>JALGPY010000003.1:137947602-143365102 GCA_023055425.1 Linanthus parryae
TGTTTAAATTAATCAACATACCTTTATACTCGTCGCGCATGCCTTGCAGGCATATCTCGACCAGACGGCTCTCCAAAACCTCGTCACTGCATTCCAAGGACCTGGCTCTGAACTTCTTAATGAAGGCCACCCCTTCCTCGTCATACTTTTGGTACATGCGGGAGAGGTGAATGGTGGTGACCCGTTCGTCCATCTGGAAGAACTTCGTGTAGAATTTCTTCACCATGTCATCCCACGTTTTTACATATCCCGCTTCAAGGGCTCTGTACCATTTGTATGCGACGGTTCCCAAAGATTTAGGAAACTCGCGCATGAGTAGCCGAGTGTCGACTGCATACGGACCCATCATATCCATGAACCTCATCACGTGCTCGTGGCGTTCCCACTGATTTCATCGAACTTGTCCCACTTAGGCGCTTTGTACCCAGCAGGGTTTGGCATCAGATAGACATCCCGTGGCATGGGAGGCGCGCTATCTACCTTTGGAATGACAGTGTCCACGAAACCCTGATTGGCGATGATGCAGTCAATCCTTTGCTCGAGAGCCGCCATACTAGCAGGTGTTCCTCCGTAGGAAGGAGCAGTTGGCCCGAAACCCGGAATGTAGGGCATACTAGGGTTGTAAGGAGGCGGAGGTGGAGGCCTGTGGATTTCTAGGGCCCCGCTCGCGTATAGAGACGACGCAGGATATGCGGCAGGGTTCCCTGCCGTCACGAGGGACGAGCCCGAGGAGAATGGTGGGGTCTGGCTCGCCGGGCCGCCCGAAAGAGGAGCATGGGCAGCAGAGACATGCAATATCGAGGTGCCCATTGAGGTGGACACCACCCCTGGTGGGGGCATTGAAGCTGTCATTGATGAGGCAGAAGCCCCTGGGACCGCGTTTTGGGCCATCTTTTCCAGGATCGCCATGATCTGAGCGATCTGCTCGAATTGAGCTTCCACGGCTCGAGCTTGAGCTCGTATCGTGGTTTGGAGAGACTCTAAAGAGGGTTCTCCCTCAGTGACAACTGGAACTCGAGTGTTGGGAGTGGTATTGAGCAGTCCGTCCTCTTCTGAGGTCTCCTCATGGGATGGAGACCGATATCCATGGCGGATGACTTGGTCTGAAGACATGGTGGGCATATTTTGGAGGTTTTAAGGTGGATGTTTCACGTCGGGTTCACCAAAATGTGTACAAAGGAATCCTTGAGAGATGCCTAAGTGTACACCTCAAGTAGAGAAGAGGAACACAAAGAGCTGTAGGTGTGTGTACGGAGACAGTAAGCACTGATAACTATGTGTGAGAGAAAGACAGTAGACTATGGTGCTAGACCAGTGTGTCTTGTTGTCTTATCGTGTCGCAACAGAGAGCATAACGATCTATATATAGTGGGGAAGTGACCGTTGGGGGGTTTAGTGCACCATAAATGGCGGCTTAATGATAGATCCCCCAACGGCACGTTCGACCGTGTATATAGGAACCGTTACGTATCTGCCCGCAAGTATCGGAGACCGTTATGAGATCAGCCGCATTAATGGGACACGTAAGCCTAGGATCTCTCAGTCAGTTACCAGAGGTCGCGCGCAAGCTTGGTTGTCGCATGCGCGCGACGGACCTTACCCTAGCCTCCAAACCACTAAGTCCCTACAAGTCCCGTGTTATGGTGCGTGGGGGCCCTGTCTCGTAGCCCCCACGTGGATCAGCACGGGTGGTGATCCGGTGTGGATGGAGCACAGCTAGGTGTGCTGGATGGCTGCCATGTGGCGATGATCCTTCTGTCTGGAAAGCAGTATCTACACCTGACCCACGTCTTTCATATCTCAGGTTGTTATTGTACCAATTTACTTCTTGCTTCTCTATCTTTTCAATGGACTCTTATGGGTTTGTTTCTTTATCTTTTAGTCCTCTCTGTAGTAACAAGCGAAAGAGGTTGTCCACCCCTTCATCTGTTTTATTGCAGATTTGGGAGGTGCCCAAATCCAAACGTATAAGAACAACAGATTGTTTTTCTCAATTGGTTTGTCCATTCCCCGTGTCGGTTCGTTGCTACAGTCTTTCGGACCTTCTCCGCCTTCGGTTCTCTCAGCCACCGAAAGCTGAAATTAAAAGTGTATGTCGCGTTGTTTTTGAGGAACTTGATGGTTCCTATGTTCTGCACCAACAGTCACATTTTGTTTTCAGAAATCGACGGACAGACCAAGTGGCCCAGATTAATCAGTCATGGTATGCGATCCAAGTTCGTATATCTCTGAAGGTAAATGGACATCAGACAGGTCCTATTCGGGTTGATTACTCTGCTTTTCAAAGGAATCTTCATGGCAAGAAGGAGCGAAAAAAGAGGCCTATTGCTCGGCCTTGCAGTCCTAAGGCGAAATTTTCCGATCAGACACCTAAGGGTCCTCCGCGACCCCACCAAGAAGGTCTTTCTCCACCAAAAAGTGGCAATGATGCTTGTAGAGTACAGATAGAGGAAGATCTCATTGGCCTCTCTGGGCACGAGATAGTGGAAGCTATGGTCATTGACGACCCCGTGACTGCTCCAAGTTTTCAGATCAGGAAGCGGCGCATCGATATTTGAGAATCTCCACCCGGATGTTTTCGTGCAGCTAAATCGTTAAGGCTTTTGTTCAACTTTAGGTCACCCTCGTGTGTAGGCTGGAATTGGTGACACAGATGCTGTTGCCAAATCAACTTCGACATTTATGTGGTTAGTTATGTTGGTTTTATTATTGTTGGTTGGATAGTTTGATGTTTTGTGTTTTCTTTCAGGTTGAGGCTTGAAGCATCCAGGTCATCAGCCTCTTGTCTTTCCATTGTTATGCAGTCGTTGTTTTAGTTGGCTAGCTTCTATATATTCTCTACTTTAATGTTGTATGTTTGGCTTAGGTGTTATGTAGCCTCCTAGCAGAGGTGATCTGATGATGATGATGATGATGATGTATTAGCTATCCTCTTGTAATTTCTTGGATATGAAATACTTGAGCTTTGATCAGGTGGTTCATAGTGTAAATCACCATTGTAGGAAACTCACTCTGCTTTGTAGCAGAGACACTTCGAACCGGAAACAGAAAAAGCCTCTGAGAGCGACCTATTGAACCTTTTCGTTTTGATCTTTCTGTACTTAGTACCAGTGTTATGTGAATTACAACTAATTTAGGGATCCCTATTTTCTCTACAGACTAATTAAGCTAAGGATTATATGAATAATTTACTAATTTCTTTATAATATTGCAGTTTTAAAAAAGTTGCAAAGTGTTATGAAAAAATAGTAGTGTTAGCATATGAGTACTAGCAAAAAATGGTTACTAGTATTATAATCTATATATACTATTTTTGAATGCCTTCTCCCCCTTTACCTCACAAATTGCCACGTGTTACAAATTATAATTAATTAATTTAAAAGTTATTTTCCATATGTAGTATGGAAACGATATACAATATGGAAACGATATAACTTTTAAAGTACTTTTGAAATATACAAGATTAACTAAAGGGAAATAATGCATGTTTATGGTAGATTTAGAATATTTAAAATAGAGAATAGGGATGAATGAAATTACATAATCATCAATTAGAAATGATCCTAACATATTTCTCAAAAAAAGAAAATGATCCTAAAATAACTTTACTGAGTTTCTTTACAAAGACTTCACGTCTCTAAAAGTTTTCCTTTGATTACGTCAATTTACTTTCATGACTGATTAATGAAATTAAATTATAATCGTTATAGACTTTTCCTTTCTTTTAATTGATGACTCTTCACCTATATATATTCACTAAATCAAAATAAAAAGGGCATGCAATTCACTAATTCAAAAAGAAGGTCTTTTTACATTCATGATTTCCAATGTTTAAGGTAGATTTACTTTTGCCGTATTTTCTTGATTTAACATCATTTTTGGAGGATACGATTTTTTTTTTTGTCTTTCACCACTTTTGTATGGTTCACAACAATGCCCGTTTATGTTCTTCCTTTACAATATCTATGGTATATTTATTTTTTTCATATTGTTCTTGATCTAACATATTTTTTTGAGGATACGATTTAATAGTCTCTTATTATTTTCGTATGGTTTATTTTCAGGAAATTATGAAAAGACATGTACATGGAGAGATATATAAGGGAGAATGTATTGTATCATTGTCCTAACACCACTGATTAATTGTACTTATCTTTTTGTCAAAAAGAAATTATACTTATCTTATATTTATTCATCCGTTATATCTTTGGATATATTTCATTCGATGACTATTTCAAAAATTGTTAATTTTGTTTATACGGTTCTTTCATTTCTTTCAAGGAAAAATGCAATACGAATATGTTTTTGTTTTAGAATGATACGAATATGTTTACTTATGTGGAGAGAAATTAAGTTCATAGGTAATATCATTGACAATTTTATGAATAGTTATATATAAATTCAAAAAACTTATTTCCTTGAAGAATCTTGAATATGTTTACTTATGTGGAGAGAAATTCATATATTATCTTTATTCATCCGTTATATCTGTAGATATATTTCATTCGATGACTATTTCAAAATTTGTTGATTTTGTTCATACGGTTCTTCCATTTCTTGCAAGGAAAAATGCAATACGAATATGTTTTTGTTTTAGAATGATACGAATATGTTTACCTATGTGGAGAGAAATTAAGTCCATATGTACTATCATTGACAATTTTATGAATAGTTATATATATTCACAAAACTTATTTCCTTGAAGAATCTTGGATTTAAAAAAAAAATATATATTTTTTATTTTAAAATTCATATCAAACTTAGTTCATCTATTAAGGACCGACTTTTTTATATGAATTGGAAATATTGACCTTCCTCTATACAGTAGTATTTACTATTGAATAGTGGAAAGCTGTTTTGATACGAACTAAAAAAGAAAAAAAAAACTTTATAATAAGGAGCTCAATTTACAATTATTCACATTTACTTTCATTATTTACATAAAAGAAAAGAGATGTAAAATTATTTATTATTTCATAAACAAAACATCACGAAACCGTGCATCGCACAGGCTTAGTTCTAGTTATTATAACTAATCAATAACAAAGCTTAAGACGTTATTATGATGGAAAAATAATTAAGAAACATTTAATCTGCGAAGACACGTTTTTCTTTAAAAAAAACTGTGCTTTAGAGAGAGAAAATCCTCTCTACACTCTCTAGGAAACCCTAATCTTTCGTTTGCATCTCATCACTTCCTGTCTTCAACAGCCGCCGCCATGACTTCTTGGCAATCAAAATCTTATCATTTTATCCCCTTTTTTCTTCCAGATCCGTGGTTCCTTCAACCTCTGCTCAGTGGGTGGTTTGTCCTTCCAGCTCTACTGGGTCTCACACCGGCGAAATCGCCGTCTCTTTGCAAGTTCTCTTCTTGTTAAGTTCTTCCGGCTTCATTGCTCCAGCTCTTGTTTGTGTTTCTTTGTCTGTTGGTGTCCTCGTTCCGTCCTCCTATAGCAGTCGAAGAGCCCTCTCGGTTTTTATCTCAAGTTTTTTCTCAGTTATTCTCTACCAATCGACACCTGTAGTGGGTAGATCGGACCTCTCTGTTCTCAGTTTCCTGGTTTCTTCAATCGGCGAAGTCAACGCCCTGATTGCATGTTCTAATCAGCTTAGTTCCCCTGTTCTTCCCTATTTTGTTCGGCTTTCTGGGTGTCTTGCGTTTACATCCGGTGCCTCTGTTTTCAGTTGATGTTATGTTTCTCATATGGGCTCCTTTATTTTACTATTAAATGTTGTTTTGTTTTACTTGTTTCATTTTTTGAGCTTCCTGATGTGTACAAAGGAATCCTTGAGAGATGCCTAAATGTACACCTCAAGTAGAGAAGAAGAACACAAAGAGTTGTAGGTGTGTGTAGGGAGAGAGTAAGCACTGATAACTGTGTGTGAGAGAGAGACAGTAGACTATGGTGCTAGACCAGTGTGTCTTGTTGTCTTAACGTGTCGCAACGGAGAGCATAAAGATCTATATATAGTGAGGAAGTGACCTTTGGGGGGGGGGGTTTAGTGCACCATAAATGGCGGCTTAATGATAGAACCCCCAACGGCACGTTCGACCGTGTATATAGGAACCGTTACGTATCTGCCCGCAAGTATCGGAGACCGTTATGAAATCAGTCGCATTAATGGGACACGTAAGCCTAGGATCTCTCACTCAGTTACCAGAGGTCGCGCGCAAGCTTGGTTGTCGCATGCGCGCGACGGACCTTACCCTAGCCTCCAAACCACTAAGTCCCTACAAGTCGCGTGTTATGGTGCGCAGGGGCCCTGTCTCGTAGCCCACACGTGGATCAGCACGGGTGGTGATCCGGTATGGGTGGAGCACAGCTAGGTGTGCTGGATGGCTGCCACGTGGCGATGATCCTTCTGTCTGGAAAGCTGTATCTACAATAGCCCCCTTTTGCGCGATTGCTACGCGCTCTTCTGTTGTGCAGTCGCGCAAAATCAGCCGTCCGTGGAGCTCGCGCGGGCCTTTTTTTTAATTTTAAATTGGAATCCCCCTAGCCCCCACCCTCCAAATTCGCCTATTTTCGAGGCGGGGACAGATCAAGCGTCAAATTTTCCGGATTCCGAAGCATCTTGCTGACTTAGCAGTACCCAAGGGTTGCGACTCTTCGGGCTTTTATTTAAACCCTTCTATGCTGATTGATGTAAATTTTCCTGCCTATCCTCCCCTTTAAAGAAAACATCCACTCAAGCATTTTTTAGCAATGGCTCCCAAGCAAGCTGCTGAAATTCCAGAACTTCCTAACGAATTGTGGTGCAAAGCCCCCTACCTTGGGGTGACGATTTTTATGCGGCCACTATTATGGCGTCCCCCCTCCAAGCATCCCCGTTGAATGATGCATTGCAACTTGCTCCCGAACCAGTGAGATCTGATTGGGACGTGATTAACGCCAGGGATGTGCAACGCCTCGGCGTAGAGGCCGGCGTGTATGGTTTTACCGATATTCTACCACAATCCTTCATGAAGAGTTTTGACTGGATGGATTAATGGACGGAGCATATCCTTTGCGATTACGCAGTCGACTTGAAGCGTGCTAATATTTTCCGCGCCGTTCGTGCGACCAAGGGTCTTCATATCTACCATGATAGTACCATGCTTCAGGTGTTATTTTCCAGTTATTCCCGGAAGACCCACACTTTTCATCTCTCCCATCTCGAAGTTGTCTCTACTTTGGAGGATATGGAGGTCTTGCTGAATCTTCCAAGCATGGGGATTGTTGACCCCCTAACACCTTTGGCCGACCCGGACGAGATTCAATTATTTGAAGATATGAAGGTCCTTATAGCAGATATGGGAAGAACTGACTCAAAATGGATGCCTGGAGCGACCACACCCACGTACATATTCTGGTCCGAGGAACACATGGTCAAATGGCTCATGTACTTTTTCAGAGACTTTGTCGACCCTACTGTAGCTCGTGAATGGCGGGAAAGGGTTTCATTTTACCCTATGTGGCTATCTCTGCGTATGGCTACCGCGTTACTTGATAGACGAATTTCCCCGTGACGGAGTTTTTATGCACGTGCTTCCACTTGCGGTTAGATTATCCCTTAGAAAAAAGGTATCCCTAGGCCCACTCGTTCTGGGCTCCTTATACCACCGTCTTGACTTGGCCGCTGCTCATGCCGAACAGTCTCAAGGAAGAGTCGATGTTTGCATTTTTGTTAATACCGCCTTTCTGTCCCTGTGGGATTTTGAGAGATGGCCCGGGTATGCCCCCATTCCTGTGAAAGTGGGTCTTTGGAACACCCATAGCATTCCTCGAATCTTCCAGAGTCCGCGAGCGTGGCGCTGGTATAATACAGAAGCTCCCCAACGGACACTCGCCTTGATTATCGATGACACTCGCTTCTTCGCGCGTCGCCCCTATGCTACCAGTTTGAAGGATGAGAACATAGACTTCTGGGAAGAATTGTATCCAAATAGGACATCATTATTTCCATCGATCTCCTATCTACAGGCGATTGGTCTCTTAGTAGGTTTGTGAACTGGGTCCGTAGGGGGTTTCTTCCCGTGTTACCCGAGTATGTACCAGATATCGAATTTTTCTGGTGAATATGAACGAATTACCGTGCCGTTCGACCCCGTTCGCGTTAGCCCCCAATTTGGGTATGACGCCGTTGCTCCTTCGTTGTGGCCTGAATCCATGGACTGGGGATGCTATGACAGCCTTCTATGTGGCAAGCGGGCGTCTTCTCTATATGCTGAGCTTCCTTTGATCCAACCTTCACGTGATAGAAAGGGACGAAATACCCCAAACTGGGTATCTTTCTGGAACCTCCAAAATCGGGGTCTGCTCAGCCTTCATGATATCCCTTCTCCTAACAAGCTACCCATTTTTTCAACCAGCGGGTATCCCTCCAAGTCCCTTCGCAGTCGTGACAACTGTAACTATGGCTACTTTTCCATGCTGGCTAAAGACCGGCATTTGTGCGCTCAACTAATTCTCGAGGAGAAGACTAAAGTTGCTAAACGCAAATCCTTCACGGCCAAGGCCAACTATGCTCATTCTTTCAACCAGGTATATTTATATTTCATTTCTTCGCTTTATTACCATGAAACTCGCTTGCTGTCTCCCCTCCAACTGACTCCTTGCTTTTTAGTGCTGTTTGAGACGCTTCGCGTCTGGAGACAGAAGCACGAGTTTCGTTGCTCGTGTTCAGGTAGAAAGAGCAGCCTTGAGAAGCTTGTCGGCTCTTGTAAAGCGTATTGAGTCGGCCATGCATATGCCCCCCGATGTTCAGTTATTGGTCTCTGATGCATTAGCAACCTTCCTGGCCTCTAACGGAAAAAGCTTAGTGAGGAAGAGGCTTTCATATGAATCTCCCTCCCGCGAGATACCTACACGAGAGTTAAAGCGTTCTCGTGTTGAGACGTTTACTCAAGACAGCTCAAAATCCTCAGCACGTAAGAGACATACTTATTTCCCTAGTGATCATGCTTTTGTGAAAGTCTTATTCCTTATTTTGCAGGAGGTGAAACCCCTGGAAAAGAAGAGACAAGGGAAGCGATGGTGAGTGAACGTGCTGGGCCCCTTGCGCACATCAGAGAACAGCATCAGGAGCCCTCCATACTTATTTCTTCATATGAGAAAAACTCTTCCCATGGTTCACCAGCTGCTCGAGATGCATCTTATGTGCATGAAGCTGTTCACGAGGAGGGCTTTGGGGAAACCGTCTCCCCTAGACATGATGCAGTGTTAGGAGGACTTGTTTCCCTTCCGGTGGGAACTACTGCTAATGCCCCAGCTTTTAAGCGTACCCCTGTGTCTACTAAGAGTACTGGTACGACTAAATTAGAACTGAGCCCTCCAAGGTCCTCCGATCTGGTTTTGGATTTGGACATTCTTTCCTCCGGGAATCCATTTGAAGTATGGGGTTCGCAGACCGCTGCTCCCGTTGCTGTAAGAGAAAACTTGTTAATTCCTGAGGTGTACTTCATACGTGAAGCTAGAGTTGTTAAGGAACTGATGGACACGGCTGATGTTGACTTGCAGGCAACATTGCCCATTGCTCCTCTCCAGCGAATTATCGAGGGGACTGGTAAGCCCATCCTTGTCTTTTATTCCTCTATTTTTATTCCCCTGTTTTGCGGAGTATAATATTGTGTTTGCGCATGTAGGTATTGATCAAGCTTTCCTGGAGTGGCTTATGAAAGTTCGGGTATCTTTCCCTACTGCCCTTGCGCGCATGCTAGAATTATCTCCCATGGACAGAGGGAAAATTTTCAAAGAGCTTGCCATTTTCCTGGGAGAACTGTATCAAGCTACTCCTGTACAAACCACCCCGGCTAAAGCTCAATAGTACCTTGCAAGTGTGCGAAAACTTGAGCAGCTTGCAGCGGGGCGATTGGACTTGAAGTTCCTTACCCAATGGTTGACAAAAGTTCATAATTTTGCCAATTTGGGGAACGAGCTTGCCTCCTTAAAAAAGGAAATGGCCGGTCTCGCGGTGCGTAGGGAAGAATTCGAGCGTCAATCCAAGGAGTTACACGAGGCCGTGAAGCGTCATGAAGCTAGTAAGGCTCGTATTGCAGGGCTCGCTGCCAATTCCCTCAAGTTGTTGGCGTAGGATTCTTTGTTGAAAGACTTTTTTGAAGAATGAGGTTGCCTTTACAAGGGAGTCCTGGTTTTGCTTTGCGCCTACAGTGCATATCTTTGAAACGATTTTTAAATACAAACACTGTTTCGCACCCTTTTCATGGGCTAGCATGCTTATGAGCACATTTTTTTTTCCGCTTATGGTTGTTACCTGATAAGATAGACATGTTAGACCACCCTCCGGGTAATAATCCTGCTATCTTATGGGATAGGCTTATTATTGCTATCATGTGAGATAGGCTTTTTACCTTATCATGTGAGACGAGGTTGCGTTGCTGTCATAGGAGATAGGCTTTTGTCGCTATTGCGCGAGGTAGGTTTATAGGGCTACCCTATGAGGTAGGATGCTATCATGTGAGATAGGCTTGTATTTCCCTCTTTTTGGGAGGAATTTTGTTCCTCCGCTATCATAGGAGATAGGCTTTTGGGCTTACTATCGTATGAGATAGGCCTAGACTGCTACCTTATGAGATAGGCTCACGTCTCAATGTTACGGTCAATCTAGTAACCCATTCAGCTTAGAGAAGGAGATTGACATTTTTTTTGAAAAAGTGCCCTAATATGGTAGGTTTTTTTATCATATCCTCATATGGGAGGTTTTTGAAGAAAGTACATATAAAATTTAAACAGGAAGGGCTAAGGATAGTACTTTTTTAGCCACCGCATGTTGATTGGTTGCGGAGTAGTAGCAGTTCCATGGCATTGCAGAATGTTGCAATATCTGCTGTCGAAGACTTCTTTTACCTCGAATGGTCCTTCCCAATTAGCCGCGAATTTAGGGTGGGCTGCTTCGCGCATGCAGTGATCGGAGGCTCGTAGCATGAGATCGCCTACTGTAAAGTCCCTATTCTGGACAGTCTTGTTGTATGCGCGCGCAATCCTCTCCTTGTACTTCAGATTCGCTCGTGTGGCCTTTTCGCGTTTTTCCTCTAGAAAGATCAAATAATGGTCACGTTCATTGTTGTACAAGGCAATGAAGGCTAACCCTGCGGAGTCTACTTTTACTTCAGTTGGAACAACTGCTTCTCCTCCATAGCATAGAAGAAAGGGGGAAGTCCCAGTGGGAGTCCGAGGCGACGTTCGATATGCTCAAAGTGCCGTTCCTAATGAGTCCGCCCACTTCTTGTGGTCATCCGTGACCATCTTACTCAATATCCATAGCAGTGTTTTATTGGTTGCTTCTGCCTGTCCATTCCCTTTGGGATAGTAAGGCGTGGAACATACCTGCCTGATGTTATATTCCATTAGTTTCTATGCGACCTGGCGGTTGACAAAGGGAGTACCATTGTCAGACAGCACAGTGTTAGGAATTCCAAAGCGGTGAATGATATTTTCTTGGATGAACCTGACCACTGCCGCTGCATTGGCTGTCTTGAGCGGGACTGCTTCCACCCATTTAGTGAACTGCTCCGTTCCTGTCAGGATGTATTCATTCCCTCGTGAGGGGTGTCGTATTGGACCAATGAAATCTAGGGACCAAGTACGGAATGGCCATGGGGTCCCTAGCGCGTGTAGATCGACCGCGGGAGCATGCACCAAATTACCATGAAATTGGCATTGCGGGCATCTTCTAACCTTTGCGCGACAGTCGGCCTCCATGGTCGGCCAGAAGTATCCTACTGTCAAGAGTTGTCGGCATAATTTTGCACCTCCTTGGTGTTCCACCTGGTGTGACATTTCCATGACCTCTTGAGCTTCCTGTCCATGCAAGCATTTGAGCAAATTTCCATTGTGCCCCTTTCGCCATAGTATGTTTTCTTGTAAAACGTATCTGTTGGCCTTCCTTTTGAGCTTTTCGGCTTCCTTTCTGCCGACAGGCAAAGCTCCCCCTTGAAGATAGTCGATTATTGGTTGTCGCAAATCGTCCTCTATCGCAACAATTTCCAGGGTGGCCTTGATCAAGGCACACTTCTCGCAGTTGCTTTGTATGATGGCAGCGAAATACGACATTTGCGGCTAGTATATCCCGTACCTTTGGGCTTTCCTGTAGATGGAGATCTCATTATCCCCACAAGAGTTTTGGTGAATCTTTTCCAAAGTTGCATGGCCCTCCTTTCCAGCTACGCACCTCATAAGGATACCCCCGGGCCCCTTATGATAAAGCAAGCCATCATGTATGCAAAAGCCCTTAGTAGAAACCCACGTTTCCTTGCTGGTTCCATCGGCCATTGCGCGCAGAATAGGTTTCCTCGAGTATGAGTCTTTCAGAGGTTCCTCTTCGCATAGGTCTTTTACTAATGACGGAGCTGACTTCACCTCAATCGATATTTTGGCAGGACATTTATCTAAACTGATCTTGGACCCTAAGGTGGCCAATGCATCCACGTGGCGATTGTCAGATCTGGGAGTGTGCTCGTACTTGACAGACTCGAAATTCTGAACCAGCTTCTGCACAATCGACCGGTACTTTAGTAAATTTATCTCCTTTAAAGCGTATTCTCCCGAGGTTTGTTTGACAATTAGTTTTGAATCTCCCATGATGACGAGACTCTTGACCTCCAAGGCTCTAGCTTCAAGGAGTCCTGCGATCAAAGCCTCATACTCGGCTCCGTTATTGGTCACTGCAAAGTCCAGTTTCGTGGACATCTGGATGACCTCCTGATCAGGTTTGATGAGTACTACTCCAATTCCTTCCCCAGATCTTGTGGATGATCCATCAAACTGCAGCTTCGAGTATTTATTGCTGATGGCGTATATTTCAGGCCCTTGAAGCTCCTCTTTCACCGGCTCGTGCCTCTCATCTGGGAACTGTGAGAACAGATCCGCTAATGCCTGTAATTTGATGGCCTTGGGCCGCGTGCACGTGATATCATATTGGGAAATGGTCATGTACCACTTCGCGAGCCTTCCTGAGGGGAGTGAGTGTCCCAAGAGATATCTTATAGGTTCGTTCTTCGTTATAACTACCACTTTATGAGAAGCAAAGTAGTGTCTTAACTTCTCAATCGCGAAGAATAAAGTCAAACAATGCCGTTCCATGTCTGTATATCTTGATTCTTCCGATTGAATCATGCATGAGATACAAGACACCGGTCTTTCTTGCCCCTCAAACTCTTGGGCCAGTAATACTCCAATCGACCTTTGAGTTTAGGTGAGGTATAATAGCAGAGGTGCTCCCAGCTGTGGTGAAATCATAACTCTTGGTAATGTCAGCAGTCTCTTCAACGTTTCGAATGCGACTTGATGTTCCTCCGTCCAGACGAATGGTGCATTCTTTTTGAGCAGATTGCTGAAGTATAAAGTTAGCTCTGCAATTTCCGGTATAAACCTCCGCAAGTAAGATAGCTTCCCTAGGAATGCCTTCAGCGTGGTTTGCGATTGTGGTGCTGACAGATTTGTGATCTCTGAGATCTTGGCGGGATCAAGCTCGATTCCATGCCTCTGAATCACATAGCCTAGGATTTTTCTAGAGGTTACCCCAAATGCGCACTTCATAGGGTTCATCTTTAGCTGAAATGCGCGGCATCTGTCGAAAACCCTTCTTAGATTTTTCAAGTGGTCATCCTTCTTCTTAGACTTGACCACCAGATCGTCCACGTAGAATTCGGCCTCTTGGTGCATCATGTCGTGGAACAGCGCCATCATTGCGCGTTGGTACGTGGCCCCTGCGTTCTTTAGGACGAACGACATAACTGTGTAGTTAAAGACCCCTACCGGTGTTATGAACGCCATCTTCTTCGCATACTTAGGGTCCATTTTGATACGGTTGTAGCCACTGAATTCGTTCATGAAGCTGAACATCTCATGACCTGCAGTGGAGTCGATCAAGAGATCCACGTTTGGAAAAGGGAAATCGTCTTTTGGGCAGAACTTGTTCAGGTCTCTGAAATCTACACATATTCGAAGGCTTCCATTTTTCCTTAGCACAGGGACTATGTTTGCCAACCAGGTGGGATGATGGTTAGGTTCTATGAAATTAGCATTCAGGAGTTTGATCATCTCCTCCCTGATTTTGACATTGATCTCTGTACGGAAAGTCCTCGCGCTTTGCTTGACTGGTTTTGATCCTGGGATGAAATCCAGGCGATGCATAGTAATGTTTCGGTCAAGCCCCGGCATTTCATTGTAATCCCACGCAAACACATCCTTGTATTATTTCAATAGATGGACCAGCCTTTGTTCTTCCGTATCGCTAAGGTCTGAGCTTAGGAAGACAGGTCTTTGTTTTTCCTCACCTGGGCTGAGGAATACCTCCTTAAGTTCATTCTTTTGTGGTTTCGGGCGGTCTTCAATGCACTCAGGTGCCTCTTTGACTTCCTCGACTGACGGGCCTTCCTCGCTTATACTGGAGACCCCTGATAGCCTGCAAGCTTGTGTGGAGACAACCATGACGCGATAGAACTTCCCACCTTTGGGGGGATAATCTGTCATCCGCTCTTCAGTGGGGCCCGTATCATGTTGCAAAGTGTGGACGCATTTGCTTACTTTAGGGATGTCCTCCCCCGCGGGTCGTTTTTCCTTAAGCTCCCGAGTCACTGCTGCTCGAAGCGCCAGCTGGCTCTGAATATCCTCCCATCTGGGTAAAGGAGTTGGTCAAAACGGAGCCGGGAGCGGCCTATCCTCCATTTTCGTAAACTAAAATGCTTCAGGTAAGTGTGCCTCCAAGAGATTGAAAGGATTCACAGAAGCAGGTATCGTGACCACCCTTCCTTTCCAAATAGCCTTCACCACCTGATGGGCTGTCGAGGGTACAACATCGAAGCGGTGAATCCATGCTCGCCCAATAATCATGTGGTAAGCCGTCTCAGCCTCAATAACATGGAATTTGGCAGAACAATTTATCTGCCCAATTCGGACTCCCAAATTGATCCATCCCAAAGTCATTATGGAGCTACTTCCAAACCCCGTTAAGGACAATGGCCTCCTAACCATCTTGTGCCCGGGAACCCCTGCCATGTCTAGGGTGGCCAAAGATATGACGTTCACCGCAGCTCCACCATCGACAAAGGCTCTTTTGAATTCAACATGGTTGATCGTGGTCGTGACATATAATGTCATCTGATGATTTGCACTAAACCTTTTGTCAGACTCATCGAATGTCATGATGAGCCCCTGAAGTCTGGAGGCTTCGACAGCTTCGTCATCTGTGACAAGGTGTTTCTCTCCATATTCTTCTGCGACACCTAGAATTGCTCCCATCACCCCCTGTCTGCAGCCCTCCGAAAAGTTCATCTCGTCAAAGAAATTGGGGAATTTGATGGGGTCCTTCATTCGTCCAGTTCGAGTGTTTTTGCCACATTCCTTATTCTCATAGAGTTCAGAGACCACAGGGACTGCTGCTTCTGCCATGTGTGTGATCGAGATCATGGCGATCTATTTCCCCTTGGGTTCCTGTCGCGGAGAAGGGCTACCTGTAACGCCTTTGGCTGATTCCTCCACAACTAGCTGGTCTTTTGCTGCTCGCTCGTACATCGTCCACCTGAGTTTTCGGCATTCCTTTGTTGGATGGGAGATTTGCCTGTGGCATTCGCACCATTTTGGGTCCCGGAGTTGTTCTTATGTAGGTATGTGCTCAAATGTCGGCAAGATTCCGTCTCGTGGCCATTTTTTGCAAAAGCCAAAGGCGTCCTTGATCGATATGGACAGGGGTGTGACGCGAATTACTAACGCGTTTAAACGCAAGTGCACGATCGAAGTAATAAATATGAGTATTAAAACTCAGTTTGTCGAACCCACAGGGACAATCTCTAGATTATTTAGCTAAACGATTAATTTAGAGTTTAAGTAACCAGTAGGAAAAATTTATGATTTAAGAGTTCGTCACCCTCAAACAAGTGACTGAAATTAAATAGACGAACTAAACTAATATTTTTGTAATTTTCTAATTAATACGAATATGGAGAACACTAGATAGTTTTAAGGTCACTCGGGCATTTAGACGTTTTCGGACTATGATTTGAAACACTCTACATACGTCCAGTTATACCGGGTCACACTCATTACGATCTTCTGTCCATCTCACGCAAATCTACGTTACGGTCTACTTCGGGTCCTGTCGGTCCACCTCTGTCTACCGTTACGTTCTAGTCAGCTGGCCAGGTTCGCTCACCGGGTCTTATCGCCCACCGATTTCACTAAAACCTAACTACTACTAACCGAAACAACCCACGCACGATCATTCAAGTCTCTATCTCCTGTCGGTCTCAAGAAACTACGAGAATGTCAACAACGTTCTTCACGAATCCGGGTTATATAATTACTGCCGTGCAACAAACCTAGATAACTAGCATGTATTGGGTGATCAGACCAAACGAACTAAGAGTTAAGAACAAGAAATTGTTAAATAACTAGAACAATACGTCGATTTAAGTATCAAAACATGAATCAAAGAGACAAAAATCCGGAAAATCTAATATAAACCCTAGTTCTCCATAAACTATCTTGCTAGAGAGGTTTAGCTACTCATTGAATAGACAAACAACACAAGTTATTCCATAAGCATGATGAAACAAGAGAGGGAAGAGATCAAACGCAAAATCGGAGCTTCGGAGTGAATCCGAGCTTCAACCTCTTTGTCTTCTTCGTCTTCTTTTTTTCTCTCTGCGTCTTGATGGATGTCCGGTCCAAATCCCCCTTTACAAACTGATCTCCTCTCTTATTTCTCAGCCCACGTTTTCTTGTAATGATATTTCTTGAATATTGCATAATTGCCCCACAATTAGGTCACCTCTTCTATTCCCTTCTTGTTCACACGACTTGAATTCAATGTTTGTACGAACACTTCATCGTCCCTGGCATAGAGAGGCTCTGTTCTTCACTTGTTTGTGCGAAATCAACCTTCTCAGCTGCAGAAACCGATCCAATTCGTGCGAATTGTAACAAGGATTCGGCGAATCTCTCTGCGATCTGTTCTTGATTTCTGGGTTCTTATTATGCGTATTTGATCGCTGCTGGGTCTCTCTGCTTCGCTGCTTTTTAGCTCTGCGCTGCCTCTGTTTCTTCTTCTCTGATTCTGGGTTCGATTGCATCAGGTCGCAACATTCCTCCTTCCTCTCTGCTCCTCTTCTCTGATTGCCGCTGATTCTTCCTCTTCTTGTGCGCTCTGGTTTTTCTTTGTTTTGGGAGAAGGCCATGGCTTCAGGTGGCTATTGGGTGATAGGTTTTGCAGGTTGTAGGTTCAGGGGGTTGTGATGAGGGCTGTGAAGGTGAAGTCTAGTAGTGTTAATGGTGAAGGAGGTGGCAGAGTTATTGGTTGGCGTTAGAGTGGTTTTGTATTGAGATTGTGATGGTAGAGGTACTGGAGTTGGTGATGTAGTAGTAGTACTGCAGGTAGGTTATAGGTGAAGGTAATGGAGATTGAGGCTGGGTTATATTGTATTGGAGGTGGATGGTCTGGTGGTGAGATGGGGTTAGGTTCAGGTACGGTATTGAGTTGAATTGGTGATTTGTAGGTACTGTAGGTTGTTTATTGGAGGCAGATATTGTTAAGGAGGTTGTGTAAGATGGAGTAACGGAGGTAATGGTTGTTGTTTACAGGTTGTGGTGTAATCTGGTCATTTAAGTTTTGTAGTCATGGTATTGGAGATGGTGAAATTGAGGTGGTTTTTTGAGCTTCAGGTGATGGTGGAATGGAGGTGTATGTGGTCTGTGGTGGTTTAGGTAATTGGCAAAATGGTGGCTGTATTGGTTGTTGAAGGTAGGCAGTTTGTGTGTTAAAGGTAAAGGATGAATTATGATGGTGGATTTAGGTGTTGTATTTGCAGAGGCTTTGGGTTGATTTGCAGGTGGTGTTGGGTGTTTGGTCTTAGGGTGAGTTAGGTGGTGTTTTAGGAATTGGCAGAGAGGTGTAATGGTTATTATGGTGAAGTCAAATTGTAGGTTGGAGTTTCAGTTGGTAATGGTGGAAATTGGGGTCTGTAATGGTGGCTATGGTGTAGTTTGGCTTAAATACTCTGGTGTATGTGTTGGCAGGGGTATGGAGTTGTATTGTTGGTTGTTTGCGTGTTTATGGGAGGTAATAGACATGTGAATGGAGTTGTTATTCGTGGCTAAGGAGGTTGGACTGGGTATTGTTGGAGGTAGTTGCAGGTTTTGTTGTAACTGGATTTGTAGGCCAATTGGTGTTGGTTGTTGGTTTTGTTTTTAGGTGGTTTAATGTATGAGGGAGCAGTGGTAGTTTAGGCTATGGAGGTGGTGTATTGCAGGTTGGCTGCTGCTTGTGGCTAAGTTGTTCATTTTGCCTCCTCTAAACTGCAAGATTTCTCACGTTTTCTCTCTTGGCAATTCTCCTGAGCTTCGTCTCAGTTCCGAAGTTCGTTTTCATTCTCGTCATCGTGCTCCAAGCCTCCGGTGCCTGATATTCAACACTAACACACCGGGTATAAAATATGATATAAATAGCTCAAATCAACTAGAAAACGCCCGGACTATCGATTAATCACACAAAGCTCAACTTTGACAAATTCCTCAAGATCATAGCTTATTTCTCATTTATTTTGCCGGAAATCATACAAAAAGTAGGCTTTAAAGCATAAATATAACACCATAAACGGGATTATCAGGGTGGCGGCTCTTGAGCTATGAACCGCCATTGTTTTGCGGGCGCAGATACCGCGTACATATTGGCGACTCGTAATCGTTTGTATCCACCGTCTTTAGAGCCGAGATTCGTCGGCGCACGCTCGCCACCGTATCTTTTCCTCATCCTTTCTACTAACGGCTCAATGTTCCTGGTGCAGTCGATCAACTTTGAAAAAGTAGGCATGTTTAAATTAATCAACATACCTTTATACTCGTCGCGCATGCCTTGCAGGCATATCTCGACCAGACGGCTCTCCAAAACCTCGTCACTGCATTCCAAGGACCTGGCTCTGAACTTCTTAATGAAGGCCACCCCTTCCTCGTCATACTTTTGGTACATGCGGGAGAGGTGAATGGTGGTGACCCGTTCGTCCATCTGGAAGAACTTCGTGTAGAATTTCTTCACCATGTCATCCCACGTTTTTACATATCCCGCTTCAAGGGCTCTGTACCATTTGTATGCGACGGTTCCCAAAGATTTAGGAAACTCGCGCATGAGTAGCCGAGTGTCGACTGCATACGGACCCATCATATCCATGAACCTCATCACGTGCTCGTGGCGTTCCCACTGATTTCATCGAACTTGTCCCACTTAGGCGCTTTGTACCCAGCAGGGTTTGGCATCAGATAGACATCCCGTGGCATGGGAGGCGCGCTATCTACCTTTGGAATGACAGTGTCCACGAAACCCTGATTGGCGATGATGCAGTCAATCCTTTGCTCGAGAGCCGCCATACTAGCAGGTGTTCCTCCGTAGGAAGGAGCAGTTGGCCCGAAACCCGGAATGTAGGGCATACTAGGGTTGTAAGGAGGCGGAGGTGGAGGCCTGTGGATTTCTAGGGCCCCGCTCGCGTATAGAGACGACGCAGGATATGCGGCAGGGTTCCCTGCCGTCACGAGGGACGAGCCCGAGGAGAATGGTGGGGTCTGGCTCGCCGGGCCGCCCGAAAGAGGAGCATGGGCAGCAGAGACATGCAATATCGAGGTGCCCATTGAGGTGGACACCACCCCTGGTGGGGGCATTGAAGCTGTCATTGATGAGGCAGAAGCCCCTGGGACCGCGTTTTGGGCCATCTTTTCCAGGATCGCCATGATCTGAGCGATCTGCTCGAATTGAGCTTCCACGGCTCGAGCTTGAGCTCGTATCGTGGTTTGGAGAGACTCTAAAGAGGGTTCTCCCTCAGTGACAACTGGAACTCGAGTGTTGGGAGTGGTATTGAGCAGTCCGTCCTCTTCTGAGGTCTCCTCATGGGATGGAGACCGATATCCATGGCGGATGACTTGGTCTGAAGACATGGTGGGCATATTTTGGAGGTTTTAAGGTGGATGTTTCACGTCGGGTTCACCAAAATGTGTACAAAGGAATCCTTGAGAGATGCCTAAGTGTACACCTCAAGTAGAGAAGAGGAACACAAAGAGCTGTAGGTGTGTGTACGGAGACAGTAAGCACTGATAACTATGTGTGAGAGAAAGACAGTAGACTATGGTGCTAGACCAGTGTGTCTTGTTGTCTTATCGTGTCGCAACAGAGAGCATAACGATCTATATATAGTGGGGAAGTGACCGTTGGGGGGTTTAGTGCACCATAAATGGCGGCTTAATGATAGATCCCCCAACGGCACGTTCGACCGTGTATATAGGAACCGTTACGTATCTGCCCGCAAGTATCGGAGACCGTTATGAGATCAGCCGCATTAATGGGACACGTAAGCCTAGGATCTCTCAGTCAGTTACCAGAGGTCGCGCGCAAGCTTGGTTGTCGCATGCGCGCGACGGACCTTACCCTAGCCTCCAAACCACTAAGTCCCTACAAGTCCCGTGTTATGGTGCGTGGGGGCCCTGTCTCGTAGCCCCCACGTGGATCAGCACGGGTGGTGATCCGGTGTGGATGGAGCACAGCTAGGTGTGCTGGATGGCTGCCATGTGGCGATGATCCTTCTGTCTGGAAAGCAGTATCTACACCTGACCCACGTCTTTCATATCTCAGGTTGTTATTGTACCAATTTACTTCTTGCTTCTCTATCTTTTCAATGGACTCTTATGGGTTTGTTTCTTTATCTTTTAGTCCTCTCTGTAGTAACAAGCGAAAGAGGTTGTCCACCCCTTCATCTGTTTTATTGCAGATTTGGGAGGTGCCCAAATCCAAACGTATAAGAACAACAGATTGTTTTTCTCAATTGGTTTGTCCATTCCCCGTGTCGGTTCGTTGCTACAGTCTTTCGGACCTTCTCCGCCTTCGGTTCTCTCAGCCACCGAAAGCTGAAATTAAAAGTGTATGTCGCGTTGTTTTTGAGGAACTTGATGGTTCCTATGTTCTGCACCAACAGTCACATTTTGTTTTCAGAAATCGACGGACAGACCAAGTGGCCCAGATTAATCAGTCATGGTATGCGATCCAAGTTCGTATATCTCTGAAGGTAAATGGACATCAGACAGGTCCTATTCGGGTTGATTACTCTGCTTTTCAAAGGAATCTGCATGGCAAGAAGGAGCGAAAAAAGAGGCCTATTGCTCGGCCTTGCAGTCCTAAGGCGAAATTTTCCGATCAGACACCTAAGGGTCCTCCGCGACCCCACCAAGAAGGTCTTTCTCCACCAAAAAGTGGCAATGATGCTTGTAGAGTACAGATAGAGGAAGATCTCATTGGCCTCTCTGGGCACGAGATAGTGGAAGCTATGGTCATTGACGACCCCGTGACTGCTCCAAGTTTTCAGATCAGGAAGCGGCGCATCGATATTTGAGAATCTCCACCCGGATGTTTTCGTGCAGCTAAATCGTTAAGGCTTTTGTTCAACTTTAGGTCACCCTCGTGTGTAGGCTGGAATTGGTGACACAGATGCTGTTGCCAAATCAACTTCGACATTTATGTGGTTAGTTATGTTGGTTTTATTATTGTTGGTTGGATAGTTTGATGTTTTGTGTTTTCTTTCAGGTTGAGGCTTGAAGCATCCAGGTCATCAGCCTCTTGTCTTTCCATTGTTATGCAGTCGTTGTTTTAGTTGGCTAGCTTCTATATATTCTCTACTTTAATGTTGTATGTTTGGCTTAGGTGTTATGTAGCCTCCTAGCAGAGGTGATCTGATGATGATGATGATGATGATGTATTAGCTATCCTCTTGTAATTTCTTGGATATGAAATACTTGAGCTTTGATCAGGTGGTTCATAGTGTAAATCACCATTGTAGGAAACTCACTCTGCTTTGTAGCAGAGACACTTCGAACCGGAAACAGAAAAAGCCTCTGAGAGCGACCTATTGAACCTTTTCGTTTTGATCTTTCTGTACTTAGTACCAGTGTTATGTGAATTACAACTAATTTAGGGATCCCTATTTTCTCTACAGACTAATTAAGCTAAGGATTATATGAATAATTTACTAATTTCTTTATAATATTGCAGTTTTAAAAAAGTTGCAAAGTGTTATGAAAAAATAGTAGTGTTAGCATATGAGTACTAGCAAAAAATGGTTACTAGTATTATAATCTATATATACTATTTTTGAATGCCTTCTCCCCCTTTACCTCACAAATTGCCACGTGTTACAAATTATAATTAATTAATTTAAAAGTTATTTTCCATATGTAGTATGGAAACGATATACAATATGGAAACGATATAACTTTTAAAGTACTTTTGAAATATACAAGATTAACTAAAGGGAAATAATGCATGTTTATGGTAGATTTAGAATATTTAAAATAGAGAATAGGGATGAATGAAATTACATAATCATCAATTAGAAATGATCCTAACATATTTCTCAAAAAAAGAAAATGATCCTAAAATAACTTTACTGAGTTTCTTTACAAAGACTTCACGTCTCTAAAAGTTTTCCTTTGATTACGTCAATTTACTTTCATGACTGATTAATGAAATTAAATTATAATCGTTATAGACTTTTCCTTTCTTTTAATTGATGACTCTTCACCTATATATATTCACTAAATCAAAATAAAAAGGGCATGCAATTCACTAATTCAAAAAGAAGGTCTTTTTACATTCATGATTTCCAATGTTTAAGGTAGATTTACTTTTGCCGTATTTTCTTGATTTAACATCATTTTTGGAGGATACGATTTTTTTTTTTGTCTTTCACCACTTTTGTATGGTTCACAACAATGCCCGTTTATGTTCTTCCTTTACAATATCTATGGTATATTTATTTTTTTCATATTGTTCTTGATCTAACATATTTTTTTGAGGATACGATTTAATAGTCTCTTATTATTTTCGTATGGTTTATTTTCAGGAAATTATGAAAAGACATGTACATGGAGAGATATATAAGGGAGAATGTATTGTATCATTGTCCTAACACCACTGATTAATTGTACTTATCTTTTTGTCAAAAAGAAATTATACTTATCTTATATTTATTCATCCGTTATATCTTTGGATATATTTCATTCGATGACTATTTCAAAAATTGTTAATTTTGTTTATACGGTTCTTTCATTTCTTTCAAGGAAAAATGCAATACGAATATGTTTTTGTTTTAGAATGATACGAATATGTTTACTTATGTGGAGAGAAATTAAGTTCATAGGTAATATCATTGACAATTTTATGAATAGTTATATATAAATTCAAAAAACTTATTTCCTTGAAGAATCTTGAATATGTTTACTTATGTGGAGAGAAATTCATATATTATCTTTATTCATCCGTTATATCTGTAGATATATTTCATTCGATGACTATTTCAAAATTTGTTGATTTTGTTCATACGGTTCTTCCATTTCTTGCAAGGAAAAATGCAATACGAATATGTTTTTGTTTTAGAATGATACGAATATGTTTACCTATGTGGAGAGAAATTAAGTCCATATGTACTATCATTGACAATTTTATGAATAGTTATATATATTCACAAAACTTATTTCCTTGAAGAATCTTGGATTTAAAAAAAAAATATATATTTTTTATTTTAAAATTCATATCAAACTTAGTTCATCTATTAAGGACCGACTTTTTTATATGAATTGGAAATATTGACCTTCCTCTATACAGTAGTATTTACTATTGAATAGTGGAAAGCTGTTTTGATACGAACTAAAAAAGAAAAAAAAAACTTTATAATAAGGAGCTCAATTTACAATTATTCACATTTACTTTCATTATTTACATAAAAGAAAAGAGATGTAAAATTATTTATTATTTCATAAACAAAACATCACGAAACCGTGCATCGCACAGGCTTAGTTCTAGTTATTATAACTAATCAATAACAAAGCTTAAGACGTTATTATGATGGAAAAATAATTAAGAAACATTTAATCTGCGAAGACACGTTTTTCTTTAAAAAAAACTGTGCTTTAGAGAGAGAAAATCCTCTCTACACTCTCTAGGAAACCCTAATCTTTCGTTTGCATCTCATCACTTCCTGTCTTCAACAGCCGCCGCCATGACTTCTTGGCAATCAAAATCTTATCATTTTATCCCCTTTTTTCTTCCAGATCCGTGGTTCCTTCAACCTCTGCTCAGTGGGTGGTTTGTCCTTCCAGCTCTACTGGGTCTCACACCGGCGAAATCGCCGTCTCTTTGCAAGTTCTCTTCTTGTTAAGTTCTTCCGGCTTCATTGCTCCAGCTCTTGTTTGTGTTTCTTTGTCTGTTGGTGTCCTCGTTCCGTCCTCCTATAGCAGTCGAAGAGCCCTCTCGGTTTTTATCTCAAGTTTTTTCTCAGTTATTCTCTACCAATCGACACCTGTAGTGGGTAGATCGGACCTCTCTGTTCTCAGTTTCCTGGTTTCTTCAATCGGCGAAGTCAACGCCCTGATTGCATGTTCTAATCAGCTTAGTTCCCCTGTTCTTCCCTATTTTGTTCGGCTTTCTGGGTGTCTTGCGTTTACATCCGGTGCCTCTGTTTTCAGTTGATGTTATGTTTCTCATATGGGCTCCTTTATTTTACTATTAAATGTTGTTTTGTTTTACTTGTTTCATTTTTTGAGCTTCCTGATGTGTACAAAGGAATCCTTGAGAGATGCCTAAATGTACACCTCAAGTAGAGAAGAAGAACACAAAGAGTTGTAGGTGTGTGTAGGGAGAGAGTAAGCACTGATAACTGTGTGTGAGAGAGAGACAGTAGACTATGGTGCTAGACCAGTGTGTCTTGTTGTCTTAACGTGTCGCAACGGAGAGCATAAAGATCTATATATAGTGAGGAAGTGACCTTTGGGGGGGGGGGTTTAGTGCACCATAAATGGCGGCTTAATGATAGAACCCCCAACGGCACGTTCGACCGTGTATATAGGAACCGTTACGTATCTGCCCGCAAGTATCGGAGACCGTTATGAAATCAGTCGCATTAATGGGACACGTAAGCCTAGGATCTCTCACTCAGTTACCAGAGGTCGCGCGCAAGCTTGGTTGTCGCATGCGCGCGACGGACCTTACCCTAGCCTCCAAACCACTAAGTCCCTACAAGTCGCGTGTTATGGTGCGCAGGGGCCCTGTCTCGTAGCCCACACGTGGATCAGCACGGGTGGTGATCCGGTATGGGTGGAGCACAGCTAGGTGTGCTGGATGGCTGCCACGTGGCGATGATCCTTCTGTCTGGAAAGCTGTATCTACAATAGCCCCCTTTTGCGCGATTGCTACGCGCTCTTCTGTTGTGCAGTCGCGCAAAATCAGCCGTCCGTGGAGCTCGCGCGGGCCTTTTTTTTAATTTTAAATTGGAATCCCCCTAGCCCCCACCCTCCAAATTCGCCTATTTTCGAGGCGGGGACAGATCAAGCGTCAAATTTTCCGGATTCCGAAGCATCTTGCTGACTTAGCAGTACCCAAGGGTTGCGACTCTTCGGGCTTTTATTTAAACCCTTCTATGCTGATTGATGTAAATTTTCCTGCCTATCCTCCCCTTTAAAGAAAACATCCACTCAAGCATTTTTTAGCAATGGCTCCCAAGCAAGCTGCTGAAATTCCAGAACTTCCTAACGAATTGTGGTGCAAAGCCCCCTACCTTGGGGTGACGATTTTTATGCGGCCACTATTATGGCGTCCCCCCTCCAAGCATCCCCGTTGAATGATGCATTGCAACTTGCTCCCGAACCAGTGAGATCTGATTGGGACGTGATTAACGCCAGGGATGTGCAACGCCTCGGCGTAGAGGCCGGCGTGTATGGTTTTACCGATATTCTACCACAATCCTTCATGAAGAGTTTTGACTGGATGGATTAATGGACGGAGCATATCCTTTGCGATTACGCAGTCGACTTGAAGCGTGCTAATATTTTCCGCGCCGTTCGTGCGACCAAGGGTCTTCATATCTACCATGATAGTACCATGCTTCAGGTGTTATTTTCCAGTTATTCCCGGAAGACCCACACTTTTCATCTCTCCCATCTCGAAGTTGTCTCTACTTTGGAGGATATGGAGGTCTTGCTGAATCTTCCAAGCATGGGGATTGTTGACCCCCTAACACCTTTGGCCGACCCGGACGAGATTCAATTATTTGAAGATATGAAGGTCCTTATAGCAGATATGGGAAGAACTGACTCAAAATGGATGCCTGGAGCGACCACACCCACGTACATATTCTGGTCCGAGGAACACATGGTCAAATGGCTCATGTACTTTTTCAGAGACTTTGTCGACCCTACTGTAGCTCGTGAATGGCGGGAAAGGGTTTCATTTTACCCTATGTGGCTATCTCTGCGTATGGCTACCGCGTTACTTGATAGACGAATTTCCCCGTGACGGAGTTTTTATGCACGTGCTTCCACTTGCGGTTAGATTATCCCTTAGAAAAAAGGTATCCCTAGGCCCACTCGTTCTGGGCTCCTTATACCACCGTCTTGACTTGGCCGCTGCTCATGCCGAACAGTCTCAAGGAAGAGTCGATGTTTGCATTTTTGTTAATACCGCCTTTCTGTCCCTGTGGGATTTTGAGAGATGGCCCGGGTATGCCCCCATTCCTGTGAAAGTGGGTCTTTGGAACACCCATAGCATTCCTCGAATCTTCCAGAGTCCGCGAGCGTGGCGCTGGTATAATACAGAAGCTCCCCAACGGACACTCGCCTTGATTATCGATGACACTCGCTTCTTCGCGCGTCGCCCCTATGCTACCAGTTTGAAGGATGAGAACATAGACTTCTGGGAAGAATTGTATCCAAATAGGACATCATTATTTCCATCGATCTCCTATCTACAGGCGATTGGTCTCTTAGTAGGTTTGTGAACTGGGTCCGTAGGGGGTTTCTTCCCGTGTTACCCGAGTATGTACCAGATATCGAATTTTTCTGGTGAATATGAACGAATTACCGTGCCGTTCGACCCCGTTCGCGTTAGCCCCCAATTTGGGTATGACGCCGTTGCTCCTTCGTTGTGGCCTGAATCCATGGACTGGGGATGCTATGACAGCCTTCTATGTGGCAAGCGGGCGTCTTCTCTATATGCTGAGCTTCCTTTGATCCAACCTTCACGTGATAGAAAGGGACGAAATACCCCAAACTGGGTATCTTTCTGGAACCTCCAAAATCGGGGTCTGCTCAGCCTTCATGATATCCCTTCTCCTAACAAGCTACCCATTTTTTCAACCAGCGGGTATCCCTCCAAGTCCCTTCGCAGTCGTGACAACTGTAACTATGGCTACTTTTCCATGCTGGCTAAAGACCGGCATTTGTGCGCTCAACTAATTCTCGAGGAGAAGACTAAAGTTGCTAAACGCAAATCCTTCACGGCCAAGGCCAACTATGCTCATTCTTTCAACCAGGTATATTTATATTTCATTTCTTCGCTTTATTACCATGAAACTCGCTTGCTGTCTCCCCTCCAACTGACTCCTTGCTTTTTAGTGCTGTTTGAGACGCTTCGCGTCTGGAGACAGAAGCACGAGTTTCGTTGCTCGTGTTCAGGTAGAAAGAGCAGCCTTGAGAAGCTTGTCGGCTCTTGTAAAGCGTATTGAGTCGGCCATGCATATGCCCCCCGATGTTCAGTTATTGGTCTCTGATGCATTAGCAACCTTCCTGGCCTCTAACGGAAAAAGCTTAGTGAGGAAGAGGCTTTCATATGAATCTCCCTCCCGCGAGATACCTACACGAGAGTTAAAGCGTTCTCGTGTTGAGACGTTTACTCAAGACAGCTCAAAATCCTCAGCACGTAAGAGACATACTTATTTCCCTAGTGATCATGCTTTTGTGAAAGTCTTATTCCTTATTTTGCAGGAGGTGAAACCCCTGGAAAAGAAGAGACAAGGGAAGCGATGGTGAGTGAACGTGCTGGGCCCCTTGCGCACATCAGAGAACAGCATCAGGAGCCCTCCATACTTATTTCTTCATATGAGAAAAACTCTTCCCATGGTTCACCAGCTGCTCGAGATGCATCTTATGTGCATGAAGCTGTTCACGAGGAGGGCTTTGGGGAAACCGTCTCCCCTAGACATGATGCAGTGTTAGGAGGACTTGTTTCCCTTCCGGTGGGAACTACTGCTAATGCCCCAGCTTTTAAGCGTACCCCTGTGTCTACTAAGAGTACTGGTACGACTAAATTAGAACTGAGCCCTCCAAGGTCCTCCGATCTGGTTTTGGATTTGGACATTCTTTCCTCCGGGAATCCATTTGAAGTATGGGGTTCGCAGACCGCTGCTCCCGTTGCTGTAAGAGAAAACTTGTTAATTCCTGAGGTGTACTTCATACGTGAAGCTAGAGTTGTTAAGGAACTGATGGACACGGCTGATGTTGACTTGCAGGCAACATTGCCCATTGCTCCTCTCCAGCGAATTATCGAGGGGACTGGTAAGCCCATCCTTGTCTTTTATTCCTCTATTTTTATTCCCCTGTTTTGCGGAGTATAATATTGTGTTTGCGCATGTAGGTATTGATCAAGCTTTCCTGGAGTGGCTTATGAAAGTTCGGGTATCTTTCCCTACTGCCCTTGCGCGCATGCTAGAATTATCTCCCATGGACAGAGGGAAAATTTTCAAAGAGCTTGCCATTTTCCTGGGAGAACTGTATCAAGCTACTCCTGTACAAACCACCCCGGCTAAAGCTCAATAGTACCTTGCAAGTGTGCGAAAACTTGAGCAGCTTGCAGCGGGGCGATTGGACTTGAAGTTCCTTACCCAATGGTTGACAAAAGTTCATAATTTTGCCAATTTGGGGAACGAGCTTGCCTCCTTAAAAAAGGAAATGGCCGGTCTCGCGGTGCGTAGGGAAGAATTCGAGCGTCAATCCAAGGAGTTACACGAGGCCGTGAAGCGTCATGAAGCTAGTAAGGCTCGTATTGCAGGGCTCGCTGCCAATTCCCTCAAGTTGTTGGCGTAGGATTCTTTGTTGAAAGACTTTTTTGAAGAATGAGGTTGCCTTTACAAGGGAGTCCTGGTTTTGCTTTGCGCCTACAGTGCATATCTTTGAAACGATTTTTAAATACAAACACTGTTTCGCACCCTTTTCATGGGCTAGCATGCTTATGAGCACATTTTTTTTTCCGCTTATGGTTGTTACCTGATAAGATAGACATGTTAGACCACCCTCCGGGTAATAATCCTGCTATCTTATGGGATAGGCTTATTATTGCTATCATGTGAGATAGGCTTTTTACCTTATCATGTGAGACGAGGTTGCGTTGCTGTCATAGGAGATAGGCTTTTGTCGCTATTGCGCGAGGTAGGTTTATAGGGCTACCCTATGAGGTAGGATGCTATCATGTGAGATAGGCTTGTATTTCCCTCTTTTTGGGAGGAATTTTGTTCCTCCGCTATCATAGGAGATAGGCTTTTGGGCTTACTATCGTATGAGATAGGCCTAGACTGCTACCTTATGAGATAGGCTCACGTCTCAATGTTACGGTCAATCTAGTAACCCATTCAGCTTAGAGAAGGAGATTGACATTTTTTTTGAAAAAGTGCCCTAATATGGTAGGTTTTTTTATCATATCCTCATATGGGAGGTTTTTGAAGAAAGTACATATAAAATTTAAACAGGAAGGGCTAAGGATAGTACTTTTTTAGCCACCGCATGTTGATTGGTTGCGGAGTAGTAGCAGTTCCATGGCATTGCAGAATGTTGCAATATCTGCTGTCGAAGACTTCTTTTACCTCGAATGGTCCTTCCCAATTAGCCGCGAATTTAGGGTGGGCTGCTTCGCGCATGCAGTGATCGGAGGCTCGTAGCATGAGATCGCCTACTGTAAAGTCCCTATTCTGGACAGTCTTGTTGTATGCGCGCGCAATCCTCTCCTTGTACTTCAGATTCGCTCGTGTGGCCTTTTCGCGTTTTTCCTCTAGAAAGATCAAATAATGGTCACGTTCATTGTTGTACAAGGCAATGAAGGCTAACCCTGCGGAGTCTACTTTTACTTCAGTTGGAACAACTGCTTCTCCTCCATAGCATAGAAGAAAGGGGGAAGTCCCAGTGGGAGTCCGAGGCGACGTTCGATATGCTCAAAGTGCCGTTCCTAATGAGTCCGCCCACTTCTTGTGGTCATCCGTGACCATCTTACTCAATATCCATAGCAGTGTTTTATTGGTTGCTTCTGCCTGTCCATTCCCTTTGGGATAGTAAGGCGTGGAACATACCTGCCTGATGTTATATTCCATTAGTTTCTATGCGACCTGGCGGTTGACAAAGGGAGTACCATTGTCAGACAGCACAGTGTTAGGAATTCCAAAGCGGTGAATGATATTTTCTTGGATGAACCTGACCACTGCCGCTGCATTGGCTGTCTTGAGCGGGACTGCTTCCACCCATTTAGTGAACTGCTCCGTTCCTGTCAGGATGTATTCATTCCCTCGTGAGGGGTGTCGTATTGGACCAATGAAATCTAGGGACCAAGTACGGAATGGCCATGGGGTCCCTAGCGCGTGTAGATCGACCGCGGGAGCATGCACCAAATTACCATGAAATTGGCATTGCGGGCATCTTCTAACCTTTGCGCGACAGTCGGCCTCCATGGTCGGCCAGAAGTATCCTACTGTCAAGAGTTGTCGGCATAATTTTGCACCTCCTTGGTGTTCCACCTGGTGTGACATTTCCATGACCTCTTGAGCTTCCTGTCCATGCAAGCATTTGAGCAAATTTCCATTGTGCCCCTTTCGCCATAGTATGTTTTCTTGTAAAACGTATCTGTTGGCCTTCCTTTTGAGCTTTTCGGCTTCCTTTCTGCCGACAGGCAAAGCTCCCCCTTGAAGATAGTCGATTATTGGTTGTCGCAAATCGTCCTCTATCGCAACAATTTCCAGGGTGGCCTTGATCAAGGCACACTTCTCGCAGTTGCTTTGTATGATGGCAGCGAAATACGACATTTGCGGCTAGTATATCCCGTACCTTTGGGCTTTCCTGTAGATGGAGATCTCATTATCCCCACAAGAGTTTTGGTGAATCTTTTCCAAAGTTGCATGGCCCTCCTTTCCAGCTACGCACCTCATAAGGATACCCCCGGGCCCCTTATGATAAAGCAAGCCATCATGTATGCAAAAGCCCTTAGTAGAAACCCACGTTTCCTTGCTGGTTCCATCGGCCATTGCGCGCAGAATAGGTTTCCTCGAGTATGAGTCTTTCAGAGGTTCCTCTTCGCATAGGTCTTTTACTAATGACGGAGCTGACTTCACCTCAATCGATATTTTGGCAGGACATTTATCTAAACTGATCTTGGACCCTAAGGTGGCCAATGCATCCACGTGGCGATTGTCAGATCTGGGAGTGTGCTCGTACTTGACAGACTCGAAATTCTGAACCAGCTTCTGCACAATCGACCGGTACTTTAGTAAATTTATCTCCTTTAAAGCGTATTCTCCCGAGGTTTGTTTGACAATTAGTTTTGAATCTCCCATGATGACGAGACTCTTGACCTCCAAGGCTCTAGCTTCAAGGAGTCCTGCGATCAAAGCCTCATACTCGGCTCCGTTATTGGTCACTGCAAAGTCCAGTTTCGTGGACATCTGGATGACCTCCTGATCAGGTTTGATGAGTACTACTCCAATTCCTTCCCCAGATCTTGTGGATGATCCATCAAACTGCAGCTTCGAGTATTTATTGCTGATGGCGTATATTTCAGGCCCTTGAAGCTCCTCTTTCACCGGCTCGTGCCTCTCATCTGGGAACTGTGAGAACAGATCCGCTAATGCCTGTAATTTGATGGCCTTGGGCCGCGTGCACGTGATATCATATTGGGAAATGGTCATGTACCACTTCGCGAGCCTTCCTGAGGGGAGTGAGTGTCCCAAGAGATATCTTATAGGTTCGTTCTTCGTTATAACTACCACTTTATGAGAAGCAAAGTAGTGTCTTAACTTCTCAATCGCGAAGAATAAAGTCAAACAATGCCGTTCCATGTCTGTATATCTTGATTCTTCCGATTGAATCATGCATGAGATACAAGACACCGGTCTTTCTTGCCCCTCAAACTCTTGGGCCAGTAATACTCCAATCGACCTTTGAGTTTAGGTGAGGTATAATAGCAGAGGTGCTCCCAGCTGTGGTGAAATCATAACTCTTGGTAATGTCAGCAGTCTCTTCAACGTTTCGAATGCGACTTGATGTTCCTCCGTCCAGACGAATGGTGCATTCTTTTTGAGCAGATTGCTGAAGTAGAAAGTTAGCTCTGCAATTTCCGGTATAAACCTCCGCAAGTAAGATAGCTTCCCTAGGAATGCCTTCAGCGTGGTTTGCGATTGTGGTGCTGACAGATTTGTGATCTCTGAGATCTTGGCGGGATCAAGCTCGATTCCATGCCTCTGAATCACATAGCCTAGGATTTTTCTAGAGGTTACCCCAAATGCGCACTTCATAGGGTTCATCTTTAGCTGAAATGCGCGGCATCTGTCGAAAACCCTTCTTAGATTTTTCAAGTGGTCATCCTTCTTCTTAGACTTGACCACCAGATCGTCCACGTAGAATTCGGCCTCTTGGTGCATCATGTCGTGGAACAGCGCCATCATTGCGCGTTGGTACGTGGCCCCTGCGTTCTTTAGGACGAACGACATAACTGTGTAGTTAAAGACCCCTACCGGTGTTATGAACGCCATCTTCTTCGCATACTTAGGGTCCATTTTGATACGGTTGTAGCCACTGAATTCGTTCATGAAGCTGAACATCTCATGACCTGCAGTGGAGTCGATCAAGAGATCCACGTTTGGAAAAGGGAAATCGTCTTTTGGGCAGAACTTGTTCAGGTCTCTGAAATCTACACATATTCGAAGGCTTCCATTTTTCCTTAGCACAGGGACTATGTTTGCCAACCAGGTGGGATGATGGTTAGGTTCTATGAAATTAGCATTCAGGAGTTTGATCATCTCCTCCCTGATTTTGACATTGATCTCTGTACGGAAAGTCCTCGCGCTTTGCTTGACTGGTTTTGATCCTGGGATGAAATCCAGGCGATGCATAGTAATGTTTCGGTCAAGCCCCGGCATTTCATTGTAATCCCACGCAAACACATCCTTGTATTATTTCAATAGATGGACCAGCCTTTGTTCTTCCGTATCGCTAAGGTCTGAGCTTAGGAAGACAGGTCTTTGTTTTTCCTCACCTGGGCTGAGGAATACCTCCTTAAGTTCATTCTTTTGTGGTTTCGGGCGGTCTTCAATGCACTCAGGTGCCTCTTTGACTTCCTCGACTGACGGGCCTTCCTCGCTTATACTGGAGACCCCTGATAGCCTGCAAGCTTGTGTGGAGACAACCATGACGCGATAGAACTTCCCACCTTTGGGGGGATAATCTGTCATCCGCTCTTCAGTGGGGCCCGTATCATGTTGCAAAGTGTGGACGCATTTGCTTACTTTAGGGATGTCCTCCCCCGCGGGTCGTTTTTCCTTAAGCTCCCGAGTCACTGCTGCTCGAAGCGCCAGCTGGCTCTGAATATCCTCCCATCTGGGTAAAGGAGTTGGTCAAAACGGAGCCGGGAGCGGCCTATCCTCCATTTTCGTAAACTAAAATGCTTCAGGTAAGTGTGCCTCCAAGAGATTGAAAGGATTCACAGAAGCAGGTATCGTGACCACCCTTCCTTTCCAAATAGCCTTCACCACCTGATGGGCTGTCGAGGGTACAACATCGAAGCGGTGAATCCATGCTCGCCCAATAATCATGTGGTAAGCCGTCTCAGCCTCAATAACATGGAATTTGGCAGAACAATTTATCTGCCCAATTCGGACTCCCAAATTGATCCATCCCAAAGTCATTATGGAGCTACTTCCAAACCCCGTTAAGGACAATGGCCTCCTAACCATCTTGTGCCCGGGAACCCCTGCCATGTCTAGGGTGGCCAAAGATATGACGTTCACCGCAGCTCCACCATCGACAAAGGCTCTTTTGAATTCAACATGGTTGATCGTGGTCGTGACATATAATGTCATCTGATGATTTGCACTAAACCTTTTGTCAGACTCATCGAATGTCATGATGAGCCCCTGAAGTCTGGAGGCTTCGACAGCTTCGTCATCTGTGACAAGGTGTTTCTCTCCATATTCTTCTGCGACACCTAGAATTGCTCCCATCACCCCCTGTCTGCAGCCCTCCGAAAAGTTCATCTCGTCAAAGAAATTGGGGAATTTGATGGGGTCCTTCATTCGTCCAGTTCGAGTGTTTTTGCCACATTCCTTATTCTCATAGAGTTCAGAGACCACAGGGACTGCTGCTTCTGCCATGTGTGTGATCGAGATCATGGCGATCTATTTCCCCTTGGGTTCCTGTCGCGGAGAAGGGCTACCTGTAACGCCTTTGGCTGATTCCTCCACAACTAGCTGGTCTTTTGCTGCTCGCTCGTACATCGTCCACCTGAGTTTTCGGCATTCCTTTGTTGGATGGGAGATTTGCCTGTGGCATTCGCACCATTTTGGGTCCCGGAGTTGTTCTTATGTAGGTATGTGCTCAAATGTCGGCAAGATTCCGTCTCGTGGCCATTTTTTGCAAAAGCCAAAGGCGTCCTTGATCGATATGGACAGGGGTGTGACGCGAATTACTAACGCGTTTAAACGCAAGTGCACGATCGAAGTAATAAATATGAGTATTAAAACTCAGTTTGTCGAACCCACAGGGACAATCTCTAGATTATTTAGCTAAACGATTAATTTAGAGTTTAAGTAACCAGTAGGAAAAATTTATGATTTAAGAGTTCGTCACCCTCAAACAAGTGACTGAAATTAAATAGACGAACTAAACTAATATTTTTGTAATTTTCTAATTAATACGAATATGGAGAACACTAGATAGTTTTAAGGTCACTCGGGCATTTAGACGTTTTCGGACTATGATTTGAAACACTCTACATACGTCCAGTTATACCGGGTCACACTCATTACGATCTTCTGTCCATCTCACGCAAATCTACGTTACGGTCTACTTCGGGTCCTGTCGGTCCACCTCTGTCTACCGTTACGTTCTAGTCAGCTGGCCAGGTTCGCTCACCGGGTCTTATCGCCCACCGATTTCACTAAAACCTAACTACTACTAACCGAAACAACCCACGCACGATCATTCAAGTCTCTATCTCCTGTCGGTCTCAAGAAACTACGAGAATGTCAACAACGTTCTTCACGAATCCGGGTTATATAATTACTGCCGTGCAACAAACCTAGATAACTAGCATGTATTGGGTGATCAGACCAAACGAACTAAGAGTTAAGAACAAGAAATTGTTAAATAACTAGAACAATACGTCGATTTAAGTATCAAAACATGAATCAAAGAGACAAAAATCCGGAAAATCTAATATAAACCCTAGTTCTCCATAAACTATCTTGCTAGAGAGGTTTAGCTACTCATTGAATAGACAAACAACACAAGTTATTCCATAAGCATGATGAAACAAGAGAGGGAAGAGATCAAACGCAAAATCGGAGCTTCGGAGTGAATCCGAGCTTCAACCTCTTTGTCTTCTTCGTCTTCTTTTTTTCTCTCTGCGTCTTGATGGATGTCCGGTCCAAATCCCCCTTTACAAACTGATCTCCTCTCTTATTTCTCAGCCCACGTTTTCTTGTAATGATATTTCTTGAATATTGCATAATTGCCCCACAATTAGGTCACCTCTTCTATTCCCTTCTTGTTCACACGACTTGAATTCAATGTTTGTACGAACACTTCATCGTCCCTGGCATAGAGAGGCTCTGTTCTTCACTTGTTTGTGCGAAATCAACCTTCTCAGCTGCAGAAACCGATCCAATTCGTGCGAATTGTAACAAGGATTCGGCGAATCTCTCTGCGATCTGTTCTTGATTTCTGGGTTCTTATTATGCGTATTTGATCGCTGCTGGGTCTCTCTGCTTCGCTGCTTTTTAGCTCTGCGCTGCCTCTGTTTCTTCTTCTCTGATTCTGGGTTCGATTGCATCAGGTCGCAACATTCCTCCTTCCTCTCTGCTCCTCTTCTCTGATTGCCGCTGATTCTTCCTCTTCTTGTGCGCTCTGGTTTTTCTTTGTTTTGGGAGAAGGCCATGGCTTCAGGTGGCTATTGGGTGATAGGTTTTGCAGGTTGTAGGTTCAGGGGGTTGTGATGAGGGCTGTGAAGGTGAAGTCTAGTAGTGTTAATGGTGAAGGAGGTGGCAGAGTTATTGGTTGGCGTTAGAGTGGTTTTGTATTGAGATTGTGATGGTAGAGGTACTGGAGTTGGTGATGTAGTAGTAGTACTGCAGGTAGGTTATAGGTGAAGGTAATGGAGATTGAGGCTGGGTTATATTGTATTGGAGGTGGATGGTCTGGTGGTGAGATGGGGTTAGGTTCAGGTACGGTATTGAGTTGAATTGGTGATTTGTAGGTACTGTAGGTTGTTTATTGGAGGCAGATATTGTTAAGGAGGTTGTGTAAGATGGAGTAACGGAGGTAATGGTTGTTGTTTACAGGTTGTGGTGTAATCTGGTCATTTAAGTTTTGTAGTCATGGTATTGGAGATGGTGAAATTGAGGTGGTTTTTTGAGCTTCAGGTGATGGTGGAATGGAGGTGTATGTGGTCTGTGGTGGTTTAGGTAATTGGCAAAATGGTGGCTGTATTGGTTGTTGAAGGTAGGCAGTTTGTGTGTTAAAGGTAAAGGATGAATTATGATGGTGGATTTAGGTGTTGTATTTGCAGAGGCTTTGGGTTGATTTGCAGGTGGTGTTGGGTGTTTGGTCTTAGGGTGAGTTAGGTGGTGTTTTAGGAATTGGCAGAGAGGTGTAATGGTTATTATGGTGAAGTCAAATTGTAGGTTGGAGTTTCAGTTGGTAATGGTGGAAATTGGGGTCTGTAATGGTGGCTATGGTGTAGTTTGGCTTAAATACTCTGGTGTATGTGTTGGCAGGGGTATGGAGTTGTATTGTTGGTTGTTTGCGTGTTTATGGGAGGTAATAGACATGTGAATGGAGTTGTTATTCGTGGCTAAGGAGGTTGGACTGGGTATTGTTGGAGGTAGTTGCAGGTTTTGTTGTAACTGGATTTGTAGGCCAATTGGTGTTGGTTGTTGGTTTTGTTTTTAGGTGGTTTAATGTATGAGGGAGCAGTGGTAGTTTAGGCTATGGAGGTGGTGTATTGCAGGTTGGCTGCTGCTTGTGGCTAAGTTGTTCATTTTGCCTCCTCTAAACTGCAAGATTTCTCACGTTTTCTCTCTTGGCAATTCTCCTGAGCTTCGTCTCAGTTCCGAAGTTCGTTTTCATTCTCGTCATCGTGCTCCAAGCCTCCGGTGCCTGATATTCAACACTAACACACCGGGTATAAAATATGATATAAATAGCTCAAATCAACTAGAAAACGCCCGGACTATCGATTAATCACACAAAGCTCAACTTTGACAAATTCCTCAAGATCATAGCTTATTTCTCATTTATTTTGCCGGAAATCATACAAAAAGTAGGCTTTAAAGCATAAATATAACACCATAAACGGGATTATCAGGGTGGCGGCTCTTGAGCTATGAACCGCCATTGTTTTGCGGGCGCAGATACCGCGTACATATTGGCGACTCGTAATCGTTTGTATCCACCGTCTTTAGAGCCGAGATTCGTCGGCGCACGCTCGCCACCGTATCTTTTCCTCATCCTTTCTACTAACGGCTCAATGTTCCTGGTGCAGTCGATCAACTTTGAAAAAGTAGGCATGTTTAAATTAATCAACATACCTTTATACTCGTCGCGCATGCCTTGCAGGCATATCTCGACCAGACGGCTCTCCAAAACCTCGTCACTGCATTCCAAGGACCTGGCTCTGAACTTCTTAATGAAGGCCACCCCTTCCTCGTCATACTTTTGGTACATGCGGGAGAGGTGAATGGTGGTGACCCGTTCGTCCATCTGGAAGAACTTCGTGTAGAATTTCTTCACCATGTCATCCCACGTTTTTACATATCCCGCTTCAAGGGCTCTGTACCATTTGTATGCGACGGTTCCCAAAGATTTAGGAAACTCGCGCATGAGTAGCCGAGTGTCGACTGCATACGGACCCATCATATCCATGAACCTCATCACGTGCTCGTGGCGTTCCCACTGATTTCATCGAACTTGTCCCACTTAGGCGCTTTGTACCCAGCAGGGTTTGGCATCAGATAGACATCCCGTGGCATGGGAGGCGCGCTATCTACCTTTGGAATGACAGTGTCCACGAAACCCTGATTGGCGATGATGCAGTCAATCCTTTGCTCGAGAGCCGCCATACTAGCAGGTGTTCCTCCGTAGGAAGGAGCAGTTGGCCCGAAACCCGGAATGTAGGGCATACTAGGGTTGTAAGGAGGCGGAGGTGGAGGCCTGTGGATTTCTAGGGCCCCGCTCGCGTATAGAGACGACGCAGGATATGCGGCAGGGTTCCCTGCCGTCACGAGGGACGAGCCCGAGGAGAATGGTGGGGTCTGGCTCGCCGGGCCGCCCGAAAGAGGAGCATGGGCAGCAGAGACATGCAATATCGAGGTGCCCATTGAGGTGGACACCACCCCTGGTGGGGGCATTGAAGCTGTCATTGATGAGGCAGAAGCCCCTGGGACCGCGTTTTGGGCCATCTTTTCCAGGATCGCCATGATCTGAGCGATCTGCTCGAATTGAGCTTCCACGGCTCGAGCTTGAGCTCGTATCGTGGTTTGGAGAGACTCTAAAGAGGGTTCTCCCTCAGTGACAACTGGAACTCGAGTGTTGGGAGTGGTATTGAGCAGTCCGTCCTCTTCTGAGGTCTCCTCATGGGATGGAGACCGATATCCATGGCGGATGACTTGGTCTGAAGACATGGTGGGCATATTTTGGAGGTTTTAAGGTGGATGTTTCACGTCGGGTTCACCAAAATGTGTACAAAGGAATCCTTGAGAGATGCCTAAGTGTACACCTCAAGTAGAGAAGAGGAACACAAAGAGCTGTAGGTGTGTGTACGGAGACAGTAAGCACTGATAACTATGTGTGAGAGAAAGACAGTAGACTATGGTGCTAGACCAGTGTGTCTTGTTGTCTTATCGTGTCGCAACAGAGAGCATAACGATCTATATATAGTGGGGAAGTGACCGTTGGGGGGTTTAGTGCACCATAAATGGCGGCTTAATGATAGATCCCCCAACGGCACGTTCGACCGTGTATATAGGAACCGTTACGTATCTGCCCGCAAGTATCGGAGACCGTTATGAGATCAGCCGCATTAATGGGACACGTAAGCCTAGGATCTCTCAGTCAGTTACCAGAGGTCGCGCGCAAGCTTGGTTGTCGCATGCGCGCGACGGACCTTACCCTAGCCTCCAAACCACTAAGTCCCTACAAGTCCCGTGTTATGGTGCGTGGGGGCCCTGTCTCGTAGCCCCCACGTGGATCAGCACGGGTGGTGATCCGGTGTGGATGGAGCACAGCTAGGTGTGCTGGATGGCTGCCATGTGGCGATGATCCTTCTGTCTGGAAAGCAGTATCTACACCTGACCCACGTCTTTCATATCTCAGGTTGTTATTGTACCAATTTACTTCTTGCTTCTCTATCTTTTCAATGGACTCTTATGGGTTTGTTTCTTTATCTTTTAGTCCTCTCTGTAGTAACAAGCGAAAGAGGTTGTCCACCCCTTCATCTGTTTTATTGCAGATTTGGGAGGTGCCCAAATCCAAACGTATAAGAACAACAGATTGTTTTTCTCAATTGGTTTGTCCATTCCCCGTGTCGGTTCGTTGCTACAGTCTTTCGGACCTTCTCCGCCTTCGGTTCTCTCAGCCACCGAAAGCTGAAATTAAAAGTGTATGTCGCGTTGTTTTTGAGGAACTTGATGGTTCCTATGTTCTGCACCAACAGTCACATTTTGTTTTCAGAAATCGACGGACAGACCAAGTGGCCCAGATTAATCAGTCATGGTATGCGATCCAAGTTCGTATATCTCTGAAGGTAAATGGACATCAGACAGGTCCTATTCGGGTTGATTACTCTGCTTTTCAAAGGAATCTGCATGGCAAGAAGGAGCGAAAAAAGAGGCCTATTGCTCGGCCTTGCAGTCCTAAGGCGAAATTTTCCGATCAGACACCTAAGGGTCCTCCGCGACCCCACCAAGAAGGTCTTTCTCCACCAAAAAGTGGCAATGATGCTTGTAGAGTACAGATAGAGGAAGATCTCATTGGCCTCTCTGGGCACGAGATAGTGGAAGCTATGGTCATTGACGACCCCGTGACTGCTCCAAGTTTTCAGATCAGGAAGCGGCGCATCGATATTTGAGAATCTCCACCCGGATGTTTTCGTGCAGCTAAATCGTTAAGGCTTTTGTTCAACTTTAGGTCACCCTCGTGTGTAGGCTGGAATTGGTGACACAGATGCTGTTGCCAAATCAACTTCGACATTTATGTGGTTAGTTATGTTGGTTTTATTATTGTTGGTTGGATAGTTTGATGTTTTGTGTTTTCTTTCAGGTTGAGGCTTGAAGCATCCAGGTCATCAGCCTCTTGTCTTTCCATTGTTATGCAGTCGTTGTTTTAGTTGGCTAGCTTCTATATATTCTCTACTTTAATGTTGTATGTTTGGCTTAGGTGTTATGTAGCCTCCTAGCAGAGGTGATCTGATGATGATGATGATGATGATGTATTAGCTATCCTCTTGTAATTTCTTGGATATGAATTGATGTTCTTTATTCTCCTCAAAAAAACTGTGGTGTGTAGTTGTCTATAGCAAATTTTCTCTTTTGTACTAGTACTAGGGTAGTGTGTTTGTTCTTTTGCACAAGTTCATATAGTTCATCAGATTGGTACCAAGATCATATGATGTACCATGCGATAAGAATGTTACGGTCCGAGCAAAATAAATAAATAATTAATTCATTTTGTTTGTGATAATACATCAAACATTTGTGGTAAAACTATATTGTTGGAGGGCTGATAGAGCGCAATTTGAGGACAAATGTATACCCTTTGTATGACTGCTTGAAAGTGATTGGTAGCTAGGTAGTTTCTACACTCCAACCACTCCTCACTGGTAGAGATAATCATCATCATCAGAACTTCAGAACCACCACGGGAGAAACTGCATGAATTGAATACTTAAAACCAGCCAGTTCTCATTTCCAACCACACTCTTTACCTCATTGACATGCAATAGCTTTCCAATTACATAAACGACACTCACCCCCACCACCCCCTTTGTCTGTTTTGTTGAACTAACAGTCACTACCAGAAATTTTGCCTTTAGCCATGGGTAAATCACGTGGCAAGAGCTTGAATTCCCATGGCCAAAAGTATTAGCCACGGATCTTGCCACGGTGATCGACCGTGCTGAAAGGTGGCGTGGTCTTTTCATTACCCACGGGAGCTGGCCGTGGGGACATTATTGCCTTAATCCATCAATTAGCCACGGTAATACATGTAACGTGGCGAAACAGTTCATTTTCCACGGCTGTTTACCGTGGTCAAAGACTTTGTTCCCCACAGTTTTAAATTGTGGCTACTGCTTTTTTTTTTGGCCACAGTAACTAGCTGTGGCTATTAAAATTTATTACCACCAAAATCAATTAACTGGGTCACATTTGTTTTCCGTGGCTAATATATTTGTAGAACGCTATTTTGAGAACTACTATATGTATATATATACATACATATGTGTGTATATATATAAAAAATCCAATTCAAAAAGTTCAGAAACTGAATATACAACCAAATACAAACACAATGTGACCACTCCTTTAATTCATCGTCAACAAAAATGTTAGGATGAATTCATAATCATACACAACCCATCAATTTCGCATCAAATGTTACATTTTCACATCAAATTACACAAAACACAAGTTAGAAATTAGTTCAAGTTAACAGAGCTACAAACGCTAATGAGTTCCATCTTTAAAACACTATCGTGCTTGATCCTGTATTAGAGTTCAAGTCAGCAGGCCGACGGTCTCCACCTCAGGACTGGTGAGGGTATCACAACCAAGAGACTGATACTTGTGTTGATCTCCACCTTCCCATTGATCTGTCTAGGCAACAAGGTCAGTATCCTTATCATTCTCCTTTACAGCCCATTTTGGCAGATGAATCCTAGAAACGATTTACGAACAAAAAATATCAGGGATAAGTAACAACAAAATGCAGCCCATAGAGAATATGTTTCCACCTCAACAGTACCCTTACTTTCCAGATCATGCCCGCGGGGTTTGACTTGCAAAGATTAGCATTTCGTCTCACAATTTTCACATTACAAAAGTGAGATTTGCTTTTGGAGGTCTTACGAGTTCACATAGCAACGAATTATATACTACAACTAATAGAAGTTAAACAATCAAAAGATGAAGATGCAGAACAAAAGAATAGAGAGAGAAAGTATTCATTCATTGTATTGAAACCAGCAGCAGAAGCTAAGAGATATACACGGTAAATGAACGGTCATGAAAGGAGCCGTTTCAGCCTTCGTGGAAACCTCTAGATCTAGGGTTTCTACAAGTGAGTGGGCCGAATATGAAATGGGCTAACTTATTACAAATGGGCTTGATTGTTTAAAAGCCATAACTGGGCAGCATCAGGTGGGCTTGGATTGTTTGGGCTTCAGCAGTCCAGCCCATGTCTTCTAATATTCCCCCTTAAACTCATGGTGGTTGCGGCTTAACCATGAGTTTACTTTTGAACATGGCAAACTGGGTTGGTTGCAAATTTTTTGTGAAGATGTCAGCGGTTTGGTCTTTACCTGAAACAAAACCAACTGTAAGATGACGAAGTAAAACTTTTTCTATAACGTAGTGATAATCGAGCTCAATATGTTTAGTGCGAGCGTGAAAAAGAGGGTTAGCAGTTAAGGCAAGAGCAGACTTGTTATCCGACCAAATAATAGGAGCTTCGGAAAGACGAAATTGTAAATCTCTAAACAGTGTTTGAAACCAAGACACATCAGCTGCAGTGGCAAGAGCCCGTTATTCGGCTTCGGTAGAAGACCGGGCAATTGTGGGCTGTTTCTTTGAAGCCCAATGGACCGGGTTAGGCCCAAGAAACACAACAAGACCGGTTGTGCTTCGCCGGTCTGTTGGGTTTCCGGCCCAGTCCGCATCGGTGTAAACATGTAAGGGAAGGGAACCTTTATGATAAAATAAGCCATGAAATTTTGTACCTTGAAGATACCGAAGTATGCGTTTGGCACCGGATAGGTGCAAGTCAGTTGGATTTTGCATAAACTGGCATAAATGATTGACAACAAAAACAATATCGGGTCGACTAAATGTTAAATATTGAAGAGCACCAATTAATTGACGAAAAACAGTAGGGTTAGAAAGTGGTTTGCCATCCAAAACATGATACTTAACCCCTGGTGCAAGAGGAGTAGGACAACTCTTGCAAGTTTGCATATTGTATCTAAGTAATAAATCGGAAATATACTTTTCTTGATGAATAAGAAGACCATGTGAAGTTTTAGAGATTTGTAAACCAAGGAAATAGGTCAAAGGACCTAAGTCAGACATATCAAACTCAGTTCCTAATGTAGCAACAAGATGATTAATATAAGTTGTATCATTGCCAGAAATAATTATGTCATCAACATACAAAAGTAACACAGTTATGGTATTGTGATAATGTCTTACAAAAAGAGACGAATCTGCATAAGAAGTTATAAAGCCGAGAGAATGCAAATAGACAGTAAAACGCTCGAACCAGGTTCGAGGAGCTTGTTTAAGCCCGTAAATTGATTTTTGTAATTTACACACATAATCTGGAAATTGAGGGTGTATAAACCCTTGAGGTTGCTGCATATATACCGTTTCACGTAAATAGCCATGTAAGAAGGCGTTTTTGACATCAAGTTGGCGAAGAGGCCAATCAAAAGATGCAGCTATAGCAAGAATACATCTAACATTTGTATGTTTGACGACGGGACTGAAAGTTTCGTCGTAATCTAAGCCGGGGGTTTGGTGAAACCCCTTAGCAACTAAACGGGCCTTACAACGGGAAACAGAACCATTTGGATGGAACTTCGTCTTAAAGACCCATTTATTACCGATAATATTTTCAGAAGAAGGTGGAGGAACAAGAGACCAAGTCCTTTTTTTAATAAGACTGTTGAACTCATCAGTCATGGCAGTTTGCCAATGTGGATGAGTATTAGCTTGTTTGAAAGAAGTAGGATCAGAAGAAGCAAAAGAAGAAGTAGCAGTAAAACCAGTAGTAGCATTGAAGAGTAATTTTTTCTTAAAAATACCATATTTACTTCGGGTGGTCATGGGATGACCCGGTTGAGGTCCCGGTTGTGTAACCGGGTGAGGACCCGACTGATTACCCGAATTGGGATCGGGTGTGGTGGGGTGAGAGTTGGGCATCATAGAGGTAACCAGTTGAGGAGCCAAGCCACTGCTGGGTGGACCGCACTGTGTAGTATCTGTGGCAGAAGGGGTTTGACCAGCAGGCTGCTCTTCATGATTAAACCTCTCAGCGTTTTGTGTAGTATCTGTAAATCCGGGGGGAGGGACAGTAGGGGGGGAGGGACTGTTGCTTCCAGTGCAACCTGTCGAAGAAGAAAATAAGTCAGTATAAATAGGAAAATCAGAAATAGAGTGTGAAGGAGGTGGAGATGAAGAAGGATTATTGTTTGGAGAAACTGCAACGGGAAAGAGATACTCATCAAACACCACATCACGACTAACATAAATTTTTTGTAAACTAGGATCATAGCACAAGTACCATTTATAACCATCGGCATAACCAAGAAAAACGCATTGTCTGGTTTTGGGATCTAATTTGGATTTGTTGTAATGTTTAAGACAAGGATAGCAAGCACATCCAAAGACTTTCAAGTAAGTATAATCAGGCTTGCGTTTAAACAGTTTTTCAAACGGTGATTTGTTATCTGTATTTTTACTTGGCATACGGTTGATTAAAAAAGTTGCAGTAGCTATAGCATGGCTATTTACGAGTTCACATAGCAACGAATTATATACTACAACTAATAGAAGTTAAAAAATCAAAAGATGAAGATGCAGAACAAAAGAATAGAGAGAGAAAGTATTCATTCATTGGTTGAAAACCAGCAGCAGAAGCTAAGAGATATACACGGTAAATGAACGGTCATGAAAGGAGCCATTTCAGCCGAAGGGTGTGGAACCCTCTAGATCTGGGGTTTCTACAAGTGAGTGGGCCGAATATGAAATGGGCTAACTTATTACAAATGGGCTTGATTGTTTAAAAGCCATAACTGGGCAGCATCAGGTGGGCTTGGATTGTTTGGGCTTCAGCAGTCCAGCCCATATCTTCTAATAACAACATCTATAAGTATCACACATTGTTTGCTGAAACCTTTAAGGAACCATCTAGAAAATTTCAATCATACAAAGTTTTGCAGTCTTGAAAATTTTACGTTCCAAAGTCAAGTTAGATCATGTAACTTGTATTTATCAACTCATAATTTAAAGGGGCATCCACATTTCTGGTTGGGACATCAATACATTTATGGGGAAAGTAAAACCAGTACTAAACAAATCAAGTAAAGAACTCATAATTTGACAAATAATTATTTTCCCTTTCCCCTTCCAAGACTTCAAAACTAAATTCTGACCACTTCCATTAGCTTAAGACCATTCTAATCCTCTACTAATCTGGAGTTAGATATGTCGACAACTTAGTAAGATAGTAATTGGATGAACGATTACCTAATGGTTCATCTATTCATGATTTCCAATATGTTGGTAACTTGTTAGGTGCTAAAATGTACTTTAAAATTAAAAATTCTTGCCTCTCATGTATAATGCATATGTTTTGTGTAAAAACAAATTACTATACACGAGTACTTCGAAGGTAGTACATGCATTCATTAGGTATGTAGATGAGCTAGACCCTTTAGAAGTGGATAAGTTGGTATACAATACTAGTATAACTCTTTCTCTACATGCATAGACACATGAGACCTCACCAGTTCTAACAAGCAGTTAATTTCCAAATACTTGAGCTTTCCAATGCTCAGATGAACTTCTACAAAATGTAACCATTTAAGCGGATATGCCAAACTAGAGAAACAATTTTGGGGAATGGGCGTGGCTTTCTATGTTATCTGGGTTAGCGTACTCTCATTATGAAGTTGGATACTTAAAAAATTTTGAATGCCAAACCGGAGAAGTTATAATTGTAACTAAAATTCCTTCAAGAACCATTCAAGCATCACCTCTGTGCAGCTTAAATCAACCAGGAGAAGACATGAGTTAGTTAGTCGAGTTCATGCTAATAATCCATGTTGATTCAAAGACCCTTGAATGTGTTTTGGATGGTAATTGTTTTGAGTGATGAATGACAAAGACAAAGACATAAGAAGCAAAGCATTTCAAATACTCCAAGGCCTTGAGATACTGACAGAGCTTCAAAGCCTTGAGAGTTGTTCTTATCCTGCTAAATGTTCCAACAGTTTTGTGTTGCAGATTGGATATCTGATCATGCAGATCAGGGTTTTGCTGAATTTATTCTTGTTTTACATTATCCATATATCTAAAACAATTGCAGATGATCATAACAGGGAGAATCAAAGTTTTCAGGGTTTAACTTCGAAAATCTGTGAAGCAGGTTCACAGCTTCAAGGCCTTGAGATGTGCCTTGAGCTGCTGACAGTTTTTACAGAAATAAGTTGATTCTTTCTTGCAGGTTGTGATTCTTATTTTGTGATTATTAATTGACTTCTAAGAGTCTTAAACTTGTTTTTCATGATTTATATGTTTCAGAAGTTAAACAGATTACATTTCTAATCTTTTAACCAGTTTTATCAGAAACTGGAAAACCAAACAGTCATAGTACTGTTATATTTCTGGATTTTGTTGTTGCTATGTTTTAATGTTGTTGCAGGTTTGTTAAACGTGCAAGAGCAATCTCAACAAACTCCAACGGATATCCACTTAGAGTTGTTTGAATTTCAGTTGAAAACAGAAGGAGGATCTGTAGGAACCGAGATCCTAAAATATCTCAATCAGTTGCAGCTGTGGATAAAAGAGACTGGTTTGAACTTTGAAAGAGAAGAGGCTTGCAGAATACTCAGAGAGGTGTGAAAAAATCGTGGGAGATCATTCATTCAAACACACACAAGGATTCAAGCTTCAATCCAGATTTCAGAAGATCAAATCAATCCGGTTTCCAGAAGAACACATCCAGGCTTCAATAGCTTATCTCTTCTACTGTGCTCTTCACTTATTTTGTAATCTGTGTATCTTTTAAATATCTTAAACCTCACTTAACCTATTGGTTGGTTGTTCAAGTTAACAACAAGAGGTTCTTGTTAGATCAACAGTTAGTAGCTGGAACTAGATAGGTTTGGAACCACAAGCTGTATAGGTGTAAGGGAAATCACTTAGGCCTGAAGATCTACGGCTGTTTCTGTGTGAGTAATAAGAAGTGTTTGCCCAATCCTGGTGGGATTAGATCCCTCACGCAGAGATTAGGTCCATTGGGACTGAACTCTGTAAATTGCTTTGTGTTCTTTACTTTACATTTATTATTATCTGCTGCACACAACTCAAATCAAACTAGGGTTCATAAGCTGTTTCGAACTGGTAATAGTTCAAGGCCTTGAAGCTTTCTATTTTGCCTTTGAAAGTTTCAGAAAGTTTTCTAAAATCTCAAGGCCTTGAGATTTGAGTTTCACACAAAGTTAAGCTGTTAAGTTTTGAGTTTTGCAAAAAGTTTCCTTACTCTATTCACCCCCCCCCCCTTCTAGAGTATTTAGGTCCTGTATTTAGTCTACATTACACACTTTCAATTGGAATCACAGCTTGTGTCACTGAGATAGATCTAACAATCTGGTGACTATGAGTAATGTAGGAGATGGTGGATTCTCACAAGGAAGGCAGCCAACAGACCTCCATTGTTCTGTGGTGATAACTTCATGCACTGGAAGGCATTGATGAAGATGTTCATCATAGATCAAGACATGGAACTGTGGTCAATAGTTCAGAATGGTCCTCGTGAGTACTATACTACAATTGAAGGAGTCAGATGTATCAAGTCTGAGGAAAATCTTTCAGTTACTGAACTGGAAAAGGTATCAAAAAATTACAAGCTACGAATCTGTTATACTGTGCTCTTAATGCAGATGAGTTCAACAGAGTGTCAAATTGGAAGAGTGCCAAAGAAGTATGGGATAAGCTAGTGGTGACATATGAAGGAACTAGCCAAGTTAAGCAGACCAAAATAAACATACTTCTGAGGCAATATGAGTTGTTCAATATGAATTCAGATGAGACCATCAAGGAGATGTTCAAAAGATTCACTGATGTGGTGAAAAATATGGAGTCATTGGGAAAGAAGTTCTCAAATGAGGAGAAGGTCAGAAAAATTCTGAGAAGCTTGCCAAAAGCCAAGTGGGAGCCAAAGACAACAGTCATTGAGGAGGCTCAGGATTTAAGTCTTCTTCAGCTAGATGATCTACAAGGAAAGCTGCTCACTCATGAAATGTCTATGAAGGATGTGGAAGGTGATTTGAGTGAAAACATCAAGAACTTAGCACTTAAGGCAAAAGACAGTGAAAAGTCTGAAAGCCTTGAGGCTGAAGATGAGCATGATGATGAAGAGGCTTTAGCATTGATCTCCAAGGCCTTGGTTAGGATTATCAAGAAGAAAAGAAACTCTGGAAACAGGGATTACAACAGTGAGAGATCAAGACCTTCAGGCAGCAAGGACTACAAAGGTAAATCTTCATCACAGTCACATAAAACTAAAGTAATGAATTGTTTTGAGTGTGGTGATGCAGATCATTTAGTACGGGACTGTCCACAAAAGATGAAGAACATGAACTTTCAGAAGATAGACAGTGACAACAGAAGGAAGAAAGCCATGGTGGCTTCCTGGAGTGATTCTGATTCATCAAGTGACTCAGACACAGAAGAGGATCAAGCAAACTTATGTTTCATGGCAAAGCATGATGAGGAAAAATCATCAGACATTCATATTGAAGATATGGTAAAAATCTACTTGCTAGTCCTTCTGATGTGCTTCCTGAAATTTTCAAGAGTATGTTTTTAAATGAGGAAAGTTATAGAAATGAGATTTCTGCTTTAAAGATTAAGATTCATGAGCAGGTAAAAGAAAACATGGACCTAGTTTTTAAAAACAAAACTGTTGAAGTTTCTAAGACAAAGCTTGAAAAGGACTTCAAGGCCTTGGACTGCAAGTTCAAAGCCTTGAAGGCACAGATAAAAGAGGTTGTTGATCAAAACACTCTTTTGACTGAAAGATATGTTGATCTAAAGACTCATTCTGATAATTTAGAGCAACAAATCTGTTCTTTGACTGAGAAACTTCAAGAGTCTAAGAAGGTCCTAGCTAGGTTTACAGGCTCAGAACATAATCTGAATCTCATTCTTGAAGGAAGTCTGAAATCAATGCATAAAAGTGGGATTGGCTATAATCCAAATTTTCCAAACAAAAGCCGAACTACTTTTGTCAAATCTGGTAGCAGACATTCTCCAAAATGTCATTACTGTGGAAAAATTGGTCATGTCAGATTAACTTGTCCCTTCAGAAGATCAGAACCTCACATTATGAGGAATACTTATCCTTATCAGCTTAAGGGGCAGGTTAGGCAGATTTGGGTTCCAAAAGGAATTAGAACACCAAACATGGCTGATTCTGAGTATGACTCAAAGTTCTACACTTGGTCTAACAGCCTGTTGAATTAATGATTTATTTTTGCAGGATGTCACCAAGGCCTTGAAAGATCAGAAATGGATATTAGACAGTGGATGTTACAGACATATGAGTGGAAAGAAGTCTCTTTTTACTGAGCTTACAGAAAAATCTGGAGAAAAAATCACACTTGGTGACAAAGCAAAATGCAATATCATTGGTATAGGTAGTATTGGTGACAAGCTAAAATGCCTCAAGGCCTTGAAGGAAGATTCAAAACTTTGGCACAGAAAGCTTGGGCATATTCGTATACATACCTTGAATAAACTCATCTCAAATGATTTGGTAAGAGGTTTACAATCACAGAAATTTTCAGATGATGAGGTAAGCAAACCAGAAGCCCATTCAAGCCAAAGAACTTTGTAAGTACTTCTAGACCCTTAGAACTGCTGCATATGGACTTGTGTGGTCCTATGAGAGTTCAAACCCCAAAAGGTAAGAGGTATATGCTTGTTATAATAGATGATTATTCTAGATTTACTTAGGTGATTTTTATCAGAGACAAAACTAAAGCTTTATCTGAATTTTCTAGATTGTGCAAAGAGCTTCAAACTTTGAAAAATTTACCTGTTGCATCTATTAGAAGTGATCATGGTAGAGAGTTTGATCAACTTGATTTTGATTTGTTTTGTGCAAAGCATGGCATATCACACAACTTTTCTGCACCTAGAACTCCACAGCAAAATGGAGTAGTTGAAAGGAAGAATAAGACACTTTAGGATATGTCTAGAACCATGCTTCTTGAAAGTAATTTGCCAAAGTTCTTATGGGCAGAAGCTGTTAACACTGCCAATTATGTGCTGAATAGATGCTTGATTAGATCTATTTTGAAAAAGACCCCTTATGAACTGTTTAAAGGTAGAAAGCCTACTGTTTCTTATTTTAAACCTTTTGGTTGTATCTGTTTTGTGCATAATAATGGTAGAGACAATCTTGGTAAGTTTGATGCTAGAAGTGATGAAAGAGTATTTCTTGAATATTCTCAAACTAGCAAAGCTTATAGAGTTTACAATAGAAAAACAAAGATTGTAGAAGAGAGTATTCATGTAATTTTTGATGAAAGTACTAAGGATTCTCTGAGTGAAAGTTTTGCAGATCTAGATTTGAACAAGCATGAATCAGATGATGATGCTGTGAAAGAAGACAAAGGGAAAACTAATGTGCAGAATCAATCAGCAGAATCTCAAGGCCTTGAACCTCCAGCAGAACCAAAATCTCAAAGCCTTGAGACAGAAGCTGAAACTTTCTATGATGCTCCCTCTACTGTTTCAAGAACTCAAAGCCTTGAAGGAGAATATTCATGGATACCAAGAAATAAGTTTAAGTACCTTGCAGATCATCCAGCTGATAACATCATATCAGATCCATGAACTGGAACTCAGACAAGAGGACAGTTGAAGAACTTGTGTGCATTTAGTGCATTTGTGTCTTTGATTGAGCCTAAAAACACCAAGGAAGCACTAGAAGATGCAGACATGATCATTGCAATGCAGAGTGAGCTGAATGAGTTTGAAAGAAACAAGGAATGGAATCTTGTTCTCAGACCTAAAGATAAATCAGTTATTGGAACCAGATGGGTATTCAGAAACAAGCTAGATGAAAATGGCAAAGTGGTAAGAAATAAATCAAGACTGGTGGCTCAAGGATATAATCAGGAAGAAGGTATAGATTATGAGGAGACTTTTGCTCCTGTTGCCAGGTTAGAAGCTATTAGAATACTTCTTGCATTTGCATCTCATAATGACATAAAGCTTTATCAAATGGATGTCAAATGTGCTTTTCTAAATGGATATTTACAAGAAGATGTTTTTGTAGCACAACCACCTGGTTTTGAAGATGAAAACTTTCCTGATTATGTTTGTAAATTGGACAAAGCTCTTTATGGGTTAAAACAAGCTCCAAGGGCTTGGTATGATAGACTTTCGAAATTTATACTTGAAAAGAATTTCAAAAGAGGCCTAGTTGATAAAACTCTTTTCATCAAACATCATCAAAGTGATTTGTTAGTAGTTCAGATCTATGTAGATGATATTCTATTTGGTGCTACTAATGATGCTCTTTCAAAAGAGTTTTCTAGTCTGATGTGCAGGGAGTTTGAGATGATCTTAATGGGTGAACTGAATTTCTTTCTTGGACTTCATATCTTACAATGAAGAAAGGAATTTTTGTACATCAAGGAAAGTATACCAAGGACTTATTGAACAAGTACAATATGTCACAGTCCAAGTGCTTAAAACCCCTATGAGTTCATTACTCTCTTTAAACAAGGATTCAAATGGTAAGAGTGTGAATCAAAAGGAGTACAGAGGTATGATTAGATCACTGTTGTATTTAACTGCTAGTAGACCTGATATTATGTTCAGTGTCTGTATGTGTGCTAGATTCCAAGCAGATCCTAAGGAAAGTCATTTAACTGCAGTCAAAAGAATTTTTAGATATTTGAATGGAACCAGAGACTTGGGGCTTTGGTATTCAAGAAGATCTAATTTTATGTTGAGTGGCTATTCAGATGCAGATTTTGCAAGATATAAAGTAGACAGGAAAAGTTCTTCTGGATGTTGTCAGTTTCTTGGATCGTCATTGATTAGTTGGCATTCCAAAAAGCAAAATTATGTAGCATTATCAACTGCAGAAGCTGAATACATTTCAGCTGGAGCTTGCTGTTCACAAGTGTTTGGATTGCTCAGCAACTTAGAGATCTTGGCTACAATTTCAGAAATGTACCTATTCATTGTGACAACACAAGTGCTATCTCAATCTCTAAGAATCCAGTCCAGCACTCAAGAACCAAGCACATAGATGTGAGACATTATTTCCTTAGAGATCATGCAGAACAAGGTGATGTTGTTTTAAATTTTATTTCTACTTCAATGCAGATTGCTGATATTTTCAATAAACCTTTGCCAGATGATAGGTTTTCATCTCTAAGGCTTGAATTGGGGATGTTAAACAAGGATGCATTGGTTTAGGGGGAGTATCAGTAGTTATATGTAGTTATGTGTTGAAATCTCAAAGCCTTAAGATTGTACTTTCCAAAGCCTTGAAAGTACAGGTCAAAGCTTTGAAGTTTCTCAAACTGCAAAAAATATCAAGGCGTTGAGATTGTTCTCCAGGTCTTGAATATTTATTTTTTTTTTAAATGGATCATCAAATATTATATCTCATCTTTTTATATAACTGTATAATATTTGAATTACTCAGAGAATTTTCTGAAATATCCAAAAATATTTTTCAAGATCCTTTTTGCATGTTGTTTTAGCAGAGTCCTTTTATGACTCATCCTTTTCAACCTACTTAAGCTGAAAGTCAGGGCTTATTCCTCTCATTCTCTCTTAATTCTCTACGAATCTCCGCTCTCTCTCTCAATTTCTCTCAATCACATTCTCTTCTCAAAACCCTAAACCCCAAAATGGAGCGCAAATCAGCCAGAATACAGCAACAGGGGAAGCCTTCTGGCATATCCAAGAAGAGGGCAAATAAGAAGGAGAAGATAGTGATTTCTGATTCTGATTCAGAAAACACTCAAAGCTTGCATGACGACACTCCTCCTGCAAAGAAGTCCAGAACAGAGAAAGGAGATGAAGGCTCAAGAATTGATCCACAGCAGGAGACAAAGGCTCAGGGTGGTGATCAACCTAGGTCAGAGAAGAAGAATAAAGGGGGAGAAAAGAAAAAGACTGGTGAAGAGGAAAAAGGGAAATCTGCTCAAGAAAGCAAGAAGAAACCATCTGAAGGAAAACAAGAGAAGAGTAAACCCTCAGAGAAGAAAACTAGGGTTAGGCAGGTTGCTGCTGCAACCAAGAAAGGTTATCAAGGTAAGAATGTACTTCCTACAGATTGGTTTGTTAGTTCTGTGGTTAGAACTGTATGGATGCAAGGTTATGCTTCATCTAAGGTAGCTTTCTGTAATATGGTTTCTCAGGAGTTGTTGGACAAATTGGATATTGATTGTATGAGAAAATTAAGAGAAGCTGCAGTTTGGAAGGTGTTAAATCCTAGTTCAAAGGCCTATCCTAGGTTAACTAGGTTATTTTATCTGAATTTGGTTTCTGAAGGTGATGATAATATGGTGTTAACTTCAAAAGTGGCTGGAATAGACTTGAGGTTAGATCATAGGACTTTTGCCAAATTCTTGGGCATTCCTAGGAAGTATGATGTTGGAGATTACCCTGATAGGAAGGAGTGTCTGGATAAGCCAAAAGATATGTTTTTTATTGTTGGTGTACCCTCTGGTCCAAAGCAGTTGACACATTCTGTTCTCAACTGTGAAATCAAATTTCTGTTTACAATTCTGATGAGAAGTGTAGTTCCTAGGGAGAACTCAAGGGAGTTGGTGACTGATAAGGTTCTTATTTTTATGTATCTGATATCTCAAGGGTTTGAGATAGACTTGCCAACAGTTGTTATGAAGCATATGATTTATTGTGCAACCAGAACTAGAAACTATCCTCTTCCACATGCCAACCTGTTACCTCTTTTCTTTGAATATATTGATGTACCTGTGAAAGGAGAGGAAAAGATTACTGGAGGTTTTGGGATGATTGATGAGACTGCACTTCAGAGGATTGGAATAGTTCGGACTGGGAAAGGACATTGGAAGTTCTATACAGATTTGTCAAAGGAGGAACTTGGAGAGAAGGAGTTTGTGAAGCCAAAGGGGACTACATCAGGGAAAGGACAAGCCAATGAGGATTATTCTTGGTTGGTTGAGAAGTTTGAAGATCAGCAGGTTGAGAATGAAGATCTCAGACAAAGGTTATTTGACCTGTCAGCTGAATTCAACCAGTTCAAGGGCTTGATGAATGTTATGAATGGAAAGTTGGATGTTGTCATCAAGGGTTTGAACTTGAAGAAGATACCTTCTGCTACTAGTCATGACACCGTTGTGGATTCAGATGAAACGTTGGGAGATTTCTTGAAGAAGAAAAAAAAGCCAATTCCGGTGGTGCTTACTTCAAAGGATCTGTATGAACAAACTGATGAAGAAGATGTTGGTGAAGACACAGGTGATGATGCAGCTACAGAGGGGGATTCAGTGCAGGTTAAGAAGAAAGTGGATGAGATAATTCAAGAAGTTGTTGCAGAAGTGGAAGCTGAACAAGAAGGCAATCACTCTGCTGAAGATGCTGCAAGTGAAGAAGAAGTTGGAGAAGGCTCAGAGAAAGGCCAGACATCAAAGAAGAATTGAAGATCAGAGAAGACCAAAGCCTTGACCTTCTATTTATTTCTCTTCTTCTTTTCTGTTCTCAAGGCCTTGACTTTCCAGCAATAATTTTTGTTTAAGTTTTTCTTTTAAGACTCTGAGTAATGATCCAACATTTCTTCATCCTTATTTGATGAAAGTCAAAAAGGGGGAGAAAATATGAGTTTGTGTTACTTGCAGTACTTGAATAATAATAATCAGTTGTTTTGGTTTAATCAGTTGTGTCATTATATTACTATGGTTATATGTAAATTTTGCTGATTATCTGTGGTTTACTGATTATTTTGTGGTTTACTGATTATCTGGTATTATTGTCTATTGTATCTGCAACATGTGGTTATCTAATTTTTATAAGGAGTGGCAGGAAAATCTACACAAGACTCACAAGACTGTAGGTTCTGTCTTTCATCAAGGGGGAGATTGTTGATTCAAAGACCCTTGAATGTGTTTTGGATGGTAATTGTTTTGAGTGATGAAAGACAAAGACAAAGACATAAGCAGCAAAGCATTTCAAATACTCCAAGGCCTTGAGATACTGGCAGAGCTTCAAAGCCTTGAGAGTTGTTCTTATTTTGCTAAATGTTCTAACAGTTTTGTGTTGCAGATTGGATATCTGATCATGCAGATCAGGGTTTTGCTGAATTTATTCTTGTTTTACATTATCCATATATCTAACACAATTTCAGATGATCAGAACAGGGAGAATCAAAGTTTTCTGGGTTTAACTTTGAAAATCTGTGAAGCAGGTTAGAGCTTCAAGGCCTTGAGATGTGCCTTGAGCTACTGACAGTTTCTACAGAACTAAGTTAATTCTTTCTTGCAGGTTGTGATTCTTATTATTGTGATTATTCAACTTCTAAGAGTCTTAAACTTGTTTTTCATGATTTATATGTTTCAGAAGTTAAACAGGTTACTGTTCTAATCTTTTAACCAGTTTTATCAGAAACTGGAAAACCAAACAGTCATAGTACTGTTATATATCTGGATTTTGTTGTTGCTATGTTTTAATGTTGTTGCACGTTTGTTAAACGTGCAAGAGCAATCTCAACAAACTCCAACGGATATCCACTTAGAGCTGTTTGAATTTCAGTTGAAAACAAAAGGAGGATTTGTAGGAACTGAGATCCTAAAATCTCTCAATCAGTTGCAGTTGTGGATAAAAGAGACTGGTTTGAATTTTGAAAGAAAAGAGGCTTGCAGAATACTCAGAGAGGTGTGACAAATTCGTGGGAGATCATTCATTCAGACACACACAAGGATTCAAGCTTCAATCCAGATTTCAGAAGATCAAATCAATCCAGTTTCCAGAAGAACACATCCAGGCTTCAATAGCTTATCTATTCTACTGTGTTCTTCACATGTTTTGTAATTTGTGTATCTTTTAAATATCTTAAACCTCACTTAACCTATTGGTTGGTTGTTTAAGTGAAAAAGAAGAGGTTCTTATTAGCTCAACAGTTAGTAGCTGGAACTAGATAGGTTTGGAACCACAAGCTGTATAGGTGTAAGGGAAATCACTTAGGCTTGAAGATCTAAGGCTGTTTCTGTGTGAGTAATAAGAAGTGTTTGCCCAATCGTGGTGGGATTAGATCCCTCAGGCAGAGATTAGGACCATTGGGACTGAACTCTGTAAATTGCTTTGTGTTCTTTACTTTACAGTTTTATTATTATCTGCTGCACACAACTCAAATCAAACTAGGGTTCATAAGCTGTTTAGAACTGGTAATAGTTCAAGGCCTTGAAGCTTTCTATTTTGCCTTTGAAAGTTTCAGACAGTTTTCTAAAATCTCAAGGCCTTGAGATTTGAGTTTCACACAAAGTTAAGTTGTTAAGTTTTGAGTTTTGCAAGAAGTTTCCATACTCTATTCAACCCCCCCTCCTTCTAGAGTATTTAGGTCCTGTATTTAGTCTACATTACACACTTTCAATCCAGATTCAAGGTCGGAAAGGAAAGTACTAAACAAATAAAGTTTTTGTCTACTTACTGGTAAATACTAGCCTTGTTTTTTCTACAGGGACAGGGACCAAACATGTTAACAACTCTTCCATTAGAAAATACTAGATCTACTTTAAATTAGACTGTACCCTCTATTTCAATTAAATTTCAGTTCTACTTCTGAGAGCTAGAAATCAGGGTACTCGGTTAGCAAATAAAAGGTAAAACATGTTATCAACTCTTCGAGAATTCAAACAGAAACTCCCAACCCGAAGCAAACAAACAACTCACTTTTTTATGTTCCATAACAATCTTCTCAATATGTTTGTTCATTTCCAACTGTGTCAGAGCATAAAATTTGTATAATTGGTCATGTTTATTTTCATCATTTTTCATCATCTAGTCTCTTTCAAAATTAATCTCATCCAAAAGAGTGAAGATTCATGAACAAGAGTGATTACTAAAACGTAAGACAACAAAGATGGTTTACATATGTGCCCATGAATCAATTTGACTCTGTTCATATGCTTATATATAAGGCTGCTTATACAAACACCTACAATCATCATTTAAAGAAAAGATAAACTTTGGAGGGAATAATTCCAAACCAAACCGTTCTCGTTCTCAGCCTCAGTCCGATTCAATAACTTAAAGAACTTTTTGAGCCCTAGAATTATCACCTCGTAATCACTAAACCGCGACCCAGCTCCTCCCTCGCCTTATTCGTAGACCAACAAGTGAATTGGAGATGAGCATCAGGAACTAAATGAATGTATTACAACAATTTAAGATCATATCAAGAGAGGTGGGACCCAATAGAGGACTAAACTGGTGGGTTTGACGAGGTCCCCGATCTGAAAAAGTAGCAATACCCACCCGTAGATTAGCACAAACCCTAGTTAGAATCTCGATTCTCCACCGAAGAGCTGAAGTAATTGAAATATGGCAAGATGAAGAGAGATACGAGAGGTTCTAGATGCAGGGGATCGGGAGAGGGTATATAGAGAGACGGGATCAGGGAGAGTCCAATTTGTGGATTTCGACCCAAAAGTGATGTCATGAAAGAGAGCTGGGAAGACAAATTTTAGTTACTTAAGTTACTTTTACGGTTCATTTGGTAATTCTCCATTTCCTTCGGTAGCCGTCCCATCAGGGATACGGGTTATAATCTCAATCGTTAGATCTGGATGAACGTTGAGATTCAAATCACTAGCAGTCCTTAAGTGAGATGCCGTCGTTTGGGGGCTGCACAGTCATCTTCACGCTCATTGGTCCACCTGGGACAATACCGGTCATCAGAAGCTGACGTAGCACCCTACATGGCTAGTTTGTTAAAAAATTCCTTTTATTGTAGCGTTTCCCTTAAGTTTCGTTAATTATCATTTCGCCCCAAATTATATAAAGGGTTGTATCTGCACTTCTATTCTTCATGAATGAATATTAAGAACAGTTTCTATTCCCTTCTCTGAATTCTTATCTCAAATCCTTCTCTTCTCTTGGATCTAACTCAATTATTCTCAATTTGAGATCAGGAATCCTTTGATTCCTGACAATTGGTATCAGAGCGGTTTCTTCCCCTGCTTTCTGAAATTGGAAATGGGACCTAGGAAGGCCCCTTATGGGAACACAGATCCGGTCGACGGGGTGAGGAGTCATCTTCAAGCCATTGATGACGCGATCGATGAAATTAGGAGCGGACAAGACTTGATCCACAGCTGATTGACTCAGCTGGATGAGATTGGAGGGATCAAAGAAGAGATTCGCAAGTTGGTGAACTACTACAATTTGCTGGCCAATGACCGCGAGATAGCTCATAGTGAGTCCATTTTGGGACAGCCAAAGGAGCAATCCACAATCACTCTGAGTAATCGAGGCAAGGGGGTTTTTGGATCCACTAGCTAGACCAAATCAGCTAGCCAATTGGAGGAAAATGAAGGTATAAATCCTAATTTGGTCAAAACTTCTCACTGCAGCTCTTTGCCTATACCCAAAATTGAATTTCCGAAGTTTGATGGATCAAACCCACTGGGTTGGTTTCTCAAAGCTAATAGATATTTCCCAACTGCACCAGTTCAATGATTTACAGAAATTGATTTTGGTGCCTCTAAATTGTGTGGATGAGGCTGATACATGGTTCAGAGTGGAATTTGAGATACTTGAAGGTATAACTTGGGAAGTATTTAGTGAAAAGGTTTGTGATGAATTTTTAGAAGCTGGTCATGAAAATGTCTTGGGGGATTTTCAAAGAATAAACCAAGAGGGGACAGTCCTAGAATACATGAGGAAGTTTGACTCAATGAGGCCTAGGGTGAGAGCATTGTATGCTTGGGCTGATGATCAATATTTCCTAAAGAGCTTCATGGGAGGGTTGAAATGGAGATTAAGAGTGTTGTTAGTTGTATGGGACCTAAGAATTTAGCAGAGGCTAAATCCATGGCCCGGATGCAAGAGGTTAATTACAACATTGGCAAAAGAGAAGTAAAGCAAGATGTGCAACAGATGATGAAGGGGTGGACTAAACCCAACAATTCCTCATTCAAACCAAAGGTCAGTGTGCCAAACTGGGACCCCAAACCCAAAACTATCAGCAACACTAGCAACTCCCCTAGTTACAAGAAGCTCACTCCAGCAGAGATGCAAGAAAAGATGGCCAATAAACAGTGTTATTTCTGTGAAGAGCAAAACACACCTGGGAACAAATGCAAGAGACCTCAATTATTTTTTGTGACAGGTAGTGAAATGGGAGAAGGAGAAGACACTGAGCTCCTAACTAATATTGTTTCTCCCACAAGCACAGACAATGGAGGAAATAGCACAGAACAAGACACTGACAATTCAGATCCATCTGCAGAGATATCTCTACATGCCACCACTGGGAATGTAGGACCACAAACTATAAGGCTTCTTGGGTTTATTGGAAAAAGAAGAGTGAGTGTCCTAATTGACTCAGGAAGCACTCACAACTTCATTGACAAGGTCACTGCAGCAAGACTAAGTGGACTTTGCACTCACACCACTCCCATGAGGATTGTAGTAGCTAATGGTGAGCACATAGACAACAGTCAAATCTGTCAGAAGGTGGAAATGAAGCTACAACAACATAAAGTGGTGGCAGACATGTATGTGATCCCTCTAGGAGGGTGTGACATAGTCTTGGGGGTTCAATGGCTGCAGGAAGTGAGCCCTAAGTGTATGGACTTCAAAGAAAGGACCATCACCATCAATCTGTCAGGCACAGCTGTGAAACTTATTGCATAAGAACCCATCTGCCAGTACAAGGCAGCTAGTTTTCACTCTCTCCAAGCCTACTGCAAACAACAAGAAAGGTAAATTGTAGGGAAACGCTTCAGCATTCAAGAACTCAACCCAAAAACCACCATTCCTCAAGAGATTGAGCCACTACTCCAACAATACCCCACTGTATTTCCAGAACCCAAAACTCTTCCACCTAAGAGAGAAAAAGACTGTTACATACCCCTCAAAACTAATTCAAATCCTATATGCCTCAGGCCTTATAGGTACCCACATGTGCAAAAAAATGAGATTGAGAAGCTGGTTCAAGAAATGCTAGAGAATGGGGTAATCCAGCACAGCACAAGTTCTTTTGCCTCTCCAGTTCTGCTAGTGAAAAAGAAAGATGGTTCATGGAGATTTTTTGTTGACTATAGAGGGTTGAATGATCTAACTATCAAGAATAATTTTCCCATTCCAGTAATTGATGAGTTATTAGAAGAATTGCATGGAGCTTTCAACTTCTCCTAACTTGACCTTAGATCTGGTTACCATCAAATAAGGATGGATGAGGAGGACACTCATAAAACAGCTTTCAGAACACACCAAGGTCTCTATGAGTTCATGGTAATGCCCTTTGGGTTAACAATTCCCCGTCGACCTACCAGGGCTTGATGAATCAGGTGTTCCAACCACACTTGAGAAATTTCTTACTTGTCTTCTTTGATGACATACTCATATACAGTAAGTCCATAGAGGAACATTGTGAACACTTGAGTTTGACTCTAGAGCTGCTGCAGAAATATGAATTGTATGCAAAGTTATCTAAGTGTACATTCTTGCAGACCACTATTGAATATCTAGGACACTTGATCAGTGGAGAAGGGATGAAGGCAGACCCAAACAAGGTACACGCTATGAAGGAGTGGCCCACACCTACTACATTGAAGAGCCTCAGGGGGTTCCTAGGGCTTACAGGTTACTATAGGAGGTTTGTACAAGGGTATGGGATTATTGCTAGGCCATTGACTCAATTTTTGAAGAATGGAGCTTTTAATTGGAACCAAGAAGCTCAAGAAGCATTTGGGCACCTCAAGGAGGCCATGTGTCACACTACAGTGTTGGCTCTTTCTGATTTTTCTAAACAGTTTGTGGTGGAGACTGATGCCTGCCACAATGATTTAGGAGTTTTCCTAATGCAAGAGCACATACCCCTTGCTTTCTTCAGCAAATCCCTAGCTGATAAACACTTAGGGTTGTCAACATATGAGAAGGAACTACTAGCCCTAGCCCAGGCAGTCAAGAAGTGGAGTTCTTATTTAAAAATTAACAAATTCCAAATAAAGACAGACCACTACAGTCTGAAGTTTTTACTAGGGCAAAAGGTCAGTACACTGATCCAACAAAAGTGGCTAAGCAAGATGATGGGATTAGGATTTGAGATTGTCTTCAAACCAGGGAGATTAAATGCTGCTGCTGATGCCCTCTCCAAGGTCACCTCCCTTTCTGATAATGTAGCACCAACATAGGAAGCTCAATGCATGGCTGTCACAGCAATCACCCCACATTGGGTGGAGGAAGTGATTAAAACTTATGAAGGAGATCAATGGGCTCAAGAGGTGATAACCAAGTTAATAGTGGAACCTGACCCAGGGGGAGAGTTACAAGTTAAGGAGGGAATGATCAAGAAGGGAAACACCATCTACATTGGTGATCAGGGTAATCTAAGAGAGGGACTCATCAAGGAAATGCACAACAGTGGTGTGGGAGGACATTCTAGTATCCATGGCACTTACAAGAGGCTTGCTACTGTCTTTTTCTGGGAAGGAATGCACAAAGAAGTAAAAGAATGGGTACAATTATGTGATATTTTCCAAAGAATGAAGGTGGAGCATGTAGCTTACCCTGGACTCTTGCAACCCCTGCCAATACCTGAAACTCCTTAGACTCACATTAGCATGGATTTTGTGGAAGGACTTCCAAAATCTGAAGTTAAATCCACAATCATGGTAGTGGTGGATAGATACTCTAAGTATGGGCACTTTATTTCACTCACACACCCCTACTCAGCAGTTGCAGTGGCACAAGAATTCTTAGATCACATTCACAAACTTCATGGGCTACCTGATACCATAGTTAGTGACAGAGATACCATCTTTCTTAGTCACTTCTGGAATGCCTTGTTTAAAGTTCTTGGCACAAAGCTTCACGTCACTAGTGCCTACCATTCCCAGACAGATGGCCAAACAGAAAGGCTCAACCAGTGTTTGGAGAACTAATTGAGGTGCATGACATCAGACAGGCCCCACAAATGGGCTAGGTGGTTACCCTTGGCAGAATATTGGTACAATACTTCCCATCACACCAGCCTAAAGATGTCACCATTTGAGGTTCTGTATGGTTATGTCCCAAAATTACTTTCATTTCACCAACTAAATTCAAGTGGCAATGCTGACATAGACTCCTTCTTAGAAGAAAGAAAGAAGATGATGATACTTATAAAAGACAACCTTCTGAAAGCCGAAGAGAGGATGCAGTTCTATGCTAACAAGAACAGGTCAGAGAGGCAGTTTCAGGAGGGAGACATGGTATTTCTCAAGTTGCATCCCTATAGACAAGCAAGTGTTCAGATCAGAAAGAATCAGAAGCTATCTGCTGAATTTTATGGACCATTCAAGGTAATTCAAAAAATAGGTCAAGTAGCTTATAAACTTCTGTTGCATGATGGAGCAAAAATCCACCCAGTGTTTCATGTTTCTCAACTAAAAAGAGACAAAGGCCAAGCACTCACAAGCGCCATAACATTACCCAGAATGGGACCTGAAGGACAACTATTAGTGGAACCACTAGTTGTGCTGGAAAGGAAGCTAATCAAAGAGGTAATGAACCTGTTGTGATGGTTTTGGTGCAGTGGACTAATTATGCTCCTACAGAAGCTACTTGGGAAGAATATCATTCTCTCAAGGAACAATTTCCTCATTTTGATTCATGAGGTCATGAATCATCTGAGGGTACTGCATTGTCATGAAAGAGAGAGCTGGGAAGACATATTTGGTTACTTAAGTTACCAAATGAACAGTAACTTTACTGTACATTTGGTAATTCTCCATTTCCTTCAGTAGCCATCCGATCAGGGATACGGGTTATAATCTCAACCGTTAGATCTGGATGAACGTTGAGATTCAAATCACTAGCAGTCCTTAAGTGAGACGCTGTCGTTTGGGGGCTGCACAGTCATCTTCACGCTCATTGGTCCACCTGGGACAATACCGGTCATCAGGAGCTCACGTAGCACGCTGCGTTGCTAGTTAGTTAAACAATTCCTTTTACTGTAGCGTTTCCCTTAAGTTTCGCTAATTATCATTTCGCCCCAAATTATATAAAAGGTTGTATCTGCACTTCTATTCTTCATGAATGAATATTAAGAACAATTTCTATTCCCTTCTCTGAATTCTTCTCTCAAATCCTTCTCTTCTCTTGGATCTAACTCAATTCTTCTCAATTTGAGATCAGGAATCCTTTGATTCCTGACAAGTGAGCTCTCAGCCACGCTTGAAAAACGTTAATCTTGTTGATATGGAGCCGGTGGTATCAATTCATAAAAGCATTTGGGTTTAGAGAGACGAAGATAGTGGTTTCAGTTGATTGTTTTTGTGTCCGGGTAGTTGTTAATTGAGGGAGGCGGAGGAGAAAGGCGATGGTGGTCTCAATTTGAATCGGTGGTGGGACTACTACTCAAGGTAAGTCGAATGGTATAATTATTTCCGATTGAATTTCAGGTGTGCAATATGACCCCTATTAACAAAATCATGATGTGGAAAATAAGATTGATTTAAAATTGAAACCAAGCATATTTTTTCAAATACTATAATGCATACCTATTTTTTCAAGCAATAATGCATACTACCTCTGTTTCTTCTCTTTCAGCTTACTTCACTTTTTGACACTATTCACTGGGTCACTTTGACCCGGCAATTTGGTTAGCAAAACGATACACGAATTTGGTAATCTTTGCATGATCTTGTAGATTAAACTTTGCTCCACAATACTATGAAAAAATTGCCAAAAAATTACATCGTTTCGCTATCCAAATCATTGAAAGAGAAGAAACAGAGGTAGTACCTTTGAAACCATTGTAAATATACTAAACAAACTTTGCTCTAATTTATACACACACACACACACACACACACACACTAAACAAACCATACAACTGGCAAGAGTGACGAATATATGATTTGATTTTAACATTAAAAACACAAATTCATCTAATTCTTATGAAAGTGTGTAATGTAGGTATAAACAAGTCAAGTAATACTCTAGAAGGGGGTTGAATAGAGTATGCTAGCTTTTGCCAAAAATCAAGTTTTTGAAACTTTAGTAAAGCCAGTTGTTGTTATCTCAAAGCTTTGAAATGGATTTGAGAAGCTGAAAGATATAACAGCAAAGTATAGAGGCTTCAAAGCTTTGAGACTTAGAAAGCTCCAAAGCTTTGAGACTTCCAAATTTAAACTGTATGTAAAAGAAGAAAAAGTAAATAACAAGGACTCAGATATTTTACAGAGTTCAGTCACAATTGGAACTCTCTTCATGAGGTATCTAAACCCTTCAGGATTCAAACACAACTTCTTATTAATCACCCAGATTTAGCCCTAGATATCAAGCCTAAGTGAGCTACCTTACACTTATACATCTTGTGGTTCCCAACCTATCTAGTTACAGGCTATAACTTGTTGAAACAATAAGAACATCTTGTTGTTCACTTGAACAACCAAACTACTAAGTTTAGTGAGGTTAAGAAAAACATCAAAGATGATACAATTAAGTACAGAGAGAAGAACTCGGAAGGAATAAGCTGTTGAAAGCCTGGAAGAGTTCTTCTGGATTTGAGTGATCTTCAGCCTGTTTGAATTGATTCCCAGAATGATTTGAAGAGTTGTATCTATTTTATCTTACTAGATTATTTCACCCCTAAAAATACAACCTCTGTGTCTCTGAAATAGTCTCTGTATTTCAAACTTGTCTAGCTCTTATAGTCTGCAACCACTTGAGAGATTTCAGGAATAGAATTCCAAAAATATCTCTTATCTGTTAGGCTCCTGTTAACACCTCAATTTGAGTACATTGCTGATCTTTTTATGGACGTTGGAAAGTCCAACAAACCTGAAAATACTTAGAAAACAAGATCAAACAAATAACAATACAATCTACCAAAGAGATCTGCTTGAAACAACAACTAACAAATAAAGAGATAATCATGCTAGACTGTCTGCTGATACTTCTGAGTTAACAGTTATATTCAATCTTATGAATACATATATTATCCAATATAGAGTCCACAATAATAGACAATAATCAGCATTTAACAACATCCAAGTAACACTGAATCCATCTGCTCACAGAAGATGGTTAGAAGAACTTAGCAGTAAAGAGTAACTTCAAAATCTCAAAGCTTTGAAGCTTTGCCTACTAACTTCTTCAGAATGTGTATTGTATTTCCAATCCAATCTAAAACTTGCAGTGAACCTCTTAGAATATAGATTACTGAATATAACTATATAACTAAACTAATCATCATCAAAACATAACCAAAAACCTGCACAAAATAGTTAGACAAGTTCAGCATACAAGAAATGCTACAGTAACTCAAAGCTTTAACGCTTTGATACTTAGAAAATTCTTATGCTTGTGTTTTTGGCTTTCATCATCAATGAGCTAAGCTCTCTGCCTGTAATTTCACATTATAATGTCCATGAGCTTATGACTTATCAATCTCCCCCTTGATGAAAGACAAAACACATTATCTGAACAATTTGATATCCTGCAACTTACAACAGCAGTTAATAAATCACAGAACATTCAAAACACAAAATTGCATAGACAATCATCATCAGATCCACAAATTGTTACACATTGTAAAAGTAGATACTAAGCATACTAAAAACATCCTAAAAACAAAGCATGAAACAAAAACACATAATCTTCTCCCCCTTTTTGACTTTCATTAAAAAAATTGAAGAAAATGTTGGATCTGTTCAGAGTTTTTGAAAAGAAAAAGAAATAGTAGCCTAAGCTTCAGAACTGAAGAGAATGAGCAGAATAGATGGGTGAGGTTCAAGGCTTTGAATATCCTGTAGACTTTGCTGCTCCTTTGCCTTTCCCCTGAGTCTCTTCTTGTTCTTCTTCTGAGACTTCTGCATCTTCTGCTTCTACCTCAACTGGCTCTTCTTGCTCTTTAGTCTTGTTTCCTTGAGCTTCCTCAGTTTGTATATTCTCAACAACCTCATCAACCAATTTGTCCAGATTAACAGCTTCCTGTTCAACTTTCTTTGCAGCAGTGTCCTCATCTTCTGCCTCTTCATTAGACTGATCAAAGAGATCCTTTGATGTCAGAAAAACATGAATACGTTTTTTCTTCTTCTGTTTCTTGAGAGCTTCTCCCAGAACTTCTTCTGAATCAATACTAGTCTCTCTGCTCTCTAAAGAAGGTACTTCTTCTATATCCAAACCTTTGATGATCAGGTCAAGCTTGTTAAGCACCAAACCTTTGAACTTAGTCATATCATTGGATAAATCAAACAATCCTTGTCTCAAGTCTTCCACACCATCTTCCAGAAATTCAACCTTATCTATGATCTGTGAAAAATCCAGATGACCATGTACCTTATGTTGGAATAGATGCGCTAGAGGCAATCTAGTTTAGTATGAATTATTTGTGGCTAGAAATTCATTTATTATTTATTGGATATTTAATATAATGAAGTCCTTAGATTTACAATTGTGTTGTTTATCTTAAATATCACTAGTCAAGTATAATAATTAATGGGACAATCATCTATAGACTAGTATGGGGTTGGATTGATATGGAGATATCATGATCCAACACATAGGTGTGCATTAGGGAATGTTGCACTGGATTGACCGATCTCCGAGAAGGCTACATACACGTTTTGTTGAGTCACAAGCGCTTCTCGCGGTGCAATGGTATTGTCATCCTTAGACTTGAAGTCACTAGATATTCTAGTTGTGGATTATTGTGATTTTGGTAGCGTTAAACGCTACACCCTAACTGGGTAGTTATAAAGGCGTGTACTGGATACAATAAGAAGTAAGCTTAGAGATCGTAGTGGACGTAGATAGAATTTGTCCCTCCCACATAACGGGAGCAAATATTCTAGGCCACTCGAGGGATAGTGCTTATAGAATGTCTGGCCAGACTCAAATAAATAAATATGGGATATTGATGTTATTTGCACGAATAAGGCTATTCCCATGGATCGAGAAAACTATGGATTGGATATACGAGTGTGACTTGTATGTCTCGTGTCCAATCCGGATATAGAGACAAAGGGATGAGACAATTACTTGTACAAAGGTTGTCAAGATGACTATTCTATTAGTTGGCTAGAATGGATGTTTTGCTAGAAACCGCTCCATATTAGCAAATAGTTGCTACCAACTAGATAGAACCTATGGGGTCACACGCTACATAGAGTTGAACTAGATTTGGGAATTAATTAATTGGATTAATTAATTAGAAGGATCACTTTGCAAAACCTTGCAAACTTAGTAAGGACTAATTTGCAAGGAAGGGACTAAATTGAATTCTAGTAGGACTAGAATAAGTCCTTTAGGTAGTTGGCAAGGAGTTGTTGGACTATATAAAAGACCTTCATTCCTTCCTCCCCATATAACTTATGCTCATTATTGAACATAACAAGAGTGGGAGAGAACAAAAGGAGAGAGAGCAACAAGCAAAGGAGCCGACCGCCCCTTTGCCTGCCGCCCGTCCCCGTCGGCCACAAGGAGGCCGAGAGCCCTCCTTTGGGTCTCGTTTTGCGTGATTCTTCTTCCTCTTCCTCTTCCGGGCTAGCACCAAGGACTTGGGAGATTCAAGGATCAACTCTAGGCGTGGATCAACCATAGAGAACGTGACACAATTCGCGTTTGAATTCATCAAAGGAGAACCCTAAGGTGTGTTATTGATTTCTTCCCTTACCATCGTTATGTCTCTTGACTTGTGATCCTTGGAGGGTTTTGCATGGTTTTATGATTGTTTGTGTTTCCGTTGCGCATCCATGAATCAAAACCCTACAGTGGTATCAGAGCCACAGGTCGTAGGGCATAAACGTGGTTTATGTGTTACGTTTTAGTTGTTTTACACCTTAATTTGATTGTTTATCGCGTAAAACAAGACAAATCAAGCATAGGATGCAATTTGTCAATAATTAATCATAACAAGATCCAATTTTTGCATTGGATGCATGAATTGGTGAGTTTGAGAAATTTTAGGATCTTAGATCTAGGGTTTGGGCATCCTTGGGGAAGAAGGACTTCTTCCAAAACAAGGAAACAACCAAACTTGGGCACCAAGCAAGGGAGTTGTTTTGGAAACAACTCCCATAAGGAGGTTCGGCCCCCCCTAGGGACCGCCCCCCTTGCTTGACGCCCAAGCCCGGCCCTAGGGCCTTATGGTTCATCTTGTTGGGCCCGGGCAATTTGATTGTTGGGCCCATGGACCGTTTTAACCCTAGAAATCCTAAAATCAATTAAAATTGACCAAGCGCGTTAAAATTGGATTTTAACTGTTTATGTGCAAATCGCATGGTGATTGGATATGGCCTTAGGATGTGGTTTGATGTGGATGTTTAATTTTGTGGTTTGGTTTTACGGCCTGCGAGCTGATAAATTAATTGTAATAATTAATTAGGGTTTTATGGCCTGCATGCCATTTTTTTTCTCAACTTGTGAGATTTATTTTATTTAGTATAGAAGTTTGCTAGTGCTAGATAAAGTATATTGTTAGCCAAGATTGAAGAAAAGAAGCCCAAAGCCAAAGAAGCCACAAAAGATGGAGCATGGAGCATGGAGCATTCCACAAGACTATGAAAGATGAACCAAAAGACCAAGACGCATGGAGATGTGTTTGTTTTAGGGTTCATAGATAATTCCATTGGCTTGGAATTATCTTAGTCTAGAAAAGGCCATATCCACATCACGTTTAATTTCTGTTTTGTGGTTGTTTATTTTATTGTCTTATTATTGTGTGGTTGGTGTATGGATGATGCATGCAATTAGGATAATAAAATTAATTAGACAACCCGGATCTATTATTTGGAGTTGTGCCCAAACTCAAATAGATAGATTAGTTGATATTGATCAACAAAACAATTAAAATTGAATTTAAAATCCCTCAAATTCAAATATTGTGTTCTTGCCTTCTCGTTATTTAAACACTCATTATCATCATTATTTATCAAGTTCGTGCGTGCCAAAGCATGGCGACTTGGTTCATAATGATGGAATGCGATGGCACGTAACAATGTGCAATTGTTTAGATAAGAGGTTGAACACAACTAGGCTATTAATTTGATTAAGAAACATAGAGGCAATCAATTGGGATTATCCATATGGATGGATAAATAAGGAGTTATTTGCCCAATTGAACCAAGAGTTGCATATGGGATGCAATTGGAATTGTTCCTACCTAAAGTAGTCAAATCATGGGTGACTTGCCAAAGCAAGCTCATAAGGAGATGAAAGATGGATCTTGGCCCACTAGAAAATATAAGGATATTTTCCGCATGAATATGTTGAGGGTTATTAATCCGTAGAAAAATAGTGGGAGCTATATTTGATAAACTAGCCATTATTGAATATAGTCAAAAAAAATTCACAAAATACTAAAACTTGCGTATTTTCTTTTTTGTAGAATTCCAAATGGCAAACAACTCATCGAGTTCACAACATTCCCTACGATCTGTCATTGAGAAGGACAAGCTCTCTGGAACCAACTTTCTTGATTGGTACAGAAACTTGAGAATTGTTCTCAAGCAAGAGAAGAAAATGTACGCAATAGAGGAGCATGTTCCAGAAGGTCCAGAGAACCAAACACCTGCTGCCCTAAAGGCGTATCAAAAGCGTGTTGATGACGCTAATGATGCAGCCTGCCTTATGCTTTGCACCATGACTTCTGAGCTTCAGAAGCAACACGAAAACATGAATGCTGTCGATATGATCGAACATCTAAAGCAGCTCTTCCAAGAGCAGGCGAGGGTAGAGACATATGAGGTCTCTAAGGCAATGTTCAAGTGTCATCTGGCAGAAGGGAACCCGGTGGGACCCCATGTACTCCGAATGATCGGGTACTTGGAGAATCTCGCCCGACTAGGGTTCCCGGTCGGCCAAGAGTTGGCAACCGATCTCGTGTTGCAATCGTTGCCCGAGAGTTATGGACAGTTCATTATGAACTATAACATGAACGAGATCGTTAAACCACTGCCAGATTTACTCAATATGTTGAGGACGTCTGAACAGAGCATCAACAAGGGTAAGGGCAAGGCCATAATGATGGTACATAAAGGAAAGGGCAAAAGGTTTGCCTCTTCCTCCAAGGGAAAAGGCAAGTCAGTTGCCAAGTCCAAAGAACCTGCTCTTAAGCCTGTTGGTGGCATTGCCAAAGGTGTGACTAAAGGTGAGTGTCACTACTGCAATCAGCCTGGACACTGGAGGAGGAACTGCCCAAAATATCTAGAGGACAAGAGGCTTGAAATAGTGATTCCACAACCACCAGGTATTTTTGTTGTAGATGTCAATTTAACTGTCTCTACATCATGGGTGTTAGATACTGGATGTGGATCTCGTATTTGTCGAAATATGCAGGATCTAAAGAGAAGTAGAAGATTGGCTAAAGGAGAGGTAGATCTACGCGTTGCGAATGGAGCAAAGGTTGCTGCGTTGGCCATAGGCGTGTGCGAGCTATCTCTACCTTCAGGATTAGTTTTAGAATTAAATAATTGCTATTTTGTGCCTGCTATGAGCAGAAACATTATTTCTATTTCTTGTTTGGACAAGTATGGTTTTATTATTTCAATAAAGAACAATTGTTGTTCCTTTTATTTAAAAAATATTCACTATTTTAGTGTGCAATTATTTAATGGACTTTATGTCCTTGATCTAAGCAATCCTGTCTACAACGTTAATACCAAGCGGATTAAAATAAATGATCTAAATCCTGCTTATTTATGGCACTGTCGTTTAGGCCACATAAATGAGAAACGTGTATCTAGACTCCATAAGGATGGATTACTAGACTCATTTGATTTTGAATCATATGAGACATGTGAGGCTTGTTTATTGGGAAAAATGACAAAGTCCCCTTTCAATAAGAAAGGTGAGAGGACTAGTGAGCAATTGGCGCTCATACATACCGATGTGTGTGGGCCATTTGCCACGCCTGCCAGGGGTGGTTATGTCTACTTCATTACATTTACTGATGATTACAGTAGATATGGATTTGTGTACCTCATGAGGGCAAAATATGAATCCTTTGAAGTGTTCAAAGAATTCAAGAATGAAGTAGAGAAGCAAATTGGCAAAAGTATCAAGGCTCTACGATCGGATCGTGGAGGAGAATACTTGAGCCAAGAGTTTGACGACTATCTTAGAGAGTGTGGGATCGTGTCCCAACTCACTCCACCCGGAATGCCACAATGGAATGGCGTGTCCGAGAGGAGGAATCGAACCCTATTGGATATGGTTCGATCTATGATGTGTCAAACCGATCTTCCATTATCATTTTGGGGCTACGCTCTATTAAGTGCAGCTTTCACCATTAACCGTGTTCCATCTAAATCAGTCATGAAGACACCATATGAGATGTGGAGTGGGAGGCGTCCCACACTGTCGTTCATGAGGATTTGGGGCTGCGATGTCTATGTAAAACGTTTACAATCAGACAAGCTGGGGCCGAAATCGGATAAGTGTAAATTTGTGGGGTACCCTAAGGAAACTAAGGGATACTACTTCTACAACCCAACCGAGAACAAAGTGTTTGTTGCTCGGACCGGCGTGTTTCTAGAAAGAGAGTTTGTCTCTAAAGAAGCAAGTGGGAGGAATGTAGAACTTGAAGAGGTTCAAGAACCACAAATCACTGAACCAATTATGGAACATGAACAGGAACCACAAGTAGTTCTGGAGCAACCTGTTCAGGTAACAGAAGAGCTTCGTAGATCTAGTAGAGTGCGCCAGGAACCCGAGAGGTATGGACTTCTCGTAACCGATTCTGGTGAAACGATGCTCATAGATGATGAGTCTACTACCTATGAGGAGGCCATGAGTGGCCCAGACTCTCAGAAGTGGCTGGAAGCAATGAGATCCGAGATGGAATCCATGTATACCAACAAAGTATGGACTTTGGTGGAACCACCCGATGGGGCGCGGCCCATAGGGTGCAAGTGGGTCTTCAAGAAGAAGATCGACATGGATGGTAATGTGATTACCTATAAGGGCCGATTGGTGGCTAAAGGATTCAGACAGATTCATGGTATTGACTATGATGAAACCTTTTCACCAGTCGCTATGACCAAATCCATCCGAATCCTACTTGCGATTACAGCATACCATGACTATGAGATTTGGCAGATGGATGATAAAACAGCATTCCTTTATGGGAATCTCCTCGAGGACGTATATATGATACAGCCGGAGGGTTTTGAGGATCCAAAGCAAGCCAACAAAGTCTGTAAACTGCAACGATCCATTTATGGATTGAAGCAAGCTTCTAGGAGTTGGAATCAACGTTTCGATGAAGTGGTCAAAGAGTTTGGCTTCATCAGAAACGAAGATGAGTCTTGTGTCTACAAGAAGGTTAGTGGGAGCTCTGTAGCTTTTCTGGTCTTGTATGTGGATGACATACTACCCATTGGAAACGACGTTCCCATGCCCGAATCTGTTAAAGATTGGCTAGGAAAGTGTTTCTCAATGAAGGACTTAGGGGAAGCAGCCTCTATACTCGGTATAAAGATCTATAGAGATAGATCTAAGAGGTTGCTAGGCCTAAGCCAAAGTACATATATTGACAAGGTGTTGAAACGGTTCAACATGCAAGATTCCAAGAAGGGATTCTTGCCCATGTCACATGGAATCACTCTTTCGAAGAGTGGTTGTCCCTCCAATGAGATTGAGAAGGAACACATGAGTAGAATCCCCTATGACTCGGCCATAGGATCTATCATGTACGCCATGTTATGTACTAGACCAGATGTGTCATATGCCTTGACTATGACAAGCAGATACCAATCCAATCCGGGTGAGAGTCACTGGATTGCAGTCAAGAACATCCTAAAGAACTTGAGAAGAACTAAGGATGCTTTCTTGATATTTGGCGGTGAGGAAGAGTTGCATGTAAGGGGTTACACTGATGCAAGCTTCCAAACCGACAGAGATGAATTTAGATCACAATCGGGATATGTGTTTTGCCTGAATGGAGCAGCGGTGAGCTGGAAGAGTTCCAAGCAAGAGACGGTAGCTGATTCTACAACAGAGGCTGAGTACATTGCTGCAAATGGCGCAGCAAAGGAAGCTGTTTGGATCAGAAAGTTTGTTTCTGAACTTGGTGTGGTCCCTAGCATTGCGGATCCAGTCGAGTTGTTCTGTGACAACACTGGGGCGATCGTGCAATCGAAGGAACCCAGGTCGCACCAGAAGTCCAAGCACGTGCTCAGGAAGTTTCATCTGATTCGAGATATTATCGATAGAGGAGACGTTCGGATATGCAAGATTCCTACAGATGATAATCTGTCAGACCCGCTTACAAATCCTCTCACGCAGTGGAAGCATGAAGGGCACACTAGGAGTATGGGCATAGGAGATGCGCCAGATTGGCTCTAGTGCAAGTGGGAGACTGTTGGAATAGATGCCCTAGAGGCAATCTAGTTTAGTATGAATTATTTGTGGCTAGAAATTCATTTATTATTTATTGGATATTTAATATAATGAATTCCTTAGATTTACAATTGTGTTTTTTATCTTAAATATCCCTAGTCAAGTATAATGATTAATGGGACAATCATCTATAGACTAGTATGGGGTTGGATTGATATGGAGATATCATGATCCAACACATAGGTGTGCATTAGGGAATGTTGCACTGGATTGACCCATCTCCGAGAAGGCAACATACATGTTATGTTGAGTCACAAGCGCTTCTCGCGGTGCAATGGTATTGTCATCCTTAGACTTGAAGTCACTAGATATTCTAGTTGTGGATTATTGTGATTTTGGTAGCGTTAAATGCTACACCGTAACTGTGTAGTTATAAAGGCGTGTACTGGATACAATAAGAAGCAAGCTTAGAGATCGTAGTGGACGTAGATAGAATTTTTCCCTCCCACATAACGGGAGCAAATATCCTAGGCCACTCGAGGGATAGTGCTTATAGAATGTCTGGCCAGACTCAAATAAATAAATATGGGATATTGATGTTATTTGCACGAATAAGGCTATTCCCATGGATCGAGAAACTATAGATTGGATATACGAGTGTGACTTGTATGTCTTGTGTCCAATCCGGATATAGAGACAAAGGGATGAGACAATTACTTGTACAAAGTTTGTCAAGATGACTATTCTATTAGTTGGTTAGAATGGATGTTTTGCTAGAAACCGCTCCATATTAGCAAATAGTTGCTACCAACTAGATAGAACCTATGGGGTCACACGCTACATAGAGTTGAACTAGATTTGGGAATTAATTAATTAAATTAATTAATTAGAAGGATCACTTTGCAAAACCTTGCAAACTTAGTAGGGACTAATTTGCAAGGAAGGGACTAAATTGAATTCTAGTAGGACTAGAATAAGTCCTTTAGGTAGTTGGCAAGGAGTTGTTGGACTATATAAAGGACCTTCCTTCCTTCCTCCCCATATAACTTATGCTCATTATTTAACATAACAAGAGTGGGAGAGAAAAAAAGGAGAGAGAGCAACAAGCAAAGGATCCGACCACCCCTTTGCCCACCGCCCGTCCCCGTCAGCCACAAGGAGGCCGAGAGCCCTCCTTTGGGTCTCGTTTTGCGTGATTCTTCTTCCTCTTCCTCTTCCGGGCTAGCACCAAGGACTTGGGAGATTCTAGGATCAACTCTAGGTGTGGATCAACCATAGAGAACGTGACACAATTCGCGTTTGAAGTCATCAAAGGAGAACCCTAATGTGTGTTATTGATTTCTGCCCTTACCATCGTTATGTCTCTTGACTTGTGATCCTTGGAGGGTTTTGCATGGTTTTATGATTGTTTGTGTTTCCGTTGCGCATCCATGAATCAAAACCCTACACCTTAGGTGTTGAAGCATCTCTAGGTTTGATATACTCATTTTCCTTCAGCTCTTTAGCACTTAACTCTGAATAGAACTTCCACTTTCCCTTAGCTGTATACACAATCCCAATCCTTTGAAGAGATGCTTCATCAACTATCCCAAAACCAGTAGTAATCTTTTCTTCAACCTTCAAAGATACTCAAAATGTTTGAAGAACAGTGGTAAAAGATTGGCATAGGGTAGAGAATGGTTTCTGGTTCTAGTCCCACAGTAACCCATGTGTTTTATCACCACAGTGGGAAGGTCTACCTCAAACCCTTGACAAATCAAGTACATAAGGATTAAAACCTTGTCTGTTACCAACTATTTGGAGTATTCCCTGGGCACCACACACCTCATGATAATAGAAAATAGGATTTTGGCTTCATAGTTGAATACAGAATGTGTTAACTATTTGGGTTCAGAAGTGGTTCCCTCCAAGAAAAACATGTATTTGGCTTTCTCTAGGATCTCTTTCCTATCAGGGTAGTCACCAACCTTATACTTCCTAGGCATTCCCAATACTTTGGAGAACACCCTGTGATCTAACCTGATTTCCACTCCAGCCACCTTTGAGGTTAAGACATACCAATCACTATCATCAAGTTCTTGTACCAGGTTCAAATAGAACAATCTGGTTAACCTAGGGTAAGCTTCTGAGGGTAGGTTTAACTTACTTCCAACAGATGAATTTCTCAAATTCTTTATGCAGTCTAAATCTAAAATCTCCAATAAATCAGAATTGATCATACTGCAAAAAGAAACATTTGAAGATGCATACCCATCCATCCAAACTTTCTTGACATCAGTATTAACAATCTAAGATTCAGGCAAGAGATTCTTACCAAAGTTTGTAGCTTTCTTGGTTTTTACTGCACTATGTTTCACCCTCTTCTTCTCAGTGGTTTCTTCACCCTTCTTCTCTGGGGTTGCTTCTTCTTTCTTGTCACCAGTTTTATTCTCTTTTGTAGAAGATACATTCTTCTTTTCTTTCTCATCAATCACCTCTTTCTTCTTCTTGCTTGACTCCTCCTGATCCTTGTTCCCATTTTCATTCACCATCTCCTCTGTTGCAGATTATGAATCTGACTCGGCCCAAGTTTCTTCTTGAACTTTCTTCCCTTTCTTGGTCTTCTTTGGAGGAGGTGAGGTCTCATGAACACTAGTTGTGTCTTTAGAGTCTGATCCATGAATGGTGATGTTTCCTTTAGCTTTTCTCTTCACCCTCTAGTTGGAGATCTGACTTAGCTGCTTGATTCTTTCGAATTTTCTCTCCATTTGGGTAGGGTTTGAGAAATTGAGAGAATGGGGAGAGATAGAGAGAGATAGAAACGAAGAGATTGAAGTAGAGAATGAAAGAAATAAGTCCTGAAGCTATCTTAAGTAGGTAGAGAGTTCGACTAAAGGTAGGAGATTTGCATGCAAAAAGATTTGAGAAGATTTTTAAGATATTTAAAGATATTTTGAACAAATCTCTGAACATTTGAAAAGATTCTGTAATTATCGTAAAAGATAACACAGAATTTTCAAAAATCCAATTTTTAAAGATAATGCAAATCCACTCATCACAGCAATGAAACAGTAGTTCAAAGCTTTGAGAAGTTTCAAAGCAATACAGAAACTTCAAATTTTTGAGCTATATTTTCAAGGCTCCAGAAAAATATAATCCCAAGGCTTTGAAATCACACAGATACTACACATAGTGACTGATTACTCCCCCTAAACCAATGCATCCTTGTTTAACATACACAATTCAAGCCTTAGGGATGCAAACTTCTCATCTGGCAATTGTTTAGTGAAAATATCAGCTAATTTCACAGAAGTAGAAATAAAAGATAGAACAATGTCACCTTTCTCTGTGTGATCTCTAAGAAAATGATGTCTCACAGCTATATGCTTTGTCCTTGAGTGCTGGACTGGATTCTTTGATATTGAAATGACACGTGTATTGTCACAGTTAATTGGCATATTTCTGAAATCATATCAAAGATCTCTTACCTGTTGTGCAATCCATAAAACCTGTGAACAACAAGCTCCAACTTTAATATATTCAACTTCTGCAGTTGACAAGGCTACTGAATTCTGCTACTTTGAATGCCAACTTATCAATGAAGATCCAAGAAACTGACAACATCCAGAAGTACTATTTCTGTCTACTTTGTAACCTGCAAATTCTGCATCTGAATATCCACTCAACATAAAATTAGTCCTTCTTGGATACCAAAGCCCCAAGTCTTTGGTTCCATTCATATATCTAAAAATCCTTTGAACAATAATTAAATGACTTTCTTTAGGATCAGCCTGAAACCTTGCACACATGCATACACTAAACATAATATCTGGTGTACTAGCAGTTAGATACAAAAGTGAACCAATCATACATCTATATTCTTTCTGATTTACACTCTTACCAGTTGTGTCCTTGTCTAAAGACAGTGATGAAATCATAGGGGTCTTTGCAACCTTGGACTGTGACATGTTATACTTATTTAACAAGTCCAGGGTGTATTTTCCTTGATGTAAAAAAATTCCTTTCTTCATTTGATGTACATGAAGTCCAAGAAAGAATTCAGTTCCCCCATCAAGCTCATTTCAAATTCCCTGCACATTAGACTTGAAAACTCTTTTGAAATAGCATCCAAAGTAGCACCAAAAAGAATATCATCTGCATATATCTGAACAACCAACATATCTTTTTCAAGATTTTTGATAAAAAGATTATTATCAACCATACCTCTCTTAAAACCACTTTTAGCAAAAACTTTGAGAGTCTGTGAAATACCCCGTTATTTAGAAACGGGTATTTTTAACAAATATTAAGTTTTAGTTTATTAAAACGGGTATTGTATAACCATATTAGGTGTTAAAATAATATTAGTATAAGCTTTGGGTATTAGTTTAATTATTTAAAAGTTAATTTCTATTGTTTTAAGCTTTAGGGGGCTTTAGTGTCTTTTTCGTAACTTAAATAGTGCAGTTAATATAATTCTGGTGGGTAAAAAGTGTCTTTTAACAAACTAAGGGGGGGGGGTGAAAGTGTCTTTTAGCCAAACTGGTCATCTTCTTCCTCTCCTGGTAGTAACAGGAGATGTTCTCTTCTCCTTCTTCGACCCAAACACCCACCAACACCAAAATCGACCCCAAAATCTTCCAATTTCCGTCCCAATACACTCCCTATTCGAAAAAGATCGATTCTTTAGCACCAAGGAACCAATTTCGCCCTAAATAGTGAACCAATTCGGAATCAAAAATTAACCCGAAGGAATCCTCCTCTTCGCCGGATTCTACGAATTGAAGCCTATAAATAGCTTGTGAAATCAGAAACGAAACCCACATCAAAACCACACCCAAATCTCCCTCTCTCGCTCTCTCTCTCTCCCGTTCGACTCATCAAACAAAAACCCAGCTGCCGCCGGGTCCGGAGAACCAAACCCGACCGTGACCGCCCCGTCCGACGCCGCCACCGTCTCCGGCGTCCTCCCCCGTCGCCGCCGCCCTTGCCGTCGGCCGCTTCCTCCTTCGCCACCACCGCGAGCCCCTCTGGTCTTCACCATCGTCGTCGTCCTCTGCTCAGTTCGGGTAAGAGGACAACCCGTTCTTTGTTCTTATTATTCTTTTGTTTCTTTCTTTTCTTTTTTACAAGCATTAGTTAACTGTTAGAGTTATAAGAATATTATCTGGGTAGACAACACAAGTATGGGCAGTGGCCCAGTGGTTAACGTTGTCTGTTAGTACTTTTTTGGTCTGGGGTTCGAGTCTCATAGCTAGCAACTATTTTTTTACTACTCTACACTCAAAATTTGAAAGAGAGGTTTGGAGGGTTTGAATCCTTATTAAAACACTTGAGAATTATTTATTTAGGAAGTTTATTTTCTTGTTTAAAAGTTAATATTTCGAAAAAAACAATATTATTGGGTTATGTTTTATAGTAATAAAAGAAGAATTTAAATTAGATAATATTATAAGCCATGTTTTACGATAGTAAACAATAGTCCTATAAATCACGTTTTAACAATAGAATTATTATTAAAGTTTGGGGAAATAATAAGGGGGATTACACTTGCATTGCATATAGGGCTTGTTTGTATTTGTGTGTTAGCGATAATTGATTAGAATATTATCGAATTGTAGGAAACGAATTCTCCGACGAAGGATACGTCGAATACTACGATTGATTTGCTGTGATTGCTATTTGTTGAGGTAAGTAAACATGCCAGGCCTAGCGCCCATTCCTCTTTTCGTGTCAAATGATTTCATTCCTATTTGTCTCAAAATGGTTTTTACATGAAATATGTGCTACTTGAATGCTTGTTTCAAATTGTTAACTTGTCTTCTGAAAAATATCACTGTAATCTATTAATCGACGATAACGTAAAGTGGAAGAGTTGTGCGGGGTTTGTTATTGGATACTATTGGCATTGGGCGTGTTGACTTCGGTCTTCCGTTCAATTTATTTTATTTAATCCGGTTGCAAGTCCCCGGATAGCTCCCTGTACTCACTCCTCTGGCCGCAAGAGTCTTTGGGGGTGTCGACACTTAAGGTCTTGGATGCCTGCGAGATGGTTGGTTCTTTTTCCCCGTCACAACAAATCAACAATGCAGTTTTGGAATTAATGGAAAGGATGGTTGAATATGAGATTTTGGAACTCTTAAATTCAAATAACGGAATTGGAATCTTCCTCGTTTTCTTATGAGTGTCAAAACTTTTGTTATCACCTGGTTTTGGAAAAAAAACTACTACGAAATACTCTGATTTGTAAATTACTTCATAATCGTTTTACATGTATGGGTGTTACTTACTCAGTATTTCCCCTGACTATTGGAACTGTGGTGTTCTCTTTTTGTTTTCTGCCCCACAGGTTAGATGGGAGCTTGGTCCGAGGGGAAAACGCGACTCACGCTAGTAGTATCATTTAAATTTAGTTTTATTTGAACATTTGTTAGTAGTTTGAATTTTATTAGATTTGGAATGATGCCCGTATTTGTGGCAAGACAAGTTTTAAGTTTTAATTAAATATTTTTATGGATTTGGTTTGGAATTTCTGTTGTAAAACCTCCTTGTATTCGGGTTTAACCCCGGGTACGGAGTGACACCCCTGGGTTTCCGGCTTAGCCAGTTTGGGGGTGTTACAGGTGGTATCAGAGCCCGGCAATCCAAAAGTAAAAAAAAAAAAAAAAAAATTATAAAAATAATTTTTTTAAAATGGACATAGGAAAAAGAGTTAAAATTAGATTAAGCCGGGGTTGTGGGATAGTTTAGCATTTAAAAGTTTTGCTTGATTTTTGTGCTATATGCTTAGAACCCAATATCTAAGATTTACTGCTTAGTTCTTTTAGAATGCTTAAGATTTTAAGAATATATGCGTGGTATAGAACAATGCTGAGACTCTTTCTTTTCTTACTTCTTTCAGATGGCTGCTCAATCTGAATCCGTTTCATCTAGTATTGGAGCCTCACCCTATCACCTAAAGTTCCTGGAAGGACGGGAAAGCATCGATAGCTATTGCACACGTGTCAGGGATCGATGCCACCAATGGAGCGATGCTAATAGAGCCCCACATTTCCGGAACCCAATAATGGTGTGTGACGTGATAGTCAATGGACTACCATACGCATGCCCATGGAACGAAGTAAAGCAGGATCACACCGACTTAGTCATCGCTAAAGAAGGACGATGGAGGCCCAACGAGGAAAAGTACAATAAGGATAGCGATTTGGTTGGACTCCTGCCCAGGGAGCTCAAGAAGTACGAAGAACTTGTCCAAAGGATGAAGGAAGGCCCGAAGTACAAGCCCGAAGAAGATCCAATAGAAGAAGATCCAGAAGAAGATCCGATAGAAGAAGATCCAATTGAAGAAGAAGAACCCGTTCCAACTCAAACTCCACATACAGATTTAGACCGCCCATACCTACTCCTGGCAATTTTACTGAAGCCGACCATCCCCGTGGCGTGATCTACCATCCAGGTTTAGAAACTCTAAAGGAGTATTGCACCTACATCCAGAATTTGTGCATCGCTTGGAGCAAAAGGCGTCAAGGATCTTTCAAGTACCCGTTGACCGTGTGTCACTACATGCTCAATGGATTACCAAGGATGACACCTTGGAAGGAGATAAAAGACGAGTTCAGCGACCTATTAACCGATAACGTTTGGGGAGAAGAAGTGCCTAATTGCTCAAAATATGTGCATCATGAGTATGGAGAATACCTAATTGACCCACCCACTCTTTTGGAACGCTTAGAGAATATAGCCACCATGGATGCGGAGACTACGCGTGAAGCAGGACAAATCCTAAGGAAGCTTGAGATGATGGAAAAGGAAGAGATAGCCATGAAGGTGCGAAAAGCATGGGGAAAGATCGAGAAGGAAGAAGATATGGATCCACCCGAATCACCACAATACACTCCTCATACTCCTACCCCACCATCATCACCAAAAACATTAGAATATCTTTGCCGCAAGTAGGAACGTTTAGGATTTATGTTAGTTTTATTTTAAGACATTATTCCTTTAAGTTAGTTTGATTTGGTAGGATGATTTGATTCTAGGATGATATTTGTGTTTCAAGAATTCGTTTTGGGATTTGAATAAATTGCATTTTTATTTAATTGGAGTATGAATTCAAATTTTGTTGCATTGTGTTGTGACGTTCAAATCTGCGCAGCAGTTGGTATTCGTTGTAGCAGACGTGTTTAAACTCGGAGTTATTTTCTCCTGAATTTTTCCCAAAAAATAGACACGCTCAGGAACATGCCATAAAAATTTCGGACCCAAATGAGTTCTGGAGACTTAGATAAGAATTTTCAAAGTACGTGGTTAAGTACCAGAATTTCACAGTGACCGTCTGTCGTATCTTTAATTTTTACCTATCTTCCATATCTTGGATGAACCTAAAATTTTTATGGTGATTAGTAGACACATAAGGCTAAATCTGGGTGAAACCCTAGCTTATTTTGAGGAAGTTAAGGTCGGTTTATGACTTGGAGAATTTGAAATTTCTATTCTGGTGATATGGGACAGCAGCTATGCCATTCTTTGTGTAATAAGATTTATATGAATTATTTTGAGTTGAATCTTCTTGGATATTAAAGTAGACTCAGAAAGGATGCTTCACACCAAAAATTATAATTTTTGCTTGCCCGATAGATCACTTTTATAATTTTCTAAGAGGTACAAGAAATAAGATGTGATTAGCCTATGTGCAAATACATGTGTAACTGTTTGTTTGATAATCAATGTGTGACATTACATGCCTAAATGCTATTTACTTGTCATGCATTTTATCTCTACATGTACCTTAGGTTATTGTATGAATGATACAATAGGTTATAGTGTAGGATTATGGCTGATAGACCACTACGATACTATACCAGGAGAATTCGTCAAGAGCAAATGGCCGCCCAAAACAACAACAACAACAACAACATGGAGCAATTCTTTGCCCAATTCACTCAGATGGCTCAGAATATTAACAATGGAGATCATAATGCAGCCAACTGGGCAAAGAAGGTGTCTGACATGAAGCCTGGAAGTTTCACAGGCAATGAGGATCCAGTGGAACTTGAAGATTGGATCGATGAGATGGACAAAATCCTTGAATTGGTTGAATGCCCTGACAACCGTACGGTAGTTTGCGCAGCGTTCTACCTGAAGAATGAGGCAAACATATGGTGGAGGAACTCACGTCAAGCTTTCTTGGCTCAACCCAACTTCAATTGGGAAGCTCTTCAGGCTGCTCTTCGCACTCGTTTCTATCCATCTCATATCCAGGATCAAATACATAGAGTTTGTAAACCTGAAGCAGGGAAGTGATTCCGTGATGGAGTACTTCAAGAATTTTATGGAGTTATCCCGATTCTCAGGACACCTAATGCCTGATGAGGCAACTAAGGTTAGGAAGTTCATGGCAGGACTGCAACTCCATCTGCAGAAGGACTTAATGTGCAGAACCTATGATACTCTTCAAGAGGTGTATGGTAGTGCTGCATCTGTTTGGCGTATCCAGGAGATGCAAGATGAGAATCGCGGAAAGCGCAAGATTGAGAATGCTGGAGGAAATGGTAGCAACCAGAGTCGAAACCACAATGGTGGACAGGACAAGAAGTTCAAGACGAACAATGGAGGAGCTAACCAAGGCCAGTACCGTGGCAACAAACATAACAATGGGGATGAGCCACCTCGTCGTTATATCTGCAAAAAGTGCAAGCACAACCACCCGGGAGCTGACTGTCAAGGGAACCTTGTCATTTGCCACAATTGCGGCAAGAAGGGTCACCGTGCTTTTGAGTGTCGAGCGCGACCAAATGGGAACCAACAAGTAAATCAGGGAGGAAATTATCAAGGGAACCGACAGTTCAATGGCAACAACAGGAACGGAAACCAACAGGTTGGCAACAGGAACTATGGGAATCGCAACAATTATAATGGGAACAACAACTATGGAGGACAGCAGAGGAACTACCAAGGAAATGGAGGTAATGGAGGTCAGAACAGGAATGCCAGCAATACCCCAGCTAATGCCAACAACAACAATGGAGCTGGTACAGCGGCAACCGCAGCGCAGAATGGGAATGTTGCACGGATTGCTGTGATGAGCAGGTCTGAGGCAGAAGCAGCAGGCGGAGTAGTCACTGGTACATTTCTTGTTCATGATCAACCAGCATTTACTCTATTTGATTCTGGAGCATCATATTCGTTTATTGCATCATCATTTGTGGATAAATTGAGTCTCAATAAGCCGTCTAGAATATCCATCCCTGTAGCTACCCCAACCGGACACGTAACAGTGTGTGACACCATTTTCGAAGGGGTAGAAGTTAAAATTTCGGCTAGCACCTTGCCAGCCAACCTCATACAATTTAACCTTGGAGGGATAGATGTTATCTTGGGAATGGATTGGATGAGCAAATATCGAGCAGTCATAGACTGTCACGATCAGAAAATCAGACTTAAGGGTCCAAAGGGAGAAAAAGTTTCTTACCGTGGAATCACTAGGGAACCAAATATCCGACTAGTGTCAGCTTTGACCATAGTCAACCAAGTGAAGAAGGGGAATAAGGCTTATTTGTGTTATGTCCAAGACGTGTCTAAGAAGGAGAATGTGCTAGAAGAAATACCGATAGTTAAGGAATTTCCAGATGTATTCCCAGATGAGATTCCAGGAATGCCACCTAGAAGGGAGGTTGAGTTCACTTTGGACTTAGCACCTGGAACAGCTCCAATTTCGAAGGCGCCGTACCGTATGGCACCGGCGGAATTGAAGGAACTAAAGGATCAGTTACAAGAACTCCTCGAGAAAGGGTACATAAGACCAAGTGTATCGCCTTGGGGAGCACCAGTGTTATTCGTGAAGAAGAAGGATGGAAGTTTGAGGTTGTGCATTGACTATAGAGAGTTGAACAGCGCAACGATCAAGAACAAATACCCTTTACCCCGAATCGACGACTTGTTCGATCAGTTGCAAGGGGCGACTGATTTCTCAAAGATAGACTTGAGATCAGGGTATCACCAGCTTCGGGTAACCGAGAAGGACATCCCGAAGACAGCCTTTAGAACAAGGTATGGTCATTATGAGTTTATAGTTATCCCATTTTGGTTTAACTAACGCTCCTGCAGTATTTATGGATCTAATGAATCGTGTCATGAGAACGTTTCTAGATCGTTTTGTAGTCGTCTTTATTGATGACATCCTCGTTTACTCAAAGAGCGAGGAAGACCATCAAGAACACCTCAGGGAAGTATTAGAGACCTTGAGACATGAGAAGCTGTATGCTAAGCTCTCGAAGTGTGAGTTTTGGCTAAATCATGTTCCATTTCTGGGTCACATAATCTCGAAGGAAGGGATATCAGTAGATCCAGGAAAGATTTATGCAGTTAAGGATTGGCCTACTCCGAAGAATGTGTCAGAAATAAGAAGTTTTCTGGGATTAGCAGGTTATTACCGACGTTTTGTGAAAGACTTCTCAAAGATCGCTAGACCGCTGACCACGTTAACCAAGAAAGCGGTAAAGTATCAGTGGAGCGAAGATTGTGAAGAATCATTCCAGACATTGAAGGAAAAGTTGACTACAGCACCTGTGTTAGCTTTACCTAACGATTCTGGTGAGTTTGATGTTTACAGTGACGCATCGAAGAGGGGACTAGGATGTGTGCTTATGCAAGAAAGAAGAGTTATTGCATATGCCTCAAGAAAACTGAAAGTTCATGAAGAGAACTACGCTACGCATGATTTAGAGCTTGCAGCAATAGTTTTTGCTCTAAAGATATGGAGACATCATCTATATGGTGCAGTGTGTAGATTGTATACGGACCATAGTAGTCTCAAGTACATCTTCACGCAGAAGGAGTTATACAATAGGCAAAGACGTTGGTTGGAGATCATAAAGGATTATGACTTGCGTATCCAGTATCACTAAGGGAAAGCAAATGTGGTAGCTGATGCGTTAAGCCGAAAATCGAGCCATACTTTAGACGCTATGCTAGTTTTGCCAGACTGGCTATGCAATGAGTTTCGAAATCTCGAGATTGAAGTGGTAGAACAAGGGGATGGAAAGAATATTCTTGGGAATATGACAGTTGTTCCCGATGTTTTAGAAGAAATAAGGAGTAACCAGTCAGGAGATAAGAAGCTGGAAAGGATAAAGAAGAAGATTGAAGAAGGGCAAACAACAGATTTCAAGATCCATGAAGATGGAAGTATCTGCTACAAAGGAAGATGGTGTGTACCACATAAGTGTGCAGAAACCAAGGAGAAGTTGATGCGTGAAGCGCACAACACACCCTATTCAGTACATCCAGGAGGAGACAAACTTTATAAAGATATGAAAAAAGACATTTTGGTGGCCTAACATGAAGAAGGAAGTAGCAGAGTTTGTAGCAAGATGTTTAACCTGTCAGAAGGTGAAGTTCGAGCATAAGAGAATGGGAGGCTTAGTTCAACCATTGGATGTTCCACTTTGGAAATGGGATTCAATTTCGATGGATTTTGGGACTGCCTTACCAACATCAAAGAATGGATTGAATCAGATATGGGTCGTGGTCGACAGATTGACCAAGACAGCAAGGTTCATTCCAATGAAGGATACATGGAATATGGAGCAAAGGGCTGATGCGTATATGAAGAACATTGTGAGATACCATGGAGTTTCGAGCTCTATAGTTTCCGACAGGGATCCCAACTTTCTCTCTCACTTCTGGAAAGCACTCCAGGAGGCATTGGGAACCCAGCTGAAATTCAGTACAGCATTCCACCCTGCAACGGATGGACAGACTGAGAGAAGCATTCAGACATTGGAGGATATGTTAAGGTCATGTGTTATGGACTTTCAAGGTTCATGGGTTGACAGATTACCTCTGATAGAGTTTTCCTACAACAACAGTTATCACGCCAGCATTGGCATGGCACCACATGAAGCGTTGTATGGAAGAAAGTGTCGAACACCGTTGTGTTGGAGCGACATAAGCGAGACAATAGTGATTGGTCCACAGTTAATCGAAGAAATGACAGATCAGGTTAGGCTTATCCAGCAGCGAATGAAAGCAGCTCAGGATAGGCAGAAGTCCTACGCTGATCAGAAAAGAAGACCACTGGAGTTTCAAATTGGAGAAAATGCTTTCCTTAAAGTTTCTCCAACTAAGGGAGTCCGGAGGTTCAATCAGAAACGGAATTTGAGCCCGAAATTCATTAGACCATACGAAGTCATAGAGAAGATTGGAGAAGTTGCTTATCCATTGGATCTACCGTCAAATTTGGGTCGTGTTCATAATGTATTCCACGTATCTCAATTGAAGAAGTACGTGCCAGACTCATCTCATGTATTAGATCCGGAACCGGTAGAATTAGATCCTTCGTTGAGTAATGAAGAACATCCTGTAAAGATTCTAGACACCAAGACAAGGGAAACCCGCAACAAGAGTGTCAAGCTAGTAAAGGTTTTGTGGACGAATCACCTCACGGAAGAGGCAACATGGGAAACGGAGGATGACATGAAGAAGAAGTATCCCCACCTTTTTTACGAGGTATTTTGAGTTCCGAGGACGTCACTCCTCTAAGGGGGAGAGGATGTAATCCTTTGATTTTAGATACGTTATTTGAAGTTACCCTTATAGCATATTGCATATCGTACATGACATTAGTTTTGCATTTAGTAGTCATTGGTAGTTATACCCTAGAGTGGAGATTCATACCTTAATGTTGTTTAGAATTTGGTTTAAACTTCGAGGACGAAGTTTTTTTTAAGGGGGGAAGGATGAAATACCCCGTTATTTAGAAACGGGTATTTTTAACAAATATTAAGTTTTAGTTTATTAAAACGGGTATTTTATAACCATATTAGGTGTTAAAATAATATTAGTATAAGCTTTGGGTATTAGTTTAATTATTTAAAAGTTAATTTCTATTGTTTTAAGCTTTAGGGGGCTTTAGTGTCTTTTTCGTAACTTAAATAGTGCAGTTAATATAATTCTGGTGGGTAAAAAGTGTCTTTTAACTAACTAAGGGAGGGGGGGTGAAGGTGTCTTTTAGCCAAACTGGTCATCTTCTTCCTCTCCTGGTAGTAACAGGAGATGTTCTCTTCTCCTTCTTCGACCCAAACACCCACCAACACCAAATTCGACCCCAAATCTTCCAATTTCCGTCCCAATACACTCCTTATTCGAAAAAGATCGATTCTTTAGCACCAAGGAACCAATTTCGCCCAAAATAGTGAACCAATTCGGAAACAAAAATCAACCCGGATGAATCCTCCTCTTCGCCGGATTCTTCGAATTGAAGCCTATAAATAGCTTGTGAAATCAGAAACGAAACCCACATCAAAACCACACCCAAATCTCCCTCTCTCGCTCTCTCTCTCTCCCGTTCTAATCATCAAACAAAAACCCAGCCGCCGCCGGGTCCGGAGAACCGAACCCGACCGCGACCGCCCCGTCCGACGCCGCCACCGTCTCCGGCGTCCTCCCCCGTGGCCGTCGCCGTCGGCCGCTTCCTCCTTCGCCACCACCGCGAGCCCCTCTGGTCTTCACCATCGTCGTCGTCCTCTGCTCAGTTCGGGTAAGAGGACAACCCGTTCTTTGTTCTTATTATTCTTTTGTTTCTTTTATTTTTTTTATAAGCATTAGTTAACTGTTAGAGTTATAAGAACATTATCTGGGTTGACAACACAAGTATGGGCAGTGGCCCAGTGGTTAAAGTTGTCTGTTAGTACTGTGTTGGTCTGGGGTTCGAGTCTCGTAGCTAGCAACTATTTTTTTTACTACTCTACACTCAAAATTTGAAAGAGAGGTTTGGAGGGTTTGAGAGCCTTATTAAAACACTTGAGAATTATTTATTTAGGAAGTTTATTTTCTTGTTTAAAAGTTAATATTTCGAAAAAAATAATATTATTGGGTTATGTTTTATAGTAATAAAAGAAGAATTTAAATTAGATAATATTATAAGCCATGTTTTACGATAGTAAACAATAGTCCTATAAATCGCGTTTTAACAATAGATTTATTATTAAAGTTTGGGGAAATAATAAGGAGGATTACACTTGCATTGCATATAGGGCTTGTTTGTATTTGTGTGTTAGCGATAATTGATTAGAATATTATCGAATTGCAGGAAACGAATTCTCCGACGAAGGATGCGTCGAATACTACGATTGATTTGCTGTGATTGCTATTTGTTGAGGTAAGTAAACATGCCAGGCCTAGCGCCCATTCCTCTTTTCGTGTCAAATGATTTCATTCCTATTTGTCTCAAAATGGTTTTTACATGAAATATGTGCTACTTGAATGCTTGTTTCAAATTGTTAACTTGTCTTCTGAAAAATATCACTGTAATCTATTAATCGACGATAACGTAAAGTGGAAGAGTTGTGCGGGGTTTGTTATTGGATACTATTGGCATTGGGCGTGTTGACTTCGGTCTTCCGTTCAATTTATTTTATTTAATCCGGTTGCAAGTCCCCGGATAGCTCCATGTACTCACTCCTCTGGCCGCAAGAGTCTTTGGGGGGTATCGACACTTAAGGTCTTGGATGCTTGCGAGATGGTTGGTTCTTTTTCCCCGTCACAACAAATCAACAATGCAGTTTTGTAATTAATGGAAAGGATGGTTGAATATGAGATTTTGGAACTCTTAAATTCAAATAACGGAATTGGAATCTTCCTCGTTTTCTTATGAGTGTCAAAACTTTTGTTATCACCTGGTTTTGGAAAAAAAACTACTACGAAATACTCTGATTTATAAATTACTTCATAATCGTTTTACATGCTTGGGTGTTACTTACTCAGTATTTCCGCTGACTTTTGGAACTGTGGTGTTCTCTTTTTGTTTTCTGCACCACAGGTTAGATGGGAGCTTGGTCCGAGGGGAAAACGCGACTCACGCTAGTAGTATCATTTAAATTTAGTTTTATTTGAAAATTTGTTAGTAGTTTGAATTTTATTAGATTTGGAATGATGCCCATATTTGTGGCAAGACAAGTTTTAAGTTTTAATTAAATATTTTTATGGATTTGGTTTGGAATTTCTGTTGTAAAACCTCCTTGTATTCGGGTTTAACCCCGGGTACGGAGTGACACCCCTGGGTTTCCGGCTTAACCAGTTTGGGGGTGTTACAGTCTGTCATACCAAGCCCTTGGAGCTTGTTTAAGACCATATAAGGCTTTGTCCAGTTTGTAAACATGATCATGAAAGATATCATTTTCAAAACCTAGTGGTTGAGATACATATACTTATTCTTGTAGATAACCATTCAGAAAAGCACATTTATCATCCATTTGAAAAAATTTTATATGATTATGTGATGCAATTGCAAGAAGTATTCTGATAGCTTCTAACCTTGCAACAAGGGCAAATGTTTCCTCATAATCAATACCTTCCTCTTGATTGTATCCCTGTGCAACCATTCTTGCTTTGTTCCTCATAACCTTACCTTTTTCATCAAGCTTATTTTTGAACACCCGTCTTGTTCCAATCACTTATTGATCTTTTGGTCTAGGAACCAAATTCCATACCTTGTTCTTTTCAAACTCATTCAGCTCATTCTGCATTGCAATGATCCAATCTGCATCCTCTAGTGCTTCCTTTGCATTTTTGGGCTCAATGAGTGATTTAAAAGCACTGAATGCACATAGATTTCTCAATTGACCTCTTTTCTGAGTTCCAGTTGTTGGATCAGATATAATGTTCTCAACAGGATGATCTGAGATATATTTGAACTTCTTTCTGGGTGTCCAAGAGTATGGACCTTCAAGGCTTTGAGTTCTTGATACAATAGAAGGAGCATCATATTTCCTGTCAATCTCTGTCTGAAGGCTTTGTGATTTTGGCTCAGCAGGGGGTTCAAGGCCTTGTGATTCTTCTGAAAGTTTTTGATGCTTAGTTTTGCTCTTGCTGACTTTTTCAATGTCTTCATCAGCCTCATATTTATTCAAACTAAGATCTATAAAACTTTCACTCAAAGAATCATCAATACTTTCATCAAAAACAACATGGATACTCTCCTCTACAACTTTAGAATTTTTATTGTAAACCCTGTAAGCTTTGCTGGTTTGAGAATAACCAAGAAACACACCTTCATCACTTCAAGCATCAAATTTACCAAGATTATCTTTACCATTGTTATGCACAAAACAAGTACAGCCAAAAGGCTTAAAGTAAGCAACACTAGGCTTCCTGCCTTTAAACATTTCATAAGGGGTTTTATTAAAAATTGGCCTTATCAAGCATCTGTTGAGCACATAATTGGCACTATTCACAGCTTCTTCCCACAAAGACTTTGGCAAATCACTTTCAAGTAACATGGTTTTAGACATGTCTTCAAGAGTCCTATTTTTCCTCTCAACTACACCATTTTGCTGAGGAGTTTTAGGTGCAGAAAAGTTGTGTGATATGCCATACTTTGCACAGAATAAATCAAAATTAAGTTGATCAAATTCCCTACCATGATCACTTCTAATAGATGCAGCAGGTAAATTTTTCAAAGTTTGAAGCTCTTTTCAAAGTTTAGAAAATTCAGACAATGATTCAGACTTTTCTCTAATAAACATAACCCAAGTATATCTAGAGTAATCATCAACTACAACAAGTATATATTTCTTACCTATGGGTGTTTGAACTCTCATAGGACCACACAAGTCCATATGCAGCATTTTTAAGGATCTGGAGGTACTTATAAAATTCTTTGGCTTGAATGAGCTTCAGGTTTGCTTACCTTGAATGCATGCTCTACAAAACTCATTATCTTTGAATTTAAGGATGGGTAATCCCCTCACCAGATCTTTTGAGATGAGTTTGTTCAAGGAATGCATGCTTATATGACCAAGCTTTCCGTGCCATAGTGTTGAGTCATCCTTCAAAGCTTTGAGACATTTCAGACTATCACCTGCAACTTTGTCAGTACACAGTGCATAAACATTATGTGACCTAGGAGCAGTGAGGATGCAATTGCCTGATTTCTCATCTTGCACCACACATTTCTCTTGTCAAAGACAACTTTATTACCTTTGTCACAAAGCTGAGAAATACTAAATAAATTATACTTAAGACCGTCAACTAAATAAACATAAGAAATTGAATATGCAGAATTGTTGCCAACACTTCCAATACCAATTATGTTGCACTTTGCTTTGTCACCAAGTGTGATTGTTCCCTCTGATTGTTCTTTCAGTTCTGAGAATTAAGATTCCTTCCCACTCATATGTCTGGAACATCCACTATCTAATATCCATTTCTGGTCTTTCAAAGCTTTGGTGACATCCTGCAAAAATCAATCAATGCCTTAACAGGCTATTAGACCAAGTGTAGAATTTGGATTCATACTCAGAGTCAACCATATTAGGTGGTCTAACTTCTTTTGGAACCCAAATCTTTTTCACTTGTCCCTTAAGCTAATAAGGATGGGTGTTCCTCATTATGTGAGGTTCTGTCCTTCTAAAGGGGCAAGTTACTTTCACATGTCCAATTTTACATCAATAATGACACCTTGGTGAATGTCTGCTTCCTGATTTCACAAATGTGGTTTGGCCTTTTCTTGGAAAATTTGGATTATATCCAATTCCTCTCTTGTGAACAGATTGCAGACTTCCTCCAAGCATGAGACTAAACTTCTATTCTGAGCCAGCAAAAATTGAAATAGTTTTTTTGGATTCTTGAAGCCTACTATTCAAAGTAGTGTTTTGTTGTTCTAAATCATCAGAATGATTTTTTAGATCAACAAACTTATTAGTTAAAATAGTATTTTGATCAACTACTTCTTTGACTTGTGATTTCAAAGATCTACTGTCGAAGGCTTTGAAGTCACTATCAATTTTTAACTTAGTAGCTTCAAGAAATTTATTTTGAAAAACCAAATCTAAGTTTTCTTTTGCCTGCTCATGAACTTTCATTTTTAAAGAGTCAATCTCATTCCTGTAACTCTCCTCATTTAAAACATACTCTTGAGGATTTCAGGTAGCACATCAGAAGGACTAGATAAGAGATTTTTTACCATGTCATCAATTGGTTTCTCTGTGGAATGGTTCTCTTGATATCCAGCCATCAAATAGAGATTGGCTTGCTCCTCATCAGAGTCTGAGTCTGAAGAGTCTGAAGAGTCTGAATCACTCCATGAAGCCACCATTGCTTTCTTCCTTCTGTTTTCATTCTCTTTCTTTGAGAATTGCATGTTCTTTTTCTTTTGAGGACAGTCTCTCACCAAGTGATCTGCATCTCCACATTCATAGCAGTTCATAACTTTAGGTTTATATGATTGTGAAGAAGACTTACCTTTCTGATCCTTGCTAGTTGAGGATCTGAACTTTTCTTTGTTGTAATCCTTGTTTCCAGAGTTCCTCTTTTTCTTGAGAATTCTGGCGAAGGCTTTGGAAATCAAGGCTAAAGCTTCCTCATCATCATCATCTTCCTCTGGTTCATGGCTTTGGGATTTTTCATTGTCTTTTTCCTTGAGTGCCAGATTCTTTATGTTGTCACTCAGTTTACCATCAACCTCCTTCATAGAGATCTCATGAGTGAGCAACTTTCCTTGAAGATCATCCAGTTCCAGAGTGCTTAAGTCCTGAGCTTCTTCAATAGCTGTAGTTTTGGGCTCCCATTTTGCTTTAGGCAGGCTTCTGAGAATCTTCCTGACTTTTTCTTCATCTGATAATTTTTCCCAAAGATTCCAAGTTGTTCAAAATATCTGTAAATCTTTAGAACATATCTTTGATGGACTCATCATAGTTCATCTTAAACAATTCATAGTGCCTCAAAAGGATATTAATCTTTGTCTGACTTGGCTAGTAACTTCATAGGTAACACTCAACTTATCCCAGATCTCCTTTGCATTCTTGCAGTTAGATATCATGTTGAACTCATCTATACTAAGAGCACAATACAATAAGTTCAAAGATTTTTAATTTTTTGATACATTTTCTAATTCAGTAACTGAGAGATCTTCATCAGGTTTGACAGTTCTAACACCATCCACAGTGGTGTCGAATAGGTTTGGCCCATTCACAATAATAGACCATAGTTCCATGTCCTGATCTATGATAAATATTTTCATCAATGCCTTCCAATGCACAAATTTATCACCACAGAATAATGGAGGTCTATTAGATGCCCTTCCCTGTGAGAATCCTCCTTCACCTACAAAATTCATTGTCACAAGATTGTTAGATCTTTAAATTGTGACCCAAAGCTCTGATACCAATTGAAAGTGTGTAATGTAGGTATAAAAAAGTCAAGTAATACTCTAGAAGGGGGGTTGAATAGAGTATGCTAGCTTTTGCCAAAAATCATGTTTTTGAAACTTTAGTAAAGCAAGCTGTTGATATCTCAAAGCTTTGAAATGGATTTGAGAAGCTGAAAGATATAACAGCAATTTATAGAGGCTTCAAAGCTTTGAGACTTAGAAAGCTCCAAAGCTTTGAGACTTCCAAATTTAAACAGTATGTAAAAGAAGCAAAAGTAAATAACAAGGACTCAGATATTTTACAGAGTTCAGTCACAATTGAAACTAGTCTCTGCATGAGGGATCTAATCCCTCTAGGATTCAAACACAACTTCTTATTAATCACCCAGATTTAGCCCTAGATATCAATCCTAAGTGAGCTATCTTACACTTATACAGCTTGTGGTTCCCAACCTATCTAGTTACAGGCTATAACTTGTTGAAACAATAAGAACCTCTTGTTGTTCACTTGAACAACCAAACTACTAAGTTTAGTGAGGTTTAGAAATACATCAAAGATGATACAATTAAGTACAGAGAGAATAACTCAGAAGGAATAAGCTGTTGAAAGCCTGGAAGAGTTCTTCTGGATTTGAGTTATCTTCAGCCTGTTTGAATTGATTCCCAGAATGATTTGAAGAGATGTATCTATTTTATCTTCCCAGATTATTGCACCCCTAAAAAATACGACCTCTGTGTCTCTAAAATAGTCTTTTTAATTCAAACTTGGCTAGCTGTTATAGTCTGCAACCACTTGAGAGATTTCAGGAATAGAATTCCTAAAATGTCTCTTATCTGTTAGGCTCCTGTTAACACCTCAATTTGAGTACATTGCTGATCTGTTTATGGACGTTGGAAAGTCCAACAAACCTGAAAATACTTAGCAAACAAGATCAAACAAATAACAATACAATCTACCAAAGAGATCTGCTTGAAACAGCAACTAACAAATAAAGAGATAATCATGCTAGACTGTCTGCTGATACTTCTGAGTTAACAGTTATATTCAATATCATGAATATATATTATCCAATATAGAATCCACAATAATAAATAATAATCAGCATGTAACAACATCCAAGTAACACTGAATCCATCTGCACACAGATAGATGGTTATAAGAACTTAGCAGTAAAGAGTAACTTTAAATTCTCAAAGCTTTGCCTGCTAACTTCTTTAAAATGTGTATTGGATTTCCAATCCAATCTAAAACCTGCAGTGAACCTCTTAGAATATATATTACTGAATATAACTATATAACTAAACTAATCATCATCAAAACATCCAAAAACCTGCACAAAATAGTTAGACAAATTCAGCATACAAGAACCGCTACAGTAACTCAAAGCTTTGAAGCTTTGATACTTAGCAAATTTTTATGCTTGTGTTTCTGACTTTCATCATCAAGGAGCTAAGCTCTCTGCTTGTAATTTCACATTATAATGTCCATGAGCTTCAGACTTACCATCTTATTTGAAATATAATTTGAAGTTTTTGTTTCTTTTTACCAAAATAAACCTTCAGCTTATACTATCTCTATTATGAGTTGTTTTTTTAAATTATTCCGTTCATATTGTAGCAGGTACTTTTTGATAATAAAAGTGACAGATACAGAAAGACAGTTGTGCTTGATTTTATTTGATGCAGCTGAAAAAATTATTGGAAGACCAGACCAGGATGTAGTGAAGGGCAAACTGGAGGTAACACACGTTTACGCATCTAAAATAACAGTTCATAATCTTAATACAATCAAAAATTTGATAATTTGCATCAATTCTTGCAGAATCAAAAGATTTTGAAGGAAATATCCAATCCAGCCTTCATATTCTTCACCATATTCGGTGAAGCAATGGACAAGGAAATAATTACATAAAACAAGGAAGGGTGGTGGTGATGGAAGAAGTTATTGAAGTTGAAGAGTTGAATGTGAAAGAAAACATAGGTGCAACCATCAAAATTAAGAAGCACTGACCTCCAATATGTAATAGATTATTCACTGCTTCAAACTTTGTTAACAATTGGACACTATTGTATGAATCTAATAATTATGTATTGATTTATTACATGTTGCAATTAGTTTTCCTAATCCCTTGCATCACCACGCGGAGTAATAGCCGAGCAAGATATGCTACCACAATTCTCCATATCGTCACTCACAACACATAGCGGAAGGTACGTATGGGTATGTTATTTTAAGAGCATCGGTTTTGAATTTCTTCCATGCATAAGTAATTCCACTCAATTATCAATTTTAGATTTAAGAAATCGCATGACATGTCTATGGCTACGAAAATTCTCAACCAAAACAAAAGACTACAATTTTAAACGGTAAAATTATGTAATCAATTTTTGAGCGGTGCTCTCCCAAGCTCGATCGCATAGCAATATTCATGAGATGGACATGTCACATCGTACTCTCTTTATTTAATGTTTCTTTGCTTCTCTGTCTCTCTCTCTCTCTCCTGAACTTTTTCGAGATATCTCCTCTAACCAAATTAAAATTTGTGTTCACATTTTTTTTCTCACAATAACAAATTTGTTGTAAATAAAAGTTTAAGACAATATTAACTGACTGTAGAAGGAGAAAGTGAAAATTGCAATAGTGAAATATATTGTGTTCATCGCTTAAAACTTTAGTGTTGATTAAACAGTCGATCTCATGAATACAACTATGGGCTCTAAGTTCGTGATAACATCACTCTTTTGGGGTTCAACCTCATCCACCCTTTCAGTCCTCCACCCTCTTCTACCTCATCCTCCATCTCCCCCTTCGAGGATCCGAGCGATGAGCATTACAAATTTCTTCGTGTCCTACTCCTTCTTTAGTTGAACAAAATCGAACCATCAAACTCTGGCTTCTACCCGATGCGCAACGCGTGTTTCAGGGGTGGACGACTGTGGGGCTGGGCTGCCGGCGACCCACCAGAACCGGTGATCTGAGTTTGGGTCGCGATTACACTCAAATGGGCAAGTAATCTTAGGATCTGGGTTTGGGCGTGGGCCTGATGGAATTGGGCGAGTCAACTGTTCAATTCTTCATTCAGTTTGGAGACTTCCCCAAATTAAATTTCTGGGTTTTAAATTACTAGGGCTGATCTGATTGATTAGAATCGGAGCTAGGGTGGGTATTGAAGTGTACTCGAGAAACAGGGGATGGCAATAATTTTATGTTTTAATGCGGTATTGTTGGTTAAGATGATTCTATTTGTGAGGCTAAAGCCTCCAATGAGTCGATTTCCGGCGATAAAGAATTGTCGTCGGCGAAATCTCCATTGATCTCCGGTGAGAAGTTGTAAAGTCGGGCTCTCTGGGTCTTTCCAAAGCAGACAAGGAGGATGAAAAGGTGACCCAATCTTCGAGTTACGAGACCGACACAATTAATGAAGTAGAAGAAGAAATGGGTAATTTTAACTTTATTACCCCGGGTTTTGGTAAATATGCAATAGCTACCCTCTTTGTTCATCAATTAACAAGGGACACCCCTAAATTGGATGGGATATAACGGAAGTAGACGGAACATGGAAAACTTCATCTTTACCCGTCAAAACTTTAACGGAAATGAACATATTTACCAGATTACCCATAGACCAAAACTCTATTTCTATTTTGTACCCCTCTCCAAAACCACCTCAACCAAACCCACCACCGTCAAAGCACAATCACCTCACCAAATGCAAAAAAAAACAAACCCGGACTGCTACTTAAGGTAAGTCGAATGGCATGATTATTTTTTGAATAAATTTCAGGCACGCAATATGACACTATTAACATTTTCATGATGTTGAACATAAGATTGAATTAAATTGAAACCAATCATATTTTTCAATACTATAATTGTTAGTATATGTGACTTGAATAATTTGGCAATTGATTTGGGTCCAAGCAAAACAATTTTGGAAGGAAATAATGTAGTCATGTTGAAATAGATGCCCTAGAGGCAATCTAGTTTAGTATGAATTTGTATTTGGCTAGAAATTCATTTATTATTTATTGGATATTTAATATAATGAAGTCCTTAGATTTACAATCGTGTTGTTTATCTTAAATATCCCTAGTCAAGTATAATGATTAAATGGGACAATCATCTATAGACTAGTATGGGGTTGGATTGATATGGAGATATCACGATCCAACACATAGGTGTGCATTACGGAATGTTGCACTGGATTGACCCATCACCGAGAAGGCTACATACACGTTATGTTAAGTCACAAGTGCTTCTCGGGTACAATGGTATTGTCATCCTTAGACTTGAAGTCACTAGATATTCTAGTTGTGGATCATTTTGATCTTGGTAGCGTTAAACGCTACACCGTAACTGGGTAGTTATAAAGGCGTGTACTGGATACAATGAGAAGCAAGCTTAGAGATCGTAGTGGACGTAGAGAGGATTTGCCCCTCCCACATAATGGGAGCAAATATCCAAGGCCACTCGAAGGATAGTGCTTATAGAATGTCTGGCCAGACTCAAATAAATCAATATATGGGATATTGATGTTATTTGCACGAATAAGGCTATTCCATGGATCGAGAAACTAGGGATTGGATATACGAGTGTGACTTGTATGTCTCGTGTCCAATCCGGATATGGAGGCAAAGGGATGAGACAATTACTTGTACAAGGTTGTCTAGATGACTATTCTATTAGTTGGCTAGAATGGATGTTTTGCTAGAAACCGCTCCATATTAGCAAAGAGTTGCTACCAACTAGATGGAACCTATGGGGTCACACGCTATATAGAGTTGTACTAGATTTGGGAATTAATTAATTGGATTAATTAATTAGAAGGATCACTTTGCAAACCCTTGCAAACTTAGTAGGGACTAATTTGCAAGGAAGGGACTAAATTGAATTCTAGTAGGACTAGAATAAGTCCTTTAGGTAGTTAACAAGGAGTTGTTGGACTATATAAAGGACCCTCCTTCCTTCCTTCCTCATATAACTTATGCTCTAAAGAGAACATAACAAGAGTGGGAGAGAACAAAGGAGAGAGAGAGCAAGCAACAAGGAGGACGCCGCCCCCTTGCCGCCGCCCCTCGTCCCCGACGCCACAAGAGGGCCGAAACCCCTCTTCGTGCCTCGTTTTGCGTGATTCCTTCACCCTCCTCTCATTCCGGGCTAGCACCAAGGAGATTGGAGATCTAGGATCAACTCTAGGCGTGGATCAACTATAGAGAACGTGACACTATTCGCGTTTGAAGTCATCAAGGAGAACCCAAAGGTGTGTTTATGATTTCTTACCTTCACTATCGTTATGCATCTAGACTTGTGATCCTTGGAGGGTTTTGCATGGTTGTTTGTTTGATTATGCTTCCGTTTGCGCGATCCATGAATCAAAACCCTACAGTGGTATCAGAGCCACAGGTCATAGAGCATAAACGTAGTTTATGTGTTACATTCTTGTTGTTTTACACCTTAATTTGTTGTTTATCGCGTAAAACAAGACAAATCAAGCATTGGATGCAATTTGTCAAAGAATTAATCATAACAAGACCCAATTATTGCATTGGATGCATGAATTGGTGAGTTTGAGAAATTTTAGGATCTTAGATCTAGGGTTTGGGCATCCTTGGGGAAGAAGGAGTTCTCCCAAAACAAGGAAACAACCAAACTTGGGCTCCAAGCAAGGAGGTTGTTTTGGAAACAACCTCCACAAGGAGGTTCGGCCCCCTAGGGGACCGCCCCCTTGCTTGCCGCCCAAGCTTGGCGCCCTAAGGGGCCGGGCGGCCCTAACCCGCGGGCCTAGCTTGCGGGTTTTGGGCCGGGCCGGCCCTAGGGCTTTATGGTTCACTTTGTTTGGGCCCGGGCAATTGGATTGTTGGGCCCATGGACCGTTTTAACCCTAGAAATCCTAAAATCAATTAAAATTGACCAAGCGCGTTAAAATTGGATTTTAACTGTTTATGTGCAAATCGCATGGTGATTGGATATGGCCTTAGGATGTGGTTTGATGTGGATGTTTAATTTTTTGGTTTGGTTTTACGACCTGCGAGCTGATTAATTAATTTTAATAATTAATTAGGGTTTTATGGCCTGCGTGCCATTTTTTTTCTCAACTTGTGAGATTTATTTTTATTTAGTATAGATATTAGCTAGTGATAGATAAAGTAGATTGTTAGCCAATATTGAAGAAAAGAAGCCCAAAGCCAAAGAAGCCACAAAAGATGGAGCATGGAGCATGGAGCACACCACATGACTATGAAGGATGGACCAAAAGATCAAGACGCATGGAGATGTGTTTGTTTAGGGTTCATAGATAATTCAATTGGCTTGGAATTATCTTAGTCTAGAAAAGGCCATATCCACATCACGTTTAATTTCTGTTTTGTGGTTGTTTAAATATTGTCTTATTATTTGTGTGGTTGGTGTATGGATGATGCATGCAATTAGGATAATAAGATAATTAGACAACCCGGATCTATTATTTGGAGTTGTGTCCAAACTCAAATAGATAGATTAGTTGATATTGATCAACAAAATAATTAAAATTAAAATTGAAAAATCCCTCAAATTTTAAATATTGTGTTCTTGCCTTCTCGTTATTTAAACACTCATTGTCATCATTATTTATCAAGTTCGTGCGTGCCAAAGCATGGCGACTTGGTTCATAATGATGGAATGCGATGGCACGTAACAATGTGCAATTGTTTAGATAAGAGGTTGAACACAACTAGGCTATTAATTTGATTAAGAAACCTAGAGGCAATCAATTGGGATTATCCATATGGATGGATAAATAAGGAGTTATTTGCCCGATTGAACCAAGAGTTGCATATGGGATGCAATTGGAAATCGTTCCTACCTAAGAAGTAATCGAATTATGGGTGACTTGCCAAAGCAAGCTCATAAGGAGATGAAAAAGATGGATCTTGGCCCACTAGAAAATATAAGGATATTTTCCGCATTAATATCTTGAGGGTTATTAATCCGTAGAAAAATAGTGGGAGCTATATTTAATAAACTAGCCATTATTAAATATAGTCAAAAAAATTCACAAATACTAAAACTTGCGTATTTTCCTTTTGTAGAATTCCAAATGGAAAACAACTCATCGAGTTCACAACATTCCCTACGATCTGTCCTTGAGAAGGACAAGCTCTCTGGAACCAACTTTCTTGATTGGTACAGAAACTTGAGAATTGTTCTCAAGCAAGAGAAGAAGCTGTACGCAATAGAGGAGCAAGTTCCAGAAGGTCCAGAGAATCAGACACCTGCTGCCTTAAAGGCGTATCAAAAGCGTGTTGATGACGCTAATGATGCGGCCTGCCTAATGCTTTGCACCATGACCTCTGAGCTTCAGAAGCAACATGAGAACATGAATGTTGTCGATATGATCGAACATCTAAAGCAACTCTTCCAAGAGCAGGCAAGGGTAGAGAGGTATGAGGTCTCAAAGGCACTGTTCAAATGTCATCTGGCAAAAGGGAACCCGGTGGGACCCCACGTACTCCGAATGATCGGGTACTTGGAGAATCTCGCCCGGCTTGGGTTCCCGGTCGGCCAAGAGTTGGCAACCGATCTCGTGTTGCAATCGTTGCCTGAAAGTTATGGACAGTTCATTATGAACTATAACATGAACGAGATCGTTAAACCACTGCCAGATTTGCTCAACATGTTGAGGACGGCTGAACAGAGCATCAATAAGGGTAAGGGCAAGGCCATTATGATGGTGCATAAAGGAAAGGGCAAAAAGTTTGCCTCTTCCTCCAAGGGCAAAGGCAAGTCAGTTGCCAAGTCCAAGGAACAAGCTCTTAAGCCTGTTGGTGCCATTGCCAAGGTCGTGACTAAGGGTGAATGTCACTACTGTAGTCAACCTGGACACTGGAGGAGGAACTGCCCAAAATATCTGGAGGACAAGAGGCTTGGAATAGTGATTCCACCACCACCAGGTATTTTTGTTGTAGATGTCAATTTAACTGTCTCTACATCATGGGTATTAGATACTGGATGTGGATCTCATATTTGTCGAAATATGCAGGATCTAAAGAGAAGTAAAAGATTGGCTAAAGGGGAGGTAGATCTACGCGTTGGGAATGGAGCAAAGGTTGCTGCGTTGGCCATAGGCGTGTGCGAGCTATCTCTGCCTTCAGGATTAGTTTTAGAATTAAATAATTGCTATTTTGTGCCTGCTATGAGCAGAAACATTATTTCTATTTCTTGTTTGGACAAGGAAGGTTTTATTATTTCAATAAAGAACAATTGTTGTTCCTTTTATTTGAATAATATTCACTATTTTAGTGCGCAATTATTTAATGGACTTTATGTCCTTGATCTAAGCAATCATGTCTACAACATTAATACCAAGCGGATTAAAATAAATGATTTAAATCCTGCTTATTTATGGCATTGTCGTTTAGGCCACATAAATGAGAAACGTGTATCTAGACTCCATAAGGATGGATTATTAGACTCATTTGATTTTGAATCATATGAGACATGTGAGGCTTGTTTATTGGGAAAAATGACAAAGTCCCCTTTCAATAAGAAAGGTGAGAGGACTAGTGAGCAATTGGCGCTCATACATACCGATGTGTGTGGGCCATTTGCCACGCCTGCCAGGGGTGTTTATGTCTACTTCATTACGTTTACTGATGATTACAGTAGATATGGATTTGTGTACCTTATGAGGGCAAAATCCGAATCCTTTGAAGTGTTCAAAGAATTCAAGAATGAAGTAGAGAAGCAACTTGGCAAAAGTATCAAGGCTCTACGATCGGATCGTGGAGGAGAATACTTGAGCCAAGAGTTTGACGACTATCTTAGAGAGTGTGGGATCGTGTCCCAACTCACTCCACCCGGAACGCCACAATGGAATGGCGTGTCCGAGAGGAGGAATCGAACCCTATTGGATATGGTTCGGTCTATGATGTGTCAAACCGATCTTCCATTATCATTTTGGGGCTATGCTCTATTAAGTGCAGCTTTCACCATTAACCGTGTTCCATCTAAATCAGTCATGAAGACACCATATGAGATGTGGAGTGGGAGGCGTCCCACACTGTCGTTCATGAGGATTTGGGGCTGCGATGTCTATGTAAAACGTTTACAATCAGACAAGCAAGGTCCTAAATCGGATAAGTGAAAATTTGTGGGGTACCCTAAGGAAACTAAGGGATACTACTTCTACAATCCAACCGAGAACAAAGTGTTTGTTGCTCGGACCGGCGTGTTTCTAGAAAGAGAGTTTGTCTCTAAAGAAGCAAGTGGGAGGAATGTAGAACTTGAAGAAGTTCAAGAACCACAAATCACTGAACCGATTATGGAACATGAACAGGAATCACAAGCAGTTGTGGATCCACCTGTTCAGGTAACACAAGAGCTTCGTAGATCTAGTAGAGTGCGCCAGGAACCCGAGAGGTACGGACTTCTCGTAACTGATACCGGTGACACGATGCTCATAGATGATGAGCCTACTACCTATGAGGAGGCCATGAATGGCCCAGACTCGCAGAAGTGGCTTGAGGCCATGAGATCCGAGATGGAATCCATGTATACCAACAAAGTATGGACTTTGGTGGAACCACCTGATGGGGCGCGGCCCATAGGGTGCAAGTGGGTCTTCAAGAAGAAGATCAACATGGATGGTAATGTGATTACCTATAAGGGCCGATTGGTGGCTAAAGGATTCAGACAGATTCATGGTATTGACTATGATGAAACCTTTTCACCAGTCGCTATGACCAAATCCATCCGAATCCTACTTGCAATTGCAGCATACTACGACTATGAGATTTGGCAGATGGATGTCAAAACAGCATTCCTTTATGGGAATCTCCTCGAGGATGTGTATATGATACAGCCGGAGGGTTTTGAGGATCCAAAGCAAGCCAACAAAGTCTGTAAGCTGCAACGATCCATTTATGGATTGAAGCAAGCTTCTAGGAGTTGGAATCGACGTTTTGATGAAGTAGTCAAAGAGTTTGGCTTCATCAGAAACGAAGATGAGTCTTGTGTTTACAAGAAGGTTAGTGGGAGCTCTGTAGCTTTTCTGGTCTTGTATGTGGATGACATACTACTCATTGGAAACGACATTCCCATGCTGCAATCTGTGAAAGATTGGCTAGGAAAGTGTTTCTCAATGAAGGACTTAGGGGAAGCAGCCTATATACTCGGTATAAAGATCTATAGAGATAGATCTAAGAGGTTTCTAGGCCTAAGTCAGAGTACATATATTGACAAGGTGTTGAAACGGTTCAACATGCAAGACTCCAAGAAGGGGTTCTTGCCCATGTCACATGGAATCGCTCTTTCGAAGAGTGGTTGTCCTTCCAATGAGATTGAGAAGGAACGCATGAGTAGGATTCCCTATGCCTCGGCCATAGGATCTATCATGTACGCCATGTTATGTACTAGACCAGATGTGTCATATGCCTTGAGTATGACAAGCAGATACCAATCCAATCCAGGTGAGAGTCACTGGATTGCTGTCAAGAACATCCTAAAGTACTTGAGAAGAACTAAGGATGCTTTCTTGATGTTTGGCGGTGAGGAAGAGTTGCGTGTAAAGGGTTACACTGATGCAAGCTTCCAAACCGATAGAGATGACTTTAGATCACAGTCGGGATATGTGTTTTTCCTGAATGGAGCAGCGGTGAGCTGGAAGAGTTCCAAGCAAGAGACGATAGCTGATTCTACAACAGAGGCTGAGTACATTGCTGCAAATGGCGCAGCAAAGGAGGCTGTTTGGATCAGAAAGTTTGTTTCTGAACTTGGTGTGGTCCCTAGCATTGCGGATCCAGTGGAGTTGTTCTGTGACAACACTGGGGCGATCGCGCAATCAAAGGAACCCAGATCGCACCAGAAGTCCAAGCATGTTCTCAGGAAGTTTCATCTGATTCGAGATATTATCGATAGAGGAGACGTTCGGATATGCAAGATTCCTACAGATGATAATCTGTCAGACCCGCTTACGAAGCCTCTCACGCAGTGGAAGCATGAAGGGCACACTAGGAGTATGGGCATACGAGATGCGCCAGATTGGCTCTAGTGCAAGTGGGAGACTGTTGGAATAGATGCCCTAGAGGCAATCTAGTTTAGTATGAATTTGTATTTGGCTAGAAATTCATTTATTATTTATTGGATATTTAATATAATGAAGTCCTTAGATTTACAATCGTGTTGTTTATCTTAAATATCCCTAGTCAAGTATAATGATTAAATGGGACAATCATCTATAGACTAGTATGGGGTTGGATTGATATGGAGATATCACGATCCAACACATAGGTGTGCATTACGGAATGTTGCACTGGATTGACCCATCACCGAGAAGGCTACATACACGTTATGTTAAGTCACAAGTGCTTCTCGGGTACAATGGTATTGTCATCCTTAGACTTGAAGTCACTAGATATTCTAGTTGTGGATCATTGTGATCTTGGTAGCGTTAAACGCTACACCGTAACTGGGTAGTTATAAAGGCGTGTACTGGATACAATGAGAAGCAAGCTTAGAGATCGTAGTGGACGTAGAGAGGATTTGCCCATCCCACATAACGGGAGCAAATATCCAAGGCCACTCGAAGGATAGTGCTTATAGAATGTCTGGCCAGACTCAAATAAATCAATATATGGGATATTGATGTTATTTGCACGAATAAGGCTATTCCATGGATCGAGAAACTAGGGATTGGATATACGAGTGTGACTTGTATGTCTCGTGTCCAATCCGGATATGGAGGCAAAGGGATGAGACAATTACTTGTACAAGGTTGTCTAGATGACTATTCTATTAGTTGGCTAGAATGGATGTTTTGCTAGAAACCGCTCCATATTAGCAAAGAGTTGCTACCAACTAGATGGAACCTATGGGGTCACACGCTATATAGAGTTGTACTAGATTTGGGAATTAATTAATTGGATTAATTAATTAGAAGGATCACTTTGCAAACCCTTGCAAACTTAGTAGGGACTAATTTGCAAGGAAGGGACTAAATTGAATTCTAGTAGGACTAGAATAAGTCCTTTAGGTAGTTAACAAGGAGTTGTTGGACTATATAAAGGACCCTCCTTCCTTCCTTCCTCATATAACTTATGCTCTAAAGAGAACATAACAAGAGTGGGAGAGAACAAAGGAGAGAGAGAGCAAGCAACAAGGAGGACGCCGCCCCCTTGCCGCCGCCCCTCGTCCCCGACGCCACAAGAGGGCCGAAACCCCTCTTCGTGCCTCGTTTTGCGTGATTCCTTCACCCTCCTCTCATTCCGGGCTAGCACCAAGGAGATTGGAGATCTAGGATCAACTATAGGCGTGGATCAACTATAGAGAACGTGACACTATTCGCGTTTGAAGTCATCAAGGAGAACCCAAAGGTGTGTTTATGATTTCTTACCTTCACTATCGTTATGCATCTAGACTTGTGATCCTTGGAGGGTTTTGCATGGTTGTTTGTTTGATTATGCTTCCGTTTGCGCGATCCATGAATCAAAACCCTACAAGTCAAACGTCAAAATTGATACTCCTACTTTGGGGCGTCAATTAGCATGGCAGTGGACTATATAGGGGTACTTTTTTTGTTTTGGTTTGTTAGGAGGGTCAGTAGCAACGGGAGCAACACACACAGAGAGTTTCAAGCTAGTTTTGTGAGCTTTTCTAGTGTGTGTTGTTCGCAGTTGTATTCAGGTTTCAGGTTTGTTTCTCTCAATAAATCGGGTTTAGGTTGTGGAGTAGCTAGTATTCAAACTAGCGATCCACGTTAAAAATCTTGTCTCTCGTTCTTTATATTTTGTTATCGTTCTTGTTTGATACCCGGATTCATCCGGTGCGTCATAACAAACTGGTATCAGAGCCAGGGTCAGGTTAGAGTTTCAAGAAGAAACAATGTCGGGTACTATGAAGATCGAGAAGTTCAGTGGGAGAAACACTTTCAGTCTGTGGCAGATCAAGATGAAGGTGTTGTTGAAACGCGACGATCTTTGGCTGCCTCTGGCGTCCAACCAGGGCAACGTGGAAACAACCACATCGGCGTATCTGAAGAATGAGGAGAAGGCGCGCGCAACGATCATGTTGTGTCTGACGGACGACGTGATCACCGTTATCGCAGATCAGGAGAAGGCGGCTGCTTTGTGGGTCAAGTTGGATGAGCTCTACATGAAGAAATATGTGGAAAACAAGTTGATGCTCAAGCAACGACTGTTGGGTTTGCGAATGTCTGAAGGTATGCAAATTAGTGATCACTTAGATGTTCTGAACAATATTCTGCTTGAATTGCGTAATAGTGAGGAGAAAGTAAGTGATGAGGATGCGGCCTTAATTTTGTTGGTGTCGCTGCCTCCATCGTATGAGGGTTTCGTGCAATCTTTCATTGGTGGGAAAGATACGATAACCCTAGAAGAGGTTAGATCTGCTCTTCACACCAGGAGTATGAGGCACAAGGCTGCAGGTTAGGGTTCAGGTGACCATTATGCGTCTGGTTTAATGGTCAAATCTGGAAAAGGTAAGGGATACAAGAGGTTTGCAGGATCCAACTTACCACAGGACGTCTGTGCCTACCGTAAGGAGAAAGGTCACTGGCAAGAAGAACCAAACGAATTTGGTTCTAGGTGGAGGGACCTCCTCCGAGGATGACCTTCTTCTCTGAGCCCCTTGGGGCGGTTCTGGGCTCCTGGCATGGAGCACCTGGCGCGTGAGGTCTCTGGCACGCGAATCGAGTTATGATTCTAGGCGTGAAAAGATTTCAGGCGCGCACTAGATTTTTTGGGCGCATCTGGCATGAAAATTTATGGCACTCGTCGTCGGTGCATCTGGCCTGGACGACATTTGAGCACTTGTCATGGTGCACTGGTTCTGGCGCAATTTGGAGCGCATCGAGAATACATTCGGTCCTGCTTTCTCAGTGAATGTATTCGAGTCTTGTTTTAGGTGGAGGCGTGCTCGTTTCAGATTCAGGGAGACGCAGCTGTTTCAGGTTCGAGAGAAGCATCAGTTCTGGTTCAGGGTTGCTGAGTTGATTCAAGTCAATGTGGAGATTTGTTAGTATATGTGACTTGAATAATTTGGCAATTGCTTTGGGTCCAAGCAAAACAATTTTGGAAGGAAATAATGTAGTCAAAAGTCAAAATTGATACTCCTACTTTGGGGCGTCAATTGGTATGGCAGTGGACTATATAGGGGTACTTTTTTGTTTTGGTTTGTTAGGAGGGTCAGTAGCAACGGGAGCAACACACACAGAGAGTTTCAAGCTAGTTTTGTGAGCTTTTATAGCGTGTGTTGTTTGCGGTTGTATTCGGGTTTCAGGTTTGTTTTTCTCAATAAATCGGGTTTGAGTTGTGGAGTAGCTAGAATTCAAACTAGCGATCCACGTTAAAAATCTTGTCTCTCGTTTTTTATATTTTGTTATCGTTTCTGCTTGATACCCGGATTCATTCGCTACGTCATAACAGTAATGTATACCTTTGCAACCATTGCAAAAATACTAACCACCCCATACAACTGACAAGAGTGACGAATATATGATTTGCTTTAACAGTAGAAAAAAAAACATCTAATTCTGATTTGAAATATAATTCGAAGTTTTGGTTTATTTTTACTAAAAAAACTTCAACCGATACTATCTATATTATAAGTTGTCTGTTTAAATTACACCGTTCATACTGCAGGTATTTTCTAAAGATAGCAGTGACGGGATACAGGAAGACAGATGTGCTTGACTTTATTTGATGCAGCTGAAAAAGTTGTTGGAAGACCAGTCCAAGATGTAATGAAGGGCAAATTGGAGGTAAGTAAAACAAATTGACGCATCTAAAATGACCGTTCTTAATCTTATACAATCAAAGAAATTTGATAATTTGCATCGATTCCTGCAGAATCAAAAACATTTGAAGGATATATCCAATCTAGCCCTCATATTCTTCGCCATAGTCAGTGAAGCAATGGACAAGGACATAAAAACAAGGAAGGGTAGTAATTGAAGAAGTTAAAAAAGATGACGATTTGATGAAAGAGAACATAAGTGCAGCCATTAAAATTGAGAAGCACTGACCTCCAATATGGAATAGATTATTCACTGCTTCAAGATTCGTTAACAATTGGACAGTATTGTTCTTTGTGTGAATCTAATACTTATGCATTGGTGTATTTTTTCTCGAAAAAAAATGTATTGGTATATGACATGTTGCAATTCGTTTCCTAGTCCTTGTCGCATCACCCGGCGGAGTAATAGCCGAGCAAGATATGCTACCACAATTCTCCGTATCATCACTCACAACACATAACAGAAAGTATGTATGAGTATGTTATTTTAAGAGCATCGGCTTTGAATTTCTTACATCCATTAGTAATTCATTCAATTATCAATTATAGATTTAAGAAATTGCTCGACATCCCTATAGTCTGTTGGTAGCTCAAGGTTATAAAAAATCTCAACCAAAACAAAACACTATACAATCAAGAACAGATGGGATTAAACTCAAAAATTGTGAGAACATCAAAAAGATTCAAAGATTTCAAAGATTCAAAGATTTCATAGAGCAACTTTGGCAGAGCTTCGCTATGTCGACATGTCGCATCTAATTCAAAGATTTCTTGTCAAAGATAAATCAAACAGATGGGATTAAACTCAAAAAATAACAAGAACATCAAAAACATTTCATAGAGCAACTTTGGCAGAGCTTCGCTACACAAATTTTGGGTACATGAATAAAACCTAAAGCCCGAGAAAGGGCCTTTTATACAGAGAGATCCAAACGGTCGAAATTGTGACCGTTGGATGGAGAGAGTTGATCTAAGCCGTAGAAAGGAATAGCCAAATTACACTTAGACCACACTAAAACATAGTAGTATAACTCTTAAAAAGGCGCAAAAAAAATGAAACAGTTTTCAACAAATCTTTTTGGAAACAGAACTTGACCTCTCAAGTTTGAAAAAATATGTAATTACCCAAAAACTTAAGGAAACAAACGGAAGGCACCAGAGATTCTTGAATCTTCAGAAATGGCACTATATCTTCAATTTGACTTCATTTTCTTAATCTTTTTTACTTCAGCAGCATCATTTGACTTTGATTTTTGTAATGTGGGCTAATAGCACCGTCCTCTCTTAATCGTCTCTAACTGTTTCTTATTATTTCTTCGCTTCTCTGCCTCTCTCTCCTGAACTTTTCTGAAATTTCTCCTCCAACCAAATTAAAAAAATTATTCACAATTTTTTCTCACAATTTTGTCAATAGAAGTTGTCTATAGAAGGAAAAAGAAGACATTTTTTTTAATTTGAATACATGTGAAAAATCGCAACAGTGCAATATCTTCTCTTCATCGCTTGAACTTGAGCAACCAGCTTATCTATGTCTTTACAACGAGAATTTTTTTAGCTCTTCAAAAGAGCATCACATAGTACTCTACTTCTAATCACATTACTCCACTTATACAAGCTTCCAGAAATTAACTCAAACTCATTGGTTGTTAAATTAAAGTTTAAAAAAAAAAGATGTAGAACGAATAGTGAATCTTTTCCTGATTTCTCACACTCCTGTAAAAAAATCAACTTGGGCTTTCGGGTGGTTGTTCCACAACAACCCCCAGGAGAGCCATGAATCTTCTCAGCTGGAATTGCAGAGGGCTTGGTCAGGACTCTGCAATTCGTGAGGTCTTTTCGCTGACCCGTAGGTTTAAACCTGCGCTCATTTTCCTCTCTGAAACTAAACAGCCAGCCTCTTTCATTATGCATAAATTTAGGAAACTTGGTTTTGAAAATCATTTTTTTGTTGACCCCATTGACTCTAGTGGAGGATTGTGGTGTGTGTGGCACTCTCATCTCTTCACCACCACCCTCAAATGGTCTTCCAGTAATCTCTTCTTGCTTGAAATTAATTTTCATAACTCTCCAACCCCGCTCTGGTTCATTGGACTAGTTTATGGCCATCCTAACCTTGATTTGCGAAATGAAGTTTGGAAACAGTTTGATGATGTTTTGCCTTACCACTGTCCCCTTATTATTTTAGGAGACTTTAATCAAGTTCTGTTTCCTCATGACAAGTCTTGTCCTTGTGCTTCAAACATTAGGGGTGCTTCCCAATTGTTGAGCTACCTTAACCGTTGGGGCATGCTTGAAGTTAAAAACATTGGCCCCTGGTTTACTTGGACTAACAGTAGATTTAAATCCACCCCTACTTTTGAGAGATTAGATAGGGTTTGGTGCAATTATGACTTTCTTTCATTATTTCCTTCATTGGCCTTACATAATTTAGGAATCGGGGCATCTGATCACTCTCCCCTTATTCTCAAATTTTTTAACTCTCCCTCCTCCCGCATCAATCCTCCTAAAAGGTTTGAAATGTGGTGGCTTAAGACCCCAGAAACTTAAGAGCTTCTTCAATTTATTTGGAGGCTTCCTATTAGAGGTTCACCTTGTTTTAGAGTGGCCAAACTTCTTGCAATAACACTGAAATCTTTTAGAACTTGGGCCATGTCTAGACCTTCCCTGGCAAACCAAATCTCTATGGTTAAACAGCAAATTTCTCATTACCAAGCTCTCTTGCCTGATCCCTTGCTGCCTCAAATTTTGTTGCTTGTCATAAGCAGCTTCATGAGCTTCTTGCCTCTGAGGAGACTTTCTGGGCCCATAGAGCTCGATGTAAATGGCTTAAAGGGGGAAATAAAAATACTAAATTCTTTCATTCTTACACTAAAGTAAGAAAAAATATGAACTCAATATGGAATCTTAAACTCAATGGAACTTGTGTTTCTGACTTATCTTTTATTATGCAATGCTTTAGAGAGCACTTTAAGCAAATCTACTCTCAACCTTCACCGAGTATGACTGAGCTTATGCAACAGAATAATAATCTATTCTCCTTCTCTCTTATTTTTAATATCACAAAGACTCTTAACCCGGACCAGCAAAATTTGCTCTCTAAGCCATTTACAGCAATTGAAATTTCCAATGCTGTGTTTGAAATGTCACCTCTCAAGGCTCCTGGCCCGGATGGTTTTCAGCCAGCTTTTTTCCAACAAAATTGGTCAATTTTATCCACTTCTATCACCTCTGATGTGCTCTCATTCCTTAACTCTGGACATATGCTTAAAGAGATTAATAAAACACACATTATTCTAATTCCCAAAACCAATAATCCCCAAACTGTAGGGGACTTTAGACCCATTAGTCTTTGTAATGTACTCTATAGAATCATTGCAAAATTTCTTGCCAACAGACTTAAGGTTGTCCTCCCTTCACTTATTTCTATTAATCAGAATGGATTCATTCCCCAGAGACTCATACGAGACAACATTCTTATTGGTCAAGACCTAGTGCATACCATTTACAAAGCTAAATCTAATCACCAACCGGAACTAGGAGCTCTTAAGCTAGATATCTCTAAGGCCTTTGACAGAGTTAGATGGGACTTTCTTGAGCAAGTGATGTTCCAAATGCACTTCCCTACTAACTTCACTAAACTCATAATGCAATGTATCACCACAGTTACCTACTCCATTCTTATCAATGGATCTCAATCCAGCTGCTTCTCCCCTCATAGAGGGCTAAAACAAGGGGATCCATTATCCCCCTTTCTATTTGCTCTTTGTGCTGAGGTGATGTTTATCTCTCTTCAAGTGGCAAAATCAGATAATTTAATTCAAGGAATTCCATTTTCCAGAAATGAAACAATTTCTCATCTTCAATTTGCTGATGACACCCTACTGTTCTTCCAAGTTCAGCCTTATACTAGTAGTAACATTAAATACATTCTTGATGCTTTTGCTACTCAATCTGGACAATCTATTAATTTAGATAAATCATCTTTGGTGTTCAATCCAAATTGTACTGATTCTGACAAAATGAACTTCTCTAATAACTTAGGATTAACTCCCCGTGATTCAATTGGAAAATACTTAGGAATTCATCTAGATAAGAAAGGTTCTAACAAAGACCTTATAAAGCACACTATTACTAAAATTACTGAGAAATGTGCTGGTTGACAAGGTCTCCTCCTCAACTCTTTTGGAAGAGCAACTCTGATTAAAGCTGTCCTAAGTAGTTTTTAGTCTATCCTATGTCTGTGTGCCTCTTTCCTAAGAAAGATTGTGATGTCATTAAATCTACTCTCTCGAGTTTCTTCTGGGCTGGCAAGTCCCACAAAAGATGCATTCATTGGCTCTCTTGGGATTTTCTGTGCAACAAAACTAAAAATGGGGGTCTGGGATTCAAAAACTTACATTGTTTTAACAACGCTCTTATTGCTAAAAACTGTTGGAGACTTGTCAAAGATCCAACCAGTTTCTTCAGCTCTTATTTCATTTCCAAATACTGTAAAAGACAAAACTTCCTTTCTATCAAGCCTACCTCTGTAGCCTCTTGTGCTTGGAAGAACATTTGTAAGTGTAGAAGTGCTCTCAAGCTTGGATTGCATTGGAAAATTGCAAATGGACATTCAATTATGGTGAGAAATGATGGCTGGGTTCAAGATGTTCCTGGTGAATCAATTGGTGACTGTTTAAGACAAACTGACCCAAGCAACAGGATCAAAAAAGTGGCCCAGTTACTTTCTGAGAATGGAAATGGCTGGATTGTTAATCTCCTTAACAGTCTTTTTCCTACTTGGCTCTGTCATAAAATAATTCAGACTCCCATTGGATTTAATGAGAACCAGGATACCCCCTGTTGTAAAGCCACCTCCAATGGAATCTTCTCAGTAAAATCAGCTTATTCTCTTCAAAATTACAATAATTCTTCTCCTATTTCTTCTGTCAAACGTATTCAGTTTCATCAAATGTCCTATGTGCTAAACTGGAAAAGATTATGGACCTCAGGATTACCTGCATATATTGTGCATCTTTTCTGGAGAATCTGTACTAAGTCTTTACCTTGTTTAGATAATATTCATCTAGAATTCATTCTATTAATCCCTTTTGTAACCATTGTCACACTCTTCCTGAAACTCCTGAGCACATCTTTATTCATAGCCCAGTGGCTCAACAGATTTGGGAGAGAGCTCCTCTTTCTACTTCTTATAAACCTAGTTTTAATGTTGTTAATCTTCAGCATTGGATTGTTCACTGTATTAGAAAAAAGAAGGATCGTTGCTCCATTCAGAACTGGCACTGAATCCCAGCAATCTTTTGGATTCTTTGGATTACCAGAAACAAAAGATTGTTTGAGCAACAAACTCCTTCAGCTGATCATGTTTACCACCAAGCTGAAGCCTTTTTGCTAAATTCATTTCAGTCTACTAATTTCTATAGTTTATGTTCAGCTACTAATCAATGGGTTGAAGTTGAAGTTAAGAAAGGAAATATCTCTTCCTCAGTTTGCTCCCCATGTCTCCCATCTTGCTCCTCAAGCTTTGGTGGAAGTGTTTGATGCTTTTCCTCTTGCTATGCTGCCACCTGCTAATCTTGCTTCTTCAAACGCGGAGGATAGCCTGGCTTTTGCTTCTTCCTCAGCTCATGCATCGTCTTGTGATCATGCCTTGGCCTCAGTGGGGGATGGTGGAGGTGTTGGGCTTGCCCAAGGTGCTGCTGCTGCTGAAGTTGGTGCTTGTGAATGACTACCTCCAATTCCATATGATGAGCTTATGTCTGTTGTAATCCCATTCATTGATGCATAGTTTGTTTTATGGGTTTGTTATGATCTTCCTTGTGGATTTTCTCTTGTAATCTTTTGTTGCCCTAGACTGGTTTGGGTTTCTTTTGAATTTGGTTCTAGCGTTTGGTGGTTCTTGGCGCTGAGTTTTCTTGTTTTAGGGCTCGTTTCTAGTCGTAGCTTGTTGCCCTTGTTGCGTTTATGTTTCGTAGTTGTATTTTGATGATCTCCTGCACTACTATGTATCAATCCTGTTTATTTATCAATAAAGTTCTTTTGGTACCGCAAAAAAAAAATATATAAAACAAATCCACAGCCGCATCCACCCTTTTTGTCGTCCCCCCCTCTTCTTTGTCCGGCTCCGAGCGATCAACAACGCAAATGTCTTGTTCTACTCCTTGAGACTCTGAGTTGAAAAAAATCCCACCAGAACCATCAAACTCCGGCGACTACCAACCGCAACTCGATCGGCAAGGCGAGTTTCAGGAGCAGGACGACTGTGGGGCTGGGCTGCCGGTGATATGGTCGGAGTTACAGTCAAGTAATTGTATGCTTTGGTTTGGGCATCGGCGTGACGGAATTGGGCTAAGTCAATTGGAGACGATTTGGAGCTGCAAGCTCGTGTTGAAGAAGAATTCGGGTGGAAAGGTATTATCTCATCAACCCATCAACCGGTTTGGGTGGTTGAATATCGAGACCCTGACTGAGGGAGCAATTTTTCTTCAAAGATAGAGAGCTATCATCGAGAGAATTCTAAATGGATGGATGGGATTCAAAAACATCAATCCTTGCTCATTCATTCCACCCCTGTTATTCCATCCTAGAATACTTGCTGTTACGACGATTGACGTTAATGGTAACCAAAGGAAGCACAACTGTTCATGGGTTGAGCCTAAATGGATTGCAGGAGGATTGGGTCTCATTTGGAACAACTCAGTCAACCTGCAGATATTCAAGTATACTTATTTCATCATTCATGTTCAGCTGGTTGATTCCCATTTTAGTTGGCAACTTGTGTTTCTCTACGAAGAAAAATCAGCTGCAATTTCTGGTATCTTATCTTACCTTAGTTGCTGTTCTAGTAAAATATCATATTATGGGAGAGATTTCAATGATTTGGCATCTCCAGATGAAAAGAGGGGTGGAGTCCTCACGGACGAAAAGTTATCGATTAATGTGGCCTCATTGATCTTGGGTTCAATGGTTACTATCCATTCACATGGCAGAATAGGAGAAGCTTTCCTTTTGGTATAGAAGAGAGACTTGATAGGTGTGTGTCTTCTTGGGGGCTGGTTTATTAACTTGTTTCCAAAAGCTGACATTTATCTCATGGCTTGTGCTGGTTCTGATCATCATAGGGCGCTTCTTCTTGATACGAATCCAGTTGCTACGTTGATTAATAAAATGGTTTTTAATATTTCAATCTAGCTGAATTTGCAAATAAGGGATTGAGGATGTGTTTAAGTATGCATGGTTTCTAGAACCTACGCGAAAAGTTTATTGAAATGAAGCAAAAAGAGACATGCATATATCTATTGGGTTGTAAAAGAAGAGAGTTCTGAATATCAAAAGATGAGATATAAGCTGACACCTCTCTCCTTCAATCTCTTGAACTTGAACTTGATTCGCTGCTGTTGGAGGAGGAAGAGTACTGGAGAAACAAATCTAGGGCCGATTGGTTACAAGCTGGAGATAAAACAACACTGCATATTTCCATGCAGTGGTGCAGCAAAGAAGGAAAAGTAACAACATAAATGGTGTTTTTTTATAAGGCTGGTAGATGGTGTGAAAGAAAAGGTGACATTCACAGAAGCTTTCTTGATTACTTGAAGGAACTATATATTTGGCCAGTTACATGTCATATTAAAAAGGTCACTCGAGAAATCAATTTATCCCTCACAAAAGATGTTTCGGACAAGGAAATCAAATCTGCCTGTGTTCAGCCAGCTCCTGACAAATCCTCCGGTTTTGATGGCTTTACTGCTAGATTCTTCCAATCTTTCTGGCATATCATTGGTTAGGATGTTTGTCTAGCAGTTCAATTATTTTTTAAAACAGGAAAGCTTCTGAAAAGCACTAATCTTACCCACATTGTTCTTATTCTTAAAATTGCATCCCCGTTATATGTCAAAGACTATAGCCCCATAAGCCTTTGCACTGTTGTATATAAGATCCTTCAAAGATCTTGTCTAGTAGGTTGGGTCGAGTGATTGATAATTTCATCTTTGAATCAGAGTGCTTTTATGCAGGGAAGGCTTATTGGTGACAACATTTTTATAGCTCAAGAAATTATTCACTCGATTAAGAATAAAAGATATGGAAAGCACGGTTGGCCAGCACTTAAATAGTTAAATTAGACATGCTCAAAGCTTTCGATAGAGTTAGAGCACGTTATGGTTCGCCTTGTGGATCATGCCATCAAACTTATTATTAATGGTGAGCTAAGCGAATTTATCATGCCATCACGGGGGATCAGACAAGGTGACCCCTTATCACCTTTTTTATTTGTTCTTTGCGCTGAGGGATTGACTGCAACTCTTAATTTTGTTGAGCAAAATGGTAGGTTCTCAGGAATAAAACTGTCTAGATCATGCCCATCTGTGAGCTGTTTATTGTTCGCCGAGGATTTAATCTTGTTTTCTAGACCTAATCTCTCGGACTGCAGTGCAATCATTAAGGTGCTTCAACTTTATGAAGAAGCTTCTGGGCAAGCTATTAACAGAGACAAATATCAGCTTTTCTTCAGCCCAAACACAAGCAAGCTTCTTCTCAATTTTATCCGGCATTTTTTGAGAATTGACAGAGATTTTAAAGACAAAAAAAAAAATTTGGACCGTCCAGCTATTATTGGCAGATCAAAGTCGCAGGCTTTGAAATTTATCAAGACAAAGATCCATGGCGAAATTTCAGGATGGAAGGAGGCTCTTCTCGGTCCAGCTGGTAGAGAAATTCTTATTAAATCTGTTCTCACCTCACTTCCTTTATCTGATATGTCATGTTATCTCTTTCCCATCGGCCTTTGCAAGGAAATATTAAGCAGCATTGCCAATTTTTAGTGGGGAGGCGATTCTCTAACTAATAAGAAATTTCACTGGAAAGTTACTTATGCAAGGACCAATGCGGTTCAAAGAATTGCACCATTTTAACCTAGCTTTAGTGGCTAAGCAAGCGTGGAGACTCGTTAATGGGGACTCTTGTCTTTTCAAGAAGGTTTTTAACGCAAAATTCTTTCCAAAGTGCTCGTTTGGCAAGCCCGTATTCCAGCAAGGAGTTCTTGGGGCTGGAGAAGCATCTTAGAAGGGAGAAAAGTTATTGAAAAAGGGTGGAGATGGAATATCGGGAATGGCTTCAGTGTTAGGATTTGGGGTGATCCCTGGATTCCGAAAAATTGCCAATTTCAAATAAAGTCTGCCTGACAGTGATCAAAGTCAATTTTTAACGGTTGCAGATCTTATTGACCAACAATCTTGATCTTTGAGGAAAGAGCTAGTTTTAAGGACGTTCTGCAGTGAAGAAGTGAAATTAATTCTTTCAATTCCAGTAGCAGCTTCTAATTGCAGCGATAAAAGAATTTGGCATTACTCACGAGATGGACCTTTCACTGTAAGTTCTGCTTACAATCTTCTACATAGCAACGAGGAAATAATTACTTCAAATTCATGCACTATTCAGGTTGTAAATTGGGGAAAATTATGGAATATGTGTGTTCCCCCCAAAATTAAAATGTTTCTCTGGAAAGCTAGAAGCATTTCTACGACAGCAGCTCTGGAATTTAAAGGGTGCAATATTGATGGCCAATGTCCCCAATGTGGTGAAGAGAAAGAGACTGAGGACCACCTTCTTAGAAGATGTGTTTTTGAAAAGGTATCTTGGAAAATCTCTTCTCTTATATGGATATGTGAAATTCCTGGTGATTTAACACTTTTTGAGTGGGGGAATCTTATCATGGATTACCCTTGTAAAGGGGAGGAGAAGAAAATTATTTTTTGTCTTTTTACTAGCAACTGTTGGGAGATTTGGAAATCCAGAAATGACTGGGTTTTCAATAAGAATAGGTGGAGGCCACATGAGATTGCAAGTAAGGCAGTCTCAAAATTCTATCAATTTTTTTAGAAGACATCAAATTCTGGTACTGTTCCAAGTGTGATATGTTGAGTAACTTCTGGATTCTCCGATGTTTTTCAGGCTGCACATCGTTCATTTGATGCTATTATCTACACCGATGCAGCAACTAATGTTGTTTCGAACAAGGGAGGCCTTGGCTTAGTGATTCACTCTGGTTTAGGGGAGTATTTGGGGAAGATACGCATCCCTGCGGAATTTCAAGTTAATGCTCTTATCCTCGAGGCCCTTGTTATTAGATCTTGTCTTCTACGGGCTTCGGAAAAGAGCCTATCCAGTATTGCTATCTTCTCTGATGCGAAGTTGGTGGTTGATCAGCTGAATTCCTCTCGCTCACCTTCAGCAGCTATATCCAGCATTGTCGTTGACTGCAAATTCCTATCCTCTTCTTTCAATCTTGTAAGTTTATTTGTATTCATAGAGATTGTAACGTACATGCTCATAATTGTGCTAAGATTTCCTGGCATCAGAAAGATATTGTTCTTTTTAGGAAAGAAAGATACTGTTTTAAGAATTTCAAGCATTCAGTCTAGCGGCTCTTACCTACTTCAGGAGGAATTACCATTCTCTATACGTCAATTTCTCATTCAGGATAGGCAAGATTTGGTTTACTATCGTCACCCTTAAACAATATTGGTGTTAGTGGTCAAGGTTGTTTGGGTAGTGCGGTGGTGGTATAGACCGTCATATTTTCTTACAACCTAGTGGTGGTGGTTGCTGTTACGGTGGTGATGTTGGTGGTGGTGGATTTGTTGTTAATCAATATTTATTCTTAGTGTTTATAAATGTAGTTTATTTACATTTGGTGGATATGTTGGTGTTGGTGGATTTGTTGTTGGTCAGTATTTATTCATAGTGAGGAAGAGATAGTGGGTAGGTTGGTGATGTAATTTATTTAGTCTAGTAACATTATAATGCATGAACTTTTCGCACAAAATATAGTATTGTTTGGCAAGACCGGGGGTGGAATGTCTTTATCCAAAATCCAGGGAGGTAAAGTGTCTATATGCCTAAACATAGGGGTTAGATTGTTTTTTAGCCATTCTATGATATTCCCTTTCCCATACATTCAAGCCATAAATAAATAAATAAATAAATAAATATTATATATCTGTTTCTGCTGTGGGATTTTAAATTTAATGTGGATATCAAAGATTACCAAAAACATTCATGTTTAGTGTAATCAGTGTTACATTGTCATGATCTAGTGGGAGCTACCATCCTGACATGGAAATTCTCTCAATCCTGTTTCCATTTAACACTTGTGAAATTTTACATTTAATTGGGTTAGTGGGATCTTAGATCACTTAAAACGTTCAACTAGGTTCACATTCCCGTTCCGAAATCGCACTATAGCGCTTGGGGGTATAATCGCATAAAAGGCACTCCAAAAATATGTGGTGCACGAATTATAGAAAAAATGGGTCAAACCGATATTTTGTAAGAATATATAGGCTAATAGCATAATATTCTTAAAAAGGCGCTCCAAAAATATGTGGTGCACGAATTATAGAAAAAATTTGGTCAAACCGATATTTTGTAAGAATATATAGGCTAATAGCATAATATTCTTAGTTATGCCCAATTGAAATCAGCCACTATAAGGCCTGAATGAAAGAATGGCAAAAATAGAAGGGGTGGTTTGTGTATTTTCCATAGTTCAAGGTAGTAAGTTGGTATTGGGTATTTTCCACAGTTCATGGTAGTAAGTTGGTAATATATCATACCTCAAGGGTGGTTTGTGTCATTTACCCAAAATAAAACTCAAACTCAAGCCAGCCTCAACTTAAAAAAAAAAAAAAAAAAAAAAAAAAAAAAAAAAAAAAAAAACAGCAATGAGTGTCTATTAGAGAAGCATTTAGAAGAAATCTTGTCCACAACTTGCAAACAATACTTGCTACCACTAAAATGAAGTAAGCAATAAAGTTAGTCCAACATATGCCCCGAACGACGTGGGACAATTGAAACACTTGGTTTGTTTTTTTGGCTAGTACAACAACATACTAGATAGTTAATCTTAACCGGAAACCAAGAAAAAATAATTATAGTTATACTCTCCACTCTTAATAAACTGAATGTTCATCTAAGATATCTCTCTTCCTCTATTTCTGTGAACATCAACAAATTCACAAACGCATCAAAAAAAATCCCACGAGAACCAGCAAAATCTGTCACCTCCGGCGACTACCAACCGCACCCGATCGGCAACGCGAGTTTCAGTGGTCGACGATTTCGAGCAGGATGATTGTGGGGCTGCGTTGTATCATGAAAGGGGCAAGAGATACGAGGATTTCGAGTTGCGGTAGCTGCACGATCAGAGGAGTAAGTTCTATTTTCAGTCGTTGGTTAGGATGAACGTTGGGTTTAAAATCTTCAAGTAGGACGGTGTCGTTTAGCTCAAGGCGCGCACTAACGGTTAAGCAGGACGGCGCCGCATCACTGGATTGGTCCAGCTAGGACAATTGTCATCACAACGATGACTCGTCTTGCTAGCATGGCCAAGTCGTTACTTATTTTCATTAATTTTACTTTACCCCACTAGTTTTCCTTATTGCTGGTTAGTCAACTATTTAAGTGAATTTTCTGTAACTCATTGGACATCAATGAGAAAATTAACAATTTCTATCTCTCTCTCAGTTCATCTCTCTATTCTTTTGCAAATCTCTTGCTCTCTTCTCTCAAATTCGATTTTGTTCAGGTGTCAGAATCTGCTCCGGCGAAGTTGATTCTGACACGCTGCCGGCGTCCTTAGGTCTGGACAACCCACCCGAACCGGTGACCATAAAAAACAAACGAAACAATTAAAACAATTAAAGAAAACGATGAAGAAGAAGAAATCCGAAAAGGATGAGGAAAAAAGAAGAGATGGTGGAGGACGAGAGGGTTTGAAGCCCTGGTTCTGGGTTTCTCTATTCTTAGGTGGAACATAAAATGGGGATGGCGGCAAGTGTCGTCGGAGAAGACTTAGGGTTATGTATACCGTCCAACGGCCATGGATTCCGGCCAAAAAACTACCCAAGCCGCCCAACCACCGGCTAAATCGGCGTCTTTCAACCGCATCAAACTCAAATTGACCCCTAATTTGTTGGCCCCAACCAACACCAAACCTAACCTCGTACTTCTCTCTGATTATGTCATGACCCTAAGGTCTAAGCACAAATAAGACATACTTTGTGTTTTGTAACAACCCGTATTCTATCGTAGGAGTATTTCAGTAATTTAACTCGTCATATATATTACCGGGAATGTGAGGACGTGTTAGTTGAGTGTCAGTATTAGTCATTTGAGAGATTATACGTGATGTCGTAGAAATTGAGTATTTGATTATATGAATATATTTAAGACGAGGAATGATTTGATAGTTTTCTTAAAACTTAGGGATTAATTTTGTGTTTATAGGGGTTGTTGTTGTCTTTTACAAAATTTGTAGACTGTAAATAATTTTATATGTATCTATACCTGCATTCCTAACCTTGTATTTATACAAATACTATACGTATATTGTACCGTGTAGTTATACTTGTAACATTGTATCTATACTTACACACAAACACAAAATGTATAAGAAAATTAGGGTATTGCCCGTGCCCGAGGGTACTACAAAAAAAAACACGTTTCATAATCGAATTTGTTGGAGGAGAAGATGAAAATCGCGTCCCCGGTAATTTTATATGATATCCATCAAGTCATGTTCTTACACACTTTTGATAATTACGTAAATTAAGAGGGTAAATTTTCAAGTAGTGGGGTAGTTAAGTGGGTAGTAGGTGAGATCTAAGGGTTGGGGTTGATTTAATTAATCTAAAGGCTGAACCATAAGTTAGTTAAACCATGTTGTTTTATAGAATAGATATAATAATAATAATAATGATAATAATAATAATAATAATAATAATAATAATAATAATAATAATAATAATAATAATAATAATAATAATAATAATAATAATAATAATAATAATAATAATAATAATAATAGAGTGAGGATTCAAACAAACCTCCTGCAGTTTTTTGTCACACCCAACACAAGTCTTCTCTCTCTCTCCCTCCTCATCTTCTTAGATTTCTTCTCTTCCTCCTCTAGTTCGAAAACAACACCACCTCCGCCACTGGCACCCAACACCACCACCAACTCCATCTCTCTCTACTTCCTCTCAGTCTCCCTCCAATATCCCCCTTTCTGCCCTGTTTGAACCCAGCAGCAGTAGCGGTGGTAGCCGCAACCACCACCGACGGAGCAACGACCACCACCTCCGTCACTCTCTGCCTCCTCCCCCTCGACCCCTCTGGTCTATCTCTCTCACTCCCTCTCTCTGTCACAACCCAGAAAGGAGAACGACAACAGCTAGTGGCAACAGAAGCATCGCCGGAAGCGGAGCCACCCATCGCCACCGTTCCACCATTAAAACCGGTAAAGATGTGGGTCAAGCACAACCGGTTGTACCCACCCCTCCAAAACGATACCGCTAGACTCCTGGAGTTCTAAGGAGTCCGTATCCATCCTCAAACACAGCCAAGAACCACCGGAGAAAGTCCCGTCGATCTCCACCTCCGGCGACTCGACATGCCTTGTTTCTTCGCCATTTCTCGCGTTTCTTGAGTTGGGTATGCTCTAAATCTTCATATACATCGTTTTTGATTATCAAAATTGGGTCTTGGTGGCTTAAATTCACGATTGGAATCGGTTGGGTTGGGTGTCTTTCGTGTGTACGTAAGTGTTTATCAAATGGAGCTGTTTTACCTTTTCAGAAACTTTGAGGATATGAAGAGCTGAAATTGAAACTTGTTATTTTAAGGGGTGTTTTCTTGGGGAGCCCCTTGTCTTTTACCTAAACGTCATTATATAACTACATTTTAGTTTATATCGTTTATAATATTACTATTCTAAATAAATAATTAAATAAATTATAACAAAAATAATAGGTTACATTTCTATAAATTCGAAATTAGTCATAATAGAATATTATAATTTTCGATTTCCTGACAAATAAGATAATTACTTTACTAGTAAAATTACACTTTGAGTAATTCATTATTTTCTTGAAAGTAAGCTATTGGCACCATCCATGTATATATGTATATATCGTTTTAAATGCTACATGTCACTTTTTAGTCTATAAATAGTGATTTTAAGTCTTTAGTTACAAATATCTTTACCAAGAAATGTCACTGTTTAATTAAATTCTATCCAAAAATAGTCTTCTAGCTAAAATAACTATTTATTAATTATAATTAGTCTTTTGATTATTCAATAAAGATTTTTCTTTTTCATATTTCTATAAATTTTAGTTTTCTTAGATTATTCGCTTATTTTAAAGAGAGTTGTTTCGATCATGTAATTCATTCTTTGGTTATAAGAATTTAACTTGAGGCCGGTTTCATTGGGGGAAACGTGAGAGTTGAACTTAGAAGTCGACCTAGCCAAGTATTCGTAGAGTTCTAGTGCATTCATTTATTGAGAAGTATCATCGTTGTGACTAGATAATTGTAAATTGTAGGCGACAAGTTTGTATACAAGGACTACGATCTTTTGTAGGAGCATTTATGTGATAATTGCTATTGGATCAGGTGAGTTATACATGCTTAGCCTTGCGTGCCAGCTTATTTCGTGTTCATTACTTGTTTAAATGAAAATTCGTTGTCATATTTCATGCCCTACTTGATAAATGTGTTTTATCTGTTTCAAAATATTATTTGAGTTTGGATTACTTACACACTTAATCAGAAATCAGTAATCTCGTAATATTGTACGAACCTGTGATATTATTTATATCGGGTGATGATTCCCTGGGCTTTGGTCCCTAAAGATATGGCACTACGTGCACCCCAACTCCTTTCGCCGTAGACTGGAGTACTGCTTCTAGATACCACTCCTTTGATTGACGCTCTTAGGAGGGCGTTGCAACACTCAAGGTCTAGAATGTCTGATTGTGGTCACTTGTCTACCTGGGTAATGTGGAATAAATAATCGATAATTTGACGGCCTTGTTGGCATTTATAACCGGTAACTGTGCAAAATAAATTGGCTCATTTGATTCTATATTGGAAACTAATAATTGGACACGTATTCTATTTGGAAAAAATGGCCCTTGTGAATGACTTGATTGGAAATGTTTAAGGATTTGGATATTTTCATTCGTAATTAGGTTATCACTATTGTTAATACCGCTGCAAACTTTGTTAATGTTTTGCTTATACTCTGTTACTCTCATTTTATTTAACACGTGATCCTACAGCCTTTCGTAACCTCCCTGCTTTACATGCTAAGGTGTATCTCACTTAGCATTTCTTGCTGACTTTCGAAAAACTGCGGTCTTTGTTTCATTCCCCCGCAGGTCTAGGAAATGGGATTATGGAGCAGCGGGATTCGAGACTCACGTAGATTATCATGCATCATCACTTTACGATGAGAACACTAGCTTAAAGTCATTATCCTAATGTTGTAGCACGTATTGTGGCCTAAATACGATAATGTAATAACTTGTTATTTAACTTTTATGGGATGTTTTGTTCCCGATTTTCGCTATTCGAGTAGCACTCACCCGGTCTCTAACGAGACGAATACGTGGAGTGTTACATGTTTAGTTTCAATTAAGAAATACTCAAAGGTTATTTTTAAATATGTGATGTAATATGGTTGTTTTCTAATTCTGATAAGTGTAGTTGTCTTTTCACTATATAACCTCTGAAATGTAACAGAGAAGGTATCGATGAAAACTGCAAAAACTTATCTTATTCCCCAAATTTCTCTCACCCTCGATCTCTCTTCAAATCTCTCAGTCTCTCTCTCTCATTTTTTCTTCAATTTCTATTTTTCTATTGGAAAAGACACGATTTATAGTTGGGATCCTGTCAAGTGGTATCAGAGCCTAGTTGATTCTCGGCTGCGTGTTTATGGTTCAGGTCTCAAGTGCCTAATTCGTTGAATTCAAAGGGGTTGGTGCATGATATCCTTTGTTACTTCTTTTACGCTTCATATTTTTCTGAATTATTTGTGAAATCTCTTGATAATATGGTGTTCGACGGGAAATTGTTCTACTATCGTAGTGGACACACGACGACTTGAAGGTGAAAAATGACGTGCGTGATCGATGGGACATGCAAATTGGCGGTACTTTTGCTCGTCTTCAGTGTAAGGTTTTGATCATGGATGCACAGCGGAAAGATAATAAATTCATCCAATCAAGACCCTCCAAGGATCACAGGAAGAGAAATCATGACGATGGTAAGGGAATAGTGTTAAGTACCTTTGAGGTCTCCTTGATGACTTCTAACGAGAAAATTATCACGTCTCTACAGTTGATCCACGCCTAGAGGTGATATCTAGGTCTTCCAAACTCCTTGTGCTAGCTAGGAGGAGTGGAAGAGGATGAATAAATCACGCAACGGAGCACCAAAGAAAGGGGCGGCTTCTCTTGTGGCCGACGGGGTGGGCGGACGGCAAGCGGGCTTCAGCCCCCTTGTTTGTCTTGCTCTCTCATTCCTTCTCTCCTGCTCAAAGTATGTTATGAGCATAAGTTGTAGGGAAAGAGCTAGGAGCATCCTTTATACAGTCCAACAACTCCTTGTTTACTAGATAAAGGCCCTATCATAATCCTACTCAAGTTCGGATTATTCCAACTTGCATATTAGTCCTACTAAGTTAGCAAGTTGTTGCGATTTGATCCTTCTAATTAATTAATCATATTATATTATTTCCCAAGTCTAGTTCACCTCTATATGTCGTGTGACCCCATAGGTTCTATTTAGTTGGTAGTAACTATTTACTAATATGGGGCCGCCCCTAGCAAGACATCCATTCTAGCCAACAAATAAAAAAGTCATCGTGACAAACCTTGTGCAAGTATTGTCTCATACATTTGTCTCAATATCCGGATTGGACACGAGACATACAAGTCACACTCGTATATCCAATCCATAGTTCTTCGATCCTGGGAGTAGCCTTATTCATGCAAATAAAATCTATATCCTATATTGATTTATATTTGAGTCTGGCCATACATTCTATGAGCACTTTCCCTCGAGTGGCCTAGGATATTTTCTCCCGTTATGTGGGAGGGAAAAATACTATCTACATCACTACGATATCTAAGCTTGCATCCTATTGTGTCCAATACGCGCCTTTATGACTACCCAGTCACGGAATAGCGTTTGATGCTACCAAAACACAATATTCCACTACTAGAACAACTAGTGACTTCAAGTCTAAGGATGACAATATTGTTGTCACCGCGAGAAGCACTTGTCACTTTACATAACATGTATGTAGCCTTCTCGGAGTTGGGTCAATCCAGTATGTCATTACTCCTAATGCATACCCATGTGTTGGATCATGATATCTCCATATCAATTCAACCCCATACTAGTCTATAGATGATTGTCTTATGAATCATTATAATGGACTAGGGATATTTAAGATAAACAACAAAATTGTAAATCTAAGGACTTCATTAGATTAAATATCCAATAAATAACACAATGAATATTCTAGCCAATTTATTGTTCATACTAAACTAGGTAGCCTCTAGGGCACCTATTCCAACAGTCTCACACTTTCACTAGAGCCCATCCGCTGCATCTCGAATGCCAATGCTCCTAGTGTACACTTCATGCTTGCGCTGAACAAGCGGCTTTGTAAGAGGATCTGACAGATTCTCATATGTAGGAATCTTGCATATCCGAACGTCTCCTCTTTCGAAAATATCTCGAATAAGACGGAACTTCCTGAGTATGTGCTTGGATTTCTGATGCGACCTGGGTTCCTTTGATTGTGCGATCGCTCCAGTTTTGTCACAATGCAACTCAATTGGATCCTCAATGCTAGGAACCACACCAAGCTCAGTAATGAACTTCCTAATCCAAACAGCTTCTTTTGCTGCGCCATTTGCAGCAATATACTCAGCCTCTGTTGTAGAATCAGCCACCGTCTCTTGCTTGGAACTCTTCTAGCTCACCGCTGCTCCATTCAGGCAAAATACAAACCCCGACTGTGATCTGAAATCATCTATGTCGGTCTGGAAGCTTGCATCTGTGTAACCTTTTACACGCAACTCTCTATCACCTCCAAATATCAAGAATGCATCCTTAATTCTTCTCAAGTACTTTAGGATGTTCTTGACCGCAATCCAGTGACTCTCACCTGGATTGGACTGATATATGCTTGTCATACTCAATGCATATGACACATCTGGTATAGTACACAACATGGCGTACATGATGTATCCTATGGCCGAGGCATAGGGAACCCTACTCATGTGTTCCTTCTCAATCTCATTGGAAGGACAACCACTCTTCGAAAGAGTGATTCCATGGTCAAGAATCCCTTCTTGGAATCTTGCATGCTGAACCGTTTCAGCACCCTGTCTATATTTGTACTTTGCCTTAGGCCCAACAGCCTCTTAGATCTATCTCTATAGTATATAGGCTGCTTCTCTTAATTATTTCATTGAGAAACACTTTCCTAGCCAATCTTTAACAGACTGCAGCATGGGAATGTCATTTCCAATGAGTAGTATGTCATCCACATACAAGACCAGAAAAGCAATAGAGCTCCCACTAACCTTCTTGTAGACACAAGACTCATCTTCATTTCTGATGAAGCCAAACTCTTTGACTACTTCATCAAAACATCGATTCCAACTCCTAGAAGCTTGCTTCAATCCATAAATAGATCGTTGTAGCTTACAGACTTTGTTGGCTTGCTTTGGATCTTCAAAACCCTCGGGTTGTGTCATGTACACATCCTCAAGGATATTCCCATATAGCAATGCAGTTTTGACATCTATCTGCCAAATCTCATAGTCGTAGTATGCTGCAATAGCAAGTAAGATTCGGATGGATTTGGTCACTGTCACTGGTGAAAAGGTTTCATCATAGTCAATACCATGAATCAGTCTGAATCCTTTAGCTACCAATTGGCCCTTATAGGTAATCACGTTACCATCCATGTCGATCTTCTTCTTGAAGACCCACTTGCACCCTATGGGTCGTGCCCCTACGGGTGGTTCCACCAAAGTCCATACGTTGTTGGTATACATGGATTCCATCTCGGATCTCATGGCTTCAAGCCACTTCTGAGAGTCTGGCCTTTCCATAGCCTCTTCATAGGTAGTAGGCTCATGATCTATGATCATTGTGTCACCAGATTCAGTCACGAGAAGTCCATACCTCTCGGGTTCCTGACACACTCTACTAGATCTACGAAGCTCTTGTGTTACTTGAACAGGCTGCTCCACAACATCTTGTGGTTCATGCTCATGTTCTATAGTAGGATTAATGCTTTGTGGTTCTTTAACTTCTTCAAGTTCTACAGTACTCCCACTTGCTTCTTTAGAGACAAACTCTCTTTCTAGAAACACGCCGGTCCGAGCAACAAACACTGTGTTATCGGTTGGATTGTAGAAATAATATCCCTTAGTTTCCTTAGGGTATCCCACAAATTTGCATTTGTCCGACTTAGGCCCTAGCTTGTCTGACTGTAAACGTTTTACATAGACAACGCAGCCCCAAATCTTCATGAACGACACTGTGGGACGCCCCCATTCCACATCTCATGTGGTGTCTTCATGACTGATTTAGATGGAACACGGTTAATGGTGAAAGCTGCAATCAATAGAGCATAGCCCCAAAATGATAATGGAAGATCAGTTTGATACATCATAGATCGAACCATATCCAATAGATTTCGATTTCTCCTCTGAGACACGCCATTCCATTGCGGAGTTCTGGGTGGAGTGAGTTGGGATATTATCCTACGCTCTCTAAGATAGTCGTCAAACTCTTGGCTCAAGTATTCTCATCCACGATCCAATCTTAGAGCTTTAGTACTTTTTCCAAGATGCTTTTCTACTTGATGCGCAAACTAACGTGCTAATCGCAAGTATAAGAATCTAGTAATACCGGGTGTATTTTAACTCGGGTGATCGTTCCCACGAGGACTATTTTGAGTTTTTTTTGAGAAATCAATTTTAATCTGCAGAGTGTAAAAGGAGTAGTTGAAGGGTATGATTAACTATGAACTAAAAATAAACAAATAAAACGTAAATATTTTTTGTGACGTTTTCTGAAAATCTTGAAAGTTTGTAAATCTAGGGTTTGAAATACTAGGTTCCGGGATCCCCTAGGGTTTCTTCAGATTTATGTTCTTCATTTTGATATGAAAACACTCAGCAGTTTTAATTACCCGTGCCACGTAGCGATTGTGTAGTAACCTTTCAGATTCCACACGTTGTCGCGCTCCTGCAGACTTTCGGATTCCTGTTAAGCTGCCTAAGTATGCAGTCTCGTTCTACGTCTGCTAGGGTTTCTAATCTGTCCTGATGGCCCGGGTCAAATTCTCTAACAGTTGGTTTATACGTTTTGGCTAGCCCTATCTCCCTTTCTCTGGTCGGTCTATCAGGGTAAGGTACTAAATCCTGTCTTTTCTTCCTAACCCTAACCTGACGTTTTCACCTACAGGCTCGGGTCTGTAGCAATTCTGGTTCGCGACTCCGATCATGCATAAACAGATATAATCAAAGACAGAATAACTGATAATACTGCTGAATTAAGAAAACGTAATCATGAGTTCATAATCAAACTGCAGAACAATGTCTGAAAACGGAACCCTAGGATCACCAAGAACCTAGGTAAGAAGTTTAGCTACTACGTAACATAATTAAATAACAAAGTTTCTGAAATAAAAGAGAGAATTGAGATCAAACGAGTATGCTGAATTCTGGATCCGTTCTTCCGTGCTCGCTGAAGTTGCTCTGGAATCTCCTTGAATTGTCTTGTGTTGTGATGTGATCCTCCAGACAGGTCCTGGACGAGTCTTTATATAGTGCTGGAGACGTTTCTGGAAACTGCCCGAATTACGAAACTGCCACTGATCGAAACCGCCTCGGGAAACGCGATGTTTGAGTCCCTGCTGCGTTGCTACCACGTAGGCTGCGTAGCTGGGTGCGTGGCTACCTGCGTGGATAACTGCATGGCTAGCTGCGTAGCTAACTGCGTGGCTAGCTGCGAGGCTAACTGCGTGGCTAATTCTGGACTTGCGTGCTTGAACTGAATCTGGGCACCAACATCCGAACTCGACTTCCGAAAACCCGTTCCCGGAGCCAAATGACCAAAATACCCCTGGATCAGAATTGTCCCAAAAATTGTCACGATCATGAAATAGTTGCTCCCGACTCCAGACACCGTGAACCAAGACTCCTTACTTGATCGTAGCCTGTCCGAGACCCCCACTTGACGGGAGTCGGTTTTTCGGCCCGACTCCGTTTCAGCATTATAACCTGTTTTCGGAAAGCCCTTGACGTCTCCGTTCTTCTAACCCTGGTTTCACTTCCAAATTCCAAGTCGTGCTCAAGATATTGCCAACCGAGCGCATCCCGGTCATTCTCGGTTTTGGCGTTTTCAGCTTCCTCGGTTAGTTTTCACTGCCTGTTTCTCCTCCGGTCTTTCCGTTTTCCATTCCGCTCTCCCTTGTACCAGTCTCGGTCAAATCCTGCCCTGAACTTTTTCTGCACGCTTCCCGAGACAAACCTGGTTCTGTCTCGGCACGCATCCCAATGCACTTTCCCGAACCTGTTCCTGTAAAGACAACATGAACAAACCCGCGATCATATTCAATAAAAGTATTAAACATGCAGAAATTTTACGAAGAGCTAATAAACATCTCGTTCCTAAAACCGAGGCTTTCCGAGGGTGAATTCTGGCTAAAACGCAGTTTTCTGACACAATGGCATGCTAAATTAGGCTAATAGATAACCCCTATTTGGGCGTTATCAAATACCCTCGCACTAAACATTGCTCGTCCCGAGCAACCCTCTTGCATACTGTCCTGATTGCATACAACTCTGTCTTACAACGTCCCTGCTTTTGCATACACTACGTTTGCATCACCTCATTGCATACTCTTCTGACTGAACCTTACAACCAGACGACTCGATAGAAAGACCGACTCAGAACAAAATATACGCTGACTTAATAGACAAAGACTCAAAATGTACGTAAGACAAATTATTTTTGGTGAGATCGGGCAATCTCCAAAACATAGCCGGTGTGTCCTCAAGACCTCACCCTTTTTCCATAAAATACTTCCCTGCAAGCGATCGGTAAGTTTGAACAGATTTCTTTGGTGGCTTTAAGCACTGGACCCAAGTACTGTTACTTTTGCTATCAACCTGGGCGAATCCCAAGTTAACCTACCATCCGAGCTACTTCTGAATTAAGGTTCTGAGTCTAACAGGTAGGATATATATGTGTATAGGTATGGCACAATCCTACTCGTTATGACATTCTCACAATTTCCCCAAACTCACACCCCTCACCGAGTTCCCGAAAAAACTGCCTGAAACAACTAAGTTCCTGCCTTATCAATCTCCCTGGCCCCCGGGTGTGTCTTTGCCGTACTCGCGGCCACAAATGTGAAGCGGTGTAAATGTCTCGAAAATCGGGCAACTCACTCAGCTTTTTGACTCAATAATAAATAACTGAAAAACTGCAAAATTAGATCATTCTCTTTTTTTTTCTTTTGCTATTTAATTCTGCTTTTTTTTCTTTTATAATAATAATAAACTATATATACATGAATACACGAATAACGATAAATAAACGGACTAAAGCTGAGTGAGTAAAAATAAACTACTGTCGTGGGGTATGAAAGATGTCCTCATGTGAAGTACCCCCACACTAATCCTGAAGCGCTGATCATGTAGTCTGAATGATACTGTGCAGTCCCACCGAACCTCCTCATCACCAAAGATGTAGAAAAACGGCACAACCACCAATTAACCTCACAACCCCGGACCCCATTTTGTGCGGACAGGTGTCTCGCACGCGACTAACTCCTCATGTGGTCACTATGTAATGCAGTGATTCACCTCCGCAAATTAATGCAGTCGCCACTAACTCACCCTGTCCTTCCCTCGAAAAACATGTCAATGTCAAAACTGTCCAAAACTGATATGGCATGAATCTCTCCCATCTAAAACCCTCCCTAACTCACTCCCTCTGTCATAACGTGTAGAATAGCCAACTAACGACTGATGAAGGTCTCAAAGAAGGCTCCCTATGCTACAGTGGCTATGAATAAAAGGGGGTAAATTGCTTCAAACGGGCTGACTACTTGGACCTAGGGGTAAGAAACATGACGTGAGGTCCATTGATAGCCATTCACTCCACCGAAAGATGCGATGACCGTGATGGCGCCCGTGAGGAGTTGTCGACTACCTAGATGACGGTGGTGTGGCAATTAGTCAGATCCTTAGCTCAGGTGATAACTACTTGCGGATTCCAAGGGTCACTGGCTCTCACCTATCTACTATACCTCGGTGCAAGTTTTCTTTTCCGTCAAAGGGTTAAAACTCGATTTCTTCCCAGTTTCTGTTATCTCGATTGCCCATTCTCAAAATTTTCTGATTTTTTTTATTTTTAGGATGAGGTCCCTTGATAGCCATTCACTCCAACGAAAGATGCGATGACCGTGACGGCGCCCGTGGGCGGGTTGTCGACTACCTAGATGACGGTGGTGTGGCAATTAGTCGGATCCTTAGCTCAGGTGATAACTACTTGCGGATTCCAAGGGTCGCTGGCTCTCACCTATCTACTATACCTCGGTGCAAGTTTTATTTTCCGTCAAAGGGTTAAACCTCGATTTCTTCCCAGTTTCTATTATCTCGATTGCCCTTTCTCAAAATTTTTCGATTTTTTAATTTTTAAGATTTTCTGAAATTTTTCGATTTTTTTTTCCTTTTTTTTAGATATACACAATGCAAGGCCGCAAATGTTGTGGTGGGTAGACTCAAATGAAGAAAACGTGCTGACTCAATAAATAAACTCAAAACTGCAAATAAATATGAAAAAGCGTGCAGACTGGGTTAATGCAGACACGACTCCCACCCCCACACTAAGGGATGGCATGTCCTCATGACATGTCCTGATATGGTACATAAGGCGGGTCTGACCCAGACTATGAAGTACTGGATATGCTACTGGCGGAACTGCTGATAGTCCGGAACCTAGGACTACTAGGCTCGGTGGGTCTCGCGGAACTGCTCCCCCAGCGCGCACGCGCTGGCGGCGTCCGGAATGAATGGGTGTCTGGGGGCGGACAGTAGGGCCCGGAACTGGACCGACTGTCGGACTGCTCTGGAGCCGGGTCACTAGCATGCGGACTCGACTCAGCCTCGCCGGACCAGCTGGTGGAAAACTCACTGGAGAAAGTCGGCGGGAAATATAAAGGTAGCGGGACCTCTCGGCCCGCACTCCTTGCCGCCGCTTGCTGCTCCTCTTGAATGCTCATAACAGCCGCAGCCTGGTCCTTTGCCCTCTTCTCGTTTGTCCGCTGGTTGTGTTTCCACATGTCCTCAAAGGACTTTTTCGTGGACTCAACCCTCTCATCTATTTGGGTAAGTTTCTGCTGAAAGGCTGACCCACGGGGGAATGCTGGTTTCAAGGGCAGCATCCCTGGATGGCCGGCTACGCTCAGTTGCAGCGGCCGTGGATGGTCTGAGAGGCTCGGGGGCAGTGTCCCTAGATGGCCGAGTCGGCCGGCTAGGCTCAGGATGGGCTGGCTGGCTAGACTCACCGTAATCGTAAGTGGACCGAGAACTATGAAGTTGGCCCGGAGGATCTCTCATGACAGGTCGTTCATGTGTGGAACGCCTCGCAGGTACAGGGGTAGGAACATGGACATGGCGGTCCTGGGTCGGTCGTCTGCTAGAGACAGGGGCAGGGTCATGGACAGGAACCCCCCTCTCTCGAGTCGAGCGCCTTCTGGGCACAGGGGCGGGGGTAATAGCAGGGTCAATGTCAGGGTCCAAGTCATGGTCATGCCTATCCTCGTCCATAGGGTCATCACCCTTCTCGTCATCATTACCATCTAGGTCAGCGAAATCATCTCCTGGTCCTGGCACCCTCATTTTCCTCGCTGCCCTTCTTCATACGCTATGGAATGGCTTCAAGGCAGGGGGATCTAAATTTCTGTCATTCTCAAAGTCAACCTCATTCTGCGAGGCAAGTCGGGCAATTAGGTTGCAAAACCCAAAACCCTTCTGGTTGTCTAGGTCCGCTCGACACCTAATAGACGACCAAATCCGAAGCGGGAGGTCGACCGGGCGCCGAATCATGAGGCAGTAGACAAGAATAACTACCTCATAAGTCAGCTTGGTGCTATGCTGTATCCCAAATACCCGGTTACGAACCCACTCAAACCACCATCGAGCCTCTAGATTCAATAACGTGGCATGCAGTCTACCCTTGTTCTCCCAGCGGGCCCCGTCTGCCCCAGCACATAAAGTCCTCAAAATGATCCTGCTCGAAGGCGAGTTCGCCAGCATCTCACCATACTCACACGTCCCCACGAATTCTCTGGGCAGACCATATGCCCATCGGATAGAGAGGGGTGACAGCCAGATAAAAGACCGACTACAATAAACCCAATACGGGTAATGAGCCGCCTCACCGTGCTCCTGAAATATGAGGTTACAAAGTAATTCTAGCGTGAGGGCAGAACTAGCCCTCTCGGGAAAGTTCGCTATGGTAAAGCCGAAAAGATCAGCTCTCTGAGCATAGGCTGCCATGGCTGGAGTCATCCTGTCCTCGTCTATCTCAAACCTCAAATCCCGAGTTATCCCCTTATCTATATTTTCTAAATAATGAACATGGGCATGGGCACTAACAAACCGAAAGCTATCATAATAAGTATCAGTAATTTCGCTCAATTCTAATTCTACCGCAAAATGCCAACGAAAATCAGCAACTTCCGGTCTGTCAGTCCAATCCATTGGTAAATATAGCAGAAAACCACAGAAATGCAGCTAAAAACGCAGTTAAAAACGCAGACCCGGGTACGGGTTGGTACCTAAAATGTAAAATAAAGCGAAAGAAGGAAATTTGAACCTGAGCACTCGGAGCTAGTCAACGAGTGCAAAATTCTGAAAATTTTCTGTCGCCGGAAAAGTCGCCCAAAAATTTTTCGTCGCCGGAAAAAAATTCCGGGCTGGGCACCTCGTAGGTCTCGACCTCCTCTTCGACGTTCCTTCTTTGCGTTTTTGCTAAATCCAACCCGAAGCTGACGAATCTAAAGCTTTTCTACGATTTTTTCTCAAACTTTATCTTCACCCCCACACTCTATGGAGCTGTGTTTTGCAATTCCAACACTACTGGTAGACTCCCGTCGTCGCGAGGATTCCAGAAACGTGCACGGTTTTTAATTTGGAGGTGTTTGAATTTTTGGAGGTGTAGAGAAAATGGAGAGAGAGCTTGAAAAAAAGATGAAAATGGTGATAATGGGGATGGGCTGTCGTTTTGCACTTGCAGAAATCATTTCACACTTTTAACTTTCCCTTAATTTCACATACGCCCCCCAAAGTCTCTGGAAGTGCACTTTGACCCCCAAAAGTTCTTGAAAATACACATCGACCCCCATACTTTCATAAATTACATTATGACCCCCCCTCCCCCCAAGTTTCAAAAAAATACATTCTGATCCCTCAAGTTTCAGAAATTACATTCTGACCGCCCAAAGTTTCAAAAATTACATTCTGACCCCCTCGGGCCGCGTGGCTATTTGGGCTGCGTGGTTATTATTATTTTTTTTTTTGCGTTTCTGCACTCCTTGACTGCATGGCTAGCCTCTCGGCTTTTTACTCAACTCGCTTTCTGCTCCAACTTTTCTGCCTTTTCTGCACATACTCGTTTAGTTATTAGACCACGCTCATCTCACCTCTCTTGAAATTCAAAACTTAAAATAAAAACTGAAATAAATTAATTTTGAACTTACGACGTTGGGTTGCCTCCCAACCAGCGCTTGTAATTTACGGTCGACGGCCCGACCCAGTTACCTCCGGCTTGATCATGGGTCGTCAAAGTAGATCGGGTCTACCTTGGCGACTTAGACGGTCTCGAGATATGGTTTGATCCGGTTTCCGTTCACCCTGAAGCTCGAGTTATCTTTTGGATTCTCCATCTCAAATGCGCCCCATGCGAATATCTTCTTGATGATGAATGGCCCCGACCAACGAGATCTCAACTTTTCCGGAAAGAACCTCATTCTTGTGTTGTAGAGAAGTACTTTGTCCCCTTCGTTAAACTGATTTGGCGTGATATGTTGATCATGCCACTTCTTAGTCTTCTCTTTGTAAATTTTGGCGCTTTCAAATGTCGTTCTGCGGAACTCCTCTAATTCCAGCAGCGCCATCTTTCTCTTATCTCCGGCCAGACTCTCATCCATGTTGAGCAGTTTGATAGCCCAATAGGCCTTGTGATCCAACTCAACCGGAAGGTGACACGCTTTCCCAAACACCAGCTGATACGGTGACATTCCCAACGGCGTTTTGAAAGCTGTCCTGTATGCCCATAGCACATCGTCCAGTCTCATCGACCAATCCTTTCGGCCCAGATTTACGGTTTTCTCAAGAATTCTCTTGATCTCTCTGTTGGACACCTCAGCTTGTCCGTTAGTCTGGGGGTGATAAGGCAACGATACCTTATGGATAGACACCCCGTACTACTTCATTACCCTGGCAAACACTTTGTTAATGAAGTGTGACCATTCATCGCTGATCATCGCTCTGGGGGTCCCGAACCGTGTAAATATGTTTCGTTTCAGAAAACGCTCAACTGTCGCTGCATCGTTTTTCTGACACGCTATTGCCTCGATCCACTTCGTCACATAGTCCACTGCCAGCAGTATGTACAGATTTTCCATAGAAGACGGGAGCGGCCCCATGAATTCAATCCCCCATACATCAAAGGGTTCAACTTCTTGCCAAATGGTCAAAGGCATCTCGTCCCTCTGTGACGTACTCCCTGTCCTCTGGCATCTATCACATCCCTGTACATAATCATGACAGTCCTTACAAAGTATCGGCCAAAAGAAACCTGACTGCAGTACCTTGTGTGCCGTGCGGGTCCCTCCGAAGTGATCCCCACACTGAGCCGAGTGACAGTGCCTGATCACGTTCCAGGCCTCGTGGGTCGGAACACACCTTCTCAGAATGTTTTCGGCTCCCTGTTTGAACAGATACGGGTCATCCCAATAATACTGTCGGCTCTCAGAAATAAACTGTTTACGCTATGCCACGGTGAGGTCCTCGGGAAGCGTGCAACTCACAAGATAGTTGTCTATAGCATAGTACCAAGGTCTCCCCAGTTTAACTGCCATGATGTGCTCGTCCGAAAAGTTTTCCTTGATTGGTACCGGGACCACCTTAGCATTCTCAAGCCTGGACAAGTGGTCCACAACTACGTTCTCAACTCCCTTCTTGTCCCGGATCTCCACATCAAATTCTTGCATCAGTAGTACCCACCACAGCAGCCTCGGTTTTGCGTCCTTTTTGTCCAGCAGATATTTCAGGGCACTGTGGTCGGTAAAAACGATCACTTTTGACGCGACTAAGTACGGCCTGAATTTGTCCAGGGCATACACCACAACAAGCAGTTCCTTCTCTGTAATGCCATAGTTGATCTGGGCATCATTGAGTACCCGACTCGCATAATATATAACATCGCAGACCTTATCCTTCCGCTGCCCCAAAACTGCACCGACTGCGTAGTCGCTGGCGTCACACATCAGCTCAAACGGGAGTGACCAGTATGGCGTGGTAATTACCAGGGCTGTGGTCAGCTTCTCCTGCAAATGGTCGAAGGCCTGCTGGCAGGCTGCATCAAAGTCAAAGGGCACGTCTTTTCCAAGTAAAGCGCAGAGCGACTTTGTGATCTTGTAAAAGTCTTTGATGAATCGCCGGTAAAATCCTGCATGTCCCGGAAAGCTCTTGATCGCCTTTACGATTGTTGGGTATGGGAGCTGTTTTATCACTTCGATCTTGGCCCTGTCCACCTCGAGTCCCTTGCTGGAAATTTTGTTACCCAGCACGATCCCCTCGGTGACCATAAAATGACACTTCTCCCAGTTCAGTACTAAATTCGCCTTCTTGCATCGGATCAGAACCTGGCCCAGATGGTGCAGGCAGTCGTCAGAACTGTCCTTGAACAGTGAAAATCGTCCATAAAGACCTCCAGATTTTTCTCGATCATGTCGGAGAATATCGCCATATTGCATCTCTGGAACGTGGCTGGAGCGTTACACAACCTGAATGGCATGCGCCGGAATGCAAACGTACCATACGGGCAGGTAAATGTTGTCTTCTCCTGATCTTCCGGGGCTATGCAAATCTGGTGGTACATGAATGGTGGCGGGAAGTAATAGGCGTGATGGGCTAGCCTGTCCAACATCTGGTCCATGAATGGTAGCGGGAAGTGATCTTTCAGTGTTGCATCGTTTAGCCTCCGGTAATCCATACAAATCCGCCAGCCTGTAACGATGTGCTGCGCAATCTGTTCCTGGTCCTCGTTCTGCACCACCGTAAAACCCCCCTTTTTGGGCACGCACTGGACCGGGCTGATCCAGGTGCTGTCTGATATGGGGTATATGATTCCTGCCTCCAGCCACTTCATGACCTCCTTGCACACAACATCCTTCATGTTCAGATTCAGTCTCCGTTGGGGCTGAATCACTGGTTTCTTACCTTCTTCAATCCTGATATTGTGCATGCAATATGAGGGGTTGATCCCCTTAATATCTGCAATCGTCTAGGCGATTGCTTCTTTGTGCTCTCGCAACACGTCCAACAGTTTCTGCTCCTGTTCTTGAGATAAACGAGAAGAAACAATTGTGGGCAGAGTACTATTATCACCAATATACGCATACCTGAGACGGCTCGGGAGCGGTTTCAGCTCAAGTGCGGGTGGTTCCTTGAGTGACGAGACCAGGATAATCTTGTGCCCGCCATCTTCGTCTCGGTGCAAAGTGGTCCAGTCTTCGGCTCTCATGGCCTCCTCGCACCGGGTCATCTCTTTTTCTTCCCCGTACATGCTGTCAATCTCTTCCAACAATTGATCCATCCCCTCGTTTCCCCAACCTTCATCGACCACGTCTATGGTAAAAATGTCTTCGTGCTCGTAATAATTTGGCAGTTGCAGATTTTTAAAGACGTTAAATTTAACCTTGTCCTCGTTAATCTGCATGGTCAATTCTCCGCTCTTGCAATTTATCATAGCTTCTCCAGTGGACAAAAGCTGCCTGCCCAGTATGAGCGGTACCTCCCCTGCCTCCATATCCAGGATCACGAAATCTGCCGGAAAAATCAGCTCGCCGACCTTCACCAAAATATCCTCGATAAATCCATAAGCCTGTTTCACGGACCTGTCTGCCATCTGTAGCATGATTCTGGTGGGCCGGGGTTCACCGATTTTCAAACTCTTGAAAATCGTTAATGGCATCAGGTTGATGCTGGCCCCTATGTCACACAGAGCCTTTCCAGTGTAAGCATTACCTAGGGTGACCGGTATAACAAAACTGTCAAGATCTTTTCTCTTCCTCGGTAGGCCATTCTTCACACAATTGTTCACTTCTGTCGTCAGGTTTACAGTCTCGAAATCGCTCATTCGCCTCCTCCCATACAGAATGTCTTTGAGGAATTTGGCGTAAGTGGGCATCTTTTCCAAAGCCTCAGCAAAGGGTATGTTGATCTGTAGATCGTTGAACATCTCGAAAAACCTGGCGTAGTCCTTGCTATCATCCCTCTTTCGTGTCCTCAAGGGGTATGGCACCTCCTTGGATACAGGTACCGTTTTGCATCTGCCTCGTTCTGCACTGCATCCTGCTCAACCGATCCCTTCGGCTGGGGGCGTTCGACTGAGCTGTTGTCCTGGCCAGACAGTTGCGTTCTACTTCTATCGATTTTTCTGCACGAGTGTGGCTAGGATACAGTGGATCATGTAGTGCTAATCCACTCCGAGTGGTGATTGCATTGATTTGAGCACGTGGATTATTTACTGTATTCGAGGGCAAGTTTCCTGGCTGTCTCTCCGTTAGCTGTTGTGCTAACTGCCCCACTTCTACCTCCAAAGCGCGCAGTGACGTTTTAGTCATCTGCACATTGGCTGTTAGGGCATCCATATGCGCAAACCTAGACTCCATGGTCTGAAACATGGACTCGATCTTCTTCATCTGGGCGTCGTACTGCTATGCATATGGGCCTGGCAGAACCTGGTGTGTCGGTGCAGCCTGCTGGGCCGGTGGCCTGTGCTGGAATCCCGGTGCATAAACTGCGGAATTCGGGTTTCCATACCGGAACCCGGGATGATCTCTCGTACCCGGTCTGTACCGGCTCGGGTCCCACTGCTGCTGTACGTAATTGGTATCTTCGGTTCTGAGCTCCTCAATGGCCGCGTCCAAATCAGGTTTGCCTACTGCTGCAACGGCTTTCTTGTCCGAGTAGACTTTCTTAACCAAGTCCTGAACGATCTTGGCCAGATTATCTATCCGGTCGTCTTCTGCTGGCTCGGCTCTAGCCGCCATCCTGCGATCGTCAAACAGTCGGGTGTCTTGTTTGGTTAACTGCTTCATAAGGTCATATGCACCATCTTTGTCCACATGGTACAGGAAGTTTCCCCCGGCTTCTCTATTAATCATGTCAGCACTCTCCCAGTCTAAGGCATGGTAGAATACATGCAAAATCTTCGCATCTCCGAAACCGTGGTTCGGGAATCTTTTCACCAATCTCATCAATCTGTCCCATGCGTCCACCACCGTCTGCCCTGTCTTCTGCTTGAATGACAGAATCTCTTTGCAATTGAATGACCCAGGAGGCGGGAAAAAACTTTGCTAGAAAATCTGTGACGCACCCCTCCCATGTAGTGATGGATTTGGGTGGTCGGGATTCGAGCCAGTCTTTGGCTACTCCAAATAGGCAATATGGGAACAGGATTAGCATAAGCGCCTCTGCGTCTACCCCTTGTATCGGACCTTGTTGCAGTAATCCTCGAATTTCCCGATAAAGTCGTTCGGGTCTTCGTCGGCTTTGCCATAAAACGGGCAGAGGGTCTGCACCGTCTGGATGGTGGAGGGTTTGATGTCGAAGTTTTCTGCGGTGATCTCGAGCACCACAATAGCTCGCTCATGCCCCCCTGTGGGGACTTCATAATTCTCCACCAACGCCTTCCAAACCGGCTATAAGTTCTCTGGTTGCTCCGGGCAGCATGGCTTGTTGTGACGAGCTCTTCAATGTAACAGGCCATCTGGGCTGGGGGTGTCTCTCGTTCATCCCCACCGGTTGCTGGGTTTTCAGGATTGTCTCTCTGGTTGGTTGCCATTCTGCTTTCTCGATTTTTGCGGTTCTGTTCAGTGTACAGCTTTTCTGGGTTGTCGAGTGGTGGTACCAAATTGCGAGGCAATCTGGGTATCAACTGAACAGTCCTGAAAAACGCAGATTCAAAAATCAGTGAGATAAAAGAAAAATAACGAAACTGAAAAATAAAAAACTCGGAAAACTAATTCTGATAACTAAATTAACCCTAAAATGTCCTCGGCAACGACGCCAAAAACTTGATGCGCAAACTAACGTGCTAATCGCAAGTATACGAATCTAGTAATACCGGGTGTATTTTAACTCGGGTGATCGTTCCCACGAGGACTATTTTGAGTTTTTTCGAGAAATCAGTTATAATCTGCAGAGTGTAAAAGGAGGAGTAGTTGAAGGGTATGATTAACTATGAACTAAAAAAAAACAAATAAAACGTAAATATTTTTTGTGACGTTTTCTGAAAATCTTGAAAGTTTGTAAATCTAGGGATTGAAATACTAGGTCCCGGGATCCCCTTGGGTTTCTTCAGAGTTATGTTCTTCATTTTGATATGAAAACACTCAGCAGTTTTATTTATCCGTGCCACGTACCGATTGTGCAGTAACCTTTCAGATTCCACACGCTGTCGCGATCCTGCAGACTTTCGGATTCCTGTTAAGCTGCCTAAGTCTACAGTCTCGTTCTAAGTCTTCTAAGATTTCTAACCTGTCCTGATGGCCCGGGTCAAATTCTCTAACAGTTGGTATATACGTTTTGGCTAGCCCTATCTCCCCTTCTCTGTTCGGTCTATCAGGTAAGGTACTAAATCCTATCTTTTCTTCCTAACCCTAACCTGACGTTTTCACCTACAGGCTCGGGTCTGTAAAAATTATGGTTCGCGACTCTGATCATGCATAAACAGATATAATCAAAGTAAGAATAACTGATAATACTGCTGAATTAAGATAACGTAATCATGAGTTCATAATCGAACTGCAGAAAAATGTCTGAAAACGAAACCCTAGGATCACCGAGAACCTAGGTAAAAAGTTTAGCTACTGCGTGACATAATTAACTAACAAAGTTTCTAAAATAAAAGAGAGAATTGAGATCAAACAAGTATGCTGAATTCTAGATCTGTGCTTTCGTGCTCTCCGAAGTTGCTCTGGAATCTCCTTGGATTGTGTTGTGTTGTGATGTGATCCTCCAGACAGGTCCTGGACGAGTCTTTATATAGTGCTGGAGATGTTTCTGGAAACTACCCGAATTACGAAATTGCCACTAACCGAAACCGCCTCGAGAAACGCGATGTTTGCGTCCCTACTGCGTGGCTACCACGCAGGCTGCATAGCTGGCTGCGTGGCTAACTGCGTGGCTAGCTGCGTAGCTAACTGCGTGGCTAGCTGCGTGGCTAACTGCGTAGCTAATTTTGGACTTGCGTGCTTGGCTCCTCGGGGTGCGTGCTTGCCTTCTCGGGGTGAGTGCTAGCTTTCTCGGGGTGCGTTCTAACTGGTGACTGAATCTGGGCACCAACATCCAAACTCGACTTCCAAAAACCCGGTCCCGGTGCCAAATGACCAAAATACCCCTGGATTAGAACATCCCAGATCTTGTCACGATCATGAAATAGTTATTCCCGACTAGGGACACCGTGAACCAAGACTCCTTACTTGATCGTAGCCTGTCGGAGACCCCCACTTGACGGGAGTCGGTTTTTCGGCCCAACTCTGTTTCAGCATTATAACCTGTTTTCGGAAAGCCGATGACGTCTCCGTTCTTCTGCCCCTGGTTTCACTTCCAAATTCTAAGTCGTGCACAAGATATTGCCAACCGAGCGCATCCCGGTCATTCTCGGTTTTGGCGTTTTCAGCTTCCTCGGTCGGTTTTCACTGCCCGTTTCTCCTCTGGTCTTCCCGTTTTCCATTCCTCTCTCCCTTGTACCAGTCTCGGTCAAATCCTTCCCTGAACTTTTTCTGCACGTTTCCCGAGGCAAACCTGGTTCTGTCTCGGCACGCATCTCAATTCACTTTCCCGAACCAGTTCCTCTAAAGACAACATGAACAAACCCGCGATCATATTCAATAAAAGTATGAAACATGCAGAAATTTTACGAAGAGCTAATAAACATCTCGTTCCGAAAACCAAGGTTTTCCGATGGTGAATTCTGGCTAAAACGCAGTTTTCCGACACAATCGCATGCTAAATTAGGCTAAAAGATAACTACTTCATTCTTGAATTCTTTGAACATTTCAAAGGATTCGGATTTGACCTTCATAAGGTATACAAATCCATATCTACTGAAATCATCAGTAAATGTTATGAAGTAGACATAACCATCCCTGGAAGGTGTGGCAAACGGGCCACATACATCAGTATGTACTAGCGCCAATTGCTAACCAGTCCTCTCACCTTTCTTATTGAAAGGGGACTTTGTCATTTTTCCCAATAACAAGCCTCACATGTCTCATATGATTCAAATTCAAATGAGTCTAGAAATCCATCCTTATGGAGTCTACATACACGTTTCTCGTTTATATGGCCTAAACGACAGTGTCATAAATAAGCAGGATTTAAATTATTCATTTTAATCATCTTAGTATTAATGTTATAGACAGAATTGCTTAGATCAAGGATATATAATCCATTAAATAATTTCCCACTACAAAAGTGAATACTATCAAAATAAATGGAACAACAATTGTTCTTTATTGAAATAGTAAAACCATCCTTGTCCAAACAAGAAATAGAAATAATGCTTCTGCTCATAGCAGGCACAAAATTGAAATTATTTAATTCTAAAACTAATCCTGAAGGCAGAGACAACTCGTACACGCCCACAGCCAATGCAGCAACTCTTGCTCCATTACCAACGCGCAGGTCTATCTCCACTTTAGCCAATCTTCTACTTCACTTTAGATCCTGCACATTTCGAAAAATGTAAGATCCACATCCAGTATCCAATACCCATGATGGAGATCAAGTAATATTGACATCTATAACGAAACTACCTGGTGGTTGTGGAATCACTATTCCAAGCCTCTTGTCCTCTAGATTTTTTTGGGCAGTTCCTTCTCCAGTGTCCAGGCTTACTGCAGTAGTGACACTCACCTTTAGTCACACATTTGGCAATTCCACCAATAGGTTTAAGGGCAGGTTCCTTGGATTTGGCAACTGCCTTGCCTTTGCTTTTGGAGGATTAGGCAAACCTTTTGCCCTTTCCTTTCTGCACCATCATTATGGATTTGCCCTTACCCTTGTTGATGCTTTGTTCAGCGTCCTCAACATGTTGAGTAAATCTGGCAGTGGTTTCACGATCTCATTCATGCTATAGTTCATCATGAACAATCCATAACTTTCAGGCAACGATTGCAAGATGAGATCGGTGGCCAACTCTTGGCCTACTGGAAACCCTAGGCGCCCTAGGCTTTCAAGATAGCCTATCATGCGTAGCACGTGCGGCCCTACGGGGTTTCCTTATGACATATGACATTTGAACAATGCCTTGGAAACTTCATACCTCTCAACTCTTGCATGCTCTTGGAAGAGCTACTTCAAGTGTGCGATCATATCGACTGCATTCATGTTCTCATGTTGCTTCTGAAGCTCAGAGATCATGGTGCAAATCATTAGCAGGCCGCATCATTAGCGTCATCAACACGCTTCTGATACGCCTTTAGGGCGGCAGGAGTGTTGTTTTCCGGACCATCAGGAACTTGCTCCTCTAGAGCGTACAATTTCTTTTCTTGCTTGAGAACGATTCTCAAATTTCTGTACCAGTCTAGAAAATTGGTCCCGGATAGCTTGTCCTTCTCAAGGACAAAGCGTAGGGAGTGAGATGAGTTCGGTGGGTTGTTTGCCATTAGAATTCTACAAAAAGGAAAATACGCAAGATTTAGTATTTTGTGAACAATTAACTATATTCAATAATGGCTAGATTATTAAACATAGCTCCAACTATTTTTCTACGGATTAATAACCCTCAAGATATTAATGCGGAAAATATCATTATATTTTCTTGTGGTTTCCAAGATCTTTATTTCACTTCTCTTGAGCTTGCTTTGGCAAGTCACCCAAAATTAGCTATTTAGGTAGGAACAATTCCAATTGCATCATATGCAACTCTTGGTTCAATTGGGCAAATAACTGCTTATTTATCTATCCCATAGATAATCCCAATAGATTGCCTCTAGGTTTCTAATCCTTATTAAAATTACCCAGTTATGTCCAACCTCTTACTCTAACAATTGCACACTATGTGTGCCATCACACCACGTGATGATGAATCAAGTCGCCCTGCTTTGGCACACACGAACTTGATCAATCGATCTTGTGACAAGTGTTTAAGTAACGAGAAGTCAAAACGTAATATTTTGTTTTGAGGTATTTTTCTTCTAATTTTAAATTGTTTTGTTGATCTGTATCAACTGGTCTACTTATTTGAGTTTGGGCACAACTCCAAATAAAAGATTTTAGTTGTTAATCATCTTATTATCAAATTGCATGCATCAACCATACACCAACAACAATAATAAGACAATAAAGTAAACATCCACAAAACAGAACATAACGTGATATGGATATGGCCTCTTAGACTAATACATTCTCAAGACAATGAGAATATCAATGAACCCTAGAATGAAAAATGCATCTCCATGTGTCTCCATCTCTTGGTCCATCCTCCATAGCTTTTGTGGAATGCTCCATGCTCCATGTTGTGGCTCCTTTAATTCCTTGGGCTTCCTTTCTTCAATCTTGGCTATCATCTATTTTATCTAGCACAAGCTAATATCTATACTAAATAAAATAAATCTCACGAGTTGAGAAAAAACCGGCTCGCAGGCCGTAAACAAACCACAAAATTTAAAAATCCACAACAAACTACATCTAAGGCCATATCCAATCACCATGCAAATTGCACATAAACAATTAAAACAAATTTTAACGCGCTTAGTCAATTTTAATTGATTTTGGATGTGTTAGTGTTAAAACGGTCCATGGGTCCACCATAAATATAGCCGAACCGCCCAAAAAGAACCAAGGCGCGGCCTTGGGCAGGTCGACTGAGCCCCATGCGCGGCCTAGCCGCACGCTAGGCCGGCCCGAGTCCTTGGCCGTGCCCTAGCTTGGGCGGCAGGCAAGGGGGCGGTCCCTTGTTGGGGGGGGGGGGCGATCCTTTTTTAAGGAGTTGTTTCCAAAACAATTCATTGCCTTGTTGCCTAAGTTTAGTCGTTTCCATGTTTGAAAAACACATTTTCAAGCATGTGCCCAAACTCTAGCCGTCAAAATCCAAAATACACATCTTATGTGATTTAAACTCACTAATTCATAAATGCAAGAATTCGATCTTGTTTGGATGAATCATATTCAACTTGCATATAATATGCTTAATTTGTTGTTTTAACGCAATAAGTATCAATTAAAGGTGATAAACAACAAAAACGTAACCCATAAACCACGTCATGCTCTACGACTAGTGGCTCTGATACTACTGTAGGGTTTTGATAATGGATGTGCAGCGGAAAGATAATAAATTCATCCAATCAATACCCTCCAAGGATCACAGGAAGAGAAATCATGACGATGGTAAGGGAATAGTGTTATGTACCTTTGAGGTCTCCTTGTGCAGCGGAAAGATAATAAATTCATCCAATCAATACCCTCCAAGGATCACAGGAAGAGAAATCATGACGATGGTAAGGGAATAGTGTTATGTACCTTTGAGGTCTCCTTGATGACTTCTAACGAGAAAATCATCACATATCTACGGTTGATCCACACCTAGAGGTGAGATCTGGATCTTCTAAACGCCTTGTGCTAGCTAGGAGGAGTGGAAGAGGATGAATAAATCACGCAACGTAGCACCAAAGAGAGGGGCGGCCTCTCTTGTGGCCGACCGGGTGGGCGGACGACAATGGGGCTTCGGCCTCCTTGTTTGTCTTGCTCTCTCCTTCCTTCTCTCCTACTCAAAGTATGTTATGAGCATAAGTTGTAGGGAAGGAATCTAGCAGCATCCTTTATATAGTCCAACAACTCCTTGTTTACTACATAAAGGCCCTATCATAAACCTACTCAAGTTCGGATTAGTCCAACTTGCATATTTGTCCTTCTAAGTTAGCAAATTGTTGTGATTTGATCCTTATAATTAATTAATCATATTTATTAATTATATCCCAAGTCTAGTTCACCTCTATATGGCGTGTGACCCCATAGATTCTATTTAGTTGGTAGTAACTATTTGCTAATATGGAGCGGCCTCTAGCAAGACTTTCATTCTAGCCAACAAGTAGAATAGTTATCATGACAAACCTTCTGTAAGTATTGTCTCATTCATTTGTCTCAATATCCGGATTGGACACGAGACATACAAGTCACACTCGTATATCTAATCCATTGTTCCTCGATCCTGGGAATAGCCTTATTCGTGCAAATAACATCAATTTCCTATATTGATTTATTAGAGTCTGGTCAGACATTCTATAAGCACTATCCCTCGAGTGGCCTAGGATATTTGCTCCTGTTATGTGGGAGAAACAAATTCTATCTACATCACTACTATATCTAAGCTTGCTTCCTATTATGTCAAATACGCGCCTTCATGACTACCCAGTCACGGTGTAGCGTTTGATGCTACCAAAACACAATATTCCACAACTAGAACAACTAGTGACTTCAAGTCTAAGGATGACAATACCGTTGTCACCGCGAGAAGCACTTGTGACTTTACATAACATGTGTGTAGCCTTCTCGGAGTTGGGTCAATCCAGTATGCCATTACTCCTAATGCATACCCATGTGTTGGATCATGATATCTCCATATCAATCCAACCCCATACTAGCCTATAGATGATTGTCCTATTAATCATCATAATGGACTAGGGATATTTAAGATAAACAACAAAATTGTAAATCTAACGACTTCATTATATTAAATATCCAATAAATAATACAATGAATATTCTAGCCAATTTATTGTTCATACTAAACTAGATTGTCTCTAGGGCACCTATTCCAACATGCAGTGCTTGGCTGAGACCTTCGATCACTTTTTGGTGACCACCATGTGTTCGAGAAAATTATTGTGTGTCAAATAAAAGCCGAGTAGAGTTCTTTATGTATCGGTTCAGGAACTCGATTGGCCTATAACAGAGGAGGTACTGTTGGAAGTTTTTTCAAATACTGGAAATGTTGAGAAGATAGTTATATTAAGTTCATCTCCTACCATTCAAGATCTTGTGCAGTACGAATCACCATTCAGTGCTGTCATGGTTTGGGACAAATTTCATTAAGAGCAATATACTGTTTGATGGATGTCCACTTCTCCAGTGTTGACATATACCATTTTCTTCGATTCCAGAACCCCGGGAATCGAATCTGATTCTTCTTATAACGATTGACCAAGAAATGCAATTTTTGGTTAAAGAAAGGCGGAAGCAGGTGTTATCTATCCTTGGAAATGTTGATATTTTTATTATTTGTCAATTTCCTGTTGTTCGAGTGGTGGTCCAGTTTGAAGATTGTTTTAGTGCAACGCTTACCAAAATAAAAATGGCAATAGGGAATACATGTGACAGTGTTGCAAAGTTGGATGCTCAGTTTTGCTTCTGGAAATTGTCAAAAGGAAGCAAATGGAGTCGATGCCTTTCTTGTGGAAACTCATAAAAACTTCTTTACACATAAGGAGGGTCATCAAAATATACTGAAAGATAGACTGAGTGAGGTCGATTTTGCAATCAGAAAATGGCATGGAAATGGTGAAATTCGCAATGCATGTGGCGAAAGAAACCAGGGCATTCGTGGTTTACCTGATAATCATCCAGATGGTGGGGAAAAAGATAGTCCTATTAGAAATCAAGACGGTAAACACACCAGTTGGAGCCCAAACGGATGGTAGTGGTGATAAGGCATATTCAGAGTTGGCATTTTCGACCCAAAATGAAGTTCATCCAGAAAAACTAATGCGAAACTCCACTGGATCAAATTAAGTTTGTGGTAGTTTAGCTACCCAATTCTCAATATTGGAATGCCAACAAGATAAGCTTAATGTTGTGCATTCAAGGAATTAATTTAGATGGGAACTAAACTCTAAAAATGTGGAAAATACACTTGATATCTTGTTACTCGCAAACACTTTGATACGGATTCAAGGAGTGGTGAAACAACGGATCCCCAAAGTGTTCCAGGGATGGGACGGATTCATGCTCAAACTTGTCATCCTGAATCTATCGTGTCAATTGGATTGATGCACGATGAAGACTTAGATTTTTGTTACCAATTGCACAACGAAAATGGGAACAGATTATTTCTGGGAGATATCAACTTCAAGAAGAGTGTAACTGAAGCTTCCTTTTGCCTTCTTTAACTGATAATGTTTCAACACGACTGGCTGACAATTTACCTCTGAACATCAAGATGGTTGTACCCCAAGGTTTTCTGGATAAGTTAACTTTACCGAAGCTACCAAGTAAGGCTAAACTGAATCAAAAACCTGAATTTTACTTGTGTTCATTTTTAGCTCGAGATTTCATTAGCCTTGGCATCATTACCTTAATCATAAAAAGGGTTGTTGACAAGGGTTTAAGTTGTGAAATTGCTAATTTGATGAACAATGGAAGTGTGGAAAAGTATACAAGGGTTGTGACCACTGTTGTGGACTCAATGGAAAAGCAAGGAATTTGGTTCAGGGGGCAAAACTTCCGGGATTCGGACCTCAAACAATTCAAATATGTTGTAGACAACCCAACATTGTAGAGAGTTGGAAGCCCCTGGATGAGGTCCCGGGTTCAAACCTGGTTGACAACAAAAACAATTTAAAAAAAAAGTTATTTCTGTGAGCCTGGACCTTGCCAAAGAACTTATTGATATCTTTGGCAACCAAAGCTCAAACCTTATTCCCAACTTTACATTAAATTCAGTGGTTTTATCCTAAACAAGGTTGAATGAATTTGAACACTGATTAGAGTGCAGCTAGGGGAAATAAGAGAAGTGGCTAGCTATGGAGGCTTACTAAGAGCTAAGAGATGAGAAAGGTGAACGGATCGTGGTTTACAATGCCATGGAGATTGGAAAAAAATGATAAAGATATAGTCAAAGAAATTAATGGGCGTGTGAATGAAGTCCATCAATACACGAACGAGACCTGGTTAAGATTATTAACCTTGCCATATGTCATGGGGCGACTTATTTTTAATTGATATTTCCTTGGTTTATGTCATATGGTCTAGCTCATGAAACACTAGCCCACTTGGTACTTTATTATTTGGGCCTAAGATTAACCTAGTACACTTATCCCACTTTGTAGCCTCTTTTGTAGGAGCTTCCATCATTGTAATGTAACCAAATTGTGTAGGATGCTCTAGATCCTTGTATAGAAAATATCTTAGGTTAGAGGATGGGGAAAGATTCTAGTACTTCAATCCTAGACATGGGTCTTAGATTATTTAGATCCGTCCATGGATAGGGGACTTGTATATAAGGGGAGGAGCTCATCTGCTCCAAACCATCCAAGCATTGTAAGCATTCTCCAATCAATACAACTCTCTCTTTATCCAAGATCATCGTGTTCTTTCGGTTGTTCTAGGCTTACTTGATTGGTTCAAGTGCCGCACGGGATTGCAAGGAAGTCATCCCGTGAAACTTAGCTCACTAAACCATGGTGGTATTTGTCCAAAAGAGACATAGATTAAGATAAGATTATCAGGCATAATAAGTACAAGGCTGGTGTCAGTTAAAAGAAAAAATAAACGGTGACGAAGTAGCAAGGCCCATTGATTACATCTCAAACAATTTACGTCCACTCACCACTTGAAAAATCAAAACATCGAATACAAATTTTCTCAGGATTGGAATCTTGTAGGAACTTGTTTATGAAATGGGAATCTCAAATGGTTTGTAGATATAAACAAGTGAATAAGACACGTATCATCAACAACTCCGAATTGTATTTACATATTCAAAGTTCTGAAACTTACGGATGATAAAAGCTTCATGATCTTTCAAATAACCATTGTATATGGGTACGAAAGAGTTATTTCTGTGAGCCTGGACCTTACCAAAGAGCTTCTTGATATCTTTGGAAACAAATTAAAGCTCAAACCTCATTCACAATTGTACACTAAAATTCAGTGGTTCTTTTCTCCAAAAGGTAGAATGAAGTTGAAAACTGATTGGAGTAGTGCAACTAGAGGAAATAAGAGAGGTGGCTATGGAGTCTTACAAATAGATGAAAAAAGTGAACAGATCATGGGTTACAAAGTCATGGAGATTGAAACATGTGTTATAGAGATAGTCAAAGAAATAGGAATGATGTCAAGCAAATGGTGGTGATCAGGAACGGTGATGTCAGCATAAATCTTTAAATAGGCCAATACTTGTGCTGATTTTCTTGGAAAGCAAGAGCTATAGAGGAGAGAAACGACATCGTTCTGACACCATATGAGCTCAAGAACATGTTCATCAATGATGATGCTACGGGGGTTGCGAAAACGACGAAAGGGACTCCATCCACCGCCACCTCCACCTGCCACAACCACAACCAGCCTAAAAACATATCACTGTCAACGGAAGAAACCATCATGAATCAAAACCACCACTACAGCCAAATTATTAAATTGAGCTCTAAAGGAAACCATGTTTCGATTCGGTGGGAGGGGAGATCATTGTTTGAGGGTTTCATTGGGAAGAAGAATGAGAGAGGTAGATCAGTGAGAAACAAGAATGGTGATTAACATGTGACGTTGTATCCATAAAAGGAAATGAATGGCTGGGAATTACCCATGGCGTTGAAGAAAGTTACGACACTTTTTACCAGTTAGTTATATTTTTATTTCTTGTAATTGAGTCTTTGTTTGAGTCATTGTGTATTCTTTGGTCTTCTATTGAGTCGTCTGGTTTTTAGGTCCGGGTCAGGAAAGTATGCAATCATAAGTGGTATGCAAATGTAGTTATATGCACAGCAGGGTTGCTTGAAAAGCAGAGATGTATGCAATACAGGATAGTATGCAAGAGGTTGCTCGGGACGAGCAATGTTTAGTGCGGGGGTATTTGACAACTCCACACTAGGAGTTATCTTTTAGCCTGAAACGTTGTGTATTTGTGTCGTAAAACCGTGTTTTAGCCAGAATTCATCCTTAGAAGGCCTCGGAATTGAGAACGAGATGTTTATTAGCTCTTCGTAAATTTCTGTATTTTTGTGCTTTTATTGGATATGATTGTGGGTGTGTTCATGTTTTCTATGCAAGATTAGGGCTCGTGAATGCAGCGGGAACTACGGAGGAAGGCATGAGGAAGCAGAGGAGGCAAAAAAGGAGCTGAGGATCCCACGGTGTGCGTATATACGCACACACAACAAAGAGGGGGAGTTCTGGCCAGGGAAGGAGCACGGTGTGCGTATATACGCACACATGGTATTTTCTGCGCACACAGGAGAGAGAAAGAGGAAGACTGCTGACAGCGTAAATCTATCTGCTTTTTCGCAAGTGTACGATCAAGTAAAATAGAGTATGTATTTATGACTCTGATTGTCGAACCCACGAGAACAGTTTAAGTCTTACTTATAAGAATTAGAAATAAATGCAAAGCTATAAAAAGGAGGAAAGTTGGGGTGTGATTTCAATAAACTAGTTTGCAGTAAATAAAGTAGTAATTAGAAAATCTTATTTTATTTGGAGTAATTTTCTGGGAATTGTTGTAGTTGTAAAAGTTGATGAATTAACAATCTAGGTCCCAGGATCCCCTCGGGTTACTTTTCAGCTTGTCTAGTTCAATTGATTTCAGAAACACACAACAGTCTTGTTTATGCCAGCATACCAATGTTGCACTCTCCTCTCGGTCTCATGCACCTGTCATTCTCCTGCAGATTCTCGGGTCCTCTTGATATCCCTAAAATCTGCAGGTTCATTATAAGTCTGCTAGGGTTACAGGCTATCCTCTCGGTCTCCCCCTAAACGTCTAGCAGTTGGTCTAATGATTCTGGGCTAATCCCCTGATTCCTTTCACCTCTCGGTCCATCAAGATAGCGTATTAAATCTTGTCTTTTCTTCCTAACTCTCACTGGCCACTCTCGCGCACCAAATCCTGTCTATAACACTCTTGGGTGATCAGGCCGTTCATGCATGTATATAAAATAAAAGACAAGATAATAAACAATCCAATTCTGTATTAAGACTTCCAACTAGTCATGCATCTGAAAATCAAACAAACCATACTGCTGAATTCATAAACCCTAGGTTCACCGAGAACCTAGGTAAAAGGTTTAGCTAGCGTACATTATTGAAAAACAATGTTTCATAAAAGAAAGAAGAAAGATCAAACGGGTTTACGGCTGAATACTGAAAACTGCTCCAATCCTGACGGCTCTGGTACTGGTTGCTGTGATGATGATTGTGTGTGTAACCTAATTCTGTGCTCGAACACCTCCTTTTATACTGCCACAGTCTCTAAAACTGATGCCCGAAATCCCTGTTCTACCCCTGCAAAAACCCGTCCTGGAAGCTTCTGGAAACCCATCGTGCGTTCGAACGCAGCTTTCCTGCGTTTGAACGCAGTGCGTCTGAATGCATGTCTCCTGCGTTTGAAAGCAGGACTTGGCTTATTTTCTCCTTTTTCCTTCTGGCTTCTCAGACTTGTGCGTCTGAACGCACCCGGTGCGTCTGAACGCACCCCTTGGTCTTCGCGATTCTGGAGTCAAGTCCTGCGTTTGAACGCAGGTCTGTGCGTCTGAACGCACGGAGTTAGCTTTTCTTCTGCCTTTTTTCCTTGCTTCCTCTGCTGCCGTGTTGTGCGTCTGAACGAAGGGATCCTGCGTCTGAATGCACAGAGTTAACTTTTCTGCGTCTCTTTCTGCTAACCTTACTTGATACGCTGCCTCCAAATCCAAGCCAATTCCATGCATTTCTCGGCACCTGTTACCTGCACATAATAACATGTACCCGCGATCATATCCAATAAACACAATTATGCATGAAATTACTCAAATCTACCGATTATGCCCTCAAAGTCTCTGCCTCGTATCAAGTGGAAAATAGGCTGAAAATGGGCAAACTCAACTCTCACAGGGTTAGAACCAATGGTAAAAAGATGTCCCAAACTAATTCCATTTTCAAGCTATCAAAATACCCCCACATTAAACTCTGCTCGTCCCGAGCAGACCCTTGCATACTGCCTTGCAGACCCTTCTTTTGCATACTTCAATTGCATACTTTCCCCTTTCACAGATTCATGCTAAAGACCAGAAGACTCAACTGCTTAACTGACTCGGACAAGGAATATACACAAACTGACCCAAGACAATTTTTTTTTTATTTATAGTTAGTTAGTTGAGATTGGGCAATCTCTAGAATTAAAAACTGATGTGTCCTTCAATGTTCATTCCACCTCCAGAAAATACTGATAGACAATCGACCGGTGAGACTGTTTATTTCTCATGGTGGAAAATAAGCACGGGCTCCCCTTACTGTTACTTTCGTCTGTGTCCTGAGTAAATCCCTAGTTAACCAACCTTCCGAGCTGTTTTCCATCAGGGATCCTAAGTCTAACAGGTAGGGTTTTATATGTAATAGGCAAAGCCAATCCTACTTGTTATGACACCTCACTGTTCCCAACTCACACCCCTCACCACGCTCCCCCGAAAACTGTCCAGAACAACTAAGTCCCTGTTTCCCAATTTCCCGAAATCATGATGCTGATTCGCCGTTCTCGCGGCCACAATTGTGAAGTAGCGTGTAGTCCAAACAGTGTTCCCTACTAAGCTTGATTTTATTAACTAAACTAAATAAAAACTTAAAACAACGAATATACCTTTTTTTATTTTTTTTATTTTCTTTTTTTTATATACAAAATACACACGATTTCAACTAACTAAGCTAGGTAGTGCAATCATAAATCTGTGGGGTATGAAGAGTATAAGCTTGCCAGAAATACCCCCACACGCGCGACTACTCCTCCTGTGATCACTGTGTAATGTAGTGATTCACCTCCTGCAATTTAATGATGTCGCCTCTAACTCACCCTGTCACACCCTCATGCTGTCCAAAACTGATCTGTCTAAAAGCTCTCGTTCCTCTAAAACCCTCCCAGACTCACTCCCTCTGTCATAACGCGTAGTACTGGCCAACTAATGCAAGTCACAAGGAAGGCTTCCTAGGCTGCAGTGGCTATGAATAAAGGGGTAAACGGCTGCAAATGGGCTAACTATTTGGACCTAAGGCTGAGAAACAGGACGTGAGGTCCGTTATAAGCCAAACACTCCACTGAAAAATGCAATGACCGTGCTGACGCCCGTAGGCAGGTTGTCGACTACCTATGTGACGGTGGTGTGGTAATTAGTCGGATTCCTAACTCAGGCTACAACCTACCGGAGAATTCTGGGTTGCACTGGATCTATCCATCCAAAGAAAAATAAAACTCCTACACCTCGATGTCAGTTTTCTTCCCTGTTGGAGTTTTACTTACTGAATTATTTACAGTTTATAGTCCCATCAATTGCCCTTTCTCAAAAGATTTTAAGATTTTTCAGATTTTTTATTTTTTTTATTTATATATATATATATATATATATATATATATATATATATATATATATACATACATACATGCAAGGTCAGAAAAATAGGTAGGTAGACTCAAAAGAATAAAACGTGCTGACTCAAAAAATTAAAACAAAATTAAAAAGAAATTGAACAAAAATATGCTGCATGGCTATGCAGGAGGACACGATTCCCCACCCCCACACAAGAGGTGGCGCGTCCTCGCGACTCTACTGATCTGGTCTGTAACTCGAATATGTGTTCTCCGGAGTCGACTGGTCAGTCGGCTCGGGAGATGGTTCATGGGTTCGCCCTCTGGGTATTTTCCTCGCAGCCTGTCGTGCTGCGGCAGCGGTACCAGCGTGGCTGGAACCGGGATGGGCACTGCTGGCCCCTGGGTCTACATGCTGTCTGGGTGGGTACTGAGTACCGGGTCTGCCGGGTCTGCCGGGGTCACCAACACTGTCTGCGTGTTCCGGACTCGGGGTAGGGTCATGGCCAGAGAAGTTGTCATAGGGCCTACTATCCTCCATTGTCCAACTGGGACAGTTATCACTAGAATAGTGGTCCGGGAAGTTAAATTTCTTACCACGCATATTGCTCTGAATCTCAGCGAGGGCAGCCTCATGAGCTCGCAGTGCAGCTGTGTTGGCATGGTAAATATGCTTCTGGGTCTTGAACAACTTTCCAAGACCCCTGGCCATTTTCTTGACCGTTCTCACCAGGTAGTTCTGCATTTTTTCTTAGGCCTTAATTTTCTTTCTGACCCACTCCTCATGCTCAGTCCTCTCCAGGCGCCCAAAAGAACTGCGCCTAGCCCCTCTGCTGGACTGCCCTAGGTCGGGCTCGGTCTGCCTGGGTTCACTGGAACTAGCAGATCGGGGCAGTCGAGGGGGACCTGTTAAGGCTGGAAAACCCCCATCACCGGGTGGAGGCAGTTGTGGCATGCCACCACCCCCACCATGAGGCAGAGCGTCACCCTCATCATCATCGTCCACTTGGACATATTCTGGAGGCCCATGCAGAGCCTCGTGTAAAGCACATCGCATCTTCCGGTACTTGCGTACCTGAACCGGTCGGATATCTCTCAGCTCACCAGGAATTGGCACGTGATAGTCCTGTGCCATTTTAGTCAACATCCCCAAAAGACCCAAACCCTTCTTACTGTGGGACTCACGTCTTTCTTGAAGAACTCACAAATAATCTTCGGGAGGCTCACAGGCTCACGAGGCATCAAGCAGTACACCAAAAGTGCAACATTATAGTCTATCCGGGTCATGTGCTTAATGCCCACAACTCGGTTGTTGACCCACTCAGTCCACCATCTTGCCTCTCGAATCAGATATGTAGCAGGGAGTTTCCGATAGGACGGGCTCCGGTGGGGGTAATACCAAGCAGCGCTTGGTACACCCGGACACAGTGTGTGAAGGATCTGTTCACTATGCTGTTCAGAGGGATGACGCCGCAGTTCCTGAAACTGACAATCGTCCAACACCAATTCCAGCCCCAAAATCTCTCGAATACTCTCTGGGGTGATCTTAATCCAGGTCTTTCTGCAGTAAATCCAGTCAATTGACTGGGCTTCACTGTTCATGCACTGCTGGAGATTACTGAAAATCTATTTAGCCAGCACAGAACTGACCTGCAGTTTGGGAAAGCCGGTAAACAAGTCCCCAAAATGATCCTGCCCAGTAAAGTTGAACAGGTCTTCCCCCATAGACACAATATCACGAGGAAAAGTTCTCTCAGTGGGTATGTCATACCTAATCTTTTTGTCTTGCAGAAATAAACGGTGAGCTTCCATATTGACAAACCTATGGTCACAGAAATGGTCGACCCTAAGCAGTCTGCAATCTATGATGTTCAAGGGTGAGATTGCCCTATCTGGCCTCATATATGGTCTGTCCTCATCCATCTCTTAAAATCAAATAGAAAAATAGAAATCGGCAAAGAGAGAGAAAAAACAGAACCTGGCTACCCGGAGTGAATCTTACGGGTACAGATCCGGAAACTGCTCTCTGAAGCGGATCTGGATGTGCTTTGATCTGATGAGTGTGATCACCCCCACACTGTTTCTGGCAGTCTGGTGTCCCTCTGGTGGTGGTGGTCGGAGATTTCTGGCGGATGACTGCTGCTGGCGGCTGCTAGGGCAGAGAGAGTTTCTAGAGAGAGAGTTGAAAACTGGTTGACTGAAGTGAAAATGGGTCAGTTTCACCCGTACAGTATATATAGGCAAACTTTCAGAAATTGCAGCATGGCCCCTGAAATTCAAAATATTTCAAAATTTTTCAAAATTTTCTGATCCCGCTCGATTGTGCGTTTGAACGCACCTTCTGCGTTTAAACGCAGTGCTTTATTTTTCTGGAAAATTGTGAATCTTCTTGAACTGCGTTTGAACGCACCCGTGCGTTTGAATGCATGACTTGTGGTTTTTTGAAATTTTGGGTTTGATGATATGCGTTTGAACGCATATGCACTGCGTTTGAACGCACCCCTTGTTTCTACAATCTTCGGATGAGTTGCGTTTGAACGCACTCCTTCTCTCTAGAAACTTCTGTTGATTGTTTTCTGCGTTCAGACGCACCTTCTGCGTTGAAAAGCACTTCCTTAGGATTTTTCATTTTTTACCTGCTGCGTTTGAACGCACCACTTGCGTGTGAACGCACATGTGTTAGCCGGAAATCTGCATATGTTGGTATGCGTTTGAACGCACTGTCTGCGTTTGAACGCATGCCTTTCAAACTTCTGAATGTTTCCTAAAACAATAAATTCAACATTAAACCCCTCTTCCTCACCGTTCTCTCATATTATGAACATCTTTTTATAATAAATAACTAAATATAAAAACAACTATTCTACGTTGGGTTGCCTCCCAACCAGCGCTTGTGATTTACAGTCGACAGCCCGACTTTGTTACCTCTCTTATGGTCAGGGCAGGTCGAGGTAGATCGCTTCTACCTCTATGATCTCCTGAGGATCCCTGTATGGCTTGACTCTGTTTCCATTCACCTTGAAAACTGTATTGTCCCTTGGGTTTTCCAGCTCCACCACTCCCAATGATGTAATGTCTTTCACAATGAATGGTCCAGACCATCTTGAGCGCAGCTTCCCTGGATAGAATTTCATCCTTGAGTTGTAAAGGAGAATCTTCTGCCCAATTTCTATCTTCTTTGGTAGAATGCGATTGTCATGCCACTTCTTTGTTTTTTCTTTATAGATTTTGGCACTCTCATAAGCTGTTTTACGAAATTCCTCCAGTTCGAGGAGTGCCATCTTCCTTTTGTTTCCAGATAAGATGTGATCCATATTCAGCTGCTTGATTGCCCAGTATGCTTTGTGCTCCAATTCTACTGGTAAGTGACATGCTTTAACAAAAACCAGCTGGTATGGGTACATTCCCAGCGGGGTTTTGTAAGCACTTCTGTATGCCCAGAGCACATCATCAAGCTTTAATGACCAGTCCTTCCGTCCAGGATTCACAGTTTTTTCCAGTATGCTTTTTATCTCCCTGTTTGACACCTCTGCTTGCCCATTTGCCTGAGGGTGGTAAGGCAGTAACACCTTATGGATAGACACCCCATACTGCTTTAGAACCTTGGCAAAGACTTTATTGATAAAATGAGAGCCTTCATCACTGACCATGGCTCTTGGTGTTCCGAATCTGGTAAAAATATTGCATTTGAGGAATCGTTCCACAACTGTTGCATCATTCTTCTGACAGGCCATAGCTTCCACCCATTTTGACACGTAGTCTACTGCCAGTAAGATGTAGAGATTTCCCAGAGAAGAAGGAAATGGACCCATAAAATCAATACCCCAAACGTCAAAAGGGTCAACCTCCTGCCAAAGTGTCATGGGCATCTCATTTCGCTGGGAGATATTTCCTGTACGCTGGCAGCGATCACAACTTTGTGCATAATCATGGCAATCCTTGAAAATTGTTGGCCAGAAAAATATTGACTGCAGCACTTTGTGAGCTGTTCTCGGACCGCTGAAGTGTCCCCCACACTGTGCTGAGTGGCAGTGCTGAGTTACCTCTAAAATCTCATGACATGGGATGCAACGTCGGAGAATGTTATCTGCCCCTTGTTTAAAGAGGTAAGGGTCGTCCCAGAAATAGTGTCTGCATTCTGAAATAAACTTCTTTTTCTGCCAAGGGGTGATGTCTTCAGGGAATGCACCATTGACCAAATAATTCGCTATTGCGTAATACCAGGGTTGTCTGTTGGTCTTGATCTTCATGATATGCTCATCTGGGAAATTTTCTTGAATTGGTACCAATTCTTCTGTTGGGTTTTCCAGGCGAGAAAGATGATCAGCTACCACGTTTTCTACTCCCTTTTTATCCCTGATTTCGACATCGAATTCCTGCATCAGCAGAATCCAAAGCAGCAGCCTTGGCTTTGCATCCTTTTTCTCCAGTAAATATTTCAACGCACTATGATCCGTGAAGATAATGACTTTTGAACCTACCAGATAGGATCTGAACTTATCCAGAGCAAAAACGGATGCCAGCAGCTCCTTTTCTGTAGTCCCATAATTAATTTGTGCTTCATTCAGGACCCTGCTGGCATAATAAATTACACTGCATACTTTATCCATTCGCTGTCCCAACACTGCGCCCACTGCGTAATCACTGGCGTCGCACATCAGCTCGAATGAGAGGGTCCAATCTGGCATTGTGATAATGGGTGCAGTTGTCAGCCTGTCTTTGAGTACGTCAAAGGCTTCTTTGCATGCTTCGTCAAATATGAATGGCACATCTTTTCCCAGCAAATTACATAATGGCTTTGTAATTTTGGAAAAATCTTTGATAAACCTTCTATAAAACCCTGCATGGCCCAAAAAACTCTTGATTGCCTTCACTGTGGTCGGATATGGTAGCTGCTTAATCACCTCTATTTTTGCTCTGTCTACTTCTAGGCCTTTGCTGGAAATCCTGTGTCTCAGCACTATTCCTTCAGTAGCCATGAAGTGGCATTTCTCCCAGTTGAGTACCAGGTTAGTCTTTCTGCATCGAATCAGAACTCTGGCCAGATGGTATAAACAATCATCAAAACTGTCCCCAAATAACGAAAAATCGTCCATGAAAACTTCCAGATTTTTCTCTATCATATCAGAAAATATGGCCATCATACATCTTTGGAATGTCGCTGGAGCGTTACATAATCCGAATGGCATTCGTCTAAAAGCAAACGTGCCATATGGACAAGTGAACGTCGTCTTTTCTTGATCTTCCGGATTTATATAGATATGGTTGTATCCGGAGTACCCGTCAAGAAAGCAATAATAAGCATGGTGAGCCAATCTGTCCAACATCTGGTCCATGAATGGCAGCGGAAAGTGGTCTTTCAGTGTCGCGTCGTTCAGCTTCCGATAATCCATACAGATTCGCCAGCCAGTGACAGTGCGCTGGGCGATCTGTTCCTGATCAGCGTTCTGTACTACGGTAATACCCCCTTTCTTTGGTACACACTGGACAGGACTAACCCAGGTGTTGTCTGATATGGGGTATATAATCCCTGCTTCTAGCCACTTCATGACCTCCTTACGTACCACATCCTTCATGATTGGGTTTAATCTCCGTTGAGGTTGGATGACTGGCTTCTTTCCCTCTTCAATTCTTATTTTGTGCATGCAGTAATCAGGACTGATTCCCTTCAGGTCGGCAATTTTCCATCCGATAGCTTCTTTATGCTCTCGAAGTACATCCCGCGGCTTTTGTTCCTATTCCTGAGATAGAAGAGATGAAACAATTACTGGCAGAGTATTATTTTCACCAATATATGCGTACCTGAGGTGGTCTGGTAACTGTTTCAACTCCAGGATTGGTGGTTCCTGAAGTGATGGGACCAATGTCATTTTCTGTTTGCCTTCTTCATCCTTATATAGGATGACCCAGCTTTCTGTTCTCATGATCTGCTCAGCTTGGTGCTCCTCTGGGTACATGTCCTCAAATTCCCCCCATAAATTTTCCATCTCCTCACTTTCCAAATCATCAATTACTTCCACTGCAAAACAGATTTCATGACCATAATAATCAGGGAGTTGGAGAGATTTGAAGACGTTGAATTTCACTTTTTCTTCGTTTATTTGCATGGACAGCTCTCCACTTTTGCAGTTGATAATGGCTTCACCAGTTGCTAGGAAAGGTCTGCCTAAAATTAGTGGGACCTCTCCTGCCTCCATATCCAGTATCACAAAATCTGCTGGAAAAATAAGCTCTCCAACTTTACCAAGATATCTTCAATGACTCCATAGGCAGGTTTTACGGATCTGTCAGCCATTTGAAGTATAATTCTTGTTGGCCTCGGTTCTCCGACTCCCAGACTTTTGAAGATGGTCAGTGGCATCAGGTTAATACTGGCACCCAAGTCGCATAAGGCTTTTCCTGTGTAGGCACTGCCCAGAGTTACTGGAATAACAAAACTGCCAGGGTCTTTTTTCTTCAGTGGTAGACCGTTTTTCACACAACTGCTCGCTTCTGCCGTCAGATTTACTGTTTCGAAGTCGCTCATCCGCCTTCTTCCATACAATATGTCTTTGAGAAATTTTGCATAAGTAGGCATTTTGGCTAGTGCTTCGGCGAAAGGTATGTTTATCTGTAATTACTTGAATACCTCAAGAAATCTGGCGTAGTCTTTGCTGTCATCTCTCTTACGTGTCTTCAGAGGGTAAGGCACCTCTTTAGAGATTGGCACTGTTTCGAGGTTACCCTCATTAGTCTGCCCTGCTTCCTGTTCGACCGAACCCCTTTGTTGAGGGTTAGCGATTGAGCTGTCTTCCCTGTCAAACACTTCGTGTTCAATGTTCTTTGACTTTTCTGCACGTGCATGACTGGGATACGGCATCCTGCAGTGCGGTTCCACTCCAAGTTGTGATAGCATTGATTTGAGCGCGTGGATTGTTCACTGTATTTGATGGTAAATTCCGTGGGGCTCGTTCTGCCTGGTTCTGTGCAAGCTGACCATTCTGTACTTCCAGGTTGCGGATAGCAATTTTCATTTGGCTTACATCGGCAGTTAATGATTCCATCTGCAAAAATCTAGCTTCACTGCTTATTGAATTTCTCCATATAGGACTCGAAATGTTGTTGTGATAAATTTAGCTGTGGTTGTGCTACTGGTGCTTGCTGTGCTGGTGCTGTCTGTTGTGCCTGTGGCCTGTGCTGGAACCCTGGTGCATAAACTGCTGCATTGGGGTTTCCGTAACGGAACCCTGGATGGTCACGTGTGCCAGGTCTGTAGCGGCTTGGATCCCACTGTTGCTGAACATAATTGGCATCTTCGGCCTGAAGCTCCTGAATCGCTGCATCGAGGTCAGGTTCGTCCACTGCTGCCACGGTTTTATTTTCTGTATACACCTTTTTGACTAAGTCTTGTACTACTTTTGTGAGATTATCAATTTTGTCATCAGCCACTGGTTCTGCTAGTGCTGTGAGCCTGCGGTCATCAAACAGACGAGTGTCCTGTTTGGCTAATTGTTTCATCAGTTCGTTGGCTCCATCTTTATCCACATGGTACAGAAAATTACCCCCAGCTTCCCTGTCAATCCTGTCAGCATTCTCCCTGTCAAGAGCATGGTAGAATACTTGCAGAATTTTTGCGTCCCCGAAGCCGTGATTAGGGCATCTTTTAACGAGTCTCATCAGCCTGTCCCATGCGTCTACCACCGTCTCACCCATCTTCTGTTTGAAGGATAAGATCTCACTCTGCAGCTTGATAACACGAGATGCGGGGTAGAATTTTGCCAAAAAAATCAGTAACACACCCATCCCAGGTTGTGATGGACCTTGGTGGTCTTGCTTCTAGCCAGTCTTTCGCTATCCCGAATAAGCAGTATGGGAATAGAATTAATTCCAGCGTATCCGCTTCAACTCCTCTATACTTAATCTTGTTGCAGTAGTCTTCGAACTTTCCGAGGAAGTCGTTTGGATCTTCATCTGCTTTCCCATTGAAAGGACAATGAGTCTGGGCGGTTTGGATAGTAGATGATTTCAGATCGAAGTGCTCTGCTGTGATTGGTGGCACTACGATGGCTGGTTGATGTCCTCCGATAGGAACTTCGAAATTTTCTATTATCACCCTCCCAGACCTGTTGTAAGTCCTCTGATTGTTCCTGGCAGCAAAGCCTGCTGCTATCAGCTCCTCAATGTAGAGAGCCATCTGTGCTGGAGTGCGTTGCTCCTATCATGTGGGTGTTCCTGCTTCTATTGGCGTGTTTTCTTCGTGCTCAGACATCGTGACTCGGTGTCTGCGATTTTGCTCTCTGAAAAGTTTTTCGGGGTCTTCAAGTGGTGGCACCAGTTCGCGAGGCAATCTGGGCATATACTAGAATGGCCTGAAAATCAGAGTTCAAGAGCAATAAGTTAAGGGAAAATAAACGTAAAAATAAAAGAAAAAACTTTGAAACTTATTCTAATTTCTTTTAAGAAAAACAGTAATCGTTCCCCGGCAACGGCGTCAAAAACTTGACAGCGTAAATCTATCTGCTTTTTCGCAAGTGTACGATCAAGTAATATAGAGTATGTATTTATGACTCTGATTGTCGAACCCACGAGAACAGTTTAAGTCTTACTTATGAGAATTAGAAATAAATGCAAAGCTATAAAAAGCAGGAAAGTTGGGGTGTGATTTCAATAAACTAGTTTGCAGTAAATAAAGCAGTAATTAGAAAATCTTATTTTATTTGGAGTAAATTTCTGGGAATTGTTGTAGCTGTAAAAGTTGATGAATTAACAATCTAGGTCCCCGGATCCCCTAGGGTTACTTTTCAGCTTGTCTAGTTCAATTGATTTTAGAAACACACAGCAGTCTTGTTTATGGCAGCATACCAATGTTGCACTCTCCTCTCGGTCTCATGCACCTGTCATTCTCCTACAGATTCTCGGGTCCTCTTGGTATCCGTAAAATCTGCAGGTTCATTATAAGTCTGCTAGGGTTACAGGCTCTCCTCTCGGTCTCCCCCTAAACGTCTAGCAGTTGGTCTAATGCTTCTGGGCTAATCCCCTGACTCCTGTCACCTCTCAGTCCATCAAGATAGGGTATTAAATCTTGTCTTTTCTTCCTAACTCTCACTGGCCACCCTCGCGCACCAGATCCTGTCTATAACACTCCTGGGTGATCAGGCCGTTCATGCATGTATATAAAATCAAAGAGAAGATAATAAACAATCCAATTCTGTATTAAGACTTCCAACTACTTGACACGCTCCAACTGCAAGTGTACAGCTGTCGTGTGTAGTAATAAACCGGAAATCCGGGTTGTCGAACCCAAGGGACTTTGTTTAAATTAATTATTATTCTAAACCTTATGTGGGTACGTCGCAATTTGTGTTTGATCTAATTCTACTAAAATAAACGCAATATTCTCAATTAACCAAGTGAAATAGTTCACGATTAATAAATAATGAATTTTAGGGTTTTTGTAATATAAGGGAAAAACACCGGGAATTCTCTAGGTTCACTAGGTTGAGCTAAATTTATGTTTTGTCTTGCAAAACAACCACGTATCTTTCAATATCAATCAAGCAATATTAAACTCACCGAGTTACCAAGTAAGTTTACTATACTTTAAACCAAAACAAACCGAGTTACCAAGTCTGTTCTAGCTTAAAGCATGCATTAAAACCAAAATTCTACTTTAACGATCCTAGTTAACGATGTCGAGTTACCAAACATTGATACAACTAGGTGAATTATTCAATTTACCGACTAATTCTCACGGAGTTACCGCGTGAAAACTAATTAAGTTTATCTCTACGTTAGCTACTCGCAAAGATAATATGATTACAACCGTGAATAATCCATAATAATGAAAGATTACGTGATATTAAGCTAAAACGTGAATCACAATCATCAAAACATGATATTTAGATCAAACCCTAGCTACACCAAACGAGAATTCCCAGCAAATAACGTTTAGCTACTCATATTCATACTCAAAACGACAAATCTCATGAGTTTAAACATAAAAATCAAGAAAAGATAAGAGTTGAGAATCCAAACGGATGATCCAAAGCTCCTAAGCTCTCACAATAGCTCCTTGATCTCCAAAAGATGTGTCTCACGTGAAAAACTCCTCAGAAAGTCGACCTAACACACTTAAATACGTTCCTTGAATAATATAACAAAGTTTCTAATAATTGCAAAAAGACCCCGGCCGTTTCTAGCTTTCTGGGCGAACTCTTCGTGCGAAGACACTTTCTCTTCGTGGGAAGAGATTGTCTGAAGTCTTCCTGCAAAAGTCCTCCTATTTTGAGACAGCATCATGTCACAGGAAGAGAACTGGAATTTTGGCAAAGTCTTTTCTTCGTGGGAAGAGCTTTTCTCTTCGTGCGAAGAGTCCCTGCCTTAGCTTTTTTGCTGGCTTCTTTTCTTGAGTTTTCCTTACTTTCTTTATTTCCGAAGCTCGTTTCTTCACCACCTTTGATCCTCGCGTCCTATTTCCTGCCAACCACAACACGAAACACGAACCCGCGATCATATCACAATAAAAGCAACAAAATATACGAGAAACGCCCGGATTTAACGATTTACGCTCAAAAACTCAATTTTCACAATTTTAGCACAAAACGCTCAAAGACGATTAAATTCTCCATGATAAGCACGTAAAACATAGCAAAAATAAGGAATAATATAACTCCAAAACGGAGTTATCAACTACCCCTACACTACATTTTGCTCGTCCCGAGCAAATCCTCAAGCCGATTCTCACAATCTGATCTTACTTCCTCAAACATTTCCCAATTTACAAACTTTCTTTGCATACATACCACATTTGCTATTGCATACTTATCACAACATCATTTGCATACTTAACCATTACCAATTGCATACGAGTCCGAGTAGATCCATTCACAATCCATCCTTTTTACTAGTCGACACGACTCGATTATACACAATGCAACTATATGCAAATGCAATATTCACAATGCAAGTATTGAATTAATTTTTTTTTTTCTTTTCTTTCGCGAGATTGGGCAATCTCCATTAGCTTAAACCGATTCACACGAAGCGATGAGAAATCTAGACACAAGGAATGAGTTGAAATCAATTTCGACAACACGAATCCCCCCTAGCTAGTATAGAGAACCTAGCTTTACTAAGTACAAGAACGCAATACCTTTTCATGTATGCCACAAAATAAGAGGCTACGCTAGGCTAAGCCAGGTTCAAGGTCCGAGCTCCTAATCCGCTAACGGATTTAGAATGATGAGGCTTTACGGACAAATAGGATAATAATCAAACTCGAATCCTAAAGCGTCACATTCTCACAATTACCACATCTCACACACCCTCACAACAATGATAGAAACCAAGCCCGAAACTCACCATCTCCGGCCCTCGATCCCCTCACACCCCGGTACAATTACGATCTCCGCGGCTATTGTCATGAATGATGTATAAGCCCAAAATTTCCCGTTCGTGGACTAGTTGCTTCTCCACTCGTTCTTCCACAAAACTTTTCATTCTTCCTTTATTCAACTCTCCTTTTTTTCTCTCTTTTTTTTTCATCATTTTTTTTTTCTTTTTTTTTTTCCTTTTTTTTTTTGAAAATCTCTCAAATTCCTGCACAATTTCCTCAATATCCGTCTCGAGTGGTCTTCCAAGTGTCAAGCTAAACAAATGATAATAGGGGAAGATAATATCCAAATCAACACGTATGAATCGCAAATAAATGTCTCTCCCCCTATTTCGATGAACTCCTCGGTGTAACAAACGAAGCCGCTAACACAATAGAGCACGTGTGGGGATGGAGTCGTCGCAAGCGCAATCTCGATGTCCGAAGTCAAATGTCGACACCCCCACACTCGAATGTAATCATGTCCCCTCTCAAGTAGCCAATCACATATATGTCTCGTGCCTAATCCAACCAAACCTCCTACACCATGATGAGTACGATCCGGTACCTAGCACGATCCACCTATCCAATTCCCCCAACCCAAGTTTTGTGTGTATTAGATGGTACACACTCACGGCTCTCCTCACTCGTGTCCATGTTGTAATGCCATGGAACACCGCCACACCGAAGTGCGCAAGCCTACTCTCACTCACCCTTGCATTCCCCTCGAAGATCATAAATGAAGTTCATGCGATATGTAAGACTCACACAAGTATAGCATGAAGTACTCCCTCATCGAACCCCCTCAACTACAACACCCTCGTGACGCACTAAAGCGGTGATCCTAACCAATCAATGATGAAGGCCAAAAATCGTCACCCTAAGTCCACAAGTTATCAAAGAATCCAAGGTTCAAAACAGGGTTTACTAGTGGTCCTACAAGGTAAGTTCTATAAGCAGTGAGTGCTCTAATACACACCTCGCACAGCTGTTCTGTGTGCCACTACGAGGCGGGTTGGCGACTACCTAAGACGTACACAAGAACGTTCGGCTTGTTTAGCTCACACCTAGCTCAACTCTTGTAAGAAAATTAGGCACACACTTTAGATTTGAAAAATTAAGTTCGTGTGTAAAATAGGCACGCATTCCCGTAAAGAAAGTTTCTCTATACTTACTAAGGGAATCTCACATTGTCACTCTCGATCGCAATTCACGCCCTATGCCTAAAAGTCTCACACTTCTCGATTTTACCGAATTTTCAGCTTCTTTCGATTGCCCTTTCTCAAATTTTTAATTTTTTTGGGTTTTCACATTTTTTTATTATTTTATACCTATACTACATGCACGGCCAACTCGACTAATGACTCGATACCTTGGTGGAATGACTCAATAATACCAAAACGTGCACGCAAAAATATGAATAATAAAAAGAAAAATAAGGACATAACCAAAAACCTCTAACTAAATGCAGACACGGGCGATGCAAAGACTCAATACTGACTAGTAAAAGGATACCCCCACACTAGGATGCATCGTTGTCCTCAACGATCAAACGAGGACTCAACAATCCTAGCACGAGGGCCAACTCCACTACTCGTCTTCCTCTTCGGAGTACGGGGCCTCCTCGATTTCGTCTCCATCATCCCCAACTTCCTCGTCCACATTCTCATCAGGCGGGGCCTCATACGCGGCCCCTTGATACCATCTCTCAGTGGTAGGGACAGGTGGCACAAATTCCTCTCTAGGCACTTCAGTCGAGTAAAGCACCCATTCTCCAACCATTTGAACCAAATTACCCAATTGGGCTTGGTTACTTTGCAAGCACTCAAACTGACGCCTCCTCTCTTCCCTATCCACTGTCATCTCCTCTCGCAACTGGTTGAAGGCGGCCTCACCATCAAAACCAGCTCTCTTGAATCCTACACTCTTCCTCCGACCCTTATTCCTCTTCAAAGCTTTGGCCGTGGCATCGAACTTAGACCATTCTCTCTTGGGGAAGACAGGAATGATCTTGTCGTATTTAGGAATCGCCACCTCAGAAACAATGGCTAAGTGGGTGAGCAAGCAAGTATGCCCCGGAGCCATCTTGTTGTTTCTAGAAATTCGATCCATGATATTACCTTATATGAATCGAGGAATATCAATTATTTGCCCTTCCCAAAGACACAACGCCATCACACAAAGTCTAAAGGAGAATGTGGGGTTTGAGGTGGTTCCCAAAACCCAATTCTCGAATAACTCACAAATCCATCGAGCTTCCGGTTTTAACTCCCCAGTTGGAACCTTCCATTTAAGCATTGACCCTTTCCTATCCCATGGAGACTTACCCGGCGGAAAACAAAATTTGTTGACCTTGTCATAAATGTTCTCGTCCAAAACAACCCGAGAAAAAGCACACGCATCCGCTAGAGGTGGTAATTTAAGTGCAAAAGCGATAGACTCCGGTGTGAAGACTATCCACTTGTTTCGGCAATACACCAACATATGGTCGCGACTCTCACCGTCCAACACATACCTAAGGTTGACAACAAACTCCCCAGCGATGGGTGCGCTCGAAACTCCGACTAATTCGAACCACTTAAGAAGCCCTTCCCTATCGTAAATGCTCTTAATAGGTGGGGGCATGTCCGGGTGTAATTCGAACACCCTCTCGGGTTGTCCATGTTTGGTAAGATAATGGTCATGGTCATAATCGTAATGGCCTCGTGAGTCACGAAACGATACGAGTCAAAGTTCGTCACAGTCAATTTCCTCACATTCACCTTCCCCTCTCTTCGTTGTCTCATCACGGGTCGGTTAGGGAACGGAGTTTTTAACAGATCATATTTGGGCGACTCGGGCGCCTCTATGGTAGGCGGAGCAGATTCGGACGCCTCCATAGACGACCCCTCACCCGTCTTTCGCTTTTTCGAGGCCATTAAGCAAATCAAACAAAATTCGATGAAAATTGAAACTGTGCACTGTGACAGGGAGTGTGTACAGAATTAAACACGTAAGGAAGCAAACACGTAGTTCCTAAGACTCTAAGCAATCGCCCCCAAGCACGCTTCTAAGCGCAACAAAAAGTAATATGGGCTTTTACTCAATTTGTGCCTAAGACTCGAATAATGAAAGAACTAGTTTAAGAACGTACCTACGTGTCCGGAGCAAGTCTTACGGGCACAAAAATCGCAGCAATTGGACAATTCGGGCTGTTTTGAGGTTGCCGAAAGAAATTGTCGAAACTTCGAATTGTTAGATGCTCTGTACTCCTTTTGAAGTCCCCGTTTATGTGGCCTCAATGACCGTAAGCTGAATCACACTCCAAGTGGTCCAATTTTTGATTTTGAACTTCGGAACCCTAGTTCTTCCTCCTCTGATTTCTATCTCGTCTCTCACTCTCACTCAAAACCACCCTTGAATCCTTGTTCTACTCTCTGTCGCGAGCAAAACCCTTACTTGGGTGTTGAATTTGACGAAGAAACAAGGTGGGGAGAGTTTGGTGTGTCGTGCGGCAATGGAGGAGAAGGCTCTGTTCGTGAGTTGAAGAAGAAGAGTGAAGAACTGATGAAATAATCGGGTCAGTTGGGTTTTTATACCCTTGGGATGAATTTCCCCAAATACCCCTCAGAAATCCATCCTTCTTTGCATTATTTCGGGCTTTTTGGACCTTTCACGCATTCTGGGCACTCTCTTCGTGCGAAGAGAATTTCTCTTCGTGCGAAGAGATTGTCCAGAATGCTTTCTTCTTCTTCTTGTGACAGTCTTCCTGTTTTGAGACAGAAGGCTGTCACAGGAAGAATTTTTTTTTTTCTAAGTACAAACTCTTCGTGGGAAGAGTTTTTCTCTTCGTAGGAAGAGAACTGACAGTGCTAAAAAAAATTCCTCTTTTGCTTGATTTCCTTCGACTATTTACTCGTTTCTTCGAATCTTCATGAATCTCCTCTTCCTCGAGATCCCGTATAGATGATAAAAGATTCCCAAAGTCCGGGGAATATTTTTTTCTTCAAATTCATCCTCTCGAAGATCCGTTGAAAATTTCCGGATGTTTTAAGCCGCTAAAATATCCTTTTTTCGCCATTCCACTCGTGCCTTTGCTTCTTCATGAATCTCCTCGACCTCGAGATTCCTTTTGCATCATAAAAGATTCCCAATGTCCGGGGAATCCTTTATTCTTAAATTTAACCCTTCCAAAGACCCGTTTGGCAATTCCGGATGCTTTTTCGACGCCTTTTTGCCCGCATAACATCCTTTTTGGCCTATATTCTTCGTCCGGACTCCGATTTACGCGATCCACCTGTCCACAGAAAGCTCTCGACCACCCCCACACGTTGGCACTTTTCAATTCTGTTTTTAGTCTGTTCTTCAAACTTTCACCTCGTAATCCGTGCCAGTGAGCTAGCTTTCTCCGTTGATTAATCAAATTCTTGCGTATATCAAGAGGGGGAGTCCGGGATCATGATCTTCCTCAAGTGCGTGTGTTGAGTAAGTGTAGGAATGGCGTCAATCTTCTATTTCTTCATTCCGGGTCCCGATACGCGTTTTGGTCTGCTCTTCCTCGTTTTTCGTGCGATTCTTCACTCGCGCATCAAGAAGGGGGGCCCGGAATAGGCCATTTACCTAGAATTCCTGCACATACTAATTGGAATTATTAAATCCCCTCTCTCGCACCTCTCAAATAAATGAAATAAAAACTACAAAACAGTATTAAAACCTATTCTACAGCAATAAATAGGTTGGGTTGCCTCCCAACAAGCGCTTTGTAATTTAAGGTCGACGGCCCGACCCAGTTACCTCAGAGATTAATTAAATTGCGGGAGTTGCATGAAGCCATTCAATGACTCCAATGAAATTCCCGTCCACGTACGATTTCGCTCTCTGGCCGTTCACCTTAAACCTGTTCCCGTTTGCGTCCTCCACCTCAAGAGATCCCCACGGATAAACTGCGGTAATTGTGTAGGGACCACTCCATCTAGATTTTAATTTCCCTGGAAACAGCTTTAGTCTAGCGTTAAAGATCAGCACCCTCTGTCCTACTTTGAAGTCTCTCGGGATGATGTGCCTGTCGTGCCACAGTTTTGTCCTCTCCTTATAGATTCTCGCACTTTCATACGCCATCAATCGAAATCCTTCAAGTTCAAGCAGTGCTTGCTTCCGTAGCTCACCTGAGAGCTTAGCGTCCAAATTGATCTTCTTCAAAGCCCAGAATGCCTTGTGCTCAAGTTCCACCGGAAGATGACATGACTTCCCAAATACGAGCTGATAGGGAGACATGCCTAAAGGGGTCTTGTAAGTAGTCCTATATGCCCATAAGCTATCATCTAAATGCAGAGACCAATCCTTGCGTCCCGGGTTGACTATCTTCTCAAGAATCCCTTTTATCTCTCGGTTAGAAACTTCTGTTTGCCCATTTGACTGCGGATGATAAGCCAGTGATATCTTATGCGTCTTTACCCCATATTTTCTCAAGACATTGGCAAAGACTTTATTCACGAAATGCGGTCCTTCATCACTGATAATGGCTCTGGGAGTCCCAAATCGTGTAAATATGTTCTTACGCACAAATCTCTCTACAGTAGCTCCATCGTTTTTAGGGCAAGCCATTGCCTCTACCCACTTGGTCACATAATCCACAGCTAACAATATATAAAGATTTCCAAGTGAAGACGGGAATGGTCCCATGAAATCAATGCCCCAAACATCAAAGGGCTCTACTTCCAACACGAAATTTTGAGGCATCTCGTTTCGGTTGGAGATATTGCCAGTTCTCTAACATCGATCACACCGATGTACAAACAAATGAGCATCTTTATGTAAAGAAGGCCAATAAAATCCACATTGCAATACCTTTGCCACAGTGCGCGTTTTGCCAAAATGCCCTCCGCAATTCAATTCATGGCAGTGTCTAAGAATATCCAAAGTGTCTGGCTCAGCTATGCACCTTCTCAACACGTTGTCAGCTCCCAACCTGAACAAATAAGGGTCATCCCAGAAATAGTGTCGTGCATCTGCAAAAAAATTCTTTTTCTGATGGAACGACATGTCTTTTGGGACAATATTGAGCGCCTTGAAATTTGCCAAATCCGCAAACCAAGGCACAGCTGCTACCACTACCATAAGTTGTTCATCTGGAAAATCTTCTCTAATTGGCACTTCCTCTTGTTTTTCGTTCTCCAGTCGTGACAAATGGTCTGCAACAACGTTCTATACTCCCTTTTTGTCCTTGATCACTATGTCGAACTCTTGCATTAGCAATACCCATCGGATCAACCTAGGCTTCGCATCCTTCTTAGTAAGAAGATATTTGAGGGCTGCATGGTCCGTGAAGATAGTAACCTGAGAACCCACAAGGTATGGACGAAACTTGTCCAATGCGAAGATAATAGCTAACATCTCCTTCTCCGTGGTGGCATAATTAACCTGGGCAGTATTAAGAGTACGACTGGCATAGTAAATTACATGAGCTACCTTGTCTTTCCGCTGTCCCAGCACTGCTCCCACCGCATAATCGCTGGCATCACACATAAGCTCGAATGGCAAGGTCCAGTCTGGGGTGGCTATAATAGGAGAACTTATCAGCTTTTTCTTGAGCAAATCAAAAGTTGTCCTGCACTCTTCATTGAAATCAAAGACGGCATCTTTCTCAAGCAACCCAGATAATGGCTTTGTGATCTTCGAGAAGTCTTTAATGAAGCGCCGATAGAAACCTGCATGTCCCAAGAAACTCCGTACCCCTTTGACAGATATAGGATAAGGAAGCTTCTCGATTACCTCAATTTTTGCCCGATCTACCTCTAAGCCTTTACTGGAGATCTTGTGCCCCAACACTATCCCCTCGGTCACCATGAAATGGCACTTCTCCCAGTTAAGCACTAGGTTGGTGTCAATACATCTGTCCAGTACCCGAGCTAGCTGCTGTAGGCAGTCTTCGAAACCATCACCATAAAGCAAAAAATCATCCATGAAGACTTTGAAATATTGCTCCATCATGTCTGAGAAGATAGACATCATACACCTCTGAAACGTGGCAGGGGCATTGCATAGCCCAAAGGGCATGCGCCTGAATGCAAACGTCCCATAAGGACAAGTAAATGTCGTCTTCTCCTGGTCAGCTGGCTCAATCGCTATCTGATTATACCCAGAGTATCCATCCAAAAAGCAGTAATGCGAATGACGTGCCAGCCTATCAAGCATCTGGTCCACAAATGGGAGGGGGAAGTGATCCTTCAAAGTGGCATCATTGAGTTTGCGGTAATCCATGCAAACTCTCCACCCAGTAACTGTACGAGTGGCAATTTGATCACATTTTTCCCCTTCCACCACAGTTATACCACCCTTCTTAGGAACACACTGCACCGGGCTAGTCCACGTGCTGTCGGAAATTGGATAGATGATACATGCTTCCAACCATTTAAGCACCTCTTTCTTCACCACCTCCTGCATGTGAGGGTTGAGGCGGCGCTGAAACTGAACTGCCGGCTTCTTGTCTTCCATGAGCCAGATCTTGTGCTGGCAAACTGTGGGGCTGATCCCCTTGATATCCGCTATGGTCCATCCCATAGCTGCTTTCCTCTCCTGCAATACCTTGAGAAGCTGCTCCTCCTGTTCCCTGTCCAAACACGCAGAAACAATAACAGGTAAAGTTTCATCAGATCCCAAGTATAAATATTTTAAATGAGCAGGTAGCGGTTTCAATTCTAAAACAGGAGCAGTAATAAGAGAAGGAGTAAGAATCTTCCTGCTTCCCTCATTAAAGAGGGGTAGGGGTGAGCGCCACCTGGCCTCCATAGCCTGTTCTTTTTCACTCGAATCAAGTAAGGCAAGTTCCTCATACAGCTGCTCCAATAATATATCGTCCTCCTCGTCTGGTGTGTATGCCTCCACACCACAGCACTACTCACTCACTGCATATGCAGGGAATTTCATAGCTTCAAAGACATTAAATGCCACCTTTTCGTCGTTAATACGCATAGTCAATTCTCCATTGGCAACATCAATCATCGTCTTTCCCGTAGCAAGGAATGGCCGACCCAATATGAGTGGGACATCATCATCAGCATCCATATCTAGGATCACAAAATCTGCGGGAAAGATGAGTCCTTCGACTCTCACAAGCACATCCTCCAAAACACCCCGTGGTCGTTTTATAGTCCGGTCAGCCATCTGTAAACACATACGAGTGGGTTTTGGATCTCCTACACCGAGTTGCTCAAATACTGATGTAGGCATCAAATTTATGCTTGCTCCAAGATCACATAACGCTCTACCATGGAACGCATCTCCCAAGGTCACAGGAATAATGAAACCACCCGGATCTTTCATCTTTTTGGGTAGCACTTTTTGCACCACGGCGCTACACTCCTCATTCAGGGTCACGGTCTCAAAGTCATCCATGCGTATCCTATTAGAGAGGAGGTCCTTGAGAAATTTAGCATATTTAGGCATTTGCAAAATGGCTTCCGCAAAAGGGATATTAATGTGCAGCTTCTTGAAGATATCCACAAACTTCTTGAAATGCTTGGCATCCTCTTGACTCTTCAATCTCTGCGGGTAGGGAACACGAACACTATACTCCTCCTTTGGCTTCTGTTTCTCATCCGACTTCCTCACCGTGTCCTTTGATTGGGGAATCATGGTAGGCACGGGAATCTCTTCATCCAAGGCTTTTTCAGTGGCCTTAGTCGCCTCAGCTCGCGCATGGGTAGGATATGGGGGATCCTGAGTAGTGGTCCCACTGCGAGTAGTAATAGCCTTCAATTGCTCAGTTGGGGTAATAGTGTTGGACGGAAGTATACCAGGTGGAAGTCGAGTATTTTGATTGGCTATTTGCCCAATCTGTGTTTCATGGCTTTTTATCGAGGCTTCTATCGCGACAATCTTGCTTTCAATCTTATCATTGCTAGCTAACAGTTTCTTCAACAACGCGTTTGTGTCCTGCTCTTCTGAAGATGGAGGTGGTGGAGGAGCCTGTTGCTGTGGAGCCTGTCGCTGAGCTTGATAAGGAACATTTGGCCTTAGACCTGGCGCATATAGTCCACTATTCGGATTGGCATAACTGAAGTTGGGGTGATTGCGGTTGTTGGGGTGATAGGTGTTTGGCCATTGCTGCTGTCTTTGGCCCATGTAGTTTACGTCTTCAATACCGTCCCCATATCCCTGGTTTGCATCTGCTACCATCTCTCCCACTGACTTCACCTGTGCCGATGGATTCAAATTGTTGAAAGCCGAAGTCATCACTGCCATCTGATGTTCAAATTTCTGTTCCACCATGGACTCAATCTTACTAACCAATGCCCCATCTGATTTCGTGCTTCTACGAGTCTCGGACCTCGTGGATTCGCGTTTGGCCACATTATCTAGCAAATCACGACATCTCTGTAGTCCCATCCCCATAAAATTTCCTTCAGCCATCATGTCCAGCTCACTAGCAGTCTCCCTGTCCAAAGCATTATAAAAGTAATGGAGGAGTTTATACCATGGCTCTCCGTGAGTAGGGCATCTGCGCAAGAGCTGGTTGAACTTTCTCCACGTGTCTCCCAAAGAATCATCTTCCTGCTGTGTAAATTTGGTTATGTCAGCCATCCGTTGAGCAACCTTGGATGGTGGAAGATACTTCCTGAGAAACTCTCTACTACAATCTGCCCATGTAACTATGCTGTCAGCTGGAAGTTCCATAAGCCATGTCTTTGCCTTTCCCGATAAGGAGAAGGGGAAAAGCATGAGCTTTATCGTCTCGAGTGGAACTCTCTGATCATACATGGTAGAAGTGATCTGCTCGAAATTTAGCAAGTGTTGATGTGGATCATCACTCGGAGCTCCAGTGAATAAGCACTCATCCCTAACCATGTTGATCAACGGTTGGCGAATTTCGAAATGGGCTGCATTGATCTGAGGCCTGACAATGGTAGGTTGATATCCCTCCGGTGTAGTCCTGAAGTAGTCCACCAAAGGACGCTCATCCTCCTCAGCATTGTTGACTTGCTCTACCACATTCCGACCGTTGTTGTTCCGATTATTGCCCCCATTATTGCCATTGCCACCGTTATTTCTGCCAACTACTTCCGCACCAGGAAGTTGTTGTGGATTCGGAGGATTCATGCGATCAATCATCGCCTGCATCTCAGCCATTTGAGCCCTAAGTTGCTCAGATTTCGCGGCTCTGTTTGCAGCCTCCTCTACAGCAGCTGCTCTAGCTGCTTCCGCATCTTGCACATTTTTGCGGATTCTCTCAAACTCAGCTCTCGTTTCTTCATCCATGACTACTGAGCTTGAATTCCTCTTGTCTCTACGCTGTGCTTTTAATAAGGATTCCGGGTCTTCAAACGTTGGATACAAAGGCTCGTCTCGAGAACGGGTCATGCACCGTGTAAATCAACCTGAAATCACAAACCACGCAAAACGTAGGTGAGTAACGGATATAAACAATAAATTAAAATCTCTAAGGCTAGGTGTAATACCCCGTAAAATATTAAAGGGTAAAATAGTAAATTGACAAATTAAATATAAATTTAATCATAAAATAAAAATAAAGTAAAGTTGTGTAAATTATTAGTTTCGTTAAATTTTAAGAAATATTAAGTTAGTATTTGTAAACAATTACGCGAGCAATTTTTTAACTTTAATCGTTAACGCGGGTAAAGCCACCGCGTAAAATGGTGTCATTGCCACACCTAATAATTTTCTAAAACAAGCAAATACCAGATTGTTTTTCTTCCCTATTTGTCTTATCTTCTTTTTCAACTACAAACTTTTCTCCTCCCTGTTTTGTTTCGGCAACAACCCCGACAACCCACCTCATCACCGCCTCCATCACTTTCACAATCTCTCTCTCTCTCTCCCCTTCTCCTCTGGACAACACAACCACCAACGTAGTCATCATCTTCACCTTCTTTTCTTCACGGCAAAGAAGCCTTCCACATCGTCCCTCTCTCACTCTCTTCTCCCTATATAAACACAGCATCAACTTCTTCTGTCTCAGCAGCACACACCACCATGGTCACCAATGTCACCACCATCATCATCGTCTCCCTCACTTCCGGCCACCTCCAACGCCACCACCGAGAACATAACCACCACCTCCACCTTCACCCACTGCCCCCAGCTCTCATCTCTGCCTCACTCTGTTCTCCGTCCGAAACAGAGCACGGCAGCAGCAGCAGCAAGCCCAGAAACTGCCACCACCACCGCCTCTGTTCCCGACGGGAACACCACCGAAGCCACACCTCCTCCACTCTCCCCCATCACGGCCCATCTCTCGACTCCTCCCTCTCTGTTTCAACCCAGTTAGCAGAGAGATAGGCCAAAGACAGAGGCAATAGCGTAGAGCAAACAGAGGTCCGACCACGCCGGCGGACCTCCATTAATTCCGGCAAAGTTACGGCCGAGCTCCCACAACGGTGCCCATCGCGTTTTGGCCACTCCGGTCGAATCCTAGACGTCTGACCAAGCCTCCAGAAGCCTCAGCCGAACCCAGAAGCAACCCAGTCACCGGCGTCGAGCTCAACCTCCGACACCACCGTTCGGCCGCCCGACCCGACTCAATTCTTCATTGTTTCTCGCGATTTTTGGTACCGGTACGCTCTACTCTTCACCCTGAGTTGATTTAGATTGTCTAAATCGTATGTTGATGCTTTGATTCACGTTTAGATCGATCAAATTGAAAAATTATGCTTAGGGGGAGGTAGTTGTCATTTTCAGAAAGTATATTAACTAAAGAAATGGGGTATTTGTGTACTTTCAGAAAAACTTAGGGGTCTGTTTGTTATTTAGCAATCTGAAATATAAAAATAAAATAAAAAAAAATAGGATTTTAGGATTAGATTAATTCCTACACTTTCTAGTCATCATTCTATAATAATAATAATAATAATAATAATAATAATAATAATAATAATAATAATAATAATAATAATAATAATAATAATAACAACAATACTTGTAGTCACAATAAATAACAATAATAGCCATAGTAATAATAATAACAATAATAGTAATAATAGTAATGTACATAATAATAGTAGTAGTAGTAGTAGTAGTAGTAGTAGTAGTAGTAGTAGTAGTAGTAGTAGTAGTAGTAGTAGTAGTAGTAATAATAATAATAATAATAATAATAATAATAATAATAGTAATTTTAATAAATAGTAATAACAATAATAGCAATAGCAATAATAAATAAGAAGAATAAGAATAAGAATAAGAATAACAATAGAAGTAATACTAATAGCAATAATAATAATAATAATAGTTATAATAATATAAATAATAATAGTAATAATAATAGCAAAATCAAAAGTAATTTAAGTAATTAAATAATATAGATAAAATAGGAACTAGCCAAATAGAATTTATTTTCTTTCTTGAAAATAAACAAGCTCAAAAGCATAACTTGTAATTATTGATTTTTGGTGTATTTTAAAATTGGTTGGTAAATAGGAAATATTTTTGAATTTTAAATTAACGACTTTCTCAAATAATAACGACCTTTTAATCGTATTAATAAAAAAGAATAATTTCTCCAACTTGTATTGGTTTCTTAAAAATAGATATGTTGACAAAATTAGTATTTAAATATTATTAAAAGTTTATGGACTTAAATTATGAGTTTCTATATAATATTAAAATTTATAATATTATTAAAAATATGAATATAGATAGATAGATAGATAGATAGATAGATAGATAGATAGATAGATAGATAGATAGATAGATAGATAGATAGATAGATAGATAGGGAAAATTAAGAGATTTCCAATAAAATTTGTTAAGCTTATAATAATTTCCGATTGCATATTTGTGTCGATAAACTTGTGATCGAGTAAAGAAATGTAACGTGTAGGGGACAAGTTTGTAGACAAGGGCCACGTGACAATCTAGAGGACTTTACGTGCTATTTGCTAAGGACCGAGGTAAGTAATATGCCAAGCCTAGTGTGCCCAGCTTCCTTCGTGTCATATTATGATTTTTAATACTTGTCTCAAAATGTGTTTATGACTTATATGTTCTTATTTGTGATTACTTTACATTTTAAAGAAGTTGTTTTGATTTGATACTGTCACACAAAAATTAATAATGCGTAATAATGTAAAGTGGAAAGAGTTGTACGGGAGAAGCTCATTATTGTCGTGTTGACTTCAGTCACTCGGCCCGTGATTTAGATTGGTCGTGGTTGACTTCGGTCACCCGACCCGTTTATTTTAACCCGGTCGCAACCTGCCGGGTGTCTCCATGTACTCACCCCTCTGGCCGCAAGAAGTCTTTGGGGGCTGCCGGTAGTTAAGGTCATGGTAGCTAGTGATAGAATAGTAGATTCTTCCCCGTGTCAACAAAGTTAATAATACAGTTTTCTATGAGATTTGGACGGTTATAAAGGAAAAGAAGAAGATATTGGGAATCGTATTCCCCGTTTACAAGTAGAGAAAAGAGATTAAAAGAAAGGGAAGATTACTTTTGAGTCCTATTTTACTCTTCAAGTTTACTGTTTTATAATTCATTCCTCCTTGTTATTACATGAAACGTAAACATGCCTCGTCTTCCGTTTTACGAGCTTGGGTGTTGCTTACTCAGTACTTTATGCTGATTTTAGAAAAACTGCGGTCTTTGTTTCCTTCCCCCGCAGATTTAGAAGAAGATGACTATGGCATGACCGGGTACGAGACTCACTAAGGAGGTTCCGATTACAAGTTGTGAAATAGTTTGAATATTCTTTGAATAATGTATAATAGAAACGTGTGACAGCCTTGAGAACGTGTTGTAATATTTAATAGTATGTAATACATATGTTGGGATGTTGTGCTTTTGATGTTCCGCCGTTACTTTTAGCTTCGGCCTCCCCGTCTCGTCCGAGCCGGATAAGGAATTATAACTAATTTAGCCGAAGTCCCCGGCAACGGCGCCAAAAACTTGACACGCTCCAACTGCAAGTGTACATCTGTCGTGTGTAGTAATAAACCGGAAATTCGGGTTGTCGAACCCAAGGGACTTTGTTTGAATTAATTATTGTTCTAAACCTTATGTGGGTACGTCGCAATTTGTGTTTGATCTAATTCTACTAAAATAAACGCAATATTCTCAATTAACCAAGTGAAATAGTTCACGATTAATAAAGAATGAATTTTAGGGTTTTTGTAATATAAGGGAAAAACACCGGGAATTCTCTAGGTTCACTAGGTTGAGCTAAATTTATGTTTTGTCTTGCAAAACAACCACGTATCTTTCACTATCAATCAAGCAATATTAAACTCACCGAGTTACCAAGTAAGTATACTATACTTTAAACCAAAACAAACCGAGTTACCAAGTCTATTCTAGCTTAAAGCATGCATTAAAACCAAAATTCTACTTTAACGATCCTAGTTAACGATGTCGAGTTACCAAACATTGATACAACTAGGTGAATTATTCAATTTACCGACTAATTCTCACGGAGTTACCGCGTGAAAACTAATTAAGTTTATCTCTACGTTAGCTACTCGCAAAGATAATATGATTACAACCGTGAATAATCCATAATAATGAAAGATTACGTGAGATTAAGCTAAAACATGAATCACAATCATCAAAACATGATATTTAGATCAAACCCTAGCTACACCAAACGAGAATTCCCAGCAAATAACGTTTAGCTACTCATATTCATACTCAAAACAACAAACCTCATGAGTTTAAACATAAAAATCAAGAAAAGAGAAGAGTTGAGAATCCAAACGGATGATCCAAAGCTCCTAAGCTCTCACAATAGCTCCTTGATCTCCAAAAGATGTGTCTCACGTGAAAAACTCCTCAAAAAGTCGACCTAACACACTTAAATACGTTCCTAGAATAATATAACAAAGTTTCTAATAATTGCAAAAAGACCCCGGCCGTTTCTAGCTTTCTGGGCGAACTCTTCGGGCGAAGACACTTTATCTTCGTGGGAAGAGATTGTCTGAAGTCTTCCTGCAAAAGTCCTCCTATTTTGAGACAGCATCATGTCACAGGAAGAGAACTGGAATTTTGGCTAAGTCTTTTCTTCGTGGGAAGAGCTTTTCTCTTCGTGCGAAGAGTTCCTGCCTTAGCTTTTTTTCTGGCTTCTTTTCTTGAGTTTTCCTTACTTTCTTTATTTCCGAAGCTCGTTTCTTCACCACCTTTGATCCTCGCGTCCTATTTCCTGCCAACCACAACACGAAACACGAACCCGCGATCATATCACAATAAAAGCAACAAAATATATGAGAAACGCCCGGATTTAACGATTAACGCTCAAAAACTCAATTTTCACAATTATAGCACAAAACACTCAAAGACGATTAAATTCCCCATGATAAGCACGCAAAACATAGAAAAAATAAGGAATAATATAACTCCAAAACGGAGTTATCAGTCATGCATATGAAAATCAAACAAACCATACTGCTGAATTCATAAACCCTAGGTTCACCGAGAACCTAGGTAAAAGGTTTATCTAGCGTACATTATTGAAAAACAATGTTTCATAAAAGAAAGAAGAAAGATCAAACGGGTTTATGGCTGAATACTGAAAACTGCTCCAATCCTGCTCTGCTCCAATCCTGACGGCTCTGGTACTGGTTGCTGTGATGATGATTGTGTGTGTAACCTAATTCTATGCTGGAACACCTCCTTTTATACTGCCACAGTCTCTAAAACTGATGCCCAAAATCCCTGTTCTACCCCTGCAAAAACCCGACCTGGAAGCTTCTGGAAACCCATCGTGCGTTCGAACGCAGCTTTCCAAAGTTTGAACGCAGTGCGTCTGACGCATGTCTCATGCGTTTGAACGCAGGCCTTGGCTTATTCTCCTTTTTCCTTCTGGCTTCTCGGACTTTTGCGTCTGAACGCACCCCTTGGTCTTCGCGGTTCTGGAGTCAAGTCCTGCATTTGAACGCAGGTCTGTGCGTCTGAACGCACGGAGTTAGCTTTTCTTCTGCCTTTTTTCCTTGCTTCCTCTGCTGCCGTGTTGTGCGTCTGAACGCAGGGATCCTGGGTCTGAACGCACAGAGTTAACTTTTCTGCGTCTCTTTCTGCTCAACTTACTTGATACGCTGCCTCCAAATCCAAGCCAATTCCATGCATTTCTCGGCACCTGTTACCTGCACATAATAACATGTACCCTCGATCATATCCAATAAACACAATTATGCATGAAATTACTCAAATCTACCGATTATGCCATCAAAGTCTCTGCCTCGTATCAAGTGGAAAATAGGCTGAAAATGGGCAAACTCAACTCTCACAGGGTTAGAACCAATGGTAAAAAGATGTCCCAAACTAATTCCATTTTCAAGCTATCAACTGCACCCACGGTGTGGGGTGAGCAGAAACCCGCACAACCCGACCGGTCCGAGCCGAACCGATCGAACACGGGTAAAAAAAATTGTTTTAATGATTGGGTATGGGTTGATTTAACCCAGACCCGCCAAGAATCGGGTGGGGCGCGGGTACTAACTAGTTGAACCCGAAGGAACCCGGGCCGACCTGAATTAATGTGAGAGGCACGTGGGTCTGTGGGTAGTGGGTACTGGGTACTAATTACTTCGTACCAATCACAAAACCGACCTAGCCGCGTCTGTTTTGTTTCTCTACAGATAACGAAGAAGAAGAAGAAGAAGAAGAAGAAGAAGAAGAAGAAGAAGAAGAAGAAGAAGAAGAAGAAGAAGAAGAAGAAGAAGAAGAAGAAGAAGAAGAAGAAGAAGAAGAAGAAGAAGAAGAAGAAGAAGAAGAAGAAGAAGAAGAAGAAGAAGAAGAAGGAGAGAGAGAGAAGAAGAAGGAGGAGGAGGAGGAGGAGGAGGAGGAGGAGGAGGAGGAGGAGGAGGAGGAGGAGAGGAGGAGGAGGAGGAGGAGGAGGAGGAGGAGGAGGAGGAGGAGGAGGAGGAGGAGGAAGAGGAGGAGGAGGAGGAGGAGGAAACAACTCAAAATTTAAATATACATTTTAGGAACAAATATGTATGTTTATAGCAATATTGAGTATAAACTGACATCTATATTTAATATTTTGTGGTACTATTGCTAGGTGACTATGTCCTAATAAAATTAGAAGAGAGTATGTAACATATAGACATGTATATATACGTATATATCACACTTATATTTAATTGTGTGTATATCACTATAGTGTCACATATACTATGTGGCGACTTTTATCACGACATGCCGATAATATCACACCCGATTATTTTCTATGAAATCAACAAGTTAGCTTCATCACAAAATTTTCAACCACAATCAAATATGGAGACGACAATCATTTCCGTAAAAATCGGATCATGCCTTTGGTAGAAATAAATGAAACGCTATTCTCTTATCTTCTTCACTATTTTTTCTACGTCTTCATTTTCTTCATCTTCTTCAAACTTCTTCTCTTTTTCTCTATAAATAGCCACCTCCCGAAGCTCCATCACACCAACAAACCCACAGCTACAACCTCCCTCAGCTTCACAATCATCTTCATCATCCTTGCCATCTCCATTACACCCAACAACACCATAACACTTTGCCGGAGAACTCCATAACCACCAACTCAAGCTTTCTCTCACTCATCTCAAACCAACACAAGAACCATAACCACCACCCTTCAAGTCACACACTCACTCACTGATTTTCATATCATCTTTTAGCAGAAAAGAGCCGGTCGAACCATCCACCAAAAGCAGCCGCAACAGTAGCAGCGACTATTGGACATCGGACTTTTTCTTGCTGTATATCCTTCGTTACAACTCGGAATTGGCCCCAATTTTAACCACATCTTCCTCTACAACTTTCGTTCTTTTTCCCCGACCAAACGGAGTCAAAACAGAGCCCGAATTCATCCCGCGCTGAAACTGCTCTAGCCGAACAGTACCCACTGGACAGCATTGTTGTTCTTCCTTGTTCTTTTTCGTTTTAGCTCCAAAACGACCTTCTTTTTCACCTATATATCCCTCTACTTGTTATATATAACTTTCATTCTTTAACCACGTTCAAAAGATGCCAAAACGGATCCCGAATCGTTGCCCAACTAAAACTACATTAGCAACGTCAATTAGATACCTCCGTTACCAACTCCGCCAACGACCATCACTTGGGACACGGCTGCTACCGTACACTCCGTGACACTCCAAAGACTCCCTTAGCACCATTCTCGCAATCTGAAGAGGTTCAAGCAGCCCGTGTTAGGCCACCGTTCATTTCATCTGAAACTTGGTATAACTTTCTTTTCCCGCGTCGCATTTTACATGTTCTTGCATATTCGTTCTCTCACACCTCCCGAAAGTCATTCATGTTGAATTAGTTGAAAACGGGACGTTAGAAATGCATATGACAATTATTTTTGAATTGGGGGTTGTAAATGTATTTTCTACAACTAGCAACAACTCATGTTTTCGAGAATTGGACAAGTCTAGGGGAGGCAAGTGTACAACTACATTTCTAGCTATCCTACATTATAAATACCTAAGTACTAATTAAATATTAGTATAATAAATAATGATTAGTAGTTAGTAAATAAATATTAGTGTGAGTAGGATGAAGATTAGTAAATTAATATAAATATTAGTTAATATTAAATTTGATAATTAATATATAATTTTTTTATAAATAAATTAGGATTATTCGTTTTGACAAATAAACAATGTCTTAGTACTTAATTAAGGAACATCCTTAAAATTCGACTAGGTCACCACCGAGTAATTGACTAAAATCAACCCGCTTGATATTGGTAGGACACTTGCATATATATTAAGCGATCAGTTATTGATTAGGATTTATCCTTATTTGTAGACACCAAATTCATAGACGAAGGCTACGTCGGCTACATTTAAACTATCGCCAGAACTTGTAGGTGAGTTCGTAGGCTCAACCCTTACTCTTCAAAACGCGTGTTTAACTATAATTTCTCTATTTGCCTTGACTTGAAATTAATTGTTTTATACGCATTTCTAATGCTTACTCAGTACTTGTGTTTACTAAACATGTCATCGCGTTAATTAAACTCCGTACTTTCACATGTTGGAATTCAATATTTTGGGAAATTGTTATTCGAGAAGAAATTATTTACACTACTTGACGAGATTTTAGAAGTGATAACAACGAGACTTTTCAGAATGTTTAAGCTACTAATCACGTAAAGTGGAAACACGAACTCTCGGGGACTTGATATGGATTGACCAAGCAAAGGTTTGGACTTGATATGGTTTGACCAAGAAAAGCTTGGGACTTGAGTCAAAGGTGACTCTATGTTTTCCCCTGGGGCGCATTAGCACAGGGTAAGGCTCTAGTACTACTCTCTTGGGACAACAGTTTCCCTCGTAGGGGGTGTCGACACTTAAGGTCTAGATGCTGAGGTGAGATTGGTTTGGACGAGCGGATTATTCCGCCGTTTACAATGGATATGATTATTGGTAATGGATCTCCCCGATTAAAGAACTAAACTGATTTTTGGACTAAATGAACATGTCATAACTTGTTATTATACTTACATGTACCTCACTCTGATTTACGCGTTGTGATGCGTTCTCATTCATCTTTTACTGACTTTTACTGTGATGTCCTTGTTTTGTAAAACCCCCACATGAGAGGCCTACGTTGGGGATGGGGACGTCGCATACTAGTGGAAGTATCACCTCGCATGAATAAAGTAGTAATTTCACTATTCTGTTGTTTGTAATATAATGGTTTGTAATAACTCTGAACAAGGCTTGTGAACTCTTTTATGTAATAAAGTTTGTTTTGTGAATCCGAAGCAAAGATCATTTCTCCTGATCATGGTGGTTAATTCTCCATGAGAAGGGAACGCCCGAAATTTCAGCAATGAAAATTTGGGGGTGTTACAGAGGAGGCTAACGTCGCGCCTCCAGTTGGGTTCTCAATTCTTGCTCTCTCTCTCTCTCATATCTTCAAAGGTAATTTCTCTCACTCTCTCTCTCTCACACCGATCGGAACTGACTCACCTATTCTCCATATCCGATCACTATTTCAAATGACTTCTCCACCTTAGATTTGTTATTCCATCACTATGGGTTTGCATGTGGAGAAAATCACCGGGTTTACACGGAATCACCCGACATTTATCCGGCCCCGATGAACCCGAAATACTCGGTTTTGGTGGATGTTCGATCGGGGACGGGTTCGGATGTAGCAAAAACCGACAATTCAGGTCGGTCAGCCAAACGAGAATATCCCTGGCCGAACCGACCCGTGCTCTTCCATAGTGTGCGTATATACGCACACCCCTGTGCGTATGTACGCACAGTTTCAGCAAAATACGCACACATCAAAAGGCGGTGGACCTGGGGCAGTTTCATAAATACAGACACTTTGTTTTAGGAACACTTCAACACTATATAAAGATGCATCCAAGGCTCGTTTTCGACACAACAACACACCCCAAGGAGAATTCTGAGCATTCCCGGAGAGCAAGAAAGCACGAATTCAGATTCGAAGACCCCGTTTGCTTTAGTTCTCTCTCTATTCAAGAACTTTGTTATTTACGTTACGAGTTTTAGTAGCTAGAATTTTACCTAGGTACTCGGTGAACCTAGGGTTTTGTACTCAGAGATTGTTCTATGTTTTTTTATTGAATTCATGATCGCACTATCTTTATTCTGCAGTTTTTGTAAGTTATTCTGTCTTTGAATGTTATCTTTTATGCATGATCGGAGTCGCGAACCAGAATTGCTACAGACCCGAGCCTGTAGGTGAAAACGTCAGGTGAAGGTTAAGAAGAAGACAGGATTTGGTACCATACCCTGATAGACCGACCAGAGAAGGGGAGATAAGGCTAGCTAAAAGTTGAGACAAACTATTATAGAATCTGACCCGGGCCATCAAGACAGGTTAGAAACCCTACCAGCCTTAGAACGATACTGCAAACTTGGGCATCTTAACAGGAATCCAAATTTTGCATGATTGTGAAAACATGCAGGATCTGAAAGATTACTGCGCAGCCGGTACGTGGCACGGATAATTAAACTGTTGTGTGTTTTCATATCAAACAAAGAACATGAACCTGTAGAAACCCTAGGGGATCATGGGACCTCGTATTTGGAACCCTATATTTTACAACCTTCGAGATTTCTTCAGAAAACGTCACATAAAATATTTACGTTGTAGTTATTTACTTTCAGTACTTAGTTCGTAATCACAAACTCTCAAAATATTCCTCCTTTTTACACTTTGTTCGTTAAAACTGATTACTAGAAATACCTGCAAAGTCCCTGTGGGATCGATATCCGAGTTGAAAATACTCGCTATATTACTTGATTCGTATACTTGCGATTATCACGCTAAATTGCGCATCATTTTGTCTAGTAGAAATTGGGGCATGCCCAATCTCCTTAATTAACTCTTGTATCCAAGGATTTAACAATATGTGATGGCTAGTTTCACCTTGGTTTGCCCTCCTGAAAAAAACTCCTTGCATTTCTTGATTCTCAGAAAACTCCCATTGTTCACAAAGTTCGGCAGTACACCAATTAAAATCTTATTAACATGAATACAATATTGCCAAGTTTGACTAATACCTGAGTGAGGAATGAACTCATACCAAATGTAGGTTACTATACAAGGTATTGTCATGAAACAACAAAACCTTCTAATTGTGATTACTATACAAGCTGGATGCTTGGGGGATGTCGATCGTCGTGTGTCCGTCGTTCTATTTTCAAAATATAGCCTGGAAATAGATCTTGAAATGCTTAAGTTTGATTTGACCCGAATTGAAGAGAGGTGACTTGAATAGCAGCGAGAGTTATATGACCAAAGCACACATCCTATGCAGCTCGAAGATTCAATTATTGAAGCATTTATGGAAATGATTCAACGACACTATGAGATTGCGACGTTGAAAAGTGAGCGATGTGCTATTGAGCACGTCGAGATCGTCAAGCCAGAAGAGCTTGAAGTTGGACGCAAACTCGAGGAGATTTTGATGTCAAAGAGGAATGAGATTAAGGATTTGGCCCGATTTCCCTAGTTCATTATTTTTATCTTCTTATTTTTTTGAAAATAAATAGCCATGTTAACAAATGAATTAAATAAAGGGCATTGCTTCATCAGTTAAGAAAATATATTCATGGGAGGAAGCACTCTTTACTTTGTTTGAGCCATACTCGGTTTGTACTCAAGCGCGCCAAGAATAATACACAATGTTTATCTACTATTTTAGTTGTTCGTAGTTTATACTCTTGCGGTTGGAGTAGTACATGATGTTTTAGTATTATTTTGGCCGTTCACAGTTTGTACTCTTGCGGGTCATGAGTAGTGCATTTATTTTTTCGTGATTGAACTTAGACAAAATATAAGATGCCTGCGTACCCGGAAGAGATCAAGTCAGAACATAGTTTCGTTTTTTTGGGTGTCGTGCATTATATGCTCTTGCGACTAGGAGTGAAAGACATTTTCATGGTAACGTTAGTGCGCTTCATGCGATAAGGGAGTCAAACTTTGCATTTCAGCATCACCTTTGATGTATCTTATTGGAACATCATCTTCTTCACCAACTTTCTTTGGTAGAGTCATCACTTGGTCGAGTCCAGCGATCACGGATTTTCTAGCGGTGTGAGACCCCAAATTTGCTAAAATTGTTAAAATGTTAATAGTTACGTAAAACATAATTTAGTTGTTGATATCATATTCTTGTTTTTTTTTCAGTCACTGTATACACTGTGGAAGTTTTCCGAGTTTGATTGGACAATAGATATTTTTACTTATGTTAATAAACTGGCATGAAGCAATTTAAATACATGCATGAGATGATCACAGTGAACATGATATAATGCTATATCGCGTTAGATTATAGAATAAATGTGATATTTTATTATGTGTATATCTTAATGATTATGTTCTCATATTAGAAGTAGTCAACATGAAAATTTGTGGGCAGAGTTAGATAACTATGGAATCCAATAGTACACGTGGCTTATTATTAGAGTACATAGCTAATGACTTGCCTAGTTGGGAAACCTCAAATGAAGGTTGTGTGTCTTTGATAGTGTCTGCATGCATGTGAGTGTATTTATTTATTGATTGTTAAAGTTACCACTAAAAAGGTATTGGTTAGTAGAAAAGAAAGAAAGAGAGGGTGAAGACTTCAAATTCCTTTGTGACAATGGGTTTGGTTGGTTGGTCGTTCCTTACAATGGCTATTAAGGGTGAAAAAATCAGATAGGTCGATGAGGAAGACAGTGAGTTGAGAGCGTTGCTGATTTGTGGGTCGGGTGGATTTCAATATCAGCAAGCCTTTGGCTTTGACTAGTAAATTCAATTTCAGGTAGGGAAAATCTAACTTCTAAATTTCTGCAGTTACAGTCTATCTGTGTATATACTGCTGGTGTGTCTTATACAGCTTTTTAGCTACTATTGACTGTTTGGGTGATTGATAAATCACGCTGTTTGTGTATTTGGTGCCGCATGGTGATGTGTAATAACTGACTGTTTTTAAGTAGATTTTAGATTTCTACGCCAGTGGTTAGGCGGTACCTGCTGGGCTATTTTGACTCACCCCTCTGTTTTACAGGTTGACCTGGAGCGCGACCAGATCGCAGAGTAGTTGCTAAAATTTGTATTTTTAGTTAACTACGTTGTTTTTAGCTATTTTTAGCTGTTTGTTGTAAATTACTATTTTGGGTCAGATAATTATAAAATATCATTTTTGACGAGTTGGTGTAACTTTTTAAATAATTCAGTCACGTACCAGTTTTACAGATATTTGATTAAAAATTGTGTTTCGGAGGATTGTGTGTCCTGCTGGTGAGTTTTTGGCTGTCTGAAAGTGTCAGACTGAGTTGATATTTCCGCGTGTTTTTATCGTAAATCGATAATTTTTATTTATAAATGTGTGACGGGTCGTCACAGTGGTATCAGAGCCTTACCCATCCGGAGGTACGGATAGTGTATCTGGGACTGGGCGGGTGTTTTGGCGGGTGTCTGTGACGGGTGCTGTACAAGTGGTACGCACTTGTGAGTCACCACACTTCTGAGCCACCGCACTGTCGAGCTAGGGATATACAGTCCAGTACTGCTTGGGTGGTAGAGGTGATGAGACTTGATGGTACGTGATATTTGCTAAATAAAAAGAAAATTTTGTCGACTAAATTTTGGGATGAAACTTTTTTTGTTGTGAAAGTAAGAGAATTCAATGGTTTATTTGTGGGTAGTGTAATGTAAGGATAATGACAGAAGTTAAATGCATTATTTATTATAGAACTGTTGGTGCATCTTTTTCTCAAGTTTTGTCCATGCTAAAGAAAATGCATGTTGGGTGATGAGACCATCAGTAATATCACATCCTTTTTGGAAAGTTACTGTTTAAAAAAAAATTTATTTGGTGATGTGAAGTGACCATAAGATTGAATCATATATGTAGAGATACATGAAGATTATTAACATGCAGTATGTGCAAAACTCAAAGTTCTCTTCTAGCTATGAGTAAATTGTTAGTAGTACAATTTTGCAGAATGTGGTTTTGTTTGATCGCATGATTAGATAAAAAAAATAATGATCATTATGCATTTTAGTTTATTGTTAATTTCGGGACGAAATTTTTGTAAGTGGGACAGATTGTGAGACCCCAAATTTGCTAATATTGTTAAAATGTTAATAGTTACGTAAAACATAACTAGTTGTTGATATCATATTCTTGTTTTTTTTTTCAGTCACTGTATACACTGTGGAAGTTTTCCGAGTGTGATTGGACAATAAATATTTTTACTTATGTTAATAAACTGGCATGAAGCAATTTAAATACATGCATGAGATGATCACAGTGAACATGATATAATGCTATATTGCATTAGATTATAGAATAAATGTGATATTTTATTATGTGTATATCTTAATGATTATGTTCTCATATTAGAAGTAGTCAACATGAAAATTTGTGGGCAGAGTTAGATAACTATGGAATCCAATAGTACACGTGGCTTATTATTAAAGTACATAGCTAATGACTTGCCTAGTTGGGAAACCTCAAATGAAGGTTGTGTGTCTTTGATAGTGTCTGCATGCATGTGAGTGTATTTATTTATTGATTGTTAAAGTTACCACTAAAAAGGTATTGGTTAGTAGAAAAGAAAGAAAGAGAGGGTGAAGACTTCAAATTCCTTTGAGACAATGGGTTTGGTTGGTTGGTCGTTCCTTACAATGGCTATTAAGGGTGAAAAAATCAGATAGGTCGATGAGGAAGACAGTGAGTTGAGAGCGTTGCTGATTTGTGGGTCGGGTGGATTTCAATATCAGCAAGCCTTTGGCTTTGACTAGTAAATTCAATTTCAGGTAGGGGAAATCTAACTTTCTAAATTTCTGCAGTTACAGTCTATCTGTGTATATACTGCTGGTGTGTTTTATACAGCTTTTTAGCTACTGTTGACTGTTTGGGTGATTGATAAATCACGCTGTTTGTGTATTTGGTGCCGCATGGTGATGTGTAATAATTGACTGTTGTTAAGTAGATTTTAGATTTCTACGCCACTGGTTAGGCGGTACCTGCTGGGCTATTTTGGCTCACCCCTCTGTTTTACAGGTTGACCTGGAGCGCGACCGGATCGCAGAGTAGTTGCTAAAATTTGTATTTTTAGTTAACTACGTTGTTTTTAGCTATTTTTAGCTGTTTGTTGTAAATTACTATTTTGGGTCAGATAATTATAAAATATCATTTTTGACGAGTTGGTGTAACTTTTTAAATAATTCAGTCACGTACCAGTTTTACAGATATTTGATTAAAAATTGTGTTTCTGAGGATTGTGTGTCCTGCTGGTGAGTTTTTGGCTGTCTGAAAGTGTCAGACTGAGTTGATATTTCCGCGTGTTTTTATCGTAAATCGATAATTTTTATTTATAAATGTGTGACGCGTCGTCACAAGCGGCATGTGATTTCATCTCCATATGGGAAGCTTTCTCTAACCTATAGAACACTGATACTAAAGTTGAGGGAGAGCTTATGCGATCAAAGACCGATATGCGAGCGGGCTTGTTTTTTTCATGCTCAACATTTACTTTCACTCATTGAAACTGTACAGGCTGTGGTGATGTAGTTAAACTTATCGACGTCATCAATGATTATGATTTTCTTTCTAACAAGATCAACCATATTGTATTTAAGCATGAAACACTTCTCTGTGTAGTGCCTAATAATTCGATGAAAGCAATGATACCTTGGATCATCAACTCTTCCCATTTCCCCTGGCCGCTTGCACTCAAATAACGAGATAATTTTTTTAGCAAGTAAGTCTTCGAGTATGTTCGACACGTAAGAAATCGGAAACGGGCACTTAGTTTCTTTTAACTCTTTCAACCTCCGTTGTCTCTCTCTTTGAATCAGTCGTTCTTTGTTCTTTTCCGTCGTCATTTTGTTCTTTGAAAAACATTTATAACTTGTATAATACCTCCTTTGGGGATATTCTCCGTGTTATCACTCCTCTTTTTGCCATGATGCTCCATGAAGGCCATGTTCTTTTTGCCATGATTGGATATGCTAATCTCAATATTGTGAGCCCGTGCAGCCAATTCTTGGAACTTTCTTTGCTTGATCCATATGAGAATGTAGAGAAGCCCGCAGTGCATTCACTGCATGCACATTTCCACGACTGAAACTTTTGAAAACTTTTCTTTACAATCTAAGCCCAATGCACACCATCGATTTACATAGTCAACGACAGGTTCCTTCTTCCATTGTTTTGTTTTGGTGATCTCCATCATGCTTACTATGCGTCGAGTACTATAAAAGCAACTTAGATCAACGATGATTCCAATTCTGTATACCAATCGGAATCATTGTCTTTTAGGAAACGAACAAACTGTTGAACCATTCAATCTCCTCCGGTCTCTGCATTGTTGCACATCTCCATGAAATGTGTTATATGCTGCTTTGAACTCCATTTTACATCAAACTTTTGGAATTTGGACAGTATGTAACCAAGAGGAACTTTGAGGTCATCAATGCGTCTGGTATATGTATGTGTACCCAAGATTCTGGGAAGCGCAGCCATATTGAGCTCTTATGGTGTTCGTTATAATGTCATGGAGTTGCTGTACCGATAGCTAGGCAATTGAAGATAAGCGGGGAATTTCTTTTCCACGTCGCATCACTGTTATTCGCTTTGTTTCATCCACGGGTAGCTGTTATGATGTAGCCATTTTGTCGGCTAGTGTTGCTGCTTCATGTGGAGGATTGAACCCCATGGGATGTGAATTTCCCTGACTTTCCTCCACTATGTTTTGAGTCTCTAACTTGTTCATAAGACTCGACATCTGAAGATCCTTTTCTACAATAATTTGTGGGAGTTTCTCGATGGTTTTATTCATGGAAGCCAACTTCTCTTTGAATGTGGCAGTATCGGTAGCCATAACTTGCATGGCCACTGTATGAGAGGAATTTAATGGTGTAGGAGCAGACGGGTTCCATGATTTGGGAGAGGATGAACCGGAATGAGAAACAGCACTTGAGTTCGCGTCAAAGATCGACTGAGAAACTTCCGGGGACACATTAGCCGAGACGCGATCCTTCGTAGTAAACAATATTTTCTTTGGCATAGTCCTTTCTCTCTCATTTGTCCCATTTGAAGTCAAAGAAGTAACTTTAATTGTGCCAACATTTCTTTCGGCAAGACTAACTCCCAACCCAAACCTGGTTTTGCAATATGATTGCTTTCCATTACTCTTAAGCAAGTTACAGGGCCTGATGAAATGTTGATGTTGCCTTGAGTAATTTACGCTTTCTTCGAGGCCAAGAAGTTTAGAACCGAAAAGCAGTAAGAACCGTCTTCGGGAGATACATATGAGAGTAAGAGAATGTCCCACCGTGTGTGCCAAATTTATGAACACAAATTTTGCGAATTAAGAAAATAGAACACAAAATAAATGCACAAATTAAAATTGTATTGAATTCAGAATCTTGCTCGCGAATACATTCCTCTGAGCTTTACACATAAAAGAAATCTCTGATTAAATCTCCCGAATTCTTCCAAAGCAACGACTATACTGCTTGTTGTTGGATGAAGAAGGTCTCTTTTGGAAAAGGAATGTTCGGATATATTTAGACGAGGGCCGTGATAGCTTAATATCGTAAATGTCCAAATAATTCTATTCAAAGTCTATGCTAGACTCGAAGACGTCAGTCGGGGAATAGATGGGACTTATGAAACTATCTTTCTGAGATTTGACATGTTGTTTATGTGCTTGTTGAATCTCTATATTCAAGAGATATTGAAATTTGCGAATTTGGTGAGAGAGTCTTAAAGAGTTGGACACGTTAGGTGCTAGTTGAATCCTTGAAAAACTCGAGGAATGTTTTGATTTAAGACTTTAACAGGCTAGAGAAAGATTTTGTGAGCGAGAGCACTTTTTGAGAACTTCAAGCTAGCGTGAGCCCGACATAAGTTCGTTCTCCCTTTTTTCATGAGAAATATCTCTATTATAGACCTTTACATGAGTTAAATTCGGCAACTCTGGAATTTATGAGATAATTCTCAATTAACTCATTTGATCATATTAAGAGTTCTTTGATTTTGTGGCTATGTAACCTCTATTTTGTGGAAATTTCTCATGGGCTACCTGGACCTGGCTTTTAGTCCGCTAAAAAATAATTCGGACACGTAATTGGGCTAGGTATAATTTTCATTTTGTCTAGACCATGTCAGTTTTGTGTAGTTTTTGGGCTTGACGTGTTGGACCAATTAAATTTGATAATAAGGATATTAACTATTAAGTTTAATTATATTCTCTTATCAACTTGGCGTAGACACAATTTTTTCAAATGCCAGGATTTCAGAGCAATTTCGCTCTACTCAAAATTTTGAATTCTCATGGATAACTCTTTTTCGGGTGGACATATCGAGCTATTGTTCTATCTCTTCAAGAATTTTTCAAAATCGGATGCCAAAATTATTCTCATCCTAACTTTTTGTCAGATACGACTTCATTGAAATTCCACTATTATGGAAGCAAATCCGGAACAAGTCAATTTTTTTGCTTAAAGCTATGATTTCTTCAATGCTAACGTCTCGATAGCAACAAATGTAAAAATGACAAAAAAAGCTGCAAATGCAACATATCATTCCCCCAGTTGGCCACAAAATTTGCAACATCAACCTGAAAAATCAATTAGTGAACCCTTTCAAGTAGACACTACCTAGAAAGAAAACTTCACTTATTGTGCGGCTTGGGTTCACAGTTAGAATCAAGTGGCTTTTGGCTATGCCTACTTCAACTCGGCGGATCCATTCCAGTCTGAAACTAAAGGTATACCCGAAGCGATTATGTGAATTCTCTCACATGGATACTCTAACATTGAGCTTCAAACAAATTGTCTAGTCGCAGTGAGTGCTATCAATAGATGACAAGCCAATCATCACAATGCAAGATTAGTGTCGGATATTCATGCTACTTGCTCAAATATTTTACAGCGTAACTATCTCCTTTGTACCCTGTACAACTTATAATGTGGCTAATAAGGTGGATAGTGAATACCCGTGATTGCTTCCTTTCGCTAACTCAAACCTTGGGCAACCTAAGGGCTGCCTATTGGCCTTCTCAAATGCAAACCTGTCAGCCCGGGTTTTCTCAGACTGGTTTGCTTCTCTAGTGTGGTTTGCAGGCTATTGCACTAGAGTGAGAGTTTATCCAGTGCGTACCCTAAGGGTAGTGGTTGCGGGTTCCCACGTCATCAACAAAAAAAATTATATGTAGTTGTTTTGTAAAAAGAAAAAAAAAAGAAAAATCTAAAAAACTAAAAACCTAAAAGATCAACTCTCCAAACAGCCTTATTTAAGAGTAGTAAATCGGAGATAGTCAAGGCCTACCTACTAGTTTTCATACAGCCCAATACAATTTACGAATGAGTTAGTTTATGTCTTTGTAAGCCCAGTCCAGTAGGGCCTTCTTAGTTTCGTAAACAGCGACATATACCCAAAACCCTAACCCTCACTGCTCTCTGTCTCTTACTCTGCGATCCCAACGCATCAGGCTAGAGACGACTGAGCTCCAGCCATGGTCGGTGGTCTCTTCCTCTTCCTCTTCTGCATAAGCTAGATTTCTTCGCTACTGAACTGGATTTGTGTTGTTTTGTTTTGTTTGATTTGATTTGATTTGATATCGCAGGTTAAGTATTCGCGGGAACCCGATAATCACACCAAGTGTAAGTTTTATCCCATTCTGATTTTCATCTTCATTCTCCGTTTTCAAAGATTTGCTCCATTTTTTTCAGATTTCGAACAGATTTGTTAAGCTTTCTAGGGTTTTCTGGCTGATATTAGTTTCGTGATGCTTTGTCTCAGCTTGCAAGGCTAGGGGATCTGATCTCCGAGTTCATTTCAAGGTATGGCTGTTTTTTTTTGTACTGGTCTCTGATGAGAATAAATAAATTCAGAGTTTTTCTCATGTAATTGAGAATTGATAAATTTGGCCAAGTTGGTTTACCATGCATGTTCTTTCCCTGGACTATTAACTGAGATGAGATAGTATTATTATTTGGCTAAGCTTAATAGCTCATTACAAGCAGTGTTATCTTTACTGCTTTGTGCATCATTGTTCTTTCACGCAATGTCTTGTTAGATGCTAGTTGTGGGTAATTGTAATGAGAGACTTAGGCTCCGTTTAGTTGGTGGTAAAACATTTTCCTGTAAAATCTTTTCCCTTGTTTTGGTGCTGTTTGGTTGGAAGTAAAATGTTTTCCCTCAAATGATGTGAAATGATTTACACATTTCAAGTCTGTAAGCCATTTTCCGGAGAGTGAAGTAGTACAACAACTCATACTACCACCTCCACCACCACTACCACCTACCTCCACCACAACCCATCACCGCCACCCATCACTGCCATTTCCATCAGGGCCCACTGTTTTGGCAAGAGTCAACCAAACACGAGAAAATAATTGCATTTCACACAAAACATTTTACGCGTAAAATATTTTTCCTTGTAAAACATTTTACTGCAAACCAAACAGAGCCTTAGTGTATTCCTACAATGTTACTGGAAGTAATGAACTCTTAATTTGTGAAACCATGTCTAGCAGTTGATGTGAACGTGGTGTTGCGTATTATAAGTAGCTGTATTTGCAACTTCAGATTTAAAGATCAAGAAATTTTTGGTCACTTATTTCTGAGGTTGGAACTAGCTATAAACCTCAGCCCTGAGGCTAATGCTATATTTTGTTCAAGTGTATTATGACTTAGAAGGTGCATAGCAATGTCGGAACCTATCAATTAGAATAGGATAAATAAAAATATGAACAAGTTAATTACCGGTCAAATCTTAACAGAGCATGACAATGGCGTTCTATATTCACAATGAGGATATGGGCCACACTAAACGAAATGTCAAGTACCTGTCCATCTTCAAGAACAATTTTTTTGTGCATAACTCTAGTAGTTAGATGTGATTGTAGCATTGGTACGTCATTGCATATACTTCAAATTTTTGTGTTTAGAGGTATGAGTGGGATTGTTGTGAGTGGTTTGTCCCTGGGAGCTAAATGCAATCTGTAGCAAATTGTGGTTCTGCCCTCTTGAGTTGGGATTGCACCCAGCAGAAACTGATACTATAGTATCTTGTACATGGAAGTTCATCTGGAGTTCTTAATAAATTCTCACATAGACAACTTCAATATAATCTTTTATCTATCTATCTATACTTGCTTGCGTAGTTGTCAAATCTAGATTCCAATCGTGAATCGGAATGTACTTTACTCAATCGCGGATCAGATCGAGTCTTGAATCTTAAAGATTCTGTACAAATTTATTTAAGTACATAAATTTACCTATCCCTTAAATCTATACGCATGTGTGAACAATACATTCATATTTCAAAAGCAAGTAAAGTAAACACACGATTTGAGAAAATTGCGGCCATAATGTGTGTTTAGAAGCCTTGTTCTTCTACTATCCAAAGATAAAAAAGGGTGATGATGAAAGAATGTATGTCGAGCTAGGAAACATAAGGTTCCAAGATAATGGCAAACAATACGGAAACTTAATAGTCGTCGCCTTGAAAAAGCTGTACTCGTTTTGAAACAAGTAGGTGTAATAAAACGGGCAAAACAGGAGAAGTATGACTTCGTACTTCGTAGACTCACCCTAACTCCATTAAGCTCCAGCAAAATGGATGATGAATTGCATGAATCGGTCTGAATTGTATGAATGGTAAGATTCAGGCTCTAAAGTGGGGACTCATTATTTTGGTCCATTTAAGATTCACAGGGATTCACATCGTTTCATGTGCGATTGAATCGGATCATATGAATTGATGAATTGTGGATTCTGACAACTATGCTTGCATGAAAATTTCAGAGAACCGAATAGTAGATCTAGCTTCAGCAAATAGCAACACCAACTTTACAATTTCCTTTCATAATCTAGCTGATGTACGTGTGCGTTTTAGCCAGTCCATTTTACGCAGGGTGACCCTCGTACTGAATCCCAAACTTCCATGTCAACTTATTACCACAGTAACCTCAACAACAATGGAAGCTCTTGAAAAATTGAGTGAAAAAATGTACATTTTGGAGAAATTGTTTTTAGTACTCTGGGGGGTTTGTTTTTCCTGCTTGTCTGATGAAGTTGATAGTAATTAGGGCTTAATACAAATATCATAAATGTGGGTAAATTGCTCCACCATGCGTTGTGGTAAGTGTCACCTATTGCCATTAATGAGGTAGTATTTATATAAGGCAAAGCTTATTAGCAGTTTGTGTGGGTTCATTATTCTCTCTTTGGTATCCAAATGCATCGTTCTTGGCAAGCCTCTGCAATTTGTGTAGGAGAATCAGCTTGGTAAACATTCCACATATTTATCAGCCCGCATCTACCATAGTTGATCCATGCTTTTATCTTGTAAGATGCTCGTCATGGTATATTTGTTGACTTGCAGCAATTGACTTGTTTATCCCCACGATGTTATTGGAACTGATTAGCACTTATTTTGCAAAAAGATGTACATCAGTATTTTTGGGAGCAATGTTGGGTACTGGAATTAATGTTTGCAAAGTCATTATTCAGTTCAAGTACACAAATAAACCAGTGGAGATAATTTTAAACATTGCACCAAGGTTAGTGCAATATTCAGTTCAGGTAAATAGTGAGGTCCATGGTGCAAAGCATGGTCGTAGCATATTCATCGGGTGGCTGAGAAATATAAACAAGTCAAATTATGTAGTTATATGGAAGCATTATTGCGAGTTCCTGCCATGTTTCCTTTCTACTTCCACGAGGATAGGGCAGTCCAACTACTACCGAGAAGAGACATGTTTGTTTTTATTCAAGTACAACTAACTATTTTGTATATCATCGAAGAAATATTACCTTTTTTTAGTAGTTGGATATGATTGTAGAATTGGTGCAATCATTGCATGATACACGAGCTTGATTCTATTGGTTTTTAGAGATCTATGTCGGTTGTGACTGGGTTTTTCACGGGGAGAATGAATACTGAGTGTGATCTCCGTAGCGCTTTGTTTGTTCTGCTTGGAAATTATAAGTTTGTTGGGGTTTGAGAACCAAACAAGGACTGATTGTATCAGGCACTTAGATGTTCATCCAGAGTTACTAATGAATTCCTACATAAACAACTTAAGATGCACCTTTTTATCTATCTAAGCTTGATTGAAAATTTTCGAGAAGTGAATAGTCAATGTAGTAGCTTCAAAAATATTTCAAGAAACATGCATATTCCTTTTGTACACTAGTTCACATGGATGTGCTTTTAGCTTGGCCATTTGACATAGGGTGGCCAAAATACTTGAGTCCGAACATCAATGTGAAATAGTTGCCTCAGTAACCAAAAGGTCGAGTGATACCTCACGAATTGAAAACTTGAGCTAACAGAACATTTATGGATAAATGTTAGTTATTACTGTAGGGATTTTGTTCTTACTGGTTGTCATGCTCTAGTGTTGAGATACCGAAGTGCCATGCACCATCATGTATGCCAATGAATCCATAATACAGAATTAGTTTCTAGCATCAGTATAGGCCAAGTGCTTAGGTAATGATACACTATTTACCGGGTAAATTTGACCCGGTGATTTGATGAGCAAAACAATGCAAGAATTTGGTATTCTTTTCAGGGAAAAATTATAAAAAAATGACATCATTATGCTATACAAATCACTCGGTCGACCCGGTTACGTATAAAAAAGTCAACGTGGGGAGAGAGAGAGGGAACGGAGGAAGTAAAAAATTTGAATAGTTTCGTTAGTTTATGCTTCATTTTTTCCTTTAATGCCTACGAAAATAGAGCGACTATATACTCGTAAGTCTCTCTTGGCACGCCTTAGTGTTCCTTGAGCTGGATAAGTTGCTTTTATAAAAAACTGTCAAGTTTCAAAATCCGTGGTTTGCCAGTGCTTATTTCTGCAAATGTGATGCCTGGTGGACCTAGCATTTGAATCACCTATTTCCAGAGGGAAATACAACATTTTCAGACAATTTTATGTGTTTGTTTTGTGTTTGTTCTAACTGTGTAATGTGTTGTTGATGCAGAACACGAGAGAAACAGCGCATGCAATCAGGAAGTTGCCTCTAGTCAAGGCCAAAAGGTACTTGGAGGATGTTCTTGTTCACAAGCAAGCCATTCCATTTACTCGTTTCTGTCGCGGTGTTGGGCGAACCGCTCAAGCTAAAAACCGCCACTCAAATGGACAGGGACGCTGGCCTGTGAAATCTGCAAAGTTCATTCTCGACTTGCTTAAGAATGCCGAGAGTAATGCTGAAGTATGTTAAATCTACTAAGTTTCAATCCAGACAGCTGCCCTTTCGTCATTGTTGGGTTTGTCACTAATACGGTGTTGCTGACTTGTCTATTTCAGGTGAAAGGTTTGGATGTTGATACACTATACATCTCTCACATCCAAGTAAACCAAGCTCAGAAGCAGAGGCGTCGTACCTACCGTGCTCATGGAAGAATCAATCGTAAGTTAGAGCCACAATCTGCAATTTATAGTTTTGCTTCCACCTTTTCATGTGTTTTGTGCGACAACCTTAATAAACTATCCTTTTGTAGCTTACATGTCGTCTCCATGCCACATTGAGTTGATTCTGTCTGAGAAGGAAGAGCCTGTCAAGAAAGAGGTATATCACACAGACCCTGAACTGTTTGTTCCTTGTTCAATGAATACATATTTTGATTGCTGAACACGTGCTTATTTTGTTTTGCAGCCTGAGTTGCAAGTGTCTTCAGGATCAAAGAAGAACAAAGCTCTGCGCAGCGGCGCTTCTTCTTGAAAAACAGTAGTTTTCTTGTAGTAAACTATCTTTAAGGGTTGCTTGTTTGCCAACCAGTGTCCTGATGTGGGAACAATATTTGTCGTATACTATGGAAGTCTTTTTTTGGGAGATTTTGTTTGGTTAGATGGTAAAATCGCTTTGGTTTTTGAGTAAGAACACTATTGTCAGTCTTCATTTTTGTCTTGGGTCTGTCACCTGATGAGCTAATCATATTACTATTGCATTAGTCTTGCACTATACATATAGTTTGTTTGCTGGAAGTTGAAAACACGAGTCTTGACGGCTGCATTGTTGCATTCTCTCCACGAAGTTGTTTGCTGGAAGTTGAAAACACGAGTCTTGATAGGCTTCTGGGTTATTGTTGTCATGAACGAGTGCATCTGACAAGGCTTCTGGGCATTTGTTGTCCTGGGTCTTTTTACACAGCTTCGGATGTCTTTTATATACGGGCATTAGTTTTCTAAATTGTTACAGAGTACCTGTTGGTGAGCTGATGAAGAAGTGTCAAAATAGAGATGCCAACAATGAAGATGATTATCTACAGCCTGTGTTAGAGCTGTCAGAAGGTCCTAACCAGCCCGGAATTGGACCAAATGACCGAGGACCGCCGGTCCTAGACTGAGGCGGGCTGTTCCTGGTTAAGGCCTAATGAAGATACTTGTCGGTCCTAGTCCTGGTTAAGACAAGATACTTGTTGGTCCTAGACTCAGGCGGGCTGTTCCTGTCATTATCATTATTAATAATATTAATAGGGTAAAAGTCAATTTTCGTCCCTTGAGGTATGAGTTAAATACAAATACATCCCTCACATTTGGATAAATACAAAGACTCCCTTGTCTGGATGGAGGGTGCACTGATACCACTAGTAAAATTTATTTTTTTATGTCCATTTTGCCCATATATTTATTTTTATGTACATTGTGTTCTTGACCAGCACCTGCACAATTACCAAATCCCACCTGCAACACCACCACGTATTTCCGCCGTCAACACAACAACAACAAAATATACAAACGACAACGAAGAACAAGACTTAACAAGATGTTTAAATCAGGCAAAGAAGATTGCACCTACCATGGCTGCAACACTAATTGTCTCGTGAAGAAAGTAGCAATTTCTCAATGAAGATTGCACCTACCATGACATGGGGGTATTCGTCTTTATCCAAACACGAATGTTGTATATGTATTTAACCCATACTCAAGGGGTGTGAAATTGTCTTGTCTCCTCTGTGTATGGTATGTTCATAAATCAAAACCTAGGGTGGGTTTGGTAGAATGGTTTTTGGTGGAAAAACTGGTTTTTAGATTGTGGTGGAAATTTTTTGATTTTTTTAAGAGATTTTGTTTAAACCAGTGTGTTTGGTGATGGTTTTTAATCTAGATTAAAAACTGGAGAAATGTGTTTGGTAATGGTTTTTAAACTAGAAGCAGTAGATTAAATGACAAATATACCCTCGACTTGTATGTTCTTTACATATTCACGAAGAACAAACTCAAATGAAAGTGTTAACGATTTCAGAAGCGGCAACAATTTCCTGAAAGTTGACAAATTGAAGAACAAAGTGACAGTGTTGTAGCATCCAAGACGATGTCTAAAAATAACTATTTGAGTTCATCAACACATGTACTTGATATATTAAAGCACCTGCTTCCACTTAATTCAATTTCATGGATGGGTCTCTGTGCAATTCAGCCTCATGCCAAATGCAGTGTCATCTTCCAGTAGAGTCTCTTCTTAAGAGAGTTCTCATGGGAGAAAAATTTCAAGCTTTTTCAGCAATAGTTATCGCGATTTATATTTTATTTGATGTGGATTATGATTGTGGAATTGTTTTTCTGTTCAAAAGGCGGATAAATTTGATGAAACAGTTTGATCTCGTGACTAAAACTGTATAACTAAATATCTTTTAGTATCATTTCCCTAAAAAATATAGATTTTTTAGTATCATCAATTAAGGGGTAAAATCGTATTTTAGCAACCTAATTAAATACTTTTTCCTTGTGGATAATTACTTCATGAAAACTGCCTTTTAAAATAATTATTTTACTTTTATTGTCTCATGAATAAATACTTTTTCAGTTTCTGCCTAAGTTGTAATAATTCCTTACATAAATCTAATAAGAGAATTACCTAAGGTAACTTTGGAAATATAAAGGAAGTGTGAGGGTAATATAGGGTGGGCTGAAATAGAAAAAAAACTGAAAAAAACCCATCAAAACTTGGTTTTTTTTTTCCATGCCAAAAGTTGAAAAAAACTAGTTTATAATCTAGTTTTTAAACCATGCAAAACAAACACAATAAATAAACTATTAGGTGGAAAAACCATAAACCAAAATAAACCATATTACCAAACGGACCCCTAATCAAAGCTCCATTAGCTTCATTTCTTCCTCGCTCTGTGTGTATATATGCAAATCATCCTCTCCTACATTCGCGACGGTTACAGGTTCGTTTCTCCACCCAAACCCTCACCAAATGCCCTAGATTTGACTTTCACCTTCGATTTGGCTCATTCCTCACCGAATCGCCTCCACTTCGTCGTCGAGATAGTGACTTTGGGAGCGGATTTGTGGTTCTCTCTGTGGTTTGCTTGAAAATGACGAATCAAGCTGGGGCTTCTTGAGTTGATTTCAGTGGTGTCTGTGAGCAGATTTGACCGGTTTTTGTGATTATCCCTTTCGATTTGGTTGAGGACGAGAAATGATAAAGGTTAAGAAGGAAGAAGATTGCAGTGCTGTGGATCCAACCCCATCGACTTGGTGCTCACCAGTTTCTGATTGTAGCTTCTCTACTCCAAAACCTCCCCCTTCTCATAGGTACTCTCATTTCTTCATCACACTTCCTTTACTGTCTGATGAAAATCACCCTATGTTTTTGTGAAAAAAAAAGGAAAATTATGGCATATAGATTGTGAACTGAATTATATTTGAAGAGGATTGATCCTGATGAAAGCCATGTGTAATTAGATAGTTAATTTCTCGGAGTTTATTGTTTAGTTATTTCGAAAGAACCGTCTTCTCATTAAGTAATCTGATGTTAAGTAATGGTAATGTTATTTGTCACAAAAGAATAAAGGAAGACTGTTTACTTTTTTGCCGACACGATAATTACATGAACATGAAAACTACAGCTACACATTGAGCAATTAACATAAGATATGAAGTTTTTTTTTTCCGGACATTTTTAGGAATGTTTGTAGTGCTAAGTCATATTTATAATAATTGTGTCTTTAAGTTGAGACGGATGTAGATATGTGCTTGTGATTTGATTGCTAATTAAGGTCATAAAAGCAATTTTGCAGTCAAAATTGCCAATTTTAAGCTTTTGCCGTTGTGATAAATAGTTCTCTATACATGCCTTTTTAGTAAGTAATGTATCTTTTCCGCCTCTGTAGTAAAGAGTACATTTCAGTTTTTGCCTCGACTATAATAATCCCTTCATTTAATTGATCCTTGATTAAACCATGGTTTTGCCCTCTAATTTGTGTTGTGTACGTTTCCTGAGAGTAGTTACAACAATAATTTGGAACACCTAGAGTCGGTTAATATTGAATTAAATTTGAAGTCTTAACCTTCTTTCGCTATGAAGTCTTAACCTTCTTTCGCTCTGATCCGTACCCTCTCTGTAGAAAAAAATCAAGGTTGACTTTATTAAGCTCTCTATTTGTGGTGTTTGTTCAGGTTCTGTCTTTTTTGGAACTAGTTTTATAGTACATAAGAAGATTGTGTACTTAGTTTCTTAATATCTACCACTCAGTCCCAGCTCTTGCCCACCATCCTGAATATTTGACTCGTATATGAGTCACTTTGACCGAGTGATTTGATAGCAAAATGATGCGATTTTTTGATAATTTTTTCACCGTATTATTGAGCAACTTATGCTCTACAACACCATGAAAAAATTATCAAAAAACTACATTACTTTGCTATCCAAATCACCGAGTCAAAGTGACCCAGTGAATAGTGTAAAAGTCAAATTGGTGGGAAAGAGCTGGGACTGAGTGGTACTAGTTGGGGCACGTGGACGAACTATAATGGTTTTGAGTGGTTATTTGTGACATGTTAAGCAGAGTCTTAATAGTTTTAGTAAAAACATTCTAATAGAACACCTTCAAACAATAATGTTTAAAGTAAGCAATTTAGATCTCACAAACTCCCACCGGTGCATAATATTTTTCCGATGAGTAAAAAATAGAATTGGCAATTTACATTATAACTATAGCAATAAGGATTCTTTTAATTAACTATCTTTTCTCCACCTGAGCATACTACCCATCAAGATACTCGAAATTTGGAACATACTCTGACGACAGATCCCTACCTCATAGCAAAATGCTTAAGAAAATAAAAAATTCACATTGATGCACTATTAAGAAGAAAGGAAGCATCAAGAACATAAGCATCACATGGTAGGGAATGAGAGATGGGATGAAACCTGGTGTTTGAAATTGGATAAAAAAACCAGACTCATAAAAAATGCACCACAATTTTACGTATGGAATTACAAATTCAATTTAATAAATCAATAGTGTAACCAGTATCACACAGGGGCTCTTTTCGACATCACTCTCTACTCTTTACCCTTGAAATGATAGTCTCTCAGATTGATCTTGTTCCCTGTTCTAGCCTAGCTACATTTTTTTTTCAAACACCCTACAAATAGGTATCCATTCTAATAAGGACTGCACAAATTTTGACCTCTTTTTGCATGTGTATCGTTGTATGGTTACATGAGGTGTATAGGGTAAGTAATTAGATAGTTCATGTTTACCGTTGTTAGGATTACTTGACATTGGTACATATGGTGAAGTAATCTGATAACCTAATCTCCTCTTCACTACAATAAAAGATAAAAAGACCCTGTCTACCTCCTAATTTTTGTAAAAGTAAATAAAATACTTGTAAAGTTAAACAAAGGTGTCGCGCAACAAAAGGAAACATTAATATCAACTCAAGTTCTTCATAACCAGCAAAAATTTAGCATGAAAGTTTATTTAAGAAAATAAACACCGACGCCTTTTTCTCTTCCCTACGCATCATGCACACCACGAGAAGCAAAAGCTATTGAAGAATTAAGTGTATTTAGAAATAAGCAGTCATAGTTTTTGTTGAAGGTCGTAATTGTAAGAACACATTTACCTGTTATAAAAAAGACATTACCTGAAGATCTCGACACAATTTTGAATAATTTCTTTCAAATCTTGCGCTAGTTCCCCATATTTTGAACCCAACTTTATTGAAGACAAGTCATTACTTGGCAACCACAATCGGATTCCAATATACAACAACCCATTCGTGTAATCAACAATTCATCAAAAAACCTGATGTGCGTCGACTTCTCCACCAAAACGCGTGTGTTGCAAATTGAACTACAAATAACATCATTGATATGAAACCGTTCGACGCAAACAACGTTACTCATTTTATTCCCTGCTTAACTGAATTAAAAACAATCTGATTGATCTGAAACCCTTGGAGGAAAACAACTTCAACTGATGGCTACTTAGTTGCAAAACGCTCTTTCCAATGTCATTGTCAGTGATGTCTGAAGTATCTTGTGTTTGGAGTCGTTTGGTGAACGGTTCCGTCAGTTGAATTGTGGAAACTCCAAATTTAACAACAACAAGGAAGCCAAGCCATAACAGAAGGCATATAGGCCGCAGCATAGGCCTGATATAGACACAAAAGCAGCCGCAACCACAGATAGGGTAACCCTAAAAATAAACCCAAAGTTTTAAAAACCGGACCGGCCATCGAACCGGTGAGACACCGGTTCATGGTCGGACCGGTCGGACCGGTTCAATTGCATGTTTAATTAATAATATATATTTATCATTTTTATCTAAAAAATAATAATCATAATGAAAAATAAACAAAAAATACATTAATGTTTTAATTTGAACCTTATTTAGTGTTGTAATATTTTTATAGTAATAGCTATGTTTAAAAAAATTACAGATCAAGCCAAAATAAATGAATTATTTTCAACAAAAAATATATTTTTCAGGTTTATAATATATATAAAAATGTTGATTGACATTAAAAACTATATTTTGAGGTTTATATACCATTAGCCGTAACTTTTTGGAACTCATTTAAATGACAAATAAAATAATCATGTCTATATTTGGAGGAACATATTTTCATTTTTTTTATTAATTTCTAGAGCAATAGATATTTCTGTTTGTTAAAATGGTCATTTAAATACTTAATTTCAAATTTGCGATATGATTTACGATAAAATACTTGACAAAACATAATACTCCTACTAGGTCTCTTAAATAGAGAATAGATTTCTATAAAGAAACTATACAAAAAACAAACAATAGAAATGGAAATTGAACGTGGAAGCAATAAAGGAATGGAAATTGAACGTGGATGCAATGAAACGTTAAGTAATTTCAGTGGTATTCTAATAACAAAAGGTGGGTTGGCTTGGTGGTAATCATTCCTCACTTCTTAGCTGAGGTCTGTGGTTCGACTCTCCCCAGCAGCGCCTTTACTTTTAATTACCAAACCGGGAGGGTCATCCAACCGGCTGGTTCGACCGGTTCGGCAGTTGAACCGCCGGTTTGGATGACGTGGCCCGGTTGGTGTGCAGATCCGGTCTTTCCACTGAACCGGACCGGCCCAGGCCCGGTTCACTGGTCCGACCGGTCGAACCGGCCGGTCCGGTCCGGTTTTTAAAACTATGAATAAACCCACTAACCTTCTCTCGATTCCCAAGCAAGAATTTTTTCCCTCTTGAAGCAATTAATGTTCCAGGGAACGTTTTGAGGGGGTAACACCTCTCTGAGAATATGTTTTCTTTACTGACAAAACCTTTATGAGGATTTCGCTTGCATAAATTAATAGGCGAAAAATGGAGAGACTTGTCCATTAGTTTGTTCACCGACTATTATCAAGAGACATGTCCATTACTTTGTTAAACTGACAAGGATATTTCGGTATACACATCTTTAAATCAGGGGTATTTTTGTAACTTCAAAATATCAGGAACATCTAGTGGTTAGGAACATTTGCTGGTTAGGAATACTGCAAACTTTTTAGTAGTAGAGATTATATCTTAATCCAGGTTAACAGTATATTCTCTTATGAAGTTCCCAAAAGAAGTAAGGCCGCTAAAATTTCTTCGTGGATGTGTTGGCAGAAAATCTCTTGGAATAATTTCTTGTGAAACCGACAAATAACCACTAAACTAACTGCGTGGAAGGTTTCTTATGGAGTTTGTTAGAACTCATTTCTCTTCTTACAATAAACTTACCTTGCATTATTTTCATCTAAAATTTTTAGTTGTAGGCTAACATTATATAGAGATGCAAGCTGACTTTCCCTTTAAAGCTTGAACTTGAAAATGTTACTCATGTATTACTTGATTACCTTGCGAAGTATGTCTTTCATGGTTATCTTCCTTGAATGCAGGACGATGTGTTGACTGAATTTCTTAAGAAGTTTAATGGGAGGAACTGGAAGAAGATAGGTGAGCCCACGTTACCATGCTCATTTGTTCCAGTCTTGTATATTCAGATCCTTTTTGTTGGTGACTTGTTGGTAGCAAGAGTCAATTTTCAAGCATAGGCGACGCAAGCTGTTGAGCTGATTTTGATGTTTGCATTTATGGTTTTTCCTTTCAGAGATGTATACTTAATTTAATTCTTCATAAAATTGTAATGTTAACCAAATGGTAGCATTGAGTTTAGGAAGTAAACAAAAACTGTGGATGCTTTCATGCTGGTGCTAATGAAATTGTGGATTTTGTGTGTAACTTGCTGATCTCTCAACCTGGTTTTGTTGCTTATGACCTTTGTGGTGAATATTTTGCGGAGTGGTCTGTAGTGTGTGGACATTCCCCTTTATTTTGCTGTATCACACATTGATGAAGTGAGGAGCACGCTTTTAGTTTTTCCTTCTCTCTTAACGCTGTCAATTTTGTTCTCTTTTACAGCTGAAAGTATTCCAGGTCGAACAGATGTTCAGTGCTTACATCGTTGGCAGAAAGTTCTCAAGCCTGAGCATGTCAAAGGTCCTTGGACAAAGGAGGTACAAATATATTCGCTGAATGTTCTTAGCTCGGTTTACCCATATATCACTTTCTCTTTGCATATAGGCTCTTTCATTTATGTTCCGCATAAATAGTGGGCTTTACCATATTCCACGAAATGGGTATTTTCGTTATCGTTATGATACAAATCTAAGTTTTGAAAAAAAAAAATCGACAAGGTTTGTTACTATCGGATCTAAACATTTTTTTTAAACACGAAGAGATGAAAAAGGCATTGAAATAGCCGGAAATACTAAGCCTACTAAAGGCACACAAATAGAGGGAAAGTTGAAAGCTATAATAAAATGAATACCTTAATTTACTATTTGTTCTATAGCTAAGGATGAGTAATATATACGCCATATACTATTAATTGTCTAAGGGTTTTCTTTGAATCTTCAGGAAGACAATCACATAGTCGAATTAGTCGAGAAATATGGTTGCAGAATGCTATTGCAAAGTTCCTACCTGGTCGAATAGGCAAGCAATGCCGAGAAAGGTAGGGAAATATTTTCTAGCGGACGTGATAGCGTACAAACATTTGACTAAAGCTGATTTCTATCCTATTATCCTATGTGTTATGTCGTTAAATATAACTACGGTTGTTCCTTGTTTGCGGTCAATGAGGCCGTTTTAACTTTTATCATTTCTTGATCTGGAGTTAGTGCAGTTTAACAATCTGTGCACAGTCTTAGTGCGGTTATTTTCCCTCCTGAATCATGGCCGCTCTAGCTCTTGATGATATAATATTGCAGCAGTCAGTCATTTAGGTGTATGAATGACTGAACCCATTGTCCAAGTAAAAGAGGTATATTGTTTTAAGGGGTGATCAGTATTTTTTTATGTCTGAAGTGTTCATGAAGAACTGAGAACTCTGTTAAAAGTTGGGAGATAAATCTTATTCGTGTCAGATTATGGCTTGTATGGCCCATGTCCATATTGACTGTCTAGAAGTCTACTATAAACGCCAACTTACAATATGAAGGAATTAAAGACAGTATCTAGGGTCGTCGCACTGTTTTGGGCGTAACTTTTGTTACGTGAATCTGAACAACGTTTGCTACCCCAATTCGGAAAGCTCTCGATGAGACGCACGAAGGCCCGATTGAGCTACGCTCTATCGGGGTCCATCTTAATCCACATTTTACGCTGTTTGACCCGAGTGGCCACTGAGAAAGCACAAATGCAGCTTTGAAGGCAGTCGTCCCATTGCGAATCTCGTTATTTGCTTTGGGTGGATGAGTGACTCCCGCGTCGTTCGCGTTTAGCTAGTATTAGAAGTCGACACGTGTAATTCTCCGTTAGAATAGACAAAAGGGAGTGTAAGAAATTTTATGCCAACCTGTACGAATTTTCTAGAATTATTAATGTACTTTATAGGAAGGCACTTTTTAGATAGGAAAATGTACAAACCTCACTTTCAAAGTTACTACGTTTTCCCTACACGCCCATTTTTCGTATAACAGCAACACCAAAAGTTTTCTACAAATGGATGGACACATCATCAAATTCATTGTTCATAGTACGGCAGTTCTAGGATCGGCCAAAGGATTGTGCCTTGGAATGTCACTCGTTTGCGAGGCAAAGTTCGGGCCACGGAATATCCAGCCTGTAATATTCTAGGGAAAGGCCGCTATGTAGGCTTAAAGTGACGAATGTGCAGATGATCCAGAGGAAGCAGAACTGCCCGACGCGACTAATTTGGCGCTTAACTACCACGAGAAGTAAGATACGCACAAGTGAAGGAATTAAAGACAATATCTGGGGTCATCCCACTGTTTTAACTGTAACTTTTGCTACGGGAATCAAAACGACGTTTGCGACCCCAATCCAGAACGCTCTGGACGTCTAGAGGTCCAGATTGAGCTGCGCTCCATCGGGATCCATCTCAATCCTCATTTTAAGCTGTTTGACCCGAGTGGCCATTGAGAAATCACAAATGCTGCTTTAAAGGCAGTCGCACTGCGAATCTCGTTCTTTGCTCTGGGTGGATGAGTGACTCCCGCGTCGTTCGCCTTTAGCCAGTCCTAGAAGTCGACCCCTGTAATTCTCCGTTAGAATGGACAATAGGGAGTGTAAGAAATTTAATGCCAACCGGTACAAATTTTCTAAAATTATTAATTTACTTTATAGGAAAACACATTTTGGTTAGGAAAATGCACAAATCTCACTTTCAAAGTTACTACGTATAACAGCAACACCGGTTTTTTTTTTAACAACTGGATGGACACGTCGTCAAATTCATTGTTCATCGTACGACATTCTTAGGAGTCGGCAAAGGATCGTGCTTTGTAATATCACTCGTTTTAGAGGCAATGGTTGGGCCACAGAATATCCGGCCCGTAATATCCTAGGGAAAAGCCGCTATGTAGCCTTAAATGTGATGCTTGTGCGGATGATCCAGAGGAAGCAGAACTGCCTGACGCGACTAATTTGGCGCTTAACTACCACGCGAGGGAAGATACGCGCGAGTGAAGGAATTAAAGAGTCGCGCTATTTTGGCCGTAAATTTTCCTACGGGAATCAAAACGACGTTTGCGACCCCAATCTGGAAAGCTCTTGACGAGACGCACGAGGGCCCGATTGAGCTATGCTCCATCGGGGTCCATCTCATTCCTCATTTTACGTGTTTAACCCGAGTGGCCGCTGAGAAATCACAAATGCAGCTTTGAAGGCAGTCCTCGCATTGCAAATCTTGCTCTTTGTCCTGGGTGGATGAGTGACTCCCGCGTCGTTCGCGTTTAGCCAAGCGTAGAAGCCGACCCGTGCAATTCACCGTTAGATTAGACATCAGAGAAACAAGGGAAAAGAGGAGATTTAGAGAGAGAAAGTGAGAAGAAAAAGGACAAAGTTGAGATTTTATACATGGGTACTTGGGTCTTTTTGTTGCACTTAAGAGAAAATGCACAAAAGGGTAGTAATTAGTAAACCACATGGACGAATTTTAAATTACTTTAAACCAGAGGGGGGTTTTTATGCACAAACCTCTAACAACAGGGGGATAAAATGAAATTAATAGCAAATGGAAATCAGCGGCTCAAATCCTTCATATGGGGAATTGAAGTCTCGATGAGTAGTGTAAACAAAGGAAAAGGTTTATCTGTAAGCAGAACCTCGGAGATGCATTTTGGCCAAACCCAGTTCCTGAAACCGTCTCCATCAAGTTCTGAACATTAAGACCATATACAGGTATGCAAGACTCTTCTCGGTCCGCCCAGTGAATTCTCGTAGAGACAGGTTTTCATGAGATTGCTACAGTAAGCAGTCTGAAATTCGATTTATGAGATCTGAGACAAAACATGGAACTTTGGTTCAAAATTGGAGTTTGGCTTGATGGTTAATTTATTTGCCTGGATATGATTTGTAATGAATGGGTTTTTTTGGAAGTTAATCTATGTTTTGTCTTGTATGCAACACTAAACTGAGTCTTTGTGGTATGAAACCCAAAATCCCTAGAATACTAGTGCAGTGTTTGTTTTCCAAGAGAACTGAAGAAGGTGAAACACCCCCAAATTTCAGAATCTGATTTTCTCACATGGGTTGGATTTAAAGCTCAAACTAATGGAATAGTGCAGAATAATTATGAATGAGCACATCAAAACCAGTTACGTGATAGGTGCATTGGTATGACATGGCACAAACATGGCACATTTACTAAATGGACCGTTTCGGGTATACTTATATGGGTTACTGCATTGGTATGACATGGCATAAACATGGCACATATACACGAATTGGCATCTCTGTTGTTAAGGGGTGGCCAGGTAATCGGTTTCCACTTTCAATACAACTCAATTTCAGCAAATAGTAAGATCAGAGAAAGAACTTATTTGAAAAAAAAACCTATTCGAGTATAGGGTCCCCATAAGACTCCACGTGCACCCTATTACCTAAAGTTACCCAAAAAGTACGGTTCAGGGCTTACCTAAAAGTGTTTACCTGAATTGCCATCCCTAATAAGGTTGTAGCTGCGCAAATGGAGTTGAATCACATTGAGATATTGTAGTGAGTAAAAAACAGTTAATTTGGTGGAGGGAGGTCGTAGAGATAAGGCTATCAAGATAGGTTACTGAGAGTGATTGACCAAATTTTCGTTGAGCTCGGGCCTTGAGTAGTTAAAATCTTGATTCTAATACATCAATTTAATTTTCTACTATCTCACTCAGATTTATTCCCATTTCAACTAAAAAAGTGTCAGATGTGTGACGGCTGACACGTGACTTGACGATCAAAATTGAGAACTGCATTAATAAACAATTAGATACTTTTTTGGTATAACTTGTCTGGGTAATTTCTTTATCGGACTATTTATACTGAAAATAGAAGCAACGTCCTCATAGATTTTTTGTTCTCATAGATATAAAATTTTATAAACCTGTTTAAACCTCAAAACTAACTCCCGAAACCACCTCATACCAAGAAAAAGCATATTCGAATCTACCTAAAACCCGTCCATACCTGGACCCATCTGATTCCTCACAGCCATACGAACAAGAACAACCCTTAATATTTTCAAACCCATGTCGAATTGGGAAGCGAGAAAAAGAGGGAAGTTTGATTTCTCATACCGCACAAGAAGATCAACCGGCGGCAAATGCGTCCACGAAGGAGGCAGCGAGATCTGTTTGGCTGATCTAGGCGGTGAGAGGAAACCGGTCGCGCTCGTCGATCTCTCCTCCATGGTGTTGGAACGTTTTTGAGTGAAACTGAGAGAGGCATCTATCCAGAGATGATGGGAGAGAGATAAACGGAGGGAGAGAGAAGTGGAGGAGAGGGAGAGAGAGAGAAGGTTTGAAGAAAAATTGGAGTAACTGATGAGTACATAGAATTTGAAATTTATTAGAGGTGAATGGATGTTTTCGGGTGCACATGCGGCACTACAGAGACCCTATACCCAAATGGGTTTTATGTACCCGAAAAGTCCGGATTCAGGTCATACCCAAAAGTCATTACCTGAATTGCCATCTCTAGTAAGGTGGTAGCTGGGCAAGTGGATTAAATCACATTGAGATATTTAGTGAGCTAAAAACAGTCGATTTGGTGGCAGGGGGGGGGGGGTCGTCGAGATAAGGCTATCAAGATAAGTTTACCAAAAGTTATTGACCTAATTTCCGTTGAAACCAGGGGTTGAATAGTAGAACTCTTGAACCTATTACATGAATATAGATTTCCACTTTCTCACTCGGATTTATTCGCATTTAAACTCGATATGTGTCGGCTCACACGTGACGTGACAACCAATATTCAGACCCGTTTTGATAATATGATTGTCCTTTGTTTCGAATAACGTGTCGTGATAATTCTGCTTGGTGCTATTTGTACTGAACATAGATTCAATGTATCTACACAAACAAATTGTATCCATCTCGACGTTTCTTTGGTTTTTCCTGTTTGCCTGATTCTTGGCGAAACCAACATGTTCAAAGTGTCAAACAGTGTGAAACTTCAGAACAATCTAAGCCATGTCCACATTTCTTTTTCCCCCTTTTCTTTATAAAATTCATGTTCTCATAAATTTACCGAGTAAGGTACTAAGGTGGTAGCTGGTAAAGTGGCACTTAACCCCATTGAGATATTTTAGTGACTAAAAAGACAGTTAATTTGGTGGGGGTGATGTCATAGAGATAAAGCTATCAATATAGGTTTATTCAAAGTGATCGACTAAATTTCCATAGAAAACACGTTGCTTGAATAGTAGAAACCTTGATTGTTCCGCATGAATTTAAATTTCTACTTTCTCACATAAATTTATAGCGTTAATACTCGATACGCGACCTGACTGCCAATATTCGTAACCTCGTTGATAACGTAGTTGCCTCTATTTTTGGTATAACTTTTCCGGAAAAATCCTGCTTGGGGGCTATTCATACTGAAAATAGATGCAATGTACATACAAAAACAAATTGAATCCATCTCTACGTGTTCGCAGTTTTCTCTTTCTTGATACTTGGCGAAACACCTTAGCTTTAAGTTAAAATCAGACTGATATACTCGCTTGAATACAAATCAGAGTATTGTGTTCTCAATACTTCCATCAGAGTGAACTTATACGCATCAAGTCTGGATCATTAGTTTTCTATTCTGTTCAGAAATCTTTGGCATGGAGATGTTCTAATTAGACTTTTGCAATTGTTCGAAAAGTGTATCATTTAGATTCTCAATGCTCGAATTAATAGGAAAACAACCCGCAAGCACGCTGGTTAGTGGTTAGATAATGTATATTTATCCTACAGGATACGTCTTATATATGCCTTTCTTCTTTGTTCAATGAAAGATTTCTGTTGAAAGGAGGTTGCAAGAACAGCAAAAATCTTGTTTCTACCAGATACATCATTTTTTTGTCTCACTCGATGTTGATTGCATCAAGATTCAGTTAAGCCATTTAACTGCGAAGTGTTTTTCTCTAGTTTTCCTCGGCATCTCCAAGAACTTAATGTCCCCCACTCCGAACTGCATGGCTTATTGCTCTTAAACTTTTCCGTCGCAGCTTATTAATTATGTTGAAGAACACACTGGTAGTGACATGACTTCTGTGATACTCTCAATTCCTGGCTTGGCTCATGAACTACATTGGTCTTATGGAAACTGCAACTTGCTGAAGCCAGAATAGGAACTCAAGGTGGAAATCATTTTTTCCCAATGGCCTCTGAATATCTGTAAGTTCCCATCTCCTTAAACTAAAAAGTGTTTTATTAAATAATTAATATAGGCTGATTCCCAATATATGCTCACTTCTGAAGTAATGTTCTTTCCTCCCAATGCTAAATTTGGTTTGCTGATTTAAGTGAGTGGAAGTAATCAGAATATTTTCGATTGGTTGATCTATTTGCTTGATATATACATCACGAAGCTTGTTTACTAGAAGCTTAATACTTTGGTCATATACTCATATTGCTGTCCAATCTGGTGATTTTGGTCACCCTGGTTAAACTTGGACAAGGCTTGCTGTTAATGTTGTTGCTGTTTAACTTGGTACACGAGTTATGATTTTGAAGATCTCGGTTTAAAGTTTTCTGTGTGTTCTTGTTTACTTATGTTTGTGCTACTACAAATTATTCTGAGTTCCTCATATACAATATGGTAATCTTGTGAATGTCTTTTAAAGTCCTAATAAAGCAAGGGGATTTCTTTTGGAGACACCTGTGATTCACCTGTTTGCGATTTTGTAGGTTTCAGATAAATGTATTCGCCTCAAAATCATAATTGGACCATCATTTCCCCAATTAAATTCTTTTGAATGTCACTGTGCAATTGATGAAACTATTAGCCTATCTAGTTAGGCATAAGTGATAAGACTACTTTTTTTGATAAACCTAAATTGGATCATATCTACAGAATTAAAAGGCACACAGAATAAGTGTGGGTCGGATTATTGATGATAGCTGATAACTTGACATTATATATCATATTCTGCAATTTTCGGAAGAAAGCATCTCTTTGATTTATAGATATATCTTGTCTTGATACAGTGACCCTTCTAAAATATTAGGACATACATGAAGCAAAATAATTATAGATTTAACCTTACTCCCTTCATTGGCGAGTTTTGTTTTTACCTTATTGGCCTAGTTGGAGCCGAGAAAAACAGAAGAAACCCCCACCGGGGAAGAAATACGAAACTGAGCTTGTTTTGAAACCGACGGTACAAAACTCGGTTCTTGGGGTAAAAACCGACTATTATACCGTCGGTTTTAAGTTTCTCCAGATTTTCCAGTCCAAATCAAATCCGAGTTTCACTGTCGGTTCTATAGAACCGAGTTTCCCACACTCGGTTTTGCTTCTTCAAAACCGACAACATGAATGTCGGCTCTGTACTTAGCAAACTCTCAGCCAATACCATATCAGTGACGAAGGAGAGAAAGATAAGAATTGACAGTGGGATACGCCGTGAAAGACGGAGAGGAAGAGAAGACTTACCTGCTGATTCCGGCAGCGGTGGGTGGGCTGAGTCCGGCGGCACTGGGGTTGCCTGAATCCGCCGGCGAGGTCGCCGGAATTGTGCGGCAGTGTGTTGGCTTTTTCGTCGGTCGGGAGACACAGAGAGGACGCAGAGAGTGAACTGGGGTGATTTTGCCCACTGAATGAGAATAAAAGAAGAGATAGGGTTTTTTAAGAGTCTAAGTATGAAACCGACTCTACCAAACTCGGTTCTACCTCTATAAAACCGATGATTCTATAATCGGTTCTTAAGAACTGATGCTACCAATCGGTTTTTAGTTGGACCTGGAAAAGCTTAAAATCGATAGTACTACTGTCGGTTTTGACCCAAAGAACCGAATCTCGGACTGTCGATTTTAATACGAGCTTAGTCTCGTATTTGTTCCCCCCGTGGGGGTTTCTTCCGTTTTACTCGGCTCCAACAAGGCCAATAAGGTGGAAAATCTCCTTCATTGGCCACCATTGTGCTGGGACATGTCTGTCCTTACAGACGTGTAAACCTATTATTGATCTTTTGGTGTACCCACTTTCTGAGTCCGCGAAACAATATTCTGAGTTCTGTGTTGCATGGATCATTTCTCTGTATCAGATCATAAAGCTGTTTGCAATTGGTCTATATCTGATAAGCACCACATTCATGCTGATTAAGCCAAGAAATTTCATCATTCATTGCTTACCGTTGTTGATTCAGTAAAGAAGGGAATCAGAGAGGTATAAGCATCAACAAAATCTCCATTATTGTTGTTCCTTATAACGGTTCCAAGAAAAAGATTATCTATCTTCTCTTTTGATGCTGCTATCAAAATTGACTTTTAACAAAGAAACTATATGGGTCATGACATGTAAACTCAACAAACACCTTGAAGTTTAAAATGGAAACAATTTAGACCATGACGTTCCAAACCATTAAAAGTTTGAACTTGTCATCCATTTCTGTTACTCTACAATCTACATTTATAAAGCTACTATAAATGTCTAAAGTTCTTATTAAGATCTCACAAAGTGTCGAAAAATTGTCGATGGCGGATGATAGTTGTCGTAGAATGCTTATTTGATTGGCCTTTCTAGTGGTCTGTGTTACCAGTACAGGGGTCAAAGCGACACAACTGGGTTGTAATTGGTGATCATCTGCCTTTAAATTCAAGAAATGGAACCTGGAAAAAGAGCAGCTTCACTGTACATGTCAAAGAAAAAAATCAATACCCAGAGAGTTTATGATGAGATTAATTTTGGTGATGATGTGTCTATGGTATATTATGTCTTGAGCTTGTATATTGGCATTTTCATAACATTAAAAACTTGAGAATAAGTAGTATAAGTAGTCACAGAATTAATAAAAAAAATATATATATACAGCTTTGATAGGATCTTACAATCCGATCGGATCCTACGATCCTCGATCCTGTGGGGCACTCTCCGATCCTACCTAAGATCACGGTCCTGAAAACCTTGGTCTGGTACTCTTCTCGTCAATATGTTTTTATCTCTCTAGCTGCGAAGGAGAAGAAGTATAATGGTGAGTTGGCTGGGATTGGTGCAGTCATGGTTGGGGTTGTATCAGGCAGTGGTTTTCGTGGTCTAGAGGTAGAGTTCTTTTTTGAGAAATAGATACAGAGGTAGAGTTCTCTCTGTAAGGTTGGTGCCTCAGTTTGGTGATTTTAGTTTCCGTCATTTTCAGGTCGAAGGCTAATAGCCATACACAAATAGGGCAATATGTATCAGAATCTATGTGAAATTTGTGGTTTAGGCTTCAATTTTTTGTATTTAGTGACGTATCTTTTTTTGCATCAGTGAAGGTTGGATAAGTTTTCTTTACTATATATCATTACTGCCATAGAACTGATATATATCATATAAGGTTCAAATGCAGAATGACCCCAAAAAATATATTGAACAATAATATATATGATAACTAGGTCCTCAAACGTCCTCTGCCTAAGTTGTCATCAATAAGGATTCTGACCATGGACCTGTGGTGGATCCTCACTCTCATCACCCAATTTTAGCTAGGACGCGAAATGCGTTGTTCATTTCCCTGGGTATGAGTTTGCTTTCACGTTAGCAATTCTCCACAATTATTTAAATGTGTCTTCACGGGTTGCTTTGTAGGGAAACTATTGAGAAACCTGGGGTTATACCTCAAAGCAAATTGCCAATGGAGGGAGTAGCCGAGGATCTTATTAAGCACACATACATCGATCAAATTTCTGATATGGTACAAACTACATTTCTTAACAAAAACAGTGGTCCATGAATGCCTCCATTGATTCTGTCTCTATTACGTCCTTCCAGGTTTCGGGGGTGTAGATGATGGGCCTGTGGGCTTTCTTGGGTATTATGGCCCATCTACTTATTCTCGAAAGACTGAGTTCTTCGAGGAACATGCATATATTGCTCATAGGGGGGGGGGGGGGGTTCTTGGTGTGTGGGAGGGGATTTTAATGTGGTTAGGCACCTTCAGGGGTTTACCAAACCCAGTGCAATGTTAAAGTTCTCAACCCACATCGATTATTTTAGCCTTAACAGGTGGGAGTTTCACGTGGTTTTGGGGAAGTTATCAGTCAGATCGGTTTCTGGTTTCGGCAGATTGGGAAAATAAGATTTTGAGTGCTAGTCAGTCTCTTCTTCCTCGTCCCTTGTCAGATCACTGGCTGATTTGGTTAGATTCCGGGGGGGGGGGGGGGGGGGGGGGACAACCCCTTTTAGGCAATATGAGGCTAGAAGTGATGATATAATTGGGAATTAGTGGAGGGTTATGGGATCCCGGGCCATGGAGTTGTTTTTCTTGAGGAATTATGCTTTTGTGAAAGATGATCTTAAGCGGTGGAATAAAGAAGAATTTCGCTAGCCGAGGTTAACGGCTATAGTCTTTGCCGAGTTAGCTGTGTTTGATAGGGGCAACGCAAAGGAGGTAGGCGAGAATAGCAGCGTGTTGGTGGTGAAGGGTAGGTCTGATAGACGAACCCCGTTGAAGTGAGTTTGCTCATACAGGTAGATTGGAGTCCATTAGTTGGCTCCAAAAGTCTACGGCTTTGTGGTTAGTGGAGGCGGATAGATGCTAGAAGTTTCTCATCTATATAATAAAATAGGACGGTTGACTCTAAATGGCTTTTAGTCCATTGGATCAATTTTATCTCAGCCCTTGTATCACATTCTCTACAGGAAATATTTTATTGAAAAAGTGAGTGGGGAAATTTTATAATACTACAAATAGAATATTGGGATCACAAAAGGTATTGGAGGTGGAAAAAAGTGTTGGAAGTTAGGAATGAAACTACCACTTTTGAGAGTTTCCACATTTTTTTTGAAAATCTAAACTTGCCACGTATTTTACACTCGCACAAAGGTGTTAGAATTAGGCATGGGACCACCATTGTTTTACTCTTACTTAAATCACTACTAATTAGCTAGTTTCTAATAGTAGCATTGTTGTTATAAAAAATAGAATATCGAAAAAAATGAAATCACAATAAAAGCTCCTAAAAATAACAAAAACTCTTGCAATTTTTACTACTTCCTTTGGAGTTAATTTTGTTGTGCTTTGAAGTCGAGCAGACTTTTTAATAGTACTAAAAAAGAAAAATGTTTCAAATCCTTATTTTTGTATGAACACCTTAGTTGATAGAAACGAGAGATTTGATAGTTATTTGATCCCACAAATATGGAGAAAAATTGATTATAATGTATTCTAATCCAAATTTCGTAACTTTAAGAATAAAACATTAAGAATAATAAAACTATTGCAATTCTTTTAAGAATATATTTGATACTTGTTTGGCCGTGCCCTGAGGGCTTGGGTTATCCTCTAGTTATTTATAAGCTCTAGTTATATTGCCGGAGTTCAGGTGGGAGATTTATTTTGTTGAGGCGGAAGATGTGGAACAAGGGGCTTGTAGAAATCACAGTCAAAGATACGCATTTATAGCTGTGCGAAAAGTAGGAAGGTTGATTATCTTATTGCCTTTGTTCTTTAATTTGATTGAGGAAATATCTCCTCCCTTAAAATCAGGGATTTCCTTACTCTATTTTCCCTTCATGTTTGTCCTGAAGCTGTATAAATTGCTGGTCCTGTTCCAGCCATGAAATTAGAAAGGAGGAGGAAGTTCTCTCCAGAAAATCACAGGGCTCTTCCAAGATGTTGAAGTTGATAGAGCCAAATTGGATGTATTAGAGTTAGAGGTGTTAGATGATGGAGTTAGTGTCTGCTTGGATGCTCTGTTTGAAGACGAAGAAGTGAGACACGCATTGTTTTGGGTGGTGATCTGGTTCCTGGCCATACAGTTTGACTTTTGCCTTTTCCCAGTTAGGGAAGTTTGAGAGGATTTTAAATGCTTCGTCTGTGGCTTTTCTACCAGAAGGGGTGGTGAACATTCACGACTTTATGCCCAAATTTTGATGAACACAACTAAGGTGCTTGCGATGAGATAAGCACGTCGTATTTTCTCTCATGTGAGTCCCGGAATGCTTTTGAGACGGATAGATAGATTCTAAATGCAACTCTGATGGCTAATGAATGTGTGTATAATAGGTTTAGGGATACAGGAGTACTTCGCAAGATAAGACATTGAAAAGGTGGATGATCAAGTGAACTGGCTGAATCTGTTTTATCTGCTAGTTAGGATGGGTTTTAGCCAACGAGAATCCTAACAGTTTTTTCCAGCCTTTGCGCGGGCATTGTTATGGATGCCTTAAGTAAGATGTTAGGGCGGTGGCGGTGCAAGGAGGTTTCTTACAAGGTTTGTAAGTAGGCCAGGAGCGAGGCAATGCGATTCATATTTTTCTCATTTGTTGTCAGTGGTTGACACCCTGATTTTTTCTGTGAGGCTATCCATCTTTATTATTTCTTGGTTTGTTCTTGATTGTTTCTTGGTGGTGTTTGGGTTAAAAGTTAATCGTAGGAAGTCCGAGGTGATCCCAATTGGCCAAGTGAGGTGATCCCAATTGGCCAAGTGCCCAGGATCAATGAGTTTGCTAGAATTTTGTCCATTTTTGTTATGCCAGTTTCCGTGGCTAGTGCTATCTGTATAGATAATCTGAGAGTGAAAGTGATAAATTGTACTTTTTCAACATGAATAGTGCTCTAAGAGTAACATGTGCTGAAGCTACAATGGTGCTAAGAGTAACTTTGTGAGGGTAAAACAGTTGTAATTAAATTAGGTTTTTTCTCTTTAATCTAAGAGAAAATGTGGCATTGACCTTTCTTTTGTTAAGTTTAATGTAAGACCAATATGTATTTAATTATTTTATTTTAATTATGCCTTTCAATTTTTGTGACCACTAACTACAACACCCTATGCCAAACAAAAAGAAAAAAAAAAAGAAAAAGTAAAGGAGCTTTCTCTGACAGTTGTGGCCTCAACTGAAAACAACCAACTTGGACACCATATTATCAACCAAAAAGCAAAATTATGACCCACCCCTTCAACTCTCATCACTCTCAAATTATTCTACGCATAAACCTCAAAATTTTACTCATTATTCTCACACTCACTCTCACTCTCACTCTCACCGTGCACTGTGAACTTACTCTAACATTGCACTCACTCGAAATCTCTCTCTAGAATCGATTGTGCTAGCTGTCGACCACCGTCGTAGCTCAAATAGCCCGCTATTAAAAGTAACCCTAAGCGCGTAATTGGCGCCATCCATCCATCAGCAAGGCGTACACTCTGCGAAAGGTGCCATCTCTTTGTCGACGACATACTATTAAACCATCCACACACGATGGTTTTCTTCTTGACGAACTTCATCGTCAGTCTAATCGACGACCCTTCCAGACGAAACCACCCAATCGACGGTTCATTCTCACGACTACAATGTCGTATGCTAACCCGACTCGACTGAAAAAATACTCGATGGTGCAGCATAAGTACTTCTATGGACCTTCGACCCCTTCACCGTCACACCCTTATGGCGAGCCTTCTTCCACTCACAAACTTGAAGGCAAATAAATAATCCAGTGGAACTAAAGCCCCTCTTCTAGTTCACGGGTTGATAGGGTTCGTTGACGGCATCATTCCCTAGCCGCCTCAATTTCTTGAGGTCCGACCTACGTAGCTACCCCAACCCCCGGCAGCCTACCAACACTAACCTGTCAGCTACAACGACCGTCACAAAGTCGTTGTCCTCCTGTTCGTCTTCAACAACCCCCATTGCTACTCCAAGTTTCGCCTATACTTGATACCTTCATGGTATCAGAGCTATATTCACACACGTGAATGGTCGACCAATCCACGTTCACCCACAGATAACCACATAGGTCAACACGCATGGGGAGAGGGGGGGGGGGAGGGGTTTGTTAAGAAGTGTTACATCGGACATTCAAGGGAAAAAGAGAATTAACAAGTTTCATTTTAGGGTGACATTGTCATTCTCAAGTATCCCAAGACGAGGAGAAACATGCGTCCTCCCAATCCCGACGAAATTGAGCACGGCTTCATCATCATATAGTTTGCGGGAGACCTTGTCGTAAGCCCCAGATGCCCTGGTGAACACCTTGTAGGTGTAGGAAGCGTTCTACGAGCTTCCTTTTTCTTTCATATAGCCCTTACTACAAGTCTTCAGTTACTACATCTTGTTCATCTACTGTGTCTCCCAAGAACCACGTTGAGATTTGTTTATCTCCTTTTGATTTCTTATCAAAGACGAGTTGTGAGGATACAGGTAAGCTACTAAGGGTAATTATACAGAAACTTCTGGACATACACGAACAAACGAAATCCCATTTGATACTTGGCAAAACCAACAAGGTCAATGTGTCACACTCATTAACACATCGGGCTTGTTGGTTCTTCCAGGTATCAAGTAGATGCAAAAACTCTGACATGTTGAGATGGGATTCCGTTTGTTTGCGAATGTACATGACATCCAAAGGTTTGTGTATAAATACCCTTGGGCAGCTCACCGGTATTCCTCACGCTTCTTCAATAAGAAATTCAAAGAAAGATGGGAAAATTTGAGGGTGGTTCTGAAGTGAAACATCCGATGAACAAGAAGTCATCCTAGGTGAATTCGAGGAAGGGAGATATCGAAGGAAAAGGAGGCGCGGAGAACGTTTTCTGCACCTACAAGGGTGTCCGCCAGCGCACCAAGGGAAATGGGTGATCGAGATTCGCAAGCCGAATTGCCGCCCTTTTTTGGCTCAAGACGTTTGAGACATTCCGTGAGGCAGCGTCTGCTTACGGCGAGGCTACCCTCAAGCTATATGGTGTCGACGCCATTCTCAAATATTATGAGATGAGGAGAAATTGTCATATTGAGCTCGGGCGTCGTCACCATATAGTTTGCGGGAGACCTTGTCGTAAGCAGCGGCGCCTAACACGACGTTTCGAGCAAGACAGGGGGCCGCGATTCGGCTTGCGAATCTCAGCTTCTCATTTCCCCAGGTGCAATTGTCGGTGTAGGAAGTGTTCTACAAGCTTCCTTTTTCTTTCATATAGCCCTTACTAGAAGTCTTCAGTTACGTCTTGTTCATCTACTGGTTCTCTCTAGAGCCACCCTGAGATTTGCCTAATTCCTTTTGATTTCTTATCGAAGAAGAGTTGTGAGGATATTGGTGAGCTACTAAGGGTATTTATACAGAAACTTCTGGATGCAATGTACATACACTAACAAACGGAATCCCATTTAATACTTGGCAGAACCAACAAGGTCAATGTGTCACACTCAATAACACATCGGGCTTGTTTGTTCGTCTAGGTATCAAGTAGATGCAAAAACACAGACATGTTGAGATGGGAATGCGTTTGTTTGCGAATGTACATTGCATCCAAAGGTTCGTGTATAAATACCCTCAGGCAGGTCACTAGTATTTCTCACACTCTTTTTCAATAAGAAAATCAAATAGATTTGGGAAAATTTGAGGGTGGTTCTGAAGTGAAACATCTGATGAACAAGAAGTCATGCCAGGTGACTTCTAGGAAGGGAGATAGGGAAGGAAAAGGAGGCGCGGAGAACGTTTTCTGCACCTACAAGGGTGTCTGCCAGCGCACCTGGGGAAATGGGTGATCGAGATTCGCAAGCCGAATTGCCGCCCTTGTTTGGCTCAAGACATTTGAGACATTCCGTGAGGCAGCTTCTTCAGTTACGTCTTGTTCATCTACTGTTTCTCTCTAGAGCTACCCTGAGATTTGCTTATCTCCTTTTGATTTCTTAGCGAAGAAGAGTTGTGAGGATATTGGTGAGCTACTAAGGGTATTTATACCGAAACTTCTGGATGCAATGTGGATAAACTAACAAACGGAATCCCATTCAATACTTGGCAGAACCAACAAGGACAATATGTCACACTCTATAACGCATCGGGCTTGTTTGTTCTTCTAGGTATCAAGTAGATGCAAAAACACAGACATGTTGAGATGGGATTGCGTTTGTTTGCGAATGTACATTGCATCCAAAGGTTCATGTAAAAATACCCTCGGGCAGGTCACTAGTATTTCTCAAGCTCTACTTCAACAAGAAAATCAAATAGAGATGGAAAAATTTGAGGGTGGTTCTGAAGTGAAACATCCGATGAACAAGAAGTCATGCCAGGTGACTTCTAGGAAGGGAGATATGGAAGGAAAAGGAGGCGCATAGAACATTTTCTGCACCTACAAAGGTGTCCGCCAGCGCACCTGGAGAAATGGGTATCAAGATTCGCAAGCCGAATTGACGCCCTTGTTTAGCTCAAGACGTTTGAGACATTCCGTGAGGCAGCGTCTGCTTACGACGAGGCTACCCTCAAGCTATATGGTGACGACGCCATTCTCAATTATTCCGAGATGAGGAGAAATGGTCATATTGAACACGGGCGTCGTCACCATATAGTTTGCGGGAGACTTTGTCGTAAGCAGCGGCGCCTAACACGATGTTTCGAGCAAGAAAGGGGGCTGCGATTCGGCTTGCGAATCTCAGCTTCTCATTTCCCCAGGTACAATGGCGAACACCCTTGTCGGTGTAGGAAGCGTTCTAGCTTCCTTTTTCTTTCATATAGCCCTTACTAGAAGTCTTCAGTTACGTCTTGTTCATCTACTGGTTCTCTCTAGAGCCACCCTGAGATTTGCCTAATTCCTTTTGATTTCTTATCGAAGAAGAGTTGTGAGGATATTGGTGAGCTACTAAGGGTATTTATACAGAAACTTCTGGATGCAATGTACATACACTAACAAACGGAATCCCATTTAATACTTGGCAGAACCAACAAGGTCAATGTGTCACACTCAATAACACATCGGGCTTGTTTGTTCTTCTAGGTATCAAGTAGATGCAAAAACACAGACATGTTTGAGATGGGAATGCGTTTGTTTGCGAATGTACATTGCATCCAAAGGTTCGTGTATAAATACCCTCGGGCAGGTCACTTGTATTTCTCACACTCTTTTTCAATAAGAAAATCAAATAGATTTGGGAAAATTTGAGGGTGGTTCTGAAGTGAAACATCTGATGAACAAGAAGTCATGCCAGGTGACTTCTAGGAAGGGAGATATGGAAGGAAAAGGAGGCGCGGAGAACGTTTTCTGCACCTACAAGGGTGTCTGCCAGCGCACCTGGGGAAATGGGTGATCGAGATTCGCAAGCCGAATTGCCGCCCTTGTTTGGCTCAAGACATTTGAGACATTCCGTGAGGCAGCTTCTTCAGTTACGTCTTGTTCATCTACTGTTTCTCTCTAGAGCTACCCTGATATTTGCCTATCTCCTTTTGATTTCTTAGCGAAGAAGAGTTGTGAGGATATTGGTGAGCTACTAAGGGTATTTATACAGAAACTTCTGGATGCAATGTGCATAAACTAACAAACGGAATCCCATTCAATACTTGGCAGAACCAACAAGGACAATGTGTCACACTCTATAACGCATCGGGCTTGTTTGTTCTTCTAGCTATCAAGTAGATGCAAAAACACAGACATGTTGAGATGGGATTGCGTTTGTTTGCGAATGTACATTGCATCCAAAGGTTCATGTAAAAATACCCTCGGGCAGGTCACTAGTATTTCTCAAGCTCTTCTTCAACAAGAAAATCAAATGGAGATGGGAAAATTTGAGGGTGGTTTTGAAGTGAAACATCCGATGAACAAGAAGTCATGCCAGGTGACTTCTAGGAAGGGAGATATGGAAGGAAAAGTAGGCGCATAGAACATTTTCTGCACCTACAAGGGTGTCCGCCAGCGCACCTGGAGAAATGGGTGATCGAGATTCGCAAGCCGAATTGACGCCCTTGTTTGGCTCAAGACGTTTGAGACATTCCGTGAGGCAGCGTCTGCTTACGACGAGGCTACCCTCAAGCTATATGGTGACGACGCCATTCTCAATTATTCCGAGATGAGGAGAAATGGTCATATTGAACACGGGCGTCGTCACCATATAGTTTGCGGGAGACTTTGTCGTAAGCAGCGGCGCCTAACACGATGTTTCGAGCAAGAAAGGGGGCTGCGATTCGGCTTGCGAATCTCAGCTTCTCATTTCCCCAGGTGCAATGGCGAACACCCTTGTCGGTGTAGGAAGCGTTCTAGCTTCCTTTTTCTTTCATATAGCCCTTACTAGAAGTCTTCAGTTACGTCTTGTTCATCTACTGGTTCTCTCTAGAGCCACCCTGAGATTTGCCTAATTCCTTTTGATTTCTTATCGAAGAAGAGTTGTGAGGATATTGGTGAGCTACTAAGGGTATTTATACATAAACTTCTGGATGCAATGTACATACACTAACAAACGGAATCCCATTTAGTACTTGGCAGAACCAACAAGGTCAATGTGTCACACTCAATAACACATCGGGCTTGTTTGTTCTTCTAGGTATCAACTAGATGCAAAAACACAGACATGTTGAGATGGGATTGCGTTTGTTTGCGATGTACATTGCATCCAAAGGTTCGTGTATAAATACCCTCGGGCAGGTCACTAGTATTTCTCACGCTCTTCTTCAATAAGAAAATCAAATAGAGATGGGAAAATTTGAGGGTGGTTCTGTAGTGAAACATCCGATGAACAAGAAGTCATGCCAGGTGACTTCTAGGAAGGGAGATATGGAAGGAAAAGGAGGCGCATATAACGTTTTTGCACCTACAAGGGTGTTCGCCAGCGCACATGGGGAAATGGGTGATCGAGATTCGCAAGCCGACTTGACGCCCTTTTTTGGCTCAAGACGTTTTAGAAATTCCGTGAGGCAGCGTCTGCTTACGGCGAGGCTACCCTCAAGCTATATGGTGACGACGCTATTCTCAATTATTCCGAGATGAGGAGAAATGATCATATTGAGCACGAGCGTCGTCACCATAGAGTTTGCGGGAGACCTTGTCATAAGCAGCGGCGCCTAACACAACGTTTCGAGCTAGACAAGGGGCCGTGATTCGGCTTGCGAATCAAGCCACTCATTTCCCTAGGTGCAATGGTGAACACCCTTGTAGGTGAAGGAAGCGTTCTACGAGCTTCCTTTTTCTTTCATATAGGCATTACTAGAAGTCTTCAGTTACAACGTCTTGTTCATATACTGTTTCTCTCCAGAACCACCCTGAGTATTGCTTATCTCCTTTTGATTTCTTATCAAAGAAGAAGAGTTGTGAGGATACTGGTAAGCAACTAAGGGTATTTATACAGAAAATTCTGGATTCAATGTACATACACAAACAAACGGAATCCCATTTAATACTTGGCAGAATCAACAAGGTCAATGTGTCATACTCATTAACACATCGGGCGTTTAGGAAGGGTTATATCGAAGGAAAAGAAGACACGATGAACGTTTCCTGCACCTATAAGGTGTCCGCCAGCGCACCTGGGGAAATGGGTGATATAGATTAGCAAGCCAAATTGCGTCCCCCTGTTTGGCTCGGGACGTTTGAGACATCCCGTGAGGAAGCCGCTATTTACGACGAGGCCGCCCACAAGCTATATGGTGACGAGGCCATTCACAATTATCCCGACATGAGGAGTAACGGGCGTCCTCCCTGTCTCTTGGAAAATTAAGCACTACGTCATCACCATATAGTTTGCAGGAGACTTTATCATAAGCAGCGACGCCTCATGGGACGTCTCGAGCAAGATAGGAGTCTTCAATTCGGCTTGCGAATCTCGGCCACTCATTTCCTTAGGTGTCCTGGGCTGACACCCTTTGTAGGTACAGGAACCGTTATACAAGCCTTTTTTTTTTTTCATGTAGCCCTTACTAGAAGTCTTCTATTATGAGTTCTTGTTCATCGACTGTTTCTCTTCGGAACCACTCTGAGATATGCCCATCTCTCTTTGATTTTCTTATCAAAGAGGAGTTGTGAGGGATACTAGTAAGATACTTGAGGGCATTTATATAGAAACTTCAAAAGATGCAATGTACATCCACAAACAAACGAAATCCCATCTCTACGTGTCTGTATTTTTGCACCTGCTTGATACTTGACAGAACCAACAAGTTAAATGTGTCACACTCATTGACACATCGGGCTTGTTCATTCTTCAAAATATCAAGTAGATGTGAAAACATTGACACGTAGAGGTGTGAATCCGTTTGTTTGCAAATGTACAATGCATCCAACGGTTTCAGTACAAATACCCTCTGGCAGCTTACAAGTATCCCTCACTCTCTTCTTCAATAAGAAAATCAAAGACATATGGGAAAATTTGACGGTGGTTTTGGAGTATAACATCTGATGAACCAGAAGTCATACCGGGCGACTTCTAGTAAGGCCTATATGAAAGAAAAAGGAGGCACGGAAAACATTTCTTGCACCCAGAAGGGTTTCCACCATCGCACCTTGGGTGATCGAGAGTCTCAAGCCGAATTGCAGCCCCTTGTTGCTCGGAAAACATTTCTTGCCCCGTGTATCCCTCACTCTCCACCATGTATTGTGATTAGTTTCACTTATCATATTAACTGATTACTGGCTAATAATGAGGTAGTATTAATATAAGGCTAAGCTTATTAGCAGTTTATGTTGGTTCATTATTCTCTCTTTCCCTTACGGTGCATCTTGAACGTCCCGAGCCAGAGGCGGGCCCCGCAATTCGGCTCGCGAATCTCAGCCACCCATTTCCCCCAGGTGCGCTGGAGGATACCCATGTAGGTGCAGGAAACATTCTCCTGGCCTCCTTTCCCTTTTCCTCGGAGTCGCCTGGTATGATTTTGATTCGTCCGTTCTGCTATCATATATATATATATATATATATATACATACATATATATATATATATATATGTATGTGTGTGTGTGTGTGTGTGTATAATGTTACTCCTCTGTTGACATAATACCGGACTTCGAAGTCACCAAACTTTCTGATTTCTCGTCTTTATACTTTATTGCAAACAAAAGTGAACATTTTAGGTGTGCAATCTCGCTGCATATGACAGTATTCATTCATCTTCATGTTTTCATTCAAGAAGCACAAACGTGTTAGAGATGCTAACATTCTAATCTTTAACAGGAATGTATTGATTTTGAGATTTCGGAAGGTGAATTTCAAAGGACTAGAGAGCTTTATGAGAGGCTTCTATACCGGAGGAAGCACTTGAAGGTTTGGATCAGCTATGCAAAGTTTGAGGCATCGGCGATGGAACCAGTTGTCGGAGATTCATACTTGCAAGGAGCTGATACCGATGAATAATCAGAAAAAGCTATGCGTTACTCGTGCAAGAAGTGAGTAATTCGATGTTTTGAATATATTTGATCTCATTGTCATTGCTATAGCAACCTGTTATTATTTTAGAAGTGAAATTAATCATACTTTAATGCGGCAGGGGTGTTATAGAGAGCAGTTAACTATTTCATGACATGTGAACCTGAATTAAAGGAGGAGCGTGCAATGGTTGTTGACGAATGGCATAGCTTAGGGAGTAGTTTCGATGAGCTAGGTGATGCTAACTCAGTTCGTGCCAAGCTACCGAAGAAACTGAAGCGGAGGCAAATAGAAACTGAATGTGACTCAGCCCGGTATGTTATCTGCTTAATATGTCATTTCTGTTTAAGTCAATTGTGCTTCCCTCCCACCAACCTTGAATATTGGCCATTCTGAGCCGTTAGATCCAAGACCAGTACCTTCCATGCTTAGATACTCTGTTTGACATGGCCCATATGCAGAATAATTGTGCCCCAGATAATTTAAAACAATAGTTCAGGGAATATACATCAAAAGTTATATGCTAAAGCTTGTAATCTGTTTCGCACGTCCTGAGTCGATGAACGATGGCGTCCTGAGTCGATGTACATTTTGGAGAAATTGTTGTTATCGCTCTGGGGACTTTGTTTTTCTCTGTCTGATGAAGTTGATAGTAATTAGGGCTTAATACAAATTTCATAAATTTGGGCAAATTGCTCCACCACGTGTTATGATTAGATTCACCTATTATGTTGACTGATTACTGGCTATTAATGAGGTAGTATTAATATAGGCTAAGCTTATTATCAGTTTGTGTAGGTTCATTATTCTCTGTTTGGTATCCAAATGCATCGTTCTTGGCATGCCTCCGCAATTTGTGTGGGAGAATCAGCTTGGTAAAGATTCCACATATTTACTGTTGCATCTATCATAGATCTTTTGGTCATCCTGCATCTATCATAGTTGATCCATGCAGTTGTCTTGTAAGATGCTCGTCATGGGTATGTTTGTTGACGTGTAGCCAGGGACTTAGTTTTATACGCTAGTTCACATGCACGTGGTTTTAGCTTGATCATTTTACAGAGGGTGGCTAAAATACTGAGGCCAAATTTCCATGTGAACTAGTTGCCTCAGTAACCAACAGGTCGAGGGAACAGAACATGTACGGAGAAATGTTAGTTATTACTATAGGGATTTTATTCTTACTGGTTGTCTGTTGAGATAGCAAAGTGCAATGCACCATCATGTATGCCAATACATACATAATTCAGAACTAGTTTCTAGCATCAGTATAGGCCAAGTGCTTAGCCAATAATGTGTACAATTTGAATAGTTTCGTAAGTTTATGCTTCATTGTTTTCCTCTAATGCCTACGAAAATAGAGCGACTGTATACTCCTATTTCTTGGCATGCATTAGTGTTCCTTGAGCTTGATGATTTGCTTAAAAACTGTAATGGGCTAATATATATTTTTGCAAACTATATATTGATGGTATGTCAAGTTTCAAAATGCGTGGTTTTCCAGAGCTTATTTCTGCAAATGTGATGCCTTCTGGACCTTGCATTTGAATCCTTTATGCCGTGGAGGGAAATACAACATTTTTAGAGAATTTTCCTTGTGCTCGTTCCAATGTGTAATGTGTTGTTGAGGCAGAACACGAGAGAGACAGCGCATGCAATCAGGAAGTTGCCTCTAGTCAAGGCCAAAAGGTATTTGGAGGATGTTCTTGTTCACAAGCAAGCCATTCCATTTACTCGTTTCTGTCGTGGGGTTGGGAAATGCAGAAGAAAAAGCCTGGGTTGTGTCGTTTCTGTCGTGGGGTTGGGCAAGACGTCAATGATGCTGGCCTGTTGAATCTGTATTAGTGAAAAAAATACAGACTGTTGTGTTTGGATTAGGGTTTTTTTTCAGATTTGGGTTGATCGGAAGAGGACGAGTTGGTGTTGTTCTGTGTTTCAATGGCGTCGAGCGAGGGAGAGAGAGAGAGAGAGAAAGGGTGCATATTGGGCTCAGACAGTAAAACTACTACATGATCGTTGTGTGTGTGTGTGTGTGTGTGTGTGTGTTTTTTTTTTTTTTTTTTGGCAAACCGTTGTGTTTTCTTTATTCATTTTTCGGGTTTTGGGGGGGGGGGGGGGGTGTCGGACGTGATGGCCATAAAAATGGGGAGTTGATTGCACAAAAGGCAAAAGCTTGGGGATATATTGTCATAGCTAGAAAGATTATTTTTCTATTTTTCCCTACCAAATTTAATACTCTGTCACTCTACTTCCTCCGTGGTAAGAGCATGTTTATTCTAGCTTAAAATCTTAATAATATTATAAAAATGGTTAGGTAAATTACAATTAAAAACGGTATGTTATGCACTGACAATATAAATCGAAATTTATTCTCTCAACAAAAAATATAAATTGAAATTCAATTGTATTTCCCAACCGTTGTAACTCTTGCCATCATATTTACGACAAACTGTAATTTCTATTCTATAAAACCGGACGATTGATTTTATTTCAGCATTTAATTTAAATCAACCACAACCTTTAGATCTCACCCAACCTTTTTCTTCTGTCGTGGGGTTGGGCAAGACGTTAATGATCCGTGGTAAGGCTGGGACTATGTCGTTTCACCCAGCCTTTAGATTTCACCCAACCTTCAACTCGTTTCTGTCGTGGGGTTGGGCAAGACGTCAATGATGCTGGCCTGTTAAATCTGCAAAGTTCATTCTCGACTTGGTTAAGAGTGCCGAGAGCAATGCAGAAGTATGTTAAATCTTCTACGTTTCATTCCATCATTTGTTGGTTTTTCACTAATACGATGTTGCTGACTTCTGTATTGCAGGTGAAAGGTTTGGATGTTTATACACTATACATCTCTCACATCCAAGTAAACCAAGCTCAGAAGCAAAGGCGTCGTACCTACCGTGCTCACGGATGAATCAATCGTAGGTTGGAACCTCTGCAATTTATAGTTTTTGCTTGCCACTTTTTCATTCGCTTTTGTGCGACAGAGTTTAACAAACTAATCTTTGTAGCTTACATGTCGTCTCCATGCCACATTGAGTTGATTCTGTCTGAGAATGAAGAGCCTGTCAAGAAAGAAGTAATATCACACAGACCCTGAACTGGTTGTTCCTTGTTCAATGAATACATTGTTTGATTGCTAAACACCTGCTCTTTTGTTTTGCAGCCTGAGTTGCAAGTGTCTTCAGGATCAAAGAAGAACAAAGATCTGCGCAGCGGTGCTTCTTCTTGAAAAACAGTTGCTTTCTTGTTGTAAAAAATCTCGAAGGGTTGCTTGTTTGCCTACCAGTGTCCTCCTGATGAGGGAACGATATTTGTCGTATACTATGGAAGTATTTTTTTTGGGAGACTTTGTTTGGTTAGATCGTAAAATCGCTTTGGTATTTGAGTAAGAACACTATTGTCAGACTTCATTTTTGTCTTTGGTTTGTCACCTGATGAGCTAGCTAATCATATTACTATTGCATTAGTCTTGGACTATACATATAGTTTGTTTGCTGGAAGTTGAGAACACGAGTCTTGACTGCTGCATTGTTGCATTTTCTCCACGAAGTTGTTTGCTGGAAGTTGAAAACACGAGTCTTGATAGGCTTCTGGGTTATTGTTGTCATGAAAGAGTGCATCTGACAAGGCTTCCAGGCATTTGTTGTCCTGGATCTTTTTACGCAGCTACGTTTGTCTTTTATATCGGCATTAATTTTCTAAATTGTTACGTCAGATACTGTTGGAAAAAAGAAAGGATACTGTGAGCTGATAACACCTGTTTGGTGAGCTGATGAAGAAGTGTCAAAATGGATCTGATGAGGAAGTGTCAAAATGGAGATGTCAACAATAGAGACGATCATCTACAGACTACAGCCTATGCTAGAGCGGTCAAAGTGTGTGTTTTTTGTTTTTTTTTTTTTTTGGGGGGGGGGGGGGGGGGGGGGGAGTGGGGGGGTCAAAAACTTGTATTTAAAGAAGAAAGAAAACCAAAACAACATTAAGGGACCGCCGGCCATAGACTGAGGCGGGCTGGTCCTGGTTAAGGCCTAATGAAGATACTTGTGGCCAGTCCATAATGGTCACCAGCCCATGATTTTATTGTCATCTATATTATAAATTAGGACGGTTGACTTTAAAATGTCATTTAGACCGTTAAATTGAATTAGCTCTAGCCATTAGATCTCACCTACCACCCACTTAACTACTCACTTAACTACCCACTCATTTTATCATAATTATAAAAAAGGGGCTTCATTTGTTTCTGATTATTTAATACAATTATTTATGTTGTATTCATTTTTTGCCCATGTTTGTAGATGAAAATACTCATTTTATTTATGACATTACAATAGGCCGTGAAACGTGTTTTTGGGTAGTGCCCTCAGGCACGGGCAATCCCCTAGTCGATATTATAAATTAGGACGGTTGATTTTAAAATGTCTTTTAGACCGTTCGATTGAATTAACCCTAACCCTTAGATCTCACCTACCACCCACTTAACTACCCACTTAGTAGTAACTACCCACTCATTTTGTAATAATTATAAAAAAATGTTTCCTTTGTTCCTGATTATTTAATACAATTATTTATGTTGTTTCCGTTTTCTGCCCATATTTGTAGATGAAAATATTCATTTTATTTATAACATTACAATAGGTGAAACATGTTTTTGGGTAGTGCCCTCGGGCACGGGTAATCCCCTAGTTAGTAATAATAGGAATAGGGTAAAAGACAATTTTTATCCATTGAGTATGAGTTAAATACAAATACATCATTCGTGTTTGGATAAATACAATTACTCCCCTGTCTGGATGGAGGGTGCACTAATACCACCCTTTTGTTACACAATGGTAAAATCTGACCCTTTTATGATTATTTTGCCCTTATTTGTATTTTTGTGTTTATTGTGCTCATGTTCTTGGTGTTCTTGACCACCACATCCACAACCACCAAATCTCACCAGCAACACCACTACTGTATTCCCACCGCCAACACAACATACAAACAGCAACAAAGAACAAAACTAATAAGATGTTCAGTTTTGTAATTGAAATCAGGCAAAGAAGATTGCACCTTCCATGGCTGCATCACTGATTGCCTCGTCAGGAAAGTAGCAATTCCTCAATGAAGATTGCACCTACCATGACACGGGGGTATTCCTCTTTATCAAAAAAAAAAAAAAAAAAACACGAAGGACGTATTTGTATTTAACCCATACTCAAGGGGTGGAAATTGTGTTTTACCCAATAAAAAAACATTGCTGGGTAATTCCGCATCTGGGTGGGTAGGTATCGTTGTGCTCCGGATGTGGGAGATAATACTGAGCGAAGAGAAGTGTAAGTGTAACGTCGATCTAGGCGTTATATCGCCGCATTCTGGCTTCTAACCCTCTTCAACCCTCATTTCGTCTCTTCTCCTGCATTCGCGACGGTTACAGGTTCGTTTCTCCACCGAAACCCTCACCAATGCCCTAGATTTCACTTTCACCTTCGATTTGGCTCATTCCTCACCAAAGCGGTCCTCTACTTGGTCGTCGAGATAGTGATTTTGTGAGGTGAATTTGTGGTTGATCGGTTCTCTCTGTGATTCGCTTGAAACTGACGAATCCAGCTGGGGCTTTTTGAGTTGATTTCAGTGGTGGTTTGAATCAAGCTCGAGGTTTTTGTGATTATCCCTTTCGATTTAGTTGAGGACGAGAACTCAAGTTTGTGATTGATTGATTGATGTTGTCGGTGAGAAAAGGAACATGATAATAAAGGTTAAGAAGGAAGAAGATTGGTGCTCGGTGAGAAATCAACCCCATTAACTTGGTACTCCAAAACCTCCCTCTTCTTATAGGTACTCTTATTTTTTCTTTATCACGCTTCTTTACTCTACTGTATGATGAAATGTCATAATGATGAATATCACCCCATGTTTGACTGAATAGCAATCATTCAAAGTGTATATGCAATCCCCCCCCCAAATCTTGGAAAAGTCTGATTTCATACATGTGTAAGGAATTTGATACGAATTTACCCGACTTTTGGTTAAGAAGAAAATGCGGTAGCCAGTAGCCGTTAGTTAGTTGCAATACTTGTCTTACCATCTAAATATACTATATTAAATGACCTATGAATTCACAAAGGAATTACCCCTACATAATAGCTTGAGAGCTGGTACTGATTCTCATGTCGAGCGCTACCTAAGATCCCCGTTTTGACTTCAACGACCCGTTATGATCCGCAGGGGAATTATTGCATTGGCAGTATTGATGCCAACTTGCACACTTTGAAGTATTAAGTATTGATCCCCGTTTTGACTTCAACGACCCATTATGAGTCTTCTTCTCCCTTCTACGCCTAGAGAAACTCCAGGCACTTTTATCTTGTTTCCGAAAAGAGAATCAGAGGGAATCCTCACTTGAGATCTGCCGAGTACAAGAGCCAGGTCTAGACTATCTAGAAACGGTTGCACCGACCATGTCTTATTATCTATGGTGGTACATTCTCTGGAAGTGTTGTCAAAGGGAGGATTACATCTGCATTTGTGTTGAGAACTTGAGATGTGAAGTAGGATTTTGGAGACGGACAAAAGCTAACTCAATCGATATGCAAAATTATAATGCATGAAAATTAAGGAAAATTATGGCTTATAGATTGTGAACTGAATTATATTTGAAGAGGATTGATACTGATGAAAGCCACGTGTAAAACAATTGCAGCTTGTATTACCATTACACTTTTAATTTCTCGGACTTTATTGTGTATTCATTTCGAAAGAACCGTCTTCTCGTAAAGTAATATGATGTTAAGTAATAGTAATTTTATTTGTCACAAAAGAATGAAGGAAGACTGTTTGCTTTTTTGCCGACACGATTATGACATGGTAGTGAAAACTACAGCTACAAAGACTGTCATGTTAATCGAGCAATTAACAGAAAATATGAAGTTTTTGTTTTGTTTTTGACCTCTTAAGGAAATGTTTGTTGTGCTAAGTCATCTTTATAAAAACTGTGTCTGTAAGTTAGACGGATGTAGATATGTGCTTGTGATTTGCTTGCTAATTAAGGTCATAAAAGCAATTTTGCAGTCAAAATTGCCAATTTTAAGCTTTTGCAGTTGTGATAAATAGTTCTCTATACATGCCTTTTTAGTAAGTAATGCATCTTTTCCGCCTCTGCAGTAAATAGTACATTTCAGTTTTTGCCTTAACTATAATAATCCCTTCATTTAACTGATCATTGATTAAACCATGGTTTTACCTTTAATTTGTGTTGTGTACGTTTCCTGAGACTAGTTACAACAATAATTTGGAACACCTAGAGTCGGTTAATATTGCATTAAATTTGAAGTCTTAACCTTCTTTTGCTAAGATGCTTTTGTTTTCTTGCAAAAGAATTGTCAGCTTGAACAAAGACAACTCTGATCCGTACCCTCTCTGTAGAAAAAAAAATCAAGGTTGACTTTATTAAGCTCTCTATTTGTGGCGTTTGTTCAGGTTCTGTCTTTTTTGGAACTAGTTTCATGGTACATAAGAAGATTGTGTACTTAGTTTCTCACGTGGACGAACTATAATGGGTTTGAGTGGTAATTTGTGACATGTTAAGCAGTTTCTTAATATTTTTAGTAAAAACATTCTAATAGAACACCTTCAAACAATAATGTGTAAAGTAAGCAAATCTAGATCTCACAAACTCCAGCCGCTGCATAATATTTTTTCGATGAGTAAAAAATAGAATTGGCAATTTACATTATAACTATAACAAAAAGGATTCTTTTAATTAACTATCTTTTCTCCACCTGAGCATACTACCCATCAAGATACTCAAAATTTGGAACATACTCTGACGACAGATCCCTACCTCATAGCAAAATGCTTAAGAAAATAAAAAATTCACATTGATGCACTATTAAGAAGAAACCTGGTGTTTAAATTGGATAAAAAAACAAGACTCATAAAAAATGCACCACAATTTTACGTATGGAATTACAAATTCAATTTAATAAATCAATAGTGTAACCAGTATCACATAGGGGCTCTTTTCGACATCACTCTCTACTCTTTACCCTTGAAATGATAGTTTCTCAGATTGATCTTGTTCCCTGTTCTAGCATAGCTACATTTTTTTTTCAAACACCCTACAAATAGGTATCCATTCTAATAAGGACTGCACAAATTTTGACCTCTTTTTGCATGTGTATCGTTGTATGGTTACATGAGGTGTATAGGGTAAGTAATTAGATAGTTCATGTTTACCGTTGTTAGAATTACTTGAAATTGGTACATATGGTGAAGTAATTCTATAACCTAATCTCCTCTTCACTACAATAAAAGAGAAAAAGACCCTGTCTACCTCCTAATTTTTGTAAAAGTAAATAAAATACTTGTAAAGTTAAACAAAGGTGTCGAGCAACAATAAGAAACATTAATATCAACTCAAGTTCTTCATAACCAGCAAAAATTTAGCATGAAAGTTTATTTATGAAAATAAATACCAACACCTTTTTCTCTTCCCTACGCATCATGCACACCACTAGAAGCAAAAGTTATGGAAGAATTAAGTGTATTTAGAAATAAGCAGTCATAGTTTTTGTTGAAGGTCGCAATTGTAAGAACACATTTACTTGTTATAAAGAAGACATTACCTGAAGATCTCGACACAATTTTGAATAATTTCTTTCAAATCTTGCGCTAGTTCCCCATATTTTGAACCCAATTTTATTGAAGACAAATCATTACATGGCAACCACAATCGGATTCCAAGATACAACAACCCATTCGTGTAATCAACAATTCATCAAATAACCTGATGTGCGTCGACTTCTCCACCAGAACGCGCATGTTGAAAATAGAATTACATATAACATCATTGATATGAAACCGTTCGACGCAAACAACGTTACTCATATTATTCCCTGCATAACTGAATTAAAAACAATCTCATTGATCTGAAACCCTTGGAGGAAAACAGCTTCAACTGATGGCTACTTAGTTGCAAAACGCTCTATCCAATTTCATTGTCAGTGATGTCTGAAGTATCTTGTGTTTGGAGTCGTTTGGTGAACGGTTCCGTCAGTTGAATTGTGGAAACTCCAAATTTAACAACAAAAAGGAAGCCAAGCCATAACTAGGCCGCAGCATAGGCCTGATATAGACACAAAAGCAGCCGCAACCAAAGATTGGGTAACCCTAAAAATAAACCCACTAACCTTCACTCGATTCCCAAGCAAGAATTTTGTCCCTCTTGAAGCAATTAATGTTCCAGGGAACGTTTTGAGGGGGTAACACCTCTCTGAGAATATGTTTCTTTAATGACAAAACCTCTATGAGAATTTCGCTTGCATAAATTAATAGGCGAAAAATAAAGAGACGTGTCCATTAGTTTGTTGAACCGACTATTATCAAGAGACATGTCCATTAATTTGTTAAACTGACAAGGATATTTCGGTAATTACACATCTTTAAATCAGGGGCATTTTTGTGAGTTCTAAAATATCAGGAACATCTAGTGGTTAGGAACATTTATTGGTTAGGAACACTACAAACTTTTTAGTAGTAGAGATTATATCTTAATCCAGGTTAACAGTATATTCTCTTATGAAGTTCCCAACAGAAGTAAGGCTGCTAAAATTTCTTCGTGGATGTGTTGGCAGAAAATCTCTTGGAATAATTTCTTGTGAAACCGACAAATAACCACTAAACTAACTGCGTGGAGGGTTTCTTATGAAGTTTGTTAGAACTCATCTATCTTCTTACAATAAACTCACCTTGCATTATTTTCATCCATTTTAGTTGTAGGCTAACATTATATAGAGATGCAAGCTGACTTTCCTTCAAAGCTTGAACTTGAAAATGTTACTCATGTACTACTTGATTACCTTGCCAAATATGTCTTTCATGGTTGATCTTCCTTGAATGCAGGACGATATGCTAACTGAATTTCTTAAGAAGTTTAATGGGAGGAACTGGAAGAAGATAGGTGAGCCCCCATTACCATGCTCATTTGTTCCAGTCTTGTATATTCAGATCCTTTTTTATGGTGACTTGTTGGTAACAAGAGTCAATTTTCAAGCATAGGTGACGCAAGCTGTTGAGCTGATTTTGATGTTTGCATTTATGGTTTTTCCTTTCATGATGCTTAATTTAATTCTTCATAAAATTGCAATGTTAACAAAATGGTAGCACTGAGTTGAGGAAGTAAACAAAAATTGTGGATGCTTTCATGCTGGTGCCAATGAAATTGTGGATTTTGTGTGTAACTTGCTGAGCGCTCAACCTGGTTTTGTTGCTTATGAACTTTTTGGTGAATATTTTGCGGAGTGGTCTGTAGTGTGTGGACATTCCCCTTTATTTTGCTGTATCACACATTGATGAAGTGAGGAGCACGCTTTTAGTTTTTCCTTCTCTCTTAACGCTGTCAATTTTGTTCTCTTTTACAGCTGAAAGTATTCCAGGTCGAACAGATGTTCAGTGCTTACATCGTTGGCAGAAAGTTCTCAAGCCTGAGCTTGTCAAAGTTCCTTGGACAAAGGAGGTACAAATATATCAGTTGTATGATCTTAGCTCGGTTTACCCATATATCATTTTCTCTTTGCATATAGGCTCTTTCATTTATGTTCCGCAGAAATAGTGGGCTTTACCATATTCCACGAAATGGGTATTTTCGTTATCGTTATGATACAAATCTAAGTTTTGAAAAAAAAAAATCGACGAGGTTTGTTACTATCGGATCTAAACATTGTTTTAAACACAAAGAGATGAAGAAGGCATTGAAATTGCCGGAAATACTAAGCCTACTAAAGGCACACAAATAGAGGGAAAGTTGAAAGCTATAATAAAATGAATACCTTAATTTACTATTTGTTTTATAGCTAAGCATGAGTAACATCTACGCCATATACTATTAATTGTCTAAGGTTTTTCTTTGAATCTTCAGGAAGACAATCACATAGTCGAATTAGTTGAGAAATATGGTTGCAGAATGCTATTGCAAAGTTCCTACCTGGTCGAATAGGCAAGCAATGCTGAGAAAGGTAGGGAACTATTTTCTGGCGGATGTGATAGCGTACGAATATTTGACTAAAGCTGATTTCTATCCTATTATCCTATGTGTTATGTCGTTAGATATAACTATGGTTGTTCCTTGTTCGCGGTCAATGAAGCCGTTTTAGCTTTTATCATTTCTTGATCTGGAGTTAGTGCAGTTTAACAATCTGTGCACAGTCTTAGTGTGGTTATTTTCCCTCCTGAATCATGGCCGCTCTAGCTCTTGATGATATAATAATGCAGCAGTCAGTCATTTAGGTGTATGAATGACTGAACCCATGGTCAAAGTAAAACAGGTATATTGTTTTAAGGGGTGATCACCAGTTTTTTATATCTGAAGTGCTCATGAAGAATTGATAACTCTGTTAAAAGTTGGGAGATAAATCTTATTCGTGGCAGATTCCGGCTTGTATGGACCATGTCCATATTGACTGTCTAGAAGTCAACTATAAGCGCCAACTTACAATATGAAGGAATTAAAGACAGTATCTAGGGTCGTCGCACTGTTTTGGCTGTAACTTTTGCTACGTGAATCAGAACGACGTTTGCGACCCCAATTTGGAAAGCTCTCGATGAGACGCAGGAGGGCCCGATTGAGCTACGCTCCATCGGGCTCCATCTTAATCCTCAGTTTACGCTGTTTGACCCGAGTGGCCACTGAGAAAGCACAAATGAAACTTTGAAGGCAGTCGTCGCATTGCGAATCTCGTTCTTTGCTCTGGGTGGATGAGTGACTCCCGAGTCTTTCTCGTTTAGCTAGTATTAGAAGCGGACGTAATTCTTCGTTAGAATAGACAAAAGGGAGCGTAAGAAATTTTTTGCCAACCTGTAGGAATTTTCTAGAATTATTAATGTACTTTATAGGAATTGCACGTTTTGGATAGGAAAATGTACAAACCTCACTATCAAAGTTACTACGTTTTCCCTACCTCACAATTTTTCGTATAATGGCAATACCGAAAGTTTTTACAACAGGATGAACACGTCGCCAAATTCAATGTTCATAGTACAACAGTTCTAGGATTCGCCAAAGGATCATCGTGCCTTGGAATACACTCGTTTGCGAGGCAAAGGTCGGGCCACGGAATATCCAGCCCGTAATATTCTAGGGAAAAGCCGCTATGTAGGCTTAAAAGTGACGTATGTGCGGATGATCCAGAGGAAGCAGAACTGCCGGGCGCGACTAATTTGGCGCTTAACTACCACGAGAGGGAAGATACGCGCAAGTGAAGGAATTAAAGACAGTATCTGGTCGTCGCACTGTTTTGGCTGTAACTTTTGCTACGGGAATCAACACGACGTGTGCGACCCCAATCCAAAATGCTCTGGACGAGACGCACGGGGCCCTGATTGAGCTACGCTCCATCGGGATCCATCTCAATCCTCATTTTATGCTGTTTGACCCAAGCGGCCGTTGAGAAATCACAAATGCAACTTTTAAGGCAGTCGTCGCACAGCGAAACTCGTTCTTTGCTCTGGGTGGATGAGTGACTCCCGCGTAGTTCGCCTTTAGCCAGTCCTAGAAGCCGACCCCTGTAATTCTCCATTAGAATAGACAATAGGGAGTGTAAGAAATTTTATGCCAACCGGTACAGATTTTCTAGAATTATTTACTTTATAGGAAAGCACATTTTGGTTAGGAAAATGCACAAATCTCACTTTCGAAATTACTATGTTTTCCCTACCTGGTCATTTTTCGTATAACAGCAACACTGATTTTTTTAACAACTGGATGGACACGTCGTTAAATTCATTGTTCATCGTACGACATTCTTAGGAGTCGCCAAAGGAAGCAGAACTGCCTGACGCGACTAATTTGGTGCTTAACTACCAAAGTTGAGATATTTTTAAATGGGTACTTAGGTCTTTTTGTTGTACTTAAGAGAAAATGCACATAAGGGTAGTAAACCACATGGATGAATTTCAAATTACTTGAGACCAGAGGGGGCTTTTATGCACAAACCTCTAACTACAGGAGGATAAAATGAAATTAATAGCAAATGGAAATCAGCGGCTCAAATCCTTCATATGGGGAATTGAAGTCTCGATGAGTAGTGTAAACAAAGGAAAGGGGAGGGAGGGTATCGAACTTCCGGTTAGGGTTTATCTGTTAGCAGAACCTCGGAGATGCATTTTGGCCAAACCCAGTTCCTGAAACCGTCTCCATCAAGTTCTGAACATTAAAATCAAATACAGGTATGCAAGACTCTTCTCGGTCCGCCCAGTGCTCGTCTTCCCGTTCCTTTTTTTACACTGCTTTGAATTCTTGTAGAAACAGATTTTTACGAGATTGCTACAGTAAACAATCTGAAATTCGACTTATGAGATCTGAGTCAAAACATGGAACTTTGGTTCAAAATTGGAGTTTGGGGTGATGGTTAATTTATTTGTGTGGATTTGATTTTGCATGAATCGGATTATTTTGGAAGTTAATCTATGTTTTGTCTTGTATGCAACACTAATTCAGAGTCTTTGTGGTATGAAACGCAAAATTCCTAGAATACTAGTGCAAAGTTTGTTTGCCAAGAGAACTGAAGAAGATTAGAACACCCCCAAATTTCAGAATCTGATTTTCTCACATGGGTTGGATTTAAAGCTCAAACTAATGGAATAGTGCAGAATAATTATGAATGAGTATGACATGGCACAAACATGGCACATTTACTAAATGGACCGTTTCGGGTATACTTGTATGGGTTACTGCATGGGTAGGACATGGCATAAACATGGCACATGAACACGAATTGGTATCTCTATTGTTAAGGGGTGGCCGGGTAATTGGTTCCCTCTTTCAATACAACTCAATCTCAGCAAATTGTAAGACCAGAGAAAGAACTTATTTGAAAAAAAACCTATTCGAGTATAGGGTCCACGTAAGACCCCATGTGCACCCGATTACCTAAATTTACCCAAAAAGTACGGTTCAGGTCTTACCTAAGAATCTTTACTCGAATCGCCATCCCTAATAAGGTTGTAGCTGCGCAAATGGAGTTGAATCACATTGAGATATTGTAGTGAGTTAAAAACAGTTAATTTGGTGGAGGGAGGTCGTAGAGATGAGACTTTCAAGATAGGTTACTAAGAGTGATTGACCGAATTTTCGTTGAGCTCGGGCCTTGAGTAGTTAAAATCTTGATTTAATTTTCTATTATCTCACTCGGATTTATTCCCATTTTAACTAGGAAAGTGTCAGATGTGTGAAGGCTGACACGTGACTTGACGATCAAAATTGAGAACTGCATTAATAAACAATTAGATTCTTTTTTGGTATAACTTGTCTTGGTAATTCCTTTATCGGACTATTTATACATAGATGCAACGTTCTCATAGATTTTGTGTTCTCATAGATATAAAATTTTATAAACCTGATTAAACCTCAAAACTAACTCCCGAAACCACCTCATACCAAGAAAAAGCATACTCGAATCTACCTAAAACCCGACCATACACGGACCCACCTGATTCCTCACTGCCGTACGAACAAGAACACCCTTAATATTTTCAAACCCATGTCAAATTGGGAAGCGAGAAGAAGTGGGAAGTTTGATTTCTCATACCGCACAAGAAGATCAACCGGCGGCGCCGTTGCTGTCCTGGGCAACTGGTGGACACACGGCAAATGCGTCCACGAAGGAGGCGGCGAGATCTGAGGCATCTTTACAGAGATGATGGGAGAGAGATAAACGGAGGTAGAGAGAAGTGGAGGAGAGGGAGAGAGAGAAGGGTTTGAAGAAAAATTGGAGTAGCTGATGAGTACATAGAGTTTGAAATTTATTAGAGGTGAATGGATGTTATCGGTGAACATGGGGCACTACAGCGACCCTATACCCAAATGGGTTTTATGTACCCGAATTTACCCGAAAAGTCCGGATTCAGGCCTTACCCTAAAGTCATTACCTGAATTGCCATCTCTAGTAAGGTGGTAGGTTGGCAAGTGGAATTAAATCACATTGACATATTTAGTGAGCTAAAAACAATCGATTTGGAAGGGGGTGGGGGAGGTCGTAGAGATAAGACTATCAAGATAAGTTTACCGAAAGTTATTGACCTAATTTCCGTTGAAACCAGGGGTTGAATAGTAAAACTTTTGAACCTATTATATGAATATAGATTTCCACTTTCTCACTCGGATTTATTCCCATTTAAACTCGATACCTGTCGGCTCACACGTGAGGTGACAACCAATATTCAGACCCGTTTTGATAATATAATTGTCCTTTGTTTCGAATAACGTGTCGTGATAACTCTGCTTGGTGCTATTTGTACTGAACATAGATGCAATGTACTATCCATCTCAACGTTTCTTTGGTTTTTCCTCTTTGCTTGATTCTTGGCGAAACCAACATGTTCAAAGTGTCAGAGTGTGAAACTTCAGAACAATCTAAGCCATGTCCACATTTCTTTTTCCCCCTGTCCTTTATAAAATTCATGTTCTTATAAATTTACCGAGTAAGGTACTAAGGTGGTAGCTGGTAAATTGGAACTTAACCCCATTGTGATATTTTAGTGACTAAAAAGACAGTTAATTTGGTGGGGGTGATGTCATAGAGATAAAGCTATCAATATAGGTTTATTCAAAGTGATCGACTAAATTTCCATAGAAAACACGTTGCTTGAATAGTAGAAACCTTGATTGTACCGCATGAATTTAAATTTCTACTTTCTCACTTAAATTTATTGCGTTAATATTCGATACCCGACCCGACTGCCAATATTCGTAACCTCGTTGATAACGTAGTTGGCTCTATTTTTGGTATAACTTTTCCGGAAAAATCCTGCTTGGGGGCTATTCATACTGAAAATAGATGCAATGTACATACAAAAACAAATTGAATCCATCTCTACGTGTTCGTGGTTTTTGCTCTTGCTTGATACTTGGCAAAACATCTTAGCTCTAAGTTGAAATCAGACTGAATCTATCTATACTCGCTTGAATACAAATCAGAGTATTGTGTTCTCAATACTTCCATCAGAGTGAACTTATACGCATAAAGTCTGGATCATTAGTATTCTATTCTGTTCAGAAATCTTTGGCATGAAGATGTTCTGATTAGACTTTTGCAATTGTTCGAAAAGTGTATCATTTAGATTCTCGATGCTCGAAGTAATAGGGAAACAACCCGCAAGCACGCTGGTTAGTGGTTAGATAATGTATTTTTATCCTACAGGATACATCTTATATATGCCTTTCTTCTTTGTTCAATGAAAGATTTCTGTTGAAAGGAGGTTGCAAGAACAGCAAAAATCTTGTTTCTACCAGAAAAATCATTTTTTTTGTCTCACTCGATTTTGATTGCATCAAGATTCAGTTAAGCCATTTAACTGCGAAGTGTTTTTCTCTAGTTTTCCTTGGCATCTCCAAGAACTTAATGTCCCCCACACCCCACCCCGAACTGCATGGCTTATTGCTTTTAACCTTTTCTGTTGCAGCTTATTAATTATGTGGAAGAACACACTGGTACTGACATGACTTCTGTGATACTCTCAATTCCTGGCTTGGCTCATGAACTACATTGGTCTTATGGAAACTGCAACTTGCTGAAGCCAGAATAGGAACTCAAGGTGGAAGGCATTTTTTTCCAATGGCCTCTGAATATCTGTAAGTTCCCATCTCCTTAGACCAAAAAGTGTTTTTTTAAATAATTAATATAGGATGATTCGCAATATATGCTCACTTCTGAAGTAATGTTCTTTCCACCCAATGCTAAATTTGGTTTGCTGATCTAAGTGAGTGGAAATAATCAGAATATTTCCTATTGGTTGATCTATTTGCTTGATATATACATCACGAAGCTTGTTTACTAGAAGCTTAATATTTTGGTCATATACTCGTATTGCTGTCCAATCTGGTGATTTTGGTCACCCTGGTTAAACTTGGACAAGGCTTGCTGTTAATGTTGTTGCTTTTTTTTTGTGTTTTTTTTTTGAGGGGAAAAAAAAAGCAACAACATTAACAGCAAGCCTTGAAGATCTCGGTTTAAAGTTTTCTGTGTGTTCTTGTTTACTTATGTTTGTGCTACTACAAATTATTCTGAGTTCCTCATATACAATATGGTAATCTTGTGAATGTCTTTTAAAGTCCTAATAAAGCAAGGGGATTATTGATGATAGCTGATAACTTGACATTATATATGCATATTCTGCAATTTCGGAAGAAAGCATCTCTTGGATTTATAGATATATCTTGTCTGATACAGCGACCCATCTAAAATATTAGGACATACATGAAGCCAAATAATTATAGATTTAACCTTACTCCCTTCATTGGCGAGGTTTTTTTTACCTTATTGGCCTAGTTGGAGCTGAAAAAACAGAAGAAATACGAAACTGAGCTTGTTTTGAAACCAACGGTACAAAGCTCGGTTCTTGGGGTAAAACCTGACTATGGTACTGTCGGTTTTAAGTTTCTCCAGATTTTCACTGTCGGTTCTATAGAACCGAGTTACCCACACTCGGTTTTGCTTCATCAAAACCAACAACATGAATGTCGGCTCTGTACTTGGCAAAATCTCAGCCAATACCATGTCAGTGACGAAGGAGAGAAAGATAAGAATTGACAGTGGGATACGTAGTGAAAGACGGAGAGGAAGAGAAGACTTACCTGCAGATTCTGGCAGCGGTGGGTGGGCTGAGTCCGGCGGCACTGGGGTGGCCTGAATCTGCCGGCGAGGTCGCCGGAATTGTGCGGCAGTGTGGTGGCTTTTTCGTCGGTCGGGAGACACAGAGAGGACGCAGAGAGTGAACTGCGGTGATTTTGCCCACTGAATGAGAATAAAAGAAGAGTTTAAGTATGAAACCGACTCTACCAGACTCGGTTCTACCTCTATAAAACCGATGATTCTATAATCGGTTGTTAAGAACTGATGCTACCAAAATCGGTTTTTAGTTGGACCTGGAAAAGCTTAAAACCGACAGTACTACTGTCGGTTTTGACCCAAAGAACCGAATCTAGGACTGTCGGTTTTTAAACGAGCTTAGTCTCGTATTTGTCCCCCCCCCCTGGGGGTTTCTTCCGTTTTACTCGGCTCCAACAAGGCCAATAAAGTGAAAAACTCCTTCATTGGCCACCATTAGGCTGGGACATTTCTGTCCTTACAGACGTGTAAACCTATTATTGATCTTTTGGTGTACCCACTTTCTGAGTCCGCGAAACAATATTCTGAGTTCTGTGTTGCATGAATCATTTCTCTGTATCAGATCATAAAGCTGTTTGCAATCGGTCTAAATTTGATAAGCACCACATTCATGCTAATCCAGCCAAGAAATTTTATCATTCATTGCTTACCGTTGTTGATTCAGTAAAGAAGGGAATCAGAGAGGTATAAGCATCAACAAAATCTCCATTATTGTTGTTCCTTATGACGGTTCCAAGAAAAGATTATCTATCTTCTCTTTTGATGCTGCTATCAAAATTGATTTATGACAATCCCCTATGAAACTATATGGGTCACGACATGGATGTGCACTCAACAAACACCTTGAAGTTTAAAATGGAAACAATTTAGACCATGACATTCCAAACCATTAAAAGGTTGAACTTGTCATCCATTCTGTTACTCTACAATCTACATTTATAAAGCTACTATAAGTGCCTAAAGTTCTTATTAAGATCTCACAAAGTGTCGAAAAATTGTCGATGGCGGATGGTGGTTGTCGTTGAATGCTTATTTGGTTGGCCTTTCTTGTGGTCTATGTTACCAGTACAGGGGTCAAAGCCACACAACTGGGTTGTAATTGGTGATCATCTGCCTTTAAATTCAAGAAATGGAAACGGGAAAAAGAGCAGCTTCACTGTACATGTCAAAGAATAAAATCAATACCCAGAGAGTTTATTCAAAGATTATAAATCCGGGAGGCTGTCAAGTCAGACATACTTCGCCATCTCGCCTTGAATTGAAACTGAAATAATCCCGTTTTGCAGTTTTACATCATTCCAAGATGGAACACATAAAATAAGAAGTTTGGAAAATCCGGGAGGCTGTCAAGTCAGACATACTTCGCTAAAAAAAATCCCGTTGTGCAGTTTTACATCATTCAAGATGGAACACATAAAATAAGAAGTTTGGAAAATCAAAATAGCCAGAAATTTATGAAATACCTAGGGACTAAATAGAGGAATTTTTCTGAGCCTGAAGAGAATTAGGAGATTGTAAACAGATGTAATCTTTTTCCTCGGTCATGGGAATGTAGTAGAAATGGCATGGCATATTGAAGGTTTGTTCGAAAGAAATGTTTTGGGGAATATAATGTTAAGTTAATATTTTATAGGAAGTAGCAGTAACTTCCCCCCTTTTATATTTACTAGGTAAGTTCATATGAAACCAATATGAAACTAAACACAGTAAGCATGTCATTCATGAGTAAGAATCTGAAAATTTTCACAATTTCATATTTTCAGTGGCCCGGAATTCACTTCTTCCAGGTATCAAGTAGATGTAAAAACATAGACATGTAGAGAAGGGATTCCGTTTGTTTGCGGTAATGTACATTGCATCGAAAGGTTCGTGTAAAAATACCATCGGGCAGGTCACTGGTATTCCTCACGCTCTTCTTCAATAAGAAAATCAAAGAGAGATGGGAATATTTGAGGGTGGTTCTGAAGTCAACCATCCGATGAACAAGAAGTGACGCCAGGTGACTTATAGGAAGGCAGAGGAAGGAAAAGGAAGCGCGGAGAACGTTTTCTGCACCTACAAGGTTGTCCGCCAGCGCACCTGGGGAAATGGGTGATCGAGATTCGAAAGCCGCATTGTCGCCCTTGTTTAGCTTAACATGTTTGAGACATTCCGTGCCGCAGCGTCTGCTTACGGCGAGGCTAACCTCAAGCTATATGGTGACGACGCCATTCTCAATTATTCCTAGATGAGGAGAAATGGTCATATTGAGCACGAACGTTGTCACCATATAGTTTGTGGGAAACCATCTCGTAAGCAGCGGCGCCTGACACGACGTTTTGAGCAAGACAGTGGGGCGCGATTTGGCTTGCGAATCTCAGCCACCCATTTTCCCTGCTGCACTGGTGAAAAACCCTTGTAGGTGTAGGAAGCGTTTTACGAGATTCCTTTTTCTTTCATATAGCCCTTAATAGAAGTCTTCAGTTACAACGTCTTGTTCATCTATATTTCTCTCCAGAATTACCCCGAGATTTGCCTATCTCCTTTAGATTTCTTATCAAAGAAGAGTTGTGACGATACTGATAAGCTACAAAGGGTACTTATACAGAAACTCCTGGATGCAATGTACATACACAAACAAACGAAATCACATTTGATACTTGGCAGAACCAACAAGGTCAATGTGTCACACTCATTAACACATCGGGCTTGTTGGTTCTTCCAGGTATCAAGTAGATGCAAAAACATAGACATGTTGAGATGGGATTCCGTTTGTTTGCGAATGTACATTGCATCCAAAGGTTCGTGTAAAAATACCATCGGGCAGGTTACTGGTATTCCTCACGCTCTTCTTCAATAAGAAAATTAAAGAGAGATGGAAAAATTTGAGGGTGGTTCTGAAGTCAAACATCCGATGAACAAGAAGTCATGTCAGGTGAAGGCAGATATGGAAGGAAATGGAAGCGCGGAGAACGTTTTCTGCACCTACAAGGTTGTCCGCCAGTGCACCTGGGGAAATGGGTGATCGAGATTCGCAAGCCGCATTGCTGCCCTTGTTTGGCTCAACACGTTTGAGACATTCCGTGCGGCAGCGTTTGCTTACGGCGAGGCTAACCTCAAGCTATATAGTGACGACGCCATTCTCAATTTTTCCTAGACGAGGAGAAATAGTCATATTGAGGACGAACGTTGTCACCATATAATTTGCGGGAAACCATGTCGTAAGCAGCGGCGCCTGACACGACCTTTTGAGGAAGACAGTGGGGCGCGATTCGGCTTGCGAATCTCAGCCACCCATTTTCCCTGCTGCACTGGTGAAAACCCTTGTAGGTGTAGGAAGCGTCATACGAGCTTCCTTTTTCTTTCATATAGCCCTTAATAGAAGTCTTCAGTTACAGCGTCTTGTTCATCTATGTTTCTCTCCAGAATCAACCTGAGATTTGCCTATCTCCATTTGATTTCTTATCAAAGAAGAGTTATGAGGATACTGATAAGCTACGAAGGGTATTTATACAGAAACTCTGGATGCAATGTACATACACAAACAAACGAAATCACATTTGATACTTGGCAGAACCAACAAGGTCAATGTGTCACACTCATTAACACATCGGGCTTGTTGGTTCTTCCAGGTATCAAGTACATGCAAAAACATAGACATGTTGAGATGGGATTCCGTTTGTTTGAGAATGTACATTGCATCCTAAGATTCGTGTATAAATACCCTCGGGCAGGTCACTGGTATTCCTCACGCTTTTCTTCAATATGAAAATCAAAGAGAGTTGGGAAAATTTTGGGGTGGTTCCGAAGTGAATTATCCAATGAACCAGAAATCATGCCAGGTGACTTTTAGGAAGGAGATATTGAAGGAAAAAGAGGCGCGGAGAACGTTTTCTGCACCTACAAGGGTGTCTGCCAGCACACCTGGGGAAATGGGTGATCGAGATTCGCAAGCCGAATTGATGCCCTTGTTTGGCTCAAGACGTTTGAGACATTCCGTGAGGTAGCGTCTGCTTACGACAAGGCTACCTCAATCTATATTGTGACGACGCCATTCCCAATTATTCCGAGATGAGGAGAAATGGTCATATTGAGAACGAGCGTCGTCACCATATAGTTTGCGGGAGGGCATGTCGTAAGCAGGGGCGCCTAACACGACGTTTCGAGCAATACAGGGGGCCGCAATTCGGCTTGCGAATCTCAGCCACTCATTTACCCTGGAGCAATGGCGAACACCCTTGTAGTTGTAGGAAGCATTCTACGAGATTCATTTTTCTTTCATATTGTCCTTACTAGAAGTCTTCATCTACTGTTTCTCTCAAGAATCACCCTGAGATTTGTCTATCTCTTTTTGATTTCTTATCAAAGAAGAGTTGTGAGGATACTGGTAAGTTTCTAAGGGTATTTATACAGAAACTTCTGGATGCAATGTACATACACAAACAAACAGAATCCCATTTGATACTTGGCAGAACCAACAAGGTCAATGTGTCGCACTCATTAACACATCGGGCTTGTTGGTTCTTCCAAGTATCAAGTAGATGAAAAAACATAGACATGTAGAGATGGGATTCCGTTTGTTTGCGAATGTACATTGCATCCAAAGGTTCGTGTAAAAATATCATCGGGCAGGTCACTGGTTTTCCTCACGCTCTTCTTCAATAGAAAATCAAAGAGAGATGGGAAAATTTTAGGGTGGTTCTGAAGTCAAACATCTGATGAACAAGAAGTCATGCCAGGTGACTTCCAGGAAGGCAGATATGGAAGGAAAAGGAAGCGCAGAGAACGTTTTCTGCACCTACAAGGTTGTCCGCCAGCGCACCTGGGGAAATGGGTGATCGAGATTCGCAAGCCGCATTGCCGCCCCTGTTTGGCTCAACACGTTTGAGACATTCCGTGCGGCAGCGTCCGCTTACGGCGACGCTAACCTCAAGCTATATGGTGACGACGCCATTCTCAATTATTCCTAGATGAGGAGATATGGTCATATTGAGCACGAACGTTGTCACCATATAATTTGCGGGAAACCATGTCGTAAGTAGCGGCGCCTGACACGACGTTTTGAGCAAGACAGTGGGGCGCGATTCGGCTTGCGAATCTCAGCCACCCATTTTCCCTGCTGCACTGGTGAAAACCCTTGTAGGTGTAGGAAGCGTTCTACGAGCTTCCTTTTTCGTTCATATAGCCCTTAATAGAAGTCTTCAGTTACAACGTCTTGTTCATCTATGTTTCTCTCCAGAATCACCATGAGATTTGCCTATCTCCTTTTGATTTCTTATCAAAGAAGAGTTGTGAGGATACTGATAAGCTACAAAGGGTATTTATACAGAAACTCTTGGATGTAATGTACATACACAAATAAGCGAAATCACATTTGATACTTGGCAGAACCAACAAGGTCAATGTGTCACACTCATTAACACATCGGGCTTGTTGGTTCTTCTAGGTATCAAGTAGATGCAAAAACACTGACATGTTGAGATGGGATTCCGTTTGTTTGAGAGTGTAATTGCATCCAAAGATTCGTGTATAAATACCCTCGGCAAGTCACTGGTATTCCTCACGCTCTTCTTGAATATGAAAATCAAAGAGAGTTGGGAAAATTTTAGGGTGGTTCTGAAGTGAATTATCTGATGAACAAGAAATCATGCCAGGTGACTTCTAAGAAGGAGATATTGAAGGAAAAAGAGGCGCGGAGAACGTTTTCTGCACCTACTAGGGTGTCCGCCAGCACACCTGGGGAAATGGGTGATCGAGATTCGGAAGCCGAATTGCTGCCCTTGTTTGGCTCAAGACGTTTGAGACATTCCGTGAGGTAGCGTCTGCTTATGACAAGGCTACCCTCAAGCTATATTGTGACGACGCCATTCCCAATTATTCCGAGATGAGGAGATATGGTCATATTGAGAACGAGCGTCGTCACCATATAGTTTGCGGGAGGGCATGTCGTAAGCAGCGGCGCCTAACACGACGTTTGAGCAAGACAAGGGGCCGCAATTCGGCTTGCGAATCTAAGCCACTCATTTACCCTGGAGCAATGGCGAACACCCTTGTAGTTGTAGGAAGCGTTCTACGAGATTCATTTTTCTTTCATATTGCCCTTACTAGAAGTCTTCAGTTACAACGTCTTGTTCATCTACTGTTTCTTTCAAGAATCACCCTGAGATTTGCCTATCTCCTTTTTATTTCTTATCAAAGAAGAGTTGTGAGGGTACGGTAAGCTACTAAGGGTATTTATACAGAAACTTCTGGATGCAATGTACATACACAAACAAACGGAATCCCATTTGATACTTGGCAGAACCAACAAGGTCAATGTGTATCACTCATTAACACATTGGGCTTGTTGGTTCTTCCAAGTATCAAGTAGATGAAAAAACATAGACATGTAGAGATGGGACTCCGTTTGTTTGCGAATGTCCATTGCATCCAAAGGTTCGTGTAAAAATACCATCGAGCAGGTCACTGGTATTCCTCACGCTCTTCTTCAATAAGAAAATCAAAGAGAGATGGGAAAATTTGAGGGAGGTTCTGAAGTCAAACATCCGATGAACAAGAAATCATGCCAGGTGACTTATAGGAAGGCAGATATGGAAGGAAAATGAAGCGCAGAGAACGTTTTCGGCACCTACAAGGTTGTCCGCCAGCGCACCTGGGGAAATGGGTGATCGAGATTCGCAAACCTGCATTGCCGCCCTTGTTTGGCTCAACACGTTTGAGACATTCCGTGCGGCAGCGTCTGCTTAAGGCGACGCTAACCTCAAGCTATATGGTGACGACGTCATTCTCAATTATTCCTAGATGAGGAGAAATGCTTAATATACCATATAATTTGCGGGAAACGTTTTGAGCAAGACAGTGGGGCGCAATTCGGCTTGCGAATCTCAGCCACCCATTTTCCCTGCTGCACTGGTGAAAACCCTTGTAGGTGTAGGAAGCGTTCTACGAGCTTCCTTTTTCGTTCATATAGCCCTTAATAGAAGTCTTCAGTTACAACGTCTTGTTCATCTATGTTTCTCTCCAGAATCACCCTGAGATTTGCTTATCTCCTTTTGATTTCTTATCAAAGAAGAGTTGTGAGGATACTGATAAGCTACAAAGGGTATTTATACAGAAACTCTTGGATGCAATGTACATACACAAACAAAAGAAATCACATTTGATACTTGGCAGAACCAACAAGGTCAATGTGTCACACTCATTAACACATCGGGCTTGTTGGTTCTTCCAGGTATCAAGTAGATGCAAAAACACAGACATGTTGAGATTGCATTCCGTTTGTTTGAGAATGTACATTGCATCCAAAGATTCGTGTATAAATACCCTCGGGCAGGTCACTGGTATTCCTCACGCTCTTCTTCAATATGAAAATCAAAGAGAGTTGGGAAAATTTTCGGGTGGTTCTGAAGTGAATTATCTGATGAACAAGAAATCATGCCAGGTGACTTCTAGGAAGGAGATATTGAAGGAAAAAGAGGTGCGGAGAACATTTTCTGCACCTACTAGGGTGTCCGCCAGCACACCTGGGGAAATGGGTGATAGAGATTCGCAAGCCGAATTGTTGCCCTTGTTTGGCTCAAGACGTTTGAGACATTCCGTGAGTTACCATATAGCTTGCGGGCTGCCTTGTCGTAGGCCATGGCCGCCTATCGGTGCGTCTCGAACGTCCCGACCCATAAAGTTCCAATATAACTTGTTACCACAGTAACCTCAACGACAATGGAAGAATATTGAATGGAGAACTTGAGTGAAAAAATGTACATTTTGCAGGAATTGTTGTTATTACTCTGGGGACTTTGTTTCTCCTGCTTGTCTGATGAAGTTGATAGTAGTTAGGGGTTACTAAAAATTTCATAAATATAAGGCTAAGCTTATTAGCAGTTAGTGTGGGTTCATTAATCTCTCTTTGGTATCCAAATGCATCGTTCTTGGCATGCCTCTGCAGTTTGTGTAGGAGAATCAGCTTGGTAAAGATTCCACATATGTACTGCTGCATGTATCCTTAGATTTTGATCAGCCTGCATCTATCATAGTTGATCCATGCATTTGTCTTGTAAGATGCTCGTCGTTCCTCGTGGGTATGTTTGTTGACGTGTAGCAAGGGACTAAACTAGTTACTATTTATATAGAACAGAATACCTGTATTGAACAGAATACTTGCATTGAATAATAATAGTGCAAGACTACAACTCTTTATGTAGAATACTGAGAAGCTACTAGAAGCTAGCTCTAAATTAATTACTATTTAGTCCCTATAGGTCCTATAGGGACTTCGTTTTCCCCCTCGATGTTATTGGAACTGATTAACACTTAATTTGGAAAAAGATGTACATCAGTTTTTTTGGAAGCAACGTTGGGTACTGGAATTAGTGCCTGCAAAGTCATTATGGACAACTTGTGCTAACAGAACATTTATGGAGAAATGTTTTGTTATTACTATAGGGATTTAGTTTGGGTCAATTACAAATCACCCACCTCCAGTTTGAGGTAATAATCCATCTACCACTCCCAGTTTTAAAACCATCTTCTTCCCCCCTCCAGTTGTTGATTGCAAACAAACAACAACTTGGGCAGATTCCGTCCAAAAATTTCCGTTAGTTAACGGTTATTGAGGGGTAAAATGGTAAACTACAAAAAAGTATGAACACCAATAAAGCCACCATCACCACCGCCATTACCACTACCAGAACAACCGTAGCACAGCCACTATCACCAACAAATCTAGAATCCGGCGACCTACTTTCCGGCATCATCAAAACCGCCACCCAAAACACACACCCACCGCCATCACAAATCTCATTACACCCACCATCGATCGGGAAAGGGCAGAGAAGAAGAGGAAGAAAAAGAAGAAGAAGAAGATGAAAACCGCCACCACTGCTACAACACAACAATCGCTGCCACGCCCAGCATCCGACAACCCAACACCACTTAGTAGACCCGTCTCCATCTTTGAATTCACCCAATCGAAACCCCCAAATAAATCCACTCGACCTACAATCGATTTTCAACAAAGCCAAACAAAATTTGCCCCAAAAAATCGGTCTGTCAATCTGACGAGAGAGAAAGAGAGGGATTCTGATCTCGTTTCAAGGCAAAGTCCTGGACTTTAATAGGGATTTCAGATCTACTTCAGCCCAACAAGATACCACCGCTACCTAGCCGGCGACAAATAATCGATTCCAGTGACCTCTTCCTCCGACCACGAACTGAGAGAGAGAGATCGACGGAGAGGAGATGGAGAACGAGAGGAGGGAGAGAGCAGGTTGAGAGGGAGTAAACCTCGATGTGCTTCAACTGTTCATCTTTTTTCTTTTTGTTTGTTCAACGGGTAAGAATTATCTTCTTCTCATTTTTATTTGTTCTTTTTTTATCTTCTTTTATCTTTAATTTCTTTACTCCAAAATTTTGTTTAAGTTTCTTTTTTTGAGTTTTTTTCTTTACATTTTTTATTCTTTCCATGGACCACTATACCCCTCACGGTGTTAACTTTTTAACTGAAAATTTACCCCAGTTGTTGATTGTTAACAATCATAAACTTGAGGTGGTCATAAGAGAGTATTGGAATTGGGGGTGGTAGATGGATTATTACCCCGAACTGGAAGTGGGTGATTAGTAAATGACCCATTTAGTTTTACCCCACGATGTTACTGGAACTGATTAACACTTAATTTGGAAAGCAGAAGTTTTGTACGCTATGATGGGTCCTAGAGTCTGTAAAGTCATTATTCATTTCAAGTACACTAATAAACTATGTTAGAGCAAAAATTAAGCATTGCCTGAAAATTAGGAAAAGTTAGAGAAGCCGTAAAAATGGATCTCCCAGTAAACCCTCCCGCCTTTCTCTTGAAACCTCCTCCGCAACCTCCACCTCGTTCTCCGGTGGGTGGTTCCGGCGATCTCCGCCGTAACCAGGCAAATTTCAAACGCCGTTTCGTCTCAAATTCATCCCTCTCTGATGAGGATGAATCCATCACTGGTAATCGTAACTTCTGTGATGCGCTCGTTCAATCTCCTAAGGGGATCTACATGGCCGATGAGGAATTGGTGGAGGATTCTATGGAAACGGTGGAAATTCAGTCAGAAACCACCGAAGATGGCCACATCCGTATCGGTGGTGCTGCTCTTCGTCGTCTGCACCGGCCTTGGAGCCGTGCACTGATTGTGAGGGTCTTAGGTCGTTTACTCAACTTCCGCCTTCTGAGAGATCGTCTGGAGGACCAGTGGGATCTGTCACAGGGTTTTGAACTTACAGATCTCACAAACGGTTTCTACTGCGTTCATTTCTTCAACAAGGATGATTATGAAGATGTCCTATTGCGAGGTCCATGGATGATTCAGGGCAATTACCTCACTGTTCAGACCTGGACACCGCACTTTGATCCTTGCGGGCCGGCGGTGAGATCTACGCCGGTGTGGATCAGATTGAGAGGTATCTCGGTGGAATATTATGACGAGGACACGTTGATGGACATCGGTGGCCGTTTTGGGAAGGCTATTAAGGTGGATCCAACAACCCTAGCGGCGGCGAGAGGGCAATTTGCTAGGGTTTGTGTGGAACTTGATCTCAGTAAGAGTCTAATTCCAGCTATTTGGATCAATGGAATTCGTATTCTAGTGGAGTATGAAGGATTACATCAGATCTGCTTTGAGTGTGGAACGTACGGCCATCGGAAGGACACCTGCCCTCTGGTTGTTGCTGCGGCGGCGCCGCCTTCTATTCCTGTAGTTGCTCCGACTGGAGCTGAGGGGGGAACTAATGAGGTGGTAACTCCGCCTAATCCTCTGATGGCTAATCAACCGGCGGTTTCTACTGAGCCTGAATCGCGTTTTGGGGCTTGGATGATTGCTACTAGACGAAAGAAGAAACCGGTGCAGCGGCGGCGTAGTGGTGGTGCTGCCATGGATCCTGGACCTTCACAGACAGGTCTTGTTTCTCCGGGTCGAGCTTCGGGTGTTTCGTTTGGTTCACCGGGTATGGACGCCCGAAAATCTGGTGAGGGTCTGGGTTCCAGATTTGGCGTCCTTTCATTGGATGCAGAAATTCCGCCCGATGGTCCGCACCACAGGGGATTTTTCCCTCCGAGGTCTGCCTCGCTGGATAAGGCAGCGTCATCGGTCAAGCCGTTGGCCAATCACTCGATGCCACGTGGCAGGAAGAATGAATCGTTGACAAACAGTAAGAAAGGGGATCGAAACCCTAATTCTCGTCAGCCTCTGCAGACGCTAGACTTCAATAATTTTCCGGCGATTTTCAATTTCCAGGAAAATCGAGACCCTCCGATGAGTGCCGACGCCGATAATGGCAAACCTCCGGCGCATCCCCCTGGAATTTGAGGAGGTTTCAGTGCTGGTAGGTCTCGAGTGGATGTCACCTACTCTCGTCACAGGGGCTCCATGGATAGATCAAATTCAGTTCGAAGTCCATCAGGGTATGGCCTCAGAGATAGAGCCGAGACTCATATCGGAGTTGGATTTGAGAATTCCACTCTGAATGAGGGTATTACTCCAGGAGTTGCAGGAATGGGGAAGGGCAAGGGGATTTCTGTCCCAGGAGCTTCTGAGTCGTCTGATCGACTCAACAACTCAAGCTAATCCAATGAAGATTGTCTCGTAGAACTTCAGAGGTATAGGTAACTCTGATACAGTTAGGGCAGTTCTTGATCTTTGTCATTCTTCTGCTGCTGATTTGATGGTTTTGGTTGAACCTCGTGTTGCTAGCTCTCATTTGAGTAATATTAGACGTCGTTCTAGATTAGATAAGTCCTACTGTGTGGAGGCCCAGGGCTTTAGTGGAGGAATCTGGCTCCTCTGGGATAGTTCTACCATTGATGTAGAAGTGCTCTCTTGTACTAATCAAGCCATTTCTGGTATTATCAAGAGGAAAGACCAACCTGAGTGGTAGTTTTCAGGGATCTATGCTAGTCCAATTCCTTTGGCTAGAGAGGATCTCTGGGCTTATTTAGCCAATCTTAGCCAACTGCACTCTTTACTCTGGTTATTAATAGGTGACTTTAATCAAGCTGGTGCTAGTTCTGAGAAGATGGGAGGCATGCCTCTTAATAAGAGGCATTGCAGCCAAATGTGGGACTGCTTCAATGAGTGTCAACTCGAAGATTTGGGTTTCTCTGGTCCTAGTTTCACTTGGACTGACTCTCACCATGGTGGAGGAGTGATAAGGCAGAGGCTTGATAGAGCCATGTGTAATGGCAGTTGGAGATTGCTATTTCCTGAGGCTTCTGTTAAACATGTGACCAGAATTTGTTCTGATCACCACCCTCTTCTGATTAATTCTGAAGGTTTACCTCTTCCTGTTCATAAACCTTTTAGAATTGAGAATAGCTGGTTTTGGGAAGAAAGTTTTGGTTCTCTGGTAGATCACCATTGGGTTCTTCACAAATCTATTGCTAGTATCACTAGTGACTTCACTTCTGATGTTAAAGTTTGGAACACCTCAGTATTTGGTAATATTTTTGCTAGAAAGAGGCAGCTCAAGGCCAGACTAGATGGTATCCAGAGAGCGCTCTCTCTTAGAGAGAACCCTTTTCTCAGTAAGCTAGAAGTGGAGTTACAACATCTCCTTGGTATTGTTCTAAAGCAAGAAGAGTTGTACTGGTTTCAGAAAGTCAAGGTTAGTAAACTCCTTCTTGGTGATAAGAACACTAAGTTCTTTCACCTTTCTGCTATCACTAGAAGAAGGAGAAACAAGATTGAAGTTATTAAGCTTAGTAATGGGGAGTGGTGTGATGATCCTAGTACTCTCAAAGTTGAAGTTACTAATCATTTTAAAGAGTTGTATTCTGTTTTGGATGCTGATCACAGTATGACTCTGAATTGGTGTGCCAGTACTCTATCTGATGAAGATAAGAGTTTTTTAACTGCTGCTATTTCCTTCAAAGAAGTGAGAGATGTCATTTTTGATATGGGCTCTTTCAAAAGCCCTGGTCCTGATGGAATTAATCCTGGGTTCTACCAACATTATTGGCCTTCTATCAGTACTGTTGTGGTTCAAATGGTAAGGAATGCTTTTCAATCTGGTAAGCTGCCACAAAATATCAATAAAACTTTGCTAGTGTTGATTCCTAAAGTTGAGAATCCCACATCTTTTTCTCATTTGAGGCCCATCAGCTTGTGTAATGTCTCTCTTAAGATTATTACCAAGCTCATTACTCACAAATTAAGGGCAATGCTCCAAAGAATTGTACACCCTCTACAGTTTAGCTTTCTTCCAGGAAGGCTTGCTAGTGAGAACATTCTAATTGCTCAAGAAGCTTTCCATTGTCTCAATAACAAAAAAGGGAAGAAGGGTGGTCTTGCAATTAAGATTGATTTGGCTAAGGCATATGACAAAGTCAAATGGTCTTGTCTGTCTTCTGTTCTTGCCTCCATTGGTATACCTGCTAATCTTCACAGTTTGATTATGGATTTTGTGAACTCTGCTTCTTTTAGTGTTCTCTGGAATGGGGAACAACTTGATGATTTCACTCCTCAGAGAGGGTTGAGACAAGGAGACCCCATCTCTCCTTATTTGTTTCTTTTGGTGATGGAGTTACTAGCTCAGAAAATTCATTTAGTTGTGGAAGCTGGTAAATGGAAAGGCATTAAATTGTCCAGGTGTGGCATTCCTCTTACTCATTTGTTTTTTGCTGATGATCTAATTATTTTTGGAGTTGCTACTAAGAAGCAAGTTAAAGTGATGAAACAAGTCCTTAAAGAGTTCTGTGATGAAGCTGAACAGACTATCAGTTTTGAAAAATCAAGACTCTTTGTAGCCCCTTCTGTTGCCAAAATTGTTGCTAGAGAGTTGAGTTCTTTGTTGAACATCCAACTTACTGATGATCTGGGTTCTCATCTGGGTATGCCTCTTATCCACAAAAAATTCAGTGCTGGTACTTATAGATTTTTGGTGGATAAAATCTTGGTTAGATTGTCTGCTTGGAAAGCTTCTCAGTTATCATTGGCAGGAAGAGTCACTCTTATTCAGACAGTTTTGCAAGCTATTCCTGCTTATGCTATGCAAACAGTTCTTCTCCCAAATTATGTGTTAAGAGAAATTGATATGATTTGTAGAAGGTTTCTGTGGGGAGGGTCTATTAGTAAAGCTAAACTTTCTTTGTTAAGTTGGGACACTGTGTTGCTGCCTAAGGAACATGGTGGTTTGGGTCTTAAGAGGATTAGTGACTTTAATTTAGCTTTTCTGGCTAAGGCTGGATGGAGCTTAGTCACAAATAATTCTTCTTTTTGGGCTAAAGAACTTATTGTGCGTATGGGAAACCCTCTTTTGACCCTCAAAAGAGACAAGTGAAGCCTTACCAATCTAGAGTTTGGAAACATATTCATAGAAGCCTTGCTGCTGTTTCTTCTGGGATTGGTAAGAATGTTAGCTCTGGTAAGAGTACACTGTTCTAGATTGATAAATGGCTTGGCAATTTCAGGCTGGTTGATGTGGTATCTACTCAAATTTCTGATGATGAATTGCTCTTAACTGTTAGTGATTATTGGGATTGTGATGTAGGGTGGAGGATGTTGCTGTTAAGTGACATTTAACCTCCTGCTATTATTGATCTTCTTGCTGTTGTCTCTTTGAGTGATTCTGCTGAGGACACAGATCAGGTGGTCTGGTTGCCAAGTAAAAGTATTTTTTTTTGTTGCTTCTGCTTATTTGGTAAGTACTAGCTCTGTTGATAAGCCTCCTTGTGATAAGAGTTGGAGGAAAATTCGGAAGCTGAAAGGGTTCCAAAGATGGAAGACTTTTATGTGGCTGACTAGACATGATAGACTCTTCACTCAAAATTTGAAATTCAAATGAGGAATTGTTAAGAATCCTCTTTCCGTTATGTGTTCATGATCTTGAAACCTCAATTCATGCTTTGAGGGATTGTGCGGCTGTTTCTTGGATGTGGAAGTTAATTGTGCACAAAGACTTTTGGAGTTCATTTTTCAGTGCTAATGCGGCTCACTGGGTTGATAAAAATTTGAGTTGTAATTGGAGCTCATTTACTGATATTGAGTGGCCAATTTTGTTTTTGGTGGCTGCTTCTCAGTTTTGGTTATGGCATAATCTAGAACTTCATAATGAGGAGGTGGTTAAGCCTCCTAATGTTGCTGCTTATCTGTGTGTACAAGCTAAGATAGTGATGTCTGGTTTATCTTTGTCTTCTACTCACTCCTCCCTGCCTCCAAAAACTGTTAAATGGATCTGCCCCCCTTCTGGGAAAGTTAAGATCAATGTTGATTTTGCTCAGAATGTTAATGAGCAAGCTGCCATAGGTGTGATATGCAGAGATATGAATGGTCACTAGTTATGGAGCTTGCAGAAAAAGATTGTTGCTACTTCTGTGCTACATGGTGAGCTTTGGGCAATTTCTGATGGTTTGTCTGCTAGCAAAGAAATGAATGTTCTTGGTGTCATGGTGGAGTCTGACTCCATGGATGCTGTGTAGTTGGTACAGAACTTTGATCAGGCTTCCTCTTTTAGATTTCTGCTCAATGCTATCCAAGATTTGTTGCAGGATTTGGGTGGTTCTCTGTCCCACATTTCCAGGGAGTGCAATGGTGTGGCTGATTCTCTGGCAAAGCAAGGTCTTCTCATGGATGGGCAGGAGTTATTTCTTTTTGATTGTTTTGTTTTTTGCAGTTCCCAGTTTAGTTTAGATATGGCTGGGTTAGGTCATATTAGTTCTTTGTTTTAGAGCTTTGCTCTCTTTTTGTACCAAAAAAAAAATTAAGCATTGCACCGAGGTTAGTGCAATATTCAATTCAGGTATATAATGAGGTCCATGGTGGAGAGCATGGTCGTGGCATATTCATGTAGAATGAGAAATATGAGCAAGTCAAATTATGTGATTATAAGGGAGCATTATAGTGAGTTCATGCTGTTAGACTATAGGGGTTATTGTGCAAATAATGAAAATATAGCAGGAGGGAAAATTAGTTAGTAAACACTATTAATGGTGTATTTTGTTTTCTGTTACAATTTAATGATGAATGATTCTCTTCCCTCTTCTTCAGCTCATCTTCTTCCTCACCTCCTTCTTCTTCTTCGTCCATCTTCATAATTCATCATGGTATCAGAGCCTAAAAGGCTCATCGCCGGCTAAAATTTACTGTCGCCGACTGTATCTTCTTCATCGCCGTCCTCGCCGTTCCTCGTTGATGCTTCAATCGCCGGAATCGGCCATTTCCAGACCTAGGGCTTCTAATCGCTTCGTCTTCGTCTCCGACAGTGATTTCCTTCATTATTACTGCAATTTCTAGGCTTCGGACACAGGTTTATCTCTCCAATCTTGTTCTCTGCATCTTATTAATGGCGGATCTCTTCGTTTCTGTTACTGAGTCAGTATTCGAGTTCATCTGCCGAGTTTTGCCGAGTTAGGTGCTGAGACTACCGAGTTTTGCCGAGTTGTACTGAGTTCACCGATTACTCAGTGGTTTGTGCCGAGTTTTGCCGAGTTGCAGTATATTTCTTCTAGTTCTTGCTTTAATTACTATGGATTCATCACTTCCAGCTGGATTACTGTTCTTGATATCTAATCTGAGGTTTCTCATTCAATTGAAATTGGATAACTCCAATTATATGTTGTGGAAAGCTCAGTTAGAAGCTGTATTACAGGCTAATGATTTGCAAGATTTTGTAACCACTTCTCCACCTTCAGAAACCTGCATTGCTGCTGATGGTTCTGTAACACCTAATTCTTCTTATGCTATCTGGAAACATATTGATCAACATCTCAAAACATGTCTCATTGCTTCCATTTCTCCTACTGTATTGCCTCTTATATTGCATCTACCTACCTCCTATGCTATCTAGACAAGTTTGGCTCAAAGATTTACTTCTCTATCAAGATCACATGTTCATCAAATCAAAGCTCAATTGATCAGTCTCTCAAAAGGCTCTAGGACAATGCTGGCTTATCTAGACCATGTCAAGAACCTAGTGGATCAACTGCTTCAAGTCCAAGAACATGTTAATGATGAAGATCTAGTACTTTTTATTCTTCAAGGCCTACCTGCTGCTTATGATCATATCAAGTCTAATCTTAGACTCAGAGCTGGCACTCTCACTGTTAATGAACTCTCTGCTGTTTTACTCTCTGAAGACCTTCATCTCAATCATACCACTACTGTTCAGCCACATTCTCAGTCATCTTCAACTACAAGCTCTCAACTCCAACCATCTGATTTTCTATCAGCCTATGCAGCATATAGACCACCTCAAGGAAGAGGTAGAGGTCAGTTCTTTAGAGGAGGATCTTCTAGTTATTCAAGAGGCAATTATCATCACAATTCTCAGTCTGGCAGAGGTTACAGACCTTGGTCAAATGCTAGCAAGTTCTCTGGTCATCAACCCCAAACTGAAGTCTACTGTCAAATTTGTGGCAAAAGCAGACATACAGCTCTTGATTGTTGGTATAGAACTGATACTACTACATATAGTAGTACAAGACCTCAGTCACAACACTCAGTCCACAAACAACCTCATGCTACATATCAAGCTCAATTTGGACATGCATCTTCAGCTCCAAATTCTCCTATAAGCAGTTCTGGATCATCATATCAACCTCAGCTCACTGCTCTTTCCAGCCATTTTACTCAGGACTCAGGTTTGAATTGTTGGATTCTTGATTCAGGTGCCAATATACATGTTACTCATGATACCTCACTTATGCATTCTATTATGCCTTATCATGGTGTGCAAAATGTGACAGTTGGAAATGGATCTAAACTTCCTATTTCTCACCTTGGTGATGGTATTCTTCCAACTCCTTATGGTACTTTTAACCTCCTAAACACCCTTCTTGTTCCTAAAATACACTCTAATCTTTTATCCATCTCTAAATTCACACTTGACAATAATTGTCTTCTTGTTTTCTCTGCCAAGAACTTCCAAATCAGGGATTTGAACAACAAATTACTCTATCTGGGCCCTTGTAAGGATGGTCTTTATACTATACCTACAACACTGGTCAGTTTCAATACCAACTTTTCTACTGATCATAATGTGTCCCACTCTACTGATCCACATGCTATGTCTGTTGCAGCTTCTCCATCTGCTTCAACACACTTGTGGCATCATAGATTGGGCCACCCCTCTTCTCATGTACTGTCTCAGCTATCTAGTACTCTACCAGTGAAAGCTACAACATGTTCTCCTCTCTGTATCTCTTGTGAAATTGCCAAATCACATAAACTTGAATTTCCTGTCTCTCTTTCACACACTACTGCACCATTTCAACTTGTTCACTCAGATGTATGGGGTCCCTCTCCTGTAGCCTCTTGTTCTAAATATCAATATTACATTTTGTTCATTGATGATTACACAAGGTTTTGCTGGTTGTATCCTCTTCTTACAAAAGATAAAGCCTATGCTACTTATGTTCATTTTACTAAACTAGTACACACACAGTTTCAAGCCACCATAAAGGTGTTCAGATCAGACAATGGTACTGAATATTTAAACACTACTTTTGGTGTTTATCTTCAAAATCAGGGCACCATTCATCAAACTAGCTGTCCCTACACTCAACAAAATGGGAGAGTAGAAAGGAGACATATACACCTTATTGAAACTGCATTAGCTCTTCTGCACCATGCCTCTCTGCCACCCAAATATTGGCTAGAAGCTGTAGCTACTGCAAACTTTCTTATTAATATTCTTCCTAAGAAAACTCTTCAATACGAGTCTTCTTATCAACTTTTATATAACCACTCACCCTCTTATCACTCTCTCAAAGTGTTTGGATGTCTATGTTTTCCTTGGTTACAGCCCTATACCAAACACAAGCTTCAACAAAGATCTAAACCTTGTGTTTTCTTAGGGTACTGCCCCAACACAAAGGGCTACAAGTGTCTTGATCCTACCACATCTACTATCTACATATCTAGACATGTTAGATTCTTTGAAAGTGAGTTTCCATTTCTTAAACTCACTAATTCCTCTACTCATACAATCCATGATCTCCTCAAAACTTCTTACATAAGTTCTTGGCTTCAATTTCCACCCATATTTACCACTTCTTCATCACCTTCCCCTCTTCCAAACACAGCTGCCCCATCCAATCCTCTACCACCATCCACTCCTCTTCCACCATCACGACAATCACCATCATCACCTTCTTTATTACCATCACCACAATCACCAACCAATTCCTTTTCTTCTTCTCCTATACCTATTCCCTTATCTACTACTCATATGATGCACACCAGATCCAAGTCAGGCATTCACAAACCTAATCCAAGGTATCAAATAAATACTTGTTCCAACAATCCCCTAGCTGAACCTACTTCTTATATAGAAGCTATGCAATGCTCTCACTGGCTCTCAGCCATGACTGAAGAGTATACTGCTCTCATTAAGCAAAATACATGGTCCCTGGTCCCTCTACCTGCTTCTAGGAAACCTATTGGTTGCAAATGGGTGTTTAAAGTGAAGAAAAACACAGATGGTTCAGTTTCCAGATATAAGGCCAGATTGGTTGCTAAAGGATTCCATCAGAAATATGGCCTGGATTATGAAGAGACTTTTAGTCCAGTTGCCAGACAACAGACTGTAAGAATTGTTCTATCTATAGCCTTGACTAAGTCCTGGGGTATCAGACAACTTGATGTGAGTAATGCTTTTCTTCATGGTCATCTTACTGAGGAAGTGTACATGGAACAACCACCTGGGTTTGTTCAGCACCCTGAGCTGGTTTGTAAGCTACATAAATCTCTCTATGGTCTCAAACAAGCTCCCAGAGAGTGGTATAATCTCCTCTCCTCTTATCTTCTCAGTACTGGCTTCAAACTCAGCTTGGCTGATGCTTCTTTGTTTGTCCTTAGACAGAACTCTCTCACTGTAGTAGTTCTCATCTATGTGGATGACATTCTCATTACTGGGAGTGATGACACCTATATTGACACTCTTGTGCAACATATGTCTACTACTTCTGCTATGAAGGATCTTGGCTCAATGTCCTACTTCCTGGGAATTCAAATCAGCCCTCATATGCAAGGATTTCATCTCCAACAAGCTAAATATGCTTTTGATCTACTTGATAGAGCTGGAATGACAGACTGCAAGCCTTGTATATCCCCTATTTCACCCAAATCAGTGATGTCCTCAGCTGACTATGAACCTTTTAAAGATGTACATCAATATGGAAGTCTTGTGGGTGCTCTACAATACCTCACTGTCACAAGACCAAATATTCAATTTGCTGTTAACAAAGCTTGTCAGCATCTTCATAATCCCAGGCAGTGTGATTACATGGGGGTGAAAAGAATTCTGAGATACATCAAGGGTACATTACATGTTGGACTTCAGTTCTCTGCTGGTAATTTTGATATAAATGCATATTCAGATGCTGACTGGGCAGGTGATCATGAGGACAGAAGAAGTACTACTGGATTCTGCATATTTCTTGGTTCTAATCTCATCTCCTGGGGTTCAAAGAAACAGCATACAGTGGCAAGAAGCTCAACTGAAGCAGAATACAGAGCCATGGCCACTACTGCTGCTGAAGTAAAATGGCTGACCTATATTCTAGCTGATCTGGGTATCTCTATGTCTCAAAAACCACAGTTGTGGTGTGATAATGTGTCTGCTCTTATGCTCAGCACAAATCCAGTTTTTCATGAGAAAAGCAAGCACATTGAGTGTGATTTTCACTTCATCAGAGAGCAAGTCTCCAGAAAACAACTTCAGGTTGCACACATTGCATCCAAGCTTCAACTAGCTGATGTTCTCACAAAGGCATTGCCCATAGCTGCTTTTCAGAATGTTCTACCTCATCTATGTTTGTGTTCTTTCACTCCAGTTCAGTCTTTCAAAAATCATTAGTCTAGAGACCTTGTTTTGAGGGGGGATGTTAGACTATAGGGGTTAATGTGCAAATAATGAAAATATAGCAGGAGGGAAAATTAGTTAGTAAACACTATTAATGGTGTATTTTGTTTTCTGTTACAATTTAATGATGAATGATTCTCTTCCCTCTTCTTCAGCTCATCTTCTTCCTCACCTCCTTCTTCTTCTTCGTCCATCTTCATAATTCATCACATGCCCTGTTTCCCATTCTATATCCATGAGGATAGGGGCTGTACTAGCGACATGAGACGTGTTTGTTTATATTCAAGTACAACTGTGTTGTATATCATCAAAGAAATATTACCTTTTTTAGTAGTTGGATATGATTGTATCATTGGTGCAATCATTGCATAATGCATATGCTTGATATTTTTGGATGTTAGAGATCTGTGTGGGGTTGTGACTGGTTTGCTTTGGGGGGAATGAATACTGAATGTGAACTCCGTAGCGGTTTGTTGGTTCTGCTCGGAAATTCTAGAGTTGTTGGGGTTTGAGAAGCAAGCAAGAAGTGATTATATGGGGTACTTAGAATTTAATCCAGAGTTAATAATGAATTCTCATATAAACAACTTAAGATGCATCATTTATCTATCTATGCTTGAGTGAAAATTTGAGATCAGTTGAACTAAAAACATGCATATTCCTTTTATACGCTAGTTCACATGCACGTGGTTTTAGCTTGATCATTTTACAGAGGGTGGCTAAAATACTGAGGCCAAATTTCCATGTGAACTAGTTGCCTCAGTAACCAACAGGTCGAGGGAACAGAACATGTATGGAGAAATGTTAGTTATTACTATAGGGATTTTGTTCTTACTGGTTGTCTGTTGAGATAGCAAAGTGCAATGCACATCACATATGCCAATGCATACATAATTCAGAACTAGTTTCTAGCATCAGTATAGGCCAAGTGCTTAGCCAATAATATGTACAATTTGAATAGTTTCGTAAGTTTATGCTTCATTGTTTTCCTCTAATGCCTACGAAAATAGAGCGACTGTATACTCCTATTTCTTGGCATGCCTTTAGTGTTCCTTGAGCTGGATGATTTGCTTAAAAACTGTAATGGGCTAATATATATTTTTGCAAACTATATATTGATGGTATGTCAAGTTTCAAAATGCGTGGTTTTCCAGTGCTTATTTCTGCACATGTGATGCCTTCTGGACCTTGCATTTGAATCCTCTATGCCGTGGAGGGAAATACAACATTTTTAGAGAATTTTCCTTGTGCTCGTTCCAATGTGTAATGTGTTGTTGAGGCAGAACACGAGAGAGACAGCGCATGCAATCAGGAAGTTGCCTCTAGTCAAGGCCAAAAGGTATTTGGAGGATGTTCTTGTTCACAAGCAAGCCATTCATTCCATTTACTCGTTTCTGTCGTGGGGTTGGGCGAACCGCTCAAGCTAAAAACCGCCACTATATGGACAGGGATGCTGGCCTGTTAAATCTGCAAAGTTCATTCTCGACTTGGTTAAGAGTGCCGAGAGCAATGCAGAAGTATGTTAAATCTTCTACGTTTCATTCCATCATTTGTTGGTTTTTCACTAATACGATGTTGCTGACTTCTGTATTGCAGGTGAAAGGTTTGGATGTTTATACACTATACATCTCTCACATCCAAGTAAACCAAGCTCAGAAGCAAAGGCGTCGTACCTACCGTGCTCACGGATGAATCAATCGTAGGTTGGAACCTCTGCAATTTATAGTTTTTGCTTGCCACTTTTTCATTCGCTTTTGTGCGACAGAGTTTAACAAACTAATCTTTGTAGCTTACATGTCGTCTCCATGCCACATTGAGTTGATTCTGTCTGAGAATGAAGAGCCTGTCAAGAAAGAAGTAATATCACACAGACCCTGAACTGGTTGTTCCTTGTTCAATGAATACATTGTTTGATTGCTAAACACCTGCTCTTTTGTTTTGCAGCCTGAGTTGCAAGTGTCTTCAGGATCAAAGAAGAACAAAGATCTGCGCAGCGGTGCTTCTTCTTGAAAAACAGTTGCTTTCTTGTTGTAAAAAATCTCGAAGGGTTGCTTGTTTGCCTACCAGTGTCCTCCTGATGAGGGAACGATATTTGTCGTATACTATGGAAGTATTTTTTTTGGGAGACTTTGTTTGGTTAGATCGTAAAATCGCTTTGGTATTTGAGTAAGAACACTATTGTCAGACTTCATTTTTGTCTTTGGTTTGTCACCTGATGAGCTAGCTAATCATATTACTATTGCATTAGTCTTGGACTATACATATAGTTTGTTTGCTGGAAGTTGAGAACACGAGTCTTGACTGCTGCATTGTTGCATTTTCTCCACGAAGTTGTTTGCTGGAAGTTGAAAACACGAGTCTTGATAGGCTTCTGGGTTATTGTTGTCATGAAAGAGTGCATCTGACAAGGCTTCCAGGCATTTGTTGTCCTGGATCTTTTTACGCAGCTACGTTTGTCTTTTATATCGGCATTAATTTTCTAAATTGTTACGTCAGATACTGTTGGAAAAAAGAAAGGATACTGTGAGCTGATAACACCTGTTTGGTGAGCTGATGAAGAAGTGTCAAAATGGATCTGATGAGGAAGTGTCAAAATGGAGATGTCAACAATAGAGACGATCATCTACAGACGACAGCCTATGCTAGAGCTGTCAAAGACCTTTTTTTTGGGGTTAAAACTTGTATTTAAAGAAGAAAGGAAAACCAAAACAACATAAAGGGACCGCCGGTCATAGACTGAGGCAGGCTGGTTAAAGCCCAATGAAGATACTTGTTGCCAGTCCTACACTGAGGCCGGCTGGTCCTGGTTAAGGCCTAATGAAGGAGATATAATGGTCACCAGCCCATGATTTTATTGTCATTAGTAATAATAGGAATAGGGTAAAAGACAATTTTCACCCCTTAAATTTGAGGTAAATACAAATACATCATTCGTGTTTGCATAAATACAATTACTCCCCTGTCTGGATGGAGGGTGCACTAATACCACCATTCTGTTACACAATGGTAAAATCTGACCCTTTTATGATTATTTTGCCCTTATTTGTATTATTGTGTTTATTGTGCTCATGTTCTTGGTGTTCTTGACCGCCACCTCCACAACCACCAAATCTCACTAGCAACACCACCACTATATTCCCATCGCCAACACAACATACAAACAACAACAAAGAACAAAACTAACAAGATGTTCAGATTTATAATTGAAATCAGGCGAAGAAGATTGTACCTACCATGACTGCATCACTGATTGCCTCGTCAGGAAAGTAGCATTTCTCAATGAAGATTGCACCTACCATGGCTGCAACACTAATTGTCTCGTCAGGAAAGTTGCAATTTTTCAGTAAAGATTGCACCTACCATGGCTGCAACACTAAATGCCTCGTCAGGAAAGTTGCAATTTCTCAATGAAGATTGCACCTACCATGACACGGGGGTATTCCTCTTTATCAAAAAAAAAACACGAAGGATGTATTTGTATTTAACCCATACTCAAGGGGTGAAAATTGCCTTTTACCCAATAAAAAAACATTGTTGGGTAATTCCGCAATTGGGTTGGTAGGTATCGTTGTGCTCCGGATGTGGGAGATAATACTGAGCGAAGAGAAGTGTAAGTGTAACGTCGATCCAGGCGTTATATCGCCGCATTCTGGCTTCTAACGTACGTAAGCTCTCTCAGAGTCAGAGGCGATTAAAATGAGGCTCAAATTCAACAACACTCTCTTCTTCAACCCTCATTTCGTCCTCTTCTTCCTCTCAGGGTGTATATATGCAAATCGATTCACTTGCTCTCTCGTTGTCCTCTTCTCCACCAATGCCCTAGGTTTCACTTTCAGCCATTTAATCGACCGTCTCTCATCATGATGATGCTGCTTCGATTTGGCTCATTCCTCACCGAATCGACTCCAAAGCGGTCCTCCACTTCGTCGTCGAGATAGTGATTTTGTGGTTGATCGGTTCTCTCTGTGATTCGCTTGAAAATGACGAATCCAGCTGGGGCTTTTTGAGTTGATTTCAGTGGTGGTTTGTTGATAAGTTTCATCTGTGACTTCAGATGAAAAAAAGGAGGAATCAAGCTTGAGGTTTTTGAGTTGATTTGAGCGGTTTTTGTGATTATCCCTTTCGATTTACTTGAGGACGAGAAATAAAGTTTGTGATTGATTGATGTTGTCGGTGAGAAAAGGAACATGATAATAAAGGTTAAGAAGGAAGAAGATTGGTGCTCGGTGAGAAATCAACCCCATTAACTTGGTACTCCAAAACCTCCCTCTTCTTATAGGTACTCTTATTTTTTCTTTATCACGCTTCTTTACTCTACTGTATGATGAAATGTCATAATGATGAATATCACCCCATGTTTGACTGAATAGCAATCATTCAAAGTGTATATGCAATCCCCCCCCCAAATCTTGGAAAAGTCTGATTTCATACATGTGTAAGGAATTTGATACGAATTTACCCGACTTTTGGTTAAGAAGAAAATGCGGTAGCCAGTAGCCGTTAGTTAGTTGCAATACTTGTCTTACCATCTAAATATACTATATTAAATGACCTATGAATTCACAAAGGAATTACCCCTACATAATAGCTTGAGAGCTGGTACTGATTCTCATGTCGAGCGCTACCTAAGATCCCCGTTTTGACTTCAACGACCCGTTATGATCCGCAGGGGAATTATTGCATTGGCAGTATTGATGCCAACTTGCACACTTTGAAGTATTAAGTATTGATCCCCGTTTTGACTTCAACGACCCATTATGAGTCTTCTTCTCCCTTCTACGCCTAGAGAAACTCCAGGCACTTTTATCTTGTTTCCGAAAAGAGAATCAGAGGGAATCCTCACTTGAGATCTGCCGAGTACAAGAGCCAGGTCTAGACTATCTAGAAACGGTTGCACCGACCATGTCTTATTATCTATGGTGGTACATTCTCTGGAAGTGTTGTCAAAGGGAGGATTACATCTGCATTTGTGTTGAGATGTGAAGTAGGATTTTGGAGACAGACAAAAGCTAACTCAATCGATATGCAAAATTATAATGCATGAAAATTAAGGAAAATTATGGCTTATAGATTGTGAACTGAATTATATTTGAAGAGGATTGATCCTGATGAAAGCCATGTGTAAAACAATTGCAGCTTGTATTACCATTACACTTTTAATTTCTCGGACTTTATTGTGTATTCATTTCGAAAGAACCGTCTTCTCATAAAGTAATATGATGTTAAGTAATAGTAATTTTATTTGTCCCAAAAGAATGAAGGAAGACTGTTTGCTTTTTTGTCGACACGATTATGACATGGTAGTGAAAACTACAGCTACAAAGAATGTCATGTTAATCGAGCATTTAACAGAAAATATGAAGTTTTTGTTTTGTTTTTGACCTCTTAAGGAAATGTTTGTTGTGCTAAGTCATCTTTATAAAAACTGTGTCTGTAAGTTAGACGGATGTAGATATGTGCTTGTGATTTGCTTGCTAATTAAGGTCATAAAAGCAATTTTTCAGTCAAAATTGCCAATTTTAAGCTTTTGCAGTTGTGATAAATAGTTCTCTATACATGCCTTTTTAGTAAGTAATGCATCTTTTCCGCCTCTGTAGTAAACAGTACATTTCAGTTTTTGCCTTAACTATAATAATCCCTTCATTTAACTGATCCTTGATTAAACCATGGTTTTACCTTTAATTTGTGTTGTGTACGTTTCCTGAGAGTAGTTACAACAATAATTTGGAACACCTAGAGTCGGTTAATATTGCATTAAATTTGAAGTCTTAACCTTCTTTCGCTAAGATGCTTTTGTTTTCTTGCAAAAGAATTGTCAGCTTGAACAAAGACAACTCTGATCCGTACCCTCTCTGTAGAAAAAAAATCAAGGTTGACTTTATTAAGCTCTCTATTTGTGGCGTTTGTTCAGGTTCTGTCTTCTTTGGAACTAGTTTCATGGTACATAAGAAGATTGTGTACTTAGTTTCTCACGTGGACGAACTATAATGGGTTTGAGTGGTTATTTGTGACATGTCAAGCAGTTTCTTAATAGTTTTAGTAAAAACATTCTAATAGAACACCTTTAAACAATAATGTGTAAAGTAAGCAAATCTAGATCTCACAAACTCCAGCCGCTGCATAATATTTTTTCGATGAGTAAAAAATAGAATCGGCAATTTACAGTATAACTATAACAATAAGGATTCTTTTAATTAACTATCTTTTCTCCACCTGAGCATACTACCCATCAAGATACTCAAAATTTGGAACATACTCTGACGACAGATCCCTACCTCATAGCAAAATACTTAAGAAAATAAAAAATTCACATTGATGCACTATTAAGAAGAAAGGAAGCATCAAGAGCATAAGCATCACGTGGTAGGAAATGAGAGATGGGATGAAACCTGGTGTTTAAATTGGATAAAAAAACAAGACTCATAAAAAATGCACCACAATTTTACGTATGGAATTACAAATTCAATTTAATAAATCAATAGTGTAACCAGTATCACATAGGGGCTCTTTTCGACATCACTCTCTACTCTTTACCCTTGAAATGATAGTGTCTCAGATTGATCTTGTTCCCCGTTCTAGCATAGCTACTCTTTTTTTCAAACACCCTACAAATAGGTATCCATTCTAATAAGGACTTCACAAATTTTGACCTCTTTTTGCATGTGTATCGTTGTTTGGTTACGTGAGGTGTATAGGGTAAGTAATTAGATAGTTCATGTTTGCCGCTGTTAGAATTACTTGAAATTGGTACATATGGTGAAGTAATCCTATAACCTAATCTCCTCTTCACTACAATAAAAGAGAAAAGACCCTGTCTACCTCCTAATTTTTGTAAAAGTAAATAAAATACTTGTAAAGTTAAACAAAGGTGTCGAGCAACAATAAGAAACATTAATATCAACTCAAGTTCTTCATAACCAGCAAAAATTTAGCATGAAAGTTTATTTATGAAAATAAATACCAACACCTTTTGCTCTACCCTACGCATCATGCACACCACTAGAAGCAAAAGTTATGGAAGAATTAAGTGTATTTAGAAATAAGCAGTCATAGTTTTTGTTGAAGGTCGCAATTGTAAGAACACATTTACTTGTTATAAAGAAGACATTACCTGAAGATCTCGACACAATTTTGAATAATTTCTTTCAAATCTTGCGCTAGTTCCCCATATTTTGAACCCAATTTTATTGAAGACAAATCATTACATGGCAACCACAATCGGATTCCAAGATACAACAACCCATTCGTGTAATCAATAATTCATCAAAAAACCTGATGAGCGTCGACTTCTCCACCAGAACGCGCGTGTTGAAAATAGAATTACATATAACATCATTGATATGAAACCGTTCGACGCAAACAACGTTACTCATATTATTCCCTGCATAAATGAATTAAAAACAATCTCATTGATCTGAAACCCTTGGAGGAAAACAGCTTCAACTGATGGCTACTTAGTTGCAAAACGCTCTATCCAATTTCATTGTCAGTGATGTCTGAAGTATCTTGTGTTTGGAGTCGTTTGGTGAACGGTTCCGTCAGTTGAATTGTGGAAACTCCAAATTTAACAACAACAAGGAAGCCAAGCCATAACTAGGCCGCATCATAGGCCTGATATAGACACAAAAGCAGCCGCAACCAAAGATTGGGTAACCCTAAAAATAAACCCACTAACCTTCTCTCGATTCCCAAGCAAGAATTTTGTCCCTCTTGAAGCAATTAATGTTCCAGGGAACGTTTTGAGGGGGTAACACCTCTCTGAGAATATGTTTCTTTAATGACAAAACCTCTATGAGAATTTCGCTTGCATAAATTAATAGGCGAAAAATAAAGAGACGTGTCCATTAGTTTGTTGAACCGACTATTATCAAGAGACATGTCCATTAATTTGTTAAACTGACAAGGATTTTTTTTGGTAATTACACATCTCTAAATCAGGGGCATTTTTGTGAGTTCTAAAATATCAGGAACATCTAGTGGTTAGGAACATTTATTGGTTAGGAACACTACAAACTTTTTAGTAGTAGAGATTATATCTTAATCCAGGTTAACAGTATATTCTCTTATGAAGTTCCCAACAGAAGTAAGGCCGCTAAAATTTCTTCGTGGATGTGTTGGCAGAAAATCTCTTGGAATAATTTCTTGTGAAACCGACAAATAACCACTAAACTAACTGCGTGGAGGGTTTCTTATGAAGTTTGTTAGAACTCATCTATCTTCTTACAATAAACTCACCTTGCCTTATTTTCATCCATTTTAGTTGTAGGCTAACATTATACAGAGATGCAAGCTGACTTTCCTTCAAAGCTTGAACTTGAAAATGTTACTCATGTACTACTAGATTACCTTGCCAAATATGTCTTTCATGGTTGATCTTCCTTGAATGCAGGACGATATGTTAACTGAATTTCTTAAGAAGTTTAATGGGAGGAACTGGAAGAAGATAGGTGAGCCCACGTTACCATGCTCATTTGTTCCAGTCTTGTATATTCAGATCCTTTTGATGGTGACTTGTTGGTAACAAGAGTCAATTTTCAAGCATAGGTGACGCAAGCTGTTGAGCTGATTTTGATGTTTGCATTTATGGTTTTTCCTTTCATGATGCTTAATTTAATTCTTCATAAAATTGCAATGTTAACAAAATGGTAGCACTGAGTTGAGGAAGTAAACAAAAATTGTGGATGCTTTCATGCTGGTGCCAATGAAATTGTGGATTTTGTGTGTAACTTGCTGAGCTCTCAACCTGGTTTTGTTGCTTATGAACTTTTTGGTGAATATTTTGCGGAGTGGTCAGTAGTGTGTGGACATTCCCCTTTATTTTGCTGTATCACACATTGATGAAGTGAGGAGCACGCTTTTAGTTTTTCCTTCTCTCTTAACGCTGTCAATTTTGTTCTCTTTTACAGCTGAAAGTATTCCAGGTCGAACAGATGTTCAGTGCTTACATCGTTGGCAGAAAGTTTTCAAGCCTGAGCTTGTCAAAGTTCCTTGGACAAAGGAGGTACAAATATATCAGTTGAATGATCTTAGCTCGGTTTACCCATATATAATTTTCTCTTTGCATATAGGCTCTTTCATTTATGTTCCGCAGAAATAGTGGGCTTTACCATATTCCACGAAATGGGTATTTTCGTTATCGTTATGATACAAATCTAAGTTTTGAAAAAAAAAAAATCGACGAGGTTTGTTACTATCGGATCTAAACATTGTTTTAAACACAAAGAGATGAGAAGGCATTGAAATTGCCGGAAATACTAAGCCTACTAAAGGCACACAAATAGAGGGAAAGTTGAAAGCTATAATAAAATGAATACCTTAATTTACTATTTGTTTTATAGCTAAGCATGAGTAACATCTACACCATATACTATTAATTGTCTTAGGTTTTTCTTTGAACCTTCAGGAAGACAATCACATAGTCGAATTAGTCGAGAAATATGGTTGCAGAATGCTATTGCAAAGTTCCTACCTGGTCGAATAGGCAAGCAATGCTGAGAAAGGTAGGGAACTATTTTCTGGCGGATGTGATAGCGTACGAATATTTGACTAAAGCTGATTTCTATCCTATTATCCTATGTGTTATGTCGTTAGATATAACTATGGTTGTTCCTTGTTCGCGGTCAATGAGGCCGTTTTAGCTTTTATCATTTCTTGATCTGGAGTTAGTGCAGTTTAACAATCTGTGCACAGTCTTAGTGTGGTTATTTTCCCTCCTGAATCATGGCCGCTCTAGCTCTTGATGATATAATAATGCAGCAGTCAGTCATTTAGGTGTATGAATGACTGAACCCATGGTCAAAGTAAAACAGGTATATTGTTTTAAGGGGTGATCACCAGTTTTTTATATCTGAAGTGCTCATGAAGAACTGATAACTCTGTTAAAAGTTGGGAGATAAATCTTATTCGTGGCAGATTCCGGCTTGTATGGACCATGTCCATATTGACTGTCTAGAAGTCAACTATAAGCGCCAACTTACAATATGAAGGAATTAAAGACAGTATCTAGAGTCGTCGCACTGTTTTGGCTGTAACTTTTGCTACGTGAATCAGAACGACGTTTGCGACCCCAATTTGGAAAGCTCTCGATGAGACGCAGGAGGGCCCGATTGAGCTACGCTCCATCGGGCTCCATCTTAATCCTCATTTTACGCTGTTTGACCCGAGTGGCCACTGAGAAAGCACAAATGAAACTTTGAAGGCAGTCGTCGCATTGCGAATCTCGTTCTTTGCTCTGGGTGGATGAGTGACTCCCGAGTCGTTCTCGTTTAGCTAGTATTAGAAGCGGACGTAATTCTTCGTTAGAATAGACAAAAGGGAGCGTAAGAAATTTTTTGCCAACCTGTAGGAATTTTCTAGAATTATTAATGTACTTTATAGGAATTGCACGTTTTGGATAGGAAAATGTACAAACCTCACTTTCAAAGTTACTACGTTTTCCCTACCTCACAATTTTTTGTATAATGGCAATACCGAAATTTTTTACAACAGGATGGACACGTCGCCAAATTCAATGTTCATAGTACAACAGTTCTAGGATTCGCCAAAGGATCATCGTGCCTTGGAATACACTCGTTTGCGAGGCAAAGGTCGGGCCACGGAATATCCAGCCCGTAATATTCTAGGGAAAAGCCGCTATGTAGGCTTAAAAGTGACGTATGTGCGGATGATCTAGAGGAAGCAGAACTGCCGGGCGCGACTAATTTGGCGCTTAACTACCACGAGAGGGAAGATACGCGCAAGTGAAGGAATTAAAGACAGTATCTGGAGTCGTCGCACTGTTTTGGCTGTATTTTTTGCTACGGGAATCAAAACGACGTGTGCGACCCCAATCCAAAATGCTCTGGACGAGACGCACGGGGCCCTGATTGAGCTACGCTCCATCGGGATCCATCTCAATCCTCATTTTATGCTGTTTGACCCAAGCGGCCGTTGAGAAATCACAAATGCAACTTTTAAGGCAGTCGTCGCACAGCGAAACTCGTTCTTTGCTCTGGGTGGATGAGTGACTCCCGCGTAGTTCGCCTTTAGCCAGTCCTAGAAGCCGACCCCTGTAATTCTCCAATAGAATAGACAATAGGGAGTGTAAGGAATTTTACGCCAACCTGTACAGATTTTCTAGAATTATTTACTTTATAGGAAAGCACATTTTGGTTAGGAAAATGCACAAATCTCACTTTCGAAATTACTATGTTTTCCCTACCTGGTCATTTTTCGTATAACAGCAACACTGATTTTTTTAACAACTGGATGGACACGTCGTTAAATTCATTGTTCATCGTACGGCATTCTTAGGAGTCGCCAAAGGAAGCAGAACTGCCTGACGCGACTAATTTGGCGCTTAACTACCAAAGTTGAGATATTTTTAAATGGGTACTTGGGTCTTTTTGTTGTACTTAAGAGAAAATGCACATAAGGGTAGTAAACCACATGGATGAATTTCAAATTACTTGAGACCAGAGGGGGCTTTTATGCACAAACCTCTAACTACAGGGGGATAAAATGAAATTAATAGCAAATGGAAATCAGCGGCTCAAATCCTTCATATGGGGAATTGAAGTCTCGATGAGTAGTGTAAACAAAGGAAAGGGGAGGGAGGGTATCGGAGTTCCGGTTAGGGTTTATCTGTAAGCAGAACCTCGGAGATGCATTTACAGGTATGCAAGACTCTTCTCGGTCCGCCCAGTGCTCGTCTTCCCGTTCCTTTTTTTGTACACTGCTTTGAATTCTTGTAGAAACAGATTTTTACGAGATTGCTACAGTAAACAATCTGAAACTCGACTTATAAGATCTGAGTCAAAACATGGAACTTTGGTTCAAAATTGGAGTTTGGGGTGATGGTTAATTTATTTGTGTGGATTTGATTTTGCATGAATCGGATTATTTTGGAAGTTAATCTATGTTTTGTCTTGTATGCAACACTAATTCAGAGTCTTTGTGGTATGAAACCCAAAATCCCTAGAATACTAGTGCAAAGTTTGTTTGCCAAGAGAACTGAAGAAGATTCGAACACCCCCAGATTTCAGAATATGATTTTCTCACATGGGTTGGATTTAAAGCTCAAACTAATGGAATAGTGCAGAATAATTATGAATGAGTATGACATGGCACAAACATGGCACATTTACTAATTGGACCGTTTCGGGTATACTTATATGGGTTACTGCATGGGTAGGACATGGCATAAACATGGCACATGAACACGAATTGGTATCTCTATTGTTAAGGGGTGGCCAGGTAATTGGTTCCCACTTTCAATACAACTCAATCTCAGCAAATTGTATGACCAGAGAAAGAACTTATTTGAAAAAAAACCTATTCGAGTATAGGGTCCACGTAAGACCCCATGTGCACCCGATTACCTAAATTTACCCAAAAAGTACGGTTCAGGTCTTACCTAAGAATCTTTACTCGAATCGCCATCCCTAATAAGGTTGTAGCTGCGCAAATGGAGTTGAATCACATTGAGATATTGTAATGAGTTAAAAACAGTTAATTTGGTGGAGGGAGGTCGTAGAGATGAGACTTTCAAGATAGGTTACTGAGAGTGATTGACCGAATTTTCGTTGAGCTCGGGCCTTGAGTAGTTAAAATCTTGATTTAATTTTCTACTATCTCACTCGGATTTATTCCCATTTTAACTAGGAAAGTGTCAGATGTGTGAAGGCTGACACGTGACTTGACGATCAAAATTGAGAACTGCATTAATAAACAATTAGATTCTTTTTTGGTATAACTTGTCTTGGTAATTCCTTTATCGGACTATTTATACATAGATGCAACGTTCTCATAGATTTTGTGTTCTCATAGATATAAAATTTTATAAACGTGATTAAACCTCAAACTAACTCCCGAAACCACCTCATAGCAAGAAAAAGCATACTCGAATCTACCTAAAACCCGACCATACCCGGACCCACCTGATTCCTCACTGCCGTACGAACAAGAACACCCTTAATATTTTCAAACCCATGTCAAATTGGGAAGCGAGAAGAAGTGGGAAGTTTGATTTCTCATACCGCACAAGAAGATCAACCGGCGGCGCCGTTGCTGTCCTGGGCAACTGGTGGATACACGGCAAATGCGTCCACGAAGGAGGCGGCGAGATCTGAGGCATCTTTACAGAGATGACGGGAGAGAGATAAACGGAGGGAGAGAGAAGTGGAGGAGAGGGAGAGAGAGAAGGGTTTGAAGAAAAATTGGAGTAGCTGATGAGTACATAGAGTTTGAAACTTATTAGAGGTGAATGGATGTTATCGGTGCACATGGGGCACTACAGCGACCCTATACCCAAATGGGTTTTATGTACCCGAATTTACCCGAAAAGTCGGGATTCAGGCTTTACCCAAAAGTCATTACCTGAATTGCCATCTCTAGTAAGGTGGTAGCTGGGCAAGTGGAATTAAATCACATTGAGATATTTAGTGAGCTAAAAACAATCGATTTGGTGGTGGTGGGGGTGGGGGGGGGGGGGAGGTAGTAGAGATAAGACTATCAAGATAAGTTTACCGAAAGTTATTGACCTAATTTCCGTTGAAACCAGAGGTTGAATAGTAAAACTTTTGAACCTATTATATGAATATAGATTTCCACTTTCTCACTCAGATTTATTCCCATTTAAACTCGATACGTGTCGGCTCACACGTGAGGTGACAACCAATATTCAGACCCGTTTTGATAATATAATTGTCCTTTGTTTCGAATAACGTGTCGTGATAACTCTGCTTGGTGCTATTTGTACTGAACATAGATGCAATGTACCTACACAAACAAATTTTATCCGTCTCAACGTTTCTTTGGTTTTTCATGTTTGCTTGATTCTTGGCGAAACCAACATGTTCAAAGTGTCAGAGTGTGAAACTTCAGAACAATCTAAGCCATGTCCACATTTCTTTTTCCCCATTTCCTTTATAAAATTCATGTTTTTATAAATTTACCGAGTAAGGTACTAAGGTGGTAGCTGGTAAATGGAACTTAACCCCATTGAGATATTTTAGTGACTAAAAAGACAGTTAATTTGGTGGGGGTGATGTCATAGAGATAAAGCTATCAATATAGGTTTATTCAAAGTGATTGACTAAATTTCCATAGAAAACACGTTGCTTGAATAGTAGAAACCTTGATTGTACCGAATGAATTTAAATTTCTACTTTCTCACTTAAATTTATTGCGTTAATATTCGATACCCGATCCGACTGCCAATATTCGTAACCTCGTTGATAACGTAGTTGGCTCTATTTTTGGTATAACTTTTCCGGAAAAATCCTGCTTGGGGGCTATTCATACTGAAAATAGATGCAATGTACATACAAAAACAAATTGAATCCATCTCTACGTGTTCGTGGTTTTCGCTCTTGCTTGATACTTGGCAAAACACCTTAGCTCTAAGTTGAAATCAGACTGAATCTATTTATACTCGCTTGAATACAAATCAGAGTATTGTGTTCTCAATACTTCCATCAGAGTGAACTTATACGCATCAAGTCTGGATCATTAGTATTCTATTCTGTTCAAAACACCTTAGCTCTAAGTTGAAATCAGACTGAATCTATCTATACTCGCTTGAACTTTTGCAATTGTTCGAAAAGTGTATCATTTAGATTCTCGATGCTCGAAGTAATAGGGAAACAACCCGCAAGCACGCTGGTTAGTGGTTAGATAATGTATTTTTATCCTACAGGATACATCTTATATATGCCTTTCTTCTTTGTTCAATGAAAGATTTCTGTTGAAAGGAGGTTGCAAGAACAGCAAAAATCTTGTTTCTACCAGAAAAATCATTTTTTTTGTCTCACTCGATTTTGATTGCATCAAGATTCAGTTAAGCCATTTAACTGCGAAGTGTTTTTCTCTAGTTTTCCTTGGCATCCCCAAGAACTTAATGTCCCCCACACCCCACCCCGAACTGCATGGCTTATTGCTTTTAACCTTTTCTGTTACAGCTTATTAATTATGTGGAAGAACACACGGGTACTGACATGACTTCTGTGATACTCTCAATTCCTGGCTTGGCTCATGAACTACATTGGTCTTATGGAAACTGCAAGTTGCTGAAGCCAGAATAGGAACTCAAGGTGGAAGGCATTTTTTTTTCCAATGGCCTCTGAATATCTGTAAGTTCCCATCTCCTTAGACTAAAAAGTGTTTTTTTAAATAATTAATATAGGCTGATTCGCAATATATGCTCACTTCTGAAGTAATGTTCTTTCCACCCAATGCTAAATTTGGTTTGCTGATCTAAGTGAGTGGAAATAATCAGAATATTTCCGATTGGTTGATCTATTTGCTTGATATATACATCACGAAGCTTGTTTACTAGAAGCTTAATATTTTGGTCATATACTCGTATTGCTGTCCAATCTGGTGATTTTGGTCACCCTGGTTAAACTTGGACAAGGCTTGCTGTTAATGTTGTTGTTGTTGTTGTTGTTGTTTTTTTTTTGTTTTTTTTTTTTTTTTTTTTTTTTTTTCTAAGAAAAAGAAAGCAACAACATTAACAGCAAGCCTTGAAGATCTCGGTTTAAAGTTTTCTGTGTGTTCTTGTTCACTTATGTTTGTGCTACTACAAATTATTCTGAGTTCCTCATATACAATATGGTAATCTTGTGAATGTCTTTTAAAGTCCTAAGAAAGCTAGGGGATTATTGATGATAGCTGATAACTTGACATTATATATGCATATTCTGCAATTTTCGGAAGAAAGCATCTCTTGGATTTATAGATATATCTTGTCTTGATACAGTGACCCATCTAAAATATTAGGACATACATGAAGCCAAATAATTATAGATATAACCTTACTCCCTTCATTGGCGAGTTTTTTTTTTACCTTATTGGCCTAGTTGGAGCTGAAAAAACAGAAGAAATACGAAACTGAGCTTGTTTTGAAACCAACGGTACAAAGTTCGGTTCTTGGGGTAAAAGCCGACTATGGTACTGTCGGTTTTAAGTTTCTCCAGATTTTCACTGTCGGTTCTCTAGAACCGAGTTACCCACACTCGGTTTTGATGAAGGTTTTGCTTCATCAAAACCAACAACATGAATGTCAGCTCTGTACTTAGCAAAATCTCAGCCAATACCATGTCAGTGACGAAGGAGAGAAAGATAAGAATTGACAGTGGGATACGTAGTGAAAGATTCCGGCAGCGGTGGGTGGGCTGAGTCCGGCGGCACTGGGGTGGCCTGAATCTGCCGGCAGGTCGCCGGAATTGTGCGGCAGTGTGGTTGCTTTTTCGTCGGTCGGGGGACACAGAGAGGACGCAGAGAGTGAACTGCGGTGATTTTGCCCACTGAATGAGAATAAAAGAAGAGATAGGGTTCTTTAAGAGTTTAAGTATGAAACCGACTCTACCAGACTCGGTTCTACCTCTATAAAACCGATGATTCTATAATCGGTTGTTAAGAACTGATGCTACCAAAATTCGGTTTTCAGTTGGACCTGCAAAAGCTTAAAACCGACAGTACTACTGTCGGTTTTGACCCAAATAACCGAATCTAGGACTGTCAGTTTTTAAACGAGCTTAGTCTCCTATTTGTCTCCCCCCCCCCCCCCCCCCCCCCCCCCTAGGGGTTTCTTCTGTTTTACTCGGCTCCAACAAGGCCAGGTGAAAAACTCCTTCATTGGCCACCATTGTGCTGGGATATTTCTGTCCTTACAGACGTGTAAACCTATTATTGATCTTTTGGTGTACCCACTTTCTGAGTCCGCGAAACAATATTCTGAGTTCTGTGTTGCATGAATCATTTCTCTGTATCAGATCATAAAGCTGTTTGCAATCGGTCTAAATCTGATAAGCACCACATTCATGCTAATCCAGCCAAGAAATTTCATCATTCATTACTTACCGTTGTTGATTCAGTAAAGAAGGGAATCAGAGAGGTATAAGCATCAACAAAATCTCCATTATTGTTGTATTGAATTTCAGAGAAGAAGAGGAAATTGTCTCAAATTGAGAATTCAAAATCAAGTCTACAAAATGAGGATTACAAAACCCTAATATCCCAATCCGAAAGAAAATAAGAGAAAAAGAAAAATAACAGAAATTACATCACTGGCTGATGTAGCACCCAATCAGAACACGACACGTGTCTGAGAGGGTGACTCATCAGCTCGAACCAAATAACTACTAATTGAAATGATTAAGGCTAATTAAGAAGGATCAAACGGCTATCTCCCAAAACGCCACCGTTCCACTAGGAGATTTGAAAGAAGCTGAACGTTATGATCTAACGGCTGCTGTACCTCCTCCAAGTTGATCCAAGGGCAGCTGCTATCCGGAAGATTACTGTTCATTTGGTAAGAGAAATACCAAATGAACAGTAACTTGTCTTCTTCAAATTTGATCCTCTGCCTTCAGATCTTCAAGACCCTCCCTCAAGTTGGTGATTGCACAAGCCTAACACCCAACTTGGACAATAGGAAACCAAAAACAGCTGGATGTAAAGCTTTAGTGAGTATATCAGCCAATTGGTAAGAAGTATGCACATACCTCAGACAAAACACTTTCTTTTGCACCAAATCCCTGACCAAGTGACAGTCAATGTCAATGTGCTTAGTTTTGTCATGAAACACAGGATTGGCTGCTAACTGAAGAGCTGAGTTGCTATCACAGAAGACAACTGGGATCTTAGCCAAAGAAACTCCAAAATCAGAAAGAAGATACAGAAACCACTGAATTTCACAAGAGATTGTGGCAAGTGCTCTATACTCAGATTCAGTTGAACTCCTTGAGATGACTGTCTGCTTCTTTGACTTCCAAGACACCAATGAATCTCCTATGTAAATCAGAAAACCAGAAGTAGATTTTCTTGTATCCAGACACCCTGCCCAATCTGCATCAGAGTACCCCACAAGCTCAAGAGGTGCAGTGGCTGCAAAGAACAAACCTTGAGATGGTGCATTACTCAAATATCTCAAAACATGGTGTGCAGCTTTGAGATGAAGAGCTGTAGGCTTAGAGATGTACTGAGATAACTTGTGAACTGCAAAGCAAAGATCTGGCCTGGAATTGCATAGATATAACAGCTTTCCCACTAGCTTTCTATACTTCACACTGTCTTCATTAGAAAGAGTGTCACCAGCTGCAACTGTGAGTTTCAATAATGGATCCATAGGCACTGAAGCTGGTTTGCATTTGTCATATCCATATTCTTCAAGAATGTCCAATGCAAACTTTCTTTGGCACAGACTAATGCCATGGTCAGTTCTAGCAATCTCAAAACCAAGGAAGTATCTGAGATACCCCAAATCTTTCAATTGAAATTTCTCATTTAGAACATCTCTGAGCTCAGAAAGCTGTGACAAATGTGTTCCTCCCAAGACTATATCATCCACATAAACCAAGATGCAAGTGAATGATTCACCACATTGCTTCACAAATAGAGTGTAATCTGTCTTACATTGCACAAAACCCAGACTAGTGAGGGTAGTAGAGAACTTACTATACCATTGTCTTGATGCTTGTTTTAACCCATATAATGACTTCTGCAGATGACACACCATCCTTCCATTTCCTTGAGAAGACAAACTAGATGAAAGACTATATCCAGGAGGTAGCTCCATGTAAACTTCTTCTTCTAATTCTCCATGAAGGAAAGCATTGTTGACATCAAGCTGCAACAAATGCCATCCCTTTATAGCAGCAATAGCCAGCAAACATTTTAAGGTTGGTAACTTGGCAACTGGGGAGAAGGTTTCATTGTAATCTATTCCTTCAGTTTGTGTGTACCCTTTTGCCACAAGTCTGGCCTTATACCTCTCAACTGTTCCATTGGAGTTAAGCTTGACTTTGTATACCCATTTGCACCCAACAGGATCATGTCCTGGAGGTAAAATTGTAACTTTCCAGGTGTTGTTGAGCTCAAGAGCTTCCAACTCTGTGTGCATTGCCTTGACCCATTTTGAATCTTTACAAGCTTCTTCATAGGTGTTTGGCTCAGAAATAGCATTTATAGAACTCAAACACTGAGAATAAACAGAAGTGTCACCTGGAGATGAATCAAAAAGCACAGGAGATAGACAAGCTGACACCATTCTTGGCTTGCTAGTGACATAATCCCTTAGATAATTTGGAGCTCTTGTTTCTCTGGCACTTCTTCTAAGTTGTGCATTCTGAGCTGGCTGAGCTGGTTGAATAGAAGTAACTTGATCATTCTCAGTTTCTGAAGCTGACCACATATCATTTCCATAGTTGAAAGAGCTTTCACATGGTCTAGGTATCACAATATCAGTATCAAGACTAGACCAACTTGGTGATGGTGTAGCAAATGGGAAAACAGTCTCATGAAATATCACATTTCTGGAGACTAGAAAGCTACCCTCCTTTAGATTATACAGTCTATACCCTTTCATTCCAAATACATAACCAACAAAGACACAAGGAATAGCCCTTGGCTCAAATTTGGTTCTCCCCTGCATAAGTGTAGAGCTGTAGCATAGACACCCAAAAACTCTAAGAGAGTTGTAATCTGGAGATACTCCATGTAAACACTCATAAGGAGATTTACCTTTGAGGACATTTGTAGGAACTCTGTTAATTAAGAAGGCTGCTGTGAGAATACTGTCTCCCCAAAATCTCTGAGGTAATGAGGACTGAAACATCAAAGCTCTTCCCACATTTAATAAGTGCTGGTGTTTTCTCTCAACTACTGAGTTCTGCTGATGAGCTTCAACACAACTCAACTGATGAACTATTCCTTTTGAAAGCATGAAATCCACCAATGCTAGCTCTTTGGCATTGTCACTTCTAAACTTTCTGATCTTTACTTTGAACTGAGTTTCTATCAATTGATAAAACTGAGGAATAAGAACTTGTGCTTCTGATTTGTGAACAAGGAGATACACCCATGTCATTCTTGTAGCATCATCTACTAAAGTGAGAAAATATCTGTATCCAACATAAGTAGGAGTCTTGTATGGTCCCCAAATATCACAATGAATTAGAGTAAAAGGAAGAGATTCCATTTTACCAATACTGGGATATGGTAGCTTCCTTTGCTTTGCTTGAGGACAGACTTCACATAAAGAGTTATCCACTGCATTTTCAGTTTTCAGCACTTTCTGCATCCACTTTAGCTTAATATCAGAGAGATGTCCAAGTCTTTTATGCCAAATCTCATTTGAAACTGCAACCATGACTTTACCATGACATATAGTTGAGTTATCTGTCTCCAAAATGTACAAACCATTTGATTTGTTTCCTTCTCCCAAAACAACTTGAGAGTCTGCCTGGAGAATTTGACATTTTTCTGCATCACATACAAAGACACAGCTTTGTTGTTTTGCCAATTGAGTCATGGATATCAAATTAAACTGAAATTCTGGTATATATAACACTCCTTCTAGTTGTAAACTAGGAGTAACCTGAACTGATCCTGCATGAGAGACTTGAACCTTCTTCCCATTGGGTAGACACACATAAACCTCTGACATTTCAACAGGATCTATTAGAACTCCCAAAGAAGAACACATATGATCAGTGGCTCCACTGTCAATGATCCAAACACCTTTCACACCATTATTCTTCTTAAGAGAGCTAGTGAAGCTAAAAGAGTGCATCACACTTCCCATAAAATGTTGATTATAAGTGGGATCTCCCTTTTGATATTGATGAATGGGGCTCTCCATGGAATTATTACTGTGAGAAGGAGAGACTGAGCCTGCATCACTCACTGTACCATGAGATGAGGAAGATGAATGCTGCATTTGTGTGCTTATGTATTGCATCATCTGTTGACATTGGCTTTGTGTAAAAGGAAAACCAGCTTTTCCACTTGATTTCTCATCATTAGAGTGTGCTTCACTTGTCACATTATGAGCTTGTGACTTGTGTTTACTCTTAAAATTTGCAGGATAGCCATGTAGTTTCCAACATTTAGCTTTAACATGTCCAGTTCCTCCACAATGATTACAGTGCAGCTTGCCTTTAGCAGAAACAGTAGATGGAAACTCACTCTCACCATGAGGTGGTCCTCCATAAGAGTGACCATTATGAAATGGAGAAGAATACATAGCCATAGAAGGCATAGAAATGGATGTATTCTCTGATATAGTTCCTTGCATCTCTTGCTGAACTATTTTAGCAAAAACTCTATTTATACTTGGTAGATGATCCATGAGCAAAACTTGATCTCTAACAGAAGAGTATCCAGAGTTAAGGCCCATCAAAAATTGCATAACATGTTCTTGTTGAACTTTGTTATGAATCATCCCCAGAACATTACAAGTACAAGAGTGTAAAGCTCCACAAGTGCATCTAGGCATTTCTGTGTAGTTGTCAAGTTCATCCCATAGGGATTTAAGCCTAGTATAATAGGCAGTAACACTAAGGTTACCTTGTCTAAGATTCACTATAGCACTACTGAGCTGAAAGATCTTAGGCAAGTTCTTTTGAGAAAATCTCTCAACAATATCAAACCAGATATCTTTGGCTGTAGAATAATAGACAACACTAGAAGCAATTTCTTTGCTAACAGAGTTTAACAGCCAAGAGATGACCATACGGTCACAGCGTTTCCACAAGGAATAGATCTCAGAAGTCCGCTCAGGCTCCACAATCACACCATTAACAAAATCTAACTTATTCTTAGCTTCTAGGGCTACAATCATAGATCGATACCACAAGTTGAAATTATCACCGCTAAGAACTTGAGAGACTAAAACCATACCAGGCGAGTCTGAATTGTGGAGAAAATACGGAGAAGATCCATCCATGGTGTGAGATCCAGAACCGGAAGAAGAGTGCTCTGCTTCTGGTAAAACCATGATGAATCAGCGACTAGATCGGCGCCACAAGAGCAACCCTAGCAACGGCGTCCAGAGGATCAAACCGTGGGCTCTGATACCATATTGAATTTCAGAGAAGAAGAGGAAATTGTCTCAAATTGAGAATTCAAAATCAAGTCTACAAAATGAGGATTACAAAACCCTAATATCCCAATCCGAAAGAAAATAAGAGAAAAAGAAAAATAACAGAAATTACATCACTGGCTGATGTAGCACCCAATCAGAACACGACACGTGTCTGAGAGGGTGACTCATCAGCTCGAACCAAATAACTACTAATTGAAATGATTAAGGCTAATTAAGAAGGATCAAACGGCTATCTCCCAAAACGCCACCGTTCCACTAGGAGATTTGAAAGAAGCTGAACGTTATGATCTAACGGCTGCTGTACCTCCTCCAAGTTGATCCAAGGGCAGCTGCTATCCGGAAGATTACTGTTCATTTGGTAAGAGAAATACCAAATGAACAGTAACTTGTCTTCTTCAAATTTGATCCTCTGCCTTCAGATCTTCAAGATGTTGTTCCTTATAACGGTTCCAAGAAAAGATTATCTATCTTCTGTTTTGATGCTGCTATCAAAATTGATTTTTAACAATCCCCTATGAAACTATATGGGTCACGATATGGATGTGCACTCAACAAACACCTTGAAGTTTAAAATGGAAACAATTTAGACCATGACATTCCAAACCATTAAAAGGTTTAACTTGTCATCCATTTCTGTTACTCTACAATCTACATTTATAAAGCTACTATAAGGGCCTAAAGTTCTTATTAAGATCTCACAAAGTGTCGAAAAATTGTCGATGGCGGATGGTGGTTGTCGTTGAACGCTTATTTGGTTGGCCTTTCTTGTGGTCTATGTTACCAGTACAGGGGTCAAAGCCACACAACTGGGTTGTAATTGGTGATCATCTGCCTTTAAATTCAAGAAATGGAACCTGGAAAAAGAGCAGCTTCACTGTACATGTCAAAGAAAAAAATCAATACCCAGAGAGTTTATTCAAAGATTATAAATCCGGGAGGCTGTCAAGTCAGACATACTTCGCCATCTCGCCTTGAATTGAAACTGAAATAATCCCGTTTTGCAGTTTTACACCATTCCAAGATGGAACACATAAAATAAGAAGTTTGGAAAATCAAAAAAGCCAGAAATTTATGAAATACCTAGGGACTAAATAGAGGAACTTTTCTGAGCCTGAAGAGAATTAGGAGATCGTAAACAGATGTAATCTTTTTCCTCGGTCATGGGAATGTAGTAGAAATGGCATGGCATATTGAAGGTTTGTTCGAAAAAAATGTTTTGGGGAATATAATGTTAAGTTAATATTTTATAGGAAGTAGCAGTAACTCCCCCCCTTTTATATTTACTAGGTAAGTTCATGTGAAACCAAAATGAAACTAAACACAGTAAGCATGTCATTCATGAGTAAGAATCTGAAAATTTTCACAATTTCATATTTTCAGTAGCCCTCAATTCACTTCTTCCAGGTATCAAATAGATGCAAAAACATAGACATGTAAAGATGGGATTCCGTTTGTTTGCGAATGTACATTGCATCCAAAGGTTCGTGTAAAAATACCATCGGGCAGGTCACTGGTATTCTTCACGCTCTTCTTCAATAAGAAAATCAAAGAGAGATGGGAATATTTGAGGGTGGTTCTGAAGTCAACCATCCGAAGAACAAGAAGTCATGCCAGGTGACTTCTAGGAAGGCAGATATGGAAGGCAAAGGAAGCGCGGAGAACATTTTCTGCACCTACAAGGTTGTCCGCCAGTGCACCTGGGGAAATGGGTGATCGAGATTCGCAAGCCGCATTGCCGCCCTTGTTTGGCTCAACACGTTTGAGACATTCCGTGCGGCAGCGTCTGCTTACGGCGAGGCTAACCTCAAGCTATATGGTGACGACGCCATTCTCAATTATTCCTAGATGAAGAGAAATTGTCATATTGAGCACGAACGTTGTCACCATATGATTTGCGAGAAACCATGTCGTAAGCAGCGGCGCCTGACACGACGTTTTGAGCAAGACAGAGGGGCGCGATTCGGCTTGCGAATCTCAGCCACCCATTTTCCCTGCTGCACTGGTGAAAACCCTTGTAGGTGTAGGAAGCGTTTTACGAGCTTCCTTTTAATTTCATATAGCCCTTAATAGAAGTCTTCAGTTACAACGTCTTGTTCATCTATGTTTCTCTCCATAATCACCCTAAGATTTGCCTATCTCCTTTTGATTTCTTATCAAAGAAGAGTTGTGAGGATACTGATAAGCTACAAAGGGTATTTATACAGAAACTCCTGGATGCAATGTACATACACAAACAAACGAAATCACATTTGATACTTGGCAGAACCAACAAGGTCAATGTGTCACACTCATTAACACATCGGGCTTGCTTGGTTCTTCCAGGTATCAAGTAGATGCAAAAACATAGACATGTTGAGATGGGATTCCGTTTGTTTGCGAATGTACATTGCATCCAAACGTTCGTGTAAAAATACCATTGGGCAGGTCACTAGTATTCCTCACGCACTTCTTCAATAAGAAAATCAAAGAGAGATGGGAAAATTTGAGGGTGGTTCTAAAGTCAAACATCCGATGAACAAGAAGTCATGCCAGGTAAAGGCAGATATGGAAGGAAATGGAAGCGCGGAGAACGTAATCTGCACCTACAAGGTTGTCCGCCAGTGCACCTGGGGAAATGGGTGATCGAGATTCGCAAGCTGCATTGCCGCCCTTATTTGGCTCAACACGTTTGAGACATTTCGTGCGGCAGCTTCTGCTTACGACGAGGCTAACCTCAAGCTATATGGTGAAGATGCCATTATCAATTTCTCCTAGATGAGGAGAAATGGTCATATTGAGCACGAACGTTGTCACCATATAATTTGCGGGAAACCATGTCGTAAGCAATGGCGCCTGACACGACGTTTTGAGCAAGACAGTGGGGCGCGATTCGGCTTGCGAATCTCAGCCACCCATTTTCCCTGCTGCACTGGTGAAAACCCTTGTAGGTGTAGGAAGCGTTCTACGAGCTTCCTTTTTCTTTCATATAGCCCTTAATAGAAGTCTTCAGTTACAACGTCTTGTTCATCTATGTTTCTCTCCATAATCACCCTGAGATTCGCCTATCTCCTTTTGATTTCTTATCAAAGAAGAGTTGTGAGGATAATGATAAGCTACGAAGGGTATTTATACAGAAACTCCTGGATGCAATGTACATACACAAACAAACGAAATCACATTTGATACTTGGCAGAACCAACAAGGTCAATGTGTCACACTCGTTAACACATCGGGCTTGTTGGTTCTTCCAGGTATCAAGTAGATGCAAAAACATAAACATGTTGAGATGGGATTCCGTTTGTTTGAGAATGTACATTGCATCCAAAGATTCGTGTATAAATACCCTCGGGCAGGTCACTGGTATTCCTCACGCTCTTCTTCAATATGAAAATCAAAGAGAGTTGTGAAAATTTTAGGGTGGTTCTGAAGTGAATTATCCGATGAACAAGAAATCATGCCAGGTGACTTCTATGAAGGAGATATTGAAGGAAAAAGAGGTGCGGAGAACGTTTTCTGCACCAACAAGGGTGTCCGCCAGCACACCTGGCGAAATAGGTGATCGAGATTCGCAAGCCGAATTGCTGCCCTTGTTTGGCTCAAGACGTTTGAGACATTCCGTGAGGTAGCGTCTGCTTACGACAAGGCTACCCTCAAGCTATATTGTGATGACGCCATTCCCAATTATTCCGAGATGAGGAGAAATGGTCATTTTGAGAACGAGCGTCGTCACCATATGATTTGCGGGAAAGCATGTCGTAAGCAGCGGCGCCTAACACGACGTTTCGAGCAAGACAGGGGGCCGCAATTCGGCTTGCGAATCTCAGCCACTCATTTACCCTGGAGCAATGGCGAACACCCTTGTAGTTGTAGGAAGCGTTCTACGAGATTAATTTTTCTTTCATATTGCCCTTACTAGAAGTCTTCAGTTACAACGTCTTGTTCATCTACTGTTTCTCTCAAGAATCACCCTGAGATTTGCGTATCTCCTTTTGATTTCTTATCAAAGAAGAGTTGTGAGGATACTGGTAAGCTACTAAGGGTATTTATACAGAAACTTCTGGATGCAATGTACATACACAAACAAACGAAATCCTATTTGATACTTGGCAGAACCAACAAGGTCAATGTGTCGCACTCATAAACACATCGGGCTTGTTGGTTCTTCCAAGTATCAAGTAGATGAAAAAAACAGACATGTAGAGATGGGATTCCGTTTGTTTGAGAATGTACATTGCATTCAAAGGTTCGTGTAAAAATACCATCAGAAAGGTCACTGGTAATCCTCACGCTCTTCTTCAATAGAAAATCAAAGAGAGATGGGAAAATTTGAGGGTGGGTCTGAAGTCAAACATCCGATGAATAAGAAGTCATGCCAGGTGACTTCTAGGAAGGCAGATATGGAAGGAAAATTAAGCGCGGAGAACGTTTTCTGCACCTACAAGGTTGTCTGCCAGCGCACCTGGGGAAATGGGTGATCGAGATTCGCAAGCAGCATTGCCGCCCCTGTTTGGCTCAACACGTTTGAGACATTCCGTGCGGCGGCATCTGCTTACGGCGAGGCTAACCTCAAGCTATATGGTGACGACGCCATTCTCAATTATTCCTAGATGAGGAGAAATGGTCATATTGAGCACGAACGTTGTCACCATATAATTTGCGGGAAACCATGTCGTAAGCAACGATGTCTGACACGAAGTTTTGAGCAAGACAGTGGGGCGCGATTCGGCTTGCGAATCTCAGCCACCCATTTTCCCTGCTGCATTGGTGAAAACCCTTGTAGGTGTAGGAAGCGTTCTATGAGCTTCCTTTTTCTTTCATATAGCCCTTAATAGAAGTTTTTCGTTACAACGTCTTGTTCATCTATGTTTCTCTCCAGAATCACCATGAGATTTGCCTATCTCCTTTTGATTTCTTATCAAAGAAGAGTTGTGAGGATACTGATAAGCTACAAAGGGTATTTATACAGAAACTCGTGGATGCAATGTACATACACAAACAAGCGAAATCACATTTGATACTTGGCAGAACCAACAAGGTCAATGTGTCACACTCATTAACACATCGGGCTTGTTGGTTCTTCTAGGTATCAAGTAGACGCAAAAACACAGACATGTTGATATGGGATTCCGTTTGTTTGAGAATGTACATTGCATCCAAAGATTCGTGTATAAATATCCTCGGGCAGGTCACTGGTATTCCTCACGCTCTTCTTCAATATGAAAATCAAAGAGAGTTGGGAAAATTTTAGGGTGGTTCTGAAGTGAATTATCCGATGAACAAATAAACATGCCAGGTGACTTCTAGGAAGGAGATATTGAAGGAAAGAGGCGCGGAGAACGTTTTCTGCACCTACTAGGGTGTCCGCCAGCACACCTGGGGAAATGGGTGATCGAGATTCGCAAGCCGAATTGCTGCCCTTGTTTGGCTCAAGACGTTTGAGACATTCCGTGAGGTAGCGTCTGCTTACGACAAGGATACCCTCAAGCTATATTGTGACGACGCCATTCCCAATTATTTCGAGATGAGGAGAAATTGTCATATTGAGAACGAGCGTCGTCACCATATAATTTGCGGGAGAGAATGTCGTAAGCAGCGGCGCCTAACACGACGTTTCGAGCAAGACAGGGGGCCGCAATTCGGCTTGCGAATCTCAACCACACATTTACCCTGGAGCAATGGCGAACACCCTTGTAGTTGTAGGAAGCGTTCTACGAGATTCATTTTTCTTTCATATTGCCCTTACTAGAAGTCTTCAGTCACAACGTCTTGTTCATCTACTGTTTCTCTTCAGAATCACCCTGAGATATGCCTATCTCCTTTTGATTTCTTTTCAAAGAAGAGTTGTGAGGATACTGGTAAGCTACTAAGGGTATTTATATAGAAACTTCTGGATGCAATGTACATACACAAACAAACGAAATCCCATTTGATACTTGGCAGAACCAACAAGGTCAATGTGTCGCAATCATTAACACATCGGGCTTGTTGGTTCTTCCAAGTATCAAGTAGATGAAAAAACATAGACATGTAGAGATGGATTCCGTTTGTTTGCGAATGTACATTGCATCCAAAGGTTCGTGTAAAATTACCATCGAGCAGGTCACTGGTATTCCTCACGCTCTTCTTCAATAAGAAAATCAAAGAGAGATGGGAAAATTTGAGGGTGGTTCTGAAGTCAAACATTCGATGAACAAGAAGTCATGCCAGGTGACTTATAGGAAGGCAGATATGGAAGGAAAAGGAATTGCAGAGAACGTTTTCTGCACCTACAAGGTTGTCCGCCAGCGCACCTGGAGAAATGGGTGATCGAGATTCGCAAGCCCGCATCGCCGCCCTTGTTTGGCTCAACACGTTTGAGACATTCCGTGCGGCGGCGTCTGCTTACGGCGAGGCTAACCTCAAGCTATATGGTGACGACGCCATTCTCAATTATTCCTAGATGAGGAGAAATGGTCATATTGAGCACGAACGTTGTCACCATATAATTTGCGGGAAACCATGTCGTAAGCAACGGCGCCTGACACAACGTTTTGAGCAAGACAGTGGGGCGCGATTCGGCTTGCGAATCTCAGCCACCCATTTTCCCTGCTGCACTGGTGAAAACCCTTGTAGATGTAGGAAGCCTTTCGACGAGCTTCCTAATTCTTTCATATAGCCCTTAATAGAAGTCTTCAGTTACAACGTCTTGTTCATCTATGTTTCTCTCCAGAATCACCCTGAGATTTGCCTATCTCCTTTTGATTTCTTATCAAAGAAGAGTTGTGAGGATACTGATAAGCTACAAAGGGTATGTATACAGAAACTCCTGGATGCAATGTACATACACAAACAAACGAAATCACATTCGATACTTGGCAGAACCAACAAGGTCAATGTGTCACACTCATTAACACATCGGGCTTGTTGGTTCTTCTAGGTATCAAGTAGATGCAAAAACACAGACATGTTGAGATGGGATTTCGTTTGTTTGAGAATGTACATTGCATCCAAAGATTCGTGTATAAATACCCTCGGGTAGGTCACTGGTATTCCTTACGCTCTTCTTGAATATGAAAATCAAAGAGACTGGGGAAAATTTTAGGGTGGTTCTGAAGTGAATTATCCGATGAACAAGAAATCATGCTAGGTGACTTCTAGGAAGGAGATATTGAAGGAAAAAGAGGTGCGGAGAACGTTTTCTGCACCTACAAGGGTGTCCGCCAGCACACCTGGGGAAATGGGTGATCGAGATTCGCAAGCCGAATTGCTGCCCTTGTTTGGCTCCAGACGTTTGAGACATTCCGTGAGGTAGCGTGTGATTACGACAAGGCTACCCTGAAGCTTTATTGTGACGAGGCCATTCCCAATTATTCCGAGATGAGGAGAAATGGTCATTTTGAGAACTATCGTCGTCACCATATAGTTTGCGGGAGAGCATGTCATAAGCAGCAGCGCCTAACACGACGTTTCGAGCACGCCATTAAACCAACCCCTTTTCCCCTTGTTCAGAAATAAAGGCGCAAACACTATTTCAAATACACGAGAAACCCAAATTAAAGACCAAACAAGAACATAAATTATAACTAGGCTCCAATAGATTGTTACCAATTTTAGCCCTCCCAGACTGGTTCACCCCAGTGAGTGGAGTAGGGCATGATACATTTATAAGATTGCCTCCAAAGAGCCTGTCTCGGCAACAAACTTCCTTCCAGGTTTCTTTGTGGCGTATTACTTGTCTTTTGTGAATTTTCTATACCTCAGCCTTGAACAGTGCACTACGGTCCATCTGCCCCTTTAACACACATGAGTAGGGAGCCAATTGCTCTTCTTTCTCTTCAAATTGGTTCTACGTAGGATCATTTGTTTACTAAGCTGATCCATTGTTCTATCAATCTCTCTTGCCTCTATCGATTTTCGTATGTCATGTGATCGTGGATGAGCTATTTCGCACTCAAGGCCAATCTAAGTCACTTGTTCATGGACCATTAGCAGGTTCTATTTTGACTTGGAATCAGGACACTTATACTTTTTACCTGAGCCGCCATCCTGTCAGTTCCCATACTAGAAAATTGCATTTTCTTTAACTGGTTGTGGGAGTGGGTGGCACTGATCTCCAAAATTAGGGGTCCAAATGTTCTTAGCTGAGTTGCATCCTAATGTGATTGATCATCTTCCAACATTGTTACGGCACCAATGAATGTTATCATTTTTATTGAAGCCCCAGTAATTCCCTCCCAACCTCAGCTTGTTTGCTTCTTGACCTTCGCCAGGGATTTCGATTTTGAGAACGGAATTAGAGCATCTCCAGTACCAGTAGACAAATATTAGGCAATTTTTTCATAAAACCGCACTTTTGCCAAATAGATAATGAATATTTTTAGGATCTTCTCCTGTAGTGATCAGGCAAAAATATGACATGTTTGAATATTTTATGTTTGAATAGTGGACATATTGAGAGAAAATAGTGGAAATCATGGAGAAAATTTATGAAACATGTTATGACCCACGTAGATAGGAGAGAGAAATAGTTTTTAGTTTACTGAAAGAGAGAAAAATAGATTTGCCTAGCGAAAAATCATCGCAGGATCGGGTGAAGTGGATGCCTATTCTATGTTTTGCCAAATTGCCTATCAAAATGCCTATACTATTGGAGTGTAACTTCTACCAAGTTATTTTATAATTTGCCTAAAAAACTAATTTACAACCCATTAAAGATGCTCTTACATTCCTTCAAATATTACATAGGACACATAGTTCCACTCTGCCTACTGGAACTGATTGGTAGCTATTTCGGCTGGGTTCACAAAAGAGGTCATTCCACTGAAGCTCATTACTATTAGTCTCAAAAGATTTTTTAAACAAATCATTACATAATCAGCCTATTTAGACCGGGACTAGCAAATTTCCGATACTCCATGACATGGCTTGCTGTCTAGCATTTTCCTCAATATAACATATGCAGTAACCTGTAATGTAGTTTATTCGCTTGTCGACAAACATTCATAATAATGAGCGCCTTTACTGCTCGAAAAAGTGGGAAAAAAACAAAAACAGAAAAACAGTTGCATTTTAAACAAAGTAATAAACACCACACACATCCTGAGTACGAGGAAAGCTGCACAAGCTAAAAAGCACAAACACTGGATTCTATGTAATTGCAGATTTTGATTCAGACTCTCATAACAGCAGGCCAGACAAGAAACACACTCCCGCTGATGCTTCTGCAGTAAGACTTAAACAAAACAAAACAAAAGAAATATAGAAGAAAACTGAAAAAAAAAACTCAAAAATATATTTTATTATGAACCAAGATTCATCCATATGCTTCTTTTTGTTCCAGTACAACAGACCATGCATATGCAAACTACTTGCATCTCCTGAAAAGAAAACTTAAAGAGCAGCAGCCCAGGGGAAATTGGGCGTGGCGTCGTCACCATATAGCTTGCGGGCGGCCTTACGGTGCGTCTTGAACGTCCCGAGCCTCAGGCGGGCCCCCCAATTCGGCTCGCGAATCTCAGCCACCCATTTCCCCCAGGTGCGCTGGAGGACACCCTTGTAGGTGCAGGAAACATTCTCCTGCCCTCCTTTCCCTTTTCCTCAGAGTCGCCTGGTATGGCTTCTTCCTCATGGGCTGTTTCTCTTCAGAACCACTCTCAGGTTTGACCATCTTTCTTTTGCTTTTCTTATTCAAGAAGAAGTTGTGAGGAATATTGGTAAGCACTGCTTGGGGGTATTTATACCGAAACTTGTACAATGTACTGAAACTGGTGCAATTTACCAGCTTGGCCATGGCTAATTCTTTTCCTCCTACTTCTTTATGGTATTTTGTCTTCTCATTGATTTACTGTGGAAGATGGTAGATAGGGAGCTGGTATTGAATTATATGGAGATATGTTAGTGAGTAAAAGCACATTCAATTTGGTGAGGGTGATGTCATAGAGATAAGCCTAGAGTCATTGACGACATTTTGGGTTTTTAACTGCTGAAATCTTTTGAGGCAGGAGACCTTGATTGAGGCACAAGGGAGCTGGAGTTTTGTGGTAACTACAGACATAATGTTTGTACTGGAACAAGGCAGAAGGGACCTTGATTGACAAGTTTCACGAAAAATGTGGGACTTCGGGCCTCGTTTGGGTAAGGTATAAGAAATGGGATATGAGATAGGATATTGTTGTACTGGAACAAGGCAGACAATGAATTTTTTTTTCTAGTCTTTAGTTAGACAACTATTTGAATTTAGCATTGTTGACAGTGTCTCCATTCTCTATGAGCTTTATACTTGTAGCCTTTCAATTCTGATTAATTAACTTGGTGTTCTTTCTAAAGAATTGTTATTGGAAGACATCACTGCAAACTTCCACTGTTAGAATGACTACATAAAGAAACTGTTTTTTTGGAGAGGAATACATAAAGAAACTTATGCATACAGATACAGCAAAAGATTTCACCTTTGAACAAACTCAAAAGAAATTTAGTATTAGAGGATGAGCTAGTTTGGCTACAGTGTGTGTGTGTGTGGTTTTTTTTTTTTTTTTTTTTTTTTTTTTTTTTTTTTTTTTTTATAGAATAAAAATGTGGTTTTTTAGTTCAGAAATCAATGAAGAAAAGAAAACATAAATTCTCATGTTATAATTTTTGAAAAACAAAACATCCCAGATTATAATTTTTGAAAAACCAAAAACCAATCAATCCAAACACACCCGACATCACAGCTACAAGACAGGCCTTCAACAAATGGTCATCAAATAAGATTTGGGCCTCCTCAAGAACAAGCCCAAATATGTTCTAGTGTTGCTGCCTTAAAAGATAAATATAAATAACAATCGGCTTGAGGGCTTGTTCAAGCCGATTGTTATTTATATTTATCTTTAAGTGAACTTTAAGTCTTTTCCCATTTTATTCTCTTGTGACTGTTGGATGAGGTGATACTAAAAAATGTCTACTGGGTACACAAACATACAGGAACACTGGATTTTTAACCCAACACACACTTATAGTTTTTCTTCTTCTTTTTTGATTGAAACAGAACGATTACATCAAATTAAATAGAAAAATAAACTTAATCATAACTAGAAAACTTGACCTAAGGGGTCGGCCCGGTCTAATAACCTAATTAAATAAACAACTAATTAAACAATTAAATTAATTAACGAAATAAAATAAATAATTAACAGCTATAGTATAAAAATGTGTTTTTTTTCAGAAATCGATGAAGAAAAAAAAACATAATTTCTCAGAAAAATTAAGAAATACCAAATATCCTAGATTATAATTTTCAAAAAACCAAAAACCTAACCCATCCAAACAAACCCAATGTCACAGCTACAAGACTAGGCCTTCTTCAAATGGTCATCAAATAAGATTTCGGCCTTCACAAGAAGAAGCCCAAACATGTTCTAGTGTTGCTGCATATTAAAGAAAACCCCATTGTTATTTATATTTATCTTTAAGGGAACTTTTAGTCTTTTCCCACTTTAGTTTAGCCCTAATTTAGTATCCTACCGTCAAGATCCAGCTGTTCTCTTGTGACCGTTGGATGAGGCTAGAAATGCTCCAGTATGTAGGGTAGGGATGGCAATATGGTCCGATCCGATCTGAGATCCGAGCGATCCGAGCCGAATGGATCGGATCCGAATCCGATCCAATTGAAAATGGATCGGATTTGGATCTGGAAAGCCAGACCCGAACGGATTTGGATCTGGATTTGGATCTGAGGGCAGATCCACCGAGTTCCGACCCGATCCGATCCAACGTATATTTGTGCTTTACAATTGTACCCCTATTACCTCCTTATTTACACTTCCAAGAAGAATACTATAGTAACTCCAACCTACAAAACTATTTCTTTTGTTTTTTAGGCTTCATAACTTACGAACAAGCCTTAGTGTATGAAGTAGTGTCTGTTTTTGTATGTTATTTTTTCAATTTAATTGCAAACTCGATTCAGATCCGATCCAAATCCGATCCGACAAAATATTATATGGATTTACGGATCGGATTTGGATCAGCTGAATAAAACCCGATCTGGTCTGATCCGAATCCGGTGATGATCCGAACGGATCTGGATCCCATTTCTTCTAGTCGGATCTGGATCGGGTTGAGCCTGATCCGATCCAGATCCGATCCGTTGCCATCCCTAATGTAGGGTTTCGATCGATTCATTGTACTACATATCAATATAGATGATTACTTTGTCTTCTTCATCTCGTTCTCTGCATATATTCATCTCTCAAACCCATTAGGATTTCTGTTATTTAGTTCATCTAGCATTTAGCAATGTCTATTTTCATTCTCCAGTTCAAGAAACGAGACTATGGGTGAGTTTGGTAGTGTGGTTTTTGGTGGAAAAACTAGTTTATAGATTGTGGTGGAATTTTTTTGGTTTTTTCTAGAGATTCTGTTTAAACCAATGTGTTTGGTGGTGGTTTTAATCTAGATTAAAAACTGAAGAAATGTGTTTGTTAGTGGTTTTTAAACTAGATGTTATTGATAAAATGACATATTTGTCCTTGTGCATATAAGAGTTGTTGCTTGTAAAAGTAAAAGAACAAAAAACAAAAAAACTCACAAACAAACACATGAATCCAAGATAACTCTTTCAATGCAACATTGTTTAACTTATAGCAGAAATTTAATCAACTAGGAAAATAACACAACAAAAATAGTTGACCCTAAATAATAAGAACATCACATTAAAGTGTGAAGTGTGTTTTTTGGGAAAAACAATTTTTTTTTGAGAATGGGAAAAACAATATTATGAAGGAATTATGTTTCAAAAAAAAAATGAAGGAAGTATAGAAAAAATTATAAGTGATCTTTTTAATTACTTGGATGATTAAAATGTCAAAGAACAACCAAAATGCTCGACAATTTTCAGTCTAATACGTTTACAGTGTGAGGATAATATCGTCTTTGTGTGTCATAGAAATAAACCAAAGAAAAAACTACCAAAAGTTGGTTTTTTTCACCAAGGCAAAAGTTGGAAAAAACTAGTTTAAAATCTGGTTTTTAAACCATTCAAAACAAACACTTTAAACAAACCATTTGGTTTAAAAACCAAAAACCAAAAAAAACCATTTTGCCAAACTGACCCTATATCTTAAACTCTTAACTATGCTGCGACATTATACCAAACACACAAATTACAGTCCTTTCTTAAAAAATAAAAATACGAAATTAAGGTCGATATTACATACCACTTTTTCTTCTCGTTCATTCCGATTTTACTTTTACCACTATTAATCGGGTCATTTTGACTTGGTGCTTGTCATTTTGCTATTCAGATCACCATGTTAAATTTATCTGGTAGATAAGTGAACTTGGAGAGAAAGAGAAGAAGCAGAGTGGTATAATTTTGGCAAAGTCATTGTCAATGCTCTTGTAAAGCGTACAAATCTTGGTTTTTATCGCATTATTATATTCCTATTTATTTGTTTTGGTGCAATTTTGTGGATTCGTGCTCCTCCGTCACTTCGCGAGTTTGCGGTTTCAGTCTTGCCATTGTGTTGTCACCTGTCACTTATGACTAATGAGAGACGTGAGGGAGGAGGAAATTCAATAAGACTATATACCTCCGTTTAGCACTGTAGCAGTTTCTTTATTTTGACATTTATCACTATTTACTACGTCACTTTGATCCGGAGATTTGATTAATGAAACGATGCAACAAATTGATTATCTTCTCATGGTGTTGTGGACTAAAATTTACTCTACAAAATAATAAAAAGATTACAAAAAATTGCGTGATTTGCTATCCAAATAATGGGGTCAAAGTGACATGGTTACGGTAGGAAAAGTCAAAGTACAAAGAAACTAGCGAAACAGGGATAGTACATACGACCTCCGTTCTCTCTGAATATTCACGTTTTGACTTTTTCTTCCGCAATCTGGTCACTTTGACCCGGTGATTTGGATACTCAAAACAATGTAATTTTTTAATAATTTTTTGATGGTATTGTAGAGTGAAGTTTACTCTTCAATATCGTACAAAGATTATTAAATTCTTACATCGTTTCACTTATCAAATCACTAAATTAAAGTGAGTAAGTGAATAATGGTAAAATGAAAATGGTGAAGATTCGGAGAGAACGGAGGAGGTACTCAGAAACACTTGCATTGCAACGTACAACCATAGTTTAGAAGTCAATAGCAATGCTCAATACATGGCAGCCAAGTATAATTTCTATGTAATGTAGGGGAAGATTTGTGTCAAAATAAGGTCCAAACGAGAGAGAACAGTTTGAGGCGAATTGCAAAATAAGACATTGAATTGAAGATGTGTAATTTTGAGAGCTGGGTCAAGCTACAATAATGTCTGCGAGGAAAACAAAACTTGTTCGTTAATTTAGGTCTCAAAATAATAGTTCTTCGCCTCTTGCTATTTATGATAATATTTCTTCTAGAGTGTTATAGGGTCAACTCGCTAGGTCAACTCGTTTTTTGCCATTTAAATTTTTTGTAGGTAATTTCAAACTAGAAAAACCGAAATTTGGTCAAATGCATTTTTTCTATAATTTTTCGATGACATTCTGATTTCTGAGATTTGGGAGTCGTTCAGCACTTAATGAAATTGATAGCATGTTTGGTTCCAGCTTAAAATCTCAATAATCTGATGAAAATAATCTGGGGTGAATAAGCTGGCTGAAATTATAATCTGAAAACTGTTTGGCATGCACTAAAAATTTTGAATTAAAATTTAATTGCGTTTGGCAACACTTGCAGCTTTTACTATCAAATTTACCAAAAATGTCATTATTTGAGCTTATGATACGTCTTAGATGTTATGTGTTTGCACAATTTAACAATTCATGCATTAAAGATATGATAGAGTATGGTATTTCAGACACTATACCTAAAAAATCTCCAAAATCTGAGATTATATAATCTGCAGATTATTAGCCAACTTAAATTAAAATCTGACTCAAAAAATCTACGAAACAAACGAGATTAAATTTTTTTGGCAGATTTTAATCTCAAATGAGATTAAAATCGCGAACCAAGTCATTCTTTTTCGATTCCCTACTAAGTACTTCAAGTGGTTTCGGAGCACGCATTGCCCTCCCTCGATGACTGCTCAAAAAGGTGGATTCAAAAAACTTTGATGTTGTGATACGGGTGCCTTCGCCACTATGCCGGATACGAGTGATGATGAGGAGGACTCGGAGAGGGTGGAAGACACAACTAACGTGCGACCCAGACGTAACGTTGGTCCGCCAATTTATTTAAAAGATTACGTTCAGTCTAAGAGTAGACGTTAATTAGTTTGTTGAGTATACGCTATTTAATTGTTTTCTGTGATTTGGATTATTGCAAAGTTATTTGGTTTACCCGGGGTTTCTATACGGTTTTTACCTGGGTTAGGATTAAGGTCGAACTGTCAGGGTTAGAGGTCATATAAAAAGGGGTGTAATATTTTTCTGGAATTAATCAGAAAATTATTCGCCAAAATTGTTTTTTTTTTCTTTATCGTTTAAAGCTTCTCACGGCAGAGAAGCCCTTCCTTCGTCGCCGCTGTTACCAGGGGGTAATATTGGTGCTTTCATTCGCTTCGTCGGCCGGTCGGACTCTCGTTGGTTCGCGGCGGCTTTATCCTCCACGACTCGCCTTCTGCTCCGCATCCCACACTCCGCCATCCATGTCTTCTCGCAGTGAAGAACCATCAACGCTTCAGGTTTTTTCTCAGTCCGATTTCGTCGCGATGATCCAAACCATCCAAAAAGACTTGGTCTCCCGCAACAAGAGCTGGGAGGCGGATCTTCTGGCTCGCGATAAACGGGCGGCAATCGAGTTCAGCGCTCTCCAGGACGAGATTCGCCAGCTAGCGCATCGAATCGTCCCACCACCGCCTCCGCCGCCTGACCCGCCCCGTCTTCCTCCTGGACGGCCACCTAGAGAACACTCCTCCACAACACAGCAGCACCCCACTGCGCAGCAGACCGCTGCTATCACGGCTGCGCACCACGCCGTCAGGAACCCACCACCGTTGCGCCATCCCCCTGCCCACAATACCGATGGTGCGCCTCTTATGCGTGTTGATTCGCCTAGATTCAACGGCAAAGATCCGATAGGGTGGATTTTCCGGGTTAAGAAGTTTTTCGACTATCATCCTATGGCTGACCCGGACTGTTTACAGATTGTTGCCATGTTTATCGATCATCCAGCTTCTGAATGGTTCCGCTATTATCAAACAAATAACATCACAGCCACGTGGACTGATTTTCTAACCGCCGTTAAACTGCGGTTCGATCCGAGCCATTACGACGACTATGTGGGTTTGCTTTCTGTGCACAAGAGATTCCGGCGGGGAGACCTCCGTGTACACCGTATGTAGAGGATCGGAGATGGCACAGGAAGAGTTGTGTTGTGTGTAGGGAGAGAGTAAGGCAGTAGTAATGTCTGAGAGAGAGACAGAGGTTTGGCAGAGCTTCCGCGTATGGCAAGTGTGTCCCCCTTTGTATGGAAAGGTTAACGTCCTATATATAGCAGGGAACGTGACCGTTGTAGTGTGGTTAATGCGCCCATTAATGGCGGCTTAATTAGCTTAACCACAACGGCACGTTCGTCCTCATATATAGGGACCGTTACAGCACGTTATGCGCGAATACTGGAACCGTTATGAGGTTGACCGGGTTTGACCGGATTGACCGGGTTTATGGAGCTCGTGCCATAAATCTCTCAAAACAGTTACTAAAGGTCGCGCGCGGGCTTGGCTCGCACGCGACAGGGCTTACTCTAGCCTCCAAACCACTAAGTCCCTACAAGTCCCGTGCAGTGGTATGCGAGGGCTCTGTCTCGCAGCCCCCACATGGATCAGCTCGGCTGGTGATCCAGTGTGTGTGGAGCACAATATGGTGTGCTGGATGGTTTCCACGTGCCAAGATCTGTCAGCTCAGAAAGCACTATCTACATTAGCCCCCTTTCTGCGCGTGAAGACTCATAGCTGTATAGACTTCCATGCGCGGAAACCAACATACGCGTCGCCGCCACGCACCAATTCAAATACGGGTAAGTTCAGCCCCCGTGCGTGCCATTATGACCTAAAACCCCTAGAGTCGTGCCGTCTGGCTTTTAGGGTTTTAGGCATGACGTCAGCTTGTCCTGTGATTGCGTGATTTGATGGTGACGGTTGCGATTCGACTACTGAAAGGACGCAACCCTCCATTGTCTTTGGATAAATACCTTGTACTCTCCATTGTTGCAAAGCATCACTTTTTTCTCTTAAAGTGAATGATACCCGGAAGTCTTCGAGAGCAGATTCAGATAATCAATCACCAATTCAGAACTGCAAATCGTCTTCTTCAACTGTGTGTATCCAAGCAGGCTTCGCATAAACAAGGTTGGCCTTGTTCAATTTCGATTTAAAATACCAGTGTATGCTTTGAACTGTGTTGGATCTGCAAACCCATGACATATTATCTGTTGAAACTTGTGAAGAAGCTTTGATCTTTGAAACCACTTTAGCTTTAATCCTTCTACGATAAGGATCTTGGATAGGGTTTTGAAATCCCTGATAATGCAACCCTCTAATTTCTGAAATTGATACCAGAAACTGCTCATCTTTCTTTCCATAGATCTTGAATTTCGAAATTCAAACTGAAGTGTGGCATATTTCTCCCCCCTTTTTTCTTGCTCTTCCGCAGGAATGGCCAAGACAAAAGGAACCAAACCCACCAAGGAGGACGAAGAGATACCTGATCTTCCGCAAGCTTTGTGGCGAAAAGCCCCCTATCTGGGTGGCAAAGATTTCTACCACGCGAGGGTTAAGGCGAAGAAGATGCCTGCTCCTGTCCCCAATGAGGGATTGCTAACACTGACTCCCCCGGTTAACTCAGCCTTGCTCGAGTTAATTGGCTCCGAGGATGTGGTTCGATTGGGAATCGAAAATGGGTACTTCCCCTATGCTGCGATTTCCACCCAAGCTTTTGTCCAGAAATTGGACTATATGGATGAGTGGATTGACCACGTGTTGACCGATCATGCCGTGACTCTTAATGAGGCCGGCGTATACTTCGCAGTTCGTGCTATGAAGGGTGCTGCCGTGAAGCTGGACTAGTCCATGCTTCTAAACCTTCTTTCCCGCTACTCGCCTGCGACTCACACATTCCACTTCGCTGAGTTCGAGGCTGCCCCCACACTCGAGGACGTGCATATTGTAGGGTTTTGATTCATGGATCGCACAACGGAAGCATAATCAAACATAAAACCATGCAAAACCCTCCAAGGATCACAAGTCAAGAGACATAACGATGGTAAGAGTTAGAAATCATAAACACACCTTTGGGTTCTCCTTGATGACTTCAAACGCGAATAGTGTCACGTCTCTATGGTTGATCCACGCCTAGAGGTGAGATCTAGATCCTCCAAATCCATGTGCTAGCTAGGAAGAATGGAGGAGGAAGAAGAAATCGCCAACAATGGAGCACCAAAGGTGGGGCGGCACCCTTTGGGCCGACGGGTAGGGGGGCGGCGGTCCCAAGGGGGGGTTCGGCCCTTGCTTGGGACTTGCTCTCTCCTTGCTTTATTCTCTCCTTTATTCTATCATATAGATGTGTATGTGTGTAGTGAGAAAAATAAGCTAGGAGTGTTCTTTATATAGTCCAACAACTCCTTGTCCTACTACATAAAGAACCCCTCATAATCCTACTTAAGTTCGGATTAGTCCTTTTGCAAAATAGTCCTTATCATGTCAATACATGGATTAGTTCTATTTTCAAATTAATCCTAATCATGTCTCTACATGAATTAGGCCACCTTGGCAAATCCTAATCATGTCTATACATGGATTAGTCCAACTTGCATATTAGTCCTACTAAGTTAGCAAGTTGTTGCGATTTGATCCTTCTAATTAATTAATCATATTAATTAATTATTTCCCATGTCTAGTTCACCCCTATATGGCGTGTGACCCCATAGGTTCTATTTAGTTGGTAGTAACAATTTACTAATATGGAGCGGCCTCTAGCAAGACATCCATTCTAGCCAACAAATAGAATAGTCATCATGACAAACCTTGTGCAAGTAATTGTCTCATCCCTTTGTCCCAATATCCGGATTGGACACGAGACATACAAGTCACACTCGTATATCCAATCCATAGTTTCTCGATCTATGGGAATAGCCTTATTCGTGCAAATAACATCAAAATCCCATATTGATTTATTTGAGTCTGGCCAGACATTTTATAAGCACTATCCCTCGAGTGGCCTAGGATATTTACTCCCGTTATGTGGGAGGGACAAATTCTATCTACGTCCACTACGATCTCTAAGCTTGCTTCTTATTGTATTCAGTACACGCCTTTATAACTACCCAGTTACGGTGTAGCGTTTAACGCTACCAAGATCACAATAATCCACAACTAGAATATCTAGTGACTTCAAGTCTAAGGATGACAATACCGTTTGCACCGCGAGAAGCGCTTGTGACTTAACATAACATGTACGTAGCCTTCTCGGAGATGGGTCAATTCAGTATGCCATTACTCCTAAAGCATACCCATGTGTTGGATCATGATATCTCCATATCAATCCAACCCCATACTAGTCTATAGATGATTGTCCTATTAATCATTATAATTGACTAGGGATATTTAAGAATATAACAATTATATTCTAAGGACTTCATCCATGTTAGCATATCTCTATATCGATAACATAATGAATCGTAAATCCATAAATGTCACAATTAATTGATTGCCTCTAGGGCACAATTCCAACAGTCTCCCACTTGCACTAGAGTCAATCTCCTGCATCATATGCCTATTGATCTAGCGCGGCCCTCCACGCTTACGCCTGCGCATAGGCGAGACATCCGCTGGTGCTTTGCAAATATTCACATCTCCTCTATCAACAATTTGATTGAGATTGAATATTCTGAGTAAGTGCATCTCATGCAGTAATTTACTCAGTCCTCTATGTTAGAATCAGTGACTGAATCTTGCCTGGAACCTTTCCAGCTCACAATCGCTCCCACTAAAACAGAACATAAAACTCGACTTATAATCTGTATCTTCTTTGTCAGATTTTAAGTTCGCATCACTGTAACCCCTTACAGTAAACTCTTCCTATCCTCCATTTATCAAAATTCATCCTTAGTGCTTCTCAAGTACTAAAGGATAATCTTGATAATTTATCCAGTGACTCTCACCCGGATTTGACTGGTATCTTTGTGTCATACTTTATGACACGTCTGGCCTAGTACATCTCATGGCGTATCTCGGGAATCTAATTCATACGGTCCATTCCCAATCCAATTGGAAAGACAATTACCCCTCCAAAGACTAATTCCATGTGACATGGGTAAGAATCATTATTCTTTTTCACGTTGAACCATTTCAACACCTTTGTCAATTTATGTACTATGACCTAAGCTATACAACCACCTTGATCTACCTCAATAGATCATCACTAGTTGCTTCGCTTAAGTCTACCATTAGAAAGTCAACTCCCTAGTCAATCTACGTAAGACTGCCAAGTAGGGGCAACATTCCCAATGATTAAGTATGTCTCCACATACATGACAAGAAACATAAATGTGCTCCCACTAACCTTCTTGTAGACACAAGTCTCATCTTCAATTTTGATGGAACCAAACTCCTTTGATTACATCATTCATTTGAAGAGTCCAACTCCTAGAAGCTTGATCCAATCTACAAATAGATTGCTACAAGCAAGATGCGAATGGATTTAAGCATCACAATTGAGGAAAGATTTCGTCATAGTCTATACTATGAACTCACATGAAATCCCTTTCCTGCCAATTTTCGCTTATAGGTAATCATATTACCATCCATGTTGGTTTCCTCATAACCCACTTGCACCTTATGGGTCCTACCCTTTAGGTGGTTCCATCAAAGTCTATACTTTGTTGGTATACATGGATTCCATATCGTATCTCATGACTCCAAGCCATTTCTGAGAGTATGGCCACACGTGGCCATTTCATAGGTTGTAGGCTCATCTCGATGAGCAATATATCAGGGGTTATGAGAAATCCTTATTTCTCTAGTCCCTTGAAATATCCTACCTGACCTACGAGGTTCTTGTGTTATCTGAGTAGGTTTCTCCACAACACCTTGTGATCCTGCTCATGTTCCATCAAACGGATCAATGTTCTATTGTGGTTCTTGAACTTTTCAAGTTCTACTTTCCTCCCACTGTTTCTCTTTAGAGACGATCTCTACCTAGAAACACTGTAGTTCGAGCAACAAACAGTTTGTTCTCGATTGGGTTGTAGAAATAATATCCTTTTTCAGGATATCCCACAAAACATTTATCCGAATTGGGTCTAAGTTTATTTGTAAACTCTTTTACATAAACTTCATAACCCCAAATCTTTATGAATGACATACTAGGACACTTTCCTAGTCCATATCTCATATGGCGTTATTCATATTTCATTTTTGATGGAACAAGGTTAAGGGCGAAATTTGCTGTAATTAGAACATAGCCCCAAAAAGTAAACTGGAAGTTCTGTTTGACTCATCATGGACCGAACTGTGTCCTACAAGGTTCGAACTCTCCTCTAAGACACGCCAAACCCATGTGGCGTGCTCGGTGGAGCGAGTTTTTGGATCATATCCAACACTCCCATGGATTCTTGTCAAACTCTTGGCTCAAGTACTCTCCTCTATGATCCAATCGTAGAGCCTAAATACTTTTGCCAAGCTGATTCTCTACTTCATTCCTGAATACTTTGAACAATTCAAAGGATCCTGATTTGTTTCTTCAAAAATACACAAATCCATATTTACCTGATCCTATCAGTAAATATGATGAAGTACTGAAAACCATCTTTAGCATTTGCGCTTAGCGGCCTTCATACATCAATATGTATGATTCCCAAAAGATCATATCTTTGACAAATAAGTCTTACATGTCTCATATGATTCAATAATCAAATGAGTTCCAGAAATCCATCCTCATGGGGTTCTAGCTATGTATCTCTTATTTATGAGGCCTAAACGATAATGCTAAAGATAAGTGAAGTTCATATCATTATATGAAAACCTCTAGGTATTAATGTTATAGATGAAATTATCATGATCATGGATATAGAATCCACTTAGACAAAATTGCATTACAATAATGCATACCATAATAAATGGAACAACATTTGTCCTTTTATTATGATAAGGAGCTTTCTTGTCCAAACAAGAAACTCTGATAATGGTCCTACTCATAGTAGGGACATTATCGTTTTTTTTTTTTTTTTTTTGTCTAATTCATGAACAATTTCTTAAAGGTATAAATAATTCCCTACGGCTTATTCAGCAACCCTTTGCTTCATAGCCCCACGTGTAGGATTATTTCTTCCTTATCCAATTGTCTTCGTCTCTTGAGATCCTCCACATTTCCATAAATATGAGATCCTCATCTAGTATCATATACTTATGATGATGAGATAGACACATTGATTTATATAACAAAATACCTATATTGGAATTCATAATTCCTTTATTATTTACTTCCAGGTACTTTGGGTAGCCTCTCTTCCTCTACACCACCTATGGGATTCCAAGGCAATTTGGTTTTAGCAACAAGCTTGCTTTTATACCCATGGGGTTGGCGCAAACTATTTTGCCCTTACCCATGTTGTTATCCATTAACAACTTTGCCCATCCCCATTATTAGTGTTTTGTTTAGTGATTTTTCAATCATATTGAGTAAATCAACTTTAAAACAAAACTATAATTGCATCCAATGCAATTCTTGGTCCACTTGGGTGAATAATCGTTTATTCTTTATCTATCTCATAGATAATTCCCATTCACTAATGTTTCAATCATATTGAATTAGCTTATTTGCATAACGCAAAGTGGAGCAACACTTCAAACCTTTCATGTCTAGCTCGTTCTTTTGAAAGAGCTTCTTTCAATGTATGATCATATCATACTTCTCCATGTTTCTCTTCTTGCTTCCAAAGCTCAGAGTTCATGGCGGCTAGCATGAGGCAAGTCATATCCAAAGAACCATTCTTTGGTGTTCCTTCCATTAGGTTTTAGTGTGTTTTGGTAGTTGGTAGGAAGAGAACTTTATGTTCTACTATGTACAACAATTTTTCTTTTATTTGAGAACAATTCTCAGTTTTATACCAATCTAGATTCCAGACAACTTGTCCATCTTATGGACATCTAGTCGTGTTTTTATTTGTTTAATGCCATGGGTATTTAACACCAAAAGGATTATGCAAAGTTTGTGACGTTTAACTATATTTAACAAGGATTTAAATTGTTAAACATAGCTCCCACTATTTTACTACGGATTAATAACCCTCAAGATATTAATGCGGAAAATATCATTATATTTTCTAGTGGGCCAAGATCCATGTTTCATCTCCTTATGAGCTTGCTTTGGCAAGTCACCCATAATTTGACTACTTTAGGTAGGAACAATTCCAATTGCATCCCATATGCAACTCTTGGTTCAATCGGGCAAATAACTCCTTATTTATCCATCCATATGGATAATCCCAATTGATTGCCTCTAGGTTTCTTAATCATATTAATAGCCCAGTTGTGTTCAACCTCTTATCTAAACAATTGCACATTGTTACGTGCCATCGCATTCCATCATTATGAACCAAGTCGCCCTGCTTTGGCACGCACGAACTTGATAAATAATGATGATCATGAGTGTTTAAATAACGAGAAGGCAAGAACACAATATTTGAATTTTGAGGGATTTTTAAATTCAATTTTAATTGTTTTGTTGATCAATATCAACTAATCTATCTATTTGAGTTTGGGCACAACTCCAAATAATAGATCCGGGTTGTCTAATTATCTAATTATCCTAATTGCATGCATCATCCATACACCAACCACACAATAATAAGACAATAAAGTAAACAACCACAAAACAGAAATTAAACGTGATGTGGATATGGCCTTTTCTAGACTAAGATAATTCCAAGCCAATGGAATTATCTATGAACCCTAAAAGCAAACACATCTCCATGCGTCTTGATCTTTTGGTCCATCCTTCATAGTCTTGTGGAATGCTCCATGCTCCATGCTCCATCTTTTGTGGCTCCTTTTGGCTTTGGGCTTCTTTCCTCCAATCTTGGCTAACAATCTACTTTATCTAGCACTAGCTAACTTCTATACTAAATAAAATAAATCTCACAAGTTGAGAAAAAAATGGCACGCAGGCCATAAAACCCTAATTAATTATTACAATTAATTGATCAGCTCGCAGGCCGTAAACCAAACCACAAAAATTAAACATCCACATCAAACCACATCCTAAGGCCATATCCAATCACCATGCGATTTGCAAATAAACAGTTAAAATCCAATTTTAACGCGCTTGGTCAATTTTAATTGATTTTAGGATATTCTAGGGTTAAAACGGTCCATGGGCCCAACAATCCAATTGTCCGGGCCCAAAAAGGTGAACCGCAAGGCCCTAGGGCCGGCCGGCCCCTAGCCCACGCGGCTAGGCCGCGGGCTAGGGCTGCCCCGGCCCCTAGGGCGGCCTTGCTTGGGCGGCAAGCAAGGAGGGGCGGTCCCCTAGGGGGGCCGAACCTCCTTTGGGAGTTGTTTCCAAAACAACTCCCTTGCTTGGTGCCCAAGTTTGGTTGTTTCCTTGTATGGAAAGAACTCCTTCTTCCCCAAGGATGCCCAAACCCTAGATCTAAGATCCTAAAATTTCTCAAACTCACTAATTCATGCATCCAATGCAAAAATTAGATCTTATTATGAAAGATTATTGACAAATTGCATCCCATGCTTGATTTGTCTTGTTTTACGCGATAAACAATCAATTTAAGGTGTAAAACAACTAAAACGTAACACATAAACCACGTTTATGCTCTACGACCCAGGCTCTGATACCACTGTAGGGTTTTGATTCATGGATCGCACAACGGAAGCATAATCAAACATAAAACCATGCAAAACCCTCCAAGGATCACAAGTCAAGAGACATAACGATGGTAAGAGTTAGAAATCATAAACACACCTTTGGGTTCTCCTTGATGACTTCAAACGCGAATAGTGTCACGTCTCTATGGTTGATCCACGCCTAGAGGTGAGATCTAGATCCTCCAAATCCATGTGCTAGCTAGGAAGAATGGAGGAGGAAGAAGAAATCGCCAACAATGGAGCACCAAAGGTGGGGCGGCACCCTTTGGGCCGACGGGTAGGGGGGCGGCGGTCCCAAGGGGGGGTTCGGCCCTTGCTTGGGACTTGCTCTCTCCTTGCTTTATTCTCTCCTTTATTCTATCATATAGATGTGTATGTGTGTAGTGAGAAAAATAAGCTAGGAGTGTTCTTTATATAGTCCAACAACTCCTTGTCCTACTACATAAAGAACCCCTCATAATCCTACTTAAGTTCGGATTAGTCCTTTTGCAAAATAGTCCTTATCATGTCAATACATGGATTAGTTCTATTTTCAAATTAATCCTAATCATGTCTCTACATGAATTAGGCCACCTTGGCAAATCCTAATCATGTCTATACATGGATTAGTCCAACTTGCATATTAGTCCTACTAAGTTAGCAAGTTGTTGCGATTTGATCCTTCTAATTAATTAATCATATTAATTAATTATTTCCCATGTCTAGTTCACCCCTATATGGCGTGTGACCCCATAGGTTCTATTTAGTTGGTAGTAACAATTTACTAATATGGAGCGGCCTCTAGCAAGACATCCATTCTAGCCAACAAATAGAATAGTCATCATGACAAACCTTGTGCAAGTAATTGTCTCATCCCTTTGTCCCAATATCCGGATTGGACACGAGACATACAAGTCACACTCGTATATCCAATCCATAGTTTCTCGATCTATGGGAATAGCCTTATTCGTGCAAATAACATCAAAATCCCATATTGATTTATTTGAGTCTGGCCAGACATTTTATAAGCACTATCCCTCGAGTGGCCTAGGATATTTACTCCCGTTATGTGGGAGGGACAAATTCTATCTACGTCCACTACGATCTCTAAGCTTGCTTCTTATTGTATCCAGTACACGCTTTTATAACTACCCAGTTACGGTGTAGCGTTTAACGCTACCAAGATCACAATAATCCACAACTAGAATATCTAGTGACTTCAAGTCTAAGGATGACAATACCGTTTGCACCGCGAGAAGCGCTTGTGACTTAACATAACATGTACGTAGCCTTCTCGGAGATGGGTCAATTCAGTATGCCATTACTCCTAAAGCATACCCATGTGTTGGATCATGATATCTCCATATAAATCCAACCCCATACTAGTCTATAGATGATTGTCCTATTAATCATTATAATTGACTAGGGATATTTAAGAATATAACAATTATATTCTAAGGACTTCATCCATGTTAGCATATCTCTATATCGATAACATAATGAATCGTAAATCCATAAATGTCACAATTAATTGATTGCCTCTAGGGCACAATTCCAACACATATGCTGTACGATCTTTCTCCCATGGGTGAAGTGGACCCCTTGAGTCCTTTGAGGACGGCTGCGGAGATCGCTTTGTACACGCAGATGGAGGAATGCCTATCAGAGGTGAAGAAAATCTCCACCCGGTGGACTACTACCAAAGCTCTTCCGAACTGGCAGTTGGTTGATACATCTGCGAAGAATACCTGGAAAAAATGGGTGCAGTACTTCTTCCGTGACTACGCGAGCAGCAGTATCACCAAGAAGCTTCTGAGTGAGGACCCGGAGGCCAAGAATTACGTAGAGGGTAAAGGCTATCACTTGACCCTTTGTGCTTTCCTCTGTGCATGGTTGTCGAGGTACTTAATCGATGGTCACCCGCATGATGGGGTCTTTTATCACGTTCTGCTGCTTGCTGTGAAGCTCGCCCTTGGCCAGAGAGTCGCACTCGGACCCTTGGTCTTGGGCACGCTGTACTATAGACTGGATCAGCTGGTTGTGGCCATGAAGGAGTCGCGTGGCCGCCTCGATATACTGACTTTCGTCAACATTTCCTTCTTGACGATGTGGGTCTTCGAGCGATGGCCGTCCTATGCTCCAACTGCTCTTAAACCCAACAAGTGGTGTCCCCCAGGCGAGACGGAGGAGCGTAACAGTGGCAGGGCTGCAAGGTGGTTCGGAGCGAACAATACCACGTGCGTTTGGAGCCTGATATGCGACAAGCAGCGAGAGTTTACCGCCAGGCCCTATGCCACGCGCATTGAGAACGTGCGATGGTTTCCAAAGCTGTACCCTTATAAGGGTGTTGTCTTCTCAGAAGAGCTTCTCTTCGAAGAGGGATCGTATTTCCATGAGCGCTATCGCGAGTTCTTTTGCTGGTGTCTGCGAGGTTCCCTTCCTGCTCTCGCAGAGCATATTCGTGAGCTCGCGCCAAGGTATGAGAGGATTACCGTGGATGTTGACCCCACTCGAGTTTCTCCCCAGTTCGGCTTTGATGCAATGGCACCATCAATCTGGCCCCAGTCCATTATCAGAGGTTGCTATAAGCGCTTTCTAACAAAGGAGTGCAAGACAGTCTTCATGAACAATCTTCCCTTTGAGAAGCCTGCGGGTAACCGCGAGGGCGGTTGTTCCCAGAACTGGCTCGCATACTGGATCGCCCAGCAAACGAGGATTAAGACACAGTCGGCCGCGCAGCCGAGTAGAGCTCCCTTGATCAAGAGAAACTCTTTTCCGTTTCGCCCCAATTGCAGTCTGAGCGAGTCTGAATATGGTTGCTACTCATTGTTGAATCATGAGATCCATTTGTGCCCTGACTTCATTCTGAAGGAAAAGATCGCCGCAGTTAAGAAAGGTGACTCGCATGTCAGCAGATATAGCGAGGCATTTGCTAAGGTAAGAAACTTTTTTTTTTCGCGTGTGTTAAGCTTCTTGATTTCCACACGTTGATGCCTTTATTCTGTAATGTTTGCTGTAGTGTCATGTGCGGAGATTCGCATCTGGTGATCGTTCCAAATCGTTGGTTAACACCATTGTTGCCACCAAAAGACAAGGACAATCATTCCTGTTAGCATTGATGATGGACCCCGAGGTCGAAACCAGGATTCGCGCAGTCATGAATGCTTTTGCTGACTCGCTGATATATAATGCTCCGGCCTTGTCTCCACCCAGAGATAATCCTTCTCCTCCAGCGACTGCCGCGCCGAGAGCAAAGAGACCCAGGCAAAAGGGAATTACAATTTCTTCCCCTAGAAGTGCTCCAACTTCCCCTCCAGCGAGGTCCCTTTCTGCCAAGGACAAGGGCAAAGGTCGTATGCCCAGTAAAGCGCGGAAGGAGCTCGCAGTTGAGACCTTTGTTCCGTTCAGCCAGGAGGAAGAAGAGGAGAGGCAGGAGCCCATAGAAGGTGATGAAGAAGAAGAAGAAAGAATCAATGTGATACATGAGGAAGAATCAGGAGGTACCTCCATCGCGTTTCCCTTCTCATTATCGTAATTCTTTTGCAACTCTTTCTCAAACCAATCGTTTCTTCGCAGATGATGATGATGATGAGACCATCGGTGGCCTTTTGGCCAAGAAACAAAAGAGGAATGCTCCTTCTGGCACTCCAGACGAACCCATAAGCGAGGACGTTCTTGCAGAGTCCAGGAAGACAGCCGCGGAAGCTGCTGAAAGAAGAAGGCAGCGGGAAGAGGAGGAGCTCGAGCGTGTGAGACAGCGGAGCCTCGAAGAGAAACATGTTGACGACTTAGTGCGTCCCACTGATGAGGAAGATATGCTTCCCGAAGAGGTAGCTCCTCAGACTGAGGAGGAGGATGTGGCTCCAGAAGAGGATGCAGCAGCTTTGGAGCAAGCCCAAGCGGACTTTGAAGAAATCGCAGGCGGTGATAAAGGTGAGATCTTCAATCTCGCAGTAACTTATAGGGATGTTATAGTGGGTGCATTAAAGCATGGTGTGTCAAAAGATGACATTCGCCGTTGGATAGTAGGCAAATGCGGAGAACCCTCAGGTAATCATTTGAATGATATGCATGGACTAGACCTTAGCAATTTGAAACAGAATCATGACTGGTTTCTTCGCGTCCCAGGTCACGCTCATTTTAAAGACCTGCTTAATGAGGACACACTAATAGGGCATGGTTCCACGTCTTTAGTGTATGACGAAGATACTTCAATCCCACCTTCGCGTGGAAGTGCTTGCTCTTAGCTTTAGCAAAGATAGTAAAATAACGTACAATACGAGTTACCTCATACTATCGCATTTTATATCGCAGGCAATGCTGAGGAACCTGTGCTGGAGCAAAGAAGTCAGCCTTCTGCGTCCTATGTTCCGATTCCGAGTTCCCATACTGAGAAGCCCGTCGCAGCTGCCGAACATGCAGGAGAGCCTCTTGAGGACATCATCGAACTTTCTGATGATGCTGAAGCTGATGCTGTGCTAATGGAAGAAGATGCCCATACTGGCGCTGAGGAAGTAAGAGCGAGTACTTTTGATGCTTCCGCATCTGAGAGTGTCCCTCGCCAACAACTTCGGCTGTCACTTCGCCTCCGGTGATGACTGAGTCGGCAGTACCTCTTCCTGCGTGGAGCTTTTGGGGCTCGCAGGTTGGGAATGCACTCGCAGCTGGTGCGGCTTATACTCTTCCTCCTAACTACGAGGGATTAGAGCTCGCAGCTGACAGGAGAGCTTTGGAGCGAGGACAGTCTTCGACTGCTCCAGCAATGCACATCCCTTCTCTTCGTGAAATTCTTGAAGGAACTGGTAAGTAGAGATTTGCTGTTTGCATCTCGCACTATTCATTTGCGAGTTTGATAGCATAACTTAGCTTTGACATTGCTTTAGGTTTGAAGCAAACTGATGTGGACTGGCTAGTTCGGATGCGCCTCTCCTACCCCCAATCATTTGCGAGATCTCTGGAGATAGGGCCCTTCGATAGGAGGCTTTTTCTTACCGAAGCCAATTGTATTTTGGAGCAGCTGTCTATGGCCACGCCTGCGACCATTTCTGTTCAGAGTGCCGAGCTGCTTTTTGGCATGTGCCAAAATCTTCTTGCCAAAGTCCAAGGCAGACTTGATTTCAGATTTCTTATGAAAAGAGTTACCCTGATTCGCGCAGCTGTAACTTTAAAACTCGGCCACCAAAACCTCGCAGCTGAGAAGCAGAAGGTGGAGCAGCAGAAGCAAAAGGCTGAAGAGGCTATGAGGCTCTATCATGAGATGAATGCCAAGTGCGAGAAATTGAAGCAAGAAGTGGAGCAGGTAGAGAAGATGAGCCATCAGTTCGCGCCCCATGACTCCTTGATCAAGAATTTACTTTGACTTTTTGAATTTGAAAAGTAGCAAGGAAATAGCTGGAACATTAATGTAATGCTGAAACATTAATGTAATGTTGCTAGGGTTTCTCCCCCTTTTTTTAATAAAAGAATCGGCTTGCCCGTTTTGCCCTTTCCGGGATTTGATAGGATATCTCTGTGCATATCCAATTGTGACATCAGCAATTGATACTCTGCTTGATTTTCGCGCTAATTTCTCGGAAGATAAGCACGCTCTCCTTGGGAAGTCCATCCGAATCATGACTATCCGTCATTAATTAGGATACGCAACTGAATCGTCGTAGCCTTTAGTAGGGGAATTGATCGTTGCCGCTTTTCAAGGCGTAAGTGATTGACTTTACCCTCTTTTCAAATTCTGCTGACTCATCCTTGGCAACTGAAGAGTCTCCACAAGGTCTATATAAACCCTGTCTTTGCCATTTGGGGTTCTTCATCCCAAAAATGTGCTTTGCCGTGAGTCCTTACGACTGCTGGCTTCAACGCTTGTTTTTCGTTGATTCATGGCAACTCCAAGTTGTGAATCCTGAGTTTGTGCTTTGTTCTGTAGAAATAGTTTCCAAGATCCGCTTTATGAGGCTTATTGCTCTTTATAACCATCGTAAAGAAGATGGATATGATATCTCCTGTGTGTTAGAAGAATTTTCTTCGTGTATTATGTTTGCAGGTCATGTTTCCGGCCGCCTCCCGGAGAGGTGCAGCGCCGTAGTGACCGTGCTACCGATTCGTAATGAACGGTGGAATTCTCCTCCAGCATCCCTGGAGGAGAATTTCTTGCCCCCACGTTCTTGAACTCAGGAGGCTCGTTAATGCCCTTGTCAATCATGACAAGGAACCCATCACCAGAGGAATGACTGCTTCCCCTGTTTTGCCCGACGGCATACGCCGGAACAGGAGGTTCCTCCGGTGCATATCTTGATCAGACAGAGGTTTTTGTCAAATCCTGGGGTCTTGGACGTACCATCACCCAGATCTTGCTGCTAGGGACGTAGCGAATGACGAGTTGATCTCTTCGCATCAGCATCCCTTTCTCTATAGCTCTTTGGTCGCAGATCTGCGTATCGCATGGCCGGTATTAGGACCGTTGGGTTTATCCTTTCTCAGTTAGGATTGTGTCACTGCTGGCTTGTCAGTTAATTTTCGAATGTATTGTAAGCCATGTTGGCTGAGTAATTAGATTTGAGCTTTTTCACTTGTAAGCTGCTATCTAGAAAGATAATTTGTAAGTCGTTTTGACTCATAATGATAAATAGCTTTTGTATTATCTACTGTGTCATTACAACAAAATACAATTTCGCATGCGTGTCGGCCTATTTCGCCCTGTATAATGCTATATACATATTTCGCATTTGCTATCTGCCGTATAAATTCGCAGATGTTTTATTAGATCGTTCGAGATCGTGTGTGCGCAGCTGTGCCATCTTGACAGATGGGCTTGCAATTTGCCTTCAGATTCAATAAGTGCTATCACATCAGATAGACTTTTGTAGATCACTTGAGATCATTATGTATAATGTTGCTATCACACTAGATAGGCTTAAGGACGAATTTTAGATCGCATTCGTACGAGTTGCTACTGTGGCAAATAGGTTTAGGAAGATCAATTAAGATCATTTTGCATAGGCTGCTATCGTAACAGATAGGCTTTAGGTGATCAATTAAGATCATTCTTTGCATGTGCTGCTATCGTGGAAGATAGGCTTTGGAAGATCACTTAAGATCATTTTGCATATGCTGCTATCATGACAGATAGGCTTAGAGGATTAGTTAAGATCGCATTTGCATAGGCTGCTATCGTGGCAGATAGGCTTAGAGGATCAATTAAGATCGCAGTTGGCATAGGCTGCTATCGCGGCAGATAGGCTTAGAGGATCAATTAAGATCGCAGTTGGCATAGGCTGCTATCACGGCGGATAGGCTTAGGAGATCAATTAAGATCATTTTCCGCGTGAGCTGCTATCGTGGCAGATATGCTTAGAAGGTCAGTTGAAATTGCATTTCGCAATTGGTGCTATCGTAGCAGATAGGCTTAGGAGATCAATCAAGATCGTATTTCGCATAAATTGCTATCGTAACAGATAGGCTTAGGAGATCAGTTAAGATCGTATTTCGCACAGATTGCTGTCGTGGCGGATAGCCCATTGTTAATAGTAATAACAAACTTGATGACGCAAAATTAATAGCAAGACATATGAAGTTCTCATTTGGGAGAATTCTCTTATTATGATGCTCTCATATGGGAGAGATGAGATTACAATTCTCTCATATGGGAGAGGAGATTGTGTAAATTGTAGCCATACAAGACATTAAGCGACGTTATAATAAAACACATGAAATGAGAGAAGTCAATGATAGTACTTCTTAATCCAGCGCATGTTGACTGAACTTGGGGTGGAGGTTGTTCCGTGCAACCTTCGTATGCTGCAGTAGCCACTGTCAAAGACTTCTGTGACTTCGAAGGGTCCTTCCCAATTGGCTGCGAACTTTGGGTGAGCCGCTTCTCGCATGCAGTGATCAGATGCGCGCAGGACCAAATCTCCAACTGCGAAATCTCTTCGTTGGACCGTCTTATTGTAAGCACGAGCGATCCTTTCTTGATACCGCATGTTGGTCCTTTTAGCTTGTTCTCGCTTTTCCTCCAGCAAGACTAAGTCATGATCGCGTTGATTGTCGTATAATGCGTGAAAGGCCAATCTCGCCGAATTGACTCTCACCTCCGCATGTACCACAGCCTCGGCTCCATAGCATAGTAGGAATGGTGAGGCCCCCGTGGGTGTCCTTGGAGAAGTTCGGTAAGCCCACAGAGCTATGCTTAGAGAGTCGGCCCACTTCTTGTGGTCATCTGCGACCATCTTGCTCAAAATCCTCAACAGCGTTTTGTTGGTCGCTTCGGCTTGCCCGTTCCCCTTCGGATAATAAGGGGTGGAACATATTTGCCTGATATTGTACTCTGCTAGCTTCGCAGCCACCTGGCGATCAACAAAAGGAGTACCATTATCTGAAATAATGGTGTTTGGAATTCCGAACCTGCATATGATGTTTTCCTGGATGAAATTGACCACAGCTAGCGCATTTGCCGTCTTTAGTGGTATCGCTTCTACCCATTTGGTGAATAGCTCAGTTGCGGTGAGAATAAAATGATTCCCGTGCGAGGTTGGTCGAATGGGACCAATGAAATCTAGAGCCCATGTATGAAATGGCCATGGCGTTCCCAATTCATGTAGATCCACAGCAGGAGCGTGCACTAGGTTTCCTTTGAATTGGCACTCCTGGCAACGTCGTACCTTGGTGCGACAATCAGCCTCCATCGTGGGCCAGAAATATCCAATTGAGAGGAGCTGCCTGCATAATTTCGCACCTCCTTGGTGTTCCACCTGATGAGAAAGGTCCATGACTTCTTGTGCTTCCCTGCCGTCAAGACATCGCAGCAAGTTGCCCTCATGGCCTCTTCGCCAAAGCAAGTTCTCCTGCACCACATATCGGGATGCTTTCCTTTTCAATTTCTCAGCTTCCTTTCTTGATTCGGGTACAGTGCCCTGAGTGAGAAAGTCAAAGAGTGGCTTCCTCCAATCCGTGTCGTCATCAGTTAGAGCGATGAGTAGAGAATCTTTGATCAGTGCGCAAATTTCGCACTTACCCTGTATCAGGGCCGCGGCTGTTGACATGTCTGGCCAATGAATGCCATATCTCTGAGCCTTCCGATAGATTGACACCTCACTTTCTCCGCAAGCATGTTGGTGAATCTTTTCTAACAGCAGCTGTCCCTCTTGCTCGGAGACGCATCGCATGAGTATTCCGCCAGGACCCTTGTAGTAAAGGGTGTTGTCATGTATGCAATACCCTTTTGTGAGCGCCCAGCTTTCACTGCTTGTGCCTTCTGCAATAGCTCGTAAGACTGATTTTATCCAGTCCGTTTCATCCATGTGTTCATCGTCGCACGCGTCTTCTGTCAATGCCGACGATGTTCGCACTTCGATCGAGATCCTCGCGGGACATTTGTCTGTGCTGACCTTAGATCCCAAGGTAGCCAAAGCATCTGCATGCCTGTTGTCTGCTCGGGGCTTGTGCTCGTACCTCACATCGCAGAATTGTTGAACTAGCTTCTGTACCAGGGTCCGGTAGAACAGAAGGTTTATCTCCTTCAAACCGTATTCGCCGGAGGCTTGCTTGACGATCAACTTGGAGTCTCCCATGACCGTCAGATTGCTTACTTCCAAAGCTTTCGCCGCACGGAGCCCCGCGATGAGAGCCTCATATTCCGCTTCATTGTTTGTGACTGCGAAGTTGAGCTTGGCGGACATCTGTATGACCTCTCCATCCGGCTTGGTCAAGACTATCCCAATGCCTCTGCCTTTCCTTGTTGACGAACCGTCGAAGTGGAGCGTCCAATAGGGCACGTCGATTGCATAGATTTCAGGGCCTTCGAGCTCTTCTTCGATCACGGGCACGTGGCTGTTGTCGTGGAACTGTGCCAACAGATCCGCTCACGCATGACATGCTCATGAGCGTTCCCGTTGACGTCCTCGAACTTGTCCCATTTAGGAGCCTTATACCCCACCGGGTTAGGCATGAGATAGATCTCCCGCGGGATGGGTGGATCGTTGTCTAGCTTCGGGATAATGGTATCCGCGAATGATTGGTGAGCCAGAATGGTGTCCATGCGCTTCTGCAGAGACGTCATGCATTCTGGAATGCTCCCCTCGGTAGCAGAAGGAGGGGTTGTCGGAGGCGGAGGCGACACATACGCCGCCGAAGGATTGGGGACATATTGGCTGCTCGCATTGCCCCAGATCGCCGTTGGAGGAGGCAAGGGGTACTGCGAAGCCGGGTTAGATGCTAAAGCCGGAGGCTGAGGAGTATAAGCAGTGAGAGGCAACATCTGAGCTGTTGACCCCTGAATTGAAGGCAGCTGCGTAGTCGCCGGTGGAGTCTGCAGATTAGGATTGGGAGGTGTGGTTGACACTCCCAGTCCTGGAGCGGTAGGGGCTCCTCCTCCTTGAGGGACGGCGGTGGCCGATGAAGGATTTGGCGCAAGGGTGCCCAGGACGGCCAAGATCCGTTCTAGTTGCGCAAACTGAGCTTTGAGAGCTTTCGCCTGACTTTGGACAGTAGCGTCCAAGGATTCTAGCGTCAGTGCCTCGCCGGGGGTCGTAGGAGTACGGCGGGTCTCCTCTCCCGAGGCAGCTTCGGTGGAAGGCGATCTGTTGCTGATATCATCCTCCTGAGACATGGTTGCTTTTGTTGGTAAGTTCACGTCGGGTTCACCAAAATGTGCACAAGTGATTCCGGCGAGGAGACCTCCGTGTACACCGTATGTAGAGGATCGGAGATGGCACAGGAAGAGTTGGGTTGTGTGTAGGGAGAGAGTAAGGCAGTAGTAATGTCTGAGAGAGAGACATAGGTTTGGCAGAGCTTCCGCGTATGGCAAGTGTGTCCCCCTTTGTATGGAAAGGTTAACGTCCTATATATAGCAGGGAACGTGACCGTTGTAGTGTGGTTAATGCGCCCATTAATGGCGGCTTAATTAGCTTAACCACAACGGCACGTTCTTCCTCATATATAGGGACCGTTACAGCACGTTATGCGCGAATACCGGAACCGTTATGAGGTTGACCGGGTTTGACCGGATTGACCGGGTTTATGGAGCTCGTGCCATAAATCTCTCAAAACAGTTACTAAAGGTCGCGCGCGGGCTTGGCTCGCACGCGACAGGGCTTACTCTAGCCTCCAAACCACTAAGTCCCTACAAGTCCCGTGCAGTGGTATGCGAGGGCTCTGTCTCGCAGCCCCCACATGGATCAGCTCGGCTGGTGATCCAGTGTGTGTGGAGCACAATATGGTGTGCTGGATGGTTGCCACGTGGCCAAGATCTGTCAGCTCAGAAAGCACTATCTACACTTTCCAAGTTGCAAAAACGCACTACTGTGTTAGCTTATCAGACTGAGTTTGAGACCGTGCTGAACAAGATTACGGGGGTTGACGAATCCGTACTGATTTCTATTTTTACCGCAGGCCTTAAACAGCCGGTTAAGCGAGAACTTATGTTGCGGCACCCTCGTACATTAGCTGAGGCGTTCGCCCTATCCAGGGAGCTCTCGACAGGTCACAGAGACTTGCTTTAAGCATATGTGCCGCGACGCTCATGGTCCCAATCCATAAACCGTTCACCGCCTACCACCGGCACTACACCCGTTCCTGCTTCGGGTACGGTTTCTTCCACGACGGCTAAAGTAGTCGGCCTCCCTATTGTGCGTCTTTCGCGTGCCGAATGTGATGGGCGTACTAAGAAGGGTCTTTGCTATAAATGTGATGAGACTTATGTACGGGGTCACAAGTGCAAGTCCCGGTTTTTAGCCCTTTTGGGCGATGACGATGACGACCCGGAGGCTCCAGGACCTGAGGATGATGATGCGGGCATTATTATCGACAATCTGTCGCACTTACACACTATAGCAGGTAATTCTCACCCACGTTCTTTGAAATTAACTGGAGTTATTGTCGGTGTTCCATTACATATTTTGATTGACGGAGGAAGTACGCATAACTTTATCCATCCCACCGTGACCGAACGTTTATCTCTTCTTCTGCACCCGATCTCACCGTTTTGGGTGTCTGTTGGTAATGGGGAATCGTTACGCTGTTCGTACTATTGCCCAAAGACACCGCTGACAGTTCAAGGAACGATTTTTGAGGTGGATTTATATGTGTTATCTGTCCATGGCATTGATGCTGTACTGGGAATTCAGTGGTTACAGACTCTTGGGGAGATTTCACATGACTACAACAAGTTGACAATGAGGTTTGATTGGCAAGGGAAACATATTGTTCTTTCAGGGGTGGATCATGTGCCCAAGCCAATTTCCTACAACAGTCTCGCAACGTTCTGGCAGACCCACCGTGAATTTTAGATGTTTGAGCTCGTAGCCGTGCCTTCCCATGCGGGTCCAGACACGGCCTCCGTGGTGTTTCCGCCTGATATTCCAGCCGAAATCAGTTTTGTGCTTTATCAGAATAGTGGAGTTTTTGATTTGCCTACTGCTTTGCCGCCAGCTCGTCAATGGGACCACCACATTCATTTGCAGCCCGGATCCAAACCGGTTAACGTGCGGCCCTACTGTTAGCCCTATTTTCACAAAGCAGAGATCGAGCGCCAGGTTCACGAGATGTTAGACCAGGGGATCATCCAGCCTAGTACTAGTGCGCTCTTATCCCCCGTTCTGCTAGTGCGCAAAAAGGACGGTACCTACCGTTTTTGTGTTGATTATCGGGCGTTGAACGCTACCACGGTGCCGGATCACTTTCCTATACCAACCACTGATGAGTTGTTTGATGAGCTAGGAGCAGCCTGATATTTCTCCAAGCTTGATCTACGTTCCGGTTACCACCAGATCCGGATGCATGATGCTGATATTGAGAAAAGAAGTTTTCGCACACATGATGGACATTACGAGTTCTTAGTAATGCCTTTTGGTCACACCAACGCGCCATCTACTTTCCAGACTGCGATGAACCAGATTTTTCGGCCCCTATTGCGCTCTTGTGTTATTGTTTTCTTTGATGACATCCTCGTCTACAACACTTTGCTGGAGCTCCATGCGCAGCATCTTCATCAGGTTTTGCATCTCTTGTCTGAGCATTCTTTTTATGTGAAGTTGTTGAAGTGCTCTTTTAGTTGCACGACTGTGGACTACTTGGGCCATATTATTACCCATGGTCTCTTACAGGCAGATTCGCAGAAGCTCGATGCTATGGTAGCATGGCCCACGCCTTCTACTCTCAAACAACTCCGGGGTTTTCTTGGGTTGACTGGGTATTACAGACGATTCGTTCGGGACTATGCTACACTTGCGGCACCGCTCACGAACCTCTTCAAAAAGGATGCGTTCGCCTGGTCGGAAGCAGCTACCCGGATTTTCACGGACTTGAAGAAGGCAATTACTTCGGCACCTGTATTACGCCTTCCAGATTTTACTGAGACATTTGTGTTAGAGACAGACGCGTCCGACACTGGGGTGGGCGCAGTTTTGTTAGAGCAGGGTTGACCGTTGGCATTCTTCAGTAAGAAGCTAGGGCCCCGCTTGCGTGTCGCTTCGGCTCATCACAAGGAGTTGTACGCCATCGTCGAGGCAGTTCAGCGCCAGTATCTGTTGGGGCGTGAGTTCGTTATTCGAAGTGATCAGAAGAGCCTCGAGGAACTCCTAACGCAGGTCATTCAGACGCTGGATCAGCAATTTTATATCCGCAAGTTGATGGGGTTTCAATTTCGCATCGAGTATAAACCTGGTACCGCCAATCGAGTTGCTGATGATCTTTCACGCCGTGAGTTGAGGATGATCCGGCTCATATGGTTATTTCTGCCATCCGTCCGTTACCATCCGTGTTGGATGCTCTTCGTCGGGATGTGACTACTCAGCCGGACCTGCAGGCTTTACTCGCAGCTATCCAGTCCAACTCTAAACCACCATATTTAACTTTCACTGATGGTCTCTTGTTCTATAAGACCCGTTTGTGTGTTGGCCGCGACTCGGCCATTCGGGACACCTTATTGCAGGAGTTCCACAACTCTCCAATAGCAGGTCATCCAGGTATTGATTGGACTTTTCGTCGTTTGGCTGCTGTTTTTTACTGGCCGGGTATGAGGGACGATGTTACCCATTTCGTATCTTCCTGTTAGATATGTCAGTCTACCAAGTATTCTACACAGCGACCAGCAGGGTTGTTACAACCCCTTCCTATACCTGATCGAGTTTGGGCAAAGGCGTCCATGGATTTTGTTACGGGCCTTCCTTCATCTCAGGGATCCACGGTTATCATGGTTGTGGTTGATCGTCTTACTAAATACGTCCACTTCGGACCATTGCTTACCAATTTTGATGCGCCACGCGTAGGGTAAAAGACAAAAACTACCCTTGTTAGATGGGTTATATACAAAAACAACCTCATTGTTCAGGGATATACAAAAACCACCCATTTCAGCTAACGGAGACTAACGGCAACTGACGGAGGGTCAAAAGACATATTTACCCTCACCTTCAAGAAAAATTACACTGCTATAAAAGCCTTTCTTCTCCTCACACCTCATTTCTAACCCTAACAGCCCCTTTCTCTTCTCTCTCTCTACTCCTCCTCTTCCGTTCCCTTCTCCATCTCCTCACCGCAACCACAACTACAACCACAAATCACAACCACTTACCCAGCACCAACGGCGACTACCAGATCTAGGGAAGAAGTAGAATCAGAGATTTCAGGGGCAGGGAATCATACCCGGAGCCGGGCCGCCAACGCCACGAACAGGCCCTGATATTCAACGACCGGCGGCACGACCAATTCCAGGTCCGACCATAGCAGCAGCGCGGACGGCCTTAGAACGAGACTCTTCCGGTGGCGGAGGCCCCTCAACAGTCATTGAAATTACCTCTTCGCCCCTAAGGAGAACGAGACCTAGGGTTCGCCGGTCTTCTCGCTCCTCGTTCTTCTTTGCATTCGCAGGTGCTAGCCGCAGTCGCTGAAAATCCATGAACTCCTCGCAATTGCAATTCACCGTAACCCAACCTTCGTCCCCTTCTCCGACCCAACCCAGCCGCCGCCCCTTCTTCTCCGACTTCGATCTGGAAGTCGATCAAAAGCTTCAGGGCTTGGATCTGAAAGCTAGAGGTTGGGTCATGTGAAAAGGTTCGATTCAGAGCTTCGATTGGAGGTTCGATCTAGAAGCTTCGATTCAGAGCTTTGATTGGAGGCCGGCTCCCCGTCGTCGATGTCGTGATTGTATGGTGGTTCGTTATTCAGGTTGGATCTTATTTCTCAACTACTTGATTTCCGAAGAAGAAAAGAAGATTGAAGGAACATTTTAGGGAAATTTTTGCTATTCTTCTATCTCTCGTTAATGAAGGCATGGGAGTTGTTAATCGCAAAAAATTGCTAGGGTTTTATTTTCTTGTAGAAAAGAGATGAACCCATATCCAATCTGTGATCAATTTTTGTTTTAGCTGCTCTGTTCCGTGCTTCAATCTATTTTTTTGGGTTTGATTTTATTAAAACGGGGGACGCTGTTTTGTGCTTGAAATGAGGACTTTGTTTGGCTAAAAATGATATTGGTGAGTTGGGTCTGTGTTGTTGAAGGTTTTGTAATAATGGTGGACATGGAGGGAAATTGGAGGTTAGTTTGGCTTAGCTGCAATGGTGGTCTGGGTGGTGATGAAGTTTGTTTCAGGTTTGTGAAGGTTGGTTAAGGAGGTATTGTGTTGGCTGTGAAGGTGGATAGTTGCAGGAGGTATGAAGGTGTGGTGGTGGCGGTGGTGGTGGTGGTGTTCAAGAACACCAAGAATGGTGGCCAAGAACACTTAGAACACCAAAAACAAGAACACAACAAACACAAAAATACAAGTAGGGGCAAAATAGTCATAAAAAGGACATAATGCACCCCCATACTAACTTATTGTAACAGAAGGGTGCTATTTGTCCAACGTCCATCCATGACAGGGGGGGTTTTGTCACTGACAAGGTTGGTTTTTGTATATCCCCAAACAATGAGGTTGATTTTGTAAATAACCCATCTAACGAGGGTGGTTTTTGTCTTTTACCCCCACGCGTAGCTCGCTTAATTTTTGATGTGGTGGTGAAGCACCATGGGTTTCCGGAGGAGCTGATTTCTGATCGCGACACTGTTTTCTTGAGTACATTCTGGCGAGAGCTTTTTAAACTGAGCGGGACCGTCCTCAAGTTCAGTACAGCCTACCACCACAGACAGACGGTCAGACCGAAGTTCTAAACTGTGGTCTTGATCAGTACTTACGTGCCTTTACTTCGGAGCGTCCGAAGCGCTGGTCTTCTTTTCTTCCTTGGGCCGAGTTGGCGCTGAATTGCAGTCACAACGAGAGCATCAACATGTCCCCGTTCCGGGCAATTTACGGTCGTGATCCTCCGTCTTTATTTCCTACTCTTCCATCCACAAGTCATTCGCCTACCGTGGATGAATTGGTAACTGAGCGCGCGGCGGTGTTGCACAATTTGAAGACCCATTTGACTCACATGCAGCAGAAAATGCGCGTCCAGGCCAATAAGCATCGTCATGATGTTTCGTTTCAGGTTGGTGATCTGGTTCTACTTCGGCTGCACACCGGTAACGCTCGTTGGCCCGTCCGTTGTCCACTAAGTTGGCTCGTCGTTTTTATGGTCCCTTACCGGTGAAGGAACAGATCGGTCTGGTTGCATATCGCTTACAGCTTCCTGACTCATGCCTTATCCACGATGTTTTTCACGTTTCACTGCTACGGCCCTGCGTTAGCTCACGTTGCGCCGTCCCAGTGGAGACCCTACCGGCAGAGTTCTTCAAAGGCCGCCCCGTTGCTATGCCGGTCTCGGCCATGCAGGTTCGGACAGTATTGGTTGCAGGGGTTCCCCAACAGCAGCGGCTGGTTTCCTGGTCCGACGGCGCTACCCCTTCCTGGAAACCGGTTTCAAACATTCAGTCCGCTTATCCGGATTTACAGCTTGAGAACAAGCAGGTTTTCGAGACTGGAGGAGTTGATACGGGTGCCTTCGCCACTACGCCGGATACGAGTGATGATGAGGAGGACTTGGAGAGGGTGGAAGACAAAACTAACGTGCGACCCACCCAGACGCAACGTTAGTCCACCAATTTATTTAAAAGATTACGTTCAGTCTAAGAGTAGGCGTTAATTAATTTGTTGAGTAGACGCTATTTAATTGTTTTCTGTGATTTGGATTATTGCAAAGTTATTTTGTTTACCCGGGGATTCTATACGGTTCTTTACCTGGGTTAGGATTAGGGTCGAACCGTCAGGGTTAGAGGCCATATAAAAAGGGGTGTAATATTTTTTGTGGAACTAATCAGAAAATTATTTGCCAAAATTGTTTATTTTCTTTATCGTTCAGAGCTTCTCACGGCAGAGAAGCCCTTCCTTCCTCGCCGCTGTTACCAGGGGTAACATGTTGGTTGCATGTGAGTAATCTAGGTAGTATTTTTTTTGAGCATCGGTTTTTTTTACTTGAGCAGAATGTCAACAAACCTGTTGAAAAGTCCAACATCGGACGCTCGAGAAGAAGAAAGAGAATTAAAAAGTTTTTTGTACTACTCAACTCATTTCTTAATTTGTTTTGAGGTGGATACCGTAAATTCTTACATGTTGTGGACCTATTGTGCCAGGCTCTAAGAGGTTGCGTTGTCTTATTGATGATTTTCACACCGATTGTGTCAAGCTGTTGAGGCGTCAAAATGTTAACTAACACATGAGAAGTACTAATTAACTGAAATATCCACCATGCATGTAGGACTAACATTATCATCATCTATAAAAAAGAGCCTCCCATGAGCTCTCACTTCACATCATCTATTACAACTTATCAACGCATCACATACAATTTAGAAGATGAACTGCAGGTTTTCCCTTGTCATACTGCTCATTCTCAATGGCCTATTTTCCAGCACCCTGCACGCTCGAAAGCTTGTTGAGATGAGCCCAAACGAATCACTGACGAAAATTGGCATCCTTTCTGGTCAAAAGAAGTCGCTTAAATTTGTACTTGATGGTATAGCCACTTCTATGGGGGAAACCCTAAATCTAGATGCTAATTTGATGGAAACCGCAGCATCTATTATGCAACTCACAACTGTGTTGGTAGCAAAAGCTCAAGCGGCTGCTATTTCTTCATCTGCTGCTGTTGCTGGAGCTAAAACTTTAGGTACTGGCTTGATCTTCGGAAAAGTGAAGCCAGATAGTGATCCAGCATCTACGACGGATCAAGACAGCGTTCCATAATGGACGAGTGATGTTTTGATTGTGTGCATGTCTGCTCACTGTGAGCTATATATACCCTAAATAATTGATGCAATATATATTGAAATACTAAGTTTCTGAAGTAAAAACTGCGTGCAATCTCTCTCAATTTCTCTCTCATGTTAGGAGATCTTGTTCACTCAATCGAGAATGCAAGAAACAAATATGGAGATATGAGGTTCAACAGGATATGTGTGGATGACATGAGAAAACTTTTTGTATTGGTGAAAAAAATAGTAACCTTCGCGTCATTGGCTCGGCTCATAGTTATCAGAATTTACGTTCCACGATTCGATTCATAAAATTCTATTCACCTATATATGAAACGATGTGGTTAGTGATGGCTATCCTACCAAATTTTAAGAATAAGAACAAGGCTCAAGTAAACAATGTGGTTAGTGATGTTCAAGCAGTTCAAGGTTCACACGCAGTGGACTCTTCCAAGGATTCTTTTCCTTTCAGTCAATTTTCATTGTCAACCAAGTGATGCATTATATCACTAAAACATGCCTTCTAGTTCACAACATGGTTCTGCAGCTAAGACGAGTCCGTTACATTAATCCTCTCATAAGTTCTCAAGGTAGTCAACTTGATAGTGCTATGACTCAGTATGGCTTGGGAGATAGTGTTTATAGTCAGCATTTCATGGGAGGAGTTCTCAACTCTTACAACTTTCGCTCTTCTATTTCCCTACAACACAATCACCAAACACATGGATCTTTGACAGTTGAGCCACTAATCACATGTGTTGCAGTGTGAGTTTTCTCACTAATGCACGAAATTGAAAGATGTCTATGTGCATATACCAGATGAGAAACAATTGGCAGTTACTCATATTGGAGATGCTCTTCTCACAGCTGATTTAGTGCTTCATAAAGTAATGTGGATACCTGATTTTAAATTTAATCTCATCAGTACGACACAATCGACCACAACTGCTAACTTTGTTTTTATTTGTTACCAAGACGAGTGTCACATTGTAAAATGCTGCTAAGAAGATCCTGGGGGCTGGCTCTACGTTTCATGGGCTCTATATATTGTATACTCATGGTTCTGCCACTATTCATAGTTCAGCTGCTGTCACTACTTCCGTGTCTTGTATAGGTAAGCCCTGACATCAATGGTTAGGACATCCCTCAGATGTTAAATTGAAGTGGATCGCATTCTGCTGAATCTTCTAAAAACACTACATGTGGAGTGTATCCCTTGGAAAATCAGAAGAAACTGCCCTACCCTAGTATTGGTCAATTACCACCTCACCCCTTTACACTTGGTTCACTGTGACATTTTGGGCCCTACAAGTTACCCACCTATGCATAGAATAGATGTTACTTGACATTGGTAGATGATTGTAAAAGGGTTACTTGGGTGTATTTGTTGGTTCATAAGTCACAAGTAAGTGATCTGATGAGAAAATTTTGTTTGCTCTAAGAGCAAATGATGTGAATTCGCTCTAACCATACAACACATGACACGTAAGAAAGAAAGAGAATGAGTGGCAGACAAAAGAAAGATTGTTTTTACTACATGTTCCTGACGTGTCCTGATTAGAGCACCACGTCATATTTGCTCTTGGAGCAAACAATAATTACTCGTGATCTAATACCTCAGTTCTACAGATTGGTGTAGACACAGTATCGTGCTAAGATCCAAATAATTAGAAGTGACAACGCTAAAGAATTTGGTTTGGTGGGTTTTATGCTCTTCAAAGGAATTATTCATTAATTAAGTTGTGTGGAAGTCTGATACGGTACTGGTACCTGAGACCGTTGAGTCGAGCCCTTTGGAGGATGATTCGTTGGTACGGACCACTGAGCGGCCTAGGAGGACGGTTGTACCGCCGTCGTATTTGCAGGACTACGTTCAGCCTAAGCTGAAATGCTAGTTTTTTACTTTATTTTATTGTCAGTTTAGTATTTTGAGTTTTCTGGGGTATTTTTACGTTTTGTGAACTTTTGGGGTGATTGCGTATTTTGATTATAAATCCGGGGTTTCTATACGGTTCTTTACTCGGATTAGGCTTAGGTCGAACCGTCAGGGTTAGAGGTATAAAAGGGTGTAAAGATTTTCTAAAAGAATTAATCAGAATTTTTTTGCCCAAATTGTTTTCTTTTCTTCACATCGCCTTCTTCTGCGCCGTGGTGGTGCAGTACAGGTTACCAGCTAGGTAAGAACTAGTGCTTTCACGATCTTCATCGGACGACAACGCGACGAACCCGAAACCCCTTCCGTCGTGCAACATGGTGGAGATAACACCGACAACCAACCCGCCAAACCCTACCGCCGCCCAAACCACCGACCTGTCACCCGCCGACGCCTTGGCGGCAATTACCAATCTCCGGGTGGAGATGTATACCCAGCAAAAACGACGGGATGCTGAGATTGTGGAACACGAGGACCGGCGTGATGCCACTGCAATTGAACGGGAGAAGAAACTTGCCACTGAAGTGGCGGAGATACGAGATGCACTGCGGCAACTGCTGAACCGCGACTCTGGCGCACCCCCTATGCCGCGATCGCCGCGGGCGAGGCAGACCGGTGTCACCGACGCTGGTTCCAGCAGCGGACAGCTCACGGACTGGCGACCACCGCCGTCTAGACCCCCTGCTCCCACGACCGCAGACCCGACGCACCGAATGCGGGTCGACTCGCCCCGCTTCAACGGCGATGACCCAGTTGGTTGGATTTTTCGAATTCAGAAGTAGTTTGACTATTATCCCTCCACTTCGCGTCGAGCTTGTGGGTATTTTGATCGACCAACCGGCTTCCGATTGGTTTCGCTTCTACCAATCCAACAACCCGACTGCGACATGGATGGATTTCTTGGGAGAAGTTAAGTTGCGCTTTGATCCCGGCCACTACGAGGACTACGTAGGTGTTCTCTCGAAGATCCACCAGACTACCACCGTGATGGCTTATCAAGCGGACTTCGAAAAGGTATTACATAAAGTTGTAGGAGTTGAAGATCGCATTTTGATTTCCTTGTTTCGTGCGGGTTTGAAGCAACCTTTACAGCGGGAATTGGGGTTACGTAATCTCCGAACATTACCTGAGGCGGCGTTTGCATTAGCTCGAGAGTTATCCGCCGGTCAGGAGGAGTTACTCAAAGCTTACGTACCCCGACGTTTGTGGCCACAGAAGTCGAGCCGTGCACCGGCAACACAGTTACCGCCGACCTCAGCCTCGGGTACCGCGCCTAGGGCTTCGGCCGATCCCCCGATTCGTCTGCTTCTGCCGGCTGAACAGGCTGAACGCCGCTGGTAGGGCCTCTGCTTTAACTGTGATGAGAAGTACTTTCGTGGCCATAAGTGTAATCCACCCAAATTCTTACTGCTATGTACTGACGACGAGGATGACACGACTCCGGCTGTTCCTCTCGACGAGGACGACCCTGGCATCATTCTAGACAATCTGTCCCACCTTCATACGTTGGCAGGTACACCACACCCGCGCTCTCTTAAATTGACTGGTACTATAGCTGGTGTTTGCGTACAGGTGCTAATTGATGGGGGTAGTACCCATAACTTCATCCACACGGCTATGGCCGAGCATTTGTCCCTTTTGTTACATCCTGTTAGCCCGTTTCGTGTGTATGTGGGTAACGGTCAATCGTTACGTTGCACTTATTTCTGTTCAAAGACGCCTTTGATTCTCAAGGGTACTACGTTTGAGGTGGACCTCTATGTTTTGGCTGTCCATAATGTTGGAATAGATGCCCTAGAGGCAGTCTAGTTTAGTATGAATTATTTGTGGCTAGAAATTCATTTATTATTTATTGGATATTTAATATAATGAAGTCCTTAGATTTACAATTGTGTTGTTTATCTTAAATATCCCTAGTCCAGTATAATGATTAATGGGACAATCATCTATAGACTAGTATGGGGTTGGATTGATATGGAGATATCACGATCCAACACATAGGTGTGCATTAAGGGTAATGTTGCACTGGATTGACCCATCTCCGAGAAGGCTACATACACGTTATGTTGAGACACAAGCGCTTCTCGCGGTGCAATGGTATTGTCATCCTTAGACTTGAAGTCACTAGATATTCTAGTTGTGGATTATTGTGATTTTGGTAGCGTTAAACGCTACACTGTAACTAGGTAGTTATAAAGGTGTGTACTGGATACAATAAGATGCAAGCTTAGAGATCGTAGTGGACGTAGATAGAATTTGTCCCTCCCACATAACGGGAGCAAATATCCTAGGCCACTCGAGGGATAGTGCTTAAAGAATGTCTGGCCAGACTCAAATAAATCAATATGGGATATTGATGTTATTTGCACGAATAAGGCTATTCCCATGGATCGAGAAACTATGGATTTGATATATGAGTGTGACTTGTATGTCTCGTTTCCAATCCGGATATAGAGACAAAGGGATGAGACAATTACTTGTACAAAGGTTGTCAAGATGACTATTCTATTAGTTGGCTAGAATGGATGTTTTGCTAGAAACCGCTCCATGTTAGCAAATAGTTGCTACCAACTAGATAGAACCTATGGTGTCACACGCTATATAGAGTTGAACTAGATTTGGGAATTAATTAATTGGATCAATTAATTAGAAGGATCACTTTGCAAAACCTTGCAAACTTAGTAGGGATTAATTTGCAAGGAATAGACTAAATTGAATTCTAGTAGGACTAGAATAAGTCCTTTAGGTAGTTGGCAAGGAGTTGTTGGACTATATAAAGGACCCTCCTTCCTTCTTTCCCAAAAACTTATGCTCATTATTGAACATAACAAGAGTGGGAGAGAACAAAAGGAGAGAAAAGGAGCAAGCAAAGGAGAACCCTAAGGCGTGTTATTGATTTCTTCCTTTACCATCGTTATGTCTCTTGACTTGTGATCCTTGGAGGGTTTTGCATGGTTTTATGATTGTTTGTGTTTCCGTTGCGCATCCATGAATCAAAACCCTACACATAATATTGACGCCGTCTTGGGCGCGCAGTGGTTACAAACATTGGGAAAAATTTCGCACGATTACAGTGATTTGACGATGGAGTTTACGTGGCAAGGCAAGCCACTAGTGTTGACAAGAGTTGACCATGGACCGCGGGCTATTTCATACAATTCTCTCGCCGTCTAGTGTTCGAGCCGGCCTGAGGCCGATTTCTATGATATTATTGCCGTACCCCCCAGCAGGAAGTGTCGGATGCATCCACGGATTTCCCTACCGATTTACCGCAGGTGGTTCAGTAGGTCCTTACACGCCACCAGGGTGTCTTTTCAGTTCCGACTGGTCTCCCACCGGCCCGACAATGGGACAATCGGATTCACTTACAACCGGGCACACAACCGGGCACACAACCCTACAAATATCCGTCTACTTTCAGAAGATAGAGATCGAGAAGTAGGTGTGTGAGATGCTTCAGCAGGGTGTCATTCAGCCTAGTCACAGTGCTTTTTTGTCACAGGTCTTGTTGGTTCGCAAAAAGATGGGTCCTTCCGTTTCTGTGTTGATTACCGTGCCCTTAATGCGACCACGGTCGCGGACCATTTTCCCATACCCACGACGGATGAGCTTTTTGATGAGTTGGGTGCTGCACGGTACTTTACCAAACTGGATTTACGTTCCAGGTATCATCAGATTCGTATGCACACTGAGGACATTGAGAAGACAGCGTTCCGCACCCATGACAGCCACTTTGAGTTCCTTGTCATGCCCTTCGGCCTGACCAATGAACCGTCCACGTTTCAGGCAGCCATGAATAGGATCTTCCGTCCATTCCTCCGGTCATTTGTGATTGTGTTCTTTGATGACATCTCGGTCTACAGTACGACACTGGAGCTCCATGCTCAACATTTAAATCAGGTTTTACTCATCCTCTTTGAGCATTGCTTTTATGTGAAACTATCGAAGTGTTCTTTCAGCAGGACGACAGTTGACTATCTGGGCCATGTGATCACCGAGGTTCACGTACAGGCCGATGGCCAGAAGATTGGGGCTATGCTCGCGTGGCCAACCCCGACCACCGTCCGTCAGCTGCGCGGGTTTTTGGGTCTGACCGGATATTATCGACGATATATACGGGATTATGCTACGATCTCTTTCGCTATGACTGAACTTCTTAAGAAGGATACGTTGGTGTGGAAGCCTGCCGCAGCTCAGAGTTTTACGGCATTGAAGGCAGCTATGACTTCGGCTCCGGTTTTGCGCCTGCCTGACTTCACGCAGACTTTTGTGTTAGAGACTGATGCCTCAGATCGCGAGGTAGGCGCCGTCCTTCTTCAGGAGGGTCATCCTTTGGCTTTTTTCAGTAAGAAATTGGGGTCCCAGAATATAGAGGTTGAACGGATAAAGTAACAACTATCACACTCAATTTTTTAGGAAAACTAATATATGCGACATTACAAAGGTGTGTTTTGCCAATCAAGAAGAGATACGTAGAACAGATACAGACCCTAACATTGAATGAACAGAGGGATATACAGAGAGAGGCTCAGATCTGTACTCATGAAAACCAGATAAGAGATCGACGGTCACTGGCTGCAAAAGAGGAATTTGGCTCGCCATGCATACCATGACACTCTATCGGCTACAGAGAGTGAATTCGGTAGATCAAAATCATCACGACCTCTTAAGTGACCGTGAAGAGGCTCCGATCTTTACTCATTAAAACCAAATAATAGATGATCATAGCAGGCTGCAAACAAAAATTTGCCTCGCCATGCATAATACTCTCTAACAGCTTCAACGAGTGAATTCGATAGATACATATAATCACAACCTCACAGTGAGCGCTAACAGTGAGCAAGAAATGCTCAAATCAGTACTCAGTAAAGCAAATAGGCGATGATCACAGCATGCTGCAAATAATTCGACCCTTACCTGCCAGGTTACGAAACGGGGTCAAAACAATTACCATATGCATCATTCGTAACTTTCAAATCAGTTGATTCATTAAGCCATATATATCATACTTCAACTTTACTGAAATAAAATCCATTTGAAATTCCTCCGTTCATCCTCTATCATGTACAGGGTCTCGTGAAGGCCACTTCGACCCGTATTGCAGACACACAGCTCTGAAACGTCGAAGAGCCTTCACATGCCCGTATTAGCCAGCATTATGGGGGAAATAACTAATCGAAGTAAATCCCGTAAAGTGAACAAGGCACACCTCAAATTAAACATGTTGCACAGATATCATTGGCACCCCTAATCAATGAGGTGCCGAGTAAGCTGCAGTAATCTTGAAACCATGCAACACATATTTCTCTGAAACCACATCTTTAAACCAGTATTTATTATCACTAACCACCATCCTCTCCATCTTATTACTATCCATCTTCTCCTAACCACACAGCCTCCCAACTGTGTATAAAACCAAATCCTACAGCCTTGTCCATGTCTGTCAATATTCTCATAGGCCACAGAATAAAGTAAAAGCTATAGACTAGTTTCCACACAAGACAACCATCCAAAATTGAATTTAAACATCAAGAAGAGACTGATTGGACTTAAAGGAAATAAAGGGGGGAATCAGAATATGCTTTAAGCAGGTTCTCACAAAGGACCTAAAAGTTAACCTTGAGAACATCACTCTTTGGCAGATGACTACACAGCTCATGTACACAATGTGCAAAAGTTGTGTTTTTTTTGGTAAACAAACAAACAGACACACACACACACACACACACACACACACAATATGCATAAGTTGTGTTAAGGGCACCTCCAGTTTTTTTTATGTTGGCAAAAAAAAGGCAAATTAGCCATTGAAATGTAATTAGGTATTAATTTAATTAAGATATTACTTAATTCAAAAATTCAATATAATTAAATAAAAATGAGATCAGGAGACAGTAATTTATTACCAACCAGGCTATAATATGCAGTTATTATTGCGTCCAAAGAAAAATCATAGCAGTTTAATTTCGGAGCAGCAGTTATTTCAGGATTAAACATTGAAAACATGCAGTAATTAACCTCCACTAACTACCCCACCTCTCCATCTTCTAACTCTCCATCTTCTTGTAACCCACCTCCTCCATTATCTTCCTACTGTCTGAGCGTGTATAAAACAAAAGCCTATCGACTTTTACCATTGAGAGAACCTTTCATTGCAGATAAAGTTTATATTCTGCCAAGCTTGTCAATGTCAGGGGACAACACATTACCTCTAGTCAATTTGGAGGATGCTCCAGGTAAAAATGGACCATGTTGGTCCTTTAAAGAGAGAAGAGAGCAATTTGTTATCACCAATACCTGGTGCATTCCTCTCCCACTCATACCATCTCCAACAACAAACATGGCCACCATCTTGACTCACCTCAAGGCCCCAACAGCATGGATCGTGGACCAAGGGAGCCTCAATAGGCTCCTTGAACAGTTCAGTTGGACATCTGTTCAAATCAATCAGATGATTGGTGAGGAGAAAGCAAGGGTAGCAGGCGACGTTGTTCGAGCCAACCAGGTTTTGACCGCAGATGACAGCCTTAGCTCGAACCTCTGGTACATCGTCCAGTTTCCATCCGACATTGGAGAAGCAAAGCATGTAATGATGGAGGACTACAAGGCAACCTGGATAATTTATTATTCGGGAAACATTCGGAGAAACGCAGGGGAATACCTTCATACGATCCTATAGAAGGGGGGCTTCTTGGAGGAAGGCAGAAATTGGATGGATGTGGTAGAGGAGGAGGAGATCAGAGCAAAGGTGGAAGACCAAAGAAGAAATGCACCAGGGGGCTGCTGGACGGAGTGAGGGTGTCCATCTTTACCATGAGGTTTCTTCTCTGGAATTGTAAGGATGCGGGCACTGGTGCTTTTAGAAGCAACTTCATGGCTCTGGTTGGCAGGCACAGGCCAAAATTGTCTGTGTAACTGAAACCAGATTATCTAGGGACAGGGCCAGATGCATTTGCGCCTCTCTTGGCTTTGAGAGATGCTTTGTGGCTGATCCATATGGATTTGGTGACGACTTTTGGATATCGTGGGACCCAAATAAGGTGCAGGTGGATGTCATTGTTGTGTCTCAACAGGAGATCCATGCCTCACTCCAGGTTTGATATGAACACCAAATTTAGTAGTTCTATAATTTTTTCAATCACATGCCTTAGCACATATATATGTACATTAATCTTTATGTTTTCGACATGTGAAACTCCTAATCACTAGTTATGAATGCATGTGTGCTTCCATGATTGCAGGCTGCTAGGAACTAATGGAGCCACAGGGTGAAGCTGGAGAATGGACACAGCTCTGCCGACAAAGCTCCTCTGCCATCACTCGTCTGCCGTTGCTTCCATTTTCTGTGTTAAATCCCTTTAATAATCACGTTTTTTTATTTAATGTTGAACAATGGTTTTTGAACCTCCCTCCCATGGTTTGAGGAGGGGGTTGTGCATTGAGGTTGTAAGGGGTGGTTTTTTTCCCCTTGTGTTAATTTGTGGTTTTATTTGACGTTTTTTATTTATGCTAGCTGTTATTTATTCCTAAAATATTCTTATTCTTCTATACATATGCTATTATTTATTCTTCATGTATTAACTTTTTTCCAAAAATGGACTTTATCAATTTTCAGTCTTAACTAATTGTATAACTAATAATCCGCGTTAGCAATTTAAAGTTCTTATATATAAAAATAAGTAATTATTCTAGTTTCCTATCATTGAATTATACCTTCAGAGAATAAATTGATAATAGATTACAATTATCAATTATGTGTTAATTATGTGTTTTCGATAAAAACAGTTGCTCATTCCTGTCTTAGCACCTAGTTTTAAACTAGGATTTGGCCAAATGCATTTAGCACACAAATACTTGAATGCCCCAAAATTAGAAGTTTGACAACATCACCATGAAGAAAAAACACTCAGCCCAACACAGAAGTATAAATTCAACAACTTTTTTCGGACCAACCCTAGCTGAAGAGTAAGTCCCCAACTATAGAAATAACGATATCCCTAATCCAACTGCATACCAAACCCCCAAATACAACAGTCTGAACAAATGCATTCACATACGGAATTGCAGATCTATAGCACGAATCAACCTGATAAACAACGAATTAAGAAAAGAACACAACAACAGCTAATAATGTACGAGAGTTTGAGAGAAGTTAGTCCAAACCGACCGTCTTGAGGCTAAGCCAATATCGAATCCGTGGGTTCTTGAATCAACACTCCGATGACCTTCAAGCGCAGCAGCTGTCGCCGTTCCGAAGACATTCAGTGGTTCCATCGGCCGGGGAGCTGAGTGAGTGGTCGCGGGAAGAGTTTCAGAGAGCTCTTGGCTTGTGGATAAGGGTTGAGGAAGGAGTGGGGAGCAATGGGTCCATATGGAATTTTGTTTAACTGAATCCCTTACAAATTATTTTGATTTAATGTATTTTCCTCCCCTATATTTGGATGTAGTTGTATTACCCTCCCCTACAAATATATTCGTTAATTATACTTTCCTCCCAAACTTTCATTGTAATGCAAGTTCCCTCCCCTGTAAATGTATTTTCTTCATAACAGTTATTCCCCGGAGTTTCAAACTAAGTTCACTTTGCTTTAGAAACTGACACGAACATTTTTTATTTGGTGACCAACCGACACGAACATTGTTCGTGAATATACATGTTATAAGACAATCGAAATGTCGGTTCTAAATTAAGGTAAGAATCGATAATATGCTCTCATGGCCTACCGCATAATAGACCATGCATTGACTCATGTGGAGTTGACTACAGCTCACCTTTAACTGTAAAGTTGACATTTTCTTTTACCTTGACTTTCTTTGTGCGAACCTACTAATCTGAAAAAGTGGGTAGACCAAAAGGTTTGATGTTCACAACATAGTTGACTTAGTATAACCTCAAAAACCAAGTACATAGGGTTTTGGGTAGACCATCATGCATTGACTGTGGATTTGACTTATGAGCTCAATCACCTTTGACTGTACAGTAGACCATTTCCTTTACGGTGACTTTCTTCGTGCGAACTTATCCTTCTGACAAAGTGGAGACCAAAAAGTTGTCTGTTCACTACATAGTTGACTTAGTATAACCTCGAAAGTCAATTTTAAGGTTTAGGGTTTAGGGTACACTGACTGTGGAGTTGAATTATGATCTTGATCATCTAATTTGACTGTACAATTGACCTTTTCCTTTACGTAAACTTTCTTCGTGCGAACTTACTAATCTTGCAAAGTGGAGACCAAAAAATTATATGTTCACTACATAGTTGACGTAGTATAACCTCAAAAAGTCAAGTATATAGGATCATTCATTGACAATGTAGTTGACTTATGAGCCCGATCACCTAATTTGACTGTACAGTTGACCTTTTCCTTTACTTTGACTTTCTTCGTGCGAAATTACTAATAAGACAAAGTGGAGATTAAAAAATTATTTGTTCACTACATAGTTGACGTTGTATAACCTCAAAAAGTAAAGTATAGGATCATTCATTGACAATAGATATATATATACATATATATAGTTGACTATATATATATATATATATATATATATATATATATATATATAGAGTTGACTAAGTGGAAACCGAAATTGAAGTTGACCAATCACTTGCTTCGTAGTTGACCAAACCTTCTAGACCAACTTTCATATTAGAGGTGACTTTTCGGTTTATGTTTAACCATAATTTATTTAAGCGATAAATCAAAAAAAAGGCCGACTCTATAGTAAGAAGTCGATCAGCCAGGGACCGATTTTTGTTAGATTTTTTTTAAAGAGATCTCTATAGTTATCTCAACTAATTGCATATTTTGATGCAATTTCATCAATAATTGTATATTGGTGTGTGGAAGTTTATATTTTTTACAGAAAGTTGACCAAGTTAGAATCTTGTTGCTGACATATGTGAACATTTAAGTTTTTACCTAATTATCAAAAAGTTGTACGGTTCTTGAACATGATTATAAGTTAATATATAACACACAATTAAGTAGTAGTTACACATAGCTAGGATTGTTCAAATATCTGTCACAATAAATGTTTCGGGAATACTTAAAGGCAAAGATTCAATATTACATATATAACAGCAAAAAAAGAAAAAGCTACAACAAAGATAGAAACATCTAGCTTCTTCTGGTTCCTTTGCCTTTGCCCCCCCCACATCTGCTGTTCTCTGATCGACAGATTCATCCATTCCTTCGAAGATTTCCACAGGCACTTCAACATTTCGGTTACCTTTAAGTAGATTCACTTTCCTTTCGCGTTCAGCTGTAGGCTTCATGCATTCTTGGGATGCAGTCAGTTTCGGTGGGTCTTCCTTTTCATCCTCTGAATCAGAGACGACCACTGGAGCATTCAAATACAGTGGAGGCCGTCGTGTGAGAGCACTGGTCACCTCCTCCTCTTTAAAGGGTGGGCATTTTGCTGTCGTTACTGACGCACATGCAATAATAGAGTGAATTACATATATGCATATCCATATCATCAGGGTTTCTTACAGTGACAAAGCACGAGCCAAGTAGCGCGCATAATATACATCATAAAAAGTAATAATGGGCTCATATCAGTACTGCACAAGAGAAACTTGACCCCTCCGGGTAAATCACAGAAAGGGGATCAGATCAATACTCATTAAAACCAGCAGATAAGAGATGGATGATCACAGGCTCCAAAAGAATTTTTTCTTAAGCCGTGCATATCACACTCTATGGGCTACAACGAGTGAATTCAATAGATCCATATCATCATCGACTCTTCAGTGAGAATGAAGAGGCTCAGATCTGTACTCATGAAAACCAGATAAGAGATCGATGATCACATGCTGCAAAAGGATTTTTCCTTGCCATGCATATCACACTCTATCGACTACAAAGAGTGATTTTGAACGATCCATATCATCACGGCCTCTTACAGTCAGCAAGCAGTGAGCATGAAGAACATCATAATATCATGAAGAGGCCCAAATCAGTACTCATGACAACCAGTATCCTCAATTAACATCCACTAATATCTTGAAAGCAAAATTTATTTCTGAGACAATGCACCTCATTCAAATTAGAATCATGAAAGATGGAGCACCTACAAATACAGCTCAACATTGATCCGTTTAAGATATCTATTATATTTCATATATTCATTCATGAGATCATTCATAAGTTCCCAAGCGGTTGAAGCATTAACCCATTACATAGACTTGAAGTGAACCCAACACATGCGTTGCTAATTCTAACTTTTCTTCCTCTATAGTCTACGAGTACTTGTGAAGGACATTTCAACCCGATTTGGAGGCACACAAATTAATGATTGCATCATTTTTCCAACATTAATTATCAGCTGGTCAAAATACCCTTCACAAGTACACCTAGCAACAAGGTCAAGACTTTTATGTACTGTGATTTACCTCATATAATTTCTCTCTCTTTTTTATTAATTGATAATTTCTTTTTGCAATAAACTGACTTATTAATGAACTAGCATTCATTAATTGGAAATTCATCCGTTCATCCGCTTCAAAAGGTCAGCACCTGTGAAAGCCACTTTGACCCGGGTTTCATGCACAAATGTTTGCATTAAATTGCCAACATTATCAGCGGGTCAAAATGACCTTCACAAGTGCCGGCAGAATGGAGAGGTTGAACGGAGAAAATAGATAATAACAAATAACAAACATGGAATGAACGGAGGGAAATACGGAAATGGGCTCAAATCTGTACTCGCGAAAACCAGATAACACATCCATGATCACTGGCTGCAAAACGATTTTGCCTTGCCATGCATATCATGACACTGTATCGGCTACATAGTAAATTCGAACGATCCATATCATAACGGCCTCTTCAGTGAGCATGAAGAGGATCAGATCATTACTCATTAACAAATAAGAGATGACAATAGCAGGCTGCAAAAATAAATTTGCCTTGCCTAACATATTACACTCTAACAACTTCAATGAGTGAATTCAGTAGATCCATATCATCATGGCCTCTTACACAACTAAATGTTTGGACACATCAGATTATGAACTTGCAGTAATGACATAGGGTACTTAAAAACTTCATACCGTAAACATAAATTGGGAGACATGCACATTTTCTGCTACCTCAGTTTCATCCACATCACATTCAACTAGACAAATTATATATACATTAAAAAAACACATTTCTATCCGTATGTTGCCGCATAGATATAACATTCAGCCCATGAATACACATTTTCCAATCAGTTAACAGCAACCACTTGGTTATGTAAGAAACAGTATATATATATATACTACATTCTACACTCAGCTAGCAGATCCGAACACATGATTTACCCATAGTTAAGATGTTTGCAGATATCACAGTAAAATTAAAGCACATAAAATTTATAAGCATGAAAGATGGATAAGTGCATGTTTGGCATCCCTGTTTTTAATCAACTTTGATTAAAAACATGGTGTTTTTTTAAAACTCATTTGGCATGCCTTTTTTTGCATGTTTAAAAACAAAAACATGCTGAAAAATAGCGTGTTTTTTGGTGTTTTTTTCATACTATTGGTGTTTAAAGACATTTCAACTATGCTTAGATGAAAAAAATATATCAAATATATGTTGGTATTGTACGTAAAATTTATATTCAATCAAATAAAAATTGAAATTTGATAATTTTGCCAAATGTGTTTTTGATTTTAAAAGCTGTTTTTAAACGATACCAAACAGTTTTTTGATTTTGTTTTTAAACGTGTCTTTTCAGCACGTTTTTTTCCACTATTTTCTTGTTTTTAAACGGATACCAAACAAGCTCTTAGATATCACAGTAAAATTGCTCCTTTTAAGTCATAGAAATGAAAACAGCTTGTTAGATCTGAGCTCAAGCCACCATACTGATCCAAATTGAAAACCCATTTATAATCAATACAAACTGAGAAGCCAAATTGAGACAGAGAGACAAAGAGCGACGGACCAGTTCTGAGGACACATGTTTGTGAAGAGTGAGGGATGTAATTTCTCTTCCTGTGCCAAACCTCCATTCTCAGATTTGAACCAGCTGGTGCCCGATTGAGTCAATGGAAATGAAGAACGATCGATTCGGGAAAGAAGAAAGACGGTGGTGGCAAGAGGACCGCGGTTGTGCGGAAATAGAGAGAGAGCTAGAGAGAGAGAGAGAGCCGGCGGTGGTGTCGAGTGGAGGATGATGAGTTAGGTAGGGTTCTTGATATGTGAATTCGATGTGGAGGCCGAAAGGGGGAGTAATGGCGGGGAGTTGTTAGTTGGCCAGCGGATAGAGGGTGAAATAAATTTTTGGTATGATTTTGATTTTGCCACCAACACTTGGGGAGATTTCATTTCCCTCCCCAAAAATTAGCGAAAATTTCATTTCCCGCCCAAAAGTTTGGTCAAATTTCTGCTTAGATCCATTCCCGACAAAACTGCAAGTCGTTAATTATTTTTTATTTTGGATGACTAGTCGTTTCCCCACGACAAAAACACAGCTGGTCTTTAAAAATATAAAAGATGACAACGCAGACGACTAACTGATAAAAAACACTGTTTGTACTGCTTTTAAAGACCATAATCCTGGTAGTCAGAAGGAAACTGGTAGCTGATAGCAGAATCTGTTGTAGTGCTTAACGCTCGGGTGAAATAGGGTTTGATAGACCCTAGAAGGAACCCTTTGCGATTACTTTGTGATCCCTCTGTTTACATCGATCCTGCTGGTGGCTCTGGACATGCCTCAGCTATAACGGTTAATTGAACTTGAAAGAAAATTGTCTATTATATTGATGTTGTTTGTGGCTCTGGATATGTCTTTATGAAATTAGATGAGTTTAAAAGCATTGAGTGCTCGTGATTTAATGTCATTATCAATTCAAATGAACTTGTTTACTGTTGATATATTACTTGTTTAATAATATGTAAATTACTCATAGTTTACTGAAATTTTAAAGATGAGAAGTACCTAATATGCGACTACTTATACTTGTTCAGAAGTTCCCACCTCTTTAATTTTTAATGTTTCAAATCTCTTGACCTATTTCGACTCATGCTTTCATGCCACTCGTTGCTTTACATGTCGTAGTGTGTATTTTCTCAGCTTTTTACTGATCATTTTCTTCAAAACTGCGTCAGCTGTTGCCATTTTAAAACCGCAGGTCATTAATCAAGGTGGGGGATGGGAACGCCGATCGAGACGAAGACGTTTAGCTTAAGATTATATCACGTAGTTCTTTTTAAACATTTTGATATTGTAAACTTTTCTTCTTACAGATTGATTTATTTATTAGATAAATTGTAATATTCGTGAACTTATTTCTACTTTTGGTTATCGATTTCCTCTTTAACCCTGAACCGAGATCCCGGAATTTTTCATCAAACGTTATGTTCTTTCATTCAGCAACCCCATTATACTCAGGTGTGTATGGAGGAGTAACTTCATGAATTATTCCTTTGTTTGCACAAAATTCATCAAACGCGTTTCTCGTATACTCACCACCTCTATCGGAGCTCAAACGTTTAAGTGCCTAACCAGTTTTTTTTTCAACTTGTGTTCTATAAATAATGAATTTACTAAGTGCTTCATCCTATGTTTAAGTAAATAAACATAACAATATCTACTACAATCATCTATAAAGGTAATGAAATATCTAAATTGGTCCTTAGTTAACACACCACCAAATTCACAAATGTCCGTGTGTACTAAATATAACAAGTACGAATCCCTAAAAAAATTATGAAAATGTTTCCTTGTTTGTTTAGCAGACACACATACTTGGCATTTAAAATTATTTTCTATGGTGGGTTTATGAATCAGCTCTAAATTCATCATATTCTTTAGAGCATCAAAATTTAAGTGACAAAGTCTAGCATCATAAATTTGAAGATTCAATACAATTAACAGAAGGAACAATATCATTAGCTAAAGTACCCAAAACGGGCTCAACATTGATTACAAATAAACCATCTGACAAATAGCCCTTGCCAAAAAAATTACCAGATGAACAAGAACTACTTTATTACATTTCAAAGAAATTTCTAAACCGCTTGCTACTAATCGTGTAACACCCCTAATTCACGAGAGAGTTTTTAGTGAAATATCAAGTCTTTGGGGGGCAAATTTGTAAATAGTCGGTCACAGCTTTAAAGTTGGAACTTCGGAGAGTTTGGAATTTTTTGGAAGTTGTTCGGATGATTTTAAAGCAGTAGAAGTGTTTGTGGTTGTTATGTAGTTATCCAAAATTAAGTAGAACTTGTAATTCTAGTTGTACCCAAAAGTTTGAAAAACTACACTTTCACCCCCTTACATGTATGCCACTAGTCCAACTCCTTGTGACATCTCAAGAGCTAGGGGCAACTCCACTCTCCCGCTTCACCATCTGCTGAAACACACACACACACACACACACACACACACACACACACACACAGAGAGAGAGAGAGAGAGACAGAGAGACATAGACTACATCAACTTCCTCTTCTTCCTCCTTCATCACCATCACTTCTCCACCACAATCGCCACCGTCTCTTCTCCTCTTCCCGAACTGCTACTACCAGAGGTAGCCACCAACACCAGGATTAAAACGCACAAATCAATTTCGAAAAAGATGGAGTATCAAGTGAGAAATCCGAGTCTGAAGGTAAGAACCCTAGTTCGGTATTTCGTCGATTTCTCCCTTCTCGTTGCAACCCATCAATTAACCCACATATTCTTGTTCCTTGTGTTGAGGCGAGTCCGGGAAGCACAAGCATGGCCCCCAATTCGACAACTTTTGCTCCGGCCACCATGCATGCCGAACCCATCTGCCGCCAAACCTCCATAGCCACCGGATTCTTGGTAAGCTCTCATTTCTTGCTCATTTTTGTTGGGTATTGAACCAAAATGATCCTTAGGACACGAATAACCTATTTAGAAACCTCTAATCTGCCCAGAATGTGGTTAGGATCGAGTTTGATTCCTTGTTTCATCCATTTTGTTCGTTTTTTTGGAACATAAACTGCCAGTGTTCAAATGCTTGTATCTCCCTCGGTTTTGGTCCATTTTGAACGATCTTTATCTTTCTGGAATCCTTGGAGAATTGGCTACAACTTTCGTGTTTTAACTTTTGTCAAATTTTGTATCTAACTCACCCGAAAATCGAGTTGAAGTTGCTGCTATTCGAGTTCTACACTCCGTCCGGAGCAGAATTTTTTTTTCTAAGTGTTGAAGTATGGATTGAAATAGTCATTTTCAAACGACTGTAACTCTTTCAATTCTTTATGAAATATTGTGTTTCTTTCTCCTATGTGTAGCTAGTACATAATAATTCATTTCATCGTCTCTGGGTTATCTTCAAATTTATAACGGATTTCTCACAAAACGAGCCTAAAGTTGCTAGTTTGAACTCATGAAGCACTATTGAATTTTTCTAAGTATTGAATCGGAATTTTTGTCCAACTTTGACTAGCGATATCTCTTTGAATACTTAGAGTTTCTAGGAGTTCAAATATGTTTTGGAATCCTTGAACTGTCATCTTCAAAACCCTATTTCCAGTTTCTCAAAACTCCTTCTCAATTGATCAGAAATCAGTTACAAAGTTGATTACTTGAAACGACTTTTCGCTATCTTTGATATTCGGTTTTGACCATTTGAATGACATTTCTGGCCTTAGCGTTCTTCACGAAACTTGTTCGTATTCATATTCCTAGTCTAAATATCATGTTTGACCAAGTTTGACTTTCGAAAATCCTAGTTTGACTGAACTGTATAGGAGGGGCAAAATAGTAATTTCAGTTAAACTTTGAATTGAGATTAGTTTAGTAACTTGGAGTTTGTCAGCATTTTTTGTATGCTTATTTGGAGTACTTGTATGTAATTTTTGGCTAGGGTTGACCAAGTCAAATGTTGGGGTCTTTTTGCAGTTTAACTAAACTTCGGGGGCCTATGTGCATTTAATTAAAACTTCACACTTGAACTACTTGAGACTAGGTTAATGTTTTGAGACCAAAAACCTGAATTAGAAGGATATTTGAAGTCTCAAGAAGGAAATATGTGACTCGGGAGTTATCAAGTCAATGGTGGGGGTCTTTTTGTAATTTTAGCAAACTTTAGGGGCCTAAGTGTAATTTACTGAAAGTTATAGATTTCGAGGCTTAGTTCATATGGGAGAGTTAAGAGTCATTCTTGCATGTTGTTGAGCCAATATGAATGTAATTTGGGGTCCAGGCACAGTCAGGGACTGTACTGGATAGTTTTGGAGTATCAGGGGGCGTTTTGGTCAAGTTAGCTTGCATGACCTGCATTTCGTTGTATTCTTGCATAAAACCTCATATAGAGGGTATTTTCTAATAGGCTGTATACTTTAATTGTTTATATCTAGCCGATGTTGAGGACTGTGCCAAATAGACGTCCGTGTTCGTGTCGCTGCATTGATTGTGAGACCCAGCATCGTATGAGACCAGTGTTCGTGTTGGAGTTCTAGCATTGCTTGTCATTGTTCTTTGACTCAGTGGTAAGTACATATGTACGACCTTTTCATATCAAATGTGCGCATGTGCGTGTTGTTTCAAATGAATGCTTGTTATATGAAAAAGTATGAGAATACATGTTTTCCACTCGAATGTTGTTAAACTATTTTATTCTTCTCCTTTGAGAAATCTCGGAAATTACTTGTGAAATGTTGATATTTTGATTCTGTTTATGTAAAAGAGAAGAAATTAAATACCTCTAATAGACTTAGGACGATGTACAGAGTACTGTTATTAATGGGAGGCGTCAAGCGATCCTCCATTTTCTTACGGCTAAGACCATTGAAGCAATGCTTCCTATTATTGGATAGAACTTTAATGTTCACAAATCCGCCCCCGATGAGCCAAAATGTATCAAAATATTGAGGCCAAGGGGTTTATAGAGCTATAGAGTGCTACTTATACTTGTAAGGGTCAATACGGTATAGGGGTGTCGACACTTAAGGCCTTTTAGTTAATGTTGTGAGTGGGGTTGACGAATGGGATCCCTTAACGCTCGGGTGAAATATGGTTTGATAGACCCTAGAAGGAACCCTTAGTGATTATTTCGTGATCCCTCTATTTACATCGACCCTGCTGGTGGCTCTGGACATGCCTCAGCTAAATTAAACTGTTGATTGAAGTTGAAATTAAAAATTGACTACTTTATTAATGTTGTTTGTGGCTCGGGATTGCCCTAATCAATTGAAATGATTTGAAATGCTTTGGATACTGATGAACTAAGTTATTATCTTAAATGGACTTGTTTACCCTGGATATGTTACCAACTACTCGTGGTTTCTCAATGTTATTAAATTGAGAGGTTTTTGTTACTCGGTAACTTCCAGTTGTTCCAAATTCTCCAACATGATAGTTTTACTGTTTAAATCTTCTGATTTGTTTAAACTCATGCTTCCGTGCCACTTGTTGCTTTACATGTCGTAGTATGTATTTACTCAGTTTTTACTGATCATTTCTTCAAAACTGCGTCGGCTTTTGCCATTTTAAAACCACAGGTCGTCAATGAAGTTTGGGGAATGGGAACGCGGATCGAGACGAAGAAGTTTAACTTAAGTCAGATCACTTAGTAGATCACACACGATTTGTTGTAGATTGTACTTATTATCGAAATTTTTTTATGTACTTTAACCGAAATGTAAATTTAATAGTTTATAATCTACTTTTGGTTATCGATTGTCGCGTTAACCCTGAACCGAGATCCCGGGTTGATTCAAAATAGACTTCCACTTATTATGTTTCTATGAACATGATGAACATGATGCACTCTCGTCAAGGATAGAATACGACCCGAAGGAAACTTGAGGTCCACGTTTCCTATTCCAAGTACTTGAGCGGCAATCGCGTTCCCCATATTCACTGTCAAGCCACGACTCTGTTGATAAGATACAAATAAACTAATGTCAGCACAAATATGCACATTAGCTCCAGTATCAATCAACCATTCATTTGACAAAAATGTGGAAAATAGCGCAGGGTTGTAAGTAACATACCGGTTAACGTCGGTTTTCAGAAGCAGAAGCTTCACCAACAACCATGTTAACCACATACCCACTTTTGGTTCCAAGCACAGCATTCGCTTGCGCTACCACCTCGGTTTTATTTTTTTTTCCTTTTAGGGAAGTCCTAACTGAAATGTCCAACCTGCCCACAGAACCAACATGGTTGTTTGCCTTTTGTTTCTTGGCCTTGACTTTGTCATCTTTTGGTTTATCACTTTCATCCTTCTTAACAACATTTTTACTTTTCTTTCCAATAGTGACTACATTCACCTTCGCGCTACCATGATTAGTTGGCATCACTTGTCCTTGTTTGGACTTGTGGTATTCTTGCACCGAGATGTCCAGCATGAGGTCAGTCCATGTGATTTCTCCTTTCTGCCTTTTCAGGGAGAGACAAAAATCTTCCCAAGACTTGGATCTTTTCAGTCACACACATAACCAAAAAAATACCAGACTCCTTCAAAGCATGCAAAATTATCTCGAACTCATGCACTTGCTCAGTCATGGATTTATTGTCCACCAGTTTGAAATCAAGAAAATTAGGCACATAATACTTTTCCAGACCCTGTGAGTCAGTATTATGTGTCTCATTCAGCTTTTCCCATAAGATTTTTGAGGTGTAGGAATCTGATGAATAAACAACAAACAAAGTGTTCGACAGAGCAGCCAAATAGCTTCCCTAGCCACCCCGTCTTTCTCAGCCCACTTCGCAAAAACGTTAACTGAATCAGCTTTTCCTTGATCTACTACCAGTTTCTCATAATCCACAACAGGCCACAGACCCTTTATAGTTAACCAAAATTTCAGCTTTTTCTGCCAACGAGAAAAGTTGACGCCTCCATTGAATTTTTCTGGTAAACCAGTCAATTCAACAGCTTGTGGAAAACTATAAGTAACCCAATCAATGGCCACAGCAGATGCAGACGAACCGTCAACAGATTTTTCAGTTTCGCTTGCTATTTTGTTTAACAAACAACTATTTATCCCTTCAAGATTTTTGGTTATAGACACTAAAACTATAAATTTTAGACCGACAGAAAAATTTAACAAATCATGGCCATAGAGACATAGGTAACAAATCATGAAGGTAAAAATAGCAGATATCAGAAACTGATAAAAAGACAAGAAATTAGAAGCCATACCTCTAATCCAAGATTTAACAGAAAGAGATGAAAACAGCTGAGTTGTCAGGTCTTGCAAGAAGGCCCGACTGTTCCTGAAGAGATAATCGCCCCACTTACGCTGTGTTGGGATGTCGGCGATGATTCTTCCAGGATAAAACAGCTCTGATCTTCTTCGTCACAACAACGAAGAAGATCAACGACGTTCAACACCTCACTTTGCCAAGAACACCACGAGCATATCGAATTTTGGGAGAGTGAGTGAGTATGAAGACAATTTTTTGCAGAAGATCAAATCACATCATAATCGTTTTTTCCATTAAAAACTATTATGGGAAAAACTGATGCCATTATCTCCCTAACTGATCCTCATTAATACGGTTAAAACCAATTTTATTCCATTAAAAAATCAGCCCATTAATTAAAAATTAAATTGGTGTGTGATGAAACAAAACTGGTTTATAATCTCATGCCATGTCGCCTCGCGTACGCGAGACGCCGAGCCATTTCGCCCTTCGACCCGACCCGACCTGACCCGAGGTGAGGTGTGGCGAGGCGGCGGCAGCGCAGGTGTTTTTGTGCGCACGAGGCACACTATAACACCCATGGTCCACCACACACCTTGGTAGTTATACACTACTCTTATGTGTGATACCATATAAAGTCATCTACCCCCCTTGTGAGCAACAATGGGGGACTAATTTTCCTTCTTGGTTTCAAGCCCTTTCAAGCTACCAAGTGATTTCACTTTCTCTATGGATTATACTAAGAAAATTCATTTTCTAACAATCCCCCACAAATCCATACAAAAATGCATACAAGATTCTCATCATGACTTGGTTTTCAGAGTCGGTACCCTTTCGAGTTTGAAACCTCCTAAGTCCTCTACTTCGATGACTACCGGATTCAGAGGAAATATTTCACCTTGAATCTTAATCCGTCTGGTGTAATCATGATCCATAGAAGACGACAAGTCAGCGGCTATGGAGCCAATCTAGGCTTTGAGACATTAATGGTCTTGTCTCGATCCTGTTCGTCGAATGCTTCAAGGAATAACGCTTTCCTCTAATTCCGACCGCACAATTACATTTTCTTAGATGGGCATCTCCAGAGATGTCTGCCACCATCTCGTCAAAAGACTTGACCCCATTCAGAGTTGAAATAACGCTTGCTTTATGGCAGTGTCAGTACCTTTTAGGTTTACAGGGGATAGACTCTGATACAAATGTATCATCTATGTAGCAAAGGTACTACCAATTCATCCTCACAACTTGTTATTACCACATTGAATACACTTTCAAGGGATCTCCTCTCATATGTATTCGGTTCCCACTGTTGATGAACTGTGATGGGTTGTCAGTCCCATCCCCAACCTCGACTTAAGGACCACTGCAGGTTCCAGTCCTTTAGTCAAAGGATCAGCTGTATTATTCTGAGTTCCTTTGAACTCAACAACTATAATCCTATCAGACACTAAACCCCTTATAGACTTTAGTATAACTTGGATGTGCCTCCTTGTTTTAGCATTATACTTTTTACTTCTAATCTTGTCGATAGTCGTTCGACTATTACAATGAATAGCAATAGCAGGAAGTGGTTTGCTTACTACAGGTATATCGGACATAAGTCCGTGTAAGGATTCAGCCTCCGTCCCCGTGGCATCAAGTGCACACAACTCGGCCTCAAAAGTAGACCGAGTTACAATAGTCTATTTGGCCGACTTCCAGGATATTGCCCACCTGCCAAGGTGAACACATATCTAGTCACTCCATTGGAACCAGAATTCTTAGCTATATAACTTGCATCACTGTACCCCTCAATTACACTAGGAAATCTGCTACAGTGTACACTTAGGAACATTGTGCCTTTCAGATATCTAAGCACTCTATCAAGAGCATTCCAATGAGCACTGTTTGGACAACTAGTATATCTAGCCAACTTAGACACATAGTAGGAAATATCTGGTCTAGTACAGTTAGCAAGATACTGCAAACTCTCAATAATATGAGAATACCTTAATTGAGACACAGGTACACTTAAAGAATTCTTGACTGAGGCAATTTTAGGATCATAGGGTGTACCAGCGATTCTGCACTGTGAATAATCATATTTCTCAAGTATAGATTTCTCTATATAATAAGACCGGGATAAGGTTATTCCCTTAGCTGACTGAGTCAACTTCAGTCCAAGAATCACACTAGCCTCACCCATATCTTTCATATCAATATGCCTCTTCAAGAAAGCTTTTGTCTCATTAATAATCTCAATATTGGTTCCACACAATAAATATCATCCACATATAGGCATAAGATCACACATTCACTACCCTTAACTTTGGTGTAAACACACTTGTCACTTTCATTGATAATAAAACGAACGACAAAACAGTTTCATCGAACTTTTTATGCCATTACCTGGGATCTTGTTTCAATCCGTATAGGGACTTGATTAACTTACATACTTTCCTTTAATTGCCCGATGCAACAAACCCCTCAGGCTGATCCATATAATTCTCTTCCTCAAGATCACCATGAAGAAAAGCTGTCTTAACATCCATCTGATGGATGATAAGACCATGGACCGAAGCCAATTCTATAAACATTCGGATTGTTGTCATCCTAGCAACTGGAAAGTTTGTATCATAGTAATCAATGCCTTCCCTTTGCCTAAAACCCTTAGCAACCCGTCTAGCCTTGTACTTATCTATTGACCCGTCTGGGCTCAAATTCTTCTTATATATCCACCTGCACCCGATAGTAGAACACCCAGGTTGGATATCAACTAACTCCCATGTTCCATTAGAAACAATAGACTCAATTTCACTCTTTATAGCGCCCTTCCAGTGCCTAGATTCAGAAGAATCCATAGCCTTCCGAAAATTTAAAGGTTCGTCCTCGACATTGTAAGTGAAAAAATCACTTCCAAAATCATTGACTACCTTTTCACGCTTACTCCTACTTGGTTCTTCTCCTTTCTCACGGACAGACCTACTACTCGATTCCGCCCCCACATTTGTTATCTTTTCCACATGATCAGGAATGGAACTTGATGTGTGAGATGGATCTTTGTTAGTAGTATCTTCAGGTATACCAGTCTTCATAGGGTTGACATACTCAAAGAATGTTGCATCACGAAATTAAACTATCGTGTTTTGCCACTATACCGTCTATGTTAGATTTTATCACTAAAAATCTCACAGCCGTAGTGGTTTCTCGATAGCCCAGAAAGATACAATCAACAGTCTTAGGACCTAGCTCCTTCCTCTTGTGTACAGGTACAAGCATCTTAGCAAGGCACCCCCACACACGAAGATAATTAAGACTAGTCTTCTTGCCCTTCCATAACTCATAGGGTGTTTGCTCCTTGTGTTTTAGAGGGACTCTATTCAGAATATGGTAAGCCGTATTCAAAGCCTCTCCCCACATGTATTTAGGCAACCCAGAGTTTAAAAGCATACTGTTAATCATATCGTCAAACGTTCTGTTCTTTCGTTCAACGAACCCATTATACTCAGGTGTGTATGGAGGAGTAACTTCATGAATTATTCAATTCTTTGCACAAAATTCATCAAACACGTTACTCGTATACTCACCACCTCTATCAGATCTCAAACGGTTACTCATATTGACGGGTTGCTGTTTAGAATATGGCAAGTCGTATTCAAAGCACCTTAGCAAGGCACAAGCACCTTAGCAAGGCACCCCCACACACGAAGATAATTAAGACTAGTCTTCCTGCCCTTCCATAACTCATAGGGTGTTTTCTCCTTGTGTTTCAGAGGGACTCTATTCAGAATATGGCAAGCCGTATTCAAAGCCTCTCCTCACATGTATTTAGGCAACCAAGAGTTTAAAAGTATATTGTTAATCATATCCTCAAACGTTATGTTCTTTCGTTCAGCAACCCCATTATACTCAGGTGTGTATGGAGGAGTAACTTCATGAATTATTCAATTTTTTTCACAAAATTCATCAAACGCGTTACTCGTATACTCACCACCTCTATCGGATCTCAAACGTTTAAGTACCTTACTAGTTTGTTTTTCAACTTCAGTTCTATAAATAATGAATTTACTAAGTGAGTCATCCTTTTGTTTAAGTAAATAAACATTAAAATATCTACTACAATCATCTATAAAGGTAATGAAATATCTAAATTGGTCCTTAGTTAACACACCACCAAATTCACAAATGTTCGTGTGTACTAAATCTAACAAGTCGGAACCTCTAACAACATTATGAAAGGGTTCCTTGTTTGTTTAGCAGACACACATACTTGACATTTAAAATTCTTTTCTATGGTGTGTTTAGCAATCAGCTCTAAATTCATCATATTCTTTAGAGCAACAAAATTTAAGTGACCAAGTCTAGCATGCCATAAATTGGAAGATTCAATACAATTAACAGAAGGAACAATATCATTTGCTAAAGTACCCAGAACGGGCTCAGCATTGATTACAATATCATTATCGATTTCAGTTGTCTACTCCACCAGTGATTTTATGTGATAGTCATTCAGCAACGTACATTGCTGCTAATCCGGTTTTTTATGAGCGCACAAAGCACATAGAGGTTGACTGACACATTGTTAGAGATATGGTGCAGAAAGGGGTATTAAGATTGTAGTACATTCCAACTAGTCACCAGCTTGCATATCTTCTTATTAAACCTTTACCTTCTTATGTGTTTCATTTTCTTTTGTCCAAGTTGGGTGTGTCTTGTAGAAACGCTCCAACTTGAGGGGCCATGTTGAAATATAAATAAAGAACCTTTAGTAGAAAGGCCGTTTGGAGGCAAAAGCGGTTAGTTGGCTCTAAGTCATGGACATGTGGCAGATCGTGATTGGGCCATTTTACATTTAAGTTGCATTTGAATTTGGTTCTCATTGGGATGAGAAATAAGGGTGTATGGCATTTTCATTCATAGTTTTTGGAATTCAATCATCTTCTCCCTCCGGCTCTCTCAACATGACCATGAGAACCAAGAAGGCTGGAATCATCGGGAAATATGGTACCCGTTATGGTGCCAGTCTGCGTAAGCAGATTACGAAGAAGGAACTCAGTCAACACAGCAAATACTTCTGTGAGTTCTGTGGAAAGTATGCTGTGAAGAGGAAGGCTGTTGGAATATGGGGATGCAAGGACTGCGGCAAAGTTAAAGCCGGTGGTGCCTACACTTTGAACACTGCTAGTGCCGTGACTGTTAGGAGCACCATCAGAAGGTTGAGGGATTAGACTGAGAGCTAGATAAGAAGAACTGAAGGACCTTTTGAATCAGACGAAGTGTGTTTGAATTTATGGGATGTTTCTCTAATAGTAGTTTTGATCAATGTTGTCAGGATCGCGATCCGGATCGTGGTCCTACAATCCTGGAGGGGACCTGCGATTCGGGTCGTGTGAAAAATCGTTTTCTGGTGGGATCATGTGGGATGACGAGCAAGATCGTAGGATCGGATAGATTCTTACGATCCCACCGATCCTGACGATCCCACCCTTTTTTCCTTTAGGGTCGTTCTGTTGGGTCAGCTAATTGAAAAAAATAAATTTTTGGGTTTAGCCCAATTGTTTATACTAATAATAATTGACCCAAAAGGCAAAAAAAAAAAAAAAAACATAACTCACCCTAGGTCAAATATTTCTCAATATGGATAAGATTTGTTGTTACTTACGGCTGAGAAAGTGAGAAGAAGTGAGAAGAAAAGGGAACGAGTAAGAAGCAGATGCGTCAGGCGACTACGACGACTGCGCAGCCACCATCGCCGGCCTCCAGCAAGGTCGCCGAACTCCAGCAAGACAGCCACCATATGCTTTATGTTATGAATTTATGATGAGATTAATTATGGTGATGATGTGTCTACGGTATATTATGTCTTGAGCTTGTACATTGACATTTTCATAACATTAAAAACTTGAGAATAAGTAGTATAAGTAGTCACAGAATTAGTAAAAAATATATATATATACAGTTTTGGTAGGATCTTACGATCCGATCCGATCCTACAATCCTCGATCCTGTGGGTCACTCTCCGATCCTACATAGGATCACGATCCTGAAAACCTTGGTTTTGATATTTGGTTATGTGTAACTTTGACTAGAAGTGCAACTTTTTGAGTCAGAAAGTTTCTGGTTGATACAAACAAGTTTCTGTTTATCTGAATATCTTTTGTTCAATCAAAAAATCATCTTCTCCCTCTTCCATTCCTCAGCACTTCTCTTTTTTTCTAGAACATGTATTACCAACGCTAAAACCGTCTAACAACTCAACAAACCACAACTAAATTCTACACCTATTACACCTATTTACACTGTCAGTCCTCCTTTCTATCATCTTTCATTAAACATCGTTTCTGTTAATAAAGATTGCTTGTAATGATGGCCTTAATGAGTTCAAACAAAAAAATGATATATATATATTTTTTTTATACCATAGTTGATTCTTGTAACATCGTTACATTGGAAAATTCTGAACAGCCAGAAAAAGAACAATTAATACTTCGTTTTGCTCGAGCTCGATTCCATTAAATCGTTTTTCCTCCAAAATACACCATATGTCCCCATACAGGGTCGTGTGTAGGATCATCTATGACATTATAAATGTAATCTTCAGAATCAGTGTCGAACCTTTCTATTTTAGGATCTATTTCGTTTCCACTAAAGTCAATTGCCTTGACCCATCTAATGTACGCGTTGGTCATACGATTTCCTTCATCTGAAGGAGCGACCCCACTACCCATTGGAGGTCCCAGTACATGATGTGGACTATGTACCTCTCCTCCCCAATCAGCATAAGTAGCAGAGTCAGCAAGGTCTTCAAATAACTTGTGTGGCCAAAATCCTACTGGGTGATTATCTGGTCTAATTGTAAGCCACCAATTTCTATTTATGTCCTGCATATATAAATAACAACAAAAAGATTAAATTATATTTTTCCACCAGTTTCTATTTATGTGAGAATTTTAGATATATAATGGAATTACCTTTTGCACTTTTAGTCTTACTTCCATTATACTTCTTCCCATAGTTGATGTATTCTGTGGAGGAAAGGAAATACCAGGAGGTAGTTCTCTACTAGTAACCACAAATCCACATCGGGCATCAATGCACCTGCCTGAAGTACTCTGCGAATATGATGAACAGAGAAAACCTCAATGTGAAATTCACAACTCATTGGAATAAACTACATTCGGTCAATTAATGTTTTTAGAGCATACATTTGTTTGTATGAAGAAGTGCGTAAGATTGTCACCGTATACAGTTGGATCCACCTGAAACGCGCAAAAGAGCTAGTTCTGTTAACGGATATGAGAATCTCAACAGTACTTATAAAAGTTCCAAAATTGCCAATTTAAGAGTCATATCTAGCATACCCGCCACCCAAATTCAATAAACTCGTCGCCATTTTGAAGTTTTATTCGAGCAGCACTGTATTGCTCCCTCTCTACCTTCGGGTTGTATATCGAAATAAATCCTCCAGCTCCAGTGAAATTCTCAGTATTTTTTGTGCGAATTACAGCACTCTATGATATTCAACAAGTCAACGTCAATGCAAAAAGTACAATTGGTACGAGACACGCAAACACATTCCCTCAAAAAGTTATAACTATGAATTTGTGCAACCTTAAAAGGATAAATACAGAGAAATATCTTACAAATAAGGACAAAACAATGCAAAAGTTGAATTATATTCGTATTCATGTGAAGGAATTAAATTCATAATTAATCCCCTATTTAACATGGTAAATGTGTAACTTGATCTGGATCCGTAGTACGTAGATCATGAAAAAGCATAATTTTCTCTTATGCTTTTCGATATTCGAATATTTTTGGAACAATTTGGAAAATTTTAATTTAAAATAAAACCTAGACATGTAGATAAAAGTGCGAGCTCAAAGGTAATATTGATTTAAAACTTCAGATAGCAGATACAAGTGAAAGAACTACCAAAATGGGAGGCAAAATGGTATATGGATTTTGGTAACAATAACAAGCACCAGAACATCGACACATGCTGCACCTGTTGACAGGTCGTGACTTACATAAGTTCCACTGAAGTCATTATATCGTGAAGCAAGCTTCTCCCTTATAAGATCATCTTTAGTAGTTCGTCTGATAGGAACTGCTCCTATTGGACAACCTTCGTCCTTTAGTCCAACGTTTGAGGTTTCTTTTCGTGAAACTTTGCCACTCTCTTTAATCGGAAATTTGGGCTTCATCTATGAGGCAAAACGTATCAAATTACTAAACAATTAAACAATCTATGGAGAAAGGCATGATGGAGAAGTACCTGAAAATGATACAAATGATTCTTTAGTTCGGGGTGATCGAAAGCTGGTTGCATGTAGAAATCAACACAATCATATAATTCTCCATGATCCGTCTAGATACATTTAAATTATTCAATTCTTTTAGATCTTTCGTACATAGATGTATTTCAAATACACTGGGCAAATTGTGCAATATACCTTGATAGTTTTCGTTGCTCGCTTGTTGAGATGTCTAAGTTGCTTCTCTACCTGCAACGTTTCTTGCGGCGATAATTTCAAATCGCCTTGGACTCCATTGTATTTCCCAAAGAGATAACACACAAAAAATAACACCAAACCTTCATATGTATAAGAAATCAAGTATGAGAACTTTCTAATCTCCTATCATTAGGATAAAGTCATGAATCAGAACACATATACCTGAAGCCATGCTGTTCCAAGTATGGTTAAAAATCATATTGAATTGTTGAGTGAATGAGGCTTGGTAAAGCTAATTGTGGGTGTGTACCTGGTTATTATATAAGAGAAATGCTAGGCAAGCCAAAAATTGCTCCAGACCATTAGCCCAATAGTTTATCACGTGGCTGCATGGTAATAGTCTGAATAATGTTTATATATATATAGAGATGACACTAAACCTATATGGACTTTACACTTAGCTAGTCACACTAAATCTTCAACACTTCTAATTTACATAAAAAATTCTGTACAGTTTGGTTTTTGATATAAGTAGCCGCTAAGCCGCAATCGACTAATGGTGTTATTAAAATTTAACAGAATAAGAGTAAAAAGTATTTTCAGAAATAAAATATTTAATCTTCACTGTTTTTAAATTCCCCAGTCAGCTTCCTCCCACAATTTTTCAGGCAATGAACCAATAGTTTAATGCTATTCGACAAAATCAAATACTTTCTCTGATTGGGGAATTGAGAAAACATGTTCTTCAACAATCAAACCCTTGTGGCATTCAAGTGATTGATTCCGAGAATTCTACGATCCAGTCAATTGATTCAAATCCTCATTGATTCAAATCCTCATATTGATGGGTATTTCTAGTTTCACAATATGGGTCTTCTTTCTTGTAGGGTTGTACCTCTTCAACCTCCAAAATTTCCCTTAAACAAGTTGAATCGGAATGGGGGATTCTACCAGCAAAGCCCACTTCAGATTCTTCACCTGTTAACCCCAAATTATCACTGCAAGTCCTGATTACATCATTTGAAACTTCATTCTTGTAGGGTTTCTCTTCGGAGTTTCAAATTGCTCTTAAACCACGTCGAACCGAAAATCTGAATTTCACAATCATAACCCACCTCTGATTTTCCACACAATTACCCTGAACCGCCATTGCAATATCCAACCCCATCAGATTTCTTCGGTACAAGCTTGATTTTAAGAATAAATTTTTGAACTCTACCAAACTCAATGATGGAATTAATAATCTTAACAAATTTTCTTGTGTGTGTGTTGTGTGTATAGTTATATATATCGAGAGAAATTGATCATTGAAACCTAACGGTATCGATAGTGAAGCTTTTTGGAGAAGTTGCGATCTTCCACATAGCGATTCGAGATGCTACAATATTTGAATAAACTAAATTTGGGATTACTAATAAGTAAAATAAACTAAAAAAATAATTCTAAACGAGAAATAACTTCTAAGGGAATCTGGCGGCTGCAAGGGGAGGTAGTCGGAGGTTGTTGTGGTGCCGGAATGAGGCCGGAGGGAAGGAAGATTGTTGTTTAAATGGGCGAAGGGCACGTCAGAAAGCTGTGGTTGACTAGACCAGATATGTAACGACGTAGGTGGTGGCATCCGTTGGAAGCTCAACGGCTGTTTGGGAGTTGTGGCGTGTTGTTGCAGCGGGATGGGCGACGACTGAGTTTGTTCGATCAGGAACTTTTGGACTATCGCCGGACAGTGAGCTGGAGGATCATCTGCACTGGAGGCTAGTCGACAGAAGCCGCTGTTCGGCTGGGTGGATTCTCCAGCTTGTGTTGCTTGGTTTGGGGCGGGTGCGTGGTCTAGTTCTGGGTCGTCGGCAATGGTTCTGAACTCAATGGCGGTGGCTTTGGCAAATGGCTTCCGATTCCTTCAAGTGTCGCGATGATCCTATCGGAACATGAGATCATATTGGTGAGCTTGGAGTTCAAAGACTTGATTTCATCAACAAGGTGGGCGAGTACGTAGTCTCGTGGTGAGTTCATGATGAAAGCACCACTTGATACCTAACAACATCGATAGAGAAGCTGTTCGGAGAAGCTTAAATCTCCCACGTAGCATTTCGAGATGCTACGGTCTCTGAATAAACTCAAACTGTGATTAGGAAAACTGTAATAAACTAAAAAAGTAAATCCAAAGGGAAAATGACTTCGTATTCCATGATATGCAAAATAAGATTCACAGCGTATTAGTAGACTCTTAATCATAACTTAGACTCTCCTGGCCAGTTGACAAGAAAGTCCCATCGCTATTTAACTAAATAACGTAACTAACGTAATTAATTAACTAATTAAATACTATCAGCTAATTAAATAAACAAATAATTAAATAACTAATTAACAAGATGACAATGTTGACCCATACTAATCAAGGAGAGTGGCATTACACTACAAGAAGTTCGGGTTTTACCGACGGTTTTTCTGCCGGCGGATTATAAAACCGCCGGCAAAACCCATAATTACCAGCGGAAAAAAGCGACTGCCGGTGTTGAAGATTTTTCCCCCGGCGAATTGGCAAACGCTGGTAAAAAAACTTCGGTTTAAACCGCCGCTAGAAAAGTGCCAATAGCGTCGGTTGCGAAAGCGACGGTTATACCTTGTTTTATGCCGTCGGTTTTTTATGTGAGCCGCCGGAGAACGCCTTCAATACCGGCGGTTTCGCAAGCGCCGGTATATGATATGTTATAGCGGCGATTTTTCACATTTGAGAAAAAAAATAGTATGTAGCGGGACTCGAACTCAAAACCTACATTATAATTCAATGTACACTAACCATCACGCCCAACCACGTTTTTATTCACCAATTGAGATAAAAAATTATATATTATTGTATTTCTCATGTAAAATTATTATATATTTCCTATTTTTATGTTTTTACGAATAATATCTACATGTATATCTATTTCAAAGACTGATGAAACAAAATACAAAATATTATAAATTGACTAGTAAGACTTCCAATTTTGATAGATCTCTCAACTTGACTATCAATCATGTCTAACAAATTCAATCAAACTTCTAATTCATGAAATTGAACCATCAATTGGCTTTGAACACTCAATTCTTTTGTACATCAACCCTCAATTGGGTTGTTGAGCACCGCTAATACACCTAAGTGAAAATTTATGTGATTAATTTGAACTCTCGGTTGCGACTAATCCGTTCACCTCTAAAATAGATGGTTGATATCTACAAATGTACTCTATCAAAGTACTACAATGCCAAATTGGACTCTCGATTGTTATTCACCACTCATTTAGACTAGCGATCTCTATTGATGATCTTAATTACTTTATGTGCATGGGGTTGTGTGACAAGGATAACATGTATGTGTTTTTGCTCTAGAGAGCAAGAGTTCAATCAGACAAGTATAAAGGAGAGGGAATAGCGAGATGATAGTGGAGATTGGGTGGAAATAAGCAATGTGTGCCACAGAGAACTCAATCTAACTTCTAATCGATTAGATCGGGAATTACTTATTGATCGAATTGGACTCATGTGTGCAAAGAAATCCTGGGAAGAGATCCAAGTGTACACCTCTAACAGGGGATAAGAACAAGAAGAAGAAAGCACAAAGAGATTGAGGGATGGCGTAGGGGAAAGAGTAAGCACTTGTTAACTGTTCTTGAGAGAGAGACAATATAACGATTGGCTAAGAGATTCAAGAAATCGCCATAGAAGAATAACATTTCTATATATAGTGGGAAAATGACCGTTATGAGGGGTTACTACGCCCATAAAAGGCGGCTTAATGTTAGCCTCGTAATGGCATATTCGACCGTATATATAGGGTGCGTTACACACTCATCCGCATAAGTAGGGGACCGTTATGAGATCGACCGCATTTATGGGACACATAGGCATTAAATCTCTCTGAAAGTTACCAAGGGTCGGGTGCGAGCATGGTTGCTGCTCTCGCGCGACGTTCCTTACTCTAGCCTCCAAGCCACGAACTCCCTACGACTCCCGTGTTGTTAGTATCGCGGGTGACCCTGTCTCGCAGCCTCCATGTGGATAAGCTCGCACATAAGCATATGCGAATCGAAGGAAATATGATAGGGTGTATATGGAGTACCACTAGATGTGCTCGATGACTGCCACGTGGACGGTGGTTGATCTGCTCTGAATGCACTATCTACAACTCCCGACGGCTAAATCGCTCCTCAATTCGACCACTGATTGATTGAATTGACTCTCTATTGATTGAATTGACTCTCTATTGTAACTCACCTCTTCATTGGATTGTCCAGTGCAACTCACCGCCACTATTTGGACTCCCGTTATAGATCTGGCTACTAAATGATCTAAATTCACTCTCTTGTCACATAACCCCAAGTGGAGGATCGATCTCTTCATTAGCTTAATCGAATTACTAATAGTCAAAACTGGACTCTCTCCCTTGATAGGGTATAAAAGAGAAAATTCATCTCCAAAACCTTAATCGATCTTTTTATGTTCCAAACATCAGGCACTTACACCCTTTAATTGTGTCATAACATACTCTATAAGAGAGAAAATTCGTCTCCAAAACCACGACAAGGACGAAAATACCATATAGATATGATATATAATATAGGTGAAAGTGTAACCATTATAAAATTTGACATATATTACGGATGAAAGTGTCACTTGCCAAACCGAAAGGGGTGAAAGTGTCTTTCCATCAAACTCTTGGGGGTTAATGTGTCTTTTACCAATATAACTATGTACTTGATCTGCATCGTACATATGGGTTATTAAACAAAAGCCCCATGCACTTTCATCCCTCGCTTCCACAGTCTCTCCTCTCTCCTAGGGCACGAGGAGCGCGAAAAGTACCCCCCATTTTCTTCCCCAAAATTGTATTCCCTCCAATAACGTCGCTTCATTAGTATCCCCAACCCTCTAATTCCATCTATTATCAAACAGGGAGGTCTAGATCTTCTCTTCACAGGAAGGAGTGAAGATAGGGCTTTAAGCTATACGGTACTCTCCTTCAGCTCTAATCGCTAGTGTCTGGACCAATTTCGCCCCTAACAATACTGAGGTAAAGTTCTACTCTAGATTTCAATTTATGGATTCAATTTCATAGCTTTATAGTCAGGGTGGATCTCGATTGTGGCTGAAAAAAATTGATTAGACTATCAACTAATTTTTTCTCCCTGGATTTACTAGTTCTTCTCAGTTCGCACTAGGCTAAGTATCATAGTGTAGATCCCATGTTTGCAAGGAGTGTATACAGAATAAGGTGATACTCGGCTAAGAAGTATTATACTTTGGTAATGTTGTCTAGTGCACATATTGTCTTTTTTTACTTAGCTATTTGATGAAACCTATTGTTCTACTTAGCTATTTAACACACATGAGAATTAATGAAATTTGAAGGACCTTTGTTTTAGGATTTACCATCACAAGTTCCAGGGCCTATTGTCTGGTTCCTGGCCAAACTTTTGATTGATTATTTTTGTTGTTTGAAGTGACTGGCTTTTTGATTATTAGTTTGTTTAATTGATTGTCTAGAAAGTTACATTGTTAAAATCAAACGAATGTTACATTGTTATTCTCTTTGTGCAGAAATGGGGTAAAAGAAAGTTGCAGTTGCGCGTGTGCCGCATTCAGGTAGAGAAGGAGAATGTAGCGCAAAACCACCATGAGGATGTACCCACCCAGTCCCAACGTCGTACGCAATCTCAATCATTATCGCAACCAATCAACCATCAATCACATTCTGGTTTGGATGCTATTAACCGAAACATCAAGCAAGGAGAACCCGATGAAGGTGGTTTTTTCGTTGGCGATGATGAGCATGGACCTACTGAAACTACAGGTAACCGCCAGTTAAAGCTCAAGTTTCATCCAATCTTGCTTAAATTTGATTAACTGTCTCAGGATAAATTGTGAAAGGTAGTTCAAGTTCTAAAAATAAACGAGGAAAAACAAAGATGAATGATATTTGGTTCTTGCCTGAAAAATGAACGTGTCCTAGTTGAGTTTAATGATGCACACCAGCCTTGTTGCGAGTTAGCAGGGCGCCTAGTTCGGTTCTTAGGCACGGTGATAAGAAAAGCCAGCAAACTTCACATTGATGTATGGTCTTGGAAGAAGGTTCCTGACACGAACAAAGAAGAGTGCTGGGATATATTTTTGGTATTTAACTTTATCTACTTTGTCAAAACATTATTGCAATATTAATTATTTTTCCTTACCGTGTTTATAACTTTTGTAAACTTAGTTGATTTCAGTCAAAGTTTTACTGCCCAAACAATCCAGTCGAAAGAGAACACATAAAGAAATGGGTTTTGTTGAAGCTAGGAAGACTATGGAAGGATAACAAATGTGCACTTAAGGAGGAGTATTTTGACATCACCAAGCCTGGAAGTGAATTGAAGGCATTGACACCACCTGGAGTTGATGCCACTGAATATGCAAATCTCGTGGGCTTCTGGCTAAGTGACGAAGGGAAAGTATGGACAACTATTAAATTCATTCTACTCTAATTCGTTCTTATTTTTCCATTTTTCATTTGTTTCTCTAATGATTATGTGTTTTCATGTAGAAACGTAGCATTACAAACAAAGGCAATCGCGGTAAGCAGCTGGAGCCATTCACTGGTGGTTCGAAAGGAATTGCACAGTACGCTCGTTAATGGGTATGGAGATCATATCTAATCTGTTTTGATCGAGTTTCCACATATAATAACTTGAAATTTCATAATCATATATGTTAATGCAGCCGAAGAATCATAAGTCTAAACCTACAAGAGTTAACATGTATCCATTTTTTCGCACAAAGAAGAATGGATTACATGTTTCATCGACAGTTGGAGAAAACATAGTATGATTCACACGTCCCTTCTTTTTTATTTCTGGAATCAATTTTCCGGATGAAATTCTTAATTTAATTATATCACTTTATTTTACGGACAAACCTAGCTGAATGAATTGGAGGATCATCAACCTGAAAACATCAAGACTCAAGAGTTCAATTGGTGCGTCATATGGAGTCCAGATGATCCCTTTGGACAAGTAATGGGCAAGGAAAAACCTGATAGGGTGCGTGGTATTGGTTATGGTGCTACACCATCTATGTTCGGTTTCGGTAAAGCTGGTGCAAATATATTTAACACAACATCTATGAGGGAAGCTGCACAAGCTTCTGAGCTTCGGGATATTAGGGAAAAGTTCTCGGCATTGGAAACGAAAGTGTTGATGATGGAAGCAAAGTCAACTGATTCACAAGATGCCGAGGTTATGTATTGAAAGATATATTATAAATTAACACATGAATTTCAAGAAAAAGAAATGATATTAAGTTGATGCTTTGCAGGTTCAGGATCCAGTTGATAGACGATGCATTATGGATATGACCTGTACACGTAAAACTCCATCCCTGATTGTGGATCTAAACTGATGCAAACCAAATTGAGGTAACAATACCAGATAGACAATCTTAATTGACTAAGTGAAGAATAATACCCATGCCTAAGTGAAGATGGCAGACTAGAGTAGAAGAAAAGAGCTAAGAATCTTATGTGTCAACACCACTTGAGAACAAAATTATGGATGAACTGCAACTTGTTTGTTCGATTACCATTGCTATTTATTTTGATAATAATTTTAAATAACTGAATAATTTAAAATAAATTGTATTGCAACTTGTTTGTTAGAAATAAGGAGTAAGATTGATCTTAGACACACTCAATTTAATGATTTGGCATAGAGTACAAAGTAATGTTTATAAGAGTTCCTAGTTGTGTTGTATTGTTTCAGAGTCCTCCTTTATGAACTTGTATTTATGTCTCTCAACTACACAGTTTAATTGGTGAAGACAAGTTCAAATGATCTGTAAACCTGTGATAGGAACCAAACCCATACTTGAATTCAATCATATAATCAATTTGTAACTTTTCTTTCTCATTGTTGTTTGTACTGATGTTTTATAGGTGAAGGTGATGTGCAATGGAAATGACAATGCGGTGCTTTTTGTTGTGCTCTAAAGGTGGATCAAAGCTTCCGAATGCAAGTCTTTTGGTTTGTTCTAGCAGTGGAGTGTATTTTGCGGAACTTATGATCTTATGAGTATTGTGTACATTTTGGTGGACTAGCAGAACTTGTGAACTAGGAAGTATTTTGTACTACTTGGACTAGCTGAACTTGTGTAAATGAATTTGGTTTTGGAAGATTAACTTGTTGATAATTGATTTTTGTTCCGGCTTCTACATGTTGGCACATTTTCTTGTGCTTTTAGCATAATAAATAGTAGTGATGAAACGGAGCGGACCGCCCGAATAGCATATTTTCTGAAATTACTAGGTTGCTTAGAACTGCTCTTATAGATGGTCTATCCCGACAGCTCCAAGCTGCTCTTATATAGCGACGACTACAACTTCCACCATACATGCCAAGGAACTGCCACTACTGGTATCGTTTTACCGGCGGCTTGCTTTCTATTCCAACGGTTAAAAGCGCCGCCATAGACAGTCTACAACGATGGAAAAAACTGCTGGAATAGAAGAACTATGCCGGCGGAAGCAGGAACCGTCGCTATTGCCAACCTACCCCGACAGTTGTTCTATCTGCCGGTAAGAGCTATGCCGGCAGTTGTCTGCCGGCAGATTTTGCCGCTTCTAACGACGATTTTTGAACTGCCGGGGTAGAGTATGCCGGCGGTTTTAAGGAACTTCACCGGCGGTTATTGGCCGCCGCTAAATCCGGTTTTTCTTATAGTGTTAGCCAGGTTCAGCGTGGAACAGTAGCCTCAGTAACTCGGGGGATCCAATTTGCGTAAGATAGAATTACTGGCGAGTCACTTGCGTGCAACAAACCGAACGTTGTTTTCGGTGTCTCTCCCTCTTCCTATCGATCAAGCGCTTGTAGAGGTATTTTTCTTTCAAAGATGCATTTCTGGAAGAAGTAAATCAAAAATACTCCAACTGAGACCACACACCCTACCATCAATAGTCCAGAAAATTATATATATATATATAATTCTTTCAACATAGACAAAATATAAATTGAAAGTGCTATCATAATCAAATAAATAATAAAAAATAAGATTGATACGAATGTCTGTGGAATGGAGGAATAAATTACATGAATGTTAATGAAAGGGCAGTACAAGAGTGTTTTATATAGGTCGTACAATAATACTAAATTAATGACCAATATCACTGTTTTGTTACATCATGACGAAAGAGAGTCGTAGCATACATATCATAACATCGCCATTAAACTGAATTTGTCGTGACAAGTAGAAATTTGCTGACAAAGTCACGAAGATTTCTAGACGGATGAGACTACAAATGAATGTCTCCAGTTTGATTTGTAAACCTGCGGTTTGTTTATGGTCCACTAACCTACCATTTTAATTAGATTCCACTAACTTATGTAATGGCTGGTAATTGTATCCCATTATGTAGTTTTATTGTATGTAATGGTGTAACCCCCACTATCAGTTTTAAAGGCATCGATGGTTGGAATTGACTGATATCCGTTACACCATTGATGTGACCCTCTTCTCTCCTCTATAAAAGGACCATGACTCCTCCTCAAAGTTTGTCCAAGAACAACATCATTCCATCACCTAAGGAAAATAGTCATGGATTATTGAATGAGACAGAGCGAAGAAGGAGAGCCTATCGACTACGGTTCCTATCAAGAAGAGGAGGTACTGCGTTTGCGATTAAAGCGGGAACAATCACTGTTTCAGAAGTTCGTTGCCAAGCTTAATCCATGGTGAACGGTACGCTTTTCTGTTTTACATTACTTTATATTTTGAGACGAATTGATTTCAAGTTCCTGACATTAAAGTTTTTAGCATAACAGTCGATTAAAGCTTTTATTTGGTATCAGAGCCCTTGTTTCTGAAATCGATTCGTCGTAGAATTACTGATAATGTCAATTTCATAGTATGTCACCGACAGTGTATTTATGTTGAACTGTTTTGATTTGTTACGTCGGCTCTATGTGAACAATTGTTGATCATGAAAATGTTTGTTGGGTTGAGATCATGTGCGGTGGATTGAGATTATGTGCCACATAACATATTATTTTTGGTTGATTCCAATAACTGACCATTGTCTCTCATGGAATTTATAGTTTTGTGAAACTGTTTTTGTGTCCCACCTACTTTTGAGTACTTCACATGATTATTGAAGGCATGGGATTGTTTCTTTCAGATGTTTTATGAGACTAATGATAAGTTTGCTTATCATCATATGTGGGTTTCGAATGTTAATGGTGTATTGTGAATGGGACCATGTGTTCTGTTATGACATCATGATATAGTATGGATCATAATGGTTTTATGGGTACAATGTTTTTTGTTTTATTCACATGGTTGTGATTTGTATGGTTCTGATTTGTATATGTTCGGATGAAGTAATCTGCGACAGTATACTCTTACATCATGTAGGAGAAACTGCAACCTTAAATGGTTAATTATTGTATATGTTTTACACCATTACCGTTACTTTTGGTGTTGAGCATATTTTCAAATTAATGTCTACAGGTTTGAAGTTTAGACGTTGTTATGTGCAAATTAAAGTCAAAACTCGAATAAAAGCTTAGAGAATACTTTTTGCTAATTTTGTATTTATGGAGTTAACTCGTTTTGTAGTCGACAAAGTGACCGAGGCTAGTTTGTTTTATGAATTCAAAATTACGTTAAATATGTCGTTTGAGGAGACAAGAAAGAAAACTGTATTCTCGATGGCAGTCTTGGTTGGGAGATTATGGCTAGCCCAAAGGATAGTCATGGTCAAATAATCATGAAATGGGTAGGGTAATGTTATTTGTATCGCCTAAGCGATTAGAAATGGGTACCCAAAGGTGACTTATCTAGTCGATTAGGTAATATAAATTATGTTAGACCTACGTAGGTATAATGGTTACACCTATATACGATTGAACACTAGACATGCTATATTTTCGCCCAATGGAGAAATTATAGTGATGCCGCTGGTTCGTCCTATTATGACTATTGGTCTTATTATGAGAATTGTATAGTTTACGATATCTTATTTATAATTTATGTATTTTAGTACAGTAATGTTCCGGTTCCACTGTACTCACATGCTATTGGTATTCCTCAATTTCATGGGTCAAATTTCTCTGAATGGTATGAACAAGTTCAATTTACCATGATCTTGACGTGGCACTGCTTATCGAAAAACATGCGGAAATTACATATTCTAGCACTGATGATGAGGCTAGCCTTATGAAAGCCTGGAAATGGTCAAACAAGCTGAGCATGATGTTTATTCGCATGACTATGGCGAATGACATCAAGACTTCTCTTCCCCAGGTTGACAGTGCCAAAGAGTTTATGTAGGCTATTAAGGAGCGCTTTAAAGCGGCTGATAAGTCTCTAACAGGAACACTCATGAGTGAATTGACCAGCATGAAATATGTTGGAGATAAAGGGATTAAGGATCACATCCTCAACATGGCTGATAAGGCTGCAAAACTGGCAGCACTGGGCATGAAAATTGATGAGCCCTTCGTCGTGACATTTGTGCTAAACTCACTCCCTGCAAAGTATGACCCATTCAAAATCACTTATAATGCAAAAAATGGATAAGTGTAATTTCAATGAGCTTACTATTATGTGCATTCAGGAGGAGCTGAGATTAAGGCAGGAAGGACATAACGATGCCTTGGCTGTCACTCATGAAAGTAAGAAGAGGAGAGTAAAAAGTGTGAAGAAAGGAAAGGGACCAGCACCAAAGAAAGAAAAAGGACCTGGAAGAAGTAGCCAGGATAATGGGAATGATCACAATATCAAGTGTTACTTTTGTAACAAGAAGGGACATGTGAAGAAGGAGTGTGACAAGCGTAAGGATTGGTTCGAAAAGAAAGGTATGCATCTTTCTTTTGTATGTTACGTATCAAATCTTACTGAAGTTCCTTCAAATTCTTGGTGGTTAGATTCTGGTGCCACAACTCACATCACAAATTCCATGCAGGGATTCCTTACAACACGGAAACCGGAGGGAAGTGAAAAGCTCATTTACAAGGGCAACCGTCTCAAAGCTAATGTGGTTCTCATTGGCACTTATCGTTTGATCTTAGAGACGGGTCATAAGTTATGTCTTTATAACACTTTTTATGTACCTTCGATTTCTAGGAATCTAGTATCTTTGTCTAAACTAGATTTTTTTGGATATTATGCTTTATTTGATTGTCAAAAACTCAGTTTAATGTTTAAATCTAACATTGTTGGTTCTGGAATTTTATGTGATGGTTTATATAGAATTTCCTTGAATCATGATTTTGAACAATCATTATTGATTATGGACTCGAATCGTGGTGTGAAATGTAGTTTTTAAGATGAAAGTTCTTCTACCTTGTGGCATAGACGTTTGGGACATATTTCCAAAGAAAGGATTCAAAGGTTAGTGAAATCTTGAATTTTGGAGAATCTAGACTTCACTGAATTTGAGATGTGTGTGGATTGCATTAAGAGAAAGCAAACCAAACACAACAAGAAATGTGCCACAAGAAGTAAAGAACTTCTTGAGATCATTCACACGAATATTTTTGAGATCCCTATTCCATGTTTTATCGGTGAAAGTATTTCATTACCTTTATCGATGATCTATCACTTTTTGGTTATCTTTATCTACTCCATGAAAAGTCTCAAGTTGTTGACATCCTTGAGGTGTACATTACGGAATTTGAGAGAAAATTTGATAGGAAGGTTAAAGTTGTTAGATCAGATAGAGGCGGTGAATATTATGGAAGATATGATGAGTCGGGACAACATCCCGGACCAATTGCTAAATTCCTAGAGAAGTGGGGCATTTGTGCTCAATGCACAATGCCAGGTACGCCTCAGTAAAATGGTGTTGCTGAAAGGCGTAACCGAACTCTTATGGATATGGTTAGGAGCATGTTAAGTAATTCACTTGTACCCGTTTCACTGTGGAGTCAACCTTTGAAAACCGCTATGTATATCTTGAATTGGGTTCCTAGTAAAGCTGTTCCAACTACTCCTTACGAGTTATGGACTGGAAGGAAACCTAAGGCATATGCATATTTGGGGTTGTCCGGCCGAGGCTCGAATATATAATCCACATGAAATAAAGTTAGATACAAGAATGGTTTGTGGATACTTTATTGGTTATCCATTAAAATCAAAATGGTATAGATTTTACTGTCCTAATCATAGTATCAGAATTTTTGAAACTGGAAATGCCAACATCTTGGAGAATGGCGAGGTTAGTGGGATTAGTGAATCAAGAAAAGTTGAGCTTGATGAAATTAAAGTGGATGTTATACCATGTAATCATTCTCAAGCGAATGGTTCCTGAGGTGAATGAACAACATGATGGAATGATTCACCACCCCATGAGGATATCGCTATTGAAAATGATGTTGAACCACAGGCATTAAGGAGATCACAAAGGGAAAAAAGGTAAGCTATTTCTGATGATTATGCCTTGGTGTATCTACAAGAACATGAATTTGATATTGGTATTCTAAAGATTATTGTTTCATATTCTCAAGCCATAGAAAGTAGTGATTCTAATAAATGGATTGATGCAATGAAAGAAGAGTTATTATCAATGGACCAGAATGGTGTCTGGGATCTTGTCGAATTGCCTAAGAACAGTAAGAAAGTCGGGTGTAAGTGGGTCTTCAAGACCAAACGCGACGCTATGGGCAATGTCGAAAGATATAAGGCTAGACTAGTGGCCAAGGGTTTTACTCAGAAAGAAGGCATTTATTATGTTGAGACTTTCTCTATAGTTTCTAAGAAAGACTCATTGAGAATCATTATGGATCTTGTAGCTCATTTTTATTTGGATTTGCATCAAAAGGATCTAAAGAATGCTTTTTTGAATGGAGATTTAGATGAGAATATCTATATGGAACAACCGGACGAATTTGCAAAAGAAGGTCAAGAACACTTAGCTTGCAAATTAAAGAACTCCATCTACGGACTTAAACAAGCTTCAAGGAAATGGTATATTAAGTTCAATGATGTCATTACCTCCTTCGGATTTAAGGAAAATATTGTTGATCAGTGTATATATCTGAAGATCAGTGGGAGCAAGTTTATATTTCTGGTTTCGTATGTGGACGATATTTTGTTAGCTTGTAGTAATCTTCGTTTACTTCATGAGACTAAGGAGTATCTTACCAAGAAATTTAAAATGTTTGACATGGGAGAGGCATTCTACGTCATTGGGATAGAGATCATTAGAGACCGATCTCGTGGTACGTTGGGATTGTCTCAGAAAGGCTATATCAACCGAGTCTTGGAAAGTACAATATGCAGTCTTGTTCAGCCACAGATTCACCTATAACAAAATGTGACAAATAAGTGAAAGTTAATTCCCAAGGAATGACTTGGAAAGAGAGAAAATGAAGACATACCCTAATGCATCGGTTGTTGGTAGTCTGATTTATGCATCGAATTGTATTAGACCGGATATCAGTTTTGCTGTGGATGTACTTGGAAGATATCAAAGTAACCCGGGTACGGAACATTGGAAAGCAGCAAAGAAAGTTTTGAGATATCTTCAAGGAACAAAGGATTACATGCTCACTTACCGAAGATCGGTTCAATTAGAAGTTATTGGCTATTCAGACTCAGATTTTTGCAGGTTGATTAGATAGTAGGAAGTCCACCTCGGGCTTTATGTTCCTACTTGCTGGTGGAGCAATCTCGTGGAAGAGTGTAAAGCAAACTATCATTGCTTCTTCCACGATGGAGGCTGTGTTTGTTGCATGTCATGAGGCCTCGAGTCATGCTATATGGCTGCGGAATTTTATCTTAGGGCTTGGGACTGTTGACTCAATTTCCAATCCACTGAATATATATTGTGATAACACCGCAACTGTATTCTTTTCGAAGAATGGAAAGTATTCCAATGGATCCAAGGAAGTTTTTACTATTTCAGTAAAGGAAAATTGTTGCTCCAATTATTTTGATAGTATTCACTATTGTAGTGCGCAATTATTTAATGAGTTATATATCCTTCATCTAAGTAATCATGTCTATAACATAAATACCAAGAGGATTAAAATGAATGATTTAAATCTTGCATATCTATGGAACTGTCGTTTAGGCCATATAAACAAGAAAAATGTATATAGACTGCATAAAGATTGATTTCTAGACTCATTTGATTTTGAATCATATGATAAATGTGAAGCTTGTTTATTGGGAAAAATGACAAAGTCCCCTTTAAATAAGAAATGTGAGAGGACTAGTGAGCAATTGGCACTCATACACACTGATGTGTGTGGATCATTTGTCACGCTTGCCACGGGTGGTTATGTCTACTTCATTACATTTACTGATGATTTCAGTAAATATGGATTTGTATACCTTATGAAGGCCAAATTCGAATCCTTTGAAAGGTTCAAATAATTCAAGAATGAAGTAGAGAAGCAACTTGGAAAAAGTATAAGGCTCTGCGATCAGATCGTGGAGGTGAATACTTGAGCCAAGAGTTTGGCGACTATCTTACAGAGTGTGGGATAGTATCCCAACTCACTCCACCCGGAACGCCACAATGGAATGGCGTGTCCGAGACTGTTGGACATGGTTCGATTTATGATGTGTCAAGTTGATCTTCCATTATCCTTTTGGGGCTACGCTCTATTGTGTGCAACTTTCACCATTAATCGTGTTCTATCTAAATCGGTCAAGAAGACATCACATGATATGTGGGGTGGGAGGCGTCCCACAGTGTCGTTCATGAAGATTTGGGCCTGCGATGTCTATGTAAAACGTTTACAATCAGACAAACTCGGGCCTAAATCGGATAAGTGTAAATGTGTTGGATGCCCTAAGGAAACTAAAGGGTATTATTTCTACAATCCAACCGAGAACTAAGTGTTTGTTTCTCGGTCCGGCGTGTTTCTAGAAAGAGAATTTTTCTCTAAAGAAGCAAGTGGGAGGACCGTAGAACTTGAAGTGGTTTAGGAACCACAAACTACTGATACTACAATGGAACATGAACAGGAACCACAAAAGGTTGTGGAGGAACCTGTTCAAGTAACACAAGAGCATCGTAGGTCGAGTAGAGTGCGCCAGGAGCCAGAGAGGTCTGGACTGTTCGTGACTGAGTCTGGCGACGCGTTTCTCATAGATGGTGAACCTACTACCTATGGAGAGGCCATGAAAGGGCCTGACTCTCATAATTGGCGCAAAGCCATGGAATCAGAGATGGAATCCATGTATACCAAGTATGGACTTTGGTGGAACCACCCCAAGGGGCGCGGCCCATAGGGTGCAAGTGGGTCTTCAAGAAGGTGACCGACATGGATGGTAATGTGATTACCTACAAGGGCCGATTGGTGGAAAAAGGATTCAGACAGATTCATGGTATAGACTATTGTATCTGACGAACGCCTTTATTTCTGCCCAGTTACGGTGTAGCGTTTGACGATGTCTAAATACAACAATCCACAACTAGAGGATTTAACGACTTCAAGTCTAAGGATGAAAATATTGTTATCGCTACGAGAAGAACTTGTGACTTTACATAACTTGTATGTAGCCTTCTCGTTATGGGCAATCCAGTATGCTATTACTCCTAATGCATACATATGTGTTGGATCGTGATGTATCCACATCAATCAGACCCCATACTAGTCTATAGTTGATCGTCCTGTTAATCGATATAATCGACTAGGGATATTTAATAAACAACACATTTGCAATATAAGGACTTAATTATATTAAATATCTCCATAAATAATACTATGAATATTCTAGCTAAAAGTAATGTTCATACTAAATAAGATTGCCTCTAGGGAATCTATTCCAACAGTCTCCCACCTGCACTAGAACCAATCTTGTGCATCTCTATTCCAATGCTCCTAGTATGCCCTTCATGCTTGCGCTGAACAAGCGGCTTTGTAAGTGGATTTGAAATATTCTCATCTGTAGGAATCTTGCATATCTTCACATCTCCTCTATCGATAATATCTGGAATGAGATGGAACTTTCTGATCAAGTGTTTAGATTTCTGGTGTGACCTGGGTTCCTTTTATTGTGCGATCGCCCCAGTGTTGTCAAAGTACAACTCTATTGGATCCACAATGCTAGGAACCACACGAAGTTCAGTGATGAACTTCCTAATCCAAACAGCTTCCTTTGCTGTGTCACTCGCATCAATGTACTCAGCCTCAGTTGTAGAATCAACAATCGTCTCTTACTTGGAACTCTTCCAACTCACAGCTCCTCCATTCAAGCAATACACGAATCCGGACTGCGATCTGAAATCATCTATGTCGGTTTGGAAGCTTGCATCCGTGTAACCCCTTACACGCAACTCTTCCTCCCCTCCATAGATCAAGAACGCATCCTTAGTTCTTCTCAAGTACTTTAGGATGTTCTTAACCGATATCCAGTGACTCTCACCCGGATTAGATTGGTACCTTCTTGTCATACTCAACGCGTATGACACATTTGGTCTAGTAAATAACATGGCGTACATGATGGATCCTATGGTCTAGGCATAGGGTATCCTACTCATACGTTCCTTCTCGACCTCATTGGAAAGAAAACGCTCTTCGAAAGAGTGATTCCATGCGACACGGGCAAGAATCCCTTCTTGAAATCTTGCATGTTGAACTGATTCAACACCTTCTCTATATATGTTCTTTGACTTAGGCCTAGCAGCTTCCTCGATCTATCTCTAGAGATCTTGGTACCAAGTATATAAGCTGGTTCCCCTAAGTTTTCATTGAGAAACATTTTCCTAGTCAATCTATCATGGATTGCAGCATGGGAATGTTTTTTCCAATGAGTAGTATGTCATCCACATACAAGACAAGAAAAGCAACAGAGCTCCCACAAAATTCTTGTAAATACAAGTTTCATCTTCTTGATGAAGTCAAACTCTTTGACTGCTTCATCAAAACGTCGATTCCAACACCTGGAAGCCTGCTTTAATCCATAAATGGATCGTTGTAGCTTACAGACTTTATTTGCATTCTATGGCTCTACAGACCCCTCAGGTTGTGTCATGTACACATCCTCGAAGAGGTTTCCATACAGAAACGCTGCATCCATCTGCCAAATCTCGTAGTCGTAGTAAGCTGCAACAGCAAGTAGCATTCCGATGGTTGGTAAGAAGCAAGCTTAGAGATGGCGTAGATAGGATTTGTCCCTCCCACATAACAGGAGTAGATATCCACGGCCACTCGAGGGATGGTTCTCATAGAATGTCTGGCCAGACTCAGATAAATCAATATGAGATATTGATGTTATCTGCATGGATGAGACTATTAACAAAATCGAGAAACTATGGATTGGATATACGAGTGTGACTTGTATGTCTCGTGTCCAATCCGGATATAGAGACAAAGGGACGAGACAATACTTGCACAAGGTTTGTCGAATGACTATTCCTATTAGTTGGGTGGCATGGATGTCTTGCTTGAGGCCGCTCCATGTTAGTAAATAGTTACTACCAACTAAGTAGAAACCTATGGGGTCACACGCCATGTGGATTGAACTAGATTTGGGTATTAATTAATATAGAAGGAGCAATGTGCAACTACTTGCAAACTTAGTAGAACTAACTTGCAAGAGGTACTAATCCGAACTTGAGTAGGATTAGGAGAGGGCCTTTATGTAGTTAAAAAAGGAGTTGTTGGACTATATAAAGGATGTTCCTAGCTTCCATCCTATAACTAATGCTCATAACATTACTTGAGTAGGAGAGAAATCAAGGAGAGAGAGCAAGATAACACAAGAGGCCGACCCCCTTGTGCCGTCCGCCCCCTACCCCGTCGGCCAAAAAGAAGGCCGATCCCCTCTTTGGTCTCTGTTGCGTGATTTATTCTTCCTCTTCCATCGTTCCTAGCTAGCACAAGGAGTTGGAAGATCTAGATCTCAATCCTAGGCGTGGATCAACCGTAGAGACGCAACATTATTTGCGTTTGAAGTCATCACAGGAGACCTACAAGGTGATTATTACGAATATTTTACTATCGTTATGAATTCTCTTCTTGTGATCGTTGGAGGGTTTGTGCGGATCTTTTTCTAATTTACTTCCGCTGCGCAACGTTACAAAACCCTACACATCCTTATTTACTTGTCAAAAATATAAATCAATTAAGTACCAAGTAACTCTATAATCTCATTATTTTCGAGGAGTCATCTTCCATTCATAATATAATAACTCATGCATGTAAGGAAGAGTAAATTTGAAAAATAATAATAAATAAGAGGAACAGAGAGAAAGAATGAGCAGAAGAAAATAAAACATCATGAAAGTTTCAAAATTGAAACTATAAAATGTTTAAAAACTATGTGACGCAAAGGCAATTGTGAAGATTGAAGAGAAACTAAGTAGGAGGGGGTAGAAATTCAACGAGACTTTTGAAGAAATAAAGATAATGTCATTTTGGTGATTTAAGAAAACTTTTGAAGAAGGTGAAGAATTTTATAGATCTTAAAATGTTAGCACACAACTATTAGAATCCTAACTAGAAGATGGGTATCGAAGTTCATACATACTTTTGAAAATTGAAGAGCACATAATAGATGTATGAACAAATTAATTAGTCAGATATACATTGTAAGGAAGATGGGTGAGATTTTAATTTTTTTAAAACTATTGGTATATTAGTTTTTACTTAGAAAAAACTAATTCATAATTTATTATTAACCTTTTCATTTAGTTAAGTTATTTTATGAGTGCTAAATGAGAACCCAATTTAATTGACCTCTCCACCCCACGTTAAGAATATTTTTTCTAATTTAAAAGAAAAAATATGTGCTTTGACATTAACAATTCTAAAGACATATGTTACGAAATTATGTACATTTCTTCATAAAAAAGTGACCTAATTGAATGAATAAGTTCAACGAAATTGTTATAGATAAAATATCCCTCGAAGTAACATTGCAAATGTGAATTTTTGTTTTCTTTGCCACGAAGAATCTGCATACATACTGATGTGTGTGGATCAATTGGCACTTATATAATGAAAATGTGACTTACACGGTGTCTTGGCCTCCACAATGATAAAAAATTAAACTAATAATATCTCTTTGTGTATCTAATTGTTCAAACCTAGATTCCGGCAACACAACCAGACTTACGAACACAAAATCACCCAACCAGACCTTGGTAATCAACCTTCCCCTTCTCCTCGTCAAAGTGAACTACCTCCAATCAGAACCCACCCTCACCATGACAATCACATCATAGTGAACCAATTTAATGGCAAAATATATGCTAAATTTCGCTCGGCAAGAGTTTTTTTTGCCGTTTCTTGTGTCAAAAACGGCGATACTTATTATTCTCGCATAAAATTGTCTGATACGGCGACAAAAATAGTGGTTGCATATTTAGTTTGGCATAAACGTGTAGGTTTTTGCCTAAAACAACAAGAAAAAATATCTGTGTTAATTATTTTATTATAAACGGCGAGAAATTATTGGTAAAGGCACCGTTCCATTATCCCGGTAAATGATATTTAAAAGAAACGGCAAGACCTTTTCTAACTCTGTTAGTTTCCATCTTATACGACGAGTTAACTCGTGATATATGTGTTTTTGTACACATGTCCCACAATGCCCAAAATTGTTTGATTTGTTCACCAAATTTTGGGGCGAAAATTGGCTTAGCCCGCGCCAGTGGAGAGAGAAAACCCTAGGTCTGGGGGATGAAACCCTTCACATCGCTACAAGGCAGGAGAAGGGAGAAAAGAGAGAGAAGAGAAGAGAGAATGGAGAGAAAATGGTGGAGCGGTGCACCCAGAAGCCACAAGAACTGCAAATCGCCATCGTCGACCCTTCTCCATCATACGCACAACATCGTCGACCCTTCTCTGTAAATCCCGTAAGCTGAATCGTAAAGCTTTCTCTATCTCTCATATTTCAATTTATTTTTATTTTGAATACCTAGTTTCTTAGCATGAACTGGGGTTCGTTGATTTTCATTATTGATTTGTGTTTATTATTGATTTTCATTATTGATTGGTGTTGGGTTTCTGAAGGGATTGAAGTGGACGGTCTGAGCGTGGAAGAAGCTTATTTCAAGGAAAGAAGTTACAAGGTGCAACCATTCATCTACCTCCTGGCTATTCTGGTTTGTATCTCTTAAACTTTATCTTATTTTATTGAATTTTTGGATCTGGTAGATGGCTATGTGTTGTTCTATGTTTGGCTTTGCTTGTGGTAATAAAGATGTAATATTTTTGAAATATCAAGGTGTTTCACCTCTCAAGAATAAATGTATCATGTCAAAATAATAGAATCTTTGAGGTTTGGTAGTCTCAGTTTCTGGTTCTAGGCAACACCCAAGTCCAATTCCATTTTTTCAGGTAAAAAATAGCAGAATGGTATCTAGAGAACTCAAAGAGGGATGAGTTAGCTTATAGTTAGGCTTTGCACACTTCAGGGTTTGTCGTTGTCCCGATAAAGCTATAGAGTTATGGCATGTATAAGGGGTGTGTGATCAGCTAAGGCACTTGTGTCTGCTTCTGAATTTAGAGCGAGATTTCATACCATTCACAATGAAAGTAAAATCTCTATCCTCCCAAGCCTTGACACTTTGGCGAATCATAAACATTTTCTTTTTTGTATCTCTCTTGGATATCATCTTATTGATATGCATACTGTTTGGCTTGAAATTGATTGATGAGTAATTGGCTTTCTATATTTGTTTCGATTATTTCTGACTTTCGAGCCCGTTAATATATTAAACAACAATTGAAATAAACAAAGTAACACGAAGAATAAGTTCAATATATAAAAACTGTTAATATACTACCTGATAGGGAAATTACATAAACAAACCATAAAAAAAGCAAAACAACTAAATGGAAAACAACTGAAGAGCAGGACCACGCAGGGCCAAAATAACATCAGAGGAGAGAGGAGTGTCTTCCATATGAGGGAGCATTGCTAATGGCATTACATCATAAACTGGAACCATAGCTGTTTCAACTCGTGCAATCCTTTTCTGAACCTTCCCTTTACTCTTTCCACCAGAAAGTATCTTCTTCGTGCTTTTGCCTTTTCTTGTCTTTCTCTTCACTTTCTTATCAGGGCTTTCATAATAAAACTTGGCTGCCCCAGTTTCTTGAATGTGGTTGTAAGTTTCCACATATCAGCGGGTGGGGGGATTAGTGGTAGAGAACGTGATAATGTGTAGATCTCTGGAAAAAGAGAATTGAGGTAGGGGCTTTTATAGTGTTGAACCTCCGTAAAAATCTAATTGGTGGATTAAATTATCATTAATGGGATAGGTGGGAGGACCCTGAACTGCCATACATCCGTTAAGACAAAGGGACAACAGTTACAGATGCATGAAGCTGCTACAAGGAATTGGTTACAGATGCATGCAATCGGGTCTGACCAATGGGGTTTTTACCACATTATATATGGGTTGTGTCCTGTCTATTTAATGAAGAAGTATTATTTGGAGCATCCAATTTAAACTCATTTAAACCACATTATATATGGGTTGGGTCCTGTATATTGATAGCGTGAAAATGGAATTAGTTTGGGACATCTTTTTACCATTGGTTCTAACCCTGTGGAGGTTGATTTTGCCCATTTTCAGTCTGTTTTCCACTTGATACGAGACAAAGACATTGAAAGCATAACTGATAGATTTGAGTAATTTCATGCATAATTGTGTTTATTGGATATGATTGCGGGTACATGTGATTATGTGCAGGTAACAGGTACTAAGAAATGCATGGAACTGGCTTGGATCTAAAGGCAGCGTATCAAGTATTTGGAGCAGAAAAGACGCAGAAAAAGCTAAGTGTTGCGTTCAGACGCAGGAGCCCTGCGTTCAGACGCACAACATGGCAGCAGAGGAAGCAGAGAAGAAAATGCTGAAGAAATGACAACTCTGTGCGTTCAGACGCACAGACCTGCGTTTCAACGCAGGACTTTAACTCCAGAACTGTCAGTTTGGGCGACAACAACCACGAAGACCAAGGGGTGCGTTCAGACGCACCTGATGCGTTCAGACGCACGAGTCCGAGAAGCCAGAGAAAAGAGGAGAAAATGAACAAGTACTGCGTTTAGACGCAGGAAGCTGCGTTCGAACGCACAGCAGGTTTCCAGAAGCTTCTAGGACGGGTTTTTACAGGGGTAGAACAGGAGTTTCAGGCATCAGTTTTAGAGACTGTGGCAGTATAAAAGAAGGTGTCCAGGCACAGAATTAGGTTACACAATCATCATCACAGCAACCAGTACGAGAGCCGTCAGGATTGGAGCAGAGCAAGATTGGAGCAATTTTCAGTATTCAGCCATAAACCCGTTTGATCTTTCTTCTTTATTTTATGAAACATTGTTTTTCAATAATGTACGCTAGCTAAGCCTTTTACCTAGGTTCTCGGTGAACCTAGGGTTTATGAATTCAGCAGCTTGGTTTGTTTGATTTTCAGATGCATGACTAGTTGGAAGTCTTAATACAGAATTGGATTGTTTATTGTCTTGTCTTTGATTTTATATGCATGCATGAATGGCCTGATCACCCAGGGGTGTTATAGACAGGATCTGGTGCGCGAGAGTGGACAGTGAAAGTTAGGAAGAAAAGACAAAATTTAATACCCTATCTTGATGGACCGAGAGGTGAAAAGAATTTGGGGATTAGCCCAGAAGCATTAGACCAACTGCTAGACGTTTAGGGGGAGACCGAGAGGAGAGCCTGTAACCCTAGCAGACTTATAATGAACCTGCAGATTTTGATGGACCGAGAGGACCCGAGAAACTGCAGAGGAATGACAGGTGCATGAGACCGAGAGGAGATTGTAACATTGGTATGCTGGCATAAACAAGACTGCTGTGTGTTTCTAAAATCAATTGAACTAAACAAGCTGAATAGTAACCCTAGGGGATCCTAGGACCTAGATCTTTAATTCATCATCTTTTCAACTACAACAATTCCCAGAAAATTACTTCAAATAAAATTAGATTTTCTAATAACTGCTTTATTTACTGCAAACTGGTTTATTTAAACCACACCCCAACTTTCCTCCTTTTCATAAATTTGCATCTATTTCTAATTCTTACAAGTAAAACTCAAATTGTTCTCGTGGGTTCGACAATCAGAGTCATAAATACATACTCTATATTACTTGATCGTACACTTGCAAAAAAACAGATAGATTTACGCTGTCAAGTTTTTGGCGCCCTTGAGGGGGAACGGTTACAGTTTTTCTTAAAAGAATTAGAATAAGTTTCAAAGTTTTTTTTTTTTTTTTTTTTTTTTTTTTTTTTTTTTTTTTTGCGTTTATTTTCCCTTATCTTATTGCTCGTGAACTCTAATTTTCAGGCCATTCTAGTATATGCCCAGATTGCCTCGCGAACTGGTGCCACCACTTGAAGACCCAGAAAAACTTTTCAGAGAGCAAAACCGCAGACACCGAGTCACGATGTTTGAGCACGAAGAAAACACGCCAACAGAAGCAGGAACACCCACAGGACAGGAGCAACGCACTCCAGCACAGATGACTCTTTACATTGAGGAGCTGATAGCAGCAGGCTTTGCTACCAGGAACAATCAGAGGACTTATAACAGGTCTGGGAGGGCGATAGTAGAAAACTTCGAATTTCCTACCGGAGGACATCAACCAGCCATCGTAGTGCCACCAATAACAGCTGAGCACTTTGATCTGAAATCATCTACTATCCAAACAGCCCAGACTCATTGTCCATTCAATGGGAAAGCAGATGAAGATCCAAACGACTTCCTAAGAAAGTTCGAAGACTACTGCAACAAGATTAAGTACAGAGGAGTTGAAGCGGACACGCTAAAATTATTCCTATTCCCATACTGCTTGTTCAGGACAGCAAAAAGACTGGCTAGAAGCCAGACCACCAAGATCCATCACAACCTGGGAAGGGTGTGTTACTGATTTTTTGGCAAAATTCTTCCCCGCCTCTCGTGTTATCAAGCTTCAGAGTGAGATCTTATCCTTGAAACAGAAGATGGGCGAGAAGGTGGTAGACGCATGGGACAGGCTGATGAGACTCGTTAAAAGATGCCCCAATCACGGCTTCGGGGACGCGAAAATTCTGCAAGTATTCTACCACGCTCTTGACAGGGAGAACGCTGACAGAATTGACAGGGAAGCTGGGGGTAATTTTCTGTACCATGTAGATAAAGATGGAGCCTATGAACTGATGAAACAATTAGCCAAACAGGACACTCGTCTGTTTGATGACCGCAGGCTCACAGCACTAGCAGAACCAATGGCTGATGACAGGATTGTTAATCTCACAAAAGTAGTACAAGACTTAGTCAAAAAGGTATATACAGAAAAGAAAACCGTAGCATCAGTGGACAAACCAGACCTCGATGCAATAATTCATGAGCTTCAGGCTGAATATGCCAATTATGTTTAACAGCAGTGGCATCCAAGCCGCTACAGACCAGGCACATGTGACCATCCAGGGTTCCGTTACGAAAACCCAATGCAGCAGTTTATGCACCAGGGTTCCAGCACAGGCCACAGACACAACAGACAGCACCGGCACAGCAAGCACCAGCAGTACAACCACAGCTAAATTTATCAAAACAACATTTCGATACTTATATGGAGAAATTTAATAAGCAGTGTGAAGCTAGATTCTCGCAGATGGATTCATTGACTGCCGATGTAAGCCAAATGAAAATTGCTATCCGCAACCTGGAAGTACAGAATGGTCAGCTTGCACAGAATCAGGCAGAACGAGCCCCAGGGAATTTACCCTCAAACACAGTGAACAATCCACGCGATCAAATCAATGCTATCACAACTCGGAGTGGAACCGCACTGCAGGATCCGCCATATCCCAGTCATGCACGTGCAGAAAAGTCAAAGAACATTGAACACGAAGTATTTGACAGGGAAGACAGCTCAACCGCTAACCCTCAGCAAAGGGGTTCGGTCGAACAGGAAGCAAGGCAGAATAATGAGGGTAACCCAGGAACAGTGCCAATTACTAAAGAGGCGCCTTACCCTCTGAAGACACGTAAGAGAGATGACAGCAAAGACTACGCCAGATTTCAAGAGGTATTCAAGCAATTACAGATAAACATACCTTTCGCCGAAGCACTAGCCAAAATGCCTACTTATGCAAAATTTCTCAAAGACATATTGTATGGAAGAAGGCGAATTAGCGACTTCGAAACAGTAAATCTGACGACAGAAGCGAGCAGCTGTGTGAAAAACGGTCTACCTCTAAAGAAAAAAGACCCTGGCAGTTTTGTTATTCCTGTAACTCTGGGCAGTGCCTACACAGGAAAAGCCATGTGCGACTTGGGTGCCAGCATTAACCTAATGCCACTGACCATCTTCAAAAATCTGGGAGTCGGAGAACCGAGGCCAACCAGAATTATGCTTCAAATGGCTGACAGATCCGTAAAACCTGCCTAAGGAGTCATTGAAGATATCCTGGTGAAAGTTGGGGAGCTTATTTTTCCAGCAGATTTTGTGATACTGGATATGGAGGCAGGAGAGGTCCCACTAATTTTAGGCAGACCTTTCCTAGCAACTGGTGAAGCCATTATCAACCACAAAAGTGGAGAGCTGTCCATGCAAATCAACGAAGAAAAAGTGAAATTCAACGTCTTTAAATCTCTCCAACTCCCAGATTATTATGGTCATGAAAACTGTTTTGCAGTGGAGGTAATTGAAGATCTGGAAAGTGAGGAGATGGAAAACTTATGGGGCAAATTTGTGGACATGTACCCAGCTGAAACAGGGGAGCACCAAGCTGAGCAGATAATGAGAACAGAAAGCTGGATCACCCTATATAAGGATGAAGAAGGCGAACAGAAAATGACATTGGTGCCATCACTTCAGGAACCACCAGTCCTGGAGTTGAAACGGTTACCAGACCACCTCAGGTACGCATATATTGGTGAAAATAATACTCTGCCAGTAATTGTTTCATCTCTTCTATCTCAGGAACAGGAAAAAAAGCTGTTGGATGTACTTAGAGAGCATAAAGAAGCTATCGGATGGACAATTGCTGACCTGAAAGGAATCAGCCCTGATTACTGCATGCACAAAATAAGAATCGAAGAGGGAAAGAAGCCAGTCATCCAACCTCAACGGAGATTGAATCCAATCATGAAGGATGTGGTACGTAAGGAGGTCATGAAGTGGTTATAAGAAGGGATTATATACCCCATATCAGACAGCACCTGGGTTAGTCCTGTCCAGTGTGTACCAAAGAAAGGGGGTATTACTGTAGTACAGAGCGCTGATCAGGAACAGATCGCCCAGCGCACTGTCACTGGCTGGCAAATCTGTATGGATTATAGGAAGCTGAATGACGCGACACTGAAAGACCACTTTCCGCTGCCATTTATGGACCAGATTGGCTCACCATGCTTATTATTGCTTTCTTGACGGGTACTCCGGATACAACAAGATATACATTAATCCGGAAGATCAAGAAAAGACGACGTTCACCTGTCCATATGGAACGTTTGCTTTAAGACGTATGCCATTCGGATTATGTAACGCTCCAGCGACATTCCAAAGATGTATGATGGCCATATTTTCTAACATGATAGAGAAAAATCTAAAAGTGTTCATGGATGATTTTTCGTTATTTGGGGACAGTTTCGACGACTGTTTACACCATCTGGCCAGAGTTCTAATTCGATGCAGAAAGACTAACCTGGTACTCAACTGGGAGAAATGCCACTTCATGGTTACTGAAGGAATAGTGCTAGGACACAGGATTTCCAGCAAAGGCCTAGAAGTATACAAAGAAAAAATAGAGGTGATTAAGCATCTACCATATCCGATCACAGTTAAAGCAATCAAGAGTTTTTTGGGCCATGCAGGGTTTTAAAGAAGGTTTATCAAAGATTTTTCCAAAATTACAAAGCCATTATGTAATTTGTTGGGAAAAGATGTGTCATTCATATTCGACGAAGCCTGCAAAGAAGCCTTTGACATACTCAAAGATAGGCTGATAACTGCACCCATTATCACAACGCCAGATTGGACCCTCCCATTTGAGCTGATGTGCGACGCCAGTGACTACGCAGTGGGCGCAGTGTTGGGGCAGCGAAAGGATAAAGTGTGCAGTGTAATTTATTATGCCAGCAGGGTCCTGAATGAAGCACAGATTAATTATGGGACTACAGAAAAGGAGCTGCTTGCAGTTGTTTTTGCTCTGGAAAAGTTTAGATCCTATCTGGTAGGTTCAAAAGTCATTATCTTCACGGATCATAGTGCGTTGAAATATTTACTGGAGAAAAAGGATGCAAAGCCGAGGTTGCTGCGTTGGATTCTGCTGATGCAGGAATTCGATGTCGAAATCAGGGATAAAAAAGGAGTGGAAAATGTGGTAGCTTATCACCTTTCTCGCCTGGAAAACCCAACAGAAGAATTCGTGCCAATTCAAGAAAATTTCCCGGATGAGCATATCATGAAGATCAAGACCAACATACAACCCTGGTATTACGCAATAGCCAATTATTTGGTCAACGGAGCACTTACTGAAGACATCACCCCTTGGCAGAAAAAGAAGTTTATTTTAGAATGCAGACACTATTTCTGGGACGGTCCCTACCTGTTTAAACAAGGGGTAGATAACATTCTCCGACGTTGTATCCCATGTCATGAGATTCTAGAAGAAATTCAGCACTGTCACTCAGCACAGTGTGGAGGACACTTCACTGGCCCGAGAACAGCTCACAAAGTACTGCAGTCATGATTTTTCTGGCAAACTATTTTCAAGGACTGCCAGGATTATGCACAAAGCTGTGATCGCTGCCAGCGCACAGGAAATATCTCCCAGCAAAATGAGATTCCCGTGACACTTTGGCAAGAGGTTGAGCCTTTTGATGTTTGGGGTATTTATTTTATGGGTCCATTTCCTTCTTCTCTGGGAAATCTCTATATCTTACTGGCAGTAGACTACGTGTCAAAATGGGTAGAAGCTATGGCCTGTCAGAAGAATGATGCAGCAGTTGTGGAACGATTCCTCAAGCGCAATATTTTTACCAGATTCGGAACACCAAGAGCCATGGTCAGTGATGAAGGCTCTCATTTTATCAACAAAGTCTTCGCCGAGGTTTTAAAGCAGTATGGGGTGTCTATCCATAAGGTGTCACTGCCTTACCACCCTCAAGCAAACGGGCAGGCAAAGGTGACGAACAGAGAAATAAAAAGCATATTGGAAAAAACTGTGAATCCTAGCCGGAAGGACTGGTCAGTAAAGCTTGACGATGCGCTCTGGGCGTACAGAACTGCTTACAAAACCCCGCTGGGAATGTCCCCATACCAGCTTGTTTTTGGTAAAGCATGTCACTTACCAGTAGAATTGGAGCACAGAGCTTATTGGGCAATCAAGCAACTCAATATGGATCACAGTTTATCAGGAAACAAGAGGAAGATGGCACTCCTCAAACTGGAGGAATTTCGTAAAACAGCTTATGAGAGTGCCAAAATCTATAAAGAGAAAACGAAGAAGTGGCATGACAATCGCATTCTACCAAAGAAGATAGAAATTGGGCAGAAGGTTCTCCTTTACAACTCAAGGATGAAATTCTATCCAGGGAAGTTGCGCTCAAGATGGTCTGGACCATTCATTGTGAAAGACATTACATCATGGGGAGTAGTGGAGCTGGAGAACCCAAGGGACAATAATGTTTTCAAGGTGAATGGAAACAGAGTCAAGCCATACAGAGATCCTCAGGAGATAATAGAGGTAGAGGCGATCTACCTAGACCTGCCCTGACCACAAGAGAGGTAACAAAGTCGGGCTGTCGACTGTAAATCACAAGCGCTGGTTGGAAGGCAACCCAACATAGAATATTCGTTTTTATATTTAGTTATTTATTATAAAAATGTTCATAATATGATAGAAAAGTGGGGAAGAGGGGTTTAATGTTGAATTTAGTGTTTCTGGGAAAATTCAACAGTTCGAGGCGTGCGTTCAAACGCGGAAGACCTGCGTTTAAACGCATACCTGCGTTCAAACGCAGAAAGACTGGGCCCAGACGCAGAAACTATGGAAAATTGGATAACTTATGTGCGTCCAAACGCATACGGATGTGCGTTCAAATGCACACCAACATCAATAGGATTCCGGCTAACACATGTGCGTTCAAACGCAAGTTTGGTGCGTTCAAACGCAGATGAAAAAATGAAAAATTTTAAGGCAGTGCGTTCAAACGCTACAGGTGCGTCTGAACGCAGAAGACAATCAACAGAAGTTTCTAGAGCGAAGGCATGCGTTCAAACGCAACATTAGCGTTCAAACGCAACTAATCCAAAGATTGCAGAACATCAAGAAATCACAAGGTGTGCGTTCAGACGCAGTGCATGTGCGTTCAAACGCAAAACATCAACAATCCAGAAATTCCAGAAAGTACAAGTCCTGCGTTCAAACGCAGTTCATGAAGATTCAAGATTTTGACAGAAACACTAAACACTGCGTTAAAACGTAGAGGGTGCGTTCAAACGCACATCGAGCGGGATCAGAAAATTTGGAAAAATTTTGAATTTCGGGGGCCATTTTGCAATTTTTGAGAATTTGCCTATATATACTGTACGGCTGAAAGTGACCCATTTTCACTTCAGTCAAACAGTTTTCAACTCTCTCTCTCTAGAAACTCTCTCTGCCCTAGCAGCCGCCAGCAACAGTCATCCGCCAGACAACTCCGACCACCACCGCAGGGACACGAAACTGCCAGAAACAGTATGGGGGTGATCACGCTCAACAGATCAAAGCATTTCCAGATCCGCTTCAGAGAGCAGTTTCCGGATCTGTACCCGTAAGATTCACTCGGGGTAGCCAGGTTCTGTTCTTTCTCTCTCTTTGCAGATTTCTATTTTTCTGTTTGTGATTTTTTGAGATGGATGAGGACATACCATATATGAGGCCAGATAGGGCAATCGCACCCTTGAACATCATAGATTGCAGACTGCTTAGGGTCGACCATTTCTGTGACCATAGGTTTGTCAATATGGAAGCCCACCGTTTCTTTCTCCAAGACAAAAAGATTAGGTATGACATACCCGCTGAGAGAAACTTTCCTCGTGATATTGTGTCTATGGGGGAAGACCTGATCAACTTTACGGGGCAGGATCATTTTGGGGACTTGTTTACCGGCTTTACCAATCTGCAGGTCAGTTCTGTGCTGGCTAAAGAAATTTTCAGTAATCTCCAGCAGTGCATGAACAGTGAAGCCCAGTCCATTGACTGGATTTACTGCAGAAAGACTTGGATTAGGATCACCCCAGAGAGTATTCGAGAGAGTTTGGGTCTGGAATTGGTGTTGGACGATTGTCAGTTTCAGGAACTGCGGCGTCATCCCTCTGAACAGCTTAGTGACCAGATCCTTCACACCCTGTGTGCGGGTGTACCAGGCGCTGCTTGGTATTACCCCCACCGGAGTCCTTCCTATCAGAAACTCCCTGCTACATATTTGATTCGAGAGGCGAGATGGTGGACTGAGTGGGTCAACATCCGGATTGTTGGCATTAAGCACATGACACGGATAGACTATAATTTTGCACTTTTGGTGTACTTTTTGATGACCCGTGAGCCTGTGAGCCTCCCGGAGATTATTTGTGAGTTTTTTCGGGAAAGACGAGAGTCCCACAGCAAGAAGGGTTTGGGTCTTTTGGGGATGTTGACTAAAATGGCACAGGACTATCACGTGCCGATTCCTGGTGAGCGGAGAGATATCCGACCGGTTCAGGAACGCCAGTACCGCAAGATGAGATGTGCTTTACACGAGGCTCTGCATGGGCCTCCCGAATATGTCCAAGTGGACGATGGTGATGATGATGATGCTCCACCTCATGGTAGGGTTGATGGCATGCCACCACCGCCTCCGCCGGTTGATGATGGTTTTCCAGCCTTACCAGGTCCCCTTAGACTGCCCCGATTTGCTAGTTCCAGTGAACCCAGGCAGACCGAGCCCGATCTAGGGCAGTCCAGCAGAGGGCCAGGCGCAGTTCTTTTGGGCGCCTGGAGAGGACTGAGCATGAGGAGTGGGTCAGAAAGAAAATTAAGGCACAAGAAAAAATGCAGAACTACCTGGTGAGGACGGTCAAGAAAATGGCCAGGGGTCTTGGAAAATTGTTCAAGACCCAGAAGCATATTTACTATGCCAACACAGCTGCACTGCGAGCTCATGAGGCTGCCCTCGCTGTGATTCAGAGCAATATGCGTGGTAAGAAATTTAATTTCCCGGACCACTATTCTATTGATAACTGTCCCAGTTGGACAATGGAGGATAGTAGGCCCTATGACAGCTTCTCTGGCCATGACCCCACCCCGAGTCCGGAACACGCCGACAGTGTTGGTGACCTCGGCAGACCCGGTACCTAGTACCCACCCAGACAGCACGTAGACCCAGGGGCCAGCAGTGCCCATCCCGGTGCCAGCCACGCTGGTACCGCTGCCGCAGCACGACAGGCTGCGAGGAAGAGACCCAGAGGGCGGACCCCTGAACCATCTCCTGAGCCGACTGACCAGTCTACTCCGGAGAACACAGATTCGAGTTATAGACCAGATCACTAGAGTCGCGAGGACGCACCACCTCTAGTGTGGGGGTGGGGAATCGTGTCCTCCTGCATGGCCATGTCATCATATTTTTGTTCAGTTTATTTTTTTATTTTATTTTGATTTTTTTTTGAGTCATCACGTTTTTTCTTTTTTGAGTCTACCCACCTATTTTTCTGACCTTGCATATATATATATATATATATGTATATATATATATGTATATATATATATATATATATATATATATATATATATATAAATCAGAAAAATCTTAAAATCTTTTGAGAAAGGGCAATTGATGGAACTGTAAACTGTAAATAATTCAGTAAGTAAAACTCCAACAGGGAAGAAAATTGACATCGAGGTGTAGGAGTTTTATTTTTCTTTGGATGGCTAGATCCAGTGCAACCCAGAATTCTCCGGTAGGTTGTGGCATGAGTTAGGAATCCGACTAGTTACCACACCACCGTCACAAAGGTAGTCGACAACCTGCCTACGGGCGTCAGCACGGTCACTGCATCTTTCAATGGAGTGTTTGGCTTATAACGGACCTCACGTCCTGTTTCTCAGCCTTAGGTCCAAATAGTTAGCCCATTTGCAGCCATTTACCCCTTTATTCATAGCCACTTCAGCCTAGGAAGCCTTACTTGTGACTTGCATCACTTGTTTAGTTGGCCAGTACTACGCGTTATGACAGATGGAGTGAGTCTAGGAGGGTTGTAGAGGAACGAGAGCTTTTTCACAGATCAGTTTTGGACAGCATGAGGGTGTGACAGGGCGAGTTAGAGGCGACAACATTAATTTGCAGGAGGTGAATCACTACATTACACAGTGATCACGAGAGGAGTAGTCGCGTGTGTGATATCTATTTCACACAGATCAGGGTTTCGGGGTTGTCAGGTTTTAATTGGAGGTCGTGCCTATTTCTACATCTTTGGTGATGAGGAGGTTAGGTGGGACAACACGTTATTTTCTGGAGTACAAGGATTACTCTTCATACCCCACAGATTTATGATTGCACTACCCAGCTTAGTTAGTTGAAATCTTTTGTATTTTCGTATAATTGTTTAAAAAAAAAAGAAAAGAAAAAAAAAGAGTATATATTCGTTGTTTCAAGTTATTGTTAGTATTAGTTAATAAAATCAAGATGAGTAGGGAACACTATTTAGACTACATGCTACTTCACAATTGTGGCCGCGAGAACGGCGAATCAGCACCATGATTTCAGGAAATTGGGAAACAGGGACTTAGTTGTTTTGGACAGTCTTCGGGGGGCATGGTGAGGGGTGTGAGTTGGGAACAGTGAGGTGTCATAACAAGTAGGATTGGCTTTTCCTATTACATACAAAAACCTACCTGTTAGACTTAGGATCCCTGATGGAAAATAGCTCGGAAGGTAGGTTAACTAGGGATTTACTCAGGACACAGACGAAAGTAACAGTAAGGGGAGCCCGTGCTTATTTTCCACCATGAGAAATGAACAGGCTCACCAATCGACTTTCTATCGGTATTTCCTGGAGGAAGAATGAACATTGAAGGACACATCAATTTTAATTCTAGAGATTGCCCAATCTCAACCAAAAAAAAATTTGTTTAGGTCTTGAGTCAGTTTGTGTGTATTACTTGTCTGAGTCAGTTAAAACAGTTGAGTCTTTTGGTCTTTAGCATGAATCTGTGGAAGGGGGAAGTATGCAATTTAAGTATGCAAAAGAACGGTCTGCAAGGCAGTATGCAAGGGTCTGCTCGGGACGAGCAGAGTTTAATGTGGGGCTATTTTGATAGCGTGAAAATTGAATTAGTTTGGTACATCTTTTTACCATTGGTTCTAACCCTGTGGAGGTCGATTTTGCCCATTTTCAGTCTGTTTTCCACTTGATACGAGACAAAGACATTGAAAGCATAATTGGTAGATTTGAGTAATTTCATGCATAATTGTGTTCATTGGATATGATCGTGGGTACATGTTATTATGTGCAGGTAACAGGTACTAAGAAATGCATGGAATTGGCTTGGATCTAAAGGCAGCGTATCAAGTATTTGGAGCATAAAAGGCGCAGAAAAAGCTAAGTGTTGCGTTCAGACACAGGAGCCCTGCGTTCAGACGCACAACATGGCAGCAGAGGAAGCAGAGAAAAAAAGGCAGGGACTTTGACTCCAGAACTGTCAGTTTGGGCGAGAACAACCACAAAGACCAAGGGGTGCATTCAGACGCACCTGGTGCGTTCAGACGCACGATTATGAGAAGCCAGAGAAAAGAGGAGAAATGAACAAGTACTGCGTTTAGACGCAGGAGCGGTGCGTTCAGACGCACTGCGTTTAGACGCAGGGAAGCTGCGTTCGAACGCACAGCAGGTTTCCAGAAGCTTCTAGGACGGGTTTTTACACGGGTAGAATAGGAATTTCGGGCATCAGTTTTAGAGACTGTGGCAGTATAAAAGAAGGTGTCCCGGCACAGAATTCGGTTACACAATCATCATACAGCAACCAGTACCAGAGCCGTCAGGATTGGAGCAGAGCAAGATTGGAGCAGTTTTCAGTATTCAACCATAAACCCGTTTGATCTTTCTTCTTTCTTTTATGAAATATTGTTTTTTAATAATGTACGCTAGCTAAACCTTTTACCTAGGTTCTAGGTGAACCTAGGGTTTATGAATTCAGCAGCTTGGTTTGTTTGATTTTCAGATGCATGTCTAGTTGGAAGTCTTAATACAGAATTGGATTGTTTATTGTCTTGTCTTTGATTTTATATGCATGCATGAATGGCCTGATCACCCAGGAGTGTTATAGACTGGATCTGGTGCGTGAGAGTGGCCAGTGAAAGTTAGGAAGAAAAGACAAGATTTAATACCCTATCTTGATGGACCGAGAGGTGAAAAGAATCAGGGGATTAGCCCAGAAGCATTAGACCAACTGCTAGACGTTTAGGGGGAGACCAAGAGGAGAGCCTGTAACCCTAGCAGAGTTATAATGAACCTGCAGATTTTGATGGACCGAGAGGACCCGAGAAACTGCAGGGGAATGGCAGGTGCATGAGACCGAGAGGAGATTGTAACATTGGTATGCTGGCATAAACAAGATCGCTGTGTGTTTCTGAAATCAATTGAACTAAACAAGATGAATAGTAACCCTAGGGGATCCTGGGACCTAGATCTTTAATTCATCATCTTTTTCAACTACAACAATTCCCAGAAAATTACTTCAAATAAAATAAGATTTTCTAATTACTGCTTTATTTACTGCAAACTAGTTTATTTAAATCACACCCCAACTTTCCTCCTTTTCATAACTTTGCATCTATTTCTAATTCTTACAAGTAAAACTCAAATTTTTCTCGTGGGTTTGACAATCAGAGTCATAAATACATACTCTATATTACTTGATCGTACACTTGCAAAAAAGCAGATAGATTTACGCTGTCATATATTTAATAAACAAGTATTATTTGGAGCAACCCATTTAAATACATTAGTAATAAACAATTATTATTCAAGTTATGTATATATATTGTTGTATTTTCAATTCTTTCTCACTACCATTGTTGATAATTTGATAACTTATAACCTAATTGATTCATGAAAGAAAATTGTTTGATGTTGTTGTGTGAGTTTATGTTCATGGTTTAGGCGTAAATTACTATTGACCCTTTTCTTAAAAGTGTTTTATTCTAATTGGATTGTAATTTTTGTAGTCTGGTATGGATTGTTTTCTGGAATGTCCCAACCGATCCCCAAAGTTCACGAGCTGGCCCATTTGCGTGGCTGCGCGACAAATCGGTGCAACCCCAAAACAATACCCATGGATTTGTGAATTCTATGGTGTTGGTTTGTAGTTGCACCAGTTTGCTGCGCGCCACCCAGTGGGCCAGTTCTCTAAATTTGAAGATACTTCGGACATCGACGTGAAGCCATCTATACCCCCTTCTCTTTCCTTCACACTATCAAATTGTTAGTTTGTGTTCGTACGTTTTTTCTAGGGTTCCAATTCAGTGGCTAGATTTTTCAACCAAACAGTTGAATAAATACCGTTTCAACACCCATTAAGTCGCCTTTCAATTGCGAGAACATGGAACTGCATAATTAGCATGACTGAGCTTGGGCAACTGCGGCACCGGTACAGCGCTGGCTAATGTTACTGCTCTGTTACTCAACCACCATATCTTGGAGACGCATCCAAACGATCCTAAAACTTCATGAATTGCCCCATTTGGTTGGTTGACAAAGGTGCGTTGCAAATAGGGGCAACTACAAAACAATACCCATGGAATTGTCAATTCTATGGTGTTTGGTTCGTAGTTTCCCTTGTGTGCTACGCGCACCAGCCAGCCACCGAGACGAGGTGGTTCATGAAGTTTGAGGATACTTTGGAGATCGAAGTCAAGCCATAACGAACGGAAAAGTGACATCATCTGGAGCCGTTATAGTTCCGCAGTTGCCCATACTCTCTGATGTTGTTTCCAATTTCATGTTCTCTTGTTGAAACACGACTTCAAGGGTCTTGGACTGGTAATTAATAATTTTTGGGTTCGTTGTGCTAGTTGTTATCCTTAACGAACCCTGCATGTGTTGGGTTTGATTGCCCTCATTTTAGCAAACTAACCAACATGTCAGAATCTTATTGATGTTAAAGTCTAGTTTCTTTGTCGTCTTCGAGATCAACTTGGTTTCTTTGATTTATTTTGGAAATTGCTGTTGTAAAATAGTTTTTTTTTTTTTTTTACTTTAAGGTAGAACTTCATTAAATCAACCAAATACTAAAATAGTCAACTAAGTACAATAGAGGTAGAGATATTAATCTTATAAGATCTTAATCTACCATGATATTCTCTCTAGTCTTCTCTTGGTATGTACTGTTATCTTGTTTAGGTTTATCCAGGCTTTGGCATGTGCACATTATCATGACCGTTTTGGCGCATCACGTAAATGTGAAGGCGGAGCCCGCGGCTATGAAGCCATTTTGTCGCACTTAGGGAGATACAGCTAGAGGTAAAGCTAGCTACAGAAAGATGAGATGTATTATTTTGAAACTTCAAGATAGATAGCTAGTACAAAAGCCGCAGAATATAGAATTTGGTATAATGCGCAGAGTATAGGTTTTCGTCTACTGGACTTGTACATTTGGGGTAAAACTTTGGCAATGTAAATTTTGTGGACACACATATATATATATATATATTGATGTTTTTGAAATGTGTTATATATATATATATTGATGTTTTTGAAATGTGTTGTGTGTTCTTTCAAGTTTAGTAGGTGTGTCTTGTGTTGGTTGTGCCTGAAAACATAAGGCTATGTGTTGGTTGTCCCTGAAAATAAGCTGCAGGTTGGAATCCTCGAGCTATGATTTAGAATGGTTGCAGGGTCTACCTGAAATACGGCGAGAAAACAAACTTGTTGTATTAGTTATCAACAAAAATGACGAAAATTTATTTTCTTGCCGTACAAAATAACACTCAAATATGGCAAGAGTGAGTTAATATGGCTTTACTTTTTCCGTAATACATAGGACATAAACTTCAAAATTAACTCCTTTAATGACAAATTAATTGTTGTATATGGAAGCCCAAACACTGCGATATGAAGATACTGTAGCCGTATATATTCTGTCATAAACGGCGATTGTCTTCCTGTTTTTGAGAATCAAATACGGCGAGAGGGCTTTTATGGCGAGGTTTTTTCTTACCGCATAGTATTAAAGTCAAAATACCTCGTGACCGAGCCATTTTTCGCTGTTTAAGCATTTAACGACTAGAAAAACCCTATAAACGGCGTTACTTTCTCGTCATTTTTCGGTATGTTTCCAGTAGTGATATTATTAAATGCAAGCTTGTTGACCAACAATTATTAAAATACAAAGAGTGTGCATGCACTAAGATAGGGACATCATCTCTAAGGACATTAGTTGAAGTATTTTTTTTTCATCTGGTGATGTTTAGCCTTGACATTGGATAGGGAGTCCAACTAAGCTACATCTTGATGCTGCATATTAAAGTATCAATAGTAATATTTCAATCATAGGTAACAAATTATTGTATTGAAACAAAATTGTTGACTCAAAGACCCTTGAGTGTGTTTTGGGAAGTAATTATTTTGAGTGATGAAAGAAAAAGGCAAAGGCAAAGCATTTCTGATACTCCAAGGCCTTGAGATACTGACAGAGCTTCAAAGCCTTGAGAGTAGTTTTTATTGTGCTGAATGTTCTAACAATCTTGTGTTGCAAATTGGCTATCTGATTATATAGATCAGAGATTTGCTGCAAATGCTCATGTTTTATACTCTCTATATATCTAACACAATTGCAGATGTCCTGATCAAGGAGAATCAAGATTTCTGGTTTTAACTTTGACAGACTGTGAAGCATGTTCATAGCTTCAAGGCCTTGAGATGTGCCTTGAGCTGCTGACAGTTTTACAGAACTTATTTGATTCTTTCTTGCAGGGTTTGATCTGTGTTATTGTGATTGTTTAATGACTTCTAAGAGTCTTAAACTAGTTTATCATGTGTCATACGTGTCAGAAGTTAATCAGATTATTGTTTTATTATTTCATCCAGTTTTTATCTGAAACTGGAAAACCAAACAAACTTAGTACTGCTATATTTCTGGATTTTGTTGTTGTTATGTTTTAATGTTGTTGCAGGTTTGCTAAACGTGCAAATGCAATCTCAACAAACTCCAACGGATATCTACTCAGAGCTGTTTGAATTGGTGTTGAAACATGAAGACGATTTGTAGGAACTGAGATCCTAAAATCTCTCATTCAGTTGCAGTGAGTAGATAAAAAGACTGGTTTGAATTTTGAAAGGGAGAGGATTGCAGAGAACTGATAGAAGTGTGAAATATTCGTGGGAGATCGTTCATTCAAACACACAGACATTCAAGCTTCAATTCCAGATTTCACAAGATCAATCATTCTAATTTCCAAAAGAACACATCCAGGCTTCACAAGCTTATTCTTATACTGTGTTCTTCATCTGTTTTGTAATCTGCTTATTTTTTGTATATCTAAAACCTCACTAAACTTAGTGGTTTGTTGTTCAAGTGAACAACTAGAGGTTCCTGCTAGCTCAACAGTTAGTAGCTGATACTAGATAGGTTTGGAACCACAAGCTGTATAGGTTTAAGGGAAATCACTTAGGCTTGAAGATCTAGGGCTGTTTTTATGTGAGTAATAAGAAGTGTTTGCCCAATCCTGGTGGGATTAGATCCCTCAGGCAGAGATTAGGTCCATTGGGACTGAACTCTGTAAATTGCATTGTGTTCTTTACTTTACAGTTTTTTTATTTTCTGTTGCACACAACTCAAATCAAACTAGGGTTTATATGCTGTTTAGAACTGATAATAGTTCAAGGCCTTGAAGCTTTCTATTTTTCCTTTGAAAGTTTCTGACTGTTTTCTAAAATCTCAAGGCCTTGTGATTTGAGTTTCACACTCAAGTTAATATGTTAAAAACTGTGTTTTGCAAAAAGTTTCCATACTCTATTCAACCCCCCCCCCTTCTAGAGTATTTTGGTCCTATATTTACTCTACATTACACACTTTTAATTGGTATCAGAGCTTGGGACACTGATATAGATCTAGCAATCTTATCACTATGAGTAATGTAGGAGACGGTGGATTCTCACAAGGAAGGGCAGCCAACAGACCTCCATTGTTCTGTGGTGATAACTTCATGCACTGGAAGGCATTGATGTAGATGTTCATCATAGATCAAGACATGGAACTGTCGTCAATAGTTCATAATGGTCCTCATGAGTACTACACTACCATTTATGGAGTCAGATGTATCAAGTCTGAGGAAAATCTCTCAGTTACTGAACTAGAAAAGGTATCAAAAAATTACAAGGCTATGAATCTGTTATACTTTGCTCTTAATGCAGATGAGTTCAACAGAGTGTCAAATTGCAAAAGTTCCAAAGAAGTATGGGACAAACTGGTTGTGACATATGAAGGAACAAGCCAGGTTAAGCAAACCAAAATCAACATACTTTTGAGGCAATATGAGTTGTTCAAGATGAACTCAGATGAGACCATTACGGAGATGTTCAAAAGATTCACTGATGTGGTGAATAATCTAGAGTCATTGGGAAAGAAGTTTTAAAATGAAGAAAAGGTCAGAAAAATTCTGAGAAGCTTGCCAAAAGCCAAGTGGGAGCCAAAGACAACAACCATTGAGGAAGCTCAGGATTTTACTCTCCTTCAGCTAGATGATCTACAAGGAAAGCTGCTCACTCATGAAATGTCTATGAAGGATGTAGAAGGTGATCTGAGTGAAAAATCAAGAACCTAGCACTTAAGGCCAAAGACAATGAAAAATCTCAAAGCCTTGAGAGTGAAGATGAGCATGATGATGAAGAGGCTTTAGCATTGATCCTCAAGGCCTTGGCCAGGATTCTCAAGAAGAAAAGAAACTCTGGTAACAGGGACTACAACAGAGAGAGATCAAGACCTTCAAGCAGCAAGGACTACAAAGGTAAATATTCATCACAGTTACATAAAACTAAAGTAATGAATTGTTTTGAGTGTGGTGATGCAGATCATTTAGTAAGAGACTGTCCAGAAAATAAAAAGAACATGAACTTTCAGAAGAAAGACAGTGATAACAGAAGGAAGAAAGCCATGATGGCTTCCTGGAGTGATTCTGATTCATCAAGTGACTCAGACACAGAAGAAGATCAATCAAATTTGTGCTTCATGGCCAAACATAATGAAGAAAAGTTATCGGACAGACATATTTAAGAAATGGTAAAAAATCTTCTTGCTAGTCCGTCTGATGTACTTCCTGAAATTCTCAAGAGCATGTTTTTAAATGAGGAAAGTTATAGAAATGAGATTTCTTCTTTAAATATTAAGATTCATGAGCAGGTAAAAGAAAACCTGGACCTAGTTTTTACCAACAAAACTGTTGAAGTTTCTAAGAAAAAAATTGAAAAGGACTTCAAGGCCTTGGACAGCAGGTTCAAAGCCTTGAAGGTACAGATAAAAGAGATTGTTGATCAAAACACTCTTTTGACTGAAAGATATGCTGATCTAAAGACTCATTCTGAGAATTTATAACAACAAATCTGTTCTTTGACTGATAAACTTCAAGAGTCTAAAAAGGTCCTAGCCAGTTTTACAGGCTCTGAACATAATCTAAATCTCATTCTTGGAGGAAGTCTGAAATCGATGCATAAAAGTGGGATTGGCTATAATCCAAATTTTCCAAAGAAAAGCCAAACTACTTTTGTCAAATCTGGTAGAAGACATTCTCCAAAGTGTCATTACTGTGGAAAAATTGGTCATATCAGATTAACTTGTCCCTTCAGAAGATCAGAACCTCACATTATGAGGAATACTTATCCTTATCAGTTTAAGGGACAGGTTAGGCAGATTTGGGTTCCAAAAGGAATTAGACCACCAAACATGCTGATTTTGAGTATGACTCAAAGTTCTGCACTTGGTCTAACAGCCTGTTGAGGCAACAATTACTTTTGCAGGATGTCACCAAGCCCTTGAAAGATCAGAAATGGATATTAGACAGTGGATGTTCCAGACATATGAGGGGAAAGAAATTTCTCTTTACTGAGCTTACAAAAAAATCTGGAGGAACAATCACACTTGGTGACAAAGCGAAATGCAATATAATTGGTATAGGTAGTATTGGTAATAGTTCTACCAACTCTATCTCTGATGTTTATCTGGTGGGTGGAATTAAGTATAATCTGCTTAGTATCTCTCAGTTATGTTATAAAGATTATAAATCTATATTTGACAAGGAAAAATGTGTGGTGCAAGATGAGAAATCTTGTGATTGCATACTCACTGCTCCGAGATCATATAATCTATATGCTATGAGTACTAACAGTGTTGCAGGTGACAAGTTAAAATGCCTCAAGTCCTCGAAGGAAGATTCACAGATTTGGCACAGAAAGTTTGGGCATATTAGCATACACACCTTGAATAAACTCATCTCAAAGGATTTGGTAAGAGGTTTACCATCCCAGAAATTTTCTGATGATGAGGTTTGCAAGGCTTGTGTACAAGGTAAGCAAACCAGAAGCTCATTCAATCCAAAGAACTTTGTAAGTACTTCTAGACCCTTAGAACTGTTGCATATGGACTTGTGTGGTCCTATGAGAGTTCAGACCCCAAAAGGTAAGAGGTATATGCTTTTTATAGTATATTATTCTAGATTTACTTGGGTGATGTTTATTAGAGACAAAACTGAAGCCTTATCTAAATTTTCTAGATTGTGCAAAGAGCTTCAAACTTTGAAAAATTTACATGTTGCATCCATCAGAAGTGATCATGGTAGGTAATTTGATCAACTTGACTTTGATTTGTTTTGTGCAAAGCATGGCATTTCACACAACTTTTCTGCACCTAGAACTCCACAGCAAAATGGAGTAGTTGAAAGGAAAAATAGGACACTTGCGGATATGTCTAGAACCATGCTACTTGAAAGTAACTTGCCAAAGTTCTTGTGGGCAGAAGCTGTTAATACTGCCAATTATGTGCTAAATAGATGCTTGATTAGACCTATTTTGATAAACATCCCTTATGAACTGTTTAAAGGTAGGAAGCCTAGTGTTTCTTATTTCAAACATTTTTGGTTGTATCTGCTTTGTGCATAATAATGGTAAAGACAATCTTGGTAAATTTGATGCTAGGAGTGATGAAGGTGTATTTCTTGGATATTCTCAAACTAGCAAATCTTATAGAGTTTACAATAGAAAAACAAAGATTGTGGAAGAGAGCATTCATGTGATTTTTGATGAAATTACTAAGGATTCTCTGAGTGAAAGTTTTGCAGATATAAATTTGAACAAGCATGAGTCTGATGAATGGTGTGAAAGAGGACAAAGGAAAAACTAATGTGCAGAATCAATCAGGTGAATCTCAAGGCCTTGAACCTCCTACAGAACCAAAATCTCAAAGCGTTGAGACAGAAGCTGAAACTTTCTATGATGCTCCCTCTACTGTTTCAAGAACTCAAAGCCTTGAAGGAGAATATTCCTGGATACCAAGGAAGAAGTTTAAGTACCTTGCAGATCATCTAGCTGACAATATCATATCTGATCCATCCACTGGAACTCAGACAAGAGGACAATTGAAGAATTTGTGTGCTTTTAGTGCATTTGTATCTTTTATTGAGCCTAAAAAAACCAAGGAAACACTAGAAGATGCAGACTAGATCATTGCAATGCAGAGTGAGCTGAATGAATTTGAAAGAAACAAGGTATGGAATCTGGTTCCCAGACTAAAGAGAAATCATTTATTGGAACCAGATGGGTGTTCAGAAATAAGCTTGATGAGAATTGCATAGTGGTAAGGAACAAAGCCAGACTGGTGGCACAGGGATATAATCAAGAAGAAGGTATAGATTATGACGAGACTTTTGCTCCTGTTGCCAGGTTAGAAGCTATTAGAATACTTCTTGCATTTGCATCTCACAATCACATAAAGCTTTATCAAATGGATGTCAAATGTGCTTTTCTGAATGGTTATTTACAAGAAGATGTTTTTGTAGCACAACCTCCTGGTTTTGAAAATGAAAACCTTCGTGATTATGTTTACAAACTAGACAAAGCTCTTTATGGGTTAAAACAAGCTCCAAGGGCTTGGTATGATAGACTTTCAAAAATTTTATTTGACAACAATTTCAAGAGAGGTCTAGTTGATAAAAATATTTTCATTAAACATCATGAAAGTGATTTGTTAGTAGTTCAGATCTATGTGGATGATATTCTATTTGGTGCTACTAATGATGCTCTTTCAAAAGAGTTCTCTAGTCTGATGCGCAGGGAGTTTGAGATGAGCTTAATGGGAGAACTGAATTTCTTTCTTGGACTTCACATCTTAAAAATGAAGAAAGGAATTTTTGTATATCAGGGAAAGTATACCAAGGACTTATTGATTAAGTACAATATGTCACAGTCCAAGGTGCTTAAAACTCCTATGAGTTCATCACTCTCATTAGACAAAGATTCAAATGGTAAGAGTGTGAATCAAAAGGAATACAGAGGTATGATTGTTTCAATTTTGTATTTAACTGCTAGTAGACCTGATATTATGTTCAGTGTCTGTATGTGTGCTAGATTTCAAGCAGATCCTAAGGAAAGTCATTTAACTGCAATTAAAAGAATTTTTAGATATTTGAATGGAACCAGAGACTTAGGGCTTTGGTATCCAAGGAGATCTAATTTTATGTTGAGTGGCTATTCAGATGCAGATTTTGCAAGATATAAAGTAGATAGGAAGAGTACTTCTGGATGTTGCCAGTTTCTTGGATCTTCACTGATCAGTTGGCATTCTAAAAAGCAAAATTATGTAGCATTATCAACTGCAGAAGCTGAATACATTGCAGCTGGAGCTTGTTGTTCACAAGTGTTATGGATTGCTCAGAAACTTAGATATCTTGGCTATAATTTCAGAAATGTGCCTATTCATTGTGACAATACAAGTGCTATCTCAAACTCTAAGAATCCAGTCCAGCACTCGAGAACCAAGCACATAGATGTGAGACATCACTTCCTTAGAGATCATGCAGAACAAGGTGATGTTGTTCTATCTTTTATTTCTACTTCAATGCAGATTGCTGATATTTTCACTAAACCTTTACCAGATGATAGGTTTTCATCCCTAAGGCTTGAACTGGGTATGTTAAACAAGGATGCATTGGTTTAGGGGGAGTATTGGTACTTACATGTGTTTATGTGTTGAAATCTCAAAGCCTTGAGATTATACTTTCCAAAGCTTTGAAAGTATAGCTCAAAGCTTTGAAGTTTCTCAAACTGCAAAAAATCTCAAGGCCTTGAGATGGTTCTCCAGGTCTTGAAACATCTGTATTTATTTATTTTATTTTTTAAAAAAAGATCATCAAATATTATATCTTATCTTTTTAGATAACTGTATAATATTTTTATTACTCAGAGAATTTTCTAAAATATCCAAAAATATTTTCCAAGATCCTTTTTTGCATGTTGATTTCAGTAGAGTCCTTTTATGACTCATCCTTTTCAACATACTTAAGCTGAAAGTCAGGGCTTACTCTTCTTCATTCTCTCTCAATTCTCTACGTCTATCTACTGTCTCTCTATTTCTCTCAATCTCATTCCTCTCTCAAAACCCTAAACCCACAATGGAGCGCAAATCAGCCAGGATTCAACGACAGGGGAAGCCTTCTGGTAGATCCAAGAAGAGGGCAAATAAGAAGGAGAAGATGGTGATCTCTGATTCGGATTCAGAGAATACTCAGAGTTTGCATGAGGACACTCCTCCTGCAAAGAAGATTAGAACAGAAAAGGAAGATGAGGGCACAAGCATTCATCCACAGAAGGAGACAGAGACTCAGGGTGGTGATCAACCTAGGTCAGACAAGAAGAAAGGGGGAGGGAAGAAAAAGGCTGGAGAAGAAGAAATGGGGAAATCAGCTCAAGAAAGCAAAAAGAAGCCAACTGAAGGAGAACCAGAGAAGAGCAAACCTACTGAGAAGAAAACAAGGGTTAAGCAGGTTGCTGCTGCAACCAAAAAGGGTAATCAAGGTAAAATGCACTTCCTTCAGATTGGTTTGTTAGTTCTGAAGTTAGGACTGTGTGGATGCAAGGATATGCTTCTTCTAAGGTTGCTTTTTGTAGTATGGTTTCTGAAGAGTTATTGGATAAACTGGATATTAATTGTATGAGAAAGTTAAGAGAAACTACAGTTTGGAAGGTGTTAAATCCTAGTTCAAAAGCTTATCCTAGGTTAACAAGATTATTTTATCTGAATCTGGTTCATGAAGGAGATGATAAGATGGTGTTAAACTCTAAAGTAGCTGGGATAAACTTGAGGCTAGATCATAGGACTTTTTCCAAAGTCTTGGGCATTCCTAGGAAGTATAATGTTGGAGATTATCCTGATAGGAAGGAGTGTCAGGAAAAGGCAAAATAATGTTTTTCATTGATGGTGTACCCACTGGTCCAAAGCAGTTGACACACTCTGTGCTCAACTGTGAAGCTAAGATTTTGTTTACAATTCTGATGAGGGGTGTTGTTCCTAGGGAGAACTCAAGGAAGTTGGTTACTGATAAGGTTCTCATTCTAATGTATCTGATATGTCAAGGGTTTGAGATAGACTTGCCAACAGTTGTTATGGAGCATATGATCTATTATGCTACTAGAACTAGAAACCATCCCCTTCCCTATGCCAACCTTTTACCTCTTTTCTTTGAGAATTTTGATGTACCTGTGAAATGGGAGGAAAATATTACTGGAGGTTTTGGGTTGATTGATGAAACTGCCTTACAGAAGATTGGAGTAGTTCAGACTGGGAAAGGTCATTGGAAGTTTTATTCAGAATTGTCAAAGGATGAGCTTGGGGAGAAGGAGTTTGTTAAGCCAAAGGGGGCTACATCGGGAAAAGGAAAAGCAAATGAGGATTCATCTTTGTTGGTTGAGAAATTTGAAGATCAGCAGGTTGAGATTGAATATCTCAAAAAACGGTTATTTGATCTGTCTTCTGAATTTAACCAGCTCAAGGGTTTGATGAATGTGATGAATCGAAAACTGAATGTTGTCATCAAAGGTTTGAACTTGGAGAAGATACCTTCTGCTACTAGTCATGACACAAGTGTAGACTCAGATGAAAGGCTAGGTGATTTCTTGAAGAAGAAAAAGAAGCCAATTCCAGTGGTGCTCACTTCAAAAGATCTGTACGAGGAAACTGATGAAGAAGATGTTGGTGAAGACACAGGTGTTGATGCTGCTACTGAGGGTGATTCAGTTCAGGTTAAGAATATGGTGGATGAGATCATTGAGGAAGTTGTTGCAGAAGTGGAAGATGAACAAGAGGGAAATCAGTCTGGTGATGATGCTGAAAGTGATGAAGAAGTTGGAGAAGGCTCAGAGAAAGGCCAGACATCAAAGAAGAATGAAGATCAGAGGAGACCAAAGCCTTGAACATTTCTTTCTATCTTTTTCTTTTCTTCTTTCTGTTCTCAAGGCCTTGACTTTCTAGGAATAAATTTTCTTTTTGTTTAAAGCTTTTAGACTCTGAGTAATGATCCAACATTTCTTCACCTTTATTTGATGAAAGTCAAAAAGGGGGAGAAATTATGTGGTTACTTTGGTTATTTTCAGTTACTTGAATAATAATAATCAGTTGTTCTTGTTAATTCAGTTGTGTTCAGATATTACAATGATTATCTGTGAATTACTGATTATCTGTGTTAAGGTGGTTTGACTGGTATTATTGTCTATTGTATCTGCAGTATGTTGTTATCTAATTCATACAAGGAGTTGGAGGGATACCTACACAAGATTATGAGTTTTGTCTTTCATCAAGGGGGATATTGTTGAATCAAAGACCCTTGAGTGTGTTTTGGGAAGCGATTGTTTTGAGTGATGAAGATAGGCTTTGGTTGCATTTGGCTGCTATCTGAATATATAGGCTTTGAGTTTGTAGCACTGCTACCATATGAGGCAGGCTTACGTTTATGTTTGTTGCTACCGTGTGAGGCATGCTTTGAGTTTGCGTTTGGCTGCTATCTAGGAAGATAGGCTTTTAAATTTACAATCCTGCTACCATATGAGGTAGGCTTACGTTTATGTTTGGCTTCTATCTAAGCAGATAGGCGTTACACTGCTATCATATGAGATAGGCTTACGCCTTTGGAATGATAAGATAAGATTCGTAGACGATAAAAGAGCTCTCATATGGGAGAGTTTTTATTTATATGAATCCTCATAGGGAGGATCTTGCGAAAGATATCCAATGCAAATTTTTGATCAAAGTAGAAAGGAAAGTTAGAGATAATACTTTTTCAGCCATCGGATGTTGACCGGTGTTGGAGTGGTGGTCGTTCCGTGGCAGCGTAGGATGTTGCAGTAACCACTGTCGAAGACTTCTTTGACTTCAAAGGTTCCTTCCCAGTTGGCCGCAAACTTGGGATGAGCTGCCTCGCGCATGCAATGGTCAGAGACTCGTAGGACTAGGTCACCTACTGCAAAGTCCCTATGCTGGACTTTTTTGTTATATGCACGCGAGATCCTTTCTTTGTATTTTGTGTTCGCTCCTTTAGCCTCCTCGCGTCGTTCCTCTAGTAAGACGAGATCATGGTCACGCTCGTTGTCATATAGGGCACTGAAAGCCAGTCTTGCTGAGTTCACTTTAACTTCAGAGGGGACAACTGCTTCAGCCCCATAGCATAATAAGAATAGAGAAGTTCCTGTAGTAGTCGTAGGCGACGTGCGATATGCCAAAGCGCAGTTCCCAAGGAATATGCCCATATTTTGTGATCATCCGCGACCATTTTGCTCAATATCCACAGTAATGTCTTGTTGGTGGCCTCTGCTTACCCATTTCCATCTCGATGATAGGGCGTTGAGCATATTTATCTAATGTTGTACTCCATTAATTTTCTGGCCACCTGGCGATTGACGAAAGGGGTCCCATTGTCAGATAATATGGTATTAGGAATACCAAAGCGATGAACCATGTTTTCATGTATGAATTTGATCACGACCGCTGCATTTGCCGTTTTGAGTGGGATTGCCTCAACCCATTTAGTAAATTGCTCTGTTCCTGTGAGTATATATTCATTTCTGCACGAATATGGTCGTATCGGTCCGATGAAATCCAGTGACCAAGTATAAAAAGTCCATGGAGTGCCCAACACGTGTTAGTCGACGGCAGGAGCACGAACTAAATTTCCGTGGAATTGACATTGCTGGAATCTTCTGACTTTCACACGGCAATCAGCTTCCATGGTTGGCCAGAAGTATCCGACTATTAGGATTTGTCTGCATAGCTTTGCACCTCCTTGATGCTCTACTTGATGAGACATTTCCATGACCTACTGGGTTTCTTGCCCGCTTAAACATCTGAGAAAGTTTTCTTTGTGTCCTTTTTGCCATAACAATCCTTCCTGCAAGATGTATCGAGTCGCTTACCTTCTCAGCTTATCAGCCTCTTTTCTGTCAGTAGGCAAGGTCCCCTCTCGCGAGTAGTCAATTATGGTATTTCGCCAATCTTCGCCCTCTATTGCGGAAATTTCCAGAGAGTCTTCAACCAAAGCGCATCTTTCGCAGCTGCTTTGTATGATGGCTGCAAAGTATGACATATGCGACCAATGGATACCATATCTCTGGGCCTTCCTGTAAATGGAAATCTCATTGTCTCCGCACGAATGCTGATGGATCTTTTCCAACGTTGCTCGACATTCTTCTTCCGTCACACATCGCATAAGAATCCCCCGGGACCTTTGTAATACAGCAGACCATCATGTATGCGAAATCCTTTTACAGACACTCAAGTTTCTTAGCTGGTTCCCTCGACCATCGCGCGTAGGATAGGCTTTCTCCAATATTCTCCCGCAAGGGGCTCCTCCTCACCCAAATCTTTTACCAAAGACGGAGTCGTCTTGACTTCGATCGAGATCTTTTTCGGGAATTTATCGGAGCTGATTTTTGATCCTAGGGTAGCCAGTGCGTCTGCATGTCGGTTATCAGCCATGGGGATATGTTCGTATATGACATATTGGAACTTCTGAACCAACCTATGTACCATTGACATGTATTTTAGCAAGTTAATCTCCTTTATCGCATGTTCTCCAGAGCTTGTTTTACGATTAACTTGGAATCCCCCATGATGACGAGATTCTGGACTTCCAAAGCCTTAGCTGCCAGCGATCCCGCAATCAGGGTTTCATACTCGGCTTCGTTATTAGTCACCGCAAAGTCTAATTTGGTTGACATTTGAATGACTTCTTGGTCTGGCCTAATCAGCACTACTTCGATCCCTCCTCCTTCTTTTCTTGACGATCCATCGAAGTGCAGCTTCCAGTACTGCTCATCAATCGCGTATATTTCTGGCCCCTTAAGCTCCTCTGCTACTGGCTCATAGTTTTCATCCGGGAAAAGGGCTAATATATCCGCCAACGCCTGGGACATGATGGCCTTTGGTCGTGCGCAAACAATTTCGTACTGTGAAATGGTCATATACCGTTTTGCCAGCCTCCCGCAGCGTGGTTAATGACCCAGCAGATAACGTATAGGGTCATTCTTTGTTATGATAACGAATTTATGGGACGTGAAGTTGTGCTTCAATTTCTCAATAGCGAAAAATAGAGCTAAACAATGGCACTCAATAGCGGTGTACCTAGATTCTACGGACTGAAACATGCGCGAGATGTAATACACCTGTCTCTCTTGGCCCTCATACTCCTGGGCCAAAATTGCTCTGATAGACTTCTTTGTTGAGGTCGAGTACAGAAGCAGAGGTGATCCCAGTTGAGGCGCGATCATTACGCGAGGAGATGCCAAAAGTTTTTTCAGCTTCTCAAATGCAGCTTGGTGCTCCTGTGTCTATAAGAATACCGCGTTCTTATTTAGCAAACTGCCAAAGAAAAAGGTCAACTCCGCGATAGCTGGTATAAATCTCCTCAATTAGGACAATTTTCCTAGGAATCCCTTTAACTCGGTCTGGGACTATGGTGTTGGTAAGCTAGTGACTGCCGCTATTTTCGCGGGATCAGGTTTGATCCCATGTCTGTGAATCACGCAACCTAGGAATTTTCCAGAGGTTACTCCGAACACACACTTCATGGGGTTCATCTTTAGCTGAAACACTCTGCATCTGTCGAAGACTTTCCTCAAATCCTGTAGGCGCCCCTGCTTTAGTTTGATTTAACTACTAGGTCTTCCACATAGAACTCGACTTCTTGATGCACCATGTCATGAAATAAAGCCATCATCGCGCGCTGGTACGTGGCTCTGTATTTTTCAGACCGAATGGCATAACAGTGTAGTTGAATACCCCTACGGGTGTGATGAACGTTGTCTTCTTTGCGTCGTCTGGATCCATTTTGATCTGATTATAGCCACTAAATCCGTCCATTAAACTGAACATTTCGTGGCCTGCGGTGGAATCGATCAGAAGGTCTATGTTTGGGAGAGGGATGTCGTCCTTCGGGCAGAACTTGTTCAGGTCCCTGAAATCGACACATACGCGAAGACTCCCATACGTGAAGACTATATTTTCGAGCCAGGTCGGATGGTGGTTAGGCTCGATGAATTTGGCATTTAACAACTTGACAATCTCCTCCTTGATTTTGAAATTTATCTCGGGGCGAAAGTTCCTCTTACTTTGCTTGATTGGCTTTGATCCTGGAACAATGTCCAGCCTATGCATAGTGATGCCTTGATCCAACCCTGGCATCTCGTCATAATCCCACGCGAATACATCCCTGTATTCCTTCAATAATTGAATTAGCTCTTGTTCTTCCCCCTCGCTAATATCCGCACTCAAGAAGACCGGTCTCCTCTTTTCCTCGGCGGGAATCAGGAATACTTCCTTTAATTCTTGCTTCTGTGGCCTTGGGCGATCCTCCATGCATTTGGGGGGCTTCCTTGATTTCTTGTGGTAACAAATTCTTGTCTTTACCCGGAGCTTCCGTCAACTTGTGAGCTTCTCCAGGGGCGCTTTCAATGGGGTAGGTCGAGGGCGACCCCGTGCGTCTTTGGATTTGATAACACTTCTTCCCGTGTTTCTCTTCACTGTCGTGTTGTACAGCTTTCTTCAAGGTATAAACTTTGGGGGCTCCTCCCTGCCTAGGCATCTTCCCTATTGGCTCCTTTCGCATTGTCATTACTCCGGCCGTTGATTGAAATTGGATGTTTTCCCCTTTGGGTAGTGGGGTCGGCTGATTCGATGCTGGGGTGTTTCTGTTTTCAAACCACACTTCTTCAGGAAAGTGTGCTTCCTCCAGGTCGAAGGGACTTACTGAGGCGGGTATCACAACCACCCTATCTTTCTAGACAGATTTCATTACCTGGTGAGCCGTAGAAGGTACGACATTGAAGCGATGAATCCATGGTCGCCCAATGATCATATGGTAAGTCGTGTCGGAATCAATGACGTAAAACTTGGCAAAACAGCTAACATGCCCGATATGGATTCCTAATTGAATCCAGCCGACCATCAATCTAGAATCACTTCCGAAGCCTGCCAACAATGATGGCTTCTTTACGATTTTGTTTTGAGGTACTCCTGCTAGTTGTAAGGTTTTAAGTGAAATTACATTTACCGCAGCTCCACCATCGACAAAGGCCCGCTTGAATTTGACGTGGTTCATGGTGGCCATCACGTACATTGGTCTCTGATGATCATCAGTCTTTTTGTCTGACTCGTCAAACGTCATGCTCAAACCGCCTAGTCGCGTGGCCGTCACAACCCTTCCGTTAGAGATGACCAATTCTTCCCCATGGTCCTCAGCCACCCTCAAGATTGCTTTTATCATATCATGCCGGCAGTTACTCGAAGAGTTCATCTCATCGAAGAATTTAACAAACTTAGCAGAGTCCTTCATTCGCTCAGCACGTGAATCTTATGTGTCGACACTGTAACACCCCCAAAACCGCCAAGCCGGAAGCCCGGGGATGTCACTCCGTACCCGAGATTAAACCCGAATATAAGGAGATTTTATAACAGAATATCCAACCCAAAATCCATAAAATAATTAATTTAAACTTAAAAACTCGTCTTGCCACAAACATGGGCATTATTCCAATCTAAAATTCAACTACTAAATAAAACAAGTCTAGATGTGAAGATTTAAATTTACTAAAGTCAAGTGTCTCGATTTCCCCCAAGCCATGCTTCCACCTAAACCTGTGGTGCAGAAACAAAAAGAAACACCACAGTTTCCAAAGTCAGCTGAAAATACTAAGTAAGCAACACCCAAGCATGTAAATAGATTATGAAGTAGTTTAAAAACGACAAATGAGTTTGAAGAGTAAGGAATTTGAGTAAGAGTATAAGTATGAAATAAGAATTCACAAATATTTTCCTTCATCACTTCACTTGTGGGGAAACATTCCCAAACTCTTTTCACTTTAGCATTTCACGTGGGGAAACATTCCCAAACTTCCTCATTTGTCCAATCGGGACTTCCAATTCTCAATCATAAAGGTCCATCATTCAGAAAACATATATTACCATGTTGACACGGGGAAGATCTACTAATAACTGGCTACCAGACCATAAGTGTCGACACCCCCTTAAGACTTCTTGCGGCCAGAGAAGTAAGTACTGGAGCGAACTCGAGGCGGTTGCGACCGAGCAAAATAATATAAAGGGGTCGAGAGACGTAGTCCACATCAACCAAAGCTCAAAATATTGATCCCCGATACAACTATTCCACTTTACGTCTTTACGTCTTATTAATCATGTGATAGTTGTGATAGAATCACCTTTGTAAAATCAGTAACTTTCTCAAATAAACAGTTCAAGTGGATATTCCAATTTTGAGACAATAAATCACAAAAGCAGTTTAGACACGAAAGAAGATATGGGCGCTAGGCCTGGCATGTTTACTTACCTTGAATCTCAAACAAAAGCAAATCGCTTCCTAGTAATACTCGACGTATCCTTCGTCGGAGAACTCATTGCCTACAAATTTAATAATATCCTAATTAACATAATGCACACAAAGTCCTATACGTGAAAGAAATAAATCCCTTACTAACTCTCCCCAACCTTGCTAACGTGAACAACCTCTTTTATAATAAAATACGCTGTATAAAGTTAACGTTTATTATTTGTAAAAACATATTAGGCTATAATTATATAAATATAACTTATAAGATTAGATAAAATATCCCTTTTATTATTTAGGGTAGAGAAGCATATTATTTACCTCAAAAATACGTTTAATCCAAATAGTAGTTTCTCATAACCAAACAAGCCTTAGTAGAGAATAAATTATAAACTAACTAACTTTATTTAAAAGAAATAACAAACTTATTTGAAGAAAATAACTTATTCTAATTTGTTATAAACTTATAAAATAAATAAGAAAAATATACTTTTATTTTTGGGTAAAGATGAGTACAAAAAGATTACTTTAAACTTGTATAAAAAAAAGAATGTCTCCAAAGAGATTTGAACTTAGAACCTATTCCCCGCATACACCCAAGCTTTAAGTGCTAGCAACTAACCACTAGGCCATTGCCCCACTTGTTGTTTATTCCCATATACTATTAATATTAACCAACTAACTAGATTAATTAATAAAAAAAACAAAACAAGAAAGAAGAGAGAGAGACGGGTTGTTCTTCTTACCCGACCAGAGAGAGAAACGACGGGTTGATGATGGTGAGGCCGACGGCGGCGGTGGTGAGGCGGGCAGAGGGCGACGGCGCGGTGGCGGCGGCGTCGGCGGGCTGCGGCGGCGCGGTGGGCAGCCCGTCGGGTGAGAGAGAGAGAGAGAGATTGGGTGTGGGAGGTTGAGAGAGAAATCAAAGGAGAGATTGAGAGGTTGAGGGATTGAGATTGTGGGTTTAAAATCTGAGAATTGATGGGTTTATATAGCCTTGAGGTGAAGAATTCAACCTCCATGAGGAAACCCACTTTCAAGTTTTCGATTTCGAATCGGGTTGGGTTTTGGACGAAATTAGTTTGCTTTTTGCTAAAGTATCGAGTTTTGATGAGATTAAATCGATTTGGGATTGAATTGGGACAAAAATCAAGAGTTTTGGTGAAGATTTGAGGTGGAGGTAGTGTTGGATTCGGACATGGAGAGCTCTCTTCCCGTCCATGGAATTGTTGGGGAAGAAGATGATAGAATTTTAGGGTAAAGACACTTTAACCCCACTAGTTTTAGGCTTAGTACAACTACTACCCCCTTAGTTAAAATAAAAGACACTATATAAGTTATAAGGAAATACATAAAAGCACCTAGGTAGTTTATAACTTTAAAATTAACTTTTAAATAATAACAACTAGTACCCAAACTTATACTAATGTTACATTAACACACAATATTGTTATAAAATACCTGTTTTATCACACTAACACCTAATATTACCTAAAATGTACTTAATACTATATAAAATACACATAATATCCGTTTCTAAATAACGGGGTATTTCAGACACCGTAGTGTTCATCTTCATAAACTTCCGCGATTACTGAGGCCTCTGCATCCGCAACCTCCTCAAGGTCCGTAATCGATTTCATAGCTATCTCCTTTCCTTTGGGCTCCTGCCTCGTGTGAAACGGCAGGGGATTGTTGCGTACATCCTTGGATGGCTCATCAACCACCAACTGGCCCTCCTTTATCTTCCTATCTACAAACCACCAAAGCTTTTTGCACTCTCTGTTTGGGTGTAATACCTTCCCGTGGAACTCACACCACCTTGGATCCTGCAGCTGGTCTTTCGTGGGCTTGTGCTCCAGGGGCGGTAGGATCCCGTCTTTGTGCCATCTCTTGCAAAGATCTATTGCATACTCAATTGAACAGGGCAAAGGTGGTGGCTCCTGGGGCGTGGGCCACTGTTGTTTGTTGGGGGATGATAATGCGTGGACACTGATATCTCGCACCCCCTTGTAGTTGAACTTTCCCACTTTGAAGTTGGGACTCGCCTGTTTTCGCTGGTTAGCTTACCTATTTTTCATCTTTTTGCACCACGGGCTCCACGTTCCTGGTGCTTCTCCATCAATCTGGAAAATTTAGGAATATTTAGGTTAATGAGCATACCTTTGTATTCATCGCACATGCCTTGAAGGCATATCTCCACCACTCGAATTTCCAGGACGTCGTCGACACACTCCAAGGACTTGGCCATGAACCTTTTAATGAAGGCGACTCCCTTCTCGTCATGCCTCTGATACATGCGTGAGAGATGGATAGTGGTGACCTTTTCTTCGACTTGGAAGAATTTGGTGTAGAACTTCTTCACCATGTCTTCCCATGTCTTGACGGATCCTGCTTCCAGGGTCCTATACCACTTGTACGCGACAGCTCCCAGAGACTTGGGAAACTCGCGCATCAGTAACCTGGTGTCGACCCCGTGTGGGCCCATCATGTCAACGAATCGCATCACATGCTCGTGTGCGTTCCCGCCTACTTTGTCGAACTTCTCCCACTTGGGTGCTTTGTATCCAGTAGGGTTGGGCATCAAGTAGATGTCCCGCGGAATGGGAGGCGCGCTGTTGACCTTTGGGATGACAGCATCTGCGAAGCTCTGGTTCGCGATGATGTTGTCTATACGCTGTTCGAGGGCCGCAAAGCCCCGAATGTAGGGCATGGTTGGATCATAGGGAGGTGGCGGCGGAAGTGCATGGCTGCCTAAAGCCCCACTTGTGTGGTAAGGCATCGCGGAGTATGACGTAGGGTTTCTCGTCGTCATCAGGGACGAGCTTGTCGGAATGCCCGGCTTCTGAGGCCCAAGGCCACCTGAAAAAGAGGATTGGGTAACATACCTATTCACTATAATGTGGTTGCCGCCACTGGTAGGGGCAACGGGGCTGTTAATGGTGGGACTGAAGCCCTTGTAGTGGTGTTTTGAGCGATCCTCCCCAAGATCGTCATGATTTGAGCAATATGGGCGCGCTGGGCTTGCATCGTCTGGGCTTGACTCTGAGTCGTGGCTTGGAGTGTCTCTAAGGAGGGTCCACTGCTGCTAGCTGTCTGGCACGAACATTTGTGTTGACAATGGTGTTGAGTGGTCCTTCGTCCCTCGAGGTTTCCTCGTTGGAAGGGGACTGGTCACCATCGCGAATAATTCCGTCAGACGACATTTCTGTAGGTTTCGAAGGATTGAAACTCTGAAGATGGTTGTTCACGTCGGGTTCACCAAATTGTGCGCACCGAAATCCCTCGGAGAGATCCAAGTGTGCACCTTAAGTAGAGAATAAGGACACGGAGAGATGTAGGGTGTGTGTAGGGAGAGTGTAAGCATTTTGCAACTGAGAGAGAGAGACAGCTTGATGGCAGAGCTTCGGTAAGTCCGAAAGATCTCGTTTAGCTGGGTTGCACTAGTCTGTCACTCATGTGTCGCAACGGAGGGCTAACAATCTTATATATAGTGGGGAAGTGACCGTTGTGAGGGGGTTAATGCACCATTAATGGCGGCTTAATGGTAGCCCCCGTAACGGCACGTTCGACCGTGTATATAGGAACCGTTAGGCACCTGACCGTACATACTGGAGACCGTTATGAGGTCGAGCCAGGTTTATAGGACGTGGCCATTAAGTCTCTCAAAACAGTTACAAAGGGTCGCGCGCGAGCTTGGTTGTCGCATGCGCGCGACGGGCCTTACCCTAGCCTCCAAACCACTAAGTACCTACAAGTCCCGTGTTGGTACGCGAGGGCCCTGTCTCGCAGCCCCCTCGTGGACAAGCATAGATAGTACACCGGTGTGTATGGAGCACAGCTAGGTGTGCGGGATTGCTGCCACGTGGCTGTGATCCGTCTGTCTTGAAAGTACTATCTACACTTGGATTTAGTCAAACACTTCGGGGAGGCTTCCAGAAAAAGAAAGGTCATGATCATGCATATGATTGTCACAATAGAAATCTTTAAAAGCTAACAATTTAGGGGTAAACCAATTTTTCTTTACTAAACACGGTCTTCGTTTGTTAGGCTGCAAGAATTCTTGCAACAATAATTGTTTATCAGGATGTTATATGTTGGTGAAGTTCTCTTGTGAAAGTTGGATCTCAGAAAGTTGAATTGTTGATGCAACTATAGAAGTGATGGGAATGCAATCAAAAAATTGAGGCCTTACCATAAGATACCTTTAAGGGAATTGATGAAATGTTTTGGTACCTGTAGAGAAGAGATACCAAATAAAGTGATGATCACGTGAAGAAATCATTATAATCTAAACTGGAGAGACTTAATCAAAACAGTTTCACTTGAAGGGAGAAACCAATTTCAATCGACAACGTTATTTGGTACCTCCAAAGAAGAGAAGAAATTATCCTACTTCATAATCTGCAAAGAAAGAACACGGCAAAGTGAGGAGTGCCGCGGAGTGGGAGAATAGCAAGCAATTTGAGATAGAGCTCGTTGATGAGTTGCAGCAACAACCATCTCTTGCTTGAGTAAATTGGAAGGACATGACCTTGAGTAGATTGGTTCACCTTGAAACAGTTAATTTGTTCTAATTGAATATTTGCCTTCCTTCTGAAAGAGAGAAATCATGGTTGGACAGGAGACAAAGAAGAGATGCTGGTTATGGTGACTTTTTTGTCAATTTTTTTTTTTTATGAAATCAAATCATAATTCTTTGAGAAGTTTAAGAGCCTGTCTGGTACCAGTTGAAATCTCAATAATCAACTGAAAGTAATCTGAAAAGAAAATCCAACTTAACTGAAAATCACAATTTGTTTGGTATCAGCTGAAATTATAGATCACTAACTTCATCTTTTTGAGAAAATTTAAAGAGCTCTAAAGTCGAGCAATTGAACACACATGTTTATAACTGAACTGTGATTATACTACTGCAAAAAAGTATCATAATTATTTTTTAGAGATTTTAAGCTGCATAATCCATAATTTTGGAGATTCTACAATTTCTTAGAGATTATTTTAATCTGCAGATAGTGGTGTAAGCGGTTCGGTTTGGTGCGGTTTTTGCTGAAACCATAAACCGAACCGGATACATCGGTTTACTAATTTTGTTACCAAATCAAACCATTTGAAAGGATGAACCGAACCGAACCAAACCGAAAGGTTCGGTGCGGTCGGTTTGCGTAAATATTATTGAATGGATATTATAATACTACTTTATCAACTAATATCAATTTTAAGTGAAAAATATATTAAATAGACTTACAAAAAATATATGCACAGCTATCATTTTAGAGTGAAATTATGATGAAACGTGAGAGAAATGGAGAAGAATGAGATTAATATAATCCTTTTAATTTAATCTATCGACTCGTATTTCTCTTTATTAGATTATTTAATATACTTTATTCAATATACATTGTAGTAGAAGTACGGCAAGCACATATCGGTTCGGTTCGGTTTGGTGCGGTGTGATATTTTTACAAATCAAAAACCAAACCAAATCGACCAGTTTGTGAAAATTTGAACCGTTGATAAACTAAACATCTAAATAAACCATCCAAAACCAAGCATTTCGGTTTGGTTCGGTCGGTTTGACCGATTTATTCGGTTTTCCTTACACCTCAATCCGCAGATTATCATATTAAAATTTACAAGCATAACAAACAAGATTGTTGAAAAGATGCCGATTTTAATTCAATAGGATTAAAATCGGGGTATCAAACATGAACAAAGTGTTTTGGGATTTTGACTGACTCCGCATCCATTAGACGAGTCCGGATCATCTGTATCCTTTGCGTGTATCCTTCCATGTATCCTTATTATGATTGGTATATTTCATATTCTTTAATTCAACTTAATTGTTTCAAAATTCTATCAAATCGAATAAAAAAATATGAAATATACCAATCATAGTAAGGATACATGGAAGGATACACACAAAGGATACAAAGGATCACGACTCCCATTAGACCCCCCCTATCATGCATGAACATTTCCAACTTCATGATTTCCAGCATTAAATATATTTTACGTTTTAGTGGCAACCTTTTCATTTCTTCCACACCTATTTTTGACTATTTATAACTAACTATACATTACACATCTATTTGTGACTATTTGTAAGTAAAAAAAAAAAATACCTAATGCTACTTTTTATTTGACTTGTATTAGTGCTTATCTGAAACCAATTTTTTCTTTTAGGGCGTCAATGTCAGTATAATAAACTTATGGTTTTGCTAGAGTTCTTTTAGAAGTTTTTTTTTTTTTAATTACCATGTTTTTATATTTAATTTTCCAACTTAATACTTTTTCTCAAAATCATTAAACTTAATACTACTGTTTATTTGAATTTATTATAGCTTTTTAATTTTTTTTTTCTAAGGATCTGTGTATGAACCTTTCGATTTTGTGGAAGTTCACAAAAGTCTAAAGTTGAAATCGTTAAAATAATAATTTTCTGAAATGGTTGTTGCTTTTAATGAAAATAAATAAAGACTAATCTAGCAATTATTAATTTGGAAGTTATGTGCTGACTAAATACGCCACCTTCTTAATTTATTTATGTAAAATGACATTTGGATGATTATTATTGGTGTAAGACTCCAAATAAGCTATTACATGTCTTTACCTGAAGAAATATGACTTGACAAATGGCGTGTCGAGGTTCATCCCAAGCACTTTTCTACTTTTATATATTATATAGATTTTAACTAGTAGCCTCGTACAACTACGGAGTTAACGACTACTATAAGTAATTGAACCCCGGGAATCCTCTCGATTGAAGAAGAGAACGAAAGGTTTACAAGGGCTATTCCCCTGGGTCAACTACAATCTTATTAAACGCTATTTCCGTAGATAGAATCTCAGATCTGGGTATAAGAGGGCAGGGCGCATCTCCATTCCTTGTAGGCAACCCACAGCGCCCGGGCTGCTATGGGCTTCTTAGAGCTGGAGCTAGAGACTTTCCTATCTGAAAGAAGGTCGTGGAAAGACAGATGACTACCAATCAAGTAAGGTAAGTAGAATGAGAAGTATTCATTCTTTCTAGTTCTTATTTCACATGAGAGTTAGGCAAGGCTCACTCATAAGACTAAGGATTAGGTGCGTAAATAGAGGGGAAGGAGAAAGCCCTTTTTTTCTCTTCAAATAAGCACCACTGCTTATCCAGGTATTGATTCAGCAGGAAACAAGAAGGCATCCTTTTTCCTTGAGAATCCACTCTTTGAACTAGGACATCTACTTCTTTCAATTGTCCTTGCTTGGATTTTATGAAAACTTGCAGCGGTGTCTTTTGACTTTCTTCATATCGGCTCTCTTCTATAGGCTGATCTAGACAGGACAAGGGATGCAATGCAACGATCAAGGACGCGGGAAGGGCAGCTGTTAATTTTAGTGTTCCTGTGCACGAAAGGCTAGCTATATGCCTTTTCTTGCTCTATTGTTTGGTATCTACTTAACTTACGTGTGTGGAAAGCCTCGAATAGCGTGAGCCGCGTGTGTGCGGGGACCATAATAATACATATCATCATCGTTAACGAACGTCTTTGGTGTTGGACTTAAGCTGATGATAACACATTGCTGAGATTGATCAAATTGCTTATAAGTTAACTGTTAAGTCTTATGAGCATCGTCTGATAAGCATATGTAGAACTAGTAGGCAAACATTAGCCAATACTAGTATATTAAAAAAAAAGGTCAATTACACTTTACTAATTTCACTTTTGAAAACCAATATGCTCCCTGAGAAATAAGCAATTCACATATGATCCCTTAAAGACAACGAAAACAATGGTCTTTTAAAATTATCAGAAGACGGTGTTAGTTTCCGTTGTCTTTAAGGGAGCATATGTGAATTGCTTATTTGTCAGGGAGCATACTGGAATTTCTTCAAAAGTGAAGGTAACAAAGTGTCTTTTACCCTTTATAAAATCTTTCATTTTTATATTAGTTAACAATGTTTGTAATGTCTTTTTTCCAGCTAGGATGGTAGCTCAAGTGATAGAGCTTTGAAAGCCCTGCATGAGGTCCTGAGCTCAAACCCGACTGAGGACAAAACAATTGCTAAAAATATGTCATTTCTGGTAGTATTGGTTAGTCAAAAATAAGGTATACATTTTTATTTATTTATTTTACATTAGACGTTACAATTGTAAATATGTCGAGAGAACAAAATTGAAATCATGGAAAAGTTTTAAGAAAAACTGGTCGATAACCTGCACGCCATTGCGGTGCGGCTTTGGTGCGTCATCCAAATAAATTAATGTGAATTTACCTTCATATCAACATATCAAAAAATGATCTAAATATTTGGATCCTCAATGAAACAATGCCTACCATGAGAAACATACGTTCACCAACATCCATACAACACTTAATTTGGTTGCATAATTGTGTATATTGTATCATCTCTTTCATACTCTTATTATGGGAAGAACATAATCTAATTCAAGACAGGACAATATCCCAACATATTATTCGCAATTACAGTCATATATCATGTGATTGATGTATTATTTGTTTTGAAACTCAATCATCTACGGATGATATAGACTGAGAAGGTGGTGAGTAGACGGGGATAACATATTGACATCACTTCATGATGCGGCATCAAAAATCTCTCACCTGAAAAAATAAAAAGATTCAAGACTTTTGTGTTTGATTTCTACATTTATGATAGGCTAACAACTATTGGTTATGGTATGCACATCATTTGATGCTTGGCCTTCAAGCTTAATCACGGTTTCGTTTCATGGCTTTGAGCCAGAGCTGCTCGTCAACAGTTTGGTGGTAAATAATAATTAATCTTTTTCTCTTTCTTTGAACCTAAATCAATCTGTCTTTGAGTTCCGAGTTTCTTGGAGAGGCGAAAAAACCCTAGCGGGCGAAAAAACCCTAGCGGGCGGCGAACAACTTCAAGACAATCAAAGCAGGATCCAAGCTCAATCACAAACCCTCAGATCTGAACAATGGACCAAGCAGGAGAAGGTCACGGGATTGGTTTTGAATTCACACAAGTTGAAAGCCAGAGGATCCTCTTCGAAGATGAATATTGCGAGAATGCAGAAGGTGAGTTTGCATACTGTCTAATCGGTGTTTTTACTTCGGATCAAAAGTTAAATAGTAAATCCATGCGTAATACGTTTAGAAGGATTTGGAACAATGGCTCTGCAGTGAATATTTATGAAGTTGATCTGAACACTTTTATCTTTAGTTTCCCTGATCAAGCAAGTCTCGATAGAGTTTCGTCAGGGGGACCTTGGGCTTTTAATGGAAAACTCCTTCTATTAAAGCCATGGAACCTAGGGGAACCAACTAGAGACGTTGAGTTCAGTAAAGTTGATGTATGGATTCAAGTTCATAACCTCCCACTTCATCTGGTAAAAGAAGAATCTGGTTGTAGAGCTGTTTCGGCTATTGGAGAAATTCTAGATTCGGATCACAGAATAGAAAGTGAAGATGGTACTAACTATGTTAGGGTTCGTGCTAGAATCCCAGTAATGGCACCAATTCCACGAGGGGTGCACATAGTAGTCAAAGGGAAGGATACTTGGATTGACTTTAAGTATGAGCGAGTACCCCACGTTTGTAGCTGGTGTGGACGGATTACTCACGAAAGTAAGGACTGCGAACAAGACAAGTCTGAGTTAGCTGGGTATGGAGATTGGCTGTTGGTGCATCCATCTAAACGACGACCTGAAAGAGAAGACAAAGAAACTGAAGGTGGACGCCACGATAAAGAAGAGAAAAATCCACAAGAAGAGGAGAATGCCCTAAGTACTATGAGCGTAGAAAAATCGCAGGTCCAAGATGCAGCAGCTGAAGACACAGTAATGTTAATTGAACCGCCAGGGAAAGAGATTCCGGCATTGGAGAAGGATAGTTCGGAGAAGCAGAGTAACGCAGTACAAGTTCAAAACCAGAAAGGCCCTACGATGCCGGGGATTCTTAGCAAACAGGGGGCAGGGATTTCCAAGAAGGAGAGAGTTCAGGACCTGATTGAGAAGTTGAATGCACAGCAGGGACATGCACCGAAAGGAAACCTGAAGTCTCAAGAACGGTCAAAATCAAAATTGCAAATAGCAGGGAATTCCTCCCTCGAAGAAATTGAAGCCAAACGAAAAGGGTCAACAACCCAATTTACTCCACCACCCACAAATACTTTTGAGAAGGAGTTTAATAAGAAGCCGAGGTCTCTGAAATTTAATGATGATACGGTCGGAGAGGACAGAGGTGATATGCCGGAAGAAACAATTGATATGGAGGAAGAAACAACACCAAATGAAACGGCGGGGGTTAACCAACACCCCCGCCAGTCGCAATGAATATACTCAGTTGGAACGTGAGGGGGCTTGGGAATACCCTCACGTTCCTAACTCTTCGCGATGAAGTGAAGAGTTCAGTTCCCGAAGTGGTCTTCTTAATGGAGACCAGGTTGCAAGTCTCGGATATGGACAGAGTAAGGAAACGATTAAACTTTCCGAACGGTCTGCACGTTTCAAGTGAGGGTCGTAGTGGCGGCTTGTCACTCATGTGGTCAGACCAAGTCAAAGTTGAGATCAGGAACTACTCCAAGTACCATATTAGTGGGTGGATTTGTAATGAAGAAGGTCGGCAATGGTTGTTAACGGGTTTCTACGGAGATCCAGTGGTTTAAAATCGGGCAGTCTCTTGGGACATGCTAGAAGGACAAATACCAGAACCATCGATGCCCTGGATGGTTGTTGGTGATTTCAATTCAATAATGTTCAGTTCTGAAAAGATGGGAGGTAGAGCAATCAATTATAATCATGTGCTTCCTTTCATTAACACAATTGATAATTGTGGCTTACGAGATCTAGGTTATGTGGGAGCAAGATTTACCTGGTCAAATAAGCATGAAGATGGCACGCTAATTAGAGAAAGACTAGATAGAGCTTTCGCTAATAATGTGTGGAGAGAAAAGTTTCCAGATACCAAAGTTTTTCATAAGGGATTGGCTAATTCAGATCACCAAGCCTTACTGGTCAAGTTGAACGGTCAAAACAATAGAACAGTGAGGAGGAACAGACGGTTTCTTCACGAAGAAGTATGGATGCGGCATCAACAGTACCAATCAGTGTTCACAAAGAACTGGGACAGAGAAGGAAGGGTTATGGACAAACTCAGTTATATGAGTACGGCGTTAAAAAGCTGGGAACGAGATGAGTTCGGCAATGTCAGGTATCAAATTAAAGTCCTTAAGGACAAAATTCATATTTTGAATCAGCAAAATAGAATAGCAAATTGGTCGGCAGAAATAAATAAAGCGCAGTTTGATCTCAATAATCTACTAAATGCGGAAGAAGTGTTATGGAGGCAGCGAAGTCGGGCGCTATGGCTAAATTATGGTGACAGAAATGATAGTTTTTTCACAAAAAAGCTAGTAACAGAAGGATCCGTAACTTTATAGGGGGTATTCAAAACCCCCAAGGAGCTTGGATGGAAGATGAAGTTGAGATACAAAGGTGCTTTGAGAACCACTTTAGCTCAATTTTCAGCACGGACCGACCGGAAGAGGCGAACATGGACAAAGTATTACGGCATATTCCAGTTTTGTGCCCAGCAGCGGATAAAGAGGCGTTGGAGGAACCATACACTGCTGAAGAAATTTGGCAAGCTCTAAAAGACATGAGCCCGCAAAAATCTCCAGGAATAGATGGCTATCCAGCTCAATTTTATCAAAAGCACTGGAACACTATTGGAAGCGAGGTAACTCTAGAATGCCTTAATATTCTTAATGGTGAGAATAATCTTGATGAGTTTAATGAAACACTCATTGCTTTAATCCCTAAGGTCAAACAACCACTAAGCCCGGCCGATTTTCGGCCAATAAGCTTATGCACAGTGATCTACAAGATTATTGCAAAAACGATTGCTAACAGACTCAAGCAAGTCCTCCCCAAATTGATAGGAGAAACCCAAAGTGCGTTTGTTCCAAATCGTCAGATTACTGATAATATTTTAGCTGCATTTGAGCTTATCCATACAATGAAGACAAGAGTCAAAGGAAAGAAAGGCTATGTTGCTCTAAAAGTGGATATGTCGAAAGCATATGACCGAGTAGAATGGTGTTATCTTTTGTCAACTATGAGGAGAATGGGGCTGGGAGAGAAATTTTGTTCCGTTGTTAACAAGTGCATCAGCTCGGTCAAATTTTCCTTCATTATAAACGGTGAAGTAAAAGGAAGAGTGGTACCTGAGCGAGGATTACGCCAAGGATGTCCTTTGTCGCCTTATTTGTTCCTGTTGTGTAGTGAAGGGCTGTCTAGATCCATAGAGGCTGCTGTGGCAGCAAAGCAACTGTCAGGTGTCCGCGCCTCAAGGGGAGGCCCAGAAGTGTCCCACCTATTTTTTGCTGACGACAGTATTTTCTTTACATGTGCAGATACCAGAAATATTACAAATTTACTACAAATAATTACAGACTACGAAAATGCTTCAGGTCAGCGGATGAATTTACAAATCGGCAGCAGTGTTCTCGGCAAACATCAAAGAAGAGGAGCGTGTTAATCTCAGCGGGCTTTGTGGAGTGCCGGAAGCGAATCAGCACGATAAATACCTTGGTTTACCTACAACAATTGGGAAAAACAAGAGTATTACTTTCAATTATTTACAAGACAGAGTAAATCAAAAGACCGGAGGATGGAAAGAAAGATACTTAACTCCAGCAGGTAAAGAAATTCTTCTAAAAGCCGTTATTCAAGCTATTCCCAACTTTGCAATGAGTTGTTTTTTGCTTCCTGTGGGGTCGTGCCAAAAAATAGAACAAGCCATGAGAAAATTTTGGTGGAGTCAAGCTGATAGACGCAGTATAAATTGGATTGCATGGGATAAGCTAAAGCACAAGAAGATAGAAGGAGGGCTTGGTTTTAAAGACATACAAGATTTTAATAGGGCTTTACTTGCAAAACAGTGCTGAAGATTGCTCACAAATCCAACAAGTTTAACAGCAAGAATCATGGGGAACAAGTATTACAAAGGGAGCAACATAATGACAGCAAAGCTGGGCACCAACCCCTCTTTTGCTTGGAGAAGCCTTAATGAGGGTTTAAAAATCCTCAAAAAGGGGACTCTTAAGCAAATAGGGAATGGAGCAAATACCAGTGTATTTCCTGATCCATGGATACCGAGAGATGGAATCTTCAAATTATTATCAACAACAGAAGAGGATCAACCACAACAAGCTCCCAATATCTTAGTCCAAGAGTTAATAGACAAGGATTCAAACCAGTGGGACATTGCAAAAATGAAACAGTTCAACATCTTTGATGCAGATATTCATGATATAAGCAGAATAGAAATCCGAAACAACAGGGAAGATAAGTGGATCTGGCACTGGACCCATACAGGATCTTATACAGTTAACAGTGGATATGAGGAGGCAAGGAAAGCATCAGAAGCTGCAGAAAATCAACACACCAGCGGTACAATTGAACAAAGATGGCTTGAAAAAATGTGGAAGCTAAAAATCCCCAAAAAATATCTGTTTTTGATATGGAGAATCAGTAACGACTCACTGCCCACAGTGAATAATTTGGCCAAACGGAGTATTCCAGTCGATCCTCTATGCAAAGTGTCTAATTAGGGTTTTGAGGACTCAGAACATTTGTTTCTTCACTGTCCAATTGCAAAAGCCTTCTGGGAGAAGTACAAAGGCACCAATCAATCTAACCTGCTGGGTGGAGCTGGGTGGATCCGGCGATTCTTCGAGAGAAGCTCAACTCCGGATCAAATCCAGACTAGCATAGGCCTGTGGAGTCTGTGGTTCAACCGCAACAAAGTGATTTTTGAAGGGAAGAAGACTCAAATGGAGACTCTAGTGGCTTCAGCTCTCAGTATTTGGACGAACATCACGAGCCACGATCAAGACCCACCAGATCTGCTAGCTGGACTCCCTAATCCGCCCAAATTCAACCAACAGCATGAACACACGGCGGACTTCGACGGCGCGTGGTCATACGTGAGGCGAAGAGCAGGTATAGGGGTGATACTCCGAGACCCAGCAGGCGAAATAGTCACGGCGGTTGCAAGAAGCACCAGATGGGGTAATAGTGCCTTCGAGATTGAAGCACAAGCCGCTCTACAAGCCGTCGAAACAGCAAGCAAAGCAGGAATTAGAGAGCTTACAATTAGAGGAGATGCACAGATAATAATCGAGATCATGCAATCGGAGCAAGATCCAGAAAGCCAAAGACCAATAGTCAAAGATCTACTGGAGAAGATGAAGCGAATAGAAGAGAGTACAAAGATCAAATGGAAATTCATCGGTAGAGAGAAAAATCAACAGGCTCACTGGCTCGCGCAACGAGGGCTGAGCATTGATGGTGAAGAGCATTGGGAAAGGAAGCGTCTGGAATGGGAAAGGGACGGATTTTATAACTGATTAAATGTACTTAGTCCCAAAGCTTTGTTTGCCAGTTTTCAATGACAAGTTTTATTCTCAAAAAAAAAAAACCTAAATCAATCTAGAGTCCAGAGGTCAACAATTATGAAATTACAAAGACGGTACACGCACCACGACAGAACTTTATCACTCTAAACATTACTACAAAGACGGTACACGCACCACGACAGAACTTTATCACTCTAAACATTAGTACTACATCTGTTTCTTCTCTTTGGCTTTACTTCACTTTTTGACATTATTCATTGTGTCACTTTGATCCAGTCAGTGATTAGCAAGCCTTTCACAACATCAGAGGCATCAGTGACAAGCTCTGCTCCGCTCCCAAGTTGGCCATCACATTCGCCACCTTATTGGCATCTCTCGGCACACAGTTGACCATCCTATTCATTCTTGCTAAGATGTGAATGCATCCCTAATCTGGTTTCTCATGGAAATTGGTCCCTCCTTTTCCTTCCTAAAAATCTTCACAGCTTCGAGACAATCACTTTCAGTTGATGTATTGTACCAGTTATGATTGAAGATCACAGTGACACCTCTGTAAATAGCTCAGATCTCGCTCTCAAGGCTAGTGTAGTCAATCGGCCTTCTCATGAATCCCAATTGCCATTTTCCCTAGCATTACGACATACACCTCCAAAGCCTGCTTTATTACCGGTCAGTCTGACACACCCATCCACATTGACTTTCATTATGCCTAATACAGGAAAACACCAATTAACAAGAGATTTATTAACGTGCAAGAAGAAAATTTAGGGATACAAGAAAATGCTCCGTGTATGAGCTTGATTTGGCGCCATATCTACTGCACACACAGTTCCAGGTCTAACTTGGCATTGAAAATCACATATTTTCTCTGTAACCAAATGTTCCACAAGGTTACCGCAAATAAAATATCTGATCTCACCCCACCAATATTCTCATGTTTCTTGACATTCATGGTTATCCACTCTTTCACACTACTAGAAATTACTCAAAAACTGCAAAAGAAATATCAATTTTCGCGTGGCAATAATTATCTTGCCATATATGCTATAAAATATGGCAAGAATAAATTTTCCCTGCTTAAAAGATCTAAAACGGCAAGAGTATGCTAATTCCGCATATATTTCATCAAAAACAGCAAGAATTGTATTATTGTGGCAATAATAAATTTCGCCGCTTAAAATTATCTAAAACGGCAAGAAAAAAAATGGAAGTCACCCGTGGCATAAATCTGGCCCTCCCTTTGATTTGAAGATGTAATCTTCACCATCAATTATAACCCTACCTTTATATTCTAAAAAAAATGCATCTATAAAAAAAACTGATCAGTTCATCTTCCCAATCGATCCCCTCTCTGTATCCCAAACCCACTCTCTCTGATTCCTCCCACCATCGTCGCGACCATCTTCTTCAGCACCTCCATTCATCAACGCCACCACACCTTCACCTTCAGCCATCACCGCCACCATCTTAGGGCATCTCCAATAGGTCATGCAAATTGACATTTTATGCAAAATATAAAGGAGTTTGTAAAAAACTTGACTCCAATAAAACATGCAAACTAGAAGGCAAAATACAAAACATGCAAAAGCCTCGCCAAACTTGGCAAGGTAAACTGGTCTTGCAAATTTTTTTAGACATGTTTCCTATTTTTTTCTCCATCTATCTCTTACAATTTTTACCTATTTCCTACAATTTCCCTCTCTCTCTCTCTGTTGGAATAGATGCCCTAGAGGCAATCTAGTTTAGTATGAATTATTTGTGGCTAGAAATTCATTTATTATCTATTGGATATTTAATATAATGAAGTCCTTAGATTTACAATTGTGTTGTTTATCTTAAATATCCCTAGTCAAGTATAATGATTAATGGGACAATCATCTATAGACTAGTATGGGGTTGGATTGATATGGAGATATCACGATCCAACACATATGTGTGCATTAGGGAATGTTGCACTGGATTGACCCATCTCCGAGAAGGCTACATACATGTTATGTTGAGTCACAAGCGCTTCTCGCGGTGCAATGGTATTGTCATCCTTAGACTTGAAATCACTAGATATTGTAGTTGTGGATTATTGTGATCTTGGTAGCGTTAAACGCTACACCGTTACTGGGTAGTTATAAAGGCGTGTACTGGATACAATAAGAAGCAAGCTTAGAGATCGTAGTGGATGTAGATAGAATTTGTCCCTCCCACATAACGGGAGAAAATATCCTAGGCCACTCGAGGGATAGTGCTTATAGAATGTCTGGCCAGACTCAAATAAATCAATATGGGATATTGATGTTATTTGCACGAATAAGGCTATTCCCATGGATCGAGAAACTATGGATTGGATATACGAGTGTGACTTGTATGTCTCGTGTCCAATCCGGATATAGAGACAAAGGGATGAGACAGATGACTATTCTATTAGTTGGCTAGAATGGATGTTTTGCTAGAAACCGCTCCATATTAGCAAATAGTTGCTACCAACTTTATAGAACCTATGGGGTCACACGCTACATAGAGTTGAACTAGATTTGGGAATTAATTAATTGAATTAATTAATTAGAAGGATCACTTTGCAAACCCTTGCAAACTTAGTAGGGACTAATTTGCAAGGAAGGGACTAAATTGAATTCTAGTATGACTAGAATAAGTCCTTTAGGTAGTTGACAAGGAGTTGTTGGACTATATAAAGGACCTTCCTTCCTTCCTTCCCACACATAACTTATGCTCATAATTGAACATAACAAGAGTGGAAGAGAACAAAAGGAGAGAGAGCAAGCAACAAGGAGTCCCGACCGCCCCCCTTGCCGCCGCCCCGTCCCCGTCGGCCAAAGGAGGCCGAGACCCTCCTTTTGGGTCTCGTTTTGCGTGATTCTTCTTCCTCTTCCTCTTCCGGGCTAGAACCAAGGACTTGGGAGATTCTAGGATCAACTCTAGGCGTGGATCAACCATAGAGAACGTGACACAATTCGCGTTTGAAGTCATCAAGGAGAACCCAAAGGTGTTTTTATGATTTCTAACCCTTACCATCGTTATGTCTCTTGACTTGTGATCCTTGGAGGGCTTTGCATGGTTTTATGTTTGTTTATGCTTCCGTTGCGCATCCATGAATCAAAACCCTACAGTGGTATCAGAGCCACAGGTCGTAGAGCATAAACGTAGTTTATGTGTTACGTTTTAGTTGTTTTACACCTTAATTTGATTGTTTATCGCGTAAAACAAGACAAATCAAGCATGGGATGCAATTTGTCAATAATTAATCATAACAAGATCCAATTTTTGCATCGGATGCATGAATTGGTGAGTTTGAGAAATTTTAGGATCTTAGATCTAGGGTTTGGGCATCCTTGGGGAAGAAGGAGTTCTCCCAAAACAAGAAACAACCAAACTTGGGCACCAAGCAAGGGAGTTGTTTTGGAAACAACTCCCTCAAGGAGGTTCGGCCCCCCTAGGGACCGCCACCCTTTCTTGCCGCCCAAGCTTGGCCGCCCTAGGGGCCGGGCGGCCCTAAACCGCGGGCCTAGGCTTGTGGGTTTTGGGCCGGGCCGGGCCTAGGGCCTTGTGGTTGACTTTGTTGGGCCCGGGCAATTTGATTGTTGGGCCCATGGACCGTTTTAACCCTAGAAATCCTAAAATCAATTAAAATTGACCAAGCCGTTAAAATTGGATTTTAACTGTTTATGTGCAAATCGCATGGTGATTGGATATGGCCTTAGGATGTGGTTTGATGTGGATGTTTAAATTTTGTGGTTTGGTTTACGGCCTGCGAGCTGATCAATTAATTGTAATAATTAATTAGGGTTTTATGGCCTGCGTGCCATTTTTTTTCTCAACTTGTGAGATTTATTTTATTTAGTATAGAAGTTAGCTAGTGCTAGATAAAGTAGATTGTTAGCCAAGATTGGAGAAAAGAAGCCCAAAGCCAAAGAAGCCACAAAAAGATGGAGCATGGAGCATGGAGCATTCCACAAGACTATGAAGGATGGACCAAAAGATCAAGACGCATGGAGATGTGTTTGCTTTAGGGTTCATAGATAATTCCATTGGCTTGGAATTATCTTAGTCTAGAAAAGGCCATATCCACATCACGTTTAATTTCTGTTTTGTGGTTGTTTATTTTATTGTCTTATTATTGTGTGGTTGGTGTATGGATGATGCATGCAATTAGGATAATAAGATAATTAGACAACCCGGATCTATTATTTTGAGTTTTGCCCAAACTCAAATAGATAGATTAGTTGATATTGATCAACAAAAACAATTAAGAATTGAATTTAAAATCCCTCAAAATTCAAATATTGTGTTCTTGCCTTCTCGTTATTTAAACACTCATTATCATCATTATTTACCAAGTTCGTGCGTGCCAAAGCATGGCGACTTGGTTCATCATGATGGAGTGCGATGGCACGTAACAATGTGCAATTGTTTAGATAAGAGGTTGAACACAACTAGGCTATTAATTTGATTAAGAAACCTAGAGGCAATCAATTGGGATTATCCATATGGATGGATAAATAAGGAGTTATTTGCCCAATTGAACCAAGAGTTGCATGTGAGATGCAATTGGAATTGTTCCTACCTAAAGTAGTCAAATTATGGGTGACTTGCCAAAGCAAGCTCATAAGGAGATGAAAGATGGATCTTGGCCCACTAGAAAATATAAGGATATTTTCCGCATTAATATCTTGAGGGTTATTAATCCGTAGAAAAATAGTGGGAGCTATATTTGATAAACTAGCCATTATAGAATATAGTCAAAAATTCACAAATACTAAAACTTGCGTATTTCCTTTTGTAGAATTCCAAATGGCAAACAACTCATCGAGTTCACAACATTCCCTACGATCTGTCCTTGAGAAGGACAAGCTCTCTGGAACCAACTTTCTTGATTGGTACAGAAACTTGAGAATTGTTCTCAAGCAAGAGAAGAAACTGTACGCAATAGAGGAGCATGTTCCAGATGGTCCAGAGAACCAAACACCTGCTGCCTTAAAGGCGTATCAAAAGCATGTTGATGACGCTAATGATGCGGCCTGCCTTATGCTTTGCACCATGACTTCTGAGCTTCAGAAGCAACACGAAAACATGAATGCTGTCGATATGATCGAACATCTAAAGCAGCTCTTCCAAGAGCAGGCGAGGGTAGAGAGGTATGAGGTCTCAAAGGCACTGTTCAAATGTCATCTGGCAGAAGGGAACCCGGTGGGACCCCATGTAATCCGAATGAGCGGGTACTTGGAGAATCTCGCCCGATTGGGGTTCCCGGTCGGCCAAGAGTTGGCAACCGATCTCGTGTTGCAATCGTTGCCCGAGAGTTATGGACAGTTCATTTTGAACTATAACATGAACGAGATCGTGAAACCACTGCCAGATTTACTCAACATGTTGAGGACGGCTGAATAGAGCATCAACAAGGGTAAGGGCAAGGCCATAATGATGGTACAGAAAGGAAAGGGCAAAAGGTTTGCCTCTTCTTCCAAAGGCAAAGGCAAGTCAGTTGCCAAGTCCAAGGAACCTTCCCTTAAGCCTGTTGGTGGCATTGCCAAGGCCATGACTAAAGGTGAGTGTCACTACTGCAGTCAGCCTGGACACTGGAGGAGAAACTGCCCAAAATATCTGGAGGACAAGAGGCTTGGAATAGTGATTCCACCACCACCAGGTATTTTTGTTGTAGATGTCAATTTAACTTTCTCTACATCATGGGTATTAGATACTGGATGTGGATCTCATATTTGTCGAAATATGCAGGATCTAAAGAGAAGTAGGAGATTGGGTAAAGGGGAGGTAGAGCTGCGCGTTGGGAATGGAGCAAAGGTTGCTGCGTTGGCCATAGGCGTGTGCGAGCTATCTCTGCCTTCAGGATTAGTTTTAGAATTAAATAATTGCTATTTTGTGCCTGCTATGAGCAGAAACATTATTTCTATTTCTTGTTTGGACAAGGATGGTTTTATTATTTCAATAAAGAACAATTGTTGTTCCTTTTATTTAAATAATATTCATTATTTTAGTGCGCAATTATTTAATGGACTTTATGTCCTTGATCTAAGCAATCCTGTCTACAACATTAATACCAAGCGGATTAAAATAAATGATTTAAATCCTGCTTATTTATGGCACTGTCGTTTAGGCCACATAAATGAGAAACGTGTATCTAGACTCCATAAGGATGGATTACTAGACTCATTTGATTTTGAATCATATGAGACATGTGAAGCTTGTTTATTGGGAAAAATGACAAAGTCCCCTTTCAATAAGAAAGGCGAGAGGACTAGTGAGCAATTGGCACTCATACATAACGATGTGTTTGGGCCATTTGCCACGCCTGCCAGGGGTGGTTATGTCTACTTCATTACATTTACTGATGATTACAGTAGATATGAATTTGTGTACCTTATGAGGGCAAAATCCGAATCCTTTGAAGTGTTCAAAGAATTCAAGAATGAAGTAGAAAAGCAACTTGGAAAAAGTATCAAGGCCCTACGATCGGATTGTGGAGGAGAATACTTGAGCCAAGAGTTTGACGACTATCTTAGAGAGTGTGGGATCGTGTCCCAACTCACTCCACCCGGAACGCCACAATGGAATGGCGTGTCCGAGAGGAGGAATCGAACCCTATTGGATTATTTGTGGCTAGTAATTCATTTATTATCTATTGGATATTTAATATAATGAAGTCCTTAGATTTACAATTGTGTTGTTTATCTTAAATATCCCTAGTCAAGTATAATGATTAATGGGACAATCATCTATAGACTAGTATGGGGTTGGATTGATATGGAGATATCACGATCCAACACATAGGTGTGCATTAGGAATGTTGCACTGGATTGACCCATCTCCGAGAAGGCTACATACATGTTATGTTGAGTCACAAGCCCTTATCGCGGTGCAATGGTATTGTCATCCTTAGACTTGAAGTCACTAGATATTGTAGTTGTGGATTATTGTGATCTTGGTAGCGTTAAACGCTACACCGTAACTGGGTAGTTATAAAGGCGTGTACTGGATACAATAAGAAGCAAGCTTAGAGATCGTAGTGGACGTAGATAGAATTTGTCCCTCCCACATAACGGGAGCAAATATCCTAGGCCACTCGAGGGATAGTGCTTATAGAATGTCTGGCCAGACTCAAATAAATCAATATGGGATATTGATGTTATTTGCACGAATAAGGCTATTCTCATGGATCGAGAAACTATGGATTGGATATACGAGTGTGACTTGTATGTATCGTTTCCAATCCGGATATAGAGACAAAGGGATGAGACAATTACTTGTACAAAGGTTGTCAAGATGACTATTCTATTAGTTGGCTAGAATGGATGTTTTGCTAGAAACCGCTCCATATTAGCAAATAGTTGCTACCAACTTTATAGAACCTATGGGGTCACACGCTACATAGAGTTGAACTAGATTTGGAAATTAATTAATTGGATTAATTAATTAGAAGGATCACTTTTCAAACCCTTGCAAACTTAGTAGGGACTAATTTGCAAGGAAGGGACTAAATTGAATTCTAGTAGGACTAGAATAAGTCCTTTAGGTAGTTGACAAGGAGTTGTTGGACTATATAAAGGACCTTCCTTCCTTCCTTCCCACACATAACTTATGCTCATAATTGAACATAACAAGAGTGGGAGAGAACAAAAGGAGAGAGAGCAAGCAACAAGGAGTCCCGACCGCCCCCCTTGCCGCCCCCCCGTCCCCGTCGGCCAAAGGAGGCCGAGACCCTCCTTTTGGGTCTCGTTTTGCGTGATTCTTCTTCCTCTTCCTCTTCCGGGCTAGCACCAAGGACTTGGGAGATTCTAGGATCAACTCTAGGCGTGGATCAACCATAGAGAACGTGACACAATTCGCGTTTGAAGTCATCAAGGAGAACCCAAAGGTGTGTTTATGATTTCTAACCCTTACCATCGTTATGTCTCTTGACTTGTGATCCTTGGAGGGTTTTGCATGGTTTTATGTTTGTTTATGCTTCCGTTGCGCATCCATGAATCAAAACCCTACACTCTCACCCACAATTCATTAGGTGCACGTGTTTTAAGTAAATATTATATAAAAATTATATTTTGTTATGAACTAAAAAGTAGAGAAGAGAGAACAAAGTATGGAGGAATATAAGTCTGTGTTATTCTCCACCAAACCACCCTTTATATAGGGTGCGGGGGTCAATCAATATAATTTATATATGGTAATACAATATGTTATGAATATTCACAATATCTTTAATATATTTCATAACACTCCCCCTTGAATATTCACTAACACTAACATGATGCCTCGTTAAAACCTTCTCAAGCAAAACCCGGTTGGACAAAAACTCTTGACGAAGGAAAAAGAGTACATCTTAGGAGCGGGTGCTTAGTTCAATCTTGAACTTATCCAAGGCTGTATGTCTCGTTAAAACCTTTCTTGGAAAAACCATGTGGGATAAAAACGTCAGCTAAGGAAAAAGATTACCTCGCTTTGTAATTTAGTCTCCCCCTCTTTGCATCATCTAGATGTCACAATTCATACCTGAAAAGTGAACTTATGAAAAATACACAATGTGTAACGTAATATGATGCTACATGATCATTCAAAATAGTAATATGCATATGCACCTAAGTTACTCGCGAGTGTGTATCTTTGATTTGCTTTAGCAGAGAAGTATATCTCATGGGCAATAGCCTCCATGGATTTCACATATAGTGATTCGTACGATCATTTTGTGTAACTAGTTACTTTCATATTCGTAGTCTTAAGACTAAACGAAACATCATAATCACTCTTATCAATAGAGGATTTGTGGGTTATAATTATAACCATGAGAAACATATTTGTATCACTTGTAATATAGCATGTTTCTCTTTCAATAGTCTCACACATTCAACCATTAGGGTGCAGACATTTTAATATGATGTTCTATACGAACATGGATGCTTGAGGCATCTCAAGTACTTCAAAGTACTTCCCAAATGTGCTCCATGCATTGACTGCAGAGCTCGTGTAAATTTACACACGGGGTGTTGACTTTGATTTTGGCCAATATAGTCACTTATAGTGGTTTAGGGAAATCATATGATTTCAAACGCTTTTCAAAGTGAATATCATCAATGATCATATACATAGAATCAAATGTAGGTAGCTCTTCATCTACATGAGTTGTTGCCTCTTCAAGGGCATTGATTTGATCATTTATTTATGATTCTCTTGTGTTCTCAATTTCTATAGAATTGGAACTAACAAGATGATGACCCCTGTAGAGGATATTTGTAGTTTCATAAGCAACCTTTACATGCTAAATAAATCTCATAATTTATAAGAACGTTTGGATCAAGTTTGAATGAGACATTTAAATTAAAATTCATGTCTTGTAATATGGTATTTCCTCCCCCTCATGACATGAACCATATGATCAATGTCACAAAAATATGCTTTAGGCATTTAGATACTCGAGCCAAAAAAACTAGGCGAGAATGTATCTAATTAAGAGATACAATTTATCATAATTCAAACTTGTAGTCCTCAAGAACTCTAAAATACTATCCTCTTTGGGATAGGAGTTTCATTTATGAGAATACACCATTCTTATGCTCCTCCTTTAAAGGGGTTCAAATGAGATAGATAATGAGCATAGAGCATGTTGCTATAACTCATAGAAAAATTCATCCAAAATAATAATATTGCATAATTCCTATGAAGTGCATATATAGTCAATCTAAAATAACCATGAAGACTATTTGAAGTCTTATATCAATTATTCAAGCAACCAATCACTTTTAGTGATGCCAATGATGACGAACTCAATCTTGAAATTTTTCCACGAGTTCACGTCAAAAACCATTGATCTCTTGTAGAGACGACAAGTCATCTAGGTGCTCGATATAAGATATGCACATTTTTTAAATGTGATATTGACAACATCCAAGCCACATTAGGGGCTGAATAATAAATTTTTGGATGTTCTATGAGATTTGATATGGAATCACAACAAATAAACTAGGCGTCGGTTGGATGATGCCTTTCATCAAACCATTTTAATGACAGAATTCTCTACGTTGGATAGGCGATGCAATGCATCAATCCATCATTTTCTACGGAGAACGTCTAGTTTATTACATTTAATCTCAATATTCATGAAACACGCGGTGCTAAAAAGCTACCGTTGTGAGCCTTAAAAGGTCTCATGTACATCCTTGAATAGAGTTTTTTTTTCAATTGCCGAAACTTTTAGTTTGACAGTGTAGATTACCTCTTGAAGGGTACCTTTTCATAAAGTCAAATAATTCATAACTTCGGGTATGAAATATGATGCTAATAAGCATATCAGGGACTTATGCATATTCTGCCATTGTCTTCTCTCTCTCTCTCTCTCTCTCTCTCTCTCTCTCTCTCTCTCTCTCTTGTGTGAGCCATAAAAGAAATAGAGCCTTCATAAAAATCAAGAGAAAAAAAATAAGATGAAGAGATAAAACACTACTAGAAATCTTAGCAAATACCACATTTTATTTGTAGCATTTGAACAAATGCGGTATTTGATACCCTAAAGCAGCATTATTATTAATGTTGCAAACTAAGTGATGTAATATTGTAGCATTAATTCAATAATGCTGCAATTTTTGACTAAACACCAATTAAATTGCAGCATTAATCCAATAATGCTGCAATGCTTGGCTAAACAGCATACACATTGCAGCATTAATGACATTAATGTTGCTTTTTTTGTTCTACTTTGCAGCATTAATCAAACTAACGCTGCATTCATAAAAGAAAAAAACAAAAAAAGAAAATGGAAAAAACAAGCGCCTATCTGAAACCCGCGACTCCCTAATCTCAAAATTTTCCCCAATCTAAATTTTTTCCTTTAAGCGCCAAACCTCCCTCCAAATCCCAATCTCATACCTCAAAGCTGTGACCTAGCTGCTCTGAGTTCTCTCTCAACTCCACCCTTTCTTTTTCCATCTCGAAGTTCGACGGCTTCGTCGGGAAGCTACAGCGACGGCGACGAGTCTTCTTCGGTTTAGAAGTTGTTCGAAGCTTCACTGTCCTCGATCAAATCCCTCCTCACCGAACGCTACCCTTCCGCTTCCCCTCCTCTCCGGTTCGTCTTCTTCTCCTTTCTGTTATCAATTTTGACCTAGAGCTCGTGGCTGACCTCGATGACCTTAGCGACGGCGACGAGTCTTCCTCCGACGTGGATGAGGAAGAGAAGGGGAAGAATTCGGTTCAACTGACGAAGCGTGGGATATTCAGAGTTCCGTTGGGCTCGATTGCACTCTAGACGACGAGGTATCATCACTCTCTCACTCTCCAGCAATGTGTTTATTGTTGTTTATTAGAAATTTCTTCATCTTCTGCTGAAGCTGATTCATTAAGTTTATTCATTCTGTGGTTCGAGTAAGTTTCAATTGGGCATTTGAGGAAAAATGTGTTAATTTGAACTTTTATGTTTATCAAAAATATTTTCACCAATTTCAGCCAGTCACATATTTGGCAAATTAGTTTCAGTTTTGTACCCTCTTTTCCATGTTTACTTTCACCAATCTCAACTTGCCCTTTTTCAATTTGCACACATTGTATGAACTTGTGGCTCTGCTATGAAGTTATCACCAATGTTTGTTCACTTCTATCTTGTTTTCGTACTTGAGGATGGTGAGGGACAGAGATGGTGAACTTATGGGCTGTGTTGAGTAATTATGGAGAACTTATGGTGAGTTTACATTGGCTTTCGAGGATTGCCCTAGGATGCTTTGGTTATCACTGCCAAAGGAAGTTTTAGATCCTGAGTAACTTTCTAGACAACTTATCTCATAGCTTTATGCATTACAATATCTTACATAGCTTTGAACCTCTTCGACTCTTTTGTGTTTTGAATTGGTCTTCATCATTATGTTTGCAGATAGGACTTGAAAAAAGCTATGAGATCCTCTGCAAAGTATTTGATAATGAAGCTAAAGGAATTCTTGAGGTATTTACTTAGGGACGTCATCTCTCAGGGTTATAAAGTTATTACCTCTGAATCATAATAATTGATTTTATTCGCCTGATCCATTCCTAATTACTGAGTTTTTGTTGCTTTTTCAAAATGGTTAAGAGACTTGAAGCTCTTTGCGATTTTGGTTCCATATACAGAATTCAGTTTCTTTGCGGAGTGTGTTTTATTAACTATGTCCTGTTTTTGTATCTGGGTGTGATGTTAAAAGCTTTACCTTCCAACCTCTCTTGATTCAGTTTCTTTGCGGAGTGTGTTTTATTAACTAGGTCCTTTTTGTAGTGATTTATGTAACTAGTGGCAAGGACACATGGCATGATAAGTGCTCAATAGTAAAATAGTAAAATAGTAAACACTTAACATATTGCTCATGGCTGTTTCGGTTTTCAGTTTTTGGTTTTCTGGCTTCACCACAGTTAGCAAGTATCCGCGCGTAAATTGGGCTGGTGAATTAGGAATTATGGAATGCCCAATATAGCTAGGCCCAATAGGTACTTCATAACTCTTGTGGCCATGCCTGAGCAAAGGCCTTCAGATCGCATATTCAGGGACATGGATACTTTCTTTCTGGACACTGAATTCAGAGGTCTAGATTGATTATCTTAGTGCATTTAGGTTAGTATTTTTGCTTAGTAAAAAGAAAGATAAAAGGTTTCAAAGTGTACGAATGAGCTGGGGTTTCAAAGTTTAAGAAAGATTAAAGGTTTCAGTCTAGGGGTTGGAATTAAACTGAAGTAAGAATTTCTAGGGGTTGGAATTAAACTGAAGTAAGAATTTCCAGAGTTTGGGTAATGTTTTGGTAGGCGATGAGGAAGCCATATTTCTGAACCTATATGAATGCAGTGAAATCCATATTTCTGAGTTTGGGTAATCATTAGTTAATTGCTTTTTGAACCTATATGAATGTAGTGAAAGCCATATTTCTGTTTATATATGGATATTCCTAAGAAAGTCTGTAAAGCTGAGTGTTTGAGACATATTTTATTTGATTTTTCACATTTCTATTACAAACTCCTCCTAGTTCTGACTTCTCGGTCTTGAGATAATTTATTCATCTTGATGTTCTTATCTTCTGCTGCATGCCCACACTTTTTAACAGCCAATCATTTGGTGTGTGAAAGACAATGTTTAAGGGGATACCTGGTCAAATAGGCAACTTTAGTAATGCTATTCTGGTCACTGATGAAGTGCTACGTACCTGTGTTGTTCCTCTGTAATCTGTATGAGTGTGATGGAAACTAACTAGAGGCTTGAAGGACATGTTCCTATATTTGTTCAGGTTTGAAGGACAACTGACATGATAAACATATAGGTTCAGTTATCAAACTTAATGTTAAAACTAATAGGACATGTTCCATATATAGGTTCATTTATCAACATATAGGTTCTGTTTCATTTCTGATTATGAATTTCAATTATATTCTGAAATCGCCTTCGTCTACGTCACCCTCCTTGTCTATTCTTCTTGAATTAGAGCTGACGATTTCGGGTTAGGTTTGGTGTGTGTGTGAGAGAGAGAGAGTTTATTGACTGAAGATGTGGTGAGAATTTCTCCAACTTAAATGCTTAGTGGTTGATTTGAGGTATGAAACGAACTTCGAAAAACAAAGAAATGCTCAAGCGGAGTGAAGAAAAGCTAAGTTGGAGAAGGTAGAATGACTAGTCTTCACTCTTTTGAAGATATATGGACAATAATATAATTAGTTAGATTAATTTTATAATTTCCGCTATTAGTTCCTTAGCTAGGTCACCTAAACTACCGTGTATTAGTTTTCTAGATCAATACAATACACAGTTTCCACAGATATTTCCTCTATGGCTCCTGTTGTAGCACTAGTTTGAAATTCACCGTCACATTTTCGATCTCCGAAACCGCACGCAACACTCATGTTTTAGATGCACATAAAATATTAGTGGTGCTTTATATGCAATACATGGCTGCTGCGAGTCACTTTAAATTTGACTAAAAAAGATCACAGATATTGAATCGTGGAGTATCCTCCTTTCTAAAGACAATTTTTTTGCTACTCTTGCAGTGTGGATTCTGTCGATCTGTTGCTTCAACAAAGGCTGGTTTTGTCGCTCGTGCGGACCGCCGAGTGAGTGTTTTTTGAGATTTTTATTGAGCATCGTATTATGCAGCTGCTGTTTAAACCTTTTTCAACTAGCGAATGTTGCTACTTTGAATCTAATATGAAAAGAGTATTATTTTTGTTGATTTTTCATTGAATGTGGTTTGTTTAGAGTGTTTGATGCCAGAGAAAACCCCTCAACTAGAAATGGCCACATCTGATCTGACCAGTAGTAGTTGCAAACTTGTTGCTCATGGAATTATTCATGCCTATGAGAACACACACCTTCACACCCGACACAAACCATCTCTGTTTCAGTATATTCTAGTGATCTTTGAGGTTTTCATGCTCTTTCCTCGTCGTAATTTCTCTTTGATTTGAGAAAATTCGAATCTTACATGCTTACAACGTACACAAAACAAATCTTACATGCTGACACAGACAGAAAAGATATTGATTTTTTTTTCAGTTATTAAGTAGCAGCAGTAGCAGGAGTAGTAGTAGTAGTAGTAGCAGTAGTAGCAGTAGTAGCAGTAGCAGTAGTAGCAGTAGCAGTGGCAGTAGCAGGAGTAGTAGTAGTAGCAGGAGTAGTAGTAGTAGTAGGAGTAGGAGTAGTAGCAGGAGTAGTAGTAGTAGCAGGAGTAGTAGTAGTAGTAGCAGTAGTAGTAGTAGTAGTAGCAGTAGTAGTAGTAGTAGTAGCAGTAGTAGTAGCAGTAGTAGTAGTAGTAGCAGTAGTAGTAGTAGTAGTAGTAGTAGTAGTAGAACATTTTTACACTGTGGACGAGTTGCCTGCTGGATTGTAGTGAAATGGTCTCCTACAGCAACATTTTAGTCATATTTGTCCATTGTTCCATGTCATTGGCCGTGGGAATTCTTCCATCTGGTACTAGCTCTCTGAAATGTTGCTGTAGGAGACCTCTTTACTCTTTTGAATTGAAATTCAAAAGTTGTCTATGATGTTCTTAGCTAAAGGCTCCAAACTTACATAGAATGCTACCTTTCTTGCAGATTCCTCACTTGAGACCTACTGAATACAAGAGGTCAAGATTGTCTAGGAACCGCAGGACAGTTAACCGTGCTTATGGTGGAGTTCTGTCTGGAGGTGCTGTCAGGGACAAGCTTCAGCTTGAGATATAAATAACTCTTTTCTTCCTTCCCAGTTGCCATCCACAATTAACTAATAGTGGCCCATGTGTGTGTTTCTGCTTTTTAAGATCATTAGAGCCTTCCTTGTTGAAGAGCAGAAGATTGTGAAGAAGGTGTTGAAGATCTAGAAAACCAAGGAAAAGCTAGCGTCTAAGGCTTGAGTAATGAAGATTGAGAGGGTCATGTGAAGTTAGAACAGAGCCATTGCTTAGGAATTCACAGTAATGTCAGATGTTCTAAATTTGATTTTGATTATGCTGGTTGTTCTGTTTGGTTGCAGGTGGGAAGCTGATTTATCTGTGTTGTGGATGTTTTTTCAGTACGAGGTAGTCTTTCTTTTATACTCATTGCAATTCCAACTGTTATAGGAGCTGACAAAAAGTAGTTTATACTTAGTCAAGGTCCCTTTTTTATTCTTGTTTGAAGATATACAGTGAGGAAAGGTGCATTACCTATCTTGATAATCAACTTGATTTCAAACTTAACATTGTCTTCCGTTTTCGGTGAATATTTGTGTATCATTCATGTTTTCTGTCCAAGGCATACAGCGTGGTATTTTTCTTTTGCTGTTTTATGAATCGTCTTGCTTGAATTGCGTTTTGATTGGGTAATCTTGTTGAATTTGTTTGAGAGTCAAATGCGGGTTTTGTTTTCCTAATGTATGTTCTGGACTCCTCCTTTAATTTTCTCATTGCTTTTTCATGTGCATTCTTGTTTAGTCTGTCTTAGCATTTGAATCAGTAGATCAATTCAATCAAAGAATAAAGTTAACAAATAGAAACAGAGTTCTGTCAGTGGAGGGATTATGGGTAGTGAATACTTACATTGCCATTTCTTGATGTTCAATGGATATTAGATGATGTTTATTAACAGAGTGATGTTATCTAATTCTCTTGATTTCTCTTATTCGTCTTCTGGGTTTCCGCTTTCAGGTGCGAGCGCAGCTTCAGATCTCCTGCCTCCTCAGTGGTTTTGCCCCGTTCGAGCGATCTCCAGTTACAGGTACATCTCCTTCCTTCTCTTATCTTCCTCTTCTTCATCTTCTTCTACGACCATCTGAAGTGCTCCTTTTCCGTGTATAAAATATTGAACCATAGCTATTTTTCCGCAGAGCACACACCATGCCCACCGTCAGCGTAGGAAGGGATCTCTCTTCCAAGCCATCGGACACACTTACAGTAATCTCTCTCTTATCTACAGAAGAATTAGTAGTTTCTCAGAGTTGTGTGTGTGTGGTTCTGTCGATTTCAGCTGAGGAAGAGTTCGAGGACTTGTGCTTCAAGTTCGGAGTCGAGCTCGACGATGTGGTAAGCACACTCGAATGTGCCTAAATTACTATGAATATCTCTTCTTTGATGTAATTGGTGAACTTGTTGAGGATTTATGTGTATCTTCGCGTGCAGACGACGGAGAAAGCTATCATCAGAAAAGAAAAGCACTTGGATGATACTGAAGAAGTCACTGGGGATGAAGAAATCATATACAAAATCGAGGTTGCAACTAAAAGGTAATACTGTTTACTTCATTCTTTATGAGCTAGATGAACCCATTTTATGAATTCTGTGCTTTCGATGATGCAATGAGTATTTCAATTCTATAAAAAAAATTGCTTACTTTGACAAACAAAACAAGGAGAACAATACTCTCAGTTCTTGTTTCTGATTGTTGTAATGGAAGTTGTGTCTTAATTATGATTTGTGTCTAAGTTTTTGGGCGAATTACCATCTTTATTTGACACTGTTTGAGCTACTATCACTGTTTTATGAATCCTCTGGGTAGGTATTGTAAACATAGTTGATAAAGCATGTTCACTCCGGACTCAAGGAAAGTTTGTTTGAAAATAGCTATGAATCATTTGGTTATCTTAGTGTTAGCAATGATTCTGATGGGTTTCTCATCCTAGATAATTTTGAGTACGTGTTCCTGGTTCTTCTCCAACTGCGCTACGATGTAAAATTTTTCTTTTGTTTTCATTCATTCAGACGCATCCGGCACAGTAAGGAGGACAGGTGGAAACTTCAAGGAAAAGTTACGAGAACTTGGAGGACTAAATGCAATGTTCGAGGTCGCTGTATCCCGTTTCTACTATTCTTAGACTATTCTTAGACTCGGTATCCCAACTTTTGTAGATGTTAGTCGTAATGCAACACGGTTTTGATGATACATTGACGATAATGTAATCAAAAATATTATTAATTTGTAATGAATTTTTTTGATTTAGCAAGTGAAATGTGTGTTGTAAAGTTGTATGTTTTGTTGCTTGCAAAGTACCGGGTTTATATGAATTTTTGGCATAAAATGTGGTTTGTTAGTTATACTTTGCAGCATTAGTCTAATGTTGCAAAGAAGTCCAAAAAAACAGCATTAATCTTAGATAATGCTGCAAAAATGCACTGAAATTGCAGCATAAATCTCTATAATGCTGCAAAATTATGTGTAAAAATGCAGCATTAAAGTTCAATAATGCTGCAATTTCATCCCTAAATGCAGCATTAATGTATAAATGTTGCAAATTGTGACTAGAACTCTGCAGCATTAGTTAATGCTGCAAGTTAATGCTGCTTTTCTTTGCAGCATTAGCTTAATGCTGCAATGAAAAAAACAGCACTGGCTAATGCAGCATTAGCACTAATGCTGCAATTAGTGCTGTTTTTGCTAAATACAGCATTAATTTTAGCAAATACCGCATTAATCTAATGACGGTTTTGCTAATATTTCTAGTAGTGAAATAAATACAAGAAGCAAACATTGATACTAACGAACCCATGAATCGCATATCTAGTTGGATTTCTCTCAAAGAACTCCTTTAAGAATCCTGAAATGAGAAATTAATAATCTCTAATCTTATTGTGTTGCGCCAAAAAATGGTGTGGCTAGTTCATTGTGAAGCATGTAATTGCCAAGGAGTTTGGAGGATCTTGAATCACTCAACCAACAAAAAATACATAGATATTGGGAGGATTATGAATCACTCAACAAAAAAAAAATGCATAAATATTGGGAGGATCGTGAGTCACTCAATTAAACATTTGCATATATATTGGGAGGATATTAAATCACTCAAAAAAATGTAGTATACAACCATGCGTACCCATTAGAGGGCAGTATTTGCAAATATTTGTGCATTTTTTTTCTCTCCACCTGGTTCCATGTGGTCTTAGGAGGTCAGTCTTGGATCCTCATAATACCATGACAATATAAATATTGCAACCAAGTCTAAGACCGTGCAAATTATTTTGACCAGATATGTGACTCACTTGAGGGGATGCATCCCTATTGACATAAGGAATATAATAAAACATCCTCTCCTGGGATCCGCTACCATTCACACTTGGAAATGGATCAAACTAGTCACATATGGACGTATTATTAGCGCATGTATTTTCTTTTCTTCCATACTTAGGTTATGGGAAAAATTGTATTGTGCATCAATCAAAAATAAAAATTGCTTTGATGTCCATATCCGTCAGTGATAACCTTGCGATGATTTTTTTTAATAAGGGACATATATGAAAATGAGCAATGATTCTTTAAAATCGAATCATCTAGCTTGATTAAGCAATTTCTAACTTCAGGGAGATATTTAACGGAATGCCCTAACTCTCGTCTAGAGATGGTCATAGCGCATTTCATAACCAGGAGTATGAAGATATCGTTCAACCGAACATATCAATAGCTTATGACCAATGTATCGTAATATGTTGAACCTCTCATGGAGTTCCCTCTTTTTTTCGTAATATACCAAGTGGTTGGACATTCTGCTATGTCAAACATTGAAACAGAATTTAAAAATCAGTTATAGCAGTCACCTTTTCATATTTTTTTCGATATTTGGATGGTCACGAGTTCATATCAAACTCTATTGATTTGTTTTTTTATTAAATAAAATTGTAAATCGAAATAAATTGGCATAAAGCTCTTATAAGTGTAGCAGCGTTCATCTTTTTGGCCACTGTGGTCACGAGTACAAGCCTATAGTGACTTCATTTTTTTAGAGAAAATACAAAATAAACCAAAACAGGGGCCTTTGCATTGCACAAAACTTAGGGTTCCAGATTCGAGTCTCAGGATAGCGCTTTTTTTTTTCTTCGAGATAATAATTTTTTTTGAAAGTAGCGCGTCATGGCGTTTGCGTTGTGCCTCATAGCACCAGCTATAGTTCTTGGGCTGAGCCTACTTTTTTTTTTTTTTTTTTCTGTTCTTATATTTTTGAGCACCATGAAGGTCCATCCCGCTCTAAATCAGTTGGCTATAAGTATGATCTCGTGGGAAGTTGTCTTTCTTTTCTAAAAAAAAATTAAACAAAATAATAAAAACACTCACATATGACACATATCAAATATGACGTTATTCCCACCCTTAACCTTTTATTTTCAGCAACCCTGTTTCTTTAATGACTTTTCAGTAACCATTAAGGGTGCCAAAACATATAATATGCTTCAATCACTTAATAAGTGATGAGGTTGTCAACCATAAAACTGCAAGTTTTGTGCCCTAAAGGTAACAATTATTCAAAATAGTAATTAAGCAAGAATCATATTTCTCCTAGAGCAATATATAAAACTAATCAGTTGATAAAACATTGACAAAAGCTGATTCTTGTACAATTTTGTTCCACCTCACGACATGTATGACGAACCAAACTAATCACATCTACAGTAGATTAGTCCAATTGATTACTCTCTGAAAATATAAAACTTTTCTTTCCGTAAACATGAAGCATATATTATTTAAACAAATACACAGAGCATGATACAACAAAGCAACCGTTGTTCATTCCTAATCAAATCTGTTGTCACACGGGTTCAATCATAACTCTAGTCACTTACATATTTTTTAAGATCAAAAATAGCAATTAAATAAATTGAAAACAACACAAATCACTGCAATTTCATGAGGCAGCCTTCTTTTTTTTTAGCAGCAGCAAAAAAATAGCACTTTTGGCTTGTACACTGAGAGCACAATGCTGTTTTTGTACGGAATAAATAGAAACAGCTCAATCTATGTTGCTGGTGAGCCGAGTTCGAATAGTAGAACGAACTGTGGTCTCTTTTTTTTCAGCCTCTAGGTTCAAACCCTAGAGACAGACATTTTGTTTTCACAATTTTGGACGGCTAGCTGCATATAAGTGCTGGCGGCATTGCCGGGTTTGAAACAACATTTTTTTTTCAGCTCGAATCATGCCAAGAAGCGGTCTTTTGGTCCCTCTCTAAATCTAAATGTAGATCGAGATCTAGGGTTTGGGCTTTTTTTTTCTTGATGAACCCATAACATGGACCAACTAATTTTTGCTTGATATAAATAAGAAATCTTATAGCGACGATGTATTTTTTTTTTTTTTTTGAATCAGCTTGGGGTCAAGCAATAGATGAGACAATCAGAACCGAAAATTAAATTTTTCGTTTGATCATTTTTTTTCTTGACAATATAATAAATAAATAAGCGTACCTTTCTTTTGATAGACCTCTCTCCCGGTAGAGCGTGCTGATAACGTGTTATGAACTAAAAAGTAGAGAAGAGAGAACAATGTATGGAGGAATATTAAGTCTGTGTTATTCTCCACCAAACCACCCTTTATATAGGGTGTGGGGGTCAATCGATATCATTTATATATGGTAATACAATATGTTATGAATATTCACAATATCTTTAATATATTTCATAACATATTTTACATAAGATTTACATAACACTGTTGGAGTAAAACTCATTATGCAAAATGAAAACACCACTTTTATGTATTATTTGCATTTTAATTCCATATCACTATTGGAGATGCCCTTATACACCTTCATCCATCACCGCCACCACTTCCATTTCTATCTCACCTTCGCTCCACGAGATGTTCTCTCCGCGAAGAGCCACCACTATTGACCCCCCTCTGAGGACGCTGTGAGCACTGCCGCCCGACGATCTTCGATGTGGTTGAAGCATATCGGGCAGAAGATGCAGCAAATCGCCGGTCCGATTCGCCTCCCCGTCCTCTAAACGCTGACTCTGCGCTCTCTCTTCTCCGGTTGTTAGAAGCGGCAGAGATGGAGTTTTGGGGGCTTTGAAGTCAAAGCTGGGCAGACCATCAAGGTTGGGGGGTTCGATATCTAATTTGGGGTTCGATTGGGGAGGTTTAATTTGATGGAGACACGAGGTTCGATTTGGACAATCGATTTGGGGGTTCAACTTGGGGGCGCCATCTGGGGATTCGATGGAGGGAGGTAGAGGGGGAGGAGAAGGAGATGGAGCTGATCGATCTGGAGATGGAGAGGGATAAGGAGGGGGATACGATGCAGGGAGGGAGAGGGGGAAGGAGATGGAGATAGGAGGACGGGTTCTTATGTGGATTATGGTAGTTTGGGGGTTAAGACTGATATATAAATTTAATGTTTGTAAAATGTACAAAATTAATTAATGTTTATTCATATTCAAAATTAATAATAATTATATATATATATATGTGTATATTTTTTTATTCATCGGAAATTATAAACGGCAAGAGTACTTGCTGTTTTTAATAGGTGCAAATACAGCGAGAGGAATGTTTTGTCGCGTAAAATGCTAACATAAACGGCGAGAGCCTTGCCCTTTTTGTAACGTCATAAAAGGCGATAAAGTGTCTCTCACTGTTAAAACCCTAAACGGCAAGAGTTTTTCTCGCCGTTGAGCAAAAACAGCAACGCACCTTGCGGCCGCTCAAAATCTCGCCGTTTTTGCTATAAACGGCAAGAAAACCTTCATAAACGGCGAGAATCTAATGTCGTTTTTTGTGCGTTTCCAGTAGTGTGAAGTTTGAATGTTGTGAGTACTGACCCAGTTAGTACCCAAACATCTTTCCAAATTTCAGTCACTTTCTCAAAATTAAAAAAAAAAAATATATATATATATATATATATAGATGACCATGACATTCGGCCATCAAATTGAAAAGGCAGCATGTATCATCATTCACTAATCCTCTGCCTTTTCTATTGACATTTGTCATGATTTGTTCATGTAAAAGAGTCCAAAAAAAGTGGATCAAATTGTGTGGAATTCTGAGTTTCCACAACTTGATCCAAGTGCCACAACTAACCCCATGATTATCATTGAATCTATCATCAATATCATGGTAAGCATTGGCAACAGTGAAGGCTCCAATTCCAACAAAATATGAGAATGATCCGAATTTGGATCACATAAATGCTGAACTCTCGCCCCCTGAAACCTGTCAATCCAAAGGGCGTTTGCCACTACTCGATCGAGCCTCTCTCTGATATTATCGTCATCTACTTGATTGTTAGTCCACGTAAACGGGTTTCCAGAGAACCCTATCAGACAAATTCTAATCATAAAGAACATAACAAAACTGAGAAAGTTGATTATAGTTAACACCCAAACCTCCTTCCTTCTCCGAAAAGGATGTAACCGCGTTGAAGTCACCGGTTACACACCACGGATAAGCTGGTTGTGGGGCAAGTCTTCTAAGCAACTCCCACGAATAATGTCTGTCTTCTCTATTCGGATCGCCACAAAACCCCGTTAATCTCCAAGTAAATCCTTTAGCTTCATCGGTAACCGTTGCATCTATGAAACGTAGATTTCAGTGGTTGACCTTTACTTGCATACTATCATTCCAAACTAGAGCTAGCCCTCCGCTTTTACCTCTACTTGGAACATCCACCATATTTGCATAACCTAACCTGAGACGAATCACCTCCATATCACTACTGCTTGAATTTGTTTCAATCAAAAAACTCAAGTCGGGATTGTATCGCTTCGCAAGGTCGCGAAGTGATAGGAATGTTCTCGGGTTCCCGAGACCCCGCACGTTCTAACTCATGAGACGCATTATGATTTGAGGGGGTGCACCGCACCCTCCGCCACTATCTCATTAGGGATCTTTATTGCACCCTGCTCCATCGGAACATCAATCGTCTCGCCAGCATTCTCACTTCCCCTTCCTCTTCCTCGACCCCTGCCATGAACTCTTCCCCTATTTGATTCTCCCCTTTCAATGCTAACGCCTCCATAAATCTTTGCCTTTGAATTAGGAATCAGTGAGGTATCACTGACTTTGCGTTTAGAACTGTTTGTAACTCTTCTGTTCAATGCAGCTAGACCTTTACCTCTACCATCCACTAAGCCGTCAGAAATCTCAAAACTCTCTGCCATTCCCAGTGGGTTCGTAAAAACTGTGACCTCAGCCTCTTCATCTTTTTGTTCAAGATCCATCTCCTCTTCATAATCATCACCATCACTTGAATCACCTACAATAGCGCTAGGTTTGTTCTTTCCATGAGTAGGGGAGCGGTTTTGCGTCTCTGGTTGGCCTCCTTCTTTACTTTTACCCCTGTTATAATCATCGCCTCTCTTGGGAAGTGGCCTCTTCCGAGGAGGTGCCCTGAATATCAGCCAAGTACCATAATCAGCTTAACTGGCTATTTTTTCCTCCTCCGTCAATTCCTTGCACCGTTCACTGATATGGGTAAAGCACCCACACCATTCGCAAGGATTTGGGATCCTCTCGTATCGGTAATCAAGCCATACCTTCTCGTTGATTATGTTGAAGTAACCTCCCCTTAGAAATGGTTTATTACCCTTAAGAGTGACCTTCGCTCGAACATATTCCCCACCTTCGCTGATCTTGACTCTTGTATCAACCTCAAGAACCCTACCGATCCTTTTTGCAACCCTTCGTATATCTTCTTCCTTTTTGAGATAAACCAGTATATTCTTAATCTGAACCCACGTACTTATCTCCTCCAAATTCACATATTCAACGTTAGGTTTCCCATCCCAGTGTTTGAGCAGAAGCAAAATTTCCATCAAACGTCCAGGGACCACCATACAACACACTATCCCTCGCTTCTTCACTCGGAAACTCAATGATGAACCAGTTCTCGTTGACTTCGCTTATTTGGATCTCCTTCCCTCCCCTCCAAATCCTTCTGAATAGCTCTTCAATTGCCCAAGTGTTGAAGCTTATGGGGAGGAGAAACGAACCCAGCAAACACGGACCTAGTTCTTCTCTTGCCTTTCGGCAGTAATCAGCGTCGAACTCCTCAACATACTCCTCCTCTGGTCTCAACATCGGTTCCGTTGTGGTAGAGTTTGTCGCCGTCGCCATTGCCGCAAGCAACACACATTGAGCCCTAAAATCTCCGAAAATCTCGGAGCTACTGAGAAACCCTAGCGAAAAACGTTGTAGTTCCCCGTTCTATGACCATGAGGGTTAAGAACATTATTTTATTTTTTATTCAATTTCAAATTTTATTTTTAAAAATTACAGAATGCAAATTTTTATGTAATATATTTCTTCTGACAGGGCAAATCTCTAAACTTTTTTTTTGTACCTTTATGATGCAGTCTATGAGAGTTATGTGCAGATGATTTAGTGTCCTTATTTCACTCTATTACTAAGGAGTAATTAATCATCTTGTTTTTTTGAAAGTGACTTATTAATCATCTTTAAGAGCTGTAAGTTCCCTCAGAAGAAAAAAAGAGAGCTGTAACTGCCATCTATAACATTATGTGGACATTTTAGAACCTAACTAATACCCAACATTGTAAGCTTTTTCGTTTGAACACCATCTACATTATTTCTCAAATGAAGGAAAATAAAAAAGAAAAGAAAACCATCTGCATTCCACTCCCCACTGATTTCAACACAAACTCCGTAGGACTCGTTTAGTTTTTTGCTCGTCTGATCTATATACAGTATTTGGAGCTTTTCTGCACTACAACAGATTTGCTGTTTAGTGGCAATAATTTTTGTCACTAAATGTCTATCTTGTCACTAAATATTTTAGTGACAAAAATATTTTCGCCACAAAGTTGTCAGTAAATATGCGCCATTAAATAGCAAAGTGACAACATTTTTTTGTCACTAAATACAAGCCTTCAGTGATAATATTTACTTGTCACAATATTTAATGACAATTATTTTTTGTCACTAAAATTGAGCCATTTGTGACGACTTTTCTTCTTGTCACTGGGCTCTTATCATTAGTGACAATATTTCTTGTCACTTTTTCTGCAGAATTCAGTGACAATTTTTTTTATTGCCATTGTCATGCTGTATTCAGTTAAAATAGATTGTCATTTAACAAGAATGTCAATATAGTGGAATCTGACCTGCCATAATATCAATATCTTCTCCACAAAACATGAAACTCGAAACCGAATCAAATAAATCGAATCCATAACGCTAAATGGTAATTTGGAAAAGTATCAATGCGTTTAGTCACATATTATACTTGCACAAAATTTTGGTCTTTTCGTATCTATCCTATTACATCAACTATGATGAGGCAAATAGAATAATCATCATTGTTTGAATCTGGAAATAGAATTTAGTCATCCCTCCACAGTCTTGACGTCATCCCTTCTTTGTTAGTTGCCAATCATACATTGATTGACCATGATGCTCTCTGAAAATGAAACAAGTCGTGTAAGTGCATTTCAATCAATCAACCCAGCTACTCTAAATGCATGATCAGCATCCATACAACAATGTAAACGGTAAGAATTACTTGGTAAGAACATAACACAACCAGAAGACTAACCTTCTGATCATGTGGTGTTCCAGGTGTTGTTGGCGTCCGGTTATGGGTGGTGTCTACGGAGTTGGACTGCTGACAGTTTGATGTGATGTTCAGTTGATGCCATTGTGCGTGCCCCTGCTGTTTATTTCGCCAGCCTTGCTGCACTGGATGTTGTTTTGTGTGCAGGGAAATATGGCGACCTTGTATATTCCTTGCAAATCCAATCCTGCAAAATACACAAATGATTTGTATGCTCAAAATTTTTCATAAAGTGACATATAAGTTAACTACTCGTCTTGGTATGAATTAGAAACACAAGGTAATACTTTAAAAGGAAGGCAAATATAAGAACTATTATTATGATAGAAACTGGGAAGAAGCATACCTGTACAAGTTAAAACCATCAGCAGATATATCCCCTGAAATTAACAAGAACATGTAAGACATGGAATAAGTCATGAAGTTAGTACTATCTCGATTGAAACCGATACAATTGAAATCCGAGTTAAGTTTACGATGTTAGCAGGAGTATACCAACTCAATCCGGAGTACTAAACACACATCCCCTGATCCAGATACCCTGAACAATGTACCAGATAGTGTAAATAATCAAAACAATCCCAGTTTCAGGGGGAAAGGTTGATGTTTGATCCAGTAAGAACAGTTGCTTCCATTGTTTACAGCAGGAACTACATCTGTAACTAACTAACAATATGTACAAATGATCCGCATATGTACCACAGGATTATGAAATAGTAAGATCATAAAGAGGGACTTTACTTATGTGCCCAATTAAACTAAGACCTCACAGCTAAAGGTGGCATACTTAACTCATTATAGCATTTATAATTAATAAAACCTTATCGTGTCCACTTAAATCTTTATTCTATAGCATATTCTAAGGTAAACGAATGGGATCCTAGGAGGAACAACTTCTGATTCTGTTGGGTCCAAATGAACATCACTTGATAGAAACGCGGAACACAGTATAAGCGAGAAAAAAGAAAAGCTACTTCTGCTGAAACTTGGGGAATTATACCATCAATTTTGTTCAGACCCCACCCCATACAGAATCGTGTGAAGAACTAAATATCGGTTGGAGTTGGAAACTTGGACTGTGTTCACTCAGCTGCGTATTACACAGTAGCAAAAGTCTTTCTTAATATTACAAAAACATCTGGCTAGTACCTCCCAAGTCAATTGACATGGCCAAAATATCCTTGGACAATTTTTCTTTTACAAAGAACCCAACCTTATGAGTTTATCTTCAATATTAAGCCCGGACACCACCAAGTTAAGCTTGTGTTCTATCATTGCCAAATGTCACACATATCATTCATTGTTCCTACAATTACCAGCACAAATGGCAACCTCATAAATCTAATAAGAAAGGAAGAGTCTTCGTGTTCAAATATCTTTTTGTAAGGTTCTAAGTTTTAACTAGCCCTAGTGCTGTTTGTGAAGCGATTTCAAAATGTTGAGCAACTAAGGGCAGAGTACTCAAACAGAGTACTCAAGAGTGTTCATTAGAGGGAGAGGTTCTTGAATTTAGAGATAGCCACACTTTTTATTTATTGGAGATTAGGGAAGATACCAGGGGAAGTAGACTTAGCATACGCCTTTTGAGGTTAATAACCTTGAAAACAGAGCAATGCATTAGCTACCTGACATTAGCCAAATATGATCTATAAGTGGAGACTTCTAGTTTATTAACCAGAAGCTGTACTACTGGAAATAAGATAACCAACTATATCAAATCAATTCATAAAACCTAGATCAAAATGAAGCTTGTCTTGCACCATACAAGTTGATTTATTGCAGGACCGATCTTCTGCATAAAAGAAAGAGACAATGCAGAACAGTAAACAATATCTATATATGTAAGTCCCCTATTCATATTAGTTCAATTTTACCCCAAAATGGGTATTTTGAGGTTGTGAGTGTCGAGTAATTTCAGAATTACGGATAAATCTCATAACAAAAGTCTCCAATTTTGACATATAGCTGCGAGTTGTAGAGTTACCTGGTTAAGATCTAGTCGAAGATGGAGATTCGTGCACGAGGCGGTACAGATCCGAACTGTCAAATTTCTTCTGTTCTCTTACATAGGCGCCGAGCAACTCGATGAACTTCGCTCATCGATGATTGGTCTCCGATATCTACGATTCACGAGGTCATCCTTCGATTCACGTATACCGCTTTGGGGGCTAGGGTTTGAAAGTCGGAGCATAAGAGAGAGAAATCTGGTTCACCCAAAAAGATAGAGAAATCGGTCCCGGGAAAAATGGGTTAAAAAAAAGGTTTTATACTCCTATACATCTTGTTATTCTATATTGACCCCACAAGATTTTAAATTTCTAAAAAAAAGACCCCGCCCTACACCATACTGACAATTTCCTAGATATTGTCACCCAAAACCCCCCAAATTTGACAATATATGTAGTTGTCATTGAACAACCAAACTAAGTGACAACTTCCCTGTTGTCACTCTGAAAGTTGTCATTGTAGACCCAATCTCTTGTAGTGCTGACAATATCTATTGGTGCATGGATGCAAAAGTTGTCGTCAAATTGTAATTTGTCTGTCGGGTTCTCGAATAATTACTTTGTTGCAATGGTGTGTAGAAACTCCGCCAAAGGCTGATCTCTCAAATCATGATCTGCAATTGCAAGTTTGTTTACCCTCTCCACAATTTTCAAAATGTCTGCTTTATTCTTTTATATAATATACTACCTCCGTCCTGCCAGGTTCTTAAAAATAGTCATAGTAGATTAGTTTTATAACTCATGGCTATTAGAAAATCACATACCTACAGCTATTAAAATGAAAACTTTGACAAACATCCAATCTCTATCTATGTACTTTATGTGCTAAATTATGTTCTGAAATGGAGATATCAAAATTTTGAATGGTGAGGAGTCCTCTATAAGGGAAATGCTAAACGTCACCCTTTTTTCTTCATCATTCAAGTTCACTCCTTATGTGGATGTATTTGATTGGTGATGTAATTATAGAAATATCTTAAAATAAATAATTACAACAATTATATCTTGACATGTAGGAGGTGAATTTGGAGGGTGAAGAAAAAAGAGTGAAGCATAGCGGCCCTCCCTCTATAAATCCATGTTACAACCGTTTAGGAAGAAATATTATGAGCTAATGATTTGAGCCTCTATATAAGTTGTCAAACAATTATCAAAATCCCCTCTTATATTATATACATTCATGTTAAATTTGTTTTGAAAAATTCGAAAGTTTTCCATTTATATATCGACCTTAGAGCATGACTTTTATGCTTGGGATTTCTTTTCAAATTCAACTTAAAATATAATAGCAGGATAGCGATTCGTTTTTGTCATCCATGTCAATTCAAACATGTCATTAAACTAACCATTGGAAAACTCTGTGCCAATAAAAAATTACAATATTACTAAGGACTAAATCAAATATTTAATCTTTCAAAGCATTATAGTTAATCTGGAAAAAATCCTAGGTACAAAACATGTTTAGGTTTTTTTATTATAATTCAGAGTATCATTAAATGTATGCATATTTAGTTAAGACGACTATAGTAGTGATACGATTTCACATGAATATTTTGATATCATAATTAAGATTACATACACAGAAACATTAGAGTATAATATGTGACGGTGAAAATATCTCAGCCTCAAATCCAATTGGAACTAAGAGCTCCGAATTTTTAGTGGCGACCCCGGTCGTGCAAAACCCTAGTTCTGAGTCTCATGGCGGCGACGGCTTCCGGCAGGGCTCAATCTGAGTTTACGGAGGCAGAAAAGCAGGTTCTAGTATTGGAAGATGAATACTGGGCAGAAGGGGAGAAGGATTTACAACACAGTTTGATTGGATCGTTCATGTCTGACGAACCGATCAACAGCAAGAGTATGAGGAATATGCTTCGAAGGATCTGGAACAGAGGTAACGAAGTTAACATCATTGAGTTGGATTTCAATTCTTTCTTGTTTGCATTCCCAGATCAAGGGAGCCTCGACAGAGTAGCCTCTGGGGGACCATGGGTATTCAATGGGAAGATTCTTCTTCTCAAACCGTGGAATATTGGCGATCCCCTCTATGGGGTCACCTTTGACACAATCGATATCTGGACCCAGATTAGCAATATACCAATCCAAGTTATGAAGGCAGACGGGTATTAGAGCCATAAACTTGGTAGGGGAGGCACTTCATGCCTCGAGTCAGATAGAGAGCGAGGATGGGATCAACTACATCCGTGTAAGAGGGAGATTCGCTATTGACAGACCCCTTCCCCGAGGAGTTCACATCCAAAGGAAAGAAGAAGTAATCTGGCTGGATTTCAAGTACGAGAGGCTTCCATCAATTTGTGAGTGGTGTGGCTGTATTGGACATGAAGGCAAGGACTGTGAGGCTGTCCCCCGCGATATTCAGGAATGTACCGAGCCGGGTTACGGGACTTGGCTTCTGAGTCACCCGAAGACTAGAGCAAAGAACCCTAACCCATCCAAATCGGAAGGACCTCCGGTTGATAAGGATACAATGGCAACAGATATGCAAGAGGAGACAGAACAACGGACCATGGTAATCAATAACGTTGCCTTTGAGGAGAACCCCTCTAGGGTGATCACCCCCCACGAAGAGGTAATGACAACCCAACCTGCTGATCCTACTATGCCCCAAAGCACAGTAGAAGCCTCAGGATTGGAAGCAGCGGTTCGAGACGATCTATTTGGGCTGGACAAAGCCATTATGGCTTATAGTGAGACTGGGGACAAGTCCCAACCCAGAGGAAATTCAGTACTAGACCGTGTGAAAGAGCTTAATCAAGAGGCCAGTCGGCCTAAAACTGGGAATCTAAAGGATCAAGCTCGCAACAAGAAGAAGGTCTCAAGCTCTGAGAATGGTAAAAGGAAGGGCTCGGACACTGTGTTCAGTCCGGTAGCTGCAAAAACAATTGAAGTGTCGAGTGGCAAGAAGGGGAGGCAACTCGACATGAATATTGTCCCCTACACGACTGATCATGATATGCAAGAACAGACTGTGGATGTCTCAAAATCCTCAACAGCCACCGCCATTCCCAATGATTCTCCTCAGTTGGAACGTGCGTGGGCTCGGGAACACCAGCACGTTCCTATCTCTTCGCGATGAAGTGAGGAGAATCGTTCCCGATCTAGTTTTTTTGATGGAGACAAGACTAGATTCAAAGCATATGGAAGCAATACAGCGTAAAATTGGATTCCAGAATGGGATTCACTGCGGCAGTATTGGGCGTAGTGAGGGAATCTCCCTACTATGGTCAAGTAACGTTATATTCGAGCTAGTTCGATACAACAGATTTTTTATTAAAGGATGGGTATGCATGGAAGACGGCTCACACGATTGGCTCCTTACAGGGTTCTATGGCGACCCGGATGCCAGCCAGAGGAGCAATTCGTGGGATTTGCTAACCAGAATCAAGCCGTCCCCTAATACACCTTGGTGTGTGTTTGGGGATTTCAATGCCATTACTTCCAGTTCTGAGAAAGAAGGTGGGCGTGTTGTTAGATTCAGTCAACTAGAACCTTTCATTCAAGCAATCAATTGTTGTGATTTGCGCGACATGGGTTTTATTGGCTGCCCTTACACATGGTCAAATAATCAGAGCGATGAAGGACATATCAAAGAAAGGCTGGATCGAATGTTGGCAACCCATGAATGGAGAGATAGATTCCCAGGTACTACTGTATCACATCAATTTATCGCAAACTCCGACCACTTAGCTCTAGTGATCAATTTCAAGCCCCGGCGTGGGAACACCTTTAAGAAACGTTTTATGTTCGAGTCAGTTTGGACGAAGCATCCCAACTGCAAGGCACAAGTGGAAGATACATGGCAGACCTATGGGAGTACAGTCCACAGCAAGTTGGACTCTCTCTCTACTCGGTTGAAGAGATGAAATAAGTCAGAATTTGGCAACTTGAAATCAAGAATCAGAAAATTAAAAGATAAGCTTGCTACTTTATGGGGTAGGCATCCCAACGCTGCAACCCGCACAGAATTTCGAAGAATACAAGAAGATCTAAATCAAGCACTCAGCCTTGAAGAAGAGCTTTGGCGTCAGAGAAGTCGTATTTTGTGGTTACGAGACGGTGATAAGAACACTTCGTTCTTTCATCAAAAAGCCTCCAACAGAAGATCCAGAAACACTATTACTGGTCTCTTAAATGAGACTGGACAATGGAAAGATGATAAGGAAAGTATCAATCAAATCCTCACCAATCACTTTACCAGTATCTTTACTTCGAGTAACCCTACAAATGCCGACATGGAAGCTGCTTTAGCCTCAATGCCGAGATTGGTAGGAACTGATTTTAAAGCGGACCTAGAAGGAGACTTTTCTGCAAAAGAGATTGAAGACGCCCTAAAATCAATGCATCCGTTAAAATCTCCAGGTATTGGCGGTTTCCCTCCTCTGTTTTACCAGAAATATTGGAAGATAGTTGGTAATGATATTACGAAACTCTGCTTAGATGTTCTAAACGGAGAAGAGCAGCTACACGATCTCAACCGAACTTTAATAGCTCTAATACCCAAAGTTAAGCAGCCCCAAACTGCTGGGGAGTTCCGTCCTATCAGTCTTTGTACGTCGGTATATAAAATAATAGCAAAAGCAGTGGCAAACCGCTTAAAGATGGGACTTGGGGACATTATTGGTGATTCACAAAGCGCTTTTGTCCCAGGGCGCCAAATTACCGATAATATTTTAGCTGCTTTTGAAGTAATCCACTCGATGAAAACTCGGGTTAAAGGTAAAAGTGGTCAAGTCGCTCTTAAAGTCGATATGTCCAAGGCCTACGATCGTGTCGAATGGTGCTTTCTACAAGCTACTATGTTTAAAATGGGGTTCGGGGATAGATTTATCGCCACAGTTATGAAATGTCTTAAATCAGTACGCTACTCTTTTGTGATCAATGGAGAAGTAGTAGGAGATATAATACCTCAACGCGGGCTTAGACAAGGCTGCCCCCTGAGCCCGTACCTTTTCCTGCTCTGTAGCGAAAGCTTATCTCGATCTATTGAAGCGGCAGTTACGACCAGGGAGCTCCGAGGAATCAAGGCTTCTAGAAGCGGCCCAGTCGTCTCCCATCTATTCTTTGCGGACGATAGTATCTTCTTTACACGTGCCACAACTCAAGATATACAAAAATTATTACATATTATTACATGTTATGAAGTGGCCTCTGGCCAAAAGATTAATTTTGATAAATCTGCCGCCAGTTTCTCTTCTAACATGTCTGATGCAGATAAGCAGACTATCAGTGCGCTCTGCGGAGTACCAGAAGCAAATGAACACGAGCAATATCTTGGACTGCCAGCTACAGTGGGCAAAAACAAGAAGTTGACGTTCAGCTATTTACTTGACAGAATTTTAAACAAGGTCAAAGGTTGGAAAGAGAAGCACTTAACTCCAGCAGGCAAGGAAATTCTTCTCAAAGCAATTGTCCAAGCAATTCCTTGTTTTGCGATGGGATGCTTCCAATTGCCAGTACACACCTGCCAGAGGATAGAACAAATAATGAGACAATTTTTTTGGAGTAGCAGCTCTAGCAGAGGAATCAGTTGGTTAGCCTGGGAGAGGATGAAACTTACTAAAGAACAAGGAGGTATTGGTTTCCGCGACATTCAAGATTTCAACCAGTCTCTGCTGGCAAAACAATGCTGGAGATTATTGCAGAATCCTCATAGTTTACCAGCACGAATAATCAAAGCTAAGTACTTCCATTCTGAAAGCTTCTTCCAAGCTAAGTTAGGGAATCTCCCCTCTTTTGCTTGGAGAAGTCTTATTCATGGTAGGAAATTGCTAGAAAAAGGAGTGATCAAGAAACTGGGAAATGGCGAATCAATCAGTGTCTTTTCGGATCAGTGGCTACCCAGGACAGGCAACACAAAAGTCATCACCCCAAGACCAGCAGGAGGAGATAAGCAAGCAAGTGAGCTCATAGACCATGCCAATCGGAGCTGGGATCCAATAAAACTCAGAAATTTACTCTGGGAAGTTGATGTCCAGGAAATCATGCGCATCCCCATACCACAACAAGCCTCGGAGGACTCGTGGATGTGGTAGTATGAGGAGACAGGCCAATACACAGTTAAGTCAGGCTACGCACTAGCCAGGACTTTGAGCTTCACCAATCAAAACCCAATCTCAAGCTCACACCCGCCAAGTCACACCTGGCTCAAGAAGCTTTGGAAACTCAGAATCCCCAAGAAGATAAGCTATTTGACTTGGAGAGTGCAAAGCAATATCTTACCAACAGCGGCCAACTTACAAAGAAGAGGAATTCAAGAAATTGATACAAGTTGCAAAATATGTGGGCATCATTTTGAAACATCAAGACATATTTTTGGACAGTGTTCAACAGCCATGAGATTCTGGCCTCTCTTTGCAAATTGGGACATGGAAGACCAAAACATTGAAGGAAGAATTCAGTACCTGTTCGAGAAAGGGAGCAAGATCGATCAAATCAAACTGTGTTACGGCTTGTGGACTCTTTGGACACACAGAAATAGAGCCCGATTTGAAGGAACAGTGACAACGCCGGAGCTTCTATCGGACCACGACCATGCCCTCATCACAGATCTGGAGCAAGCTAGCTCTTCTGATATAGATCTCTCAGCCCACTCCCATAACTGGAAACCCCCTCCCCCAGATTGCTTACCCTCAACTTTGACGGTGCATGGTCGTACCGACAAAGGAGAGCCGGCGCCGGAGTTCTAATCAGAGGACATCACGGAGATCTAGTGATTGCTAGTGCTATTCCGATCGGATGGGGAACAGGAGCCAAGGAGATTGAAGCCCAAGCTTTGTGTCATGGTCTCAAGCTCGCCGAAGAATTGGGGATTCAACGGCTGCGAGTTGAAGGAGATGCCCAAATTTTAATTGAGCAAGCCAAGGCAGGAGATCTAGGGAGCAACGAGAGAACCTCAGTTACTGAAGCTCTGCAACAAATTCGCCAAATAGCGCAAAGCTTTCAAGAGCTTCAATGGTGTTCTGTGGCCAGAGAAATGAACCGTTCGGCAGATAAGCTTGCCAAGTTCGCCTTTGACTTGGAAAATGAGATGTATTGGGTAGATGAAAAGCCTGAGTGGCTATTAGCTGTCCTAGGGAAAGATGCATTGAATTGTACTAGTCCCGAGTAACCTTTCAATGCAGTTTCCATTTCTCAAAAAAAAAAAAAAAGAGTATAATATGTGACCATAACCATATGATCGTTTTGTTCATTGTTTTAATTTCATTGCTCTTCAAAGAATACTCTTACGTCATTGCATTATAATAAAAGTAGCACGATATGTGTGTATATATACAAATAATGATAAATTTTGTGAGATAAAAATTCAAGATACTCAATGCATAACATATAAGGTGTTAAACAAGCTATAAAATAAAAGAAACATTTAAGTTTTTTATTGGTTATCGAATTTCAATTTAACATTTTATTTTCACCACAATTTCATATATAACTTGGACTTACATTCACATCTATTTATTTCATTATGGTTATTTTCTATAACTGTTTAAGTAGTGTGAGAAAAAAATATGTATTTGACCATGTATGATTATTCGAATATAAAATTGGGTGACAAGTTATTTGTTACTGAGCGCCTAAATTCTTCATTGCGTATGTTACCCGGAAGCAGAATGAGGAAGGGCTGCAATCAATATATTCATGCATATAAAGATAACAATGGTGATTATGGTTAACTAATGAATTTTTTTTGAGAGAGTACTTACATTTATTTATCTGCCATAATACTACCGCATTAGAAAACAAGTAATTATTTTGATCGTCATACATATGTTAATACCATTGCTATGTTGATTAATTCAATAAACTGAATACAAGCGTGATGCATCATAAATATGTCAAAGACTTTGTGATGTTTCTAGAGATGATAAGTTGAATACGTTCAAATTTAACACTGATTTTTTTTGAGGTAAATTTAACACTGATTTTAAAGAGAATTTCATGCATAAGTCTACCAATTGGCCCGGGCTATAGCGCGGGATCAGACCTAGTATATATTAAAGCAAGGTACGTACCTTCTCCTTGCGTCATCTTTCATTTGAAAAGCATTTTAAACAGGACATATGACATGTTATTTTCCCAAAGTGGCAAGGACATGTTTTTGCCAATCAAATTTTTGCCAATTTGGACATCCATGACACCTAGTTATTGCATGTATTGAAAAATGAATTGTTTCAAAAACTTTTAGATTTCCTATACATAGAAAAATGAATCTTTTTAGTAATATATGTGTCATGTCTATGATTCAATGTACTAACATTGAACGAAAGTCTATCTTTTCTTCTACCTAGAATTATTTGACATGCAAACTTTAGTAACCCAAATTTCTTAATTAACGAATTCATAAAAAATGAATTATCCTTACAATGTATGATATGAAAATAGTAGTGCTTTTAAATATAAAATAGTAACAAACGCATTAAATGTATGTATGTATGTAAAAGGAAGGGATAGGTCTTCTTCTTTATCGACATAGGATTTGAAAAGCATTATTTGTATGCCATTTTTCATTCTTTATAAAATATATGGCATATGTGTACCGATTAAATTTGGCCAAGTAAGATTGCAATTAAATGTGATGAATTCTTAATATATTGTTTTAATTTTTTTGTATTGCCCTATGAATTTTCTATGCAACATTTGTGATTCAATGAATATAAAATTTGCACTTCTTATGTTTCAGAGTGAAGAAAAAAAAATTGTGAAACCAATGCAAAATATTTTTTTTAAGTCTAATTGTCTTATCCTATGAAACTCGAGTCTAAATTTCACACTGAAATTACATTTTTTTTGAAAGGTATGATAATTTCATTAACATAGGTTCCAATGAACCAAATCATTCAACGTACAATCAATTGCCCAATTAGACGCAGTAACCATCCAGACTCTAGTTTCTAGCATCGGTAACCCGAATTGAGCATAACAGTGAGGTAGCTTATTAGTCGCTCTAGGACTCCAAGCAATCCTTATATTCGTGAAACGTTTGAAAAGAGCACGACAATCCGTCATTATCATCCTGAATAGGGATCGATCTAGTATCACATCCAACCCCGGCTGGAGATTCTTTACGATCGAATGAAGATCAACTTCAATTTGTAACTTATCAAACCGGAGCCAACTAGCAAAGAGAAGTCCTTCACCGAGAGCCATCCCTTCTGCATTCGTGGCGTAAAGACCCACGGCAGTCTTCCTATCCAAACGCAATACTCCGGCCATGAATGTCGCGAGGCACTACTCCGATTGAAAATTTCTCCTCTTTTGAATTCCATGCACCATCACAATTCGTCTTTGCCATCTCGCTTGAGGAGGCTGCCACGTTGTTAATGTCGGCTGAGTCGGTCGATGCCCTAGAAGAATCGGAATAGATTAAGCCCCATTTGCAGATTTATACTCGTGGGTATTTGCAATGATTTGATCCCCAATTTCATCAACCGAAGCATTCTTCCCTTCAAAGATTCACAAATTACGATGCTTCCATGTGAATTGTTTTGACGAACCAAGAGCGATCCTCTACAGATAACGTTGCCATGGATTCTAGAATACAGTCCTTCATATTCTTATGCGTCCTATGACATGATCTATCCCTCAAAACTCGATCTCAAACAGCCGACATCTTCTGACAATGAAGGAATAGGTGCTCCTCGGTCTCCTGAGCATGTAAACGGAACACAAATACCGCGTTTATCGATATTAATCGTTATTGGGAGCACGCCATGGTTAGCCCTCCAAGAGGTTATAATGGCCCTATGATGTATTTCAGTACCCCATAACTTTGTGAGCTCTTTGTATTGTTGATTGGAGCACTAACCCTTATTTGCACCCCTCTGCAACTCTATAGCTACATGATTGTCAGTATTCACATAATATGACCCGATATGATCAAAATACCATGCCCAATTATCGCCCTGCATAGTAGCCAGAAGGATAATTTGTATTACCGCCTGAACGTCAACAGGGTTAAGGACTTCCTCAAGGCGATCGGCTCCCCATTGGCGAGAATCATGGTCAATCAAATCACACACACGAAGCTGTGAGCTTGAAGGGTTAGAGGAACAGACCTTAAAGCTAAACGTCCTCGGTATCCACATTCCTTTAAACATACTTATCGATGCACCGTCCCCAAAAGTTTGATAAATACCTATTTGAAGAACATACTTTCCGCAAATAATTCCACGCAAACTTGGGACGGAGTCTTACCAGGTTTAGCGTCTAGAAAGTCAGACGATGGGAAGTACTTCGCCTCATAACCTTAGCCATAAGAGACTCTGGATTTGTGAGAATTTGTCAACCCTGTTTTTCCAATAATGCAAGATTAAACGCATGAAAATTGCGAAACACAATACCACAAATATATTTTGGTTTCGTTAGACAATCCCACGAGATTCAGCTTATAACCCCTGCCCTTCTTACTATTCCACCAAAAATCCTGAACGAAGACGTTCATTTGTTAACAAAGAGACATTGGGAGAAAAAACCAAGACATAAAATAGCTTGGGATAGCCTGAATAACTGCTTTAATAAGTACCTCTTTTCCGGCCGAAGAGTTTAACTTCTCATTGTAGCCATTAAGTTTCTTGCGGATTCTTTCAAGAATCCCTGAAAAAGGTAGTGACCGCGATCTTTCGACTTTGGACGGTAGTCCCAAATACTTATCGAACATCTGAACGAGAGGAATACCCGCATTACCGCAAAGCAACTCGTGCTGGTCTTGAGGGACGTTAAAGGAAAAAATAGCCGCCAATTTCTGAAGGTTGACCTTTTGTCCCGAATCCTTCTCAAACTCCTTCAAAACATTCAAAAGAGTCTGAATGTAATCCGAATCAGCTCGGGTGAAAAAGATACTATCATCGTAAACAATAGGTTAGACACATGAGGGCCCATCCAGATCCACGGATAGGAGATATACAACCTTTTTTACTGGCGTTCAGAAGGGAGTGGGATAAGCCGTCCGTGCACATAAGGAATAAGTATGGGAACAATGGACATCCCTGGCGCAAACCCTATTGAGGAACAATGTTACCCACTACTTCGCCATTACGAACAAACGAATAACGAAACGTGGACACACACCTCATAATAACAGAACGAGTTTATGATCAAACCCCATCTTCAGCATAATCGCATTGAGATAACTCCACTCCATCATGTCATAAGCCTTAATCATATCTGCTTTGAAAGTCATCATGTCGTTTTTACGCTTCACGCGTGTGTCTATAGAATGGATCAACTCATAAGAAACGATAAAATTGTCGGATATAAGACGCCTAGATACAAAAGAACTCCGATTGGGAGAGATAATACTGCCGATGACACCCTTCAAGCGATTAGCGATTACTTTGAAAACAAGCTTGTAGACTACCATGCAGAGACTGGTGGGTCTATAATCCGCTGCACGACGGGGCTGTCTAGTCTTCGGTATTAACACAAGAAGTGTATGATTAAAAGGATGTACCTCCTACCCTTCATTAAGAATACCCAGGCACGCATCACTGATATCATGCCCGATAGAAGGCCATAATTTCTGAAAAAATGCGGGAGGGACACCATCAATCCTTGGAGATTTATGAGGACCCATCATATGGAGAGCATCGTAAACATCCTGGCTAGTAAACGAGGCTGCGACGAAAGCCTTTTTCTCATCCGTTAACATTTTTGCGACCAAATCAACCACCTTATTAATTTCATCCATGGAGGGGTTACAGCTTGAGAACAAATTAGAAAATTATTGAGCCAAAACACGAGTCAAATCCTCATCCTCTTCCCTCCACGTACCTGAATCATATTCAATACCAATCATAGCGTTTCGAACCCGTCTCATAGAAGCTCTTTGATGGAAAAAACTAGTATTCCTATCTTCTGATTTAAGCCATGAGACACGGGATCATTGATGCCAAATTAATAGTTTCCTCCGCTTTCAACAGATCATTATATTCGGCCTGCAATTCCCGAGTCCTATCAATCACACCACGGGAGTGTCGCTGATTGGCCAAAACACACAACTGGTCCCGAATCTGTCGCAATTTCTTTGGAACATTACCAAAAGTGTGTACCTTCCAGACTTTCAAACACCGTGTTGTTGCCGCCAGCTTACTCGGTACATCTCGAACATCATGCTTCCAAGAATCATGGACAGCTCTTTGGAGATAGTCAATTGCAAACCAAGCAGACTCAAACATAAACCTTCGGTGAGAGCTTTAAAGCTTAAGGGCAGCCCTCTGACACTGAAATTACATTGTTTGACTAAGAGTTGAAACCTTTCCCATTTAAAAGTTATATAAAAGACCAAATCAAATTTTTAAGAAACATTACGTCAAAATGTTGTGGAAGCAATAGTTGGCTTCTTAGGTAGCCGATTGTTCAAAATTTTCTTAACCCCGATTACACCATAACACTTTGAACAGTTCTAATTTTCAATGGGGGAACTCCCACATGCAAAATATGTTTGATATGTGGAATTGTAGTCAAAGTGTCCCATTGGAAAAAAGTGCTAATTTTTCCTTAACTGTAAATCTCATGATTGCCTCAATTATTAACTTTTAATAATGCCAAAAAGATAAAATAGAATAAAATAATGAGAACACATGCAATCAAATCAGAAAGTGAGAATAGGCAAAATATGTTGGATGGGGTATTCCTCATTTGCTAACCCCTAAGTTTCAATGACATGGAGAGAATTCATAAAATAATATATGAAAGAAGTGCCTTATTCAGTCATAGGGTCTTTGTGACTCCGGCGATTGGGATTTTGCTGGTGACTTTAGAACAAGAAGATATTCGATTCTTTTCACAATTTTATATTCACAAAATTTATGAGCTTCTGATAAATAATGTCCAGTTAATTTGTTTGTTTTTGCCTTTATGTATCACAATACAATTTCACAGAAGTTTTTGTTTACTCTAGAATCTGATTATTTGCAGGTTAGTTATAGTCTATTGATTTTTCACACAGAGACCATTTATTTAAGTTTATACCATTTTGTAATCACACATGGAACATGAACAACTCCGTTATACTACATAATCTTCAATTATCTCCGATCTATAAACTTATTAAGTGAACGTTGGAGATTCAATAGCCCTAAAAATGTGTAGTCTACATACTTTGTTGTGTTCAAAGTTTCAACAAATCAACTCCCGGGCCTTCAAAGTACCAACAAACCAAGTACTTTAATTATAGTTCAAATTAAAATTACTTAATAGTATACTATAAAATAATTTGAAAAATAGCTCAAAGCAAACTCAGGTACAGTCAGTGTTTATGTATGTGATTTTATAGGGTAAATAGTGAACAAAATAACAGTTGAATATGTGTTCAAATTAGAATCTTGTCGACAAATTTTACTCAAGATCTCCCAATTTAACATGTACTGATTCAAAGATTTTATTCAACTCTTAGAAGGTAAAAATAACTCCCAAAATGTAAGCCGTCCATTCCAAATTTTCATAACTCATAAGAATTTAAGTAACTACACAGTATCTATAGAATTTCCAACACTCAAGCCCTCGCTATGGGCGGGAAAACGACTAGTTGAATACTTATTGAAGCGAAGTCTAGAGGATCAATAAGCCAATAAGATGGCACAAGTTGAAGATACAACCACATCAATATGTCTCGGCGGCCAGAATGAAAAATATCAGAAAACCCACACGTTAAATTGAGTTGTAGTGCATACATAAAAACTAGGCTTAATTACTTAATGCCTACCCCCAGTATAGTGAAACTATCACATTGCACTACCCACTATCAAAACTTGCTGATAATGTTTCCCATTTGCAATAAATCAGTCACTTTGAAACTGGGAAAAAAATTATGTCCATGACTTAACGGAAGAAGCCGTTAGTTGACTTTGATATCCTTTTGTTCAAGGGTAAAATTGTCAATTGACTTTTATTGATGAACACTAAGATCATCATGACCATCACCACCACAACCAACACCATCACCGCCAATGGACCCAGAATCCGGGTTATTACTGATTTATTGCTGATTTGTTCAAGGGTAAAATTGTTCAAAGTGACTGACTTATTGCAAATGGGGAACATTATCAGCAAGTTTTGATAGTGTGTAGTGCAATGTGATAGTTTCACTATACTGGGGGTAAGCATTAAGTAATTAAGCCTAAAAACTATGCAATGTGCACTTCCTTTGTCGTTCGGTGTACACCGTATCATGTATTGAAAAACAAGAAGATATGTCGTAATGATGGGCTAATTGATTTTGAGAAAAGAGGCAGTTAACTTTATTTGTAGTTCACTTTTTTAAACTGTTATTTTGGAAAGAGAAATGCTAAACGTCGCCTTTTTTTCTTCACCCCTCACGTTCACCCCTTATGTGGATGTTTTTTATTGGTGATGTGATAATAGAAATATCTTAAAATAAATAGTTACTGCAATCATATTTTGACAAGTAGGAGGTGAACTTGAAGGGTGAAGAAGAAACGGTGAAGCATAGCGGCCCTCTTTTGAAAAATTCTAAACAACCATAAATAATAAGAATAAAGGTGAAGTAGGCAATACTATATTTTGATTGAGCTCGATCCCTAATATGTCTTTCCTCCGAAATAGACCATATGTCCCCATACAGGGTCGCCAGTAGGATCATCTAAAACATTATATATATAACGTTTAGAATCATTGTCGAACTCTTCTATTTCAGGATCCAGTTCGTTTCCATGAAAATCAATTGCGCTGACCCATCTAATGTATGCGTTGGCTGCACGATTCCCTTCTTTCTTAGGAGCGACCCCACTACCCATTGGGGGTCCCAGTACGTGAAGCGGACTATGTACCTCTCCTCCCCAATCAGCATAAGTAGCAGAGCAAGCGAGCCGTTCAAATAATTTGTGTGGCCAAAATCCTACTGGGTGATTATCTGGTCTTATTGTAAGCCACCAATTTCTATTTATGTCCTGCATATGTAAATAAACACGATATAATGAAAAAATAATAATAATAATTAGCTTTTGCGATATGATGTAGCTTAAATGTGAGTTACCTTTTGCACTCTTAGTTTTACTTCCATTATACTTTTTCCGATAGTTGATGTATTCTGTGGTGGAAAGGAAATACCAGGAGGTAGTTCTCTACTGGTAACCACAAATCCACATCTCGCATCAAAGCATCTGCCTGAAGTTCTCTGCATATATAATGAAGATTGAAAACTTTAATGTGAAGTTCATGACTCAATGGAATAAAGTTCAATCAATTACTGATTCTAGAGTGTACATTTGTTTGTATGAAGAAGTGCGTAAGATCGTCACTGTATACAGTTGGATCTACCTGAAACGCGTAAAAAGCTAGTTCTGTCAACGGATATAATTTGAGCTCAAGCAAGAAAATCTCAAAAGTTGTCATGTTATGAGTCATAGCTTGCATACCCTCCACCCAAATTCGATAAACTCGTCGCCATTTTGAAGTTTTATGCGAGCAGCACTGTATTGTTTCCTCTCTACTTGCGGGTTGTATATCGAAATAAATCCAGCAGCTCCAGTTAACTTCTCAACACTTTTTGTACGGATTACAGCATTCTATTCAACAAGTCAACGTCAATGCAAAAAGTATTAATTTCCGTATTTCCAAATAAACTAATTATTATGATGCAACACAAAACATTCATTCAAAAAATTATAACTATGAACTTTTGCTACCTTAAAAGCAAAATACTTTAAATGTTAGGTAGCTTAGAAGCCTTAACACAGAAGTCTCTCAGAAAAAAAAAAAAAAAAAAAAAAAAAACCACAGAGAGAGAGAGAAATATCTTACAAACAAGGATTGTAAATAATGAAAAAGAAAAAATTCACAAATTGTAGTATATTTGTATTAATATTGGAAATGAATTCCTAACTGGTTTCTTAGCTATTTAACATGCATGGTAAATGTGTAACTTGATCCAGAATGAAAAAGCATTATTTTTTTTTTTCTTCTGTTTTTGGTATTGAAATATTTTTGAAACACTTTGGAAAACTACAATTTAAAAGAATATCTTTACATGTAGATAAAATGCAACTTCAAAATTGATATTAAATTAAAATTCAAATAGTAGATACAAGTTAAAGCACTACAAAACATGGGAGATTAAAGGGAATTCTATTTTAGGAACATTAAGAAGCACAAGCAAATCCACACACGGTGAAACTGTTTAACAAATTGTAACTCACGTAAGTTCCACTGAAGTCTATATATCTTGAAGCAAGTTTCTCCCTTGTAAGATATTCTTTTGTAAGTCGTCTGATGGGAAATGTTCCTACTGGACAACCTCCGTCCCTTAGTCCAATGTTTGAGGTTTGTTCTCCTGAAATTTTGCCAGTCTCTTCAATAGGAAATTCGGGCTTCATCTATGAGGCAAAACATATCAAATTACTTCAAAATATTATAGTAAAAAGGAAAATTGCTAGATAGAGAAGTACCTGAAAATGATATGAATGATTCTTTAGTTCAGGGTGATCGAAAGCTGGTTGCTTGTAGAAATCAACACAGTCATATGATTCTCCGTAATCCGTCTTCATACATATATATTATTCAACCCTGTTAAATCCTTCACACATGTATGTATTTTGAAATAGCCTAGGAAAATTGTGTAAGCATAAATTGTAATATACCTTGATTGTTTTCACTGATGTCTTCTTAAGAAGTCTAAGTTGCTTTTCTAACTTCAACTCTTCTTGTCGAGATAATTTCAAATTTCCTTGAACTCCAATATATGTCCCAAAGAGATAACACACAAACAACAACAGCAATCCTTCATATGTGTAAGGAATCAAGTGTGAGAACTACCCCATTTCCTTTGAAAGGGACAAAGTTACATACATAAAAACACATATACCTGAAGTCATGCTGTTCCAGGCATGGTTGAAACTCATGTTGAATTGTTGTTTGAATGAGGCTTGCTAAAGCCAATTGTGGTTGGCTACTTGGTTGGCTATTATACAAAAAAATATCTTGCTTATTTAAGCATTCATCTAGAGATAAGTATTGTATGTATCTGACCATAAATAAACGTAACAATCAATGTTTTCCTTTTCAAACTTTTCTAAATTCGTAATAACAAAAGAACATACATATACGCAATTAAGGTATTTTTTTTTGAGAATCAATTAAGGTATTTATTGTATTTGTTTTCCTATGATAATAATAAATTCCTAAATTAAAAAGTAATGCAAAACACATTGGAGCATCCTCTAAACATTGATGGAAAACATTAATACCATTGAACTACGCACCAGATATGTTCTGAAGTAATTTTTGTAGACAATTACATAAAATCTTATAAATTACAGTCTCTACTATATGTACTAGTCGTTTACCTGCGCTATGAGGGGGCCTTGTCGTGATCATTATATTAAATCTTTTAAAATAATATTCTATGTTTGCACTTTCTTTACGTTATTTTATACTACTTTGCTCCTATTTTTGTCCTTAAAATTTATATTTAGGGGAAAAATAATTAAAATGGAAAATTAGAAAACATGTCTTTTTAGACTAAAAAATGTTAAAAAAAAAAATATTACATAAAAAATATCTAACAAAAATTGATAAAATAAAGTGTCCAAAAGTAACTTAAAAAATTAAAAAAAACTAAAGTTTCACTGATAAATTCGTCTTTTTCATTATGTAAACTTCAGTACTAATTTATTCGTCATACTTCAATTTCTAAATAACTATTAAATTTAGAAAACGTCATTCACATTTTTAGACTTTACATAGTCTTTGATTTATACAAAAAAGCTAAATTATTCTCAACACTCTATTAATATCTAATATTATTTTTAGAACAGTCCTGTCATGCTTAGCTGAGAAATTGCTTATGCTAATTACACTTCATTCGGTAGAAGGAGAATAATAAATAATGAATAACCTTCAATCTTTTTTTTTTTTTTTTTTTTTTTTTTTTTTTTTTTTTTGTAGAAAGGATTCCATTGGATTAAACTTAAAACATGGCACTATGGCCCAACAAATCATTGTACAAAGTTTCACAGGCCCAATCTGGTGGATGGGTTTCCACGTTTGTTCACTACTTAAGCCCAAGCCCTTTACAACGAACAGATGAGCCGGTTTATCGGCCTCCCTCGGTACATGAACCGTCTTGTGTCGGTTTGTTAACTGCAGATACATACCACATTCTTCTAGGTGCTTTTCCACTTCTGTATTGTCTTGTGGTTCCTTCCAATTTTTTCTCTGTTCTTCATCTCTCTATCTAGAGAGAGAGAGTCCATTTCGATTTGAATTTTCTCCAGATCCAATTCCATGGCGAGCTTTGCACCTTCTGTAATTGCTTTAGCTTCTGCAGCTTTTGTTGTAATTGCAAAGGGGATGGGTCTGGAGCGTCCGGCTATGAAGATACCATTCTCGTTCCTTACCACAACTCCGATCGCTGCTTTTCTGTGTGTAAGATCAGGTTGTGCAAGGCTTGGAATAGCTCCGCTATTTCAAGGCCTTGAATCAGCTTTCAAAGCCTTGAATCAGTTTCAGAGGCTTGAAAATAGTTTAGTAATTTTCAAGGCCTTGAAACTGCTTAATCTATGTGAACACTCTCAGGGGGGGGGGGGGGGGGTTTCTACAAACTCTATGAGTTGATTCCCTTTCTATCTTTCATATGTTTGATTGACTGTTATTAGATGATGAAAGACAAATTATTCTAACATATTTTGTTCATAGAATATCAGCTGTTTGACTTTGATATGCAGGAAATTTTATTTCCAATATCTGGAGGATTGTTTCCTAAACTGAATGTGTGCAGTTTTAGTAATAGTTGGACACTTTGATCCAGTGATCAATCAGAGACTTATGACAGCTACTCAGATTGCTTACAGACAAGATCACAACAATATCTCTGAATATTGTGATCAACTATCCGTTGGAGAAAGCTGTCAAAGAGAGTCAAAGTTGTTGCCTACAAAATAGGAAGTTGTTGCTGAAAATCTGGGAAGATATGCAGAGCTTCAAACAGTATAAATAGAGCTCACTTGAAGCAACAATATACGAGATTCAACGGGCAAAAGCATGAGACAAGTTTCTGGATTGACAAAGCACCAAAGAAGAACATCAAACTCTCAATTCTTTCCACAGAAGTTCACTGCATTCTTCACTACAGTTTTCTACTCTAAGTGTACTTATGTTTTGAGCTATATCGATAGATCATTTATTTATTATCTCTACATCTATTCTCAAGGATTTTTTAAGGTGAACAATAGAGAATTCTTAGTTAATCAGTTAGCTAGAGCAGGTACTTGACAGGTTAGGGAAAACCACAAGCTGTAACAGAGTAAGGGAACTCTCTGGGCTTGAGTTCTAGGGCTTAGCTTTAAATTAATAAGAATGGAGTTGAAAATTCTGCAGGGATCTAATCCCTGAGGTAGAGACGTAGGTCCAAGTGGACTGAACTCTATAAATCACTTGTCACTTGCATTTACAGTTCATTCTTTTCATAGTTTTGCAGCACACAAAACTGTCTGTTTTTCAAGGGTTTGAACTTGTTTTCAAGGCCTTGAAAAAGACATACTTGCTTTATACTGTCTGCATCTTCTACAAGGACTTGAATTAGTTTTCAAGTTCTTGAACTTCATTGTTTGCTCAAGTTTTCATCTTCCTAGCAAGTTTTGCAAAAAGTTGGCATACTCTATTCAACCCCCTCCCCCTCCTCTAGAGTATCTTAGCTGCATTAACATCTGCATACTCAAACTTTCAATTGGTATCAGAGCTTGTATCAGTGTATAGATTAACCATCTGGTGATCATGAGTACTGTAGGTGATGGTGGTTTCTCACAGGGAAGAGCTGCTAACAGACCTCCTCTGTTTTTTGGAGAAAATTTTGCTTACTGGAAAGCCCTTATGAAAATGTTCATTATTGATCAAGATCTAGAGCTTTGGACCATTATCCAAAATGGACCTCATACTTTCTACACAGAGAAAGATGGGATTAAAACTCCCAAAATGGAAGACTCACTCTCCTCTTCTGAACTAGAGCAATATTCTAAGAACTACAAAGCTATTAACATTTTGTATTGTGCTTTGAGTACATGAATTCAACAGGATCTCTGGATGCACAACTGCTAAAGAAATCTGGGATAAGCTTGTGGTTACCTTTGAGGGAACCAGTCAAGTCAAGCAAACCAAGATCAACATCTATCTCAGGCAATATGATCTGTTTAAGATGAATGCAGATGAATCCATCAGAGACATGTTCAAGAGGTTAACTGATATTGTCAGCAACCTTGATTCACCGGGAAAACATTTTTCCAATGAAGAAAAGGTGAAGGCAATGTGGGAACCAAAGACCACAGCTATTGAAGAAGCTCAGAATCTCTCAACTCTACAACTTGATGACCTACAAGAGAAGATCCAGACACATGAGATATCTATGAATGAAGTTGGTGGAGAACTCCCAGATAGTGTTAAAAAACTTAGCTCTCAAAGCCAAAGAGAATGAGAGATCACAAAGCCTTGAAACTGAGGATGGTGATGATGAAGATCCAATTGCCTTAATTTCCAAAGCCTTTAAAAGGATTCTCAAAATGAAGAAAAACTTTGGAAACAAAGACTTCAACAGAGAAAGGCATATATCATTTAGCAAAGGACTACAAAGGTAAGTCCTCTTCACAAAATAAGTCAAAAGTTATGAACTGCTTTGAATGTGGTGATGCTAGACACTTGATAAGAGATTGTCCACACAAAAAAAAACAAGAACTTTCAAAAGAAAGATCATTACAGAAGGAAGAAAGCCATGATAGCTTCATGGAGTGATTCAGATAGCTCTAGTGAATCTAAATCTGAGGAAGAACATGCCAACCTATGCTTCATGGACAAGCATGATGAAAGTTCTGAGAAGAACATTGAGCTAATGGTAAATTGTCTGATTTCAAAACCAAAAGAAGCTCTTTCAGAATATCTCAGAACAATGCTTTTGAGTGAGGAAGATTATCTGAAAAAGATCAGACTTTTGAAAGAAAAAGTTCATGAGCAAGAAAAAGAAAACTTACAACTTGTTTGTCTAAATCGGAATCTTGAAATCTCTCACAAGAAAACTGACAGTGATTTCAAGGGCTTGAAGACCAGTTTCAAAGCCGTGAAAACACAAGTCAAGGAAGTAGTCACTGAAAACTCCTCAATGAGTGACAACCTTAGACATCAGATTGATGAATTAGATAAACAAAAGACTACTCTTACTGAGAAACTTCAAGAATCTGAATTGGTCAAAGTCAAGCTTGCTGGATCAGAACACAAGTTGAACTTGATTCTTGGAGGTAGTTCACAGTCTGTTCACAAAGCTGGTATTGGATTCAATCCAAACTTTCCAAGGAGGAATAATACCAGATTTGTGAAAGCTGGACACAAAACTTCTCCTACATGTCATCACTGCTGTAAAACTGGTCATGTTAAGATGACTTGTCCTTTTAGAAGAAGAGACCCTCACATAATGAGGAACACTTTTCCTTTTCAACTCAAATGACAAGTTAAGCAGATTTGGGTCCCTAATGGGGTTAGGCCACCTAACATGGTTGATCCTGAATATGAATCCGAATTCCACACTTTTTCTAACAGGTGGGTAAGGCAGTGATTGGTGTTTCCAGGTTGTCACCAATATCAAAGAACAGAAGTGGTTTATGGACAGTGGTTGCTCAAGACATATGAGTGGAAAGAGATCTCTATTCTCAGAATTAAAGGAGCAATCAAAAGGTTCAATTACACTTGGTGAAAAATGCAAATGCCATATTCTTGGTATTGAAAAAGTTGGTACAAATTCGGAAAACTCTATTTCTGATGTGTATCTAGTTGAAGGTTTGAAATTTAACTTACTTAGTGTATCTCAGCTTTGTGATAATGGCAACAAAGTTATCTTTGATAAAGAGAAGTTTGTGGTGCAAAATGAGAAATCAAGAGATTGCATTCTCACAGCCTCTAGATCAAACAATGTTTATACTTTTTAGACTAACAAAGTTGCAGGTGAAAGTTTGAAGTGTCTCAAGGACTTGAAAGAGGATTCAAAGAATTGGCACAGGAAGCTTGGTCATATCAGTTTGCATACTTTGAACAAGTTGATTTCCAAAGACTTGGTAAGAGGATTGCCATCCATCAAGTTCAAATAAGATGAAATATGCAAAGCCTATGCTCAAGGCAAGCAGACCAGAAGTTCCTTCAATCCAAAGAAGTTTGTAAGTACAACTAGACTTATTGAACTGCTTCATATGGATCTCTGTGGTCCTATGAAAACTCCTACTCCAAAAGGTAAAAGGTATATGCTAGTTGTTGTTGATGATTTTTCTAGATATACTTGGGTTATGTTTCTTAAAGAAAAATCTGAAGCACTCCCTGAATTTTCAAAGCTTTGCAGAGAACTTCAAAACATGAAAAACCTACATGTAGCTTCAATTAGAAGTGATCATGGTAGAGAATTTGATCAGTTAGAATTTTATTTATTCTGTGATAAGCATGGTATTACTTACAACTTTTCTGCTCCAAGAACTCCTCAACAGAATGGTGTTGTTGAAAGAAAGAACATGACTCTAGAAGATATGTCAAGAACAATGCTTCTTGAGAATAAGCTGCCAAAACATTATTGGGCAGAAGTTGTGAATACAACAAACTATATTTTGAACAGGTGCTTGATCAGTTCTATTCTGAAGAAGACCCTCTATGAACTATTCAAAGGAAGGAAGCCAAACATTTTATACTTCCGACCATTTGGATGTTCTTGTTTTATCCACAACAATGGAAAAGACAATCTTGGTAAGTTTGATGCACGAAGTGATGAATACTTGAATTTGAACAAGCATGAATCAGAGGAAGAGACTGAGATTCCACTTGGATTCAAGAAAGGCTCATAAGAAAATAGAAGACATTTTCATGACCTTGAAAATAAGCCTCAAAGCCTTGAAAAAGATTATCAGAAAGATTCAAGTAACAAAGCCACAACTTCAGGACCAGAGAAGATCTATGGAGAGCATGAAACATGGTCTCCAAGAAATAGATTTAATTATCTCTCATCTCATCCAGTTGATAATATCATCTTAGATCCAACCACTGGTACACAAACTAGATCACAGTTGAAGAACTTATGTGCTTTTAATGCTTTTATCTCTCTTGTAGAACCTAAAACTGTGAAGGAAGCTTTACAAGAAGCAGACTGGATCATTGATATACAAAGTGAACTCAATGAGTTTGAAAGGAATAAGGTTTGGAACCTGGTTCCTCCACCTACAAACCGGTCTGTCATTGGTACCAGATGGGTATTCAGAAATAAGTTAGATGAAAGTGGCAATGTGATCAGAAACAAAGCAAGGTTAGTTGATCAAGGTTGCAATCAAGAAGAAGGTATTGATTATGAGGAAACTTTTGCTCCAGTTGCCAGGTTATAAGCAATTAGAATTTTGCTTGCATTTGCATCACACTAGAACATGAAACTATTGTAAGTTTATTTGGATCTCATACAAGAATTAAAACACCGTAAACAAATAAACAATAATAAAACATATCGTTTGATCAAGCCATTTTTGTAGTCTTCGAATTTCCACGTATATGGAAGAGGTAGAGCGCTGGATCTTCCCCTCCTACTCCCACTACTTGTTTTTCGAAAGGGCTAACAATCCCCCAACTAGTCTTATTTACAAGATTTGGCTAGGGTTTTGGGAGTGGAGAGGGGACCGGGCCTAATAATAATAAACAGTCATTTGGGCCCTCCTATCAAGGAGCCCAAATGACCAAACAGCCCACACTTTCATACCACACTAATAATAAACACACTAAGATGCACCCTGGCCCAAACACATGATCACAAAAGTATTGGGCTCGTACCGGTGAATTACTTGAACCACTTTCAACCCGTTTTATAAAACTGAAAGACAATTATTGGCAGCCCAAATAACTAGTTTAAAATATTTTTTTTCTAACATTCTCCTACTTGGGCAACAATAATTGCGGATTTGAAAAGCATTTGTTTTTATAAAAACGACTCCCGGGTTGAACAACTGAGTGGCCGTAAATATGGTTCAAGCAAACTTCATCTTAGCACAGGATCTCGTTCTACGGTCATATTAAAATTGAGCTATGGCGGCAATAATGTTATTTATCAACATAAGACCTTCCATAATTACAAGTTCCAACATGTTGCCAACAAAGAGCCCAAAGTGTGGTAAAGTGCAGTGTAGAATATATCCACATGTGGTTCAATAATATACCATGCAAATTTTACTTTAGGTCCTACATGACCATTGAAGGTCACTCACAGGAATATATCCCATCACACTTCCAAAAAGGGAAGCTAACACATCTCTTAACCGAGACACCATGCTTTTATACCAAAGCACTCATGTCTTAAACCAAGACACTAGTTACCATGGATCCATCAACGCTTAAAAATCGAAGCAAACTTTTCATCTCGAGACAGCTTAACATGCACAAACTCAATGCAAAAGGAGCACAGCTTGCTATAATGATATAAAATTCACATTAGGCAAGTCAAAATTGGAATAAATTGATAACATTCATCAGTCAGTATCATCACATGGTCAGTAATAAAGAGTTACATAGAATCCCACTAACCAAACACAGCCAAAGAACCAACTACGCTCATACACTCAACATGTGTAGCAAACTCTATAGGCCTCAGCCCTTTTGTAAGTGGATCAGCTAACATATCTGAGGTACGATGTGCTCATAGAATACTTCCCCTTTTCAACCCATTCTCTGACCTTGAAATAATTTATGTCTATAAACCTAGACCCTCCCGAGTTTTTGTTATTCTTGGAGAAGAACACTGGAGCCATATTGTCACAGTACATCTTCATAGACTTAGAGATGGAGTTGAAAATATTTAGCCCTACAATGAAATTCATTAGCCATGTAGCCTGTGCTCCACCATCAAAACATGCCACAATCTCTGCCTCCATAGTGGAAGATGCTATAAGAGATTGCTTAGAGCTTTTCCACGACACCGCTCCACCTGCCAGCATGAATATGTACCCAGCGGTGGATTTTCTATCATCAGAACAACCAGCAAAATCCGCATCGGTGTAACCAACAACCTCAAGTGGATCAACATTCTTATAAACAAGTATGTAACTCTTGTTCTTCTGCAAATACCTCAGAACTTTCTTGGCTCCAACCCAATGATCATGGCCTGGATTAGAAGAATATCTACTCAACACACTTGTACCATAAGCTATATCAGGTCTAGTGCAAACAGCAGCATACATAAGACTACCAACAACACTTGCATAAGGGACAATTCCAAAGACTTTCTCTAAAAATCATCTAGTGGACATTTGGTGTTATTGAGTTTATCCCCTTTGCAAATAGGTGCAATACCAGGTTTACAATTCTGCATGGCAAATCTCGTGAGGACGCGATCAATGTAAGCTCTCTGGGACAACCCCAAGAGCTTCCTACGTCGATCTCTCTTAATTTCAATCCCCAACACAAAAGAAGCTTCACTGAGGTATTTCATGTCAAAGCTATCGGACAACCTTTTCTTGACTTCATACAATAATCCCAAATCGCTACTGGCAAGTAATATGTCATCCACATATAAAATCAAGAAAATAAACTTGCTCCCACTGATCTTGAGATATATGCAAGAATCAACGGTATTCTTAATGAACCAAGATTACCATTACCTGGTGAACTTTAAGTACCATTGCCTTGAGGCTTGCTTAAGGCCATAAATAGACTTCTTTAACCTGCACACCAAATTTTCAGTTCCACTTGACACAAACCCCTGTGGTTGCTTCATATACACCTCCTCATACAGATCACCATTCAAAAAGGCTATTTTCACATCCATTTGGTAAAGTTCTAAGTCAAAATGTGCAGTTAACGCCATAATAATGCGAAAAGCATCCTTTGAGGAAACAGGGGAAAAAGTTTCAGTGTAATTCACACCCTCTCTTTGAGTAAAACCCTTCGTCACAAGTCTAGCTTTAAACATTTCAACATTCCCCTTGGAATCTTTCTTGGTCTTGAAAATCCATTTACACCCAATGGCTTTAGAACCCTTAGGAAGCTCAACTAACTCCCATAACTCATTATTAGACATTGAGGTCATTTCCTCCTTCATTGCTTTAATCCACTTATCAGCTTGTACACTGATAACGAAATCGCTATAACTTATGGGATCAACTATATCATGCTCTCCAAGATAAACAAAATCTTCAGAAGTTGTAGGTCTCGTAACCCTTTCAGATCTACGCACAGGGGGTGGATCTTGTTGAACATTCTCACCTTGCGGTGGAAATTCAACATGGACAACTGGGGCATCAATCACTCCATCCACTGTCTCTAAAATTGGAGCACTTGATTTTTTATCACAACAGGCAACGACACAAAAACCGGTTCATCATTGGACACTTCAGACTGGATAGTAGAGGAAGCATAATACCCACATTGTCTTCAAAGAATTTTGTATTACCAGATTCAACAATTCTTTTCCCATGACCACGACGATAGAAACGATATCTCTTTGACCCCTCAGGATACCCTATGAAATAGCAGCGAGTGGTTCTAGGACCCAACTTGGATTCAGCAGGATTATAGAGTTTAACTTCAGCATGACAACCCCATACGCAAAAATGGTTTAATCTAGGTTTTCTTCCAGTCCACAACTCAAAGGGTGTTTTAGGAACAGATTTTGAGGGTACACGGTTTAGGATATACATGGAAGTGAGAATGGCTTCACCCCAAAGAGACCCAGGTAATTTGGACAAGCACAAAATACACCTCATCGTCTCATCTAGAGTGCGATTACGGCGCTCAGCCACACCATTTTGTTCAGGGGTACCGGGCATAGTATATTGGGCACCAATTCCAGAGTTCTCTAAGAATTCAGCAAAAGGTCCCTTGTGTTGGTCAACATCACCGTGCTTTCCATAATACTCACCCCCACGATCAGACCTAACAATTTTAATCGCCTTTCCAGTTTGCTTTTCAACATAGGTCTTAAAATTTTTGAATTTCTCCAAAGACTCTGACTTATGTTGAATCAGGTAAACAAACCCATAACGAGAGTAATCATCAATGAAGGTGATGAAATACTTTTTCCCACACAAAGTTGAGGAAAATGTTCCAGAAATATCAGTATGGATAATCTCTAAAAGGTTCGAACTACGAGTGGACCCAAGCTTCCTTGTATTTGTCATCTTGCATCTTATGCAATCGAAACAAGGTTCACCTCCATTTTTTTCAAATTCAGGAAGAATATTTTCCTTAATCAATCTCTGAACTCTCTCATTGAAATGTCTGCAGGTCTTCTATGCCAAAGAACATGAGATTTGTCTTTAATTAAAGGTCTTTTGGTCCCACTATACTCGACGTCCAAGGAGAAAGGAGTAGAAGATAGATTCAAATGATACAATCCATCACACAAGAATCCATTGCCGACAAGAGATAACTTCAAGAATAACTCAAACTTATTATTGCCAAAAGTGAACGTGTAACCAGAGACATCGAGTTTTAACACGGAAATCAAATTCCGTCTTATATACGGTACAAAAGCAATGTTTTCTAACGCAATGCTAGATTTGGAATCAAATAATAACATAACACTACTAATGAAGACTATGGGAACGCTGACTCCATTTTCTACGAAGATGCGATCTTCTCCTTCCCTAGGCTTGCGTTTGCTTAGGAACCCCTGCAATGAATTATAAACATGAATAGAGGTTCCACTATCAAGACACCAAGAATTAGGTGGATCATCGACCAAGGAAGACTCAAAACAGACGAAAACCTCACCTTGTGCATTATTATTCTTCTTATGTGACAAAGATTGGAGATTGGGACACTCTGACTCCTTATGACCACTCAACTTGCAAAACCAGCAAGAGAACACCTTCTCAATGGTAGGCTTTGGGCCATGTGGCTGTTTAGGCTGACTGTGCTTACTCTTATGGTGTTGGCCTTTATGGTGCTTATGGTTCTTGGGCTGAGAACTGCTATTTCTATGCCCCCCAAAATGACGTGGCTGATACACCATATTCACACTCTCGGACTTCGCTCTCTTGTCCCTCTATTCCACTTGAACACAAAGGGAAATCAACTCATTCACAGACCAAGACTTCTTGTGAAAATTGTAAGTGGTTTTGAGTTTATCAAACAATGGGGGAAGAGAATTGAGGGCTTGGTGGACTAGAAAGGTATCGACTATGGGGACTTTAAGGTTGGTTAACTTTTTTGCAATTTCCTGCACCCTCATAAGATAGGCCCTAATCTCACTCACCCCATCGTATCTCATGGTAGAAAAAGTCTCCAACAACTCACCACTTTATGCTTTCTCAGATTCCTGAAACTTGTTTCAAGTTGCATCTAGAAACTTCTTTGCATTTGTCTCATTTGGAACCACACTCTGAAAGCTCTCCGACATGGATTTCTTCATAATCATAATACTAAGCCTATTAGCTCTCTCCCATTTTTGGAAATAGGCCTTTTGATCAGCAGGACTAGAGTCAGTAAGATCAGCGGGCTTGTCAACAATCAAGGCAATGTCTAAATCAGCAAGTCCCAAGGCTAACTCAACATCACGTTTCCACCTCTTAAAGTTATTCGCAGAGAGAGTCTCAATAGCGCAAGTCTGATTATTCACAACAACATTGCTAACAGCTGCAATAAGGATTCAATTCATTTTTAATATCAACAACAATTCATGGGTATTCACAAGAATATGCTAAATAGAAACAAGCAATATTCTCAAATGATCATAAAAAGCATCATCATATAAACACCGGGAAGAATATATTGGATACATCTAAGATCACAACCAAGTAGATTAGTAAGAACAATTCCTCTGAAAAGCTAAATTCCTTTGGGAAACAACTTTCGTCGGAATCACAATTGAATCCCCTTACTATTGACTCACACTACATTTAAAATTTATACATTTTATCGACCCCCGTTGGGTAGGTAATTAAATATACAATTTTTTTAAGGAGCTTCCCAGAATCCTTAATTGAAATATCCTAAATTCAATACATATGGACCACTTTGGTAGTACCGTATATACGAATCCAAAATAATCGACTGGGACAAGAAATTATGACAAATACCCAAATGTTGTCACTAATAATCTTTAATATATTTATACCTGATTAATATATATATATATATATATATATATATATATATATATATATATATATATATATATATATATATATATATAACAACAGTCATGACATTGAACCAGCAAGCCAATAATTTACACAAACAATCACAACACATTGCCATTTCACTAGCTATTAGTTTCAATTAATAAATGTCAGTATACCAAATCACAAACTGTTACTGTAGTATACCAAATCATAATTTGCAAGTGACATAAATAATAGCAATATACTAGAGCATGTTCATGTACACACAAATCGACATGAATAAATTTCAGCCATAATATAACAATTACTACAGTCCAACCAGACTCAATGTTTCTCACAAAAAGAAAAGAAAACAACCATACTCAAAAATTCTTACAAAATTTCACCAAAAAAAAACTCACAAAAAAAATATTTGTTATCATTTGAGTTCTCTATTATGGGAATACAGACGAAGTCATATCATTATAAGGTTAATAAATATGGGAGAAAAGGAACATGAACAATTGCAAGTGACAGCCTTTTTGTTTTCTTTTTATTTTTTTTATAATCAAGTTACAATCTTTACCATTCAAAGGTAGTTTGTCCATTCTTATGAAAATGGAACAAAAGGCTTAATAGTAATTATGATAGGTCTGATGATTGAAAGTTTGAAACCATCAACTCGTGTGAGTAGTATGCAATTGCGTACTGTACCTCACGTTTGACAACAGAGTAGACGCATGAGCCATCAAATACCGAGGGTCAAGATGGTTACGGAAAACAGGATCGAACTAAAAAACATCGAATCAAGCTGTGGATATTTTTCTTAGGGTTTTAATTCCTTTAATATGAATCTCTCATACCAATTGTAAGTTTATTTGGATCTCATACAAGATATTAAAACACCGTAAACAAATAAACGATAATAAAACATACCGTTTGATCCAGCCATCTTTGTTGTCTTCGAATCTCCACGAATTTGGAAGAGGTAGAGCGTCGGATCTTCCCCTCCTAGGACCACAACTTGTTTGTTTTTCGATTGGGATAACAATCCCCCAGCTAGTCTTATTTATAAGAGCTGGCTAGGGTTTTGGGAGTGGAGAGGGGACCGGGCCTAATAATAATAAACAGTCATTTGGGCCCTCCTATCAAGGAGCCCAAATGACCAATCAGCCCACACTTTCATACCACACTAATAATAAACACACTAAGATGCACCCTGGCCCAAACACAGGATCACAAAATTACTGGGCTCGTACCGGTGAATTACTTGAACCACTTTCAACCCGTTTTGTAAAACTGAACGACAATTATTGGCAGCCCAAATAACTAGTTTAAAATATATTTTTTCTTACAACTATTTCAAATGGATGTGAAGTGTGCTTTCCTGAATGGCTTTTTACAAGAAGAAGTTTATGTTGCACAACCACCTGGTTTTGAAAATGACAAGTTTCCAGATCATGTTTACAAACTTGACAAAGCTCTTTATGGTTTGAAACAAGATCCAAGAGCTTGGTAGGAAAGACTGTCAAAGTTTTTGCTTGAAAATGATTTCAAAAGAGGTTTAGTAGACAAGACTCTTTTCATAAAGACTCATGAGAAATATTTACTTGTAGTTCAGATATAATTTGATGATATCTTGTTTGGAGCTAATAATGATCAATTGTGCAGAGAATTCTCAAGTCTTATGAGCAGGGAATTTGAAATGAGCATGATGGGAGAGCTGAACTTCTTCCTAGGACTTCAAATACATCAATTGAATAAGGGAATCTTTCTGCATCAAAGCAAGTACACAAGAGACTTACTAAACAAATATAGCATGGCTCAATGTAAGGAAGCCAAGACTCCTATGAGCTCTACACTATCCTTAGACAAGGATGAATCTGGTAAGAGTGTTAATGTAAAAGAGTATAGAGGTATGATTGGATCATTACTCTATCTCACAGCAAGCAGACCAGAAATTATGTTTAGTGTGTGTATGTGTGCTAGATTTCAAGCTGATACAAAAGAATCACACTTGACTGCTGTGAAGAGAACTTGCCAATTTATTGGATCATCCTTGATCAGTTGTCATTCCAAGATACAAAATTCAGTTGCTCTATCAACAAATGAAGCTGAATATATAGCTGCATGAGCATGTTGCTCACAAGTGCTATGGATTGCTCAACAGCTAAGAGACCTTGGATTTGACTTCAGAAGCATACCTATCAAGTGTGATAATACTAGTGCAATTTAAATTACAAAGAATCCAGTGAAACACTCAAGAACCAAGCACATTGATGTCAGACACCATTTCATCAGAGATCATGGTGAGAAAGGTGATATTGTTCTTGAATTTGTTGCTACTAACATGCAAATTGCAGATATCTTCACTAAGCCATTAGCAGATGAAAGTTTATCAGCTCTGAGATTGGAATTGGGAATGCTAAATAAATATGCATTGGTTTAGGGGGAGCATCAGGTAAGCAAGGTGAGTTGTATGTGATTTCAAAGTCTTGAACTGATTTTCAAAGCCTTGAAAATCATTTCAAAGCCTTGATCTTTATCTTTTGCAGTGTTACGGTTATTCAAGACCTTGAAAGCCTTTTCAAAGCCTTAAAAATAAATATGCTACACTGATAGTCAATATTCTTGGATCATTCTGTGTTGGGTGATATCTCTGTAGATATTTACCTAATATAGCCCCTACCCTTTTCAAAAGTTTGTTTTAAACCAAATTAGTATTATAATATTTTATTTTCCAACGGCAGAAAATATTTGAAATCACTCTGATTATTGCAAATCTTTTGAGATCAGAGAGATACTAGATTCCTTTTGAAACTCAAACTCTTTCAGTATTTATCTTCTTCTCTTCTCCTTATTTACGTATCATTCCATCTCTCTCTATTCTTCTCCCAAACCCTAATGAGCACAAGGAGAGCCTCAGACAGAATCAAGATGGCTAGAGGATCGAAACATGTCTCAGAGAAGAAAAGAAAGGAAGTAATGGATGAAGTTCAAGAGATCAGTGAAGACTCTACTTCAAAGAGCTCTACTGATGAAGAAGAAGAATCTTCACCACCCAAGAAGATGGTGAGAAAGATCAGGCTCCGGCAAAGAAGAAACAAACTACAGCATCTACACAACAGAAGCAGAGGGGAATCCATATTGGAAGCCCTAAGAGAGACAAAAAAAAGACAGTTTCTGAGGTCAAAGGAAAAGAAATCATTATTCAAGACTCAGACACTACTTCAGTATCCTATTGAGTGTACTCCATATCCAACAAATGGAAACATGAGAAGGATCAGTTCTAGTCTTTAGAAGCTTCAAAATCAGGAAAGAAGAATCTCAAGACTGTCTCTCCTCAACAAAAAAGATTAGCTGTAAAGAAGAAGCTGAAGCATGGGAAGAAATCCTTGGAAGGACTCACCTTCCTATTCAATAGTGTTATTGAGAAGATCAGCTCCTTCATTGAGGAACTAGATGTGGTTTCGCAAGAAGTTCAAGCCAACAATGAAGAAAGTGAGGAAGAAGAAGGGGACCAGAATGATGATAAAGAACCTTAATCTTGCCTACTCTTTCTTCACCATTCTCTCTCCTTCAAATTTGTTCTTTAAGTTTTCAAAATTTTCCTGACAATTCATCCAACATCTTCTATTTTTTTGATGAAAGTCAAAAGGGGGGGAGAAAATTCTAGGATTTAGTAGTTTTTATCTCTAGGTTTATCTGCTTTATTTACTTTTTGCTGAACAGTTTAGTTTCTGTTGGTATTATGAATAAGTTGGATCTTCTTGAAATTACTTTGTTATTATAAATTGAGAACTAATCAGATTATTTTACAGATACTAAGGATCAAACAGAATTTAGTTTTGTCTCTCATCAAGGGGGAGATTGTAAGATCAGGTTGTGCAAGGCTTGGAATAGCTTAGCTATTTCAAGGCCTTGAATCATCTTTCTAAGCCTTGAATCAGTTTCAGAGGCTTGAAAATAGTTTTGCTATTTTCAAGGCCTTGAAACTAGATTCAAAGCCTTGAAACTGCTTAACCTATGCGAACCCTCTCAGGGGGAGTTTTCTGCAAACTCTTTGAGTTGATTCCCTTTCTATATTTCATATGTTTGATTCACTGTTATTAGATGATGAAAGAAAAATTATTCTAACATATTTTGTTCATAGAATATCATCTGTTTGACTTTGATATTGCAGGAAATTTTGTTTCCAATATTTGCAGGATTGTTTCCTAAACTGAATGTGTGCAGCTTTGGAAATAGTTGGACACTTTGATCCTGTGATCAATCAGAGACTTATGACAGCTTCTCTGATTGCTTACAGACAAGATCACAACAATATCTCTGAAGATTGTGATCAACTATCCGTTGGAGAAAGCTGTTAAAGAGAGTCAAAGATGTTGCCTACAAAATAGGAAGTTGTTGCTCAAAATCAAGGAAGATATGCAAAGCGTCAAACAGTATAAATATATCTCACTTTGAAGCAAAAATATACGAGACTCAACGGGCAAAAGTAAGAGACAAGTTTGTGGATTGACAAAGCACCAAAGAAGAACATCAAACTCAAAATCTTTTCCACAGAAGTTCACTACATTCTTCACTGCAGCTTTCTACTCTAAGTGTACTTCTGGATTGAGCTGTATTGGTAGATCTGTTCTGTATTATCTCTACTTTTATTCTCAAGGATTGTTCAAGGTGAACAATAGAGAATTCTTAGTTAATCAGTTAGCTAGAGCAGGTACTAGACAGTTTAGGGAAAACCACAAGCTGTAACAGAGTAAGGGAACTCTCTGGGCTTGAGTTCTAGGGCTTAGCTTTTGATTAATAAGAATTGAGTTAAAAATCCTGCAGGAATCTAATCCCTGAGGTAGAGACGTAGGTCCAAGTGGACTGAACCCTATATATCACTTGTCACTTGCATTTACAGTTCATTCTTTTTCATAGTTTTTGCAGCACACAAAATTGTCTGTTTTTCAAGGGTTTCAACTTGTTTTCAAGGCCTTAAAAAAGGCATACTTTGTTTATACTGTCTGCATCTTCTCCAAGGACTTGAATTAGTTTTCAAGGCCTTGAACTTCATTGTTTGCTAAAGTTTTCATCTTCGTAACAAGTTTTGCAAAAAGTTGGCATTCTCTATTCAACCCCGCCCCCCCCCCTTCTAGAGTATCTTAGCTTCATTAACATCTGCATACTCTCACTTTCACTGTGGATCTGGTTCCATGCAGCATCGGTATTGATGGAGAACCATCCCGCCGACGGCAACCCTCTTGCCGTCGATATGGATTTTGGATAGATCTGAGCCAACCCTTCAGTAGATCTGACATGCATCATCTTTGAGAGTTCATCCAATCTCAGGGCAACGTCTGTGATGATCAGATTTAAGTTTGCTTTCTTCTTTTTGAAAATTCGGCTATTCCGGCTATTCCAAAGTTCCCCACTAACATACACATCTTTTGTCTATTCTCTTGATTTTCGTTGATGAACGTTGCCGGAAACCATACTCGAAATAGGCCTTTGATTTTGATGAGAAATTCGATTCCAAACAGATTTTTCAAACACTTTCTTTCTAGATCACACTCTAGAAAAGATGTGTTTATGTTTCGACTTCTTTTTGGCAGATCTCGCAAAGAGGGTTAAGATCAATCTCTCTTTTGTTGAGATTATTCCTAACTGGGAGACCACCATTGATGGCTCTCCAGATAGGATGCAAGTATTTATTTGAAATATGTTGATTCCCGAACAATTTCCACCAGTTGGTTTGTGGATTTGATGTTGTCCCCAGGGGGTTCTTATCCACTCTGTCTCTCTGTTGAGAGAGTAGTCTATATCCACTTTTGACCGTATACTTGCCTGTGTCGGAGTAGTGCCATATAAGCCTATCTGGTAAGTTAATTACAGGGATGTCAATTCTTCTTATTTCGTTTCTGTCTTCTTCCCAAAAGAATTTTTTTAATATCTCTTCATTCCACCGACGGCTTTCTGTAATCAGATCTGCAACATAAATGGCTCGTCCACTATTGTTTGGGGTGAAGGGTTTGAAGAGGTGCGGTCTGAATAGCCATGGATCCTCAAACGCGTTTAACTTCTCCCCGTTCCCAAGACGCCATCTTCAACCGCTAAGAATTTGCTCTTTACTGGACAAAATACTCTTCCACAGATAAGAGCTATCCTCCTTTCTCTCTGCTTGTAATAGACTGGTATTTCTGAAGTATTTATGTTTTAGAACCTTAGCGTGTATCGCTTCCGGATTCATAAGTATCCTCCATATTTGTTTACCTAACAACGCCATGTTGAAAATCTGCAGGTCATGGAAGTCGAGCCCTCCTTCCGCTTTGTGTCTCTTCATTCTCTTCCATGAGATCCAGCTCATTCTTCAGTGCTGTTCATCAGTACCCCACCAAAATTTTGCCATAGAAGATTCAATTCTATCACATAGCCCTGCAGGTAGCCGAAAGCATCCCATGGCCTAGGTCGGTGTAGCTTCAATAATCGCTTTCAACAGTACTTCCTTCCCTGCTGCAGGTAAGTACTTTTCCTTCCAGGTTCCAATTTTTGCATTGATTCTTTCATCTATGTTCTGAAAGCTGGTCCATTTATTTCTCCCCAATTTTGTTGGTAATCCGAGGTATTTTTCATGCAGCGGTTCCATCTTCACACCTAAAAGATCGCTCAATTGCTTTGATGTATCAACTTAGACGTTGCTTGAGAACAAATTAAAGACTTGTCTAGATTCACCATCTGCCCTGTTGCTTTTTCGTAAGCTTGTAGCATTGTAGCTAGACTTTAATTTCCTCTGTATTAGCTTTGGAAAATAGCATGATGTCGTCCGCGAAAAAGAGGTGAGATATGCGTGGTCCTACTCTGGACGCAACTGCTCTTGTAATAGTTTTATTAGACATACAAAACGTGAGAGCTCGAGAGAGAATTTCACCACAAAATAAGAAAATATATGGTGAGATGGGACACCCCTGACGAAGCCCCTGCTTGGGCATAATTTTACCAACAACTTGTCCCTTAAAAGTAAAGGAAAAGGTAGTTGTAATGCAATCCATCACTAACGCAATCCACTTTGGACCAAAACCCAGTTTCTTCATGACTTTAGCAATTAAAGACCACTCTACACGGTCATAAGCCTTGCTAATGTCGGTTTTTAGGGCTACCACTCCTTCACGCCCTTTAATTTTTTCCTCATAGTATGTAGCACCTCAAAGGCCGTAATGATGTTGTCGGTGATTAATCTGCCCGGAACGAAAGCCCCTTAGCTATCTGATATTATACTTGGCAGAATCATCTTCAATCTGTTAGCCATTGTTTTGGCTAACGATTTGTAGATAACCGTACATAGGCTTATTAGTCGGAGATCTGCCAGTTTTAAGACTTGCTTGACCTTTGGAATAATTGCAACCAATGTGTGATTGAAGATAGCAACACAGTTATCGCCATTTAGGATCTTCACCACACAGACACCTACTTCGTTTTTAAGTAAGTCCCAGTTTCTTTGGTAGAAGATGGCCGGGAATTCGTCTATACCTGGGGACTTTAGAGGTCCCATCATATTGAGACTTTATGTAACGTCTTCCAGCTTATATGGCCTTTCCATAAACTCTCTTTGGGACTCAGATATTGTATCTGTGATGAATCCCAACATAAATTCAATATCACTATCGACCGGCAGGAGCTCTCAAACAGTTTCTCAAAATGAGAGGAGAGAATCTGTATGATTTCTGCATCATCGTAGTGCCATACTCCTTCTTCATCTTCCAAGCCCTTAATAGTGTTTCGGGCTTTTCTTGCAGAGGTTTTTTTATGAAAAAAAAGCTGTATTTCTGTCACCACTCTTGAGCGATTGGACTCGCGATATCTAATGCCACATATCCTCTTCAGCACTTAGAAGAGTGTTAAGTTCCATTTTTTCCTTGCGTAGCTTGCACGCTACACTATTCCTTTGCTTCTGCTTTTCAAAGTAGGCAATTGACCTCTTCATATCCCGAATTTTCCTTTTCATATTGCTGAAATTCTTGCTACTCCACCCTTTTAATTTTTCGGCACAGTTCGTCAGCTTGTTGTTAACGCTATCGGGGTCATTTTTCCATGCGTCATCAACCACACTTTTGATGTCTTCGTTCTGAAGCCATGCTTCTTCAAAAAAGAATCTCCGTGGGCCTAAAACATGTTGATTCTGGTTCTCTTTGTCGAACCGAAGTTTGATAGGGTTATGATCTGAAGTCGAACTCACTAGATGATTAACCCTTGCATAACCATATATTGTCCTCCAATTGAGATTGGCTACTACCCTGTCTAGCCTTTCTCGAATGTTCGCGTCATCGTCTTGTTTATTGTTCCAAGTAAATGGGTTTCCTACAAACACAAGATCTTTTAGGTTACACTCCATGAGAGTTGCTTTGAAGGGATCAACTTGATTAGTAGTCACATCCCTACCTCCTTCCTTTTCCGTTTGCGACATTACTTCATTAAAATCGCCCATCACACACAATGGGGCATCCCATTTGGTTTAAGGCGACGGATTACATTCCATGAATGCTTCCGCTCATTTTTTTCCGGGTCCCCATAGCATCCCGTAAAAAACCAAGAATTACTGTCATTCAACCAACGAACAATACAGTGAATGTCAAAAGTGGAACGATGAATTACTTGTACCTCTAATTGATCGTCCCAGAGGAGAGCGATTCCGCCACTTCTTCCGTTGCAGCTGACATACTCACCATTTGCATACCCCACCTTTCTTCGAATAGTATCCATCTCGTAATCGGACCTTTTCGTTTCCATTAGGAAAACGAGGTTTGGGCGACATTCCTTTACGATATCGCAAAGGGTTGTAACGTTGGAGGGGTTGCCCAGCCCCCACATGTTCCAACTTAGGGCGCTCATTTTTCTAGGCAGAGCTGCTTAGCAGACTCCGCCTCTGGTCCGGTTAAGTTTTCAAGGTCCATATCATTTGCCGCCACCATTTCTGTGAAGTCCCTGGCCGTAGTGGTGGTATCCTCAGTCAGGTTTGGTTGTTTCTCTATCTCCTCTTGGTCTTCGTTACCATTGCAGCTTCTCTTTCCCCCTATCATCGCTAGTCCTCCATATGTGACAATCATCCGAGACTGGTCAGACTTTTTCCTTTTCATTGAGCCTGGGTCTTCAACTTCGTCTGTCTTCCCCTTCGCTTTATTTATGGCCCTTTCTTTAATGTTGATTTGTTTTTTTTCCTTTTCGGACTTCCCTTCGCCCCAAACTGCGTAATTTTTGGGGTATTCCCAACATTACTCAGGAAGGGATTTGGTATACTAATATACTTTGACTTGACCTCAAATTGATCTCCTAAGTAAAACTCAATCCTGGCTGATTAAATTTAGGAGCTATAATTGGGGGGCTAGTTCTTGATTGGCAAGATCATTTTACCTTTATCCGCCTGATTTGTTCCTGATTTGGATTGCTATCTTTGATTCATTGACTTATCTCCAAATCTTGCTGGATATTTTCCAGGATTTACTCCAGGCCCCGATCGTCCTGCTTCAAAATTACGTTTCTGCGCTTCGCCTGCTTGCCGCTTTCCGGCCATGGCAGTTTGATCGGTGGTCTTCCTCTTCTCCGATCGTTTTCTTAGTACCCATGGGCCAAACTCTGGGTTTTGATTCTTCTCCACCATAGTAGTACGTTTTGGTCATTGAATGGATGTGTGATCTACCACCCCAAACCATTGGCAGACCTGCGGTATCCTCTCATATTTGAGATTGACACAGTATTTTTCCCCATCCTCTATATTCACGTAAGCTCTCCGACGGAGAGGTCTGTAGGTTTTGATCCGGACTTTTGCACGGATGCAGCGGTCCTTCTCCTCACCATCCAGATGGGCTATTACATTGTCAACTTCGCCGATTGATGCCGCTACTACTTCCCCCACGTCTTCATGAATCAAGTGTGTCGGCAAGCCAGTAAATTGGAACCAAACCCACAAATTTGTGAAGTTAACCTCCATTGGTTTCTTCTCGATATCACATTCCCTTAGTAAGAGAAGTTCATTATCAAAATTCCACGAGCCCCCATACAAAGCTTTTTCCATCGCAACCTTTGTACTGAACCGAAAGATAAAGGTGTTTGGATCAGCAAACACCACCTTCAGATCTTCATCCGGACACCATAACCTTCGGAACAACTCTTTCATCTCCTGGCCATTGATTTTGGTGTCACCCATGAAACGACCTATCAAACATAACTTCCAATCCTCCTTAACTTTCTCGCAGACCTCCTTTCGCACGATCACTTCTGTTTTTTCCTCTGCTGAAAGTTGTATCTTGTTGATCCAACCCTCTTCATCGATCTCGTTAGCCATTGTAGATCCTTCGACTTCTTTCTCTAGAGAGAGGTTTCTAGAGAGAGAAAATTAGTTGGGATGTACTTAAACTATACTTTTATCACTAGTCTCACTTGGTCACTTTGATTTGATTATTTAATTAGCAAAACGATAAAATAATTTGACAATTTTTTAGAATTACCTTAAATTTGCTAATGCCTTCTCAATGAATTTCTTTTCATAGATATTTAACAAACGATGAAATAAAAGCATACATTTTAAAGTGGTGATTTACATTGTTCGTACGTAAATCCTCCACAAATATTTCTTGCTAATACTCATCCTAGTTAAAATATATAGGTGGGGTGGAGTATTGTATTGGATGGCATGTGCCATGTGACATGTGGATAACAAATGAAAAAATGTGTGGCTCGAATCCTAAAGAATTTTAGAGTTTAAAATGTGCACATCATAACAAAAAAATTAATGTGATGAGTGGCTCATAAGTTAATCTTTCTACCTATTATAAAAGAAGATGTTAGCCTTCCACCTCAGCGCCACCTCAGCAGTTTTGATGTGTTAAACCAATTGGTGGATGCCACTCAGGATCATCGAGATTACGGTTTTGCCCTTCAACAGTGCTGCTGTGTAGTTTAACCTGAAGGGGTGAATGTGTCTTTTAGGCATAGAGCTTCCAGGAGAAGCTCACGGCTCTGATTCTTTGCTCATAGCCTTTCTCGTTCCTCTCTCTCATGTGCACTAATGTTATTACTACAAATTGTGAATCTTTATTTGAATATAACAATGTGCAACTTCAAGACTTAAGGTGAATTTCACCGTTAGTTTATGTTTTTGTGAAGTGTGTTTGGCCTCAATTGGGTGTTCTTGTAGTATTTTGGTTGGCTTCCGTCTGTATTTTCAAGAAGAGACCCTAAGTGTTGGGAAGCTGAGCCATTACCGGGTTGCTAACTTGATTGGGTATTCCTGTGATCATGATTATTGAAATTGTGTTTAGGTGTTGATGATTTTCCGAAATTGAAGATTTGCTTATCATCCCTTTAATGAATAGGAGATGATGAAGGATGATTTACAAATTATTGGATTTAATGAATTAACCCGATCTTGGTTTAATTCTGCAAGTGTGTGGTTGACTCATGGATGTGTCTCATGAATCATTAACGAGATGACTATTCTTGCAGTTGCACTGCATTGCTTTGGAATGGTTTATTATTAACGTTGATTATTGGTTTTCATTGTGACGACCAGGTCACACTTTTAATACAAAATCGATAAAAATATCGACTTTTTGTTAACCCGTCTGTCACTTTCAGACATCCAAACCTCAACCAGGAGGACACACAGTCCACCAGAATAACATTTTTAATAATATTTCTGAAAAACTGGTACATGACTGAAAGTGCTGAAAATTTACACCAGCTCGTAAAAAATGACAGTTTTTATAAAATATAGCGATTCGACCAAAAAGTTACAGCTTTCACCAAAAATATCTAATAACAACATTTTTAACTAAAAATACATTTTTAGCTACAACACCGCGTTCCAGTCGCGCTCCAAGTCAACGTGTAAAATAGAGTAGTGAGCTTAACAGCTCAGCAGGTACCGCCTAACCACTGGCGTACAAATCTAAAATCTATCTAACATAGCAGCCAGTTATTACACGACAACATGCGGCACCAAATATACAAGTCATGTGATTTATCAATCACCAGACAACCAGCAAATAGCTAAAAAGCTGTAAAAAATCACACTAACAGTTTATACAGATGTAGACCGTAACTGCAGGAAATTTAGAAGTTATATTTCCCCTACCTGTTGTCAAACTCGAATCATACACACTTGATGATTTCAGCAAGTAAACTAGATTATGCACGTACATATAAATTTACTGCATCTCGTCTCTCTTGGTACGTCGTTGCCCAGCCACCACTTCCACACAAAGTATGTCTTTAGATATCAATCAACTATTTTTTAGTTACCATCAAGAACTGCTCCAAAGCAGCTATTTGTTTTTTTTACATAACTAAGATACCCATCACTTGCTAATTGCTCTCTCTAAAGAGCCTCTTCTGCTCCCCCATGAGCATCATCAGCTCCTTGAGCCCATCAAAAACCATACTCATAACCTAATCCATTGTCAACGCCTATTTTCTTCCCCAATCACCCACCATCTCTCTTCTTCTGATTTAGGTTTCATCATTTGCATGCATTGTTTCATGTGATTTGTAGATTTCTTTAGTTGATTTAGTCGGGTTTGAAGAGTCTTTTACTTGCTTCATCTGCCTAGCATCTTTGATCTCACTAGTATTTAGAGACTCCTCTTCTTCCATTTCTTCTCAGTTCCTCACATCCGCATCTTCCATTGTTTTCATCTCTGTTCTCTGTGACTCTCCATGTCAAATTCATATTGTACTGATTTTAATAGTTTTTCTTCTAATGATTCTAGAGAGGAGAGGCTAGATGAAAGAGGATCAATTCTTGCTCTTGATCCTGTCAAAGCATATGCTTTGAGAGAGTTCACAAAGAACACCCTGATAGCCAAGTTCATTGGGTCTAAAACCCTTTCTCCTGCTGTCATGCAAAGCGAAATCACAAAGAATTGGAAAAATTTTGGAATTTTTTTGATTGAGTGGAAAGAGCTTTCAAAAAAAGATGTTAGATATCTGTTTCATTTTCAAAAACAGGAAGACAAAGACTTTTTTTTTAATGAATCAGTGGTCACGTTACATGGCTTAAGCCGAGTTTTCAAAGAAAGAAAGACTAATCAAGCTCTTATGGAGATTGATTTCTCACATGCAGATTTATGGTTTCAAGTTCCTAACTGTCCCCTTGAAGGTTTTCATTTTGATCATGCAATTGACTTGGGTGTTCTTGTTGGAAATTGACTGGTGATTGATTGGTCTTATGAAAGAGTCAGAAACTGGTATGGATTAAGGATTAAAGTGAGGATCAACTTAGATGATGCTTTGGTTCCTGGGACTTATGTGAAACTGACAAATGAACCCCACAAGTGGGTTTATTTCCGCTATGAAAGGGTGTTCAAAGTTTTTTATAGATGTGGATTGGTTGGACACACAAACAAAGAATGTAAATCAAACCTGGTTGAGGTCTTGGAAAGACTGGAGATGAGATATCTTCAATCCCACTTCCTCTCAAGCCTACCCTTCTATGTGAATCCCAACAGACCACTCTTCACTAACCTCCTCAAATCTCACTCAAAGAATGGCCCTTACCGTACTATGAAGTTTGATACTAGTGTTATCCCTATCTAGGATTTCTCCATTCCTCCTACCACCCAAGAACCAACCCAAGAACTACCACACAATCTCATCTTTTCAGTGGATAGCATGTCATAATCCCCTGAAGAACCCTTCTACACTCCACGCTCACAGACTCAATGTGAAGAACTCAACCAAACTCCTCCTATTCCACCAGATCCGGAATTTATAGGCAACACCTCCACCAACCCTGCATGCACCGCATTTAATATGCCTCATCACTTACAATGGTCGGATCACATTCCTTCTGCATTTAATCCATACCCTTTTTCAAACCATCTGAATCTGTTTAATGTGAGCACTACAACCGAAGCGGTTTCTGCCCCCCCTTAATTCAAATCCCCTTTCAATGCATGAAGAAGTTTTGGGTTCGCAACACTCCTCTGTAACTGCAAAGCCACTCTTTGACGATTCCTTTCCCCAAGAATTGGTTCAAATGCCTCCAATCATTACTACTAAAGGGAAAGAAGTTGATGTGGCTGAAGTTTTGCCCACCACTTTACCACCTTCATTTGCTTCAACCATTAACCATCAGTGTTCAATCAATTCCAACACCATGCGCACTCTCCCAACCACCTATAAGATGTTAAGAAACTCTGGATTCGTGATGAAATCCCCTGATTTTACCCCATCAGTTACAACAGAGCATGAGTTTGACCCTTCCCAGAGAAAGAAAGAAATTGCAGAGTTAGACAAGGCAATTGCTAAAAAAGACAAGATGGTGCCCAGAAAACAAAGAGAAAAGGCCAAAAAATCAAAAGATATGGTGGGTGTCAAGATCAAGAAAGGTGAAGGTTCCTCTGTAAAATGAAGTAGAAAGTTGCAATCTCAAAAAAGGCCAAGGAAGACAAAGTGCAGAAGCCAATCAAGAAGAGAGATGCTGGTTCCTCCCAGATGGGTTCTCCTTTCAGTATGATCAAGGGTAAGAAGCCAAGAACAAAAACTAACAAAGCCATGCAGAAAGGTACTCGATTGTTTTTTGCTTTTAACCCTTTTTCACCGTCTTTTCTGTATTTCAAGTTTAAGAAATGACCAAGAGATATAATCTTGTTACCAGATTGTAGTACTCAAAACAAATTTGTTAAAAACTTGATGGGATTTAGGATGGTTGTCCCACAACAACCATCCAAATCATCATGAAATTCTAAGTTGGAACTGTAGAGGAATTGGCCAGGCCTCTGCAGTTTCGGAAGTGTTCTCTCTGGCCAAGAACCATAAGCCCTCTCTAATATTCTTGTCTAAAACCAAAAAATAAGTTTCCTTTCTTAATAATAAATTTCGAAAGTTAGGCTTTGATTCCACCTTCGGGGTTGATCCTGATGACACTAGAAGTGGTCTTTGGTGTGCTTGGAACAAACTTTCTTTAGATTGTTTTGTTTGTTATTCTTCTCTTGATCTGTTACTCTTCAAAGTCATTGATAACATTAGGGGTCTTTGGTACCTTGGATTAGTGTATGGTTCCCCGTACTTTGAACAACGAAATGATGTTTGGAATGAGTTTCATAATGTTCTCAATCTTAATGAACATCTTGTTCTTATTGGGGACTTTAATCAGGTCATCATGATAAAGATGGCCCTGGAGCCTCTACTCTCAGAGGAGCCAAATCCTTTCTTCATTTTATTAATTTATGGAATATGATTGAGGTTCGTAATATTGGACCTTGGTTTACTTGGTCCAACAATAGAACCTCCTCCACCCCAACGTTTGAAAGATTAGATAGAGCCTGGTGTAATCTAGCTCTTCTAAATCTTTTTCCTGACCTCTTTGTCTCCACCTTGGGTATGCCTGTTTCTGATCATTCTCCAATTTTTCTCTATCTTGTTCCACCACCACTTCATATAGGGTACAGATATCCAAATTTGAGGCATGGTGGCTGAAATTTGATGATACTTTTGAACTGATTAGTTATGTTTGGAGCCTGCATATCCCTGGTTCACCTAGCTATAGAGTTGCTAAAAAGCTTTTTATTACTCTTCATACACTTAGAACTTGGGCTAATTATAAACCTAACCTTAGTAATAGGATTAAACAAGTCAAGAGTGATCTTTGTCGTCTTCAACAAGATCTACCCCTCTCTACCAATGCTTTCTTCCTGAAAAAGCTGAATTACCTACTTTATTAAAATGTGAAGAAACCTATTGGGCTCAAAGAGCTAGATGTTCCTGGCTTAGAGATGGGAATAAAAATATAAAATTTTTCCATGCCTATACTAAAATTAGAAGACAAACTAATACTACTCGATCTATACAAAACCATCAGGGTATTGTCTTAACTGATCCTTTTCAAATCTCTATGGTTCATGTTAATCATTGTAAAGACATTTACTCTGAGCCCTCACCCACATATCATGAATTACTTTTAGAAAATTGTTGGAATAGATGCCCTAGAGGCAATCTAGTTTAGTATGAATTTGTAATTGGCTAGAAATTCATTTATTATTTATTGGATATTTAATATAATGAAGTCCTTAGATTTACAATTGTGTTGTTTATCTTAAATATCCCTAGTCAAGTATAATGATTAAATGGGACAATCATCTATAGACTAGTATGGGGTTGGATTGGTATGGAGATATCACGATCCAACACATAGGTGTACATTACGGAATGTTGCACTGGATTGACCCATTACCGAGAAGGCTACATATACGTTATGATGAGTCACAAGTGCTTCTCGGGTACAATGGTATTGTCATCCTTAGACTTGAAGTCACTAGATATTCTAGTTGTGGATCATTGTGATCTTGGTAGCGTTAAACGCTACACCGTAACTGGGTAGTTATAAAGGCGTGTACTGGATACAATGAGAAGCAAGCTTAGAGATCGTAGTGGACGTAGAGAGGATTTGCCCCTCCCACATAACGGGAGCAAATATCCAAGGCCACTCGAGGATAGTGCTTATAGAATGTCTGGCCAGACTCAAATAAATCAATATATGGGATATTGATGTTATTTGCACGAATAAGGCTATTCCATGGATCGAGAAACTAGGGATTGGATATACGAGTGTGACTTGTATGTCTCGTGTCCAATCCGGATATGGAGGCAAAGGGATGAGACAATTACTTGTACAAGGTTGTCTAGATGACTATTCTATTAGTTGGCTAGAATGGATGTTTTGCTAGAAACCGCTCCATATTAGCAAAGAGTTGCTACCAACTAGATAGAACCTATGGGGTCACACGCTATATAGAGTTGTACTAGATTGTGGATTTAATTAATTGGATTAATTAATTAGAAGGATCACTTTGCAAACCCTTGCAAACTTAGTAGGGACTAATTTGCAAGGAAGGGACTAAATTGAATTCTAGTAGGACTAGAATAAGTCCTTTAGGTAGTTGACAAGGAGTTGTTGGACTATATAAAGGACCCTCCTCCTTCCTTCCCTACACACTTTATGCTCTAGAGAGAACATAACAAGAGTAGGAAAGAACAAAGGAGAGAGAGAGCAAGCCACAAAGAGGGACGCCGCCCCCTTTGCCGCCGCCCCTTATCCCCGACGCCACAAAGGGCCGAACCCCCTTTTGGTGCTTCGTTTTGCGTGATTCCTTCACCCTCCTTTCAATCCGGGCTAGCACCAAGGAGATTGGAGATCTAGGAACAACTCTAGGCGTGGATCAACTATAGAGAACGTGACACTATTCGCGTTTGAAGTCATCAAGGAGAACCCAAAGGTGTGTTTATGATTTCTTACTTTCACTATCGTTATGCATCTAGACTTGTGATCCTTGGAGGGTTTTGCATGGTTGTTTGTTTGATTATGCTTCAGTTTGCGCGATCCATGAATCAAAACCCTACAGTGGTATCAGAGCCACAGGTCATAGTGCATAAACGTAGTTTATGTGTTACATTCTTGTTGTTTTACACCTTAATTTGTTGTTTATCGCGTAAAACAAGACAAATCAAGCATTGGATGCAATTTGTCAAAGAATTAATCATAACAAGACCCAATTATTGCATTGGATGCATGAATTGGTGAGTTTGAGAAATTTTAGGATCTTAGATCTAGGGTTTGGGCATCCTTGGGGAAGAAGGAGTTCTCCCACAACAAGGAAACAACCAAACTTGGGCTCCAAGCAAGGAGGTTGTTTTGGAAACAACCTCCACAAGGAGGTTCGGCCCCCTAGGGGACCGCCCCCTTGCTTGCCGCCCAAGCTTGGAGCCCTAAGGGGCCGGGCGGCCCTAACCCGCGGGCCTAGCTTGCGGGTTTTGGGCCGGGCCGGCCCTAGGGCTTTATGGTTCACTTATTTGGGCCCGGGCAATTGGATTGTTGGGCCCATGGACCGTTTTAACCCTAGAAATCCTAAAATCAATTAAAATTGACCAAGCGCGTTAAAATTGGATTTTAACTGTTTATGTGCAAATCGCATGGTGATTGGATATGGCCTTAGGATGTGGTTTGATGTGGATGTTTAATTTTGTGGTTTGGTTTTACGGCCTGCGAGCTGATCAATTAATTGTAATAATTAATTAGGGTTTTATGGCCTGCGTGCCATTTTTTTTCTCTCAACTTGTGAGATTTATTTTATTTAGTATAGATATTAGATAGTGCTAGATAAAGTAGATTGTTAGCCAAGATTGAAGAAAAGAAGCCCAAAGCCAAAGGAGCCACAAAAGATGGAGCATGGAGCATGGAGCACACCACATGACTATGAAGGATGGACCAAAAGATCAAGACGCATGGAGATGTGTTTGTTTAGGGTTCATAGATAATTCCATTGGCTTGGAATTATCTTAGTCTAGAAAAGGCCATATCCACATCACGTTTAATTTCTGTTTTGTGGTTGTTTATTTATTGTCTTATTATTTGTGTGGTTGGTGTATGGATGATGCATGCAATTAGGATAATAAGATAATTAGACAACCCGGATCTATTATTTGGAGTTGTGCCCAAACTCAAATAGATAGATTAGTTGATATTGATCAACAAAATAATTAAAAATTGAAAAATCCCTCAAATTTTTAATATTGTGTTCTTGCCTTCTCGTTATTTAAACACTCATTATCATCATTATTTATCAAGTTCGTGCGTGCCAAAGCATGGCGACTTGGTTCATAATGATGGAATGCGATGGCACGTAACAATGTGCAACTGTTTAGATAAGAGGTTGAACACAACTAGGCTATTAATTTGATTAAGAAACCTAGAGGCAATCAATTGGGATTATCCATATGGATGGATAAATAAGGAGTTATTTGCCCGATTGAACCAAGAGTTGCATATGGGATGCAATTGGAAATCGTTCCTACCTAAGAAGTAATCGAATTATGGGTGACTTGCCAAAGCAAGCTCATAAGGAGATGAAAAAGATGGATCTTGGCCCACTAGAAAATATAAGGATATTTTCCGCATTAATATCTTGAGGGTTATTAATCCGTAGTAAAATAGTGGGAGCTATATTTAATAAACTAGCCATTATTAAATATAGTCAAAAATTCACAAATACTAAAAACTTGCGTATTTTCCTTTTTGTAGAATTCCAAATGGCAAACAACTCATCGAGTTCACAACATTCCCTACGATCTGTCCTTGAGAAGGACAAGCTCTCAGGAACCAACTTTCTCGATTGGTACAGAAACTTGAGAATTGTTCTCAAGCAAGAAAAGAAGCTGTACGCAATAGAGGAGCATGTTCCAGAAGGTCCAGAGAATCAGACACCTGCTGCCTTAAAGGCGTATCAAAAGCGTGTTGATGACGCTAATGATGCGGCCTGCCTAATGCTTTGCACCATGACCTCTGAGCTTCAGAAGCAACATGAGAACATGAATGCTGTCGATATGATCGAACATCTAAAGCAGCTCTTTCAAGAGCAGGCGAGGGTAGAGAGGTATGAGGTCTCAAAGGCACTGTTCAAATGTCATCTAGCAGAAGGGAACCCGGTGGGACCCCATGTACTCCGAATGATCGGGTACTTGGAGAATCTCGCCCGGCTTGGGTTCCCGGTCGGCCAAGAGTTGGCAACCGATCTCGTGTTGCAATCGTTGCCCGAGAGTTATGGACAGTTCATTATGAACTATAACATGAACGAGATCGTTAAACCACTGCCAGATTTGCTCAACATGTTGAGGACGGCTGAACAGAGCATCAATAAGGGTAAGGGCAAAGCCATTATGATGGTGCATAAAGGAAAGGGTAAAAAGTTTGCCTCTTCCTCCAAGGGCAAAGGCAAGTCAGTTGCTAAGTCCAAGGAACAAGCCCTTAAGCCTGTTGGTGCCATTGCCAAGGTCGTGACTAAGGGTGAATGTCACTACTGTAGTCAACCTGGACACTGGAGGAGGAACTGCCCAAAATATCTGGAGGACAAGAGGCTTGGAATAGTGATTCCACCACCACTAGGTATTTTTTTTGTAGATGTCAATTTAACTGTCTCTACATCATGGGTATTAGATACTGGATGTGGATCTCATATTTGTTGAAATATGCAGGATCTAAAGAGAAGTAAAAGATTGGCTAAAGGGGAGGTAGATCTGCGCGTTGGGAATGGAGCAAAGGTTGCTGCGTTGGCCATAGGCGTGTGCGAGCTATCTCTGCCTTCAGGATTAGTTTTAGAATTAAATAATTGCTATTTTCTGCCTGCTATGAGCATAAACATTATTTCTATTTCTTGTTTGGACAAGGAAGGTTTTATTATTTCAATAAAGAACAATTGTTGTTCCTTTTATTTGAATAATATTCACTATTTTAGTGCGCAATTATTTAATGGACTTTATGTCCTTGATCTAAGTAATCCTGTCTACAACATTAATACCAAGCGGATTAAAATAAAAGATTTAAATCCTGCTTATTTATGGCATTGTCGTTTAGGCCACATAAATGAGAAACGTGTATCTAGACTCCATAAGGATGGATTACTAGACTCATTTGATTTTGAATCATATGAGACATGTGAGGCTTGTTTATTGGGAAAAATGACAAAGTCCCCTTTCAATAAGAAAGGCGAGAGGACTAGTGAGCAATTGGCGCTCATACATACCGATGTGTGTGGGCCATTTGCCACGCCTGCCAGGGGTGGTTATGTCTACTTCATTACGTTTACTGATGATTACAGTAGATATGGATTTGTGTACCTTATGAGGGCAAAATCCGAATCCTTTGAAGTGTTCAAAGAATTCAAGAATGAAGTAGAGAAGCAACTTGGCAAAAGTATCAAGGCTCTACGATCGGATCGTGGAGGAGAATACTTAAGCCAAGAGTTTGACGACTATCTTAGAGAGTGTGGGATCGTGTCCCAACTCACTCCACCCGGAACGCCACAATGGAATGGCGTGTCCGAGAGGAGGAATCGAACCCTATTGGATATGGTTCGGTCTATGATGTGTCAAACCGATCTTCCATTATCATTTTGGGGCTACGCTCTATTAAGTGCAGCTTTTACCATTAACCGTGTTCCATCTAAATCAGTCATGAAGACACCATATGAGATGTGGCGTGGGAGGCGTCCCACACTGTCGTTCATGAGGATTTGGGGCTGCGATGTCTATGTAAAACGTTTACAATCAGACAAGCTAGGGCCTAAATCGGATAAGTGTAAATTTGTGGGGTACCCTAAGGAAACTAAGGGATACTATTTCTACAATCCAACCGAGAACAAAGTGTTTGTTGCTCGGACCGGCGTGTTTCTAGAAAGAGAGTTTGTCTCTAAAGAAGCAAGTGGGAGGAACGTAGAACTTGAAGAGGTTCAAGAACCACAAATCACAGAACCGATTATGGAACATGAACAGGAATCACAAGTAGTTGTGGAGCCACCTGTTCAGGTAACACAAGAGCTTCGTAGATCTAGTAGAGTGCGCCAGGAACCCGAGAGGTACGGACTTCTCGTAACTGATTCCGGTGACACGATGTTCATAGATGATGAGCCTACTACCTATGAGGAGGCCATGAATGGCCCAGACTCGCAGAAGTGGCTTGAAGCCATGAGATCCGAGATGGAATCCATGTATACCAACAAAGTATGGACTTTGGTGGAACCACCTGATGGGGCACGACCCATAGGGTGCAAGTGGGTCTTCAAGAAGAAGATCGACATGGATGGTAATGTGATTACCTATAAGGGCCGATTGGTGGCTAAAGGATTCAGACAGATTCATGGTATTGACTATGATGAAACCTTTTCACCAGTCGCAATGACCAAATCCATCCGAATCCTACTTGCAATTGCAGCATACTACGACTATGATATTTGGCAGATGGATGTCAAAACAGCATTCCTTTATGGGAATCTCCTCGAGGACGTGTATATGATACAGCCGGAGGGTTTTGAGGATCCAAAGCAAGCCAACAAAGTCTGTAAGCTGCAACGATCCATTTATGGATTGAAGCAAGCTTCTAGGAGTTGGAATCGACGTTTTGATGAAGTGGTCAAAGAGTTTGGCTTCATCAGAAACGAAGATGAGTCTTGTGTCTACAAGAAGGTTAGTGGGAGCTCTGTAGCTTTTCTGGTCTTGTATGTGGATGACATACTACTCATTGGAAACGACATTCCCATGCTGCAATATGTGAAAGATTGGCTAGGAAAGTGTTTCTCAATGAAGGACTTAGGGGAAGCAGCCTATATACTCGGTATAAAGATCTATAGAGATAGATCTAAAAGGTTGCTAGGCCTAAGTCAAAGTACATATATTGACAAGGTGTTGAAACGGTTCAACATGCAAGATTCCAAGAAGGGATTCTTGCCCATGTCACATGGAATCACTCTTTCGAAGAGTGGTTGTCCTTCCAATGAGATTGAGAAGGAACGCATGAGTAGGATTCCCTATGCCTCAGCCACAGGGTCCATCATGTACGCCATGTTATGTACTAGACCAGATGTGTCATATGCCTTGAGTATGACAAGCAGATACCAATCCAATCCAGGTGAGAGTCACTGGATTGCTGTCAAGAACATCCTAAAGTACTTGAGAAGAACTAAGGATGCTTTCTTGATGTTTGGCGGTGAGGAAGAGTTGCGTGTAAAGGGTTACACTGATGCAAGCTTCCAAACCGATAGAGATGACTTTAGATCACAGTCGGGATATGTGTTTTGCCTGAATGGAGCAGCGGTGAGCTGGAAGAGTTCCAAGCAAGAGACGGTAGCTGATTCTACAACAGAGGCTGAGTACATTGCTGCAAATGGCGCAGCAAAGGAGGCTGTTTGGATCAGAAAGTTTGTTTCTGAACTTGGTGTGGTCCCTAGCATTGCGGATCCAGTGGAGTTGTTCTGTGACAACACTGGGGCGATCGCGCAATCAAAGGAACCAAGATCGCACCAGAAGTCCAAGCATGTGCTCAGGAAGTTTCATCTGATTCGAGATATTATCGATAGAGGAGACGTTCGGATATGCAAGATTCCTACAGATGATAATCTGTCAGACCCGCTTACAAAGCCTCTCACGCAGTGGAAGCATGAAGCGCACACTAGGAGTATGGGCATACGGGATGCGCCAGATTGGCTCTAGTGCAAGTGGGAGACTGTTGGAATAGATGCCCTAGAGGCAATCTAGTTTAGTATGAATTTGTAATTGGCTAGAAATTCATTTATTATTTATTGGATATTTAATATAATGAAGTCCTTAGATTTACAATTGTGTTGTTTATCTTAAATATCCCTAGTCAAGTATAATGATTAAATGGGACAATCATCTATAGACTAGTATGGGGTTGGATTGGTATGGAGATATCACGATCCAACACATAGGTGTACATTACGGAATGTTGCACTGGATTGACCCATTACCGAGAAGGCTACATATACGTTATGATGAGTCACAAGTGCTTCTCGGGTACAATGGTATTGTCATCCTTAGACTTGAAGTCACTAGATATTCTAGTTGTGGATCATTGTGATCTTGGTAGCGTTAAACGCTACACCGTAACTGGGTAGTTATAAAGGCGTGTACTGGATACAATGAGAAGCAAGCTTAGAGATCGTAGTGGACGTAGAGAGGATTTGCCCCTCCCACATAACGGGAGCAAATATCCAAGGCCACTCGAGGATAGTGCTTATAGAATGTCTGGCCAGACTCAAATAAATCAATATATGGGATATTGATGTTATTTGCACGAATAAGGCTATTCCATGGATCGAGAAACTAGGGATTGGATATACGAGTGTGACTTGTATGTCTCGTGTCCAATCCGGATATGGAGGCAAAGGGATGAGACAATTACTTGTACAAGGTTGTCTAGATGACTATTCTATTAGTTGGCTAGAATGGATGTTTTGCTAGAAACCGCTCCATATTAGCAAAGAGTTGCTACCAACTAGATAGAACCTATGGGGTCACACGCTATATAGAGTTGTACTAGATTGTGGATTTAATTAATTGGATTAATTAATTAGAAGGATCACTTTGCAAACCCTTGCAAACTTAGTAGGGACTAATTTGCAAGGAAGGGACTAAATTGAATTCTAGTAGGACTAGAATAAGTCCTTTAGGTAGTTGACAAGGAGTTGTTGGACTATATAAAGGACCCTCCTCCTTCCTTCCCTACACACTTTATGCTCTAGAGAGAACATAACAAGAGTAGGAAAGAACAAAGGAGAGAGAGAGCAAGCCACAAAGAGGGACGCCGCCCCCTTTGCCGCCGCCCCTTATCCCCGACGCCACAAAGGGCCGAACCCCCTTTTGGTGCTTCGTTTTGCGTGATTCCTTCACCCTCCTTTCAATCCGGGCTAGCACCAAGGAGATTGGAGATCTAGGAACAACTCTAGGCGTGGATCAACTATAGAGAACGTGACACTATTCGCGTTTGAAGTCATCAAGGAGAACCCAAAGGTGTGTTTATGATTTCTTACTTTCACTATCGTTATGCATCTAGACTTGTGATCCTTGGAGGGTTTTGCATGGTTGTTTGTTTGATTATGCTTCCGTTTGCGCGATCCATGAATCAAAACCCTACAAAAATAACAATTTGTTTGCTTTTGATCTCCTTTTTAATATCAAGAAAACTTTAACTATTGATCAACAAGCTTTCCTAACCTCTCCTTTCACTGCTAATGAAGTCATGACTACTGTTTTTTCTCTATCCCCTCTTTAAGCTCCAGGCCCTGATGGGATGCAGGCTATTTTCTTTCAGAAAGCATGGCCTTTCATTTCTAATCAGGTTACTTCAGCCATTCTCTCTTTTCTCAATTCTGGTCATCTTCTGAAGGAATTCAACCAAACAGTTATTGTGCTTCTTCCTAAGACAAATAATACTGTTTCTGCTAATGATTATAGACCTATTAGCTTATGTAATGTAATCTATAGGATTATTGCTAAAGTAATTGTTAATTGACTTAAAATTGTTCTTCCTTCCCTAATTTCATTCAATCAAAATGGTTTTGTTCCAGGAAGACTTATCCAAGATAATTTACTTATTGCTCAAGATCTAGTTCACACCATCCATAAAGCCAATTCTCCCAATCATAAAAAGTTAGGAGCTTTAAAGTTGGATGTTTCCAAAGCCTTTGATAGGGTAAGATGGGACTTCTTAGAAGCCCACCTTCATCAAATGCATTTTCCTTCTCATTTCATTCATTTTATCCTACAATGTGTCTCTACAGTTTCTTACCAGGTTCTTATAAATGGAGAAGCTTCTGTCTCTTTTAAGCCTCATAGAGGATTACGACAAGGGGATCCACTGTCTCCCTTTCTTTTTTCCCTTTGTGCTGAGGTCTTTTCTGCCTCACTACAGCATGCTAATGATATAAGACTTATTTCAGGAATTCTTTTCTCACGTAGAGATGAGCTTACTCATTTGCCATTTGCAGATGATACTCTTCTCTTTTTCCAAATCACCCCAAGTGTGGGACTCATATTCAATATTTTCTCACCACATATGCTACACAATCAGGTTTAAATATTAATATTAATAAATCTTCAATTCTGTTTAGTCCTAATTGCTCTCACAGTGACAAATAAACTTTAAATCAAGCTTTAAATGTCACTGAGAAGCCTCAATTAGGAAAGTATCTTGTAGTCTTCATAAATCAAAAAGGAAACAATAAAGAACTCATAGCAGATACAGTTAGTAAAGTTTACAAGAAATGCTCTGGTTGGAAGGGGCTTCTGTTAAACTTTGTAGGAAGGTGTGTGCTTATTAAAGCTGTTCTGAATAGTCTTTTAGTTTACCCCATGTCCATTAGTGTCTTCCCTAATAAAACTTTTAAGCTCATCACCTCTTTATTAGCAAAATTCTTATGGTTTCGAAATACTTCTACTAAAGGTATACATTGGCTTCCATGGAACTTTCTTTGCAATAAGACTAATAGAGGGGGCTTAGGTTTTAAACAAATTTCTGCTTTTAACAATGCTTTGGTAGCTAAAAATAGTTGGAGAATGCTCACTTCTAAAACTACTCTTTTCTCTAAATAATTCTCTTCTAAGTACTGCAAAATAACTCATTTTAGTACTATTAAACCCGGTTCCTCTTCTTCTACTGCTTGGAGAACCATCTGTAAAGGAAAAGACAGTCATTCAAAAGGATTGGCTTGGAAAATAGGTAATGGGAAGGATATCATGATTAGATCCTCTTGATGGATCCCTGATGTTCCTGCTGATTCTATACAGGAAGTTTTGAATTCCACTGATTCAAGGCATGCTTTTATATGTTAATCAATTACTTGACTCATCTATTGATGGAAGTGGCAGATGGTGCATGTAGTCATACTGTTACTCAACTCTTTCCTCAATGGTTGGCTTATAAGATTATGGAACAAGTTTGTGGCTTCTTTGACCAGCAGGATGTCCCCTTTTGGAAAGCCTCCTCTTCTGGCACTTTCTCTGTATATTTAGTTTATAATCTCCTTAATTACAAAATTATTCTCCTAATTTATCTTCTTCTCCTTTACGTTTTAAATCTATTAGTCACAACTTCAATCGGTCTCTCCTTTGGAAATCTGGTTTACGAAATCAAATTATAGGTCTTTTCTCGAGAATTCTCACCGGTTGCGTTCCTACTTTACATAATTTGCATGCTAGAGTTTCTTCTATTAGCCCTATCTGCCCCTTTTGTAATTTTAGCAATGAAACTACTACTCATCTTTTCCTCCTTTGTCCACGGGCTCAAGGGGTCTGGCATAAGGCTCATATCATGATCCCCCTTTCCCCCACTCTTGACATTATATCCTGGATCAAGAGTTGGCTCAAACAAAAGAAGGAATGGAAATATAATCCCCGTTGGTGTTGGCTTCCTGCCATTATTTGGACTCTCTGAAAATATAGAAACCAGATGATCTTTCACAAAATTGGCATCAATGGGGATAAGATCATAGTTGTCAATTCCATTCCGTTCCGGTCGGAACGGGGCGGATCGTTCCGTTTTGACACTATAACGGAACGGAATGCTCATTGAACCGTACCGGGTCAAAATCCGGTCCGATCCGGTTAGATCCGCCCAGATCCGGCCGATCCGGGCTGATCCGGCCGAAATCCGGGCGAATCCGGATCACCTCAGCAAAAAAAATTTGTCACTGCCCAGACTTGAACCATAGACCTTCAATTGATCAATTGATAAGCAACCACACTTTCCGCTGGGACAAGTGACTTTTTACTACTATGAGTGGTTTTAATTCTTATTAGTACACTGTTTGGTTTTAATTGAAACAAACTCATTCTTTCTAAAAAAGAAACAAGCCCATTTTATTGAGTCAAAATTTTCATATATGAGATTAAATATAAATACAACTAAATAATTTAATTGTGTATGTGTTTGTGAGTTGTTTTAGAGAATTTAAAAGTTAACATCATCACAATCACATATTTTTTTAAGAACTTTAAAGTCACATATTTACGTAGATTAAATAATATTATTTTTAATGTAGCTCTATTAAGTGAATGAAGATTAGAATTTCAATAAATATTGAAGTATTTTGAAAAAAAATGTATTTTGATGTTGTTATGGCGCACCACTAATGTTTAGTACATTATTTTGAACATCGTATATATAATATAGTAAAAAGTGCGGTAAATCCGGAACGGATCGCCGTTCCGTCCGGATCCGGGATCGTTCTGTTCCCAGGAGCAAAACGGAATGGGGACCGGAACGGTATTCGCAACTATGGATCAGATGCTTCACCTTGCTCAGGATTTGGTGAACTTATTATTTTATGTGCTAGTACTAATTAAATCTTCCTCTATCACTCAGATTCAACAGCTTTGGTCAAGATTGCTTCAGTTGATGGTGCCCCCTCTTGGGTAAAGGCTAGTGATCAGTTTGCAGCATGTTCCAGTGTTCAGCAGGTGCTTGATGTGGTTCCTTTGGCCTCTGAGCCTCCTTTTTGTGCTTCAGATCAGGTTCCAGCAGTTGGTGTCTCTGAGTTTGGTTCACTCCAAGTTAAAGGTGGTGTTCCTCCTCAGTCCTCAGAAGGTGTTGCAGTCCTTCCTCCTTTGCTTCCTTCCTTGGTGCCCTCTGATGCTATCATCCCCTATATTATGGAGTGATCTTTATGGTTCTGATTATTAGGTCTGGTTAGGAAATTTCAGTTTAATTTTGGTAATGTTTGGTTATGATCTTTGAACTATGTAATGTTTCATGACGTTGGTAGCTGCTCCCTTGGATTTGTAGTTCTTGATCTACTTTTGATCTACTTGTTTGTCAGTATTATGCTTAATCTATGGTAATTATCATGTTATTCAAAAAAAAACTAAGATACCCATCAAGTGGATCAAAACAAGCAGTACCAACAAGCTTAGTGTATTTCCTTGCTTTGTTCACTCTTTTGACATCTCAAACCCGAGCACGTGGATACATTGATGGAGAGAAAAATGGGTCTGTCTAGTATGCGTCCCAGGGGGCTTGCTGCAATTTTTTTTGCGGTGGGCCCCCCCCCACTACCGGACAAAAAACACGGAAAATCATGGGGTGGTGACCGGTTCTAGCAGGTCACCACCCCCAATGGATAAAAACGCGCAGATTTGGATAAAACTGCAAAGAAACTGATGGAGCATTTTCCAGAATCCACATCAGTGGATAAAAACGCAAAGAACCGGATAACACAGTAAATGATCAGACAAAAAAGGTCAAATAACGGATAAAAATGTCAAGGTACTTAACTAAAACATTCACACAGTTAATGTAATCCCTAGAATAAATCGGTCCAGTCATTCCCAACACGTCTTGAAGAGTTTTGGTCACCCATTCCCTCGGACCAGTTGTATTCGCAGTTGGAAATCATAGTTTGTTGCGACGCTTGCGATTGAGATTGGCCGACATCTTGACCGGAAACACCAACTGGAGGATTCGGGCATGTAGTTCGATTGTGTCCGTATTCTTGGCATCTCCCGCACTTCTTTCGAACATTTTTGGAGCTCCCTTTTGGTTTTGTATCACCTTTGGATGGAGGCATTACGTGGGCGTACTCTTGTGAGTTGACATTAACCACGGGCTCTTCACCATTTTCTTGCTTCAAAATAATGTCCTTGAGACCCCGTATCATCAAGTCAACATGTTTTTGCCAATAGTCGTAAGTCTCTTGTGATGTTCCACCCATGTCACTAATCATCTCCATTCGTCCCTTCATGCAACCCCGACGAAATGCCTGGGTTTTTGGATCGTCACACCGTCTTATTTTTGGCTCCTGCATGGCTGGATCATTCTTGTAGAAGTCACTATCCGTCTTCTGCCATCGTTTCGATAACAAGTTTTCCGGAATGAATTGTACTCCTTTATGAAAGAGCACAAAAATAATGTGGCCACAAACCATATGTGATGACTCAAACCTCTTGCAGGAACAGTAGAGCATGTTATTATCACGTTGACAGAAAACGGTGTGCTGCCAGGAAAAAGATCAAAGCTTTCAGATATTTTATTTGACAGGCTAGATAGAAGTTATGAACATATAGATAGGAATGAAAGTACTGGAAAGAACTGTGCTGTAAAATAAGGACATCAGATATTTCAACTGACAAGCTAGATAGATACCTAAATATAACAGATAACAGTTTAAAGCAGTCATAAGAGATAGTGTATCATGTGAACTTACTAGAGATGCCCTTGCCTTCTCCCTTGTGACATAGATTGCATCCATGTCATATTCAGGTATTTCTTCAACACCAATAGCTTTGTATTGACTTGCCTTCCTGGCTTGCTCCCTGAACTTCGCAAACACAGCCCTAGTGTAGAACATGGCCGCATGCTCTTCAAGTAGCTTAAATTGGCTTGTTAGGACAGGAAGTGATTGGTCAGAAGTACAATGTTGGCCTCGCTCGTTCTCACGAAGCTTCTCGATACCCCGCATGATTCCCTTAATAAGATCGAGGAGATTGTTCTTGCAGTTCAAATACTGTTTGAAAAATTTGTTGATACTCTCACACCTTTGTGTAGTTGTCTGACCGGCGAAAAAAAATTCCTTGAGAAAAGCCTCTGCCCATAAGTTGCGCGTCATGTAGGCACCCGTTACCCACCGCTTGTTCGCAATACCCCACTTGTCTACCATGTATTGCCAATCATCGTTCCATTGGTTAACATCGGATCTCTTGCTCAAGCATTTTCGAAAGTCCTTCATAAATTCTGACCCCAACTTTAGGGTTCCTTCGGCATTGCGACATAGATGCCATGCACACAAACGATGCTTCGCTAGTGGAAGAACTTCCGCAATAGCGGCTTTCATTGCCAAGTCTCCATCGGTTATGACCGATATGGGTACCTTGTTATCCATTGCTTCTAGGAAGCAATTTAATACCCATTTGTACGATTCCGTGGTCTCATCTTGTAGAACTGCAACTGCGAAAACGCACGTCTGAAAGTGATTGTTAACACCGGAGAGTATAACAAGAGGCTTTAGGTACATGTTGGTTTTGTAGGTGGAGTCAAGCACCAAAACATCTCCAAACCTTACATAATCTCGTTTGCATCTCTCGTCACGCCAGAAAATGCTTTGTAACTGTTGATTTTCACCCAACTGGAAACTGAAAAGCAAAGATATTTGTTTCAGGAATCTGGATAGAAACTATAAGCAGGTAGACAGTTATTGTAAACCAACATGAAACAGTATTGTAATTTGATATATCAGATAGGAATCTAAGGCAAATAGAAAATAACAACAAACAAAATGACAGTATTTCAAACAATACCTTTTGAATACACCCCCGTGGGTATGCTCAAGGGTGTCAATGTATTGCAAGGCCAGCTGCCCATCTCCAGAGTTAGAGTAAGCATTTCTCAATGACTGTAACTTGTTGTACAGGTCTTTGACAGTGTAACCAACTTTGGCGTAACCACCGGCTTGTGAGACCATTAATTGGAATGCTTCACAAGTTCTTATACCAACTTCCCTTAGTGAAATAACGTGTTCCAAATCATGTTGACTGACCTTCCTATGACACCTAAGCTTGTGTGTTACTTTGGGGTCCGCTAGGGGATGCCCAACAGAAGACTCGGAGTCAGAAACACACTGGTTCAGTATGTTATGGATCTGGAGAGGTTGGAAAATGTTAACTGGGCAGGTACTTGGCTCCAGTTCCTTAAATCTCAGCACACTCCGGTGAAATTGAAGGAGGCAATCCGAGGGGCTGGTTGCTTGTTAATACCAATGGTAATTGTCCATTTTACTTGTCTATCTGTCTGTTTATAATATCTATCCAAATGTATAACAAATCTGTTTTGCATGTGCAGATGGTGTACTTGGAGAAGTTCGTTCCAAAGCACCACAAACACCCTAAAGGATGTGAAGATGCAGAGACAAGGCCTAGACTGAAGCTATGGGACATTGACAACCTGAATTCCAGATGGAAATTTCTACAAAAGTACATGAATACAGTAAGACCTGTTACTTTATCAATATTCTCCATGTGGTTTACAGTTCTATCAGAAAATACATATCTGATATCCCTGTTTTTTGAACAATGCAGCTGGAGTTGCTTCCACTACCACACAACAAAGATATTTCAAACCTGATTTCAGCAAAAAAGAGCAGTGGGATGAGGTCATGTTAATGGTCAATGAACAAATAGGAAGCGTTGTCGAACAGGCCGTGCAGAGGGTACTAGAGAAGAGGTTGGGTAAGCAAATGCAGTATGCAGAGGAGGAAGAAGAACATGAAGAGGAGGAACAACAAAATGATGGAAATTCAAGAGAGGGCTGACAACAAGAATCCGAAGGCAACGCCGAAATTGACCCAGAAGAGCCACAACAGCAGAGTACCGTAGATACCACAGCTACAAGTCCATTCAAACCTGTAGAAGTTTCAGAAGAGAACACATCAATGGTTTGAAACAATTTGATAAGTTATATGTCTATCCATCTAATGTTTCATACTGTCATGTTTTGATTTCTATCCATATGTTTCTTATTGCAGGCAGCATCCAACAAGCTTCCACCCAAGTCTCCAATACAAGTATCTTCAACTCCCACCATGCCTGGTCATGCATCACCAAGGGTTTTCCCACCCATCAGGCCTGCTCATGGATCACCTAAGGTGCCAGCTCCTCCCATCGGAAAGAATACTGTCAGTCCATCGAACAGAGGAGGGAGAGGGAGAGGGAGAGGTAGAGGAAGAGGAAGAGGAGGGGAGAGGGAAACAGTAAAGGGCCCAAAGAGAACCTCGGAGAGAGTACGGATGCAGGGCACGTTTGATGTTGTGCTGCCAATCATGCCGGAAGTAGAAGACTGCTGGTTGCATTTCTACATGAGCCGTCAGGCTGTTGAGGGCATGAAAGAGAAGTCGGAACTACGGACCCCATTTCAATAGTGAGTACCCTTTCCCTACATTAAAATGTTTGTGATTGATCAATCTCATTTTTTATTTATAAATGGAATGGCTCATCGTTTATTAAATGGAACGTACCCTTTCTCTACAGTAACCAAATTGTTGATATAAATGGAGTGGCTAGTATAGCATGGGATTATTCATGGCAGCTGGAGGCTCCTACCTTCTTAGGAGATACGGTAAATGAATAAATAATCTTCACTTTATGTTCTATTTTCAAAATGAATGTTATGTTGTAAAATTAGAACGTTAACAGAACTGTTTGATTGTTTTAAAATTTTATCCAAAATTATATCCATTCAATCTGCAGATGATCGACTGCATGTCCCACATCCTCCACCTCCAAGAGAAATTTATGACTGATGAGGAAAAAAAGATATGGTTCTTTCCATGCATGTATGCTGTAAGTAATTAAAACACTGGAATCATTGCACTTAATTTCGTCGTTGATTGATCAATACTACATTTCTTTAATGCGGTCATTTTCATGCACAGCCATTGGGTCAGAAGAATGCAAATGGTGGGATAAATCCGATATACATGGGGGACATGAACTCAATGTCTATGGTAAGCGTTACGTCCTAGTCCACCAAGTGTCAATAAGAAGGGCATTTTTGACTTGGTTTGTTCTTTGGCTTATGTACAAGTTTCTATTCCCCTCAACATCCACGACACGCATTACTTTCTCATGGTATTGCACTTTATTGAGCAAAAAGTGTACATCCTTGATCCGATGTCGAGGTACATTTGCACTTTAATAGTTCAATATATGTTGTTTACATTTTTATCCAATTGTTCTGTAATGCTACTTACTTTCCTTTTTCCAGCCATGACTGTGGAGCTTACGTGTGCTTCTACATGGCAAATCTGAGGGAGCTGATACCAGACCCTGTTCGGAGGATAAAGATCAATGAAAAATACATAAGAATCTGGCTAGCCAATGAAATTGGCCGTTCCAAGTTCAACGACCTCCGACGGGACCTTCTTGATGTTGGGAACAGATTCAAGTATGAGGAAAACAATGAGGACTTATTTGCCAGAAAGTACAATGAGGGTGGTGAATCTTTCTGGGGATGTAATAGTTGTGTGATTGAGGTTCCAAAAACTCTATTTTTGTTCATGTCAACTACATTGCATGCTACCTGTTTCTAAATCTAGTCTGTATGTTTTGGATTGTTATCTGCATTTTTTGTTTATGTTTGTTTGTTTGACATAAATAAAGCCTGTGTGTTTTGGATTTTTACCTGTTTATGTATGTTTGTTTGACAATGAGGGTGGTGACTCTTTCTGTGGCTGTAATAGTTGTGTGGTTGTGGTTTCAAAACCTTGAACTTAACTATTTTTGTTCATGTGAACTACATTACATTCTACATGTTCAGAAATACTATCTGTATGTTTTGGATTGTTATCTGCATTTTTTGTTTATGTTTGTTTGTTTGACATAAATAAAGCCTGTGTGTTTTGGATTTTTACCTGTTTATGTATGTTTGTTTGACAATGAGGGTGGTGACTCTTTCTGTGGCTGTAATAGTTGTGTGGTTGTGGTTTCAAAACAATGAACTTAACTATTTTTGTTCATGTGAACTACATTACATTCTACCTGTTCAGAAATAGTATCTGTATGTTTTGGATTTCTATCTACATTTTGGTCAAATCTTTTTCCCACTCGTGACCACATTCACTGATTCCTTTACTTTGTTAATCAGCATATACTTTGGTATCAGTGTAGTCAAACCTGTATTTATGAACCCTTTACTCCACATTTATGTCCAACAACAAACCACCCTTCCCTTCTCCTACTTATGCACCCAACTACTCTTGCACAAGCACACCTGCCATTTGCTCTCCACCATCTTCTCCTCCTCCAAATATCCCCAAGCTCTCATCACCACCATGTCACATACCTCATTCAGCTCCTCCTCTAACCAATACCGTCGTAACCCCGAGTATGGACCAAGGTATTGTAACTGTGGAAGGATACGAGTGATGAGAAGAGCTGGTCCTAACAAAAAGAACTCAGGTCGAGATTTCTACCGGTGCCCACTGCCTCAGGGGTCTCAATGTAGTTACTTTGTATGGGCGGACGAAGAACCGCCATGCTTTTGCGAGGAGACAATGCAACGATGGTCCAGAATTATTGAAACAACAAGACGAATGAGGTATGAAAATCAAGAAATGCTAAGGAGACAAAGGATATCGCACACATGCATCATCGTTCTTGCATTTGCGTTACTTTTCGCAATAATTGTTATTTTTTTTAAGTGAAACGACAGTTGCAAGGTGTGCTTCTGTCCACTTTTATGTTTCACAAGTCATGTATCTTCCCTTTAAACCTCAAGTGCTTTCAAATCTGCTGTAATAGCTTAGTTGTAGTGCGTTGTTTGCGTTTCTATTTGGTTTGTTTAAGTTTTATCCGATTCTAATCATTCTGTCCATTTTTAATTATTTCTATCTGTAGTTTTATCTCCATCTTTACAGTTTTATCCATTTCTTTACATTTCTATCCAAAATTCTGATGGCGGCGCCCTGAGGTCCATTTTTTTGTCTTTTTGCGGGTAAAACCGTAATTACCGGCAATAACCGGCTGAGCCGGTTTCTTCCGCGTGGGGCCAGGACGTACCATAGCCTCCGCCGAGAAAAATAACTAATAGTCATCACAAAACACCAACTATAATGTGACACATAACCTAAGACTAAGAAACCATTAAAATTTCTTACTAAATGCACAACTGTAAAAAAGAAACCACTCAACTTTGTTAAAAGTGTCAAGGTAACATATCAAATATTGCACTTGGCATCCCCTTGGTATGGTATATTAAAAAATTGCACCAACCAAAATGATAGCAACTAGAAGTAGTACTACCATGTAGTAATAACCAAACAATAATAAAATCGAGCAGAGATCACCCAACAATAATTGGGGTTTTTTTAAAATAAATAAATAATTGTATTTAATTTTATTTTTTGAAATCGGATTATAACAATCTACTTCACTTACAAAAATTTTGTCTCGAAATTTGATTTTATTCAAAATTCACGTTTCAATTTTAATACAACCTCATCGCTAAATTGTCACTACAACTCTACAATCTTTGCCAATTTACACATACGTACATGTATGTACCTTTTTCTGCCAATTATACCCCACTTGAGAAAATAATACATCAAGTATTAAAATTAGATCAAAGTGGAAGGAATCATATTTTACATTTCTCTTGACAAGTTATTTGCATATAAGGAATGATAATACACTTGTGACCACCCGTCATACATATAACAATAAATTATTTATTCATGGTAAAAATACGAATTATCTCAATCGATCTGACACATATATACATAAATGAATCCAGCCACTCATATTAAGAGCGAAAGTGTGTTGTCAACCGGTCTGTCACTTACAGACATAAATAAGATCAACCACTTATATTAAGAGTGAAAGTGTGATCAGCCGGCCTGTCACTTACAGACATAAATGAGGTCAGCTACTCATAGTAAGAGTGAAAGTGTGTTATCATCCTGTCTGTCACTTAAGACATTAAAAGTGCACACAGTAGTCCATTGTCAACCTAAATTAAGCAGAACACACCTTGCTTAATGGGATACCATAATCTAAAACCCAATCTTATCGCACATGTTATATACACAATCATACCACACAAATTGTATCAACATCGTAATTTTCACCCAGTGATTGTAAGAAGCTTAAAAGCTTTAAGTAAGAAAGTAGAAGCACACCACAAAAGAATATACACATACTTCATAAATGCAACAGATATGTACTTTAATTGGATGAGATTAGATAATTTAGATTGTTGCTAGCTCAATCCAAAACTGAATCAAACTACGGCTATGGCGATACAACTGTATCAATCTGAATCATATATACTCAACCCCTTACCAGATCAATAAGTCCCTTTTCTAAGATAGTCAAAGCCTAATAGCATCTTGTGTGAATAAACACCCAAATTGGTTTGAATTTCCAACCATATTATCAAACTATAGTCTAATTTGGGTCTCCGCTTATTTGAATCAACATGATCAGTACGAAAATAAAGAGACAAAAACTCGTAAACCTAGACTTCCCAGTTCCCACTATCATATGTGTTTCTCATATCACGATTTCAACCTCTATTTCCCTGATCCCCTTCTTACTATCTGTACTTCTTTCACTTAATAACAGTAAAATAATCACAAAGTTTGAACTTCAAGTTGATTAAATGATCAACCAAGCAAGCCAAGTACTAAAAATGATAGAAAAGAATATTGGACTCACCATAGTTCACAACCAAGATAAAATAAATATTTTTTTTTCTCTTTGATCTCCCGATTCTTACTGTGTGAAAAATATAAAAATTTCCAACCCCTTCTACACATGCTTCCCCTTTCCACTTAATCAAACCCTTCCCTAAGGTAATTATCACCCAAATAGTGCCTAGTGCTCAATTTCATTTCTCAAAAACTTGATGTGGCAGCTTGTTGATCGATAAATAGGATGATGTGTCACATAATATTTGAAAACAACACATGTACATAGAATTCAAGCTCACAGTTAGATTCAAAATAATCCATGAGAAATGTTCCAGTCAAATTATGTTCTAGACCACCAAGTCATTACAAATTATTCGTCATGAATTGTCTAAGAATTTATCATCTCTCCCAAACATGCATGTCCATGAATCATGAATAATTTACATGCATGGAATAGAACTTCGTCATAAGCTACTCCGAAACATAAGTATGCTAGGTGTTCTTTCAAATTTTTTTCTGTCACCATATATTTCGTGACAAAAAATGAACCGGAGTACATGATATTTCTTACAAGAATCGCTGAAGTCTATCATATAAACAGCTAGTATATCATATTTGACGAAAAGTACAATCTACGTATTTCGCGGTTTCGCAACCTCCCATACTTAAAAAAATTCATTCCCAACTTAAATCATTCAGCAACATCTTTGTCCACTTTTGAATTCAATATGTAAATAAAAATCTAATGAGCTCCACCAATAGTTAAACTCACTCTGAAAATATAGATAAAGAAAAATCTAATTATCTTTTTGCTCTAGAAACAAGCAAGTTAATACTAGTCTAAATGAACAAACCTCGTCCATACTCTCTACATTCATGTAGACACCTAAGTTTGTCCCTTCACAACCAATAAACCCAAGAAAGTCAGTAAATATGTGGAAACAGCCTTAATTTCCTCCACCATAACCTCATTAGGACAGAATTCCCTAAAAAGATAAAGAATATGAGAGAATTTGATCAAATTTTACTCTAAAACCCCACAAATAAAAGTCCATGTAATTATTTTGTGTGTATCCCTTCCACTCGTGCTATAACAACCAACACCCACTACCACTCCACAAGAGAGAATCTCCCTCACTGTTGAAATACTAAGCAAATGCATACTACTAACCTTGTTTGAAATAAAACCAATACCATCAACCATAAATAAAGTTAGATATAACCATTATTCTCTTGCTAGACCACCTCTATTCACAATCAACAAAGTAGAGGAGTAATAAAAAAAAAATTATGATGAACACTTCTCCAACAAGCCATGCGGATAGATAATGTATGAAGAAAAGAAATAACAAAAAAACATTGATAGGAATATCCATCCCACCATTTTACTTTGGCTCTAAGTAAAGTAGGAATTTTAACATACTAAAGATTCACGAAGAATTTCACGTCTATAAACGAGTCTGTCCAATGATTCACATTAAATATAGAAATAATAATAATAATAGACAAGTCACTGAATAGTGAACACCATACAACGCCTCACTTTCCCATGAAAACAAAATTAATAAATTACGAAATTATTCTTTTTTTCTCTCTCATAAATACATTTTCCAATCTTCGCCAGTTAATATAAACATCATTGCAAAATCTAAACTTTGCTAATGAGACATATTTCACTTACAACATTATGTATGGATTTTAGTACCTCCACAAGTCCCAAGCAGTACTAAATTGTGTACCCCTAAATCGATGGTGTGGTGGCTCACGTTTGTGTATCACTCCTACAACACCAACCACAACAACCGCCCAGTCTAAGATACACTAACCGTACATCCGGTTTGACTCGACTCTGATACCACTTGTGAGACCCTATATTTACATAAAACCGTAAAATCTGTGTTTTACTAGTAAACTGAATTTTTTTAGTTGCTAGCTTGTTCCATATTAGGAGCCTTTGAGTTATATTTTTTGTATCTTGTTCATAGAATAATTAAATATAATGTGGACGTTTTTTTTTTGTTAAACTAGGCTGGATGTTGTTAATGTATGAAGCATGCATGTGTTTGTTTATTTATTTTTGGAAAACAAATGAAATTGTTAAGCTACTTCTGATGTGAGGCCTAGAAGATTATCCTTGTGAAGAAAAAAGAAATTGGTAGTTAATTGAATGTACATTTTTCCAACTTTTTGACGTGCATGTATGTTTCATATGTGTATATCACTTTAGTGGTACTTCATGTGTGTAATTTGTTAAATTGTTATTATGTGTCAAGTAAAGGGAGCACAAATTGACTGCTCACTCATGTTAATAACTCACCAAAGAGGACTTAGCCATTTGAAGCCATGTGTTGTTAATACTAGAGGAGAGACTTGGTTTACTTGCAGATAAGAAGGAAATGAAAAAGTATAACTAATTTGGTTTTGGTTGGGGTGGTAACTTCGGCTAGTGGGAATGGGTTTCGGTAAAGAGCAACTGTGCTTGTTCTCTTTTTTCCGTGGTGGAGAGATTGGTTTGAGAGGGTGAGAAAATGAGAAATTAAGAGGAAAGCAAGAGTAGTTCTTGAGTCATGCTCAGATAGTGAACATTTTTTTATATTCGTGTCTTCTGTTGAGCTGAAGATCGCTTTATGCTTTCATTTCGGCTTCTGTTGTTCACTCTCGTTTATTTCAGGTAGGGGAAATCTCACTTCTAAATTTCCTCAGTTATGGTGTATATTTGTATATACTGCTGGTGTGATTTTTACAGCTTTTTAGCTATTTGTTGACTGTCTGGTGATTGGTAAATCATGATATTTGTCTATTTGGTGCCGCATGCTGATGTCTAATAACTGGCTGTGTGTTAAGTAGATTTTAGATTTCTACGCCAGTGGTTAGGCGGTACCTGCTGGGCTGTTTGGGTCACCCCTCTGTTTTACAGGTTGAGCAGGATTGGACCAGATTGCGGTGTTAATTGCTAAAGTGGATTGTTTAGATAAAATAGTTGTTTTAGCTGTTTTTAGCTATTTGTTCTAAATCAATATTTTTGGCAGTTATTTATAAAAATGTCATTTTTGACCAGCTAGTGTAACTTTTTAGTAATTTCGGTCACGTACCAGTTGTAGACACGCAAAATTTACGGCCAATTAAATAGTGTCACATGTCTATTATCGCCTAATTAAATGGTGGGATCAAATAGCACTCACCGTCAAATTTGCTGTCCTTAAAGCAATAAGTAATAAAGGGACTAGATTGTAAATGAGACCAAACTTATTTGCAAGCAAGGAATGCTTATGGCGATGCCACGTCGCTACATGACATGGCTATAAGTCAACAAGTAAGGCCAATCACATTGCACCACTTGTCAAATTGATGCAGCTATCAAGACTAGCAAGCTCTGCCAATAGTGTTGCGCCACTTGTCAAATTGATGGAGAAAATAAATAAATAAAATAATTATATTTATTTTCTACCTTGGCCAACAATTCGGCTCATGCCTATATAAAGGGGCCATCCCTAGGCATAAAACACACAATTACACACAATTACATCTTGCAAGAAGGAGAGAGCTCTGAAGATCAAGCTTTTAAAGCCCCGACGAGTTCATCCATCATCAAGATATCAGCATCATCAAGCTCTTCGAAGTTCTTCATCAAGTTCTTTGAAGATCATCATCGAGTTCTTCAAGCCGTTGAAGATCTTCATCCGCGTTCTTCAAGACACTCGAAGATCTTCAAGCCGTTCTTCGTGTTCTTCAAGGCGTTCATCCGGTTCTTCATCAACATCGAAGATATTCATCCGTTCGATCCGGGATCAAGCCTCTAAAGCCCTCGTTCGGAGTTTGTGTTCTTCGAGACCTTCATCGCGTTCTTCGTCAAAGTCGAAGGCCGCTCATCCGTTCGATCCGAGATCAAGCTGTGAAGCCCTCGTTCGAAGTTCAAGGAGAAGAATCAGGAGATTTCATTTCTATTTAGAAATTTATCGTCAGAGATTGTAATACACTTCATCAAATCATCAATAAAATATATTTGACACTGAATTTCTCGCTTTTGTTTCCAATTGCATAAATTTTTGTGTACACCAGTTTATCAGAAATTTGACTAGAAATGTTATCTGGTGGACTCTGTGTCCTGGTGGTTGAGTTTCGGATGTCTGAAAGTGTCAGACTCATTGATATTTTCGCGTAAATTTATCGAACAATCGATATTTTTATTGTTTAAAGTGTGACGGGTCGTCGCATTCATTGTATCGTTTTTTTTTTTGGTTTGTAGGTCCTGGTTTTGATTGGGTTGTGGTCATCTTAATTTCAACGTACAAGGCTGTGATGATAGCTTTATCCAAGGCTTGCAATTTAGACTGTGATTTGATTTCTTATAGTGGCTGGGCGAATCGGACGGACGATGATTTCTCCATTTCGCAACCATGTTTCTGTCAGCGCGGTATATTTGCATCAAAAGATCTGAGCCTTTTTCCTCAGACAAGGCTGTGACGGTAGCTTTCTGAATCTCGCAATTTATACTGGGATAGGGTTGATGAGTTGCATCTACAACTTAGTGGAAGCAATTCCTGATTTTGTTCGTTAAATATATGATTTCTTGCTGTTTTAGATTGTTGATTTGACATGACTACATCTGAGTGTGAAGTGAATAAAAACAATGAATTTCATAAATGATTATGATTTCATTTGTGATTCGGCGGGTTGATTAATTCAGTAATTTCTTCATGTATCTATACTATCAAATCCTTTGTGCCTGTTTTGGTTAGTTTATATACATTGGCATTATAAGAGTCAATATGTATCTATGATTTTGCGGACTGATTGAATTTCAAATGCAGTGTCAAGAGATCAGAACACTTTGCTGTTAAAGCCTCGGGTTTGCTCATCTACTTCCAGTATGCTGACTGTGGACATTCTGCTCCTTCAGTTTCTGGAATTGTGCCTCTTCCCAGTGCCATAAACATCACTCGTGTGACCCCCATTCCATCAGTGATGGTTTTGACAAAACAAGATACGGATAAACCAGCTTCCGCCACGGGTCTGTAGCTCACTGGTGCATCAGATACCGCCGATTGAGGCCATAATCTGACCGCTTGTCCAGGCGTGGCAAACCCTCTCATGGGTATGCAGCCTGCTGGTGCTTCAAACCTTTCTAAATCGGGTCATAACATGACTGAAACTGTCGATCTGATCACTGGTCGAGGCACGACCGAGCCGAAGCTGCGACGTCTCTGCTACAGCGCAAACTGTGATGGATTATCCACTGCCACCCGCACAGAGCCTCTCTTTCATTTTGTTTACATGATATTAGCTCCGTCCCCATTACCTGGAGCTTTCCTGTTATGGGATTATGTATCCCATTGCCAATGACTGGGCTCTTTGCCCTTGTTGTGGGTTATTAAGCTTAACAATTTGCTTTTGGTTTAATTTATACATGCTCTCAGTTGATACTGCATTATAGACCTTCGATGCATTTTACTGGAATTATTGCTGCTCTTAACTACTACGTTCTGGTGGAATTTGTATCCTATCATCGAATATATATCCCTCAGACTATGGTTGGCCCCTTCTTTCTTCTTTAGTTTACAGTAATATGATTATCCTGGCAGTGAGACTCCATGTATGTGTTCACATTGTTGAACATTTTTTTGGCAGTTACATAGTAGTATTTGATAAGTCAACAACAATTACAAGCCCATGTATCAAGCATCAATCTCCTCCTTGATCATAGCGTGATTTCATATGAGAATAATCACGCATTTACTGTACAATTACTGGATGATTAGGATTGCTTTATTATCAATATACTAGTCAACAATCAAGCTTAATCTCCTCTGTATATATCAGGAAACATTCACTGTATATATATTGTACCATTCAACATCAAAGGCAAAATACAAAACATACATTTTACCCTCTCCTCTACTTGTTTTTACATGGTATCAGAGCCCTAAAGGCCTGACACTCTTTTACCCATCTCCCGTCCTCTCCCTTCCTCTTCACACTTACCTCCCTTTCTCTCTGTCTTCAACCATGAAAGAAACAAGTGATGTTGCAGTCATGTCCAGCACCACAAATGTAATATCCTCCATCTCTCAAGTTATCTCTATAAACACAGCAACACTAATTCCTCAAAAATTATCCAAAGGAGGAAACTACTCAATATGGAGCTCGCAAATGACAAATCTGCTGGAGGGTTATGATCTCATGGGATTTGTGGATGGGACACATCCTTGTCCACCAGAAAATGACCCAGAGTACAAACTTTGGACTCGCCAAGATCGATTGCTACTCCTTGCAATCCAGAATGCTGTCACCGGACCGGTAGGTCCAATTATATCTCAATGCGAGACCTCTCAAGAGGCCTGGAGCAAGCTTAAAATTTCTTACGCCGACAAATCCAATACTTTTAACTCTCTGAGTTCATGCAATCAGTCAAAACTATAATTGATGATCTCGCACTGATCGTACATGAGCTAAGTGATGGAGAAATTGTGGTCCATATGCTCAATGGTCTCACTAGTGACTAGAAAGAGTTAAAAGTTGCCCTACGAGCAAGAGAGTCTCCCATCTCCTTTGAGGAATTAGTCGAAAAGCTTCTAGACTACGAAACTAGTCTGAAGCACTCAAATTCGACGAAAGAAGACTCCACAATCACTGCTCAATTTTCACAGAAGAAACACAACAAGAGAGGAAAAAATGACAACTCATTTTCCCTTCAAATAGGTCAACGTTATGGAGGAAATATCAACAGCCAGGTTCCATATAACTTGTATGGAGATCGATCACAGCATAATCCTCCCAATAACCCCTATACCAAGGAGTTCTCATCCAACCTGTCAAATCAGAACTGGAGGCCGCCATTCAATGGAAATCAACATCGCGTCATATGTCAACAATATGACCGGCCAAGTCATGTTGCCAAAGTTTGCCGTTCTCGCCCAAGGCCACAAGCCAATCTCACGACTCATGATAGCGAATCAAGCAAACAAGGATGGATAGTTGACTCTGGACCATCTCACCACATCACCTGTGATTTACAGAATCTCTCGCTCCACTCAGAGTATGGCGGTAACGAAGACATCATGGTCTGAAACGGTAATAACGTGCCTATTACTCATGTTGGGTCTACAATTCTTAAATCTAGTGATTCCTCTTTTAAACTTAATAACGTTCTGTGTGCACCTAACATCAAGAAAAATCTTCTTTCCGTTTCTCAATTCTGTTCCCAAAATAATACCTCTATTGAATTTTTCCCTGATATTTTTCTTGTGAAGGATCTAACTACGGGGGCATCCTTGGTGCAAGGCTGCAGTAGGGGAAACGTGTATGAATGGCCTACATCAACAACCAACTCTCCACACCCGCTGGCCCTCTCAACAACCGCCTCAAGTCATTTCTTATCAAATCTTAACTTGTGGCATAGTCGTCTTGGGCACCCTTCCTCCAAAGTCCTCCATCAAATTATTTCGTCTCATAAACTACCCGTATCTAATTCTTGTTCACCTTCTACTTTCTGCAATGCTTGCTTATGTAATAAAAGCCACAAGTTACCATTTGGTACCTCCTCTATAAAATGCTCTCCTCCCCTAGAAATTATAAATATGGATGTTTGGGGGCCGTCTCCTCTTATTTCATTTGATAATTTTCGGTACTATGTTATTCTTGTGGATTGCTTTACACGATATGCTTGGCTTACCCCCTAAAACAAAAATCTGATGTAACTTCCGTGTTTGAACGCTTTAGGTCACTTGTTGAGAATTATTTCACTTCAAATATTCAAACAATTTACACGGATGGAAGTGGTGAAGCAGACTCACTTGTCCACTTTCTCTCTCGAGTCGGCATACAAAGACTAATATCCCCTCCTCACACCCCTGAACATGTTGGTATAGCCGAGCGCAAACACCGCCATGTCGTTGAAACTACCCTTACACTGCTTCACCATGCTTCGATGCCACTCAAATATTGGTCCTTGGCATTCAAAGCTTCAGTACTCTATCTAATCAATCGAATGCCATCACCCGTCACACAAAACAAATCACCTTTCTCCCTTCTATTTCAAACATCTCCAAACTACTCATCCTTGAAAGCCTTCGTTTGTCTTTGTTATCCGTGGCTACGACCATATACAACTCATAAACTCGAGCCACGATCTCGTCCATGTGTGTTTGTGGGATACTCTAATCCTCACCATGCATATATCTTTCTCGATACATCAACTAACAAGATTTTCACTTCTAGACACGTTGTCTTTGTTGAAAATACTTTTCCTTCAACTAGAATACATTCCAAACCATGGAATCTTCTACCTTGCCATCTCTAGACGCTTGGTTCCCTAAACAAACACTTCCACATCATCTCAATAGTAACCCCCCTGCTCACACAATTCCACCATCAGAACCTCATATTTCTCTATTACCTACTTCCTCCAAGATTGCTACCACTACTCCTCCTGACCCCCACAACAATGACCCTTGTAACAATCACTACAACAGATTCTGCTATCAGCGACCAGTTTCCTTCCGACTACTAAGATTATGGTCTTTAAAAGCAGTACAAACAGTCTTTTTTATCAGTTAGTCGTCTAGCTTGTCGTCTTTCAGATTTTTAAAGACCAACTGTGATTCTGTCGTGGAGAAACGACAGGACATCCGAAATCTAAATTATCAACGACGTGCAATGTTGTCATCCATCGGTCTAAACACAATTTTGACCAATTTTTTAGGCGAGAAATAAATTTTTGACTGAATTTTCGTATACAATTTAATTAGTGCACAATTTTTGGAGGCAAACAAAAAAATAGGAGGGGAGGATTGAAATTTCACCCAAATAATTGGAGCCAAAAACAACTTCTATTCAATTTCACTTCATAAAAAAAAGATCTTTCCTGCACCTGGATCAATCTCTCCCGCGACTTCTATCAATCTTTCCCTCCACCTTCTCTCTTTCTCTTCATCTAGTTCCGCTCAACCTTCTGGACTCTATCCCTCCTTCCCTCTCGAATCCATATATCTCTCTCTCATTCATGTCAAGTCTCGCTGAAAGCTCTATCTAATTTAGAAACGAAGGATTTGGATCTGATTTTGGGTATTACAAGGTTGGGTTGGGTTGGGTTCAGATCTCACACCACTTGTTCGATAAAACACCCAATGCCGTGACAAATGCAAGTTAACAGGTGTTAAATGACTTTTGTTGCCCTTGTTTAACATCATATTCTCTAATTATCTGCTGTCTTTCGGGTTAGTTTGGAATTTCCAATTGCTGCTTCATTCATCTGTCAGGTAAATAAAAGTCTAAACTATTCTCGTGTATAGCTTTGAATAAGATATTTCTATAAGCAAGTCAATCACCACGTTGTATATGTTAGTTTGTGGGAATTTGGGTATAAGAATGTGGGGATTACATTTTGTTTGTTAGTATGTGTGATTTGAGTATCGGTGTCACTGAAACCATTACGTTGTCACCCTGGACTTTCTACATTCTCTACTGAAAGCATACTGTATCCCAATATCAGACTCATATATGCACAGTAGCTTTAAACTAAAGCAGTTATGACCCTCTTTGGTTTAATATTTTGGTAATTTGTTAGATTAGTTCCTCTCAAAATCGGATGGAAGTAAGATTTACTTCAGGCTAATGGACACATGCTCAAATTATTTGAGAGAACAAAACAAAATTTGGAGATATCTGGTGGCATCTAAATGGGAGACCACTTTGTGGAGGAGAAAAGATTATGGTGATGCCTTTTTGTTAAAAAAAAATGTAGAATATGCCCTGATGAGTGCCAGTTATCAAATTTATTGATTCTTTGAATGAAATTGTTATTGTTATTGAGTGAAAATTATCCAGATTATTGATTGTTTGAAGTAAATATTATTGTCTAGGGGAATACTTTTACTGTGGCAGCAATGTTACGAACACATATGAAGTTAAACTGCAACAGTCTTTCTTTTTGCCGTGAAGGGTTGAACGCTTATCCTCTTCTTCATAAAATGAAGTTAAGTACCAATGTAGTGTGACATTGCTGCATTAACTTTGTTACTCGATTGTATTCAGGTGGAGTAGGTACATTTTAAGTTTCGAAATGCTAAAAATTAGCATAAATATTTGTGCTGAATTTTGTAGTGCCCTGAGGGCACGGATCTTACCCTAGTGGTAGTAGCAGGTTACTTGTTAGACTGTTTGCTCATGTTCTTATGATGCATAATTGCTTTCTAGTTGGGTAAGCTTAACCCCAATTTATTCAATTCGTGTGGTAGGTCATATGTTCTAAAGAGGTGATCTTGGACCTGACTGACGATTCGAGCTAAGGTTGTTCTCTGCCTCTCTCTCTCCCACCTCGCATCTCCCTCTCAAATAAAAAATCTGATTGCTTCGATTATGTCAAGTGGACGAGGTTCCATGGGTTTGAAAATCTACACAGAACAGTGACTCTGCCGAATTAAATGACAAGCCATGTATGCATTTTCGTTCCCAAGTTTTCTGTATTTTCAAAAATTAACCTTTTTCATGCCTTAAATTCAATGGCTCTGTTTTTAGGACTTTGAAATTGGGTCTTCTTCTTCAATGGCTTTCTTTATGGGTTATCCGGGTCTCTCTTAGTTCATACTGTAATCGTGGCCATTTGTTTGTGTTAGAAAATTTGTCTTAATTTGCAGAGTTCAAGTGCCATGGACCAGTTATAATCAGGACCATCAACTTCAGTTTGTTCCCATCCTCTTCCTACAGGTCTGTGTTCTTATCTCCCAATTTCGTGTACACAATGTCTGGAACTTTGATGTATGGAAGTAAAAATAGGGTTGGTTCACAATTTACTTATAGCCTTTTCTCTGTGGTACATACATGTGTTTTTCTTTATTCTGTAAATCTCAGCATGTAGGGTTTGTTCCTAAAAATTATAATGTTGAGTCTGGTGATGTGGTCTGATTATAGACTTCGGGGCGTTTCTGTGGTAAAGAATTATGACACTATTCAGATATGTCCAACAACAGTGAATGAGTAAGGTTTAACTTCACATGTTTCACCTCTGAAATTATGCAACCCTTATGAAGAGCCTGATTAAATGTTGGCTGCAAAGAGCTTAAACCATAGCACACAGTTAAAATGATTGACACAATTCTTAGATAATTGGGACCCAATGGATAGATGTTCCAGTTTCAACTAACCTAATCAGACTTCATAATCTTTGACTAGACTGTTATTCAGTAGAGTGACACCGATTTTGCTAATTTTTCTGCTCATTTGAACGTTTAAAGGAACACTGGATCGGGTGTGTTTTGAGCTCTTTTTTTTTTTTTTTTTTTTCAAACATGCTCTTAGTTGTACTTCTGAACCTACAATTTGTGGCTGTTTCTCTTCAGATTATGGCGAAGGACGAACATAGACACGCAGACACCAAGTCGACAACAGTACATCGTCGCTCAAGCAAGGTATACTTACTACAAAGACTACTTAGTCATTATTTATCATTATATTTTCTTCGATCCTCGCTTCTTTGCGGATGATTCAGCATCATGCTCCGTTCCATTTTCGTACGTCATCTTGGTGGTTGATCTGAGTGTAGTTGCTATCCCTCTGGATGGGATGGAGGCAGAATTGAGTGTAAGAATAACAATTAAAACTCTTCAATTACTTTTAGTAGTAGAAGACTAGCTGTAAACCCAGTTGAGTAGGGACTCCCTGCCAGTTTGACCAAATCACAGTGTAGACCAGTTGCACCTAAACCTTTATTATTTGTGTGATCTGTGAATATATAGTTAACACAATCCAGTTTGCAGTAACTCAAACCTTATTCAATATATTGTTTTCTGGTACATTAACAATAAGAGAACTGGTCACTTGATTTTTTTCATTTTAAGTTCCCTTTACTTTGGACTGTTAATTAGCATTGCGATAAACTTGGCACAGCTGGATTATTCTGTTTACTCTCTTTTCACTCCAACTTCCGGTTATTATGTTTTTTCTCTGTTCACTTCCTCTACAATGGCATCTGCAGGGAGATTGGTTTGTCTTCTGCTCCAAACTGACGTCAAGGATTTAATAATTAACTGGAGTATGCTCCAACAACCAAATGTTCGAGGACGGGAAAGTGTAGGGGCTCTCAAGATCAAGGCCTTGGAGGAACACAAAAGAGGCAAAAAATTGAAGAAATGCATTGGTTAACAATCCTCTTTGTTGGCCCTTGACGTCCACAGCATCATATATTGATCAATCACAATTCCATCTATAGTTGTTAATTCATGGTTCAAAGCAGTTTTACCATGTCTCGGACTGAATCGCCTCGACTACCATGTTTGACTTGTTTCTGGACTTTTTCATTATGAGATGGAGGGGCTGAAACCATCTATGCAGCAAATCATGCATGTCGTGAGGCGGGTAAAGGAGTGGAACCGTCTCAACCGGAGATTTACATTTTGCGTTTTGTAGATTTCGCTAAGTTTAACTTATTCAAATTGACTATGCTTCTGTAGACTTTGTGGATTCATTCTTATTCTCTAGTTAGTAAGTTTTTTGTAGACTGTTACAAACTGATGCGCTTTAATTATAACTTTGATGCTAATTTGACGCGATTTGGTATTTTTATTTAATTTCATAAGACTATATCAATTTGATGCACTTTTGTATGAATTTAGCCTTTGTAAAGTCAATGATCAATTTAAAAGTCAACATTAAAGTCAACGGTCATTTTTGTAATCTCCACAAAGTTAAATTAATATGTTCGGTCTAATAATGTCAATGATAAACTCAAAAGTCAATGCTGAAGTCAACGATAGTGTTTTTGTGGTCACCGCTAAAGTAAATGGTACGGTTTGGTCAAATAAAGTAAACGTTTAACTCAAAGGTTAACGACAGTCAACGGTCAAATTTGTGGTTTCCACTAAAGTCAATCAAATATATTCGGTATAATCATAATTAAGTCAACGTCAGACGTATAAGTAAACACTAAAGTCAACAATCTTTTTGTGATCTCCATTAAGTAAAGCTAATAAGTCCGGCCTAGTAATGTCAACGATGAACTCAAAAGTCAACGCTAAGGTCAACAATAGCTCTTGCGGTCACCGCTAAACTAAGCTGATAGGTTCTGTCAAACAAAGTCAACGTTTAACTCAAAAGGTCAATGCTAAGGTCAACGGTCAACGGTCAACTTTTCGGTGCCCGCTTAGTCAATTCAATATATTCGGTATAATCATAATAAAGTCAACGGCAGACGCATAAGTCAACACTAAAGTCAAAGGTCTGTTTTGCGATCTCCACTAAGTAAAGCTAATAGGTTCGGCCTAGTAATGTCAACGATGAACTCAAAAGTCAACGTTAAAGTCAACAATAGCTATTGCGGTCACCGCTAAACTAAGCTAATAGGTTCGGTCAAATAAAGTCAACGTTTAACTCAAAGGTCAATGCCAGTCAACGGCCAACTTTGCGGTGTCCACTAAGTCAATCCAATACATTCAGTATAATCATAATAAAGTCAACGACATACCGAGAAGTCAACACTAAAGTTAAAGGTCTTTTGTGATCTCCACTAAGTAAAGCTAGTAGGTTCGGCCTACTAATCAATGTCAACGATAAACTCTAAAGTCAACGCTAAAGTAAAAAATAGTGCTATTTTCATCACCGCTAAACTAAGCTTATAGGTTCGGTCAAATAAAGTCAACGTTTAACTCAAAGGTCAATGCTAAGATCAATGGTCAACTTTGCGGTTCCCGCTAAGTCAATCCAATATATTCGGTGTAATAAAGTCTACGGCAAACACATAAGTCAACTCTAAAATCAATGGTCATTTTTTATCTCCACAAAGTAAATCTAATAGGTTCGGCCTAGTAATGTAAACGATAAACTCAAAGGTCAACGCTGAAGTCAACAACAGTGTTATTGCATTCCGGTAAACTAAGCGAATAGGTTCGGTCTAATAAAGTCAATGTTTTACTAATAGGTCAATGTACATATAGGTCAACAGTCAACTTTGTGGTGCCCACTAAGTTAATCCAATATATTTGGTAAATTGGTATAATAAAGTCAACGCAAACGTAGAAGTCAAAGCTAAAGTTAACAGCAAAACCCTAAACACTAACCGTTAGCTTTAAAAGTCAACGGTCAACACTATAGGTGCGGTCATAGTTGTTCTTCTGGTGGTCAAGAAGACTGCCTGCACTAGTACTTAAATTCGTAAACCCCGAAAAGACAAGGTCCGAGCGAGTAGAAATATCGGGGATCGGTCAAATAAAGTAAACGTTTAACTCAAAGGTCGATGCAAAGATCAACGGTCAACTTTGTGGTCCCCACTACGTCAATCTAATATATTAAGTACAATCGGTATATTAAAGTCAACTGCAAACGCAGAAGTCAACACTAAAGTCAAAGGTCATTTTTGTGATCTCCACTAAGTAAAGTTAATAGGTTCCGCCTAGTAATGTCAACGATAAAATCAAAAGTCAACGTTAAAGTCAACAATAGTGTTATTGTGGTCACCGCTGAACTAAGCTAATAAGTTCGGTTAAATGAAGTCAACGTTTAACTCAAACGTAAATGCTATGGTCAACGATCAACTTTGCGGTGCCCACTAAGTCAATCCAATGTATTCAGTATAATAAAGTCAACGACAAATGCAGAAGTCAACAATAAACTCAATGGCCAATTTTGTGATCTCCACTAAGTAAAGCTAATAGGTTCGGCCTAGTAATGTCAACGATAAACTCAAAAGTCAACGTTAAAGTCAACCACAGTTTTATAGCAGTGACCGTTGAATTAAGCTAATATGGTCGGTTAAATAATGTCAACGCATGACTCAAAGGTCAATGCTAAGGTCAACGGTCAACTTTACAGTGCCCACTAAGCCAATCCAATATATTCGGTATAATCGGTATAATAAAGTGAATGTCAAACGCAGAAGTCAATGCTAAAGTCGACGGTCATTTTTGTGATCTCCACTAAGTAAAGCTAATAGGTTCGGCCTAGTAATGTCAACGACAAACTCAAAAGTCAATGCTAAAGTCAATGCTAAAGTCAACGGTTATTTTTGTAATCTCCACTAAGTAAAGATAATAGGTTCAGCCTACTAAAGTCAACGACAAACTTAGAAGTCAACGATAGAGATAATGGTAAACCCTAAACACTAAACATAATAAGCCAACACTATAGGTTCAGGTATATTTGTTCTTCTAGTGGTCTAGACTGTTAAGATTATACTGAACAATATCCGTTGAATGCAGGGAACCACCGACTTCCGAATCCTTTGATTACCGAGCCATTGCCTCGATATAGAAGAAGACCGACCTTCACTAGTACTTAAACTTGTAAACTCCGAAAAGACAAGGTCCGAGCGAGTGGAAATTTCGGGGATCGGTCAAATAAATTCAACGTTTAACTTAGAGGTCAATGTTATAGTCCACGATCAAACTTTGCGGTCCCCACTAAGTCAAGCTAGTAGGTGTAGTGTAATAAAGTCAACAATAAACTCGACGGTCAACACTGAAGTCAACGTAACACCCATGTGACGATGATGACACGAGATTGTGTGTATTGTGACCCGATTTAAGGGTTGGTACCGTCTCAATGGTAGAGTTTACGGTCCCCACTCAGTGAAACTATTACGTTTGGTCTTGTAAAGTCAACGGTCATGTAGCAGAAGTCAACACTAAAGTCAACAGTCATTTTTGTGATCTTCACTAAGTAAAGCTAATAGGTTCGACCTACTAATGTCAATGATAAACTCAAAAGTCAACAATATTTTTATTGCGGTCAGCGGTAAACTAAACTAATATGTTCGGTCAATAAAGTCAACGTTTAACTTAAAGGTGAATGCCACGGTAAATGGTCAGCTTTGCGGTTCCCATTTAGTCAATCCAATATATTCGGTATAATCGATATAATAAAGTCAATGACAAACTCGGAAGCCAACGGTAAACCCTAAACACTAACCGTTGACATTACAAGTCAACGATCAACACTATAGGTTCGGTCATAGTTGTTATTCTGGTGGTCCAGACTGGCAAGATGATCATGAACAATCTCCGTTCTTCATGTGGTCCAAACTTTGCCGTTCCCACTAAATCAAACTACTAAGTTCGGTCATGTAGAGTTAAAGGTCAACTCTAAAGTCAACACTAAAGTCAAACGTCACTTTTACGGTCCCCACTAAGCTAAACTAACATGTTCGGTGAAATAAAGTCAACCATTTTTAAAACTATGATTAAACCAAATTCTTATCTCAAATTTAGAGGCAAACTTTTAGGGGAGAATTAAAATTTTATCAAACATAATAGGAGTAAAACCAAAATGTAATGAAATTTAACTTCACCTAAAGAAAAACTTTGAATTTAACTAAACTTTCTTTGAAGCAAACTTTTAGTGGGAGAATTAAAATTTCACCAAAACTAATGAGTGTAAAATTAAAATGAAATAAAATTTAACTTCACCAAAATGGAAACTTTGAATTTGGCTAAACTTTTAGGTGGGACTTATAGGGGGAGATTTGAAATTTCACGAAAAATTAGAGCAAAAAACAAACTTCACCAGACATATCTTCCCCCTCGTTCTCACAATTCACAAAGACGAACCCTACCCTTTCCGCACAGTGACGCCGCATCCACCGCTCTCCATCTCATCGCTCACCAGAGCTCTCAACCTTTAGAATCGAGGTAAGTAAAGCTTCTCTTTACCTCTCTATTGCAGTCTTCTACGGTCTGGGTTTAGTGGTTTATAGCTAGCTGCTTTTGAATTCCTTGCAGATGGCTTCATCTGCTCTTATCTGTGAAACGGAGCAATGGAAGGACTTGAAGGTGAATGATTTTCTTTGTCTTAAATTAAAAGAATCGTGTCAGGAGGGAAGGAATAAAGTGAAATAGGTTGTAAAGTAATGACCTATAAGTAGGACTAAAGTGAAAGAAGAATAAAACTGATGACACGAAATTAGGATAGAAGTATCCGTTGGATCTCAGAACCGGGAGGATCGTGGCCGTTCATTTGGTTTTACCGTTGGAGATTCAAAACATAAGTGGAACGCTGTCGTTCCACTTATGGCGGGTAGGTGGCGGCTGAGTTGGCATCCAGCTGGCGGAAGGAAGAGCGGCGATTGGTCCAGGCGTGTCATCGGCCAGGGTGACGTGGAGAAAGGCCGTTACTCCTTTTCTTTTATTTTACTATTGCCCAAATGTTTCCGTATTTTCATTTAGCACCCTGGTGTATAAAAAGGGACCTGTATTGTTGATTTAGGGCATGAAATGTTAATCCCAATTTCTCTCTGATTTCTCTCTCAATTCTCTCTCTTCTTCTTCCTCTCTGTTCGCCGGAGAATCCTCCATTACAGGTCAGGAACAAGCAGTTCCTGACAAATTGGTATCAGAGCCTTGCTTCCCTCTGTGTCTCTGAGCCATGGGACAAAGGAAGAACAACATTTCGGTGGAAAATGATGGAATTGAAGGCATCATCAACCACCTCCACGCCGTTGACAGAGCGGTGCTAGAGCTGAGACAAGGTTATGATGAGCTAAAGCAAGGACAGGACCTCATTCATGGACAACTAGTTCAGCTGAATCAAATTGGAGAAATGAGAGAAGAGCTTAAGAAATTGGCTAATAGCTTCAATTTGATGGAAAATGATCGAGATAAGGAGAGAATGGAGGTCTCCAGTTCAGCAACTAGGTCACCTGCAAGCTTGTTAGGCAAAGGAAAAGCTCCAATGCACTCTAATGGTACTCCTCATGGATCTAGGATGCCTGCAAGGACTGAGGACATCCACAGTGAGGTACGTAGGGTTTCAAATCACTTTACTGTTCCAATGCCTAAGATAGAGTTTCCTAAATTCTCTGGTATGGATCCTATGAACTGGATAATGAAAGCTAACAGATATTTCCAGCTACATCACTTGACTGACTTGCAAAAATTGATTCTAGTATCTCTCAACCTAAGTGGGGAAGCTGAGAGTTGGTTTAGTGCTGAATTTGAGTCAATTGATTCTTTGTCTTGGAGTGATTTTTGTGAGATATTGTGTGAGGAATTTCTAGAGCCTGGTCATGAGAATGTGCTAGCTGAATTTCAGAAACTTGAACAAACTGGAAGTGTGATGGAATTCCAAACAAAGTTTGATACTCTTAAACCTAGAGTGAAGGCTTTGTTTCCTTGGGCTGATGACAAATACTTTTTGAAAACATTTTTGGGAGGTTTGAAACTGGAAATAAGGAGTCAGGTGCAGCTGTTAGCTCCCAGTAGTCTAGCACAAGCTAAAGCTATGGCTAAATTGCAAGAAATCTCTTGTAACCACTACCACCAAAATGTGATTCAAACAGTGAGTGGTATGATGAAGAACAACTCCAAAACTTCTCAGTTAAAGGCCTACACCCCTTACAATTCAGAAGTGTCAACTAAAAGTACCAGTGCAGCTCTGCCTTTTAAGAAGCTCACACAAGAAGAAATGAGAGATAGGAGAGCTAGAAACTTATGTTATTTCTGTGAAGAGAAGTATGTGCTAGGGCATAAATGCAAAAAACCCCAATTATTCCTCAATTCTGGTGAAGAGGAATCAACACCTGGAATTGAGGAAATCAACAATGTGGGAGAAGAGGAGCTACAGGAGGAGGGAGTTAACACTACTGCTGAAATGGAAATTTCTTTACATGCCATATCTGGTAGTTGTGGAGCTCAAACCATTAGACTCCAGGGGTATGTTGGCAAGCACAAGGTGCATGTACTCATAGATTCTGGCAGCACTCATAATTTCATGGATTTGGACACAGCTAAAAGAGTGCAATGTGACACTATTCAAAGTCAAGCAATGAGAGTTACTGTGGCTAATGGAAGCCAGATAGAGAGCTCAGGAGTGTGTCCAGGGGTGAAACTGAAGCTGTAAGGTCAAGTCATTGAAACAGAGATGATAATCATTTCTCTTGGGGGTTGTGATATGGTGTTGGGGGTACAATGGCTCAAGGAAGTAAGTCCAGTTAGTCTTGACTTTAACAAGATGACAGTGACTGTCCACATTGAGGGAGCACCAATTCAGTTCAAGGCTCAGAAGGAAGAGTGTCAGTACAAAGCAGCCAACCTCAATGCCATTCATTCTTATTGTGCCAAGAACCAAGGAGTGATCATGGGACACTTGTACAGTATTTGTGGAACTCAGCCAGCTCAAATTACAAAAATGCCCCTGGAATTCAGGCAAGTGCTACATAAGTACAATAAAGTGTTTGAAGAGCCAAAGAGGCTACCTCCTCCCAGGAGCCACGACCACCATATTCCACTAAATGAGGGGTCTCAACCAGTGTGTCTAAGGCCTTACAGGTACCCCCATGTGCAGAAGACAGAAATTGAGAATCTAGTGAAGGAAATGTTAGAGAATGGGGTGATCCAACACAGTACAAGTTCTTTTGCATCTCCTGTCTTACTAGTAAAAAAGAAGGATGGTTCTTGGAGATTTTGTGTGGATTATAGAGGCTTAAATGAAGCAACTGTTAAAAATAAGTTCCCTATACCTATTATAGATGAGTTGTTGGATGAGTTACATGGGGCAACTTGCTTCTCTAAGCTGGATTTGAGGGCTGGTTATCACCAGGTGAGAATGGCAGAAGAAGAAATCCATAAAACTGCATTCAGGACCCATGAGGGGTTGTATGAATTCAAGGTGATGCCATTTGGCCTCACTAATGCACCAGCTACTTTCCAAAGTCTCATGAATCAGGTGTTTAGTCCTTATTTGAGGAAATTTGTGTTGGTCTTTTTTGATGACATTTTGGTGTATAGCAAAACTAGAGGAGAGCATGTGCAGCATTTGAGCACTGTTCTGGAGGTAATGCTGCAACATGAGCTGTATGCCAAGCTTTCTAAATGCTCTTTTGTGCAATCCACCATTGAATATATGGGGCATTTGATTGATGGTGAAGGGGTAAGAGCAGATCCAGCTAAGATCTCAGCTATGGAAGAGTGGCCAGTTCCCAAAACCATCAAGGGCCTCAGGGGATTTTTGGGGTTGACTGGCTATTATAGGAGGTTTGTCAGGGATTATGGAATCATTGCTAGACCATTGACTGCATTATTGAAGAAAGGAGCTTTTTGTTGGACTGAAGAGGCTCAAGTGGCTTTTGAAGCTTTGAGATCAGCAATGAGTTCTACCCCTGTGCTAGCATTACCTGATTTTGCTAAAATGTTTATTTTAGAAACTGATGCTAGTTACCATGGTATTGGAGCTGTGCTTATGCAAGAAGGGAGACCCTTGGCGTACTTTAGCAAGGCTCTAGCTGACAAGCATTTGGGTTATTCAACTTATGAGAAAGAACTTTTAGCAGTGGTGCAAGCTGTGAACAAGTGGAGATCTTATTTGGAAATTGCTAAATTCCTGATTAGGACTGATCACTACAGTCTTAAATTCTTTTTGGAACAAAAGATCAGTACTCTTTTGCAGCAGAAGTGGGTAAGTAAGCTAATGGGATTGGATTATGACATTGTTTTCAAACATGGAATGGAAAATGTGGTGGCTGAAGCTCTTTCTAGGGTCATGACTGAATCTCAATGCAATGCTGTATCAGTAGCTGTTCCTAAATGGATTTCTGAAGTACTGCATTCCTATGAAGGAGATGAGTGGGCTGTTCAGAAAATTGCACAACTATCAATTGAGGCAGAAGTGAATGATGAGTGGCAACTACAAGATGGACTGATCAAGAAAGGCAAGACAATTTATGTGGGATCCAGCACTGACTTGAGAGCCACTCTCATAGCTGAAATGCATAATAGTGGAGTGGGGGGCCATTCTGGCATCAGGGGTACTTACAAGAGATTGGCTCCTGTGTTCATTTGGCCAAAGATGCACAAAGAGGTTAAACAATGGGTTCAAGGATGTGACACATGCCAGAGAATGAAGGGAGAACATGTACCCTACCCTGGTCTCTTACAACCTTTGCCTGTGCCAAATAAACCCTGGTCACACATTAGCTTGGACTTTGTGGAGGGATTGCCTAGATCAGCTTGAAAGACATCCATTCTGGTGGTCATTGATAGGTATTCCAAATATGGTCACTTTATTGCTCTTACTCACCCTTATTCAGCTGCTGACATTGCTCAAGTGTTTCTGGATAATATTCACAAGCTGCATGGGCTGCCAGAAACTATTGTGAGTGATAGAGATAGTATATTTCTTAGCCAATTCTGGAGTACATTGTTCAAAAGTTTAGGCACAAAGTTGCACTATTCTACCTCTTATCACCCCCAGACTGATTGCCAAAATGAGAGGTTAAACCAATGCTTGGAGACTTATCTCAGATGTGTCACAGCTGAAAGACCTCACAAATGGGCTAAATGGCTGGCTTTGGCTGAATTTTGGTATAACACCTCCTTCCATAGCAGTTTGCAGATTTCCCCTTTTGAGGCTTTGTATGGTTATGCTCCAGCCTCCCCTTCTTTTCATCAGCTCAACAACAGTGGGGTACCTGAATTGGATCACTTCCTTGAGGAAAGAAAGAAGATGTTGTTGGTCATTAAACACAATTTGGCCAAAGCTCAGGAAAGAATGTGCCATTATGCTAATAAGCACAGAAGTGAGAGGGAATTTTCAGTAGGGGATCAGGTCTTTCTCAAACTGCAGCCTTATAGACAAGGGACAAGGGTTGCTAGATCAAATAATAAGCTAGCTGCAAAGTTTTATGGTCCATTTACTATTCCGCACAAGGTGGGAAAGGTGGCATATCAGCTAGAACTGCCTCAGGGAGCTCAAATTCACCCAGTATTTCATGTGTCTCAGCTCAAGAAAGCTCAAGGCCAGTCACTCAGCAGCTCCCCCATTCTCCCTAAGACTGGTCGTAATGGCCAATTACTAGCTGAGCCAATTGCCATTTTGGACAGAAAACTGATCAAGAGAAACAATGCTCCTGTGGTGATGGTTCTGGTGCAGTGGGCTAACACATTGCCTTCTGAGGCCACTTGGGAGGAGTACTTACCCCTTAAGAAGCTGTTTCCTACATTGGATTCATGAGGACATGAATTTCAAAGGGGGGTGCTTTGTCAGGAGGGAAGGACTAAAGTGAAATAGGTTGTAAAGTAATGACCTATAAGTAGGACTAAAGTGAAAGAAGAATAAAACTGATGACACGAAATTAGGATAGCAGTAGCCGTTGGATCTCAGAACCGGGAGGATCGTGGCCGTTCATTTGGTTATACCGTTGGAGATTCAAAACATAAGTGGAACGCTGTCGTTCCACTTATGGCGGGTAGGTGGCGGCTGAGTTGGCATCCAGCTGGCGGAAGGAAGAGCGGCGACTGGTCCAGGCGTGTCATCGGCCAGGGTGACGTGGAGAAAGGCCGTTACTCCTTTTCTTTTATTTTACTATTGCCCAAATGTTTCTGTATTTTCATTTAGCACCCTGGTGTATAAAAAGGGGCCTGTATTGTTGATTTAGGGCATGAAATGTTAATCCCAATTTCTCTCTGATTTCTCTCTCAATTCTCTCTCTTCTTCTTCCTCTCTGTTCGCCGGAGAATCCTCCATTACAGGTCAAGAACAAGCAGTTCCTGACAAATTGTGGATTATGTATATCACGGAGAGTGCAATGTCTTTGTGCAGGCTCATGTCGATGAAATAAAAAAGACACATTTACGCGAATATGCAAATTGAAGATGGTGTAAGATGCCTTGAGGAGTTCTTGACATTGCGTATTTATTTCGGTCCATTATCTAGATAATAGTTTCGACTGCTTGAATTGGGTTGTGATTTGCGTGTCACGTTAATGTTTCAACTAGTGAGTTCAATGGGATACTGTTAGACTACTCGAGGCGGCGTGCCACTGTTCAAACCATGGATAAGCTATTCAGATTGTCCGAGGTTTGTAAGAAATTGCTCTAAGGGGTGTGTCGTGGTTAATCTTTTCCTTTACTTCCCTTAAACTGGTTTCCTCTCCTTTTTTCCTAGAACAGGCAGCTAATCTTCAGGAGAAAATAAAGAGGATGTTCAATGGCGAGTGGGTAAGTTGTGCGAACTTCTTTGTTAAGGAAGTAGCATCGTTCTCTGTGTTTGAAAGTTCAGTCAAGTACTCGAATCAAGGCAGTTTAGCTGGTGCCAGATTAGTACTTCTGTTGACAAGTTGTTGGAAGTGTAGATAAAAATAATTGATTTAAAATATAAATATATTAAGTAGAGTTTCTTAAGTTCATGCCCGTAGAGCAGTTTAAATGCTCATTACATTTCCATCGTGATTGATCCATAAATACTATTTTCTCTTTGTTCAGATAAATAGCACGGAGAATAGATCTGTTCTTCATGCAGCTCTCCGTGCTCCAAGGGATTCAGTTATACAAAAGTGATGGAAAGAATGTGGTTCCAGATGTTTGGCAAGTTCTAGACAAGATTCGGGAGTTCTCTGAGAGGGTGCATAATGGTTCCTGGGTAAGTTTCAGTTCCGGATTTTTGTTTTGACCTAGCAATGACCCTTGTTTACCTTGGAAGTTGCTAAATATTACATGTTCGTAAGTTGGTGCGACAGGAAAATCATTGAAGGATGTTGTTTCCATCGGCATAGGTGGCAGCTTCTTAGGTCCCCTCTTTGTGCATACTGCTCTTCAAACAGGTAGATTTTGTGCTTACCAATCTGATGCAACTTAGCCACTTCCTCTTAGTCTGTGTATTCCTCTCTATTAATTCCCCCAAAATTTGTTTGAAACCCTTGCGCAATCACTGACTGCATCTCCTAGAAATTTGCAGACCCAGAGGCTACAGTAAGTGCCAAAGGACGCCAATTGCGCTTCTAAGTATCCTTGGTGTCTTTATGATTGTTTACGTACTCATATCAGGGTTAAAAGAAACCTTTTTCTCCTCAATCATCCATGTACTGTCATTTCTTTTAGCTGATAAGCTGTTGCTAAAAATACCATCAAAAGCAAGGGTATTATGCCAAGTGATATGATTCCATGCATTACTAAAAATCTGTTTTTCAGCTAACCTGTTAAAAATAGTAGTTACAGTATGTAATAGAAGAGAACTATATTGCTTTTTAGATAGGATACCCTTGAACTTATATGCTCTGAATTTTGGATATACTTTACACAAAATCTCATCATAAAGAGTATGATGGATAATTCTCTGCATTTTGGATATTCTGAAAACTGTGGCATATTCACTATTGTATGAATTTGAGGTAAAATATGCTGGTATAGAAGAACCGATTGAGTTGAACAATATATCGGCAAGTAAGTCTTATCCATTTGGAAACAACAATTATAATTGTCTCTTCTGAAAGTCGAGAGGTAATTGTATACTTGAAAATTTCATCTTCACACTTTGAACTGGAGAAACATGCGCAAATAACTAAGTCATTGAAGAATATGCTAAGCCCACATGCTACTACATTGAAGAATAATACTTCCCAATATCATCTTCACACTTTCAGTACTGCGTTTGAGCTTCTTGCATTCATGTGTTCTCTGCTGCTGCACGTCATTCAATTTATTGCTTGCTTTCGTCTTCAGGCATATTGTGTTAATTAAGTCTGGGTTTACCCTTAGGGATACACTGAGTACTAGGTCATAATGCACTATGTTGTTTCTGCTTTGCCAAGACTTCAAGTTCATGGATTTCTGCTATAATCAACCAACAGTTCCATTATGATTTGTGAATTCACTGAATTTAATGTTAGATCAGGGAGTTTTAGATTCTTTAATTCTGGAGTACTTAACTGCTCATGTACTTCATGCCAGCACTATTAATCTCATTTAGTGTCCAATATAGAGTTGTTTATCTAACTTTTATTTTGGTCGACATTCAATTCAAAGTTCATGTAATAGATGGGTTTAGTTTAGCATACACAGTCACTGCATAATATCATTCTTCTTCATACTTAGCAGAAAATTTATATGATGTTTGTGAATGTTTTCAAGTTTTGTGAATCAGACTCCCAACATGACGATTTCATGAACGTGTACCAACAATAGCTTGCAAGAACTCAAGGTCGCCTCCACCTCCCACGATACACATTCACATCGGAGCTTCACTCACAACTACCTAGTATATTATATTATCCTAAGTTTGTATTTTTGTTTTGGATGATAGTTTGGTAGGATTTGATGTTGTAATTGTAAATGTACAATTTTTTGTACCTTGGGTTCGGTTGATATTAATAGAAATTTTATTTTTTAAAATTGTTTATGATTTTAATATATATTATTAAAAAAAATATTACTTTTCAAGACGAACACTTAACTACGAAAATAAGTGAGCAAACAGACAAATTACGACGAGTGAAATTGTCGTCTTAACAAATAACGACAAGCAAAATTGTCATATTTTGCAAGAAAAAATGGGCAAACAGCACAAAAAAATTCTAAAATAGATAGTAAAGAACGACGAAAAAAATAGTCGTCTGAAATCTAAAGACGACGAGAAAAGTTGTCGAAATGTTCGTCGGTAAAAAAATTGACAACGAAATTAAATGGTCGGCCAGTAGTCGGCAAACGTATTAACGGCGAAAAAAAATTGTCGGCAAAAGTTTTGACCACATAATATTATGGTCGGTAAGTCGTCGGCAAAATATCAACGACGAAAATATTTGGTCGGCAGAAGTGGTCGGTAAAAGTTTTTACCGACCAATGGGAAAAGTTGTCACCCCATCGAACTAACGGCGGGGCTATTCCGACGCTTTTTGGACGAATTTTTCTCGTCGTCTATTCATTCTAACGACAAAATTTTGGGTTTTAACGACGACTTTACTCGTCGTAAAAAACCGATTTTTTTTTTTTTTTTTTTTTTTTTTTTTTTTTTTTTTTTTTTATAGTGTAGGCAAGGAAATTGATTGTTATGGTACAGTAAATGACATCTTTGAACTAACATATCCAACTCACAACCGGGTTATGGTGTTCAAGTGTGATTGGTTTAATGTAGCAGATAAGAAATGCATTAAGAAAGTTGGCCACTTTACTTCTGTAAACGTCTATAGGACTTGGTATAAAGATGATCCTTACATTTTTGCGACCCAGGCTGGACAAGCCTTCTATGCTCCCGACACTGTTGCGGGTAGGAACTGGCGAATAGCGCAGAAGATAGAAGCTCGATCTTATAAGGTCCCAAAAGCGAATGATGGAAATATAGACAGACGAGTTGAGGATGCTTATCAGCAATCATCGAACAGCGGTGAGGCGTTTGAAGTAGATGTTAACATTGATGAGGTTTTTCCTACTCAAATTGTTTAGGATCCCCCTACTGTGGACCCTAATTATTTTGACAACTTAAAAGAAACACTTGGCGAGGATTATGCATCTGAGGATGAAACGGACTACCGAAGCGAAGATGGTATCGTTGATGATGATTAGGATACGAATCTCAGTGATTCGGAATGATGATCTGTTTAAGTTGTTTTGTTTTAGATCATATGTTGTACATGAAGGTTTGCATTTCCTGCGTGCTGTTTGTTTACGTAGAGGATTACAACGACTTGCTTTGAATGGCTTGGTGAGGATTATGTAAATTGTTGACATGGCAAGTAATTAAAATATTCTCAGTTCATATTACAGGGTTCCGTATTGACATTTTCTATATCCTGTAAATAAGCAGATTACATGATGTCGACGACCAAAAAGATTAGACGGTCGGGCCGGCTCAGTCCACTAAAAGCCGCGGAGGACATTCGTCATCCGGAAATCATGGTGATCAGGTCTATAATTGTTATTTTTTTTAATATTCGTAGTAATCTTGAAATGTGAAGTTTTTTGTGCAAACGTTGTAGGTCATACCACCTGTGGAACAGCAAGCTAAATCCCCGCACGGGAAAGGAAACAGTACTGTTGGCGGTGGTCATACATAAGCCGTGAAGAGGGCTACGTCTACTGCAGCACGGACGCCGCAGTTTCTGGCCAACATTCAGGTAATGTAGATGATGTTTGAACCAAGTTACAGCCACTGTTTTGTTCAATATTACTAATACTTTTGAAATGTACAATTTTTCTTGCCAATGCTGTAGGTTTTACCAACAGCCAATCAACACCGTAAATCCCCGCGCGGTAATGCTGCAGCTGTTCATGGGGTTCCTGGACCAGCTGACAAGAGGTCTCCATCTACTGCAGCTCATGCATAGCTGTTTCCCTCAAACACAGAGGTAATGTAGATCATGTTTGAACCAATTTACACCGTCCCTGTTTTCTTTCATATTACTGTTAGGCTTGAAATGTAACTTTTACGTGCAAACGTTATAGGTTTTACCACCTGTGATCCAGCAACACAAATCCCCCAGTGGGAAAGGAAGGACTGTTGAGGGGGGTAATGGTAAAGCCCAAAATAGGTCTACTCCTAAGGCTGCAGTGGCGGAGGAGATTCTATTTGACAGTGAGGTATATGTGTGATATGAAGAACCAGTCATGGACTATATTATGGCTTTCGATATTTCTTTTAAATGCGACCGATGGTTTTGCTCACTTGTTTTATGACATGTTTCCTTTTGATTCCTAGTTGATAAGAAGATATTTTGAAAGGATTTCTCAACCGAATGGTAACATTATATCCATTTCCGCTTATATTGTACTTGTATTTGGTTTGGTGGTTTTTGGTTGTTGGTGCTTTTACCTAGCTAGTGATTCCTATTCTCATTCGCAGTTGCAGTGGGATCAAGAGGATTGAAAAGGAAGCACAGAAAAGACTCGTACAGTTTGGTCGACGAGGTGGGTATTCGTGAATGATTACTGAATTTGAAGATTGGTGATTGTCGTACATGAGCTCGGTAGGTCTATGTCTTACTGCAGGCCGATGAGGAATCACAGGAAATTGAGGGACGGTCGCCGCCATTGACTAGGGGCCGCAAGACTGTTGATATGACAATGGGAGAGCTGAATGCCGGTGAAATGGCTGCTGATGTCAGTACTTATACAGTTAACATGTTTTTTTTTGTTTTTTGTTCGTCGTCCTTTTTTTTTTTTTTTTAGTATTGTTTCAGCTCAGAGATTTGAATGTTTTCTTGCAGAACGTGACGTCCCAGGCTACAACACCGAGGAGATCGCATCGGCTTCAACAAGTTGGGTCCCCTCGTCCCCCAGGTCACCCTTTATCCCGGTGGCTCAATCCGCCCCTACACAGAATGACGCAGGGGACCCACCTACATCGAGTACGTATCTCATTCACTTAACCCACCTAGTATATACATTTTATGATCCTAATATAACTAATTAGTAATTAATTATATTGTGGAAGGTTCGCCTTCAAGCAGAAGAGGAAGAGGCGTGAACCATGGCCTTTCAACGAGGAAGAAATTGGGCGAGGGAGGGAAGTTATCTGTGAACATCCCTCTTGGCAAGAAGAAGCCAGTTGGCGAAAATACGAAGGAGGTCACTGCAGAGGTGGGTATATCAGTGCGGAAGAATGCACCACTGGACAAGTCTGGGTGGAAAGATATGGAGGAGGTTGACCTGAAGCCCATATATGATCATCTTCAAGTAAGTGACGTAAAATACGTGTGAACATATTTTTCCTGCAATTACTTTCTGTGAATGTGTACTTATGACCACATATCTTGTCGTATGCAAGGTCTGTTTGACCTCGACTTCAAAAGAAAAACCACTATGCGGGCCATCAATTATATGGAAAAGGAAGTTTATAGTGAGTACCGTTATAAGCTGCACACACACTTCAAGAACTTCCGCACCCCTGCTGAAGAAATTAAAAACCCAGCACCAAGTGTCTCCCAGGAGCAGTGGGAAAAAGTGTTCGCACTTTTTCAGACGGATGTGTGGAAGGTAAAATATTGACTGCTTTTTCATTGCAACATACTAATTTAGGTTCGATTATGACTTCAGGTCCACTATTACTTCATTGCAGTGTAGGAGTGCCAGGGCTAAGTTGAACCGATCAAAAGTCAAAAATCTTTCTACCGCAAGTTCAAAGTCCATTGTCCAGCGTTTATATGAGATGGTAAGTTCCATGTCATCCGCTCTTTCGCATCAGTTTATAAGTTTCACAGCTAGAACTTATTTCCGTATGAAATATTTATTTGGAATATTATCTTGTGCAGGAGAACCACTCCCTCATCGACAGCTACAAAACAACACACATTAGGAAGAACTCAAGGACATGGATAAGTGCGGATGCGGAGGAGAAGCACGTTACTTTCGTAATTCCCTCGCCATGTTTTATTTTACATGCTATGGTGTTAAGATTTTATGATTTGTTTAAACTACATAGAAGGATGGTGGAGATGCGGGATAATGATACGGAGAGGTTGCTGACCGAAGATAAGATAGTGGAGATGGTTGTTGGGGGCAGGAGTGGCTTTGTAGCGGGATATGGTGCTGGTCAGCTCCTGAGGACTTCATTCATGTTTCAAGAAGGCATGGAGGCTAATGAGTCCAGGGTTGCTGAAGCACAAAGGATGGCTGAAGCTGCTGAGCTTAGGGAACAGGTTGCAGAGAAAGGCGCCGAGGAGGCCAGTAGAAGAGTGGAGGAGGCTGAGAAAAAGGCAAAGGAAGCCGAGAAAAATGCTGAAGAGGCAGTGAGAAGGGAAAATGAATCACTCAACCTTATGACCGGAATGGAAGAACGGCTTAAGAACATGGAGTCCTTGATGGCCAACCAGCTGATGGTCGAGAAGGCGTCGAGCGGGCATCGTTCTTCATCATCTTCGGAGGATTATTAAGGTAATTTATATGTCAATTTTTATTTCAGTATGTGAATAAATGACATGTTGAGTATGTTGTGTAGATAAATTAAATTTTAGTTGTTTTCGTGTATGCATGAAATTTGTGGCACTTTTGATTTGGATATAGTTGAAAGTGATGTCTCCGGCCCAGTACGTGCCAGATATATGAAACTAATTAAGTTAGTTGATAATGTGACCTCCAAATTCATTTTTACGAAACTCATTTTTAAATTATACCATGGCTCTAGGCTTATTGTGTTTTGTTCTACCGGGTGAAATAACTCTTCGCGTCTCGTTTTGGACAGCTTTGTTACTTACCGCTGTGTTGTTCTTGTCGATTACGCGTGGAACATGCAACTCCACCAGTTGACCGATCGATTAAACAAAAGGTTCAGGAAAATAACATAAAATAAAACAATAGTAAGAACAGAAAATAGAAGTCTGGCTAGTGCTGGAGCTTGGGGTTTGATGGCTCCGCATTGTCGTCCTTCACTTGTTCATCGGGGGTCTCAAGATTTGTCCCGGAAGCCCCCCTCTCCTGTGTATCTCTTCTTCATCTTCCGCAGTATCTCGTATCTTCTTGCATATCTCATCAGCGAGCCTTCCTCAAGCCTATATATCTTCTTCTTAAACAACCCGACAGCAGGCCCGTTCACACTGCTTGAATCATCATATGAGATGATTATTGGAACATCCACATAGGACCCTGGCAGTCCTGTGAAAGGACTGGTGACCTCCTCCTCTTCACGTAGGCATTTGCGAATTGGTTCCATGGTAAGAAGATTCCGGGGAGGGGATTTGCTATGTCTGAGAATGAAATGGAGGTTACAAGTTAAATAGGGAGGGCAGGTCATTAACCTATCAATAATTTTGGGAATTCGAACAGTTACATTCAGTGTTTGTGGGTGCATATATGCATGGTTATAACTGGTTAATGGTTGTTATTATGTTCATTTAGGAGGAACGCATTAAGTTCATTCATGATGAGGTAGTGGCGGGTATGTGAACAGTTTCAGTTGTTGGAATTCGTTGAACATTAATTTAAATAATAGGTGAACCACATACTTGTTTTACAAAGTCCGGTGTTTGTGAATATTTCGCTTCGATACTTTTTTTGCTATTGGGCCTGCGAGTTTTTGTATGTCATGCATACAAACAGCAGCATTTTAGTCTCCTTCCCCTCGTCGTGTTCAATTTTCATTTCTTAATTTTTTTCATGAACTGTTATTTATTTTCTTCTGCTTTTTTTGAAATCACAGCAATGATGTCAATTACAGCTCCTCCAGCAGCAGCAGCAGCAGCAGCACATTCATGCATATGCTCATCCCGTCTTCAATGCGCCAACACATGAACACTTCTCCGCCATCATTCTAAGGTACAAGGGTTAAAGAAATCTGAAAAATGTTTTGAATTTTGAGGAATTGTTGTGGACATGCATTGTAACTAATTTGTGGAGGAAGTTTGTGTATGGATGTGTATATGGTTGGTTTTTTGTGGCTTGTTTCGAACAATTGAATTTTTGTAACTGTACGTTGGTGTAAGTTTGGTAAGCTTCGAATGAAAACTAGTATTTTGCAATTTTTGGTGTTGTATGTGTGTATGCATGGGTGATCAAAAATGATCACCTGGCTACTGGTTTTTTGATTTATTTGTGAGCAGATTCAAGAAATTTGTGAGATAGACGAATACATCAGTAGTCTTTTATGAGGAACATCAAAATAAAAAGACGACCAGGAAGTCTGTCGACAAATACATATTACGACAATTAAAGTGGTCGTGAAAATGAAATTAAAAAAAGACACAATCGAATAAAACTTACAACGACGACTAAAGTAGTCTGCATTATACCTACGACAGGAAAAAGTAGTCGATAATGTCGTCGGCATTAGTTTTTTAAAAAGAGTACATGGTCGCCGTGTGGTCGGGAAAAGATTAACGACTAAATATGTTGGTCGAAATATTTGTCGGCAAAAGTTTTGACCACTTAATAAAGGTCGGTAAGTCGTCGGCAAAAATATCAACGACGAAAAGATGTGGTCGGCAGTAGTGGTCGGTAAAAAACTTTTACCGACCACTGTGGAAAGTTGTCGCCCCGTCGAACTAACGACGGGACTTTTACCACGCTTTTTTTACAAACTTTTCTCGTAGTCTTTTCATTCTAACGACAATATATCGTGTTTTAAGACGAGTTTACTCGTCGTAATAAACCAATTTTTTTTGTAGTGTCTAAAACTCATTTATGCTCTTTTTCTCAAATTTGGGCTTGAAACTCATCACTTTGCATCGAAACCCACACAAATTAGCAGTGAATCAACATATATTATAACTCCAACTACGGAGTTATCAGCAGACCGCATCCTTAGCATCATCAACAAACTTTTGATGCGCCTTTAGGGCTGCAGCAGAATTATTCTCTTGACCCTCAGGAACTTCTTCCTCTAGAGTGTACAGTTTCTTTTCCTGCTTGAGAACGATTCTCAAGTTCCTGGACCGGTCTAGGAAATTGGTTCCAGAAAGTTTATCCTTCTCAAGGACAGAGCGTACGGAGTTTGATGAACTCTATGAGTTGTTTGCGATTAGAATTCTACAAAATGAGAAATATACAAGTTTTAGTATGTAGTGATTCAATGACTATATTTAATAATGGCTAGATTATTAGACATAGCTCATACTATTTTTCTCGGATTAATAACCCTCAAATATTAATGCGGAAATTATCATTATATTTTCTAGTGGGTGCCAAGATCCATATTTTACTTCTTTTGAGCTTGCTTTGGCAAGTCACCCAAAATCATTTATTTAGGTAGGAACAAATTCCAATTGCATCCTTATGCAACTCTTGGTTTAATTGGGCAAATAACTCTTTATTTATCCATCTCATGGACAATCCTAATTGGTTGCCTATAGGCTTTCAATCTCATTAAAATGACCTAGTTGTGTCCAACTTCTTACTTAAACAATTGCACATTACTTGTTTGTTCCATTGCAATACAATCATGAAAAATCTAGTCGCCCTGCTTAGGCACGCACGAGCTTGATAATCATGACCATGAAGAGTGCTTAAGTAACGAGGAGGCAAAAAGCAATATTTAAATTGAGGGATTTTCCTTTTTCAATTTTAAATTTTTTGTTGGTCCATATCAACTGATCTATTTATTTGGCGTTGGGTCAACTCACAAATAAAAGATCCGGGTTGTTAATTCTATTATTATCAATTTTGCATGCATCATCGATACACCAACAATAAATAATAAGACAATAAAATAAACAACCACAAAAGAAAAGTTAACGTAATATGGATATGGCCCCTAATTTAAAATTATCCCAAGCCAATGAGAATATCTGAAAGTTTGTAATGTAAGTGTAAAATCGGATCTAAATACTCTAGAAGGGGGGTTCAATAGAGTATGCTAACTTTTGCCAAAACGCAGCCTTTTGAAACTAGAGTAGTGCAAATAGTTGATATCTCAAAGCTTTGAAACAGTTTTGAGAAACTTGAAGATATAACTGTAATATATAGAGGCTTCAAAGCTTTGAGATTTGGAAAGCTCCAAAGCTTTGAAACTTCCTGTTTAGACTGAATGTAAAGATAACAAAAGTAAATAGAAAGGAAACATGGATTTTACTGAGTTCAGTCATAATTGGACCTAGTCTCTGCCTGAGAGATCTAATCCCTCCAGGATTCAAACACAACTTCTTGTTAATCACCCATATTTAGCCCTAGATCTCAAGCCTAAGTGAACTACCTTACACCTATACAGCTTGTGGTTCCCAACCTTTCTAGTTATAGGCTACAACCTGTTGAAACAATAAGAACCTCTTGTTGTTCACTTGAACAACCAAACTACTAAGTTTAGTGAGGTTTCAGAAAAATAAAATGAATAACACAATTAAGTACAAGTAGAAGAACTCAGAAAGAATAAGCTAGTGAAGCATGGAAGAGGTCTTCTGATTTGATGATCTTGTGTTGTTGGAGAGATGATTTGCTTGATTAATTTGAAGAATTGTATAATTTGATCTTCCCTGTTTTTGCTCTCTTCAAATCCCACGATTTTTCCTTCTTTTTTTTTCAAGCTATGCTCTTTTCAATTTAAAGTGCTGAACACTTGAGAAACAGTCTGCAACCAACCTGAGAAACTATAGGAACAGAAACCCTACAAATTCTCCTTTCTGATAAGCTTCAATCAACTGCTATATTTCAATGATTTTTGATTTGTTTATGGACGTTGGAACGTCCAACAAACCTGCATAAACTCGGCAAACAAGATCAAACAACAACAAGACAATCTTGCATCAAGATCTGATTAGCAAACTGCTAATAGTTCTAAGAAAAACTGGGCTAGATTTGTCTGCTGATAAACTTGAGTTAATATATATTTTCATAATGATGAATATATCAAGTAACCAGTATAGAAAACGTATTATTAGATAGTAATCAACTCATAACATGTTCTAAGTCTCACAGAAATAACCTACATATACAGAAATAATTAGATGAACTTAGCCGTGAAGGATAACTAGTAAATCTCAAAGCTTGGAAGCTTTTCCTGCTAGTTCATCAGAATGAAATGGATTTTCAATCCAAATTAGTCCTTCATATATTAGAGATTAGAACATAGATTACTAATGCATTTATATTGTCATCCCATATCAAAACTAAAACATGCACAAAACAGTTTAAACAAATATACATATAAGCATAGCTACAGTAACTCAAAGCTTTGAAGCTTTGGTACTTAGCAATATTTCCTGCTTGTGTTTCTGGATTTCATCATCAAGAAATCAAATCTCTATGTATGTGAATTTACATATCAATATCAAGGAGCTTCAGACTTATCAATCTCCCCCTTATGAAAGACAAAACACATTATTTGAAATTCTGATTTCCTGCAACTTACAAACACAAGTAATATTCGAAGAATAACTTATATTCACAAATAGCACATAATCACAGATAACCAAAACCACACAGAATAATCAAAAACGCAGGCATATATCAAGAACAGATAGCATCCTACAATATTCAGAAATTATTACAAAAACTCAATCCAGAAAACTAAAACTAACACATAATAATCTTCTCCCTCTTTTTTAATTTCATCAAAAGAGTAGAAGACATGTAGGATCTGTTCAGAGTGTTTTAAAAGAAAACAAAATAACAAAGAAACTTCAGGACTTGTGAGAAAAAGAATAGAAAGATTGAGTTTCAAGGCTTTAAAGACTTTGCTTTTCCTTTGCCTTTTCCTCGAGCCTCCTCCTCCACTTCCTCTGAAACTTCTTCATCCTCAGACTGTTCTTCTCTTATCTCTCCTTGTTCTTAATCTTTCTTATCATGAGCTTCCTCATTTTCAGCATTCTGAGTAGCAGTTTCATCAGCACCAGCCTCATACTTGTTCAAATTGAGATCTGCAAAACTTTCACTCAGAGAATCATCAGTACTTACATCGAAAATTACATGAATGATCTTCTCTACAATCTTAGTTCTCTTATTGTAAACCCTGTAAGCTTTGCTAGTTTGAGAATAACCAAGAAACATGCCTTCGTCACTTCTAGTATCAAACTTACCAAGATTGTCTTTGCCATTGTTATGCACAAAACAAGTACAGCCAAAAGGCTTAAAGTAAGCAACACTAGGCTTTCTGCCTTTGAATCATAAGGAGTTTTCTTCTGAATAGGTATGATCAAACATCTATTGAGCACATAGTTGGCAGTGTTAACAACTTCTGCCCACAAAACTTTTGGCAAATTACTTTCAAGTAACATGGTTCTAGACATGTCTTTAAGAGTTCTATTTTTCCTCTCAACTACACCATTCTGCTGAGAAGTTCTAGGTGCAGAAAAGTTATGTGAGATGCCATGCTTTGCACAAAATAAATAAAAATCAAGTTGATCAAATTCCCTACCATGATCACTCCTAATAGATGCAACATGTAAGTTTTTTGAAGTTTGAAGCTCTTTACAAAGTCTTGAAAATTCAAATAATGCTCGAGACTTATCTCTAATAAATATAACCCAAGTAAATCTAGAATAATCATCAACCACAACAAGCATATATCTCTTACCTTTGGGTGTTTTTACCCTCATAGGACCACACAAGTCCAAGTGAATCAATTCTAAAGGTCTAGAATTACTTACAAAGTTCTTTGGCTTGAATGAACTTCTGGTCTGTTTACCTTGAGTCCATGCCTTGCAAATCTCATCATCTTTTAATTTTAGGATTGGTAATCCTCTTACCAGATCTTTTGAGATGAGTTTGTTCAAATTATGCATGCTTATATGGCCAAGCTTTCTATGCCAAAACTTTGAGTCGTCCTTCAAAGCTTTGAGACATTTCAGACTATCACCTGCAACTTTGTCAGTACATAGTGCATAAACATTATGTGACCTAGGAGCGGTGAGAATGCAATTGCCTGATTTTTCATCTTGCACCACACATTTCTCCTTGTCAAAAACTATCTTATTACCTTTTTCACAAAGCTGATAAATACTTAACAAATTATACTTAAGACCATCAACTAAATAAACATATGAAATTGAATACGCAGAGTTGTTACCAATGCTTCCTATACCAATTATGTTGCAATTTTCTTTGTCACCAAGTGTGATTGCTCCCTCTGATTGCTCTTTAAGCTTAGTGAATAAGTACTTCTTTCCACTCATGTGCCTGGAACATCCACTATCCAAAATCCATTTCTGATCTTTCAAAGTTTTGGTGACAGCCTGCAAGATTCAATCAATGCCTTAACATGCTATTAGACCAAGTGTAGAATTTGGATTCATACTCAGAGTTAACCATGTTAGGTGGTCTAACTCCTTTTGGAACCCAAATCTACTTCACTTGTCCCTTAAGCTGATAAGGATAGGTATTCCTCATTATGTGAGGTTCTGTCCTTCTAAAGGGGCAAGTTAATTTCACATGTCCAATTTTACCACAGTAATGACACTTTGGAGAAAGTCTGCTTCCTGCTTTCACAAAAATGGTTTAGTTTTTTCTTGGAAAATTTGGATTATAACCAATTCCACTTTTGTATACAGAATGCATACTTCCTCCAAGCATAAGATTTAGCTTATGTTCTAAGCCAGAAAAATTTGAAAGAATTTTCTTAGATTCATGAAGCTTACTAGTCCGTAAAGTGTTTTGTTGTTCTAAATCATCTGAATGATTTTTTAGATCAACAAACTTGTCAGTTAAAAGAGTGTTTTGATCAACTACTTCTTTGACATATGATTTCAAAGCTTTGAATATGCTGTCCAAGGCTTTGAAGTCATTATCAATTTTCAACTTAGTAGCTTCAAGACATTTGTTCTGAAAAACCAAACCTATATTTTCTTTTTCTTGCTCACGAACCTTCATTTTCAAGGAATCAATCTCATTCCTATAACTTTCCTCATTCAAAAACATACTTTTGAGGATTTAAGGTAAGACATCAGAAGGACTAGATAAAATATTTTTTACCATGTCTTCAATTGGCTTCTCACTAGAGTGGTCTCCTTGATGCCCAGGCAATAAACATAGATTGGCCTGCTCTTCATCATAATCTAAGTCTGAAGAGTCTGAATCAGTCCATGAGGCTACCATTTCCTTCTTCCTTCTGTTGTCATTTTCCTTCTTAGGAAATTTCATGCTTTTCTTCTTTTGAGGGTAATCTCTTACCAGATAATTTGCATCTCCACATTCATAGCAATTCATAACTTTAGCTTTATGTGAACGTGAAGTAGACTTACATTTTTTATCCTTACTGGTTGAGGATCTGAATTTTTCCTAGCTGTAGTCTTTCTTTCCAAAGTTTCTCTTCTTCTTCAGAATTCTAGCCAAGGCTTTGGAGATCAGGGCTAAGGCGTCTTCATCATCATCAACATCCTCATGTTCAAGGATTTGGGATTTTTCATTGTCCTTGGCCTTGAGTGCCAGGTTCTTGATTTTGTCACTCAAGTCACCATCTACCTCCTTCATGGTAATCTCATGAGCGAGCAGTTTTCCTTGTAGATCATCAAGTTCCAGAATGCTTAGGTCTTGAGCCTCTTCAATTGCAGTTGTCTTAGGCTCCCATTTTTCCTTTGATAAGATTCTGAGTATCTTCCTGACCTTTTCGTCATTTGGGAAAGATTTTCCCAAGGATTCCAAGTTGTTCACAATATCTATAAACCTTTTGAACATATCTTTGATGGATTCATCAGAATTCATCTTAAATAGTTTATACTGTCTCAAAATAATATTAATCTTTGTCTGCTTGACTTGGATGGTTCCTTCATAAGTGACAGTCAGCTTGTCCCATATCTCTTTTGCACTTTTGCAGTTGGATATCCTGTTAAACTCATCTGCACTAAGAGCACAATATAGTAAGTTCAAAGCTTTATAACTCTTTGATACCTTTTTCAGTTAAGTAACTTAGAGATCTTCATCAGGCTTAATAGTTCTAACTCCATTGACAGTAGTATAGAAAAATTTTGGCCTATTCAAAACAACAGACCATAGTTCCATGTCCTGGTCTATGATGAAAATCTTCATCAATGTCTTATGATGAACAAATTTATCACCACAAAAACAATGGGGGGTCTATTAGCTGCTCTTCCCTGTGAGAATCCTCCGTCGCCTACATTAATCATTGTCACAAGATTGTTAGATCCTTAAACAGTGACCCAAAGCTCTGATACCAATTGAAAGTTTGTAATGTAAGTGTAAAACAGGATCTAAATACTCTAGAAGGGGGGGGGGGGTTGAATAGAGTATGCTATATTTTGCCAAAATACAGTGTTTTGAAACTAGAGTAGTGAAAACAGTTGATATCTCAAAGCTTTGAAACAGTTTTGAGAAACTTGAAGATATAACTGCAAGATATAGAGGCTTCAAAGCTTTGAGATTTGGAAAGCTCCAAAGCTTTGAAACTTCCTGTTTAGACTGAATGTAAAGATAACAAAAGTAAATATCAAGGACACAAGGATTTTACAAATTTTAGTCACAATTGTACCTAGTCTCTGTCTAAGGGATCTAATCCCCACAGGATTCAAACACAACTTCTTATTAATCACCTAGATTTAGCCCTAGATCTCAAGCCTAAGTGAACTACCTTACAGTTATACACCTTGTGGTTCCCAACCTATCTAGTTACAGGCCACAACATGTTGAAACAATAAGAACCTCTTATTGTTCACTTGAACAACCAAACTACTAAGTTTATTGAGGTTTCAGAAAAATAGAATGAATAATACAACTAAGGACAAGTAGAAGAACTCATAAAGAATAAGCTAGTGAAGCCTGGAAGAGTTCTTCTGATCTGATGATCTTCTGCTGTTGGAGAGATGATTTGCTAGATTGATTTGAAGAATTATGTAACTTGATCTTCCCTGTTTTTGCTCTCTTCAAAAACCACGATTTTTCCTTTTTTTTTTCAGGCTCTGCTCTTTCCAAATTAAAAGTGCTGAACACTTGAGCAACAGTCTGCAACCAACCTAAGAAACTATAGGAACAGAAACCCTACGAATTCTCCTTTCTGATAAGCTTCAATCAACAACTATATTTGAATGAATTTATGATTTTTTATGGACGTTGGAACGTCCAAAAAACCTGCATAAACTCAGCAAACAAGATCAAACAACAACAAGACAATCTAGCATCAAGATTTGATTAGCAAACTGCTAACAGTTCTAAGACAAACTGGGCTAGATTTGTCTGCTGATAAACTTGAGTTAATATATATTTTCAAACTGATGAATATATCAAGTAACCAGCTTAGAACACATATTAATTAGACAGTAATCAACTCATAACAAGTTCTAAGTCTCACAGAAATAACCCGCATATACAAAAATAACTAGATGAACTTAGCAGTGAAGGGTAACCAGTAAATCTCAAAGCTTTGAAGCTATGCCTGCTAGTTCATCAGAATGAACTTGGAATTTCAATCCAAATAAGTCCTGCTTATATTATAGATTAGAACATATATTACTAATGAATTTATATTGTCATCCCATATCAAACCTAAAACCTGCACAAAAAATGTTTAGACAAATATACATATAAGCATAGCTACAGTAACTCAAATCTTTGAAGATTTGGTACTTAGAAATATTTTCTGCTTGTGTTTCTCACTTTCATCATCAAGGAATCAAAGATCTCTGTATGTGCATTTACATATCAATCTCAAGGAGCTTCAGACTTAGCAATATCTGTGAACCCAAAAAAAATAGCAAGCTCATCTCCATGTGCCTCCATTTTTTGGCCCATGCTTTATAGATCTTGGGGATTGTCGCCTTCATGTGGTTTCTCCGTTTCTTTAGGCTTATTTTTCCCCATGTCTTGACAATTATATATTTTATATAATTCTAGCTAGCATCTAGACTAATAAAAAGATCTCACAAGTTGAGAAAAATACCGGTTCGCAGACCGTAAAGCTTAATTAACTATAACATTAATTTGATTAGCTCGCAAGTCGTAAAAAAAACCACAAAATAAAAATCCACAACAAACCACAACCTAAGGCAATATCCAATCACCATGCATTAATCACATAAACAGTTAAAATCCAATTTTAACGCGCTTGGTAAATTTTTAATTGTTTTGGATGTGGTAGGGTCAAAACAGCCCAATAGGGTTCTACATGGCTTTGTACGAAACCGTAAAGGAGTGCCACAATACCTAGGGGCCGGCTGGCCCTAGGCCGCATGGTCGACACGCGCGCGCCTAGGTGGTTCGGCCATAGGCCCGTGGCCTTTGGCTTGGGCGGCAAGTAAGGGGGACGGTCTCTAGGGCGTGTGAACCCCTTGTGGGAGTTGTTTCAAAAACAACTCCTACTCCTTGTTGCCCAATTTTAGTTGTTTCCATGTTTGAAAAACCATTTTTTCAAGCATGTGCCCAAACCCTAGCCACCAAGATCCAAAAATTCACATCCTATGTGATTCAGATTCACTAATCCTTACATCCCATTTAATATTAGATCTTATTTGGTTGTATTATTTACAAATTGCATCAATATGCTTGATTTGTCCGTTTTACGCGATAAACAACAATTTAAAGTGTAAAATTACATAAATCGTAACACATAAACTATGTTATGCGCTACGATATGTGGCTTTGATACCACTTTAGGGTTTTTATAACAGATACGCAGTGGAATAAATATAAATTAATCTGTTCAAGACCCTCCAAGGATCACAGGAAGATACTACATAACGATAGTAAGGGATTAGTATCAAAAGTACCTTTAGGATCTCCTTTGATGACTTCTCACGTGAAATTGTGTTCACGTCTCTATGGCTAGTCCACTCCTAGAATTGAAACACGTATACTTCAAGCCTTTTTGCTAGCAAGGATTGAAGGAATAAGAGGACGAAGATCAAAATCACGCAAAACGGAGAAAAGGAAGGGGACAGTCCTTCCTTTTGGCAGACGGGGTGAGGGGGCGGTAAAGGGGGTTCGACCCTCTGTGTTGATCTCTCTCTCCTTAAATCTCTCTCTCACTCAATATGTTATGAGCATTAGTTATGTGGGAAGGAAGCTAGGAGTGTCTTTATATAGTACAACAACTCTTTGTTGACTGCATAAAAGCCCATATCCTAGTCTTGTCTATACACGAATTAGTCCAACTTGCAAATCAGTCCTACTAAGCTTGCAAGCTATTGCGTATTGATCCTTCTAATTAATTAATCATATTAATTACTTCCCTAGTCCGGTCTAATCCATAGGGAGTGTGACCCCATAGGTTTATACTTAGATGGTAGTAACAATTTACTAACATGGAGAGGCCTCTAGCAAGACATCCATGCTACCCAACTAATAGAAATAGTCATCCGACATACCTTGTGCAAGTATTGTCTCATCCCTTTGTCTCTATATCCCGATTGGACACGAGACATACAAGTCACACTCTTATATCCAATCCATAGTTTCTCGATCCTGGTAATAGTCTCATCTATGCAGATAACATCAATATCCTACTCCCGTTATGTGGGATGGACAAATCCTATCTACGTCACTACCATCTCTAAGCTTGCTTCTTTACTGTATCCGACTAACGCCTTTATCACTACCCAGTTACGGTGTAGCGTTTGACGATGTCAAAATACAATAATCCACAACTAGAGGATATAGTGACTTATAAGTCTAATGATGACAATACCTTTTTCACTACGATAAGCACTATTGACTTTACATAACTTGTATGTAGCCTTCTCGTTATGGGTCAATCCAGTATGCTATTACCCCTAATGCATACCCATGTGTTGGTCATGATATCTCCATATAAATCCAACCCCATACTAGTCTATAATTGATTGTCCTATTAATCAATATAATTGAATAGGGATATTTAAGATAAACAACATATTTTCAATCTAAGGACTTCATTATATTAAATATCCGCATAAATAATACAATGAATGTCTCTGGACAAAATCACTATCCATACTAAAAAGAATGCCTCTAGGGCACCTATTCCAACAAGGACATTGGAGTTTGTACTCTGATTTGTCTGCTGATGATATGAAGGAAAACGAGTTTATCAAACTAAAGATGCAACGACATCACTGGCTTCAACAAATTTGGATTTCTCCCAGATCATTGACAGAGTTGAGGTTTTGGAAGATGGTATTGAAGATTTGAGACAAGGTATATTTGATCTATCTAATGTAGTTGGGAAGTTCAAGGGCTTGGTGGAATAAACTGGATGTGATCATCAAGGATTTGGACTTGGAAAAAATAACATTTGCTGACACCAGAGAAGATAGCATTGATTCTTATGAAGTGATTGGAGATATTATGAAGAAAAAGAAGAATAAAGTTCCAGTAGTTTTGACTTCAAAGGATCTGTTTGAGGAAACTGATGAGGAAGCTGATGTTTAAGAACTGGCTGAACAAGTTGCTAAAGAGGTTGCTGAAGAAAAGGTTGAAGAAACTACTACAAAAGTTGATGAGGGTATTGCTGAGGTTGTTGCTGATATTGAGGCAGAGAATTGTGAAGAAAAGATTGGATATGAAGGAGAATCAGATGTGGAAGAAGCAGCTGAAGAGGAATAAGAGGAAGCTGAAGCTGATAAAGAGAAAGGCAAGGGAAAAAGCAAGATCAAAGAAGGAAAGAAGACTGCCAAGAAGGATGTTGCTGAGTGAAACCCCAAAGCCTTTATCTTATTGTGTTTCTAACATTCTCTGATCTCTTAGTTTGATTGCATCAAGAGATAAGGAAATTGGAAGGCAGAAGCTTTGAAGAATGTCTGAGATCTCCAAGGCCTTGGAGAGTGCCCTTGAGCTTTTATAGTTTTTCTTCTGGAGAACTGATTCTTATTGCAGGGTGTTATGGTTGTTTACATGATTGATTATTGATTTTTTATGAGTCTTAACTATGTAATTATCTTTATTTATCATAGATTGCTAATATAGATTTAAATTGTGCATATTGGAAAATACGTTCAGTTTATTGCTTAAACTGATCTGTCAAACAGTCAGCATTTTTTGTGCCATATTTTCGGGATTTTGTATGATCTTCTGATCAAGTTTGTGCAGGTTTGTTCGTCATTCAAACCTCTCAAACAAGCTCTAATGGCTATCCAAATATAGTTGTTGAAAGAAGTATATCAGGGGTGAGAATTTGTAGGAAATCAGTTCCTAAATTCTCTCAGTCAGTTGTAGAGTTTCTTATATATTGCAGTTTGAATTTCAAAAGGAAGAAATCAATCATCCAGAATCTAAAGAGCACTTCTAAGCTTTATTGCTTATTATTTTATGTGTTCTCAATTGTCAGTTCTTTATATATTTTCTTTCCTTTTCATTCATCAAAGCCTTGAAGTTCTTTTAATCTGTTTCAAGTTTTTATTTAAAAACTCTAAGTATGTTCCTACATTCCTAAACTCTTTTGATTAAACCAAAAAAGGGGGAGAGGATATGTGCTATCTGTAATAATTTTTGGATTATGGATGTTGTAGGTTTTCATTATCTTTGTTAATTATGTTAGTTTATTGTTTTTGGATCATATATGTGTTGGGTTTTGACGTAGGTAAGGCAGCGGAATAACAAAATTTTAATCCTACTCAAAGCCCACCACGGATGGTTAGGAAGAGATATCATAACATGATAAGTGACATAGTAATTGTGTACCTTTTTTGTTTGAGAGATCACACGAAGAATGATGTCCTCGTCTCTACGGTTGATCCACGTCTAGAGGTGAGATCAATATTCTTCCTTCAACAAGTGCTAGCTTGAACCGGAGGAAGATGGAAGAAGGAATCAAACAACAAAGAGACAAGGAGGGGTTCGGCCCTCCTTTTGCACCGATGGGAAGGGGCGGACGGGCCTAGGGGCATGCGCCTTTAGGTGTTGTCTTGCTCTCTCTCTTTTGCTCTCTCCCACTCTCTTTGTTATGTTTAATAACATTAGTTGTGGGAAGGAAGCTAGAGCCTTCTTTATATACTCCAACAACTCCTTGTTGTTTCCATAAAAGTTCCTTTCCTTGCACAACTAGTCCTACTAAGTTTGCAAGGTGTTTCATAGTGATCATTCTCATTAATTGATCATATTAATTAAACCCAAATATAGCTCTACTCTATTTGACGTGTGACACCATAGGTTTCTACTTAGTTGGTAGTAACTTATTACTAACATGGAGCGGGGTCTAGCAACACATCCATGCCACCCAAATAATAGAAATAGTCAGTGATCTTGACAAACCTCTTGTGCCCAATATCTCATATTGCACTATCCCTTTGTCTCCATATCCGGATTGGAAACGAGAAATAAATATTCACACTCGTATATCCAATCCATAGTTCCTCGATCCTGGGAATATGATTATGCGAGAAGATAACATCAATATCTCCATATTGATTTATCTGAGTCTGGCCAGACATTCAATAAGCCTCATCCACGAGTGGGCGTGGATATTTACCCCATTACGTGGGAGGGACAAATCCTCTCTACATCACTACGATCTCTAAGCTTGTTTCCTATCATTCCCGATAGCTATCTTTATAATTACCCAGTTACGGTGTAACGTTTGATAACATCAAAGCACGATATTTCACAACTAGAGTATCTAGTGGCTTCAAGTCTAAGGATTCCAATATTATTAGAACTACGAGAAGCGATTGTGACTTAACATAATCTAATGTATCCTTCTCGTTATGGTTCAATCCAGTATGCCATTACTCCTAATGCATATCCATGTGTTAGACTTTATATCTCCATATCAATCTACCCACATACTAGTCTATATTTGATCGTCCTATTAATCAATATAATGGACTAGGGAAATTTAAGATAAACAACACATTGTATCTAAGGACTTCATTTGATTAAATATCAAAATATATAATAAATGAATATTCTAGCCAAAAAACTGTTCTTACTAAATATAAGATTGCCTCTAGGGAATCTATTCCAACAGTCTCCCACTTGCACTAGAGCCAATCTGGCGCATCTCGTATGCCTATAGATCTGGCGTGCCCTTCATGCTTTCGCTGCGCAAGAGGTTTTGTGAGCGGATCTGAAAGATTGTCATCCGTTGGAATCTTGCACATCTTCACATCTCCTCGATCGATCATATCACGAATAAGATGGAATCTCCTAAGTACATGCTTTGATTTCTGGTGTGATCTTGGTTCCTTGGCTTGTGCGATCGCCACGGAGTTGTCACAGTACAACTTATGGGATCCACGATGCTAGGGACCACACCGAGCTCAGTGATAAACTTCTTTATCCAAACTGCCTCTTTTGCTGCTTCCGCAGCAGCAATGTACTTAGCTTCCGTTGTAGAATCAGCAACTGTCCCTTGCTTGGAACTCTTCCAGCTCACAGCTCCTCCGTTTAGGCAAAACACATATCCAGACTACGATCTGTGGTCATCTTTGTCGGTTTGGAAGCTTGCATCAGTGTAACCCTTTACACTTAGCTCTTCCTTACCTCCAAATATCAAGAACGCATCCTTAGTTCTTCTCAAGTACTTTAGGATGTTCTTGACAGCAATCCAGTGACTCTCACCAGGATTGGACTGATATCTGCTCACCATACTCAACGCGTATGACATGGCGTACATGATGGATCCTATGGCCGAAGCATAGGGTATCCTATTCATGCGGTCCTTCTCAATCTCATTGGAGGGACAGTCATTCTTGGAAAGAGTGACTCCATGCGACATGGGCAAGAATCCCTTCTTGGAATCTTGCATGTTGAACCTCTTCAACACCTTTTCTACATATGTACTTTGTCTTAGGCCGAGCAACCTTCTAGATCTATCTCTATAGATCTTTATACCAAGTATGTAGGCTACGTACCCTAAGTCCTTCATTGCAAAACACTTTCCTAGCCAATATTTAACACATTGCAAAGCAGGAATGCTGTTGCCAATGATTAGTATGTCATCCACATACAAGACCAGAAACACTACAGAGCTCCCACTAACCTTCTTGTAAACACAAGGCTCATCTTCGTTCTTGATGAAGCCAAACTCTTTGACCACGTCATCAAAATGTCGATTCCAACTCCTAGAAGATTGCTTCAACCCATATATGGATCCTTGCAGCTTACAGACTTTATTTGCATTCTCTGGATCCTCAATACCTCCGGTTGTGTCATGTACACATCCTTCAGGAGGTTCCCCTAAAGGAACGCTGTTTTGACATCCATCTGCCAAATCTCATAGACGTAGTATGCTGCAATAGCAAGTAGGATTCGAATGGATTTAGTCATGGCGACAGAATAAAAGGTATCATCATAGTCAATATCATGAATATGTCTATACCCTTTGGATACCAATCGTCCCTTATAGGCAACTACCTTGCAATCCATGTTGGTCTTCTTCTGGAAGACCCACTTGCAACCTATGGGCCAAGCCCCTTCGGGTGGTTCCACCAAAGTCCATACTTTGTTTGTGTACATGGAATCCATTTCGGATCTCATGGCTTCTAGACAATTCTTAGAGTCTGGGCCTTTCATGGCCTCCCCGTAGGTTGCAGGCTCATCATCCATGAGTGGTACGTCATCGGGCTCATTCACGAGAAGTCCATACCTCTCTGGCTCATGACGCACTCTTCCTGACCTACGGAGTTCCTGTGTTACCTGAATAGGTTCCTCCACAACGACTTGTGGTTCCTTTTCATGTTCCATAATCGATTCAGTGATTTGTGGTTCTTGCTTCTTTAGAGACAAACTCTCTTTCTAGAAACACGCCGGTCCGAGCAACAAACATTTTGTTCTCGGTGGGATTGTAGAAATAATATCCTTTAGTTTCCTTTGGATATCCCACAAATTTACACTTATCCGCTTTGGGCCCGAGCTTGTCTGTTTGTAAACGTTTTACATAGACATCGCAGCCCCAAATCTTCATAAACGACACTATGGGACGCTTCCCAATCCATATCTCATATGGTGTCTTCATGGCCGATTTGGATGGAACACGGTTAATGGTAAAAGCTGCCGTCATTAGAGCATGTCCCCAAAATGATATCGGAAGATCTTTTTGAGACATCATAAATCACACCATATCTAATAGCGCCTCTCGGATACGCCATTTCATTGTGGCGTTCAGGGTGGAGAAAGATGGGATACTATCCCACACTCTCTAAGATACTCATCAAACTCTTGGCTTAAGTATTCTCCTTCACGATCCGATCGTAGATCCTTAATAATTTGGCCAAGTTGCTTCTCTACTTCATTCTTGAATTCCTTGAACAATTCAAAGGATTCAGATTTGGCCTTCATAAGGTATACAAATCCATATCTACTGAAATCATCAGTAAATGTGATGAAGTAGGTGTAACCACCTCTGGCAGGCGTGGGGAACGGCCGCATACATCGGTATGTATGAGTGCCAATAACTCACTAGTCCTCTCACCTTTCTTGTTGAAAGGGTACCTTGTCATTTTTCCTAATAAACAAGATTCACATGTCTCATATGATTCCAAATCAAATGAGTCTAGAAGTCCATCCTTATGGAGTCTAGATATGCGTTTCTCATTTATATGGCCTAAACGACAATGACATAGATATGTAGGATTTAAATCATGAGTTTTAATCCTTTTAGTATTTATTTTATAGATTGGACTGTTTAGATCAAGGATATATAATCCATTAGACAAATGCGCACAACAATAGTGCATACTATCAAAATAAATGGAGCAACATTTGTCCTTTATTGAAATAGAAAAACCTTCTCGTCCAAACAAGAAATAGAAACAATGTTTCTGCTCATAGCAGGCACATAAAAGCAATTGTCTAATTCTAAAATAATTCCAGAAGGAAAGGATAGCTCATAAACGCCTACAGCTAATGCAACATTTTTTGCTCCATTCCCGACGCGCGGATCGATCTCCCCTTTAGCCAATCTTCTACTTCTTTTCAAATCCTGCACATTTCGACAAATGTGAGAACCACATCCAGTATCCAATACCCAAGAAATAGAAAGTTTGAAGTATATAACATAAATACCTGGTGGTGGTGGAATCACTATTCCAATCTTCTTATCCTCCAGATATTTAGGGCAATTCCTCCTCCAGTGACCCGGCTGGCTGCAGTAGTGACATTCACCTTTAGCCACGCCTCCACTAGGCTTTAGGGCTTTCTTGGATTTCGCAACTTTCTTGCGCTATCCTTTGGAAGTAGAGGCAACTCCTTTGCCCTTCTTCCTATGCACCATCATTATGGCCTTTCCCTTGCCTTTGTTAACGCTCTGTTCCGCTGTCTTTAGCATGTTCAACAAGTCTGGGAGAGTCTTACTGATCTCGTTCATATTATAGTTCATGATGAACTGATTATAACTGTCAGGCAACGATTGCAAGACAAGATAAGTAGCCAAATCTTGTCCAAGTGCGAATCCCAGTCTCTCAAGATTCTAAATGTACCCGATCATTCGGAGCACATGAGGCCCTACTGGATTCCCCTCTGCAAGACTACTCTTGAATAATGCTTTAGAAACCTCATAGCGCTAATGGCTTGCCTGTTACTGAAACAATTGTTTCAAGTGTATGATCATATCATAGTCATGGTGCAAAGAATGAGGCAAGTCACGTCATTAGAATCATCAACATGTTTCTGACGTGCCCTCACATCCGCTAGAACAAACTCATCTTGTGGTGGGGCTGGAATTGGAGTGTCCAAGATGTACAAATTCTTTTCTTGCTTTAGGACAGTCCTTAAGTTTCTGTACCAGTAAAGGAAATTTGTTCCAGACAGTTTATCCTTCTTAAGTACAGATCGTATGGATGAAGTCGATGCGTTGTTGTTTGCCATTTGGAATTCTACAAAACGAGAAATGTGCAATTTTAGTATTTTGATCAATTTAACTATATTTAATAATGGCTAGATCATAAAATATATCTCTCACTATTTTTATCGGATTAATAGCCCTTACCATTAATGCGGAAAATATCATTATATTTTCTAGTAGGTCCAAGATACCTTTTTCACCTCTTCTCGAGCTTGCTTTGGCAAGTCACCCAAGAATAGGTTATTTAGGTAGGAACCATTCAATTGCATCCCATGCAACTCTTGGTCCAATTAGGTGAATAACTCTTTTATTCTTTATCCATTGAATAACGCCTAATTGTCATGCCTCTAGGCTCATCAATCCAATTGAGTCTTACCCAGTTGCGTCCAACCTCTCGCTTCAACATACACACATTACTAGCTTGTGTCGTCTTCAACACATCATGGTAAATTAAAATCGTCTTGCTTTGGCAAGCCCGAATTTTAATAAACCTTGATTATGAAGGGTGTTTTGGCAAGAGAAGGCAAAACGCAATATTTAATTGAGGGATTTAATTTTCTTAATTTGTTTAGTTGATCCAATCAACATGATCTACTTATTTGGATTGGGCAGTCCACAATAAAAGACCATCCTTGTTTATTATTATCTTATTAATGTTTTGCTAGTATCGCCATACACACAAAAATAAATAAGAGGACATAATAATATACATCCACAAAATAATAAAAAAAACGTGGCATGAATATGGCCCCTAGACTAAGATATTATCAAGCCATGATAATATCTAATTGCCCTAAAGTGACAAGCTCATCTCCATGTGCTCCACCATAGCCGCGCGCCTAGAGGGGTGTCTTCTTTGTCTTTTGGCTTCTTTGGTCCTCCGGTCTTCTTCTCCATGCTCTTGGCTATCATCTAAATATTTCTAATTCTAGCCTAACATCTAGAATAAATAAATAATAAAAGCCTCACATGTCGAGGAGAAAAGACGACTCGCAGGTCGTAAAACCTAATTAATTATTATATTAATTTGATCAGCTCGCAGGCCGTAAACCAAACCACAAAGAAATAAACATCCACAATCCTAGGCCATATCCATCCACCATGCAACAAAGCACTTAATACAGTTAAAACTATTTTTTAACGCGCTTGTTCTATTTTAATTGAATTGGGTAATTTAGGGTTACAACGGTCCAAGGGGTCTAACCTAAGCCTGGACCGAACCCCAAGGACCGCTGCCCGCCACTAGGCCCGGCGCAAGGCCGCCCGCCCCATGTGGCCCGCGGCCCTTGCTTGGAGCGCAAGGAAGGGGGCGGACGGCTAGGGTTTTGACCTTAGCCTCCTTCCCTTCTTCCTTGTTTCCCAAGCATGGTTGTTTCATTTTATGGATATTTCCATAATTGAAAACTCCCTTTCAATTGTGTGCCCATGAACCCTAATTTTTCAAGAACCTAATAATTCACATCCTATGTGATAAAACTCACCAATTCTAACATCTAATATTAAATTAGATCTTGTTTATGTTGAATCAAATTCAATTTGCATCTACTATGCCAATTACTTTCAGTTTTCACGTAATAACAATAATACGCTGTATAAACTGAAATCGTAACACATAAAATCATGTTATGCTCTACGACATATGGCTCTGATACCACTGTTGGGTTTTGACGTAGGTAACGCAGGGAGTAACAAAATTTTAATCCTACTCAAAGCCCACCACGGATCGTCAGGAAGAGATATCAATACATGATAAGTGACATATTAATTGTGTACCTTTTTGATATGAGAGATCACACGAAGAATGATATCCTCGTCTCTGTTGGAATAGATGCCCTAGAGGCAATCTAGTTTAGTATGAATTTGTATATGGCTAGAAAATTCATTTATTATTTATTGGATATTTAATATAATGAAGTCCTTAGATTTACAATTGTGTTGTTTATCTTAAATATCCCTAGTCAAGTATAATGATTAAATGGGACAATCATCTATAGACTAGTATGGGGTTGGATTGATATGGAGATATCACGATCCAACACATAGGTGTGCATTACGGAATGTTGCACTGGATTGACCCATCTTCGAGAAGGCTACATACACGTTATGTTGAGTCACAAGCGCTTCTCGCGGTGCAATGGTATTGTCATCCTTAGACTTGAAGTCACTAGATATTCTAGTTGTGGATTGTTGTGATCTTGGTAGCGTTAAACGCTACACCGTAACTGGGTAGTTATAAAGGCGTGTACTGGATACAATGAGAAGCAAGCTTAGAGATCGTAGTGGACGTAGAGAGGATTTGCCCCTCCCACATAACGGGAGCAAGTATCCTAGGCCACTCGAGGGGTAGTGCTTATAGAATGTCTGGCCAGACTCAAATAAATCAATATGGGATATTGATGTTATTTGCACGAATAAGGCTATTCCCATAGATCGAGAAACTATGGATTGGATATATGAGTGTGACTTGTATGTCTCGTGTCCAATCCGGATATGGAGGCAAAGGGATGAGACAATTACTTGTACAAAGGTTGTCAAGATGACTATTCTATTAGTTGGCTAGAATGGATGTTTTGCTAGAGACCGCTCCATAATAGCAAATAGTTGCTACCAATTAGATAGAACCTATGGGGTCACACGCTATATAGAGTTGAACTAGATTTGGGAATTAATTAATTGGATTAATTAATTAGAAGGATCACTTTGCAAACCCTTGCAAACTTAGTAGGGACTAATTTGCAAGGAAGGGACTAAATTGAATTCTAGTTGGACTAGAATAAGTCCTTTAGGTAGTTAACAAGGAGTTGTTGGACTATATAAAGGACCCTCCTTCCTTCCTTCCTCATAACTTATGCTCATTAGTGAACATAACAAGAGTGGGAGAGAACAAAGGAGAGAGAGCAAGCAACAAGGAGGGCCCGACGCCGCCCCTTGCCGCCGCCCTCGTCCCCGTCGGCCAAAAGAGGCCGAGAGCCTCTTTTTGTCTCGTTTTGCGTGATTTATTCTTCCTCTTCCTATTCCGGGCTAGCACCAAGGAGTTTGGGAGATCTAGGATCAACTCTAGGCGTGGATCAACTATAGAGAACGTGACATTATTCGCGTTTGAAGTCATCAAGGAGAACCCAAAGGTGTGTTTATGATTTCTAACCTTCACTATCGTTATGTCTCTAGACTTGTGATCCTTGGAGGGTTTTGCATGGTTATATGTTTGATTATGCTTCCGTTGTGCGATCCATGAATCAAAACCCTACAGTGGTATTAGAGCCACATGTCATAGAGCATAAACGTAGTTTATGTGTTACGTTTTAGTTGTTTTACACCTTAATTTGATTGTTTATCGCGTAAAACAAGACAAATCAAGCATGGGATGCAATTTGTCAATAACTAAGCATAACAAGATCCAATTTTTGCATTGGATGCATGAATTGGTGAGTTTGAGAAATTTTAGGATCTTAGATCTAGGGTTTGGGCATCCTTGGGGAAGAAGGAGTTCTCCCAAAACAAGGAAACAACCAAACTTGGGAACCAAGCAAGGGAGTTGTTTTGGAAACAACTCCCATAGAAGGGTTCGGCCCCCCTAGGGACCGCCCCCTTGCTTGCCGCCCAAGCTTGGGAGCCCTAAGGGGCCGGGCGGCCCTAACCCGCGGGCCTAGCTTGCGGGTTTTGGGCCGGGCCGGCCCTAGGGCCTTATGGTTCACTTTAATGGGCCCGGGCAATTGGATTGTTGGGCCCATGGACCGTTTTAACCCTAGAAATCCTAAAATCAATTAAAATTGACCAAGCGCGTTAAAATTGGATTTTAACTGTTTATGTGCAAATCGCATGGTGATTGGATATGGCCTTAGGATGTGGTTTGATGTGGATGTTTAATTTTGTGGTTTGGTTTTACGGCCTGCGAGCTGATCAATTAATTGTAATAATTAATTAGGGTTTTATGGCCTGCGTGCCATTTTTTTCTCAACTTGTGACATTTATTTTATTTAGTATAGATTTTAGCTAGTTCTAGATAAAGTAGATTGTTAGCCAAGATTGGAGAAAAAGAAGCCCTAAGCCAAAGAAGCCACAAAAGATGGAGCATGGAGCATGGAGCAATCCACAAGACTATGAAGGATGGACCAAAAGATCAAGACGCATGGAGATGTGTTTGCTTTAGGGTTCATGGATAATTCCATTGGCTTGGAATTATCTTAGTCCAGAAAAGGCCATATCCACATCACGTTTAATTTTCAGTTTTGTGGTTGTTTATTTATTGTCTTATTATTTGTGTGGTTGGTGTATGGATGATGCATGCAATTAGGATAATAAGATAATTAGACAACCCGGATCTATTATTTGGAGTTGTGCCCAAACTCAAATAGATAGATTAGTTGATATTGATCAACAAAACAATTAAAGAATTGAATTTAAAATCCCTCAAAATTCAAATATTGTGTTCTTGCCTTCTCGTTATTTAATCACTCATTATCATCATTATTTACCAAGCTCGTGCGTGCCAAAGCATGGCGACTTGGTTCATAATGATGGAATGCGATGGCACGTAACAATGTGCAATTGTTTAGATAAGAGGTTGAACACAACTAGGCTATTAATTTGATTAAGAAACCTAGAGTTAATCAATTGGGATTATCCATATGGATGGATAAATAAGGAGTTATTTGCCCGATTGAACCAAGAGTTGCATATGGGATGCAATTGGAATTGTTCCTACCTAAAGTAGTCAAATTATGGGTGACTTGCCAAAGCAAGCTCATAAGGAGATGAAAGATGGATCTTGGCCCACTAGAAAATATAAGGATATTTTCCGCATTAATATCTTGAGGGTTATTAATCCGTAGAAAAATAGTGGGAACTATATTTAATAAACTAGCCATTATTAAATATAGTCAAAAATTCACAAATACTAAAACTTGCGTATTTTCCTTTTTGTAGAATTCCAAATGGCAAACAACTCATCGAGTTCACAACATTCCCTACGATCTGTCCTTGAGAAGGACAAGCTCTCTGGAACCAACTTTCTTGATTGGTACAGAAACTTGAGAATTGTTCTCAAGCAAGAGAAGAAACTGTACGCAATAGAGGAGCATGTTCCAGAACGTCCAGAGAACCAAACACCTGCTGCCTTAAAGACGTATCAAAAGCGTGTTGACGACGCTAATGATGCGGCCTGCCTTATGCTTTGCACCATGACTTCTGAGCTTCAACACGAAAACATGAATGCTGTCGATATGATCGAACATCTAAAGCAGCTCTTCCAAGAGCAGGCGAGGGTAGAGAGGTATGAGGTCTCAAAGGCACTGTTCAAATGTCATCTGGCAGAAGGGAACCCGGTGGGACCCCATGTACTCCGAATGATCGGGTACTTGGAGAATCTCGCCCGACTGGGGTTCCCGGTCGGCCAAGAGTTGGCAACCGATATCGTGTTGCAATCGTTGCCCGAGAGTTATGGACAGTTCATTATGAACTATAACATGAACGAGATCGTTAAACCACTGCCAGATTTGCTCAACATGTTGAGGACGGCTGAACAGAGCATCAACAAGGGTAAGGGCAAGGCCATTATGATGGTGCAGAAAGGAAAGGGCAAAAGGTTTGCCTCTTCCTCCAAGGGCAAGGGCAAGTCAGTTCCCAAGTCCAAGGAACCTGCCCTTAAGCCTGTTGGTGGCATTGCCAAGGCCGTGACTAAAGGTGAGTGTCACTACTGCAGTCAGCCTGGACACTGGAGGAGGAACTGTCCAAAATATCTGGAGGACAAGAGGCTTGGAATAGTGATTCCACCACCACCAGGTATTTTTGTTGTAGATGTCAATTTAACTGTCTCTACATCATGGGTATTAGATACTGGATGTGGATCTCATATTTGTCGAAATATGCAGGATCTAAAGAGAAGTAAAAGATTTGCTAAAGGGGAGGTAGATCTGCGCGTTGGGGATGGAGCAAAGGTTGCTGCGTTGGCCATAGGCGTGTGCGAGCTATCTCTGCCTTCAGGATTAGTTTTAGAATTAAATAATTGCTATTTTGTGCCTGCTATGAGCAGAAACATTATTTCTATTTCTTGTTTGGACAAGGATGGTTTTATTTTTTCAATAAAGAACAATTGTTGTTCCTTTTATTTAAATAATATTCACTATTTTAGTGCGCAATTATTTTAATGGACTTTATGTACTTGATCAAAGCAATCCTGTCTACAACATTAATACCAAGCGGATTAAAATAAATGATTTAAATCCTGCTTATTTATGGCACTGTCGTTTAGGCCACATAAATGAGAAACGTGTATCTAGACTCCATAAGGATGGATTACTAGACTCATTTGATTTTGAATCATATGAGACATGTGAGGCTTGTTTATTGGGAAAAATGACAAAGTCCCCTTTCAATAAGAAAGGTGAGAGGACTAGTGAGCAATTGGCACTCATACATACCGATGTGTGTGGGCCATTTGCCACGCCTGCCAGGGGTGGTTATGTCTACTTCATTACATTTACTGATGATTACAGTAGATATGGATTTGTGTACCTAATGAGGGCAAAATCCGAATCCTTTGAAGTGTTCAAAGAATTCAAGAATGAAGTAGAGAAGCAACTTGGCAAAAGTATAAAGGCTCTGCGATCGGATCGTGGAGGAGAATACTTGAGCCAAGAGTTTGACAACTATCTTAGAGAGCGTGGGATCGTGTCCCAACTCACTCCACCCGGAACGCCACAATGGAATGGCGTGTCCGAGAGGAGGAATCGAACCCTATTGGATATGGTTCGATCTATGATGTGTCAAACCGATCTTCCATTATCATTTTGGGGCTACGCTCTATTAAGTGCAGCTTTCACCATTAACCGTGTTCCATCTAAATCAGTCATGAAGACACCATATGAGATGTGGAGTGGGAGGCGTCCCACACTGTCGTTCATGAGGATTTGGGGCTGCGATGTCTATGTAAAACGTTTACAATCAGACAAGCTAGGGCCTAAATCGGATAAGTGTAAATTTGTGGGGTACCCTAAGGAAACTAAGGGATACTACTTCTACAATCCAACCGAGAACAAAGTGTTTGTTGCTCGGACCGGCGTGTTTCTAGAAAGAGAATTTGTCTCTAAAGAAGCAAGTGGGAGGAATGTAGAACTTGAAGAGGTTCAAGATCCACAAATCACTGAACCGATTATGGAATATGAACAGGAACCACAAACAGTTGTGGAGCCACTTGTTCAGGTAACACAAGAGCTTCGTAGATCTAGTAAAGTGCGCCAGGAACCCGAGAGGTATGGACTTCTCGTAACCGATTCCGGTGACACGATGCTCATAGATGATTAGCCTACTACCTATGAGGAGGCCATGAGTGGCCCAGACTCTCAGAAGTGGCTGTAAGCCATGAGATCCGAGATGGAATTCATGTATACCAACAAAGTATGAAATTTGGTGGAACCACCCGATGGGGCGCGGCCCATAGGGTGCAAGTGGGTCTTCAAGAAGAAGATCGACATAGATGGTAATGTGATTACCTATAAGGGCCGATTGGTGGCTAAAGGATTCAGACAGATTCATGGTATTGACTATGATGAAACCTTTTCACCAGTCGCAATGACCAAATCCATCCGAATCCTACTTGCGATTGCAGCATACCACGACTATGAGATTTGGCAGATGGATGTCAAAAAAGCATTCCTTTATGGGAATCTCCTCGAGGACATGTATATGATACAGCCGGAGGGTTTTGAGGATCCAAAGCAAGCCAACAAAGTCTCTAAGCTGCAACGGTCCATTTATGGATTGAAGCAAGCTTCTAGGAGTTGGAATCGACGTTTTGATGAAGTGGTCAAAGAGTTTGGCTTCATCAGAAACGAAGATGAGTCTTGTGTCTACAAGAAGGTTAGTGGGAGCTCTGTAGCTTTTCTGGTCTTGTATGTGGATGACATACTACTCATTGGAAACGACATTCCCATGCTGCAATCTGTGAAAGATTGGCTAGGAAAGTGTTTCTCAATGAAGGACTTAGGGGAAGCAGCCTATATACTCGGTATAAAGATCTATAGAGATAGATCTAAAAGGTTGCTAGGCCTAAGTCAAAGTACATATATTGACAAGGTGTTGAAGCGGTTCAACATGCAAGATTCCAAGAAGGGATTCTTGCCCATGTCACATGGAATCACTCTTTCGAAGAGTGGTTGTCCCTCCAATGAGATTGAGAAGGAACGTATGAGTAGGATCCCCTATGCCTCGGCCATAGGATCTATCATGTACGCCATGTTATGTACTAGACCAGATGTGTCATATGCCTTGAGTATGACAAGCAGATACCAATCTAATCCAGGTGAGAGTCACTGGATTGCAGTCAAGAACATCCTATAGTACTTGAGAAGAACTAAGGATGCTTTCTTGATATTTGGCGGTGAGGAAGAGTTGCGTGTAAGGGGTTACACTAATGCAAGCTTCCAAACCGATAGAGATGACTTTAGATCACAGTCGGGATATGTGTTTTGCCTGAATGGAGCAGCGGTGAGCTGGAAGAGTTCCAAGCAAGAGACGGTAGCTGATTCTACAACAGAGGCTGAGTACATTGCTGCAAATGGCGCAGCAAAGGAGGCTGTTTGGATCAGAAAGTTTGTTTCTGAACTTGGTGTGGTCCCTAGCATTGCGGATCCAGTGGAGTTGTTCTGTGACAACACTGGGGCGATCGCGCAATCAAAGGAACCAAGATCGCACCAGAAGTCCAAGCACGTGCTCAGGAAGTTTCATCTGATTCGAGATATTATCGATAGAGGAGACGTTCGGATATGCAAGATTCCTACAGATGATAATCTGTCAGACCCGCTTACGAAGCCTCTCACGCAGTGCAAGCATGAAGGGCACACTAGGAGTATGGGCATACGAGATGCGCCAGATTGGCTCTAGTGCAAGTGGGAGACTGTTGGAATAGATTCCCTAGAGGCAATCTAGTTTAGTATGAATTTGTATATGGCTAGAAAATTCATTTATTATTTATTGGATATTTAATATAATGAAGTCCTTAGATTTACAATTGTGTTGTTTATCTTAAATATCCCTAGTCAAGTATAATGATTAAATGGGACAATCATCTATAGACTAGTATGGGGTTGGATTGATATGGAGATATCACGATCCAACACATAGGTGTGCATTACCGAATGTTGCACTGGATTGACCCATCTCTGAGAAGGCTACATACACGTTATGTTGAGTCACAAGCGCTTCTCGCGGTGCAATGGTATTGTCATCCTTAGACTTGAAGTCACTAGATATTCTAGTTGTGGATTGTTGTGATCTTGGTAGCGTTAAACGCTACACCGTAACTGGGTAGTTATAAAGGCGTGTACTGGATACAATGAAAAGCAAGCTTAGAGATCGTAGTGGACGTAGAGAGGATTTGCCCCTCCCACATAACGGGAGCAAGTATCCTAGGCCACTCGAGGGATAGTGCTTATAGAATGTCTGGCCAGACTCAAATAAATCAATATGGGATATTGATGTTATTTGCACGAATAAGGCTATTCCCATGGATCGAGAAACTATGGATTGGATATACGAGTGTGACTTGTATGTCTCGTGTCCAATCCGGATATGGAGGCAAAGGGATGAGACAATTACTTGTACAAAGGTTGTCAAGATGACTATTCTATTAGTTGGCTAGAATGGATGTTTTGCTAGAGACCGCTCCATATTAGCAAATAGTTGCTACCAACTAGATAGAACCTATGGGGTCACACGCTATATAGAGTTGAACTAGATTTGGGAATTAATTAATTGGATTGATTAATTAGAAGGATCACTTTGCAAACCCTTGCAAACTTAGTAGGGACTAATTTGCAAGGAAGGGACTAAATTGAATTCTAGTTGGACTAGAATAAGTCCTTTAGGTAGTTAACAAGGAGTTGTTGGACTATATAAAGGACTCTCCTTCCTTCCTTCCTCATAACTTATGCTCATTAGTGAACATAACAAGAGTGGGAGAGAACAAAGGAGAGAGAGCAAGCAACAAGGAGGGCCCGACGCCGCCCCTTGCCGCCGCCCTCGTCCCCGTCGGCCAAAAGAGGCCGATAGCCTCTTTTTGTCTCGTTTTGCGTGATTTCTTCTTCCTCTTCCTATTCCAGGCTAGCACCAAGGAGTTTGGGAGATCTAGGATCAACTCTAGGCGTGGATCAACTATAGAGAACGTGACATTATTCGCGTTTGAAGTCATCAAGGAGAACCCAAAGGTGTGTTTATGATTTCTAACCTTCACTATCGTTATGTCTCTAAACTTGTGATCCTTGGAGGGTTTTGCATGGTTATATGTTTGATTATGCTTCCGTTGTGCGATCCATGAATCAAAACCCTACAGTCTCTACGGTTGATCCACTTCTAGAGGTGAGATCTATATTCTTCCTTCAACAAGTTCTAGCTTGAACCGGAGGTAGGAAGAAGAAGGAATCAAACAACAAAGGGACAAGGAGGGGTTCGGCGCTCCTTTTGCGCTGACGGGAAGGGGCGGACGGGCCTAGGGGCGTGCGCCTCTAGGTCTTGTCTTTCTCTCTCTCTTTTGCTCTCTCCCACTCTTTTTGTTATGTCTAATAACATTAGTTGTGGGAAGGAAGCTAGAGCCTTCTTTATATACTCCAACAACTCCTTGTTGTTTCCATAAAAGTTCCCTTCCTTGCACAACTAGTCCTACTAAGTTTGCAAGGTGTTGCATAATGATCCTTCTCATTAATTAATCATATTAGTTAATCCAAAATCTAGCTCTACTCTATTTGACGTGTGACCCCATAGGTTTCTACTTAGTTGGTAGTAACTTATTACTAACATGGAGCGGTGTCTAGCAACACATCCATGCCACCCAACTAATAGAAATAGTCAGTGATCCCGACAAACCTCTTGTGCCCAGTATTTCATATTGCACTATCCCTTTGTCTCCATATCCAGAATGGACACGAGACATAAATAGTCACACTCGTATATCCAATCCACAGTTCCTCGATCCTGGGAATATGCTTATGTGAGCAGATAACATGAATATCTCCATATTGATTTATCTGAGTCTGGCCAGACATTCAATAAAGCCTCATCCCTCGAGTGGCCGTGGATATTTACTCCCATTATGTTGGAGGGACAAATCCTCTCTACATCACTACGATCTCTAAGCTTGCTTCCTATCATGCTCGATAGCTATCTTTATAATTACCCAGTTACGGTGTAACGTTTGATAACATCAAAGCACGATATTTCACAACTAGAGTATCTAGTGGCTTGAAGTCTAAGGATTGCAATATTATTAGCAGTATGAGAAGCGATTGTGACTTAACATAATCTAATGTATCCTTCTCGTTGTGGTTCAATCCAGTATGCCATTACTCCTAATGCATACCCATGTGTTAGACTTGATATCTCCATATCAATCTACCCACATACTAGTCTATATTTGATCGTCATATTAATCAATATAATGGAATAGGTATATTTAATATAAACAACACATTGTATCTAAGGACTTCATTTTATTAAATATCACAATATTTAATAAATGAATATTCTAGCCAAAACAATGTTCAGACTAAATATAAGATTGCCTCTAGGGCATCTATTCCAACAATATGTTATTTTTCGTCAGACTATGTGTTAGCTGTTTCTATACTTGTTTATACTTGCTGGTTAATCATGATTATTGAGTTGCAGGTTGCTGAGTATATAAGAATATTTGTTTTATCTTTCATCAAGTGGGAGATTTATAATTCAATGTCTCTGAATTGATGAGAATTATGAACTTGGGAAGTTTATATGTTTAAGACGATGAAAGACAGGGGTTTAATATGAAGGCAGTTTCAAAGCTCCAAGGTCTTGAAACTCAACTCAGACTATGAACTTGTTAAATGATATCTGATAATATCTGTGTTGTAGGCTTGGCACTGGATTAGATGTTGTTTGAATAAGTATTACAAATATTCTTTGGCTATCTTATTGTGTTTCTAACATTCTCAGATCTCTTAGTTTGATTGCATAAAGAATCATAGAATTGGAAGGCATAAGCTTTAATTTGAAAAATGTTTGAGAGCTCCAAGGCCTTGGAGAGTGCCCTTGAGCTTTGACAATTTTTCTTCTGTCTAACTAATTCTAATTCCAGGGTGTTATGATTGTTTATATGATTGATTATGACTTGTTATGAATCTTAATCATCTCATTGTATTTAATTATCATAGATTGCTTATCTTGATTTAAATTTTGCATATTGAAAAATAAGTTCAGTTTATTGCTTTAACTGATCTCTCAAACAATCAGTATTTTCTGTGCTATATCTTCTAGATTTTGTTTGATCTTGTGATCAAGTTTTTTCAGGGTTGTTCGTCCTTCAAACCTCTCAAACGAACTCTAATAGCTATCCAAATATAGATTTTGAAAGTAGCATATCAGAGGTGAGGATTTGTACGAAATCAGTCCTAAAATCTCTCAGTCTGTTGTAGAGTTTTTTATATATTACAGTTTGAATTTCAAAAGGAAAAGACACACAAGAGACAGCTTATCATTGTGAAAGAAGAGATTTTTTCAGTCGGGGAAGATCATACATACAACTATATGTACAATCAAGGAATTCAACACTGCAGGAGTGAAGATCAATCATCCAGAAATCTGAAGAACAGTTCCAAGCTTTATTGCTTATTCTTTTGTGTTCTTCAATTGTCTCTTCTTTCTATATTTTATTTTATTTTTCTTTCTTCAAAGCCTTTAATTTCTTTTAATCTGTTTCAAGTTCTTATTTAATAACTCTAAGTATGATCCTACATTCCTAAACTCTTTTGATGAAAGTCAAAAAGGGGGAGAGGATATGTGATGTGTAATATTTTTAGGATTATAGATGTTGTAGGTTTTCATTATCCATGTTAATTATGTTAGTTTATTGTTTTTGGATCATATATGTTATTTTTTGTCAGACTATGTGTTAGCTGTTTCTATACTTGTTTATACTTGCTGGTTAATCATAATTATTGAGTTGCAGGTTGCTGAGTAGATACGATTTTTTTTTCCTTCATCAAGGGGGAGATTGATAATTCAATGTCTCTAAATTGAGGAGAAGTATTAACTTGGGAAGTTTATATGTTTAAGATGAAGAAAGACAGGGGTTTAATATGAAGGCAGTTTCAAAGCGCCAAGGCCTTGAAACTCAACTCAGACTATGAACTTGTTTATTGATATCTGATAATATCTGTGTTTCAGGCTTTGAATTGGATTAGATGTTGTTTGAATAGGTTTTACAAATATTCTTAGGCTTTCTTATTGCTTTTCTAACATTCTCAAATCTCTTAGTTTTATTGAATCGAAAATCATAGAACTGGAAGGCATAAGCTTTGAAAAATGTCTGAGAGCTCCAAGGCCTTGGAGAGTGCCCTTGATCTTTGACAGTTTTTCTTCTCGCTAACTAATTATTATTGCAGGGTGTTATGATTGTTTATATGATTGATTATTGAATGTTTATTAGTCTTAATGATGTCATTATATTTACTTATCATAGATTGCTGATGTTGATTTAAATTGTGCATATTGGAAAAGTAGTTCAGTATATTGCTTTAACTGATCTGTCAAACAGTCAGTATTTTCTGTGCTATTTCTTTTGGATTTTGTTTGAACTTGTGATCAAGATTTTTCAGGGTTGTTCGTCGTTCAAACCTCTCAAACAAAATCTAATAGCTATCCAATCATAGTATTTGAAAGAAGCATATCAGGGATGAGGATTTGTACGAAATCAGTTCCTAAAATCTCTCATTCAGTTGCAGAGTTTGTTATATATTGCATTTTGAATTTCGAAAGGAAGAGACACACAAGATAGGGCTTATCATTGTTAAAGAAGAGATTTTTTCAATCGAAAAAGATCATACATACAACTCTTCATACAATCAAGGACTTCAACACTGCATGAGTGAAGATCAATCATCCATAAATCTGAGGAACATTTTCCATCTTTATTGCTTATTCTTTTCTGTGTTCTTCAATTTTACTTAATCAGTATTATTCATTCTGTTTTCTTAAACCTCACAAACTTCGAAGTTCAGTTGTTCAACAACAAGAGGTTCTTATTGTTTGAACAGGTAATAGTTGTTACCAGATAGGTTTGGAACCAAAAGCTGTATAAGTGTAAGGTAGATCACTTAGGCTTGAGATCCAGGGTTAAATCTAGGTGATTTATAAGAGGTGTGTTCAAATCCTGAAGGGAACAAATCCCTCTGGTAGAGAGTAGTCCAATTGTGACTGAACTCCGTAAAAATTCATGTGTTCTATTGCTTTACTTTACTGCTTTATATTCCTGTTGCAAATCTGTCCAGAACAGTTAGCTCCAAAGCTTTGTAGAATTTCCTATCTCAAAGCTTTGAAGTTTATGATAGATGAAGTACTATCTCAAGCTTTTCAAATCAATTACAAAGCTTTGACATTTCTTGTAAACATTGGCTTAAAGTTTTAATAAAGACTAGCTTTTAGCAAATGGATCGATATGGAGATATGTTAACATGAATAAAGTCCTTAGAATATAAATGTTATATTGTGAAATATCCCTGGTCGATTATATTGATTAACAGGACAATCAACTATGGACTAGTATAGGGTTGGATTGATATGGAGATATCACGATCTAACACATGGGTATGCATTAGGGGTAATGGCATACTGGATTGACCCATCTCCGACAAGGCTACATACAAGTTATGTAAAGTCACAAGCGCTTCTCACAGTGACAACGGTATTGTCATCCTTAGACTTGAAGTCACTAGCTCATCTAGTTGTGGATTACTGTTTCTTGGTAGCGTCAAACGCTACACCGTGACTGGGTAGCCATAAAGGCGTGTATCGGACCCAATATGAAGCAAGCTTAGATATCATAGTGATGTAGATAGAATTTGTCCCTCCCACATAACGGGAGCAAATATCCGCGACCACTCGAGGGATAGTGCTTATAGAATGTCTGGCCAGACTCAGATAAATCAATATTGGATATTGATCTTATCTGCATGGAAAAGGATATTCCTAGGATCGAGAAACTATGGATTGGATATAGGAGTGTGACTTTTATGTCTCGTTTCCAATCTGGATATAGAGACAAAGGGATGAGACAATACTTGTACTAGGTTTGTCGGATGACTATTTCTATTAGTTGGGTGGAATGGATGTGTTGCTAGACAACGCTCCATGTTAGTAAATAGTTACTACCAACTAAGTAGAAACCTATGGTGTCACACGCCATATGGATTGAACTAGACTTGAGAATTAATTAATTAGAATTAATTAGAAGGATCAAAACGCAACCACTTGCAAACTTAGTAGGACTAATTTTCAAGGTGAAATAATCCATCTATAGCCATGATTAGGATTTACCAAGGTGGACTAATTCATGTAGAGACATGATTAGGACTAGTTTGCAAAGAGAACTAATCCATGTATAGACATGATTATGACTAGTTTGCGAAGGGGACTAATCCTTACATGAATAGGATTAGGAGAGGAGTTCTTTATGTAGTAGGACAAGGAGTTGTTGGAATATATAAAGAACACTCCTAGCTTATTTTCTCTACACATCTACATAGAGAGAATAAAGAAAGGAGAGAGAGATCAACAAAAGGAGGCCGAAGCCCTCCCTTTGCCGCCCCTCTACCCACCGACCACAAAGAGGGCCTGAACCCCCTCATTGGCGATTCGTTGTGTGATTTCTTCTTCCTCTTCCATCATTCCTAGCTAGCACAAGTATTTGGAAGATCTAGATCTCAATCGTAGGTGTGGATCAACCGTATAGACGTGACACTATTCGCATTTGAAGTCATCACAGGAAACCTACAAGGTGACTATTACGAATCCTTTACTATCGTTATGAATTCTCTTCCTGTGATACTTAGAGGGTCTTGTGCGAATATTGTATTGTTTAATTCCGCTGCGTAATCCGTTACAAACCCCTACATGTACCCTTCAGGATTTGGCATTAGGTATATCTCGGGCGGGATTGGTGGTGCACATTCGACTTTCGGAATGACTCCATCTGTGATACTTTGGTTTACGAGGAAACTCTCCAATCGCTGCTCTAGAGTTGACATGTTTGTCTAAGTATTTCCTCCTGCGACAAGTGTAGAGGCAGCAATGAATTCGGGGATATAGGGCATGTTAGGATCATATGGAGAAGTATTCCCGAATTGGGTTTGAAATCCATTCGCATATGGTGGTTGTAGCTATCTCATTGGGTAACGTCCCTGAGGGGTTCCATTTGATACTCTCTCAGTTTGAAAGCTAGGTGCGGCTTGGGGTGGTGGTAAATTAGGCCCTTGGGGAGCTGGGCTAGATAGAAGAGGAGGTTGTTTTGAAGGTGGAGGACGTGGTAGCATGGCGGCATGTTGTGTTGATGCCACTGCTGCTCCAGAAGGAACTAAACTACCTTGTGAGAAATTGGCAGCGAAGTTCCCCAAAATCGCCATTATTTGGGAGATATGTGCAAATTGGGCTTGCATGACTCTCGCCTAGTTCTGGATGGTCGCGCGTTAAGCATATCCTGGGTCTAAGAATCATTTGAAACCGTGTGTGTCTGCAAGTTATTGTTGATGTTGACTAGAGTTTCATCTGTTGGGCCTCCTGTTGGAATTGTGCCTTAGAGGAGATTAATTTATTGTTACAAATATGTGGATTTACGATTCATTATGTTATCGATATGTAGATATGTTAACATGAATGAAGTCCTTAGAATATAAGTGTTATATTCTTAAATATCCCTAGTCGATTCTAATGACTAATAGGACAATCATCTATAGACTAGTATGAGGTTGGATTGATATGGAGATATCACAATCCAACACATGGGTATGCATTAGGAGTAATGGCATACTGGATTGACCCATCTCCGAGAAGGCTACATACAAGTTATGTAAAGTCAAAAGTGCTTCTCGAGGTGACAACGGCATTGTCATCCTTAGACTTGAAGTCACTAGATCTTCCAGTAATGGAATATTGTGTTTTGGTAGCGTCAAACTCTACACCGTGATTGGGTAGTCATAAAGGCGCGTATTGGACACAATAGGAAGCAAGATTAGATATCGTAGTGATGTAGATAGAATCTTTCCCTCCCACATAACGCGATCAAATATCGTAGGCCACTCAAGGGATAGTGCTTATAGAATGCCTGTCCAGACTCAAATAAATCAATATGGGATATTGATGTTATTTGCACGAATAAGGCTATTCCCAGGATCGAGGAACTATGGATTGGATATACGAGTGTGACTTGTATGTCTCGTGTCCAATACGGATATTGAGACAAAGGGATGAGACAATGCTTGCACAAGGTTTGTCATGATGACTATTTCTATTTGTTGGCTAGAACGGATGTCTTGCTAGAGGCCGCTCGATATTAGTAAATAGTTACTACCAAATAAATAGAACCTATGGGGTCACACTCCATATATGGGTGAACTCGACTTGGGAATTAATTAATATGATTAATTCATTAGAAGGATCAAAACGCTACAGCTTGCTAATTTAGTAGGACTAATATGCAAGTTGGACTAATCCATGTATAGACATGATTATGATTTGCCAAGGTGGACAAATTCATGTAGAGACATGATTAGGACAAATTTTGAAAGAGAACTAATCCATGCATGAACATGATTATGACTAGTTTGCAAAAGGGACTAATCCTTATTTGAGTGGTATTAGGAGAGGGGTTTTTATGTAGTAGGACAAGGAGTTGTTGGACTATGTAAAGAACACTCCTAGATTATTTTCTCGACATATCTACATGTTTAGAGTAGAAGAGAATAAATCAAGGAGAGAGATAAAATCCCAAAGGAGGTCCGAATCCCCCTTGGGACCGCCCCCTACCTGTCGGCCACATAAGAGGTGCCGCCCACCTTGTTGCTCCGTGTTGCGTGATTTTTTCTTCCTGTTCCATTCTTCCTAGCTAGCACAAGGCGTTTGGAAGATCTATCTCTCACCTCTAGGCGTGGATCAACCGTAGAGACGTGATGTTTCTCGTGTTTGAGGTCATCAAAGGAGACGTACAAGGTACATAACACAAATCCTTTACCATCGTCATGATTTATCTTCCTGTGATCCTTGGAGGGCCTTGATCGGATATTTATTATTATTCCGCTGCGTATCTGTGATAAAAAAACCCTACACCTCCGTCTCTTGGGGGAGAACGGTAACCGTCATCGCCGTCGTGAGACATGATTTGCAAGATAGTGAGTGAAGCGTGAAGGTTCATTCACGTCGGGTTCACCAATGTGTGCAAGGGATACTGGCGGATAGATATGGATGTATAACTGTAGAAGACAAGAACAAGCACACATTACAGATGAAGAACAACAAGTTAAGCAAGAAAGTTTAAGAGTAAGCCTTGTCAATGATCTGGGAGAGAGATAGTATGTATGATATGATAGCCAAAAGATCCGAACATAGAACAGAAGACAACACTCCTACATATAGGGGTCTTAGGACAACAGCTACGAGGAGTCATATAACCGTATGCGACAGTTATATAACTTCCTCGCACGTGTACGGTCGACCGCATATATAGGAGTGTGATAACCAAGTCTCTCAGATAACTGACAAGGGTCGCACGCAAGTATAACCGTTACTCACGTGCGACGAGCCTTACTCTAGCCTCCAAGACACATAGACTCCTTGACTCCCGTATTTCATATGCGAGGGACCCTGTCTCACAGCCCCCATGTAATAAGTATAGAATAATACTATAGTACCATAAAGTTTCATCAATGATTGCCACATGGACGATGATCGATATACACAAGATGCACTATCTACAAAAGTCAACCGTCTTGTTTTATTATATAGATAAATTTTGTTGTGTCTTCTAATAGTGTTATCCAAATGATTGGTTGTACATTTAAATATTTAAACGTTTTAATTTTATGACACTCACGATCGATCACACCTCACGAATGATGAATAAACGATGAAAAACACAAGATTTTGGTGGTTCGCCAGCACAAAATATGCTAACTACGTCCACAGACGAGAATGACCTTTATTCAACTTAGGATAATGATTCACAATGCTTACATATATTTCTCAGACTCCAAAGGACCTATTTATACACCCCCCCAAAACGGCCCGATGCCCTAAGGAATGGTTTCCATCATTAGTTGCCGCCTCAGGACTCTGTTCATCCGAAGGCCTTCGTGAGAAAACCATTCGCACTTTGAGACACCAAGCTGTTCCACGAAGAACTTCCTGTAATTGTCTTTCTGTGTGGTGGCTTCGTCCGAAGACTCCCCTTTCTCTGTGCGAAGACCCCCTTGTCTTTCCTGGGGCTCCTTCCTTTGTTGCTCCTTTGAGTCTCTTCGATCTTCAAGGCACTTCCCAACAACAATTTTGAAGCAAGTACATTTTCTTATTACCAATAGGCTAATTTTTAGGAGTGTAGCCTAAAAAAAGAAATACACAATCTCAAGATGGCGAGGGAAATTTCTGTTATGTTTGGCGAAGAGGATACATAATTTTGAGTTAACATAAAAAGATGCCTATACTGTTGGAATCCAATTTTCTTAAATTTCTTTATAATTTTCTTAACAAAATTAGTTTACATAACCTATTGGAGGGGTTCGGCTTAGCTTTTGAAGTCGAGCGTTCAGGATGAAGCCACTTGGAAGATAAATACGACCCATCATGTATCGGAAAAAAGCTCTTAGATATCTCTCACGCGCTTCCATCTTCTTTTACAGTTTAACTTTTCTCTCTCATCTGGTTGTCCTTCTCCAGTCTCAGACCGAGGAATGAAATCCTACATTACTGGAAATTTAATCCTCAAATAAATTTCTTCTCCTAACCAAACGAATCAATTGACTGGTGAAACAAAAAAGTCTTAAGCATGGAATAAACCGAAAAAATCAAATACTCTGAAGACAAGATTCAACAATCCAAACTTAGTGAGGAGATGTAAAACAAAAAGACACAATCTACAGGGCTAACTTGAACTGATCGGGTGATTGTTCTATAGTGATGGGCAATGGTTCAGTGGATTGTTCTGATAATGAACCTCATCCTTTCAATAGTTGAATCCATGACTATGTCGTGGTAGTTGAATTTAGTTTGAGATCAATTTCTACAAATTGTGATTCGATTGGGTGAATACCTCATTTCCGGCGACGAATATCACTGGTTAATTTGAAATTTTTGAGAGAAATGGGCTGACAATGCAAAGAAGAGAGGGCTGGGACATTTTCAATGGCAAAGAAGAAGCAAACGGAGCAGAGAATGAGGAGAGAGAGTGAGAGATCCACTGCGCGTGGCTATACATAAGAGACATTATGGTATGTAATTGTGTTATGTCTTACCTTCCACGTGGCGGTATCTTCGCCACACGATCCCAACCGCATATTCATTGTACGAATTAGAACTATGGCAAAGCTGAACCTTTATTGGAGATGCTTTTACTCGGAAAACTTACGGAATTCCTTATATAGAAAACGACGACTTTATTTGTCTTCTCTTCAAAATGGAATCAAGAAGAATATAAATCTTGTTCTCAATTAGAAGAGCATAATTAACAGAATTTAGCCTGCATACCGTTTACCTCAAACCACAATTAAATAAAAATACATCCCAAGAACGATTTGATATTTTAACACTGTTGTAAAATGTATTCTTCCATTTTTATAGCAGAATGATTGTTTACATCTCATTTGCACATAATTTGATTTCATACATCTCCATTCCCCCCGAAAAAGATATGATGTCCCCAATCAGGATTAGGGGAGTCAACATCTGCAACACCATAATGCCCGTCTTGATCATTAGTGACTTTCACAATGGGCAGATTAAAGTCAGATCCATTCATATTGATCCCGGCTATCCAACGAAAAAACGCAGTGGTCGCCTTTATATTCTTGCTGTTAATATCAGGTTTGACCCCACTACCCATTTGAGGTCCCGGGATAGAACTGGGGGTAAATACCTCTCCTCCCCACTCAACATAAGTAGCATTGTCACTGAGTTTTGTAAATAGGCCGTGCGGCCAAAATCCTATGGGTCTGTTATAACTATCTATTGAAAGCCACCAGTTTCCACCATCGTCCTGTGAATATACAAAACATAGAAAAAGTACATTAGATTTTATTCTCGACACATAGCGTAGTAGAACATAAAATTAGGGGTGAATTTGGATCTACCTGTTGCACTCTTGGTTTCATTTCATATATGATGACGTCCCCTGAAACAGTCACATCACTGTAAATTAGACCTGGAGACGTATCCAGACTTGTGACTACAAAGCCACATTTTGCATCATAGCAATTCCCTGAAGATGCCTTCAAGAAGAACGTATACATAGAGCGTCATGTTTCTTGAAACAATCAAATAATTAATTAATGAGCAACGAACTCACATTTGTTTGTATGTAGAAATGAGTGGCATTATCACCATACATATATGGATCCACCTGAGACAATATCAGTAAAATGAACCAGTAAATCAAGTTGAGTAATGTTTTATTTCAAATCGAAATGACACAATATCAATCGGGACGAGGAAACTTTAATGATAGAGTAGTAAGAGTATACTTTTAGAGCTTGTTTGGTATCCGTTTAAAACAAGAAAAACAGTGGAAAAACGTTCTGAAAAACTACGTTTAAAAACATAATAAAAAAACTATTTGGTATTCGTTTGAAAACAGTGTTTAAAATCAAAAACACATTTGACAACATTACTAAATTTCCATGTTAATTTGCTTGAAAATATTTTTACGTACAATACCGACATATATGTGATATATCTTTTTTTTCATCTAATCATAGTTTGAAATTTCTTTAAAACCAATAATATGAAAACACACAAAAAAAAATCACATTTGCTGTTTTTTTAAACAACTATTTTTCAGTATTTTTTTATTTTTAAAAGACAAAAAAAACAGACATACCAAATAAGTTTAAAAGAAACACCTTATTTTTTTATCAAAGTTGATTAAAAACAAGGATGCCAAACATGCACTTACTCTCCATCCGTATTCTATAAACTCGTCATCATTTTGAACCACTATTCGTGCAGCACTGTATTGTTGTGCATGTACTTGTGGTTTGTAGATTGAAAGAAGTGCTAGAGCTCCTCTAAAATTATAGCTCTGTGGTGAGTGGCCCGCAGCAACCTGTACAACATTTATCAATGTCAACACAACTTATTATTATTATTATTATTATTATTATTATTATTATTATTATTATTATTATTATTATTATTATTATTACTTACAAGTTTAACACCAGTATCTTTTGAAGCAAACTTTTGTCTTATAAGATCTTCTTTAGTAGTCCGTCTAATGGGAACTGTTCCCACGGGACAACCTCCATCCCTTAGTCTGAAGCTGTTACCGAATATTGATTGAGGTTCAGATTGATCTTTTTTTGCAAATCGAAATTGAGGCTTCATCTATGAATGCAAAGTAAACATATAAGAACAATGAATAGTTATAGAACTAAACAAAGGAAAATTTAAGTTGGTTCACTAGTACATCGAAATGGTACGAATGATTCTTTAGCGACGGCAGATCAAAAGCTGGCTGCTTGTAGAAATCAACGCAATCATATAGTTCTTCATAATCCGTCTACATACACATAAGTTATTCAATTTTGTCAGATCTATTTTGTATGATGGTATTTCATAGCGTCAAAACTGGGTAACATATGTATACCTTGATTGTTTTTATGCTTGGCTTGTTCAGAAGTTTAAGTTGCTTCTCTAACTCCAGCTCCTCTTGTCGCGACAAATTCACGTCACCTTCGACTAGATTGTATATCCCAATGAGGTAGCATATAAACATAAAAACCATACCTTCATATATATTAGATATAAAATGTCAGAACGTGAACTTACGTCGATCATTGGGATAAAGGTTATATGAATCAGAAGACATAGATACCTGAAGCCATATCGTTCAAAATAAGTCTGAAATTTATGTTTGTGTCAATGAGACTTGCTAAAGGCAATTGCTGTGTGTTGGTTAATATACACAGATCTCATGTGCATATTGTTGGGTTCATCTTGAGATAATATGAATTTACGTGCTTTGACCATACTAAATGCGCAAATGAATTCATGTTGCATTTATTGAGCTATTTATTGCTGTTGACTTCGAGTATCTCCCACCCTACTCTATTCATCAATGTTTTGGTGAAGAAAATGAAGCCCATGACCTCAAACCTCAAAACTGTTCTCCCAAGTGCTTGATGAGAAAATTACCATTCATCGATTCTCCATTTTTCTCTAGTTTTGATGAAATGGAGTTGTAAATTTCCCAGGGTGTTTCTATAACTTCATAAAAAAACACCATTATCCGTATTCACCTTCAATAACGGAGGTTAACTGAAAAATTGAGATTTTTACTCCATTTCATTAATAAGCACAACACATGATTACTATGCCTAACTATGAATTTTATAAACTACATAAAAAATTAAACTGAACGGTATTATTAAATAAGAACACTACACATGATTAATAAACACTAAATAGACACTAAATTAAAATGTATAATTAAAGTCCAACACAAAATTAGTCATTAGATAACACACATACAAATTGACAAATTATTTTTATCTTTCTCTCGTGCAAGTCTTACTTAGAAAAAGTCATTGTAAGTTCATTGCAGGTTCAAGACTTGAAATATCTATTTCAAAGCCTTGAAATACCTTTCAAAGCCTTAAAACTGACTGAGCTTTATATGCATGAACTTAGGGGGAGCGTCTGATCTTAATCCAACTCCTAAACCCCTGTGCTTGATTAACCGATACTTGATGATGAAAGACAAAATATTTTGACACTATTTTCAGGATCTAACATTATCTGTTTGAGTTAGTTTTGCAGGGAATTTTATTTCCTATTTTATAGGAACCTTTTTCCTAACCTGTGTTTTGCAAATATGGTAACTGCTTGATGATTTGATTATGTGATCAATCTGTTGTATTTAAAAGCTTCCCAACATACTTCCAACAAAATCAAATCAGTATCCCTGAAGATACTGAGCTACTAGCCGTAGGAGGAAGTTGTTAGAAGAGTCAAGATTTGAAGCAAATTTTCAGGAAAGTTTGTTGAGAAGATTCTGAAGATCTTCAATTCAAACTGGGTGTTTAAAAGGATAATTTCTGAATAAATTCGCAGACACAATAGAGATAAATTCATAGAGACACTCAAACACTCTCAAGGATTGACAAGCAACAAAGAAGCAGATTCATTTCTTTCAATCCAAGCTTTAGAAAAACACTGCACACTCACTGCAGAATCAGTTTCCGTGTTCTTCTTTTCTGAACTTCATTTGTATTCTAGTACTCATTCTCAATGATTTTTCAAGGTGAGAAATAGAGAATTAATAGTTAATCAGATAGCTATAGCAGGTACTAGATTTGTTAGTGAGAACCACAAGCTTTACAGAGTAAGGCATCTCTCTGTGCTTGAGATCTAGGGATTAGCTGTTAATTAATAAGAATTGTGTTGAAAATCCTACAGGGAGAAGATCCTTGAGGTAGAAACGTAGGTCCAAGTGGACTGAACTCTATATATCTTGTGTCTCTTGCATTTACTTTTCAGTTGCATACTTAGAACTTTTGCAGCATTCAAAACAGTTTCATTTCAAGGGTTTGAAACTCATTTCAAGGGTTTGAAACTCATTTCAAGGCCTTGAAATAGACTTATTATTTTCTTACTCTAAGTATTTTCCAAGGGCTTGAAACTCATTTCAAGGCCTTGAATCTCTTTACAAATCTTTTAAAATCAGTATTCTTGCAAAGTTTAGCAAAAGTCGGCATACTCTATTCAATCCCCCTCCTTCTAGAGTATTCATCATGTATTTCTACATACTGTACACCCCTTCAGTCTTCCTCGTTTTCGTCTTTGTTATAGGGCGTACTAAAGAAATTTGTTCCAGATGGATTATGATGTAGAAAAAATTTCATGAAAATTCTCGTCAGTTGCAAAAAAGTAATTTCGGGGTAAAAGTATAATCACGGGCATAATTGAAGGATTAATGAACTGGATTGAGCAATACATAAATCATACCTGACATCACGAGCATCATAATGATTTAGCGAAATTTGGCTGTTTAGGGCACGAAATATTCAAATGTGCTATTTCTAGTAACAATCTTCTCATCAATTAGGAGGTCAATTTCAATTAATTTTAGTTCATTCTTTTTTCAGCGTGCTTTTCTTTAGTAGGACTTTATTCAGAATAAAAATTGAGATGTTGCTATTTTTGGTAAAATTTAGATTTTTAACTATTTCAGAACGGGTTGTGAACCTATTGCATTGGATTATTGATTATTGGGTTTTTTTTAAAAACATAGAGTTTTTTTATGAACCCTATTGTGGTTATTTCATTATTATATTCCGTTTTTTGTTGCTTTTTGATGCTCCCAAAAATGCCTGAGTCAGTTTGGCATCATGTTCGTATCAGAGCTAAGAATTCCATGGGAAGAAGATTGTCATTACGGTGGTGTGTGGATGACCTGGCGGCTGCGGGAAAGATCCGGGTGAGGAAGCCCCTCTACGGGTACGTAACATCCAAGACGTTATGATGATAAAAGATCTGCAGAGGCAACAACGGGATCTGTAGTGGCAAATTGCGATGTTAACCCAACGCCTAGCAGTGCGGGATCTGCATAAAAAAGTTGCGAAGTTAAGCCGACGCTTGGCGGCACGGAATTTCAAAGTTCGCAGGACTTTAGATCAAGACTCAAAGCCCGCTTTCGAGATCCTAAAGAACCACGATCCCCGCGGTGAAATTGAGTGTTATGGAGGATTGAATTTCACAATCGATGTGCAGAATTGATCGGGTAAGTTAGATGTTGAACGTATTTCAGATGATGCAATATTTTATGAGATCAATGTTTCATCTTCAAATGATTCTGATGTGGATTGGACAAAGCCTCTGATTTATGAATATTATGGTGATGGTGAGGAAGCTTTAAATTTGTAGGAAGAGGAGGACGATTGTAAGATCAGGTTGTGCAAGGCTTGGAATAGTTTAGCTATTTCAAGACCTTGAACCAGCTTTCAAAGCCTTGAATCAGTTCTCAGAGGCTTGAAAATAGTTTAGCTTCAAGGCCTTGAAACTTGATTCAAAGCCTTTTAAACTGCTTAAACTTGTGTGAACATTCTCAGGGGGAGTTTTCTGGAAACTCTCTGAGTTGATTTCCTATCTATCTTCCACTTGTTGATTCACTGTTATTAGATGATGAAATACAAATTATTCTAACACATTTGAACATAGAATATCATCTGTTTGAATTTGATATTGCAGGAAATTTTATTTCCAAGTTTTGCAGGATTGTTTCATGAGCCGAACTTATGCAGATTTGGAAACAGTTGGACACTTTGATTCTGTGATCAATCTGACTTGGATGACAGATTCTCAAGATGTTTAAACGAAATATCTCAACAAAATCTCTGAAGATTGTGATCATCCAACCGCTGAAGAAGATGTCTGTTAAGGAACGTAAATTGCACATTTTCGTATGTTAACGAAATCTTCATAACTTGCTAATATGAGTAATTTATCTATTTTATCTCTCTTTCTAGACTTATGCTTGTTTTCGTAGTTTTGGTTGTTTTTATCTTATTTTGTAGGAAAAGACGTGATTTAGAACGCAAGAGGCTAGTTGGGAGAGCTTGAATGATGAATTGAGACGCTTTAGAGGGGGAAAGAGACGTGAAGAAAGGGCTTGGAGGACTTAATTTGAAGAATATTTGAAGTTTTTATGGCTAAAGTGCAATCAAAACGAAGTTGCAAGGGCTTAAAGGAAGAGAGAAGGGAGGATAGAGGCCAAAAAGTGAAGTTCAAGAAGTCAAGGGACCAATTCGTAAAGCCAAAGTTACATCAAAGAGGCTTGATTAAATCAACTTAACGGACTTGGGCTAAAAGTAGAGTTTTTCTAAAGGTCGTAAGGGCTTATTTAAAGAGTTATTAACCGGCTGGGGGTCAAAGTGCCATTTTCAAGAATATTTTAAGAAGGGCTGGGGGCCTTTTAAAGCCCCCAGCAAACTAGAAGGGGCCATATTGCAATAAACGGCGAAACAGCTCATCCTTCACGCATCAGTCTCTCTCTCCCCGTCGTTCAACAGAGACAAACCCACGGGAAGCCATTGAAGCTTCAACCGAAGCTTCCTTCATCCTCAAAACCGACCCAAAACTCCACCAAATTGACCAAATCTTATACCAAAATGCTCCTTAGCCCAAGCCCTCTCAATTGCACCCCTAAATTTGGCCCAAAACGAAGGAACAAAGAAAGCCCCAAATAAAACTAGGGTTTGTGAGCATCTACAAATCAACGTTTCAGAGCTTTTGAGTGGAATTGGACGGCTTAGATACGTTCTTGGAGGCCAAGGAAGCTCAAATACAACTCTATAAAAGTCGTAACGAAGAATTGAAGAAGGGAGCTCAACCCACGCTTTTGCTAAACTGAAGCTCTGTTTCTCCTCTCTCTCTCTGATTCGCCCTCCTCTAGGTTGTTCTTGACCTCTCTAAGGATCAAGAACAGAGAAATAGGAAGAGAGGGAGAGAGGAGTATCGAACTCAAGAGTTTTAAGGTTGATTTTGAGCCATTTTTCTGTACGTTTTTGGAAAAATCTTCCGTCTCTGTTCTGCTCTGTTTTTGGGAAGCTATAGCACTGTTTATGCTGCTGTGTTCTTTCTCTATCAGTAGCAGTAGCAAATTAGTTGTTCATCACCATAGTTTGGTAGCTTACTTCTTCATTTTGGTAGTTTGGTTTTGTGCTTAGAAGTGATTATTGCTTAGTTTTGTGTATTTGAATCAAGTTGTGAGGTTGAATTGGTGAAAACAAGTGTTGGATTCAAGTATGATGAATGAAATGTTATTTCTCTTTAGCTCTCTTGAATCTACAATGTCTTGCTAATTCAATTGCTTGGGTGATTTGGGACTATCTAGTGTCTAATTCTCCATATTGATTCAAGTTGAACTTCAAGAATGAATGGGTTGAATTGGGTTCACTTGAATGCTTAGTGCAATGTTTGGATTTCTCTTGTTGAATTTTTTTATGCATTGAATAGGTAGATGTGCGAATACTCTTGACTTGTGTGATTTGGGGTTGCATTTGAGTGAGAGGAACTCGTCAATCCTAACTTTGAGAAATCGAGTTCTAGTTAGGTGATTTGAGTGAGAATTTAAAAATCTCATTTGTGGCTTGATCTTTCATGTGGAAACACCTATGTGTGTTTACATATGGTTGATGCTTGAAACACTTGAAATTTGGAGAATCTCATTTGAATAGCCTCTTTAGTGCTTGGCTAGCCTGTTGGATTTACACACTTCTCTTGTCGCGAGTTGGTTTGCAATGAGCAATCACTTCTTGAGATACTTGTCTTGTGGATTGACGCATGCAATTTGAGAACCGTGCTTGAATGTAATAGGAGGATTGGTCACTAGAGAAACCGATGATCCCTAGCCCCTCTCTACTTGTCATTTCACTTAGTTTCTTGAACCGTAGCTCTAGTAGTCGTTTACTTTGTTCTTAAACTCAAACCTCAAACTTGCTCCATCAATTGATTTTGGTGGATTTGATAGCTTGGCAAGCTTTAAAGCCATTGAGAAATTTCATTTAAATGCTCTAGTTAGTAGCTTAGTCGTTTTCTACTCGTTAGTATAGTAAGTCATTATCTAAACCTCCTCTCCTTGTGGATTCGAATCCGGACTTACCGGATTATTACTTGTGACAATATCCTATACTTGGGATTTTGTCGAACAATGTCAAAGAAGTTAAAATCCGTTTCCCACAAAATAGGAAGTTTGTTGCTGAAAATCTGGGAAGATTTGCAGAGCTATTTGAAGTATAAAAGGAGCTCACTTTGAAGCAACAAGAGACGACACTCAACGGGAAAAAGTGAGAGACAAATTCTGGATTGAAAAATATCAAAGAAGAACATAAATCTCACAATCCATTCCACAGAAGTTCATTGCATTCTTCAGTGCAGTTTTCTATTCTAAGTGTACTTCTGTATTGTACTCCATTGGTAGATCAATTCTTTATTTTCTCTATATTAATTCTAAATGATTGTTCCATGTGAACAATAGAGAATTCTTAGTTAATCAGTTAGCTAGAGCAGGTACTAGATAGGTTAGGGAAAACCCCAAGCTGTAACAGAGTATGGGAATTCTCTGTGCTTGAGTTCTAGGGCTTAAATTTTTATTTATAAGAATTGTGTTGAAAATTCTGCAGGGATCTATTCCCTGAGGTAGAGACGTAGGTCCACGTGAACTGAACTCTATAAATCACTTGTCTCTTGCATTTACAGTTCATTCTTTTTCATAGTATTTGCAGCACACAAAACTGTCTGTTTTTCAAGGGTTTGAACTTGTTTTCAAGGCCTTGAAAAAGGCTTACTTGCTTTATACAAACTGCATCTCTTCCAAGGGCTTGAACTTGTTTTCAAGGCCTTGAACTTCACTGTTTACACAAGTTTTCATCTTCCTAGCAAGTTTTGCAAAAAGTTAGCATACTCTATTCAACCCCCCTTTCTAGAGTATCTTAGATGCATTAACACTTGCACACTCACACTTTCAATTGGTATCAGAGCTTGTATCACTGTATAGATTTAACCATCTGGTGATCATGAGTACTGCAGGTGATGGTGGTTTCTCACAAGGAAGAGCTGCTAAGAGACCTCCTCTATTCTGTGGAGAAAATTTTGCTCACTGGAAAGCTTTGATGAAAATGTTCACCATTGATCAAGACATGGAGCTTTGGACCATTATACAGAATGGACCTCACACTTTCTACATAGAGAAAGATGGGATTAGAACTCCCAAATCTGAAGATTTACTCTCCTCTTCTGAATTAGAGCAATACTCTAAGAATTACAAAGCTATTAACATCTTATATTGTGATTTGAGTACACATGAATTCAATAGGATTTCATGCTGCACTACTGCCAAAGAAATCTGGGATAAACTTGTGGTTACTCTTGAAGGAACCAGTCCAGTGAAGCAAACCAAGATCAACATCTATCTCAAGCAATATGAGCTGTTTAAGATGAATGCAGATGAGTCCATCAGAGACATGTTCAAGAGGTTCACAGACATGGTCAACAACCTTGATTCATTGGGAAAATATTTTTCCAATGAAGAAAAGGTAAGGAAGATTCTATGAAGTCTTACAAAGGAAAAAGGGGAACCAAATACCACAACAATTGAAAAAGCTCAGAATCTCTCAACTCTACAACTTGATGACCTACAAGGGAAGCTTATGACACATGAAATATCTATGAATGAAGTTGATGGAGAGCTACAGAAAGTGTCGAGAAATTAGCTCTCAAAGCCAAGGAAAATGAGAGAAACCAAAGCCCTGAAACTGAGGATGGTGATGATGAAGATCCAATTTCCTTAATCTCCAAAGCCTTGACAAGGATTCTCAAAATGAAGAAAAACTTTAGAAACAGAGACTTCAACAGAGAAAGGCATAGACCATCCAGTAGCAAGGACTACAAAGGTAAATCTTCTTTCACAATATAAATCAAAAGTTATGAACTGCTTTGAATGTGGTGATGCAGTACATTTGATAAGAGATTGTCCACACAAGATAAGCAAGATATTTCAAAAGAAATACCATGACAGAAGAAAGAAAGCTATCATATCTTCATGGAGTGATTCAGATAGCTCTAGTGAATCTGAATCAGAAGAAGAACATGCCAACCTATGCTTCATGGCCAAGCATGATTAAAGTTCAGAGAAGAACATTGAGGTAATGGTAAAATGTCTGATTTCTAAACCAAAAGAAGCTCTTTCAGAATATCTCAGAACAATGCTTTTAAATGAGGAAGATTATCTGAAAGAGATCTGACTTTTGAAAGAAAAAGTTCATGAGCAAGCAAAAGAAAACTTACAACTTTTTTATCTAAATTAGAATCTTGAAATCTCTCAGAAGAAAACTGACAGTGATTTCAAGGCCTTGAAAACCCATTTCAAAGCCTTGAAAACACAAGTCAAGGAAGTAGTCACTGAAAACTCTTTAGTGAGTAACAACCTTGTCAATATAAGACATCAGGTTGATGAATTAGATAAAAAAATAACTACTCTTACTGAGAAACTTCAAGAATCTGAATTGGTCAAAGTCAAGCTTGCTGGATCAGAACACAAGTTGAACTTGATTCTTGGAGGAAGTTCACAGTCAGTTCACAAAGCTGGTATTGGATTCAATCCAAATTTCCCAAGGAAAAACAATACTCGATTTGTGAAAGCTGGAAACAAAACTTCTCCTAAATGTCATTACTGCTGTAAAACTGGTCATGTTAAGATGACTTGTCCTTTCAGAAGAAGAGACCCTCACATAATGAGGAACACCTTTCCTTTTCAACTCAAAGGACAAGTTAAGCAAATTTAGGTTCCTAAAGGGGTTAGACCACCTAAAATGGTTGATCCTGAATATGAATCCAAATTCCACACTTGGTCTAACTCCTGGGTAAGGCAGTGATTGGTGTTTGCAGGCTGTCACCAACATCAAAGAACAGAAGTGGTTTATGGACAGTGGTTGCTCAAGACACATGAGTGGAAAGAGATCTCTATTCTCATAATTGAAAGAGCAATATGAAGGTTCAATTACAGTTGGTGACAAAGGCAAATGCAATATTCTTGGTATTGGTAAAGTTGGTACAAATTCTAAAAACTCTATTTCTGATGTGTATTTAGTTGAAGGTTTGAAATTTAACATGCTTAGTGTATCTCAGCTTTGTGCCAATGGCAACAAAATTATCTTTGATAAAGAGAAGTGTGTGGTGAAAAATGAGAAATCAGGAGATTGCATTCTCACAGCCTCTAGATCAAACAATGTTTATACTTTTCAGACTAACAAAGTTGCAGGTGAAAGTTTGAAGTGTCTCAAGGCCTTGAAAGAGGATTCAAAGCTTTGGCACAGGAAGCTTGGTCATATTAATTTTCACACTTTGAAAAAGTTGATTTCCAAAGATTTGGTAAGAGGATTGCCATCCATTAAGTTCAAATAAGATGAAATGTGCAAAGCTTGTGCTCAAGGCAAATAGACCAGAAGTTCCTTCAAGCCAAAGAAGTTTGTAAGTACAACTAGACCCATTGAACTGCTTCATATAGATCTCTGTGGTCCTATGAAAACTCCTACTCCAAAAGGTAAAAGGTATATGCTAGTTGTTATAGATAATTTTTCTAGATATACTTGGGTTATGTTTCTCAAAGAAAAATCTGAAGCACTCTCTGAATTTTTAAAGCTTTGCAGAGAACTTCAAACTATGAAAAACTTACATGTAGCTTCAATTAGAAGTGATCGTGGTAGAGAATATGATTAATTAGAATTTGATTTGTTCGGTGATAAGCATGGCATTACTCACAAATTTTCTGCTTCAAGAACCCCTCAACAGAATGGTGTTGTTGAAAGAAAGAACAGGACTCTTGAAGATATGTCAAGGACAAGCTTCTTGAGAACAAGCTGCAAAAATATTATTGGGCAGAAGTTGTGAATACAGCAAACTATATACTGAACATGTGCTTGATCAGACCTATTCTTAAGAAGACTCCCTATGAACTATTCAAAGGAAGGAAGCCAAACATTTCATAATTCAGACTCTTTTGATGTACTTTTTTTATCCACAACAATGGAAAAGACAATCTTGGTAAGTTTGATGCAAGAAGTGATGAAGGTATATTTCTTGGTTACTCTCTGAATAGCAAAGCTTATAGAGTTTCCAATAAAAGAACCAAACTGGTTGAAGAGAGCATTCATGTTATTTTTGATGAAAGCTATGATGGTTCTTTGAGTGAAAGTTTTGCAGACTTGAATTTGAACAAGCATGAATCAGAGGAAGAGACTGAGAATCCACTGGGATTCAAGAAAGGCTCAGAAGAAAATAGAAGACATTTTCAAGACCTTGAAAATGGTGATCAAGGCCTAAGCCTCAAAGCCTTGAAAAAGATGATCAGAAGGATACAAGTGACAAAGCCACTACTTCAAGACCAGAGAAGATCTATGGAGAACCTGAAACATGTTCTCCAAGAAAGAAATTCAAATATCTCTCATCTCATCCAGCTGACAATATCATCTCAGATCCAACCACTGGTACACAAACTAGATCACAGTTGAAGAACTTATGTGCTTTTAATGCTTTTATCTCTCTTGTAGAACCAAAAAGTGTGAAAGAATCTTTACAAGAAGCAAACTGGATCATTGCTATGCAAAGTTAACTCATGATTTTGAAAGGAATAAGGTTTGGAACCTGGTTCATCCACCTACAAACCAGTCTGTCATTGGTACCAGAAGGGAATTCAGAAATAAGTTGGATGAAAGTGGCAAAGTGATCAGAAACAAAGCAAGGTTAGTTGCTCAAGGTTACAACCAAGAAGAAGGTATTGATTATGAGGAAACGTTTTCTCCAGTTGCCAGGTTAGAAGCAATTAGAATTTTGCTTGCATTTGCATCTCACAAGAACATGAAACTATTTCAAATGGATGTGAAGTGTGCTTTCTTGAGTGGCTATTTATAAGAAGAAGTGTATGTAGCATAGCCTCCTGGTTTTTCAAATGACAAGTTTCCAGATCATGTTTACAAACTTGACATAGCTCTATGGTTTGAAACAAGCTCCAAGAGCTTGGTATGAAAGACTGCCAAAGTTTTTGCTTGAAAATGATTTCAAAAGAGGTTTATTAGACAAGACTCTTTTCATAAACACTCATGAGAAAGACTTGGTTGTAGTTCAGATATATTTTGATGATATCTTGTTTGGAGCTACTAATGATCAATTGTGCAGAGAATTCTCAAGTCTTATGATCAGGGAATTTGAAATGATCATGATGGGAGAGCTGAACTTCTTCCTAGGACTTCAAATACATCAATTTAAGAAGGGCATCTTTCTGCATCAAAGCAAGTACAAAAGAGACTTACTAAACAAATATAGCATGGCTCAATGTAAGGAAGACAAGACTCCTATGAGTTCTACACTGTCCTTAGACAATGATGAATCTGGTGCGAGTGTCAATGTAAAAGAGTATAGAGGTATGATTGGATCATTACTCTATCTCACAGAAAGCAGACCAGATATTATGCTTAGTGTATGTATGTGTGCTAGATTTCAAGCTGATCCAAAAGAATCACACTTAACTGCTGTGAAGAGAATATTCAGATATCTCAATGATACCAAAGACTTAGGGCTTTGGTATCCAAGACATTCTAACTTCTCATTGCTCGGATTTTCAGATGCTGACTTTGCAGGTTACAAAGTTGATAGGAAAAGTACTTCAGGAACTTGCCAATTTATTGGATCATCCTTGATCAGTTGGCATTTCAAGAAACAGAATTCAGTTGCTCTATCAACAGCTGAAGCTGAATATATAGATGCAGGAGCATGTTCCTCACAAATACTATGGATCGCTCAAAAACTAAGAGACCTTGGATTTGATTTCAGGAGCATACCTATCAAGTGTGATAACACTAGTGCAATTCCAATTACAAAGAATCCAGTGCAACATTCAAGAACCAAGCACATTGATGTTAGACACCATTTCATCAGAGATCATGCTGAGAAAGGTGATATTTTTCTTGAATTTGTTGCTACTAATATGCAAATTGCAGATATCTTCACTAAACCATTAGCAGAAGAAAGATTCTCAGCTCTAATATTTGAATTGGGAATGCCAAATAATGATGCATTGGTATAGGGGAGCATCAGGTAAGCAAGGTAAGTTTTATGTGTTTTCAAATTTTTGAACAGATTTTCAAAGCCTTGAAAATCATTTCAAAGCCTTGATCTTTATCTGTTGCAGTGTTACAGTTTTCAAGACCTTGAAAACCTTTTCAAAGCCTTGAAAACGACTTTGCTACACTGATAGTCACTAATCTTGGATCATTATGTGTTGGGTGATATCTCTGTAGATATTTGCCTAATATAGCCCCTACCTTTTTCATCAATTCTTTTTAGCCAAATATAGTAGTTTAATATTTATTTTCCAACGGACTAAAAGATTTGAAATTTCTCTGATTATTTCAAATATTTTCATGATCAGAAAAATAGGTTTGAAAGTCAAACTCTTTCAGCATTTATCTTCTTCTCTTCTCCTTCACTCCGTATCATTCCACCTCTCTCTATTATTCTCCCAAAACCTGATGAGCACAAGGAGAGCCTCAGACAGAATCAAGATGGCTTGAGGATCGAAACCTGCTTCAGAGAAGAAAAGAAAAGCAGCAGTGGATGAAGTTCAAGAGATTAGTGAAGATTCTGCTTCAAAGAGCTCTACTGATGAAGAACAAGAATCTTCACTACCCAAGAAGATGGTGAGAAAAGATTAGGCTCCATCAAAGAAGAAAAAGACTATGACATCTACACAAGAAAAGCAAAAGAGAATCCATATTGGAAGCCCTAATAGAGACAAGAAAAATACAGTCACAGAGATCAAAGGAAAAGGAAAAGGAAAAGAAATTCTCATTCAAGACTCAGAACCAGACACTACATCAGGTTCCTATGGAGTATACTCAATATCAAACAGAGGGAAACATGAGAAGGATTCATCCCAGTCTTTGGAAGCTTAAAAAACAGGAAAAAAGGATCACAAAACTATTTCTGATCAACAGAAAAGGTTGGCTATGAAGAAGAAGTTAAAGCATGGAAAGAAAGCCTTGGAAGTACTCACATTCTTATTCAATAGTGTTATTGAGAAGATCAGCTCCTTCATTGAGTAACTAGATGTGGTTTCACAAGAAGTTCAAGCCAACAATGAAGATAGTGAGGAAGAAGAAGGGGATAAAGATGAAGATAAAGACCCTTAATCTTGCCTACTCTTTCTTCCCCATTCTCTCTTTTTCAAATTTATTTCTTTAAGTTTTCAAAAATTTTCAAACACTTGATCCAGCATCTTCTATCTTTTTGATGAAATTCAAAAAGAGGGAGAAAATTATAGGTTTTTAGTTTTTATTCTTAGGTGTTATTTGCTTCTTGCTGAACTGTTTACTTTCTGTTGGTAATATGAATAAGTTGGATCTTTTTGGAATTACTGTGTTATTATAAACTGTGAACTAACCAGTAATTTTTGAAGAGACTAAGGATCAAACAGAATTTGGTTTTGTCTTTCATAAAGGGGGAGATTGTAAGATCAGGTTGTTCAAGGCTTGGAATAGTTTAGCTATTTCAAGGCCTTGAACCAGCTATTTTCAAGGCCTTGAAACTTGATTCAAAGCCTTGAAACTGCTTAAACCTGTGTGAACATTCTCTGGGGGAGTTTTCTGCAAACTCTCTGAGTTGATTCCCTCTCTATATTTTACTTGTTTTATTCACTGTTATTAGATGATGAAATAAAAATTATTCTAACACATTTGAACATAGAATATCATATGTTTGACTTTGATATTTCCGGAAATTTTATTTCCAAGTTTTGCAGGATTGTTTCCTAAACTGAACTAATGCATATTTTGAAACAGTTGGACACTTTGATCCTGTGATCAATCAGATTTAGTTGACAGCTTCTCAAGATGTTTAAACGAAAGATCACAACAAAATCTCTGAAGATTTTGATCATCAAACCATTGGAGATTATGTCAAAGAAGTCAAAATCTGTTTCCCACAAAATAGGAAGTTTGTTGCTGAAAATCAGGGAAGATTTGCAGAGCTGCTTGAAGTATAAAAGGAGCTCACTTTGAAGCAACAAGACACGACACTCAACGGGAAAAAGTGATAGACAGATTCTGGATTGAAAAACATCAAAGAAGAACATCAATCTCACAATCTATTCCACAGAAGTTCACTACATTCTTCACTGCAGTTTTCTATTCTAAGTGTACTTCTGTGTTGTACTCCATTGGTAGACCATTTATGTATTTTCTCTATACTCATTCTCAAGGATTGTTCAAAGTGAAAAATATATAATTCATAGTAAGGGAATTATTTGTTCTTGAAATCTAGGGCTTAGCTTTTGATTAATAAGAATTGAATTGAAAATCCTGCAGGGATCTAATACATGAGGTAGATACATAGGTCCAAGTGGACTGAACTCTATAAATCACTTGTCTCTTGCATTTACAGTTCAATATTTTTCATACTATTTGCAGCACACAAAACTGTATGTTTTTCAAGGGTTTGAACTTGTTTTCAAGGCCTTGAAAAAGGCTTACGTACTTTATACAAACCTCATCTCTTCCAAGGGCTTGAACTTGTTTCTTTTCACAAGTTTTCATCTTCCTAGCAAGTTTTTCCAAAAGTTGGCATACTCTATTCAACCCCCCCCCCACTTCTAGAGTATCTTAGCTACATTAACACTTGCACACTCACACTTTCAACGATCATATTTCATATGTTTTGATTAATTACGGGGTAATTCAAGATTCGTGTTCATTAATTTGTCCTTACGAAATTGTTAGTCAAGTTGAACATGAAGATGACGAAATTAAAGCTCAATTAGAGAAGTACGTTATTTGTCCAATCAAGTTTCAATCTCTTTATTCTGATCCATATATGATGAATGAATAACTCTTTCAAGAGCCCAAGATGAACTCGAGGGCGATTTCATTTGAAGGGGCTGACTGATGCATGAAAAAATTCATGGAAATTCTCGTCAGTTGAAGAAAAGCAGTTTCAGCTAAGCGCAGAATCAGGGAACGAATTGAATGAATGATGGACAAAATCGAACCATACATAACTCTGACCAAAAATGACATTTAAAATATAATTGTGACTTCAGTCACAAGCACTATGCTGATTTGGCCAAATTCGGCTATTTAGGGCACGATGAAATCTTCAAATTTGCTATTTTTAGTAATAATTTATTCATCAACTAGGAGGTCAATGTCAAACCGTTTTGGTTCATTGTTTTTCCAGCGTGCTTTTCTTTAGTAGGATCTTAATTTAGAATAATTATTGAGATTTTATATTCATCGTAATATTTAGGTTTTTGGCTATTTAAGTCTGGCTTTTGGACTTAATTCATCAAATTATTGATTATTGAGTATTTTTTAGAAAACGTAGAGATTTCTATGAGCCCTCTTGTGGTTCTTTCATGATTTTCCTTCCGTTTTTTATGCTTCTTGTCGCTCCCTAAAATGCCTGATTCAGTTCGGCTTCAAATTATCTTTCACATCAAGATTCTCATACATGTCATCCCTGTTAGGGCCGGCTTAAAGGCTAAGCGATTAATTGGCTTGCTTAGGACCTCACATTTACGAGGGGCACCAAGTTTTAGACAATAGGGGTGGTTAGTAAATTTGTGTAGTTCATATATAAATTAGAAATGATTTGAGTCCCTAATACGAGCAATTCTTAGGTGCTGATCATAGAGCAAATCACACATGGTTCTCTATTCCACTCAATTTTGACATTTAATAAAACAATATGGTGAGTGGGAGAGAGAAAATAGCTAAGTAGGATTCTGATTTTTGTACGATAACCTATAGGGGTTGTAGTGAACCTTATTGGGCATAGGTGTTAGGTATTGAATGGTGTAGAGCACCACGTGCCATGCTGACGTGGTGCTCTTGAAGTAAATAAAAAATTCTCCCCTAATACCAAGTTCCTATGTTTCTAGCATTAACCTACATCTCTATCTCTTACCCACTCTCCAACTTTCCTCCTATGATACCTCATTAAAAAATTTTGTACAACAAAAATTGACGATAAATCCGCCTCTCGCCAATTTCTGTTGTTCATATTTATTATTTCCTTTTTTTTAAATACTCTTCCCGTTGTAATCCCCATTACTAGTATGCTTAGTCTTATGCTAGAAGCCAGCCACCCACAAAGCATAACCTGCAATACACTAGACAATTAGAGAGGGAGTTCAACAAAGTTCTTCAAATTGAGGAATTAAATTGCATCAATTATCAAAGGATTTGTGAATGAAAAAAGAGGATCATAACACATCTTTCTTTCCTAAGAGGACTAAGGACAGAAGGAAGAAAAATCGCGTTCACAATATCACTGATAGATAAGGCCAGTGGGTTGATAATAATTATGATAAATCTAATACTTTCATCGATTTTTATAGAGATTTATTTAAATCTACAGGATGCGAGTCCCATGACGTGTTAGAGACTATCCCCTCGAAGGTTACCCAACAAATGAATTTACAGCTCACTTGACCTTATGTGTCGGACGAAGTTAACGAAGCTCTCTTCCTAATGCATCCCCTAAAATCACGTGGCCCGGACGGGATGCCACCAATGTTCTACCAGCATTTTTGATATGGAGTGGGGGAATATATAATAACACTTGCACTGCAGATTCTTAATGATTGTACGAATTTAACTGACACAAATTATACCAATATCGACTTAATTCCTGAAGTGCAGGGCCAAAAGTTGGTGTCAGAATGCAGACATACCAGCCTCTGCAATGTAAGTAATAAGGTTGTGTCCAAGATGTTTGGAAATATGTTAAAAAAGGTACTATCTATTATAATTGATCCAACTCATAGTGTTTCTTTACCGGTTCAAATTACCGACAATGTTTTAGTTTCTTTTGAGAAAATGCACTCTATTAAGCACTAAAAAAGGAAGACATGTTCATTCACCTTTAATTTGATATGGCCAAGGCCTAAGATAGGGTTGAGTGGGTCTTCCCTTAGGCGGTTATGGTCAAATTGGGGTTTCAAAATAGCTTTTGTGCAGCAAGTGATGAGATGTGTTACCTCTTTTCGTTTCTCTGTCCTAATTAATGGGGTTCCCATGGAAGAAATTACCCCTACTCCAGGCCTAAGGAAAGTAGATCTCATCTCTCTGTACATATTTCTATTGTTTTCTAAAGGCTTTACTTCTATTATGCAAAAATCTATGCAAACTAGACGTATCAAAGGTGTCAAACCTAGGACAGATTATCTAGCAATCTCTCATCTCCTGTTTGCGGATGACAGTGTTATTTTTGGACAGGCGATTCCTCGGGAAGCCACAGAGATTAAACAAAATATTTCTCTATATGGGAAAGCTTCTGGACAGTGTGTGAATATTCAAGAAGTCTGCAATATGTTTCATTTGTGGGGCCTTTCAGGAGAGAAGACAGGAAATTGCTGGTATTCTGCAAATTATTACGGTTTCTGTGTTGGAATAGGTGCCCTAGAGGCAATCTAGATTTAGTATGAACATTTTTTGGCTAGAATATTTATTTATTATTTATGGAGATATTTAATATAATGAATTCCATAGATTGCAATGTGTGTTGTTTATCTTAAATATCCCTTGTCCATTATATTGATTAACGGGACAATCATTATAGACTAGAATGTGGGTAGATTTATATGGAGATATCAAGTCACATGGGTATGCATTAGGAGTATTGGCATACTGGATTGACCCAGAACGAGAAGGCTACATTAGATTATGTCAAAGTCACGAGTGCTTCTCGTATTGCTAGTGGTATTGTAATCCTTGGACTTGAAGTCACTAGATACTCTTATTGTGGCATATCATGCTTTGATATTATCAAACGTTACACCGTAACTGGGTAACTATAAAGATAGCTATCGGGCATGATATGAAGCACATTTAGATATGGTAGTGATGTAAACATGATTTTTCCCTCCCACATAATGGGACTAACTATCCATTGTCACTCGAGGGATGGTGCTTATAGAATGTCTGGCTAGACTCAGATAAATCAATGTGGATATATTGATATTATCTGCTCGGATAAGCATATTCCCAGGATCGAGAAACTATGGATTGGATATACGAGTGTGACTACTATGTCTCGTTTCCAATCCGGATATGGAGACAAAGGGATAATACAATGTGGTAACATTGGGCACAAGGTTTGTCGGATCACTGACTATATCTATTAGTTGGGTGACATAGAGGTGTTGCTAGACACCGCTCTATGTTAGTAATAGTGACTACCAACTAAGTAGAAACCGATGGGGTCACACACCGTATGGATTAAACAGGATGTGGGTACTAATTACTATGACTAATTAATTAAGATGATCTAAACGCAACAACAAGCAAAGTTAGTAGGACTAATTTACAAGGTGTACTAATCCGTGTATGAACAGGATTAGTATTGGGGCATGTATGTAGTTGATAAGGAGTTATTAACTATATAAAGGAACCTAGCTTGTTATTTTCTCAACAAGAGAGTAACTATTGAGAGAACATAACAAAGCATGGAGAGAGACAAGACCAAGTGGGTGAGCCTCCCAGTCCCTTCCGCCCCCTAGACGTCGTCGGTCTCCCTAGGCGTGCGGGTCATGCTCCGTTTTGCGTGATCTATTGCCTCCTTCTTTTGTTGCTAGCACTGCACAAGGAGAAGGATTCCAGTCAGTAATCCAAGGTGTGGATACTTGTAGAGACGAAGACACAATTCTTCATAGTCATCACACAAAATAAGGAACACGGTTCTCTACCTTCATCATGTTATGATTGCTTCCCTGTGATCCTTGGAGGGATTTGAGCAGGATGAAGTTTTGTAATTCCGTTGCGTAGCCTGCATCAAAACCCTACAGTCTGGTCACTCAATGTATATGGGTTTGCCTACAAGTGTGGGGACGGACAAGAAGTATCTTTTTGCTTATGTGAATGACAGGGTAGACAAGCGAGTTCACAGATGGATGGAGAAAGATCTTAGTTGCGCGAGAGAGATGCTTTTATCAAATTGGTGATCCAGGCTATACCAATCTAGGTTATGAGCTTCTTTATTCTCCAAGTGGTTTGTGCAGCGAAATGCAAAGAAAAATCACTTCGTATTGGTGGGGCGGAGTTGTTGATAAGAGGAAATTACACGGGTGCAAATGGAAGAAGTTGTGCCTAAGTAAAGCAGTCGGGCGAATGGTTTTTAGGAATCTTAAAGCCTTTAACATTTCCCTTTTGGCTAAACAGAGATGGCGGCTTCTCTGCAATCCACATTTTCTAGTAGTAAGGTAAGTATTATAGGAGAAAATGATTCATGTCAGCCAAACTAGGGTCCAACCCCTCCTTTATATGGAAGAACATACTACTGGGGCAGCAAGTTATTTTTGAGGGAGCTAGACATAGTTTGGGGATGGCAACTCCACTCTAATCTACAAACATAAATGGTTGCCATTAGAGTGAGGGAAAAAATTTTTTTAGCTTCCCAATTTTGGGTAGTCAGGCAAAGGTTAGTGAGCTGAAAACTTCTACTGAAGAGGATGGGATCGCCAGAAAATCATAGCGAAATTTGCTCAGGACGAAGCTAACTGCATCTTACAAATAACCTTGCTGGATACTAAGGGACCTGATAAACTTATTTTGGGGCTTCACCGCAACTGGAATTACAGTGTATCCTCAAGTTACCATGTAGCATTCAGACTCTTTCTTTTTAGATTCCTTTGAACAAGCTTCAGAGGGGGGCAATGTTGACGAAAGGAGAAAGCTTTATAAAAGAATATGGGATTGAATCTCCTTGGCAAGTTGAAGAACTTTGCCTAGGAGTTATACTGCAACTATTTGTTGGGTTTTGACGTAGGTAACGCAGTGGAATAACAAAAATGTAATTCATACTCAAAGCCCGCCAAGGATCACAGGAAGGGACATTCATAACATGATGAAGGACATAGAAGATGTGTACCTTTTGGTTCGGGAGATTACACAAAGAATATTGTCCCCGTCTCTAAGGTTGATCCACGTCTAGAGGTGAGATCTAGATTCTTCCTTCTCATGTGCTAGATTGGACTGGAGGAAGAGGGAAGAAGGAATCAAGCAACGAAGAAGGCAAAGGAGGGTTTCGGTCCTCCTCTTGTGGCCGATGGGTAGCGGACGGGCTAGGGGGTTCGGCCTCCTAGCTTGTCTCTTGCTCTCTCTTTTGCTCTCTCTCCCACTCACTTTGAGCATTAGTTGTGGGAAGGATGCTAGAGCATCCTTTATATAGTCCGACAACTCCTTGTTAACTACATAAAGGCCCTTCCTAGTTCTACATGAACTTGGATTAGTCCCTTCCTTGCATATTAGTCCTACTAAGTTTTCAAGGTGTTGTAAAAGTGATCCTTCTCATTAACTATCATATTAATTGATCCGAAATCTAGTTCTACTCTATTTGACGTGTGACCCCATAGGTTTCTACTTAGTTGGTAGTAACTTTTACTAACATGGAGCGGTGTCTAGCAACACATCCATGCTACCCTACTAATAGAAATAAGTCAGTGATCCCGACAAACCTTTGTGCCCAAGATCACATATAGAACTATCCCTTTGTCTCCATATCCGGATTGGACACGAGACATAAATAGTCACAATTGTATATCGAATCCATAGTTCCTCGATCCTGGGAATATGCTTATGCAAGCAGATAACATCAATATCTCCATATTGATTTATTTGAGTCTGGCCAGACATTCAATAAGCCTCATCCCTCGAGTGGTCGTGGATATTTTCTCCCATTATGTGGGAGGGACAAATCCTCTCTACATCACTACGATCTCTAATCTTGCTTCCTATCATGCCCGATAGCTACCTTTATGATTACCCAGTTACGGGGTAACGTTTGATAACATCAAAGCACGATATTTCACAAGTAGAATATCTAGTGACTTCAAGTCTAAGGATTGCAATTATATTAGCACTACGAGAAGCGATTGTGACTTTAACATAATCTAATGTATCCTTCTCGTCGTGGGTCAATCCATTATGCAATTACTCCTAATGCATACCCATGTGTTAGACTTGATATCTCCATATTAATCTAGACACATACTAGTCTATATTTGATCGTCCTATTAATCAATATAATGGACTAGGTTTATTTAAGATAAACAACGCATTGTATCTAAGGACTTCATTATGTTAAATATCACAATATATAATAAATGAATATTCTAGCCAATAACATTGTTCATACTAAATATTAGATTGCCTCTAGGGAACCTATTCAAACAGTCTCCCACTTGCACTAGAGCCAATCTGGGGCATCTCGTATGCCTGTAGATCTGTCTTGCCCTTCATGCTATCGCTGCGCAATAGGTTTTGTGAGCAGATCTGAAAGATTGTCATCCGTTGGAATCTTGCACAGCTTCACATCTCCTCGATCGATCATATCACGAATAAGATGGAATATCCTAAGTACATGCTTTGATTTCTGGTGTGATGTTGGTTCCTTGGCTTGTGTGATCGCCCCGGAGTTGTCACAATACAACTCTATGGGATCCACGATGCTAGGGACCACACCGAGCTCAGTGATAAATTTCTTTATCCAAACTGCCTCTTTTGCTACTTCCGAAGCAGCAATGTACTCAGCTTCTGTTGTAGAATCAGCAACTGTCCCTTGCTTGGAACTCTTCCAGCTCACAGATCCTCCATTCAGGCAGAACACGTATCCAGACTGCGACCTGTAGTCATCTTTGTCGGATTGGAAGCTTGCATTAGTGTAACCAATTACACTTCGCTCTTTCGTACCTCCAAATATCAAGAACACATCCTTAGTTCTTCTCAAGTACCTTAGGATGTTCTTGACAACAATCCAGTGACTCTCACCCGGATTGGACTGATATCTGCTCACCATACTCAACACGTATGATAGGTCTGGTCTAGTACACAACATGGCGTACATGATGGATCCTATGGCCGAAGCACAAGGTATCCTACTCATGCGGTACTTCTCAATCTCATTGGAGAAAAAGTCATTCTTTGAAAGAGTGACTCCATGCGACATGGGCAAGAATCCCTTCTTAGAATCTTGCATGTTGAACCTTTTCAACACCTTGTCTAGATAGGTACTTTGAATTAGGCCGAGAAGCTTTCTAGGTCTATCCCTATAGATCTTTATACCAAGTATATATGCTGCATCTCCTAAGTCCTTCATTGCGAAACACTTTCCTAGCCAATCTTTAACAGATTGCAAAGCAGGAATATCGTTTCAAATGATTAGTATGTCATCCACATACAAGACCAAAAATATTACAGAGCTCCTACTACCCTTCTTGTAGACACATGGCTCATCTTCGTTCTTGATGAAGCCAAACTCTTTGACTGCGTCATCAAAATGTTGATTCCAGCTCCTAGAAGCTTGGTTCAATCCATAAATGGATCTTTGCAGCTTATAGACTTTATTGGCATTCTCTGGATCTTCAAAACCCTCCGGTTGTGTCATGTACACATCGTCGAGGAGGTTCCCATAAAGGAACGCTGTTTTGACATCCATCTGCCAAATCTCATAGTCGTAGTATGCTGCAATAGCAAGTAGGATTCAAATGGATTTAGTCATTGCGACTGGTAAAAAGTTCTCCTCATAGTCAATACCATGAATTTGTCTATACTCTTTGGCTACCAATCGCCCCTTATAGGCAACTATCTTGCCATCCATGTCAGTCTTTTTCTTGAAGACCCATTCGCACCCTATGGGTCGAGCCCCTTCGGGTGGTTCCACCAAAGCCCATACTTTGTTGGTGTACATGGAATTCATTTCGGATCTCATGGATTCTAGCCATTTCATGGAGTATGGGCCTTTCATGGCCTCCCTGTAGGTTGCAGGTTCATCATCCATGAGTGGTACGTCAACGGGCTCAGTCACGAGAAGTCCGTACCTCTCTGGCTCATGACGCACTCTTCCTGACCTACGGAGTTCCTGTGTTACCTGAACGGGTTCTTACACAATAACTTGCGGTTCCTGCTCATGTTCCATCATTGGTTCAGTGATTTGTGGTTCTTGAATCTCTTCAAGTTCTACAGTCCTCCCACTTGCTTCTTTAGAGACAAACTCTCTTTCTAGAAACACGCCGGTCTGAGCAACAAACACTTTGTTCTCGGTGGGATTTTAGAAATAATATCCTTTAGTTTCCTTTGGATATCCCACAAATTTACACATATACTCTTTGGGCCCGAGCTTGTCTGTTTGTAAATGCTTTACATAGACATCGCAGCCCCAAATCCTTACAAACGACAATATGGGACGCTTCCCAGTCCATATCTCATATGGTGTCTTCATGAATGATTTGGATGGAACACGGTTAATGGTAAAAGTTGTCGTCATTAGAGCATGTCCCCAAAATGATATCGGAAGATATGTTTGAGACATCATAGATCGCACCATATCTAATAGTGTGCGATTCCTCCTCTCGGACACGCTATTCCTTTGTGGCGTTCCGGGTGTAGTGAGGTTGGATACTATCCCACACTCTCTAAGATACTTATCAAACTATTGACTTAAGTATTCTCCTCCACGATCCGATCTTAGAGACTTAATACTTTTACGAAGTTGCTTCTCTACATCATTCTTGAATTCTTGAACAATTCAAAGGATTCGTATTGGGCCTTCATAAGGTATACAAATCCATATCTACTGAAATCATCAGTAAACGTAATGAAGTAGGTGTAACCACCACTGGAAGGCGTGGGGAACGGCCCACATACATCATTATGTATGAGTGACAGTAACTCACTAGTCTTCTCACCTTTCTTATTGAAAGGGGACTTTGTCATTTTTTCCTAATAAACAAGATTTGCGTGTCTCATATGATTCCAAATCAAAAGAGTCTAGAAGTCCATCCTTATGGAGTCTATATATGCATTTCTCATTTATATGGCCTAAACGAAAGTTCCATAGAATGTAGGATTTAAATCGTTATTTTTAATCCTTTTAGTATTTATGTTATAGATTGGACTATTTAGATCAAGGATATACAATCCATTAGACAAATGCGCACTAAAATAGTGCATACTATCAAAATAAATGGAGCAACACTTGTCCTTTATTTAAATAGAAAAACCCTCTTTGTCCAAACAAGAAATTGAAATAATGTTTCTGCTCATAGCAGGCACATAAAAGAAATTGTATAATTCTAAAATAAGTCTAGAAGGCAAAGACATCTCATAAACGCATACAGTTAATGCAGCAACTCTTGCTCCATTCCCGACGCGTAGATCTATCTACCCTTTAGCCAATCTTCTACTTCTTTTCAAATCCTGCACATTTCGACTAATGTGAGAACCACATCCAGTATCCAATAACCAAGATGAAGAAATAGAAAGATTGACGCCTATAACAAAAATACCTGGTGGTGGTGGAATCACTATTCCAAGTTTCTTATCCTCCAGATATTTAGGGTAATTCCTCCTCCAGTGACCCGGCTGGCTGCAGTAGTGACATTCACCTTTAGCCATGCCTCCACTAGGCTTTAGGGCTTCCTTGGATTTTGCAACTTTCTTGCGCTTTCCTTTGGAAGTAGAGGCAACTCCTTTGCCCTTCCTCTTATGCACCATCATTATGGCATTGTCCTTGCCTTTGTTGATGCTCTGTTCAGCTGTATTTAGCATGTTCAACAAGTCTGGCAGAGTCTTACTGATCTCGTCGATATTATAGTTCATGATGAACTGATTATAACTGTCAGGCAACGATTGCAAGACAAGAACAGTTGCCAAATCTTGGCTAAGTGGGAATTCCAGTCTCTCAAGGTTCTCAATGTACCCGATCATTCGGAGTGTTGGAATAGATGCCCTAGAGGCAATCTAGTTTAGTATGAATTTGTATATGGCTAGAAAATTCATTTATTATTTATTGGATATTTAATATAATGAAGTCTTTAGATTTACAATTGTGTTGTTTATCTTAAATATCCCTAGTCAAGTATAATGATTAAATGGGACAATCATCTATAGACTAGTATGGGGTTGGATTGATATGGAGATATCACGATCCAACACATAGGTGTGCATTACGGAATGTTGCACTGGATTGACCCATCTCCGAGAAGGCTACATACACGTTATGTTGAGTCACAAGCGCTTCTCGCGGTGCAATGGTATTGTCATCCTTAGACTTGAAGTCACTGGATATTCTAGTTGTGGATTGTTGTGATCTTGGTAGCGTTAAACGCTACACCATAACTGGGTAGTTATAAAGGCGTGTACAGGATACAATGAGAAGCAAGCTTAGAGATCGTAGTGGACGTAGAGAGGATTTGCCCCTCCCACATAACGGGAGCAAGTATCCTAGGCCACTCGAGGGATAAGGCTTATAGAATGTCTGGCCAGACTCAAATAAATCAATATGGGATATTGATGTTATTTGCACGAATAAGGCTATTCCCATGGATCGAGAAACTATGGATTGGATATACGAGTGTGACTTGTATGTCTCGTGTCCAATCCGGATATGGAGGCAAAGGGATGAGACAATTACTTGTACAAAGGTTGTCAAGATGACTATTCTATTAGTTGGCTAGAATGGATGTTTTGCTAGAGACCGCTCCATATTAGCAAATAGTTGCTACCAACTAGATAGAACCTATGGGGTCACACGCTATATAGAGTTGAACTATATTTGGGAATTAATTAATTGGATTAATTAATTAGAAGGATCACTTTGCAAACCCTTGCAAACTTAGTAGGGACTAATTTGCAAGGAAGGGACTAAATTGAATTCTAGTTGGACTAGAATAAGTCCTTTAGGTAGTTAACAAGGAGTTGTTGGACTATATAAAGGACCCTCCTTCCTTCCTTCCTTAATAACTTATGCTCATTAGTGAACATAACAAGAGTGGGAGAGAACAAAGGAGAGAGAGCAAGCAACAAGGAGGGCCCGACGCCGCCCCTTGCCGCCGCCCTCGTCCCCGTCGGCCAAAAGAGGCCGAGAGCCTCTTTTTTTCTCGTTTTGCGTGATTTCTTCTTCCTCTTCCTATTCCGGGCTAGCACCAAGGAGTTTGGGAGATCTAGGATCAACTCTAGGCGTGGATCAACTATAGAGAACGTGACATTATTCGCGTTTGAAGTCATCAAGGAGAACCCAAAGGTGTGTTTATGATTTCTAACCTTCACTATCGTTATGTCTCTAGACTTGTGATCCTTGGAGGGTTTTGCATGGTTATATGTTTGATTATGCTTCCGTTGTGCGATCCATGAATCAAAACCCTACAGTGGTATCAGAGCCACAGGTCATAGAGCATAAACGTAGTTTATGTGTTACGTTTTAGTTGTTTTACACCTTAATTTGATTGTTTATCGCGTAAAACAAGAAAATCAAGCATGGGATGCAATTTGTCAATAACTAAGCATAACAAGATCCAATTTTTGCATTGGATGCATGAATTGGTGAGTTTGAGAAATTTTAGGATCTTAGATCTAGGGTTTGGGCATCCTTGGGGAAGAAGGAGTTCTCCCAAAACAAGGAAACAACCAAACTTGGGCACCAAGCAAGGGAGTTGTTTTGGAAACAACTCCCATAGAAGGGTTCGGCCCCCCTAGGGACCGCCCCCTTGCTTGCCGCCCAAGCTTGGGAGCCCTGAGGGGCCGGGCGGCCCTAACCCGCGGGCCTAGCTTGCGGGTTTTGGGCCGGGCCGGCCCTAGGGCCTTGTGGTTCACTTTAATGGGCCCGGGAAATTGGATTGTTGGGCCCATGGACCGTTTTAACCCTAGAAATCCTAAAATCAATTAAAATTGACCAAGCGCGTTAAAATTGGATTTTAACTGTTTATGTGCAAATCGCATGGTGATTGGATATGGCCTTAGGATGTGGTTTGATGTGGATGTTTAATTTTGTGGTTTGGTTTTACGGCCTGCGAGCTGACCAATTAATTGTAATAATTAATTAGGGTTTTATGGCGTGCGTGCCATTTTTTTTTTCTCAACTTGTGAGATTTATTTTATTTAGTATAGATTTTAGCTAGTGCTAGATAAAGTAGATTGTCAGCCAAGATTGGAGAAAAGAAGCCCAAAGCCAAAGAAGCCACAAAAGTTGGAGCATGGAGCATGGAGCAATCCACAAGACTATGAAGGATGGACCAAAAGATCAAGACGCATGGAGATGTGTTTGCTTTAGGGTTCATGAATAATTCCATTGGCTTGGAATTATCTTAGTCTAGAAAAGGCCATATCCACATCACGTTTAATTTTCAGTTTTGTGGTTGTTTATTTATTGTCTTATTATTTGTGTGGTTGGTGTATGGATGATGCATGCAATTAGGATAATAAGATAATTAGACAACCCGGATCTATTATTTGGAGTTGTGCCCAAACTCAAATAGATAGATTAGTTTATATTGATCAACAAAACAATTAAAGAATTGAATTTAAAATCCCTCAAAATTCAAATATTGTGTTCTTGCCTTCTCGTTATTTAAACACTCATTATCATCATTATTTACCAAGCTCGTGCGTGCCAAAGCATGGCGACTTGGTTCATAATGATGGAATGCGATGGCACGTAACAATGTGCAATTGTTTAGATAAGAGGTTGAACACAACTAGGCTATTAATTTGATTAAGAAATCTAGAGGCAATCAATTGGGATTATCCATATAGATGGATAAATAAGGAGTTATTTGCCCGATTGAACCAAGAGTTGCATATGGGATGCAATTGTAATTGTTCCTACCTAAAGTAGTCAAATTATGGGTGACTTGCCAAAGCAAGCTCATAAGGAGATGAAAGATGGATCTTGGCCCACTAGAAAATATAAGGATATTTTCCGCATTAATATCTTGAGGGTTATTAATCCGTAGAAAAATAGTGGGAGCTATATTTAATAAACTAGCCATTATTAAATATAGTCAAAAATTCACAAATACTAAAACTTGCGTATTTTCCTTTTTGTAGAATTCCAAATGGCAAACAACTCATCGAGTTCACAACATTCCCTACGATCTGTCCTTGAGAAGGACAAGCTCTCTGGAACCAACTTTCTTGATTGGTACTGAAACTTGATAATTGTTCTCAAGCAAGAGAAGAAACTGTACGCAATAGAGGAGCATGTTCCAGAAGGTCCAGAGAACCAAACACCTGCTGCCTTAAAGGCGTATCAAAAGCGTGTTGACGACGCTAATGATGCGACCTGCCTTATGCTTTGCACCATGACTTCTGAGCTTCAGAAGCGACACGAAAACATGAATGTTGTCGATATGATCGAACATCTAAAGCAGCTCTTCCAAGAGCAGGCGAGGGTAGAGAGGTATGAGGTCTCAAAGGCACTGTTCAAATGTCATCTGGCAGAAGGGAACCCGGTGGGACCCCATGTACTCCGAATGATCGGGTACTTGGAGAATCTCGCCCGACTGGGGTTCCCCGTCGGCCAAGAGTTGGCAACCGATCTCGTGTTGCAATCGTTGCCCGAGAGTTATGGACAGTTCATTATGAACTATAACATGAACGAGATCGTTAAACCACTGCCAGATTTGCTCAACATGTTGAGGACGGCTGAACAGAGCATCAACAAGGGTAAGGGCAAGGCCATTACGATGGTGCAGAAAGGAAAGGGCAAAAGGTTTGCCTCTTCCTCCAAGGGCAAGGGCAAGTCAGTTGCCAAGTCCAAGGAACCTGCCCTTAAGCCTGTTGGTGGCATTGACAAGGGCGTGACTAAAGGTGAGTGTCACTACTGCAGTCAGCCTGGACACTGGAGGAGGAATTGCCCAAAATATCTGGAGGACAAGAGGCTTGGAATAGTGATTCCACCACCACCAGGTATTTTTGTTGTAGATGTCAATTTAACTGTCTCTACATCATGGGTATTAGATACTGGATGTGGATCTCATATTTGTCGAAATATGCAGGATCTAAAGAGAAGTAAAAGATTGGCTAAAGGGGAGGTAGATTTGCGCGTTGGGAATGGAGCAAAGGTTGCTGCGTTGGCCATAGGCGTGTGCGAGCTATCTCTGCCTTCAGGATTAGTTTTAGAAATAAATAATTGCTATTTTGTGCCTGCTATGAGCAGAAACATTATTTCTATTTCTTGTTTGGACAAGGATGGTTTTATTATTTCAATAAAGAACAATTGTTGTTCCTTTTATTTAAATAATATTCACTATTTTAGTGCGAAATTATTTAATGGACTTTATGTCCTTGATCTAAGCAATCCTGTCTACAACATTAATACCAAGTGGATTAAAATAAATGATTTAAATCCTGCTTATTTATGGCACTGTCGTTTAGGCCACATAAATGAGAAACGTGTATCTAGACTCCATAAGGATGGATTACTAGACTCATTTTATTTTGAATCATATGAGACATGTGAGGCTTGTTTATTGGGAAAATGACAAAGTCCCCTTTCAATAAGAAAGGTGAGAGGACTAGTGAGCAATTGGCACTCATACATACCGATGTGTGTGGGCCATTTGCCACGCCTACCAGGGGTGGTTATGTCTACTTCATTACATTTACTGATGATTACAGTAGATATGGATTTGTGTACCTAATGAGGGCAAAATCCGAATCCTTTGAAGTGTTCAAAGAATTCAAGAATGAAGTAGAGAAGCAACTTGGAAAAAGTATAAAGGCTCTACGATCGGATCGTGGAGGAGAATACTTGAGCCAAGAGTTTGACGACTATCTTAGAGAGTGTGGGATCGTGTCCCAACTCACTCCACCCGGAACGCCACAAGGGAATGGCGTGTCCGAGAGGAGGAATCGAACCCTATTGGATATGGTTCGATCTATGATGTGTCAAACCAATCTTCCATTATCATTTTGGGGCTACGCTCTATTAAGTGCAGCTTTCACCATTAACCGTGTTCCATCTAAATCAATCATGAAGACACCATATGAGATGTGGAGTGGGAGGCGTCCCACACTGTCGTTCATGAGGATTTGGGGCTGTGATGTCTATGTAAAACGTTTACAATCAGACAAGCTAGGGCCTAAATCGGATAAGTGTAAATTTGTGGGGTACCCTAAGGAAACTAAGGGATACTACTTCTACAATCCAACCGAGAACAAAGTGTTTGTTGCTCGGACCGGCGTGTTTCTAGAAAGAGAATTTGTCTCTAAAGAAGCAAGTGGGAGGAATGTAGAACTTGAAGAGGTTCAAGAACCACAAATCACTGAACCGATTATGGAACATGAACAGGAACCACAAACAGTTGTGGAGCCACCTGTTCAGGTAACACAAGAGCTTCGTAGATCTAGTAGAGTGCGCCAGGAACCCGAGAGGTATGGACTTCTCGTAACCGATTCCGGTGACACGATGCTCATAGATGATGAGCCTACTACCTATGAGGAGGCCATGAGTGGCCCAGACTCTCAGAAGTGGCTGGAAGCCATGAGATCCGAGATGGAATCCATGTATACCAACAAAGTATGGACTTTGGTGGAACCACCCGATGGGGCGCGCCCCATAGGGTGCAAGTGGGTCTTCAAGAAGAAGATCGACATGGATGGTAATGTGATTACCTATAAGGGCCGATTGGTGGGTAAAGGATTCAGATAGATTCATGGTATTGACTATGATGAAACCTTTTCACCAGTCGCAATGATCAAATCCATCCGAATCCTACTTGCGATTGCAGCATACCACGACTATGAGATTTGGCAGATGGATGTCAAAATAGCATTCCTTTATGGGAATCTCCTCGAGGACGTGTATATGATACAGCCGGAGGGTTTTGAGGATCCAAAGCAAGCCAACAAAGTCTGTAAGCTGCAACGGTCCATTTATGGATTGAAGCAAGCTTCTAGGAGTTGGAATCGACGTTTTGATGAAGTGGTCAAAGAGTTTGGCTTCATCAGAAACGAAGATGAGTCTTGTGTCTACAAGAAGGTTAGTGGGAGCTCTTTAGCTTTTCTGGTCTTGTATGTGGATGACATACTACTCATTGGAAACGACATTCCCATGCTGCAATCTGTAAAATATTGGCTAGGAAAGTGTTTCTCAATGAAGGACTTAGGGGAAGCAGCCTATATACTCGGTATAAAGATCTATAGAGATAGATCTAAGAGGTTGCTAGGCCTAAGTCAAAGTACATATATTGACAAGGTGTTGAAGCGGTTCAACATGCAAGATTCCAAGAAGGGATTCTTGCCCATGTCACACGGAATCACTCTTTCGAAGAGTGGTTGTCCTTCCAATGAGATTGAGAAGGAACGCATGAGTAGGATCCCCTATGCCTCGGCCATAGGATCTATCATGTATGCCATGTTATGTACTAGACCAGATGTGTCATATGCCTTGAGTATGACAAGCAGATACCAATCTAATCCAGGTGAGAGTCACTGGATTGCAGTCAAGAACATCCTAAAGTACTTGAGAAGAACTAAGGATGCTTTCTTGATATTTGGCGGTGAGGAAGAGTTGCGTGTAAGGGGTTACACTGATGCAAGCTTCCAAACCGATAGAGATGACTTTAGATCACAGTCGGGATATGTGTTTTGCCTGAATGGAGCAGCGGTGAGCTGGAAGAGTTCCAAGCAAGAGACGGTAGCTGATTCTACAACAGAGGCTGAGTACATTTCTGCAAATGGCGCAGCAAAGGAGGCTGTTTGGATCAGAAAGTTTGTTTCTGAACTTGGTGTGGTCCCTAGCATTGCGGATCCAGTGGCGTTGTTCTGTGACAACACTGGGGCGATCGCGCAATCAAAGGAACCAAGATCGCACCAGAAGTCCAAGCACGTGCTCAGGAAGTTTCATCTGATTCGAGATATTATCGATAGAGGAGACGTTTGGATATGCAAGATTCCTACAGATGATAATCTGTCAGACCCGCTTACAAAGCCTCTCACGCAGTGGAAGCATGAAGGGAACACTAGGAGTATGGGCATACGAGATGCGCCAGATTGGCTCTAGTGCAAGTGGGAGACTGTTGGAATAGATGCCCTAGAGGCAATCTAGTTTAGTATGAATTTGTATATGGCTAGAAAATTCATTTATTATTTATTGGATATTTAATATAATGAAGTCCTTAGATTTACAATTGTGTTGTTTATCTTAAATATCCCTAGTCAAGTATAGTGATTAAATGGGACAATCATCTATAGACTAGTATGGGGTTGGATTGATATGGAGATATCACGATCCAACACATAGGTGTGCATTACGGAATGTTGCACTGGATTGACCCATCTCCGAGAAGGCTACATACATGTTATGTTGAGTCACAAGCGCTTCTCGCGGTGCAATGGTATTGTCATCCTTAGACTTGAAGTCACTAGATATTCTAGTTGTGGATTGTTGTGATCTTGGTAGCGTTAAACGCTACACCGTAACTGGGTAGTTATAAAGGCGTGTACTGGATACAATGAGAAGCAAGATTAGAGATCGTAGTGGACGTAGAGAGGATTTGCCCCTCCCACATAACGGGAGCAAGTATCCTAGGCCACTCGAGGGATAGTGCTTATAGAATGTCTGGCCAGACTCAAATAAATCAATATGGGATATTGATGTTATTTGCACGAATAAGGCTATTCCCATGGATCGAGAAACTATGGATTGGATATACGAGTGTGACTTGTATGTCTCGTGTCCAATCCGGATATGGAGGCAAAGGGATGAGACAATTACTTGTACAAAGGTTGTCAAGATGACTATTCTATTAGTTGGCTAGAATGGATGTTTTGCTAGAGACCGCTCCATATTAGCAAATAGTTGCTACCAACTAGATAGAACCTATGGGGTCACACGCTATATAGAGTTGAACTAGATTTGGGAATTAATTAATTGGATTAATTAATTAGAAGGATCACTTTGCAAACCCTTGCAAACTTAGTAGGGACTAATTTGCAAGGAAGGGACTAAATTGAATTCTAGTTGGACTAGAATAAGTCCTTTAGGTAGTTAACAAGGAGTTGTTGGACTAAATAAAGGACCCTCCTTCCTTCCTTCCTTAATAACTTATGCTCATTAGTGAACATAACAAGAGTGGGACAGAACAAAGGAGAGAGAGCAAGCAACAAGGAGGGCCCGACGCCGCCCCTTGCCGCCGCCCTCGTCCCCGTCGGCCAAAAGAGGCCGAGAGCCTCTTTTTGTCTCGTTTTGCGTGATTTCTTCTTCCTCTTCCTATTCCGGGCTAGCACCAAGGAGTTTGGGAGATCTAGGATCAACTCTAGGCGTGGATCAACTATAGAGAACGTGACATTATTCGCGTTTGAAGTCATCAAGGAGAACCCAAAGGTGTGTTTATGATTTCTAACCTTCACTATCGTTATGTCTCTAGACTTGTGATCCTTGGAGGGTTTTGCATGGTTATATGTTTGATTATGCTTCCGTTGTGCGATCCATGAATCAAAACCCTACACGGAGTACATGAGGCCCTACTGGATTCCCTTCTGCAAGAAGTGTATGATCATATCATAGTCCTCCATGTTATCGTGCTGCTTCTGAAGCTCAGTTGTCATGGTGAAAATCATGAGGCAAGTCACGTCATTAGAATCATCAATATGTTTCTGACGTGCCCTTACTTCCGCTAGAACAGACTTATCCTGTGGTGGGGCTGGAATTGGAGTGTCCGAGACGTACAACTTCTTTCTTGCTTAAGGACGATCCTTAAGTTTCTGTACTAGTCACGGAAATTCATTCCAGACAGTTTATCCTTCTCAAGGACAGATCATAGGGATGAAGTCGATGCGTTGTTGTTTTCCATTTGGAATTATACAAAACGAGAAATGTGCAATTTTTGTATTTTGAACAATTTAACTATATTCAACAACGGCTAGTTCATTAATTATAGCTCCCACTATTTTTCTTGGATTAATAGCCCTCACCATTAATGCGGAAAATATCATTACATTTTCTAGTAGGTCCAAGATCCCTTTTCACTTCTTCTTATGCTTGCTTTGGCAAGTCACCCAAGAATAGGTTATTTAGGTAGGAATCATTCCAATTGCATCCCATGCAACTCTTGGTCCAATTAGGTGAATAACTCTTTATTCTTTATCCTTCGGATAACGCCTAAATGTCATGCCTCTTGCATAGATATTTGAGGCCCTCTTCCTAAATGGGGACCTAGTTTCACGGGTTGTCATCTTGGCTAGCACTTGGTGTGCAAACCCAATATCATCCCATGTCCATGGTTCAATTAAGTTGAGAATACTCCCTATAATTTAGATTTTGGAGGATGATGTGGAGTGTTATAGAAACAAGTGGAATAATCTAGAGCATGACAGAATGTTCGAGAAGGGATGGAATGAACTAGAACATGGAGGAATATTCTAGAAGACGGTGGAACAATCTAGAAGGTGGTGGAACATTCTAGAAAGGTCTAGAATGGGGAATAAGGTTCAAGAATATTCTAGAGTCTTCACGGATGTTCTAGACGTGCGTAGATGGTTCATGAATAATCTAGAACTATAGGAAAGGTTCGAGAATATGGTAGATGTTTATAGAATATTCTATTTAGGAAGATCTAGATAGGTAGATTGTGGAACAAGGAACAAGGAAGCTTCCAGAGGTACCATTAATTGGGGGTATTTAGATCCTTCCATGACTAGTATAAATAGGTGGGAGCTCATTTGGAGCAAACCAACCAATCTCTCAATCAATCTCTCAAGCACTCATGTACTCTTTTGAATGATAATAGAAGTTCTCTTCCCATACATCACTCTCATATTCAAAGTGTTCCGTTAAAATGGTAATGAAGGATTACTCGGGAGTCAACGATGGGACGACGACCGAGTGCCACAGGGGTTGTGCCGGGATCGAGATCCCGGCCCGTGACACTAGGCAACATTGTAGATGGCCTTGCCTTAGAGACGGCCATGCTCTGATTTTCAATACCGATGCTGCAGTGGATAACCGGAACAAGGTTGAATGGTAGGCTGTGTGGTTAGGGATTGCACCGGTCGATTTTTAGCGGAGAGAATGGTGGAAATCGATTTTCACCCTGTATTAACTGAATTGGAAGCAATATCCCTCTACAGCTCTGTCTCTTGGTACATCTCTCTCACGGTGCAGTCGGTGGTAGTGGAAATGGACTCAAGGAAGCATCATCACAAAACCAACTCAGCTATGAGAATGAACAATGAGTGGGTGTTTACTTCAAAAAAATAAGGGACTTGTTGATTCGTAGAAACTGGGAGCTCTCTGTGGTGAGTCGGCTGGCCAACTCGGTGGCGCACACTCTTGCTAGGGATGTCTCTGGATAAGACAAAGTGAGATATACATGAATGAATCCCCTGATTGTATCTTGACCTCAGTGGGCCTAGCCCATCTCTCATGGTAGTTAATAGGTTTTCGGGGTAATTTACAGTTTGTGCCCAGAGGTTTATGTAAATAGGCAATTACTACCCCTAGTGTTCATCAATTAACAGGGAACACCCCTATTTTGGATTGTCTGTAACGGTACGGGAAATGCAAATGTAATAATTGGCCCATATACCTTTACTCAATATTTATAAGGTAATTTACACAAAGCACCATCGGGTTATGGTAAATAGGAATTAAGTGCCCCCTAATATTTGCCAATCGGCAGGGGACACCATTAATTTAGACAGACTCCAATAGAAAATGGGTAAGTACTATTTTACATTCAATCTTTATACATTGCTTAATCTGCAAGTTACATAAAAGTCTAATCCCTGTCAATTTGTTTAAGTAATGCATTATCATTGGTTGTAGAGCACCACGTGGTGAACTAATGGAGCACTAAAAATGTCTGTGTTATTGACACCGAAAAATCCCCTCTTTGACTCCGACGCCGATGGATGAAAAATATGGAAGGTTAATCAACCTACCGCAACTTATAGAAAGCACTCAATTCGGATGAAAAAAATACTGCATCGGTACAAACTTCATATCTGCAAGTCTAAAATACTTAGCCATCCAATAGATACAAAAAAAAGGTTTTAGGTGAGTTCATGACGCTACATAATTCAGCTGACAGAGAGAGTGAAAGGGAAGGCGCAAACAAAGTCGTTTTAATTGACTCTTATTTGTAATTTATTTAAGATGTTAGTAGATAGTAATAGAATTGTGTCTGTTTGCTATGTATTTCTTTGTATCTTATGTGTTTTTCTTCTGTTCACAAGAACTTTTTAGCATATTACAACAAGCAGAATGCTTGATTTTTTATTTAATTCAACGCTTGGATTTTAATAAACTTTGTTGTATTAACAACCATAATCTTTGACAAAAGAAACTAATATAATCCTCTTTATTTTAATTTCGGATAACTTTCAATGATATTATTTAGTTTCATTTAAAAAAGTTTTTTATCATTATAGTAAACAAATTGATATTTGACAAGTACTATATCAAAATTAATTTTGTGAAATAAAACTTCAAATTCACCGAGTGTTGATTTTCATTCTCGAATTTACCTTATGCAACCACAACATATATTCTATAGTAATTTATAATCATCCGTGGAGAGGTAAAAGAGTCATATAATTTATTGGTACACATATAAATGTCTAAGTTTCTAAAGGTTAAAACAGGGCATTATGTATTAGTAGAGGGCATAATAGACATGAACCAGACACCCAAAGGTGTACCCCACTGCCAACTCACAAAATAGGGGTATTCCATGTCAATTGACAAACCATAAGGGTGTGTATTATATATTTACCTAACTTGGGTGTAATAAGTGTAAATTACCAAAATTCAGGGGGGAATAGGGGAATGAAAAATACACCCAAAAGTGAGCCCCACTATCACTTCACAGCTCTCTAACGGAAATGGATAGAGGGGTATAATTTGTAATTATTATTGCACAAAATAGGGGTGTCCCCTGCCAACTAATGAACAATAGGGTAGGGATTGCCTATTTACATAAACCCGAGGGTGCAAACTATAAATTACCCTAGGATTTTGTAGCATTTGGTCTTGTATTTTTCTTTATTTCTCTTTCTGGTCAGTCGTTTTTATGTGGGCAAGGTCTTATGTCCCCCTATTTTTTATGGGTTGGGAGCCTGATTTTAATTTACGCGGGTTTATATCGCCCTACCTGCTGGGTAGGTTCTTTAAAAGAAAACTAATATGCTATCTCTGCAAATGAATGCTAGCTCAGTGGTAAAGCATTTTGAAGCCCTTGCATGAGGTCCCGGGTTTAAACCAGCGTATACTGTGTCTTACTCCAATATGTAAACAGTGTTTTACAAAATTAAAATAGATTGAATCATAATCAAAATATTGGTTGAATCACATTAATATATGATGGCAAAAAATGGTAAATATTGCACATCAGTCTCTATGGTAAATATCGCACATCAGTCCAATAACATTCTCAGTGGTCGTGGCCCGTGGGGTCTGAACATGAGAATGTTATTGGAAATAATTTTAGAATAACTTGAATATGATGAATTACTTCATATATGAACATTTTCTCTAAAACAATTGATTGTTTAAAATAAAACTATAGGAATGAAGTTATATTATCATTTTATGATTTGATACAAAGTTTGGCTGGATGGGTGGGAGACATATCTTCACCAAAAATGGAGGAATGGAAAATATGGAGGAGACCCCTCCTTTTTTCACCATTACATATGGAATGGAAGAAAAAAAATGGAGTTTAGGCCTTTAGGGTGAGAGAATCTCTGATGGTAGTAATAAAGTCCTAAACTTAGGGATATAAGATCGGACAAACCGGACAAACCGACATAACCAAACCGAAATCTTTGGTTTTGGACGGTTTTTTGGGTTGTTTGGTTTATGAACGGTTCAGGTTTTCACAAACTGTGAAAGTGTGTAATGTAGGTGTAAACAGGTATATTAATACTCTAGAAGGAGGGGTTGAATAGAGTATGCTAGCTTTTGCCAAAACACAAGTTTTTGAAACTTCAGTAGAGCAAACTGATGATATCTTAAAGCTTTGAAAAGAATTTGAGAGGCTTAGAGATATAACCGCAGAGTATAGAGTCTTCAAACCTTTGAGAATTGGAAAGTTCCAAAGCTTTGAAACTTCCAATATAGACTTTAAGTAAAAGCAACAAAAGTAAATAGCAAGAACACATAGATTTTACAGTATTCAGTCACAATTGGACCCAGTCTCTGCCTGAGGGATCTAAATCCCTCCAGGATTCAAACACAACTTCTTATTAATCGCCCAGATTTAGCCCTAGATCTCAAGCCTAAGTGAGCTACCTTACACTTATACAGCTTGTGGTTTCCAACATATCTAGTTACACGGCTACAACCTGTTGAAACAATAAGAACCTATTGTTGTTCACTTGAACAACCAAACTACTAAGTTTAGTAGGGTTTTAGAGACGAAGAATAAATAATACAATTGAATAAAGGAAAAAAGAATTCAGAAAAAGATAAGCTGTTTAAAGCCTGGAAGAGTTCTTATGAAATTGAATGATCTTCAGTCTGCTGGAGTTGAATTCCTGAATGATTTGAAGAGCTCTATGAAATTGATCTTCCCAGTTGATTTCCCTCTTCAATACCACGACCTCTCTATCTTATAATTCTCTGAAATTCAAATATAAGTAGCTGATCTTAGTCTGCAACTGACTTGAGAGATTTCAGGAACATAATTTCTAAAATATCTCATATCTGATAAGCTCCTGTAAACAACTCAATTTAAATGCATTGCTAATCTGTTTATGGGCGTTGGAATGTCCAACAAACCTCCAAATACTCAGCCAACAAGATCAAACAAGTACCAATACAATCTAGCAACAAAAGATCTGCTTGAAACAGCAGCTAACAGTTAATTAGAAAACTATGCTAGAATTGTCTACTGAAAGTTCTGAGTTAGTAAATATATTCAAACTTATGAATATATCAAGTAACCAATATAGAATCCACAATAATAGACAATAATCAGTTTGTATCAAGATCTAAGTATCACTGAATCCATCTGCATACAAGAAGATGATTAGAAGAACTTAGCAATAAAGAGTAACCAGAATATCTCAAAGCTTTGAAGCTTTGCCTGCTAACTTCACCAGAATGAACATTGGATTTTCAATCCAAATCAGTCCTGCAATGATCAGCTTAGAACATAGATTGCTGAATGTAATTATATAATTAAATCATATCATAACCAAAGCATAACCAAAACCTGCACAAAAACAGTTAAATAAAACAGCATAAAGGAACTGCTACAGTAACTTAAAGCTTTGAAGCTTTGGTACTTAGCAATTTCTTATGCTTGTGTTTCTGGCTTTCATCATCAAGAAGCTAAGATCTCTGCTTGTATTTTCATAACATAATGTCCATGAGATTCAGACTTATCAAACCGGTCTAATCGGTTCGGTTTTCGGTTTGTAAAAGTATCACACCGCACCAAACCGAACCGAACTGATACGATGTACTTCATTAAAATATATATTGCGTAACATACATTAGATAATTTAAACATATGGAACACAAGTATATATATTCAATTAAAATGAGCATACTGATCTTAATCTTTTCCATTTCCCTCATGTTGCATCGTATTTTTCTCTAAAACCATTGATGTGCAAGTTTTTTTACGTCTATTTAATCTCGTCCTCACTTAAATTTGAAATATGTTGACATTGCAATATTATAATTTTGATTCAATAATGATTACGCAAATCGACTGAACTGAATCAAACTTCGGTTTAGTTTGATTCGGTTCATTCTTTCAAATGGTTCGTTTAGTTACAAAAATAGTAAACCGATTTATTCTTTTGATTTATGGTTTTAGCACAAACTGCACCAAACCGAACTGTTTACACCCCTACCTAAACTGGAGCATGAAATAAACATTAATTACTTCCTCTGTTCCAAATAATAGCATGTCTGGACTTTTCACAAAGTTTATGTAAATACTTTTTCTTTAAAAAAAAAGGATAAATGCGTTGAAATGAAAATACTACTTTCTCTTATAAGGTAAAAAAAATATATGGAAAATAAAAATGTATATTAGTTTTTGAGGAGAATTTATCAAAGGAATTGATGTCTTCTACACACGATGACTAGAAATACAGAATTGATGAGAATTTATTAAGAAATACTACATATTCAACATATAAGAAGGAAAAATTCTACATTGTGCAGATGTAATGCGCGGTTGTGTCATTATATTTATATTAACATTTTTTAAATTACTTTAATGTCGAATTATTTTCATTTGTTAACTTTTTTATTATTTATATCATTTGGTCCTCTTATTTTAAGGAATACTTTTGTAGTGGTTGAGAGACGACATATGTAAATACTACATGATCCATCACGAATAAAATAAGGTAACAAATAATGATCCATAAACAAACAATGATTAAATCATAATTATTATACGCATTTCTTGATTACTCAGGCTCAGATGACGGAATTAGTTATTTCTATTTTTGTTAGTTTAGATTATTTTATTAGTTAAACTAAAGAAAAAATCATGTAATTTCACGCAATGTACATGTTCATTGAGAATAATATAGAAGCAAGATTAAGAATACAGATAAATGAAAATCGTAGAAAGAATACACAACCACAGTCTTATGTGAGTTCTACAACACTAAAAACTATTTGTAGAATAGTGTATATATTGACTAACACGAGACTTCGAAAAAAAAAATTTACTAACATGACATTAGAATTATAAGTATGGATTGAAGTGAATACAATTCGTGTTAGGAAAAATTTAGAAGAAAAAACGAATCAAGAGATTTCTTAAACATATAAACTGTTTTTTGCTTCTAATATGATCATGAATAGGTAACCTCTAAGTTATCTCTCTAAAGAAGAAGAAAATGAGAGAGAAGCATAAAAAGGTAAGTTCAAGATAACAAAAAATCGTAGAGATACACGAATCATACCAAAGCAAAAAATACAAAAAAACTGAGCTAGAAAAAACTTAGAAACGTTTCAAAGGACTACTATGCAAGTGTCTATTTATTGAACCCGAGAAAACGTAACAGTGCAAGGACACTAATATACTACACATTTAATATTAGAAATACACATTGTTTCTAGAAATAACAAAACGTAAGAATTTATATGGTTAGTCAATAAACTAATACTAGTGTGTACGGGAGAATCCTTTAAGAAAGATTCAACGTACACCAAGAACAGGGGATAAGAAGAACACGGGAAGAGCAGAGTTGTGTGTAGGGAGAGCGTAAGGCAATGGCAACTGTATGAGAGAGAGACAGAATTTTTGCAGAGCTTCTGCGTAATTCAGGTGATTCGTGCTATGTAAGGAAGGGTTAACGATCCTATATATAGTGGAGAATATGTACGTTGTAGTGGGTTAATGCACCCAAAAATGGCGGCTTAATTACCTTAACCACAATGACACGTTCGTCCGCATATATAGGAACCGTTACGCACTTCGTCCGCGTTTACCAGAACCGTTATGAGGTTGACCGGGTTTATGGAGCTCGTGCCATAAATCTATCAAAGCAGTTACTAAAGGTCGCGCGCGACGAAACTTACTCTAGCCTCCAAACCACTAAGTCCCAACAAGTCCCGTGTGGTGGTATGCGAGGGCCCTATCTCGCAGCCCCCCACGTGGATCAGCGCGGGTAGTGATCCAGTGTGTTTGGAGCACAGCTAGGTGTGCTGGATGATCACCACGTGGCTATGATCTGTCTATCTGGAAAGCACAATCTACATTAGCCCCCTTTTTGCGCGTGGAGACGCCTAGCCGGATAGGCCTCAATGCGCAAAAACCAGTGCTCGCGTCGTTGCCACGCACCAATTCAAATACACGCAGAATCAGCCCCCGTGTGTGCCATTATGATCTAGGATCCCTAGAGTCGTGCCGTCTGTTCTACTAGGGTTTTAGGCGTGACGTCAGCATCAACCTGTGATTGCGCGATTTGGCGGTGACGGTTGTGATTCGACCACTGAAAGGACGCGACTCTTCAGTGTTTTTTTGAATAAATACTTCATGCCCTCCATTGTTGCAGAGTATTGCTTCTCTCTCTAAAGTGGATGTTACCTGAAAGCCTTCAAGAGCAAATACAGATAATCAATCATCAGTTCTTTCTTGCCAACCGTATTCTTCAACTTTCTTCATCAAAACAAGGTTGGCTTTGCTCGATTTCATTAATGTATTCCATATCCTTTGAACTGTCTTGAATCTGAAAACCCAAAATTGTTTGGAATACGCCATTATTTGAAACTGCGGAAGAGGTTCCTTTTAAACCCTAAAAGATTGAAACGCCAGATTGAAACGATTTTCAAACAATAATCTTCTGAAATTATGAGATTCTAAATCCAGAACTGACCCAGAACTGTTAATCTTCCTCTGATTTCAAAACGAACCCAGAACTGCTTCCTGAATATGAACTAAAGGTGGATATATTTCTCCCCCCTTTTTTCTTTCTTTTCTGCAGAAATGGCCAAGACAAAAGGTTCTAAATCTGTGAAAGAACCCGAAGAAATTCCTGATCTTCCTAAAACCTTATGGAAGAAAGCCCCCTATCTAGGTGGGAAAGATTTTAATCATTCTAGGGTTAATGTAAAGAATCTACCAGCTCCCGCCACTAGAGATTTGCTACAGTTGAGCCCCCTTACCACTCCAGTCATGTTAGAGTTAATTGATTCCAAGGATGTGGTAAGATTAGGAGTTGAAAATGGGTTCTACCCCCATACTGAAATTTCTACCCAGGCCTTCGTACAAAAGATGGATTTGATGGATGAGTGGATTGATCATGTACTAACTCACCATGCTATCACACTAGACAATTCTGGGATTTGTTTTGCTGTTAGGTATATGAAGGGCGCTGCCGTGAAGCTGGATCAGACCATGCTTCTAAACCTTCTTTCTCGCTACTCACCTGCGACCCATACTTTTCACTTTGCTGAATTTGAGGCCGCCCCAACTCTGGAAGATGTTCAAATTCTATATGAACTTTCTCCTATGAGCGAAGTGGATCCCTTAAGCGCTTTGAAACCTGGTACAGAGCTCACTCTTTATGCGCAGATGGAGGAGTGTTTGACCGAGGTGAAGAAAATTTCTACTCGTTGGACATCTGCGGAAGTACTTCCCGAATGGCAGCTAGTTGAAACCTCTGCGAAGAACACTTGGGGAAAGTGGGTGTAATACTTCTTTCGCGCCTATGCGAATAGTAAGATCACCAAAGAAATACTGGATAATGATCCAGAAGCGAAGAATTATATAGAGGGAAAGGTGTATCATCTGACCTTGTGCGGCTTTCTCTGTGCCTGGTTGTCGAGGTATTTGATCGACGGTCATCCTCATGATGGGGTCTTTTATCATGTTCTTCCCCTTGCTGTTAAGTTGACCCTTGGCCAGAAAGTCGCACTTGGGCCTCTAGTACTAGGCACCCTATATCATCGGTTAGACCAGCTGGTGGTCGCAATTGAGGAGTCGCGTGGGCGTCTTGATGTGTTGACCTTTGTCAACGTTTCATTTCTTACCATGTGGGTTTTTGAAAGATGGCCTTCTTACGCTCCTGTTCCTTCTAGGCCTAGTATGTGGAATGTTCCAGGTGCGCAGAATGCACTTCCTAGCGGGAGAGCTGCTCGATGGTACAGGACCAACCTCCCTAAGTGTTCATGGAGTCTGATATGCGACGATCGGAGAAAGTTTACAGCCAGTCCTTACAGTACGCGCATTGAAAATGTGCGATTTTTCCCGAAGCTTTACCCTAGTAGAGATGGTTCATATTCAGAAGACACCCTTCTCGAAGGACATGATCGCTACCGCGAATTCTTCTGCTGGTGCTTAAGAGGCTCACTACCTGCTCTTGTCGAAAATGTTTCTGAGCTAACTCCCAAGTATGAGCAAATCACAGTCGATGTTGACCCAACTCGCGTCTCACCTCAGTTTGGCTTTGATGCAGTGGCTCCTTCCATTTGGCCTAGGTCAATCAAAAGAAATTGCTACAAGCGACTGCTGGTATTTAAGTGTAAATTGATCCTTCTCAGCAACCTGCCTTTTATCCAACCTTCAGGGATTCGTGTAGGTCGCCTTACCAAGAATTGGATCGCTTACTGGAATGCTCAACAGGCCAGATTTGATACGTCCTCAACTCCTCGTCCCAGTAAAGCTCCTGCGATTAAAAGTAATGCGTTTCCATTCCGCCCGAATTGCAGTTTGGATGATTCCCAGTATGGTTTTTATTCCTTGCTTGATACTGACAATCACTTGTGCCCAGCCACTATCCTTAAGGAGAAAATGACTGTTGTTAGGGGTGGATTTTCGCATGTAATCAAGTATAGTGAAAATTTTTCGAAGGTAAACAACTCTCCTTTATGCTTAAAAGACTTCTTTCTTTAACACACTGAAATTTACACCCCATTTTCTTTTCCAGTGCTATCTGAGGAGGTTCGCATCTGGATAGTGCCCCGCTTCGCTGGTCAACTCCATTGTTACCGCGAAAAGGCAAGAGAAATGGGACTGGCTCCCCAGGTGGAGGCTCGGATACGCGAGGAGATGGACGTTTTCGCTCGTTCTATGATAAACAACGATGCTGAGGCAGATGGAGAAGTTGTACCCAAGGACAAAAAGAAAAAACAGAAGGGAATTGTGATTACTTCTCCCCTAGAGACACTCCAATTCCGTCATCTGCAAAGTCTCTTGCTTCCAAAGACAAAGGCAAAGGTCGCATGCCGGACAAGGAACAGAAAGATCTCTCGGTTGAGACATTCATCCATTTTGTCCAGGAAGAAGAGGAAGAGGAGGACGAAAGAAGAGGAGGGAGAGAAGAAGAAAGTGAAGAAGATGAAAGAGAGGAAGACGAAAGAGAGGAAGAAGAAAGAGAAGAGATAAGAGAAGAAAGCTCAGAAGGTATCTCGAATGAACTTATCTTCTTTCAAAAATGGCTTTTGCAATAGTTGTTGACTAATTTCCTTTCGCAGATGATGACACAGAGACCATCAGTGGCCTTTTGGCCAAGGAGAAGAAAAATACCAAAGGTTCTCGCTCTGACGCCTCCAGTGAGGCCATAGACGAAGCTATCATTGCCGAGTCTAAGAAAATGGCTGCTGAGGCAGAAGAAGGGAGAAGAAAGCTCGAGGAAGATGACATCGAGCTTATGAAGAAGAGAAGTATGGAAGAACAGCATGCTGGTAGCACAGGCGTGGCTGCCTTTGAACATGCTCAGGAGGACTTTGATGAGATTGCGGGCGTTAAGGAAGGTGAGATTTTTAACCTTGATGTGACTAATCAAGAAGTAATTATTGGTGCATTAAAGCACGGCTTATCAAAAGATGATATTTGCCGATGGCTAGTAGGCAAATGTGGCGAACCTTCAGGTAAACATTCAAACAATGTTTGTAAACCAAGCTTGGTAACCCATTCCCTATTGTAACGAGTTTCTTCGCACCACCCGGTCATGCTCACCTTAAATATGTGATAAATTAAGATACTTCTGTAGGATATGGTGTCGCATCTTTAACATATGATGATGGAGTTGCGATCCCACCTAAGTGTGGATTTGCTTGCTTTTGATCTATCAGAATAAAACATCATTTATAATGCAAGTTTATCTCAACATTTTTTGGTCCTGTCTCGCAAGTGCTGCTGCCATCGCACAGGGCTCTATTGATAACGCGGCAGCTGCGAGAAAGGTAGTCAACGAGACATGTGTTGGCGACTCTGATGAGAACATGCTGGAGCAGAGAAATCAAATTCCTAAATCTTATGCTCCAGAGCGAAGCTCGCATGTTGAGAAACCTATCGCGGCTACTGAGTATGCAGGAGAACCTCTGGAGGACATTATCGAGGTGTCTGATTATGTCGAAGCCGACACTGGGTTAAGGGGAGAAGGTGCTGAAGTTGAAGAGATGGAAGCGGAGGATACTGGAGCTGGAGTTCATGAAAATGAACAGGTCATGGAAGACGTAGCATCGCACAAAAGTGTTGATGTTCCAATGGATGCTCCTGAGCCTCAAGAACTTCTCGCGGTTGAAGAAGTTCTTAGGCAAGCAGAAGCCACAGCCGTTGCTGAAGTTATTCCATATACTTCTTCATGTGCCGCCATTCCTGTGAATGTTCTTGAGCCTCAAAAAGGTCCTGCTATCCCTTCCACTGAGGTAGAAATTTTGAAAGTTCCCCCCGCGTGGAGTTTTTGGGGTTTGCAAGTGGGAGCTGCCATCACACTTGTCGCAACTTATGTTATCCCTGCCAACTATTACGAGCGCGAAGTTGAAGCTGAAAGGCAAGCGATGCAGCGAGGACATGCTTCAGCTTTTCCAGTGATGCGCGTTCCCTCTTTGCGTGAAATCCTTGAAGGAACAGGTATGTTACCATATGTCACATTCTATGATTTTGTTTGGCCATTTTACACTCCTAAACTTATCATTTTTTTGCCAGGAATGAGGCAACCCGATGTGGATTGGCTCATAAGGATGCGCCTTTCATACACATGGTCATTTGCGAGAACTCTGGAGCTGGAGTCTTTTGACAGAATACTTTTCTTGACTGAAGCCATCTGGATTATAGAGCAACTGTCTGTGGCTACCCTTACAACCATTTCTCCTGATAATGCACGATTGATTTATAGCACATGCAGGGGTCTTCAGGCTAAGGCTCTAGGCAGATTAGACTTTGGATTTCTTCTCAACAGAGTCACCCAAATCCTCGCATCTGTGAGCCTGAAATATGGCTACCACAACCTCGCATCTGAGAGGCGGAAATTGGAGGAACAAAGGAAGAAGGCTGAAGAAGCTGCCACTCTCTTCCATGCGATGAAGGCCAAGTATGAAAAGCTGAAAAAAGAAGTGAACCAAGCGAAAGAGACATCGCTCCTGTTTTCACCAGAAGATCCTCTAATCAAGGATTTATTTTAGAAGAAAAAGTTGCGCATTATTGTAATGCTAGTGTTTCTCCCCCTTCTTTTCAAACATTTGAAATTTCTATTTCGTTTTGCTCCCTTGGGGATTTTGCACTCTTACTTCAATGCTTATAAATTATGACGTCATGTATTGACGTTATTGCCTTGATTATCGCGATATTAATTTATTAGATAAGCACGATTTCCTTGTAGGCCCCATCCTTATCATGACCTTCCGTCATTAATCAAGGCGTGCTACTGAATCGTCATAGCCTTTAGTAGGGTAATTGATTTTTACCCATTTTTGAGACGTGAGTAATTGATTCTTACCCATTTCCAAGGCGTTGCTGACTCAGCCAGAGAACTGAAGAGTCCCTCATGGAGTCTATGTAAACCTTGTTGCTTGCTATTTGGGTTCTTCATCCCAAAATGTGGCTTAGCATGAGTCCTTACGACTGCCGGCATCGGTCTCTGACCTTTGTTGGTTCATGTCAATTTTAGGCTTTGAAAACTGTGTTTGTGCCTTGTGCTAAAGAAATATCTCCCAAGAAATTCTTCGGAAAATCCTTCGATCCTCCTGATCTTTTTTGAAGAAGAATTGTATGAGGTTTCCTGCTTTTGCAAAGATTCCTCTTTGTCTATTATGTTTGCAGGTCGTATCTCCGGTGACCTTCCGGTGAAGGACGGTCCTGTACTGATCTCACTACTAAATCGTAATGAATGGTGTGCATCTCCACTGGCTTTCCCGGAGGAGAACTATTTGCCACCATTGTTTTGAACAAGGTGTGACGAGCTATTGTGCTCGTCTTTTTGCACAATCAGCTTCCTGCCCCATGAGCTGTTCTCCCATTTGTTCTTCACGTCCGCAGCCGTCAGGGCATGAGGTTCATCTGGCATCTCACTGTGGCATGAGATCAAATAAGAGCCCTGTTCTGATCTAGGACGTCGGCGATAGCGTCCCGTCCCATAGTTTTAGGACTCGTAGGTCGAAAATTTAGAGTAGGATTTTTTCCTTAGTGTAAGCTTTTACTTATAAGCTGCTATCTAGACAGATAAATTGTAAGTCATTTTGACTATTAATGAAATATTCTTTGCCATTTGCTGTTCTTGTTCGATACAGCACATTGGAATTTCACATGCGTGCTTGCTATATGACGAAACAAGTTGTGTTTCCATCGCATTTTTATCCAAATAAAGTTTGAATAATTTTGCTATCTAAAGCAGACAGGCTTTGTTTTGCACGGGGCGTTTTTTTTATTGCCGCTATCTAGGAAGATAGGCTTTTTAGACCACTCGAGATCATAATTCAATACAATTGCTATCTTGGTAGATAGGCTTTGGATCGCACGAGATCATATGTTATGGCTGCTATCTAAGCAGTTAGGCTTTGCATCGCACAAGGGCGTTGTTGCTATTGCTGCTATCTAGGCAGATAGGCTTTTTAGATCACTTAAGATCATACTTCAATATAGCTTCTATCTAGGCATATAGGCTTTGGATCGCATGGGATCATATATTATAACTGCTATCTAGGCAGATAGGCTTTTGAGGACATTAAGTAATGTGAGCAGACAAGTAAATAAAATAATAGAGACATCAAGGTAATAAGATTCTTCTCATATGGGAGAATTCTTATTATTAAAGCATCCTCATATGGGAGGATCATGACTACAAATTCCTCGTATGGGAGGAAATAGTGCATAGATACATGGGAAAATCTGATTTACAACCCAACAGAATTTGGCGTTAACCATAAAGAGATAGGCTAGGGATAGTACTTTTTGATCCATCGCATATTGATCGGGCTTGAGGTTCTTGCAGTCCCATGGAGTCTCTGAATCGTGCAGTAACCACTGTCGAAGACTTCTTTAACTTCGAACGGTCCTTCCCAGTTAGCTGCGAACTTTGGGTGAGCTGCCTCCCGCATGCAGTGATCTAAAGCTCGCAGAACCAAGTCCCCAACCGCAAAATCTCGGTGTTGAACTGTTGTGTTCTAAGCGCGAGCAATTCTTTCCTTTTATCTTTTATTAGCCCTTTTAGCCTGTTCACGCTTCTCTTCCAGCAAAATTAAGTCATGGTCACGTTGATTTTCGTAAAAGGCATGAAAGGCTATCCTTGCAGAATTGACTTTTATTTCTGCTGGTACAACAGCTTCAGCTCCATAGCATAGAAGGAACGGGGAGACTCATGTGGGGGTCCTGGGCGAAGTGCGCTACGCCCATAAAGCCATATTTAAAGAGCTTGCCCACTTCTTGTGATCATTTGCGACCAACTTACTCAAAATCCTTAGCAGCGTCTTGTTGGTTGCTTCTGCTTGACCATTCCCCTTCGGGTAGTAAGGCGTGGAACAGACTTGCCTTATATTGTATTCTTCCAATTTCGCGGCCACCTGACGATTTTCGAAAGGGGTGCCATTATCCGAGAGAATTGTATTGGGGATTCCAAATCGGTATATGATGTTTTCTTGAATAAAATTGACCACTGCGAGCGCATTTGCTGTTTTGAGCGATACTGCCTCCACCCACTTGGTAAACAAATCTGTCGCGGTCAAGATGAACTGGTCTCCATGCGAGGCCGGTCGAATGGGACCGATAAAATCTAGGGCCCAAGTATGAAATGGCCACGGTGTTCCTAATGCATGTAAATCTACCGCTGGAGCATGCACAAGGTTGCCCTTAAATTGGCATTCGTGATATCTTTTTACCTTAGTGTGGCAATCTGCTTCCATTGTTGGCCAGAAATAACCAACGGTCAGGAGTTGTCTGCATAGCTTCGCACCTCCCTGGTGCTCCACTTGGTGAGATAAATCCATTACCTCTTGCGTTTCTTGGCTATCTAGACATCTTAGTAGATTACCTTCGTGGCCTCTTCGACAAAGTACGTTTTCCTGTACTACATGTCGAGCCTCTTTCCTTTTAAGTTTCTCAGCTTCCTTCCTCTTATCGGGCTCAATTCCTTCCGTCAGGTAATCAAAGAGTGGCTTTCTCCAATCTGTGTCATCGTCAATCAGAGCAATCTCCAAAGAGTCTTTGATCAATGTGCAGCTCTCACAATTTCCTTGAATGATTGCAGTAGCTGTGGACATATCCGGCCAACGAATCCCATATCTCTCAGCTTTCCGATAAATAGACACCTCACTTTTCCCACAAGAGTGTTGGTGGATCTTTTCCAATAATGCTTGCCCCTCCTGCTGTGAAACGCATCGCATGAGTATTCCTCATGGACCCTTGTAGTAAAGGAAATTGTCGTGTATGCAGTATCCTTTAGTGGATGACCAATTTTCTTTGCTCGTGCCCTCGACAATTGCACGCAGTATTGGTTTTCTCCAGTCTTCATCGTCTGTGGGTTCATCCTCGCATGCCCCTGTGTCAAGGCCGGAGTTGTTCAGACCTCGATCGAGATTCTCGCAGGGCATTTGTCCGTACTAACCATAGACCCCAAAGTGGCTAAGGCATCGGCATGCCGATTATCAGCCCTAGGCGTGTGCTCGTACTTGACATCACAAAAATGCTGTACCAGCTTTTGCACCAAAGTCCGATAAGGCAACAGATTTACTTCCTTCAAGCCATACTCGCCTGAAGCTTGTTTGAAAATTAGCTTAGAGTCCCCCATGACCGTCAGATTGTTCACTTCCAGTGCCTTGGTCGCACGAAGTCCCGCGATCAGGGCCTCATACTCTGCTTCGTTGTTTGTTACTGGAATATCTAACTTTGTGGACATTTGGATGACTTCATCATCTGGTAGTCTGAACAATTCCGATTCCGCCACCTTTCCTTGTTGACGATCCATCAAAGTGAAGCTTCCAATATGGCGACTCAACTGCATAAATTGCAGGCCCCTCTTATTCCTCCTCAATCATAGGTTCATAGCTACTATCCAGGAACTGGGCCAGAAGGTCCGCCACTGCTTGCGATCAGAAGGTTGCGTGTTCGATTCACGTCGGGTTCACCGAATGTGTACGGGAGAATCCTTTAAGGAAGATTCTACGTACACAAAGAACACGGGATAAGAAGAACACGGGAAGAGTAGAGTTGTGTGTAGGGAGAGAGTAAGGCAATGGCATATGTATGAGAGAGAGACATAATTTTGGCAGAGCTTCCGCGTAATTCAGGTGATTCGTGCTATGTAAGGAAGGGTTAACGATCCTATATATAGTGGAGAATATGACCGTTGTAGTGGGTTAATGCACCCATAAATGGCGGCTTAATTACCTTAACCACAACGGCACATTCGTCCGCATATATAGGTACCGTTACGCACTTCTTCTGCGTTTACCAGAACCGTTATGAGGTTGACCGGGTTTATGGAGCTCGTGCCATTAATCTCTCAAAGCAGTTACTAAACGTCGCGTGCGGGCTTGGTTGCCGCTCGCGCGCGACGGAACTTACTCTAGCCTCCAAACCACTAAGTCCCTACATGTCCCGTGTGGTGGTATGCGAGGGCCCTGTCTCGCAGCCCCCACGTGGATCAGCGCGGGTAGTGATCTTGTGTGTGTGGAGCACAGCTAGGTATGCTGGATGATCGCCACGTGGCTACGATCTGTCTATCTGGAAAGCACTATCTACAACTAGTAAATTATTATTAGTCAATAGACTAAAAGTAGTAACTTTGATTTTTCTTTAACTGATTTGTTATGTAGTTTTTCCCTCAAATTCATTCATATCGGGAATAAATGTGTTTAGAAAACCATTAATTCTAAATTAACACAATGAGTGTTGTAAAAAAAGCTATGAGTAGAGTATTTTAGAGGTTGAATCAATGTGGTTATTTATTTATTATTGATAACAAATCAAGATTTTTTTGAGATCAATTAGTTGAAAATCTCTCTCGGGAAAGCGGTCATTGAGGCAATGATTTTTTGAACTAGTTAATTTGATGCGTATTTAATTAATTCTTTTGCAGAAAATTTATTTCAACTTCAATAGTTAAAAAAAATTACTTTCTGCCCCATTTTTAAATTTCAACTTCATTTTAAATTTGAACTTCATATTAAGTTCAATGATTTATAAACTGTAATGCCACGTGGCAATCTCTCAAAGAAGTTCATTCTCATATAGTATATCGTATAGATGCATATCTAAAATTATCTTCTTCTTTTTTTCTAAAAAAAACAGAGATAAATATATATATATATATATATATGCAAAATTTTTCTATTTCACTTTGTGTGGTTTGGCCTTTTCATTTGTGCATTGAAAACGGAGAGGTTTGACAAATTTGGTTGGATTTATATGGATTTACTCTAAGGCTCTCCTTTGTTTTTACCTTTTTAAAGTCATAAGAAAGTTCAATTTTGTTGAATTTATTGCAACTTTTTTAGGTAATTTTTTACATCCTTATAAGACTAAAAAGAAATAGTTTTTCACGACTTAATTTTTCTAATTTTTTACTCTTAAAATTTACTTTTTAGGATCTAAAAGAGAACATATGTAAGCATTGTATGCATGTTCAAGAGAAAGTGAAATATGGATCTTGGCCCATTATAAAATATATTATATTTCATGCATTAATAGTGAGGGTTATTAATCCGAGAAAAATAGTGGGAGCTATGTTTAATAATTTAAGTCCTTGTTAAATATAGTACAACGTCACAATACTTTGCATGATCCTTTTGTGTTGAATGCCAATGGCATTAAACATAAAAAACTCGAATTTATCGTTATGTTCTTGAGAAGGATAAATTATCTGAAATTAGTTTTCTAGACTGGTATAAAATTGAGAACTGTTATCAAATAGAACGAAAAATGTTTTATATCCTAGAGCATGAAGTTTCCTTCCACGAAAACACCCTAAAGCCTTGTAGGACTAACATCACAGAATGGTTCTTTGGATGTGACTTGCCTCATGTTAGCTACCATGAACTCTGAGCTTGAGAAGCAAGATGAGAACATGGAGGCATATGATATGATCGTACATTTAAAGAATCTCTTTTCAAGAGCTGGATAAACATGAAAGGTTTGAAGTGATTGCTCTATTTTTGCGTTTTGACTACTCTTGCTCAGCAATCGTCATGATCAAGATGTAATAAAGTTCGGTCTTGACAAAGAAAGGCGACTTGATTCATCGAGATGTGACGCGACGTCACAAGATAGTAATATGTGATTGCTGAAGTAAGAGGTCAAACGCAACTGAGCTATTTAGGATTGAAATCTTAGAGGATGGGAATTATCTATGAGATAGATAAAGAATAAGGAGTTTCGCCCGATTAGACCACGCACTGGATGCAATTAGATAATTAAAGCATTGTTCAATAGCAATTTACTCAATATGATTGAGAACCGCTGAACAAAGTGTTAAGAAGGGCAAATACAAAGCCATATTGATTGTTAAAAAAATGGGAGAGGAAAAAATGTTTGTCGGGAATCCTAAGGGTATAAACAAGCTGTTGCTAAAACGAAGTTGTCTTAAAGCCCATAAAGGTGGAATAGTGGAAAGGAAACTACCCAAAGTAAGTGGAAGGAAGTAAGGAAGGAATTGTGAATTCCACTTAATGTATATTTTGTTATAGACGTCAATTTGCCCATCTAATCATCATAAGTATTTGATACTAGATCAGGATCTCACATTTATATAAATGTGCAGGATCTCAAGAGATGTAGACTACTGGATAAGTAAGAGATACACCTACACATGGGGAATGAAGGAAAGGTTTTTGAATTAGCCGTAGGAAATCATCTTCACCTTTTGAAATTATTCATGAATTATACAAATACGATTATGTCCCTTCTATGAGTAGGAATATTATTGCAGTTTCTTGTATGGACAAGAAAAGTTTATTTATCAGAATAAAGGAAAAATGTTGTTCCGTTTATTTTGTTGATATGCATTATTTAATGCACTTTTATCTAATGGATTGTATATACCTGATCATAATAATTCCATCTATATCATCAATACCAATAGGTTTGCATATAATGATATAAACCTCACTTAACTTTAGCATTGCTGTTTAGGGCACATGAATGGTGACACATTTCCAGATTCCATATTGGTGGAGTTCTGGACTCATTTGATTTTGAATCGTATGAAAGATGTGAGGCTCATTTATTGGGCAAATATATTATCTTTTGGGATTCATACATATTGATGTATGTGGACCACTAAGCACAAGTGCTAGGGATGGTTTTCGATACTTTATTGCATTTACTGATTCAGTATATATGAATTTAGGTCTTATGAAGAACAAATCGGAATCATTTGAAAGGTTCAAGGAATTCAAGAATGAAGTAGAGAACCTGCTTGGCGAAAGTGTCAAGCCTCTACGATCGTGGAGAAGAGTACTTGAGCCAAGAGCATGACAATCATCTAAAGGAGTGTTGTATATGATCCAAACTCACTTCACCTGGACATTATGGAATGGCGTGTCTGAGAGGAGAAACCGGACCTTTTCTGGAGACGATGCGGTCCATGATGTGTCAAACAGAACTTCCAGTTTACTTTTGAGGCCATGCTCTATATACAGCAATTTCACCATTAACCTTGTTCCATCAAAATCGGTTATGAATAACACCATATAAGATATGGACTAGGATGTGTCATTCATAAGGATTTGAGGTTGTGAAGTTTATATAAAGAGTTTATGTTAAATAAACCTGGACCCAATTAGGATAAATGTATTCTTTTGGGATATCCAAAGGAAAAGAAATGATATTATTTCTACAATCCTATCAAGAACAAATTGTTTGTTGCTCGAAACCGTTGTCTTTCTAGATAGAGGTTTTCTAAAAAAAACAGTGGGAGGACAGTAGAACTTGAAGGAGTTCAAGAACCACAAAAAAACATTAATAATTTTATGGAACATGAGCAGAATCACAAGATGTTGCCGAGCAACCTGCTCAGGTAACACAAGAAACTCGAAGGTCAAGTAGGATATGTCAAAGGGCAAGAGAAATATTGATTTCTCATAACCCGGTGATGTATTGCTCATGTAGATGAGCCTACAACCTATGAGGAAACCACGAGTAGGCCAGACTATCAGAAATGGCTTAAGGCCATGAGATCTGAAATGGAATCCATGTATGCCAACAAAGTATGGACTTTCTTGGAACCACCTGAAAGGGTAGGACCCATAGGGTGCAAGTGAGTTTTTCCATAAAACTAACATGGGTGGTGATGTGATTACTTTTAAGGGACGATTGGTGGCTAAATGTTTCATGCAAGTTTGTAGTATGAACTATGACAAAACTTTTCCCCCAGTTGCGATGCTTAAATCCATTCACATCTTGCTTACAACAATCTCTCTACGGATTAAATCAAGCTTCTTGAATGTGAAATCTTCGATTCAATGATGAAATCAAAGAGTTTGGTTCCATCAAAAATGAATATGAAGTTTGTGTTTACAAGAAGGTTAGTGGGAGCACAAATATATTTCGGGTATTGTATGTGGTTGACATAATGTTCATTGGGATTGATGTCCCTACTATGCAATATGTTAAATATTGTGGAAATCGGTCTCAATGAAATGTCTTCGGCAAAACAACCGGTAAAGATCTATGGAGATAGATCAAGAAAGTTGTTGGCTAAGTCAAAGTACATATATTGGAAAAGGTGTTGAAATGGTTCAACATGTTAAGAATAAGGATTCTTACCTATGTCACACTGAATTAGTCTTTAGAAGGCTAATTTTCCTTCCAATTACATTGAGAAGGACCGTATGAATAAGATTCACCAGATAAGCCATCTTTGACATGAAGATACCACTCATATCTAGATGAGAGACATTGGATAATTTTCAAGAAAATCTTAAGTACTTGAGAAGCAATAAGGATGAACTCTTGATAAACAAAGGATAGGAAGGGTTCACTGTAAATGGTTACATTGATGCGAACTTCCAATCCAACAAAGATGATTCCAGATCATAATCAACTTTTTTGTTTTACCTTAGTGAAGGGACTGTGAGCTGGAAAGGATCGAGCCAAGATTCAGTTGTCAATTCTATCACAAAGATTGAGTGTATTGTTGCATAAGATGCATATACTCAGAAGATTCTATGTTAATCGATTGTCGATAGAGGAGATATGCATATATGCAAAGTACCATCCGATGTCTCTCCTACCTTGCGCAGCGAGAGCATGAGGGTCGCGCTAGATCAATAGGCATATGATGCACCAATTTATGGGAGACTACTCCTACTCTAGTGCAAGTGGCAGACTGTTGGGATTGGGCCCTAGAGGAAATCAATTTATCGTGACATTCTTGTAGACTTACTATTCATTATGTAGTCGATATGGAGATATGTTAACATGAATGAAGTCATTAGAATATAAATGTTATATTCTTAAATATCCCTAGTCGAGTACTAAAGTAAATCAGGAAGATTGTATTGCATCGAGACTAGTATGTTGGTAGATTGATAAAAGTCTAACACATGGGTATGAATTAGGAGTAATGGCGTATTGGATTGACCCACCATGAGAAGGCTACATGGGTGTTATGTGAATGTCATAAGCGCTTCTCATAGTGACAATGGTGTTGTGATCCTTTGACTTGAAGTCACTAGATACTCTAGTTGTGAATTGTCGTGTTTTGATATCGTCAAACGTTACACCGTAACTAGGTAACTAGAAAGACGATAATTGGACATGATATGAAGCAAGTTGAGAGAAGGTAGTGATGTAGATAGGATTATTTTCTACCATATAACGGGAGTAAATATCCACGGCCACTCGATGAGTGAGACTTAGGGAAACGCATGGCCATGCTCAATTGGGTAGCATTGATGTGTTGCTAGACACCAACGTTTGTAATTTTTTCAGCCAACATATTAGGAACATGTAGGGTCACACACCAAAGAATTAGACTGGATGTAGATGCTAATTAGTTGGACTATTTAACAGTTAAAAAGAATCAAGGATCTAAGTGCAACAACATGCATATTTAGTTGGACTAAATAGCAAAATGGACTAAAACGAAAGTTAATCCAAACTGTTCGATTTAATTAGTAGTGGGAAAATTTTATAATTAATAAAGAGTGGCCGCCCCTAGAAGCCGGCGACTCCAAGAGGCGCACGGCCCTCCCACCTCCTCTTCCTCCATGGTTGCTTCAAGCTTGATTGGATCAACCTGCTTTGACGATTCCTCCTTCTTTTACACTGCTAGCAAAAACAGTAGAGGAAGGTCCAGTTGGAGATCCTACGATGTGGACTTCTGCAGAGGCATGGACACTATTTCTGTGCAAAGTGATCGTCGCCGTCTGGTATGACTAAAGAAATCTTTTCTCCTTCATCATGTTATGATGATTCACCTGCAATTCATGGAGGGTTTTGAGCAGAATAAAATTATTGTATTTCTGCTGAATAACCTGCATCAAAACCCTACAGCATGGGCGTCCTGTCGGCAGCGGGCAGGTTCTGGATGAGGAAGCCCCCCTATGGTAACGTAATGTCCAAAAAATTATGGTTATAAAAGATCTACAAAAGAAACAACGGGATCTGCAGAGGCGGATTGCAGTGTTAATTAACCCAACGCCTAACAGTGCGGGTTCTCTAAAAATAAGTTGCGAAGCTAACCCGACGCTTGGCGACACGGGATTTAAGGGTTCGCAAGATTTTTGATCGTGAATCGAATCTTGCGTTCGTGATCCTGAAAAACTGCGATCCCCACAGTGAAATCGAGCGTTACGGAGGATCGAGCTTCACGATCAATGTGCATAATTGTTCAGGTACGTTATAAGTTGAACCTATTTACGACGATGTAATCTTTTATGAGAATATTTCGTCTTCATATGATTCTGAGGTGGATTGGACAAAGCCTCAAATTAATGACGATTATGCCGATGTTCCCGGTCAATTTGAGGTAATTTTAGATTCTTCTCAGTCAGTTTCTCATTTATTTATTTTTATTGGAGAAGAAGTTACATATGAAGGCGAAGCGATGAATATAGAATTACTCAAACTATTCATTCATCCAATCAAGACGTCATCTGACTATTCAAATCCCTTTTTTATGGAGCCTATGATTCAAGGGCCTAAATTGATATAGTGGACGAGTCCTTTTGAAGAGCGGGTGACTGATACATGAGAAAATTGCCAAATTAATTCGTCGAATCCCATAGAAAAACTGTTTCAGTCAAAAACCATAATTATGTGCGGAATTTAAGGGTTAAAGATTCTGGCAAAGTCATACATAATTTTGAGTGGAAACGATGTTATAAAAGGAACTCGTGATAAACCACAAACACCACCCTTATTTGGTTAAAATCGGTCATTCAAAGGTCAAAATTGTCAAATTTCTTTTTTCAGTAATAATTCTTTCATAATTAAAACGTTAATTTTAACCAGATTTGGGTGAATCTTTTAGCTGAGTATTTTATTAGGTTAGAATTAGTATTTTGCTTCAACTTAAAAAAAAAGCCACATTTTGAATAGTTAAAGTTTTCAGCTATTTAAGTCCGGCTTGTTGACTGATTTCAGAAATTAAAATAATTATTAAGTTTTTTCAAAAAAAAATTGAGTTTTCTTTGAAGCCTATAGAGGTTCTTTCATGATTTCACTTTATTTTCGTTGTCTCTAGCTGCTCCAAAAAACGTCTCGATTCACTTTAGCGTCAAATCAGTCGTGATAGTTTTGCAAAGTGGTGGCTTTGTAAGATGCATTTTTAAAGTGTTTGAACGAACTAGAGAAGCAACGTTGCAGCGAAGAACTCGCAACAAGTGAAACATATGGTTAATTTGTGAGGTTGCTGAAGCATGGAAAAGGTACATGCTATGTAATAGTTGCAGGATGGTCATGACACAAGGTTATAATTCTAGCTCTTTCGAAGCATCATATTGGAGGAGTTAGTGGTTTATGCTGGTGGAGCATGTTGATGAATTTTTTTTTGTGGTCACCCAATTTAAGAAAAGGTGGAGTTCATATACTTCCCGCAATTTTAAGAATATCATGGATTACTCAATTTAGGTTATTGGTGGAACTCGGAATGTATTAGTATTCCTAGTTACTGTTTTTTTATAACATTATGTCATTTTACCTCTCCTATTATTCCATGTGCCCAGCCGTCATGGAAACAGAGTGATAAGAATATGGTGTGAAACATTAGTGACTCCTAGATTGTGTTTAGGATTTCATAAATATATATCTGCATGAGTGCCGGTGTCAAGGATGTCCACATGTTTGTTATCTCTGTCTCCTATGTTTCCTACGATGCTTTTACTTCGGTAATGGGAATTTAATGTCAGTGAATATTCTGAAAAAACTGTCACCTTATTTTTTTCGTAGAATCGCTTGCGTCGTTTTAGTTTACATAGATGTTAGGCTTTATGACCGTTCTCATCTAAGAGCATATGCTAATAGATGTTAGGCCCCCTTTCTTTTTTTGAGGAAATGTAGATGCTAGGCTTTAACATATTATGGCCGTTGTCGTGTAAGACAGCATATTAACAATGTAGAGTACAATTATTAAGATATAAGATTGTTTTATTACAAAAAGAATATAACAAGCATAGCCGGAACATTTGATGTTCATTTGCAACAAAACATCCAAGCTCTATGGCCAGTTGCATATCCAATAGATACAAACTTGAAGCAGAAACTGAAACACATAATGAAGAAAAAGACTGGCGTTTGGAAGATGAATTAACCAGTGAACCTTGCTGGGGTGTAGGCAATGAAACTGATGCACTGGACTTGACGAACGTTGTCGAATCCGATGATGCGGACGAAGGCGTCAGGGTACTCCTTCTTCGCCTCCTCGACTTCCTTCAACACCTGGGACGAGTCAGTGCACCCGAACATGGGCAACTTCCACATTGTCCAGTAACGCCCGTCATAGTACCCTGGGGAAGCATGGTACTCACGGTACACAAATCCTTCCTGAACAATGATAATTTTAAATACATTAATGTCTGAATTGGCACTTCTCAACATTCATTTGTGCCTTTTTATATAGCTGGATTATCAATATACTAAAATCTACTGCTCCCAATAATTACTGTCCAAAATCTAAAATTTATCTTTTAGAAATAAGCGCGGTTGGGAAAGCTTGATTTTGAGTTTTCAGTAATCTAGAAATCAACATACTTGGATATGCTTGAATTTTTGTTTGTTCACAGGTCTATTCATAGACCATTTTTTTAATGTGTTTTAAATTTTAGTTTCAAAGATTTATAACTGATAAAGATAGCGGTCAAGGGAAGAGTTACTTGGTAATTTTATCAGTTTAGTAGATAAAAGTTACGACATAGCCCCACTGTTCTTTATAAAATTTTCCCTATAAATATTATATTAATTTTGTATCATTTTTTTGTTTTCAGTTTAACTCCACTGCAGCGAAATTTTAGATCCGCTCTGTTAAAATTAAATTCTAGATCTACTCTCGATTGCAGCATGTTAAATTAAAATTTTCTTAAAATACTAGCTAGGGAGACAGAGAGAAATGGCACCTCTACGGAGAACTCCAAGCAAGGAACCCATCCCTCACGTAGAAGGAAGTCCACTTGTTTGCCCAATTGTACATCGGTAAGAGGTGGCAAGTAAGAGAGGGTCTCGAACTTCTTGATGCCAATTGGTGGCCACACCTGCACTTACCAAATATCACATTAACATACATTAACTTTAAACAGACTTACAAAACCATCCTCAGTGTCTGTCCATATACCTTCATGCACTGAACTCTTCCACCGTTGCTGGCAATAGATGTGATGTCACCCTCAGCTTTCCGGGTAACCGGGAAGGCGGAGACCGACTTGAGGCCGGAGAAAGGGGCTACCATGGTAGCCTGAGCAGGGGCGGCCCGGGCAAGTGCGGAGGATGACATCATCATCGAGGCCATGATTAAGCACACTCGTTGTTCTCTTCGAGTAGGGAGTACACAAATCTAAGTGTGTCTTGAGAGGCCTCTGTTCCTGGTCTGAAGATATATATATGTAGCTTCTTCTTTATCTGACTTTATCATCTTCTCCCAATTCAATGGTCTGAAATTCATCTGTTGGATGGGGTTTTCCTCTTTCATGGCCACATAATTGTGGGAAATTCCAGCGGGTATAACCTTATCATCTAGCGACCTCTAAGTGTTGCCACGTGGCATTTTGCTCATTATCTTATCTCTTTATGCGAGTGAGTGCTTAGAATTAGTGAAACATAGATTGTGTCTGAAGATTTACATATGTAGCTTGTGATTGGTTAAAAGCCTATTTGGTACCACTCTGTCTTTTCTCTTTAGTTTCATCTTGACTTTTTAACTCGTATCTGGATCATTTTGACCGAGTGATTTAGACATCAAAATAATGCGGTGTTTTAATAATTTTTTACTCTATAACACCATAAAAGAAATTCAAAAATTTCTATCATTTTAATATTCAAACCACCGAATCAAAGTGACCCAGTAAATAGTGGTAAAAGTCAAAATGTGGCTAAAAAGAAGAGACAGAGTGGTACAATTTTTTTTTAAAAAAAAGAATAATCATTAAAAAAGCGAAGACAACAGTGGTTCTAAAACCGAATTAAAAGTCTAGAAGTTGATTGTAGTTAAATAGGAAAACGTTTTGTGATAAATGAATTGCTTATAACTAGTCTCTCTAAACAAAGGGTTGTCAAACATAGAATTCTTTTAGTGCTCCAATTGGCACCACATGGTGCTCTACATATAATGAGTGTGTGTCAATAACTTAAGAAATGATAGACTCCACAGACAGTTTGTATAAATGCGCACTTTAATTGGAGTTAGAACACTACGTGGTGCTCTAATGGAGCACTGAAAAATTGCTATGTCAAACAGCACTATTTAGTTATTCAGTTAATGTCTCTTGCGCTAGCCTTGCGCACACAAGAATGTGGACTTTTGGAGACTTCACCCACCGCTGAAGACGAGGAGGGTGTATGTATTGTTTTGCTGGCTAAAAGTGATTTTTTTTTAGAAAGGAAAGTGATTAATGTTAAGAAACAATACATGGGTTATTGTGCTATTAAAAAATTCAAGTTCAGTCTAAATGAATAAGTCATTATGTACATATTTTCAGTCACGTTAAATACATATAATTTAGCTTCTCTCACATTTGTTACACGGTATCAAAGCCATCACGATTCTAGGGTTTGTTTCTCATTCGTCATTCTCGTTTCACAACCAAGAAATGAAACTCATGAATTGAGCCTCGTGCGACCGTTTTCTAATTGTCGATCACTCTCACCTCCTACTCCAACCTAGACGGAACAGTAATTCGACTTTCGTCTCGAAGTTTAGAAGCAAACGGATGACTCACGCGTAGACATGCGCCGTCCAAGTATGTTATCCCTCCGCCTCCACGGGCCACGCATCAGGGCTTGATCTCTCGCCCACTGCTCGAATTCGCCGCGCAGCTTCCGTGCTCTCGCCAGCTCAAGCGATCAAGTCTTGGTTTTCGTCAGGCTACCGAAGGCGATTGCAGCGTCGCCATCTTCACGCCTCCTGAACGGCTTCTGAAGCCGATTTTGGCTCAGCTCCTGATCCAGCCGTCGTAGCGTTCCACTGCTCCGCTCCGGGCAACATGGGTTAGCTTGTTGTTTCAGCCAGTTAATTCTCCGATTTGAGCTGGCTCGCTCTGCTTCCTAGGGTTTTCCGATCCTATGATTCTGTTTCCGGACTCCATATTGTGAGATTAGGACTTCCGACTACTTTTTCTTGGCATTTTTTAGCTATTCTTTCTTACATATCGGACATCTGCTGAGTGGTTTATAATGTTTTTGGACCTCCTGGACCTGTTTTTAGCATCTTTTTTGTCAGATTCCGCATATAATTATTGTTCCTTGACCGATTAAGTTTATTCACCTACACTCTAAGATAATTTGAGTTGGTAGTTTGTGACCCTACTGATTATTATAAATGGCTGCTCGCCAGAAGCAAGGACACGAGCTTCCCCACTGTCCTATCTGTCGTTGTCATATCGTGGGATTAAAAATTCTAGTCACTATATGTCTAATTGTCAAAAGCATCCCAAGTTGCATGGAAAGTCCAGTCATGCTATTGTTGCTCCACTTTTATGATTTACCTGATCATCACACTCCCACTTCACAGTCTAAATATGGTCTGCTTATACAACGGCTTCTGGATCTGATTCTCTAGCAGTAGCTTCTTGCTTCTCTATATTCCACCACCAATGGAAAGCCTCGATACTTTGACTCCGGATGTGGTAACCATATGATTTCTAGCTCTAGTGTCTTTGATTCGCAGACTCATTCTCCAGAGATTTACACCATTCATACTGATGATGGTACACAGATTTAGGGAACTCACAAGGGACATGTTTCTAAGGATAACCTGTCCCTCCTAGACTGTCTATTAGTTTATGATCTCACTATGTTAACTTGGGCTTGTTGTGACATTTTCGTCTCTTAGGTGTCATGTGCAAGATCTTGAGACCGGGAAGATTCTCGGAATTGGTTGGAAAATGGACATTTGTATGAGCTCGTTAGTCTGAAGCTTCCGCCTTCCTCTTTGACGTAGTCTGCTAATTCTGTATGATCACATGTATCGCCATCTCTTAGTCTCTGGCATTCCAGCATTGGCCATCCTTCTTTCGGTTTCTTACACAAGCTTCCTTTAATGGAAACATTGGTCATTTTGAAAGTGAACATTTTGATTGTCGTCCATGCCAATTAGCAAAGCAACCATCATTTCCCTTTACTAATAGTCAGTCAGTCTTGTCAGTTTCTTTTGATTTAGTTCATTCTGATATTTCAGGGCCTGTCCCCAAATTAAAATATGTGTGGTTCTAGATGCTCAGTGATCTTTATTGATGATTGTACATCATATACATGGATATATCTCGTGAACATCCGTTATGAACTTCCCGAGATTTATCACGAGTTTGCTGCCATGGCAAAATCCCAATTTTCTCATGTCATAAAAGTCTTTCGGGCTGATAACGCAGGACACATACTCTAAGTTTCTTGCATGTATTCGTAGTTAAGGGACTCTTCCACAATGCTCATGCACTTCTACTTCTCAACAAAATGGTCCTGCAGAACCTAAGCAGTGCCACATACTTTACTATATACGTACCTTTCTCATATCTTCCTCTTTTCCCAAACATTTCTAGGGAAAGTTTCACTCACTGTTGTTTATACAATAACATGTGTTCCAACTCCCTGTACACATAATATAACACCATACGAGAAGCTTTATGGTGTGCCTCATGACTATACATCACTCTGCCTGTTTGGATGTGTGTGTCTTATTCTCCTGTAGCATCATGAACACATTAAGTTGGAACCTCATTCTCGAATATGTTTTTTTCTTGGTTGTGGCATTGAGTACAAGGTGTATCGGTGCTGGGACCCAATCACCAAACTCCTTCGCATCTCTCGACATGTTATCTTCCAGGAAGACAAGATGTTCTCAAGCTTCTCATATTTTTACTCATCGATCTTGGTGAATAATCATTCGTTCACGCATCCGAATTATTATATTTTCTCTAATTATTTATTTTAGAGTTTTCAGGACATACCTACAGCACCATAATTAGTTTGATAGACGGGTCCCTCACCTGATGGATCCACAACCACCTTGGTTGAACAATCTTTTAACCCCGAGCCTCCTCCTCAAGCATATGAGCATGTTCTTAACCTCGCGCCTCCATATCAAACATATGAGCATGTTGATGATTTTGAGGAACAAATTGTTCCACCTTTTCAACATATGTTCAATGATCCTATTGACCATGTAGATGATACTACTAATCTGCGTTACTCCACCCGATTGAAAACAGTACCAGCTCAATTTCCTAATTTTTTTATGAGTACAAGAGTTAATCATCCTGTAAACTAGTCTTATCGAGAAGCAAGAGCTGACCGACAATGAGTAAAAGCGATGGAAGTCGAGTTAACTAGTTTGAAAAAGACTAAAACTTCGGATTTGGTTTGGTTACCCCAGGGTAAAACTTAGTGGGATGTAGATGGATATATACCGTTACGACTCAGTTGGATGGTTCCGTTCTAAGATATCAAGACCTCTTGGTAGAAAGTGGTTTTACACAGGAGTATGGCATCGTCTAAGAGTAGACATTTTCTCCAGTTTCTTAAGTCACAACAATTCGCACTCTGATAGCTATGGCTGCTGTAGATAGTGCTTTCTAGACAGACACATCTTAGCCACGTGGCGACCATCCAGCACACCAAGCTGTGCTCCACACACACTGGATCACCAGCCGCGCTGATCCACGTGGGGGCTGCGAAACAGGGCCCTCGCATACCACCACACGGGACTTGTAGGGACTTAAAGGTTTGGAGGCTAGAGTAAGTCCGGTCGCGCGCGAGCGACAACCAAGCCCGCGTGCGACCCTTAGTAACTGCTTTGAGAGATTTATGGCACGAGCTCCATAAACCCGGTCAACCCGGTCAACCTCATAACGGTTCCGGTATACGCAGATAACGTGTCGTAACGGTCCCTATATACGCGGACGAACATACCGTTGTGGTTAAGCTAATTAAGCCGCCATTAACGGGCGCATTAACCCACTACAACGGTCACATTCTCCGTTATATATAGGATCGTTAACCCTTCCATACAAGGGCGAATCACCTGAGATACGCGGAAGCTCTGCCAAAATCCTGTCTCTCTCTGTCTCATACAGTGCTATTATCTTACTCTCTCCCTACACACAACCTTACACTTCCTGTGTTCCTTCTATCCCCTGCTCTTGGTGTATATTGAATTCTCTCTGCAGGATTCTCTCGTACACATTTGGTGAACCGACGTGAAACTTACCATTGCAAGCAACCATGTCTCATGAAGATGATGTCAGTAACAGATCGCCATCCACGGAGACCACCTCGGGAGAGGAGACCCGTCACGCTTCTGCGGCCGCCGGAGAGACTCCGACGTTGGAGGCTCTGAACGCCACCATTCAGAATCAGGGAAAGACCCTTCAGGCTCATTCCGCACAGATGGAGTGGATAATGGCCATTCTGGGAACCCTTGCCCCGAATCCTACGTCAGCCACTGCCGTCTCTCAGGGAGGAGGAGTTTCCACCACCCAAGGTACTGGAGTGGTACTCATGCCACCTAATCCTAATCTGCAAACCCCACCGGCAACGGTGCAGTTGCCCTCGGTCCAGGGGCAGACGGCCCAAGTACCGCCTTTTACCGCACACACCCCTCAACCACCAACTGTGGCACCTAACCTGTCCTCGCAATACCCCTTGTTTTCTTCACCGGCACTGTTGGGTAACGTGAGTTCACAGTACGCTCCTAGACCGACCGCGGCATATGTGTCGCCTCCGACTACAGCAACCCTTCCTCCTGCTGCTGAGGGGAGTGCACCGGAGTGTATGACATCACTGAGGCGGCGCATGGAAACTTTCTTGGCCAACCAACCGTTCGCTGATACCATCATCCCAAAGGTTGACAATGATCCCCCTATCCCACGCGAGATCTACCTCATGCCTAACCCCGCCGGGTACAAGGCTCCAAAATGGTACAAGTTCGAAGATGTCAACGGAAACGCCCACGATCATGTCATGCGCTTCATCGATGTGATGGGGCCATATGGGGCTGATCCCAAGTTGCTGATGCGCGAGTTCCCGAAATCTCTGGGGAACGTGGCCTATAAGTGGTACAGGACATTGGAGGCCGGATCCGTGAAGACCTGGGACAACATGGTCCAGAAGTTCTATACCAAATTCTTCCAGGTGGAAGAAAAGGTGACAATGATTCATCTCTCTCGCATGTACTAGAAGCGCGAGGAGGATGGAGTGACATTCATCAAGAAATTCAGAGCCAAGTCCCTGGAATGCAGAGATGAAGTGCTTGAGTTCAGGCTCGTGGAAATATGTCTGCAAGGCATGCGAGACGAGTAAAAAGGTATGCTGATCAACCTACAAACTCCTACCTTTTCAAAGCTAATCGAATGCACAAAGAACATAGAGCCCATAGTGGAGAGACAGAAGAAGAAGCACGCCCCTGAACGATCCCCGAGTGGAACTAACTTTAAAATTGGAAGGTTCAGCTACAAGAGGGGGCGCGAAGCTGAGGTTAATACGGTCTCTCCGCAAAAGCAGCCCAGGGTTACAAACTTGGATGCGCCACCTCTGCCATGTTCGGTGGAGGAAGCGATGGACTTGTGTAAGCAATGGCGTAAAGACGGTATCTTGCCGCCGCTCAAAAGGATACCCCCCAAGGAGATGATGAGGGACCCAAAGTGGTGCGAATGCCACGGAAAGATCATGCACCCACTACTGATTGCAAGAAGCTCAGAAACATGGTGATCCGAAAAATGAAGGATGGCGAGTTGATTGTCAGCGATCAGAGGCAGGATGTGCGAAACAATCCACTGCCCGCCCATGCGGAGCAAGAGCCAAAAGGCAAAGAGGTGGCCATGATCGCGATTATGTACCTCGAAGAGATTGCGGAAGATGGTCTACCCATCATTGCCGAAGTCTACAATGAGGAGGACTACAGTATGGACATGGAGGAGGATCATGCCGATCGGATGAAGGGGTCGCACAGGTTTAACAAAGTTCTTCGATGAAATGAATTTTTCGGAGAAGTGCCGAGAGGAGATGGCGAAATCAATCCTAAGGGTAGCAGAAGAATAGGAAGAAGATATCGTAGTCTCCAACGGGAAGGTCGTCAAGGCGTCCCGCTCCACAGAAAAAGTCATAACCTTCTCTGCAAGCGACAAGAAGACTGATGCGAGCCACCAGAATCCTTTGTACGTGACGGCAGTAATCAATGGTGTTGAGTTCAAAAGAGCGTTTTTCGACGGGGGAGCGGCAGTTAACGTGGTCTCGCTCAACACTCTGAAGCTGGCGGGAATCCCGGAGCAAAAGATTGTCATACGTCCATCCCCGCTGATGGGGTTTGGAAGCGACTCCAGGATGACCATAGGATGGATCCGTCTGGGCGTCTAGATTGGCAAAATCAAATGTTCAGCCAAATTCTATGTCATCGATGCGAACACTATGTATATGATCATTGGCCAGGCCTGGATTCATCGCTTCGATGCAGTCCCCTCGACAGCTCACCAGGTGATGAAGGCTATCTGGAACGACAGAGTAGTGGAGATACCCGCTCCGATAAATCCTTTTAATTTGGATGAGGCGCACCTCACCGAGACAGTGTGGTTTAATGAAATGGCAGATGAGCAAACGCAAGGCCTGTTAAATCTGACTCCTTTGCCTCGATGGGAGGACATCAAGGACCAATCACCAGCAGGAGTGATGGTGACAAGGGAGGAGACCAAGGAAAAGCCCTCCGTCGAGAAGAGGCACCACAGATTGCATATCAAAGGAAGAATGTGTACACCCTGAAAAGGATAGTAAAACATGATCCCGGGGGCAAAGAGATAAAAAGCTTTTACGCTAACGGGAAGAAGTGTTACCGCATATAAAGGTGCGCGGGGATACCCCCACGCGAGCATGGGGATATCCCTGAGCAAATCAATCAAATCGAGCGTGTCACGGAATTAGACAAGCCAACACCAAATGTTTCGGAGGATAAGCTAAAGGAAGCGCCCGAGTGCGTGGGGGATAAGCCCAAACCTCAGAAGCAGGAGCTTAAGGAGGTATTCCTAAGCCCAAGCGAAGAAAAGAAGAGACCCGTCTTTCTGAGTGCAGATCTCACGAGCAAGGAGGAAGAAAGACTGATGCAGCTTCTGACTGAGTACAAAGACGTGTTCGCATGGGAATACAATGAGATGCCCGGTCTGGACACGAGCATTACCATGCACAAGTTAGATGTGATCCCAGGATCCAAGCCAGTAAAGCACAGCACAAGGAGCTTCAGGCCGGAGATAAACATGAAAATCAAGCAAGAAATTGTCAAGCTGCTGACTGCCAGGTTCATTGAGCCCAATCACCATCCCACATGGTTGGCTAATATTGTGCCCGTGGTGAAGAAGAACTGACAGCTTTGCATTTGTATAGACTTTAGAGATCTCAACCGCTTTTTCCCTAAGGATGATTTTCCGCTACCCAACATCGATCTGCTCATTGATTCGACTGCGGGTCATCGTATGTTCAGCTTTATGGATGGCTTCAGTGGGTACAACCAGATCAAAATGGACCCTGAAGACGCACGGAAGACCGCATTCATCACGCCAGTGGGGGTCTTTAATTACACGGTTATGCCATTCGGACTCAAGAACGCGGTCACGACTTATCAGCGAGCCATGATGGCTCTTTTTCATGACATGATGCACAAAGAAGTGAAGTTCTATGTTTATGACTTGGTCGTCAAGTCCAAGGACGAAGCGGACCACTTAGTGGACCTGCGGAAAGTATTCGAAAGATGCAGAAGTTTCCAACTAAAGATGAACCCCATGAAGTGCGCATTCGGAGTAACTCCGGGGAAATTCTTGGGATGTGTAATACATCGCCAGGGTATTGAGCCTGATCCTGCAAAAGTATCAGCAATCACCAGCATGACGGCGCCGCACAACCAAAGTGCTTTGAAAACATTCTTGGGGAAGTTATCTTACCTGCGAAGGTTCATCCCCGCGATCGCAGAAATAACCTTCTGCTTTAGCGATCTCCTCAAGAAGAATGCTGTATACAACTTGACCACAGAACATGAAACCGCGTTCGGGAGGCTAAAGGACTTGTTGACATCACAAAGGGTAATGATCGCACCACAGCTCGGATCGCCGCTTCTGCTGTACCTAACATCAACAAAGATGTCCATAGGGGCACTTTTGGCTCAGGATTATGAAGGACAAGAAAGGCCGATTTACTACATCTCTCGCATAGTGCAACCAGCCGAATCAAGGTACACAGACATTGAGCGTCATTGCCTTGCTCTATTCTTTGTAATAGAAAAGTTGAAGCACTATTTTGCCTCGCACAAAGTGGTAGTGGTTACAAAGAGTGACCCCATACGGTACCTCTTGACTCACACTTCCCCTGGTGGAAGACTGGCAAAATGGTATATGACCATTTCTCAATACGACGTCACGTGTGTTCGACCGCGGGCAATCAAATCGCAAGCGGTGGCAGATCTGCTAGCACAGTTCCCCGATAACAGCCACGAGCCCATGATCGAGGAAGAACTAGAGGGACCCAAGATCTATGCAGTTGAGTTGCCTTACTGGACGATTCATTTCGATGGATCGTGAACAAGGAAAGGTGGAGGAATTGGAATAGTTCTGACTAAACCTGATGGAGAGGTCATACAAATGTCCACAAAACTCGATTTTTCAATCACCAACAATGAAGCGGAGTATGAGGCTCTCATTGCAGGTCTCCGTGCAGCCAGGGCACTGGAAGTAAGAAATTTGACGGTTATGGGGGATTCCAAGCTAATCATCAAACAAGCTTCGGGCGAGTATGGATTAAAAGAAGTAAATCTATTGCCCTACCAGACTTTGGTACAGAAGCTAGTGCAACAATTCAGTGATGTCAAGTACGAGCACAAACCTAGAGAAGATAACCGGCATGCTGATGCTTTGGCCACTCTGGGATCTAAGGTTAGTGCAGACAAGTGCCCCGCGAGAATCTCGATTGAAGTACGAATGTCATCGGCGTTGACAGAGGACGCATGCGACGATGAACGCATAGACGATGCAGACTGGAGGAGGCCAATATTACACGCCATCGCAGAGGGAACGAGTAAAGAAAACTGGGCGTCCACCAAGGGGTATTGTATACATGACCACACTCTCTACTATAAAGGCCCAGGCGGAATACTCATGCGATGCGTCTCACAGCAGGAGGGACAAGCGCTGTTAGAAAAGATTCACCAGCATACTTGCGGGGAACGTGAGGTGTAAATCTATATAAAATCCCAAAGGTATGGGATTCACTGGCCGGACATGTCAACGACTGCGGCGTTAATCCAAGGGAACTGCGAGAGTTGCGCATTGATCAAGGACTCTTTAATAATTGCTCTGGTCGATGATGACATGGATTGGAGGAAGCCACTCTTCGACTTTCTCACACAAGGGATCGAGCCTGAGTCAAGAAAAGAAGCTGAAAAATTGAAAAGGAAAGCAGCCCAGTACGTGCTGCAAGAAAACATACTCTGGAAGAGGTCACGAGGGTAATCTGCTTCGATGCCTAGACAACAAGGAAGCGCAAGAGGTGATGGATCTCTCGCACCAAGTGGAGCATCAGGGAGGTGCAAAACTATGCACACAACTCCTCACAGTTGGCTATTTCAGTCCCACCATGGAGGTAGATTGCCGCGCTAAAGTAAGGTGATGCAAGGAGTGTCAATTCAAGGGCAACCTCGTACACGCCCCTGCTGTAGATCTACACGTGTTGGGGACGCCATGGCCATTCCACACTTGGGCTCTAGACTTGGTTGGCCCTATTCGACCAGCCTCGCATGGTAATCAGTTTATCCTCACCGCGACCGAACTATTCACTAAGTGGGTAGAGGCAATACCGCTGAAGACAGCAAATGCGCTTGCTGTAGTCCATTTCATCCAGGAGAACATCATATACAGGTTCGGGATTCCCAAAACAATCCTCTCGGATAACGGTACCCCTTTTGTAAATCGCCAGGTGGCAGCAAAGCTAGCAGAGTACAATATTAGGCAGGTCTGCTCTACCCCTTATTATCCAAAAGGGAATGGTCAAGCAGAGGCGACCAACAAGACACTGCTAAGAATCCTGAGCAAGATGGTCGCAGACGATCACAAGAAATGGGCCGATTCTTTGAACTTAGAATTGTGGGCATATCGAACCTCGCCGAGGACCCCTACAGGGGTCTCCCCATTTCTTTTATGCTATGGAGCTGAAGCTGTAGTACCCGCGGAGGTGTAAATCAACTCTGCGAGGTTGGCCTTCCATGCACTATATGAGAATCTGCGCGATCATGACTTGCTCTTATTGGAAGAAAAGCGATAGCAAGCCAAGCGAACTAATAAACGGTACAAGGAGAGGATCGCTCGCGCGTACAACAAAACAGTCCAACATCGAGATTTCGCGGTCGGGGACCTGGTCCTGCGCGCTTCAGATCATTGCATGCGGGAGGCGGCTCACCCAAAGTTCGCAGCCAACTGGGAAGGACCATTCGAAGTCAAAGAAGTCTTTGACAGTGGCTACTGCAATATACAGAGGCTGCATGGGACGGCCACAACCCCAAGCTCAGTCAACATGCGCTGGATTAAGAAATATTATCCTTAACTTCTCTCCTTACACGCATTAGATTACAATGCTCATTTACGCCGAGTATTGTGATAGACTTATGCGTCGTCTCTCCCATATGAGGGATTTGTAACTTGCCCCCTCCCACATGAGGGAATGTAATCTTGACTCTCCCATATGAGGGTATTTGTAATAAAAGACTTCTCCCAAATAGGAAGAATTTTATGACTTTGGTTGTCTTTTATCGCTTCATTTACTTCTCTGTTCCTTAGCAGCAAAGCCTATCTGTCGAGATAGCAGCACTAATCAAATACGATCTTAATTGATCCTAAGCCTATCTGCTGAGATAGCAGCACTAATCAAATATGATCTAAATTGATCCGAAGCCTATATGCCGAGATAGCAGCAATACTTAAATCTGATCTTAAGTGATCGTAAAGCCTATCTGCCGAGATAGCAGCACTATGTCCATGCAAGCTAAAGTGATCCTAAAGCCTATCTACCAGGATAACAGCGATATTCAAATGCGATCTCAAACGATCTAAAAGCTTATCTACTAAGATAGCAGCTCTAATGTATGATCTTTATGATCTGCGAATCCATCTATTAGATAGCCAGCTATAGCGACAACGCATCGTGCGAATGCAAAATTTGTCAAGCTTGAAATAAGAGATTCATTCAAGCACGCATTCAAGTACAAAGGGCAAAATTTGCCAACACGCATGCGATACTACAATTTGTTGTAACAAGAATAGCAAATGATACAAAACGCTTTATTATGAGTCAAAATGACTTACAATTTATCTGTCCAGATAGCAGCTTACAAGAGAAATCTCAGACTGAGCTAGTTACATTGTTAAAATGACTTACAATTCAACTAGATAGCAGCTTACGGGCGAAAGTTTTATAGAATGGAGATCCTTAATGTAAAATGATCAGCCTACTGGTCCTAACAAAAGCTATACGACATAATAGTCTGCGAAAAAAGATCTATAACAAGAAAAGTCTTGCTATAAAACGAACGGCCTACAAACGCTGCAAAAGCTATGCGATGCCATCTTCAAGGTCCCAGGGTCTGAAAAGGCCTCTGTCTTGTCTTCACCCCAAGAGATATGCCAGATGAACCACCTGTTTAGGCGGATGCGGCGGTGAAGAACAGGCAAGCAGCAACTCCAGGGGCAGGAAGCTCCTTGTCCACGGAGACGAGCACAATGGCTCGCCACCCCGAGTTCAAGAACGTGGAGGCAAATAGTTCTCCTCGGGAAAGCTAGAGTAGAAACCCCCCGTTCATTACAAGTTGGTAAGAAGGTCAGTACAGCACTGCACCTCGCCGGAAGGCAGCCGGAAATACGACCTGCAAACATAATAGACGAAGAAAATTCTTCGAACAAACATGAAGTATTATGTGCATCTTCTTTACGATAGTTATGAAGATCAATAAACTTCGTAAGGAAGATCTTGGAAGCTATTTCTATGGCACAAAGCACAAACTCAGGTTTCACCTTGAAATTGTCGTGAACCAACAAAACAAGAGCGTTGAAGCCAGCAGTCGTAAGGGCTCATGGCAAACCACATTTTGGGATGAAGGACCCAAGCAGCAAGAGGCAGGGTTTATATAGACCCTACGAAGACCCTTCGGTTCCCTAGCTGAGTCAGAAAAGCTTGGAAAAGGGGTAAGAATCAATTACTTGCGTCTTGAAAAAGGTAATATTCAATTACCCTACTAAAGGCTACGACGATCCAGTGGCGTGCCTTAATTAATGACGGAAGGTCATGATACGGATGGACTTCCCAAGGAAATCGTGCTTATCAATAAGTAGTAAGCGCAAAAATCAAGGCAAATATGTCACCAGGTGACGTCATAATTGATACGCATGAGATATTAGAGCAAATCCCGGGAAGGGAAAAATGGGCATTCAAGTCTTGAAAAAATAAGGGGGGAGAAACCCTAGCAACATTACAATAATGTTTTGCTTCAAAACAAATACTTGCTATTTTTCAAAATAAATCTTTGATTAGGGGGTCATCAGGAGAAAACAAGAGTGATATATTTGTCACTTGGTCCACCTCTCGCTTCAGCTGCTAGTACTTGGTGCTCATCTCGTGGAAGAGCTTGACAGCCTCTTCAGCCTTCTGCCTTTGCTCCTCTACCTTTCGCCCCTCAGCTGCGAGATTATGGAAACCGCGCTTCAAATTCAGAGCCGCGGGAATCTGGGTGACTCTGTTGACAAGATACCCGAAGCCCAGCTTGCCTTGAACCTTGGCTTGAAGGCCTTGGCACATGCTGAAAAGCAGCTGCGCACTCTGAGGAGAAATGGTCGCAGGGGTGGCCGCAGACAGCTGCTCCAAAATCCAGATGGCTTCGGTCAAAAACAGTCTTCTGTTAAAAGGCTCTATCTCTAGAGACCTCACAAATGACCAAGGGTAGGAGAGACGCATCCGAACCAGCCAGTCTACATCAGATTGCTTCAAGCCTAACAATGTTGATTCAAGTTTAGAACACTAAACTCGTAAATGAAGAGTGCAAGATGTGAAAATAGTAACATACCGGTTCCTTCAAGGATCTCGCGCAAAGAAGGGATACGCATTGTTGTACCAGCTGAAGTCTGTCCTCGTTCCATTGCTCTTCTATCAGCTGCGAGCTCTAGTTCATCATAGTTGGCAGGAAGGGTATAGGCCGCAACAGGTGCGATTGCAGCTCTCACTTGCGAGCTTCAAAAAATCCATGCTTGGGGAACCTCTCGTGGCTCTATCCTTGCTGGAGGAGTGGCAACAGTAGAAGCTGCTGCCAGACCAGGAACTCCTTCGGGTGCGAGGGGCTCGTGAGGCTCGGGAGCACTCATCGGAACATTCACATTCGCATGTGATGCTACGTCTTCTACGACCTGCTCATGAACCTCAGCCTCAGCAGCATCTGTCTCCATTTCCTCAGCTGCAACATTAGTATCTTCCTCCATCAGCACGGTGTCAGCTTCGACATCATCAGAAACTTCGATGACATCCTCCAAGGGCTCTCCTGCATACTCAGTAGCTGCGACAGGCTTCTCGACATGAGAGCTTCACTCCGGGGCATTAGATGCAGAGGGTTGACTTCTTTGTTCCAGCACGGCCTCATCAGCATCACCTGCGATACAAGACAGGAAAATGTGAGCTAACTTGTATCATATAATATTTTGCTATTTTGATAAACCAAGAGCGAGCACCTCCACGCGTAGGTGGGATTGTAGCATCTTCATCATATGCTAAAGACGCGACACCATATCCTATTAATGTATCTTCGTTAAGCACATCCTTAAGGTGAGCGTGACCTGGGGCGCGAAGAAACTTGTTATGATGGTAATTGGGTTGCTAAGCCTAGTTTACAGACATTGCTTGGATGATTACCTGAGGGTTCATCGCACTTGCTTACTAGCCATCGGCGGATGTCAGCTTTTGACAAGCCATGCTTTAACGCACCCGTAATCACTTCTTGATAAGTTACAGCGAGGTTAAAAATCTCACCTTGTTTACCACATGCGATTTCCTCAAAATCCGCTTAAGCTTGCTCCAGAGCAGCTGCATCTTCCTCTTGAGCCGCATCTTCCTCATCAATTTGAGCCGCATCTTCCTCATCGGTTTGCCGCGCCAAGTCGTCAACATGTTGCTCTTCCAAGCTCCTTTGCTTTATGCGTTCAATCTCATCTTCTTCTCGCTTCCTTCTTCTTTCAGCAGCCTCCGCAACTATTCTTCTAGACTCAGCAAGGATGTCCTCGTCTATGGCTTCGTTAGAAACCCCAGAGTGGGAACCCCTCTTCTGCCTCTTGGCCAGAAGGCCGCTGATGGTTTTTGCATCATCATATGCGAAAGAACAAACTGTTCAATAAAGACTGCGAAAGCTAAGATAATGAGAAGATAAGTTGTTCGAGATACCTTCCGAATCTTCCTCTCGTATCTCACCTATTTCTTCTTCTCAGTCATCTTCGACTCTCTCTTCTTCTTCATCATCATCTCTTTCTCTCACATCCCTCCTCTCATCCTCCTCTTCCTCTTGACCAAACGGAACAAAAGGCTCGACTGCAAGCTCTTTTCGCGCCCTGCTTGGCATGCGACCCTTGCCTTTATCTTTAGAAGCATGGGACTTCGCAGGAGAAGAAGCTGGAGCACTCCTAGGGGAAGAGATTGTGATTCCCCTCTGCCTTGGTCTCTTTTCCCTTGGAGCAACTTCTGCGGGAGGAGACGGAGCGTTCCTAGGAGGAGGCACAGCTGCAGTTTTGTCTATCAGCGAGTCAGCAAATGCGTCCATTACCTCGCGAATTCGGGCCTCGATTGCGGGATCCATTCTCATTGCTAGCAGAATTGGCTCACCCTGCCTTCTCGCAGCAACAATGGTGTTGATCAACGACTTGGAGCGCTCACCAGATGCAAACCTCCTCACATAGCACTACAACAGAAAATGGAGCATAAGTTTTGACACATCAGAGTAAAGAAACTTAACATGCGCAAAGGAAATTGTTTACCTTGGAAAAATCTTCGCTGTACTTGATGACATGCGAAGCACCTTCCCTAACTGCGGCCATCTTCTCTTCAAGGATGGTGGAGGGGCACAAGTGATTCTCATGGTCCAACAGTGAGTAGCAGTCATATTGGGAGTCATCCAAGCTGCAGTTAGGACGAAGGGGAAGGAATTTCTCTTGATCACAGGAGCTCTGCTGGGTTGAGGGGTTGACTGTGTCTCAAATCTGGCCTGCTGGGTATTCTAGTAAGCAACCCAATTCTTGGAGTAGCCACCTGCGCGGCCACCTGAAGGTTGATCAAAGGGAAGTTTACTCCTCAGAATCGTTTGGCACTCACCAGACAGTATCCGCTTGTAGCAGCCCCTTACAATGGATCTGGGCCAGACTGATGGCGCCACCGCATCAAAGCCAAACTGGGGAGAAACGCGAGTGGGATCGACATTGACTGTGATCCTATCGTACCTGGGAGTAAGCTCACGGACATACTCTGCAAGAGCAGGAAGAGAGCCCCTAAGACACAAGCAGAAGAATTCGCGATAGCGCTCATGGAAGCGCTCACGAACCTCGAAAAGAAGTTCTTCCGAGAAAGCAACAGGTCTGGCAGGATACAACTTTGGGAACCATCGCACATTTTCAATGCGCGTGGCATAAGGCCTAGACGTAAACTTGCTGCGATCATCGCATATCAGGCTCCAGGTACACTTAGGAAAGTGGGTCCCAAACCATCGGGCAGCTCTTCCACTAGAGAGTTCATCATCCGCACTTGGGACACACCATTTGCTGGGCTTAGAAGGAACATGAGCATAGGAAGGCCATCACTCGAAAACCCACATGGTCAGGAATGCGATGTTAACATAAGTCAACACATCAAGACGACTGCGAGAGTCCTTGGTCGCCACAACCAATTGGTCCAATCTAGGGTACTGGGTGCCCAAGACTAGCAGCCTAGGTGTGACTCTCTGACCAAGGGTTAGTATCACATCAAGAGGGAGGACATGGTAGAAAACCCCATCATGAGGGTGACCATCAATTAGGTAGCTTGATAACCAGGCACACAGAAAAGCACACAAGGTCAGATGATAACCTTTCCCATTCACAAAGTTCTTCGTCTTTGGGTTCTGGCTCAGGAGTTTCTTGGTGATACTACTATTCGCATAGTCGCGAAAGAAGTACTGCACCCACTTGACCCAGGTGTTCTTCGCAGATGTATCAACCAGCTGCCAGTCGGGAAGAAGTTTCACAGGTGTCCACCGTGTGGAAATTTTATTTACCTCTGACAAGAATTCCTCCATCTGCTTGTACAGAGCAAGTTCTGCATCAGTCCTCAAAGGGCTCAGAGGATCCACCTCACCAAAAGGAGAAAGATCATACAACATGTGTACATCTTCCAGAGTGGGAGCAGCCTCGAACTCAGCAAAGTGTAATGTGTGAGTCGCAGGCGAATAGCGCGAGAGAAGATTTAGAAGCATCGACTGGTCCAACTTCACGACAACACCCTTCATAGCACGGACTGCGAAATAGATGCCAGTATTGTTCAATGCGATGGCATGGTGGGTCAATACGTGGTTAATCCACTCATCCATAAAGTCCAATTTCTGAACAAACACTTGAGTAGAAATTGCAGTATGGGGGAAAAACCCATTTTCAACCCCTAATCGAACCATATTCTTGGAATCGATCAATTCAAGCATGGCTGCGCTAACAGGTGGGGTCAATGTTTGCAACTCTTCAGAAGGAACGGGAGTTGGTAGGTTCTTCACCTTAACCCTAGCGTGGTAAAAGTCTTTTCCGCCCAAATAGGGTTCTTTCTGCCATAAGGTTTGGGGAAGATCAGGTATTTCTTCGACTTCTTTAATGGGTTTGGTTCCTTTTGTTTGTTCCATTCCTGCGGAAGAGCAAGACAAAAGGGGGGAGAAATACACACATTTTCAGTTTGAATTTCAAGAATCAGTTCGAATTTCAGTTTGAAGCAACTATGCTTTGTCCAGAGAAGATGAACAGTTCAGTGCCAATTTCGGGTTTGAAAGTTCAGAATCGTTTATATTGCTTGGAATTTCAGAAGCCCCACATTCAAAATCGTTGCAATCTGGTGATTAGATCAGTCCTGGGTTTAAAGAACAAGATCTCTTTTGCAGTTATGGGTTTTAAAGAACAAAGTCTCTTTTGCAGTTTTCAACAAATTACATGTTTCAGATAGTCACGGGCTTGCAGATCCAATACAGTTCAAATCATATATCAGTACATTAAATGGAATTGAGCAAAGCCAACCTTGTTTTGGTAAAGCTTGCTTAGATGAAGCCAGTTGAAGGAGAGGATTGACAAGAAAGAATTCATGATTGATTACTTGAATCTGCTCTTGAAGGCTTCCGGGTATCATTCACTTTAAGAGAAAGAAGTGATGCTTTGCAACAATGGAGAGCACAGAGTATTTATCCAAAAACAATGAGGGGTTGCGTCCTTTCAATAGTCGAATCGCAACCGTCACCCTCGAATCGCGCAATCACAGGACAAGCTGACGTCATGCCTAAAACCCTAAAAGACCAGACGGCTCGACTCTATGGATTTTAGGTCATAATGACACGCACGGGGGCTGAATTTGCGTGTATTTGAAATGGTGTGTGGCGGCGACGCGTGCGTTGGTTCCTGCACATTGACGCCTATCCGGCTGTGTGACTTCACGCGGAGAAAGGGGGCTAATGTAGATAGTGCTTTCTAGACAGACAAATCTTAGCCACGTGGCGACCATCCAGCACACCTAGCTGTGCTCCACACACAATGGATCACCAGCCGCGCTGATCCACGTGGGGGCTGCGAGACAGGGCCCTCACATACCACCACACGGGACTTATATGGACTTGGTGGTTTGGAGGCTAGAGTAAGTCCTGTCGCGCGCGAGCGACAACCAAGCCCGCGCGCGACCCTTGGTAACTGCTTTTATGGAACGAGCTCGATAAACCCGGTCAACCCGGTCAACCTCATAACGGTTCCGGTATACGCGGATAGCGTGTCGTAACGGTCCCTATATACGCGGACGAACGTACCGTTGTGGTTAAGCTAATTAAGCCGCCATTAACGGGCGCATTAACCCACTACAACGGTCACATTCTCCGTTATATATAGGATCGTTAACCCTTCCATACAAGGGCGAATCACCTGAGATACGCGGAAGCTCTTCCAAAATCCTGTCTCTCTCTCTCATACAGTGCTATTGTCTTACTCTCTCCCTACACACAACCTTACACTTCCTGTGTTCCTTCTATCCCCTGCTCTTGGTGTATATTGAATTCTCTCTGCAGGATTCTCTCGTACACAGCTGCGAAGAGGCAGTGGTATTTCTTCCTGATGAATGTTAAGAATGCATTCTTAATGGTGGTCTTACAGAGGTGTATATAAAACCCCCACCTGGTCTTAGGGTTTCCAGCTCACATGTATATTTCATGTGTCGCGGGTTATATGTTGCATGTGTCGCGCGTTTATGGGCTTGAAGCAGATAATCTGGATTCAATCCAGAGGTAAAAAAATAAAAATGTAAGTCAAACCTTACTTCACAGGAGTTGTGATGCCCTTAACATGGAAAATTTACATTCGAAAGGATATAAAGACTAAGAGGGTATGTGACTTGGCAAAGAAAGGTTACGGTGGAGACTTTAGCCAATTCGACCGCCCGAAACATAGGACGTGCCCATGTCTTAGGATTAGAAATGCTGGAGGAAAGTAGATGCCTTATTGAGTATTTGCAAAAAATCACTTTAACTCAATTTCCTGCTATGTGTTGGTGAATTTCAATGAAAAATGAGTGATAACTTCGGGATTTCGGTTTAAAATTAGGAGATTGACAAATCTCGTGGAAAAGAAGAAAAATGTGTTGTATAAATACTTGCATTTTAGTTAATCGAGTTGCATCGTATATACTCATGTAGGTTGCTTATTCCTTTGTTTTGATTCGTGTCGTGTGTCGTGTCTGCTAGTAACTGGTAGTATGCAATATGGTGGAGTACGTGACTTGATTCATGTGGTTGGTATGCAAATTTTTAAGATGGTTGAATTGATTTGTTGCTCGGAACGAGCAACATATTGTGTGGGGGAATTCGATAGTGCATATAGGTGCGATACTTTATTATATTTTCCACCGTCTTGTGAGGTTTCGAAGAGTCTCTGAGCCTAAATTAAAATTTCATCGTTTTGACCCTTGTAGATTCATGTATGTGAATTCTAGTCCAGCCACGTTTTACGATACTTTTGAGCTTAATTTTATGGATTTAATCGCTCAATATAGTTTTTTCTTTGTTGTAAACAAGAAAATGAGCTTGAGGGTTAAAAAGAAGAAAGACATGAAGTTAAAAAACTAAGAAGCACAAGTAAAGAGGCACGGGAACCACGAAAAGGATAAGTGAAGACATGAATGTGAAAGCCTGTCGTACAAAAGGACATAGGTTGCTGCATGAATGCCAAAATTTTCAAGAAAAGAATCTTGCGCAAGAAACGGGACACACATTCGCATGAAAGCCCGATGCCTTCATATGAATGGCACTGAAATTGAGGAAGATTTTTGGGGCCGAAGTGCAATTACAGAAAGTTTTGGACGATAAAACAGTGGAATGACTCATATTCGACCTAAGGATCTGGAAAATCATCATACACGCATTCATTGAAGACTTCGAGTAGCTTGGACCTTTGGAAACTACACGGTATCATCGTCAGATTGAAGATTTTACCGATGGATAATTCTACTTCTTCTTTTGAGTTACCAATGGAGAAACTTATGTCGTTTTTCTACGCTATGAGTAACTAAACATCTAGCTAGGCTTTATGGAGAGCCTAGTGATTTGTTAGACGAGTATTCCTGATTTGTTGGATTCATTCATGTTTTTGGATGCGAGTTTATGGATTTATTTTTTTCTCTTTTTGGTGCATTATTACTAGAGTGATTGACACGTTTTGGTTGAGACATGAATGACCATAAGAGACTTATCGACACAAGCTCTTTTTATCCTTGGTTAAAGTTTTAATAAATTTAGTTAACTTTCTTGTTCAGAGCTTCATCTTTAGCAACTAGGGAGTCGCAAACTGGAATTTCTAGTTAATTAGGCGGAGTGTTCGATAGAGACTTGACCTAGTTGTGATAGAGATCATGAACACGATCCCATGTCAATGATATTGAGAGGTAATTTGACTAAGATTGACCATTGGGGTAGACTAGATACGTGTCGAGACTATTTCTTGCAACGGTGGGCCGCCAGGACTCGTTGTCGTGTATGTCATTAGCCTGCTAGAACGGACTGATGAACGACACTGGACTGGCAGAACCCATAGTACATCGATACATATAAATCCGTGAGATCGATTGAAGAACGTGGTGGCTATTACCCGGCTTAACTAAACTCGGATTAGTGTGTTTCAATACAATCCAAAAATGTCAACGACAATATGTGATCCATAGATAGCCTAGTTTTTCTCCCATTTGATTAAACACGAGTTTAATTCGCAAAAATAGAACAATATTGTCTTTGATTTACTTAAAACAGTCAGTTGGTTGGGGGTGACACCTTCTCAAATCACTACAAACATTTCCCCCGATTACTTAAGTAAATTTAACCACTTGATAGTAAGATAATCGCAAGTTGTCCTCGTGGGTTCGAAAAGGGAGAGTCTAAAGAGTATTCCATTTTACTACTTGATTGTACGATTGCTCTAAATGTAGGGTTTTGATGCAGGTTACGTAGCGGAATAACAAAATTTAATCCTGCTCAAACCCCTCCAAGAATCACAGGCAAGAAATCATAACATGATTAGGGTAGAAACATGTGTACCTTAGTTTGTGTGATCACTACGAAGAATTGTATCTTCGTCTCTACGAGTATCCACACCTTGGATCTTTGACTGGATTCCTTCCTACCGTGTAGTGCTAGCAACGGAAAAAATGAGGAACAAATCACGCAAAACGAGACACAACCAACCCCAGGGGGGGGCGACGGGTCTAGGGATTCGGCCTCTAGACTTGTCTCTCTCTATCTTTGTTTGTTATGTTTCTCTCAATAATGACTCTAGTTACTAAATAACAAGCTAGAGTTCCTTTATATAGTAATGACTCTTTATTAACTACATAAAAGAGCCAATACTAATCATGTCCTTACATGGATTAGTCCACTTGAAAATTAGTCCCACTAACTTTGCTTGTGGTTGCGTTATGATCCTTTTATTAATTATTCGAACTAATTAATGCCCATATCCAATTTAATACATACTGTGAGTGAACCCGTAGGTTTCTCCTTAGTTGGGAGTAACTATTACAAACATATAGCGGTGTCTAGCAACACATCTATGCTACCCAACTAATAGAAATAGTAAGTGATCCCGACAAACCTTGTGACCAATGTTACCGTGTTGTGTTATCCCTTTGTCTCTATATCCGGATTGGACACGAGAAATGTCCGTCACACTCGTATACCCAATCCATAGTTTCTCAATCCTGGGAATACACTTATCCATGCTGATAACATCAATATCTCAATATTGATTTATCTAATCTGACCAGACATTTCATAAGCCGTGGGTTAGGGAAAAGGTGATTCCCAATGAAAGAAGACAGAAACTCCCGAGTGGATCAGCTATTTGAAGAAGGGGTATCGGCTCTGTTCACATGGCTTACATACCCGGCTCAAATTTCTTGGAAAACAATCGAATCGAAGGTCCGGAGGAGAATTGGCCGTTCAATTTTTTGAACTAATCGAGACCGAAATTGTGCATAGACTCCGCCCAAAGGTGTTCGAAAGTATGAGATGGGAGGAAGGAGGTAATGAGGCGATGCTCTAGCTAGGCCTTCCTCGTGCTACTCGTCCTTCTCTTAAGATATTTCAAGATCTGGTTATGATTTATGGTTCCACCTTTTACTTAGCAACTGGATTTCATGGGTTTGATCAGCTTTCTTAATTCGGCCGAGCCAAATTGGACAGACCCTGTGATAGACGAACCTTGTAGAACATACAAAGTTCCATCCTTGACCCCCTTGATTAGCACATCTGAGTCCTTGTAGACGCATAATCCTCCACCTTCACCCTTGAAATTGAAACCCTTGCTGTCGAGTGGACTCAAAGAAATCAGATTCTTTGTGACAAGCGGTACGTGTCTAACATACTTCAAAGTGCATGTCTTCCCATCCTTTTTCTTGAATCGAACTAAACATTTTCCTATGACCTTGAAAATAGCTCTGTTTTCTATATGAACGGATCCTCCATCTGCGCGGTTATAGTCTGAAAAGAGGTCCTTGTTAGAAAAGTTGTGATAAGTAGCCCCAGAGTCAAGAAAACACGCATCGGGTGAATGTGCGACATCATCCGTCAGTAGAACGAAATCATCCTTAGACAGTTTTCCCTTCCCTACCACGGCTGGAGAGCCATTCTGTCCCTGTCGTCCTCGTTTAGGGCAATCTCTCTTTCAGTGCCCTTTCTCCTTGCAGTAGACACATAGATCCTCGGGTAACTTAGAACCCGAGAATTGCTTCTTCTTGTTCTTCTTACCCTTCTTGCTTCTCCCAATATCCATCAATCCGGCATGGTCCTCTGTACCTATTCATGCACCCTCATGACACAATTCTATAGCATGGAACGCCGATCTGACCTTCTCTAGAGATAAATCATCCTTGTTCACAATGAATGACTGAAAAAAGTTCTCATATGATGGAGGTAACGAGATCAATAACAAGAGTACGGCATCCTCATCCGCCACATTCTAGCCAAAATTACGCAAATCTAAAAGAATTGTATTCAATTGATCAAGATGGTGCTTGAGAACCGTACCTTGGCGCATCCGCAAAGTGAAGAGCCTTTGCTTTAGCATCAAATTACTAGTGAGCCTCTTCGTCATGTAGAGACTCTCTAACTTGAGCCATAGCTTCGCTCCTTCCTTCTATCTCCGATCTTGATGATCACGTCATCCGATAAACACAACATAATTGTTGCGTGTACTTTTTCCTCCAATTCCCTGAACTCCGATGTATTGACATTTATGCCTCCCTTGTCCGTGGTCAAAGGTGCCCACAATCCATGCGATTTAAGCAAGGCATCCATATTTATCTTCCACAGAACGAAGATGTTCCCTCCTAAGAACCTGTTGTGTACAAGAGAATCCTGCAGAGAGAACTCTGTGTACACCAAGGACAGAGAATAGAAATGGCACAGGAAGTGTTGGGTTGTGTGTAGGGAGAGAGTAAGGCAATAGTACTGTATGACAGAGAGACAGGATTTTGGCAGAGCTTTCGTGTATCTCAGGTGGTTCTCTCCTCCGTATGGAAGGGTTAACGATCCTATATATAACGGAGAATGTGACCGTTGTAGTGTGGTTAATGCGCCCATCAATGGCGGCTTAATTAGCTTAACCACAACGGCACGTTCATCCGCGTATATAGGGACCGTTACAGCACGTTGTCCGTGCATACCGGAACCGTTATGGGATTGACCGGGTTTGACCGGGTTTTATGAAGCTCGTGCCATAAATCTCTCAAAAGCAGTTACTAGGGGTCGCGTGCGGGCTTGGTTGTCGCTCGCACGCAACAGGACTTACTCTAGCCTCCAAACCACTAAGTCCCTACAAGTCCCGTGCGGTGGTATGCGAGGGCCCTGTCTCGCAGCCCCCACGTGGATTAGCGCGGCTGGTGATCCATTGTGTGTGGAGCACATTATAGTGTGCTGGATGGTCGCCACGTGGCTAAGATCTGCCTGTCCAGAAAGCACTATCTACAATAGCCCCCTTTCTGCGCGTGAAGACTCACAACCGGATAGGCTTCCATGTGCAGGAACCAACGTACGCGTAGCCGCCATGCACCAATTCAAATACACGCAAATTCAGCCCCCGTGCGTGCCATTACGACCTAAACCCCTAGAGTCGTGTCGTCTGGTCTTTTAGGGTTTTAGGTGTGACGTCAGCTTGTCCTATGATTGCGCGATTCGACGGTGACGGTTGCGGTTCGACCACTGAAAGGACGCAACCCTTCATTGTTTTTGGATAAATACTCTGTGCTCTCCATTGTTGCAAAGTATCACTTCTTTCTCTTAAAGTGAATGATACCCGGAAGCCTTCAAGAGCAAATTCAGATAATCAATCATCAATTCTCTCTTGTCAATCGTCTTCTTCAACTGTGCGCATCCAAGCAAGATTTACCAAAACAAGGTTGGCCTTGTTCAATTTTGTTTAATGTACCGATATATGCTTTGAACTGTGTTGGATCTGCAAATCCATGACTCTCTGAAACATATTATCCACTGAAAACTATGAAGGAGACATTTCTCTTTGAATCCAACCTAGATCTAATCCCCAGATTGTAAGGGTTTTGAATGTAGGGTTTCTGAAATCCCCAATAATGCAAACGATTCTGAACTTCAAACCCCAAAATTGACACTGGAATGTTCATCTTTCTTCCAATAAATCCTCGTATGCTTTGAACTGAATCTTGAAATTCAAACTAAAGTGTGGGTATTTCTCCCCCCTTTTTTTTCTTGCTTTTCCGCAGGAATGGCAAAGACAAAAGGAACCAAACCTATTAAGGAGGTCGAAGAAATACCTGATCTCCCCCAGACCTTATGGCGAAAAGCCCCCTATCTGGGTGCAAAGACTTTTACCATGCTAGGGTTAAAGCGAAGAACCTGCCAATCCCTGTCTCTGCAGACGAATTGAAAACGTTGACCCCTCCAGTTAACGCGGCCATGCTCGAATTGATCGATTCCAAGGACGTAGTTAGATTGGGGGTCGAAAATGGGTTTTTCCCCGTAGACTGCGATTTCCACTCAAGCGTTTGTTCAGAAATTGGACTTTATGGATGAGTGGATTGACCACGTACTGACCAATCATGCCATTGCTTTAAACGATGCTGGCATATATTTCGCAGTCCGTGCTATGAAGGGTGCTGCCGTGAAGCTGGACCAGTCCATGCTTCTAAACCTTCTGTCGCGTTACTCGCATGCGACTCACACATTCCACTTTGCTGAGTTCGAGGCTGCCCCCACTCTTGAAGATGTACACATGCTGTATGATCTGTCTCCTGTGGGTGAGGTGGATCCTTTGAGTCCCTTGAGGACTGATGCAGAGGTTGCTTTGTACAAGCAGATGGAGGAGTGCTTGTCAGAGGTGAAGAAAATTTCAACCCGGTGGACACCTACAGAACTTCTTCCCGATTGGCAGTTGGCTGACACATCTGCGAAGAACACTTGGAACAAGTGGGTGCAATACTTCTTTCGCGATTATGCGAACAGTAGTATCACCAAGCTTCTGATCCGGAATCCGAAAGCTAAGAACTATGTGAATGGCAAGGGTTATCACTTGACCCTATGCGCTTTTCTCTGCGCCTGGTTGTCGAGGTACTTGATCGATGGCCATCCGCATGATGGGGTCTTCTATCATGTCCTTCCTCTCGCTGTGAAACTGACCCTTGGTCAGAAGTTCGCACTTGGGCCTTTAGTCTTGAACACCCTGTACCACAGATTAGATCAACTGGTCGTAGCAATCAAGAACTCGCGCGGTCGCCTCGATGTGTTGACCTATGTAAACACTGCCTTCTTGACTATGTGGGTCTTCGAGCGGTGGCCCTCTTATGCTCCTATTCCCTCTAAGCCCAGTAAATGGTGTGTCCCAGGTGCGGAGGAAGAGCGTAATAGCGGCAGGGCTGCGAGATGGTTTGGAACTCACTTTCCTAAGTTCATTTGGAGCCTGATATGCGACAATCGGAAAGAGTTTATAGCCAGGCCTTATGCCACGCGCATTGAGAATGTGCGATGGTTCCCAAAACTGTATCCTTCCAAGGCTGTTGCTTTCTCGGAAGAGCTCATTTTCGAGGGCGAGGAGCATTTCCGCGAGCGCTATCGCGAATTCTTCTGCTGGTGTCTAAGAGGCTCTCTTCCTGTTCTTGCAGAGCATGTTCGCGAGCTCACCCCTAGGTACGAGAGAATCACCGTGGATGTTGATCCTACTCGCGTTTTCTCCCCAGTTTGGCTTCGATGCGGTGGCACCATCAATCTGGCCGTAGTCTATCGTAAGAGGCTGCTACAAGCGATTACTGTCTGGGGAGTGTAAAACAATCTTAAGGAGCAATCTTCCCTTCGAGCAACCCCCAGGTAACCGCGAAGGTGGCTACTCCAGGAACTGGGTCGCTTATTGGAATACCCAGCAGACAAGGTTTGAGACGCAGTCAACCCCTCGTCCAAGCAAAGCTCCTGTGATCAAGAGGAATTCTTTCCCTTTCCGTCCCAACTGTAGCCTGGACGACTATGAATATGGCTGCTATTCGTTGCTGGATCATGAGAATCACTTGTGTCCCTCCACCATCCTTGACGAGGAGATAGCCGCAGTTAAGAAAGGTGATTCGCATGTCATCAGATACATCGAAACTTTCGCCAAAGTAAATAATCTCTCTTGCATGTGCTAAGTTTCCTTATTCCGATACGTTGAAACTTATGCTTCATTTTCTGTCGCAGAGCTATGTGAGGAGATTCGCATCTGGTGAGCGTTTCAAATCGCTGATCACCACCATTGTTACTGCGAGAAGACAAGGTGAACCAGTTCGGCTAGCAATGAAAATGGCCCCCGCAGTTGAGACCCGAATTCGCCGAGTCATGGATGTTTTTGCTGATTCACTGATAGACAATGCTCCATCTTTGCCTCCACCCAGGGATGATCCGTCTCCCCAAGCCACTGTTGCACCACGGGCAAAGAGACCAAGGCAGAGGGGAATCACCATCTCTTCCCCTAGGAGTGCTCCAACTTCTCCTCCTGCAAGGTCCCATACTTCTAGGGACAAAGGTAAAGGTCGCATGCCAAGCAAGGCACGGAAAGAGCTCGCACTGGAGACTTTTGTTCCGTTTGATCAGGAAGAAGAGGAGGAGGAGAGAAGGGAGGCGAGAGAACATGATGATGATGAAGAAGAAGAAAGAATCGAAGATGTCAGAGAAGGAGAGAGAGACGAGATACATGATGAAGAATCGGGAGGTATCCCCATCGTACTTCTCTTCTCATTATCTTAACTTTCGCAATCTTGATTGACCAATTCGTTCCTTTGCAGATGATGATGATGAAACCATCAGCGGCCTTTTAGCCAAGAGGCAGAAGAGAAGCTCTCACTCTGGTGTTTCCAGTGAAACCATAGACGAGGACATCCTTGCCGAGTCCAGGAGAATAGCTGCGGAGGCTGCTGAAAGAAGAAGGAAGCGAGAAGAAGAGGAGCTTGAATGCGTAAAGCAAAGGAGCCTAGAAGAGCAACACGTTGACGACTTAGTGCGTCCAACCGATGAGGGAAATGCGGTTCCAGAAGAGGAGGCTCCTCAAGTTGACGAGGAGGATGCGGCTCCAGAAGAAGATGCGGCTGCTCTAGAGCAAGTCCAAGCTGACTTAGAAGAGATCGCAAGCGGTAACGAAGGTGAGAGTTTTAATCTTGCAGTAACTTACCGAGATGTGATTGTTGGTGCATTAAAGCATGGCTTATCAAAAGCTGACATTCGCCGCTGGCTAGTAAGCAAGTGCGGTGAACCTTCAGGTAATCTTTTGAACGACATTTGTGAACTAGGCTTAATAACCCAAACATTACCATGACTGGTTCCTTCGCGCCCCAGTTCACGCTGAGCTTAAAGATATACTTAATGAAGATACATTAATAGGCCATGGTTCCGCGTCCTTAGCCTACGACGCAGATGCTGCAATCCCACCCTCGCGTGGAGGTGCTAACTCTTGGCTTATCGAAATAATAATAAAATATTATTTAACACAAGTTACCTCACATCGTCCTGTCTTGTGTCACAGGTAATGCTGATGAAGCCATGCTCGGACAGAGGAATCATCCTTCTGCATCTTATGTCCCTGTGCCAAGTTCTCATACCGAGAAGCCCGTTGCAGCTGCTGAGTATGTTGGAGAGCCCTTCGAGGACATCATTGAAGTTTCTGATGATGCCGAAGCTGACACCGTGTTGATGGAGGAAGATGCCAATGCTGCTGCTGAGGAAACAGAGGCAGATGCTGCTGATGCTCTCGCATCTGAAGGCATCCCTAATCAAGCTGCAACTTATACCGCTGCCATGCCTCTGGCGAGAACTGAACCTGCAGTGATTCTTCCCGCGTGGAACTTTTGGAGTTCGCAGGTCGGAGCTGCAATCGCACCTGGTGCGGCTTATACCCTTCCTGCCAACTATGAGGAGTTAGAGCTCGCAGCTGACACGAGGGAAATGGAGCGAGGACAGTATTCAGCTGCCCCGGCAATGCGCATTCCTTCTTTGCGCGAGATCCTTGAAGGAACTGGTATGTTGTGATTGTTGCTCGCATATCGGAGTCTTCATTTACAAGTTCGATATTCTAGCTTTGTTTAACATTGCTTAGGGCTGAAGCAAGCTGACGTGGACTGGCTGGTTCGGATGCGTCTCTCCTATCCTTGATCATTTGTGAGGTCTCTGGAGATAGGGCCTTTCGACACAAGACTATTTTTGACCGAATCCATCTGGATTTTGGAGCAGCTATCTGCGGCCACACCTGCGACCATCTCTCCTCAGAGCGCGGAGTTGCTTTTCGGCATGTGTCAAAACCTTCACGCCAAAGTTCAAGGCAAGCTGGGCTTTGGGTATCTTGTCAAAAGAGTCACCCAGATTCGCGCGGCCGTGAATTTGAAGCGCGCCTTCCATAACCTCGCAGCTGAGGAGCAGAAGGTGGAGCATCAAAAGCAGAAAGCTGAAGAGGCTGTAAATCTCTTCCATGAAATGAGTGCCAACTACGAGCGATTGAAGCAAGAAGTGGAGCAAGTGGAAAATTTGTCACGTCAGTTTACTCCCGATAACTCCCTGTTCAAAGGTTTATTTTGAACAATAACAAATTTATGTCGAACAAAATGCTAAAACATTACTGTAATGTTGCTAGGGTTTCTCCCCCCCCCCCCCTTTTTTCAAATAATTTTGAATGCCTGTTTTTCCCTTCCCGGGATTTGCTCGAATATCTCTGTGCATATCGATTATGACGTCAGCTACTGATACTCTGCCTTGATTTTCGCACTAATTACTTATCAGATAAGCACACTTTCCTTGGGAAGTCCATCCGTATCATGACCTTCCGTCATTAATTAGGATACGCAACTGAATCGTCGTAGCCTTTAGTAGGGTAATTGAATGTTACCTCTTTTCAAGGCGTAAGTGATTGATGCTTACCCCTTTTCCAAGCTTTACTGACTCAGCTAGAGATTTGAAGGGTCTCCGTCGGGTCTATATAAACCCTGCCTTCCACTGCTTGGGTCTTTCATCCCAAAATGTGGCTTGCCATGAGTCCCTACGACTGCTGGCTTCAATGCTTGTCTTTCTTTGATTCATGGCAACTTAAAAGTTGTGAAACTTTAGTTTGTGCTTTGTGCCATAGAACTAGCTTCCAAGATCTTCTTTACGAGGCTTATTGTTCTTCATAACCACCATAAAGAAGATGCACATAACTTGTCATGCTTGCTCGAAGAATTTTATTCGTCTATTATGCTTGCAGGTCGTGTTTCCGGCTGCCTCCCGGCGAGGTGCAGCGCCGTACTGACCTTGCTACCGATTCGTGATGAACGGCAGATTTCTCCTCTAGCTAACCCGGAGGAGGATTATTCGCCACCACGTTCTTGAACTCGGGGTGGCGAGCCATTGTGCTCGTCTCCGTGGACAAGGAGCCTCTTGCCCTAGGAGTTGCTGCTTTCCTGTTCTTCACCGCCGCATACGCCGGAACAGGTGGTTCCTCAGGCACATCTCTTGGGGTGTTGATCAGACAGAGGCCTTGTCAGATCCTGGGATCTTGAACCTAGCGTCGCATAGGTCTTGTAGACATGGTAGGCCGTTCGTTTTATATGAACACCCTACTTGCTACAGATCTTTGGTCGCGTGTAGGAGCGATAGGCCGATCCTTTTACAGTAAGGATTTTCCTTCTTTGTAATTTTCGCGTGTAAGCTGCTATCCACATGAATTGTAAGCCATGTTGGCTGTGTAATTAGCTCAGTCGGAGCTTTTCCGCTTGTAAGCTGCTATCTAGACAGATAATTTGTAAGCCATTTTGACTCATAATAATAAATTGCTTTGTTTAATTTGCTGTTCTTGTTACAAAAAATTGAAATTTTCGCATGCATATTGGCAAGCTTCACTTTTTTTTAGTGTCATATTCGCATTGTGTTATCGCTACGATTTGCTATCCAGCAGATAGATTCGCAGGTTGAGAATCATTTATGAGAACTGCTGCCTTAGCAGATGAGTTTTTAGATCGTTTGAGATCGCATTTTCATAGCTTTGCTATCTTGGCAGATAGGCTTGAGAATTGCTTAAGATAGGACTCTAGTACGGATGCTATCTTGGCAGATAGGCTTTGGAGATCATTTAAGATCATACTTGCATAGTGCTGCTATCATGGCAGATAGACTTAAAAGATCACTTAAGATCATACTGCTGCTATCATGGCAGATAGGCTTAGAGATCACTTAAGATCATAATGCTGCTATCATGGCAGATAGGCTTACAGATCACTTAATATCATAGTGCTGCTATTATAGCAGATAAGCTTGAAGATTACTTAAGATCATAATGCTGCTATCATGGCAGATAGGCTTAGAGATCACTTAAGATCATATTTTCATAATGCTGCCATCGCGGCGGATGGGCTTTCACTATTGAGAAATGAAGAAGTAAGTAAAACGATAAAGAAAGCTGAAATCATAAAGTTCTTCCCATTTGGGAGAAGTCTTTTTATTATAGAATACTCTCATATGGGAGAGGTGAGATTACAATTCCCTCGTATGGGAGAGAAGATGCACGAATTTTAGCAATAGAGAGCATAAAGTAGACGTTGTAATCTAACGCACATAATGAGAGGAGTTAAGGATAATACTTCTTAATCCAGCGCATGTTGACTGAGCTTGGGGTTGAGCTCGTCCCATGTAGCCTTTGTATGTTTCAGTAGCCACTATCAAAGACTTTTGTGACTTCGAAGGGTCCTTCCCAGTTGGCTGCGAATTTTGGATGAGCCGCCTCTTGCATGCAGTGGTCCGATGCGCGCAAGACCAAATCTCCAACTACGAAATCTCGACGTTGGACTGTTTTGTTGTACGCGCGAGCGATCCTTTCTTGGTATCGTTTGTTAGTCCTTTTAGCTTGCTCCCGCTTCTCTTCTAACAGGACCAAGCCATGATCGCGTTGATTGTCGTATAATGCATGGAAAGCCAGTCTTGCGGAGTTGACTTTTACCTCCGCGGGTACTACAGCTTCAGCCCCATAACATAGAAGGAACGGGGAGACTCCTGTGGGAGTCCTTGGAGAAGTCCGATAGGCCCACAAGGCTATGTTCAAAGAATCAGCCCATTTCTTGTGGTCATCCGCCACCATCTTGCTCAAGATTCTTAACAACGTCTTGTTGGTTGCTTTCGCTTGACCATTCCCTTTCGGATTGTAAGGAGTAGAACATATCTGCCTTATGTTGTACTCTGCTAGTTTCGCAGCTACCTGGCGATTGACAAAGGGAGTGCCATTATCCGAGAGAATGGTGTTTGAAATTCCGAACCTGCATATGATGTTCTCTTGGATGAAATGGACCACGGCTAGCGCATTTGCTGTCTTTAGTGGTATTGCTTCTACCCACTTGGTGAACAACTCGGTCGCGGTGAGAATGAACTGATTTCCGTGCGAGGTTGGTCGGATGGGGCCAACAAAATCCAAAGCCCAAGTATGGAACGACCATGGTGTTCCCAACGCATGTAGATCTATAGCAGGGGCATGCACTAGGTTACCTTTGAATTGGCACTCCTGGCACCGTCTTACTTTAGTGCGGCAATCTGCTTCCATAGTGGGCCAGAAGTAACCGACCGAGAGGAGCTGTCTGCATAACTTTGCACCTCCCTGATGTTCCACTTGATGAGAGAGGTCCATCACCTCTTGTGCTTCCTTGGTGTCTAGACATCGCAGCAGGTTACCCTCATGGCCCCTTCGCCAAAGCATATTTTCTTGCACCACATATCGTGCTACTTTTCTATTTAGTTTCTCGGCTTCTTTTCTCGACTCAGGCACAATACCTTGCGTGAGAAAATCAAAGAGTGGCTTCCTCCAATCCACATCATCATCGGTCAGAGCAATTGATAAAGAGTCCTTGATCAGTGCGCAACTCTCGCAATTTCTCTGGATCAATGCTGCGGCCGTTGACATGTCCGGCCAGTGAATCCCATACCTCTGGGCTTTCCAATAGATTGACACCTGACTTTCCCCACAAGCATGTTGGTGAATCTTCTCTAACAGCGCTTGTCCCTCCTGCTCCGAGACACATCGCATGAGTATTCCGCCAGGGCCTTTGTATTAGAGGGTGTTGTCATGTATGCAATACCCCTTTGTGGATGCCCAATTCTCGTTGCTCGTGCCTTCTGCGATGGCACGCAAGATTGAATTTCTCCAGTCCGCATCATCCATGCATTCGTCGTCGCATGCGTCCTCTGTCAACGCCGAGGATGTTCTTACTTCAATCGAGATTCTCGCGGGACATTTATCTGCACTAACCTTGAATCCCAAGGTAGCTAAAGCGTGAGCATGCCTATTGTCCACTCTGGGTTTGTGCTCGTACCTGACATCGCAGAACTGCTGCACCAGTTTTTGTACCAAGGTCCGGTAGGGAAATAAGTTTATCTCCTTCAAACCATACTCGCCCGAGGCTTGTTTGACGATTAGCTTGGAGTCTCCCTTAACCGTCAAGTTGCTTACTTCTAACGCCCTTGCTGCGCGAAGACCTGCGATGAGAGCTTCATACTCTGCTTCGTTGTTGGTGACTGCGAAATCAAGCTTTGCTGACATCTGTATGACCTCTCCATCGGGTTTGGTCAAGACTATCCCAATGCCTCCACCTTTCCTTGTTGACGACCCGTCGAAATGGAGCGTCCAGTAGGGCAACTCAACTGCGTAGATTTCAGGTCCCTCCAGTTCTTCCTCAATCACAGGCTCATGACTGTTATCAGGGAACTGTGCTAGCAAATCCGCCACCGCTTGCGACTTGATTGCCCGGGGTCGAACACACGTGATGTCATATTCAGAAATGGTCATATACCATTTTGCCAATCTTCCCCCAGAAGTAGTGTGAGTCAGAAGATACCGTATAGGATCACTCTTTGTGACCACTACCACTTTGTGCGAAGCAAAATAGTGCTTTAAATTTTCTATTACAAAGAATAGGGAAAGGCAATGACGTTCGATGTCCGTGTACCTTGATTCTGCTGGCTGCACTATGCGAGAAATGAAGTATATCGGCCTTTCTTGCCCTTCATAATCCTGAGCCAGGAGTGCCCCTATAGACCTCTTCGTTGACGTCAGGTACAACAAGAGCGGTGATCCGAGCTGCGGTGCGATCATTACCTTTGACGATGTCAACAGGTCCTTTAGCCTTCCAAACGCAGCTTCGTGCTCCGTACTCCAGTTGTATAGAGCGTCCTTCTTGAGAAGATCGCTGAAACAGAAGGTGATTTCGGCGATCGCTGGGATGAACCTTCACATGTAGGATAGCTTTCCCAAGAAGGTCTTCAAGGCACTTTGGTTGTGCGGCGCCGTCATGCTAGTGATGGCCGATACTTTCGCAAGATCGGGCTCTATTCCTTGACGATGTACCACACATCCCAAGAATTTCCCCGATGTTACTCCTAATGCGCACTTCATGGGGTTCATCTTTAATTGAAAGCTTCTGCACCTGTTGAACACTTTCCGAAAATCCCCCAGGTGTTTTGCCTCTTCCTTGGATTTGACAACTAAGTCGTCCACGTAGAATTCTACTTCCTTGTGCATCATGTCGTGAAACAGGGCCATCATGGCTCGCTGGTAAGTTGCGCCTGCGTTCTTGAGACCAAAAGGCATAACTGTTTAATTGAAGACTCCCACCGGAGTGATGAACGCGGTTTTCCGTGCATCTTCGGGGTCCATCTTGATCTGATTGTACCCACTGAAGCCGTCCATGAAGCTGAACATTCGATGACCCGCGGTCGAATCGATAAGTAAGTCAATGTTGGGAAGTGGAAAATCATCTTTGGGACATAAACGATTAAGGTCTCGGAAGTCTACACAAATGCGAAGTTGTCCATTCTTCTTTACTACCGGCACGATGTTGGCTAACCATGTAGGGTGGTGATTTGGCTCAATAAATTTGGCATCCAGGAGTTTGACAATTTCCTGCTTAATCTTCACGTTGAGCTCCGGCCTAAAGCTCCTTGTGCTCTGCTTTACCGTTTTTGATCCTGGAATTACATCCAACCGGTGCATGGTGATGCTCATGTCCAGACCGGGCATCTCATCGTATTCCCATGCGAACACGTCTTTGTACTCAGCCAAGAGTTGTAGCAATCTTTCCTCCTCCTCGCCTGTGAGGTCCGCACTCATAAAGACTGGCCTCTTCTTTTCTTCGCTTGGGCTTAAGAATACCTCCTTCAACTCCTGCTTTTGCGGCCTGGGTTTGTCCTCCATGCATTCGGGTGAATCTTTTAGCTTTTCCTCTAAAACACTTGGTGTAGGTTTGTCTGGTTCCATAAACTGCTCAATTTGATTGATTTGCTCAGGGATATCCCCGCCTTCAGGATCATGTTTTGCTATCCTTTTCAGAGTATACACGTTCTTTCGCTGGTAGGCAATCCGCGACGCCTCTTCTCGCATAGACGACTTTTCCTTAGCCTCCTCTCTTGTCACCATTACTCCTTCGGGTGACTGTTCTTTGATGTCCTCCCATCGGGGCATAGGAGTGGGGTTGAACGGCCCCGGCGTTTGCTCATCTGCCATCTCAGCGAACCATACCGCCTCACTGAGATGTGCTTCATCCATGTTGAAAGGATTTATCGAAGCTGGTATCTCAACTATTCTGTCATTCCAGATAGCTTTCATCACTTGGTGAGCTGTTGAAGGGACAGCATCAAAGCGTTGAATCCAGGCCCGGCCTATAATCATGTGATACGTAGTGTTCGCATCTATGACATAGAACTTGGCTGAACATTTGATTTTACCGATCTGGAGACCCAGACGGATCCATCCGATCGCCCATTAGCGGGGATGGACGCCTGACAATCTTCTGCTCTGGGATTCCTGCTAGCTTCAGAGTGTTGAGCGAGACAACGTTAACCGCTGATCCTCCGTCGACAAACGCTCTTTTGAACTCCACACCATTGATGACTGCCGTTACATACAGAGGCTTCTGGTGGCTCGCATCTGTCTTCTTATCGCTTGCGGAGAAGGTTATGACCTTTTCTGTAGAGCGAGATGCCCTAACAACATTCCCGTTGGAGATCACGATATCTTCCTCGTAATCTTCCGCTATCCTCAAGATTGAGCTCGTCATTTCCTTCCGGCACTTCTCCGAGAAGTTCATTTCATCGAAGAACCTGCTGAACCCGTGCGACCCCTTCATCCGATCAGCACGTTCGTCCTCCGTGTCTATGCTGTAGTCCTCGTCGTTGTGGATCTCGGCAGTGATGGGAAGACCATCCGCTCCAACCTCTTCAAGGTCCATAATCGAGATCATGGCAACCTCTTTGCCCTTCGGCTCTTGCTCCGCGTGAGCAGGCAGTGGATTATTTTGCACATCCTTCCTCTGGTCGCTGACAATCAGCTCGCCATTTTTCATCTTTTGGCTTACCATGATTCTGAGCTTCTTGCAGTCAGCCGTGGGATGCATGACCTTTCCATGACACTCACACCACTTTGGGTCCCTCACCATCTCCTTAGAGGGTGTCCTTTCAAGCGGCGGCCAGATTCCGTCTTTACGCCATTGTCTGCATAAGTCACTCGCTTCCTCTACCGAACACGGCAGGGGTGGTGCATCGAAGTTTGTGACCTTCGACTGCTTTTGGGGCGAAACCATATCACCTCGGCTTCACGTCTCCTTTTGTAGCTGAGCCTTCCAATTTTAAAGGTAGTCCCGCTCGGGGACTTCTCAGAGGCGTGCCTCTTCTTCTGCCTCTCCACTATAGGCTCTATATTCTTTGTGCATTCGATCAGTTTCGAAAATGTAGGAGTCTGCAGGTTGATAAGCATACCTTTGTACTCGTCTCGCATGCACTGCAGGCATATTTCCACGAGTCTGCTCTCGAGTATCACATCTTTGCATTCCAAGGACTTGGCCCTGAACTTCTTGATGAATGTCACTCCATCCTCCTCGCGCTTCTGGTACATCAGCGAAAGATGAATCATTGTCACCTTTTCTTCCATCTGGAAGAATTTAGTATAAAATTTCTGGACCATATCGTCCCAGGTCTTCACGGATCCAGCCTCCAGTGTCCTATACCACTTGTAGGCCACGTTCCCCAGGGATTTAGGGAACTCCCGCATCATCAGCTTAGGATCAGCCCCGTATGGCCCCATCACATCGATGAAACGCATAACATGCTCGTAGGCGTTTCCATTGACATCTTCGAACTTGTCCCATTTAGGAGCCTTTTACCCAGCGGGATTAGGCGTGAGGTAGATCTCGCGTGGGATAGGTGGATCATTGTCGAGCTTCGGGATGATGGTGTCCGCGCATGATTGATAGGCTAGGATGGTTTCTATGCGCCGCTGCAGCGACGTCATACACTCCGGCGCATTTCCCCCAGCAGCAGGAGGAGGAGTTGTTGCAGGCGGAGGCGACACATATGCCGCGGGAGGGCTAGGAGCATATTGTGAATTCACGTTGCCCCACGTTGCCGATGGAGGAGGCAAGGGGTATTGTGAGGCCGGATTGGGTACCAAAGTTGGAGGTTGAGGAGTGTGAGTGACAAGAGGCAACATTTGGGCTGTTGGCCCCTGAATTGAGGGTAGCTGTGTAGCTGTTGGTGGGGTTTGAAGATTAGGATTGGGTGGTGTGGTTGACACTCCCAATCCTTGAGTGGTGGAGGTTCCTCCTCCCTGAGAGACGGTGGTGGCCGATGCGGGATTTGGGGCGAGAGTCCCCAGAATAGCCATTATCCGTTCCAGCTGCGCAGATTGAGCTTTGAGAGCCTTTGCCTGGTTCTGAATGGTAGCGTCCAAGGCCTCTATCGTCGGAGCTTCACCGGTGGCTGTAGGAGTACGGCGGGCCTCCTCTCCCGAGGTGGTCTCCGTGTAAGGCGATCTGTTGCTGACATCATCTTCATGAGACATGGTTGCTTGCAATGGTAAGTTCACGTCGGGTTCACCAAAATGTGTACATGAGAATCCTGCAGAGAGAACTCTGTGTACACCAAGGACAGAGAATATAAATGGCACAGGAAGTGTTGGGTTGTGTGTAGGGAATAGTACTGTATGAGAGAGAGACAGGATTTTGGCAGAGCTTTCGCGTATCTCAGGTGGTTCTCTCCTCCATATGGAAGGGTTAACGATCCTATATATAACGGAGAATGTGACCGTTGTAGTGTGGTTAATGCGCCCATCAATGGCGGCTTAATTAGCTTAACCACAACGGCACGTTCGTCCGCGTATATAGGGACCGTTACAGCACGTTGTCCGTGCATACCAGAACCGTTATGGGGTTGACCGGGTTTGATCGGTTTGACCGGGTTTTATGAAGCTCGTGCCATAAATCTCTCAAAAGCAGTTACTAGGGGTCGCGTGCGGGCTTGGTTGTCGCTCGCACGCGACAGGACTTACTCTAGCCTCCAAACCACTAAGTCCCTACAAGTCCCGTGCGGTGGTATGCGAGGGCCTGTCTCGCAGCCCCCACGTGGATCAGCCCGGCTGGTGATCCAGTGTGTGTGGAGCATATTATGGTGTGCTGGATGGTCGCCACGTGGCTAAGATGTGCCTGTCCAGAAAGCACTATCTACACCTGTCAATCTTCAACATCGATCCGGACATCGTTCGTGGTGGTTTTACCTTGACCTAAGCTTTGATACTAGTTTTTTATGCCTCTCACGATCACTCATGCCTCACGAACGATAAGAAAAGATGCAATCACACAAGATTTACGCGGTTCGCTAGCAAAAAGTATGCTAACTATGTCCACGGGGAAGAAAGACATTTTTACAAATGAGTAGGAACGACCAAAGATTTTTACATATGTTCATAGGACCCAAAAGGATCATTTTATAGCCCCCAAAACCTCCCCAAACAAATTAGGAAACAATTTCATCTTTATTATCCTGCTCCAGGACTGTCTTCGTGCGAAGGCCCGAAGTCTTCGTGCGAAGAACCTCCGTGAGAAGACATATTGTCTTCGTAGGAAGGCCTTCTTATTTTCAGACTGTGGCCTATTCTAGGAAGATAATCTGATTTTGGCTAAGTATGGGGTCTTCGTGCGAAGACACTTTGTCTTCATGAGAAGACCCCCTGGACTTCACTTCTTCGTGCTCCTTTGAGTATCTTCATCTTCAAGGCACTATTCCTTACAGTATATGTAAGTTCCATAGTCGTATACATAAAGCTCTATAATATACTTATATATGTGATATTTATCAGGAGAAATGTGATTATTTATATACTTATATAAAACATATAGTAATTGGTGAAAATATAAATCTTATTTTTTTTTTAGAAAAGCTTGTACTTTTATTTAAATGTGGGCTTGATCCACAACCCAGGCAACATACAAGCTAGGAGGGCAAGTATAAGCCCAGTAGTTAAAGTCTACACAACCCAAGCCCAACTTAGCTAAAGTGTGAGCAATGGTATTCGGGTCTTTTGCGCACCAACAAACCCAAACACTAATAAATAATGAAAGGAGCTTCTTTAGGAAATCTAACAACCTCTCTCTCTCAGAAGTGCCGTGCCGCTCCCATTCTTCGTCTGTCGAAAATGGCGAACAAGAATGAGATTGTCGGATTCAAATATCAAAGAAGAGAATCCTCTCTCCTGAGCTTGTTTAACTGCGGCGATGACGACATAAGCTTCTGCCACTAGAGAATCTGAGTTGAAACTTATCAGATAAGCCATCGCCAGTACAAAATCACCATTGGAATTCCTAATCACCACTCCTCCACCAGATCTACCGTCGGCGGTAGAAATCGCAGCATCCACGTTCATCTTTATATGACCCATCAGCGGATGGATCCATCGTCTTTCTGGAGCTTCTTCCGACGGTCCTGCATGTACCAAACTCAGAACAAGATAAGTATTTTCTATAAATTCTGTATTATTAGCAATATAAATAGATAGAATATCAGAAAACTCCCTTTCTATGTTCCTGAAAATGCGGTTATTGCGTTCGATCCAAATATTCCAAAGGATATGACTGTAGATCTGAAGAGTATCGTTCTTACAGGTGATGAAAATATGGCGTAGTAGATGTTTGAAGGAGAGATCTAAATTTCGTAAATCCAAATTAAGAGGATACTCGTAAAAAATTTCCTCGTTCAGTCGCAAGTGAAGAAGATATGATGTTCATCTTCAACCTCTTTTTTTACAAAAAACACACGAGACAGGTAAAGACAAATCATTTTTTGATAAATTTTTCTTTACAGCGAGGCAATGATTAAAAGCCTTCCACAGAAAGATATTTATTTTCTCAGGGATTTTTAAGTTCCAATTTTTTTTTCTAGAAATCATTGCTATGTGAAGAACTACTGCTAGAATAGTTTGAAATGTTATCAGGATAAAGAAATTTAGAAGCCACATAATAGGTTGTTTTAACAGTTAAGTCACCATTGCTAGTAAGGGAGCAGACATGATTATCAGGAAAACTTTGATTTGTAAGAGGAATCTGGATTATTGCATCGGCCTCATCTTCAGAAAAATCCGAATAAATTTTTTCGCTATCCCACGTGTGGTCAGAACGAATAAGATCAGAAACAGTGGAATCATTTGGAAGGGAAGGAAAGCTGAAAGGTTTTCTTCTTAAACCTATTGGTATCCATCTGTAATGATAAATTTGAGTAAGATGACCATTACCAATACCCTAAAACCATTAAACACAATGTCGCTGGCTTTAATAAGCCCCTTCCAAATATAAGAAGATCTAGTGTTAGAATCGACATAGATAATATCAGAGTGGTAAAAATATATCCCTTTTAAGACTTTAGAAAGTAATATATCAGGATTTTGAAGAATACGCCAAACTTGTTTTCCTAAGAGGGCTATATTGAAAGCATACATATGTCTAAAACCAAGGACACCCATATTTTTAGGAGTACACATCTTTCCCCAGTTTTTCTAATAAATTTTTCATTTATCAAGGTTATTGGACCACCAAAATGTAGCAAAAAATTGTTGGATTTCTTGACAAAAGGTTATAGGAAGTTCATAAATAGACATAATATACGTGAGTACATCTTGGGTAACATCTTTAGTAAGAATTTATTTTACGGCATGAGAAAGTAATTTTTAAGTCCAACCCAAAATCTTATTCCAAATTTTTGTTTTTATAGATTGGAAAATGATTTTTTTATTCCTGCCAATAAGAGTTGGAAGACCCAAGTAACTGTTATGATTATTTGAGATAGAGACATGAAAAATTTGGGAAATATTATGTTTAACACTGGTTGGGACACGAGGTCCAAAGACGATAGAAGATTTATTATGATTTATGCACTGACGAGATGCTTCACAATAATGATGAAGAATTGAATTAAGGTTACTAGCATTATTGGTAGTGGTTTTTCCAAAGAAAATACTATCGTCAACAAAAAGAAGATGAGTAATTTTAGGTGAACCTTGACCTGCTTTAACACCAATAAGAGAATTTTCATTAACAGTCTTGTGAATAAGAGAAGAAAGTCCTTCAGTACAAATAAGAAATAAGTGAGGTCTTAGAGGATCTCCTTGACGTAGGCCTCTAGTAGGCAAAAAAAAATCAGTTTGTTGACCATTCACAAGGATTGAAAAGGAAGCTGTTGTGACACAAAACATGATTTTGTCAACAAAAGGGCTGGGAAAACCAAGTTCAAGAAGAATAGCTTTAAGGAATGACCATTCAATTCTATCGTAAGCCTTAGCCATATCCAGTTTAAGAGCAAAAGAGCCAACTTTACCCTTTTGATTTTGAATAGTATGAAGCGTTTCGAGGGCAATAATTGAATTGTTGGAGATTAGCCGTCCTTTTAGGAAAGCGGATTGAGCTTGATCAATGATAGTAGGAAGGATATCTTTTAAACGATTTTCAATAGCCTTGGAGATAATTTTATAAGAAACGTTGGAAAGGCTTATAGGACGGAAATCATAGACTAAACTAAGATTTTTGACTTTGGGAATAAGAGCAATACAAATCCAAATGTCATCACCATTATTAAGGATTTCTAAGCACATAGAGATGACATCTTTACTAATAATCGGCCAATATTTTTGATAGAAAAGAGCCGGTAGTCCATCCGGGCCCGGAACTTTTAAAGAGCCAGTGGAATTTAAAGCGTCGGTAAACTCGGTCTCGGTAAAAGGTTCAGAAAGTTGATTTGCCATAGGAAGAGTAATCTTGTGAGGAACAGAGTCACTTGTTTGTAAAAGATTGATATTAGCTGTTGTAAAAAGCTCTTTGTAGTAATGGACAAAACAACTTTTGATATCATTAATGTCTTGAAAATATCGCAAATGAAACAAATGTCAAATATGTCATTATAAATGTAATTCGTTCACATAATTTAGTACTAACGGTATCCATTTTTCTTCAGTGTGGAAAAAAATCTTGCTCTACGATATGAATCGTGAGTTTTTTAATCAAGCATGATTATGATACCGCCTTATAACTATGGTAGTTTCTTATAAAAAACTCATCAGTGTGATTAGAGTTTGAGAAAAGGTGTTGTAATATTTAAACGGAAAAACCCGACCAAAGCGAACCGGAACGAACGATACTTTATGGTTTGGTTGGTTGGTAATATATTATGGTTTAATTTTAGTTTCAAATTATTGTAAACTGACACTGTAGTTTGCGGTTACTTTCTGAAAACCGCCAAAATCGACCCATGCAGATCCCTAGTTCCTAATACTACATTTAACCCCCCCCCCCAACCCCCCCTCCCCCCCCCCCCCCCCGAACACCATTTGTTTTTACACTCTAGGTGTCACCACCTCCACTTTCCACTGTTGAATCACCCCAGCCAAGCCATTTTATATAAAACTTCAATCTGTTAAAAAACACTTTGTTCCCCATTACACTAATCTCTATGCAATCTTTTTTTTGAGTTGTACTTCCAGTTAATCATTCCCGTTCTTCATCTTGTTTCTTCAATTTGTTGTTGTTTTATTATTTATGTATGTTCACTTTATGCCGTGTAAGAGCGGTTTTCTTCTGTCAAAAGGCGATCAATTACTGCCTAAGAGCAATTCTCTTCCGCCATAGAGCGGCCAACTACCGGTTAGGAGCGGTTATCTTTCGCCAAAAGGGCGGCCAACTACCAAGTAAGAGCGGTTCTCTTCCATCAAAGGGCGGCAAACTTCCGCCTAAGTGCGGTTATTTTCTACAATAAGGCGGTAACGTACCGCAAAAGTGTGACGTTATGCGTTACTTGGTCTTGCAAATTTGCAATGAATTTTTTGTGGAGGTCAAATTCTGCTATCGTGAAAAGTGCATCATTATTTTCACCCCTCTCGTTGCGCCCGGCGTTGGAGATGAAAAGACTTTTCACAGTCAATTGGTGGTGATGTTGGAGTGTACAAGTATTTGGAAGCCGTTTGAAGCCATAGTTAGAGATTTCTTCTAAGAAATTTACAGATTATGTAGACAAAATTTCCGTGAATATGAACTATTATGCCGTATTTGTTTCAACTGTTGTAATTGTTCTTGTTTATGATGAATGAGAAAGGTTGAATGCATTCCAAAAAAAAGCCATTTTATATAAACCCCGCAAAATCTTCTTCATCTTCATCTCCAACCACAACGAACACCACCACCACCACCTCTGAAGCACCACAAACACTCCTCCATTCCAAAACTTCTGCAACTGGAGATTCTTTACAAGTTACTGAGGAATAGCCTGAATCATTTTCAAGAAAATCAAAGTCTTAGCTTAAGAATTCTGGTGAGAACCTATGAACCCGTACTCGTAAATCCATTCCCACTCTCTGCATTAAATTATTGAAAATTATAATTGGAATCATCTTTCTGAAACTCAGAAGAACCCGGAGACCTATTTGGAGGCCCTAACTCGTTGGTTATCACTGTTATTGTCGGAATATGGGCAAGCTTTCACCAGAAAGCTTGGAACTCGCCGGACAAGGGTAAAACCCCTGCTATTGTCTGATTGCATAACTAAGGACTCTTGGAACATCTAAACCCTGCACTCTTTCCAAAACACGTTTGATACTGATTTTAATTTGTACGGTGGCCGTTTTTCTAGTAGGTTAACAGTGTCTGTTTACGACCCTGTAGGTTACCTATCTGTGAACCGTTTTGATATATATTTGTTCATTCTAATTCACCCGCCAACACTCCAATTTTGTGTAGAATGTTTTCCAAGAATAAAATTTCAAGTGGTGTGAAATCTTAAAAGTCACTGCGATGAATTGTGAAACCGTGAACTCTAGTTTTTCCTATCATCTTGCAGCTCTCATATCTTATTGGTTGCTTCATAGAATTGAGTCTACTTTGATTCTTGTTATTCTATGGTTATAAAACTACCATGTTGATGTTGATTTCCTCATGTGGATCAACTCATAGATAATCATAATACTCAAAAAAATTTCTTGCATCGTTGTGGCTAAAACTGTTAGCAATACCCTGCGATCTTTTTTCCAACTTTCAGCTCTTGCAACTTGATCAATTCTTGATGGAGTTGGATGCTTATTAAACATGGTTACACTCAATACATAAAAGTCTAAATTGCACCGGAGGTACCCATATCTTACAAAATCGAGCAAGTGGGTGCCCAAATTTCAAAATCGAGCACCACAGGTCCCAAATTTTGGATTTCCGAGCAAGTGGGTACCCTTACGTTAACTTTCCGTTAATATTGGACGGATAAGTTAAAGGAGGTACCCATCTTTTTTCCGTTAATATTGGACGGATAAGTTATTGCTCGATTCCGTTAATATTGGATTTTCGAGCAAGTGGGTACCATGTTTATTATTATATTTGAAGCAATCAAATCCATTCTCAACTATAGCTTCAAAGTTTCGGTGAGGAATTAGTTTGTGAAAAATCATCAAAATATTCCCGTGTGTCAAACATTTCTTATCAAGTGGCTATTTTCAATTGATCATAACTTCTTGAGTACTTAGTGAAATCTATATCTTCTTTCTTAGCTTCTGTCAAATAATCAAATTACTCCTTCTGGAAATTTTCCCTATTCTTAACAAATTTCTTAGAAATCAAGCTGACAGTAGCGGCCTTGAACATGTTAGAAAACTTTAAAATCTTTAAGTGTTAAATTGGACTTAAGATTTTTATCCAACTTTGACTGATCATACCCCCTTATGTACTTTGAGTTTTTGGAGTTCAAATATGTTCTAGAAACCAAGAAATCCAATATTCAAGACGCTATTTTCAGATTCTCAATATTCTTCCAGTTGACCATAAATTGGCTCCAAAGTTTACTATGTGAATCAGTTTCACAGTTATTATTGACTATCTGAGTTGAGCTATCAGATGACCTAATTGACCAAAATACCCTTATGAAAGGTTGTTCAAAATAACATTTTCAGTGTAAGGCTTATGTTTTACCATGTTTGGCTTTCTCTGAAAACCCTAGTTTGACTAAGCACTATAAGAGGGGCGAACAAGTAATTTTGCAATAACTTGAAAGTTACATCATAACTCACATTCGTTTCATGAATCTGTAAAAAGTCAACTATAGCGGCTTTTTTATAGTTTTATTAAACTACGGAGGCTTAAGTGCATAAAAACTAAACTTGCAACATAGCCTGCATAGCATCTGCATGACTTAGGGACTCATGATACTTATCAGTTAGCTAAATGTGATGTAGTTATTATTGCCACGTAATTAGGAAGCTAAAATGTAACACAAAAGAATGGATCATACTGGAACTGATTGTTCCTTATTTGGGCTAAAAAGCAGAACTGATTTTCGGACTTATGTTAAATTTAATCATAACTGTTAGGATTAATGGAAATGTCAAATTCTCACTTTTCCATACATAGACCCTAGGCATTCTATGGTTCAATGCGACTGCCAGAAATCCATATTCATCATATTATGCTAGCTCGTTCACATGGGTTTAAGGAAGAATTTTTTATTTTTCCGCGGCATTTGAATGTCCATAATCCAACAAAGAAAAACTAACGTGATACTTGCTTATGCGCATACACATAGACAAGGTTTTCAAAATTCATCGTCGAAGTCCAATATGTGTCGATTTGTTTTCTCTGATGACTATAAGAGTATTCAAGATGGAGTTAGGTGAGCTTACGATACGTGTCAAGCCACACGCCTACACGATGAAGTTACATCAGCGGATGATTTGGTTAATTCAGTCGTGCCAGATAGAGCAAGGGTCAGGCGTACGGTTGGACCACCCTCGTATTTGAAGGACTACGTTCAGCCCAAGCTGAAACATTTGTCTATTATTTTATTTTCTGTATTTCGTTTATTTTTTATGCTCTGTTCGTGATTATAAAACTGGAGTCGTAGTGTGATTTTTTTTTATTAAATTCTGGGTTTCTATACGGTTCTTTACTCGGATTAGGACTAGGTCGAACCGTCAGGGTTAGAAGTATAAAAGGGGTGTAATATTTTCAGGAAAGAAATAAGAAAATTTTACCCTCACTCTCTCGTTATTTTTTTCGTTCGTCCCTGTGCTCTGGGCCATGAGTTACCCAACGGGTAACATCAGGTGCTTTTCATCCCCCTTCTTAGGTCGCACAACCGCGACGAACTCCCCTCCACCGTCGACCATGGTGGGTGACTCCAGCAAAACTCCCACCCCCACCCCGGCCGCACCTGACCAAGAAACCCTTGCCGCCATCACCAATCTTCAAGTCGACATATTTACAAGGGAAAAAGCGGCGTGACTCGGAGATAGCCGAAATCCGTGACGCTGTCCGCCAATTTCTCAACCGTGAGTCCGGTTTACCGGCCTTAGCGCCATTACCGACAGCTAGCTGTTCCACAGCCACCACCGCGCCGCTAACAGCGTGGCATCCGCCCTCTTCTGACACTACACCGGCGGCAAACAGTGCGCAGAATCCGCGTATGCGGGTTGATTCACCTCATTTCAGTGGGGATGATGTAATTGGGTGGATTTTCAGAATCCAAAAGTACTACAGCTACTACCGCGCTACTAACCGGGTTCGTTTGCAGCTTCTGGGTATTATGATTGACAATCCGGCTTCATACTTGTTTAGCTATTTGCAATCCTACAACCCGACGCTACTCGTATGGATTTTTTATCTGCAGTCAAGCTCCGTTTTGATCTGGCCATTATGAGGATTTCTTTGGGGGGGGGGGGTATCCAAGGTTCATCAGACATCGAATGTGATGGCATATCAAACTGATTTTGAACGGGTGTTACCAAAAGTCTCGAATGTTGAAGAAGGTTTCTCGTGTCCCTTTTTCGTGCCGGATTAAAATAGCCCCTACGTCGTGAATTGACGTTGCGTAACCCACACACCTTACCCGAAGCTTTCGCTCTCGCACGTGAAATTTTAGCTGGAGATGAAGAACTTTTACAGGCCTACTTACCGGAACCCACCAAGTGTACCTGGACTCCTCAGGCGGCTAGAGGGACAGCCCCCCTCCCTTGCCGTTACCAGCAACGGTAGCGGAAGCCCCTACGGCACCGTCCACGGCTTCAACCACTCCACCCGTGAGGAAGATTACTCCAGCCGAGCAGGCAGAGCTTCTCCATCAAGGCCTTTTTTTGTGAAAAGAAATGCAAGCACGGTCATCATTGCTAGCCATAATATTTGCTCTTGTGTTTTGAGGAAGCCAACGAGACTAATAAATATGCTCCCATCGACCAGGACGATCTGGAAATCATTATGGATAACCTCACTCATCTTAAATTGACTGGTACCATTGGCTATGTATGCGTGCAGGTCATCATTGACGGGGGTAGCACTCATAATTTCATTCACCCAGTCATGGACGAGCACCTGTCTTCGGTCCTTTATCCCGTCTTGCCATTCGGCGTATATGTGGGTAACAGTTTTTGAGGTTGATTTGTATGTCTTTACGGTTCACAACATCGACGCAGTATTGGGTGTCCAGTGGTTGCAAACTTTGGGCGAGATTTGTTATGACTATATTAAGTTAACAATGAAATTCAAATGGAAGGGATATCAATTGGTTCTGAATGGCGTGGATCATGGTCCCCGTCCCATATCTTATAACTCCCTTGCAGTGTATTGTTTGACCGGGCCACCGGATGACTCCTATGAGCTCTTGGCTGTACCCCCGGAAGGCAAGCCGTCCTTCGCGCAGGAGGATTTTCCCCCTGATATTCCCGAGTACATCCTTCGGGTTTGACACAGCATCGGACAATCTTCTCTGTTCCATCGGGTTTGCCACCCGCATGGCAGTGGGACCATCGTAATCTTTTGCAGCCAGGATCTCAATAAGTTAATGTCCGCCCTTACCGCTATCATTACTTTCAGAAGGCTGAGATAGAACGACAGGTGCATGATATGCCCAAACAAGGGGTCATTCAGCCTAGTCACAGTCCCTTCTCTTCTCTGGTCCTCTTGGTGCGTAGGAAGGATGGTACGTTTCGTTTTTGTGTTGATTATCGGGCATTGAATGCCGCCACGGTCCCGAATCACTTTCCTATGCCGACGAACAATGAGTTGTTTGAAGAGCCTTGAGCAGCCAGCTATTTTACCAAACTCGATTTGCATTCGGGGTATCATCAGATGAGGATGAAAACTGCGGACATTGAAAAGACGTATTTTCGCACTCATGATGGTCACTTCGAGTTCCTTGTCATGCCTTTCGGCTTGACCAAGGCACCATCCACGTTTCAGGCAGCTATGAGTCGTATATTTTGACCCTTCCTCCGTTCTTTTGTGATCGTCTTCTTTGATGACATTCTCGTCTATAGCACGACGTTGAAGTTTCACGCACAACATATGGATCAGCTTCTTTTGTCTGTTATCTCAGTGTTGCTTTTATGTTAAGTTATCCAAGTGTTCTTTCAGCATGATTGATGTGATTTACTTGGGAGTTGGGACATATCATTACTGACGGCCAGGTCAAGGCTGATTCGCAGAAAATTGACATGACGCTTTCTTGGCCAATTCCTACCACGGTCAAGAAATTGCATGGCTTCCTCAGCCCGACTGGGTATTACAGCCTCTTCATTCGCGACTACGCCACCATTTCGTCCCCTTTGACCGACCTTCTCAAGAAGGAGGCATTCACGTGGTCTCGTACAGTCGAGCAGAGCTTTTGTGCTTTGAAAGCACCTATGAGATCCGCCCCACTTCTCCGATTACCTGATTTCTCTCTAACTTTTGTGCTTGAGACTGATGCTTCCGACAAAAGGGTTGGGGCGGTCCTTATGCAAGATGGCCACCCGTTAGATTTTTTCAGTAAGAAGCTTGGTCCTCGGTTACGTGCAGCTTCTACATATCATAAGGAATTATATGCAGTGGTTGACGCGGTGTAGAAATGGCGTCAGTATTCTCTGGGTTGTGAGTTATTATACGCAGTGATCATCATAGTCTGAAGGAATTATTGTCTCAGGTAATTCAGACCCCTGGCCAACAATTTTACATTCGCAAGCTCATGGCTTTTCAGTTCCGGATTGAGTACAAACAGGGGAGTGGGAACCAGGTAGACGATGCTCTTTCTTGTCGTGATGCCGAGGAGGATTCGGCCTCCCTCTTGCTCTCGGCCATCCAGCCCCTGCCCTCTGTTCTTGAGGTTATTCGACGTGAAGCCGAAACCATGCCAGACCTTCATGCCCTTGTTACAGCTCTACAGTCGGAGGTCCTATTTCACTCTTGTGGATGGTATTCTTTATTATCTGACCCGGATTTGTGTCAGCAAGGACTCGTCAGTGCTCTCTTTATTGTTACAAGAATTCCACAAATCTCCGTTGCTGGTCATCCCGGCGTGGATTGCACTTACCGCCGGCTATCTGTTGTCTTTTATTGGCCACATATGCGTGAATTACGTGCGTCAGTTTTACTCTGCTTGTCTTATTTTTCATACTACGAAGTATTCTACAGAGAAACCCGGCGGGCTTTTGCAGCATCTTCCTATTCCTGATCGGGTTTGGGCGGCGGCTACCATGGATTTCATTACAGGGTTGCCTCCTTCGCAGTTCTTTACAGCGGTCATGGTCGTTGTGGATCGGTTCACGAAGAATGTTCACTTTGGCCCTCTTCCTACTTATTTTGATGCTCCTCGTGTTGCACACTTGTTTGTGGATGTGGTGGTCAACCACCATGGCTTTCCCGAGTCCATTGTTTCTGATCGCGATCCCGTCTGCATGAGCACTTTTTGGAGAGAATTGATGAAGCTCAGTGGCACTACGTTGAAATTCAGTACCGCTTATCATCCTCAGACTAATGGTCAAATTGAGGTTATGAATCGCGGGTTGGAGCAGTATTTACATGCTTTCACTTCGGATTAGCCAAACGATGGGTGTCTTTTCTTCCTTTGGCCGAATTAGCTATGGACTGCAGCCATAACGAGCGCATTAACATGTCTCAGTACCGGGAATCGTATGGTCGGGAGCCCCCCTCTCTGTTTCCGACTTTACCTGTGGATGGTGATTCACCGACGGTTGAGGAATTGCTCACGGAGCGACATGAGTTGCTTACTGATCTCAAACGGAATTTGTCTAAGATGCAGTAGCGTATGCTTGATCAGTTTAACAAACATCGTCGGGATGTCTCTTTTCAGGTTGATGATATGGTCCTTCTTCGCTTACATCCTTACCGCCAGCATTCTCGACCCTTGTCTGCCAAGATGGCTCGTCGCTATTATGGACCCTTTCCGGTTTTGGAGCGTGTTGGTCCGGTGGCTTATCGTCTTTGCCTTCCTGACGGTTCCATGTTTCTCTGTTACTGCCTTTTGTCCCGGATTGTTCGACTATAACTGTGGCTACTTTACCTGCTCAATTTTTTAAGGGTCGTCCAGTTGCTTCCCCTATCGCGGCTACACAAAAGCGGACGGTGTTGGTGGCAGGTGTGCCCCAGGGTCAGTGGTTGGTCTCTTGGTCCGATGGCGCTGCCCCTAGTTGGGAACCTGTAGTGGATTTGCAGTCTTCTTTTCCTGAGCTACAGTTTGAGGACAAGCTGTTTTCCGAGGCTGAGGGAGTTGATACGTGTCCAGCCACACCACCACACGACGAGGTTACATCAGCGGATGATTTGGTTGATTCAGTCATGCCAGATAGAGCGAGGGTCAGGCGTACGGTGGGACCACCCTTGTATTTTAAGGATTACGTTTAGCCCAAGCTGAAACGTTAGTCTGTTTTTTTTCCAGTATTTCGTTTATGTTTTATTGCTTTGTTCGTGATTATAAAACTGGAGTCGTAGTGTAATGTTTTTTTATTAAATCCGGGATTTTTATACGATTCTTTACTCGGATTAGGACTAGCTCGAATCGTCAGGGTTAGAAGTAACAAAGGGGCGTAATATTTTCAAAAAAGTAATAAGAAAATTTTACCCTCACTCTCTCTCGCGTTATTTTTTTTTCGTTCGTCCTTGTGCTCTGCGCCGTGAGGAAAACAGCTTATGAAGATCTTTCTAACATGGAATATACTTGAGACTTGGACGGACCATAGATTTAGATGCGCCAGCATCTTGAAACAATGTTCGAGTAACAACAACGTTCTAGTATCTTGCCATCATGAACAAGAGAGAAACAAATTAACACATGTTTAACTTTCAGCATACCACATAATCCAAGTTTCTCTGTAAGCACCGCGGTGTATTGAAAATATAAAGTTGTAAGCACCGTGGTGTATATATCAGGCATTCCGGAATGTTTGATCTTCATTTGCAACAAAAAGCAATCTTTATGACCAGTTGCATATCAAATATACAAACTTGAAAGAAGAAGATGGAAGTAAGAAGGAAAAAGAATCCAGCAATAGAAAGACCAATGTGATGATGAATTAGCCAGTGAATCTTGCTGGGGTGTAGGCGATGAAACTGATGCACTGGACTTGACGAACGTTGTCGAATCCGATGATGCGGACGAAGGCGTCAGGGTACTCCTTCTTGGCCTCCCCGACTTCCTTCAACACCTGGGACGAGTCAGTGCACCCGAACATGGGCAACTTCCACATTGTCCAGTAACGCCCGTCATAGTACCCTGGGGAAGCATTGTACTCACGGTACACAAATCCTTCCTGAACAATGATAATTGGAAATACATTAGTGTCTGAATCGGCAATTTGTCAACATTCATGCAGTGTGCATCTTAATATAGTTGGATTATGTACATACTAAAAATTACGAGCTTGCAATAATCACCGTCCTAAATCTCAAAATTATCTTTTAGAAATAGGGACTGTCTGAATAATTAGATCTTCAGTTTTCCGTAAGCTAAAAGCCAATATGTTTAAGATATATTTGGTTTATTGTTTGTTTTTCTGATTTATTTACCGACTAAATTTTTCTTGATTTGTGTCATCATTTTTAGCATTTAGCAAAAAACTGAAAAAACATTCAACCGAGACGTGGCCAACGTCTAACCAGCTCTAGCACTCGCATTATTGTTTTTTTCTTTCTCTTTTTGAGAGACATTATTGTTAATTTTAAGATTGATAACAAGTAATGATAGCAGTAGGAAATATCCTGCCTTATTTTGGAAAAAAAAAAAAAAAAAACATCAGTGCAGTACTTTGATGAAAGAAATTCTGGAATTCAAGGAATTATATTTAGAATACTAGCTAGGGGAGTGGCAAATGCAAAATGTAAATATTATATCGATTTTGTCTCTTTTTCTCAGTTTGAATCCCACAGTAACAAAGTTTTATAGACGCTATAGATTGAAAATTTTCTTGTTTTTGTTTCTCAATTTTTTTTCTTGATTAGAATAAACAAAACTCATTAGTGTAATGTAGTTGGTGAAAACGAATTAGAAGGCAATATTGATGATTGAAATTGCGGAATTAAAGTGGTAACTAAAATACTAGGGAAAAGGAAAAGACACCTCTACTGAGAACTCCAAGCAAGGAACCCATCCCTCACGTAGAAGGAAATCCACTTGTTTCCCCAATTGTTCATCGGTAAGAGGTGGCAAGTAAGAGAGGGTCTCGAACTTCTTGATCCCAATTGGTGGCCACACCTGCACTTACAAAATATCACATTAACATACATTAACTTTAAAAAGACTTACAAAACCATCCTCGGTGTCTTATAAGGTGTTTATATACCTTCATGCATTGAACTCTTCCACCATTGCTGGCAATGGATGTAATGTCACCCTCAGCTTTCCGGGTAACCGGGAAGGTGGAGACCGACTTGAGGCCGGAGAAAGGGGCTACCATGGTGGCCTGAGCAGGGGCGGCGCGGGCAAGTGCGGAGGATGACATCATCATGGAGGCCATGATTAAGCACACTTGTGCTCGTAGTAGGTTAGTTTTATGCTCTCTCCCTTCTTCTTCTCTAGGTAGTAGCAAGTACTGTGTATGCAATGGTTTTTCGTCCATGATATATATAGCAGCAAAATTAGAAAGATTGTATATCTATATTGTATATCTATCATCCCCCATTCAATGGTCAGAAATTCTTCTGGTAAGTTATGGACGTATGATGTGCGATGAGTATTTGGATGGCATGCCTTATCAGCCAGCTACCTGTATGTAATGACACGTGGCAAGTACCGTTCATCTTATCTCTTTTCTCTAGGAATGAGGACTTGAATTTGGGAAGGATATACTACATCTGTTTCTTCTCTTTCAGCTTACTTCATTTTTTGACACTATTTACTGGGTCACTTTGACCCGGTAATGTGGTTAGCAAAACGATACACGAATTTAGTAATCTGTGTATGATCTTGTAGAGTAAACTTTACTCTACAATACGATGACAAAATTGTCAAAAAATTACATCGTTTCGCTATCTAAATCATTGAGTCAAAGTGACCCAGTTACAGGTAAAAAAAAGTCAACCCCATTGAAAGAGAAGAAACAGGGGTAGTAATACCTTTCTTTTTAGGAGTATCGCCTTTTTTTTAGAAATTATATTTGTCGAAGTTGGGAACTGGCACAGGGGCATCGAGCGCTCTACCACTTGAGCTACCACCTTAACTGCTCTTTTTTGTAACTTCAATAAATCATTACAAATCATTACTTGTCTAGTGGGTGAAAGATATTTCCACCCTCCGATTATTGATTAAATACATTTTTATCTGATTTATCGATAAATATATTTTACACCCCTGTCAGTGGATGGAGAGTGGACAAATACCACCCTTCTGTTACAATTGGTTAGTGGGGGTGCAAATTGACTCTTTTGTGACCATTTACCCTTACCAATTGTGAACAAATAACACCATTTTTTTATTTATTATTGAAGTTATCATGTTCTTTGTTGCGGAATCCGGCGATATCCGCTTCACGCCAGAATCACCCGTGCACTGGTGAAACCAAGCTTACAAACAACTCACAGAAAAGAAAAGGTTGAACACAGAGATTACGTGGTTCGGCTGAAAGCCTACATCCACGGAGCAACCAGAAATCAGTATACTTCACTCAGAGAAAGATTACAATTCAGGCAGTGCTACACACTGCGACTCACTCTATGTGATTCTCACTGTTTTCTCTCTTCTCTTGTAATTGCTACAACTACAAGTGATTGCTTGATACATTCAGTACAACAACTGACAAATATATAGAGCTGAGTAGTAGTCTTCCATTTGTTTTCTTCAGACAGCAATCTCGGCGCCGAGATTTACTTCGGCGGAAAATCTCGCGTGCTCGAGATTCTTGACTTTCGGCACCGGCCAATTTGTCAAAGATTGTGAGCCACCGCCCACGTGCTTACAATCTCCACCTTGGCGAACAATCGGTGAGTTTCGAGGTCCATCGTGTACTGAATTCTGGTTGCTCTTCCGGTTCATCTTCATACGACTGAGATACGAGCCAAGTCCACACACCGTGTAAACTTGACCCCGCTGACCACCTTGGTCAACATGTCAGCTGGATTTTCTTCAGTGTCTATCTTCACTAGACCAATACCGTCTTCATTTATAATCTCTCGGATAAAATGAAAACGAACGTCAATATGCTTTGCCCTGGAGTGATATACTTGGTTCTTCGCTAGATGAATAGCACTCTGACTATCACAATGTACCTCCACCTGCTTCTGATGCACCCCCCAAGTCTGATATCAATCCACGAATCCATATGGCTTCTTTAATGGCTTCTGCAACCGCCATATATTCTGCTTCCGTGGTTGACAAAGCAACTGTTGACTGCAGCGTTGACCTCCAGCTGATCGGTCCACCTGCCATGGTGAATAAATAACCTGTGGTTGATCTTCTTTTGTCCAGATCACCTGCATAATCTGAATCAACATACCCCACAAGAAATTTATCATTCTTCAAATTCTTCTTATACACCAATCCCACATCTGTGGTACCCTTAAGATACCTCAATATCCATTTCGCAGCTTCCCAATGCTTCCTTCCTGGATTATGCATATATCTACTGACTACGCCAATAGCTTGTGCAATATCCGGTCTTGTACATACCATCATATACATCAAGCTCCCAATTAAGCTAGCATATGGGACTTGTTGCATATAATTTCTTTCTTCATTGGTAGTAGGAGATAATTGAGCACTTAGCTTAAAATGGGATGCCAAAGGAATACTTACAGACTTTGTATTCTTTTCCATACCAAACTTCTGGAGTACCTTCTTCAAGTACTGCTTCTGTGTTAAGCTAATCGTGCCAGCGTTTCTGTCTCGGGTAATCTCCATTCCAAGAATTTTCTTAGCCTCGCCAAGATCCTTCATCTCGAACTCCTTCTTCAACTGGATTTTCAATTTCTCAATTTCTTGATTGCTTTGTGCTGCAATCAACATATCATCGACGTACAAAAGCAAATATATAAAGGAACCATCATGCAACTTCTTGAAATAAACACAGTGGTCATACTGACTCCTGCAGTATTTCTGCTCCTTCATAAATTGATCAAACCTTTTGTACCATTGTCGTGGAGATTGCTTTAGTCCGTAAAGCGATCTCTTCAGTTTACAAACCCAATCTTCTTTACCCTTAACCAGAAAGCCATCTGGTTGAGACATGTAAATCTCCTCGTCCAAATCTCCGTGCAGGAAAGCTGTCTTCACATCCAGTTGTGCCAGCTGCAAATCATACTGTGCTACCAAGGCTAATAGAATTCTAATCGAACAATGTTTCACAACTGGCGAGAATACCTCATTGTAGTCGATTCCTTCTCTTTGTGCAAATCCCTTTGCAACCAATCTAGCCTTGAACCTGACACCGTTCTGGGATTGTTGATCTTCCTTCTTCGCATAGACCCATTTGCAACCAATTGATTTTCTTCCATTAGGCAATTTCATAAGTTCCCACGTTCCATTCTTGTGTAAGGACTCCATCTCTTCACACATTGCAATGTTCCACGATGTACATTCTGAGCTCATCAGGGATTCTTTGTAGGAGACTGGAACATCGTCTTCAATAATGGGAAGTGCGTATGCCACTGTATCTCTGAATCGAGCAGGCAACACAATCTGCCTTCGGGGTCTATTCAGTGCAATTGATTCATGTTGTTGAGGCTCTTCTGATGAAGTCTCATCTCCTTCATCTTCTTCTTCTTCTTCTTCTTCAGTTGGTGGTGGTTGTTCACCTGTCTGGGATTCAGTAGGGGTCTTTTCTACCTCCACCTCCAACACGCCTTTGTTGGCATCGCCATCTTCTTTGGGAATTTCTTTCGGCGAGCTCTTCAACAACTTGCCTTCATCGAAGGTCACATCTCTGCTAAATACCAACTTCTTCTGTTCTAGGCACCATAACCTGTAACCCTTTACACCACCAGAAAAACCAAGAAATACCGCTTTCTTTGCTCTAGGGTCAAGTTTACTTTCTGTCACATGATAATAGGCAGGACTACCAAATGTTCGCAGAGAATCATAATCAGTAGCAGGTTTTCCAGTCCATACCTCAATTGGTGTTCGACCCTCAAGTGCTGCTGAGGGTAACCGATTCACAAGATGACTTGCATATGTGACAGCTTCGGCCCAAAACCTCTTGCTCAAACCTGAGTTAGATAGCATGCATCTAACCTTCTCAAGCAAGGTTCTGTTCATTCTCTCCGCCACGCCATTCTGTTGCGGAGTCTTCCTCACGGTGAAGTGCCTTTTGATTCCTTCATCTTGACAAAGCTTCAAGAAAGGATCATATGTGTACTCGCCACCATTATCTGATCTCAAGCACTTTATCTTTCTACCTGTCTGAGTCTCCACCATCTTTTTCCACGTCAAGAAAATAGGGAGCACCTCATTCTTGTGCTTCATTGTGTATACCCAGACTCTTCTGGAGAAGTCATCAACGAAAGTAACGAACCAATGCATACCTCCCAAAGAAGCATTTACTGTGGGACCCCATACGTCTGAATGCACGTAATCAAGGATTCCTCTCGTCTGATGAACTGCAGTTCCAAACTTCACTCTGGTCTGCTTCCCCAATACACAATGTTCGCAAAATTCAATCTTACAAGTCTTGACACCTTTCAGGAGACCTTGCTTTGCTAGTCCTTGCATCGCCTTCTCGCTGGCGTGACCGAGTCTCATGTGCCAAATTCTCGTCGTGTCAGGAGCTCCGTCAGCTGCAGCTGCAGCTCCACCAACCACGGTCTTCCCTTGTAAGTAATACAGGTTTCTCTGTCGAATGCCCTTGAGAACAATCAGGGCACCCTTTGAGATCTTCATGACACCGTCTTCAATAGTAATCTTGAATCCCTTGGATTCTAAAGCACCAACGGAAATCAAATTCTTCTTCAGTTCAGGTACATACCACACATTTGACAGTAGTCGAATGGTTACGTCGTGTAGCTTCAGCTGGATTGAACCCATTCCTTTCTTCTCGCAGGCTTGATCATTACCCATCAGCACTGTGCCACCATTTACTAGTTCCAAACTAGTAAACATGTTCTTGTCGGGGCACATATGGTATGAACATGCTGAGTCGAGTATCCATTCATCTGAACTGTAGTCGCTGGTAGAAGCAAGGAAAAAATTAGTGTCGACGTCATCGACCTGAGCCACACTTGCTTGCGTTTTGTCCTTCAGCTTCGGACAATCCTTCTTCCAATGTCCCTTCTGGAAACAGGAACCGCATTCATCGATTGCTGGCATTCTTCTCCGATTTCCTGAACCTCTCGATTTGGATCGAGAGTGGTTCTTCTTCGACTGATTTCTGTTGTTGGATCTCCCCCTGGCAACCATCACTTCGGATTTGTCATTCTGAACGGCTCTGTCCTTCCTCCGAACTTCGTTGTTCATCAAAGCGTCTGATACATCTTTGTAACTGATCGATTCTTTGCCATAGAGCAGGGTGGTAGCAAAGTGATCATATGCATCAGGCAGGGAGCATAACAAGACCATCGCCTTGTCTTCGTCTTTGATATCTTCGTCAACATTCAATAAATCTACTAACAACTTATTGAAATTATTGAGATGATCAACCATGGGGGTACCTTCTCTGTACTGGAATCGGAACAGCTTCCGCTTCATGTACAGTCTGTTTTGGATGCTCTTCATCATGTACTTGTCTTCTAGCTTCTTCCACAGCACCTTGGCCATGCACTCCTTCATGACAAAGTACTTGACATCCTTCGCGAGACATAGCCGAATCGAGCCACAAGCTACTCGATTCAGGTTTGTCCATTCTACTTCTTCCATATCACTGGGTTTGGCCTCCAGTGTTATGTGCAGTCCTTGTTGAACGAGAACATCCATAACTTCGCATTGCCACATGCCAAAGTTAGTACGCCCGTCAAATTTCTCCACCTCGAACTTTGCGTTCGAAACCGCCATTCTTCGTGTGCTCGTACTGGTTCCGGATGGAGCACTGTTGCTGGTAGTTTCTTCTGAGGCTGCAGTAGGCTCTGGGATTGATTCTGTATCAGACATTTAAGTTTGTGCAAAATGTAAAAATTATGCACCCACCAGTGATTTCGTGATGTCTGAAATAACTAGTAACACTTGTTTTTAATAAAAACAATGTACTGCGTGACCCGAGCTCGATGATGGACTGCAAAGTTGGCGTAACGGTTACACCAAATACACTTCCTTGTGACTTGATTTCAGTCAAGCCAACATTCACGTGGGCTTTATCCAAATGACAAGCAAGCATTTAATGCTCCTGAAATTTTTGTCTCCAAAGAAAAGCCACTGCTAGTTGGTAAGTTTTGACTTTTCAATCAAACAAACCAACACTTCATTCACTCACACTCTCCTTCAAAACAGAGTGAGTTCTCTGTTCTTAAAAAAAATGGACGGCTCACTTCAGTGCCTTCGAGCGCGGCCACCTTCTTCAACTCCCTTTTTTCCACTTGAAAAAGAAAAGGGGTTTAGCTCTCTCGGGTTAAAGCAACGGCAGCGGGTACGTGCTTCCTCCTTCTTCTTTTTTTTTTCAACTTCTCGTCTGGAGATCTACTTCTGCCGGAAAATAATTCCGGCTTCGCCGAGAAATTATAATCGGGCTCTGATACCAATTGTTGCGGAATCCGGCGATATCCGCTTCACGCCAGAATCACCCGTGCACTGGTGAAACCAAGCTTACAAACAACTCACAGAAAAGAAAAGGTTGAACACAGAGATTACGTGGTTCGGCTGAAAGCCTACATCCACGGAGCAACCAGAAATCAGTATACTTCACTCAGAGAAAGATTACAATTCAGGCAGTGCTACACACTGCGACTCACTCTATGTGATTCTCACTGTTTTCTCTCTTCTCTTGTAATTGCTACAACTACAAGTGATTGCTTGATACATTCAGTACAACAACTGACAAATATATAGAGCTGAGTAGTAGTCTTCCATTTGTTTTCTTCAGACAGCAATCTCGGCGCCGAGATTTACTTCGCCGGAAAATCTCGCGTGCTCGAGATTCTTGACTTTCGGCACCGGCCAATTTGTCAAAGATTGTGAGCCACCGCCCACGTGCTTACATTCTTGATGTTCTTGATTTTCTTGAGCACCACCTCCCCTGGCACCACCACCACCACCACCACCAACCCATATGAGGTTAAGAACTTCAAACACATCTCAGATGGAGCACAATTTCAATCAATCCAAATGAAAAACCCACTTTGGTTCAAGAACCCACATGATTTGGGAATCTGCAAAACACAAGAACACAACACCGAGACCCAATTTCTGATGAAACCCGATTTCAGATCAATCCAGATGAAACCCAACCACCAACACCGCCAACCTCCCCCTCACCTCTTCTCTCAACTACAACCACTAAAACAATGATGAATTTGAAGAACAAGATGAGTACAAGAATAAGAACAACACTTTAATTCTTCACCAGATAACATTAATTCAACCCCAAAACATGACTAAAGGTCTGGGTTTTCCGTTCATCATTTTTTTCTGGAACACAAAACAATAAAAGACCGTCAATTAAAAAAACAACTCCAAAAATTGAAAATTGTAGCTTATGTGTCCAAACTCAGAAGATACAAGGACTAAAGAATCATATTCTACAGTCTCAAAATGATACTATATACGACCTCTGTTTCTTCACTTTCAGCTTACTTCACTATTTAACACTATTTATTGGGTCACTTTGACCTGATGATTTGGTTAGCAAAACGATACATGAATTTAGTAATTTTTGTATGATTTTGTAGAGTAAATTTATTCTATAATATTATGAAATTTTTTTAAAAAAATTACATCGTTTTATAATCCAAATCAACAAATAAAAGTGAGTCAGTTACGCGTAAAAAAGTCAACCGAAGTTGAAAGAGAAGAAACGGAAGTACAACTAACAAGTGAATGATTAAACCCGGTACTGGACATGCAATACAAGTTAGGGCATGTCCAAAGGGTTGCCTCCAAATATGTTCATGTCACTGCATGTGAGGTGCAAGTATTGGAAGTGATTCTCCCTGTCTCAAACTGACTTAGAGCCCATTTTGTAATGGTTTTATTTCTAGCGCGTTCTTTTTGAATCTAAAAGCAGTGTTAATTAATGTGTTTGGTAAATTTATTTTTTCAGCTTTTTCGAAAACAGTTGTTTCTTTACAATAGTTTTTAAAAATGAGAGAGGTTATTTTCCAGGATCTGTTTTTCGATAAATGTATCATTTGATATTCTTATCAATTAAAAAATATTAATAATTATTTCTTGTAATAACAATATCTATTATATCATGTCTGATATTGTCATTTCGATAGTAACAATTAACAACTCTAAAACACTAATTACCAAACATGTGCTTTCCCACAGCAGCTAAAATATGGAATTTCCTAAGCACCTTTGCGTAGATTTCACATCAGTTTTCTCACAATACTTCATACACATCAGCTTTTTAAAACGCAACAGCATTACCAAACTAGCCCTTAGTTTAAAATATTTTGTAGGCATGAAAATAAAGTAGTCTTTTCGATTTTCCTCTAAAATTTTATACTACCTCCGTAAAGGTCTTTCTATACATTTTGAATTTTGTCAATATTCACTTGGCCACTGTGACCCGGTGATTTGGATAGCAAATTGATCTAATTTTTTGATCATATTTTCATGGTGTTGTAAAGTAAAAGTTGCTTTATAACATAGTGAAAAATTTGTCAGAAAATCCTATCATTTTGCGATCCAAATCACCCGGTTGAAATGACACATGTACGAATCTAAGCAAAGCGTAGAGATAGAGATACACAGGAAGTATGAAGTTAAAATGATTAATTTTCTTTTCTCTATACACAAGAATTTTGTCACTATAATTTTGCGATCCAAATCACCCGGTCAAAATGGGAATTGATGTCCTATTTAGCATAAGAAATCTTTCACGAAATCTCGATAGACTTTACATACACATCATGTGCCCGTGCCATGGCGCGAGGTTAAGACGACGACGACTACTACTACTACTACTAATAATAATAATAATAATAATAATAATAATAATAATAATAATAATAATAATAATAATAATAATAATAATAATAATAATAATAACAACAACAACAACAACAACACACAATATATCTATATTACATCTAAACATATTATATATTGCATATAATAGTCATACATGTATCAAAAAAAGAGCTTGCACATAATAGTTGACATAAGAAACAAACATGAGTATTTTAAATGAAATTACAAATAAATAATGAAGTACAAGAATTCCAATTTAATTCTTTGTTAAATTATTATTATTTGGTTGATTTGTAGTTTTTTCATAAAACATTGTTACAAAATTCAAGAATATTAAAGGAAAATTGATACTATTGGACATTATACCATCGGTCAAATGGCGCACTAAGAATATTTTTTTATCTTAGTTAAAACACTATACTTCATTGTTCACTTGTAAAATAGAAACTCGACCAGTGACGATATTTTCTACTTGACCAATATGTTTAATAAGATACATAACAAGAAAATGATAAAGTTGAAGTTTAATTAGGCGATCACCCGGGCGAATTGGGTGATCGAGTGATGCCTAGACGACTGCCTAATGGCTAAGGTTCAGGCAGAAAGCGAATAGGCGTTTCACCTTACCTAACACGCCTAGGCGGTCTCCCAGGCCCCTAGGTTACCGCGTTTGACAACTATGAGTAAGATTTTCCAAGACAATGTGGTGGTTAAATAATGCCTCTATCCTGGATCTTTTAAGCTTTATTTGGAGGCTGCCAATCCAAGGATCACCTTGTTTCAGAGTCTCTAAATTACTCTCCATCACCCTCAGGACTTTGAGAGCTTTGTTCTTTGTTAGACCCTCTCTTGCTAATCAAATTAAAACCACTAAAGATGGGTTACTTCCAGCTCAAGCTCAATTGCCCGACCCTTTAGCTTCCACCACTTACTTTTCCTTGCACTCTGAGCTACGGAAACTTCTTCAGTGTGAGGAAATCTTCTAGGCTCAGAGAGAAAGATGTTCTTGGCTCAGGGAGGGTAGTAGAAACACTAAATTTTTCCATGCCTATACCAAAATCAAGAAAAATCATAATAGTATTTGGTCTATAAAACTGAATGATGGCACCCTGGTTACTAATCATGTGGAAATTTTGAACTCATTCACTGACCACTTTAAGGCAATCTACTCCCTCCTACCCCCTCTTTTGATGATCTTTTACCAGAAAATAATAATCTATTCTCTTTTTTGCAATTGTTTAATGTTACAAAAATGCTTACAATTGAACAACAAAGTTTACTTATTTCTCCCTTTTTCAACCTCCGAGATTAAGAAAGCTGTCTTTGAAATGGCCCCCCTTAAGGACCCTGGGCCTGATGGTTTTCAGTCAGCTTTCTTTCAAAAGACCTGGCATATTACCTCCACTAGTGTTATTTCTCCTGTCCCATCTTTTATAAAATCAGGTTTCATGTTAAGTGATATAAACAACACCCATATTGTTCTCATTCCTAAATCCCATAATCCACAAACTGTTAATGACTACAAATCTATATGTCTTTGTAATGTTTTCTATCGTATGATAGCTAAAGTGTAATCCAATAGGCTTAAATTTGTCCATTCCTTCTCTCATCTCTATTAATATGAATAGATTTGTGCCGCAAAGACTAATTCATGATAATATTTTAATAGGTTAACATATTGTCGACGGTATTCAGAAGTCTAAGTCCAATAATCAACCAAAGCTAGGAGCTTTTAAATTGGATATCTCTAACGCTTTTAATAGAGTAAGGTTAGACTTCCTTGAACATTTACTAGTCCAAATGCATTTCCCTTCTAAATTTATTAGGCTTGTTATGAGATGTGTCACTACTGCTAAACAGGATAAGCTCTTTTCTAGTATTCCATATTCGAGAAACCACATTATTTCACACCTCCAATTTACAGATGACACTCTAGTTTTCTTCAAAGTGCAGTCTAACACAGCTTCCAATCGTAGAAGCATTATTAATGAGTATGCTAAGCAATCTGGACAAGCTATTAATGTTCCTAAGTCCTCTCTTTTCTTCAGACCCAATTATAGCCCAGATGATAGAGCTCTTTTCTCTCAAAGTCTGGAGCTTCAACCCCAAGACTGCATAGGCAAGTATATAGGAATTTTTCTTGACAACAAAGGATCTAGCTGAGCTTATTAAAAGCACAATCCAAAGAATTTCCTCTTTATGTTCTGGATGGAACGGTTTATTGCTCAACATTTTAGGTAGAAGTACGCTCATTAAGTCTGTTCTTAATAGCACTTTGGTATATCCTATGTCTGTTCTTAAAAGCTTGTGATACCACTACTGTTGGAATAGGTTCCCTATAGGCAATCTTTATTTAGTATGGACAATATTTGGTTAGAAAATTTATTTATTATTTATTGTGATATTTAATATAATGAAGTCCTTATATACAAAGTGTCGTTTATCTTAAATATCCCTAGTCCATTATATTCATTAACGGGAAGAACAACTATAGACTAGTATGTGGGTAGATTGATATGGAGATATCAAGTCTAACACATGGGTATGCATTAGGAGCAATGTCATACTCGATTGACCCACGATGAGAAGGATACATTAGATTATGTCAAAGACACAATCGCTTCTCGTAGTGCTAATGGTATTGTAATCCTTATACTTGAAGTCACTAGATACTCTAGCTGTGAAACATCGTTCTTTGATATTATCAAACGTTGCGCCATAACCCGGTAACTATAAAGATAGTTCTCGGGAATGATAGGAAGCAAGCTTAGAGATCGTAGTGACATAGAGAAGATTTTTCCCTCCCACATAATGGGAGTAAATATCCATGGGCCACTCGAGGGATGGTGCTTATAGAATGTCAATCCAGACTCAGATAAATTAATATGGAGGTATTGATGTTATCTGCTCGCATAAGCATATTCCCCGAATCCAGAAATTATTGATTGGATATACGAGTGTGACTCTTATGTCTCGTGTCCAATCCGAATATGGAGACATATAGATTACACAATACATGAACATTGGGCACAAGGCTTGTCAAGATCACTGACCATTTCTGTATGTTGGGTGGCATGGATGTGTTGCTAGACACCACTCCATGTTAGTAAAGAGTTACTACCAACTAAGTAGAAACCTATGGGGTCACACACCGATGGATTGGATTGGATATTGGTATTAATTAGTTGGACTAATTAATAAAAGGATCATCAGACAACCACAAGCAAACTTAGTAGGACTAATTTGCAAGTGGACTAATCCATGTAAGGACATGATTAGTATTGGGGCTTTTATATAGTTAATAAAGAGGTATTACTATATAAAGGAACTCTAGCTTATTATTTTCTCAACACAAGTCACTATTTAGAGAACATAACAAAGCAAAAGAGAGAGACAAAGCAAGAAGGTCGAAAGCCTCCTTACCCGTCCGCCCCCTTTGTCGTCGGCCTCCATAGGCGCTGGCATGGTACCTCGTTTTGCGTGATTCATTCCTCCTTCTTCCGTTTCTAGCATGCACACTACATGGTGGGACAGAATCCAATCTAGATCCAAGTTGTGGATACTCGTAGAGACGAAGACACTATTCTTCGCGTGATCTCCCAAACTAAGGTACCCATCTTTTATGCCCTTATCATGTTATGATGTTTTGCTTGTGATCCTTGGAGGGATTTGAGCAGGATTAATTTTGTTATTCCGCTGCGTAACCTGCATCAAAAAACCTACAGTGGTATTAGAGCCACAGGTCGTAGCACATAACATGATTATATGTGTTACAGTTTTTTAGTTTATACACCGTATTGTTAATATTACGCGAAAACTGAAATTAATTGGCATATTAGATGCAAATTGAATTTGATTCAAGACGAACAAGACCTAATTTAACATGGGATGTGAAGATTGGTGAGTTTGATCACATAGGATGTGAATAATTTTGGATCTAGGAACTAGGGTTTGGACACAAGCTTGGAATAGGGGCTTTTCAAACTTGGAAACAGCTAAGCTTGGGCAACAAGGCAAGGAATTAAATTGTAAATTATTCCATAGGGAGGTTCGGACCCTATAGAGGCCGCCCCCCTTGCCTTGTCGCCCAAGCTAGAGCACGGCCAAGGGGTTGGGCCGGCCTAGCGTGCGGCTGGGCCGCACGTGGGGCTCGGTCGACCGCCCCAAGGCCTTGCCTTGGTCCTTGGGAGGTTTGGCCATGGTGGATGGTGGACGCCTTGGACTATTTTGACCATAGTTGCCTAATTTCAAACTAAAATTGAACAAGCGCGTTAAAAATTGGTTTAACTGTATTATGTGCTTTGTTGCATGGTGGATGGATATGGCCGAGGTTGTGGATGTTTACTTTTGTGGTTTGGTTTACGGCCTGCGAGCTCATCAAATAAATGTAATACTTAGTTAATTTTACGGCCTGCGAGCTGATCATATTCTCAACATGTGAGGTTTTTTATTTATTTTATTTATTTATTTATTTATTTATCTATTTATTTATTTTTTATTTATTTATTTATTTATTTATTTATTTATTTATTTATTTATTTATTTATTTATTTATTCTAGATGTTAGGCTAGAATTTGAATATTTAGATGATAGCCAAGAGCATAGAGAAGAAGACCGGAGGACCAAGAAGCCAGAAAGACGATTGAGACTCCCATACAGGCGCGTGTCTATGGAGCACATGGTGATGAACTTGTCACTTTAGGGAATATAGATATTATCATTGGCTTGGTAATATGTTAGTCTAGGGGCCATATCCATGCCACGCTATTTTTCTTTTGTGGATGTTTATTATTATGTTATGTTATTTACTTTTGTGTGTATGGATGATACCAGCAAAACTTAACAAGATTGCATTTTGCCTTCTCTTGCCTAAACACCCTTCATGATCAAGGTCCATTAAATTCGGGCTTGCCAAAGCAAGGCGTTTTAATACACCTTGGTATGTTGCGGCGACACACGCAAGTAATGTGTGATTGTTGAGGCAAGAGGTTGGACGCAACTGGGCAAAGTCAATTAAATTGATGAGCCTAGAGGCATGACAATTAGGTGTTATCTAAAGGATAAGGAATAAGGGGTTATTCTCCTAATTGGACCAAGAGTTGCATGGGATGCAATTGGAAGGGTTCCTACCTAAATAACCAATTATTGGGTGATTTGCCAAATCAAGCTCAAGAATAAGTGAAATATGGATATTGGACTCACTAGAAAATATATATGATATTTTCCGCATGAACGGTGAGGGCTATTAATCCGAGAAAAATAGTGGGAGCTATATTTAATAATCTAGCCATTGTTGAATATAGTGAAACTGTTCAAAATATTAAAATTGCACATTTCTCATTTTTGTAGAATTCCAATGGCAAACAATCATGCATCGACTTCATCCCTGCGATCTGTCCTTGAGAAGTACAAGTTGTCAGGAACAAATTTCCTTGACTGGTACAAAAACTTAAGACTCATTCTTAAGCAAGAAAATAAGCTTTACGTCTTAGACAATCATATTCCATAACCACCCCAAGATGAGTCCGTTCTAGCTGCCGTGAGATCACATCAGAAACATGTGGATGATTATAATGATGTGACTTGTCTCATGCTTTCCACCAAGACCTCTTCGCTTCAGAAGCAACAAGAGAACATGTAATTCTACGATAAGATCGAACACTTGAAACAGTTGGTTCAAGAACATGCAAGGCATGAGCGGTATGAGGTGTCCAAGGCACTGTTCAAGAGCAATCTCGCATAAGGGAACCCAGTCGGGCCTCATGTGCTCCGTATGATCGGATACATTGAGAACCTCGAAAGGGTAGGCTTCCCATTCGGCCAAGAGTTGGCAACATATCTCATTTTGCAATCGTTGCCTGACAGTTATAATCAATTCATCATGAACTCTAACATGAATAAAATCAACTAATCCTTGCCATACTTGCTGAACTTGCTAAGGACAACTGAACAGAGCATCAGTAAAGGCAAAGGCAAGGCCATACTAATGGTCAATAAAAGGAAGCGCAAGGGAGTTGCCTCTACTTCCAAAGGAAAGCGCAAGAAAGTGGCAAAGTCAAAGGAAGCCTTGAAGCATAGTGGGGGCGTGGCTAAAGGTTATTGTCACTACTGTAGCCAGCCGTGTCACTGGAGGAGGATTTGCCCCAAGTATCTGGAGGATAAAAGGCTTGGAATAGTGATTCCACCACCACCAGGTATTTTTGTTATAGACATCAATATATCTATTTCTTCATCTTGGGTAGTGGATACTGGATGTGGATCTCACATTTGTCGAAATGTGCAGGATTTGAAAAGTAGTAGAAGATTGGCTAAAGGGGAGATATATTAGCGCGTCGGGAATGGAGCAAGAGTTATTGCATTAGCTATAGGCGTGTATGAGCTATCTTTGCCTTCTGGACCTATTTTAGAATTAGACAATTTCTATTATGCCTGCTATGAGCAGAAACATTATTTCCGTTTCTTGTTTGGACGAGAAGGGTTTTTCTATTTCAATAAAGGACAAGTGTTGCTCCATTTATTTTGATAGTATGCACTATTGTAGTGCGCATTTGTCTAATGGATTGTATATCCTTGATCTAAATAATTCCTTCTATAACGTAAATACCAAGAGGAACCAAATTAATGATTTAAATCCTACTTATCTATGGCACTGTCGTTTAGGTCATATAAACGAGAAACTATCTAGACTCCATAAGGATGGATTTCTAGACTCAATTGATTTGGAATAATATGAGACATGTGAATCTTGTTTATTAGGAAAAATGAAAAAGTCCCCTTTCAGTAAGAAAGGTGAGAAGACTAGTGAGTTATTCGCACTCACACATACTGATGTATGTGGGCCGTTACCCACGCCTGCCAAAGGTGGTTATACCTACTTCATTACATTTACTGATGACTTCAATAGATATGGATTTGTATACCTTATGAAGGCCAAATCCGAATCCTTTGAATTGTTCAAAGAATTTAAGAATGAAGTAGAGAAGCAAATTGGTAAGCGAATTAAGGCTTTGCGATCGGATCGTGGAGGAGAATACTTGAGCCAAGAGTTTGACGAATATCTGAGAGAGTGTGGGATAGTATCCCAACTCACTACACCTGGAACGCCACAGTGGAATGGCGTGTCCGAGAGGAGGAATCGCACACTATTAGATATGGTGCGATCTATGATGTGTCAAACAGATCTTCCGGTATCATTTTGGGGACATGCTCTATTGACTGCAGCTTTCACCATTATTCGTGTTCCATCCAAAACAGTTATGAAGACACCACATGAGATATGGACTGGGTACCGTCCCATAGTCTCATTTATGAAGATTTTGGGTTGCGATGTCTATGTAAAGCGTTTACAAACAGACAAGCTCGGACCCAAAGCGGATAAGTGTAAATTTGTGGGATATCCTAAGGAAACGAAATGATATTATTTTCTACAATCCAAACAGGAACAAAAGTGTTTGTAGCTCGGACCGGCGTGTTTCTAGAAAGAGTGTTTGTCTATAAAGAAGCAAGTGGGAGGATTGTAGAACTTGAAGAAATTCAAGAACCACAACCACTGAGCCGATGATGGAACATGAACAGGCACTACTGGAATTATTGAAATAAACTACGGGTGAAAACCGTAGTGTATAAGGTAAAAACCATCGTTTTTAGTAAATACTACGGTTTTACCTACCGTAGCTCCTAAAGGCGTCGTTTTTAACTATACTACGGGGAAAACCGTAGTTTTTAGTAAAAAACGACGTTTAGATAAATCGTGGTTTTTAGGCCAGTAGATACGACGGAAATTCTACCGTAGTTTAATTATACTACGGTTTCTAGAAGCCATCGTATTTGAAAATATTACCACGGTAAAAAACCGTAGTAACTTAACTCGCGGTATATAAAAACCGTAGTATTTATAATATATATACTACGGTCTAAACCGTAGTATTATTTTGCATTTCGATTTAAAATTTCAGTAGCCCAAACCTGACCAAACCCTACTCGTTATTATACAACCAATTTACCAGCAACAATGTGCAAAAACTTAAGAATATTTAAATACCTAGATACACAATTTAGAACCCAAAAAATTTACCATCATACATAATTTAGATCCAAAAAGTTCTTAAGAATCTAAATCTCAAACTTCACAAGATTTCAAGCTTCACAATATTGCAACAGTCACCAACAACTTTCGTACATTTCAAATCCTAAAAATACTAAAACATTCTGAAATTATTTTGGTCTACAAAAGACCAAATGAGCTGAAATAATGGTCCGAGAATGTTGTTTATATACACTTCCCAGTAATCTGGACCCAAAGGAACTCCATGTACCAACTTAGAGGATCCTCGGAAATCACGGAAACAAATGCCACAATTGCTGGTGGCTTGGTGCTTTGCTCACAGGTTTACTTCGTCGTTGCTTGTTCCAACGTTAACCTTCCAAAAAAAGTTATCAAAAATATTAATAATTGATGTTGAAGTTACAGCAGCACAGCAGATTTCATATTAGTAATAGATAGCATATCTGTTTGAAGCACAAAATATTTCATATCATCAAAATACTGATAATAGTAGTGGAGCTCAAACAGATTTCATAATGCATATTATCAACCATTAAATTAAAGGACCTCTAATGCTAAGATTGCCAAGCAGCGGCTTAAGACGATCCGTGGTTTTCTCGGTATCTCATCTAACTTTTCTGTCCCAATTTTGTGTTAACAAATGAGAATTCATTACTTTTCTAACCCCTCAATGAAGTGTCACAGAAAATCCATGTACACTATTATTACTTCCAAAAATTGGTTTCATGAGCATTAAATTAAAAAGGGAAAAAGAACTGTTCTAAGTTGAAGGAGAAAAAGAACAGAGGGATGGGAGTAGTTCTCCACCAACCTCCATGTCTACCATCACCTGCTCCACCGCCATCGCCTCCTACCATCCACTGAAAAAATTCCTAAAAGCCTGTCACTTTAACAGAAAACGAAGAGCTTAAGGCCCATATCCAACCCAAATTGACTGAATAACAGATAACTCTTATGTAGCATTCGACCCAAATATATGAAAGAAATGGAAGTACACATGTGATAACTAAAACTGAGACATAGCAGCAAACTATCTTCACCCATTATGGTTGACATATAGCATGTGAATAAGCATAGACAGAAGTAAGATTAGATTTTTCTATAGAAAGAACATGAAAGGAACCAATATAATGACAGAAAAGGGTGAGGATTTATTGTTTGTAGCCCCAATAGGAAAGGAGTCGAAAGGAGTAAGAAGGATTAGCAATTAAATATAAAACACTACAGTCTCTTACTTGTCCCTCTGGGCAATCAAAGCACCTGCATTTATAAACACTCCAATTTTTAAAATTCCGAGCGATCTATGGATACGTAGAAGCATCATCTTCATCTAACATTCTAAAGAGATCACATATTAATTTGCCAGTAAAGAAAGAGACGGAGAGGAGAGATGCTGGTGACCCATAAACTCGATCTTTCGGAACTAGTTAATATAAAGGTCTGGATCTGTTGGGCTTCAGAGGGGCAGAGGGCTATGTTGGCTCTGGGTCGGAAACATAGTGAAATTATCTTGAATCATAGGGGGATACTGTAGTTGGAAATTTTCTTCTGTGTTTGTTATACACATTATTCTGAGTATTTATTGAGAGCGACAAACCAAGCATTTGTTGAACGTGTATAAGTTACCTTGCCCACTTCGATAATTGATATCTATAAGTTTAACCTGCTAAGCTGGAAGAAGCATAACTGGAATATTGAAGCATTTTTCAGGTAGATTAACTCTTCTCCTCATTGCTCTCAATAAGGAGTCTGCTGATGCGTGATAGGAATGGGCCAGGATTGGGAGAAACATACCCAAACCAACATATGTACCAAGAGAAGATGCTAGTTTTAAGCCAATAGACAACAGTTGGCACAAGAGCAACTTGTTCAGTCAATACTCTAGATGCTTTAACTGTTGATGAGGTACCACTGCTTGTGGTTTAGGCTCTGCCCTTTCATGTCAAAATATCGTATCGGATTTCTGAGTTCCAGAATCTCCTTGATATGTAATGGTCAATAGGAATAAAAATGATATGTTTCATTGCTTCTCCAATTGTCTAGTCTTTGTTTAGTAATTGACTTTCTAACCAGCATAATTTTATTAACTGAGAATAACAACCTCAAGAGCCAAACTACAGTTGACTGAAAAAGTGTAAATTCTTTCTTGTAAATTTCCGGTGCTAATCCCTCTCTACTACTCCTTTCATTTCATTTCTTGTTAGAGCTGCAGCCTACAAGGTAGCATATTTTTACTGTATGCCACTACCAGTTCCTTTGACATTCTTTCAAGAGAGTAATTGATTTTGACCTCTATGCATAAGTTTACATATTGTATGTGAAAGGGAAACGCAATGCTGGTAGCTTGCTTGGTGCTATGTCTCAGTTAGTCAATCATCTTGCTTATTTTGATTTTTACTATGTGTATTCTCTTATGTATTAACACATTGAGTATGTCCTATCAAAAACACCAATTAAACTCTTCTACACAAGTGTTTTGATTTTTGTCATTCTACTATATATACTTAACCCGCCATCAGTGCAATACCCCAACTGTCAATAACTTGTTTAAATCCCCAATTGGCGGCCTCAAAGCTAGACACCAAATCCAAAACATCCAAGAAGAAGAAGAAGAAGAAGAGGAAGGAAGAGGACAAGGAGGAGAACATATCCACGAAATTCTCCATAACCCAGACATATCCCCGATTAAATCACTAGCTACGATCCCCAATTGACAATTCCAAAACCCTAGGTGAAATAATACCCCATACAATTAACGGTTCGTAACGAAGACATACATATAGTCGGCATCAAAAGAAGAAGAGCGAGGGCTGCGGCGTACCTTCAGGGACCAGTTTTCGACCTCTGACCAGAGAATACAAGGCCCACAAATGGTCGATCTGAGACTCACTCATGAGATTACTGTGCGCCCTCCAAGACAAAGAACACGAGTTTCTTTGGAAGAACGACGATTCGGCGTGACTGTTGATCTAAACACGAACATCCGTAGACTTCCTCTGGAAGAGGAACTGACTGACAACGAGTGGTGTCTGTTTGATAAACAGACTAATTAAGGAGTTTAGGTTAAAGAAAAATATATATAAAAACTACTGTTGTAGGATAACTGTAGTAGTAGTTGCCGAAAATACGACACGAGACTAAATAACAGTCGTTTATGTGGTATAAAATACCACGGTAAATATATTAACGCAGGATATACACATGTTCCTACCGTTAAAATGCGCCGTCGTTTTTAATAAACAAAGACTACGGTTTTTTACTGGTGTAGTTTTTAAAACTGTAGTATATAACATTTTTTCTAGTAGTGAGGAACCAAAAATTGTTGTGGAAGAACCTGTTCTGGTAACACAGGAACTCCTTAGGTCAGGTAGGGTACTTCATGAGCCAGAGAGATACAGACTTCTCGTGACTAAGCCCAATGACATACCACTCATGGATGATGAGCTTTCTACCTAGGGGGAGGCCATAAACGGGTGAGACTCTAATAAGTGGATAGAATCCATGAGATCCGACATGGAATCAATGTATACCAACAAAGTATGACCTTTGGTAGAACCATCCGATGGGGTTCGACCCGTAGGGTGCAAGTGGGTCTTCAAGAAGAAGACTGACATGGATGGCAAGGTAGTTGCCTATAAGGGACGACAGGTGGCAAAAGGGTATAGACAGATTCATGGTATTGACTATGATGAAACCTTTTCTCTAGTCGCTATGACCAAATCCATTCGAATCCTACTGGCTATTGCAGCTTACTATGACTATGAGATTTGACAGATGGATGTCAAAACAGCGTTCCTTTATGGGAACCTCCTCGAGGATGTGTACATGACACAACCGGAGGGTTTTGAGGATCCATAGAATGCCAATAAGTTCTCTAATCCATTCATGGATTGAAGCAAGCTTCTAGGAGTTGGAATCGACGTTTTGATGACGCGGTCAAAGAGTTTGGCTTCATCAAGAACGAAGATGAGCCTTGTGTTTACAATAAGGTTAGTAGGAACTCTGTTGTGTTTCTGGTCTTTTATGTGGATGACATACTGCTCATTGGAAATGACATTCCTAGTTTGCAATTTGTTAAAGATTGGCTAGGAAAGTATTTCTCAATGAAGGAATTTGGGGATGAAGGTTATATACTCGGTATCAAGATCTATAGAGATAGATCTGGGAAGCTGCTCGCCTAAGACAAAGTACATATATAGACAAGGTGTTGAAGCGATTGAACATGCAAGATTCCTTGAAGGGATTCGTGCCCATGTCGCATGGAGTCACTCTCTCTAAGACTGACTGTCCTTCCAATGAGATTGAGAGGGACCGCATGAGTAGGATACCCTCTGCGTTAGCCATAGGATCCATCATGTACGCCACCTTGTGTACTAGACCAGACGTATCATACACGTTGAGTATGGTAAGCAGATATCAGGCTAATCCACGTGAGAGTCACTGAATTTATGTCAAGAACATCCTCAAGTACTTGAGAAGAACCAATGATGCGTTCTTGATATTTGGAGGTGAGTAAGAGCTCAATGTAATTGGTTACACTGATGCAAGATTCCAAACCGACAAGGATGACTACAGATTTCATTCGGGGTATGTGTTTTTCCTGAATGGAGGAGCTGTGAGCTGGAAGAGTTCTAAGCAAGAGATAGTTGCTGATTCTGAAAATGAAGCTGAGTACATTGCTGCTGCAGGCGCAGCATAAGAGGCTGTTTGAATAAAGAAGTTTATCACTGAGCTCGGTGTAGTCCCTAGCATCGTGGATCCCATGAATTTGTACTGTGACAAATCTGGAGCGATCGCACAAGCCAAGGAACCTAGATCACACCATAAATCGAAGTATGTACTTAGGAGATTCCAACTTGTTCTTGATATGATCGATATAGGAGATGTGAAGATGTGCAAGATTCCAACGGATGACAATCTTTCAGATCCGCTAACAAAGCCGCTCGTTCAACGAAAGCATGAAGGACACACTAGATCCATGGGCATACAAGATGCACTAGATTGTCTCTAATGCAAGTGTGAGATTGTTGGAATAGGTGCCCTAGAGGCAATCATTATTTAGTATTAACAATGTTTGGCTAGAACATTCATTTATTATATATTGTGATATTTAATATCAAGAAGTCCTTAGATACAATGTGTTGTTTATCTTAAATATCCCTAATCCATTATATTGATTAACAGGAAGATCAACTATAGACTAGTATGTGGGTAGATTGATATGGAGATATCAAGTCTAACACATGGGTATGCATTAGGAGTAATGTCATACTGGATTGACCCACGACAAAAATGATCCATTAGATTATGTCAAAGTCGCAATCACTTCTCGTAGTGCTATTGATATTGTAATCCTTAGGCTTGAAGTCACTAGATACTCTAGTTGTAAAATATCGTACTTTGATATTATCAAATGTTGCGCCTTAACCGGGTAACTAAAAAGATAGTTATCGGGCATGATAGAAAGCAAGCTTAGAGATCGTAGTGACGTAGAGAGGATTTGTTCCTCCCACATAATGGGAGTACATATACATGGGCCACTCGAGGGATGGTGTTAATAGAATGTCTGGAAAGACTCAGATAAATAAATAAGGAGATATTTTATCTGCTCGCATAAGCATATTCCCAGGATCGAGAAACTATGGATTGGATATACGAGTGTGACTATTATGTCTCGTGTCCAATCAGGATATGGAGACAAAGGGATAACACAATACATGAACATTGGGCACAAGGTTTGTTGAGATCACTGACTATTTCTGTTAGTTGGGTAGCATGGATGTGTTGCTAGACACCGCTCCATGTTAGTAAAGAGTTACTACCAACTAAGTAGAAACATACGGGGTCACACACCGGATGGATTGAATTGGATATTGGTATTAATTAGTTGGACTAACTAATAAAAGGATCATAACTCAACCGCAAGCAATCGTAGTAGGACTAATTTGCAAATGCACTAATCCATGTAAGGACATGATTTGTATTGAGACTTTTATGTAGTTAATAAAGAGTTATTACTATATAAAGGAACTCTATCTTGTTATTTGCTCAACACAAGTCATTATTGAGAGAATATAACAAAGCAAAAAAGAGAGAAAAAGCAAGGAGGCCGAAGCCTCCTTACCCGTCCGCCCCTTTGCTGTCGGCCTCCATAGGTGCCGGCGTGGTGCCTTGTTTTGCGTGATCCATTCTTCCTTCTTCCGTTGCTAGCACTACACAGTGGGAAGGAATCCAATCTAGAATTCAAGGTATGGATACTCGTAGAGATGAAGAAACTATTCTTCGTGTGATCTCCCAAACTAAGGTACACATCTTTTATGCCCTTATCATGTTATGATGGCTTGCCTGTGATCCTTGGAGGGCTAGGCTTGAAAAATTGAAATTGCTTAAATAATGGTTATTTAGCAAAAAAATAGTTGGAGAATGATCTATGATTAAAATTCTCATTCTATTAATTGCTCCACTAAGAAAAAGTGTAAAAGAAAGTCCTTTCTTGCTTTAAAAATGAATCCCACCTCTTCCTGTGCTTGGAAGGCAATCTGTAAAGGGAGAGAAACTCTTAACTTGAGGCTTTCTTGGAAGATAGCGAGGGTTAACTCTATTTAGATTAGGGCTAGTCGTTGGATTCACTCTATTCCCGGGCCTTTTATTGCTAAATGTTTGGACACCACTAATGAAGGCAGAAACTACAAATGGGTTTCACAGCTCTTAAATGGGGATTCTTCTCATTGGAATGCTAATATTATTGAGCATCTCTTTCTCCCTTGGCTTAGCAAGCACATATTGGAAATACCTTTTCCTTTGAGTGAAGATATTGACCTCCCTTTCTGGCAGCCCTCTCTATGGAAAACTTCACTGTTAGGTCTGCTTATCATATACAAATTTATAATAACTCATCTCCCCATTTACATGCAAAAAAAGTTCATTTTAATTCGATATCTTCTTCCTTTAATTTGAAAAATCTTTGGTCCTTAGGGTACCTTTCCATATTATTGCATTTCTTTGGCGTATCCTTACTAACTCGCTCCCCAGTCTTTACAACTTGCATGTTAGAATTAGTTCTATTAATCCCCACTGCCCTCTTTGTCTTGGTATTGCTAAGTCCTCCTCTCATATCTTCTTTGCGTTCTCTAGAGTTTAAGGGCTTTCGGAAGTGACATCAACTATTTTTATTCCACACCCGAACACTGATATTTAATTATAGATCAAAGGCTGGCTAAAAAAAAGAAAAAGAAATTGCAGTCTAAGCCAAACTGGCACCGGTTTGCTGCTATTCTTTAGATTCTTTGGACCACTGGAAATAAAAATAATCTTGATAAGCAGCTTTTCACCAGAGAAAGTTCGTTGCAACAAACTTGTGCCATGTCATCTTCTAATTTATCAGCTTGTACTTTAAGAAATTAATCTTCTTAACAGTCTCCTTGTTGCTTCTATCTTTTATCTATAGATGTGAATGATTTAGTGGAGGTTGTTGTTGGTGTTGGGACTACGGCTTGGGTGCGTGGTTGTGTTCAATTTGCTCCTACTGCTATGGTGCCTGTTTCTGATGCTTCCCCTCTAGCTGTTCTGCCTCCTCCTGGTTTCCCTTACTCTTCAAGTGTTGATGGCTTGGCTTCGTCTGCGCTTTTTGATGCTCCAGTGTTGGCAGCCCCAGTCTCCTCCTCCGGTCTTTTTGTAGAGGATCAGGATAGTGTTTCTCTTGCTCTCGTTGTGGATGCACTCCCTGGAGATGAGCTTTCTGCCGCCATCATTCCGTTCATTGATGCTTAGTTGCTTTGTGGAATTTGCCTCTGTTGTGATGTTTAATTCTCTTGGTTTAGCTCTCATTTAGAACTTCATTTGTGTTGTATTGCCTGGTTTTGGGTTTGCCTGCTAGGATTCCCCTTGTCTTGTTTAAGTTTCCGTTATATCTATCCTCGTTAAGTGTTAATATGATGTTCTCCATGAGTTGCAGAAAAAAAATGTTTTTTTTTACTGAACAAGAGTGAAAGAAATTAATAAATAAAGCACTATCATTAAGAAGATAAATGTGATGATAAATTAGGAACCACCGTGTACAAAATAAAGCACGACTATTTTTTTTTTGAACGTTAAGCACGACTATTAAATAAAGCATCACGATGGTCCAATTTTTTCCACAAGCACCACCGTGTAATGAACAAAATATGCACTGTCATTAAGATACGTACGAGGCATTTAGGGAACTTTTTGATGTTCATTTGCAACAAAAATCAACCTCTGTGACCAGTTGCATATCAAATATACAAACTTGAAAGGAGAAAATGGAAGACAGAAGAAAAAAAGAATCCAGGATCAGAAAGACGAATGTGATGATAAATTAGCCAGTGAATCTTGCTGGGGTGTAGGCTATGAAACTGATGCACTGGACTTGACGAACGTTGTCGAATCCAATGATGCGGACGAACGCGTCAGGGTACTCCTTCTTGGCCTCCCCGACTTCCTTCAACACCTGGGACGAGTCAGTGCACCCGAACATGGGCAACTTCCACATTGTCCAGTAACGCCCGTCATAGTACCCTGGGGAAGCATTGTACTCGCGGTACACAAATCCTTCCTGAACAATGATAATTGGAAATACATTAGTGTCTGAATTGGCACTTCTCAACATTCATTTGTGCCTTTTTATTAGCTGGATTATGAACATACTAAAATCTATTGCTTGCTATAATTACTGTCCTAAATGTGAAATTTATCTTTTAGAAGTAAGCGCAGTTTGGATAACTTGATATTTAGTTTTCAGTAAGCTAGATATCAACATACTTGATATGTTTGAATTTTTGTTTGATCTCAGGTTTATTCGAAGATTTTTTTTATTTGTGTGATGAATTTTAGTTTCTAGGAAAAATTGGAAAAACAATCCAATATAAACATGACCAAAGTCTAATCAGCTGTAGCACTCACATTGTTGTTCAGTTATATATTCAAAGATTTATAACTGATAAAGATAGCTGTCAAGGGCAGAACTATTTGGTAAGAAGTGGGAGCTCTCACTCAATTTTTTAAAATTGAAATTTTACGCAAATTTTCCTAAATATATCAGTTTAGTTCACAAAAATTACAATATAGCCCCCATTCCACTTAATAAAATATTAATATTATATTGATTCTGTTTAATTTTTTCAGTCTAACTCCACTGTAGCAAAGTTCTTGATCCGCTCTGCTAAAAAAAATCCTACATCCACTCTCGATGGCAGCATGACAGATTTAAATTTTTTTGATTTAAATAAAGAAAGAAAACTCATCAGCACAATATAGTTGCACAAAACCCAAGGAGAAGGGAAAATGAATGAATGAATTTCCGGATATTCATGTTGTAATTAAAATACTAGTTAGGGGGAGCCAAAGGGCACCTCTACGGAGAACTCCAAGCAAGGAACCCATCCCTCACGTAGAAGGAAATCCACTTGTTTTCCCAATTGTTCATCGGTAAGAGGTGGCAAGTAAGAGAGGGTCTCGAACTTCTTGATCCCAATTGGTGGCCACACCTGCACTTACCAAATATCACATTAACAAACATTAACTTTAGACAGACTTACAAAACCATCCTCGGTGTCTTATAAGGTGTTTATATACCTTCATGCATTGAACTCTTCCACCGTTGCTGGCAATGGATGTGATGTCACCCTCAACTTTCCTCGTAACCGGGAAGGCGGAGACCGACTTGAGGCCGGAGAAAGGGGCTACCATGGTAGCCTGAGCAGGGGCGGCCCGGGCAAGTGCGGAGGAAGACATCATCAATGAGGCCATGATTAAGCACACTTGTGCTCGTAGTAGGTTAGTTTTATGCTCTCTTCCTTCTTCTTCTCTATGTAGTAGCGAGTACTGTGTACGCAATGGTTTTTCGTCCATGATATATATAGCAGCAAAATTTGAAAGCTTGTATCATCATCGCCCATTCAATGGTCAGAATTCTTCTGGTAAGTTATGGACGTATGATGTGCGATATTTGGATGACATGCCTTATCAGCTAGCTACCTGTACGTGATGCCACGTGGCAACTACCGTTCATCTTATCTCTTTGTTTGTAGGAATGAGGACTTGAATTTGTGAAGGATATATTACCTTTCTTTTTAGTAGTATTGCCTCTTTTTGTACCTTTGATAAATCGCTTTAAATCGTTAGTTGTCTTTTTTGACAAAAAAATGGGTAAAAAAAGACTGTTTTCTAACCTGCTAATTGGACACAATATACTTTGTCTGACGTTTGAACAAAGACACTTCGCATTCCTGTAACAAAATATTCTTTGGAGAGAAACTACCATTTTGTTAAGTCCCGTTAAAAAAAGTGGGTGATTAAACTTTTTCTGACCATATTACCCCCGTGTATTTTTTTTATTTACTTTCTTACCCATGTGTATCATCAAGAATACCAAGAACATCATTGCGGAAAAAATATTAATATCAAGAATATCTCCCACTTTAAATACAAAACATCAAGAACTCCAAGAACATTTACATAACACAATTTACATAACATAAATAAAATAAAAAATTGAAAAATCGTCCACTGAAAAATCTCTCCCAATTCAACCTAATTTCAAAATCCTAAATTGGCCAAATCTTGGCCGATGGTGTGTCTGATTTCTAATAAACATTGAAGGTAAAGCTCTTGAGTGTACTGAGCTCCGGTGGTTGAAGAGGGCTTGTATCTTCTAAACCCCCCCCCCCCCCCCCCAATCAATTCTCATGCATCACCATTACTCCCTCTCCTCTCCCTGGCCAGTTTTGCCGAACCACACAAACACGCTTAAATCAACACATTCTTCACAATTATCTACCTGCCTCAAATCACCACCTTCATCACCACTCTCTGTTCTCTCATTGCTCTCTCTGTTGTGGAAAAATCCACTTAAAAAACAATTTCAAAATATGGTTAGTATCAAAACTTGAATTGATAAATTCAAAAAAAAAGAAAAAATAGAGAAGAAAGGAGAAAAAGATAGAAGAAGTTTCGAATTGTAGGAGATGTGGAGATTGATGGTGTAGGCTAAGGCGGTCCAGGACCTATCTTTAGGATAGTAATTTCCCCCATTAAACGGTGCAAAATGGGTTATATGGAAATGGTACCCGCCGATACAATGCCTGTCGCGGTGGAGAAGAAGCAAAATTGCACTTCTTGTCGCTCCTAAATTAGAACCCACCCGGACAAGAAATAAGAGAGTAGGGAAGAGAGACATGAAACTGAAAATTTAATTTGACAAAAAATGACCACTTGTATTTATAGGCATGAAATGGTGCTTGAAGCACCTCTTAGAAAAGACACTACCAAAAGACACAACTTTTGTTAAAAATAACAACTAAACGAAACAAGACAACTCTTTAAAAAAGTCACCAATTTCAATTCAAACACAAAAATAATATTTTAGAATTTTTACACAACAACTCCCCCACTAAAATTTCTCAAAATTTTAGACGCGAATATGGAAAAACATGAAGACGAAGAAAAGAAGAATCGGGTATAGTACCACGTATCGCCAACGGTGGACTGGGCCTTGAACCATTGTTTAAATAGAGACCTATACCCGTGAGGATAGTAAGAAACTACTCACGTAGGTACCGGGTTCTAATTCTTCAAGAGGCAGCGCTTTGATATAGGCCTTGCGCTGAATCGTTCTTAGCAAGTACTCTCGGGGTCTTACTGGTAACCCCTAGGAAGAGGCCTCAGACTTCTTTACTTTCCAGGATAGACTCATCGAGAGCGTCCACAACCGCTAAATCGCTCCACCGTAAGGCTATGAGTTATGTTAAGGACATAGTGTCCAACCTCCTTATATTGTTGTGGATAAGCAGTGCATTAGTCAGATATGAGACTTTGAAGGAATAACTTCATTTCTTAGTAAGAAGTTTATACCCCCCACTACTCCTTAAATAATGCAATGCACTGGTAATGCAGTTTCACACTAACATTCCACGGGTAGTCTTTTAATTGAATTACCGTTGAACCTCCATGCATGTAATTTTTGGTAATGACATCATCATGATGAGGTAGGTTTCAATTTAGACACCGCTATAAGTCAGTAATAGTCTCATATCTCCTGTGACTTAAAAATTCATCAACCTTATATTATTAGGTTGGTACTTCCCCCTTTACCTCAATTGTCATGACAATTTGTCGTGAACGACACATCCCATTTTATGAGAATTCTCACGCATTTGCAAAATTAGTTGCGACACACATTACTTCTTAGCATGAAGGTCATTTGCTTATAAATGATTCACAAGTATCACATAATCATGCTTCTCCGCTAATGCCAAAAAAAAGTTTGATCCCCACAATATTCCACAATAGTCTCATAGAGATTTCTCGTAAATTTTCAAATTCAACATCATGTCCAATATTGTTTTTATAGTAGTTGACGTTAACCCAAAAATTCCTCTTACATCTTCCATGGTACAACAAAAGCATTCTCAATAATGTATTGTACCTATCATGTCACAACAAATTGTGGTTAGTCACATATAATAAGATAATAATGACAAAAATTGAACATTCATGTTCTTCATCTTTTGATACTTTCGTGTTTAAAATTGTGCTTAATAATTTAAGTAAATAATTGAAGTAAACTTCATATCAGAAAACGCCACTATAAAAATTAGATAATCAAGCATGTCAATATGTCAGCACTCGAGGAAACTTATTGGAACTTTGCCTGTAAATTCCAGAAATTCAAAATATATATTCGACAACAAACATATATGCAGGTGAGCATTTAAAAATGATACAAATTAATATATGCATTAGAAATTCTATTACAGCAAATCCAAAATGATTTCGAAGCATGGAGAACACTATGCAAGCAGACAATGGGTTAGTCAACACCTTTTAATTATTTTTTTTTTCTTTTGCCCATGTTCTACAAAGAGAAAAAAGTTCCACGTAAAGTAGAGAAAACGAAGGTTATTTATGCCCATGCCACAGTCAGTGTCAGTGAATCCATAGATGGCTGAACGTAAAAATTCTAAAGAAAACTGTTGAGTTAACTTCCACGGCGGTTAACTGCCACGTCGGTTAATGCTTTAACCAAAAAAACATTTCTGAAAAATAAAATTACAATTAAACCACCAGAAATTGAGCATTTAACAAGTAAATCTTGTGTTGGTACTTATAAGAAGTTCAAAAGAAAAAATTAAAACGTCAAATAGTCTTAAGCTTATGTGGATTTCAGTAGTTTAAAATTACCCACCAAAAATTAAAACGTCAAATGCTGCAGTGACATACAAGAAGGAAGAATTATTTTTATTGGGTTGTGACCTAATGTTTATCTTTCCAGACAAAATGAACAGGGTTTTTCTGATAGCTCATTAGACGCCTTCACAGCACCCACCGCGCTGCTCAACTAATAGCTCATTAGACGCAAAAAACTTACTATTCATATCCCCAAATATCACATGTACTAGACACCACGAGAGATAAATCAAAAATTTTCAAAACGGAACAAATATTGTGGTTAAGAACTTATCTTGAATGGTTGTCGAAGCCTCCAGAATTTTCACTGCTTTGCTCTGTTCTTTCACGAAGCGGTTCGTTAATCAATGTCGATTGTTACGGACAAGAAGAGTGTGTCTATCTTTGACAAGTTGGAAGACATACTTCCCCTTAAGCGGTGACCAGCTGAATCGTTATACACAATATTTGTTTTGTCCTTCTTGATTTTCAATATGCGCATCCAAGAGATTTCCCGTCTTATTGCTCGAGATACACCATGAATCGGAATCGATTCAAAATTCTCGGCCCATACATGGGTGACACCATCATGAACACTCAATTTCATGGTTTGGCACTCTCACCACTCTTAGAAAAGACAGTGATGCAATCGAACTCCACATGGACTCTATTTTCGCAGGAATAGCCTCCATATTTCTAGAACTCCAAATATGCCCCCACCGACATGATCCCAACTTTAGTCTTCCAATATCCACAATGCAAAAAACTGATCCCTTCGACTAACTTGTTTCATCCATCCTACTGTGAATGGGCAGCAACTGATACTCCAAGAAGACATCTCCATATTTCTGAAACTGAGAGCATGTAATTCCCTTAAACCAGAGAAAAATTACTATCCTTAAAATTGTTGTGAAAAAATCCACTTAAACAAACAATTCCAGAATATGGTTAGTTTGAAAACTTGAATTGATAAATTCAGAAAACAAAATAGAGAAGAAAGGAGAAAAAGATAGAAAAACTTATCAAATTGTAAGAGATGTGAAGATTGATGGTGTAGGCTAAGGCGGTCCAGGACCTATCTTTATGATAGTAATTTTCCCCACTAAACAGTGCAAAATGGGTTATATGGAAATTCTACCCACCGATACAATGCCTACCACGGTAGAAAAGAAGCAAGATTGCACTTCTTGCCTGCTCCTAAATTAGAACCCACACGGACAAGAAATAAGAGACTTGGAAGAGAGATATGAAACTGAAAACTTAATTTGACAACAAATGAACACTTGTATTTATAGACATGAAATGGAGCTTAAAGCACCTCTTAGAAAAGACACTTCCAAAAGATACAACTTTTGTTAAAAGTAACAACTAAATGAAACAAGACAACTCTTTAGAAAAGTTATCAATTTAAATTCAAACACAAAAATAATATTTTGGAATCTTTACACAACACTTTCCACTGCAGTCACCTCCATCTCTGGTTCCGATCTCGTCAACGAGCCCTTCTCCCTCCAATCGCGCTTCGACTAAGACGTTCATCCAACTCAACAACAAGCTCCTCGCCCGCCTTTTCACCACCACCCAAACCCCTGCCACCTTTCTCTCTTCTCATCTTCTTTGACTTCATTACTTGTCCAATAAAATCGTTACTTGTCTAATAATATTATGGCGTGGAAACTCTATTTTACCCAAAATATCGTTACTTGTCTAATAATAATTTAATACATTGAAAATTAAGCGTTTATTGTGTTTGTGCGCGCGCGGGAGGGGGGGAGGGGAGTATTGGATTTTATTTTTCTCTGCAATGTATGTTCTCAATGCCTTCCATCAAGTATGGCCTCCTGCACTATAGTATTAGTACTTCAAAATTTCATTGAGCGAAATGAGTACTTAGATTGGTCATATTAGCTAGTGACAAAAAGAATTTCTGTTAGTTTATACCCTTAATTTGTCGAAACTGTCACATTGCAATTTAGAATCCTGAAACTAGTTGACTACATTTTTCATTTGAAATAAAAACATCAATTCAAAATTGATAAAATATTTCGTCCATAACTTAACAAAATATTCTTTAAGTTGAAAAAAAAGTCCAATTTTTAGGGGAAGACTGTAAATTCCTTATAAAAATAGCACCATCGCGGCCACCATGGTTGCCGCATCAACCGCCATTAGAGGTGCACACGGATCGGATCGGTCCGTATTGAGGTTTAGTAAATCCGATCCGCCGGTTTACGGATAGAAACGGATTGGACCCAATCGGATCCACGGTTTTGCGGATCGGACCGGATTAATCCGCGGATCACAAATATTTTAAAATATTTTTAAATATGTTCAACTAACAAAGTAAACACTATTATACAATTATTATTTAGTATAATTTTAGTTAATGTACGAAATATCTTCCTCTTTATATCATCAAAAATCAAAATTATTCAACACAATATTGATAAGTAATGACATTACTAAGTTAAAGTTACCATTAGAACAAATCATATTGATGAAATTAGTAAAAATAACATAATAATAAGTATAAACGGATTAAACGGATTGACGGATCGGATCGGATTTATATTTCTTGATCCTAGTCCAATCCGTCACGGATCGGTTCGGACCCAATCCGTCACAAATCAGACGGATTTACGGATCGGTGCGGATTGATGGATTTTTGTGCACCCCTAACCGCCATAATCACCCATCTTCTACCCAGATTCAGGCTGAAGTTCTCTTTCCTTTTTTATAAAAAGAACATATTTTTATACATGAAATTGAGAGAGACAAGTTCTTCTAAAGCAGATGGAGCAGTTTCTAACAATTTTTTTCAATGCCAAACAACAATCACATATGGGGAGATCGAGTCACATTAAGCAGAGGGAATGGAAAGATCAAGAAACTAAAAGATGTCAGTTTAAGCCCGGATTCTCCACGCTCGACCACAAATTAGTAAAAGAAAAGCAGATAGAGAGTAACCGGTTCTTGGTGATCATAGAGGAGCATATTGGGAATCCAAAACTTTTAAATCGATGTTTTGGTTGAAGTATAGCCTTCGCTATGGTAGTTTGGAGTAGAAGAAGAAGGGATGAGATGTCATGTTCCATTCTTTTCAAAATCCAATTTTTGGTCACTTTACAAAATAAGTGGCCATCGGTTGCCAATTTCTTTCCGACAATTACAAAATATAACCAATTCCGGCGATAGCCATCGAGATTTGAATAAAACGCTTACGTTTCACTAAATAGCTAAGTGGAACGGGGTATTCTGGATTATCTAAAGCTAATATGGCTAGGAAAGGACTTGAGAAGGAAATAGCCATTTAGTTTGAGGGTAGTTTGTCTTTTTTGGCCTTAATGGTTGTATGTAACTCCTCGTTTCTAAAGAAGGGGATGAAGAAAAATTAATGTGTATGTAAAAAAAATTTCTCTCGCCCTCCAAAGAAGGCTTTGTTCCTTTAATTTATGTTGTGTTAACCTTAATTAATAAATTTCCTTGTCAATCCCTAACATCGCAACAATCAAATTGAGCTAAATAACACATAACTTGGCCAATTTTGTGTAGTCGAGTGACCGAAAAACCACCGTTGAAATATCCCATTTTTTTGGTTTCTTAGAAAGTAAGAATTCCACCTCAAACTTTGTATCCCTACTTGCTCGTGGAGCAATCTCGTTGAAAAAGTGTTAAAACAAACATTTACAGCTTCTTTCACAATGGGGGCTGAACTTGTTGCATGATTTAAGGCTGAGTCATACTATATGGTTGCATAATTTTATCTCATGTCTTGGGACTCTTAACTTACTTGTCAAACAGTTGAAGGTAAATTATGATAACACCGTAGTTGACTTTCTTTTGAGGAATAGACATCATTCTAATGGGTCCAAGCATATGACCTTAAATAATGTCAAGGGATGAGTGCAGAAGTAACAAGTTTTAGTTGATATTTTGAGTACAACTCTCATAGTTGCTGATCTATTAATGAAAGTATTGTCGCCAATGATATATACTTAACATTTTGTTAGGATGGTGTTTTGGACAAAGTATGACTTATATTTTGGTGGTTACGTATTGTGTCCAACATGATGCTATGATATTTCAGATGCTTATATTTTTTTGTTTTCAGTTATGTTTTCTCATATTAGGCTAGGACTTTGTTTTAGTACGAATCAGGAATTGTTATTAGAAGAAAAAGTTAAAGGGGCGGTTACGGAATTACAGACTAGATTGGTGGGAGTCATTAGTGGTGTGATACATACAAGCAAATATGATAAAGTAGTCATATATCATCATTGTTAGCCTGATTGGGTAAAGCTAATTATCGTATTACAGTGTTTACATATTTGGATATATCGCTTGTTCTCTTGAATCTTTGACACGTTCCAACTGCAAATGCACAGTTGTCAGTGTAGTAATAATTCCGGTAAGACCGGTTTTGTCGAACCCAAATGACTTCTTGTAACTTAGTTTATATTTCTTAACCTTGTGTGGGCAAATCGCATTGTTTGTGTTTTACTAATTCTATGAGAATTGAAAGGCAGCTCATAAGCTAACCGTTTGAATGATCACACGATTAACGAGATTTATTGATAAAGTTACTAATGGGAGACAAGTACCGGGAATTCTCTTGTGGATCGCTAAAGAAGTTATGGATGACGCTTTGACTTATGAAACACTAAAACGCCTCTCTTGCTAGTCAGGAAAAGTAAAATTCGCCACGTTACCAAACAAATTGTCTATACTTAGAGCTAATTCAAACCGAGTTACCAAGCTTGATTTAGTTCTAAGTATGCATTAAGGTTCCTGATTCTACTTTAATGATCATAGTTTACACTACCGAGTTACCAAGTAATGATACAATTAGGTGAAAAGTTCAATTTTGCGACTACAACTCATGGAGTTACCACGCCAATCGTAATTAAAATCAACCATACGGTAGCTAAGCGCAAGAAAGATAGAAATTCAAGCATAACTAATCATAACAAGAGAAAATCGCATTAATTAAGTCAAAACAAGAATCATAATCTCAAAACATTTCATCCATACCAAACCCTAGCTACCTAATGAGAATTCCCAGCAATAAGGAGTTTAGCTAATAGTTGACATGATCAAAATACAAAGTTTGTTGATCATTAAACAAAAACTAAAGAGGAGAAGAAGAGAGAAATTAGACGATCGTTCCAAGCTCCAAGAGATCGCTCCTTGCCTTCCAACGTCTTCCAATAGCTCCCCGTATGTCGAATGGTCCAAAAGCACGGACTTCTAGGCCTAAAACCAGTCCCAAAGCTTTAAACTTTTCCAAAAATTGCATAACAGCCCCAAAATTCTGAGGTTTCGCGCTCTGTTCGCACGAACACAAAAGTGTTCGTACGAACACTTATTCACAATACCTTTTGTTGTTCCTAGTTTCTACCAGAGGTTTTCACCAATTATCGAGCTTCAAAAATTATTCAAAGGCATTCTATTGCACGAACAAAATTCTTGTTCGCACGAAGAGAATTCTTGTTCGCACGAACAAGCCTGGAGATGAGCTCAGATTATCATCCTCTTCGACGTACCATAACTTTCTCGTCCGATCTCCGTTTGAGCTCCGTGACCTATCGTTGGAAATCTATTTGAGTCTAATTTCATTTTCCAATGGTCTCACTCCAAAATAAATATAAACAGTCAAGATACTCTCGAAATAGTGAAGATCGGTCACTTTTGCTCCTCCCACTTTGCTTCTCTTGCTTCCACTTGACTTCCGAAGCTCGGTTCCTCTCTCCACTTGCTCTCCTCATGAAATGTTCCTGTAAATCACAATAAGAACACTATCACAAAGATCAAATGTGACAAAATTATGCAATCATACTTACAAATATTCAAGAAACACCCGGATTGTACGTTTAAGCTCAAAACATCCAAAATCTCTTTTTTCCCAATTAAGCTCGAATCTCATCACTTTGCACCGAAACGCGCACAAATAGAAATGTTTCACATACGAAAGATGACTTCAACTAAGGAGTTACCAATCTTGATCACATGTTAGGTCTTAAAAAATTCCGTGATCACATGTCAACTTCTTTTGTCATGGAATCCACCAAGTCTCCTCTAAATTTATATATATTCATTTTAGTTAATCAGCTTAGTGGACCAAATGGAAGAATATAAAATCACATTTGTAATAAAATCGCCCACTAAGGTAGTGGTTAAATTATTATTGGATTCGATACTAAAATGTAAAGATAATTATTAAGTTACTAACTAATTATTCATTTTATGATTTTATTAATTAACTCATAATCAAATAATCAGGGCCATGATATCAGTTATGCAATGGCGGCTATTTGATGAACGTATGTTGCCGTCTTCTCTCCTTCACAAAGAGACATGACTTCTCCTCAATAGCTAATCAAAGATCAACATCACTTCCATCACTCACAGAAAACATAGAGGTACTATTACAGAGACAGAGAGAAGAAAGAGAGTCAGTCGATTACTTTTTAAAAAATTGTAGGTACTACAATTTTAGATGAAGAAAAAACAATTAAAGGTTTCACATTCTTCAATCAATTTTTTGATTTTTTTTAGCTACTTTGGAAAATAGGAACATAAACGTCTTACATAACAAACAAAGAAAAACGTAACAAAAAAAACTTAGACGAACATCCCAACTTCAAGATGGGTGGCGATGAGGAGGCCTTTGATGTTGTCCGGGGCTTCATCAAGGATCTTGAGATGATCCACTTGTTCCGCCTCCATGTTAGCTAGCGCATTGGGCACCAAATTTGCCTCCCTACCAACATATTTGATTCTTCCCACAATCCTACTTAAGAGCACTTTCCCGTCATCACTTGAGCACTCATAAAGGTTGGACCATTGATGTTGCCTTGGAAGATGTTCACCACCTCAATGCATTCGCTCTCAACCTCCAGGTTGATCCAGTTTTTGTTGTAAGACACCGTGAGTCCCTTATAGATGCTTCAGATTTCACTTTCCAAGCTAGTGCATCCTCTGATCTTGCCAATGAAGCCCATCTTTTAGTCTCCATCGCTGTTCCTTAAGACACCCCAATACCTTCTTTCTTTTCATCCATCCACACGCATCCATCAACATGCAACTTAAATTGACATGTCAGGGGAGTACACCAATTAAAACTTTAAGGGATAAATTAAAGTAAAAAGGCCTAGGTGATGATAGAAATGCTCTCTGAGTGAGCTGTGTCTGCTTTCTTATAATCTGAACATAAACCATGTTAGTCTCAATAGAATTATTAAAAATGAAGCTGTTTCTTCTCACCAAATATTACAAAGAGTAATGACGAACATAATACGATGTTCGACACCTCCTACGGACTCTTTCTTGTTTAAATTAGAGAGGATCCAATCAGTTAAGGAAGTGTTTGATACGGATACCGTATCATTATTATTTATTTATTTATTAGTTTACCAGTTATTTGAGTTATTTAATTATTTTATTTGGTTATTTAGTGATCTAGGCTTGGTCCGTTGTAGTCTAGGATTAGGTTTAGGGTTTAGCTATTTATCTATTTAAGCAGTGTCATTTTTCATTTTTATTCAGTCACTAAAGAAGTATTTCTCTCTCTCTCTCCCTTTACTTTATTAGTTTCTCAATTTATCGATACCATTTATCGTATCAACTGGTGCTTTCATTGAGAGAATGGCAGACGTGGGTAATCTCCCTCGCGCCTGTCTCGGACTCAGTGAAGAAGACTGCGACGTCATTAAAAGACTCCTCGACAAGCTCGATGCTATGCATAAGCGTTTGGTAGAAGAAGACACCGCTGCTAAAGAACAAGTCGCACGTTTAGCAGAAGACGCCGCGATGCAAGCTTCCTTCCCACACTTTCAAATATTTATGCGGGAGTTGCAAGAGCGACATAAGGCCACACCGCCGCCGGCCTCGGCGCCATCCCACCCAGCGGTACGAAGCCAACAGCTGTTGGAATAGATGCCCTAGAGGCAATCGTATATTTAGTATGAACATTGTTTTGGCTAGAATATTCATTTATTATATATTGTGATATTTAATATAATAAAAATCTTAGATACAATGTGTTGTTTATCTTAAATATCCCTAGTCCACTATATTGATTAATAGGACGATCAAATATAGACTAGTATGTGGGTAGATGATATGGAGATATCAAGTCTAACACATGGGTATGCATTAGGAGTAATGACATACTGGATTGACCCACAACGAAAAGGATACACTAGATTATGTCAAGTACCCAATCGCTTCTCGTAGTGCTAATATAATTTCAATCCTTAGACTTGAAGTCACTAGATACTCTAGTTGTGGAATATTGTTCTTTGATCTTATCAAACGTTACACCGTAACTAGGTATTCATAAAGATAGCTATCGGACATGATAGGAAACAAGCTTAGAGATCATAGTGATGTAGATAGGATTTGTCCCTCCCACATAATGGGGGTAAATGTCCACGGCCACTCGAGGGATGAGGCTTAGACTCAGATAAATCAATATGGACATATTAATGTTATCTGCTAGAATAAGCATATTCCCAGGATCAAGGAACTATGGATTGGATATACTAGTGTGACTATTTATGTCTCGTGTCCAATCTGGATATGGAGACAAAGGGATAGTGCAATATAAGATATTTGGCACAAGAGGTTTGTCGGGATTACTGACTATTTCTATTGGTTGGGTAGCATGGATGTGTTGCTAGACACCGCTCCATGTTAGTAAGAGTTACTACCAACTATATAGAAACCTATGGGGTCACACGTCAAATAGAGTAGAGCTAGATTTGAGATTAATTAATATTGATTAATTAATAGAATGATCATTGTGCAACACCTTGCAAAATTAGTAGGACTAATTTGCAAGGAAGGGAATCATTCTAGTTCATCTAGAATTAGGAAACACCTTTATGGAAACAACAAGGAGTTGTTGGAGTATATAAAGGAGGCTCTAGATTCCTTCCCACTTAATGTTATTAGACATAAAAAAATAGAGTGGCAGAGAAAAAGAGAGAGAGAGAGAGCAAGACAAGCCTAAGGCCGACGCCCTAGGCCCGTCTGCCCCCCTTCCCGACGGCACAAAGAGGAAGCCGAAACCTCCTCTTGTCCTTGCTTTGATCTTCTTCCCTCTTCCTCCATGTTCAAGCTAGCACTTGTTTGAAGGAAGTATCTAGATATCACATCTAGACGTGGATCAACCGTAGAGACGAGGACATCATTCTTCGTGTGATCTCACAAATCAAAAGGTACACAATACTATGTCTCTTATCATGTTATGATGTCTCCTCCTGACGATCCGTGGTGGGCTTTGAAGTAGGATTAATTTTTGTTATTCCGCTGCGTTACCTACGTCAAAACCCAAAAGTGGTATCAGAGCCACATGTCGTAGAGCATAACATGATTTTATGTGTTACGATTTCAGTTTATACACCGTATTATTGTTTATTACGCGAAAACTGAAAATAATTGGGATAGTACATGCAAAATTGAATTTGATTCAATAAAATAAGATCCAATTTAACATTGGATGTTAGAATTGGTGAGTTTAATCACATAAGATGTGAACAATTGGGTGGTTTGAAAATTAGGGTTCATGGGCACATGATTGAAAAGGGGTTTTCAATTATGGAAACAAATTTATGGAATTAATTCAATAAGAAACAACCTTGCTTGGGCAACAAGGAAGAGGGAAGGAGGCTAGGGCCGAAACCCTAGACGTCCGCCCCCTCCCTTGCGCGCCAAGAAAAGGCCGTGGGCCACATGGGGCGGCCGGCCTTGGGCCGGGCCTTGTGGCGGGCGGCGGTCCTAGGGGTTCAGGCCCCTTGTTGGCTTGAACGCCTTGGACCGTTGTAACCCTAATTACCCAATACAATTAAAATTGAACAAGCGCGTTAAAAATTGGTTTTTAACTTTAGTAGGTGCTTTGTTGCATGGTGGATGGATATGGCCTTGGATTGTGGATGTTTATTGCTTTGTGGTTTGGTTTAGGGCCTGCGAGCTTATCAAATTTATATAATAATTGATTAGGTTTTACGGCCTGCGAGTCGTCTTTTTCTCCTCGACATGTGAGGCTTTTGTTATTTATTTACTCTAGATGTAGGCTAGAATTAGAAATATTTAGATGATAGCCAAGAGCATGGAGAAGAAGGCCGGAGGACCAAAGAAGCCAAAAGAAAAAGATGACGCCCCCTAGGCGCGCTCCTATGGTGGAGCACATGGAGATGAGCTCGGCACTTTAGGGAAATTGGATATTATCATTGGCTTGATAATATAATTAGTCTAGGGACCATATCCATGCCACGTTTTTTTTTATTTTGTGGATGTTTATTATTCATGCCTTGTTATTTAATTTTGTGTGTATGGCGATACTAGCAAAAACGATAACAAGATAATAATAAACAAGGTTGGTCTTTTATTGTGGATTGCCCAATCCAAATAAGTAGACCATGTTGATGAGATCAACCAAACAAATTAAGAGAGAAAATCCCTCAATTAAATATTGTGTTTTGCCTTCTCTTTCCAAAACACCCTTCATGATCAGGGTTCATTAAATTCGGGCTTGCCAAAGCAAGGCGATTTTAATTTACCATGGTGTGTTGCGGACGACACAAGCTAGTAATGTGTTTATGTTGAAGCAAGAGGTTGGACGCAACTAGGCAAGAATTAATTGGATTGATTAGCGTAGAGGCATGCCAATTAGGTGTTATCCATGGGATAAAGAATAAAGAGTTATTCACCTAATTGGACCAAGAGTTGCATGGGATGCAATTAGAATGGTTCCTACCTAAATAACCTATTCTTGGGTGACTTTCCAAAGCAAGCTCAAGAAGAAGTGATACGGGATCTTGGACCCACTAGAAAAAATAATGATATTTTCCGCATTAATGGTGAGGGCTATTAATCCGAGAAAAATAGTGGGAGCTATATTTGCTGATCTAGCCATTGTTGAATATAGTTAAATTGTTCAAAAGACTAAAATTGCACATTTCTCGTTTTGTATAATTCCAAATGGCAAACAACAACGCATCGGCTTCATCCCTACGATCTGTCCTTGAGAAGGATAAACTGTCTGGAACGAATTTCCTTGAATGGTACAGAAACTTAAGGATTGTCCTTAAGCAAGAAAAGAAGCTATACGTCTTGGACACCCAAATTCCAGAACCACCACAAGATGAGTCTCTTCTAGCGGAAGTAAGGGCACGTCAGAAACATATTGATGATTCTAATGACGTGACTTGCCTCATGCTTTGTACCATGACTCCTAAGCTTCAGAAGCAGCATGAGAATATGGAAGCCTATGATACGATCATACACTTGAATTAATTTTTTCAGGAACAGGCTAGGCATGAGCGCTATGAGGTGGCTAAAGCATTATTCAAGAATAGTCTTGCAGAGGGGAATCCAGTAGGGCCTCATGTGCTCCGAATGATCGGGTACATTGAGAACCTTGAGAGACTAGGATTGTCATTGCGCCAAGATTTGGCTACTGATCTTGTCTTGCAATCATTGCCTGACAATTATAATCAGTTCATCATGAACTATAATATGAACGAGATCAGTAAAACTCTGCCTGAGTTATTGAATATTCTGAAGACAGCGGAAAAGAGCGTCAACAAAGGCAAGGGCAAGGCCATATTGATGGTGCATAAGAAGAAGGGCAAATAAGTTGCCTCTACTTCCAAAGGAAAGCGCAATAAAGTTGCGAAATCCAAAGAAGCCCTAAATCCTAGTAGAGGCGTGGATAAGGGTGAGTGTCACTACTGCAGCCATCCGGGTCACTGGAGGAGGAATTGCCCTAAATATCTGGAGGATAAGAATCTTGGAGTGGTGATTCCACCACCACCAGGTATTTATGTTATAGACGTCAATCTTTCTATTTCTTCATCTTAAGTATTGGATACCGCATGTGGTTCTCACATTTGTCTTAATGTGCAGGATTTGAAAAGAAGTAGAAGATTGAGTAAAGGAGAGATAGATCTGCGCGTCGGGAATTGAGCAAGAGTTGCTGCATTAGCTGTAGGCGTTTATGAGCTATCTTTGCCTTCTTAACTTATTTTAGAATTAGACAATTGCTTTTACGTGCCTGCTATGAGCATAAACATTATTTCCATTTCTTGTTTGGACGATAAGGGTTTTTCTATTTCAATAAAGGAAAAGTGTTGCTCCATTTATTTTGATAGTATGCACTATTATAGTGCGCATTTGTCTAATGGATTGTATATCCTTGATCTAAATATTCCAATCTCTAACATAAATACTAAAAGGATTAAAACTAATGATTTAAATCCAACATATGTATGGCACTGTTTTTTAGGCCATATAAGTGAGAAACACATATCTAGACTCCATAAGGATGGACTTCTAGACTCATTTGATTTGGAATCATATGGGACATGTGAATCTTGTTTATTAGGAAAAATGAAAATGTTCCCTTTCAATAAGAAAGGTGAAAGGACTAGTGAGTTGTTGGCATTCATACATACCGATGTATGTGGACCATTCCCCACGCCTGCCAGAAGTGGTTACACCTACTTCATCACATTTACTGATGATTTCAGTAGATATGGATTTGTATACCTTATGAAGGCCAAATTCGAATCCTTTGAATTGTTCAAAGAATTCAAGAGTGAAGTAGAGAAGCAACTTGGCAAAAGTATTAAGGCTCTACGATCGGAGCGTGGAGGATAGTACTTGAGCCAAGAGTTTGATGAGTATCTTAGAGAATGTGGGATAGTATCCCATCTCACTCCACCCGGAACGCCACAATGGAATGGCGTGTCCGAGAGGAGAAATCGCACTCTATTAGATGTGGTGCGATCTATGATGTCTCAAACAGATCTTTCGATATCTTTTTGGGGACACGCTCTAATGATGGCATCTTTTACCATTAACCGCGTTCCATCCAAATCAGACATGAAGACACCATATGAGATATGGACTGTGAAGCGTCCCTGTCGTTTATGAGGATCTGGGGCTGCGATCTCTATGTAAAACGTTTACAAACAGGCAAGCTCGGGCCCAAAGCGGATAAGTGTAAATTTATGGGATATCCTAAGAAAACTAAAGGATATTATTTCTACAATCCCATCGAGAACAAAGTGTTTGTTTCTCGGACCGGCGTGTTTCTAGAAAGAGAGTTTGTCTATAAAGAAGCAAGTGGGAGGGCTGTAAACTTGAAGAGATTCAGGAACCACGAATCACTGAACCGATGATAGAACATAAACGAGAACCGCAAGTAGTTGTGGAAGAACCTGTTCAGGTGACACGGGACCTCCGTAGATCAGGAGGAGTGCGTCATGAGCCAGAGAGGTATGGACTTCTCGTGACTGAGCCTGATGACGTACCACTCATAGATGATGAGCCTGCAACCTACAAAGAGGCCATGAAAGGCCCAGACTGTAAGAAGTGGCTAGAAGCCATGAGATCCGAAATGGATTCCATGTACAGCAACAAAGTCTGGACTTTGGTGGAACCACCCGAAGGGGCTCGGCCCATAGGGTGCAAGTGGGTCTTCAAGAAGAAGACCGACATGGATGGCGAGGTAGTTGCCTATAAGGGGCGATTGGTAGCCAAAGGGTATAGACAGATTCATGGTATTGACTATGATGAGACCTTTTCACCAGTCGCCATGACTAAATCCATTCGAATCCTACTTGCTATTGCAGCATACTACGACTATGAGATTTGGCAGATGTATGTCAAAAAAGCGTTCCTTTATGGGAACCTCCTCAAGGATGTGTACTGATAACTCCATATTTGGAGTTATATTCGTATATGTTTCTTTACCGTTTTGCGTGTATTCCGATGCGTTTTGATGGATTTTGGACCATTTCTTGCTAAAATTGGAGCATGTTGAGTCTTTGCATGTTAATGATGAGTCCGGGCTCTTTTTGCATTAATTTTGACTATATTTTATCACGTTTGATCTTCCGGTATGTTTCTCGTGTTGTGGTTTTCAGGAACCGGGAGCTCGGGACGTGGCATTGGAGCAAAAGTGAACTTCGGAAAAGTTGGAGGCTCAAAGGAATGCTCGGGAAGTGAAGACGACGGGAAAAAGAGCAAGAAGATGGAGTTTCGTTGGTGGCTGCCCAGAAGTAATCGTACGATTACATGGAGGTAAACGTACGATTACCCCTTAGCCAAAATCTCATTCAGCAAGTAAAAGCAGCAAGTAATCTTACGAAGTAAACGCAGAGGTAAACGCAGCATGCAATCGTACGATTACATCAAGGTAATCGTATGATTACCTCTGCTGCCAGGATCGGATTTTTGGGGCAATTTTGCTATTTTGGCATAGTTTTGAGATGTTTGAGCCACGGAAGACTTAGTAAACATTGGGGAACGTGTTTGGCATCAGAAAACACATTGGGAGACGTGCTTGGAGAGCTTGGAGCTAGGTTGGAGAGCTTGGATCATCCGTTTGGCTTCTAATCTTCGTTTCTTCTCTAGTTTTTTATATTGTATCATGAAACTTTGTATTTTGAACATGTTTATGCGTAGCTAAACGCTTATTTCTGGATATCTCGTAGGAAACTAGGGTTTGATCACTACGTATTGTGATTTATGGATTTGCTTGCATGCTTTCTAGCTTAATTGATGAAGTTTTATCTAGTTATGTGTATTTTACATCTTTCATCTATCTTTTCTATTAGTAGACGTATTAATAGGATTGTCTTAGGTTGTGAATGATAGAGGAATCTACATTCGTTGCCCGGAAAATTGAAATACACACTAGCCGTATCTAGGGTTGAGGAATCTTGCTAGTTAGCTAAGAACAAAGAGTAGAATTAATATCGTAATGCGTGTTTGAACTTGAGTAGGCTAGAGGAATCAGTTATGAGAGTTTAAGCATAGTTATTGGTTGAGACATCTTCAATATAAAATTGCTTGTTTAACTAGAACTAAAATTCATCGTGTTAGTAGAACATAAATCCAACGTAGTGTGAAATACCTAGTGATCCGTAGAGATATCCTGATTTTGACCCATTTTGAGAAACAACCAAATCGACTCGTGCTTATTAATCTTGAAATAATTCTTTGAATTATTTGAGATAATTGTTGTTTTTAATCATTAGTAGAAATAGAACAAAACAACTGCGCTTTGCCCACACAAAGAACAAATTTAGTAGTTAATTTACACGAAGTCTCTTGGGTTCGATAACCCGGATTTCCGGAATATTATCACTACACCGACAACTGTGCACTTGCAGTTGGAGCGTGTCAAGTTTTTGGCGCCGTTGCCGGGGACTTCAGATAAATTAGCTATTATTTTTCTATTTAGGGATTTACTATTTCAGTTTATATCTGTTACTCACCTGTTTTGTGTGTGTGATTCGTGTTTTCAGGTCTGATTCACTTGGTGCATGTCACGTTCTCGAAACGAGCCTTTGCATCCAACACTTGAAGACCCGGAATCCTTATTGCGAGCACAGAGTAGAGACAAGAGGAAAGCAAATTCAGTTCAGATGGACGAGAAAACTAGAGCTGAGTTTGAGAGGTTCCGCAAAGGCCTCGAAGATGCAAAAGCAGCTAGATCTGCAGCTGTGGAAGATGCAGCAAATCGAGCAAGGGAGACTGAGCAGCTTAGGGCTCAAATGGCTAAGATGCAGGCAGTGATTGATCGCATGAACCCCCCAAATCCACGACAACTCCCTGGTGCAGAAATAGTTGATAGAAACAATGGAGGAGTTAATGGTGGAAACAACGGTGGCAATGGGAACAATGGGGGTAATAATCGGAACAATAACGGCCGGAATGTGGTGGAGCAAGTCAACAATGCTGAGGAGGATGAGCGTCTTTTGGTGGACTACTTCAGGACTACACCGGAGGGATATCAGCCTACCATTGTCAGGCCGCAGATTAATGCCGCGCATTTCGAGATTCGCCAACCGTTGATCAATATGGTTAGGGATGAATGCTTATTCACTGGAGCCCCGAGTGATGATCCACATCAGCACTTGCTCAATTTCGAGCAGATTACTTCTACCATGTATGACCAGAGAGTTCCAATCGAGACGATAAAGCTCATGCTTTTCCCCTTCTCTTTATCGGGAAAAGCAAAGACATGGCTTATGGAACTTCCAGCAGGCAGCATAGTTACATGGGCAGATTGTAGCAGAGAGTTTCTCAGGAAGTATCTTCCACCATCCAAGGTTGCTCAACGGATGGCTGACATAACTAAATTTACACAGCAGGAAGATGATTCTCTGGGTGATACGTGGAGAAAGTTCAACCAGCTCCTTCGCCGATGCCCTACACACGGAGAGCCATGGTATAAACTTCTCCATTACTTTTATAATTCCTTGGACAGAGAGACTGCTAGTGAGCTAGACATAATGGCTCAAGGAAATTTTATGGGACTGGGACTACAGAGACGTCGTGATCTGCTAGATAATGTAGCAAAACGTGAATCCACGAGGTCTGAGACTCGTACAAACACGAAGTCAGATGGGGCATTGGTTAGTAAGATAGAGTCTATGGTGGAACAGAAATTTGAACATGAGATGGCAGTGATGACTTCGGCTTTCAGTAATTTGAATCCATCGGCACAGGTGAAGTCAGTGGGAGAGATGGTAGCAGATGCAAATCAGGGATATGGGGATGGCATTGAAGACGTGAATTACATGGGTCAACAAAGACAGCAGCAATGGCCAAACACCTATCATCCCAACAATCGCAATCACCCCAATTTCAGCTATGCCAATCCGAATAGTGGTTTATATGCGCCAGGTCATAGGCCAAATGTTCCTTACCAAGCTCAGAGACAGGTTCCACAACAACAGGCTCCACCTCCACTCTCAGAAGAACAGGATACAAACGCGATGTTGAGGAAACTGTTAGCTAGCAATGATAAGATTGAGAGCAAGATTGTAGCAATGGAAGCTTCGCTAAAGAGCCATGAAACACAAATTGGCCAAATAGCTAATCAGAATCCTCGACTTCCACCAGGTATACTTCCGTCCAACACTATTACTCCAACTGAGCAATTGAAGGCTATTACTACTCGCAGTGGGACCACTACCCAGGATCCCCCATATCCTACCCATGCGCGAGCTGAGGCGACTAAGGCCACTGAAAAAGCCTTGGATGAAGAGATTCCCGTGCCTACCGTGATTCCCCAATCAAAGGACACGGTGAGAAAGTCAGATGAGAAAAAGAAGCCAAGGGAGGAATACAGTGTGCGAGTGCCATACCCGCAGAGATTGAAGAGTCAAGAGGATGCCAAGCATTTCAAGAAGTTTCTGGATATCTTCAAGAAACTGCACATTAATATACCTTTTGCGGAGGCCATTTCACAAATGCCTAAATATGCCAAATTTCTCAAGGACCTCCTTTCTGATAGGAGGCGCATGGATGACTTTGAAACCGTGACTCTGAATGAGGAGTGTAGCGCGGTTGTGCAAAAGGCGCTACCAAAGAAGATGAAAGATCCGGGCGGTTTCATCATTCCTGTTACATTGGGAGATGAATTTCATGGGAGGGCATTATGTGATCTTGGTGCAAGTATTAATTTGATGCCCACATCAGTTTTTTAGCAACTTGGTGTGGGAGATCCTAAGCCTACTAGGATGTGCTTGCAGATGGCTGATCGCACTATAAAATGCCCCAGGGGTGTTTTAGAGGATGTATTAGTGAGAGTTGAAGGACTCATCTTCCCGGCGGATTTTGTGATCTTAGACATGGAGGCTGACGATGATGTTCCTCTTATTTTGGGCCGCCCATTCCTAGCTACTGGGAGGACTATCATTGATGTGGCCAATGGAGAGCTGACTATGCAGATCAACGATGAGAAGGTGGCCTTCAATGTATTTGAGGCTATGAAGTTTCCCGCATACGCGGTGAGCGAGCAGTGCTTTGGGGTGGAGGCATACACGCCAGACGAAGAGGACGATATTTTGTTGGAGAAACTATATGAGGAGCTTGCTCTACTTGATTCCAGCGAGAAAGAGCAAGCCTTAGATGTTCATTGGCGCCAACCATTACCCCTCTTTAATGAGGGAAGCAGGAAGATTCTTACTCCTTCTCTTATTACTGCTCCTGTTTTAGAATTAAAGCCTTTACCTGTTCATTTGAAATATTTGTACTTGGGATCTAATGAGACTTTACCTGTGTGTCTGCATGTTTGGACAGGGAACAGGAAGAGCAGCTTCTCAAGGTACTACAGGAGAGAAAGGCAGCTATGGGATGGACCATAGCAGATATCAAGGGGATCAGCCCCACAGTTTGCCAGCACAAGATTCGGCTCATGGAAGATAAGAAGCCGGTCGTTCAGTTTCAGCGCCGCCTCAATCCTCACATGCAGGAGGTGGTGAAGAAATAGGTGCTTAAATGGTTGGAGGCGGGCATCATTTATCCGATTTCCGACAGCACATGGACTAGCCCGGTGCAATGTGTCCCTAAAAAGGGAGGTATAACTGTGGTGGAAGGGGAAAAAGGTGATCAAATTGCCACTCGTACAGTTACTGGGTGGAGAGTTTGCATGGATTATCGCAAGCTCAATGATGCCACTTTGAAGGATCATTTTCCCCTTCCATTCGTTGATCAAATGCTTGATAGGCTGGCACATCATTCTCATTATTGCTTTTTGGATGGGTACTCCGGGTACAACCAAATAGCAATTGAGCCAGCTGACCAGGAGAAGACGACATTCACTTGTCCTTATGGGAATTTTGCTTTTAGACGCATGCCTTTTGGGTTATGCAACGCACCGTCTACGTTTCAGAGGTGTATGATGTCGATCTTCTCTGACATGATGGAGCAAAATTTTGAGGTATTCATGGATGACTTCTCGCTCTATGGTGATGGATTCGAGGACTGCCTGCAACAGTTGGCCCGGGTTTTGGATAGATGCATTGACACCAACCTAGTGCTCAACTGGGAGAAGTGTCACGTCATGGTTACTGAGGGTATTGTTTTGGTCCACAAGATCTCCAGCAAAGGTTTAGAGGTGGATAGAGCCAAGATCGAGGTGATTGAGAAGCTTCCTTACCCTACCTCTGTCAAAGGGGTAAGGAGTTTCTTGGGACATGCAGGGTTCTATCGGCGCTTCATTAAGGACTTCTCAAAGATCACGAAGCCTTTGTGTGGATTGCTTGAGAAGGATGCAGTCTTTGATTTTAATGCGGAGTGCAAGTCAGCTTTTGATTTGCTCAAGGAAAACCTGATTAGCGCGCCTATCATCACCACACCAGACTGGACCCTACCATTTGAGCTCATGTGCGATGCTAGTGACTATGCGGTGGGAGCAGTTCTGGGCCAGCGGAAGGATAAGGTAGCTCACGTCATTTATTATGCCAGTCGTACTCTTAATGATGCACAGGTTAATTATGCGACCACGGAGAAAGAGATGTTGGCCATCATATTTGGGTTGGACAAGTTCCGTCCATATCTTGTAGGTTCTCAGGTGACGATTTTCACGGACCATTCAGCCCTCAAGTACCTTCTCACCAAGAAGGACGCCAAGCCAAGATTGATCCGGTGGGTTTTATTGATGCAAGAGTTCGATTTGGTGATCAAAGATAAAAAGGGGGTAGAGAATGTGGTTGCGGACCACTTTTCAAGACTGGAGAACGATAAGCAGGAAGATTTGCCTATTCGAGAGGATTTTCCAGATGATCAGCTTATGGTTGTGGTTGCAGCTGTGCCTTGGTTTGCTGACTTGGCAAATTTCAAGGCACTCAACATTGTACCCAAGGACATGACTTACCACCAGAGGAAGAAATTCTTTGCTGATGCGCGACAATACTTCTGGGATGATCCCTATCTGTTCAAGCTGGGAGCGGATAATGTATTGCGGAGGTGTGTTGCGGAGCCGGACACGTTAGAGATCCTCAGACATTGCCACGAGTTGAACTGTGGGGGACATTTCGGAAAATCACACACAGTTGCTAAGGTACTTCAGAGTGGTTTCTTTTGGCCAACTTTACATAAAGACGCCCATCTATTTGTGCAGCAGTGTGACCGGTGTCAGAGAACAGGTAATATTTCTAACCTAAATGAAATGCCTCAGAATTTCGTGCTAGAGGTAGAACCGTTCGATGTGTTGGGAATTGACTTCATGGGGCCATTTCCTCCCTCACTTGGCAATCTTTCTATACTTCTTGCTGTGGATTATGTGACCAAGTGGGTAGAGGCAGTGGCATGCCCGAAAAATGATGGTGCTACAGTTGAGAGATTTTTGCGCAAGAATATCTTCACACGATTCGGGAAACCTAGAGCAATTATCAGCGATGAGGGATCTCATTTTGTTAACAAGCTCTTTGCCAATGTGTTGAGCAAGTATGGAGTGAATACGCACAAGATATCATTGGCTTACCATCCGCAGTCTAATGGGCAGGCGGAAGTGTCCAATCGAGAGATCAAGGGAATTTTAGAGAAGACTGTCAATCCGGGACGCAAAGATTGGTCCCTACACTTGGATGATAGTTTATGGGCGTATCGAACTGCGTACAAGACTCCCTTGGGCATGTCTCCCTACCAGCTCGTTTTCGGAAAATCGTGCCATCTACCGGTGGAACTTGAGCACAAAGCGTTTTGGGCGCTAAAGAAATTAAATTTGGATGCTAAGCTCTCTGGTGAGCGAAGGAAGCAGGCATTGCTTGAATTAGAAGAACACAGGTTGATGGCATATCAGAGTGCCAAGATCTACAAAGAGAGAACCATGCAATGGCATGACAAGCATATCATTCCACGAGATTTCAGAGTGGGCCAGAAGGTACTGATATTCAACGCCCGACTGAAATTGTTTCCGGGCAAGCTGAAGTCAAGGTGGAGTGGTCCATTTACAATTACAGAGGTTTACCCATGGGGATCGCTCGAGGTAGAAGCTGAGAATGGGAACAGGTTCAAGGTAAATGGACAGCGAGCAAAACCGTACGTGGACGTGAATTTCATTGGGGTTATCGAGAGCCTCAAACCAATTCCCGATATATGAGCTCGTCTGAGGTAACTTGGTCGGGCCGTCGACCTTAAATTACAAAGCGCTTGTTGGGAGGCAACCCAACCTATTTATTGCATAGTGTAGATTTCAATACTGTCTTGTTATTTTATTTTGTTCTAACTATTTGAGAGGTGCGAGAGAGTGGATTTAATATTTTCAATGAGTATGTGCAGGAATTCTAGGTGGAAGGCCTATTCCGGATCCCCCTTCTTGATACGCGAGTGAAGAATTGCACGAAAAACGAGAAAGAGCAGACCAAAACGCGTATCGGGACCCGGAATAAAGAAAAAGAGGATTGAAGCCATTCCTACACATATTCAACACACGCACCTGGGGGAGATCAAGTTCCCGGACTCCCCTTCTTGATATACGCAAAGAAGACGTAAAGAAATTGAGAAAACTGGCACAATGGCACGGATTACGAGGTTAATTTTTGAAGACAGGACTGTGAGCTGATTTGAACAGTTCCATAGTGTGGGGGTGGTCGAGAGCTTTCTGTGGATAGGTGGATCGTGTATATCGGAGTCCGGACGAATAAGTTATGCCAAAAAGGATGTTGAGCAAGTGAAAAGGCGCCAAAAAAGCATCCGGAATTGCCAAACAGGTCTTTGGAATGATCAAATTGAAGAATAAAGGGTTTCCCGGACATTGGGAATCTTTTATAACGTAAATTGAGTCTCGAGGTCGAGGAGATCCATGACAGACCAAAGAAACGAGCAACAAAGACGAAAAAGGATGCTAAAAGTGACGAAAAGCATCCGGAATCGCCAAACGGGCCTTTAGAAGAGCAAATTTGAGGAATAAAGAATTCCCCGGACATTTGGAATTGTTTATATTCAAAATGGAGTCTCGAGGTCGAGGAGATCCATGAAAAAAGTAAAGGAACGGTCAAAAAGGCGAGAAAGGATGTTTTCGTGAAGAAAAAGCGATAAAAAGCATCCGGAAAGGGCGAAAGAGGTTAAAACCGTGTGCTATCGGGCTAAATTGTGAAACGGCATGTTAGATCCTAAGAATGGGGGTGAAATATCATGTTTGAGCTTATCGGAGGTTGTTTCGAGCTAAAAATTCAAGAAAAAGTAAGTCGGGAGAAGTTAAAAATTTTGCGGGCTGGTAACTAGGTCGCACGACCTAGTTTGTGAAAACAGTTAGTTTCACTAGGTCGCACGACCTAGTGTTGGGCGAGTTCAGTATGGTCCAAAGGTGGGGTCTTGGTGCAATTATCATGAAACCAATGGGGAGCCGAGTGTAATATATATATATATATATATATATATATAAAAAAGGTCATATCTGCTTCCCTCCCCATCGGGCAAAACCTCTGAAGGCACCATCTTACCCGACGCAACCCTCCACGACCTCCATCTCTTTCACCTCCGACCACAACCACTCCTCGCCGCCACAACACCATCTCACCCGACAGCCACCACCACGACCTCCATCTATCACAGACCTCTCCTCTGTCCCCAACCCCGACCCACAGGTCCGACCCAACTTCCCCCTTCTCTCAGACCGACGGGAGACACCAGCGCCGCAGATCTCTCTCTCTCTCTCACCAACGCCGCAGACCCCTCTTCCCTCTCTCTCACCAACGCCGCCGGATCTCTCTCTCAACACCATCGCAGCCGCCTACCTCCATCCTCCAACAAGCCACCACCGGTTCTCTCGTCTCTTCCTCCATCATCCGACCACTACACACAACCACTGCATCGCCGGAGAAGACAGAAAGAAGGGTTGTTTGGCTGAATTCCGACAAGAACACCCACCTAGGGTTCTTGAGGAAAAATATGAAATTGGAAAAATTGAGGTTGAATTCGGCGAAATTGCTTTAGGGGTTTCGACGGGGACACCGCAAGGAGCAAAAGGCACAGATTGATTGCAAAACTTGGAAGAAAAAAATTCGGCGACCCGAAAACAGCCCGGTTTCTTGAAATTCTGCAATTTTGTGCCCGTAAGACTTGCTCCGGGCACGTAGGTACATTCTAACACTAGCAATTTCCATACTCGAGTCTAGGCACGATTGAGTAAAAGCCCATTTTAATTTTTGTTGCGCTTAGTAGCGTGCTTGGGGGCGATTGCTTAGAGTCCTAGGATTACGTGCTTACGTGCTTACTTGCGTCATATCTGTTACACTTCTTGTCACATTGCACTTGATCGAATTTTTTCACGTTAATTGCTTTATCTTGTTATACTTGCTTTGTTCAAAATGAGCAAACGTGCTAGAATGAGTCGTGATGAGGACCCTGACTACACATTACCCGGGGCGAGTGTGGTGGCAGAACCTGAGAGTGAGTTTGAGTCTGATGGGGGTGACACAGGTGGCCAATTGGTCATCCCGTTATCCCCTGACCTTAGGGTTTTTCATACACCCGTTCCATCCCGATTTCCCCCATTTAGAAAGGGTCGTGGTCATAAGCCGGATGACGAAAAGCTGGAAATTGATAGAGGCGGGGTCTTTTGCGATTATAGGTTTATTTCGGCGACTGCCCAGGGTTTTTACCGATCGAACCCTAGGATTGATAGAGGTGTCCAGGCCGAGAGAGTCTTTCCACTTGAGGGAGTGCCTGAGGACCTACAAAAGGTCGCGAACACCGAGAACTTTGCGGGGTGGATGGAGTTAGTGATAAAGAAAGCCAGTTCTGTACTGACTCGTGAGATTTATGCGAATGCGAGACACACCGATGAGGGTGAGACGTCTAAGCTCAATGACCCTCGTGTGATTTACTGTTGTCGGCACTGGCTAGTTTTGTCTTCTGAGCGCATCGCCGCAGAACTTAAGTGGCCCCCGTTGACAGAGCCCTGTCAATTTAAGATTTATCTGCAGAAAGACCAGCAGACGCTCATTAATGAGGTGTCGGCTTTTTGTTTTGCGGGAGTGCCAGGAGTCGACTGGGATAGGTCTAAAACTAATATCAGACATTGGAAGATCCCAGTCGGATACTTGCTGCCTAAACCAAGGTGGCTCGTTGAGATTTTGGAGTCATGGGTGTTGGGAGTTTCGGCTCCAAATTATGTTGACTTTGAGGTGTGTCTCATGGCTCTTTGTCTATCCAGGGGGCATCGGATAGACATTCCTAGGCGGATCTTCCCGTATTTGCACGAGAGGTATGAATCGAAAAATAGGAAGTCTGCGGGCCATAGTTTCTTACTCATGCAACTAGCTCTGGATTGCGGGGCCAGCGTGCCTAAGGATGAGCGAGACCTCAAACCCAAGGCTCCGAGACACTTTGACAAAATCCCGGACCCGTTGAAAGATGTAGTTGTGATGGAGGCGGGGACTAGTTCTAGACCTCCTAAAGGAAGGGCTAAGAAAAGAGCCCCTTCCTCGCGTGCAGCTCCTACGCCTCCAGCTCCTACTCCTCCAGCTCCTACTCCTCCCGTTCCACCTCAGACTGTACCTCCACCTGTCATTGACCCTGGCCAGCCGAGTGTGAGCTTAGCGGACTTGATGGCCGAGTTGAGATTGACCAGGACTATGACCCTCACATCCCAGGGTCGGTCCTGTGACTATGTGGCTGACATGAGTGCTAGGCAGTTTGAGCATCATCGCAGTAGCATGCGTAACTTAGGACAGGGACTACGTCAGGTGAGTCTGCATCAGCACCGTCAGGACCATTGGTTAGAGGCATTGGCCACTCATGTGGGATTCCCGAGAGATCAGTGGCCTAGTGGCCAAGATACCTACCCTGGTGCCTATGAGTACCATTCGGATGCCTATTCCGGAGATCAGGACCAGGACGGCGAGGATTCGTCCGAGTAGACTTAACACCCCCTGCATTTGAATGCTGAGTCTTTTCGATTGACCTATGCATTCGTTGAGGAAAACGAAGCGTTCAAGTGTGGGGGGGTTTCTCAGCCTTTATTAGCCAAATCCGTGTCTGCATTCACCAGTTACATATATGTCGTTTGTGTCGTATTGTGAGTCAGTTTTTGTAGTCCGTGTCGTGTTTATATATATTGTGTGTGTCGTATTGTGAGTAGTTTATGTTTAGTGCACGTTTTATTTAATTGAGTCCACCTACCCGAGTTGAGTCAGTTTCGAGTCTTCTTTCGAGTCGGCCCATGCATATAGAGTAGGAATTATATATAAAATATAATATATATATATATATATATATATATATAAAATAAAAAGAAATCTGAAAATTGAGAAAGGGCAATCAAAAGAAGCTTGAATTTGGAAAATCGAGGAGTGTGAGAACTTTAGGCATAGGGTATGACGTGTGACCGAGAAGGACAATTTGAGTTCCCCTTAGTATGTATAGAGAGACTTCTTTTACGGGAATACCTGCCTATTTTTAATACACTTAAATGATTTTCAAATCTAAAGTGTGTGCCGTGTTTTATTACAAGAGTTGAGCTAGGTGTGAGCTAAACAAGCCGAACATTCATGTGTACGTCTTAGGTAGTCGCCAACCCGCCTCGTAGTGGCACACAGAACAGCTGTGCGAGGTGTGTATTAGAGCACTCACTGCTTATAGAACTTACCTTGTAGGACCACTAGTAAACCCTGTTTTGAACCTTGGATTCTTTGATAACCTCTGGACTTAGGGTGACGATTCTTGGCCTTCACCATCGATTGGTTAGAATCACCGCTTTAGTGCGTCACGAGGGTGTTTGCAGTTGAGGGGGTTCGATGAGGGAGTACTTCATGATATATTTGAGTGAGTCTTACGTATCGCATGTACTTCATTTATGATTATCGAGGGGAATGCGAGGGTGAGTGAGAGTAGGCTTGCGCACTTCGGTGTGGCGGTGTTCCATGTCATTACACCATGGACACAGTTGTGGAGAGCCGTGAGTGCGTGACATCTAATACGCACAAATTGGGTTGGGTGATTTAATTGGTGGATCGTGCTAGGGATCATTTCTTTTCATCATCTTGGTGTAGGAGGATCGGTTGGATTAAGCACGAGACTTACATTGTTTTGATTACTTGAGAGGGGACATGGGTATATTCTAGTGTGGGGATGTCGACTTTTGACTACGGACATAGATATTGAGCTTTTGACGACTCCATCCCTATACATGTACTTGGATTTGTTTGCGGCTTTGTTTGGTGGCACCGTGTATTTCATTGAGTTAGCGGGAGATGAATTTTACGTGTGATATATATTCATTGGATTGTTTACTTCCTCCCCTTAACGTTTTTGTTTGGCTTGACACTTGGAAGACCACTCGAGATATACATTGTAGAAGTTGTGTTTTTGGATATTGAGAGATTTAAAAAAAAAACGAAAAAAAACAGAAAAAAACGAAAAAAAAGAGAGAAAAAAAGGAGAGATGAAATAAAGGAATAAAGTTTGAGCTTAGTGAAGAACGAGTGGTGGAAGCAACTATTTCATTGACGGCGATGTTCATTTTATGCATGTTTCACGACGGTGGCCACGGAAATCGTTATTGTACCGGGGTTTGAGGGGATCGAGGGACGGAGATGGTGAGTTTCGGGTTGCGGTTCCTATCATCGTGGTGAGGGTGTGTGAGATGTGGGTTTTAACGTGAGAATGTGACGCTTAGGACTTGTTACTACATGATTATCCTTTTGTCCTTAAGCCTCTACATTCTAACCAGTTAGCGGAATAGGAGCTCGGACCTTGAATGTGGCTTAGCCTAGCGTAGCCTCTTATTTATCGGCACACGCGAAGAGGTAGGTTATTCTTACACTTAGTAAAGCCAGGCTTTCTATACTAACTAAGGGAAATTCTTGTTGTCGAGTTTAGTTGCAATTCATACCTCGTTCCTAGATTCTTCATCACTCCATGAGAACCGGTTTAAGCTAATTGAGATTGCCCGATCTCGCCTAAAAAGATATGTTGTGTATATATGTGTTTAGTAGGATCGAGTCATATAATTGCATTGCATCATATTGTTGCATCGTTGAGTCTTGTATTGAGTCGTCGTGTGTATTGAGTCGGCTAATTGAGGTTAGTATGCAATTGGTAAGTTGAAAAGTATGCAATGGTCTTGGTTGGAATAGTTGACTCGAGAGGTGAGATGAGAGGAGGAAGGTTCGGATGAATTTTGATAGTTTGTGATTTGGATTGTTGCTCGGGACGCGCCACGGGTAAGTGTGGGGATAGTTGATAACTCCATATTTGGAGTTATATTCGTATATGTTTCTTTACCGTTTTGCGTGTATTCCGATGCGTTTTGATGGATTTTGGACCATTTCTTTCTAAAATTGGAGCATGTTGAGTCTTTGCATGTTAATGATGAGTCCGGGCACTTTTTGCATTAATTTTGACTATATTTTATCACGTTTGATCTTCCGGTATGTTTCTCGTGTTGTGGTTTTCATGAATCGGGAGCTCGGGACGTGGCATTGGAGCAAAAGTGAACTTCGGAAAACTTGGAGGCTCAAAGGAATGCTCGGGAAGTGAAGACGACGGGAAAAAGAGCAAGAAGATGGAGTTTTGTTGGTGGCTGCCCAGAAGTAATCGTACGATTACATGGAGGTAATTGTACGATTACCCCTTAGCCAAAATCTCATTCAGCAAGTAAACGCAGCAAGTAATCTTACGAAGTAAACGCAGAGGTAAACGCAGCATGTAATCGTACGATTACATCAAGGTAATCGTAATATTACCTCTGCTGCCAGGATCGGATTTTTGGGGCAATTTTGCTATTTTGGCATAGTTTTGAGATGTTTGAGCCACAGAAGACTTAGGAAACATTGGGGAACGTGTTTGGAATCAGAAAACACATTGGGAGACGTGCTTGGAGAGCTTGGATCATCCGTTTGGCTTCTAATCTTCGTTTCTTCTCTAGTTTTTGATATTGGATCATGAAACTTTGTATTTTGAACATGTTTATGCGTAGGTAAACGCTTATTTCGGGATATCTCGTAGGAAACTAGGGTTTGATCACTACGTATTGTGATTTATGGATTTGCTTGCATGCTTTCTAGCTTAATTGATGAAGTTTTATCTAGTTATGTGTATTTTACATCTTTCATCTATCTTTTCTATTAGTAAACGTATTAATAGGATTGTCTTAGGTTGTGAATGATAGAGGAATCTACATTCGTTGCCCGGAAAATTGAAATACACACTAGCCGTATCTAGGGTTGAGGAATCTTGCTAGTTAGCTAAGAACAAAGAGTAGAATTAATATCGTAATGCGTGTTTGAACTTGAGTAGGCTAGAGGAATCAGTTATGAGAGTTTAAGCATAGTTATTGGTTGAGACATCTTCAATATAAAATTGCTCGTTTAACTAGAACTAAAATTCATCGTGTTAGTAGAACATAAATCCAACGTAGTGTGAAATACCTAGTGATCCGTAGAGATATCCTGATTTTGACCCATTTTGAGAAACAACCAAATCGACTCGTGCTTATTAATCTTGAAATAATTCTTTGAATTATTTGAGATAATTGTTATTTTTAATTATTAGTAGAAATAGAACAAAACAACTGCGCTTTGCCCACACAAAGAAAAAATTTAGTAGTTAATTTACACGAAGTCTCTTGGGTTCGACAACCCGGATTTCCGGAATATTATCACTACACCGACAACTGTGCACTTGCAGTTGGAGCGTGTCATGTACATGACACAACCAAAGGGTTTTGAGGATCCAGAGAATGCTAATCAAGTCTGTAAGCTGCAAAGATCCATTTATGGATTGAAGCAAGCTTTTAGGAGTTGGAATCGACGTTTTGATGACGCGGTCAAAAAGTTTGGCTTCATCAAGAATGTAGATGAGCCTTGTGTTTACAAGAAGGTTAGTGGGAGCTCTGTAGTATTTCTGGTCTTGTATGTGGATGACATACTAATAATTGGCAACGACATTCCTACCTTGCAATCTGTTAAAGATTGGCTAGGAAAGTGTTTTGGAATGAAGGACTTAGAAGACGCATCCTATATACTTGGAATAAATATCTATAGGGATAGATCTAAGAGGTTGGTCGGCCTAAGTCAAAGTACATATATAGACAAGGTGTTGAAGAGGTTCAACATGCAATATTCCAAGAAGGGATTCTTGCCCATGTCGCATGGAGTCACTCTTTCTAAGAATGACTGTCCCTCCAATGAGATTGAGAAGGACCGCATGAGTAGGATACCCTATGCTTCGGCCATATGATCCATTATGTATGCCATGTTGTGTACTAGACCACACGTATCATACGCGTTGAGTATGGTGAGAAGATACCAGTCCAATCCGGGTGAGAGTCACTGGATTGCTATCAAGAACATCGTAAAGTACTTCAGAAGAACTAAGGATGTGTTCTTGATATTTTGAGGTAAGGAAGAGCTAAGCGTAAAGGGTTACACTGATGCAAACTTCCAAACCGACAAAGATGACTACAGATCGCAGTCTGGATACGTGTTTTGCCTGAATGGAGGAGCTGTGAGCTGGAAGAGTTCCAAGCAAGGGACAGTTGCTGATTCTACAATGAAAGCTGAGTACATTGCTGCTGCGGAAGCACCAAAAGAGGCAATTTGGATAAAGAAGTTTATCACTAAGCTCGGTGTGGTCCCTAGCATCGTGGATCCCATAGAGTTGTACTGTGACAACTCTGGGGCAATCGCACAAGCCGAGGAACCAAGATCACACCAGAAATCAAAGGATGTGCTTAGGAGATTCCATCTTATTCGTGATATGATTGATCGAGGAGATGTGAAGATGTGCAAGATTCCAACGGATGAAAATGTTTCAGATCTGCTCACAAAACCTCTTGCGCAGCGAAAGCATGAAGGGCACGCCAGATCTATAGGCATACGTGATGCGCCAGATTGGCTCTAAGTGGGAGACTGTTGGAATAGATGCCCTAGAGGCAATCGTATATTTAGTATGAACATTGTTTTGGCTAGAATATTCATTTATTATATATTGTGATATTTAATATAATGAAGTCCTTAGATACAGTGTGTTGTTTATCTTAAATATCCCTAGTTCACTATATTGATTAATAGGACGATCAAATATAGACTAGTATGTGGGTAGATTGATATAGAGATATCAAGTCTAACACATGGGTATGCATTAGGAGTAATGGCATACTGGATTGACCCACAACGAGAAGGATACATTAGATTATGTCAAGTCACAATCGCTTCTCGTAGTGCTAATATAATTGCAATCCTTAGAATTGAATTCACTAGATACTCTAGCTGTGGAATATTGTGCTTTGATGTTATCAAACGTTACACCGTAACTCGGTAATCTTAAAGTAGCTATTGGGCATGATATGAAGCTGCTCTTTTGCTAATCCTCGAGCAAAATAAAATAGAAAGAATTGCAGAACATATTTTATTAAGCTAGCAGCCCATACCCAACAGTACTACATCCTATCCTCAAATTGTAAAGCCAACAGGAGATGCACTTCATCAAACTGATGGAGTTTCACAGTGGTCTCAGACACTCTTTATTTCCACCTTGATTCAAAACATATACAAGTGCATAGCAAACTCTCGTATCAAAACATTAACAACTCCCGTTCTTAAAAGTAGTCCCTCATGCAAAAAACGAAGTGTCACGCCATCAACAAAAAGGTTGAAGTAGTCTAACCGCCTCCTCCTTCCATTTGTAACCTTCCCATTTGACTCGAAATTGACAAGCATCCGGAAAGGTACACACCTCTCAAGTTTCACTACGACTCCATATTTCAGTAACTTTTCTGACTTTAAACATTGTCGAACCATTAGATCTACTTAGCCCTTGTAACGGATGCAGGTGTCAGTGACTCCCAGCTCAATTCAAAGCTTAGGGAACTAAGACTTAATACTCTCCTACGGGCTCGCATCCAAGCTAAGCACCCCCGGAACGACTAAAAACACTTAAGCACATTGGTGCGACTTTTTTTCTTTCTTTTTTTTCTTTTTAATTTTTCTCAGTTTTTTTTTCAACTTTAATATCACAATTGAACCAAGCATAAAAATGAAAAATGGATATTTCACAACATGCTTAGCAATCTCGAGTCAAATGAAAATTTTACAAAGCTCAGAAGCAAACGAATAGAATCATGTCACCGTAATGTTAATGAAATGAAACTTACAATATATCATGGAGGACTAATCCTAAACAAGGGTTCATTTATGCACTCTACTCAAGTTTGCTATAATCCTGTATATGTCTCGAATCGTAACAATATGATATAGACTGAATATCCTGATTCACTATTGTAAACTCCAACACTTTATTTATTTACATCTCCTGTTTACCAGTTTTCTTTGTAATTTTTTTTCTAACCAGATATTTGTTTAATTTTTTTTTTCAAACTCCACTTCAACTTGAGATATACCAACACCCCCACACTGGAACTCTGCAGTGTCCACATTGCACAATGCAGCAACGATGAGAAACAAAAAAAAAATGCAGCAACAGTGGTAAAGCAAGCAGGAAACCACCGACACCAACATATTTTTTTTCTCCTTAAAATAGATTGGTCAGTGAATCCAATAACAAATATCAACCCTCTAACCTGACAGCATCCTACATCATCTCTTATCACACCTGACCTCGTATTCTCCTAATAGTTCAAGTTACTTCAACATGATAATAAACTGCATGACTAGGGGGAATAAAAATTTTAAAAACCAAACATGAAATGAGAATTTAATGGGGAAATGCAATCAGACAAGTGGGATGATATCACTGCTATATAGGAAAAAAAAAAAAAACTCCTTGTTGTGAGACCAAGAAGATCAATAGATCCTGCCAAATCATTTTCTCCCAAACCAAGTGTGCGACCAATGAAACCGTGACACATAGCATTAGAGAAAATGAAGCACAAATGCAGTGCAAGTGTGTTGGTGGTAAAATAAATAAATAAATAAATAAATAAATAAATAAATAAATAAATAAATAAATAAATAAATAAATAAATAACAGTAAAGTAAGAGAGGGTTCCAGGACTTCCCTTTTAAATGACTGAAGACGTCGCTGGGGCTCAATAGAATGCAGCGGTGCAGAGGCACGAGGCCGTCAAATAATCTCTGCAATCCATTCAAATCCTCCTAAATGCCATCAGACCTTTCCCAGAAGAGCAAACCAGCATCAAGTCCCTTCTTCCCTCGTAAAATGAACAAACAATCCCCTCTCTTAAGTTCTGTGTTCACCTCATACAGAACTGACTATATGACTACCAGAATGCGAGCACCTCTGGCTGAAACTTTGAGAGGAATTTGGTGCTGGCCATGCTACTGTTTTAATAGATCTAAAGTTCACCAGTTTGTTATCAATTCAACGCATCAGAGAACCTTCAGCACAAATGAGAAATATCTCATAAAAGCAAGTTGTTCGCATCCTCTCTTGAAGCATGTACTGCATCCCTATGCTGTCTCGGACAACTCATCCTGTCTTCACATAAGAAACAATGGTAACACCAGCTGATTATGCACTTCTATCATAAACCAGAGAACCAACAGCAACAGACTTCGTCTTTAAAGAACTTGGATCTTTCTCTTTCTCATTAACTGCAGCAACAAGTGAGCTCAATGCTTGCAAGACCTTGATAATAGCTGCACCATATGATGATGTGTTACTCAACATTAATTCATTTTTACTGCACCATGCTCCGTCCAATGCATTCAGTATTGCAGAGCGTGTCAGGATTTCATGGACAAGTACCCAACTCAGTACTCCAAAATAGCAAATTAAACAGCCCATGTAGCTAAGATTCAACTCCCTATGCCATACTACTTGATATTTGATCATTTCTCCTTTTTACCTTTTTTTTTACTTCGTGTTCATCTGTTCGTCTGCAAACACAACACGAGCACACCAATAAATAGCATCTGTTCGATTCACAGTTAGAAACTAACTCAAACAAATTAAACGACTCAATCCTAACTAACTATAACAGTGGGAAAATCACATAAAAAAATAGTTAAATAAATAACCAACTAACTAAAAATTCCGGGCTGCCTCCCGGTAGCGCTAAGTTTAACGTCTTCAGCCAGACGTGTGCAGAATCATATCTTATCATAAGTAGGGTCCACTAAATGGAGTGTTTCAATGTCTGTGGCGTGCTCAAATGACCCCATAACAGGTTTAAGCATTTGGCCATTAACCACCAATACATTACCATCACCAGGATTACGGATACGAACTGCTCCTGAAGGAAATGCTTCGACAATCTCAAATGGCCCTGTCCATCTAGACCTCAATTTACCAGGGAATAACCTTAACTTGGCGTTGAACAACCAACCTTTCTGGTTCGGCTCAAAAGATTTCCTCGAAATCATTTTATCGTGAACACGCTTCATCTTTTCTTTATAAAGTTTGGAATTTTCATATGCCTCATATCACATCTATTCAAGTTCATTAAGTTGGAGCTTTCGATGTTCTTCTGTAGCTTGCACATCAAAATTAAATTCTTTAATTTCCCAATATGCACGGTGTTCTAGCTCTACAGGCAAGTGACATGGTTTCCCAAAGACTAAACGGTACGGAGACATGCCAATAGGTGTTTTATAGGCTGTTCTATACGCCCAAAGTGCATCTGTAAGTCTTAAGGACCAGTCCTTACGACCAGGCCTAACCGTTTTTTCTAGAATGGATTTGATTTCACGATTTGAGACCTCAAATTTCCCACTAGTCTGAGGATGGTATGGAGCAGCCAATTTATGTGTGACAGAGTATTTTATAAGCAAGGCTTCAAAGGCCCTATGAATGAAATGACTCCCTCCATCACTGATTACAACTCGCGGGGTTCCAAAACGACTAAATATATGATCTCTCATAAACTGAACTACTACCTTGTGATCATTTGTCCTAGTGGCAGCAGCCTCTACCCACTTAGAAACGTAATCAACCGCCACAAGAATATACACAAATCCAAAAGACGGCGGGAAGGGTCCCATGAAATCAATTCCCCAAACATCAAAAATTTCACACACTAGGATGGGGCTCAGGGGCATCATATCCCTCTTAGGCATATTTCCAGTACATTGACACTTTTCGCACCTCTTACAAAATTCATTTGCATCTTTAAATAGAGTAGGTTAAAAGAATCCGCTTTGAAGAACCTTTGCCGCTGTACGACGCCCACCAAAATGTCCCCCACAAGCTGAGGAGTGACAAAAATACAATATACTCTCTTGCTCGCACTCTGGAATGCATATCCTCAATATTTGGTCTAAACACATTTTAAACAAGTGAGGATCCTCCCAAAAATATTGTTTAACGTGAGAGAAAAACCTATCCTTTTTCACCTTAGACCAATGAGTAGGAATTTGACCTATGGCAAGATAATTAACGATGTGACGAAACCCGGGAACTTGTGAATGTGAGACAGCGAAGAGCTGCTCATCAGGGAATCGTTCTCTAAACGGAGGAGAGTCATGAGGCTCGGCATCTAGGATTCGAGATAAGTGGTCAGCCACCACATTCTCAGTCCCTTTTCTGTCCCTAATTTCCACATCGAACTCTTGAAGGAATAACACCCAACGGATCAGCCGCGGTTTTGTATCCTTTTTGGCAAAAAGATACCTAAGAGCGGCATGATCAGTGAAAACAACCACCTTAGAACCGAGAATGTATGACCTGAATTTATCTAGAGAAAATAACACAGCAAGAAACTCTTTTTCAGTAGTCGTATAATTCTTTTGAGCTTCATCTAGAGTTTTACTTGCATAATAAATTACAACAGGCAACCTATCTCTCATCTGACCTAACACTGCACCGATAGCATAATCTGAAGCATCACACATTATTTCAAATGGTAGGGAATAATCCGGGGATTGGATGATTGGAGCGGTGGTCAACGCAGCCCTTAGAGTTTCGAATGCCTTTGTGCATTCATCATCAAAATTAAATTGAGTGTCATTCGCTAGAAGGGAGCATAATGTTCGTGAAATCTTGCTGAAATCTTTTATGAAACGCCGGTAGAAACCAGCATGCCCTAAGAAGGACCTAACTTGTTTCACGATTTTCGGTGGTGGGAGACTAGATATCAACTCAACCTTAGCCTTATCTACTGATATTCCCTCTTTTGACACTATGTGACCTAAGACAACCCCCTGTTTTACCATAAAATGACTCTTCTCCCAACTCTAGACCAAATTTGACTCCTGACACCGCTTTAAAACTAGGGACAGATTACTAAGACACTCATCAAATGATGAACCAGAAATAGAAAAATCGTCCATGAATACTTCTAAATTTATCAATCATATCAGAAAAAATGGCCATCATGCACCGTTTAAAAGTCTCAAGGGCATTACATAACCCGAATGGCATTCTACGATATGCAAATGTGTCGAACGGACATGTAAACGTTGTTTTTTCTTGGTCTTCTGGGTACACGGAAACTTGATTGTAACCTGAGTACCCGTCAAGGAAGCAATAATAACTCTGTCCCGACAATCTATCTAGAATTTAATCAATGAATGGGAGAGGAAAGTGGTCATTTCTAGTGCAAGCATTCAACTTCCTATAATCTATGCATACACGCCAGCCAGTGGTTGTGCGAGTTGGAACTAACTCTCCCTGTGCATTTGGAACTACAGTGATTCCTGATTTCTTAGGAACCACTTGAATGGGGCTCACCCAAGGGCTGTCCGAGATGGGATATATGATTCCCGCATCCAGGAGTTTCACTACTTCTTTCTTAACAACATCTCTCATGTTAGGGTTCAGTCTTATTTGCATCTCGCGAGAAGGCTTAGAACCCTCTTCTATATGAATTTTGTGCATACAATCTGAAGGATCTATCCCTTTTAAGTCGGCCACAGACCACCCGATGACTTTCTTATTTTCACGCAGAACCTCTACAAGCCTAGACTCTTGATCAAAACTCAAATCAGAAGCTATGATGACATGTATGCTATTTTCTGAACCTAGGTGACTTGAGGGTAAGGGTTTGAGTTCCAAATGTGGTGGAGCCTCAATCGACGGTGGCATAGTGGTGGCTGAAAGAGGAGGAAGAGACTCAAAATTAGGCATCCTAAAATGTGATTCCGTCTTACACTCTGACCCTAACAATTCTTGAATCTCTTCAATATAAGAAGCTACTTAAGAATGATTAACCTCAAAAAGAGAAAGCAAAGCCTCTAAAGGGTCTGTAGACAACAAACTTGGGAGAGACTCCTCCACAAGTGAATCAAATGCATCAATAAAGAAGCACTCACCATCGTAAGAATGGTTCAGACTTTTCACTGCATTAGCCACATTTAGTTTAACCCTCATATTCCCGAAGGCAACTTCCATCACTCCAGTCCTACAACGAATGGTAGCATCGGCCGTAGCAAAGAAAGGACGCCCTAAGATAACTGGAGTGTTTTAATTTGATGTTTCTGGATCCATGTCAAGAACAATAAAGTCAACAGGGACGAAAAATTTATCAACTTTATGAATGACATCCTCGACAATACCGCGAGGAACTCTCACTGACCGATCAGCGAGTTGAAGTTTCACAGGGGTAGGTTTTAACTCTCCTATATTTAACTTCTCAAACAAAGCGTATGTGAGTAAATTAACACTAGCTCCTAGGTCAAGAAGTGCCCTATCAATGCAATGTTCTCCTATGACACATGATATTGTGAAAGCCCCTGGATCTTTCAGTTTTGGAGGTGTGTTAGAAGTCAAAATACAACTAACTTTTTCAGTTAAGCGCACTTTCTTTGGGACATGAGATTGAATACGCCTCTTTTGAACACACAAATCCTTCAAAAATTTAGCATATGCAGGGATTTGTTTAATAACATCAAGTAATGGTAAATTTATTTTAACTTGCTTAAGTAATTCCATGAACTCTTCCCTTTTTCCCTCTTTTGATGGCTTAGATTCGTTCAGAGCATTAGGAAAGGGAACTTTTGGGACGTACTTAGTTCCAGGAATTGGTCCATCAAATGAATGCAATGGAGAATCAGCCTTAGAACTAGAAGTCTCTGGAAAATCAGATTCGTGCTCAGACTCTACAACTTTGTTCTCGTCTAAACCGACTCCATTATCAACAAGTTTACCACTTCTTAGAACTGTCACCGCTTTAACTTTCCCATGGTTTACCTCATTCGTTGAGGCACCATTACGACCCCTAGGATTGTCTTGAGGTTGGGAAGGCAAGGCGCCCTCCTCCCTACGAATCAATGTGGACGCTAACTGTCCTAGCTGGTTCTGTAGCCTACTTATAGCATGAGTGTGACTATTGACAATTTGGCTGGTCTCATCTAACCTACTTAGTGCTTTTAGAACTTTCTCCTCAAAATCAGAATTATACTTAGGTGACTCTCGCATGGGGCTGTGTTGCGCATATTGAGTAGAAGGATCATACCTGGGCCCAGTTGAAAAACCGGGTGGATATAACATACCACTCACATTACTACCTTGCTGCATTTGCTGCAATGGAGCCTCCTGTCCTTGTTGTTTCCATGAGAAATTTGGATGGTTCCTCCAAACTGGATTGTAGGTATTCGAATAAGGGTTGTTGTTCTTATTGTACCCTTGAGCCGCGAACGATTGATCCTGCATACCTGAGTACATTGAAGGACATTCATTAGTGACATGCGTATTGCTAGAACAAGTTGCACAACTATCAAGTGAAGATGCAAAAGACGCAATTGATTTTACTGGGGAACTTTTAGCTGCCAACATCTTATCAAATCTCTCTGTTAATGCGTCTATCTTCCCCTCTAAATGAGAATAATGAGCAACCTCATTAACATCTCTTTTCAGTACCATACTCACATTTCTACCAGTTTCTACTTGCATTGTCACATCACGTTGTTTAGAATTACGACTTAGGCTTTCAAAGAGGTCCCACGCTTCATTCTCATTCATTTGTAAAAACTCGCCCTTACATGCAGAGTCTACTACAGTTTGGTGACGCTCTGAGAGCCCATGATAGAAACTATTACTTAGTGTCCACTTCGGAATCTCATAGTGAGGGCAACTTTTAATTAGATTCTTGAATCGCTTCCAAATCTCATGTAATTGTTCACTATCTAATTGGCGGAAGCGGCTGATTGCGTGTCTAACTTGGGAGGTCTTGGCAATTGGGAAAAACTGTGCAAGGAACTTCTTTTTCATATCCTCCCATGATGCGATACTTCCTGCAGGTAGAGAGGTAAACCACTCCTTCGCTTCGTCCCTCAAAGAGAAAGGAAAAGCTCGAAGGAACAAATTATCGTCACTCACTCCCCTCACGTTATATGTCATGAATACTTCTGCAACTCCGTCTATATGTGTATAAGGATTTTCAGAGACAAGACCCCTAAATATAGGAGGCATGGCCAAGACTTGTGGCTTAATTTCGAAGTGAGTCTAACCTAGGTCAGGAAAAACAATACTACTAGGTGAAGTGTATGCAGAGGGGGTAAAGTGGTCAGCCATGGGTTGAATACCATTATTAGCCATGGTGATTATCTGTGGTGTCCGAGAGTTTTTAAGTCTACACAATGTTCTCTCTAACTCAGGATCAACGGAAAGTAATGCAAGTTTCAGTGAACGTCGACCAAACATGAAAGGATGAAACACAATATAAAGAGCAGGAGACAAACAAGTATTGAAACAAACAAACTATTCCTATTTTTTTTTAACTTGATTAAAAAAAAATCCTAAATTACTCAAGTAAAGATAACTAACTAGCCTATATGCAAATGTGTGCCAATCCCCGGCAACGGCGCCAAAAAGTTGATCGGAATGATATAGTGTGAATAAATGTGCGAAATAACCAACTTTAAATATTATCCTATCACACGTTAATGTGACTCGAGAGTCGAACCCAAGGGATCGGGGCAATTGCAAATACACGAAGCTAGATATCCTAAATAGATGCAAGAGTAAGAGTGATTGATTTTTGGGTGATTTGATCTAATTGCCTAAATCCTATTGTAAACTACTGAACTATCTTAAGAGAACAAGTGATAGAAGAGTGCAAGCAAATTGAGTTGAGTTTAAGAAATAATAGAGATCAATGGGTTAGGGTATTGAATCCTCTTTGAGTTTCTCAGGTTGATGCTCAAGTCAAGACTTCAATCCGGACTAGTATTCACAATCCAATTAGTCGAGAGCACAATGACTTATGTCAACGGCATAAGTTAACTAATAGAAATCAGATTAATCTATCTCACAGACAATAAATCATGTAATCTCTAACAAACAATTCACGTATAAGCTGAATAAACCCTTTTGACTGCATAAATCATCTCGCATAATGACTATCTAATCAAAACAAGTCTATTACTATCATTCAATTGCATTATTCAACACAAACACTTCTCAAATTGGGCTCAAAATACTGGAATTCCAATCACACATTCTGAAACTAGTCAAAAAATCAAATCTGCAATTGCTATAGTTTGATCGAAATCAAGATTGAACATCAACCCAATTCAACTCAAAAATTCATCAAACACCCTAAACCCAGATGAGTTTAGTTAAGAGGCATTGAAATTAAAGCAATAGCAAAGCTATATTGAGAAGAAGAAGAAGAAGGGAAGAAATTTCTCATTGTCCAGAAAGTTTAGCGTGCTTGATGTTCGTGAAATTCAATCCCAGCAGCCCCTTCTTCTCCCCCTTCTTTCTCTGCTCTTCGCCGCTGCTACTGCTGCGTTCTTCACTCCCAAAAGCCGCTGCCCAGGTCTGAAATAGCCTCTGTCCAGGTCTGGTTTCGTCCACAAAAAGCCAAGGTCTGATCGTCCTCCTTTCCCGTCTCTTCTTCGCTGCCTCCTTTCTCTTTTTTTTTCTTCTCTTTCGATTTTTCTCTGGAGTTTTTTTTCTTTCTGACTTCCTTTCTTCCTCTTATGTTCGTGCCCCCTCTCTTGCTGTCCAGATCTGGGCTTATTTTAGCCCCAAACAGATTTGTGAAAGAGCAAAACAGCCCCCCTGAGTTTAAGCAATCACAAAACTGCCCCACTCCTTCTCTTGTTTGCATAAAGGCCTCTTTACTCGCGTGCACTTCTCGATCCCAAGCTCGCCCTGAGTCTAAACTGCTTCGTGAAGCGACACGCAACAATATCCTTCCACACAATACATAAATAAATATTCCAAACACGATTCCCCACATTGCTCAAATAAAAAAACACAAGTGCACCAAAATATTACAATTCTCTAAGATGTGAGCATAAGAGCAGGTAAACCAAAATGAGTGAGAACATGCGTCGTTTATTGAATAATTATACTGAATTTTATACCGAATAAGGCCTAAAATAGCTATCAAATAGATAGCTATTAGAAGCAAGCTTAGAGATCGTAGTGATGTAGATAGGATTTGTCCCTCCCACATAATGGGGGTTAATATCCACAGCCACTCGAGGGATGAGGCTTATTGAATGTCTGGCCAGACTCGGATAAATCAATATGGAGATATTGATGTTATATGCTAGCATAAGCATATTCCAAGGATCGGGAACTATGGATTGGATATACGAGTGTGACTATTTATGTCTCGTGTCAAATCCGGATATGGAGACAAATGGATCGTGCAATATAAGATATTGGGCACAAGAGGTTTGTCGGGATCACTGACTATTTCTTTTGGTTGGGTAGCATGGATGTGTTGCTAGACACCACTCCATGTTAGTAAGAGTTACTACCAACTATATAGAAACCTATGGGGTCACACGTCCAATAGAGTAGATCTAGATTTGGGATTAATTAATATTGATTAATTAATAGAAGGATCATTGTGCAACACCTTGCAAACTTTGTAGGACTAATTTGCAAGGAAGCGAATAATTCTAGTTCATCCATAATTAGGAAACACCTTTATGGAAATAACAAGGAGTTGTTGGAGTATATAAAGGAGGCTCTAGCTTCCTTCCCACTTAATGTTATTAGACATAACAAAAGAGAGTGGGAGAGAACAAGAGAGAGAGAGAGAGAGCAAGACAAGCCTAAGGCCGACGCCCTAGGCCCGTCTGCCCCCCTTCCCGACGGCACAAAGAGGAGGCCGAAACCTCCTCTTGTCCTTGTTGCTTTGATCTTCTTCCCTCTTCCTGCTGTTCAAGCTAGAACTTGTTTGAAGGAAGAATCTAGATCTCACATCTAGACGTGGATCAACCGTAGAGACGAGGACAACATTCTTCGTGTGATCTCACAAATCAAAAGGTACACAATACTATGTCTCTTATCATGTTATGATGTCTCCTCCTGACGATCCGTGGTGGACTTTGAAGTAGGATTCGTTTTTGTTATTCCTCTGTGTTACCTACGTCAAAACCCAACAACAACCACCATCATTGCCGGAGATTCAACCATTTCCACCACCGTCGCAAGAGCAAAAGCAGCATAGCCCGCCGCAAACGCACGACCCATCCACGGAGAAGGTTTCTGAACCCACCCTCTCCTTTGTTCCGCCGTTCCAATCGTCGGCCGGTCACACAGTTGCAGACCAGCAGAAACGGCGACCCAACAGCCGCCAGATCCGGACCAGAAGAAGCCGCTCTCCGGCGACCACACCTCGAATGCGCCTAGGCTCCAATCGCCCTTAGCCACAAGGACGACCGCCGATGCCATCGTCGCTACCAATCCGCCAACCGACCAGCAGAAACCCCCACAGAAGGCACTCCCGGTTCTCCTATCACCGGTCCACAACCTCTCCTTTGTCGGCCAAACACAGGCTTCCGACGGCACCCTCAGACACTCCCCAATTTCGGCCAAACGAGCCCTGTCCTCCGACGACCCCCTTCCGATCTCCTCTAGCCTTCAACAAATCCCAACGACCAAAATTTTTTCCCGTACGCTCTCTCTGCCAATACAAACAGAAGAAACAAAGGTGCGACTCGAGCTAGCCGATGCAGTGAACCCGACTTGGAAACGGCCCAAATTAGCCGAGAGTTTCCGTTCTGCTCGCCTTAAGCCACCGAATCCTGAACCAGATCAGCTTAAGCCACCCATTCCTAATTGGCTTGACTTCCTTCCCAATAGTTTTGGGCTGAGTTTTCCATTTGGGCTAAAAAACATACACATGGGCTCAAATCTTCAAATGGTTTTGATATTTCTTTTGGGCCTAATTATATTTTGCAGAAAGTATTTGGGTTTCATTTTGATTTGGGACTCCAAGTGATGTTCCTAAAGTATTTCAACATTCGTTTGATCCGAGCAGGAGTATTGAGGATTTTTTAACATCCACCTTGAGGGCAAGGTGGTTTTCAGCGGTGGGAGAGTTGATACGGATACCGTTTCAGTGTTATTTAGTTATTTGTTTGTTTACCAGTTATTTGAGTTATTTAATTATATTATTTGGTTATTTAGTGATCTGGGCTTGGCCTGTAGGAGTCTAGGGTTACATTTAGGGTTTACTGGTTTATCTATATAAGTAGTTCCATCTTTCATTATTAATCAATCAATAAAGAAGTAGTTCTCTCTCCCTTTATTTTATTAGTCTGTCAATTTATCTATACCATTTATTGTATAAGTGTTCATACAAGCTAATCTCCAATTCTTCCCCCAAATACGTTTCCAAATCGCAACGAATTTGGTAAAATTCCTGAACAGGTGATTCAGATCTTCTCCACTCATACCACATATATTGCAAGTATCAGATTTATTCATACCTCTGTGCTTTCTGCTAACATTCTTCAGAGTCTTACCATGGATCATCGTCCAAAGGAAATGTATACGCTTTTTTGGAACTCTAAGTTTCCAAAGCCTTATCCAGTCACCACCCTCACACCATCAGTTTGATCGCAGTCAACGCTTATGGCATTATAAGCATCAGCAATAGCGAAGGTTCTAGAGCTGGATCCTTTCCAGGGAGTCCTTCGTGGCACTTAACAAAGGGATAAGAGTGTTAGTAATATTGAGTTTGGTATCATCGTCAATTTCCATAGCAATGGGATCAATGCTCCAACAATTGTCACTGGTAATAATGTCAGCAACTTTCATGTGAAGAAGGCTTTGGTCAAGAGAAGAACCAATAGCCTTCTCCCCACACCACCAATTGTTCCAAATCGAAACATTTTTCATAAAAAATATATAACCAATTTTTCGACTTGGCTCGGTTTGGACGGTTTTCTCAAAGAAAATATATAAACAAACTCGCCAGAATGATAGACACACATTATGATCATATACTAAATCAAATCATCAATGGATAATGAGCAAAAACTCAGGCTCAGTTAGATGATATAAAAAATAATTTAAGATGTTAACATGACAACAATCATATTAATATTGCGTGTATGTGTGTGAATAAGTGTTATTAACTGTCTTCATTGACAAATTAGTTACTACAATAAATATCTATGAATTATAAATATATACTACTTATTAGTATATCAAAACTTATTAATTGACAAGTTGGACGGGCGATTTGTGGATAATCGGTCAAGTTTTTCTAATACCCATAATGAATCAGTATTGAGCAAGTTGAGATTGCATGAACCCATAATCAATCGTTTTTCCCCGTTATTTTTATATTTTGGATAGGTTGGTTGGGGACCAGTCGGTTTGGGCGGGTTTCTCCAATTTTCGAGCGCCCCTACAGCCCATCATAGGAAGTAGGAACTTATAGGACAATAGAGCGAGTAGATTTTTCTCTAATGAGTGCTTAATTTTCAATGTGTTATAATATTACTGGACAAGTAACGGTTTATTGGAGGTACAAAAAGAGGCCAATACTCTCCTAAAAAGAAAGTTCAAATATCCTTCACAAATTCAAGTCCTCGTTCCAAGAAAAAGATAAGATAAACGGTAAATGCCATGTGGCATCACATACAGGTAGCTAGCTGATAAGGCATGCAATCCAAATATGGCATCATATGTCCATAACTTGCCACAAGAATTTCTGACCATTGAATGGGCGATTATGATACATACAATCTTCCAAAAGTTGCTGCTATATATATCTTGGACCAAAAACCATTTCATACAGCACTTGCTACAACCTAGAGAAGAAGGAAGAGAGCATAAAACTAACCTAGCTACTACGAGCACAAGTGTGCTTAATCATGGCCTCCATGATGATGTCTTCCTCCACACTTGCCCGCGCCTCCCCTGCTCAGGCCACCATGGTAGCCCCTTTCTCCGGCCTCAAGTCGGTCTCTGCCTTCCCGGTTACCCGGAAAGCTGAGGGTGACATTACATCCATTGCCAGCAACGGTGGAAGAGTTCAGTGCATGAAGGTTACAATCTACACGAGAAACACTGAGGATGGTTTTGTAAGTCTTTTAAAAGTTAATGTATGTTAATGTGATATTTGGTAAGTGCAGGTGTGGCCACCAATTGGCATCAAGAAGTTCGAGACCCTTTCTTACTTGCCACCTCTAACCGATGAACAATTGGGCAAACAAGTGGATTTCCTTCTTCGTGAGGGATGGGTTCCTTGCTTGGAGTTCTCAGTAGAGGTGCCCTTTCCCTCTCCCGAGCTAATATTTTTATTACAACTTGAATTCCGGAACATCATTAACTCAGTTTCCCTTCTGTTTTGGGTTTTCTGAAATTATATTATGCTGATGAGTTTTCTTTCCTTAGTTAAATCAAGAAAATTTTAAATCTATCGTGCTGCTATCGAGAGTGGAAGTAGGATTCTTTTTTTAGCAGAGCGGATCTAGAGTTTTGCTACAGACAAATCGATATAATATTTATATTTTATAAAGTGGTGGCGGGGGTTATATTATAATTCTCGTGAACTAAACTGATAAAATTAAGAAAAATATGAGTAAAATTTCAATTTTAAAAAATTGAATAAGAGCTCCCACTTCTTACCAAATAGCTCTGCCCTTGACTGCTATCTTTATCAGTTATAAATCATTGATTATATAACTGAGCAACAATGTAAGTACTGGAGCTGATTAGACTTTGACCATGTTTATATTGAATGTTTTTTTCCAATTTTTTCTAGAAATTAAAATTCATCACACAAATAAAAAATATTGTCTATGAATAAACCTGAGAACAAACAAAAATTCAATATCCAAGTATGTTGATTTTTAGCTTCCTGAAACCAAAAAAAAAATAATCTCTTCTAAAAAACTCGAAAAATCAAGTTATCCAAACCGCCCTTATTTCTAAAAGATTAATTTCAAATTTACATTAATTATTGCGAGCAATAGATTTTAGTATGTTGATAATCCAGATATATAAAAAGGCACAAATGAAAGTTGAGAATTGCCAATTCAGACACTAATGTATTTCCAATTATCATTGTTCAGGAAGGATTTGTGTACCGTGAGTACAATGCTTCCCCAGGGTACTATGACGGGCGTTACTGGACAATGTGGAAGTTGCCCATGTTCGGGTGCACTGACTCGTCCCAGGTGTTGAAGGAAGTCGGGGAGGCCAAGAAGGAGTACCCTGACGCCTTTGTCCGCATCATCGGATTCGACAACGTTCGTCAAGTCCAGTGCATCAGTTTCATCGCCTACACCCCAGCAAGATTCACTGGCTAATTCATCCTGACATTGGTCTTTCTATTGCTGGATTCTTTTTCCTTACTTCCAGAGTCTTCTTTCAAGTTTGTATATTTGATATGCAACTGGTCATCTATATAATATATAAAAGCTAGGAGGTGAGCATAAATTCACTCTCCAAATGCCATTTGGCATATCTATAAATTTAACCATATGACATTTGTCATCCACATCATGACATACATGTCATGTAATAACCAATTAAAATGCTCCACATCATCCATAAATTTAACATTTGATGAGTCATAAAATTATACATGACATACATGTCATGTAAATGCAATATTTGTAACTCTTCGTTTTTAATGACATTCATATTATACTAATTATACATTAACTTCATCATAAAAAATCATCTTCGTACTAATCTATTTTTTTACACTATGAGGAATCAAATAAATATATTTTTTAATATAAAGTATTTACAATAGTTGTAACTCATCATTTTTAAATTTCATTTTTTATGATATTAAATATTTATAGCAACTATAAATATATTTGTGTGTGTGTATTTTCTAGAATGACAATAGTAAAAGTGAAAACTAAATTCATTCTATAGTCTCTTTTCTAAAAATTTAATATTTGTTATTGTGTTTGTGGTGTATATAAAATAAAAAATATAACAATTCTTTAGTAATAAAAATGTTAGATTCCTCTCAAAAAAATATATCGATATGATAATTCCTTGAACTTAAGAAATTTCAACTCACCATTTATTAATTTCAGCTTATTGAACTATTTATTTTAAATAATATTTAAAATTAAATGAGACGATAAAAATAATCAACTTTATTCTGATCAATTTTCACCTCATACAAAAACCAATTAAAATTCTAACTATTAATTTATGTAGAATACACGATTAAAAATTATAATAGCATCTTCCTACTAATCTATTTTTTGTAAAAACACAAACGTCCTGCTATTCTGTAAGTTTATGTAATGAAGAATCAACAAATTATCATAAATAAGTTTTTTAATGTGAAATATTTATAATAGCTGTAACACGTCATTTTACACTTCATTGTCATGATATTAATTATTCATAGAAACTAAAAATATGCATATTTATGTATTAAAAAGCGACAATATGGTACCTAAAATCTAATTTTATACTCTAATCTCTTTTAAGATAAACAAATATTTGTTTTTTTGTTTGGGGGGGTATATATAAAAATAAATGTATGAAATGAGAGATAACAATTCTTTGAACTAGAATTTCTTAAAAATCCCCATTGCTTTAATTTTCATGTTATTGAACTACTTAGTAATAACAAAATATTTTAAAATAAAAGGAGACGACAAAAATGATCAAATTTTTTTCTTATCTATGTTTCATTAATCTCTCTCTCTCTCTCTCTCTCTCTCTCTCTCTCTCTCTCTTTAGAAAATTTATATTTGTCATTTTGTTTGTGGTTATATATAAAACAGAAAAAAATGTGAACATTAAGATAACAACTTGAACTTCAAAAATATTTCAACTCTCGCAGTTGTTGAAGAGTTCAAATATTTTTGAAGTACAAAAAGATATTTCAACTCTCCATTTCTTTAATTTCAATGGGAATTAATAATTTAATAATAACAAAATATTTTGAATTAAATGGGACGATAAAAATGAACAAATGTTGTTCTAATCCATTTACCATTAATTTCTTTTCTAAGATGTCCCATTTAATTCAAAATATCTTTTTGAACTTCTAGCAAATCTAGAAGAGATTAATCCATAATGTAGGGGACAAGACACCCATAGGGACCGAGCTTGGAAGCAGAGGAGGAGGGCCTGAATAATTCTAACATTATTATTATTATATTGTTAATAATTATTAAAATAAATCTTAAAGTAAAGAAAATAGCAAACATATAAGAAAGAGTAAAATTTATGTTCTTCTAAAAACAATAATGATATTTTTCAATCCATTAGTATCGATCAATTAAAATGTCACGGCCTTTTATTCTCATCCTTATATTTTTTTTTTGTGGTTCATATTGGCACCGCGATACTCTATGAATGTAAACAGGAAATTCTACAAACAAGAAATGTTTGCCTCATAAATAAGGATCACGGAGTGGTTTAATATGGATTTCTTTCTTGCTAGAGAAAAAAACTTATCTTTGATAGTTGATTATTTGGATGCAACATCATTCGTTCACACATGTCTTCTAGGAGATTGTGTTAATGCAACCCGTATGCTGCATCAAAATTATGTTTCGCCGGTGAACACATGAAATGCTATTATCAATGAAACTATGAATAGTTACAATGTTATACCATAATGTGTCTTTTTTATATAATATAAGTTGTGAGATTATCTATCGTTTTGTGCATACCGATGCAAATTCATGTCAAGCAACCCAGTAATTATGGTCATAGTTCTAAATATTCATTACGTTCAAGGAGACCGTGTAACAATTATTTCATTCTAAATTTGTAAAAAAAATGTGCATTCTTAACCACTATTGTTAAAAGGAACATCCCCAAATGTAGAACCTTATTTTAATATCAAGTAGAGGAGAAAAATTCATTTTCGTTGATTTTATTTGGAAGTATATAAAAATTTATTATTTTTAATTTTTATCTAATCCAGTATGTGTGTGTGTGTCTGTGTGTGTGTAAGTGGTAGAGTATTTAAAATCTCCTGTACGAAGTCTCGGGTTCAAACCCGGTAGACAAAAAATAGGTCACTCTTAAAAAAGAAACTACAAATTTACATTATATACACTACACAATATCATTTTCTATGAGTTTGTATAATAATGTTTTGTTTTGGGAAATCAAATTGTTGTTTTATTTTCGCATTTTTCTATTCCTTCTTCTATTACATTAGCTCCGTACTATATCTAGAAAGTTTATTTTCGTTGGATCTAAATTTCCAATCGAGTTGTTATGTTTAATTTGTTTGGTCAGATGATGTTTCAATTTTTTTCATCTAACCGTGCAGTTATGTATCTTTGTATCAACTAAGTTCACAAAGAGGAGATGAAACACTAAATGATCAAATTCGTCGATAACTAAACAACCAGGGTGTTAGAAGTATGATAAGTGATTTATATGAACCATTATAAAAGTTTAAACGATGTACACTCTTAAGTTAAATCACCTCAAATATGAAAACAAAACAAGGAAATTTAATTTTCATCTAAATCCACGCTTCAAACTTTTATTGCAAAAATTGTAATTTGCCTGACTCTCTTAGAAACTTATTATTCTTCATGTTTCGCACTGTTGGTTAATGTAAGCAAGAAAAATTCTTATTGGTACACACTTCGTTCTTTTCTGTAATGGGATGAGCTGATTTTCGTGTTTTTAAAATAAAGAGGCGATTCGTTACATTTCTAGGACGTACATGTGAGAAAATAATAAATAACCTTAAATTTTAATTCATTTATCAATAAAATTTTATTTGAACGATTAATTTTAATTAGTATTAAACGAATATAGGATTGCTGCTCAAGTGCACCCACCAAGAGTGTCAAAGCATTATAACTTGCAATACAACAACGGACACGACATAGAGAACTACTGCTCAAAGAAGAATTCTTATACTATGTTAGAGGAATGTCAGTATCATCTGTAACCCATAATGAATAATAGAAATTAAAGCCACAACTTATTATTAAATTATTTTGTAATATCAATTTTCCGCTACAGTCTGTTTTATTTTTTATAAGTCGGCTTGACAATCTGTTTTATGTGGTCTCTCAGGTAAAAGACACTATCCACAATAGTATAATCATCACGAAGAATTCACAAGAATTAAATTATTAGTATTTTTTAATCTATAAATAACTACATTTTGAGCAACAAAAGTCGAAAATGTCATAATGAATTAGATGTCCTTCGTATTATGAAAAGGTTACTGGTTTAATTTCTCTTCCTATACTTCAATACACCATAGTATGTTGACAATTACACAATTTTTATATTATATTATTTTATATGAAAACTATGGATTACATTGTTTTTAGTTTTCTTTTTGATGTCTCTCTTCGTAATTTTTAAGAAATTTCTTGTAGTCCGGAGACACAACACATGAAACGTATTTATAAGACGTATTATGTCATTTCACGTGAAAAGAAATTAAACAGTGGCATTTTAACCATCACAAAATATAAATTTTAGAATCCTCAAAAAGGAAAGTAATAAATAAAATGTTTTGATAGTTTAAAATTGTTTTCATTAAATGCAAGCGATCTTGTAAGAAGTAAGTTTTACAATAGTTTAAATTTATTTAGTTTTTCTTATTTGTACACTTGATCATATAATAATTTTCTATACTTCTTTCTTTGAGATTCAATTGGATTTTACTTTCAGCTACACCATATGTATATAAAAATAATATGAACTTTCTAGATTTTTACTTCCCAGGAATCCTGTTCATATTTGTTGTATTTTTTCATAAAAGTGAACACATTGATTTTATGGCAAACCCGCGCATCGCGCGGGGTTTCGCCTAGTAGATATTGATTTTTGTTGCAAACGAACATTAAAAGTTCAGGCAATGCCTCCTACGTTTCTTAATAATCGTACTTTAGTATGATCATTACACATGTGTTCATTTCTTTCACTCTCTTCATTATGCAAAGTTACGCCAACGTTGTTGTCTTGAAGAGGTCTGACGTAAACATTGCAACGTACTTGGCCTTTTTATCTCAAGTTGTAGCGTTGTGGACTTATCATCGTGATATAAGTGACGTAAACATTGCAACGTTGTCGTATTTGTGACGATTGTGAGTATTTAATAATACTAATAGCGAATTGGGGAGCGTTTTGGTTCTGTAAGTTATGCTTGCTCTCCACAAATTAGAATCAACCTTTCCAATGTCCAAAAGAAAACTGTCCTACTTTCATTTTTGTAGGCGAAAAAAATTTCATTCATTAAGAAAGATCACAGATTGCATTGTTCAGCATACTATCTGTTGGGAATTTCAGAAAAAATCCAAAACTTTAATTATAGTTTATAATTATATATTATATTTTAATAATTTGTAATTATGAGCTTCTTATTACCTATTTGTAATTCCTGCTTTAATATTTGTATTTTATTATTTGTAGTCATTTGCTACCTATGTCCTATTTTGCATCACCAGTTAAATCTACAATTTGTCGTATTGTGTTGTATTGTGAACCAGTGCGGTGTTTCTAATTATATTGTCGTAGAATATTTAACTTTATGCATTGTTTGCATGTTTTCATATTGAGTCCCCCTCCCCCAACCTAAACGTTATGTTGTTAATCGAGTTCACCAATTCATAAAGAGATTCGGAGAAAATGAGAAAAATAAAATAAAATCATAAGATGAAAATCATAAAAAAAAATGAGTTAAGGGCAATCAAAGAACTAGATGCCGAAGAGAGTTCAATGAAAGAAGTACTGAGATTAGGAAGCGCCGTAGTAGGATTCATCTATTCCTAGTACCCTATGCGCCGACTTCACGAAAGGATGTACCGGGTACTTAGGGAATTGAGGAAAGAATTGACGCATGGGAAATGCCTTTAGTTCCTTTATTGACTAGGAGGATTAGTTTCTAAGGTAGTTGAATACTCTGTTTTCAGTGGAAACTTGTGGTCTCTTGTAAACCATGGGTGGACCTTCGTGTTGAGTCGGTTTAATGTGGTACACTGCTTCGGTCTAAGTAAAGTCCGGGAGTATACCCCACCAACTCTTACAGTGTGGTTTCAAGATTTAACCAAACGAGCGCACACTTGTTTGCTCTAAATGCACAGTTTATAAAAGAAAGAGAATGAAAAAGAAAATAATTATAACCTTCTCTTGGACCAATACGATGAACAACTCATTGTGCCTCGATTCACGTGAGAAATTTTCATACCATCCGATTTGAGAGAATAAGGAAAATAAAAAACAAGACGTATTACACGGAACTGTGTCTCCCATCATTGGGACAATTTCCGTTCAAATGCAATCGACGGCTAAGAGATTTAAATCTCATATAACTTGGCGAAGAAAGACTATCGTAGTGACTTAGGATGCCTATACTGTTGGGTGTATGGCAATCTAACGAAGTGGATATAACAAAAAATTTGTCGAAAACCCACCAAGGACCCATGTGAATGACCATACTCTGATGATTAGAGGTTTACATTTTTTTGAGATACATGATTAGAGTTTTACCTTATCCGCACTGACTAGTGATAATCAGTAGCACATAAAAGAAGTTGCGCCTCTACAGTATCCATACGAACGGATCTGCACTGGACTCCCTCTTTGTCAGTGCTAGCCTGCTGGAGGAAGACGAACAATTTTGTCTCACAAAATCAGCTAGACTCTGGCGGCTGCTCTCAAACCCTATGTTTTTGTATCTCGTAGAATATTACTTAAAAGCATCATTTAACCTTAGCCACGCTGAAGGTTATTTTAGGATGAGAGTGTTCGACTTTGCCTCTAACCTAACAATTACTATTAGTTTACATTCGAGTCTGAAATTCACAATTGCTCTTTAGTCCAGCGAATGAGCATTTAATTCCAGTTTGATCCATTCTTGTGTGTGACCCTATAGGTTCCTAATTACGTTGGCCATAACCATTACAAACATCGAGCGGTATATAGCAATACATCAATTATACCCAAGTAATAGGAATATCAGTAAGCTGACTTGCATTTTTTGCACAGTTTAATTAATTGAGTCTTCATTAATTGAGTCTATCCACCAAAACTCAATCCATTAATTGAGTTGCCCTAATTCATGTAGAGTTTAGGAAATTATGAAAAAACGAAAAAGCAAAAGACCCTAAAAATTAAAAATTTGAGAAAATAGGTAATCAATGAACTTAAAACCGATGAGAGCTTAATGAATGGCTTTTTCATTTAGGAAGCGACGTAGTAGGGTAATTATATATCAACTATATTGTGCACAAGTTTCAAGAAGGGATGTCACGTGATTTAATGATGTTGTGGGAAGATGACGTCTAAGGGTACACATGGATTTCCTATAGTGTGCTAGGCGGATTGCGTCCCGTAGTAGTCAAATATTCAGTTTTCGTGTGGAGACTTGGTGACGCTTCTAATCTGGGGTCCTTTGTGTTGAGTTATCTGTAATGTGGTAAGTCTCTTCGATTTATGGGAAGTCGGGGAGCATACACCACCATCCTTTATGGTGCTTTCGAGAGAAAATCCTAAAAAGCCTACACTTCTTAAGCTCTACTTCACGGTTGAAAAACAAAGGTGAAATTGAAAAAAATAAATGCGTAACTTGGAATGAAACTTGAACAACATAATGTGCTCGTTAGCGTGGAGAATTTGGATTCAGTCCAATTTGAGCTTAAAAAGGAAAATTAAAGTCAAGCCGTACTTCACAAGAGGTGTGATGCTCTTAACATGAACGGTTTTCATTCTAAATGCAATAACGGCTAAGAGGATATGAAAAACTAATGACATGGCGAATAAAGACTATTGTGGTGACTTAATCTAGTTAAAACTTCAAAAATATAGAACGTGTCGTTGTCTAGGTGAGAAATGGTAGAGGCAAGGGGAAGCCTTAGTGAGCTTGTGTTTATGATCATATTAACTCTATTTCCTACTACGTGTTGTGAAGTTTCAAAGAAAACTAGAAAGTGTTGTGGATTTCGGTTTAGGATATTGAGATTTCCAGTCTCGTGGAAAAAGAAAAGTATTTGTTGTTTCAATACGTTTTGTAAGTAAAATTGAGTTGTATTTGTAAATAGCATGTAGATTGCATGAGTATATGTTATTGAGTTGTGTAATGTACCCTGTCATGTAGTGGACGATTTAGTATGCAATACAGTGGAGTACTTGCTTGATTCGTATGAGAGGTATGCAAGTCTTGGTGAGGACTTGAAATTGAATTGTTGCTCGGGACGAGAAAGATGTAGTGTGTGTGTGTGGGGGGGGGGGATTTGATAGAGCCTCTTAGGAGTTATATTGTGATCATCTTTTACTGCCGTCTTGTGAGGTTTTCGAGAGGTTTTGAGCCTAACTTAAAAAGAAAAATCTATATCTTTAGCACTTGCGGCTTAATATGCTATAATTCTTGTCCGAGAACGTTTCATGTTACTTTTTGATATTATTTTGATTGATTCAATCGCTTCTTAGTTTTTTTTGTCTATGATTTGAGCTTGCACTGTTGACACATGCGGGTTATAATTAGAATGACCTTCAGAACTAACGTGAATGCATGATCTTAATTCTTTCTTAAAGTAATATTGAATATGTGTCTTATAGTAATCTTGTTCTTAATATCATGTAATCCTAGCATCATGAACTAGGATGGCTATTTGGTGAAATATTGATGGACTAATGTGAGAAGACTCATTAGCTTGCGAATCTAGGATTGCTAGTAAACCCCATATCATGATGGACCGGAAGGAGAAATTTCATGGTTTGGATCAAAACGTAGTATTGTTCTTAAAGCATGCTATGTGACACATTTTATGGATCGACATATGACAATTGTGGAATTTTAACACAGTCTCGCTTGAGATCGGCAGAAGATTGTAGGACCATATTGTGATCAAGAACGTGGTTTAGGTTATGTGTTCTTAACTAGCATCAGGGAAAGTGAATTGATATAGGGGTCACATAAAGAAACTAGTCTCCTTTTTATCAGTAAATAATTCACAATTAGTATTCAGAAATCCAAAAGCTAGTTAAATAGTTCTTTAAATGTAGTCACTGGTTTGAGGGTATCGAAACTCATAATCAAACAAATTTTCATGCTGGTTACATAAGTAAATTAAACTACATTGTTAATTAGAAATTCACAACCTTTTCTCGGGGGTTCGACAACTTGGAGTATGAAAAGTACTCCATTTTACTACTTGACGGTATACTTGACTAGCACGCGTTAAGATTTTGCGTCACACATCGCGTAAGTCTTTCATTGAAAACTAATTCCCCAGCTAATCTTCAACATATTGAAAAGTAGGGACATCATTCATAATGAGCAGTGTGTCATCACATGCAAGACTAGAAATAAAATTGTGCCAACCTTCTTGTAAACACAAGGTTCACCTTCATTCTTGATGAAACCAAATTCTTCGATTGCATCCTCAAATGGAAAATTGCAACTCCGAGAAGCTTGCTTCAAAAAATAAATAGATCGATGCAAGTTAGAAATATTTTTGGCATGCTATGGATCGAAAAAAACCTACGGATGTGCCATGTACACATCCTCAAAGATGTGTCAGTTAAGAAAAAATGTTTTGACATCCATCTGCCGGATCTCATAATCATGGGAAATCGATATAAGCATCACAACTGGGGAATGGTTCTGTCATAGTCAATACCATGAACTTTCCTGAAACCTTTCGCCGTCAATCTTCCCTTAAAGATAATGACATTCTCATCAAGGTCAATTTTCTTCTTGGAAACCAACTTGCACCCTACAGGCTTTACCCTTCAGGTGGTTCCACCAAAGTCCATACTTTGTTGGTATACATGGATTCCTTTTCGGATATCATGGCTTCAAGCGATTTCTTAGATTTTGGCCCACTTATTGTCTCGTAATATGTTGTGTAGTGTCTTGATATGGATTATGCAGCGGACTAATAAAATAAAGATTCCTTTCAAAGCCCTCCATGAATCACTGGAGTAGTATTATAACGATGGTAAGGAAAGAAACAATGTGTACCTTGTTTGTCTCCAAAATCACTTCACGTATAATACTATCCAATTTTCTATGATATCCAAGCCTAGGATTGCTCCGGATCCTCCTAACGCCTTTGTGCGAGATCACGTCAAGAAAGAGGAAGAAAAGATCACGCAAATACGGCATGGGCAGGCAGACAGCTAGGGTTCGGCCCTAGTTGTCTTCCTCTCTCCTTGCTTTGTTCTCCCACTCAATTATGAATGGAACTTCTGAGAAAATAAGCTACGAGTGCCCTTATATAGTTAATAACTCCTTATTAACTACATATTAGCCCCAATACTAATCATGTCCATACACGGATTAGTCAACTTTTCAAATTAGTCCTACTAAGTTTGCTTGTGGTTGCGTATTTGTTGGAATAGATGCCCTAGAGGCAATCTAGTTTAGTATGAATTTATTTGTGGCTAGAAAATTCATTTTATTATTTACTGGATATTTAATGTAATGAAGTCCTTAGATTTACAATTGTGTTGTTTATCTTAAATGTCCCTAGTCCAGTATAATTATTAATGGGACAATCATCTGTATACTAGTACGGGGTTGGATTGATATGGAGATATCATGATCCAACACATAGGTGTGCATTAAGGGTAATGGCGCACTAGATTGACCCATCTCTGAGAAGGCTACATACACGTTATGTTAAGTCACAAGTGCTTCTCGTGGTTCAATGGTATTGTCATCCTTAGACTTGAAGTCGCTAGATATTCTAGTTGTGGATTATTGTGATTTTGGTAGAGTTAAACGCTACACCGTAACCAGGTAGTTATAAAGACGTGTACCGGATACAATAAGAAACAAGCTTAGAGATAGTAGTGGACGTAGATAGAACTTGTCCCTCCCACATAACGGGAGCAAATATCCTAGACCACTCGAGGGATAGTGCTTATAGAATGTCTGGCCAGACTCAAATAAATCAATATGGGATATTGATGTTATTTGCACGAATAAGGCTATTCCCATGGATCGAGAAAAGTGTGGATTGGATATACGAGTGTGACTTGTATGTCTCGTGTCCAATCCGGATATAGAGACAAAGGGATGAGACAATTACTTGTACAAGGTTTGTCAAGATGACTATTCTATTAGTTGGCTCGAATGAATGTTTTGCTAGAAACCGCTTCATATTAGCAAATTGTTGCTACCAACTAGATAAAACCTATGGGGTCACACGCTATATAGAGTTGAACTTTATTTGGGAATTAATTAATAGGATTAATTAATTAGAAGGATCACTTTGCAATACCTTGCAAACTTAGTAGGACTAATTTGCAAGGAAGGGACTAAATTGAATTCTAGTAGGACTAGAATAGGTTCTTTAGGTAGTTGGCAAGGATTTGTTGGACTATATAAAGGACACTCCTTTTTTCCTTCCCACACTTATGACCTTATTGATCATAACTTGAGTGGGTGAGAACAAAAAGGAGAGAGCAAGCAAGCAAAGAGGAGCACGCCGCCCCCTTTGCCGCCGCCCGTCCCCGTCGTCCACAAGGAGGCCGAAACCTCCTTGTTTCGTCTCGTTTTGTGTGATTCTTCTTCCTCTTCCTCATTCCGGGATAGCACCAAGGATTGGAAGATCTAGGATTCAAATCTAGGCGTGGATCAACTATAGAGAACGTGACACAATTCGCGTTTGAAGTCATCAAAGGAGAAACCATAAGGTGTGTTATTGATTTCTTCTCTTACCATCGTTATGTCTCTTGACTTGTGATCCTTGGAGGGTTTTGCATTGGGAAAAATGACAAAGTCCCCTTTCAACAAGAAAGGTGAGAGGACTAGTGAGCAATTGGCACTCATACATACTGATGTGTGTGGACCATTTGCCACGCCTGCCAGGGGTGGTTACGTCTACTTCATTACATTTACTGATGATTACAGTAGATATGGATTTGTGTACCTCATGAGGGCCAAATTCGAATCCTTTGAAGTGTTCAAAGAATTCAAGAATGAAGTAGAGAAGCAACTTGGCAAAAGTATCAAGGCTCTACAATCGGATCATGGAGGAGAATACTTGAGCCAAGAGTTTGATGACTATCTTAGAGAGTGTGGGATCGTGTCACAACTCACTCCACCCGGAACGCCACAATTGAATGGCGTGTCTGAGAGGAGGAATCGAACCCTATTTGATATGGTTCGATCTATGATGTGTCAAACAGATCTTCCATTATCATTTTGGGGCCACGCTCTTTTAAGTGTAGCTTTCACCATTAACTGTGTTCCATCTAAATCAGTCATGAAGACACCACATGAGATGTGGAGAGGGAGGCGTCCCACACTGTCGTTCATGAGGATTTGGGGCTGCGATGTCTATGTAAAACGTTTACGATCAGACAAGCTAGGGCCAAAATCGGATAAGTGTAAGCTTTTGGGGTACCCTAAGGAAACTAAGGGTTACTGCTTCTACAATCCAACCGAGAACAAAGTGTTCGTTGCTCGGACCGGCGTGTTTCTAGAAAGAGAGTTTGTATCTAAAGAAGCAAGTGGGAGGACTGTAGAACTTGAAAAGATTCAAGAACCACAAATCATTGAACCGACTATGGAACATGAACAGGAACCACAAGCAGTTGTGGAGCAGCCTGTTCAGGTAACACAAGAGCTTCGTAGATCTAGTAGAGTGCGCCAGGAACTCGAGAGGTATGGACTTTTCGTGACCGATTCCGGTGACACAATGCTCACAGATGATGAGCCTACTACCTATGAAGAGGCCATGAAAGGCCCAGAATATCAGAAGTCGCTAGAAGCCACAAGATCCGAGATGGAATCCATGTACACCAAGAAAGTATGGACTTTGGTGGAACCACCCGAAGGGGCGCGGCCCACAGGGTGCAAGTGGGTCTTCAAGAAGAAGATCGACATGGATGGTAATGTGATTACCTATAAGGGCCGATTGGTGGCTAAAGGATTCAGACAGATTCATGGTATTGACTATGATGAAACCTTTTCACCAGTCGCTATGACCAAATCCATCCGAATCCAACTTGCGATTGCAGCATACCATGACTATGAGATTTGGCAGACGGATGTCAAAACAACATTCCTTTATGGGAATCTCCTCGAGGACGTGTATATGATACAGCCGGAGGGTTTTGAGGATCCAAAGCAAGCCAACAAAGTCTGTAAGCTGCAACAATCCATTTATCGATTGAAGCAAGCTTCTAGGACTTGGAATCGACGTTTTGATGAAGTAGTCAAAGAGTTTGGCTTCATCAGAAACGAAGATGAGTCTTGTGTCTACAAGAAGGTTAGTGGGAGCTCTGTAGCTTTTCTGGTCTTGTATGTGGATGACATACTACTCATTGGAAACGACGTTCCCATGCTGCAATCTGTTAAAGATTGGCTAGGGAAGTGTTTCTAAATGAAGGACTTAGGGGAAGCAGCCTATATACTCGGTATAAAGATCTATAGAGATAGATCTAAGAGACTGCTAGGCCTGTCAAAGTACATATATTGACAAGGTGTTGAAGCGGTTCAACATGCAAGATTCCAAGAAGGGATTCTTGCCCATGTCACATGGAATCACTCTTTCGAAGAGTGGTTGTCCTTCCAATGAGATTAAGGAGGAACGCATGAGTAGAATCCCCTATGCCTCGGCCATATGATCTATCATGTACGCCATGTTATGTACTAAACCAGATGTGTCATATGCCTTGAGTATGACAAGCAGATACCAATCCAATACGGGTGAGAGTCACTGGATTGCAGTCAAGAACACCTTAAAGTACTTGAGAAGAACTAAGTATGCTTTCTTGATATTTGGAGGTGAGGAAGATTTGCGTGTAAGGGGTTACACCGATGCAAGCTTCCAAACCGACATAGATGACTTTAGATCACAGTCGGGATATGTGTTTTGCCTGAATGGAGCAGCGGTGAGATGGAAGAGTTCCAAGCAAGAAACGGTGGCTGATTCTACAATAGAGGCTGAGTACATTGCTGCAAATGGCGCAGCAAAGGAAGCTGTTTGGATTAGAAAGTTTTTTTCTGAACTTGGTGTGGTTCCTAGCATTGCGGATCCAGTTGAGTTGTACTTAAACAACACCGGGGCGATCGCGCAATCGAAGGAACCCAGGTCGCACCAGAAATCCAAGCACGTGCTCAGGAAGTTCCATCTGATTCGAGATATTATCGATAGAGGAGACGTTTGGATATGCAAGATTCCTACAGATAAGAATCTGTCAGGCCCGCTTACAAAACCGCTTGCGCAGTGGAAGCATGAAGAGCACACTAGGAGTACGGGCATACAAGGTGCGCCAGATTGGCTCTAGTGCAAGTGGGAGACTGTTGGATAAGATTCCCTAGAGGCAGTCTAGTTTAGTATGAATTTATTTGTGGCTAGAAAATTCATTTTATTATTTATTGGATATTTAATATAATGAAGTCCTTAGATTTACAATTGTGTTGTTTATCTTAAATATCCCTAGTCCAGTATAATGATTAATGGGACAATCATCTATAGACTAGTATGGGGTTGGATTGATATGGAGATATCATGATCCAACACATAGGTGTGCATTAAGGGTAATGGCGCACTGGATTGACCCATCTCCAAGAAGGCTACATACACGTGATGTTAATTCACAAGTTCTTCTCGTGGTGCAATGGTATTGTCATCCTTAGACTTGAAGTCGCTAGATATTCTAGTTGTGGATTATTGTGATTTTGGTAGCGTTAAACGCTACACCGTAACTGGGTAGTTATAAAGGCGTGTACCGAATACAATAAGAAACAAGCTTAGAGATCGTAGTAGACGTAGATAGAATTTGTCCCTCCCACATAATGGGAGAAAATATCCTAGGCCACTGGAGGGATAGTGCTTATAGAATGTTTGGCCAGACTCAAATAAATCAATATGGGATATTGATGTTATTTGCACGAATAAGGCTATTCCCATGGATCAAGAAACTGTGGATTGGATATACGAGTGTGACTTGTATGTCTCGTGTCCAATCCGGATATAGAGACAAAGGGATGAGACAACTACTTGTACATGGTTTGTCAAGATGACTATTCTATTAGTTGGCTAAAATGGATGTTTTGCTAGAAACCGCTCCATATTAGCAAATTGTTGCTACCAACTAGATAGAACCTATGGGGTCACACGATATATAGAGTTGAACTAGATTTGGAAATTAATTAATATAATTAATTAATTATAAGGATCACTTTGCAATACCTTGCAAACTTAGTAGGACTAATTTGCAAGGAAGGGACTAAATTGAATTCTAGTAGGACTAGAATAGGTCCTTTAGGTAGTTGGCAAGGATTTGTTGGACTATATAAAGGACACTCCTTCCTTCCTTCCCACACTTATGACCTTACTGATTTTAACTTGAGTGGGAGAGAACAAAAAGGAGAGAGAAAGCAAGCAAAGAGGAGCACGCTGCCCCCTTTGCCGCCACCCGTCCCCGTCAGCCACAAGGAGGCCGAAACCTCCTTGTTTTGTCTCGTTTTGCGTGATTCTTCTTCCTCTTCCTCATTCCGGGCTAGAAACAAGGATTGGAAGATCTAGGATTCATCTCTAGGCGTGGTTCAACTATAGAGAATGTGACACAATTCGCGTTTGAAGTCATCAAAGGAGAAACCCTAAGGTGTGTTATTGATTTCTTCTTTTACCATCGTTATGTCTCTTGACTTGTGATATTTGGAGGGTTTTGAATGGGTTATGTTTGTTTGTGTTTCCGTTGCGCACCCATGAATCAAAACCCTACAATATTGATCATTCTGTTTAATTAGTCCTACTAATTAATTGCCAAGTCCGGTTTAATCCATAGGGCGTGTGACCCCATAGGTTTCTATTTAGTTGGTACTAACATTTACTAACATAGAGCGGTATCTAGCGATACATCTATGTGACCCAACTAATAGAAATAGTCAGTGATCCGACAAACCGTTGTGACCAATGTTACCGCATATAATCCCTTTGTCTTCATATCCGGATGGGACACGAGACATACAAGTCACACTTGTATGTCCAATCCATAGTTTCGCGATTATGTGAATAGTCTTATCCATGCAAATACCATCAATTTCCCATATTGATTTATCTGGTCTGGCCAGAAATTCTATAAGCACTACCCTGGAGTGGCCGCGGATAATTTCTCCCGTTATGTGGGAGGGACAAATCCTCTATACATCACTACCATCTCTAAGCTTGCTTCCTATCATGCCCGATAACTATCTTTATAGTTACCCGGTTAAGGCGCAACGTTTGATAATATCAAAGCATGATATTTCACAACTAGAGTATCTAGTGACTTGAAGTCTAAGGACCACAATACCGGTGTCACTAAGAGAAGCACTTGTGACTTTTACATAACTTGTATGTAGCCTTCTCGTGGCAGGTCATTCCAGTATTATGTTACCCCTAATGCATACCTATGTGCTAGACTTGATCTCTCCATATCAATCTACCCACTTTCTAGTCTATAGTTCATCGTCCAATTAATCAATATAAACAACTAGGGATATTTAAGATAAACAGCAATTGTAATATAAGGACTTCATTTTATTAAATATCTCCATACTAAATAAGATTGCCTCTAGGGCATCTATTCAAACAGTCTCCCACTTTCACTAGAGCCATGATGGTGCATCTCGTATGCCAATAGATCTAGTGTGCCCTTCATGCTTGCGCTGAACAAGCAGTTTTGTAAGTGGATCTGACACATTTTCATATGTATGAATCTTGCATATCTTCACATCTCCTCTATCGATGATCTCACAAATAAGATGGAACTTTTTTAATACGTGCTTGGATTTCTGGTGTGACATGGGTTCCTTAGATTATGCCATCACCCTAGTGTTGTCACAATACAAATCAATTGGATCCACAATGCTAGGAACCACACCAAGCTTAATAATGAAATTCCTAATTTAAACAGCCTCCTTTGCTACACCCGATGCAACAATGTACTCAGCCTTAGATGTAGAATCAAGGCCCGTCTTGAAAGTTTGTAATGCAAGTGTAAAACATGATCTAATTCTAGAAGAGTGGGGGGGGGGTGAATAGAGTATGGAAAATTTTGCAAGAAACTAGCCTTTTGAAACTTTAAGCCAATGTGTAAAAGAAATCTCAAAGATTTGGAACTTGTTTGTAAATCTTGAGATAAAACTGTGACTGTTAGAAGCTTCAAAGCTTTGATATAGGAAATTCTCCAATGCTTTGGAGCTTACTGCTTTGAAATGATTTGCAACAGAAATAAAAAGCAGTATTTAAAACCTAAAGAACACATGTAATTTACAGAGTTCAGTCACAATTGGGCATAGTCTCTGCCTGAGGGATCTGATCCCTCCAGGATTTCAACCCACTTCTTATTAATCACCTAGATTTAGCCCTAGATCTCAAGCCTAAGTGAGCTACCTTACACTTATACATATTGTGGTTCCCAACCTATCTAGTAATAGCTATAACCTGTTGAAACAATAAGAACGTCTTGTTGTTCACTTGAACAAATAAACTTCTAAATTTGTGAGGTTGAGAAACTAAGAATGGATAAAATAATTTCAGTAAAGATTGAAGAACACATATTAGATAAGCAAACGAAGCTTGGAAGTGTTTTTCAAATTGGATGAATGATCTTGATCTCTTGCAGTGTTGAATGGCTTGTATGATTGAAGAGTTGTGTGATTTGATCTCCCACGTATGTAACTCTCATCAACCTCTCTGTTGATCAGCCTCTCTCTGTTTGTATTCGTTTGAAATTCAAACTCCATATTTTATTAACAGCCTGCAACAACTTTGAGAGATTTTAGGAACTGAATTCCTACAAATCCTCATCCCTGATATGCTTCTTTAAACAACTATGCTTGGATAGCTATTAAGTTTTTTATGGCTGTTTGGACGACCAACAAACCTTCACATACTCAACAAAAAAGATCAAACAACATCTAGACAAAAAAGCTACATAATCTGATCTGTTAAACAGACGGTTCATACATAAATCCTAGCTATTTTTGCCTTAGAAAAAGTTCAATATAATATAGCCACATGTCTCTCTCTCTCTCTCAATATATATATATATATATGTAAGACAATATAAATAACACAGCAAGGAGTTAGAATAACTCATTGTCCAGTCTTGAATCCATCTAAGTCTTCCTGCATACAAAAAACAGTTAAGCACAGTTCAGCAGTTAAGAGTATGATGCAATGTCAAAGCTTTGGAGCTTTGACTGCCAGTTCACAAGTTTGTGCTTGAAACTGAATCATGCAATCTGTGAGACTTATATTTTCTAAACATAGGCTCAATAATATTTGAAAGAGACAATATTTGAATGATAAACTCATCGTTCAATCCAATATCCAAGCCTGCAATCACAGAAACTGTTAGGCCCAAATAATTAACATAAGCACTCCAGTATCTCAAAGCTTTGGAGCTTTGAGATTTAGTGTCTCGGATCTTGTGGATTTCATCATCAAGGATAAAGCTCCCCCTGAGTTTGTACATTCATTCAAACTCATGAGCTTGAACTATCACGCCTTTTTCTTGGAACTCTTCCAGCTCACAATTCCTCCATTTAGGCAAAACACTAATCCCGACTGCGATCTGAAATCATCTTTGTCAGTTTGGAAGCTTGCATCACTGTAACGCTTTAAACTTAGCTCTTCCTCCCCTCCATATATCAAGAAAACATACTTAGTTCTTCTCAAGTACTTAAGGATATTCTTGACGCCAATCTAGTGACTCTCACCCCGATTAGACTGGTATCTACTTGTCATACTCAATGCGTATGACACATCTGGCCTAGTACATAACATGGCGTAAATGGTAGATCCTACGGCCAAAGCATACCAAATCCTACTCATGCAGTTCTTCTCAATCTCATTGATAGGACAATCATCCTTCGAAAGGGTGATCCGATGCGACATCGGAAAGAATACTTTCATGGAGTCTTTCATGTTGAACCATTTAAATACCTTGTCTATATATGTACTAGCAGCCTCCTCGATCTATCCCCTATAGATCTTGATACCAAGTATATAAGCCACATCCCCTAAGTCTTTCATTGAGAAACACTTACCTAGCCAATCTTCAACAGATTGCAAGGTAGGAATGTTGTTTCCAATGAGAAACATGTCATCAACATACAAGACCATAAACACAACACAGCTCCCACTAACCTTCTTGTAAACACAAGTTTCATCTTCGTTATTGATGAAGCCAAACTCTTTGACCCCTTCATCAAAACTTAGACTCCAACTCCTAGAAGCTTGCGTTAACCCATAAATGGATCGCTGCAACTTACACACTTTATGTGCATGCTCTCGATCCTCAAAATCCTCTTAATGTGTCATGTAGACATCCTCAAGGAGGTTTCCGTCGCTGTTTTGACATGCATCTGCCAAATCTCATAATCATGATAAGCTGCAATAGCAAGTAAGATTCGAATGGATTTGGTCATCGCGACTGGGGAACAAGTTTCATCATAGCCAATACCTTGAACCTATCTGAATCCTTTTTCAATCAATCGCCCCTTATAGGAAATCACATTGTCATCCATACTTTGTTGGTATACATGGATTTCATTTCGGATCTCATGGCCTCAAGCCACTTTTGAGAGTCCGACCCTTTTATGGCCTCTTCATAGGTAGTAGGCTCATCATCTACGAGTAAGGTGTCACCGGGCTCAGTAACGAGAAGTCCATACCTTTCTGACTCCTGAAGAACCCTAATCGGCCTACGAAACTACAACAAATATGACCTTTGTTGATAGTTTTTGTGTCGACACACAGCTCTGTATAGCTAGTTACGTGATTAATCGACAATATTTTTTTTGTCGATGCATATGATTTTCTTTGTCGATATTTTTGTTCTTCTTTTATTCTACCCAAAAATTTAGTCAATGATTGTGACTATTTATTTAAATTTGACAATGACTTATTATGTTGACATACCCAATTGTCAACTCCTGCAAAAAAAAAAAAAGTGAACAAAAAATTGGAGGGTAGAAAATTGCTATTTCTCGCACTCCCAAATTGTAAGGAGGGAATAAAATATTAATTCCCACTAACACACATTTTACGAGAAGACTCATACGGACTCTCACACACCCATTAGACTCTATCACACTTATACGACTCTCTCAGTTCCCACACCCTCTGCGCCGATCAATTCCTTCAACCTTCAATTCTTGAATCGGCGATCCCATCTTCGATCGATCGACTCCTCTGTGCCGGCGATACCATGTGAACGCTTCTTCGATCGATTTCGAGTTCTTCTTCCATCTTCTTCTTCCATCTCTCTTGAATCGCCTCTCACATTTATTCTCCACTCTAGACGAATTTGCATGTTCCGATTGATGTGCTTGTGAATAAACTTACCCAATTTTTGAGTTATGTGTCGATGATTTTGTATGTTCCGCATTGTATGTGTTGATGATTTTGTTTTACATTGAAATTCCTGCTGCTATGTTGTTGGTTTTTGAGATGTTTGATACTGTGTTCATGTTCTACGATTTCCTGCAGATGGGTTTCGGCAATATGACATGTATGTGTTCATGTTCTAGAATTTTCTGCAGATGGGTAAAATTTAGGGCCTTCGTTGTTTTATTCCTTTTTGGACTGATTACTTTGGTTCTGACTGCCTTAGATTGGGTATTTTGTTTTGTTTGTGATTGATGGATTGAAGTGCCCCCTTTTGTTTCAAGTCCCCCATTTTGTTCGTGTTTAAGGTACCTAGTTATGGAAACTGACATTGACTTGGTCACTTTTAGAAGCTATATACTGCCATGTTTTTGTTTTCTTTCTTGATGTTTGAAGCTGTGGGGAAAATACATCTTTTATTGCTCAGAAGGTTATGCTATATACTGCCTTGTTTATGCTATATACTGCCTTATTTATGTTTATTGTTGCCAGAATGTGTTATGTATTTGCGTAAACATGTCTTGATTTACTTAGCTACCTGAAACAGTTAGTTATCGACTTCCTGTACATAGTGATAACCCCAGTTGATGCCAACTTGAAAGTTTTATGTTTGGTGAAATGCATATTGGATTACCTGTTCTGCATATCATTCCATGTTTTGTGTTCCGGATTCTTATCGTGGTTATGTAAGATTCGAGTATCTCTTTATACGATTGTCAATTTTGACCAGTTGAAGTAATTTTTCAAGAATACAGTGGTGATTTTAAAGCTTCAGGGACTTAAAGTTTGTCCGTTAGTTAAGTACTCGGCTCTGTCACTATTCGCGATCGTTTTTGCCCTCCACTCTCTCAGTATGTTCCTTCACATTCGCTAATATTTTCTCTAATGTTTCCTATTTTAGCCTGTGATTTTTTTTTCGTTTGATCTCTCTGTGTCCACAATTTGACATAAAATTGTATCTTCTAAGTATTTTATTGTTAATATGTGTACGTTCACAGGTTTCACAGGAGTGAAATAGCAAAGCTATTCCAAGGCCTTGAAACCGTTTTCAAAGCCTTGAATTAACATTCAAAGTTTTGAAACTGTCTGGCCTGTATGCATATGATGAGGGGGAGTTCTTCTGTTCTTATTCTAATTCTCTCACCCCTATAATTGATCTGTTAATACTTGATGATGAAAAACAAAAGATTTTATTCTCTTAGACTTCATCTGTTTAATCTGTTTGACTTAGTTTTGCAGGTATTTTACAGAGTTCGTTTCCTAACCTGATTTTTGCAGGAAAGGAAATACTGAGAGATTGTGATTATGTGATCAATCAAACACTCATGACAGCTTCTCAATTCGTTTAATGACAAGATCAGCTCAAAATCATTGAAGATTATGATCAACTGTCCGTTGGAGAAGACTGTTAGAGAAGCCAAAGTTGTTACCTAATAAACAGGGAAGTTTGTTGCTGAAAATCATGAAGATTTGCTGATCAATTGAGCAGTATAAATGGAGCTCAATACAATTAAATAGACAACTAAACGGGAAAAAACAGAGACACAATCAAGGACTACTAAGAATCAAGAAGTATATCATTCTCTCATTCCAACTCTCAGAAGAACATTGCATTTTTCACTGCAGTTCCACTTCCTGTGTTCTTCTGTTCTCTTCTTAATTTTTATATCATTCGTATACTACTTCTAGATCTCATTCTCAAGGATTGTTCAAGGTGAACAATAGATAAGTCTTGGTTAATTAGTTAGCTAGAGCAGGTACTAGATAGGTTAGTGAGAACGACAAGCTGTAACAGAGTAAGGCATATCTGTGTGCTTGAGATCTAGGGCTGAGCTTTTTTTTAATAAGAATTGTGTTTAAAATATTGCATGGAGAATATCCCTGAGGTAGAGACGTAGTTCCAAGTGGACTGAACTCTATATTTCATGTGTCTCTTGCATTTATCTTTCTCTCTTTTACTTTGGTTTGCACAACTTTCAAACTAGTCTCATTTAAAGGGTTTGAAACTCTTTTCAAGGCCTTGAAATAGACTTGTCTGTCTTATTCAAATCAGTTTTCCACTTCAAAGGCTTGAAACTTCTTTTAAGGCCATGAACTTCTTTACTACTTCACATAAACTATTATTCTAGCAAGTTTTGCAAGAAGTTGGGATACTCTATTCACCCCCCCCCCCCCTCTAGAGTATTTGTACTGCATTTCTACCTGCTTACTCACCTTTCAATTGGTATCAAAACTTGTATCACTGTATAGATTTAACCATCTGGTGATCATGAGTACTGCAGGTGATGGTGGTTTCTCTCAGGCAAGAGCTGCTAACAGACCTCCTCTATTATGTGGAGACAATTTTGTCCACTGGAAAGCATTGATGAAAATGTTCATCATTGATCAAGATGTTGAACATTGAACAATCGTTCAGAAGGGTCCTCATACATTCTACTCTGAAAAAGTTGGGATTAAAACCCTCAAGGCAGAGGACTTACTTACTACTTCTGAGTTAGAGCAATATTCAAAGGACTATAGAGCTATGAACTTATTGTATTGTGCTTTGAGTACAGATGAATTTAACAGGATCTCTGGATGCAAGACAGCCAAAGAAATATGGGACAAGCTTGTGGTAACCTTTGAAGGAACCAGTCAAGTCAACCAGACCAAGATCAACATATTTCTCAGGAAATATGAGCCATTCAAGATGAAAGGAGATGAATCCATCAGAGAGATGTTCATATTTACTGACATAGTCAACAATATTGACTCTCTGGGAAAACACATCTCAAATGAAGAGAAAGTAAGAAAGATCTTGATAAGTCTTCCCAAAGCCAAATGTGAACCAAAGAATACATCCATAGAAGAAGCTTAATATCTATCATCTCTTAACCTTGATGATCTAAAAGGGAAACTGCTCACACATGAGATATCAATGAATGAAATGGATAGAGACTTACCAGAAGGAATTAAGAACCTAGCCCTCAAGGCAAAGGAGAATGAATCCTCTCAAAGCCCTGAACCAGAAGAAGAAGATGATGAAGATCCTTTTGCACTTATTTGCAAGGCCTTGACAAGAATCCTGAAAATGAAGAAGAACTTTTCAAGCAAGGATTACAACAGGGACATGCATAGAAAATCAAATGGCAGAGACTACAAAGGTAAATTTTCTTCCAATGGAAATAAAAATAAAATCATGAATTGATTTGAGTGTGGTGATGCAGGACATTTGATCAGAGATTTTCCACACAAGAAAAGCAAACAACTTCAAAAGAAGGACCATGACAGAAGAAAGAAAGCTATGATAGCTTCATGGAGTAATTCTGATTCCTCCAGTGATTCCGAAACTGAGAAAGAACACGCAAAAATTTGTCTCATGGCCAATCAAGAAGAAAGTTCTGAAAAGAACATTGCGGTAATGGTAAATTGTTAGATTTCAAAGCCTGCTGAAGTTCTCTCAGATTATCTCAAATCTATGCTTGTAAATGAAGAGGACTATTTGAAAGAGATCAGATCTTTAAAAGAAAAAGTTCATGAGCAAGCAAAAGAAAACTTGGATATTGTCTGTCCAAATCAAAACCTTGAAATTTCTCAAAAGAAAACTAACAGAGATTTCAAAGCCTCAAGGCCTTGAAAACTCAAGTCAAAGAAGTAGTCACTGAGAACTCAATTTTAACTGACAAGTTTGTTCCTCTAAAAAATCATTGTGATGATTTGGAGAAACAAAAGACTACTCACACTGAGAAACTTCAAGATGCCAAGAAGATTATGACAAGACTTGCTGGCTCTGAATAAAATTTAAATCCCGATTCTTGGAGGAAAATTACAGTCTATTCACAAAACTGGCATTGGATACAATCCAAACATTCCAAAGAAGAACAATACCATATTTGTGAAAGCTAGCAACAAGACATCCTCAAAATGTCATTACTACAATAAGATTGGTCATGTTAAGATGACTTGTTCTTTTAGAAGAAGAGACCTCAGATTATGAGAACACTTTTCCATTTCAACTCAAAGGAAAATTCAGACATATTTGGGTTCGTAAAGGGGTTAGACCACCTAACATGATAGACCCTGAATATGAATCTAAATTCCACACTTACTCTAACAGCTGGGTAAGGCAGTGAATGGTGTTTGCAGGATGTCACCAAGAGCAAGGATAAAAAGTGGTTTATGGATAGTGTTTGCTCAAATAACATGAGTGGAAAGAGATCTCTATTCTATGAATTAAAATAGAAATATGAAGGATCTATCACACTTGGTGACAAAGGTAAATGCAGCATTTTGGGTATAGGTAAGGTAGGTACAGACTCTAAGAATTCTATTTCTGATGTTCACTTAGTTGCTGGTTTGAAATTTAATCTGCTTAGTGTATCTCAATTATGTGACAATGGCAAAATGGAAATCTGGAAATTGCATTCTCACAGCCGCTAGATCAAACAATGTTTAGCGTGAAGTTCCTCAAGGCCTTGAAAGATGATTCAAAGCTTTGGCATAGAAAGCTTGGTCACATCAGCTTGCATACTTTGAACAAATTGATCTCCAAAGATATGGTAAGAGGATTACCATCCATTAAGTTCAAAGATAATGAAGTATGCAAAGCTTGTGCCCAGGGTAAGCAAACCAGAAGTTCATTCAAGCCAAAGAAGTTTGTAAGTACTACTAGAGCTATTGAATTACTTCACATGGATCTTTGTGGTCCTATGAGGACTCCAACTCCAATAGGTAAGAGGTACATGCTAGTTATTGTAAATGAATATTCTATATATACTTGGGTTATGTTTCTTAAAGAAAAATTTGAATCCCTCTGTTAAGGAACGTAAATTGCACATTTTAGTATGTTAACGAACTCTTCATAACTTGCTAATATGTGTAATTTATCTATTTTATCTCTCTTTATAGACTTATGCTTGTTTTCGTAGTTTTGGTTGTTTTTATCGTATTTTGTAGGCAAAGACGTGATTTAGAACGCAAGAGGCTAGTTGGGAGAGCTTGTGATGAATTGAGACGCTATAGAGGGGACAAGAGACATGAAGAAAGGGCTTGAAGGACTTAATTGGAAGAATATTTGAAGATATAGGCCAAAAAGTGAAGTTTAAGAAGACTAGGGACCAATTCGCAAAGCCAAAGTTTCATCGGAGGGCTTATTTGAAGACACTTTAATGGAGTTGGGGCTTAATTGCAAAATTCTAAACACTTTAAAGAGCTATTTTGAAATATTTCTAACGGAGTGGGGATGAAGTTGCAGTTTACTCAACGTTTTAAGAGGAGACGGGGTTTTATTTTAAGACACCAGCGAACTTGAGGGGGTCTTTTTGCATTTTCTTCAAAATAACAGCTGCAACGCAGCTGTTCTCTCTTCTTCACGACGCTAAGCACGCATCAAAGCACAAAAGGCTCCATGGAAGCTTTGACCGAAGCTTTTTCCATCCCAAAACCGAATCAAAACTCAACGAAATCGCACGAAATCAAACCCAATCCACTCCCCAGTCCAAGATCTCTCTAATACACATCTCAATTCGGCCCAAAAACAACCCAAGAGAAAACCCCCAATTCTAACTAGATTCGTGAGCGGCTGCAAATCAACGATTCAGAGCGTTTAGTATCAATTCAACGGTAAAGACTGATGCTTGGATGCTACGAAATCAATTCCAGAAGCTTATATAAGGAGAAGAGTAAAGAAATTTTGGTCCTCTCCTAGACTCGACGGGAAAAGTACTGCTCTGTTCTGGGTTCTTCTTTGTCCTCTCTCTCTCCGATTTCACTCGATTCAGAGCTTGTTCTTGAGCTCCTGAGCTCGTTCGTGAGCATAATCAGGGCCAAGAGCAAGAGAAAGAGGAAAAGAGGGAGAAAGGAGGTCGTTTTAAGACGTTTTTAAGTAGTATTGCTCTGTTTTCGCTATTTGCTATGTTCTAGCTGCTGTTGCAGCTCTGTTTTATGTGATTCATTCACTTTAGCAACAGCAAAAGCGGGTACAATAGCAGAAATGGTGTTAGTTGATAGCTTAGCTTGTGTTTTGGCTATTTTTGCTTAGTTTTGTGTATTTGAATCAAGTTGTGAGGTTGAATTGATGATAAATTTGTGTTGGATTCAAGGATGATGAATGAAATGATATTTCTCTTTATCTATCTTGAAACTATAATGTCTAGCTAATTCAATTGCTTGGGTGATTTGGGACTATCTAGTGCCCTAATCCTCTAATTGATTCAAGTTGAACTTCAAGGATGAATGGGTTGAATTGGGTTCACTTGAATGCTTAATGCAATGTTTGTATTTCTCTTGTTGAAGTATTTGATGCATTGAATAGGTAGATGTGCGAATACTCTCTACTTGTTTTATTTAAAGTTGCACTTGAGTGAGAGGAACTCGTCAATCTTAACTTTGAGAAATCGAGTTCTAGTTAGGTGATTTGAGTGAGAATTTACAAATTTCATTTGTTGCTTGATCTTTCATGTGGAAACACCTATGTGTGTTCACATGTGGTTGATGCTTGAAACACTTGAAATTTGGGGAATCTCATTTGAATAGCCACTTTAGTGCTCGATTATTGTGTTGGATTTACACACTTCTCTTGTCGCGAGTTGGATTGCATGAGCAATCACTTCTTGAGATACTTGTCTTGTGGATTGACACATGGAATGTGAGAACCGGGCTTGAATGTAATAGGAGGATTGGTCACTAGAGAAACCGATGATCCCTAGCCCCTCTCTACTTGTCATTTCACTTAGTTTCTTGAATCGTAGCTCTAGTAGTCGTTTACCTTGTTCTTAAACTTAAACCTCAACTTGCTTCATCAATTGATTTTGGTGGATTTGATAGCTTAGCAAGCTTTAAAGCCTATGAGAATTCAAATTACTTGCTTTAGTTAGTTCCTTAGTTGCTTTACTCTAGTGATAGTAAGTCATTGTCTAAACCTCCTCTCCTTGTGGATTCCACTCCGGACTTACCAGATTTTATTACTTTAGACGATATCCTATACTTGGGATTATTGTCGAACACCCTCTCTGAATTTTCAAAGATTTTTGCACGGAACTTCAAACCTTGAAAAACCTACATATTGCTTCAATCAGAAGTGATCATGGTAGAGAGTTTGATCAGTTAGAATTTGATTTATTTTATGCTAAGCATGATATCTCTCACAATTTTTCTGCTCCTAGAACTTCTCAACATAATGGAGTTGTTAATAGAAAGAATAGGACTCTTGAAGATATGTCAAGAACAATTCTTTTAGAAAACAAGCTGCCAAAAAACTATTGGGCAGAAGCTGTGAATATTGCAAATTATATTTTGAACAGGTGCTTGATCATACCTATCTTGAAGAAGACTCCCTATGAACTATTCAAAGGAATAAAGCCATACATTTTTTTATTTCAAGCCATTTGGATGCACTTTTTCTGTCCACAACAATGAAAATGACAATTTGGGTAAGTTTGATGCAAGAAGTGATGAAGGTATATTTCTTGGTTACTCTCTGAATAGCAAAGCTTATACAGTTTATAATAAAATAACCAAGCTTGTTGAAGAAAGTATTAATGTTTTTTTTTATGAAAGCTATGATGGTTCTTTGAGTGAGAGTTCTGCAGACTTGAATCTGAACAAGCATGAATCAGAAGAAGAAGTTGAAATCTCAGTTAGATTCAAAAAAGATTCAGAAGGAAACAGAAGGAATTTTCATGACCTTGAAAAATAGGTCTCAAGGCCTTGAAAATAGAGTTCAACGCCTTGAAAAGAATGAAAAGATATGATTGATCAGGCTACTACTTGAAGACCAGAAAACAATATGGAGAGCCTGAGCCCTGGTTTTCAAGAAAGAGATTCAAATATCTTTCATCTCATCCAGTTGACTACATCATTTCTGATCCAACTACTGGTACACAAACAAGATCAAAGTTGAAAAATCTTTGGGATTTTAATGCTTTTATCTCTCTTGTAGAACCTAAAATTGTGAAGGAAGCATTACAAGAAGCAGACTGGATAATAGCTATGCAAAGTGAACTCAATGAGTTTGAAATAAATAAGGTGTGGAATCTATTTCCTCCACGTACAAACCAGTATGTCATTGGTACCAGATGGGTATTCAGGAACAAGTTGGATGAAAATGGCAAAGTGATCAGGAACAAAACACGGTTAGTTGCTCAAGTTTACAACCAAGAAGAAGGTATTGATTATGAGGAAATTTTTGCTCCTTTTTCCAGGTTAGAAGCAATAATAATTTTACTTTCTTTTGCATCTTACAAGAACATGAAACTGTTTCAAATGGATGTGAAGTGTGCATTTTTAAATGGATACTTGCAAGAAGAAGTTTATGTTAATTAACCTCCTGTTTTTGAAACTGATAAGTTTCCAGATCATGTTTACAAACTGGACAAAGCTCTCTATGGTTTGAAACAAGCTCCAAGAGCTTGGTATGAAAGATTGTCAAAAATTCTTACTTGAAAATCATTTCAAAAGTGGATTAGTAGAAAATACCCTTTTCATAAAGACTCATAAGAAAGATTTACTTGTAGTTCAGATTTATGTTGATGATATTTTATTTCGAGCTACTAATGATCTATTGAGCAAGGAATTCTCAAGTCTTATGAGCAGGGAATTTGAGATGAGCTTGATGGGAGAGTTGAAATTCTTCCTTGGACTTCAAATACATCATATGAATAAGGGAAACTTTCTACATCAAAGCAAGTACACTAGGGACTTGTTGAACAAGTAAAATATGTCTCAATCTAAAGAAATCAAGACCCCTATGAGTTCTGCACTGTCCTTAGACAAGGATGAATCTGATAAGAGTGTTAATGTGAAAGAGTATAGAGGTATAATTGGATAATTTCTATACCTTACTGTTAGTAGACCAGATATCATGTTCAGTGTATGTATGTGTTCAAGATTTCAAGCTGATCCAAATGAGTCACACTTAATTGCTGTGAAAAGAATCTTCAGATATCTAAATGGTACCAAAGACTTAGGGCTTTGGTATCCAAGACATTCTAAATTTTCTTTGTGTGGATATTCAGATGCTGACTTTGCAAGTTACAAAGTTGATAGGAAAATCACTTTATGAAGTTGTCAATTTATTGGAACTACCTTGATCAGTTGGCATTCGGAAAAAACAAAACTCATTTGCATTATCAACAGCTGAAGCTGTATACATAAATGCTGGAGCACGTTGTTCACAAGTCTTATGGATTGATCAACAGTTTAGAGATCTTAGATTTGATTTCAGAAGATTACCTATCAAATGTGACAACACTAGTGCAATATAAATCACAAAGAATCGAGTTCAGCATTCAAGAACCAAGTATATTGATGTTAGACACCATTTCATTAGAGATCATGCTGAGAAAGGTGATATTGTTCTTGAATTTTTTTCTACTAACATGCAACTTGCAGATATCTTCACTAAGCCATTGCCAGATGAAAGATTTTCAGCTCTAAGACTGGAATTGGGTATGCTAAATAAAGATGCATTGGTTTAACGGGAGTTTCAGGTAAGGAAGGTAAGTTATTATGTGGTTCAAAGATTTGAACTGATTTTCAAAGCCTTGAAAATCTTTTCAAAGCTTTGATTTTATTTGCTTCAGTAAAACAGCTTTGCAAGACCTTGAAATCTATTTAAAAGCCTTGAAAATAAGTCTGATAACTGTTACACATTAACTATTGTATCATACAATATTGGGTGCTATCTATGTAGATATTTGTTCAATATTACCCCAAACCTTTTCAAAATCTCTCTTTCAGCCAAGTATAATATTAAATATTTTATTTCCAACGACTTCACAGATTTGAATCTTTTCTGATCATTTCAATTATTTTGAGATCAGAAAAATATTGAAGTTTCCTTTTCAAACTCAAACTCTTTTAGTATTTATCTTCTTCTCTTCTATTTCACTCCGTATCATTCCTACCTCTCTCTATTCTTCTCCCAAACCCTAATGAGCACAAGAAGAGCCTCTGGCAAAATCAAGATGGCTGTTGGTTTAAATTCTGGTGCAAAGAAGAAAAGAAAGACCCCTGTAGAAGAGGCTCAATTCATCAGTGAAGACTCAGAGTCAAAGGACTCTACTGATGAAGAATTGGAGTCTTCTCCTCCCAAGAAGAAGACAAAGAATGACCAGATTCGAGTTTCAGGCAAGAAGAAAAAGACAATAGAGACTACACAAGAGAAGCAGAAGGGAATCCAGATTGGAAGCCCTAAGAAGGAAAAGAAGAAGGCATACACAGGGATCAAGGGATAAGGAAAAGAGATCTACATTCAAGACTTAGATTCAGATACTACTTCGGGTTCCTGTGGAGTATATTATGTATTTAAAATGGAAGACATGAGAAATAACTTCTATAAACTGAGTCAGAGTTAATTTTGAAAATTGGAAGAAGAGATTCTCTCAAAATCTCCTCTGCACTACAGAAAATGGTGTATGTGAAGAAGAAACTAAAGCATGGAAGGAAAGCTTTAGAAGGCCTCACCATTTTGTTCCACAATGTTATCAAAACGACTAGTTCCATAATTTAAGAAATTGATGTGGTTCAACAAGAAGAACAAGCTAATGAGGATGACAATGAGGAAGAGGAATGAGGACAGGAAGGAGATGAAGACCCAACCCCATAAACTCTTGCCTACTCTTTCTTGCCTACTATTTTAAAATTGCATTTCATATTTTTCAAAGACTTTGATCCAAAATTTTCACACCATTTTAATCAAAGTCAAATGGGGGGAGAAATCTTAGGTTTGTTTTTGTGTTTTTAGTGACATGTCTTTTTGGTCAATAGGGAATTATCTAAGAATTACTTGTTTTTCTGCTTACGTAGTTTATTGCTAAATAAGTTGGATTCTTTTTGGAACTTATGTGTTATGATATGTTATGAATCTTTGTGCTATATGCTAATAAGTATTTTTTCCTGAAACTAAGCTTCAAACAGAAAGTGGTTTTGTCTTTTATCAAGGGGGAGATTGTAAGTTCACAGGTTTCACAGGATTGAAATAGCAAAGCAATTTCAAAGCCTTGAAACAGTTTTCAAAGACTTGAATTAACATTCAAAAGCTTGAAATAACAATCAAAGTTTTGAAACTGTTTGACCTGTATGCATATGTTGAGGTGGAGTTCTTCTGTTCTTATTCTAATTCTCTCACCCTTATAATTGATCTGTTATTACTTGATGATGAAAAACAAAATATTTTATTCTCTTAGAGTTCATCTGTTAAATCAGTTTGACTTAGTTTTGCAAGGAAATATCATTTCCTATTTTACATAGTTAATTTCCTAACCTGAGTTTTGCAGCAAAGGAAATACTGAAAGATTGTGATTCTGTGATCAATCAAACACCCATGACAGCTTCTCATTCGGTTAAAGACAAGATCAGCTCAATATATTTGAAATTTATGATCAACTATCCGTTGGAGAAGACTGTTACAAAAGTCAAAGTTGTTACCTGATAAACAAGGAAGTTTGTTGCTGAAAATTAGGAAGATTTGCTGATCAATTGAGCAGTTTAAATGGAGCTCAACACAAAGCATTTCATAGACAACTCAATGGGAAAAAACAGAGACACATTCAAGGATTACTAAGCATCAAAGAAGCAGATCATTCTCTCATTCCAACTCTTAGAAGAACACTAAATTTTTCACTTTAGTTAACGCCTACTAGGCTGAATAGAAAAAATCCAGCATCAAATCCCAGGATGACTGCTCGGAAAAACAATTCCACTGATGTTGAAGTGGACTCGTTTCTGTTAGACGATGACATAGCTTCTGCTGTAAGTAGCAGTATAAGGTTTTTCTTTTTGAACTTAACCTACAAACAGGTTATTTGTCTTATTTAATGTTGAATGTGGTGCAGTTTACGACACAGGATGTTGGTGTAATAAGATCCAGTCGATCGACGCCTACTAGGTTACTGAAGAGAAAAAAGACAGCATTAAACCCCAGGATGACTGCTCGGAACAAATCCGCGAGAGATATTGAAATGGAAGAGTTAGATCTGTCAGACGATGAGATCGCTCGTGATGTAAGAAGTAGTTGGACGTATTTAGTTTTAAAAATCAGCTACTTTTGGTTTTGTGTCTTATTTAGAATTTTATTGTAGAATGTGGTGCCTGATCATTGAGCAAGAAGGTCGCATTGTATGAAATCCAGAAGAAGGGAACGAACACCATCAAGTAATGAGGGACATTCAGAGAGCAACCTGGCTGATGAATGTATGTATCAGATAAGTTATGTTACTTATTTAATACGACGACATATTAATTATTGATATTTTTATTTACTTAGAATTGGATGCTAGTCCTAATGTATTGTTTTCTGGTAGCTCCCCAAATAACAAGAGATGGAAGAGGAGTGATGCGTGGGCTAATTATCAGAAGTAAGAATAAAAAAGGGGAGTTAAGATTGATGTGTACATTCCTCTCGGGAAACAGGGACCAGTGGGTGATGGTCGTTTGGAACTCACGTCTGATGTTGGTGTTGCTGTACGGATGCATGCACATGATATAAGTTTGGCATGGAAGCAAATAGAGGATCATCACATGAAACCCGTATTCGATCACCTATTTGTGATTTCTGTGATACATGCTTCATGTTTATTTACGTTAATAAGGATTTGTTATGTCTTAATTTGTTAGTTTTCAGTGAATTGTTAGATATTACTTGAAAAGTGAATTAGAAATTGAAATACGCATGAAACTTTCTCTGTATTTTATCGTTTAGGAGATGTTTAATCTGGATTTTTCGAAAAAGCATATTAATTGTGCCATCAATTCCATGTGCAGCAGAGCATACAGTGATTGCTGATTCAAGTTGCATAAACAGTACAAGAGTTTCCATAGCCCTACTGAAGCAAGGCGTCATCCATCCCCACTTGTAACCCGAAGTGATTGGGACGTCTTGTGTTCATACTTTGAGTCCGGTCCCTGCAAGGTAAAACAGATATAAGACATTGGCTGGAATTTATGTATTTACTATGTTATGAAGTTCCTTTCACAATTTTGTTGGTATGAATTGACAGCTTAAGAGTAGAAGAGGTACTTCAAACCGAGAACATGTTAAGAATCTGCAAACATCCGGTTCGCAGACATTCGTCCTGCGCCTGCACGAGATGGTACTGTGTCTTACTTAATCTCCTCTGTTGCTAATACTCATTCACGTTTATGTGTAACATTTGTTGGAATAGATGCCGTAGACGCAATCTTATATTTAATATGAATATTGTTTTGGCTAGAATATTCATTAATTATATATTGTGATATTTAATATAATGAAGTCCTTAGATACAATGTGTTGTTTATATTAAATATCCCTAGTCCACTATATTGATTAATAGAACGATCAAATATAGACTAGTATGTGGGTATATTGATATGGAGATATCAAGTCTAACACATGGGTATGCATTAAGGGTAATGGCATACTGGATTGACCCACAACGAGAAGGATACATTAGATTATGTTAAAGTCACAATCGCTTCTCGTAGTGCTAATATAATTGCAATCCTTAGACTTGAAGTCACTAGATACTCTAGTTGTGGAATATTGTGCTTTGATGTTATCAAACGTTACACCGTAACTGGGTAATTATAAAGATAGCTATCGGGCATGATAGGAAGCAATCTTAGAGATCGTAGTGATGTAGATAGGATTCGTTCCTCCCACATAATGGGAGTAAATATCCACGACCACTCGAGGGATGAGGCTTATTGAATGTCTGGCCAGACTCAGATAAATCAATATGGAGATATTGATGTTATATGCTCGCATAAGCATATTCCCAGGATCGAGGAACTATGGATTGGATATACGAGTGTGACTAATTATGTCTCGTTTCCAATCCGGATATAGAGAAAAAGGGATAGTGCAATATAAGATATTGGTCACAAGAGGTTTGTCGGGATCACTGACTATTTCTATTAGTTGGGTGGCATGGACGTGTTGCTAGACACCGCTCCATGTTGGGAATAAGTAACTACCAACTAAGTAGAAACCTCTGGGGTCACACGTCAAATAGAGTAGAGCTAGATTTGAGATTAATTAATATAATTAATTAATTAGAAGGATCATTATGCAACGCCTTGCAAACTTAGTAGGACTAATTTGCAAGGAAGGAACTAATCCAAGTTCATGGAGAACTGGAAGGACCTTTATGGAAACAACAAGGAGTTGTTGGAGTATATAAAGGAGGCTCTAGATTCCTTCTCACTAAGTGAATGTTATTAGACATAACACAAGAGAGTGGGAGAGAGAAAAAGATAGAGCAAGCTAAGACCTAGAGGCGCACGCCCCTAGGCCGTCCCCCCCCCCCTTCCCGTCGGCGCCAAAGAGGAGGCCGAAGCTAGGGATGGCAACGGATCGGATTTGGATCGGATCTGTCAATAATCCAATCCGATCCGAAAATGATACCTCCTGATCCGAATCCGATCCGAATCCGTTCGGGTCCGGATCGGATTCGGATCATATAACGGATCACCCAAAAAGTCCGAATCCGATCCATAAGGAAAACGGATTACAGATCACTAGAACGGATCACGAATCGGATCGGGTCGAATTATATATTATTATATAATTATATGTATAATATTAGATTATATTATATAATTATAATTATATTATATAATTATACATATATTATATGTAGTTCGGATCGGATCGGGTCGGATTATCGGATATTAGTTGTATATATCACATCGGGTCGGATCAAATCGGATCATCGGATATTTACAGATATGATCCGAATCTGATCCGAAATCCGAACGGATCGCATACTTGTGATCCAAATCCGATCCAAAGGCAAACGGATCGGATTCGGACCGCTCCATTAGGGTCGGATCACCCCGGATCTCGGATCGGAGCGGACCGCATTGCCATCCTTTTGTCACCTCGTTGCTTGATTCCTTCTTCCATCTTCCTCCAGTTTAAGCTAGAACTTGTTGAAGGAAGAATCTAGATCTCACCTTTAGACGTGGATCAACCATAGAGACGAGGACATCATTCTTCGTGTGATCTCTCAAACCAAAAGGTACACAATACTATGTCCCTTATCAAGTTATGATATCTCCTCCTGACGATCCGTGGTGGGCTTCGAGTAGTATTAAATTTTAGTTATTCCGCTGCGTTACCTACGTCAAAACTCAACAACATTCATTCATAAAAAATTGTAGGAAGAACCCACACTCATTGAAAACTGCAAGCTCAGGCATTGAAAAAGTGGTACAAGTGTCTGGATGACGCATGAAGCCTTGGAAAAATATGTATGTTTTTTATTCATTTCTTACAAAAGCATCTTATTTGCCATAGCTATATATGAGCCTTAATGAAATGTTTTCAAATCACTGAATCAAATGAAATAAATGCGAGACAATGACGTGGATGAGGTAAGAGGATAAATTGAATGCGTCTAATTCTTTTTCATATACAACTGATCTTCAATTCATTATTTGAATATCCTGATATACATAATATACGTATAAGTATATCCTTACCAGTTAAGAAACAAGTAGCCTGTAACAAATTGACTAGTTTCATAAATTCGTAATACGCTAACAAATCAGTTTGGACAACTTATTGCTATTACGCGCTCATCTCTTAATACGTAACAAATTGACTACATTAAGAAATTCGCTATGAGTTCCCTATATTTCCTATGCTTAACTACTGAATAAGTTAATTAAGAGGTCTGGATGAGAATGAGATGTAGATTTTGGCTTGTAATTGATTGCTTCCACTCTAGGTATTTCATGAAAGTCTGAATTCCTACAACAGACAGGGTTTATGGTAAAATTCACTGCCTATAGTTAATTATGTATGTGGCATAATTAACTGTAGGTATTCCATGTAATGCCTGCAATGCTTAACTACTGAATAAGTTAATTAAGACATTGATGGTGATGGTGTGTTCAATTTCTCTCCATGTGACATCCCACATAATTAAGTTCAATTAGGAATTTATTTGATTTAGTTTATAATGTTTTGAGCTTATTAAGTTGGATGGTAGAACTTACATATTGGTTCCCTATAATCTTAATTTTAAAAATTACTTAATTGTTATGAAATATTAAATATTGAAAAGTAGTAAAGTATGTATGTATTTCTAGTATGTGTAGAAGTATTGCCATAGTATGTATACCTTGAATGTACATCTAGTGTAGGGGGTTAGACACATAGTTACCTATCACTAGGAAAGCTAGCTATCTATGTATGGTCACATCATGACTACTTGTGTTTCACACCATAGTCTTGTCTCATTTACACTCTTTCCTAGCCATCTTGTTCAATGAATCAAATCTTTCATGTGCAATCCCGGATTTGAGAAAAGAAGCCACAAAAGCATGGTCAAAACTTAGTATTTTGCCATTCTATGAGTGTAAAACTTGTGGGGGTTGGATACCTATCAACCCTAGAGCAATTTTTAAATGTTACTCCACATATTAAACTCAAAAGATGGTAGCAAATGTGTCATCTTTTTGTTGTCCCAAAGTGCCTAGCTATGACCATGCTAGGACATTTCTTGCAAGCAAGTGTGACATAACAATGCACCATGTCCCTTGAGAATCTTTAAATCATTGTAGTTCAGCTCATCCCCGTCATTTCTCACACCCCCATCTCTCTCTAAGAGTCACAAGAAGTCATATTCTTTCACAAAAGAAGCTCAATCCGTTTTTGTGCAAAAACCTCCACAAAACACCACCAAAACTTCATATTCTAGTAACCAAATCATGATAAATTTGTCTCCAAGCTAAATACAACCTTGGTGGGGACTTCTTCCTTCATCCTACCCATGGATTGAAGCTTACAATCACACTTTTGCTCACTATTCCTAATATTTGAGGTAAATTGTTGATGTATTTTTCGATCCTTGCATTTTCTTGCTTCTAGTATCTATTACAATGGTAAATCGTCTAAGAATGTCCTTGCATGTGTCTATTTTTTCATCTTCTTGTGGATTCATGGGTTCATCCACATGGAGGAAGGTTTAGAAGAAGTTCATGTCTCAAAAGATGAGAGGTTTCCTTGATTTCCCTATTCCACACTCTTCATCCTTCCAAATCATGTGTTTTTGCTCATCCTTAAAGACTATGTGCTGCATATATACTTGCATATGTCTCTTCTACTCCTTATTATATCGAAAATTAATTGGTTTCACATACTTACTCGAAGAACTTTTGATTTAAAAGAAAATTTGTCTTGTAATGATTCTCTGTTTTCGGACAGAATCTGTGGCCTGACTTTGAGAGGCCACATCTCACTCATAAAGATTCGGTTTGTGCTCTACCTTATATCGTTTCTAAGCGCTGTGTGTCTAATTTCATATCCAATCGGTCTCATGCCAAAATTCATTGTAAATATTCTTGAATGTCCGTTTTTGTAAAGTGTGTCTGGGCAGGTAATTAGGCTCGGGCAGATTGTGTCACCCGACTTTGAGAGGTCACTACTCCCACATACAAGCTTATATTTTGCTAAACTTTATATCGTTATGAAGATCCATGTGTCTACTTTCATCACCAATTGGTTGATGCCAAAAAGACTTTTAAATTTTCCGTAATGTGAGTTTTCGTAAACTGTCTCAGGGCTGGAGAGTGGGTTCGGACAGATTGTGTCACCCAACTTTGTGAGGTCATTACTCCCTCATAGGAGCTTGTATTTCTCTCTATCTTATACCGATTCGAAGCTCTGTGTGTCTACTTTCATTTCCAGTTTGTTGCATGTCAATATTAATTATATATCATTCGAAATTCCAGTTTTTCGTAAAGTGTGTCAAATCTGAAAAGTCCGTTTCTCGCCGAGTGGCATATGCTACTTTAGAGAACATTATTCCTTCGTTCATTCAAGTTAGTGGGACATTATAATCATAGTACGGGGCATCTTATGAACCTTATTAGTAACATATAGCCACTAGGAATCACTTGAACTGATGTCGGCTTGTCCTTACGTGTTGAATTGCAATTTGTAGAGTCTCCTTCTTAGCTTTGCTCTTGGATTCCCGTATCGGTAGCTAGTAAGGATTTTATAAGCTAGGACTCGAGGTGAGTACATACCCAACCCTTTGGTAGTGCTATTTTCATATGTTAACTGTTTATGGGCTATGAGGTGGATATTGTGAAACTTGTGAATGATGGACTGTGTTCTTAATAACTACTTGGTGATTTGTATCTTTTGATTGGAGATATAGCCCATGTTTGAAAGAATGTTTCTAAATGATATTTTTTAATAAAGTCCATGGTATGATTTCTAAATGTTTGGCAGAGATGGTTGCCTAAATGACACTGTTGGACAGGACCCTAACGGTGGGGGACAATACACTGGTACAGTACCCTACCGGTTGGGGGATATACACCGGACAGTACCCTCCCGGCGCGGGGACAATAGACCGGAGGTCGATGCCCTATCCCAGGGATATAATATGGGATGAGCCGTTAACACGTGCGTTGTCATGACTTGTCGACTATATTTTCGTCCGAGGTAGCGATTCTACGCGGACTCGCCACATCGATGGCTAAGTGTCACGAATGAGATTTTAATGGCCAAAGTACTTGAATAAAATGAGCCAACGGCTCAAAGTGGTGTTGTGGAAGGGGTCGAGGACCCAAGTGTCGAATTAAATGCTTTACATGTTTACCTACTTGAATGCTTGCTTAAATTATGTTGTTTATATTATTCTTTATCTATGTATGAACTGTGAAGCAAGCATGTTTGGAACAGCTTGACCATGGCATTTGGAACTTGTATATATATTGTATATTTCCAAACCTAACAAAGGGGTAAGTACCTGCTCACCAGACTTCGCAGTCTGACCGGTTTTAAATGACCGCTCTTTCAGGTTCCAAAGAGAGGACCGAGCCAAGTAATTCAACCGCATAATTTCATTCGCCATATCATGTTGAGAGATGTTTCATGCTTTTGTGCTAGGCTTGTCTAAGACTCTCTTGTTCAAGTCTATGTGGTAGTACGTAGTATCTTTCTATGTGTAACTCTTGGAGATTTATTATGCACTCTTTAGAGACCATGTATGATCGTATTTTGGTAGTGGGAATGTGCAACTCCATGAGGGGATATCCCGTAGTTTGTTTAATGGATTGTTGGATTTAAATTATGGACCTTTTTGTGAATGGATTATGTGCAACCGTGACTGAACCTTGAAGGACTTGACTCTGAGATCGACGAGTACCATGGAGGATAGAGAAACATTTTATTAAATTCTCAAATTTCTATTTCCTTTTGTGAGAAACAAATGGTTTTGGATATAAGACCCCTTTTCATAAGCTTCTGCAATATTTATCTGTTAATCCTTGAATTTCTAAACATTTTCACTCTCATCCTCATGGTACGAGTTAGCCTTGGTGGCGTGTGACGCCTCGTTCCCATTTAATTACGTTATTAATCGGGGTCGCGGGAGCGGGGTGCCACATGGTTGGTATCAAAGCATAGGTTTGTATAGAAACCTTAGAGTGTGGTCAGTAGGATGACCCTTATGTGTAAGTCTACTAGAAAGTAATACTTGGTACTTGCTTAAGTGGTAGTAATTATAGTGCGAAGTGCACGGTGTGAGGGCTCGTTATGCATTTATTGGGTTTTCTTCTTATTCAGAAAGGTTGTGAGGGATACTTAGCTTGTGTCTGGGGTAGTTCCCTAGATGATCGTAATATGGAGGATATTCCTATAGTTCAAGAGTTTTTGGATGTGTTCCCGGAGGATGTTAATAAGTTGCCACCCAAAAGAGAAATTGAGTTTTCAATTGTGGTTTTACAAGGTACAACACCAATTTCTAAGGCACCCTATAGGATGGATCCTATAGAACTTCGGGAATTGAAAGTACAGTTGGAGGCGTTGTTTAGAAAGGGGTTTATTCGGGCTAGTACTTCTCCATGGGGAGCTCCAGTTTTTTTGTTAAGAAGAAGGATGGTCCCCTTGAAGTTGTGCATTGACTATCGTGAATTAAATAAGGTGACAATAAAGAACAAATACCCTTTACCTCGTATTGATGATTTGTTCGACCAATTGCAAGGTTCAAGAGTCTTCTCAAAAATTGATTTGAGGTCGGGTTACCATCAGTTGAGAATTAAGGCTGAAGATGTTCCTAAGAGCGCATTTCGTACGAGATATGGTCATTATGAATTTCTTGTGATGCCTTTTGGAATTACCAATGCACCCGCCGCTTTTATGGATCTAATGAATAGGGTATTTAAGGCATTCTTAGATGATTTTGTCATTGTATTCATTGACGATATCCTTGTTTATTCAAAGAGCATGAGGGAGCTCGAGGAACATTTGAGGATTATCCTTCAAACCCTTAGAGAGCATATATTATTTTTGAAATTCGAGAAGTGCGAGTTTTAGGTATCGCAAATATCATTCTGTGGTAATATAGTGAATGAAAGTGGCATCGCGATGGATTTTGTTGTTAGATTAACAAGATCTGCCCACCAAAATGATGCAATTTGGGTTATTGTCGATAGGTTAACCAAGTCGGCGCGTTTTTTGGCAGTCAAGATGACTCACTCTTTGGAATGTTTGGTGAAGTTGTATATTGGAGAAATAATTTGTCTGCATGGGACACCAGTTTCTATTGTCTCCGATAGAGACCCGCGCTTTGTTTCGAGATTTTGGAAGAAGTTGCAAGAGTCTCTAGGAACTAAGTTGCATTTTAGTACATCCTTTCATCCGCAGAAAGATGGGCAGTCAGATCGCACAATTCAGACACTAGAAGACTTGCTTAGATTTTGTGTCTTGGACTTTGAAGGTGGTTTGGAGGATCACCTATCTTTAGTTGAGTTCACATACAATAACAGTTTACAATCTAGTATCGGTATGGCAGCGTTTGAGGCTTTGTATGGGTGAAAGTGTCGTTCACCAATTTGTTGGATGGAGGTTGGGGAGAGACGAGTAGAAGGGCCCGATTTGGTAGAATTGGCAACTCAAAAGATTCGTGTGATCCGTGAAAGGTTGAAAGCTGATCAGAGGAGACAAAAGGGGTATGCAGATAATCTAAGACGAGACTTGAATTTCGAAGTAGGTGACCATGTGTTCTTGAAAGTATCTCCAACCAAGGGAGTGCTGCGATTTGGAAAGAAAGGTAAGCTAGGTGCACGTTATGTTGGCCCAATCGAGATCCTTGAAAGAATTGGAGTTGTGGCGTACCGTCTTGCATTGCCACCAGAACTAGAGCATGTGCACAACGTATTCCACGTTTCAATGCTGAAAAAGTATGTGTACGACCCAAGTCACATAATTTCCTATCAACCTTTGGAGGTTAGGTCTGACTTATCTTATGAGGAAAGGCCTGTAGAAATTTTGGATCGTCGTGAGCAAGTTTTGAAAAACAAGGTCATTCCATTGGTAAAGGTTCTATGGAGGAACCATGCAATAGAGGAAGAAACGTGGGAAAGTGAAGCTGATATGCGAGACAAGTACCCACACTTATTTTAATTAAGAGGTACGTCAAGTTTGAGGACAAACTTCTTTTTAAGGTGGGTAGAATGTGACATCCCACATAATTAAGTTCAATTAGGAATTTATTTGATTTAGTTTATAATGTTTTGAGCTTATTAAGTTGGATGGTAGAACTTACACATTGGTTCCCTATAATCTTTATTTTAAGAATTACTTAATTGCTATGAAATATTAAATCTAGAAAAGTAGTAAAGTATGTATGTATTTCTAGTATGTGTAGAAGTATTGCCATAGTATGTATACCTTGAATGTACATCTAGTGTAGGGGGTTAGACACATAGTTACCTATCACTAGGAAAGCTAGCTATCTATGTATGGTCACATCATGACTACTTGTGTTTCACACCATAGTCTTGTCTCATTTACACTCTTTCCTAGCCATCTTGTTCAATGAATCAAATCTTTCATGTGCAATCCCGGATTTGAGAAAAGAAGCCACAAAAGCATGGTCAAAACTTGGTATTTTGTCATTCTATGAGTGTAAAACTTGTGGGGGTTGGATACCTATCAACCCTAGAGCAATTTTTAAATGTTACTCCACATATTAAACTCAAAAGATGGTAGCAAATGTGTCATCTTTTTGTTGTCCCAAAGTGCCTAGCTATGACCATGCTAGGACATTTCTTGCAAGCAAGTGTGACATAACAATGCACCATGTCCCTTGAGAATCTTTAAAGCATTGTAGTTCAGCTCATCCCCCTCATTTCTCACACCCCCATCTCTCTCTAAGAGTCACAAGAAGTCATCTTCTTTCACAAAAGAAGCTCAACCCTTTTTGTGCAAAAACCTCCACAAAACACCACCAAAACTTCATATTCTAGCAACCAAATCATGAAAAATTTGTCTCCAAGCTAAATACAACCTTGGTGGGGACTTCTTCCTTCATCCTACCCATGGATTGAAGCTTACAATCACTCTTTTGCTCACTATTCCTAATCTTTGAGGTAAATTGTTGATCTATTCTTCGATCCTTGCATATTCTTGCTTCTAGTATCTATTAGAATGGTAAATCATCTAAGAATGTCCTTGCATGTGTCTATTTTTTTATCTTCTCGTGGATTCATGGGTTCATCCACATGGAGGAAGGTTTAGAAGAACATGTCTCAAAAGATGAGAGTTGTCCTTGATTTCGCTATTCCATACTCTTCATCCTTCCAAATCATGTGTTTTTGCTCATCCTTGAAGACTATATGCTGCATATAGACTTGCATGTGTCTCTTCCATTCCTTATTATATCGAAAATGAAGTGGTTTCACATACTTACTCGAAGAACTTTTAATTTAAAAGAAAATTTTGTCTTGTAATGATTCTCTGTTTTCGGACAGAATCTGTGGCCTGACTTTGAGAGGCCACATCTCACTCATAAAGATTCGGTTTGTGCTCTACCTTATATCGTTTCTAGGCGCTGTGTGTCTAATTTCATATCCAATCGGTCTCATGCCAAAATTCATTGTAAATATTCTTGAATGTCCGTTTTTGTAAAGTGTGTCTGGGCAGGTAATTAGGCTCGGGCAGATTGTGTCACCCGACTTTGAGAGGTCACTACTCCCACATACAAGCTTATATTTTTCTAAACTTTATATCATTATGAAGCTCTATGTGTCTACTTTCATCTCCAATTGGTTTCATGTCAAAAACACTGGTACAGTACCCTAACGGTTTGGGGATATACACCAGACAGTACCCTCCCGGCGCGGGGACAATAGACCGGAGGTCGATGCCCTGTCCCAGGGATATAATATGGGATGAGCCGTTAACACGTGCGTTTTCATGACTTGTCGACTATATTTTCGTCCGAGGTAGCGATTCTACGCGGACTCGCCACATTGATGGCTAAGTGTCACGAATGACATTTTGATGGCCAAAGTACTTGAATAAAATGCGCCAACGGCTCAAAGTGGTGTTGTGGAAGGGGTCGAGGACCCAAGTGTTGAATTAAATGCTTTACATGTTTACCTACTTGAATGTTTGCTTAAATTATGTTATGTATATTATTCTTAATCTATGTATGAAGTGTGAAGCAAGCATGTTTGGAACAACTTGACCATGGCATTTGGAACTTGTATATATATTGTATATTTCCAAACCTAACAAAGGGGTAAGTACCTGCTCACTAGACTTCGCAGTCTGACCGGTTTTAAATGACAGCTCTTTCAGGTTCCAAGGAGAGGACCAAGCCAAGTAATCCAGCCGTATAATTTCATTCGCCATATCATGTTGAGAGATGTTTCATGCTTTTGTGCTAGGCTTGTCTAAGACTCTCTTGTTTAAGTCTATGTGGTAGTACGTAGTATCTTTCTATGTGTAACTCTTGGAGATTTATTATGCACTCTTTAGAGACCATGTATGGTCGTATTTTGGTAGTGGGAATGTGTAACTCCATGACGGGATATCCGTAGTTTGTTTAATGGATTGTTGGATTTAAATTATGGATCTTTTTGTGAATGGATTATGTGCAACCGTGACTGAACCTTGAAGGACTTGACTCTGAGATCGACGGGTACCATGGAGGATAGAGAAACATTTTATTCAATTCTCAAAGTTCTATTTTCTTTTGTGAGAAACAAATGGTTTTGGATATAAGACCCCTTTTCATAAGCTTCCTCAATATTTATCTGTTAATCCTTGAATTTTTTAAACATTTTCACTCTCATCCTCATGGTACGAGTTAGCCTTGGTGGCGTGTGACGCCTCGTTCCCGTTTAATTACGTTATTAATCGGGGTCGCGGGAGCGGGGTGCCACACTCCACCTCTCTATGCAGTTTTTTATTTTCTTCTATATAATCTGGACTATTAATTTGAGTTTCTAGGGTTGGATTACGTCCAATTTGTAGACTGTATTTTAGATTCGATTTTTTTTTTCGACTTTGATTCAAGAAAACGGTTTATTTGGTGTGTTTATGTGCGCTCAACCTGTTCTTCTTCTTGAGGTAGTGATAACTCTCTATTATAGTTATATTTCTTCCACGTTTTATATCGTTTTGCATAATTTCCGGTTTGATATACGTAGTTTTAAAGATGATTAGAGTTGGACATACGTAGAATTTGACTCATGCGAACCAAAAAACTTGTTAAGTAAGTCCAATTTGCAAGAAAGTATGCCTTCAAAAATAAGGATCACATGAAACTAGCCATTCTAATACTTATTCAAAAGCACCCATGTAGGATGGACCTCCAAAGCTTTGAACAAAAACGAGTTTTAGAAGGGGGATATGGTTGTGGGCTTGTATGATCCTTTTGTGGATTTTTTGTGAGGTAGTGCAATTCTTTCCTTATTTTTTTTTTAGCATTAAACATTTTTTTCCACGTATGTCCACCTCTAATCCAAGGTTCTGCAAGACCCACAACAAAAGAGAGGAGTATACAAGCCATTGGGATTTTTAAGCTAAATCAAGGGGGCTATCTAGGTAGTGGCATGACATTAATCCCCGAAAACCCCTCTATTTCTTAGGCATCGCATAAGCTGTCATGGTCACCACCACCCCAATGGGCTACAAGTTTCCACCGCCAAAAAACAATGAGAATAAAATTCTTTTGTGGAGTTCAAATAGCTTTAGAGAGTGCACCCTTTCTCAAAAGTAGAAGACGTAAAAGTTTATGTGATCAACTTAGGTTGAAGGACTTAAATATGAAACGTAAATTTAGTGTGTCCCTTTGTGAGAACGCATGAGATCGCAAAATGTGAGATATTGGTGTAGATATATTGAGTATAAGCAAAAAAAATATTTTTAGAATAAAAATAAAAAGAACATAGACTAAGGGGTTTCATTATTTGAAAAAAACTAGTTTTCCAAAATTCCACCTTTTCACGTTTTCTCATTTTTTTTTCATTTTTATTTTTTTCTTTTTTTTTGAGATAAGTGACTCAAATATAACTCTCTAAGACTCAATAAATCTATCAATAAAATCTAGATTCAATATGAAAGGTTAAAATAAATAAAACTACCAAAGAAATAAGAAAAATAAAAATCTATGGTTTGACACGGGGAAAAAGTGATGCTTCTCATGAAAGGTTCACACATTTTTTTTTTTTTCAAAATTTTCAAATTTTCAATTTTTATAATTTTTATTTCAATTTTTTGTATTTTTAATGTAATTACTAATGAAAGAAAAATCATGCTATAGATCATTTAAACCAAGTAATATATCTACTTCCCACCCCCCAACTAAAATGTCACATTGTCTTCAATGTGTGAGAACAATGAAAGAGCATACAAATTTTAGCAAGAGTTAAGGGATAGAAGAGACCTCATTTTAGCTTTATTGGCCACCAATAACAAGCCCTCCTCCAAGAGCAACCTACAAATGGTAGTAGAAAGAGATAAGAAAACAATACAAGAAATAGAGATAAACTAATTTATTTATTTACAACTAGGGAGGTGGAACAAAGAAAATGATGCTATCCCACTTCTTATCTTGGAAATTTCTTTCCATGCCATGCCCCTACTTTATTCTTAGAAAAGTACTTCTCCCTCAAAAAGTTTGATTCATCAATTACAATAGATAGTAGAAGTAGGGGCAAGCACAAACAATGAATAAGAGATGCAAGCAAAATCTAACAATTATGCTAGAGCAAGTGGTTACGTCATGCATCATCTTAAGAAAATGGTTTAAAATCCTCATATGACATGAATCTTAGAATGAGTCTTTATAAGTTGCCAAATTTTTACTTGAAATCACAACTTGAGAGATGGCGGCAAATTGTGAATACTCATCCCATCACTTTCATATATAGCACATGGATTTAGGGATGTGGCTTCACAAGTGGGAGTTAAAATAATTTGAGAACTTGAAGCCTCATCCAAACCCTTAGGCAAATCTTCCATAATGATATAATCCAAGGGAGCATTCAAGTAAAATTCCATTTCGTTAAAAATACGAGCAAAACTCCCCAAATCTTCATTAGATATATCAATACTAACCGGAGTACCTCCCAATAAAATTTCAATTTCGTCACAATCAAGATCATAGGAACTCTGGTAAGTGTTATGCTCTTCTAGAGGACAAGACAAGACTACATTCCCTTCACTAGTGGTAGCATCAGATTTGACCTCTAACTCATCACATGAGTAATTTCCATTTTGCGACTCCTCCTCAAAAGTGTCACTATGTGAGTCATCCACAATGGCTTCACTCATTCATGGGTTGAAGAGTCATCATCAAAAATATCAATATCACTACCAATATCACTATCACATGCTTCTTTAGAATGAGCAAATGAGAAATGAATACAATCACCTATCCTAGTAGCAACAACTCCATCATCAAACACATCTTCAAAAAATTGGTCATGAATAGGCTCGTGATGTGTGTGAATGGGAACTTGAGACTCGTGTGATGGTGTGTAACACTCCACGTATTCGGCTCGGTAGAGACCGGGAGAGTGCTACTGGAATAGCGGAAATCGAGAACAAACATTCCATAAAAGTTAAATAACAAGTAATTACATTATCGTCTTTAGGCTACAACGCGTGCTACAACATTATAACAATGACTTTAAACTAGTGTTCTCATCGCAAAGTGATGATGTATGATTATCTATGTGCGTCTTGAATCCCGCTACTCCAAAATCCCTACTCCTAGACATGCGGGGGAATAAAACAAAGACCGCAGTTTTTCGAAAGTCAGCAAGAAATGCTGAGTGAGTTACACCTTAGCATGTAAAAACAGGAAAGGTTACGAAAGGCTGCAGGGTTATGTGCTATATAAAATAAGAGCAACAGAGTATGAGTATAACAACTGATTTTGATAACAAAGCAATAACGTTAACAAATATCGATTGATTTTCACGTAACAAATCCGTTTACAAAGATGTCCCAATAAGATTTCCGATACGTCAATAGTTTCCAATTTAAATCTTTCACGTGTAGCAAGACCTGTTCAGATAGCATCTTAAATTTAACTATTCTCAAACGTAGTAATCCATTATTTTTAATTCTATAGTACCCGGGTAGAACAGTGACCACAGTCAGACATACTAGACCTTGTGTAATACACCGTATTTAAGTTGGGGGTTATTTGGTCATTTTCGGAAAAATATTTGAAAATTTTGAGAAATTTATATTTCAAACTTTTACTTGACTTCTCCTTATTTTTAAAGTATAAGGGTGTCATTCGACATATATGATTATATAAAATTTCATTTTGAGGTTATTTTGTAGTTTTTGGAAACTTGGATAATACGATATGAAACTCATTTTATATACTTGGAAGATACTTGTAACTTTCTAAAAATTGGATTTTGACATTTATTAACAAAGTAATTTATTTTGAAATTATTTGGCAATTTTATAATTTATGAAAGTTAACTTTTATGTGTTAGGTATTAAATAGAAATCTTATTTTTACCCCTTAATTTTTGATATCTTCTATTTATACCCCTCTTGTGTATGAAATTTTAGAGTTACCCTCAATTTTTAGTATTTGCATGTCACCCTTCATTTTCATGTTATTCTAATTTCTACCCCAACTATGGTGTTGGGAGACTTTTTAATTGCATTTCTTTTACCCCTTAATTTTTGGCTATCAATTCTTTAGCCCCATCTACAACTCTTCTAATTTTTTTCTAATTACAACCAACTACCCCCTCCATCACTTTGGTCAACACCAATAAAATAATTCATTTTCATTTCTACTCCTATTAAAATAACACTACTACATCCTCATTACACTCAATGAACCACCAACACTACCATCTCCATCAAGTCCATCCTACCCCTTCTCCATCATTTCATTTCTTTCCATCATTTCCCTCAAGAACACTCATGCAAGCTTCTTCTTCCTTCTCTCCAAACTTCAAACCCGTTTTTGGAGGTTGACCTCCACAAAACTTCATCAAAACTCAAATTTCTTGGCTCTAAATTGTGAAAATCTTGAGTCCAACCTTAGTATCATCATGGAGGGGTGTTCTTACACAATTATTCTAAGGGATTGAAGGCCAAATGCATTCTTTTCCTCATCATCTTCTTGAATCTTGGGGTAAAGTTCCTTCTAGTCTTTAATTGATGCTTGCATGTCCATCTTTACCTTTGATTGATGAAATTTCATCTTTGATTCCTTCAATTCCATGCTTAGTTCTTCATCTCCATGGTTAGATCATGTGTTTGACCTCAAATTTTAGATTATTTCATGAAACCCACATTAGAACCCACATGCATGTTGTGAAAGTCATATTCTTTTCACTAGTAACTCAATAGATTTTTGATAATTTTTGTCAAGAGCATGTAAAAATGTTATTTTTATGATTAAAATGGTGCTATTTGGGTTAAAATTAAGTCTTCTTAACTTGCATGTACTACTAGAACCATTCTTGTTGATTTTAGAAAAAAATACATGTTTATACAATCTGACCAGTTTGTGAAAAACATGGATTATCTCCAAGTCTTGTCTCTGTGAAATTTTTAACTCTTTCATATTCTAAAACTAGACTCAGAGAGGGTCATTTCGAAAGAATATTTAACTCCATATCCTTTTTGGTTAGGGAGATATGCTCATTCTAAGTTAGATGTTTTCGGAAACTCTGTTTTTGGATAAGTTTTACCATTTTTGTTAAAAATCTCATTTCCAGAAACCTATGGCACCAAATCTTTCTTGTGATGAAACTAGACACATAAGGGATTCATTCTGGAGAATATGACATTTTTCCTATTCTCCAAGTAGTAGTAATTGTTCTTCAAAGTTGAAACTTTCTTCCAAACTTGTCTCTGCATAGCAGTGTTTGTTATTTTTGTAACTTCAGTTTTATAATAGTAATGCATGATTTTCTTGATGTTTCTGAAAGTAGACACATATAGGTTCATCATACATCAATTTCAATATTTTAGGAGATGATTTTATATGGTAAATATGGCTCCAAAGTCAGAGCTACAATTCTGTCCAGAATTGTAGTTTTGCATTTTTTAGAAAACTTGAATTTTAGAACTTCTAGGTGTTTTGTTGGACTTATTTTGATAATTAAACATAATTATATGTGCATTAGTGAAATCTAGGTCTATGTGACATGTAGGTTTGCATTTGTATTATAAATGTGTAAATTGGTTATAACGAGTACGTCATACGTGTGATTGTAGACATCGACCTCGTAGGAGAGAGCGGTTGCCGTCGGAGTGCTAGGATTAGTTTCTTGGTTTTAATTGTGCTTCATCTCAGTGGTAAGTACATATGTACGACCTTTTCACATCAAAAAGTGTGTATGTGTTTGATGTTTCAAATGAATGCTTGTTATATGAAAAAGTATGAGAATGCATGTTTTCCACTCGAATGTTGTTAAACTATTTTATTCATCTCCTTTGAGAACTCTCGGAAATTACTTGTGAAATGTTGATATTCTGATTCTGGTTTTGTGAAAGAGAAGACATAAAATACTTCTAATAGGCTTAGGACGATATAAAGAGTACTGTTATTCATGGGAGGCGCCAAGCGATCCTCCATTTTCTTATGGCTAAGACCATTGAAGCAATGCTTCTTATTATTGGATAGAACGTTAATGTTCACAAATCCGCCCCCGATGAGCCAAAATGTATCAAGATATTGAGGCCAAGGGGTTTATAGAGCTATAGAGTGCTACTTATACTTGTAAGGGTCACTACGGTATAGGGGTGTCGACACTTAAAGCCTTTTAGCTAATGTTGTGAGCGGGGTTGACGAATGGGCTCCCTTAACGCTCGGGTGAAATAGGGTTTGATAGACCCTAGAAGGAACCCTTAGTGATTATTTCGTGATCCCTCTGTCTACATCGATCCTGCTGGTGGCTCTGGACATGCCTCAGCTAAACTTAACGGTTAACTGAACTTGAAAGAAAGTTGAATACTCTGTTGATGTTGTTTGTGGCTCTAGATATGCCCTAATATATGAAATGATATGAAAAGCATATGCTATTCGTGAATAAATATTGTTATGAGTTCAACATGACTTGTTTATTCTGGAGATTCTACTTATTTAAGAATTCCTTTAATACTCTTGGTTTATTGAAGTTTTAAAGTCGAAAAGTTCTCGCTACGTGATTACTTATAATTGTTCATGAATTCCAACCTCTCTTACTTATTAATGTTTCAAATCTCTTGATTTATTTAAACTATTCTTGCGTGCCACTCATCGGTTTACATGTCGTAGTGTGTATTTACTCAGTTTTTACTGATCATTTTCTTCAAAACTGCGTCAGCTTGTGCCATTTTAAAACCGCAGGTCATCAATCAAGGTGGGAGATGGGAACGCGTATCGAGACGAAGAGGTTTAGCTTAAAGTTAGATCACTTAGTAGATCACATAGATTATTTCAAACACATTATATTTGTAATCTTATCTTCTCAAGATTGTTGTATTTATTAGATGAAATGTAATCTTAATAGTTAATATTCTACTTTTGGTTATCGATTGTCTCTTTAATCCTGAACCGAGATCCCGGGTTGTTTAAGCTGGTATCAGAGCATCGGTTCTCCGGTTAAAGTGACTGATCGATTTCCATTAGTAGAGCATAAGAAAGATAAAATGTTTTCAAAACTTTAAATTTACTAGGAGAACTCAATTAGGAAATAAATGAAGTAATCAAGCCGTCGGGGAGTTTGGGTACTTTAGTATTCTTGAACTTGATTTGTACATTACTTCTTAAGTAACTGCTATCTGCTTATTCATATGTGATTCATGTTAAAGCTACTTGCTTATTATATGTTGGTTATCCTATGAGCATGCTTAATTGCTATATAGAAATAATTTATCATTATCGTGTGATCCGTATCCGCGTTCCCTTTCTTGGTTATGTTATTTTGTCGACGAGAGAGTAACGACGCTTTGACTTAGAAGACAATGAGACCATTATTTTCCTACCTATGAGAGCGACTTTTAAGATAATACTTTATTTTATTTCATTTGAGTTAATTTGACATGGTTGTTCCCAAAATTGGAAAGTTTTGACAAAAAATGTATTCTTTAAAAAAAATGATTTTGAAAAAAATGATTGGTGCGGAGATACCAAATGCCAAGTGATATGGACCACTTTGTCTAGCAGTCCGCTGGCGTGACTCTTAGTACGACGGTACTATGAGTTGTACCCGCTGTCTAGACTAAGTTGAAACATTAGTAACACATGTGAGTTGTGATGGAGATACACGTTGTGTGACGACACATAGTGTTATTTTTTCCCTCGTATGCTTGGAACACTTGAGGTGATTGGTTTATCTAATCCTATACAAGTAAGACAATATTTTTCATACGGATGAGTCAAGCAATATGACATGTTAGTTGTGATCAAAGTATTTTGTATCTATAACTTTCGCGACTTGTTTAAATGCGAAAAAACTTTTCGAATCACCTTGTAAACGTGAGACCTTGTAAGTTGGACTAGACCTTTCAAAATTTGGTGTCGACCTTTTACTTGAGCTAATTGTATTTGAATCCCTACTATTGTACGCGTGAGATGAGACGTAACCGACCGAGAGCGTTATTTCCGTTAATTAAAGTGTTTCATATGCATTAGCCTTGCATACAACTCTCATGTGCATTAGTTGCATTCTCGTGAAGCATGTCGTAGTTTTACAAAAAAGTTTTTCTAAAGCTTCGGGGACGAAGCTTCATTTTAAGGGGGATATAATGTAATACCCCGTATTTAAGTTGGGGGTTATTTGGTCATTTTCGGAAAAATATTTGAAAATTTTGAGAAATTTATATTTCAAACTTTTTCTTACCTTCTCCTTATTTTTAAAGTATAAGGGTGTCATTCGACATATATGATTATATAAAATTTCATTTTGAGTTTATTTTGTAGTTTCTGGAAACTTGGATAATACGATATGAAACTCATTTTATATACTTGGAAGATACTTGTAACTTTCTAAAAATTGGATTTTGACATTTATTAACAAAGTAATTTATTTGGAAATTATTTGACAATTTTATAATTTATGAAAGTTAACTTTTATGTGTTAGGTATTAAATAGAAATCTTATTTTTACCCCTTAATTTTTGATATCTTCTATTTATACCCCTCTTGTGTATGAAATTTTAGAGTTACCCTCAATTTTTAGTATTTGCATGTCACCCTTCATTTTCCTGTTATTCTAATTTCTACCCCAACTATGGTGTTGGGAGACTTTTTAATTGCATTTCTTTTACCCCTTAATTTTTGGCTATCAATTCTTTAGCCCCATCTACAACTCTTCTAATTTTTTTCTAGTTACAACCAACTACCCCCTCCATCACTTTGGTCAACACCAATAAAATAATTCATCCTCATTACACTCAATGAACCACCAACACTACCATCTCCATCAAGTCCATCCTACCCCTTCTCCATCATTTCATTTCTTTCCATCATTTCCCTCAAGAACACTCATGCAAGCTTCTTCTTCCTTCTCTCCAAACTTCAAACCCGTTTTTGGAGGTTGACCTCCACAAAACTTCATCAAAACTCAAATTTCTTGGCTCTAAATTGTGAAAATCTTGAGTCCAACCTTAGTATCATCATGGAGGGGTGTTCTTACACAATTATTCTAAGGGATTGAAGGCCAAATGCATTCCTCATCATCTTCTTGAATGTTGGGGTAAAGTTCCTTCTAGTCTTTAATTGATGCTTGCATGTCCATCTTTACCTTTGATTGATGAAATTTCATCTTTGATTTCTTCAATTCCATGCTTAGTTCTTCATCTCCATGGTTAGATCGTGTGTTTGACCTCAAATTTTAGATTATTTCATGAAACCCACATTAGAACCCACATGCATGTTGTGAAAGTCATATTCTTTTCACTAGTAACTCAATAGATTTTTGATAATTTTTGTCAAGAGCATGTAAAAATGTTATTTTTATGATTAAAATGGTGCTATTTGGGTGAAAATTAAGTCTTCTTAACTTGCATGTACTACTAGAACCATTCTTGTTGATTTTAGAAAAAAATACATGTTTATACAATCTAACCAGTTTGTGAAAAACATGTATTATCTCCAAGTTTTGTCTCTGTGAAATTTTTAACTCTTTCATATTCTAAAACTAGACTCAGAGAGGGTATTTTTGAAATAATATTTAACTCCATATCCTTTTTGGTTAGGGAGATATGCTCATTCTAAGTTGCATGTTTTCTGAAACTCTGTTTTTAGATAAGTTTTACCATTTTTGTTAAAAATCTCATTTCCAGAAACCTATGGCACCAAATCTTTCTTGTGATGAAACTAGACACATAAGGGATTCATTCTGGAGAATATGGGCATTTTTCCTATTCTCCAAGTGGTAGTAATTGTTCTTCAAAGTTGAAACTTTCTTCCAAACTTGTCTCTGCATAGCAGTGTTTGTTATTTTTGTAACTTCAGTTTTATAATAGCTATGCATGATTTTCTTGATGTTTCTGAAAGTAGACACATATAGGTTCATCATACATCAATTTCAATATTTTAGGATATGACTTTATATGGTAAATATGGCTCCAAAGTCAGAGCTACAATTCTTGCCAGAATTGTAGTTTCGCATTTTTTAGAAAACTTGAATTTTTGATTTTCTAGGTGTTTTGTTGGACTTATTTTTATAATTAAACATAATTATATGTGCATTAGTGACATCTAGGACTATGTGACATGTAGGTTTGCATTTGTATTATAATGTGTAAATTGGTTATAACGAGTACGTCATACGTGTAATTGTAGACATCGACCTCGTAGGAGAGAGCGGTTGTCGTCGGAGTGCTAGGCTTAGTTTCTTGCTTTTAATTGTGCTTCATCTCAGTGGTAAGTACATATGTACGACCTTTTCACACCAAAAAGTGCGTATGTGTTTGATGTTTCAAATGAATGCTTGTTATATGAAAAAGTATGAGAATGCATGTTTTCCACTCGAATGTTGTTAAACTATTTTATTCATCTCCTTTGAGAACTCTCGGAAATTACTTGTGAAATGTTGATATTCTGATTCTGTTTTTTTGAAAGAGAAGACATAAAATACCTCTAATAGGCTTAGGACGATGTACAGAGTACTGTTATTCATGGGAGGCGCCAAGTGATCCTCCATTTTCTTATGGCTAAGACCATTGAAGCAATGCTTCTTATTATTGGATAGAACGTTAATATTCACAAATCCGCCCCCGATGAGCCAAAATGTATCAAGATATTGAGGCCAAGGGGTTTATAGAGCTATATAGTGCTACTTATACTTGTAAGGGTCACTACGGTATAGGGGTGTCGACACTTAAGGCCTTTTAGCTAATGTTGTGAGCGGGGTTGACGAATGGGCTCCATTAACGCTCGGGTGAAATAGGGTTTGATAGACCCTAGAAGGAACCCTTAGTTATTATTTCGTGATCCCTCTGTCTACATCAATCCTACTGGTGGCCCTAGACATGCCTCAGCTAAACTTAACGGTTAACTGAACTTGAAAGAAAGTTGAATACTCTGTTGATGTTGTTTGAGGCTCTGGATATGCCCTAATATATGAAATGATATGAAAAGCATATGCTATTCGTGAATAAATATTGTTATGAGTTCAACATGACTTTTTTATTCTAGAGATTCTACTTATTTAAGAATTCCTTTAATACTCCTGGTTTAATGAAGTTTTAAAGTCGAAAAGTTCTCGCTACGTGATTACTTATAATTATTCATGAATTCCCAACTCTCTTACTTATTAATGTTTCAAATCTCTTGGTTTAGTTAAACTATTCTTGCGTGCCACTCATCGGTTTACATGTCGTAGTGTGTATTTACTCAGTTTTTACTGATCATTTTCTTCAAAACTGCGTCGGCTTTTGCCATTTTAAAACCGCATGTCATCAATTAAGGTGGGGGATGGGAACGCGTATCGAGACGAAGAGGTTTAGCTTAAAGTTAGATCACTTAGTAGATCACATAGATTATTTCAAACACATTATATTTGTAATCTTATCTTCTCAAAATTGTTGTATTTATTAGATGAAATGTAATCTTAATAGTTGATATTCTACTTTTGGTTATCGATTGTCTCTTTAATCCTGAACCGAGATCCTGGGTTGTTTAATCTTGAGTTTTTCAACACCCTCCTAAGAGCGTCAATCAAAGGAGTGGTATCTAGATGTCAGGGCACAAGGAATCCCTTAGCCATCCTATGGCACTAAAAGATCTAAGGCGTAGAAGCCAAGGGGAACTAGCTGGTATTGGTGTTCCCGGCCAGAGCCAATTATAAGTCCAAGGCGTATAAGCCAAGGGGAACTAGCTGGTATCGGTGTTCCCGGCCGGAGCCGACTGTAATAATCAAGATCCAAGCATACAAAAAGTAGACAAGGGGAACTCGCTGACAGCGTAAACCTATCTGCTTTTTCGCAAGTGTACGATCAAGTAATATAGAGTATGTAATTGTGACTCTGGTTGTCGAACCCTCGAGAACAGTTTAAGTTGTTGTTAATTAGAATTAGAATTAGACACAAAGTTTGTAAAAAAAAAGAGAGGAAGGTTTGGGATTTGACTCTACTAAATTGCAATAAATAAAAACAGTACAAAGCTTATTTTATTTTTCTGTTGAATATTTTACAGAAATTGTTGTAGTTGTAAAAGTTGATAGTTCTAAAAATCTAGGTTCCAGGATCCCCTAGGGTTACTCTCCAGCTTTCATAGTATATTCGATTTCAGAAACACACGGTGGTTTTGTTTATGCCAGCATACCAATAGTACAATCTCCTCTCGGTCTCATGCACCTATCACTCTCCTGCAGATTTTCGGGTCCTCTCGGTCCACCTAAATCTGCAGGTTCGTTCTAAGTCTGCTAGGGTTACAGGTTCTCCTCTCGGTCTCCCCCTAAACGTCTAGCAGTTGGTCTAATGCTTATGGGCTAGTCCCCTGATTCTCTTCACCTCTCGGTCCATCAAGGCAGAGTACTAAATCCTGTCTTTTCTTCCTAACTTTCACTGGTCACTCTCGTGCACCAGATCCTGTCTGTAACACTCCTGGGTGATCAAGCCATTCATGTATGTAAATAAAATCAAAAACAGAATAATAAACAATCCATCCTGTATTAAGGCTTAGCTAGCCATGCATCTGAAAATCAAACAACCAAGTCTGCTGAATTCATAAACCCTAGGTTCACCAAGAACCTAGGCAAAAGGTCTAGCTAGCTTGCATTATTGAAAAACAATGTTTCATAAAAAGAGAAAAGATCAAACTAGTTATTTGCTGAAATACTGGAAAACTGCTCCAATCCTGCTCTGCTCCAACCCTGGCTGTTCTGAAACTGGCTGCTGTGATGATGATGATAGATGTGTGAGTGTGTATGCGTAACCCTAATTCAGTGCTGGGACACCTCCTTTTATACTGCCACAGTCTCCAAAACTGATGCACGAAATTCCTGTTTTACCTTCGAAAAGACCCGTCCTGGAAGCTTCTGGAAACCTTCTGTGCGTTCGAACGCAACTCTCCTGCGTTCAAACGCAGTGCGTCTGAACGCACACATCCTGCGTTTGAACGCAGGCCTTAACCATTTTTTCTTCCTCTAGCTTCTGACTTCTGGACACGTGCGTTTGAACGCAGCTCGCCTGCGTTTGAACGCACCCCTTGGTCTTTTTCTTCTTCCGAGTGTTGAGTCCTGCGTTTGAACGCAAGAAGTGCGTTTGAACGCACCCCTTAACTTTTCAGCACTTCGGCCTCTGAACCCTGCGTTTTAACGCAGACTACCTGCGTCTGAACGCAGGACTTAGCCAATTTTCTGCCATTTTCCTGCTGCTCCAATCTTGTGCGTCTGAACGCAGGTGCCCTGCGTTTGAACGCACCACTTAGCCTTTTTTCTCTTTTTTTCTGCTCAGCTTCCCTGACACGCTTCCTCCCATCCAAGTTATTCTCATGCATTTCTCGGCACCTGTTACCTGCACATCATAACACGTACCCGCGATCATATCCAACAAACAAAAGTATGCATAAAATTACTCAAATTTTGCAATCATGATCTATAAATCTCTGCCTCGTATCAGGTGGAAAATAAACTGAAAATGGCCAAACTCAACTCTCACAGGGTTAAAACCAATGGTAAAAAGACGTCCCAGACTAATACATTTTCAAGCTGTCAAAATACCCCCACACTAACTTCTGCTCGTCCCGAGCAGACCCTTGCATACTGCCTTGCAGACCCATTTTTGCATACTTTAATTGCATACTTCCCCTTTTTCACAGATTCAAGACACAGACCAAAACGCTCAATAGATGACTGACTCAGATACAGAATATACACAAACTGACTCAAGACACAGCTAAATTTTTTTTTCTCCTTTTTTTTTCTGAAATTGGGCAACCTCTCTATGATAAACTGAAATCATCAAATCCTCACAAGCTTATTTCGAAATTCCACAACACGCAGCAAGAAATGATATAAACTGATCCTGTGCACAAACTCACTAAGGTATCCCCAAACATCCACCAAACCAACCAAGATAAAGCACGTCTTTTGACTTAGAGGGTCCAGGCATCTACAGTCAACAGATAGTTTTTCTTCGCCAAGTCATTTGAGGTTTTCAGACCCTCTTAGCCGTTATTCCGTTTGATTTGCAAATTGTCCCATTGCTGGGAGCACAACTCCTGTGTAATACGGCTTGACTTTAATTTCCCTCTTAAGCTCTAAATTGGATTGAATCCAAATTTTCCATGTGAATGGAAGCACATTATGTTGTTTCTCCTTTAAGCACAAACTATTTTTTTTTTTATTTATTTATTTTTTATATATATATTTTTTTTAAATCTCCTCTGTTTCTTACAACTGTGCAGTAGAGCTTTAAGAGTGCGGGCTGTTTAGGATTTTCTCTTGGAATCACCTTAAGGGATGGTGGTGTACATTCCCCAACTTCGCTTAGGCCAAAGACTTGTACCACATAAAACCGACTCTACACGAAGGTCCACCCCAGATTCCAAGAGTCCACCAGTTTCCACGGGAAACAGAATATTCAATTATCTAAGGACCAAATCTGCCTAGCACACTAGAGAAGTCAAAAGTATGCCTGTTATCTACTTTCCACATTTCTGAATACCCGGGATAGCCTGTCGTGAGAATTGTGCACAAAATACTAAAATTTGAAGTATCCCTGCTACGGTGCTTCCTACTCTCATAAGCTCTTTCATTGGATTCTCTTCAGTTTCTAGGTCCTAAGTTGCCCTTTCTCAAAAAAAAATTTTAGATTTTTTTTTTTTTTATATATATTTATATTTATAATTTTTTTTATCATGCAAGGTCAGAAAGGTTGGTGGGTAGACTCAACATAAAAAACGTGCTGACTCAAAAATGAAAATAAAATGAAAAATAAAATTGACCAAAATATGCTGACATGTCTATGCAGGAGGACACGATTCCCCACCCCCACACTAGAGGTGGCGCGTCCTCGCGACTCTACTGATCTGGCCTGTAACTAGAATATGTGTTCTCCGGAGTAGACTGGTCAGTCGGCTCGGGAGATGGTGAAGGGGTTCGCCCTCTGGCGCGTTTCCTCGCAGCATGGCGTGCTGCGGCAGCGGTACCAGCGTGGCTGGCACCGGGATGGGCACTGCTGGCCCCTGGGTCTGCATGCTCTCTCCTAGGTGGGTACTGGGTACCGGGTCTGCCGGGGTCACCTACACTGTCTGCATGTTCAGGGCTCGGTGTGGGGTCATGGCCAGAGAAGCTATCATATGGCCGGCTATCCTCCATTGTCCAGCTGGGACAATTGTCACTCGAATAGCGGTCCGGAAAGTTAAATCTTTTACCACGCATGTTGCTCTGAATTTCAGCGAGTGCCGCCTCATGAGCTCTCATTGCGGCTGTGTGAGCGTGGTATATATGCTTCTGGGTCTTGAACAATTTTCCAAGACCCCTGGCCATTTTCTTGACCGTCCTTACCAGGTAGTTCTGTACTTTTTCTTGGGCCTTAATTTTCTTTCTGACCCATTCCTCATGCTCAGTCCTCTCCAGGCGCCCAAAAGAGCTGCGCCTGGCCCCTCTGCTGGACTGCCCCAAGTCAGGGTCGGCCTGCCTGTGTTCACTGGAACTGGCAGATCGGGGCAGTTGGAAGGGACCTGGTAAGGCTGGAAAACCCCCATCACCGGGAGGAGGTGGTGGTGGCATGCCAACACCCCCACCCTGAGGTGGAGCAACATCATCATCATCGTCCACTTGGACAAATTCTGGAGGCCCGTGCACGGCCTCATGCAACGCACATCTCATGTTTTTGTACTTTCGTACCTGAATTGGTCGAATATCTCTCAGGTCGCCAGGAATGACCACCAGATAATCATGTGCCATTTTTGTTAACATCCCCAGGAGACCCAAACCCTTCTTGCTGTGAGTCTCTCTTCGTTCCCGGAAAAACTCACAAATAATCTCCGCGAGGCTTACAGGCTCTCGGGCCATCAGACAGTAGACCAACATGGCAATATTATAATCAATGCAGGTAAAGTGTTTTATACCCACAACTCTGTTGTTCACCCACTCGGTCCACCATCTCGCCTCTCGAATCAGGTAGGTCGCAGGGATTTTCCGGTAGGAAGGACTCCGTTCAGGGTAGTACCAAGCAGCGCCTGGTACACCAGTACACAGGGTGGTCAAGATCTGCTCACTCAACTGCTCAGATGGATGACGTCTCAGTTCCTGAAACTGACAGTCATCCAACACTAACTCCAGACCCAGACTCTCTCGGATACTCTCTGGGGTGATTCGAATCCATCTCTTTCTGCAGTAAATCCAGTCAATTGACTGGGCTTCACTGTTCATGCACTGCTGGAGATTGCTGTAAATCTCCTTAGCCAGCACAGAACTGACCTGCAGATTGGTAAAACCAGTAAACAAATCCCCAAAATGATCCTGCCCAATACAGTTGAACAGTTCATCCCCCATTGCTACTCTATCACGGGGAAAGGTCCTCTCAGCAGGTATGTCGTACCGAATCTTTTTGTCTTGCAGAAAGAAACGGTGAGCCTCCATGTTAACAAACCTATGGTCGCAGAAATGGTTAACCCAAAGCAATCGGCAGTCTATGATGTTCAAAGGTGCAATCACCCTATCAGGCCTCATGTAAGGAATATCCTCATCCATTTCAAGATTCAAACAGTAAAAAATGAAAATATTCAAAGAGAATGAAAAGATAGAACCTGACTACCCGGAGTGAATCTTACGGGTACAGATCTGGAAATTTCTCTCTGAAGTGGATCTGTCGGTGTTTGGATCGGATGAGTTTGACCACCCCCACACTGTTCCTGGCCTTCTGGTGGTCCTGCGGTGGTCGTCGGAGGTTGCTGGCGGCAGACTACTCTGGCGGCTGCTAGGGCAGAGAGAATTTCTAGAGAGAGTTGAAAACTGGATGACTTGGGTGAAAATGAGTCACTGTCATCCGTACAGTATATATAGGCAAACTTTCAGAAATTGCAGAATGGCCCCGAAATTTCAAAATTTTTCAAAGTTTTCCGAAAATTTTGATCCCGCTCAAATGTGCGTTTGAACGCAGCTCTTGCGTTTGAACGCACAGCTTAAACTTTTCTGGAATTTTTTGAAGATCTGATGATCTGCGTTTGAACGCACGGTGTGCGTTTGAACGCAATGCTTGAAGGTCCATGAATTTTCTGGGTTTGTTGAGTTGCGTTTGAACGCACATGCGTTGCGTTTGAACGCAATGCTTATCTTCTGCAATCTCTCTGATGAGCTGCGTTTGAACGCACATGAGTTGCGTTTGAACGCACGCCTTTGTCTCTAAAATTTCTCTGCTGATTGGGTCTGCGTTTGAACGCAGGATCTGCGTCTAAACGGACGTCCTTAGTTTTTTTTCCACCTCATCTCTATCTTTGTGCGTTTGAACGCACATGCGTTGCGTTTAAACGCACCACTTGGTGGCTGGAAATTTTCACTGCGTGATCTGCGTTTGAACGCAGCTCCTCTGCGTTTGAGCGCATAAGTGTTAGCCGTTTCCAGTGCTTCTTCTGTCGTTGGTGGGGCTGCGTTTGAACGCAGGGTGTCTGCGTTTGAACGCACATGTGCGTTTGAACGCATGTCTCCTGCGTTTGAACGCACTCCTCTGATTCCTGAAACACTGAGTTCAACATTAAATCCCTCTTTCTCACTTTTCTCTCAAATTATGAACATTGTAAAAATTATATAAAAACGACTAATCTATGTTGGGTTGCCTCCCAACCAGCGCTTGTGATTTACAGTCGACAGCCCGACTTTGTTACCTCTGATGTAATCACGGAAGGTCGAGGTAGAGTGCCTCTACCTCCATGATCTCCTGAGGATCCCTGTATGGCTTGACTTTGTTCCCATTCACCTTGAAAACTGTATTATCCCTCGGGTTCTCAAGCTCCACCACTCCCGATGATGTAATGTCCTTCACAACAAATGGTCCTGACCATCTTGAGCGCAGCTTCCCTGGATAGAATTTCATCCTTGAATTGTAGAGGAGAACCTTCTGCCCGATTTCTATCTTCTTTGGTAGAATGCGGTTGTCGTGCCACTTCTTTGTTTTCTCTTTATACATTTTGGCACTCTCATATGCAGTTTTACGGAATTCCTCCAGTTCAAGGAGTGCCATCTTCCGTTTGTTTCCTGATAAACTGTGATCCATATTCAGCTGCTTGATTGCCCAGTATGCTTTGTGCTCCAATTCTACTGGTAAGTGACATGCTTTTCCAAACACCAGCTGGTACGGGGACATTCCCAGTGGGGTTTTATAAGCAGTTCTATATGCCCAAAGCGCATCATCCAGCTTTAACGACCAGTCCTTGCGTCCAGGATTTACAGTTTTTTCCAGTATGCTCTTTATCTCTCTGTTGGACACCTCTGCTTGCCCGTTTGCCTGAGGGTGATAAGGCAGTGATACCTTATGGATAGACACCCCGTACTGCTTTAGAACCTTGGCAAAGACTTTATTGATAAAATGAGAACCTTCATCACTGACCATGGCCCTCGGTGTTCCAAATCTGGTAAAGATGTTACGTTTGAGGAACCTTTCCACGACTGACGCATCGTTCTTCTGACAGGCTATTGCTTCCACCCATTTTGACACGTAATCTACTGCTAATAAGATGTAGAGGTTTCCCAGAGACGAAGGAAAAGGACCCATAAAATCAATACCCCAAACGTCAAAAGGCTCGACTTCCTGCCAAAGTGTCATGGGCATTTCATTCCGCTGGGAGATATTTCCTGTCCGTTGGCAGCGATCACAACTCTGCGCATAATCATGGCAGTCCTTGAAAACTGTTGGCCAGAAAAATCCTGACTGCAGCACCTTGTGAGCTGTTCTCGGTCCGCTGAAGTGTCCCCCACACTGTGCTGAGTGGCAATGCTGAATTACCTCCAAAATTTCGTGACATGGAATGCATCAACGGAGAATATTATATGCCCCTTGCTTGAACAGATAGGGATCGTCCCAGAAATATTTCCTGCAATCTGAAATAAATTTCTTTCTCTGCCAAGGGGTGATGTCTTCAGGGAGTGCTCCATTGACAAAATAATTGGCTATGGCATTGTACCAGGGCCGCCTATTGGTCTTGATTTTCATAATATGTTCATCCGGAAAATTTTCTTGAATGGGCACCACTTCTTCTGTAGGCTTTTCCAGACGAGATAGATGATCAGCTACCACATTTTCAACTCCCTTTTTATCCCTGATTTCTACGTCAAATTCCTGCATCAGCAGAATCCAACGCAGCAGCCTTGGCTTTGCATCCTTCTTCTCCAGTAAGTATTTCAGTGCACTGTGATCTGAATTTATCCAGGGCAAAAACGACTGCCAGCAGCTCCTTCTCTGTAGTCCCATAATTAATCTGCGCCTCATTCAGGACCCTGCTGGCATAGTAGATGACGCTGCACACCTTGTCCTTCCGCTGTCCCAGTACCGCGCCCACAGCGTAATCATTGGCGTCGCACATCAGCTCGAACGGGAGGGTCCAGTCTGGTGTTGTGATAATGGGTGCAGTCGTCAGCCTTTCTTTAAGCACGTCAAAAGCTTCTTTGCAGGCTTCACCAAATACGAAGGGCACATCTTTTCCCAACAAATTACATAGTGGCTTTGTAATTTTTGAGAAATCTTTAATAAACCTTCTGTAAAATCCTGCGTGGCCCAAAAAGCTCTTGATTGCCTTCACTGTGGTTGGATACGGCAGCTGCTTGATCACCTCTATTTTCGCCCTGTCTACTTCCAGCCCTTTACTGGAAATCCTGTGTCCCAGCACTATTCCTTCAGTAACCATGAAGTGGCATTTTTCCCAGTTGAGTACCAGGTTTGTTTTTCTACAGCGAATCAGAACTCTGGCCAGATGGTATAAGCAATCTTCGAAGCTGTCTCCGAATAACGAAAAATCGTCCATGAAAACTTCCAAATTTTTCTCTATCATATCAGAGAAAATAGCCATCATGCATCTCTGGAATGTTGCTGGAGCATTGCACAATCCAAATGGCATTCGTCTAAAGGCGAACGTTCCGTACGGGCAAGTGAACGTCGTCTTTTCTTGGTCTTCTGGATTTATATAGATCTGGTTGTAGCCAGAGTACCCGTCAAGAAAGCAGTAATAAGCATGGTGCGCTAGTCTGTCCAACATCTGGTCCATAAATGGCAGCGGAAAATGGTCTTTCAGTGTGGCATCGTTCAGCTTCCGATAGTCCATACAGATTCGCCAGCCAGGGACAGTGCGCTGGGCGATCTGTTCCTGATCAGCATTCTGCACTACTGTAATACCCCCTTTCTTCGGTACACACTGGACAGGACTCACCCAGGTGCTGTCTGATATGGGGTATATAATTCCTGCTTCTAGCCACTTCATGACCTCCTTACGTACCACATCTTTCATAATTGGGTTTAGTCTCCATTGAGGTTTGATAACTGGCTTCTTTCCTTCTTCGATTCTTATTTTGTGCATGCAATAATCAGGACTGATTCCCTTCAGGTCTGCAATTGTCCATCCTATGGCTTCTTTATGCTCTCGGAGTACCTCCAGTAGCTTTTGTTCCTGTTCCTGAGATAAAAGAGAAGAAACAATTACCGGCAGGGTATTATTTTCACCAATAAAAGCGTACCTGAGGTGTTCTGGCAACTGTTTTAATTCCAGGGCTGGTGGTTCCTGGAGTGACAGGACCAGTGTCATTTTCTGCTCGCCTCCTTCATCCCTGTATAGCTTGACCCAGCTTTCTGTTCCCATGATCTGCTCATCCTGTTGCTCCTCTGTTTCCTCTGGATACATGTCTTCAAATTCCTCCCATAAATCTTCTATCTCGTCGCTTTCCAGATCATCAATTACCTCTACTGCAAAACAGTTTTCATGCCCATAATGGTCGGGAAGCTGGAGAGATTTGAAAACATTGAATTTCACTTTTTCTTCATTGATTTGCATGGACAGCTCTCCACTTTTGCAGTTAATAATGGCTTCACCAGTCGCCAAGAAAGGTCTGCCCAGGATTAGCGGGACCTCTCCGGCCTCCATATCCAGTATCACAAAATCTGCTGGAAAAATAAGCTCTCCCACTTTCACCAGGATATCTTCAATTACTCCGTAGGCAGGTTTCACAGATCTGTCAGCCATTTGAAGCATAATTCTTGTTGGACGTGTTTCTCCGACTCCTAGACTTTTGAAGATGGTTAGTGCCATCAGGTTGATGCTGACACCCAAGTCGCATAAGGCTTTTCCTGTGTATGCACTGCCCAGGGTCACTGGAATAACAAAGCTGCCAGGGTCTTTCTTTTTCAGCGGTAGACCATTTTTTACACAACTGCTCGCTTCTGCCGTCAGATTCACTGTTTCGAAGTCACTCATTCGCCTTCTACCATACAAGATGTCTTTGAGAAATTTCGCATAAGTAGGCATTTTGGCAAGTGCTTCAGCAAAAGGTATGTTTATCTGTAATTGCTTGAATACCTCCAGAAATCTGGCGTAGTCTTTGCTGTCATCTCTCTTACGTGTCTTCAGAGGGTAAGGAACCTCCTTAGAAGTTGGCACTGTTTCTGGATTACCCTCATTCGTCTGCTCTGCTTCCTGCTCGACCGAACCCCTTTTCTAAGGGTTAGCGGTTGAACTGTCTTCCCAGTCAATCACTTCCTGTTCAATAATCTTTGACTTTTCTGCGCGTGCATGACTGGGATACGGTGGATCCTGCAGTGCAATTCCACTCCGAGTTGTGATAGCATTGATTTGAGCGCGTGGATTGTTCACTGTGTTTGATGGTAAATTCCCTGGGGCTCGTTCTGCCTGGTTCTGTGCAAGCTGTCCATTCTGTACTTCCAAGTTGCGGATAGCAATCTTCATCTGGCTTACATCAGCAGTTAATGAGTCCATCTGCGCGAATCTAGTTTCCCACTGCTTATTGAATTTCTCCATATAGGACTCAAAATGTTGCTGTGACAGATTTAGCTGTGGTGCTGCTTGTGCGGGCTGAGCGGGAGCTGTCTGTTGTGCCTGTGGCCTGTGCTGGAATCCTGGTGCATATAGTGCTGCATTGGGATTTCCGTAGCGAAACCCTGGATGATCACGTGTGCCTGGTCTGTAGCGACTAGGATCCCACTGCTGCTGAACATAGTTGGCATCTTCGGTCTGAAGCTCCAGAATTGCTGCGTCGAAGTCAGGTTCGTCTACTGATGCCACCGGCTTCTTTTCTGTATACACCTTCTTGACTAAGTCCTGTACCACTTTCGTGAGATTGTCAATCCTGTCATCAACCACTGGTTCTGCTACTGCTGTGAGCCTGCGGTCATCAAACAGGCGAGTATCCTGTTTGGCTAATTGCTTCATCAGTTCGTATGCTCCATCCTTATCCACATGGTATAAAAAGTTACCCCCCAGCTTCCCTATCAATCCTGTCTGCATTCTCCCTGTCAAGTGCATGGTAGAATACCTGCAGAATTTTCGCGTCCCCGAAGCCGTGATTGGGGCATTTTTTAACGAGTCTCATCAACCTGTCCCATGCATCTACAACTGTCTCCCCCATCTGCTGTTTGAAAGATAAAATCTCACTCTGCAGCTTGATAACGCGGGATGCAGGGTAGAATTTTGCCAAGAAATCAGCAACACACCCCTCCCAGGTAGTGATAGACCTCGGTGGTCTTGCCTCCAGCCAATCTTTTGCTGTTCCGAACAAACAGTATGGGAATAGAATCAGCTTTAGCGTGTCAGCTTCGACTCCTCTATACTTAATCTTGTTGCAGTAATCCTCAAATTTTCCAAGGAAGTCGTTTGGATCTTCATCTGCCTTCACATTAAAAGGACAATGGGTCTGGGCGGTCTGAATGGTGGATGATTTCAGGTCGAAGTGCTCTGCTGTAATAGGAGGCACTACAATAGCTGGTTGATGTCCTCTGGTTGGGACTTCAAAGTTTTCGACTAACGCCCTTCCAGACCTGTTATAAGTCCTCTGATTGTTCCTGGCAGCAAAACCTGCTGCTATCAGCTCTTCAATGTAAAGAGCCATCTGTGCTGGAGTACGTTGCTGCTGTCCTGTCGGTGTTCCTGTTTCGGTTGTGGTGTCTTCTCCGTGCTCATACATCGCGGCTCGGTGTCTGCGACTTTGCTCTCTGAAAAGTTTTTCGGGATCTTCGAGTGGTGATACCAGTTTGCTGGGCAATCTGGGCATAAACTGGAATAGCCTGAAAATCAGATTTCAAGAGCAGTAAGTCGAAAGAAAGTAACTGTAAAAAGAAAAAACTCTGAGACTTATTCTAATGTCTCTTTAACAAAAACTATAACCGTTCCCCGGCAACGGCGCCAAAAACTTGACAGCGTAAACCTATCTGCTTTTTCGCAAGTGTACGATCAAGTAATATAGAGTATGTAATTGTGACTCTGGTTGTCGAACCCTCGAGAACAGTTTAAGTTGTTGTTAATTAGAATTAGAATTAGACACAAAGTTTGTAAAAAAAAAAAGAGAGGAAGGTTTGGGATTTGACTCTACTAAATTGCAATAAATAAAAACAGTAAAAAGCTTATTTTATTTTTCTGTTGAATATTTTGCAGAAATTGTTGTAGTTGTAAAAGTTGATAGTTCTAAAAATCTAGGTTCCAGGATCCCCTAGGGTTACTCTCCAGCTTTCATAGTATATTCGATTTCAGAAACACACGGTGGTTTTGTTTATGCCAGCATACCAATAGTACAATCTCCTCTCGGTCTCATGCACCTATCACTCTCCTGCAGATTTTCGGGTCCTCTCGGTCCACCTAAATCTGCAGGTTCGTTCTAAGTCTGCTAGGGTTACAGGTTCTCCTCTCGGTCTCCCCCTAAACGTCTAGCAGTTGGTCTAATGCTTATGGGCTAGTCCCCTGATTCTCTTCACCTCTCGGTCCATCAAGGCAGAGTACTAAATCCTGTCTTTTCTTCCTAACTTTCACTGGTCACTCTCGTGCACCAGATCCTGTCTGTAACACTCCTGGGTGATCAAGCCATTCATGTATGTAAAAAAAATCAAAAACAGAATAATAAACAATCCATCCTGTATTAAGGCTTAGCTAGCCATGCATCTGAAAATCAAACAACCAAGTCTGCTGAATTCATAAACCCTAGGTTCACCAAGAACCTAGGCAAAAGGTCTAGCTAGCTTGCATTATTGAAAAACAATGTTTCATAAAAAGAGAAAAGATCAAACTAGTTATTTGCTGAAATACTGGAAAACTGCTCCAATCCTGCTCTGCTCCAACCCTGGCTGTTCTGAAACTGGCTGCTGTGATGATGATAGATGTGTGAGTGTGTATGCATAACCCTAATTCAGTGCTGGGACACCTCCTTTTATACTGCCACAGTCTCCAAAACTGATGCACGAAATTTCTGTTTTACCCTCGAAAAGACCCGTCCTGGAAGCTTGTGGAAACCTTCTGTGCGTTCGAACGCAACTCTCCTGCGTTCAAACGCAGTGCGTCTGAACGCACACATCCTGCGTTTGAACGCAGGCCTTAAACATTTTTTCTTCCTATGGCTTCTGACTTCTGGACACGTGCGTATGAACGCAGCTCGCCTGCGTTTGAACGCACCCCTTGGCCTTTTTCTTCTTCCGAGTGTTGAGTCCTGCGTTTGAACGCAAGAAGTGCGTTTGAACGCACCCCTTAACTTTTCAGCACTTCGGCCTCTGAACCCTGCGTTTGAACGCAGACTGCCTGCGTCTGAACGCAGGACTTAGCCAATTTTCTGCCATTTTCCTGCTGCTCCAATCTTGTGCGTCTGAACGCAGGTGCCCTGCGTTTGAACGCACCACTTAGCCTTTTTTCTCTTTTTTTCTGCTCAGCTTCCCTGACACGCTGCCTCCCATCCAAGTTAATCTCATGCATTTCTCGGCTCCTGTTACCTGCACATCATAACACGTACCCGCGATCATATCCAACAAACAAAAGTATGCATAAAATTACTCAAATTTTGCAATCATGATCTATAAATCTCTGCCTCGTATCAGGTGGAAAATAAACTGAAAATGGCCAAACTCAACTCTCACAGGGTTAAAACCAATGGTAAAAAGACGTCCCAGACTAATACATTTTCAAGCTGTCACTCGCTGTTATTGGTGTTCCCGGCCGGAGCCGATCAAAGTCCAAGGCGTATAAGCCACGGGGAACTAGCTGGTGTCGGTGTTCCCGGTCGGAGCCAACTATAAGTCCAAGGCATAAAATCCAAGGGGAACTCGCTTGTGTCGGTGTTCCCGGCCGGAGCCAACTGTAATAAATCAAGATCCATGCCTACGACAAGTAATCAAGGGAAACTCGCTGGTGTCGGTGTTGCCGGCCGGAGCCGATCAAAGTAACATAACTGGTTCCGACACATGCGAATTATTTCACTTTACTCTGGGGATCGAACCTGATTAACACTTTAGGGACCGAGCCCAGGGAATCATCACCCAACACAAGTAGTTCCGGGGATCTAACCCGAATATATATCTTTAGGGACTAAGCCCATGGAATCATCACCTAACATATCTAGTTCGTACAGCTTTACTTTATCACTGATTTATGATCATGTGTAAAAATTATTTCAAACTCAACTAATATTTCGACGATTCCACTCATTTATCAAGTAAGGGATGAAATACAACAACTATTTTGTAATCAAGCAAGTAGCGGACACGAAATAAGCTGGCACGCAAGGCTAAGCATGTAAAACTCGCTAGTATATTTTGAGGCAGAAAATATAAATCACATGTTGACACGAAGTGAGCTAGGCAATCAAGGCTAAGCATATAACTCACCTCAAGCGAACCGGCGATTAGCTCAAATTTGTCCTCACGGGAAGTCAACGTAGCCTGCGTATACGAATTCTTCGCCTACAAATGATATTTTATAAGTCATCCACAAGTTCAAGCGTCAAGTCACACAATATAACAAACGCCCTACTTGATTGAACGACACGTTCTCCTCTTGCTAGAACGACGCGTATAATAAAGATATTTAAGCTATACAAAATTATCGAATAACATATTAGCTTTTAAACAACTTCTCGGCTCATGATATATCAAAAATGGGTTATTTCGTTATAGAAATTTACATTTTAAGTGTTAACTTATTCTTATAACACATAGTGAAAGAAATAGCGGTTAAAATTATAGAAAATAGCCGATTCTTGTCGGGTAAGAGAATCAAATCCCTAAGAAAAATACTTCTAGACATTCTACATAAGTTAAAAACATTTGTTAGCAAATATCGTTTTTTCAAGTAGTGAACCAAACGGAGTTGAAAGCTAGGTAATGAAACATAATATTTGTTAAATTTTCATTAAAACACACTTGTTTAATTTTTAAATAGACATTACCGCAAACTTTTCAACACCCGAATCACTTTTCCGAGACGAGAATGAAATCTAGTATTTTTAGAAAATATTTTTAATCCGAAAACAACATTTTATTTTTGCGAAAAGTATGGTGTTTAGGTAAACGACATGTGAATCCCCTAGGTTATATTCAAAAGCAGCAAGCACCCCCCTCCTACTCTAAATGACTGCAAGCTCCCCTAACAGGTTCTGAATAACACTTATCCATCTTACACCCAACTTATGTAAAAGACACTTTAACCACTAACATGAATTCTCGAATTGCTCAATCTAAACATGAAATCAGGCATTAAGACATGATTTGGACTATCTAAATCAACTCACGGAGAAGAATAGAGCATACAAGAACCAAAAATCGTAAGAAACGGTCGAGTTTTGGGTTGGATAAAAACTCACGACAACGACGGTCGACGGTGACCTTCAACTTCGGCGTTAATGGCTTCTCAGATCTGGTCAGGCCTGTTTAGGCTCTCCTTGGACGTTTTGGAGTCGATACGTATGGTTGGAAGTGGCTGGGTTCCACTATTTTTCTCGGGATCGAAGCTCTCGTCGAGCTCGCTGGAAAAAATGGAGGTGGCAGCGGCGGGTTACTTATGCTGTTGCTGTGGCCGCCTTTTTTCTGCTTCTTCTTCTGATACAGTGGTCCAAGCTGAGAGGGGACCGAGAGAGAGAGGGAACAGAGGGGTGGGTGGGTGTTTGGCGGTGGGTGTGCCCGTTGGCGGGTCTTCGGCGGTGGCAGCGGCCATTGTTGCCGCTGCTGCTGCTGCTTCTCGTCGGGAAAAACAGAGAGAGAGAGAGAGAGAGAGAGAGAGAGATAGAGGGAGAGATTGGGAATAAAGAGAGGGTGGATATGGTTGCAGTGGTGGTCTCGGGGGCTTTTCCTTCGGGTTCAGTGGCAGTGGTGGCGGCCTTTGGCTGCTGCCACCAGCTGCTGTTGCTGTAGCTGCTCAGGTCAGAGAGTGGCACAGAGAGAGAGAGAGAAAGGCAGAGGGAGAAGAGGAAGTTGGAGATGGTGGTGGTGGTTTTGGTGGTGGTGATGTTGCCGGAGGTGATGGCGGTGGTGGGTTTCTCTCGGCCAGAACAGAGGAGAGAGACAGAGAGAGAGAGAGAGAGAGAGAGAGAGAGAGAGAGATGGAGGGAGATGGTGGAGGAGGTTGTGGCGTCGAGGTGATGGTAGTGGTTGGATGTGGTGTGTTACTGAAGAAGAAGGAGAAGGAATAGAGAAGAGAGGGAGGGAAGGACGTGAGAGAGAGAGAGAGAGAGAGAGAGAGAGAATGGGTGTTGGGAAACAAAATTGAGTTTCCTAAGGAAACTTCTAGGTAAAGTCAATTACACCCCCCCTTGGTTCACGAAATGTCACAAAATAACCCATATTCATACTATTTAATAACATCTGAAACTACATCTACCTCCCAACTAGCCATCTATTTTGAAAATAACCGTTTGAATTTACGAAATAGTCTTTAATTATATAAAAAGACGGGGTGTTACATGGTGAGTCTTGTGAAGAATGAAAACTATATGCAAGAGACTCATCGTCTTGAGATTGTGAATTTAAGGATTCCATTTTGTCAACCAAGTGAGAGAATGATTCTACAAGTTCTCATTGTGATTCCAAAAGTTCTTTTGTACCTTGAAAATATTTTTGCATTGTCTCCTCAAGAGAACTACTTACGGGCCTCTCTAGTTCCTCATTCACATAAGCTTCCCTCTCAAAATAATTCACTCCTAGATTTGATTCCCACATCATATCATTATATTGATAAGTGCAAGAATCATGAGAGTTCGAAAACATGTACTCCGCCAATTAAGTCCACATACAAGATCAAGCCACAATTCGGATTTATCTTTCGACACAAGAATTCAATGAATTCAACATCCAAACTTGTGAAACTTTGAAGAACAATTAAAAACTGCACAACAAGCTATCCAACTTCATCAATCAACCCAACAAAGAAACTATATACTCATATTCTTGAGTTGAAGAAGAGATTCACAAGCATCTTCAAAGATCATTTCACTAGATTTAAGCTCAAAACTTCAAGAATACACAAGTTCTTCTCTTAATCTACCCCAATACACAAGCTATAGTTCAAAGTGAAGAGAAAACCAACCTTGAATCAACTACAAACTAATCAAAATGGAATTATCTAACAACTAAGCAGCTTATAGCTGCTGCTGCTACAGTAGACAAAGAAGAAACAGAGCAGTAGGAAAGAGCAAAACAGAGCACTGTATTTCACCAAGAACAACACTCCTCTCTCCCTCTCTACCTCTTTCTTGTGATTCTTAGCCCCGATTCTGCTCAAGAATGAGCTCAGAGGCTAAAGAACACACCCAGGAGTGGGTGAAATCGGAGAGAGAGAGAGAGAGGAGAAAATCAGAACGCCCCTGTGTACCGTAGAATCGATGGTGTGGAGAGAAAGCCGAATTTCTTCACCGTTTTGTTTATATAGACTTCAGGGATGGGTTTCTTGGGCTCCAAGGAGTGATCTCCACCCTCGAATTGAACTGAGAGAGCCTCCTTCATTGATCTTCAGTACCTTCACAAAGCCTAGGAGAATTGGGGCTTTCTTTGTTACTTCGTTTTGGGCCGAATTGAGGAGTGGGTTAGGAAGGGGATTGGACAAGGAGAAGATTGGGACCGATTTGGGCAAGTTTGGTGAAGATTCGAGGTCGGGGTCAGCCTCGGACGAAGCTTCGGACGAGCTTTCATGGAGGTTACCGTCGGGAGAGAGAGACAGACGCGTGAGAGAGGGATCTGTTTCGCCAAATTTTCACTTGGCTACCCCATTACTTTGCTGGGGGATTTAAAATGGCCCCCAACTCTTTAAAACGTTGAGAAAATTGCAACTTAACCCCTATTCCGTTAGAAATGCTTCAAAATAGCTCTTTAAAATGTTTAGAACCTTGCACTTTAGCCCCAATCCGTTAGTCTCTTCTCTTTTTCACCCTTCAATGTGACTTTGGCCTTCTAACTTCCATTTTTCTTCTAATTTGGACATTCAAATATTCAATAATCTTCTAATCAAGCGCCCCCAAGTATCTTCTTCATGTCTCTTGGCCCCTCCAAAGCGTCTCTATTCATTACTCAAGCTCTCCCCTAGCTAGCCTCTTGTTTAAAGCATGTCTTTTCCTACAAAACAAGATAAAAACAACCAAAACTACGAAGACAAGCATAAGTCTAGAAAGAGAGATAAGATAGATAGATTACACATATTAGCAAATTATGAAGAGTTCATTAACATACTAAAACATGCAATTTTATGCCGTTAACTATCTACTTTGATGAGCGGTGATCATTATGGGGTAACACGGTCGGGCCGTCGACCGTAAATTACAAGTGCTTGTTGAGAGGGAACACAATTTATTTTTATGCTTTAGTGTAGAGAGTGTGTTTTAAATACTGTCGTGTGGGTTTTTGATATTGTTAAGTTATATAAGGAATGAGAGATTGAGGATCTTGTATTTGAATGAGCCTCTGCAGGAATACAGGTTTGAGATGCATTCCGGACTCCCCTTCTTGTTGCACATAGAAGAAACGTGATAGTTCTCTGTTAGAGTTATATTTCTTTTACATTTTATATCGTTTTGCGTGATTTCCGGGTTAATAATATAAGTTTTACATTGTGAATGTGAGAATTTTGTAGAAGTTTAGCATTGAGCGTTAATTGTAAAATCAGATATTTCTCCCGTTAATTTGAGTTATATTTGTCACATTTGATCGCAATGGTATGTTTCGTGTTGTGTTTGACATGAAACACAGATCGGGGATCAATTGTAATGGAAACGAAATTCGAAAGTTGAGTCAAAGCTCGAACAATGGTCAAGGAAAGACGACGAGGAGGTGAGTGCAATTGGGAGAATTGTGCATTTGGTTCCCCCAACTACCAACTCTTTACCCACTATAACAACCTCACGCCGCAGCCCAGTACACCATGACGAAACCAATCTGCAACCTAACCTTCTTGAAACCCAACCACGACTAAAACATCCAAACCTCATTACCTACCTAACCAAAACACCCACCTGAAACAAGCTAACCACCAATTTCACAACCTTGTCCACCTATACCCAGTAGGACACCACCACAACCATTTTGCCTATCACCTAATCACCACATTCACCGTAAACAAAGCCCAATCCCGCTATAACAACCAGCTACGCCATTGCATATTCACTTCACCAGGCAAAACCAACCTGACCTTAACACCATTCCACCAAATCATTCACTGCCAACCTTTATGACCAATACAGCCACCATTTTGCCAATTACCTAAATCACCATAGCCACAACCTGCCTATCTCCAATACTCTATATATACAACACCTTGCCTCCATCGAACAACAACCTGCAAAAACTACCAGTAAACTACTTCACCCAACAACCATGGCCATTAAGTACTCCTCCCAACAAACCACAGCAACATGACCTGCAACCAACTCCTATAACCCATCAGACCAACAAGCTAGCAAAAACACCATCGTCTACACACCATAACCATCCCACCTGAACCATTAATCCCCACAGTGTACTCCACCTGAAACTCCAACTTGCATCAGACCTAAACCCACCATCAACACAACCTGCAACAACCACCTGAAACCGCGACCTGGGACCAAAACAGACCACAGCCACGGCGAAAACCCAGCAGACCTGAAGCTGTATGGACAAATTTACCCCTACTTAATTATTGTCCTTCGCTGCATTCATCCACACTTGCAAGTTCCTTTTTCCATCTACACTTTTTTGTCCATTAACCTGTTTTCAGCTTCAACCACTGCTATGGCAGCGGCGGCGCTCATCTCCGGCAAACTCCGTCATAGCTCTCAACCGCAAACAGATTACATAAAAGTACCTTGGTCCTACCGTTATCTGAACTAAGTGGCAACAAGTTTTCCTCTTCCATTTGTCCGACTTCAGTTGCATGACCCCACCCACCAGATTCGAACAAGCAGTCCATTGTCAATTATAGTATTCGTTGAATACAGACTTTCCTACTTAAATTTCGGATTCAATTTGTCCCTAATTTATTTGGGAATTTCTTATCTGATTTGTCCTTAAATTATTTGGGGATTTGTTCTTTGATTTGGGCTGTCGGTTCAGAGTTAGATTTGGTGACAGACTGGGGTTATGGATTGAGCGTGAATTGTGGGGTTTTCTTCTCTGATTTTGCGAGGGAGAAGTTATTCAGTGGTGGTAATTGGGTTAGTTTGAGACTTCAAATGAGGTAGTACAAGGAATCTGATGAACCGTTCTGTTATAGCAAAAATGGGGCGCTGAATTTTTTTCTAAATCATCTACGATGACCCTGTCTCAAAGTGAATCCCGATTCATCTCTTGAGTTCTCAAAATTCCACTGGAAGCCCAAAACATTGAAATACTGTTTTTTTTTTTTTTTTTTTTTTTTGTGCTCTTTCATAACACGGTGAAAAAATTACCAAAATCGCTTTGTTTTGCTATCCAAATCACCCAGAGTCACAATGGGGAGAAAGAGCATGGACGGAGTAGTAGTCAAATTGGGCCCGAACTCTTAGACCGGAGTATTTATTATTGATTTCGCATAGAATTTTACCTCATTCTTCTCAGTTCCTAACTACGCCAGTCCTTACGGAGCTTCGGGTTAAAATAAGAAGAAAGTCATAGTTGGAGGAGTGGATATGGAATTAGATGAAATAGACAATCGTTCATTTAATGCAAATTGTTGAAAAGCTGCTAGTGCAAGTGAACGAAATTGGTAGCCTTATTGTCTACATACGGAATCATGGAAAAACCCCATCCGAAACACAATGGTCAACCGATTACACTCCTTTTTACATAAGTAAATGCATTTCTTCTTGTGATCTTACAGTTGATTGAATTGTGTGTGTACAGGTGGGAAAGTTAATAAAGAAGAAGTCCGAACACTGTAATAGGGAGAGTCGTAAGATTGGTCAGCTAGAGAAGGATGTGAACTTCATCAAGAAAAAAGGTGAAGAATGTGAAGATACAAGTTTTTAGTCATGATGAATGTACAACAGTACAAGGTTGGTGAACCATTTAATGAAGTCCGCGGATGGCTTGGAAAAGATGACAATCTTCTATTCACTTTCTTTCTTTGAATAGTTAGCTGTCGTACTCACGGAGTCAAATATTCTCCAAGGGCAATCAATATCATAACCTGTTAGCAATTGGTGCGCCCATGTGGGGTGCCCAATGCAATTATCGTAACCTTATGGGGTTAGTTGCACTAATGCACAAACTAGAGGGGTTAGTAGCTAAGGCTCAAATCCTAGGGGTTTATGTGCAAACCTAGGAGAAGTTTTGCCTATATAAGGAGGCGGCCTCCTACATATTATATTGGCTATTCCAGAGAATAAAGTTACTCTGTCTAGATTCATACTAGTTGTAGAGAACCCTAGTCTCTCTCCAACTTCATCCAAGGAGGTGGAACGTGGTGTGGAAATCAGTGTTCGTCCTCGAGATTCACACTAGATTGGTGGGAGCAAGATCAAGAAGGAGGCACGTGAAAGCAAGCAACACAACGATCATCCGCTGCATCAAGGAGCTTAGGAAGACAAGGTAAACACATGAATATTCCGCTTTAATTCATGTTGTAGATCTGAATGTGTTAGATCCTTCCTGCCCTTCATTGGTATCAGAGCCATAGGCTTGTTTTTCGTGCCTCGATAAGCGTTCCCGAAACTGTATTAAAAAATCGCGTTTCTGAAATTTCATAACCAGTAGACGAAACCTATATGGTTATGTAGGGTTTTTCACAAGGATTCCAGATATATAAATTTTATATTTTTTGGATTTACGATGAATTAGTTATGAATTTTCAAAGTTTCGGAACTGTATTAATCTGGACTGCTAGATCCAATCAGTAGAACACATTTTTCAAAAACTTGTCAAAATTGGATTTTGACCACATAATCGGGATCAGGACGAAAAGACGATCACGGCAAAATTAATTTTGTCGCGAACGGAGCACGGGAAGGCGGCGCGTGGGCTTCACGCGCCACCAACGCCGCCCCCACGCGCGGCCACGCGCCGCACGCGCCTAAGGGCTGGCGGCGACTGCTGACGTGGACCTAGGAATGACGTGGCAGATGACGTGGCGGTGCCACGTCAGCAAGTGGCTGATGTGGCGATGACGTGGCAGCCACGTGTCAGCTGACGTGGCAGGTGACGTGGCGGCGGACGTGGCAGCTGACGCCAGCATAGGTGCTGCCGTGGCATGCCACGTGGCATGCTGACGTGGCACGAGGGCCGACGTCGGCGCGTGGCGGAGGCGGACGCGCCCACGCGCGGCGGCGCGTGAGGGCGCGTGCGGCCTCCTCCCTCCGTCATTTTTCGTCCGGTTTTTTCCTAGGGACTCCAAATTAAATTTCCTATTTTGTGGATATTTTTTCATAATTTTTGGAGCGACGGAAAATTTCAGTAATTTCCAGATTAATTAATTAGTGTTTAGCACACTTCCCGAGGCAGTTTGACGACCGTAAACTCACTATTTTGAGCCCAAATTTTTTCTGGAGACTTAGGTCATTTTTCCTACGTTTTGCCATAGGTGGTGAGACCCTAAATGGTAGGGAGCAATTTTCGATCTTTTTAGTTGATTAGATTATTGCTTATTAATTTCCAATAATTATTGTTTAATTCCGGAAATTTCCAGAAAATTCCAGTATGTTTATTATATTGTTATACATGCTGTTGTGGGTTGAATGGATGTGTTTGGTGCATGGATGTGGCATAGATGTTTTATATTTTGGTTTTGGTATTGGTTTTTGAATATGTAATCAAAATACGGCATGCGTGTCGTGCCTCTCTATACTCTAGTATCTTCTCTTCTCATCCACTCGCCTCTATGAGGTTACTTCTTATTAGAAATAAGATAGTTAGTAGAGATTGAAGATTGAAGCTTCAAGAGAGGTGGCCAAACCAAAAGCTATGGCGCAAGGTGCATGGAGCAATTAGACGGTCTAAAGGAGCCTCAGGCTTGGAGTCCTCAAGTAGGCGAGATGGCGTGAGATGGAGTTCAAGACTTGCTCGAGAAGTACTCTCAATAGTGGGAGTGCACCTTAGGGGCCACATCCATTGCATATTTATTTATGCTTGTGCTTGTTTTTATGTTATAACTGCGTGTGATTGGATATATATGTTTAACCTCGCATGCTAAAGAACTAAAACAAAAGAGCTCGCATGATGACATGATTAAAATTGATAGGAAATCACAAGTGATGAGATTTGATTCCTAGGATATACGCTAGGTTTTGGTGGAGTCCTTGTGAGGAACTATTGAGATTAATCGATGTCACATGTTATTTTGGAGCTAAGTAAATGCTAGTGATTAACTTCCACAATGTCTCTATCAATCGTGTCTAAATCTAAACTGTAAAGGCTAAATGATGACAACAAACGATATGATAAGTCGTCGTACTATGTAACCATCCGTTGGACATAGGTTGTTTGCCACCTACAAATATGGTCGAACCTGTGATGAATAAGTTGTCACAGCAAGCACATAGACATTATCTTTAGGCTCACCAATAGTGGGAGGCAGCAGTCAAGATAATGTCATAGAGCATGCTATGAAAAGGTGAGGAAATGACCTCATCAGCATGTTCATGACCACTTTTAAAATTGTAGGAAGCCAAAGAAGAATCTTGGATCCATCTTAGCCATTCGCGTGCATAAATTGTGAGCATTGGCTCATAATAATCCTACCTTAACTATGAGTTATGGCTCATGTCATAATATTGAGCACTCGACTTTAAAGTCTGAGATTGATGCCATGTATGATAAGAGAGTTAAGGGTTGTCAGGTATAAGCTATCCGTTTTGTAATTTGTTGCAATCTCTGCCACATTTCATGAAACGTTATATGACACACTTTGTAAGTGTCAAGATGTTTGGATAAGACCAAAACATCACTCTGTTCTAGGATCTAAGCAAAATAAGTTTTGCTAAAGAATACTAGTCCAGCATACTTCGGATGTCTAAGCAATATATGATTGCTAAAGGCTGTTGGAGAAGTATGATCATACTTAGTGAAGTATGATAGGCAGATATAGTCCCTAGCCCGGTATTAGGACCAAGGCAACAGGTGGGGCAAGGATAAATGAATTTAGGGGCAATGTTGGTATAAGACCAATATTAGCCAAGACTGGCAAACGCAAGAAGAGCAAAGGAGTCTTCCTAAGACTAAGAGAAAAGGCCACACCTGGCACTAATTTCTCGTCTAAGGATCCATAGGATTATCTTTGAGGGAGTAGCCACCAAAATTTGTTTCGGTCACAGTTTTAACTTTGGATATGGTTATATCATGGTGTTTGCGTTCTTAAGATTCTAGCATGAATGACGCCTCAGAATTCTTGGATATCAACTTAAGAGTATGACTTAAGATTCTGATATGTGGCGCGCTAGATTAAGACACACGATGAAAGGAAAGGATGTTCAGGCTAGCTAGGGCAGGCCTGCTTGGATTATGCCCAAGGTACCCCTACCTGTGTGTGGTTCTTGCCGGACATGAAAGGCAAAACGCAAACCATCCAGTAGAGCATTAAGGACTACTGAGTCTTTTATACATTATTCATTCTGTTGTTGTGTTCCATTAAATTGTTATAGCTAAGACATGGTGCTTACTGTTCCATCACATTCGTAGATGATTGTCTGCGTCTCAACTGTGTGTGCTTGGGCCACACAAATCTGAGGCACAAGGGTGCTTCAGACAGGTCTCTGCAAAAGGTAGAAAACCGTCTGAATAAAAGGATATGTCCTTGGCCAGAATTAGACTGGAAGTATCTATCTTAGCAAGAGCTATGTGATGGAGAGAAATAGTAAGGCAGTTGGCTATTCCCACGCTCCAGCAAAAGGCTGTAGAGAATAAGAGGAATAGGTTACTGTAAGAGATGGTCTGAAGTATGATAGAGCGTGCAAAGTACAAGTTCCCTATTCGGAGGAGACACTTTGCTAAACGACTATCAACATACGCAACCATAAGTCCACCAAGTCTGTAGCCACTACACCCTACGAGATGTGGACCAAAAGGCAACCTGAATGAGGTCACCTTAGGCCATGGGGATCGGCAGCTTATGTACTAACTAAATTTCAAGTCAGGAAGAGGTTCGTTGAGAAATAAGTCTCTACGAAACAAAGGTTTCACTGGATGACACCCCATCCCTGAATGATCAACATGAAATAGTTCCTACGGATCTTCAGGACAGTGGGAGTAACATGCCTAGTGAACAACCCATCATAGATTATGACTATGTGGAGGAACCCTCTTTGCGTAGGAGCGCTCTTTGGAGCATATCTCGTCGATGAATTGACATCGAAAGGAAGACCATAAGGGTCACCACGCAAGACAATGATGAACCTAGGATATTGTCCCAGGATATTTCATCACCTGACAAGAAGGAATTTGAAGTTAGACCCTAGAAAGAAGAAACGTGTCTCCATGGAGTAACATATCTTCTCATGCTATTCGGAGCATCCTAGGGGTTGCGTATTTGAAACGCAACAGCCGATTAGTATTATAACTTAAATGGATTCACGAGATATATGATTTCTCATGGGAGATGTCCATAATTAAGGGATATGTTCGTAGAGATGATAATCTCCACGAGCATGGAGGATACCGCTGGAAGATACCCGTTCATTAAATCGATTATGAGGAATTAGTCCCTCGAGGATCCTTTGAACAGTGGGAGTGACTTTCCAAGCAGGGTGCTCCATCCATAAGGGATGAAAGCAAATGATGATCCTCCTATGCAAAGGAATTGCTCATAGGAGCATACCCCATCGACTACTTGAGATCGAAGGGATGATCTTAATGATCACCTTACATAAAACGATAGGATAGAATCCTAGGCCTTATCGTTCCCTGATTATGAAGAATGAATAGTAAGCTTTACAGGATAAATTAGAGTCTATAAAGGGGCCAACCGAGTTTAAGGCTAGGTTGGATTTCCAACTGGATGAAAGACTATTGGAGATTAATGGATTTCCAAGGTCAATCAGAGACCCAGACGGAAACGTGGTAAGGCATACGACTTGCGTAGAAGCGAATAAGCCTACACTCATTTTGAGAGTAGACATCGACGGTTTTGAGTCGATCCGACGAATTTGCGTTGGTACGACAAGGTATCCTTCCCAAGGTTTTGGATGGTAAGGATTACGTTGATTCGCTTGGTAGCATCAATAGTTGTGGATCCATTCTCGATAGACGTGAAGACTGAATTTCTCAATGGAGAAATCGTAGAGGTGACTAAGGTCAAATGCACAGAATGTGTGCAAGCTAACTAAGTCCATATGGGATCTTAGCTAGTCCTCTAGACAGCAGTATTTCATCAGGGATCGTTTACTATATGTTTACGATAACAAATGAAAACCGCTGTGTATCACTCTCACTAGTAGAGAGTTGGTGATCACGTCACTTAATATCGATGACACACTATTAGCTAGTGGAGCTTAAGGAATTGTTCGAGTCCCCTAAGGAGTAATTGTACTCCTGTAGCTCAGCGCAAGACTTTACGAGCTTAGGCATGTGCCCTAAGAGACACCATATAAGAATGACCAGATAACCAGAGTGCCCGATGCATTAGGAGTCTTCTATACACTATGGTGTATACTCAGACCTAGCGAACAATATGCAATTGGAAGAATTGGATTTGAGGATATTCCAATTTAAGACACAAGATTGTAACCAGGATACTCTATATGATGGATCACGTGCTATGACTATCGAAGAAGATGCTTCGACTAGTTAGCCACATATGCTAACTAGGGTGGGGACCTAGATGCACTTGGATCCGACTCAGGCTGTCGTCCATGCTCGATGATAGACTCGCATGGAACAAATGCAATATAAGTGTTGCATGATCGTATTGGACCGCTCCATTAGCCATGGAAGCGAAGCACGATTGCCTGTTCTGCCATAGGGCAGAGATGTGTTTGACTAAAAGGGTTTTATAGTAAGCTTATGAGCTATCGAAAAACCGATTACCATGAGTTGTGCTAGCACACGGCTATAGCACTGCGGTAAAGACAAAACACATAGTCAAGGGTACTATTTCACAAAAGGTGAAATAACTACCTAGAGAGTAATCCTGGAGTGGATCGACTATGGGCCAGGATGTTGGCTCATCCCATTCCTAAACCACATGAGAGTCGTCCTTGGGGATCTCTTTTAGAGAATTGGGACTTTTGTAGTCGATAACTGACAATATGATTGATGAGAACACGAGACATTGATTGACTGGATTTTAATTGGATTTGTTTTAAGCAGCATGTTATTTTGATACATGTATGATATGTTACATTTCCGGTACTAGCATAGAGCATGTCACACAGACACTAGGTCGGCTCACTCACACGAGCGACCGCCTTCGCAATATCCTGGATATGTCTGGGTGTGGCGGAAGATGAGACAGAATCCCGATAAGCGCTGAAAGCCTGCGATATGATAAGAGCTAGATGTCTATCCGTAGAGCTAGGAGCCTGTCAAACGGATTCAACTGTCGCATTGGAAATAAGTTCCAAGGTGAGGTTGGTTATGGCCAATTGAACATGGTTATTACCCCGAATCATGTATAGTCTGTGTAGAGAAAGCCAGATGCGAGAGCTGATAATTGTTCACAATAGTGTGATATGTAAGCACTCGGGCTGGTGGCCATAAGGGCTACTGGATTGTCATCTGCATAGTGGTCCTTTGCAAGGATAAGACATGCGCTCTGATCAGAGTCTAAACACTATAGCGCATATTCCCCCTTGAATAACGCGCGCTTATGAGTGACCATGAGGTGATGAGTAGAATTAGTCCATGGGATTCCTCATCGTGTGAGCCTCGTCGATCATATAAAGATGATTGACACTGTATACCCTTTGTACTTACGTCTGTGTCATGAGGAGACGGGTCGGTGGTGCTACTTTGGCGTGACACCTTACGGCTATGGATGATTCGGCCTTCCGGACACTGCTGGGAAAGCAGCTGAGCCGAATCTGAGTGACACATGTATGTAAGGAAAGATTCTCGTTGCATCGCTCTTTATTATCTTCATTGGGCCCACCTGCAAGATCTTATGGGATCGTGTAGGATATGAAAATATAAAGGAGATGTGGACTCATTGGAGCATGGCCTTCGGGACATGGCAGGTGCTCATGATCCACGAGATGACAATCGGAGGAATCTGGGGAATACAAGAGTTACGGAGAGCATTATCACTGTTTTATGTTTTAAGGGTGCCTTCCTGCGCTGGCTATACGAGTTTGGTATGTGGATCTCCCGAGAGGGTGCCTTCCCATGCTGGCTATACGAGTTTGGTGTACGGATCTCCCGAAATGCAGGTACTCTCACCGGTCACACGCCACGGCCACACAATACTCTTTTGTAGATGATAGAAAGTTGGAGATTGATGGAGACTAGATGAATTGTGCAACCCCACTGTGCGAGTGGGAGATGTTAGCAATTGGTGCGCCCATGTGGGGTGCCCAATGTAATTATCGTAACCTTATGGGGTTAGTTGCACTAATGCACAAACTAGAGGGGTTAGTAGCTAAGGCTCAAACCCTAGGGGTTTATGTGCAAACCTAGGAGAAGTTTTGCCTATATAAGGAGGCGGCCTCCTACATATTATATTGGCTATTCCAGAGAATAAAGTTACTCTGTCTAGATTCATACTAGTTGTAGAGAACCCTAGTCTCTCTCCAACTTCATCCAAGGAGGTGGAACGTGGTGTGGAAATCAGTGTTCGTCCTCGAGATTCACACTAGATTGGTGGGAGCAAGATCAAGAAGGAGGCACGTGAAAGCAAGCAACACAACGATCATCCGCTGCATCAAGGAGCTTAGGAAGACAAGGTAAACACATGAATATTCTGCTTTAATTCATGTTGTAGATCTGAATGTGTTAGATCCTTCCTGCCCTTCATAACCCATCTAAAATAGGCAGAAGAAGAAGAAAAAGGATATGCTTGACTTTCTTCAGGTCCTCTTTCAGTTAATTCTGGATGCTCAGTCTCAGTTGATGAAGTTCATTTTCTGAACCATCAGAAATATCTGAAACATTTTTTTATGTACAATGTTTTGTGTTGCTATCAACAGCTTCACCCTGTTCTTCACTAATATGATTTGGTTATTGAAAATAAGCTCCTACGTCACAACGGCGTATTACTATCAAGCTAAGGAAGAAGCATCATGGGGCTCAACAACCCACTAAAGTCAGCATAAAAAAATCTCTCCAACACCGTTTGGATGCACAAATCCAAAATATAGAAGTTTCACAGGCAGAAACTAAACTAGAGCTTAAGGTTAATCAATATTATTTCTATAATTTAAATTTTAGCCCCCAGTCAGTCATCTTATTTTTCCTAATTTAAACTTTTAGCCCCCACTACAACATATTCCTGAATCCCCCCTGTTTCTAAGAACAATTGAGCCTGACTTGTTTGAGGCTGCATAAGTTGTCCGAGACTTACTTCTATAAGAGTCAGCGTAGAAAAGTTAGCTTGTCAAATACCAAGTCATTTTTTCTTTACTCCTGCCACAATGTAGATCAAAGTTCAAATTAGAAAGGTAAAATGGAATCACTCTAAATGTTTGATTCAACAATTCACTAAGGAAGACAATAAGTGAATAACAGTCCACATAATTAAGGCAATTCACTAAGGAAACAATAGTAGAATTCTGAATAACTAAGTGCATAGGTTATCTGGTCTTCAAAATTGCATCATAGCGAAAGACTAGACAAACTTGCCATTGTGTAGCCCTTCTATTTTAATGACTTCCCCGTGGAGTTTGGTTTTGGTGATCCATTTTATGTACCCGGTCCAATACATGTTTTTTCTTACTACCCAAGAGAAGAAAAAAGGAGACTCGGATCAGATATGGGTTTATTTTCTGGAAAGTAAATATGATAATTTTGAAACCTTTAAGAAAAATTGGAATACGACGGCTGAGACAGAAATGGGTTGTAAGCACAAGAGTTTATTGCATAAACTGTGGTCCGTCGTCAATTATGTTGTAGTTCAGATTACCAGAAGAGGTATGACATAGAAGAGATCTCGGTTTGATCATTTTAAAGTCTTAAGTTGTGTTTCTTATGATCATATTATGCTTCTAGTCATAGTAAGCTAGATGCAAATTCCAACATATGTTTCTCCACTAGCTATGGAAATGAGCACTTTGGCTACAGATTCTTGGATGCTCTGGGATGTTCAGAAAAGAAATATCATAAGAAGCAAAAATGTAACGAAGGAGAAGACAATGTAACAATATGGCGAGTGAGACACATAGTAGACTTTCATTTAGTCATCAACATAACTCAAGCTCCTACCGTCAAAGCTTCCACTGCAAAAAATAAAAAAATAAAAAAAATAAAAAAAAAATAAAAAATAAAGAAAATAAAAAAATAAAATAAAATAAAAATAAAAAACCACGCGCACGCGCACACACCCTCAATCTCCTACATCAAAGACATAGCAAAGGCCCAGTTGTCTTTGAGGGAAATAAGAGGGTGGCCTTAGATCAGCGAAGGCCAGAATAAAACCCCAATTATGCGCAATCTTTTGTTAAAGACTTTGTGAACTTGTCTGTATTATCTCATGCCAGAGACTTGAAAAAGGTAGCGGATTACATTCAAGATCTCTCTAAATCATGCTTCTATATGGACCTCTTCAAGATCCACCTTGATTTAATCCAAACGAAAAGAGTTGATGCTACAACGCAGGCTACCAAAAGATGTGAGCTACAACACACATACACATCCTTACATGACGATATAGCTAAGCTGAAAATCACAATCAAAGAGATGAAAGAAGAGTTTGCAGAGAAGTCTGAACAATTCCAGGACCTCAAGTCCACCCTTGACCAACATCTTCCCCACTGAAAGTGTGAGTATGAAGATGGTAATGCAGCTATGACACTCTAGAAGGGGGGGGGGGGTTGAATAGAGTATGCCAACTTTTTACAAAACTTGCTAAGATAAAGAAATATTGTGGAAGCTAGTGAAGTTCAAGGCCTTGAAATCAAGTTCAAGCCCTTGGAAGGGAATATAGTTTGTAAGAGATCAGTCAAGTCTTTTTCAAGGCCTTGAACAGAGTTTCAAACCCTTGAAACAGACAAGTTGAATGATGTAAAAACTAAGTAAACAAACTGTAAATGCAAGAGACAAATGATTTATAGAGTTCAGTCCACTTGGACCTAATCTCTGCCTCAGGGATTTGATCCCTGAAGGAATTTTCAACACAATTCTTATTAATCAAAAGCTAAGCCCTATATCTCAAGCACAGAGAGATGCCTTACTCTGTTACAGCTTGTGGTTCTCCCTAACCTATCTAGTATCTGCTCTAGCTAACTTATTAACTAAGAATTCTCTATTGTTCACTTTTAAAAATCCTCGAGAATAAAGATAGAAGTGTTACAGAAATGATCTACCAATAAAGCACAATACAGAAGAACACTAGAGTGTAGAAAAACTGCAGTGAAGTACGCAGTGAACTTCTGTGGAATGGATTGTGAGATTGATGAACTTCTTTGATGCTTTGTCAATCCAGACTTGTCTCTTTCTTTTTCCCATTGAGTGTTGTGTCTGTTGCTTCAAAATTGAGCTCTATTTAAACTTCAAACAGCTCTGCAAATCTTTCCAGATTTTCAGCAACAAAACTCCTATTTTGTAGGCAACAGACTTTGACTCTTTGACAATCTTCTCCAACGGTTAAGTGATCACAATCTCCAGAGATAATATCGTGATCTTTCATTTGAATAGATTGAGAACCTGTCATACCATTCAGATCAAACAAAAAATCATCTTCTCAATTATTTCCTTCACTGCACAAGTCATATTAGGAAATAATCCCTGCAAACTAGGAAATAAAATTCCCTGCAAAATCGTAGTCAAACGGATGATATTCTATGTTCAAACATGCTATAGTAATGTTTCTTTCATCATCCTATAATAGTAAATCAATCATATGAAGGAGAGATATGAAATATACTTAGAAGAGTTTACACAAAACTCCCCCCTGAGAGTGTTCATATAGGTTAGACAGTTTCAAGGCTTTGAATCCAGTTTCAAGGTCTTGAAAATAGCGCATATGAAAACTTATTCAAGGCTTTGAAATCTGATTCAAGGCCTTGAAATAGCCAAACTATTTCAAGCCTTGCACAACCTGATCTTACAATCTCCCCCTTGATGAAAGACAAAACCAAATTCTGTTTGATCCTTAGTCTCTGAAAAAAAATACTGATTAGTTCACAATTCATAATAACACAGTAATTTCAAAAGATCCAACTTATTCAATTTAGCAACAGAAAATAAAAATTTCAGCAGATAATTACTAAAAAAAACCTAGAATTTCTCCCGCTTTTTCATCAAAAAGATAGAGAGGATGTTGGATCAAGTGTCTGAAAATTTTTGAAAGGAAAACTTAAAAACTTAGAGAGAATGGGGAAGAAAGAGTAGGCAAGATTAAGGGTCTGGGTCTCCATATCCATCTTGATCTCCTTCTTCTTCATCAATGTCTTCAACATCAGTCTTTTCTTGTGCTTCCTGTTCATCTTCTTCCTCACCAGCAGTAGTCACTTCTTCAGTCTTGTCCTTTGTAGAAGCCTTTGGATATTTCTTCTTTTTCTTCAAAGTAATCAGCAGCTCATCTGAGTCAGGACTGTTAACTCCATTTCCTTTCTGAGCAGCTTGCTCTACCACTTGCTTTCCCTTATCTTTGACCGGAGCAATCTCTTCTTAGTTGGAATGTTCACTTGGCAGATTCTTGTCAGAATCACCTTTCTTTGTACCTTCTTCATACTCGGGAACATCAAGCAAAGTCATGCTCCTGAAGATGATTTCCACCATGTACTTAACTTGCCCCATATCAGTTTCAAGTCCATAAACAGTTTGTTTGATTTCTTCCATATCCAACTCCAAACCATCAAGTCTCTGATTGTTTCTAGGCTGAGAAGTCTGACTTGAAGTGGGAGTCAAGGTTTTGGGCTTAAGAAACTTCTTTGCACCTAGTTCTGCTTCAGTTACATCTGAGTACAACTTCCAAATCTTTTCTTTAGTCTTCACCACTCCAATGTTCTCAAAGGCCTTCTCATTAAGCATTCTCATGCCACAAGTGACTGATTCCTCTGCACCAGTTAGAATCTCAAAGTGTTCAAAGAACAATGTGAGTATATTTGCATAGGGCAGAGGATGTTTCCTTTGATTGGTGTGGCTAAAGAGCATATGTTCAATCACTAACTTTGGAAGATCAATCTCACAGCCATGCATGATCAGATACATGATGTGCAGCATTCTCTCAGTCACCAACTCCCTAGAGTTCTCTCTGGGAAATATGCACCTGGCCAGAATAGTGTGAAGGACTTTGGCTTCAACATTTAACACAGAGTGTGTTAATTGTTTGGCTGTGGTGGGAGTGTTTGGTAGGTAGAACTCTTCTCTGGCTAGTTTCAGTGCTTCTGTCTTTGGTGGGTGATTGCAAGTGTCATACCTCTTGGGACAGCCTAGCACATTGGCAAACTCAGAGTTATCCAATTCAATCTCTATCCCAGCAACTCTAGATTGAATTACCAAGTGTGCAAATCTCTTAACTTGCTTCAGGTTCAGATAGAAGAGTCTGGTGAGTCTTGGGTAGGCTAACTCTGTAGGGTTTAGCATAAACCACATAGAACTCTTCTTTAGCATGGAGATGCACTTAAGATTCATGTGTTCCACCATAAGTATATTGATCATACTACAGAAAGCAATAAATCTGGAAGCAAAACCATCTACCCACAGACCTTTGGAGGTGTTTGAGACAAACAAAGTTTCATCAGGGGTTGAATTCTTTGAGTAGAATTGTAGGGCCTTCTCCATATGATCTTCTTCTTGTTCTTCTGTTTCCTTTCCTTTCCCTTTTTCATCTTGAGTTGCCTTCTTCTTTTTCTTCAACTTCTTGGGGCTAGAGACCTCTGTTTCAGGTTGCTTTTCTGCAGCAGCTTTTTCTTTCTTCTTCTTCTTCTTTTCTGAGGAGGAAGTTGCAACCTTCTTGACTTTCTTCTTGGGTGGAGGAAGATCTGCAACTGCCTATGCCCTAGGAGTTCTAGAGCTATAGTCTCCACTAATCTCTTGAACTTCATCCACTGCTGCCTTTCTTTTCTTCTCTGAATCAGGTTTTGATCCTCCGGCCATCTTGATTATGTCTGAGGTTCTCCTTGTGCTCATTAGGGTTTGGGAGAAGAATAGAGGGAGGTAGGAATGATACAGAGAGAAGAGAAGAGAATAAGATAAATACTAAAAGAGTTTGAGTATCAAAAGGAAACTAGAATATCTCTCTGATCTGAAAAGTCTATAATAATCAGAGAAGATTCAAATCTCTTAGGCCGTTGGAAATAAAATATTTTAATACTATATTTGGCTAAAACGAATTTTTGAAAAAGGTAGGGGCTATATTGAGCAAATATCTACACAGATATCACCCAATAAAGAATGATCCAAGTTTATTGACTACTAGTATAGCAGACTTATTTTCAAGGCTTTGAAAAGGTTTTCAAGGTCTTGAAACGCTCTAATATTGCAACAGATAAAAATTAAAGCTTTGAGATGATTTTCAAGGCTTTGAAAATCAGTTCAAACCTTTGAAAACACATACAACTGACCTTTCTTACCTGATGCTCCCCCTAAACCAATGCATCTTTATTTAGCATTCTGAATTCCAATATTAGAGCTGAGAATCTATCATGTGCTAATGGTTTAGTGAAGATATCTGCAACTTGCGTGTTAGTAGCAACAAATTCAAGAACATTATCACATTTTTCAGCATGATCTCTGATGAAATGGTGTATGACATCAATGTGCTTGGTTCTTGAATGTTGAACTGGATTCTTTGTAATTGAAATTGCACTGGTGTTATCACATTTGATAGGTTGCTTATGAAGTCAAATCCAAGGTCTCTTAGCTGTTGAGCAATCCATAGTACTTGTGAAAAACATGCTCGTGCAGCTATATATTCAGCTTCAGCTGTTGATAGAGCAACTGAATTATGTTTCTTGGAATGCCAATTGATCAATGATGATCCAATAAATTGGGAAGTTCCTGAAGTGCGTTTCCTATCAACTTTGTAACTTGCAAAGTCAGCATCTCAAAATCCATACAAAGAAAAATTATAATGTCTTGGATACCAAAGCCCTAAGTCTTTGGTTACATTGAGTTATCTGAAGATTCTATTCACAGCACTTAAGTGTGACTCCTTTGGATCAGCTTGAAATCTAGCACACATGCATACACTAAACATGATATCTGGTCTGCTTGCTGTAAGATAGAGTAATGATCCAATCATACCTCTATACTCTTTCACATTGACACTCTTACCAGATTCATCCTTTTCTAAAGACGATGTAGAAATCATAGGAGTCTTGGCTTCCTTACATTGAGCCCTGTTATACTTGCTTAACAAGTATCTTGTGTATTTGCTTTGAAGCAGAAAGATGCCCTTCTTCAATTGATGTATTTGAAGTCCTAGGAAGAAGTTCAGCTCTCCCATCATACTCATTTCAAATTCCCTGCTGATAACTCCGTTTTCGGAGTTATTTTATGCCTTTTATTTCTACGTTTTGCGTGCTTATCATGGAGAATTCGCCGTCTTTTGAGTAAATTGAGCTTAAATGTGATAATGTGAGTTCATATGCGTTACTTGTTAAATCCGGGCTTTTCTTTAGTTATTTGAGCTTTTATTGTGATATGATCGCGGGTTGTGTTTTCGTGTTGTGATTCGCAGAAAAACAGGGCTTGGAGGATCATGCAAGAGATGGAAGCGAACTTCGGAAGCAAGGAACTCAAAGGAAAGTCAAATGGAAGAAGGAAGGAAGGAGAAAGTCAATGGAAACAATGGAAGGTCAATGGAAGAAGGAAGGAAGGAGAAAGTCAAAGTAAGGAAGAGAAAGTCAAAGAAAAGAAGGCTGGAACAGAGGGTCTTCGTACGAAGACATTTAGACAATATACTTAGCCAAATTTTGGCTCTGCAAAAAGTCTTCCCAAACAAGCTTGCAGTATCTAAGTGAGAAGACCTTCGTAGGAAGACAAATTGTCTTCGTACGAAGACTCTTCGCACGAAGACATTTGTCTTCCTACGAAGACATCGCTGAAAGTGCAGAATTTTTCCGGGGCTTTTTCGTAGTTTATCCAAACTTTGTAATAGGATTATGGAAACATATTTAAGCATTCTAGGTCGACTTTTTCAGTAGTTTTGGACGTAAGGAACATCTTTTGGAGATCAAGAAGCTATTGGGAGAGCTTAGGAGCTTTGGATCATCCGTTTGGATTCTCAACTCTCTTCTTTTCTTGATTTTTATGTTTAAACTCATTAGACTTGTCGTTTTGAACATGAATATGAGTAGCTAAACGTTATTTGCTGGGAATTCTCGTTTGGTGTAGCTAGGGTTTGATCTAAAGTTGATGTTTTGATGATTGTGATGCATGTTCTAGCTTAATCTCACGTGTTTATTCACTATTATGGATTATTTACGTTCATAATTATATTATCTTTGTGAGTAGCTAACGTAGAGATAAACTAATTTAGTTTTCACGTGGTAACTCCGTGAGAATTAGTCGGTAAATTGAATAATCCACCTAGTCATATCAATGTTTGGTAACTCGACATCGTTAACTAGGATCGTTAAAGTAGAAATATGGTTTTAATGCATGCTTAAAGCTAAACTAGACTTGGTAACTCGGTTTGTTTTAGTTTGAAGTATAGTGAACTTGCTTCGTAACTCGGTAAGTTTAATATTGCTTGATTAATAGTGAATGACACGTGGTTGTTTTACAAATCAAAATATAAATTTAGATCAACCTAGTGAACCTAGAGAATTCCCTTATTTAACAAAAACCCTAAAATTCATTCTTTATTAATCGTGAACTACTTCACTTGGTTAATTGAGAATATTGCGATTATTTTATTAGAATTACATAAAAACACAACTTGCGACGTACCCACATAAGGTTTAGAATAATAGTTAATTTAAACAAAGTCCCTTGGGTTCGACAACCCGGATTTCCGGTTTATTACTACACACGACAGTTGTACACTTGCAGTTGGAGCGTGTCAAGTTTTTGGCGCCGTTGCCGGGGACTTCAGATAAATTAGCTATTATTTTTCTCTTTAGGGATTTACTTTTTCAGTTTTTATCTGTTACTCACCTGTTTTGTGTGTGTGATTCGTGTTTTCAGGTCTGATTCACTTGGTGCATGTCACGTTCTCGAAACGAACCTTTGCATCCAACACGTGAAGACCCGGAATCCTTATTGCGAGCACAGAGTAGAGACAAGAGGAAAGCAAATTCAGTTCAGATGGACGAGCAAACTAGAGCTGAGTTTGAGAGGTTCCGCAAAGGCCTCGAAGATGCAGAAGCAGCTAGAGCTGCAGCTGTGGAAGATGCAGCAAATCGAGCAAGGGAGACTGAGCAGCTTAGGGTTCAAATGGCTGAGATGCAGGCAGTGATTGATCGCATGAACCCCCCAAATCCACAACAACTCCTTGGTGCGGAAATAGTTGATAGAAATAATGGAGGAGTTAATGGTGGAAACAACGGAGGCAATGAAACAACGGAGGCAATGGGAACAATGGGGGTAATAATCGGAACAATAACGGCCGGAATGTGGTGGAACAAGTCAACAATGCTGAGGAGGATGAACGTCCTTTGGTGGACTACTTCAGGACTACACCGGAGGGATATCAGCCTACCATTGTCAGGCCGCAGATTAATGCCGCGCATTTCGAGATTCGCCAACCGTTGATCAATATGGTTAGATATGAATGCTTATTCACTGGAGCCCCGAGCGATGATCCGCATCAACACTTGCTCAATTTCGAGCAGATTACTTCTACCATGTACGACCAGAGAGTTCCAATCGAGACGATAAAGCTCATGCTTTTCCCCTTCTCTTTATCGGGAAAGGCAAAGACATGGCTTATGGAACTTCCAGTAGGCAGCATAGTTACATGGGCAGATTGTAGCAGAGAGTTTCTAAGGAAGTATCTTCCACCATCCAAGGTTGCTCAACGGATGGCTGACATAACTAAATTTACACAGCAGGAAGATGATTCTCTGGGTGATACGTGGAGAAAGTTCAACCAGCTCCTCCGCAGATGCCCTACACACGGAGAGCCATGGTATAAACTTCTCCATTACTTTTATAATGCTTTGGACAGAGAGACTGCTAGTGAGCTGGACATGATGGCTCAAGGAAATTTTATGGGAATGGGACTACAGAGATGTCGTGATCTACTAGATAATGTAGCAAAACGTGAATCCACGAGGTCTGAGACTCGTAGAAACACAAAATCAGATGGGGCATTGGTTAGTCAGATTGAGTCCATGGTGGAGCAGAAATTTGAACATCAGATGGTAGTAATGACTTCGGCTTTTAGTAATTTGAATCCATCGGCCCAGGTAAAGTCAGTGGGAGAGATGGTAGCAGATGCAAATCAGGGATATGGGGATGGCATTGAAGACGTGAATTACATGGGTCAACAAAGACAGCAGCAATGGCCAAACACCTATCATCCCAAAAATCGCAATCACCCCAACTTCAGCTATGCCAATCCGAATAGTGGATTATATGCGCCAGGTCATAGGCCAAATGTTCCTTACCAAGCTCAGAGACAGGTTCCACAACAACAGGCTCCACCTCCACTCTCAGAAGAACAGGATACAAACGCGATGTTGAGGAAATTGTTAGCTAGCAATGATAAGATTGAGAGCAAGATTGTCGCAATGGAAGCTTCGCTAAAGAGCCATGAAACACAAATTGGCCAAATAGCTAATCAAAATCCTCGACTTCCACCAGGTATACTTCCGTCCAACACTATTACTCCAACTGAGCATTTGAAGGCTATTACTACTCGCAGTGGGACCACTACCCAGGATCCCCCATATCCTACGAGCTGAGGCAACTAAGGCCACTGAAAAAGCCTTGGATGAAGAGATTCCCGTGCCTACCGTGATTCCCCAATCAAAGGACACGGTGAGGAAGTCGGATGAGAAACAGAAGCCAAGGGAGGAATACAGTGTGCGAGTACCATACCCACAGAGATTGAAGAGTCAAGAGGATGCCAAGCATTTCAAGAAGTTTGTGGATATCTTCAAGAAACTTTACATTAATATACCTTTTGCGGAGGCCATTTCACAACTGCCTAAATATGCCAAATTTCTCAAGGACCTCCTTTCTAATGGGAGGCGCATGGATGAATTTGAAACCGTGACTCTGAATGAGGAGTGTAGCGCAGTTGTACAAAAGGCACTACCAAAGAAGATGAAAGATCCGGGCGGTTTCATCATTCCTGTTACATTGGGAGATGCGTTTCATGGGAGGGCATTATGTGCTCTTGGTGCAAGTATTAATTTGATGCCCACTTCGGTTTTTGAACAACTTGGTGTGGGAGATCCTAAGCCTACCAGGATGTGCTTGCAGATGGCTGATCGCACTATAAAACGTCCCAGGGGTGTTTTAGAGGATGTATTAGTGAGAGTTGAAGGACTCATCTTCCCAGCGGATTTTGTGATCTTAGACATGGAGGCCGACGATGATGTTCCTCTTATTTTGGGCCGCCCATTCCTGGCTACTGGGAGGACTATCATTGATGTGGCCAATGGAGAACTGACTATGCAGATCAACGATGAGAAGGTGGCCTTCAATGTATTTGAGGCTATGAAGTTTCCTGCATATGCGGTAAGCGAGCAGTGCTTTGGTGTGGAGGCATACACACCGGACGAAGAGGACGATATTTTACTGGAGCAACTATATGAGGAGCTGGCTCTACTTGATTCCAGCGAAAAAGAGCAAGTCTTAGATGTTCATTGGCGCCAACCATTACCCCTCTTTAATGAGGGAAGCATGAAGATTCTTACTCCTTCTCTTGTTACTGCTCCCGTTTTAGAATTAAAGCCTTTACCTGTTCATTTGAAATATTTGTATTTGGGATCTAATGAGACTTTACCTGTGATTGTGTCTGCATGTTTGGACAGGGAACAGGAGGAGCAGCTTCTCAAGGTACTACAAGAGAGAAAGGCAGCAATGGGATGGACCATAGCAGATATCAAGGGGATCAGCCCCACAGTTTGCCAGCACAAGATTCGGCTCATGGAAGATAAGAAGCCGGTAGTTCAGTTTCAGCGCCGCCTCAATCCTCACATGCAGGAGGTGGTCAAGAAAGAGGTGCTTAAATGGTTGGAGGCGGGCATCATTTATCCAATTTCCGACAGCACATGGACTAGCCCGGTGCAGTGTGTTCCTAAGAAGAGAGGTATAACTGTGGTGAAAGGGGAAAAAGGTGATCAGATTGCTACTCGTACTGTTACTGGGTGGAGAGTTTGCATGGATTACCGCAAGCTTAATGATGCCACTTTGAAGGATCATTTTCCCCTCCCATTCGTTGATCAGATGCTTGATAGGCTGGCATGTCATTCTCATTATTGCTTTTTGGATGGATACTCCGGGTACAACCAGATAGCAATTGAGCCAGTTGACCAGGAGAAGACGACATTCACTTGTCCTTATGGGACCTTTTCTTTTAGACGGATGCCTTTTGGATTATGCAACGCACCTGCTACGTTTCAGAGGTGTATGATGTCGATCTTCTCTGAACATGATGGAGCAGAATTTTGAGGTATTCATGGATGACATCTCGCTCTATGGTGATGGATTCGAAGACTGCCTGCAACAGTTAGCCCGCGTTCTGGATAGATGCATTGACACCAACCTAGTGCTCAACTGGGAGAAGTGTCACTTCATGGTTACTGAGGGAATTTTTTTGGGCCACAAGATCTCCATCAAAGGTTTAGAGGTGGATAGATCCAAGATCGAGGTGATTGAGAAGCTTCCTTACCCTACTTCTGTCAAAGGAGTAAGGAGTTTTTTGGGACATGCAGGGTTCTATCGGCGCTTCATTAAAGACTTCTCGAATATCACGAAGCCTTTGTGTGGATTGCTTGAGAAGGATGCAGTCTTTGATTTTAATGCGGAGTGCAAGTCATCTTTTGATTTGCTCAAGGAAAAGCTGATTAGCGCGCCTATCATCACCACACCAGACTGGACCCTACCATTTGAGCTCATGTGTGATGCTAGTGACTATGCGGTGGGAGCAGTTCTGGGCCAGCGGAAAGATAAGGTAGCCCACGTCATTTATTATGCCAGTCGTACTCTTAATGATGCACAGGTTAATTATGCGACCACGGAGAAAGAGATGTTGGCCATCATATTTGCGTTGGACAAGTTTCGTCCATATCTTGTGGGTTCTTAGGTGACGATTTTCACGGACCATTCAGCCCTCAAGTATCTTCTCACCAAGAAGGACGCCAAGCCGAGATTGATCCGGTGGGTTTTATTGATGCAAGAGTTCGATGTGGTGATCAAAGATAAAAAGGGTGTAGAAAATGTGGTTGCTGACCATTTGTCAAGACTAGAGAACGATAAGCAGGAAGATTTGCCTATTCGAGAGGATTTTCCAGATGAGCAGCTTATGGTTGTAGTTGCAGCTGTGCCTTGCTTGCTGACTTGGAAAATTTCAAGGCACTCAACATTGTGCCCAAGGACATGAGTTACCACCAGAGGAAGAAATTCTTTGCAGACGCGCGACATTATTTCTGGGATGATCCTTATCTGTTCAGGTTGGGGGCGGACAATGTATTGCGGAGGTGTGTTGCGGAACCAGACACGTTAGAGATCCTTAGACACTGCCACGAGTTGAATTGCGGGGGACATTTCAGCAAATCACGCACAGTTGCTAAGGTAATTCAGAGTGGTTTCTTTTGGCCAACTTTGCATAAAGACGCACATCTGTTTGTGCAGCAGTGTGACCGGTGCCAAAGAACAGGTAATATCTCTAACCGAAATGAAATGCCTCAAAATTTTGTGTTAGAAGTAGAACCGTTTGATGTGTGGGGAATTGACTTTATGGGGCCATTTCCATCTTCGCTTGGAAATCTTTATATACTGTTAGCTATGGATTACGTGACCAAGTGGGTGGAGGCCATGGCTTGCCCAAAGAACGATGGAGCTACTGTAGAGAGATTCGTGCGTAAGAGCATTTTTACACGATTTGGAACTCCCAGAGCCATTATCAGTGATGAAGGATCGCATTTCGTGAACAAAGTCTTTGCCAATGTCTTGAGCAAATATGGGGTAAAGACGCATAAGATATCACTGGCTTATCATCCGCAGTCGAATGGGCAAGCAGAAGTTTCTAATCGAGAGATAAAAGGGATTCTTGAGAAGACAGTCAACCCGGGCCGCAAGGATTGGTCTCTGCATTTAGATGATAGCTTGTGGGCATATAGGACTGCTTACAAGACCCCTTTAGGCATGTCTCCCTACCAGTTAGTATTTGGGAAGTCATGTCATCTTCCGGTGGAACTTGAGCACAAGGCATTCTGGGCCTTGAAGAAGATCAACTTGGACGCTAAGCGCTCAGGTGAGCTACGGAAGCAAGCACTACTCGAACTTGAAGAATTTCGATTGATGGCATATGAAAGTGCAAAAATCTATAAGGAGAGGACGAAACAGTGGCACGATAGGCACATCATCCCGAGAGACTTCAAAGTTGGACAGCGAGTACTGATCTTCAATGCCAGACTAAAGCTGTTTCCAGGGAAATTGAAATCTAGGTGGAGTGGTCCCTACACGATTACTGCAGTTTATCCATGGGGATCTCTGGAGGTGGAAGATGCAAATGGGAACAGATTTAAGGTGAATGGCCAGAGAGCGAAACCGTATGTGGAAGGGAATTTCATCGGAGTCATTGAATGGCTTCATGCAACTCCCGCAATGTGATTAATCTCTGAGGTAACTGGGTCGGGCCGTCGACCTTAAATTACAAAGCGCTTGTTGGGAGGCAACCCAACCTATTTATTGCTGTAGAGTAGGTTTTTAATACTGTTTTGTGATTTTTATTCTGTTTGATTTCATTGAGAGGTGCGAGAGAGTGGATTTAATATTTCCAATGAGTATGTGCAGGACTACGAGGTGAAAGGCCTATTTCGGATCCCCCGTCTTGATGCGGGCGCGTGAAACAGAGTAAAAATTGAAGATTTGCAGCCCAATATGCGTATCGGGATCCGAAGTGAAGAAATTGAAGATATAAGCCATTCCTGCACCTATTCAACACACGCACCTGGGGAAGATCATGTTCCCGGACTCCCAGTCTTGATATGCGCAAGAATTTGATTAGTGAACGGAGAAAGCTAGCACGCCGGCACGGATTACGAGGTGAAATTCTGAAGAACATAATGAAATAAGGATTGAACAGTGCCAACGTGTGGGGGTGGTCGAGAGCTTTCTGTAGATAGGTGGATCGCGCAAATCGGAGTCCGGATGAAGAAGTTACGCCAAAAAGGATGCTTTAGAGAGTAAAACGAGGCCAAAAGCATCCGGAAATGCAAAACGTGCCTTGGAACGCGTGAAATTGACAAATGAAATATTCCCCGGATTTTGGGAGTGTTATAAGGTGAAAAGGGAGTCTCGAGGTCGAGGAGATCCTTCGGAAACCAAAGGCACGACCGGATACGCGAAAGTTTGACGAAAAGGATGTTTTTGGCAAGCTCCAGCATTGTCTTCGTACGAAGACAATTGTCTTCGTATGAAGACTTTGTACTTAGAAAATTTTTGAGCTCTGAAGATTGTCTTCTTATAATAGCATGCAGTATCTATATAGGAAGGCCTTCGTAGGAAGACAAATTGTCTTCGTACGAAGACTCTTCGCACGAAGACATTTGTCTTCCTACGAAGACATCGGGCGAAAAGACTTCTCAGCCCACGCACGGACAAAATATTGAAGCTAGTTACTAAGGGCTTTTATGACTTTTGACCGAGCCTTGAAGCTTCATCAGTAGCAGGTCCCTTTCTTCTTCCTCATTCTCCATCTTCAACAGTTCTTCACCTCTCCATAGCCGCACGACCCCAAATCGCCCCCTCCCTTGTTTCTTCACCAAATTCAGCAAGCTACCATAGGTTTTGTTCGCAAATCAGAGGAGAACAAGGATTGCAAGGTGGTTTTGAGGGAGATTGAGAGACAAGAGAGAAATCAGAGGAGGAAGAAGCTAGGGTTCCGAAGTGAAAACTCAGAAATTGGACCACTTGGAGTTTGATTCAGCTTACGGACAAGAAGGCAACGCTAACGGGGACTACACAAGGAGTACGGAGCAGCATACCATTCGAAGTTTCGGCAAATTTTTTCGGCAAACTCAAAATCAGCCCGGTTTGTCGACTTTCTGAAATTGTTGTGCCCGTAAGACTTGCTCCGGGCACGTAGGTACACTCTAAACTAGTCAATTCAATATTCGAGACTTAGGCACAAATTGAGTAAAAGCCCGAATTATTTTTTGTTGCGCTTAGTAGCGTGCTTGGGGGCGATTGCTTAGAGTCCTAGGAATTACTTGCTTACGTGCCTACGTGTTTCATTCTGTACACACTTCTTGTCACGTGCACAAAAGTTGAATTTCTTGTTTTACTTGAATTTGTATTCTTAATGGCGGGTGGAAAGAAACGGAAGACGGGAGAGGGTACCTCGCAAGAAGCATCGGGGTCGGGCGAGCCTCAATTAGAAATACCGCCCATTCCCCAATATGAAATCTTGAGTGCCCCTCCCCCGTCTAAACCGGGCATTGTAGGCCGACGAACGGCTAAGGTTAATTTGAAAGAACGGAGTATTGGGCCCGGGTGTTATGATAGTTTCCGTTTTGTCACCTACGAGGCCCATCTAGACTCTCACAAAGATACATACTTGACTAAGAACGGGCAGCCCGAAAAGGCATTTCCCTTGCACGAGGATATGCCTACTCCCATCAAGGAAATTTTTGAGCGCGAGAAGCTTACCAACTGGTTTAAGCTAGTAGGGCAGTCTAGTTCCCATATTGCGAGAGAGTTTTGCCTCAACATGAGGTATGCAAAAAATGGTGAGAGCCAAGACCCTCGTCTTGTGTACTGTCGGAACCAGTGGATAGTCTTCACGCCAGAGGATATCGCTTTGGCCATGGGTTTCCCCGCGTTGAAAGAGGGTTGTGGGTACGAGACTGTTCTGCGTAGTGAGAATCTTTGGTCTCGTTTGAATGCATTTTGTTTTGCGAATGGGGTAGATCCATGGGACAGAAAAGGGGAGGTGATTCATTGGAAGGCAGAAAAGAGGCATTATAGGCCGGAGGCAAGGTGGTGCTGTGAATTGCTAGAGAACTGGGTTTTGGGAATCACATGAAACCCTAGTTACTCTTTCCGCCTATCGGTTTGGGCTCTCTGTCTTTACACCGGTGTTAGGATCGATATCCCTAAGTTTATCTGAGAAAATTGTCTAGAGAGGGTGTCGAAGAATAACAAATTAGGTTCCGGTCATACTTGCTTAGCTGACTCACCTGGCCAAAACAGCCGAAGTCGTCATTGGAAGAGATATGGACTTGAAACCGTTCACGTCTAGGAAATGGCATAGGTTTGATGAGACAGCGAGGAAGAGGGGCAAGGGTAGGAGGATGAACACCTCTAGGTTTGATAACCAGGTTGCCTATGACCACCTGAGAGAGGAGATGGCCCGGGATAGAATCGAGAGAAGACGCCAGTTTGCCCACACTCGGGACAATCAGGTGAAGCTAGGTGGATTAATCCAGATGGTGGGCCAGTGGGTGATACAGTCGAGTGGTCAGGCGGCGGGGAAGTTTGTTCCACCGGTCCCGACGGCGGATCCGTGGTTCCAAGAGGATGAATTTGAGTATCCGGTTCCGCCGAGTGAGGATGAGGAAGAAGAAGATGATGAGGAAGAAGATGAAGAGGAGGAAGAAGGAGACGAGTAGTGGAGTGTGCCCTCGTGCTAGAAATGTTGAGTCCTCGTGTTATCGTTGAGGACAACGATGCATTCTAGTGTGGGGGTGGTTGAGTCCTTTTTTACTAGTCAGTGTTGAGTCTTTGCATCGCCCGTGTCAGCATGTAGTTAGAAATTTTTGGTTATGTCCTTATTTTTCTTTTTATTATTCATCTTTTTGCGTGCACGTTTTGGTATTATTGAGTCATTAGTCGAGTTGGCCGTGCATATAGTATAGGTATAAAAAAAAAAAAAAAAACTAAAAATGTGAAAACACCAAAAAAATTAAAAATTTGAGAAAGGGAATCAAAAGAAGCTGAAAATTCGGTAAAATCGAGAAGTGTGAGACTTTTAGGCATAGGGCGTGGATTGCGATCAAGAGTGACAATGTGAGTTCCCCTTAGTAAGTATAGAGAAACTTTTTTTTACGGGAATGCGTGCCTATTTTACACACGAACTTAACTTCTCAAATCTAAAAGTGTGTGCCTAGTTTTCTTACAAGAGTTGAGCTAGGTGTGAGCTAAAAAAGCCGAACGTTCTGGTGTACGTCTTAGGTAGTCGCCAACCCGCCTCGTAGTGGCACACAGAACAGCTGTGCGAGGTGTGTATTAGAGCACTCACTGCTTATAGAACTTACCTTGTAGGACCACTAGTAAACCCTGATTTGAACCATGGATTCTTTGACAACCTTTAGACTTAGGGTGACGATTCTTGGCCTTCGTCACTGATTGGTTAGAATCACCGCTTTAGTGCGTCACGAGGGTGTTGTAGTTGAGGGGGTTCGATGAGGGAGTACTTCATGCTATACTTGTGTGAGTCTTACATATCGCATGCATTTCATTTGTGATCTTCGAGGGGAATGCGAGGGTGAGTGAGAGTAGGCTTGCGCACTTCGGTGTGGCGGTGTTCCATGGCATTACAACATGGACACAAGTGAGGAGAGCCGTGAGTGTGTACCATCTAATACACACAAAACTTGGGTTGGGGGAATTTAATAGGTGGATCGTGTTAGGTACTGGATCTTACTCATCATGGTGTAGGAGGTTTGGTTGGATTAGGCACGAGACATATATTTGATTGACTACTTGAGATGGGACAGGATTACATTCGAGTGTGGGGGTGTCGACATTTGACTTTGGACATCGAGACTGAGCTTGCGACGACTCCATCCCCACACGTGCTCTATTATGTTAGCGGCTTCGTTTGTTACACCGAGGATTTCATCGAGATAGGGAGAGACAGTTATTTATGATTTATACATGTTGATTTGGATAGTGTCTCCCCTTACTATCATATGTTAGCTTGACACTTGGAAGACCACTCGAGACAGATATTGAAGAAATTGTGCAGGAATTTGAGAGATTAAAAAAAAAAAAAAAATCAGAAAAAAAAAGAAAAGAGAGAAAAAAAGGAGAGATGAATAAAGGAAGAATGAGAAGCTTTGTGGAAGAACGAGTGGAGAAGCGACTAGTTCACGAACGGGAGGTTTTTGCTTATACATTATTCATGACAATAACCGCGGAAATCGTAATTGTACCGGGGTGTGAGGGGATCGAGGGCCGGAGATGGTGAGTTTCGGGCTTGGTTTTGTATCATTGTTGTGAGGGGGTGTGAGATATGGTAATTGTGAGAATGTGAAGCCTTAGGACTTGTGTTTTATTATTATCCTATTTGTCCCTAAAGCCTCATCATTCTAAACCCGTTAGCGGATTAGGAGCTCGGACCTTGAACGTGGTTTAGCCTAGCGTAGCCTCTTATTTTGTGGCACACATGAAAAGGTATTGCATTCTTGTACTTAGTAAAGCTAGGTTCTCTATACTAGCTAGGGGGGATTCGTGTTGTCGAATTTGATTTCAACTCATTCCTTGTGTCTAGATTTCTCATCGCTTCGTGTGAATCGGTTTAAGCTAATGGAGATTGCCCAATCTCGCAAAAGAAAAGAAAAATTTGTATTTCAATACTTGCATTGTGAATATTGCATTTGCATATAGGTGCATTGTGTATAATCGAGTCGTGTCGACTAGTAAAAAGGATGGTTGGTGAATTGTTCTACTCGGATTAGTATGCAATTGATAATGGTTTTGTATGCAATGTGAGGTGAAAGTATGCAAATGGCGTAGGGAAGTTATGCAATGAGCAATTAGGTTAGTATGCAAAGTTGGATGGATTGCGGGAAAGAGAGAGAAGTTTTGGCTTGAGAGAAATGGAATTGACTTGGGAGATTTGCTCGGGACGAGCAAAAGGTAGTGTGGGGGTAGTTGATAACTCCGTTTTCGGAGTTATTTTATGCCTTTTATTTCTACGTTTTGCGTGCTTATCATGGAGAATTCGTCGTCTTTTGAGTAAATTGAGCTTAAATGTGATAATGTGAGTTCATATGCGTTACTTATTAAATCCAGGCGTTTCTTTAGTTATTTGAGCTTTTATTGTGATATGATCGCGGGTTGTGTTTTCCTGTTGTGATTCGCAGAAAAACAGGGCTTGGAGGATCATGCAGGAGATGGAAGCGAACTTCGGAAGCAAGGAACTCAAAGGAAAGTCAAATGGAAGAAGGAAGGAAGGAGAAAGTCAATGGAAACAATGGAAGGTCAATGGAAGAAGGAAGGAAGGAGAAAGTCAAAGTAAGGAAGAGAAAGTCAAAGAAAAGAAGGCTGGAACAGAGGGTCTTCGTACGAAGACAAATGTCTTCGTACGAAGACAATATACTTAGCCAAATTTTGGCTCTGCAAAAAGTCTTCCCAAACAAGCTTGCAGTATCTAAGTGAGAAGACCTTCGTAGGAAGACAAATTGTCTTCGTACGAAGACTCTTCGCACGAAGACATTTGTCTTCCTACGAAGACATCGCTGAAAGTGTAGAATTTTTCTGGGGCTTTTTCGTAGTTTATCCAAACTTTGTAATAGGATTATGGAAACATATTTAAGCATTCTAGGTCGACTTTTTCAGTAGTTTTGGACGTAAGGAACATCTTTTGGAGATCAAGAAGCTATTGGGAGAGCTTAGGAGCTTTGGATCATCCGTTTGGATTTTTAACTCTCTTCTTTTCTTGATTTTTATGTTTAAACTCATTAGACTTGTCGTTTTGAACATGAATATGAGTAGCTAAACGTTATTTGCTGGGAATTCTCGTTTGGTGTAGCTAGGGTTTGATCTAAAGTTGATGTTTTGATGATTGTGATGCATGTTCTAGCTTAATCTCACGTGTTTATTCACTATTATGGATTATTTACGTTCATAATTATATTATCTTTGTGAGTAGCTAACGTAGAGATAAACTAAATTAGTTTTCACGTGGTAACTCCGTGAGAATTAGTCGGTAAATTGAATAATCCACCTAGTCATATCAATGTTTGGTAACTCGACATCGTTAACTAGGATCGTTAAAGTAGAAATATGGTTTTAATGCATGCTTAAAGCTAAACTAGACTTGGTAACTCGGTTTGTTTTAGGATGAAGTATAGTGAACTTGCTTGGTAACTCGGTAAGTTTAATATTGCTTGATTAATAGTGAATGACACGTGGTTGTTTTACAAATCAAAATTTAAATTTAGATCAACCTAGTGAACCTAGAGAATTCCCGGTACTTTTCCCTTATTTTAAAAAAACCCTAAAATTCATTCTTTATTAATCGTGAACTACTTCACTTGGTTAATTGAGAATATTGCGATTATTTTATTAGAATTAGATAAAAACACAACTTGCGACGTACCCACATAAGGTTTAAAATAATAGTTAATTTAAACAAAGTCCCTTGGGTTCGACAACCCGGATTTCCGGTTTATTACTACACACGACAGCTGTACACTTGCAGTTGGAGCGTGTCACCTGCTCATAAGACTTGAGAATTCTCTGCACAATTGATCATTAGTAGCTCCAAACAAGATATCATCAACATAGATTTGAACTATAAGCAAGTCTTTCTCACGAGTATATATGAAAAGAGTCTTGTCTACAAGTCCTCTTTTGAAATTATTTTCAAGAAAAAATTTTGACAATCTTTCATACCAAGCTCTTGGAGCTTGTTTCAAACCATAAAGAGCTTTGTCAAGTCTATAAACATGATCTGGAAACTTGTCATTTTCAAAACTAGGAGGTTGTGCAACATAAACATCTTCTTGTAAGTATCCATTCAAGAAAGCACACTTCACATCCATTTGAAATAATTTCATGTTCTTGTGAGATGCAAAAAAAAAGCAAAATTCTAATTGCTTCTAACCTGGCAACTGGCGCAAAAGTTTCCTCATAATCAATACCTTCCTCTTGGTTGTAACCTTGAGCAACTAACCTTGCTTTGTTTCTGATCACTTTGCCACTTTCATCCAACTTATTTCTGAACACCCATCTGGTACCAATGAGAGACTGGTTTGTAGGTGGAGGAACCAGGTTCAAAACCTTATTCCTTTCAAACTCATTGAGTTCACTTTGCATAGCATGATCCAGTCTGCTTCTTGTAATGCTTCCTTCACAGTTTTAGGTTCTACAAGAGAGATAAAAGCTTTAAAAGCACATAAGTTCTTCAACTTTGATCTAGTTTGTGTACCAGTGGTTGGATCTGAAATGATATTATCAACTGAATGAGATGAGAGATATTTGAATCTCTTTCTTGGAGACCAGGGTTCAGGTTCTCCATAGATCTTTTCTGGTCTTGAAGTAGTGGCTTTGTCACTTGTATCCTTCTGATCATCTTTTTCAAGGCTCTGAGGTTTATTTTCAAGGCCTTGAGCACCATTTTCAAGGTCTTGAAAATTTTTTCTGTTTTCTTCTGAGCCTTTCTTGAATCCCAGTGGATTCTCAGTCTCTTCCTCTGATTCATGCTTGTTCAAATTCAAGTCTGCAAAACTTTCACTCAAATAACCATCATAGCTTTCATCAAAAATAGCATGAATGCTCTCTACAACCAATTTGGTTCTTTTATTGTAAACTCTATAAGCTTTGCTATTTAGAGAGTAACCAAGAAAAATACCTTCATCACTTCTTGCATCAAACTTACCAAGGTTGTCTTTTCCATTGTTATGGATAAAACATGTGCATCCAAAGGGCTTGAAGTATGAAATGTTTGGCTTCCTCCCTTTTAATAGTTCATAGGGGGTCTTCTTCAGTATAGGTTCTTATAAAGCACCTGTTCAGTATAAAGTTTGATGTATTCACTGCTTCTACCCAATAATGTGTTGGAATAGATGCCCTAGAGGCAATCTAGTTTAGTATGAATTTGTATATGGCTAGAAAATTCATTTATTATTTATTGGATATTTAATATAATGAAGTCCTTAGATTTACAATTGTGTTGTTTATCTTAAATATCCCTAGTCAAGTATAATGATTAAATGGGACAATCATCTATAGACTAGTATGGGGTTGGATTGATATGGAGATATCACGATCCAACACATAGGTGTGCATTACGGAATGTTGCACTGGATTGACCCATCTCCGAGAAGGCTACATACATGTTATGTTGAGTCACAAGTGCTTCTCGCGGTGCAATGGTATTGTCATCCTTAGACTTGAAGTCACTAGATATTCTAGTTGTGGATCATTGTGATCTTGGTAGCGTTAAACGCTACACCGTAACTGGGTAGTTATAAAGGCGTGTACTGGATACAATGAGAAGCAAGCTTAGATATCGTAGTGAACGTAGAGAGGATTTGCCCCTCCCACATAACGGGAGCAAATATCCTATGCCACTCGAGGGATAGTGCTTATAGAATGTCTGGCCAGACTCAAATAAATTAATATAGGATATTGATGTTATTTGCACGAATAAGGCTATTCCCATGGATCGAGAAACTATGGATTGGATATACGAGTGTGAATTGTATGTCTCGTGTCCAATCCGGATATGGAGGCAAAAGGATGAGACAATTACTTGTACAAAGGTTGTCAAGATGACTATTCTATTAGTTGGCTAGAATGGATGTTTTGCTAGAAACCGCTCCATATTAGCAAATAGTTGCTACCAAATAAATAGAACCTATGGGGTCACACGCTATATAGAGTTGAACTAGATTTGGGAATTAATTAATTGGATTAATTAATTAGAAGGATCACTTTGCAAACCCTTGCAAACTTAGTAGGGACTAATTTGCAAGGAAGGGACTAAATTGAATTCTAGTTGGACTAGAATAAGTCCTTTAGGTAGTTAACAAGGAGTTGTTGGACTATATAAAGGACCCTCCTTCCTTCCTTCCTCATAACTTATGCTCATTAGTGAACATAACAAGAGTGGGAGAGAACAAAAGGAGAGAGAGCAAGCAACAAGGAGGGCCGACGCCGCCCCTTGCCGCCGCCCTCGTCCCCGTCGGCCAAAAGAGGCCGAAAGCCTCTTTTTGTCTCGTTTTGCGTGATTCGTTCTTCCTCTTCCAAATCCGGGCTAGCACCAAGGAGTTTGGGAGATCTAGGATCAACTCTAGGCGTGGATCAACTATAGAGAACGTGACATTATTCGCGTTTGAAGTCATCAAGGAGAACCCAAAGGTGTGTTTATGATTTCTTACCTTTACTATCGTTATGTCTCTAGACTTGTGATCCTTGGAGGGTTTTGCATGGTTTATGTTTGATTATGCTTCCGTTGTGCGATACATGAATCAAAACCCTACAGTGGTATCAGAGCCACAGGTCATAGAGCATAAACGTAGTTTATGTGTTACGTTTTGTTGTTTTACACCTTAATTTGATTGTTTATCGCGTAAAACAAGACAAATCAAGCATGGGATGCAATTTGTCAACAATTAATCATAACAAGATCCAATTTTTGCATTGGATGCATGAATTCGTGAGTTTGAAAAAATTTTAGGATCTTAGATCTAGGGTTTGGGCATCCTTGGGGAAGAAGGAGTTCTCCCAAAACAAGGAAACAACCAAACTTAGGCACCAAGCAAGGGAGTTGTTTTGGAAACAACTCCCATACAAGGGTTCGGCCCCCCCTAGGGACCGCCCCCCCTTGCTTGCCGCCCAAGCTTGGGAGCCCTAAGGGGCCGGGCGGCCCTAACCCGCGGGCCTAGCTTGCGGGTTTTGGGTCGGGCCGGTCCTAGAGCTTTGTGGTTCACTCTAATGGGCCCGGGCTATTGGATTGTTGGGCCCATGGACCGTTTTAACCCTAGAAATCCTAAAATCAATTAAAATTGACCAAGCGCGTTAAAATTGGATTTTAACTGTTTATGTGCAAATCGCATGGTGATTGGATATGGCCTTAGGATGTGGTTTGATGTGGATGTTTAATTTTGTGGTTTGGTTTTACGGCCTGCGAGCTGATCAATTAATTGTAATAATTAATTAGGGTTTTTATGGCCCGCGTGCCATTTTTTTTCTCAACTTCTGAGATTTATTTTATTTAGTATAGATATTAGTTAGTGCTAGATAAAGTAGATTGTTAGCCAAGATTGGAGAAAAGAAGCCCAAAGCCAAAGAAGCCGCAAAAGATGGAGCATGGAGCATTCCACATGACTATGAAGGATGGACCAAGAGATCAAGACGCATGGAGATGTGTTTGCTTAGGGTTCATAGATAATTCCATTGGCTTGGAATTATCTTAGTCTAGAAAAGGCCATATCCACATCACGTTTAATTTCTGTTTTGTGGTTGTTTACTTATTGTCTTATTATTTGTGTGGTTGGTGTATGGATGATGCATGCAATTAGGATAATAAGATAATTAGACAACCCGGATCTATTATTTGGAGTTGTGCCCAAACTTAAATAGATAGATTAGTTGATGTCGATCAACAAAAAAATTAAAAGAATTGAATTTAAAATACCTCAAATTTAAATATTGTGTTCTTGCCTTCTCGTTATTTAAACACTCATTATCATCATTATTTATCAAGCTCGTGCGTGCCAAAGCATGGCGACTTGGTTCATAATGATGGAATGCGATGGCACGTAACAATGTGCAATTATTTAGATAAGAGGTTGAACACAACTAGGCTATTAATTTGATTAAGAAACCTAGAGGCAATCAATTGGGATTATCCATAAGGATGGATAAATAAGGAATTATTTGCCCGATTGAACCAAGAATTGCATATGGGATGCAATTGGAATTGTTCCTACCTAAAGTAGTCAAATTATGGGTGACTTGCCAAAGCAAGCTCATAAGGAGATGAAAGATGGATCTTGGCCCACTAGAAAATATAAGGATATTTTCCGCATTAATATCTTGAGGGTTATTAATCCGTAGAAAAATAGTGGAAGCTATATTTAATAAACTAGCCATTATTAAATATAGTCAAAAATTCACAAATACTAAAACTTGCGTATTTTCCTTTTTGTAGAATTCCAAATGGCAAACAACTCATCGAGTTCACAAAATTCCCTACGATCTGTCCTTGAGAAGGACAAGCTCTCTGGAACCAACTTTCTTGATTGGTACAGAAACTTGAGAATTGTTCTCAAGCAAGAGAAGAAACTGTACGCAATAGAGGAGCATGTTCCAGAAGGTCCAGAGAACCAGACACCTGCTGCCTTAAAGGCGTATCAAAAGCGTGTTGATGACGCTAATGATGCGGCCTGCCTTATGCTTTGCACCATGACTTCTGAGCTTCAGAAGCAACACGAAAACATGAATGCAGTCGATATGATCGAACATCTAAAGCAGCTCTTTCAAGAGCAGGCGAGGGTAGAGAGGTATGAGGTCTCAAAGGCACTGTTCAAATGTCATCTGGCAGAAGGGAACCTGGTGGGACCCCATGTACTCCGAATGATCGGGTACTTGGAGAATCTCGCCCGGCTTGGGTTCCCGGTCGGCCAAGAGTTGGCAACCGATCTCGTGTTGCAATCGTTGCCCGAGAGTTATGGACAGTTCATTATGAACTATAACATGAACGAGATTTTCAAACCACTTCCAGATTTGCTCAACATGTTGAGGACGGTTGAACAGAGCATCAACAAGGGTAAGGGCAAAGCCATAATGATGGTGCAGAAAGGAAAGGGCAAAAGGTTTGCCTCTTCCTCCAAGGGCAAAGGCAAGTCAGTTGCCAAGTCCAAGGTACCAGCCCTTAAGCTTGTTGGTGGCATTGCCAAGGTCGTGACTAAGGGTGAGTGTCACTACTGCAGTCAGCCTGGACACTGGAGGAGGAACTGCCCAAAATTTCTGGAGGACAAGAGGCTTGGAATAGTGATTCCACCACCACCAGGTATTTTTGTTGTAGATGTCAATTTAACTGTCTCTACATCATGGGTATTAGATACTGGATGTGGATCTCATATTTGTCGAAATATGCAGGATCTAAAGAGAAGTAAAATATTGGCTAAAGGGGAGGTAGATCTGCGCGTTGGGAATGGAGCAAAGGTTGCTGCGTTGGCCATAGGCGTGTGCGAGCTATCTCTGCCTTCAGGATTAGTTTTAGAATTAAATAATTGCTATTTTGTGCCTGCTATGAGCAGAAACATTATTTCTATTTCTTGTTTGGACAAGGATGGTTTTATTATTTCAATAAAGAACAATTGTTATTCCTTTTATTTGAAAAATATTCACTACTTTAGTGCGCAATTATTTAATGGACTTTATGTCCTTGATCTAAGCAATCTTGTCTACAACATTAGTACCAAGCGGATTAAAATAAATGATTTAAATCCTGCTTATTTATGGCATTGTCGTTTAGGCCACATAAATGAGAAACGTGTATCTAGACTCCATAAGGATGGATTACTAGACTCATTTGATTTTGAATCATATGAGACATGTGAGGCTTGTTTATTGGGAAAAATGACAAAGTCCCCTTTCAATAAGAAAGGTGAGAGGACTAGTGAGCAATTAGCACTCATACATACCGATGTGTGTGGGCCATTTGCCACGCCTGCCAGAGGTGGTTATGTCTACTTCATTACATTTACTGATGATTACAGTAGATATGGATTTGTGTACCTTGTGAGGGCAAAATCCGAATCTTTTGAAGTGTTCAAAGGATTCAAGAATGAAGTAGAGAAGCAACTTGGCAAAAGTATCAAGGCTCTACGATCGGATCGCGGAGGAGAATACTTGAGCCAAGAGTTTGACGACTATCTTAGAGAGTATGGGATCGTGTCCCAACTCACTCCACCCGGAACGCCACAATGGAATGGCGTGTCCAAGAGGAGGAATCGAACCCTATTGGATATGGTTCGATCTATGATGTGTCAAACCGATCTTCCATTATCATTTTGGGGCTACGCTCTATTAAGTGCAGCTTTCACCATTAACCGTGTTCCATCTAAATCAGTCATGAAGACACCATATGAGATGTGGAGTGGGAGGCGTCCCACACTGTCGTTCATGAGGATTTGGGGCTGCGATGTCTATGTAAAACGTTTACAGTCAGACAAGCTAGGGCCTAAATCGGACAAGTGTAAATTTGTGGGGTACCCTAAGGAAACTAAGGGATACTACTTCTACAATCCAACCGAGAACAAAGTGTTTGTTGCTCGGACCGGCGTGTTTCTAGAAAGAGAGTTTGTCTCTAAAGAAGCAAGTGGGAGGAATGTAGAACTTGAAGAAATTCAAGAACCACAAATCACTAAACCGATTATGGAACATGAACAGAAAACACAAGTAGTTGTGGATCAGCCTGTTCAGGTAACACAAGAGCTTCGTAGATCTAGTAGAGTGCGCCAGGAAACCGAGAGGTATGGACTTCTCATAACTGATTTCGGTGACACGATGCTCATAGATGATGAGCCTACTACCTATGAGGAGGCCATGAGTGGCCCAGACTCTCAGAAGTGGCTAGAAGCCATGAGATCCGAGATGGAATCCATGTATACCAACAAAGTATGGACTTTGGTGGAACCACCCGATGGGGCGCGGCCCATAGGGTGCAAGTGGGTCTTCAAGAAGAAGATCGACATGGATGGTAATGTGATTACCTATAAGGGCCGATTGGTGGCTAAAGGATTCAGACAGATTCATGGTATTGACTATGATGAAACCTTTTCACCAGTCGCAATGACCAAATCCATCCGAATCCTACTTGCGATTGCGGCATACCACGACCATGAGATTTGGCAGATGAATGTCAAAATAGCATTCCTTTATGGGAATCTCCTCGAGGACGTGTATATGATACAGCCAGAGGGTTTTGAGGATCCAAAGCAAGCCAACAAAGTCTGTAAGCTGCAACGATCCATTTATGGATTGAAGCAAGCTTCTAGGAGTTGGAATCGACGTTTTGATGAAGTGGTCAAAGAGTTTGACTTCATCAGAAACGAAGATGAGTCTTGTGTTTACAAGAAGGTTAGTGGGAGCTCTATAGCTTTTCTGGTCTTGTATGTGGATGACATACTACTCATTGGAAACGACATTCCCATGCTGCAATCTGTGAAAGATTGGCTAGGAAAGTGTTTCTCAATGAAGGACTTAGGGAAAGCAGCCTATATACTGGGTATAAAGATCTATAGAGATAGATCTAAGAGGTTGCTAGGCCTAAGTCAAAGTACATATATTGACAAGGTGTTGAAACGGTTCAACATGCAAGATTCCAAGAAGGGATTCTTGCCCATGTCACATGGAATCACTCTTTCGAAGAGTGGTTGTCCTTCCAATGAGATTGAGAAGGAACGCATGAGTAGGATTCCCTATGCCTCGGCCATAGGATCTATCATGTACGCCATGTTATGTACTAGACCAGATGTGTCATATGCCTTGAGTATGACAAGCAGATACCAATCCAATCCGGGTGAGAGCCACTGGATTGCAGTCAAGAACATCCTAAAGTACTTGAGAAGAACTAAGGATGCTTTCTTGATATTTGGCGGTGAGGAAGAGTTGCGTGTAAGGGGTTACACTGATGCAAGCTTCCAAACCGACAGAGATGACTTTAGATCACAATCGGGATATGTGTTTTTCCTGAATGGAGCAGCGGTGAGCTGGAAGAGTTCCAAGCAAGAGACGGTAGCTGATTCTACAACAGAGGCTGAGTACATTGCTGCAAATGGCGCAGCAAAGGAGGCTGTTTGGATCAGAAAATTTGTTTCTGCACTTGGTGTGGTCCCTAGAATTGCGGATCCAGTGGAGTTGTTCTGTGACAACACTGGGGCGATCGCGCAATCAAAGGAACCCATATCGCACCAGAAATCTAAGCACGTGCTCAGGAAGTTTCATCTGATTCGAGATATTACCGATAGAGGAGACGTTCGGATATGCAAGATTCCTACAGATGATAATCTGTCAGACCCGCTTACGAAGCCTCTCACGCAGTGGAAGCATGAAGGGCACACTAGGAGTATGGGCATACGAGATGCGCTAGATTGGCTCTAGTGCAAGTGGGAGACTGTTGGAATAGATGCCCTAGAGGCAATCTAGCTTAGTATGAATTTGTATATGGCTAGAAAATTCATTTATTATTTATTGGATATTTAATATAATGAAGTCCTTAGATTTACAATTGTGTTGTTTATCTTAAATATCCCTAGTCAAGTATAATGATTAAATGGGACAATCATCTATAGACTAGTATGGGGTTGGATTGATATGGAGATATCACGATCCAACACATAGGTGTGCATTACGGAATGTTGCACTGGATTGACCCATCTCCGAGAAGGCTACATACATGTTATGTTGAGTCACAAGTGCTTCTCGCGGTGCAATGGTATTGTCATCCTTAGACTTGAAGTCACTAGATATTCTAGTTGTGGATCATTGTGATCTTGGTAGCGTTAAACGCTACACCGTAACTGGGTAGTTATAAAGGCGTGTACTGGATACAATGAGAAGCAAGCTTAGAGATCGTAGTGAACGTAGAGAGGATTTGCCCCTCCCACATAACGGGAGAAAATATCCTAGGCCACTCGAGGGATAGTGCTTATAGAATGTCTGGCCAGACTCTAATAAATCAATATAGGATATTGATGTTATTTGCACGAATAAGGCTATTCCCATGGATCGAGAAACTATGGATTGGATATACGAGTGTGACTTGTATGTCTCGTGTCCAATCCGGATATGGAGGCAAAGGGATGAGACAATTACTTGTACAAAGGTTGTTAAGATGACTATTCTATTAGTTGGCTAGAATGGATGTTTTGCTAGAAACTGCTCCATATTAGCAAATAGTTGCTACAAACTAAATAGAACCTATGGGGTCACACTCTATATAGAGTTGAACTAGATTTGGGAATTAATTAATTGGATTAATTAATTAGAAGGATCACTTTGCAAACCCTTGCAAACTTAGTAGGGACTAATTTGCAAGGAAGGGACTAAATTGAATTCTAGTTGGACTAGAATAAGTCCTTTAGGTAGTTAACAAGGAGTTGTTGGACTATATAAAGGACCCTCCTTCCTTCCTTCCTCATAACTTATGCTCATTAGTGAACATAACAAGAGTGGGAGAGAACAAAAGGAGAGAGAGCAAGCAACAAGGAGGGCCGACGCCGCCCCTTGCCGCCGCCCTCGTCCCCGTCGGCCAAAAGAGGCCAAAAGCCTCTTTTTGTCTCGTTTTGCGTGAGTCGTTCTTCCTCTTCCTAATCCGGGCTAGCACCAAGGAGTTTGGGAGATCTAGGATCAACTCTAGGCGTGGATTAACTATAGAGAACGTGACATTATTCGCGTTTGAAGTCATCAAGGAGAACCCAAAGGTGTGTTTATGATTTCTTACCTTTACTATTGTTATGTCTCTAGACTTGTGATCCTTGGAGGGTTTTGCATGGTTTATGTTTGATTATGCTTCCGTTGTGCGATCCATGAATCAAAACCCTACATAATGTTGTGGCAACTTGTTTTCAAGAAGCATTGTTCTTGACATATCTTCAAGAGTCCTGTTCTTTCTTTCAACAACACCATCCTGTTGAGGAGTTCTTGGAGCAGAAAAGTTGTGAGTAATACCAAGAACAAATAAAATTCTAATTGATCAAATTCTCTACCATGATCACTTCTAATTGAAGCTACAGGTAGGTTTTTCATAGTTTGAAGTTCTCTGCAAAGCTTGAAAAATTCAGAGAGGGCTTCAGATTTTTCTGCGAGAAACATAACTCGGGTAAATCTGAAAAAATCATCTACAACAACTAGCATGTAACTTTTACCTTTTGGAGTAGGAGTTCTCATACGACCACAGAGATCCATATGAAGTAGTTCAATGGGTCTAGTTGTACTTACAAACTTCTTTGGCTTGAAAGAACTTCTGGTGTGCTTGCCCTGAGCACAAGCTTTGCACAATTCATCTTCTTCGAAATTAATGGATGGCAATCCTCTTACCAAGTATTTTGGAATCAACTTGTTCAAAATATACAAACTAATATGACCAAGCTTCTTGTGCCAAAGCTTTGAATCCTCTTTAAATTCCTTGAGACACTTCAAACTTTTACCTGTAACTTTGTTAGTCTGGAAAGTATAAACAATGTTTGGTATAGAGGCTGTGAGAATGCAATTTCCTGATTTCTCATTTTGCACCACACACTTCTCTTTATCAAAGATAACCTTATTGCCATTGTCACACAACTGAGATACACTAAGAAAGTTAAATTTTAAACCATCAACTAGATATACATCAGAAATAGAGTTTTCAGAATCAGTACCAACATTACCAAAACCAAGAATATTGCATTTGCCTTTGTCACCAAGAGTAATTGAACCTTCTGATTGCTCTTTCAATTCTGAGAATAGAGATTTCTTTCCAATCATTTGTCTTAAGCAACCACTATTCATAAACCATTTTTGCTCTTTGGTGACACCCTGCAAACACAAATCACTGGCTTACCCATCTGTTATACCAAGTGTGGAATTTGGATTCATATTCAGGATCCACCATATTGGATGGTCTAACCCCTTTAGGAACTCAAATGTGTTTAACTTGTCCTTTGACTTGAAATGGAAAAGTGCTCCTCATTATGCGAGGGCCTCTTCTACTGAAGGGACAAGTCATTTTAACATGACCAGTTTTGCAGCAGTAATGACATTTATGAGAAGTTTTGTTTCCAGCTTTCACAAATCTGGTATTGTTCTTTCTTAGAAAGTTTGGATTGAATCCAATACTAGCTTTTTGAACATACTGTGAACTGCCTCCAAGAATCAAGTTTAACTTGTGTTCTGATCCACCAAGCTTTACTTTGACTAATTCAGATTCTTGAAGTTTCTCAGTAAAAATAGTCTTTTGTTTATCTAATTCATCAAATTTATGTTGTTACTCATCAAAGAGTTCTCATTGACTACTTCATTGACTTGTGTTTTCAAGGCTTTGAAACTAGTTTTCAAGGCCTTGAAATCACTGTCAGTATTCTTCTGAGAGATTTCAAGATTCTGATTTAGACAAACAAGTTGTACGTTCTCTTTTGCTTGCTCATGAACTTTTTCTTTCAAAATTTTGATCTCTTTTAGATAATCTTCTTCATTTAAAAGCATTGTTCTGAGATAATCTGAAAGAGCATATTTTTTTTAGAAATCAGACAGTTTACCATTACCTCAATGTTCTTCTCAGAACTTTCATCATGCTTGTCCATGAAGCATAGATTGGCATGTTCTTCTTCAGATTTTAATTCACTTGAGCTATCTGAATTACTCCATGAAGCTATCGCAACTTTCTTTCTACTATCATGGTCTTTCTTTTGAAAGCTCTTGCTTTTCTTGTGTGGAAAATCTCTTATCAAATGTCTTGCATCACCACATTCAAAGCAGTTCATGACCTTTGATTTATTTTGTGAAGAAGACTTACCTTTCTAGTCCTTGCTACTGGATGGTCTATGTCTTTCTCTGTTGAAGTCTTTGTTTCCAAAAAATTTCTTCATTTTGAGAATTCTTGTCAAGGCTTTGGAAATCAAAGCAAATGGATCTTCATCATCACCATCCTCATTTTTAAGGCTTCGAGTTCTCTCATTCTCTTTGGCCTTGAGAGCTAAGTTCTTGACACTTTCCGGGAGCTCTCCATCAGCTTCATTCATAGATATTTCATGTGTCAGAAGCTTCCCTTATAGCTCATCAAGTTGTAGAGTTGAGAGATTCTGAGCTTCTTCAATAGTTGTGGTCTTTGGTTCCCACTTTGCCTTTGGAAGACTTCTTAAAATCTTCCTCACCTTTTCTTCATTGGAAATATGTTTTCCCAGTGAATAAAGTTTGTTAACAATGTCTGTGAACCTTTTGAACATGTCTCTGATAGATTCATCTGCATTCATCTTAAACAGCTCATATTGCCTGAGATATATGTTGATCTTGGTTTGCTTGACTTGACTGGTTCCTTCTAAAGTTACCACAAGCTTATCCCTGATTTATTTGGCAGTAGTGCAGCCTGAAATCCTGTTGAATTCATCTGTACTCAAAGCACAATATAAGATATTAATAGCTTTGTAATTCTTAGAGAATTGCTCTAATTCAGAAGAGGAGAGTGAGTCTTCAGTTTTGGGAGTTCTATCTTTCTCTGTGTAGAAAGTGTGAGGTCCAATCTGAATAATAGTCCAAAGCTCTATGTCTTGATCAATGATGAACATTTTCATCAAAGCGTTCCAGTGAAAATAGAGGAGGTCTGTTAGCAGCTCTTCCCTGTGAGAAACCACCATCTCCTGCAGTACTCATGATCCCCAGACGGTTAAATCTATACAGTGATACAAGATCTGGTACCAACTGAAAGTGTGAGTATGCAGATGGTAATGCACCTAAGATATTCTAGAAGGGGGGGGGGGTTGAATAGAGTATGCCAACTTTTTGAAAAAATTGCTAAGATAAAGAAATATAGTTGAAGCTAGGGAAGTTCAAGGCCTTAAAATAAAGTTCAAGCCCTTGAAAGGAAATACAGTTTGTAAAGGATCAGTCAAGTCTTTTTCAAGGCCTTGAACAGAGTTTCAAACCCTTGAAAACAGACAAGTTTGAATGATGTAAAAACTGAGTAAGTAAACAAACTGTAAATGCAAGAGACAAATGATTTATAGAGTTCATTCCACTTCGACCTAATCTCTACCTCAGGGATTTGATCCATGCAAGATTTTCAACACAATTCTTATTAATCAAAAGCTAAGCCCTAGATCTCAAGCACAGAGAAATGCCTTACTCTGTTACAGCTTGTGGTTCTCCCTAGCCTATCTAGTACATGTTGTAGCTAACTTATTAACTAAGAATTCTCTATTGTTCACTTTGAACAATCCTCGAGAATAAAGAAATAAGTAGTACAGAAATGATCTACCAATAAAGTACGATACAGAAGAACACTAGAGTGTAGAAAAACTGCAGTGAAGTATGCAGTGAACTTCTGTGAAATGGATTGTGAGATTGATGAACTTCTTTGATGATTTGTCAATCCAGAATTGTCTCTTTATTTTGCCCATTGAGTGTTGTGTATGTTGCTTCGGAATTGAGCTCTATTTAAACTTTAAACAGCTCAGCAAATCTTTCCAGATTTTCAGCAACAAAACTCCTATTTTGTAGGAAACAGACTTTGACTCTTTGACAATCTTCTCCGACGGTTAAGTGATCACAATCTCTAGAGATAATGTCGTGATCTTGCATTTGAATATATTGAGAAGCTGTCATACCATTCTGATCAAACACAAAATCATCTTCTCAATTTATTCCTTCCCTGCACAAGTCAGATTAGGAAATAATCCCTGCAAACTAGGAAATAAAATTCCTTGCAAAATCATAGTCAAACTGATGATATTCTATGTTCAAACATGTTATAGTAATTTTTCTTTCATCATCCAATAACAGTAAATCAATCATATGAAGGAGAGATATTAAATCTACTTAGAAGAGTTTACAGAAAACTCCCCCTGAGAGTCTTCATATAGGTTAGACAGTTTCAAGGCTTTGAATCCAGTTTCAAGGTCTATACTTTTTTCAAGCCTATGATAACTGATTCAAGGCTTTGAAAGCTGATTCAAGGCCTTGAAATAGCCAAACTATTTCAAGCCTGGCACAACCTGATTTTACACCCACCATACCATACCTCTACTTAGCTGTCTAAAATATTCCATAGCTCTTATCCAACTACAGCACAGACACGTTCAACATGGGAATTGAACGTAAGAGTATAGAATTTGCCCAAGGGGATTAAAGGCAACGACGATTGTGCTGTGGAGGTAGCCATTGTAGATGATGACGAAAATTTTGTTACATTTGATTAGAGTGCGAAATATGTTGATTTGAGCATATCAAGTCAACAGAGGGTGCAATTTAGGAATGGTCAGGAACAAATTGTTCATGACTTGGCTCACGAAAGATAAAATTTGTCCAATATTCATAATCACAAAGTTTATATAATGAATGAGAATGCTTAAATTAAAGTGGCAATAATGTGTCAAATAACTAGCCATCTTCTCTATATTTGATTCGGATTATCGAGACAGCTAGAGACCTTGTTTGGATGGGCCTTGGGGATGTGGTGTTGTTTAAGAAGTTTTTTTATTTCAATTACTCTTATCATAATCAATACTTGTTATTTCTATTCGTGTTTACAAGCTTGGGTATATCTTGCTCTGTATTTGTTGCTGATTTTCAAACTGTGGCGTCTTGTGTTTTTTTACACACCACAATTTCATGTTATGGAGGCACGATATAGTGGGGACGGATCACTGTTATTTATTTTGCATTAGAATAAACACGCAAACTAGTAGACGTTCATTTAGTTGGTTATGTTTTAAGCCGGTTTGTGGCAAGGGATGTCAGATCATTTATATTTAAGACCTTTTGGCCTCGTTTGGGTAAGGTACAATAAAGATGGGGATAAGAGTTGTACTGGTATAAGAGGTAGGATATGATTGTACTAGTATAAGGTAGGATAAAATTGTACCGATAATGAATGATTGGTTGGGGCAGGATATGAGATAGGATAAGCTACATGATATGTGTGTAAATGACCACATTGCCTGCTTGTTTAAAATTTGCTTTTTAAAATTATTTGTGTCTTCTGCTGTAGAATATAAACAACATGTAATATTACACATTTTGACATGTTAACTGTGACAATATTAGAGCAGAGATATTTATAAATTTTAACTCTAGATATCGTGATGTAAGTCTATTATTCCTTACTTCATATCATAGGTGTTGCTGCGTCTTGAAAACCTAATTGCCATGATTTTTCTTACATATTTACATATATACGTGTGTGTGTGTGTGTCTACATGTATATACACACACATACATATTTATATATACTAATATATATACAAATACATACATATATGTATTTTACATATTTATATATACATATATATTATATATATACATATAGTATAATATATATATTATATATATATATATATATTATATGTACATATACATATATTATAAATAAATACACATACATATACATATACATATACGTATACATATATACATAATATATGTGTATATATGGGGGCATTTTTTTCATTTTAGAACACCCTCCTTATACCCTTACCCCTTATCCTACCTTATACCACCCCCTAGGTGGTACAAGGTTGTAGGCAAAAAAATTTAGAATTGTACCTAAGCTATAAGAAAAGTTGTTTTGTACCTGCTCCTTATCCCGCACCCAAACACAGGATAAGAAGCGGGAGGTACAGTGTTATCCTTATCCCCACTCCTTGTACCTTACCCAAACGAGGCCTTTGGGTATTAATGAATTAGTAATTGGTTGGATAATTTTCTTAACTTAAACCTTGCATTGCGGGAGGAATTCTCGAGTGCAAAATGACATTTTTCCAGTTCCGAGGGGGTGGAATTTGGAGGTGTTACATAAATGTCATTGGAGATCACTCTTGGGGGGTAGGGATTTTGCTCTCGAAGATCACGCGGCGATCTCCTAAAGCAAAAAGGGGGCTAATGTAGATACCTGAAATTGTGATACCATTGACAAGTCACGTGGAGCTCCGGATAAGGGACATGTGTGCAGTCGTTGTGCTCCACATAGCAGCGAAAGCCGTCATCTGCTTGCGCGTATGCGAAAGACTGTTAGGCAGGTTCCTTCGCATAAGAGCCTTATGCTCATGGGACTTGGGGATGCCAGTGGCTTGGCGGCTAGAGTAAGGTATGTCGCGTGCCAGATGCATATCTCGCATGCAACCCTCATATGTTATCTAGAGACCCGCGAATGAACTGTCACAACCCCAAAGTCATGGACCACGATTCCTACATATACGGGTCGCGATCCGCTCAATTAGGTGGACGTTAAGGCTACGACAGATACCATTACATTCGTCCGTGCTAACCCACGTTCGTCTAATGGCATGTACATAAATGATATGTCATCTTCGTGATGAAGAGAAAAAAATGAGAAAAAGGCACAACATGCGGACATAGCTACAACAACTACCACACTCAGCTCAGCCATCACTATCTCACCCCTGGATAACCTATGTTGCCTTGCTCTTACCCCAAACCGACTCCCATCCTCGGTCTCTAAACAGGTTAACCATGTGTTGTTTGTTTTGTTCTTCTACTTACAGGAACGCGTAGAACTGCCCCAACAAATCCTTTACTTACATCAATTAAGATAAATTCATGAATAAGGAATCTTTTAAATCTAGATGTACATTTTTTGGAACTAACTTTTAAAACTATGAGTTTACTCATTATTCTAGCTACACATGAAAGACATCTAGTGCTTATAAAGAAATCATCTTTGTTATAATGTACACATAGATAATATTCATCATCTATATTTATCTATTTTACAGAGGCCTCTTTTGAAAATAAATTAAATTAAAAGGATTAGAATGTAAGGCTATCCAATATTTTTGTATTAAATGGTGAAGATCGAGATGGCTATTCCGTAGGATCCTAGAATGATAGTGACCTTGTATTTTAAGCATATAGAGAGTGCTAGAACTCTATAATGATGTATTGTAAATATCTTATGCTAGATGATGTGGGAAGGTTACAAGCCTTCAATCATAACTGTTAGATCGAAGAGGATCTAAATCCTTACATGAGGAAGGGACTTGTATATAAGGGAGCAACCTCCTTTGCTCCGACTTCTCTCAGTGCATCTCTTGTGACCTTTAGTGTTACTGCCTTGGGGGCATAGGTTAAAGGAGTGGACCTTAGCCAGAGCATCGCAATAAATAATCAGAAAGATTCTTGAAAAATAGGGCTTCGATTATATGTGTACATATATAATTGTGGCATAAGGATCGCAATTTTAAATTCAGCGGATGTATTTCGTTCGAACCTTTTCTTGAATTATAAACCCTTAACAATCTCATTAGTCAAGTTCAACTAAATTACGTCACATATTTATTGGATATGAATCATTCTTAAATTCATTAGTAGTTGAAAGAATTTGTTCATGATTGCAGACTAAAAAAGTAAGGTGTACATCATCGAAGTCTGTTAGTGTCAATTCCACCAGACTTCAATATCCGATCTATCAAGTTAAACACCATAAAATGCAAGAAAGAGAATACGAAGGATTGGAAATAAAAATAAACTAAATTTCAGTTACAGGACTACCCAATTAAGTTTTTGGATCAGATTTGTATCGGTTTTGGATCGGATCAAGCAATATCCCTGTTCAAACTAGAAAATAATACAAGGTCGCCTCCATTGCAAGTCTCGCCTTTATGTAAGCTCTTGTAGAGTGTCATGGAGTTGACGAGCTGAAAGTTCTCATCCATGCATAGGGTTACTTGGAATAGTCGGCGCGGCTATGGACCTTTTCCACTGACTTGGATCATTTGTCTGAATCCAAATGCACTCCTTATTGCTTCACTTATTTGGTCTAGTGTTCTCGGTTCACCGCCGGGAGTGATGCCTCCTAAATACATGACAAGACATGATTAATTATGTTTCTCTAATTACATTTAGAAAGAAATTTAAGACAACAAGCATACCATGATTGGGTAGCGCCGGAAGGAGATCATACTGCATTCTCAGATCATGTGTCCTGTCAAAATATTGACTTATGTTTTGGAATGGATTATTTGTATCGTTCCCCATATTTTTTTCCCGTTCATTGAGCCAAAGTTTATCAGGATTTTTCATGTCGCTTAGATTAATCCACAATATGTTATGCAACTGCTGTAAATTTATGCCATCAATCTGCATGGAATAACCCAACAAAATTATTAATAAAAAAAGAGTAGCTCTAATGAAGATACATACTCCATATCCACGCTTCTTTTTCCTGTATGTCTCATTTACTTGAATGATTCACGTGTTTACGTACTAAAGAAACAATTTCAAAACTTTTTTTATGTGAATTTTACTTTCGACATTGCATTTTTCATTCATTGTTACCATTCGATTACGTCACTTCTCCCCAGTGATTATGTTAAAAAGACAAGGAAGGTACTTTGAATTGTTACAGTTCTCCAATTTTCTTAGGGTGATATGCTGTTGTCATTACCTTCCAAAATGATGATTTTTGTCATTATGTCACTGGCTGAGAAATGGCGAACATAGCCAGTCCATTTCTGTTGAACATAAAATATATACTATGTTCTCACTATTGAGTTTTTAGTACCCACGAGTTCAGCCATCTAGATCTATCTACCTGTATTCAAATGGGTAAGCTGAAAATGACTCACCGCCACATAGGCATTTTTACAGCGTGGACCAATCGTTGGTTGCCAAAGCACGTGGTCCTGGCGTTAGTTAATTATGTTATGCCCAAGCGGCTCAACCACCAATTTTCTACTTTCATTGTTCAGTAATTTGACAATCTTTTCGGGCTTCAGAGAGAGGGTTGAGGAGCTTACGTATCTCTTCAAAAGGAAGCTTGCTTTGGTGATCGAGTGAGTAGGAAGCATAGAGAGAGGGAAGGAGGAGAAGTAACCCCTGGTCTGCATCTTATTCATGTCATCCCACATTCACTCTCATTAGACACTCCGCCTTCTCCGATCCCCTCAAATATCATAAGATTCACTCGCTCTCTTCTCCCGGTGCTTCCATCAAGGTCCTCCCTCTCTCTCACGAGCAGCAAATTCATCCACAATTTCTACATCTTCTATTGCCCACCTTCTGAATAGACCGACTAAGAATCGATGTATGTTGTGAGTGGTGTATCTGATGGTGTTGGTTGTAGGGTTAAGGACGAAGACAACTAGCCTTGTTTTGATGAGCTTATTTAAGATTTCCAGACTTTATGTTGTTGAAATTAGTGGTTGAGGTTAAAACGGTACACTCTTTCTCCTTACCTCAACCACTCATTCCAATAATCTACAATCTCATAATCTTAATTAAGCTCATCCAAACAGGGTCACTAGGGTCTTTAAAAAAGGGTTTGGAGCCATCCCAACAGGTCTTGGAGATGTGGTGTAACCTAGTACTTCTAAAGCCCAAGCCCTACTTATGTTCTGTACGACTCATGTAACAAACAATGTGAAGTTCGTGTTAATAGGTAGCCCAAATTTATCCATGCCATTTTATTGGTCACCATTTATAACAACAACTCATTTCCGTTCCACGCCCATAATTTTGTCATTTTTAGTCGGGTTGTCGTGTTGTGTGGGAAGTTCTCAACATTGACCCAAAATCCGTAGAGAAGTTTTATTCAAAGTTATTTATAGAACATATCATTAAATAAATTCAAGGATTTCTTTGAGATTCAACGGTGTTGTTCGCCCCACATCTGAAGTCTCTCAAAAGACAGAGACATCAATTAAATGCAAGAAAAACACGGTTCATAAAAACGTACATAACTAATCAAGAATTGTGACATTTGCGTCACTTGGAAGACGACTTTACTAAGAGTGATCTTGTAGATCTTGGTTTGAAGGAGCTTCAGGAGTCCCCGACTCAGCAGTATTTGGTCAAGTCGTTGACCAAATGAATTGAGGAAGCAAGGCAATTGGAGGTAAGAGCAGAGAATTTGCGTTGAGGAGGTAAATGACCCTCATGATTATTTCGTGGTGTAAACCACTATTGTAGAAAATTTTGTTGAATAGAATCAAAGTGTCATAAATATGAAATTTGAGCATATCAAGTGAGTACAGGTTAAGAATGAATTTTTCATGATTTGTCTCTTGATACATAAAAGACGCCAAATATTCACAACAAGAATTTATTTGAAAAGTTATGCAGTCACTCATTTAATTATATGAATAAGAAAAAATTAAATGAAAGTGACAATACTTTCTAATATAACTACCAATCTTCTCTATCTTTGATTCAGAATAATTAGATAGAGCTCAATTCAAAGAAAAATCAGGGTGTAACCTAATACTTCTAAAGCCCAGACCCTACTTATGTTGTGTATGAATTGTGTAACATGCATCACCACGTTCAATGGTGTTACAAAGTTGGCGAAGTTATCGATGTCATTTCAGTGATTTAGTTTCATTTTTTGCAACATGCACAACAAAGTTCATTTGTGTTCAACACTAACTTGTAATTTTGTCTCATTTTTGGGTCGGGTTATCGTGTCATGTAGGAAACTCTAAATAGTGACCCCGAGTAAGAAGATGAGTTTCCTTGAAAACTATTGTGAGAACATATGTTGAAATAGAATGAAGGCAGGGAGCTTCAAAAGATCATTCTTCAACAAGAGATTTACATCTTTAACTTGTTGATTTTTATACTGGAGCTCGATAGAGAATATGCGGGCGTACTTTCTTCCATAATTTTGTGTTGCGCTTCACATGAGACATTCTATTATTGAAGAATACAAAGCATATATATATATATATATATATATATAACAATCTTGGTGCGCTTGTTCAGACACCATATTCTTACATGTTCAGCATCTAAACTCAATAGATAAGTAAATTGTTGTTGTTGTGAGCCGTTCGGATTTGAACAACATTTGAAGGAATTACAAACAAACCAATAGAAGATATAGATAAACTTATTTAAGTTTAGGTATTCTTGGCCTTGTAGTTTACACGCGTACCATTTACTGTGGAAGAGACTAAGGCTAAACATTTACAGTAGAGGAAACCTTTCAAATGTGTTGGTTTGAAACTGGAGGAGACGATACTGATTACTTTCTGTTTGAGCATCAAAGTTGCTCTATTCAATGTTTTGAAACTAGAATTTCAGTTTTTCAACATCTAAATATATATAAGTAAAGTTGTTGATGTGCGTCATTTGGATTTTGAGAACCCTTGAAGAAACTATAAACAAACCAACATAAGATAAGATAAACATTTTTCAGTTTAGGAATTCTTAAATTTGAAGGTTACACATCATATAAGTAATCATGAAAATACACAAAGGAAAATCTTGTAACAATCGTGCTGTAATATTGTGTCTTTTTAAGTCGGGTTATCGTGTCGTGTAGGAAACTCTACATACTAACCCCAAGTCACGACGATGAGTTTCCTTGAAAACTATTTGAGAGAATGGAAGCTTGGGCATCCAAAAGATCATTCTTCAACAAGAGATTTCCATTTTTGACTTATTGATTTTCATAATGGAGTAGTGTATGCAGACCATGCTTTTGTTTTTGTTTTTGTGACAAGTGTAAACAACTCGATAGAGAATATGCCAGTGTTCATTCTTACTTAAGTTTGTGTTGCACTTTCAAACGAGACATTCTACAATTTACGAAGCATACGCGTTTGTGTGTGTGCGTGTGTCGGTGCGCGCGCTCATTCTGACACCATATTTTAACATGTTCAAAAATCAACATCTTAACTCGATATATAAACAACTTTTTGTTGCTGTGGGTCGTTTGGATTTAAACAACCCTTGAAGACATTACAGGCATTCCAATAGAAGATAATATAAAATTATGTAAGTTTAGAATTCTTGGCCTTGAAGTTTACACGCGAACCAATTTACTGTGGAAGAGACTAAGGATAAACCTTTATAGTAGAGCAAAGTTTTCTAATGTGTTGGTTTGAAACTGGGGGAGACGATAGTACAGCCTCTTATTAATTTCCATTTGAGCATCATAGTAACTCTCTTCAATGTTATAAAGACAGGGGAGACGAGAATAGCTCTGATTATGTTCTTGTCTGTGATCTAGCTACCGTCTGTATCTTCATGTCCCTGAAAATTATTCTTTGCACGGTGAATTGTTGCTTTTAAATGAAAGAATCTGATGTTTTTATATCCATACACGAGTCACTCTATCTTGATCTTTAATCTTTGCTTCCACATGATCTCCACCCACTTCTATAACTCATTGAATTCCTTTGTTAGGGCTCGTTTCTCAGCAATGACCTCAGCTGTTTGTATCATACTGTCAAGGACCTTCCCTCTGTCTCTAATCAGTTTGCATCGCTTTGTGACCTGGCCGAAACTGTTCTTGCTCCAGCTCTTGCATTTCCTTCGCAATAAGTTGTGTTTATCGATAGTACTGTCTCCCCCACCATGCCAGCAGTGGCAATAAGGTTTTTGAAGGATTAATGTCTCTCCCACATCTTCTCATAATGAAATATTCTTTTCCTCCTCCAGATTGAGCTCTGTTGCTTCCACTCGACTATAATTGGGACGTGATCAGAGTTAGGCCACCACAAGTGAGTAACCTTGGCTCCTTGAAAAGAGTCCATCCACAAGATGTGGGCAACAGCCCTGTCTAGCCTTTCTCTCCCATGGAAACCTAGATCAAGAAAACATGCATCATTCAGAGCTTCCCTAAGTTGGTCCAATTGCGTAAAATTGCTTCCCACACCTCCATCCTTTTCTGCGTATGAAGTGATAGCATTAAAATCACCTATGACGCACCACGGAATATCTAGTTGCGGTACAAGTCTTCGCAACGATTCCCAAGAGAGAGAACGTTCCTCTCGAATAGGATTTCCATAGAACCCAATAAATTTCCAACATGAGCTGTCAGCTAATATTCGAACAATAACATCAATATAATAAAAAGAATAGTTTAAAACATTTACTTGCATATTGTCTTTCCAAAAAAGGGGCCAAAACTCCGCTTCTACCTCTCGATTCAACTGCAAATCATTTTAAGTAGCCCATCTTGGCAATCTTTTGCTGCATCTCCTGTCTCGATAACTTAGTCTCTAGGAGAAAGACTAAGTCAGGGGATTTTTGCTTTACAAAATTTCAAAGCGATAGGAACGTACTCGGGTTCCGCAACCCTCCTACGTTCCATCTCAACAGACTCATGATGATTGGCGGGGTCCCTCCGCGACCTCCGCCAATTTGCTATGTAGAGATTTCACAACACCTTTATCCTACCTCCCCATGTCCTGTCCAAACCTTGCATTGTTCGTATTGGTCACTGCCGTTGTCTAGTTAACTTCATTAACATCTTCAACCACATCAGTTTTTGATGGCTGTGATGGTGGACCGAAATTCATATCCCCCATTTTCTCTTCATGCTCTCCATTCTTCTAACCTTGACTGTACTGGAATTAAACATACTGACCCTTGTCGCCACCGATGTGTTGTTATCTTCACAAAAATCATGTGATGACAGTTGGCGAGCCCCTTTCTCTACAACTGTTGTCGTCGCCTCATTCATTGGGGCTGTCAAACCTTCGAGTCCTCCATCGATAGGTGGTTCTGCCGATACCGTAGTACTTCCAGTGGCATTATTGTCCTTGCTTGCCACCGGCTGGGCTAAATTCTCCTCAACATTGGTTACATCATCTTCATCAATGAGCATTCCCTGTTTCTCCTTCTCACCCTTCTCGGTTCCTTCGTTGTTTTCCATGTTCATCAGGCTCTTGGGTCTTGGCGAGTTTCTTCTCTACGTATTCTTTGTTTAGCATGACAAAGTAGAAAATCCTCATAACCTGGGTTATAGGTATCATGCATATCTTTTGGAAACACCTCACATTCATGGCCTTCATGCGTAACTCTCCCACACCAACAACACATACTAGGTATTCCTTCTTATTTAAAATCCACCCAGATATCTTCTTCAAGCACTTGGATACAAATCCCCCTCGGAAGGGTTTTAGCAATCGGAAATCTCCCCTTACTCTAATAAAGTTTCCATCATCACCACTGTCAATCTTGTTATCTTCCTCCAAAACCTCTGTAACCTCTCCCATAATCAAGGTGACAGTCCCAGACTGAGCATGATATGGAATGGGATGTTATATAGTTGTACCCAGACGTCCAAACTGTTGAACTACACTTCTTCGATTGTCTTTCCGGTCGACCACGACTGTAAGAGAAGAATCTTACCATTGACTGCCCAAGGTCCCCCTCTCGCCACCCTCTCCATACTCTGCAGATCCGGGAAGATGAACATAAGAGTGTTGAAATTAACCTCAACCATGTTGACCTCCTCCCCACGATCCAAATCCTTCCGAGATCTCTTCTGACAACTCGGCTGTTGACCCTTTCCTTCGTCGCCAAAGATCCCAGCAGACAGAACTCAAGTTCGTCTTCATTCGCCAGGCAATACCCTCTGCTAAACACAATCTTCTTCTTCTCGATGTCAGTATACTCGGTGAAGGCTTTCTCGCCTGAGAGAGGCGTCGTCGCCGTTGCGGTAGCCATGGAGAACTAGGTTTGCAAAACTAGGGTTTGGAGTTCTCTCCGAAATTCTTGGAGCTAGAAAAACTTGTCACTCCAACTAACTAATTTTGTAACTTAATAGTTAAAAATGGTTCCCTCAAAATAAAATTAATAACAGGAAAGATTGAGCTTTTGTAAAACGACAAGAAGATATTATGTGCCCTCAGGGCCGACAAGGAAAGCTCGGGACAGAACCATATGATGCGAAAGTCTCATGTACGGTTCCAAAGAAGTGAGTGGCCACCTACTGGAGCTTCGACCAACCACTGTTACACTCTGGGTCATTTCATTTTTTAATTTTTATTTTTAATTTTTAATAGTACTCTATGTATTAGTAGTGATTTAAGTAGTCAAAAAATTCTCTTGACATTTTTTGATCCAAAATTTGTGGAGAAGTTCAAAATCATGGTATCATGCACTAAACTCCCAAAACTTCCCCATCTACGGAACTATGTTGTCGCTAAAAAAGTCATTTTAAAACTGTTTCCCACTTATTTTTCAAAAATGTGTCAAGAAATAGGAATTACCTAATGGTATAGACCATTAAGCTATAAAGACATTTAAAACATTTTGGAAATTAAGTCGTTTTATTTTGTTATGGATAGTTAAATTGGCGAGCGGTTGCACCAAACTTTCTAGTAGGGAATGGGATCACTCTAATTTTTTGATTCAAGAATTCACTAAGGAAGACAATAAGTCAATAATAGTCCACATAATTAAGGCAATTCATTAAGGAAGGAACAATAGTAGAATTCTGAATAACTCAGTGCATAGGTTATGTGGTCTTCAAAATTGCACCATAGTTAAAGACTAGACAAACTTACTATTATATATCCTTTCTATTTCATGGCATCCCTGTGGAGTCTGGTTATAGCGATCCCTTTCATGTACCCGGTCCAATACATGTTTTTTTCTTACGACCTCCAAGAGGAGAAAAAAAGAGACTTATATCAGGTGTGGGTTTATGGAATCGGAGTATGGAATCGAAGTACATGAGATATGATAGAGGTTGAGAGTACATTAATGGTATTGTTAGGGGTTAATGTGCTGAGCATGGAGAGTCAGACTTGAAAACATTGCTCCTAGGACGCCGCAATAGAATGATACTAGGCGCATGAATGTGACCATTAAAGACTTTCTGGGCATATGCTATAAGCACTATAGTTTATTCCATAAATGGTTGACCGTCGTCAATTAATCTTGTAGTTAAGATTACCATAAGAGGTATGAGGAAAAAGAGATGCCAGTTTGATTATTTGAAAGTCGTCGGTTGTGTTTCTTATATTCATGTTGTTAGCATTTGGTGCGCCCATGTGGGGTGCCCAAATGCAAATTTTACAACCTTATGGGGTTGGCTGCGATAATGCTCAAACCTTAAGGGGTTAGTAGCAAAGGCACAAATCCTAGGGGGTTATGTGCAAACTATATATCAGTCTGTCTATATAAGGAGACAACCTCCCATACATATAATGTGAGACATAATACACAATACACTACTATGTAGAGATCATGTGCTGATCGACAGTTCTAGGAACCCTAGCCTCCCTCTTTAACTAGTCTCCATTGGTAGAACTTGATGTGGATCAAAGCTCTCGTCCTAGTGATTCGAGCCAGACTGTGGGAGCAAGATTGGTGCGTGAAAGCAAACAACATACGATCATCCGCTACGCTAGGAGCTCAGGAAGAAATGGTACACACATGAATCTTCCGCTATAATTCATGTTGTAGATCTGTATGTGATAGATCACGTTATTCCTTCATTGGTACAGAGTCTTAGGCTTGTTTTTAGTACCTCGTAGTTTGTGCCCGAATCTGACCTGCTGTAGAAAATCGAGTTTATGAAATTTCATAATCAGTAGGCGGATCTTATATGGATGGATAGAGCTTCTCACGAGGATTCTATAAATATAAAGATCATATTTTTTTGGAAAAACAGTGAATAAGTTATGAATATTTTAAGATTCAGAAATGTATAAATCTAGACTGTTTTGATCTGATCTGTAATTCATTTTTCTTCAAAAGATATTAGAATTGATTTTTAAATACATAATCGGAATCAGGGTGAAGAGACGATTCCAGTGGTATAAGGATCGTCGGAAACGGAGACCGGGAAGACGGCTCGTGGGATTCAACCGCCACCGACGCCGCCTCCACGCGCCGCACGCGCCCAAGGACTGGCGGTGGTCTACTAACGTGGCTAGGGCTGACGTGAATAGGGCTGGTGTGGCATATGACGTGGCGATGCCATGTCAGCAAAAAAAGAGTGACGTGGAGATGGCGTGACAGCCCGCGCGACTGCTGGCTGACGTGGCTGGCTGACGTGGCTGTAGGTGTGGCAGATGACGTCAGTCAAGGGATGACGTGGCACAAGGCCGACGACAACGCGTGACGGAGGCGGACGCGCCCACGCGCGGCGGCTTGTGAGGGCGCGTGCCGCCTCCTCCCGCCGTATTTTTTTTTGCCAAATTTTTTCTACAGACTCAGAGTTAAATTTTCTATTTTCTGTGATTTTTTAAATTTTTTTGAAAAAACAGAAAATTGATTAATTTCCAGATTAATTAATTAGTGTTCAGCACACTTCCCGAGGTAATTAGACGACCTTAAACACACTGTTTTGAGCCCAAATTTTTTCTGCAGACTTAGATCATTATAATCCACTGTCTACCATAGGTGGAGAGACCTTAGGTGTTTTAGAGCAATTTTCAATCTGTTTAGATGATTAGATTATTGCTTATTAATTTCCAGTAATTAGTGTTTAATTATAGAAATTTTCAGAAATTTTCAGAAATTTTCAGTATGTTTATTTTGTTATCATACATGTTGTTGTCGGTTGAATGGATGTATTTGATGCATGGATGTGGCTTAGAAGTTTTTATAATTGGTTTTGGTTTTGTTTTGAATATGTAATCAAAATATGGCTTGCGTGTCGTGCCTCTCTACACACTCTATTGTCTTCTCTTCTCATCCAATCGCCTCTATGAGGTTACTTCTTATTAGAAATAAGATAGTTAGTGAAGATTGAAGAATATAAGCTTCAAGAGAGGTGGCCAAACCAAAAGCTATGGCGCAAGGTGCATGGAGCAAATAGACGAACAAATGAGCTTCGAGAAGTACTCTCGAGATAGGCGAGATGGCTGAGGCGAGGAGTTCAAGACTTGCTCAACACGTGTTCCCAATAGTGGGAGTGCACCTTAGGAACCACATCCATTGCATATTTTTTTATGCTTGTGCTTGTTTTAAGTTATAACTGCGTGTGATTGGATATCAATGTATAACCTCGCATGCTAAAGAAATAAAACAAAAGAGCTCACATGATTATACATTATTAAAACTAATAGGGAATCATAAGTGATAATATTTGATTCCTAGAATTGCTACTAGGTTTTGGTGGAGTCCTTATGAAGAACTATCAAATTTTAATCTATGTATCATTTTATTTCGAAGCTAAGTAAATGCTAGTATTAATTTCCTAAGCAATGTCTCCAGATCAATCGTGTCTAAATCGAAACTGTAAAGGCTAAAATGGTGATGATAAACGATATGACGAGTCATCGTACTATGTAACCAATCGTTGGACATAGGTTGTCAAACCACCTACAAGTATGGTCGAACCTGTGATGATTAGTTGTCACAGGAGCACATAGACATTATATTTAGGCTAGCCAAAATTGGGAGGCAGTCAAGATAAATTTCATAAAGCGTGCTATGCCAAGGTGAGGAAATGACCTCATCGGCAAGTTCTGACCACTTTGAAATTCAAAGATTGTATGAATGAGCCAAAGAAGAATCTTGGATCCACCTTAGCCATTTGCCTACATTAAAATTGTGAGTAGTGACTCATGAATCCCTCCTCAAACTATGTGTAGATACTCATGTCATAAAGTGTGGACTCGACTATAGCCATTCATGATGAGAGGTTTAAGTTATCCGATTAGCAATTTGATGCTATCTCTGCCACGTTTCATGAAAATGACATGAAAACGTTATATGACACACTTTGAGAGTGTCAAGATGCTTGGATATGACCGAACATCGCTCCATTCTAGGATCTAAGCAACCAAGTGTTTGCTAAGAATACTAGTTCAGCATACCTCTGAAGTCTAAGCAATATATGATTGCTAAAGGTTGTGAATGAAGTACGATCGGCAGATTCAGTCCCTAGCCCGGTATTAAGACCGAGGAGCAAGTGGGGCAAGGATAAGGGAATATAGGGTCCATGTTGGTATAGGACCAATAGCCCAAGACTGCAAATGCAAAGGAGAAAAATGATTTTTTCCTAAGACTAGAGAAAAGGTCAGACCTGGCACTAACTTCTCGTCTAAGGATCCATGAGATTATCTTTGAGGGAGTAGCCACCAAAAGTTGTTTTTGGTCACATTTTTACTTTAGAATTGGTCATGTTATGTATGGTTATGCGCTCTTGAATTCTAGCATAAGTAACACCTCAGAATATTTAGATTTAACCTCTAGAGTAGTGACTTAAGATTCTGATATGTGGCACGCTAGATTGAGACACACAATATCAGGACAAACGATGTCCAGGCTCGCTATGGCATGCCTGCTTGGAATGTGCCCAAGATACCCTTACCTGTATGTGATTCTTTCCTTACAGAATAGGCCAAACGTAAACCATCCATTAAAGCATTAAGGACTATTGAGTCTTTACATATTATTCATTCTGTTGTTGTGATCCATTAAAAGTTAAAGCTAAGACATGGTGCTTACTGTTCCATCACATTTTTTGGCAAATGTACGCGTCTCAAATATGTGTGCTAGATCCACATAAATCTGAGGCACTAGAGTACTTTAGACATGTTTCTACAAAGGTAGAACCACTGGACAAGAGGATATGTCCCTTAGCCAGAATGAGACTTCGAGTGTCTATCTTAGCAAGAGCTATGTGATGGAAAGGAGTAGTAAGGCAGTTGAGCATTCCCCGCACTCCGCAGCAGGATGCTGTAGCGGATAGGAGGAGTAGGATAATGCAATAAGATGGTTTGATGTATGATAGCACGTTCAAAGTACATGTTCCCTATCTTGAGGAGACGCTTTGTTAAACGGTTGTCGATGTACTCAACCAAATACCCACCAAGTCTGTAGCCACTACGCCCTACGAGATGTGGACCAAAAGGCAACCTATATGAAGTCACCTTAGGCCGTAGGGATCGGCAGCTTATGAGCTAACTAAATTTTCAAAGTCAAGAAGAGGTTAGCAGAGAAGTAAGTCTCTATGAAATAGATGTTTCACTGGATGACGCCCCATCCCTGAATGGTCAACGAGAGACAGTTCTTACGAATCTTCAGGACAGTGGGAGCGACTAGCCTGGTGAGATAGCCCACCATAGAATATGGCTATGTAGGGGAACCCTCTTTGCGTACGAACGCTCTTTGTAGCGTACCTCGTCGATGATTTGATATCGAAGGGGAAGACATGATGGTCACCACGCAAGAAGATGAACCTAGGATATCACCCAGGATATTTCATCACCTGACAAGAATGAATTGAAAGTTAACCCTAGATGAAAGATACATATCTTCATGGAGTAACGTATCTTCTCATACTATTGTGAGTACTATAGGGGTTGCGTGTTCGAAACGCAACAGCCGATTAGTAGTGTAACGTAAATGGATTCACAAGTTACATGATTTCTCATAAGGAGATGTCCATAATTAAGAAAAATGTTCGTAGAGATGATGATCTTTGCGAGCATGGAGGAACCACTGGAAGACACCCGGTCCCTGGAAGATTGTGAGGAAATAATTCCCCAAGAATCCTTTGGACAGTGGGAGTAACTTTCCAAGCAAGGTGCCCATCCTTATGGATGAGGATAAATGATGACCCTCCTATTAAAAGGAATGGCTCATAGAGCATACCCCCATCGACTCCTTGAGATCGAAGGGATGATCCTAAGTATCACCTTGCATAAACGATATGATAGAATACTATGCCTTATCGTCCCCTAATTATGAAGAGTGAAAAAGGAAGCTTTAAATGAAGATTTAAGAGTCTATAAGGGGGCCAACCAAGTCTGAGACTAGGTTGACTTTCCGACTGGATGCTAGACTACTGGAGATCAGTGGATTTCCAAAGTCAATCAGAGTCCCACACGGAAGCATGGTAAGGCATATGAATTGCATGTATCATCAATAGTTGTGATGATGGACTTAGATCTCCATTCTCGATAAACGTGGCAACTGAATTTCTCAATAGAGAAATAAAAAAGGTGAACAGTATGACTCGGCCATAGGGTCTCAAGACATAAGGTCAAATGCACAAATAGGTGCAAACTAATTAAGTCCAAATGTGGTCTTAGCTAGTCCTCTAACCAGTAGTATTTCAATGTGGGATCGTTTAGTACATGTTTACAATAACGGATGGAAATTGTTGTATATCATTCTTACTAGTAGAGAGTTGATAAGCACGTTACTTGATATCGACGACACACTATTTCCCAGTGGCTGGAGGACTATTTGTGTCCACCAAGGAGTAGTTATCCTCTCGATTATGGCGAATGATATTGGTAGGGCGAGAAGGATTCTCGTTCGTTCATAGGAACTTCTTACATTGTCGCAGAAGTCGCAAACCAAGAAGATGCTTGAACGATTCCATATACTGGACCCAAAGCCATAGGATACTCCAGTAGCTCATTGCAAGATTTTACGAGCCTGAACAAGTGCCCTAAAAGGACACCATACAAAGTTGACAAGATGACCAAAGTACCCGATGCAGTGTGAGTCCTCTATACATTATGGTGTGTAACAAGACCCCAAAAAACTCATGTAATCGTAGGATTGGATTTCAGAAAATCAAGTTTAAGACACTAGATTGCAACCAAAAGGATACTCTCTGTACGAAGGATCACGTGCTATGACTATCGGAGATGATGCTTCGACTAGCCAGCTATGCATGCTGATTAGGGTGGGGACCTAGATACACGTGGATCCACCTCAGGCTATAGTCCATGCTAGATGACATACACATCGCATGGAACTGCAGCATAAGTGTTGCCCAATTGTATTAGACCGCTCCATCGACCATGGAAGCGAAACACGATTGCATGTTCTCTCACCGGGCAGAAATCTGTTTGGATAAAAAGGTTTCTGATAATCTTATGAGTTGTCAATAAACTATTGCCTTGAGTTGCCCTAGCATATGGCTGTGCACTACGGTAAAATCAAACAAATAGAAAAGGGTACTATTTCACAAAAGGCGAAATGACTACTTGTAGAGTAATCTTGGAGTAGATCGACTACGGGCCAAAGTGTAGGCACCTCCCATTCCTAAACCACATAAGAATTGTCTTTGTGGATTACTTTAGAGAATTGGGATTCGGTAGTCGATCACTGGCAATATGATTGATGAGCATATGAGACATTGATAATTGGATTTTAATTGGATTTGTTTGATTATGCTGCATGTTGTTTCAATACATGTATGATACGTTTACATATCCTGTACTAGCATAGAACATGTCGCGCACACACTAGATTGGCTCCCTCACACGAGCAACCGCCTTTACGATATCCTGGATAGTCCAGATGAGTAGAAGATGAGACAGAATCCCGATAAGTGCTAGAAGCCTATGATATATATGAGCTACATCTATCATTAGTGCAAGACGCCTGTCAGAAGAATTTAATTGTCGCATTGGAATAAGTTCCAAGGTGAGATTGGTTTGTCGCCATTCGAACATGGTCAGTACCCCAAGCCATGTATAGTCTGCGTACAGAAAGCCAGATGAGAGAACTGATTTCGATTCGCATATGTGTGACATTCAGTACTCGGGTTTGGTAGTCATAAGAGCTATTGGACTTATATATTCATAGTGGTCCCTATGGGATAGGACATGTGCTCTGATTAGAGTTCAAACACTATGGCGCATATCTTGTCGAGATAACGCGTGTTGATGAGTGACATGAGGTGGCGAGTAGAACTAGTCCCAGAGATTCCTCGCCGTGTGAGCCTCGTCGATCACATAAAAATGATTGAAACATTATACCCTTAGTGCTTTTATCCGTGTCGTGGAGAAACGGTTCGGTGGTGCTACTTTAGTGTGACACCTTACGGCTATGAATGATTCGGCCTTCCGGACACTGCTAGGAAAGCAGCTGAGTCGAATCAAAGCGGCACAATGGATGGAAAGGAAGATTCTCCTTGCATCACTCTTTGTTATATTCATTGGGCCCACCTACAAGATCTTATGGGATCATGCAAGATATGAATATAATAAAGGAGATGTAGACTCATTGGTCCTCATAGTCTACTAGATGACAATTGACAGAATTTGGGGGATACAATATATATATGTGTGTGTGTGTGTGTGTGTGTCGGTTGCATTATTTCTAAAGGTAGAGTGCGCCTGTTTCTAGCTCGTCTCGTACGAGTTTAGAGTATGAAACTCCCGAAATGCAGGTTCTCTCAACAGTCACACACCAAGGCCACAAAACACTTTGGTAGATGATAATAGTTGGAGATTGGGGGAGACTAGATGAAATGTGATTGTGCAGTCCCACTGTGCGAGTGGGAGATGTTAGCATTTGGTGCGCCCATGTGGGATGCCCAATGCAAATATTACAACCTTATGGGGTTGGCTGCGATAATGCTCAAACCTTAAGGGGTTAGTAGCAAAGGCACGAACCCTAGGGGGTTATGTGCAAACTAGGTATCAGTCTCTCTATATAAGGAGACAGCCTCCTACATATATTATGTGAGACATAATACACAATACACTACTGTGCAGAGATCGTGTGCTAATCAAAGACAGTTCTAGGAGGCCTCCCTCTCTAACTAGTCTCCATTGGTGGACCTTGGTGTGGATCAGAGCTCTCGTCCTAGTGATTCGAGCCAGACTGTGGGAGCAAGATTGGTGCGTGAAAGCAAGCAACCTATGATCATCCGCTGCGCTAGGAGCTAAGGAAGAAAAGGTACACACATGAATCTTTTGCTATAATTCATGTTGTAGATCTGTATGTGATAGATCACGTTATTCCTTCACATGTTATGATTCTTGGATGCTCCGGGATGTTGAGAACATGAATATCATAAGAAGCAAGAATGTAATAGTTAATGAGAAGACGATATAAGGATATGTCGAGTGATACTATAGACACATACTAGAGTTCCATTTATTCCTGAACATAACTCAATCTCTCTAAATCATGCTTCTCTATGGACCTCTTCAAGAGCCATTTGAGTTAATCCACAAGACAAGAGCTGATGCTACAGCGTACACAATCAAATATTCCACATCCTTATATGACGAAATAGCTCAGCTGACAGCCACAATCAAAGGGCTGAAAGCCAAGTTTGCTGAGAAGTCTGAATACCAACCTCTTCCCCACCATGCCATACTTCTAACTGAGTTATCCAAATATTCCATAGCTCTTATCCAGCTACAGCACAAACACCTTTAACATGAGAATTGAACGTAATAGTTCGCCCATGGGGATTAAAGGCAATGACGATTCTGTTGTGGAGGTAGCCATTGGAGATGATAAAAAAAATGTTATAGAGGATCAAAGTGCAAAAAATGCTGAATTTGAGCATATCAACTGAGGGTGGAATCGGGAATGATTTCAGGAACAAGTTGCTCATGACTTAGCTCGAGAAAGATAAAAGTCGTCCAACATTCATAATCACAAAGTTGATATAATGAATAAGAATGCTTAAATTAAAGTGACAATAATCTAGGATTTCTTTGAGATTCAACAAAGTTGTTCAATCCACAACTAAAATCTCTCAAAAGATGGAGACATCAATTAAACGCAAGAAAAACACAGTTCATAAAAAATGTAAATAACTAATCAAGAAGTGTGGCATTTGTTTCACTTGGATGACGACTCTACTAGAGTGATCTTGTTGATCTTGGTTTGAAGGAGCTCCAGGAGTCCCCGACTCGGGAGTATTTGGTCAAGTCCTTGACCAAATGAATTGAGGAAGCAAGACAAATAAAGGTAAGAGAATCTGCATTGAGGAGGTAAATGACCCTTATGATTCTTTCGTGGTGTAAGCCACTATTGTAGAAAATTTTGTTGAATGGGATCGAAGTGCCAAAAATGTTAAATTTAAGCATATCAAGTGAGAGTGCATTTCAAGAACGAATTTTTCATGATTTGTCTCTTGATACATTAAAGACGCCAAATATTCAGAACAAGCATTTATTTTGAAAAAATATTCAGTCACACATCTAATAATATGAATAAGAAACAACACTTAAATGAAAGTGGCAATACTTTCTAAGATAACCACCAATCTTCTCTATCTCTGATTCAGAATAATTAGATAGAGCTCAATCCCAAGAAAAATCAGGGTGTAACCTAATACTTCTAAAGCCCAGACCCTACTTATGTTGTGTATGAATCGTGTAACATACACAACCACGTTCAATGGTGTTACCGAGTAGGGAAAGTTATCCATGTCAATTTAGTGATTAAGTGTTATTTTTTGCAACATGCACCACAAATTTCAATCGTGTTCCACACTAACCTTTAATTTTGTGTCATTTTTGGGTCGGGTTATTGTGTCGTGTAGGAAACTCTAAATACTAACCCCAAGTCGGAAGATGAGTCCTCTTAAAAATTATTTTGAGAACATCTCGTAGAATGAAGGCATGGGGCATTCAATAGATCATTTTTCAACAAGTGATTTCCATCTTTAACTTGTTAATGTTCATACTAGAGTAGGGTTTGAAAAACCACGCGAGTGTACTTTCTTACTTGAATTTATGTTGTACTTTCACAGCAGACATTCTAAAATTGAAAGAAATGAAGCATGCATTCATACATACATACATACATACATATAACACATCTTGGTGCGCTTGTGCTGACGACATATTTTAACATGTTCAACATCTAAACTCGATAGATAAGCAAAATGTTCTTGTTGTGCGCCGTTCGAATTTGAAAAATCCTTGAAGAAATTACAAACAAACCAATAGATGTTAAGATAAACTTATTTAAATTTTAGGTATTATTGGCCTTGAAGTTCACACGTGTACCAGTTTACTGTGGATAAAACTAAGGCTAAACCTTTATAGCAGAGCAAACATTTCCGATGTATTGGTTTGAACTGGCGGAGACGACAATACGACCTCTTATTACTTTCTGTTTGAGCATCGAAGTTACTCTCTTCAGTGTTTTAAAACCAGAATTTAACTTTTTCAACATCTAAAATTATAGATAAGCAAGTTGTGGTTGTGCGCCATGTGGATTTTTAGAGCCCTTAAACAAATCATAAAAAACAACAACTGAAGATAAAATAAACATATTTACGTTTATGCATTCTCAGTTTTGAAGGTTACACATAATATAAGTAAACATTGAAAGACACTAAGGCTAATCCTATGTCAATCGTGTTCCACACTATGACACTAACCTGTAATTTTGTGTCACTTGTGGGTTGGGTTATCGTGTCGTCTCTAAGTACTAAACCCAAGTCAGAAGATGAGTTTCCTTGAAAACTATTTTGATAACATCTCCCGAAATAGAATGAAGGCAGGGCGCATTCAAAAGATCATTCTTCAACAAGATATTTCCATCTTTAACTTGTTGGTTTTCATACTGGAGCAGGGTATGAAACCATGCTTCTATTTTTGTGTGACAAGCGTAAAAAGCTCATAGAGAATATGCTAGTGTACTTTCTTACTTAATTTTGTATTGCACTTTCACAGGAGATTCTATCATTGAAAGAAACGAAGCATATACACACACACACACACACACACGTGTGTGTGTGTGTATGTATATATATATATATATAACACATCTTCGTGCGCACGTTCCGACACCATATTCTAACATGTTCAACATCTAAAGTCGACAGATAAGCAAATTGTTATGTCATTTGGATTTTGAAAAAAAAAAAAAAAAAAACAAACAAACAAAAGATAAGATAAACATATTTAAGTTTAGGCATTCTTAAATTTGAAGGTTACACATTGTATGAGTAAACATAAAAAGACACTAAGGCTAATTCTGTATCAATCGTGTTCCACACTAACCAGTAATTTTGTGTCATTTTTGGGTTGGATTATCGTGCCGAGTAGGAAACTCTAAATACTAACCCCAAATCAGAAGATGAGTTTCCTTGAAAACTATTTTGAAAACATCTCCTAAAATAGAATGAAGGCGGGGTACATTCAAAAGATCATTCTTCAACAAGAGATTTCTATCTTTAACTTGTTGATTCTCACACTGGAGCAGGGTATGAAAAATCATGCTTCTATTTGTGACAAGTGTAAAAAGCTCATAGAGAATATGCGAGTGTAGTTTCTTACTTAATTTTGTGTTGCACTTTCACAGGAGATTCTACAATTAAAAGAAATGAAGCACGGATATTTATACATGTTCAGCATCTAAACTCGAAAAATAAGCAAATTGTTGTTGTTGTGCGTCGTTCATATCTGAGCAACCCTTGAAGAAAGTACAAACAACCCAATAGAAGATGAGATAAACTTATTGGCTAAATTGCAACGAAGATACCCATATTTTGCAAAATCGAGCAAGTGGGTGCTCAAATTTCAAAATCGAGCACCACAGATCCCAAATTTTTGACTTTCGAGCAAGTAGGTATCTTCCGTTAACTTTTCGTTAATATTGGACGGAAAATTATAAAAAAAAAAACTTTAGATAAAATACAAGTTTAACTAAAAAATCTAAAAAAAAAAAAAAAAAAAAAAAAAACTAAATTTTTAATTTAATAATTTGATATATGTAAGATAATGCAATATATTTTTATCAAAATTACATATTTTTACATCATGATATGAAATATGTTTTTATTAACACATATCCGTCAATCGCAAATTCCTAATTTTTTTTATTAGTGTTTAAAAAGAATCTCGAATTTCAGACATTCACATGTACTTTTTAAGAAAATAATAATATACAAGTATCTTTGTACTTTTTTATACAATAGCCTCTTTTACATTTGCATGAAAAATATAAATTATTACAATGAAAAAAACTACTCAAGAATGTCATGTGTCAACTCTTGTTAGTTGTTAAAATGCACAAAGATATTTGTATGTTATTGTTTTATTAAAAAAATACATGTGAAATTATGAAGTTTTGTGATTTTTAAAAAAAATTGTTAAAAAAAGTTCAAAGACTCTAAGATTTACAGATATATGTTAATAAAAATATATATCATATCTTGAAATGATGTATGAATATGTAATATTCACAAAACATATTGTATTATCTTACATATATCAAATTATTAATTTTTTTTTAATAAAACTTGTATTTTAAAAAAATTTGAAGGTGAAAATAGGGGGTACAAAAGTCTTTTTAAAATTTTGTCCAATATTAACGGAAAGTTAACGAAAGGGTACCCACTTGCTCGAAAATCTAAAATTTAAAACCTGTGGTGATCGATATTGAAGTTTGGGTACCTACTTGCTCGATTTTGCAAAATATGAATACCTATGGTGCAATTTTGTCAAACTTATTTAAGTTCAGATATTCTTAGCGTTGAAGTTTACACATGTACCAATTTATTGTGGAAGAGACTAAGGCTAAACCTTTTATATATATTAGAGCAAACATTTCCAATGTGTGGTTTGAAACTGGCGGAGACAAGTAGTCAAATTTGGCCCAAACTGTTAGACCGGAGCATAGTTTTAAAAACCGGACCGGACCGGCCGGTTCGACCGGCGAACCGGTGCCTGACCGGTCCGGTCCAGCAATCTGACCGTACATGCTGACGAAAACCAGTCAAAACCGGCCGGTTTTCGACCGAACCGGTCGGTCCGGTCCGGTCCAACAATCCGACCGTACATGCTGACGAACCGTTCGAACCAGTCAAAACCGGCCGGTTTTCGACCGAACCGGTGAACCAGTCGATTGAAAATCGGCCGGTTCGAACCACTTCGAAAAACAATTCGTGCACCAGCTGGGAATAGAACCCAGTACTTCATGCATGCAATCAAGTGGACAATACCACTGGGCCATGGTCACTTTTGGTTACCTGAGCCTACTTTTATTATATAATTCTTTGTTAGAATCATTACTTGAACCCACCAAACATTATTAAAATAAAAAAAGTACATACATGATGAAATCTCATACTGTAAAAGAGTTCAGTTTTAGTATTGTAAAACTCTAGTCCATATAAAATTATATATCAACATAATTTGCTCTTATAATAATTTTAATTTTAAATTACACATGAATGTAATTGTATTTTATATAAAATATATTTAATCATATGTTTTCAAAATGGTCATGTAATTGTTGGGTGATTTGATCAACATGTTGGTCATATTTAGGTTTTCTACTCCTATTTTAATTTTATATATATATATATATATATATATATATATATATATATATATAGGGTAAAAGACAAAAACCACCCCTTGAGTATGGGTGATATACAAAAACACCCTTCGTGTTTGGGGATATACAAAAACCACCCCTGTAGAGACAAAAACCACCCCTGACACCGGATGAATGTTAGACAAAAAACACCCTTCTGTTAATGTCAGTTTATAGAGGGGTGCAATATGACTTTTTCATGACCATTTTGCCCTTATTTGTGTTTTGGTGTTTATTTTGTTTTTTTTCTTGGTGTTATTGACCAACACCACCACCACCTCCACCACTATTACCACCACCACCACCACCAACAACAACAACAACAACAACCAACAAGCTAACACCTAAGCCTAATCAAAATCAAAACCACCACCACTGACCAAAACTCCTCAAAAACACCCACAAATGCCCCAACATCATCACCTAACACATCCACGCAGCTTCTGAGATAGGGTCACACCATCGACCATCATCACCATGCCCAAGTATCTATTGTCGCCGTTTGTCTTATTCTTCTCTGACTCATATAACCCTTGAAATAGAGAAGTGTTTCGTCTTCTTTGCAAATTGAAATGGCATCCCCACAAAAACGGTCTCTCAGGTTCGCCTATTTATCAACTATATTACTACTCATCTATCACGAATGAGAATCAGCATCCTTTAACCATTGAAGACATCAGAAACGCTTGTAAGCTACCTGACAAATTTTTTCAAATGAAATCTGAACAAAAATCCAATACGGCTCTGAAGTTCTTCCAAGACTGTGGCTGTACCCTACTAACCCAAGTGCACAAAGTGGTTTCCAAAAGCCCTGAAGTTCTCTTTAGCAAAATCGACGAAAACCTCAAGCCCAAGATCCATTTCTTCGCTTCTATTGGCTTGTCTGAAACCGCCGGCGCAAGGATGCAGAGAGAGAGAGAGAGAGAGAGAGAGAGAGTTAGATCTAGACGACAGAGGGAGGTGTCGGCGTGGGCTTCGAACGGAGAAGAAGAAGGTGTCGGCGCCATGAAAGAGACGGCGTCGACGCAGGCGGAGCGTACGGCGAAATCGGAGTCCCTGAGGGCGTCGGAGGACGCCGAAGTGCATCTTGGGGAGGTGGGTCGAGAGGGCGTCGCCGTGGTTTTCGGAGAGGAAGCCCAGGAGGCGGAGGGTTCGGTGGTAGATATGCAGTTGAGGAAAGGGGAGAAGCCGTCGTGGGTGATTCCCCGTGCGATTGATTCGAGCTCAGTGGTGGCGACGGCGAGGGTGTCGCGGTCGGCGAGCTTGTTGAGACAGAGATAACGGGAACTTGGAGGTGGAGGAAGAAGAAGATGCAGACGAGGAAGAAGGAAGTGAACGGATGTGAAGAAAGAGGGGATGAGATAGGGTTTAGGGGAAATATATACAGGGTCATTTTTTTACATTTCAAGGGCATTATTGTCATTTCCCCAGTCCGTTAGTGTACCATTATCTCTTAACTCTGACAGGGGTAGTTTTTGTATATCCCCAAACACGAGGGGTGTTTTTGTATATCACCCATACTCAAGGGGTGGTTTTTGTCTTTTACCCATATATATATTATAAACCTAAAAATGTATTTGTTGTTGACAATAATTTAGTTATTTTTTGTGTTTGTTTATTTTTTTAAAATGGATATTATTATTTAAAAAATATTATAACTCTAAATAAGGTTTAAATTAAAACATTCAAGTGTTTTTTTGGCTATTTTTCATTATGTTTGCTATTTTTTGTATAAAAATAATAAATATATATTATTAAATAAACGTGCGATTGAACGGGTCCGACCACCGGTCCGACCGGTCCGACCATGAACCGGTGCCTTACCGGTTCGATGGCCGGTCCGGTTTTGAAAACTTTCGACCGGAGTGTGTGTGTGTGTGTTTATGACACATTTTGGTGCGCTTGTTCTGACACCATATTTTAACATGTACACCATCTAAACTCGATAGATAAGCAATTGTTGTTGTAGGTCGTTCAGATTCGAGAAACCCTTGAAGAAATTACACACAACCCAATAGAAGATGAGATAAACTTATTTATGTTTAGGTATCCTTGGCCTTGAAATTTACACGTATACCAGTTTACTGTGGAAGAGACCAAGGCTAAATCTTTATAGCAGAGCAAACATTTCCAATGTGTTGGTTTGAAGCTGGTGGAGACGATAGTACGGTTTCTTATTACATTTTGTTTGAGCATCAGAATTACTCTCTTCAATGTTTTGAAACCAGAATTAAACATCTAAATCTATAAATAAGCAAGTTGTTGTTGTACCCCATTTGAATTTTGAGAATCCTTCAAGAAACTATAAACAAACCAACAGAAGATAAGATAAACATATTTAAATTTAGGTATTCTTAGTTTGAAGGTTACACAACATATAAGTAAGCATGAAAAGACACCAATGCTAATAATGTATTGTAGAGTAAACATTGACAGTGATTTGTGTGTAATGGGTGGAGACGGTTGCACGACACCACAACACGAACCCAACACAAAGTTAGCGGGTTTGAGTCGACACGAACCCAACACAATGTTTGCGGGTTTCCCTTTCCAAATTTATTCATGGTTTGCAGCTTCTCAGCTATCCTTGAGATATTAGCAGTTCTCTTACCATTCGCATTATAGCACTTATATATCCTTAAAGTGAACTATTTACATTAGGTCTTTCGTGAATTTGAGATGTTATCACCAACACAACGGATTTTTATAAAATTAAAAGACAAAATGTGGAGGGATTGTTATATCTTTATTAGACAACATTCAAAAGAATCTGATGTGGTGAAAGTCACGAAATCTAATCCGTGCCATTTTTGGGTCGGGTTTTCGTGTCGAGTTAGAAGTTCTCACTACTAACAAAGTGTCAAGCCCAGATCTCTTGAAAAATAAGATAATGTGAAACCAGTATTGTAGACTATTTTGGTAATATACTATGAAATGGAACAAATCAGACTCAGTGGTGTTGCTGTAGCCACAACTAAAATCTTTCAAAACACGAAAATATCGATTAAATAGAAGAACATGGTTCATAACATCGCACGTAAATTATCAAGAACTGAGACATTAACGCCATTTGGTGGACGATGACAAGTGTGAGGATTGGACCAATGTTGGTGGCAACTGCTATGTTAAGTAGCTCAAGAAGGATGAACCAGTAGGTGCTAAGCTGAACTCGATCTGTGCTGGAAAAGATGATTCCTCTGCGATGGATTCGTCCCTGCAGCTCTTGGAGTTCCTTAAGTGCTCTCAATCATTTGATTCGATGATCTCCAGGTTAGTTCCGAACCCCGCTATCTCCATCAGTATATGATTTTGATTCTCCTAGATGAATGATCTCCAACACTTTAGTCTAGTTGATCATAGGTTTCTTTGGGAAATAGAGTGAGAAACTTGGGACTTAAGACCAAGTCATTCACAATTTTGGTATGTCTCTCTCAGCCTCTGGGTTGTTTTCTACTTTACCACCCATGTCTTACTCAAATTGGCTGGTAATGAGGGGATAATCTCTTCTTTGTATGTGCTTATGATGTCACTTCAACATTCTGAAGACATATTTTATTTGTGATAACTATATATATAACAGGATTTTCTATTCTTTTAGCTGTGATAGATTGATTAGGAAATTTCTCATTCTGAAGTAACCAGTAGCATTTCAAAAATTAATTCAGCTTGGAGAATATAACACATTGCCCTGAGAATCTACAGTTGTTGAGTGATAGTATAATACATTATATGAGAGTTTCTAGTATTGTAATAAATTTGATACCATTAACAAGTAATGAAATCATTTTTTTTTTTTGCAGTTTCTCTTTTAACCAGCTTATTTAGCACATTAACTGGTAAACATAAATCACGCTAGTCACTACGGCTCTATGCTATGTGTTGGCACCTTGTACAATGAATAAAGCTCAATACTTTAAATACACGAAGGGTCACACTTCTTGCTTTCCGATTTGGCACCTCACTGAAGGGGACTAATTTTGTATTGGCTCCAAATCTCACACCAACTGGAGATGCTATTTGTTGATATGTTGCTGGACACATGTATCTTAAGATCGAAGTATGCAAATTGTTTTCTTCGAAATATGACTTGCGCATCTGGTAACCAATAGAGCTTTGCGGACATCACCTTTTCCCGACGATTCAGAATGCACTAGAAAACATCGAGTAGGGAAGAGGTATGCATTGCCAGATTTCCTTCTCTAAGTCTTAATGTTGTTCTCTACTCTAATTTTTGTAGTCTGCTTTATTCACTTTATAAATATACAGATTCTATCCCATGTATCTCTGAGTTGAATTACTTTTACAATTATCTTTAGTCGGATAGATCCTGGTGCAAAACTTGTCATGGGCTTTCGAAAGTCATCAAAGTCTGGATGTGCAAGTCCGCTTTGTGTATCAGTGGTCTCATCGTTGTCGACTCCCTCAATGTTGTTATTTTGCATTTGTCTCTTATGATACTGATATATTGCTACTTCCAATAAAACATGACACCTGAGTATCTAGTCTTCCTAATGAAACTCCTCCAGGAGAAACCTCAAGGTCAGGTTTCAACGACAACCTCTCTACTGTAAGTTATCTCTGGCCTAAGTGGTTAGTACTTTGTTGAAATTCCTTGCATTGGATGATTGATAAATTTGATGACCTTCAATGAAAACGGTTGGATCAAATGAAGGCTCAAGGATTAGCAGACAAAAACAGATCGAACCATTGGGTCGAAGAGCAAGAGGCTGCTCATGAACAATGACGATGTGAAGGGTCTGAGGCTGACATGGAAAGATGAGCACCTCAGGTAAACAGAGTGAACTTAGAAACATGTAATCTAATTACATGTTCGACAGTTCACTCTATTAACATGAGGTGGTCATCTTTCCAAGTCAGCCACAGACCCTTCACATCTTCATTGTTCACGAGCAGCCTCTTGCTCTTCGACCCAATGGTTCGATCTTCTTTTTCTCTGCTATTCCTTGAGCCTTTATTTGACCCAACTTTTTTCATTGAAGGTCATCAAAGTTATCAATCAATTCAAGGAATTTCAATAAGTAGTAACAGATAAGGCCAAATATAACTTACAGTAGAGAGGTTATCATTATAACCAGACCTTGGGGTTTCTCCTGGAAGAGCTTCATTAGGAAGACTAGTTACTTAGGTGTCATGTTTTCTTTGGAGAAGCAATATATCAGTATCGTAAGAGAACAAATGCAAAATAACGTTGAGGGAATCAAAAACGATGAGAACACGGATACACAAAGCGGACCTGCAGATCCACATAGTTTGATGACATTCTAAAGTCCAAGACAAGTTTTCCACCAGGATCTATTCGATTAAAGATAATTGTAAAAGAAATTCAACTCAGAGATACATGGGATATAATTTGTATATTTATAAAGTGAATAAAACAAACTACAAAAATTAGAGAAGATAACAACAAAAAGACTTAGATAGGGAAATCTGGCAATGCCATACTTCTTCCCTACTCAATGTTTTCTAGTGCTTTCTGAATCGTCGGGAAAAGATGATGTCCGCGAAGCTAAATTAATTACCAAATGTGTCACGAAGTTTCTCATTCTGAAGTAACCAGTAGCATTTCAAGAGTTAATTCAGCTTGGAGGATAGAACACATTGCCCTTAGAATTTACAGTTGTTGAATGATAGTATGATACATTATATGATAGTTTCTAGTATTGTAATAAATTTGTTACCCTTTACAAGTAATGAATCATTTTTTCTCTTTTAACCAGCTTATTTGACACATTAACTGGTAAGCATAAGTCACGCTAGTCACTACGGCTCTTCTGTATGTATGCTATGTATTGGAACCTTGTACAATGGATAAAGCTCATACTCTATATACACGAAGGGTTACACTTCTTGATGTCCAATTTGGCACTTCACTGAAGGGCCCTAATTTCTATAATTTTGTATTGGCTCCAAATCTCATACCAATCGGAGATGCTATTTGTTGATATGTTGCGGGACACATGTATTCCCAAATTAAAGTATGCAAACTGTTTTCTTCGTAATATGAACTTGCACATCTGGTAATCAATTTAGCTTCGCTGACATCACTTTTTTCCCCACGATTCTGAAAGCACTAAAAATATCAAGTAGGGAAGAGGCATTGTCAGATTTACTTCTCTAAGTCTTGTTGTCTTCTCTAATTTTTTCGTTTGATTTATTCACTTTAAAAATATACATACCCTATCCGATGTATCTCTTAGTTGAATTTCTTTTACAATTATCTTTAATGGAATAGATCCTGGTGGAAAACTTGTCATGGGCTTTCGAAAGTCATCAAACTCTGTGGATGTACAATTCTGCTTTGTGTATCAGTGTTTCCCTCAACGTTATTTTGTCACTTTACTGATATATTGCTTCTTCCAAGAAAACATGACACCTAAGTAGCTAGACTTCCTAATGAAGCTCCTCCAGGAGAAACCTCAAGGTCTGGTTTAAACGACAACCTCTCCACTGTAAGTTATCTCTGGCCTAAATCGTTACTACTTTGTTGAAATTCCTTGCATTGGGTGATTCATAAGAGTTTGATGACCCTTCAATGAAAAAGGTTGGATCAAATGAAGGCTAAAGGAATAACAGAGGAAAAAAATATCGAATCATTCGGTCCAAGAGCAAGAGGGTGCTCATGAACAATGAAGATGTGAAGGGTCTGTGGCTGACATGGAAAGATGAGCACCTCAGGTTAACAGAGTGAACTTAGGTGATTACATGTTTCTAAGTTCACTCTGTTAACATGAGGTGCTCATCTTTCCAAGTCAGCCACAGACCCTTCACATCTTCATTGTTCATGAACAGCCTCTTGCTCTTGGACCAAATGGCTCAATCTCTTTTTTTCTCTGCGATTCCTTGAGCCTTCATTTGATCCAACCTTTTTCATTAAAGGTCATCAAACTTATCAATCACCCAATGCAAGGAATTTCAACAAAAGTACTAATGAATCAGGCCTGAATAACTTACAGCAGAGAGGCTGTCGTTAAAACCAGACCTTGAGGCTTCTCCCGGAGAAGCTTCATCAGCAAGACTAGTTACTTAGGTGTCATGTTTTCTTTAAGAAGCAATATATCATTATCATAAGAGACAAAATGCAAAATATCGTTGAGGGAATCGACAACAATGAGAACACTAACACACAAAGCGGACCTGCACATCCACAGAGTTGGATGGCTTTTGAAAGCCCATGACAAGTTATCCACCAGTATCTATCCGGCTAAAGATACTTAATTGTAAAAGAAATACACCTCAAAGATACATGGGATAAAATATGTATATTTATAAAGAGAATAAAACAAACTACAAAAATTAGAGAAGATAACAACAAAAGACTTAGAGAAAGAAATCTGGCAATGCCATACTTCTTCCCTACTCAATAATTTCTAGTGCTTTCTGAATATTCGGGAAAAGGTGATGTCCGAGTAGCTAAATTGATTACCAGATGTTCAAGTTCATACTACGAAGAAAATAATTTGCATATTTTGATTTTAGGATTCATGTGTCCAGCAACATATCAACAAATAGCATCTCCAATTGGTGTGAGATTTTAGGCCAATACAAAATTATGGAATTAGGCCCCTTCAGAGGTGTCATTCTGGTGCCAAATTGGATAAAAAGAAAGCAAGAAGTGTGAACCTTCTTGTATATAAAGTATAGAGCTTTTGCATTATTCATTTTACAAGGTGCCATACATAGCATACGTACAGAAGAGCCGCGGTGGCTAGTGTGACTTATGTTTGACGTGGAACCCAAGTTCTCAATAAGATATTAGAGTCAAGAGCTATTCTTGTGGTCACCAACCACCGTTTATCTAGTCCACATGTGTGACTCGTGTCTTAAATCAGAAGTTGAGACATTCATTGCTAGGCTAAATGCACCCACGAATGCTCAAGAAAAGAGTAAACCCCTTCTCAACTTCAACCAAACCCAAGAGGCAAGGCCTCAACCAATGTGAAGCATGCTAAGGCTACCATTTTGAGAAGTGGATAAGTGCAATACATGGAATCACAAAGCGAAGACTTAAGAGACTCAAAGGAATGTGGATGATGTGAAAAGTAATAGTCTTAGGAGGTTTTTGTATTTACCATACTTAGTGAGACTAGTAGGGTAATTAATGTTTGCTGTAATCACTTTATAAGGGTTGTGAATATTGAATGAAAGCTACGGAAAAATTATGCACCCTTTATGGTATCAGAGCTACCTAACCGTCGCCGCAGCACGTCGTCCTCCTGTGCACTGCCCGCCGCTGCCGCCTACTGCCCTATCTCCCTCCCTCACGATTCCGCCTGTATCGTCGCACTCACCGGCGTCGATTCCTGCTCTGGTTCTGTTCTCGGTTGCCCGAAGAAAACCAATCGAGCCCGAAGAAATTCCCGTTCGATCTCCTGTGCCATTCGTCCTTCTTCCTGCAACGTCGTCGCGCGGCCCTTCTTCTTTACTGGGTGTGCAACGTACCCTCTGCTTCGCTGCAACGTGTCCTCTGCTTCGCTGTGTGTAGCGTCTCTGCCCTAGCGCGTGTGATCCACGCAGTGCTTCCTCACTCAGCGCACAAACAGGCCCAGACCATTGATTTAATCAGCTCCCTAGCTAGGCTCACGTGCACTACTCCCAGACGGCACCTGTGTTTTGAATTGTTGGTTTGAGTTGTGGGACACCAATTTTTTTTTTTTTTTTTTACCAAAAAAAAAATACGTGAATCAACTAGCTACTGTTGCTAGTTGTTCTTCTCGAGTCTTTGCCTCTCTCATCCTTCACAAGACATATTTCTCACATCATCCATGTGTATTAACAAGCAAATTGGTGCTTCTCCTCTAGCGTCGCTACTAACTCAACAGTCACATAATTGTTCAGGCAATGGTAATCGTCGTCAGTGTCGCCGAATAGGTCGTGGACGCGCCCAACAACAGCACCCTGCCCCACCTGCTTCCCCTCATGGCAGCTGGGTGTGGTGTCCTTCCCCATTGCCCCCGACTGCTCAACCATGTCTCCATCCCGCAACGAAGGATTGGGCACAGCCAGGTCCCTCTCAACCTGCAGCTATGTCAGGTATTCTTGGTCCAGTACCTGCTCAGTGTCCACAGGTTCTTGCTGCCACTGCGGGTTCATCTCCCTCTGTTACTGCTTTGAGTTCGGAACTTGCTGGCATGACATTTAATGCTCCGGATAATACTTGGTACATGGACTCTGGGGCCTCCTCTCATATCACATCTCAGACAGGTACTCTCTCCTCTGTCTCATCACGTTCTCCAATTTCTAATATGATGGTCGGGAATGGGATGCAAATTCCAGTGTGCGGTTCCGGTCAACATACTATTACTACCCTAGCCCGTCCCCTACACCTCAAAAATGTACTTCTTGCTCCAAACATCATGTGGCTCTTTCGCCACAAGTTTCGCGCTGATGGTAGTCTGCAGCGCTATAAGGCGCGATTGGTAGCTAATGGGAAGTCCCAGCTGGTTGGGATTGATTGTGAGGAGACTTTCAGCTCGGTTGTCAAACCGACCACCATCCGTACAGTTCTCAGCATTGCCGTCACGCGCTCTTGGCCGATTCGTCAGCTGGATGTCAAGAACGCTTTTCTTCATGGTGATCTCTCTGAGACGGTATACATGCATCAGCCTCCTGGTTACCGCGACACACGCCATCCTGACTTTGTTTGCCGGTTACGCAAATCCTTATATGGTCTGAAGCAGGCTCCCCGTGCTTGGTTTCAGCGATTTGCCACCGTCCTCACACATTCTATCGTTTTCTCTGGTTGCTCGTGTGATGAGTCTCTTTTCTTCTACAGTCGTGGCTCGGACATCGTCTACCTCCTCCTATATGTGGATGATATCGTCATCACTGGGTCGTCTCCGGTTGTCTTGGATCAGATTGTCTCCCAGCTCTCTGGAGAGTTTGCTATGACTGACCTGGGCCATCTGCATCACTTTCTGGGCATTGCTGTCACCCGTGATTCGTCTGGCTTGTTCCTGTCTCAGCATCAGTATGCGACCGACATTCTTCGTCGTGCCTCTATGTCGACCTGTAAGTCTACTGCCACCCCTGTTGAGGTAGGAAGTAAACTCACAGCTACATCTGGCCCGCCGGTTGCTGATCCTACATTATACCGCAGCCTTGCTGGGGCCTTGCAGTACCTCACGTTCACTCGACCAGACATCCAGTATGCAGTTCAGCAGGTCTGTCTCTTCATGCATGACCCTCGTGAGCCACACTTTCATGCCCTAAAGCGTATCTTACGCTACATCAGTGGGACTCTTGAGCATGGTCTACGGGTCTCTGCCTCAGCTGCTGATTCTCTCACTGCCTACACTGATGCCGATTGGGCTGGTTGCCCGGACACGCGTCGCTCCACTTCTGGTTACTGTGTCTTCTATGGAGACAATCTTCTCAGTTGGTCGTCCAAACGTCAGGCAACGGTCTCCCGCTCCAGTGCTGAGGCTGAGTATCGGGGTGTTGCTAACGCCGTCTCCGAACTCTGCTGGGTTCGGAATTTACTTCTTCAGCTTCGTGTCACCCCGCCTCGGGCCACTGTCGTGTATTGCGACAATGTGAGTGCTGTCTATCTCTCTAGTAATCCTGTCCAGCATCAGCGTACTAAACATGTTGAGATTGATCTACACTTCGTTCGTGAGAAGGTTCGTTTGGGTCAGCTTCGCGTGTTGCACATCCCTGCTGATTATCAGTATGCCGACATCTTCACCAAAGGTCTCCCTCGGCTCTTGTTCCAGCGTTTTCGGTCCAGTCTCACTGTTGGCGAGCCTACAGCTTCGACTGCGGGGGAGTAATAGTCTTAGGAGGTTTTTGTATTTACCATACTTAGTAGGACTAGTAGGGTAATTAATGTTTGCTGTAATCACTTTATAAGGGTTGTGAATATTGAATGAAAGCTACGGAAAAATTCTGCACCCTTCATGGTATCAGAGCTACCTAACCGTCGCCGCAGCACGTCGTCCTCCTGTGCACTGCCCGCCGCTGCCGCCTACTGCCCTATCTCCCTCCCTCACGATTCCGCCTGTATCGTCGCACTCACCGGCGTCAATTCCTGCTCTGGTTCTGTTCTCGGTTGCCCGAAGAAAACCAATCGAGCCCGAAGAAATTCCCGTTCGATCTCCTGTGCCGTTCGTCCTTCTTCCTGCAACGTCGTCGCGCGGCCCTTCTTCTTTACTGGGTGAGCAACGTACCCTCTGCTTCGCTGCAACGTGTCCTCTGCTTCGCTGTGTGTAGCGTCTCTGCCCTAGCGCGTGTGATCCACGCAGTGCTTCCTCACTCAGCGCACAAACAGGCCCAAGAATACCCATCATATCCCCCACGATGAATAAGACGAGGCAAGCACGTGGTAGTAGTAACGGAGTCGAGACCACTAGGTTGGTTCGATCAGATTCAATGGGTCGATCTCGAACGGTTCCTACAATAAACTATTGTAGTGGAGATGGCCGGTGGCCCCAAGTAGCAGCCGCTCCAGACTCGTCAACGACGGAGAAGAGCGTAAAAACTATTTGGTGGTGGCAAGGTGCAACAACAACGATGACGAATATGCGGTAATGGTGGCAAGGTGCAAAAGCTATTTGGGTCACGAAGAGCGTAAAAACTCTGATACCATGATACACTATGAGAAAAAGAATATCATTGAGTGTTCCATTATCAACAAGTGCAACGAGCATATACATAGGCAACCAATACTTGGTCGACAATTAAACTGAACAAGGTAACAGGATAATCTATACTAGGAAACACAATCATAAAACCGACATAATAAAGACTAAATAACCTAACAATAATCTACTATAATGATAATATCTCTACCAGATACCATCAACCACAAAAGGGCCAAAAAGAAAAGAAACATCAAACATATAACTACATATATACAAGGGAGACAAATAATTTGGGGGAGTAGAGTTTCATACCTGAGAGATCAAAGAATTCATGCAAAAATTGTGAAAAATCGTCTTCTCATTTGTTGTCCAGTCATTCAACCTATTGTGGTTTCATTTTCTCGACAAGCTCTGTATTCTACATTCTGATCCCACGAGTGCCATCGTTCTTTGGGCTACTAGCATTTTTAACCAGTTTCTGTCTTCATCGGAAAGGATAGGGGTGCAGAGACGCTGAAAAGTGGCCATATAAAAATATAAGTCCTTCGCAATCAAGAAAGAAACCAATAACTGGGCGAGAAATTTCAAAATCATGTTCACGCACACAAGGTTTAAATGAACGAATAATATATGATAGTTAAATAGAAAATTTTCATGGAAGCACTCCAAGATAAATTATATATATATATTTGGAACTTATTGGCTATGTTATAAGGCACGAGTTTTCTTGCATAAAAGTATAATTTAATCCACCTATGTGTTGACTGATTTAACTACAGAATATCCTATGATGATGATAGAGGGCCGCATTGTACGTTCATGCACTTTATCACTCCAAACACCTATTCAACAAGTGTCTAGTTTCCCTTTGTAAGCATTCACGAGGCGATTCAATGACACATGTGCACTTTGTTATCGATACGATTAAGAGGATATACAGATTTTCTCAAACAACGGCTAAAATTCTCATCACATGAATGGACACCATATGAAAAACTGCACTTTCTCTAATTGACCTCTTGTGAAGTCACTTACATGAGTGCTAGATAATGGTTTTCTTTATTGTAATATATTCGTTGCGGCATTCTACATAAAGAGATTCTCATATGTATACAGTGGTCGAATTGAATTCATACAACATTGAGGTATTGACAGTGGAACAAAATATTGAGACGAGGCCTAAATCAGGATGAGACCTTTAGGCCTTTGCCTAACAGGCCTAGTGGACCAGCCAACATCGATTAAGATACCATCAATCCACAAGAAAGGCCCAAGATAGAAAAACTGAAACAAGAAACTATGAGGAGGCTTCCCTCTCCATCGAACTGCCGTTGGCTTGCCCTGTTGATAACTCGATTACTATGAGCCCTAATGTCCCATGGAAGGCACTTGCTAAGGTTAGTGAGGAGGAAGAAGGTGATTTCTCCTTCAAGCAGGTGCATATCGGAGATGCGAAAAAAGAGAAACTGTTTGATACAGACAACGATTCTGATGATGAGGAAAATGGCGATGAAGAAGAAAAACAGAGCATGTAGATCTATAACAGAGTAAATCCCCTGAATCCGAAGATCTTCATACCCAGCAAGCTTAAATCGAGCCTCGTCAAGAAATTCGAACACTGCCTCATCATCAAACTGCTGGGGCGAAATCTGGGTTTTAAGCTATTGGAAGCTTTTTTTTTTTTTTGGTCAAAAGCTATTGGAAGCTAGAACCCTCAAGCTTTGGAATTTGATTGCGGCAGTCAAATTCAGGTATATGGAAGAGGGATACTAATTGGTTGAGTTTCAGGACAGAAATGATAACGTGAAGGTCCTCACCGGTGGTCCATGGATCGTCATGGACCATTATCTCAAAGTCAGAAAATGGGTCACATATTTCAACCCTTCCAAAGCAAAACAGAGGTTACCTATGAACATCTTTTTAATGTGTGTTTTGATTGTGGTAGAACTGGTCACATGAAGGATCTCCGTCCACTAGGCAAAGGCAAAGTGGTCGCGCCGCCGGATTCCTGCCTGGAGAAGACAACCGGGGAGGGCAACGGTAGCCTACAGAACCAGCGGTCAAATTTCAATAATTCGGTTGGGGCATCAGGCTCCGGGTCGGGTAATTGGTACGGATATGGATAGCCACTCAACAACTCTCGGGAAGGAGCTGATTGGGTCCAACAAAAAAGAAAATATAGGAGGCCCAACAATTCTGGTGGAATTAAACTCAACCCACATACTTCAAAATCCCAAAAAGGAAGGCCCAACCAGGGGAGTATGACTCCAATGTCCAACAGATTCAAAACTTAGGGCTCCGTCAATAACAAATCTGTTGCTAAGCCCAAAAAACCTATGTCTTATGCCCCTACAGAATGGACATTTCCAGCAGACCATGATATTGATAAGGGCATTTTAGGAAAGGACACCCCTACTCAACATCTCTTCTTTGTATGTGCTTATGATGTCACATTAACATTCTGAAGACATCTTTTACTTGATATATATATATATATATATATATATATATATATATATATATATATATTCCTTTCTATTCCTGTAGCTGTGATAGATTGATTAGTAAGTTTCTCATTCTGAAGTAATATTTCAAAAATTAATTCAGCTTGGAGAATATAATGCATTGCCCTGAGAATTTACAGTTGTTGAATGATAGTATGATACATTGTATGATAGTTTCTAGTATTGTAATAAATTTGTTACCATTAAAAAGTAATGGAATCTTTTTTTCTACAGTTTCTCTTTTAACCAGCGTATTTGGCACATTAACTGGTAAACATAAATCACGCTAGCCACTACGGCTTGTCTGTACGTATGCTATGTATAAAGCTCAATACTTTATATACATGGAGGGTCACACTTCTTGCTTTCTTGTTGTCCAATTTGGCACCTCACTGAAGGGGCTTAATTTTGTATTGGCTCCAAATCTCACATCAATTGGAGATGCTATTTGTTGATATGTTGCTGGACACATATGTATCCTAAAATCTAAGTACGCAAATAGTTTTCTTCGAAATATGAACTTGCACACCTGGTAACCAATTCAGCTTCGCTGACATCACCTTTTCCCGACGATTCAGAATGTACTAGAAAACATCGAGTAGGGAAGAAGTATGGCAATGCCAGATTTCCTTCTCTAAGTCTTAATGTTGTTGTCTACTCTAATTTTTGTAGTTCGTTATTTTTACTTTGTAAATATACAGATTCTATCCCATGTATCTCTGAGTTGAATTTCTTTTACAATTATCCATAGTCGGATAGATCCTGGTGCAAAACTTGTCATGGGCTTTCGAAGGTCATCAAACTCTGTGGATGTGCAAGCCCGCTTTGTATCTCAGTGTTCTCATCGTTGTCGATTCCCTCAATGTTATTTTGCATTTTGTCACTTATGATACTGATATATTGCTTCTTCCATAAAAAATGATACCTAAGTAACTAGTCTTCTTAATGAAGCTCCTCCAGGAGAAACCTCAAGGTCTGGTTTTAATGACAACCTCTCTACTGTAAGTTATCTCTGGCCTAAGTCGTTAGTACTTTGTTGAAATTATTTGCATTGGATGATTGATAAGTTTGATGACCTTCAATGAAAAAGGTTGGATCAAATAAAGTCTCAAGGAATAGCAAAGAAAAAAATTGACCGGACCATTGGTCCCAAGACCAAAAGGCTGCTCATGAACAATGACGACGTGAAGGGTCAGTGGCTGACTTGGAAAGATGAGCACCTCAGGTTAACAGAGTCATGACTCTGTTAACCTGAGGTGCTCATCTTTCCAAGTCAGCCCAGACCCATCACCTCTTCATTGTTCATGAGCAGCCTCTTGCTCTTGGACCCAATGGTTCGATCTTTTTGTTCTCTGCTATTCCTTGAGCCTCTATTTGATCCAACCTTTTGCATTTAAGGTCATTAAAACTTATCAATCATCCAATGCAAATAATTTCAACAAAGTACTAAGGACTTAGGCTACAGATAACTTGCAGTAGAGAGGTTGTTGTTAAAACCAGACATTGAGGTTTCTCATGGAGGAGCTTCATTAGGAACACTAGTTACTTCGGTGTCATGTTTTCTTGAAAGAAGCAAACTATCAATATCATAAGAGACAAAATGCAAAATAACATTGAGGGAATCGACAACTATGAGAACACTAAAACTCAAAGTGGACCCGCGCATCCACAGAGTTTGGTGACTTTCAAAAGCCCATGACAAATTTTCCACTAGGATCTATCCGACTAAAGATAATAGCAAACAAAATTCAACTCAGAGATACATGGGATAGAATATGTATATTTATAAAGTGAATAAAAACTACAAAAATTAGAGAAACCGACAACAACAAGACTTAGAGAAGGAAATCTGGCAATGCCATACTTCTTCCCTACTCAATGTTTTCTAGTACTTTCTTAGTCGTCCGGAAAAATGTGATGTCCGCGAAGCTTAATTGATTACCAGATGTGCCAGCTCATATTACGAAGAAAACAATGTGCATAATTCGAATTTAGGATACAGACGTGTCTAGCTACATCTCGACAAATAGCATCTCCAATTGGTGTGAGATTTGGAGCCAATACAAAATTTTGGAATTAGGCCCCTCCGGGGAGGTATCCGGCGCCAAATTTGATAACAAGAAAGCAATAAGTGTGAACTTTCGTATATGAAGTATTGAGCTTTATACATTATTCATTGTACAAAGTTCCATACATAGCATACGTACAGAAGAGCCGTAGTGACTAGCGTGATTTATTTTTACCAGGTAGTGTGCGAAATACGCTGGTTAAAAGACGAACTGCGAAAAAAATGATTTCATTACTTGTTAATGGTAACAAATCTATGGCAATACTAGGAACTCTCATATAATGTATCATACTATCATTCAACAAGTATAAATTCCCAGGGCAATGTGTTCTATTCTCCAAGCAGAATTAATATTTGAAATGCTATTGATTATTTTAGAATGAGAAACTTCCTAATCAATCTATCACAGAATCCCGTTGTATATATAGTCGCCACAAGTAAAATCTGTGTTCATACATATTGTTAAAGTGACATCATAAGCACATCCAAAGAAGTGATTATCTCCTCATTACAACCCAATTTGAGTAAGACGTGGGTGGTAAAGTAGAAAACAATCCAGAGGCTGAGAGAGACATACCAAAATGTGAATGATCTTGGTCTTAAGTCTCCAGTTTCACCCTAGATTGCCCAAAGAAACGTACGATCAACTAGACTAAAGTGTTGGAGATCTTTCATCTAGGAGATTAAAAAACATATACGTGATCGGGGATTTAAGATTATCCCATAATCCATATGAGGATGTCAAAAAGCGACGTGGAACCCAGGTTCTCAATAAGATATTAGAGTCGAGCTAATCTTGTGGTCACCAACACCGTTTATCTTGTTCGTATGTGTGGCTCATGTCTTAAATCAATAGTTGAGACATTCATTGCTAGGCTAAATGCCACCCACGAATGCACAAGAAAAGTGTAAACCCCTTCTCAACTTCAACAAACCCCATGAGGCAAGGCCTCAACCTATCTGAATCATGCTAAGGCTACCATTTTGAGAAGTGGATAAGTGCAATACATGGAATCACAAAGCGAAGACTCAAGAGACTCAAAGGGATGTGGATGATGCTAAAAGATGTGGGCAAGAATAAGAGAGTGAGCCACAAATCCAATGGCAAATGTAAAAGAAAAAAAGTTAGTTGAGTCATTGCGGCCGTATTGTATTACTCATGTACTTATTGTAAGTGTGATGCCATACTTATATGACACGTGTCCATTGTACCCTATACAGAGCAACAATACCAAGATTTTACATTTTTACTCAATCGCGTGAATAATTTATACACGTGTGGCCTCCAAATAAACCTATGATTGAGGGAGGGGTGCCTTAATTCTTACTACACCAGTTTGAATAAAATTCCAAGGCTCTAGACAACACAATGCATAAAACAAGTTTTCCTCAATACTTTAGCAAAATGTTCGTCAATCAAGATACTGATAGAATATGAGAAGATAATATTAGTAAGTGTTCCATAATCAACGAGTACAACGAGCTTATAAATAGGCAATAAATACTTGATCAAAAAGAAATTAAACTGAACTAGGCAACATAATAATTTAAACTAGGAAGCACAATCATATAACGACCTAATATAGAAAGTAAATAATCTAACGATTATCAACTATAACGATACTATCTCATAACATCCCCCACAAACTCAATGTGCACATGTTGAGTTTGCAAACAGACACCAGAGCACCAGTAGAGAAGGCCAAATGGTTGTGAAGGCCGGTGTGGAGAAGGCCAAATAGGTTGCAGAGGGCAGGGAAAGCCGAAGTGGTTGCAAAGGCGAGTAGAGCAAAGTAGAAGAAGAGTATTGTACAACAGGAAACTAGCAAATAATAGTTGTATGACAAGAACAAGATAATAGTCTTATGAGAGATTGTGTCAAAATAGAGGAAGAGGAAGAAAACGAGGAGGAGGAGAAGAAGAAGATAATAGTCCTATGACAGATTGTGTCGAAGTAGAAGAAGCAAATAGTGTCAAAATAGAGGAGTTGGGAACTTAACGACGTGACGTGTCGTGTCGTGTCGTGTTGGGATAGTTTAACGACATATCAGGTCGTGGTATGGTGTTGTATAAACAAAATTACGTATTTCTAAAAGTAAGATCTCTCAAGAAGCAATAAGAAATTGGTAAGGCTCGTGCGTAATTTAAGGAACTTGAGGGAGCCAAATGGAAACAAGAAAAGTTGTGGAGCTGATTTGTAATATGATAGAAACTTTGAGGGTTCAAAGGTAATATAATTTGAATACGCATCATATCCCCACTATGGTTAAGACGAGGCAAGAACATGTAGGAGCAACGCTGTCAATAACACTAGGTTGGTTCGATCAGATTCAATGGGTCGATCTCCATCGGTTCCTATAATAAGCCACTGTAGTGGAGATGGGCGGTGGCAACAGGTAGCAGCTGCTCCAGACTCGTCGACGATGGAGAAGCATATTTGGTTCAGGAAGAGCGTAAAAGCTCTGATACCATGATAGAATATGAGAAGAATAATAATATTCAGTGTTCCATAATCAACGAGTACAACAATCATATACATAAGCAACCAATACTTGGTTGACAATTAAACTGGATAAGGTAACGGGATAATCTATACTAGGAAACGCAATCATAAAACCAACATAATATAACACCTAAATAACCTGACAATAATCTACTATTGTGGTTAATCTACTATGAGGATGTTAAAGTGACGTGGAACCCAGGTTTTCAATAAGATATTAGAGTCAAGAGCTAATCTTGCGGTCACCAACAACCGTTTATCTTGTTTGTATGTGTGGCTCATGTCTTAAATAAAAAGTTGAGACATTCATTGCTAGGCTAAATGCCACCCACAAATGCACAAGAGAAGAGTCAACCCCTTCTCAACTTCAACAAAACCCAAGAGACACGGCCTCAACCTATGTGAATCATGCTAAGGCTATCATTTTGAGAAGTGGATAAGTGCAATACATGGGATCACAAAATGAAGACTCACGAGACTTAAAGGGATGTGGACGATGCTAAAAGATGTGGGCAAGAATAAGAGAGTGAGCCACAAATCCAAGGGGAAATGTAAAAGAAGAAAAGAAAGTTGGGTCATCGTGGCCGGATTGTACTTCTCATGTACTTACTGCAAGTGTGATGCCATTCTTATGTGACATGTGTCCATTATACCCTATACAGAGCAACATCTCCAAAATTTTACATTTTTACGCAATGGCGTGACTAACTTATACACGTGTGAACTCCAAGTACACCTACGATTGAGGGAGGGGTGCCTAAATTCTCAAGAACACCGAGTCAACCAGATAATCATACTATTATAGCTTGAATAAAATTCCAAGGCTCTAGACACCAAATTTTGTTCTAATGTACATAAACACAATGCACTAACAAGTTTCCCTTAGTACTGACTCTCACTAAGCAAAATATTCATGAATCAAGATAGTGATAGAATATGAGAGGACTAATATTATTGAGAGTTCCATAATCAGCAAGTACAACGAACTAATAAATAGGCAACCGGCACTTGGTCAAAAAAAAAAAAAAAAAAAAAAAAAAAAAACTGAACTAAGTAACAAAAAATCTTAATATTGAAACAGAACCATATAACCGACCTAATATAGAAACAAAATAATCTAACAATTATCTACTATAATGATACTATCTCTGACAACCCCCCAAAACTCAATGTGCAAATGTTGAGTTTGCAAACAGACACCAAGGACAAGTGGTTGTGCAGGCCGGTGTGGAGAAGGCCAAATAGGTTGCAGAGGCCAGGGAAGGCCAAAGTGGTTGCAAAGGCCGGGTAGAGGAATTCACAGAGCAAAGTAGAAGAAGAATATTGTACAACATGAAACTAGCAAATAATAGTTGTATGACAAGCAGAAAAGATAATAGTCTTATGACAGATTGTGTCGAAGTAGAAGAAGACAAATCGTGTCAAAATAGAAGAACGACGTGTTGTGTCGTGTCGTATCGTGTCGGGATAGTTTCACGACATATCACGTCATGGTATGGTGTGTATAAACAAAATTACGTATTTCTGAAAGTAAGATCTCTCAAGAAGCAATAAGAAATTCACGAAGGGCTCGGGTGTAATTTAAGGCACTTGAGAGAGCCAATTGGAAACAAGAAAAGTTGTGGGGCTGATTTGGAATATGATAGGAACTTTGAGAGCTCTAACGTAAGATAATTAGAATATCCATCATATCCCCCATGATAAATAAGACGAGGCAAGCACATGGTAGTAGTAACGGCGTCGAGAACACTAGGTTGGTTCGATCAGATTCGATGGGTCGATCTCGAACGGTTCCTATAATAAGCCGCTGTAGTGGAGACGGGCGGTGGCTGCAAGTAGCAGCTGCTCCAGACTCGTCAACGACACGGAAAAGCATTTTGGCAACAACAACAATAACGAATATGCAGTAGTGGCGGCAAGAAGCAAAAGCTATTTGGGTCACGAAGAGCGTAAAAGCTCTGATACCATAATAGAATATGAGAAGAATAATATTATTGGGTGTTCCATAATCAGCGAGTGCAACGAGCAAATACATAGGCAACTAATAGTCCAATACTTGATCGACACTTTAACTGAACAAGGTAACGGGATAATCTATACTAGGAAACACAATCATAAAACCGACATAATATAAAGACTAAATAACCTAACAATAATCTACTATAATGATAATATCTCTAACAGATACCATCAACCCACAAAAGGGCCAAAAAGAAAAGAAACAAATAACTGCATATATACAAGGGAGACAAATAATTTGAGGGAGTAGAGTTTCATACCTGAGAGATCAAAGAGTTCATGCAAAAATTGAGAAAAATTGTCTTCTCATTTGTTGCTCCAGTCATTCAACCTATTGTGGTTTCATTTTTTTGACAAGCTCTGTATTCTACGTTCCACGAGTGCCACCGTTCTTTGGGCTACTAATGTTTTTATACTCTTCTACTCCACTAGAGGAGACATACAATCTGATAACACATAATCTGGAATTGAAGATGGAACTAGTGGAAGATGAAGGAGATCTTTTCAACCACTTGAAGTCTTCATCGGAAAGAATAGGTCTGCAATGACGCTGAAAAGTGATTATATAAAAATATAAGTTGTTCGCAATCAAGACAGAAATCAATTACTAGGCGAGAAATTGCAAAATCATGTTCATGCACACAAGGTTAAAATAGACGAAGAATCTCTGCTAGTTAAATAGAAAAATTTCATGGAAGCATTCCAAGACGGGTTATATAAATATATTTGGAACTTATTCGCTATGTTTTACGGCACGAGTTTTCTTGTATAAAATTATAATTTAATCCACACTATGAGTGGACTGATTTAACTACCGAGTACCCGATGATGATGATGATGATGATGATAGAGGCCCGCATTGTACATTCATGCACTTTTTCACGCCAAACACATTCAATAAGTGTCTAGATTACCCTTTTTATGCAAGCACGGGGCGGTTTTATGATGTATGTGCACTCTGGTATCAATACCATTGAGAGGGTATCCAGATTCTCTCAAACAACGGGTAAAATTCTCATCACAGGAAGGAACATCATATGAAAAATTGCACTTTCTTTATCGTAATATATTTCATTGCAAGCCTTCTACATGAAGAGATTATCATATGTATACAGTTGTTGAATTGAATTCCTACAACATAGAGGTATTGACAGTGGAACAAAATATTGAGACGAGACCTAAATCAGGACGAGACCTTTAAGCCTTTGCCTAACAGGCGTAGTGGACCAGCCAACCTTGATTAAGATACCATCAATCCACAAGAAAGGCCCAAGATAGAAAAACTGAGACAAGAAATTATGAAGAGGCTTCCCTCTCCATCGATCTGCCGTTGGTTTGCCCTGTTGATAACTCAATTACTATGAGCCCTAATGTCCCTTGGAAGGCATTTACTAAGGTTAGTGAGGAGGAAGAAGGTGATTTCTCCTTCAAGCAGGTGCATATCGGAGATGCGAAAAAAGAGAAACTGTTTGATACGGACAATGATTCTGATGATGAGGAAAATACGATGAAGAAGAAAAACAGAGCATATAGATCTATAACAGAGTAAGTCCCCTGAATCCGAAGATCTTCATTCCCAGCAAGCTTAAATCGAGCCTCGTCAAGAAATTCGAACACTGCCTCATCATCAAATTGCTGGGGCGAACTCTGGGTTTTAAGCTGTTGGAAGCTAGAACCCTCAAGCTTTGGAATTTGAATGCAAGTCAAATTCAGGGATATGGAAGATGGATACTATTTGGTTGAGTTTCAGGACAGAAATGATTACGCGAAGGTCCTCACCAGTGGTCCATGGATCGTGAGCATTATCTCAACGTCAGAAAATGGTTCACATATTTCAACCCTTCCCAAGGTCATCAAGGTCATAGCAGCACTATAATCTCTTAAGAACAACAAGATCAGAAGAAAAAAGTCTCTTTTGACAAGAGGCTAAACTTAAAAGTTAAGAATGCCTCTCAACTGGTAAGAAGATGGGGTGAGAGATATCCCATTTCACAAGAAAGGCAGAAAAAGGAGAGGGGAAGAGAGACACCCCAGTACAGGAGGAGGGGAGAGAAAGATAGAGAGCACTTGTTCGTAGTTGCTGCTGTGTCCCTTCGGTTGCAGAGAGTTTGATGTGTCCTTTGGATTCGAGAGAGATTGACAGAACTGAATAGGTGAATTTTGTGGTTGAAAATGAACCCACATCCTTTTCATACCACATCAACTAATTAACTGCATATTAGACATTTATTTTCAATTTATTTCATCTAACTCTTCAAATCTTTAAAACTTTTACAAACACCCACAAAATTTTTTAAAAATTACTATACAGACGTGTCCCGGCCGTATCCCATCCGTGTCCGGCCGTATCCCATCAGCGTCCAGCGATTGTAAGACCGGAGTACCCCGATACGCCAGGTGGCGTGTCCGACACGTATTTAGCCGTATCCGATCCATATCCCCGTATCCGATCCGTATCCACAGGTTACGGCTCCATTTTTTGAAGTATCTGTGCTTCCTAGGATTCGATTTCCTAAGTTACGCCGAGCACTACGATGAGAGGGTGCTGAAGCGTATTGCAAAAGTGTTTAGAACTCCCCTCAAAATTGACATGGTTATGGTACTGGGATCGCACATCAAGTATGCAAGAATGTGTTAATGTTGACCTCAACCATCCCCTCGTCCCAGAGTTCACGGTCGGAAAATACTCTTACAATGTTACGATTGAACATCTTTTTAATGTGTATTTTGATTGTGGTAGAATTGGTCACATGAAGGACCTCTGTCCATTAGGCAAAGCGGTTGGGCCGCCGGATTCCTGCCCGGAGAAGACAACCGGAGAGGGCAACGGTAGCCTGCAGAACCAGCGGTCAAATTTCAATAATTCGGTTGGGGAATCAGGCTCCGGGTCGGGTAATGGGTACAGATATGGATAGCCACTCAACAACTCTCAGGAAGGAGCAGATTGGGTCCAACAAAAGAGAAGATATAGGAGGCCCAACAATTCTGGTGGAATTAAACCCAACCCACATACTTTAAAATCCCAAAAAAGGAAGGCCCAAACAGGGGAGTATGACTCCAATGTCCAACTGAACAGATTGAACACTTTGGGCTCCGTCAATAAAAAATCTGTTGCTACGCCTAAAAACCGTATCTCTTATGCCCCTACAGGGAAGGACATTTTCGACAGACCATGATTTTGACAAGGGCATTTTAGGAAAGGACACCCCTACTGTTAAAGATAGAAGTAAGGTTTCTGCTATTGTATAGTAAAAGATTGAAGGTATAATATGGAGAGAGAAGAGAGGAATATCTCCAGTGCTATGGAGGTAACTGAGACGATTGACTACACAGAAGCTTTTCAGGAGGCTTCATTTCTTGGCAGCCACATTTCCGCAAAAGCTGAATTGGGATGATCGCTTGGAATTGGAAAATCATTCAACCAGATCCTAAGCGAATCCATCAACAGGCGTTCAATCACAAAACCTTGGGTGCCAAGAACAAGCTTTCAATCGGTGCCTCAAAAAGATTGAAACAATCTTAAGCCAAACTTGACAATGGAAATCCAGGGGGAAGCCGAAAAATTTCTAGAGGAAGAACCCGTAATGGTCAAGCTGGAAGAAATGGACTCACTGCCGGCAATTCTTGGGACGGTATGGTGGAGAAAGGATAGCCGATTGACAGTTAATCTGGGAGAGCCAAGGAAGATGATGTCGAAAGAACACCAGATAAGGCTCAGAGCAGCAAGATTGGTGGAGGTGGATCAGACAAGGATCAGCAAATTGGATCCGTATCTTGAGGTCCCCCCTTCCTTCTCTGATGTTTTCTTCATGTCGTTAAAAAATCATGACTTGGGATGTTCGTGGTGCGGGCAACTAAAAATTTGAAAGCACCCACCGTGATTTGTTTAACACCCACAAGTTTCAGATTAGTGTTATTATTGAACCCATGATTGCTGTCTCTTCCATGGGCAATTTTTTTAATAACCTGGGCTGTACTGGCTGCTCCTTTATTGACCATGTGGGTAGAAGAGGGGGGATCTGGATTAACTAGGATCCATAACAGGTCAATGTGATTACTCATAAGATCACCCCCCAAGTGATTCCTGCTAATGTGAAGAGGAACAACTATGCTAATTGGACGTTTTCAACTGTCTATGGAAGTCCTAACCCTACTATTAGACGGATTATCACATACTACTGTATTATATGATGAATGTTGAGACTTTGCAACTTCTTTTTCTCAAGAAAAATAATATACCACGAAAGCTCCATCTAAAATTGATTGTCATACCAAAAAAAATTCATTACTGAAGATACCATCAATCCACAAAAGGGTCAAAAAGTTCAACGGTATAAGCATAGTATTCTTACCTCAGAAGGAAGAAGTGTAAATGCAATAGATATTACAGCTGGAATCGGCAGCACTTAAGGAAATTTCAGAATACCCCTTGCAAAAGGACGGAATCCATTGCCATTCAATTAGATAATTGAAGCCCCCGGTTTCCATTGCCATATACCTTCATAAAAATGGAAAAACATTGTTCACGAAGGGAAGTTGGATCTTCAGTTAGGTTCAATAATATTCCTTATTGCAATAGCTTTAAGACCCAACAGCACTCATCAGGGGCTCTTGACAGTAAAGGTTACAGTAACGAGAAGGTGTTGGCATTAGTGAAAGAAGTTGATCCAGAAGACTGCGATTCCAAATCTTTTAGTTTGGGCGAGGTGTTTGGTGATGTCTTTGATGTTGAAGTACCTACTGCTACTAGGGGTGTAGACAAAGTTATTGACTGTGACCGGCGGTGGATGATGGTGGAGCAAGAGGGGGTAGGGAGCTGGGGCGGAGCCATTAAGGGGAACCAGGGGTCACTTGCCCCCCCCCCCCAAGGTTTCCAAAGCATGCAAACACCTACCCATTTTTTATTGATGTTTTCAATTGTGCCCCTATAAAATGAATACAATGTCAATATTTATGCCCCTGTGACTGCATTTATCTCCCCCTTTTAGCTTCTATTTTGAATTGTACCCCTAAAAATAGTAGGCAACTTTCTAATAACTGCAAATACCCACCCCTTGTAATATTTTGCTAAGGTTCTTGTTTTCTTTATTTGATTGAAATTTGTTAAATTGTAACCCCCCCCCCCTCTTGGCCAATTTCTGGCACTGCCATTGGTAGGGAGGGTCTTGCCTCTGCCATTTTGAGTGAGTCTCATGATGCGGCAGCTTAACAAGCTGTTGTTAAGAGTAGTCCGCTAGATTCCTTGCCTCAACTATTGGGCTTATCTTATAATGAAACGGAGCAGCAAGCTTTGAGACCTTTTCAGTCAATTCAAGATGAGAGAAGCGCAAAAATGATTCGCACGGATATGGCCAAGGCTTCTCATTCAAAAGTTGGACAGAGAATTAAAGAGATTGGAATCTTCGCGAAGATAATAGTGGTTAGTTGGAGTTGTTATATCGTTTCTTTGTTTGGTTGTTCTTCTTTCATTGTTCTACCTTGTTGCGAGGTTTTCTTTTTGATAAATTTTTGCTATCTATTAAAAAAACATATTGTTCACCAAGGGATCCAACATGAGTAGCTGGAGTCTGGAGACACTCCTAGCCAATTCATGGGAAGACTCATCAAGCAATGACCCCTCAAACACATTACACTCAAATCTACATATAAAAATCTGCAATTTAAAACATTTCCCAGTTTGGTCTCTACCTGTTTCATACTTAATCTAAACATCCCTTTTGAAATTACTAAAAGTGTGTTGCTTCTGGGCAACTCCATCAATGAGAAATTAGCCGTGGGTCTCCAAGTATTGAAAATACAGATTTCCCTCTCAGGATAAAATTTTGGGTTAACTGATATTTATACATACCTATGTTATGGCTAATTGATTACCGAGTAATAAGAGAGTGCCCAGATTTTACTTGTCATGCACTTTTAAAAAGCATAACACAGCTTTTTTGACGTGCGTCCATCATACCTTTTGACAAAACCAGGTTGCCCAGATTCTAGGTCAACAAAGAATAAAAAAGTTAACTCGATGTCAACAGTTGAGCTAATGTTAAAAAGTTAACCGTGGTGTTATTCGCCTCCAACTATTGTGCACATGGTGTTATTATGTGCACCAATTTCTTAAATTGAGAGAGAGAACCGGGTATTGTTAATCTTAGTGATTCAACTGTGCAACTGAAAATATGTCTCACAGTTAACTGACAAAGTCAGAGAGTATATGCAGTCAAGGCCCAACGGTATAGGAAGATGTTCCATAACTCTTGCCGACGTGGCGATGCTTAGTTAAAATCTGGTAAAACGGTTATGGAAGGAATTACTTCATTTTGGAAAAAAAAAACTCGCCTGTCATTAAAAACATATAATGTTAACGACAAAAGGTAACTTTCTGGCACAAGTCAAATAAATGTTTCTGATATCGAAATCGTATTCGATGCTTGTGATTTACGTTAGCTTATAGCTCTTGTCGACTAGTAAAGGGGAGCTATCGCAGAAATGAGAAGCCTACTTATCGAGCTGAAAGTAAGTATAGTTATAATTTATAAAGCACTTTTACAGATTTCTTGCTTCGATTACTTGTTCCGTCGCTCTTTCGTATTACAATTCATATGTTTTACTCTGAAATATAATACGTGAAGGCACACTGTAAAGATAATATCAGTTCAGTGAGAAATGCAGAAATACAAACAGCAACAAATGTAGAAGTCTAAGATGCATTTCTTCTGTTTTCATCTCTTAACAAAATGCACAACGAGAGTTACCGGATTATTTCAAACATTGAATGAATGAACATCAAGCAAAACAGATAACCATTCTAATCCAAACCCTAGAAATGAGATGATACTTGGGATCACGATTTCATCCAAAATTTCATGCCCCTAACCTAAACACCAAAAGTAAACACTCGCTCTGTAGCTGGCAATGAAGGAAGCAACATTGAATCGGAAGGATTAGGGTTTCATACCTTAATTGGGAAACCCAAGATTCAAAAACTTCTAGGTTTTTCGCTCCTCCGATTCGACCTTCTAGGGTTTTATCGTTTTTCTGCGACTGTTACTGCACTCTTTTCGGTCAGAATTCAGAGTTTCAGAACTGTAAACGCTGAAGCAGAAAACTGAAACTTTGAATGAGAACAGAGTCTGAAACTTTGAATGGGAGCAGAAAGAGTATGGGCTGTTATAGCAGAAAATGGGGCGCTGAATTTTTTTTCTAAATCATCTACGATGACCCTGTCTCAAAGTGAATCCAGATTCATCTCTTGAGTTCTCAAAATTCCACTGGAAGCCCAAAACATTGAAATACTTTTTTTTTTTTTTTTCATTTGTGCTCTTTCATAACACGGTGAAAAAATTACCAAAATCGTTTTGTTTTGCTATCCAAATCACCAGGAGTCACAATGGGGAGAAAGAGCATGGACAGAGTAGTAGTCAAATTGGGCCCGAACTCTTAGACCGAAGTATTTATTATTGATTTCGCATAGAATTTTACCTCATTTTTCTCAGTTCCTAACTACGACAGTGAATTATACCAAAACACCCACCTGAAACAAGCTAACCAATTTCACTACCTTGTCCACCTATACCCAGTAGGACACCACCACAACCATTTTGCCTATCACCAAATCACCACATTCACTGTAAACAAAGCCCAATCCCGCCATAACAACCAGCTACGCCATTGCCTATTCACTTCACCGGGCAAAACCAACCTGACCTTAACACCATTCCACCAAATCATTCATTTATTAAGAGAAAAGGACGAAACTAAAGATGAAGACAAAGTTTCAAGACAGTTTTATGAATCAAAACAAAAGTCAGGGTCACTTTGTAATTTCCCTTACTTGCTATTGAACCATTGCACAACGGATCCTTCCAGATAGACACAGCTGTCACTTGACCACAGTTAGCCTATTACCATGGTTAGGTTAGGGCTACACGATGAGACGCCATATATATTCATTGTATTCCTCTTCTGGTTAATTAATCAATATTCTCTCATGTTCATGTACCGCCTTCAATGGCTTTACCCTTTCAATTATCAATACAAATCGTTTCATCTCTTTGATTATCTTATTATGGTATCAGAGCCACTGTGCCTAATATGTTGATTTCTTTTCGTTGTTTATGGCTCTCTCCACCACCACCACATCGTCTCCTTTGTTTCTCCTCACCAATATTCACAATCTATTACCCTTTAAGCTTGACAGTCAAAACTATGTTCTATGGCTGCATCAAATCAATGCGATCTTTCGTACTCAGTCCCTATTTGGTCATCTCGATGGTTCACTTCCTATTCCACCAGAGTTTCTGCCAGATCCAGGTGGTTCTGGCCAACAGATGGTGAATCTGGCGTTTTCTCTTTGGAGTACTCAAGATCAGACTCTACTCACCGTCCTCAACGCCACTCTCTCGCCTGAAGCTCTCTCTCATGTCATCGGTCTTACTACTTCTCGAGATGCGTGGTTGGTTCTTGAGCGACGGTATGCTTCTCTTACTCGCTCCAATATTCTGGATCTGAAAACTGAATTACAAACCATCAAGAAAAGGTCAGTCTATTTGATGTATACATGCATCGATTAAAAACTATTAGGGATAATTATGTGCTGCTCTTGTTAAAACTGATGATGAAGATATGCTTCTATATACTTTAAATGGTCTTCCTGTTGAATATAATCCTTTTCATTCGTCTCTACAATTTCATCTACTGCTTTTGTTGCTGTGTCTTCTGGTTCTGGATCTGGTATTTCTGCGTCTTACTCTCAATGTGGGTACCCAATTCCACGCGGTCGTGGTCGTGGTAGGTCTGGTCAAAATGATTTTTCAAAATCGAAATCAGGTTCGATTTTCAAATGGTCGTGGTTACAGACCTCCAATTACATGTTAAATTTGTGGAAATGATTATCATAGTTCTATTGATTGTTGGCATCGCATGGATCATGCGTATCAGGGAAGGAAACCCTCAGAGCAGCTGTGTAAAAGAGAATCCTTGGAGGAGGATTCAATATACACCAAGAGCAGGGGATAGAAAGAACAAGGAAAGATTAGGGTGTGTGTAGGGAGAGAGTAAGATAATGGTAACCGTGTGAGAGAGAGAGACAAAATTTTGGCAGAGCTTCCGCGTAGTTCAGGTGATTCGTCCTCGTATGGAAGGGTTAACGATCCTATATATAACGGAGAATGTGACCGTTGTAGTGGGTTTATGCGCCCATTAATGTAGGCTTAATTAGCTTAACCACAACGGCACGTTCGTCCGCGTATATAGGACTCGTTACGCACTTCGTCCGCGTATATCGGAACCGTTATGAGGTTGACCCAGTTTATGGAGCTCGTGCCAGGAATCTCTCAAAGCAGTTACTAAAGGTCGCGCGCGTGCTTGGTTGTTGCTTGCGCGCGACAGGACTTACTCTAGCCTCCAAACCACTAAGTCCCTACAAGTCCCGTGTGCTGGTATGCGAGGGCCCTGTCTCGCAGCCCCCACGTGGATCAGTGTGGGTGGTGATACAGTGTGTATGGAGCACAGCTAGGTGTGCTGGATGGTCGCCACGTGGCTAAGATCTGTCTATCTAGAAAGCACTATCTACATTAGCCCCCTTTCTGCGCGTGAAGACACCTAGCCGGATAGGCTTCAATGCGCAAAAACCAGTGCACGCGTCGTTGCCACGCACCAATTAAAATACACGCAAAATAAGCCCCCGTGCATGCCATTATGACGTAGAATCCCTAGAGTCGTGTCGTCTGTTCTTTTAGGGTTTTAGGCGTGACGTCAGCTTGTCCTGTGATTGTGTGATTCGACGGTGACGGTTGCGATTCGACAACTGAAAGGACGCGACTCCTCAATGTTTTTGGATAAATACTCTATGCCTTCCATTGTTGCAAAGCATCACTTCTCTCTCTAAAGTGAATGTTACCTGGAAGCCTTCAAGAGCAGATTCAAGTAATCAACCACCAATTCTTCCTTGTCAATCGTCTCCTTCAACTTGCTTCACCAAAACAAGGTTGGCTTTTCTCAATTCCATTAATGTATTCAAATATCCTTTGAAATGTCTTGGATCTGTAAACCAGAATTATTTGGAATACGCCATTTATTGAAAACTGCAAAAGAGGCTCTTCTTAAACCCCAAAAGATTGAATCACCAGATTGAGATGATTTCGAACGATGAACTTCTGAAATTCTGAGATTCTAACCCAGAACTGACCCCGAACTATTCATCTTCTTCTGATTTCAAAACAAACCATAATGGCTTCCTGAATTTTCAACTGAAATTTAAACTGAAAGTGGGTATATTTCTCCCCCCCCCCTCTTTTTCTTGCTTTTCCGCAGGAATGGCCAAGACAAAAGGATCTAAACCCGTTAAAGAACCTGAAGAAATACCTGATCTCCCGAAGACCTTGTGGAGAAAAGCCCCCTATTTGGGTGGAAAGGATTTTTATCATGCTAGGGTTAAGGTGAAGAATCTATCGGCTCCTGCCCAATCCGGAGAATTGCGAACTCTAACTCCACCTACTAATGCAGCCATGTTAGAGTTAATCGACTCCAAAGATGTGGTTAGCCTAGGAGTTGAAAATGGGTTCTTCCCTCATACTGCAATTTCCACCCAGGCCTTTGTTCAAAAGTTGGACTTGATGGACGAGTGGATTGACCATGTATTGACCCACCATGCTATCGCATTAGACAATGTTGGGATTTATTTCGCAGTTCGTGCTATGAAGGGTGCTGCCGTGAAGCTGGATCCATCCATGCTTCTAAACCTTCTTTCTCTCTATTCACCTGTGAAGTTCGAGGCTGCTCTTACTTTGGAAGATGTGCAAATCTTGTATGACCTTTCTCCTATTGGCGAAGTGGATCCCCTAAGCCCTTTGAGGACTGCTCCAGAGCTTGCTCTATATGCGCAGATGGAAGAATGCCTAACCGAGGTGAAGAAAATCTCTACTCGTTGGACATCTGCGAAAGTTCTTCCCGAATGGCAGCTTGTCGAAACTTCTGCGAAGAACACCTGGGGCAAGTGGGTGCAATACTTCTTTCGCGACTATGCGAATGGTAGTGTTACCAAGGAAATTCTGGACAAGAATCCAGATGCAATGAATTATGTAGAGGGAAAAGGTTACCATTTAACCTTGTGTGGCTTCCTCTGTGCCTGGTTGTCGAGGTACCTGATTGATGGTCACCCTCATGATGGGGTTTTTTATCATGTCCTCCCCCTTGCTGTTAAGTTGGCCCTCGGCCAGAGAGTCGCACTTGGGCCTCTGGTCTTGGGCACCTTATATCATCGATTGGACCAGCTGGTAGTGGCGATCAAGGATTCTCGCGGTCGTCTTGATGTGTTGACTTATGTCAACATCGCATTCCTTACCATGTGGGTTTTTGAGCGATGGCCCTCTTATGCTCCTGTTCCTTCTAGGCCCAGCAAGTGGTGCATCCCAGGCGCGGAGACTGAACTTTCCAGTGGGAGAGCTGCTCGATGGTTTAGAACCAATCTTCCCAAGTGTACCTGGAGTCTAATATGCGACGACCGGAGCAAGTTTACAGCTCGGCCTTATGCCACGCGCATTGAAAATGTGCGATGGTTCCCGAAGCTATACCCCACCAAGTCTCTTGCATATTCAGAAGAACTCCTTCTCGAAGGTCATGAGCGCTACCCCGAATTCTTCTGCTGGTGCCTAAGGGGTTCCCTTCCTGCTCTTGCTGAATATGTCCCTGAACTTACTCCTAGGTATGAAAAGATCACAGTCGATGTTGACCCAACTCGCATTTCTCCCCAGTTTGGCTTCGATGCAGTGGCCCCCTCCATTTGGCCTAAGTCGATCGCAAGAGGCCGCTACAAGCGACTGTTGTCAAGTGAGAGCCAAACGATCTTTCTGAGTAACCTGACCTTCACCCAAACTTCAGGTAGTCGTGAAGGTCGCCTCTCCAGAAATTGGATTTCTTACTGGGCTGCTCAGCAAGCCAGGTTCGAGACGCACTCGACTCCTCAGCCCAGCAAAGCTCCTGCGATCAAAAGGAATGCCTTTCCATTCCGTCCTAATTGCAGCTTGGACGATTCCCAGTATGGCTTTTACTCCTTGCTGGATCTTGACAATCACTTGTGCCCATCCACCATTCTTGGGGAGAAGATGACCGCTGTTAGGGAGGGAGCTTCGCATGTTATCAAGTACATCGAAGATTTTGCCAAGGTAAACAATTTCCTTCATGCGTGCTAAAATTCTTTCTCTTGGTGCATTGAAACTTACACCCCATTTTCTGTTTTAGTGCTATCTGAGGAGGTTCGCATCTGGGGAGCGTTCCAAATCGCTGATCAACCCTATTGTTGCCGCGAAAAGGCAGGGCAAGGAAATTCCTGTAACACTGGGACTGGTTCCCCAAGTAGAGACTCTGATTCGCGAGGAAATGGATGTGTTTGCTAGCTCGCTGATAGACAATACTCCCGTAGTGGAGGCAGAGGTTGCCCCAAGGGCCAAGAGGCAAAATAAGAAGGGCATTACGATCTCTTCCCCTCCTAGAAGTGCTCCAACTCCGTCTCCTGCGAAGTCTACTGCCTCTAAAGACAAAGGCAAAGGTCGCATGCCAAGCAAAGCGCAGAAAGAGCTCGCAGTTGAGACTTTTATTCCTTTTGGTCAGGAAGAGGAGGAAGAGGAGGACGAGGGGAGATAAGTGAGAGAAAGAGATGATGAAGAAGAAAGAGGAGAAAGCGAAAGAGAAGAATAAAGAGGTGAGATACGAGAAGAATACTCGGAAGGTATCTCAAACAAACTTGTCCTCTTCATACTTTAGCTCTTGCAATAACTGCTAATTAATTTGTTCTTTCGTAGGTGATGACACAGAAACCATCAGCAGCCTCCTGGCCAAGGAGAAGAAAAAGACCAAGGGGTCTCGCTCTGGAATTTCCTGCGAGGCCATAGACGAAGATATCCTTGCTGAGTCTGAGAGAATGGCTGCTGAGGCCGCAGAGAGAAGGAGGAAGCTCGAGGAAGATGAGATCGAGCTCATAAAGAGGAGAAGTTTGGAAGAACAACATGTTGATAACGCGGATGCAACTGCTTTGGAACAAGCCCAAGAGGAATTTGAGGAGATCGCATGCGACAAAGAAGGTGAGATTTTTAACCTTGCTGTGACTTACCAAGAAATAATTATTGGTGCGTTAAAGCATGGCTTATCAGAAGCTGATATTCGCCGATGTCTAGTAGGCAAGTGTGGTAAACCCTCAGGTAATCATTCAAACAATGTTTGTAAACCAGGCTTAGTAACCCAATCATTATTGTAACGAGTTTCTTCGCACCCCAGGTCACGCTCACCTTAAAGATGTGATTAATGAGGATACTCTAGTAGGATATGGTGTCGCATCTTTAACATATGATGAAGGTGTTGTGATTCCACCTAAGTGTGGAGGTGCTCGCTTTTGGTCTATCAAAATAAAAGAACACCATGTATGATGCAAGTTACCTCAATATTTTCTATCTTGTATCGCAGGTGATGCTGATGAGGTCATGCCAGAACAAAGAAGTCAGCTCCCTACATCTTATGCTCCAGAGCGAAGCGCTCACATTGAGAAGCCAATCACAGCTACTGTGTATGCAGGAGAGCATCTGGAGGACATCATTGAAGTATCTGATGATGTCTAAGCTGACACCGTGCTAAGAGAAGAAGATGTTGATGCTGCAGTTGAGGAAATGGAAGCGGAGGGTGCCAGAGCTGTAGTTCATGAAAATGAACAGGTCATGGAAGATGTAGCATCACATGCAAATGTTGATGTTCAAATGAATGCTCCCGAGTCACAAGGACTTCTCGCGGCTGAAGAAGTTCCTAGTCAAGCAGCAGTTACTACTGCCTCCGTTCCTTCCACCGAGGTAGAGCTTTTAGAGGTTCCCCCGGCATGGAGTTTTTGGAGTTCACAAGTTGGAGCTGCCATCGCACCTGTTGCAACTTATACTCTCCCTGCCAATTATGATGAGCTCAAACTCGCGGCTGACAGACGAGCAATGCAGCAAGGGCATTCTTCGGCTTTTCCAGCAATGCGCATTCCCTCTTTGCGTGAGTTCCTTGAAGGGACTGGTATGTTACCATTTTTCACATTCTACGCCTTTGTTCAAAAGCTTTTATGCTCTAAACTTGAATCAATTTTGTCAGGAATGAAGCAACCTGCCGTGGATTGGCTGATTCAGATGCGCCTCTCATACCCCTGGTCATTCGCGAAATTTCTGAAGATAGAGCCTTATGACAGGAGGCTTTTCTTGACCGAAGCCATCTGGATTCTGGAGAAACTGTCTGTGGCCACGCCTGCGACCATTTCTCCTAATAGTGCACGGTTGCTTTATATCTCTTGCAAGGGGCTTCATGCTAAAGTTCAAGGCAAGCTAAGATTCGGGTATCTTCTCAACAGGATCACCTTGATTCTCGCATCTGTGAGTTTGAAGCGCGGCTACCACAACCTCGCATCAGAAAGACGGAATTTAGAGGAACAAAGGGAAAAGGTTGAAGAAGCTGTCAACCTCTTTCATGCGATGAATGCCAAGTACGAGTAGTTGAAACGAGAAGTGGACCAAGCAAGAGAGGCATCGCTTTTGTTTCTCCAAAAGATCCTTTGATCAAGGATTTGTTTTAGAAACAAAATATCATTATAATGCTAGTGCTTCTCCCCCTTTTTTATTTGAAACTTTATGTCCCATTTTGCCCCTTTGGGGATTTTGCACTCATATCTTGATGCGTATCAATTATGACGTCACATGGTGACGTATCTTCCTTGATTTCCGCGCTAATGATTTATTAGATAAGCACGATTTACTTGGGAAGCCCATCCTTATTATGACCTTATGTCATTAATTAGGGCGTGCCACCGAATCGTCATAGGATTCACTCCGAATGCACACTTCATGGGATTCATCTTCAGCTGGAAACTCCTGCATCTTTCAAATACCTTCCCGCAGATCCCCCAAATGGTCCTCTTCCTGTTTGGACTTGACAACCAGATCGTCAACATAGAACTCCACTTCCTGGTGCATCATGTCGTGAAATAGAGCCATCATTGCTCGCTGATAAGTCGCGCCCGCGTTCTTGAGCCCAAAAGGCATGACTGTTTAATTAAAGACTCCCACCGACGTGATGAACGCAGTTTTCTGTGCATCTTCAGGGTCCATTTTGATCTGGTTATATCCACTGAAGCCATCCATGAAGCTGAACATCCGGTGCCCCGCAGTAGAATCAATGAGCAGATCGATGTTGGGCAGTGGGAAGTCATCCTTGGGGCAAAAGCGGTTGAGGTCTCTGAAGTCAACACAAATGCGAAGCTGCCCATTCTTCTTTACCACAGGCACGATGTTAGCCAACCAGGTGGGATGATGGTTCGGCTCGATAAACCTGGAAGTCAATAGCTTGACGATTTCTTGCTTAATTTTCACATTTATCTCTGGCCTGAAGCTTCTCACACTTTGCTTTACCGGTTTAGACCCCGGGATAACATCTAGTCTGTGCATGGTCACGCTCATGTGCAAACCGGGCATCTCATCATATTCCCAAGAAAACACATCCTTGTATTCAGTCAGCTGTTGGAGCAATCTTGCTTCCTCATCGCTTGTGAGGTCCGCACTCAGAAAAACGAGCCTCTTCTTTTCTTCGCCTGGGCTCAGGAACACTTATTTCAGTTCCTGCTTCTGGGGTTTCTGCTTATCCTCCATGTATACAGGTGCTTCTTTCAGCTTATCCTCTAAAGCCTCTGATGTTGGCTCGTCTACCTCCGTGACACGCTCGATTTGACTGCATTTGCCCAGGGATATCCCCATGCTCGAATGGGGGTACCCCCGCGCACCTTCATATGCGGTAGCATTTCTTTCCATTGGAATAGAAGCTTTCTATCTCTTTGCCCGCAAGATCATGTTTTACCACTCTTTTCAAAGTGTACACGTTCTTCCTTTGGTAGGCGACCTGCGGTGCCTCTTCGCGTGCAGACAACTTTTCCTTGGCCTCCTCCCTCGTCACCATTACTCCTGCTGGCAACTGATCCTTGATGTCTTCCCATCGAGGTAAAGGGGTCGGGTTAAATGGCCCTGGCGTTTGCTCGTCCGCCATTTCAGTAAACCACACCGCTTCAGTGAGGTGCGCCTCATTTAGATTGAAGGGGTTTACCGAAGCCGGTATCTCCACTACTCTGTCGTTCCATATGGCCTTCATCACCTGGTGAGCTGTTGAGGGAACCGCGTCAAAACGATGAATCCAAGCTCGCCCTATGATCATGTGATACGTAGTATTCGCATCAATGACGTAGAATTTGGCTAAACACTTGATTTTTCCTACCTGGATGCCCAGACGAATCCATCCTATCATCATCCTGGAGTCACTCCCGAATCCCATCAGCGGGGACGGACGTCTGACAATTTTTTTCTCCGGGATTCCTGCCAACTTCAAAGTGTTGAGCGAGACCACATTGACGGCTGCTCCTCCATCAACAAATTCCCTCTTGAATTCGACATCATTAATCACCACCGTTTTGTATAAGGGCTTCTGGTGGCTCGAGTCCGTCTTCTTCTCACTTGCGGAGAAAGTCATAACCTTTTCCATAGAGCGAGATGCCCTTACAACTTTTCCGTTGGAGACCACAATGTCTTCCTCAAATTCTTCTGCTACCCTTAGAATCGCCTTTGTCATCTCTTTCCGGCATTTCTCCGAAAAGTTCATTTTGTCGAAAAACTTGTGTAGATAGTGCTTTCTAGACAGGCAGATCTTAGCCACGTGGCGACCATCTAGCACACCAAGCTGTGCTCCACACACACTGGATCACCAGTCACGCTGATCCACGTGGGGGCTGCGAGACAGGGCCCTCGCATACCACCACACGGGACTTGTATGGACTTAGTGGTTTGGAGGCTAGAGTAAGTCCTGCCGCGCGCGAGCGACAATCAAGCCCGCGCGCGACCTTAGTAACTGTTTTGAGAGATTATTGGCACAAGCTCCATAAACCCGGTCAACCCTGTCAAACTCGTAACAGTTCCGGTATACGCGGATAACGTGCGGTAACGGTCCCTATATACGCGGACGAACGTGCCGTTGTGGTTAAGCTAATTAAGCCGCCATTAATGGGCGCATTAACCACACTACAACGGTCACATTCTCCGTTATATATAGGATCGTTAACCCTTCCATACAGGGGAGAATCACCTGAGATACGCGGAAGCTCTGCCAAAATCCTGTCTCTCTCTCATACAGTGCTATTGTCTTACTCTCTCCCTACACACAACCTTACACTTCCTGTGTCATTTCTATCTCCTACTCTTGGTGTATATTGAATTCCCTCTGCAGGATTCTCTCGTACACATTTGGTGAACCCGACGTGAACTTACCACTGCAAGCAACCATGTCTCATGAAGATGATGTCAGTAACAGATCGCCCTCCACGGAGACCACCTCGGGAGAGGATACTCGTCACACTCCTACACCCGGCGGTGAGGCTCCGACGCTAGAGGCCTTGAATGCCACCATCCCTAATCAGGCGAAGGCTCTCAAGTCTCAATCTGCACAGATGGAACGGATAATGGCCATCCTGGGGACCCTCGCCTCGAATCCCACATCGGCCGCTGCTGTCTCTCAGGGAGGAGGAGCTTCCACCACTCAAGGGTCGGGGGTATTGCCCACGCCACCTAACCCTAATCTTCAAGCTCCACCGGCAACAGTGCAGTTGCCCTCAGTTCAGGGGCAAACAACTCAAATATTGCCTCTTACCGCTCATATTCCTCAACCGCCAACCCTGGCACCCAATCCGTCTTCACAATACCCTTTGCCTCCTCCGCCGGCGACGTGGGGCAATGCGAATTCACAGTACGTTCCTAGCCCGACCGCGGCATATGTGTCGCCTCCAAATGCAACAACCCCTCCTCCTGCTGTTGGGGGGAAGTACACCAGAGTGCATGACGTCGCTGCAGCGGCGCATGGAAACTTTCTTGGCTAACCAACCTTTCGCTGATACCATTATTCCAAAGGTTGACAATGACCCACCTATCCCACGCGAGATCTACCTCATGCCTAACCCTGCCGAGTACAAGGCTCCTAAATGGGACAAGTTCGAAGACGTCAACGGAAACGCCCACGAGCATGTCATGCGTTTCATCGATGTGATGGGGCCATATGGGGCCGATTATAAGTTGTTGATGCGCGAGTTCCCAAAATCTCTGGGGAACGTGGCCTACAAGTGGTACAGGACATTGGAGGCCGGATCCGTGAAGACCTGGGACGACATGGTCCAGAAGTTCTATACTAAATTCTTCCAGGTGGAAGAAAATGTGACAATGATTCATCTCTATCGCATGTACCAGAAGCGCGAGGAGGATGGAGATACATTCATTAAGAAGTTCAGAGCCAAGTCCTTCGAATGCATAGACGAAGTGCTTGAGGGCAGGCTCGTGGAAATATGTCTGCAAGGCATGCGAGACGAGTACAAAGGTATGCTTATCAACCTACAAACTCCTACATTTTCAAAGCTACTCGAATGCACAAAGAACATAGAGCCTATAGTGGAGAGGCAGAAGAAGAAGCACGCCCCTGAACGATCCCCGAGCGGAACAACCTTTAAAATTGAAAGGTTCAGCTACAAGAGGGGGCGTGAGGCCGAGGTGAATACAGTCTCGCCACAAAAGCAGCCCAGGGTTACAAACTTGGATGCGCCACCTTTACCATGCTCGGTAGAGGAGGCGGTGGATTTGTGTACGCAATGGCGTAATGACGGTATCTTGCCGCCGCTCGAAAGGATACCCTCCAAGGATATGATGAGGGACCCAAAGTGGTGCGAGTGCCACGGAAAGATTATGCACCCCACGGCTGACTGCAAGAAGCTCAGAAACATGGTGAGCCGGAAGATGAAAGATGGCGAGTTGATTGTCAGCGACCAGAGGCAGGATGTGCGAAACAATCCATTGCCTGCCTATGCGGAGCAAGAGCCGAAGGGCAAAGAGGTTGCCATGATCGCGATTATGGAACTCGAAGAGATTGCGGAAGATGGTCTACCCATCGTTGCCGAAGTCTACAACGATGAGGATTACATCATAGACACGGAGGACAAACGTGCCAATCGGATGAAGGGGTCGCACGGGTTCAGCAGGTTCTTCGATGAAATGAACTTTTCGGAGAAATGCCGGAAGGAAATGATGAAGGCAATCCTGAGGATAGCGGAGGACTATGAGGAAGATATTGTGGTTTCCAATGGGAAGGTTGTCAGGGCATCCCGCTCCACAGAAAAAGTCATAACCTTCTCCGCAAGCGACAAGAAGACAGATGCGAGCCACCAGAAGCCTTTGTACGTGACAGCGGTAATCAATGGGGTTGAGTTCAAATGAGCGTTTGTCGACGGAGGAGCGGCAGTTAACGTGGTCTCGCTCAAAATTCTGAAGCTGGCGGGAATCCCGGAGCAGAAGATTGTCAGACGTCCATCCCCGCTAATGGGGTTTGGAAGCGACTCCAGGATGACGATAGGATGGATCCGTCTGGGTGTCCAGATTGGCAAATTCAAATGTTCGACAAAATTCTATGTCATCGATGCGAACACTACGTATCATATGATCATCGGCCGGGCCCGGATTCATCGCTTCCATGCAGTCCCCTCGACAGCTCACCAGGTGATGAAAGCCATCTAGAACGACATAATAGTGGAGATACCAGCTTCGGTAAACCCTTTCAATCTGGATGAGGCGCACCTCACCGAGGCAGTATGGTTCACAGAAATGGCAGATGAGCAAACACCGGGGCCGTTTAACCCGACTCCTTTGCCTCGATGGGAGGACATAAAGGATCAATCACCCGCAGGGGTGATGGTGACAAGGGAGGAGGCCAAGGAAAAGTCGTCCACGCAAGAAGAGGCACCGCGAATTGCTTATCTGAGAAAGAATGTTTACACTCTGAAAAGGGATAGAAAAACACGATCTCGAGGGCAAAGAGATAGAAAGCTTCTACGCTAACGCGAAGAAATGTTACCGCATATGAAGGTGCGCGGGGATACCCCCACGCGGGCATGGGGATATCCCTGAGAAAATCAATCAAATCGAGCATGTCATGGAGTTAGGCAAACCCGCGCCAGGCGTTTTTAGAGGAGAAGCTAAAAGAGGCGCCCGAATGCATGGCGGGCAAGCCTAAACCGCAGAAGCAGGAGCTGAAGGAGCTATTCCTAAGTCCATGCGAAGAAAAGAAGAGGCCAGTCTTTCTAAGTGCATACCTCACGAATGAGGAGGAAGACAGACTGCTACAGCTTCTGACTGAGTACAAAGATGTATTCGCATGGGAATATGATGAGATACCCGGTCTAGACACGAGCATTACCATGCACAGGTTAGATGTAATTCCAGGGTCTAAGCCGATAAAGCAGAGCACAAGGAGCTTGAGGCCAGAGATCAACGTGAAAATCAAGCAAGAAATTGTCAAACTGCTGACTGCCAAATTCATCGAGCCAAATCACCATCCTACATGGTTGGCTAACATCGTGCCTGTGATGAAGAAGAATGGGCAGCTTCGCATTTGTGTGGACTTCCGAGACCTTAACCGTTTCTGCCCCAAAGACGATTTTCCGCTACCCAACATCGATCTACTCATCGATTCGACCGCGGGTCATCTCATATTCAACTTCATGGATGGCTTCAGTGGGTACAACCAGATCAAAATGGATCCTGAAGACGCACGGAAAACCGCGTTCATCACGCCTGGGGGAGTCTTCAATTACACGGTTATGCCTTTCGGACTCAAGAACGCAGGTGCGACTTATCAGCGAGCCATGATGGTTCTGTTCCACGACATGATGCACAAAGAAGTGGAATTTTATGTTGATGACTTGGTTGTCAAGTCCAAGGAAGAGGCGGACCACTTGGGGGACCTGCGGAAAGTATTAGAAAGATGCAGAAGTTTCCAGCTAAAGATGAACCCCATGAAGTGCGCATTCGGAGTGACCTCGGGGAAGTTCGTGGATGTGTAATACATCGCCAGGGCATCGAGCCTGATCCCGCAAAAGTATCAGCCATCACCAGCATGACGGCGCCGCACAACCAAAGTGCTTTGAAGACATTCTTGGGGAAGCTATCTTACTTGCAAAGGTTCATCCATGCGATCGCAGAAATTACTTTCTGTTTCAGCGATCTTCTCAAGAAGAATGCTGTGTATAATTGGACCACAGAGCATGAAGCCGCGTTCGGAAGGTTAAAGTACCTGCTGACATCATCAAGGGTAATGATCGCACCACAGCTCGGATCGCCACTTTTGCTATACCTAACATCGAAAAAGAAGTCTAGAGGGGCACTCTTGGCTTAAGAATATGAAGGGCAAGAAAGACCAATTTATTATATTTCCCGCATAGTGCAGCCAGCAGAATCAAGGTACACTGATATCGAGCGTCATTGCCTTGCTCTATTCTTTGTAATAGAAAAGTTGAAGCACTATTTCGCTTCGCACAAAGTGGTAGTGGTTACAAAGAGTGACCCCATACGGTATCTCTTGACTCACACTTCCCATGGCGGAAGACTAGCAAAATGGTATATGACTATCTCCCAATACGACATCACGTGCATCCGACCGTGGGCAATCAAATCGCAAGCGGTGGCGGATTTGCTAGCACAGTTCCCCGATCGAGGAAGAACTGGAGGGACCTGAGATCTATGCAGTTGAGTTGCCTTACTGGACGCTCCATTTCGACGGGTCGTCAACAAGGAAAGGTGGAGGAATTGGAATAGTTCTGACCAAGCCCGATGGAGAGGTCATACAGATGTCCACAAAGCTCGACTTCGCAGTCACCAACAACGAAGCAGAGTATGAAGCTCTCATTGCAGGTCTTAGCGCAGCAAGGGCACTAGAAGTAAGTAATTTGACGGTTATGGGGGATTCCAAGCTAATCGTCAAACAAGCCTCGGGCGAGTATGGGTTAAAGGAAGTGAACCTATTGCCCTACCGAACTTTGGTACAAAAGCTGGTGCAACAATTCTGCGATGTCAGGTACGAGCACAAACCCAGAGAAGATAATCGGCATGCTGACGCTTTAGCCACCCTGAGATCCAAGGTTAGTGCAGATAAGTGTCCCGCGAGAATCTCGATTGAACTGCGAACATCGTCGGCGTTGACGGGGAACGCATGCGAGGACGAATGCATGGACGATGCAGACTGGAGGAAGCCAATATTGCGCGCCATCGCAGAGGGAACGAGTAAAGAAAACTGGGCATCCACCAAGGGGTACTGCATACATGACAACGCTCTCTACTAAAGAGGCCCATGTGGGATACTCATGCGATGCGTCTCGCATCAGGAAGGACAAGCTCTATTAGAAAGGAATCAACCAGCATACTTGCGAGGAAAGTGAAGTATCAATCTATCGAAAAGCCCAAAGGTATGGGATTCACTGGCCAGACATGTCAGCGGCTGCGACATTGATTCAAGGAAATTGCGAGAGTTGTGCACTGATCAAGGACTCTTTAACAATTGCTTTGGTCGATGACGACATGGATTGGAGAAAGACACTATTCGATTGCTCACACAGGGAATCGAGCCCGAATCGAGAAAAGAAGCTGAGAAACTGAAAAGGAAAGCAGCTCGGTATGTGGTGCAAGAAAACATACTCTGGCAAAGAGGTCACGAGGGTAATCTGCTTCGATGCCTAGACAGTAAGGAAGCGCAAGAGGTGATGGACCTCTCTCACCAAGTGGAACATCAGGGAGCTGCGAAACTATGCAGACAGCTTCTCACAGTTGGTTAGTTCTGGCCTACCATGGAGGCAAATTGCCGCGCTAAATTAAGAAGATGCCAGGAGTGTCAATTCAAAGGCAACCTCGTGCATGCCCCTGCCGTAGACCTACATGCATTGGGGACACCATGACCGTTTCACACTTGGGCTTTGGATTTTGTCAGCCCTATTCGACCAGCCTGGCACGGGAATCAGTTTATTCTCACCGCGACGGAGTTATTCACGAAGTGGGTAGAGGCAATACCATTAAAGACAGCAAATGCGCTTGTTGTAGTCCATTTCATACAAGAGAACATCGTATACAGGTTCGCGATTCCTAACACAATTCTCTCAGATAATGGTACCCCCTTCGTCAATCGTCAAGTAGCTGCAAAGCTAGCGGAGTACAACATAAGGCAGATATGTTCCACTCCTTATTATCCAAAAGGGAATGGTCAAGTAGAAGCGACCAACAAAACGCTGCTAAGAATCCTGAGCAAGATGGTTGCGGAAGACCACAAAAAGTGGGCTGATTCTTTGAACATAGCCTTGTGGGCATACCAAACTTCTCCGAGGACTCCCACAGGAGTCTCCCCATTTCTCTTGTGCTATGAAGCCGAAGCTGTCGTACCGGAGGAAGTAAAAATCAACTCTGCAAGGTTGGCCTATCACGCACTATACGACAATCAGCGCGATCATGACTTGATTCTATTGGAAGAAAAGCGAGAGCACGCTAAGCGGACTAATAAGCGGTACCAGGAGAGGATCGCCCGTGCGTACAACAAGATAGTCCAACTTCGAGACTTCGCAGTCGGGGACCTGATCTTGCGCGCATCGGATCACTGCATGCGCGAGGCGGCTCACCCAAAATTCGCAGCCAACTGGGAAGGACCTTTCGAAGTCAAAGAAGTCTTTGACAGTGGCTACTGAAACATACAAAGGCTACATGGGACGGCCACAACCCCAAGCTCAGTCAACATGCGCTGGATTAAGAAGTATTATCCTTAACTTCTCTCCTTACATGCATCAGATTACAGTGCTTATTCATGTCTAGTGTTATGATAAACTAATGTATCGTTCCTCCCATATGAGGGATTTGTAATTTTGCCTCTCCCATATGAGGGTGATTATAATAAAGGACTTCTCCCAAAAGACAGCCCAAGTCGTAAAATTCTTCCCATATGGGAAGAATTTTACGACTTGGGCTGTCTTTTGTCGCTTCATTTACTTCTTTATTTCTTGACAACGAAAAGCGTATCTGCCGAGATAGCAGCACTATGCAAACGCGATCTAAATTGATCTTAAAGCCTATCTGCCGAGATATCAGCACTAATCAAATACGATCTCAATTGATCTTAAAGCCTATCTGCCGAGATAGCAGCACTATGCAAACGCGATCTAAATTGATCTTAAAGCCTATCTGCCGAGATAGCAGCACTATACATATACAATCTAAATTGATCTTAAAGCCTATCTGCCAAGATAGCAGCACTAATCAAATACGATCTCAATTGATCTTAAAGCCTATCTGCCGAGATGGCAGCACTATGCGAACGCGATCTAAATTAATCTTAAAGCCTATCGGGCAGCACTATGCAAATGCGATATGAATTGATCATCAAGCCTATCTGTCGAGATAGCAAAACTATGCGAATGCGATCTTACATGGTCTAAAAGATCATCTTCCTAAGATTGTATCTCTAATGTACGATCTAAGCTGGTCTGCAAACCTACATATTCGATAGCTACCCAAAGCAGCAACACCCTGTGTGGAACGCAGAATTATGCAAGAAAATGGCTAAATGCAAAAGGCGAATGAAACATAACTTGTTTTATAGCCAACTCGCATGCGATATTACAAAATGTTCTATCATATGAAGAACAACAAATTATATTTCTTTAAGAGTCAAAATGACTTACAATTTATCTGTCTAGATAGCGGCTTACAAGCGAAAGCTCATGCTGAGCTAATTACATAGTCAAAATGACTTACAATTCATCTACATAGCAGCCTACAGGCGAAAGTTATACAGAAAGGAAATCCTTACGGTAAAATGATCGCCCTACTGGTCCTAACAAAAGCTATGCGACACTATAGTCTGCGACCAAATATCTGTAGCAAGAAAGGTCTTGCTATAAAACGAACGGCCTACAAACGCTACAAAAGCTATGCGATGCCATCTTCAAGATCCCAGGATCTGACAAGGCCTCTGTGTGGTCTTCTGCCCAAGAGATATGCCCGATGAACCACCTGTTCAGGCGTATGCGGTGGTAAAGAACAGGCAGGCAGCAACTCCTGGTGCAAGAGGCTCCTTGTCCAAGGAGACGAGCACAATGGCTCGCCACCTCGAGTTCAAGAACGTGGAGGCAAATAATTCTCCTCCGGGAAAGCTAGAGGAGAAATCCCCCGTTCATTACGAGTTGGTAAGAAGGTCAGTACAGCACTGCACCTCGCCGGAAGGCAGCCGAAAGTACGACCTGCAAGCATAATAGATGAAGAAAATTCTTCAAGCAAGCATGAGGTATTATGTGCATCTTCTTTACAATGGTTATGAAGATCAATGATCTGCGTAAAGAAGATCTTGGAAGCTATTTCTATGGCACAAAGCACAAACCCAGGTTTCACAACTTGAAACTGCCATGAATAACCAAAGCACAAGCGTTGAAGCCAGCAGTCGTAAGGACTCATGGAAAGCCACATGTTGGGACGAAGAACCCAAGCAGCAAGAGGCAGGGTTTATATAGACCCTATGGAGACCTTTCAGTTCCCTAGATGAGTCAGCAAAGCTTAGAAAAGGGGTAAGAATCAATCACTTACGTCTTGAAAGAGGTAACATTCAATTACCCTACTAAAGGCTTTGATGATTCGGATCCTAATTAATGACGGAAAGTCTTAATACGGATGGACTTCCCAAGGAAGGCGTGCTTATCTGATAAGCAGTTAAAGCGAAAATCAAGGCGGACACGTCACCAAGTGACGTCTTAATTGATATACATAGAAATATTCGAGCAAATCCTGGAAAGGGCAAAACGGGTATTCAAGCCTTGAATAAAAAAAAGGGGGAGAAACCCTAGCAAAATTACAATAATGTTTTAACATTTTGTTCAAAACAAATACTTTTTATTTTTCAAAATAAATCTTTGATCAGGGGGTCATCAGGAGAAAACAAGAGTGACGTATTTGTCACTTGGTCCACTTCACGCTTCAACTGCTCGTACTTGGTGCTCATCTCATGGAAGAGCTTGACAGCCTCTTCAGCCTTCTGCCTTTACTTCTCTACCTTTTTCCCTTCAGCTGCGAGGTTATGGAAGCCGCGCTTCAAATTCAAAGCCGCGCGAATTTGGGTGACTCTGTTGACAAGATACCCGAAGCGCAGCTTGCCCTGAACTTTAGCTTGAAGGCCTTGGCACATGCTGAAAAGCAGCTGCGCGCTCTGAGGAGAGATGGTCGCAGGGGTGGCCGTAGATAGCTGATCCAAAATCCAGATGGCCTCGGTCAAGAACAGTCTTCTGTTGAAAGGTTCTATCTCCAGAGACCTCGCAAATGACCGAGGATAGGAGAGACGCATCCGAACCAGCCAGTCCACATCAGCTTGCTTCAAACCTAACAATGTTGATTCAAGTTTAGAGCATGAAGCTTGTAAATGAAAAGTGCAAGATGCGAACCAAGAAAAATGGTAACATACCAGTTCCTTCGAGGATCTCGCGTAAAGAAGGGATACGCATTGCTGGAACAGCTGAAGACTGTCCTCGCTCCATTGCTCTTCTATCAGCTGCGAGCTCTAGCTCCTCATAGTTGGCAGGAAGGGTATAGGCCGAACCAGGTGCGATTGCAGCTCCTACTTGCGAACTCCGAAAGCTCCATGCTTGAGGAACCTCTGGAGGCTCAATCCCTGCTGAAGGGATGGCAACAGTATAAGCTGTTGCTCGATTAGTAACACCTTCAGGTGCGAAGGGCTCGTGAGATTCAGGAGCACTCATTTGAACATTCACATTCGCATGTGATCCTACATCTTCCACGACCTGCTCATGAACCTCAGCCTCAGCAGCATCCGCCTCCATTTCCTCAGCTGCAGCATTAGTATCTTCCTCCATCAGTACGGTGTCAGCTTCGACATCATCAGAAACTTCGATGACATCCTCCAAGGGCTCTCCTGCATACTCGGCAGCTGCAACTTGCTTCTCGACATGAGAGCTTCGCTCTGGGACATAAGACACAGAAGGTTGACTTCTTTGTTCCAGCACGACCTCATCAGCATTACCTGCGACACAAGACAGGAAAATGTGAGGTAACTTGTATCATACAATATTTTATTATTTTTTTATAAACCAAGAGCGAGCACCTCCACGTGTAGGTGGGATTGTAGCATCTTTATCATATGCTATATACGCGACACCATATCTTATTAATGTATCTTCGTTAAGCACATCCTTAAGGTGAGCGTAACCTGGGGTGCGAAGAAACCAGTTATAATGGTGATTGGGTTGTTAAGCCTAGTTTACAAACATCGCTTGGATGATTACCTGAGGGCTCACCACACTTGCTTACTAGCCATCGGCGAATTTCGGCTTTCGATAAGCCATGCTTTAATACACCGACAATCACGTCTCGGTAAGTTACTGCAAGATTAAAAATCTCACCTTCATTGCCGCCTGCGATTTCCTCAACGTCCGCTTGAGCCTGCTCCAGGGCAGCCGCATCTTCCTCATCGGCTTGAGTCGCATCTTCTTCATCGGCTTGCTGCGCCAAGTCGTTAACGTGTTTCTCTTCCAAACTCCTCTGCTTTATGAGTTCGATCTCCTCTTCTTCTCGCTTCCTTCTTCTCTCAGCAGCCTCCGCAGCTGTTCTTCTAGACTCAGCAAGGATGTCCTCGTCTATGGCTCTGCTGGAAGCACCAGAGTGGGAACCCCTCTTTTGCCTCTTGGCCAAAAGGCCGCTGATGGTTTCTGCATCATCATCTGCGAAAGAACAATCTGTTTAGTGAAGACTGTGAGAGTTAAGATAATGAGAAGATAAGTTCGTTTGAGATACCTTCCGACTCTTCCTCTTGTATCTCACCTCTTTCTTCTTCTCTGTCATCTTCGAATCTCTCTTCTTCTTCATCATCATCTCTTTCTCTCACCTCCCTTACCTCATCCTCCTCTTCCTCCTGACCAAACGGAACAAAATTCTCGACTGCGAGCTCTTTCCGCGCCTTGCTTGGCAAGCGACCTTTGCCTTTGTCCTTGGAAGAAAGGGACTTCGCAGGGGAGGTAGCTGGAGTACTCCTAGGAGAAGAGATCGTGATTCCCTTCTGCCTTGGTCTCTTTACCCTTGGGGCGGCAACTGCTGTAATAGATGCAACGTCCTTGGGAGGAGACAAAGCTGGAGTGTTGTCTATCAGCGAGTCAGCAAATGCGTCCATTACCTCGCGAATTCGGGCCTCAATTGTGGGAGCCATTCCCATTGCTAGCCGAATTGGCTCACCCTGCCTTCTCTTAGCAACAATAGTGTTGATCAGCGACTTGGAATGCTCGCCAGAAGCAAACCTCCTCAGATAGCACTAAAACAAAAAATGGAGCATGAGTTTTGACATATCAAAGGAAAGAAACTTAACGCGCGCAGAGGACATTGTTTAACTTGGCAAAATCTTCGCTATACTTGATGACATGCGAAGCACCTTCCCTAACTGCGGCCATCTTCTCTTCAAGGATGGTGGAGGGGCACAAGTGATTCTCGTGGTCCAACAATGAGTAGCAGCCATATTGGGAGTCGTCCAAGGTACAGTTAGGACGGAAAGGGAAGGAATTTCTCTTGATCACAGGAGCTCTGCTTGGCCGAGGGGTCGACTGTGTCTCAAATCTGGCCTGCTGGGTAGTCCAGTAGGCAACCCAATTCTTGGAGTAGCCACCTCCGTGGCTACCTGGGGGTTGATCGAAGGGAAGGTTACTCCTTAAGATCGTCTTGCACTCGCCAGACAGTAGTCGTTTGTAGAAGCCTCTTATGATGGACTGGGGCCAAACTGATGGCGCCACCGCATCAAAGCCAAACTGGGGAGAAACGCGAGTGGGATCGACATCCACTGTGATCCTCTCGTACCTGGGAGCAACCTCGCGAACATACTCCGGAAGAGCAGGAAGAGAACCTCTTAGACACCAACAGAATAATTCGCGATAGCGCTCATGGAATCGCTTATGACCCTCAAAAAGAAGATCTTCCGAGAAAGCAACAGGTCTGGCAGGATACAACTTTGGGAACCATCGCACATTTTCAATGCGCGTGGTATAAGGCCTAGCCGTAAACTTGCTGCGATCATCGCAAATCAGGCTCCAGGTACACTTAGGGAAATGAGTTCCAAACCATCTAGCAGCCCTTCCACTGGAGAGTTCCTCCTCCGCACCTGGGACACACCACTTGCTGGGCCTAGAAGGAACAGGAGCATAGGAGGGCCATTGCTCAAAAACCCACATGGTCAAGAATGCGATGTTAACATAGGTCAACACATCCAGGCGACCGCGAGAGTCCTTGGTCGCCACGACCAGTTGGTCCAATCTGTGGTACAGGGTGCCCAAGACTAGAGGCCCAAGTGCGACTCTTTGACCAAGGGTCAGTTTCACAGTAAGAGGGAGGACATGGTAGAAAGCCCCATCATGAGGATGGCCATCGATTAGGTACCTCGATAACCAGGCGCAGAGAAAAGCACACAAGGTCAGATGATAACCTTTCCCGTTCACATAATTCTTCGCCTTTGGGTTCTGGCTCAGAAGTTTCTTGGTGATACTACTACTCGCATAATCGCGGAAGAAGTACTGCACCCACTTTCCCCAAGTATTCTTCGCAGATGTATCAACCAGCTGCCAGTCGGAAAGAAGTTTCGCAGGTGTCCACCGGGTGGAAATTTTCTTTACCTCTGACAAGCACTCCTCCATTTGCTTGTATAGAGCAAGTTCCGGATCGGTGCTCAAAGGGATTAAAGGATCCACCTCACCAATGGGAGAAAGATCATACAACATGTGTACATCTTCCTGAGTGGGAGCAGCCTCAAACTCAGCAAAGTGGAATGTGTGAGTCGCAGGCGAGTAGCGCGAGAGAAGGTTTAGAAGCATGGACTGATCCAACTTCACGGCAGCACCCTTCATAGCATGAACTGCGAAATAGATGCCAACATTGTTCAATGTGATGGCATGGTTGGTCAATACATGGTCAATCCACTCATCCATGAAGTCCAATTTCTGAACAAACGCCTGGGTACAAATTGCAGTGTGGGGGAAAAACCCATTTTCAACCCCTAATCGAACCACATCCTTGGAATCGATCAATTCCAGCATGGCTGCGTTAACAGGTGGGATCAATGTTTGCAACTCTTCAGAGGGAACAGGAGTCGGCAGGTTCTTCACCTTAACCCTAGCATGATAAAAATCTTTTCCGCCCAAATAGGGTGCTTTCCGCCATAGGGTTTGGGGAGGATCAGGTATTTCTTCGACCTCTTTAACGGATTTGGTCCCTTTTGTCTTTGCCATTCCTGCAGAAGAACAAGAAATAAGGCGGGAGAAATACACACACTTTAAGTTCGAATTAGTTCGAATTTCAGTTTGCAGTAATTATGTCAAGAGAAGATGAACAGTTCAGTGTCAGTTCTAGGTTTGAAAGTTCAGAATCGTTTCTATTGCTTGGAATCTCAGAAGTCCCACATTTAAAATCGTTGCAATCTGTCGATTAGATTAGTTATGGGTTTAAGGACTAAGGTTTCTTTTGCAGTTTTCAACGAATAGCATGTTTTAGATGGTCATGGGTTTGCAGATCCAATACATTTCAAAGCATATATCAGTAGATTAAATGGAATTGAGCAAAGCCAACCTTGTTTTGGTAAAGCTTGCTTGGATGAAGCCAATTGAAGGAGACGATTGACAAGAAAGAATTGATGATTGATTATTTGAATCTGATCTTGAAGGCTTCCGGGTATCATTCACTTTAATAGAAAGAAGTGATGCTTTGAAACAATGGAGAGCACAGAGTATTTATCCAAAAACAATGAAGGTTGCGTCCTTTCAGTAGTCGAATCGCAACCGTCACCGTCGAATCGCGCAATCACAGGACAAGCTGACGTCATGCCTAAAACCCTAAAAGACCAGACGGCACAACTCTAGGGATATTATGTCATAATGACATGCACGGGGGCTGAATTTGCATGTATTTGAATTGGTGCGTGGCGGCGACGCGTACGTTGGTTCCTGCGCATTGAAGCCTATCCGGCTATGCGTCTTCACGCGCAGAAACGGGGCTAATGTAGATAGTGCTTTCTAGACAGGCATATCTTAGCCACGTGGCGACCATCTAGCACACCTAGTTGTGCTCCACACACAATGGATCACCAGCCGCGCTGATCCACGTGGGGGATGCGAGACAGGGCCCTCGCATACCACCACACGGGACTTGTAGGGACTTAGTGGTTTGGAGGCTAGAGTAAGTCCTGTCGCGCGCGAGCGACAACCAAGCCTGCGCGCAACCTTAGTAACTGTTTTGAGAGATTTATGGCACGAGCTCCATAAACCCGGTCAACCCGGTCAACCTCGTAACGGTTCCGGTATACGCGGATAACGTGTTGTAACGGTCCCTATAAACGCGGACGAACGTGCCGTTGTGGTTAAGCTAATTAAGCCACCATTAATGGGCGCATTAACCACACTACAACGGTCACATTCTCCGTTATATATAGGATCGTTAACCCTTCCATACAGGGGAGAATCACCTGAGATACGCGGAAGCTCTGCCAAAATCCTCTCTCTCTCTCTCATACAGTGCTATTGTCTTACTCTCTCCCTACACACAACCTTACACTTCCTGTGTCATTTCTATCTCCTACTCTTGGTGTATATTGAATTCTCTCTACAGGATTCTCTCGTACACAACTTGCTGACCCCGTGCGACCCCTTCATTCGATTAGCACACTCATCGTCCGTGTCTATGCTGTAGTCCTCATCGTTGTGAATTTCAGCAATGATAGGCAGACCGTCTTCCGCAATCTCTTCAAGCTCCATAATCGCAATCATGGCTACCTCTTTGCCTTTCGGCTCTTGCTCCGCATGAGCTGGCAGCGGATTGTTTCGCACGTCCTGCCTCTGGTCGCTGACAATCAACTCGCCTTCCTTCATTTTTCGGCTCACCATGTGCCTAAGTTTCTTGCAATCAGATGTGGGGTGCATAATTTTCCCGTGGCATTCGCACCACTTCGGGTCCCTCATCATCTCCTTAGAGGGTATCCTTTCGAGCGGAGGCAGAACTCCATCTTTACGCCACTGTTTGCATAAGTCAATCACTTCCTCTATCGAGCATGGTAGAGGCGGCGCATCTGAGTTTGTAACCCTGAGCTGCTTGTGTGGCGACACTGTATTGACCTCAGCTTCGCGTCCCCTCATATAACTAAACCTTCCAATCCTGAAAGTGGTTCCCACTGAGGGTTGTTCAGGGGCGTGCTTCTTCTTTTGCCTTTCCACTATAGGCTCTATATTCTTTGTACATTCAATCAACTTGGAAAAAGTAGGAGTTTGCAGGTTGATTAGCATACCTTTGTACTCATCTAGCATGCCTTGCAGGCATATCTCCATGAGCCTTCCCTCAAGCACCTCATCTCTGCACTCCAATGATTTGGCTCTGAATTTCTTGATGAAGGTGACTCCATCCTCCTCGCGCTTCTGATACATACGAGAGAGATGAATCATCGTAACCTTCTCCTCCACTTGGAAGAATTTCGTGTAGAACTTCTGGACCATGTCATCCCAAGTTTTGGCAAATCCAGCCTCCAGCGTTCTATACCATTTGTAGGCCACATTTCCCAAAGATTTTGGGAATTCACGCATCAGCAACTTGGGATCGGCCCTATACGGTCCCATTACATCGATGAAACGCATGACATACTCGTGAGCATTCCCGTTGACATCTTCAAACTCATCCCACTTAGGAGCCTTATACTCTGCGGGATTGGGCATCAGATAGATCTCGCGTGGGATAGGCGGTTCATTGTCGACCTTCGGAATGATGGTGTCTGCAAAAGGTTGATTGGCCAGGAAGGTCTCTATGCGTCGCTGCAGCGATGTCATACATTTCGGTGCATTCCCTCCAGCAGCAGGAGGAAGGGTTGTAGCTGGCGGAGAGACATATGCTGCGGTCGGGCTAGGGGTGTAAGCCACGTTGCCCAGAAGTGCCAGCGGAGGATGCAAGGGGTATTGTGAAGAGATGTTGGGTGCCACAATTGGTGGTTGGGGAATATGCGTGGTAAGGGACGGTATTTGGGCCGTTTGCCCCTGGACAGAGGGTAATTGCACCATTGCTGGTGGAGTTTGCGAATTAGGGTTAGGCGGTTGTGCACAAGAGATTCCGGCAGGGAGACCTCCGTGTACACCGTACGTAGTGGATCAGGGATCACACAGGAAGAATAGGGGTGTGTGTAGGGAGAGAGTAAGTCAGTAGCAATTTCTGAGAGAGATACAGAGGTTTGGCAGAGCTTACGCGTATGGCAGTGTTGTTCTTTTTTTTGTATGGAAAGGTCGACGATATATATATACTGGAGAACGTGACCGTTGTAGTGTGGTTAATGCGCCCATTGATGGCGGCTTAATTGGCTTAACCATAACGGCACGTTCGTCCGAGTATATAGGAACCGTTAGAGCACGTGGTGCGCGAGTACCGGAACCGTTACGAGGTTGACCGGGTTTGACCGGATTGACCGGGTCTAGGGAGCTCGTGCCATAGATCTCTCAAAACAGTTACTAAAGGTCGCGCGCGGGCTTGGCTCGCACGCGACAGGGCTTACTCTAGCCTCCAGACCACAAAGTCCCTACAAGTCCCGTGCAGTGGTATGCGAGGGCTCTGTCTCGCAGCCCCCACATGGATCAGCTCGGCTGGTGATCCTGTGTGTGTGGAGCACAATATGGTGTGCTGGATGGTCGCCACGTGGCCTAGATCTGCCATGTCATAAAGCAGTATCTACATTAGCCCCCTTTCTGCGCGTGAAGGCTCGTAGCTGTATAGGCTTCCATGCGCGGAAACCAACATGCGCGTCGTCGCCACGCACCAATTCAAATACGGGTAAGTTCAGCCCCCGTGCGTGTCATTATGACCTAAAACCCCTAGAGTCGTGCCGTCTGACCTTTAGGGTTTTAGGCGCGACGTCAGCCCGTCCTGTGATTGCGCGATACGACGGTGACGGTTGCGATTCGACTACTGAAGGGACGCAACCCTTCATTCTTTTGGATAAATACCTTGTATCCCATTATTGCAAAGCATCACTTCTTTCTCTTAAAGTGAATGGTACCCGGAGATCTTCGAGAGCAGATCCAGATCATCAACCACCAGTTCAGAACTGCAAATCGTATTCTTCAACTGTGCATATCCAAGCAGGCTTCAAGGAAACAAGGTTGGCCTCGTTTACTTTTTGATTTTAAAATACCGGCGTTTGCCTTGAACTGCGTTGAATCTGTAAACCCATGAAATCTGTGAAGAGGCTTTGATCTTTAAACCTGCTTCGTTTTTAACCTTTCAACAATATTGGGTCTTGCAAATCCCCAATTTCTGAAATCGGCACCGGAACTGTCTGCTTTCCTTTGCATAGACCTCAAATTCCAAAATTCAAACTGAAGTGTGGTATTTCTCCCCCCCTTTTTTTGCCCTTTCGCAGGAATGGCCAAAACAAGAGTAACCAGACCCGTCAAGGAAGATGAAGAGATGCCGGAGCTTCCGCAGGCTCTGTGGCGAAAAGCCCCCTTTCTGGGTGGGAAAGATTTTTACCACGCGAGGGTGAAGGCGAAGAGGATGCCTGATCCTGTTCCCGTTGAGCAGTTGTTAACACTGAGTCGCCCAGTTAACTCAGCCTTGCTCGAGTTAGTTGGCTCCGAGGATGTGGTTCGATTGGGAATCGAGAATGGGCACTTCCCATACACTGCAATTTCTACTCAGGCGTTTGTCCAGAAATTGGACTATATGGATGAGTGGACTGACCATGTTTTGGGTAATTACGCCGAAACTCTCGATGAAGCCGGCATTTTCTTCGCTGTCCGTGCTATGAAGGGTGCTGCCGTGAAGTTGGATCAGTCCATGCTTCTAGACCTTTTGTCCCGCTATTCGCCTGCGACTCACACGTTTCACTTTGCTGAGTTCGAGGCTGCCCCCACGCTCGAGGACGTTCAAATGCTATATGAGCTTTCCCCCATGGGCGAGGTGGACCCCTTGAGTCACTTAAGAACATCTGCGGAATTGGCCTTGTACGCGCAGATGAAGGAGTGCCTAGCAGAGGTAAAGAAAATCTCCACTCGGTGGACCAGTACGAAACCTCTTCCGAACTGGCAGCTTGTTGATACATCTGCGAAGAATACCTGGAACAAGTGGTTGCAGTACTTCTTCCGAGACTATGCGAGCAGCAGCATTACTAAGAAGCTTTTGAGCGGAAACCCGAAGGCCGAGAATTACGTAGAGGGCAAGGGTTATCATCTGACCCTTTGCGCCTTTCTTTGTGCTTGGCTGTCGAGGTATCTGATTGATGGTCACCCCCATGACGGGGTCTTCTACCATGTGCTGCCACTTGCGGTGAGGCTCGCTCTTGGCCAGAGGGTCGCGCTCGGACCCTTGGTCTTGGGCACGTTATATTATAGGCTGGACCAGCTGGTTCTGGCGATGAGGGAATCGCGCGGCCGTCTCGATGTTCTGACCTTTGTCAATATCAGCTTTTTGACAATGTGGGTTTTTGAGCGCTGGCCGTCTTATGCTCCAACTCCCCTCCCACTTGAGAAGTGGTGTCCCCCAGGCGAGACGGAAGCGTTCAACAGCGGGAGAGCTGCGAGATGGTTTGGAGCAAGCAACACCAAGTGTACTTGGAGCTTGATATGCGACAAACGAAGGGAGTTCACTGCCAGGCCCTACGCCACACGTGTCGAGAATGTGCGGTGGTTTCCAAAGCTATATCCTTCCAAAGGCATGGTCTTGTCAGAAGACCTCCTTTTTGAAAAGGGGCCGCATTTCCACGAGCGCTATCGTGAGTTCTTTTGCTGGTGTCTGCGAGGTTCTCTTCCTGCACTTGCAGAGCACATTCGTGAGCTCGCGCCACGATATGAAAGGCTTACAGTGGATGTTGACCCCACTCGGGTCTCTCCTCAGTTTGGTTTCGATGCGGTGGCCCCATCAATCTGGCCCCAGTCTATCGTCAGAGGGTGCTACAAGCGCTTGCTGACAAAGGAGTGCAAGACGGTCCTCATGAGCAATCTTCCCTTCGAGCAGCCTGCGGGAACTCGCAAGGGTGGTTGTTCCCAGAACTGGATCGCATACTGGATTGCCCAGCAGACGAGGATGGAGACGGAGGCGGCGGCGCAGCCAGGAAGGGCCCCCTTGATCAAGAGAAACTCTTTTCCGTTTCGCCCCAATTGCAGTTTGAGCGAGTCTGAGTACGGTTGCTACTCGTTGTTGGACCGCGAGAATCATTTGTGCCCCGATTTCATTCTGAAGGAGCAGGTCGATGCAATCAAGAAGGGTGACACGCAGGTCATCAAATATAGCAAGGCGTTTGCTGAGGTAAGCAGTTTCCTTGTGTGCTTTGAGCTCTTTGATTTGCTTGCACTGATGCTTTTTGTTCTGTATTGTCCAGTGTCATGTGCGGAGGTTCGCAGCTGGTGACCGTTCCAAATCGCTGGTGGACACCATTGTTGCCACCAGAAGGAAAGGGGAATCGTATCGGCTAGCATGGAGGATGGATGCCGAGGTCGAAACAAAGGTTCGCGCAGTCATGAATACTTTCGCTGACTCGCTGATAGACAACCCTCCGGCTCCGTCTCCTCCTAGAGATGACCCGTCCCCTCCGGCGACTGTGGCGCCGAGAGTGAAAAGACCTAGGCAAAAGAGAATTACGATTTCTTCCCCTAGCAGCGCTCCAGCTTCGCCCCCAGTGAGGTCCCTTTCTGTCAAGGACAAAGGTAAGGGTCGTATGCCCAGCAAGGTGCGAAAAGATCTCGCAGTTGAAACCTTCGTTCCATTCAATCAAGAGGAAGAGGAAGAGAGGCAGGAGCCCCAAGCAAGTAATGAAGAAGAAGAAGAAGGAACAGTTGTGATGCGCGAGGAAGAGTCAGGAGGTACTTCCGTCGCATTTCCTTGTCCTTTATCATGACTTCTGTGCAGTCCTTTTCTTTGAACCAATTTTGTATTCGCAGATGATGATGATGAAGCCGTTGGTGGCCTCGTGGCCAAGAGGCAAAAGAGAAATTCCCACTCTGGCGTTTCAGATGATCCCATAAGTGAGGATGTTCTTGCTGAGTCCCGGAGGACAGCCGCGGAGGCTGCTGAAAGAAGAAGGCAGCGAGAGGAAGAGGAGCTCGAGCGTGTGAAGCAACGGAGCCTCGAAGAGCAGCATGTCGACGACTTAGTGCGTCCAGCTGGCGAGGAAGACGAGCTTCCCGAAGAAGTGGCTCCTCATGTGGAGGAGGAGAATGAGGTTCCTGGAGAGGACGCAGCAGAGCTAGAGCAAGTCCAAGCTGACTTCGCAGAGATCGCAGGTGGCGATAAAAGTGAGATTTTCAATCTCGCAGTTACTTATAGAGATGTAATTGTGGGTGCGTTGAAGCACGGTGTGTCAAAGCCTGACATTCGCCGTTGGTTGGTAAGCAAATGCGGAGAACCCTCAGGTAATCATTTTGAGTGATATGCACGTACTAGGCTGTGACCATTTGAGACAAAGTCATGACTGGTTTAATCGCATCCCAGGTCACGCCTCTCTTAAAGACTTGCTTAGTGAAGATACACTGATAGGGCACGGTTCCACGTCCCTAGTGTATGATGAGGATACCTCAATCCCACCTTCGCGTGGAGGTGCTTATTCTTAGCTTTAGCAAAGATAACGAAATAACTTATAACACAGGTTACCTCATATTATCGCATTTGATATCGCAGGTCATGCTGAGGAACCTGAGCTGGAGCAGAGAAGCCAGACTTCTGCATCCCATGTTCCAATTTCGAGCTCTCATACCGAGAAGCCCGTCGCAGCTGCCGGACACGCAAGTGAGCATCTCGAGGATGTCATTGAACTCTCCGATGACGTCAAAGCTAATGCCGTGCCGATGGACGAAGGTGTCCGTACCGGTGGTGAGGAGGAAAGGACAAGTGATGCCAACATTTTCGCATCTGATAGTGTCTTCCGTCCAGCGACTTCGGTTGTGCTTCCGGCGATGACTGAGCCAGGAGCACCTATTCCTGCGTGGAGCATTTGGGGCTCGCAGGTTGGGAATGTAATCGCAGCTGGTGCAGCTTACACTCTTCCCCCTAACTATGAGAGTTTGGAGCTCGCAGCTGATAGGAGAGCCATGGAGCGAGGGCAGTCTTCGAACAACCCGGTGGCTCGCATTCCCTCTATTCATGAAATTCTGGAAGGCACTGGTAAGCAGAGATTTTACCATTCGCACGTCGCATTATTTGCTTGCGAGTTTTGACATCATGACTTGTTTTTGATGTCTCAGGTTTGAAGCAAACCGATGTAGACTGGGTGGTTCGAATGCGCCTCAGATACCCCCGATCGTTTGTGAGGTGTCTGGAGATCAGTCCTTTTGACAGGAGGCTATTCCTTACTGAAGCCATCTGGATACTAGAGCAGCTGTGTGCGGCTACACCTGCGACCATTTCGGCCCAGAGTGCTGAATTGCTGTGTGGCATGTGCCAAAATCTCGTGCTCAAAGTCCAAGGCAGACTTGGTTTCAAATTCCTCAAGGACAGAGTTACACTGATTCGCACAGCTGTAACTCTGAATCTCGGGCACCAGAATCTCGCAGCTGAGATGCAGAAGGTGGAGCAGCAGAAGCAAAAGGTTGATGAAGCTTTGAAGCTGTATCATGAAATGAATGCCAAGTGCGAGCAACTAAAGCAAGAAGTGCAACAAGTGGAGAGGCTGATCGAGCAGTTCGAGCCCCAGGACTCCTTAGTCAAAAATTTGTTTTGACTTTTCGAATTTTGAAAAGAAAACAGGAAAATGGTTGAGACATTAATGTAATATTTTGAAACATTAATGTAATGTTGCTAGGGTTTCTCCCCCTTCTTTTTTAACAACAAACAATGAGTTTGCCCGTTTTGCCCCTTTCGGGATTTGATTGGACATTTCTGTGCATATCCAATTATGACATCAACAATTGATTCTTTGCTTGATTTTCGCGCTAATTTCTCGGCAGATAAGCACGCTTCCGTTGGGAAGTCCATCCGAATCATGACTATCCGTCATTTATTAGGATACGCAACCGAATCGTCGTAGCCTTTAGTAGGGTAATTGATTGTTACCGCTTTTCAAGGCGTAAGTGATTGAACTTACCCTCTTTTTGAATTTTGCTGACTCAACTTAGGCAACCGAAGAGTCTCTACAGGGCCTATATAAACCCCGTCTTTGCCATTTGGGCTCTTCTATCCCAAACATGTGCTTTGCCGTGAGTCCTTGCGACTGCTGGCTTCAACGCTTGCTTTTCGTTGATTCATGGCAACTTCAAGTTTTGAATCCTGAGTTTGCGCTTTGTGCTATAGAAATAGTTTCCAAGATCCACTTTATGAGGCTTATTGCTGTTTATAACCGTCATAAAGAGGATGCAGATAATACCTCATGTGTGTTCGAAGAAATTTCTTCGTGTATTATATGTGCAGGTCATGTTTCCGGCCGCCTCGTGGCGAGGTGCAGCGCCGAAGTGACCGTGCTACCGTGTCGTAATGAACGGCGTAATTCTTCTTCAGCATCTCCGAAGAAGAATCCGTCGCCTTCACATTTGTGAGGTCGGGGTGCTCGTCAATGCCCTTGTCCAACATGACAAGGAGTCCATCACCAGAGGAATGACTGCTTCGCCTGTCTTGCGGAGTAGCATCTGTCGGAACAGGAAGCTCCTCCGGCGCCTATCTTGATCAGACAGAGGCCTTAGTCATTCTTTGGGGTCTTGGGCATATCGTATCCCTGACCTTGCTGCTAGGGATGTGGCGAATGACGAGTTGATCTCTTCGCGGCAGCATCCCTTTTGCTATAGATCTTTGGCCGCGGATTCGCGCACTGTGCTGCCGGTGTCAGGACCGGTGGATTCTCTCTTTTCTTAGTCGAGAGTTCCCTTGGCGCATTTCTGGCTTGCCAGCCATTTTTCGAATGTATTGCGAGCCATGTTGGCTGTGTAGTTAGATGCGAGCTTTTCGTTTGTAAGCTGCTATCTAGATAGATAAATTGTAAGTCATTTGACTCATAATGATATATAGCTTTTGTACTATTTGCTCTCTTTGCAACAAAATACAATTTCGCATGCGTTTCGGCTTGTTTTGCCTTGCATAATGCCATGTAATGATTTCACATATGCGGCGTCAATGCGCAGATGTTTCGCTAGATCATTCGAGATCGTAATTTCGCAGCTGTGCCATCTTGACGAATGGGCTTGTGATTGGTCGTTGTAAGTCGTATGAGATCACGTTCATAACGTTGCTATCGTTCCGGATAATTTTCCAGAGATCAATCAAGATCGTTGAGCTGTGCAAATTGCTATCATAGAAGATAGGCTTTGTTTGAGATCGTTTCTCGTATAGCAGACAGATCTTTAGAAGATCTAATAAGATGACTCTGCACTCGTGTTGCCATCATATCAGACGGGTTTGGATAATTAACCAAAATTGCTATCGTAACAGATAGGCTTGAGAAGATCATTATAAGATCGCATCTGTATAGCCCGCTACCTCAAGAGATAGGCGTTAGATCATCGATTGAGATCGTTTTTGTATTTCGCTGCTATCGCAAAAGATAGGCTTTGGACGATCATGTAAGATCGTATTTTCGTTTGGGTGCTATCGCAAGAGATAGGCTTTAATGATCACTTAAGATCGCATTCATACTTGATTGCTACCATGAGAGATAGGCTTTAGATGATCACTTAAGATCACATTTGCGTTTGGCTGCTATCGTAAGAGATAGGCTTTAATGATCACTTAAGATCGCATTTGCATTTGATTGCTACCATGAGAGATAGGCTTTAAATGATCAATTAAGATCGCATTTGCGTTTGGCTGCTATCGTAAGAGATAGGCTTTAATGATCACTTAAGATCGCATTTGCATTTGATTGCTACCATGAGAGATAGGCTTTAAATGATCAATTAAGATCGCATTTGTGTTTGTTGCTATCGTAGAGATAGGCTTTAGATGATCAACTAAGATCGCATTTGTGTTTGTTGCTATCGTAGAGATAGGCTTTAGATGATCAATTAAGATCACATTCGTATTGGCTGCCATCGTAGGAGATGGGCTTTAGATGATCACTTAAGATCGCATTCGCGTGTAACTGCTATCGTAAGAGATAGGCTTTAGATGATCGATTAAGATCGCATTTGTATCGGCTGCCATCGTAGGAGATGGGCTTTAGATGATCGATTAAGATCGCATTTGTATTTAGTTGCTATCGTAAGAGATAGGCTTTGATGATCAGTTAGGATCACGTTTGCATTTGCTGCTATCGTAAGAGATAGGCTTTGATGATCGATTAGGATCACGTTTGCGTTTGCTGATATTGCAGCGAATAAACCTTTGTTAACAGCAATAGCAAATTAAATAGAACGATATAAACAGCTAGATATATGAACTTCTCATTTGGGAGAATTCTTTTATTATAGCATTCTCATATGGGAGAGATAGGATTACAATCCTCTCATATGGTAGAGGAGATTGCGAATATCGTAGCCACATGAGACATTAAGCAGCGTTATCATAAAACGTATGAAATAAGAGAAGTCAAGGATAGTACTTCTTGATCCAGCGCATGTTGACTGAGCTTGGAGTTGAGGTTGTGCCGTGCAACCTTCGTATGCTGCAGTAGCCGCTATCGAAGACTTCTGTGACTTCGAAGGGTCCTTCCCAATTAGCTGCGAACTTTGGGTGAGTTGCTTCTCGCATGCAGTGGTCAGATGCGCGCAAGACCAGGTCGCCAACTGCGAAATCCCGTCGCTGGACTGTCTTGTTGTAGGCGCGAGCGATTCTTTCTTGGTACCGCTTGTTAGTCCTTTTGGCTTGTTCTCGCTTTTCTTCCAGCAAGACTAAATCATGATCGCGTTGGTTTTCGTAGAGCGCGTGGAAGGCCAGCCTTGCCGAATTGACTCTGACCTCCGCAGGTACCACAGCTTCGGCCCCATAACATAGTAGAAATGGCGAGGCCCCTGTGGGTGTCCTTGGAGAAGTTTTGTAGGCCCACAGAGCTATGTTAAGAGAGTCGGCCCACTTCTTGTGGTCATCTGCGACCATCTTGCTCAGAATTCTCAGCAGCGTTTTGTTAGTCGCCTCGGCTTGCCCGTTTCCCTTTGGATAATAGGGGGTAGAGCATATCTGACTGATATTGTACTCCGCAAGTTTTGTAGCTACCTGACGATTAACAAAAGGAGTACCGTTATCTGAAAGAATAGTATTCGGGATTCCGAACCTGCATACGATGTTTTCCTGGATGAAGTTGACCACAGCCAGCGCGTTTGCCGTCTTCAGTGGTATTGCTTCCACCCATTTGGTGAACAGCTCAGTTGCGGTGAGAATGAAATGGTTCCCATGTGACGTTGGTCGGATGGGGCCAATGAAGTCCAAAGCCCATGTGTGAAATGGCCATGGCGTTCCTAGTGCATGTAGGTCCACGGCGGGAGCGTGCACTAGGTTCCCTTTGAATTGACATTCTTGGCAGCGTCGCACCTTGGTGCGGCAATCGACTTCCATCGTGGGCCAGAAGTATCCGATTGAGAGGAGCTGTCTGCATAATTTCGCACCTCCCTGGTGTTCCACCTGATGGGAGAGATCCATGACTTCTTGTGCTTCCCTATCGTCTAGGCATCGCAGCAAGTTGCCTTCGTGACCTTTTCGCCAAAGCAGGTTTTCTTGAACCACATATCGAGAAGCTTTCCTCTTCAATTTGTCTGCCTCTTTTCTCGATTCGGGTACAGTGCCCTTGGTGAGGAATTCAAACAATGGCTTTCTCCAGTCTGTGTCGTCGTCGATTAGAGCGACAAGTAGAGAATCTTTGATTAGTGCGCAACTTTCGCACTTCCCTTGTATCAGGGCTGCGGCTGTAGACATGCTTGGCCAATGGATGCCATATCTCTGAGCTTTCCTGTAGATTGACACCTCGCTTTCTCCGCAAGCGTGTTGGTGAATCTTTTCCAGCAGCTGTTGTCCCTCTTGCTCGGAGACACATCGCATGAGTATGCCTCCGGGACCCTTGTAGTAAAGGGTGTTGTCGTGGATACAGTATCCTTTCGTGAGTGCCCAGCTCTCGCTGCTGGTGCCTTTCGCAATAGCTTGCAGGATTGCTTTTCGCCAGTCTGCGTCATCCATGTGTTCGTCGTCGCACGCATCTTCTGTTAATGCCGACGATGTTCGCACTTCGATGGAAATCCTTGCGGGGCATTTGTCTATGCTGACCTTAGATCCCAGAGTTGCTAAGGCGTCTGCATGCCTGTTGTCCGCTCGGGGTTTGTGCTCGTATTTCACGTCGCAGAATTGCTGCATCAGCTTCTGCACTAGGGTACGGTATGGCAGGAGGTTGATCTCCTTTAAACCATATTCGCCCGAGGCCTGCTTAACAATCAGCTTGGAATCTCCCATGACTGTTAAGTTGCTCACTTCCAAAGCTTTCGCTGCACGGAGCCCCGCAATCAGAGCCTCGTATTCCGCCTCGTTGTTCGTGACTGCGAAATTGAGTTTTGCGGACATCTGTATGACTTCACCGTCCGGCTTTGTCAAGACTATCCCAATGCCTCCACCTTTTCTGGTTGACGAACCGTCGAAGTGGAGGGTCCAATAGGGCACGTCAATCGCGTAGATTTCAGGGCCTTCGAGCTCCTCTTCGATCACAGGTTCGTGACTGTTGTCGGGGAACTGTGCCAACAGGTCCGCTACCGCCTGCGACTTGATCGCTCTTGGTTTCACGCATGTGATGTCGTATTGAGAGATGGTCATATACCATTTCCCCAATCTCCCGCCCGGAGTAGTGTGAGTTAGCAAGTATCTTATGGGGTCGCTTTTGGTGACCACCACTACTTTGTGCGATGCAAAATAGTGTCTCAACTTCTCTATCACAAAGAATAAGGCAAGGCAATGACGTTCGATGTCTGTGTACCTTGATTCAGCAGGCTGCACAATGCGAGAGATGTAATAGATAGGCCTCTCTTGGCCCTCATATACCTGGGCCAAGAGTGCTCCTATAGATCTCCTTGTTGATGTAAGATATAGCAGCAGCGGTGATCCCAGTTGAGGCGCGATCATAATCTTTGGGGATGTAAGTATCCCCTTTAGTTTTTCAAATGCGGCTTCGTGGTCAGGAGCCCAGTTGTACGCGGCGTCCTTCTTGAGAAGAGTGCTGAAACAGCATGTGATTTCGGCGATTGCCGGGATGAATCTCCGCAGATATGACAATTTTCCCAAGAATGTTTTCAAGGCACTTTGGTTGTGAGGTGGCATCATGCTGGTGATGGCTGACACTTTCGCAGGGTCAGGCTCGATCCCTTGGCGATGGACCACGCACCCCAAAAACTTCCCCGAGGTCACGCCGAATGCGCATTTCATGGGGTTCATTTTCAGTTGAAAGCTCCTGCATCTGTTGAACACTTTTCGCAGGTCTGCAAGGTGATCTGCTTCATGCCTGGATTTGACTACCAGGTCATCCACATAGAATTCCACTTCTTTGTGCATCATGTCATGGAATAGAGCCATCATGGCTCGCTGGTAGGTTGCACCTGCGTTCTTGAGACCGAATGGCATTACCGTGTAGTTGAATACCCCCACGGGAGTGATGAATGCAGTTTTCTGTGCATCTTCGGGATCCATCTTGATTTGATTGTACCCACTGAAGCCGTCCATGAAACTGAACATGCGATGACCTGCCGTCGAATCGATGAGCAAGTCGATGTTAGGCAGTGGGAAATCGTCTTTAGGGCAGAAACGGTTGAGATCGCGGAAGTCCACGCAGATGCGGAGCTGTCCGTTCTTCTTCACCACCGGCACGATGTTGGCTAACCATGTAGGATGGTGGTTTGGCTCTATGAACTTGGCGTCCAGGAGTTTGACAATCTCCTGTTTGATCTTCACGTTGAGCTCTGGCCTGAAGCTTCTTGTGCTTTGCTTGACCGGTTTAGACCCTGGGATGACGTCTAAACGGTGCATAGTGATGCTCGTGTCCAGACCTGGCATCTCATCGTATTCCCATGCGAACACATCCTTGTACTCAGTTAGGAGCTGCAGCAGCCCTTGTTCCTCTTCGCTTGTGAGGTCCGCACTCAGGAAGACTGGCCTCCTCTTTTCCTCGTTCGGGCTGAGGAACACTTCCTTTAGCTCTTGCTTTTGTGGTCTTGGCCTGTCTTCCATGCATTCGGGCGCTTCTTTGAGTTTCTCGTCTGAAACGATCTGTGTTGGTTCTTCTGTCAGCGCAACTTGTTTGATTCGATTGATTTGCCCAGGGACACCCCCATGCCCGTGTGAGGACGTCCCCGCGCACCTTCATATGCGATAGCATTTCTTCCCGTTGGCGTAGAAGCTCTCTATCTCCTTACCCTCGGGGTCATGCTTTGCAATCCTCTTCAGGGTATACACATTTTTCCGATGATATGCGATACGCGGCGCCTCTTCGTATGCAGGCGGCTTTTCGTTTGCATCTCCCCTTGTTACCATCACGCCTGCAGGTGACTGGTCCTTGATGTCCTCCCAAAGAGGTAAAGGAGTAGGGTTGAATGGTCCAGGTGTTTGCTCGTCGGCCATCTCGGTGAACCACACCGCCTCGCTGAGATGTGCTTCATCCAAGTTGAATGGGTTGGTTGAGGCCGGTATTTCGACAATCCTGTCGTTCCAGATAGCTTTCATCATCTGGTGAGCCGTGGAAGGGATTGCGTCGAAGCGATGAATCCAGGCTCGACCGATGATCATGTGATATGTGGTGTTCGCATCTATGACGTAGAACTTCGCCGAACACTTGATCTTACCGATCTGAACGCCTAGGCGGATCCATCCGATCGTCATCCTAGAGTCGCTCCCGAATCCCACCAGCGGGGATGGACGCTTGACCACCTTATGTTCGGGGATCCCTGCTAGCTTCAGTGTGTGGAGTGGAACAACATTGACCGCTGCTCCTCCATCGACGAATGCTCGCTTAAATTCGACGCCGTTGATGATGGCGGTCACGTACAGGGGCCTCTGGTGGCTCGCATCTGTCTTCTTGTCGCTGGCAGAAAAGGTCATGATCTTTTCTGTAGGACGGGACGCCCTAATGACTTTCCCGTTGGAGACCACGAGCTCCTCTTCGTAGTCCTCCGCTATCCTTAAGATTGCTTTTGTCATATCCGATCGGCATCTTTCTGAGAAGTTCATCTCATCGAAGAATTTGCTGAAGCCGTGCGACCCTTTCATGCGGTCAGCACGCTCATCCTCCGTATCCATGCTATAGTCTTCCTCTTCATGGACTTCAGCTACGATGGGTAGACCATCCTCTGCGACTTCTTCCAAGTCTACTATCGAGATCATGGCGACCTCCTTGCCCTTTGAGCCCGAATCTGTATGGGCAGGCAGCGGGTTGTTGCGCACGTCCTTCCGGTGGTCGCTGACGATGAGTTCGCCGTTCTTCATCTTTTGGTCGAACGCGAATCTGAGCTTCTTGCACTCGGCCGTGGGGTGCATGACTTTGCCGTGGTATTCACACCACTTGGGGTCCCTCGTCATCTCCTTGGAGGGTGCTTTCTCAAGCGGCGGCAGGATGCCGTCCTTGCGCCACTGTCTGCAGAGATCGCTCGCTTCCTCCACCGAGCATGGCAGAGGCGGTGCGTCGAAGTTTGTAACTTTTGCTTGCTTCTGGGGCGAAACTGCATTGACCTCAGCTTCGCGTCCTCGCTTGTAGCCGAATCTGCCGATCTTGTAGGTGGTGCCGCTCGCAGGTCGTTCTGGAGCGCTCTTCTTTCTCTGTCTCTCGACGATGGGCTCGATGTTCATCGTGCACTCGATGAGCTTTGAAAACGTGGGTGTTTGCAAATTGATTAGCATGCTCTTGTACTCATCTCGCATGCACTGCAGGCATATCTCTACGAGCCGGCTTTCGAGCATGGGATCCTTGCACTCCAAGGATTTCGCTCTGAATTTCTTGATGAAAGTGATTCCGTCTTCCTCGCGTTTCTGATACATCCGCGAGAGGTGGATCATCGTCACCTTCTCTTCCATCTGGAAGAACTTGGTGTAGAACTTCTGGACCATGTCGTCCCAAGCCTTCACAGATCCGGGCTCCAACGTCCGGTACCATTTGTATGCTACATTCCCAAGAGTCTTTGGGAACTCTCGCATCAGCAGCTTGGGATCAGCTCCGTATGGACCCATGACGTCAATGAAACGCATGACGTGCTCATGAGCGTTCCCGTTGACGTCCTCGAACTTATCCCATTTTGGGGCTTTGTACCCCGCCGGGTTGGGCATGAGATAGATCTCCCGTGGAATGGGTGGATCGTTGTCTAGCTTCGGGATGATGGTATCCGCGAGCGATTGATGAGCTAGGATGGAGTCCACGCGCTTCTGCAAGGACGTCATGCATTCTGGGAGGCTTCCCTCGGTAGCTGCCGGAGGGGTTGCCGTAGGCGGTGGCGACACATATGCCGCCGGAGGATTGGGAGTGTATTGACTGCCCGCGTTTCCCCAAATCGTCGCTGGCGGAGGCAGAGTGTATTGCAAAGTTGGGTTAGACGCCAAAGCCGTGGGCTGAGAGGCGTGAGCAGCAGGGGGTAGCATTTGCGCCGTTGACCCTTGGACCGAAGGCAGCTGCGCGGCTGATGGTGGAGTTTGCAGATGAGGGTTGGGAGGCGTGGCCGACACTCCCAATCCTGGAGCGGTAGGGGTTCCTCCTCCCTGAGGGATGGCGGTACCTGGTGGAGGATTTGGCGCAAGGGTGCCCAGAACGGCCAAGATCCGCTCCAACTGCGCAGATTGAGACTTGAGAGCTTTTGCTTGACTTTGGACAGTGGCGTCCAAAGACTCCAAAGTTGGTGCCTCGCCGGGAGTCGTCGGAGTACGGCGGGCTTCGTCTCCCGAGGGAGTTTTGGTGGAAGGCGACCGGTTGCTGACATCATCCTCCTGAGACATGGTTGCTTTTGCTGGTAAGTTTCACGTCGGGTTCACCAAAATGTGCACAAGAGATTCCGGCAGGGAGACCTCCGTGTACACCGTACGTAGTGGATCAGGGATCACACAGGAAGAATAGGGGTGTGTGTAGGGAGAGAGTAAGTCAGTAGCAATGTCTGAGAGAGAGACAGAGGTTTGGCAGAGCTTACGCGTATGGCAGTGTTGTTCTTTTTTTTGTATGGAAAGGTCGACGATATATATATACTGGAGAACGTGACCGTTGTAGTGTGGTTAATGCGCCCATTGATGGCGGCTTAATTGGCTTAACCATAACGGCACGTTCGTCCGAGTATATAGGAACCGTTAGAGCACGTGGTGCGCGAGTACCGGAACCGTTACGAGGTTGACCGGGTTTGACCGGATTGACCGGGTCTAGGGAGCTCGTGCCATAGATCTCTCAAAACAGTTACTAAAGGTCGCGCGCGGGCTTGGCTCGCACGCGACAGGGCTTACTCTAGCCTCCAGACCACAAAGTCCCTACAAGTCCCGTGCAGTGGTATGCGAGGGCTCTGTCTCGCAGCCCCCACATGGATCAGCTCGGCTGGTGATCCTGTGTGTGTGGAGCACAATATGGTGTGCTGGATGGTCGCCACGTGGCCTAGATCTGCCATGTCATAAAGCAGTATCTACAGCGGTGTAGATACTACTCCAGTTCCCTGGGTGGTAGAGGTTCCTCCTCCCTGAGAGACAGCAGCACCCGATGTAGGATTCGGAGCCAGGGTTCCCAGGATGGCAATTATCTGATCCATCTGTGCGGATTGAGCCTGGAGGGCCTTTCTGTGATTCTGGATAGTGGCGTTTAAAGTCTCCCAAATTGGAGTCCCGCTGGCGGCTGCAGAAGTGTGACGGGTCTCCTCTCCCGAAGTTGTTTCCGTGGAGGGAGATCTGTTGCTGACATCGTCTTCGTGGGACATGGTTGCTTGCAGTGGTAAGTTTCACGTCGGGTTCACCAAATGTGTACGAGAGAATCCTTTGAGGAGGATCCAATATACACCAAGTGCAGGGGATAGAAAGAACACGGAAAGAGTAGGGTGTGTGTTCGGAGAGAGTAAGACAATGGTAACTGTGTGAGAGAGAGACATAATTTTGGCAGAGCTTCCGCGTAGTTCAGGTGATTCGTCCTCGTATGGAAGGGTTAACAATCCTATATATAACGGAGAATGTGACCGTTGTAGTGGGTTAATGCGCCCATTAATGACGGCTTAATTAGCTTAACCACAACGGCAAGTTCGTGCGCGTATATAGGACCCGTTACGCACTTCGTCCGCGTATACCGGAACCGTTATGAGGTTGACCGGGTTTATGGAGCTTGTGCCATAAATCTCTCAAAGCAGTTAATAAAGGTCGCGCGCGGGCTTGGTTGTTGCTTGCGCGCGACATGACTTACTCTAGCCTCCAAACCACTAAGTCCCTACAAGTCCCGTGTGGTGGTATGTGAGGGCCCTGTCTCGCAGCCCCCACGTGGATCAGCGCGGGTGGTGATCCAGTGTGTATGGAGCACAACTAGGTGTGCTGGATGGTCGCCACGTGGCTAAGATCTGTCTGTCTAGAAAGCACTATCTACAGCAGCTAACTGCTCTTACTGCTGCCACACTATCACCAACTTTTGGGTCTATTTCTGGGTATCCCACTGGTCACAACTCTGGTTATGCTGGGTCTTCAACTTGGTTATCTGACACGGGGGCTACCAATCATTTAACTTCTGATTTTAACAAATTATCCATGGCTGAACCATATGGTGGATCTGATCAAGTCTCTATTGGTAATGGGTCTTCTATGCCCATAAGTCACTATGGTATTTCACTTTTTACCACTTCTACACATTCTTTTCAACTTTCTAATACCTAACATGTTCCCAATCTTGCTGTCAATTTGCTATCTGTGCATAAACTTTGTTTAGATCACAACTACAGATTTGTTTTTAATGCCTCTACATTTTACATATAGGACAAGGCTTCGGATATAATCCTGTATCAAGGCAAGAGTGAAAATGGGCTCTATCCCACTCACACTCTCCCATCTGCCTTGCTTTCTAAACCTCAAGCTCTTTTTGGTCGCAAAATATGTGATGCTATGTGGCATGCTCGTTTAGGGCATCCAACTGATGAAGTTTTGTTTAAAAGTTTTCCTTATTTATCTTCTGCAAAAACTGGTACTCATATGTGTGAACCTTGTTTAAAGGGAAAATGGCTAGACTGCCTTATAAAAGTTCAAATACTGTTATTTCTATGCCTTTACATATTCTGCATTCTGATGTTCGGGGGCCTGCTTCTGTTAAGTCCAACAATGGTTATAAGTTTTATGTGTTGTTTGTTGATAACTTCTCTCGTTATACCTGGATTTTTCCTCTGTTTCAGAAATCTGAAGTAAGGTGTGTTTTTCCTCAATTTAAAACTCATATTGAAAAGTTACTTGGTTATAGCATTAGAATACTTCAATCTGATGGAGGTGGTGAATATATGTCATTTGTTTTTCAGAAATTTCTTCAAGATCATGGTATTTCACATAGAAAATCTTATCCACACACACCTTAGCAGATTGGTTTGGCTCAAAGGAAACATAGACACCTAGTTGAAGCTGCTGTCACACTTATGCAACATGCTTCTTTACCAAAATATTTCTGGTACCATGCCTTTGAAACTGCTGTTTATTTGATTAATCGCATGTGTAGTAAAAATACTTCATTTATATCTCCCTATGAGCTACTGTTTGGTACAAAACCTGATCTCTCTCATCTTAGAGTTTTTGTTTGCTCATGTTATCCATATTTGAGGCCATACAATACATCTAAACTTGATGCAAAGACTAAACCTTGTGTTTTTATGGGTTATGCAACTAATTATAAAGGCTATTTCTGTTTTGAAAAATCAACTCAGAAATTTCATGTCAGCAGGGATGTATTGTTTAATGAAACTGAGTTTCCTTTCTCTTCAACATGTGACACATTTGCTACTTCCCTTACTAATTTATTGCCCTCTTTTTCCTCTTCTGCAGGCTCTTGTGCTCCTCATACTGTCCCTATGACCGAAACTATAAATTCCATAGATTCAAGAAGGCAGACTCTAGCCAATGGCTCTTGAATGCTGCCACCTGATTCTACCAGGAGACAGACTCTAGCCACTAGCTCTTCAATGTTGCCACCTGAGTCTAGGTCTCCTGAGCAGCAAATTATAGGTAATGGCTCTTCAATGTTGCCACCTGAGTTATGCTCATCATCTAAGAATCATCCACCTGGGTTTGTTCAGGCATCTTCACAAATGCAAACACCCCAGACTGGTTTGAGTTCTGAAACCCCTGTGAATGATCTGACACAGGTCCTGTCCCTACTTCTGCAAGCAACACAGTTGCTCCTCCAATTGTTTATGGGCATCCTATGCAAACAAGAAGCAAATCAGGTATTTTTAAGAGAAAAAATGGTTTTAAAGCTGCTGCTTCTTCTCTTCCCTCTGACCCTACATCATTTAGAGAGGCTAGTAAATGTTCAAAGTGGCAATCTGCAATGGCTGATGAAATTACTAGTCTCCAAAAGCAAAATACATGGACATTGGTACCCAAACCCCCAAATGCAAATGTAGTTGGTGTTGGAATTGTGCCCTAGAGGCAATCAATTAATTGTGACATTTATGGATTTACGATTCATTATGTTAACGATATGGAGATATGTTAACATGAATGAAGTCCTTAGAATATAATTGTTATATTCTTAAATATCCCTAGTCAATTATAATGATTAATGGGACATTCATCTATAGACTAGTATGGGGTTGGATTGATATGGAGATATCATGATCCAACACATGGGTATGCATTAGGAGTAATGGCATACTGGATTGACCCATCTCCGAGAAGGCTACATACACGTTATTTTAAGTCACAAGCGCTTCTCGCGGTGCAATGGTATTGTCATCCTTAGACTTGAAGTCACTAGATATTCTAGTTGTGGATTATTGTGATCTTGGTAGCGTCAAACGCTACACCGTAACTGGGTAGTTATAAAGGCGTGTACTGGATACAATAAGAAGCAAGCTTAGAGATCGTAGTGGACGTAGATAGAATTTGTCCCTCCCACATAACGGGAGAAAATATCCTAGGCCACTCGAGGGATAGTGCTTATAAAATGTCTGGCCAGACTCAAATAAATCAATATGGGATAATGATGTTATTTGCACGAATAAGGCTATTCCCATGGATCGAGAAACTATGGATCGGATATACGAGTGTGACTTGTATGTCTCGTGTCCAATCCGGGTATTGGGACAAAGGGATGAGACAATTACTTGCACAAGGTTTGTCATGATGACTATTCTATTTGTTGGCTAGAATGGATGTCTTGCTAGAGGCCGCTCCATATTAGTAAATAGTTACTACCAACTAAATCGAACCTATGGGGTCACACGCCATATAGGGGTGAACTAGACTTGGGAAATAATTAATTAATATGATTAATTAATTAAAAGGATCAAATCGCAACAACTTGCTAACTTAGTAGGACTAATATGTAAGTTGGACTAATCCATGTATAGACATATTTAGGATTTGCCAAGGTGGCCTAATTCATGTAGAGACATGATTAGGATTAATTTGCAAATAGAACTAATCCATGTATTGACATGATAAGGACTATTTTGCAAAAGGGACTAATCCGAACTTGAGTAGGATTAGGAGAGGGGTTCTTTATGTAGTAGGACAAGGAGTTGTTGGACAATATAAAGAACACTCCTAGCTTATTTTTCTCTCTACACACACCACACATCTATATGATAGAGTAGGAGAGAACAAAGCAAGGAGAGAGAGCAAGTCCCAAGCAAGGGCCGAACCCCCTTGGGACCGCCGCCCCTACCCGTCGGCCAAAAGGGAAAGCCGCCCCATCTTTGGCACTTCATCGTTGGCGATTCCTTCTTCCTCTTCCTCCTTCCGGGCTAGCACCAAGGATTGGAAGATCTATATCTCACCTCTAGGCGTGGATCAACCGTAGAGACGTGACACTATTCGGTTTGAAGTCATCAAAGGAGAACCCTAAGGTGTGTTATTGATTTCTTCCTTTACCATCGTTATGTATCTTGACTTGTGATCCTTGGAGGGTTTTGCATGGTTTAATTTTGCTTCCGTTGCGCATCCATGAATCAAAAACCCTACAGTGGTATTAGAGCCAGGGGTCTTAGAGCATAAACGTGGTTTATGTGTTACGTTTTAGTTGTTTTACACCTCAATTTGATTGTTTATCGCGTAAAACAAGACAAATCAAGCATGGGATGCAATTTGTCAATAATTAATCATAACAAGATCCAATTTTTGCATTGGATTCATGAATTGGTGAGTTTGAGAAATTTTAGGATCTTAGATCTAGGGTTTGGGCATCCTTGGGGAAGAAGGAGTTCTTCCAAAACAAGGAAACAACCAAACTTTGGCACCAAGCAAGGGAGTTGTTTTGAAAACAACTCCCATAAGGAGGTTCGGCCCCCCCTAGGGACCGCCCCTCCTTGCTTGCCGCCCAAGCTTGGCCGCCCTAGGGTCCGGGCTGCCCTAACCTGCGGCCTAGGCTTGTGGGTTTTGGGCCGGGCCGGCCCTAGGGCCTTGTGGTTCACCTTATTGGGCCCGAGCAATTCGATTGTTGGGCCCATGGACCGTTTTAACCCTAGAAATCCTAAAATCAATTAAAATTGACCAAGCGCGTTAAAATTGAATTTTAACTGTTTATGTGCAAATCGCATGGTGATTGGATATGGCCTTAGGATGTGGTTTGATGTGGATGTTTAATTTTGTGTTTTGGTTTTACGGCCTGCGAGCTGATCAATTAATTGTAATAATTAATTAGGGTTTTATGGCCTGCGTGTCATTTTTTTTCTTAACTTGTGAGATTTATTTTATTTAGTATAGATATTAGCTAGTGCTAGATAAAGTAGATTGTTAGTCAAGATTGAAGAAAAGGAGCCCAAAGCCAAAGAAGCCACAAAAGATGGAGCATGGAGCATGGAGCATTCCACATGACTACGAAGGATGGACCAAAAGATCAAGACGCATGGAGATGTGTTTGTTTTAGGGTTCATAGATAATTCCATTGGCTTGGAATTATCTTAGTATAGAAAAGGCCATATCCACATCACGTTTAATTTCTGTTTCGTGGTTGTTTATTTTATTGTCTTATTATTGTGTGGTTGGTGTATGGATGATGCATGCAATTAGGATAATAAGATAATTAGACAACCCGGATCTATTATCTGGAGTTGTGCCCAAACTCAAATAGATAGATTAGTTGATATTGATCAACAAAACAATTAAAATTGAATTTAAAAATCCCTCAAAATTCAAATATTGTGTTCTTGCCTTCTCGTTATTTAAACACTCATTATCATCATTATTTACCAAGCTCGTGCGTGCCAAAGCATGGCGACTTGGTTCATCATGATGGAATGCGATGGCACGTAACAATGTGCAATTGTTTAAATAAGAGGTTGAACACTACTGGGTTTTTAATATGATTAAGAAACCTAGAGGCAATCAATTGGGATTATCCATATCGATGGATAAATAAGGAGTTATTTGCCCAATTGAACCAAGAGTTGCATATGGGATGCAATTGGAATTGTTCCTACCTAAAGAAGTCAAATTATGGGTCACTTGCCAAAGAAAGCTCATAAGGAGATGAAACATGGATCTTGGCCCACTAGAAAATATAAGGATATTTTCCGCGTTAATATCTTGAGGGTTATTAATCCGTAGTAAAATAGTGGGAGTTATATTTGACAATTTAAATCCTTGTTGAATATAGTTATACGTCACAAACTTTGCATAATCCTATTATGTTGAATACCCATGGCATTAAACAAATAAAAACGCGACTCTATCTATTTCCTAGATTGGTATAAAATTGAGAATTGTTCTCAAATAAAAAGAGAAATTGTTGTACATCGTAGAACATAAAGATCTCTTCCTACCAACTATCAAACCACACTAAAACCTAATGGAAGGGACATCAAAGAATGGTTCTTTGGATGTGACTTGCCTCATGTTAGCTGCCATGAACTCTGAGCTCTAGAGGCAAGAAGAGAGACATGGAGAAGTATGATATGATCATACATCGAAAGAAGCTCTTTCAAAAGAGGGAGCTAGACATGAAAGGTTTGAAGTGTTGCTCTACTTTGGGTTATGCAAATATACTAATTCAATATGATTGAAACATTAGTGAATATGCATTATCTATGAGATAGATAAAGAATAAAAGGTTATTCACCCAAGTGGACCAAGAATTGCATTGGATGCAATTATAGTTTTGTTTTAAAGTTGATTTACTCAATATGATTGAAAAATCACTAAACAAAACACTCATAATGGGCATGGGCAAAGCTGTTAATGGTTAACAGCATGGGTAAGGGGAAATGGTTTGCGCCGATCCCATGGGTATAAAGCAAGCCTGTTGCTAAAACCAAGTTGCCTTGGAGTCCCATAGGTGGTGTAGAGGAAGAGAGGCTACCCAAAGTACCGGAAAGTAAGTAATAAAGGAATTATGAATTCCAATATGGGTATTTTGTTATAGAAATCAATGTGTCTATCTCATCATCATAAGTATATGATACTAGATGAGGATCTCACATTTATAGAAATGTGGAGGATCTCAAGAGACGAAGACAATTGGATAAGGAAGAAATAATCCTACACGTGGGGCTATGAAGCAAAGGGTTGCTGAATAAGCCATAGGGAATTATTTCTACCTTTAAGAAATTTTTCATGAATTAGACAAAAGGGATAATGTCCCTGCTATGAGTAGGACCATTATCATAGTTTCTTGTTTGGACAAGAAAGCTCCTTATCATAATAAAAGGACAAATGTTGTTCCATTTATTATGGTATGCATTATTGTAATGCAATTTTGTCTAAGTGGATTTTATATCCATGATCATGATAATTTCATCTATAACATATATAGCTAGAGGTTTGCATATAATGATATGAACTTCACTTATCTTTAGCATTATCGTTTAGGCCTCATAAATAAGAGATACATATCTAGAACTCCATGAGGATGGATTTCTGGAACTCATTTGATTATTGAATCATATGAGACATGTAAGACTTATTAGGCAAATATATGATCTTTTGGGAATCATACATATTGATATATGAAGGCCGCTAAACACTAATACTAAAGATGGTTTTCAGTACTTCATCATATTTACTGATGGGATCAGGGAAATATGGATTTGTGTATCTTATGAAGAAACAAATCAGAATCATTTGAATTGTTCAAAGTATTCAGGAATGAAGTAGAGAACCAGCTTGGCAAAAGTATTAGGGCTCTACGATTGGATCATAGAGGAGAGTACTTGGGCCAAGAGTTTGACAAGAATCTATGGGAGTATTGGATATGATCCAAAACCCGCTCCACCTAGCACGCCACATGAGTTTGGCATGTCTAAAAGGAGAGTTCGAACCTTGTAGGACACGGTTCGGTCAATGATGAGTCAAACAGAACTTCCAGTTTACTTTTAGGGGCTATGTTCTAATTACAACAAGTTTAGCCCTTAACCTTGTTCCATCAAAAACAGATTATGAAAAACACCATATGAGATATGGACTAGGAAGTGTCCTAGTATGTCATTCATAAAGATTTGGGGTTATGAAGTTTATGTAAAAAAAGTTTAAAAATAAACTTGGACCCAAGACGTATTAATGTTTTGTGGAATATTCTGAAAAGGATATTATTTCTACGACCCAATCGAAAACAAACTATTTGTTGCTCGAACTACAGTGTTTCTAGGTAGAGATTGTCTCTAAGAAAAACAGTGGGAGGACAGTAGAACTTGAAAAGTTCTAGAGCCACAATGGAACATTGATCCGTTTGATGGAACATGAGCAGGATCACAAGGTGTTGTGGAGTAACCTACTCAGATAACACAAGAACCTCGTAGGTCAGGTAGGATATGTCAAGGGACTAGAGAAATAAGGATTTCTCATAACCCGTGATATATTGCTCATAAAGATGAGCCTACAACCTATGAGATGGCCACGTGTGGCCATACTCTCAGAAATGGCTTGGAGCCATGAGATACGATATGGAATCCATGTATACCAACAAAGTATAGACTTTGGTGGAACCACCTGAAGGGTAGGACGCATAGGGTGCAAGGGTTATGAGGAAACCAACATGGATGGTAATATTATTACCTTTAAGGGAAAGTTGGTAGGAAAGGGATTTCATGCGAGCTCATAGTATAGACTATGACAAAATATTTCCCCAATTGTGATGCTTAAATCCATTGGTATCTTGCTTGCAGCAATCTGTTTATAGATTGAATCAAGCTTCTAGGAGTTGGAATCTTCAAATTGATGATGCAATCAAAGGATTTTGATTCCATCAAAATTGAAGATGAGACTTGTGTTTACAAGAAGGTTAGTGGGAGCACAGTTATGTTTCTGGTCGTGTATGTGGAGACATACTTAATCATCGGGAATGTTGCCCCTACTTGGCAGTCTTGCGTAGATTGACTAGGGAGTTGACTTTCTAATGGTAGACTTAAGCGAAGCAACTTGTGAAGATCATTGAGGTAGATCAAGATGGTTGTATAGCTTAGGTCATAGTATACAAATTGATAAAGGTGTTGAAATGGTTCAACGTGAAAAGAATATTGATTCTTACCCATGTCACATGGAATTAGTCTTTGGCAGGCTAATTATCTTACCAATTAGATTGGGAATGGACCGTATGAATTAGATTCACGAGATACGTCATGAGATGTACTAGGCCAGACGTGTCATAAAGCATGACACAAAGATACCAGTCATATCCAGGTGAGAGTCACTGGATAAAATATCAAGATTATCCTTTAGTACTTGAGAAGCGCTAAGGATGAATTATTGATAAATAGATAATATGAAGAGTTTGCTGTAAGGGGTTACAGTGATGCGAACTTCAAATCTGACAAAGAAGATTTCAGATTATAAGTCAAGTTTTGAGTTTTGCCTTAGTGGGAGCGACTGTGAGCTGGAAAGGTTCCAGGCAAGATTCAGTGACTGATTCTAACATAGAGGACTGAGTAAATTAAAGCATAAGATGCATTTATTCAGAATATTCAATCTCAATCAAATTGTTGATGGAGGAGATGTGAATATTTGCAAGGTACCAGCATATGTCTCGCCCCTACGCAGCGGAAGCGTGGAGGGCCGCGCTAGATCAATAGGCATATGATGCAGGAGATTGACTCTAGTGCAAGTGGGAGACTGTTGGAATTGTGCCCTATAGGCAATCAATTAATTGTGACATTTATGGATTTACGATTCATTATGTTAACGATATGGAGATATGTTAACATGAATGAAGTCCTTAGAATATAATTGTTATATTCTTAAATATCCCTAGTCAATTATAATGATTAATGGGACAATCATCTATAGACTAGTATGGGGTTGGATTGATATGGAGATATCATGATCCAACACATGGGTATGCATTGGGAGTAATGGCATACTGGATTGACCCATCTCCGAGAAGGCTACATACACGTTATGTTAAGTCACAAGCGCTTCTCGCGGTGCAATGGTATTGTCATCCTTAGACTTGAAGTCACTAGATATTCTAGTTGTGGATTATTGTGATCTTGGTAGCGTCAAACGCTACACCGTAACTGGGTAGTTATAAAGGCGTGTACTGGATACAATAAGAAGCAAGCTTAGAGATCGTAGTGGACGTAGATAGAATTTGTCCCTCCAACATAACGGGAGAAAATATCCTAGGCCACTCGAGGGATAGTGCTTATAGAATGTCTGGCCAGACTCAAATAAATCAATATGGGATAATGATGTTATTTGCACGAATAAGGCTATTCCCATGGATCGAGAAACTATGGATTGGATATACGAGTGTGACTTGTATGTCTCGTGTCCAATCCGGGTATTGGGACAAAGGGATGAGACAATTACTTGCACAAGGTTTGTCATGATGACTATTCTATTTGTTGGCTAGAATGGATGTCTTGCTAGAGGCCGCTCCATATTAGTAAATAGTTACTACCAACTAAATAGAACCTATGGGGTCACACACCATATAGGGGTGAACTAGACTTGGGAAATAATTAATTAATATGATTAATTAATTAAAAGTATCAAATCGCAACAACTTGCTAACTTAGTAGGACTAATATGCAAGTTGGACTAATCCATGTATAGACATGATTTGGATTTGCCAAGGTGGCCTAATTCATATAGAGACATGATTAGGATTAATTTGCAAATAGAACTAATCCATGTATTGACATGATAAGGACTATTTTGCAAAAGGGCTAATCCGAACTTGAGTAGGATTAGGAGAGGGGTTCTTTATGTAGTAAGACAAGGAGTTGTTGGACTATATAAAGAACACTCCTAGCTTATTTTTCTCTCTACACACACCACACATCTATATGATAGAGTAGGAGAGAACAAAGCAAGGAGAGAGAGCAAGTCCCAAGCAAGGGCCGAACCCCCTTGGGACCGCCGCCCCTACCCGTCGGCCAAAAGGGAAAGCCGCCCCATCTTTGGCACTTCATCGTTGGCGATTCCTTCTTCCTCTTCCTCCTTCTGGGCTAGCACCAAGGATTGGAAGATCTAGATCTCACCTCTAGGCGTGGATCAACCGTAGAGACGTGACACTATTCGCGTTTGAAGTCATCAAAGGAGAACCCTAAGGTGTGTTATTGATTTCTTCCTTTACCATCGTTATGTATCTTGACTTGTGATCCTTGGAGGGTTTTGCATGGTTTAATTTTGCTTCCGTTGCGCATCCATGAATCAAAAACCCTACAGTTGGAACAAAATGGATCTTTGATGAGACATTTGGTTCGCACAAAATACAATCCAGATGGTACTATCTCTAGATACAAGGCCCGTTTGGTTGCAAAAGGTTTTCATCAAACACAAGGGCTAGAATTTGATGAGACATTTAGCCCAGTTATTAAACATTCAACTGTTCGCATTATTTTAGCTTTAGCTGCTCATTTTAATTGTCCACTGCAGCAACTTGATGTCAAAAATGCATTTTTACATGGCCACCTAAAAGAGACAATTTACATGTCTCAACCTACTGGTTTTGTTGACAAATCTGTTCCACACTACGTTTGCAAGCTCCACAAGTCCATATATTGACTCAAACAGGCTCCAAGAACCTGGTTTGAGCAATTTACTACTTATTTACTTAATCTTGTTTTTGTTGCATCAACTGCTGATTGTTCAATGTTTTTACGTTGTTCAAACAACAAAACTACTATTTTGCTTTTTTATGTGGATGATATCATTGTAACTGGCAATGATACTGCTTTTATTCCAACTTTGGTATCTCTTTTGCATCAGAAATTTGATATGACCAATTTAGATCCATTAACTTACTTTCAGGGCCTTCAAATTAAGCGGTCCAAATCTGGGATTTACATTTCTCAAACAAAATATGTTGAAGATCTTTTAACTCGGTTTAATATGCAGCAATGTAAACCATGTCCAACTCCTCTTCCTGATGGGACTAAGTATCATGCCACTGATGGGATTCCTCTGGAAGATCCTGCTGTTTTTAGACAGCTTGTTGGTTCTCTTGAATATTTAACTTTCACTTGCCCAGATATATGTTTCTCTGTTAATTATTTGTGCCAATTTATGCACAATCCTACTGATGTGCACTTAACTGGTGCTAAAAGAATTTTACGTTATCTTCAGGGCTCTAAAACAACAGGTTTGTTTTATCAAAATGGGTATCTTCCTTTGCAAGCCTATGCCGATGCTGACTGGGCTGGTAACCCAACAAATCGGCGTAGTACCACGGGCTTTGTCATTTTTCCTGGGCCCAACCCAGTACATTGGCCTGCCAAGAAACAGCCCACTGTTGCACATTCGTCTACAGAAGCAGAGTATCGTTCTCTTGCTGTTACTGCTGCAGCAATAACTTGGTTACAATATATGTTTCGTGATTTAAATCTTTTTCATCCTAATGCCCCCTTAATTTGGTGTGACAGTTATTCTGCCATCGCAATGACAACTAGTCCAATTCTAAATGCTCGTACAAAGCATATTGAATTAGATTACCATTTTGTCCGCGAAAAAGTACTTGCCAAAAACTTATGTATTTCTTATGCTTCCAGCACAGATCAATTGGCTGATATCTTCACAAAAGGCTTGACCACTGATCGCTTTCACTTTCTCAAGAACAAGCTGCAGCTGGACAAACCACCATCATCTTGAAGGGGTGTATTAAGAGAAAAGGACGAAACTGAAGATGAAGACAAAGTTTCAAGACGGTCTTATGACTCAAAACGAAAGTCAGGGTCACTTTGTAATTTCCCTTACTTGCTATTGAACCGTTGCACAACGGATCCTTCCAGATAGACACAACTGTCACTTGACCACAGTTAGCCTATTACCATGGTTAGGTTAGGGCTACACGATGAGATGCCATATATATTCATTGTATTCCTCTTCTGGTTAATTAATCGATAGATTCATTCTCTCTTGTTCATGTACCGCCTTCAATGGCTTTACCCTTTCAATTATCAATACAAATCGTTTCATCTCTTTGATTATCTTATTATCATTGCCTACCTTTATGACCAATACATCCACCATTTTGCTAATTACCTAAATCACGACAGCCACAACCTGCCTATCTCCAATACTCTATATATACAACACCTTGCCTCCATCCAACACCAACCTGCAAAAATTACCAGTAAACTACTTCACCCAACAACCATGGCCATTAAGTACTCCTCCCAACAAACCACCGCAACATGACCTGCATCCAACTCCTATAACCCATCAGACCAATACGCTAGCCAAAACGCCATCGTCTAACAACAATAACCATCCCACCTGAACCATTAATCCCCACACTACACCACCTGAAACTCCAACTTGCATCAGACCTAAACCCACTATCAACACAACCTGCAACAACAACCTGAAACCACGACCTGGGAACAAAACAGACCACAGCCACGGCAAAAACCCAGCAGACCTGCAACGCAAAGAAGAAACAGAGAAAAGTAGCTAAGAAGAGAAGAGAATACTTGGGGGAAAATGGCCAGTAGGTCGCACACAGGCCCGTCTCTGCCTTTTTAGGGGCCTCAGGCATGTATCAAATTGGAGGCCCTCTTAATAAAGCATAAAACATATAATCTGACTGCAGTTTTATTATCATATAATGTTACTCAAAATTGAGATATTGAATTCGCTCAAATATTTATATACTTTCATTGTGATGGAATACATATCATCTCCTAAATATTTTTTCTTGCTTTTATTTTTTTTCTTTCCTTAAGCCAGTGTTTTGCGTGAATATTCACAATACCAACATCATCTTTTGGGAGGAAAGATGTTTGTTTTGATTTAGCATATGAATGTAGTCCTGGAATATCAAACAGTGGATGATTTTTTATTTATTTTTTGTCAAATAGAATTTATCAACTGTCAAGATAGTTTAACCTTAAAAACACATAATAAATTAGTTATTTTATAAATAATATATATATAAAATTACATAATAAACCTTTAACGTTTTAAAAATAAGAGGCCCTCCCACATGTGGGGCCCTAGGCAAAGGCAAATATGGCCTTATCCTAGGGACGGCCCTGGTCGCACAATCACCTGTTCCCAGGTTGTGCAATCAGTAGAAGGACTTAGTGAGTTTTTCCAAGAAAGTGAGAGAGAAAACTCTATGTTTTTGTACGATCAGGGGCTGATCGCACGATCAGTGTTTATTTCAGGCGGCTGTTAATCAGGGGCGAAATGTGCTAATTAGGAGCTGATGTTTATACGAGAGGTTTTAATAGTCAAACGAAAGAATAAGCTCTATGGACAATTTTACCCCTACTTAATTATTTTCCTTGAATGCATACATCCACACTTGGAAGTTCCTTTCTCCATCTACATTTTTTTTGTCAATTAACCTGTTATCAGCTTCAACCACTTCTCTAGTAGCGCCCAGCGGCGCTCATCTCCAGCAAACTCCGGTCTCAACCGCAAACAGATTACAGAAAAGTACCTTAGTCCTACCGTTATCCGAACTAAGTGGCAACAAGAGAGAATGAATCTATCGATTTCGAAAGGTTTAGTTTTTGACCAGATGCACGCCCATACATAGAAATTCTCCATGAGTTTTGCTACATATTCAGTATTAGACTGTGTAAAAAATAAACTATCGTCAGCAAAAAAAGAGATGGGAGATCACCGGTCCTCCCTTAGAGGTTGTTACTCCTGCCAACTCTCCATCATCAACGGCAGCAGTAACAGCTCTAGACAGAAGCTTAGTACAAAGGAGAAAGAGATAGGGGGAAAGCGGACATCCCTGTTTCCCTGAGAAATTTCCACTCAATTCTATCGTAGGCTTTACTCATATCAAACTTCAAGGTAAGACACCCCTCTTTGCCTTTTTTCTGGGTCTTGACAGAATGAATAACTTCAAACGCAGTAAAAATATTATCAGATATCAATCTACCCGGCACAAAGGCACTCTGGTTCTCAGCTATCGAAAAATTAAGCACCCATTTGAGTCTGTTTGCCAATGACTTAGACACGATCTTGTAGATGACATTACAGATACTAATTGGTCTAAAATCAATGGGCTTTCTGGGTTGTTTAGACTTTGGGATGAGAGAAATCAGAGTAGAGTTAAAATTTTCAATACTTTAACCTTCATTGAGATCAGCTAGACATACTTTCGTGACCTCCTCACCCATAAGGTGCCAATGGGGCTGATAGAAGCCCGCTGTAAAACCATCAACTCCTGGCGCTTTGTCAGGCCCCATCTGAAAGAGGGATGTCCTGATCTCCTCTGCCGTATAATCGCTCTCTATCATTTGTCTATCACTAGCACTAATTATTTCAGCTGAGTGATGAAGCAAGGGGGCAATATCGTCCATCGAGGGCTTGTCAGAGGTGAAGATAGTACAGAAGTAACCCTCCAAGCATTTAACAATCTCATAATAACCAGTAACCTACTCCCCCATCGTATTTTCTATACCACTGATCGTATTTCGTGCTCTATGAACTGTCGCTTTTTGGTGAAAAAAGCGAGTATTTCTGTCACCCTTCTTGAGCCAATCAGTAAGAGCTCTCTGTTGCCACATAGATTCCTCCCTAGCAATAATCTCATTAAACTCTCTGGTAAGTGCCCGAATCTGTAACTGAGTTTCTGAGGTTTGTTTCTTCGCTTCTAGAAGTTCAATCCTCTTTTCAGTTCATCTTTTGCTCTTCGCACACTGCCGAATTCCTTGATAGCCCAACATCGCATGGACACAGCAAGACCCGCGAGTTTAACCAAGGCCGAGCCCCTGGTTCTCCTTCCAACTATCCTCGATCAGATTCTCAAAACTTTGTAGTCTTCGCCACATGTTTTCGTACTGAAAACGACGTTTTCCGACTCTTTTATCAACTTTTTGGCCATACTCGATAAAGAGGGGAGTGTATTCTGAATTCGGCAAGTGTGTAACCCTTGTTCCACGAAAAATATCAATCTAGCAAAGATTTCCCACGGCTCGTTCCAATCCCTCTCTGATGTTATTTTCCTCAGCTTGCCGATTAGTCCAAGTAAAAGGATTACCTGCAAAGCCCAAATCGAAAAGCTCAAGCTCGTGAAGTACTTCTGAAAAATCCTTCACCTGTCTATAACTGAAATCTCTCCCACCCTCTTTTTCTGATTGTGAGGTGATGCATTGAAATTACCCACAACTAGCCAAGGAGTGTCAAGAGGAACCGCTAATCTTCAAAGGAGCTCCCATGAATGCCTTCTTTCTTCTCTGACTGGATCTCTGTAGAAACCTGTCAACCTCCAAAACTGCTTTGTTGTAACTTCCTCGATAGTAATATTGATGTGATGGTTGGTGGAATTTTGTAGAGTTACTTGCACCGTGTCTTTCCACATGATCGCTAACCCTCCCTTCTTCCCCTGAGCATCAACATATGTGCCACTAGCAAAGGCAATATTCTTTCTCACGTTTTCCATTTTACTTGATGTCAACTTTGTATCCATGAGAAAGAAAAGTTGAGGGGAATGACATTTTATCATGTCATATAAGGTTCGGACCGTGTCGGGGTTCCCAAGTCCCCGCACGTTCCAGCTAAGGATTTTGATTGTGCTCGACAGTGCTGACTAGCAGCCACTGCCGTTTGAAAGTTTGTAATGTAGACTAAAACAGGACCAAAATAATCTAGAAGGGGGGGGGGGTTGAATAGAGTATGGAAAATTTTTGCTAATAACAAATTTTGATTAAGTGAACATGTGGGAAACTTAAAACTTAAGGCCTTGCGATTTTAGAAAACTAGTTAGAAACTTTCTAAGGCAAACAAAAGGCTTCAAGGCCTTTAACTACCACCAGTTTTAAACAGTTTATAAACCCTAGTTTGATTTGAGTTGGTTGCAGCAGAAAATAACAAAACTGTAAAGTAAAGAACACAAGGCAATTTACAGAGTTCAGTCCCAATGGACTTAATCTCTACCTGAGGGATCTAATCCCACCAGGATTGGGAAAACACTTCTTATTACTCACACAGAAACAGCCGTAGGTCTCCAAGCCTAAGTGAATTCCCTTACACCTATACAACTTGTTGACGCGAATTCTTTACGCGCTTAAACGCAAGTATACGGTCAAGTAGTATTAGGATTATTTTACGACTCTGAGTATCGAACCCAAGGTAATTTACGATTATTAGTTGACTAGAGATTAAATATGTGATATCTATGTAACTGGTAAAAAAGGGTTTGAGTTTATAAGGTCGTCGCCCACAAACAAGCGACTAAAATTAAATGACAATTAACTAATTGTTTTTGTGGAGTTTTCACTTTTAAACGAAAATAACTTGCGATTGAATATGATGACTAAGGAAGAACTAGGAAATTGATGGTCCCTAGGGTTGTTAACGATTTCCGGGGTATGCTTGAAACACTCTACGCAGGTTCTAGTTATACCTGTTAATACTCATCATGATCTTCTCTCAATCTCACGTGACTTTGTGTAATTAATAGCTTTCGGGTCCTCTCGGTCCACCTCCGTCTATCACTACAATCTAGTTGAGTTGCTAGGCTCGTTCACCGGGTCTTGTCGGTCCACCGAATTCACTAAGTTCTAACAAAATCAACCAAAACTACCCTCACACGATTAATCAAGTTCCTATCTCTTCTCGGTCTCAAGAAACTACAAGATCACCTAAACTATTCTTTAACACGTCTCAAAAAGTTCACTTTCGTGCAACCCTATCAACAAGTAACGTTCTAAGGGTGATCAAGCCAAGAACATTAATAAATAAGTACAAGAATAGTTAGGATAAATAGAACGTTCATCGAATTTAAACAAAAGCATGCATCATGTCCAAAATCCGGAAAAACATCCAACAAACCCTAGTTTTCCATCAATCACCTAGCTTAAAGTGTTTAGCTAGACATAATAGTGTTTAACATAATCAAAACAATAGAGTTCATGAAGAATAGAAGAAGAAACAACGATCAAACGCGAAAATCTTCACTATTGATGATCCTCCAAGCTCCAAGAGTTTTCTCTCGTCTTCTCCAGCTCTCTAGACTCCAAAGATGCGTGAATGTCCCCTAAGGATCGTCCCCCAACGTTAGATGAAGGCTTGAGTCTCTAAACTTTCAAGAAATCACCAAAAAGCCCCAAAAAGTTGCCTCTGGCCACTCTGTTCGCACCAGCACCCGACTGTTCGTGCGAACAGTGTTCGTGCGAACAGGATCTTTGTTCCTACTTTCCAGCAGTGTGTTTTTCACTTCTTTTGGCCTTCAAAAATAGTTCTAAGGCATTGTGTTCGTGCGAACACAACCTTGTTCGCACGAACACTTCTTCAATCTTCAATCTCTTGCCTCTTTTCTTGATTCCTCCTCTCTTATCTCCAATCCCGAGCATATCTTTGAGCTATACTTTTGTTCCGAAGTTCGTTTCCACTCCAAAATCATCGCTCCAAGCTCCCCGATCCTGAAATACACAACACTAAAACATACCGGAAAATCACATGCGATAAAGAACGAATAAATCATAGGAAAAACGCCCGGATTACGAAATAAATCTCAATAACTCACGTATGCTCCAAAAAGCTAGGATTTGGCCAATTTCTCACGTAAATGCACAGAAACGCTCGCAAAACGATCGTGAATCGTAAACAATATAACTCCTAATGTGGAGTTATGAAACTCCCCCACACTAACCTATTGCGCGTCCCGAGCAATCCAATCAAAGTACAACCAAAATTCGTCCACAATCCAACCAAAGTATCTCCAATGAAACACATCCCCACAAGTAATACGAGTCGGGAATTGCATACTTGCTAGAAACACCGTTGCATACAAATGCTAACTAGCCGACTCAATAACGACACAAGACTCGACAATGCAACAATATGATGCAAATGCAAACTACGACTCAATCCTACACAAACACATATATACATAAAACAAACTCTTTATCTTTTTGGTTGAGATCGGGCAATCTCCATTGTATTTAATCGAATATCATGAAGTGATGAGAACTCTAGGAACAAAGCATGAGTTGAACTAAATTCGACAACGAGAATCTCCCCTAGCTAGTATAGAAAGCCTAACTTTACTAAGTACAAGAGTACGCTACCTCTTCGTGTTTGCCACGAAATAAGAGACTACGCTAGACAAAGCCCATCCAAGGACCGAGCTCCTAATCCGCTAACAGTTTCAAATGATGAGGCTTAGGGACATAAGGATAAGTTTGTCAAAATCAAGTCCTAAGCGTCACATTCTCACGTCAAATCCCACATCTCACACACCCTCACCACGATGATGAAACCGAAACCCGAAGCTCACCACCTCCGGCCCTCAATTCCCTCAAACCTCGTTACATTCGTTATCTCCGTGGCCATCGTCGTTCTTGGTGCATGAAACGTGAACCGTCGTCGTCAAAGTAGCTCCACCACTCGTTCCAATTCAATTCCAACTCAAAACTTTATTTCAACTCTCCTTTTTCTTTTCCTCTATTTTTTTTTTTATTTTCTGTTTCTTTTTTTTTTTCTTTTTTTTTTCTTTTTTTTAATTCTCTCAAAATACCAACAAAATCCAATAGTAATATCCGAGTGGTCTTCAAATAATATTCAAATACACTAGGAGAAGGAAACACGTAAATCGATGAATGAATATCATAAACAAAAATCATCTTCTCCTAACTCAATCAAAGTCCATATCAAGTCCAAGCCGCGAAATCAATGAAGTACATGTGTAGGAGTTGAGTCGTCGCAAGCTCACACTCAATGTCTGGAGTAAAAAGTCAAGACCCCCACACTCGAATGTCACCATATCCCCTCTCAAGTAGTCTCAAAGATGAATGTATCTCGTGCCTAATCCAACCGATCCTCCTACACCAAAGTTATCGAAACCGGTACCTAGCACGATCCACCAATTAAGTTCACCCAACCCAATTCCGTGCGTATTAGATTCACGCACTCACGGCTCTCCACAATTGTGTCCATGATGTAATGGCATGGAACACCGCCACACTGAAGTGCGCAAGCCTACTCACTCACCCTCGCATCCCCTCGTAGATAATCAATGAAGTGCAAGCCAGATGTAGAACTCAACGAAATGTATAATCACTCCCTCACCGAACCCCCTCAACTACACAACTCCCTCGTGACTCACTAAAGCGGTGATTCTAATCATTTGTGATGAAGGCCAAGAATCGTCACCCTAGGTCCGAAGGCTAGCAAAGAATCCAAGGTTCAAATCGGGGCGTCTAATGGTCCTACAAGGTGAGTTCTAAAAGCAGTGAGTGCTCTAATACACGACCTCGCACAGCTGTTTCGTGTGCCACTACGAGGCGGGTTAGCGACTACCTAAGACGTACACATGGATGTTCGGCTTGTTTAGCTCACACCTAGCTCAGCTCTTGTAAGAAAATAGGCACACACTTTGATTTTGAAAATCACGTAAGTGTTAAAAATAGGTAGGCACTCCCGTAAAGAAAGTCTCTCTATACCTACTAGGGGGAACTCACGTCGTCACTCTCGGTCGCAAATCATGCTCTACGCCTAAAATCCTCACACTTCGCGATTTATCAAACTTTAGCCTCTTTCGATTGCCCTTTTCTCAAAATTTTCTCTTTTTTTTTTTTTTATTTTATTTCTTGATTTTTCGATTTTTGATTTTTTTTCTCGATTTTTCATATAATATCCTACACTACATGCAAGCCGACACGAACGAAAACTACACAATTGACTCGATAAGGTAGGTAGAATCAAACAAGAAAACCTGCAATATTAAACACAAACATAAACACATATGTACACGAACAACACATCACAATACGACATAATATAATAAAACAACACGGACCACATAAATAGACACGATACGACACAATAAACTATATGCAGACGCTGACTGGCTAGTAAAGACTAAAACTCCCCCCACACTAGAATACGTCGTTGTCCTCAACGAATTTAGAAGTAAAACCGAGGACTCAACATCTCTAATGTGAGGGGCGGTGGATCTTCTCGGACTCGGAACCCTGGTCCTCAGACTCCTCGTCTTCCGAACCGGCCTCGGCCTCCTCCAAATCACTCGACTCATACCACAAGTGCTCACTGTCAGGGCTAGGCTCTAGGTCCACATTTCTCTTATGAGCCAACTGAGCTACCCACTTCCCTAGAGTCTTCACGAAATCTCCTAACTTCTTTCGGCTGCTTCGGTCATGAGTAATACCGCCTCCCATTCTCCGCCTTAGACTCTAACATCATCTTATGCATGCTCTGCAAAAGAGTATCGGCGCTCGAAGACTCACCTACCTTCTCCTTGCCCTTCCTAGACCTAGACACCCTCGGGGGTTTCAAATACTTTGACCACTCGCGCTCGGTTGGTGGCAAGATATCTAAATCCGGAATCTCTACCCCTGCCTCTAGAGCAAATTTGGTCAACAAACAAGTGTGACCCGGGGCCATCCTATTTCCCTCCGATTTGCGCGCCATGATGTTTAGCCAAATCATGCGAGGAATGTCAACCCGCTGCCCTAGCCAAATACACATGGACATACAACAATGACGGAATGTGAATCAGTGGTTCGGTGTGATGCCCATGACCCAGTTCTCAAGCATCTCGCAAACCCACCTAGCACGAGGGAGTAGGCATTTCTTCTCCACCGTCCACGCCGTCACCTCGACTTTCGACTTATCCCAAGGATCCGCCCCCTCACCCGGAAAACAAAAGGCATTGACCATAGGCACTACATCGGGTCGCCTAATCATGTCGTGGTACGCACAAGGGGTATTGGGGTCCAACTCTCGAAACTTGAGGGCCTTGCTAATTATATCCGGTGTTATTCGCACCCAACTAACCCGACAATACACCACCCTATCAACCTTGCTCTCCCCCTCGTCCCCAAACCCGAGATTAACGTAAATCTCCCTCGCAAATTGAGAACTACACGGTCCACACAACTCAAACCACTTATGCAACTGCTCACGTTCATGAATAGCTACGAGTTCGGTATGCATGAGTTTCAATTTATCTATGGGGTAGGGTTTCTCAGCCGCACCTCTTAGTTTGAGATATCGATCGCGAAACGACGCAACGTGAGCATGAAAACTCACGAAGCGATACGTACAATAATTGGTCAGCGACACATTAACATTGGCTATCTTTAGCCGTTTGTCCGACCTACCCTTTTTCAAGCGAGGCCTAGGGGGCATGGGTTTGTTGAGTATGTGGTGTGGCAGAGATTCCGGCACCACGTACTCGGGCTCTTCGGTAGGTACAATAAGGGGGTCCTCAACTACCATATCGTCCACGTTGGACGGCCCTACTTTCCTAATGGGGTGAAAGACGGGGTCATCGAACGTGGCGGCTTTACGTTTTGACATGACGAACAACTAATGCAAATTCAAAAATGAAATTCAACAATACAATTCAACACTAAAGCTAAGGAAGTACGGAAATAAAGAGAAGGAAGTAGGTATACCGAAGAAATTTGCAGAAAATTCCGGCAAGCGAGACTGAATTTGTCGCCGAAATTTTTCGTTGGCTTTGTCCGATTGAATGATGCTCCTAGCTTCTTCTCGTTGTCCCCGTCAATTCTTCCTTCTTCGTCGAGAGTTGAATTGAACTCTTTCCTCTTCAATTTCAATTTCTTCTTAGAAGAACCCTAGATGGGTTCTCTCTTGAATTTCAGCCCTCTCCTTCTTCAATTGGTCTCAACACCCAAGAGTTGGTGTTAGAGGCTGCTTAGAATCGCCGGAAAACAACCTCGAACCGCCGGATTTTGAGGGGGTGGTGATGTTGGTGGTTGTTGGTGAACTCGACGGGGAGAGAAGGTGGGGGTGTGCTGCTGGGTCGCCGGAGAGAGAGAGTGAGTCGCCGGAGTGAAAGCCCTGAAGAAAACGCCGGAGACTTGGACAACTCGCCGGAGATGTGGATGGTTTAGTAGAGAAAGAGGGGAGGTTGAGAGTGTTGGTGTATGAACGATGAGGAAGATGATCCTCAGATACCCGATTGTGCACCAAAACAGCCACCAAACTCCCGATTCTACCCCTGCTGACCCAGCTAAGACCCGTTGACCTTCTGTTCGTGCGAACAGATAAGTGTTCGCACAAAAAATGTTCGCATTAGCAGCTTTTATTGTTCGTAAAATCCAACAGTCACTTTTTGGCCTGTTCGTGCGAACAGGATTCTGTTCGTGCGAACAACACTGCTTCCATTTTTTTGTGATCCCCTTCCTTTGCTTAATCTTCGAGGCTCCTTAGTTTGAATTCCTTATGCTTCCCTTTTTCCTTGAGTCCATTTTTTTCATGAAAAACTTCTCACTAATCTCGAGAATCCCGTCGTGATCATATCTCGCTCAAATTCTGCCTTGCTTTTACGTTCGGACTCCGATGCGACCTTCCAAATCAGTATTAACCTGTAATCCTGCGGAGACTCAATTCAAATGTAAAATTCTCGGTCTCTCACCCCTCAGATAACAAAACAGTATTAAATAACGCACACGACAATATTTAAAACACACTATCTATACTAAAGCAGAAAATAGGTTGGGTTGCCTCCCAACAAGCGCTTTGTAATTTACGGTCGACGGCCCGACCCAGTTACCTCTTTAATATCACGGCTCGTCAAAGTATATAGCATCCACTTTGGCCGGTATTGGCGCGGATTCCAAGTACAGCTTAACTCTGCTTCCATTGACGCGGAAGCATTCCTTTGTATGAAGATCTTCTAACTCTACCGCACCCCAAGGATAGATTTGATGGATCCGGAATGGCCTGGACCATCTAGAACGAAGCTTTCCCGGAAAGAGCTTCATGCGAGAGTTGAATAACAACATTTTTGTCCCACATGAAGTTCCTTTGGCTTGAGACGACTGTCGTGCCATCTCTTTGTCTTCTCTTTGTATATCCGGGAACTATCGTAAGCCTGCAATCTCCATTCCTCAAGTTCAAGCAGCTTCATCTTCCGTGCTTGTCCTGCTAACTCGGGATCCATGTTCAACGCTTGATAGCCCAATATACCTTGTGCTCTAGCTCAACGGGGAGATGACATGCCTTACCGAAGACGAGCTGAAATGGTGACATGTTCAATGGCGTCTTCCATGCAGTACGGTATGCCCACAATGCATCATCTACTTTCACTGCCCAATCCTTACGTCCGACATTGACAGTTTTCTGAAGAATCCCCTTAATCTCCCTGTTCGAAACTTCTGCTTGCCCATTGGTTTGGGGGTGATAATGTAGGGAAACCTTATGGATAGAAACCCCGTACGTCTTCAAGACTCTGGAAAACACTCGGTTTAAGAAGTGTGAACCTTCATCGCTCACCATTGCTCTTGGTGTGCCAAACCGAGTAAAGATATGCTTTTTCAGGAACTTCTCAACCGTTGCTGCATCATTCTTGGGGCACACAATTGCTTCAACCCACTTTGTCACGTAATCCACAGCCAACAAGGTTTACAGATTCCCATAAGAAGGAGGAAACGGTCCCATGAAGTCTATGCCCCAAACATTGAAAGGCTCCACCTCAAGCCATTCCGACATTGGCATCTCAACTCGCTTAAAGATGTTACCCGTTCTCTGGCAGCTATCACACCCTGCAACCCAGTCATGAAAATCCTTAAAAATAGTTGGCCAAAAGAGACCGGATTGCAGTACCTTCATCGCGGTGCGTGGACCGCTAAAATGGCCTCCACTAGGTGCTGCATGACACTGCTTGATCACATCATAGATCTCATGGGTAGGCATACACTTCCGAATGATGTTGTCGTCTCCCATCTTGAATAGATATGGATCCTCCCAAAAGTTTTGCTTCACCACATATAAAAACTGCTTCTTCTGCTACACTGTCCACTCGTCAGGGATCTCCCCATTCTTCAGATAATTAGCTATTGCCCAATACCATGGATCAGTATCCCCCAAAGACATCAAGCTCTCGTCAGGGAAGTTCTCTTGAATCGTCACCTTCTCTTCCACTCCATTCTCAAGTCTTGAGAGGTGGTCCGCTACCACGTTCTCAACACCTTTATTGTCACAGATCTCTACATCAAATTCCTGCATCAAAAGGACCCACCGCAACAATCTTAGCTTGGCATCCTTCTTATCAAGCAGATATTTCAGCGCCGAATGATCTGTAAAGACAATCACTTTCAATCCCACAAGATAAGGCCGGAATTTGTCAAGAGCAAAAATCACAGCTAATAACACCTTCTCATTAGTTCCATAGTTTAGTTGAGCCTCATTAAGAACTCTAGTAGCATAGTTGTGCATAAGAGATTCCGGCGGGGAGACCTCCGTGTACATCGTATGTATAGGATCAGGGATCGCACAGGAAGAGTGGGGTTGTGTGTAGGGAGAGAGTAAGGCAGTAGTAATGTCTGAGAGAGAGAGACAGAGGTTTGGCAGAGATTCCGCGTATGGCAAGTGTGTTCTCCTTTGTATGGAAAGGTTAACGTTCTATATATAGCAGGGAACGTGACCGTTGTAGTGTGGTTAATGCGCCCATTGATGGCAGCTTAATTAGCTTAACCATAACGGCACGTTCGTCCTCATATATAGGGACCGTTACAGCACGTGGTGCGCGAATACCGGAACCGTTACGAGGTTGACCAGGTTTGACCGGATTGACCGGGTTTATGGAGCTCGTGCCATAGATCTCTCAAAGCAGTTACTAAAGGTCGCGCGCGGGCTTGGCTCGCACGCGACAGGGCTTACTCTAGCCTCCAAACCACTAAGTCCCTACAAGTCCCGTGCAGTGGTATGCGAGGGCTCTGTCTCGCAGCCCCCACATGGATCAGCTCGGCTGGTGATCCAGTGTGTATGGAGCACAATATGGTGTGCTGGATGGTTACCACGTGGCCAAGATCTGTCAGCTCAGAAAGCACTATCTACATTAGCCCCCTTTCTGCGCGTGAAGACTCATAGCTGTATAGACTTCCATGCGCGGAAACCAACGTACGCGTCGCCGCCACGCACCAATTCAAATACGGGTAAGTTCAGCCCCCGTGCGTGCCATTATGACCTAAAACCCCTAGAGTCGTGCCGTCTGGCCTTTAGGGTTTTAGGCGTGACGTCAGCTTGTCCTGTGATTGCGCGATTCGACGGTGACGGTTGCGATTCGACTACTGAAAGGACGCAACCCTTCATTGTTTTTGGATAAATACTTTGTATCCTCCACTATTGCAAAGCATCACTTCTTTCTCTTAAAGTGAATGGTACCCGGAGATCTTCGAGAGCAGATTCAGATAATCAATCACCAGTTCAGAACTGCAAATCGTGTTCTTCAGTTGTGCGTATCCAAGCAGGCTTCAAGAAAACAAGGTTGGCCTTGTTCAATTTTGATTTAAGATACCAGTGTTTCCCTTGAAATGCGTTGAATCTGTAAGCCCAGAACATATAATCTGTTGAAACTTGCAAAGAAGCTTTGATCTTTGAACCCACTTTTGCTTTAATCCTTCAATAATAAGGGCATCGGATGTGAGATCTTGAAATCACTGATAATGTAACCCTCTAATTTCTGAAATTGATACCAGAAACTGTTCATCTTTCTTTTCATAGATCTTGAATTTCAAAATTCAAACTGAAGTGTGGTATTTCTCCCCCCTTTTTCTTGCTCTTCCGCAGGAATGGCCAAGACAAAAGGAACCAAACCCGTCAAGGAAGATGAAGAGATACCCGACCTTCCGCATGCCTTGTGGCGAAAATCCCCCTATATAGGTGGCAAAGATTTCTACCATGGGAGGGTTAAGGCGAAGAGGATGCCTGCTCCTGTCCCGGTTGAGGGATTGCTAACACTGACTCGCCCAGTTAACTCAGCCTTGCTCGAGTTGATTGGTTCCGAGGATGTGGTTCGATTGGGAATCAAAAACGGGTACTTCCCCTATACTGCGATTTCTACCCAGGCGTTCGTCCAGAAATTGGACTATATGAATGAGTGGATTGACCACGTGTTGACCAATCATGCCGCGACTCTTGATGAAGCCGGCGTATACTTCGCTGTCCGTGCTATGAAGGGTGCTGCCGTGAAGCTGGATCAGTCCATGCTTCTAGACCTTCTTTCCCGCTACTCGCCTGCGACTCACACATTCCACTTTGCTGAGTTCGAGGCTGCCCCTACACTCGAGGACGTGCATATGCTGTACGATCTTTCTCCCATGGGTGAAGTGGACCCCTTGAGTCCTTTGAGGACGGCTGCGGAGATTGCCTTGTACACGCAAATGGAGGAATGCCTGGCAGAGGTAAAGAAAATCTCCACCCGATGGACTACTACGAAAGCGCTTCCAAACTGGCAGTTGGTTGATACGTCTGCAAAGAACACCTGGAACAAATGGTTGCAATACTTCTTTCGAGACTATGCGAACAGCAGCATCACTAAGAAGCTTCTGAGTGAGAACCCAGAGGCCAAGAATTATGTAGAGGGTAAAGGCTATCACTTGACCCTTTGTGCTTTTCTCTGTGCTTGGTTGTCGAGGTACTTGATTGACGGTCACCCACATGATGGGGTCTTTTACCATGTTTTGCCACTTGCTGTGAGGCTCTCCCTTGGCCAGAGAGTCGCACTCGGACCCTTGGTCTTGGGCACGCTGTACTACAGGCTTGATCAGCTGGTTCTTGCCATGAAAGAGTCGCGTGGCCGCCTCGATGTACTGACTTTTCTCAATATTTCCTTTTTGACAATGTGGGTTTTCGAGCGGTGGCCATCCTATGCTCCAACTGCTCTCAAACTCGACAAGTGGTGTCCCCCAGGCGAGACGGAAGAGCGTAACAGCGGCAGGGCTGCGAGGTGGTTTGGAGCGAGCAACACCAAGTGCGTTTGGAGTTTGATATGCGACAAACGGAAAGAGTTTACTGCCATGCCCTATGCCACACGCATTGAGAACGTGCGATGGTTTCCAAAGTTGTACCCCTATAAGGGTGTCGTCTTCTCAGAAGAGCTCCTCTTTGAAGAGGGATCGCATTTCCATGAGCGCTATCGCGAGTTCTTTTGCTGGTGTCTACGAGGTTCCCTTCCTGCCCTCGTAGAGCATATTCGTGAGCTTGCGCCAAGGTACGAGAGGATTACCGTGGATGTTGACCCCACTCGAGTTTCTCCCCAGTTCGGCTTCGATGCAGTGGCACCATCAATCTGGCCCCAGTCCATTATCAGAGGTTTCTATAAGCGCTTGCTAACAAAGGAGTGCAAGACAGTATTTATGAACAACCTTCCCTTTGAGCAGCCTGCAGGGACCCGCGAGGGTGGTTGTTCTCAGAACTGGCTCGCATACTGGGTCGCCCAGCAAACGAGGATTGAGACGCAGTCGGCCGTGCAGCCAAGTAGAGCTCCCTTGATCAAGAGAAATTCTTTTCCGTTTCGCCCCAATTGCAGCCTTAGCGAGTCTGAATATGGTTGCTACTCATTGTTGGATCGTGAGAACCATTTATGTCCTGACGTCATTCTGAAGGAGAAGGTCGCCGCAGTTAAGAAGGGCGACACGCATGTCGTCAAATATAGCGAGGCTTTTGCTAAGGTAAGCAATTTTTCGCGTGCGTTACGCTTCTTGATTTCCTTATGCTGACGCCTTTATTCTGTACTGTTTGCTGTAGTGTCATGTGCGGAGATTCGCATCTGGTGATCGCTCCAAGTCATTGGTTAACACCATTGTTGTCACCAGAAGACAAAAGCTGCCGTTTCTGCTAGCATGGAGGATGGACCCTGAGGTCGAAACCAAGATTCGCGCAGTCATGAATGCTTTTGCTGACTCGTTGATAGACAATGCTCCGGTCTCGTCTCCTCCCGGAGATGATCTGTCCCCTCCAGCGACTGCGGCGCCGAGAGTGAAGAGACCCAGGCAAAAGGGAATTACGATTTCTTCCCCCAGAAGTGCTCCAACTTCTCCTTCGACGAGGTCCCTTTCTGTCAAGGACAAAGGCAAAGGTCGCATGCCCAGCAAGGTGCGAAAAGAGCTCGCAGTTGAGTCTTTCGTTCCATTCATCCAAGAGGAAGAAGGAGAGAGGCAGGAGCCCAGGGAGAGTGATGAAGAAGAAGAAGAAAGAACAGTTGTGATGCATGAGGAAGAATCATGAGGTACTTCCGTCGCATTTCTCTTCCCCTCATCGTAATTCTTTTGTAATTATTTCTTAAACCAATCATATCTTCGCAGATGATGATGATGATGAGATCATCGGTGGCCTTTTGGCCAAGAGACAAAAGAGAGATACCCATTCCGGCATTCCAGACGATCCCATAAGCGAGGACGTTCTTGCTGAGTCCAGGAAGACAGCCGCGGAGGCTGCTGAAAGAAGAAGACAGCGGGAAGAGGAGGAGCTCGAGCGTGTGAGACAGCGGAGCCTCGAAGAGCAACATGTTGACGACTTAGTGCGTCCAGCTACCGAGGAAGATGAGCTTCCTGAAGAAGTGACTCCCCCGGCTGAGGAGGAGGATGCGGTTCCAGAAGAGGATGCAGCAGCCCTGGAGCAAGCCCAAGCGGACTTTGAAGAAATCGCAGGCGGCGATAAAGGTGAGATCTTCAATCTCGCAGTAACTTATAGAGATGTTATTGTGGGTGCGTTAAAGCATGGTGTGTCAAAGACTGACATTCGCCCTTGGCTAGTAGACAAGTGCGGGGAACCTTCAGGTAATCATTTGAGCGATATGCATGTGCTAGACCTGAGCAAATTGAAACAGGATCATGACTGGTTTCTTCGCATCCCAGGTCACGCTCCTTTTAAAGACTTGCTTAATGAGGAGACACTAATAGGACATGGTTCCACGTCTTTAGTGTACGATGAAGATACATCAATCCCACCTTCGCGTGGAGGTGCTTGCTCTTAGCTTTAGTAAAGATAGCAAAATAACTTATAACACGAGTTACCTCATACTGTCGCATTTAATATCGCAGGCTATGCTGAGGAACCTGTGCTGGAGCAAAGAAATCAGCCTTCTGCGTCCTATGTTCCGATTCCGAGCTCCCATACCGAGAAGCCCGTCGCAGCTGCTGAACACGCAGGTGAGCCTCTCGAGGACATCATCGAACTTTCCGATGATGCTGAAGCTGATGCTGTGCTAATGGATGAAGATGCCCATACTGGCGCTGAGGAAGTAAGAACAAGTGCTGCTGATGCTTCCGCATCTGGGAGCGTCCCTCGCCAAGCGGCTTCGGCTGTCACTTCGCCTCCGGCGATGACTGAGTCAGTGGCACCTATTCCTGCGTGGAGCTTTTGGGGCTCGCAGGTTGGGAATGCAGTCGCAGCTGGTGCGGCCTACACTCTTCCTCCTGACTACGAGAGGTCAGAGCTCGCAGCCGACAGGAGAGCTATGGAGCGAGGACAGTCTTCGACCACCCCGGCAGCGCGCATTCCTTCTCTTCATGAGATTCTGGAAGGAACTGGTAAGTAGATATTTACTGTTCGCACCTCGCATTATTCACTTGCGAGTTTGACATCATAACTTAGCTTTGACATCGCTTTAGGTTTGAAGCAAACTGATGTGGACTGGGTAGTTCGGATGCGCCTCACCTACCCCCAATCATTTGTGAGATCTCTGGAGATAGGGCCCTTCGACAGGAGGCTGTTTCTTACTGAAGCCATTTGGATTTTGGAGCAACTGTCTGCGGCTACGCCTGCGACTATTTCCGTCCAAAGTGCTGAATTGCTTTGTGGCATGTGCCAAAATCTCCTGACCAAAGTTCAAGGCAGGCTGGGTTTCAGATTTCTTATGAAAAGAGTTACTCTGATTCGCGCAGCCGTAACTTTGAAGCTCGGCCACCAGAACCTCGCAGCCGAGAAGCAGAAGGTGGAGCAGCAAAAGCAAAAGGTTGACGAAGCTCTGAAGCTCTATCATGAGATGAATGCCAGGTGCGAGCAACTGAAACAAGAAGTGGAGCAAGTAGAGAAGCTGAGCCATCAGTTCGCGCCCCATGACTCCTTGATCAAGAATTTGCTTTGACTTTTCGAATTTTGAAAAAAGCAAGGAAATAGTTGGAAAATTAATGTAATGTTTGAAAACATTAATGTAATGTTGCTAGGGTTTCTCCCCTCTTTTTTTAACAACAAGAATTAACTTGCCCGTTTTGCCCTTTCCGGGATTTGATAGGATATCTCTGTGCATATCCAATTATGACATCAGCAATTGATACTCAGCTTGATTTTCGCGCTAATTTTTCGGAAGATAAGCACGCTTTCGTTGGGAAGTCCATCCGAATCATGACCATCCGTCATTTATTAGGATACGCAACTGAATCGTCGTAGCCTTTAGTAATGTAATTGATCGTTACCGCTTTTCAAGGCGTAAGTGATTGACCTTACCCTCTTTTCGAATTCTGCTGACTCATCTTTGGCAACTGAAGAGTCTCCACAGGGTCTATATAATCCCTGTCTTTGCCATTTGGGTTCTTCATCCCAAAAATGTGTTTTGCCGTGAGTCCTTACGACTGCTGGCTTCAACGCTTGTTTTTCGTTGATTCATGGCAACTTCAAGTTGTGAATCCTGAGTTTGCGCTTTGTGCTATAGAAATAGTTTCCAAGATCCACTTTATGAGGAATATTGCTCTTTAAAACCATCATAAAGAAGATGGAAATGATATCTCATGTGTATTCGAAGAATTTTCTTCGTGTATTATGTTTGCAGGTCATGTTTCCGGCCGCCTCCCGGTGAGGTGCAGCGCCGAAGTGACCGTGCTACCGTCTCGTAATGAACGGCGGAATTCTCCTCCAGCATCCCTGGAGGAGGGTCTCTTGCCTCTTCGTTCTTGAACTTAGGAGGCTCGTCAATGCCCTTGTCAATCATGACAAGGAACCCATCACCAGAGGAATGACTGCTTCCCCTGTTTTGCACGGCGGCATACGCCGGAACAGGAGGTTCCTCCGGTGCCTATCTTGATCAGACAGAGGCCTTTGTCACCTCTTGGGGTCGTGGACGTACCGTTACCCAGATCTTGCCGCTAGGGACGTAGCGAATGACGAGTTGATCTCTTTGCAGCAGCATCCCTTTTGCTATAGATCTTTGGCCGGAGATCTGTATATTGCATAGACGGTGTTAGGACCGGTGGGTTCATCCTCTCTCAGTTAGGATTCCCTTGATGTGTTACTTCTCGCTTGTCAGCTACTTTTCGAATGTATTGTAAGCCATGTTGGCTGTGTATTTAGATTTGAGATTTTCGCTTGTAAGCTGCTATCTAGACAGATAAATTGTAAGTCTTTTCGACTCATAATGAAAAATAGCCTTTTGTATTATCTGCTGTTTTGTTACAACAAAATACAACATCGCATGCGTTTCGGCATATTTCGCCTGGCATAATGCTACATACATGTTTCGCATTTGCTATCTGCCATATGAATTCGCAGATGATTCACTAGATCGTTCGAGATCGTGTTTTCGCAGCTGTGCCACCTTGGCGGATGGGCTTGTGATCTGCTTTCAGATTCAAGTGCTAACATATCAGATAGACCTTTGTAGATCACTTAGGATCATTTTGCACAATATTGCTATCGTAGCAGATAGGCTTTAGTAGATCAATTAAGATCGGTTTTCGCATGAGTTGCTATCGTAACAGATAGGCTTTAGAAGATCAATTAAGATCGTTTTTCGCATGAGTTGCTATCGTAACAGATAGGCTTTAATGATCAATTAAGATCGCATTTGCATAGGCTGCTATCGTAACAGATAGGCTTAGATGATCAATTAAGATCGCATTTGCATAAGCTGCTATCGTAACAGATAGGCTTAGATGATCAATTAAGATCGCATTTGCATAGGCTGCTATCGTAACAGATAGGCTTAGATGATCATTTAAGATCGCATTTGCATAGGCTGCTATCGTAACAAATAGGCTTAGATGATCAATTAAGATCGCATTTGCATAGGCTGCTATCGTAACAGATAGGCTTAGATGATCAATTAAGATCGCATTTGCATAGGCTGCTATCGTAGCAGATAGGCTTAGATGATCAATTAAGATCGCATTTTCATAAGCTGCTATCGTAACAGATAGGCTTAAATGATCAATTAAGATCGCGTCTGCATAGGCTGCTATCGTAACAGATAGGCTTAGACGATCAATTAAGATCGCATTTGCGGATTGCTATTGTAGCGGATAATTCATTGTTAACAGTTATAACAAAGTAAAATTGACATCCAGAAATATGAAGTTTCTCATTTGGGAGAATTTTCTTATTATAACGCTCTCATATGGGAGAGATGATATTACAATCCTCTCATATGGGAGAGGAGGTCGTGTAAATCATAGTCATGCAAGACATTATGCGACGTTATAATAAAACACATGAAATGAGAGAAGTCAGGGATAGTACTTCTTAATCCAGCGCATGTTGACTGAACTCGGGGTTGAGGTTGTGCCGTGCAACCTTCGTATGCTGCAGTAGCCACTGTCAAAGACTTCTGTGACTTCGAAGGGTCCTTCCCAATTGGCTGCGAATTTTGGGTGAGCCGCTTCTCGCATACAGTGGTCAGATGCGCGCAACCAAGTCTCCAACTGCGAAATCTCTTCGCTGGACCGTCTTATTGTAAGCGCGAGCGATTCTTTCTTGATACTGCTTGTTGGTCCTCTTGGCTTGTTCTCGCTTTTCCTCCAGCAAGACTAAGTCATGATCACGTTGATTTTCGTAGAGTGCGTGGAAGACCAGTCTTGCCGAATTGACTCTCACCTCCGCAGGTACCACGGCCTCGGCCCCATAGCATAGTAGGAACGGTGAGGCCCCCGTTGGTGTCCTTGGAGAAGTTCGGTAGGCCCACAGAGCTATGCTTAGAGAGTCAGCCCACTTCTTGTGGTCATCTGCGACCATCTTGCTTAAAATTTTTAACAGCGTTTTGTTGGTCGCTTCGGCTTCTCCGTTCCCCTTCGGGTAATAAGGGGTAGAACATATCTGCCTGATGTTGTACTCCGCTAACTTCGCAGCTACCTGGCGATTAACAAAGGGAGTACCGTTATCTGAAAGAATGGTGTTTGGGATTCCGAACCTGCATATGATGTTTTCTTGAATGAAGTTGACCACAGCTAGCGCATTTGCCGTCTTCAGTGGTATTGCCTCCACCCATTTGGTGAATAGCTCGGTTGCAGTGAGAATAAAATGATTCCCGTGTGACGTTGGTCGGATGGGACCAATGAAGTCCAGAGCCCATGTGTGAAATGGCCATGGCGTCCCTAATGCATGTAGATCCACGGCGGGAGCGTGCACTAGGTTTCCTTTGAATTGCCACTCTTGGCAGCGTCGTACTTTAGTGCGACAATCGACCTCCATCGTGGGCCAGAAATATCCAATTGAGAGGAGCTGCCTGCATAATTTCGCACCTCCTTGGTGTTCCACCTGATGAGAAAGGTCCATGACTTCTTGTGCTTCTTTGCCGTCTAGACATCGCAGCAAGTTGCCCTCGTGACCTCTTCGCCAAAGCAGGTTTTCCTGTACTACGTATCGAGATGCCTTCCTTTTCAATTTCTCGGCTTCTTTTCTCGATTCGGGCACGGTGCCCTGGGTGAGAAAATCAAAGAGTGGCTTCCTCCAATCTGTGTCGTCATCAGTTAGAGCGATGAGTAGAGAATCTTTGATTAGTGCGCAACTCTCGCACTTCCCTTGTATCAGGGCCGCGGCTGTTGACATGTCTGGCCAATGAATGCCATATCTCTGAGCCTTCCGGTAGATTGACACCTCCCTTTCTCCGCAAGCATGTTGGTGAATCTTTTCTAACAACAGTTGTCCCTCTCGCTCGGAGACGCATCGCATGAGTATTCCGCCGGGACCCTTGTAATAGAGGGTGTTATCATGTATGCAGTACCCGTTGGTGAGTGCCCAGCTTTCACTGCTTGTGCCTTCTGCGATAGCTTGTAAGATTGCTTTTCTCCAGTCCGTGTCCTCCATGTGTTCGCTGTCGCACGCATCTTCTGTCAATGCTGACGACGTTCGCACTTCGATGGAGATCTTTGCGGGACATTTGTCTGTACTGACCTTGGATCCCAAAGTAGCCAAAGCGTCCGCATGCCTGTTGTCTGCTCGGGGTTTGTGCTCGTACCTCACATCACAGAATTGCTGTACCAGCTTTTGTACTAGGGTGCGGTAAGACAGAAGGTTGATCTCCTTCAAACCGTACTCGCCCGAGGCTTGCTTAACGATCAACTTGGAGTCTCCCATGACCGTTAGATTGCTTACTTCCAAAGCTTTCGCCGCACGGAGCCCCGCGATGAGGGCCTCATATTCCGCCCCATTGTTTGTGACTGCGATGTTGAGCTTTGCGGACATCTGTATGACCTCCCCATCTGGTTTGGTCAAGACTATCCCAATGCCTCCGCCTTTCCTTGTTGACGAGCCGTCGAAGTGGAGCGTCCAATAGGGCACGTCGATTGCATAGATTTCAGGGCCTTCGAGATCTTCCTCGATCACGGGCTCGTGGCTGTTATCGGGGAACTGTGCCAACAAATCCGCTACCGCCTGCGACTTGATCGCTCGCGGTCTCACGCATGTGATATCATATTGAGAGATGGTCATGTACCATTTCGCCAATCTCCCGCCAGGAGTAGTGTGAGTTAGCAGATATCGTATGGGATCGCTCTTGGTGACCACTACTACTTTGTGTGATGCAAAATAGTGTTTCAACTTTTCTATCACAAAGAACAAGGCAAGACAATGACGTTCGATGTCTGTGTACCTTGATTCAGCAGGCTGCACAATGCGAGAGATGTAGTAGATAGGCCTCTCTTGGCCTTCGTACTCCTGAGCCAAGAGTGCTCCTATGGATCTCCTTGTGGACGTCAGATATAACAGAAGGGGCGATCCCAGTTGAGGCGAGATCATTATTTTTGAAGATGTCAGCAGATCCTTCAGCTTTTTGAACGCAGCTTCGTGCTCTGGAGTCCAGCTATATACGGCGTCTTTCTTGAGAAGAGCACTAAAACAACAGGTGATTTCTGCAATCGCTGGGATGTATCTTCGCAGATATGATAGCTTTCCCAAGAATGTTTTCAAGGCACTTTGGTTATGGGGCGGCGTCATGCCAGTGATAGCTGACACTTTCGCAGGGTCAGGCTCGATCCCTTGGCGATGAACCACGCATCCCAAGAATTTCCCTGATGTTACCCCGAATGCGCACTTCATGGGATTCATCTTCAGCTGAAAGCGTCTGCATCTATTGAACACTTTCCGTAAATCCGCGAGGTGATCTGCTTCCTGTTTGGATTTAACCACAAGGTCGTCCACATAAAACTCCACCTCTTTGTGCATCATATCGTGGAATAGGGCCATCATGGCCCGCTGATAGGTCGCACCTGCGTTTTTAAGACCGAACGGCATCACTATGTAGTTGAACACTCCCACCGGAGTGATGAATGCAGTTTTCCGAGCGTCTTCAGGGTCCATCTTGATCTGGTTGTACCCGCTGAAGCCGTCCATGAAACTGAACATGCGATGGCCCGCTGTTGAATCGATAAGCAAATCGATGTTAGGCAGTGGAAAATCGTCCTTCGGGCAGAAACGATTGAGATCCCGGAAGTCCACACAGATGCGAAGCTGTCCGTTCTTCTTTACTACTGGCACGATGTTGGCTAGCCATGTGGGATGGTGATTCGGCTCTATGAACTTGGCATCCAGGAGTTTGACAATCTCCTATTTGATCTTCACGTTAAGTTCCGGCCTGAAGCTTCTTGTACTCTGCTTTACCGGTTTAGACCCTGGGATGATGTCTAAACGGTGCATGGTGATGCTTGTATCCAGACCTGGCATCTCGTCATACTCCCATGCGAACACATCCTTGTATTCAGTTAGGAGCTGTAACAGTCCTTGCTCCTCCTCGCTGGTGAGATCCGCACTTAGAAAGACTGGCCTTTTCTTTTCCTCGTTCGGGCTGAGGAACACTTACTTTAGCTCTTGCTTTTGTGGTCTGGGCCTATCTTCCATGCATTCAGGTGCTTCCTTGAGCTTTTCGTCTGGAGTGCTCTGTATTGGTTCTTTCATTACTGCGATCTGCTCGATTTGATTGATTTGCTCAGGGATATCCCCATGCCCGTGTGAGGACATCCCCGCGCACCTTCATATGCGATATCACTTCTTCCCATTGGCGTAGAAGCTCTCTATCTCCTTGCCTTCGGGGTCATGCTTTGCAATTCGCTTCAGTGTATACATATTCTTTCGATGGTATGCGATACGCGGCGCTTCTTCGCGTGTAGGTGGCTTTTCCTTGGCATCTTCCCTTGTCACCATTACTCCCGCAGGTGACTGGTCCTTGATGTCCTCCCAGAGAGGCAAAGGAGTAGGGTTGAATGGTCCCAGTGTTTGATCGTCCGCCATTTCGGTGAACCACACTGCCTCGCTAAGATGTGCTTCATCCAAGTTGAATGGATTCGTCGAAGTCGGGATCTCGACTATTCTGTCGTTCCAGATAGCTTTCATGACCTGGTGAGCCGTTGAAGGAACTGCGTCGAAGCGATGAATCCAGGCTCGACCTATGATCATGTGATACGTGGTGTTCGCGTCTATGACATAGAACTTTGCTGAGCACTTGATTCTGCCGATCTAAACGCCTAGGCGGATCCATCCGATCGTCATTCTAGAGTTGCTTCCGAATCCCATCAGCGGAGATGGACGCCTTGCGATCTTGTGCTCGGGGATCCCTGCTAGCTTCAGTGTATGGAGCGAAACGACGTTGACCGCTGCCCCTCCATCGACGAATGCTCGTTTGAACTCGACGCCGTTGATGATGGCTGTCACGTACAGAGGCCTCTGGTGGTTCGCATCTGTCTTCTTGTCGCTGGCAGAAAAGGTCATAATCTTTTCTGTAGAGCGAGACGCCCTGATGACTTTCCCGTTGGAGACTACGAGATCCTCCTCATAGTCCTCTGCTATCCTTAAGATCGCTTTTGTCATTTCTGTCCGGCATTTCTCCGAGAAATTCATCTCGTCGAAGAATCTGTTGAAGCCGTGCGACCCTTTCATTCGGTCGGCACGTTCATCCTCCGTGTCCATGCTGTAGTCTTCGTCTTCATGGACCTCGGCAACGATGGGTAGACCATCCTCTGCGACTTCTTCCAAGTCGACGATCGAGATCATGGCGACCTCTTTGCCTTTCGAGCCTTGCTCCGCATGAGCAGGAAGTGGGTTGTTGCGCACATCCTTCCTGTGATCACTAACGATCAACTCGCCGTTCTTCATCTTCTGGTCGAATGTAAACCTGAGCTTTTTACATTCCGCTGTGGGGTGCATGACCTTGCCGTGGTACTCGCACCACTTAGGGTCCCTCACCATCTCCTTGGAGGGTATCTTCTCGAGCGGCGGTAGGACACCGTCCTTGCGCCACTGCCTGCAGAGGTCGCTTGCCTCCTCTACCGAGCATGGTAGGGGTGGTACGTCGAAGTTCACAACCTTCGCTTGCTTCTGGGGTGAAACTGTATTGACCTCAGCTTCGCGTCCCCTCTTGTAACTGAATCTCCCGATCTTGTAGGTGGCGCCGCTCGAAGATCGCTCCGGAGCGTTCTTCTTTTTCTGCCTCTCGACTATAGGCTCGATGTTCTTCGTGCATTCAATTAACTTTGAAAACGTAGGTGTTTGCAAATTTATGAGCATACCTTTGTATTCATCTCGCATGCACTGCAGGCATATCTCTACGAGCCGGCTTTCGAGCATTGGATCTTTGCATTCCAAGGACTTCGCCCTGAATTTCTTGATGAAAGTGATCCCGTCCTCTCGCGCTTCTGATACATCCGCGAGAGATGGATCATCGTCACCTTTTCTTCCATCTGGAAGAACTTGGTGTAGAACTTCTGGACCATGTCGTCCCAAGTCTTCACGGATCCGGCTTCCAACGTTCGGTACCATTTGTAAGCTACGTTCCCTAGAGATTTCGGGAACTCTCGCATCAATAATTTGGGATCAGCCCCGTATGGTCCCATGACATCGATGAAACGCATGACATGCTCATGAGCGTTTCCGTTGACATCCTCGAACTTGTCCCATTTAGGGGCCTTGTACCCCACCGGGTTAGGCATGAGATAGATCTCTCGTGGAATAGGTGGATCGTTGTCTAGCTTCGGGATAATGGTATCCGCGAATGACTGATGAGCCAGAATAGTGCCCATGCGCTTCTACAGAGACGTCATGCACTCTGGAATGCTTCCTTCGGTTGCTGAAGGAGGGGTTGCCGCAGGCGGAGGCGACACATATGCCGTCGAAGGATTGGGAACATACTGACTACTCGCATTGCCCCAGATCGCCGTTGAAGGAGGCAAAGGGTACTGCAGAGTTGGGTTAGACGCCAAAGCCGAGGGCTGAGGAGTGTGAGCAGCGAGAGGCAACATCTGAGCTGTTGACCCCTGAATCGAAGGCAGCTGCGTAGTCGCCGGTGGAGTCTGCAGATTAGGGTCGGGAGGTGTGGTTGACACTCCCAGTCCCGGAGCAGTAGGGGCTCCTCCTCCTTGAGGGACGGCGGTAGATGACGAAGGATTTGGCGCAAGGGTGCCCAGAACAGCCAAGATCCGTTCCAATTGCGCAGACTGAGCTTTGAGAGCTTTCGCCTGACTTTGGACGGTGGCGTCCAAAGACTCTAGCGTCGGTGTCTCGCCGGGAGTGGTAGGAGTACGGCGGGATTCCTCTCCCGAGGCGGTTTCGGTGGAAGGCGATCTGTTGCTGATATCATCCTCCTGAGACATGGTTGCTTTTGCTGGTAAGTTCACGTCGGGTTCACCAAAATGTGCACAAGAGATTCCGGCGGGGAGACCTCCGTGTACATCGTATGTATAGGATCAGGGATCGCACAGGAAGAGTGGGGTTGTGTGTAGGGAGAGAGTAAGGCAGTAGTAATGTATGAGAGAGAGACAGAGGTTTGGCAGAGCTTCCGCGTATGGCAAGTGTGTTCTCCTTTGTATGGAAAGGTTAACGCCCTATATATAGCAGGGAACGTGACCGTTGTAGTGTGGTTAATGCGCCCATTGATGGCGGCTTAATTAGCTTAACCATAACGGCACGTTCGTCCTTATATATAGGGACCGTTACAGCACGTGGTGCGCGAATACCGGAACCGTTACGAGGTTGACCGGGTTTGACCGGATTGACCGGGTTTATGGAGCTCGTGCCATAGATCTCTCAAAGCAGTTACTAAAGGTCGCGCGCGTGCTTGGCTCGCACGCGACAGGGCTTACTCTAGCCTCCAAACCACTAAGTCCCTACAAGTCCCGTGCAGTGGTATGAGAGGGCTCTGTCTCGCAGCCCCCACATGGATCAGCTCGGCTGGTGATTCAGTGTGTATGGAGCAAAATATGGTGTGCTGGATGGTTGCCACGTGGCCAAGATCTGTCAGCTCAGAAAGCACTATCTACAATAGTAAATAACATGGCATACCTTTTCCTTGCGCTACCCCAATACTGCTCCAATGGCAAAATCACTGGCATGGCACATGAGCTCAAATGGCAAACTCCAATCCAGAGTTGTGATGATAGGAGCTGAGGTGAGTTGTTCCTTCAAAAATTCGAAGGCCTTCTTGCACGCTTCATCAAATACAAATGGAACATCTTTCCCAAGCAACTCACACATAGGTTTGCAGATGTTTGAGAAGTCCTTGATAAACCTGCGATAGAAACCTGCATGCCCCAAGAAGCTTCTAACCCCCTTAACTCAAGTCGGATAAGGGAGCTGCTTGATCGTCTCTACCTTTGCTTGATCAACCTCCAAACCTCTGCGTGAAATCTTGTGGCCAAGAACTATCCCCCCTGTGATCATGAAGTGGCACTTATCCCAATTCAGCACAAGATTAGTGTCTTCACAACGAACCAAGACACGACCAAGATGATGTAGACAATCCTCAAAACTGTCACCAAATAAGGAGAAATCATCCATGAAGACCTCTAAGTGCTTCTCAATCATATCCGAGAAGATAGCCATCATGCACCGCTGAAAGGTAGCCGGTGCATTACATAATACAAATGGCATGCGGCGGAACGCAAATGTGCCATAGGGACATGTAAAAGTGGTCTTCTCTTGGTCTTCTGGAGCAATGGTGATCTGATTGTAGCCTGAATAACCATCCAAGAAGCAGTAGTACTCGTGGTGAGCCAAACGATCAAGCATCTGATCAATAAACGGCAACGGAAAGTGATCCTTGAGCGTGGCTTCATTCAGCTTCCTGTCATCCATGCACACACGCCATCCAGTAACTGTTCGTTGAGCAATCTGCTCATGCTTGTCGTTCTCCACCACTGTCATTCTTCCTTTCTTAGGCACACGCTGGACCGGGCTAGTCCAAGTGCTGTATGTGATCGGAAAAATAATACCAGCCTCTAGCCATTTCATGACCTCTTTTCTCACCACTCCTTTCATGTTCGGATTCAATCTCCGCTGTGCTTGGATCACTGGCTTCTTTCCTTCTTCCACCCGGATCTTGTGCTGGCAATACACGGGGCTGATCCCCTTAATATCTGCAATAGTCCATCCAATTGCTTCCTTATGCTTCCTTAGCACATCCAAAAGTTGCTTCTCCTGTGCCTGAGATAAAACAGAAGAAACAATTACGGGCAACATGTTATCAACACCAAGAAAAGCATACCTGAGATGGCTAGGCAATGGCTTCAACTCAAGCACGGGTGGTGACTTGAGTGAAGGAACAAGAGCTAACTTTTTCTCCCATTGCTCGTATAAATCCAGCTTGGTCCAGCTGCTCATGTGACACAAATACATGGTAGGACTCGGATCTTCATCCTTGTACATACCATCAATTTCCTCCCACATCAATTCAGCTTCCTCATCTCCCATGTCATCATCAAAAATCTCTACGCTAAAGCAATCTTCATAATTATAATATGAAGACATTTTCATTGCCTTGAACACATCGAAGACTACTTTATCATCATTGATCTACATAGATAGCTTTCCACTCTTCACATGTATAATAGCCTCCCCTGTAGCTAGGAAGGGTCTGCCAAGAATGAGAGGTACTTCGCCAACCTCTATGTCCAGGATGACAAAATCAGAAGGAAAGATGAGAGTACCAACTTTTACCAAGATGTCTTCTATCACTCCATATGCTCTACGGATCGACCTGTCAGCCATCTCCAATGTAACTCGGGTGGGACGAGGCTCCCCCACACCTAGCTTACTGAATACGGACATGGGCATCAAATTGATGCTTGCCCCCAAATCACACAATGCAGTCATAGTGAGAGAATCACCAAGAGTAACAGGTATCACAAAGCTCCCAGGGTCTTTCTTTTTCTTAGGCAAACCATTCCTGACGCATTCAGAAGTCTCAACAGTTAAATTAACCTGTGCAAAATCACTCATGCGTCTCTTTCCTGAAAGAATATCCTTGAGAAAGTTGGCATATGTAGGAATTTTAGAGATAGCCTCTGCAAAAGGAATGTTAATCTCCACCTTCTTGAGTATATCAAGAAACTTCCGAAAATATCTAGAATCATCCCTCTTTATCGTTCTCAACGGATATGGAACTGACTTAGAAACAGTAGTATCAATACGTACCTCATCCTTGTCTTTCACCGCCTCCTCATCCGTCGTGCCCTTTGATTGGGGGATCACGACATTAGTATCATCATCAAATATCTCATGCTCTTTAGCCTTAGAAGCATCGGCTCTAGCATGAGTGGGATATGGCGGATCTTTCAGTGCAATCCCGCTTCGAGTAGTGATTGCATCGATTTGACGAGGATTTTCTTCCGTGTTGGATGGCCAAGAACCTGGAGCTCTAGATGAGAGCTGAGTAGCAATCTTACCCACCTGTACCTCAAGAGAACGAAGAGAAGTCTTCGTAGCCTGTAAATCCGCATACACAACAGTAACCTGCGTGGACATATTATTCACATTGGTGGTCATAGTATTCATATTGTCACTCAGTTGTGCCATGTCTTCGTCAACTCGGAGATGTCTTAATTTGGTGCTGCAACAGCTGCTGGTGGAGCCTGCGAAACTGGTGGACTATGATGGAACCCCAGTGCATATGTCGCTCCAGACTGATCCCCATACCTAAAGCCTGGATGATCTCTCGTGCCTGGTCTGTAGTTCCCTTGATTCCAGTTCTGCCGCTGTCCGTGTGCCCCCACATAGTTCAAATCCTCATTTTCCATGTGTGCCATTGTTGCATCATATTCTGGCTCCTCAACACTTGCTACTGTCTTCTTGTCCTTGTAAACATGCTTGGCCAAGTCTGACACCATCTTGCTGATCCCATCCTTCCACTCATTATCTTTCGCTTCAGGCAATGCCGATTGTCTCCCCGAATCATAAAACTGCGTATCCTGCTTGGCAAGCTGTTTCATAAGTGCATAGGCTCCCTCTCTTTCAACTGAATACATAAAATTTCCTCCAGCTTCCCTGTTAACCAACTCCTGGTTATGGCGTTCTAAGCCATGGTAGAAGACCTGCAAAAATTTGTAGTCCCCAAAATCGTGATTTGGGCACTTCCTGATCAAATGCATAAATCTATCCCACGCCTCTACCACGGTCTCATGGGCCCGCTGCTGAAAGCCAAGGATATCACCTTGTAGCTGAATCACCCGCTGAACTGGGTAAAACTTGGCCATAAATTCATCCACACATTGAGCCCATGTAGTGATTGAATCCGGAGCTCTCTACTCAAGCCACTTCTCAGCTGCACCTTTCAGACAATAAGGGAATAGAATAAGTTTCAACGCCTCAGGAGTCCCATTCTTGTACTTAACAGCCTTGATATATGCGTTGAACTTCCCAATAAAATCATTGGGATCTTCATCCTTGTTCCCATAAAACTGGAACTGGTTGGGCACCGTCTGAATAGTAGCTGGCTTGAGATCAAAATGCTTAGCCTGTATTTCTGGCACTAAAATTGCCGGATTGTGTCCATACGTGACGTCTGGAATTTCTCCACAATAGCCTGCCCAGACTTGTTTTATGGTGTCTGGGCGTTGCGATCATTCAACTGTTTCGACAACTCTTCCACTTTCTCATTAAGCTGCGCGTTGGTCAATTGATCACCCATAATGCTCTGTTTCTGTCTTCTCCTCTGATCTCTGAATAACTGTTCCGGGTCTTCAAGTGGGGGAACAAGTTCTCTAGGGATCCTGGGCATACACTGATGACCTGAAAAGCAAAATCAAATACAAGTGAGAAAACAAATTGCTAATTAAACAAAAAGTAAAAGAGATAACCCAAATAAATTTATACTAAACTAATAAACCATTTAAGTCCCAGACAACGGCGCCAAAAACTTGACGCGAATTCTTTACGCGCTTAAACGCAAGTATACAGTCAAGTAGTATTAGGAGTATTTTACGACTCCGAGTATAGAACCCAAGGGAATTTACGATTATTAGTTGACTAGAGATTAATTATGAGATATCTATGTAACCGGTAAAAAAGCGTTTGATTTTATAAGGTCGTCGCCCACAAACAAGCGACTAAAATTAAATGACAATTAACTAATTGTTTTTTTGGAATTTTCACTTTTAAACGAAAATAACTTGCGATTGAATACGATGACTAAGGAAGAACTAGGCAATTGATGGTCCCTAGGTTTGTTAACGATTTCTGGGTTATGCTTGAAACACTCTACGCACATTCTAGTTATACCGGTTAATACTCATCACGATCTTCTCTCAATCTCACGTGACTTTGTGCAATTAATAGCTTTCGGGTCCTCTCGGTCCACCTCCGTCTATCACTACAATCTATTTGAGTTACTAGGCTCGTTCACCGGGTCCTGTTGGTCCACCGAATTCACTAATTTCTAACAAAATCAACCGAAACTACCCTCACACGATTAATCAAGTTCCTATCTCCTCTCGGTCTCAAGAAACTAAAAGATCACCTAAACTATTCTTTAACACGTCTCAAAAAGTTCACTTTCGTGCAACCCTATAAACAAGTAACATTCTACGGGTGATCAAGCCAAGAACATTAATAAATAAGTACAAGAATAGTTAGGATAAATAGAACGTTCATCGAATTTAAGCAAAGCATGCATCAAGTCCAAAATATGGAAAAACATCCAACAAACCCTAGTTTTCCATCAATAATCTAGCTTAAAGTGTTTAACCAGACATAATAGTGTTTAACATAATCAAATTAATAGAGTTCATGAAGAATAGGAGAAGAAACAATGATCAAACGCGAAAATCTTCACTATTGATGATCCTCCAAGCTCCAAGCGTTTTCTCCCGTCTTCTCCAGTTCTCTAGACTCCAATGATGCGTGAATGTACCCTTAGGATCGTCCCCCAACGTTAGATGAAGGATGGGGTCTCTAAAATTTCAAGAAATCACCAAAAAGCCCCAAGAAGTTGCGTCTGGCCACTCTGTTCGCACGGACACCCGACTGTTCGTGCGAACAGTGTTCGTGCGAACAGGAACTTTGTTCCTACTTTCCAGCAGTGTGTTTATCACTTCCTTTGGCCTTCAAAAATAATTTTAAGGAATTGTGTTCGTGCGAACACAGCCTTGTTCGCACGAACACTTCTTCAATATTCAATCTCTTGCCTCTTTTCTTGATTCCTCCTCTCTCATCTCCAATCCCGAGCATATCTTTGAGCTATCCTTTTGTTCCAAAGTTCGTTTCCGCTCCAAAATCATAGCTCGAAGCTCCCGGTTCCTGAAATACACAACACTAAAACATACCGGAAGATCACATGCGGTAAACAATGCATAAATCATACGAAGAACGCCCGAATTACGAAATAAAGCTCAATAACTCCTGATGTGGAGTTATCACTTGTGGTTCCAAACCTATCTAGTACCAGCTACTAACTGTTGAGCTAACAAGAACCTCTTCTTGTTCACTTGAACAACCAACCACTAGGTTTAGTGAGGTTTTAGATATACAAAAGATAAGTAGATTACAAACAAGAAGAAGAACACAGTAGAAGAATGAGCTTGTGAAGGACTGGATGTGTTCTTCAGAAAACTGGAATGATTGATCTTCTGAAAGTTGTAATTGAAGCCTGAATGTGTGTGTGTTTGAATGTCTGATCTTCCACGAGTTTTTCACACCTCTCTCAGTTCTCAGTAAGCTTCTGTATCTCTTTCAAAATTCAAACCAGTCTTTTATCCACTCTTTGCGATTGAATGAGAGATTTTAGGATCTTAGTTCCTGCAAATCCTCATCCTTTCTAACTGCAATTTAAAACAGCTTTGAGTAGATATCCGTTGGAGTTTGTTGAGATTGCATTTGCACGTTTAACAAACCTGCAACAACATTAAAACACAGCGACAACAAAATCCAGAAATATAACAGCACTAAGTTTGTTTGGATTTCCAGTTTCTGAATAAAAACTGGATCAAGTGAATAAACCAATAATCTGATTAACTTCTGAAACATATAACTCATGATAAACTAGTTTAAGACTTATAGAAGTCATTAAACAACCATAATAATAAAGTTCAAATCCTGCAAAAGAGAATCAAATTAATTCTGTAAAACTGTCAGCAGCTCAAGGTACATCTCAAGTCCTTGAAGCTCTGAACATGCTTCACAGTCTTTCAATATTAAGACCAGAAATCTTTGATTCACTTTGATCAGGATATCTGCAAATGTGTTAGATGTATAAAGAATATATAACACATATATTTGCAGCAAATCTCTGATCTTAAACATCAGATATACAACCTGCCACACAAAATTGTTAGATCATACAGTATAATAAAGCAACTATCAAAGATTTGAAGCTCTAATCAGCATCTCAAGGCCTTGGAGCCTTAGACATACCTTGTCTTTGTCTTTCATCACTAAAAACAGTTACTACTCAAAACACACTTAGAAGTCTTTGAGTCAACAATCTCCCCTTGATGAAAGACAAAACCCATATTCTTGTGTAAATATCCATGCAACTTCTTGTAAGAATTAGATATCATCATTTGCAGAAACAATGAACAGTAATACCAGTGAAACCAAATTAACAGAAATAACCAGTAATCATAGATCATCAATAATCACAGAACACAACTGATTAACATAAAAACTCAAAATATTATTAGCTAATCTTGTCTAAAACACTGAAGAGTAACCACAAATAGCACATAACTTCTCCCCCTTTTTGACTTTCATCAAATAAAGGTGAAGAAATGTTGAATCATTACTCAGAGTCTTAAAAAAAAACTTAACAAAAAATATGCTTCTACTCAATGTCAAGGCCTTGAGAACAGAAAAAAAGAAAAGAAAAATTCAGAAATAAAGGTTCAAGGCTTTGGTCTTCTCAGATATTCACTTCTTCCTTTATGCTTGGCCTTTCTCTGAGCCATATCCAACCTCTTCATCATTTTCAGCATCTTCAGCAGACTGATTTTCTTCTTGTTCAGCATCTACCTCAGCAACAACTTCCTCAATGATCTCATCCACCTTCTTGTTCTTAATCTGTACTGAATCACCCTTTGTAGCTGCATCAACACATGTGTCTTCACCAGATTATTCTTCATCAGTTTCCTCATATAGATCCTTTGAAGTGAGCACCACTGGAATAGGCTTCTTCTTCTTCTTCTTCTTCAAGAAATCACCTAACCTTTCATATGAGTCAACACTAGTGTCATGACTAGTAGCAGAAGGAATCTTCTCCAAGTTCAAACCTTTGATGACAACATCCAGTTTGCCACTCATCACATTCATCAAACCCTTGAACTGATTAAACTCAGAAGATAGATCAAACAACCTTTGTCTAATATCTTCAATCTCAACCTGCTGTTCTTCAAAAATCTCAACCAACAGAGAGTAATCCTCATTTTCCTGTCTGAACCACTCCAAACCTCTGTAAAGAAGTCTCATCTATTAACCCAAAACCACCAGTTATCTTCTCCTCTCCTTTCACAGGTACCTCAAAATGCTCAAAGAAAAGAGGTAATAGGTTGGCATAAAGAAGAGGATGGTTTCTATTTCTAGTAGCACAGTAGATCATATGCTCCATAATCACTGTTGGCAAGTCAATCTCAAAACCTTGACATATCAGATACATCAGGATTAGAACTTTATCAGTAACCAACTCTCTTGAGTTTTCCCTAGGAACAACACTTCTCATCAGAATTGTAAAAAAATATTTTAGCTTCGCAGTTGAGCAGAGAGGGTGTCAACTGTTTTGGACCAGAGGGTACACCATCAATAAAGAACATAGATTTGGCTTTTTCTAGACACTCCTTCCTATCAAGATGATCACCAACATTATAATTCTTAGGAATGCCCAAGACTTTGGCAAAAGTCCTATGATCTAGCCTTAAGTTTATCCCAGCCACCTTAGAAGTTAACACCAATTTATCTTCCCCTTCTTGAACCAAATTCAGATAAAACAGCCTAGTTAACCTAGGATAAGCTTTAGAACTAGGATTTAACACCTTCCAAACTGCAGAATCCCTTAACTTCCTCATACAGTCAATATCCAGTTTATCTAATAACTCTTCAGAAATCATAATACAAAAATCAACCTTAGATGATGCATACCCTTGCATCCAAACTGTCCTAACTTCAGAACTACCAAACCAATATGAAGGAAGTACATTTTTACCTTGATAACCCTTTTTCGTTGCAGCAGCAACTTGTTTAACCCTTAATTTCTTCTCAACAGGTTTCTCCTTCTCTGGTTCTTCTTCACTGGACTTCTTCTTGCTTTCCTTAGCAGATTTCCTATTTTCTTCGTCTCTAGCCTTTTTCTTCTCTCCCCCTTTCTTCTTGTCTGACCTAGGTTGATCATCACCCTGAGCCTCTTTCTCCTTATGAGGATCAATACTTGAACCTTCATCTCTCTTTTATGTTCTGATCTTCTTTGCTGGAGGAGTGTCCTGATGCAAACTTTGGGTGTTCTCTGAATCTGAATCAGAGATCACAATCTTCTCCTTCTTGTTTGCCCTCTTCTTAGATCTACGAGAAGACTTTCCTTGTTGTTGAATCCTGGCTGATTTGTGCTCCATTGTGGGTTTAGGGTTTTGAGAGAATAATGAGATTGAGAGAAATAGAGAGAGGGCAGAGAGACGTAGAGAATTGAGAGAGAATGAAGAAGAAAAGCCCTGACTTTCAGCTGAGTTATAATAGGACTCTACTGAAATCAACATTCAAATCGAATCTTTAAAATATTTTTGGATATTTTAGATAATTCTCTGAGTAATTCAAATATTATAAAATTATCTAAAAAGATAACATATAATATTTGATGATCCATTTTTTTAAAAAAATTACAGATGTTTCAAGACCTTGTAGAACAATCTCAAGGCCTTGAGATTTTCTGCAGTCTTAGAAATTTCAAAGCTTTGAACTATACTTTCAAGGCTTTGGAAAGTATAATCTCAAGGCTTTGAGATGTCAACACATAAACACAAGTAAGTACTAATAATCCCCCTACCAATGCATCCTTGTTTAACATACCCAGTTCAAGCCTTATGGGTGAAAACCTATCATCTGGCAGAGGTTTTGTGAAAATATCAGCAATCTGCATGGAAGTGGAAATAAAAGATAGAACAACATCACCTTTTTCCGCATGATCTCTAAGAAAGTGATGTCTCACATCTATATGCTTGGTTCTTGAGTGTTGTACTGGATTCTTAGAGATTGAAATAGCACTTATGTTGTCACAATGGATAGGCACATTTCTGAAATTATAGTCAAGATCTCTAAGTTGTTGAGCAATCCATAACACTTGTGAACAGCAAGCTCTAGGTGCAATGTATTCAGCTTCTGCAGTTGATAATGCTACAGAATTTTGCTTCTTAGAATGCCAACTGATCAGTGAAGATCCAAGAAATCGGCAACATCCAGAAGTAATCTTCCTATCTACTTTATATCCTGCAAAATCTTCATCTGAATATCCACTAAAAATAAAATTAGATCTCCTTGGATACCAAAGCCCCAAGTCTTTGGTTCCATTCAAATATCTAAAAATTCTTTTGACAGCAGTTAAATGACTTTCCTTAGGATCTGCCTGAAATCTTGCACACATGCAAACACTAAAGATAATATCAGGTCTACTAGCAGTTAAATACAAAAGTAATCCAATCATACCTCTATATTCCTTTTGATTTACACTCTTACCATTTGAATCCTTGTCTAATGAGAGTGATAAACTCATAGGATTTTTAAGTACCTTGGACTGTGGAATATTGTACTTGTTCAACAAGTCCTTGGTATACTCTCCTTGATGTACAAATATACCTTTCTTCATTTATAATATGAAGTCCAAGAAAGAAATTCATTTCTCCCATTAAGCTCAGCTCAAACTCCCTGCACATCAGACTAGAGAACCCTTTTGAAAGAGCATCATTAGTAAGACAAAACAAAATATCATCCACATAAATCTGAACTACTAACAAATCAGTTTCATGATGTTTAATAAAAAGAGTTTTATCTACCGGACCTCTCTTGAAATTATTGTCAAGTAACTTTTTTGAAAGTCTATCATACCAAGCCCTTGGAGCTTGTTTTAAACCATAAAGAGCTTTGTCTAGTTTGTAAACATGATCAGGGAAGTTTTCATCTTCAAAACCAGAAGGTTGTGCTACAAAAACCTCTTATTGTGAAGAACCATTCAGAAAAGCACATTTGACATCCATTTGATAAAGATTTATGTGTTTGTGAGATGCAAATGCAAGAAGTATTCTAATAGCTTCTAACCTGGCAACAGGAGAAAATGTATCCTCATAGTCTATACCTTCTTCCTGATTGTATCCCTGTGCCACAAGTCTGGCTTTGTTCCTTACCACTTTTCCATTCTCATCAAGCTAATTTCTGAACACCCATCTGGTTCCTATAACAGATTTCTCTTTTGGTCTGGGAACCAGATTCCATACCTTGTTTCTTTCAAATTCATTCAGCTCACTTTGCATTGCAATGATCAAGTCTGCATCTTCCAGTGCTTCCTTAGTATTATTAGGCTCAATAAATGATACAAAAGCACTAAAAGCACAGAAGTTCTTCAGCTGTCCTCTTGTCTGAGTTCCAGTTGTTGGATCAGATATGATATTGTCAGTTGGGTGATCTGTAAGATACTTAAACTTCTTCCTTGGTATCTAGGAATATGTTTCTTCAAGGCTTTGAGTTTTTGAAACAGTAGAGGGAGCATCATAGGAAGTCTCAGTTTCAGTCTCAAGGCTTTGAGATGTTGGCTCTGCACGGGGTTCAAGGCCTTGAGATTCTACTGATTGATTCTGCACTTTAGTTTTGCCATTATCCTCTTTCACAGCATCATCATCAGACTCATGCTTGTTCAAATTTAGATCTGCAAAACTTTCACTCAAAGAATCTTTAGTACTTTCATAAAAAAAAAACATGAATACTCTCTTCCACAATCTTAGTTTTTCTATTGTAAACTCTATAAGCTTTGCTAGTTTTAGAATATCCAAGAAATACACCTTCATCACTTCTAGCATCAAATTTACCAAGATTTTCTCTACCATTATTATGCACAAAAAAGATACAACCAAAGGTTTGAAATAAGAGACACTAGGCTTCCTACCTTTAAACAGTTCATAAGGAGTCTTTTTCAAAATAGGCCTAATCAAACATCTATTCAGCACATAATTGGCAGTATTAACAGCTTCTGCCCACAAGAACTTTGGAAAATTACTTTCAAGTAGCATGGTTCTAGACATATCCTCAAGTGTCCTATTTTTCCTCTCAACTACTCCATTTTGCTGTGGAGTTTTAGGTGCAGAAAAGTTGTGTGATATGCCATTCTTTGCACAAAATAAATCAAAGTCAAGTTGATCAAACTCCCTACCATGATCACTTGTAATAGATGCAACAGGCAATTTTTTCAAAGTTTGAAGCTCTTTGCACAGTCTAGTAAATTCAGATAAAGCTTCAGATTTGTCTCTAATAAACATCACCCATGTAAATCTAGAATAGTCATCTACTATAAAAAGCATATACCTCTTACCTTTTGGGGTCTGAACTCTCATAGGACCACACAAGTCCATATGAAATATTTCTAAGGGTCTAGAAGTACTTACAAAGTTCTTTGGCTTTAATGAGCTTCTTGTTTGTTTAGTTTGTACACATGCCTTGCAGACCTCATCATCTTAAAAGTTTTGTGATGGTAATCCTGTTACCAAATCCTTTGAGATGAGTTTATTCAAGGTGTGTATGCTAATATGCCCAAGCTTCCTATGCCAAAGCTTTGAATCTTCCTTCAAGGCCTTGAGGCATTTTAACTTGTCACATGCAACACTATTAGTACTCATAGCATATAGATTATATGATCTAGGAGCAGTGAGTATGCAATCTCCAGATTTCTCATCTTGCACCTCACATTTATCCTTGTCAAATGTAGCTTTATAACCTTTATCATATAACTGAGAGATACTAAGAAGATTATATTTAAGTCCATCCACAAGATAAACATCTGAGATAGAGTTGGTAGAACCATTACCAATGCTACCTATACCAATAATATTGCATTTTGCTTTGTCACCTAGTGTAATTGTACCTCCAGATTTTTTTGTGAGCTCAGTAAAGAGATATTTCTTTCCACTCATATGTCTGAAACAACCACTATCTAATATCCATTTCTGATCTTTCAAGGCCTTGGTCACATCCTGCAAAAGTAAATCATTGCCTTAACAGGCTATTAGACCAAGTGCTGAACTTTGAGTCATACTCAGAATCAGCCATGTGTGGTGGTCTAAGTCCTTTTGGAACCCAAATCTGCCTAACATGTCCCTTAAGATGATAAGGATAAGTGTTCCTCATAATATGAAGTTATGATATTTTGAAGGTAAAAGTTAATCTAATATGACCAATTTTTCAACAGCAATGACATTTTGGAGAATGTCTACTACCAGATTTGACAAAATTAGTTTGGCATTTCTTTGGAAAATTTGGATTGTAGCCAATCCCACTTTTATTCATTGATTTCAGACTTTCTCCAAGAATGAGATTCAGATTATGTTATGAGCCTGTAAATTTCTTTGGAAAATTTGGATTGTAGCCAATCCCACAGATTTGTTGTTCTAAATCCTCTGAACGAGTCTTTAGATCAGCATACCTTTCAGTTAAGAGAGTGTTTTGATCAATAATCTCTTTTATCTATGCCTTCAAGGGTTTGAACTTGCTATCCAAGGCCTTGGAGTTCTTTTCAATTTTTGTCTTAGAAACTTCAATAGTCTTATTGGCAAAATCTAGGTCCATGTTTTCTTTCACCTGCTCATGAACCTTAATCCTTAAAGAAGAGATCTCATTTCTATAACTTTCTTCATTTAAAAACATACTCTTAAGAATTTCAGGAAGTACATCAAAAGGACTAGCCAGAAGATTTTTTACCATTTCATCAATATGTCTGTCTGAGGACTTTTCTTCATCATGTTTAGCCATGAAGCACAAATTTGCTTGGTCTTCTTCTGTGTCTGAGTCACTTGATGAATCAGAATCACTCCAAGAGGCCATCATGGCTTTCTTCCTTCTGTTGTCACTGTCTTTCTTTTGAAAGTTCATGTTCTTCTTCTTTTGTGGACAATCCCTTACTAAATGATCTGCATCACCACATTCAAAATAATTCATTACTTTAGTTTTACGTGACTGTGAGGAAGACTTACCTTTGTAGTCCTTGCTGCTTGAAGGTCTTGATCTCTCTCTGTTGTAGTCCGTGATACCAGAGTTTCTTTTCTTTTTGAGAATCCTGGACAAGGCCTTGGAGATCAATGCTAAAGCCTCTTCATCATCATGCTCATCTTCAGTCTCAAGGCTTTGAGATTTTTCATTGTATTTAGCCTTGAGTGCTAAGTTCTTGATGTTTTCACTCAGATCACCTTCTACATCTTTCATAGACATTTCATGAGTGAGCAGCTTTCCTTGTAGATCATCTAGCTGAAGAAGACTTAAATCCTGAGCTTCCTCAATAGCTGTTGTCTATGGCTCCCACTTGGCTTTTGGCAAACTCCTCAGAATTTTCCTGACCTTTTCTTCATTTGAAAACTTCTTTCCCAATGACTCCAGATTATTCACAACATTAGTGAATATTTTGAAAATCCCCTTGATGGTCTCATCTTGAACAGCTCATATTGCCTCAGAAGAATGTTAATCTTGGTCTATTTAACCTGACTTGTTCCTTCATATGTCACAACCAGTTTGTCCCATACTTCTTTGGCACTTTTTCAATTTGACACTCTATTGAACTCATCTGCATTAGTAGCACAGTGTAACAGATTCAAAGCCTTGTAATTTTTTGATACCTTTTCCAATTCAGTAACTGAGAGATTTTCCTCAGACTTGATGCATCTAACTCCATCAATGGTAGTGTAATACTTATGAGGACCATTCTGAACTATTGACCACAGTTCCATGTCTTGATCTATGATGAACATCTTCATCAATGGCTTCCAGTGCATGAAGTTATCACCACAGAACAATGGAGGTCTGTTTGCTGCCCTTCCTTGTGAGAATCCACCATCTCCTACATTACTCATAGTCACTAGATTGTTAGATCTATACTAGTGACCCAAGCTCTGATACCAATTGAAAGTTTGTAATGTAGACTTAATAGAGGACCAAAATACTCTAGAAGGGGGGGGGGGTTGAATAGAGTATGGAAACTTTTTTCTAATAACAAATTTTTATTAAGTGAACATGTGGGAAACTCAAATCTCAACGCCTTGAGATTTTAGAAAACTAGTCTGAAAATTTCTAAAGGCAAACATAAAGCTTCAAGGCCTTAAACTACCACCAGTTGTAAACTGTTTATAAACCCTAGTTTAATTTGAGTTGCTTCCAGCAGAAAATAACAAAACTGTAAAGTAAAGAACACAAGGTAATTTACAGAGTTCAGTCCCAATGGACCTAATCTCTTCCTGAGGGATCTAATCCCACCAGGATTGGGCAAACACTTCTTTTTACTCACATAGAAACAGCCCTAGATCTCCAAGCCTAAGTGAATTCACTTACACCTATACAGCTTGTGGTTCCAAACCTATCTAGTACCAACTACTAATTGTGGAGTTAACAAGAACCTCTTGTTGTTCACTTCAACAACCAACCACTAGGTTTAGTGAGGTTTTAGATATACAAAAGATAAGCATATTACAAAACAGATGAAGCACACAATAGAAGAATGAGCTTGTGAAGGCCTGGATGTGTTCTTCAGGAAACTGGAATGATTAATCTTCTGAAAGCTGTAATTGAAGCCTGAATGTGTGTGTGTTTGAATGTCTGATCTTCCACGAATTTTTCACACCTCTCTCAGTTCTATGTAAGATTTCGTATCTCTTTCAAAATTCAAACCAGTCTTTTATCCACTCTTTACAACTGAATGAGAGATTTCAGGATCTCAATTCCTGCAAATCCTCATCCTTTCTAACTTCAATTAATCCGTTGGAGTTTGTTGAGATTGCATTTGCACGTTTAACAAACCTGCAACAACATTAAAAAACAGCGACAACAAAATCCAGAAATATAACAACACTAAGTCTGTTTGGATTTCCAGTTTCTAAATAAAAACTTGATCAAGTGAATAAAGCAATAATCTGATTAACTTCAGAAACATATAACTCATGATAAACTAGTTTAAGGATTATAGAAGTCATTAAAAAACCATAATAATACAGATCGAATTCTGCAAAAGAGAATCAAATTAATTGTGTAAAACTGTCAGCAGCTCAAGGCACATCTCAAGGCCTTGAAGCTCTGAACATGCTTCACTGTCTTTCAATATTAAGACCAGTAATCTTTGATTCACTTTGATTAGGATATCTGAAAATGTGTTAGATGTATAAAGAATATAAAACGCAGATATTTGCAGGAAATATTTGATCTTTAGCATCAGATACACAACCTGCAAAACAAGATTATTAGATCATACATTATAATAAAGCAACTATCAAAGCTTTGAAGCAATAAGCATCTCAAGGCCTTCGAGCCTTAGACATACTTTGTCATTGTCTTTCATCACTCAAAACAGTTGCTCCTCAAAACACACTTAGAATTCTTTGAGTCAATATCGTTGTTGCATGCGAAGCATTTTGGGTTCTTCCCTCCACAGTCGTATCCATCCGTGCTCCATCAAAAAAAGCTGCCAGAGACTTTACGGCCATACCCCGTTTTGACTTTTTACCACTTGTGCTATCATGTTTCGGCTTCTGAGGCGGGGTAAGAATATCCTGAATTTTCATTTTTCTTTCACCACAAAGTCATTTGTGTTTTCATCACCTCCACTTCATCTACACCATACCCTTCATCTGTGTATGTCCTCTTATTTTCTACTGCATCAGATTCCGCCACCTTCTCTACTGCAGTTGCGTCAAGATCAACACTGGAGTTCCCCAAAACAGTTGGGGTGGCATTCTGGGAAGCAGGAAGGTTACCGGAGATTGGGTAGCTCCCTGCTAGTTCTGCGTCTTAGAAGTCACTTCTTCATCAGTCTCAGTATCATGGTGTTTTTTCCCAGTTTCAACATCCATGGAATCATCACTACCTCCAGAAGGATCTGGTTCGGCCATGTTGGAATGCCCAGTAGCCATCTGTTTAGTCCCACCATCACGCGCTTTTTCCGGTGACCTAGCAGAACCCTTCCTCTTTCTCACCGGTGGGTGATAGAGAAGCCACTTGCCGTACCGCCCGGTTCTCTAGCGTTTATTTTGTCCTCCCTTTCATCACAAGTACTACTCTAGTGATCTAAGAGACCACACCAGCAGCAAACATCCAGTAGCCTTTCAAACTTGAAATCGAGCCACACTTTCTACTTCTTTATGATCACATATATTCCCCTCCTCAGAGTCTCTTCTACCGGTAATCGAACCTTAGCCCTGACATAGCTAGTGTCTTCATCACACCAGATAATAGGATCAAAATCTAAAACCTCCCCCAAAACCCTTGCCGCCCTCTTCCCCGCCTCCGGCTTAAGCATTTTGATGGGGAGATTTGATACCTGGACCCAAACATCCACGGTGTTCAGTTTAGTCTCGTCAACTTTTTCGCCAAGCTTCCACTCCTTCCAAACCAGGATCAAGCCGTCGAAAACCCACCCCCCCCCACACGCAACCCTAGCTTTTGTCTTCTGATCTGGAAATTTGAAAATAAACAAACCACACCGAATCTCTTGAATCTCTATCTTGTCTCCATTGTTTCATATCCGCCTGAAGAAAGCTCTCATGGAAAAACTGTTAACTGAGCCCCCAAGAAACCCACCGAGCATGCATGCTTCACATTCCTTCTCGGCTAGTTCACAAAAATCATCATAAAATACGATGACATCGGTCTCTTCTTTCAACGTGAGTGAGAGCGCAAACATATCAGTGATGTTATCTGCCATTGGAGCAGCTAGCAGAACGATCATGGAAAAATAGGGTTATTCCCTCTAGAGAAACCATAGAGGAATTTTAGTTCTTGCAAATGTTGCAAGTAAAACTATCAGTAGACTTTGGTATTCAATCCCACCTACATGGTGGGATTAGATTTTAGTCATATAAGGGGTATATATAATAAGGGGGGATTAAATCCCCCTTCAAATAATCCCTGCACCAAACACCGGTTATTACCAATTTACTAGTATTATTATTACTGAACACCTTCTTTATCCATGCATTGCCACACTCATTTTTTTTATGATACTCAAAGATATAAAAGGAGCTCAAAATGCTAACTAAAACAATTAAATTAGGGAAAGTACAATCTCTAAATTATTAATCGAATTAATAATTAAGAGATTATTAAATGCGTGTATATGTGTGTTTGCGTGTGTGTGTATATATATATACACACACACACATTTCAAAAGGAAGTGAGAGACTAAATAAAAAAAATATAGAAGTAATATAGGAAAGAATTGGAATTTTAAAAAATGTTAGGGACAAAGTATAAATTAAGACTGATTGTCCAAATCATTTTTGCCAGATGTGAGAGGTGTGTTAGATTTGAGAATACCTATGGGTATGAACTAAAAAAATACTACATTGTGAATAGGAAAATCCATCATGTTATGAACTACGTAATTGGACTGATGTGAATATCCAAGGCATAGTTGAGTTATATTGTATGGTTATATTATGGCCCAGAAGACCTACCGAATGCCTATATGAAGAGGCTTAGAGTTGAGTTTATAATACATCACTACTAAAACTCTCCCTACATACTTGTCTCTTTATTTTCTCGTCTATCTCGTTTTCTCCATTCAAAAAACGTTATCAGTACCATAGTGCTCTTCCAAGAGACGAACGCTTCTCCACGAAACACACACATGGGTATGCTGCGAACAAAGTCAAAATGACGTGTCCTTGCTCGAACAATACAACACATAAAACGTATTAAAGAAAGAGAATGAGTGGCAGACAAAAGAAAGTGAATTTCTTACTTGTCCCTGACGTGTCATGTGATGTATTGATCAGAGCACCATTTCACATTTTCTCTTGGGGCAAGCAGTAATTATGTAACACCCCGAGGATTACTGTCCCAACAACTTCTTTACCCGTACCACCGGATAAAAATGCTTAAGCCTTGAAGGTGCTAGTAGTAATCCACAAGGTATACCATATACCAGATGTCAAACTAACAAATCTCCAATGTGGGACATAAACCCACAATCTCCCATCCATATATACATGTCATCCACAATATCAATCCACAATATCTCAATGTGGGACGAAATATTACAAATTACTTATGTTTTCTTGTTTCTAACCCTAATGGTTTATTTATGGATTCACTATATATCTATTAGTTTGTCCTCTTGATACATAGATATTGATGGAATCATATCACAAGATAATGGACTGATAGTATTCACTACAAAAAAATCGATTTATTACGACGGGTAAAGTCGTCGTTAAAACCCGAAATTTCGTCGTTAGAATGAAAAGACGACGAGAAAAGTTTGTCCGAAAAGCGTCGGAATATCCCTGTTGTTAGTTCGACGCGGCAACAACTTTTCCCATTGGTCGGTACAAAATTTTTACCGACCACTTCTGCCGACCAAATATTTTCATCGTTGATATTTTGCCGACGACTTACCGACCATAATATTATGTGGTCAAAGCTTTTTCCCAAGAATATTTCGACCAACTTTGGTGGTCGTTGAGTTTATGCCGACAGTTATTCTCGTTGTCTTTGGTATGTGCAACCGTCGTGTTTGGAGTATGATTCACAAAACCTGAAGACATTCACAAACACATATAAATTTTCTGACAAGTATGAACAAGAATTATGTTATGCAGTACAAGGTGTATGATAAACTAAACTCAGCTAGCTAGCTATTCACCCGATATATAAAATTCACATTCTTAAATCTGATTCACATAGATAAAAATGGAAAACTGCCGGAAGAATGCGCAACAGCGACATTGTCAAATGCAATTTTCAGCTCTCAAGGAGCCCTTATCTCTATTCAACTATACTGATAAACTTCCATAACTTCTGAGAGCATACAGTGTACATATAATATTGTGCGTGCAGTGTGTGAATTGTATGCATGGTCTCCACGAGGCAGGATTCTCCACCCACACCACGCAGGGGTCTCGAGTGATCAATATGTAGCATACAGCTGTGGAAGTGTCAAACATATATAGTGAGTGTTTCTGTGTGTGTTCCATGCATAGCTTCCACCTGGCAGGAGCCTCCACCCACACCACGCAGGTGTCTCGTTTACGATTTTCAAATGCGAGGAACAGTCACATGATGTAATGTATTGCAGGGTAATTTACCTCTATTGGCGACAAAACTCGTCCTTCAACGAAATACTCTTCAAATATATTGGAGATTTCTGCCTTGTATTTTTTGGACATCACATAAGGCGCTAATATACTGCTAGTATCAATGTTCTATAACATTCAAATTGTACTTGCAACAGGTGAGTGGAAAAAAAGTATTATAATTTTGTGATGTTGCCACCCCTAGCTATAACCAATGAGGTGGTTCATGAGCCTATACCTACTTCACTAATATCTAAACAGCAATGATGTCTCTGCAACCACATCTTTCTACCCTGCAGTCATTACTCTGAAACCTATTTTTTAAACCAGCATTTATTAATCCATTAACCCCCCCCCCCCCCACCTCTCCATATTCTCCTAACCCCCAGGTTCCCCACTTGGTATAAAACCAGAGCATACAGCTTTACATCCATGCAGATAAATGAAATTTAGATTCTGGGCAAGCATGTGGATGTTAAGAGTCAGTTATGTTCTCGCTCCCTTGCGGAAGCGCTGTGATGTATGGAATGGTCTCGCAGAAGCTTCTGGAGGGGGCTAGAACACAACAGATTCTACTAACCATTTCACCACACCTATCATGCACCTATGTAAAGTTTTGATTGTGGGAAAGCACGTCAATGTCAACAATCTCCACAAGGTTAATTTCGTTATATTCTGGTTGTCTTAATGCAGCATTGTGATGCATGGAATGATCACAAAGATGTTGCTTCAGGTAGTATGAATATAACGATGCCAACCTCTGTTCATCGTAGCACCGCTGCTCACCGAACTTAGATTAGTGCTAAATCGATGGCAACCTCTGTTTCTCATAGCACAACAACTCGTCTGAGAACTTCTCATTTGATCAGATGAGCGGTTGTGCTATGGGAAACAGGGGGTTGTCTAACTACCACCACGTGGCCGGAGAATCATCACAGATAAAGCTGCTGGATTTTAGTCCTATTACTTCACATGTTTTTCTTTCTACTCACTCTAAATTTTCTCACAGGCTACAACTAATGCATCCACACAGTAGTTACTCGAAAGCTATGTTAAAGAGAAACAATGTTAAAACTATTTTCAGAACATTGCCACCCCTAATCAATGAGGTTCATCATTAACCTATACCTACTGACCTGCACTACTCTTTAAACCAACAATAATTTTGATATGAAACCACATCTTCAAACTAGCATTTATTAAACTCAATTCATCCCCTTAACCCCCCACCTGTCGATCTTGAAACTCACAATCTTCTCCTTACACCCCATCTTCCCAACTCTGTATAAAACTAGAGCCTACAACCTTAAAGATTTCACTACACCTTTCATCTTCCTATATAGAGTTTTGCTTGTCTAAAAGCATGTCGATGTCAACGATCTCCACAAGATTTATTTCGTTATGTTATGGTTGTCTTGATGCAGCATTGTGATGCATGGAATGATCACAAAGATGTTGCATCAAGTAGTTAGAACATTACGATGCAAACCCCTGTTTATCATAGCCCAACTCCTGATCGACGGCAATTCCGTTCGGCAGCATTGTGATGCTGGAACAATCATAAAAAAGAAGCCGGAGGTGGTAGCTAGCTTTTTTATGATTTTTTCTAGCATCAAAATAAGAATATTCAGAATCTCGTCTACCACCACCCAGGCATGGAGATCATCACAGATAAAGCTGGAATGGCGGTCTAAAATCTATGGGTTGCTGCGTGTATGGTTCATCTACCATATTATGCTCCAACCCAATATGTTGTTGTATTCTATGGTTGATGAACCTTACTATGCAGGAACCCTATAGGTTTTTGACTTCCAACCCATCTTTCTTGTGATGCATTGAATAACCACGAAGAAGATGCTGGATTTTAGTTCTATTACTTCACATGTTTTTCTTGTTAGCTCAACAGTTACTAGCTGATACTAGATAGGTTTAGAACCACAAGCTGTATAGGTGTAAGGGAATTCACTTAGGCTTGAAGATCTAGGGCTGTTTCTGTGTGAGTAATAAGAAGTATTTTCCCAATCCTGGTGGGATTAGATCCCTCAGGCAGATTAGGTCCATTGGGACAACTCTGTAAATTACCTTGTGTTCTTTACTTCACAGTTTTGTTATTTTTCTGTTTCTTACAACTCAAATCAAAATAGGGTTTATAAACTGTTCAGAACTCGTTATAATTCAAGCCCTTGAAGCTTTCTATTTTGCCTGAAAGTTTCTGACAGTTTTCTAAAATCTCAAGGCCTTAAGATTTGAGTTTCTCACATAGTTAATTAGTTAAAATTTTGTGTTTAGCAAAAATTTTCCATACTCTATTCAACCCCCCCCCCCCCCTTCTAGAGTATTTTGGTCCTGTATTTTGTCTACATTAAAAACATTCAATTGGTATCAGAGCTTGGGTCACTAATATAGATCTAAAAATCTTGTGACTATGTGTAATGTAGGAGATGGGGGATTCTCACAAGGAAGGGCAGCAAACAGACCTCCATTGTTATGTGGTGATAACTTCATGCACTTGAAGGCATTGATGAAGATGTTCATCATAGATCAAGACATGGAACTGTGGTCAATAGTTCAGAATGGTCCTCATGAATATTACACCACCATAGATGGAGTTAGATGCATCAAGTCTGAGGAAATTCTCTCTCTTACTGAACTTGAAAAGGTATCAAAAAATTACAAGGCTATGAATCTATTATATTGTGCTCTTAATGCAGATGAGTTCAACAGAGTGTCAAATTGCAAAAGTGCCAAAGAAGTATGGGACAAACTGGTTGTGACATATGAAGGAACAAGCCAGGTTAAACATACCAAGATTAACATACTTCTGAGGCATATGAGTTGTTCAAGATGAACTCAGATGAGACCATCAAGGAGATGTTCAAAAGGTTCACTGATGTGGTGAATAATCTGGAGTCATTGGGAAAGAAGATTTCAAATGAAGAAAAGGTCAGGAAAATTCTGAGAAGCTTGCCAAAAGCCAAGTGGGAGCCAAAGACAACAGCTATTGAAGAAGCTCAGGATTTAAGTCTTCTTCACCTAGATGATCTACAAGGAAAGCTGCTCACTCATGAAATGTCTATGAAGGATGTAGAGGGTGATCTGAGCGAAAACATCAAGAACTTAGCACTCAAGGCCAAAGACAATGAAAAATCTCAAAGCCTTGAGACTGAGGATGAGCATGATGATGAAGAGGCTTTAGCATTTATCTCCAAGGCCTTGGTCAGTATTCTCAAGAAGAAAAGAAACTCTGGTAACAGGGACTACAACAGAGAGAGATCAAGACCTTCAAGCAGCAAAGACTACAAAGGTAAGTCTTCATCATAGTTACATAAAACTATAGTAATGAATTGTTTTGAGTGTGGTGATGCAGATCATTTAGTAAGGGATTGTCCACAAAAGAAGAAGAACAAGAACTTTCAAAAGAAAGACAGTGAAAACAGAAGGAAGAAAGCTATGATGGCTTCTTGGAGTGACTCTGATTCATCAAGTGACTCAGACAAAGAAGAAGATCAAGCAGATTTGTGTTTCATGGCTAAACATGATGAAGAAAAGTCATCAGACAGACATATTAAGGAAATGGTAAAATCTTCTTGCTAGTCCTTCTGATTTACTTCTTGAAATTCTCAAGAGTATGTTTTTAAATAAGGAAAGTTATAGAAATGAGGTTTCATCTTTAAATATTAAGATTCATGAGCAGGTAAAAGAAAACCTGAACCTAGTTTTTACCAACAAAATTGTTGAAGTTTCTAATACAAAAATTGAAAAGGACTTCAAAGCCTTGGACAGCAAGTTCAAAGCCTTGAAGGCAGAGATAAAAGAGATTATTGATCAAAACACTCTTTTAACTGAAAGATATGCTGATCTAAAGACTCATTCTGAGGATTTAGAACAACAAATCTGTTCTTTGACTGAGAAACTTCAAGAGTCTAAAAAGGTCCTAGCCTGTTTTACAGGCTCAGAACATAATCTAAATCTCATTCTTGGAGGAAGTCTGAAATCAATGCATAAAAGTGGGATTGGCTATAATCCAAATTTTCCAAAGAAATGCCAAACTACTTTTGTCAAATCTGGTAGCAGACATTCTCCAAAGTGTCATTACTGTGGAAAAATTGGTCATATCAGATTAACTTGTCCCTTCAGAAGATCAAAACCTCACATCATGAGGAATACTTATCCTTATCAACTTAATGGACAAGTTAGGAAACTTGGGTTCCAAAAGAAATTAGACCACCAAACATGGGTGATTCTGAGTATGAATAAAAGTTCCGCACTTGGTCTAACAGCCTGTTGAGAAAACGATTTACTTTTGCAGGATGTCACCAAGGCCTTGAAAGATCAGAAATGGATATTAGACAGTGATTGTTCCAGACATATGAGTGGAAAGAAATCTCTCTTTACTGAGCTTAAATAAAAATCTGGAGGAACAATCACACTTGGTGACAAAGAAAAATGCAATATTATTGGTATAGGTAGTATTGGTAATGGTCCTACCAACTCTATCTCTGATGTTTATCTTGTGGATGCACATAAATATAATCTGCTTAGTATCTCTCAGTTATGTGGTAAAGGTTATAAAGCCATATTTGACAAGGAGAAATGTGTGTTGCAAGATGAGAAATCTGGAGATTGCATACTCACTGGTCCTAGATCATGTAATCTATATGCAATGAGTACTAAAAATGTTGCAGGTGACAAGTTAACATGCCTCAAGGCCTTGACAGAAGATTCAAAGCTTTGGCACAGAAAGCTTGGGCATATTAGCATACACACCTTGAATAAACTCATCGCAAAGGATTTGGTAAGAGGATTACCATCACAAAAATTTTCAGATGATGAGGTTTGCAAGGCATGTGTACAAGGTAAACAAACCAGAAGCTCATTCAAGCCAAAGAACTTTGTATGTACTTCTAGATGTTTAGAACTGTTGCATATGGACTTGTGTGGTCCCATGAGAGTTCAGACCCCAAAAGGTAAGAGGTAGATGCTTGTTATAGTAGATGATTATTCTAGATTTACTTGGGTGATGTTTATCAAGACAAAACTGAAGCCTTATCTGAATTTCTAGACTGTCCAAAGATCTTCAAACTATGAAATTTTTTCCTGTTGCATCTATTAGAAGTGATCATGGTAGGAAATTTGATCAATTTGACTTTGATTTATTTTCTGCAAAGCATGGCATATCACACAACTTTTCTGCACCTAGAACTCCACAGCAAAATGGAGTAGTTGAAAGGAAAAATAGGACACTTGAGGATATGTCTGGAACCAAGCTACTTGAAAGTAATTTGCCAAATTTCTTGTGGGCAGAAGTTGTTAATACTGCTAATTATGTGCTAAATAGATGCTTGATTAGACCTATTTTGAAAATACTCCTTATGAACTGTTTAAAGGTATGAAGACTAGTGTCTCTTATTTCAAACCTTTTGGTTTTATCTGTTTTGTGCATATTAATGGTAGATACAATCTTGATAAATTTGATGCTAGAAGTGATGAAGGTGTATTTCTTGGATATTCTCAAACTAGCAAAGCTTATAGACTTTACAACAGAAAAACCAAGATTGTGGAAGAGAGTATTCATGTGTTTTTTGATGAAAGTACTAAGGATTCTCTGAGTGAAAGCTTTGCAGATCTAAATTTGAACAAGCATGAGTCTGATGATGATGCTGTGAAAGAGGAAAAAGGCAAAACTAAAGTGCATAATCAATCAGTAGAATCTCAAGGCCTTGAACCCCCTGCAGAGCCAAAATCTCAAAGCCTTGAGACAGAAACTGAAACTTTCTATGATTCTCCCTCTACTGTTTCAAGAACTCAAACCCTTGAAGGAACATATTACTGGATACCAAGGAAGAAGTTTAAGTATCTTGCAGATTATCCAGCTTACAATATCATATCTGATCCATCAAGTGGAACTCAGACAAGAGGAAAGTTGAAGAACTTGTGTGCTTTTAGTGCCTTTCTATCATTGGTTGAGCCTAAGAATACCAAGGAAGCACTTGAAGATGAAGAATGGATCATTGCAATGCAAAGTGAGCTGAATGAATTTGAAAGAAACAAGGTATGGAATCTGGTTCCCAGACCAAAAGAGAAATCAGTTATAGGAACCAGATGGGTGTTCAGAAATACGCTTGATGAGAATGGCAAAGTGGCAAGGAACAAAGCCATACTTGTGGCACAGGGATATAATCAGGAAGAAGGTAAAGACTATGAGGATACTTTTTCTCCTGTTACCAGGTTAGAAGCTATTATAATACTTCTTGCATTTGCATCTCACAATCACATAAAGCTTTATCAAATGGATGTCAAATGTGCTTTTCTGAATGGTTATTTACAAGAAGATGTTTTTGTAGCACAACCTCCTGGTTTTGAAGATGAAAACTTTCCTGATCATGTTTACAAACTAGACAAAGCTCTTTATGGGTTAAAACAAGCTCCAAGGGCTTGGTATGATAGACTTCCAAAATTTTTACTTGACAACAATTTCAAGAGTGGTCTAGTTGATAAAACTCTTTTTATTAAACATCATGAAAGTGATTTGTTATTAGTTCTGATATATGTGGATGATATTTTGTTTGGTGCTACTAATGATTGTCTTTCAAAAGATTTCTCTAGTCTGATGTGCAGGGAGTTTGAGATGAGCCTAATGGGAGAACTGAATTTCTTTCTTGGACTTCATATTTTACAAATGAAGAAAGGAGTATTTGTACATCAAGGAAAGTACACCAAGGACTTATTGAACAAGTACAATATGTCACAGTCCAAGGTGCTTAAAGCTCCTATGAGTTCATAACTCTCATTAGACAAGGATTCAAATTGTAAGTGTGTGAATCAAAAGGAATATAGAGGTATGATTGGATCTCTTTTGTATTTAAGTGCTAGTATACCTGATATTATGTTCAATGTTTGTATGTGTGCTAGATTTCAAGCAGATCCTAAGGAAAGTCATTTAACTGCTGTCAAAAGAATTTTTAGATATTTGAATGGAACCAGAGACTTGGGGCTTTGGTATCCAAGGAGATCTAATTTTATGTTGAGTGGCTATTCAGATGCAGATTTTGCAAGATATAAAGTAGATAGGAAAAGTACTTCTGGATGTTGCCAGTTTCTTGGATGTTCACTGATCAGTTGGGATTCTAAGAAGCAAAATTATGTAGCATTATCAACTGGAGAAGCTGAATACATTGCAGCTGGAGGTTGCTGTTCACAAGTGTTATGGATTGCACATTAACTTAGAGATCTTGGCTATAATTTAAAAAATGTGCCTATTCATTGTGACAACACAAGTGCTATTTCAATCTCTAAGAATCCAGTCCAGCACTCAAGAACCAAGCACATAGAGGTGAGATATCACTTCCTTAGACATCATGCAGAACAAGGTGATGTTGTTCTATCTTTTATTTCTACTTCAATGCAGATTGCTGATATTTTCACTAAACCTCTGCCAGATGATAGGTTTTCATCCCTAAAGCTTGAATTGGTTATGTTAAACAAGGATGCATTGGTTTAGGGGGAGTATTGGTACTTACTTTTGTTTATGTGTTGAAATCTCAAAGCCTTGAGATTATACTTTCCAAAGCCTTGAAAGTATAGCTCAAAGCTTTGAAACTTCTAAAACTGCAGAAAATCTCAAGGCCTTGAGATTGTTCTCCAGGTCTTGAAACATCTGTAATTTTTTTTTAAAAAAAATGGATCATCAAATATTATATCTTATCTCTTTAGATAACTGTATAATATTTGAATTAATCAGAGAATTTTCTAAAATATCCAAAAATATTTTCAAAGATTCTTTTTGCATGTTGATTTCAGTAGAGTCCTATTATGACTCATTTTTTCAACCTACTTAAGCTGAAAGTCAGGGCTTATTCTTCTTCAATCTCTTTCAATTATCAACGTCTCTCTCCTCTCTCTATTTCTCTGAATCTCATTCTCTTCTCAAAACCCTAAACCCACAATGGAGCGCAAGTCAGCCAGGATTCAACAACAGGGAAAGCCTTCAGGCAGATCTAAGAAGAGGGCAAACAAGAAGGAGAAAATTGTGATCTTTGACTCGGATTCAGAGAACACTCAAAGTTTGCATGAGGACACTCCTCCTGCAAAGAAGATCAGAATAGAAAAGGGAGATGAAGGTTCAAGTATTGATCCACAAAAGGAGACAAATACTTAGGTTGGTGATCAACCTAAGTCAGACAAGAAGAAAGGGGGAGAGAAGAAAATGGCTGGTGAAGAAGAAAAGGGTAAATCTGCTCAGGAAAGCAAGAAGAAGTCAACTGAAGGAGAACAAGTGAAGGAGAAACCCACTGAGAAGAAAACAAGGGTTTAGCAAGTTGCTGCTGCAGTCAAAAAGGGTTATCAAGGTAAAAATACACTTCCTTCAGATTGGCAAACAACTCATCGAGTTCACAACATTCCCTACGATCTGTCCTTGAGAAGGACAAGCTCTCTGGAACCAACTTCCTTGATTGGTACAGAAACTTGAGAATTACTCTCAAGCAAGAGAAGAAATTGTACGCAATAGAGGAGCATGTTCCAGCAGGTCCAGAGAACCAAACACCTGCAGCCCTAAAGGCGTATCAAAAGCGTGTTGATGACGCTAATGATGCGGCCTGACTTACGCTATGCACCATGACTTCTGAGCTTCAGAAGCAACACGAAAACATGAATGCTGTCGATATGATCGAGCATCTGAAGCAGCTCTTCCAAGAGCAGGAAAGGGTTGAAAGGTATGAGGTCTCTAAGGCATTGTTCCAGTGTCATATGGCAGAAGGGAACCCGGTGGGAACCCATGTACTCCGTATGATCAGGTACTTGGAGAATCTCGCCCGACTTGGGTTCCTGGTCGGCCAAGAGTTGGCAACCGATCTCGTGTTGCAATCGTTGCCCGAGAGTTATGGACTGTTCATCATGAACTATAACATGAACGAGATCGTGAAACCACTGCCAGATTTGCTCAATATGTTGAGGACAGCTGAACAAAGCATCAACAAGGGTAAGTACAAGGCCATTATGATGGTGCAGAAAGGAAAGGGAAAAAGGTTTGCCTCATCCTCCAAGGGCAAAGGCAAGTTAGTTGCCAAGTCCAAGGAACCTGCCCTTAAGCCTGTTGGTGGCATTGCCAAAGGTGTGACTAAAGGTGAGTGTCACTACTGCAGTCTGCCTGGACACTGGAGGAGGAGCTGCCCAAAATATCTGGAGGACAAGAGGCTTGGAATAGTGATTCCACCACCACCAGGTATTTTTATTGTAGATGTCAATTTAACTGTCTCTACATCATGGGTATTAGATACTGGATCTAGATCTCACATTTGTCGAAATGTGCAAGATCTAAAGAGAAGTAGAAGATTGGCTAGTTGCTGCGTTGGCCGTGGGCGTGTGCAAGCTATCTCTGCCTTCAGGATTGGTTTTAGAATTAAATAATTGCTATTTTGTGCCTGCTATGAGCAGAAACATTATTTCTATTTCTTGTTTGGACAAGGATGGTTTTATTATTTCAATAAAGAACAATTGTTGTTCCTTTTATTTGAATAATATTCACTATTTTAGTGCGCAATTATTTAATGGACTGTACGTCCTTGATCTAAGCAATCCTGTCTACAACATTAATACCAAGCTGATTAAAACAAATAATTTAAATCCTGCTTATTTATGGCACTGTCGTTTAGGCCACATGAACGAGAATCGTGTATCTAGAGTCCATAAGGATGGACTACTAGAATCATTTGATTTTGAATCATATGAGACATGTGAGGCTTGTTTATTGGGAAAAATGACAAAGTACCCTTTCAATAAGAAAGATGAGAGGACTAGTGAGCAATTGGCGCTCATACATACTGATGTGTGTGGGCCATTTGCCACGCCTGCCAGGGTTGGTTACGTCTACTTCATTACATTTACTGATGATTACAGTAGATATGGATTTGTGTACCTCGTGAGGGCCAAATCCGAATCCTTTGAAGTGTTCAAAGAATTCAAGAATGAAGTAGAGAAGCAACTTGGCAAAAGTACCAAGGCTCTACGATCGGATCGTGGAGGAGAATACTTGAGCCAAGAGTTTGACGACTATCTTAGTGAGTGTGGGATCGTGTCCCAACTCACTCCACCCGGAACGCCACAATGGAATGACGTTTTTGAGAGGAGGAATCAAACCCTATTGGATATGGTTCGGTCTATGATGTGTCAAACCGATCTTCCATTATCATTTTGGGGCCACGCTCTATTGAGTGCAGCTTTCACCATTAACCGTGTTCCATCTAAATCAATCATGAAGACACCACATGAGATGTGGAGTGGGAGGCGTCCCACACTGTCGTTCATGAGGATTTGGGGCTGCGATGTCTATGTAAAACGTTTACAATCAGACAAACTAGGGCCAAAATCGGATAAGTGTAAATTTGTGGGGTACCCTAAGGAAACTAAGGGTTACTACTTCTACAATCCAACCGAGAACAAAGTGTTTGTTGCTCGAACTAGCGTGTTTCTAGAAAGAGAGTTTGTCTCTAAAGAAGCAAGTGGGAGGACTGTAGAACTTGAAGAATTTCAAGAACCACAAATTACTGAATCGATTATGGAACGTGAACAGGAACCAGAAGCAGTTGTGGAGCAACCTGTTCAGGTAACATAAGAGCTTCGTAGATCTAGTAGAGTGGGCCAGAAACGCGAGAGGTATGGACTTCTCGTGACCGATTCTGGTGACACGATGCTCATAGATGATGAGCCTACTACCTATGAAGAGGCCATGAAAGGCCCAGACTCTCAGAAGTGGCTAGAAGCCATGAGATCCGAGATGGAATCCATGTATACCAACAAAGTATGGACTTTGGTGGAACCACCCGAAGGGGCGCGGCCCATAGGGTGCAAGTGGGTCTTCAAGAAGAAGATCGACATGGATGGTAATGTGATTACCTATAAGGGCCGATTGGTGGCTAAAGGTATTAACTATTATGAAACCTTTTCAATAGTCGCTATGACCAAATCCATCCGAATTTTACTTGCGATTGCAGCATACCATGACTATGAGATTTGGCAGATGGATGTCAAAACAGCATTCCTTTATGGGAATCTCCTCGAGGACGTGTATATGATGCAGCCAGAGGGTTTTGAGGATCCAAAGCAAGCGAAAAAAGTATGTAAGCTGCAACGATCCATCTATGGATTGAAGCGAGCTTCTAGGAGTTGGAATCGACGTTTTGATGAAGTAGTCAAAGAGTTTGGCTTCATCAGAAACGAAGATGAGTCTTGTGTCTAAAAGAAGGTTAGTGGGAGCTCTGTAGCTTTTCTGGTCTTGTATGTGGATGACATTACTCATTGGAAATGACGTTCCCATGCTGCGATCTGTTAAAGATTGGATATGGAAGTGTTTCTAAATGAAGGACTTTGGGGAAGCAGCCTATATACTCGGTATAAAGATCTATAGAGATAGATCTAAGAGACTGCTAGGCCTAAGTCAAAGTACATATATTAACAAGGTGTTGAAACGGTTCAACATGCAAGATTTCAAGAAGGGATTCTTGCCCATGTCACATGGAATCACTCTTTCGAAGAGTGGTTGTCCTTCCAATGAGATTGAGAAGGAACGCATGAGTAGAATACCCTAAGCCTCGACCATAGGATCTATCATGTACGCCATGTTATGTACTAGACCAGATGTGTCATATGCCTTGAGTATGACAAGCAGATACCAATCCAATCCAGGTGAGAGTCACTGGATTGCAGTCAAGAACATCCTAAAGTACTTGAGAAGAACTAAGAATGCTTTCTTGATATTTGGCGGTGTGGAAGAATTGCGTGTAAGGGGTTACACTAAAGAAAGCTTCCAAACCGAAAGAGATGACTTTAGATCACAGTCCGGATATGTGTTTTGCCTGAATGGAGCAGCGGTAAGCTGGAAAAGTTCCAAGCAAGAGACGGTGGCTGATTCTACAACAGAGGCTGAGTACATTGCTGCAAATGGCGCAGCGAAGGAAGCTGTTTGGATCAGAAAGTTTGTTTCTGAACTTGGTGTTGTTCATAGCATTGGGGATCCAGTTGAGTTATACCGTGACAACACTGGGGCGATCGCGCAATCAAAGGAACCCAGGTCGCACCAGAAATCCAAGCTTGTGCTCAGGAAGTTTCATCTGATTCGAGATATTATCGATAGAGGAGACGTTCAGATATGCAAGATTCCTACATATGAGAATCTGTGAGACCCGCTTACAAAGCCGCTTGCGCAGTGGAAGCATGAAGGGCACACTAGGAGTATGGGCATACGATAAGCGCCAGATTGGCTCTAGTGCAAGTGGGAGACTGTTGGAATAGATGCCCTAGAGGCAATCTAGTTTAGAATGAATTTATTTGTGGCTAGAAAATTCATTTTATTATTTTTTGGATATTTAACATAATGAAGTCCTTAGATTTACAATTGTGTTTTTTATCTTAAATATCCCTAGTCCAGTCTAATGATTAATGGGACAATCATCTATAGACTAGTATGGGGTTGGATTGCTATAGAGATATCATGATCCAACACAGAGGTGTGCATTAAGGGTAATGGCGCACTGGATTGACCCATCTCCGAGAAGGCTACATACACGTTATGTTAAGTCACAAGTGCTTCTCGCGGTGCAATGGTATTGTCATCCTTAGACTTGAAGTCGCTAGATATTCTAGTTGTGGATTATTGTGATTTTGGTAGCGTTAAACGCTACACCGTAACCGGGTAGTTATAAAGGCGTGTACCGGATACAATAAGAAGCAAGCTTAGAGATCGTGGTGGACGTAGATAGAATTTGTCCCTCCCACATAACGGGAGCAAATATCCTAGGCCACTCGAGGGATAGTGCTTATAGAATGTCTGGCCAGACTCAAATAAATCAATATGAGATATTGATGTTATTTGCACGAATAAGGCTATTCCCATGGATCGAGAAACTGTGGATTGGATATACGAGTGTGACTTGTATGTCTCGTGTCCAATCCGGATATAGAGACAAAGGGATGAGACAATTACTTGTACAAGGTTTGTCAAGACGACTATTCTATTAGTTGGCTAGAATGGATGTTTTGCTAGAAACCGCTCCATATTAGCAAATTGTTGCTACCAACTAGATAGAACCTATGGGGTCACACGTTATATAGAGTTGAGCTAGATTTGGGAATTAATTAATAGGATCAATTAATTAGAAGGATTACTTTGCAATACCTTGCAAACTTAGTAGGGACTAATTTGCAAGGAAGGGACTAAATTGAATTCTATTAGGACTAGAATAGGTCCTTTAGGTAGTTGGCAAGGATTTGTTGGACTATATAAAGGACACTCCTTCCTTCCTTCCCACACATATGACCTTATTGATCATAACTTGAGTGGGAGATAACCAAAAGGAGAGAGCAATCAAGCAAAGAGGAGCCGCCGTCCCCCTTGCACGCCGCTCATCCCCGTCGGCCACAAGGAGGCCGAACACCTCCTTGTTTCGTCTCGTTTTGCATGATTCTTCTTCCTCTTCCTCTTTCCGGGCTAGCACCAAGGATTGGAAGATCTAGTATTCAACTCTAGGAGTGGATCAACTATAGAGAACGTGACAGAATTCGCGTTTGAAGTCATCAAAGGCGAACCCTAAGGTGTGTTATTGATTTCTTCCTTTACCATCATTATGTCTCTTGACTTGTGTTCCTTGGAGGGTTTTGCATGGGTTATGATTGTTTGTGTTTCCGTTGCGCATTCATGAGTCAAAACGCTACATGTACCTGCTTCTCTCTCACGAACAAATCGATCTTGATCGCCAAACCAGACATCATTCTTGGTAGAATCTCGAAACCCTACTCTGGATATCCTGCTCCACCTGAATCGCGAAACCCTGTCTTTGAGTTCCACCAAAACGTGAAAATCTTAGCTCTTAGCTCCACCTAGATCTTTGAACCCCACCTCTAATACCAGTTTGTTAAGATTGGTGATCCCCTGAATCTGACTCTGATAACAGTTTGTTATAACCTGCGGATATTCGAGCAAGAACAATGAGACGAAAAAAAGAACGAGACAAAAACTTAACGTGGTTCACTAACAAATCCGCAACAAACCCACTAGCAACCTCCAAAACTAGAACCCCAATATTTTATTGAGAAGACAACTCGATAAAAGACTAACCAAATATGCTAGTGCTAATCTTCCCTGTGTGTATGTTAAACCAAAAACCAAAGTATCTATATATATATAGGCAAAGTGAGTGGCGGTGGAATCACCAACCCCACAGCCCAATCACAGCCCAATCACCAACGTAATTCAAGTCAAACCCAACGCATATGTTCTTTTCAGAGAAAAAAAAAGAAGCTCTCGCAGAGGTATAAAATCATGACCCCTAATTGGTCCAAGCTATTGATGTGTTTTAAAAAAATTTTTTTCACACCTATAATTGTGAATTACATGAGTCTTTATTTTTTATGACCTAGAGTCATAATATATTATTGATTTTATTATATCTCCTGAAGAGATGTTTAAAGTCATTATCAATATTTAAATCCTCGTGCAGAGGTGTCTAAGCCAATGACCATGACATTGGTCTTTAATTGTAATTAAAAAAAAATGTTTTTCCCACATGAAGTTATGAACTACACGAGTCTTTGATTGTAACCATAAGATACTAAACTTGTCTGACCTGAAGTCATGACATAATTAATAAATCTCTGGAAGAGATGTTATCATTTATATTACTGTTTGGACCCTCTTGAAGAGGTCGAGTCATGTTCATTATATATTTTTATCATATACACATTATTTATTTCTTCCTTCTTTGCATCTTTTATCGTTCATTAGTGAACAAAGTAGAACCTCCAGAAGAGGTTACTAGTACACTGCTTATATGAAACATAAGTTTGGGATCGTACTCAAGGTTACAAAATACATAACACACAGTTATGCCAAATCTCCGGAACAGATAGCCATGATTTTAATTGATCAGCCCTCCCGATGAGGGTCACTACGTTTATTATTGTCATTATTACTTTTATCAATCGCTTTATTTTTCTAGAATTGTTACTACTTATAGGGTACGTTTGGTTTTTCAGTATTAGCGGTATTAGCTAGGATTGGACTAAATATAGTCCAGGTATTAGTTAGTAATGTGTTTGGTTGTTCAGGACTAATTTTAATACCAAGACTAAATAGTAAAAAGATGGTGTTTAATACTCCAAATTAGTTGTGTACGAGAGAATCCTGCAGAGAGAACCCAATATACACCAAGATCATAGGATAAAAATAACACAGGAAGAATAGGGTTGTGTGTAGGGAGAGAGTAAGGCAATAGCACTGTATGAGAGAGAGACAGGATTTTGGCAGAGCTTTCGCGTATCTCAGGTGATTCTCCCTTGTATGGAAGGGTTAACGATCCTATGTATAACGGAGAATGTGACCGTTGCAGTGTGGTTAATGCGCCCATCAATGGCGGCTTAATTCGCTTAACCACAACGGCACGTTCGCCCGCGTATATAGGGACCGTTACAGCACGTTATCTGCGTATACCGGAACCGTTACGAGGTTGACCGGGCTTGACCGGGTTGACCGGGTTTATGGAGCTCGTGCCATAAATCTCTCAAAAGCAGTTACTAAGGGTCGCGCGCGGGCTTGGTTGTCGCTCGCGCGCGACAGGACTTACTCTAGCCTCCAAACCACTAAGTCCCTACAAGTCCCGTGTGGTGGTATGCGAGGGCCCTGTCTCGCAGCCCCCACGTGGATCAGCACGGCTGGTGATCCAGTGTGTGTGGATCACAGTATGGTGTGCTGGATGGTCGCCACGTGGCTAAGATCTACCTGTCTAGAAAGCACTATCTACATTAGCCCCCTTTCTGCGCGTAAAGACGCATAGCCAGATAGGCTTCCATGCGCAGGAACCAACGTACGCGTCGCCACGCACCAAGTCAAATACACGCAAATTCGGCCCCCGTGCGTGTCATTATGACCTAAAATCCCTAGAGTCGTGCCGTCTTATCTTTTAGGGTTTTAGGCATGACGTCAGCTTGTCATGTGATTGCGCGGTTCGACGGTGACGGTTGCGATTCGACTACTGAAAGGACGCAACCCTTCATTGTTTTTGGATAAATACTCTGTGATCTCCATTGTTGTAAAGTATCACTTCTTTCTCTTAAAGTGAATGATACCCGGAAGCCTTCAAGAGTAAATTCAAATAACCAATCATCAATTCTTTCTTGTCAATCGTCTTCTTCAACTGTCCGCATCCAAGCAAGCTTTACCAAAACAAGGTTGGCCTTGCTCAATTCCATTGAATGTACTGATATATGCTTTGAACTGTATTAGATCTGCAAACTCATGACTATCTAAAACATGCCACTTTGTTGTAAACTGCAAGAGAGGCCTTGTTCTCTGAACTCAGAACTAATTTAATCCCCAGATTGTAAGGGTTTTGAGTGTAGAGTTTCTGAAATTTCCATTAATATAAACGATTCTGAACTTTCAAAACCCAAAATTGACACTGAACTGTTCATCTTCTCTTTGACAAAACATCGTTGCGTCAACCTAAACTCGAACTGATTCCTGAAATTCGAAATGAAAGCGTGTGTATTTCTCCCCCCTTTTTTCTTGCTCTTCCGCAGGAATGGCGAAGAAAAAAGGAACCAAGTCCGTTAAAGAAGTCGAGGAGATACCTGATCTTCCACAAAACCTATGGCGGAAAGCCCCCTATTTGGGCGGAAAAGACTTTTATCATGCTAGGGTTAAGGTGAAGAACCTGCCGACTCCTGTTCCATCTGATGTGGTTCGATTAGGGGTTGAAAATGGGGTTTTTCCCCCATACTGCAATTTGTACCCAGGCATTTGTTCAGAAATTGGACTTCATGGATGAGTGGATCGACCATGTGTCGACCAACCATGCGATCACTTTGAACAATGCCGGCATCTATTTCGCAGTTCGTGCTATGAAGGGTGCTGCCGTGAAGCTGGACCAGTCCATGCTTCTAAACCTTCTCTCGCGTTACTCGCCTGCGACTCACATATTCCACTTTGCTGAGTTCGAGGCTGCTCCCACTCTGGAAGATGTACAGATGCTGTATGATCTTTCTCCTGTTAGTGAGGTGGATCCTCTAAGCCATTTGAGGACCGATCCGGAAATCGCTCTCTACAAGCAAATGGAAGAGTGCTTGTCAGAGGTTAAGAAAATTTCCACTCGGTGGACGTTTGCGAAGCCCCTTCCTAAATGGCAGCTAGTTGATACGTCTGCGAAGAACACTTGGGGAAAATGGTGCAGTACTTCTTCCGCGATTATGCGAGTAGTAGTATCACCAAGAAACTTCTGAGCCAGAACCCGAAGGCTAAAAATTATGTGAGTGGGAAGGGTTATCACCTGACCCTGTGTGCTTTTCTCTGCGCCTGGTTATCTAGGTATTTGATTGATGGCCACCCTCATGATGGGGTATTCTACCATGTCCTCCCACTTTCTTTGAAACTGACCCTCGGTCAAAGAGTCTTACTTGGGCCACTAGTCTTGGGTACCCTGTACCACAGATTGGATCAACTGGTTGTAGCAACCAAGGACTCCCGCGGACGCCTTGACGTGTTAACCTACGTTAACATCGCATTCTTGACCATGTGGGTTTTCGAGCGATGGCCCTCCTATGCTCATGTTCCTTCTAGGCCCAACAAATGGTGTTTCCCGGGTGCGGAGGAAGAGCTTAACAGTGGCAGGGCTGCGAGATGGTTCGGAACTCACATTCCTAAGTGTACCTGGAGCCTGATATGCGACGATCGCATCAAATTTACGGCTAGACCTTACGCCACGCGCATTGAGAATGTGCGATGGTTCCCAAAATTGTATCCCTCTTAGGCTGTTGCTTTCTCGGAAGATCTTCTTTTCGAAGGTCAAAAGCGTTTCAATGAGCGCTATCGCGAATTCTTCTGCTGGTGCCTAAGAGGTTCTCTTCCTGCTCTTGCGGAGTATGTTCGCGTGCTTACTCGTAGGTACGAGAGGATCACGGTAGATGTCGATCCCACTCGCGTTTCTCCCCAGTTTGGCTTTGATGCGGTGGCACCATCAATCTGGCCGCAGTCCATCATAAGAGGCTGCTACAAGCGAATTTTGTCTGGCGAGTGCAAGACAATCTTAAGGAGCAATCTTCCCTTCGAGCAGCCCCCAGGTGACCGCGTAGGTGGCTACTCCAAGAATTGGGTCGCCTATTGGAATACCCAACAGACAAGGTTTGAGACACAGTCGACCCCCCCGCCGAGTAGAGCTCCTGTAATCAAGAGAAATTCCTTCCCTTTCCGTCCCAACTGTAGCCTGGACGACTCCCAATATGGCTGCTATTCGCTGTTGGACCACGAGAATCACCTGTGCCCCTCCACCATCCTTGAAGAAAAGATGGCTGCAGTTTGGGAGGGTGCTTCGCATGTCATCAAATACAGCGAAGATTTTGCCAAGGTAAACAATCTCCTTTGTACATGTCGAATTTCTTTAGCTTGATATATCGAAACATATACTCCCTTATCTATTGTAGTGCTATGTGAGGAGGTTTGCATCTGGTGAGCGTTCTAAGTCGTTGATCACCACCATTGTTGCTAAAAGAAGGCATGGTAAGCCGGTTCGGCTAGCAATGAGAAGGGCTCCTGGAATTGAGGCCCGCATTCGTGAGGTCATGGACGTATTTGCTGATTCATTGATAGACAATGCTCCAGCCTTGTCTCCTCCCAGGGATAATCCGTCTCCCCCAGCAAATGCTGCTCCAAGGGAAAAGAGACCAAGGCAGAAGGGAATCACAATTTCTTCCCCTAGGAGCGCTCCAGCTTCCTCCCCTGTGAAGTCCCTTACTACCAGAGACAAAGGAAAAGGTCGCATGCCAAGCAAGGCGCGTAAAGAGCTCGCGGTGGAGACCTTCGTTCCGTTAAGTCAGGAGGATTAGGAGGATGAGAGAAGGGAGATGGGAGAAAGAGATGATGATGAAGAGGAAGAGAGAGTCGAAGATGTCAGAGAAGAAGAGAGAAGTGAGATACAAGAGGAAGAGTCGGAAGGTATCTCAAACGTACTTATCTTCTCATTATCTTGACTTCTCGCAATCTTTACTGAACATCTTGTTCATTTGCAGATGACGATACAGAGACTATCAGCGGCCTTCTGGGCAAAAGGCAGAAGAGGGGTTCTCACTCTGGTGTTTCTAGCGAAACCATTGACAAGAAAATCCTTGCTGATTCTAGGAGAACAGCTGCGGAGGCTGGTGAAAGAAGAAGGAAGCGAGAAGAAGAGGAGATTGAACGCATAAAGAAAAGGAGCTTGGAAGAGCAACATGTTGACGACTTGGTGCGTCAAGCCGATAAGGAAGACGCGATTCAAGAAGATGCGGCTGCTCAAGTTGATGAGGATGGTGCGGTTCAAGAAGAAGATGCGGCTGCTCTGGAGCAGGTTCAAGCGGACTTCGAAGAGATCGCAGGCGATAACGAAGGTGAGATTTTTAATCTTGCGGTAACTTACCGAGATGTGATTGTTGGCGCATTAAAGCATGGCTTATCGAAAGCTGACATTCGCCGCTGGCTAGTAAGCAAGTGCGGTGAACCTTCAGGCAATCATTTGAACAGCACTTGTGAACTATGCTTAGTAAACCAATCACCATCATGACTAGTTTCTTCACACCCCAGGTCACGCTCACCTTAAGGATATGCTTAACGAAGACACATTAATAGGGCATGGTATTGCGTCCTTAGCATATGACGAAGATGTTACAATCCCTCCTATGCGTGGAGGTGCTCGCTCTTGGTTTTACCAAAGTAATAAAATTTTGTTTGATATAAGTTACCTCACATCGTCCTGTCTTGTATCGCAGGTAATGCTGGCGAAGCCATGTTGGCACAACGGAGTCAACCTTCTGCATCTTATTTCCCAGTGCGAAATTCTCATATCGAGAAGCCCGTCGCTGCTGCTGAATATGCGGGAGAGAACTTGGAGGACGTCATCGAAGTTTCTGATGATGCCGAAGCTAACACTGTGCTGATGGAGGAAGATACTAATGCTGCTGCTAAGGAAATGGAAGCAGATGCTGCTGAGGCTGCAATTTGTGAGCAGATCATGGAAGATATAGGATCAGATGCGAATGTGAATTTTCAAATGAGTGCTCCTGAGTCTCCCGAGGCTTTCGCATCTGAAGGCGTCCCTAATCGAGCTGCAGCTTTTACTGTTTCCATTCCTCCAGCAAGGATTGAGCCCCCAGAGATTCCACAAGCATGGAGCTTTTGGAGTTCGCAGGTAGGGGCTGCAGTCGCAGCTGGTGCGGCCTATACCCTTCTTGCCAATTATGAAGAGCTAGAGCTTGCAGCTGATAGAAGAGAAATGGAACGAGGACAGTCTTCAGCTGCCCCAGCAATGCGCATTCCTTCTTTGTGCGAGATCCTTGAAGGAACTGGTATGTTATCACCTTTCCTGTTCGCATCTCGCACTTTTCATTTACAAGCTTCACGTTCGAAACTTGATTTAACATTGTTTAGGGTTGAAGCAAGCTAATGTGGACTGGCTGGTTCAGATGCGTCTCTCCTATCCTCGATCGTTTGCGAGGTCCTTGGAGATAGAGCCCTTCAACAGGAGGCTGTTCTTCACTGAAGCCATCTGGATTTTGGAACAGCTGTCTGCAGCTACACCTGCGACCATCTCTCCTGAGAGTGCGCAGTTGCTTTTCAGCATGTGTCAAGGCCTTCAAGCCAAAGTTCAGGGCAAGCTGGGCTTCGGGTACCTTGTCAACAGAGTCACCCAGATTCGCGCGGCTGTGAATTTGAAGCGCGGCTTCCATAACCTCCCAGCTGAGGAGCAGAAGGTGGAGAAGCAAAGGCAGAAAGATGAAGAGGCTGTGAAACTCTTCCATGAGATGAGCACCAACTACGAGCAGTTGAAGCGAGAAGTAGACCAAGTGACGAATTTGCCACTTCAGTTTTCTCCTGATGACTCCCTGATCAAAGACTTATTTTGAACAATAGCAAGCGTTTGTTTTGAACAAAATGTTAAAACATTATTGTAATGTTTCTAGGGTTTCTCCCGCCCCTTTTTTAATTCAAGGCTTGAATGCCCGTTTTGCCCTTCTAGGGATTTGCTCGAATATCTTTGTGCGTATCAATTATGACGTCAGCTGGCGATATGTCCGCCTTGATTCTCTCGCTAATTGCTTATCAGATAAGCACGCTTTCATTGGGAAGTCCATCCAGATCATGACCTTCCGTCATTAATTATGATACGCAACTGAATCGTCGTAGCCTTTAGTAGGGTAATTGAATGTTACCTCTTTTCAAGGTGTAAGTGATTGATTCTTACCCCTTTTCCAAGCTTTGCTGACTCAGCTAGGGAACTGAAGGGTCTCCGTAGGGTCTATATAAGCCCTGCCTCTTGTGGTCTGGGTTCTTCATCCCAAAATGTGGCTTGCCATGAGTGCTTACGACTGCTCGCTTCAACGCTTGTCTTTCGTTGATTCATGGCAACTTCAAGTTGTAAAACTTGAGTTTGTGCTTTGCGCCATACAAATAGCTTCCAAGATCTTCTTTACGAGGCTTATTGATCTTCATAACCATCGTAAAGAAGATGCACATAATTCCTCATGCTTGCTCGAAGAATTTTCTTCGTCTATTATGCTTGCAGGTCGTACTTTTGGCTACCTTCTGGCGAGGTGCAGTACTGTACTGACCTTCTTACCAACTCGTAATGAACGGCGGATTTCTCCTCTAGCTTTCCCAGAGGATAACTTCTTGCCTCCACGTTCTTGAACTCGGGGTGGCGAGCCATTGTGCTCGTCTCCGTGGACAAGGAGCCTCTTGCCCTAGGAGTTGCTGCTTGCATGTTCTTCGCCACCGCATACGCCTGAACAGGTGGTTCATCGGGCACATCTCTTGGGCAGAAGACCAGACAGAGGCCTTGTCAGATCCTGGGATCTTGAACATAGCGTCGCATAGCTCTTGTAGCGTTTGTAGGCCGTTCGTTCTATAGAAAGTCCCTACTTGCTACAGATCTTTGGTCGCAGACTATTGTATCGCATAGCCTATGTTAGATCCTGTAGGACGATCATTTTACAGTAAGGATTTCCCTTCTGTGTAAATTTCGCATGTAGGCTGCTATCTAGACAGATAGATTGTAAGTCATTTTGACTATGTAATTAGCTCAGTCTGAGCTTTCGCTTGTAAGTTGCTATCTAGACAGATAAATTGTAAGTCATGTTAACTCATAATAAAGCGCTTTGTATTATTTGCTGTTCGTGTCACAACAATTTGCAGTTTCACAAGCGTATTGGCAAACTTCATCTCTTGTAGTATCGTACTTGCACTTTGCGTTGTTGCTCTGATTTGCTATCCAATAGATAGATTCGCAGATTATAAAAAATCATCTATGAGAACTGCTATCTTAGCAGATGAGTTTCTAGATCGTTTGAGATCGCATTTACATAGTTTTGCTATCTTGGCAGATAGGCTTGAGGATCACTTAAGATTGGACTCAAGTATGGCTTCTATCTCGGCAGATAGGCTTGAGATCAATTAAGATCATATTCGCATAGTGCTGCTATCACGGCGGATAGGCTTGAAGATCACTTAAGATCATATTGGCATAGCGCTGCTATCACGGCGGATAGGCTTGAAGATCACTTAAGATCGAATTTGCATAGTGCTGCTATCGTGGCAGATAGGCTTGAAGATCACTTAAGATCGAATTTGCATAACGCTGCTATCGTGGCAGATAAACTTTCGCTATTGATAAATGAAGAAGTAAATAAAGCGACAAAGACAGCTGAAATCATAAAGTTCTTCCCATTTGGGAGAAGCCTTTTATTATAGAACACTCTCATATGGGAGAGGTGAGATTACAATTCCCTCATATGGGATAGAGGATGCATGAATACAAAGCACAAAGTAAACGTTGCAATCTAACGCATGTAATGAGAGGAGTTAAGGATAATACTTCTTAATCCAGCGCATGTTGACTGAGCTTGGGGTTAAGGCCGTCCCATGTAGCCTTTGTATATTGCAGTAGCCACTGTCAAAGACTTACTTGACTTCGAAGGGTCCTTCCCAGTTGGCTGCGAATTTTGGGTGAGCCGCCTCCCGCATGCAGTGGTCCGATGCGTGCAAGACCAGGTCCCCAACTGCGAAATCTCGACGTTGGACTGTTTTGTTGTACGCGCGGGCGATCCTTTCCTGGTAACTCTTGTTAGTCCGCTTAGTCTGCTCCCGCTTTTCTTCCAACAGGACCAAGTCATGATCGCGTTATAGTGCATGGAAATCTAACCTTGCAGAGTTGATCTTCACCTCCGCAGGTACTACAGCTTCAGCTCCATAACATAAAAAGAATGGAGAGACTCCTGTGGGCGTCCTCGGAGAAGTTCGATATGCCCACAAGGCTATGTTCATAGAATCAGCCCATTTCTTGTGGTCGTCCGCAACCATTTTGCTCAAGATTCTCAACCACGTCTTGTTGGTTGCCTCCGCTTTACCATTCCCCTTCGGATATTAGGGGGTAGAACATATCTGCCTTATGTTGTACTCCACTATCTTCGAAGCTACCTGGCGATTGACGAAGGGGGTACCATTATCCGAGAGATTTGTGTTAGGAATTCAAAACCTGCATATGATGTTCTCTTGGATGAAATGGATTACAGCGAGCGCATTTGCTGTCTTCAGTGGTATTGCTTCTACCCACTTAGTGAACAATTCTGTCGCGGTGAGAATAAACTGGTTCCCGTGCGAGGTTGGTCGGATAGGGCCAACAAAATCCAAAGCCCAAGTATGAAACGACCATGGTGTTCCCAAAGCATGTAGATCTACGGCAGGAGCATGTACTAGGTTGCCTTTGAATTGACACTCCTGGCACCTTCTTATTTTAGCGCGGCAATCTGCTTCCATGGTGGGCCAGAAGTAACCGACCGTGAGGAGCTGTCTGCATAACTTCGCACCTCCCTGATGTTCCACTTGGTGAGAGAGGTCCATCACCTCTTGTGCTTCTTTGCTGTCTAGGCATCGCAGCAGGTTACCCTCGTGGCCCCTTCGCCAGAGTATATTTTCTTGCACCACGTACCGTGCTGCTTTCCTCTTTAGTTTCTCGACTTCTTTTCTCGACTAAGGCTCAATCCCCTGTGTGATAAAGTCAAAAAGCGCCTTCCTCCAATCGACGTAATCATCGACCAGAGCAATTGATAAAGAGTCCTTGATCAGTGCGCAACTCTCGCAATTTCCTTGGATCAACGCCGCAGCCGCTGACATGTTCGGCCAATGAATCCCATACCTTTGGGCTTTTCGATAGATTGACACCTCACTTTCCCCACAAAGATGTTGGTGAATCTTTTCTAACAGCTCTTGTCCCTCCTGCTGTGAGACGCATCACATGAGTATCCTGCCAGGGCCTTTATAGTAGAGGGTGTTGTCGTGTATACAATACCCCTTGGTGGACGCCCAGTTTTATTTACTTGTTCCTTCTGCGATAGCATGCAATATTGACTTTCTCCAATCTGCATTATCCATGCATTCGTCCTCATACGCATCCTCTGTCAACGCCGAGGACGTTGGCACTTCGATCAAGATTCTCGTGGGACACTTATCCGCACTAACCTTGGATCCCAGGTAGCCAAAGCATCAGCATGCCTATTATCTTCTCTGGGCTTGTGCTCGTACCTGACGTCACATAATTGTTGCACCAGCTTCTGTACCAAAATCCGGTAGGGCAATAGGTTTATCTCCTTCAAACCGTACTCGCCCGAGGCTTGTTTGACGATTAGCTTGGAATCCCCCATAACCGTCAAGTTGCTTACTTCTAGTGCCCTTGCTGCGCGAAGACCTGTGATGAGAGCTTCATACTCTGCTTCATTGTTGGTGACTGCGAAGTCAAGCTTTATACTCTGCTTCGTTGTTGGTGACTGCGAAGTCAAGCTTTGTGGACATCTGTATGACCTCTCCGTCAGGTTTGGTCAGGACTATTCCGATTCCTCCACCTTTCCTTGTCGATGACCCATCAAAATGGAGCGTTCAGTAAGGCACCTCAACTGCATAGATCTCAGGTCCCTCCAGTTCCTCCTCAATTACAGGCTCATGACTATTATCATGGAACTGTGCTAGCAAATCTGCCACCGCTTGCGATTTGATTGCCCGGGGTCGAACTCACGTGATGTCGTATTGAGAAATGGTCACATACCATTTCGCCAGTCTTCCCCCAGGAGCAGTGTGAGTCAAGAGGTACCGTATAGGATCACTTTTTGTAACCACCACCACTTTGTGCGAAGCAAAATAGTGCTTTAACTTTTCTATTACAAAGAATAGGGAAAGGCAATGACGCTCGATGTCCGTGTACCTTGATTCTGCTGGCTGCACTATGCGAGAAATGTAGTAGATCGGCCTTTCTTGCCCCTCATACTCCTGAGCCAAAAGTGCCCCTATAGACCTCTTCGTCGATGTTAGGTACAGCAAGAGCGGTGATCCGAGCTGTGGTGCAATCATTACCCTTGACGATGTAAGCAAGTCCTTTAGCCTTCCAAACGCAGCTTCATGCTCTGTAGTCCAGCTATACACGACATCCTTCTTGAGAAGATCGCTGAAGCAGAATGTAATTTCGGCGATCGCTGGGATGAACCTTCGCAGGTAAGATAGCTACCCCAAGAATGTCTTCAAGGCACTCTGGTTCTGCGGCGCCGTCATGCTAGTGATGGCTGATATTTTTGCGGGATCAGGCTCTATTCCTTGAAGATGCACTACAAATCCCAAGAACTTCCCCGAGGTTACTCCAAATGCGCACTTCATGGGGTTCATTTTTAACTGGAAGCTTCTGCATCTGTTGAATACTTTCCGCAAGTCCCCCAAGTGATCCGCCTCTTCTTTGGACTTGACAACCAAGTCGTCAACGTAAAATTCTACTTTTTTATGCATCATATCGTGGAACAGAACCATCATGGCCTGCTGATAAGTTGCGCCTGCGTTCTTGAGACCAAAAGGCATAACCGTATAATTGAAGACCCCCTCCGGAGTGATGAACGCGGTTTTCCGTGCATCTTCAGGATCCATCTTGATCTGGTTGTACCCACTGAAGCCGTCCATGAAGCTGAACATGCGATGAACTGCAGTGGAATCGATAAGTAGATCCATGTTGGGACGCGGAAAATCATCTTTGGGACAGAAACGATTAAGGTCTCGAAAGTCCACACAAATGCGAAGCTGCCCATTCTTCTCCACCACAGGCACGATGTTAGCCAACCATGTAGGATGGTGATTTGGCTCGATGAATTTGGCAGTCAGAAGTTTAACAATTTCTTGCTTGATTTTCACCTTGATCTCTGGCCTGAAGCTTCTTGTGCTTTGCTTTACCAGTTTGGATCCTGGGATTACATCTAACCGGTGCATGGTGAAGCTCGCGTCCAGACCGGGCATCTCATCGTACTCCTATGCGAACACGTCCTTATACTCGGTCAGAAGCTGCAGCAATCTTTCTTCTTCCTCAATCGTGAGGTCTGCACTCAGAAAAACTTGCCTCTTCTTTTCTTCGCTTGGGCTTAGGAATACCTCCTTCAGTTCCTGCTTTTGCAGTTTGGGCTTGTCCTCCATGCATTCAGGCGCTTCTTTGAGTTGTTCCTCCAAACCGCCTGGCGTTGGTTCGTCTAATTCCATAACCTGCTCAATTTGGTTGATTTGCTCAGGGATATCCCCATGCTCACGTGGGGGTATCCCCGCGCACCATCATATGCGCTAGCATTTCTTCCCGTTAGCGTAGAAGCTTTCTATCTCTTTGCCTTCGGGATCATGCTTTGCTATCCTTTTCACGGTGTAAACATTCTTTCGCGGTACACGATTCGCGGTGTCTCTTCTCGCGTAGACGACTTTTCTCTGGACTCCTCCCTCGTCACCATCACTCCTGCGGGTGACTGATCTTTGATGTCCTCCCATCGAGGCAAAGGAGTGGGGTTAAACGGCCCCGGCGTTTGCTCATCTGCCATCTCAGTGAACCATACCGCCTCGGTGAGGTGCGCTTCATCCAGGTTGAAAGGATTTATCGAGGCCAGTATTTCTATTATTCTGCCATTCCAGATAGCTTTCATCACCTGGTGAGCTGTTGAAGGGACCGCGTCAAAGCGGTGAATCCAGGCCCGACCTATAATCATGTGATACGTAGTTTTTGCATCAATGACATAGAATTTGGCTGAACACTTGATTTTGCCAATCTGGACACCCAGACGGATCCATCCTATCGTCATTCTGGAGTCTCTTTCGAATCCCATCAGCAGGGATGGACGCCTGACAATCTTCTGCTCCGGGATTCCTGCTAGCTTCAGAGTGTTAAGCGAGACGACGTTAACTGCCGCCCCTCCGTCGAAAAACGCTCTTTTGAACTCCACACCATTGATTACTGCCTTCACGTACAATGGCTTCTGGTGGCTCGCGTCTTTCTTCTTGTCGCTCGCGGAGAAGGTTATGACCTTTTGTGTAGAGCGATATGCCCTGACAACCTTTCCGTTGGAGACAATGATATCCTCCTCGTAATCTTCCGCTATCCTTAGGATCGCCTTTGTCATTTCCTTCCAACATTTCTCCGAGAAGTTCATTTCATCGAAGAACCTGCTGAACCCGTGCGACCCCTTCATCCGATCGGCACGTTCGTCCTCCGTGTCTATGCTGTAATCCTCGTCACTGTGGATCTCGGCAACAATGGGTAGACCATCTCCGCAATCTCTTCGTGGTCCATAATAGAGATCATGGCACCCTCTTTGCCCTTTGGCTCTTGCTCCACGTGGACAGGCAGTGGATTGTTTCGCACATCCTGTCTCTGGTCGTTGACAATCAACTCGCCGTCTTTCATATTTTATCTTACCATGATCCTGCGCTTCTTGCAGTCAGCCGTGGGGTGCATGACCTTTCCGTGACATTCACACCACTTTGGGTCCCTCACCATCTCCTTGAAGGGTATCCTTTCGAGAGGCAGCAAGATACCATCTTTACGCCATTGTCTGCACAAGTCACTCGCTCCCTCTTGTAGCTGAACCTCCCAATTTTAAAGGTAGTCCCGCTCGGGGATCTCTCAGGGGCGTGCTTCTTTTTCAGCCTCTCCACTATAGGCTCTATATTCTTTGTGCATTCGATCAGCTTCGAAAATGTAGGGGTTTGCAGGTTGATAAGCATACCTTTGTACTCGTCTCGCATGCATCGCAGGCATATCTCCACGAGTCTGCCCTCAAGTATCACGTCTCTGCATTCCAAGGACTTGGCCCTGAACTTCTTGATGAATGTCACTCCATCTTCCTCGCGCTTCTGGTACATCCGCGAGAGATGAATCATTGTCACCTTTTCTTCCATCTGGAAGAACTTAGTGTAAAACTTCTGAACCATGTCGTCCCAGGTCTTTACAGATCCGGATTCCAACGTCCTGTACCACTTGTAGGCCACGTTCCCAAGGGATTTCGGGAACTCGCGCATCAGCAGCTTAGGATCAGCCCCGTATCGCCCCATCACATCAATGAAACGCATGACATGCTAGTGGGCGTTTCCATTGACATCTTCGAACTTGTCCCATTTAGGATCCTTGTACCCAGCAGGGTTAGGCATGAGGTAGATCTCGCGTGGGATAGGTGGATCGTTGTCAAGCTTCGGGATGATGGTGTCCGCGAACGATTGATTAGCCAGGATAGTTTCTATGCGCCGCTGCAGCGACGTCATACACTCCGGCGCCCTTCCCCCAGCAGCAGGAGGAGGGGTGGTTGCAGTTGGAGGCGACACATATACCGCGGAAGGGCTAGGAACGTACTGTGGAGTCGCATTGTCCCATGCCGCCGGTGGAGGAGGCAAAGGATATTGTAAAGACGGATTAGATGCCAGGATTGGCGGTTGAGGCATATGAGCGGCAAGAGGCAACATTTGAGCTATTTTCCCCTGAACTGAGGGTAACTGCGTCGTTGTCGGTGGAGTTTGAAGGTTAGGATTAGGTGGTGTGGTTGATACTCCCAATCCTTGAGTGGTGGAAGCTCCTCCTCCCTGAGAGACGGCAGTGACTGATGCGGGATTCGGGGCGAGAGTCCCCAGAATAGCCATTATCCGTTCCTGCTGCGCAGATTGAGCTTTGAGAGCCTTCGCCTGGTTCTGGATGGTAGCATCCAAGGCCTCTAACGTCGGAGCTTCACTGGCGGCTGTAGGAGTGCGGCGGGCCTCCTCTCCCGAGGTGGTCACCGTGGAAGGCGATCTGTTACTGACATCATCTTTATGAGACATGGTTGCTTGCAATGGTAAGTTCACGTCAGGTTCACCAAATGTGTACGAGAGAATCCTGCAGAGAAAACCCAATGTACACCAAGAGCAGAGGATAGAAATAACACAGGAAGAATCGGGTTGTGTGTAGGGAGAGAGTAAGGCAATAGCACTTTATGAGAGAGTACGAGATTGTTAATATGGTGTATCAGACACGTGATTTCAGGGATCCTAACAATACCAGTTCTCAGAATAAGAATCAAAAGAATCATAAGGGTCAACCATAAGAACAGGCACACTCAGCCTAAACAAACATATGGCCCAAATTCTACAATTTTAAAGGTATTTGGTTGCTCGTGATTTCAAATTAAGTGGTAAGAAGAAGTCAGAGTGTCCCAAGCTCAAATCTTTGTCACTTAAGAAGAATAAGATATAAGGCGAGGTTTATATTTGTTTTGAGTCCTCCTTGATCGATGTTCATTTAAATTCTTTGTGTCTTGATAGTCGAACGATTACTCATTTTTCTAATTTCTTGCACGTGTTCCCGAAAAAAACGCAAGCCTGGGGATGGAGAAGATGGGTCTTCGTAGGAAATAAAGATAGCGTTCCCATAGTTTGTATCGACATTGTTAGGAAGAGCGATATGGCTAATAGAGTTGAGCTATTGAGACCAAAAACCCTTGTCTCAACCTACAGTTCAGCGTAACAGACTCCGCAAGAAATATTTTAGAGAATTTTTGACAGATATTGTTCACATTTGTGTTCTTTCCATTTTTACAATACAAGGAATGCCAATACTATCAAGAAATTGTTTTAACTAATTATTCGGGTTTCCAATGGTTTTTTTCAGTATTTATAAAACGGGTTAAAAATTATACAAGTTATTCACCAATACAAGCCCCATGTATTTTGATCAACTGTTTTTGCCCATTGTTCATCTTAGTGATAATATTAGTTAGTGTGGTGTGGACGTGTGTGGTTGTTGCCCACTGGGCTCCTTCATATGAGGGACCAAGGTATGTTTTATATTATTAGAACTGGTCCCCTCTGAAGTCCTAAACCCTATATAGCCTTTATAACTAAGACTAGTTGGCGGATTGCTAGCGTTGTACGAAAAACAACAAGAGAACGATTTGGAGGGAGTGTTTAATAAGATATAAGAAACGGAAGTGTTTAATAACTACAAATATTGCCGGATCAAATGGTATGTCTTTGGACTATATAATTGATTTCTTACTTTTTTTATGCAATCCAACTTCTATTACAAATACTTCACTTGCGCGGATAAATCGATATCACAGTTGTGAGTTCCCCCCGAAATAGATTTGGTGTCCCCATACAGGATCACTTGACGGTACATCTATAATATTGTATTGCCTTCCTTGAGGAATAGTACCGTACAAAATTATAACTGGGTTAAAGTCATATCCATTAAGATCGATTCCGGCTATCCAACGAAAGTACGCATGGGCCGTACGATTATAGTTAAGAGTCGGTCTCAACCCACTGCCTAAAGGAGGTGCCAGGGTAGAAGGGGGACCGGATGCCTCTCCTCCCCAGTCAACAAAAGTAGCATAGTCTTTGAGTTTGATAAATAGTTCTTTAGGCCAAAAACCAACGTGTTTGTTTTCCTTCTCTAAAGAAAGCCACCAGTTTCCATCGTTGTCCTGTAAATACAAAATCCCAAAATGTAGAAGGTCATTAGTTTTTGTTATTAATAAACAGAATATGATATAAGAGTACCGATAAATTTGTACCTACCCGTTGTACTCTTGGTTTCGTTTCATAAATAACTCCTCCAATAGTCGATATATATGTAAGGGTGATACCAGGAGACAAATATGGATTTGTGACTACAAAACCACATGCTGTGTCGAAGCACCTTGCTGCATATACCTACATGATGAGAACGTAATCTATGTACACAACCTCATATTTGTTGACAAATCAATTACTGAATTGATGAGAAAAGATTTTACATTTGTTTCTATGTAAAAATGAGTGGCAGAATCACCATACAAAGTTGGATCCACCTGAGACAAAATGAATAGAATAAACCAAGAAATCCGCCTGAGAAAATATATTTATGGTAGAGTATTAAGCTTATGTTTACCCTCCATCCGTATTCTATAAACTCTCCATCATTTTCAATATGTATTCTAGCAGAACTGAATTGGTGTGCCTCTACTGGTTTTGGATTGTATGTTGAAAGAAGTCATAGAGCACCTCTGAACTTAGCCCCATCATCGCGTCCTACAACTTTCTGTACAACATCCATCAATGTCAACTCAAAGCTAGTATGTTTTTATGAATATAGTACTAATGAAAACGATGTGATGAACAACGTACGACATATTCATCACCATGATTGGCATATTTTGAAGATAACTTGCGTCTCATAAGATCTTCTTTAGTAGTCCGCTTAATAGGAACTGTTCCAAGTGGACAACCTCCTTCCTTAAGTCCAAAATAGAGACTTACATTAGGAGAAGATGGATCCTTTCTTTCAACAGGAAATCTAGGCTTCATCTATGAATAAAATGTTTAAAACATATCATATTAGAGAATAATTACTGGAAAAAATTAAGTGATATAAGTATGAGAATTACTTGGAAATGGTACGAATGATTCTTTAACAACGGATGATCAAAAGCTGGCTGCTTGTAAAAATCTACGCAATCATACAGTTCTCCATGATCTGTCTATAAACATATTATTTATTTGATTATGTTCGGTCCTTCTTATATCTCTCTACTTCACATGGTCTATGAAATTTAGTTAACATACCATTATAGTTTCAATTGATGGCTTGTTGAGAAGTTTAAGTTGCTTCTCCAATTCCAACTCCTCTTGTCGCGATAATTTCACACTACCTTGAACTCCATTATATGTTCCAAGGAGGTAACATATAAACACAAATACCAAACCTTCATATGTATGACAATTCAAGTGTGAGAATTCCCCCATTTGTTATTATTGGGATAAAGTTTCACTAATCAGAAGGCAGAGATACCTGCAGCCATACAGTTCAAAGTATGTTTTAGATGACATGAAATTGTTGTGTGCAATTCGTTGGCTATATATAGAGATAGATCAAAGGTGTTTATTTAAGAGCTCAGCTAGGAAAATTATGAATGACTTGAACATATTAAGTATATAAATGTACAAGTGTATGAGATCCATGGTTAATTTTTTTTTTAGAAATAACTAATATTTTAATTTTGTATCTTCCCTAAATATGCAATAACCAATTGATCGTGCACATAATCAATCCATGTTTTGAATGTGGTTTCTTTATTGATGTACTATTAACATCTATGGGAAATGTTTAATACCACTTAACTACCAGGATATACATGCAATACTAATTATTTTTGTATTTTACAATTTCAGTTCACTTATCTTTGACATTTTAGTATCTTCATTAAATATGAATAATGGACTAAAACTAGTAATATGTCAAAAGGGAGTGAATAAAATTAAACTAGTCAACTGGAAATCAATGCACATTAAATTAGATACATAGACTAATCTTACAATAATTCACCTCTTTAATAGTCCTTTGCTCAAGTCATCAATGATAATTTATTAATGAAATGAATTGTTAACAATTACATATTTATTTTACTTTTTATGAGATACTTATTTACTTCTAACTTTGATGGTAAACTAATATTGATGGTTACTCTTCCTGAAAAAATATATATAAGATGGTTACATTGAAATTGTTATGAAAAATGTAATTAATACCGGTGAATATTCACATTATATTGTATTGTCTTATATACATGATACTGATTTAGTCACCCACTCTATATAGATGGTAATTTGATGGAGAATATACATGTAATTTTAATTCTCACTAGAGTATTATCACTTTATAACCGCACAGAGAAGAGAGAACCACTTAGTTTTGTTTTTGATAAATCGATCTACTTCGTTATTGGTACAACAAAGAAGTTTATTATTTTTATAACATAATAGAATGATAAGACGCAAAGTACAATTTTATTTCATAGATGTTCATAAAATATTCGAGCATGACAAAATAAGTTCAAACTACATTCACTAAGCTAGAAAGACAATACTTTCTGATATTGATTTTTACCAGTATTAGTTTACAAGTTTTATCAGAAAAAAAAGAGAGAAAAAAGTTGCTCGAAGATATTGTGATTGAACAATAAAAAAAGATAACACAAGTCACATTGCATCTGCCGGATCACTTTCACCTGGTTATTTGATTCGCAAAATGAAGCAGTAACTTGATAATCTTTTCATGGTATACAACACTATGAAAATATTAAAATAATTTGTACGGTTTTTCTATGCAAATCACCGGGTCAAAGTGACATGGTTATGGGTGAAAAATCAAAACATGAAGAACCTCGTGGAAGAGAGAAAGAACATGTTACTACCAAGTGGTTAAATTTTCTTATAATTACTTATATGTGAAATAAATAAAAAAGATTAGACGTAATTAACTATATTGTTCGATTTCCAATTAAGAGCACTCGGACCCGTAATAGACTTTACTTGATTGCTAGTTGCGATATTTTATCTCTGTGTTTCCTTACATATGCAAAAATTAATGAAGACTCATAGTCTTGTGTACACTTGTTTTTTCCAAAACATTTAATAAAGTCATTTAGTTTTTCGGAAAATGCTAAACGTCACTTTTTTTTCTTCACCCTTCAAGTTCACCTCTTATGTGGATGTTTTTTATTAGTGATGTGATTATAGAAATATCTTAAAATAAATAGCCAGCACAATCATATCTTGACACGTAGGATGTGAATTTGAAGGGTAAAGAAAAAAGAGTGAAGCATAGCGGCCCTCTAGTTTTTCTTGTCTCCAGCTTTAAGCCTGATTTGTAATTCAAAATTCACTTGTGTCATATGTCTATGGATTCATTTTTACAAATATGTCAATTTGAACTATAAATTAGTCAGAATTGATCATATGCAATGGTTACATGCATCTTTTGTTAGTTATTATCACGAAAAGAAGAAAAAAAACTACCCGTGGATTTCAAATCAAATCCACGCCATCAAGGAGAAAAAATTACTTGTGGATTTCAAGTTTACTTTTATTTGAGCTAATGATCCACAATATGTGATTTTTCTCAAAAGTTCACCTTGTGTTACTCCAATATGTCTTTTAAAATTATATCCTGAATTTTGGGCTGACTTTTTTTTTAGAATAATGAGATATCTAGTATGATGTTTTGAGATTCCAAATATAGACGTGCGGTTTCATCTCCATAACTTGTGGTACCACGTGCTTACATTATTTGACATAGTCTATATTATAAAATAGCATGGTTTAACTAACTTTTGATTTTCAGCCGTTAGATTAGATCAACTCCATCCCCACCATTAGATATCACCTACTTATTACATCCCTAACTACCCACTCTCCTTGGACATCCCTAACTAATATGAGAGAGGTTTTTCTCACCAAAATTACATCCCTAATTAATAGGAGAGGTTGTGAGTGATTCTCAAGTCCATTATAATGATCATCCCATATTTTTTTACTTTTTTTTCACCATTTTTGTAAATGTAATTTTTGAATAACACCTCTAAATTCATTTAACAAAACTTCTAAATTAAAAAATAAAAAATAAAAAATAAAAAATAAATAAATAAATAAATAAATAAATAAATAAACAAACTGTCTAATTTAGGGATAGTGCCCTCGGGCACGGGCAATACTCTAGTGTATATATAATATTTGAAAGAAACAAACAATATAAGAGACTTCTTGAAGAGGATTTATCTTATGTTCACTGAGTGGAGTTACTGACACGCTTAGGTAAACCATATTTTCAAATATGGAGTTATGGAACACAAGATGATTCATTATAACAGGAAGTTATCGTACTTTTTTTAGTAATTTAAAAGTTACAAATATATTTGATGGACATCCCTTTTTCTCGTGAGATTCTACATAATTTTTAACTTTGAGAGATAATTACTACTTCTCTTTTCATATTCGCAAATTGGAGTATTATTAGCATCAACAGAAAATGTTTTATTCCACAAAACTATACTAAGAATTATTTATGTATTTTTATTGTAAAACGATGTTTGTTAGAGAGACATAATAAGAGAGACAAATAATGTAGAAAGAATAGTGCTGAGAGGTGTATTATTCTCCAACTCTAAGCCTCCTTATATAACCATTAGGGTGGGCTATAACAATATACAATGGGCTTACAACCTGTAGTGGATATTCACCAATAAACTATATCATAACACTCCCCCTTGAATATTGACCATAACGATGCCTCGTTAAAACCTTATCGAGAAAAACTCAGCGGGACAAAATCTCTGACGAAGGAAAAAAGAGTACATCGGTGCTTGAAGACTTTTATTGTCTGCCTCACCAAAACCTTGCCAAGTACAACACAGTGGGACAAAAACATTGGCTAAGAAAAAAAGAGTGCATACCAAAATAAACATTTTATTGTCATACCGAATCTTTTGGATTCTTTGTTGACTTTCATTGAAGATGACGTTCCTCAGGAACTCACATTTGGCTGCGCGCCTCATTAAAACCTTGCGAGGAAAAATTATGTTGGATAAAAACCTCAGCGAAGGAAAAGAGTACATTGTCTCATAGTTTCAGGATTGAACATTAAAAACTCCCCATCTTCATAGTATCAATTGATTTATCTCCATTCTACTTTCTCCACTGCTATCCTTGAACTATAGCATCACAAATCATTGGAGCTTAGGACCTGTAATATAATTCACGAAGAAAACAAAATCTAGCCATTTGTGAATTGACATACGAACACATCCAAATATATGATGCAATACTACATGACCAATGTAGAGATATTAAACAAAAATTATTTATCAATACTTAGAATTTCATGTAATTTTATGTCATGTGATAAAATTATTAATAAATGACAAAGAGAGGATTTGTGTGTTATAACTATAATTATAACAATAAGAAATATTAATGTCATTTAGGCACCACTGGCACTACAACATATTTCTTTTTCAATAGTCTCATGCATTCAACCATTAGGGTGCAGACATTTGAATATATTGTTCTATACGAACATGGATGCTATGTGTATTTAAAGTACTTCCCAAATATGCTCTATGCATTAACTAGAGAGCTTGTGAATATGTACACATACATGTGTTGACTTTGATTTTGGCCGATATATAGTCAACACGATACCACTTATGGTGGTGTAAAGAAATCATATGATTCCAAGCACTTTTCTAATTAAAGTATCATCAACCATAAGATCGTGAGATTAATCTTATATTAGTTTCCTTAGCTTCTTTAAAAGCTCCATGCCTCTTCAAGGGCTATTTATTTTCCAACGTTGGCTTTGATCTAATGTTGAGGATCTCATTTCTTTTCTCATTAATCATGAGAATTTGTCATATCTTGTGCTCTCAATTGGAGTTTAAATTGCACAAGATTTGGATGCTTTTGACATCCTATTCTGGAGGATCATAATATTTTACAAGAAATCCTTATCGTATTAGCACGTTATCAAACCAAATACTCATTAGTCAATTGAACTTCAGTCTATAATGGAACTTTTCACTTTACACTAGTATAGCTGGATTAAAGTTCACGTCATGCAATATAGTTTATCTCCCCCTCATGACGTGAAACTCATGATTGTCATATCTTCATAACTTATGCTTCTGCCATAAAAATGATCCAAGCATGCATTAAAGCCATGTTGTAGTAATCACTCTATGAGATTTTATATGTCACAGTTCCTATTTTGATATTATGATGAACTCTAGTCACTACTAGCATGAGACGAGTTATAATTCACTGAGAAATATGTGATGATTCTAACTTATTTCAAGGAATTCTAATGAGTTAATTTTAGTCGTCCTCTCCGGATAACGCAATAGGTAGAAATTATCCAAAAAATAATCATGCTGGGTTTAGTATCAATCAATAAGTTCCTCAAAATTGGATTATTATATCCTCCATCAAGCATAAATGCTTCTATGAATATTTAGGATAAAATGCTCAATTCTCAAAATAATCTCCGCAAAGGGAGGATAGCAAGTTTCATACTCCTCAGGAAGTTTCATACAATATTTAGATATTTCTAAACGTATGATTGATAACATCCATACCACTGGAGGGTTTTTTTTTTTTAATATAGCTCAATCTCTTTAAGAGATTTTTCAATGACTTTTTTTTATCCATAACCATTACTTAGTCTACTATCTTCTAGACTATTTGGACCATATGACTTTCACTTATGGGAATGTTGATTAATTTTGGTTGGACATTTGAGAGACTATATGTCAGTAACAATTATTCATCAAAACCACTTTAGAGGCTTGATTAAAATTTTGAATATTTTCTTGCGAATTGATACAAAAACATAACGCATCAACTAGGCGTTGGTTACGCGATGTAACCCATCAAGCCATATTCGTTCCCCTTAAAATGATATCTTCGTAGAGAATGACCTTTTTCTCCAAATAATTTAGAATTTGATTGATGGAGTCAGAACTCTAAATATCTTAAGGGGCTAGAAGCTTCTCAAATAACCCGATAAATAAAGCTCCAGAATGCAAGAAAATTCATAGTGGATGCTCTTTTTGCAACTACTGGTGCATTTCTTTTCTCCCCCTATTTTATGTAGTCTTTCTCTTCAGAGAATTCATAAGGATGCTCTTCAATATATGTCAATGAACGTGCATATCGATGCAACTAAGTCCATGTCTGTGCCGATTATTGTGACACCATAGATTGGTTCACTTCAGATAATGCGTCACTACATGTTTAGAACAAATGATGTTGAGTAGGCATTTGCTTCTGGAAATGCACTACAGTCCACTTATCAACGTTGGACCAACTTATAATGTTGATGATTAAATCGCATTACTTTACTGGAATTTCTATTAGATAATATGCTATAACTCTTGGGCATAACATGTATTTAACAACTTCTGGCATGAAATACCTCCTATATCTATATCAACTACTTTAAGAGTCTACAATTCAATGATTGTATACTCATATCACGAAGAGGCGATAATCAAAAATCCTCTTAAGGGAGGATGACTCATCTTTGAGATGTTAAAAAGAAAAAGCTCATATTCATCAATTCATAACGCTCGAGTCTTTCAATTGAGTGGCTTGTGGCAACAGAATGAGTTGTACTTCTGGTACACCGTTAGGATTCTGGCCTTTCCTAGCAGTGTTTATTTTCTGAATTGAACTTCAAGTTCAATGGACCTATGAAAATAGCCTTTCAACTCTATCAAAATTTTATGACTTCGGGTCATGAAATACCTCATGACTGCATGATATGAGTAATACAATATGTTCAACAAATATTAATGAGGACCAAGAACTTGTTCCAGAGGTTCTTTCATCAAAATAAAGATCTTCTTCCTGAGTTTAATCTCTTTTAGAGATTTTCTCATTCACAGCAATGACCGACTCAATAGTCATGTGAACTTCGACCAGATATAACACCCAACCATGACAGCCTCTATAGTCATTTTAAGTTCTACCGGATATAACAAAGTGATTTGCTTCTAGGAATGCACAACCATTCACTTAAAGGAATGCGGTCGAATTAATTGGTCATAAATTCAAGTTATTGACAATTGTAACTTTTTTTCACAACTTCTGATGTGAAATATTTCTTTTACACCCGCTAGCAATTTCGATTTCTTTTAAACTTGTCATCGTATTGTATACAAGTTCGATGAGTGTAGATTCTCTCTTCAAGGATATCTTTAATTTCTTTCACAACTTCGGGAGATCTTTAATTTTTTTTCCTTTAACACCAATAATAGGAGAATAAAATGTAAATTAGTGGGAAAAAAAATAGGTAATCAAAATTGAAACTACTGGTTCGATGAGTGTAGATTCTATCTGCGAGGATATCTTTTGACATTACTTTATAACATCATGTTATAAGTATTTTCACGTTTTTCATAAATTCTGGTATGCAAACGATTGTACACGCATGTAAATAGCGTATGTCCAATAATCATGGACTAAGAACATTTTCTGGATGCTCTTTAGGGGGATTGATCAATTATTAAATTTGTAGATATCTCTTCAGCAGAGGTGTCATAACTACAAGTTATGATTAATACATCATGTAATTCGTAACTCCAAGTATGATACAAACGTATATCCCTTTTGTGGAATATAAACAATGGACTTGAAATCTCTTCTGGAGATTTTACTTTGATCAATAGTCAACAAAGACCAAGAGTGTAGATATTTTTTTTTTTTTTTTTTGTAAAAGTAAAGTAAAAGAAAAAGAACGGAACACGACCTCTTCAGGAGGGTGGATCATTATCAATTTTATTCATCTCTTCAGGAGATTACTATTGGTCATATTTTTTTATAACTTCGGGTTATAAAATTCATAAGTCATAACAGCAGGTTATGGGTGATTGTATGTAATTTGTAACTCCCAGAACAAACTACATGGCTATACATGAATGTCTATAGCCAATACAAAACCTCTTTAGAAGATTTGTTTTTATCTATAATAATGGATTCAGATATTAAATTGTATAAAAGTAACATAAATTTAAGAATACATAACGCTACCTCTTCAGGAGGCTTGGTAATAACAAGCGTTTTAGCAGTTTTAGACATCTCCTCTAAATATTTACTATTTTAGAACATCTGGGTCTAATAGTTATTACTGTAGGTTATGAGTTATGATATGCAATATGTAACTTCTGGTACAAATGACATGGCCATATATAGAATTGATTGCGATTTTCGAATCCTCTTCTAGAGGTCCAAGGATAATATGTAACTTTAGGTTACAAGCCATGAAATAGCCCCATCTCCCAGATGTACTATGTAATTATGTTGTAACTTCAGGTAACAAACACATCATATCGTGACTTCAAGTCATAAAAGAAACTGATTTCGTAACTTCAAGTTACGATCGATTCTAATAATAAAAATTGTCGCAACTTTAGGAGACTTTTAAAAAACGTCATGTAATTTATAACTTCGGGTATGAACTATGACTTTTTTAAGTGCATCAATAGTTTTAGGCCATTTTATGCTTCAAAATAAAGTAAATAAAGTCGAATCACCGAATTCGAAGTGTGTAAATTCTCACTTTTGGGAGAACTCTATCAAATTTTATCGCAATTCAAGTTAGAAATTACACAAAAAATTTCTGACTTTGAATTAAAAAACTATATAGTACCACACCGTAAAAAAGTCGTTTCCCTATTACCAAACATCATCAAATAAATAGAGGTATAAGCAAAAGCAAGATAAAAGAAGACAAACACAGTCTGTGGGTCAAGTGGTTAAAGGCTTTCTTTTGTCATTAACGTCCTGGAGATATGTTATTTCATGATCTATTTGAGAACTAACTGCTTATTCTAAGCATGTGATTTATTTTATTTTACTCTTCAAAATTCTCTAAAACACTTTTTTCGGATCTAAGAACCTACAGTCTGCATTGTTTAACTTTTCTTTGCTAATAAATTAGACAAATAACTACAAATCATCTAACATAATTTAAAAATCGTATATTAAAACTTACAGATCAATCAATAAAGTATAGAATATGGAAGCAAGATGAACATAATTCAAAAGGAGCCCTAGACATGATTCGAGGTATACAATAGGTCTTATTACTCATTCTTCATTGCAGACATTAAATAAAGCTCTATATGACTACAAGAATGAACAAGTCCTCATATATTATATACGACAACATACCTCTACAACATCATGGTTCCTCGTCCTTGTGTTAGGAGGCGGCATGACCAGAGCTCGCAAGTGGGTTGCGATGGGTATGGTTCAGATAAATGGGGTGAGTTATTTGTTTCTCATGGGTAGAGGCACATGCTGATAACATGTTGTAATACGATATTTGTTGAAAGACAGAATAAGAGAGACAAACAATGTAGGGAGAATGGTGCTGAGAGGTGTATTAATATCCAACCCTAAGCCTCTAGGCATTAGGGTGGGCTAATGGGCTAATAACAATATACAATGGACTTACAACTTGTGGTGGATATTCACAAATAAACTAACCCAATATTTCATAACAATTTCACAATTTTTAAAATGTTCACTTCTTTTTATCAATTTTTAGGGGTTGACATTAGTTTTTGGAGGTAACTGAGCTTTGAAATTTTCGTTTTTGCATTATTTTTTACATTTTTTGAGGGGTTGACATTAATTATTTTGAGGTAATTTATATTTGACATTTGGTTTCTGAATTAAATGTGAATAACATACCATAAATATTAATAGGAAAAGAGGAGTGAATAAAACAAATAATTCAATTAAAAATCAATGTACATTAAATTATACTAGTTCGGCCCCGCGAAATATGCGCGCGGGCCGTGTTGCTTGCGAACACGGGTCGGCATTGCTCGGGAGCGTGTATTATGCGATGCGTCAACCAATTTCAATTAATATGAATTGGATTTATTAGAATCCATTGTTATGTTGAAACACCTTTACTTCATTTTCAAACCCTGTTTACATCAGTTCTATTTGGGCGAAAGAAATTGTTACTTTATGTTTTGCCCAAAATACCGGCATTGGGTGAAATTTAGTTCTATACCACCTGCAAATGGTACTAGTGCAAACGGTGCGATAGATAAATGCTAGATTGGGTGTCAAAACAGGTCATACATCAATCAAATCGAAAATCAAAACAACCAAGTCTGAGACCACAGCGAGTACAGGTGATTCTGCAGGACAATACAAACAAATACACACACACACACACACGCACATTCACACACACTCATATATATACATATGTAACATTTCCCAAAGTTTGATGCCCATCGAAGGCGGAAGCGACTATGGATCACTGTCTTTGTACTTTTTTTGCATGGATGTTTTAGGAGCAGTCGTAGTGTTCTTTGTCAAACCTTTGTTCCAGCTGTTCAAGTTGGATGATAAACTCTATTTCAAGTTTCAATACTCGCATCCTAATATCTGGAAGGTGATCCAAAATGTCAAGTTCATCTTTGGATCGCTTCATTTCTGTTGCAGCTTCATTTCTTAGCAGTGCTTATGTTTTCCCACTTGCAAGTAGGTGACAGCAGACGCCTGCCTCCGCAGATGTGCTCACAGGAAATCGTTGCATTAGGCTCGACGTTGATTCGTCGATATCAGTTTGGGTACAAAAAAGTCCCAGGTTTCTTCTTCCCTGAACATGGCTTCCTAATTACATCTTCGTTCGAAGAAATTTCTTCGCTCGAGTGCAACGCTGAAGCGACATATGCTTGACCCTTCTTCATGGCATCACTAACAATAGATGCCTGTTTATATTCTTCTTGCATGGTGGCTGTAGTGGTACGCACATCATACATTCAGAACGCGTGAAACGACATTCGTAATTATGAATACGTGATTGGTATTGCGAGCATACACAATTGGCATGAATTTATAACAATACAAACTTTCATAATTAAGATAACAGTGTGCCTACAAAGCGGATATATGTCGCACTTCTTTTATAACATGATCGCTGATGGAAGGAAATAGTTAAAATCCATATGAATCTAAATAGCAGAGGGAGACAGTCGGAAGAGAATATCGGGCATAATATATGAGGCTTTCAATTATTCATCACATTTACAGATGTATGTAGATACATACGTACTGATGTATGTGGACCACTAAGCACAAGTGCTAGAGGTGGTTTTCAATACTTCATCACATTTACAGATGATTTCAGTTGATATGAATATGTGTATCTTATGAAGAACAAATCAGAGTCCTTTGAAAATTTCAAAGAAATCAAGAATAAAGTAGAGAGCCATCTTGGAAAAAGTATCAAGGCTAAAAGATGAGATAGTGGAGGAGAGTACTTAAGCCAAGAGTTTGAAGAGTATATAAAGAAGTTTGGGATTTTATCCGAACACACTCCACCAGGAACACCACAGTTGAATGGTGTGTCTGAGAGGAGAAATAGGACCTTGTTAAACATGGTTAGGTCCATGATGCGTTAAGCATAACTTCCAGTTTCCTTTTAGGGCCATGCTATGTTAACAGAGACATTCACCCTTAACCGTGTTCCATTAAAATCGGTTATGAAAATACCATATGAGATATGGACTGCGAAGCGTCCTAGTAATTCATTCATGAAGATTTGGGGTTGTGAATTTTTTGTAAAGCGTTTACGGTCAGATAAACTTGGACCCATGTCAGAAAAATTATATTATAAGGAAAGGAAAGGATATTATTTCTCCAGTCCTATTGAGAACAAAGTGTTTGTTACTCGAGACGGTGTGTTTCTAGAAAGAGTGTTTGTCTCTAAAGGAGCCATTAGGAGTACTGTAGAGCTTGAAGATATTCAAGAACCACAACAAAACATTGTGCACTTGATGGAACATGAGTAGGATCTGAAGGACAGTACAGTAGGAATGACTATAAGATCAATACTGTAGACGGGGGGTTGAATAGAGGTATGACAACTTTTGTAAATTATGCTAAAAGAGTTGTTTCAATGATGTTTGTGAAGTGCAACAAATATTTCAAGGCCTTGAAATGAGTTTCAAGTCCTTGGAATCAAAACATATAGTAAAGAGAAAGTTTAATTTGAGTTTCAAGCCCTTAAATTGAACCCTGTTTTGAGCAGAGTATAAGCTAAGTACAATGCAGCAAAGTAAATGCAAGAGACACATGGATTTATAGAGTTCACTCCACTTGGACCTACGTCTCTACCTCAGGGAATTTATCACTGTCGGATCATCAACTCAATTACAATTAATCAACAGCTAAGCCCTAGATCTCAAGCACAGAGAGATTCCTTAATCTGTTACAGCTTGTGATTCTCACTAACCTATCTAGTACCTTCTCTAGCTAACTGATTAAATAATGATTCTCTATTGTTCACCATGAAAAATCCACGAGAATAAGAAATTAAAGTACTATCTAAATGATACCCAAATGATGAAAAGATAAGAAGAACCTTGAGAGCTATGTATTCAATGAACATGTAGTGTTCTACAGATGATTGGATTGTGTGATGTAGATCTGCTTCTTGGTTTATTCTCAATCCTCTGTCGAGTTTGAGTGTCTCTTTATGTTCTGCTCTGTTGTGTCATGAAATGCTTCATTCAAAAATCTTTTTATGCAGCTTGTTTGAATTGAAGATATGAAGGATCTTCATCAACAAAATTTCGTAAATTTCAGCTGCAAGTCTTTGACTTTTGTAACAGCTCTCCCAACGGCTAGTTGCTCAGTATCTTTAAAGATATTGACTTGAACTTGTTTGTTAGAAAGTTGGAAAGCTTTAGATACAACAAATCAATGTGTGCATAATAACTTTGCCAGATAGATTTCCATCCTGCATTCAAATAGATTAGGAAACAATCCTGCAAAATAGGAAACGATATATCCCTGCAAAAACTGAGTCTTACAGATAGATGAATCACAATTTCAATTAGAAGAATGATTTGTATTTTATCATCAAATAACATGTAATAAATCATAAGACATCAGGAATTAGAATAGAATCAAAAGCTCCCCCTAAGTTCATGCCAAAATCTGCAGTGCTTGTTTCAAACCCTTGAAACTAGTTTCAAGGACTTCAAACAGACAAGCTGTTTCAAGCCTTTGAAATAGGCTGAACTTAAAGTCTCCCCCTTGATGAAAGACAAAAACAAAATCCTTTAACGAATTCATTATGTGCATAAAAATAATCATTAGAGCATAGCAGAATCCATGATAGTAAAATTTAACGCAAGATATCAAAGTGATCCAACTTATTAGCAACAAAAACAGTAGCTAACTCAAGCAGCAAACCCTATTGGTCTAAACCAGATCCCTCAGCCAGAAAAACAAATAAATCACCTAAATTTATCCCCCTCTTTGACTCTCATAAAAAAATAATGAGAAGATTGTTCGATCAAAGTTTGGATAACTTTGTAAAAAGTTATGGTAATATAGAAGTTTTCAAGACTTTGAAGACAAATTCAGGGCCTTGAAAAGGAAAGATAGAAGAGGAAAGAGTTAAGGGGTTGGGTATTCCTCTCCCTTGGGCTCAACATCTTCTTCTCCACTATACTCTTCATCATCATCATCACCTTGTTGTTCTTCTTGATCAGCATAACCACTAGCACCACCAGTTGCTTCAAACTGTTGTTCTTCAGTAACTATTTGCGGAAAATGACAGGTTTCTTCTTCTTTTTCTTGAGATCCTTGATCAGCATCCCAGTGTCTGGACTGTCAGCATCAGCTTGTTCCTGTTCTTCACCACCCTGTTTCTGAACTGCTGGTTTTCCTTTGTCCACCATCCCTGTAGCCTCATCCTTAGTTGTATGCTCACTGATCCAATCTTTAGTTGAACCTTCTGCATCCTTTTTTGATCCTTCTTCAGGTAGAGACAATTCTTCTTCCACATGAAGTACATTGATTCTCTTGAAGATACTTTCAACCATATACTTTAGTTGCTCGAATTCAGTGCCAAACTCATGCTGATTTTCCTTCAGCTCATCCATATCCTTCTCAAGAATATCAAGTCTTTGAATTATCAAGGAAAGGTATTAAGTTGAGAGGTTAGGTTTGAAGAAGGGGTCAAGGCCTTTGGTTTAGGAAATTTCTTGGATTGCAAGTCCTTCTCAGATAGATCAGAGTATAGCTTCCATATCCCATCACGGGTTTTAACTACACCAATTCTCTCAAAGGCATTCTCATCAAGCATACCAAAACCTGTAGTAATGGTTTCTTCTCTGTCAAAGTAAGGTCAAGGTGAAGAAATAATGCAAATAGCAGATTAGCATAAGGTAGAGGGTGCTTTCTTTCGTTGTTCTGGGAGTAGATCATGTGTTCCATCACAATTGCTGGAAGATCAATCTCATATCCATGCATGATCAAATACATAATATATAATACCCTGTCAGTCACCAGCTCTTTTGAACTCTCCCTAGGCACTACACACCTCATCAAGATTGTGAACAAGACTTTGGCTTCAACAGTTAGCACATAGTGTGTTAACTTTTTAGAGGAGGTAGAGACATTAGGTAGAAAGAATTATTGACTAGCCATTTTCAAAGCTTCAACTTTGTTGGGATAGTTTTCAGTTTTATAGCTCTTGGGACAGCCTAGAACATTTGCAAACTCTGAGTGATCTAACTCCATTGAAATCCCTGAAACTTTGGATTGAATAACTAGGTTAGGCATTGGTTCGAAATGCACCAAGTTCAAATAGAAAATCCTAGTAAGCCTAGGGTAGGCAACTTCAGGAGGGTGTAGAAATTTCCAAAGAGAGCTTTTCTTCAGTCTCTTAACACACTCAAGATTCACGGTTTTCAACATGTTAACACTAACCATGCTAAAATAGGCTAGTAGTATAGAAGCAAAACCATCTAACCATTTACCTCTAGCAGGTTGAGAAATAAAACACTTGATGGAAAGTTTCTTACCAGGGGACTGAGGCTTTTCTGAATAAATCTGCAGTTCTTTGCCAGTGCTTTTCTCTTTTGCAACCTTGTTGATGTCGATAATCCCAAGTATAGGATATCGCTACAAGTAGTACCCGAGTAAGAATGGGGTCGATTTCCACAAGGATAGGGAAAGAGAATAAGCACTCTAGAGCAAACTAGTAAACTACTAAGCAACTAACTAAATTAAAAAAGCGAGTTTCTCAAAGGCTTTAGAGCTAGCCAATCTTTGGAATCCACCACGCAAGTGATAAAGCAAGAGTTGTTGATATTGCTAGAGTAAATGACTAAGAAAGAAAACAAACAACTACTAACACTATTACTAGTACGATTCAAATGAGTTTGTCAATAAGAGTGTATGTTGGGTCAATCGATTTCAATAGAAGCCTTGTATGTGAGCATCAACACCCAAAGTTTATGTCAAAGGATAGCATGGATTATGTAGTAAGAGGATTTGTCTAGCTCTTGTATTCAAGAGTGAAATGCAAATTCGAGTTATGTCAAGCATCCTTCATATGTAAACGAGAGTGTTTCCATATCAAAGATCAAGACACAATTCGGATTTGAAATTCAACACTTGAATACTACAAATTCGACATCCAAACTTATAAAACTAGAAGAACAATTGAATTTCTCACACACAAGTCATCTATCTTCATCAATCAACCCAAAAAGTAGCTTAGTTGTTCATATTCAAGAGCAAGACACAAGAATAAAGAGCATTCATGAAGATATTCATTATATTCAAGCTCAAATACTCTTCAATTCAATTAATAACACAAACTTGCTACCAAATGATGAACAAACTACTAGAATTCGATTCAAACTACACTTAATCAACCTCAAAGCAACTAACTATCCCAGAAATTGAAACTAACAGTAGCTAAACAACTCAGGGATTGAAGCTAACTGCTGCTGCAATCACAAACCAAGAACAGAGATAAACAAAGAGCCAAAACAGTGCTAAAAACAGAGGCAAAACGAACCCAGAACGAACCCAGTTCGAGCGCTCTCTCCCTTGGTTGTTACTGGCTCCGCAACAGCTCAGGACGAGCTCGGATTCACCAGAACCAACCCAGAAATCGGCATGTGCCGAGAGAGAAGAGCGAGAGAGACAGAGCTTCGTTTCAGCATGTGCGTGGGTCGTCACCCCTTTCTTCTTCTACATCTTCAGCTTATATAGGCAGTGAGGGAGTGTTTTGTAGACTCCAAGGATTGATCCTAGCCTTGGAATTGAACTGAGAGACTATCAATAGTTGATTTTAAGATGCTTCAAGAACCCTAGGTGAATTGGGCGTTTCTTCTAGAAGCATTCTTGGGCCGAATTGATGCTTGGGCTGGGTAGAGCTAGGTCCAGAGAGAAGATTGGTACTGGTCTCGTGCGATGTGGTGGAGAATTGTGGGAGAGGTGGCCTTCGAAGAAGCTTCGGGCGAAGAACAATGGTGAAGCTCTGTTCTTTATCTGTGTTTCACGTCGGGGAGAGAGAAGACGCGTGAGAGGGTGAGCTGGTTCGGTGAAATTGCACCCGGCTCCCCCTTCTTAGCTGTAATAATTTATAATACCCCCGTTCCTTCTTCAAAACAGTTAGAAAATAGCAAATCTACCCCAATTCCGTTAAGAACTCATTCATATCAACCCTTTTTGACTTTATAAAATGCCACATACACCCCACTCCGTTAGTTTCTTCTCAAACAACCCCTTAGATGCAACTTTGGCCGTGTAATGTGGCCTCTTGGCTTCTAAATCTTCATTTTTGGCCTATTTCTTCACTTATCTTCTCACAAAGGCCCTTGATACTTCTCTTTAACTTGCAAATGAGTTGCTTTGACTTCAACTTTAGCCTCTTTATCACTTGACTTCTTCAAATTAAGCCTTCAAATTCCTTCTTCACTTCTCTTGGCCCCTCCAAAGCCTCTCAATTCCTCATTCAAGCTTTTTCAACTAGCCCCTTGTGTTCTAAATCACGTCTTTGCGTACAAAATAAGATAAAAACAACCAAAACTACAAAGACAAGCATAAGTCTAGAATGAGAGATAAAATAACTAAATTACACATATTAGCAAGTTATGAAGAGTTCATTAACATACTAAAACATGCAATTTTAAGTCATCAACACCCCCCCCCCCCCAACTAGCCTTTTGCTCGTCCTCGAGCAAAGAGAGCGATAAGATATGTAATCTAGTTAAGAACCAATCGTGAGAGACACACACTCAACTAGACAAGGCATGACTAAATTTTAAGCTAGACTCAAATATTTACAAAAACACTCACACATTATCTATCCTAAGTGAGAACCCAAAAAAATAAAATCCTAAAGATTACTAGCTAATTTTAATTTTTTTTGGTGGGAGAAAAAGGAGAATGCACAAATGTTTCCTCAAATAAATTGTCAAAGTCCAAGAAGATTGAGAAAGAAGCCTATGGATGTCTAAGCATATACTCATACAAATGTGGGCGGTGTTGGTAGAAGGTGACTCATGCGATCCACAAAACTTGTTAATTAAGTCCAATTCGCAAGAAAGTATGCCTTCAAGTTAAGGATCATATGAAACTAGACATTCTCATACTTATTCAAAAGAACCCATGTAGGATGGACCTCCAAAGCTTTGAAAAAAAGTTTTTAAGAAGGGGAGACGTGGTTGTGGGCTTGTATGATCCTTTTGTGGATTTTTGGTAGATGGTGCGATTTATCATGAACTATTTCATTTTATTTTTTTAACCTCAAATCCAAGGCTCTACAAGACCCACAACAAAATAGAGGAATATACAAGCGAGTGAGCTTTTTAAGCTAAACCAAGGGAGCTATCTAGGTGGTGACGTAACATTATCCCCGGACACCCCTCTATTTCTTAGACATCGCATGGGGTGTCATTGATAACCACCACTCCAATGGGCTACAAGTTTCCACCGCAAAAACGATTAGAATAAAATCTTTTTGTGAAGTTCAAATAGCTTTAGAAAATACACCCTTTCTCAAAAGTAGAAGACGTCAAAGTTTATGTGATCAACTTAGCTTGAAGGACTTAAACATGAAACGTAAATTTAGTGTGTCGCTTTGTGAGAACGCATGATGTCGCGGAATGTGGGATATTGGTGTAGATGTATTGAGTATAAGCAAAGAATTCCTTTCTAAAATAAAAATAAAAAGAACATGTACTAAGAAATTTTATTATTTGAAAACATGTAGCTTTCCGAAATTCCCCCTTTTCACTTTTTCTCATTTATTCTTCATTTTCTTCATTTTTTTTTCATTTTTCATTTTTTTTTCTCTGTTTTCAAAATAAGTGACTCAACTATAACTTCCTAAGACTCAATAAAGCTATCAAATCAGAAAATAAAATCTAGACTCAAAATGAAAGGTGAAAATAAATAAAACTACCAAAGAAGGAAGAATAAAAAATATGTGGTTTGACACGGGGAAAGAGTGATGCTTCTCATGAATGGTTCACACACACTTTTCTACAAAATTTTCAATTTTTCCATTTTTTTGATTTTTTCAAATTTTTCATTTTTTTTCATGTAAATCACTAATGAAGAAAAAGCATGCTAGTAACCATTTAAGCAAGAAATAAAATCTACTCCAACCCCCAACTAAAATATCACATTGTCCACAATGTGTGAGAACAATGGAAGAGCAAACAAATTCATATAAGAGACAAGGGATAGATGAACCTCATTTTTCGCTTTCTTGTCCACCAAGAATAAGTCCTCCTCTAAGAGCAACCTACAAAATAATCAAGAGCGAAAGAACTACAACTAATATTTACAAAGGTGATACTTTTGGTGAACACTAGTTAGTATAGGTTGGGTCCATAAGAGAAATGGACTTAACCTTGGCCTCAAAATTTTCGACATATGGTTTCAATCTTTGGCCATTCACCTTAAAAGTTTCCCCACTTTTGGGGTTCAAAATTTCAATGGTCCCATAAGGATATACATGTTTCACAAAATATGAACCATTCCATTTTGATTTCAACTTTCCTCCAAAGAGTTTCATCCTTGATTTAAAGAGAAGAACTTTTTGATTAGGCTCAAAAGACTTAGGAACAATATGTTTATCATGATAAGCCTTTGTCCTTGCCTTAGAGATCCTAGTTTTCTCATAAGCCTCATTTCTAAGCTCTTCTAACTCATTCAAGTTTAACTTTCTTTCTTCCCCCTCTTTAGCAAGATCAAAATTCAAGAATTTGATGGCCCAATAGGCCTTGTGCTCTAACTCCACAGGAAGATGGCATGCCTTTCCATACACTAGTCTATATGGAGACACACCAATGGGAGTCTTGTAAGCGGTACGGTAAGCCCAAAGAGCATCAACCAACCTCAAAGACCAATCTTTGCGATTTGAGTTTACCGTTTTCTCCAAAATTCTTTTAATTTCCCTATTAGAAACTTCCACTTGCCCACTAGTTTGTGGGTGGTATGGTGTGCCAACTTTATGCACAATCCCATACTTTTTCATGAGGCTCTCAAAAGGCCTTTGCAAAAATGTGTCCCTTCATCGCTAATGATAGCTCGGGGCATGCCAAAACGAGATAAAATGTGGTGTTGAAGAAATTTAATCAAAACTCTATGATAATTGGTTTTTGAAGGTATGGCTTCAACCCCCATCGCCAAGAGTATATATAGGTTGCCAAAGGAAGATGGGAATGGACCCATGAAGTCAATACCCCAACAATTAAATATTTCAATACTTAAAATGGGGTTCAAGAGCATCATATTTCTTTTTCCAATATTTCCTCCCATCCTTTGGCACCTATCACATGCTTTGCAAAAATGAAATGCATCACTAAAAAGAGTAGGCCAATATAAACCACTTTGCAAAATCTTGGCGGCGGTTTTTCTAGCCGAAAAATGACCTCCACAAGCATACTCATGGAAAATGAAAGAACACTATGAAACTCTTCATTTGGGATGCACCTTCTAACAATTTGATCCGGGAAATATTTAAAAAAGTAAGGGTCATCCCAAAAGAAATTCTGGAATTCTCTCACAAATCTCAACTTCTCTTTCCCTTTTAAATTTTCCAGAAAAATTCCACAAGCAAGATAATTATCAATATCAGCAAACCAAGGAACATTTAAAAGGGCAAAGAGATGCTCATCCGGAAAAGTCTCAAGAATAGGCAAGGAGATTTTTGGCTTAGGAATGTCAATCCTAGACAAGTGATCCGCCACAACATTTTCCACACCTCGTTTATCCTTGATTTCAATATCAAACTCTTGAAGCAAAAGTACCCAACGGATTAAACGAGGTTTGGAATCTATCTTTGTGAAAAGGTATTTCAAGGCGGCATGGTCGGTGTAGACAAGTACTTTTGAACCAAGCAAGTATGGCCTAAATTTTTCAATAGCAAACACCATGGCCAAAAGCTCTTCTTCCGTAGTTGAATAAGTTAATTGAGCATCATTCAAAGTTTTACTTGCATAATAGATAACATGTGGTTTCTTATCTTCACCTCTTTGACCCAAAACGGCACCAACCGCATGGTCACTAGCATCACACATAATTTCAAAAGGAAGAGTCCATTTGGGTGGTTGCATGTTAGGGGCCGTTACCAATAAATTCTTCAACTTTTCAAAGGCCTCTTGGCATGCACTAGACCACTCAAATGAATTTTCCTTCTGAAGGAGATTGCTTAAGGGCTTAGGAAATGAGCTAAAGTCCTTGATAAATCTCCAATAAAATCCCGCATGACCTAGGAAAGATCTAACATCCTTAACACATTTAGGAGGTGGCAGATTAGAAATCACATCTACTTTAGCCTTGTCTACACCAATACCATGAGGGGAAACAACATGACCCAAGACAACTCCTTGCCTAACCATAAAGTGGCATTTTTCCCAATTCAATACTAAATTCTTTTCTTCACATCTTCTTAAAACCATCTCAAGATTGCCAAGACAAGTATCAAACGAGTTTCCATGCACCGAAAAATAATCCATAAAAACTTCCATGCATTTTTCTACCATGTCCGAGAGTATGCTTAACATGCAACGTTGAAAAGTAGTCGGGGCATTACACAAACCAAAAGGCATCCTCCTATAAGCAAATATTCCAAATGGACAAGTGAAAGTGGTTTTCTCTTGGTCCATTGGATCTATGGCAATTTGATTATAACCCAAGTAGCCATCTAAAAAACAATAAAAATCATGCCCCGCTAACCTTTCTAACCTTTGGTCTATGAATGGAAGGGGAAAGTGATCCTTCCTAGTGACGGCATTTAATTTCCTATAATCAATGCACATCCGCCACATATTACGAACTCTAGTGGTCACAAGTTCACCCTTATCATTTTCAACAACGGTGACCCCCGATTTTTTAGGGACCACTTGGGTAGGACTTACCCATTTACTATCCGAGATGGGATAAATCATACCCGCATCTAACAACTTGAGCACCTCGGCTCTCACAACTTCTTGCATGTGAGGGTTTAACCTCCTTTGAGGCTCCCTTGAAGTTTTGACATTTTCCTCTAAATGAATTCTATGGGTGCAAATGGAAGAAATAATTCCTCTAATATCCTCAATGGACCATCCTATGGCACCCTTGTAGTCCTTCAAAACTTCACGCAACCTCTTTTCTTGCTCAACATAAAGGGAAGATGAGATGATAATAGGATCAGTATCATTACCCCAAGAAATTCATATTTCAAATCTAAAGGAAGGGGTTTCAACTCACAAATTGGTGGAACCCTCACAATGGGAGGTATCACCTCACTTCCATGCAACTCACTATCAACACTAGAATTCTCATGAGTCGACTCCATGACTTGTTCGAGTTGGCCAAAGAGTCTCTCCCCTTCATCAAAGTCAAATTCTTCTTCCATCAGAAGAGATGAAAGGGGTGTGTTATCATCATACAAAAATTCCAATTCTTCTAAAGTGAGCTCACTTGAATCTTTGGAATATGTAGCTAGAGTATAAACATCTTCAACACATGATTCTACCCAACTCACTTCACACACATCATCATCATCGTGTGAGCTTGGGTGAATACATGCATTAAAAATATTAAGCTGTAAATTCATGTTCCCAAATGTAATATTCATCATACCACTTAGAGAATTTATTATTGCATTATAAGTAGCAAGAAATGGTCTTCCTAAAATAATAGGAATGGATGATGTGCCACTAGCCAAAGGGGAGGTGTCTAAAATTATAAAATTCACCGGATAATAAAATTGGTTCAATTGAACCAAGACATCCTCAATGATACCTCTAGGGACTCTAGTGGACCTATCCGCCAATTTTAGAGTCACTCTTGTGGGTTTTAACTCACCCAACCTCAACTTCTCATACACCGAGTATGGAAGAAGGTTTACACTTGCACCCAAATCTAACAAAGAATTATGGATTTTATGATCTCCAATGGTGCAAGTGATAGTAGGTGAACCCAGATCTTTATACTTGGGAGGGAGATTATTTTGGAGAATTGAGCTCACTTGCTCGGTGAGAAAATCCTTCTTTCTCACTTGATAGTTCTCTTGAAAGTGCAAAGATCCTTCAGAAACTTGGTAAGCGGGAATTTGCTTGATAGCATCCAAGAGAGGGATGTTTATCTTGACATTTTGGAATGTCTCAAGGATATCTTGGTTGCTATCTTTCTTGGTAGGGGCTAAAAGTCTTTGGGGAAATGGTGGAGGAACCTTAATTTCCTCACTTTCTTCCACTACTTGTTTCCCCTTGTCAAGACTCCTCTTTGACTCTTTTGAGTCGTCAAATCTCTCTAGGTCATCACTCTTCTCACACTCCTCTTCTCCCTCATTTTCATTGGACTCCCCACTTGGAAGTCCATTGTTAACAACCTTCCCACTTCTCAAAACGGTGATGGCCTTAGCATGTTCCTTATGGTTAATGTTTTGCCCCCTAGGGTTTTGTTGAGGTTTAGATTGGAATTTTCCCTTCTCTTGAGCATTTATGGTAGACTCCAACCTAGCTAAAGAATTTTTCAACTCTTGGTTAGAGTTTTTCAACTCTATTGTAGAGTTTTGCAACTCTTGGTTGGACTTCCTCAAATCATGGTTGGTTTGGTTTTGGGAAGCCATAAATTGCTCAAAGGTCTCTTCTAGACTACTTTTGTTAGGAGGAACATAAGTGGAGCTTGAGGGATTTACTTGGGTGTCTTGGCCTTGTCTCCATGAGAAATTTGGGTCATTCCTCCAATTGGAGTTGTATGTCTCCGAGTAGGGTGAGTTATTATAGGGCTTCCTATAATTTTTATAATTTAACATATTCACTTGCTCACTCATGAGCTCTGGGGCTCTTAGAAAATCGGGACATTTGTTCAAATCATGAGAGTTATCACTACAAAATTAGCACAATGCTTCAATCTTAGCCTTAAGTTGATACATGGTACCTTTAGGCTTAGAGTTAGCATCCTTACAAGGCTCATTAATGTCCCAAGATTGGACTTTCTCAAAAATTTCATCTAGACAATCCCAACCCTCATCTTCACCCTTTGTGAAAAAATCTCCGCCACTCATGGATTCAATTGTGTGCTTATGGTCGCATGGCAAACCATCATAAAAGGAGCTAATTAATCTCCATTTCTCAAATCCATGGTGAGGGCAAGAAATGAGGAGATCCTTGAAGCGTTCCCAAGGTTGGGGAAGTTGCTCTCCCTCCTTAGCAAAAAAAGTAACAATTTGCCTTTTTATGACATTTGTTTTGTAAGTAGGGAAAAATTTCTTAAGAAACTCTTTCTCTAATTCTTCCCATGTGCCTATGGTCCTAGGTCTAAAGGAGTGAAGCCATGCTTTGACCTTGTTCTTTAAATAGAAAGGAAACAACCTAAGCTTTATAGTGTTACTAGAGACACCATTGCAATTAAACGTTGAGGGAATATCATTGAAATCCTTAAGATGAGAGTAAGAAATCTCGGACTCTAGGCCATGAAACTTGGGAAGAAGTTGAATTGTGCGCGGTTTGACATCAAAGATTCTTTCATTTAATGGAAACACAAAGAAAGATGGTGAACTTTTTCTAGATGGATGCATCAAATCTCTAACTGAACGAAATGGCATCATCTCATTGTTGCTACTATGCCCATCCTCTCCATCCATGATTTCAAAGCTATTAAGAGAGCTAGAATAGTTGGATTGGGCTAAAATACTACGACCATTAGTAGAAGTATTTTCACTAAAGGGATTTCTACCCTCTACTTCAAGTAAAGTGGGATGCAATCTATGAGTACTATCAAGTTGCCACACACTCATGCAACCCAAGCTCAAACAAAGTTCAAGAGGGTTGCCTAACACAAGCTAGGAGTATGTTTTTGTGATTTTTTTTTACTTTTTACTTTTTTTGTTCCAATAAGCAAAAATAAACCCGGAATTTTCTTCAAGCGTATCTAAAAAAATAAAAACAAGCAAAACAAGAAAGTAACTAAAGTGAGTCTCTTAGCACCAATCCCCGGCAACGGCGCCAAAAACTTGTTGATGTCAATCCCAAGTATAGGATATCGCTACAAGTAGTATCCGAGTAAGAACGGGGTCGATTTCCACAAGGATTGGGAAAGAGAATAAGTACTCTAGAGCCAACTAGTAAACTACTAAGCAACTAACTAAATTGAAAAAGCTAGTTTCTCAAAGGCTTTAGAGCTAGCCAAGATTTGGAATCCACCACTTAAGTGATGGAGCAAGAGTTGTTGATATTTCTAGAGTAAATGACTAAGAAATAAAACAAACAACTACTAACACTATTACTAGTACGATTCAAATGAGTTTGTCAATAAGAGAGTAAGTTGGGTCAATGGATTTAAATAGAAGCATTGTGTGTGAGCATCAACACCCAAAGTTTATGTCAAAGGATAGCATGGATTATGTAGTAAGAGGATTTGTCTAGCTCTTGTATTCAAGAGTGAAATGCAAATTCGAGTTATGTCAAGCATCTTTCATATGTAAACGAGAGTGTTTCCATATGAAAGATCAAGCCACAATTTGGATTTGAAATTCAACACTTGAATACTACGAATTCGACATCCAAACTTATAAAACTAGAAGAACAATTGAATTTCTCACACACAAGTCATCTATCTTCATCAATCAACCCAACAAGTAGCTTATTTAATCATATTCAAGAGCAAGACACAAGAATCAAGAGCATTCATGAAAATATTCATTATATTCAAGCTCAAATACTCTTCAATTCAACCAAATAACACAAACTTGCTACCAAATGATGAACAAACTACTAGAATTCGATTCAAACTACACTTAATCAACCTCAAAGAAACTAACTATCCTAGAAATTGAAACTAACAGCAGCTAAACAACTCACAGATTGAAGGTAACTGCTGCTGCAATCACAAACCAAGAACATAGCTAAACAGAGAGCCAAAACAGTGCTCAAACACATAGGCAAAACGAACCCAATTCCAGCTCTTTCTCGCTTGGTTGTTACTGGCTCCGCAACAGCTCAGGACGAGCTCGGATTCACCAGAACAAACCCAGAAATAGGCATGTGATGAGAGAGAAGAGAGACAGACAGAGCTTCGAATCAGCTTGTGCGTGGGTCGTCACCCCTTTCTTCTTCTACATCTTCAGCTTATATTGGCAGTGAGGGAGGGTTTTGTAGACTCCAAGGATTGATCCTAGCTTGTGAATTGAACTGAGAGACTCTTACTCGTTGATTTGAAGATGCTTCAAGAACCCTAGGTGAATTCGGTGTTTCTTCTAGAAGCATTCTTGGGCCGAATTGATGCTTGGGGTGGGTAGAGCTAGGTCTAGGGAGAAGATTGGTACTGGTCTCGTACGATTTGGTGAAGAATTGAGGGAGAGGTGGCCTTCGAAGAAGCTTCGAACGAAGAACAATGGTGAAGCTCTGTTCTTCATTTGTGTTTCACGTCGGGGAGAGAGAAGACGCGTGAGAGGGTGAGCTGGTTCGGTGAAATTGCACCCGGCTTCGCTGTAATAATTTAAAATACCCCCGTTCCTTCTTCAAAAAAATTGTAAAATAGCAACTCTACCCCAATTCCTTTAAGAACTCATTCATATCAACCCTTTTTGACTTTATAAAATGCCACATACACCCCACTCCGTTAGTTTCTTCTCAAACAACCCCTTAGATGCAACTTTGACCTTGTAATGTGGCCTCTTGGCTTCTAAAATCTTCATTTTTGGCCTATTTCTTCACTTATCTTCTCACAAAGTCCCTTGACACTTCTATTTAACTTGCAAATTAGTTGCTTTGTCTTCAGCTTTATCCTCTTTATCACTTGACTTCTTCAAATTAAACCTTCAATTTCCTTCTTCACTTCTCGTGGCCCCTCCAAAGCCTCTCAATTCCTCATTCAAGCTTTCCCAACTAGCCCCTTGCGTTCTAAATCACGTCTTTGCCTACAAAATAAGATAAAAACAACCAAACCTACAAAGACAAGCATAAGTCTAGAATGAGAGATACAATAGCTAAATTACACATATTAGCAAGTTATGAAGAGTTCATTAACATACTAAAGCATGCAATTCTAAGTCATTAACACACCCCCCAACTAGCCTTTTGCTCGTCCTCGAGCAAATAGAACGATAAGAGAAGTAATATAGTTAAGAACCAATCATGAGAGACACACACTCAACTAGACAAGGCTTGACTCAATTCTAAGCTAGACTAAAATATTTACAAAAACACTCACACATTATCTATCCTAAGTGAGAACCCAAAAAAATAAAATCCTAAAGATTACTAGCTAATTTTAATTTTTTTTTGGTGGTAGAAAAAGAAGAATGCACAAATGTTTCCTCGAATAAATTCTCAAAGTCCAAGAAGATTGAGAAAGAAGCCTATGGACGTCTAAGCATATACTCATAAAAATAAGGGCGGTTTTTGGTAGAAGGTGACTCATGCGATCCACAAAACTTGTTAATTAAGTCCAATTCGCAAGAAAGTATGCCTTAAAAAATAAGGATCATATGAAACTAGACATTCTCATACTTATTCAAAAGAACCCATGTAGGATGGACCTCCAAAGCTTTGAACAAAAATTTTTAAGAAGGGGAGATGTGGTTGTGGGCTTGTATGATCCTTTTTGTGGATTTTTGGTAGATGGTGCAATTTATCATGAATTGTTTTTTCATGACTTAGAATTGCATGTTTTAGTATGTTAATGGACTCTTCATAACTTGCTAATATGTCTAATTTAGCTATTTTATCTCTCATTCTAGACTTATGCTTGTCGTTGTATTATAGTGGCAAGTATTCCCGCCTGTCACGCGGGTGACCCGGGTTCGATCCCCGGCAACGGCGCCAAAAATATGTTGATGTCGATAATCCCAAGTCTAGGATATCGCTACAAGTAGTACCCGAGTAAGAATGGGGTCGATTTCCACAAGGATGGGGAAAGAGAATAAGCACTTTAGAGCCAACTAGTAAACTACTAAGCAACTAACTAAATTGAAAAGGAAGTTTCTCAAAGGCTTTAGAGCTAGCCAAGCTTTGGAATCCACCGCTCAAGCGATGGAGCAAGAGTTGTTGATATTGTTAGAGAAAATTACTAAGAAAGAAAACAAACAACTACTAACACTATTACTAGTACGATTCAAATGAATTTGTCAATAAGAGAGTAAGTTGGGTCAATCGATTTCAATAGAAGCATTGTGTGTGAGCATCAACACCCAAATTTGATGTCAAAGGAAAGCATGGATTATGTAGTAAGAGGATTTGTCTAGATCTTGTATTCAAGAGTGAAATGCAAAATCGAGTTATGTCAAGCATCTTTCATTTGTAAACGAGAGTGTTTCCATATGAAAGATCAAGCCACAATTCGGATTTGAAATTCAACACTTGAATACTACGAATTCGACATCCAAACTTATAAAACTAGAAGAACAATTGAATTTCTCACACAGAAGTTATCTATCTTCATCAATTAACCCAACAAGTAGCTTAGTTGTTCATATTCAAGAGCAAGACACAAGAATCAAGAGCATTCATGAAGATATTCATTATATTCAAGCTCAAATACTCTTCAATTCAACCAAATAACCCAAACTTGCTACCAAATGACGAACAAACTACTAGAATTCGATTTAAACTACACTTAATCAACCTCAAAGCAACTAACTATCCCAAAAATTGAAACTAACAGTAGCTAAACAACTCAGAGATTGAAGCTAACTGCTGCTGCAATCACAAAGCAAGAACATAGCTAAACACAGAGCCAAAATAGAGCTAAAAAACAGAGGCAAAACGAACCCAGAACTAACCCAATTCGAGCTCTCTCTCCCTTGGTTGTTACTGGCTCCGCAATAGCTCAGGACGAGCTCGGATTCACCAGAACAAACCTATAAATTGGCATATGCCGAGAGAGAAGAGAGAGAGACAGAGCTTCGTTTCAGCTTGTGCATGGGTCGTCACCCCTTTCCTCTTCTACATCTTCAGCTCATATAGGCAGTGAGGGAGGGTTTCATAGCCTTTGAATTGAACTGAGAGACTCTCAATCGTTGATTTGAAGATGCTTCAAGAACCCTAGGTGAATTGGGCGTTTCTTCTAGAAGAATTCTTGGGCCGAATTGATGCTTGGGCTGGGTAGAGCTAGGTTTAGGGAGAAGATTGGTACTGGTCTCGTGCGATTTGATGAAGAATTGAGGGAGAGGTGGCCTTCGAAGAAGCTACGGACAAAGAACAATGGTGAAGTTCTGCTCTTCATCTGTTTTTCACGTCGGGGATAGAGAAGACGCGTGAGAGGGTGAGCTGGTTCGGTGAAATTGCACTCGGCTCCCCCTTCTTCGCTGTAATAATTTAAAATACCCCCGTTCCTTGTTCAAAACATTTGGTAAATAGCAACTCTACCCCAATTCCGTGAAGAACTCATTTATATCAACCCTTTTTGACTTTATAAAATGCCACATACACCCCACTCCGTTAGTTTCTTCTCAAACAACCCCTTAGATGCAACTTTGGCCTTGTAATGTGGCCTCTTGGCTTCTAAATCTTCATTTTGGCCTATTTCTTCACTTATCTTCTCACAAAGGCCCTTGAAACTTCTCTTTAACTTGCAAATTAGTTGCTTTGTCTTCAACTTTAGCCTCTTTATCACTTGACTTCTTCAAATTAAGCCTTCAAATTCCTTATTCACCTCCAAAGCCTCTCAATTCCTCATTCAAGCTTTCCCAACTAGCCCCTTGCGTTCTAAATCACGTCTTTTCCTACAAAATAAGATAAAAACTACCAAAACTACAGTGACAAGCATAAGTCTAGAATGAGAGATAAAATAGCTAAATTACGCATATTAGAAAGTTATGAAGAGTTCATTAACATACTAAAAAATGCAATTCTAATTCATTAACAAAACTCTATAACCTTTTATTTTCCCTTTTCAGCAATTGTAGGCTTCTTCTTCTTTAACTTCTTTGGACTAGCCACTTGTTCTTCTGGCTGTTTCTCAATAGCAGATTGATCTGTCTTCTTTTTCTTCTTGCTAGAAGTTGGTGTCAGATCTTTCTTGCTTTTCTTCGTTGGAGGAGAAGGAACCTTTTCTTCAGCTGGAGTTCTGGATCTAGAATCACCACTGATAGTTTGAATCACATCTTCTGCAGTCTTCCTCTTCTTTTCTGAAACCACCTTTGAACCTTTGGCCAACTTGATTCTTCGGGATTCTATTCTTGTACTCATTAGGGTATGAGGGTAGAGAATAGATACACAGGAGTGATACAGAGAGAAGAGAGAGATAGAAGAAGATAAATACTAGAGAGTTTGAGTAAGATACGGAAACTGAAATATTTCCAAATCTCTTTATGATATTTACAATTTGAATAAAACTCAAATTTGTGTGTGTGTGCGTGACGTGGGAGAGGAAATAAAATTTACTGATTTAAAATAATATAAGCTTTAATTAAGAAAAATTAAATACAGTATTGAGCAATTATCTAGTGAGATAGCACCCAATATTAAAAGATGCAATTTTTGACTAAAAAGCATAAAGACTTATTTTCAAGGCCTTGAAAAGCTATATTACTGAAAAAAATAACATCAAAGCTTTGAAATGATTTCAAGGCTTTAAAATCAGTTCAAAACTTTGAAACACATGAAGCTTTACCTTGAACTTACCTGATACTCCCCCTAAACTAATGCTTCCTTATTAAGCATGCCCGACTCTAATCTGAGGGCTGTAAATCTTTCTTCTGGCAATGGTTTAGTGAAGGTATCTTCCAGTAGCATGTTATTAGAAAGAAATTCAATAATAATATCACCTTTCTCAGCATGAATTCTGATGAAATGATTACCAACATCTACATGCTTGGTTCTAGAATGCTGAACTGGTTTTTTTATTGAAGTAGTATTGGTGTTTTCACATTTAATAGGTATTTCTTTGAATTCAAATCCAAGATCCCTCATTTGCTGAGCAATTCATAGAACTTGTGAACAGCATGCTCCAGCTGCTATATACTCAGCTTCAGCTGTTGATAATGCCACAGAGTTGTTTTTCTTTGAATGCCAGCTGATTAGGGATGAACCAATGAATAGGAAACACCCTGAAGTGCTATTGCTCTCAACTTGATATCCTGCAAAGTCAGCATCTGAATATCCACAAAGAGAGAAGTTTTACTGTTTTGGATACCAAGACCCTAAGTCTGTGGTACCATTTAGATATCTGAATATTCTTTTGACAGCAGTAAATGTGATTCTTTGGGAACTGATTGAAATCTTGCATACATAAAGACACTAAACATAATGTGTGGTCTACTAGCAGTAAGATATAGCACAGATCCAATCATACCTCTATACTCGTTTTGATTTGCACTCTTACCAACTTGATCCCTATCAAAGGATAATGTAGAACTCATAGGAGTCTTTGTAAATTTGGATTAACACATGTTTTGGTTGTTGATCCAGTCCTTAGTATACTTTTTTTGATGCAGAAAGATTCCTTTCTTCATCTGTTGTACATGCAGTCCAAGGAAGAAGTTCAATTCTCCCATTAAGCTCGCCTGAAATTCCCTGCTCATAAGACTTGTGAAATCCTTGCAAAGAGAATCATTAGTAGCACCAAAAATAATATCATCTACATATATTTAAACTACTAAAATGTCTTTCTCATTTGTCTTTATGAAAAGAGGTTTATCAACTAATCCTCTCTTGAAACCATTTTCAAGTAGAAACTTTGACAGTCTTTCATTACATGCCCTTGGAGCTTGTTTCAAACCATAGAGAGCTTTTTCAAGTTTATAAAAATGTTCTCGAAACTCGTCATTTTCAAATCCAGGAGGTTGAGCCACATAAAATTCTTCTTGCAAATAACCATTTAAAATGCACACTTGACATCCATTTGAAAAAGTTTAATGTTCATGTAATATGAAAAAGCAAGTAACATTCTAATTACTTCTAACTTTGCAACGGGAGCTAAAGTCTCGTCATATTCAGTACCTTCTTATTGGTTGTAGCCTTGAGCTACTAGTCTGGCTTTGTTTCTGATTACCTTGCCATTATAATCAAAAATTACATGAATTCATTGAGTTCACTTTACATAGAAATGATCCAGCCTGCTTCTTGTTATGCTTCTTTCCCATTTTTGGGTTCTACAAGAGAAATAAAAGCATTAAAAGAACACAAGTTAAATTGTGATCTTGTCTGTTTACCAGTGGATGGATCTGATATAATGTTGTCAACTGGATGATATGACAGATATTTGATTCTCTTTCTTGGAGTCCAAGGCTCAGGTTCTCTAGGTAACATTTCAATCCTTTGAGATCTTGAGGAAGTAGCTTGATCACTTTGATTCTTCTGTTCCTCATTTTCAAGGCTTTTAGAACAATTTTCAAGGCCTTAAAAATTATTCTTGTTTTCCTACAAGCTTTCCTTGAAACCATGTGAAGTCTCTACTTCATCTCCTGACTCATGCTTGTTCAAATTCAAGTCTGCAAAACTTTCATTCAAAGAACCATAATAGGTTTCATAAAAAATGACATGAATACTTTCTTCAACAAGAGTATTTCTTTTAATGTAACCTATAAGATTTGCTAGTCAGAGAGTAATTAATAAAGATACCTTCATCACTTCTTGCATCAACGTACCAAGGTTTTCCTTACCATTGTTGTGAACAAAACAAGTGAAACCAAAAGGTTTGAAATAAGAAATTTTTGGATTTCTTCCTTTGAAAAGTTCATAGGGGTTCTTCTTCAAAATTGTACTAATTAGGCACCTGTTAAGTATGTAGTTGGATGTGTTCCAGCTTTTGCTCATTATTACTTTGGTAACTTGTTCTCTAGAAGCATTGTCCTTGACATATCTTCAACAGTCTTGTTCTTTCTTTCAACAACACCATTCTGTTGAGGAGTTCTTGGAGCAGAAGAGTTGTGAGAAATCCCATGGTTAGCACAAAATAAATCAAACTCAAGCTGATCAATAATCTACCATGATCACTTTGATTGAAGCATTTGGCAGATTTTTTAAAGTTGGAAGCTCCGTCCAACGTTTTTAAAATTCAGTTAGAGCTTCATATTTATCTATAATAAACATAACCCAAGTAAATCTAGAATAATCATCAACAACAACTAACATATAGTTCTTACACAGATCCATGTGAAGTAGTCCTCATAGGACCACAAAGATCTATGTGAAGTAGTTCAATGGGTCTAGTAGTACATATAAATTTCTTTGGTTTGAATGAGCTCCTTGTCTGCTTACCTTGAGCACAGCTTTCCATATTTCATCATCTCTGAATTTAATAGAAGGCAATCCTCTTACCAGATCTTTAGAGATTAACTTGTTTAATGTATGCAAGCTGATGTGTCCAATCTTTCCGTGCCAAAACTTTGAATAATCTTTTAAGGCCTTGAGACACTTTAAGCTTCAACCTTCAACTTTGTTAGTGTGTAAAGTATAGACATTGTTTGACCTTGAGGCAGTGATAATGGAAATTCCATATTTCTCATTTTGCACCACACATTCCTCTTTGTCAAAGATAACCTTGTTACCGTTATCAAAAAGTTGGGATACACTAAGCAGATTGAACTTCAAACCATCAACTAAATAGACATCAGAAATAGAATTTTCAGAGTCAGAACCAACTTTACCAATACCTAAAATGGTTAAATTCCTTTTGTCACAAAGTGTTATTCATCCTTCATATTTCTCAGTTCTGAGAATAAAGATCTCTTTCCACTCATATGTCTGGAGCATCCACTATCCATGAACCATCTTTGATCTTTACTCTTGGTGACATCTCGCAAACACCATTCACTTCCTTAACCAGCTGTTAGACCAAGTGTGGAATTTAAATTCATATTCAGGGTCAACCATGTTAGGTGGTCTAACCCCTTTTGGAACCCAAATATGTCGAACTTGTCCTTTAAGTTGAAAAGGAAAATTGTTCCTCATTATTTGAGGGTCTCATCTTCGAGAAGGACAAGTCACTTTAACATGAACGATTCTATTGCAGTAATGGCACTTAGGTGAAGTTTTGTTACTAGCCTTCACAAATCTGGTGTTGCTCTTTCTAGGAAAGTTTGTATTGTAGCCAATACCAGTTTTGTGAACAGACTGTAAGCTTCCTCCAAGAATAAAATTGTGCTTGGAGCCAGCAATCTTTGTCATAGCATTCTTAGCATCTTAAAGTTTCTCATTTAGAGTAGTCTTTTCCTCCACTAATTCATCACTATGATGCCTAGAGCAACAATTTTGTCACTCAAAAGAGAGTCTTAGTGACAACATCCTTGACTTGAGTTTTCAAGGCCTTGAAACTGGTTTCCAAGGCATTGAAATATCTGTCAGAATTCTTATGAGAAATTTCAAGGCTTTGATTTTTACAAACAAGTTCCAAGTTCTCTTTTGCTTGCTAATGAACATTTTCTTTCAAAGTTCTAATCTCTTTCAGACAGTCCTCCTTATTTTAAAGCATTGTTCTAAGATAGTCAGTGAGGACATCCGTAGGCTTACAAATCAAATAGTTTACCATTACCTTAATGTTGTTTTCAGAATCACTAGAGGAGTCAAAATCACTCCAGGAAGCTACCATCGCTTTCTTTCTTCTGTCATGATCTTTCTTCTGAAAATGTTTTCTTTTCTTCTGTGGACAGTCTCTGATCGGGTGTCCTGCATCACCTCACTCAAATAAATTCATTATTTAGCATTATTACCATGGTAGATAGCTTTACCTTTGTAGTCTCTGTTACTGGAGGATATGTATTTGTCCTTGCTGAAGTCTTTGTTTCCAAAGTTCTTTTTCATATTTAGAATCCTCGTCAAGGCTTTGAAAATGAGAGAAAAAGGATCTTCATCATCATCTTCTTCTAGTTCAATGCTTTGATATGATTCACTCTCCTTGGCCTTAAGAGCTATGTTTTTGACACTTTCTGGTAAATCTTCATCAGCTTCATTCATAGAGATCTCATATGTAAGCAAATTTCCTTGCAAGTCATCAAGTTAAAGAGTTGATAGATCTTTAGCTTTTTCAATGGCTGTAGTCTTTGGTTCCCATTTTTCTTTTGGAAGACTTTGCAGAATCTTTCAAACATTTTCTTCATTGGAAATGTGTTTTCCCAATAAATCAAGGTTGTTGACAATATCAGTGAATCTTTTGAACATGTCTCTGATGGATTCATCTTGTATAGCCCATATTACCTAAGGAATATGTTGATCTTGGTTTGGTTGACTTGGCTAGTTCCTTCAAAGGTCACCACAAGCTTATCCCATATCTCCTTGGCAGTCTTACATCCTGAAATCCTGTTAAATTCATTTTCACTCAAAGCATAATATAAAAGATTCATAACTCTATAATTTTTTGAAAATTGCTCTAATTTAGAAGAAGAAAGTGAATCCTTAGTTTTGGGAGCTCTAATCCCATCTTTCTGTGTATAGAATAAATGATGACCCTTCTGAATGATAGTCCAAAGCTTTATATCTTGATCAATGATGAAAATTTTCATCTGGGCTTTCCAGTGCACAAAGTTGTCACCAAAGAACAAAAGGATGTCAATTTGCAGCTCTTCCCTGTGAGGAACCACCATCTCCTACAGTACTCATAATCGCAAGATATTTAGATCTATGAAGTGATACAAGCTCTGATACCAATTGAAGGAAAGTATAGTAGGAATAACTAAAGGATCAATACTCTAGAAGGGGGGTTGAATAGAGTATGGCAACTTTTGAAACTTATGCTAAAAGAGTGGTTTCAAAGAAGTTTGTGAAATGCATCAAATATTTTCAGGAATTGAAAAGAGTTTCAAGTCTTTGAAATCAAAACAGATAGTAAAGAGAAATTTGAATGTTTTCTAGGCCTTGAATTGAGTTTCAAGCCCTTGAATTGAAACCTGTTTTGAGCACAGTATAAGCTAAGTAAAATGAAGCAAATTAATGCAAGAGACACAGTGATTTATAGTGTTCATTCCACTTGGACCTACCTCTCTACCTCAGGGACTTAATCCCTGCAGGATTTTCAAGTCAATTATTATCAATCAAAAGCTAAGCCCTAGTTCTCACGCACACAGAGATACATTATTCTATTACACCTTGTGGTTCTCACTAACCTATCTAGTACCTGCTCTAGCTAACTGATTAAATAAGAATTCTCTATTGTTCACCATAAACAATCCACGAGAATAAGAACTGAATGTATTATCTAAATTATATACAAATGATGATCTAAAAAGAAGAACAATGAGAGCTAATTCTTCAGTGAAAATGTAGTGTTCTTTAGATGATTGGATTTTGGGATGTAGATCTTCTTCTTGGTTACTTGTCAATCTTATGTGGAGTTTGAATGCCTCTTTATGTTCTGCTCTATTGTGTAACGAAATTCTTCATTCAAAAATTCGTTTATGCAGCTTGTTTGAATTGAAGATATGCATGATCGTCATCAACAAACTTTCCTAAAATTCAGTTGCAAGTCTTTGACTCTTCTAACAGCTCTCCCCAACAGGTAGTTGCTCTGTATCTTCAAAGATACTGACTTGATCTTGTTTGTTAGAATATTGTAAATGTTTATATACAGCAGATCAATGTGCATAATAACTTTGACATGTTGATTTCTATCTTGCATTCAAATAGATTGGGAAACAATCCTGCAAAATAAAAAACTATATATCCATGAAAAAACTGAGTCAAACAGATAGATTAATCACGATTTAGAGTAGAATAATGATTTGTCTTTCATCATTAAATAACATGTAAAAATTCATAAGAGATCAGGTGTTAGCATAGAATCAAAAGCTCCCCCTAGTTCAAGCCAAAATCTGTAGTGCTTCTTTCAAACCCTTGAAACTAGTTTCAAGACCTTGAAACAGACAAGATGTTTCAAGCCTTTTAAATAGGCTGAACTTAAAGGGTCCACAAGACGTTGCGGAGAAACCACCTACTCGAGTAACACAAGAACCTCGCAGAACATGTAGGATGCGTTAAGAGCCAGATTTATATGGATTTCTCGTGACAATACTCGGTGATGTATTGATCATGGATCAAGATGAGTCTACAACCTATGAGGAGGCCACCACTGGGCCGGACTCTAAGAAATGGCTTGGAGCCATGAGATCCAAAATGGAATCCATTGTTGAAGTAGATGCCCTAGTGGCAATCTAAACTTAGTATGAACATTGTTTGGCTAGAATATTCATTTATTATTTATGTAGATATTTAGTATAATAAAGCTCTTAGATTGCAATTGTTGTTTATCTTAAATATTTCTATTCCATTATATTGATTAATAGGACGATCACTATAGACAAGTATGTGGGTCTATTGATATGGAGATATCAAGTATAACACATGGGTATGAATTAGGGGTAATTGCAAACTGGATTAACCCACCATGAGAAGGCCACATTATATTATGTCAATGTCACAAGTGTTCTCGTAGTGACAATGGGTTTGTAATCCTTAGACTTGAAGTCACTGGATACTCTATTTGTGAAATATCATGTTTTTATATTATCAAACGTTAAACCGTAACTAGGTAACTATAAAGATTGTAATCGGGCATGATAGGAAGCAAACTAAGAAATGGTAGTGATGTAGAGAGTATTTGTCCCTCCTACATTATGAGAGTAAATATCCACGACCACTCAAGGGGTAGTGCTTATCGAATGTCTGGCCATACTCCGATAAATCAATATAGGATATTGATGCTATTTGTACAGATAAGCCTATTCCCAGGATCGAGAAACAATGGATTGGATATACGAGTGTGACATTTATGTCTCGTGTCCAATCCGGATATAGAGAAAAAGTAATAGATACAACATGATAACATTGGGCACATGGTTTTGTCGGATCCCTGACAATTTCTGTTAGTTGGGGTGGCATAGATGTGTTGATAGACACCGCTCTATGTTTGTAATCGTTACTACGAACTAAGTAGAAACCTACGGGGTCACAAAACTTATGGATTAAACTTGATATGGATATAATTAGTTGGACTAATTAATTAAAAGGATGAAAACACAACTGTAAGCAAAGTTAGTAGGACTAATTTGCAAAGTGGACTAATCCGTGCATGCACAAGATTAGTATTGGGGCAAATATGTGGTTAATAAGGACTTAATAACTATATAAGGGTAGTCCTAACTTATTATTTCACAAAAGCGTCATTGCTGAGTGAAATAACAAAGCAAGGAGATAGAGTTACCAAATAAGTTATCCGCCCCTACACGTCGGCTGCAAAATTGGACCCCCATCCCTTGATGGTACGGCCACCTGCTCCGTTTTGTGTGATTCTTTTCTGCCTTCTTCTTTGCATAGCTAGCACTAAGACGTGAAAAATATTCCATCTTTCAATCCTAGGTTTTGATACTTGTAGAGACGTGGACATCATTCTGCGTAGTGATCATAGAGTCAAACAAGGTACACCATTGTTTATCCCTTATCACGTTATGAATGCTTCCCTACGATCCGTGGAGGGCTTTGATCATGAATTTATTTATGGTTATTTAGCTGTGTTACCTGCATTAAAACCCTACAGTGGTATCTCACCCACAGGTCGTGGCACATAACGTGATTTATGTGTTAACATTTTATCTGTTTTTACACTGTATCATTACTTTTCGCGAAAACTGATATTGGCATAATGATGTAAGTTGAATATGATTTGATAGGGAATGAGCCAATTTCACATATCGTATAATTTTTGGCAACTTTCTTTCACATATGATGTGAGTTTTGAGAATTTGAAAAGCTAGGGTTTGGGCACAATTGGGAAAAAGAAGGTCTTTCTCTACAATTGGGAATATGGACGCAAGGGAAGAAGGAGAGTTTTGGAATCAACCCTATAGGATTCGGCAACTAGGTGACCGCCTCCTCCCTTGGCGCGTGGGTGGGGCTGGCTGGTTTAACCGAGCCGCTAGGTCACATCGGTACGGGTTGGTCCGGCGGGTCCTTGGGGTTCGCCCAATTGTATTGGTGTGACTCCGTGGACCGTTTTGACCCTAGAAAATCCGAAAATCAATGAAAATTGACCAAGCGCGTAAAAATTGGATTTTAACTGTATTATTTATTTATCGCATTGTGGTTTGATATGGCCTAGAATGTGGATGTTTAATTTTGTGGTGAGGATTTTTTTGGTTTATTGTAATTAAATTTACGGCCTCCATGTTAGATAAATAGATTATAGTCAAGGCATGGAGAAGAAGTTCAAAGACTAAAGAAACAATAAGACAATGGAGACCCACAAACTAGGAAGCGAGGACTAAAGTTGGAGGCACATGGAGATGGGCTTGTCACTTTAGGGCTTATAGATATTTTTGAAAAACTGTAAGGTAGGTAGAAATACATGAACAATACCCTAGAAAGGGGGGGGGTTGAATAGAGTATGACAACTTTTGCTAAAAGAGTGGTTTCAAAGAAGTTTGTGGCGAGCAGTAAGTATTTCAAGGCCTTGAAATAAACTTCATGTCCTTCGAATCAAAACATATAGTAGAAAGAATGCAGATAGTTTTCAAGGCCTTGAAATGGCTTTCAAGTCCTTGAACAGAAAACATGTTTTGTGCACTAAATAAGCTAAGTAGTGAACAGTTAGAACAATGCAAGAGACACAGAGATTTATAGAGTTCATTCCACTTGGACCATCCTCTCTACCTCAGGGACTTGATCCCTGCAGGATTTTCACCTCAATTCTTATTAATCAAAAGCTAAGCCCTAGATCGCAAGCATAGAGAGTTCCCTTACTCTGCTACAGCTTTTGGTTCTCACAAACCTATCTAGTACCTGCCTAGCTAACTTATTCAACAAGAATTCTCAATTGTTCACTTGAAAAACTCAGGAGAATCAGATATGAGAAGTATTATCTAAATTATATACAAATTAAGATCAGATTGAAGGGAAATGAGAACTCATGAAGCAGTTGAGTGTGCAATTATTTTCTGGATGAGTGGGTTGAGCGAAATGAATCTCCTTCTTTTTTGCTTTTCAATCCATAAAATGTATAAGTGTCAAAGAAAGATACCTTCATCACTTTTGGCATCAAACATACATAGATTGTCCTTAACATTGTTGTGAATAAAATAAGTGCAGCCAAAATGTTTGATGTAAGAGATGTTTGGATTTCTTCCTTTGAAAAGATCATGGGGAGTCTTCTTCAAGAAAGCCCTAATCAGACACCTGTTAAGTATGTAGTTGGCAGTGTTTACAGCTTCTTCCCAGAAGGACTTTGGCGAAAAAAAATCCAGAAGCATGGTCCTTGACATGTCATCAAGAGTCATGTCCTTTCTTTCAACAACACCATTCTGTTGAGGATTTCTTAGAGCAGAGAAGTTATGAGAGATTACATGCATAGCGCAAAATTAATCAAATTCAAGTTCCTCAAATTCTTTACCATGATCACTTCTAGTTAAAGTAATATGCAGGTTTCTCAGGGTTTGAAGCTCCTTACAAAGCTTGCAAATTCATACATATTCAAACAAGGTACACAATTGTTTATCCCTTATCACGTTATGAATGCTTCCCTACGATCCGTGGCGGGCTTTGATCATGAATTTATTTATGGTTATTTAGCTGTGTTACCTGCATTAAAACCCTACAGTGGTATCTCAACCACAGGTCGTGGCACATAACGTGATTTATGTGTTAACATTTTATCTGTTTTTACACTGTATCATTACTTTTCGCGAAAACTGATATTGGCATAATGATGTAAGTTGAATATGATTTGATAGGGAATGAGCCAATTTCACATATCGTATAATTTTTGGCAACTTTCGTTCACATATGATGTGAGTTTTGAGAATTTGAAAAGCTAGGGTTTGGGCACAATTGGGAAAAAGAAGGTCTTTCTCTACAATTGGGAATATGGACGCAAGGGAAGAAGGAGAGTTTTGGAATCAACCCTATAGGATTCGGCAACTAGGTGACCGCCTCCTCCCTTGGCGCGTGGGTGGGGCTGGCTGGTTTAACCGAGCCGCTAGGTCACATCGGTACGGGTTGGTCCGGCGGGTCCTTGGGGTTCGCCCAATTGTATTGGTGCGACTCCGTGGACCGTTTTGACCCTAGAAAATCCGAAAATCAATGAAAATTGACCAAGCGCGTAAAAATTGGATTTTAACTGTATTATGTTATTTATCGCATTGTGGTTGGATATGGCCTAGGTTGTGGATGTTTAATTTTGTGGTAAGGATTTTTTTGGTTTATTGTAATTAAATTTACGGCCTCCATGTTAGATAAATAGATTATAGTCAAGGCATGGAGAAGAAGATCAAAGACTAAAGAAACAATAAGACAATGGAGACCCACAAGCTAGGAAGCGTGGACTAAAGTTGGAGGCACATGGAGATGGGCTTGTCACTTTAGGGCTTATAGATATTTTTGAAAAACTGTAAGGTAGGTAGAAATACAGGAACAATACCCTAGAAAGGGGGGGAGGGGGTTGAATAGAGTATGACAACTTTTGCTAAAAGAGTGGTTTCAAAGAAGTTTGTGGCGAGCAGTAAGTATTTCAAGGCCTTGAAATAAACTTCATGTCCTTCGAATCAAAACATATAGTAGAAAGAATGCAGATAGTTTTCAAGGCCTTGAAATGGCTTTCAAGTCCTTGAACAGAAAACATGTTTTGTGCACTAAATAAGCTAAGTAGTGAACAGTTAGAACAATGCAAGAGACACAGAGATTTATAGAGTTCATTCCACTTGGACCATCCCCTCTACCTCAGGGACTTGATCCCTGCAGGATTTTCACCTCAATTCTTATTAATCAAAAGCTAAGCCCTAGATCTCAAGCATAGAGAGTTCCCTTACTCTGTTACAGCTTTTGGTTCTCACAAACCTATCTAGTACCTGCTCTAGCTAACTTATTCAACAAGAATTCTCAATTGTTCACTTGAAAAACTCAGGAGAATCAGATATGAGAAGTATTATCTAAATTATATACAAATTAAGATCAGATTGAAGGGAAATGAGAACTCATGAAGCAGTTGAGTGTGCAATTATTTTCAGGATGAGTGGGTTGAGCGAAATGAATCTCCTTCTTTGTTGCTTTTCAATCCATAAAATGTATAAGTGTCAAAGAAAGATACCTTCATCACTTTTGGCATCAAACATACATAGATTGTCCTTAACATTGTTGTGAATAAAATTAGTGCAGCCAAAATGTTTGATGTAAGAGATGTTTGGATTTCTTCCTTTGAAAAGATCATAGGGAGTCTTCTTCAAGAAAGCCCTAATCAGACACCTGTTAAGTATGTATTTGGCAATGTTTACAGCTTCTTCCCAGAAGGACTTTGGCGAAAAAAAATCCAGAAGCATGGTCCTTGACATGTCATCAAGAGTCATGTCCTTTCTTTCAACAACACCATTCTGTTGAGGATTTCTTAGAGCAGAGAAGTTATGAGAGATTACATGCATAGCGCAAAATTAATCAAATTCAAGTTCCTCAAATTCTTTACCATGATCACTTCTAGTTAAAGTAATATGCAGGTTTCTCAGGGTTTGAAGCTCCTTACAAAGCTTGCAAATTCATACATATTCAAACAAGGTACACAATTGTTTATCCCTTATCACGTTATGAATGCTTCCCTACGATCCGTGGAGGGCTTTGATCATGAATTTATTTATGGTTATTTAGCTGTGTTACCTGCATTAAAACCCTACAGTGGTATCTCACCCACAGGTCGTGGCACATAACGTCATTTATGTGTTAACATTTTATCTGTTTTTACACTGTATCATTACTTTTCACGAAAACTGATATTTGCATAATGATGTAAGTTGAATATGATTTGATAGGGAATGAGCCAATTTCACATATCGTATAATTTTTGGCAACTTTCGTTCACATATGATGTGAGTTTTGAGAATTTCAAAAGCTAGGGTTTAGGCACAATTGGGAAAAAGAAGGTCTTTCTCTACAATTGGGAATATGGACGCAAGGGAAGAAGGAGATTTTTGGAATCAACCCTATAGGATTCGGCAACTAGGTGACCGCCTCCTCCCTTGGCGCGTGGGTGGGGCTGGCTGGTTTAACCGAGCCGCTAGATCACATCGGTACGGGTTGGTCCGGCGGGTCCTTGGGGGTTCGCCCAATTGTATTGGTGCGACTCCGTGGACCGTTTTGACCCTAGAAAATCCGAAAATCAATGAAAATTGACCAAGCGCGTAAAAATTGGATTTTAATTGTATTATTTATTTATCGCATTGTGGTTGGATATGGCCTAGGTTGTGGATGTTTAATTTTGTGGTGAGGATTTTTTTGGTTTATTGTAATTAAATTTACGGCCTCCATGTTAGATAAATAGATTATAGTCAAGGCATGGAGAAGAAGATCAAAGACTAAAGAAACAATAAGACAATGGAGACCCACAAGCTAGGAAGCGTGGACTAAAGTTGGAGGCACATGGAGATGGGCTTGTCACTTTAGGGCTTATAGATATTTTTGAAAAACTGTAAGGTAGGTAGAAATACAGGAACAATACCCTAGAAAGGGGGGGGGGTTGAATAGAGTATGACAACTTTTGCTAAAAGAGTGGTTTCAAAGAAGTTTGTGGCGAGCAGTAAGTATTTCAAGGCCTTGAAATAAACTTCATGTCCTTCGAATCAAAACATATAGTAGAAAGAATGCAGATAGTTTTCAAGGCCTTGAAATGGCTTTCAAGTCCTTGAACAAAAAACATGTTTTGTGCACTAAATAAGCTAAGTAGTGAACAGTTAGAACAATGCAAGAGACACAGAGATTTATAGAGTTCATTCCACTTGGACCATCCTCTCTACCTCAGGGACTTGATCCCTGCAGGATTTTCACCTCAATTCTTATTAATCAATAGCTAAGCCCTAGATCTCAAGCATAGAGAGTTCCCTTACTCTGTTACACCTTTTGGTTCTCACAAACCTATCTAGTACCTGCTCTAGCTAACTTATTCAACAAGAATTCTCAATTGTTCACTTGAAAAACTCAGGAGAATCAGATATGAGAAGTATTATCTAAATGATATACAAATTAAGATCAGATTGAAGGGAAATGAGAACTCATGAAGCAGTTGAGTGTGCAATTATTTTCTGGATGAGTGGGTTGAGCGAAATGAATCTCCTTCTTTGTTGCTTTTCAATCCATAAAATGTATAAGTGTCAAAGAAAGATACCTTCATCACTTTTGGCATCAAACATACATAGATTGTCCTTAACATTTTTGTGAATAAAATAAGTGCAGCCAAAATGTTTGATGTAAGAGATGTTTGGATTTCTTTCTTTGAAAAGATCATGGGGAGTCTTCTTCAAGAAAGCCCTAATCAGACACCTGTTAAGTATGTAGTTGGCAGTGTTTACAGCTTCTTCCCAGAAGGACTTTGGCGAAAAAAAATCCAGAAGCATGGTCCTTGACATGTCATCAAGAGTCATGTCCTTTCTTTCAACAACACCATTCTGTTGAGGATTTCTTAGAGCAGAGAAGTTATGAGAGATTACATGCATAGCGCAAAATTAATCAAATTCAAGTTCCTCAAATTCTTTACCATGATCACTTCTAGTTAAAGTAATATGCAGGTTTCTCAGGGTTTGAAGCTCCTTACAAAGCTTGCAAATTCATACATATTCAAACAAGGTACACAATTGTTTATCCCTTATCACGTTATGAATGCTTCCCTACGATCCGTGGAGGGCTTTGATCATGAATTTATTTATGGTTATTTAGCTGTGTTACCTGCATTAAAACCCTACAGTGGTATCTCACCCACAGGTCGTGGCACATAACGTGATTTATGTGTTAACATTTTATCTGTTTTTACACTATATCATTACTTTTCGCGAAAACTGATATTGGCATAATGATGTAAGTTGAATATGATTTGATAGGGAATGAGCCAATTTCACATATCGTATAATTTTTGGCAACTTTCGTTCACATATGATGTGAGTTTTGAGAATTTGAAAAGCTAGGGTTTGGGCACAATTGGGAAAAAGAAGGTCTTTCTCTACAATTGGGAATATGGACGCAAGGGAAGAAGGAGAGTTTTGGAATCAACCCTATAGGATTCGGCAACTAGGTGACCGCCTCCTCCCTTGGCGCGTGGGTGGGGCTGGCTGGTTTAACCGAGCCGCTAGGTCACATCGGTACGGGTTGGTCCGGCGTGTCCTTGGGGTTCGCCCAATTGTATTGGTGCGACTCCGTGGACCGTTTTGACCCTAGAAAATCCGAAAATCAATGAAAATTGACCAAGCGCGTAAAAATTGGATTTTAATTGTATTATTTATTTATCGCATTGTGGTTGGATATGGCCTAGGTTGTGGATGTTTAATTTTGTGGTGAGGATTTTTTTGGTTTATTTTAATTAAATTTACGGCCTCCATGTTAGATAAATAGATTATAGTCAAGGCATGGAGAAGAAGATCAAAGACTAAAGAAACAATAAGACAATGGAGACCCACAAGCTAGGAAGCGTGGACTAAAGTTGGAGGCACATGGAGATGGGCTTGTCACTTTAGGGCTTATAGATATTTTAGAAAAACTGTAAGGTAGGTAGAAATACAGGAACAATACCCTAGAAAGGGGGGGGGGGTTGAATAGCGTATGACAACTTTTGCTAAAAGAGTGGTTTCAAAGAAGTTTGTGGCGAGCAGTAAGTATTTCAAGGCCTTGAAATAAACTTCATGTCCTTCGAATCAAAACATATAGTAGAAAGAATGCAGATAGTTTTCAAGGCCTTGAAATGGCTTTCAAGTCCTTGAACAGAAAACATGTTTTGTGCACTAAATAAGCTAAGTAGTGAACAGTTAGAACAATGCAAGAGACACAGAGATTTATAGAGTTCATTCCACTTGGACCATCCTCTCTACCTCAGGGACTTGATCCCTGCAGGATTTTCACCTCAATTCTTATTAATCAATAGCTAAGCCCTAGATCTCAAGCATAGAGAGTTCCCTTACTTTGTTACAGCTTTTGGTTCTCACAAACCTATCTAGTACCTGCTCTAGCTAACTTATTCAACAAGAATTCTCAATTGTTCACTTGAAAAACTCAGGAGAATCAGATATGAGAAGTATTATCTAAATGATATACAAATTAAGATCAGATTAAAGGGAAATGAGAACTCATGAAGCAGTTGAGTGTGCAATTATTTTCTGGATGAGTGGGTTGAGCGAAATGAATCTCCTTCTTTGTTGCTTTTCAATCCATAAAATGTATAAGTGTCAAAGAAAGATACCTAAATCACTTTTGGCATCAAACATACATAGATTGTCCTTAACATTGTTGTGAATAAAATAAGTGCAGCCAAAATGTTTGATGTAAGAGATATTTGGATTTCTTCCTTTGAAAAGATCATAGGGAGTCTTCTTCAAGAAAGCCCTAATCAGAAACCTGTTAAGTATGTAGTTGGCAGTGTTTACAGCTTCTTCCCAGAAGGACTTTGGCGAAAAAAAATCCAGAAGCATGGTCCTTGACATGTCATCAAGAGTCATGTCCTTTCTTTCAACAACACCATTCTGTTGAGGATTTCTTAGAGCAGAGAAGTTATGAGAGATTACATGCATAGCGCAAAATTAATCAAATTCAAGTTCCTCAAATTCTTTACCATGATCCCTTCTAGTTAAAGTAATATGCAGGTTTCTCAGGGTTTGAAGCTCCTTACAAACCATGAATATGAATCTAGATTTACTTGGGTGATGCTTCTTAAAGTAATATGCATATCTCTCTTTAAATTCTGAGAACAGGGATCTCTTTCTACTCATGTTTGTGGAGAAACCAATATCCATAAACCATTTCAATTCCTTCTTTTTGGTGACAGCCTGCAAAAACTATTCATCGCCTTACCCAGCTGTTAGACCAAGTGTGGAATTTAGATTCATATTCATGGTCAGCCATGTGAGGTGGTCAAACCCCAAAATATGTCTAACTTGTCCTTTGAGTTGAACTTGAAAAGTGTTCTTCATTATGTGAGGGTCTCTTCTTATAAAATGACAAGTCATCTTAACATGACCGATTCTGATGCAGCAATGGAATTTAGGAGAAGTTCGGCTACCATCCTTGGTGTTGTTCTTTCTTGGAAAATTTGGTTTGTAACCAATACCAGTTTTGTGAACAGACTTAATGCTCCATCCAAGAATCAGGTTTAAATTTTGTTCTGAGCTAGCAAGTTTGGTCATAACTTTCTTATCATCTTGAAGTTTCACAGCTAGTTTAGTCCTTTCTTACTCCAATTCATCAAACATATGTATTAGAGCAACCATGTTGTCACTCAAGAGAGATTTCTCATTAATTACTTCCTTAACTTGATTTTTTCAAGGCTTTGAAACTTGTTTCCAAAGCCTTGAAATCTCTGTCAGACTTCTTCTGAGAAATTTCAAGATTCTAATTTTGAATGAAAAGTTGTAAGTTTTCTTTTGCTTGCTCATGAACCTTTTCTTTCAAAGTCCTGCTCTCTTTCAGATAGTCCTCTCCATTTAAAAGTATTATTCTAAGATAATCAGAGAGGATATATGTTGGTTTCGAAATCAAATAGTTTACCATTACCTTAATGTTCTTTCAAAACCTTCATCATGCTTGGCCAAAAGGCAGAGGTTGGCCTGGTCTTCCTCTGATTATGAGTCACTTGAGGAGCCTGCATCACACCAAGAAGTTATCATAGCTTTCTTTCATCTGTCATGGTATTTCTTTTGTACGTGTTTGCTTTTTATGTGTGGACAGTCTTTAATAAAATGTCCTGCATCACCACACTATAAAGTTTAAGTGATGATAGATCTTGAGCCTCTTCAAAAGCAGTAGTCTTTGGTTCCCATTTTGCTTTAAGAAGGCTTCTGAAGATCTTCCTGACTTTCTCATCATTGGAAAAACATTTTCCCAAGGAGTCCATATTGTTGACAATGCTCAGTATCTTCAAAGATAGTGAATTTATATAGCAGGGAAGTATGTTAGGAAAGTTTAGATGTGCTTGCACAATCACACAATCAATTTGTTAATCCAATTTTTCTTCCTGCAGAACATGCAGAGAAAGAAACGATTCCTGCAAAATAGGTAACTCTTAATCCCTTTAAAAACATAGTAAAACATATAGATTAGCCACAGTTTAATGTGTCAAAGTGTTTTCTCATTAGTCATAAAGAAATATATAAATATGCATAGGGTATAGGGAATCAGATTAGGATTAAAAGCTCCCCATAAGTTCATGCTATAAACTGCATTGTATTTTTCAAACCTTTGAAAACTGTTTCAAGGCCTTGAAACCGAGAAGCTGTTATCGAGCCTTTGAAAAAAGGTGAACTTACAATTCTCATAGGCTTGGGAATATCTTAGTCTTAGGGGCCATATCCATATAATTTTTATTTACTTGTTTATGTATTATTTATATTTGGTGTATGGTTGGTGCATTCAAAACATAACAATATAATAATAAAAAAGTTGGATCTGTTATTTGGGATTGCCCAATCTAAATAAGTACATCAAGTTGATGGGATGAACAAGACAAATAAATAAATGACAAGGTAATCCCTCCAATGATAAATACTGAGTTTTGCCTTCCCTTACTTAAAACCCATCATGATCAGGGTCTACTAAATTCGGGCTTGCCAAAGCATTGCGATTTAATTCATCATGGTGTGACGCGGCAGCACAAGCAACTAATGTGTGATTGTTTAAGTAAGAGGTTAAACACAACTTGGTTGTCTCAATTGGATTGAAAAACTTAGAGGCAAGGAAACTAGGATTATCTATGAGATAGATAAATAAGGAGTTATTTGCCTAATTGAACCGAGAGTTGCATATGATGCAAATGGAAATGTTCCTACCTAAATAACTGATTTTTGGGTGACTTGCCAAGCAAGCTAGAAAAGAAAGTGAAATATGAATGTTGGCCCACTAGAAAGTATATGATATTTTTCGCATTAATGGTGAGAGCTATTAATCCTTGAAAATAGTGGTTGCTATACTTTATATTATAGCCATCGTTAAATGTAGTTAATTGTTCACAAATACTAAAATTGCATATTTCTCATTATTTAGAATTTCAATGGCAAACAATCAACAAACTTCGACACCATTCATGTGTTCTGTCCTTGAGAAGGATAAGTTGTCTGGAACCAATTTTCTAGACTGGTACAGAAACTGAGAATTGTTCTCAAGCAAGAAAACAAGTTGTGCGTCTTAGACAATCCTGTTCCAGTGTCACCGGCTCAAGATGTTGTTCTAGCTATCGTAAGGGCACATCAGAAAAGTGATGATGATAATAATGATGTGACTTGTGTCATGCTTTGCACCATGAACTCTGAGCTTCAAAAGAAACATGAGAACATAGAGGCGTACGATATGATCATACATTTGAGGCAGCTATTTCAGGAGCAGGCAAGGTATGAGTGGTATGAAGTAACCAAAGCACAGTTCAAGGCAGTCTGCCAGAGGGGAACCCAGTAGCGCCTCATGTACTCCGTATGATCGGATACGTGGGGAATCTCGAGAGGTAAGGCTTCCCGTTTGGCCTAGATTTGGCACTGATCTCATCCTGCAATTGTTTCCAGATAGTTATAGCTAGTTCATCATGAACTATAACATGAATGAGATCAATAAAACTCTGCCAGACCAGCTCAATATGTTGAGGACCTCTAAACAAAGCAATAATAAAGGCAAAGGAAAAGCCACAATGATGGTCAATAAAGGGAAGAGAAAGCGAGTTTCTTCTAACTCAAAAGGAAAGAGAAACCATGCTGAAAAATCCAAGGAAGTTGCCTTAAAGCCTGCTGGTGGCGTGTCAAAGGGCGCGTATAAGTCAGACAGGCCAATCGAAGAGGAACTTCCCCAAGTATCTAGAAGATAAAAGGCTTGGAATACTGATTCCACCACCACCAGGTATTTTTGTTATAGATCAATTTTTCTATCTCTTCATCTTGGGTATTGGATCCTGGATGTGGATCTCACACTTGTCGAAATGTGCAAGATTTAAAGAGAAGTAGAGGATTGCCTAAACGGGAGATATACTTGCGCGTGGGGAAGGGAGCTAGAGTCGATGCATTAGCCGTAGGCGTTTATGATTTATCTTTACCTTCAAGTCTTATTTTAAAAATAAGAAATTTCTATTATGTGCCTGTTATAAGACGAAACATTATTTCTATTTCTTGTATGGACGAGAAATGTTTTTCTATTAAAATAAAGGACAGTTGTTGCTCCATATATTTTGATAGTATGCACTATTGTAGTGCGCTTTAGTCTAATGGATTGCATATCCTTGATCTAAATAATTCAATCCATAACATAAAAGCTAAGAGGATTAAAACTAACTATTAAAATCCTACTTATCTATGACATTGTCGTTTACGCCATATAAACGAGAAACACATTTCTAGACTCCATAAGAATGGATTTCTAGACTCATTTGATTATGAATCACATCAGACATGTGAATCATGTTTATTAGGAAAAATTACAAACTCCCCTTTCAATAATAAAAATGAGAGGATTAGTGAGTTATTGGAACTCATAAATACTGATTGAAAGATAGTAATGTAGGTAAAATATAGGATCAAGACAGTAGAATGGGGGGGTGAATAGATTATGGCAAATTTTCCAAAAGAGTGGTTTCAAAGAAGTTTGTACAAATCATTGAGTATTTCAAGGCATTGAAATCAGTTTCAAGTCCTTGAAATCAGAACATAGAGTAAAAGAGAATTGATATTTTTCAAGGCCTTGAAATAAGTTTCAAGTCCTTGAACTGAAACCTGTTTTGAGCAGTAAATAAGATAAGTATAGAACAATAAGTGAAATGTAAGAGACACAAGGACTTATAGAGTTCAGTCCACTTGGACCTACGTCTCTACCTCGGGGACTTGATCCCTGCTGGATTTTCAACTAAATTCTTATTAATCTAAAGCTAAGCACTAGATCTCAAGCACAAAGAGTTCCCTTACTCTGTTACAACTTGTGATTCTAACTAACCTATCTAGTACCTTCTCTAACTAACTGATTCAATATGAATTCTCTATTATTCACATGGACAACTCACGAGAATAAGATATGGGAAGTATTATCAAAATGATATACATATTAAGTACATAAAGAAGAGCATTGAGAACTAGTGAAGCAGTTGAATGTGCAGTGATCTTATGCTGATTGGATTGAGTGAAATGAATCTCCTTCTGTGTTGCTTTTCAATTCTTTAGAGTGTTTCTTTGTCTCTGTAATCGTTTTCTTCTAATTGTCACACCAATTCGCTATCTAATGCTGCTAGTTTGAATCGCAGATCTTTTGGAACAGATTTTCCTAAAATCAAGCAGCATATCTTGGCTTCTATAACAGCTCTTCTGAACGGCTAGTTTCTCAGTATCTTCAAAGATACTTACTTGATATTTTAGCTAAGTATGTTAGGAAGGTCTAGGGAGGTTTGCACAAGAACATAATCAATTTGACAACCTTATTTCCTTTCCTGCAAAAACACAGTTTAGGAAATAGTTCTTACAAAATAGGTAACTAACTAAGCCTGCAAGAACTTAGTTAAACAGAGAGATTAGCTAGAGTATCATTATGGTTTGTCTTTCATTATCAAATTAAACATAATCAAGCATAGGAGATCAGGAGTCAGATTTATAATGAAAAGATCCCCCTAAGTTCATGCTAACTGCAGTATATATTTCAAATCATCTAAAGTTGATTCCAGGCCTTGAAACAGTGCTGCTATTTAAGACCTTTGAAACAAGCTGAACTTTCAATCCCCCCTGTGATGAAAGACAAAACCACAATTCTATTAAGAACTGGTTCTCTGCAAAAAAATAGTCATTAGAGCATAGCAGAATATCATGATAATCTTAGCTAATAAACTGAAGCCCAAATTAAATAACAGTTCAACTTATTAAGCAGTTAAGCAATAACAAACATCCTACTGATCCAAACCAGATCTCTAAAACTAAAAAATTAAAATAAATAAACACCCAAATTTCTCCTCCTTTTTGACTTTCATCAAAAATGAATGACAAAATTTTGGATCAAAAGTTTTTGAAAGCTTAAAAAGTTTTGAAGGATCAAAAATTTCCAAGGCGTTGAAAAGAAGATAGAAGAGGCAAGAATCAGGGGATTTTTTTCTCCATCTCCCTTTTGCTCATTATCCTCTTCTCCATTGTCTTTTTCATCATCCTCATCTTCCTGTTCTTCTTCATCCTGAGCAGCTTCTTTACTAGTACCAACAACCATTTCTTACTTAAAAATCTCTGCATCAGCCATCATCTCTGAAATGTTTCCTTTCTTTTTCTTCTTCCTAAAATCCTTGATCAAGATCCCTAATTCAGGACTATCTACATCCTCTTGTTCCTGTTCTTCACCGCCTTGTTCTGGAGAAACTTGTTTCCCTGTGTCGTTTACCCATGCAGCCTCATCTTGAGTAGTATGCTCACTGAATAAGTCCCTTGTTGATCCATCCTGCTTTGATCCTTCTGCAGCTTGTGAAACTTCTTCTTCCATGTGGAGCACATTGATACACTTGAAGATGCTTTCAACCATATACCTCACTTATTTGAACTCAGTTCCAAACTCATGCTGAATTTCTTTCAACTCATCCATATCCTTTTCGAGGACATCAATGTAGGTTTTAATTCAGGTTACACCGCGGAATAACAAAAAAAAAAATTAATCCTGCTCAAACCCGTCCAGGGATCACAAGCAAGCAATCATTACATGATTAGGGTAGAAACATGTCTACCTTAATCTTTGTGATCACTACGAAGAATTGTTTCTTCGTCTCTACGAGTATCCACACCTTGGATCTTCAACTGGAATCCTTCCCACCGTGTAGTGCTAGCAGCGGAATAAAGGAGCAAGGAACACGCAAAAAGAGGCAAAGCCGCGCCCAAGGAGGGCCGAGGGCGTCGCGTAGGGTGACGGGTTGGAGCTTCTTCTCCCAACTTGTCTCTCTTTCTCTCTTTCTTTGTTATGTTCTCTCAATAATGACTTAGAATGAGAAAATAACAATTTAGAGTTCCTTTATACATTTAATAACTCTTTATTAACAATATAATTTCCCCAATACTAATCATGTCCTTACATGGATTGGTCCACTTGCAAATTAGTCCTACTAACTTTGCTTGTGTTGCGTTATGATCCTTTTATAATTAGTCCAACTAATTAATGCCTATATCAAATTTCATACATACGGTGTGTTACCCCATAGGTTTCTACATAGTTGGTAGTAACTGCATACAAACATAGAGTGGTGTCTAGCAACACATCTCTGCCACCAAACTAAGAGAAATAGTCAGTGATCTCGATAAACCTTGTGCCCAATGTTATCGTGTTGTGTTATCCCTTTGTCACTATATCCCGATTGGACACGAGACATATTCGTCACATTGGTATATCCAGCCCATAGATTGTCGATCTTGGGAATAGACTTATCCATGCAGATAGCATCGATATATCCATATTGATTTATCTGAGTCTGGCCAGACATTCCATAAGCTCTACCCCTCTCTTGCTTATGGATATTTACTCCTATTATGTAGGAGGGAAAAATCCTCTCTACATCACTGCCATCTCTCACCTTGCTTCCTATCATGCCTGATTGTTATCGTTATAGTTACCCTGTCACGGTGTAACATTTGATAATATCAAAGCATGATATTTCACAACTAGAGTATTCAGTGACTTCAAGTCTAAGGATTACAAAACCATTAGCCCAACTAGAAGCGCGTGTGACGTTGACATTATCTAATGAAGCCTTCTCGTGGTGGGTCTATCCAGTATGCCATTATTCCTCATGCACACCCATGCATTAGACTTGATATCCCCATATCAATCTACCCACATACTAGTCTATAGTTGAACGTCCCGTTAATCAATATAATGGACTAGGGATATTTAAGTTAAACATCAAAATTGTAATCTAAGGACTTCATTATATTAAATATCTCCATAAACAATACAATGATTATTCTAGCAACTAAAGTTCATACTAAACAGATTGCCATTAGGGCATCCAAAACCAACAATCAAACCTTTGAAGAACCATGGAAAGGTCTTGAGATTGAGAGGGTAGATTTGAAGGAGAGGTCAAGGCTTTGGGTTCTGGAAACTTCTTGGATTGCAGCTCTTCTTCAGACAGATCAGAGTATAACTTCTAAGCTCCCTCACAATTTTTCATGATTCCAATCCTCTCAAAAGCTTTCTCATCAAGCATACCAAAACCAGCTGTAATAGTCTCTTCTCTGTCATTTGGAATGTTAAGGTGTTGGAAGAAAAGAGATAACAGGTTGGCGTAAGACAAAGGGTGCTTTCTTTCCTTGTTTTGAGAATAAATCATGTGTTCCATCACAATTGTAGGAAGATAAATATCATACCCATGCATAATGGAGTACATCAAGTATAACACCCTGTCAGACGACAACTCTTTTGAATTCTCCTTAGGCACTAGACACCTCATTAGGATGGTAAATAACACTTTGTCTTCAACAGTTAGAACAAAGTGTGTTAACTACTTTGAGAAGGTAGCAACATTGGGTAAAAAGAACTCTTCTCTAGCAAGTTTCAAGGCTTCACTCTTGTTGGGATAGTTGTCTGTGTTATACCTCTTTGAACAACCTAAAACATTGGAAAATTCTGAGTGATATAGTTCCATGTCTATGCCACCAACTTTAGATGTAATCATCAAGTTTAAAGTCTTCATTTGCTTCATGTTCAGATAAAAGAACCTAGTAAGTCTATGATTGGAAACTTCCGGAGGGTTTAGAATCTTCCGAAGGGAACTTTTTTAAACCTCTTAATGCACTCCAGATTAATGCTTTTCAACATGTTAACACTAACAATGCTACAATAGGTTACTAGTCTAGAAGCACAACCATCTAACAACATCCCTCTAGAAACATTACTGACAAACCATTTGTTTGTGGGCTTCTCAGAATAGATTTATAGCTCTTTTCCAGTATTCTTCTCTGGTTCATTATCTGTAACCTTCCCTTGTCCTTTGTCAGCTTTGGTAGGCTTCTTCTTCTTCTTCACCTTATTAGGACTAGCAATATGTTCCTCTAGCTGTTTCTCAGGAGAAGATGGGTCTATCTTCTTCTTCTTCGTCTTGCTGGAAGTTTGAGTCTGATCCTTCTCTGTCTTCTTATTTGGAGGAGAAGGAGCCTTTTCTGCACTTGGAGTTCTTGAAATTGAATCATCACTGAGAGTTTGAATTTCTTCTTCAGCAGTCTTTCTCTTATTTTTCATAACCTTTCTTAGGATCTCAAGTTCTTCTTGAGCTCATTAGGGTTTGAGGGTATAGAAGAAAGAGGCGGGATTTATACGAGAGAGAGAAAGGATAAGGTAAATACTGAAGAGTTTGAGTTTTAAAAGGAAATAAAATATTTCCAAATCTTTAAGATGTGCAGTTTTAGTAAAATTCAAAATTTGTGTGACGTGGGAAAGGAAATAGTAAAATACTAATTAAAAAACAAAACTAATTTAAAAAGGTAAAATCAATATTAGGCAAATATCTAGAGGGATAGCACTTAACATTGAAGATCCAATTAATTGACCGTGTAGCATACAAACTTATTTTCAAGACTTTGGAAAGAATTTCAAGGCATTGAAATTCTATTCTGCTAAAGCAAATAAGGTCAAGGCTTTGAAAATTCATTAAAAACTTTGAAAGACATAATACTTACCTGATACTCCCCCTAAACCAATGCTTCCTTATTTAGCATGCCCAATTCAAATCTCAGGGCTGAGAATCCTTTCTCAGGCAATGGTTTATTGAACATATCTGTCAATTGCATGTTAGTAGACACAAATTCAAGAGTTACATCACCTTTATCAGCATGATCTCTGATGAAATGATGTCTAACATCTATGTGTTTTTGTCCTTGGGTGCTGAACAGGATTCTTTGTAATTTATACAACACTGGTGTAGTCACATTTGATAGGTATATCTCTGAAATCTAATCCAAGGTCTCTCATTTTCTGAGTGTAGGGTTTTGATAAGGATTACGCAGCGGAATAAACAATAATTAACTCTGTTCAAGACCCTCCTAGGATCACAGAACTAGACATCAAAACGATGGTAAGGGACGAAACTCATGTGTACCTTAGTCGGTTGAACTGATGACTTCACGTGAAATAGTGTCCACATCTCTATGGAGGTCCACTATTAGAATTGCACTGGATCCTTCTCATGCCTTTGTTCTAGCTAGGGAATAAGGAGGAAGAAGAATATCACGCAAAACGAGACTAAGAGGCAGCGCCTCTTTGGTGGCCGACAGGTAGGAGGACGACACTATGGGGTTCGTACCTAGTATTTTTCTCTCTCCTTGCTTTGTTCTCTCTCTCTCTCTATTGTGATAACAATTATAACACACCTTATGATAAAATAAGCTAGGAGTTCCCTTAAACAATTAATAAGTCCTTATTAACTACATATTAGCCTCAATACTAATCATATCCATACACAGATTAGTTGACCTTGCAATCTAGTCCTACTAAGTTTGCATGTGGTTGCGTGTTGATCCTTCTATTTAATTAGTCCAACTAATTAATTCCCAATTCCTCTTTAATCCATAGGGAGTGTAAACACATAGGTTCCTACTTAGTTTGTAGTAACAATTACTAACAAAGAGCGGTGTCTAGCAACACATCAATGCCACCCAACTAATAGAAATAGTCAGTAATCCGACAAATCTTGTGGCCAATTTTACGGTATTGTATCATCCATTTTCCTCCATATCCGGATTGGACAGGAGACTTACAAGTCACACTCGTATATCCAATCCATAGTTTCTCGATCCTGGGAATAGTCTTATCTATGCAGATAACATCAATATCCTATTAATGTGGGAGGGAAAATCCTATCTACATATTTTCCGTCTATAAGCTTGCTTTCTATTGTGTCCGATTAGCTCCTTTATAACTACCCAATCACGGTGTAGTGTTTGACGATACATAGCACAATATTCCCTAACTGGAGTATCTAGTGACTTCAAGTGTAAGGACCACAATACCATTGTCACTACGAGAAGCACTTGTGACTTTACATAAATTGTATGTAGCCTTCTTGTTGATGGGTCAATCCAGTATGTCATTACCCGTAACTTATACCTATGTGCTAGACTTCATATCTCCATATCAATCTACCCACATACTAGTCTATAGTTGAACGTCCTGTTAATCAATATAATTGACTAAGTATACTTAAGATAAAAAAGACAATGTAATATAAGGACTTCAATATATTAAATATCTCCTGAAATAAATATCTATTCGTAACAGTCTTCCACTTGCACTAGAGCCAATCAGGTGCCTCTCGTATGCCAATAGAAATAGTCTGCCCTTCATGCTTGTGCTAAACAAGCGGCTTTGTGAGTGGATCTGACAGATTCTCATTTGTAGGATTCTTGCCTATCCTCATATCTCCTCGATTGACGATCTCTAGAGTAAGATGGAACTTTTTGAGTACGTGTTTGGATTTATAGTGTGACCTGGGTTCCTTGGACTGTCTAAATACAAACCTAGTGGACCCACAATACTAGGAACCACACCAAGCTCAGTAATGAACTTCCTAATCCAAACAGCTTCATTTGTTGCGCCATTCGTAGCAATGTACTCAGCCTCAGTTGTACAATCAGCAACCGTCTCTTTCATGGAACTTTTCCAGCTCACAGCTCTTCCATTGAGTCAAAACAGGAATCCCGACTACGATCTGAAATCATCTATGTCGGTTTTGAAGCTTGCGTCTGTGTAACCCCTTACACGCAGCACCTCCATATATCAAGAATGCGTCCTTAGTTCTTCTAAAGTACTTAAGGATGTTCTTGACAGCAATCCAGTGACTCTCACCCGGATTGGACTTATATCTTCTTGCCATACTCGGCGCGTATGACACATCTTGTCTAGTACACAACATGGCATACATGATGGATCCTATGGCCAAAGCATAGGGAACCCTACTCATGTGTTCCTTCTCAATCTCATTGGAAGGACAATAAGGCTTCAAAAGGGTTATTCCATGCGACTTGGGCAAGAATCCCTTCTTAGAATCTTGCATGTTGAACCGTTTCAACACATTGTCTATATATGTACTTTGACTTAGGCCGAGAAGCTTCCTAGATCTATCCCTAATGATCTTGATACCAAGTATTTTTGCTGCATGCCCTAAGTCCTTCATTGAGAAACCCTTCCCTAGCGAATCTTTAACAGACTGCAAGGTAGGAATGTCGTTTCCAATGAGTAGTATGTCATCCACATACAAGACCAGAAACACAACAGAGCTCCCACTACCCTTCTTGTTATAACAAGGTTCATCTTCGTTCTTGATGAAGCCAAACTCTTTGACTGCATCATCAAAATGTAGATTCCAACTCCCAGAAGCTTGCTTCAACCTATAAATGGATCGCAGCAACTTACACACTTTATGGCAATGCTCTGGATTTATAAAACCCTGTGGTTGTGTCATGTACACATCTTCAAGGAGGTTTCCATACAGAAATGTTGTTTTGACATCCATCTGCCAAATCTCATAATCGCGATAAGCTGGAATAACAAGTAAGATTCGAATGGACTTGGTCATCACGACTAGGGAAAAGGTTTCATCATAGTCAATACCATGAATCTGTCTGAATCCTTTTTCCACCAATCGGCCCTCATAGGAAATCACATTTCCATCCATTTCGGTCTTCTTTTTGAAGACCCACTTGCACCCTATAAGTCAAGCCCCTTGGGTTGGTTCCACCAAAATCCATACTTTGTTGTCATACATGTATTCCATTACAGATCTCATGGCCTCAAGAAACTTTTTAGAGTTCGGCCCTGAGAACTCCCATTTATGAGTTATCAGTGAGCTTATATTAGAATTTAATAAGTTGAGTTTCCATAAGATTGAGCACGTTTTATCCGACAAAGCCTTTGTAGTATGAAAAAGATAAGTTTGAGCTTAATTGAGAAATCCGAGCGTTTTCGTGCATAAATTGATATTAAATGACATATATAATCGCTTGGTATAGTTGTTCATGTTGTCTTGACAGGAATGAATGCTTAGCGGTAGATTTGAGGCATCAAACGAACTTCGGAAGCAACGGGAGCTAAAGCGGAGTAAAGAGACGCAAAGTTGGAGAAGCTAGAATGACCAGTCTCCACTATTTTCATCATATCTTGAGTTATACAATGAATTTTAGAGTGAGACCGGTGGCAAATGAAAGAAGACTTCAAGAACTTTCCAACAATAGGTCGCAGAGCTAAATCGGAGATCGGACGAAGAAGTTACGACGTTTTGAAATTAGAGATGTCGCCGATGTGCGTTCAGACGCACAGGTCAGACGCACATGTGCGTTCAGACGCACATTGTGCGTTCAAACGGAGCCGCGAAGTCAAAAATAACTTATGTCCGCATGCATGATTGATGGCCAAACGCAAAAACTGAGTCCCGGAGGCAGAAAGTGCAGAAAATTGGCTAAGTATGTGCGTTCAGACGCACAACACAGTGCAACAACAAACAGGGAAAACTGGCCAGAAAATGACTAAGTATGTGCGTTCAAACGCACATCCTACATTCAGACGCAGGAAACTTCAAATTTCAGAAAGGTCAGAATCAGGCAGAAATCAACCAGAAGACCAAGTATGTGCGTTCAAACGCACATTGTGCGTTCAAACGCACACCCAAAAAGTCAACGGAAGTCAAAGTCAAAAAGTCAACTCTCAAAATGTGCGTTCAAACGCAGCCTTTGTGCGTTCAAACGCAGGTCAAGATTTTCAGAATTTCTGAAGACGGTGGAAAATGTCAAACTTCGTCAGAAAAGTCAAAGGCGGCCAGAATTGAGGACATTACAGGAATTTCAGCACAGGGCTATGGAACTTCAGCAGTATATAAAACAGCTCTGCCCAGCAGTTTTAGAATATACAACATATACAACACAGTTGACAGGACAGACAGACACAGACACAGAATCAGAGTCAGACACAGAAGAGACAGGGAGCACCGGAGCAGTCCCGGAAATCGCCAGATTTCCGTCACCTGTTTGATTCTCTTCTCTTCTTCTTGTTAGTTTTTATTAGCTAAACAATTTACCTAGGTTCTCGGTGAACCTAGGGTTTATGATTTCAGTACTTCAGATCTTGATTTCAGATTCATGACTGTTTAAGTCTTAATACAGAAGGTTTTGTTTATTATTCTCTCTTTGGTTTTTACTTTTTATGCATGAACGGAGTCGCGAACCTGGAGTGCTACAGACAAGATCTGGTGCGCGAGAGTGGCCAGTGAGAGTTAGGAAGAGAAGACTGAATTTAGTTTCCTGCCTTGATGGACCGAGAGGTGAAGAGAATCAGGGGACTAGCCCAGAAGCATTAAACCAACTGCTAGACGTTTAGGGGGAGACCGAGAGGAGAGCCTGTAACCCTAGCAGACTTATAACGAACCTGTAGATCTAGGTGGACCGAGAGGACCCGAAAATCTGTAGGGGAGTGACAGGTGCATGAGACCGAGAGGAGATTGCAACATTGGTATGCTGGCATAAACAAAACTGCTGTGTGTTTCTGAATCGGAAAAACTGAAAAGCTGAATAGTAACCCTAGGGGATCCTGGAGCTTAGATCGTTAATTTATCAGTTTCCTACTTCAATATATTTCCAGAAAATTACCGAAAAGATTGTTAATTCTGTTTTTACTTTCAGTACTTTTTATTAGAACCTGACTCAAAAGATTCCTCCTTTTACTTTTTACGTTTTTACTCTTTAAGCCTAGTTTCTGATTAAGCAGTAACACTGTCCTCGTGGGATCGATAACTCGGGGTTGAAATACCAGCCCTATATTACTTGAACCGTGCACTTGCGGTAACACGTAAGAAATCGTGTCAAGTTTTTGGCGCCGTTGCCGGGGACAGATTTATTGTTACTCAGGAACTAGATTAGGGAGTTAAAAAAAATCTAAAAAAAAAAATTGAAAAAAAAAAATCGAAAAAAATATATATATATTTTTATACCTAGTTACCTCACGGGTATTTCTGGAGCTTTGTTTTCTCAGGAACGCAAGGGGCCAGAGAAATTATAGGCATGTGGAGCGGCAATCTTGAGTCGGGGGCAACTCAGTTCCTGAGTCCTCCCTACTGTGAATACTGCCACAATTGGCACAGAAAAGAGGATGCACACCGTCCAGTTTATTGTTTTCAGTGCAAAAATTATCATGAGTATGAAGAGGCGTGCATATTGCACTCACCCCACCTTTATCAACACTATTACCCCTACTGCATCCAATGTGGGGGGTGGTTGCGGGGCTGGGGCATGCAGAACTTATCAGTCGTGGAACTTTCAGCACTGCCAATCAGGGGCGCATCTTGAGACAGCTCTGTACTATCCAGATCCACCTCAATTTGTACCTCCGCAACCTTTTGAACCGCTCACTCAAGAAGTTTTCTTCTCATGGATGTCTAAATTGGAGTGCATGCTGGAGAAATTTTTTTCAGCACGCCTTGACCAGATTGCAGAGGAGATGAGAGAACTCAACAGTGACATATTGCGATTGGCAAACAAGTATCACGGACTTTCTCAGTCATGTATCTCTGCAGATACGCCAAAACCAGAAACAGATTTCACACCACCAGAAATTGAAGAAGTGCAGACAGTGACATCATCAGGTCCAGTTAAGCCAGAAACTGATCCAGTACCCGAACCACAGGAAACAGACTCATATATTCCTCACTGGCTTCCAGCAGTTCTGGAGATGCAGAGGGGTTTCTTCGCAAAGATGGTGCAGAAACAACAAGAAGCTGCATCACAGGTTGCTTTCGTGGAAGAAGAGGTGCCCGAGCCAAGAGAAGTGTGCACTATTCAGGAGCCAACTCAGGTATTTCATTATTATGAGGACTCAGATTCTGAATCAGATTTGGAAGAAACAGTACCTGCATGGATGGAACCACAACCAATTTCAAATTTTGGGCATGATTTGAAAGACACTGATATTGAGCAATGGGGATGTGTTGATGAGGATATTGTGTTCGAGAATGTGTCCACTAATATGGATGAACTTGAGGTAGGAATCCCAACTCAGCCTGCTGAAGAAATCACCATGTCGTATGTTTATCAAGTATGTGAGGAGTTGGAAAGACGGCTGTGTGAGGACTCTGACACGGAAACTGGACATGATGATTCTCCTGATCCTTGCTCTATGGATTGTTCTAGTGACGTTGCAAAAGACATAGAAAAGGGATTGGAAATCACTCAGTGTGGGAGTACTGATAAGCTGCCTGCACGGGTTTTTCAGCATCAAGAGTCAGCTGGATATGAGCAGAAGTTCCAGAGTCCACAGCAACCATCCAGGGATGAAGTTCATCGGCAGGATTTCGTAGAAATATTCGCAGACAAGCCGGTGAATGATGAGTGGAAGCTGATCAAGAAGAAAAAGTACAAGATCAAAGAAATCATCCTCAGCAACTTTCCATCTTGTCAAAAGAATGTGTGCGCACGTGAGATGAGGATCATTGAGAAGAGATGGTGGAAGAAGAAGAAGTGGAGAGATAAAGAGGCCTTCAAATTTGTAAAATGTTGAGGTAACAGGGTCGGGCCGTCGACTGTAAATTACAAGCACTTGTTGGGAGGTAACCCAACCTAGGAGTTAGTTTCAATTATTAAATTATATACTATTTAAATAATTTTGAGAGGAGAGATGAGGGTGAGCTAATGTTTAGATGCAGAAAGTTTCAGGAAACAGGTTACAGGAAGCTGAAGTACAGAAACTGGATCGCTGTCAGCATCCAGATGCATACTGGCGTCCAAGTGGCAGCCTGCCAGAAAAAGGCAGATTGGAAAAATCCTGAAGAATCGACCCCGGTGCACAGGATGCACTCGACCTTCGCAGGGACTCGTATGAGTTGGGGATTTTTCAGGAACAATTTTCAGCAGAAACGGAGCAATCGACCCCGGTGTACGAAAATACACTCGACCATATGGGAGCACATTGTCACACACGATGGTGCTTGGGGATTGCACACTTGAAGAGCGCAACAGAGCCCGGAAGGTTGACAACTTCCGTTGAGAAATTTTCCGGCGACTGGTCAACGGTCCTTCTCTGCCGGAATCTGCAGAAAAGTCAGCACCTGTACGAACTGACTCCGGGTGAACAGGTTTAATTTCTATCTCTTGCTTTATTTTTCTGAGTATACTACCAGCTGGTTGACTGACGGCCAGTCTCGAGCCAGCAAGCCAGTGGCTCTATTAGGCCATCAGTCAGTCGGTCAGTCTGGCATTCGGTCGTCCCAGTCCCAGTAGATGAGGCACGCCAGCTCATCAATCCAGATTATATGCCTGATGATTAGTACCATGAGGGCATGGCACCATCCAGTGTGGGGGTGGTGGCGTTGTAACTGCATTAGTTTTATTATACTGAAAGAATTGAAAAAATTTAAAATTTAAAATTTTGAGAATGGGCAACAGATTTAGCTTAAAACTGGAGAGAGCTTAATGATAGAAAATTTCCCGAAAATTGATGAACTGAAGTGAGGAAGAGCTGCGAGAATCTGTCTAGGGGAGTATAGAGCCAATGCACTTCAGAAAATGCAAGTAGCTGTCTCCCGAGCTATGTATCCTACTAGCTGCCAGACCACCCTCACCAGGTAGTCGTCAACCCGCCATCACGGTCACCACATCATTTGGTGGAGTGATAGGCCATAGGGGACTTACGTCCTGTCTCGCGCCTTAGGTCCACTAGTGAGCCCAGTTGATCCTGTATCCCTTTTCTTGGTAAACTCTTGACCTAGGAAGCCGTTTTTTGATACTCGCATCATTGTTAGTATTTTAACCTTTCCTATGCGTCATGGCACGAGGGAGTTGAGTTGAGGGAGTTTCTGGGGTAGAGCAGATTTGTCATATTCGATAGTGGATGATCTTCATCGTTATATCTGAGGGTGTGTAAGGGTGAGATAGTGACGGCAGCACACTTCGGTGTGGCGGTGACTCACGACATTACACCGTGAGCACAGGAGGAGAGCCTTAGTGCGTGAAATTTTTCCGCACGACATGGGAGACTTGGGCTGATAGGATTATTTGGATTATGCGCTGTGCTAGTTAGACAACCTCGGAGTGAGGAGGTTCGGTTGGAAAAGCGCAATTATTTTAAAGATTGACTACGTGGTTTGGATCAGTGTGGGGGTGGTCGTTTCAGAGTTTATTTACAGTATTTTTCTGCCACCCAATATTTTTGGTTTAGTGCAGAACTGGTCTGGTTTATATTATTGTTATTTACTGTGTTTCCCCGCATTGAAAAAAAAAGAATGAAAAGAAATCGAAAAAGAAGAAGAAAAAAAAAAGAAAAGAAAAAGAAATGAAAAAAAAACAGCAAAGGCAGAGTTTCAGGGTGCTTAATTGATTATTTCAAAACGCCAGGCCAGGGAAATTTTATAAATAGTTCGCATTCTTTCACAGTTGTGGCCGCGAGAACGGCATTTACACCAGGATTGGGGAAATTGAGTGTCTAGAATCTTAGGTGATTTGGGCCAGTTTCTGTCTTCTTGGTGAGGGAGTGTGAGATTTGGGTACTTGTGAGTGTGCTGTGACGTTTAGGACTTCGCTTCTAAATGACTTATCCTACCGTCCCAAAGCCGGCAGATTTACATTACACCCAGAGTAAAAGCACGGAAGGTGTGCGTTAGGGATACGTTCGGATTGCATGTAAAAGCAAAAGTAAGTTGTGTTCGTGCTTGTTCCTAACCTAGGCTGGCCGCGAGTTCTTCCGATCACTGCAGTTTCAGAAGTTTAGGGAAATATGAGAGATTAATGATGTCCAGTTTGAGTTAAAGAGGTTGCCCAGTCTCATCAAAAACAGTTTTTAAATAAATGCAGTTACAACGCTCTGGATTGATTCGGGATAGTATGCAGTGGTAGTATACAGTTGAAGTTTGCTCGGGGCGAGCAAAGTTCAGTGTGGGGGTATTTGATAACTCCCATTTATGAGTTATCTGTGAGCTTCTATTAGAATTTAATAAGTTGAGTTTCCATAAGATTGAGCACGTTTTATCCGACAAAGCCTCCGTAGTATGAAAAAGATAAGTTTGAGCTTAATTGAGAAATCCGGGCGTTTTCGTGCATAAATTGATATTAAATGACATATATAATTGCTTGGTATAGTTGTTCATGTTTTCTTGACAGGAATGAATGCTTAGCGGTAGATTTGAGGCATCAAACGAACTTCGGAAGCAACGGGAGCTAAAGCGGAGTAAAGAGACGCAAAGTTAGAGAAGCTAGAATGACCAGTCTCCACTATTTTCATCATATCTTGAGTTCTACAATGAATTTTGGAGTCAGACCGGTGGCAAATGAAAGAAGACTTCAATGGCTTTCCAACGATAGGTCACGGAGCTAACTCGGAGATCGGAGGAAGAAGTTACGACGTTTTGAAGTTAGAGCTGTCGCCGATGTGCGTTCAGACGCACAGGTTCTGCGTTCAGACGCACATTGTGCGTTCAAACGCAGCCCCGATGTCAAAAATAACTTATGTCCGCATGCATGATTGAAGGCCAAACGCAAAAACTGAGTCCCGGAGGCAGAAAGTGCAGAAAATTGGCTAAGTATGTGCGTTCAGACGCACAACACAGTGCAACAACAAACAGGGAAAACTGGCAAGAAAATGACTAAGTATGTGCGTTCAAACGCACATCCTGCGTTCAGACGCAGGAAACTTCAAATTTCAGAAAGGTCAGAATCAGGCAGAAATTAACCAGAAGACCAAGTATGTGCGTTCAAACGCACACCCAAAAAGTCAACGGAAGTCAAAGTCAAAAAGTCAACTCTCAAAATGTGCGTTCAAACGCAGCCTTTGTGCGTTCAAACGCAGGTCAAGATTTTCAGAATTTCTGAAGACGGTGGAAAAAGTCAAACTTCGTCAGAAAAGTCAAAGGCGGCCAGAATTCAGGACAGAACAGGAATTTTAGCACAGGGCTATGGAACTTCAGCAGTATATAAAACAGCTCTGCCCAGCAGTTTTAGAATATACAACATATACAGAACACAGGACAGACAGACACAGACACAGAATCAGAGTCAGACAAAGAAGAGACAGGGAGCACCGGAGCAGTCCCGGAAATCGCCAGATTTACGTCACCTGTTTGATTCTCTTCTCTTCTTTATGTTAGTTTTTATTAGCTAAACAATTTACCTAGGTTCTCGGTGAACCTAGGGTTTATGATTTCAGTACTTCAGATCTTGATTTCAGATTCATGACTGTTTAAGTTTTAATACAGTAGAGGTTTTGTTTATTATTCTGTCTTTGGTTTTTACTTTTTATGCATGAACGGAGTCGCGAACCTGGAGTGCTACAGACAAGATCTGGTGCGCGAGAGTGGCCAGTGAGAGTTAGGAAGAGAAGACTGAATTTAGTTTCCTGCCTTGATGGACCGAGAGGTGAAGAGAATCAGGGGACTAGCCCAGAAGCATTAAACCAACTGCTAGACGTTTAGGGGGAGACTGAGAGGAGAGCCTGTAACCCTAGCAGGATTGGGGAAATTGAGTGTCTAGAATCTTAGGTGATTTGGGTCAGTTTCTGTCTTCTTGGTGAGGGAGTGTGAGATTTGGGTACTTGTGAGTGTGCTGTGACGTTTAGGACTTCGCTTCTAAATGACTTTTCCTACCATCCCAAAGCCGGCAGATTTACATTACACCCAGAGTAAAAGGACGGAAGGTGTGCGTTAGGGATACGTTCGGATTGCATGTAAAAGCAAAAGTAAGTTGTGTTCGTGCTTGTTCCTAACCTAGGCTGGCCGCGAGTTCTTCCGATCACTGCAGTTTCAGAAGTTTAGGGTAATATGAGAGATTAATGATGTCCAGTTTGAGTTAAAGAGGTTTCCCAGTCTCATCAAAAAATGTTTTTAAGTAAATGCAGTTACAACGCTCTGGATTGATTCAGGATAGTATGCAGTGGTAGTATGCAGCTGGAGTTTGCTCGGGGCGAGCAAAGTTCAGTGTGGGGGTATTTGATAACTCTCATTTATGAGTTATCTGTGAGCTTATATTAGAATTTAATAAGCTGAGTTTCCATAAGATTGAGCACGTTTTATCCGACAAAGCCTCCGTAGTATGAAAAAAATAAGTTTGAGCTTAATTGAGAAATCCGGGCGTTTTCATGCATAAATTGATATTAAATGACATCTATAATCGCTTGGTATAGTTGTTCATGTTGACTTGACAGGAACGAATGCTTAGCGGTAGATTTGAGGCATCAAACGAACTTCGGAAGCAACGGGAGCTAAAGCGGAGTAAAGAGATGCAAAGTTGGAGAAGCTGACCAATCTCCACTATTTTGATCATATCTTGAGTTCTACAATGAATTTTGGAGTGAGACCGGCGGCTAATGAAAGTATACTTCAAGAGCTTTCTAACGATAGGTCACGGAGCTAAATCGGAGGTCGGACGAAGAATTTACGACGTTTTGAAAATGGAGTTGTCGCTGATGTGCGTTCAGACGCACAGGTTGTGCGTTCAAACGCACATTGTGCGTTTGAACGCAGCCCCGAAGTCAAAACCAACTTATGTCCGCATGCAATATTGATGGCCAAACGCAAAAACTGAGTCCCGGAGGCCGAAAAAGGGCGAAAATTGGCTAAGTATGTGCGTTCAGAGGCACAATGTGCGTTCAGACGCACAACACAGTGCAGCAACATACAGGGAAAACTGGCCAGAAAATGACTAAGTATGTGCGTTCAAACGCACATCCTGCGTTCAGACGCAGGAAACTTCGAATTTCAGAAAGGTCAGAATCAGGCAGAAATCAACCAGAAGACCAAGTATGTGCGTTCAAACGCACACCCAAAAAGTCAACGGAAGTCAAAGTCAAAAAGTCAACTCTCAAAATGTGCGTTTAAACGCAGCCTTTGTGCGTTCAAACGCAGGTCAAGATTTTCAGAATTTCTGAAGACGGTGGAAAAAGTCAAACTTCGTCAGGAAAGTCAAAGGCGGCCAGAATTGAGGACAGAACAGGAATTTCAGCACAGGGCTATGGAACTTCAGCAGTATATAAAACAGCTCTGCCCAGCAGTTTTAGAATATAAAACATATACAACACAAAACACAGGACAGACAGACACAGACACAGAATCAGAGTCAGACACAGAAGAGACAGGGAGCACCGGAGCAGTCCCGGAAATCGCCAGATTTCCGTCACCTTTTTGATTCTCTTCTCTTCTTTATGTTAGTTTTTATTAGCTAAACAATTTACCTAGGTTCTCGGTGAACCTAGGGTTTATGATTTTAGTACTTCAGATCTTGATTTCAGATTCATGACTGTTTAAGTCTTAATACAGTAGAGGTTTTGTTTATTATTCTGTCTTTGGTTTTTACTTTTTATGCATGAACGGAGTCGCGAACCTGGAGTGCTACAGACAAGATCTGGTGCGCGAGAGTGGCCAGTGAGAGTTAGGAAGAGAAGACTGAATTTAGTTTCCTGCCTTGATGGACCGAGAGGTGAAGAGAATCAGGGGACTAGCCCAGAAGCATTAGACCAACTGCTAGACGTTAGGGGGAGACCGAGAGGAGAGCCTGTAACCCTAGCAGACTTATAACGAACCTGCAGATCTAGGTGGAACGAGAGGACCCGAAAATCTGTAGGGGAGTGACAGGTGCATGAGACCGAGAGGAGATTGCAAACTTTGGTATGCTGGCATAAACAAAACTGCTGTGTGTTTCTGAATCGGAAAAACTGAAAAGTTGAATAGTAACCCTAGGGGATCCTGGAGCTTAGATCGTTAATTTATCAGTTTCCTACTTCAATATATTTCCAGAAAATTACCGAAAAGATTGTTAATTCTGTTTTTACTTTCAGTACTTTTTATTAGAACCTGACTCAAAAGATTCCTCCTTTTACTTTTTACGTTTTTACTCTTTAAGCCTAGTTTCTGATTAAGCAGTAACACTGTCCTCGTGGGATCGATAACTCGGGGTTGAAATACCAGCCCTATATTACTTGAACCGTGCACTTGCGGTAACAAGTAAGAAATCGTGTCAAGTTTTTGGCGCCGTTGCCGGGGACAGATTTATTGTTACTCGGGAACTAGATTAGGGAGTTAAAAAAAATCTAAAAAAAAAATTTAAAAAAAAAATCGAAAAAAATATATATATTTTTATACCTAGTTACCTCACTGGTATTTCTGGAGCTTTGTTTTCTCAGGAACGCAAGGGGCCAGAGAAATTTTAGGCATGTGGAGCGGCAATCTTGAGTCGGGGGCAACTCAGTTCCTGAGTCCTCCCTACTGTGAATACTGCCACAATTGGCACAGAAAAGAGGATGCACACCGTCCAGTTTATTGTTTTCAGTGCAAAAATTATCATGAGTATGAAGAGGCGTGCATATTGCACTCACCCCAGCTTTATCAACACTATTACCCCTACTGCATCCAATGTGGGGGTGGTTGCGGGGCTGGGGCATGCAGAACTTATCAGTCGTGGAACTTTCAGCACTGCCAATCAGGGGCGCATCTTGAGACAGCTCTGTACTATCCAGATCCACCTCAATTTGTACCTCCGCAACCTTTTGAACCGCTCACTCAAGAAGTTTTCTTCTCATGGATGTCTAAATTGGAGTGCATGCTGGAGAAATTTTTTTCAGCACGCCTTGACCAGATTGCAGAGGAGATGAGAGAACTCAACAGTGACATATTGCGATTGGCAAACAAGTATCACGGACTTTCTCAGTCATGGATCTCTGCAGATACGCCAAAACCAGAAACAGATTTCACACCACCAGAAATTGAAGAATTGCAGACAGTGACATCATCAGGTCCAGTTAAGCCAGAAACTGATCCAGTACCTGAACCACAGGAAACAGACTCATATATTCCTCACTGGCTTCCAGCAGTTCTGGAGATGCAGAGGGGTTTCTTCGCAAAGATGGTGCAGAAACAACAAGAAGCTGCATCACAGGTTGCTTTCGTGGAAGAAGAGGTGCCCGAGCCAAGAGAAGTGTGCACTATTCAAGAGCCAACTCAGGTATTTCATTATTATGAGGACTCAGATTCTGAATCAGATTTGGAAGAAACAGTACCTGCATGGATGGAACCACAACCAATTTCAAATTCTGGGCATGATTTGAAAGACACTGATATTGAGCAATGGGGGTGTGTTGATGAGGATATTGTGTTCGAGAATGTGTCCACTAATATGGATGAACTTGAGGTAGGAATCCCAACTCAGCCTGCTGAAGAAATCACCATGTCGTATGTTTATCAAGTATGTGAGGAGTTGGAAAGACGGCTGTGTGAGGACTCTGACACGGAAACAGGACATGATGATTCTCCTGATCCTTGCTCTATGGATTTTTCTAGTGACGTTGGACAAGACATAGAAAAGGGATTGGAAATCACTTAGTGTGGGGGTATTGATAAGCTGCCTGCACGGGTTTTTCAGCATCAAGAGTCAGCTGGATATGAGCAGAAGTTCCAGAGTCCACAGCAACCATCCAGGGATGAAGTTCATCGGCAGGATTTCGTAGAAATATTCGCAGACAAGCCGGTGAATGATGAGTGGAAGCTGATCAAGAAGAAAAAGTACAAGATCAAAGAAATCATCCTCAGCAACTTTCACTCTTGTCAAAAGAATGAGTGCGCATGTGAGATGAGGATCATTGAGAAGAGATGGTGGAAGAAGAAGAAGTGGAGAGATAAAGAGGCCTTCAAATTTCTCAAATTTGAGGTAACAGGGTCGGGCCGTCGAGTGTAAATTACAAGCACTTGTTGGGAGGTAACCCAACCTAGGAGTTAGTTTCAATTATTAAATTATTTACTGTTTAAATAATTTTGAGAGGAGAGATGAGGGTGAGCTAATGTTTAGATGCAAAAAGTTTCAGGAAACAGGTTACAGGAAGCTGAAGTACAGAAACTGGATCGCTGTCAGCATCCAGATGCATACTGGCGTCCAAGTGGCAGCCTGCCAGAAAAAGGCAGATTGGAAAAATCCTGAAGAATCGACCCCGGTGCACAGGATGCACTCGACCTTCGCAGGGACTCGTATGAGCTGGGGATTTTTCAGGAACAATTTTCAGCAGAAACGGAACAATCAACCCCGGTGTACGAAAATACACTCGACCATACGGGAGCACATTGTCACACACGATGGTGCTTGGGGATTGCACACTTGAAGAGCGCAACAGAGCCCGGAAGGTTGACAACTTCCGTTGAGAAATTTTCCGGCGACTGGTCAACGGTCCTTCTCTGCCGGAATCTGCAGAAAAGTCAGCACCTGTACGAACTGACTCCGGGTGAACAGGTTTAATTTCTATCTCTTGCTTTATTTTTCTGAGTATACTACCAGCTGGTTGACTGACGGCCAGTCTCGAGCCAGCAAGCCAGTGGCTCTATTAGGCCATCAGTCAGTCGGTCAGTCTTGCATTCGGTCGTCCCAATCCCAGTAGATGAGGCACGCCAGCTCATCAATCCAAATTATATGCCTGATGATTAGTACCATGAGGGCATTGCACCATCCAGTGTGGGGGTGGTGGCATTGTAACTGCATTAGTTTTATTATACTGAAGAATTGAAAAAATTTAAAATTTAAAATTTTGAGAATGGACAACAGATTTAGCTTAAAACTGGAGAGAGCTTAATGATAGAAAATTTCCCAAAAATTGATGAACTGAAGTGAGGAAGAGCTGCGAGAATCTGTCTAGGGGAGTATAGAGCCAATGCAATTCAGAAAATGCAAGTAGCTGTCTCCCGAGTTATGTATCCTACTAGCTGCCAGACCACCGTCACCAGGAAGTCGTCAACCCGCCATCACGGTCACCACATCATTTGGTGGAGTGATAGGCCATAGGGGACTTACGTCCTGTCTCGCGCCTTAGGTCCACTAGTGAGCCCAGTTGATCCTGTATCCCTTTTCTTGGTAAACTCTTGACCTAGGAAGCCGTTTTTTGATACTCGCATCATTGTTAGTATTTTAACCTTTCCTATGCGTCATGGCACGAGGGAGTTGAGTAGAGGGAGTTTCTGGGGTAGAGCAGATTTGTCATATTCGATAGTGGATGATCTTCATCGTTATATCTGAGGGTGTGTAAGGGTGAGATAGTGACGGCAGCACACTTCGGTGTGGCGGTGACTCACGACATTACACCGTGAGCACAGGAGGAGAGCCTTAGTGCGTGAAATTTTTCCGCACGACATGGGAGACTTGGGCTGATAGGATTATTTGGATTATGCGCTGTGCTAGTTAGACAACCTCGGAGTGAGGAGGTTCGGTTGGAAAAGCGCACTTATTTTAAAGATTGACTACGTGGTTTGGATCAGTGTGGGGGTGGTCGTTTCAGAGTTTATTTACAGTATTTTTCTGCCACCCAATATTTTTGGTTTAGTGCAGAACTGGTCTGCTTTATATTATTGTTATTTACTGTGTTGCCCCGCATTGAAAAAAAAAAGAATGAAAAGAAATCGAAAAAGAAGAAGAAAAAAAAAGAAAAGAAAAAGAAATGAAAAAAAAACAGCAAAGGCAGAGTTTCAGGGTGCTTAATTGATTATTTCAAAATGCCAGGCCAGGGAAATTTGATAAGTAGTTCGCATTCTTTCACAGTTGTGGCCGCGAGAACGGAATTTACACCATGAATGGGGAAATTGAGTGTCTAGAATCTTAGGTGATTTGGGCCAGTTTCTGTCTTCTTGGTGAGGGAGTGTGAGATTTGGGTACTTGTGAGTGTGCTGTGACGTTTAGGACTTCGCTTCTAAATGACTTATCCTACCGTCCCAAAGCCGGCAGATTTACATTACACCCAGAGTAAAAGCACGAAAGGTGTGCGTTAGGGATACGTTCGGATTGCATGTAAAAGCAAAAGTAAGTTGTGTTCGTGCTTGTTCCTAACCTAGGCTGGCCGCGAGTTCTTCCGATCACTGCAGTTTCAGAAGTTTAAAGAAATATGAGAGATTAATGATGTCCAGTTTGAGTTAAAGAGGTTGCCCAGTCTAATCAAAAACAGTTTTTAAACAAATGCAGTTACAACGCTCTGGATTGATTCGGGATAGTATGCAGTGGTAGTATACAGTTGAAGTTTGCTCGGGGCGAGCAAAGTTCAGTGTGGGGGTATTTGATAACTCCCATTTATGAGTTATCTGTGAGCTTCTATTATAATTTAATAAGTTGAGTTTCCATAAGATTGAGCACGTTTTATCCGACAAAGCCTCCGTAGTATGAAAAAGATAAGTTTGAGCTTAATTGAGAAATCCGGGCGTTTTCGTGCATAAATTGATATTAAATGACATATGTAATCGCTTGGTATAGTTGTTCATGTTGTCGTGACAGGAATGAATGCTTAGCGGTAGATTTGAGGCATCAAACGAACTTCGGAAGCAACGGGAGCTAAAGCGGAGTAAAGAGACGCAAAGTTGGAGAAGCTAGAATGACCAATCTCCACTATTTTGATCATATCTTGAGTTCTACAATGAATTTTGGAGTGAGACCGGCGGCAAATGAAAGTATACTTCAAGAGCTTTCCAACGATAGGTCACGGAGCTAAATCGGAGGTGGGACGAAGAAGTTACGACGTTTTGAAAATGGAGCTGTCGCTGATGTGCGTTCAGACGCACAGGTTGTGCGTTCAAACGCACACGCAGCCCCGAAGTCAAAACCAACTTATGTCGCATGCAAGATTGATGGCCAAACGCAAAAACTGAGTCCCGGAGGCCGAAAAAGGGCGAAAATTGGCTAAGTATGTGCGTTCAGACGCACAATGTGCGTTCAGACGCACAACACAGTGCAGCAACATACAGGGAAAACTGGCCAGAAAATGACTAAGTATGTGCGTTCAAACGCACATCCTGCGTTCAGACGCAGGAAACTTCAAATTTCAGAAAGGTCAGAATCAGACAGAAATCAACCAGAAGACCAAGTATGTGCGTTCAAACGCACACCCAAAAAGTCAACGGAAGTCAAAGTCAAAAAGTCAACTCTCAAAATGTGCGTTCAAACGCAGCCTTTGTGCGTTCAAACGCAGGTCAAGATTTTCAGAATTTCTGAAGACGGTGGAAAAAGTCAAACTTCGTCAGAAAAGTCAAAGGCGGCCAGAATTGAGGACAGAACAGGAATTTCAGCACAGGGCTATGGAACTTCAGCAGTATATAAAACAGCTCTGCCCAGCAGTTTTAGAATATACAACATATACAACACAGAACACAGGACAGACAGACACAGACACAGAATCAGAGTCAGACAGAGAAGAGACAGGGAGCACCGGAGCAGTCCCGGAAATCGCCAGATTTCTGTCACCTTTTTGATTCTCTTCTCTTCTTTATGTTAGTTTTTATTAGCTAAACAATTTACCTAGGTTCTCGGTGAACCTAGGGTTTATGATTTCAGTACTTCAGATCTTGATTTCAGATTCATGACTGTTTAAGTCTTAATACAGTAGAGGTTTTGTTTATTATTCTGTCTTTGGTTTTTACTTTTTATGCATGAACGGAGTCGCGAACCTGGAGTGCTACAGACAAGATCTGGTGCGCGAGAGTGGCCAGTGAGAGTTAGGAAGAAAAGACTGAATTTAGTTTCCTGCCTTGATGGACCGAGAGGTGAAGAGAATCAGGGGACTAGCCCAGAAGCATTAGACCAACTGCTAGACGTTTAGGGGGAGACCGAGAGGAGAGCCTGTAACCCTAGCAGACTTATAACGAACCTGCAGATCTAGGTGGACCGAGAGGACCCGAAAATCTGTAGGGGAGTGACAGGTGCATGAGACCGAGAGGAGATTGCAACATTGGTATGCTGGCATAAACAAAACTGATGTGTGTTTCTGAATCGGAAAAACTGAAAAGTTGAATAGTAACCCTAGGGGATCCTGGAGCTTAGATCGTTAATTTATCAGTTTCCTACTTCAATATATTTCCAGAAAATTACCGAAAAGATTGTTAATTCTGTTTTTACTTTCAGTACTTTTTATTACAACCTGACTCAAAAGATTCCTCCTTTTACTTTTTACGTTTTTACTCTTTAAGCCTAGTTTCTGATTAAGCAGTAACACTGTCCTCGTGGGATCGATAACTCGGGGTTGAAATACCAGCCCTATATTACTTGAACCGTGCACTTGCGGTAACAAGTAAGAAATCGTGTCAAGTTTTTGGCGCCGTTGCCGGGGACAGATTTATTGTTACTCGGGAACTAGATTAGGGAGTTAAAAAAAATCTAAAAAAAAAATCGAAAAAAATATATATATTTTTATACCTAGTTACCTCACGGGTATTTCTGGAGCTTTGTTTTCTCAGGAACGCAAGGGGCCAGAGAAATTTTAGGCATGTGGAGCGGCAATCTTGAGTCGGGGGCAACTCAGTTCCTGAGTCCTCCCTACTGTGAATACTGCCACAATTGGCACAGAAAAGAGGATGCACACCGTCCAGTTTATTGTTTTCAGTGCAAAAATTATCATGAGTATGAAGAGGCGTGCATATTGCACTCACCCCAGCTTTATCAACACTATTACCCCTACTGCATCCAATGTGGGGGTGGTTGCGGGGCTGGGGCATGCAGAACTTATCAGTCGTGGAACTTTCAGCACTGCCAATCAGGGGCGCATCTTGAGACTGCTCTATACTATCCAGATCCACCTCAATTTGTACCTCCGCAACCTTTTGAACCGCTCACTCAAGAAGTTTTCTTCTCATGGATGTCTAAATTGGAGTGCATGCTGGAGAAATTTTTTTCAGCACGCCTTGAACAGATTGCAGAGGAGATGAGAGAACTCAACAGTGACATATTGCGATTGGCAAACAAGTATCACGGACTTTCTCAGTCATGGATCTCTGCAGATACGCCAAAACCAGAAACAGATTTCACACCACCAGAAATTGAAGAATTGCAGACAGTGACATCATCAGGTCCAGTTAAGCCAGAAACTGATCCAGTACCTGAACCACAGGAAACAGACTCATATATTCCTCACTGGCTTCCAGCAGTTCTGGAGATGCAGAGGGGTTTCTTCGCAAAGATGGTGCAGAAACAACAAGAAGCTGCATCACAGGTTGCTTTCGTGGAAGAAGAGGTGCCCGAGCCAAGAGAAGTGTGCACTATTCAGGAGCCAACTCAGGTATTTCATTATTATGAGGACTCAGATTCTGAATCAGATTTGGAAGAAACAGTACCTGCATGGATGGAACCACAACCAATTTCAAATTCTGGGCATGATTTGAAAGACACTGATATTGAGAAATGGGGGTGTGTTGATGAGGATATTGTGTTCGAGAATGTGTCCACTAATATGGATGAACTTGAGGTAGGAATCCCAACTCAGCCTGCTGAAGAAATCACCATGTCGTATGTTTATCAAGTATGTGAGGAGTTGGAAAGACGGCTGTGTGAGGACTCTGACACGGAAACTGGACATGATGATTCTCCTGATCCTTGCTCTATGGATTGTTCTAGTGACGTTGGACAAGACATAGAAAAGGGATTGGAAATCACTTATTGTGGGGGTATTGATAAGCTGCCTGCACGGGTTTTTTCAGCATCAAGAGTCAGCTGGATATGAGCAGAAGTTCCAGAGTCCACAGCAACCATCCAGGGATGAAGTTCATCGGCAGGATTTCGTAGAAATATTCGCAGACAAGCGGGTGAATGATGAGTGGAAGCTGATCAAGAAGAAAAAGTACAAGATCAAAGAAATCATCCTCAGCAACTTTCCATCTTGTCAAAAGAATGAGTGCGCATGTGAGATGAGGATCATTGAGAAGAGATGGTGGAAGAAGAAGAAGTGGAGAGATAAAGAGGCCTTCAAATTTCTCAAATGTTGAGGTAACAGGGTCGGGCCGTCGAGTGTAAATTACAAGAACTTGTTGGGAGGTAACCCAACCTAGGAGTTAGTTTCAATTATTAAATTATTTACTGTTTAAATAATTTTGAGAGGAGAGATGAGGGTGAGCTAATGTTTAGATGCAGAAAGTTTCAGGAAACAGGTTACAGGAAGCTGAAGTACAGAAACTGGATCGCTGTCAGCATCCAGATGCATACTGGCGTCCAAGTGGCAGCCTGCCAGAAAAAGGCAGATTGGAAAAATCCTGAAGAATCGACCCCCGTGCACAGGATGCACTCGACCTTCGCAGGGACTCGTATGAGTTGGGGATTTTTCAGGAACAATTTTCAGCAGAAACGGAGCAATCAACCCCGGTGTACGAAAATACACTCGACCATATGGGAGCACATTGTCACACACGATGGTGCTTGGGGATTGCACACTTGAAGAGCGCAACAGAGCCCGGAAGGTTGACAACTTCCGTTGAGAAATTTTCCGGCGACTGGTCAACGGTCCTTCTCTGCCGGAATCTGCAGAAAAGTCAGCACCTGTACGAACTGACTCCGGGTGAACAGGTTTAATTTCTATCTCTTGCTTTATTTTTCTGAGTATACTACCAGCTGGTTGACTGACGGCCAGTCTCGAGCCAGCAAGCCAGTGGCTCTATTAGGCCATCAGTCAGTCGGTCAGTCTGGCATTCGGTCGTCCCAATCCCAGTAGATGAGGCACGCCAGCTCATCAATCCAAATTATATGCCTGATGATTAGTACCATGAGGGCATGGCACCATCCAGTGTGGGGGTGGTGGCATTGTAACTGCATTAGTTTTATTATACTGAAAGAATTGAAAAAATTTAAAATTTAAAATTTTGAGAATGGACAACAGATTTAGCTTAAAACTGGAGAGAGCTTAATGATAGAAAATTTCCCGAAAATGATGAACTGAAGTGAGGAAGAGCTGCGAGAATCTGTCTAGGGGAGTATGGAGCCAATGCACTTCAGAAAATGCAAGTAGCTGTCTCCCGAGTTATGTATCCTACTAGCTGCCAGACCACCGTCACCAGGAAGTCGTCAACCCGCCATCACGGTCACCACATCATTTGGTGGAGTGATAGGCCATAGGGGACTTACGTCCTGTCTCGCGCCTTAGGTCCACTAGTGAGCCCAGTTGATCCTGTATCCCTTTTCTTGGTAAACTCTTGACCTAGGAAGCCGTTTTTTGATACTCGCATCATTGTTAGTATTTTAACCTTTCCTATGCGTCATGGCACGAGGGAGTTGAGTAGAGGGAGTTTCTGGGGTAGAGCAGATTTGTCATATTCGATAGTGGATGATCTTCATCGTTATATCTGAGGGTGTGTAAGGGTGAGATAGTGACGGCAGCACACTTCGGTGTGGCGGTGACTCACGACATTACACCGTGAGCACAGGAGGAGAGCCGTAGTGCGTGAAATTTTTCCGCACGACATGGGAGACTTGGGCTGATAGGATTATTTGGATTATGCGCTGTGCTAGTTAGACAACCTCGGAGTGAGGAGGTTCGGTTGGAAAAGCGCAATTATTTTAAAGATTGACTACGTGGTTTGGATCAGTGTGGGGGTGGTCGTTTCAGAGTTTATTTACAGTATTTTTCTGCCACCCAGTATTTTTGGTTTAGTGCAGAACTGGTCTGGTTTATATTATTGTTATTTACTGTGTTGCCCCGCATTGAAAAAAAAAGAATGAAAAGAAATCGAAAAAGAAGAAGAAAAAAAAAGAAAAGAAAAAGAAATGAAAAAAAACAGCAAAGGCAGAGTTTCAGGGTGCTTAATTGATTATTTCAAAATGCCAGGCCAGGGAAATTTTATTAATAGTTCGCATTCTTTCACAGTTGTGGCCGCGAGAACGGCATTTACACCAGGAATGGGGAAATTGAGTGTCTAGAATCTTAGGTGATTTGGGCCAGTTTCTGTCTTCTTGGTGAGGGAGTGTGAGATTTGGGTACTTGTGAGTGTGCTGTGACGTTTAGGACTTCGCTTCTAAATGACTTATCCTACCGTCCCAAAGCCGGCAGATTTACATTACACCCAGAGTAAAAGCACGAAAGGTGTGCGTTAGGGATATGTTCGGATTGCATGTAAAAGCAAAAGTAAGTTGTGTTCGTGCTTGTTCCTAACCTAGGCTGGCCGCGAGTTCTTCCGATCACTGCAGTTTCAGAAGTTTAAAGAAATATGAGAGATTAATGATGTCCAGTTTGAGTTAAAGAGGTTGCCCAGTCTCATCAAAAATAGTTTTTAAATAAATGCAGTTACAACGCTCTGGATTGATTCGGGATAGTATGCAGTGGTAGTATAAAGTTGAAGTTTGCTCGGGGCGAGCAAAGTTCAGTGTGGGGGTATTTGATAACTCCCATTTATGAGTTATCTGTGAGCTTCTATTATAATTTAATAAGTTGAGTTTCCATAAGATTGAGCACGTTTTATCCGACAAAGCCTCCGTAGTATGAAAAAGATAAGTTTGAGCTTATTTGAGAAATCCGGGCGTTTTCGTGCATAAATTGATATTAAATGACATATGTAATCGCTTGGTATAGTTGTTCATGTTGTCGTGACAGGAATGAATGCCTAGCGGTAGATTTGAGGCATCAAACGAACTTCGGAAGCAACGGGAGCTAAAGCGGAGTAAAGAGACGCAAAGTTGGAGAAGCTAGAATGACCAATCTCCACTATTTTGATCATATCTTGAGTTCTACAATGAATTTTGGAGTGAGACAGGCGGCAAATGAAAGTATACTTCAAGAGCTTTCCAACGATAGGTCACGGAGCTAAATCAGAGGTCGGACGAAGAAGTTACGACGTTTTGAAAATGGAGCTGTCGCTGATGTGCAGGTGTGCATTTGAACGCAGCCCCGAAGTCAAAACCAACTTATGTCCGCATGCAAGATTGATGGCCAAACGCAAAAACTGTGTCCCGGAGGCCGAAAAAGGGCGAAAATTGGCTAAGTATGTGCGTTCAGACGCACAATGTGCGTTCAGACGCACAACACAGTGCAGCAACATACAGGGAAAACTGGCCAGAAAATGACTAAGTATGTGCGTTCAAACGCACATCCTGCATTCAGACGCAGGAAACTTCGAATTTCAGAAAGGTCAGAATCAGGCAGAAATCAACTAGAAGACCAAGTATGTGCGTTCAAACGCACACCCAAAAAGTCAACGGAAGTCAAAGTCAAAAAGTCAACTCTCAAAATGTGCGTTCAAACGCAGCCTTTGTGCGTTCAAACGCAGGTCAAGATTTTCAGAATTTCTGAAGACGGTGGAAAAAGTCAAACTTCGTCAGAAAAGTCAAAGGCGGCCAGAATTGAGGACAGAACAGGAATTTCAGCACAGGGCTATGGAACTTCAGCAGTATATAAAACAGCTTTGCCCAGCAGTTTTAGAATATACAACATATACAACACAAAACACAGGACAGACAGACACAGACACAGAATCAGAGTCAGACACAGAAGAGACAGGGAGCACCGGAGCAGTCCCGGAAATCGCCAGATTTCCGTCACCTGTTTGATTCTCTTCTCTTCTTTATGTTAGTTTTTATTAGCTAAACAATTTACCTAGGTTCTCGGTGAACCTAGGGTTTATGATTTCAGTACTTCACATCTTGATTTCAGATTCATGACTGTTTAAGTCTTAATACAGTAGAGGTTTTGTTTATTATTCTGTCTTTGGTTTTTACTTTTTATGCATGAACGGAGTCGCGAACCTGGAGTGCTACAGACAAGATCTGGTGCGCGAGAGTGGCCAGTGAGAGTTAGGAAGAGAAGACTGAATTTAGTTTCCTGCCTTGATGGACCGAGAGGTGAAGAGAATCAGGGGACTAGCCCAGAAGCATTAGACCAACTGCTAGACGTTTAGGGGGAAACCGAGAGGAGAGCCTGTAACCCTAGCAGACTTATAACGAACCTGCAGATCTAGGTGGACCGAGAGGACCCGAAAATATGTAGGGGAGTGACAGGTGCATGAGACCGAGAGGAGATTGCAACATTGGTATGCTGGCATAAACAAAACTGCTGTGTGTTTCTGAATCGGAAAAACTGAAAAGTTGAATAGTAACCCTAGGGGATCCTGGAGCTTAGATCGTTAATTTATCAGTTTCCTACTTCAATATATTTCCAGAAAATTACCGAAAAGATTGTTAATTCTGTTTTTACTTTCAGTACTTTTTATTAGAACCTGACTCAAAAGATTCCTCCTTTTACTTTTTACGTTTTTACTCTTTAAGCCTAGTTTCTGATTAAGCAGTAACACTGTCCTCGTGGGATCGATAACTCGGGGTTGAAATACCAGCCCTATATTACTTGAACCGTGCACTTGCGGTAACAAGTAAGAAATCGTGTCAAGTTTTTGGCGCCGTTGCCGGGGACAGATTTATTGTTACTCGGGAACTAGATTAGGGAGTTAAAAAAATCTAAAAAAAAAAAATTGAAAAAAAAAAATCGAAAAAAATATATATATATATTTTTATACCTAGTTACCTCACGGGTATTTCTGGAGCTTTGTTTTCTCAGGAACGCAAGGGGCCAGAGAAATTATAGGCATGTGGAGAGGCAATCTTGAGTCGGGGGCAACTCAGTTCCTGAGTCCTCCCTACTGTGAATACTGCCACAATTGGCACAGAAAAGAGGATGCACACCGTCCAGTTTATTGTTTTCAGTGCAAAAATTATCATGAGTATGAAGAGGCGTGCATATTGCACTCACCCCAGCTTTATCAACACTATTACCCCTACTGCATCCAATGTGGGGGTGGTTGCGGGGCTGGGGCATGCAGAACTTATCAGTCGTGGAACTTTCAGCACTGCCAATCAGGGGCGCATCTTGAGACTGCTCTGTACTATCCAGATCCACCTCAATTTGTACCTCCGCAACCTTTTGAACCGCTCACTCAAGAAGTTTTCTTCTCATGGATGTCTAAATTGGAGTGCATGCTGGAGAAATTTTTTTCAGCACGCCTTGACCAGATTGCAGAGGAGATGAGAGAACTCAACAGTGACATATTGCGATTGGCAAACAAGTATCACGGACTTTCTCAGTCATGTATCTCTGCAGATACGCCAAAACCAGAAACAGATTTCACACCACCAGAAATTGAAGAATTGCAGACAGTGACATCATCAGGTCCAGTTAAGCCAGAAACTGATCCAGTACCTGAACCACAGGAAACAGACTCATATATTCCTCACTGGCTTCCAGCAGTTCTGGAGATGCAGAGGGGTTTCTTCGCAAAGATGGTGCAGAAACAACAAGAAGCTGCATCACAGGTTGCTTTCGTGCAAGAAGAGGTGCCCGAGCCAAGAGAAGTGTGCACTATTCAGGAGCCAACTCAGGTATTTCATTATTATGAGGACTCAGATTCTGAATCAGATTTGGAAGAAACAGTACCTGCATGAATGGAACCACAACCAATTTCAAATTCTGGGCATGATTTGAAAGACACTGATATTGAGCAATGGGGGTGTGTTGATGAGGATATTGTGTTCGAGAATTTGTCCACTAATATGGATGAACTTGAGGTAGGAATCCCAACTCAGCCTGCTGAAGAAATCACCATGTCGTATGTTTATCAAGTATGTGAGGAGTTGGAAAGACGGCTGTGTGAGGACTCTGACACGGAAACTGGACATGATGATTCTCCTGATCCTTGCTCTATGGATTGTTCTAGTGACGTTGCACAAGACATAGAAAAGGGATTGGAAATAACTCAGTGTGGGGGTATTGATAAGCTGCCTGCACGGGTTTTTCAGCATCAAGAGTCAGCTGGATATGAGTGGAAGCTGATCAAGAAGAAAAAGTACAAGATCAAAGAAATCATCCTCAGCAACTTTCCATCTTGTCAAAAGAATGAGTGCGCACGTGAGATGAGGATCATTGAGAAGAGATGGTGGAAGAAGAAGAAGTGGAGAGATAAAAAGGCCTTCAAATTTCTCAAATGTTGAGGTAACAGGGTCGGGCCGTCGAGTGTAAATTACAAGCACTTGTTGGGAGGTAACCCAACCTAGGAGTTAGTTTCAATTATTAAATTATTTACTGTTTAAATAATTTTGAGAGGAGAGATGAGGGTGAGCTAATGTTTAGATGCAGAAAGTTTCAGGAAACAGGTTACAGGAAGCTGAAGTACAGAAACTGGATCGCTGTCAGCATCCAGATGCATACTGGCGTCCAAGTGGCAGCCTGCCAGAAAAAGGCAGATTGGAAAAATCCTGAAGAATCGACCCCGGTGCACAGGATGCACTCGACCTTCGCAGGGACTCGTATGAGTTGGGGATTTTTCAGGAACAATTTTCAGCAGAAACGGAGCAATCAACCCCGGTGTACGAAAATACACTCGACCATATGGGAGCACATTGTCACACACGATGGTGCTTGGGGATTGCACACTTGAAGAGCGCAACAGAGCCCGGAAGGTTGACAACTTCCGTTGAGAAATTTTCCGGCGACTGGTCAACGGTCCTTCTCTGCCGGAATCCGCAGAAAAGTCAGCACCTGTACGAACTGACTCCGGGTGAACAGGTTTAATTTCTATCTCTTGCTTTATTTTTCTGAGTATACTACCAGCTGGTTGACTGACGGCCAGTCTCGAGCCAGCAAGCCAGTGGCTCTATTAGGCCATCAGTCAGTCGGTCAGTCTGGCATTCGGTCGTCCCAATCCCAGTAGATGAGGCACGCCAGCTCATCAATCCAGATTATATGCCTGATGATTAGTACCATGAGGGCATGGCACCATCCAGTGTGGGGGTGGTGGCGTTGTAACTGCATTAGTTTTATTATACTGAAAGAATTGAAAAAATTTAAAATTTAAAATTTTGAGAATGGGCAACAGATTTAGCTTAAAACTGGAGAGAGCTTAATGATAGAAAATTTCCCGAAAATTGATGAACTGAAGTGAGGAAGAGCTGCGAGAATCTGTCTAGGGGAGTATAGAGCCAATGCACTTCAGAAAATGCAAGTAGCTGTCTCCCGAGCTATGTATCCTACTAGCTGCCAGACCACCGTCACCAGGTAGTCGTCAACCCGCTATCACGGTCACCACATCATTTGGTGGAGTGATAGGCCATAGGGGACCTCACGTCCTGTCTCGCGCCTTAGGTCCACTAGTGAGCCCAGTTGATCCTGTATCCCTTTTCTTGGTAAACTCTTGACCTAGGAAGCCGTTTTTTTATACTCGCATCATTGTTAGTATTTTAACCTTTCCTATGCGTTATGGCACGAGGGAGTTGAGTTGAGGGAGTTTTTGGGGTAGAGCAGATTTGTCATATCCGATAGTTGATGATCTTCATCGTTATATCTGAGGGTGTGTAAGGGTGAGATAGTGACGGCAGCACACTTCGGTGTGGTGGTGACTCACGACATTACACCGTGAGCACAGGAGGAGAGCCTAAGTGCGTGAAATTTTTCCGCACGACATGGGAGACTTGGGCTGATAGGATTATTTGGATTATGCGCTGTGCTAGTTAGACAACCTCGGAGTGAGGAGGTTCGGTTGGAAAAGCGCAATTATTTTAAAGATTGACTACGTGGTTTGGATCAGTGTGGGGGTGGTCGTTTCAGAGTTTATTTACAGTATTTTTCTGCCACCCAATATTTTTGGTTTAGTTCAGAACTGGTCTGGTTTATATTATTGTTATTTACTCTGTTGCCCCGCATTGAAAAAAAAGAATGAAAAGAAATCGAAAAAGAAGAAGAAAAAAAAAAGAAAAGAAAAAGAAATGAAATAAAACAGCAAAGGCAGAGTTTCAGGGTGCTTAATTGATTATTTCAAAACGCCAGGCCAGGGAAATTTTATAAATAGTTCGCATTCTTTCACAGTTGTGGCCGCGAGAACGGCATTTACACCAGGATTGGGGAAATTGAGTGTCTAGAATCTTAGGTGATTTGGGCCAGTTTCTGTCTTCTTGGTGAGGGAGTGTGAGATTTGGGTACTTGTGAGTGTGCTGTGACGTTTAGGATTTCGCTTCTAAATGACTTATCCTACCGTCCCAAAGCCGGCAGATTTACATTACACCCAGAGTAAAAGCACGAAAGGTGTGCGTTAGGGATACGTTCGGATTGCATGTAAAAGCAAAAGTAAGTTGTGTTCGTGCTTGTTCCTAACCTAGGCTGGCCGCGAGTTTTTCCGATCACTGCAGTTTCAGAAGTTTAAAGAAATAGGAGAGATTAATGATGTCCAATTTGAGTTAAAGAGGTTGCCCAGTCTCATCAAAAACAGTTTTTAAATAAATGCAGTTACAACGCTCTGGATTGATTCGGGATAGTATGCAATGGTAGTATACAGTTGAAGTTTGCTCGGGGCGAGCAAAGTTCAGTGTGGGGGTATTTAATAACTCCCATTTATGAGTTATTTGTGAGCTTCTATTATAATTTAATAAGTTGAGTTTCCATAAGATTGAGCACGTTTTATCCGACAAAGCCTCCGTAGTATGAAAAAGATAAGTTTGAGCTTAATTGAGAAATCCGGGCGTTTTCGTGCATAAATTGATATTAAATGACATATGTAATCGCTTGGTATAGTTTTTCATGTTGTCTTGACATGAATGAATGCTTAGCGGTAGATTTGAGGCATCAAACGAACTTCGGAAGCAACGGGAGCTAAAGCGGAGTAAAGAGACGCAAAGTTGGAGAAGCTAGAATGACCAGTCTCCATTATTTTCATCATATCTTGAGTTCTACAATGAATTTTGGAGTGATACCGGTGGAAAATGAAAGAAGACTTCAAGATCTTTCCAACGATAGGTCACGAAGCTAAATCGGAGATCGGACGAAGAAGTTACGACGTTTTGAAGTTAGAGCTGTCGCCGATGTGCGTTCAGACGCACAGGTTCTGCGTTCAGACGCACATGTGCGTTCAGACGCACATTGTGCGTTCAAACGCAGCCCCGAAGTAAAAAATAACTTATGTCCGCATGCATGATTGATGGCCAAACGCAAAAACTGAGTCCCGGAGGCAGAAAGTGCAGAAAATTGGCTAAGTATGTGCGTTCAGACGCACAATGTGCGTTCAGACGCACAACACAGTGCAACAACAAACAGGGAAAACTGGCCAGAAAATGACTAAGTATGTGCGTTCAAACGCACATCCTGCGTTCAGACGCAGGAAACTTCAAATTTCAGAAAGGTTAGAATCAGGCAGAAATCAACCAGAAGACCAAGTATGTGCGTTCAAACGCACATTGTGCGTTCAAACGCACACCCAAAAAGTCAACGGAAGTCAAAGTCAAAAAGTCAACTCTCAAAATGTGCGTTCAAACGCAGCCGTTGTGCGTTCAAACGCAGGTCAAGATTTTCAGAATTTCTGAAGACGGTGGAAAAAGTCAAACTTCGTCAGAAAAGTCAAAGGCGGCCAGAATTGAGGACAGAACAGGAATTTCCGCACAGGGCTATGGAACTTCAGCAGTATATAAAACAGCTCTGCCCAGCAGTTTTAGAATATACAACATATACAACACAGAACACAGGACAGACAGACACAGACACAGAATCAGAGTCAGACATAGAAGAGACAGGGAGCACCGGAGCAGTCCCGGAAATCGCCAGATTTCCGTCACCTGTTGATTCTCTTCTCTTCTTTATGTTAGTTTTTATTAGCTAAACAGTTTACCTAGGTTCTCGGTGAACCTAGGGTTTATGATTTCAGTACTTCAGATCTTGATTTCAGATTCATGACTGTTTAAGTCTTAATACAGTAGAGGTTTTGTTTATTATTCTCTCTTTGGTTTTTACTTTTTATGCATGAACGGAGTCGCGAACCTGGAGTGCTACAGACAAGATCTGGTGCGCGAGAGTGGCCAGTGAGAGTTAGGAAGAGAAGACTGAATTTAGTTTCCTGCCTTGATGGACTGAGAGGTGAAGATAATCAGGGGACTAGCCCAGAAGTATTAAACCAACTGCTAGACGTTTAGGGGGAGACCGAGAGGAGAGCCTGTAACCCTAGCAGACTTATAACGAACCTGCAGATCTAGGTGGACCGAGAGGACCCGAAAATCTGTAGGGGAGTGACAGGTGCATGAGACCGAGAGGAGATTGCAACATTGGTATGCTGGCATAAACAAAACTGCTGTGTGTTTCTGAATCGGAAAAACTGAAAAGCTGAATAGTAACCCTAGGGGATCCTGGAGCTTAGATCGTTAATTTATCAGTTTCCTACTTCAATATATTTCCAGAAAATTACCGAAAAGATTGTTAATTCTGTTTTTACTTTCAGTACTTTTGAAGTCTCCAACTTTCTAGCTTCTCCAACTTTGCGTCTCTTTACTCCGCTTTAGCTCCTGTTGCTTCCGAAGTTCGTTTGATGCCTCAAATCTACCACTAAGCATTCATTCCTGTCAATTCAACATGAACAACTATACCAAGCGATTATAGATGTCATTTAATATCAATTTATGCATGAAAACGCCCGGATTTCTCAATTAAGCTCAAACTTATCTTTTTCATACTACGGAGGCTTTGTCGGATAAAACGTGCTCAATCTTATGGAAACTCAACTTATTAAATTCTAATATAAGCTCACAGATAACTCATAAATGGGAGTTATCAAATACCCCCACACTGAACTTTGCTCGCCCCGAGCAAACTTCAACTGTATACTACCACTGCATACTATCGCGAATCAATCCAGAGCGTTGTAACTGCATTTATTTAAAAACTGTTTTTGATGAGACTGGGCAACCTCTTTAACTCAAACTGGACATCATTAATCTCTCATATTTATTTAAACTTCTGAAACTGCAGTGATCGGAAGAACTCGCGGCCAGCCTATGTTAGGAACAAGCACGAACACAACTTACTTTTGCTTTTACATGCAATCCGAACGTATCCCAACGCACACCTTCCGTGCTTTTACTCTGGGTGTAATGTAAATCTGCCGGCTTTGGGACGGTAGGATAAGTCATTTAGAAGCGAAGTCCTAAACGTCACAGCACACTCACAAGTACCCAAATCTCACACTCCCTCACCAAGAAGACAAAAACTGGCCCAAATCACCTAAGATTCTAGACACTCAATTTCCCCAATCCTGGTGTAAATGCCGTTCTCGCGGCCACAACTGTGAAAGAATGCGAACTATTTATAAAATTTGCCTGGCCTGGCGTTTTGAAATAAAAATCAAGTAAGCACCCAGAAACTCTTTCTTTGTTGTTTTTTTTTTCTTTTCTTTTTCTTTTTTTTTCTTCTTCTTATTTCCGATTTATTTTCTTTTTTTTTTCAATGCGGGGCAACACAGTAAATAACAATAATAAAAACCAGACCAGTTCTGCACTAAACCAAAAATATTGGGTGGCAGAAAAATACTGTAAATAAACTCTGAAACGACCACCCCCACACTGATCCAAACCACGTAGTCAATCTTTAAAATAATTGCGCTTTTCCAACCGAACCTCCTCACTCCAAGGATGTCTAAATAGCACAGCGCAGCCTACAAATAACCCTGTCAACCCAAGTTCCCCATCTCGTGCGGAAAAATGTACCGCACTACGGCTCTCCTCGTGTGCTCACGGTGTAATGTCATGAGTCACCGCCACACCGAAGTGTGCTGCCATCACTATCTCACCCTTACACACCCTCTGATATAACGATGAAGCTCATCCACTATCAAATATAACAAATATGTTCTACCCCAAAAAATCCTCCAACTCATCTCCCTCGTGCCATGACGCATAGGAAAGGTGAAAAATACTAACAATGATGCGAGTATCAAAAAACGGCTTCCTAGGTCAAAAGGGTACCAAGAAAAGGGATAACGGATCAATGGGGCTCACTAGTGGACCTAAGGCGCGAGACAGGACGTGAGGTCCCCTTATGGCCTATCACTCCACCAAATTATGTGGTGACCGTGAAGGCGGGTTGACGACTACCTAGTAACGGTGGTCTGGCAGCTAGTAGGATACATAGCTCGGGAGACAGCTACTTGCGTTTTCTGATGTGCATTGGCTCTATAAACTCCCCTAGACAGATTCTCGCAGCTCTTCCTCACTTCAGTTCATCATTTTTCGAGAAATTTTCTATCATTAAGCTTTCTCCAGTTTTAAGCTAAATCCGTTGCCCATTCTCAAATTTTTAATTTTTTAATTTTTTCAATTCTTTTTTTTTTCAGTATAATAAAAATAATGCAGTTACAACGCCACCACCCCCACACTGGATGGCGCCATGCCCTCATGGTACTAATCATCAGGCACATAATCTGGATTGGATGAGCTGGCGTGCCTCATCTAATGGGATCGAGACGACCGAATGATAAACTGACCGACTAACTGATGGCCTGATAGAGCCACTGGCTTGCTGGCTCGAGACTGGCCGTTAGTCGCCCAGCTGATAGTATACTCAGAAAAACAAAGCAAGAGACAGAAATTGAACCTGTGCACCCGGAGTCAGTTCTTACAGGTGCTGACTTTTCTGCAGATTCCGGCATAGAAGGACCGTTGACCGGTTGCCGGAAACTTTCTCAACGGAAGTTGTCAACCTTCCGGGCTCTGTCGCGCTCTTCAAGTGTGCAATCCCCAAGAACCATCTTGTGTGACAATGTGCTCCCATATGGTCGATTGTATTTTCGTACACCGGGGTCGATTGCTCTTTTCCTGTTGAAATTTTTTTTTTCTGAAAAATCCCCAACTCATACGAGTCCCTGTGAAGGTCGAGTGCATCCTGTGCACCGGGGTCGATTCTTCAGGATTTTTCCAATCTGCCTTTTTTCTTTCAAGCTGCCACTGGATGTCAGTCTGCATCTGGATGCTGACAGCGAGCCAGTTTCTGTACTTTGGCTTCCTGTAACCTGTTTCCTGAAACTTTCTGCATCTAAACATTAGCTCACCCTCATCTCTCCTTTCAAAATTATTTAAACAGTAAATAATTTAATAATTGAAACTAACTCCTAGGTTGGGTTACCTCCCAACAAGTGCTTGTAATTTACAGTCGACGGCCCGACCCTGTTACCTCAACATTTGAGAAATTTGAAGGCCTCTTTATCTCTCCACTTATTCTTTTTCCACCATCTCTTCTCAATGATCCTCATCTCACGTGCGCACTCATTCTTTTGACAAGATGGAAAGTTGCTGAGGATGATTTCTTTGATCTTGTACTTTTTCTTCTTGATCAGCTTCCATACATCATTCACCGGCTTGTCTGCGAATATTTCTACGAAATCCTGCTGATGAACTTCATCCCTGGATGGTTGCTGTGGACTCTGGAACTTCTGCTCATATCCAGCTGACTCTTGATGCTGAAAAACCCGTGCAGGCAGCTTATCAGTACCCCCACACTGAGTGATTTCCAATCCCTTTTCTATTTCTTGTGCAACGTCACTAGAACAATCCATAGAGCAAGGATCAGGAGAATCATCATGTCCAGTTTCCGTGTCAGAGTCCTCACACAGCCGTCTTTCCAACTCCTCACATACTTGATAAACATACGACATGGTGATTTCTTCAGCAGGCTGAGTTGGGATTCCTACCTCAAGCTCATCCATATCAGTGGACACATTCTCGAACACAATTTCCTCATCAACACACCCCCATTGCTCAATATCAGTGTCTTTCAAATCATGCCCAGAATTTGAAATTGGTTGTGGTTCCATCCATGCAGGTATTGTTTCTTCCAAATCAGATTCTGAATCTGAGTCCTCATAATAATGAAATACCTGAGTTGGCTCCTGAATAGTGCACACTTCTCTTGGCTCGGGCACCTCTTCTTCCACGACAGCAACCTGTGATGCAGCTTCTTGTTGTTCCCGCACCATCTTTGCGAAGAAACCCCTCTGCATCTCCGAAACTGCTGGAAGCCAGTGAGGAATATATGTGTCTGTTTCCTGTGGGTCGGGTGCTGGATCAGTTTCTGGCTTAACTGGACCTGATGATGTCACTGTCTGCACTTCTTCAATTTCTGGTGGTGTGAAATCTGTTTCTGGTTTTGGCGTATCTGCAGAGATCCATGACTGAGAAAGTCCGTGATACTTGTTTGCCAATCGCAATATGTCACTGTTGAGTTCTCTCATCTCCTCTGCAATCTGGTCAAGGCGTGCTGAAAAAAAATTCTCCATCATGCACTCCAATTTAGACATCCATGAGAAGAAAACTTCTTGAGTGAGCGGTTCAAAAGGTGGCGGAGGTACAAATTGACGTGGATCTGGATAGTTCAGAGCAGTCTCAAGATGCGCCCCTGATTGGCAGTGCTGAAAGTTCCACGACTGATAAGTTCTGCATGCCCCAGCCCCGCAACCACCCCCACACTGGATGCAGTAGGTGTAATCGTGTTGATAAAGCTGGGGTGAGTGCATTATGCACGCCTCTTCATACTCATGATAATTTTTGCACTGAAAACAATAAACTGGACGGTGTGCATCCTCTTTTTTGTGCCAATTGTGGCAGTATTCACAGTAGGGAGGACTCATGAACTGAGTTGCCCCCGACTCAAGATTGCCGCTCCACATGCCAATAATTTCTCTGGCCCCTTGCGTTCCTGAGAAAACAAAGATCCAGAAATACCCGTGAGGTAACTAGGTATAAATATATATATATATATATATATATATATATATATATATATATATATATATATTTCAGTTTTTTTTTTTTAAACTCTCTAATTTAGTTTCTGAGTAACAATAAATCTGTCCCCGACAACGGCGCCAAAAACTTGACACGATGTCATGGCATCTCTGTAGGTAGTAGGCTCATCATCTATGAGTAGTGCGTCTCCAGGCTCAGTCACGAGAAGTCCATACCTCTCTTCCTCCTTGCGCACCATACTAGACCTACGAAGTTCTGGTGTTACCTTAACAGGTTCCTCCACAATGTCTTGTGGTTCCTGTTCAAGTTACATAGTAGGATCACTGGTTTGTGGTTCTTGAATTTCTTCAAGTTCGACAGTCCTCCCACTTGCTCCTTTAGAGACAAATTATCTTTCTAGGAACACGCCGGTGCGAGCAACAAAATATTTGTTCTCGGTAGGATTGTGGAATAATATCCCTTCATTTCCTTAGGTTATCACACAAACTTACACCTATCCGACTAAGGCCCAAGCTTGTCATTTTGTAAACGCTTTACAAAGACATCGCAGCCCCAAATCCTCATGAAAGACAATATGGGACGCCTCCCACTCCACGTCTCATATGGAGTCTTCATGACTTATTTGGATGGAACATGATTAAGGGTGAAAGTTTCACATAAAAGAGTGTGACCCCAAGATGAAAATGGAAGATCAGTTTGACACATCATAGATCGAACCTGTCCAACAGTGTTCGACTCCTCCTCTCGGACAAGCCATTCCACTATGGCGTTCCGGGTGGAGTTTGTTGGGAAAAAATTCCACTTTTTATATGATAGTCATCAAACTATTAGATCCAGTATTCTCCTCCACGATATGATCGTAGAGCCTTAATACTTTTTCCAATTTGCTTCTCTACTTCATTCTTGAATTTTATAAACATTTCAAAGGATTCGAATTTCGCCTTCATAAGGTATACAAATCCATATCTACCAAAATCATGAGTAAATGTAATGAAATAAAGATAACCACCTCTAGCAGGCGTGGCAAATGGCCCACATACATCATTATGCACGAGAGTCAATTTCTCACTAGTCCTTTCTCCTTTCTTCTTGAAAGGGGACTTTGTCATTTTTCCTAATCGACAAGACTAACATGTCTCATACGATTCATAATCAAATGTTTCTCATATATATGGAATAAACAACAGTGCCATAGATAAGTAGGGTTTAAACCATTAGTTTTAATCCTCTTGGTATTTATGTTATAGACAACATTACATAGATCAAGGATATACAATCCATTAGAAAATTGTGCACTACAATAATGCATACTATCAAAATAAATGGAGCAACAATTGTCCTTTATTGAAATAGTAAAACCTTTCTCGTCCAAATAAGACATAATAATAATGTTTCTGCTCAAAGCATGCACGAAATAACAATTGTCTAATTCAAAAACTAATCCTAAGGAAAAGATAGATTGTACATGCCCACGGCCTGTGCAACAACCTTTGCTCTATTCCCAACGCGCATGTCTATCTCCCCGTTAGCCAATCTTCTACTTCTCTTTAGATCCTGCACATTTTGACAAATGTGAGATTCACATCCTGTATCCAATACCCAAGATGAAGAGATAGTTAAATTGAAATCTATAACAAAAATACCTGGTGGTGTTGGAATCACTATTCCAAGCCTCTCATCCTCCATATATTTTGGGCAGTTCCTCTTCCAGTGTCCAGGCTGACTGCAGTAGTTACACTCACCCTTCGTCACGCCCTTGGAAACGCCACCAGCAGGTTTAAGGACAACTTACTTGGGTTTTGAAAATGCCTTGCCTTTCACTTTGGAGATAGAAGAAACTCGCTTTGTCTTCCTTTGTTCACCATCATCACGGCCTTGCCATTTCCCTTGTTGATGCTTTGTTCAGCTGTCCTCAACATATTTAGTAAATATAGAAGATGCTTGTCGATCTCATTCATGTTATAGTTCATGATCAACTGTCCATAACTATCAGGCAATGATTGCAAGATGAGATCAGTGGCCAATTCTTGACCCACCGGAAACACCATATGTTTGAGGTTCTCCAAGTACCCGATCATACGGAGTACGTGAGTCCCCACTGGGTTTCCATCTGACAGATGATATTTGAACAATGCGTTGGAAACTCTCAATACCGCTCATGCCTCACCTACTCTTGGAAGAGAGGCTTCAAGTGTATGATCATATCAAACGCAACCATGTTCTCATGTTTCGTCTAAAGCTCAGGGCTCATCGTGCAAAGCATAAAGGCATGACACATCATTAGCGTCGTCAACGATCTTCTGATACGCCTTTAAGGCTGCAGGATTATTATTTTTTGTACCCTAACGAACTTGCTCATCTAGAATGTACGGTTTCTTCTCTTCCTTGAGAAGAATTCTCAGGTTTCCGTACCAGTCCAGAAAGTTTGTTCAATAAAGCGTGTCCTTCTCAAGGACTGATCTTAGGGACTGTGATGAACTCGATGAATTGTTTTCCATTAGAATTCTAAAAAATGAGAAATATACAAATTTTAGTATTTTGTGAACAAATTACTACATTTAATAATGGATAGATCATTAAACATAGCTCCCAATATTTTTCTTGGATTAATAACCCTCCATATTAATGCAGAAAATATCATCCTATTTTCTAGTGGGCAAAGATTAATATTTCATTCTTTTGAGCTTGCTTTGGCAAGTCACCCAAAATTAGTTATTTTGGTAGAAAAAATCCACTTGCGTCCCATGGAACTCTCGGTTCAATCGGACAACTAACTCCTTGTTTATATATCGCATAGATAATCCCAATTATTTGCCTCTAGGCTCTCAATCCTATTCAAGTAGCCTAGTTGCGTCCAACCTCTTACTTCAACAATTGCACATTACTAGCTTGTGCCGTCGCGTCACATCATGATGAATCAAGTCGCCTTGCTTTGACAAGCCCGAACTTGATAATCATGATTATGACGAGTGCTAAGTAACGAGAAGGCAAAAACGCAATATTTTAAATCGAGGGATTTTTCCATTTATCTTTAATTGTTTTGTTGATCCATATCAACTGATCTACTTGTAAGGGTTGGGCAATCCTAAAATAAAAGATCCGGGTTGTGTTATTATGTTCCCAATTCGCATGCATCATCCATACACCAACAATAAATAACAAGAAAATAAATAAACAACCACAAAAATAAAATAAACGTGATGTCGATATGGCCTCCTAAAACTAAGATATTCTCAAGCCAATGAGAATATCTATAGGCCCTAAAAACATAGCAAGCTCATCTCCATGTGCCTCAATATTTTAGTCCATGTGCCTTAGCTTCTGGGATGCCGTCATCTTGTGGGTTCTTCAATTTTTTAGGCTTTTTCTCCTAGTCTTGACTATCATCTGTTCTATCTAATACTAGTAAGCATCTATACTAAATAGAAAGACCTCACAATTTGAGGAGAAACCGGCTCGAAGGCCGTAAAGCCTAATTAATTAATTATTACAATAAAACCAAACCAAATAATTAATCAATCACAACATCCAAATGTAAGGCCGTATCCAATCACCATGAAAAAGCACATAATACAGTTAAAATCAAATTTTAACGCGCTTGGTAAATTTTAGTTGATAATTGGGTAATTCGGGTAAAAACGGTCCAAGAGGCCCACCAAACCCTTGGGCCGAACCCTCAAAAGACCGTCGCAAGACACCGAGCCGACCGGCCCTAGCACGCATGGTCAAACTGCGCGCCAAGACCAATCACCCCTGTGGCCGTGGCCTTGCTTTTCGCGCAAGGAAGGGCGCCGGCGGCTAGGGTTTCGGACTTGTTTTCTTACTCTTCCTTCCTTGTTTGTTTGTTTCCGAATTGAGAAAAAAAAATATTTTTTTCCAAATTTGTGTCCCAAACCTAGTTTTCAAAACCCAAAAATTCACATCAAATGTGATTCAAATTCACTAATATCTACATCATATGTAAAACTAGCTCATTCATTTCTGAATCCAATCCAGTTTTCTATTTTTTAGTTTTACGCGATAAATCATCATAATGGTGTAAAATTGAGAATAAACTAACACATAAACCGCGTTCTGCACTGTGACATCATGCTCTGATACCACTGTTGGGTTTTGATACGTATCACACAGCGGAATAAACAATAATTAACTTTGTTCAAGAACCACGAAGGATCACACGACTACACATCGTTATGATGGTATTGGAAGAAAATCATGTGTACCTTAGTTGGTTGAATTGATGATTTCACGTGAAATATTTTCCACGTCTCTATGGAAGTCTACTCCTAGAATTGCACCGGATCCTTCTCACACCTTTCTGCTAGCTAGGATAAAGGAGGAAGAAGAAGATCAAGCAAAACGAGAACAAGAGGCCGCGCCTCTTTGGTGGCCAACGGGTAGGAGGACGGAACTAGGGGGTTCGACCCTAGGGTTGTTTTCCCTCTTTGCTCTGGTCTCTCTCAATTGTGATAAGTAGTATAACACACCTTATGAGAAAATAAGTTGGGAGCGCCCTTATATAGTTAATAACTTCTTATTAACCGCATATTAGCCCCAATACTAATCATGTACATACACGGATTAGTCCACCTTGCAATTTAGTCCTACTAAGTTTGCATGTGGTTGCGTATTGATCCTTATACATAAATTTTCCAACGAATTAATTACCAAGTCCGGTTTAATCCACAGGGAGTGTGACCCCATAGGTTTCTACTTGGTTGGTAGTAACAATTACTAGCATAGAGAGGTGTCTAGCAACACATCAATGCTACCAACTAATGGAAATAGTCAGTAATCCGACAAACCTTGTGACCAATGTTACCTTATTGTATCATTTCTTTGCCTCCATATCCGGATTGGACACAAGACATATAATTCACACTCATATATCTAATCCATAGTTTCTCCATCTTAGGAATAGTCTCATCCATGCAGATAACATCAAGATCCGATATTGATTTATCTGAGTCTGGCCAGACATTCTATAAGCACTAACCCTCCAGTGGCCGACGATATTCGCTCCCGGTATGTGGGAGGGAAAATCCTATCTACATTACTACTTTATCTAAGATTTCTTCCTGTTGCGATAATTTCTGAGTATAGGAATATCGTTCTAAGTAGTACTCGAGTAAGAAAGGGGTCGATTTCCACAAGGATTGGGAGAAGAAGAAACACTCTAAGTTAGCAAATATTCTAAGAATCTAACTAATGAAACTAAATTAACTTCTCAATGGCTTTATAGCTAGCCAAGCTTCTAAATCCACAAAGAGAAACTTGATGAAGAAAAAAATTTTGTTGAAGATTTCAAAGAAACTAAGCAAACAACTAGTATATTAAAGAGAATCTAAAACTCGAGAAGAGTTTGTAAGATTGAGAGAAGAGTTGGTTTAGTTTGAATCCTCTAGGTGTGTTGTTCATGAATCCAACACCCAAATGATGTTACAAGGAGATGTGTGGATTCTAATGTAAAATCCATGTGTGATTCATGAAGAACACTAAATCCTAAACTATGTTGTATCAACTCTCAAGGATATGTATTCAATCATGAATCCACATACAATCGAATTTATATTCCAACACTAGTTCAACCGTGAATCACAAGAGAAACTTCTCAACTCATTGATTCAACAATTGAATCAACACATAACACACCTAGATTCATCAACTTCAACCAACAGCAAACTTAGCTACTCATGTTTAAGAGCAAAGCAAGAGATATAAGAAGAACATTCATAGTCATTGTCATTGAATTCAAGCTCAAACTCAAGAATTTTTGCTATAAAATGAAGAACAAAGTCACCTATACTTGATGTAATGCTTTACTTAACCAACTTCAAGCATCTAATAACCCAGATTATCAACGATTACCTGCTTACTTAACCCATGAAATGAAGAACATTTGACTCGGACTCACCAGAACAAACCCAGAATTGGCTGAGGCCGAAAGAGAAGAGAAAGAGAGAGGCATAGGTTAGCCTCTGGAATAACCGTGCATGATAGCCCCTTCTTATTCTTCATCTTGGGCTAAAATAGGCAGTGGGGAAGGGTTTCTTTGTTCCAAGGAGTAATCTCAGCCCTCTAATTTATCTGAGAGAGCTTCGTTCATCAATTTGTAGCACTCAAAAACCCTAGGTTGAATTTGGGCGTTTCTTTTAAAACTCTTCTTGAGACCATTAGAGGGCAAGGCTAGGTATAGCTCGATATTTTGAGCATTTCGGGACTGATCTCGCTTGATTTGACAATGAAACGAGGCTGGGGTGGGGCTGCTAAGAAGCTTCGTCGAACATCAATGGAGTCTTCGCTAGGTTTGTGTGGTCTGGCGTCGGGGAGAGAGAGAGACGTGCATGAGCTGTGTATTGTTTCACCGAAATTACAATTTCCCCCCCTCCCCTGAGTTTGCTAGGGGCTTTAAAATGCTCCCAGTGCTTGAAACAAATGCCCAAATGACCCCTTTGCTGCTATATCTCTTCAAGATAGCTCTTTATAACTTTGAAAAAATCCAATTACGCCCCCAATACTGTTAAAATGACTTCAAGAAAGCCCTTTGATGTAACTTTAGCTTTATAACTTGGTTTGTCTTCAATCATGGCCTCTCAAATCTTCAATAATCTTCTAATCAAGCGCTGCAAGTACCTTCTTCATGTCTCTTGGCCCTCTAATTCTCTTTAGTTCATCTTTGAAGCTCCCCCAAGCTAGCCCGTTGCTTTCCAAAGCACGTTTTGCCTACAAAATAAGAGAAAAACAATTAAAACTACAAAGACAAGAATAAGTCTAGAAATAGGGATATAAAATATAAATTGCACTTAAGAGCAAGTTAAGAAGAGTTAAATGACCTACAAAAATGTGCAATTTACAATCCTTAACACTTACTATTGTGTCTGAATAGCGCCTTTATAACTACTCAGTCAGGGTCTAGTGTTTGACGATACTGACGTGCCTAACTTACGCGTACTGCGCAAGTGTACGGTCAAGTAGTAAAGTGGAGTCTTTAGGACTCCGAGTTTTCGAACCCACATGGAGTTGAACTACTATTAGCCAATCGTTAATCAATTTTTGGGTACAAAGTAACCGGCAAAAAGGGTTTAATGTTTATAAGTTTGCCACCCTTAATCAAGTGGCTCTACGTAACAAAGAGCTGCAAATTAAATGAATGATAGTACTAATAATATGGAGAAACTAGATGATTTAGGGTCCCTAGGATGCTTAGTTAATTTCCGGATTCAATTTACAACACTTCACTACTTCTTTCACCATATCAGATTATACACGTAACACATATCTCTCAATCATGTATCACACTATGGTGTATTCAACAAAAAATCATTTCAGTCTAATGCGGTTAATAACACTACTCTAGTTGATATAATAAAGGTACCTACAAGACCTCTCAACCTTGCAAAGTTATCACTTTATCATAATCAATTGAAACAATCTTTATGATTATAACTCTCATTCTTTCACCTCTCAGTCTCAAGAATATTAAGAGTGTCTTCCTAATCTTCACGATCCTAGGGTTGAGTTATTTTCATACGCTCTCCTAGATAACTAACATGCTATGGGTGATCAAGCCTCACATGCTAAGAATTAAAAACTCAAGTAGAAGAATGGTGAGAATCAAAAGTAAAATTAAGCTTTAAGCATGAAGTAAATCCATGAATCCATCAATCAACCAGCTATGAGTTTATCTAGACATGAAATCTCGTTGATAAAATCATGATCTCCATAGAAAATAGTACAAGAGATGAAGAAAAAGATCAAACGATGAAATCCTTGAAGATGGGGGCTTGAATCCTCTCTTCCTTGAGCTCCCGTGCGTCTCTCTCTCGTCCTCCGTTGTGTGGTTATGTTCTTCCAAGTCTTCTTCACGTTTTTTAATCAGCTGGGGCGAAGTTTTAATGTACTTTGCTGAAATTGCATTACAGCCCCTCCAGTTTGTAATTCCCGTCCAGAATTGTAAGCTGATCTTGCGCAGGCCATATCTCTCTCATCCGGACTGGGATTAAGCTCCATGACCTATCTTCGGAAAGCTATTTGAGTCTACTTTCATTTGACACCGGTATCACTCCAAAATTATTTGTAGAACTCAAGATATCATCAGATTAGTGTAGACTGGTCATCCTACACTACAACATATTCTGCCTCCGTTGACAGTAAAAATTGTCGCTAGAAAGGCCAAATATGTCGGTATAAATTCTATCGACAAATAATTGTTTGACGGAAAATGGTCACTACAAGTCGGTCGTTAGTATTAAAGCCGACAAATCTCAATTAAGTCGGCACAAAAAAAAGCGACATCAGTTTTTGTCGACAGTTTAAATCTAACAACAAACCTTTTCTGTCGCTAGTACAACTACCGACAAGTAAATTTAGTAGTTTATGTAGATAAGTGACAAAATTATTTGTCACCAGTTGATATGTTTCTCACTATTGCATCTTCATGGCGACACACATGTTTGTCGCCAGTATCACGACCAAATAAAAAACAATACATGCACCAAAATTCCAAACATGAATCATAAACATGCACAATTGTTCGTAAAGCCATAATCAACAAGCCATAACTTGGTGTTTTACATAAAAAAACAAAATGGCCTACATAATTGGTGTTTTGCATCAACAACTAAGAGTACATCAATGCAACTAGTCGTATTCCACCATATGGTGGAGTCGTAGACGCAAGTTCTAGTTAACATCAATTACTAATAATAGTCATATTCTACCATATCTTTGTTCTGTTCTACTATCTAGCTAGGATATGTTGTAGTAAACAAAACTCGTGTTCGTCCTGAAGACGTAGCAAGCGTGCGTTTCCACTGCCATGGTTCCTTCTGCAAACGAGAATCACTTTCTTAATTTCAGATAAGAAAAAAATATCAAAGTAAAAACATTCAACGTATAAGGATGACAATTCTAGGTGTTGACTCTAACACTCTTGAACCGACTTAAAAGATATCCTAACTAAAAAAATACCTGGAGCATCAAATTTTCATCAGGACATCGCTCATGGTGTTTTAGATCTTCTAGCTCATGCTGTGACAGATCACCAATCAACGCAGGTGAACCATAAAATATTTCAACAAATATAACAATCCTGAAGCTAATCTCAGGATTGCTTGCGCAACACCTTTAAACATGTAGATTGAAATTGAAATGAAATTTATTTACAAATATCGAAAACAACCTTTTTTTAAGAAAACTAGGGTATTGCCCGTGCCTGAGGGCACTATCCCACCCAAACACTCGACACACAAAATGAAACCATGCATTCGTGAAAATGCTTTTCAGAATATTAAGTCTCCAAAAATGCAAAAATGTCAGGTGTTCACTTAATAACTATCACAAAAGATTACACGATCGACATTTTTTTTTTTGCTAGAAAAGGAGAACATCATATTACTACCGATAACGATCGCATATTTAAGAAACATGTAAAAGATAAAAGATAAAACGACCGATCGAATCTATGGATCCTCAACACATACATTAAGAATATCGTCTGTACGATGGATGAGCAGAAAAGCTTCTAGCACTTGACATCCATCCCATACCAATATTCAATTCCGCCGTTCAGTGAACACCATTAGTAGCATTGTTAGTATCCGAATTCTTGCGAGTAAGTAAGACATAATTAAAGCAGAATATAATAAACGATAACAAAAGTTTCATGATAGAAGATACCAAATAAAAGTATCAAATCCCCTAAAAAGAGCTTTCTGATACAGCACTTAGGCCCTGCTTACTTTGACTTTGTTAAATTTTCTAAAAAGTTGTAGGTAATTTTTTTAGAAAAGGGTTGTTTACTTATGTTCTATTTTAGCTCCTAAAAAGTAGACCAGTGATCATGTCCTGGGGTAACAGGGTGGTTTTTCCAAAGCCTACTCCTCAATGATCATGTCCTGCTGGAAGGAAAGAACAAATTTCAGTGATAGAAAATAACGATGAAAGGCCAGTCAAGAACCAAATTTAATGTCAAACTAATAGTTTCAATGTAGTGAGGAAGGACAGTGAAGAACAAAACTCTTATCAAGCATGTTACTATCACAACGCTTAGTCGAAAATACAGGTTTGTGCAATGTCACATTGATTCTTACTTTAGCTTGTAGCTTCACATGAAATAGTACCTCGTCAAATTGAAAATTAACCAAATATATGGACAATCTGAGGAGAAAAATAATGACAGGGAATATAACGGATTGCAACTTGCGTACACAGAGGTAAAATCCACATAAACACCTTGAAGAAACTAGTAAACAAAGGTAGTAACACGTGTCCTTGATAATTTCCATCTCGTTCAGAAGATAGTAACATGTTGAAGTTAAACTACAGGTTATTTCATCAAATAACATAATGGCGCGTTATGAAACAAACACACCCGTGCATTCCCTTTGACATATTGTGATACTCTTGATAATTAAAATGAGATAAGCTATAATTAAGATCTGTGTTCTTTGGTAATCGAGAACTCTTCACATCCTTGGCTCAAAATAAGAGTTAAAACTTTGAACAATTATGCCTGGACTTTACCAAAATTTCATAAAAATTATGAAATCCAAAAGACAAGTTCGTGTTCTAAAAATAAAATCAGTAAAATGAGAAAAACAAATTCATACCCCTTGCACGTATCTTCATCTGCAGCAACCAATTGACGGAAATCAGGAGTAGTCACTAACACTATTAAGAACAGACATGATAAACCAAATACATCAAATTAGAAAACTACAAAATTCAGTTAAAGAAGTGAAAGAGATAAGTACCAGATGCTTACACCCGTTTCCGCATAGTTTAAACGGGTATGGGTTGGACAAAATTATGTGCACGGGTTGAGTTGGCTGCACCCGTTTCACATGCATAACTTATATGGGTTACACGGGTTTGTGAATCAATCTGTTTCAATTGAAAGCTGCAGTCAAGAAATAGGGATTCGGTGAATTGGGTGATTGGTTTTGGCTTTGGATCGAACGTCTGGGGTTGGCGTCAGCGACAATGAGGGCGATTTGGGTCAAATGGGGTCTTGTTGGTGGTGGTTTGGTGGTTGAATCGCCCAAATTCATGGCGATGGGCAGTGAAACAAGGGCTTGGCCTATGTTCTCTTTGGTTTGGGTTGTCGTCGGAGGTTGTAGTGATCTGCGGCGGTGGAAGAGATTGCTCTTGATTGGTTCGAGTAGGGAAGAGATGTTCGTCGGAATTGATGGAGGCGGCGGCGAGAGGCACCCCTGTTCGTCAAATGAATGGAGGCAAAGAGAGAGGGACGGTGGTGAGGAGGTTAGGGTTCTAAACAAAAAGCCAATTTTTCTTTTAGAAAAAATGATAGCCTTTTATATGTTTGCTATAAATAAATTTAAGGGATATATTTTTCTGAGATATATTAAAGTTAAGGGAATTTATGTTCAAAAAAAAAAGTTAAGGGAATTTGTTTGCAAAAAAGTTAAGGGATTAAAAGTTGATGTTGCATTTCTCAAAAAAATGTGAGTGGTGAGAGTTGAAAGGGGAGAGTTAACAGGTGGGGTTGGGTTGGGTTGGAACTTAACCAAGGTGATATCGATAGAGAGTTCAATTTGGTTTCCTCCATTATTATTTTTTTAAATTTCGGTTACCTCTCTCCAATTTTTTTGGCAGGAGTTGACAATTGAGTATGTCACTATATAAGTAGTTGTCAAAACTTAAATAAATAGTTACAATCATTGGCTAAATTTTTGGGTAGAATAAAATAAAAACCTGAAGGTCGAAAAAAAAATCATATGCATCGACAAACACAAATTTTGTCGATTATTAGCGCAACTAGCTACATAAAACCGTCTGTCGACAAAAAAACTGTCAACAAAGGTCATATTTGTTGTAGTGCTAGCTTCCCCATCTTTGCTTCTCTCCGTTCCACTTGTGCTCCCGTTGTTTCCGAAGTTCGTTCCATGCCTCCTATCAACCAATTAGCATCCGTTCCTGTCAAAACAACATAAACAAACATACCAAGCGATTATATTCGACAAATAACAACTAAATATGCATAGAAACGATCGGACTAACAATACAAAGCATGTGAAGCATAAAGTGATAAAACGACTCAGATTCTCTAACATTAAGCTCAAATCACTCGTGATAATGTGGTAAAATAGAGATAATATATAGCTCCTAAAAGGCGCTATCAGATACCACAACACAGTATTCCACAACTGGATGACTTCAAATAAGGATCACAACACCATTTTCACTACGAAAAACACTTGTGACTTCACATAACTTGTATGTAGCCTTCTCGTTGACCGGGTTAATCCAGTATGCCATACCCCTAATGCATACTGATAGCGTCTTGTAGGAGCTATATCTTACGTTCATTTTCCACATTAATATGGAATGTTTGAGCTTAAATTCAAAGAATATGAGTTGGTTTGTCACTTGTTGCTTCATATGTGTTATATTGGAAGGAATTAAATAACATATATTTTTTTTCTTTTTAGTATAGATTGGGAAATCTCAAAGAACAAACCGGCATGTCATAAGGCTCTCACATCCCCTAGAAGATTCTAAACTTCGGTGATCGGTAGAACTTGCGGCCAGTTTCGTCAGACAGAACGAGCACGAACACAAAATAAATTGCTTCCGCACACCCATCAAACGTATCCCTAACACTTACCATCCGAGCTATTTATCTACGGGTTTCAATTGTTGATGGCCTTAGGACGGGTAAGATAGGATATTTAGAAGCACAGTCCTAGACGTCATGATACAACTCAGAATAACCCGATTCTCACACTCCCTCACCAAAATCCAAGGAACCCCACGGAATCTACTACTCCGGCCCTCATTCCGTCAATCTTGGTGCAACGCCGTTCTCGCGGCCACAATTGTGAAGAAGTGACCTCAAACAATAGCTAATCTCCCCGGTCTTCAATTTCAAACTTCCCTTTATTACTTTCAATTTTAACTTTCTGAGTTTTTTTTTTCTCTTTTTTTTTTCAATTTCATTCTCATACCAACAAGCACATGGAGCCACCAATGATGATACAATATCCAAGGAGATCAAATCAATATAGATAACGTGGGGGTGGAATGTGTCAAATCACGTGATGAAATCAAATAATTGTCGACACCCCCACACTCGATGTAAAGAATATTCAAAACCCGATAGTCAATATATAAACGTGCTAATTCCGGCCGATCCTCCTCATCACCTAAGATGTAGAAAATATGAAAGAAGTAGAAGCACGTCCTCGTGTAAGATCAACCAACCCCCACCCCATGACGTGCGGAAAAAGTATCACGCACTACGGCACTCCACCTGTGATCGTGGTGTAATGACACGACTCACCGCCACACAGAAGTGTGCTGCCGTCTCTAACTCACCCTCACATCCCCTCAAAATGTGATATGTAAGAATGTCCACTCAAAATGTATCAAATCAGCTCACCCTCATCGAACCTCCCTAACTCAACTCCCTCTATCATGACGCATAGGAAGGGACCATTTTAACTAGTGATAGGAGTCACAAGGAACGGCTTTCTAGGCTAGAGGATATGAATAAAAGGGGTAAATGGATCAAATTGGGATAACTAGTGGACCTAGGCGATGGAGACGGGACGTGAGGTCCCCATAAAAATCACTCGCACAGCTGTTCCGTTGCCACTACGAGGATGGTTGATGACTACCTAAGTGACGGTGGTGTAGCGCTAGTAGGATAACTAGTTTGAGAGACAGCTACTCACAACTCTCAAGTGCATTGGCCCTATAGCCTTCCTACTCCATATTCTCGCGTGTCTACCTCACATCAGATTTTTATACTACCTAGGGAATACTATCATGAGCCCTCTCCACGCTTACTCTATGCAATTGCCCTTTCTAAAAAAAAAATCATTTTTTTGGATTTTTCCTATTTTCCAAATTTTTCTTTGTTTTTGTTTTAATAATCCTAACTCTATATGCTTGGGCCAACTCGATTAACGAAAAACTATTGAGTAGGGGGACTCAATATTTAAAAGTGCAACAATTATATACAATGCAAATATTTAAACGTGCACATGCAATCCTAAATCCGACACCAACGTGCAAAGTGACTCACTATTCTATATGTAACGAGGCAATGCAAGTTAATGCAAGTAAAGATATGTGTAACCCCCCCCCCCCCCCCCACAATTGAGATAATCATTTTCCTCAATGAAATTAAAGTGTCCCCCAAATGACATGATCTCAACATATAAGGATTCAAAGAGACAAGTGTTGCATGGCACTTTGCGTAAAACGAATCATATCGTCTAGAGCGATAATTCAAAGAGAGAGAATATGGGGTACCTATGATCCCGGAGTACCATTCTTACGGGATTGGTTTCGCGAAAATTAGTCAAGTAGGACCGATTCGGTCGACCAAATTTTCCGAAAGCTTGAGCAAGTTGAAGCAAGCATACCGTTGACGTGCTCCTCGGTGTTCCCGTCTTGAGTTCCTCATTGAGCTTTGGCCGAATCCCCCTCCAAGGAAAAAAATTGGAAGATTTAAGTTCTTGGAGCTCTTCCTCTTTGAATTCCTCCACACTCATTCCGCTCACTATCTCAAAAGCTAAAGAGTTAATCCACTCACTATCTCAAAAACTTCGCGATTTGGACGGGTTTTGGGTTTGGGGTAAGTTGGTGTTCTTGAGAGTTTGGAGAGAAAGAAGATGAAGTTGGGAAGTGTTTGATCCAAATTTGGGTGTTAGGGGACTTTTTGGTTGGATATAGGCTTTAAAAAATCAAGAAAATACCAAAAAACACATCCAAAATCGGACAAACCCGCCCGATTTCAGCCCCCATTTCGGCCCGAAATGAGTGCTGAAATCAGTGAATTTCGGCCCCCATTTCGGCCCAAAGTGGGGCCCGAAATCACTGTAGCATTTGAAAACAGTGGGCATGTTTGATTTCGGGCCGAAATGCATGGATTTCGGCCCCCGTTTCGGCCCGATATGGGTGCCGAAATGCACTGCTTTTCGCTCGTTTTGTTTTTGCTCTACTTCTTCATCTGGTATCAGATTTGCACGATTCTTGTACCGTTGGACTCCACACTCGATGAGAAATCCATTTTTTACTAGAAAATTCCCAAATCCAAGAAATTTTCCATGTCTTCTCAATTTATCTCTCTTATGCAAAGAATCTCACCTCCAAAGCTCTTGAACTTTTATCTCCTCTCCGGATTTCGATGCGTGCAACCCCGATACTCCAACTTGCTACCATGTTCCTCATGAATAATTAGCTACTCCTCGACCTTGAATAGCTCCTTTATCAATCTCGGTTAGCTCGTTGTTCCTCGTTTTTCATGCAAATTTGTGCACATGCATCAAAGCCAAGAATCTGGAGGTCCTCGGTACCTGCACACTCATCGAAAACGTTAAAACACCCTCGCTCTCATCTCTTACTATCAAATACGGATAATTCAAAGAACATACGTAAAATAAAATAACAAAATCCCTACTCGACCTTGGGTTTCCTCCCAAGAAGCGCTTGTAATTTAAGGTCGACGGCCCGACCAAGTTACCTCACTCGTGATTAGGCGAATCTAAATAGATTTCCTCGATCTTGATCTCCGCTGGAATGGAGGGATAATTTGCTTGACCCGATTACCGTTCACACGGAAACAATCCTTGCTATGCGGGTCCTCCAACTCTACCGCTCCCCATGGATAAACTTGATGAATCCGGAAAGGTCCAGACCACCTAGAACGCAACTTTCCCGGAAAGAGCCTCAACCTTGAGTTGAAAAGAAATACTTGCTGACCTACATGGAGCTCCCTTGGCTTGATGTGGTTATCATGCCATCAATTAGTCTTTTCTTTGTAAATATTGGAGCTCTCATAAGCACGCAACCTCTATTCTTCTAGCTCAAGTACTTTCAACTTCCGTGCTTCACCGGCCAAGTTGTGTTCCATTTTCAATCGCTTGATTGCCCAATAATATTTGTGCCCAAGCTCAAAAGGAAGATGACAAGACTTACCAAACACTACCTGAAATGGTGACATGTTCAGAGGAGTCTTATATGCTAACCTGTATGCCCACAAAGCATCATCCAACTTTACGGCCCAATCTTTTCTAGTAGCATTCACTGTCTTCTCGAGGATCCCTTTTATCTCCCTGTTGGAGACCTCTGCTTTCCCGTTATTTTGGGAGTGATAAGGCAAAGAAACCTTATAGACAAACACCCGATACTGTTTCAATAATCTGGAAAAAATCTTATTAATGAAGTGGGATCCTTCATCACTCACCATGGCTCGCGGGGTGCCAAACCGAGTGAATATGTTCTTTTTCAAGAACCTTTCCACAGTAACTGCATCGTTCATAGGACAAGAAATTGCTTCCACCCACTTGGTCACATAATCCACAGCTAGTAAAATTTATCGGTCGCCATAGGATAATGGAAATGGACCCATAAAGTCAATGACCCACACATCAAAAGGTTCAACCTCTTGCCAAGTGTTCATAGGCAAATCATCTCTCTTAGATATATTCCCCGCTCTATGACATCTATCAAAACCTTCTACCCAATCAAAGCAATCTTTAAAAAGAGTAGGCCAAAAGAAACATGATTGGATTACCTTATTAGCTGTGCGAGGTCCACTGAAATGACCTCCAGATGGTGCTGGATGACAATGCTCAATCACTCCTCCTATCTCATGAGTAGGAACACACTTCCTGATGATGTTATCAGCTCCCATCTTAAACAGGTAGGGATCATCCAAAAAGTACTGCTTCACCTCCGACAAGAACTTCTTTCTCTGCACCGTGGTGAACTCATCTGGAAGTGTCCCATCGGTGAGGTAATTGGCAATAGCCCAATACCAATATACCTGTTGTGAAACTGCGATGATGTTTTCGTCTGGAAAATCCTCCCTGATTGGCACTTCGTCTTCCACTCCATTCTCTAGTCTCGAGAGGTGGTCCACTACCTCATTTTCTACACCTTTCCTTTCGCGAATCTCCACATCAAATTCTTGCATAAGAGAGACCCATCGCAACAACCTTGGTTTGGCATCTTTCTTATCAAGCAAGTACTTTAGAGCAGAGTGATATGTGAAGATAACGACTTTTGACCCAACGAGGTAGGGCCAAAACTTGTCCAATGCAAAGATAACAGCGAGTAATTCCTTTCGGTGGTACCATAATTGAGTTGGGCCTTATTAAGAACCCTACTCGCATAGTAAATCACATGGTTCTTCTTGTCTTTCCGCTGCCATAACACTGCGCCAATGGCAAAGTCGCTAGCATCACACATAAGCTCAAAGGGGAGATCCCAATTCGGAGTCATAATCACAGGTGCAGAGGTGAGCTTCTCCTTCAGTGTATCAAACGCCGCTTTGCAGGCATCATCAAAAAAAAATGGGACATCTTTCCCAAGTAGTTCACACATTGGCTTGCAAATCTTCAAGAAGTCTTTGATGAACCTGCGATAGAACCCTGCGTGACCGAGAAAGCTTCTAACACCTTTTACTGATGTAGGATATGGGAGTTGCTTGATTGTCTCAATCTTCGCTTGATCAACTTCCAATCTTCTGCTTGATATCTTTTGCCCTAGAACAATCCCCTCTGTAACCATGAAGTGGCATTTCTCCCATTTTAGCAAGAGGTTAGTGTAATGCAGCGGCTAAGCACACGCCCCAAGTGATGTAAGAAATCCTCAAAACTATCCCTGAAAAGAGAGAAGTCATCCATGAATACCTCAAGATTCTTCTCAATCATGTCTGAGAAGATGGCCATCATACACCGCTGAAATGTCGCCGGTGAGTTACACAATCCAAAGGCATGCGTCGGAACGCAAACGTGCCATATGGACATGTAAAAGTGGTCTTCTCTTGATCCTATGGAGGAATAGGTATCTGATTGTATCCCGAGTAAACATCTAGAAAACAGTAGTACTCATGGTGGGCTAGCCTGTCAACCATCTAGAAAACAGTAGTACTATTGACAAAGCTACTGAGTTTTGCTTCTTTGAATGCCAGCTAATCAGGGATGATCCAAGATATTGGAAACACAATGAAGTGCTTTTTCTCTCAACTTTATAACCTGCAAAGTCAGCATCTGAATAGCGACACAAAGAGAAATTAGATTGTTTAGGATACCAAATCCCTAATTCTTTGGTACTATTGAGATATCTAAAAATTCTTTAGACAGCAACCAAGTGTGATTCATTAGGATTAGCTTGAAGCCTAGCACACATACACACACTCACCATGATATCTGGGCTACTTTCAGTGAGATAGAAAATGCTCCGATTATACTTCTACACTCTTTCTGATTTACACTCTTACAAGTTTGATCTTTGTCTAAGGATAGCGTAGAGCTCATAGGGGTTTTGACTACCTTGGACTGAGACATATTCTACTTTTTTTACAAGTCTTTGGTATACTTATTTTGATGCAGAAACATTCTTTTCTTCATCTGATGTACATGAAGTCCAAGAAAAAAATTCAACTCTCCCATCAAGCTCATCTCAAATTGCTTGCTCATAAGACTTGAGGAATCCTTGGAAAGAGAATCATTAGTAGCTCCAAATAGAATATCATCAACATATACATTAACTACTAGAATGTCTTTCTCATGAGTCTTTATGAAAAGGGTTTTATCTTCTAATCCTCTTTTTAAATCATTTTCAATTAGAAATTTTGACATTATTTCATACCAAGCCCTTCGAGATTGTTTCAAACCATGAAGAGCTTCATCAAGTTCGTGGACATGATCTGAAAACTCATCATTTTCAAAGACACGAGGTTGAGCAACATAAAATTCATCTTGCAAATAAACGTTTAGAAGGGCACATTTGACATCCATTTGAAAAAGTTTCATATTCATGGGAGATTGAAATGCAAGTAAAATTCTAATTGCTTCTAACCTTGGAACAGGAGAAATATTCTCCTAATAATAAATACATTATTCCTTGTTGTAGCCATGAGCTACAAGTCTAGCTTTGTTTCTTATTACGTTGTCATTCTCATCTAACTTGTTTCTGCATACCCACCAGGATTCAATGACAGAGTGATATTTAGGAGGTGGAATTGGATTCCAAACCTTGTTCCTCTAAAATTCATTGAGTTCACTTTGCATTAAAATGATCCAGTCTACTTCTGGTTATGCTTCCTTCACATTCTTAGGTTCTACAAAAGCAACAAAAGCATTAAAAGAACACAAGCTCTTCAATTGAGATCTTGTATGTATACAAATGGATGGATCAGATATAATGTTATCAATTGGATGAGATGAAAGATATCTGAATCTCTTTCTTGGTATCCATGGTTCAGGTTCCCCCGGAAGCTTTTCAAGTCTTTGAGAACTTGAGGAAGTGGCGTGTCCACTCTGATTTTCTTGATGATCCTTTTCAAGGCATTGAGACTCATTTTCAAGGCCTTGAAAATTCCTTCTGTTTTCTTGCAAGTTTTCCTTGAAACCATTTGAAGGACCTGCTTCATCCTCTTATTCACGCTTGTTCAAATTCAAGTCTACAAAATTTTCACTCAAAGAACAATCATATCTTTCATCAAAAATAACATGTATACTTTCTTCAACAAGCATGGTTCTTTTATTATAAATTCTATAATCTTTGCTAGTCGGTGAATAACCAAGAAAGATACCTTTATCACTTCTGGAATCAAACTTACTAAGATTGTCCTTACCAATGTTGTGAACAAAACAAGTGCAGTGAAAAGGTTTGAAATAAGATATATTTGGCTTCCTTTCTTTGAAAAGCTCATAAGGGGTCTTCTTCAAAATAGGCCTAATCACGCACATGTTAAGTATGTAGTTTTCAATGTTTACAACTTCTGACCAAAAGGATTTTGGCAACTTGTTCTCCATAAGCATTGTCATTGACATGTCTTCAAGATCCATGTTCTTTCTTTCAACAACACCATTCTGTTGAGGAGTTCTCGGAGAAGAAAAGTTGTTAGAGATGCCATTCTTAACACAAAATAAATCAAACTCAATTTGATCAAATTCTCTACCATTATCACTTCTAATTAAAGCAATAGGCAGGTTTTTGAAAGTCTTAGGTTCTTTAGAAAGCTTTGAAAATTCAGATAGAGCTTCAGATTTATCTTAAAGAAACATTATGTAGGGTTTTGAATCATGGATCGCGCAAACGGAAGCATAATCAAACAAATAACCATGCAAAACCCTCCAAGGATCACAAGTCTAGATGCATAACGATAGTGAAGGTAAGAAATCATAAACACACCTTTGGGTTCTCCTTGATGACTTCAAACGCGAATAGTGTCACGTTCTCTATAGTTGATCCACGCCTAGAGTTGCTCCTAGATCTCCCTAACTCCTTGGTGCTAGCCCGGAATGAGAGGAGGGTGAAGGAATCACGCAATACGAGAAAAAAGAGGGGCTCGGCCCTCTTTTGGCCGACGGGGTGAGGGGGCGGCAGCAAGGGGCGGCGTCGGCTCCTTGTTGCTTGCTCTCTCTCTCCTTTGTTCTCTCCCACTCTTGTTATGATCACTTAATGAGCATAAGTTATGAGGAAGGAAGGAAGGAGGGTCCTTTATATAGTCCAACAACTCCTTGTTAACTACCTAAAGGACTTATTCTAGTCCTACTAGAATTCAATTTAGTCCCTTCCTTGCAAATTAGTCCCTACTAAGTTTGCAAGGGTTTGCAAAGGGATCCTTCTAATTAATTAATCCAATTAATTAATTCCAAATCTAGTACAACTCTATATAGCGTGTGACCCCATAGGTTCTATCTAGTTGGTAGCAACTATTTGCTAATATGGAGCGGTTTCTAGCAAAACATCCATTCTAGCCAACTAATAGAATAGTCATCTAGACAACCTTGTACAAGTAATTGTCTCATCCCTTTGCCTCCATATCCGGATTGGACACGAGACATACAAGTCACACTCGTATATCCAATCCCTAGTTTCTCGATCCATGGAATAGCCTTATTCGTGCAAATAACATCAATATCCCATATTGATTTATTTGAGTCTGGCCAGACATTCTATAAGCACTATCCTTCGAGTGGCCTAGGATATTTGCTCCCGTTATGTGGGAGGGGCAAATCCTCTCTACGTCCACTACGATCTCTAAGCTTGCTTCTCATTGTATCCAGTACACGCCTTTATAACTACCCAGTTACGGTGTAGCGTTTAACGCTACCAAGATCACAGTGATCCACAACTAGAATATCTAGTGACTTCAAGTCTAAGGATGACAATACCATTGTACCCGAGAAGCACTTGTGACTAAACATAACATGTATGTAGCCTTCTTGGTGATGGGTCAATCCAGTGCAACATTCCGTAATGCACACCTATGTGTTGGATCGTGATATCTCCATATCAATCCAACCCCATACTAGTCTATAGATGATTGTCCTATTAATCATTATACTTGACTAGGGATATTTAAGATAAACAACACGATTGTAAATCTAAGGACTTCATTATATTAAATATCCAATAAATAATAAATGAATTTTCTAGCCATATACAAATTCATACTAAACTAGATTGCCTCTAGGGCATCTATTCCAACAGTCTCCCACTTGCACTAGAGCCAATCTGGCGCATCTCGTATGCCCATACTCCTAGTGTGCCCTTCATGCTTCCACTGCGTGAGAGGCATCGTAAGCGGGTCTGACAGATTATCATCTGTAGGAATCTTGCATATCCGAACGTCTCCTCTATCGATAATATCTCGAATCAGATGAAACTTCCTGAGCACGTGCTTGGACTTCTGGTGCGATCTGGTTTCCTTTGATTGCGCGATCGCCCCAGTGTTGTCACAGAACAACTCCACTGGATCCGCAATGCTAGGGACCACACCAAGTTCAGAAACAAACTTTCTGATCCAAACAGCCTCCTTTGCTGCGCCATTTGCAGCAATGTACTCAGCCTCTGTTGTAGAATCAGCTACCGTCTCTTGCTTGGAACTCTTCCAGCTCACCGCTGCTCCATTCAGGCAAAACACATATCCCGACTGTGATCTAAAGTCATCTCTATCGGTTTGGAAGCTTGCATCAGTGTAACCCCTTACACGAAACTCTTCCTCACCGCCAAACATCAAGAAAGCATCCTTAGTTCTTCTCAAGTACTTTAGGATGTTCTTGACAGCAATCCAGTGACTCTCACCCGGATTGGATTGGTATCTGCTTGTCATACTCAAGGCATATGACACATCTGGTCTAGTACATAACATGGCGTACATGATAGATCATATGGCCGAGGCATAGGGAATCCTACTCATGCGTTCCTTCTCAATCTCATTGGAAGGACAACCACTCTTCCAAAGAGTGATTCCATGTGACATGGGCAAGAATCCCTTCTTGGAATCTTGCATGTTGAACCGTTTCAACACCTTGTCAATATATGTACTTTGACTTAGGCCTAGCATCCTCTTAGATCTATCTCTATAGATCTTTATACCGAGTATATAGGCTGCTTCCCCTAAGTCCTTCATTGAGAAACACTTTCCTAGCCAATCTTTCACAGATTGCAGCATGGGAATGTCGTTTCCAATGAGTAGTATGTCATCCACATATAAGACCAGAAAAGCTACAGAGCTCCCACTAACCTTCTTGTAGACACAAGACTCATCTTCGTTTCTGATGAAGCCAAACTCTTTGACCACTTCATCAAAACGTCGATTCCAACTCCTAGAAGCTTGCTTCTATCCATAAATGGATCGTTGCAGCTTACAGACTTTGTTGGCTTGCTTTGGATCCTCAAAACCCTCCGGCTGTATCATATACACGTCCTCGAGGAGATTCCCATAAAGGAATGCTGTTTTGACATCCATCTGCCAAATCTCATAGTCGTAGTATGCTGCAATTGCAAGTAGGATTCGGATGGATTTGGTCATAGCGACTGGTGAAAAGGTTTCATCATAGTCAATACCATGAATCTGTCTGAATCCTTTAGCCACCAATCGGCCCTTATAGGTAATCACATTACCATCCATGTCGATCTTATTCTTGAAGACCCACTTGCACCCTATGGGTCGCGCCCCATCAGGTGGTTCCACCAAAGTCCATACTTTGTTGGTATACATGGATTCCATCTCGGATCTCATGGCCTCAAGCCACTTCTGTGAGTCTGGGCCATTCATGGCCTCCTCATAGGTGGTAGGCTCATCATCTATGAGCATTGTGTCACCGGAATCAGTTACGAGAAGTCCGTACCTCTCGGGTTCCTGGCGCACTCTACTAGATCTACGAAGCTCTTGTGTTACCTGAACAGGTAGATCCACAACTGCTTTGTGATTCCTGTTCATGTTCCATACTCGGTTCAGTGATTTGTGGTTCTTGAACTTCTTCAAGTTCTACATTCCTCCCACTTGCTTCTTTAGAGACAAACTCTCTTTCTAGAAACACGCCGGTCCGAGCAACAAACACTTTGTTCTCGGTTGGATTGTAGAAGTAGTATCCCTTAGTTTCCTTAGGGTACCCCACAAATTTACACTTATCCGATTTAGGCCCTAGCTTGTCTGATTGTAAACGTTTTACATAGACATCACAGCCCCAAATCCTCATGAACGACAGTGTGGGACGCCTCCCACTCCACATCTCATATGGTGTCTTCATGACTGATTTAGATGGAACACGGTTAATGGTGAAAGCTGCACTTAATAGAGCGTAGCCCGAAAATGATAATGGAAGATCGGTTTGACACATCATAGACCGAACCATATCCAATAGGGTTCGATTTCTCCTCTCGGACACGCCATTCCATTGTGGCGTTCTGGGTGGAGTGAGTTGGGACACGATCCCACACTCTCTAAGATAGTCGTAAAACTCTTGGCTCAATTACTCTCCTCCACGATCCGATCGTAGAGCCTTGATACTTTTGCCAAGTTGATTCTCTACTTCATTCTTGAATTCTTTGAACACATCAAAGGATTCGGATTTTTCCCTCATAAGGTACACAAATCCATATCTACTGTAATCATCAGTAAATGTAATGAAGTAGACATAACCACCCCTGGCAGGCGTGGCAAATGGCCCACACACATCGGTATGTATGAGCGCCAATTGCTCACTAGTCTCTCACCTTTCTTATTGAAAGGGGACTTTGTCATTTTTCCCAATAAACAAGCCTCACATGTCTCATATGATTCAAAATCAAATGAGTCTAGCAATCCATCCTTATGGAGTCTAGATACACGTTTCTCATTTATATGGCCTAAACGACAATGCCATAAATAAGCAGGATTTAAATCATTTATTTTAATCCGCTTGGTATTAATGTTGTAGACAGGATTGCTTGGATCAAGGACATAAAGTCCATTAAATAATTGCGCACTAAAATAGTGAATATTATTCAAATAAAAGGAACAACAATTGTTCTTTATTGAAATAATAAAACCTTCCTTGTCCAAACAAGAAATAGAAATAATGTTTCTGCTCATAGCAGGCACAAAATAGCAATTATTTAATTTTAAAACTAATCCTGAAGGCAGAGATAGCTCGCACACGCCTATGGCCAACGCAGCAACCTTTGCTCCATTCCCAACGCGCAGATCTACCTCCCCTTTAGCCAATATTTTACTTCTCTTTAGATCCTGCATATTTCGACAAATATGAGATCCACATCCAGTATCTAATACCCATGATGTAGAGACAGTTAAATTGACATCTACAACAAAAATACCTGGTGGTGGTGGAATCACTATTCCAAGCCTCTTGTCCTCCAGATATTTTGGGCAGTTTCTCCTCCAGTGTCCAGGTTGACTGCAGTAGTGACATTCACCCTTAGTCACGACCTTGGCAATGCCACCAACAGGCTTAAGGGCTTGCTCCTTGGATTTGGCAACTGACTTGCCTTTTCCCTTGGAGGAAGAGGCAAACTTTTTGCCCTTTCCTTTATGCACCATCATAATGGCCTTGCCCTTACCCTTGTTGATGCTCTGTTCAGCCGTCCTCAACATGTTGAGCAAATCTGGCAGTGGTTTAACGATCTCGTTCATGTTATAGTTCATAATGAACTGTCCATAACTCTCAGGCAACGATTGCAACACGAGATCGGTTGCCAACTCTTGGCCGACCGGGAACCCAAGCCGGGCGAGATTTTCCAAGTACCCGATCATTCGGAGTACATGGGGTCCCACCGGGTTCCCTTCTGCCAGATGACATTTGAACAGTGCCTTTGAGACCTCATACCTCTCTACCCTCGCCTGCTCTTGGAAGAGCTGCTTTAGATGTTCGATCATATCGGTAGCATTCATGTTCTCATGTTGCTTCTGAAGCTCAGAGGTCATGGTGCAAAGCATTAGGCAGGCCGCATCATTAGCGTCATCAACACGCTTTTGATACGCCTTTAAGGCAACAGGTTTCTGGTTCTCTGGACCTTCTGGAACATGCTCCTCTATTGCGTACAGTTTCTTCTCTTGCTTGAGAACAATTCTCAAGTTTCTGTACCAATCAAGAAAGTTGGTTCCAGAGAGCTTGTCCTTCTCAAGGACAGATCGTAGGGAATGTTGTGAACTCGATGAGTTGTTTGCCATTTGGAATTCTACAAAAAGAAAATACGCAAGTTTTAGTATTTGTGAATTTTTTGACTATATTTAATAATGGCTAGTTTATTAAATATAGCTCCCACTATTTTTCTACGGATTAATAACCCTCAAGATATTAATGCGGAAAATATCATTATATTTTCTAGTGGGCCAATATCCATCTTTTCATCTCCTTATGAGCTTGCTTTGGAAAGTCACCCATAATTTGACTACTTCTAGATAGGAACAATTCCAATTGCATCCCATATGCAACTCTTGGTTCAACCGGGCAAATAACTCCTTATTTATCCATCCATATGGATAATCCCAATTGATTGCCTCTAGGTTTCTTAATCAAATTAATAGCCTAGTTGTGTTCAACCTCTTACCTAAACAATTGCACATTGTTACGTGCCATCACATTCCATCATTATGAACCAGGTCGCCATGCTTTGGCACGCACGAACTTGATAAATAATGATGATAATGAGTGTTTAAATAACGAGAAGGCAAGAACACAATATTTAAAATTTGAGGGATTTTCAATTTTAGTTATTTTTGTTGATCAATATCAACTAATCTATCTATTTGAGTTTGGGCACAACTCCAAATAATAGATCCGGGTTGTCTAATTATCTTATTATCCTAATTGCATGCATCATCCATACACCAACCACACAAATAATAAGACAATAAATAAACAACCACAAAACAGAAATTAAACGTGATGTGGATATGGCCTTTTTCTAGACTAAGATAATTCCAAGCCAATGGAATTATCTATGAACCCTTAGCAAACACATCTCCATGCGTCTTGATCTTTTGGTCCATCCTTCATAGTCATGTGGGATACTCCATGCTCCATGCTCCATCTTTTGTGGCTTCTTTGGCTTTGGGCTTCTTTTCTCCAATCTTGGCTAACAATCTACTTTATCTAGCACTAGCTAATATCTATACTAAATAAAATAAATCTCACAAGTTGAGAAAAAAAATGGCACGCAGGCCATAAAACCCTAATTAATTATTACAATTAATTGATCAGCTCGCAGGCCGTAAAACCAAACCACAAAATTAAACATCCACATCAAACCACATCCTAAGGCCATATCCAATCACCATGCTATTTGCACATAAACAGTTAAAATCCAATTTTAACGCGCTTGGTCAATTTTAATTGATTTTAGGATTTCTAGGGTTAAAACAGTCCATGGGCCCAACAATCCAATTGCCCGGGCCCAACAAAGTGAACCATAAGGCCCTAGGGCCGGCCCGGCCCAAAACCCGCAAGCTAGGTCCGCGGGTTAGGGCCGCCCGGTCCCTTAGGGCGGCCAATCTTGGGCGGCAAGCAAGGGGGGCGGTCCCCTAGGGGGCCGAACCTCCTCATGGAGGTTGTTTCCAAAACAACCTCCTTGCTTGGAGCCCAAGTTTGGTTGTTTCCTTGTTTTGGGAGAACTCCTTCTTCCCCAAGGATGCCCAAACCCTAGATCTATGATCCTAAAATTTCTCAAACTCACCAATTCATGCATCCAATGCAAAATTGGGTCTTGTTATGATCTAATTATTGACAAATTGCATCCCATGCTTGATTTGTCTTGTTTTACGCGATAAACAACAAATTAAGGTGTAAAACAACAAGAATGTAACACATAAACTACGTTTATGCTCTATGACCTGTGGCTCTGATACCACTGTAGGGTTTTGAATCATGGATCACGCAAACGGAAGCATAATCAAACAAATAACCATGCAAAACCCTCCAAGGATCACAAGTCTAGATGAATAACGATAGTGAAGGTAAGAAATCATAAACACACCTTTGGGTTCTCCTTGATGACTTCAAACGCGAATAGTGTCACGTTCTCTATAGTTGATCCACGCCTAGAGTTGCTCCTAGATCTCCCTAACTCCTTGGTGCTAGCCCGGAATGAGAGGAGGGTGAAGGAATCACGCAAAACGAGACAAAAGAGGGGCTCGTCCCTCTTTTGGCCGACGGGGTGAGGGGGCGGCGGCAAGGGGCGGCGTCGGCTCCTTGTTGCTTGCTCTCTCTCTCCTTTGTTCTCTCCCACTCTTGTTATGATCACTTAATGAGCATAAGTTATGAGGAAGGAAGGAAGGAGGGTCCTTTATATAGTCCAACAACTCCTTGTTAACTACCTAAAGGACTTATTCTAGTCCTACTAGAATTCAATTTAGTCCCTTCCTTGCAAATTAGTCCCTACTAAGTTTGCAAGGGTTTGCAAAGTGATCCTTCTAATTAATTAATCCAATTAATTAATTCCAAATCTAGTACAACTCTATATAGCGTGTTACCCCATAGGTTCTATCTAGTTGGTAGCAACTATTTGCTAATATGGAGCGGTTTCTAGCAAAACATCCATTCTAGCCAACTAATAGAATAGTCATCTAGACAACCTTGTACAAGTAATTGTCTCATCCCTTTGCCTCCATATCCGGATTGGACACGAGATATACAAGTCACACTCGTATATCCAATCCCTAGTTTCTCGATCCATGGAATAGCCTTATTCGTGCAAATAACATCAATATCCCATATTGATTTATTTGAGTCTGGCCAGACATTCTATAAGCACTATCCTTCGAGTGGCCTAGGATATTTGCTCCCGTTATGTGGGAGGGGCAAATCCTCTCTACGTCCACTACGATCTCTAAGCTTGCTTCTCATTGTATCCAGTACACGCCTTTATAACTACCCAGTTACGGTGTAGCGTTTAACGCTACCAAGATCACAATGATCCACAACTAGAATATCTAGTGACTTCAAGTCTAAGGATGACAATACCATTGCACCCGAGAAGCACTTGTGACTCAACATAACATGTATGTAGCCTTCTTGGTGATGGGTCAATCCAGGGCAACATTCCGTAATGCACACCTATGTGTTGGATCGTGATATCTCCATATCAATCCAACCCCATACTAGTCTATAGATGATTGTCCCATTAATAATTATACTTGACTAGGGATATTTAAGATAAACAACACGATTGTAAATCTAAGGACTTCATTATATTAAATATCCAATAAATAATAAATGAATTTTCTAGCCATATACAAATTCATACTAAACTAGATTGCCTCTAGGGCATCTATTCCAACACATTACCCAAGTGAATCTGGATAAATAATCTACAATAACTAACATATGTTTCTTACCCTTTTGAGTTGGAGTTCTCAGAGGACCGCAGAGATCCATATGCAGTAGTTAAATGGGTCCAGTAGTACTTACAAAGTTCTTTGTCTTGAATGAACTTCTTGTCTGTTTACCTTGAGCACAAGCCTTGCATACCTCTTCATCTATGAATTTGATAGAGGGTAGACCTCTCACTAGGTATTTAGAAACATGTTTGTTCAAAGTGCGTAAGCTAATGTGTCGAAGCATTGTTGTTCGAAAGTTTTGAATCTTCTTAGAAGGCATTAAGACACTTTAGACTTTCTCCTGCAACTTTGTTAGTGTTCAAAGTATAAACATTGTTTGATCTTGAGGCAGTGAGGATGCAAATTCTAGATTTCTCATTTTGGACCACACATTTTTCTTTGTTAAAAAAAAAAGAAAAAAAAAAAACCTTATTTCCATTGTAACATAATGGAGATACACTAAGCAAATTAAATTTAAAACTATCTACTAAATAAACATCAGAAATAGAGTTTTCATAATCTGTACCAACTTTGCCAATACCTATAATGTTGCGTTTGCCATTGTCACCAAGTGTGATTGATCTTAAGATTTCTCTTTTAATTCTGAGAATAAGGATCTCTTTCCACTCATGTTTCTTGAGCAACCACTGTCCATAAATCATTTCTATTCAGTGACATTCTGCAAACACCATTCACTGCCTTACCCAGCTGTTAGACGGAGTGTGAAATTTAGATTCATATTCAGGGTCAACCATATTAGGTGTTCTATTCCCTCTAGAAATCCAAATTTTTCTAACTTGTCCCTTGAGTTGAACTGGAAAAGTGATTCTCACTATGTGAGGGTTGCTTCTTCTAAAGGGACAAGTCATCTTGAAATTACCAATTTTGTTGCAATAATGGCATTTAGGAAAAGTTTTGCCACTAGACTTCACAAATTTAATGTTTTTTTTTCTAGGAAAATTGGGATTGTAACCAATACCAGTTTTGCGAACAGACTTTAAGCTTCCTCCAAGAATCAAGCTTATATTGTGTTCTGAGACAGCAAGCTTGGTCATAAAAAACGCAGATTCTTGAAGTTTCTTAGCTAGAGTAGTCCTTTGTTCCTCCAATTTATCAAGCAGTCTTAGAGCAATAATTCTGTCACTCAAAAGAGAGTTCTCAGTGACTACTTTTTTTACTTGAGTTTTCAAGGCTTTGAAACTGGTTTCCAATGCCTTGAAATCTCCATCAGATTTCTTCTGAGAAATTTCAAGATTCTGATTTTGATAAACAAGATGCAAATTCTTTTTTTCTTGCTCATGGACCCTTTCTTTCAAAGTCCTGATTTCTTTCAGATAGTCATTTTCATTTAAAAGCATTTTTTGTAAGATAATCAGAGAGGACAGCTGATGGTTTTGAAATCAAACAATTTACCATTACCTCAATATTCTTTTCAGAACTTTCATCATGCTTTTCCATACGTCATAGGCTGGCATGTTCTTCCTCATATTAGAATCACTTGAGGAGTCTGAATCACTCCAAGAACCTATCATACCTTCTTTCTTCTATCATGGTATTTCTTTTGAAAGTGTGTGCTTTCCTTGTGTGAACAATCTCTAATCAAATGTCCTGCATCACCGCCCTCAAAGCAATTCATTCCTTTAGGCTTATTACCATGAGACGAAGATATACCTTTGTAGTCTCTGCTACTGACGGATTGGTGTTTATCCCTGCTGAAGTCCTTATTCCAAAGTTCTTTTTTATTTTGAGAATTATGGTGAAGGCATGTAAATGAGAGAAAAGGGATCTTCATCATCATCTTCTTCATTTTTACGGCTTTGAGATGGTTCACTATCTTTAGCCTCGAGAGCTAAGTTCTTGACACTCACTGGTAGTATTCCATCAACTTCATTCATGGAGATCGCATGTGTAAGTAGCTTATCCTGCGAGTCATTAAGTTGAAGAGATGATAGATCATGAGCTTCTTCAATGGCAGTAGTTTTTTATTCCCATTCAGATTTGGAAAGGCTTCTCAAGATCTTCCTAACTTTCTCCTCAGTGGTAAAAGATTTTCCAAAGAATTCCAGATCAGTGACAATTTGAGTAAACCTCCTGAACATGTATTTTATGGACGCATCACCATTCATTTTAAACAGTTCACACTGTCTAAGAAATATTTTGTTCTTTTTCTTCTTGACTTGGATGGTTTTTTCAAAGGTCAACACCAGTTTGTCCCATATTTCCTTAGCAGTCTTGCAACCTGAAATCGTGTTGAATTCATATGCACTCAAAGCACAATATAAGAGATTCATAGCTCTATAATTTCTAGAAAACTGTTCTAACTCAGAAGAAGAAAGTGAATCCTCAGTTTTTGGAGTTATGATCCCATCTTTCGTGTGTAGTATGTACGACGACCATTTTGTATGATGTTCCACAACTCTATATCTTGATCAATGATGAACATTTTTCATCAGAATAAAGGAGGTATGTTAGCAGCTCTTCCCTGAGAGAAACAACCATCATCTTTAGTACTCAGAATCACAATATGGTTATATCTATGCTGTGATACAAGATTTGATACCAATTGAAAGACAGTTACGTAGGTAGAAATATAGGATCAATACTCTAGATGGGGGTTGAATAGAATATGGCAACATTTTCCAAAAGAGTGGTTTCAATGAAGTTTTTACAAAGCAGTGAGTATTTCAAGGACTTGAAATGAGTTTCAAGTCCTTGGAATCAACAGAGAGTAAAAGAGAACTGACAGCTTTCAAGGCCTTCAAATGAGTTTCAAGTCCTGGAACATAAACATGTTTTGAGCAGTAAAATAAGATAAGTACAGAACAGTAAGTGAAATGCAAAAGACACAAGGATTTATAGCGTTAAGTCGACTTGGACCTACGTCTCTACCTCAAGGACTTCATCCCTGCAGGATTTTAAATCAATTCTTATAAATCAAAAGCTAAGCCCCAGATCTCAAGCGCAGAGAATTCCAATACTCTGTTACAGCTTGTGGTACTCAGTAACCTACCTAGTAACTACTCTAGTTAATTGACTCAACAAGAATTATCTATTGTTCACTTAAAAAATCATAAGAACAAGATATGAGAAGTATTATCAAAATGATACACAAATTAAGTACAGAAAGAAGAGCACTAAGAACTAGTGAGGCATTTGAATGTGTAGTGATCTTCTAATGAGTGTATTGAGTGAAATGAATCTCCTTCTGTGATTCTTGCCAATCCTTGAGAGTGTTTATGTGTCTCCGTAATCGTTCTCTTATGATTTTCAAACATATTTCACTCTGTTACGCTGCTAGTTTGAAATGCAGATCTTCAAGATCTTCTAGAAAATATTTTCCTAAAATCAAGCAACAGATCTTGGCTTCACAAACAGCTTTTCCCAACAGCTAGTTTCTCAGTATCTTCAAAGATAATGACTTGATCTTTTAGCTTATTATTTTAGGAAGGTCCAGGGAGGTTGGCACAAGCACATAATCAATTTGACAACCTTATTTCCTTTCTTGCAAAAACACGGTTTAGGAAATAGTTCCTGCAAAATAGGTAACTAATTAACCCTGCAAAAAATCAGTCAAACAGAGAGTTTAGCCACAGTTTAGAGTATCATTATAGTTTGCCGTTCATCAACAAATTACACATAATCAAGCATAGGAGATTAGGAGTCAGATTTAGAATGAAAAGCTCCCCCTAAGTTCATGCTATATATTGCAGTATATATTTCAAACCTTTGAAAGTTGTTTCAAGGCCTTGAAACAGCACGCATCTTTCAAGCTTTTGAAACAAGCTGAACTTACACTGATGTTTGTGGACCGCTTCCTACGTTTTCCAGAGGTGGCTATCTTTATATCATTGCATTTACTGTGACTTTAGTAGATATGGATTTGTATACCTTATGAGGGCCAAAGTTGAATCCTTTGAAAGGTTCAAAGAATTCAAGAATGAAGTAGAGAAGAACCTTGGCAAAAGTGTTAAGGCTCTATGATTGGATCGTGGAGGAAAATACTTGAGCCAAGAGTTTTATGTCTATCTTACAGAGTGTGAATGGCATGTCCGAGAGAAAGAATTGCACCCTGTTGGACATGGTCCAGTCTATGATGTGTCAAACAGGTCTTCCCGTATCGTTTTCGGGACATGCTCTATTGACTGCAGCTTTTACCATTAACCGTGTTCCATCCAAATCGGTCATGAAGACACCATAAGAGATATGGACTGGGAGGTTTCCAGTAGTGTCTTTTATGAAGATTTGGGGTTGCAACATCTATGTAAAGAATTTAAAAATAGACAAGCTCAGACCCAAGTCGGAGAAGAGTAAGTTTGTGGTATATCCTAAGGAAACGAAAGCATATTATTTCTACAATCCAATTGAGAACAAAGTGTTTGTTTCTCGGAATGGAGTGTTTCTAGAAAGAGTGTTCGTCTCTAAAGAAGCGAGTGGGAGGGCTGTAGAACTTGAAGAAGTTCAAGAGCCATAAAACCCTGATCCTACAATGAAACATGAGCAGGAGCCACAAGATGTTTTAGAGAACCTTGCTCAAGTAACATATAAACTTTGTTGGTCGAGTAGGGTTCGTCAGGAGCCAAATAGGTATGGACTTCTCGTGACTGAGCCCGGTGACATACTACTCATGGATGATGAGCATATTACCTATGGAGAGGCCATGAAAGGGCCAAACTCCAAGAAATGGATTGAAGCCATGAGTTCGGAAATGGAATCCATGTATACCAACAAAGTATGGACTTTGGTGGAACCACCTGAAGAGGCTTGGCCCTGAGAGTGCATGTGGGCCTTCAAGAAGAAGACCAACATGGTTGGAAATGTAGTTGCCTACAAGGGTCGATCGGTGGCAAAGGATTCAGACATATTCATGGTATTGACCATGATGAAACCTTTTCCCCAGACGCGATGACCAAATCCATTTGAATCTTACTTTCTATTGCATCTTATCACGACTATGAGATTTGGAAGATGGATGTCAAAAAAACGTTTCTGTATGGAAACCTCCTTGAGGCTGTGTACATGACACAACCAGAAGATTCTGAGGATCCAGAGCATCCAAGCAAAGTCTGTAAATTGCAGCGATCCATCTATGGATTGAAGCAAGCTTGTAGGAGTTGGAATCGACGTTTTGATGAAGCTGTCAAATAGTTTTGCTTCATCAAGAATTAAGATGTGCCTTTGTCTACAAGAAGGTTTATGGGATTTCTGTTGTGTTTCAGATCTTGTACGTGGATGAAATACTACTCAGTGGAAACGACATTCAAACCTTGAAATCTATTAAATATTTTCTAGGGAAATGTTTTGCGTTGAAGGACTTAGGGTATACAGCTTCTATAGTTGGTAGGAATATCTAAAGGAATAGATCTCGGAAGCTGCTCGGCCTAAGCCAAAGTACATATACAGACAAGGTGTTCAAACGGTTCAAAATGCAAGGATCAAAGAAAGGATTCTTGCCCATGTCGCATGGAATCACCATTACAAAGGCTGACTGTCTTTCCAATGAGATTGAGAAGGACCGCATGAGTGAATCCCATACGCGTCGCCTATTGTATGTATCATGTATGCCATGTTATGTACTAGACCAGATGTGTCATACGCGTTAAGTTTGGAAAGAAGATACTAGTCCAATCCGGTTGAGAGTCAGTGTATTGCTGTCAAGAGTATCCTTAAGTTCTTGTGAATAATTAAGGATTCAATATTGATACTTGGAGGGGAGGAAGAACCCAGTGTAATAGGGTACACTGACGCGAGCTTCCAAACCGACAAGGATGACTACAGATCCCAGTCGGGTTATGTATTTTGCTAGAATGGAGCAGTTGTGAGATGGAAGAGTTCCAAGAAAGAGACAATAGCTGATTCTATAGCTGAAGTTGAGTACATTGCTGCTTTAGGCGCAACAAAGGAGGCTGTTTGGATTAAGAAGTTCATTACTGAGCTTACTAGCATAGTGGATCCCATTGCGTTGTTTTGTGACAACACTGGGGCGATCGCATAAGCCAAGGATTCAAGGTCACGCCAGAAATCCAAGCACATACTTAGGAGATTCCATCTCATTCGAGAGATCATCGAGAGAGGAGATGTGAAAAAATGCAAGATTTCAATTGATAATAATCAGTCAGATCCACTTACAAAGTCGCTTGTTAAGGAAAAGAATAAAGGGCACACTAGATCTATGGGCATACGAGATGCACCAGATTTGCTCTAGTACAAGTGGGAGACTGTTGAAGTAGATGCCCTAGAGGTAATCTAGATTTACTATGAAGATTGTTTTGGCTAGACTATTTTATTTTATTGAGATATTTAATATAATGAAATCCTTAGATTGCAATTGTTGTTTATCTTAAATATCTCTATTCAATTATATTTATTAATAAATCACTATAAACTATTATGTGGGTAGATTGATATGGAGATATCAAGTCTAACACATGGGCATCTATTAGGAGTAATGGCATATTCGATTGACCCACCACGAGAAGGCTAAATTAGATTATATCAATGTCACAAGTGCTTCTCGTAGTGACAATGGTTTTGTTATCCTTAGATCGATGTCACTAGATACTTCAGTTGTGAAATATCATGTTTTGATATTATTAAATGTTACAACGTAACTGGGTAACTATAAAGACAGTAATCGCGCATGATAGGAAGCAAGCTAAGAGAAGATAGTCAAGTAGAGAGGATTTTTCCTCCTAAATAATGGGAGTAAATATCCACGACCACTCGAGGGTAGTGCTTATGGAATGTCTGGTCAAAGTTAGACAAATCAATATCGGATATTAATGTTATCTGCAAAGAAAAGCCTATTCCCAGGATCGAGAAACTATGGATTGCATATAAGAGTGTGACATTTATGTCTTGTGTCCAATTCGGATATAGAGAAAAATGGATAGATACAGCACGGTAACATTGGGCACAAGGTTTGTCGGATCACTGACTATTTCTGTTAGATGGGTGTCAAAGATGTGTGGCTTGACAACGCTCTATGTTTGTAATTTTTACTACCAACTATGTAGAAACCTACGGGGTCACACACCTTATGGATTAAACTGGATTTGGATATTAATTAGTTAGACTAATTAATTAAAAGGATCAAAACACAACCACAAGCAAAGTTAGTAGGACTAATAAGTAAGGTTGACTAATTTGTTTATGGACATGATTCGTATTGAGACAAATATGTGGTTAATAAGGAGCGATTAACTATATAAGGGGAGTCAAAACTTATTATTTCACACAAGATTCATTTTTGAGTTAAATAACAGAGAAAAGAGAGAGAGACCAAACAAGTTGGCCTCCCACTACCCGTTGGCTCCAAACCCGTCGCCCCCTCCCCCCTGGTGGTTCAGCCACATGCTCCTTCTTCGCGTAGGTAGAACAAAGCCGCAAAGAGGATTCCATCTTGCAATACTAGGTGTGGATACTCAGTAGAGACGTCGACATCACTTTGCATAGTGATCACACAGACAAAGAAGGTACACAATTATTTATCCCTTATCACGTTATGAATGCTTCCATGCGATCCGTGGAGGGCTTTTATCAGGAATTCATTTCTTGATATTCCACTGCATTACCTGCATCTCAACCCTTCATCAATGTATACCAACAAAGTATGAACACTGGTGGAACAACCTAAAGGGATAAAACCTATAGGGTTAAAATGGGTTTTCAAGAAGAAAACTGACATGGTTGGTAATGTGATTACCTTTAGGGGTGATTGGTGGCTACAGGGTTCAGATAAGTTCATGGTATCGGTTATGGAAAAAAAATTTCTTTAGTTGCGATGCTTAAATCCATTCGCATCTTGCTTGCAGTTGATGCTTACCCCAATTATGAAATTTGGCAAATGCATGTCAAAACATCGTTTCCTTATAGAAACCTACTTCAGGATGTGTACATGAAATAGGAAGAGGGTTTTGTTGATCCAGAGCATGCCCAAAGGGTGTATGTTGCAAGCTTCTCGAAGTTGAACTTCGTTTTGATAATGCAATCAAAGAGTTTGGTTTCATCAAAAAGGAAAACGAACCTTGTGTTTACAAGAAGGTTATTGGGAGTAAAATAATTTTTTGGTCTATATGTGGATGACATACTACTCATTGGGAATGATGTCCCTACTTTGCAATCTGTTAAAGACTGACTAGGGAATTTACTTTCAATGAAAGACTTAGGTGAAGCAACCTATATACTTGGTATAAAGATCTATAGTGATAGATCAAGAAGGTTGCTCGGCTTAAGTCAAAGTACATATATTGACAAGGTGTTTAAAAGTTTCAGAATGCAAGAATCCTTGAGAGGATTCTTACCTATGTCACATGGTGTTAGACTTTAAATGGCTAATTGTCCGGTCCAATCATATTGGTGCAGACCACATGATGGATGTTCCTTATGTGTCCGCAATTGGAGCCATCATGTACGCAATGTTGTGTACTCGGCCAGATGTGTCATATGCTTTAAGAATGGCAAGTAGATACCAGTCTAATCCTTTTGAAGGGCACTGGAATGCCGTCAAGAATAACCTTAAGTACTAAGGAAGGACTAAGAAAAAGTTCTTGATATATGATGGGGAGGAAGATCTCACTGTAAGAAGTTACACTAATGCAAGCTTCCAAACTGAAAATGATGATTTCAAATCAGAATCAGGTTTTGTGTTTTGCCTTAATGGAAGAGTTTTAAGCAAGATAAAGTTGCTTATTTTACCACAGAAGATGAGTATATTGCTGCATCAGATGCATCAAAGGAAGCTGTTTGGATCATGAAGTTCATCAGTGAACTAGGAGTTGTCCCTAGCATTGTGATCCTATGGCACTATATTGTGACAACAATGGTGCGATCGCACAAGCTAAGGAACCCGGATATCACAAACGGCACGTGCTCAAGAAATTCCATCTCATTCGAAAGATCATCGAGAAAGGAGATGTGAGGATATGAAAAGTACCAACTGATGACAATATTTCGGACCCACTTACCAAGCCCCTTTCTCAGCATAAGCATGAGTGCGACACTATATCTATTTGTGTGATTGCTTATATATCTTGTGATCCTTAGACTTGAATTCACTACATTCTATAGATGTCGAGTACATGCTTTAATGTCGACTAACATAACGCTGTAACAAGGTGACTATAAAGTCGATAATTGAACATGCTATGAAACATGATGAGAGGTGTGAATGATGTAGTTATTATTTGTCCCTCCTACATAACAGGAGTAAATATCCATGGCCACTCGATGAGTGAGACTTAGGTAAATGCATGTCCATGCTCAAGTGAATCAATATAAGATATTGATGTCATTCGTTTTGTTAAGTCTACTCTGATAATCAGGAAAACTATATATTGGATATACGAGTGCGACACTCAATGCCTTGTGTCCTATATGGATAGATGATACAAAGGGATTATAAAACACGGTAACATTGTTCATAGAGGTTAATCAGATCATTAATCTTCCTATGACTTGGGTAGCATTGATGTACTGCTTGATACCGCTCAATGTTCGTAATTGTTATTGCCAACTAAATTAGGATCCAAATGGGTATTAGAATTAGTTACTTAGAAGTTGGACTGAAGAGCAATAAGGAATTAATTGGACTAGAGTGTAACATGTGCTCATTAGTTGTACTAAAGAGCAATTAAGGATTAGAATGCAAACTAATCCAAAGTGTTGGATTAAAGGGCAAAGATGAATTGTCTAAGTCTATAAAATGGATTCATATGCTATGAAATTAAGCCTTAATACATTCCTACACCCACATATACTAGAGAGAAAAGAGGAAGAGAGACCAAAGGAGTTTGGCGTCCTACAGTTCGACCAATACGAATAAGCCGCCCCCTCCCTTGTTCCCACGGGTTGGACTTGGCCACTGTGCACGTCCAGGTTCATCATTCTGTGAGACAAGATCCTTCTTCTTCTAAGAGGCTAGAAACCTAGAAGACGAAGTCCAGTTCAGATCAGTTCTTCTGAATACCGTAGAAACGCCAGTCCTTTATTTTGCGCTAGTGGTCGTCACCATCCTGTTTGCCTGAGGTAAACTCATAATCATCAGATTATCCTCATTCACATGGGTCCTTGGTTGATTTTGGCAAATATTTTGTTATTTCCGCTGAGTTTTATTTCCGCAAAACCCAACATGTTTAGCAATCTCTTATCGCTTAGTCTTCAGAACCAATTGACGCTTGATCTCATCAAACATCTTGACACCCGACATTAGTGTCACGTTCGGTTTCATGGAATCCGATGACTTTTGTGTTTAGTAGCCTGTAACTATCATAAATTACATGGATCTTAAATGTTATCATCCAGTGCTAAGTTTTATCATGATATGATTCAATTCTCATAGTTAAGACGCGTAGTTTTATGGCTCAAATGGATCAATACTCTTCTTTGATCGGTTCATACATATCCTTGTCATTCAAGGCGTTCTTGAACATGCCAATTAGGTCATTTCTGATTCTTCCATAGCACGCCATAGCACACTCTCTTGCCCACAGCTTCCCACTATTATAAGCCTCATAGTGTCGATGCGCTTTTGTAAACAGTATCCAAACATCAAATGTTTAGACCATAGCTTGAAATACCTAACCGGATGTCGTTTTGTATTTCTTACTGGAGTGAAACATTTCGGTCCCGTTATTTTTTGTTGACTCGTTTCGGACTAAATTTCTTAAATTATATACTTATCCGTTTTTTTTTAATATTTTCTTTATGAACCAAACTTTTACTCTTATTTTTAAAAATAACCATAAAACATGTATTTTGTATTGGACTTTTATTCTTATTTTTATTTTTTTGATAAAGTATAGTATATAATGAGTGAACGAAATGAAATATACGTAGAGAACTATTTATCTTGAAGATTAACATAGATATATGATTTTTTTAGTTTTATATAGAGGCCCCAAAACTTTTTTAAATTACTAACTAAACCCCGACCGAAATCCACTGGGAATTCGCTAAATCGTCTAAAACACGCTCAAACATGCGAAATCATCCAAAACACACCGGTACACACCAAATTTCATCCCGGTATGTACAATTATCAGTCAAACTCCGTATCAAGACCGAAACGGTACGAATCGTACGGGACGGGCCGAAATAGAACGAAATTTAAAACTATGGTTTGGACAATTGTAGGTAGTCTGACGAATCTGTGTCCAACGAATAGTACCCCGATTCCTCACGTTGTTTATAACCATTTAGCCCTCACAACTTGATTTAGACACGATTGATAAGATGAGTCATTAAACAATAAATTAACACTAGCATTTTCTTATATCCAAAACATGAGTCACTAACTAAAACTCAATCGAGTAACATAGGGACTAAAGAAAAACCGCAGAGAGTCCTCGGAATCAGATCTCATCCACTACACTTTCTTATTAAATTTTAATTATATCTCGAATGTTATCTTAATTTTTTTAATTATTAAGCATGCGTATCATATCACAAGATATATAAGCAATCACAGAAATACATGGAATAAACAACATACAAGAGCATAAAAGACATGCATGCCCTAAACGTTGTATTCTAATCAATGAGAACAGTATCTTGTTCATCCCTTGTATTCATCACCTTTCATCCTCATCTATTGAATATGCTTTCGCAAAGCTGTGGCATGCAACTTCTGGTTCCTGCCCCATGCTCCATGTACTTGGTTCGGGCCTATTCTTGGATATTCTTTCTCTTGTACCACTAACTAAATTATTTCTCGAATAAGAAATACTTCCTTTGTGAGGGGAGTGGTGAGATGAGAAGACAATAGATTGTAAAGAGGAACAACTCGCATGTCGTATTTTGATTACATAAATATTACAGAAAAATAATAGAATCAAAACAACACCACATTGCGATAAAGAAAACATACACAGCTAAACCACATTCATGCACCATCCAAAATATGAACGAAAAAAAAATTACCGATATTCTAGAATATTTCGAAATAACTTATAACTAATAGAATTTAATCAAGTGTCCATCTAGTTAATGCAATTAATCAAATATATATATGAATATTCAAATTGTGCAAAACCTGTACCAAAACTAAGGATAGTTATCTAAAAGGTTCAATAAAAAATTGGGTAAAAGACACTGACCATCTCCGAGTTTAGGCTTAATTCCACTCAGCTACCCTGTGTTTTGGAAAAATACTGTTTGGACCTTTTTTTGGATGGAGGCTAACAGTAGACTAACAACACGGTAAAAAAAAACTATTTTACCCCTGAAATGATCTAAAATTATTTCTTATATATATTACCCTAACCTCTTTCTCATTCATTTCTAAGCCTAATCCTCTCTCTCTTACCGTCTTTCTCTCTTCCCCTGTGAACGCGGTCGTTCCTCTCTCTCTCTTCCACCAATTCGACGCCATACCAGTGAATGAACGCCATCAGCCCAAATTCCAAATCTCCACTTATGCACAATCAATTTTCCCTCTCGCAATTTCACATTGGTCCCTGTCACAGACCCATCAAAGATACTGAACTCTCCACCAAGTCCTTGCTAATTTTTTCTCTACTCTGTGTAAAACCCCTCCACCTGTTCTCATCCATCAATATCTCATACATGTCCTTCGCTCTGCAACTAAATTCCTGAGTCAAAAGTATGGTCTTGAACCGTTTCTTCCTTTTCTTCTTCCTCTCATCCTTCGCCTCCACAACAGTAGTCAACGCCACAGCCAGAGGTGGCGCCACAGGCACAGCAGCCTTCTTCATCGGAAGCAAAGCCTTCATCTTCAGTCGATCACTCTCTCTTACTCTCTGAGTTCATCATTGAATAAGTCACGGGAAGCTAGAGGATTCCGCCACTTATGTCGCCTTCGAAGCGCCGTTGTAGACTGCGAAACCTCCGTCATGGCCTCCTCTGTCGCGGATCTGGTCCTCCATCACCGGAATATTCAGCGACTATGGTGAGATCGAGGATTGCAAAGATATGTTTGGGTGGGTGGAGGAAACGTGCTGTGTGTTTGAATTTTGGTCTTCGATTTGAGGGATGAAGCAAAGATGTGTGTTCGATTTGAGGGATGAAACGAGGAAGGTATGGATTTTTTGTTTCTGGGCTTTCTTCGTGGCCATGGGTGTGAATTGGCGATTGATGAGATCGGTTTGGTTACCTTCACTAGTAGCTTGGAAAAAAATTAAACTTTTAAAGCATCAACAGAAGAACACTATAAAGGTAAAAAAAATAATAATAATAATAATAATAATAATAATAATAATAATAATAATAATAATAATAATAATAATAATAATAATAATAATAATAATAATAACAATAATAAAAGAACTTTGTGGCATTTCTAAACAAAGTTATTGTTGTGATGAAGGTGGTTGGTGGAAGTGGGTGGTGGGAAGAAGAAAACTCAAGCTTGATTTTATGGGTTTTGGTAAGAAGAAAACATGTTAATGCAAGGTTGATCCTATTTTCTTGATGTGGGGAATGGCGGCAGTGGGTGGTTGGAAAAAGAAAATCGAAGCTTGATTTTCTGGATTCTGTTCTTGATCCTATTTGTTTCTGTTGACAAAAAAAAAAAAAATCCTGCTTGTTCTTGATCCTATATGTTATGTTCTTAGAGTAGTTGATGATATAGGATACTCATGGATGAGGAAAATGAAGTCTAAATAATACACAAGGGTTTTATGGTCCAAAATAATTATTTCACCCACTTGTCTAACGGAACATAGCCGAAGGGTGCTAAGTGCCACGGAATATTCTCTTAAATGAGTGCAAACTTTCTTTTTTCAAAACACAAGGTAGCAGTGTGGAATTACGCTTAAACTCACGGGTGGTCAGTGTCTTTTACCTTAAAAATTAGGTCACAAAATGTTATTTTAGGTCCCCCATTTATCTCCAGAAGCGTGCATAATTGGTAATTATTTTATCCCAAATTTAAGTATTTTTTTTTTTTACTTTTCCAATCATTATGAAAAACCCCCCGTAAATATTAATTAAATTTCAAGCATATTAGAAATAATATGGGCGCAAAAGGTGGTTGGAATCCACTAGACGCGCAGGCACGCGCGCCCAAGCTTCGGCAGTCTCGCCTCTGCCCCATGCCTCACTCAGGTCCCACATAGGACAACCCTAGGTGAGAACTCAATTTCTCATTCATGGCCAAATCATTGGTCATGTCAACATCCATGATGACTTGACTTGCCACAACACCCGCCACATACGCGCACGTGTTTCGCGACGTTACAGCATATGTTTACCGCGTCGATGCCACATCAACTACAACTTCAGACCAAACAGAAGTAAGCTACCATGTCAGTTGCTGCAGCCGAACTCGGCTTGTATGCCTCACGCGCGGCCTTCCCCTGCTCCATTTTCAATAAGTCTTCCGCCGTCCGATAACATTTTTCTTTCCTGATCTGTACTTTGTATTCGAAATCACATTTTTGAGAGTTTTTGAACCCTACTATTAAAATTTCATATGAAGTTTGTACCGGTCTATCAAGGTAAATTGGTTTTAGGCACAAAAGTTTGTACTTTTTATCCAAGAACTACAAATATTATATTTCAGGAATCGCTGCGAAAAGGCCTACGTGCATGTATATAATTTTCTTGTTGAAATCAGGATACAGAAAACAAGACGGTTGAAACAAGCACGAGTTTCAAGCACTACGAGGCACGAAACAACAACTTATGGCATTGAAACCAACGCTGGAATATCTGGAGGTAAACCTTAGAAATATATCATAGCAGAAGCGATATGTTTACCTCTTACAGCGTGATCGTCCTCGGATGTTATTTCGGATAAATTGAGTTGATTTTCACGTGCTTTAGCTCCAACCAGAAACGCGATATCAAACGTTGATATCCAATACCCGCTCTGCTCCTTGGATGTTTGAGAGAGAAATACCGTAGAGAAAATAGTGTTCTAATCTATGTAGAGACGATATAATCTGTGTGAAAAATTCATGTATATATAGACAACGCTTCTACCTATTTGTAGCATAGCCCTTCTAGGGTTTGCCATGTTAACCGCATTTGGTTTATTGAAAATACGGGGCAGCCCCCTTGGACGCATTATGAAATATATCTAACAAAAGGAGTTGGAGGGGAAGATATGGTTTTCTATAACATGTATTTCATGAAGTTTCAAGGAATACGAAAGATGACTGAATTAAATGGTATGTCTTCATGCTATATAATCAATGTTTTAATTCTGTGCATTCAAAACAAATTCTATTACAAGTGGTATTAGAGCCTCCATACATAAGGATCAAATTCGCCCAATGTGTCTTCTTTTATGGTATGTTAACCTACAGAACTTGTTACAATTTATTAAATCCAACTAGTTGTGTTACCATCATTGTTCACTAGACTCTTCATTGATTAGAGTCTAGTGAACAACAATATGCATGGTTAGATTATGGCTCGTTTGACTCTATACAACAATATGCATGGTGAGATTATGGCTCCCTGTAGCACTATCATATATGATGAAAATTATGGTGTCCGCTTTTTCCATAGGTAAACCATCAACCTGCACAAGGTCCATGACAGAAAAGGACCAACTAAGACTTTGCACAATATTACAATTTTCTTCATTGATTATGACTAGCGGATGCAAGCGTGGCTAAGGCCACTCTAAGATAATCATAAAATACTATCACTTAAACGTAGCAAGTAATACTATTATTTTAATAGTAGTACAATATGATATGCCACAATCATTTTTGTTATGATACTCACATATATAAACCGAGCTCAAAATGCTAATTAAGACAATTAAATTAGGGAAAATATAATCTCTTTATCATCAATTGAATTAAAGTGTTCGCATATATGTGTGGGTACATATATATTGATTTCCAAAGGAAGTGAGAGACTCAATAAAAAATTATATAACAAATGTAGGAAAGAATTGGAATGTTAAAAGAGGTTAGGGACAAAATTAAAGTTAAGGCTGATTGTCCTAATCATTTGGGCGAGAGTGTTAGAGGATTTTGCACAGTTAGATTTGAGAAAATCTATGGGTATGAATTAAAACAACATTTCATTATGAATTGGAAGATCCAGTCCGGTTTTAGTATACAGATTATTGTAACATTTTATTTGTGTTGTGAAGTGAAGTGTAGAGAAGAGAGAACAACGTATGGAGGAATATCAAGTATGTTTTATTATTTACCAAAACACCCTTTATATAGGGTGTGGGTGTCAATCAATGTCAACCAAATATGGTAATACAATATGTTATGAATATTCACATTATCAATAATATATTACTTAACATTCCCGCTTGAATATTCACTAACACTAACTCGATGCCTCGTTAAAATCTCGTCGAGCAAAACCCGTGGGACAAAAACTCTGACAAAGAAAAAAGATGACATCTTGTGAGCGGCAGCTTGGTTAAATCTTGAACTCATCCATGACTGCATGTCTCGTTAAAACCTTGCATGGAAAAATCATGTAGGATAAACACCTCAGCTAAGGAAAAAGAGTACAGCGCCTTGTAATTTAGTCTCCCCCTCTTTGCATCGTATTGATGTCACACTTCATACCGTCTTGATAATGTGTTGTGCTAATAACGTGTTGTAAACTTATGGATAATACATAAGGTGTAACATAATATGGTGCTACATGATCATTCGAAATAGTAATAAAAACTATCAGTAACACATGTATGTACGTATGACATTTGTCATACTAAATAATATGCATATGCGCCTAAACTACTCGCGAGTGTGTATCTTCAATTTGCTTCAGAAAAGAAGTAAATCTTATGGGCAATAGTCTCCATGGATTTCACATATAGTGATTCATACGATCATTTTTTGTAACTAGTTCCTTTCATATTTGTAGTCTTAAGACTAAACGAATAATCACAAGCACTCAAAACAAAGAGAGGATTTGTGGGTTTTTACTATAACCATGAAAAACATACGGGAATTGCATTCAATATAACATATTTCGCTTTTTCAATAGTCCCACGCATTCAACCATTAGGGTGCGAAAATTTAAATAAATTGTTCTATACGAACATGTATGCTTAAGGCATTTCAAGTACTTCAAAGTACTTCACATATATGCTCGATGCATTCTTAACTGCATAGCTCGTGTATATTTGTACACACGAGTGACTTTGATGTTGACCGATATAGTCAACACAGTTCCAATTAGTGGCGTAAGGATATCATGTGATTTCACGAGCTTTTCAAAGTGAATATCATCAATGATCATATGCATAGACTCAAATATAGGTAGCTCTTCATCTATAGGAGTTGTTGCCTCTTCAATGGATTGATTTGATCATTTATTTAAGATTCTCTTATGTTCTCAATTTCAGTCGAATTGGAACTAACAAGATCATGATCCTTATCGTGAATCTATATGATTTCATAGGCAACCTTTAGATGCTTCAGATGTATCAAAGCTCATAATTTGTAAGTTATCGATTGGACCGAAGTTCTTACACATATTCAAGTATGAAATGAGACAATTGATATAAAAGTTCATGTCATGTAATAAGGTATTTCCTCCCCCTCATGACGTGAATCATATGCTCAATGTCATAGCTATATTCTTTTGACATATTTTTACATACTCGAGCCACAACATTAGGCGAGAATGTATGCTCTTTATGAGATAAAAATTTCATACTTGAAATTGATAATCCTAGTAAACTATAAATATTACCCTCTTTGGGATAGGAGTTTCACCTATGAGAATACATTAATCACATACTCTCTTTCAAAAAGTGGTTAAGAAGAGTTGGGTAATGTTCTCTGGAAGGAACGTAGATCATGTGAAAGTAATACTCATATTCAAATTTCTCCCTCCGAATGAATTATTTTGCACAACTTCTAAGAAGTACATATATAATAATCATGAAGATTATTTGAATCTAATATAAATTATTCAATCATTCACTCACATTTAGTTATGTCAACAGTGACAAACTCAATCTTGAAATTTCTTCACGAGTTCATGTCAAAAACCGTTGATCTCTTCAAGAGGCAAAATATCTTCTGACGCGATTTCTTAAAGCGTATGCGCAAGTGCACGATCAAGTAATACAGGGGTGTATTTCAACCCCGAGTTATCGATCCCACGAGGACAGACTTGAGAATATTTAATTAGTTACTTAATTTAGAGTACGGTACAGGAGGAACGATTCGATTGATTTAAGATTTAAAATAACAACTAAGATAATATTTTTTTTAAGAAACAAATATATGGAGAAACTAGGAAATTTCTAGATCACCTCGGGCTGTAGACGATTTTCGGTTAAGCTATGTAACACGTCAACCATATTCTAGTTCAGCCGGGTAATAGGCTATGACAATATCCTTTCGGTCTCATGTCATTTTACGTCTCGGTTAACTACAATCTCCTCTCGGTCTCATGTTGTCTATCGGTACGTTCTAGCAGGTCATCTACTGGTACGATAACGGATCCCGTCGGCCCACCGTTTCACGGAACAGCTGAATAATCATACCGAATCCACCCACACTATGCCAATCCTAACACTTCTCCTTTTCGGTCTCAATGATTCGGGATGGTGTTCAAGTTCTCATCACAATTAGGCTAAGTCACTGTCGTGATTAGATAGTACGTCCGGGTAGCTACTCCATTCATACTAAAGATTAAGCATAGAACAAAACTAAAAAAATATTAAAATTAAGCAAGACGGTGAACTATGAACAAACAAGAGTTTTCATGAATATTAAATCCGAATCCCATCGTGTCAATCGACGAGATTCACTAACAAGTTCAAGAAATCAAGTATTCATTCAAGAGATCAAAGTCATGCGCATGAAACAAAGTCTTAAACCCGGAAAATCATTCGTCTACATGAAACCCTATGCTCTCATAGAGATGCCTAGAAAATAGTTTAGCTAATTGAAATCAACCAAACAAATCTAAGAAGTTTCTCCATTCAATGTTTGAAAGAAGAAGAAGAGATAGATCAAAACCCTTCAATGTTGGATTTGGATCTTCACCCGTCTTCTTCGTCGTCCTATCTTGCCTCCTCTAACGTGATTTTTGCTCCAAAATACGTGAATGATCCTTCCCCCTGTTCCTAGGAAAGTTAGTAAGTAATTCCCGGCGCTTGTTGCCCAAAAAGTCTTCAAAATTGGAATAGAATCCAAGAATTTTCGTCCTGGTAGTCAGACTGGTCGTACTACCAGTCATACTGGTAGTACTACCAGTAGAAGGTGATATTTTTGCTGACTGCCAAACCTTCTAAGTATGGGACTTGTCTTACTACCAGTATAGTGGTAGTACGACCAGTCTGGGAAAATAAAGCTTTTTTCTTCCTCCTTTGGTCTTTTCTTCACTCGTCTTCCATTCCACACACCGTTTTTGAGCCTTCACATATTTCGAAGTTCATTCCTCTTGCCAATGAACATATCCAAGCTTCTGGTTCCTGAAAAACACAACACGAAACATACCGGAAGATCAAAGATGACAAAAATAGCTCTAAATTACACAAGAAACACGCAGATTACACTTTTGTGCTCAAACGCTCACGCATCCTATATTTCTCTCTATTCGTAGTATAAAACTAAGATTATCAACCCAGAAAATGCGCAAAACGGTATAAAATGTGCAAGAAATATAACTCTAATAGAGAGTTATCAAATCCCCCACACTACCTTTTTGCACGTACAGAGCAAAATCAATCTTCATATGTTTTAGTCCACCAAATTGCATACAATCTCCACTAGCCATGTGACACAAACAACACACACACCCAATGCAAACTACATGACTATACAATGCAACTCGATTATAGAACAATGTAAGAATTAAACAACGCAATTTTTTCCTTTCTTAAGAGACGGGCAATCTCTCTATCACTAACCAAAATCATCAAGCTCCCCACTAGTCTCTTTTGAAATTTCACAACCAATAGCACGAAATTGAATTAGAATGATCCTACGCACAAGTTCACTAAGGGGACCCCAAACATCCACCTATACAATCCAAGATTCGGGCACGTCTTTTAGCTCAGAGGGTCTGGGTATCGTATGTACTAAGGTAGTCTTTCATTGCCACGTCATTTGAAGTTTTTAGACCCTCTAGCCGTTATTGCATTGAATTCAAATTGTCCCAGTGATGGGAGACACAACTCCGTGTAATACTGCTTGACTTTAATTTTCCTTAGACGCTCTAATTGGATTGAATTTAAATTCCCCAAATGAATGGAGGCACATTAGGTTGTTCACCGTATCTAATCCAAGAGAAGATTATAATCATTTTGTTTTTTCATCCTCTTCTATTTTTTTTTCAACCGTGCATTTAGAGAAACTAAGTGTGGGCTTTTTCGGTGAACACTTGAAACCGCCGGAAGGGATGGTGGTGTACACTCCCTAACTTCACTTAGGCTAGAGCAATGTACCACATGGAACCGACTCTACACGAAGGTCCACCCCATATTTACAAGAGGCCACAAGTTTCCACTCGAAAACAGACTATTCAACTCCTTATGACTAAATCCTCCTAGAACAATAAAGGAACTAAAGTTATGCCCTCCTCTACTTTCCACTTTTCCCTGAATACCCGGGACTTCCTTTCGTGAAACCGGTGCGCAAGATACTAAAAAATAATGTTTTTCCCTACTACGGTTCTTCCTATTCTCAGAGACTCTCTCACTGAACTCTCTCTAGCTTCAAGCTTCATCAATTTCCCGTAAATAAAAAAAAATAAATTTTTTCATGATTTTCTGGTTTTCTAATTTTTTATTTTCTCATATTTTCCTAGACTCTATATTTTTTTGGCGAACGGTAGGGGACTCAATAATGTAAAAGTGCTAACGATGCAAAAATTTAAATTTAGCACAATACGACACTAACACCATACACTAACCCAACTAACACAATACAACATACACTACATGTAGCAAGGTTAATGCAAACAAATATGGCTAGCAGAAATATACACAACCCCCCCCCCCCACACTTAAGCGTTTTGTTGTCCTCAATGAATTTAGAGATATACTAGGAGGACTCATCGCTTAAATGTGTTGGCGGTTGATGTACACAATGATCGCTCAAATCGTAGAACGCGAGAGAGTTAGAGATACCTGTGGTACCCGGAACTACATGGGCACCGTGTCCGCAAAACTGCAACAAGAAGGGGTCTTGTGGACCGTTGATAGTTTTGGAAAAGTATCACCTCACGTCCGGATTTCGATGCGCCTAATCAACATTCTCTATCGCGCGCATCATGAAGGGGAACCCGAAGCGTCTTCTGTACCTGTGTCCCTGCACACTGATTGGAAGAATTAACACAACTCTCTTTCACCCCTCAAAATCTTATATGGAGAACAAAGAACATAAATAAAACAAATAACAACCTACTCTACATTTGGTTGCCTCCCAAGCATCGCTTGTAATTTAAGGTCGACGGCCCGACCCGGTTACCTCAACCGAAAAGGATTGAGGAGACTGCTTTATCCCTCCATTTTTTCTTCTTCCACCATATCTTTTCCAAAACCTCACGAGCAGCCATGTGTTGTGAAGATGGTGGTGAGTTGTGGAAGCTAACTCTTTTCATCTTGCAATTTATCTTCTTGATCAACTTCCACAAAGTACCACTGGGCTCACATGTATCATTTTCCATAAAGTCATCCCAGTAATACCTATTTCGTGCTAGATGCTCCTTAAATGACCCATGCAATTCATCCACACCCCCACACTTATTAATTTCCAAATCCTTGACTGTGGCATGTAGATCATCAATACAGTAGCCAATATGACAAGAAATTGAAAATTTCTCATGATGCTCTTCCCCATAAGAATATCCATACACAAGTCTTTCCAACTCATCACAGACTTGATTAATATGAGATACAGAGAATTCTTCAAAAAACTGAGTAGGGTTTTACCTCAATTGGTATGGGCACAAGTGCTTCACCAACTTCATCGTCGGCACACCACATGCTTCCAATGTCGGTGTCTTCCCATTCATGCCAAGGATGTGAGGCCTCCTGCGGTCTTGGCTCGCAATACGGCAGGTCATCCCATCTTGGGCACACAGGTCCACCCCAGTCTGAATCGGAGTCTGAGTCCTCATAAATGGCAGAGTCCACCAATGGTTCCATGACACTGCAGTCTTTGCTCGGCTTAGGTATCTCTTCTTCCACTTTGTGGTGGTTATGATGAAGGTTCACTATGAGGCTCACTGTCACGTGGCAAGGGCTCCTCTTGTGGTTCTTGAATACTAGATTCCCACACTGTTGACAGTTTTTCTACTCGTTTCTTTATCTTCTCCATCATCTCCCTCACATATTCCCTACCTGTGGCTGAATCCTCTTGTGATAATTGTGCAGCTATGGACAAAAATTTGGCGCACACTTCGATGTCCTCCATAATACTACGCCTTTCTGCCATAATCGCTAATGAGTCTTCCTGGTGCTGATGAAGCTGGGGTGCATGTACTCGACATGAGTCTCTACGGTCGTGCCAAATGCCGCATACATAGCACCAAGTTATGCATGATTCCTCTTATTCATGGTTACCCCTGCAGTGGAAACAGTAGGGGGGACCTGAAAAACAGTCTTCGCTCCACATACTTATATTGTCTCTTGCTTCATGCGTTCCTGAGAAACAAACTCACAAGACACCCGTGAAGCACAGAGATAAAGAATAAAACTAAAATAAAAGTACTCTAAACTAACTCCTAACTAAATAATCTACCGCTTCCCCGGCAACGGCGCCAAAAACTTGACGCGATTTCTTAACGCGTATGCGCAAGTCTACGGTCAAGTAATATAGGGGTGATATTTCAACGCCGAGTTATCGATCCCACGAGGACAGACTTGAGAATATTTAATTAGTTACTTAATTTAGAGTACGGTACATGATGAAAGATTTGATTGATTTAAGAATTAAAATAACAACTAAGCGAACATTTTTTTATTTTTTTTAAGAAACAAATATACGGAGAAACTAGGCAATTTGTAAATCACCTAGGGCTGTAGACGATTTCCGGTTAAGCTATGTAACACGTCAACCATATTCTAGTTCAGCCAGGTAATAGACTATGTCAATATCCTGTCGGTCTCATGTCATTTTACGTCTTGGTTAACTACAATCTCCTCTCGGTCTCATGTTGTCTATCGGTCTGTTCTAGCAGGTCATCTACTGGTACGATAACGGGTCCCGTCGGCCCACCGTTTCACAGAACAGCTGAATAATCCTACGGAATCCACCCACACTAGGCAAATCCTAACACTTCTCCTTTTTGGTCTCAATGATTCGGGATTGTGTTCAAGTTCTCATCACAATTAGGCTAAGTCACTGTCGTGCACTCATCGAATTAGCTAGTACGTCCGGGTAGCTACTCCATTCATACTAAAGATTAAGCATATAACAAGACATGTAACTAAGAAAATATCAACATTAAGCAAGACGATGAAATATGAACAAACCCTATTTTTCATGAATATTAAATCATAATCCCGTCGTGTCAATAGACGATTCACTAACAAGTTCAAGAAATCAAGTATTCATTCAAGAGATCAAAGTCATGCGCATGAAACAAAGTCTTAAACCCGGAAAATCATTCGTCTACATGAAACCCTATGCTCTCATAGAGATGCCTAGCACATTGTTTAGCTAATTGAAATCAACCAAACAAAGCTAAGAAGTTTCTCCATACAATATTTGAAAGAAGAAGAAGAGATGGATCAAACCCTAGAACCCTCCAATGGTGGATTTGGATCTTCACCCATCCTCTTCGTCGTCCTCTCTTCCCTCCTCTAACGTGAGTTTTGCTCCAAAATACGTGAATGATCCTTCCCCCCTGATCCTAGGTCATTTAGTAAGTAATTCCCCTCACTTGTTGCCCAAAAAGTCTTCAAAATTGCATTAGAATCCAAGAATTTTCGTCCTGGTAGTCAGACTGGTCGTACTACCTGTCATACTGGTAGTACTACCAGCAGAAGGTGATATTTTTGCTGACTGCCAAAATTTCTAAGTATGGGACTTGTCTTACTACCAGTATAGTGGTAGTACGACCAGTCTGGGAAAATAAAGATTTTTTCTTCACCCCTTTGGTCTTTTCTTCATCCGTCTTCCATTCCACACACCGTTCTTGTGCCTTGACATATTTTGAAGCTCGTTTCCTCTTGCCAATGCACATATCCAAGCTTCTGGTTCCTGAAAAACACAACACGGAACATACCGGAAGATCAAAGATGACAAAAATAGCTCGAAATTACACAAGAAACACCCGGATTACACTTTTATGCTCAAACGCTCACGCATGCTATATTTCTCTCTATTCATAGTATAAAACTAAGATTATCAACCCGGAAAATACGCAAAACGGTATAAAATGTGAAAGAAATATAATTCTAATATAGAGTTATCATCTTCCAGGTGCTCGATATACATATTCTTCTTATGTGAGATTGACAACATCAACCCACTTCGGGGGATGAATCAAACATATGGATGGTTTCTTGAAATTTGATATGGATTCACAACGCATCAGCTAGGCATTGGTCGGGCGATGCAATGCATCAAGTCATTTTTATGACAAAATTCTCTATGTTGGATAGGTGTTGAGATACATCAAGCCATTTTATGAAGAATTTGTCTACGGAGGATGGCATTTATTCCTAGGTTATACAAAACACTTTGCATGTCCATAAAATCAAATATAAAAAATAGTTTCATTTCTTTGAATCTGAATAGTCAAGGGGTCATTTGTGTTTAATGAAACACACGGTGCTAAAAATCTACCAATGTGAGCCTTAAAAGGTCTCATGTACATCCTTGAATAGTGTTTTTATTTTTTCAATTGTCGAAACTTCTAGTTCGACAAATGTAAGTTACCTCTTTTAGGGTACGTTTTCATATAAAAAATCAAATATTTCGTAACTTTAAGTATGAAATATGATGTCAATAAGTACACCTGAGGTTAATGCATCTTTTTCGACTAATCTTTTTTTCTCTCTTGTGAGCCATAGAAATAAAGACTTCATAATAATCAAGGAACTTACACTTTCAAGAAATGAAAATTTAACATAAATAAAAGAGCCCAAAATCTATACTTTTTTTTTGAGGAAAATATATACTAATGAAATACTAATTGTGTATAGTTACTCTAAAAATAAGTAAAAAATCCAGTTACAAGTGAAATTTAAAATATGCCAAGGGAGTTGGGAGGAAAAAAAATCACTCAACAAAGTAATTGCAAAGATTTGGAGGATTTTGAATCACGTGACCAATATTTTGCACAGATATAAGCAGAATGTAGACGTATAATTACGCGACCATGACCACTAATTGCGGGAGGATGCAATCTTTGCAACTATATATGTATATATATTGTCTTTTCTCCCCCTATTGTCATGTGGTCTTCATTTACAAGAGATATTATGAGGGATCAATATGGTATCTTCATGGTACCAAGACCATACAACAGTCGCAACTAAGTTTGTGACTGTGCAGATTGTGTCAACCATATAACTTATAGGATTTGCTTAAGGGGATGGCTCGCTATTTGCTTTAACGAATCGAGTCGAGCATAAGATCAATCATACACTCCTGAGATCCATTGCCATTTATTTTTGAACTATTGAGAATGAAATAAACTCGAACAATGAGCGCAAAATTATACATGTTCTTTTTTTTCTTCCATAACTGCAAGTTATGGGTAAAATGGCATAAGCAATAACAATGGCTTAACGTTCATATCCGTCAATGAGAGGCTCCTTATAGTTTTTATTTTTATTTTTTTGTAAAGATAAATAGAATTAGCAATACAAAATGGGGAGTAAAAAAGTAGTAATATAAGATGAGGGGACTTAAAATCGAATCTTCTAATTCGATTATGTACTTCTCAATTTAGGGAGAAATATATCAAAAATACTATAATTCTTGGCTTCAGTTAGTCAATATGTGCTCTAGAACGTCATGTATAAGAACACGATTTAACTAAGAGCATAAATACTATAATTCTTGGCTTCCCTTCTTGTATTGAAATAACAATCTCAAGTTGGAGGAGCTAGAACAGCCTTCACTATTTACAATTCTCAAGAATATCTACAATGAATTCTGGAGAAAGGCCTACACCATTGGATAGTAGACATACACGAATTTCCAACGTTATATGGTAGGCCTTAAGATGAGTCCGGATAAGAGAGTTATGGCCCGCGCATGATCAGCTTACAATTATGTCCAGGAATTACAAACTGGAGAGGCTGAACTGCAATTTCGGCCAAATCACATAAAAACTCGTCCACAATTGGTAAAACGGGGAGAAGACCTAGGAGGGAGTTCATAGAAGCATGGGACATCATTGGAGAGCAGCTTGGAGCTTGGGGATTGCACGGATTTGTCAACGCTTTGGCGATTTCACAGTTTGATCACTTCTCCTCTTCTCTTTAAGTATCAATAGAGAAACTTGTGTATCTTTTGAATGCCATGAGCAGCTAGATTCTTTATTAGGCTCCATGGAGAGCTTAGGGTTATGATTAGACATCTTTTACGGATTATTGAGATCGATACATGTGTTTGATCCATGACAATGAATATTCTTCAACTCTTTTGATGTATTGTTGAACTAGGGTTATTGACAAACCCGACTTATGAGAAGAATGGCCAGTATATAATGATTTTGCTTCATGAGTGTGTTATCTTACTTAATGTTTAATCTAGCTTAGTTATTGTTCATTTTTTATGCTTAATCGTTAGCAACAATGGAGTAGCTACCCAAAATTTCTAGTACTTAGGTGGAGTGCTCGACGTAAACTTCGCCTAGGGTGATAGAGAACATGAACACAATCCTTAATCAGTGATACTGAGAGGTAATTTGAATAGGATTGGCCATCTTGTAGACGACATTGGACCAACATGACCTGTAGTAGACTGTGACGTAGGACTACATGAGATCGAAAGAAGATCGTATTGACTAGTTGCCAGGTATAAATGAATTAGGATTAGCGTGTTTCAATACAATATCCGGAATTGTCTACCAACCCTAGGTGATCCACATATCGCCTAGTCCCTCTCCATATTTAATAAAACCGTTTTTAATTATAAAATCCAAAAAGATTGTTCTTTCAATAAAGCCACTTGTTTGGGGGTACCAAACCCCTTAAACCCACAAACATTCCTCCCGGTTACATTAACTCTAAATTAAGCTTTTAACTAAATAATCTCGTGATTGTGCTTGTGGGATCGACAACCAGAGTTTTAATACTCAATCTTTATTACTTCGACCGTGCACTTGCGTGTACACGTAAGAAATCGTGTCAAGCTTTTGGCGCCGTTTCCAGGGAAAAAGGTAAAGTTCTTAGTTAGAAATTAGTTTAGAGTTATATTTTATTTTTATTTTTGTTACTATCTGTTTACCTCACGGGTGTGCTACTGTTGTTTTCTCATGTAGCAATGGCATAAGTTCAAAGATTGATTAGCCTTACCACGGAGCAGCTACAAGCTATGGTTGCTTCAGCCGTAGAGAAAGCAATGGTGGCGTCATCTAGACCGCACCCGAACTCAAGGCTATACAACCGTTCAGGGATAGCAATAATCCAATCATTTGAGGCGGATCTTAAAGGAAAGGAGCCAGCAATTGTGGTGCCACAAATCGAGTCTGAAAATTTCTACCTCAAGCCAGCCACAATTCACCTCAAGCTAGCCAGCAATTGTGGTGCCACCAATCATTTCTCCTTTGCTGGTACATGAGGAAGACCCGCATGGATTCGTTGGAAGATTTTAGAACCAATGTGGACTAATTCGCTATACTCGGGTCACATTTGAAGCGCTTAAACTGATGCTCTTACCTCATTGCCTCAAGGGAATTGCTATGGATTGGACACTATGCCATCTTGTTCGATCAAAACTTGGGAAGAGTGTGCCTCTCAGTATATGGTCAATTTTTTTTCCAATCTCACGTCTAAGTCAGCTGCAGAACGAGATTTGGAATTTTAGGCAAGAGAAAAATGAATCACTTGTCAAATCATGGGAGCGCCTAAATTGTTTTTGAAAGTGTGTAATGTAGACTAAATACAGGACCTAAATACTCTAGAAGGGGGTGGGGTTGAATAGAGTATGGAAACTTTTTGCAAAACATAAAGTTTAACAGAAAAGCTTTGTGTGAAACTCAAATTTGAAGGTCTTGAGATTTTGTAAACTGTCTGAAACTCACTAAGACAAAAGTGTAAGCTTCAAGGCCTTGAGATGTGAAAAATTCTAAGCAGCTTATAAACCCTAGTTTGATTTGAGTTGTGTGCAGCAGATAATAATCAAACAGAAAAGTAAAGAACACAAAGTAATTTGCAGAGTTCAGTCCCAATGGACCTAATCTCTGCCTGAGGGATCTAATCCCACCAGGATTGGGCAAACACTTCTTATTACTCACACAGAAACAACCCTAGATCTTCAAGCCTAAGTGATTTCCCTTACACCTATACAGCTTGTGGTTCCAAACCTATCTAGTTCCAGCAAGAACCTCTTGTTGTTCACTTGAACAACCAACCACTAAGTTAAGTGAGGTTTAAGATAATATAGAGATACACAGATGAAGTACAGATGAAGAACACAGTATAAAGATAAGCTGTTGAAGCCTGGAAGTATTCTTCAAGAATGATTGGATTGATTCGATCTTCAGAATTCTGGAATGAAGCTTGAATAATTGTGTGTTTGAATGGATGATCTCCCACGAATTTGTCACACCTTTCTGAGTATTCTGCGAGCCTCTCTCATCTTCAAAATTCAAACCAGTCTCTTTTATCCACAGCTGCAACTGATTGAGAGATTTTAGGATCTCAGTTCCTACAAATCCTCCTTCTGTTTTCAACTTAAATTCAAACAGCTTCAGGTGGATATCTGTTGGAGTTTGTTGAGATTTCTCTTGCACGTTTAAAAACCCTGCAACAGCATAGAAACACTGCAACAACAAAATCCAAACATGTAACAGTACTGAGACTGTTTGGTTATATAGTTTCTAATAAAACTGTTTAATAAACTTAGAACAATAATCTGCATATTCTCCAAAACAAATAAGACATTTAAAACAAGTTTAAGACACTTAGAAGTGAGTGAATAATCACAATACGAAGAGTCATAACCTGCAAGAAAGAATCTATTAAGTTCTATAAAAACTGTCAGCAGCTCAAGGCAAATCTCAACGCCTTGGAGCTCTGAACCTGCTTCACAGTATTTCAAAATTAAACCCAGATAACTTTGATTCTTCCTGTTCTGATCATCTGCAATTGTGTTAGATATATAAATATTACAATCCACAAGTATATACCATAAACCACTTATTTGCATAATCAGATATCCAATTCTGCAACACAAAAATGTTAGAACACATAGCAGGATAAGATAACTCAAGGCTTTGAAGTTAAGTCAATTTCAAGGCCTTGAGATAACTCAAATGTCTTTGCTGCTAATGTTTTAGCCTTTTGTCTGTCATCACTCAACACAATTACCAGTCAAAGCACATTCAGGGATCTTGACTCAACAATCTCCCCCTTGATGAAAGACAAAACCTACAGTCTTGCATAGATCTTCCTGCCACTCATATTCAAAAATAAATAACCACAATTTGCATATATAAATATATACTAAACCCAAAAAAAATAACCAGGAGAATAAATATTACAAATTACCACAGAAATAAAAATTTACCAAAATAACTAAAGGCCAACTCTTATTATTACTGACAATGCAAACAAAACACAAATACATTCTCCCCCTTTTCGACTTTCATCAAATAAGGTTGAAGAAATGTAGGATCACTACTCAGAGTTTGAAAATAAACATAAAACAAAAGAACTAGCTAAAAATTCAAGGCCTTGAGACAGAAAAGATAGAAGAGAAGGAGATAGAAGCTCAAGGATTTGGCAGTCTCTGATCTTCACTTCTTCTTTGATGTCTGGCCTTTCTTTGAGCCTTCTCCCATTTCTACATCACTTGCAGCTTCTTCTGCAGACTGATTACCTTCTTGTTCAGCTTCAACTTCAGCAACCACTTCTTGGATTATCTCATCCACTTTCTTCTTAGCCTGTACTGAATCTACCTCTGTAGCTGCATCAACACCTGTATCTTCATCATCATCTTCTTCATCAGTTTGTTCAAACAAGTCTTTTGAAGCTAGCACCGCTGGAATTGGCTTCTTCTTCTTCTTTAGAAAATCTCCTAGCTTCTCTTCTAAATCCACACTGGTGTCATGACTAGTAGCATAAGGTATCTTCTCCAGATTCAAGCCCTTGATGATAACATATAACTTCCCATTCATGGTATTCATCAATCCCTTGAACTGATGAAATTCAGTTGACAGGTCAAACAACCTTTGTCTGAGATCCTCAATCTCAACTTGCTGATCTTCTAACTTCTCAACCAGCAGAGAGTAATCCTCATTGGCTTGCCCTTTCCCAGATGCAGTCCCCTTAGGCTTCACAAACTCCTTCTCAGCAAGTTCCTCATTTGACAAATCAGAATAGAATTTCCAATGCCCTTTCCCAGTCTGAACTACCCCAATCCACTGAAGTATAGTCTCATCTATCAACCCAAAACATCCAGTAATCTTTTCTTGTCCTTTCACAGGCACATCAAAATACTCAAAGAAAAGAGGTAACAGGTTGGCATATGGAAGAGGATGGTTTCTAGTCCTGGTTGCACAATAAATCATATGCTCCATAACAACTGTAGGCAAATCTATCTCAAACCCTTTATATATCAGATACATCAAAATCAGAACTGTATCAGTTACCAACTCTCTTGAATTCTCCTTGGGAACTACACTCCTCATCAAAATAGTAAATAAAATCTTGGCTTCACAGTTGAGCACAGAGTCTGTCAACTGCTTTAGACCAGAGGGAACACCTTCAAAGAAGAACATCTCCTTTGCCTTATCTAAACACTCCTTCCTGTCAGGATAATCTCCAACATTGTATTTCCTAGGAATGCCCAAGACTTTGGCAAAAGTCCTATGATCTAGCCTCAAATCCACACCAGCCACTTTAGATGTTAAAACCATTCTATCATCACCTTCAGACACCAAGTTGAGATAAAATAACCTAGTTAACCTAGCATAAGCCTTTGAACTAGTATTTAAAACTTTCCAAACAGCAGTTTCCCTCAATTTTCTCGTGCATTCTATGTCCAGCTTATCCAAAAACTCATCAGAAATCTTGCTACAGAAAGCCACTTTAGATGATGCATACCCTTGCATCCAAAGTGTTCTAACTTCAGAACTAATAAACCACTCAGTTTTAAGTACATTCTTACCTTGATATCCTTTTTTAGTTGCAGCAGCAACTTGCTTAACCCTAGTCTTCATCTCAGAGGGTTTGGCCTTTTCTTGTACTCCTTCAGTTGATTTCTTCTGGCTCTCCTGAGTTGACTTCCCTTTTTCCTCTTCAGTAGCCTTTTTCTTTTCTCCCCCTTTCTTATTCTATGACCTAGGTTGATCACCACCCTGAGTCTCCTGTTGTGGATCAACACTTGAGCCTTCGTCTCCCTTCTCTGTCCTTGACTTCTTCGCAGGAGGGGTATCCTCATGCAAACTTTGAGTGTTTTCTGAATCTGAATCAGAAATCACTATCTTTTCCTTCTTATTTTCTCTCTTCTTGGATCTGCCAGAGGGCTTCCCCTGTTGCTGGATTCTGGCTGATTTGTGCTCCATTTTAGGGTTTAGGGTTTTGAGAAGAGAATGTGATTGAGAGGAATTGAGAGAGAGAGAGAGAGAGAGAGAGAGAGAGAGTAGTCGCAGAAAATTTGAAGAGAATGAGAAGAAAAATCCCTGACTTTCAGCTTAAGTAGGTTGAAAAGGATGAGTCATAAAAGGACTCTGCAATATCTACATGCAAAGATAGAATCTTGAAAAATCTTTTTGGGATATTTTAGAAAATTATCTGAGTAATTCAAATATTATACAGTTATCTAAGAAGATAAGATATAATATTTGATGATCCAAAATTTTTAAAAAAAGAAAATATTACAGATATTATCAAGACGTGGAGAACAATCTCAAGGCCTTGAGATTTTCTGTAGTTTGAGAAACTTCAAAGCTTTGAGCTATACTTTCAAGGCTTCATAAAGTATAATCTCAAGGCTTTGAGATTCCAACACATATACACATATAGGTACTAATAATCCTCCTAAACAAATGCATCCTTGTTTAACATCCCCAATTCAAGCCTTAGAGATGAAAACCTATCATCTGGCAAAGGTTTAGTGAAAATATCAGCAATTTGCATTGAAGTAGAAATAAAATTTAAAACAACATCCCCTTTTTCTGCATGATCTCTAAGGAAATGATGTCTCACATCTATGTGCTTTGTCCTTGAGTGCTGAACTGGATTCTTAGAGATTGAAATAGCACTTGTATTGTCACAATGAATTGACACATTTCTGAAGTTGTATCCAAGATCTCTAAGTTGCGGAGCAATCCATAGAACTTGTGAACAACAAGCACCTGCTGCAATGTATTCAGCTTCTGCAGTTGATAATGCTATATAATTTTACTTTTTGGAATGTCAACTGATCAATGAAGATCCAAGAAATTGACAACATCCAGAAGTACTTTTACTGTCTACTTTATAACCTGCAAAATCTGCATCTGAATAGCAACTCAACATGAAATTAGATCTTCTTGGATACCAAATCCCTAAGTCTCTGGTTCCATTCAAATATCTAAAAATTCTTTTAACTGCAGTTAGATGACTTTCCTTAGGATCTGCTTGAAATCTAGCACACATACAGACACAGAACATAATGTCAGGTCTGCTAGCTGTTAATTACAATAGTGATCCTATCATACCTCTGTATTCATTCTGATTCACTCTCTTACCAGTTGAATCTTTGTCTAAAGAGAGTGATGAGCTCATAGGGGTCTTAAGCACCTTGGAATGTGACATATTGTACTTATTGAGTAAGTCCTTGGTATATTTTCCTTGATGCACAAAAATCCTTTCTTCATTTGTAATATATGAAGTCCAAGAAAGAAACTTAGTTCACCCATTAGGCTCATCTCAAACTCCCTGCACATCAGACTAGAAAACTCTTTTGAAAGAGCATCATTAGTAGCAACAAATAATATATCATCTACATAAATCTGAACTACTAACAAATCACTTTGTTGGTGTTTAATGAAATGAGTTTTGTCTACTAATCCTCTTCTGAAATTGTTTTCAAGTAGAAATTTTGAAAGTCTGTCATACCATGCCCTTGGAGCTTGTTTTAAACCATAAAGAGCTTTATCCAGTTTATAAACATGATCAGGAAAATTTTCATTTTCAAAACCAGGAGGTTGTGCTACAACAACATCTTCTAGTAAATATCCATTTAGAAAAGCACATTTAACATCCATTTGATAAAGCTTTATGTGATTGTGAGATGCAAAAGCAAGAAGTATTCTAATAGCTTCTAACCTGGCAACAGGAGCAAAAGTCTCCTCATAATCTATACCTTCTTCCTGATTATATCCTTGAGCTACCTGTCTGGCTTTATTTCTTAACACTTTGCCATTCTCATCAAGCTTGTTTCTGAATACCCATCTGGTTGCAATGACTGACTTCTCTTTAGGTATGGGGACCAGATTCCAAACCTTATTCCTTTCAAACTCACTCAGCTCACACTGCATTGCAATAATCCATTCTGGATCTCCCAGAGCTTCCTCGGTATTCTTAGGCTCAATCAAAGATATGCACTGAAAGCACACAAGTTCTTTAACTGTCCTCTTGTCTGTGTTCCAGTTGATGGATCTGATATAATGTTGTCAGCTGGATGGTCTGCAAGGTACTTAAACTTCTTTCTTGGTACCTAGGAGTATTCTCCTTCAAGGCTTTAAGTCCTTGAAACAATAGAGGGAGCATCATAGAAAGTTTCAGCTTCTGTCTCAAGGCTTTGAGATTTTGATTCAGCAGGAGGTTCAATGCCTTGAGATTCTGCTGGTTGATTTTGTACAACAGTTTTGCCCTTGTCTTCTTTCACATCATCATCATATGATTCATGCTTGTTCAAATCTAGATCTGCAAAACTTTCACTCAGAAAATCATTAGTACTTTCATCAAAAATTACATAAATGCTCTCTTCCACAATTCTGGTTTTTCTATTATAAAGTCTACAAGCTTTACTAGTTTGAGAATATCCAAGAAATACATTTTCATCACTTCTAGCATCAAACTTACCAAGATTGTCTCTACCATTATTATGCACAAAACAGATACAACCAAATTGCTTAAAATAAGAAACAGTAGGCTTTCTCCCTTTAAACAGTTCATAGGGAGTCTTTTTCAAAATAGGTCTGATCAAGCATCTATTCAGCACATAATTGGCAGTATTAACAGCTTCTGCCCATAAAAACTTTGGCAAGTTACTTTCAAGCAGCATGGTTCTGGACATATCCTCAAGTGTCCTATTTTTTTCTTTCAACTACTCCATTTTGTTGTGGAGTTCAAGGTGCAGAAAAAATTGTGTGAAATGCCATGCTTTGCACAAAATAAATCAAAGTCAAGTTGATCAAACTCTCTACCATGATCACTTCTAATGGATGCAACAGGTAAGCTCTTCAAAGGTTGAAGTTCTTTCCAAAATCTAGAAAACATAGATAAAGCTTCAGTCTTGTCTCTGATAAACATCACCCAAGTAAATCTAGAATAATCATCAATTATAACAAGCATATACCTCTTACCTTTTGGGGTCTGAACTCTCATAGGACCACACAAGTCCATATGCAGCAATTCTAAGGGTCTAGAAGTACTTACAAAGTTCTTTGGCTTGAAAGAGCCTCTGGTCTGTTTACCCTGTACACATGCCTTACAAATCTCATCATCTGAGAATTTTTGTGATTGTAAACCTCTTACCAAGTCCTTTGAGATGATTTTATTCAAAGTATGTATACTAATATGCCCAAGCTTTCTGTGCCAAAGCTTTGAATCTTCCTTCAAGCCCTTGAGGCATTTTAGCTTATCACCTGCAACACTGTTAATATTCACAGCATATAGATTATATGACCTAGGAGCAGTGAGTATGCAATCACCAGATTTCTCATCTTGCACCACACATTTCTCCTTGTCAAATACAGCTTTATAACCTTTATCACATAACTGAGAGATACTAAGCAAATTATACTTAAGTCCATCTACCAGATAAACATCAGATATAGAATTTGTAGAACCATTACCAATACTACCTATGATATTGCACTTTGCTTTGTCACCAAGTGTGATTGTTCCTCCAGATTTTTCAGTAAGTTCAGTAAAGAGAGACCTCTTTCCACTCATATGTCTGGAACATCCACTGTCTAATATCCATTTCTGATCTTTCAAGGCCTTGGTAACATCCTGCAAAAACAAATCATTGCCTCAACAGGATATTAGACCAAGTGCAGGACTTTGAGTCATACTCAGAATCAGCCATATTAGGTGGCTTAATTCCTTTTGGAACCCAAATCTGCCTAACCTGTCCCTTAAGCTGATAAGGATAAGTATTCCTCATAAGATGAGGTTCTGATCTTCTGAAGGGACAAGTTAATCTGACATGACCAATTTTTCCACAGTAATGACATTTTGTAGAATGTCTGCTACCAGATTTGACAAAAGTAGTTTGGCCTTTCTTTGGAAAATTTGGATTATAGCCAATCCCACTTTTATGCATTGATTTTAGACTTCCTCCAAGAATGAGATTTAGATTATGTTCTGAGCCTGTAAACTTAGCTAGGACCTTCTTGGGCTCTTGAAGTTTCTCAGTCAAAGGACATATTTGTTGTTCTAAATTCTCAGAATGAGCTTTTAGATCAGCTTATCTTTCAGTTAAAAGAGTGTTTTGATCAACAACCTCTTTTATCTGTGTCTTCAAGACTTTGAACCTGCTGTCCAAGGCCTTGAAGTCTTTTTCCAGCTTTGTCTTAGAAACTTCCACAGTTTTGTTTGAAAATACTAGGTCCAGGTTTTCTTTTACCTTCTCATGAACCTTAATCTTTAAAGAAGAAATCTCATTTCTATAACTCTCCTCATTCAAAAACATACTTTTGAGAATTTTAGGAAGTACATCAGAAGGACTAGCAAGTAAATTTTTTACCATGTCTTCAATGTGTCTATCTGATGAACTTTCCTCATTATGCTTTACCATGAAGCATAAGTTTGCTTGCCCTTCTCTAGTGTCTGAATCACTTGATGAATCAGAATCACTCCAGGAAACCATCATGTCTTTCTTCCTTATGTTGTCACCATCCTTTTTCTGAAAGTTCCTGTTCTTCTTCTTTTGTGGACAGTCCCTTACTAAATGATCTGCATCACCACACTCAAAACAATTCATTACTTTAGTTTTATGTGACTGTGATGAAGATTTACCTTTGTAATCCTTGCTGCCTGAGGGTCTTGATCTCTCTCTGTTGTAATCCCTGTTAATAGAATTTCTTTTCATTTTGAGAATCCTGGCCAAGGCCTTGGAGATCAATGCTAAAGCCTCTCATCATCAGGTTCCTCCTCAGTCTCAAGGCTTTGAGATTTTTCACTGTCTTTTGCCTTAAGATCTAGGTTCCTGATATTTTCACTCAGATCACCTTCCACATCCTTCATAGACATTTCATGAGTGAGCAGTTTACCTTGTAGATCATCTAGATGAAGAAGACTCAAGTCCTGAGCTTCCTCAATGGCTGTTGTCTTTGGCTCCCACTTTGCTTTTGGCAAACTTCTCATAATCTTTCTGACATTTTCTTCATTTGAGAACTTCATTCCCAATGACTCCAGGTTATTCACCACATCAGTAAATCTTTTGAACATTTCCTTGATGGTCTCATCTGAATTCATCTTGAACAATTCATATTGCCTCAGAAGTATGTTGATTTTTTTCTGCTTAACTTGGCTGGTTCCTTCATATGTCACCACCAATTTATCCCACACTTCTTTGGCACTCTTGTAGTTTGACACTCTGTTGAACTCATCTGCATTTAAAGCACAGTATATCAAATTCATAGCTTTGTAATTTTTGGATACCTTTTCCAGTTCAGTAACTCAGAGATTTTCCTCAGACTTGACAGTTCTGACTCCATCAATTGTAGTGTAATACTCATAAGGACCATTCTGGACTATTGACCATAGTTCCATGTCTTGATCTATGATGAACATCTTCATCAATGCCTTCCAATGCATGAAATTGTCAACACAAAACAATGGAGGTTGTTGGCTGCCCTTCCTTGTGAGTATCCACCATCTTCTACATTACTCATAGTCCCTAGATTGTTAGATCTAAAAACAGTGACACATGCTCTGATACCAATTGAAAGTGTGTGATGTAGACTAAATACAGGACCTAAATACTCTAGAAGGGGGGGTTGAATAGAGTATGGAAAATTTTTGCAAAACTTAAAGTTTAACAGAAAAGCTTTGTGTGAAACTCAAATTTCAAGGCCTTGAGATTTTGTAAACTGTCTGAAACTCACTAAGACAAAAGTTTAAGCTTCAAGGCCTTGATCTGTGAACAATTGTAAGCAGCTTATAAAACCGAGTTTGATTTGAGTTGTGTGCAGCAGATAATAATCAAACATAAAAGTGAAGAACACAAAGTAATTTACAGAGTTCAGTCCCAATGGACCTAATCTCTGCCTGAGGGATCTAATCCCACCAGGATTGAGCAAACACTTCTTATTACTCACACAGAAACAACCCTAGATCTTCAAGCCTAAGTGATTTCCCTTACACCTATACAACTTGTGGTTCCAAACCTATCTAGTTCTGGCTACTAACTGTTGATCTAACATGAACCTCTTGTTGTTCACTTGAACAACCAACCACTAGGTTAAGTGAGGCTTAAGATAATATAGAGATACACCGATGAAGTACAGATGAAGAACACAGTATAAAGATAAGCTGTTGAAGCCTGGAAGTATTCTTCAAGAATGACTGGATTGATTTGATCTTGAGAAGTCTGGAATAAAGCTTGAATGATTGTGTGTTTGAATGGATGATCTCCCACGAATTTGTCACACCTTTCTGAGTATTCTCCGAGCCTCTCTCATCTTCAAAATTCAAACCAGTCTCTTTTATCCACAGCTGCAACTGATTGAGAGATTTTAGGATCTCAGTTCCTACAAATCCTCCCTCTGTTTTCAACTTAAATTCAAACAGCTTCAGGTGGATTTTCGTTGGAGTTTGTTGAGATTTCTCCTGCACGTTTAACAACCCTGCAACAGCATAGAAACACTGCAACAACAAAATCCAAACATCTATCAAAACTGAGATTTTTTGTGTTGGAATAGATGCCCTAGAGGCAATCTAGTTTAGTATGAATTTATTTGTGGCTAGAAATTCATTTATTATTTATTGGATATTTAATATAATGAAGTCCTTAGATTTACAATTGTGTTGTTTATCTTAAATATCCCTAGTTCAGTATAATGAGTAATGGGACAATCATCTATAGACTAGTATGTGGTTGGATTGATATGGAGATATCACGATCCAACACATAGGTGTGCATTAGGGGTAATGTTCCACTGGATTGACCCATCTCCGAGAAGGCTACATACACGTTATGTTGAGTCACAAGCGCTTCTCGCGGTGCAATGGTACTGTCATCTTTAGACTTGAAGTCACTAGATATTCTAGTTGTGGATTATTGTGATTTTGGTAGCGTTAAACGCTACACCGTAACTGGGTAGTTATAAAGGCGTGTACTGGATACAATAAGAAGCAAGCTTAGAGATCGTAGTAGACGTAGATAGAATTTGTCCCTCCCACATAACGGGAGCAAATATCCTAGGCCACTCGAGGGATAGTGCTTATAGAATGTCTGGCCAGACTCAAATAAATCAATATGGGATATTGATGTTATTTGCACGAATAAGGCTATTACCATGGATCGAGAAACTATGGATTGGATATACGAGTGTGACTTGTATGTCTCGTGTCCAATCCGGATATAGAGACAAAGGGATGAGACAATTACTTGTACAAAGGTTGTCAAGATGACTATTCCATTAGTTGGCTAGAATAGATGTTTTGCTAGAGACCGCTCCATATTAGCAAATAGTTGCTACCAACTAAATAGAACCTATGGGGTCACAGGCTTTATAGAGTTGAACTAGATTTGGGAATTAATTAATTGGATTAATTAATTAGAAGGATCACATTGCAAAACCTTGCAAACTTAGTAGGGACTAATGATAACTCCCATTTATGAGTTATCTGTGAGCTTATAGTATAATTTAATAAGTTGAGTTTCCATAAGATTGAGCACGTTTTAGCCGACAAAGCCTCCGTAGTATGAAAAAGAGGAGTTTGAGCTTAATTGTGAAATCCGGGCGTTTTCATGCATAAATTGATATTAAATGACATATATAATCGCTTGGTATAGTTGTTCATGTTGTCTTGACAGGAACGGATGCTTAGTGGTTGATTTGAGGCATGAAACGAACTTCAGAAGCAACGGGAGCTAAAGCGGAGTAAAGAGACGCAAAGTTGGAGAAGCTAGAATGACCAGTCTCCACTATTTCGATCATATCTTGAGTTATACAATCAATTTTGGAGTGAGACCGGCGGCAAATGAAAGTAGACTTCAAGATCTTTCCAACGATAGGTCACAGAGCTAAATCGGAGATCGGACGAAGAAGTTACGACGTTTTGAAGTTGGAGCTGTCGCTGATGTGCGTTCAGACGCACAGGTTCTGCGTTCAGACGCACATGCACATTGTGCGTTCAAACGCAGCCCCGAAGTCAAAACCAACTTATGGTCGCATGCAAGATTGGTGGCCAAACGCAAAAACTGAGTCCCGGAGGCCGAAAAAGGGCGAAAATTGGCTAAACCCAAGAAAGTGCAGAAAATTGGCTAAGTATGTGCGTTCAGACGCACATTGTGCGTTCAAACGCACAGCACAGTGCAGCAACAGACAGGGAAAACTGGCCAGAAAATGACTAAGTATGTGCGTTCAAACGCACATCCTGCGTTCAGACGCAGGAAACTTCAAATTTCAGAAAGGTCAGAATTAGGCAGAAATCAACCAGAAGACCAAGTATGTGCGTTCATACGCACATTGTGCGTTCAAACGCACACCCAAAAAGTCAACGGAAGTCAAAGTCAAAAAGTCAACTCTCAAAATGTGCGTTCAAACGCAGCCTTTGTGCGTTCAAACGCAGGTCAAGATTTTCAGAATTTCTGAAGACGGTTGAAAAAGTCAAACTTCGTCAGAAAAGTCAAAGTCAGCACATGTGCGTTCAGACGTAGGACATGATTTCCAGAAGCTTCCCAGGGCGGTTTAGATAGGGGCAGAAACGGAATTTCAGCACAGGACTATGGAAACTCTAGCAGTATATAAAGCAGCTCTGCCCAGCAGTTTCAGGATACAACAAACATCACATACAACCCAGGATACACAGACAGACACAGACACAGGATCAGAGTCAGACACAGCAGAGACAGGGAGCACCGGAGCAGTCCCAGAAATCGCCAGATTTCCGTCACTTGTTTGATTCTCTTCTCTTCTTTATGTTAGTTTTTATTAGCTAAACTTTTTACCTAGCTTCTTGGTGAACCTAGGGTTTATGATTTCAGCAACTTAGTTTATCTCGACTTTGGATTCATGATTGTTTAAGTCTTAATACAGTAGAGGTTTTGTTTATTATTCTGTCTTTGGTTTTTACTGTTTATACATGAATGGAGTCATGAACCTGGATTGCTACAGACGGGATCTGGTGCGCGAGAGTGGCCAGTGAGAGTTAGGAAGAGAAGACAGGATTTAGTACTCTGCCTTGATGGACCGAGAGGTGAAGAGAATCAGGGGACTAGCCCATAAGCATTAGACCAATTGCTAGACGTTTAGGAGGAGACCGAGAGGAGAACCTGTAACCCTAGTAGACTTAGAACAAACCTGCAGATCTAGGTGGACCGAGAGGACCCGAAATCTGTAGGAGAGTGACAGGTGCATGAGACCGAGAGGAGATTGTATCAAGGGTATGCTGGCATAAACAAAACTGCTGTGTGTTTCTGAATCGGAAAAACTAAAAAGCTGAATAGTAACCCTAGGGGATCCTGGAAACATAGGTACCCGAAACCCTAGTTTTTACAGTCAGACTTTATTACCAGAAAATTACCAAAAATACTGTTTAATTCTATTTATACTCCTTTTACTTTTTACGTCTTCACTCTTTAAACTTAGTTTCTGATTACACAGTAACACTGTCCTCGTGGGATCGATAACTCGGGGTTGAAATATCAACCCTATATTACTTGAACCGTGCACTTGCGGTAACACGTAAGAAATCGTGTCAAGTTTTTGGCGCCGTTGCCGGGGACAGATTTATTGTTACTTAGGAATTAGATTAGAGAGTTGAAAAAAATATAAAAAAAAAAACTGAAAAAAAAAAATCGAAAAAAAATATATATATTTTAATACCTAGTTACCTCACGGGTATTTCTGGAGCTTTGTTTTCTCAGGAACGCAAGGGGCCAGAGAAATTATAGGCATGTGGAGCGGCAATCTTGAGTCGGGGGCAACTCAGTTCCTAAGTCCTCCCTACTGTGAATACTGCCACAATTGGCACAGAAAAGATGATGCACACCGTTCAGTTTATTGCTTTCAGTGCAAGAAGTATCATGAGTATGAAGAGGCGTGCATATTGCAATCACCCCAGCTTTATCAACACTATTACCCCTACTGCATCCAGTGTGGGGGTGGTTGCGGGGCTGGGGCATGCAGAACTTATCAGCCGTGGAGCTTTCAGCACTGCCAAGCAGGGGCGCATCTTGAGACTGATCTGTACTATCCAGATCCTCCTCAATTTGTACCTCCGCCACCTTTTGAAACGCTCACTCAAGAATTTTTCTTCTCATGGATGTCTAAATTGGAGTGCATGCTGGAGACATTTTTTTCAGCACGCTTTGACCAGATTGCAGAGGAGATGAGAGAAATCAACAATGACATATTACGACTGGCAAACAAGTATCACGGACTTTCTCAGTCATGGATCTCAGCAGATACGGCAGAACCAGAAACAGAGTTGATGCCACCAGAAATTGAAGAAGTGCAGACAGTGACATCATCAGTTCCAGTTGAGCCTGAAACTAATCCAGTACCCACACCACAGGAAACAGACTCATATATTCCTCACTGGCTTCCAGCAGTGCTGGAGATGCAGAAAGGCTTCTTCGCAAAGATGGCGCAGGAACAACAAGAAGCTGCATCACAGGTTGCTGTCATGGAAGAAAAGGTGCGCGAGCCAAGAGAAGTGTGCACTATTCAATAGCCATCTCAGGTATTTCATTATTATGAGGAATCAGATTTTGAATCAGATTTGGAAGAAACAGTGCCTGCATGGATGGAACCACAACCAATTTCAAATTCTAGGCATGATTTGAAAGACACTGATATTGAGCAATGGGGGTGTACTGAGGAGGAAACTGTGTTCGAGAATGTGACCACTGATATGGATGAACTTCAGGAAGGAATCCCAATTCAGCCTGTTGAAGAATTCTCCAAGTATTACGTTGATGAAGTCTGCGGAGAATTGGAGAGACTGCTGTTTGGAGATTCTGACACAGAAGCTGACCATGGCCATTCCTTAAATCTTTGCTCTATGGACTGTTCCTGTGACGTTTCACAGAACATAGAAAAGGGATTGGAAATTAAACAGTGTGGGGGTACTGATAAGCTGCCTACACGGGTTGTTCAACATCAAGAGTCAACTGGGTATGAGTTGAAATTCCAGGGTCCAACGCAAGCATCCAGGGATGAAGTTCATCGGCAGGATTTCGTGAAAATATTCACAGAGAAGCCAGTGAATAATGAGTGGAAGCTGATCAAGAGGAAAAATTGCAAGATCAAAGAAATCATCTTCCACAACTTTCCACCTTGTGAAAAGAATGAGTGTGCACGTGAGATGCGGATCATTGAGAAGAGATGGTGGAAGAAGAAGAAGTGGAGAGATAAAGAAGTCTCCAAATTTCTCAAATGTTGAGGTAACAGGGTCGGGCCGTCGACCTTAAATTACAAGCACGTGTTGGGAGGTAACCCAACCTAGGAGTTAGTTTCAATTATTAAATTATTTACTGTTTAAATAATTTTGAGAGGAGAGATGAGGGTGAGCTAATGTTTAGATGCAGAAAGTTTCAGGAAACAGGTTACAGGGAGCTGAAGTACAGAAGCTGGCTCGCTGTCAGCAGCCAGATGCAGACTGTCATGCAGTGGCAGCCTGCCAGAAAAAGGCAGATTGCAAAAATCCTGAAGAATCGACCCCGGTGCACAGGATGCACTCGACCTTCACAGGGACTCGTATGAGTTGGGGATTTTTCAGGAACAATTTTCAGCAGGAAAGGAGCAATCGACCCCGGTGTACGAAAATACACTCGACCATATGGGAGCACATTGTCATAGACAATGGTGCTTGGGGGTTGCACACTTGAAGAGCGCAACAGAGCCCGGAAGGTTGACAACTTCCATTGAAAAATTTTCCGGCGACCGGTCAACGGTCCTTCTCTGCCGGAATCTGCAGAAAAGTCAGCACCTGTACGAACTGACTCCGGGTGAACAGGTTTAATTTTTGTCTCCTGCTTTATTTTTCTGAGTATACTATCAGCTGGTCGACTGACAGCCAGTCTCGAGCCAGCAAGCCAGTGGCTCTATCAGGCCATAAGTCAGTCGGTCGGTCTAGCATTAGGTCGTCCCGATCCCAGTAGATGAGGCACGGCAGCTCATCCAATCCAGATTATGTGCATGATGATTAGTACCATGAGGGCATGGCACCATCCAGTGTGGGGGTGGTGGCGTTGTAACTGCATTAGTTTTATTATACTGATAAAAAAATTGAAAAATTGAAAATTTCAAAATTTTGAGTTTGGGCAACAGATTTAGCTTAAAAATGGAGAGAGCTTAATGATATAAAATTTCCCAAAAATTGATGAATTGAAGTGAGGAAGAGCTGCGAGAATCTGTCTAGGGGAGTTATAGAGCCAATGCACGTCAGAAAATGCAAGTAGCTGTCTCCCGAACCATGTATCCTACTAGCTGCCAGACCACCATCACCAGGTAGTCGTCAACCCGCCATCACGGTCACCACATCATTTGGTGGAGTGACAGGCCATAGGGGACCTCACGTCCTGTCTCGCGCCTTAGGTCCACTAGTGAGCCCCGTTGATCCGTTATCCTTTTCTTGGTAGCTTTTTGACCTAGGAAGTCGTTTTTGATACTCGCATCATTGTTAGTATTTTCACCTTTCCTATGCGTCATGGCACGAGGGAGTTGAGTTGAGTGAGTTTCTGGGGTAGAACAGATTTGTTATATTTGATAGTGGATGAGCTTCATCGTTATATCAGAGGGTGTGTAAGGGTGAGATAGTGACGGCAGCATACTTCGGTGTGGCGGTGACTCACGACATTACACCGTGAGCACAGGAGGAGTGCCGTAGTGCGTGACATTTTTCACACGACATGGGGGACTTGGGCTGATAGGATTATTTGGATTATGCGCTGTGCTAGTTAGACAACCTCGGAGTGAGGAGGTTCGGTTGGAAAAGCGCAATTATTTTAAAGATTGACTACGTGGTTTGAATCAGTGTGGGGGTGGTCGTTTCAGATTTTATTTACATTATTTTTCTGCCACCCCACATTTTTGGTTTATTGCAGAACTGGCCTGGTTTATATTATTGTTATTTACTGTGTTGCCCCGCATTGAAAAAAAAGAAAATAAATCGAAAAAAAAGAAGAAGAAAAAAAAGAAAAGAAAAGAAATGAAAAAAAAAACAGCAAAGGCAGAGTTTCAGGGTGCTTAATTGATTATTTCAAAACGCCAGGCCAGGAAAATTTTATAAATAGTTCGCATTCTTTCACAGTTGTGGCCGCGAGAACGGCATTTACACCGGGATTGAAGAAAATGAGTTTCTAGAATCTTAGGTGATTTGGGTCAGTTTCTGTCTTCTTGGTGAGGGAGTGTGAGATTTGGGTACTTGTGAGTGTGCTGTGACGTTTGGGACTTCGCTTCTAAATGACTTATCCTACCGTCCCAAAGCCGGCAGATTTACATTACACCCAGAGTAAAAGCACGGAAGGTGTGCGTTAGGGATACGTTCGGATTGCATGTAAAAGCAAAAGTAAGTTGTGTTCGTGCTTGTTCCTAACCTAGGCTGGCCGCGAGTTCTTCCGATCACTGCAGTTTCAGAAGTTTAGGGAAATATGAGAGATTAATGATGTCCAGTTTGAGTTAAAGAGGTTGCCCAGTCTCATCAAAAACAGTTTTTAAATAAATGCAGTTACAACGCTCTGGATTGATTCGGGATAGTATGCACAGGTAGTATATAGCTGGAGTTTGCTCGGGGCGAGCAAAGTTCAGTGTGGGGGTATTTGATAACTCCCATTTATGAGTTATCTGTGAGCTTATAGTATAATTTAATAAGTTGAGTTTCCATAAGATTGAGCACGTTTTAGCCGACAAAGCCTCCGTAGTATGAAAAAGAGGAGTTTGAGCTTAATTGTGAAATCCGGGCGTTTTCATGCATAAATTGATATTAAATGAAATATATAATTGCTTGGTATAGTTGTTCATGTTGTCTTGACAGGAACGGATGCTTAGTGGTTGATTTGAGGCATGAAACGAACTTCGGAAGCAACGGGAGCTATAGCGGAGTAAAGAGACGCAAAGTTGGAGAAGCTAGAATGACCAGTCTCCACTATTTCGATCATATCTTGAGTTATACAATCAATTTTGGAGTGAGACCGGCGGCAAATTAAAGTAGACTTCAAGAGCTTTCCAACGATAGGTCACGGAGCTTTGAAGTTGGAGCTGTCGCTGATGTGCGTTCAGACGCACAGGTTCTGCGTTCAGACGCACATGTGCGTTCAAACGCAGCCCCGAAGTCAAAACCAACTTATGGCCGCATGCAAGATTGGTGGCCAAACGCAAAAACTGAGTCCCGGAGGCCGAAAAAGGGCGAAAATTGGCTAAACCCAAGAAAGTGCAGAAAATTGGCTAAGTATGTGCGTTCAGACGCACATTGTGCGTTCAAACGCACAGCACAGTGCAGCAACAGACAGGGAAAACTGGCCAGAAAATGACTAAGTATGTGCGTTCAAACGCACATCCTGCGATCAGACGCAGGAAACTTCAAATTTCAGAAAGGTCAGAATTAGGCAGAAATTAACCAGAAGACCAAGTATGTGCGTTCAAACGCACATTGTGCGTTCAAACGCACACCCAAAAAGTCAACGGAAGTCAAAGTCAAAAAGTTAACTCTCAAAATGTGCGTTCAAACGCAGCCTTTGTGCGTTCAAACGCAGGTCAAGATTTTCAGAATTTCTGAAGACGGTGGAAAAAGTCAAACTTCATCAGAAAAGTCAAAGTCAGCACATGTGCATTCAGACGCAGGACAGGATTTCCAGAAGCTTCCCAGGGCGGTTTAGATAGGGGCAGAAACGGAATTCAACACAGGACTATGGAAACTCCAGCAGTATATAAAGCAGCTCTGCCCAGCAGTTTCAGGATACAACATACAGCACATACAACCCAGGATACACAGACAGACACAGACACAGGATCAGAGTCAGACACAGCAGAGACAGGGAGCACCGGAGCAGTCCCAAAAATCGCCAGATTTCCGTCACTTGTTTGATTCTCTTCTCTTGTTTATGTTAGTTTTTATTAGCTAAACTTTTTACCTAGGTTCTCGGTGAACCTAGGGTTTATGATTTAAGCAACTTAGTTTATCTCGACTTTGGATTCATGATTGTTTAAGTCTTAATACAGTAGAGGTTTTGTTTATTATTCTGTCTTTGGTTTTTACTGTTTATACATGAATGGAGTCATGAACCTGGATTGCTACAGACAGGATCTGGTGCGCGAGAGTGGCCAGTGAGAGTTAGGAAGAGAAGACAGGATTTAGTACTCTGCCTTGATGGACCGAGAGGTGAAGAGAGTCAGGGGACTAGCCCAGAAGCATTAGACCAACTGCTAGACGTTTAGGGGGAGACCGAGAGGAGAACCTGTAACCCTAGCAGACTTAGAACAAACCTGCAGATCTAGGTGGACCGAGAGGACCCGAAATCTGTAGGAGAGTGACAGGTGCATGAGACCGAGAGGAGATTGTATCAAGGGTATGCTGGCATAAACAAAACTGCTGTGTGTTTCTGAATCGGAAAAACTGAAAAGCTGAATAGTAACCCTAGGGGATCCTGGAAACCTAGGTACCCGAAACCCTAGTTTTTACAGTCAGACTTTATTACCTGAAAATTACCAAAAATACTGTTTAATTCTATTTATACTCCTTTTACTTTTTACGTCTTCACTCTTTAAACTTAGTTTCTGATTACACAGTAACACAGTCCTCGTGGGATCGATAACTCGGGGTTGAAATACCAACCCTATATTACTTGAACCGTGCACTTGCGGTAACACGTAAGAAATCGTGTCAACTAATTTTCATGGAAGGGACTAAATTGAATTCTAGTAGGATTAGAATAAGTCCTTTAGGTAGTTGGCAAGGAGTTGTTGGACTATATAAAGGACCTTCCTTCCTTCCTTACCACAACTTATGCTCATAATTGAACATAACAAGAGTGGGAGAGAACAAAAGGAGAGAGAGCAACAAGCTAGAGGAGCCGAACGCCCCCTAGCTCGCCGCCCCGTCCCCGTCGGCCCAAAGGAGGCCGAACACCTCCTTTGGTTGTCTCGTTTTGCGTGATCATTCTTCCTCTTCCTCTTCCGGGCTAGCACCAAGGACTTGGGAGATCTAGGATCAACTCTAGGCGTGGATCAACCATAGAGAACGTGACACAATTCGCGTTTGAAGTCATCAAAGGAGAATCCTAAGGCGTGTTATTGATTTCTTCCTTTACCATCGTTATGTCTCTTGAATTGTGATCCTTGGAGGGTTTTGCATGGTTAATTTTGTTTCCGTTGCGCATCCATGAATCAAAACCCTACAGTGGTATCAGAGCCACATGTCGTAGAGCATAAACGTGGTTTATGTGTTACGTTTTAGTTGTTTTACACCTTTAATTCATTGTTTATCGTGTAAAACAAGACAAATCAAGCATGTGATGCAATATGTCAATAATCTATCATAACAAGATCTAATTTTTGCATTGGATGCATGAATTGGTGAGTTTGAGAAATTTTAGGATCTTAGATCTAGGTTTTGGGCAATTTGATTGTTGGGCACATGGACCGTTTTAACCCTAGAAATCCTAAAATCAATTAAAATTGACCAAGCGCGTTAAAATTGGATTTTAACTGTTTACGTGCAATTCACATGGTGATTGGATATGGCCTTAGGATGTGGTTTGATGTTGATGTTTAATTTTATTGTTTGGTTTTACGGCCTGCGAGCTGATCAATTAATTGTAATAATTAATTAGGGTTTTATGGCCCGCGTGCCATTTTTTTCTCAACTTGTGAGATTTATTTTATTTAGTATAGAAGTTAGCTAGTGCTAGATAAAAGTAGATTGTTAGCCAAGATTGAAGAAAAGAAGCCCAAAGCCAAAGGAGCCACAAAAGATGGAGCATGGAGCATTCCACATGACTATGAAGGATGGACCAAAAGATCAAGACGCATGGAGATGTGTTTGCTTTTAGGGTTCATAGATAATTCCATTGGCTTGGAATTATCTTAGTCTAGAAAAGGCCATATCCACATCATGTTTAATTTCTGTTTTGTGGTTGTTTACTTTATTGTCTTATTATTGTGTGGGTGGTGTATGGATGATGCTTGCAATTAGGATAATAAGATAATTAGACAGCCCGGATCTATTATTTGGAGTTGTGCCCAAACTCAAATAGATAGATTAGTTGATATTGATCAACAAAACAATTAAAATTGAATTTAAAAATCCCTCAAAATTAAAATATTGTGTTCTTGCCTTCTCGTTATTTAAACACTCATTATCATCATTATTTATCATGTTCGTGCGTGCCAAAGCATGGCGACTTGGTTCATAATGATGGAATGCGATGGTACACCTCGTGTGCAATTGTTTAGATAAGAGGTTGAACACAACTAGGTGTAGATAGTGCTTTCTGGAGAGGAAGATCTTAGCCACGTGGCGACCATCCAGCACACCATAATGTGCTCCACACACACTGGATCACCAGCCGTAATGATCCACGTGGGGGCTGCGAGACAGGGCCCTCGCATACCACCTCAGGGGACTTGTAGGGACTTAGTGGCTTGGAGGATAGAGTAAGTCCTGTCGCGTGCGAGCCAAGCCCGCGCGCGACCCTTAGTAACTGCTTTTGAGATATTTATGGCAAGAGCTCCATAAACCCAGTCAACCCGGTCAAACCTGGTCAACCTCGTAACGGTTCCGGTATACGCGGATAACGTGCTGTAACGGTCCCTATATACGCGGACGAACGTGCCGTTGTGGTTAAGCTAATTAAGCCGCCATTGATGGGCGCATTAACCACACTGCAACAGTCACATTCTCCGTTATATATAGGATCGTTAACCCTTCCATACAAAAGAGAACACACCTGAGATACGCGAAAGCTCTGCCAAACTCCTGTCTCTCTCTCATAAAGTGCTATTTCCTTACTCTGTCCCTACACACAACCCCATACTTCCTGTGTTATTTCTATCCTCTGCTATTGGTGTATATTGATTCCTCCCTGCAGGATTCTCTCGTACACATTTGGTTAACCCGACGTGAACTTACCATTGCAAGCAACCATGTCTCATGAATATGATGTCAGTAACAAATCGCCTTCCACGGAGACCACCTCGGGAGAAGAGACCCGTCGTACTTCCACAGCCGCTGGTGAAGCTCCAACGTTAGAGGCCTTGGACGCCACCATCCAGAACCAGGCGAAGGCTCTCAAAGTTCAATCCGCGCAGCTGGAATGGATAATGGCTATCCTGGGGACTCTTGCCCCAAATCCCGCAGCAGCCACCACCGTTTCTCAAGGAGGAGGAGCTTCCACCACTCAAGGATTGGGAGTGTCAACCGCGCCACCCAATCCTAACCTCCAAACTCCACCAGCAACTACGCAATTACCCTCAATTCCGGGGCCAACAGCTCAAATGTTGCCTCTTGCTACTCACACCCCTCAACCTCCAACTTTGGTACCCAATCCGGCCTCACAATACCCCTTGCCTCCTCCACCGGCAACGTGGGGTAACGTGATTTCGTAATATGCTCCTAGCCCTCCCGCAGCATATGTGTCGCCTCCGCCTGCAACAACCCCTCCTCCTGCTGCTGAGGGAAGTGCTCTGGAGTGTATGACGTCGCTGCAACGGCGCATAGAAACCATTCTGGCTCATCAATCGTTCGCGAACACCATCATCCCTAAGCTTGACAACAATCCACCTATTCCACGAGAGATCTACCTCATGCCTAACCCTACTGGATACAAGGCTCCAAAATGGGACAAGTTCGAAGATGTCAATGGGAACGCCCATGAGCATGTCATGCGCTTCATTGATGTGATGGTGCCATACGGGGGCCGATTCCAAGCTGCTGATGCGCGAGTTCCCGAAATCCCTGGGGAACGTGGCCTACAAGTGGTACAGGACGTTGGGAGCCGGATCCGTAAAGACCTGGGACGACATGGTCCAGAGGTTTTACACCAAATTCTTCTAGATGGAAGAAAATGTGACAATAATTCATCTCTCGCGGATGTATCAGAAGCGCGAGGAGGCTGGAGTGACGTTCATCAAGAAGTTCACGGCCAAGTCCTTGGAATGCAAAGATGTGATGCTCGAGAGCAGAATCGTGGAGATATGCCTGCAGTGCATGCGAGACGAGTACAAAGGTATGCTTATCAACCTGCAAACACCTACATTTTCGAAGCTAATCAAATGCACGAAGAATATTGAGCCTATAGTGGAGAGGCAGAAAAAGTGGAACGCCCCTGAGAGATCTCCGAGCGGGACCACTTTCAAAATTGGGAGGTTGAGTTACAAGAGAGGACGTGAGGCTAAAGTGAATACGGTCTCGCCCCAAAAACAGCCAAAGGTAGTGAACTTCGATGCGCCACCTCTGCCATGTTCGGTAGAAGAAGCGAGTGACCTGTGCAGACAATGGCGCAAGGATGGTATCTTGCCGCCGCTCGAAAGAACACCCTCCAAGGAGATGGTGAGGGACCCAAAGTGGTGCGAATGTAACGGAAAAGTCATGCATCTTACAGCTGACTGTAAGAAGCTCAGAATCATTGTAAGCCAGAAGATGAAAAATGGCGAATTGATTGTCAGCTATCAGAGGCAAGATGTGCGAAATAATCCACTGCCTGCCCACACGGAGCAAGAGCCGAAAGGCAAAGAGGTCGCCATGATCTCAATTATGGACCTTGAAGAGGTTGCGGAGGATGGTCTACCCATCATTGCCGAGATCCACAATGACGAGGATTACAGCATAGACACGGAGGACGAACGCGCTGATCGGATGAAGGGGTTGCACGGGTTCAGCAGGTTTTTCGATGAGATGAACTTCTCGGAGAAATGCCGGAAGGAAATGACAAAGCCGATCCTGAGGATAGCGGAAGATTACGAGGAGGATATCGTGGTCTCCAGCGGAAAGGTTGTCAGAGCATCTCGCTCTACAGAAACGGTCATAACCTTCTCCGCAAGCGACAAGAAGACAGATGTGAATCACCAGAAGCCTCTTTATGTAACTGCGGTCATCAACGGTGTGGAGTTCAAAAGAGCGTTAGTTTTCGGAGGAGCGGCAGTTAACGTTGTATCGCTCAACACTCTGAAGTTAGCAGGAATTCCAGAGCACAAGATCGTCATCGTCCATCCCCGCTGATGGGATTCAGGAGCGACTCCAGAATGACGATAGGATGGATCCGTCTGGGTGTCCAGATTGGCAAAATCAAGTGTTCAGCTAAATTATATGTTATTGATGCGAACACTACGTATCACATGATTATAGGACAGGCCTGGATTCATCGCTTCGATGCGTTCCCTTCAACAGCTCACCAAGTGATGAAGGCTATCTGGAATGACAGAATAGTGGAGATACCAGCTTCGATAAATCCTTTTAAACTGGATGAAGCGCATCTCAGTGAGGCAGTATAGTTCACTGAGATGGCAGATGAGCAAACGCCGGGGCCAATCAACCCCACTCCTTCACCTCGTTGGGAAGACATCAAAGACCAGTCACCCGCAGGAGTGGTCGTGACAAGAGAAGAGCCCAAAGAAAAGCCGTCCACGCGAGAAGAGGCACCGCCGATTGCCTACCAGCGAAAGAACGTGTATACCCTGAAAAGGATAGCAAAACATGATCCTGAAGGCAAGGAGATAGAGAGCTTCTACGCCAACGGGAAGAAATTTTACCGCATATGAAGGTGCGCGGGGGTGTTCCCACGAGAACATGGGGGCATCCCTGAGAAAATCAATCAAATTGAGCAGGTTGTGGAACTAGACAAATCAACACCAAGCATTTTAGAGGAAAAACTCAAAGAAGCACCCGAATGCATGGAGGACAAACCCAGACCGCAAAAGCAGGAGCTGAAGGAGGTGTTCCTAAGCCCAAACGAAGAAAAGAAGAGGCCAGTCTTTCTGAGTTCGGACCTCACAGGCGAGGGGGAGGAAAGATTTCTACAACTTCTGACTGAGTACAAAGACGTGTTCGCATGGGAATACGATGAAATGCCTGGACTGGACACAAGCATCACCATGCACCGGTTAGATGTAATCCCGGGATCCAAACCGGTAAAGCAGAGCACGAGGAGCTTTAGGCCGGAGCTTAACGTTAAGATCAAGCAGGAAGTTGTCAAGCTTTTGAATGCGAAATTCATTGAGCCGAATCACCATCCTACATGGTTGGCTAACATCGTGCCTGTGGTGAAGAAGAATGGGCAGCTTCGCATTTGCGTGGACTTTCGAGACCTTAATCGTTTCTGTCCCAAAGATGATTTTCGGCTTCCCAACATTGATCTGCTTATCGAATCAACCGCGGGTCATCGCATGTTCAGCTTCATGGACGGCTTCAGTGGGTACAACCAGATCAATATGGATCCCGAAGATGCACGAAAAACCGCGTTCATCACTCCGGTGGGAGTCTTCAATTACACAGTTATGCCTTTTGGCCTCAAGAACGCAGGCGCAACATATCAGCGAGCCGTGATGGCCCTATTTCACGATATGTTGCACAAAGAAGTAGAATTCTATGTTGACGACTTGGTTGTCAAGTCCAAGGAAGAGGCGGATCACCTGGGGGATTTGCAGAAAGTGTTCAACAGATGCAAAAGCTTTCAATTAAAGATGAACCCCATGAAGTGCGCATTTGGAGTAAAATCAGGGAAATTCTTGGGATGTGTAGTACATCGTCAAGGAATAGAGCCCGATCACGCAAAAGTTTCGGCCATCACCAGCATGACGGCGCCGCATAACCAGAGTGCCTTGAAGACCTTCTTGGGAAAGCTATCCTACCTGCGAAGGTTCATCCCGGCAATCGCCGAATCACCTTCTGTTTCAGCGATCTTCTCAAGAAAGATGCCGTATACAACTGGACTGCAGAGCACGAAGCTGCGTTTGGAAAGCTAAAAGACTTGTTGACATCGTCAAAGGTAATGATCGCACCCCAGCTCGGATCACCGCTCTTGCTGTATCTGACGTCGACGAAGAGGTCTATAGGGGCACTCCTGGCTCAGGAGTATGAGGGGCAAGAAAGGCCGATCTACTACATTTCTCGCATAGTGCAGCCAGCAGAATCAAGGTACACGGACATCGAACGTCATTGCCTTGCACTATTCTTTGTAATAGAGAAGTTAAAGGACTATTTTGCTTCGCACAAAGTGGTGGTGGTCACAAAGAGTGATCCTATACGGTACCTTCTGACTCACACTACTCCTGGGGGAAGACTGGCAAAATGGTATATGACCATTTCCCAGAATGACATCGCGTGAGTTTGACCCCGGGCAATCAAGTCGCAAGCGGTGGCGGATTTGCTAGCATAGTTCCCCGATAATAGCCATGAGCCTGTGATTGAGGAAGAACTGGAAGGACCTGAAATCTACGTAGTTGAATTGCCTTACTGGACGCTCCATTTCGACGGGTCGTCAACGAGGAAAGGTGGAGGCATCGGGATAGTCTTGACCAGACCCAATGGAGAGGTCATACAGATGTCCGCAAACCCTGACTTCGCGGTAACCAACAACGAAGCGGAGTATAAAGCTCTCATCGCAGTTCTTCGCGCAGCAAAAGCACTAGAAGTAAGCAATTAGACGGTTATGGGGGACTCCAAGCTAATCGTCAAACAAGCTTCAGGCGAGTACGGTTTAAAGGAGATAAACCTGTTGCCCTACCGGACCTTGGTACAGAAGCTGGTGCAGCAGTTCTGTGATGTCAGGTACGAGCATAAACCCAGAGAAGAAAATAGGCATGCTGATGCTTTGGCCACTCTGGGGTCCAAGGTTAGTGCGGATAAGTGTCCTGCGAGAATCTCGATTGAAGTGCGAACGTCCTCGGCGTTGACAGAGGACACGTGCGATGACGAACGCATGGATGATGCAGACTAGAGAAAGGCAATATTGCATGCCATCGCCAAAGGAACAAGCAACGAAAACTGGGCGTCCACCAAGGGTTATTGCATACATGATAACACCCTCTACTATAAAGGCCCAGGCGGGATAATCATGCGATGCGTCTAAGAACAGGAGGGACAAGCGCTGTTAGATAAGATTCGCCAACATACTTGTGGAGAAAGTGAGGTGTCAATCTATCGAAAAGCTCAAAGGTACGGAATTCATTGGCCGGATATGTCAACGGCCGCGGCATTGATTCAAGGAAATTGTGAGAGTTGTGCGCTGATCAAAGACTCTTTAGAAATTGCTCTGGTCGATGATGACATGGATTGGAGGAAGCCGCTATTTGACTTTCTCACACAAGGGATTGAGCCCGAGTCGAGAAAAGAAGCCGAGAAGCTAAAGAGAAAAGCAGCACGGTACGTGGTGCAAGAAAATATACTCTGGCGAAGAGGCCACGAGGGTAATCTGGTGCGATGCTTAGACAGCAAGGAAGCACAAGAGGTAATGGACCTCTCTCATCAAGCGGAACATCAGGGAGGCGCGAAGTTATGCAGACAGCTCCTCACAGTTGGCTACTTCTGGCCCACCATGGAGGCCCATTGCCGCGCTAAATTAAGGAGAAGCCAGGAGTGTCAATTCAAAGGAAACCTAGTACACGCTCCTGCTGTAGATTTGCATGCACTGGGAACACCATGGCCGTTTCATACTTGGGCCTTGGATTTTGTTGGCCCAATCAGACCAGCTTCGCACGGGAACCAGTTCATTCTCACCGCGAACGAGTTATTCACTAAGTGGGTAGAAGCAATACCACTGAAGACGGCAAATGCGCTTGCGGTAGTCCATTTCATCCAAGAGAATATTATATACCGGTTCGGAATTCCTAACACAATAATCTCGGATAATGGTACCCCTTCGTTAATCGCCAAGTAGCTGCGAAGCTGGCGGAGTATAACATAAGGCAGTTATGTTCTACTCCCTACTATCCAAAAGGGAATGGTCAAGCGGAGGCAACCAACGAGACGTTGTTAAGAATCTTGAGCAAGATGGTGGCGGATGACCACAAGAAATGGGCTGATTCTTTGAACATAGCCTTGTGGGCATATCGGACTTCTCCAAGGACTCCCAAAGGAGTCTCCCTATTTCTTCTATGTTATGGCGCTGAAGCTGTAGTACCCGCGGAGGTAAAAGTCAACTCCGCAAGACTGGCTTTCCATGCATTATACGACAATCAACGCGATCATGACTTGGTCCTGTTAGAAGAGAAGCGGGAGCAAGCTAAAAGGACTAACAAACGATACCAAGAAAGGATCGCTCGCGCGTACAACAAAACAGTCCAACGTCGTGATTTCGCAGTTGGAGATTTGGTCTTGCGCGCATCGGATCACCGCATGCGAGAGGCGGCTCATCCTAAATTCGCAGCCAACTGGGAAGGACCCTTCGAAGTCACATAAGTCTTTGATAGTGGCTACTGCAACATACAAAGGCTACATGGGACGACCTCAACCCCGATCTCAGTCAACATGCGCTGGATTAAGAAGTATTATCCATAACTCCTCTCATTATATGCGTTAGATTAACACGTCTACTTTATGCTCTGTACTGCTAAAATTCATGCATCTTCTCTCCCATACGAGGGAATTGTAATCTCGCCTCTCCCATATGAGAGTATTCTATAATAAAAAGATTTCTCACAAATGGGAAGAACTTTATGATTTCAGCTGACTTTATTTCTTCATTTCTCAATAGCGAAAGCCCATCCGCCATGATGCCAGCATTATGCAAATATGATCTTAAATGATCTCTAAACCCATCCGCCGCGATGGCAGCACTATGCAAATATGATCTTAAATGATCTCTAAGCCCATCCGCCGCGATGGCAGCACTATGCGAATATGATCTTAAGTGATCTCTAAGCCCATCCACCGTGATGGCAGCACTATGCGAATATGATCTTAAGTGATCTCTAAGCCCATCCGCCGCGATGGCAGCACTATGCGAATATGATCTTAAGTGATCTCTGATCCTATCTGCCATGATAGCAGCACTATGATCTTAAGTGATCTTTGAAGCCTATCTGCCGTGATAGCAGCACTATGATCTTAAGTGATCTTTTAAGCCTATCTGCCATGATAGCAGCATTATGCAAGTATGATCTTAAGTGATCTACAAAGTCTATCTGCCAAGATAGCAGCCGTATTAGAGTCTTATCTTAAGCGATTCTCAAGCCTATCTGCCAAGATAGCAAAGCTATGCAAATGCGATCCCAAACGAATCTATCTGTTGGATAGCAAATCGTAGCGATATCACAGTGCGAATATGACACTACAAAAAGGTGGAGCTTGCCAATATGCATGCGAAAATTGCAATTTGTTGTGACAAGAACAACAAATCAAACAAAGCGATTTATTATTATGAGTTAAAATGACTTACAATTTATATGTCTAGATAGCAGCTTAGAAGCGAAAAGCTCAGACCAAGCTAGTTACACAGCCAACATGGCTTACAATTCATCTAGAAGGCAGCTTACACGCGGAAGTTACACATATGGGGAATCCTTACTGAAAAAGGATCGACCTACTGGTCCTAACAGAAGCTATGCGATACAATGATCTGCGACCAAAGATCTATAGCAAGTAGGGTGTCCCTATAAAACGAACGGCCTACCATGTCTACACGACCTATGCGATGCTATGTTCAAGATCCCAGGATCTGACAAAGCCTCTTTCTGATCAACACCCCAAGAGATGTGCCTGAGGAACCACCTGTTCCGGCGAAGGACATGAAAGCAGCAACTCCTAGGGCAAGAGGCTCCTTGTCCACGGAGACGAGCACAATGGCTCGCCACCCCGAGTTCAAGAACGTGGTGGCGAATGATTATCCTCTGGGAAAGCTAGAGGAGAAATCCGCCGTTCGTTATGAACCGGTAAGAAGGCCAGTACGGCGCTGCACCTCGCCTAGAGGCGGCCGGAAACATGACCTGCAAACATAATAGACGAAGAAAATTCTTCGAGCAAGCATGAGGTATTATATGCATCTTCTTTATGATAGTTATAAAGATAAATAAGCCTTGTAAAGCAGATCTTGGAAACTATTTCTATGGTACAAAGCACAAACTCAGGTTTCACAACTTGAAGTTGCCATGAATCAACGAAAGACAAGCGTTGAAGCCAGCAGTCGTAGGGACTCATGGCAAGCCACACTGTGGGATGAAGAACCCAAGTAGCAGAATGCAGGGTTTATATAGACCCAGTTGAGACTCTTCAATTGCTTAGCTGAGTCAGCTAAAGCTTGGAAAAGGAGTAAGAATCAATCACTTATGCCTTGAAAAGAGGTAACATTCAATTACCCTACTAAAGGCTACGACGATTCAGTTGCGTATCTTAATTAATGACGGAAGGTCATGATACAGATGGACTTCCCAAGGAAAGCGTGCTTATCTGATAAGCAATTAGCGCGAAAATTAAGGCAGAATATCGCTAAGCTGACGTCATAATTGATATGCACAGAGATATTCGAGCAAATCCTGGGAAGGGCAAAACAGGCATTCAAATTATTTTTAAAAAAAGGGGGGAGAAACCCTACCAACATTACAATAATGTTTTGTTAAAAACGAATTTGTTATTGTTCGAAATAAGCCTTTGATCAGGGAGTCATCAGGAGTAAACTGACGTGACAAATTTTCCACTTGCTCCACTTCTCGCTTCAACTGCTTGTAGTTGGCGCTCATTTCATGGAAGCGCTTCACAGCCTCTTCAGCTTTCTGCTTTTTTTGCTCCAACTTCTGCTCCTCAGCTGCGAGGTTATGGAAGCCGCGCTTCAGATTCACAGCCGCGCAAATATGGGTGACTCTGTTGACTAGATACCCAAAGCCCAGCTTGCCTTGAACTTTGGCTTGAAGGTTTTGACACATGTTGAAAAGCAACTGCGCGCTCTGAGGAGAGATGGTCACAGGTATGGCCGCAGACAGCTGCTCCAAAATCCCGATGGCTTCGGTCAAAAACAGCCTCCTGTCGAAAGGTTCTATCTCCAGAGACCTCACAAATGAACGGGGATGGGAGAGACGCATCCGAACCAGCCAGTCCACATCAGCTTGCTTCAAACCTAAGCAATGTTAAATCAAGTTAGAATATCGAGATTGTAAATGAAGAATGCAAGATGCCAACAACAAATGGTAACGTACCAGTTCCTTCAAGGATCTCGCACAAAGAAGAAATGCGCATCGCCGGGGCAGCTGAAGACTGTCCTCGCTCCATTGCTCTCCTGTCAGCTGCGAGCTCTAACTCCTCATAGTTGGCAGGAAGGGTAAAAGCCGCACTAGGTGCGATCGCAGCTCCTACTTGCGAACTCCAAAAGTTCCACGAAGGAAGAATCACTGAAGGCTTAGTCCTCGCCGGAGGCATGGTAGCGGTAGAAGTTGCAGCTTGATTAGGGATGCTTCCAGATGCGAAAGCCTCAGCAGCATCTGCGTCTGTTTCCTCAGCAGCATCATTGGTATCTTCTTCCATCAGCACGGTGTCAGCTTCGACATCATCAGAAACTTCAATGATGTCCTCGAAGGGCTCTCCTACATACTCGGAAGCTGCAACGGGCTTCTCGATGTGAGAACTTGGCACCGGGACATAAGATGCAGAATGATGACTCCTCTGTCCCAGCATGGCTTCATCAGCATTACCTGCGATACAAGACAGGATGATGTGAGGTAACTTGTGCCAAACAATATGTTATTATTATTTTAATAAGCCAAGAGCGAGAACCTCCACGCGATGGTGGGATTGCAGCATCTGCATCATAGGCTAAGGATGCGGAGCCATGTCCTATTAAAGTATCTTCATTAAGCATGTCTTTAAGATGAGCGTGACCTGGGGAGCAAAGAAACCAGTCATGAATATGTTTGGGTTACTAAGCCTAGTTCACAAATGTCGTTCAAATGATTGCCTGAAGGTTCACCGCACTTGCTTACTAGCCAGTGGCGAATGTCAGTTTTCGATAAGCCGTGCTTTAATGCACCAACAATCACATCTCGGTAAGTTACTGCAAGATTAAAAATCTCACCTTCATTACGCCTGCGATCTCTTCGAAGTCGGCTTGGACTTGCTCCAGGGCAGCCACATCCTCTTCTTGAACCGCATCATCCTCATCAGCTTGAGGAACCACATCTTCTGGAACCGCTTCTTCCTCATCAGTTTGGCGCACCAAATCGCCGACGTGTTGCTCTTCCAGACTCCTTTGCTTTACGCGTTCGATTTCTTTTTCTTCTCGCTTTCTTCTTCTTTCAGCAGCCTCCGCTGCTGTTCTCCTAGACTCCGCAAGGATGTCCTCGTCTATGGTTTCATAAGAAACACCAGAATGAGAACCCCTCTTCTGCCTTTAGGCCAAAAGGCCACTAATGGTTTCATCATCATCATCTACAAAGGAACAATTTGTTCAATCGAGATTGCGAAAAGTTAAGATAATGAGAAGAGAAGTACGATTGAGATACCTCTCGACTCTTCCTCTTGTATTCCATCTCTCTATCTGTCTCTGACATCTTCGACTCTTCTTTCTTCTTCATCTCCTTCTATCGCCTCTCTCCTCTCCTCCTCCTCTTCCTCCTGACCAAACAGAACAAAGTTCTCCACTGCGAGCTCTTTCCTCTCTTTGCTTGGCATACGACCTTTACCTTTATCCCTGGAAGTAAGGGATCTTGCAGGAGGAGAAGTTGGAGCACTCCTAGGGGAAGAGATGGTGATTCCCCTCTGCCTTGGTCTCTTTGCCCGTGGAGCAACAGTTTCTGGGGGAGACGGATCATCCCTGGGTGGAGATAAGGCTGGAGTATTGACTATCAGCGAATCAGCAAAAACATCCATGACCTGGCAAATCCGGGTTTCAACTGTGGGAGCCATTCTCATTGCTAGCCGGACCGGTTCCCCCTGCCTTCTCGCAGCTACAATGGTGGTGACCAGCGACTTGGAACGCTCACCAGATGCGAACCTCGTCACATAGCACTACGACAGGAAATGAAGCATAAGTCTCAACGCATCGGAAGAAAGAAACTTAACACGCGCAAAAGAGGTTGTTTACCTTGGCGAAAGTTTCGCTGTATCTGATGACATGCGAATCGCCTTTCTTAACTGTGGCCATCTTCTCTTCAATGATGGTGGAGGGACACAAGTGATTCTCGTGGTCCAGCAATGAATAGCAGCCATATTGGGTATCGTCCAGACTACAGTTGGGACGAAAAGGGAAAGAATTTCGCTTGATCACAGGAGCTCTGCTTGGTCGAGGGGTCGACTGTGTCTCAAACCTTGTCTGCTGGGTATTCCAATAGGCGACCCAGTTTCTGGAGTAGCCACCTTAGCGGTTACCTGGGGGTTGTTCGAAGGGAAGGTTGCTCCTTAAGATTGTTTTGCACTCCCCAGACAGTAATCGCTTGTAGCAGCCTCTTATGATAGAATGCGGCCAGATTGATGGTGCCACCGCATCGAAGCCAAACTGGGGAGAAACGCGAGTGGGATTGACATCCACGGTGATTCTCTCGTACCTGGGGGTGAGCTCGCGAACATGCTCCGCAAGAGCAGGATGATAACCTCTCAGAAACCAGCAGAAGAATTCGTGATAGCGCTCGTTGAAATGCTCCCCGCCCTCGAAAAGGAGCTATTCTGAGAAAGCAACAACCTTGGAAGGATACAGTTTTGGGAACCATCGCACATTCTCAATGCGCGTGGCATAAGGCCTGGCTATAAACTCTTTCCGATTGTCGCATATCAATCACCAGATGTACTTAGGAAAGTGAGTTCCAAACCATCTCGCAGCCCTGCCACTATTGCGCTCTTCCTCCGCACCCGGGACACACCACTTACTGGGCTTAGAAGGAACAGGAGCATAAGAGGGCCATCGCTCGAAGACCCACATAGTCAAAAAGGCAACATTGACATAGGTCAGCAAATCGAGGCGACCGCGCGAGTCCTTCATTGCTACAACTAGCTGGTCTAATCTATGGTACAGTGTGCACAAGACTAGAGGCCCAAGTGCGACCTTTTGACCAAGGGTCAGTTTCACAGCGAGAGGAAGGACATGATAGAAGACCCCATAATGCGGATGGCCATCGATCAAATACCTCGACAACCAGGCATAGAGAAAGGCACATAGGGTCAGGTGATAACCCTTGCCATTCACATAGTTCTTTGCTTTCGGGTTCCGGCTTAAAAGTTTTTTGGTGATACTACTATTCGCATAGTCACGAAAGAAGTATTGCACCCACTTGTTCCAAGTGTTCTTCGCAGATGTGTCAACCAGTTGCCAATCAGGAAGAAGTTCCGTAGGTGTCCACCGGGTGAAAATTTTCTTCACCTCTGACAAGCACTCCTCCATCTGCTTGTACAAAGCAACCTCTGCATTAGTCCTCAAGGGACTGAGAGGATCCACCTCACCCACAGGAGACAGATCATACAGCATGTTTACATCTTCAAGAGTGGGAGCAGCCTCGAACTCAGCAAAGTGGAATGTGTGAGTCGCAGGCGAGTAACGCGAGAGAATGTTTAGAAGCATGGACTGGTCCAGCTTCACGGCAGCACCCTTCATAGCACGGACTGCAAAATATATTCCAGCATCGTTCAAAGCAATGGCATGATGGGTCAGTACATGGTCAATCCACTCATCCATAAAGTCCAATTTCTGAACAAACGCTTGAGTGGAAATCGCAGTATACGGGAAGAACCCATTTTCGACCCCCAATCGAACCACGTCCTTGGAATCGATCAATTCGAGCATGGCCGCATTGACAGGAGGGGTCAGTGTTTGCATTTCTTCAGCGGGAACAGGCGTTGGCAGGTTCTTCACCTTAACCCTAGCATGGGAAAAGTCTTTGCCACCCAGATAGGGGGCTTTTCGCCATAAGGTCTGGGGGAGAACACGTATTTCTTCGACCTCTTAAACAGGTTTAGTTCCTTTTGTCTTTGCCATTCCTGCGGAAAAGCGAGAAAAAGGGGGGGGGAGAAATACACACACTTTAGTTTGAATTTCAAGATTCAGATCGAAGCAACGAGGCTTTATCAGCAGAAAGATGAACAGTTCAGTTTCAATTTTGGGGTTTGAAAGTGCAGAATCGTTTGCATTATTGGGAATCTCAGAAACCCTACATTCGAAACACTTACAATCTGGGGATTAATTCAGTTCTGAATTTAAAGAACAAGGTCTCTTTCGAAGTTTACAACGGGGTATCATGTTTCAGACAGTCATGGGTTTGCATATCCAACACAGTTTAAAGCATATATCGACATAGTAAAACAAAACTGAACAAGGCCAACCTTGTTTTGGTAAAGCTTGCTTGGATGCGGACAGTTGAAGAAGACGATTGATGAGAAAGAATTGATGATTGATTATCTGAATCTGCTCTTGTAGGCTTCCGGGTATCATTCACTTTAAGATAAAGAAGTGATGCTTTGCAACAATGGATAGCACAGAGTATTTATCCAAAAACAATGAAGGGTTGCGTCCTTTCAGTAGTCGAATCGCAACCGTCACCGTCGAATCGCGCAATCACAGGACAAGCTGACTTCAATCCTGAAACCCGAAAAGGCCAGACGGCACGACTCTAGGGGTTTTAGGTCATAATGACACGCATGGAGGCTGAATTTGCGTGTATTTGAATTGGTGCGTGGCGGCGACGCGTACGTTGGTTCCTGGGCATGGAAGCCTATCCGGTTGTGAGTCTTCACGCGCAGAAAGGGGGCTAATGTAGATAGTGCTTTCTGGACAGGAAGATCTTAGCCACGTGGCGACCATCCAGCACACCATAATGTGCTCCACACACACTGGATCACCAGTTGTGCTGATCCACGTGGGGGCTGCGAGACAGGGCCCTCGCATACCACCTCACGGGACTTGTAGGGACTTAGTTGTTTGGAGGCTAGAGTAAGTCCTGTCGCGTGCGGTCCAAGCCCGCGCGCGACCCTTAGTAACTGCTTTTGAGAGATTTATGGCACGAGCTCCATAAACCCGGTTAACCCGGTCAAACCTGGTCAACCTCGTAATGGTTCCGGTATACGCGGATAACGTGCTGTAACGGTCCCTATATACGCGGACGAATGTGCCGTTGTGGTTAAGCTAATTAAGCCGCCATTGATGGGCGCATTAACCACACTGCAACGGTCACATTCGCCGTCATATATAGGATCGTTAACCCTTCCATACAAGAGAGAACACACCTGAGATACGCGGAAGCTCTGCCAAACTCCTGTCTTTCTCTCATACAGTGCTATTGCCTTACTCTCTCCCTACACACAACCCCACACTTCCTGTGTTCTTTCTATCCTCTGCTATTGGTTTATATTGAGTCCTCCCTGCAAGATTCTCTCGTACACACTAGGCAATTAATATGATTAAGAAACCTAGAGGCAATCAATTGGGATTATCCATATGGATGGATAAATAAGGAGTCATTTGCCCAATTGAACCAAGAGTTGCATATGGGATGCAATTGGAATTGTTCCTACCTACAGTAGCTGAATTATGGGTGACTGTCCAAAGCAAGCTCATAAGGAGCTGAAACATGGATCTTGGCCCACTAGAAAATATAAGGATATTTTCCGCATTAATATCTTGAGGTTTATTAATCCGTAGAAAAATAGTGGGAGCTATATTTTATAAACTAGCCATTATTGAATATAGTAAAAAATTCACAAAAACTAAAACTTGCGTATTTTCCTTTTGTAGAATTCCAAATGGCAAACAAATCATCGAGTTCACAACATTCCCTATGATCTATCCTTGAGAAGGACAAGCTCTCTGGAACCAACTTTCTTGATTGGTACAGAAACTTGAGATTTGTTCTCAAGCAAGAGAAGAAAGTGTACGCAATAGAGGAGCATGTTCCAGAAGGTCCAGAGAACCAAACACCTGCTGCCCTAAAGGCGTATCAAAAACGTGTTGATGACGCTAATGATGCGGCTTGCCTTATGCTATGCACCATGACTTCTGAGCTTCAGAAGCAACACGAAAACATGAATGCTGTCGATATGATCGAGCATCTGAAGCAGCTCTTCCAAGAGCAGGAAAGCGTAGAGAGGTATGAGGTCTCTAAGGCACTGTTCAAGTGTCATCTGGCAGAAGGGAACCCGGTGGGACCCCATGTACTCCGTATGATCGGGTACTTGGAGAATCTCGCCTGACTAGGGTTCCCGGTCGACCAAGAGTTGGCAGTTGGTCTCGTGTTGCAATCGTTGCCTGAGAGTTATGGACAGTTCATCATGAACTATAACATGAACCAGATCGTGAAACCACTGCCAGATTTACTCAATATGTTGAGGACAGCTGAACAGAGCATCAACAAGGGTAAGGGCAAGGCCATTATGATGGTGCAGAAAGGAAAGGGCAAAAGGTTTGCCTCATCCTCCAAGGGCAAAGGCAAGTCAGTTGCCAAGTCCAAGGAACCTGCCCTTAAGCCTGTTGGTGGCAAAGCCAAAGGTGTGACTAAAGGTGAGTGTCACCACTGCAGTTAGCCTGGACACTGGAGGAGGAAATGCCCAAAATATTTGGAGGACAAGAGGATTGGAATAGTGATTCCACTACCACCAGGTATTTTTGTTGTAGATGTCAATTTAACTGTCTCTACATCATGGGTATTAGATACTGGATGTGGATCTCATATTTGTCGAAATATGCAGGATCTAAAGAGAAGTACAAGATTGGCTAAAGGAGAGGTAGATCTTCGCGTTGGGAATGGAGCAAAGGTTGCTGCGTTGGCCATAGGCGTGTGCGAGCTATCTCTGCCTTCATGATTAGTTTTAGAATTAAATAATTGCTATTTTGTGCCTGCTATGAGCAGAAACATTATTTCTATTTCTTGGTTGGACAAGGTTGGTTTTATTATTTCAATAAAGAACAATTGTTGTTCCTTTTATTTGAATAATATTCACTATTTTAGTGCGCAATTATTTAATGGACTTTATGTCCTTGATCTAAGCAATTCTGTCTACAAACCAAGCGGATTAAAATAAATGATTTAAATCCAGCTTATTTATGGCACTGTCGTTTAGGCCACATAAATGAGAAACGTGTATCTAGACTCCATAAGGATGGATTACTAGACTCATTTGATTTTGAATCATATGAGACATGTGAGGCTTGTTTATTGGGAAAAATGACAAAGTCCCCTTTCAATAAAGAAAGGTGAGAGGACTAGTGAGCAATTGGCGCTCATAAATACCGATGTGTGTGGGCCATTTGCCACGCCTGCCAGGGGTGGTTATGTCTACTTCATTACATTTACTGATGATTACAGTAGATATGGATTTGTGTACCTCATGAGGGCGAAATTCGAATCCGTTGAAGTGTTCAAAGAATTCAAGAATGAAGTAGAGAAGCAACTTGGCAAGAGTATCAAGGCTCTACGATCAGATCGTGGAGGAGAATACCTAAGCCAAGAGTTTGACGACTATCTTAGAGAGTGTGGGATCGTGTCCCAACTCACTCCACCCGGAACGCAACAATGGAATGGCGTGTCCGAGAGGAGGAATCGAACCCTATTGGATATGGTTCAATCTATGATGTGTCAAACCGATCTTCCATTATCATTTGGGGCTACGCTCTATTAAGTGCAACTTTCACCATTAATCGTGTTCCATCTAAATCAGTCATGAAGACACCATATGAGATGTGGAGTGGGAGGCGTCCCACACTGTCGTTCATGAGGATTTGGGGCTGCGATGTCTATGTAAAGCGTTTACAATCAGATAAGCTAGGGCCGAAATCGGATAAGTGTAAGTTTGTGGTGTACCCTAAGGAAACTAAGGGTTACTACTTCGACAATCCAGCAGAGAAAAAATTGTTTGTTGCTCGGACCGGCGTGTTTCTAGAAAGAGAGTTTGTCTCTAAAGTAGCAAGTGGGAGGACTGTAGAACTTGAAGAGGTTCAAGAACCACAAATCACTGAACCGATTATGGAACATAAACAGGAACCACAAGCAGTTGTGGAACAACCTGTTCTGGTAACACAAGAGCTTCGTAGATCTAGTAGAGTGCGCCAGGAACCCGAGAGGTATGGACTTCTCATGACAGATTCCGGTGACACGATGCTCATAGATGATGAGCCTACTACCTATGAGCAGGCCATGAATGGCCCAGACTCTAAGAAGTGGCTAGAAGCCATGAGATCCGAGATGGAATCCATGTACACCAACAAAGTATGGACTTTGGTGGAACCACCCGAAGGGGCGCCCCCCATAGGGTGCAAGTGGGTCTTCAAGAAGAAGATCGACATGGATGGTAATGTGATTACCTATAAGGGCCGATTGGTGGCTAAAGGATTCAGAGAGATTCATGGTATTGACTATGATGAAACATTTTCACCAGTCGCTATAACCAAATTCATCCGAATCCTACTTGCAATTGCAGCATACCACGACTATGAGATTTGGCAGATGGATGTCAAAACAGCATTCCTTTATGGGAATCTCCTCGAGGACGTGTATATGATACATCCGGAGGGTTTTGAGGATCCAAAGCAAGCCAACAAAGTCTTTAAGCTGCAACGGTCCATTTATGGATTGAAGCAAGCTTCTAGGAGTTGGAATCGACGTGTTGATGAAGTAATCAAAGAGTTTGGCCTCATCTGAAACGAAGATGAGTCTTGTGTCTACAAGAAGGTTAGTGGGAGCTCTGTAGCTTTTCTGGTCTTGTATGTGGATGACATAATGCTCATTGGAAACGACGTTCCCATGCTGCAATCTGTTAAAGATTGGCTAGGAAAGTGTTTCTCAATGAAAGACTTAGGGGAGGCAGCCGATATACTTGGTATAAAGATCTATAGAGATAGACGTAAGAGGTTGCTAGGCCTAAGTCAAAGTACATATATTGACAAGGTGTTGAAACTGTTCAACATGCAAGATTCCAAGAAGGGATTGTTGCCCATGTCACATGGAATCACTCTTTCGAAGAGTGATTGTGCTTCCAATGAGATTGAGAAGGAACGCATGAGTAGAATTCCCTATGCCTCGGCCATAGGATCTATCATGTACGCCATGTTATGTACTAGACCAGATGTGTCATATGCCTTGAGTATGACAAGCAGATACCAATCCAATCCGGGTGAGAGTCACTAGATTGCAGTCAAGAATATCCTAAAGTACTTGAGAAGAACTAAGGATGCTCTCTTGATATTTGGTGGTGAGGAAGAGTTGCGTGTAAGGGGTTACACTGATGCAAGCTTCCAAACCGACAGAGATGACTTTAGATCACAGTCGGGATATGTGTTTTACCTGAATGGAGCAGCGGTGAGCTGGAAGAGTTCCAAGCAAGAGACGGTAGCTGATTCTACAACATAGGTTGAGTACATTGCTGCAAATGGCACTGCAAAGGAAGCTGTTTGGATCAGAAAGTTTGTTTCTGAACTTGGTGTGGTCCCTAGCATTGCGGATCCAGTTGAGTTGTACTGTGACAACACTGGGGCGATTGCGCAATCGAAGGAAACCAGATCGCACCAGAAGTCCAAGAACGTGCTCAGGAAGTTTCATTTGATTCGAGATATTATCGATAGAGGAGGCGTTCGGATATGCAAGATTCCCATAGATGAGAATCTGTCAGACCCGCTTACAAAGCCGCTCACGCACTGGAAGCATGAAGGGCACACTAGGAGTATGGGCATATGAGATGCGCCACATTGGCTCTAGTGCAAGTGGGAGACTTTTGCAATAGATGCCCTAGAGGCAATCTAGTTTAGTATGAATTTATTTGTGGCTAGAAATTCATTTTTTATTTATTGGATATTTAATATAATGAAGTCCTTAGATTTAAAATTGTGTTGTTTATCTTAAATATCCCTAGTCCAGTATAATGACTAATGGGACAATCATCTATAGACTAGTATGGGGTTTGAATTATATGGAGATATCACGATCCAACACATAGGTGTGCATTAGGGGTAATGTTGCACTGGATTGACCCATCTCCGAGAAGGCTACATACACGTTATGTTGAGTCACAAGCATTTCTCGCGGTGCAATGGTACTGTCATCCTTAGACTTGAAGTCACTAGATATTCTAGTTGTGGATTATTGTGATTTTGGTAGCGTTAAACGCTACACCATAACTTGGTAGTTATAAAGGCGTGTACTGGATACAATAAGAAGCAAGCTTAGAGATCGTAGTAGACGTAGATATAATTTGTCCCTCCCACATAACGGGAGCAAATATCCTAGGCCACTCGAGGGATAGTGCATATAGAATGTCTGGCCAGACTCAAATAAATCAATATGGGATATTGATGTTATTTGCACGAATAAGGCTATTCCCATGGATCGAGAAACTATGGATTGGATATACGAGTGTGGCTTGTATGTCTCGTGTCCAATCCGGATATAGAGACAAAGGGGTGAGACAATTACTTTTACAAATTTTGTCAAGATGACTATTCTATTAGTTGGCTAGAATGGATGTTTTGCTAGAGACCGCTCCATATTAGCAAATAGTTGCTACTAACTAAATAGAACCTATGGGGTCACACGCTATATAGAGTTGAACTAGATTTGGGAATTAATTAATTGGATTAATTAATTAGAAGGATCACTTTGCAAAACCTTGCAAACTTAGTAGGGACTAATTTGCAAGGAAGGGACTAAATTGAATTCTAGGAGGACTAGAATAAGTCCTTTAGGTAGTTGGAAAGGAGCTGTTGGACTATATGAAGGACCTTCCTTCCTTCCTTCCCACAACTTATGCTCATAATTGAACATAACAAGAGTGGGAGAGAACAAAGGAGAGAGAGCAACAAGCTAGAGGAGCCGAACGCCCCCTAGCTCGCCGCCCCGTCCCCATCGGCCCAAAGGAGGCCGAACACCTCCTTTGGTTGTCTGGTTTTGCGTGATCTTTCTTCCTCTTCCTCTTCCGGGCTAGCACCAAGGACTTGGGAGATCTAGGATCAACTCTAGGCGTGGATCAACCATAGAGAACGTGACACAATTCGCGTTTAAAGTCATCAAAGGAGAACCCTAAGGGGGGTTATTGATTTCTTCCTTTACCATCGTTATGTCTCTTGACTTGTGATCCTTGGAGGGTTTTGCATGGTTAATTTTGTTTCCGTTGCGCATCCATGAATCAAAACCCTACAGTTTGGTTATACAGTTTCTGATAAAACTGTTTATTAAACTTAGAACAATAATCTGCATATTCTCTAGCACAAATAAGACATGAAAAACTAGTTTAAGACACTTAGAAGTGAGTGAATAATCACAATACTAAGAGTCATAACCTGCAAGAAAGAATAAATTAAGTTCTGTAAAAACTGTCACCAGCTCAAGGCAAATCTCAAGGCCTTGGAGCTCTGAACCTGCTTCACAGGATTTCAAAATACCATAAACCACTTATTTGCATAATCAGATATCCAATTCTGCAACACAAAAATGTTACAACACATAGCAGGATAAGATAACTCAAGGCTTTGAAGTTAAGTCAATCTCAAGGCCTTGAGATAACTCAAATGTCTTTGCTGCTAATGTTTTAGCCTTTTGTCTTTCATCACTCAACACAATGACCAGTCAAAGCACATTCAGGAATCTTGACTCAACAGTTTTCTAAGTAAATGCCCCAACCATGGCATTGAAAAAGTCCATATCATCCTGGTCTTCTATGATGCACTAAGAAATCCTAACAAAGAAAAAATCGACAAAGAAGCTGGGGTCCATTTATTGTTCAAATGAGACTCAGATGGTGCATATGACCTGATGAGACGTGTGGTGAAACAAGAGGAGAGCTTGGATTATGGTCCCAGCAACAAGAACTAATGAAGAAAAATGTAATTTCTTATGGCACAGTTCAGGTGTAAGAGGTAGAGGTGGTGTATGAATGTGTTGTTTCATAGTTTCAAAAAAAACAACAAGAATTAGCTTCAGATTTGGCTGAGATGAGAGGATTGATGAAAGTGATGGGTCAACACGTGATGAGCATGACTTAGAGAGCACTACTTCTGCATTTGCACTCCGAGAAGCTCTAGCATAAGGTAAGGATCTTAAGCAGCAACTCGGACACAGAGCACTGGAACACACTATTATTGCATCTGAGGAACATTTTCAAGCAATCACCACTCGTAGTGGTATTGCACTCAAAGACCCTCCATATCCTATTCATGCCAGAGCGGTAGCATCCAAGGCAAAGGGGCTCGAAGTCTTCGATTCTGATAAGACTCATGTCATGGTCCCCCAATCAAAGGGCATGACTCTGCAGGACGAGGAGGATTCTACTGAGGTATTACTTTCATCTCATCCTTCTTCTTCAGAACTTCCATATCCGTTGCGTAATAGGAAGAAGAAGGATGATTCTGAGGAGTACATGTGTTTTCTAAATGTATTTTTCAAACTGCATATTAGTATCCCGTTGATCGAGGCTCTTTAAAAGATGCCTAAGTATGCACGTTTTATTAAAGATTCAGTCCTCGGTAAGAAAGTGGTGGATGAATTTCAACGAGTGAACTTATATGAACATGTTAGTTCATGTGTTGTACATGGGCTTGTTGGAATTGTGCCCTAGGCAATCAAATTATTGTGAAAAATATGTGGATTTACGATTGATTATGTTATCGATATGGAGATATGTTAAGATGAATGAAGTCCTTAGAATATAAAGGTTTATATTCTTAAATATCCCTAGTCGATTATAATAATTAATAGGACAATCATCTGTACACTAGTATGGGGTTGGATTGATATGGAGATATCATGATCCAACACATGGGTATGCATTAGGGGTAATGGCATACTGGATTGACCCGTCTCCGAGAAGGATACATACAAGTTATGTAAAGTCACAAGTGCTTCTCGCGGTGAAATGGTGTTGTCATCCTTAGACTTGAAGTCACTAGATCTTGTAGTTGTGGAATATTGTTTTTTGGTAGCGTTAAATGCTACACCGTGACTCGGTAGCTATAAAGGCATGTACCGGATACAATAAGAAGCAAGCATAGAGATCGTAGTAGATGTTGATAGAATTTTTCCCTCCTATATAACGGGAACAAATATCCTAGGCCACTCGAGGGATAGTGCTTATAGAATGTCTGGCGAGAATCAAATAAATCAATATGGGATATTAATGTTATTTGCATGAATAAGGCTATTCCAAGGATCGAGAAATTATGGATTGGATATACGAGTGTGACTTGTATGTCACGTGTCCAATCGGGATATGGGGAAAAAGGGACGAGACAATTACTTGCACAAGGTTTGTCATGATGACTACTCTATTTGTTAGCTAGAATGGATGTCTTGCTAGAGGCCGCTCCATATTAGTAAATTTTTACTACCAACTAAATAGAACCTATGGGGTCACACGCCATATAGGGGTGAACTAGACTTGGGAATTAATTAATAAATATGATTAATTAATTAGAATGATCAAATCGCACCAACTTGCTAACTTAGTAAGACTAATATGCAAGTAGGACTAATCCATGTATAGACATGATTATGATTTTCCAAGGTAGCCTAATTCATGTAGAGACATGATTAGGATTAATTTGCAAAGAGAACTATTCCATGTATGGACTTGATTAGGACTAGTTTGCGAAAGGGACTAATCCTTATTTGAGTAGGATTAGAAGAGGGGTTCTTTATGTAGTAGAACAAGGAGTTGTTGGACTATATAAAGAACGCTCCTAGCTTATTTTCTCTACACACATCTATATGATGGGAGTAAGAAGAGAATAAAGCAATGAGAGAGAGCAAGTAACAAAGCAAGGGCCGAACCCCCCTTTGGGACCGCCCCCTACCCGTTGGCCTCACATGGAGGTGCCGCCCCACCTTGTTGCACCATGTTGCATGATTTCTTCTTCCTCTTCCATTCTTTCTAGCTAGCACAAGGAGTTGGAGGATCTAGATCTCACCTCTAGGCGTGGATCAACCGTAGAGACGTGACACAATTCACGTTACAAGTCATCATAGGAGACCCGTAAGGTGTTAAACATGATTCTTCCTTTACCATCGTTATGCTTCTGTTCCTACGATCCTTGGAGGGTATTGAATGGATAAATTATTTTTTTCCGCTGCGTATCCATGATCAAAACCCTACAATGGTATGAGAGCCACAGGTCGTAGAACATATACGTGGTTTATGTGCTACGTTTTGATAGTTTTACACTTTAAATTTATTGTTTATCGCGTAAAACAAGAAAAATCAAGCATATGAGGCAATTTGTCAATAATCTAACAAGAAAAGATCTAGTTTTTGCTTTGGATGCATGAATTAGTGAGTTTGAGAAATTTTAGGATCTTAGATCTAGGGTTTGGGCATCCTATTGGGAAAAGGAGTTTTTTCAAATAAGGAAACAACCAAACTCGGGCAACAAGGAAAGAAGTTTCTTTAGAAACAACTCTTAAGGAGGTTCGGCCCCCCTAGGAGACCGCACCTCCTTCCTTGCCGCCCAAGCAAGGTTCGGACTAGGGGCCGGGGCAGCCCTGGCACACGGCCTAGCCGTGTGGGCTAGGGGCCGGCCAGCCCAAGGCCTTGGACGGTCCTTTAGGGGTTGGGCCAAGTTTTTTTGGTTGGGCCTCTTGGACCGTTTTGACCCTAGTTAATCCTAAAATCAATTAAAATTGACCGAGGGCGTTAAAATTGGATTTCAACTGTTTATGTGCAAATTGCATGGTGATTGGATATCGCCTTAGGATGTGGTTTGGTGTGATTGTTTAATTTTTTGGTTTCGTTTACGGCCTGCGAGCTGATCAATTTGTTGTAATAATTAATTAGGATTTTGTGGCCTGCGAGCCATTTTCTTCTCAACTTGTGAGATTTATTTTATTTAGTATAGTTTATAGCTAGTGCTAGATATAATAGATTGTTAGCCATGATTGAAGAAAAGAAGCCAAAAGCCAAAGGAAGCCACAAAAGATGGAGCATGGAGCATTCCACATGACAATGAAGGATAGACCAAAAGATGAAGACGCATGGAGATGTGTTTGCTTTTAGGGTTCATAGATAATTCCATTGGCTTGGAATTATCTTAGTCTAGAAAAGGCCATATCCACATCACGTTTTATTTTATTTTGTGGTTGTTTATTTTATTGTCTTATTATTTTGTGGGTGGTGTATGGATGATGCATGCAATTAGGATAATAAGATAATTAGACAACCCGAATCTTTTATTTGGAGTTGTGCCCAAACTTAAATAAGTAGATCAGTTCAAATGTATCAACAAAACAATTTAAAATTGAAAATAAAATCCCTCAATTTAAATATTGCGTTTTTTCCTTCTCGTTATCTAGACAATCTTCATGATCATGATTATCAATCTCGTGCGTGCCAAAGCAAGGCGACTTGATTTATCACGATTGTGTTGCGATGGCACAAGCAAGTAGTGTGAAACTGTCTAGGTAAGAGGTTGGACGCAACTAGGTGATTTTACTAAGATTAAAAGCCTAGAGGCAAACAATTGGGATTATCTATGGGATGGATAAATAAGGAGTTATTTGCCCAATTGAACGAAGAGTTGCGTAAAGATGCAATTGGAACTGTTCCTACCTAAATAACTAATTTTGGGTGACTTGGCAAAGCAAGCTCAAAAGAAGTGAAATATGGATCTTGGCCCACTACAAAACATAATGATATTTTCCGCGTTAATATGGAGGGTTGTTAATCCGTAGAAAAATAGTGGGAGCTATGTTTGACAACTAAAATCCTTGTTGAATATTGTTATATCTCACAAACTTTGCATAAATATATTGTGTTGAATGCCCATGGCATTAAAACAAACAAAACACGACCTTATCTATCTTCTAGATTGGTTAAAAAAATCGAGAATTGTTCTCAAATAAATGTAAATTGTTGTAAATTGTAGAACATAAATTTCTCTTCCCACCAACTACCCAGACACATTAAAACGTAATGGAAGGGACATCAAATAATGGTTCTTTGGATGTGACTTGCCTCATGTTAGCTGCCAGGAACTCTGAGCTTTGGAAGAAAGATGAGAACATGGAGGCGTATGATGTGATCATACATTGAAAGAAGCTCTTTCAAAGAGTGAGCTAGACATGAAAGGTTTTAATTGTTGCTCCACGTTGTGTTCTCTTGCTTAGCACTCGTCATGATCAAGATTAATCAAGCTTGTGCGTGCCAAAGCAGGGCGACTTGATTCATCAAGATATAACGGGACGACACTAGTTAGCAGTGTGTGACTGCCAAAACTAGAGGTAAAACATAACTAAGTTATATCAATAAGATTGAAAGCTTAGATTTTGGGTGTTATCTATGAGATAGATAAAGAACAAAAAGTTATTCACCAAATTGGACAAAGAATTGCATCGAATGAAATTATAGTTTTGTTCAAAGGATATTTACTCAATATGATTGAAAATAACTAAACAAAACACTAATAATGGGCATGAGGAAAGTTGTTAATGGTTAACAACATGGGTAAGGGCAAATGGTTTGTGCCGACACCATGGGTATAAAGCAAGCTTGTGGCTGAAAGCAAGTTGCCTTGAAGTCCCATAGATGGTGTAGAGGAAGAGAGACTACCCAAAGTACCTAGAAGTAAGTATTAAAGGAATTATGAATCCGGATTTAGGTAATTTTGTTATAGAAATCAATGTGTCTATCTCATCATCATGAGTATATGATACTAGATGAGGATCTCACATTTATAGAAATGTGGAGGATCTCAAGAGATGAAAACAATTTAATAAGGAAGAAATAAACCTACACATGGGACAATGAAGCAAGGGGTTGCTAAATTAGCCGTAGGGAATTATTTCCAACTTTAATAAATATTCATGAACTAGAAAAAAGTGATTATGTCCCTGCTATGAGTAGGAACATTATCATAGTTTCTTGTTTGGACAAGAAAGCTCCTTATCATAATAAAGGACAAATGTTGTTCCATTTATTCTGATATGCATTATGGTAATGCAATTTTGTCTAAGTGGATTGTATATCCTTGATCATGATAATTTCATCTATAACATTAATACCAAGAAGTTTGCATATAATTATATGAACTTCACTTATCTTTAGCATTATCGTTTAGGCCTCATAAATAAAAGATACATATCTAGAACTCCATGAGGATGGATTTCTGGAACTTATTTGATTATTGAATCATATGAGACATGTAAGACTTATTAGGAAAATATATGATCTTTTGGGAATCATACATATTGATGTATGAAGGCCGCTAAGCACAAATGCTAAAGATGGTTTTCAGTACTTCATCATATTTACTGATGGGATCAGAGAAATACGGATTTGTGTATCTTATGAAGAAACAAATCAGAAACCGTTGAATTGTTCAAAGAATTCATGAATGAAGTAGAGAACCTGCTTGGAAAAAGTATTAGGGCTCTACGATTGGATCGTAGAGGAGAGTCCTTGAGCCAAGCGTTTGACAATAATTTATGGGAGTGTTGGATATGATCCAAAACTCGCTCCACCTAGCACGCCACATGGGTTTGGCGTGTCTAAGAGGAGAGTTCGAACCTTGTAGGAAACGGTTCCGTCCATGATGAGTCAAACAGAACTTCCAGTTTACTTTTGGGGGCTATGTTCTAATTACAGCAAATTTCGCCCTTAACCTTGTTCCATCAAAAACGGATTATGAAAAAAAAACACCATATGAGATATGGACTAGGAAGTGTCCTAGTATGTCACTCATAAAGATTTGGGGTTATGAAGTTTATGTAAAAGAGTTTACAAATAAACTTGGACCCAAGCCGGATAAATGTTTTGTGGGATATCCTGAAAAGTATACTATCTCTACAACCCAATCGAGAACAAACTGTTTGTTGCTCAAACCACCGTGTTTCTAGGTAGAGATGGTCTCTAAAAGAAACAGTGGGAGGACTGTAGAACTTGAAGAAGTTCAAGAACCACAACATAACATTAATCCTTTTGATGGAACATGAGCAGGATCACAAAATGTTGTGGAGCAACTTACTCATATAACACAAGCCTAATAGGACAGCTAGGATATGTCAAGGGACTAGAGAAACATTTCTCATAAACCGTGATATATTTCTCATCGAGATGAGCCTACAACCTATGAGATGGCCACGTGTGGGGCCATACTCTTAGAAATGGCTAGGAGCCATGGGATACAAAATGGAATCCATGTATACCAAGAAAGTATGGACTTTGGTGGAACCACCTAAAAGGTGCAAGTGGGTTATGAGGAAACCAACATGGATGGTAATATGATTACCTTTAAGTGACAATTGGTTGGGTAAGGATTTCATGTGAGTTCATAGTATAGACTATGACGAAATCTTTCCCAATTGTGATGCTTAAATCCATTAGGATCTTGCTTGTAGCAATCTGTCTATAGATTGAGTCAAGCTTCTTGGAGTTTGATTCTTCAAATTGATGATTCAATCAAAAAATTTTGGTTCCATCAAAACTGAAGATGAGACTTGTGTTTACAAGAAGGTTAGTGGGAGCATAATTATGTTTCTGGGCTTGTATGTGGAGACATACTAATCATTGGGAATGATGTCCCTACTTGGCAATCTTACGTAGATTGACTAGAGAATTAATATTCAATGATAGACATAGGCGAAGCAACCTATGAAGATCTATGGAGATAGATCAAGATGGTTGTGCGGCTTAGGTCATAGTACATAATTGACAAAGGTGTTGAAATGGTTCAACATGTATAGAATATGGATTCTACCTATGTCACATGGAATTGGTCTTTAGAAGACTAATTGTCTTTCCAATTAGATTGTGAAGGGACCATATGAATGAGATTCATGAGATACGCCATATTATGTACTAGGCCAGATGTGTCATATGGTGTGACACAAAGATACTAGTCAAATCCGGGTGAGCGTCACTAGATAAATTATCAAGATTACCCTTAAGTACTTGGGAAGAACTAAAATATGAATTCTTGATAAATGGAGGATAGGAAGAGTTTGCTGTAAGGGGTTACAGTAATGCGAACTTCAAATCTGACAAAGAAGATTTCAGATTGTAAGTCGAGTTTTAAGTTTTTTGCCCTAGTGGGAGCGACTGTGAATATTTTATGATTCAGTCAAGATTCAGTCACTGATTCTAACATAGAGGACTGAGTAGATTACTGCATGAGACGCACTTACTCAGAATATTCAAACTCAATCAAATTATTGATAGAGGAGGTGTGAATATTTTCAAGGTACCGACAGATGTCTCGCCCCTACGCAATGTAAGCGTGGAGGGCCGCGCTAGATCAATAGGCATATGATGCAGGAGATTGACTCTAGTACAAGTGGGAGACTGTTGGAATTGTGGCCTAGAGGCAATCAAATTATTGTGACAAATATGTGGATTTATGATTCATTAACTTATCGATATGGAGATATGTTAACATGAATGAAGTCCTTAGAGTATAAGTGTTATATTCTTAAATATCCCTAGTCGATTACAATGATTAATAGGACAATCATCTAAAGACTAGTATGGGGTTGGATTGATATGGAGATGTCATGATCCAACACATGGGTATGTATTAGGGGTAATGGAATACTGGATTGACCCATCTCCGAGAAGGCTACATACAAGTTATGTAAAGTCACAAGTGCTTCTTGCAGTGCAATGGTGTTGTCATCCTTAGACTTGAAGTCACTAGATCTTCTAGTTGTGGAATATTGTGTTTTGGTAGCGTCAAACGCTACACCGTGACTGGGTAGCTATAAAGGCGTGTACTGGATACAATAAGAAGCAAGCTTAGAGATCGTAGTAGATGTAGATAGAATTTTTCCCTCCCACATAACGGGAGCAAATATCCTAGGCACTCGAGGGATAGTGCTTATAGAATGTCTGGCCAGACTCAAATAAATCAATATGAGGTATTAATGTTATTTGCATGAATAAGGCTATTCCCAAGATCGAGAAACTATGGATTGGATATACGAATGTGACTTGTATGTCTCGTGTCCAATCCGCTTATGGGGACAAAGGGATGAGACAATTACTTGCACAAGATTTGTCATGATGACTATTCTATTTGTTGGCTAGAATGGATGTCTTGCTAGAGGCCGCTCCATATTAGTAAATTGTTACTACCAACTAAATAGAACCTATGGGGTCACACGCCATATATGGGTGAACTAGACTTGGGGATTAATTAATAAGAAGGATCAAATCGCAACAACTTGCTAACTTAGTAGGACTAATATGCAAGCAAAACTAATCCATGTGTAGACATGATTAGGATTTGCCAAGGTGGCCTAATTCATGTAGAGACATGATTGGGATTAATTTGCAAAGAGAACTATCCATGTATGGACATGATTAGGACTAGTTTGCAAAAGGGACTAATCCTATTTGAGTAGGATTAGAAGAGGGGTTATTTATGTAGTAGAACAAGGAGAAGTTGGACTATATAAAGAACACTCCTAGCTTGTTTTCTCTACAAACATCTATATGATAGGAGTAAGGAGAGAATAAAGCAAGGAGAGAGAGCAAGTCCCAAAGCAAGGGCCGAACCCCCCTTTGCGACCGCCCCCTACCCGTCGGTCTCACATGGAGGTGTCGCCCCACCTTGTTGCACCATGTTGCATGATTTCTTCTTCCTCTTCCATTATTCCTAGCTAGCAAAAGGAGTTGGAGGATCTAGATCTCACCTCTAGGCATGGATCAACCGTAGAGACGTGACACAATTCACATTACAAGTCATCACAGGAGACCCCTAATGTGTGTAACATGATTCTTCCTTTACCATCTTTATGATTCTCCTCCTGCGATCCTTGGAGGGTATTGAATGGATAAATTATATTTTTCCGCTGCGTATCCATGATCAAAATCCTACAGGGCTACCTAAGAAAAAGAAGGATCCAGGTAGCTTTGTCTGAAATACCGCGTTTTGTGACTATGGGTATTTTGTGATATTATTAAAGTGTTGGGAAGTTAATTTAATTTAGAGAGTTAATTATAATGGTTATGAGAGTTTGGGGAAACTTGTGACTTTAATTAAAGGTTTTAGTGTATTTTACTTTAGTTTGGGGTAGGTAGTTGTCTTTTAACAAACTAAGGGGGAATAAGTGTCTTTTGACCTAACTTTTCTTCCTACGTAAAAGTTTCCTAATTCAAGAGGGTTTCCTACTTATGAAGTTCATTTTATTTTCAATTCTCATAAAAACCTCACTCTCCCTATTTTTCTCTATCTCTCTCACGTCCCTCACTCTCTCTACCCGTCTCTCTCTCTCTCTCACTCTCGGCTATTTCCAACTCTCATAAGCGTGGAAAGCGCAAGGTTGAGGTAATCTCTCTCTCTCTCTATCTCTCTCTCTCTCTCTCTCTCTCTCTCTCTCTCTCTTTCTTACTTTCTTTCTTTTCTTTCTCTCTTTCTTTTCTCTCTCTCTCTCCGTCCGCCTCTCTTCCGTCCGGCCTCCATGGCGGCGGGTTTGAGCTAGTTTGTTTCTTCTTCTCTTTTCTCTTGTTGATCTCTTATTCTTGTGATCACTTGTTCATGATTCATGTATGTTGCATGTTATCTTTAATTTTCAGTTTGATATTGTTAGGATCATTGTTCATGGATTTGTAGGATTTATTATCAGGTTTTAGGGTTTATCATGTTCTTGGGTATTGGGAAAAACCCTAGTTTGGAGAAGAAATTTGATTAAACGATTTGGGTGTTTGAATGATCATAGTATGTGGGTAAAAATCTATTTCAATGTGGGAATCATGTTATATTATGTTTAGTATGAATATAGGACGAACTAGATGCTTTGGGGAAAAGTTTCATGAAAATTGACAATTCCCGTATGGGTATTTTGAGTGAAATTGGAAGCTTGAAACTAGTGTAACTTTTGATTCAGGAATCGAAACTAAGATCCGTTTGAGGCTAAACTGATTATTTCGAATGTTTTCCAATAAAACTGTTTTTGAACCATGATTTGTTTGGGAAACTGGAATAATAGATTGGTGGAGTTATGATAGGTTATGTATGCTTTAGGTTAGAGGATTTTGAAGCAAAGTTTTGGGTTTCGTTTTGAAGTATGAATTGAGTGGGATGTTAGGATGGTGTTAGAACCCTAAACCATTGATTATAATATGCATGTAATTAGTATAGCAAGTATATTGCTAGAATATTTGTTTGATTAGAATATTATTACGTGTAGGTGACGAGTTCGTCGACGACGAGTTGGTAGAGTACGTTGATTGATTGCTATTGTTTGATTTTGCTTTGATGTAAGTAAATATTCCAAGCCTAGTGTGCTTATCTCTTTCGTGTCAAACGAATACTTTGATTTGCTACGTCTCAAAATGTGTTTACGTGCTACATGACTTGGAATACATGATTTCTACTTGTTAAATGTTTTTGCTGAAAACGTCGCCATGATATTAATGAACTATAATGTAAAGTGGAAGAAGTTGTGCGGGTACAATATTATTATTATCTTTGGGCGGTGTTGGCTGCGGTCCCGTCTCTTTTTGATCCGAAGGTAAGTCCCCGGATAGCGGCATGTACTCACTCCTCTGGCCGGCGTAGTCTTAGGGGGGTGTCGAAACGTAAGGTCATGGAAGCTGTGGGTTATTTGGTTCTCCCCCGTCACAACGAATTAATAATGATGGATTCTGTTTTTTTGTTAACGGAAAAGAGTTAACGATGGATTTTGGATTTTTCTAATGATTATGAAATTGGTTGGAAATATTATGGAATTGGGAACTCTTATGTTTTATTACAAGAGTCAACTTTATTACCGCTGTTTTTGCGAAAAACTTTTACTTACAAATGAGAAGTTGTTTTATTACTATCCCATCATCGTTTTACATGTTTGGGTGTTTATTTACCAGTATTTCATGCTGATTTTGTACTGTGGTGTTTCTTTTTTATTACGAACCAAAGTTTTAGAGGATGGTTATCTAGCGTAGAAGGGGACGCGTATCATCAAATGGATCACTAGTAGTATCTTATTTGAATTTGTAATCTTTAATAGTTTAAACGCTTTAGATTGTATATGCCCGTTTTGTGGCTAGAAAGTTTGGATTGTAATAATGGATAATTTCAATTGGTTTTAATTATTATTGTTGATGTTTTGCTTGAGAACCATGTTATAAAATCTCCTTGTATCCGGGCTCCTCTCGGGTACGGAGTGACATCCCCGGGTCTCCGGCTTGGGCCATTTGGGGGTGTTTCAGGTGGTATCAGAGCCGGCATTCCAAAAAGGAAAACGGAATTCGTTAGGGTAACTAAAATGAATATAGGATAAATAACTTAAAATTTGACAAGCCGTGGGAATTTGGGTAGTATGGATAGGATTATTATGTGTAAGTGTTTAGAAAATAGGATAGAAAGCAAGTATTTCCACTCACCCATTCCTAACTAAGAGCATTAGTCTATCCAAGATTCTAATGGATTGAATTTTTGAAGCGTTTCATTTGAGTTCTAGTTGTAAGCCTACTTTTAAAAGACTTTGTTGGGAAATTTCTTCAAGAGTCTTGTGACTATAAATTTGGAGTCTTGGGAATAATTATTTGTTTGCGAAGAGTAGTTTTTTTGGTTACGATATATACCTTGTGCAATTAGGAGATTTATTAAGTTGTTTCCTCTTGTAGATGGCTAGAACTAAGCATACAACAAGGAAGCGTGTGTTGCCAGTTGAGAAGCACCCTATTGTGACACGTTGGGTCGAAGGTGAAGACTTTCCGGATTTTCGTGACCGCGTGGTTCAATATTGTGGGGATAGATTCCAAGCCTTAGATTTTCCTCGGTATAGAAAACCAGCTTTTCAGGCTTACTGTAAGGTGAAGGAATTACCTATGAAACCCATGTTTGGGGAAATTATTACAACGTATAGCAACATCATGGGCAAGTTGAATCGTCTGAATTATAGGGATTATCGTTGCCAAGGTGAATGGACGGTAAGTGTAGATTTTATATGCAAGCTGTTGATGGAGACTTATCTTAAGTGGCAAAGTTATACAGTTATTGAGATAGAGTCCAGTGAAGAAGAAGACGTGATCTACATAAGCTCTAGTGATGAAAAAGAGGTGATTATTATAGACTCTAGTGACGATGAGGAAGTCGAAGAGGATCCAATATAAGATGTCGATGAATACCCCGAGTTGAGGAAGATCCCATGGAGTATGAAGAAAGTGAAGAAGACCCGAGTGAAGGTGAAGAGCACGAGTATGATTCCGATGAAGAAGAAGAGTTGGATGAAAGCTATGAGGAAGAGGATTAAGCTTATTAGAATTCTTTAGATTTCCTAGAATTGATGCTTTTTGAGTTTTATTATTGGTTTGAATAAGGATATGGTGCCAAGCAATACTTTGATGTTTTTAGAACGATTTTTGAATAGTCACTTTTGGGCTAGAGTTAAATTTTTTTAGCGTTTTACTTTAGGATAAGGAAAAATATTTACGTTATGAGGACCAGATTTGGGGAGTTTAATAAATTTAGCTTTCTGAATTTTGGAGTATGAATTGATGAATTAAGGTTGTGTTATGTTTTGTTAGCATTGATTAAGTGCCTAGAAAGTTTTCATGGAGTTAAAACGCGAAAACTTAGATTTTGGATGCTGTCAAATCTACGTAGCAGTGAGTTTTTGTTTTAGCAGACGTATTTAATTTTGGAGTTATTTTTCCGTGAATTTTAACCGAAAAGTAGACATATCCAGGTATATCTCATAACAATTTCAGCCCTATATGAGTTCTGGAGAATTAGTTACGGATTTTCAAAGTCGTAGGTTCAGTAGAAGATTTGCAAAGTGACTAGCTGTAGCATTTTTTGTTTTCACCTATCTTCCAGATCTTTTTTTGATCTAAATTTTTTATGGAAACTACATTACGCGTTTATATAATTCTGGAAGGAAGACTAGCTCTTTTTGAGAATTTTAAAGTCAGTTTAAGGCTTTTCAAAGTCAAAGTTTCTGTTCTGGTGGGCTGTGACAGCAGCTGTAGTATTTCGTGTGTATCTTGAGTTATACTTATTATTTTGAGGTGATTATTCTTGATTATGAAAGTAGTCTCAGAGAGGTTGTTACAACCCAAAATTCATAATTTTTTCTTGTCGGATTGATCCTTTTTCCAATTTTTTTAAGTAGACGAAAAGCTGAGACGTGATCAGCCTATGTGGAAATACATGAGTATGATTTAAATGATGATCAATGTGTGACATTACTTGTTTAATTGTGCACTACATGCCATATATGCGTGATTGTTTGTACTTCTTGGTAGTTTATAAGTAATACAATAGGATATAGTGTAGGGATTATGACTGATAGACCACATCAATACTACACCTAGAGAAATCGCCAAGTACCAATGGCCGCACCAAACAACAACAACAACAACAACAATAACAATAACATGGAGCAGTTCTTTGCGCAATTTGCTCAAATGGCTCAGAACGCAAACCTGAGAGATCAGAATAACGCCAATCTGGCAAAGAAAGTGGCAGACATGAAGCCACAGAACTTTACAGGCAATGAGGATCCTGTTGAGCTCGAAAACAGGATCGATGAGATGGGTAAGGTCCTTGAGCTAGTTGAGTGCCCCGAAGAACGCAAGGTTGTTTGCGCAGCATTATACTTGAAGAACGAACCTAATACATGGTGGAGGAGCACCCGTCGGAACTTTTTGGCTCAACCCAATTCAATTGGGAGGCTCTTCAAACTGCACTACGCACTCGCTTTTATCCGGACCATGTCCAGGATCAAAAGTACATAGACTTCATGAATATGACACAAGGGAACGGTTCTGTGACCGGGAACTTCAATAATTTCATGGAGCTATCCCGATTCGCAGGGCAGCTGATGCCTGACGAAGCGACTAAGGTTAGAAAGGTCATGTCTGGTCTCGAACTTCATCTGCAGAAAGACTTGATGTGCAGGACGTACGATACTCTTCAGGAAGCTTATGATAGAGTTGCAGCCATTTGGTGCATTCAAGAGGCACAAGATGAGAAGCATGGAAAGCGTAAGGTTGAGAGTACTGTGGGCTATGGAAACAATCAGAGTAGGATTAACAAAGGTAGACAAGAGGTTTAAGCCCAACCATGGAGGAAGTAACCAGGGACAGTACCGTGGTAACAAGCAGAATAATGGAGATGATCAATCTCGCCGTTATATCTGCAAGAAATGTCAAAAGAATCATCCAGGAAAGGACTGTCAAGGAAAACTTGTCACTTCCTACCACTGTGGCAAGAAGGGTCATCGTTCGTTTGAGTATCGATCGAAACCAAATCGAAATCAACAAGGGAACCAAGGAGGCAATTACCAAGGGAATCGACAGTTCAACAACAATCAGGGCGGAAACCGGAACTATGGAAACTACAAAAACCAGAATAATGGAGGCAACAATTATGGCAGGCAGCAATGGAGCTCAGAACGGGGATAGGAACAAAAACGCTCCAGCAAACGCCAACAAAAATGGGACTGGTACGGCAGGAACTACCACACAGAACGGGAATGTTGCAAGGATCGATGTCATGAGCAGGACTGAAGCGGAAGCAGCAAACAGAGTAGTCACTGGTACATTTCTTGTCCATGATCAACCAGCATTTACTCTATTTGATTCCGTAGCTTCATATTCATTTATTTCATCATCATTTGTAGAAAAATTAAGTCTCAATAAGCCGTCTAAAATATCCATCCCCGTAGCTACCCCAACCGGTCATGTAACAGAATGTGACGCCATTTTTGAAGGAGTAGAAGTTAAGATTTCGGCTAGTAACTTGCCAGCCAACCTAATACAGTTTGATCTTAGAGGAATAGATTTGATATTGGGAATGGATTGGCTGGGTAAATATCGAGCAGTTATAGACTGTCACGATCAGAAGATCAGGCTCAAAGGTCCAAAAGGAGAAAAGGTCTCTTACCGTGGTATCACAAAAGAACCATGTATCCGACTAGTGTCATCTTTGACCATAGTCAACCAAGTGAAGAAGGGGAATAGTGCTTATTTGTGTTATGTTCAAGACATGTCTAAGAAGGAGAACGTGCTAGAAGAGATACCAATAGTTAGAGATTTTCACGATGTGTTCCCGGACAAAATTCCAGGAATTCCACCTAGAAGGGAGATTGAATTCACTATGGACTTAGCACCTGGAACAGATCCAATCTCAAAGGCACCGTACAGAATGGCGCCAGTAGAGTTGAAAGAACTAAAGGATCAGTTGCAGAGTTACTTCAAAAGGGTTACATAAGGGCGAGTGTTTCCCCTTGGGGCGCACCGATATTGTTTGTGAAGAAGAAAGATGGAAGCTTGAGGTTGTGTATCGATTATAGGGATTTGAATAGCACAACAATCAAGAACAAATACCCTTTACCCCGAATTGACGACTTGTTCGATCAGTTGCAAGGGGCGAGCGTTTTTTCAAAGTTAGACTTGAGATCAGGGTATCACCAACTTCGGGTAGCCGAGAAGGACATCCCGAAGACAGCCTTTAGAACAAGGTATGGACACTATGAGTTTACTGTTATGCCTTTCGGACTAACCAATGCACCAGCAGTATTTATGGATCTCATGAATCGTGTTATGAGGACGTTTATATACCGTTTCCTTGTTGTCTTTATTGATGACATCCTTGTTTACTCAAAGAGCGAGGAAGAACACGAAGAACATCTCAAAGAAGTGTTAGAAACATTGAGACATGAGAAGTTGTATGCTAAGCTCCAGAAGTGTGAGTTTTGGCTAAAACATGTTCCATTTTTGGGTCACATAATCTCAAAGGAAGGGATATCCGTGGATCCAGGAAACATTTCAGCAGTGAAAGATTGGCCAACTCCGAAGAATGTGTCCGAAGTAAGAAGTTTTCTGAGATTGGCAGAATATTACAGGAATTTCGTGAAAGATTTCTCGAAGATCTCTAGACCGCTGACTACGCTAACCAAGAAGACGGTAAGGTATAAGTGGAGCGAAGATTGTGAAGAAGCGTTCCAGACATTGAAGGAAAAGTTGACTACAACACATGTGTTAGCTTTACCCAATGATTCTGGCGAGTTTGATGTTTACAGTGATGCGTCAAAGAAGGGTTTAGGATGCGTGCTTATGAAAGAAAGGAGAGTTATTGCCTATGCTTCAATACAACTGAAAACTCATGAAGAGAACTATGCTACGCATGACTTAGAACTTGCGGCAATAGTTTTTGCACTGAAGATATGGAGACATCATTTATATGGATCTGTGTGTAGATTGTATACGGACCACAACAGTCTCAAGTACATCTTCACGCAGAAAGAGCTAAATAAGAGGCAAAGACGTTGGTTAGAGGTCATAAAGGATTATAATTTGCGTATCCAATACCACGAAGGGAAGGCAAACGTAGTAGCTGATGCGTTCAGCCGAAAATTGAGCCATACTTTGGATACTATGCTAGTTTTTCCAGATCGGCTATGCCGAGATTTCTGAAAGCTCGAGATTGAAGTAGTGGAACAACGCGGAGTAAAGAATATCCTTGGGAATATGATAGTTGTGCCAGATATTTTAGAAGAGATAAGAAGTAACCAGCCAGGAGATGTGAAGTTGTAAAGAATAAAGAAGAGGATGGCAGAAGGTCAAGCAAAGGATTTCAAGATTCATGAGGATGGAAGTATCCGCTACAAAGGAAGATGGTGTTTACCACATATGTGTACGGAAACCAAGGAAAAGTTGATGCGAGAATCGCACAACACACCCTACTCAGTACATCGAGGAGGTAACAAGCTTTATAAGGACATGAAGAAGATGTTTTGGTGGCCAAACATGAAAAGAGATGTAGCAGAATTTGTGGCAAAATGTCTAACTTGTCAAAAGGTGAAGTTTGAACATAAAAGAATGGGAGGTTTAGTGCAACCATTAGATGTCCCAGTTTGGAAGTGGGATTCGATTTTAATGGATTTCGTGACTGCGTTACCGACAGCAAAGAATGGACTGAATCAGACTTGGGTCGTAGTTGATAGATTGACCAAGCCAGCAAGGTTTATTCCGATGAAATACGCGTGGAAATGGAACAAAGAGTTGATGCTTAAACGAAGAACATTGTGAGGTATCATTTAGTACCAAGCTCAATAGTTTCCAAAAGAGATCCCAACTTTCTTTCTCACTTCTGGAAAGCACTCCAGGAGGCATTGGGAACTCAGTTGAAGTTTAGCACGACATTCAACCCTACTACAGATGGACAAACCGAGAGGACATTTCAAACTTTGGATGATATGTTAAGATCGTGTGTTATGGATCTTCAAGGTTCATGGGTTGATAGATTACCTTTGATAAAATACTCCTACAACAACAGTTATCATGCCAGTATTGGAATGGCACCACATGAGGCGTTGTATGGAAGGACGTGTAGAACACCATTGTGTTAGAACGACATAAGTGAGACAATAGTTATTGGTCCACAACTTATCGAAGAAATGACAGATCAAGTGAGACATATACATCACCGAATGAAGGCAGCCCAAGATAGACAGAAGTCCTACGCTGGTCAGAAAAGGAGACCATTGACATTTCAAGTTGGAGAAAAAGCATTTCTTAAAGTTTCACCTACTAAGGGAGTCATGAGGTTCAATCAGAAAGGGAAGTTGAGCCCGAAATTCATTGGACCATATGATGTCATAGAGAAGATTGGAGAAGTGGCTTATCGATTGGATTTAACATCGAATTTGGGTCGTGTTCACAATGTATTCCACGTATACCAGAAGTATGTGCCGGATGCATCTCATGTATTAGATCCCGAACCAGTAGAACTGGACCCGTCTTTGAGTTACGAAGAACATCCTGTCAAGATTCTAGACACCAAGACAAGGAACACCCGTAACAAGAGTGTCAAGATTGTAAAGGTCTTATGGACAAATCACCTCACTGAAGAGGCAACTTGGGAAGCGGAGGATGATATGAGGAAGAAGTACCCTCACATGTTTGACATGGTACCTTGAGTTACGAGGACGTTACTCCTCTAAGGGGGAGAGGATGTAATCCTTTGGTGTTTATTAAAGTACTACTTATAGTAAATTGCATATAATTCATGACCTTAGGTTTGCATTTAGTAGTTGCACTATTAAGGGGATGTGCATACCTTATTGTGGTTAATGTTTAGTTTAAACTTCAAGGACAAAGTCTTTTTTAAGGAGGTAGGTTTTAGTTTAAACTTCGAGGACGAATTTCTCTTTCAGAAGGGAAGGATGAAATACCCTGTTTTGTGACTATGGGTATTTTGTGATATTATTATAAGTGTTGGGAAGTTAATTTAGATGTAGAGAGTTAATTATAATGGTTATGAGAGTTTGGAGAAACTTTGTGACTTTAATTAAAGGTTTTAGTGTCTTTTACTTGAGTTTGGGGGAGGTAGCTGTCTTTTGACAAACTAAGGGGGAATAAGTGTCTTTTGACCTAACTTTTCGTCCTACGTAAAGGTTTCCTAATTCAAGAGGGTTTCCTACTTATGAAGTTGATTTTATTTCCAACTCTCATAAAACCCTCACTCTCCCTATTTTTCTCTATCTCTCTCACGTCCCTTACTCTCTCTACCCGTCTTTCTCTCTCTCACTCTCGGCTCTCTCTCTCTCTCTCTCTCCCTACCCGACAGCAGCAACAACCACCGCCGCCGCCGTCTTTCTCTTCTCCGTTGAGGTAATCTCTCTCTCTCTTTTTTTCTTTCTTTCTTTCTTTCTTTTCTTTCTCTATTTCTTTTCTCTCTCTCTCCGTCCGCTTCTCTTCCCGTCCAGCCTCCATGGCGGTGGGTTTGAGCTAGTTTGTTTCTTCTTCTCTTTTCTCTTGGTGATCTCTTATTCTTGTGATCATTTGTTCATGATTCATGTATGTTGCATGTAATCTTTAATTTTGAGTTTGATATTGTTAGGATCATTGCTCATGGATTCGTAGGATTTAAAATCAAGTTTTAGGGTTTATCATGTTCTTGGGTGTTGGGAAAGACCCTAGTTTGGAAGAGAAGTTTGATTAAACGATTTGGATGTTTGAATGATCATAGTATGTGGGTAACAATCTGATTTCAATGTGGGAATCATGTTATATTAGTTTTAGTATGAATATCTGATGAACTAGATGCTTGGGGGAAAAGTTTCATGAAAATTGACAATTCCCGTATGGATATTTTGAGTGAAATTGGAAACTTGAAACTAGAGTAACTTTTGATTCAAGAATCAAAATTAAGCTCCGTTTAAGGCTAAACTTATTATTTCGAATGTTTTGAATCCAATGGAACTGTTTTTGAACCATGAATTATTTGGGAAACTGGAGTAATAGATTGGTGGAGTTATGATAGGTTATGTATGCTTTAGGTTAGAGGATTTTGAAGCAAAGTTTTGGGTTTCGTTTTGAAGTATGAATTGAGTGGGATGTTAGGATGGTGTTAGAACCCTAAACTATTTGAACTCTTTAATAGTTTAAACGCTTTATATTGTTTATGCCCGTTTTGTGGCTAGAAAGTTTGGATTGTAATAATGGATAATTTCAATTGCTTTTAATTATTATTGTGGATGTTTTGCTTGAGAACCATGTTATAAAATCTCCTTGTATCCGGGCTCCTCTCGGGTACGGAGTGACATCCCCGGGTCTCCGGCTTGGGCCATTTGGGGGTGTTACATTGTCATTGAAGCTACATTGGGTGATGCCTACACTGGGAGAGCGCTTTGTGATATGTGAGCGAGTGTGATTTTGATGCCATTGTCAGGATTCAAAAAGCTAAGTGTGGAGGAGCCTCTGAAAACCTAGATCACTCTATAGTTTGCAGACAGATCATCCAAGAGAGCATGTGGGATGATACATAATGTCCTTGTGAGGGTTGGAAGTCCGATCATGCGAGCTGATTTTGTCTTGTTGAACATGCCAGCTGGTGATGTGCCTCTAATTCTAGGTAGGCTGTTCTTAGCAACCAGGAGTACTCTCATTGATGTGGAGAATGGAGAGCTGATTATGAGGGTACGCGATGACATGGAGACTTTTCGGGTCTTCAAATCGATGCCCCAATATTCATGGGAGTATCATCCAGGGGTTTTGTGCATTGTACAAGTGAAGCGACAACTCCCTGATTTATTGCAAGGGGATCCACCTGACTACTGGGAAAGAAACAAGCCATCTTCTGTGCAAGCACATCAATTAGTGCTTCAAATCCAACACAGGAAAGCAAAGCGGGTAGCGGCATAATGTACCAGACCACCCTCGTGAGGTGGCCGAGGTAACCGGGTCAGGCCGTCGACCTGAAATTACAAGCGCTTCTTCGGAGGAAACCCAATGTAGAGTATGATATTTGTTATTTTGTTTAGTTTGTGTTTTTGAGTTCTCCATATTTGATAGTGAGAGATGAGAGAGAGAGAGTTTCTAACATTTGAATTGAGTGCGCAGGAATGCAAGAGAAGGCATAGGTACTGGATTCCCCTTCTTGATGTGTAGAATGTGCCACGGAGTCCGGGAGTTGGAGAAAAATGGAGAAAAAAGAAGTGAGTTCCCAGGGCATTTTGGCCCAAAATTCCCAACACTTAGAAAAATTCCGCCACTATTTCAACCCGAAACGCCCTGCAACACTTGAAATTTTTACTCTTCATTCCTTGCTACTGGGGATCATTTCCTTTGGCATACTCTCTAAATTCATTGAGGAAAATGATTATCTCAAGTTTTCTTTTTGGGGGGGGGGGGGTTATGTCTACCTTTGCTAGCCATGTCTTTATTGCATCGGCTCGTTACATGTAGTTTATGTTCGTATTGTGAGTAGTAGTAGTGTCGTGTTTGTATTATATAGTCGTATGGTGGTAGATTAGTTTAAATTATGCATATTGTTTGCATTACTTATTGAGTCACCCTACCCAAATGTTGTGTGTAGTCGAGTTGGCCAGTTTCATATAGATTCTGGGGAAAAATACTAAAAATTAAAAATTTGAGAAAGGGCAACTTAAGACCTAGAAACCGTAGAGAATCCATTGACTAAGCTCATGAGAGTAGGAAGCACCATGGTAAGGATACCCTAATTTTAGTATCTTGTGCGTGAGTTTCACGAAGGGGTATCCCGGGACCTAGGGAAAGGTTAAAGTAGATTACGAGCATACTTTTGACTCCTTTTTTGTGCTAGGAGAATTGAGTCACTAAGTGAGTGATTATTCTATTTTCGGTGGAAACTGGTGGACTCTCTGAATCTGGGGTGGACCTTCATGATAGTCGGTTCTATGTGGTACTAGTCTTGGCCTAAGTGAAGCCGGGAGCGTACAACACAATCCCTTACCGTGGAAAATCCTAAAAATCCCACACTCTTAAGCTATGTTGCACGGTTGTAAAAACAATTGAGCTTCAAAATTCAAACAACCTGATGTGTTTCCGTGTGTACGGAAAATTTGGATTCAATCCAACGTAGAGCTTAAGAGGGAAACTAAAGTCAAGTCGTAGAACACACGAGTTGTGTCTTCCAGAAATGGGATAATTTGCATTCAAAGCAATAACGGCTAAGAGGGTCTAGAAACCTCAAATGACTTAGTGAAGGAATATCATTTAAAGCTTGAGATGCAAAGACGCTTCGAGTTAAAAGACGTGTCGTGTCTTGTATAGATTTGGTGGATGTTTGGGGACGCCTTAGTGGGTTTGCGCACAGGATCACCATATATCAATTCTTGCTATTGGTTGTGAAATTTCAAATTGAGCTAGTCAGGATTTGATGTCTTTCGGTTTAGGATAGAGATGTTGCCTAATCTTGCGAAAAGAAAATAAATACATTATTGTACTTTTTTTGCATTTATTATAATCGAGTTGCATTGTACAAAGCATGTAGATTGCATAGTCGTGTGTGTGAGTCGTTTGTGTCACATGGCTAGTAAAAGTAAATGAAAATTGTTGGTGTTGTAAAGCAAGTGTTGCTCGGGACAAGAAAAAGTAAGTGTAGGGAAATTTGATAGCTCCTTTTAGGAGCTATATATTACCCGCATTAATATGGGATAGTTGAGATTAAATTCATGAAAAATGCTTCGTTTTATCACTTGATGCTTCATATGTGCTTTATTGCTAGTCCGGGCATTTCTATGAATATTTAGATGTTACTTGTCAAATATGATCACTTTGTATATTTGTTCATGTTTTGTGGAAAAGAACAGATGCTAATCGGTTAGTAGGAGGCAAGGAACGAACTTCGGAAAAGACAGGAGCTCAAGTGGAGTGAAGGGAAGCCAATTTGGAGGAGCTAAAATGACCAGCCTTCACTATTTTCAATTCTCAGGAATATCAATAATGAATTTTGGAGCACGGCGTGCGCCAGTGGAAATTAGACATCTAGGCCTGTCCAACGATATATGATAGACCCTAAGACGAGTTTGGATGAGAGAATTATGGCTCGCGCAAGATCAGCTTTCAATTCTGTCCAGGAATTACAAACTGGAAGGGCTGAAAAGCAATTTCGGACAAATTACATAAAAACTCGTCCCCAAATGGTAAAAAAGGGGGAGAAGACCAATGAGGGAGTTCATACACGCACGGGACACCATTGGAGAGGAGCTTGGAGCTTTGGGATTGCACGGATTCGTCAACGCATTGACGATTTCACTGTTTGATCACTTCTTCTCTTCTCTTTAAGTATCTATGGAAATATTTGTGTATCTTTTGTATGCCCTGAGCATCTAGATTATTTACTAGGCTCTATGGAGAGCCTTGGGTTATGATTTGACATCTTTTACGGATTATTGAGATTGATACATGTTTTGGATCCATGATTATGAATATTCTTCAACTCTTTTGTTTGATTGTTGAACTAGGGTTATTGACACACCCGACTTGTGAGATAAATGGCCATTAGAGAATGATTTTGCTTCATGATTGTGTTATCTTACTTAGTGTTTAATCTAGCTTAGTTATTGTTCATGTTTGATGCTTAATTCTTAGAAACAATGGAGTAGCTACCCGGAATTGCTAGTACTTAGGTGGAGTGTTCGACGAAGACTTCGCCTAGGGTGATAGAGAACATGAACAAAATCATTATTCAATGAGGCTGACAGGTGATTTGAATAGGATTGTCCATTTGGTAGACGATAGTGGACAAACGCGACTTGTAGTAGATCGTGACGTAAGGCTACATGAGATCGAAAGAAGATTGTAGTGACTAGTTTCCCGGTATAACTTAATTAGGATTAGTGTGTTTCACTACAGTATCCAGAATCGTCTACTTATCCTAGGTGATCCATAGATCGCCTAGTCCCTCACCATATTTAATTAAATTATGTTTAATTATAAAATCCAAAAAGAATGTTATTTCAATGCAGCCACTTATTTGAGGGTGGCAAACTCTAAAACCAACAAGTATTCCTCCCGGCTAATTTAACTTTCAATTAAGCTTTTAACTAAATAATCTCGTGATTTTCCTCATGGGATCGACAACCTGAGTATTAATACTCAATCTTTATTACTTCGACCATGAACTTGCGTATACACGTAAGAAATCGTGTCATATAACAGTTTTGCTTATAATTTGGGAGCTCGATTATAGGGGTTTAAATTCCATAACATTTTGTTTCTGTTTGAGCAAAATGCAATAACACTTTAATCTTGTTAGGTGGGAATAAACGATAAAATGCAATTTCTTTTAATTTATCCGCTTTCTTTTACTCGGGCGAGCGCCTCGAGTTCACGAGTTTAAAATTCTAGGGGCATTCTTTGCAAATAACAAAATGACGGTAAAAATTGCAAACAAAAAGTTTTAATTCTCAGCCAGTCTCAATCACGAGTTCGAACTCTAGTGACAAGATATTTTTTCATAAGCCATTATGAAGAGACTTTTCCAAATAAACGCACTTCTTCAGCGATATTATTCATGAAGATACTCGATAGAATTTAATTAGCGGTATTGTTACGAGTTTGAAACTTTAGTGAATTTTTATTCTTTTTATGTCACTTTTTGTCACGAGTTTGACACTCTGGTGACATCATTCTCTACTATATTTTTTTCATGCACAATGTCGTAAGAGAAAAACTCAATCATAGGTGCAACAGGGAGTTCATAAAGGGCTATTAGTTTAGTTGGCTGCAGGACAACTGGGTTCAACTCTTGGCAGTGTCAAGATATATTTTGTTTTTTTTTTTTCTTCTTTCGGGCTGATCTTTAGTAGCATCAAGAGATCAAAAAAATAGTTACCGAAACATTTTTGAGAGACGCTGAAACGCTCTGAAATCTCTCTAGGTTTCTAGAGAGAGAGAGAGTCAGGCGGTGCGATCGGCCGGCTGGCCAACTCTACCACTTGCTTGGTCTCCTTGTGGATATTTTTCTCAGGAGGATGGCTTGACTTCCCTATCTACACCTCTCAGTCCTCTTTTCCTTCTTTGTCTTTTCAGATCTGATTTTCTAGCGTTTTTGCCGCCGGGTTCCTCTAGTTTGTTCTCGGATAGGTTCTTTAGATATTTTCTGCGGAGGCTCTGTTGCCGCCATGTTATCAAAAGTTTCTCCGGAGCATTCTCAGAAGTTGGCATGGTCTGCTCTGCCGCTTGGACGTTTTCAGGAGGCAGTTCCACCACCTCACTCACAGCTCCAGCAACACGCCGATCGGGAGTCACGGTGGGTTTCCGCCGTCTCCAGTGACCTCCCTTAGAGCTCCGACGTAGCTCTGCGGCTTAGGTGCTGTTTGTGTCATCACCAACTTGCCCAATAAGATTTGTTTATGGTTTATTTTTTTTAGGGCTTGTTTGGTTCACTACTAGAAATCTTAGCAAAAGCGTCATTAAGAAAATGATGTTTTTGCTAAAATTAATGCTGTATTTAGGAAAAACAGCATTAATTGCAGCATTAAGACTAATGCTGCATTTCCCAGTGCTGTTTTTTCCATTGCAGCATTAAGCTAATGCTGCTAGCAAAAAGCGGCATTAGTTGCAGCATTAACTAATGCCGCACAACTATACCACACCTTGCAGCATTTGATACATTAAAGCTGCATTTTTTAATCAAGTTGCAGCATTATTAGAGCTTATTGCTGCACTTTACACATTATTTTGCAGCATTATTTTAGACTAGTGCTGCATTTCACATCATATGTTTAGCTTCTTTTTTTTTGATAGTATCTGTTTAGCTTCTTTCTATTTGCTGATTTGCCAAAACAATAAAAAGAACAAATCTGAACAAAAACAAATCAAAACAATAACAGCAACAATAACATATCTAACCAAGAACAACAACAAGAATAAGAACAACAAGCAAAACAACAAGAAAAGAAGTCTCCATCATCAAATTAACAGAAGTCTGGAAAAAAATTACAAATTTGATGAAACAACTAATATATGTGAAATTAATAGACAAGTCTAAGAAAAATTACAAGGGTAAGAAGAAAAAGGAGAACATGAGAAAAAAATCGATGACATTCAACACTTCATCGGAATGGTTCTGCGCCGCTGCTTCGCCGCCCGTCCCTGGATCTTCAACCGCCACGCCAAACGACAACGCCGCCTCAACAGCCATGCATGTCGGTTTAGACTTCGCAACAAAACCACCCTCCGAACAGAACAACCTCCCGCGTCTCCAGAACCACCTCCGGCTGCGGCCTCTTCGAGCCGTATTTTCCCTGTTTTGACCTCTCCTCCTGCAATAGAAGAAAAGATCTGAGAGTTGAAGGGGGAGAGAGATAGAGAGTGAGAAAGAGGGAGAGATAGAGTGGTAGAGAGAAAGACTTACCTTAACCCATATCTGCGAAGTCCACCGCGTTGACTCCATGGATGATGGCGATCGAAAAGCCCCAAAGCTCCAAATCATTCGCACCGGCACAGCTTTTCCTTTCCATTCCCTATTCCTCGTCTGTTGAACACACAAAAACAAAGCAATTTAAAAATCGAATTTCAACGAAATGACGCATGGGCCGTATGATTATATGAATGAGCCAGTCTCATCCCACTGCCCAAAGGATGTGTCATGGTAGAAGGGGGACTAGATGCCTCTCCTCCCCAGTCAACTAAAGTAGCATATTTTTTAAATTTTATAAGTAATTCCTTGGGCCAAAATCCAAAGTGTTTGTTGTCCTTCTCTAAAGAAAGCCACCATTTTCCGGCTTTATACTCTAAATACAAAATTCCAAAATGTATTAGGTCATTAATTTTTGCTCTTAATAAACAGTATGATATAAAAGTAACTATAAATTTGTACCTACCCGTTGTACTCTTGGTTTTGTTACATAAATAACTCCTCCAATAGTTGATGTATGAGGAATGATGAGACAAGGAGACAAATATGGATTTGTGACTACGAAGACACATGCTGTGTCAAAGCACCTTATTATGTTTAACTACATGATGAGACTATAATCTATTTACAGAACCTCTTATTTCTTGAAAAATCAATTACTAAACTAATGAGCATAGATTTCACATTTGTTTTTATGTAGAAGTGTTGGCCGAATCACCATACTATATTTTAAAGGTATAGTATTAAGCATATGTTTATCCTCCATCCGTATTCTATAGCTCCATAATTTTCAATATGTATTCGAGAAGAACCGAATTGGCGTGCCTGTACTAGTTCTGGTTTGTATGTTGAAAGAAGTCCCAGCGCACCTATGAACTTAGCGTCATCATCCGAGTGGCTTACAACTTTTTTTACAACATCTATCAATGCCAACCCAAAGCTAGTATAGTTATTATGAGCAACATACTAATGAAAAGGATATGATAAACAACGCACGACATAATCAGAACCACGATTTTAATCTTTTCAAGATAACTTACATCTCATAAGATCTTCTTTACAAGTCAGCTTAAAAGGAACTGTTCGAAATGGACAACCTCCGTCTTTAAGTCCAAAATAAAGGCTTCCTTGAGTAAAACATCAATCCTTTCTTTCAACAGGAAATCTAGGCTTCATCTATGAATAAATTGTTTAGAACATATAAGATTATACAATAATTGATGGAATAAATTAAGTGAGGCATAAGTATGAGAATTACTTGTAATTGGTACGAATGGTTCTTTAACAACGGATGGTCAAAAGCTGGGTGCTAGCTTGTACAAATAAACGCAACCATACAGTTCTCCATGATCCATCTATAAGCGTATAAGTTAATCGATTATGTTAGGTACTTCTTATATTTCTCTATTTCACGTCATCTATTGAACTTAGATAACATACCTTTATAGTTTTAACTGCTGGCTTGTTTAGAAGTTTAACCTGCTTCTCCGGTTCCAACTCCACCTGTCGCGACAACTTCACGCCGCCTTGAACTCCATTGTATGTTCTAAGGAGCTAACATATAGACACAAACACCAAACCTTCATATGTATGAGAAATCAAGTGTAAGAATTTATCCATTTTTTTGTTATTGGAATAAATTTGTAATAATTAGAAGTCAGAGATACCTGCACCCACACAGTTCCATGTATGGTTTAGATGACATGAAATTGTTGTGTGCGATTGGTTTGTTCTAATATAGAGATAGATCCGAAGTGTTTGTTATAGATTTCAGCTAAGCAAACTGTGAATGGCTTTTTACAAATTTAATATATATACATGTACATGTGTATGAGTTATCAATGAATAATTATCATTTTCAATTTTCAATTTTTGGGAAATATTTACTACTTCATTTTCTCATATTAACTAAATCTGCAATAACCAATTAATCGTATACATAATGAATCAAGTAGGGGAGGCAATTCGTGTCACAGGCCGTGTTCGTGTCTGGTCATATTTGTGTCGAGACCCATATAGGATAAACCCGAACCTGACCCATATATTAAACGTGTCCGGTACTATGGACCCTAACCCGGCCTAAATAATTAACGGGTTACCCATCTTGTAACCCGTTTATTTCACTTAGTCATAAAAACTACTACGTAATAAAGAACTTATGCATAAAATAAATCACAATAAGTTGTGTCGGTAACAACTATAATTTCTTGATCATCACAAAACATGCTGAATCAGCATGCTGCAAGGTCATTAAAATGCATAAACTACAAGGTTACCTTAGTCAGGATTCCATGAAGACAAACAGACCAGAAAATAATATATTCTCTAACCTCATAACCAACCTTATTGCAGGAAAACAAAGGTAATAACTAGATTTCTGCACAAAAAAAGTATGAAGCTGAAATCGTAAATTCGCAATTCGCAAGCAACTGAAGGTGCATAAGGGCACTGTTGATGAATTGAAATTGCATATTTTAGTATGTTAACGAACTCTTCATAACTTGCTAATATGTGTAATTTATCTATTTGATCTCTCTTTCTAGACTTATGCTTGTCTTTGTAGTTTTGGTTGTTTTTATCTTATTTTGTAGGCAACGGCATGAATTAGAACGAAAGGGGCTAGTTGGGAAAGCTTGAATGAGGAATTGAGAGGCTTTGGAGGGGCCAAGAGAAGTGAAAAAGGAATTTGAAGACTTAATATGAAGAAGTCAAGTGATAAAGAGGCTAAAGTTGAAGACAAAGCAACTAATTTGCAAGTTCAAAATGAAGATTTAAAGGCCTATTTGAGAAGACAAGAGAAGAATATGGGGTCGTTATTGAAGATTTAGAAGAAAAGTGGTGAAAATTAGAGTCAAAGGTTGAAGTGGAAGGAAAAAACGAGAAGAACTTAACGGAAGCGGGGATAAAGTGCAAGATATCAAACATTTTAATGGCTTATTTGAAGGATTATTGACGGATGGGGGTTTAAACTGTCACTTTCCGAAAAGATTTATGAAGGCTGGGGGTATTTTAAAAGGATTCAGCAACTACGGGGGAGCCGAGCGTTGTTTCGGCGAAATAATCAACAAATCTCACGCGTCTTCTCCCTCTCTTCTCTCTCCCCGACGGAAAAAGACCAGAACCTCCATGAGAACTCGACCAAGCTCGAACCAGCCTTCGCCCTGACCTCAAATCCTCACCAAATCAGCTCAAATTGGTCCCAAATTACTCCCCAAGCCTCGCTCTCTCTAGTGCTACCCTCAATCCGGCCTAAGAACGAATGGACGAAAAAGCCCCAAATCAGTTAGGGTTCGTGAAGCTTCTGCAAATCAACGAAGGGGAAGGTCTAGGACGAATTGGAGGGTGAAGATTGAAGACTTGGGGGCTACGAAACCTTCCATCACTGCCTATATAAACCAAATATAAAGAAGAAGAAAGGGGGCTCTCACTCACGGTATTCCTAGCCGAAGCTCTGTCTCTCTTTTCTCTCTCGGCACTTGCCGGTTTCTGGGTTCATTTTGGTGATCCCGAGCTCGTCTTGAGCTATTACGGAGCAAGCAACAACCAAGGGAGAGAGGGTTCGTTATGGTTTTGCTCTGGGTTTGTTTTGCTCTGTTTTTGAGAACTGTTTTGGCTATGTTTTAGCTCTGTTTTTTTATTATGATTGCAACACAAGTAGTTTTGATATTCTGGGTTTAGTTAGCTGCTTTAGATTGATTGAGTTTAGTTGAATCAAATACTAGTAGTTTTTTCATCATTTGGTAGCAAGTTTGTGTTGTTTGGTTGAATTGAAGAGTAGTTGACCTTGAATATAATGAATATCTTCATGAATGCTCTTGATTCTTGTGTCTTGCTCTTCAATATGAACAACTAAGCTACTTGTTGGGTTGATTGATGAAGATAGATGACTTGTGTGTGAGAAATTCAATTGTTCTTCTAGTTTTATAAGTTTGGATGTCGAATTCGTAGTATTCAAGTGTTGAATTTCAAATCCGAATTGTGGTTTGATCTTTCATATGGAAACGCTCTCGTTTACATATGAAAGATGCTTGACATAACTCGATTTTGCATTTCACTCTTGAATACAAGAGCTAGACAAATCCTCTTACTATATAATCCATGCTTTCCTTTGACATAAACTTTGGGTGTTGATGTTGGAATAGATGCCCTAGAGGCAATCATAGATTTATTATGAACAATGTTTTGGCTAGAATATTCATTTATTATTTATGGCGATATTTAATATAATGAAGTCCTTAGATAAATTGTGTTATTTATCTTAAATGTCCCTAGTCCATTATATTGATTAATAGGACAATCAAATATAGACTAGTATATGGGTAGATTGATATGGAGATATCAAGTCTAACATATGGGTATGCATTAGGAGTAATGGCATACTGGATTGACCCACGACGAAAAGGATACATTAGATTATGCGAAGTCACAATCGCTTTTCGTAGTGCTAATATTATTGCAATCCTTGGACTTGAAGTCACAAGATACTCTAGTTGTGAAATATTGCGCTTTGATGTTATCAAACGTTACACCGTAACTGGGTAATCATAAAGGTGGCTATCGGGCGTGATAGGAAGCAAGCTTAGAGATCGTAGTGATGTAGATAGGATTTGTCCCTCCCACATAATGGGGGTAAATATCCACGGCCACTCGAGGGATGAGGCTTATTGAATGTCTGGCCAGACTCAGATAAATTAATATAGAGATATTAATGTTATCTGCAAGCATAAGCATATTCCCAGGATCGAGGAACTATGGATTGGATATACGAGTGTGACTATTTATGTCTCGGGTCCAATCCGGATATGGAGACAAAGGGATAATGCAATATGACATATTGGGCACAAAGGTTTGTCGGGATCACTGACTATTTCTATTGGTTGGGTTGCATGGATGTGTTGCTAGACACCGCTCCATGTTAGTAATAGTTACTACCAACTATATAGAAACCTATGGGGTCACACGTCAAATAGAGTAGAGCTAGATTTGGGATTAATTAATATGGATTAATTAATAGAAGGATCATTGTGCAACACCTTGCAAACTTAGTAGGACTAATTTGCAAGGAAGGGAATAGTTCTAGTCCTACTAGAACAAGAAAACTCTTTTATGGAAACAACAAGGAGTTGTTGGAGTATATAAAGGAGGCTCTAGCTTCCTTCCCACAACATGAGTTATTATTAGACATAACACATAAAGAGTGGGAGAGAGCAAAAGAGAGAGCAAGACAAAGAGCTAAGGCCGAAACTCTAGCCCCCGTCCGCCCCCTCTACCCGACGGCAAAAGGAGGCCGCCCCCTCCTTTGTGCTTTGTTGCTTTGATCTTCATCCGTCTTCCTCCGGGTTCAAGCTAGCACTTGTTGTGAAGGAAGAATCTAGATCTCACCTCTAGACGTGGATCAACCGTAGAGACGAGGACATCATTCTTCGTGTGATCTCACAAATCAAAAGGTACACATCTTCTATGTCCTTAATCATGTTATGATGTCTCTTCCTGTGATCCTTGGTGGGCTTTGAGTATGATTAATTTTTGTTATTCCGCTGCGTTACCTACGTCAAAACCCAACAGTGGTATCAGAGCCACAGGTCCTAGAGCATAACATGATATTATGTGTTTACGATTTCAGTTCATACACCGTATTATTGTTTATTACGCGAAAACTGAAAAATTGGCATAGTAGATGCAATATTGAATTTGATTCAATCAAACAAGACCCAATTTAACATTGGATGTTAGAATTGGTGAGTTTAATCACATAGGATGTGAATAATTGGGTTCTTGAAAAATTAGGGTTCATGGGCACATGATTGAAAAGGGGTTTTCAATTATGGAAACAAAATTATGGAAAAAATCCATATGGAAACAACCTTGCTTGGGCAACAAGGAAGGAGGAAGGGTACTAGGGCCGAAACCCTAGCCACCCGCCCCTTCATTGCGCGCCAAGCAAGGCCGCGACCCCCTAGGCGTGCGGCGGTCCTAGGGTTCGGGCCACTTGTTGGCTTGGACCCTTTGGACCGTTGTGAAACCCTAGTTACCCAATTTCATTAAAATTAAACAAGCGCGTTAAAAATTGGTTTTAACTGTATTATGTGCTTTATTGCATGGTGGATGGATATGGCCTAGGATTGTGGATGTTTATTGTTTTGTGGTTTTGTTTACGGCCTGCGAGCTGATCAAATTAATGTAATAAATAATTAAGTTTTACGGCCTGCGAGTCGTCCTTTTCTCCTCGACATGTGAGGCTTTTGTTATGTATTTATTCTAGATGTTAGGCTAGAATTAGAAGTATTTAGATGATAGCCAAGAACATGGAGAAAAAGACCGGAGAACCAAAGGAGCCAAAAGACATCCCTAGGCGCGCAGCTATGGTGGAGCACATGGAGATGAGCTCGACACTTTAGGGCAATTAGATATTATCATTGGCTTGATAATATCATTAGTCTAGAGGCCATATCCATGCCACGTTTTTTTATTTTTGTGGATGTTTATTATTCATGCCTTGTTATTTATTTTGTGTGTATGGCGCTACAAGCAAAACGATAACAAGATAATAATAAACAAGGTTGGTCTTTTATTGTGGATGGCCCAATCCAAATAAGTAGACCATGTTGATAAGATCAACCAAACAACTTAAAAGAAATCCCTCAATTAAATATTGCGTTTTGCCTTCTCTTGTCAAAACACCCTTGATGATCATGGCCTATTAAAATTCGGGCTTGCCAAAGCAAGGCGATTTTAATTTTTCATGATGTGTTGCGGACGACGCAAGCTAGTAATGCGTGTATGTTGAAAACAAGAGGTTGGACGCAACTAGGCAAGAGTCAATTGGATTGATGAGCTTAGAGGCATGACAATTAGGAGTTATCCAATTGGATAATGAATAAAAGGAATTTATTCACCTAATTGGACCAAGAGTTGCATGGGATGCAATTGGAATGGTTCCTACCTAAATAACCAATTCTTGGGTGACTTGCCAAAGCAAGCTCAAGAAGAAGTGAAAAAGGGATCTTGGACCCACTAGAAAGTATAAAGATATTTTCCGCTTTAATAGTGAGGGCTATTAATCCGAGAAAAATAGTGGGAGCTATATTTAATGATCTAGCCATTGTTAAATATAGTTAAATTGTTCAAAATACTAAATTGCATATTTCTCGTTTTGTATAATTCCAAATGGCAAACAACAACGCATCGAGTTCATCCCTACGATCTGTCCTTGAGAAGGATAAAATTGTCTGGAACAAATTTCCTTGACTGGTACAGAAACTTGAGGATTGTCCTCAAGCAAGAAAAGAACCTGTACGTCTTGGACACTCCAATTCCAGACCCACCACAAGATGAGTCTGTACTAGCGGAAGTAAGGGCATGTCAGAAACATATTGATGATTCTAATGACGTGACTTGCCTCATGCTTTGCACCATGTCTGGTGAGCTTCAGAAGCAACACGAGAACATGGAAGCCTATGATATGATCAGACACTTGAAACAATTGTTTCAGGAACAGGCAAGGCATGAGCGCTATGAGGTGTCTAAAGCATTGTTCAAAAGTAGTCTTGCAGAGGGGAATCCTGTAGGCCCTCATGTACTCCGAATGATCGGGTACATAGAAAACCTTGAGAGACTGGGGTTCCCACTCGGCCAGGACTTGGCGACTGATCTCGTCTTGCAATCGTTGCCTGACAGTTATAATCAGTTCATCATGAACTATAATATGAATGAGATCAACAAGTCTTTGCCAGACCTATTGAACATGCTAAAGACAGCTGAGCAAAGCATCAATAAAGGCAAGGGCAAGGCCATAATGATGGTACACAAGAAGAAGGGCAAGTCAGTTGCATCTACTTCAAAAGGAAAACGCAAGAAAGTTGCGAAATCCAAGGATGCCCTGAAGCCTAGTGGAGGCGTGGCTAAAGGTGAGTGTCACTACTGCAGCCAGCCGGGTCACTGGAGGAGGAATTGCCCTAAATATCTGGAGGATAAGAAGCTTGGAATAGTGATTCCACCACCACCAGGTATTTATGTTATAGACGTCAATCTCTCTATTTCATCATCCTGGGTATTAGATACCGGATGTGGTTCTCACATTTGTCGTAATGTGCAGGATTTGAAAAGAAGTAGAAGATTGCGAAAAGGGGAGATAGACTTGCGCGTCGGGAATGGTGCAAATGTTGCTGCATTAGTCGTAGGCGTTTATGAGCTATCTTTTCCTTCTGGAATTATTTTAGAATTAGACAATTGATTTTATGTGCCTGCTATGAGCAGAAACATTATTTCCGTTTCTTGTTTAGACGAGAAAGGTTTTTCTATTTCAATAAAGGACAAGTGTTGCTCCATTTATTTTGATAGTATGCACTATTGTAGTGCGCATTTGTCTAATGGATTGTATATCCTTGATCTAAATAATCCAATCTATAACATAAATACTAAAAGGATTAAAACTAATGATTTAAATCCTACATATCTATGGCACTGTCGTTTAGGCCATATAAATGAGAAACGCATATCTAGACTCCATAAGGATGGACTTCTAGACTCATTTGATTTGGAATCATATGAGACATGTGAATCTTGTTTATTAGGAAAAATGACAAAGTCCCCTTTCAATAAGAAAGGCAAGCGGACTAGTGAGTTATTGGCACTCATACATACTGATGTATGCGGGCCATTCCCCACGCCTGCCAGAGGTGGTTATACCTACTTCATCACATTTATTGATGATTTCAGTAGATATGGATTTGTATACCTTATGAAGGCCAAATCCGAATCCTTTGAATTGTTCAAGGAATTCAAGAATGAAGTAGAGAAGCAACTTGGGAAGAGTATTAAAGCTCTACGATCGGATCGTGGAGGAGAATACTTAAGCCAAGAGTTTGATGAGTATCTTAGAGAGTGTGGGATAGTATCCCAGCTCACTCCACCCGGAACACCACAATGGAATGGTGTATCTGAGAGGAGGAATCGCGCTCTATTAGATATGGTGCGATCTATGATGTCTCAAACAGATCTTCCGATATCCTAATGGGGACATGCTCTAATGACGGCAGCTTTTACCATTAACCGTGTTCCATCCAAATCAGTCATGAAGACGCCATATGAGATATGGACTGGGAAGCGTCCCATAGTGTCGTTTATGAAGATTTGGGGCTGCGACGTCTATGTAAAGCGTTTACAAACAGACAAGCTCGGGCCTAAAGCGGATAAGTGTAAGTTTGTGGGATATCCTAAAGAGACTAAAGGATATTATTTCTATAACCCTACCGAGAACAAAGTGTTTATTGCACGGACCGGCGTGTTTCTAGAAAGAGAACTAGTCTCTAAAGAAGCAAGTGGGAGGGTTGTAGAACTTGAAGAAATTCATGACCCACAAACCACTGAACCAATAATGGAACATGAACAGGAACCACAAGAGGTTGTGGAAGAACCTGTTCAGGTAACACAGGAACTCCGTAGATCAGGATGAGTGCGTCATGAGCCAGAGAGGTATGGACTTCTCGTGACTGAGCCCGGTGACGTACCACTCATGGAAGATGGTTAGAAGCCATGAGTGGCCCAGACTCTAAGAAGTGGTTAGAAGCCATGAGATCCGAAATGGATTCCATATACACCAACAAAGTATGGACTTTGGTGGAAGCACCCGAAGGGGCTCGACCCATAGGGTGCAAGTGGGTCTTCAAGAAGAAGACCGAAATGGATGGCAAGGTAGTTGCCTATAAGGGGCGATTTGTGGCCAAAGGTTATAGACAGATTCATGGTATTGACTATGATGAGACCTTATCACCAGTCGCCATGACTAAATCCATTCGAATCTTACTTGCTATTGCAGCATACTACGACTATGAGATTTGGCAAATGGATGTCAAAACAGCGTTCCTTTATGGGAACCTCCTTGAGGATGTGTACATGACACAACCGGAGGGTTTTGAGGATCCAGAGAATGCCAATAAAGTCTGTAAGCTGCAAAGGTCCATTTATGGATTAAAGCAAGCTTTTAGGAGCTGGAATCGACGTTTTGATGACGCGGTCAAAGAGTTTGGCTTCATCAAGAACGAAGATGAGCCTTGTGTTTACAAGAAGGTTGGTGGGAGCTCTATAGTATTTCTGGTCTTGTATGTGGATGACATACTAATCATTGGCAATGACATTCCTACTCTGCAATCTGTTAAAGATTGGCTAGGAAAGTGCTTTGCGATGAAAGACTTAGGAGACGCAGCCTATATACTGGGTATAAAGATCTATAGAGATAGATCTAAAAGGTTGCTTGGCCTAATTCAGAGTACATATATTGACAAGGTGTTGAAGAGGTTCAACATGCAAGATTCCAAGAAGGGATTCTTGCCCATGTCACATGGAGTCACTCTTTCCAAGAATGATTGTCCCTCCAACGAGATGGAGAAGGACCGCATGAGCAGGATACCCTATGCTTCGGCCATAGGATCCATCATGTACGCCATGCTATGTACTAGACCAGACGTATCATACGCGTTGAGTATGGTGAGCAGATATCAGTCCAATCCGGGTGAGAGTCACTGGATTGCTGTCAAGAACATCCTAAAATACTTGAGAAGAACTAAGGATGTATTCTTGATATTTGGAGGAATGGAAGAGCTAAGTGTAAAGGGTTACACTGACGCAAGCTTCCAAACCGACAAGGATGATTACAGATCGCAGTCTGGATACGTGTTTTGCCTGAATGGAGGAGCTGTGAGCTGGAAGAGTTCCAAGCAAGGCACAGTTGCTGATTCTACAACAGAAGCTGAGTACATTGCTGCTGCGGAAGCAGCAAAAGAGGCAGTATGGATAAAGAAGTTTATCACTGAGCTCGGTGTGGTCCCTAGCATTGTGGATCCCGTAGAGTTGTACTGTGACAACTCTGGGGAAATCGCACAGGCGAAGGAACCAAGATCGCACCAAAAGTCAAAGCATGTACTTAGGAGATTCCATCTTATTCGTGATATGATCGATCGAGGAGATGTGAAGATATGCAAGATTCCGACAGATGACAACGTGTCAGATCCGCTCACGAAACCTCTTGCGCAGCGAAAGCATGAAGGGCACGCCAGATCTATAGGCATACGAGATGCGCCAGATTGGCTCTAGTGCAAGTGGGAGACTGTCGGAATAGATGCCCTAGAGGCAATCATAGATTTAGTATGAACAATGTTTTGGCTAGAATATTCATTTATTATTTATGGCAATATTTAATATAATGAAGTCCTTAGATAAATTGTGTTATTTATCTTAAAAAACCCTAGTCCATTATATTGATTAATAGGACAATCAAATATAGACTAGTATATGGGTAGATTGATATGGAGATATCAAGTCTAACAAATGGGTATGCATTAGGAGTAATGGCAAACTGGATTGACCCACGACGAAAAGGATACATAGATTATGTGAAGTCACAATCGCTTTTCGTAGTGCTAATATTATTGCAATCCTTGGACTTGAAGTCACTAGATACTCTAGTTGTGAAATATTGCGCTTTGATGTTATGAAACGTTACACCGTAACTGGGTAATCATAAAGGTGGCTATCGGGCGTGATAAGAAGCAAGCTTAGAGATCGTAGTGATGTAGATAGGATTTGTCCCTCCCACATAATGGGGGTAAATATCCACGGCCACTCGAGGGATGAGGCTTATTGAATGTCTGGCAAGACTCAGATAAATTAATATAGAGATATTAATGTTATCTGCAAGCATAAGCATATTCCCAGGATCGAGGAACTATGGATTGGATATACGAGTGTTACTATTTATGTCTCGGGTCCAATCCGGATATGGAGACAAAGGGATAATGCAATATGACATATTGGGCACAAAGGTTTGTCGGGATCACTGACTATTTCTATTGGTTGGGTTGCATGGATGTGTTGCTAGACACCGCTCCATGTTAGTAATAGTTACTACCAACTATATAGAAACCTATGGGGTCACACGTCAATTAGAGTAGAGCTAGATTTGGGATTAATTAATATGGATTAATTAATAAAAGGATCATTGTGCAACACCTTGCAAACTTAGTAGGACTAATTTGCAAGGAAGGGAATAGTCTAGTCCTACTAGAACAAGAAAACTCTTTTATGGAAACAACAAGGAGTTGTTGGAGTATATAAAGGAGGCTCTAGCTTCCTTCCCACAACATGAGTTATTATTAGACATAACACATAAAGAGTGGGAGAGAGCAAAAGAGAGAGCAAGACAAAGAGCTAGGGCCGAAACCCTAGCCCCCGTCCGCCCCCTCTACCCGACGACAAAAGGAGGCCACCCCCTCCTTTGTGCTTTGTTGCTTTGTTGCTTTGATCTTCATCCCTCTTCCTCCGGGTTCAAGCTAGCACTTGTTGTGAAGGAAGAATCTAGATCTCACCTCTAGACGTGGATCAACCGTAGAGACGAGGACAGCATTCTTCGTGTGATCTCACAAATCAAAAGGTACACATATTCTATGTCCTTAATCATGTTATGATATCTCTTCCTGTGATCCTTGGTGGGCTTTGAGTAGGATTAATTTTTGTTATTCCGCTGCGTTACCTACGTCAAAACCCAACAAAAGATGCTCACACACAAGGCCTCTATTGGAATCAATTAACCCAACTTACTCTCTTATTGACAAACTCATTTGAATCATACTAGTAATAGTGTTAGTAGTTGTTTGTTTTCTTTCTTAGTCATTTGCTCTAGCAATATAAACAACTCTTGCTCCATCACTTGAGTGGTGGATTCAATGCTTGGCTATCTCTTAAGCCTTTGAGAAACTCGCTTTTCAATTTAGTCAGTTGCTTAGTAGTTTACTAGTTGGCTCTAGAGTGCTTATTCTCTTTCCCAATCCTTGTGGAAATCGACCATGTTCTTACTCGGGTACTACTTGTAGCGATATCCTATACTTGGGATTATCGACATCAACAAGTTTTTGGCGCCGTTGCCGGGGATTGGTGCTAAGAGACTCACTCTTTAATTACTTTCTTGTTTTGCTTGTTTTTAATTTTTAGATACGCTTGAAGAAAATTTTGGGTTCATTTTTGAACTTTGGAACAAAAAAAGCGAAAAGTGAAAAAAAATCACAAAAACAAACTCCTAGCTTGTGTTAGGCAACCCTCCTTAACTTTATTGAGCTTGGGTTGCGTGAGTGTGTGGAAACGTGATAGTACTCATAGATTGCATCGCAATTTACTTGAAGAATAGGGTAGAAGTCCCTTTAGTGAAAATACTTCTACTAGTGGTAGTAGTAGTTTCTCCCAATCCAACGATTCTAGCTCTCTTAATAGATTTGGAATCATGGATGGAGATGATGGGCATAGTAGCAACAATGAGATGATGCCATTTCGCTCACATAGAGAGTTGATGCATCCATCTCGACAAATTTCACCATCTTTCTTTGTGTTTCCATTAAATGAAAGAAATTTTGATGTCAAACCGGGCACAATTCAACTTCTTCCCAAGTTTCATGGCCTAGAGTCCGAGAGTGCTTACTCTCATCTTAAGGATTTCAATGATGTTGCCTCAACGGTTAATTGCAATGGTGTCTCTAGTAACACTATAAGGCTTAGGTTGTTTCCTTTCTCTTTAAAGGACAAAGCCAATGCATGGCTTCACTCCTTGAGACCTAGGACCATAGGCACATGGGAAGAATTATAGAAAGAGTTTCTTAAGAAATTTTTCCCTACTTACAAACAAAATGTCATAAAAAGGCAAATTGTTACTTTTTGTGCTAAGGAGGGAGATCCACTTCCCCAAGCTTGGGAACGCTTCAAGGATCTCTTCATTGCTTGCCCTCACCATGGATTTGAGACATGGAGATTAATTAGCTCCTTTTATGATGGTTTGCCATGCGACCATAAGCACACAATTGAATCCATGAGTGGGGGAGATTTTTTTACAAAAGGTGAAGATGAGGGTTGGGATTGTCTAGATGAAATTTGTGAGAAAGTCCAATCTTGTGACATTAATGAGCCTTCTAAGGATGCTAACTCTAAGCCTAAAGGTACCATGTATCAACTTAAGGCTAACAGTGAGGCATTGTGCTCATTTTGTAGTGATAACTCTCATGAGTTCAGCAAATGTCCCGATTTTCTAAGAGCCCAAGAGCTCATGAGTGAGCAAGTGAATATGTTTCTAAAAATTATAGGAAGCCCTATAATAACTCACCCTACTCAGAGACATACAACTCCAATTAGAGGAATCACCCAAATTTCTCATGGAGACAAGGCCAAGACACCCAAGTAAACCCCTCAAGCTCCACTTATGTTCCACCTAACAATGGAGTCTAGAAGAGACCTTTGAGCAATTTATGGTCTCCCAAAACCAAACCAACCATGATTTGAGGAAGTCGAACCAAGAGTTGCAAAAATCCAACCAAGAGTTGCAAAACTCTAACCACGGGTTGAAAAATGCATTAGCTAGGTTGGAGTCTACCATAAATGCTCAAGAGAAGGGAAAATTCCCATCTCAATCTCAAAAAAACCCTAGGGGGCAAAACTTTAACCATATGGAACATGATAAGCCATCACCGTGTTGAGAAGTGGGAAGGTTGTTAACAATGGACTTTCAAGTGGGGAGTCCATTGAAAATGAGGGAGAAGAGGAATGTGAGAAGAGTGATTACCAAGAGAGAGTTGTCGACTCAAAAGAGTCAAAGAGGAGTCTTGACAAGGGTAAACAAGTAGTGGAAGAAAGTGAGGAAATTAAGGTTCCTCCACCATTTCCCCAAATACTTTTAGCCTCTACTAAGAAAGCTAGCAACCAAGATATTCTTGAGACATTTTAAAATGTCAAGATAAACATCCCTCTCTTGGATGCTATCAAGCAAATTCCGGATTATGCCAAGTTTCTCAAGGATCTTTGCACTTTCAAGAGAACTCTTCAAGTGAGAAAGAAGGCTTTTCTCACCGAGCAAGTGAGTTCAATTCTCCAAAATAATCTCCCTCCCAAGTATAAATATCCGGGTTCACCTACTATTACTTGCACCAATGGAGATCATAAAATTCATAATTCTTTATTAGATTTGGGTGCAAGTGTAAACCTCCTTCCATACTCGGTGTATGAGAAGTTGGGGTTGGGTGAGTTGAAACCCACAAGAGTGACTCTACAATTGGCGGATAGATCCACTAGAGTCCCTAGAGGTATCATTGAGGATGTCTTGGTTCAAGTGAACCAATGTTATTATCCGGTGAATTTTATAGTTTTAGACACCTCCCCTTTGGCTAGTGGCACATCATCCATTCTTATTATTTTAGGAAGACCATTTATTGCTACTTCTAATGCAATAATAAACTGTAGAAGTGGTAAGATGAATATTACATTTGGGAACATGACGTTAGAGCTTAATATTTTTAATGCATTTATTCACCGAAGCACACAAGATGATGATGATATGTGTGAAGTGGGTTGGGTAGAATCATGTGTTGAAGATGTTTATACTCTAGCTACATGTTCCAAAGATTCAAGTGAGCTCACTTTAGAAGAATTGGAATTTTTCTATGATGATAACACTCCCCTTTCATCTCTTCTCATGGAAGAAGAATTTGACTTTGATGAAGGAGAGAGACTCTTTGGCCAACTTGACCAAGTCATTGAGTCGACTCATGAGCATTCTAGTGTTGATATTGAGTTGCATGGAAGTGAGGTGATACCTCCCATTGTGAGGGTTCCACCAATTTGTGAGTTGAAACCCCTTCCGTTAGATTTGAAATATGCATTTCTTGGGGTTAATGATACATATCCTATTATCATCTCATCTTTCCTTGATTTTGAGCAAGAAAAGAGGTTGCTTGAAGTTTTGAAGGATTACAAGGGTGCCATAGGATGGTCCATTGAGGATATTAGAGGCATTAGTGCTTCCATTTGCACCCATAGAATTCATTTAGAGGAAAATGCCAAAACTTCAAGGGAGCCTCAAAGGAGGTTGAACCCTCACATGCAAGAAGTTGTGAGAGCCGAGGTGCTCAAGTTGTTGGATGCGGGTATGATTTACCCCATCTCGGATAGTAAATGGGTAAGTCCTACCCAAGTGGTCCCTAAAACATCGGGGGGTCACCGTTGTGGAAAATGAGAAGGGTGAACTTGTGACCACTAGAGTTCCTACTAAGTGGCGGATGTGCATTGATTATAGGAAATTAAATGCCGTCACTAGGAAGGATCACTTTCCCCTTCCATTCATAGATCAAATGTTAGAAAGGTTAGAGGGGCATGATTTTTATTGTTTTTTAGATGGCTACTCGGGTTATAATCAAATTTCCATAGATCCAATGGACCAAGAGAAAACCACTTTCACTTGTCCATTTAGAACATTTGCCTATAGAAGGATGCCTTTTGGTTTGTTTAACGCCCCGGCTACTTTTCAACGTTGCATGTTAAGCATATTTTCGGACATGGTAGAAAAATGCATGGAAGTTCTTATGGACGATTTTTCGGTGCATGGAAAATCATTTGATACTTGTCTTCGAAATCTTGAGATGGTTTTGAGAAGATGTGAAGAAAATAATTTAGTTTTGAATTGGGAAAGATGCCACTTTATGGTTAGGCAAGGAATTGTTTTGGGTCATGTTATTTCCTCTCATGGTTTTGGTGTAGATAAGGCTAAAGTAGATGTGATTTTTAATCTTCCACCTCCTAAATGTGTTAAGGATGTTAGATCTTTCCTATTTCATGCGGGATTTTATAGGAGATTTATCAAGGACTTTAGCTCACTTGCTAAGCCCTTGAGCAATCTCCTTCAAAAGGAAAATTCATTAGAGTGGTCTAGTGCATGCCAAGAGGCCTTTAAGAAGTTGAAGAATTTATTGGTAACGGCCCCTATCATGCAACCACCGAAATTGACTCTTCCTTTTGAAATCATGTGTGATGCTAGTGACCATGCGGTTGGTGCCGTTTTGGGTCAAAGAGGTGAAGATAAGAAACCACATGTTATCTACTATGCAAGTAAAACCTTGAATGATGCTCAATTAAATCATTCCACTGCGGAAAAAGAGCTTTTGGCCATGGTGTTTTCTATTGAAAAATTTAGGCCATACTTGCTTGGTTCAAAAGTACTTGTCTACGCCGACCATGCCGCCTTGAAATACCTTTTCACAAAGAATGATTGCAAACCTCGTTTAATCCGTTGGGTACTTTTGCTTCGAGTTTGATATTGAAATCAAGGATAAACGAGGTGTGGAAAATGTTGTGGCGGATCACTTGTCTAGGATTGACATTCCTAAGCCAAAAATCTCCTTGACTATTCTTGAAACTTTTCTGGATGAACATCTATTTGCCCTTTTAAATGTTCCTTGGTTTGCCGATATTGCTAATTATCTTGTTTGTGGAATTTTCCTGGAAAATTTAAAAGGACAAGAGAAGTTGAGATTTGTGAGAGAATGCCGGAATTTCTTTTGGGATGACCCTTTCTTGTTTACATATTGCCCGGGTCAAATTGTTAGAAGGTGCATCCCAAATGAAAAGTTTCATAGTGTTCTTTCATTTTTCCATGAGTGTGCTTGTGGAGGCCATTTTCGGCTAGAAAAACCGCCGCCAAGATTTTGCAAAGTGGTTTATAATGGCCTACTATTTTTAGTGATGCATTTCATTAAATAAATATGATTCCCTTGAACCCCATTTTAATTATTGAAATATTTGATTGTTGGGGTATTGACTTCATGGGTCCATTCCCATCATCCTTTGGAAACCTATATATACTCTTGGCGGTGGATTATGTGTCAAAGTGGGTTGAAGCTATACCTTCAAATACCAATGATCATAGAGTGGTGATTAAGTTTCTTCAACACCACATTTTATCTCGTTTTGGCATGCCATGAGCTATCATTAGCGATGAAGGGAAACATTTTTGCAATAGGCCTTTTGAGAGCCTCGTGAAAAAGTATGGGATTGTGCATAAAGTTGGCACACCATACCAGCCACAAACTAGTGGGCAAGTGGAAGTTTCTAATAGGGAAATTAAAATAATTTTGGAGAAAACGGTAAACCCAAATCGCAAAGATTGGTCTTTGAGGTTGGTTGATGCTCTTTCGGCTTACTGTACCGCTTACAAGACTCCCATTGGTGTGTCTCCATATAGACTAGTGTATGGAAATGCATGCCATCTTCCGGTGGAGTTAGAGCACAAGGCCTATTGGGCTATTGTGCACAAGAGATTCCGGCAGGGAGACCTCCGTGTACACCGTACGTAGTGGATCAGGGATCACACAGGAAGAATAGGGGTGTGTGTAGGGAGAGAGTAAGTCAGTAGCAATGTCTGAGAGAGAGACAGAGGTTTGGCAGAGCTTCCGCGTATGGCAGTGTTGTTCTTTTTTTTTATGGAAAGGTCGACGATATATATATACTGGAGAACGTGACCGTTGTAGTGTGGTTAATGCGCCCATTGATGGCGGCTTAATTGGCTTAACCATAACGGCACGTTCGTCCGAGTATATAGGAACCGTTAGAGCACGTGGTGCGCGAGTACCGGAACCGTTACGAGGTTGACCGGGTTTGACCGGATTGACCGGGTCTAGGGAGCTCGTGCCATAGATCTCTCAAAACAGTTACTAAAGGTCGCGCGCGGGCTTGGCTCGCACGCGACAGGGCTTACTCTAGCCTCCAGACCACAAAGTCCCTACAAGTCCCGTGCAGTGGTATGCGAGGGCTCTGTCTCGCAGCCCCCACATGGATCAGCTCGGCTGGTGATCCTGTGTGTGTGGAGCACAATATGGTGTGCTGGATGGTCGCCACGTGGCCTAGATCTGCCATGTCATAAAGCAGTATCTACATTAGCCCCCTTTCTGCGCGTGAAGGCTCGTAGCTGTATAGGCTTCCATGCGCGGAAACCAACATGCGCGTCGTCGCCACGCACCAATTCAAATACGGGTAAGTTCAGCCCCCGTGCGTGTCATTATGACCTAAAACCCCTAGAGTCGTGCCGTCTGACCTTTAGGGTTTTAGGCGTGACGTCAGCCCGTCCTGTGATTGCGCGATACGACGGTGACGGTTGCGATTCGACTACTGAAGGGACGCAACCCTTCATTCTTTTGGATAAATACCTTGTATCCCATTATTGCAAAGCATCACTTCTTTCTCTTAAAGTGAATGGTACCCGGAGATCTTCGAGAGCAGATCCAGATCATCAACCACCAGTTCAGAACTGCAAATCGTATTCTTCAACTGTGCATATCCAAGCAGGCTTCAAGGAAACAAGGTTGGCCTCGTTTACTTTTTGATTTTAAAATACCGGCGTTTGCCTTGAACTGCGTTGAATCTGTAAACCCATGAAATCTGTGAAGAGGCTTTGATCTTTAAACCTGCTTCGTTTTTAACCTTTCAACAATATTGGGTCTTGCAAATCCCCAATTTCTGAAATCGGCACCGGAACTGTCTGCTTTCCTTTGCATAGATCTCAAATTCCAAAATTCAAACTGAAGTGTGGTATTTCTCCCCCCCTTTTTTTTTTGCCCTTTCGCAGGAATGGCCAAAACAAGAGTAACCAGACCCGTCAAGGAAGATGAAGAGATGCCGGAGCTTCCGCAGGCTCTGTGGCGAAAAGCCCCCTTTCTGGGTGGGAAAGATTTTTACCACGCGAGGGTGAAGGCGAAGAGGATGCCTGATCCTGTTCCCGTTGAGCAGTTGTTAACACTGACTCGCCCAGTTAACTCAGCCTTGCTCGAGTTAGTTGGCTCCGAGGATGTGGTTCGATTGGGAATCGAGAATGGGCACTTCCCATACACTGGAATTTCTACTCAGGCGTTTGTCCAGAAATTGGACTATATGGATGAGTGGACTGACCATGTTTTGGGTAATTACGCCGAAACTCTCGATGAAGCCGGCATTTTCTTCGCTGTCCGTGCTATGAAGGGTGCTGCCGTGAAGTTGGATCAGTCCATGCTTCTAGACCTTTTGTCCCGCTATTCGCCTGCGACTCACACGTTTCACTTTGCTGAGTTCGAGGCTGCCCCCACGCTCGAGGACGTTCAAATGCTATATGAGCTTTCCCCCATGGGCGAGGTGGACCCCTTGAGTCACTTAAGAACATCTGCGGAATTGGCCTTGTACGCGCAGATGGAGGAGTGCCTAGCAGAGGTAAAGAAAATCTCCACTCGGTGGACCAGTACGAAACCTCTTCCGAACTGGCAGCTTGTTGATACATCTGCGAAGAATACCTGGAACAAGTGGTTGCAGTACTTCTTCCGAGACTATGCGAGCAGCAGCATTACTAAGAAGCTTTTGAGCGGAAACCCGAAGGCCGAGAATTACGTAGAGGGCAAGGGTTATCATCTGACCCTTTGCGCCTTTCTTTGTGCTTGGCTGTCGAGGTATCTGATTGATGGTCACCCCCATGACGGGGTCTTCTACCATGTGCTGCCACTTGCGGTGAGGCTCGCTCTTGGCCAGAGGGTCGCGCTCGGACCCTTGGTCTTGGGCACGTTATATTATAGGCTGGACCAGCTGGTTCTGGCGATGAGGGAATCGCGCGGCCGTCTCGATGTTCTGACCTTTGTCAATATCAGCTTTTTGACAATGTGGGTTTTTGAGCGCTGGCCGTCTTATGCTCCAACTCCCCTCCCACTTGAGAAGTGGTGTCCCCCAGGCGAGACGGAAGCGTTCAACAGCGGGAGAGCTGCGAGATGGTTTGGAGCAAGCAACACCAAGTGTACTTGGAGCTTGATATGCGACAAACGAAGGGAGTTCACTGCCAGGCCCTACGCCACACGTGTCGAGAATGTGCGGTGGTTTCCAAAGCTATATCCTTCCAAAGGCATGGTCTTGTCAGAAGACCTCCTTTTTGAAAAGGGGCCGCATTTCCACGAGCGCTATCGTGAGTTCTTTTGCTGGTGTCTGCGAGGTTCTCTTCCTGCACTTGCAGAGCACATTCGTGAGCTCGTGCCACGATATGAAAGGCTTACAGTGGATGTTGACCCCACTCGGGTCTCTCCTCAGTTTGGTTTCGATGCGGTGGCCCCATCAATCTGGCCCCAGTCTATCGTCAGAGGGTGCTACAAGCGCTTGCTGACAAAGGAGTGCAAGACGGTCCTCATGAGCAATCTTCCCTTCGAGCAGCCTGCGGGAACTCGCAAGGGGGGTTGTTCCCAGAACTGGATCACATACTGGATTGCCCAGCAGACGAGGATGGAGACGGAGGCGGCGGCGCAGCTAGGAAGGGCCCCCTTGATCAAGAGAAACTCTTTTCCGTTTCGCCCCAATTGCAGTTTGAGCGAGTCTGAGTACGGTTGCTACTCGTTGTTGGACCGCGAGAATCATTTGTGCCCCGATTTCATTCTGAAGGAGCAGGTCGATGCAATCAAGAAGGGTGACACGCAGGTCATCAAATATAGCAAGGCGTTTGCTGAGGTAAGCAGTTTCCTTGTGTGCTTTGAGCTCCTCTTCGATCACAGGTTCGTGACTGTTGTCGGGGAACTGTGCCAACAGGTCCGCTACCGCCTGCGACTTGATCGCTCTTGGTTTCACGCATGTGATGTCGTATTGAGAGATGGTCATATACCATTTCGCCAATCTCCCGCCCGGAGTAGTGTGAGTTAGCAAGTATCTTATGGGGTCGCTTTTGGTGACCACCACTACTTTGTGCGATGCAAAATAGTGTCTCAACTTCTCTATCACAAAGAATAAGGCAAGGCAATGACGTTCGATGTCTGTGTACCTTGATTCAGCAGGCTGCACAATGCGAGAGATGTAATAGATAGGCCTCTCTTGGCCCTCATATACCTGGGCCAAGAGTGCTCCTATAGATCTCCTTGTTGATGTAAGATATAGCAGCAGCGGTGATCCCAGTTGAGGCGCGATCATAATCTTTGGGGATGTAAGTATCCCCTTTAGTTTTTCAAATGTGGCTTCGTGGTCAGGAGCCCAGTTGTACGCGGCGTCCTTCTTGAGAAGAGTGCTGAAACAGCATGTGATTTCGGCGATTGCCGGGATGAATCTCCGCAGATATGACAATTTTCCCAAGAATGTTTTCAAGGCACTTTGGTTGTGAGGTGGCATCATGCTGGTGATGGCTGACACTTTCGTAGGGTCAGGCTCGATCCCTTGGCGATGGACCACGCACCCCAAAAACTTCCCCGAGGTCACGCCGAATGCGCATTTCATGGGGTTCATTTTCAGTTGAAAGCTCCTGCATCTGTTGAACACTTTTCGCAGGTCTGCAAGGTGATCTGCTTCATGCCTGGATTTGACTACCAGGTCATCCACATAGAATTCCACTTCTTTGTGCATCATGTCATGGAATAGAGCCATCATGGCTCGCTGGTAGGTTGCACCTGCGTTCTTGAGACCGAATGGCATTACCGTGTAGTTGAATACCCCCACGGGAGTGATGAATGCAGTTTTCTGTGCATCTTCGGGATCCATCTTGATTTGATTGTACCCACTGAAGCCGTCCATGAAACTGAACATGCGATGACCTGCCGTCGAATCGATGAGCAAGTCGATGTTAGGCAGTGGGAAATCGTCTTTAGGGCAGAAACGGTTGAGATCGCGGAAGTCCACGCAGATGCGGAGCTGTCCGTTCTTCTTCACCACCGGCACGATGTTGGCTAACCATGTAGGATGGTGGTTTGGCTCTATGAACTTGGCGTCCAGGAGTTTGACAATCTCCTGTTTGATCTTCACGTTGAGCTCTGGCCTGAAGCTTCTTGTGCTTTGCTTGACCGGTTTAGACCCTGGGATGACGTCTAAACGGTGCATAGTGATGCTCGTGTCCAGACCTGGCATCTCATCGTATTCCCATGCGAACACATCCTTGTACTCAGTTAGGAGCTGCAGCAGCCCTTGTTCCTCTTCGCTTGTGAGGTCCGCACTCAGGAAGACTGGCCTCCTCTTTTCCTCATTCGGGCTGAGGAACACTTCCTTTAGCTCTTGCTTTTGTGGTCTTGGCCTGTCTTCCATGCATTCGGGCGCTTCTTTGAGTTTCTCATCTGAAACGATCTGTGTTGGCTCTTCTGTCAGCGCAACTTGTTTGATTCGATTGATTTGCCCAGGGACACCCCCATGCCCGTGTGAGGACGTCCCCGCGCACCTTCATATGCGATAGCATTTCTTCCCGTTGGCGTAGAAGCTCTCTATCTCCTTACCCTCGGGGTCATGCTTTGCAATCCTCTTCAGGGTATACACATTTTTCCGATGATATGCGATACGCGGCGCCTCTTCGTATGCAGGCGGCTTTTCGTTTGCATCTCCCCTTGTTACCATCACGCCTGCAGGTGACTGGTCCTTGATGTCCTCCCAAAGAGGTAAAGGAGTAGGGTTGAATGGTCCAGGTGTTTGCTCGTCGGCCATCTCGGTGAACCACACCGCCTCGCTGAGATGTGCTTCATCCAAGTTGAATGGGTTGGTTGAGGCCGGTATTTCGACAATCCTGTCGTTCCAGATAGCTTTCATCATCTGGTGAGCCGTGGAAGGGATTGCGTCGAAGCGATGAATCCAGGCTCGACCGATGATCATGTGATATGTGGTGTTCGCATCTATGACGTAGAACTTCGCCGAACACTTGATCTTACCGATCTGAACGCCTAGGCGGATCCATCCGATCGTCATCCTAGAGTCGCTCCCGAATCCCACCAGCGGGGATGGACGCTTGACCAGCTTATGTTCGGGGATCCCTGCTAGCTTCAGTGTGTGGAGTGGAACAACATTGACCGCTGCTCCTCCATCGACGAATGCTCGCTTAAATTCGACGCCGTTGATGATGGCGGTCACGTACAGGGGCCTCTGGTGGCTCGCATCTGTCTTCTTGTCGCTGGCAGAAAAGGTCATGATCTTTTCTGTAGGACGGGACGCCCTAATGACTTTCCCGTTGGAGACCACGAGCTCCTCTTCGTAGTCCTCCGCTATCCTTAAGATTGCTTTTGTCATATCCGATCGGCATCTTTCTGAGAAGTTCATCTCATCGAAGAATTTGCTGAAGCCGTGCGACCCTTTCATGCGGTCGGCACGCTCATCCTCCGTATCCATGCTATAGTCTTCCTCTTCATGGACTTCAGCAACGATGGGTAGACCATCCTCTGCGACTTCTTCCAAGTCTACTATCGAGATCATGGCGACCTCCTTGCCCTTTGAGCCCGAATCTGTATGGGCAGGCAGCAGGTTGTTGCGCACGTCCTTCCGGTGGTCGCTGACGATGAGTTCGCCGTTCTTCATCTTTTGGTCGAACGCGAATCTGAGCTTCTTGCACTCGGCCGTGGGGTGCATGACTTTGCCGTGGTATTCACACCACTTGGGGTCCCTCGTCATCTCCTTGGAGGGTGCTTTCTCAAGCGGCGGCAGGATGCCGTCCTTGCGCCACTGTCTGCAGAGATCGCTCGCTTCCTCCACCGAGCATGGCAGAGGCGGTGCGTCGAAGTTTGTAACTTTTGCTTGCTTCTAGGGCGAAACTGCATTGACCTCAGCTTCGCGTCCTCGCTTGTAGCCGAATCTGCCGATCTTGTAGGTGGTGCCGCTCGCAGGTCGTTCTGGAGCGCTCTTCTTTCTCTGTCTCTCGACGATGGGCTCGATGTTCATCGTGCACTCGATGAGCTTTGAAAACGTGGGTGTTTGCAAATTGATTAGCATGCTCTTGTACTCATCTCGCATGCACTGCAGGCATATCTCTACGAGCCGGCTTTCGAGCATGGGATCCTTGCACTCCAAGGATTTCGCTCTGAATTTCTTGATGAAAGTGATTCCGTCTTCCTCGCGTTTCTGATACATCCGCGAGAGGTGGATCATCGTCACCTTCTCTTCCATCTGGGAGAACTTGGTGTAGAACTTCTGGACCATGTCGTCCCAAGCCTTCACAGATCCGGGCTCCAACGTCCGGTACCATTTGTATGCTACATTCCCAAGAGTCTTTGGGAACTCTCGCATCAGCAGCTTGGGATCAGCTCCGTATGGACCCATGACGTCAATGAAACGCATGACGTGCTCATGAGCGTTCCCGTTGACGTCCTCGAACTTATCCCATTTTGGGGCTTTGTACCCCGCCGGGTTGGGCATGAGATAGATCTCCCGTGGAATGGGTGGATCGTTGTCTAGCTTCGGGATGATGGTATCCGCGAGCGATTGATGAGCTAGGATGGAGTCCACGCGCTTCTGCAAGGACGTCATGCATTCTGGGAGGCTTCCCTCGGTAGCTGCCGGAGGGGTTGCCGTAGGCGGTGGCGACACATATGCCGCCGGAGGATTGGGAGTGTATTGACTGCCCGCGTTTCCCCAAATCGTCGCTGGTGGAGGCAGAGTGTACTGCAAAGTTGGGTTAGACGCCAAAGCCGTGGGCTGAGAGGCGTGAGCAGCAGGGGGTAGCATTTGCGCCGTTGACCCTTGGACCGAAGGCAGCTGCGCGGCTGATGGTGGAGTTTGCAGATGAGGGTTGGGAGGCGTGGCCGACACTCCCAATCCTGGAGCGGTAGGGGTTCCTCCTCCCTGAGGGATGGCGGTACCTGGTGGAGGATTTGGCGCAAGGGTGCCCAGAACGGCCAAGATCCGCTCCAACTGCGCAGATTGAGACTTGAGAGCTTTTGCCTGACTTTGGACAGTGGCGTCCAAAGACTCCAAAGTTGGTGCCTCGCCGGGAGTCGTCGGAGTACGGCGGGCTTCGTCTCCCGAGGGAGTTTCGGTGGAAGGCGACCGGTTGCTGACATCATCCTCCTGAGACATGGTTGCTTTTGCTGGTAAGTTTCACGTCGGGTTCACCAAAATGTGCACAAGAGATTCCGGCAGGGAGACCTCCGTGTACACCGTACGTAGTGGATCAGGGATCACACAGGAAGAATAGGGGTGTGTGTAGGGAGAGAGTAAGTCAGTAGCAATGTCTGAGAGAGAGACAGAGGTTTGGCAGAGCTTCCGCGTATGGCAGTGTTGTTCTTTTTTTTTATGGAAAGGTCGACGATATATATATACTGGAGAACGTGACCGTTGTAGTGTGGTTAATGCGCCCATTGATGGCGGCTTAATTGGCTTAACCATAACGGCACGTTCGTCCGAGTATATAGGAACCGTTAGAGCACGTGGTGCGCGAGTACCGGAACCGTTACGAGGTTGACCGGGTTTGACCGGATTGACCGGGTCTAGGGAGCTCGTGCCATAGATCTCTCAAAACAGTTACTAAAGGTCGCGCGCGGGCTTGGCTCGCACGCGACAGGGCTTACTCTAGCCTCCAGACCACAAAGTCCCTACAAGTCCCGTGCAGTGGTATGCGAGGGCTCTGTCTCGCAGCCCCCACATGGATCAGCTCGGCTGGTGATCCTGTGTGTGTGGAGCACAATATGGTGTGCTGGATGGTCGCCACGTGGCCTAGATCTGCCATGTCATAAAGCAGTATCTACAGCTATCAAATTCTTGAATATTGATCTTGCAAAAGCGGGAGAAGAAATGAAGTTAAATTTGAATGAGTTAGAAGAGCTTAGAAATGAGGCTTATGAGAACACTAGGATCTCTAAGGCAAGGACAAAGGCTTATCATGATAAACATATTGTTCTGATAACTCTCTTTTAGGAGTTATTTTTATACTTCCATATTATTTTTAATAGGCTTATTTCACATGATTTATATGTTATATTTGAACAAATATGTGAATTTGACGATTTATAAGTCTCAGAGTGAAAAGTTGTATTTCTAGCTTATTTGTGAATGTTTTCTCTCATATTTGCTATGATAATTTCACGGGTTGTTTAGTGTTGTGTATCTCAGTTAAAAGAGGTGCAATGGAGCTTATGATATGCTTGGATATGCCTGGAATAGAGCTAGATGAAGAGGAGAAAAGGAGACGCACAAACGAAGCAAAGTTGGAAAAGTCACACAGGACCAGCCTGCACTATTTTCGATTCTCAAGAAAATCTACAAAGAATTTTGAAGCAAGGCTTGAGGCATTAAAATAATACATCTGTAGCTTTCCAACGGTATATGGTAGGCCCAAATACGAGTCCGTATGAGGGAGATACAGCCAGCGCAAGATCAGCAAATAATTCTGTCCGGGAATTACAAAATGGAGGGGCTGAAGTGCAATTTCGGCCAGATTTCATTAAAAATCGTGCCTAGCTGGTAAAAAACGAAGGAGACGACCTAAGAACGATACATTCACACATCTTTGAAGTCTTGGGAGCTAGAGAAGACGGGAGAAAAAACTTGGAGCTTGGAAGATCATTAACATTGAAGATTTTAGCGTTTGATCATCTTTTCTTCTACTATTCTTCATGAACTTCAGTATTTTGATTATGTTAAACACTATTATGTCTAGCTAAACACTTCAAGCTAGGTTATTGATGAAAACTAGGGATTGATGACGTTTTTCCGGATTTTGGACTTGATACATGCATTAGCTTAAATTTTATGAATGTTCTTGTTATCCATACTATTCTTGATTATTATTTATTACTGTTCTTGTCTTGATCACCCCTAGGACGCTACTTGTTTATAGGATTGCACGAAAGTGAATTCTTTGAGACGTGTTAAAGAATTGTTAGGTGATCTTGTAGTTTCTTTAGACCGAGAGGAGATAGAAACTTGATTAATCGTGTGAGGGTAGTTTCGATTGATTGTGTTAGAACTTAGTGAATTCGGTGGACCGATAGGACCCGGTGAACGAGCCTAACAAATCAATTAGATTGTAGTAATAGACGGAGGTGGACCGAGAGGACTCGAAATTTATTGTTTACACAAATTCACGTGAGATCGAGAGAAGATCGTGATGAGCATTACCCGATATAACTAGAACGTGAGTAGAGTGTTTCATGCATAATTCTGGAAATCGTTAACAACCCTAGGGACATCAATTGCCTAATTCTTCCTCATTAATCGTAATCAATCACAAGTTATTTTCGTTTAAAAATTGAAAACCCTACAAAAATATTTAGTTACTTGTTATTTAATTTACGTCGCTTGTTTGTGGGCGACAACGTTACAAATTCAAACAACTTTTTACCGGCTACTTAGATTTCCTATAATTACTTTCTAGTCAATTAATAATTGTAAATTCCCTTCGGTTCGATACTCGGAGTCGTAAAATACTCCTAAATACTACTTGACCGTATACTTGCGTTAACACGTAAGAAATTGTGTCAAGTTTTTGGCGCCGTTGCCGGAGACTTTAACAGTTTATTAGTTTAGTAGAAATTGATTTAGGATATCTCTTTTATTTTTTGTTTAATTAGCTATTTGTTTTCTCGTTTGTATTTGATTCTGCTTTTCAGGTCGTCAGTGTATGCCCAGGATCCCTAGAGAACTTGTGCCCCCACTTGAAGACCCGGAACAGTTATTCAGAGATCAGAGGAGAATACATAAACAGAGCAAGATGGGTGATCAATTGACCAACGCACAACTCAATGAGAAAATGGAAGAGTTGTCGAAACAGTTGAATGATCGCAACGCCCAGACACCGTACAACAAGTCTGGGCAGGCTATTGTGGAGAAATTCTAGACTTCCACGTATGGACACAATCCGACAATTGTAGTGCCACACATTTAGGCTGAGCATTTCGATCTCAAGCCAGCTATGATCCAGACAGTCACCAATCAGTTCCAGTTTTATGGGAACAAGGATGAGGATCCCAACGATTTCATTGGGAAGTTCAATGCTTATATCAAGACTTTGAATTATAAGAACGTGACTCCAGAGGCATTGAAACTTATTATATTTCCCTATTGTTTGAAAGGTGCAGTGAGAAGTGGCTTGAGTCGAGAGCTCCGGATTCAATCACTTCATGGGCTCAATGTGTGGATGAATTCATGGCAAAGTTCTACCCAGTTCATCGGGTTGGCTTTCAGCAGGCCCATGAGACCGTGGTAGAGGCGTGGGATAGATTTATGCATTTGATCAGGAAGTGCCCAAATCACAATTTTGGGGACTACAAAATTTGCTGGTCCTCTACCATGGCTTAGAACGCCATAACCAGGAGTTAGTTAACAGGGAAGCTGGAGGAAATTTCATGCATTCAGTTGACAAAGAGGGAGCATTTGCACTTATGAAACAGCTAGCCAAGCAGGATACACAGTTTTATGATTCTAGAAGACTTTCGGCATTGCCTGAGGCGAAAGATAATGAGTGGAAGGATGGGATCAGCAAGATGGTGTCAGACTTGGCCAAGCATGTTTATAGGGACAAGAAGACAGTATGAAGTTTTGAGAAGCCAGAATATGATGCAGCAATGGCACACATGGCAAATGAGGATTTGAACTATGTGGGGGCACACGGACAGAGGCAGAACTGGAATCAAGGGAATTACAGGTCAGGCACGAGAGATCATCCAGGATTCAAGTATGGGGATCAGTCTGGAGCGACATATGAACCGGGGTTCGAGCATAGGCCACAGGTTTCGCAGGCTCCACCAGCAGCTGTTGAAGCACCAAGTTCAGACATCTTTGAGTTGACAAAGGCATTGGGACAACTGAGTGACAATATGAATACCATGACCACCAATGTGAACAATATGTCCACGCACGTTACTGCTGTGTCTGCGGATTTACAGGCTACAAAGACTTCTCTTCGTTCTCTTGAGGTACAGGTGGGTCAGATTGCTACTCAGCTCTCATCTAGAGCCCCAGGTTCTTTGCCACTCAACACGGAAGAAAATTCTCGTCAAATCAATGAAATCACTACTCGAAGCGGGGTTGCATTGAAAGATCCGCCATATCCCACTCATGCTAGAGCCGATGCTTCTAAGGCTAAAGAGCATGAGATATTTGATGATGATACTAATATCGTGATCCCCCAATCAAAGGGCGCGACGGATGAGGAGGCGATGACAAACAAGGATGAGGTACGTGTTGATACGACTGTTTCTAAGGCAATTCCATATCCGTTGAGAACAAGAAAAAGGGATGCTTCTAGAGATTTTCCGAGGTTTCTTGATATATTCAAGAAGGTGGAGATTAACATTCCTTTTGCAGAGGCTATCTCTAAAATGCCTACATATGCCAAGTTTGTCAAAGATATTCTTTCAGGAAAGAGACGCATGAGTGATTTTGCACAGGTGAATTTGACTGCTGAGACTTCTGAATGCGTCAGGAATGGAATGCCTACGAAGAAGAAAGACCCTGGGAGCTTTGTGATACCGGTTACTCTTAGTGATTCTCTCACTATGGCTGCGCTGTGCGATTTGGGGGCGAGCATCAATTTGATGCTCTTGTCCGTATTCACGAAGCTAGGTGTGGGGGAGCCTCGTCCCACCCGAGTTACTTTGCAGATGGCTGACAGGTCGATCCGTAGAGCATATGGGGTGATTGAAGACATTTTGGTCAAAGTTGGTACTCTTATCTTTCCTGCAGATTTTGTCATCCTAGAGATTGAGGTTGGCGAAGTACCTCTCATTCTTGGCAGGCCCTTCCTAGCTACAGGGGAGGCTATTATTCATGTGAGGAGTGGAAAGTTGTCTATGCAAATCAATGATGAGAAAGTACTCTTCGATGTGTTCAAGGCAATGAAAATTCCTTCATGCTACAATTATGAAGATTGCTTTATTGTAGAGATTTTTGATGATGAAATGGGAGATGGGGAAGCTGGATTGATGTGGGAGGAAAATGATGGAATGTACAAGGATGAAGATCCGAGTCCCACCGTGGATTTGTGTCACATGAGCAGCTGGACCAAGCTGGATTTATATGAGCAAGGGGAGCAGAAGTTAGCTCTTGTTCCTTCACTCAAGTCACCACCCGTGCTTGAGTTGAAACCATTGCCTAGCCATCTCAGGTATGCTTTTCTTGGTGTTGATAACACATTGCCCGTAATTGTTTCTTCTGTTTTATCTCAGGCACAGGAGGAGCAGCTTTTGGATGTGCTAAGGAAGCATAAGGGAGCAATTGGATGGACTATCGCAGATATAAAGGGGATCAGCCCTGTCTATTGCCAGCATAAGATCCGGGTAGAAAAAGGAAAGAATCCAGTGATCCAAGAAAAGCGGAGATTGAATCCGCATATGAAAGAAGTGGTGAGAAAAGAGGTCATGAAGTGGCTAGAGGCAGGTATTATTTTTCCTATCTCATACAGCACTTGGACTAGCCCGGTCCAGTGTGTGCCTAAGAAAGGAGGAATGACTGTGGTAGAGAACGACAAGCATGAGCAGATTTCTCAACGGACAGTTACTGGATGGCGTGTGTGCATGGATTACAGGAAGCTGAATGAAGCCACGCTCAAGGATCACTTTCCGTTGCCGTTTATTGATCAGATGCTTGATCGTTTGGCTCACCACGAGTACTACTGCTTCTTGGATGGATATTCAGGCTACAACCAGATAGCCATGCTACAGAAGACCAGGAGAAGACTACCTTTACATGTCCTTATGTCACATTTGCGTTCCGCCGCATGCCATTTGGATTATGTAATGCACCGGCTACTTTCCAGCGGTGTATGATGGCCATCTTCTCGGACATGATTGAGAAGCATTTAGAGGTTTTCATGGACGACTTCTCCTTAATTGGTGACAGTTTTGAGGACTGTCTACATCATCTCGGTCGTGTCTTGGTTCGTTGTGAAGACACTAATCTCGTGCTGAATTGGGAGAAGTGCCACTTCATGGTCACAGAGGGGATAGTTCTTGGTCACAAGATTTCATGCAGAGGTTTAGAGGTTGATCAAGCGAAGGTAGAGAAAATCAAGCAACTCCCTTATCTGACTTCAGTGAAGGGGGTAAGAAGCTTCTGGGGACATGCAGGTTTCTATCGCAGGTTTATCAAGGACTTCTCAAAGATCTGGAAGCCTTTCTGTGAGTTGCTAGGGATTGATGTCCCGTTTGTGTTTGATGAACCGTGCAAGAAGGCCATCGACTTTTTGAAGGAATAGCTCACCTCAGCTCCTATCATCACAACTCCGGATTGGAGTTTGCCATTTGAGCTCATGTGCGATGCCAGTGATTTTGCGATTGGAGCAGTATTGGGGCAAAGGAAGGAAAAGGTATTCCATGTTATTTACTATTCTAGTAGAGTTCTTAATGAGGCTCAACTAAACTATGGCACTACTGAGAAGGAATTATTAGATGTAATTTTTGCTCTTGAAAAATTCGGCCTTATCTTGTGGGATCAAAAGTGATTGTCTTTACAGATCATTCGGCGCTGAAGTACCTTCTTGATAAGAAGGATGCCAAGCCAAGATTGTTGCGGTGGGTTCTTTTGATGCAGGAATTGGATGTTGAGATCCGCGACAAAAAGGGTGTTGAGAATGTGGTAGCAGACCACCTCTCAAGAATTGAGAATGGAGTGGCAGAGAAGGTGCCGATTGAAGAGAACTTCCCTGACGAGAGCTTGATGTCTTTGGGGGATACTGAGCCTTGGTATTGGGCAATTGCTAACTATCTCACCAATGGGAAGATTCCGGAAGAATGGACAGTGCAGCAGAAGAAGCAGTTCTTGTATGTGGTCAAGCAATACTTTTGGGAGGATCCATATCTATTGAAGATGGTATCTGACAACATCATTCGGAAGTGTGTGCCTACCCATGAGATCTATGATGGGATCAAGCAATGTCATGCACCGCCTAGTGGAGGCCATTTTAGCCGTCCTCGCACCGCCATGAAGGTACTACAATCCGGTTTCTTTCGGCCTACTATATTTAAGGATTGTCATGATTGGGTTGCAGGGTGTGATAGCTGCCAAAGAACGGGTAACATCTCCAAGCGAGATGAGATGCCAATGTCTGAATGGCGTGAGGTGGAACCCTTCGATGTTTGGGGCATAGACTTCATGGGTCCGTTCCCTCCTTCGTATGGTAATCTCCACATCCTCCTTGCTGTTGATTATGTGACGAAATGGGTTGAAGCAATTGCGTGCCCCAATAATTATGCAGCGACGGTAGAGAAGTTTCTGAAGAAGCATATCTTTACTCGGTTTGGCACACCAAGGGCCATGGTGAGCCATGAAGGTTCACACTTCATAAATCGAGTGTTTGCCAGAGTCTTGAAGACGTACGGGGTGTCTATCCATAAGGTTTCCCTACCTTATCATCCCCAAACCAATGGGCAAGCGGAAGTTTCGATCAGGGAGATTAAGGGGATTCTTCAGAAAACCGTCAACACCGGACGCAAGGATTGGGCTGTGAAACTGGATGATTCATTGTGGGCATACCATACTGCATGGAAGACTCCTTTGAACACGTCACCATTTCAGATTGTCTTCGGTAAGGCATGTCATCTTCCTGTTGAGCTAGATCACAGGGTATATTGGGCGATCAAACGGTTGAACAAGGATCCCGAGTTAGCAGGTCAAGCAAGGAAGATGAAGCTTCTTGAACTTGAGGAATGGAGATTACAAGCCTATGATAGTTCCCAAATTTATAAGGAGAAGACGAAGAGATGGCACGACAGTCGTCTCAAACCGAAGAAACTTCGTGTGGGACAAAAGGTAATGTTGTTCAACTCACGCATGAAGCTCTTTCCGGGAAAACTTCGTTCGAGATGGTCCGGGCCGTTCCGGATCCACCAAATCTATCCTTGGGGTGCGGTTGAGTTAGAAGATCCACATACGAAGGAGTGTTTCCGTGTCAACGGAAGCAGGGTTACTTGGAATCCGCGCCAATTCCGGCCAAAGTGGATGTTATCTACTTTGACCAGCCGTGATCTGATTGAGGTAACTGGGTCGGACTGTCAACCTTAAATTACCAAGCGCTTTTTGGGAGGCAACCCAACGTATTTTATGCATTAGTGTAGAGAGAGAGTGTTTTAAATACTGTTGTGTGCGTTTTTAATTCCGTTTTGTTATCTGAGGGGTGAGAGAGCGAGAATTTGACAATTGAATTGAGTCTGTGCAGGATTACAGGTTATTACGCGATTCGGACTCCCCTTCTTGATGTGCGTAGACATGGAAAAGCGCGCATCGGAGGCCGGACGTAAAATAAAGGCGGAATTTGAGCAAGATATGATCACGACAAGATTCCCGAGGATGTTGGAAAGCGTGTCACAATAATTTGGCTCAAGAAAAAAAAGAGGAACATGGAATTCAAGCTAAGGATCCTCGAAGATCAAGCAAAGGAAACGGATCGAAAAAAAAATTGAAGCTGGGGTGTGTTCGCACGAACAAAAGATAGCCAAAAACCCACTGTCGGATATTAAGAACAACAAATTTTGTTCCTGCGAGCAGTGTTCGTGCGAATGCTCTTTTTCTCGCACGAACAGGGGCAAAAAGGGAAGTTCCACGGCTTGTTGAGGGCAAAAGAGGAATTTTGGGTAGAAATTTAGCACACCCTAAAACCCTCAAATCTCTCTGCAAAACCGATCAAAACACCGGCGACTTCTTCTCTTCACTCCGGCGACCATAGCACCAGCAGCAGCCCACTCTCTCTCCCCGCGTCGGTTTCAAGCCCCACAAACCACCAACACCACCGGCCCAAATTCCGGCGGTGTTGAGGTGGTTCTCAGGCCGTTTGTAACTCTGGCAACCCACTCTCTCTCACTCCGGCGAACCCGAAGCAGAAACACCTCCCCTCCCCTCCCCGAAAGCTTTCACGCCCCCACCACCGCGAACCACAAAATTCAAAAAACTCCGGCGTTTGGGTGGTTTTTCCGGTGATTCTGAGCAGATTTTAACACCATCTCGTTGGTGTTAAGAGAAATTGAAGAAGAATTTTCAGAATTGGGGAAGAACACCCACTTTGGGTTTTTCGAAAAAAAAAAATCAAATGGAAGAACAAGGGGTGCAATTCTACTCTCGACGAAGAAGGAAGAATTGACGGGGACAACAAGGAGAAGCTAGGAGCATCGTTCAATCGGAGTAATTCAACGGAAGGATTTGGCGTCCAAAATCGGGTTCTTGTTTGAAAATTCTGCGAATTTTTTGTCGGTACTCCTAAACTCTCTCTTTATTTCTGCATTATTCTCTTTTCTTTATTTTTGAATTGGATTGTTGAATTGGATTTTTGAGTTGAATTGTTAAGTGGCATTTGTGAATTGAATCTTTATTATCATGTCGAAAAGAAAAGCCGCTACTTTTGACGACCCTATCTTTCACCCCATTAGGAGAGTAGGGCCATCTAACGTAGATGAAATGGTAGTCGAGGACCCACCTATCGTACCACCCGAAGAGCCCGTGTATGTGGTGCCGGAATCTCCGCCACACGCATACTCAACAAACCAATGCCCCCTAAGCCCCGTTTGAGAAAAGGTAGGTCGGACAAACGGCTAAAGATAGCCAATGCGAATGTGTCACCAACTAAGTATTCCACGTATCGGTTCGTGAGTTTTCAAGCTCACGTTGCGTCGTTTCGCGACCGCAACCTAAAGCTAAGAGGTGCGGCCGAGAAACCCTACCCCATAGACGAAGCTAAACTCATGCCTACCGAACTAATAGCCATTCATGAACGTGAGCGGTTACATAAGTGGTTCGAGTTGTGTGAACCGTCTAGTTCTCAAGTTGCGAGGGAGATTTACGTTAATCTCCGGTAGGATGGTGTATTGTCGGGGAACCTGGGTGCGAATAACACCGGAGATCATTAGCAAGGCCCTTCAGTTTGCAGAGTTGGACCCCAATACCCCTTGTGCGTTACACGACATGCTTAGGCGACCCGCTGTTGTACCTATGGTCAATGCCTTTTGTTTTCCGGGTGAGGGGGCGGATCCTTGGGATAAATCGAAGGCCGAGGTGACAATGTGGACGGTGGAGAAAAAGTGCCTACTCCCTCGTGCTAGGTGGGTTTGTGAGATGCTTGAAAATTGGGTCTTAGGCATCACACCGAACCCCCGCTTCACTTTCCGCCATTGTTGCATGTCTATGTGTGTTTGGCTAGGGCAGCGGGTTGACATTCCTCACATGATTTGGCTAAACATTATGGCGCGCAAATCGGAGGGAAATAAGATGGCCGCGGGTCACACATGTTTGTTGATCAAATTAGCTAGCGACGCCGGGGTAGACATTGGGGAGTTGGACATCTTGCCACCCACTAAGCGCGAGTGGTCGAAGTATTTGAAACCCTCTAGAGCGTCTAGGTCTAGGAAGGGTAAGGAGAAGGTAGGTGAGTCTTCGAGCACCGACATACTTTTGCAGAGCATGCATAAGATGATGTTAGAGTCTAAGGCGGAGAATTAGAGGCGGTTTGCTCATGACCGAAGCAGCCGCAAGAAGTTAGGAGCCTCCGTAGAGACTCTAGGGAAGTTGGTAGCTCAGTTGGCTCATAAGAGCAATGTGGACCTAGACCCTAGCCCTGACAGTGAGCACTTGTGGTACGAGTGGAGTGATTTCGATGAGACCAGTTCGGCAGACGAGGAGCCTGGTTCGGCAGACGAGGGGTCTGAGGATCAGGGTTCCGAGTCCGACTAGATCCACTTCCCCTCACATTAGAGATGCTGAGTCCTCGGTTTTACTTCTTAATTAGTTGAGGACAACGACGTATTCTAGTGTGGGGGGAGTTTTAGTCTTGACTAGCCAGTCAGTGTTTGCATCGCCATGTCTTCATATAGTTGTTCGTGTCGTATTGTGTCTATTTATGTGGGCCGTGTCGTGATATTGTGATAGTATGTCATATTGTGTTGTGTTAGTCGTTATATACTTGTTTAAGTTTTTATTTAAAGTTTCACGTTTTCTTATTTGAGTCTACCTACCCTATCGACTGTTTTGTGTAGTTTCGTTTGTGTCGGCTTGCATGTAGTGTAGGAATTATATGAAAAAAATCAAAAATTGAAAAAATACAAAAAAATCCAAAAAATTAAAAAGATAAAATTTTCAGAAAAGGGCAATCAAAAGAATCTAAAATTTGATAAATCGCGAAGTGTCAGGATTTTAGGCGTAGGGCATAATTTGCCACCGAGAGTGACGACGTGAGTCCCCCCTAGTAGGTATAGAGAGACTTTCATTTCAAACTCAAAGTGTGTGCCTATTTTCTTACAAGAGCTGAGCTAGGTGTGAGCTAAACAAGCCGAACATCCTCGTAGTGGCACAGGAAACAGCTGTGCGAGGACGTGTATTAGAGCACTCACTGCTTTTAGAACTCACCTTGTAGGACCATTAGACGCCCCAATTTGAACCTTGGATTCTTTGCTAGCCTTCGGACCTAGGGTGACGATTCTTGGCCTTCATCACGAATTGATTAGAATCACCACTTTAGTGCGTCACGAGGGGGTTGTGTAGTTGAGGGGGTTCGATGAGGGAGCGATTATACAATTCGTTGAGTTCTACATCTCGCCTGCACTTCATTGATTATCTACGAGGGGATGAGAGGGTGAGTGAGTAGGCTTGCGCACTTCGGTGTGGCGGTGTTCCATGCCACTACATCATGGACACAGTTGTGGAGAGCCGTGAGTGCGTGAATCTAATACGCACGAAATTGGGTTGGGAGAACTTAATTGGTGGATCGTGCTAGGTACCGGATTTGATTACTTTGGTGTAGGAGGATCGGGTGGATTAGGAACGAGATACATTCATCTTCGGGACTACTTGGGAGGGGATATGGTTCCATTCGAGTGTGGGGGTGTCGACTTTTGACTCCGGATATTGAGTGTGAGCTTGCGACGACTCCACTCCCACACATGTACTTCATTGATTTTGCGGCTTGGACTTGACATGGACTTTCATTGAGTTAGGAGGAGATGATATTTTTTATGTGATATTCATTCATCGATTTACGTGTTTCCTTCTCCTAGCATATTTGATTGTTATTTGAAGACCACTCAGATATTATTTTTGGATTGTGATGGTATTTTGAGAGAATTGTGAAAAAAAACAAAAACAAAAAAAAAGAAAAAAAATGAGAGAACAAGAAAAAGGAGAGATGAAATAGAGTTTGAGTTGGAATTGACTTGAAACGAGTGGTGGAGCTACTTTGACGACGATGGTTCACGTTTCATGCACGACGAACGACGATGGCCACGGAGATCACTATTTTACCGGGGTTTGAGGGAATTGAGGGCCGGAGGTGGTGAGCTTCGGGTTTTGGTTTCTATCATTGTGGTGAGGGTGTGTGAGATGTTGGATTTGATGTGAGAATGTGACGCTTAGGAATTTAATTCGACTAGATTATCTTTATGTCCCTAAGCCTCATCATGTGAAAACCATTAGCGGATTAGGAGCTCGAACCTTGGATGTGGCTTTGCCTAGCGTAGTCTCTTATTTCGTGGCACACGCGAAGAGGTAGCGTACTCTTGTACTTAGTAAAGTTAGGCTTTCTATACTAACTAGGGGAGAGTCTCGTTGTCGAATTTAGTTTGAACTCATGCTTTGTTCCTAGGATTCTCATCACATCATGATAATCGACTTAAGCCAATGGAGATTGCCCGATCTCAATCAAAAAGATAAAGAGTGTGTTTTGTGTATATATGTGTTTGTGTAGGATCGAGTCGTAGTTTGCATTTCCATCATATTGTTGTAGGGTTTTGATTCATGGATCGCGCAACGGAAGCATAATCAAACTAATAGCCACGCAAAACCCTCCAAGGATCACAAGTCTAGATGCATAACGATAGTAAAGGTAAGAAATCATAAACTCACCTTTGGGTTCTCCTTGATGACTTCAAACGCGAATAATGTCACGTTCTCTATAGTTGATCCACGCCTAGAGTTTATCCTAGATCTCCCAAACTCCTTGGTGCTAGCCCGGAATAAGAGGAGGGTGAAGGAATCACGCAAAACGAGACAAAAGAGGGGCTTCGGCCCTCTTTTTTGGCCGACGGGGTGAGGGCGGCGGCAAGGGGGTCGGGTTCGGCCTCCTTGTTGCTTTCTCTCTCTCCTTTGTTCTCTCCCACTCTTGTTATGTTCACTAATGAGCATAAGTTATGAGGAAAGAAGGAAGGAGGGTCCTTTATATAGTCCAACAACTCCTTGTTAACTACCTAAAGGACTTACTCTAGTCCAACTAGAATTCAATTTAGTCCCTTCCTTGCAAATTAGTCCCTACTAAGTTTGCAAGGGTTTGCAAAGTGATCCTTCTAATTAATTAATCCAATTAATTAATTCCCAAATCTAGTACAACTCTATATAGCGTGTGACCCCATAGGTTCTATCTAGTTGGTAGCAACTATTTGCTAATATGGAGCGGTTTCTAGCAAAACATCCATTCTAGCCAACTAATAGAATAGTCATCTAGACAACCTTGTACAAGTAATTGTCTCATCCCTTTGCCTCCATATCCGGATTGGACACGAGACATACAAGTCACACTCGTATATCCAATCCATAGTTTCTCGATCCATGGAATAGCCTTATTCGTGCAAATAACATCAATATCCTATATTGATTTATTTGAGTCTGGCCAGACATTCTATAAGCACTATCCTTCGAGTGGCCTAGGATATTTGTTCCCGTTATGTGGGAGGGGCAAATCCTCTCTACGTCCACTACGATCTCTAAGCTTGCTTCTCATTGTATCCAGTACACGCCTTTATAACTACCCAGTCACGGTGTAGCGTTTAATGCTACCAAGATCACAATGATCCACAACTAGAATATCTAGTGAATTCAAGTCTAAGGATGACAATACCATTGCACCCCGAGAAGCACTTGTGACTCAACATAACATGTATGTAGCCTTCTCGGAGAAGGGTCAATCCAGTGCAACATTCCGTAATGCACACCTATGTGTTGGATCGTGATATCTCCATATCAATCCAACCCCATACTAGTCTATAGATATTGTCCCATTAATCATTATATTTGACTAGGGATATTTAAGATAAACAACACAATTGTAAATCTAAGGACTTCATTATATTAAATATCCAATAAATAATAAATGAATTTTCTAGCCATATACAAATTCATACTAAACTAGATTGCCTCTAGGTCATCTATTCCAACAGTCTCCCACTTGCACTAGAGCCAATCTGGCGCATCTCGTATGCCCATACTCCTAGTGTGCCCTTCATGCTTCCACTGCGTGAGAGGCTTCGTAAGCGGGTCTCACAGATTATCATCTGTAGGAATCTTGCATATCCGAACGTCTCCTCTATCGATAATATCTCGAATCAGATGAAACTTCCTGAGCACGTGCTTGGACTTCTGGTGCGATCTGGGTTCCTTTGATTGCGCGATCGCCCCAGTGTTGTCACAGAACAACTCCACTGGATCCGCAATGCTAGGGACCACACCAAGTTCAGAAACAAACTTTCTGATCCAAACAGCCTCCTTTGCTGCGCCATTTGCAGCAATGTACTCAACCTCTGTTGTAGAATCAGCTACCGTCTCTTGCTTGGAACTCTTCCAGCTCACCGCTGCTCCATTCAGGCAAAACACATATCCCGACTGTGATCTAAAATCATCTCTGTCGGTTTGGAAGCTTGCATCAGTGTAACCCCTTACACGCAACTCTTCCTCACCGCCAAACATCAAGAAAGTATCCTTAGTTCTTCTCAAGTACTTTAGGATGTTCTTGACAGCAATCCAGTGACTCTCACCCGAATTGTATTGGTATCTGCTTGTCATACTCAAGGCATATGACACATCTGGTCTAGTACATAACATGGCGTACATGATAGATCCTATGGCCGAGGCATAGGGAATCCTACGCATGCGTTCCTTCTCAATCTCATTGGAAGGACAACCACTCTTCGAAAGACTAATTCCATGTGACATGGGCAAGAATCCCTTCTTGGAATCTTGCATGTTTAACCGTTTCAACACCTTGTCAATATATGTACTTTGACTTAGGCCTAGCAACCTTTTAGATCTATCTCTATAGATCTTTATACCGAGTATATAGGATGCTTCCCCTAAGTCCTTCATTGAGAAACACTTTCCTAGCCAATCTTTCACAGATTGCAGCATGGGAATGTCGTTTCCAATGAGTAGTATGTCATCCACATACAAGACCAGAAAAGCTACAGAGCTCCCACTAACCTTCTTGTAGACACAAGGCTCATCTTCGTTTCTGATGAAGCCAAACTCTTTGACCACTTCATCAAAACGTCGATTCCAACTCCTAGAAGCTTGCTTTAATCCATAAATGGATCGTTGCAGCTTACAGACTTTGTTGTCTTGCTTTGGATCCTCAAAACCCTTCGGCTGTATCATATACACGTCCTCGAGGAGATTTCCATAAAGGAATGCTGTTTTGACATCCATCTGCCAAATCTCATAGTCGTAGTATGCTGCAATTGCAAGTAGGATTCGGATGGATTTGGTCATAGCGACTGGTGAAAAGGTTTCATCATAGTCAATACCATGAATCTGTCTGAATCCTTTAGCCACCAATCGGCCCTTATAGGTAATCACATTACCATCCATGTCGATCTTCTTCTTGAAGACCCACTTGCACCCTATGGGCCGCGCCCCATCGTGTGGTTCCACCAAAGTCCATACTTTGTTGGTATACATGGATTTCATCTCGGATCTCATGGCTTCCAGCCACTTCTGAGAGTCTGGGCCACTCATGGCCTCCTCATAGGTAGTAGGCTCATCATCTATGAGCATCGTGTCACCGGAATCAGTTATGAGAATTCCGTACCTCTCGGGTTCGTGGCATACTCTACTAGATCTACGAAGCTCTTGTGTTACCTGAACAGGTGGCTCCACAACTGCTTGTGGTTCCTGTTCATGTTCCATAATCGGTTCAGTGATTTGTGGTTCTTGAACCTCTTCAAGTTCTACATTCCTCCCACTTGCTTCTTTAGAGACAAACTCTCTTTCTAGAAACACGCCGGTCCGAGCAACAAACACTTTGTTTTCGGTTGGATTGTAGAAGTAGTATCCCTTAGTTTCCTTAGGGTACCCCACAAATTTACACTTATCCGATTTAGGCCCTAGCTTGTCTGATTGTAAACCTTTTACATAGACATCGCAGCCCCAAATCCTCATGAACGACAATGTGAAACGCCTCCCACTCCACATCTCATATGGTGTCTTCATGACTGATTTAGATGGAACACGGTTAATGGTGAAAGCTGCACTTAATAGAGCGTAGCCCCAAAATGATAATGGAAGATCGGTTTGACACATCATAGACCGAACCATATCCAATAGGGTTCGATTCCTCCTCTCGGACACGCCATTCCATTGTGGCGTCCCGGGTGGAGTGAGTTGGGACACGATCCCACACTCTCTAAGATAGTCGTCAAACTCTTGGCTCAAGTATTCTCCTCCTCGATCCGATCGTAGAGCCTTGATACTTTTGCCAAGTTGCTTCTCTACTTCATTCTTGAATTCTTTGAACACTTCAAAGGATTCGGATTTTGCCCTCATAAGGTACACAAATCCATATCTACTGTAATCATCAGTAAACGAAATGAAGTAGACATAACCACCCCTGGCTGGCGTGGAAAATGGCCCACACACATCGGTATGTATGAGCGCCAATTGCTCACTAGTCCTCTCACCTTTCTTATTGAAAGGGGATTTTGTCATTTTTCCCAATAAACAAGCTTCACATGTCTCATATGATTCAAAAACAAATGAGTCTAGTAATCCATCCTTATGGAGTCTAGATACACGTTTCTCATTTATATGGCCTAAACAACAATGCCATAAATAAGCAGGATTTAAATCATTTATTTTAATCCGCTTGGTATTAATGTTGTAGACAGGATTGCTTAGATCAAGGACATAAAGTCCATTAAATAATTGCGCACTAAAATAGTGAATATTATTCAAATAAAAGGAACAACAATTGTTCTTTATTGAAATAATAAAACCTTCCTTGTCCAAACAAGAAATAGAAATAATGTTTCTGCTCATAGCAGGCACAAAATAGCAATTATTTAATTCTAAAACTTATCCTGAAGGCAGAGATAGCTCGCACACGCCTATGGCCAACGCAGCAACCTTTGCTCCATTCCCAACGCGCAGATCTACCTCCCCTTTAGCCAATCTTTTACTTCTCTTTAGATCCTGCATATTTCGACAAATATGAGATCCACATCCAGTATCTAATACCCATGATGTAGAGACAGTTAAATTGACATCTACAACAAAAATACCTGGTGGTGGTGGAATCACTATTCCAAGCCTCTTGTCCTCCAGATATTTTGGGCAGTTCCTCCTCCAGTGTCCAGGCTGACTGCAGTAGTGACACTCACCCTTAGTCACGACCTTGGCAACGCCACCAACAGGCTTAAGGGCTTGTTCCTTGGACTTGGCAACTGACTTGCTTTTTCCCTTGGAGGAAGAGGCAAACCTTTTTCCCATTCCTTTCTGTACCATCATAATGGCCTTGCCCTTACCCTTGTTGATGCTCTGTTCAGCCGTCCTCAACATGTTGAGCAAATCTGGCAGTGGTTTAACGATCTCGTTCATGTTATAGTTCATAATGAACTGTCCATAACTCTCGGGCAACGATTGCAACACGAGATCGGTTGCCAACTCTTGGCCGACCGGGAACCCAAGCCGGGCGAGATTCTCCAAGTACCCGATCATTCGGAGTACATGGGGTCCCACCGGGTTCCCTTCTTCCAGATGACATTTGAACAGTGCCTTTGAGACCTCATACCTCTCTACCCTCGCATGCTCTTGGAAGAGTTGCTATAGATGTTCGATCATATCGATAGCATTCATGTTCTCGTGTTGCTTCTCAAGCTCAGAGGTCATGGTGCAAAGCATAAGGCAGGCCGCATCATTAGTGTCATCAACACGCTTTTGATACGCCTTTAAGGCAGCAGATGTCTGGTTCTCTGGACCTTCTGGAACATGCTCCTCTATTGCGTACAGTTTCTTCTCTTGCTTGAGAACAATTCTCAAGTTTCTGTACCAATCAAGAAAGTTGGTTCCAGAGAGCTTGTCCTTCTCAAGGACAGATCGTAGGGAATGTTGTGAACTCGATGAGTTGTTTGCCATTTGGAATTCTACAAAAAGGAAAATATGCAAGTTTTAGTATTTGTGAATTTTTTGACTATATTTAATAATGGCTAGTTTATTAAATATAGCTCCCACTATTTTTTTACGGATTAATAACCGTCAAGATATTAATGCGGAAAATATCCTTATATTTTCTAGTGGGCCAAGATCCATCTTTTCATCTCCTTATGAGCTTGCTTTGGCAAGTCACCCATAATTTGACTACTTTTAGGTAGGAACAATTCCAATTGCATCCCATATGCAACTCTTGGTTCAATCGGGCAAATAACTCCTTATTTATCCATCCATATGGATAATCCCAATTGATTGCCTCTAGGTTTATTAATCAAATTAATAGCCTAGTTGTGTTCAACCTCTTATCTAAACAATTGCACATTGTTACGTGCCATCGCATTCCATCATTATGAACCAAGTCGCCATGCTTTGGCACGCACGAACTTGATAAATAATGATGATAATGAGTGTTTAAATAACGAGAAGGCAAGAACACAATATTTAAAATTTGAGGGATTTTAAATTAAAATCTTAATTGTTTTGTTGATCAATATCAACTAATCTATCTATTTGAGTTTGGGCACAACTCCAAATAATAGATCCGGGTTGTCTAATTATCTTATTATCCTAATTGCATGCATCATCCATACACCAACCACACAAATAATAAGACAATAAATAAACAACCACAAAACAGAAATTAAACGTGATGTGGATATGGCCTTTTCTAGACTAAGATAATTCCAAGCCAATGGAATTATCTATGAACCCTAAGCAAACACATCTCCATGCGTCTTGATCTTTTGGTCCATCCTTCACAGTCATGTGGAATGCTCCATGCTTCATGCTCCTTCTTTTGTGGCTCCTTTGGCTTTGGGCTTCCTTTCTCCAATCTTGGCTAACAATCTACTTTATCTAGTACTATCTAATATCTATACTAAATAAAATAAATCTCACAAGTTGAGAAAAAAAATGGCACGCAGGCCATAAAACCCTAATTAATTATTACAATTAATTGATCAGCTCGCAGGCCGTAAAACCAAACCATAAAATTAAACATCCACATCAAACCACATCCTGAGGCCATATCCAATCACCATGCGATTTGCACATAAACAGTTAAAATCCAATTTTAACGCGCTTGGTCAATTTTAATTGATTTTAGGATTTCTAGGGTTAAAACGGTCCATGGGCCCAACAATCCAATTGCCCGGGCCCATTAAAGTGAACCACAAGGCCCTAGGGCCGGCCCGGCCCAAAACCCGCAAGCTAGGCCCGCGGGTTAGGGCCTCCCGGCCCCTTAGGGCGGCCAAGCTTGGGCGGCAAGCAAGGGGGCGGTCCCTAGGGGGGCCGAACCTCCTCTTGGGGGTTGTTTCCAAAACAACTCCCTTGCTTGGAGCCCAAGTTTGGTTGTTTCCTTGTTTTGAGAGAACTCCTTCTTCCCCAAGGATGCCCAAACCCTAGATCCAAGATCCTAAAATTTCTCAAACTCACCAATTCATGCTTCCAATGCAAAAATTGGGTCTTGTTATGATTAATTGTTGACAAATTGCATCCCATGCTTGATTTGTCTTGTTTTACGTGATAAACAATCAAATTTAGGTGTAAAACAACAAGAATGTAACACATAAACTACGTTTATGCTCTATGACCTGTGGCTCTGATACCACTGTAGGGTTTTGATTCATGGATCGCGCAACGGAAGCATAATTAAACAAATAGCCACGCAAAACCCTCCAAGGATCACAAGTCTAGATGCATAACGATAGTAAAGGTAAGAAATCATAAACTCACCTTTGGGTTCTCCTTGATGACTTCAAACGCGAATAATGTCACGTTCTCTATAGTTGATCCACGCCTAGAGTTTATCCTAGATCTCCCAAACTCCTTGGTGCTAGCCCGGAATAAGAGGAGGGTGAAGGAATCACGCAAAACGAGACAAAAGAGGGGCTTCGGCCCTCTTTTTTGGCCGACGGGGTGAGGGCGGCGGCAAGGGGGTCGGGTTCGGCCTCCTTGTTGCTTGCTCTCTCTCCTTTGTTCTCTCCAACTCTTGTTATGTTCAATAATGAGCATAAGTTATGAGGAAGGAAGGAAGGAGGGTCCTTTATATAGTCCAACAACTCCTTGTTAACTACCTAAAGGACTTATTCTAGTCCAACTAGAATTCAATTTAGTCCCTTCCTTGCAAATTAGTCCCTACTAAGTTTGCAAGGGTTTGAAAAGTGATCCTTCTAATTAATTAATCCAATTAATTAATTCCCAAATCTAGTACAACTCTATATAGCGTGTGACCCCATAGGTTCTATCTAGTTGGTAGCAACTATTTGCTAATATGGAGCGGTTTCTAGCAAAACATCCATTCTAGCCAACTAATAGAATAGTCATCTAGACAACCTTTGTACAAGTAATTGTCTCATCCCTTTGCCTCCATATCCGGATTGGACACGAGACATACAAGTCACACTCGTATATCCAATCCATAGTTTCTCGACCTATGGGAATAGCCATATTCGTGCAAATAACATCAATATCCCATATATTGATTTATTTGAGTCTGGCCAGACATTCTATAAGCACTATCCCTCGAGTTGCCTAGGATATTTGTTCCCGTTATGTGGGAGGGGAAAATCCTCTCTACGTCCACTACGATCTCTAAGCTTGCTTCTCATTGTATCCAGTACACGCCTTTATAACTACCCAGTCACGGTGTAGCGTTTAACGCTACCAAGATCACAATGATCCACAACTAGAATATCTAGTGACTTCAAGTCTAAGGATGACAATACCATTGCACCGCGAGAAGCACTTTTGACTCAACATAACATGTATGTAGCCTTCTCGGAGATGGGTCAATCCAGTGCAACATTCCGTAATGCACACCTATGTGTTGTATCGTGATAGCTCCATATCAATCCAACCCCATACAAGTCTATAGATGATTGTCCCATTAATCATTATATTTTACTAGGGATAATTCTGTCCGAGAATTACAAACTGGAGGGGCTGAAGTGCAATTTCGGCCAGATTTCATTAAAAATCGTGCCCAGCTGGTACAAAACGAAGGAGACGACCTAAGAACGATACATTCACGCATCTTTGAAGTCTTGGGAGCTAGAGAAGACGGGAGAAAAGCTTGGAGCTTGGAAGATCATCAACATTGAAGATTTTAGCGTTTGATCATCTTTTCTTCTTCTATTCTTCATGAACTTCAGTATTTTGACTATGTTAAACACTATTATGTCTAGCTAATCACTTCAAGCTAGGTGATTGATGAAAACTAGGGTTTGATGACGTTTTTCCGGATTTTGGACTTGATACATGCATTAGCTTAAATTTTATGAATGTTCTTGTTATCCATACTATTCTTGATTATTATTTATTAGTGTTCTTGGCTTGATCACCCGTAGGACGCTACTTGTTGATAGGATTGCACGAAAGTGAATTCTTTGAGACGTGTTAAAGAATAGTTAGGTGATCTTGTAGTTTCTTGAGACCGAGAGGAGATAGAAACTTGATTAATCGTGTGAGGGTAGTTTCGATTGAATGTGTTAGAACTTAGTGAATTCGGTGGAACGAGAGGACCCGGTGAACGAGTCTAACAAATCAATTAGATTGTAGTAAGAGACGGAGGTGGATTGAGAGGACCTGAAATTTATTGTTTATAAAAATTCACGTGAGATCGAGAAGATCGTGATGAGCATTACCGGATATAACTAGAACGTGAGTAGAGTCTTTCATGCATAATTCCGGAAATCGTTAACAACCCTAGGGACATCAATTTCCTAGTTCTTCCTCATTAATCGTAATCAATCACAAGTTATTTTCGTTTAAAAATTGAAAACCCTACAAAAATATTTAGTTACTTGTTATTTAATTTACGTCGCTTGTTTGTGGGCGACAACGTTACAAATTCGAACAACTTTTTACCGGCTACTTAGATCTCCTATAGTTACTTTCTAGTCAATTAATAATCGTAAATTACCTTGGGTTCGATACTCGGAGTCGTAAAATACTCCTCAATACTACTTGACCGTATACTTGAGTTAACACGTAAGAAATCGTGTCATGTTCTAAAGTCTTTTGAGCCTAATCAAAAAGTTCTTCTCTTTAACTCAAGGATGAAACTCTTTGGAGGAAAATTGAAATCAAAATGGAATTGTCCATATATTGTGAAGCATGTATATCCTTATGGGAACATTGAAATTTTGAACCCCAAAAGTGGGGAAAGTTTTAAGGTGAATGGCCAAAGATTGAAACCATATGTTGAAAATTTTGAGGCCAAGATTGAGTTCATTTCTCTTATGGACCCAACCTATACTAACTAGTGTTCACCAAAAGTATCACCTTTGTAAATATTAGTTGTAGTTCTTTTGATCTTGATTATTTTGTAGGTTGCTCTTGGAGGAGGCCTTATGCTTGGTGGCCAAGAAAGCGAAAAATGAGGTCCATCTATCCCTTGTCTCTTATATGAATTTGTATGCTCTTCCATTGATCTCACACATTGAGGACAATGTGATATTTTAGTTGGGGGTGGAGTAGATTTTATTTCTTGCTTCAATGGTTACAAGCATGTTTTTTCTTCATTAGTGATTTACATGAAAAAAAAAAAAAAAAAAAAAAAAAACGAAAAAAATGAAAATCCAAAAAAAAAAAAATTAAAAATTGAAAAAACAAAAAATGTGTGAACCATTCATGAGAAGCATCACTCTTTCCCCGTGTCAAACCATAGATTTTTTTTTCTTCTTTCTTTGGTAGTTATATTTATTTTAACCTTTCATCTTGAGTCTAGATTTTATTTTCTTATTTGATAGCTTTATTGAGTCTTAGGAAGTTATAATTGAGTCACTTATTTCAAAAAATAAAAAAAAATGAAAAATGAAAAAATGAGAAAAGTGAAAAGGGGGAATTTTAGGAAACTAGATGTTTTCAAAGAATGAAATCTCTGAGTCCATGTTCTTTTTATCTTTATTTTAAAAAGGAATTATTTGCTTATACTCAATACATCTACACCAATATCCCACATTCCGCGATTTCATGCGTTCTCACGAAGCGACGCACAAAATTTACGTTTCATGTTTAAGTCCGTCAAGCTAAGTTGATCACATAAACTTTGATGTCTTTTACTTTTGATAAAGGGTGCATTTTCTAAAGCTATTTGAACTTCACAAAAAGATTTTATTGTAATCGTTTTTGCAGTGGAAACTTGTAGCCCATTGGAGTGGTGGTTACCAATGACACCCCATGCCATGTCTAAGAAATAGATGGGTGTTCGGGGATAATGTTACGTCACCACCTAGATAGCTCCCTTGGTTTAGCTTAAAAAGCCCACTCGCTTGTATATTCCTCTATTTTGTTGTGGGTCTTGGAGAGCCTTGGATTTGAGGTTTTATTTTTTTTTTAAAAAAAAAAAAAAAAAAAAAAAAAAGAAGAAAAGAAAAAAAAAATGAAATTATGATAAATCGCACCATCTACCAAAAATCCACAAAAAGATCATACAAGCCCACAACCACATCTCCCCTTCTTAAATTTTTTTGTTCAAAGCTTTGGAAGTCCATCCTACATGGGTGCTTTTGAATAAGTATGAGAATGTCTAGTTTCATGTTATTCTTATTTTTGAAGGCATATTTTCTTGCGAATTGGACTTAATCTAACAAGTTTTGTGGATCGCATGACTCACCTTCTACCAAACACCGCCCACATTTGTATGAGTACTAGGGAATTGCCCGTGCCCGAGGGCACTATCCAAAAGAATCTAACAACGCTACACCGGTTCGGAAAACGTAAAATAATATTTTTTGGAGGACAAAACGTAAAATAAATTGAAAACATAACTCATACAGCCTAAAACACGATGCCACAAAATAGGGATAAATGAATAACTCTAAATAAGTTAGGCTTCATTCAAGCAGAAGTGGATAAAATGATGAATCCTTACATTCATTTCTTTTTTTTGAATAAGCTTCCTAAATAAACTTGTTAAATAAGACCTAATTCAATCAAAATCTCAAGTTATCAATCGAAAGGTTAAAATAAACGATTTAATCACAGTCACGGTGACATCCATCCATTCTTCATTGAAGTCCAAATTGTAGGTTGTGTCTCTGGGACTTTAAGCCAGCCTGGTTGCCAATGCTTGCCTCTATTTTAGTTTCCTCACCCTTCTTTTCATACACACAAACACATAATAATTGTTGAGTAAGAGTAAAATATATATCAGCCAATGTGAGACGAATTGAACTAATAGAGTATCCTAGTAATTGTTTTCCCCCAAGAATCATAATAGTTTATGCATGTTCAAAACATATTGATTTGCACAGAAATAAGGAGTTCACCAAACTTAAACAAAGATCACAATCCCCTACCAAAACTACAATACTTAATATAATTTGATTTTCTAATAGTAACAACTTATTATCGACATGCCATGTCTGTGCATTGAGGAGGCCAATTTAATCGGAGTAGGCATCACTATTCTGTGATTCTATACAACAATTCATCACCAAACTGCCTTAGAAATCAACGAAAGCAATTAAGCAATTCATATTGATTTCAGGCCACTTGCTATACGAAATTAATACTACAATTTAACATAAGAACAAAAAAACTCTAAAAATACGAAGAATGATGAGATGGACCTTTCACCAGTGTAATTGAGCCGATCTTAGAATAATGAGATGTACCTTCATCAGTGTAATCGAGCGGAACTTAAAAATTGCTGGACTAAGGACCTCTCCTCTAATCGAGCAGATCTTAGAATTTCTTGTAATTGGGAAGTAAGACATCAAAATTAAATATACTACCAATGAATTCACACTTTTTGTCTACTAATCTCAGAAGGCTTATTTGGTTCTCCTCAAGTTTAATAAGCATTTTTCATGTACTTGGATTTGTACCAGCTTTAAACGAATCAAACTGAGGCAAAAAATGGTGCTATATGAAGATACAGTTACCAGCCGGAAAACAGAGAATGAGGAGGCCAATGTTCGCTCTGTTCAATTCCATTCCTGTTCTTCTTGCTTCTTCTTTTCATACGTGCAAACTCCAAAAAAAACCCAAGCTTCAGTTAAAAAATTGGTAAAGCAAGAGCACGAAAACTTGGATAAAGGAAAACATAGGAAATAGTCACTTCATTCAGGCTTAATACTCATTAATAGATCCCCAGTTTCATTAATGTACCAAAACTACCAATCGTGGTTATACTAAGAAAGCCCTAAATATACGATTAATTCAGATTGAAGATAGAAAAATAAGAATGAAAGACACGTCTCATGAAGATATGGACTGAAACCTAAGGAGAATGAGCAACAAAACCATCATGTCTTCCAAAATGCGTGTAGTTCGCATGTTTGAACTGAATTTTATTTGAACCGCCGTCTCTTTTCTTTGTCGATCTAAATCAAGGGTTCGATCTAGTGGTTAGTGGCTGCGGTGTTGAAGCAAGAGAAGTCGAATGCGGAGGATGAGTTGGACGGAGAGATTAGAGTGAGAGTCGGTAATGCAGGTCTTTTGGATTCGAAAAAGGCATGTCTCACACCTCTTCGTCCACCTACATTGCTATACGACGGTAAAGATATTGGAAGTTGGGATAATTGCAATCTCGGAAGTTGTAATTAAAGGGAGACATAGAAGGAATTTTTGAATAAAACATTGCATTTTAAAAGCTAACGAATGGTTGACCTAGAACTACATTGATTCAACTGGAGTAATCATACAGAAAATAGCCCGAAAAAATAGGAAATTGCAGTGAGATTTTATCGCTCGATCAGGTAAATGAGGCAATTGATTATCACTATATTGATTAGAAGCAAACTGAAGTTATCAAGACATCGAAATTTAGAAATCCTCATTTTTCAACTACAAAATCAGAAACCCCAAACCCCCCAAATTCAAAACCCTATTCCTCGAAGTTCATGTAAGCAGATGGAGTTCACATCAAAATCTGCAAGAGAGTGGTCGATTATAAGTGTGGTTGTTATGATCCTCAAAAACTGAAACAAAAAAGTTTTGTGGGCTGACCAAAGTGGCAAGAACAGCGTATCGACCCAACACAGACAATTGATTTGAGAGGCACGTGAGTTCCAAAAACAACTAATCCGTAGACAAAACCGACAGAGTCCAGAACCAAAAAAAACCTACGTTAGAACAGTGAAATCTTCTGGTACAATTGAGAAGGACAGAAATCGAAATTTGAAGCAAAAGAGAAAAAAATTGCAGACTGACCTGAACAACAAATCGACCCAGCAACCCAGCAAAGGAGATTTCAGAGCGAGGGTAAAAACAATTTAACAAAGCAGGAAACTCAGGCGGCTATTCTGGCGGCGACGGCGATTCAGGCGACCGGTTGAGGCGGCGACGGTGACCACATGCGAAACTGAGAATGAAACCAAAAACAAAATCAACGAATTACAAAATGAAATCAACGAACCTCAAAATCGAAGAAGTGAGAGACAGACGAAGAAGAGGTTTTCCTGACAAATCATCCTTTGGTGGCCGGCGTGGGAGTGGGAAGGGGAAGAGACCAAGTGAGAGAGAGGGTAGGAGGTGGAGGAGGGTTTGTGGCCTGCTTTCTAGGTCGTGCGTGAGAAACAATTTTTTTTTATTGTATTTTACAGGTAGTTTTTTTTATTGTCCCTAAAGTTGGTGAGATCTAAGGGTTGGGAGTGATTTACATAATCCAAAGGCCGATAATCCATCAGTTAGTTAAACCATGGTGTTTTATAGAATAGATATGCTTAGACGTCCATAGGCTTCTTTCTCAATCTTCTTGGACTTTGAGAATTTATTTGAGGAGACATTTATGCATTCTTCTTTATTCCCCCACCAAAAAAACTAAAATTAGCTAGTAACTCTTAGTATTTTATTTCTTTGAGTTCTCACTTACGATAGATAATGTGTGTGTGCGTTTTTGTAAATATTTGAGTCTAGTTTAGAATTGAGTAAAGCCTTGTCTAGTTGAGTGTGTGTTTCTCATGATTGGTTCTTCACTAGATTTCTACTCATATCGCTCTCTTTGCTCGAGGACGAGCAAAAGGCTAGTTGGGGGGGTGTTGATGAATTGAAATTGCATATTTTAGTATGTTAACGAACTCTTCATAACTTGCTAATATGTGTAATTTATCTATTTGATCTCTCTTTCTAGACTTATGCTTGTCTTTGTCGTTTTGGTTGTTTTTATCTTATTTTGTAGAGAAGTGAAGAAGGAATTTAAGGCTTAATTTTAAGAAGTCAAGTAATAAAGAGGCTAAAGTTGAAGACAAAGAAACTAATTTGCAAGTTAAAGTGAAGATTTGAAGACCTATTTGAGAAGACAAGAGAAGAATATGGGGTCGTTATTGAAGATTTAGAAGAAAAGAGGTCAAAATTAGAGTCAAATGTTGAAGTGGAGGGCAAATTAGAGAAGAACTTAACGGAAGCGGGGATAAAGTGCAAGATACCAAACATTTTAATGGCTTATTTGACGGATAATTGACGGATTGGGGTTTAAACTGTCACTTTCCAAAAAGATTTATGAAGGCCGGGGGTATTTTAAAAGGATTCAGCAACTAGGGGTGAGCCGAGCGTAGTTTCAGCGAAATAATCAACAAATCTCACGCCTCTTCTCCCTCTCTTCTCTCTCCCCGACGGATGAAGACCAGAACCTCCATGAGAGTTCGACCAAGCTCGAACCAGCCTTCGCCCTGACCTCAAATCCTCACCAAATCAGCTCAAATTGGTCCCAAATTGACACGATTTCTTACGTGTATACGCAAGTGCACGGTCAAGTAGTAAGTGGAGTATTTTACGACTCCGAGTATCGAACCCAAGAGAATTTACGATTATTAGCTAATTAAGAATTAACTTTATGATACGTAAGTAACCGGTAAAAAGTGTTTGATTTTATAACGTTGTCGCCCACAAACAAGCGACTTAAACTAAATAACAACTAAGTTAACTATTTTTGTATGCTTTTCTGCTGAAAAGAATAATTATCACGGAATACGATTATGGAGAAGGACTAGGCAATCAATGGTCCCTAGGGTTGTTAACGATTTCCGGGTTGTGCTTGAAACACTCTACGCACGTTCTAGTTATATCGGGTAATACTCATCACGATCTTCTCTCGATCTCACGTGAATTTGTGTAAACAATAGCTTTCGGGTCCTCTCGGTCCACCTCCGTCTACAATTACACTCTAGTTGATTTGTTAGGCTCGCTCACCGGGTCCTGTCGGTCCACCGAATTCACTAAGTTCTAACACAATCAATCGAAACTACCCTCACACGATTAATCAAGTTTCTATCTCCTCTCAGTCTCAAGAAACTACAAGATTATCTACCTATTCTTTAACACGTCTCAAAGAATTCACTTTCGTGCAATTCTATCAACAAGTAGCATTCTACGGGTGATCAAGCCAAGAACACTAAGAATTGAGTACAAGAATAAATAAACTAACAAGAACGTTCATAGAATTAAGCAAAGGCATGCATCAAGTCCAAAATCCGGAAAATCATCCAACAAACCCTAGTTTTCCATCAATCACCTAGCTTTAAGAAGTTTAGCTATACATAATATTGTTCAACATGATCAAAATCATAGAGTTCATGAAGAATAGAAGAAGAAAAGATGATCAAACGCTTGAATCTTCAATGTTGATGATCTTCCAAGCTCCAAGCTTTGTCTCCTATCTTCCCTAGCTCCCCAAGACTTCAAAGATGCGTCAATCTCCTCTTCTTAGGTCGTCCCTCACGTTTTTGACCAGCTGGGCACACTTTTTAATGAAAACTAACCGAAATTGCACTTCAGCCCCTCTACTTTGTAATTCCCGGATAGAATTATTTGCTGATTTTGCGCGGGCTGTATCTCCCTCATACGGACTCGTCTTCGGGCCTACCATATACCGTTGGAAAGCTACGGATGTCTACTTTCCAATGCCGCAAGCCTTGCTTCAAAATTCTTTGTATATTTTCCTGGGCATCGAAAAGAGTGCAGGCTGGTCCTGTGTGACTTTTCCAACTTTTCTTCGTTTGTGCGTCTCCTTTTCTCCTCTTCATCTAGCTCCATTCCAAGCATATCCAAGCATCTCATAAGCTCCATTGCACCTATTTTACCTGAGATACACAACACTAAACAACCCGTGCAATTATCATAGCAAATATGAGAGAAAACATGCACAAATAGGCTAGAAACACTACTTTTCACTCTTAGGCTTGGAGATAGTCAAATTCACATATTTGCGCACATATCACATATAAATCATGTGAAATAAGCCTATTACAAGTAATATGGAAGTATTAAAATAACTCCTAAAAGGGAGTTATCAAATACCCCCACACTTACCTTTTGCGCGTCCCGAGCAACAAATCAAAATTTAACCACCTTCTCACTTCATCCCACCACCAACAAGATACGAGCCAAGACAATTGCATACTATTCGAAACACCGTTGCATACAAATCTTAACTAGCCGACTCAATAACAAAATACGACTCAACAATGCAACGATATGATGCAAATGCAAGGTACGACTCGATCCAACACAACACATATTTACACACGCACACAAAAGTATTTATTTTTTTTTTTGTTGAGCTTGGGCAATCTCAATAAGCAAACTGGTAAGTCATCCGGCTCTCATATCCCCTTTGGAAACTCTACAACCTCCATGATCGGCAGAATTTGCGGCCAGTTTCGTTAGACAGAACATGCATGAGCACTTAATATTTTGCACTCACACACTCATCAGACATATCCCTAGTACTTACCATCCGAGCTATTTATCCACGGGTTAAAACTGTTGACGGCTTAGGACGGGTGGGATAGGTTATTTAGAAGCGTATTCCTAGACGTCATGATATTCTCACATAACCCGTTTCTCACACTCCCTCACCGAAATCCAAGGAACCCAACCGAATCTCACATACTCCGGCCCTCATTCCCCCAATCCCGGTGCAATGCCGTTCTCGCGGCCACAAATGTAAAAGAGTGTCAGAAAGAATCATAGCTAATCTCTTCGGTTCCCTTGCAATTGCCAAAACACGCTCCTTTATTTCCTTCTCATTCCTTTCATTCTCTCTATTTTTTTTTTCTTTCTCTCTCTCTCTTCCTTTTTTTTATTTTTTATTTTTTTTTTTTACTTCCCACAAATAATCAACGCATGGAGCACAAGTAGTACTGAATGAACCCGACGAGATAAAAATATCATGTAGATAATGTGGGGGTGGAATGTGTCAGATCAAGGAGATATAATAATAATCGTCGACACCCCCACACTCGATGTTAACCAACTCACAAAATCCGGTAGTCAAAGTGATACATGCTTTCCAACCGATCCTCCTTATCACCTAAGATATAGAGAATAACATGAAAAACTAGCACGTCCTCCTATAATATCAATCAACCCCACCCCATATTGTGCGGAAAGAATGTCACGCATTACGACACTCCACCTGTGATCGTGGTGTAAGGACACGATTCACCGCCACACCGAAGTGTGCTGCCGTCTCTAACTCACCCTCACATCCCCTCGTAAGACGAAACCTGTAAGAGTATCCACAACGAATGAATCAAATCAGCACAACCTCATCGAACCTCCCTAACTCGACTCCCTCTATCATGACGCATAGGAAAGGGCCATTCTAACAAGTGATGAAAGTCACAATGAAAGGCTTCCTAGGCTAGAGGCTGTGAATAAAAGGGCTAAATGGATCGAAGAGGGTAACTAGTGGACCTAGGCCGTGAGACGGGACGTGAGGTCCCCATAAAAGTCACTCGCACGACTGTTCCGTTGCCACTACGAGGAGGGTTGACGACTACCTAAATGACGGCGGTGTAGTACTAGTAGGATATCTAAGTCTGAGAGACAGTTACTTGCATTTCTAGTGTGCATTAGCTCTATAAGTCTTCCTACTCCAGATTCTCGCGTCTCTGCCTCACTTCAGATCTTCATACTCCTAGAGAATTCTATCATTAAGACCTCGCCAAGTTCAACTCATTTTGATTGCCCTTTCTCTTAAAAAATCAATTTTTACTTTCATGGATATATATTTTTTTTAATTCCTACTCTATATGCAGGGCTAGACGCGAAAGAAGACTCGAAACTGACTCATTTCAGGTAGGTGGACTCAATTAAGTAAACGTGCAAAATAAAACAACAAACACATATATACACCGCTAATACATCACCATACGACACTATAACTACACACGACATGGACCACGAATACGAACTAACAATCTACATGCTGACAGGTTAATGCAAACACGGACTGGCTAGTCAAGACTAAAAATCCCCCCACACTAGACTGCGTCGTTGTCCTCAACGAATTTAGAAGTAAAACCGAGGACTCAACATTTCTAATGTGAGGGGCGGTGAATCTACTCATCCTCCGGGCTCTGGTTCATCCTTGTTTTGGTAACGGTCAACTAATTCATTCTCATTCACCTTACGTTTCCTTTTATCGACCGACGAACCCATCACCATCTTGCCTCTATTAGGCCTCATCTCACACACATATCAATTGTCAAACAAATGCAGCAAGTACAAGTGCAAGAATCAAATAATACGCTGAAGTTTAGGAATACCTGACAAAATCAGTCAAATTGACTGATTTTTCTGAATTTTTCACGATGTGAGATTTTTAGCTCTTTAGCTTCCCCTTGGTGTCCCCGTCAAAACCCCGAAAACGGTTTGTTGAAATTTCAAACGATGAAGAACGAATCGACGATTCTTCGTTCTAGGGTTCGGACCTCCTTCTTCTCCCCCACACTTGTCTCTTGTAAACTAGCTGAATTGGCTTCACAATAGATGTAGAGGAGCTTGAGGCGAGCAAAACCCCTGTCTCGATTCAGAATTTGATGAACTTCCTCCAACCGTGTTCTTGAGCACTGAGAGAGCTCACAAGAGAAGAGAGCGACGGAAAGAAGCTGGGGCGTGTTTCTGTTCTTCAATCCGTGAGGGAGCCTCATATATTTCTTTTAATTGTTGCCAAAAAGACCCTATTGCCCCTTTTTAATGAGCCGCCTGCTTTGTATTTGATCGTGCGATCACCATAAGGTGATCGTACGATCTGAGATGGTCGCGCGATCAAGTATGTGATCGGCAATTCCAGTGAGTTTGTTGCGGCTGGCTCCTTAGCAGATCGTGCGATCACAATATGTGATCGTGCGATCACAATATGTGATCGTACGATCTGCTTTGATCGTAGGATCTCCTCTGTGACCAGTGAGTTTGCTGAACTTTTTTCGTCAAAATTTCTTCTAAGTATTCCTGCTGATCCCACGATCTCACATGTTGATCATACGATCTCCTGGCAATTTTTTTTTTTCTCGCTTTGTTTGCTAATCTTCACAGTTCCTTAGCTTGAATTCCATGTTCCTCTTCTGTTCTTGAGCTCAAAATCTGCAGAGACTCAACTCAAATGTCAAATTCACGCTCTCTCACCCCTCAGATAACAAAACAAAATTAAAAACTCACACAACAGTATTTAAAACACTCTCTCTACACTAATGCATAAAATACGTTGGGTTGCCTCCCAACAAGCGCTTGTAATTTAAGGTCGACAGCCCGACCCAGTTACCTCTGCCACCTCACGAGGGTGGTCTGGCACATTGTGCCGCTTCCAGCTTAGCTTTCCTGTGTTGGATTTGAAGCACTGCTTCATGTGCGTGCACCGCTGATGGTTTTTTGTTTCCCAGTAGTCAGGTGGATCCCCTTGCGACAACTCTGGGATTTGACGCTTCACTTGTACAGCAAATGGCACACCTGGTTGATACTCCCATGAACACTGGGGTGACGGTTTGAAGACCCGAAAAGTCTCCATGTCATCATGTACCCTCATAATCAGTTCTCCATTCTCTACGTCGATGAGAGTACGACCAGTCGCCAAGAATGGCCTGCCCAGAATGATAGGCACATCACCCACCGGCATGTCTAGTATTACGAAGTCAGCTGGAATTATCAGGCTCCCAACTCTCACAAGCACATCTTTGATCATCCCACATGCTCTCTTGGTCGATTTATCTGCAAATTTGAGAGTTATCCAGGTTTTCGGGGGCTCCCCCACACCTAACTTTTTGAATACCGACAACGGCATCAAATTCACGCTCGCTCCCAGATCACAGAGAGCTCTTCCAGTGTAGGAATCACCCAATGTAGCCTCAATGAAAAAGCTACCTGGATCCTTCTTTTTCTTAGGTAACCCATGCAAAACACATGAACTAACCTGTTCATTTAAGTTTACTCTCTGAAACTCATCCACCCCTTTCTTTCCAAGAACTGCATCTTTAATAAATCGAGCATACTTAGGCATCTTTTGAAGTGCCTCAATCAATGGAATATTGATATGCAGTTTAGAGAAGACATTCAAAAAGCGTCTGTATTCTTCTGAATCATCATTCTTCTGCCTAGTGCGTAATGGGTATGGAAGTTCTGAAGAAGAAGGAGAAGATGCAAGTGGTACCTGAGTATGCTCCTCGTCGTCTGGTGGAGTCATGCCCTTTGATTGGGGGACCACGACAGGTGTCTTCTCAGAATCAAAGACTTCATGTTCCTTTGCCTTTGAGACTTCTGCTCTGGCATGACTGGGATAGGGAGGGTCCTTAAGTGCGGTACCGCTACGAGTAGTGATGGCTAGAGCCTGTCCCTCAGATGTGTCAACCATGCTACCCAGTGCCCTTTGTTCAAGTTGTTCCTTTAGATCTTTTATTTCTGCTTGAGCAACTTGAAGTGCAATTGCTACAGAGCTGACCTGTGTGGACATGTCTGTCATGTGTTGAGCCATCGTCTTTATCATCCCTGTCATCTGGGTCAAATCTAATGGTGGTACTAGCTGCTGCTGATGCATCTCTCACACATTTTCTTCATGCACTACCTCTACCGCATTCACCTGAACCGTGCTATATGCCACTGAGCTATGCTTCATCGGTTCTTTTTGTTGGTGCTCATACTCCCAGCTCTCCTCTTGCTCAACCACACGTCTCATCAACTCATATGCACCGTCAACATCACATTTGAACAAGAAACTGCCCCCAGCTTCTCTATCAATCTTGTCTTTGTCGAGCATTCCAAGTGCATCATAGAAGAGCTGTATGATCTGGCTTTTTACAATGCCATGGTTGGGGCATTTGCGTAGCAAGAAGTTGAGACGCTCCCATGCTTTGACCATGGATTCATGTTGCTTTTGCCTGAAAGACCAAATCTCGTTCTGCAGCTGAATCATGCGTGAGATGGGAAAGAATTTACTCATGAACTGGGAGGCACAGTCTTCCCATGTCTTGATTGAGTTGGATGGCAATGAATCCAGCCAATCCATAGCAGCTCCCTTGAGGCAATGGGGGAAGAGCATCAGTTTGAGCGCTTCAGATGTGACCCCACTAAATCGGATTAGCCCACAATGGCTCTGAAATCTCCCAATGAAATCATGTGGGTCTTCCTCATATGTACCGGCAAATGTGCACTGTTCCTGAGTGAAGTGAATTGTGCCCAGCTTGAGACAGAAGGTTTCTGCCTGAATTGGTGGCACCACAATTGCTGGCTCCCTTCCTTTAAGATCCGCCTCAAATGCGTGGATTATTGCTTTCCCTGAACGATTATATGGCATTGAGTTCGGGTGCGGTCTTGATGTTGCTGCCAGTGCTTTCTCTACAGCTTCAGCCACCAAAGCTTGTAGCTGCTCTGTGGTGAGGCTAATCTGCCCTTGTCCTTCCGCCATAGCTACCTGAGAAAACAACACTAGCACACCCGTGAGGTAAACAGATAATAACAAAAAGAGAATAAAAGAAGTATCCTAAATTAATTTTTAACTAAACTAATAAACCGTTTAATTCCCCGGCAACGGCGCCAAAAACTTGACACGATTTCTTACGTGTATACGCAAGTGCACGGTCAAGTAGTAAGTGGAGTATTTTACGACTCCGAGTATCGAACCCAAGAGAATTTACGATTATTAGCTAATTAAGAATTAACTTTATGATACGTAAGTAACCGGTAAAAAGTGTTTGATTTTATAACGTTGTCGCCCACAAACAAGCGACTTAAACTAAATAACAACTAAGTTAACTATTTTTGTATGCTTTTCTGCTGAAAAGAATAATTATCACGGAATACGATTATGGAGAAGGACTAGGCAATCAATGGTCCCTAGGGTTGTTCGATTTCCGGGTTGTGCTTGAAACACTCTACGCACGTTCTAGTTATATCGGGTAATACTCATCACGATCTTCTCTCGATCTCACGTGAATTTGTGTAAACAATAGCTTTCGGGTCTTCTCGGTCCACCTCCGTCTACAATTACACTCTAGTTGATTTGTTAGGCTCGCTCACCGGGTCCTGTCGGTCCACCGAATTCACTAAGTTCTAACACAATCAATCGAAACTACCCTCACACGATTAATCAAGTTTCTATCTCCTCTCAGTCTCAAGAAACTACAAGATTATCTACCTATTCTTTAACACGTCTCAAAGAATTCACTTTCGTGCAATTCTATCAACAAGTAGCATTCTACGGGTGATCAAGCCAAGAACACTAAGAATTGAGTACAAGAATAAATAAACTAACAAGAACGTTCATAGAATTAAGCAAAGGCATGCATCAAGTCCAAAATCCGGAAAATCATCCAACAAACCCTAGTTTTCCATCAATCACCTAGCTTTAAGAAGTTTAGCTATACATAATATTGTTCAACATGATCAAAATCATAGAGTTCATGAAGAATAGAAGAAGAAAAGATGATCAAACGCTTGAATCTTCAATGTTGATGATCTTCCAAGCTCCAAGCTTTGTCTCCTATCTTCCCTAGCTCCCCAAGACTTCAAAGATGCGTCAATCTCCTCTTCTTAGGTCGTCCCTCACGTTTTTGACCAGCTGGGCACACTTTTTAATGAAAACTAACCGAAATTGCACTTCAGCCCCTCTACTTTGTAATTCCCGGACAGAATTATTTGCTGATTTTGCGCGGGCTGTATCTCCCTCATACGGACTCGTCTTCGGGCCTACCATATACCGTTGGAAAGCTACGGATGTCTACTTTCCAATGCCGCAAGCCTTGCTTCAAAATTCTTTGCATATTTTCCTGGGCATCGAAAAGAGTGCAGGCTGGTCCTGTGTGACTTTTCCAACTTTTCTTCGTTTGTGCGTCTCCTTTTCTCCTCTTCATCTAGCTCCATTCCAAGCATATCCAAGCATCTCATAAGCTCCATTGCACCTATTTTACCTGAGATACACAACACTAAACAACCCATGCAATTATCATAGCAAATATGAGAGAAAACATGCACAAATAGGCTAGAAACACTACTTTTCACTCTTAGGCTTGGAGATAGTCAAATTCACATATTTGCGCACATATCACATATAAATCATGTGAAATAAGCCTATTACAAGTAATATGGAAGTATTACTAGGCATACTTTTTTATAGAAATAAGCTAGGGTAAGCCTTTTGAGTAAATATTATAGTAACTTTTTAGTGGGTTGGGCACAAATATTTAGTATATTAGTTATATTAATAAAATATAATAGATTTTAAATACGGGTTAGAACGTATCGTGTTGGGTTTAAATGTTAAATGGGTTAGTGTTTTAAAAAATACGGGTTATGCGGGTTGTAAATGGGTTTTGCGAGTCACACCCGACCTGTTAAGCATCGTGTCTAATCTTGTCGACCCGTTTATAACCCAGACCCATAGAACTAAACCCAAACCCTATAACTTGGTGTCGTGTTCATGTCGGATTGTCGTTTCAATACCCATTTTGCCGAGCCTAGAATCAAGGTATTTAATCTTGTTTATTTATTTGAGTATTATTAGCATTGATGGAAATGTTTAATTCCACTAAAATATATTAGGAAATACAATATGAATTATTTATGTATTTTACAATGTCTAATAAGCTTTTAACTTATTTTTAACATTTATTTAGGGATTGACATTAGTTTTTTGGAGGTAACTTATCATTGACATTTTCATTTCTACATTAATTTATAAATTTTGTAAGGGTTGAGTTTGGTTTTTTTGGAGATAACTTATTTTTACAGTTTTGTTTCTGCATTAAATGTGAATAACGGACCATAACTATTACTAGGACAAAAGGAAGTGAATAAATTTGAACAATTGAAAATCACTATACATCAAATTATATCGACTGACTAACCTTACAATAATTCACCTCTCTAATAGTCTACACGTCATCAACGATAATTTACTAATGACATCAATTGATAGCAATTACATATTAATTTTTCAATGAGATGTTTAATTTAATTATTTTTGAGAAATTGTTTTTATCGTCAACCGGGTTTGAACCCTTGAGATGTTTACTAACAGGTAATGGAGATGTTTAATTTACTTGTAATTGATTCATACGCCAGCTAATATTGACAGTATTTTTCGTAGAATAAAGAAAACTACTATTGCTGGTTACTCTTCTTTACAATAACTTTTGATAAAAACTATCATTGATACTGATGAATATTCACAATGAAGACATATATACTTAGTTACAGTTAAAATAAAGGAGTTTATTACTTTTATACCGTAATTGAATGATAGGTGTCTTGGTCTGTGAATGAGTTGGTTTTCATTTGTCTTTTAGAGGGAGAGACAAACATTAGAGCCAAGTCTAAGAGTGTGAATATGGTGTATCAGCCACGTAATTTTTGGACACATAACACTAGCAATTATCAGAATAAGAATCATAAGCGTCGTAAAGTCCAACCATAAGAGTAAGCACGGTCAGCCTAAACAGTCACATGGCCCAAAGCCTAACATTAAAAATGAACTTGCTTGCTAGTTTTGCAAGTTGAGCGGTCACAAGAAGTGGGAGTTGTCACATATGAAGAATAAGACACAACGAGAGGTTTTAGTCTGCTTTGAGTCTTTCCTGGTCGATCTTCCACCAAATTCTTAGTGTCTCGATACTTGAATGAACATTCGTGTTTCCAATTACTTGCAGGAGTACCCAAAAAAATGCAACCCTAGGAAAGGATAAGATCATATCTTCTTAGAAAATGGATTCAGCGTACCCATAGTCTCTATTGTCATTGTTAGGAAGAGATATATGACTAATAGAGTTGAGCACTTGAGACAAAATAGTTTCTCTTAACCTAAATGTAACTGCATAAGACAAAGCAAGAAATATTTTGGTGAATTTTTGACATATATAGTTCACTTTCGTACTCTTTCACGTTTACAATAAAAGGAATGCTTATACTGTATGAAATTTGTTTTAATTAATTATATGGGGTTTCAATAGTTTTATTAAATTATTTATAAAAGAGGTTGAAACTTATCCAAGTTATTCACTGGTACGAGCCAAATGTATCTGTGATCAAATTTTGTGATCCGTGGTGCATCTTGGTGACGAAATTATCTATTGTGTATGGAGGTGTGGGATGGTTGGTTATTGAACTCCTTGATTGGAGGGTCCAATGGTTGTTTTATATTATAAGGTGCGGTTCAATATTCACTCCTCAAACCCTAACCAGCCCTTATAAATAAGACTAGTTGGGGGATTGTTATGCCCACCGAAAAAACAAAAAGAGAAGGAGTTGGAGGGGAAGATCCGACGCTCTAGCACTTCTATTTCGTGAAATTTCAACAACTACAAAAGATTGTTGGATCAAACGGTAAGTATTTATACTATATAAATTGATGTTTTTATTCTTTCTATGCAATCCATATTCTGTTACAAATGCTTCATTTGTGTGGATAAATTGGTTTCAGGGTTCAGAGTTTCCACCGAAATAGAGTTGGTGTCCCCATACAGGATCCCTTGACAGTACTTCCATAATATTGTATAGCCTGCCTTCGGGAATAGTACCATACAGATCTAGTACTGGATTAAAGTCATTTCCATTAAGATCGATTCCGGCTATCCAACGGAAGTACGCTAGCTCCTTACGTTCAATGAAACCCACCGGTCTTTTCCCACTGCCCATAGGAGGTGCCAGGATAGAAGGGGGACTAGATACCTCTCCTCCCCACTCAACATAAGTAGCATAGTCCATGAGTTTAAAAAATAGTTCTTTGGGCCAAAATCCAACTTGTTTGTTGTCCCTCTCTATAGAAAGCCACCAGTTTCCATCTTTGTCCTGTAATACAAAGTCCCAAAATGTAAAAGGTCATTAGTTTTTGTTCTTAATAAAATGAATATGATATTAAAGTAGCGATAAACTTGTACATACTCGCTGTACTCTTGGTTTCGTTTCAAAAATATCTCCTCCAATAGTCGATGTATGAGAAAAGATGAGACCAGGAGACAAATATGGATGTGTGACTACGAAACCACATGCGGTGTCAAAGCACCTTGCCGTATATACCTGCATGATGAGCTTATAATCTGTGTACAAAACCTCATATTTATTGAAAATTTAATTCAAAAAATAATGAGAAAAGATTTTACATTTGTTTCTATGTAAAAGTGACTGGCAGAATCACCATACCAAGTTGGATCCACCTGAGACAAAATGAATAAAATTAACTAGGAAATCCAACTGAGACAAATATTGTAATGGTAGAGTATTAAGCGTATGCTTACCCTCCATCCATATTCTATAAACTCGCCATCATTTTCAATATGTATTCGAGCAGAACTGAATTGGTGTTCCTGTACTGGTTTTGGTGTGTAGATTGAAAGTAGTCCTAGAGCACCTGTGTACTTAACGCCATCTTTCGTGTGGGCTACAACTTTCTGCACAACATCCATCAATGTCAACCCAAAGCCAGTATACCTGTTTTAAATAACGTACTTATGAAAATGATGTGATAATCAACGTACAATCTTATCACCATAATTGGGGTATTTTGAAGAAAACTTGCGTCTCATAAGATCTTCTTTAGTAGTACGCTTAATTGGAACTGTTCCAAATGGACAACCTCCGTCTTTAAGTCCAAAATAAAGGTTTCCTTGAGCAGAAGGATGGTCCTTTATTTCAAATGGAAATCGAGGGTTCATCTATGCATAATAGATTTAGAACATATCGGAATACATAATTATTAGCGGAATAAATTAAGTGAGGCATAAGAACGAGAATTACTTGGAAATGGTATGAATGATTGTTTAGCAACGGATGATCAAAAGCTGGTTGCTTGTAAAAATCAACGCAGTCATACACCTCTCCTTGATCCGTCTATAATAAGTTAATTGATTATGTTAGATCCTTCTTATATCACTCTATTTCACATGGTCTATGAAACTTAGTTAACAGACCTTGATAGTTTTAACTGCTTGCTTGTTGAGAAGTTTAAGTTGCTTATCCAATTCCAACTCTTCTTGTTGCGATAAGTTCACACGGCCTTGAACTTCATTGTATGTTCCAAGGAGGTAACATATAAGCACAAACACAAAACCTTCATATGTATGAGAAATCAAGTGTGAGAATTCCACCATTTTTTTATTGTGATGAAGTTGTACTAATCATAAGACAGAGATACCTGTAGCCATACAGCTCCAAGAATGGTGTAGATGACATGAAATTATTGTGTTTGATTCGTTGGCTATATATAGAGATAGATCAAATGTGTTTTTTCAGATTTGAGCCAGACAAATTATGAATGACTTTGAACATATTAAATGTATATAAATGTACATAGGTATGAGTTATCAATGATTACTCTCTTTTTATTTTAACTTTTGAGAAATAATTAATATTCTGTTTTTTGCATCTCCTCTAAATTTGCAATAACCAGATAATCGTATACATAATCAATCATGGTATTCAATCTGTTTTCCTTATTAGAGTATTATTAACATCGATGGAAAAGGTTTAATATCACTAAACTATACCAGAAAATACAATACTAATTATCTATGTATGTTATAGTTTTTAATTAAATTTTAACTTATCTTTAACATTAGTTTTTTACTGGTTGACATTAGTGTTTTGGAGGTACTTATCTTTGACATTTTCGTATATGAATTAAATATGAATAACGGACTTGAACTATTAATATGACAAAAGGGAGTGAATAAATTAAATTATTCAACGGGAAATCACTGTACATTAAATGAGATCCCTTTACTTATCTAACAATAATTCACCTCTAATAGTAATTTTCTCACGTCATCAATGACAATTTATTAATGAAATTAATTACTAGTGTAAGTGAGGGACTTCGTCGGGGCAGTTCCTCCATGTTGTTGCAAGCAGAAGAGCAAAACAAACAATACCTGGTTGACTTGTTTGGGTAGACCGTAGATGAGAGCCGCTTTCGGGTAAGTGAAGGGCAACGTATGTTATCCAGAAGTGAGACAGTTATGGGTGAGCTAAGTGATAGCTAATCTCTCCGCGTGTTCTTTTTCGTGGAAACGATCGATCTCTTGTTTGAAGGGGACATATACTTAATATATAAATTCCATTAGACGGACTTGGATTAGCACGTACAACGATGATGACGCCTCTCGTGTCTTTAACGTCCTTTAAATTGAACGGCTCACATCCCGCATATGTAGGTATCGTGGTCTATGATTCTAAAGATGTGGCAGTCCATTCGCGGGTCTCTGGATAACATACAAGGGTCGCATGTGAGATAGGCATCTCGCACACGACAAACCTTATTCTAGCCTCCAAGCCACTCCCACTCCCAAGTCCCGTCGGCATAAGGTGCATGTGCAAAGGATCCTTCCTCATAATCCTTCACACACACTCAAAGAAGACGCACTTTGGTGTTATGCTTAGCACAATGGTTGTGCATGTGTCTCTTATCCGCGGCACCACATGTAGGGGTGCAACTTGGGCGGGTTGAACCCGACCAACCCGAGCCCAACCCGAACTTAAATAGGGCCTGGAAACATAGTTTTGGTAATTTGGACGGGCTTGGACAGAAATTCACAGCCCGGATTGCAATTATGGTTGGGCTTGGGCACAAATATCGAATGACGGGCTAACCCGAAATTCCCGATTTGCATGACCAGTACTTGTAAAAATTATATTCTAGAAGAATTATGTAGCATATCTAACATGAATATGCTACTTTTCTCTTGATTATTAGCGATATTTTTAATCATTGTTTTGTTCTTGAATTAGCTGATTTGTTTTTCCCCAACATTTTATTATTTTGTTGTTCTTTCAAAAAGATTATTAAGTTTAATGTACTAGCCCGAATTCAACCCAAATCTGAATTGATTTATACGAATTTGGGCTCGGACGGGTTGACAATGCTCTGAACCCGGGTCGGGCTGGGCTTGGGCAACCACGATTGAACTCGGACTCGGGCTTGGACAGGTGTGCCAACCCGTCAAGCCCGCCCGAGTTGCAGTCCTAGCCACATGGCTTGTCGATTGTATCACGATTTTGGATATCTACATTTGCCTTCTTTTTTGTGTTTGAAGATTGCCGCGCGATCTTCAAGAGAAAATAACCTAGCCCCTAAGGGTGATCCTCAATTCGCAAGGTACGCAAACGACACGATTGTCCAAGATACAATACCAACATTATAACCATTGATGAAGTGATCTGCGAGATTCAATGTGAATTTCTTGTGACTGCCAAATATTTGAATTAGAGTATGGGCATAAAACCCTAGTTTTCCATAGCTCATCATTGGCTACTGACACATATACTGGGAGTGTCTAGGATGAAGTGGTTGGCTCAAATCCACCTAAATCCGCGGCTTATCGATACGCCTCTTTTCAATAAACGGAGTTGATATCATTGATTAAAAGATACCAAAGAGTCTCTTCTGCCTCTCTCTTATGTCTCGGCGTAACGTGTAAGCTTCCTTTACCTGTCGTTTCTCTTGTTCTGTAGATTTCTAAGCCTAGGGTAAAACATATCATGGTTGTGATATACTTAATTAGCATCAAATAAGGAACTACGAACTCGAATATGTAAGTATTCCGTTAATTTCTGGCTTCTCTTTCCGCAATTAGTAGATCGTATTTCCAGATCTTCGTGATTCTTTTCCTTCTTTCTCCTGGTCAAGATATGATGGGAAAAAACAAGGCAGTTCACGAAGAAAATTCCTGAACTTCCGGTAGATCTGTGGTGAAATGCCTCTTTTCTGGGTGACCGTATTTCCACCATGCGTTGATCAAGTTTCAAACACTGAATAGCCAATTGACAGCAACTTGCTCTGTCTTACCTCTGAAACTCCTACCCGAGTACCCGTGATGACTGGGAGATCATCTCTATGGACCAGATTCAGTGAACTGCAATCGAGGCAGGGTATCATCCTTTCTGCCATATCGAATTTCAATCGGTCAAGGGTGAGTTAGCGCACACGGATGATTGGATTCAGCACGTTCGTGCCAATTTTGAAGATACTATTACCAGGGCAGGGGTCTACCACATCGTTCGCGCTATAAATGGGCATAATGTAAGAGTGGAGTGTTCAATGCTAGATATCTTGATGTCTAGATTCTCTAAGAGGAAACACACTTTTCATTTTCCTTCTTTCGAGTGTGGCTTGACATTGGCAGATACTCATGTGTTACTGAACCTTCGTTCATTAGGCGAGGATAACCCCTTAGTCCCATTAAGTTCCCCAAAGGAGATGAAATTGTTTAAAAACATCGATTATAATATTTAACGGATGAAGAAGGCAGGCACACGATGATTCCGCGAGACTCCTAAAAAGAACTACCAAATCATGGCTTCACTGGGAAAAATACCTGGCACCGATGGATTCTATACTTCTTACGGTACTATGCTGCGAAGGATATTGCAACCAAAGCTCGCAGGAAGAATTTGGACATCCGTCCGATTGCGAGCTAGTCACATTCCTGTGTATCTGGATATCTCGTTTTCTTGATTGACGGGCACCCGACAGATGGAATATTTCTACATACCCTTGCACTGGCCATTCGCATCTCATAGGGGCAGCGCGTGCCTTTGAGCTCTTTGGTTCTCAGTTCGTTGTTCTATTGTCTTAAGCAGGTCCTGATATGTTGCGACCAGCCATGTGGTCGTCACGATATTTTTTCGTACGCGAATGTGAGTATGCTTTCTATGTGGGTATATGAGAGGTGGCCTTCTTATGCTCAATTTCTCAACAAGGAAAAACCCTGGGATGTGCAGGACCAGGATGCTTCCCAACATCCCTTTCCGCGCTCTTGGAGGTGGTTCGAAACTGGTGGAGACTTTGAGTCACTATTTGAATTCAGGCAATACTCAACCCCTTTAGAGGGGTTCTTGCATTCTACGAGCCTCTATCCTCCTGCTGATAGACTAATTCGCAGTCGTGACCTTTGTAGTGATCCAAATTTGAAGAGTTTATATTCTGGTGCGCGCGGCGTGATCTCCCAGCCATCACTGATTACGTGGAAGCCACCAAGGCATATCAGTTGCACACTGTCAGTTACATTCCTCTACCATGTTGCGAGCACCTGGTTTTGACATTAAAGCCCTACTATCTGTCCTGTGTATCTTGATCCTTATAGATATCGTAGGTTGGATAGCAGTGTGACTGAGTTTGAGGCAACACACCTTCTCCGTTTGACTCATCCTTAAGGCAACCGAGTGGGGAGAGTGTCGTCCAGTTGGACTGATTATTGGAAGTTGCACTTGAACAAGGAAAAAAGAATTTATGTTGCTCTTCGCAGTAACGCTCATGCGCTGTGACCTAAGACTTTTCCCTTATACAAAAAAGGAAGCACTATTACGCATTTTCACAACGGCTACTACTTCATCTATGATCGTGTAAATCATTTATGCCCTGATTTCATTGAGGCAGAGAAGCAGGTCGCGATCCTTCATGCATCTGCGAAAAGCAAAAAAAAATACCACGACTTTCGACCGGTAAACTTTTCTCTCGTAATTCTTGCGCAGCTGTATTTGAGTTTCTTTCTAACCCTTCATATGTCTTTTGCGGTGTGTTGTGATGCGCTTCGTATGAGGGGAGAGTTCTGAGGATTAGCAGATAAAGTGTTATCTTTGGGTTCTAAATGGGGCGACTTCTTGAATTCCCGCATAGGTGACCTTGACGCCATTTTATTTGAGAGAGTTCAATCCGCTCTTCTTCTTTGGCTCCCATTAGATGAAGATGTCGTAGTTGTTGAAATGGTTTCGAAAAGAAACGTGCCTTCTACTTTGGGGTCTTCCAAGGCACCTGAGCTTAAGGATGTTTCGCAATTGATTAAAATTTCAGGAATAGTTTCGGCCGACACCGAGGATGATGCGTCGGAGGTCTCTCTTCAGAGGGGGCTAAGGAAGAGAGCTCCTTGCCCATTCGTAAATGAAAAGATGTACGAGGCAGCTAATACCTCTACCTTCACAAGTAAGGGCAAAGCTCATGTTTGATGAAAAGGTTCAGGGGTCAAGCATCGCAGGCAGACATTGTCAAAGCGTACTTCCCCCTCATCAAGTGCGACTCTATCCCTGAATGCGCCAAGAATCTTTGGTAATGGCATTGCAGCCTCTTTCCTTCTCATTTCAAATTACTTTTCTTGCATAATGCTTTCGTTTCGCATTTTACTGTTGCCACAAGTTTCGCTTACTTTAGTGGTGAAGTGTCCCATTTTACTGAAGAAGACCTCAACAGTCTTAATTAAGATAGGCGAGTCCATGGAGCTGGAAGAAAGGCACATCCGTCAAGCAGAAGAGTGGTCGGATATGGACGAGGATGACATGAGGAAATCATTACGCATAAGTCAAGAAGAAAGGGATGATATCGAGTTTCATGAGGGTGAGTTGGCAGCAGAGCAGCAGGAGCAGGCATCATTTTGCAAATTTATTGGTTCTGAGTCCTAAGAGAGTGATTTTTTTAACTTTTCCCTTTCCCATCTATCTCATGATGAACGTGAAAAGGGGTTGCATGTCTCGAGAGAGCATTTGTATGTTTTGCGTATAAGATTTGAAGAGTTTAAAGCAGCTCAAGGTAAACCTGATTTCCTTCTATATTTGTAAATTCCCCAAGAGTCGAGTCATAATTTCTTTCTCATTATCATTTCAGGTTCCCTAAATGAAGGCGATGAAGGAGATACTCAAGGTTATGGCGATTCTCGCATGGCCAACGCCATCAGTGCTGATGTCGTAGATACTATTGAGAAATCTGATATTGCTTGGAGTGATGTTTAACCGGAGGTAGACATGAGTGCATTCGACGACCCCATTATAAAGGCACGGTTGATGCGTGAGCCTTATATCTGTCCCCTGCTGAATGAAATATGTCTTTCTCAGAATTTGGGCGAGGGAAATATTTCGGATGTGGCATCCACGTCTATCAATACTGCTGCTGATCTTTCCCAGGCTAATCCCGATATGGTTGGGGAAGACCTCGCAGCTATTCGGAAGGGCTGGGCCTCAGAGACTAGTGATGCGAATAAAGGTCCCAGACCTACTGGAGATTCCGGTGTATGGTAAGCAGTGGTGCTGGCGAACACACGAGAGCATGATTTGGCAAAGGCTGTTATTCCCCCATGCTCTTAGTTGCCTTTAGTCCTCATGATGTTAGTGAGATTCTTCCAACCGTGCCTTCTTTGATTCAAAACATTGCGTCTACTTTAGACGATTCGCTGCTCTCGACCCCAGTTGCAGATTGTTAGCTTGTATGGGGTTCTCAAGTGACAATATGTTTAGGCAAGCGATTCTTCTATTCATTTTACCGATTTTCCATCAGATGGAAGATGATGCTAATAGGAGAGTGGGGGTTCCCGATGGTCCTCATCTTTCACAGATCATAGAAGGTATTACCTTGTAAGTTCTCACTTTCGATATTTTGAAGAGGGTGTGCCTGGCTTATCTCCATACATTCAAGTGAGCTATGTTTTTAAGTGCTTCAGATAGACGCTCCATCGTGGAGGGACTTGCTTGGTTGTTGTACAGGTTCGAGGAGAAGACTCCAGCTAACACTAGCGAATTTGACATGCTTTCACTGTCGGATTTTCTCAATAACTTAGTGCCTCACTGCAATCGGTCTTTGTATTTGGGTAGGCTTAGCGTGAGGATGCGCCAGATTCATCACTATTTCTCTTTTGTAGGAAGCATCAAGAGTACCAACTGGAGAAGTAAAAGTTGCGGAGGGGTAATGTGGTGGTGCAGCTGTTAAAGCTTTGTGTTCTTCGGAGGCGCATGTTCTTGCGCTGAAAGAAAGGCTCGCAAAAATGAATCAAGATTCTTTGGTGCTCAATCCTGGTGACTGCTTTAGCCTTTGGCTAATTCATGAATAGATTTGTTTTTCTTTATGCTACCTTTTGTAAGGCTAGTTAAGTTCTCACGTGGTTTATTCTGCTAGACATTTCTGCACGTGTGCATTTCTTTAACTGATGATGTTTTTCAGAAACTATTTTGCTTTTGGCCTGGTAATGAAGCATATGATAAGTAGGTTATCGTTCTATTAGTGAATGATGTGTGGATTATCAATCCTCTTCGCAGGTGGATTGTTAATCTGCTTCAGCATGTGGATTATCAATCCTCTCTGATGGTGGATTATCAACAGGTGGACTACAAATCTGTTGTGCAGGTGGACTATCAATCGGCTATGCAGGTGGATTATCAATCAACTTAGCACATGGATTATCAATCCTTTTTAGTGTATGGATTATCAATCCGCTATTCATATGGATTGTTAATGCGTTACGCAAGTGGACTACTAATCCGCCTCGCAGGGGGACTATCAGTCTGCGTTGCAGGTTGATTATCAATCCGCTTAGCACATGGATTGTCATTAAGTTTAGGGTATGGATTATTAGTCCGTTTAGCGTATTGATTATCAATCCGTTTATCAAGTGGATTATCAATCCGCTATAGCGGTATGTGGACTATCAATCAGCTATGCAGGTGGATTATCAACCCGTTTAGTGTATGGATTATCGGTCCGTTATGCATATGCATTATCAATCCGCTACGCAAGTGGACTATCAATCCTCGCAGGTGGACTATCAGTCTGCTTCATAGGTGGGTTATCAATCCGCTTAGCACATGAATTATCAATCCGTTTGGCGTATGGATTATCAATCCGTTTAGTATGTGGATTATCAATCCGGTTTAGCAGGTGGATTATCAATCCTCTTTAGCAGTAGGTGGACTATTATCCTCTCGCGAGCAATATGTAGATCATTAAGCTGTTCAGCAATAGAATCGCATTAGTTCCTCCGGGCAGGAGGAAAAAATGGAATCGTGCATATGATAGTATTTCTAGATATTTTTTATTGAAAAAACGTATATCTATTGAAGGTTCCATACCGTGTCCATTTTCTTATCTTTGGTAGCTTCGTCATTCCGTATTGGCAAGGGGTTCCGTTGCACATCTTTAACATGTTCTTTGAGGGCTAACACCTTGTTCCTCATCTTTATGCCCACGATATGCCTCAACTTTATGCAATCCATGGTTGGGTGCGACACCTCCCAGTGGCATTCGCACCAATTAGGATCTCGCAACTTTTCTACTGTTGGTTGTTCTCGCAGATCAAGGACGACTTCATCTTTTCTCCAAGCCTTGCAGAGTATCACGACCTCGACAACAGGACACGGGAAAGGATGCGGTGGTTCACAAGGTCCTTTCTGGAACTTTGGCGCACCGGATATTGCATGGACCTCCGCATCACGTCCTCTCTTGAAGATGAATCTCCCTCCTTTGGATTCCAACATGGCTGACGAGCATTGCGTGCGCTCTCCTCCATGAGTGGCTTGACATTCCGTGTACAATCGAGTATATTATAGAACATTGTCATCTGGTGGTTCATCAGCATCTCCTTGTACTTGTGTAGCATTCCCTGCAAGAAAATCTTCACAAGGCACTTCTCTGCGACCACTTCCAAGCATTGGAGAGATTTCGCTCAAAAAATGCCAGATAAAGTCAACGCCGCGTTCGTTGCGTCTTTCGTTCATCGGAGATAGATGGATGATAGTGACATACTATTCAACCTGGAAGAATTTGGTGTAGAATTTTCACACCATATCTTCCCAAGTTCGCACGAACCGAGGCTCGAGCTTTCTGTACCATTCGTACGCCACGGCTCCCAAGGATTTTGAAAAATCGCAAAGCCTCAGGTTCCCGTTACCTACATATGTCACCTGAAGGTCGATGAAGCGCATGATATGCTCCTGCGCGTTCCCTTCGACTTCATCAAACTTCTCGCACTTCGCGAACTTGTGTCCTGGTGCATTGGGCATCAAATAGACATGCGTTGGGATTGGAGGGGAACACTCTATGTTGGGTAGAGTGTTATAGACGCCGCCGTGATTTGCCATGAAGTCATCCAACCTCTATTCCAGCTAATCGAATGACGTCGAAGGAGGAGTGGAACCACGGGTGGTACCTACAAGAAAGGCATGCTCGGGTTGTGGGGTGCGTGCGTACATGCGTACGCATTTGGTTTCCCATAGTTGTTGGTTTCCTGCGAGGGATGTCGCACGAAACACCTGCACTCTGGGCGTCAAAGACGGTGGTGGTGGCAGGCTGACGTAGTGCCAGCTACCACCTTCTAAAAACGAGACTCCTGGTGTTCCGGTAGGCATCTATGGCACGTAATTCTGCACGGGTGGGAATGAGTCACCGTGCGAGGGACGCAACACACGGACACTAGGGGTTCTTGTTGCACTCGATGTCATGTGTGCCACCTGCAACCACTGGTCCTGTGTTGGGGCATGAATTTGCGCCATATGGGTTTTCTAATTCTTGATCATAGCCATCTGGTTCTAGATTGTGGCGTTGAGCCTCTCAATCAGGTTGGATAGAGCCATCGTGTCGATACTCGTGAATTGAGTGAGGCGTTTTGGCCGTCATGGTTTATGACGGACTCTGGCGGTGATGATCGACTCTTGTCGTCGTTAACTCTGGGAGGAAGACGAGGAGGCATCTTTAAGCCTACGGTAACATGTAAGTGGGTGAATCGTCTGAATTGTTCACGTCGGGTTGACCAATGTAAGTGAGGGACTTCCTCATGGCAGTTCCTCCGTGCTCTTGCAAGAAGAATCAGAAAACAAACGACTCCTGGTTTACATGATTAGGGGGACCTGAGATGAGAGCCAAGTTGGGGTAAGAGCAAGGCAACATATGTTTTCCAGAGGTGAGACGGTGATGGGTGAGCTGACTGATAGCACATCTCTCTGTGTGTTTTGTTGTCGTCCAGACGATCGATCTCTCGTTATGAAGGATTCAGATCCTTTATATAAGATCATTAGACGGACGTGGATTACCACGTTCGCATCAATGGGGCCTCTCGTGACCTTAATGTCTGCCTAATTGAACGGCTCCCAACCCGCATATGCAGGGATCGTGGTCCATGATTATGAGAACTTGACGGTCCATTCCCTGTCTCTGGATAACATACGAGGGTGGTCACATGTGAGATAGGCATCTCGTACACGACAGACCTTACTCTAGCGTCCAAGACACATTGCACCGCAAGTCCCTTTAGCATAAGGTGCATGTGCGAAGAACCCTGCCTCGCAATCCTCGCACAAGCACATGAATAAAGCGCGTTCCCGTGATATGTGGAGCACAAGGGTTGTGCACGTTTCCCTTATCTGGGGCGTCACGAAGCTTGTCGATGGTATCACGATTTTGGGTAATTAAAGTTAGCAATTAAATATTTATTTTACTTTTTAGGAGATACTTAATTTACTTTTAACTGATGCCTACACAAACTAATATTGAAGGTATTTTTCGTAGAATGGAAAAATAATTAATATGTATGGTTACTCTTCCTTCAAAAATATATATTGATGGTTACACCCAAATTGTTATGAAAAAATTAATTAATACGGATGAATATTCACAATATATTGTACTGCGTTATAAACATGATACTGATTTAGTCTCCCATGTACTCTATGTCAATGGTAATTTGATGGATAGTGATATATTTCAATACAATTTTCTCTAGTATTTGTAACACGTTATCTGCACACTTAGAAAAGAGATCTATTGAGGTTTTTTTTTTTTTTTTTTTAGAAGTCGATCTACTTCGTTAGAGGTAGAACAAAATAGTTTATTACTTTTATAACATAATCTATTGATAAGACGGAAAGTGCAATTTTATTTCATAGATGTTCATAAAATATTCGACAATGACAAAATAAGTTCGCATTCACCAACCTAGATAGCCAAACAATACTTCTTGATATTTATTTTTACCGGAATTGTTTTAAAAGTTTTACTCGAAAAAAGAAAGAAAAAAGTTGTTCCAAGATATTGAGATTGGACATGAAAAAAAAGACCACAAGTCACATTGCAGCTGCTGGGTCATAAATTGATACTTGTTTCATGGTATACAACACCATGGAAAGATACGAAAAAATTGCATCGTTTTGCTATTCAAATCACCAGGTCAAAGAGACATAGTTGGGTGGAATGTCAAAACATAAACCTGGTGGAACAGAGGAAGTACATGTTACGTCCAAGTGGTTAATTTTGCTTATAATTCTTTATTGTGTGAAAGATAAAAAAATATTAGACATTGTTAACTATACGGTTCGGTTTCGAACCAAGAGCACTTGGACCCGTAATAGACTTTACTTGATTGCTTATTGCGGGATATATCTATGATTTGCTTACACATGCAATGAAAAAATGAATGAAGACTTAAAGTCTTGTGTACGCTTTTCTTTTTTTTTTTAAACTAATTTTGATGCACATGTGTTTTACGTGATAAGGTACATGATAGTTTATCTACTGCCCAAGCCTTTGTGAAGAAAAAGGAAATAATTTCACAATAATTTAAAGTTTTTTCTATAAAAAAGTACTATGTGCCTACTACAAGTTTACTTGTTTACTATTCTAAAAGAATGATTAAATTCTTCTATCTTGGGTACGTATCATTTTAGACATATATGTTGTAGAAGTAAACATTACAATTTGAACCCCCGTGTTACAAATTTGTAACAAGTTGAATATTTCTTTACTGACTATCATTTTTTATTATGTTTACTCACTAAAATTGGATTGGAATAAGCCGACTCAAATATTTAATCGCCCTTAGTAGAGGAAGAATGAATATTGATAGATAAAGTTTGATAAGAAAACTAATCAATTAAGGTTTTTGATCAACCGAACAATGAAATTAGATTTTTGTGCCCATTCTTTCTAAAACAAAAATGTAAAACAGCTCAGCCAATGGTAGTATCTATTATCTCTACCATTTCATGTTGGATAAAAACACCTATGACTCTATGAGTGAATATATGTATAAATTTGCAACGAACTAGGTCATTATTATAAATTTCCAATATATGTATAAATTTCACTCATAAAAAGAATATGTGTAAATTCAAGTCCCTAATTCAGTATATTTAGCATTTCCCTATCACGTTAATGTACAAGTCTTGTTAGCTTTTAATATTACAATCTGATTTGTATTGACGATTAATTTTATTTGTTATTATTTGTCACTAATACAAGCGTGTCGATTTCTATGAGAAACATATGCATACATCAAAAATTTGATAAAAACTACTACAGACTAAATGAATACTACTAGATTCTCACTATATCCACACTGCATTCTGCATCTTCTTAATGCGAATGACAAGATTAACTACGTTGTTCGAATCATCCGCACTAGAGCACCTGGGCAATAATGACATTGACATATCTTTCAATTTCAAGTGATCCGATGGACAATTACACAAGTTATTCATTCATAGCTTGTCAGCAAAATAACATATTAAAATAATTTTATTTGAGCGAGAAACTATAGTATTCTCTACTACTATATACAATAACAAATTAAAAGAAAAGTTACAAGCAGTTAAGCTAGAAACTATAGTTTTCTCAATTTGAAAAAAAGTAGCAACTAGGGTGTTAGCTCAAGTGGTAAAGCGTTTGAAGCTTCTGCATAAGGATGGACACCCCCTTCTCTCGTGAGATTCTGCATTATTGATTCTGAAGACTAAATTTTGACATTTTATTATTCCTTTTCTTGTATTGTATTTTCACTATCTCAATGATTTTATTGCATCATTATATGTTATAGAATGTGTAATTTTTGTAAATTTACCTTTCAGGTATGAAATTTGACATGAAGATGATGCAAAGTGTGGCAAATTAAATAATTACAAGGCATCGTACTCTTTACCCTTAGTTGTGGTTTTTGTTCATTATGATGTTTTTCTAACAAGGTTTTAATGAGACATGTAGCTATGAATGAGTTCATGACTACACCAAATCCATGATCATAAGATGTACTCTTTTCACTTCGTCAGATATCTAATCCAATAAAATATTCATTTACAAGGTTGCAATGAGGCATCATATTAGTAAATATTCAAGGGGAGGTGTTATCAAAATACGTAATTGATACTAGTGAATATTCACGGTATATTGTTCAGTTTTATACACATGACACTAATTGGAATCTACACTCTATATAATGGGTGATTTTATGAATAATAGTATACATATCAATACAATTCTATATAAAATATTTGTCATTCATTATTCATCGTCAACGAGTTCATAACAGAAATTTAGTTATTTTGACTTTATTACCCTTATTAATTGTATGCAAGGGAGATGAAGAGAAGGATTCAAATGTGTACCAAAAATAGACAAGAACAACCAACACAACACAGATAAAGAGTTAGAGGTTAAATGGACATGGGTGAGAGTAAGCCTAAGTCAGATATCTGAGAGAGAGGCAGTATGCCAGTGGATATGCCGAAAGCACCGAACCTCTATTAGAGAATAGCACTCCTATATATACTGGTCTTAGGAAAACAGTTACAAGAAGTTATATAACCACATGCAACGGTTATATAACTGCCTCGCACGTATACAGTCGACCGCATATATAGGCGTGTGATTCGCAAGTCTCTCAGATAACTAACAAGTGTCGCAGCAAGTGTAAACCGTTACTCACTTGCGACGATCCTTACTCTAGCCTCCAAGCCACTTACACCCCTTGACTCCCGTATGGTTCATATGCGAGGAAACCCTGTCTCACAGCCCCCATATTGATTAGAAATAAAACGATAATAAAGTATAGTATGGTAATGGAGGACCAATTAGTCTTATCAGGAGCTGTCACATGGATGACAATCAACATATCTACGATGCACTATCTACATTACCCCCCTTTTGCGCGTATTTATCGCGTATTGTGGAAATTGAGCGCAAAACTAACCATGTGTGCACTTCACGCACGGATTCAAACATTTCAAAATGGCCTCTGAAACCCTAGCCCCCTAAAATCGTCATCATTGCCTACATATTTGTAGAGTCGTGCCATAGCCTTTAATGGGTTTCATAGGGTGATGTAGGTAATACCCAAATTCACACGTTCTCGACGGTTACTAAAGCGAGAAAAAAACTGAAAGGTCGCGTGACTTTAAAAGACTCCTCATAAGTATCTACCTCATCACGGGTATACACCATTTTTACCCTCAATGCTTATGTGCAGAGACAAAGAACTTCAACAACGGATATTCGAATTCAATCAACTCTTCATCACACTCAATCTTATTCGTGAGACTTGTACAACAAATCAAGGTTAGGAGGTCTCTAGAATTCTTATTTTATGCATGATAACATATCTCTAAATTAAACCAAAATTGTCAATCTGGGTTTACTGAACTTCAAATACATAATGCTCATCTGGGTTTACTGAATGTTCTTCAATATTGTATAACCCTCTCTTTCTTGCACATTTTTTTTAATATAATAGACATGGCTAGATCACAAGCATCAAAAGACCAAAAGATTTATCCGACCTTCCAAAAGAATGATGGCGTAAATCTTCTTACGTCAATGAAGAAGATTACTATCATGCTACCGTTAAAGGTACAACACTTCAAAAATCTATAGGAAAGGAAACTTTGCCGCTGACTTCAATCCCAGTAAGAGATGATTGGGATCTTGTCAGTGTTAATGAAGTACAAAGGCTCATCCTTGAGGCCGGATTATATCCTTATACCGAAATTAGTCATCAAACCTTTGTGGAAAATTCAGATTGGATGGAGGAATGGACTGAACATATTCTGCAATATCATGAGTCGATACTAACTCAAGCAGGTATGTATGATGCGGTGCGAGCAACAAAGGGGTTATATATGAGCGGATACTAACTCCAGCTTGATGGTGATATGTTAATGAACTTGTTCTCAATGTATTTAAACAAAACTCATACGTTTCATTTCGTTACTTTCGAAGTTTTGCCTACTCTCAATGATGTAGAAATCTTGCTCTAATACCCATCTATGGGACGTGTATTTGTCTCATTTGAAGACCTCTGAAGAAGTTGCTCTTTTCGAGAAATTGACAGATTGTATATCAGAAGTTAAAAAGAAATCATCGAGAAAGATTTTAATTACACCTGCAGAAACACACTCATATCTTGAATCTAGTGCAAAAAAAATGTCCGGTCAACATGGATCACTTATTTTTACCGAGATTTTGTGAAACCAAAGATTGTATCAGAGTTTAGAAGGGAGGATCCAAAGGCAGAAGTATCTCTGGAGGGAAAAGGTTATGCATAATCATTATGCGGCTATCTCTATGTATGGTTATCAAGATACTTGAAAGATGGCCATCCTCATGATGTTTTTTTTTCATGTGCTTGCTCTTGTAGTTCGGCTTTCACTTGGTTAGATGGAAGTTTTAGGGCCTTTGGTTTTTGGGTTCTCGGATCATCGACTAGATTTAACAATGAACCATGTTAAACAATCAAGCAACATAATTGATGCATTAACATATGTCAATGTCGCATTTCTGACAATTTGGGTATTTGAAAGATGGCCTCAATATGCGCCAATTCCAACAAGGGTTAGCCTGTGGAATGCACCAAAAGCGACAAAATGTCTTTTCTACCCCAGAGCATGGCGTTGTTACAGAACGAAAGGGGTTCAATGCATATGGTCTTTAATCTGCGATGATAAAAGATATTTTCAGTTCAGACGTTATGTTAAATCTCTTGACAATATTTTTTGAACGCAAACAAGTATCCTCCTGCCAACAAAGCTCTTACTACTGATGACATCACTAAAGGGCCAAGATGCTATGAGAGATTCATGAATTGGTGTGCTCGGGGATCATTACAAGCTCTATCAGCGTACGCAAATGATTGCAAAAGCTATGAGCTTATAACAGTCCCCTTTGATCATGTTCGGGTATGTTGTCAATTGGTCTTCGACGCTCTAGCTCCTTCTTTCTGGCCTGATTCCGTAAAGCAGTATTGTTATAAGAGATTGATCAATGGTAAATGTGCTTCATCCTTACTTTCAATGCTTCCTTTTACTCAATTTTTTGGTGAAAACAGGGAGACACAACACCTAGTTGCGTGAGTTTTTGGAAAGCTCAAATTCACAAACATTCCAAATCTATCCAAGCTTGACCAAGTAAAGCTCCTTATATTCGCAAAGGCAGTTATCCTTTCAGATCCAATTGTTGTAGAGACTCATCAGAGTATGGCTATTACTCTCTTTTGGACAAAAAGCAACTGTGTGTCGATTTAATATTACGAGAGAAAATAAATATAGTTTGGAAGATCATATCAGGAGAGGAAAGCATATAGTGATGATTTCTACAAGGTAATTTCAATATACATAATGGATTTATAAACTTTCAAAAATTTAAAATGATAATGGTTATATGTCTTTTATTACGGTGTTATTTTAGGAGATTCGCTTCCGGGGTTCGCAGCAAAGAAATTATCAATGATCTTCGATTAAAGCTAGAGCGCAGGTAAATTATACAACCTGCCACGGAAATGGACAATGTAGCAGAGAAGAGACTTTTGTGCTGAACATGCAACTTTCATTCTATCAATCATCGATATTGATGATAATTCAAAGAAAACAAAAGCATTAGACAAATATCCAACATTAGAATTAGATGCAGAAGGCATAAGGAAAATGAAGCGACCAAGAAACAATACGATAGTAACTGAGATATCAAGTTACAATTCAAAGAATCAGAAGCAAAGCAAAGTTACAAGGAAAAATGTCTAAGAAAGTTTTAGAAGCTGTCCAACAAGCTAAACAATCGAACATTACAGATTTCATTGAGTACAACCCAGATGCGACAATTGTTGTTGAAGAAGGTTTTTACTTTTCAAGCTAAAGAGCAATATGTTAGATATATTTCGCGCAACACATAACATAATACGTGTTCACTGTAGATAGTGAAGAGTCAGTTAGTGCTCCATCGCCAAGAGACAACACTGAGGAAAATGTTATGTTGTAGGCAGAAGTTGAATTACAAAAAGCTGCAGTGAAAGCAATTGAAGAATCAGAGAGAGTGGTGGAAGAAGCTGCTGAACATCAGGAGAATTTGAAGAAGAACAAGTTGAACTTTCTAAAATAAAGAGTGGTGGAAGAAGCTGCTGAACATCAGGAGAATTTGAAGAAGAACAAGTTGAACTTTCTAAAATAAATAGTTTAGAAGAACAAGGTTCGCACTCAGCTGTTCAGCAAATGCAACATGCTCAATCAGACTTCATCGACATTGTTGGTAATGCAAATGGAGAAATAAACATATCAATAAATTATCTTTCGAGATTAATACCTTCTTCAGGTATTAATACACCTGTTGTAACAATTGAAGTTTAGGAGAAAAATATGCCTGCTGGGATCAATCAAAGTAATGTTTCTTCACAAACAACTGTAGCATCTTCTAATGGTATCATTACAAGATTTCAAAGCGAGAACTTATGAATTTCCGAATTTGCTGGTGAAGATTCACATGATGAGGGTCTCCCTTCTTGTGTTAATTTGGATGCACCATGAATTCAAATTTCATGGAGTTTATGGGGTTAGCAGGCTGCTGAGACTATCGCGAACATTGAAATGTGTGTTATTCCTGACACATATTTTGATCAAGAAGCTCTTGTAGATAAGCGATTGGCTAAGCAAGAAGCTTTAACAAACATTCAGACAGCACCGTTGTGAATCCCTTTTCTTCAACATATTATCGATGGAACCTGTATGTATTTGAAAAAATGACATCAATGATATGTATTTGCATATGATTTTGCATAGAATTAAAATTCACTTAATTTTATGTATAGGCATAAAGCAATCTTCTTTAGATTGGCTCATGAAAATTCAACTGGCATATCCCAATTTTTGTGTGAAGGCAATGTAGTTGCTGACTAAAGAAAGAGGAAATTTTCGGACTGAGATAGCAAGAATTTTGGAGAAAATGTCTAAGACCACACCAGTGACTATTTCTATCGCTAATGCAAAATATTTTCTGGAAACTGTGAAACATTTGCAATTCATCTCACAAGGCAAGCTTGATCTTGATTTCCTTCTTCGAAGACTCATTAAGTTCACAACTGTGTTATGATGAAGTTTAGATATCAAGACCTCAGTACGGAGTATATCAAGTTGTGTCAGCAGAAGAAGTCAAATAAAAGAGCTGTGGATCAATATAACTAAATGAAGGAAAAGTATGAGAAGATGAAGAAGTGTATTGCGGCTATCGAAAAGGACTCCATTACTATGGAACCTCAAGATTCGCTGGAGAAGAATTTGTTTGAGTAGAATTAGTAGTGCTTTTCATTTTTCTAACAAGCAATGCTTTTTTTCAGCAGGATGTTTGGTGTATTTCAATTCGCATTTTGAACATCTTTGAAAATTATTTACAAATTATTTGTTCGTATTTTTTCTTGCATGTTTAGTATTGCTTAGTCAGATAATGCTCTTTTCATAAATGCATTATAACTACTGCTATCTAATCAGATAGATTTCTCTGGTGTTGAGAAAACATGAGAAATTGCCAGTGCTATAATAGATAAGCTTAGTTGATAAAATACATGCAATCATCGCTGCTATCTAAACAGATAGACTTATCAGTAAAGTATTTGAATTTGCTGTTATCTAAAGAGATTGGCTTATCGATCTTATCACTGATTTTTGTTCTATCTAAACAGATAGGTTCATCAATTAACATTGCTTATATCTAAACAGATAGGCTTTAAACACATATGACGGTTGTTGTTACTATCTGGACAAATAGGTTAATCAAATTAGACAGTTAAGAAATTACAGTAATGAAACGAAGCATTATGAATAACACAAGCCAAGTTGATAATTGATTCCTTAAATCTAAGATTCATTTTCATTAATCATATTCCTCGTATGGGAGTAAATAGGTAACATAAAATATTTCATAAGAAAATATTAAGGATAATATTTCTTCAGCCATCGCATGTTAATGGGATTAGGCGTAGTGTCAGTCCCACCACATCTTAGTATAGTGCAATAACCACTATCAAATACTTCCTTGACTTCGAATGGGCCTTCCCAATTCGCAGCGAATTGGGGATGGGTTGCTTCGCGCATACAGTGATCGGAAGCTCGCAAAACTAGAGCTCCAACGGCAAAACCTCGATGTTGGACTAATTTGTTGTAAGCTCTTGCAATTCTTTCTTGATATCGCATGTTCGATTTACTTACTTTGTCGCGTTTTTATCCTATAAGACTAGATCATGACCTCTTTTGTAAGATTGACATGTTTCAAAGGTTTAAAACTGCACTATTTCAAGGCCTTGAAACAGCTTTCAAAGGCTTCAAACTGTACTGCAGTATATGGCACAAATTTAAGGGGAGCTATTCCTTCTAATATGATTCCTAATATCTTATACTTAATTGTGCCTTATTTTATGAAGAAAGACAAACTAATATGACACTTAAAACTATTTATAGCCTCTCTGTTTGACGTACTTTTTGTAGAATCAATTGCGTACCTATTTTGCATGAACTATTTCCTAATCTCTGTGTTTGCAGGAACTGGAATAGGGTTGTCAAATGGATTTTTTGCTTGTGAAATCTTTCATAGACTTTCCTAACACTCTCAGATAAAATATCAAGTCGGTATCCTTGAAGAAACTGAGCAACTAGCTGTTGGGAGAGCTGTTAGAAGAGTCAAGATATGCTGCTTTATTTTAGGAAAATTTGTTTGAAGAAGATCCTACAAATCACATTCATACAAGCAGCATAAGAGGAGAACATAAGAAAGAATATGAGGGAACATACACAGAGACATTCAAACACTCTCAAGGATTGACAAGCAACAAAAAAGGAGATTCATATCACTCAATCCAATCATCAGAAGAACGCTGCATTTCAGTGTTCTTCTTTCTACACATATTTTGTATATCATTTTGATAATACCTATCTTATCTTATTCTCGTGAGTTGTTCAAGTGAACAAAAGAGAATTATTGTTGAATCAAGTAGCTAGAACAGGGACTAGATAGGATAGTGAGAACCAAAAGCTGTAATAGAGTAAGGAAAATCTTTGTGCTTGAGATCTAGGCTTAGCTTTTGATTAATAAGAATTTATTTGAAAATCCTACAGGTATTAAGTCCCTGAGGTACAGACGTAGGTCAAATTAGACTGAACTCTATAAATCCTTGTGTCTCTAGCATTTTGATTTCAGGTCTATAATTATCTTGTTTAAATCTTCACAATAGGGTTTTTGTTCTAGGACAAGTCCTTGAAAACTAGCAGCAAACTTTTCCACTTTTTGTTTTGATTCCAAGGATTTGAAACTCATTTCAAGGCCTTGAAATACTTTCTGCTTTCTACAAATTTCTTTTAAACCAAATTCTTGGAAAAATTTGCCATACTCTATTCAACACCCCCCTTCTAGATTATTCATTCTTTATTAATGCCTACATTAAAGTCTTTCACTTATTATCAGATCTTGTATTAATGCACAGATCTAAAAATTGTGTGATCATGAATACTGTAGGTGATCGTGGTTTCTCTCAGGGAAGAGTTGCTAATAGACCTCATTTAGATGTAGTGATGCCTTTGTGCATCCAAAAGCTTTAATGAAAATGTTCATCATTGATCAAGATATAGAGCTGTGGACTATCATAAAGACTGGTCCTCATACATTCTACCAGAGAAATATGGGATTAGAACTCCCAAAACTGAGGATTCACTTTCTACTTCTAAGTTAGAACAGTTTTCTAAAATTTACAGAGCTATGAATCTCTTATATTGTACTTTGAGTGTCGATGAATTCAACAGGATTTCAGGATGCAAAACTGCTAAAGAAATATGGGATAAACTGGTGGTGACTTTTGAAGGAACCAGCCAAGTCAAGCAGACAAAGGTCAACATATTTCTTACACAGTATGAACTATTTAAATGAATGGAGATGAATCCATCAAAGACATGTTCAAGAGGTTTACAGATATTTTCAACTATCTAGATTCATTAGGCAAATCCTTCTCCAATGAAGAAAAAGTCATAAAGATATTGAGAAGTCTTCCTAAATCCAAATGGGAACCAAAGACTACTGCTATGTAAGAGGCTCAAGATCTATCATCTCTTCAACTTGATGAATTGCAGAGAAAACTTCTTATACATGAGATATCTATGAAAGAAGTTGATGGAGAGCTTCCAGAAAGTGTCAAGAACTTGGAACTCAAGGCTAAGGATGAAGGACAGTACAGTAGCAATAACTACATGATCAATACTCTATAAGGGGCGGGGGGGGGGGGGGGGGGGGGTTGAATTGAGTATGGCAACTTTTGTAACTTATGCTAAAAGAGTGGTTTCAAAGAAGTTTGTGAAGTGCAGCAAATATTTCAAAGCCTTGAAATGCATTTCAAGTCCGTGGAATCAAAACAGGTAGTATAGAGAAAGTTTAAAGATTTCAAGTCCTTTAAATGAGTTTCAAGCCTTTGAACTGAAACCTGTTTTGAGCAGAGTATAAGCTAAGTAAAATGCATCAAGGTAAATGCAAGAGACACAATGATATATAGAGTTCATTCCACTTGGACCCACGTCTCTACCTTAGGGACTTAATCTCTGCAGGATTTTCAACTCAATTCTTATTAATCAAAAGCTAGGCCCTAGATGTCAAGCACAGAGAGATGCCTTACTCTGTTACAGCTTTTGGTTCTCACTAACCTATCTAAAACATGCTCTAGCTAACTGATTATCTAATAGTTCTGTATTGTTCACCTTGAACAATCCACGAGAATAAGAACTGAAAGTATTGTCTAAATGATATACAAATGATGATCAGAAAAGAGGAATAGTGAGAGCTAAGTCTTCAGTGAAAATGAACTGTTCTTCAAATAATTGGATTGTGTGATGTAGATCTGATTCTTGGTTGCTTGTTAATCCTCTGTGGAACTTGAATTTCTCTGTATGTTCTGCTCTATTGTGTCATGAAATTCTTCATTTAAAAATCTTTTTATGCAGCTTGTTTGAATTGAAAATATGCGGGATCTTCATTAACAAACTTTCCTAAATTCATCTGCAAGTCTTTGACTCTTCTAACAGCTCTCCCAACAGCTAGTTGCTCAGTATCTTCAAAGATACTGAGTATCTTCAAAGATACTGACTTGATATTATTTTTTAGAAATTTGGAAAGCTTTAGATACACCGGATTGATTTCCATCCTGCAATCAAATAGATTAGAAAAAAATCCTGCAAAATAGGAAATTATACATCCCTGCAAAAACAGAGTTGAACAGATAGATTAATCACAGAATCAAAAGCTCCCCCTAAGTTCTTGCCAAAATTTGCAGTTCTTGTTTCAAACCTTTGAAACTACTGTTAAGCCTTTGAAACAGGCTGAACTTTCAAAGGAGAATGAACCATCTCAAAGCCTTGAGAAAGAAGAAGATGATAATGAAGATCCCTTTTCTCTCATTTCCAAAGTCTTAACGAGAATTCTCAAGATGAAAAAGAACTTTGGAAACAAGGACTTCAGCAGGGATAAATACATGTCCTCAAGTAGCAAAGACTACAAATGTAAATCTTCTTCTCACGGTAATAAGCCTAAAGTAGTGAATTTCTTTGAGTGTGGTGACGAGGGACATTTATTAGATACTTTCCACACAAGAAAAGCAAACACTTTCAGAAGAAAGACCTTGATAGAAGAAAGAAGGCTATGATAGCTTCTTGGAGTGATTATGACACTCTAAGTGATTCTGAATCTGAGTAAGAACAAGCCAACCTCTGCCTTATGGCCGCGCATGATCCAAGTCCAGAAAAGAACATTGAGGTAATTGTAAAAATTTTGATTTAAAAACCATTATATGTCCTCTCAGATTATCTTAGAACAATGCTTTTAAATGAAGAGGACTATCTGAAAGAAATAAGGACTTTGAACGAAAAGCTTTATGAGCAATCAAAAGCGAATTTTCATTTTGTTTGTCAAAATAAGAATTTTTAAATTTCTCAATAAAAATCTGAGCGAGATTACTTGGAAACCAGTTTTAAGGCCTTGAAAACTCAAGTGAAGGAAGTAGTCAGTGAAAACACTCATTCGAGTGACAGTATTGTTTCTCTAAGACATCAGTTTGATAAATTGGACAAGCAAATGACTACTCTAACTGAGAAAATTCAAGACTCTAAGAATGTTAAGCTTGCTGGCTCAGAACACAATTTAAACCTAATTCTTGGAGGAAGCTTACAGTCTGTTCACAAAACTAGTATTGGCTACAATCCCAATTTTCCTAGAAAAAGCAACACTAGATTTGTGAAGGCTGGTAGCAAAACTTCTCCTAAGTGCCATTACTGCAACAAAATTGGTCATGTCAAGATGACTTGTCCCTTTAGAAGAAGAGACCCTCATAAAATGAGGAACACTTTTCCAATTCAACTCAAGGGACAAATTAAACGGATTTAGGTTCCTAAAGGGGTTCAACCGCCTAACATGGTTGCCCCTGCATATGAATCTAAATTCAACACTTCGTCTAACAGCTTGGTAAGGCAGTGGATGTTGTTTGCAGGCTGTCAACAAGAGCAAAGACACATAAATGGATCATGGATAGTGGTTGCACCAGACACATGATTGGAAAGAGTTCTTTATTTTCTAAATTAAAGGAACATGCAGGACGAACAATCACACATGGTGAAAAGGACAAATGCAACATCATTTGTATTGGAAATATTGGTAATAGTTGTGAAAACTTTATCTCAGATGTATATCTAGTAGATGGTCTTAAATTTAATTTTGTTAGTGTATAAAAATTATGTGGCATAGGTAATAAGGTCATCTCTGACAAGGATAAATGTGTAGTGCAGGATGAAAAATCTGAAAATTGCATTCTCACGACTCCTTGATCAAATAATGTTTATATTCAGAGTACTAACAAAGTTGCAAGAGAAAGTCTGAAATGCCTCAAGGCCTAAAGATTATTCAAATCTTTGGCCTAGAAATTTTGGACACATTAGTTTTCACACTTTGAACAAATTAGTTACTAAAGACCTAGTAAGAGGTCTTCCTTCTATCAAGTTCAAGGATGAAGTGGTATGCAAAGCTTGTGCCCAAGGTAAACAGACAAGAAGTTAATTCGAGCCAAATAACTTTGTAAGTACTACTAGACCCATTGAATTACTTCATATGGATCTCTATGGTCCTATGATAACTCCAACTCCATAGGGTAAAAAGTACATGCTAGTTATTGTAGATGCTTTCTATATTTACTTGGGTAATGTTTCTTAGAGTGAAATCTGAAGCTCTATCTGAATTTTCAAAAATTTGTAAAGAGCTTCAAAGTTTGAAAAATCTGCCTATTGCTTCAATCAGAAGTGATCATGGCAGAGAATTTCATCAACTTGAGTTTGATTTATTTTGTGCTAAGTATGGCATCTCTCAAAACTTTTATGCTCCAAGAACTTCTCAACAGAATGGTGCTGTTGAAAGAAAGAACAAGACTCTTGAAGACATGTCAAAGACAATGCTTTTGAAGAACAAGTTGCCAAAATCCTTTTGGAAAGATGCAGTAAACACTGCAAATTATATTCTTTACAGATGCCTGATTAGGCCTATCTTAAAGAAGATCCCTTTTGAGCTTTTCAAAGGAATAAAGGCAAATATCTCTTATTTGAACATTTAGCTGCACTTGTTTTGCTCACAACAATGGTAAGGACAACTCTAGTAAGTTTGATGCCCAAAGTCATGAAGGTATCTTTCTTGCTTTTTCCCTGACTAGGAAAGCATATAGAATTTATAATAAAAGAACCAAGCATGTTGAAGAAAGTATACATGTCATTTTTGATGAAAGATGTGATGGTTCTTTGAGTGAAAGTTTTGCAGACTTGAATTGTAACAAGCACGAGTCAGAGGATGAAGCACATACATCACATGGTTCCATTGGAAACATGCAGAAAAACAGAAGGAATTTACAAGGCCTTGAAAGTGGGTCTCAAAGCCTTATAAAATAGCATCAACAAAATACAAGTAGACAATTCACTTCCTCAAGTTCTCAAAGACCTGAAAAGCTTTCTGGAGAGCCTGAACCATGGAAACCAAGGAAGAGATTCATATATCTTTCATCTCATCTAGTTGATAAAATCATATTTGATCCATCCACTGGTACATAGATAAGATCTCAAGTGAGGAACTTGTTTGCTTTTAATGACTTTGTTTCTCTTGTACAACTTAAGAATATGAAGGAAGAATTAAAAAAAGCAGACTGGATCATTTCAATGCAAAGTGAACTGAATGAATTTGAGGGGAACAAGGTTCGGAATCTTGTTCCTCCTCCTAAAGATCAGTATGTTATTGGCACAAGGTAGGTATTCAGAAACAAATTAGATGAGAATGGCAAGGTAATCAGAAACAAAGCAAGAATAGTAGCTCAAGGCTACTGATAACTCCTTAATAAGAGTTATCCTATGTACGTTTCACATTGTCATTTGTGTGCGTTACGGTACAAAATGACGAGATTTGAGCTAAAATATGAAGAAAATGCATTTTTGGATGTTTTTGAGCTTTAAAGCACAATCCGGGCGTTTCTTGCATGGTTTTGAGTATGATTTTGATAATTTATCACATTTGATCTTCGCGGTAGTGTCTGTGTTGTTGTTTGACAGGAATTACGTATGCGGGAATCAATTGGATAGAAGAAACGAGCTTCGGAATTGAAGAAAAAGACAAATTTTGGCGTTTTGGATGTTTTTAGTCAATTTTCGGCAATAATTGAGAAAATCATGAAAATGGTCCGGAAACGGGAATTTCTCTACATGGATGAAGTCTACGTCGCTAAAGGAATCCAAATGTGCAAAAATCGCGGTCATCGGAGTTCGGGATCAAAATCCGGATCCTTATTATCTTTCCCGCAATCTTAAAATATCCTGAAAATCCTGATTTTGACTTGAAACATCCTGAACCATCTCCCGAGCATCCTTTTAGCTCCAACACGACCAAACACCCTGCAATACCTATGGCTTTCACCTATTCCTTAACCCATCTCCACCTTTTCATTACACCATCACCATATCACCTCAGCCACGACATCCTTTGCCTACAAACACCCAATTCAAACGAGATTACAACCTACACCTCCATTACTCTTTCACCTTATCTGCACTTAACCACCTGAGGCACCACCAGACCACCAACACCATTATAACCACCTTTACTAACTACCTAAATCATCTCCATCACCACTGCCGATGCCCACAACAAACAACCATGAAAAACCACCTCTTAACCATCCCTCAAAGCCTAAACCAAACTAACTACATTAACCCAGCCAAATCCTAACAACCTCCTCCTTCACCACCATCAGACCTATTCAACCTCCAATTAAACACCTATCCAACCAATTTAATTACCAGCCATCAATAACACCAATTCCTAGACTTAAACAACCATAACAACCTGAAACTAGACCTCACTGATCTCCAACATTTACAAACACTAACAATGCACCATTACAAACCATTGCCAAATTAAACATCAACTCCCAAATACCACCAGTTCACCTCTTAACCATCAGCACACACCAACATTTCCCAATTCACCAGACCACAACCTGGAACCTTTAACGTTAACCACCTCCATAAACTCCTTGATACACCAACCACCGTTAAACCATAGAAACCCACCATCGGACCTGAGACCTCCAATCAGACCACAATTCGTCCCCAATTTAACCTGAAACCGCAGCTACTTCAACCTGAACCTGAGACAAAACACTTCCAGAAACCAAGCTCATTAACCATCCATTACACCCACTGCCACATAAAGCCATCAAACTATCTAGTCACCCAAAATCAGCTCCTGAATCACCATTAACACCTAACCTTCACCACAACCTTTATCCTAACCAACTAAATAAATCTCCTATCATCCATGACAACAACTAACACTTATAGTACTACCTGAATTCACCTTTGTCTCCATTACAACCTGCCTTCTTCTCCACCTTAACCATTCCAACCAAATAACCATCGCCAACTACCTCACAGCCACCACAAAACCCACCTGAACCTGAGAACAATAACCACCTACACCACCACAGTAGCAGCAACTTACATCCACCCTTATCTCACCATTAACCACCTGAAGCACAATTTACCACAACTTAATCACCTTAACCCATTACACCCACAACCCTTCCGATTCAAACACCCTCTGATCATGCTCTTCGCCAATTACCCTTCAATCACCAAAGACTATCTCCACTGTTACAACCTTCTTTACCGTTGTCACCATTACCATCACCAAAACCCAGAAGCAAGAGAAGCCGAGAAGAAAGCTAAACCCAGAACCCGATCATGAACCAAACCCACTGACTTCCAGTTAAACCCAACCACTATGACCACCTCAGGCCACTGTTTATCACCACACCACACCCTGAAACTCATCCAATTCAGACTATAAACCCAGCAGCGATCAAAACCCAATCACCGAAGCAAGACGAAACAGGAGCATCGGGGAGAAGAACAAGAGCACTGTGTGGAGCTCAGAGCACTGTTTGGAGCGCGGAGATTCATCGTTTGAATTATTTTCTCTCGTTCTCTTTATTTTTATCTACGATTATGAAAAATATTGCCTTTGTAATCATGAATCGTAGTATCTAAACACTTTATATCGGGATTTCTCAACGGTAGCTAGGGTTTGAAGCCGTGTTTGGCGAATTATGAGTTTGATTCATGTTTGATTGAACTTAATAGATGATGAATTGTTTTGCTATGTTTAATTCTTGTTCATAATCTATCTTCGTATTGTTTGGCCAGCAGTATAAAGATCATAGGTAATTAGTTAGTGAAAGCAACAAATTACCCGAATAGTTGAATTGAACACATAGTCGCAGGTTAGAGAAATCAACCATTGACTGTGAACTTGTAGTAGAATTATACGTCATTATATGTTTTAGGGCTAATTAGAACTTGGTAACTCGGTTAGTATTATTGCTCGTTTGGCAAAATAAAACATTGTCTGTGTTTCAAAACATAATTCGTAAACGGTATTCACCTAGTGATCCTAGAGATATCCCGATACTCGTATCTCATACTTAATCTCAATTTTAATAATTGCTTTGTTATTTAAATTCTTAGTCTAATAATCAACTCAAACTGCTTGCCGGCATAAAGTTAATCGTCCTAATTAGTTCACGACAAGTCCTCTGGGATTCGACAACCCTCTTATCACATTATTACTAGAACGATAACCGTACACTTGAAGATCGTGTCAAGTTTTTGGCGCCGTTGCCGTGGACTTCGGTTGAATTAATAAGAATTGTTAGCTTTAGGGATTTTATTTTCTGTTTATATCTGTTACTCACCTTCGTTCTAGTGTGACTTGTGTTTCAGGTGAATCTCTCGGCGCAGGACCCGTTCTTAAAACGAGCTATTGTACCCACAGTTAGAAGATCCGGAATCACTTTTGCAGAACGAGCGTAGAGACTCGAGGAAATCAGTTCCAATGGGTGACCAACAGGGAACCGAGTTGGAAAGACTCCGCAAGCTTGCGGAAGATGCAGAGACCGCTAGAGTCGCTGCTGAGGCCAGAGTGGCCAATTCATTGAGGGAAACTGAGTTGCTCAGAGCTCAGTTAGCTGCTGCACATGCTTTAGTTGCTAACCCTCCCATACCTCCGATTCCACCTAATGGAGCTCAGCAAGTGGTTCAAAGGAACAATGTGGCACAGGAAGATGATCGCCCTTTGGTGGACTACTTCAGAACCATGCCAGCTGGATACCAACCTACCATTGTGAGGCCACATATTAATGCTGCTCACTTTGAGTTGCGTCAGCAAATGATTGATATGGTGCGTGCTGAGTGCCTATTTACAGGAGCTCCGGGAGATGATCCGAATGCCCACTTGCTTAACTTTGGGCAAATTACTTCAACATTGCATAATGAGCAAGTTCCAGATGAAACAGTAAAGTTGATGCTATTTCCTTTCGCTTTATCTGGGAAAGCCAAGACATGGCTCATGGAGCTTCCAGCAGGATGTATTACAACATGGGCAGACTGTTGCCATGAGTTTCTGAGAATGTATCTACAGCCATCCAAAGTTGCTCAGCTCATGGCTGATATTAGGAATTTTACTCAGCAAGAGGATGACTCTCTAGGAGATACATGGAGGAAATTCAACCAACTTCTTCGCAGATGCCCTACTCATGGAGAGCCGTGGTATAAACTCCTCCATTATTTCTATAATGCTCTAGACAGGGAAACAGTACATGAACTAGATATGTTAGCTGGAGGAAATTTTATGGGCTTGAGAGTGCAGCGATGCCTAGATCTGCTAAACACTGTGGCGAAGCGTGAGTCTACGAGGTCTGAGACTCGTAGATACTCGGAATCCGATGCAGCTCTAGTCAACAGGATTGAGTCAATGGTGGAGCAGAAATTTGAACAACAAATGGCAGTCATGACCTCAACTTTTAACAGCATAAATCCAGTAGCACAGGTGAAGTCTGTGAGAGAGATGATCGTGGATGAGAATCAATGATATGGGATTGAAGACGCAAATTTCATGGGGCCTCCTAGACAGCAACAAGTGTGGGGGTACCAGAATCATCAACGAAATCAGCCTAACTGGTATGCTCAGCAGTCCAATGTTCCTTACCAATCTCATAATCACGCCACTCAGCAACAACAGGATCCGGAAATGAAAGCCTTGTTGAGACAATTGGTTACTCAGCAACAACAGACAAATGAGAAGATGGATAGGATGGAGCACAAGTTTGTAGCCATGGAAGCCACTATAAAGAGTCATGAGACACAGATTGAGCAAAATGCTAATCAGCTTACGAAATTGTCACCGGATATGCTTCCTGCTGATTCTATTGTTCCTACTGAGCAGCTTAAAGCTATTACCACTCGCAGTGGCGTGACTACGCAGGATCCTCCATATCCTAGCCATGCGAGAGCTGAAGCTACTAAAGCCACAGAGAAAGAATTAGGAGAAGAAGTGCCCAAGGTCGTGAGTCCCCAATCAAAGGACACGGCTGAGAAGAAAGAAGAGCCCAAGAACACTCTAAATCCGGCTAATTTAGCGCCAAATGTGCCATATCAAGCGGCAATAAAGAGAAACGATGAAGATCATTATGGGAGATTTCTGGAGATATTTAGACAACTTCACATCAACATCCCTCTTGTGGAAGCACTTGCTCAGATGCCCAAGTAAAAAAAGTTCTTGAAGGAAATTTTATGGGGTAAGAAGAGCATAGACCCTTATGCCACGGTAAAGCTGACAGAGACATGTAGTACTGTGATACAGCGAGATATTCCCAAGATGAGAGATCCAGGCAGTGTCATCTTAGGCTGTACACTTGGGGGTGGATATCATACTCATGGGCTCTGTGATTTAGGCGCGAGTATTAATCTCATGCCATTATCCCTATTTCAGAGATTGGGCATTGGTGCGCCAACCCCTGTGAAGATGGGTTTGCAACTAGCAGACAATTCTATTGTTACAGCAAATGGGGTGATTGAGAACTTGCTTGTGAAAGTGGGTGCATTTGTCTTTCCAGCTGACTTTGTGATAGTGGACATAAAGGAGGATCGCGATGTGCCACTTATCTTTGGAAGACCGCTTTTGAAGACAATGCGCGCAAATGTGGATTTAGAGACTGAGGAGCTCACTATCAAAGCTCTAGATTCATCACTTGTGTTTAAGTCATTTGTTCCGGGAAAAGGGAAGAATAAATTGGCAATGATCAAATTTACAGTTTTGCAACCCGATCCACCCGATTCAGAAAAGAAGCCAATTATTGTCGGTGCGCATGATGTGGTGCAAAAGATCAAGAGCAAGAAACTGAAGGAGGAGGCACGTCGTGCTAGACCTCCTTGACATTTTTTAGGTAATTGGGTCGGGTCGTCGACCTTAAATTACAAGGCGCTTGTTGGGAGGCAACCCAACCTATTTATTTGCATTACAGTTATGTTCTGTGTTTTTAGATATTAATGTGGAGAAATGAGAGAGAGAGGGACTAATGATGTTTCCTAGTGACATACATGAGCAGGTTATGGTAGAATCGACCCCATGGCACACATGACCTTAACAGGGGCTTGCATTGGCAAGTTGTGGATTCTTCAGACATGGATTTTAGCAGAGGAGGCAGTCGACCCCGGTGTGCGAGTACACACTGACCGATGGGAGCATGGTGGCGGCACTACTGTGCTTAGGGACTGTTTGGCGCGATTTCGTCCCCACCCTTGAGGTGGTTGTGAGTATCTTTTTCTTTTGCTGGATTTTGTGTCACTTTTATTATATATGTCATGCTCCAACTCATCTACTGGCCTTTCGCATTGAATTGCTGAGTCCTATACATAATCTCTAACTTCGTTGAGGACAACGAAGCATTCAGTGTGGGGGTGATTTATCTGTTTGCTAGCCATAGTGTCTTGCATAGCCAGTTACATGTAGGATGTGTTAAGATTGTATTGTGAGTCAGTTTTGTGGTTTATATTATGTTTTTATTTATATTGTCGTATTGTGTAGGGTAGATTTATATACTGTTTGCACTTTTAAATAATTGAGTATACCTACCAACAAAGTAAATTGTGTAGAGTCAATTTTTTTCTAGTCTAAGCCTTGCATATAGAGTTAGGACATTATGAAAAATACAAAAAAAAAATATAAAAATGAAAAATCCATAAAAATAGAAAATTGAAAATTTTGAGAAAAGACAATTGAGAGAAGCATAGACTTGGTTGACTTAGCGAGATGTGAAAACTTTAGGAATAGGGTGTGAATTTTGACCGAGAGTGACAATTTTAGTTCCCCCTAGTAAGTATAGAGAGAATCTCATTATGGGAATGCCTGCCTGTTTTCAAACTAAATAAAATTTTAAAAGCTAAAGTGTGTGCTGCTTTTTCCTACAAGAGTTGAGCTTGGTGTTTGCTAAACAAGCCGAACGTTCATGTTGTCCGTCTTAGGTAGTCGCCAGCCCGCCTCGTAGTGGCACACAGAACAGCTGTGCGAGGATGTGTATTAGAGCACTCACTGCTTTTTAGATCTTACCTTGTAGGACCACTAGTATAACCTAATTGATCCTTGGATTCATTGTTAGCCTCTATGAACTAGGGAGACGATTCTTGAACTTCATCATATATCGTTTAGAATTACCTTCCTAGAGCGTCACGAGGGAGCAGTAGTTGAGGGGGTTCGTTGAGGGAGTACTTCATTTCATATTTTTGTGAGTTCTGCAGATCGCATATGCATCATTGGATATCTACGAGGGGATGAGAGGGTGAGTGAGTTGGCTTGCACACTAAGGTGTGGCGGTGTTCCATGTCATTACATCGTGGACACAGTAGTGGAGAGCCTAAGTGCGTTACGTCTAATCCGCACAAAAATGGGATTGGTTGTTCTTGATTGGTGGAACGTGCTAGGTACCGGATTTTTATCATCTTGGTGTAGGAGGTTCGGTTGGATTAGGAACGTGACATATATCTTATTTGACTACTTGAGAGGGGGATGTAACTGCATTCTAGTGTGGGGGTGTCGACATTTGACTACGGACATAGAGATTGTGCAGTGACGACTCCACCCCCATACACGCTTTGACTTGGATAGTTTGTGGCATCTTGCGCTTCATGGAGTCAGGGGGAGATGAATTATTCTTGTGATACTTATTCATTGTTTTGTTTCTTTCCTTCCCCTGATATTATTACTGCTGTTTGATTCTTGGAGGAGGACCACTCGTACAATTTTTTTATTGTATTATTGTTGTTTTAGCGAGAAAAGAAAAAAATAGAAAAAAAAAAAGAAAAAAAAATAGAAAAAAAAAGAGAAAAAAGAGGAGAGGAATAAATAAATACAGTTGTGCTTATTGGAAAACGAGTGGTGAAAGTTCTTAGTTCCGGATTGAAGAAAAAGATGAGTTTTGCACATTATTTGCTTTGATGGCCACGGAATTGACATGGTACCGGGGTTTGAGAGGATTAAGGGCCGGAATCGGTGAGATTCGGGTTGTGGATTCCTATCATCAGGGTGAGGGTGTGTGAGATGCGGGTTTTAATGTGAGAATGTGACGCTTTAGGACTTATTACTTCATGATTATCCTTTGTCCCTAAGCCTCATCATATTTGACCATTAGCAGAATAGGAGCTCGGACTATGAATGTGGCTTAGCCTTGGTTAGCCTCTTATTTTTATCAGCAAACATGAAGAGGTAGGTTGTTCTTTATAGTAAAGTTAAGCTTTCTATACTAACTATGGGGAATTACTTGTTGTCAAGTTTAGTTGCGATTCGCGTCTCTTGCCTAACTTTTTCATTACTCCAGGAGCACCGGTCTATGTGTATTTAAATTGCCTGATTTCGCAAAAAGAAAGATTTTAAAAGATTTTATGTGTTTAAGATCGAGTCTAGAATTGCATTTGCATCATCTTGCTGCATTAGAGTGTCGTGAGTCATGTTAGAGTCGTTTGAGTCTTGTCGGCTAATATACAATTAAATGCAGTAGATGAGACTTTACTCGGGACGCGCAAATGGCAAGTGTGGGGGTATTTGATAACTCCTTAATAAGAGTTATCCTATGTACGTTTCACATTGTCATTTGTGTGCGTTTCGGTACAAAATGACGAGATTTGAGCTAAAATATGAAGAAAATGCATTTTTGGATGTTTTTGAGCTTTAAAGCTCAATCCGGGCGTTTCTTGCATGGTTTTGAGTATGATTTTGATAATTTATCACATCTGATCTTCGCGGTAGTGTCTGTGTTGTTGTTTGACAGGAATTACGTATGCGGGAATCAATTGGATAGAAGAAACGAGCTTCGGAATTGAAGAAAAAGACGAATTTTGGCGTTTTGGATGTTTTTAGTCAATTTTCGGCAATAATTGAGAAAATCATGAAAATGGTCCGGAAACGGGAATTTCTCTACATGGATGAAGTCTACGTCGCTAAAGGAATCCAAAGGTGCAAAAATCGCGGTCATCGGAGTTTGGGATCAAAATCCGGATCCTTATTATCTTTCCCGCAATCTTAAAATATCCTAAAAATCCTGATTTTGACTTGAAACATCCTGAACCATCTCCCGAGCATCCTTTTAGCTCCAACACGACCAAACACCCTGCAATACCTATGGCTTTCACCTATTCCTTAACCCGTCTCCACCTTTTCATTACACCATCACCATATCACCTCAGCCACGACATCCTTTGCCTACAAACACCCAATTCAAACGAGATTACAACCTACACCTCCATTACTCTTTCACCTTATCTGCACTTAACCACTTGAGGCACCACCAGACCACCAACACCATTATAACCACCTTAACTAACTACCTAAATCATCTCCATCACCACTGCCGATGCCCACAACAAACAACCATGAAAAACCACCTCTTAACCATCCCTCAAAGCCTAAACCAAACTAACTACATTAACCCAGCCAAATCCTAACAACCTCCTCCTTCACCACCATCAGACCTATTCAACCTCCAATTAAACACCTATCCAACCAATTTAATTACCAGCCATCAATAACACCAATTCCTAGACTTAAACCACCATAACAACCTGAAACTAGACCTCACTGATCTCCAACATTTACAAACACTAACAATGCACCATTACAAACCATTGCCAAATTAAACATCAACTCCCAAATACAACCAGTTCACCTCTTAACCATCAGCACACACCAACATTTCCCAATTCACCAGACCACAACCTGGAACCTTTAACGTTAACCACCTCCATAAACTCCTTGATACACCAACCACCGTTAAACCATAGAAACCCGCCATCGGACCTGAGACCTCCAATCAGACCACAATTCGTCCCCAATTTAACCTGAAACCGCAGCTACTTCAACCTGAACCTGAGACAAAACACTTCCAGAAACCAAGCTCATTAACCATCCATTACACCCACTGCCACATAAAGCCATCAAACTATCTAGTCACCCAAAATCAGCTCCTGAATCACCATTAACACCTAACCTTCACCACAACCTTTATCCTAACCAACTAAATAAATCTCCTATCATCCATGACAACAACTAACACTTATACTACTACCTGAATTCACCTTTGTCTCCATTACAACCTGCCTTCTTCTCCACCTTAACCATTCCAACCAAATAACCATCGCCAACTACCTCACAGCCACCACAAAACCCACCTGAACCTGAGAACAATAACCACCTACACCACCACAGTAGCAGCAACTTACAGCCACCCTTATCTCACCATTAACCACCTGAAGCACAATTTACCACAACTTAATCACCTAAACCCATTACACCCACAACCCTTCCGATTCAAACACCCTCTGATCATGCTCTTCGCCAATTACCCTTCAATCACCAAAGACTATCTCCACTGTTACAACCTTCTTTACCGTTGTCACCATTACCATCACCAAAACCCAGAAGCAAGAGAAGCCGAGAAGAAAGCTAAACCCAGAAACCGATCATGAACCAAACCCACTGACTTCCAGTTAAACCCAACCACTATGACCACCTCAGGCCACCGTTTATCACCACACCACACCCTGAAACTCATCCAATTCAGACTATAAACCCAGCAGCGGTCAAAACCCAATCACCGAAGCAAGACGAAACAGGAGCATCGGGGAGAAGAACAAGAGCACTGTGTGGAGCTCAGAGCACTGTTTGGAGCGCGGAGATTCATCGTTTGAATTCTTTTCTCTCGTTCTCTTTATTTTTATCTACGATTATGAAAAATATTGCCTTTGTAATCATGATTCGTAGTATCTAAACACTTTATATCGGGATTTCTCAACGGTAGCTAGGGTTTGAAGCCGTGTTTGGCGAATTATGAGTTTGATTCATGTTTGATTGAACTTAATAGATGATGAATTGTTTTGCTATGTTTAATTCTTGTTCATAATCTATCTTCGTATTGTTTGGCCAGCAGTATAAAGATCATAGGTAATTAGTTAGTGAAAGCAACAAATTACCCGAATAGTTGAATTGAACACATAGTCGCAGGTTAGAGAAATCAACCATTGACTGTGAACTTGTAGTAGAATTATATGTCATTATATGTTTTAGGGCTAATTAGAACTTGGTAACTCGGTTGTAATTTGACCTAGGCATAGAAAGCTAGCTTGGTAACTCGGTTAGTATTATTGCTCGTTTGGCAAAATAAAACATTGTCTGTGTTTCAAAACATAATTCGTAAACGGTATTCACCTAGTGATCCTAGAGAAATCCCGATACTCGTATCTCATACTTAATCTCAATTTTAATAATTGCTTTGTTATTTCAATTCTTAGTCTAATAATCAACTCAAACTGCTTGCCCGCATAAAGTTAATCGTCCTAATTAGTTCACGACAAGTCCTCTGGGATTCGACAACCCTCTTATCACATTATTACTAGAACGATAACCGTACACTTGCGGAGATCGTGTCAGCTACAACCATGAAGAATATATCTATTATGAGGAGACTTTTACTGCTGTTGCAAGGTTAGAAGAAATTAGAATGTTATCTGTATTTTCATCTTACATGAATATTAATATTTTTTCAAATGGATGTTAAATGCGCTTTTCTAAATGGATATTTGCAAGAAAATTTTTATTTTGCTCAACCTCCAACTTTTGAAAATTACGAGTTTCCAGATCATGTGTATAAACTTGACAAAGCTCTTCATAGTTCGAAACAAGCTCCAAGGCTTTGTATGAAAGATTATCAAAATTTTTACTTGAAAGTGGTTTCAAAAGAGGATTAATTGATAAAACCATTTTCATAAAGACTCGTGACAAAGACATTCCAGTAGTTCATGTTTATGTTGATAACATTCTGCTTGGGATACTAATGATTCTCTTTGAAAGGATTTCTCAAGTCTTATGAGCAGGGAATTTGAGATGAGCTTTATGGGAGAGTTAAATTTCTTTCTTGGACATCATGTATATCAGATGAAGAAATTAATCTTTCTGCATCAAAACAAGTGCACCAAGGACTTGATTAACAAGGTAGCTAAAACTCCTATGAGCTCTACACTGTCTTAAAAAAGGGTCAGACTGGTAAGAGTGTAAATCAGAAAGAGTATAAATGTATGATTGGTTCAAAGATATATCTCATAGCAAGTAGACTAGACATCATGACTCTTAAACAAGGGTCAAACTGATCCTAAATAATCTCACTTGGTTGATGTCAATAGAATTTTCAGATATCTCAATGGTACCAAAGATTTTGGGCTTTGGTATTCTAAACAATGTAATTTCTCTTTTTGTTGCTATTCAGATGCTGACTTTGTAGGATACAAAGTTAACAGAAAAAGCACTTTAGGGTGTTGCCAATTTCTTGGATCATCCCATAATCAGATGGCATTCAAATAAGCAAAGATCAGTAGCCTTATAAACTACAGACGCCGAATACATAGCAGATGGAGCTTGCTGCTCACAAGTGTTGTGGATAGCTTAGCAAATGAGAGACCTTGGATTTGATTTCAGATATATACCTATCAAATGTGACAACACCAGTGCTATATCAATAACAAAGCATCTGGTTCAGCACTCAAGGACCAAACACATAGATGTTAGACATCATTACATTACAGATCATACTGAAAAATGTGATGTAACTCTTGAATTTGTATCTAATAACATGAAATTCTCAGATATCTTCACTAAACCACTGCGAGAGAAAGATTATCAGCCCAAAGATTAGAACTAGGCATGCTAAATAAGGAAGAATTGGCTTAGGGGGAGTATCAGGTAAGTATTATGTATTTTAATATTTCTAAGGGTTTTTAAATACTTGTTTTTATTTCTTCGGCAGTTGTAGATACTGCTTTCTAGACTGACGAATCATTTCCACGTGGAAGCCATCCAGCACACACAGCTAGGCTCCATACACACCGCATCACCACCCGTGCTAATCCATGTAGGGGTTTCGAGACAGGCCCCCCATGTTGGAATAGATGCCATAGAGGAAATTTAGTTTAGTATGAATTTAGTTTGGCTAGAACATTCATTATATTATTTATTGGATATTTTATATAATGAAGTCCTTAGATTTACAATTGTGTTGTTTATCTGAAATATCCCTAGTTCAGTATAATGATTAATAGGAAAATCATCTATAGATTAGTATGGGGTTTGATTGATATGGAGATATCATGATCCAACACATGGGTGTGCATTAAGGGTAATGGCGCACTGGATTGACCCATCTACGAGAAGGCTACATACATGTTATGTTAAGTCACAAGTGCTTCTCGTGGTGCAATGGTATTTTCATCCTTAGACTTGAAATCGCAAGATCTTCTAGTTGTGGATTATTGTGATTTGGGTAGCGTCAAACGCTACACCGTAACCGGGTAGTTATAAAGGCGTGTACCTGATACAATAAGAAGCAAGCGTAGATATCGTAGTGGACGTAGATAAAATTTGTCCCTCCCACATAATGGGAGCAAATATCCAAGGCCACTCAAGGAATAGTGCTTATAGAATGTTTGGCTAGACTCAAATAAATCAATATACGATATTGATGTTATTTGCACGAATAAGGCTATTCCCATGGATCGAGAAACTATGGATTGGATATACGAGTGTGACTTGTATGTCTCGTGTTCAATCCGGATATAGAGACAAAGGGATGAGACAATTACTTGTACAAGGTTTGTCGGATGACTATTCTATTAAATGGCTAGAATTGATGTTTTGCTAGAAACCGCTCCATATTAGCAAATTGTTGCTACCAACTAGATAGAACCTATGGGGTCACACGCTATATAGAGTTGAACTAGATTTGGGAATTAATTAATATGATTAATTAATTAGAAGGACCACTTTGCAACACCTTGCAAACTTAGTAGGACTAATTTGCAAGGAAGGGACTAAACCGAATTCTAGTAGGACTAGAATAGGTCTTTTAGGTAGTTGGCAAGGATTTGTAGGACTATATAAAGGATGCTCCTTCCTTCCTTCCCACACTTATGAGCCTTTAGTTCATAACTTGAGTGGGAGAGAACAAAAGGAGAGAGAGAAAGCAACCAAGGAAGGCCGGACGCCCCCCTTGTCGCCGCCCCCTATCCCGTCGGCCACCAAGGAGGACGCCACCTCCTTGTTATCTCGTGTTGCGTGATTTCTTCTTCCTCTTCCTCCGTTCCGGGATAGCACAAAGGAGAAGGAAGATGTAGGTCTCAACTCTAGGCGTGGATCAACTATAGAGAACGTGACACAATTCACGTTACAAGTCATCACAGGAGAAACCCTAAGGTGTGTAACTTGATTTCTTCCCTTACCATCGTTATGTCTCTTGTCCTGTGATCCTTGGAGGGTATTCCATGAATAAATTATGTTTTTTTCCGCTGCGCATTCATGATCAAAACCCTACAGTGGTATCAGAGCCATAAACGTGGTTTATGTGATTTATGTGTTACGTTTTGATAGTTTTACACTTTAAATTTATTGTTTATCGCGTAAAACAAGACAAATACAGCATATGATGCAATTTGTCAATAATCAATCATAACAAGACCTAGTTTTTGCATTGGATGCATGGATTAGTGATTTTGAGAAATTTTAGGATCTTAGATCTAGGGTTTGGGCACCCTATGGAAAGAAGTAGTTCTTTTCACACAAGGAAACAACCAAACTTGGGCACCAAGCAAGGGAGTTGTTTTGGAAACAACTCCCAAAGGAGGTTCGGCCCTCCTAGGGGACCGCCCCTCCTAGCTTACCTCCCCTTCTTGCTCGCATGGTTATTGGATATGGCCTTAGGATGTGTTTTGGTGTGATTGTTTAATTTTTGTGGTTTGGTTACGGCCTGCGAGCTGATCAATTAATTGTAATAATAATTAGGATTTTATGGCCTGCGAGCCATTTTTTTCTCAACTTGTGAGATTTATTTTATTTAGTATAGGTTAGCTAGTGCTAAGATAGAATAGATTGTTAGCCAAGATTTAAGAAAAGCAGCCCGAAGCCAAAGGAAGCCACAAAAGATGGAGCATGGAGCATTCCTCATGACTATGAAGGATAGACCAAAAGATAAAGACGCATGGAGATGTGTTTGCTTTTAGGGTTCATAGAAATTCCATTGGCTTGGAATTATCTTAGTCTAGAAAAGGCCTTATTCACATCGCGTTTTATTTTGTTTTGTGTTGTTTATTTTATTGTCTTATTACTTTTTGGTTGGTGTGTGGATGATGCATGCAATTAGGATAATAAGATAATTAGACAAACCGAATCTATTATTTGGAGTTGTGCCAAAACTCAAATAGATAGATCAGTTTATATAGATCAACAAAAACAATTAAAATTGAATTTGAAAAATCCCTCAAAATTCAAATATTGCGTTTTGTCTTCTCGTTATTTAAACACTCATCATCATCATGATTTCCCAAGATCGAGTGTGCCAAAGCATGGCGGCTTGGTTAATAATGGCTTGGTGCAATGGTACACCTCGTGTGCAATTGTTTAAGTAAGAGGTTGGACGCAACTAGGTGTTTAATATGATTAAAACCTATAGACAATCAATTGGGATTGTCCATGCGGATGGATAAATAAGGAGTTATTTGCCCAATTGAACCAAGGGTTGCATATGGGATGCAATTGGAATTGTTCCTACCTAAAGTAGTCAAATTATGGGTGACTTGACAAAGCAAGCTCATAAGGAGATGAAACATGGATCTTGGCCCACTAGAAAATATAAGGATATTTTCCGCATTAATATCTTGAGGGTTATTAATCCGTAGAAAAATAGTGGGAGCTATATTTGATAAACTAGCCATTATTGAATATAGTCAAAAATTCACAAATACTAAAACTTGCGTATTTTCCTTTTGTATAATTCTAAATGGCAAACAACTAATCGAGTTCACACCAATTCCCTACAATCTGTCCTTGAGAAGGACAAGCTCTATGGAACCAACTTCCTTGATTGGTACAGAAACTTGAGAATTGTTCTCAAGCAAGAGAAGAAACTATACGCAATAGAGGAACAAGTTCCAGCAGGTCAAGAGAACAATACTCGTGCAGCCCTAAAGGCGTATCAAAAGCGTGTTGATGACGCGAATGATGCAGCCTGCCTTATGCTATGCACCATGAATTCTGAGGTTCAGAAGCAACACGAAAACATGAATGATGTCGATATGATCGAGCATCTGAAGCAGCTCTTCCAAGAGCAGGAAAGGGTTGAGTGGTATGAGGTCTCTAAGGCATTGTTCAAGTGTCATCTAGCAGAAGGGAACCCGATGGGACCCTTATGTACTCCATATGATCGGGTAATTGGAGAATCTCGCCCGAATGGGGTTCTTGGTCGGCCAAGAGTTGGCAACTGATCTCGTGTTGCAATCGTTGCCTGAGAGTTATGGACAGTTCATCATGAACTATAACATGAACGAGATCGTGAAACCACTGCTTGATTTACTTAATATGTGGAGGACAGCTGAACAAAGCATCAACAAGGGTAAGGGCAAGGCCATTATGATGGTGAAGAAAGGAAAGGGCAAAAGGTTTGCCTCATCCTCCAAGGGAAAAGGCAAGTTAGTTGCCAAGTCCAAGGAACCTGCCCTTAAGCCTGTTGGTGGAATTGCCAAAGGTGTGACTAAAGGTGAGTCACTACTGCAGTCAGCCTGGACACTGGAGGAGGAACTGCCCAAAATATCTGGAGGACAAGAGGATTGGAATAGTGATTCCACCACCACCAGGTACTTTTGTTGTAGATGTCAATTTAACTGTCTACATCATGGGTATTAGATACTGGATGAGGATCTCACATTTGTAGAAATGTGCAGGATCTAAAGAGAAGTAGAAGATTGGCTAAAGGGGAGATAGATATGTGCGTTGGGAATGGAGCAAAAGTTGTAGCGTTGGCCGTGGGCGCTTGCGAGCTATCTCTCCCTTCAGGATTAGTTTTAGAATTAAATAATTGCTATTTTTTGCCTGCTATGAGCAGAAACATTATTTCTATTTCTTGTTTGGACAAGGAAGGTTTTATACTTCAATAAAGAAATATTGTTGTTCCTTTTATTTTAATAATATTCACTATTTTAGTGCGCAATTATTTAATGGACTGTATGTCCTTGATCTAAGCAATCATGTCTACATAATTAATACCAAGATGATCAAAATACATTATTTAAATCCTGCTTACTTATGGCAATGTCGTTTAGGCCACATAAACGAGAAGCGTGTATCTAGACTCCATGTGGATGGACTACTAGACTCATTTGATTTTGAATCATATGAGACATTTGAGGCTTGTTTATTGGGAAAAATGACAAAGTCCTCTTTCAATAAGAAAGGTGAGAGGACTAGTGAGCAATTGGCGCTCATACATACTGATGTGTGTGGGCCATTTGCCACGCCTGCCATTGGTGGTTATGTCTACTTCATTACATTTACCGATGATTACAGTAGATATGGATTTGTGTACCTTATGAGGGCCAAATCCGAATCCTTTGAAATGTTCAAAGAATTCAAAAATGAAGTAGAGAAGCAAATTGGCAAAAGTATCAAGGCTATACGATCGGATCGTGGTGGAGAATGCTTGAGCCAAGATTTTGACGACTATCTTAGAGAGTGTGGGATCGTGTCCCAACTCACTCCACCTGGAACGCCACAATGTAATGGCGTGTCCGAGATGAGGAATCGAACCCTATTGGATATGGTTCAATCTATGATGTGTCAAAACGATCTTCCATTATCATTTTGGGGCAATGCTCTATTAAGGGCAGCTTCCACCATTAACCGTGTACCATCTAAATCAGTCATGAAAACACCGCATGAGATGTGAAGTTGGAGGCGTCCCACACTGTCGTTCATGAAGATTTGGGGATGCGATGTCTATGTAAATCGTTTACAATCAGACAAGCTAGGGCCAAATTCAGATAAGTGTAAATTTGTGGGGGTACCCTAAGTAAACTAAGGGTTACTACTTCTACAATCCAACCGAGAACAAACTGTTTGTTGCTCGGACCGGCGTGTTTCTAGAAAGAGAGTTTGTCTCTAAAGAATCAAGTGGGAGGAATGTAGAACTTGAAGAGATTCAAGAACCACAAATCACTGAGCCAATTATGGAACATGAAGAGGAACCACAAGCAGTTGTGGAACAGCCTGTTCAGGTAACACAAGAGCTTCGTAGATCTAGTAGAGTGCGCCAGGAAACTTGGAGGTATGGACTTCTTGTGACAGATTCCGGTGACACGATGCTCATAGATGATGAGCCTACTACCTGCGAAGAGACCATGAAAGGGCCAGACTCTCATAAGTGGCTAGAAGCCATGAGATCCGAGATGGAATCCATGTATACCAAAAAAGTATGGACTTTGGTGGAACCACACGAAGGGGCGCGGCCCATAGGGTTCAAGTGGGTCTTCAAGAAGAAGATCGACATGGATGGTAATGTGATTACCCATAAGGGCCGATTGGTGGCTAATGGATTCAGACAGATTCATGGTATTGACTATGATGAAACCATTTCACCAGTCGCTATGACCAAATCAATCCGAATCCTACTTGCAATTGCAGCATACTACGACTATGAGATTTGGCAGATGGATGTCAAAACAACATTCCTTTATGGGAATCTCCTCGAGGACGCTTATATGATACAGCCAGAGGGTTTTGAAGATCCAAAGCAAGCCAACAAAGTCTGTAAGCTGCAACGATCCATTTATGGATTGAAGCAAGCTTCTAGGAATTGGAATCGACGTTTTGATGAAGTAGTCAAAGAGTTTGGCTTCATCAGAAACAAATATGAGTCTTGTGTCTACAAGAAGGTTAGTTGGAGCTCTGTAGCTTTTCTGGTATTGTATATGGATGACATACTACTCATTGGAAACGACGTTCCCATGCTGCAATCTGTTAATGATTTTCTAGGGAAGTGTTTCTCAATGATGGACTTAGGTGAAGCAGCCTTTATAATCAGTATAAAGATCTATAGAGATAGATCTAAGAAGCAGTTCAACATGCAATATTCCAAGAAGGTATTCTTGCCCATGTCACATGGAATCACTCTTTCGGAGAGTGGTTGTCCTCCCAGTGAGATTGAGAAGGAACACATGAGTAGAATTCCCTATGCCTCAGCCATAGGATCTGTCATGTTATGTACTAGACCAGATGTGTCATTTGCCTTGAGTATGACAAGCAGATACCAATCAAATCCGGGTGAGAGTCACTGGATTGCAGTCAAGAACATCCTAAAGTACTTGAGAAGAACTAAGGATGATTTCTTGATATTTAGCGGTGAGGAAGAGTTGCGTGTAAGGGGTTACACGGATGCAAGCTTCCAAACCGACAGGGATGACTTTAGATTAAAATCAGGATATGTGTTTTGCCTAAATGGAGAAGCGGTGAGATGGAAGATTTCCAAGCAAGAGACGATGGCAGATTCTACAACAGAGGCTGAGTATATTTTTGCAAATGGCGCAGCAAAGGAAGTTGTTTAGATCAGAAAATATGTTTCTGAACTTGATGTGGTTCCTAGCATTGCAGATCCAGTTGAGTTGTACTGGGACAACACAGGGGAGATTGCGCAATCAAAGGAGCCCAGGTCACACTAGAAATCCAAGAATGTGCTAAGGAAGTTCCATCTGATTCGAGATATTATCGATAGATGCGACGTTCGGATATGCAAGATTCCTACAGATGAGAATCTCTCAGATCCACATACAAAGCCGCTTGTGCAGTTGAAGCAGGAACGGCACACTAGGAGCATGGGCATACGAGATGCTTCAGATTGGCTCTAATGCAAGTGGGAGACTGTTGGAATAGATTCCCTAGAGACAATCTAGTTTTGTATGAATTTATTTTGGCTAGAACATTCATTGTATAATTTATTGGATATTTAATATAATGAGGTCCATAGATTTACAATTGTGTTGTTTATCTTAAATATCCCTAGTCAAGTATAGTGATTAATAGGACAATCATCTATAGACAAGTATGGGGTTTGATTGATATGGAGATATCATGATCCAACACATGGGTGTGCATTAAGGGTAATGGCGCACTGGATTGACCCATCTCCGAGAAGGCTACATACACGTTATGTTAAGTCACAAGTGCTTCTCGTGGTGCAATGGTATTGTCATCCTTAGACTAGAAGTCGCTAGATATTCTAGTTGTGGATTATTGTGATTTTGGTAGCGTCAAACGCTACCGTAACTGGGTAGTTATAAAGGCAAGTACCGGATACAATAAGAAGCAAGCTTAGAGATCGTAGTGGACGTGAATAGAATTAATCCCTCCCACATAACGGGAGCAAATATCCTAGGCCACTCGAGGGATAGTGCTTATAGAATGTCTGGCCTGACTCAAATAAATCAATATAGGATATTGATGTTATTTGCACGAATAAAGCTATTCCCATGGATCGAGAAAACTATGGATTGGATATACGAGTGTGACTTGTATGTCCCGTGTCCAATCCGGATATAGAGACAAAGGGAAGTGACAATTACTTGTACAAGGTTTGTCGGATGTCTATTCTATTAGTTGGCTAGAATGGATGTTTTTCTATAAACCGCTCCATATTAGCAAATTGTTGCTACCAACTAGATAGAACCTATGGGTTCACACACTATATAGAGTTGAACTAGATTGGGGAATCAATTAATATGATTAATTAATTACAAGGATCACTTTGCAACACTTTGCAAACTTAGTAGGACTAATTTGCAAGGGACTAAACCAAATTCTAGTAGGACTAGAATAGGTCCTTTAGGTAGTTGGCAAGGATTCGTTGGAATATTTAAAGGATTCTTATTCCTTCCTTCCCACACTTATGAGCCTTTATTTTATAACTTGAGTGGGAGAGAACAAAAGGAGAGAGAGAAAACAAGCATGGAACGCCAAACGCCCCCCTTGCCGCCGCCCCCTATCCTGTCGGCCACCAAGGAGGACGCCACCTCCTTGTTGCCTCGTGTTACGTAATTTCTTCTTCCTCTTCCTCCTTTCCGGGCTTGCACAAAGGAGAAGCAAGATCTATGTTTCAACTCCAGGCGTGGATCAACTATAGAGAACGTAACACAATTCACGTGACAAGTCATCACAGGAGAAACCCTAAGGTGTGTAACTTGATTTCTTCCCTTACCATCGTTATGTCTTTTTTCCTATGATCCTTGGAGGGTATTTCATGGATAAATTATGTTTTTTCCGCTGCGCATCCATGATCAAAACCCTACACCCCGCGCACCATAACACGGGACTTGTAGGGACTTAGTGGTTTGGAGGCTAGGGTAAGGCCCGTCGCACGCATGCAGCAACCAAGCTCGCGCGCGACCTTTGGTAACTAACTGAGAGATCCTAGGCTTACGTGTCCCATTAATGCGGCTGATCTCATAACGGTCTCCGATACGTGCGGACAGATACGTAACGGTTCCTATATACACGGTCGAACGTGCCGTCAGGGGTTTATCTTTAAGCCGCCATTTATGGTGCATTAACCCCTCAACGGTCACTTCCCCACTATATATAGGATTGTTGGCTTTCCGTTGCGACACAGGTCATATACTGGTCCAATACATAGGTAAATGTCTCTCTCTCACAATCGGTTACCAGTTCTTATCCTCTCACTACACACACCCTACAACTTCTCTGTGTCTTAGCCTTCATTCTCTATTTGAGGTGCACACTTGGGTTCTCTCCTCAGGAAATCCTTGTGAAAAATTTGGTGAACCGGACGGGAAACATCCACCTTCAAAACCTCAAATACTTTGAATCTGCTCATAATGTTTTATGAACGAGATGTCCGTGGTGGAGATCAATCCATCTTCAACACCACTCCTAACGCTCGAGCTCAAGTTGTCACTGAAGGAGATCCCTCTTTGGAGTCACTCCAGGCTACAATACAAACCCAAGCTCGGGCTATGCAGACCCAATCTGATCAAATTTCTCATATCATGGCGATCCTGGGAAAGGTGGCCCAGAATGTTGTCCCGGGGGCTTCTGCCCCACTAAAATCAACTCCACTGCCCCCGCCAGGGACGGTGTCCACCTCGATAGTGCATGTCTCAGCTGCCCAAACTCCTCTCTCGGTTGGCCCCGCGATCCAGACGCCACCATCAAGCTCATCCCTGATAGCGTCAGGGAGCCCCGCCTCGTATCCTGCATCATCTTTTTACGCAAGTGGAGACCCAGAAAGCCATGGGCCTCCACCTCCGCCTTCTTACAAACCCAGTATGCCCTACATCCCCGGCTTCGGACCAACATCTTCATCCTACGGAGGAACATCTACTAGCATGGAGGCCCTTGAGCAAAGGATCGACAACATTATTTCCAACCAAAGCTTCGCGGACACTGTCATCCCCAGGATAGATAACGCACCGCCCATTCCGGGGGACATCTACACGATGCTGAATCCTGCTGGGTACAAAGCACCCAAGTGGGAGAAGTTTGATGACGTCAGCGGAAACGCGCACGAACACGTGATGAGGTTTGTAGATATGATGGGGCCACACGCAGCTGATACTCGGTTGCTCATGCGCGAGTTCCCTAAATCTTTAGGAACTGTCACGTACAAATGGTACCGGACCTTGGAAGCAGGATCCGTTAAGACATTGGAGGAAACGATGAAGAAATTCTACACAAAGTTCTTCCAGGTCGATGAAAGGGTCACCACCATTCATCTCTCTCGAATGTACCAGAAGTCTGACAAGGAGGATGTAGCCTTCATTAAGAACTTCAGGGCCAGATCCCTTGAATGCATTGACGAGGTCCCGGAAGGCCGTCTAGTTGAAATATGCGTGCTAGGCATGCGCGATGAATATAAAGGTATGTTGATCAACTTGTACATGCTTACGTTTTCGAAATGAATTGATTGAACCACGAATGTTGAGCCTCTGGTGGAAAAAATGAAAAAGAAACATACCGATGGGCGCACGCCAACCACCCCCAACCCCAGGATTGGGGAACTCAACTATAAACGACCACGAGACGCCAATGTGCACACGATATCCTCTCCCAACAAGTAACGGCGATATGCAGCTCAAGAGCCGCAACCCCTGCTCATCTCGGTCAGGGACGCCATCGATATTTGCCAGAAATGGCGACAAGAGGGAGTCCTGCCGGTATTTGAACACAGACCTACGGGAGAACAATTTCGGGACTCAAAATGGTTAGTATTGCTTAGTCACATAATTCTCTTTTCATAGATGCATTATAACTACTGCTATCTAATCAGATAGGTTTCTCTGGTGTTGAGAAAACTTGAGAAACTGCCAGTGCTATAATAGATAATCTTAGATGATAAAATACATGCAATCATCGCTGCTATCTAAACAGATAGACTTATCAGTAAGGTATTTGAATTTGTTGTTATCTAAAGAGATTGGCTTATCGATCTTATCACTAATTTTGGTTCTATCTAAACAGATAGGTTCATCAATTGACATTGCTTATATCTAAACAGATAGGCTTTAAACGCATATGACGGTTGTTGTTGCTATCTGGACAGACAGGTTAATCAAATTAGACAGTTAAGAAATTACAGTAATGAAACGAAGCATTGATCCCTTAAATCGAAGAGTCAATATCATTAATCATATTCCTCATATGGGAGTAAATAGGTAACATAAAATATTTCATAAGAAAATATTAAGGATGATATTTCTTCAGCCATCGCATGTTGATGGGATTATGCGTAGTGGCAGTCCCACCACATCTTAGTATTGTGCAATAACCACTATCAAATACTTCCTTGACTTCGAATGGGCCTTCCCAATTCGCAGCGAATTGGGGATGGGTTGCTTCGCGCATACAGTGATTGGAAGCTCGCAAAACTAGAGCTCCAACGGCAAAACCTCGATGTTGGACTAATTTTTTGTAAGATCTTGCAATTCTTTCTTTATATCGCATGTTCGATTTACTTACTTTGTCGCGTTTTTATCCTATAAGACTAGATCATGACCTCTTTTTTAAGATTGACATGTTTCAAAGGTTTAAAACTGCACTATTTCAAGGCCTTGAAACAGCTTTCAAAGGCTTCAAACTGTACTGCAGTATATGGCACAAATTTAAGGGGAGCTTTTCCTTCTAATATGATTCCTAATATCTTATACTTAATTGTTCCTTATTTTATGAAGAAAGACAAACCAATATGACACTTAAAACTATTGATAGCCTCTCTGTTTGTCTTACTTTTTGCAGAATCAATTACCTACCTATTTTGCAGGAACTATTTCCTAATCTCTGTGTTTGCAGGAATTGAAATAGGGTTGTCAAATGGATTTTTTGCTTGTGAAATCTTTCCTAGACTTTCCTAACACTCTCGGATAAAATATCAAGTCAGTATCCTTGAAGATACTGAGCAAATAGCTGTTGGGAGGAGCTGTTAGAAGAGTCAAGATATGCTGCTTGATTTTAGGAAAATTTGTTTGAAGAAGATCCTACAAATCACATTTCATACAAGCAGCATAACAGGAGAACATAAGAAAGAATATGAGGGAACATACACAGAGACATTCAAACACTCTCAAGGATTGACAAGCAACAAATAAGGAGATTCATATCACTCAATCCAATCATCAGAAGAACACTGCATTTCAGTGTTCTTCTTTCTACACATATTTTGTATATCATTATTATAATACCTATTTTATCCTATTCTCGTGAGTTGTTCAAGTGAACAAAAGAGAGTTATTGTTGAATCAGTTAGCTAGAACAGGGACTAGATAGGATAGTGAGAACCAAAAGCTGTAATAGAGTAAGGAAAATCTCTATGCTTGAGATCTAGGCTTAGCTTTTGATTAATAAGAATTTATTTGAAAATCCTACAGGTATTAAGTCCCTGATGTAGAGACGTAGGTCAAATTTGACTGAACTCTATAAATCCTTGTGTCTCTAGCATTTTGATTTCAGTTCTATAATTATCTTGTTTAAATCCTTACAATAGGGTTTTTGTTCTAGGACAAGTCCTTGAAAACTAGCAGCAAAATTTTCTACTTTCTGTTTTGATTCCAAGGATTTGAAACTCATTTCAAGGCCTTGAAATACTTTCTTCTTTCTACAAATTTCTTTGAAACCAAATTCTTGGAAAAAGTTGCCATACTCTATTCAACACCCCCCCCCCCTTCTAGATTATTCATTCTTTATTAATGCCTACATTAAAGTATTTCACTTATTATCAGATCTTGTATTACTGCATAGATCTAAAAATCGTGTGATCATGAATACGTGATGGCGGTTTCTCTCATGGAAGAGTTATTAATAGACCTCATTTAGATGTGGTGAAGTCTTTGTGAATCGAAAAGCTTTAATGAAAATGTTCGTCATTGATCAAGATATAGAGCTGTGGACTATCATACAGACTGGTCCTCATACATTCTACCAGAGAAATATGGGATTAGAACTCCCAAAACTGAGGATTCACTTTATACTTCTAAGTTAGAACAGTTTTCTAAAATTTACAGAGCTATGAATCTCTTATATTGTACTTTGAGTGCCGATGAATTCAACAGGATTTCAGGATGCAAAACTGCTAAAGAAATATGGGATAAACTGGTTGTGACTTTTGAAGGAACCAGCCAAGTCAAGCAGACAAAGGTCAACATATTTCTTAGACAGTATGAACAATTTAAATGAATGGAGATGAATCCATCAAAGACATGGGAATCTCCTCGAGCACGCGTATATGATACAGCCAGAGGGTTTTGAAGATCCAAAGCAAGCCAACAAAGTCAGTAAGCCGCAACGATCCATTTATGGATTGAAGCGAGCTTCTAGGAATTGGAATCGACGTTTTGATGAAGTAGTCAAAGAGTTTGGCTTCATCAGAAACAAAGATGAGTATTGTGTCTACAAGAAGGTTAGTTAGAGCTCTGTAGCTTTTCTGGTCTTGTATATGGATGACATACTACTCATTGGAAACGACGTTCCCATGCTGCAATCTGTTAAATATTTTCTAGGGAAGTGTTTCTCAATGATGGACTTAGGTGAAGCAGCCTTTATACTCGGTATAAAGATCTATAGAGATAGATCTAAGAAGCAGTTCAACATGCAAGATTCCAAGAAGGTATTCTTGCCCATGTCACATGGAATCACTCTTTCGGAGAGTGGTTGTCCTCCCAGTGAGATTGAGAAGGAACACATGAGTAGAATTCCCTATGCCTCAGCCATAGGATCTATCATGTACACCATGTTATGTACTAGACCAGATGTGTCATATGCCTTGAGTATGACAAGCAGATACCAATCCAATCTGGGTGAAAGTCATTGGAATTCAGTCAAGAACATCCTTAAGTACTTGAGAAGAACTAAGGATGCTTTCTTGATATTTAGCGGTGAGGAAGAGTTGCGTGTAAGGGGTTACACGGATGGAAGCTTCCAAACCGACATAGATGACTTTAGATTAAGATCAGGATATGTGTTTTGCCTAAATGGAGAGGTGAGATGGAATATTTCCAAGCAAGAGACGATGGCAGATTCTACAACAGAGGCTGAGTATATTGTTGCAAATGGCGCAGCAAAGGAAGTTGTTTAGATCAGAAAATATGTTTCTGAACTTGATGTGGTTCCTAGCATTGCAGATCCAGTTGAGTTGTACTGTGACAACACAGGGGAGATTGCGCAATCAAAGGAGCCCAGGTCACACTAGAAATCCAAGAATGTGCTCAGGAAGTTCCATCTGATTCGAGATATTATCGATAGAGGAGACGTTCGGATATGCAGATTCCTACAGATGAGAATCTGTCAGATCCACTTACACAGCCGCTTGTGCAGTGGAAGCATGAAGGGCACACTAGGAGCATGGGCATACGAGATGCGTCAGATTGGCTCTAGTGCAAGTGGGAGATTGTTGCAATAGATCCCCTAGAGGCAATCTAGTTTAGTATGAATTTATTTTGGCTAGAACATTCATTGTATTATTTATTGGATATTTAATATAATGAAGTCCATAGATTTTCAATTGTGTTGTTTATATTTAATATCCCTAGTCCAGTATAGTGATTAATAGGACAATCATCTATAGACTAGTATGGGGTTTGATTGATATGGAGATATCATGATCCAACATATGGGTGTGCATTAAGGGTAATGGCGAACTGGATTGACCCATCTCCGAGAAGGCTACATGCACGTTATGTTAAGTCACAAGTGCTTCTCGTGGTGTAATGGTATTGTCATCCTTAGACTTGAAGTCGCTAGATATTCTAGTTGTGGATTATTGTGATTTTGATAGCGTCAAACGCTACACCAAAACTGGGTAGTTATAAAGGCGTGTACCGGATACAATAAGAAGCAAGTTTAGAGATCATGGTGGACGTAGATAGAATTTTTCCCTCCCACATAACGGGAGCAAATATCCTAGTCCACTCGAGGGATAGTGCTTATAGAATGTCTCGCCTGACTCAAATAAATCAATATAGGATATTGGTGTTATTTTCACGAATAAGGCTATTCCCATGGTTCGAGAAACTATGGATTGGATATACGAGTGTGACTTGTATGTCCCGTGTCCAATCCGGATATAGAGACAAAGGGAAGAGACAATTACTTGTACAAGGTTTGTCGGATGTCTATTCTATTAGTTGGCTAGAATGGATGTTTTGCTAGAAACCGCTACATATTAGCAAATTGTTACTACCAACTAGATAAAACCTATGGGTTCACACGCTATATAGAGTTGAAATAGATTTGGGAATCAATTAATATGATTAATTAATTAGAATGATCACTTTTCAACACCTTGCAAACTTAGTAGGACTAATTTGCAAGAGAGGGACTAAACCGAATTCTAGTAGGACTAGATAGTTGGCAAAGATTTGTTGGAATATATAAAGGATTCTTCTTCCTTCCTTCCCACACTTATGAGCCTTTAGTTCATAACTTGAGTGTGAGAGAACAAAAGGAGAGAGAGCAAACAAGCATGGAAGGCCAAACGCCCCCCTTGCTCCAGCCCCCTATCTAGTCGGCCACCAAGGAGGACGCCACCTCCTTGTTGCCTCGTGTTGCGTGATTTCTTCTTCCTCTTCCTCCGTTCCGGGCTAGCACAAAGGAGAAGGAAGATCTATGTCTCAACTCTAGGCGTGGATCAACTATAGAGAACGTGACACAATTCACGTTACAAGTCATCACAGGAGAAACCCTAAGGTGTGTAACTTGATTTCTTCCCTTATCATCGTTATGTCTGTTGTCCTATGATCCTTGGAGGGTATTGCATGGATAAATTATGTTTTTTCCGCGCGCATCCATGATCAAAACCCTACAACCCGCGGACCATAACACGGGACTTGTAGGGACTTTGAGGTTTGGAGGCTAGGGTAAGGCCCGTCGCACGCATGCGGCAACAAAGCTCGCGCGCGACCTTTGGTTACTAACTGAGAGATCCTAGGCTTACGTGTCCCATTAATGCGGCTGATCTCATAAGGGTCTCTGATACTTGCAGACAGATACGTAACGGTTCCTATATACACAGGCGAACGTGCCATCAGGGGTCTATCTTTAAGCCGCCATTTATGGTGCATTAACCCCTCAACGGTCACTTCCCCACTATATATAGGATTGTTGGCTCTCCGTTCCGACACAGGTCATATACTGGTTCAATACATAGCTTACTATCTCTTTCTCACAACCGGTTACCAGTTCTTATCCTCTCACTACACACACCCTACAACTTCTCTGTGTCTTAGCCTTCATTCTCTGTTTGAGGTGCACACTTGGGTTCTCTCCTCAGGAAATCCTTGTGCAAAAATTGGTGAACCCGACGTGAAACATCCACCTTCAAAATCTCAAATACCTTGAATCTGCTCATAATGCCTTCTGACCGAGATGTCCGTGGTGGAGATCAATCCATCTTCAACACCACTCCTAACGCTCGAGCTCAAGTTGTCACTAAAGGAGATCCCTCTTTGGAGTCACTCCAGGCTACAATACAAACCCAAGCTCGGGCTATGCAGGCCCATTCTGATCAAATTGCTCATATCATGGAAATCCTGGGAAAGGTGGCCCAGAATGTTGTCCCGGGGGCTTCTGCCCCACTAATGTCAACTCCACTGCCCCTGCCAGGGACAGAGTCCACCTCGATAGTGCTTGTCTCTACTGCCCAAACTCCTCTCTCGGTTGGCCCGGCGATCCAGACGCCACCATCAAGCTCATCCCTAATAGCGTCAGGGAGCCCCGCCTCATATCCTGCATCTTCTTTCTACGCAAGAGGAGACCTAGGAAGCCATGGGCCTCCACCCCCACCTTCTTACAACCCCAGTATGCCCTACATCCCCGGCTTCGGACCAACATCTTTATCCTACGGAGGAACATCTATTAGCATGGCGGCCCTTGAGCAAAGGATCGACAGAATTATTTCCAACCAAAGCTTCGTGGACACTGTCATCCCCAGGATAGATAACGCACCTCCCATTCGCGGGACATCTACCTGATGCCGAATCCTACTTGGTTCAAAGCACCCAAGTGGGAGAAGTTTGATGACGTCAGTGGAAACGCGCACGAACACGGGATGAGGTTTGTGGATATGATGGGGCCACACGCGGCTAATACTCGGTTGCTCATGCGCGAGTTCCCTAAATATTTAGGAACTGTCACGTACAAATGGTACCGGACCTTGGAAGCAGGATCCGTTAAGACATTGGAGGAAATGATGAAGAAATTCTACACAAAGTTCTTCCAGGTCGATGAAAGGGTCACCACCATTCATCTCTCTCGAATGTACCAGAAGTCTGACGAAGAGGGCGTAGCCTTCATCAAGAAGTTCAGGGCCAGATCCCTTCAATGCATTGACGAGGTCTCGGAAGGCCGTCTGGTTGAAATATGCCTGCAAGGCATGCGCGATGAATATAAAGGTATGTTGATCAACATGTACATGCCTACGTTTTCGAAATGAATTGATTGCACCAGGAATGTTGAGCCTCTGGTGGAAAAAATGAAAAAGAAACATACCGATGGGCGCACGCCAACCACCCCCAACCCCAGGATTGGGGAACTCAACTACAAACGACCACGAGACGCCAGCGTGCACACGATATCCTCTCCCAACAAGTAACGGCGATATGCAGCTCAAGAGCCGCAACCCCTGCTCATCTCGGTCAGGGACGCCATCGATCTTTTCCAGAAATTGCAACAAGAGGGAGTCCTGCCGGTATTTGAACACAGACCTACGGGAGAACAATTTTGGGACTCAAAATGGTGCAAATGCCACGAGCAAATCTCCCATCCAACCAAGGAATGCAGGAAACTCTGATGGATGGTGGACAGGCAAATAAGGGAAGGCAAGTTGGTTGTTGATGAATCAACTAAAGACACACGAAGCTGCCCTCTGCCACCCCATACGCGACGAGTCCAAGGGAGAGATTTCCATGATCTCGGTCACATACGTCAAATAGGTGGCAGAAGCAGCAGCCCCTGTGGTCGCAGAACTCTATGAGGACGAAGAATATAGCGATGATACCGAAGATTCCCGCGCCGAGCGAATGAACGGCTCTTCCAAATTCACCAGATTCTTTTATGAGATGAACTTTTCAGAGGGCTGCAGACACGAGGTGATAAAAGCAATGTTAAGGGTGGCAGAGGAGTACGGATAAGATTAGTCACCACGAATGGCAAAGTCATCAGAGCCTTTGGAAGACAAAGACTAATCATGACGTTCGACGATTCGGACAAAAGAACTGACATTAATCACCAAAGGTCGTTATATGTAACAGCCGCGATCAACCACGTCGAATTCAAACGAGCTTTCGTCGATGGTGGAGCTGCGGTAAACGTCATTCCCTTGGGCATCCTAGAGATGGCAGGGATTCCCAGGCATAAGATTGTCAAGAATCCCTCATCCTTGACAGGGTTTGGAAGTGGCTCCAGAATGACTCTAGGTTGGATCCGTTTGGGAGTCCATATCGGGAAAATAAACTGCTCCGCAAAAATTCCACGTTATCGAGGCCGAAACGACTTACCACATGATAATTGGGCGAGCATGGATTCATCGCTTTGATGTTGTACCTTCAACAGCTCACCAGGTAATGAAGGCCATCTGGAAAGAAAAGATGGTCACAATACCCGCTTCGGTGAATTCTTTCAATCTGGAGGAGGCACACTTACCTGAGGTAGTATGGTTCACTGAAATGGAGGAGTAGCCGCTTCCGGCCCCGTTTTGGCCAACTCCTTTGCCCAGGTGGGAGGACATTCAGGATCAGTCACCAGCTGGAGCATAGTGACAAGGGAGGAGCCGAAGGAAGAACTGCCAACGAGGAAGGACGCCCTTAGAACACCCAAAAACATTTACACCTTGAACAAAGTCATGGAGCATGGTAAAGATGGCAGACGAGTGAGTAGTTTTTACTCCAAAAGGAAGAAGTTCTATCGCGTCGAGGGTGTTCCCATGAAAATTTGCAAGCTATCAGAGGCTCCTGGTATAAGTGAGGTAAACCCGCTAGTTGAGGAAGTCAAAGAAGCACCTGAGTGCATGGAAGACCACCCAATGCCGCAGAAGCAGGAGCTCAAGGAGGTATTCCTTAGTCCTGATGAGGAAAAGCAAAGACCTGTCTTCCTAAGCGCGATTCTCAGCGATACGAAAGAGCAAAAGCTGGTTCGACTACTAAAAGAGTACAAGGACGTGTTTGCATGGGATTACAATGAAATGGCGGAACTGGACCAAAGCATCACTATGCATCGCCTGGATGTCGTCCCGGGTTCGAAGCCAATCAAGCAGATCGCGATGAACTTCTATCCCGAGATCAATGTCAAGATCAGGGAGGAAATGGTCAAACTGCTAAACGCCAAATTCATATAACCCAATCATCATCCCACCTGGTTTGAAAACATAGTGCCCGTGTTAAATAAAAATAGAAGCCTTCGCGTGTGTGTAGATTTTAGAGATCTGAACAAATTCTGCCCGAAGGATGACTTCCATTTGCCGAACATTGATCTCTTGATTGACTCCACTTCAGGCCATGAGATGTTCAGCTTTATGGACGGATTCAGTGGCTACAAACAGATCAAGATGGACCCAGAGGACGCGAAGAAAATAGCGTTCATAGGGCCGTTAGGGGTCTTCAATTACAATGTCATGCCGTTGGTCTAATGAACGCAGGAGCAACATACCAACGTGCAATGATGGAACTGTTCCACGACATAATGCACCAAGAAGCTGAATTTTATGTGGACGATCTAGTTGTTAAGTCATGGAAGAAGGAGAATCACTTTTAAACTCTAAAAAAGGTTTTCGAAAGATGCTGCGCATTTCAGTTAAATATGAACCCTATGAAGTGTGCATTTGGGGTAACCTCTGGTAAATTCCTAGGCTGCGTGATCCACAGGAATGGGATCGAGCCTGACCCTGCAATGATCTTGGCAATTACGAGTCTGTCCGCACCGCAATCCCAAACTGCATTAAAGGCATTTCTAGGAAAATTGTCTTACTTACGGTGGTTTATACCGGCAATTGCGGAATTGACCTTCTGCTTTAGCAACCTGCTCAAAAAAAACGCAACATTCCTGTGGATAGAAGAGCATCAAGTTGAGTTCGAGAATCTGAAGAGACTGCTAACATCCCCAAGGGTCATGTTCGCACCGCAGTTGGGATCACCCCTGCTATTGTACCTCACTTCAACCGAGAGGTCGATCGGAGCACTATTGGCCCAAGAGTTTGAGGGACAAGAAAGGCCGGTGTATTACATATCCCGCATGATTTAATTAGCAGAATTAAGATACACATACATAGAGCGGCATTGCTTGGCTTTGTTTTTTCAATTGAGAAGTTAAAGCATTACTTTGCTTCCCACAAAGTGGTGGTTGTAACGAAGAACGATCCCATACGTTATCTACTGGGACGTTCACCTCCCTCAGGAAGACTTGCAAAATGGTACATGACCATCTCCCAGTATGATATCACATGCACGCGACCTAAGGCAATCAAATCACAAGCATTGGCAGATCTGCATGCCCATTTCCCAGATGAGAAGCACGAGCCCGTGCCAGAGGGGCTCGAGGGGCCTGAGATATATGCAATAAGCAAAGAGTACTGAAAGCTACAATTTGATGGATACTGTACAAGATCAGGGGGAGGAATTGGATTAGTACTCATCAAGCCTGACCAAGAGGTTATCCAGATGTCAACAAAGCTGGAATTTGCGGTAACTAATAACAAGGCCGAATATGAGGCCCTGATCGCGGGACTCCTTGCAGCTAGAGCCTTGGAAGTTAAAAATCTTGTCATCATGGGAGACTCAAATTTATCTTTCATTTGTGCAAAAGCTTGTTCAGAGTTTTGAGTCTGTCGAGTACGAGCACACCCCCAGATCCGACTGGCCACTCTAGGGTCCAAAATCAGCTCAGATAAATGGCCTACGAAGAAACAGACTGGAGGCAGCCCATTTTGTGCGCGATGGCTGACGGCACCAACAAGGGAACATGGGTTTCTGTTAAGGGATTCTGCATACATGGCGGTTTGCTTTATCATAAGGGCCCTGGGGGTATCCTCATGAGATGTGTAGAAGAAAAAGAGGTCCAAGCAACCCTAAACAAGATTCATCAAAACTCTTGCGAGGACGACGAGATCTCCATCTATAGGAAGGCCCAAAGGTATGGAATATACTGGCCGCAGATGTCATACTTCGCCGCCATCATACAAAACAACTGCGAATGGTGTGCTTTAATCAAAGCAACCATGGAGATTGCTGCAATACAGGACGACTGGCGATAACCAATAATCGATTACCTTCAAAAGGAAACTGTGCCCGCCAGCAGAAAGGAAGCCAAAAAACTCAGAAGAAAGGCCAATAAATATACTTTCCAAGAGAACATAATGTGGCGAAAGGGGCATAACGGAAATTTACTCAAATTCCTGCACGGACAAGAAGCCCAAGAAGTCATGTAAATGTCGCACCAAGTGGAACACCAAGGGGGTGCGAATTTATGTCGACAACTCTTGACGGTTGGGTACTTCTGGCCAACCATGGAGAAGGACTGTCGCGCAAAGGTTAGAAGGTGACAGCAATGCAAATTTCATGGAAATCTAGTACATGCTCCCGCGGTCGACCTACATGCGCTAGGGACCCCATGGACATTTCAGACTTGGTCAATGGATTTCATTGGACCAATACGACCGCCCTCGAGGGTAAATGAGTACATACTTATAGGAACGGAGTAGTTCACCAAGTGGGTAGAAGCAATCCCACTCAAAACAGCAAATGCGGCGGTAGTGGTCAAGTTCATCAAGGAAAAAATCATTCACCGTTTTGGCATTCCCAAACCATTTTTTCCAACAATGGAAGTCCCTTCGTCAACCGCCAGGTAGCCAAGAAACTAATGGAATACAACATCAGACAGGTGTGCTCCACGCCCTATTACACGAAAGGAAATGGGCAAGCAGAGGCGACCAACAAGACATTGCTGCGAATACTGAGTAAAATGGTCACAGACGATCATAAGAAATGGGCAGATTCGTTAGACGGCACTTTGGGCATATCGAACATCGCCCAGGACTCCCACAGGGACTTCCCCCTTCCCGCTATGCTACAGGAGGAAGAGGTTGTCCCCTCTGAAGTCAAAGTAAACTTGGCAAGATTGGCTTTCAGTTCCTTTTACAACAACGAGCGTGACCAAGACCTGATCCTCTTGGAAGAAAAACGCGAGAAAGCTACAAGAGCAAATATCAAGTACAAGGAAAGGATCTCGCGTGCATACAACAAGACGTTCCAGCATAGGGACTTTACGGCAGGAGACCTCGTACTACGGGCCTTCGATCATTGCATGCGCGAAGCAACCCATCCCAAGTTTGCGGCTAATTGGGAAGGACCCTTCGAGGTAAAGGAAGTCTTTGACAGCGGATATTGCAACATCCTGAGCTGCCACGGAGCTGCCACCACTCCGCAACCAATCAACATGCGATGGCTAAATAAGTACTATCCTTAGCCCACTCTGTTTTTGGCTTGAAATATCCTTTCTTTAATCCTCCCATATGAGGATCGAATTATTTATAATAACTCTCACATATGAGGGCTCTTTTATCAAAATTATCAGTTTGCCTCTCTGGCTTATGGGTCCCCATCCGACCACAATACCAAGACATGAGCCTATCTCATAAGATAGCAGTCTAAGCCTATCGCACATGGTAGAAAACTCCAAAGCCTATCTCCTATGATAGCAGCAGAATAAAGCCTATCTCAAAAGAAAGCAACATAAGCCTATCTCACATGATAGAAGCAAAAACCTATCTCATACGATAGCAAAACATAAGCCTATCTTACATGATGGTAGCAAAATCCTATCTCATACGGTAGCAATATAGGCCTATCTCACATGATAATGGCAAAAGCCTATATCACATGATAGCAATACAAGCCTATCTCATAAGGTAGCAGGGACACAAGTAGGCTTCTTGCCCAAGCGGTAGCTTGACGCGAAGGAGTCTATATTATTAGAAAAAAATCATGTGCGAAAACAACACAGGGTGTTCGTGCAAAAAACAACTTGAGGATAACTACTTATAGCCCGTGTTATTACAATATTTGGGGACCATATGAGGGAGGCCCACCTGCATAATTTCCTATATGGGGGGGGCAAAACCTTCGCAGGCCAAAAGTAAGTCCACTTCCTCAAGAGGAGGTGCGACGACGCTATCTCATATGGTAGCAAGAGGCGCGTGATAATTGCCCGCAAGCCGATCTCATACAATAGCGATAAAAGCCTGTCAAGTCATAACTTGCAGAAAGACCATCTTCTTAATAATGTGTTCACCTACAAGGTGGCACAAACATTACTTGACCTCGAAGGACAACCATATAGCAAAACATTTAATACTTACACAAATAAAGCACAAATCAACTCAAGGCATGGACAATATATATATATATATATATATATATATATATATATATATATATATATATATATATTGTCCACATTCTCCCAAACATTACAGCCACACAAGGCACAATGCAAGAGCAGGACAAGAAAAATGTTTTCTTGTCAAGACAACCTCATTCTTCGAAGAAATCTTTCAGCAAAGAGTCCCGCACCGACAGCTTGAGGGAGTTAGCAGCGAGTTCTGCAAGACGGGCTTTGCTGGCTTCATGATGCTTTATTGCCTCATGCAATTCCTTAGCTTGGCGCTCAAACTCTTCCCTGCGCGCAGTAAGAGCTGCTGTCTCCTCTTTAAAAGTGGCAAGCTCATTTCCAAAATTGGAAGAATTATGAATCCTTGTCAACCACTGTATGAGGAAGCTCAAATCCAATCGTCCTGCTGCAAACTGTTCAAGTTTATGCACGCTTGCAAGGAACTCTTGGGCTCTAGATGGTGTGGTACTGGCAGGAGTGGCCTGATACAGCTCTCCCAGAAAAGCAGCCATCTCTTTGAATATTTCCCCATGTCTTCTCGAGAGAGCTCCAGCACCCGCGCAAAAGCAGTAGGGAAAGACACACGAATTTTCATCAGCCACTCCAGGCAGGCTCGATCAATATCTACATACACAAGCGCGATAAAATACTCGGCAAAGTGTGGGTCCAAAAATCAGGGTATTATGAGCAAAGGTAAGGGTGGGCTTACCAGTTCCTTCGATAATTTGCTAAAGGGGAGTGATGGGCGCCGGCGAGCTAGCACTAGCTACGACGGCCAGCCTTTGATGTGCTCTAGCCTCACGTGCGAAATATACTTCGGGAATCACCAAGTCCCTCCTTACAGCAACAGGTGAAGCGGTTTGCGAGCCCCGTATCTCAAATGGATTCTCGGAGGAAAGAACGTCCAAATGCAAAGAAAAATCACCCGGAAAATTGGAAACCCTTGGAAGACTCGGCCCGGAAGCGGGGCCACCTCGATCTAGTTCAGTCGCGCCTATGCCCTTGGTGATGGCAGGGGTCTGCTAGGACGATCATATCCAATAAATGCATAAAATAAGTAGTAATTCAAGAAGTGCCTTAAAACATCTCGTTCTAACTTCAGAGGTTTTCTGGGGGAAAATTGCGGTCAAAACACGGTTTTCCGACACAAAACACACCTTATTTGGGCTAAAAGATAACTCCTAGTGGGAAGTTATCAAATAGCGCCGCACTAAGCTTTGCTCGTCCTGAGTTAACCCCTTGCATACTGTCCTAGATTTCATACATCTCTGCTTTGCAAATGACTATGTTGTGCATACAACAACCTTTGAATACCACTTGTGATTGCATAATTTTCTGACCAGGACCTAAAAACCAGACGACTCAATAGAAGACCGACTCAAAAAATAATAAACAGTAACTCGAATGTCGACTCAATTAATGGAAATTAATATTTTTTGTGAGATCGGGCAATCTCCTTAACGCAAAACAGTGCATCAACCAATTCTCCCCTTTTTACCAGGAAGTACCTACCCACACACGATCAGTGAGTCTAACAGATTATACGAGTGGATTTATAGCTCTGGCACCTATTACTGTTACTTCCGTACTCATCCTGGGCAAATCACTAGCATGCCAACCATCCGAGGTATTTCCGAATCAAGGATCCTAATAAGTGGGATGTATAAGTGTATATCAAGGTATGGCATGTTCCCACTTGTTATGACATACTCACTGTTCCCATTTCACACCCCTGACCAAGTTCCCGAAACTGACCGAATGACCCAAGTCTCTGTAACTCAATTCCAAGTCCCTGGTGTGTCTTCGTCATTCTCGCGGCCACAAATGTGAAGCGGTGTCGAATCAGAACAGAGCACCTACTTAGCTCCAAATAAATAACGTAAATAACTGAAAACTGTCAAAACTAGAAGACCACAATTTTTTTCTCTTCTAATTTTTTTCTCTTTTGTTTATTTTCTTTTTTTTCTTTTTTATATATAAACAATAATAAATACACGAACGATAATAAACAATACGGACTAAAGCTAACTAAGTAAAAATGAAACAATGTCGTGGGGTACGAAGGATGTCCTCATGTGTAGTACCCCCAAACTAATCCTGAAGAGCAGATCTTGTAGTCGAGAAAATATCGTGCGGTCCCACCAAACCTCCTCATCACCAAAGATGTAGAAAAACGGCACGACCACCAATTAACCCAACAACTGCCGGTATCCAGTTTGTGCGAAAAATATGCCTCGCACACGACTATCTCCACCTGTGGTTACTATGTAATGCAGTGAACCACCTCCGATAATCAATGCAGTCGCCACTAACTCACCCTGCCAACCCTCAAAAAACGTGCAAATGTAAAAAAGTCCACAAAATTTGTCATGAAGCTCTCCCTATCAGAAACCCTCCCTAACTCACTCCCTCCGTCATAACGCGCAGAAATAGACAACTCAGCAAGTGATGTAGGTCACAAACATGGCCTCCTTGGCTACAAGGGCTGTGAATAAAAGGTTAAATGGCTTCAACGGGGTTTACTAAGTGTACCTAGGGTAAAGAAACAGGACGTGAGGTCCTTTTTGAGCCAATTAATCCACCAAAAGTTGCGGTGACTATGATGGCGCCCGTAGGCGGGTTGTCGACTACCTGACTGACGGCGGTGTGGGAACTAGTCGGGTTTTTAGCCCAAGCAATAACTACTCGCGGATTCCTAGGCACACATGCTCTCACTCTATCCACTACACCTTGGTCTGGTTTGTCCTTCCTGTTCGATGACTGACAGTGGTTTCTCCCCATCTTTTGTTAATTCAATTACCTTTCTCAAACTTTTCTGTTATTTTCATTTTTTATTCTCTGAAATTTTTTGTTTTTTTTTATTTTTCTTTTAATTATATACAATGCAAGGCCAGAATTTTTGTGGTGGGTTGACTTAAACAAAGAAAACGTGCAGACTCAAGAAGTAAAATAAAACGTGCATACCTGATTAATGCAGACATGACTCTCACCCCCCACACTAAGAGGTGGCATGCCCTCATGGCACTCACTCATCTGGTCCATAAGTCGGGTCTAACCCGTTCTCTAATGAACCGGATATGCTAATAGTGGAAGTGTTGCTAGACCAGGTCCTAGAACTAGTCGCCTGACGCGAACGGGAGATCGACAGTCGCTGTGACCGAGACCCAGACTGGCTAAAGGAACGCTGCGAGTTCGGATCGGAGGCAAAATCACTCGAGTCCGCCTCGTCCGACCAGCTGGTAGTGTAGTCACTTGAGTACGAGGAAGGGAAGATAATGGGTAACGGTGGCTCTCAGCCTGCCTGCCAATCTGCCTCTCGCTGCTCCTCTCGTAAGCTAGTTATGGCATGGCCATGGGCTTTCGCATCTTCTTTGGAGTCCTTTGGGAGTTCTTAAGGATTCGCCAAATTTTTCCCAACTTTTTTAGCACCTTCTCCGGAATGGAGTCCTAGCCTGCTCGACATCCCTTAAGTCCCTCCTCAACTCGGGAAAACCTTCAGCTAACGACTGAAAGCGGAGGTGGTCCCGATCCATTCCTCGTCCTCGGTCCAGCCCTCTGACGCGACTCACCCTGCTCATGTGTAGAGTGTGAGCGCCTGAATCTCGTCTGGGCCTCTCCACCACTAGGCCTATCTTGAGTCGATCTCCTCCTAGGGACAGGGGCAGGGGCATCCTCCTCCATAGGGTCAGCATCCTCAACATCTGGGTCAATCACCGGCCCACTAGGCCCAGCTGTCCTACGACCGTCGGTCTTCCAAGCCTCCAATTTCCTAAATTCCTTAAGAGCTGGCGGGTCTATTACACCGTCAAAGTCAGACATGGGAATACTGCTATCTCTAGCCAGCTTCACAATTAGTTTGCTATATCCAAACCCCTTCCGAATCTTGTCCACAGTACTCTCCATGAAATAGGTCCAGATAAGGTGCGGAATCTCAATCTTCCGCCTCTTCATGAGGCACTACACGATTAGTGACGCCTCATAGTCAATGTAGGTGCGGTGCTGGATCCCGAAAATACAATTCACGACCCATTCTGCCGACCAACGAGCCAGACGAAACAAAAATGTACAATGCAGTTTAAAGGAACTCTGATGGTCCTCCTCGCCGTCCCAGTGTCGTCCAGGTTTCTAGAACTTCGTCGTCATCTAACAGATTCTCCTTCAGCTGTGCATAAGCACACAGAGCATTTGTCGGGGCTATTTCCTAAGCCTAACGAATCGAGTCTGGGGTCAACTGGATAAAGTTTCTACGGCAGTAGCCCAACGTGGGTCCTATGTCTCCCCGGTCCCAGCAAACAAGAAATTACAGAGAAACTCCTTAGTAAGGGTATAAATCGATGGACCCTCAAACCCCTATAACGACTTCCCAAACAGCACCTTACGGTTAGCAAACGCCACCATATTTGCTGGCATTCTAATTCATCAACCTCGAAACAGAATTCCTTAGGCAGCCCATCACTACAAGAAATATAGGTTTTTTCGAGGGCACTATACGATAGCAAATGCAGCTTACCGTCACAAAAATATTTTGCGACAGCATATTGCCGTCGCATGGCATCGCAAAAGCTATGATGGAAAAAGCTTTTTTTATGACCAGCCGTCGCAAATAGTCTTTTTTGAGACCGCAACCTATCATCTCAAATAATAGTTAGTCGTCACAACACTTGCATATATGAGAGCGATACCCCGTCGTAAAAAATATGGATCGTCGCAAATGTAACTTTAACAATGGTTATGACGCATCGCAAATTATGTCTCATTCGGGCAAAAGATAATTTTGTGATTGTTCGGTTATGTTGCAAAAAAATCTACAACGTCACAATTGTCATTCTCGTGAGGGATGTATAATGTCATAGATTTAATAAATTTGTTTCAATTAATCATATTTCTAAGCTTAATTGTTGACCCATATAATTCAACTCATCACAAATACTTTTGCTAGTGAACTGTAAATATGCATCTAGTTAATTGCAAGTAAACTTTTGTATCAAACCATTCAAAAAAGACACGAATCAGAAAGTTAATACACGCCAAAAAAAATATCAAATCACCCAAAAGTAATATTTAAACTGTCAATATATAAAACTATTAATCTCCGAACATCAAATTCAAATTACATATGATACATCTAATAGTTTCGACAGATTGTTAACTTATAATCTAATAAGAATGTCATTCGTGTATTGGAAAAACGCATCTTCTCATGTAGATCTCAAATAATGTCATCTCCTCCTTAGTCATCATCACCAAGATCTTACCGCAACTTGCAAAATTTAATTAATCTAAATATTAGTTTCCAAATAGCAAGTAATAAACTTCAAAACATGATTTTGATAGGTACTCAAACTATTGAGTCATGTGATGAAGACCAAAGGTCTTACTCATTTTTCATTTCTTTGACATATATTAAGTATATATTCAACAAAAGAGGAAAGAGGAATCATGGAGTTGTCAGTTCCATGCCACAAATCTAGGCGGTGGTACTATTCGTTGTCAATTCCGTTCCTATCCCCGTTCTATTTTGCTCTTGTGGAACGGTGATTTGATCCGAATGTACCGCACTTTTTATTATATAATAAATACACAATATGCTTAACATACAATACATTACATTTTTTTATTAGAGAAGCAAACCGTTTTAACATGATGACTATAAACACCAACTTAAATAACACAATTCAGAGATAAGACACAGATAGATAGGCATAAGGCAATTTTATTCACTAGATCCACAAGGGTAATTGGAATAATGCCATTCCCTTAATTTTTCTTTGAATTCTGCACTTGGCTGAGGTATTTGGAAAATACCCCCCTTTTTAAACAGATGCTTATAAAATTTGTTAGCAAACAAGTGGGGCAACGGGTGTGACATGGCTGATGACATGTACCCTAAAGTGGGTGAGAAAATGTTGAATTACCCTGCTAACCTTGTTAGTGAGAGTGATATTTAAACTCAAAAACAAACCCTAACAAATGTGTATCTCTCTCCCTAAAAACATTGAGTGTTTCCATCTACCCTAACCTACCAAAGTATAGTTGAATTAACTCCAACAGTAATGAACAACCTGCCTTGAAGCCTCAAAATTGGCTCATTTTTCACTCTCATTTGCTCTGGTTCTCCCACTTTGTGTATAGAAGTCTCTCTCTTTCGCCATTGTTGTTGAGCTACGATAAACCCTAAAAACTGGTTCTACTTTTGCTATGATTCTTGTTATATTCTCGTCAGAATGTTCTTAAATGTATGATAGTATAGTGTTTTTATTAAATTTGATCTTTATTTTTGTTTTTTATTAAATTTAGGTTCATTACATTGATGCTATGTTCTTCATTCTTGGTTTGATGTGTGTTGTGGATTGTCTAGAGACTGGAACGAGTAAATGCTCGTCCCTGTATTGTTTGAAAGGACTAGGAAGATGAATATGCCCGTTCCAGTCTATGAAGGGAACAACTAAGTCGTGTAACCAATGCTCGTCTCAGTTTTATGTTCCATACGAGGACATCACTCCTCTCAGTTTTAGCCTCAACAGGATTGGAGCCATCAGTTCCTTTTGTTTCAGTCACTAGGGTTGACTCGATTGTCCTGGAACCCCCTTTCGTTGTTTCTCTAACTGTGGTTGGCTCGATTGTCTTGAAACCCCCTTTCACTGGTTCTCTAGCTGTGGTTGACTCGATTGGACCGGACCCCTCTTCTAGGTTGGAAGTGCGTACCTCGCACTTCTTCACAAGCGGTGTGCAGATCTTTTACCATATCATGTGTTGCTTCTCCCCACTCGCCGAGCTTGTTCAGTCGTTCCACTTATTTCGTGTCGTGACGCTTGATCTTTTAACGTACACTAGTGCAACAAGTCTTACATTCCTTTTTAAAGGCAACCAATTCTTCCTCCATTTTATCCATCCTCGTCTCCATCTGACCAATCCTACTGCTCAATTCAGTCATTTTCTCACTCAAATGGATCTGGTTTTCTTTGATAGGAACCAATGCCTCTTCAAAAGCTTTCCGCATTTACCGCTTCAAGTCTTCTAAGTCAACTCCCAGAGTTCTCGAAGCTTCGGGTCGAGCGGCGGCTGGAGGTGTTGCAGACACCGAAGGTTGGGTTCTCGGTGGAGATGGAGGTGGGGTTGTGGAAATCACAACTGCATCCTTTCTCCGTCTCAGGACAAGACTAGCATCCTCCTATTCCTCTTCTTCTTCCTCATCAACAAGAGCAAGTTCTTTGCGCTTCTCCATCTTCTTCTTATTCTTCTTGGACTGTGGGCCAGGATCGTCGTCGTTAACTTTTTTCTCTGCTTCTTCTTCTGTGGCCCGGCCCCATCATCCTATGCAACATCCTTCTTCCTCCTCCTCTTCTACGGCGTATCCGTAGCCACTGCCTCATCTGTATGCACTCCCTCAAAGTTGTACCTTGGTGTGAATTTCCGATTAGAACTCATGTCATCCTCAAGCACTGTCCTCTTCTCAAACAGAGCAGTCCACCTAGGGTGAACTGGTATGTCGGGGTGAGTCCTCCTGTATTCAATGAAGTTACTCCAGTAGTATTGTTTCTTCTCTTCCTCCATTGTGACGAGGGTAGGATTAACAAACTTTATCTCACTCCAGCATTCAGCTGCTTCTTCCAAGCCCTATACGCATCCTCTTCACATCCAATTAGCCTAGCGCGACAACTTCCTTTCCTAATCTACCCTCGGTTTTCTTGGCTGATCACCAAGGTGGGGTACGGCCTCGCAAATCCATGCCAAAAATATGTGCGGAAAGTTGAACATGTTGTACTTCCGACGACCGAGATGATCCATATTTTTATTCCAAGCCACCTCAGCCACTTGCTCAGTGAAATCTGGCCACAAGTACCCGCCCCATCCGAAGTTGTTTTCCCATTCAAAATCCGAAAGCAGGCCAAACGGTGTCATGGATATTATGTTCGCATTGGTTTTCAAAAACATCATTCGTCCAATCAGGCATACCATTAGCAGTCTCGCATAATCAAATTTCTCCTCCTTAGTCGAATCTTTAAGTTTGGGTTTCAGGCCATGCAAAACTTTTTCAATTTCCGATACATTGTTGTTGTTACCGAGCTTGTGATCAGGGAAATGCTTTGCAGCCCAACTGTATGCATGCTCTTTATCACCATAATCAGTTGTTTCATTCAAGCTCAGCCCCGAAACCAAACAAAACTCCTGCAATCCAAACCGAGCTGGCATGTTGTTAATGTAGAAGCAAAACTTAAGATCTTTTTTACCCTTGTTCATCTTTGCGTGCATGACAAGATTCACAACCATACTGGGATAGGTAACGTTGCTCGCGCAATGGATGTCCAACAAGAACTTCAGCTGTGGGAGCCTTGCCTCAATCAATTCCTGAACTTCAGGGCAGACGTATTGCAAACTCTGCTTGTACCGTTTCAAGGCTACCCTCGTAGTGATGTTTCCTTTCTTGACTTTAATCTTGCACAATGGAAGTGGTACATCTCCCAACTTCTCGTCGAACTCCGAAACCTTAAGTATTTTCTTCTACAAGTCAAATTAAACTTTCATTAATAAGGACAAATTGATAATGAAATACTTAAAAGAATTTATAAATTGTCAGTTACTGTTTAAAAGTTTATAAGTTTATGAATTATTATAAGTGTTACTGAATTTAGATTCAGTATAAGTGTGTCACGTTTTTTATTTTACATGAAGTGTTGATGGGAGATCAAGTCTACACACAGATAAATAATTTTAAGTATGAAAGTTGCAGGACTGTTCTAAGTCTGGAATCAATGGGTTTTTTTTCTTCTTCTAACTGCTGAGACGAGCAGTATAAACTGGCTATACTGAGACGAGCAAGTTGCTCATCTCAGTATAAGCTGGTCTCTACCGAGACGAGAATATTTCTCGTCTCAGTATAAACTGGTCTTAAACGAGACGAGAGTCAAGCTCGTCTCAGTATAAGCTGCCTTATACTGAGAGGAGCGTGAAGTTCTCGTCTCAAGACGAGTAATATGCTCCTCTTGCAGGGTCTTGCTTTCGCCTCGTTCTAGTTTTATATGTTCTCGTCTCAGTATTCATTTCGTTATACTGATACGAGAACTACTCATACGAGTTCCACGATCTTGAACAGGTCATCGTCCGAGTTCTAGATCTGATCCCGTCCGAGTTCTTTATTTGGTGGAATTATGATTAAATTTTTACAGGTGACAACAGATTCAAACATGGATTAGATTTTTTTTTATTCAAACATCAATTACAAACATGACAAAAATTGAGAATTTTCCAATCAAAATATTTTTTATCCCATTTTTTTTTTCATATCTCTCATTTCTCCCTGGAATAGATTATTCCAAGGAGGTCAACCTCTTTCAAATATACAACAGGGATTCTGGAGGAACCACACCAATCCATCCCGAACTTGGTGGTTAAACTCTACTGCGGTGACGATACTGTAGGGCAGGTCCTGCCATCCTGGACTTGATCGAGAGACCTCGCCGAAGAAAGAAACAAGAAAGGTAACTAAATTTAAGTAAAAGCATTCAACATGTTAAGGTATAAATACTGTATGGCATCCCCTGTTCTGTTCTTCCTCCTTCGGGTTCGGGTGCAAGAAGCTCAACGAACTCTTGAAATAGCCGAAGCTAATTTGAAGAAATTCCGTTTCACCGATTTTGTCCGGATCCTCCTTTTCTTCCGAAAAAAGGGAAGGAGTTCATGCCTGTTCGAAATGCAAATCATAGTATTCCCCACTTATATTCATTGAATAAACCCAATATTTTTTCTACTTTTTCCCATATTTCGATTTTTGTATCTATGTAGATTCTCTATGTAGTGCCAACCCAACACAAGTCTTTTTTTTGGCGATATTTCAGTAGGTAAATTAGCCCCAGATGGCGAAAGAGTCCAGGAGCAGGGTCGGTCAAATCATCTGCAGGTACATAAACAGCTTGAATAGAAGTTATGGATGATTCATGCTTACTATTCAGACGTTGCGACCGGATTCAAAAACTTTTTCAAAGAATTCAAATATATAAATAGAAAGATTTTTCTTCTTTCAAATCTCTCTGGATCCTGTAAAAACGTCTTTCTAGGAATGGGCTAGACCAGTTCATTTCTCAAAAACATTAGCGAAAGGCCCTGATACTACATGCATCATCAAGTAAGTTACAGAATTGCGAAATAGTGTATTTAGAATTGGGTATTGAAAAGCCAACCTCTTCTCCGACGGTGTGTGTCTCAGTGGCGATGGAGTTGGGAAGGGGTAAGAAGGCGGCTGGAGCGGAGGATGAAGAAGAAGCAATGGAAGCCATGGATACAGTTGCAGAGAGCGATGGTGAGTGAGTTGCAGAGAAGATAGAGAGTTGCTGTTGGAGTGAAAAGTGAAAAGTGAATTTGAGGGGGTGCATGATGATGTGTATAGGTTTGTTTTGTTAATTGTCCTGATTAAGTGTTAATTTTAGTTGATTAAATTGTTTAACCTCGCGTGGGGTACACACGCTAAAAATAAGTGAGAGACGGGTATTTTTCAAAGACCAATTCACCAGACGGGTGGCACACCAATTCTTTCTGATCCACACCCAGATCGATTGAAACCTACAAACAAAATTCAGATGTACAGATGCACCATTTCAAGCTACTTGAGAAGCAAAACGCATATCAGATTTCTCTTATTCATCTGCAACATAAAAAAATTAGGGAAATTGAGAAGCCCTAAGCCAAACATAAAACAGAGTAACCTGACCTTCGTAATCAACAAAAATTAATAAAAACCAATAACCCATCAATTTTATGGCTTGAATCACTTGTTTTAGGATTGATACACCCATCAATTAACCGCTTAAAAAACCATTCGATAACCCAAGATTTAAACATTATATTTTTCTCCCTACCGAGAGGTCAAGAAATATTCAAGGAACCCAACATAGAAAAGAGAAGAATCAACAATAAAACATAATAATTTGAACGAATTTACCTGACTGCGCTGAGATGCTTGTCCAGGGATTTATGTCGCAGGTGGGGATTTCGGAGGCGGAGGAGGGTCGAGACTGATACACACCAGCGGCATGCGACGGGGGAGAAGTATTTGAAGATGCAGAGATGGTTGGGGGTGCAGATGGAGATATGCCGGAGATGAGATGGGTTTGGATCTGATGCAGTCAATGGAAGAGGAAGAGTAATTGTAATGCATATAGAAGAGATAGGAGAATTGAAAATAATAAAGCGTTCAACCCTTAATATCGTTCGTTGGATTGAACTACGAATCGATGGCCATAAACAGTTCAACGATTTTCATGGTATGTTGGTATTTGTACATATTTGTGATTGATGATTCTTTCTGTAACTTATACCTAAAAAATAGGTGTTTTGGGGTAACTTAATTAATTTTTTAAACAGACTTTACTTAATCAAATATTTCCTCTGTAAATATTGGGTTTTGCGATGGATGTCTTGATTTTTGCGAAGGGAATTATGTCTCCCCAAAGCTATGATAAGTGACAAGGGATCACACTACATCAACCTAGTTTTTGCCAAAGTTTTGATCTATTCATAAGGTGTCACTACCTTATCATCCTCAGACGAACGGGCAAGCCGAGGTTTCAAATAGAGAGATCTAGAGTATACTTGAGAAGACTGTCAATCTAGGCCGAAAGGACTGGTCAATACGACTGGATCATTCTCTCTGGGCATATAGGGCAGCTTTCAAAACAACACTGGGAATGTATCCATATCATCTGGTGTTTAGGAAAGCGTATCACTTGCTGGTGGAATTAAAATATAAATCCTACTGGGCCATCAAGCTGCTCAATATGGATCAGATTTTGGCCGGAGATAAAAGAAAGATGGCCCTGCTAGAATTAGAAGAGTTCCGCAGAATGACATTCTAGAGCACCGGGATTTACATAGAGAAGACAAAGATGTGGAATGATCAACGAATCACGCCAAAGCATTTCAAGGAAGAAGACAAATTACTTCTCTATAACACTCAGATGAGATTCTTTCCAGGCAAGCTACGATCCTGGTGGCTAGGGCCGTTTATCATAAGAACAATCTTCGCATGGGGAGCATTCGAGCTAGAAAATACAAGAGATTACACATGCTTCAGGGTGAACGGGAACCGGATTAAGCCGTATCTGGAGTCATAGATAGTCGCCAAGATAGACACGTGACAGAACCGGTGGAAACTGGGTCGGGTCGTCGTTCGTAAAATACAAGCGCTGGTTGGGAGGAAGCCCAAAATAGTAAGTTAATTTAATTTATTTAAGCTGTTGTTTAAGTTTTGAATTTTCATAGAAGTGAGATGAGTGGGTTTAACATTGAATTCAGCGTGTGCAGACACAAAGAAGCAGAAAAACAGGACAAAAGCAGCCCAAAAGGCTGATGGGTGCGTATAATGTTCGTATGTACGCATAATATACGCAGACAGTAACTTATCTACTGCTTTTCTGCTTTTTATCTTCCCCCTGTCTGCGTATAATGTGCGTATATTATGCGTATATACGCACATTATAGGCAGACAGAGAGAAGAAAGAAGCAGAAAAAAGAAGGTTGGCTACTGTATGCATACATTTTGCGTATATACACATAATATATGCAGACAGGGTGTTCAGGTTGGTGTAAAAAACGCAGAGAAGCTAAAAGTACTATATACGTATATTCTGCCTATATACGCACAATATACGCAGAGAGAAGAAAAAATTTCGGCAGAAACTTGTGGGGCTAAAATGCAATTTTTGAAAGATGGAGTATAAATAGTGGTCGGCTGAAACTAACCTAATTCAGCAGCCACTTCTCTCTCTCTCTACTCTTTTTCTCTCTACATGCACAAGAACACCATTTCGCCAACTTGCTCGGGTTCAACTTTTGAAGACATATTCGGGTTCCTCTCGCCGCCAGGATAACTATCCTACCTTCGGAATTCAGAAACTCGCACCGAGCAAGTGTGGGGGTCGAAGTAAACCGAGGGGTTTTAGTAGAGGAGAACGCAGATCTACAAAGTTTGAACCCGATTCAGCCAAAATCATAGAAGGAAAGGTAAAAGAGGAAGAAGAAAGCTACGTTTTGACAGTTTAAAATTTTAATTCCTATGAATTTTTGTTTTCCGGAGACTTTTCCGGGAAACTGTCCGGCGTCTGCCTTGCCGGGTTCTGCAGTCACACACCCGTAAGAACAGCTCTAGGTACATGTTGAACCCACACAACCTAGCAGAGACCAAGTGAGTAGCTCGAGCTCTAATATGGAGTGAAAGCTCGACTTGCTCATGCATATGATGGAGTCTCAGAGACTCCAAGATGTTGAGGATAGAGCTAGGGAGAGGAGACATTTTGAGCACATCCGTAGTAGTCAGCGCAAGTTGGGCCGAGGTATGGAGTCACTTAGCTATGATTGTTATCAGCAAGGTGGGTGGATTCAGGACTTGGCTGTGCAGCCAATGTCGAGTAGCAGCACCCACATACCTACGATGGATTGTTCCATTACCAGTCTGATGTATACCCAGAGTCGAGTCCCGACGTCCGAGCTAAGGACGAAGGGAGGACTCACTCCGAATAGACTCACTGGCCCTACGCTTGAGCAGCCGAGTCCTCTTGATGTCAATCTATTTTTCGTTGAGGACGACGAAGCGCTTAAGTGTGGGGGATTTTTTAAGCTATCTGCTAGTTGGTCATTGCATAGCCTTGTTACATGAAGTATAGTGAGTCTGTTATGCATATAGAGTTCGTCCATAGGATTGCATTTGCACGTTTAAATATTTGCATTGTATGTATTGTTGCACTTATATTTATTAAGTCCATCTACCATTTCTTGTTGGTTCGTCGAGTTGACCAGTTACATATAGTGTCAAAAAAAACAAAAAACAAAAAACAAAAAAAAATAAAAAAAAAAAAAAAAAAAAAAAAAAAAATTAAAAACAAGAAAAATACTCAAAATTGAAATTTTTTGAGAAAGGGCAATTGAAGAGAGTGAACGTGGAGAGGGCTTAATGATAGTATTCCCTAGGTAGTATGAAAATGTGAGGTGAGGTAGACGCGAGAATCTAGAGTAGGAAGGCTATAGGGCCAATGCACTCGAGAATTGTGAGTAGCTGTCTCTCAAACTAGTTATTCTACTAGTGCTACACCACCGTCATTTAGGTAGTCGACAACCCTCCTCGTAGTGGCAACGGAACAGCTGTGCGAGTCATTTTTATGGGGACCTCACGTCCCGTCTCCATCGCCTAGGTCCACTAGTTATCCCAATTTTATCAATTTACCCCTTTTATTCACAACCTCTAGCCTAGGAAGCTATTTCTTGTGACTTTCATCATTAGTTAGAATGGTCCCTTCCTATGCGTCATGATAGAGGGAGTTGAGTTAGGGAGTTTCGTTGAGGGTGGGCTGATATTGTACATACATCTTACGTGGATCTTCTTAGATGTCATCTTTTTAGGGGATGTGAGGGTGATTTACAGATGGCAGCACACTTCGGTGTGGCGGTGATTCGTTTCCTCACACCACGATCACATGTGGAGTGCCGTAGTGCCTGACATTCTTTCCGCACGATATGGGGTGGGGGTTGGTTGATATTATAGGAGGGCGTGCTTGTGATGCATTTATATATTCTACATCTTACGTGATGAGGAGAATCGGTTGGAAAAGCACATATATATTGACTACCGGGTTTTTGTGATATGCTTTACATTGAGTGTTGGGGTGTCGACATTTATCGTGATTACACATTTGATTTGACACATTCCACCCCTACGTTATTTTCTTTGACGGATTGTTCTCCTCGGATATTTGCTACTACTATGAGCTCCATGTGATATATTGTATTGTGAAAGAGAAAGAAAAAAAACATAAATTGAAAGTGAAAGGAATAAAGGAGCAAGCTTGAAATTGAAGACCGGGGAGATTAGCTATTGTTCGAGATCGCTTCTTCACATTTGTGGCCGCGAGAACGACGTTACACCAGGATTGAGGGAATGAGGTCCGAAGTAGCTAGTTCGGTGGGATTCCTTAGATTTTGGTGAGGGAGTGTGAAAATCGGGTTGTGTGAGTTTTATCATGACGTCTAGGACTGCGCTTCTAAATATCCTATCCTGCCCGTCCTAAGCCGTCAACCGTTTAAACCCGTGGATAAATAGCTCGGATGGTAAGTACTAGAGATACCTTTGATGAGTGTTCGGAAGCAACTTATTTTGTTTTCGTGCCCGTTCTGTCTGACGAAACTGGCCGCAAGTTCTACCGATCACCAAAGTTTAGAATCTTTAGGGGATATGAGAGTCTTATGACATGCCGGTTTGTTCTTCGAGATTGCCCAATATCTAACTAAAAATAAAATATATATATATATATATATATTATTTACTTTCTTGCATTGTACATAATCGAGTTGAGTTGCATTGTTTATAGTCATGTAGATTGCATAGTCCAGAGTCGTTGTGTCTAAGGCAAAGTAAAGATATATGTGAATCTAGGAAGCAAGTGTTGCTCGGGACGAGCAAGAAGGTAGTGTGGGGGAATTTGATAGCACCTTTTAGGAGCTATATATTACCTCCATTTTACCACATTATCATGAGAGATTTGAGCCCAAAGTTAGAGAATAAAGGTCGTTTATCACTTGTTGCTTTACATGTGCTATATTGTTAGTGCGGCCGTTTTCTATGCATATTTCATTGTTATTTGTCTAATATAATCGCTTGGTATGTTTTTTCATGTTGTTTTGGCAGGAAAGGATGCTAATCGGTTGATAGGAAGCATCGGACAAACTTCGGAAACAATGGGAGCTCAAGTGGAGTCAAGAGAAGCGGAATTGGAGGAGCTTGGATGACCAGTCTGCACTATTTTGATCCTAGCTGGAGTTCTACAAATAATTTTTTATTTTGACCGGTTCCAAATGAAATTAGACTCCGAGAGCTTTCCAACGATAGGTCACGGAGCTAAATCCGAGTTCGGATGAAAAGGATTTGGCCTATTGAAGTCAGGAGCAGATTTCAGGGTGCTATTGTGCAATTACTGGAGACTTCTGCAGGTTATGAAGGAAGGACGACCTAGGGACGGAAATAATCACCATTCACGCCTGGAGACAGCCACGATCAAGGAGGAGAGCAAGGAGACTACATTGGGAGCAACTTCTAGCAAGTAGAAGAGCCCGGATCGCGCCAATCTTCACGATTTCTAGCGTTTGATCTCTTCTTCCCTCTATCAATCACTTTTATGGAAAACTTTGTTTTGTTGCTACGATTCTTAGTAGTAGCTAGACGTTTTGCTAAGCTTCTCTAGAAACCCTAGGGTTTATGTAGACAATATGTTTTCCGGATTTTAGACTTGTCTCATGCTTTTGGATTTTGATCTATTGGATGAAGTTTAATTTCATGAAGTTGTTAGCGAGTGTAGTCTATTGACACGACTATGTTAGGAATTGATATTCATGAACTTAGGGTTTATTCCTAGATTGTAATCTTTCTTAATGTTAGTCTTTATTCTAGTTATTGTTCGTATGCTATGCGTAATCCTTGGCAAGAAAGGAGTAATTAACCGGACTTGTTAATTAGCTAGCGAGTGCGTGAGAGCGACTTAGACCTAGTTGTGATGAGATATGAACAACAATCCTTAATCACTGAGGCTGAGAAGAGAAGTGTGTAGGATTGGCCTTAGTGGGTAGATTCGGTAGGATAGTGAGGTGTTCGTGTGGTGGTTGTCTAAGAGGACATCATTCCGTGCACTGTCGTTAGCCTACTAGAACGGACCATAAGAAGTAGGTGGACCGACAGGACACCAAGTAGACCGTAACGTAGACCGACATGAGACCGAGAGGAGATTGTCATTGCTATTACCCGTCTTAAGTAGAATTGGATTAACGTGTTACATTGCTATTCCGGAAATCGTCTACGGCCCTAGGTGATCTAGAGATTGCCTAGTTTCTCCTTATATGTTTAATAAATTAAAAAACCCAAAAATATTAGTTTAGTTGTTATTTTATTTCAGTCACCTGTTGAGGGTGACAAATGTTTCAATCACAATTCTTCCTCCAGTTACAGTACTCTAATCTAATAACTAATTAAATAATCTCAAGCTTGTCCTCGTGGGATCGATAACTCGGGGTTGAAATATTACCCTATATTACTTGAACCGTGCACTTGCGGTAACACGTAAGAATTCGTGTCAGGTGTATCGGGGTGGCAGTTGTGGTCTTTGTGGCCATGGTGTGCATTATAATCGGGTTCTCTCTCAATTAAGTATCGAATTTTGAGGTCGTGGATGTAGATAGTTTCACAACTATTGAACCACATTAAATCTCTGCTTTTCTCGTTTTTAATTTCTATGTTTTATTCGTTCTTGCTCGAATACCCCCAGATTATAATATTATTTATATGCTTGTTGAATGTCCAAGAAACTCGAGAATGTAGTGAAGTTTTGGGGTTTGCGAATTTTGAGAGTGTTTCAGACTAGAGAGCGTGAGAGCTTTAGAACCAATGTCCTTTTCATTCCTCTTATGAAGGGTGCCTCTAGTTATTGCTCAACAAAGAGCCATATTTTGAGATTCCATGAATTATGAAATATTCTTATAAAATCCCCATTTAAAGGGAGAACTAAATTCCATATTTAACTTGTTCTTGTTGTTGTATCGATAAAGTTGATGATGGTTGCCCGGGATATAAGAGATGCACCCTTGTTACGGGAGATCGTAGAAATACTTTTCCTGTATGGATATCTATGTATCAAGTGCCTCTCAAGTCACAGCTCGCATGGAGTGGACAAGCTAGCATTTGGTATGTTGAAGAGAAGAAGTATCATAGTCCGCCTTGTCGAAAAAATTTATCCAAGTAGCATCGTCCACCGACCTCACAATGGGTACGCGTGTATAATTTTCCAATGAAGTATTTTGTGGAGGTTGTACTTGCTCTACAGTTTGTTCTCAAGGATGGCAACAAAGCAACAAAGAAATCTAGCTAGATTGTCATTACTGGTGGTCGGGGTAAAAGAATTAGAAAAGTCTGAATCTGGAGAAATCGAAAAAAGCATGAAGAGGAGTCAAAATGTTGCATTACTTAGATATGTTGCCTTGAAAACATAGAAAAGTTATAGTGCGTTGTGGAATTTGAATCTAGTATTCCCCGGTAATCATGCACATAGTAATGTTTGTGGGCTCGTTTTCTTTTTCTCATTTGTTTTTCTAGAAGTTTAAATACCATTCTGTGAGAGCCTCTTTTCTTCTATTAATGAAAGTATAACAACACGGATCCTACGGTTCCTGCTAGTTTGACTTAACGCTAATCCAAATAATACTTTATTAAATAAAAGGAGAAAACCTTCCTTACATTATTGCACGGAAATGATAAAACAACATTTGAATCCAAAAGATACAATTTCTAAAGTATGTTTGATAGCCATGAATCTAATCCTTAGCTCGTGTGCGTTTCCACCCCAGCTAGCTTGACCTGCGGGTTTTGAAATAGCGATAGCCGACCGCAGAAAAATTTTGATTAGTAAAAACTAAGTAAGGTATACCACAATATGTAAAACAGAGTTTTGGCTAAAAAAAACAATAACACACGATTTGCTAAAATCTCATTTAAAATAAGATAATGAATAATTGATAAACTCAGTGGTAGTAACTCAAAGATGGAGAGATTTCGATCATATATAAACAGTAACCAAGATCCAGATTTTAATGTTCAGTTTGGTTGAGGAGTAGCCCACGAGCCCCAACGAGTACGATGTGGACAAAGAGGTCACGATGGAATAAATAATAATAATGGGGTACATGTTGGAATATACCAATTTCTCCCCGGACGTTAATAGATAGCCCTTCACTATCCCGCCCTAACCATTCTAATGAGACCTAAAGTGTCGGCACCCCTATACAGTTGTGACCTAAACATGCATAGGTAGTACTCATAGATTCCACGATAAATAAGAGGGTAAGATCCCTAGGGAAATCACACATAGGTGTTCCCGGCCATTGGCCTTCACGCGCATCCTCTGCACATCGTTCCCAATTCTATTATCGTACAATTGTCGTTTCACATGACTTTCGAGTTTTCATAAGTAACCACACATTTTCAAAGTAGTATTTGCAAAAGGGATTCAAGACTTGTCAAATTCTCCCGTATCACGATTCTAGTAGTTCATGAGCGATTTTTGAAAGATAACACACGCCAAGAGACATTTTAATAATTTGAAGGTATTGTGCATATAACTTACCTGAAAATGGAGGGATGACTTCACACACAAGTAAGCACGCAACTAGTAGTAGGGGTCCCCAATGAACTGATTCTCTACGAACCCAGAATCTACAATAATCGAATAGTCCTATATTAATACAAATTTATCCACACAACAATTCCATTCAAGGAGTCCTATATGAATGTAAGTGAAACCCCCAAATAAGCCCCCCCCCCCAAACGAGTTGTATTTTACTATCTATAAATAACAAGTTTAGGGTTTACGTTTTATAAGAGAATGGTGGTTTATAATTAGAAACTAAGAATCGAAAAGAAATACTTTATTTAATATAAGAAGGGTAAATTTACTTTATATAAATAAAAAGTATGATTTAATTAAAAGCTAAGGCCCGAATATTTCTTTTTATTCTATAAAGAAAAAGGTTATTAAACAAGAACTCATATTCTTTACATATTGGCATAAACAATATTATCGTGTGTTCAAGACTATAAAAACAAACGTTTACAATTACTATATATATATATATGTATTTTATAAAATACAAACTTAACAGTTTATAAATTAAATATTAATTATATTACAACAAATGAAAGTATTTTATGAAATTGCATTTAAAAAAAATGTACACAATAGTTTATGAAAGGTGAATGAAAACAATTCCAAGCTTGAACACTATCAAACAAACACAGATTTGTAAAAGACAAAAGCTCCCCCTGTCAGATTTATATCTTACAAAAGTCACCCCATCAGTTTCACGAAAAGACACTTTTGGACCTTTCTATCACACCAACGGTTGAGACCTTGTTCTTCCCAAATAAAACGCACTGATATACATTACAACATCACAATCCCACTTAGTCAATTCTTTTCAACCAACAGTGAGTTACAGGGACAAGAATTGCACATAGCAATTGAGTTTAATTGCAAATTAGGGAATTTGGGTTTACCGATTGAAGAGGAGCAACAGGGGGAAAGACGGCGACGATGGCGAGCATCCGTCTGCTGGGTTCGCCGGACAAGGAAGAGATTCGGGAGAGAGGCAGTGGTGGCGACGGCGCTGGCGCAGAGGGGCGATGGCGTTGGCGGCGAAGGAGGCCGGCCTGGTTCGGCGGCGTCGTCGGGCGCTGGGTCGGCCTGGTTCCGCGACGTCGCCGGCTGGGTTCTCTCCGGCAAAACACAGCGGCGTGAGAGAGAGAGGGAGCGTGAGAGAGAGACTGAGAGAGAGAGAGGGAAATAGAGCGTGAGGGAGAGGAAGAGAGAAAACCCGATTGAGACTTGATAACCCCTCGAGAGGAAATTTTGGGTTTACTTTAGAATGTGGATTGATGAAATTGATTGCGAATGTGAGATATTGGGGTTGATCGGCGTGATTCGTGACGGAAATTCGGAAGAGAAGAGGTAAAGACTTTGGTTTTTTTGCTGTGGAGTTTGCGGGAAAAGTAGCGTCTCTGCTCAAACTGAATTGGGGAAGATGATGAGGTGAAATGTTTATGGTGCGGCGGGTGCACCGCACCTCGCGGTGGTTTTGCTACGTAATAAAATAAAAGTTACATTTTTGGACACGTTATAAACGTGACACGACCCGCTTCACTTCATTAACAATTATACACAATACTAACTAAGAAAATGTAATCTTAAAAGAAAAGTACTTTTGACACACAAAAAAAATGATCATAACAATAATAATAATAGTAATAACGAAATTGGAAGAAGGACTTAATAATAATACAAATATACTTTTTGATAAAACTAGTAATAATAATAAGGACAACAATAATAACAATAATAATAATAATCATTATCAAAATGATAATAACAATAATAATGATAATGTAAATAGAAAAGCTATTTAATAAAAGAAAAATACATTTATAATATCAAACAATGGCCCAGAAGATTCATTAAACTCCTAAAAATACCCCTGAAAATACTGTGGTATTACATCACATCTCCCAAGCTTCGTCCCCAAAGCTTAAGGCAATTCATCTCCCAATTCAAGTGTAAATCAAATCGCCCAAGCATAAATAAAATCACCCAATGCAAGTATAAATCAAATCTTTCAATGCAAGTATGCAGTTCTAAGTGCACATAATAACAAGACAAGATGGGTAATTAAATGCATGGCTGTTAAATCACATCTCCCTTAAAAGAAGTGACGTCCCCGTCACTCGACTCAAATTTGGTCGAAGAGGTGTGGGTAAGGGAGAGATCAAGTTCGACAGGCTCGCAAACAAGGATATGACTCGGGTCAAGAACATAAGCTTTGAGTTTGGGTCATGAAAAACGTTATGGAGTCTACCCATTACAAACGCTGAAGGATATGATGACGTCAGCACATGTGTTAACGTTACCTAATGTAGAATGAGAATTCGAAGTCTATAGCGATGCATTCAAGCCTCGGCTAGGATGTTGTTTAATGCAAAGAAAAACTAGCAAGGTAATCGCTTATGCTTCTAGGCAATGAAAGTATTTTGAGAAGAATTTCCTTACTCATGGTTTGGAGTTGGCAGTCATTGTGTTTGCAATGAAGATCTGGAGGCATCATATCAACAGTATGACTTGCAAGATCTTCGTAGATGACAAGAGCCTGAAGAGCATATTCACCCAAAAGGAGTTGAATATGCGACAAAGAAAGTGGCTAGAATTAGTGAAGGGCTACAACATTAATATCCAATACCATGAATGAAAAGAAACTGTAGAAGCGGATGCATTGAGTTAAAATACGAATTATACAGTAAAATCAATGTGGGTTTTGCCAATTAAGCTTTGCGAAGAGTTTCGAAGGCTGGGGTTTTGAGTTTGCAAGAAGGGAATCACGAATAACCTACTGTGTAATTTCAACGGCAGTACTAAACATCTTCGTAGAGATAAAGGAAGGAAAAAAAGAAGATGCTTTCCGACAAAATAACAAGGAAAATAAAATCGACAAAGGTGAAACACTCGAGTTCAAAGTGGAGAAAGATGGTAGGGTGAAATTCAAGGAAAGATGGTGTGTACTAATGAAATGTGCGGATGTAAAAGAAGAAGATTATGAAGAGAGCTCATAACTCTGCCAAAAGGATTTGAAAGAGAACGTTTAGTGAAAAGGTATGGAGAAGGAAGCAGCTGAGTTTGTCAAAAGGAACTTTCGGTGTTTGACTTGTCAAAAGGTCGAATTGGAGCACAAGAGACTAGGTGGGATGTTGCAATAATTGGAGATATCGATACGAAAATGGGATTCCACCTCAATGGACTTTGTTACAACTTTACATGTTTCGACGAATGGGTTGATACAGATATGGACGGTAGTCGATAGACTGAACAAGAAGGCAAGATTCATTTATGTGGAGGACACGTGAAACATGGAAAAGATGGAAGACGCACACATCAAGGATGTGGCAAGACTATACTGAGTACTTGGCTCGATTATTTCGGATAGAGATTCAAACTTCATATCAAGTTTCTAGAAAGAGCTACAAAGGCCATGGGCACCGAGACGAGTTTCTACACAGAATTTTAATCAACTACGGCTGGAAAGATTGAAAAGACGATTCATATGTCGAAAGATACGTTAAGAGCTTGTATTTTGGACTACAAATTATCTAGGTCTCAACAAACACATTTAGATGATTCAACAAAGGATGAAGGCGGTCCATGATCGACAAGAGGTTTACAGGAATTTGAAGGAAAAGGCCATTGGATTTCAAGGTTGGCGACAAAGTGTTCGCAATGGTTTTACTTACAAAGGGGTAATGATTTTAAACAAAAAGGAAAGCTGAGCCCCAATTTTATCGGACCATGTGAGAAACTGGATCGTTTAGGAGAGGTTCGTAAGTCTTCACATATGAGAAGATGGTTAGGGTTGACACTAGTTGGAATTTGGGTCCACTGGTTATACCCCTATAGGATAGACGTTCACCTTTCGGGTCCATGGAATCTAACTTTTGGTTGGCACACTCTATGGTTGCTTCGTTTTTGCTAAGCCCGTCCATACTTAAGATAATATCTAGGTTACCAAGATCGAAAAGAATCAGATAAAAGGTAGTTTGGCCCTTTAGACATCTAGGTTGACTTCGAGGTACATCGTATTACAGGATATGACTTATCAACTAAGGGAAGAGGTGACCATATATATCGGGGTAGGAGTGGTAAGTCTGTCTTCTTAGCAAGGTAGATGATATGAAGGAAAATGTTGCTCCAGGTAGAAAAGAATCTACTTCAGTACACATACATGCACCAAATAAGTTTAAACACTTAAACATTTATTAATCCAGCCATCAAATAATCCACATAACAGTTAAATGAAACATATCAATCTCAAAAAGGAAATAACAATCTTAAAGCTAGCTAAACGTTCACTCTCGTGGTAAAAGAAATGCAGAATTGATAATCCTAAGGGTGGGATGGGTGTGGATCTACTCCTCATCATCAGTGGTGAACATGAACTCGGTATCATCAGCGTCAATGTCAATACTCGACGGAAATAAACTCAAATAAAGCAAGTATGTAGCATGGATAGCTAACAACATAACAAGTTGCACCCACATAGCAATTTATCCATTCACAATTAATAGGGATTTCCGGACAATCATACAACACGCTAGGAATATTAAACAACGGCTAAGCTAACCCACATCCCCGGCTTGTTTAGTTTTAATTTCCGGTTTAAGTTGTCCTATGTCCATTTTAAATTTTGAAAAAGTTCCCAATTATAATTAGGGTAAAAGACATTTTCCACCCCTATAATTTGGTAAAAACCCACTTTGCACCCCTGACGTTTGAAAAAACCCACTTTGCACCCTTGAAACGGAAAATAGTTAGGACACTTTGCACCCTTCTGTCACGTTCCGTTAGGAAAATAGGTGACACTATTTTTTCGGACCATAATGCCCTTATGTATATTTTCTTTGACTTCGGACTTTTTTAATGTTGCTCTTGAGACATCAAGAACACCTAGAATTGCAACTTCAAAATCCTGCAATCCATAATATTACTTATAAATTAGATAGAACTAATCTTGATGAAATATCAATACTTAATCATTCACAACATAACACATATTCAGCCCCCCTAAGACATGATTCAAAATAGGAATTGAAAGAATAATTTGATAAACTAAGCTGCTGCAGCACCAACAAATCTGAATGCCATAAGAACATCTCCAAAATTGAGGAAGAAGACCACAATGATTGACAAAGAAGAATGGACGATTTTTGCCCAAAACAAATTCGGCAAGGCAAGTATTCCACAAATTAACACCCAAATTAGAGAGATTATCTGGGTCAACAAATCTATTCCACCAATTTAGCTTGTGGGTTAAACTCTAGCTGGAAAACTGGGTCAAACCTCTTCAACCTCCCCTTCCAACACGATTCCACAACTGGCTGCTCCACCACATCCACAGATCCTGGGAGGGACAGTAACTCATTAGACCCTTGACTGCCGATGGGCGGACAATCAAACTTGATCTTCTCAAACAGCGTAAAGGTGGGGAGAAAGCCCGAATGGCTCATAGCCATCAGAACCGCCGTCCCTACCCCCTGAGCCCTTCGTCGATGGCAGTACCAATGGTGGAATCCCTCCAATCGAAGCTCCAACCCACCGTTTCTTGTTGTTTCTCCTACGAAGAAGAAGAGGAGAAGAGAGAGACGGAAGAAGAGGAAGCAACAGAGAAGAAGAGAGAAAGTAGTGCCTCTTCTTGAAAAACCCGATTCCGCTGTTGCCTTTGGTTCGCCGGCGCTGCTGTTCGAGGCTGCTGCTGTGGCTTACTCAATGACATAAGAGAGATGGTGATAATTGTATCTCTCGAATGGCGACGGAGCACAAACCCAGATCTGGTTTCTCTCTCCAGAGTGGTGAGAGCTTTTTCTACTAGGGTTTCTCTAGAGAGTAGAGAAGGAGAAGGCAGTACGAAAATGAGGAGAATAAATTATTTTTACAGTGGTGTAATTTTACTTCAAAATTAGAGGTAGTCTTGTCTTTTTAGTATGGACGTTATGGTCGGTTAGTGACAAGGGTGCAAAGTGGGTTTTTTCAAACGTCAGGGGTGCAGAGTGGGTTTTTATCATATTATAAGGGTGGAAAGTGTCTTTTACCCTTATAATTAATATTAATTTAAAGGAAATCAGAAAGTCGCACTAGCGTTGGAACCGTCGGCTATGATACCATCTATAACAACCCGGATCCTACGGTTCCTACTAGTTTGACTTAACGATAATCCAAATAATACTTTATTAAAATAAAAGGAGAAAACCTTCCTTACATTATTGCACGGAAATGATAAAACAACATTTGAATCCAAAAGATACCATTTCTAAAGTATGTTTGCTAGCCATGAATCTAATCCTTAGCTCGTGTGCGTTTCCACCCCAGCTAGCTTGACCTGCGGGTTTTGAAATAGCGATAGCCGACCGTAGAAAAATTTTGATTAGTAAAAACTAAGTAAGGTATACCACAATATGTAAAACAGAGTTTTGGCTAAAAAAAACAATAACACACGATTTGCTAAAATCTCATTTAAAATAAGATAATGAATAATTGATAAACTCAGTGGTAGTAACTCAAAGATGGAGAGATTTAGATCATATATAAACAGTAACCAAGATCCAGATTTTAATGTTCAGTTTGGTTGAGGCGTAGCCCACGAGCCCCAACGAGTACGATGTGGACAGAGAGGTCACGATGGAATAAATAATAATAATGGGGTACATGTTGGAATATACCAATTTCTCCCCGGACGTTAATTGATAGCCCTTCACTATCGCGCTCTAACCATTCTAATGCGACCTTAAGTGTCGGCACCCCTATACAGTTGTGACCGGAACATGCATAGGTAGTACTCATAGATTCCACGATAAATAAGAGGGTAAGATCCCTAGGGAAATCACACATAGGTGTTCCCGGCCATTGGCCTTCACGCGCATCCTCTGCACATCGTTCCCAATTCTATTATCGTACAATTATCGTTTCACATGACTTTCGAGTTTTCATAAGTAACCGCATATTTTCAAAGTAGTATTTGTAAAATGGATTCAAGACTTGTCAAATTCTCCAGTATCACGATTCTAGTAGTTCATGAGCGATTTTTGAAAGATAACACACGCCAAGAGACATTTTAATACTTTGAAGGTATTGTGCATATAACTTACCTGAAAATGGAGGGATGACTTCACACACAAGTAAGCACGCAACTAGTAGTAGGGGTCCCCAACGAACTGATTCTCTACGAACCTAGAATCTACAATAATCGAATAGTCCTATATTAATACAAATTTATCCACACAACAATTCCATTCAAGGAGTCCTATATGAATGTAAGTGAAACCCCCAAATAAGCCCCCCCAAACGAGTTATATTTTACTAGCTATAAATAACAAGTCTAGGGTTTACGTTTTATAAGAGAATGGTGGTTTACAATTAAAAACTAAGAATTGACAAGAAATACTTTATTTAGTATAAGAAGGGTAAATTTACTTTATATAAATAAAAAGTATACTTTAATTAAAAGCAAAGGCCCAAATATTTCTTTTTATTCTATAAAGAAAAAGGTTATTAAACAAGAACTCATGTTCTTTACATATTGGCATAAACAATATTATCGTGTGTTCAAGACTATAAAAACAAACGTTTACAATTACTATATATATATATATGTATTTTATAAAATACAAACTTAACAATTTATAAATTAAATATTAATTATATTACAACAAATGAAAGTACTTTATGAAATTTCATTTTAAAAAAAAATGTACACAATAGTTTATAATAGGTGAATGAAAACAATTCCAAGCTTGAACACTATCATACAAACACAGATTTGTAAAAGACAAAAGCTCCCCCTGTCAGATTTATATCTTACAAAAGTCACCGCATCAGTTTCACGAAAAGACACTTTTGGACCTTTCTATCACACCCACGGTTGAGACCTTGTTCTTCCCAAATAAAACTCACTGCTATACATTACAACATCACAATCCCACTTAGTCAATTCTTTTCAACCAACAGTGAGTTACAGGGACAAGAATTGCACATAGCAATTGAGTTTAATTGCAAATTAGGGAATTTGGGTTTACCGATTGAAGAGGAGCAACAGGGGGAAAGACGGCGACGATGGCGAGCATCCGTCTGCTGGGTTCGCCGGACAAGGAAGAGAGTCGGGAGAGAGGCAGTGGTGGCAACGGCGCTGGCGCAGAGGGGCGATGGCGTTGGCGGCGAAGGAGGCCGGCCTGGTTCGGCGGCGTCGCCGGCTGGGTTCTCTCCGGCAAAACACAGCGGCGTGAGAGAGAGAGGGAGCGTGAGAGAGAGACTGAGAGAGAGAGAGGGAAATAGAGCGTGAGGGAGAGGAAGAGAGAAAACCCGATTGAGACTTGATAACCCCTCGAGAGGAAATTTTGGGTTTACTTTAGAATGTGGATTGATGAAATTGATTGCGAATGTGAGATATTGGGGTTGATCGGCGTGATTCGTGACGGAAATTCGGAAGAGAAGAGGTAAAGACTTTGGTTTTTTTGCCGTGGAGTTTGCGGGAAAAGTAGCGTCTCTGCTCAAACTGAATTGGGGAAGATGATGAGGTGAAATGTTTATGGTGTGGCGGGTGCACCGCACCTCGCGGTGGTTTTGCTACGTAATAAAATAAAAGTTACATTTTTGGACACGTTATAAACGTGACACGACCCGCTTCACTTCATTAACAATTATACACAATACTAACTAAGAAAATGTAATCTTAAAAGAAAAGTACTTTTGACACACAAAAAAAAATGATCATAACAATAATAATAATAGTAATAACGAAATTGGAAGAAGGACCTAATAATAATACAAATATATTTTTGATAAAACTAGTAATAATAATAAGGACAACAATAATAACAATAATAATAATAATAATCATTATCAAAAAGATAATAATAATAATAATGATAATGTAAATAGAAAAGCTATTTAATAAAAGAAAAATACATTTATAATATCAAACAATGGCCCAGAAGATTCATTAAACTCCTAAAAATACTCCTGAAAATACTGGGGTATTACATCACATCTCCCTTAATACAAAGCTTCGTCCCCGAAGCTTAAGGCAATTCATCTCCCAATTCAAGTGTAAATCAAATTGCCCAAGCATAAATAAAATCACCCAATGCAAGTATAAATCAAATCTTTCAATGCAAGTATGCAGTTCTAAGTGCACATAATAACAAGACAAGATGGGTAATTAAATGCATGGCTGTTAAAGAAAGATTCAGTTATGATTAAAAAAATTGTTGATTGCATACCCCCATCATATCGTACTTGGGTTATTGCAACCCCGTCTTTTCAGAATTTGCTGATTGCAATCTCCATTAGTACAATACTAGATGTAGTTAGAGGTTTCCTAAAGAGTAGAATTGTCTATTAAAAAAATTATTAATAGAAATTAAAAAGAAAATAGAAAAAAGAGATAATGAGATGAACAAGAAAAAATATAATAGATCAAAAGCAAAAGTACTAAGATGTAGTTGAAGGTTTCCTAAAGGAAAATGGAGTTAGAGTCTCCCCGAGAAAAACCTTACTTTACACACGCCCCCCCCCCCCCCAAGACCTTATTTCACCTAGACGTCGTGTCAATTCTAGGGTCTTATTACTATATTTTCCCACAAGGTATGGAAGGAGGCAGCGGACCATAAGTTTTGCCATGGCCATCGTGCTCAACTTTCAGTTTCGGATCCTAACGCTGAACGACAAGTTCTTCACAGACTCATTGCGGTTAATCCGATCGATTCACTGTTTTATGAGAAAATAGGCTTGAGTGCTTGCCTAATTGTGGTTCAATGCTGTTTTAGGGGGTCTCGGTTTGAGGGTGAAGTCAAAAGTTTCAGTTTGAGTCTCTGATTCAGAATCGACATTGGTTTGTTCATACATGAGACTTGTGAACTGGTTTCCCTTACTTTCAAAATTCTCTTCTTATCTTCAATCTCTATTTGAACTTGAGATTTTGATTAGCTAACATCTTGAAGGAAACTTTGCATGGCAATGATTTTGTGTTCGTTTAAGGACAGGTGGAGGAGGTGGAAGAAAAACTATGGCGAGAAAGACTTTGGTAAGAACCCAGAACTGGAATCTTGATTTGGGGTAGTGGTGAGTGATACGGGTAGCCCTATCATAATTATCAATCAGTTATGTATTTATTTATTAAATTAATAATAGGGCTTGGCTCGTCGTAGATTTGGCTTGTAGGGTTAGGTTAGGTCAGTTTAGTTATCTATTTAAGTGATGTAGTCTCTTCATTATTATTCAAGAAATGAAATAATCAATCCCTCCCTACACTGTCTTCCTACTCTCTCTCGTTCTCCCTAATCTCTTCCTTTATTTACAGTATTTTCAATTTATCGATACGCTTCGCGTATCATTGGTGCATTCATTGAGAGCATCGGTCGGACTTTTCGTTCGCGGCGCTCGCCCCCGGACTCCATGGATCTCCAGTTCGCGATTGTCGATCTCAGTTGCAAAGGGGTCCAACTAGCGCTCTTCGATGAAATCAACGAGCTCTACCAGCAAGGTGAAATAATTAACTGTTTCACCATTGCAGAATTGGAAGAACTTCAAGTAAGTGGGTACATCACCCCGTAAGATCTGAAGTATTTCGAAGCAAGTCGGAAACAATTCCGATTGATCTCCATAGACGAATTTGGTAGCCTCCAGGACATAATCAGAGACGGCGAACTGCAGCCGCTAGATGAAGAACAACCGCCTTTCAAAGACAAGAAGCAGCAGCCGCCGCCACCATCGACGGACCAGTAGAAACAATCAGCTCCAAGTCCGCCAAAGGCCACAACCCATCAGCCGTTGGTACCAATCCTCCCACGACAAACCCAGCAGCCAAAGAAGCCACCATTGTTTCCGGCGAACCAAGCACCGCGGAGATACCACCCACACAGCCGCCACAAAGCCCACCCTCCCCAAATCCGACGACGCCAACCGAAGACCAAACAGTCGGCCTTTACTTCGCCGCCGAATCAAACCCGACAACGCGGCTGTTGCAGAACCGAACGGCCGCCTTCGCTTCGTCCCCAACCTCCGACAACCTCTCCCAATCAACCTTCGACCGCCAAAACCGCCAACTAGCCGCTCAATATCCTCAGAAGTTCCCCCATCGAACCAACAACAACAACGAAGTACAAGAACGCCGCCTCCGGCGTTTTCTCGACGATTCAGTTTCCGTATGGCACCACCAGAGCCTTTTGCGTCCAAGATATGGCCTTTAACGGCCTCAGCCTCCGCAAACCGGCCGCCTACCAGGGCCTGCGTGCGCCGGCGGGACAAGAGCCAGAAGATGGGCTCGATTTAGCCGAAGGGAAGAAGTCGGCTCCAATCTGGCTCGATCTAGCCGCGGATTGGAGTTCAGCTAACCTTGATCCGTTTGACCTCGGCTCGGTTCGTGGTCGGCTTCCGGTCGGCTTGGACTGAGCCGTCGGCTCATAGGCGGCTCCATCACAGCCGCGAACCTAGCTTTGGTTCATTTTTGAGTCGTGGCTCAAAATTGTTCAGCCGCGGGGTGTTGTCTAGGGATCTTGGCCCTCCCAAAACCAATTCCGGCATCCGTTTGTCAAGATTGGGCCTCCAAATTCATGTTTTCAAGACCGTTCGACGCCAATTCGACCCAGGCAAAAATATTATGGACTTTTTAACATCCACCTTGAGGGCAAGGTGGCTTTCAACGGTGGGAGAGTTGATACGGGTAGCCGTATCATAATTATCAATCATTTATGTATTTATTTATTAAATTAATAATAGGGCTTGGCCCGTCGTAGATTAGGCCCTTAGGGTTAGGTTAGGTCAGTTTAGTTATCTATTTAAGTGATGTAGTCTCTTCATTATTGTTCAAGCAATGAAATAATCAATCTCTCCCTACACTGTCTTCCTACTCTCTCTCGTTCTCCCTAATCTCTTCCTTTATTTACAGTATTTTCAATTTATAGATACGCTTTGCGTATCAGTGAGTGCCAAACGTGGTGGTGATTGGCATTGATTGTGGTAGTAATTGCACTTGGAAAGAAAAAGCCACTGGGGAACCCTCTACTGCTATAATAGTTCTCCGAAATGCACCATTTTGACATGTTCACCCGTAACCTGGTCACTTTGACCCGGTAATTTGGATCGCAAAATAATGAAATTTTTAGATAATTTTTTAAGGTCTTGTAGAATAAGAGTTACTTTACAAAACTATGAAATAAACATTTAAAAAATTACAAAGTTATGCTATCCAAATTAGGGGTGTACATAAATTTTCTTGACCCACCCAACCCGACTCATCCAAACCTATCCAATCCAAATTTACTGAATTCTAGCGAAATATTGCATTGGATCTTGGATTTAGTTATGCAATCCAAATTTTCAACCAACCAGCCCATCATAAGTGTATAGACATACAGCATTACACATGAAGTATATAGTAGTCAATAATTTATCGAGTAACATTGCTTAACACTCATCTTACATCTACAACAATACGAAATTGTACTTTGACTTCCATAAGAATAATTGAAGATCATGAATAATACAACAAGAGCTCCTCATTCTATTGATTTCTAACTATTTTTTAATGTTGGATGAACAATCAAAATCATGCCACCATATTTTTTTACACCATAGCTTTATATATTGTCTATGTACCAGGACAATTCACACCGGTACTAAAGGAACTTCAATTTTGCTTATGTATGTGATCTTGGGAGCAAGATAAACAATATTTATATACAAATATAGTGAATCACAAACCATCAAATCCACCCAAACCGAACCAATCCACTACGATGGTTTGGATTGGTTATTTGGATAATTGGTTTGGTTTTGCTTAATGCTTATCAAATCCAGTTACATGTGTATCGGATGCTAGTTTACCCCTATAACTGCCCAAACCGAACCATGTACACCCCTTATCAAAATCATCGGGTCAAAGTTAACAAGTGAATAGTGATAAAAGTCCAAATGGTACAAAAGATGTTGGACGGAGTGGTAAATACATTCATTATGTTGCTAATTTCATTCAAAATCTCTATACTACTATTGTATTACAAAAAATTTCTTACATTCGCTGTGTCATTTTTAATTCAATATCATTCATTCTTATTGTTTGTGTGTAATAGATGAAAAATAAAATTAGAATAAGTGTAATATACATCAATCAAATGTGTTTTTTTTTTTTTCTTCTATAGATGCATCTGGCTACCAATAATTATATATTTGTTCTATTCACAAATGTAAACTAGCTAAAACTTTACACAAACGAAATACCTGATTAGAAGTAATATCCAAAGAGAATGACAGTGCCATAAGTTTTGCCCAAATTCCTAACCATTCTCATTTCATATGCTCAAATACTCCCGAGCACACAAGGCTCGTCAGCTTGGCCCAGAGCTGAACACGATTGTTGAATCTACCGTTCTCACTTTCATCTTCAAATAGATCTCCAGGAACAACACCGTGGACATCATCATCCTTCCCCAGGTACAACGAAATATGTTGTCGTTGTTGAAGTTTCTGTAGATGTCGTTCTAGGTTTAGGCTTACTTTGTTTACATATTCTGTTCAACCTACAGGTTTTTCATCGCCGTGGCAACAAGCCTCTCACCCTACCTGTTTTCGTTGCAACTTACAAGAACCGGAAACATAAGGGTGATATATGATCTATATCAGGTAACAAGCGCAAGCATGACTCTCTAATTTTGCCTTCAGTCAGTTAAACATGCCTTATATGGTTGTCGAGTGTACTCAACGATTTCAAAATTCGGCGCGCGTTTAGGGAGACTCGACATTTTGTTAATGTGCTTTTTGAATCGCCAAGAAACTCATGTTATCCTCCTGTGTTCCTCTCCCAATTTCTTAAATTTTACTAAACTGTAATATTGTACTTAGCAATGAATGTCATTCCGGAATCCTCTACTATTATTATACTCCGAAATATTTTAATTCGAAACCTCCCTACTACTATTATATTTCAAAATTCTCATACGCTCATATAGATTTTTTTTTCAGAAAATAGTTATAATCTTTAATTCAAAGTTTTTCATGCTTGATTGTTTGTAACTGATGAAAAATATTATTAGAAAAAGAGTATTATACATCTTAAACAATTTTACTTTTTTGTCTTTTATAGATACGCTAAACTATAATATTCAATTTGTTCTATTCAAAATTGTAAACAAACGAAAACATTACTCGTACAAAATAATCTCCTAATTAAAGGTATAGTCCAATGAGAAAGCTATTTTCATTATATTCCCAAAATTCTAACCATTGCCCATTTCATAAGCTCACATACAGAGAAAAGAAAGGAGAGATAGAATTACAAGCATAAAAAAATACCAAACCGGACTCAAGATGGAGCACGCAAGGCTCGACAGCTCACTCAGTCGACACGGAGCTAAACACGATTGTTGAATATACTCTCTCACTTTCATCTTCAAATAAATCTCCAGGAACAACTCCGTGGACGTCATCCTCCTTCACCAGGTACAAAAAGAATATGTTGTCGTAGTTGAAGTTTCTGTAAATATCGTTTTAGGTTTAGGCTTACTTTGTTTATATATATATTTGAACCTACAGGTTTTTCATAGTCTTGGCAACAAGCCTCTCACCCTACCTATTGTCATTGCAATCTACAAAAACTGGAAACCTAAGGGTTATATATATTCTATATCAGGTAACAAGTACAAGCATGACTCTCGAATTATGCCTCAAGTCAGTTAAACATGCTTTACATTGTTGTCGAGTGTACATAACATTTTTGTAATGCGGTGAGCCTTTTGGGCGATTCTACACTTTTTTTATGTGCTTATTGAATGGCCAAGAAACTCGAGAATATAGTGATGTTTGGGGGTTTTCGATTTTGGAGAGAGTGTTAGACTATAGAGCGTGAGATATTTGAAACCAATGTCCTTCTTCTTCCTTGTCATATGCAGGGAGCCTCACAAAGCCATATTTTGCAACTCCACAATTTACAGCAAGTTCATGGAATATTTTGCCATTTGATTCGGCTGGACATCAATTGACTCCATCTGAACATTACAAGCATTATCATTTACTGGGCTTGACATGCTCGGTTGTTTTTACAATTTACTTATTTATTAATCAAGAAATAGTTTAAACTATCTCGATTTTAGGCATTTCAGGTTTTTGACGTCGAAACAGATAAAGATTATATACCTATCTCTTTGAGACCTTTAGACCATGACCGAGGGCTTCCCGAGCCATGTTATCCTTTTCTTTTAGAATGATGTTATCCGCATTTATTCCCCTACCAACTTTTTAAATTTACATAACTGTCATTTTGCACCTAGAAATGGAATGACATTCCGAAGCCCCTCTACTGCTATTAAACAGACTGAAATATCTAATTTATTCAATAACTTATTATTTTAATTTAAATTTCTCTACTATATTATATTCCAAAATATTAAAACATTTGTTTAGATTTCGGTTTGGAGCAAAATACTTATTTTCTTTAATTGGGAGTCTTTCATGTTTGATTGTTCGTAATCGATGAAAAATAATATTAGAACAAGGGTATTATGCATCATTAACAATTTTACTTTTTTTCTTTTATGGATACATCAAGTTATTACAGCTAATATTTAATTTGTTCACTTAAAAAATGTAAACAAACTAAAGTTTACTCGTAGGAAATAATCTCCTAGTTAAAAGTAAAGTCCAAAGAGTAGGCTAATGTCATAATATTTCTCAAAATCCAAACTTTACCCATTTTATATGCTCAAATACACAGGGGAGTGATAGAAAAGGAGGGAGACAGAATTATAAGCAAAGAACATGAAATTTGCGAGTTAACGATGAGTAATTGTATAAATGAGTATAAATCATGTGTACCTGAACCAGACTTAAAACTGTCAATGGAAACAATATAGTAAAGACATTCTCCCTTGTATTGGTTTTGTTGGAAGGATGGCAAGTTCTAATGTATGTAGATAAATTACGTGTGATTTAGCAAGTAATGAAAATAAAGCAATAAGCTTTCTGACACTCGTTACAAAGGGAGCTGAATAATGATTGACTTCATTTTTCTTTATGTCCTAAAGAATAAAGGAGGACAGAAGACAAATCCAACCTTAAAGTTTTTCACTTTTACATATCCTACTTTCTCGCAAACGAATAAAATTCGTTTTAATCAAAATAGTAGTTGCTATTAACGAGCGTGAAAATAATTTCGAGACCAACACTGCAAAAACTGATCTTGAATAGCTTGTCGCTATGTTAATTGATGTTTGGCAAAGAAAGAAAAAATATTTTACTACTTTATTTCCTTTTTTTCTCTCATAATGGCATGTTTAGTTTTCTAGTATTAGTGGTATTAACTAGTATTGGACTAATTATAATATTGTGATTATTAATAATTTGTTTGGTTTGTTATGTATTAAATTTTTATAGCGGTATTAAATAGTGAAAAATGTGAGTTTAATACCCTATTTTAATCCCCTCCCTCAAGAGAGTATTAACAGTATAAGACTATTCATTATAATTGGTATTGAACATTAATTACACCAACAACTAACCATAATACTTTGACGATACATAACCAAACACAGTATTAAATATAATACAGCTAATTCAGTCCAATCCTATCCGACCTAGTCCAGTCCTGTACAGTCCAGTACGGCTAGTCCAGAAAACTAAACGTCTGCTCTGAATTAACAGGGGTGTCCAAAGCAACCTTAGCGTTACAACTTTATTTTTTATTTTTATTTTTTGGAAAAGATTACTGGAATTAGCAACGATCAAATTGATCCAAGATATCGTTTTCAAGCACATCGCTTGCCCAAACTGGGGGTCTTGTATAGAGACTAAACTGTGGAGTTGTAAGAGATTTACGAGCAAAACAGTCAGCTACTTTGTTCGCTTCTCTATAAATAAACCAAAATTTGACCTCTTCAAAATGCTCGCAAAGCTGCATTCACTCCTGGACTTCAGCTTCCATCTCCGCGCTTAATTCTTGCCTTAATCCCGCTCGATATCCTTGGATGAGACCAACGTTCAACTTCGAGTCTGATTCAATAATGATCTTCGAACATCTAGCATCACTCGCCATTATCAACCCATTTCTGATCCCGCTTAATTCCATCATCTGGACTGACGAGTTGTAACAAATCCATTCAAAATGCCTGGCTACAAAAGTCCCAGTTGAATATCTCAAAACACTTCCCGCTCCTGCTATGCTTTGGCTTGGGTTACACGCAATATCGGTATTGAATTTCGTCCATTCTTCTGGTGGGAGCTTCCATCTAATACTTGACCTGTCTTCTACCTTGTTGGGCGCCGGTTTTTGTTGTTCTCACGAATTCCCTTGTCTTAGCTTCTGCCATCCGGATAACAGCTCCGTAGTCGTAGGTACCTCCATTGAACCTGGTATGATTCCTTGAGTACCACAAACACCAAACTGAGATAGCCCTCTTTGCCGATATTCTTCTTCTTCATGAGTAAAGATTTCCTCGATCTAATCCCGCACATTATTTCCTCTGCTATGTCTACCCTCTGCCCCAAACAACTCGAGCCACACCTTCTTGGCTGTCGGACATTGACAGTATAGGTGGTCAAGAGTTTCAATTCCTCTAGCACATCTTATGCATTCAATCGCCACTTCAACCCCTTTGTTGCGAAATTTTGTTGTCGTTGGAAGACTATCATTCCACATCCGCCAAACATGAAATACAACCTTTTCGGAATTGGCATCTTCCACAAGTTCATGAGCCACTTCTGCGTTCTTCCTTCCGAAGATGCTGGCATCATCTTGCTTTCTTCTCGCAACAGCTTGTAGCCGGAAGTTGTTGTATAGCATCCATTTGGAGTTAATCCCCACTTAAAGGAATCAGCCCCGTTCAATGCTATTGGCATTGCCATATATCCGTCACATCAACGTCCCAAAGATAGGTTCTCAATCTCCTCTTATTCAAGCCCCCGTTCTCTATACAATGCGCTACTTTCATGCTAGCCCCTTCAGGACTTGGCGTTATAATTTGGAGCAGTGCCCATCGATCCTTATACATGTTGATCCTTGTGCCGTTCCCCAATTTCCACTCTAGCCCCTTCTTGAGTAACTCCCGCCCCGCCAAAATACTCTGAAAAGCGAAAGAATTTTTTTTTTTGGGACTTAAATGAAGAAACTTTATTTCTTCAATGGTACAAATATCTTTTACAACTTTATTTCTTTAACAGTACTATAGAATCGAGATAATTAATAATCCCGTCCCATGACCTAGTCAATAAACTACCAAATGACAGCATGCGCCAACAATATTATCACGAGTTTGTACAATACCATCTGAACCTTTAGGGAGCCATGGATAAACTATTATGGATTCATGGGTCTACTCAAATCGCTATCATTTTCTAGTACCAGAGAGTTTCAGATAGATAATTGATCTAACACCTTCCTTCTAATTGTAATTTTAAGAGACCAAGGGCTAACACTTAGCCTGTGTTCTATCTAGATATGTGGACAGAACATAAACGAGTCTAGACAGAACATAAACGAAAGTATAATCCATTTAACATTTGTTGATTATAAAGAGCGGTACCACTAGAGATTCATTTTCATGCCATTTTCTCAAGAACTTTCAATTGAAAGCTTGTGAAATCCTTATAAACAAGTCTCAATATAGCCATATCTTAACATAAGTCTAACCAATTATTCCAATAATTTCTGAATGCTCCTCCTCCAAACCACGTTAAAAAAAATTATACACAAATATCATGAATATTCTGGAAAACTCGTAGGAAAAAGAGAGTTTGACATTGTGTGAGTAGGGGCAGAGGCGGAGCCATGTAGTAGCACAGGCCACAGGGCAAGTGCCCCCCTTAAATGACCTCTTGAGAAACATAGCACTTGAAAATGTTGCTTCTACCCTGAAATTATCGAAAACATGTAAAAAAAAATTATGCACTTGACTTTCTTGATGAATCGAAGTTCTTATCTAACCCAGAAAAAGTAACAAAATACACAAACGACTATTATTTTTTCCATCAAAGGGAAAAAAGGGCACACTCTCCTACAAAGTGAAGTAGGCTTGATAAGCCGAAAATTTATCCGAAGTTTTAAGTTGACATAATCCACCTCCAAAAGCTCGATGACTAATGTAGCAACACCATCTTGTACTACAATGACGTGCTTTTCGAATATTAGAGAGTGCTTAAATTTAATAAATAAGTCCCTCGATTCCTACACATGTAACAATTTCATAGAATTTACTTCTAGATGGTCGTGAACCCAATTACATGAGAAGTTAGTGTTTGGATAGTGCCTAGGATACCAAACAATGAATCTTTATCTTCATCATAAGATGCGACTATTGCACAAGCCAAACGGATGGTAAAGTATTCTTTCTTTCCACTGGATCAAGCTATTTACAAGAAAATGTTCATAACTCAGGCACGTCCTAAAAGATCTTTCTAGGGCAGTAATATGAATAAATATAAATTTGTTCTTTTATATAAATATCCAGGAATATCAATACGATGATTAAGGAGAGTGGAAAACACCTAATTTTTAGGAACCCACATACATTCCATTGTATGCCCAGTAAAGATATGGTTTCTGAACACAATTAAACCTATTAGCTCTTTTATATGAAATTGTTAGAAAGGGGGGCTCATCACCTATCTTCCTCCTGTAATTATTAGGGAAACTAAGTAACACTCATTAGCCGATGAAACACTACCACTTCAAAATAGTAGTTTGGCCTCATCCGTGAGCTCTCGGGCCAAAAAAAAAAAAACTTATTTTTCACCCCCTCCAAAACAAAGTAACAATCATCATTGTCCATGAACAAGAACAATGAAGGGAGACAGGGACTAAAATATGAAGCTTTTAGCCCAATTGGTTGGCCCCTACTAATGAAAAATCTAAAATGTTATTTAAACACGTAAGAAGACTTCCAAAGTTGCTACTCAGGTTGACATGATTCTCTTCAGAATGTCGGAATCATGGATCTTTGCCACAAGAATGAAACAACCATATGTTTGTATATTTGTGCTGGACATGGATTGAAGGATCTTAAAGGATTACGAATAGAGTATCAAACCAAGAAAACATGTGTATACACAGTTATCTTCAACCATTGCACCAATATTACGGGTTCTAAACTTCCTGAACTCTGGTATTATGTGGATACTCATTAACAATTGAACTTGAGGTGATTATGTAAACAAGATTAAATTCATAGACCATGAAGAACCCTAATAGTCAGGTTGTGTTGAGCTCAAAGACGCTAACTTGCTTTTTAACTAAATTTGAATGTATTCACAACTTTTGTTGTATTGTACAAACCATAAGTGTAATTTGTTTAGTTCTACGGTTACCACAAACCCAACATGGTAAGATAATTACTAACAAAAGTGAGGGCTTATGTAATTATAAATTTTATCAATGGCTGCATGGGGTTGTATAGGACATTGACTAATAAATGGTCAAGGTGTGTGGAGTAGAGAGCTTGACACTACAACAAAAATGTTTTTTTGTAACGATTTTTTTCGTTTCTAGAAATAACAAATTCGTCGCTTAATGTTTTTTACAACGATTCTCTTTTGTCACCAACTTCGTCGCCTATACACCGTCGCTAATGTAATATGCGACGAATTTGAAGATCGTTACGAAAGTTAGTTTACGCTACGATTATTATTGTTGCACATGTTGACATTTGCAACAAAAAAACGATTGTTGGTATTTAAATATTTGTTGTGTATGACATGATTTCCTTACGTCCGAATTCGTCGCTTAATTTTTTTTGCAACGATTTTCGGTTGTCACACTTTGTCATATATAAAAAGTCGCTAATGTAATTTACAATAAATTTGAAAATCGTTACAAATATTAGTTTACAGTACTATTATTATCGTTGCGCATGTTGACATTTGTTACAAAATAAAGGACTGTTGGCATTTACATATTCGTTGCGTATGACATGATCTCTTATGTTTCGATTCCTTGATAATCGTTGCTTGAGTTGACCTCCTAACGAAATATATTTATTGACAAAATAATATTTCACGGCATTTATTTTTTCTTGCATACAATGATTTTACTACAAATATATTTTCTTTTCCACCATTTAATACATCAAAAGAATTACACATCAACAACAATTTTACAATATTATCTTACTAATGCGATAAATTAAACTTAAATCCACAAAATCAACAAAAAAGCTATATAAAATTATAAAAAATTCCAAACACGAACATAGCAAACAATCGGTAACAAGTCGCAAATCCTAACAGAATGAGGACATTAATCGCAAATCCTAACAGAATGAGGAACACAACCATACGAGCTACACACTAATTAAGTAGACATACTAGATACTAAGAGTGAAATAAATAAATAAATTGGTTGCAAGCTTCCTCGATGCAAGTCTACTCGAAGTTGAAAAACTACCGATCTCAAAAGGAGGAAATGCAAGCTACAGTGACCTGCAAAAGAAAACAAAACGATAGGAAAAGTATATGAATGATAAGTATGATATGTAAACAAGTAGTCATATCCCAGTAAATATAAATGAAAAATATAACATCAGTAATTAAAAAAGTTAGCATAATAGCTACCTATGTGGATGGAGCATCGGGTGGAAAAGAAGTTGGAGCAGTTGGAGCATCAGGTTGCGGACTGACAGCTAGAGCATTTGGAGCATTTGCGCTTGGGTTGGATGAAACCTCGAGAGATTATACCTATCTCAGATGCAAGTTTTGATAACTGCAAGCTAGTTGTTGCCTGTCCCTTCTCGACATTGACATCATTAATTAATTTTCCAAAATCGTTGGGTCGCGGCCTCTCTTAGCACAGGCAGAAACTGCACAAGTTAAGAATTCAGTTAAAAACTTGAAGGGCATAGTAGAATCAACTCATTTCTAGCAAGTTAGAATGTAATCATAACAAGTATGGAAAACATAACAATTTGGCACTCATTTCTAGCAAAAACTTCTCAATTGAAGATTTGTTTAGATCTATGTGCTAGATGAGTTTGATTAACCAGTATCTTACTTTATAAGTATTGATTTAAAAAAATAAAATAACTAAATTAAGTAATTGATTTTCTTAAGAAAATGGCGCACATATCCAATAAGAAAATTGCCAAGTCATATCGTATATTGAAAGAAATGTTATGTAAATTGTACATTCATTACAAACAGCAAAATCAAAATACTACATATCAAGAAGAAACTAGTCACTAAGCCAGGCTAACAAATGTACAAGATAGCAATCATACTCTACTATCAGCAATCTTAACATTCTAACTCTACTATCAGCAATCTTAACATTCTAACTGACTAGTGAGTCAGCATGGAGATCACTCACAACACAAAGATAAAAACATGCTATAAAAGGCATCTTGTGCATATATATCAAAAGAAATTAGGGGACAAACAGACCATCAATAGAGTTTCAAATCAAAACAAGAAAATATAAGAAGTAAGAAAATTAAATGCTACCTTTGCTAGATGCAGTTTGTTCCTGAACGGATGAAAAGCCAGTGGGCAAATCATTACGAGCAGATGCATTCGATCTCGCAAAGCTCTGACCAGGTTCCATCTAGAAGGCAACAAATCTATGTTACATGAGATAGATTATAGATAATCAAAAGTGATTCACTGTTCATAAGCTTTAAAAGTAACCTATGTAAATATTAATACTTACACTGATTGTAGGAGGAAAGAGATCAAGCACACGAATACCAGGTTACTGAGTATGAGGTATGGTTTAAAACTTCTCATGTAATATGAATAATGACAAGAACGTGGTTTAGTGGGCTTATTTGAGCGCCATCGTTTCATTTTCGCGTGGCGCTAAAGAATAAATTGGTGGGCTTCTCTCTGAGGAATTTCGTTTTAGCGCAAAGATGAGAGGAATTAAGTTACACGTTCCTTAAAAACGTGGGATTTTAAAATCTCCAAAAATTAAAAAATAATATTCTTTATATTAGAGAGGCCACACACAAGATTAAACGATAGATGTATCTTTGCAATTTACTTAAAACGGGATCTGAAATTCAAAATCGGACCACCGTAAAAATCATTTCAGATAACTAATTAAATTAAGATTAGAAAATTTAAAACTCTACTGAATTTATTGGATGAGTTGGAATATATAGTTTACCTTTAAGTGTATATATCTAGTGGAGGAAAGGTCGGAAATTCAAGCCGGAGATCTATTGGCGACCAATTTTATTGATATAGGGTGTAAACTAATAGTACCAAATTTGGCTTGCGATAACAGTAGCAACCCTGCATCTGGAGCGGGAATGGCTGAAGATTGTAACATAGGTTTTTGCCGATTTGGCTTCCTTCTTACATCTTCTTGCCGTCTCTCATTCTACAGATGATTTGTTCCTTGCTCCTCGAGTTGAATTTCAGCTCGACTCTGATAATCAATTTTTTTGTCCTCGTCTCTGGTTCTACTGGTGAATGTCAACGAGCTGAATTGCGTATGTGATATAACATTTTGGTAAAGTTATTAGCAAGCTTGTGAAGATACACACGTGTCTCTCATTGAACAAATGAAAGGATAAAGACTTCTTTGAGATAATGACGATTTTAAAGATTTTGTTTGAAACAACAACTCTTCATGCTTATCTACTCTACTAAAAAAAGAGCTAATCTGATATATACAACAAACCACCAACACAAATTCAGGGTAAACATATTTTTAAAAAAGGTTGTCGGACAAATTTGGGTTTAAAATTTCTTTTTCATTTTTCAGATAATAAAATGTTTTTTTTTCACTCTAAAAAAGTTCTTATTCATTTTATATTATTTCAAGAAAATTAACACATTTAGCTGGACTACGTGTAAGAACGCATCCCTTCGGTTTGTGCCTGGTGCGGTCATTTTACGCACTTTACGAGCAAATTTTAAAAACCGGACCGGCCATCGAACCATGGAGGCTCCGGTTCATGGTCTGGCCGGTCAGGCCGGTGGTCGGACCGATTTAATCGCACGTTTATTTAATAATATTTATTATTTGATATCAAAAATAGTAAACGTAATAAAAAATAGCCGAAAAAGTACTTGAATGTTTTAATTTGAACCTGATTTAGCTTTGTAATGTTTTTATAGTATTAGTTATGTTTACAAAAGTAAATAAATTTCCAAAATTAACTAAATTATGATCAACAACAAAAATATTTTGAAGTTATCAATATGTATAAAAATGTTGATTCATATTAACAAATGGGTTCTTAGCCTAGTGGTTAAGATTCTAGATAACTAAACACATGGTTAGGGGTTCAATTCTAATCAACCTCGACTATTTTTCAATTAAAAATGGATTGACCAATTGAACCGGTCAAACCGGTTCACTGGTTCACGCACGAGCCGGTTTTGACCGGTTCTTAACCGCTTCTTGCATGGGCGGTCCAATTAGCGAACCGGACCGGTCATGGACCGGTTCACCGGTTCAACCGTTCGAACTGGCTGGTCCGGTCCGACTTTTAAAACTATGTTTACGAGTGATTGTAACCACCAGACCCCAATTGAAAAATAATCGGAAGAATGTGGTTTTGGTGAATGGCTGATCTTCAAACCGAATTCAAGGAGAATTTTTCCAGTGCCGGCGGCTGGTAGTGCCTGGGCAGCGTCCGGGGGAGGGGCATCATACTTCGAGACAGAAGGTGCTCGTCCAGATAGCACAAGAACCTCATAGGAGGAAAGTCCCCAAAGATTGTATTCTTAACGGATCAGTCGCGTCTCACATCCGCAAAATTTGAGCGGGTGAAATCTCGCTTAGGCTACACCGCCGGCCTTTGTGATCTGTGTGAAGGGCATAGTGGAGGGTTAGCTCTTTTGTGGCATTAGAGTTTGGACATTACTCTTCTTAAATATTCTAAATTCTTCATTGATTGTTTGGTCTCAGATCCAACTTTGTAGATTCAGTGGCAGTCGACGGGCTTATATGGGGATCCAGATAGCAATGAAAGGACTAATTCTTTGAAGTTATTGGTCGGCTCTGAAACCCAAATAACATTCTATGGTGTGTTATGGGAGATTTTAGCGCCTTTTTATCAAGAGACGAGATATAGGAAGGTCGGCCAGCAGACAAACAACAGATGGAAGACTTCAGGTTGGCATTGTCCTCTAATGAGTTGTTTGACCTTGTTTACAGTGGCCAAAAGTTTACGTGGATCAACAATCCGAGGAATTGAAGATGTGTCCGCGAACCTACATTACCTGGACTCGGCAGTTTCGCCTAAGTACCCGGGTCGATACGACCCGATCCGGGTGCGGGTACGAAATCCGCGTCGACCTGGCTGATTTCATCTTGGACGGGGCTCACTGTTGAGACGCCGCCTTCGTCCTTCCATCTGCCTTCGCTTGGAGCCTTGGACCGTCAATCTTCCTCCAAGTCCCTGCGTTTCTCTGTTGTGTTTCTCTGTTGCAGATCTTCGTCGTCTTCGTTCAAACTCCAAAACCACGACGATGACCTAATTATCCTCTGGGTTATCTTAATTGGCATAAATTGGGTTGGGCTTCTTCTGTTCTATTACTTGAAAGAAAGCCCAAGTGTATATTATATTATTAGACCCATTATATTCTTAGCTTCTTACTGCTAAAGACCAGAATGTACATTTTATTTATAAAAAAGCTCTTTAAGAACAGCATTTATTTCAGAAAGGTCCTTCACATGATAAAAAATGTCATTAACCTTTTTATTACTACTAAAATAGATGCATGACCTTACACGAAAAACACATAAAATGGAAAAAATATAACATATCCCCGCACCCGTGTCAAAAATTTGGGTACTTTTTAGCCGATTCCCCGAATCCTAAATTTTAGCAATTAGGAGAATCCGATCCTCGGATACACACCCGTCATGACACCCGCACCCGAGTCCAGGTAACGTAGCCGCGAACGCCTTGATAGAGTTTTTGTGAACTTGGCATGGCTTGACCTCTATGGGGCGGCTAAAGTTACTCATTTGGCTGCAGCCGTTTTGGATCATTGAACTAACGAGCTTGTTTGGGCTCCTATGAAACAGAAGGCACCTCGTTTTCACTTTAAAGCTATGTGGCTGAGCCACGATGATTGTAAATCGTTCATTGTTAAAAACTGGGTCGAGTTTCATCATCTTAGTCTCACCAATAAGCTAAAAGGGAAAGGAATGAGACTCAAACAATGAGACAAGGCTGTGTTTGGTAATGTCAAAAGGAAGATTGCGTTCACTCGCGAAAGGATTCAAGAACCCCAAAGTGGTAATGATATTGATTCAGTTTATGATGAAATCAGTAAGTCCAAGTTGGAGCTTAATATTTTACTTGTCTATGAGGAGGCAACGTGGCTTCAAAGATTTAGAGTGCATTGGCTCAAGGCGACTCAAACAATGGGACAATGCCACTGCCATTGCCAAAATCACCAAGGTAGTCTGGGTGGGAAAGTGAAGTGATAAGATAGTGAGAGGGATTAAGTGGTGGTGAATGTTCTGAACAGATCAGGTGGAGAGGAACATATTGTGATAAATGGGCCAGTGGGGGTAAGTTAATGGGTGGTTTGGAGAATATTTTAGTAAAAAATGTTTAAAAATTTGCCAAAATAGAAAAGGAGGAATAAGCATAAGAATGAGGAAACAATAGAAGAAACGGTTCCCACTATTAAATAAAGAGGGCCGCTATGCTTCACCCTTTTTTCTTCACCCTCCAAGTTCACCTCCTACATGTCAAGATATGATTGTTCTTATTATTTATTTTAAGATATTTCTATAACTAAATCACCAATCAAATACAACCACATAAGGGGTGAACTTGAAGGGTGAAAAAAAATGTGACGTTTAGCATTTCCCTTAAATAAATCAGGCTGACTTGCAAAAAAATAGAAGAAACGGTTGTAGTGTATTACAACCCACCATTTTTGGGCAAACTACGCTTTTCCCCTCCAGTTTTATTGAAGGACACTTTTGCCATTATAATTTTAAAAATGACACTTTCACCCCTTCAGTGTGTCGAACTTCAAGTAATTTACAGTTTTTGATTGTGACACCCTTAATTTGACAGTAGGGTCCGGCACTAAAAATAATTTTAGGGACCAATTCGACCAAATATCATGCAAAAAGTCTAGTGAACCGTTGGGTAATGCCAACAATTTTCATAACATAAGGCAAATTTGTCCGAAATTTTAATTTTACTAACAGTTCCCAATTTTAGACTACCTATATAACAACATGGGGTGTAAATTTTTGAATTTTGGCACTGTAAAAGGGTGAAAGTGTACTTCAATAAAATTAGAAGGGTGAAAGTGTCTTTGACCCATCATCTTTTTTGTGAGATTACTGGATCTAGGGCATTAAGCCCAATGAAACATCTATCTGCAATCAATGAAACACAGGTCGGTTGCCGTAAGTTCGAGCTTTTAAATGTCCGCCAATATTAGACCCTCTTTGAACGTGAGTACAAGCTCCAAAACCGACCGACTCCTCGGAATCAGCCTTGCTGATTATACATAAACTCCCACCTAATTAACAAAAAGAAAAGGAAAAGACGCCACAACCTACGGAACATCTGTTAGTATGAGACACGGAGATAGAGAAAGGGAGAGACGAACTCACGAAAGCTCCCCGACGGTGACAGACCAAGACCTCTGCGAGGCCAGCCCGCCGTCAAACCCGATCGAACTCAGACGGAGTGTAGCCGTGGTGTTTCGTTGCACTCGAAAATGAGCAACGAGATGTTTTTTTTTTTCCTTTTTTCTTTTTTTTTAGGAGAAGCCAGGAGATGTTTTATGCAGAGGTGTATGATTTTCTTTTATTTACCAATTTTTTGTTGTCCCACTAAACTATTTGTTGTGTAGTCTAAGACTCTGATATTACATCCGCAACTAAATATTGTGTTGCTATATCATGAGAACGGGCAATGAAACAATTGGTTACTAAACCTAAATATTCATTTTTTGCTACCAAATATTTTTATTGCTAGATCATGTGAATGAGCTACAAAATAATTCATTACAAAAAAGCAAGGGTCATTTTCTGGTACGAAAATTTATTGTTAGTGCAAACTGAAGATTAGGAACAAAATGATTCGTCACGAACGCCCAAAAGGTTATTGTCTCAAAACAAAATATTTTTTCTGCTACATAATGAGAACAGACAACAAATTGATCTGTCACAAAATGTCACAAAATATTTAGCGACGATTATCGTCACAAAAGGGTTGTTGGGAACAAAAATAATTTGGCGCCAAATTTTCGGCGACAATTATGGCAACAAAAATCGGGATCGTTGCTGAAAACAGATCTTTTTGGGACGAATTTAGAGGTTCGTGGCCAATAGTGAATCTTTTGTAACAATTTTTAATTAGTCGCATGCAATTTCGTCGCTAGAGACACTATTTGTTGTAGTGTGAGGAAAGGTATCGAAAGAGGATGCTTAATCATATTGCCTCATAAGATGCTCTTACAGAACTGGGTGGTTACCGGTTACAATGTGTTATTTTGTGCAAGCAAATTGTCAATGAAAATCCACACCCTTATGCAATGAAAGTTAACCAAACAGGACTCACATTACACTTTCTGGACCATGAAGAGTGATAATTTTCCAGACTACTGATGTGTTGAAGCGTGATTAATCAAACCTGCTTAACATTATTCGAACATCCAAAGAACAATATCTCAAGCTTATTACAACAAGCAATTAACGAGAGAAAGCAGGGTTTGTAGAGTTAGGAATGTTGTACAACTTACCGCATTTGACGGGTCGATTCTTCAGTTGTTTGCTAGAAATGCTTCACCCACTGCTTCGAAGCCCCATCGTAGCATAGAAGGGATCTTGGATGCTTTTATTCAGGGATCAGAGACGTTGGTGCAGCGTGGAGAGATGTCCATGGGTGGCCGAAAGCGATTGGGTGTGCGGTGCAAACAAGGCAAACATAATGGCCGATAACGCTGCCTCTGGTCGTCGGGAGAGAGTGCGACGGTGAGAGAGGGAGTTGTGGGTGGCGGTGATTGCTTGTGGTGAGTGGAGATTGTCGTGTATGCAAAACGAAGAGAAGGACTCTCTTTTTAACCTTCTCTAAGAAAAGTATGACCCTTTTTGCAGGCCGGGTTTTGGTGAATATATTGGATATTTAGTAACTAAATTTAAGGTATGGGGGCAATACGGGCATACACTACAAGGAATTGGTGTTTTCAGGACAAACATTTTTTGTAGCTAAATATAATATTTTCTTCCCTAAAAGTATTTTGAGACAAAAAAAAATCGTTGCGGAGTTTGTGGCTAAAAGTCCATCTGGGAAAGTTTTTTGGGACAAAATTTTGATATTGTCTCAAAAGGCGTCAATTTTGGCAAGAATTCGTATATTTTGTTGCAAAATTTAAACAAATTTCCTCCCTAAAAATTACATTTAACAAGGAAAATTTTGTCCTTGAAAGAATTTTTACACAACTTAAAAAAAAAATCCTCTCAACAAAGTACCTTTTGGGACAAAAAGATTTGTCCTCAAAAATAATTTTTTATAACTTAATTTCCTCCCCAAAACTATATTTTCTCACTAAAAAATACCTTTTGGACAAAAAAGTTTATCTTTGAAAGAGTTTTTTACAACTTACTTTCCTCCCTATAACAAATTTCTCCTTAAAAAGTACCTTTCGGGACAAAAAAGTTTGTCCATGAAATAGTCTTTTACAACTTACTTTCCTCCCTATAACAAATTTCCTCCCTAAAACCTACATTTTTGACAAAATTATGTGCTCAAAAGGAGTTTTAACAACTACATTTACAAACAAGAGGCTATCGATTAAGGTTCCTACAAATGTAAAGTTTAAAACAATACTGTCCCAACACCATCAAGAGGCAATTAACTTGCATTACAATCGGATCCAAAATCATATCAAGCTACATACTTCAAATTTCCATAAAAGTATCAATCTAACTACAAATTCAAATGAGTTTGAATTCTTTGGAGACAAAATTTTATTTTCCTCCCGCATCCTCTTTTTTTGCGACGAACTTCAATCAGTGTTCAAATAAAAATTCAATGTTTCCTCATTGAAGTTTCAACAATTTTACAATTTAGTCCTTTAGTGAAACTATTAGGGACAAACGGATGTTTTCCTCCCAAATGATTACTTTTTGCGACAAATCATATATTTGTGCCTAAAATTTTGTCCCTAAAACACCAATTCCTTGTAGTGATAACACGTTAGGAACTTAGGCATCATAAGAACCCCTACAAACTTTTCAATGAAAAACCACGCCCTTATGCAATGAAAGTAAACCAAACTGGACTCTCATTAGACTTTCTGGACCATGACTGTTACAATGAGAGACGTCTACGGGTGGCCGAAAGGGATTGGGTGTGGTGCAAACAAGGCAATTACAATGGCCGATAGCGCTGCCTCTGGTCGTCGCGAGAGAGTGCGACGGTGAGAGAGGGAGTCGTGGGTGGCGGTGATTGCTGGTGGTGAGTGGAGATTGTCGTGTACGTAGAACGACGAGGAAAGACTCTCTTTTAACCTTCTTTCAGAAAAGCATGACTCTTTTTGCGGGTGGGTTTTTGTTTAATAAATTGGATTTTTAGTAACTAAATTTAAAGCACGGGGGCAATACGGGTATACATAAGAACTCCTACAAACTTTTACATAGTAAAGATAAAGATAGAGATAAATATAATGCAAATGCATAGTAGTATATTATGAACTGGTTATGATTGCTGTTTTAGTTGATGAACAACTTGACATGACGGTACCTAATCCAAATGTATCATGGATCTTTTTATTAGTATGTAGATAAGACAAAAAAATTAAAAGTTGTGAGAATTTGTTGAAAATTTGTAAAATAAGATTTCAACCAAAGCACAAAACAATCTGGGGAGAGACAAAGTACTGCAAAATGTGAAATGGAGAGGAAAATGGTCTCCGATTTTGAAGCAATCAGTACAAGATGTTAAAAACATGCTTCTTGTGGTAATGAAACCACCGGTGTCAACTGTCAACATAGGAAGTAAAAGAGGACATCTTGTATTCACCGGCACTCGACTGAGTATGCCCATTTGTAATTTAGGGTGTCAAAATATTCCACTGTGAACCAAGTGATCTGCCACCCAGACATAATACCCGTTGAAATTCTTACGGATTACCTTACAAGACGGGGAATATTCAGCCAATATGTGGGGTGAATGAGCACTGACTTGAACTTTGAACTTGTCACGGTCTCTTACCATAGCCTCTGAACACTTTACCATGTTAGAATATCTACGTCAAAATCAATTACATATGAGTGGATTAACTCATGAAATAGTCAACTACACATATCTGAAAACCTTGCAAATGGATGCTAGGACAGTGCTAGAGTTTTAGAAGCCCATGCATGATGTCTCGGGTTCGAATCTGGCTAGACGTATGATATGTTGTAATTCTAAAAAAAGTTTAGAAATATGTAAATATAAGGAGAACCAAGAACATTCATACTATTAGCTTAATAATCCGTGTGATTTAAGATTATAATGCATAGAAGGGAACATACTTGTTTTCTTTTTCAATTGAACCTGATGGATCTTAGAATTACAAAGAAATTATAGATCCTAAACTATAATGATTGGTTGACTTCTCCTTGAAATTATAAAGTTATGAAAGTAAAATATTTGCCAGGAAAAATTAATGGTAGTTGAACAAATTAAGGTTCTGTTACCTCTTGGAATGTGTCCACTACCTGAGACTTTAATGTGACAACTGTCTCCCACACGCGATGAAGAAGTAACCGTTTAGCTGATCAATTTGCAAGAGCCGGACTCAACTTAGAAGAGCCTAGAAGATGGACTTTTGTTATGCCCGAATGGGCCTGTAATGTTTTTCAGTTGGATCTTATTTGGGCTTCAAAGCCTTTAATGCAATGAACCATTTTTCCTAAAAAAAAGTTAAGGTTCTGTTAAATTAAATACACTATAATACATAATTTTAACTTGTAACTTGTTTCTCCCCTGCACCAGGGTTTCAAGACCTTCAAGTAGCAATTGGTTAGATTTAGGAATATTGTTTTGCGAATAAAACAAAATAAAAAATATATCTCTAAATGTTAAAACATTCAAAAAAAATCTCCTCAAAAAAAAAATCATATTTTGATCATAATGGTTTACATTTAAAATCATGTTGGTGTTATATAATAAATCTACTCACTTACACTTCTCCAAGTTACCCTTGTAGTTGTGGCAGACATAAAGTTCATTTTCTGTCAGTACTAACTTTAAATATGTACATGTTTAATATAGGGACTTTTTGAAGTATGATTTCTCATTCCGTGATGTTTTTCCTCATTGGACTAGTCACTGCTGCACTTCCACGGATAGGTAAATAACTAAAATCTGCATATGAATGTTCGTTGTTCCAAAATTTTGTACTCAATCTTTTTCGTATCGCTTATTCGTATTTATTTATTTATTTATTTATTTATTTACAACAGGAGTATATCAAGACCTAAAATTCAAGGTACTGATCTTCATAGTGCACATAGGGTCCGTGGTTTCACAGCCTTTTACGGGCTCCAAAAGCAATAAAAATAACATTTATCTTTATGTTGGATTACCATTTGCATTTCTAGCGTATTTTGTTATCGTGGTACTATGCCTTTATAGAAAAAAAAAATTTCAACGACCACCACGTCTGAGTGCAAAATATGTAGAGTCTTTCCGGACACACAATTTTGTACCGGGAGAGGAAGAGAGCGAGAGTGAGAGTGAGTGTGCAATATGCCTTGAGAAGTATGGGCTCGGGGAAATCATCAGCACTCTACCGATTTGCAGTCACAGGTTCCACAAGGAGTGTATCCGTACCTGGCTGCTCAAATATTTATCCACAGAGTGCCCGATATGCCGCCACAGCTACCACTTGGATGACGTAGAAGGGACTTGCCAATTTTGTTGATTGAAAGTCTATATGGGTATAGATGAAAATGTGATTGGTGTACTAGGTTAATATGTAATAAACAAGTATTAGAGATCCTACATTGTGACTAAAGTGTAAGAGATTTATTTGCTTTAGAAGTTCCCTTACCTGATCTTTCATTTCTTTCAATGTAATTTTTTTCCCACTTGAATTCTCTTTCGCCTATATTCATCCTAACAGAAGTCTCCTGCTCTAATTCTTGAAGTCGTAGAAAATAATGATAATAAACCTTCAGTTCAACAGAGTCTATACTGACAAATGGTCGAATTTAAACCTTAAGTTGGGACAACCGATGTTGGCAGAGTTGGTGATTCCGAGCAGCGATAAAGTATTTCGTGTCTTGAATGGCTTGTCACTATCTCCGCTGAGGAAGAGTCTTAGTTGATATGGGCTCTTTCAATATTATACCTATGAATTTTTTAAGAGAACATTTAATAAAAGAGATAATTCCTATCTCTTAATATTAAATAAGGACGAATAGAAAAAAGGAAGATGAAACAAAAAAATATATTAAATTAGGCAGATACTAACTTTCAAATATTCACACAGAAGCTACAATCCCTCCCTACTATGCATTTTGCCAATTTTCATTTATAGCCTATCATTTGACGGGTTATTATTTAACACGTGAAAATTAAATTTGATAAAATCCACATGTCTACAAATGCTCCCTTTGATATTGATCCACAATGTTCGTTACTTGAATAGGTGGACTTGTCTCAAATCTTTGAGATCGCTAACCTAGATGTGTTCAACTTTCTCAACTTCCTTTTCCCTTTAAATTCTCTCAATGGGCTTCAGTTAAAATTTACCAATCTAGCAGGCCTAGTGGGTACACCCCTTACAAAAACTGCAGCCCAACTGCCTTGTGAGTAGACCCCTTGGTCTTAGAAACTTACAAAGATCTAGTAGGGGAAACATCCTAATTGGATTTAACTTCGGCAACACCAGTGTATATGTTCTTCACGCAGCCTAGAGGAGAGGAAGAGAGACTTGCTGGCATTCTAGGGCAGGTCAGAAGTTCCCGGAACAGTTAAGGAAGGACGGACTTCTTTGTTTTTTTGGCTGCTGCTAGCCTAGCAGAGAGCCTCATTGCATTTTCTACCCATACTATTTTTTCTATATCATACGGAAGCATTCTAGTCCATCTCAAAGTAGAGTAAAGCAACACAAATATCTTCTTATTAAGGTGAACACACGTTGAGATGGAGTCGGCAAGTTTAGGAGTTCTTGGTTGTGTACATCGGTCTACCCTGTAGAGCCAATCGGAACGGTTTGTAGGACTGTTCAATAGATCGAATGATAGATAAGATAAAAAATACGATATATTCTAAATACAAGAACTGGGTAAAGATAAGTAGAAACAGAAGTATAACTTTAAACATTGAACTATTCTACACTTATAACCGTAATACAAAAATTAAAAAAACACGCCACACTATATTTTTATCGGGTGAATCTTCATTGTGTTTTCCGCCTGAGAATGACACTTAGGAGTAAAACCCCACCTGTTAGCAACAACAAGTGCTAGACAATATATTGCAGAAAACATCTAATACAAGATAGATAACGACTTGTCCCTCGGACCAGCTACTCACCACACTACCTTTTGCCTACCTAGTTTATGTAACCTCTTGTCTAGCACCCACGCCTGTGGCAATCCAAGCCTCGTTTGAATCTAGTGCTCGTGCTAGTGACATAAATACACGGTGCACCTCGTACAGGCGTGTACCTAAGACCTTTCCTCCGGTAATTCGTTAAGTGACCACCTCTATCTCAATTTAGTTCGTGTTGTAACAGAATTCCTATTTTAGAGCCCGTTACCAGTTTGTTGTAACGTGTGGGTATTCGAGCAAGAACGACGAAAGCGAAACAAGAACGAGACAGATATTTAATGTGGTTCACTAGCGAATTCGTAACGAACCCGCTAGCTAATCCACGGCCAGAACCAGATATTTTATTGAGATGAGAACCCGATTACAATGCACGCCGTGGCCAGGACGGCCACGGCGGCCACCCGAAACAACACCCACGCACACACACACAAAACAAGCTCTCAAAGTCACCCCTCAAACTCGTCCCTACTGTATGTGTATTCCCCTGACTACTAAACAAAGCCTACCATTCATTTATACTACCATGATGATGATTATGTGGCTTGTTGCCAAAAACAACCCACCAACTTAAGCCTTTCACCGCCCCAATGTTTTAGCAGACTTTGACTATGTTTATTTATTTCCTTATTTGTTTATTGCTTAGACCTCAAGTAATTACTAAAACTAATTCAAGTCACATAACTCAACAGTTCGTGAGTGCACAACTCTGTAAGAAAGATACGATCTGCACCTGAAGAAGAAGAGACTCTTGAGAGCGCACTGTGGCTGACTCTACACGTCCCAAAGAGGGGACCAAAACTTCAGATTTGATTGCATGCATCTAATTCGACAATTTAGGATAATAGATTTGGAAACAAACTAGACTCTAGGATAGTTTTGAGAGAGCAATTCCAGAGTTCAGATTATGTGAGACCTCTATAGAGAATAGACAGTCTAAATCACGAATCTGACGCAAAACCAAAAATAAGAGTGAAACTTTAAATAATTTTAGGCTTTGTCTTACAAATAAGAACGGGATTCTAGACTCATGTAAACTGACAGAAGATTGATCCATAGGGTCAATGAAAAAATAGATCATTAGTTCCTGGATTGATCCTAGAAGAGTTTTCAACAACTTATGATTAAAGAATTGAAGCTGAGGGAAGCTGTAGCGTTGCTGCAAGAGCTTGGAAGCTGAACTGTCGGCCAGGGGGAAGCTGAACCGTTAGCTAGTGATCCACCTCTGTTGTGGCCGAGCCGTAAAGATCTTTCTTTCTCTCTCACGTGTATGAGTGGCTAACCTAATTCTCCTTCTGCTTAAACTCTGGCCCTATATTTTTAGATTTTCAAGCAAGAGAGTTTTAGAGAAAATTAATTATGAATCTCGACTCATATAAATTGATGAAAAGTCCAGCTCTTATTTAGAATAATCAATTAGTAATAAAATAATTTAACTTATAAAGAAAATCCAATATCCGTAAAGAAAATTCTTTTTTAGAAAACCAGTATCAGTTTACTTAGTATAAAAATTAAGTTGTCAAATATTCTTCGCCAATATTTATGAAATTATTCTTAATTAATATAATAAAATTTCCATAAATGAATTTTGAAGCATAATAAAAGCAATTGAATAAATTCGGCCGAAAATAGGAGTAAAAAATATTTAATTACGGCCGAATTTCTCATGAATATAATCCTGCAATATTTTTTTGGATTTGTATTTGAAACTCTTCCAATTAACATTAAATAGAAAACTGATTAAGTCCATAAAAGAGTTCTAATAGAAATACATATTTTTGTGAAATATATTATTCTTATAAAATATATATATTCTTAATTAAAACCTCTTACATGGAAGATAAGAAATAGAATTCTAAAGAATCTCTAAGAAGAATGACTGACTAACTGAAATTGGCAATAGAGCTACACAGAAGGATTATGAGCATGCAGAACTCAACATGGCCTCCACACTAGCTACGCAGCCCCCCCCCCCCATATGGATCAATGCATGGAATGCAAGGGCACCGGGGAGTTACTGGTGCTCTTTGGTCATTTTCCTCTTTAGCAATGTTGACAGTTTAGTCCAAAGACACATGGATTGACGCTACATGAATAATTCTAGACCTAAGATGTAAGGGCATTCTTAGAAATTTCGAATAATGGTTTGGGCTATTTTTGATATATAAAAAGTACTTTGTATTATTTATTCCTTTTTATTATATAAAATTTATGATATTTATATATATATATATAGATATTAATCAGGAAAAACATTTTTTTGTAGTTATTACATTATATTTTAATATTTAGCCATTAGTTAGATGTATTAGTTATTTAAAGTGCAACGGGTTGTATAAACCATTTAGAACGTGACCAAAATATAACACTTTAACTAATTCGTTCGTAACCAGCCACCGCGTCAAGCGGTACTCCTCCCACATCCAAAAGTTTTTTCTGTCATCTTCTTCATTCTCCTTCCCTGAACAGGAGAACGACTTCTCCATTGCCGACTTCGAATCCTTCTCCGAATCAACCTCCACACTGCCAGAAGTTTGTCCGAATACACTCCTTATCTCACCCAAAGATGAATTCGACCCAAAATCGGACCGAATCTCCCCAATTTCTCATCCCAATTCGAACCTGAAACCTCCTCCCGCCGAACTCCATCTCCTTCCCGGACTCTCTCCGCCGAAGCCTAAAAGTGTGTAATGCTGGAATAAACAGGATCTTAATACTCTAAAGGGGGGGGGGTTGAATAGAGTATGCAAACTTATGTTAAAAATGACCTTTTAAAACTTAAAAGAAAACATAAGATGGAATCTCAAGCCTTTGGAAAGGTTTGAACAAGTTTGATACTAATAGAAGCAGTCAGGAGCTTCAAAGCTTTGAGAATGAAAATCCTCCAAAGCTTTGGAGCTACCTATATTGAGCAGTTATGAATGCAGAATGAATGACAGCAAAGTAAAGAAATTAACACAAGGATCTTTTACGAAGTTCAGCCACCAATGGGCATTGATGCGCAAACTAACGTGCTATCGCAAGTGTACGAATCTTGTAGTACCGGGTGCAATTAGACTCGGATTATCGTTCCCACGAGGACTGTTTCGGGTTTATTCACGTTGTCAGTTTCGGTTTTCCAAGAGTAGTAACCAGGAGGAGTAGGTTGTGATTATATTGACTAAACTAAAAACAGAAATTAAAAACGTAAATATTTTTGTGACGTTTTCTGAAAGAAGCTGATTTGGTTGTAACGATAATAGATGAAGGCCAGGCTCCAGGATCCCCTAGGGTTTCTACAGATTTTAGTTTTACGTTCGTTTATGAAAACACTCAGCAGTTTCGGTATCTGTGCAACGTACCAGTTGTGCAGCGACTTTTCAGCTTCCACACGTAATCCCGGTCCTGCAGATTTTCGGATTCTTGTTAAGCTGCCTAAGTCTGCAGTCTCGGTCTAATCCTGTTAGGGTTTCTAACCTGTCCGAATGGCCCGGGTCAAATTCTCTAACAGTTGGTCTCACGTTTTTCTATGCTAGCCCTATCTCCCTTTCTCTGGTCGGTCTATCAGGGTAAGGTACTAAATCCCGGTTTTTCTTCCTAACCCTAACTTGACGTTTTCACCTACAAGCTCGGGTCTATAGCAATCCTGGGTGATCAATTCTATCATGCATATACGATAATAATCAAACCAGAATAACAGATACAACTTGCTGAATTAAGACAATCATCATGAATCCATAAACGTAGTAATCATAAAATCTGAGTACGAAACCCTAGGTTCACCGAGAACCTAGGTGAAAAGTTTAGCTACGGCTAGACATAATACAAAACGCAGTTTCTGAATATAAAGAGAGAGAACGAAATCAAACTAAGTCTTCGAATCTCGAATCGCGCTTTCGTGCTCTCCGTGAATGCTCCGACTTGGCCCTCGGTTGTGCTGTGAATTGTGCTGTGTCTTCGTGTGTCTTCAAAACGGGTCTGGACGAGTCTTTAAATAGTGCTGTTTCCTGAAAACGCTCGTGCTCGAAATTACGGAATATGCCATCGGTCCACCGTCTTTGTCAAAAAGTCAAAACTGGCTGCGTATATACGCAGGGGTTGCGTATATACGCAACCAGGGCCCAACCAAGATCCCCCCACCTCCCCACTGCCTGCGTATATGCGTATATACGCAGGCCGTGGGGTAGGTGGGGCCCACTTGGTCCTCTGGTGGGCCAGGACTGGTCCCCTGGGTCCCACTCTTCCTCCTGATGCTCCCGGCTTGCCTCTTCGGTGCTCTTCTGCTTTTCCGTGTCTCTGTCGTGTCCCGGTCTTGTGCACGTTTCCCGAGACGGTCCCGGCTCGGTCCCGGCACGCTTCCCGATGCACCTCCCGAACCTGTTCCTGAAAAGGCAACACGAACGAACACCCGCGATCATATCCAAATATAGCAAGAAATGAGCAGAAATAAGCAGAAATCCAGCAAGTACAAATAAACGTCTCGTTCTAGATTCCGGGGCATTCTAAGGCATTTTCCGGCAAAAACCGCTAATTCCAGCACAAATACTCGTGAAATCAGGCTAAAAGATAACCCCTAATTGGGCGTTATCAAATACCCCCGCACTAAACATTGCTCGTCCCGAGCAATCCTGCCAACTCTAGCCTGCATTTCCGTCCTCGTGACTGACTCTGTACATACCCTACCGTTGCATACACTTTCGACCCGAACCCTTCAACCGGACGACTCGATAGAAAAACTGACTCAGATAGAATATACACTGACTCAAACGACTCAAAACAGACTAGTGACAAAAATATTTTTGGCGAAATCGGGCAACCTCAAAAACAGAAATAGTGTGTCCTCGGGATCTCATCCTTTTCAGAATTTACTTCCCTGCAAGCGATCGGTAAGTCTGAACAGATTTATATGGTGGATTTAAGCACTGGACCGAAGTACTATTACTTTGGTTATCAAACTGAGCAAATCCCTAGCTAACTTACCATCCGAGCTGTTTCCGAAAGGATCTATGTCTAATCAGGTAGGATAGATATATGCATCAAGGTACGGCCTAACCCTACATGTTATGACATTCTCACAATTTACCAAACTCACACCCCCTCACCGAGATCCCGAAAAACTGCCCGAAACACCTAAGTTCCTGCTTTCCCAATTCTCCTGTCCCCCGGTGTGTCTTCGCCGTGCTCGCGGCCACAAATGTGAAGCGGTGCAAAACGTCTCGAAAATTGTGCCACTCACTCATCTTTTTATTTAAACAACAAAAACACAAAACAAACTAAAAACTAGATCATAATGATTTTTCTTTTTTTCTTTTTCTTTTTTTATTTTTCTTTTTTTTTTCTTTCTTTATATTTTTTATTTTTTATTTTTTTATTTATTTATTTTTTTTTTTAACACAACTATACATACAAACTCACACGAATATCAACAATACGAAAACTGGCTAAAGCTGAGTGAGTGAAAATAATTCTCTGTGGTGGGGTACGTAAAATGTCCTCATGTGATGTACCCCCACACTAATCCTGGAGCGCTGATCCTGTAGTCGAGATAATACAGTGCAGTCCCACCGAACCTCCTCATCACCAAAGATGTAGAAAAACGGCACAACCACCAATTGACCCTACAACCCCCCGGAACCCCGTTTTGTGCGAAAAGATGCTCGCACGCGACTAACTCCTTCTGTGGTCACCATGTAGTGAAGTGATCCACCTCCGCAAATTAATGCACTGTCGCCTCTCACTCACCCTGTCCTTCCCTCGAAAAACGTGTCAAAACCGAAACTGTCCAAAACTGATATCTCATGAAGCTCCCCTATCTAAAACCTGTCCCCTACTCACTCCCTCCGTCATAACACGTAGAATAGCCAACTATCGACTGATGAGGTCTCAAAGAAGGCTGCCTAGGCTAAAGTGGCTACGAAGAAATAGGGTAAATGGCTTCAAACGGGTTGACTAGTTGGACCTAGGGGTAAGAAACAGGACGTGAGGTCCCTTGATAGCCAGTCACTCCACCGAAAAATGCGATGACCGTGACGGCGCCCGTGGGCGGGTTGTCGACTACCTATGTGACGGCGGTGTAGCAACTAGTCGGATTTTTCGCTCAGTTGATAACTACTTGCGGATTCCAAAGGTCACTGGCTCTCACCTATCTACTATACCTCGGTGCAAGTTTTCTTTTCTTTCAAAGGATTCAAACTCAATTTCTTCACTGTTTTCGTTCTCTCGATTGCCCTTTCTCAAAATTTTCTGATTTTAAACTTTTTTTTTTTTGAAAAATCATTTATACTTGCTGTTTGCGTATATACGCAGGTCCTGCGTATATACCCAACCAGCAGCATAAAAAAAAATTTTAATTTTTCAAATTTTTTTTTTTTTAATTTATAATTTATATACAATGCATGGCCAGAATGATTATGGTGGGTTGACTCAAATAAAGAAAATATGCTGACTCAAAAATAAAAATAAAAATAAAAATAATACGAAAAAACGTGCAGACCGGGTTAATGCAGACACGACTACCACCCCCCCACTAAGAGGTGGCATGCCCTCATGGCACTCACTCGTCCGGAAAAAATGTCGGGTCTGACCCGGTCTCGGACGTACCAGATATGCTACCCGATGAGCTGCTCTCTGAATCAGTCCTAAATACCGGCTGGCGTGCCCGTGTACGGGGCCGGTAATCCGAGGACTGCGACTCGGACCCAGTCCAACTGCTAGGTGGCTGGGACCGCAAAGTCGTCCTGCCACTAGACTGCTGATGAGTACGGGCCCCAGTCTGCTGGGTACGGGTCCCAGTCTGTCGGGTACGGGTCCCAGCCTGACGACCCGTAGGCTGCCGGGATCGTGTCCCGGGCTGCCGTCTCTCCTGTCTGGCAGGTGGCGGTGATGGCTGAGCCGGTGGTGGTGGTGGCTGGGTCGGGGGTGGCGGAGCAGACGTGTACTCGCTAGAGTCCCCGTCATCCGACCATCCCTCGGTAAAGCTACTGGAGTAGGTGGGCGGAAAATACAGCGGGAGTGGCGGGTCTCGGCCTGCGTGCCGAGCCGCATCCCGCTGCTCCTCTCGAATACTCGCAAGGGCAGCCTGGGTGTCCTTGGTGACCTTCCGCTGAGTCCGGCGGACATGCGTCACCGCTCTCCAGATCTTGCCCACTCCCTCTAACACCTTCTCTCCAATGGACTTGCGTCCACCCCGACAGCCCTCAAATCTCTCATCCACTCTGGGCAGTCTTCGGGGCGGGGCCGGTCTAGCTCGTGGGGCCGGGTTGGCCCGTGGGGCCGGGCTCTCTCTCTGATGGGCAGGCTGAGGCTGGGCATTCCTCTCCGTCCCCTGCCTACTCGACTCGGGGCGCTCACTCTCTCGAGAAGTACGGCATCGCCGGAGTCCGGCCGGTGCCTGGCGACTGACTGGTCGCTCCTGAGTCGAGCGTCTCCTAGGGGCAGGGGCAGGGGCAGGTGCCGGGTCCTCCTCCATAAAGTCGTCATCCTCATCGAGGTCAACAACTGGCGGAGGCGGGCCCGGGTGACGAGTAATAAGCTTCCTATAAGGCCGTAGCAAAGGAGGCGCTAAGTCACCCTGTAAATCATACATCGGAACCTCGTACTCCCGAGCAAGTTTGGCAATGAGGTTGGCGTACCCCAGTCCCTTCTTGCTACCGGAGCAGTTCCGCTCCATCATATACACCCAAATCCGACGAGGAATGTCCACATCTCGTCCCAGCACAAGGCAATAGACTAAGAGTACGTACTCGAAGTCAAGGTAGGTGAAGTGTTTAATACCTACAACCCTGTTAACTACCCACTCGGCCCACCACCGTGGCGGGCCGGCAATAAAATGAGAATGCAATTTCTTGCCGATCTCGCCTGGCCCCTCTCTCTCGAAATGGGCACCCGGGTGCCCCCCAGTCACAACCCGCAAAAGCTCAGCATCGCTCGGCGGGTAGTCAGCACACTCGGCATATGCGCACGAGATGTGACGCATCGGAATCTGATATGCTTGGCGGATGGTATCCGCCGTGAGCAATATAAACGTGCGCCTAAGATAGACCCAACGGACATCCCCATTGGCTTCCCCCTCCCCCCTGTGCATGAGGTTCGCGTAGAACTCTCGCACCAAATCAGTATCGGACAAGTCCGGGAACCCCGCTAGTGACGTCCCGAAAATGTCCGGTCGACTCGCATAAGCGGCCATCTCTGGCGGCATGTAAGTATGGTCGACCGCAAACTGGTAGTCTATGGGAATGCTATGACTCATTTTGGTCGCGGTCATAAAATAATATTGGGCGTGATAGGTAACGAACCTAAAACTGTCAAATAGCAAAGGGGTAAGCTCTTCCGGCTCATAATCCGTAGGGATGTCATCTCGGTTATGGTCTAAGATGGGCACATGAAACTCCATAACAGCCTAAAATCTCGAAAAACGTGCCGACTCGGGAAATAGAGCAAAACGTGAAACGTGCACAAAATTAGTGGGTCGCAATAGGTAATCCACCTAAGATCTACCAGAGGTCCACACGGCAAGTGCCGCTCCAAATGCAAAAATTACCGAAAAATAACGGGCCCGGCTACGGGCCGTGCCAAAACGGAAAATCAAGCGAGGGATGAGATTTTCGACCTTCCCTAAACAGGGGTGAAGACCGGTGATTCTGCCCGGAAAGTCGCCGGAAAACCGCCGGTGGTCGCCGGAAAAGTCGCCGGAAAAGTCAACTGCCCGGAATTGAATTCCGAGCCCACCAAATCGAAGCCCTCGATCTCCTCGTTCACGTTCCCTTCTACGGATTTTGCAAGTTCTTGCTCTAACACCTCCGAATCTGCACTTTTCTTCAAGAACACCTCACTTTTTGATGGAACTTGCTCTCTCGATTTTCACTTGTTTCTGGATTTGGATGGATGAATCTTGCTCCTTGCGACGAGGGGATTCCAGAAATGTGCCCGGAATTTGATTTGGAGGTCCGAGTCAAAAAATTTGTTCTTCAAGTGAGAGCAAATGGAGGTAGAGAGAGAAAGAGAGGTGCCAACAATGGAGTGGCCGGCCCCCTCTCTCATTTAAACCCTAAAAAGTGCAAAATGACCAAAATGCCCTTGGGGTTTTGAAAAATTTCAAATTTTTTTTTTTCTTTTCTTTCCTGTTTGCGTATATACGCAGTACCGCGTATATACCCAACCAGAAATCAACCAAAAAACGAAAAAAAATTGCATCTTTGCCCCACGGGTTGCGTATATACGCAGGGGCTGCGTATATACGCAACCCGAGGGCAAAGATGCAATTTTTTTTTTTCAAAGTTCTCTCTCCCCCTGCTTTCCTGATCTTGGCTGTTTTGGATGATTCTGTTTCTGCACACTTTCAAATTCAACGTTAAAAACCCGCTCATCTCGCCTCTCTCGAAAATTCAGAACTGACATACTAATGTAATAACTAATAAGACTAACTAAATAAACGATAAATTTTGGGTTGCCTCCCAAACTGCGCCTTGTGATTTACGGTCGACGGCCCGACCTTGTTACCTCTTACGGGTCATCAAAATAGACCGGGTCTATTTTGACGACTTCGGCGGTCTCGAGATACGGCTTGATCCGGTTCCCGTTCACCCTGAAGCTGGAGTTGTCTTTTGGATTTTCCAGCTCGAATGCTCCCCAGGCAAAAATCTGCTTGATGATGAACGGTCCCGACCAACGAGACCTCAGCTTTCCCGGAAAGAACCGCATCCGGGTATTGTAGAGAAGCACTTTGTCGCCTTCGTTAAACTGCTTTGGCGTGATACGGTGATCATGCCACTTCTTTGTCTTCTCTTTGTAAATTTTGGCGCTCTCGAAAGCCGTTCTGCGGAATTCTTCCAATTCCAGCAGTGCCATCTTCCTCTTATCCCCCGCTAGGTTCTGGTCCAAGTTCAGCAGTTTGATGGCCCAATACGCCTTGTGCTCCAGTTCCACCGGTAAGTGGCACGCTTTCCCAAAAACGAGCTGGTACGGTGACATTCCCAGCGGTGTTTTGAAAGCTGTCCTGTAGGCCCAAAGCGCATCGTCTAGTCTGACGGACCAATCCTTTCGGCCGAGATTCACTGTTTTCTCGAGTATGCTCTTGATCTCTCGATTCGACACCTCGGCTTGCCCGTTCGTCTGCGGATGGTAAGGTAACGAGACTTTATGCACTGACACGCCGTACTGTTTCAGAACTTTCGCAAAAACTCGATTGATGAAGTGAGAGCCCTCGTCGCTGATCATTGCCCTGGGAGTCCCGAAACGAGTGAAAACGTTGCGTTTCAGAAAACGCTCAACGGTAGCTGCATCGTTTTTCTGACACGCGATCGCCTCGGTCCACTTTGTCACATAATCTACTGCCAGCAGAATGTAAAGATTCCCCATCGAAGAAGGGAACGGACCCATGAAGTCAATCCCCCAGACATCGAATGGCTCTACCTCCTGCCACACGGTCATCGGCATCTCGTCCCGGTGTGACGTGTTTCCTGTCCTCTGGCACCTATCGCATCCCTGCACATAGTCGTGACAGTCTTTGAAGATTGTCGGCCAGAAAAACCCGGACTGCAGTATTTTATGCGCTGTTCGCGTTCCCCCAAAATGACCCCCACACTGTGATGAGTGGCAGTGTCGGATCACGTTCCAGGCCTCGTGGGTCGGGATACACCTTCTCAGGATGTTGTCGGCCCCCTGTTTGAACAAGTACGGGTCGTCCCAGAAATACTGTCGACTCTCGGCAATGAACTTTTTCCGCTGCGACGGGGTGAGATCCTCGGGAAGCGTGCCAGTTACCAAATAATTGGCTATGGCATAGTACCATGGTCTCCCGATTTTGACTGCCATGATGTGCTCGTCCGGGAAGTTTTCCTTGATCGGCACCGGGTCCACCTTCACGTTCTCAAGTCTGGATAGGTGATCCGCTACCACGTTCTCAACACCCTTCTTGTCCCGGATTTCCACATTGAATTCCTGCATCAGTAGTACCCATCTCAACAGTCTCGGTTTTGCGTCCTTCTTGTCCAGCAGGTATTTCAGAGCACTATGGTCGGTAAAAACGATAACTTTTGACCCGACCAAATAGGGCCTGAATTTGTCTAGGGCGTACACCACGGCCAGCAGTTCCTTCTCTGTGGTGCCATAGTTGAGCTGGGCATCGTTGAGTACCCGGCTCGCATAATAAATGACGTGGCATACCTTATCCTTTCGCTGTCCCAAAACTGCCCCGACTGCGTAGTCGCTGGCGTCACACATCAGCTCAAACGGGAGTGACCAATCCGGCGTGGTTATGACCGGGGTTGTGGTCAGCTTCTCTTTCAAGTGGTCAAAAGCTTGCCGACATGCTGCATCGAAATCAAAGGGTACGTCTTTTCCGAGTAACGCGCAAAGTGGCTTTGTGATCTTGGAAAAGTCCTTGATGAATCTTCGGTAAAATCCTGCATGTCCCAGAAAACTCTTGATCGCCTTTACGTTCGTCGGGTATGGAAGCTGCTTTATCACCTCGATCTTAGCCCTGTCCACCTCGAGTCCCTTGCTGGAAATTCTGTGACCCAGCACGATCCCCTCGGTGACCATAAAATGACACTTTTCCCAATTGAGCACCAAATTTGCTTTCTTGCATCGGATCAGAACCTGGCCCAAATGGAACAGGCAGTCATCGAAACTGTCCCCGAAGAGTGAAAAGTCGTCCATGAACACCTCCAGATTTTTCTCGATCATGTCGGAAAAAATTGCCATCATACATCTCTGAAACGTGGCAGGGGCGTTACACAGCTCGAACGGCATGCGCCGAAACGCGAACGTACCGTACGGGCAGGTAAACGTCGTCTTTTCCTGATCCTCCGGGGCTATGCAAATCTGATTGTACCCGGAATACCCGTCCAGAAAACAGTAGTAGGCATGATGGGCGAGCCGGTCCAGCATCTGGTCCATGAATGGCAGCGGGAAGTGGTCCTTTAATGTTGCATCGTTTAGCCTCCGATAGTCCATGCAGATCCGCCAGCCCGTAACGGTGCGCTGCGCAATCTGCTCCTGATCATTATTCTGCACCACCGTAATACCCCCCTTTTTGGGCACGCACTGGACCGGGCTGATCCATGTGCTGTCCGATATGGGGTAGATGATTCCCGCTTCCAGCCACTTCATGACCTCTTTTCGCACAACGTCCTTCATGTTCGGGTTCAGTCTCCGCTGGGGCTGAATCACCGGTTTCTTGCCTTCTTCAATTCGGATCTTGTGCATGCAGTAGGAAGGGCTGATCCCCTTGATATCTGCAATCGTCCAGGCGATTGCTTCCTTATGCTCTCGCAATACTTCCAGCAGTTTCTGCTCCTGTTCCTGAGATAAACGAGACGAAACAATTACGGGCAGAGTACTATTTTCACCAATATACGCATACCTGAGATGGCTCGGGAGCGGTTTTAGCTCCAGTACGGGTGGCTCCTTGAGTGACGGGACCAGAATCATCTTTTGCCCGCCGTCTTCGTCCCGGTGCAAAGTGGTCCAGTCCTCGGCTCTCATGGCGTGCTCGCACCGAGTCTTCTCCTTTTCTTCCCCGTACATGCTGTCAATCTCTTCCCATAATTGGTCCATCTCCTCGTTTTCCCAGCCTTCGTCCACCACATCGATAGCAAAGATGTCCTCGTGGTCGTAGTAGTTTGGCAGTTGCAGATTTTTGAAAACGTTAAATTTCACTTTTTCCTCGTTAATCTGCATGGTCAGCTCCCCGCTCTTGCAGTTTATCATTGCTTTGCCCGTGGCCAAAAACGGCCTGCCAAGTATGAGCGGTACCTCCCCTGCCTCCATGTCCAGGATGACGAAATCTGCCGGAAAAATAAGCTCGCCGACCTTGACCAGAATATCTTCGATAACCCCGTAGGCCTGTTTTACGGACCTGTCTGCCATCTGCAGCATGATTCTGGTGGGTCGGGGTTCACCGACTTTCAAACTTTTGAAAATCGTTAGCGGCATCAGATTGATGCTGGCTCCTAGGTCACACAGGGCCTTTCCTGTGTAAGCGTTACCTAGGGTGACCGGTATGACGAAACTGCCAGGATCCTTTCTCTTCCTCGGTAGCCCATTCTTCACACAATTGCTCACTTCTGCCGTCAGGTTTATGGTCTCGAAATCGCTCATTCGCCTCCTCCCATACAAGATGTCCTTGAGGAATTTGGCGTAAGTGGGCATCTTAGCCAAAGCCTCAGCAAAAGGTATGTTAATCTGCAGCTGCTTGAACATCTCGAGAAACCTGGCGTAGTCCTTGCTGTCATCCCTCTTTCGTGTTCGCAAGGGGTACGGGACCTCCTTGGAGACGGGTACAGTTTCTGCACCTGTCTCGTTCTGCACTGCATCCTGCTCAACCGAGCCCTTTGGCTGGGGGCGATCGACTGTGCTGTTATCCTGGCCCGACAAGTTGCGTTCTACTTCTTTTGAATTTTCTGCACGTGCGTGGCTGGGATACGGTGGATCCTGCAGTGCCAATCCACTCCGAGTGGAGATAGCATTGATCTGAGCCCGTGGATTATTTACTGTGTTCGAGGGTAGGTTTCCTGGCTGTCTCTCCGTTAGCTGCTGTGCTAACTGCCCCACCTGTACTTCCAAAGCGCGCAGTGACGTTTTGGTTGTCTGCATATCTGCCGTCAAGGTGTCCATGTGCTTGAACCGGGACTCCATGGTCTGGAACATGGACTTGATTTCTTTCATCTGAGCGTCGTACTGCTGTGCTGACGGGACTGTCTGAGCCTGCTGGGCCGGGGCAGCCTGCTGAGCTGGTGGCCTGTGCTGGAACCCCAGTGCATAAACTGCTGCGTTCGGGTTTCCGTACCGAAACCCGGGATGGTCTCTCGTGCCCGGTCGGTACCGGCTCGGGTCCCACTGCTGCTGTACGTAGTTGGTATCTTCAGTCCTTAGCTCCTCAATGGCTGTGTCCAGATCCGGTTCCTCGACTGCTGCAACAGTCTTCTTATCCGAGTAGACTTTCTTGACCAAATCGTGAACGATCTTGGCCAGATTGTCTATCCGGTCATCTTCTGCAGGTTCGGCTCTGGCCGCCATCCTGCGATCGTCAAATAGTCGGGTGTCCTGCTTGGCCAACTGCTTCATCAGGTCGTACGCACCTTCTTTGTCCACGTGATACAAGAAGTTACCCCCGGCCTCTCTGTCAATCCTGTCGGCGTTCTCCCTGTCTAGGGCATGGTAGAAAACCTGCAGAATTTTTGCGTCTCCGAAACCGTGGTTCGGGCACCGTTTGACCAATCTCATGAGCCTGTCCCATGCGTCCACCACCGTCTCCCCCATCTTTTGTCTGAATGACAGGATCTCGCTTTGTAACTGTATGACTCGGGAGGCGGGATAGAACTTCGCCAGAAAATCTGCGACACACTCCTCCCATGTGGTGATGGATCGGGGTGGTCGGGATTCGAGCCAGTCTTTGGCTACTCCATAAAGACAGTACGGAAATAAGATCAACATGAGTGCCTCTGCTTCTACCCCCTTGTATCTGACCTTGTTGCAGTAATCTTCGAACTTCCCGATGAAATCGTTCGGGTCTTCGTCGGCCCTGCCATGAAACGGGCAGAGAGTTTGTACCGTCTGGATGGTGGATGGTTTGATGTCAAAGTGCTCTGCGGTGATCTCGGGCACCACAATGGCTCGCTCATGCCCCCCGGTGGGGACCTCGAAATTTTCCACCAACGCCTTCCCAGATCGGTTATATGTTCTCTGGTTGCTTCGGGCAGCAAGTCCCGCTGTGACAAGCTCCTCAATGTACCTAGCCATCTGGGCTGGGGTACGTGTCTCTCGTTCCTGACCACCGGCTGCGGTGTTCTCGGGTGGATCTCTCTCGTTGGTCGCCATCCTGCTTTCTCGGTTTCTGCGGTTCTGTTCGGTATATAGCTTTTCCGGGTTGTCGAGTGGTGTCACAAAATCGCGAGGCAATCTGGGCATCAACTAAACAGTCCTGAAAACGCAGATTCGAAAACGCAGTGAGATAAAAAGAAAAATAACGAAACTGAAAATAAATAAAAACTCAGAAAACTAATTCTGACTACTAAATAGACCCGGGTTCGATCCCCGGCAACGGCGCCAAAAACTTGATGCGCAAACTAACGTGCTATCGCAAGTGTACGAATCTTGTAGTACCGGGTGCAATTAGACTCGGATTATCGTTCCCACGAGGACTGTTTCGGGTTTATTCACGTTGTCAGTTTCGGTTTTCCAAGAGTAGTAACCAGGAGGAGTAGGTTGTGATTATATTGACTAAACTAAAAACAGAAATTAAAAACGTAAATATTTTTGTGACGTTTTCTGAAAGAAGCTGATTTGGTTGTAACGATAATAGATGAAGGCTAGGCTCCAGGATCCCCTAGGGTTTCTACAGATTTCAGTTTTACGTTCGTTTATGAAAACACTCAGCAGTTTCGGTATCTGTGCAACGTACCAGTTGTGCAGCGACTTTTCAGCTTCCACACGTAATCCCGGTCCTGCAGATTTTCGGATTCTTGTTAAGCTGCCTAAGTCTGCAGTCTCGGTCTAATCCTGTTAGGGTTTCTAACCTGTCCGAATGGCCCGGGTCAAATTCTCTAACAGTTGGTCTCACGTTTTTCTATGCTAGCCCTATCTCCCTTTCTCTGGTCGGTCTATCAGGGTAAGGTACTAAATCCCGGTTTTTCTTCCTAACCCTAACTTGACGTTTTCACCTACAAGCTCGGGTCTATAGCAATCCTGGGTGATCAATCCTATCATGCATATACGATAATAATCAAACCAGAATAACAGATACAACTTGCTGAATTAAGACAATCATCATGAATCCATAAACGTAGTAATCATAAAATCTGAGTACGAAACCCTAGGTTCACCGAGAACCTAGGTGAAAAGTTTAGCTACGGCTAGACATAATACAAAACGCATTTTCTGAATATAAAGAGAGAGAACGAAATCAAACTAAGTCTTCGAATCTCGAATCGCGCTTTCGTGCTCTCCGTGAATGCTCCGACTTGGCCCTCGGTTGTGCTGTGAATTGTGCTGTGTCTTCGTGTGTCTTCAAAACGGGTCTGGACGAGTCTTTAAATAGTGCTGTTTCCTGAAAACGCTCGTGCTCGAAATTACGGAATATGCCATCGGTCCACCGTCTTTGTCAAAAAGTCAAAACTGGCTGCGTATATACGCAGGGGTTGCGTATATACGCAACCAGGGCCCAACCAAGATCCCCCCACCTCCCCACTGCCTACGTATATGCGTATATACGCAGGCCGTGGGGTAGGTGGGGCCCACTTGGTCCTCTGGTGGGCCAGGACTGGTCCCCTGGGTCCCACTCTTCCTCCTGATGCTCCCGGCTTGCCTCTTCGGTGCTCTTCTGCTTTTCCGTGTCTCTGTCGTGTCCCGGTCTTGTGCACGTTTCCCGAGACGGTCCCGGCTCGGTCCCGGCACGCTTCCCGATGCACCTCCCGAACCTGTTCCTGAAAAGGCAACACGAACGAACACCCGCGATCATATCCAAATATAGCAAGAAATGAGCAGAAATAAGCAGAAATCCAGCAAGTACAAATAAACGTCTCGTTCTAGATTCCGGGGCATTCTAAGGCATTTTCCGGCAAAAACCGCTAATTCCAGCACAAATACTCGTGAAATCAGGCTAAAAGATAACCCCTAATTGGGCGTTATCAGGCATACTCTCCGCTTGAGGGACTTGATCCTTCCAGGATTTAAACAACTTCTTATTAATCACATACTAAGCCCTATATCTCAAGCCTAAGTGAACTACCTTACACTTATACATCTTGTGGTACCAAACCTATCTAGTTTCAGCTACAATCTAGTGAAACAATAAGAATCTCTTGTTGTCACTTGAACAACTAACTTACTAAGGTTGGTGAGGCTAAGAAATTCAAATGAATAATACAATGAAAGCTCAATGAAGAACACAGAAACAGGTTAAGCAATAATGCTCAGATGTGTTCTTCAGAATCTGGATGATTGATCTTCTGTTTGATGAATCCTTATATGAATGAATGAAGAGTTGAATGTTGATCTTCCACAAATGAAATCTCTTCCTTTCTCAGTGTTTGTGCTATCTCTTCTCTTGGGAATTCAAATCTCTCTTATAACAAACTGCTGTAACAAACCGGATAGATTTTAGGAACAACCTTCCTGAAATTTGACTAGCTGATTTGATTTGTTTGGAAGGTTTGAACGACGAACAACCCTGCACAACTTAATCACAAGATCAAACACAGTCCAGATAATGTAGCAAACATGAACTGATCAAATTAAACCATAAACTTAGCAAAAACTGTTCGCAAATTTAAATCTATACATATAACCTGTATATATATAGACAAAATAATAATCAGCAACAAGATTGAGACTCAAGACAAGTTAACAATCAAATACTTAACCAGCTGGAATCTGCATCAAGAATTTGTTAGCCAAGATAGTTCCTCACAAAAGTTTATGGACACCTCCAAAGCTTTGGAGCTTTGGATGAGTGTCAAAGCTTTGGCCAGCAAAGCTAATAGTCAATAACCAACAACGTATACACTTTTTCAGCACAATATAATAGTTCAATAACATTTGTGAGAGATAATATATGGCTTGTAAACAATATCCAATTCAATCCTAAGTCTGCAACACAGAAAGTGTTAGCTTGCAGTTAACAAGTTCATAAGCATAACTAGACTTCTTCAAAGCTTTGGAGCTTTGAGAAAACCCATCTTTCATCATATTCAAAATAGAACTCCCCCTGAGTTCATGCAGTCATTAATTCAATGAGATTGAATTATGAAAGCCTATAAAACCCACCTCCGAATACTCGATATCTCACATCAGCTCTCTGTCTCTCTTTTCCCCGCGAGCTCTCTCCCTCTGTTTGTTTGGTTTGCCTAAACAAACCCAGCTGGGAAAATGATCGATCCCAACTCCGACGAAGGGAACCTAGAGTCGCCCGCCTCCGGTCTGCCTTTTTCCAGCGCCGCCACCCTCTCTGGCTTCTCTCTATCCGACGAGCTCTTGTAGCTGCGGAAGTGATTCACCTTTGCCGCCTTCTTCTCCTTTGCGTTCCACTTCGGTAAACATAGAACCTTTCTATTTTGAATTCTAATTCAACTTCTTTACTTTCAATTCACCATGTTGTAGTTATAGGTCTTTTAGTTTTGTGATTTTGAGGTTGTCAATAGTGTTACCGTGGGTGTTGTGGAAAGGAGAGTGTAGTTGAAAGAGCTAATGGATTTTGGGGGATTTTGTATGAACATAAATTTTTGGGGAGGCAAGTGCAGGAAAAGGGGACTGTTTGTGTATTTTATGAACCTATAGGGGTACCTGTTATCTTTGACAAGACAGTTGGGGGTAACTAGTGGTAGTTCTAGGATATGTTTTATTTATAAACTATAAAGAGGAATTATTCCAGTTCTCTTTTATAAAAATAAATTCTTATTGTTTTATAATAATAGACTTAGAAGGATTTAATTAATATAAAGTTGTAATAAATAATTTAAGTATGTTCATAGTAACAAAAGCTAGTTTATATATATATATATACATATATATATATATATATATCATATCTAAAAGTGGTATTCTACTTTAGTAAGTTTTGGTGAGTGAAATAGGGAGTGCTTAATTCTATGACTCTAGGAGGTTGTCCAAGTTGCCCCAGCCAAAGAACGATGAGTGGAAGGATGGGATTACAAAGATGGTGACTGACAAGGCAAAGCATGTTTATCAAGATAAGAAGAATGTGTCTGCAGTGGAGGAGCAAGAATTTGATGCAGCATTGACTCAAGCTGCAAGTGAGGACGTCATCTATGTGTGGGCATAAGGAAAGAGGAACTGGAATCAGGGGAACTTCATGCCATGAACCAGAGATCATCCAGGATTCAGGTATGGGGATCAGGCTGGAGCATCATATGCACCCGAATTTCACCACATGCCAGTTGTGCCAGTTGCTCAGGCGCCACCATCATCTGCATATCAGAATGCTGACATGGCGGATCTTAAAAATATGATGTACAAGATGGTAAAGAACGTGAACACTTTCACTTCACAGGTGGACACATTGATAGCAAATTTGCACATCACCAAGACCTTACTTCGTAACTTGGAGGTCAGGTAGGACAGATTGCCACTCAGCTCTCTTCTAGAGCACCAGGGTCTTTTACATCGGACACGGAGAATGTGCGCCAAGTTAACGCTATTACTACTCGTAGCGGGATCGTTCTTATTGATCCACCATATCCGAGCAACACCAGAGCTGAAGCCTTGAAGGCTAGGGAGCATGAGGTCTTTGACAAGACCCCTGTCATGATCCCCCAATAAAAGGGCGTGACTCCACAGTTGATGACGAGGTAACACTACCACCACCTTCTTTTTCTAGGGATTTTCCTTATCCATTGAAAGCAAGAAAGACAAAGGATAATTCTGAGGAGTACAAGAGTTTCCTATCCATTTTCTCGATATTGCGCATAAATGTGCCCTTGATTGAGGCAGTCAAGATGATTCCTAAGTATGCCAAGTATATTAAAGATGCAATTTAGTTAAGAGGGTAGTGCTAGACTTTAAGATAGTGGACTTACCAGAGCTGGTAATGCTCATGTGTGATGCATCGTTTGCCTCAGAAACAGAAGGATCCGGGAAGCTTTGTGATAGCTTGCACACCTTGCCAATATCAGTTTTTTTGTAAGCTAGGTGTGCAAGCTCGTTCCACGTGGATGAATCTACATTTTTCGGATAAGTCTTACAAGAAAGCTTATGGGGTGGTGGAAGATGTTCTGGTGAAGGTAGGGAATTCCATTATCCCTGCTGATTTTTTTATTCTTGAGATGCTTGTGGGAGATGTTCCGATCATCCCCGGTAAGCCCTTTGTGGCTACTGGTCGAACACTCATCGATGTTGAGAACGGTGAGTTGCTCATGAGGATCAATGATGCGTGGGAAACTTTTCGGGTTTCTAAGACGACCCCACAACAATCTCAGGAGCTGAAACAAATGCTAGTGGCAGTGTAATCATTGCACTCGAGTTCAGGGGTGGTTAGTGCTGAGCCACCAGATTCAAAATCCAAAGTCCATCGAGTTGTGTTGAGGATCCATCAGAAGAAGCTGGAGGAGGAGGCACGTAGTGAAATACTGCCTATCTAGAGGAAGAGAGGTAACTGGGTCGGGCCGTTCACCTTAAATTACAAAGCGCTGATTGGGAGGCAACAGAATGTAGTTAGTTAGTTGTTTTTCGTATTCTGTTTTGATATCAATACATGATTTTGAGGGGTGATAGAGAGTGGGTTTAATATTTCCTATGAGTGTGCAGGACATAGGTACCGAAGACCACTCCAGATTCCCCTTCTTGATACAGGCGCGCGAGGTTGCACGCAAACCGAGGAACAACTAGCTGACTTTGGAGAAACGCGCATAAATGAGAAGTTACTCGAGGTCGAGGAGTAAAAAAATTGTTGTGAAAACCATGGCGACAAGTTGTTGAATCGTGGTTGCACGGATCGAAATCCGGAGCGGAAATCGCGGTCCACGAGCTTAAGTGACAAGAATCGTGCGCACAAGAGCAAAAACGAGAGGAAATGGGGAATTCGCTGGATTTTGGAAAATTTCAAACCAAAATGGACTCCCCACTGTTAATGGAGTTCATTGGTGCGAGAATCGAGGAAAACGGAGGCCAAACGAAGAAATTGGAGCAAAAGGGCACGAGAATCAAGGCCATTTCATGCGAAATGGCCCATTTCGTGCGAAATTGCCAAGACTTAGAAATTTTTTTGGTCCCCATTTCGTGCGAAATGAAAACATCCACCGTTTTTTCTTTTTGAATATCATTTTGGGAGAAATGAGGCATTTTGTGCAAAATCATTTCGCACGAAATGGCCTCATTTCTTGCGAAATGCTGTGGGCTGGTCATTTTTTGAGGGCATTTTTGTCAATTTGGTGGGGGGGGGGCATTAATTCGTCCAACACCCCCATTCGGATCATAACAACCCTTCTTCATCTTCTTTCTCTGTCTAACTGAAGAACACAAATCACCCAAAAACTCAAAACTTGTAAGCTCGGCTACAAGATTAACTCTTGGGGTTTTTAGAGATAGTGAGTAGTTTGAGTGTGTGGGAAAGAGAAGAGGAAAAGCTTCTAGAACACAAATTTTCCGATTCGTTGTTTTGGAGTTGGATTCGGCCAAAGCTAAAGAAGAGACTTTCGAAGGGGACACCGAGGAGCACAAGGAGGTACACTCACCTCAACTTGCTCAAGTTTTCGGAAAATCGGTGAACCATTTGGTCCATTCTTGACTGATTTTTTCGAAACCTGTCTTGTAAGAACGGTACTCCGGGACCGTAGGTACCATACTTTCTCTCGCTTTATTTCTTGCTTAGGCACTTCTAGGGCTTAAATTTTTCGCAAAAATTTTGGTTGCTCTTTACTTGTACATTGGGTAACTTGGCTTAGTTCACTCTAAGACCTCACGTGCACTCGTTTTTTTCATTCTCATTATCATTAGGTCTACATCGGGTATTAATGCTAAGAGGATACGGGGGGTTAGTGGTTGATTATCACTCCATCTTCAATCCTGAGGGGGATGTGGTTATGAGTGAGGGAGAGGAGAATGTGAACGAGGGAGACGGTTCTGGCAACCGCCGGTGCCTCCGTCTCCAATTCGTTATAAGTTGAACTTAGAGATACCTCCCCTTACGGTGATTGTTAGGAGGAATAAGACGGTGACAGAGATGAGCCTTGATGCTGTCTACAGTACCATGTTCTGCAGCTTCAGGTTCGCGAGTACGAATGCCCATATGGCATATTACACTGATTCATTCCTGAAGAGGGAAGGGCTTCCTGAGAAACCTTTCCCGTAAAGAAAAAATATGCCCCAACAACTCAAGGATATCTTCAAGAATGAGAAGCTAGACAATTGGTTTATGATTTGTAAGAAGCCTAGCTCCGCTCTTGCTAGAGAGATCCTTGTGAATGTCCGTTTCTATGATGAGGGGGAGAGTGAGACCCCTAGGCATGTGTAGTGTCGGCGAGCCTACATAGTTCTCACGCCCGAGACTATTGGTTCCTCCATGAACTTCAAGCTTCTTAAGGAGGTCTGTGCCTACCATGATATGATTCCTCGTTTGGATGCTGTTGAGGTTGTCAGTGCGTTTTGTGTTCGGGGGTGGGGGGGTGCCTGGAGCAGGGTGGATTGAGAAACCCACTCTGCCTGAGTGGTCTGTTTTTAGGAAGTTTGTGCTTCCACATGCAAGGTGGATTTGCGAGATTCTTGAGAACTGGGTTTTTGGCGTTACGCCTCAGCCCACCTACTCCTTCCAGTTGTGCACCATGGCGTATTGCCTTTGGAGAGGGAAGCATATCAATGTCCCATATTTCATTTACCGATTTAGGATGGAGTGGACTGAGCGTACTAACCGTAGATCTCCCGGGCACCATTGCCTTCTCCCTAAGCTAGCAAAAGATGTTGAAGTTGTATTGAGTGGTCTACAGTATGACCAAAAGCGTAAGAAGGAGGGAGATCGCAAGTGGGAGAAAATACCTGACCCCGTGAAAGCCCCAAAACCTGTCCCACCCCCAAAGCCTAGGAGGAGCGAGGCCAGTAGCTCCAGCTCCAACGTAGAGCGTCAACTTAACAACATCACACACATGCCTGAGTCCCAGAGACTGCAAGATGATGAGGATAGAGCTAGGTCTCGGAGATAGTTTGACGGTCTCCGGAGTAGTCAACGCCAGCTTGGCCGCAGCTTAGAGCGGCTGAGTCTAGATTGTGCTAAGTAGGGAGGCTTGATTCACGACATGGCGGTAGCGACCAATGTCACTTTGCAGCACCGGCATACCTACGATGGGTTGTCCATTACCAGTCAGATGTGTATCCGGATATCCAAGTCGATGAGGACGAGGAGACACAACCCGACTAGACCCACCGACCCTACGCTTAGGCAGCCGAGTTCTCTTGATTTCATTTTATCTTTCGTTTAGGACAAAAAAGAGCTTAAGTGTGGAGAGATTTTTAGCTATTCGCTAGTTAGCCATTGCATAGCCTTGTTACATGTAGTTTAGTGAGTCAGGTTTGCATGTATGTGTTAGTCGGTTAGATATGCATTTGCATTTGCACGTTTACTTTCTGCATTACTTTCTGCATTGTATATATGTTGTTGCACTTTTATTTATTGAGTCCACCTACCTTATTTTGCTGGTTAATCGATTTGGCCCAAAATGCATATAGAGTTAGGAAATTAAATAAAAAAAATAAAAACATAAAAACTAGAAAAATCCTAAAAATAGAAACAATTGAGAAAAGGGAAACTTAGGACCTAGAAACCGAAGAGAGTCCAGTGAAAGAGCTCATGAGAGTAGGAAGTCCCCTGGTAGGGAAATTTAATTCTAGTATTTTGTGCACAAGTCTCATGAAGGGATGTCCCGGGTATCTAGGAAAGGAAAGGTAGATTACGGCATACTTTTTCCATTATTGTGCTATGAGAATTGAGTCTCTAATTGATTTATTATCCCGTTTTCGGTGGAAACTTGTGGACTCTTATCTGGGGCGAACCTGCGTATTGAGTCAGTTCTATGTGGTACGAGTCTTCGCATAACTGAAGCCGGGAGCGTACACCACCATCTCTTAAGGTGGTTCTAAGAGAAAATCCGAAAAAGCCCACACTCTTAAGCTCTATTGCGTGGTTGTAAAAATAGAGGAGGTTAAATAAAAGAAAATGAAAAATCTGAAAAAACATAAAAAAATTGTGCTTCAAGGAGAAACAACCTAATGTGCTTCCGTGTGCGCGAAAAATTTGGATCAATCCAACGTAGAGCTTAAAAGGGAAACTAAAGTCAAGACGTATATCACAGGAGTTGTTTCTCCCAGTAATGGAAAAAATTCCATTCAAAGTAATAAGGGATAAGAGGGTTTGAAAACCTCAAATGACTCGGCGAAGGAAAATCAATTGGAGCTTGAGATGCCTAGACGCTTTGAGGCAAAAGACGTGCCGTATCTTGGTATGATTTGGTGGATGTTTGGGGATGCCTTAGTGAGTTTGTGCATAGGATCATCATATAATATTTCTTTCCAAGTGTTGTGAAATCTTGAATTGCGCTAGTGAGGATTTGATGACTTTCGGTTTAGGATAGAGAGGTTACCCAATATCGTAAAAAGAAATAAAATATTGTTCTTTCCCTTAGTTGCATTGTACATACTTGAGTTGCATTGTTTATAGCATGTAGTTGCATAGTCGTGTCTTTGTGTATTGAGTCATGAATCGTGTTGGCTAGCGGACAGTAAGTATTCAAAGCGGTGGGGTATGCATTTGATGTTGGTATGCATGCAATATCTCAAGTGTGGGGGGAATTTTTGAGCGTCATCGTTGCTCGAGAGGAGCAAAGAGTAAGTGTAGGGGAATTTGATAGCGACTTTTAGAAGCTATATTTCTCTAGCATTTACCACATGATTCATGTGATTAATTCTAGTCCGGGCAAATTTTATGTGTTGATTTATGTTATATTTGTTTGATTTGATCGCTTGGTATAGTTGTTTGTTGTCTTTGACAGGAAACATGGTTCATGGAGGGATTGGAATCAAGAACGTGAGCTTCGGAAGCAAGGAAGGACTAGGAAAGAGGCTCGGAACCAAGAAGTTGAAGATTCAAGAACATGAAGCCCAGAGCATTCCGCACGAAATTATTTCGTACAAAATGCCCTATTTCGCACGAAATGGCTGCGAGACTTGCGCATTATTTTGGGGCTAAAATGTAATTTTTTAAGACTTTAGCTTCCTCACTTCGGCCTAAGCAACTAGGGGACGGAAATAGAAGAGAGTTGGAGTCTTTCAGATCTAATAACATCAAGGAGATCTAGGAGAAACATCAAGAACAAGGAGACAAGCCCGGATCAAGCGTTCATCATCTTCTTAGCGTTTGATCCACTTTTCTTCCTTTCTCCTTCTTGTATGGAATATTTTGTCATGAATACTATTGTGATGAGTAGCTAAACTCATGCCTAGACATCTATGAAGAGCCTAGGGTTTATGTTTTCAGGATGTTTTCCGGATTATATGACTTTCAATCTTAGGATTTATGGTTGAGTGAGGATTGTTCTAGTTTTTATCACATTGAGTTCTTCCGTTGACAAAGTAGAATGAAGATGTGTGATGATGATTATTGTTTTCTTTATTCGATTGTAGTCTATGCTTAATGAAGATCATAGTTCGTTAATATCTCGTTTATTGTGCTTAAGCCTTAGTAAGTTAGGAGTCATGACCCGGTCTTATTTCTTAACTAGTGAGTGTGCCAGAGCAACTCTACCCTAGTCGGGATGAGTAAACGAGAACATTCCTGATAAATGAGACTGAGAGGTGAGCTGAATATGAATGGCAGGAAGAGGGTAAATTCGGTAGGAGACAGTGAAGTGTTCGTGTGGTGGTCTGAGAGGACATCATTCCGTGCACTATCGTTAGCCTGCTAGAACAGGTATGGCCTGAGAGGGACAAAACGATACCGGTGTTTAGAGCGACATGAGACTGAAATGTGACTGTCAGTGCCAATACCCAGCTTAACTAATGAGTGATTTATCGTTCTAGAACATGGAATCCGGAATCGTCAAAACTTCCCTAGGTGATCTATAGATTGCCTAGCCTTCTCTCCATTGATCTACTCCAAATCAGTTCTTTTACGTTATTCAGTAGTCATTGCTAGTCACTTCTTTGAGGGTGACACCAATCCATTCATCAAAATTTTTACCGGTTACTAAAGTAAATTGAATTTAATTGTTAAATCTATAAAAAAGTACACATCCTTCCCTCGGGTTCGATAACTCGGAGTCCCAAATACTCCATTATATTACTTGACCATATACTTGCTTCTGAACGCGCTAGTAGACCCGCGCCAGTTTTTCGTTGCATCTCTTTTATTATTGTTTGTTTTGGACTGTGGATTATAAATAATGGAATTAAATGACTATTGCATCAGAAAAAAAGACAAAAAAGGAGTCAAAATAGATTTATGAGGATTGATATCCCTAGTTATCCTGGATCACTATATAAGTTACAAGCGAGTTTGTGAGGCTTCCTATAAGTCAAAAGCGAGTTTGTGAGGTATCCAAAGGAAATAACAGCTCTTCATATATTTGTTTATTGATGCTTCATGAGTTTCCTAGCGCTTTCAATTTATCTTTGTATTTTGTGCTACAATGGAGTGGCAGGTAGAAAAACTTTCAAGGTAAACGTTCAATTATTTTTACCACAAGGAGTTTTTATTGACAACTCTATAGCTGGAGTTATCTGAATCTCTTCATTGTAGACTATGTATGGTGATATTTATGATTGCGTTGACTTTTATAAGCAACCGGCATTCAACCACCCTAAGCTTAAGAACCACAATTTTCATCCTCAGGTTTGAATTATGTAACTTTTAATTACATAATGTTGATGCATTCATATTATAGTAATTAATACAAATGTAACAAATTCAATTGAATTGCAGATGAAACCTCGTTTCCTTCCCAAGATTGTAAGGAAAAATACGACGAAGCTTGAGGGCTGCCAAATTGGAACTGTTCCAATTAGGAGAATAACAGGAGGCACCTCAAAAATAGAGTCGTTTGTGGAAGTTAATAAACCATCAGGAATATATGTAAGTTGTAGTTAACTATTTTTATGCATTAACTAACGGGGAAAGTTTTAGTTTATCAAATTAGAAAGAAACAACAATAAATCATATAGTTCTACTTTCTATATAGATATTACTTTTAATGTTTTATTGTATTGGTTGTAAGGTTGCTGGAGTTCGAACCAAAGAAGGCACGAACAAGTATGCTGGAGGACGAATGGTAGTAACTATATACAACCCCCCATTTGTTCGTCCATTAACATATAGTCAGGCTCGGATGCAGATTTCAAGCGGCCTTGACACTATTCAAGTTGGATGGAGAGTAAGTTTTGTTTCTATAACTTTGATAGAAAGTAAAAATATTGGATAAGCATTTATTTTTGTTCCATAGGTTGATCCGTCTCTTCGAGGTGATAATCTTACTAGACAATACATATATACGGAGGTTAGTCAATCATTTTGTTTTGTTTGTTTGGTAGGTTATATTATATTATAACTCTATATCTTGTCATGATCTTATCTAATACGGACAGACAGACAGGTGAGTCACGCTGCTTTGACGCGCAGTGCGGTTTTGTGATTACAGACAGAGAATTCCCTATTGATCAAGTTCTTCAACCTGTATCACAAATTGGGGGAGATACATACATTGATATTTTCAACATTACTAGGGTAAAACAATATACAATCTATTGAAAAGCTCCGACACATTGCACTTGGTATTGATGTTTGATTATTTTTTGTTAGACATGGTTTCTAAAGGTTAAGAAATGGCTTGGTCAACAGGATCAAACGAGTGGGAATTGGTGGTTTGTCTACACACGTAAGCAAGTCGGTATTGGATTTTGGCCGAAAGATATATTCACAGGATTAGGAGACTTTGCTTCAAATGTCGAATGGGCTGGAGAAGTTTACAGTCCTTCAGGAGTAAACGAACCAGTAATGGGATCTGGATACAAGCCGAATATTGATGACATAGATTATGTTGCATATTTTGCAAATCTAACAATCATTAATGAAAATTATACTGCAATGTCTGTCGCTGACTTGGAAGAGTTCGCCACAGACAGATCCTTGTATGATGTCAAGGACAAAGGATATTCTGGTCCATTGCTTGGCCGTTATGCATTTTTTGGAGGTGCTAGATATTAGACCTTTAATGTTTGAAATGGGAGCTTAAGTATATGAATAAATGTATGACATATTATCCGGGTTGCTCTCTCAATGTTTTTTTTTTGAGTTTGTCGTTGCATCACATATACCATTGTTTGTTCTGGACTGTGGATTGTAAATAATGGAATTAAATGACTATTGCATCAGAAATGATAGAAAAAAGGAGTCAAAATAGATTTATGAGGATTGATATCCTCAGTTATCTTGGATCACTATATAAATTACAAGCGAGTTTCTGAGGTATCCTATAAGTCACAAGCTAGTTGTCGGGTATCCAAGGGAAAGAACAAGTCTCCATATACTTGTTTATTGATGCTTCATGAGTTTCCTAGCGCTTTCAATTTATCTTTGTATTTTGGGCTGCAATGGAGTGGCAGGTAGAAAAACATTCAAGGTGAACGTTCAATTATTTTCGCTACAAGGAGTTTGTATTGACAACTCTATAGCTGGAGTTATCAGAATGTCTTTATTGTAGACTATATATGGTGATATTTATGATTGCGTTGACTTTATAAGCAACCGGCATTCAACCACCCTAAGCTTAAGAACCACAGTTTTTATCCTCATGTTTGAATTACATAATTTTAAATTATATAATGTGGATGCATTCATATTACCGTAATTAATAAAAATGTAGCCAATTCAAAGGAGTTGCTGATGAAACCTAGGTTCCTTCCCAAGATTGTAAGGTAAAGCACAACGAATGTTGATGACTGCCACATTGGAACTGTTCCAATTAGGAGAATAACTGGAGGCACCTCAAAAATAGAGTCATATGTGGAAGTGAATAAACCATCAGAACATATGTAAGTTGTGGTTGACATTTTTTATGCTTTAACTATGAACTAATGTGGTAAATTTTAGTTTATCAAATTAGAAAGAAACAACAAGATATCATATTGTACTACTTTCTATGTAGATATTACTTTTAATGTTTTATTGTATTGGTTATAAGGTTTCTGGAGTTCGAACAGAAGAAGGCACAAACAATTATGGTGGAGGAGGAATGGTAGTAACTATATACAACCCACGTTTGTTCGCCCATTAACATATGGTCAGGATCAAATGAAGACTTCAAGCATTCTTGACACTGTTCAAGTTAGATGGAGCGTAAGTTTTGTTTGTATAACTTTGATCGAAATTTTAAATCTTGGATAAGCATTTATTTTTGTTCCATATGTTGATCCGTCTTTTCCAGGTGATAATCTTACTAGACAATACATATATACAGATGTTAGTCAATCATTTTATTTTTGTTTCGTAGTTTATATTATATTATTAATCTATATATGGTCATGATCTTATTTAATATGGAAGGACTGACAGGTGAGTCACGCTGCTTTGAAGCGCAGTGCGATTTTGGGATTACAGACAGAGAATTCCCTATTGATCAAGTTCTTCAACCTGTATCACAAATTGGGAGATACATATGTTGATATTTTCAACATTATTAGGGTAAAACAATATACAATCTATTGACAAGTTCCGACATATTGCACTTGGTGATTGAAAGTTTGATTATTTCTTGTTAGAGATGGTTTCTAAAGGTTAATAAATGGCTTGGTAAACATGATCCAAAGATTTGGAATTGGTGGTTTGTCTACACACGTAAGCAAGTCGCAATTGAATTTTGGCCGAAAGATATATTCACAGGATTAGGAGACTTTGCTTGAAATTTCGAATGGGCTGGAGAAGTTTACAGTCCTTAAGGAGTAAACGAACCAGTAATGGGATCAGGATACAGGCCGAATATTGATGATATAAATTATGTTACATACTTTGCAAATCAAACAATCATAACTGAAAATTATACTGCAATATCTTTCGGTAACTTGGAAGAGTTTGCCACAGACAGATCCTTGTATGATGTCAAGGACAAAGGATATTATGGTCTATTGCTCGGCCTTTATGCATTTTTTGGAGGTGCTAGATATTAAACCTTCAATGTTTGACATTAGAGCTCAAGTATATAGATAAATGTATGACGTATTATCCTCGTTGCGTAATTTCACTTCCATTGGCAACTGCTAAGCTTTGTAGTTTGGTTCATATCCATATTCACATGACAAAAGCATAATTTTTTTAGTAAAGGAACCAGAATCAATATAATATATAAAAGCAAAAAAGGTGCCACATATCTGTCATAGTTATTTTTTATTTTAATTTTATTTTGGGAAAGCCATGTACCATGCCCGTTAGGCTTCATAGCCAACTATGATCTTCCAGGCGTGCCTTAAACAAGCTTAAAATGCCACATCGTACATGAAGCATCAATGATTAATTATGTAAATTGTCTGTTTAATAGTGAGCACTAAACTACTCAATGACATTTCTAATTAGAACATGGAAGTGTGTAATGCACGATAAAATACAGGATCTAATACTCTAGAAGAGAGGGGGGGGGGGGGGGTTGAATAGAATATGGAAACTTTTGATAAAATTTTGCCTCTTAAAATTTAAAACTTATGAAGAGATGAAATCTCAAATCTTTGGAAGAGATTTGAAAGTATGAATAAAACTCCAACTGTGAGATGCTTTAATGCTTTGAGGTAGGAATTTCTCCAAAGCTTTGGAGCTGCTTGCTTTGAACTGAATTTTAACAGGAAAATAAAGCAGTAAAGTAAACCAACTAAACACAAGTATTTTTACAGAGTTCATTCACAATTGGACCTACTATCTTCCAGCGGGATCTGATCCCTCTAGGATTTGAACACACTTCATATTAATCACCTTGATTTAGCCCTACATCTCAAGCCTAAGTGAGCTACCTTAAACTTATATAGCTTGTGGTTCCCAACCTATCTAGTAATAGCTACAACCTGTTGAAACAATAAGAACCTCTTGTTCTTCACTTGAACAAATAAACTTCTAACTTTGCGAGGTTGAGAAATTCAGAATGAATAATACAAGTTCAGTACAGTTTGAAGAACACAAAAAGATAAGCCTTAAAGCTTGGAAGTGTTCTTCAGATTTGAAGAATGATCTTCTTCTCTTGCAGGGTTGATTGTTTTAAAAATTTATTTTTTTTGATCTCCCACTTATAAAAATCTCTTCAATTTCTCTGTTGATCAGCCTCTCTCTCTGTGTTTCTTCTTTTGAGATTCAAACTCCAACTTTTATCAACAACCTGCAGTTACTTGAGAGATTTTAGGAACTGAATTCCTACAAATCCTCACCCGTGATATGCTTCATTCAACAACTACGTTTGGATAGCTATTAAATTTTTTAGGGACGTTTGGATGGCCAACAAACCTGCATATTCTCAGCAAACAAGATAAAACAACATCTTGACAAAATATCTACAAAATCTGATCTGTTAAACAGACAGTTCATACATAAACCCTAGCTATTTTTGCCTTAGATAAAAACTCAATATAAATATATATGTATATCTATAATAAAAGATAAATAACATAATAAGGAGTTAGAATAACTCATTATCCAGTCTTGAATCCATCTAACTCTTTCTGCATACAGAAAATAGTTAAGCACAGTTCATCAGTAAAGCACATAAGGCAATCTCATAGCTTCGGAGATTTGATTGCCAGTTCACAAGTTTGAGACTTATACAATCTAAAAATAGACTCAATAATATTTGCAAGAGACAATATTAAATGATAAACTCGTTACTTAAACCAATATCCAAGCCTGCTATCACAGAAACTGTTAGGCACAATATAATTAGCATAAGCACTACAGTATCACAAAGGATAAAACTTTCCCTGAATTTGTAAACTCATTATTAATCATGAGCCTAAACTATCAATCTCCCCCTTGAAGAAGACAAAACAAATATTATTGCTTTTCAAGATATCCTGCAACTCAATGTCAACATTAAAGCTCAAAAGGATAAAATTAGCATATTACAACTTATTTAACACATCAAATATATATCAAAACACACTGATAGCATAAATAAAAACCCGTATCCTACAACATCATCCAAATTATTACAAAAACTCAGTAAAACCTAACAGATAATCACATAATCTTCTCCCCGTTTTTTACTTTCATCAAAAGAGTAAAAGAAATGTAGGATCTTGTTCAGAGGTTTTTGAAAGAAAAAATAAAAAGACTTCAAGACTTTGAATGAGAAAAAGAAATAAAAGATCAGAAAGAAGAGGTTTCAAGGCTTTGAGGTTCCAACACCAGCACTCTTCTTAGCAGTCTTCTTTCCACTTTGAGATTTTCCCTTATCTTTGTCCTTAGTCTCCACCTGTTCTTCCTCTCCTGTATCTGCATCTTATTCTTCAGCTTGCTCTTCCACATGCTCAGCCTCTTCATCCTCATTCTCATTTTGTACTTCTACATTCTCAGCCTCTACATCAGCAACCACTTCAGCGATTACCTCTTAAACTGTTTCAGCATTTTTCTCAGCAGCTGCCTCACCACCAGCCTCATCATCAGTGTGTTCAAACAGCTCTTTTGAAGCAAGAACCATTGGAATTTTCTTCTTCTTCTTCTTCAGCACTTCCTCAATAACTTCATCTGAATCAATACTGGTGTCTCTAGCCTTAGCAGATGGTATCTTCTCCAAGTTCAAACCTTTGATAATTAAATCTAGCTTTCCTCCCATTGTAGTCACCAAGCCCTTGAACTTACAAAATTCAGTAGATAAATCAAACAGCCCTTGCTAAGATCTTCAATACCATCCTATAAGACCTCATCTCTGTCCAAAACCTGAGAAAAATCCAAGTTACCAGACACCTTTGAAGTTGTTGCTGCTCTTGGTTTGATGTACTCATTCTCCTTCAGTTCTTTTGCAAACAACTCAGAATAGAATTTCAATTTCCCCTTACCAGTCTGAACAACACCAATCCTTTGAAGTTATGCTTCAACCAACCCAATACTACTTGTAATCTTCTCCTCATCCTCCATGGGCACCCCAAAGTGTTTAAAGAACAATGGTAACATATTTGCATAAGGCAAAGAGTGATTCCTAGTTCTAGTTCCACATTAAACCATATGCTCCATGATTACAGTAGGCAAATCAAATTCAAATACTTGACAGATTAAGTACATCCAAACTAACACTCTGTCACTTACGAGCTCTTTAGAATGTTCCCTTGGTACCAAACACCTCATGATAATTGGGAATAGAATTTTGGCTTCACAGTTGAACATAGAGTGTGTTAACTGATTAGGTCCCGTTGGTGTACCCTACAAGAAAAATTAAAACTTAGACTTCTCCAAACACTCTCTCCTATCAGGATGTTCATGTACCATATACTTGCTAGGTACTCCCAAGAATTTGGCAAAAACCTTGTGGTCAAATCTCATATCAATATCCGCAACTCTAGATGTAAGAATAAAAATATCACTCTCATCCATCTCTTGCTCCAGATTCAAGTAAAACAGGCAAGTTAACCTAGGATAAGCTTCAAAGTGTGGAGTCAATATCTTCCCAACAGATGAATCTTATAAATTCCTAATGCAGTCAATATCCAATATTTTTAACAATTCTTCACATATCATACTGCAATAGGCAATTTTAGAAGAGGCATATCCATCCATCCATACAGCCGTAACATCTGGATTTATAAACCAAGACTCTGGAACAGTGTTCTTACCCTATCCAGAAGACTTCTTAGTCTTTGTAGAAACATTCTTGACTCTTGTATTCTTTTCAGTAAATTGATCATCTTTCTTCTCCTCTGGCTTCTTTCCTTTTGGAGATTGAACACCTTTCTTCTTAGCTTTATACTCATTCTATGCAAAAACCTCTCTCTTCTTTTAACTTGACTGATCACGTTGATCTTTACTCCCCTGCTCCTTATCTTTCACCACTGCCTTTGTTCTAGATTCAGATTCTGACCCAGCTTCTTAAACTTCCTTCCCCTTTTTGATTTTCTTCGATGGTGGAGGAGTTTCTTGCATGCATGCTATATATTAAGAGTCTAATCCATGAATGGTGACCTTCCTGTTTGCTTTCCTCTTGATTCTCTTTGAGGAACCCTGTCCTTGCTGCTTGATTCTTTCGGATTTTCTCTTTGGGTTTAGGGTTTCAGAGGGTTTAGAGAGAAATAGGAAGAGATAGATAGAGACGGAGAAAAAGAGATTGAGAATGAGAGAAAAAGCCCTGAAGTTGGCTTAAGTAGATAGAAGATTTGGACTAAAAAAAGGATTCCATGCAGAAAAAAAAAATTAAAGATATTCTTGAGATATTTTGGGATATTTTTAAAAAATCTCAGACCATTTAAAATATTCTGTAATTATCCATAATATACTACAAAATATTTCTTTATCCAATTTTTTTAAAAAAATTACACAGCATATTCATCAAAGCTTTGAAACAGTAACCCAAAGCTTTGAGAAAATTTCAAGGCTCCTAGAAAACATCAAAGCTTTGAAGCATACTTTCAAGGCTAGGAATGTATGATCTCAAGGCTTTGGAATTTTCACACATAATACACATAAGAACTAATACTCCCCCTAAACCAATGCACCCTTGTTTAACATACCCAATTCAAGCCTTAGGGATGCAAACCTCTCATTTGACAAAGGTTTAGTGAAAATATCAGCTATCTGCATAGTTGTTGAAATAAAAGATAGAGTTACATCACCTTTCTCAGCATGATCTCTTAAGAAATGATGTCTCACATCAATGTTCTTAGTTTTGGAGTGTTGCACATGGCCCTTTGATATTGAAATGACACTTGTATTATCACAGTTGATAGGCACATTTGTGAACTCATATCCAAGATCTCTTAAATGTTGAGCAATCCATAGTACTTGTGAACAGCAAGCACCAGCTACAATGTATTCAGCTTCTGAAGTTGAAAAGGCTACTGAATAATGCTTCTTTGAATGCCAACTAATCAGTGGTGAACCAAGAATTCGGAAACACCCTGAAGTACTCTTTCTATCCACTTTGTATCCTGCAAATTCTGCATCTAAATAACCACTCAACATGAAATTAGTTCTTCTTGGATACCAAAGGCCCAAGTCGTTGGTTCCATTCAAATATCTAAAGATTCTTTTAACAGCAACCAAATGACTTCTCTTAGGATATGCTTGAAAGCTTGCACACATAAAGACACTAAACATAATATCTGATCTACTTGCAGTTAGATACAACAATGAACCGATCATACCTCTGTACTCCTTTTAATTCACACTCTTACCATTTGTATTATTGTCTAACGTAAGGATGAATTCATAGGGGTCTTTGCAACTTTGGACTCAGACAAGTTGAATCTGTTCAAAAAATCCTTAATATATTTCCTTGATGCAAAAAAATTCCTTTCTTCATTTGATGTACATGAAGTCCAAGAAATAAATTCAGTTCTCCCATTAAGCTCATCTCAGATTCCCTGCACATTATACTTGAAAACACTTTTGAAAGAGTATCATTAGTAGCACCAAATAATATATCATCCATATAATGTACTACTAAGATGTCCTTTTCATGATTATAAATAAAAATAGTTTTGTCGTCAAGTCCTCTCTTCCAACCATTGTCAAGTAAAAACTTTGAAAGTCTGTCATACCAAGCCCTTGGAGCTTGTTTAAGACCATTGAGAGCTTTGTCTAATTTGTAAACATGATCAAGGTAAATTTTATATTCAAAACCAGGAGGTTGAGTAACAAATACTTCTTCTTGCAATTAACCATTTAGAAAAGCACATTTAACATCCATTTGATAAAGCTTTATGTGTTTATGGGAAGCAAATGCAAGAATTATTATGATAGCTTCTAGCCTAGCAACATGAGCAAATGTCTCTTCATAATAAATACCTTCTTCTTGATTATACCCCTGTGCCACTAGTCTGGCTTTTTTTCTCGCAACCTTACCATTCTCATCAAGTTTGTTTCTGAACACCCATCTGGTTCCAATGACTGAATGGTATTTTGGCCTCGGAACCAAGTTCCACACTTTGTTCCTTACAAACTCATTCAGCTCTTCCTGCATTGAAATAATCCAGTCTGCTTCTTGTAATGCCTCCCTTGCATTCTTAGGTTCCACAAGTGATACAAAGGCATTGAAGGCACACTAGTTCTTTAGTTTTCCTCTTTGTGTTCTGTCAATTCCAGTGTCAAAGGCTTTGAGATTTTGGCTCAGCAGGATGTTCAAGGCCTTGAGATTCTTCTGACTGTTCCTGCAAGTTAGTTTTTCTTCTTTCCTTTTTCTCATCAACATAATCTTCTTCATACGTGTTTAGATTGAGATCTCCAAAAATTTTACTCAAGGAACCATATTCTTTTTGATAAAAAATAACACGAATGCTCTCATCTACCACTTTGGTTCTCTTATTGAAAACTTTGTATGCTTTGCTAGATAAGGAATAACCAAGAAATACACCTGTGGGTTTTTTAACGGATCACAGTGCGGAATTAGACAATAAAATATCCGCATAAGAACCTCCAAGGATCACAGGAAGAGAATTCATAACGATAGTAAAGGATTCGTAATAGTCACCTTGTGGGTCTCCTGTGATGACTTCAAACGCGAATAGTGTCACGTCTCTACGGTTGATCCACGGCAAGAATTGAGATCTAGACCCTCCAACTCCTTGTGCTACCTAGGAAAGATGGAAGAGGAAGAAGAAATCACGCAACAAATACCAGAAAGGGATTAGTCCCTCTCTATTTGACCGACTGGTAGGGGACGGACGACACAAGGGGGCTTCGGCATCTTTGTGTTGCCTTGCTCTCTCTACTTCCTTTCTCTCCTACTCAAGTAATGTTATGAGCATTAGTTGTAGGAAGGAAGCTAGGAGCATCCTTTATATAGTGAACAAGTCCTTGTTAACTACCTAAAGGCCCTCTCCTAATTCTTCTCAATTTCGGATTAGTCCCTCTTGCAAATTAGTCCTACTAATTTTGCAAGTTGTTGCACATTGATCCTTCTAATTAATTAATCATATTAATTAATTCCCAAGTCTAGTTCAATCTATATGGCGTGTGACCCCATAGATTTATATTTAGTTGGTGGTAACTATTTACTAACATGGAGTGTCTAGCAACACATCCATTTCACCCAACTAATAGAAATAGTCATCTGACAAACCTTGTGCAAGTACAGATGATTGTCCTGTAATCAGTATAATGGAGTAGGGATATTTAAGATACAAAACATGATAGTAAATCAAAGGACTTCATTATATTAAATATCTCCATAAATAATACAATGAATATTCTAGCCAATTATTGTTCATACTAAACTAGATTGCCTCTGAGCATCTACTCCAACAGTCTCACACTTGCACTAGAGCCAATCTGGTGCATCTCGTATGCCAATGCTCCTAGTGTGCCCTTCATCCTTGCGCAAAAAAAGCGGCTTCGTAAGTGGATCTGACAGATTCTCATCTGTAGGAATCTTGCATATCCGAACATCTCCTTTATCGATAATATCTCGAATAAGATGGAACTTCCTGAGTACATGCTTGGATTTTTGGTGTGAATTGGGTTCCTTTGATTTTGCGATCGCTCTAGTGTTGTCACAATACAACTCTATTGGATCCACAATGCTAGAAACCACACCAAGCTCAGTGATTAACTTCCTAATCCAAACAGCCTCCTTTGCGGCGCCATTTGCAGCAATGTACTCAACCTCAGTTGTAGAATTCACAACCATATCTTGCTTGGAACTTTTCCAGCTCACCGCGACTCCATTAAGGCAAAACACAAATCCCGACTATGATCTGAAATCATCTCTGTCGGTTTGGAAGCTTGCATCCGTGTAACCACTTACACGTAACTTCCTCACCTCCAAATATCAAGAACGTATGCTTAGTTCTTCTCAAGTACTTTAAGATGTTCTTGACCGCAATCTAGTGACTCTCATAAGGATTGGACTGATATCTGCTTGTCATACTCAACGCATATGACACATATGGTCTAGTATATAACATGGCGCACATGATGGATTCTATGACCGAGGCATAGGGAACCCTACTCATGCGATCCTTCTCATTCTAATTGGAAGGAAAATCAGCCTTCGGAAGGGTGATTACATGCGACATGGCAAGAATCCCTTCTTGGAATCTTGCATGTTGAATTGCTTCAACACCTTGTCAATATATGTACTTTGACTTAGGCCGAGCAGCTTCCTAGATATATCTCTATAGATCTTGAGACCGAGTATATAAGCTGCTTCACTTAAGTCTTCCATTGAGAAACACTCATAGGAATGTCGTTTCCAATGATTAGTATGTCCTCCACATACAAGACCAGAAAAAGCAACAGGGCTCCAACTAACCTTCTTGAAGAAACAAGATTCATCTTCTTTTGTGATGAAGCCAAACTCTTTGCCTACTTCATCAAAACGTCGATTCCAACTCCTAGAAGCTTGCTTCAATCCATAAATGGATCGTTGTAATTTACAGAATTTGTTGGCTTCCTTTTGATCTTCAAACCCTCATGTTGTGTCATGTACACATCCTTAAGGAGATTACCATACAGGAATACTGTTTTGACATCCATTTGCCAAATCTCATAGTCATAGTAGGCTGCAATATCAAGTAGGATTCGGATGGATTTTGTCATTGCGACTGGTGAAAAGGTTTCATCATAGTCTATACGATGACCCTGTCTGAATACTTTAGACACCAATCGAACCTTATTAGTAATCACATTACCATCCATGTCGATCTTCTTCTTGAAGGCCCACTTGCACCCTATGGGGAGAGCTCCTTCGGGCGGTTTTACCAAAGTCCATACTTTGTTGGTATACATGGATTCCATCTCGGATCTCATGGCCTCAAGACACTTCTGAGAGTCCGTCCCTTTTATGGCCTCTCCATAGGTAGTAGGCGCATCATCCATGAGCGACGTGTCACCAGATTCAGTCATGAGAAGTCCATACCTCTCTGGCTCCTGGCGCACTCTACTCGACCTACGAAGTTCTTGTTTAACCTAAACAGGCTGCTCACAACCTCTTGTGGTTCTTCCTCATGTTCCATAGCAGGATCAAAGCTTTGTGGTTCTTGAACTTCTTCAAGTTCTAGATTCCTCCCACTTGCTTGTTTAGAGACAAACTCTCTTTCTAGAAACACGTCGGACCGAGCAATAAACACTTTGTTCTCAATTGGATTGTAGAAATAATATCCCTTAGTTTCCCTAGGGTATATCATAAACTTGCATTTTTCCGACTTAGGCCCTAGCTTGTCTGATTGTAAATGATTTACATAGACATCGCAGCCCCAAATCTTCAGAACGACACCATCGGACGACTCCCACTCCACATCTCATGTGGTGTGTTTATGACCGATTTAGATGGAACACGTTTAATGTTGAAATCTTCACACAATAGAGCGTAGCCCCAAAATGATAATGGAAGATCAGTTTGACACATCATAGATCGAGCCATATCCAATAGTGTTCGATTCCTCCTCTCGGACACGCCATTACACTGTGGCGTTCCTGGTGGAGTGAGTTGGGATATTATCCCAGACTCTCTAAGATAGTTGTCATACTCTTGGCTCAAGTATTCTCCTCCATGATCCGATCATAGAGCCGTAATAATTTTGCCAAGTTACTTCTCTACTTCATTCTGGAATTCTTTGAACTTTTCAAAGGACTCAGATTTGGCCTTCATAAGGTATACAAATTCATATCTACTGAAATCATGAGTAAACGTGATGAAGTAGACGTAACCACCCCTGACAGGCGTGGCAAATGAACCACATACATCAGTATGCACGAGTTCCAATTGCTCACTAGTCCTCTCACCTTTCTTATTGAAAGGGGACTTTGTCAATTTTCCCGATAAACAAGCCTCATATGTCTCATACTATTCAAAATCAAATGATTCTAGTAACCCATCCTTATGGAGTATAGAGACACGTTTCTCGTTTATATGGCCTAAACGACAGTGCCATGGATAAGCAGGATTTAAATTATTCATTTTAATCCTCTTGGTATTAATGTTATAGACAGGATTGCTTAGATCAAGGATATACAAACCATTAAATAATTTCCCACTACAATAGTGAATACTATCGAAATAAATGGAACAACAATTGTTCTTTACTGAAATAGTAAAACAATTCTTGTCCAAACAAGAAATAGAAATAATGTTTCTGCTCATAGCAGACACAAATTAGCAGTTATTTAATTCTAAAACTAATCCTGAAGGCAGAGATAACTCGTATACGCCAATGTCCAAGGAAACAACTCTTGCTCCATTCCCAACGCGCAAGTCTACCTCTCCATTAACCAATATTCTACTTCTCTTTAGATCTTACACATTTCGACAAATGTGAGATCCACATCCAGTATCTAATATCCATGATGAAGAGAAAATTAATTTGACATCTATAATAAAAATACCTGGTGGTGGTGGAATCACTATTCCAAGACTCTTATCCTCCAGTTATTTTGGGCAGTTCCTCCTCCAGTGTCCAAGCTGACTGTAGTAGTGAAACTCACCTTTAGTCACACCAACAGGCTTAAGGGCAGGTTTCTTGGGCTTGGCAACTACTTTTCCTTTTCCCTTGGAGGTAAAGGCAGACCTTTTGCCCTTTCCTTCCTGCACCATCATTATGGCTTTGCCCTTTCCCTTGTTGATGCTTTGTTCAACTGTCCTCAACATATTGAGTAAATCTGGCAGTGATTTCACGATCTCGTTCATGTTATAGTTCATGATGAACTTTCCATAAATCTCTGGAAACATTTTCAATACGACCTTTATGGCCAACTCCTGACCCACCGGAAACCCTAGACATGTGAGATTCTCCATGTACCCGATCATACGGAGTACACAAGGTCCCACAGGGTTTCCTCTGCCAGATAACATTTGAACGATGCCTTGGAAACTTCATACCTCTCAACCCTAGCCTGCTCTTGGAAGAGTTGCTTCAAGTGTTTGATCATATCGACTACACTCATGTTCTCATTTTGCTTCTGAAGCTTAGAGGACATGGTGCAAAGCAGTAGGCAGGCCGCATAATTAGCATCGTCAACACTCTTTTGATAATCCTTTAGGGCTGTAGGAGTATTGTTTTCCGGACCTTCAGAAACTTGCTCTTCTGGAGCGTACAATTTCTTTTCCTGTTTGAGAACGATTCTCAAGTTTCTGTACCAGTCTAGAAAGTTGGTTCCAGAAAGCTTGTCCTTCTCAAGGACAGAGCGTATGGAGTGTGTTGAACTCGATGAGTTGTTTGCCCTTGGAATTCTACAAAAGGAAATACGCAAGTTTTAGTATTTGTGAACGTTTAACTATATTTAATAATGGCTAGATTATTAAATACATCTCCCACTATTTTTCTACGAATTAATAACCCTCAAGATATTAATAAGGTAAATATCATTATATTTTCTAGTGGGACAAGATCCATATTTCACATCCTTTTGAGCTTGCTTTGGCAAGTCACCCAAAAGTTAGTTATTTAGGTAGGAAGAATTCCAATTGCATCCCATGCAATTCTTGGTTCAATTGGGAAAATAAATTTTTATTTATATATCCTATAGATAATCCCAATTGGATGCCTCTAGGCTATTAATCCTTATTAAAAACACCTAGTTACGTCCAACCTCATAATCCAACGATTGGACATTACATGTGCCGTCACACCACGCAATGACGAATCAAGTCGCCCTGCTTTGGCACGCACGAACTTGATTAATCGATTTGTGATGAGTGTTTAAGTAACGTGAAGGCAAATATAATATTTCAGTTTTGAGGGATTTTTCTTTCAATTAATTATTTTGTTAATTCATATCAACTGGTCTACTTATTTGAGTTGCGCAAAACTAAAAATAAAAGATCTGGGTTGTTAATTATCTTATTATCCCATTGCATGCATCATCCATACACAAACAATAATAATAAGACAATAAAGTAAACATCCACAAAATAGAAATTAACGTGATTTGGATATGGCCTCCTAGGCTAAGATATTCCCAAGCCAATGAGAATATCTATGAACCCTAAAATAGCAAGCTCATCTCCATGTGCCTCTATCTTTTGGTCCATCCTTCATAGCCTTGTTGGTTGCTCAAAGATCCATGTTGGGGCTCCTTTAATTCTTTGGGCTTCTTTTCTCCAATCTTGGCTATCTATTCTATTTAGTAATATGTAGCATCTAAACTAAATAAATAAATCTCAAAAGTTGAGGAAAAAAAATACCGGCTCGCAGGTTGTAAACCCTAATTAATTATTACATCAAATTGATCAACTCGCATGCCGTAAAACAAACCACAAAATTAAAACAACCACAACAAACCTCATCTAAGGCCATATCCAATCAACATGCAAATTGCACATAAACAATTAAAATCCAATTTTAACGTGCTTAGTCAATTTGAATTGATTTTGGATGTACTAGGGTCAACACGATCCAAGAGAGCCCACCAAGCCATGGTCGAACCCTCAAAGGACCGCCACAAGAGCCTCGGGTCGGCCGACCCCTAGCCCACACGGCTAGACCGTGTGCTAGGGAGCCCCGACCCCCAGGTCGTGCGTTGCTTGGGCGGCAAGGAGGGTGGGGCGGTTCCTGAAAGGGGCCGATCCTCCTTGGGGAGTTGTTTCCAAAACAAATCCTTGTCCTTGTTCCCCAAGTTTGCATGTTTCCAATTTGAAAAACTCCTTTTCCTAATTGGTGCCCAAAACTCTAGATCCAATATTTTATCAAACTCACTAATTCCTACATCCCATGTATAGTTAGTTCTTGTTTGGTTGAATCATATTCAACATGCATCTAATATGCTTAATTTGTCCGTTTTACATTATAATCAAACAATTAAGGTGTAAATGACATGAATCGTAACACATAAACTACATTATTCTCTACGACTTGTGGATCTGATACAACTGTGGGGTTTTGTAATGGATTGCGCAGCGGAAGTAAAGAATAAAAGATCCGCACAAGTTCCTCCAACGATCACAGGAAGAGAATTCATAACGATAGTAAATGATTCTTAATAGTCACCTAGTGGGTCTCCTGTGATAACTTCAAACGCGAATAGTGTCACGTCTCTACGGTTGATCCACGCCTAGGATTGAGATCTAGATGAAGAAATCACGCAAGGGAGACCAGAAAGGGGTTTGGACGTCTCTCTTTGACCGACGGGTAGGGGGCGGACGGCACAAGGGGGCTTCGGCCTCTTGGTGTTGTCTTGCTCTCTCTCCTTGCTTCCTCTCATACTCAAGTAATGTTATGAGCATTAGTTGTAGGAAGGAAGCTCAGAGCATCCTTTATATAGTCCAACAACTCCCTGTTAACTACCTAAAGGCCCTCTCCTAATCCTACTCAAGTTCGGATTAGTCCCTCTTGCAAATTAGTCCTACTAATTTTGCAAGTAGTTGCACATTGATCCTTATAATTAATTAATTAATCATATTAATCAATTCCCAAGTGTAGTTCAATCCATATGGCATGTGATCCCATTAATTTCTACTTAGTTGGTAGTAACAATTTACTAACATGGAGCGGTGTCTAGCAACACATCCATTCCACCCAACTAATAGAAATAGTCATCCGACAAACCTTGTGCAAGTATTGTCTCATCCTTTCGTTTCTATATCCGGATTGGACACTAGACATACAAGTCACACTCGTATATCCAATCCATTATTTCTCGATCTTGGGAATAGCCTCATCCATGCAGATAACATCATATCCCATATTCATTTATCTGAGTCTGGCCATACATTCTATAAGCACTATCCCTCGAGTGGCCGCAGATATTTTCTCCGATTATGTGGGAAGGAAAAAATCTATCTACATCACTACGATCTCTAAGCTTGCTTCATATTGGGTTTGATACGCGTCTTTATGGCTACCCAGTCACAGTGTAGCGTTTAACGCTACCAAGACACAATATTTCACAACTCGACATCTAGTGACTTTAAGCCTAAGGATGACGATACCGTTGTCACCGCGAGAAGTGCTTGTGACTTTACATAACTTGTATGTAGCCTTCTCGGATATGGGTCAATACAGTATGCAATTACCCCTAATGCTTACCCATGTGTTGGATCGTGATATCTCCATATCAATCAAACCCCATACTAGTCTATAGATGATTGTCCTGTTAATAGGTATAATGGACTAGCGATATTTAAGATAAACAAAACGATTGTAAATATAAGGACTTCACTATATTTAATATCAACATAAATAATACAATGAATATTCTAGCTAGTTAACGTTCATACTAAACTAGATTGCCTCTAGGGCATCTATTTCAACAGTTCATCACTTTTAGCATCAAACTTACCGGGGTTGTCCTTATGATAACTCCATACTTGGAGATATATTTTTATGTGATTACTTGTCATATTTGGTAGTTTCCGATGCATTAACACGTGTTTTAGGCCAAGTTGTGATAATTGGAGCACGATTGAACATTTGTTCGTAAATGTTGAGTCCGGGAACTTTTTCACGTATTTGATGCTATATTTGTTTCGTTTGATCATCCGGTATGTTTTCGTGTTGTGGATTTCTGAAACCAGGAGCTCCGAACGACGATCTTGGAGTGGAAGTGAATTTCGGAAAGTTGGAAATTCTTAAGAAATGCTCGGGATCGAAGACAAAGAAGGAAAATCAAGAAAAATGCCAAAGAAGAAGATTTCCAGACTTGTTCGTGCAAACATAAAAGTGTTCATACGAACACTTATACTTAGACGAATTTTGGAGCTCAAAATCATAAGTGTTCGTACGAACAACCCGACTGTCCGTACGAACATAAGGCAAGCTTTGGGGCTGTTTTAGACCTAGTAATCTGTTCCTTGGAGGTAGAGAACGATTGTGGTTCTTTGGAACGAGTCTTGGGAGTATTCGGAGTGTGCTTGGATTCGTTGGATTCTTTGTTTAATTTCTAAACTCTTTCTCCTCTCAGGTTTTGGTTTTATGATCAACAAACATTGTACTTTGATCATGTCTCGTAGTAGCTAAACCCTCTCTATCGAGAATTCTCGTTGGTAGCTAGGGTTTTGGTATGAATATGTCGTTTTGAGATTTTGATTTCCGTTTAGACTTACTTATCATGTTATTCTATTATTATGAATAGTTTATGTGAAATCTCTATCTCTCTTGCACGTAGCTAACGTATGATTGATCTTAATTATGGTTCACGTGGTAACTCTGTGAGTTCTAGTCAGAAAATTGAACTATTCACTTGATTGTATTACTACTTGTTAACTCGGTAGTATTAATTAGGATCATAAATTAGAATAACGAATCTAATGCATGCCTAGAGTTGAATTAGACTTGGTAACTTGGTTTAAATCGAGATTAGGCGTAGACGACTCATTTGGTAACTCGGTGAGTTGAATGTTGCTTGATTAATAATAGAAGACATGTTAGTGTTTCATGAATAAAAAAAAAGTTCATATCATCCCTAGTGAACCTAGAGAGAATTCCCGGTATTCGTCCATCATTAGTCACTTTATGCAAGTACTCTCGTTAAATTGTGTCACCATCAAAGTGGTTAACTCTTAGCAGTATTTCAATTTCCATAGAATTAGCAAACCCAAACAACGCGCTTTGCCACACAAGATGTAGAATCAATAACTCGTTTACATAGAAGTCCCTTGGGTTCGACAACCTGGATTTTCGGATATTACAACACACGACAACCATACACTTGTGGTTGAATCGTGTCAAGTTTTTGGCAACGTTTTCGGGGACTTCGGCTAAATTAGTTATTATTTTTAACCTTAGGGATTTTAATTTTCTGTTAATATTCGTCGCTCACCTACTTTGTGCTATCTGTGATTTTAGGTTGATTGTCACAGTTCATGACCCGTTCTCGAGACGGAACTTTGTACCCAGTACTTGAGGACCCAAAATCTTTATTGTGCACTGGACGTAGAGACTTGAGGAGAACAAACTCAGTTCATAGGGAAGATACGGAGAGAGCTGAGTTGGAGAGGCTCCGCAAGGAGGCAAGAGATGCCCAAGATGCCAGAGTTAATGCGGAGACTACTGTGGCCAACATGGCACGTGAAAGTGAGGAGCTGAGAGCTCAAATGGTTGAGATACAAGCAGCTCTCGCACACCAAAATCCCCAAATTCCACCACCACCAGGTGTGGGGGTAGTGGAGGGAAACAATGGAGGAGCAAATGGTGGAAAAAATGGGGGCAACTGAAATCATGGGCAGAAACCAGCAGCCCGAGAAGAGAATGTTGAGAACGAAGACCGTCCTATGGTAAATTTTTTCCGAGCTACTCCTGCCTGCTATCAACCCACCATTGTTAGGCCACACGTCAATGCCCAACATATTGAGCTGCGCCAGCATATGATCAACATGGTTCGTGATGAGTGCTCATTTACTGGATCCCCGAGAGATGATCCCAACCACCATCTTCTTATTTTTGATCAGGTCACTTCTACTTTGCATGACCAGAGGAATCCTGATGAAACAGTTAAGCTATTATTGTTCCCTTTCTCTTTATCTGGAAAATCCAAGCAGTGGCTTATGGAGCTTCCAGCTGGGAGTATTGTGACATGGGCAGATTGCTGCCATGAATTTCTGAGGAGGTATCTGCCACCGTCCAAGGTTGATCACCAAATGGCCGAGATTACAAAATTCACCAAGGAAGAGGACAGATCACTGGGAGACACATGGAGAAAGTTCGGCCAAGTTATTCGTAGATGCCCAAATCATGGGGAGTGATGGCACAAACTCCTCCATTAATTCTATAGTGCATTAGATAATGAGAAATGTGACCAGTTGGATATGCTAGCTGGGGGTAAATTTAGGGGGCTTGGAGCACAACGAGCTCAGGATCTGCTGAACAACGTGTCCAGGAGAAAGATTAGGAGGTCCGAGACTCGGAGGTATTCGAGATCTGCAGATGCTGCTTTGGTCAACAAAATTGAGTCTATGGATCAGAATCTTGAATCTATGACCTCAGCATTTAACGGCATGCAGCCTCTATCACTGGTAAAATTTATGCGTGAGCTAATAGCAGATGAGAAAATGGGGTATGATAGGGGTGTTGAGGATGTGAATTTCTTGAGACAGCAGCAGTGGCCTAACACGTACCATCCCAACAACCGCAACCATCCTAACTTTAGCTATGGCAACCCAAACAATGGGTTATATGCTCCTGGACTGCAGCCAACTTATATTTATAAAGCTCAGAGGCAATTTCCGCAGCAGCTGACACAACAACAACAACTAGACTTGAACAAGTTGTTATCAAAGATGAACGAGAAGATGGTTTCTAATGCGGCTACTGTGAAAAGCCATGAGACGCAGATTGGGCAAATAGCCAATCAAAATAGGAATGATGAAGATCATTATGGGAGATTTTTGGAGATATTCAGATAAATTCACATCAACATCCCTCTTGTGGAAGCACTTTCTCAGATGCCCAAGTATAAGATATTCTTGAAGGAAATTTTATGGGGTAAGAAGAGCATAGACCCTTATGCCACGGTGAAGCTGACAGAGACATGTAGTACTTTGATACAGGGAGATACTACTAAGATGAGAGATCCAGGTAGTGTCACTCTAGGCTGCACTCTTGGGGGTGGATATCACACGCATGGTCTTTGTGATTTGGGCACGAGTATTAATCTCACTGGAAGACAATTCTATTGTTACAACAACAGGGGTGATTGCGAACTTGCTTGTAAAAGTGGGTGCATTTGATTTTCTAGCTGACTTTGTGATCGTGGACATCAAGGAGGATCGTGATGTGCCACTTATCTTTTGAAGACCGCTTTTGAAGACAATGCGCGCTAATGTGGATCTAGAGACTGGGGAGCTTACTATCAAAGCACTAGATTCATCACTGGTGTTCAAGGCATTTGTTACAGGCAAGGGGAAGAATAAGTTGGCCATGATCAAGTTCATAGAAGAGTGTGTGGATCCTTCTCTTGGGTTGCCTATAGTTTTGCATCCCGATCCACCTGAATCAGAGGAGAAGCCGAATGTGGTGAGTGCGCATGATGTGGTGAAAAAGCTAAGAATCAAGAAATAGAAGGAGGAGGCACTTCGTGCTAGACCTCCTTAACATCTCTCTTAAGTAACTTGGTCGGGCCCTCGACCGTAAACTACAAAGCGCTTGTTGGGAGGCAACCCAACGTTTTTTTATGCTTTAGTGTAAAGAGTGAGTTTAAATACTGTTTTGTGCGTTTTTCAATACAGTTTCCTATCTGAGGGGTGAGAGAGAGTGGATCTCATATTTGAATTGATCATGTGCAGGATTACAGGTGGCGATGCGATTCAGACTCCCCTTCTTGATGCCCGCATATACAAGAAAATGCACGAAAACCGAGGAAGCCACTTGATTGATAATAAAAAGGATCAAAAAGTGAAAAATCACTCGAGTTTGAGGAGTGATACTGACGCGCGATTACTACGTGTTGCTACGCAAGTATACGGCCAAGTAATAAAGTGGAGTATTTTGGACTCCGAGTTATCGAACCCAAGGGAAGGTGTTAACTATATGCTCTAGATTTGCAATTAAACTTAACTTACCTAAGTAACCGGTAAAAATGATTGTAATTTGAAGTGTTGTCACCCTCAAACAAGTGACTAGCAATAGTAATGAAATAGTGCCAATAAAATGATTTGATGTAAATCAGAGGAGAGAAAGCTAGGCAATCTATAGATCACCTAGGGTAGTTTTGGCGATTCCGAATTCCATGTTCTAACACAATGACTCTTAGTAACCTATGCTGGGTAATGGAATTGACAATTACCTTATCGGTCTCATGTCGTTCTCCAGAAAGGTAACGATTTGTCCCTCTCAGACCAAGTATACTACCTATGTGTTCCAGTAGGCTAACAATATTGCAAGGAATAATGTCCTCTCAGACCACCATTCACTTCTCTTCTCTTCTCTACTTTTTGTTGATGATCAATAAACTTTGTACTTTGATCATGTGTTTTAGTAGCTAAATCTTCTACTCAGGATATCTCATAGGTAGCTAGGGATTGAACACCACGTTTGGTGATTTATGGATCTTGTTTCATGCTTATATACTTAATTGAATGTGTTTTGTTTAGTTATGTTTGATTCATGAGTTTAATCTATCTTTCATATTGTTTGACGTAGCAATATGGTTGATCTAGGTGATGAATGTTAGAGGAATCAATATTCGTTGCTGGAACTTGAATCATGCACTAGCTGTATCTAGGGTTGAGGAATCTTGCTAGTTGGCTAAGAACTAAGAGTAGATCAAGAGAACATAATGCGTAGTTAAACTTGAGTAGGCTAGAGGAATCAGGTACGTGAGTTTAACTATAGGCTTTGGTTGAGGAATCTTCAAGGTAAATGTGCTCGTTTGGCTAAGTAGAGTACATTCGTGTTACTAGAACGTAAATCATTAATGGTGTGAGATCCCTAGTGAACCGAAGAGATATCCTGATACTTATCCCACATATTAATCTCAATTTTAATAATTAGCTTGTTACTTACTTTCTTAGATTAGTCAAACAAACTCAATTACTTGCCCACATTAAAGTTAATCATCCTAATTCGTTCACGAGAAGTCCTTTGGGTTCGACAAACCCGTATTTACCGGATATTACTACGCACGACAACCGTACACTTGCGGAGATCGTGTCAAGTTTTTGGCGCCGTTGCCGGGAACTTCGGTTGAATTAGTTACAATTATTAGCTTTAGGGATTTTTTTTTTGTTATTTTATATTCTTATTACCTCACGGTATTACTTGAGATTTTATGTGTGCAGGCATTCAACTCTAAGCATGGAGGATGAGAAATATCGCCGTTTTGCGAGCATATTTGAAGCATGCAATCTTGCATATGAGCAATTCGTGAAGGAGTGCCATGTGAATGGCTTTAGAGAGAGGGTAGCCATGGAAATACAACGTTATACCTTTCGTCCTAATGACTCAACCCCTCCCACTAAGTTACTCTTCTTCCTTGGTTGCATGCTTGAGGAGATGATTCCTAATGTGGAAGAATGGCGACAACGAGCAACAAGAATGGGAATGGAGACAACACACATGGACGCACAATGCGTTCTCCATTCAAATCAAGAGGATGCTCCAACCTTTCCAACGCTTAAAGAAGAGGATGATGAGCCATTGTGCATTCCCAGTTGTCCAAACATTGAATCATGGCTCGAGTCAAATATGAGGGTCAAGCATGATGAAATTTTCGGTGAGCTTGATAGCATTCTTCATGGAATTAATATTGAAAATTTTTTGGAGCCTCTCATGTTTGAGCTCATTGAAGATACAAAAAATGCTGAGATTGAATTTGTTGATGATTCGAGTGTTTCAAACGAAGGTGATGAAGGCACTCAAACTTTCATATTTTATGTGTTACCGTTTGAAATTACAATGAAGATATCGCATATTGAGAAAACGGGCAAAGAAGGCATACATAGATTTCCACCACATGAGAGACTTGAGCTTATTGTTGAAATCGCTATGATGATGATTTTCATGAACTGGAAGAAGAATAAAAAGTTTACGAAGGTCTTTCACATTTGCAACCCAGGTTCATCATTATTGAGATTTGCGCGTCTTGTGAGAATTTGTTCTTGTTCACTTGAGAAGAGAAAGATCGAGAAGAGATGGTGGAAGAAGAAAAAGCGGAGGAAAAAATCTCCTTAAACATCTTTTGAGGTAACGGGGTCGGTTCGTCGACCTTAAATTACAAGGCGCTTGTTGGGAGGCACCAACCTATTAATTTGCTTTAATGTAGTTGTGTTTTTAAATTTAATTATTTTATGATGTTATTTGGAGAGATGAGAGAGAGAGGGACTAACCATGTTTCCTAGTGACATATTTGAGCAGGATGTGGAAGAGTCTACCACGGTGTGCCACGGCACACACGACCTTCATGGGTACTCGTGTATGCGAGTTGGGGATTCTCCAAGACACAGATTTTAGCATAGGAGGGATGTCTACCCCGGTGTGCGAGAACACACTGTCCGCTGGGAGCATGGTTGAGCCACTACTATGCTTGGGGACTGCTTGACTTGATTTCTTCCCCACCCTTGAGGTGGTTGTGAGTATCTTTTTCTTTTTGCTGGATTTTGTGTCACTTTTAGTGTATATGTCATGCTCCATCTCATCTACTGATCCTAAACATTGATTGCTGAGTCTTCTTGCACACTTTCTAAATTCGTTGAGGACAACGAAGCATTCAGTGTGGGGGTGGTTTAACTGTTTACTAGCCATCTGTATTGCATAGCCAGTCACATGTAGGATATGTCTAGGTTGTATTGTGTGTAGAGTCAGTGGTTTTTGTTAAATTTTTAATTATATGTTGTGTAATGTAGATTTATATACAGTTTGCACTTTTAAATAATTGGGTCTACCCACCAAAGAGTTAAATTGTGTAGAGTCAATTATTTTTCGTTTCAAAGCCTTGCATGTAGAGTTAAGACTTATGAAAAAAATTAAAAAAAAAAATGAAAATTTTGAGAAAAGGCAATTGAAAGAAGCTTAGGCTTGGTTGATATAGTGTGATGTGAAAACTTTAGGCATAGGGTGTGAATTTTGACCGAGAGTGACACATTTAGTTCCCCCTAGTAAGTATAGAGAGAATCTCATTACGGGAATGCCTACCTATTTTCAAACTACGTGAAATTTTAAAAGCTAAAGTGTGTGTTGTTTTTCTCTACAAGAATTGAGCTTGGTGTTTGCTAAACAAGCCGAATGTTCATTTTGTCCGTCTTAGGTAGTCGCCAGCCCGCCTCGTAGTGGCACACAGAACAGCTGTGCGAGGATGTGTATTAGAGCACTCACTGCTTTTTAGATCTTACCTTGTAGTACCACTAGTAAACCCTAATTGATCCTTGGATTTATTGTTATCCTATATGACCTAGGGAGACGGTTCTTGGCCTTCATCATATATCGTTTAGAATTACCTTTCTAAAGCGTCACGAGGGAGCAGTAGTTGAGAGGGTTAGTTGAGGGAGTGCGTAATTACATATTTTTGTGAGTTATGTAGATCGCATATGCTTCATTTGATATCTACGAGGGGATGTGAGGGTGAGTGAGTCGGCTTGCACACTACAGTGTGGCGGTGTTCCATGTCATTACACCATGGACACAGTGGTGGAGAGCCTAAGTGTGTGACGTCTAATCCGCACAAAGATGGGATTGGTTGTTCTTGATTGGTGCAACGTGCTAGGTACTGGATTTCTATCATCTTGGTGTAGGAGGTTCGGTTGGATTAGGCACGTGACATATATCTTATTTGACTACTTGAGAGGGGGATATGACTGCACTCTAGTGTGGGGGTGTCGACATTTGACTACGGACATAGACATTGTGCATTGACGACTCCACCCCCATACACGCTTTGACTTTGACGGTTTGTGGCATCGCGCTTCATGGATTTAGGGGAGATGTATTATTATTGTGATATACATTCATGGATTTGTTTATTTCCTTTCCTGACACTATTATACTGCTAGATTCTTGAAGGAGGACCACTCATATTTATTTGATTGTATTGATATTTGATTGAGAGAAAGAAAGAAAAAAAAAAAAAAAAAAAAAAAAGAGAAAAAATAGAAAAAAAAGAAAAGAGAGAAAAAAAGGAGAGGAATAAAGAAAGAATAGATTTGTGCTTATTGGAAAACGAGTGGTGAAAGTTCCTAGTTCCAAATTAAAGACAAAGATGATTTTTGCATATCATTCGCTTTGATGGTTAAGGGATTGACATGGTACCGTGTTTTAGGGGATTGAGGGCCGGAGTCGGTGAGATTCGGGTTGTGGATTCCTATCATCATGGTGAGGGTGTGTGAGATATGATGTTTGGTGAGTTTATGTGACGCTTTATGATTTTCTGCTTCATAGAAGTTATATCCTTTTTGTCCCTAAGCCTCATCATATTTGACCGTTAGCGGAATAGGAGCTCGGACTATGAACGTGGCTTAGCCTTGATTAGCCTCTTATTTTTATCGGCACACATGAAGAGGTAGTTCATTCTTGATAGTAAAGTTAAGCTTTCTATACTAACTATGGGGATTTACTTGTTGTCGAGTTTAGTTGCGCTTCACACCTCTTATCTAATTTTTTTTCATCATCCATGAGCATCAGTCTATGTTATCGAAATTGCCTGATCTCACAAAAACAAAGAAGTTAAAAGCTTTTATGTGTTTAAGATCGAGTCTAGATTTGCATAGCATCATCTTGCTGCATTACTTGTGTCGTGAGTCGTGTTAGGGTCGTTTGAGTCGTGTCGGCTAGTAGATAATTAAATGCAGTAGATGAAACTTTGCTCGGGACGCGCAAATGGTGAGTGTGGGGGTATTTGATAACTCCACTCTAGGAGTTATATTCTTATAGGATTCACCATCAATTTGCGTGCGTTTAGAGATATTTGTATGAGAAATTGACCAATTCTTATATGTTTTGAGCATACTTGGGTATTTAGACTTCATTGTGTAATTCGGGCGTTTTATGCATGTTTTAGGCTTTATTTGTCGCATTTGATCTTCCGTTATTTGTTCGTGTTGTGGATTTCAGGGACCGGAAGCTTGGAGTGCGGATTTTGGAGCGGAAGCGAACTTCCGAAAGAAAGAAACTCAACGAAGGCATGAGAGAATGGACGAAGGAGAGTAGAAGCTAAGAGGAGAAAAAGACTTGGCCAAAAATTCAAGAGGAGTGAAAAGAAGCAACTCACTGGAAGTAGAGGATCACAAATTGTGATCACAAGATCAAGTGCAAGACCACATGGAAGATCAACGTGATCCTACAATTAAAAAAAATGTGACCCTATGATCACAAGATCCAGTGCAAGACCACATAGAAGATCACCGTGACTCTACAACTAAAAAAGGTGATCCTAGGATCACAAAAGGTGATCACAAGATCACATTATTGGATCTCGCGTGAGTAGAAAGGGGTAAAAGTGTTATTTCTGAAAACTAAAAAAAGAAGGAACGGGTTTTAATAGTAGAGAACGACCTAGGGATGAGGATATTCATCAAGGGGACGCCATTGGAGAGAAGATGAGCTTTCTTGGGAGCTTGGATACCATCGTTTGATTTTCTATTCTCTTCTCTTCTCTACTTTTTGTTGATGATTAATAAACTTTGTACTTTGATCATGTGTTTTAGTAGCTAAATCTTCTACTCGGGATATCTCATAGGTAGCTAGGGTTTGAACACCACGTTTGGTGATTTATGGATCTTGTTTCATGCTTATATGCTTAATTGAATGTGTTTTGTTTAGTTATGCTTGATTCATGAGTTTAATCTATCTTTCATATTGTTAGACGTAGCAATATGGTTGATCTAGGTGATGAATGTTAGAGGAATCAATATTCGTTGCTGGAACTTGAATCATGCACTAGCTGTATCTAAGGTTGAGGAATCTTGCTAGTGGGCTAAGAACTAAGAGTAGATCAAGAGAACATAATGCGTAGTTAAACTTGAGTAGGCTAGAGGAATTAGGTACGTGAGTTTAACTATAGGCTTTGGTTGAGGAATCTTCAAGGTAAATGTGCTCGTTTGGCTAAGTAGAGTACATTCGTGTTACTTGAACGTAAATCATTAATGGTGAGAGATCCCTAGTGAACCGAAGAGATATCCTGATACTTATCCCACATATTAATCTCAATTTTAATAATTAGCTTGTTACTTACTTTCTTAGATTATTCAAAGAAACTCAATTACTTGCCCACATTAAAGTTAATCATTCTAATTCGTTCACGAGAAGTCCTTTGGGTTCGACAAACCCGGATTTACCGGATATTACTATGCATGACAACCGTACACTTGCGGAGATCGTGTCAGTATGCATTAGGATTAATGACATACTAGATTGACCCATCATAAGAAGGCTACATATAAATTATCTTAATATCACAAGTGCTTTTCGTAGTGATAATGGTACTGTTGTAATCCTTAGACTTGAAGTCACTAGATGCTCTAGTTGTTAATGTCACAAAGTGATTTTCGTAGTGACAATGGTGTTGTAATCCTTCGACTTGAAGTCACTAGATGCTCTAGTTGCTTTTCGTAGGATCAGTGTTTTGTGGTTCTTGAACTTCTTTAAGTTCCATAGTCCTCTCACTGGTTTCTTTAGAGACAAAGTCTCTTTCTAAAAACACACTGGTTCGAGCAACAAACATATTATTCTCGATTGGATTGTATAAATATTATCGTTTCGTTTCATTAGAATATCCCATGAACTTACACTTATCCAACTTGCGTCCGAGCTTATCTGTTTGTAAATGCTTTAAATAGACGTCGCAACCCTAAATATTCATAAACGACCCTATAGGAGGCCTCCCATTCCATATCTCATATGGTGTCTTCATGACCGATTTGGATGGAACACGGTTAATGGTAAAAGCTGCAGTCAATAGAGCATGTCCCCAAAACGATATGGGAAGATCTGCTTGACATATCATAGACCGCACCGTGTCAAACATGGTGCGATTCCTCCTCTCGGACATGCCATTCCACTGTATCGTTCCGGGTAGAGTTAGTTGGGACAAGATCCCACACTCTCTAAGATAGTTGTCAAATTTTTGGACTAAGTATTCTCCTCCACAATCCGATAGTAGAGCCTTAATACCCTTACCGAGTAGCTTCTCGACTTCATTCTTGAATTCTTTGAAATTGAAAGGGTTCAAATTTTGCCTCCATAACGTATACAAATCCGTATATATTGAAGTCATCAGTAAATGTAATGAAATAAAGATAACCACATCTACCGGGTATGGAAAACGGTCCACACACATCAGTATGTATGAGTGCCAATAGCTCACCAGTCCTCTCACTTTTTTTTATTGAAAGGGGACTTTGTCATTTTTCCCAATAAACAGGACTCACATGTCTCATATGATTCAAATCAAATGAATCTAGAAATCCATCCTTATGGAGTTTAGAAATGTGTTTCTCATTTATAACCTAAACGACAGTGCCATAGATAAGTAGGGTTTAAACCGGTAGTTTTAATCCTCTTGGTATTTATGTTATAGAGGAAGTAATTCAGATTAAGGATATATGACCAATTAGACAAGAACGCAGTAAAACAGTGCATACTATCAAAATAAATGGAGCAACACTTGTCCTTTATTGTAATAGAAAAAAATTTCTTGTCCAAACAAGAAATGGAAATAATGTTTCTGCTCATACCAGGAACATAATAGAAATTGTCTAATTCTAAAATTAGTCCTGAAGGCAAATATAACAAATAAACGTCTACGGCTAATGCACCAACTGTTGCTCCATTTCGCACGCGCAAGTCTATCTCCCCTATATCTATTCGCCTACTTCTTTGATCTTGCACATTTCGGAAAATATGATATCCACATCCAGTATCCAATACCAATTATGAAGAGATAGAGAAATTGACATCTATAACAAAAAGTCCTGGTGGTGGTTCCAAGCATTTTACATTCCAGATAGTTTGGGCAGTTCCTCTTCCAAAGTCCCTTCTGACTACAATATTGACATGCCCCCATAGAGACGCCACTAGCAAGTTTTAAGTCAGCTTCGTTGGATTTTGCAACTTTCTTTCTCTTTTCTTTGGAGGTAGAAGAAACTCACTTGCTCTTCTCTTTGTTGACCATCATGATGGCCTTACCTTTGCCTTTGTTAATGTTCTTTTCCGGGATCCTCAACATATTGAGCTGGTCTGGCAGAGTTTTGTTGATCTCATTGATATTGTAGTTCATAATGAACTAACTATAGCTATCAGGATGAGATTAGTGGCCAACTCTTGGTCGAACGGGAAGCCTAACCTCTGGGGATTCTCCATGTACCCGATCATACGGAGTACATGAGGCCCGAATGGGTTCCCTTCTGACAGAATGCACTTGAACAGTGCTTTGGATACTTCATACCGCTCATGCCTTGCCTGTTCTTGGAAGAGCTGCTTCAAATGTACGATCATATCGTAGGCCTCCATGTTATCATGTTGCTTCTGAAGTTCAGAGTTCATGGTACAAAGCATGAGAAAAGTCACATCATTATTGTCATCAACAATTTTCTGATGTGCCCTCACGGTAGCTAAAAAAGCATCCTCGGCGGGTGGTTCCGGAACAGGAGTGTCTAAGATGTACAACTTGTTTTCATGCATGAGAAAAACTCTCAAGTTTCTGTACCAGTCTAGAGAATTTGTTCCAGACAACTTGTCCTACTCAAGGACATAACGCATGGATGGTGTCGATGTTTGTTGATTGTTTTCCATTGGAATTCTACAAAATGAGAAATATACAATTTTAGTATTTTGGAATAATTAAATACATTTAACAATTGCTAGATTATTAAATATAGCTCCCACTATTTTTCTCGGATTAATAGCCCTCAGCATTAATGCGGAAAATATCATATACTTTCTAGTAGGCCAAGATCCATTTTTTAATTCCTTTTTTATCTTGATTTATCCAGTCATCAAAAATCAGTTATTTAGGTAGAAACCACTTCCAATCGCATTCTATGCAAGTCTTGGTAAAATTAGGTGAATAACCGTTTATTCTTTATCTATCCCATATATAAATCCCAATTGTCTTGCCTCTAAGTTTTTAATCCCATTGAAATAACCTAGTTGGGTTCAAACTCTTACTTCAACAGTCAGACATTATTAGCTTGTCATGCCGCGTCACACCATGATGAATAAAGTCGCATTGCTTTGGCAAGCCCGAACTTAATAGACGCTGATCATGAGGGTGTTAAGTAAGAGAAGTCAAAATGCAATAATTATCGTTTGAGGGATTTCCTTACCATTTTTAACTGTTTTGTTGATCCCATCAATTGATCTACTTATTTGGATTAGGGCAATCCAAAAAAAAGATCCGACTTGTTTATTATTATCTTGTTATATTTTGCATGCATCAACGATGCACCAAAATAAATAACGAAATATAAATACACAAATAAATAAATGTCGTATGTATATGGCCCCTAAGACAAAGGAATTCCCAAGCCAATGAGAATATCTATAAGCCCTAACGTGATAAGCTCATCTCCATATAAGCGAAGCTACAAGGAATTAAGAGTGTATTGGTTTAACAATCGTTTACTAAATATACCAGAATTGTTGACTCGCATTTGAATCTCACTCAATATATTAAAATAATGATTGATCAAAATGTGTGTCCATGTTAACAATCATGGATTAAGAGTTTCCAATATTACCAATAATAAAGAATTATTATATTATCTCAATCTGGTTAGTCCGAGATGATTATATTTCATATTGCGGTCCTGTTGAACATACACAAAGTATGCTAGTTTAACAAGTTGAAACTATACTGTTTCCTTGACTGAGATGTGTCACTATAATGTTACATTAAATTTGTTATGATGCTTTGTACAAAATCATCTAGGCTGTGAACTCTTATTTATATTCCATAAATAACTGACAATCAATCGCCCGCATGCCTGAACTCGTCTGCATTTCCAATTGTCTTAGGTATGGAACATTGGGCTTTATAATGCATATTTATATGGAAAATATTAAGTAGCATCTGCATACTCACGTGTTTGCTAAATTAAGATGCAAACAATTATTTATTAAGAATTATCACGAATTATGAAAATGCATTGGTTCGGGCATATACCATTGACGTTATATGTAACATTACATATTATGAAAAATTATTTTGAATTACTACGCATATCATTGTCATCGTATACAGGATTTACTTTGAAAATTTATTTAAAAGCCCTAACTGACAATAACTATTATTGATTTATAAATAGAAAACATCAAAGTAAGAATCAAGTGTATGCAATGAATATTAGAACTTCGTCATGCATATAATAATCAAGAACATGGTTGTGACTAACTTCCACAATTCACTTTAGAAAAATCCATCACCCAGAAGCTCGCGTGTCATTCGTTTTTCTTCCTCACATTGTTCTTTTTTTTAGCATCTCGCTCACATCATTCTACTATTGTAGAAATGTTCATCGTGGGGCAGCTCCATCCCAGTGTTCGCTTCAATGGTTATTTATCAGTATAACTGCAAAATGAGAAATTTTGAAATCAAATCCAACTAAGTGCAATAAGTACTCATAACATCATGTACTCTTCTTTCTCGATTGATACTCGTGGACTTTCATGTAGTCCATCCATCATTTGCAGAAGAAAGAAACTGAATATTAAAATATCACTAAAAAGGTTACCTCCATTTTTAAGTTATGTCAGGGGTGGGGGAGGGGGGGGGGTGTTAGACCCTCAAACCTCTTACTTCCACCACTCACCCATATCAAAAATCTAGAAGCAACATGACATATGTTATTTTGAAATAGTCATAATAAAACAAAATAATACATTTGACGAAATATAAAGAGATATACAATCGATTCCATGTTGTCGCATAAATTGATGTTTTATGTCCGATGAAGTTGGAATTGTAGTTCATGATAGTCCATGGTAGGGATGGCAACGGATCGGATTTGGATCGGATCTGTGCATAATCCGATCCGATCCGAAAATAATACGCTCTGATCCGAATCCGTTCGGATCCGGATCGGATCCGGATCGGATCATATAACGGATCATCTTAAAAGATCCGAATCCGATCCATAAAGAAAACGGATCATGCATCGGAAGAACGGATCACGAATCGGATCGGGTCAGATTATATATAACTATATAATTATATATAAAATACATAATATATATTCGTATCGGATCATATTATTGGATATTTATATTATATATTTGTATATATATATCGGATCGGATCAGATCGGATCAGATTATCAGTTACTTATATATACCAGATCGGGTCGGATCGGATCATCGGATATTTACATGTATGATCCGAATCCGATCCGAGATCCGAACGGATCGCATATTGGTGATCCAAATCCGATCCAAAAGAAAATGGATCGGATTCGGACCGCTCCATTAGGGTCGGATCACCCCGGATCTCGGATCGGATCGGAGCGCATTGCCATCCCTAGTCCATGGGAATATTCAGATTACATGTTAAAATTCAAATTGAATGATGTTGTTTGACTAATTAAATGTACCTTACTATGAATCATTACATTTTAAGCTCGATTCTTGATATCATTTCCTTTCAATAATAGCTTTCATGTTGAATTTTGAATTTAATATTCATAATGAATGTTCTTATATTTAAATTCCGTCAGTGTGATTGATAAACACTTCCATAGATGGAAACAAAATCATTAAGTCAATTTGGAAATCACTCATTTTAAAAGATTCATTTCCGAATCGTGGGTGTGATTGATATTTACACCCATACCCATGGATGGAATTATTGTATACCATTTCACTAACATTGTTGACTCTCCTTTTGAAATAGAAATTTGTGTAGAATGATGTCAATCTTGAATTTTTTTAAGAAAAGCAAAAGAAGCTAATCTATACCATTCCCATGCCATTTCGTAAATGTTTTGGATTTCAAAAACAATTTCCATTTCGTTAGTGTTTTAAATTTCATAGTTCGGCGCCAACATTTTGAGAACTGTCAGGCGCGGACATTTTGAATTTTGTTGCTTGTTTATGAATTTTAATTGTGATTTAACATTTTTTTAGAAGTTACATTATTTAATTGAAAAATCCATGTGGCAATGTCTGAGACAAAGCTGAATAAGATATCCTGAAATAGTACATAGTATAGATAAATGTAAGGAGTTATCCATCAACCTAAGTACTACATCCGTTTCGTCTGTTTCATCTGCGTTTGACTTTTTAACCCGTAACTGAGTGACTTTGACTTGGTGATTTGAGTACCAATACGATGTAATTTTTTAACAATTTTTTTATGGTATTTTAGAATAAACTTTCCTCTATAACACCATGCAATGATTATCAAATTCTTATATCGTTTTGCTAATCAAATCATCGGATGAAAGTAACCCAGTGAATAGTGACAAAAAGTGAAGTAGGCTGAAACAGGCGAAACAGAGGTAGTATAAAAGAGAGACCTGCCGCGCGGGTTTCCCAAACGCCACTTGTTGCATTGTTATTGGTTGAAATATAGGAGTAATCTGGATTCTCTCTTCTGACATGTGTCTCATCAGCTGAGCTCTCCACTTATGCATAGGTTTTTTCGTAAATAACTGCAAAGAGTTGCCCTTCTTTTCTCTTGGGTTTGGAGTTCTCCACCCACGCCTCTTCTTCTGCATGATTGTTTCTCTTCGGACACAAAGAAGAGAGAGAGAGAGAAGGCGGTGGCGATGGCGATGGTGAGAGCTCCGTGATTCTCAGGACATCGGATCTGGTTCTTCTGTTTTCTGTCCTTATGTTTGCATGTTCTGATGGTGAGCTTTGCTTCATCTTCTCTCATTTCCGCTTGTCTGTTCATTCTCTCTCTTAGGGTTATCCCTGCGCTATTTAATCTTTAGGTTTTTGTGGGTTTTGTTTTTCTGGTTCTTTGGTGGGTGTTGATTTTTCATTTTTTTGTGGGTTTTCTTGGCAGATATTGACGGCTTAGTAGAAGGCCTACGCCGATATGATCCTGAATACGGCGAACGTTTGTCCAAATCAATCCAGGCGTTGCTGATATGGGTGAAACCGTGTGTTCGCTAAATTTGGCTATTTGTGTAAGAGGCATTGAGCATGGACCAGGTCGAAAACATACAGACACAACCGAGTTTTAAATTTTGCTAGACGTGTAAGAGGCATTGAGGATAGACCAATCGCCTTGTGCAACGCAGTGTGTAAATGCATTGCTAAAATAAGCTTACCAGCCCTTCCAAATTAGGCTTTCATTAAGTGAAGGATGATAACTGTCCCAGGATCTTGAGGACAGCTGACAGCTATGATCCATCTAAAGGAGGTAGATCATAGAGCTTGAAAATACATGTTCACTGGACCGGTCAGTGTTATATTGTTTACTTTCAATATATGCATGTTTTGTTCACTTTCAAAATATAAAGCTGAAATCCTATTTCAGCTTTGGCGGGTAAGCAAAAGTTCTAATTTTCTCGCTTCCTTCTGATATTGTTTACCTGTTCAAACTCATATTCTTATATGTCCTTCGGAGTAAGCATCCTGATTGAATTTCTTGTGGTATCGAAGTTCCTAATGCGTTTATTAGCAGAAAAGTTTGATTGTAGGTGTTTTTAAAGTTTGATCAGATGTGTTTATCTTTGTATTTTTCTATGTCGTAATAGAAAGGCTTGAGACAGAACTATTTTACGGTTTTCGGCCTTTGGGTGGTGATTGGTATGGAACATTGAACCTTTGACATCGTGCTCAAACCCAAAAATATTTGAAATTTTTATCGGCCATCACTAAGTTTAAGATGCATATGCTTTTTGTAGTGCAGTTCATTTTCTGGAAAGGATTGTTTGTTTCTCAATTATTATTTGTCCATGTTCACGATTATCTAAGGATGTGATGAGGCGGTGCCTGTAGCGGTCGTTTTATAGGTTGTGAAGATAAACTTATATACGTTGCAATTTCGGCGACGACTTTGAACCGCATCTTGGCGGGGCAACCACAGGGAGCCTTTATATCCCTGTGGCTGCAGGCATGGCAGTTTCATTGTACTCTGATCACAAAGACCGATGTGAGCCTCCTCAAATATCTATACTACCTTTATATAAAAATAATCAAGTACATTCCACTGCCTATCCTTTTTTGCCACATGAGCAAGTGAGGTGATGCGTATGCATTTGGTCCGGTTATTTTTGCAGAAGACATTTTCTGATTCACGAAACTGCAAGGCTTCTAGAATTAGATATACTTAGGGTCATCATTTCATGGACGAGTGTCACTAAGGAAGACTTAATACAAGTAATTCTGGTAGATATATTTTGGTTGATATGTATGCTTCAAATTATTCATAGATCACTGATCTTAATTCTGTTTTAACTTTGGTTAGTCAAATGACATTTTCCATGCATCCCTGCACACAATGTCTAGGAATTATCAGAAATTTACTCTTAAGGAGAGCCCATTCATCATGGCTGCAAGTGGACTTCATAGCTACAACGTCGATGGAACTGCTTCATTCTTAGCAACTCATTAAACTTCAAAGGTCTGCATCTTCTAACAGAGCATAATATGTGCCTTTTTTCTTACTTATTTTTGGTGATTGGTTGATCGAAAATACTTATGTTTTGTTATTGATGCATATAGAAATCGTCCAAAAAGATGGTACTGCGGTTTTTCACGACGGGGTTGCTGTCCGTATGGACATTATATTACATTGCACAGGGTGAGTTTCAAAAATTTATATCTCACAGTACAGTTGTTTGGATAACGTAGTATTGCAAATTACAAAGTAACGGGCACCAAAAGCAACTTAAAATACTGAGAATAGAGGTTCGCAACCACTACTCACGATCATTTCATTTTTGTTTCGATACAGGTACAAATATCATTTCCCTTTCCTTGACACAAAAGACATTGTGGGTGTCGACGACAACTTTGTGGGAACGTTATACAAGCATGTCTTTCCACCAGTCTTAGCCCTATGGCTTTCATTTGTTGGGTTTCCATGGAAGGTCTGGTACTCTTTTTCTTCTTCTATGAGTGAATAAATAAATAAGAAAGATCAATTTCGGTATGTTTTAAGAATTACATGAGTATTATAGTAATTTATCAATAGTGGCGAGAATCTGTTGGAGAAATATTTTACATAAATGCTCATCACTCTTTGTTCAAATAACAGGACATATGTTGTGGTAATTAAAAATTGACACAGTTTAACTTTTGGATCCAATCCAATTGAGTTGATGTCTTTTGTCTTCTCTTTTCTTCCAGAAACTTATGGTATCCTATGCAAACTTCTATGCTTTAAATAAACAGGTATTACCATTTTAATCTTAGCTGCATCTGTATGTCGTACCTTTGAACTAATGTGTTGTGATGTACGTTACGATTATATTATTTTGAAAGTTCTGTACAACTGATGCAGAAGTTGACCGTGATAAAGTTGAGGGGCTACCTCAACAACAAAGTTCATCTGGTAATTTCCTTTCATACATCTGAACTCGACAAGATCCTTGTGAACGAAGATGAAATGAAAATGAAATGAAAGCTTCATTTGCATTTGACACTCTTGTATAATTCTTTATTCAATTCTTTCAGCCAGAATTAATTGAACTATAGCGAGCTATATATATTTCAGGCATCTCTTTTCTGTCGTCTATCCTATATATCTTTCGTTTAGTCCCTTAAGTTAAGAATGTGTATGTATTGATCTAGATAATAGCACACTATCTTCAGGTGGGTTATAGATATTAAATGACAAGTACAACATATAGTAAGGACTATGGACTTGTGTCTGAAACTTGGCGGTTGGGAGCTTTCTTGGAATCCTTATTACAATTATCATGACACTCTGTGCGTATGCGTGGAGAGTAGTGCTTCTAAGTTATAGCGTAAAAGCCCTTTAATGCTAGACCCGTTATGTAGTTTTTATTTGGCGTGTTACTTGAAACTTAATATTTTATGGTGTCTTATTAGAACGGTTTCCTTCTAGATTCATGAACAATGTTGAGAAAAAATCTTGAAATAAATAATTTTTTTAACAAAACATTCCAAACTTTGAACATTTTGAACTAAAGTTTCAAATAAAGGGTGAGTACTCAATTTAGATATAGATATTAAATTTAATTTTACTATTTTTTCATCTTGAAATGAACTTGTGGGATATTATATAATCATTTATATGGGTCCTATATGGGAAATCTATCTAAAAATGAAGTAAAATAATTAGGTGTCGAATTTTGTCTAATATTTGTTTGCTTAGTTATAAGTAGGTGTCATTCTCGGGCTTTAACTACGTAACTGAGGAAACAGATAGGACAAATTTTCAATTTAATTACCATATCTTTTCGAGCCGATTCTTGCGATGTGATTTAGCCATCTGTTATGCCTATCCTTCCTTATTATGCCTTAGTTTTACGGCTTTCCCTCTATTATATCTCTGTCAGTCTTTTTCAACATCTTGGGCTCTCCCTCTAACTTCAGGAATGGCGCGCAAAACAAACTGCAACTGGAGAAGCTTAAGATAATGCTAATTTTCATCTTTTGGGTGGTGATTGCTATGGAACATTAAACCTTTGACATAGTACACAAACCCAAAAGTATTTCAAATTTTTATCGGCCATCATTAAGTTTAAGATGCATATGCTTTCTGTAGTGCAGTTCATTTTCTGAAAAGGATAGTTTGTTTCTTAATAGAAAAACTGTCCACCATGGACAATCTGCCAGGGAGTCTAAGGATCCGTTATATCGCCTCTCTAGGCTTCTCTGTTAACACATTAAACAACAAAAGCTTGCCAAGGAAAATATCAAACACTAAAAAGTTAGTCTAAGGCATATTACAATGCAGCGATGGAAGCTTCAAAATTACTTGGTCTTTATTTTGTACAAGCTTCAAAGTAGTCTTGATGCAGGAAAAAATTTCAGAATTAATCAGTCGCGTCCAGAAAAGCAGTTTCGGTCAAAGCGCAGAATCAGATGCAGAATTGAAGGATGTGAGATTTGGGTCGAACCATACATGAATCTGACCAGAAACGACGTTCTAAAGATAACACGTGACTTTTGTCACGAGCACCATGCTGATTTGGCAAAATTCGGCTGTTTAGAGCGCGAAATCGTCAAATGTACTATTTTTAGTAATAATCTTTTTGTTACTTAGGAAGTCAATTTAAACCCGATTTGGGTCAATCTTTTTCCAGCATGCTTTTCTTTAGTAGGAGTTTAATTCAGAATAATTGTTGAGATTTTGCTTTTTTAGGTAAATTTTAGGTTTTTTGGCTATTTAAGTCCGGCTTGTGGACTTATTTCAACAGATTATTGAATATTGACTTTATTTCAGAAAACCTTGTGTTTTCTATGAACCCTATGGAGGTTCTTTCACGATTTTCCTTTCTTTTCGTTGCTTCATGCTGCTCCCATAAAACGCCTCGATTCAATTCGGCGTCAAGTCTTCTACTGAATTAGATTGTAGATATAAGACTACCTACTATATACTTCGGTTTGAGCTATTTATGTGCTGTAAAGTTTGTTGGTAATGGGTAAAATAATATTCAATGAAGAAGAAGAAAAATGATCTTGGGGGCAAACTAAACTGATTTCAACTTGTGATGCAATTCGTTCAAAACCTTTTTTCGCTCTTTATGACTGATTATATCGGGAAAGCCTACAATATTTGAATCTAAGTTAAATTATATGACTCAGGCTTCCTTTTACCAAAGATACACGAGTATGATCTTTTTTTTTCAATTTCAATGATTTGTCTTCTCTTTTGTGGCTTAAATGCAATTGTTGTTGTTCATTTTAGCTATCATCAATTAGTTTCAGTTTCACTTCCACTTAATTTGTAAGGTTACACAGATTGGAGTTCACAATGTGCGCTTAAAAGAGTTACATTTTGTGAAAACATACAACGGGCATATGACTTCATTTTGCATCAGGATTGAGGAAAAATAGATTGATTAAATCGACATTAAAAGCTCAAGCTAGCTTAGCATAGTCATTCATGGATTTTCTTTCTTTGACTTCTTACTGTTCCGAACATGAGTCACAGTTATTCAATGAAATATTCGCTTATGGGTTAGCTCTTTGTTGCTTTAAGTGCAATTTTCCTGAGGAGTGAGTGAGTACAGATAGCCTTTGAATTACTCCTTGTCAAACTCTACCAAAAAACCTCATCAAAATTTAACATGTAATTCTTACAATTTACTGGTTGGAATGTTGGTCTTCACTTGCTTTATGTGTTGCAACTTCAATCGGCTCAGTTCAGCTCATTCAGACTTGGATTAATATCGCCTTCTATTCTCGCATGTTTGTTGACCAAGTGGCATGCTAACAACTGGATTAGTGTAAATATATGATTAAGTGAGAGACCAAGTTAGAGCATTACCTCTGATGCTCTCATTCATTGTTTTTACGCACGTTCTGGAAAATGTTCAAGGTTTAGGATTCATTAGTTATCACAAATGTCATAAGAACAATTTAGGGTTGGCTAGATTAATCACTGGCAATGGCACAACTAAGAAAAAAAAGATTCTTGATGGTTTATATATGGTTTTTGGATGAGGGTAGTAAAGCTTTCTTGAATTATAGTTTGGGGGACTTCCAATTTTAGTCTATTATTGTTTTACTATTGATTCAGCTAAAAGGGATGATTGTTACAGGAATTACAGGAATGATTAGCTTCGCTTGGTTTTATCTTGAAGGTGCTAATTAGGTTCTTCATGATTTTTATTTGATGTTGATGAAATTCTACCAGTATTGTAAGTAGATATAATCACACAGTTTGAAGGACTGTTTTAAGCGGTCATTATGTTCAAATGTTACAATTAGTTAAGCTTTGCTTTCTGATATGGTGTGATTCAGCTTGGACCTCAATCTTTGACTATGCTAATGCTTTATTAACAATATGCATCCTCAGCTGTAATATTTTGTTATGTGTCATTTAGTTTGTAGGTCTTAAAAAAACTACAGATGGTATAAGTCTCAAGACTGGGCAATGGATGCAAGTTGAGCAGACTGGGATGAATGTCCTAAAAGTTTGCAGAATCAGTCAGAGTTCAGCAAATCAACGAGCTGGTCGTGCTTGGAGGACCGAACCTGGAAGCTGCTACAAGCTTTATTAAGAACATGATTCTGATTTAATGCCATCACATCAAGAACCAGAGATTCGTAAATCTCATCTTGGTGTTGCTGTTCTAAAAATTCTCGGTTTAGGTATTGGAGAGGTACAATTTTTTGATTTCTTTGATGCACCCAGTGTCATTGCAATTGACGTGGCCACTACAAATCTTATTTCAGTTAGCAGCTGTTGTGTGGAAGAAATCTTATCGATGTTCACGATTATCTAAGGCTGTGATGAGGCGGTGCCTGTAGCGGTCGTTTTAGAGGATGTTATGATAAATTTATATACCTTGCAATTCAGGCGACGACTTTGAACCGCATCTTGGCATGGCAACCACAAGGAGCCTCTCATATCCCTGTGGCTGCAGCCATGGCAGTTTCGTTGTAGTCTGATCGCAATGACCGATCTGAGCCTCCTCAAATATCTATACTACATTTATATAAAAATGATTCCACTGTGTCCTATCCTGTTTTGCCTCATGAGCAAGTGAGGTGATGCGTATGCATTTGATCTGCCTCTAGACAGAGAGACTGAGGAACAAAGGAAGTTCTGCGAGTGGACCAATCCTGCCATGGAATAACAGAATCCGAAACATAAGAATTTACTCCCAGTCGCTAAAATAGTGACCAGTGACTGGTAGGAATGAATCTTGCGTAAACCCATGGCAATTGCAGGCTGTGATGATAAATTTATATACCTTTCAATTCGAGCTACGACTCTGAGTTTCATGTTTGCAGGGCAACCACAGGGAGCTTCTCATATTCCTCTTGCTGCAGCCATGTCAGTGTCATTGTAGTCTAATCGCAATGACCCATCTGAGCCTCCTCAAATAAGAGTATATCTACGTATCTTTAATGGTAGAACTCGCATTAGTTTTCTCATGTTTCATAAGATGCCATCTCGGTGTACTGATGCCATCTCGCCCTTTACTGCTCGAAACCTGGAACATATGGATAATCTTCCCTCTGCTTGTGCCGTAGCTTAAACATGGTTTAAAACAGGGTTGAGGTTTTTGCGCATTTTCTGTTCTTCCATGGAGATGGTTAGAACCTATTTGTTCGCTTTTGATAATTGTTGATAACACTTACCTAAATTACTATTTTGTTTGGTCCTGTCAAGTTGCTTGGTACAGCTTGATTTGTAAAAGATAGTTTCATTTGCAATCAATGCAAATGTCCCAGAGAGTACTTTGCAGTCAGACCACTATTGCAAATACTTGTGAATTACTCCTACTTATAGCCCTTACCACTTGTGTTTCTGGAACGTGCTCCGCTCATTGGACGAATTTTCTGTTGTATTTTGAGCTGGTGAACATCTGTTCTATACTCGATTGCTCATGTTTTCTTGTATTTTCGACTCTTGTACATTCACACGGTCTATCTCAATTTCGCAAAGTGAGTGATTTTTCTTGCATATTGGATAATTGTCGATTCTTATTATTTTATGCTCATTTGTGCCACAAGGCCATTTGATATTTTGCGTAATGGAGGAAATACACCATCCATCTCAAAGTTTGTCTTCAACTGCACAAGCTGATTTGCTACACGACTTAAATGTTGCATATAATGGACGATTTTTCAAGTCTGCAGAACATTAGTGATAAGAAAATGAAGATATATATGGCTATGATTACGAAGTACTACTGGATATGCTGAGTACTGTTTTCTCTGTTTAGGATTGCCTTCGCTTTTGCTGTTAACCCAATATGCCGACGTCGTGTTGTAGGCTTTGCGTTCGTTGTCTTTGGTTCCAAGTTCTCGCGATCTTCTCCAATTAATCCTACTTAATTAAACAATGCTGTACTAACAAGATATAGCCCCGTTCATCACGTCACCGCCTAAACCAAGGCCAACCGCGCCCATCGCGTGTGACTCTTTTCCTAGTTGGTTAAACATATCAAAGATAGAATTAAGATGACGTAAAATCAATTGTTTTTCTTTGGCTTTGTATTCTATGTAACCCAAGAAAAAATAAACATTTCATTTGTTTTCTCTCGGACACTCAAATTAATATTCCATATTAAAAATATTAATAGGTCCGCGTAAATATAATTTGTATTCTGATAAAATTCGCATTAACATTTTTCTTGAGAAATAAGGGTGCTGATAATTATAGCACATCATTTTATAGTTACAGCACAATTATGCTAGAATGACAATTGCACCCATGAAGATTGTATGTAGGTATGCAATACAGGATCAAATACTCTAGAAGGGGCAGTTGAATATAGTATGTCAAATTTTGCCAAAGATGTGGTTTCACAACAAAGTGAGAAAAAAATTGAAGTGTTTCAAAGGTTTGAATTTAGTTTCAAGACTTTGAAACCAAAACAGACTGTTTGAAATGAACTGATAGTTTTCAAAGCTTTCAAAAGGTTTCCAAAGCTTTGAACTGAAACTTGTTTTGAAGCAGTTATAGAGACAAGTTAAGAACTGAAATGTAAGACAATGAACACAGTGATTTTTACAAAGTTCAGTCCTCAATTAGCTACTCTCTGCTTGAGGGATCTAATCCCTCCAGAATTTCAAGAAACTTCTTATTTATCAAAAGCTAACCCTTAGATATCAGACCAAGGGAATTGCCTTACTCTTGCAGTCTGTGGTTATTCCTAACCTATCTAGTACCTGCTCTTGGTAACTGGTAACATAAGAATTCTCTGTTGTTCCTCTTAAACAACACGAGAAGAGATAAATAAGTAGTATAGCAAAGTGATTTACAAACAAAGCTCTGAATGAAGAAAACTGTAAACACAGTGAAGCAGTAATTCTTGAGTGTTCTTCTGGAAATTGGAATTGATTGAGTGGATGTTTGATCTTCTTTAATGATGCTTGTAAATCCATTGGAGAGTATAAATATGGTTTTTAATAACTTGTGCTTCTATCTCTCTGAATCATTGGTAATTCTTTCAATTTGAATGGTTGAATATAAAGAGAGCTTCAAACAGAAATACCTAAAAATCCTTTGAAGATCTTTGACTCTCAACAGCTTGCATCAACGGATGGATGCTTGATTCTCTCACTTATTTTGATATGATCTTTAATCAATAAGCTTAAATAAATTCTAGAAAACCTTCGATAACAATAGCATTGAATCTGCATGCATTGATTGCCACTTATGCATCTATGTAAATAAGAAAACATAGCTAAACCTGCAACACAGAGTTAGCTCACAATCACTGCAGAAAAACTTAGATAAATGATGAGATGAAAACAAGTTATAACACATATTAGTTTGTCTTTCATCACAAAAAAAAAATGATCAAGTGCAGGAGATGAGAAAATGAATAAGAGTAGAAACACCCCCTTAGTTCATGTTGTGCAATTTCAAGGCTTTGAAACTAGTATTCAAGGCTTTGAAAATATCGTGAACTTACAATCTCCCCCTTGATGAAAGACAAAACCAACTATTCTGTTTGAACTAATTTTCTGCAAAATATAAACATTAGTACCATAACAGAAACAATTATATAAGATGAAAATTAAATAACATAACTAACGGTTATGATAACTAAATCAAAATCAAACTAAGTAACCAATCCAAAACTTAGAACGAAATAGCTAAGCAGTTCAACCACAACTCCAAACCAGATAGAGCAAATATCAAAGCACCCCCACCCCTCTAAATGTTTGCCCCTTTTCTAATTTAATCAAAATAGTGAGAAAATGTTTGATCAAACTTTTTAAAAAAATTAAAAACTTAAAAACTAGAAAGCAATAAAAGTTTTGAAAGAGAAAGATGATTCAAGGCTTTGGAAAGAAAGAAGAAATTCTAGAATCAAGGCTTTGGGTCTGCATATGTTTTGTCTCATGCAACATCTTTCTTATCACTTTCTTCTTCAGTTTCTTCCTTTGCATCCTCTTCTTGAGAAACTTCTTCACCAGGCTCATCAGCCACCACCTCATCCTCAAACTGATCAGCTAAATTGACAATCGCTGGAGCCTTTCCTTTCTTGTTATTCTTCTTTAAGTCTTTGAGTAGCAACACATAGTCTACACTATCTTCTTCATCCTGTTCCACAACCTCAATAGTCTTTTCCCCTGCATCCTTATCCCGGACGGCCTTCTCCCCAGAACTGCGCTCCTAAAATAAATCTCTAGTAGATCCTGACTTCCTTGAGCCTTCTGGAACTGGTGTACCCTCTTATTCCACATGTATCAAGTTAATGCTCTTGAAAACACTCTCAATCAAGTCCTTCATCTGCCTAAACTCAGTACTCAACTGATACCGAACTGCTTAAGCTCATCTATTTCATTCTCAATAAAGTTCAGTTTCTGAAGAACTAGAGATTGATCTTGTGTGGTAGAAGGGAGGGCTTGTGGAGTGGTTAAGGATTTAGTAATTTAAAACTTCTTAGTCTTCAACTCATCTCCAGACAGTTCTGTATAGAACTTCCATGCTCCCTTGCTGGTTTTCACGATTCCAATCCTTTGAAAAGACTTTTCATCAATCATTCCAAAATAGTAGTAATTGTCTCTTCCCTGTCAACATGTGTTTGCAAATGGTGAAAGAAGAGTGAGATGAGGTTGGCATAGGGTAGAGGATGCTTACAAAGTACATCATGTACAACACCCTATTGGACATCAATTCCTTAGAGTTCTCTTTTGGTACCACACATCTCATTAGGATAGTAAAAAAGATTTTGCCTTCAAAAATTAACACATAATGAGTTAACTGCTTAGAGATAGTGGATACTTTAGGCAAAAAGAACTCTTCCATAGCCAGCATTGAAGCATCAATCTTGCTAGTGTGATTTTCTGTATTGTACCTCTTTGGACAACCCAAGACATTAGCAAACTCAGCCTGATCTAATTCCATCTCAATACCAGCTACCTTGGATGTTAAAGTTGTTTGAATAGATGCCCTAGAGGCAATCTAGTTTAGTATGAACAATAATTGGCTAGAATATTCATTGTATTATTTATGGATATATTTAATATAATGAAGTCCTTCGATTTACAATTGTATTGTTTATCGTAAATATCTGTAGTCGATTATAATGATTAACTGGAAAATCATCTATAGACTAGTATAGGGTAGGATTGATATACAGATATCAAGATCCAACACTTGGGTATGCATTAGGGGTAATGGCATATTGGATTGACCCATCTCCGAGAAGGCTACATACAAGTTATGTAAAGTCACAAGCGCTTCTCGTGGTCACAATGGTATTGTCATCCTTAGACTTGATGTCACTAGATCATCTAGTTGTGGAATATTGTGTTTTCGTAGCGTCAAACGCTACACCGTGATTGGGTAGCCATAAAGGCGTGTACCAGACCCAATATTAAGCAAGCTTAGAAATCGTAGTGATGTAGATAGAATTTGTCCTTCCCACATAACGGGAGAAAATATCCGAGGCCACCCGAGGGATAGTGCTTATGGAATGTCTGGTCAGACTCAGATAAATCAATATGGGATATTGATGTTATCAGCACGGATAAGGCTATTCCCAAGATCTAGAAATTACGGATTGAATATACGAGTGTGACTTGTAGGTCTCGTGTCCAATTCGGATATGGAGACAAAGTCATGAGACAATACTTGCACAAGGTTTGTCGGATGACTATTTCTATTAGTTGGGTGGAATGGATGTGTTGCTAGACACATCTCCATGTTAGTAAATAGTTACTACCAACTAAGTAGAAACCTATGGGGTCACACGCCATATGGATGGACATGTACTTTGTAATTATTTAATATGATTAATTAATTAGAATGATCAAATTGCAACAGCTTGCTTACTTAGGAGGACTAATATGCAAGTGGGATAATCCGAACATGAGTATAATTAGGAGAGGGGCTTTATGTAGTAAAAAAGGAGTTGTTGGAGTATATAAAGGATTCTCCTAGCTTCCTCCAAGACTATGCTCATAACATTACTTGAGTAAGAGAGAAAGAAAGGAGAGAGAGCAAGATAAAGGAGCTGACCGCCCCCCTTGTCCGCCCCCTCTACCAGTCGGCCACAACAAGGAGGTAGAGCCTCCTCTCGGTCCTCGTTGCGTGATTTCTTCTTCTTCTTCTTCCACCGTTCCTAGCTAGCAAAAGGAGGTTGGAGGATCTAGATCTCAATACTAAGCGTGGATCAACCATAGAGATGTGACACTATTCGCGTTTGAAGTCATCACAGGACACCCACAAGGTGACTATTCACGAATCCTTTACTATCGTGATCAATTCTCTTCCTTTGGTCCTTGGAGGGTCTTGATCGGATAAATTATTATTTATTTCGCTGCGTATCCATGATGAAAACCCTACAGTGGTATCAGAGCCACATGTAGTAGAGCATAACGTAGTTAATGTGTTACAATTTTGTTGTTTTTCACCTATAATTGTTGATTATTGCGTTAAAATGACAAATTAAACATATTAGACGCATGTTGAATTTGATTCAACCAAAAAAGATTTAATTTGTACATGGGATGTATGAATTAGTGAGTTTGTGAAATTTTAGGATATTAAATCTAGGGTTTGGGCACAAATTGGAAATCAAATCCAAGATCACTCATTTGTTGTGCTATCCATAACAGTTGTGAACAGCAGGCTCCAACTGCTATGTATTCAGCTTCTGCTATTGATGGTGCTGCTGAGTTATGCTTTTTTGAATGCCAGCTGATCAAAGATGATCCAAGAAATTGGCAGCATCCTGATGTGCTTTTCCTGCCAACTTTATAACCTGCAAAGTCAGCATCTGAATAGCCACACAAAGAGAAGTTAGATTGTTTAGGTTACCAAAGCCCTAGGTCTTTGCTACCATTGAGATATCTAAAAATTATTTTAACTGCAGTCAAGTGTGATACTTTAGGATCAGCTTGAAATCTAGCACACATACAAACACTGAACATGATATCTGGTCTGCTAACTGTGAGATAGATTAATAATCCACTCATACCTCTATACTCTTTAACATTCACACTCTTACTAGATTCATCCTTGTCTAAAGCCAGTGTAGAACTCATGAGGGTCTTAATTTCTTTAGACTGAGACATATTGTACTCTCTTAGCAAGTCCCTTGTGTACTTTCTTTGATGTAGAAATATGCCTTTCTTCATTTGATGAATTTGTAGTCCAAGAAAGAAGTTAAGTTCACCCATCAAGCTCATTTCAAATTCCCTGCTCATAAGACTTGAGAATTCCTTGGAAAGAAGATCATTTGTAGCTCCAAACAAAATATCATCAACATAAATTTGAAATACAAGCATTTCTTTCTCACGAGTCTTTATAAATAGATTCTTATCTACTAGTCCTCTTTTAAAATTATTTTCAAGTAGAAACATTGACAATCTTTCATACCAAGCTCTTGGAGCTTGTTATAAACCATAAAGAGCCTTGTCAAGTTTGTAAACATGATCTGGAAATTTGTCATTTTCAAAACCTGGAGGTTGAGCAACATAAATTTTTTCTTGCAAATAGCCATTTATAAATGCGCACTTCACATCCGTTTGAAAGAGTTTCATGTTCTTGTGAGATGAAAATGCAAGTAGAATTCTAATTGCTTCTAACCTGGCATCAGGAGCAAAAGTTTCTTCGTAGTAAATTCCTTCTTCTTGATTGTATCCTTGAGCAATCAATCTAGCTTTTTTCCTAATTACCTTTCCATTCTCATCTAACTTGTTTCTGAATGCCCATGTGGTGCCAATAAACAGACTGATATTTTGGAGGAGGAACTAGGCTCCAAACTTTGTTCCTTTCAAACTCATTGAGTTCACTTTTCATAGCTATGATCCAGTTGCTTCTTGTAGTGCTTCCTTCACAGTTTTAGGTTCTACAAGAGAAATAAAGGCATTAAAAGCACAAAGATTCTTCAGTGGTGATCTAGTTTGTGTACCAGTGGTTGGATCAGAAATAATGTTATCAGCAAGATGAGATGAGAGATATTTATATCTCTTCCTTGGTTTCCATGGCTCAGGCTCTCCTGTTTGCTTCTCAAGTCTCTGAGAACTTGAAGTAGTAGCTTGTTTCGCTGTCTTCTCTGGAGGTTCTATTTCAAGGCTTTGAAATTTGGTTTGAAGGCCTTGAAAATGCATGTTTTGTTCCAATGACATTTCCTTGGATCTTTTTGAGAATTATCCCTCAGTATCAGAATCATGCTTATTCAAACTGAGATCTGCAAAAGCATCACTTAAAGAACCATCACAACTTTCATAAAAAATAACATGAATGCTTTCTTTAACAAGCTTGGCTCTCTTATTGGAAACTCTATAGGCTTTTCTTGTCTGTGAATAGCCAATAAAATACCTTCATCACTTCTTGCATCAAACTTACCAAGATTGTCCTTACAATTATCGTGGACAAAACAAGTACAACCAAAAGGCTTTAAATATGAGATGTTTGGCTTTCTTTCCTTGAACAGTTCATAGGGATTCTTCTTCATAATAGGTATGATCAAGCACCTGTTAAGAATGTAGTTTGTTGTATTCACAGCTTGTGCCCAATAGTACTTTGGTAACTTGTTTTTCAGAAGCATTGTTCTTGACATGTCTTCAAGGGTCCTGTTCTTTCTTTCAACAACTTCATTATGTTGAGGAGTTCTAGGAGCAGAAAAGTTGTGAGAGATGCCATGCTTAGAACATAATAAATCAAACTAAAGTTGATCAAACTCTCTACCATTATCACTTCTCATTGAAGAAATTGGTAGGTTTTTAAATGTTTGAAGTTCTTTACAAAGCTTTGAAAATTCAAAGAGTGCTTCAGATTTTTCTTTTAGAAACATAACCCAAGTATATCTAGAGAAATCATCTACAATAACAAGCATGTACTTCTTACCCTTTGGAGTTGGAGTTCTTATAGGACCACAGAGATCCATATGAAGTAATTAAATGGGTCTAGTATTACTTACAAAGTTCTTTTGCTTGAATGAGCTTCTGGTTAGCTTGCCTTGAGCACATGCCTTGCATACTTCTTCATCTTTGAACTTGATATAGGGTAGGCATCTTACTAAGTTCGTGGAAACCAGTTTTTTCAATGTATGCTGGCTAATGTGTCCAAACTTCCTGTTCCAAAGCTATGAATCTTCTTTCAAGGCCATGAGACACTTAAAGTTTTCTCCTGCAACTTTGTTAGCTTGAAAAGTCTAAAAATTATTTGACCAAGAGTCAGTGAGGATACAATTTCCAGATTTCTCATCTTGCACCACACATTTCTCCTTGTCAAAGATAACCTTATTTCCATTGTCACAAAGCGTAGATACACTAAGCAAGTTAAAATTCAAACCATCAACTAGATATACATCAGAAATATAATTTTCTGAATCTATACCAACTTTACCAATACCAAGAATGTTGCATTTGCCTTTGTCACCAAGTGTAATTGAATCTTCATATTGCTCCTTTAATTATAAAAACAAAAATCTCTTTCTACTCATATTCCTTGAGCAACCATTGTCAATAAACCATTTTTGCTCTTTCAACTTGGTGACAACCTGCAAAAACCATTCACCGCCTTACCCAGCTGTTAGACCAAGTGTGGAATTTAGATTCATATTCAGGTTCAACTATATTTGGTGGTCTAACCCCTTTAGGAACCCAAATCTATTTAACTTGTCCTTTGAGTTGGAAGGGAAAAGTGTTCCTCATTATGTGAGGGTCTCTTCTTCTAAAAGGACTAGTCATCTTAACATGACCAAATTTTATTGCACTGATGGCACTTAGGAGATGTTTTGTTTCCACCTTTCGCAAATCTATTATTGTTCTTTCTGGTAAAATTTGGATTGTATCCAAAACCACTTTTTTGAACAGACTTTAAGTTACCTCCAAGAATTATGTTCAATTTTTGTTCTGAGCCTGTAAGTTTTGTCTTGACTAATTTAGATTCTTGAAGTTTCTCATCAAGTGTAGTCTTTTTTTTTATCCAATTCATCAACTTGATGTCTTATATCAACAACAATGTTATTCAAAAGAGAGTTCTCAGTGACTACTTCCTTGATTTGTGTTTTCAAGGATTTGAAACTGAATTTCAAGGCCTTGAAATCACTATCAGTTTCTTCTGAGAGATTTCAAGATTCTAATTTAGGAAAACAAGATGCAAGTTTTCTTTTTCTTGCTCATGAACTTTTTCTTTCAAAACTCTATTTTCTTTCAGATAGTCCTCCACATTTAAAAGCATTGTTCTAATATGGTCAGAGAGGACTTCCTTCGATTTTGAAATCAAGCAGTTTACCATTATCTCAATTTTCTTCTCAGAACTTTCATCATGCTTGGCCATAAAGCATAGATTGGCATGTTATTCTTCAGATTCAAAATCACTTTAGGATTATGAATCACTCCATGAAGCTATCATAGCTTTCATTCTTATGTCATGATCTTTCAAAGTTCTTGTTCTTTTTGAGATGGTTCATTCTCTTTTGCCTTGAGAGCAAAGTTTTTCACACCATCTGGTAATTCTCAATCAACTTCATTCATGGATATTTCATGTGTAAGAAGTTCTCCTTGAAGATCATCAAGTTGAAGTGATGAAAGATCTAGAGCTTCCTCAATAGCAGTAGTCTTTGGTTCCTACTTTGCTCTTGTAAGACTTCTTAGAATCTTTTTATCCTTTTCTTCATTGGAAATGTGTTTTCCTAATGAGTCAAGATTGTTGACAATGTCAGTTAATCTTTTGAACATGTCTCTGATTCTCTCATCTCCATTCATCTTGAATAGCTCATATTGACAGAGAAATATGTTGATCTTAGTTTGCTTGACTTGGATGGTTCCTTCAAAAGTCACCACAAGCTTATCCCATATATCTTATCAGTCTTGCAAACTGATATCCTGTTGAATTCATCTGCACTCAAAGCACAATATGAGAGATTCATAGCTTTAGAGTTTTTAAAAAATTTCTCTAATTAAAAATCAGAAGAGAGAGTCTTCAGATTTGGGAGTTTTGATCCCATCTTTCTTTTGTGTAGAACTTGTGAGGACCATTCTGAATGATAGTGCAAAGCTCTGTGTCATGATCAATGATGAACATTTTTATCAAAGCTTTCCAGTGGACAAAATTGTCTCCACAGAAGAGAGGAGATCTGTTAGAAGCTCTTCCCCAAGAGAAATCACCATCACCTACAATACTCATGATCACAAGATGGTTAAATCTATGCAGTGATACAAGCTCTAATACCAATTGAAGGAGTGTACAATAGGTATGAATGCATGATCTATACTCTAGAAGGGGGGGGGTTGAATAGAGTATGCCAACTTTTGCTAATAGATGCAAGATAAGTGGTTTCAAAAGAATTTGTACTATGTAAAGAAAATTTCAAGGCCTTGAAATGAGTTTCAAGCCATTGGAATGAAAACCGTTAAGTAAGAAGTGAATAAATCTATTTCAAGGCCTTGAAATGAGATTCAAACCCTTTAAATGAACTTGTATTGAAAACTGTAAATAACCTAAGTATATGAATGGAAAGTAAATGCAAGAGACACAAGATATATAGAGATCAGTCCACTTGGACCTACGTCTCAACCTCAGGGATCTTCTCCCTGTAGGATTTTGAACTCAATTCTCAATAATGCACAGCTAAGCCCTAGATCCCAAGCACAGAGAGATGCTTTACTCTGTTACAGATTGTGGTTCTCACTAACCTATCTAGTGCCTGATCTAGCTATCTGATTAACTAATAATTCTCTTTAGCTCACTTTGAAAAGTCCTTGAGAATGTAAATAGAAGTAATATAAGAATGATACACAAATAGAGTTCAGAAATGAAGAACACAAAAAATGGAACTGCAATGAGTGTGCAGTGTTCTTCAAATGCTTGGATTGAGAGAGAATGATCTGCAACTTTTTTGCTTCACAATCCTTGGAAGTGTTTTGACTGTCTCTAGCTTTTTCCTGTTGTGTTCTTTGTCAAATGCTTCAAGCTGAGCTCCTTATATACAGATCATTGATTTGCAAATCTTGAAGATCTTCTGCAAAAACTTTCCTATTTTGTAGGCAACAACTTTGACTTCTCTAACAGTCTTCTCCATCGGAGAGTTGCTCAGTATCTTTAGGGATACTGATTTGATCTTGTTCATAATCATGTTGAGAAGCTGTTACAATCATTAGATTGATTATAGAATAAAATCATCTCAGAATTTCCTTCCCCGCAAGACTAAGGTTAGGAAATAAATCCTGTAAAATAAGAAATGAACTTTCCCTGCAAACTAAGTCAAACAGATGGATAAGATAGTGTTGAACATGTCAGAATACTTTGTCTTTCATCATCAAGTTATAATATATCAAGCACAGGGGTTTAGGAGTTCAAACAAAATCAGAAACTCCCCTTAAGTTTTTGCTTACACGGGATAGTCAGTTTCAAGGCTTTGAAACCTGTTTCAAGGCCTTGAAATAGACTAGCTATTTCAATTCCTTGAAACTTTGAACATGAATTCAACTTACAATCTCCCCCTTGATGAAAGACAAAACTACAATCTCTTTGATACTGTGATTGTGTCAAAAATACTCGTTAGCAAATACCAGTAATCAATCACAACACATAATATTCAAAAGATCCAACTTAATAATAATCTAAAAATACAGAAAGATAGTTGAGTTAAGGTAATCCTAATAACCAAAACCTGGTCTCTAGTGCACAAAAAGAGAACAAAAACACCTAATCCCCCCCTTTTGACTTTCATAAAAAAGAATGGGACGAATGTTTTGAAAAGCTGTTTTGAAAAGAAAGATTTTTCTAGACTTTGAAAATGATTTCAAGACCTTGAGAAATAGAAGAAAGAGTAGGAAAGAGTTATGGGGCTGGTTCTTCATCTCCTTGCTGCTCTTCATCTTCTTCCTGGCTATTTCCATCATCTTCAATATCAGCTTATTCCTCTTCTTGTTGAAACACATCAATATCCTCAGCTCATGGTCTTAATCACACTGTTGAATAGAAAAGTTAGCCCTTCCAAAGCTTTCCTTTAATGTTTCAGTTTCTTCTTTTCAGATAGCATTTTCTTGATCGCTGGAGTTTCAGTGAGGAACCTTTCTACAAGGTTCAGCCTCTTGAAGTTCTTTCTCCTTCATCTTATTTTTTGAGATAGGATAATATTCATAGGAGCTTGAAGATGTATCTGAATCCGAGTCTTGGATGTATAAATATTTTTCTTTTTCCTTTTCCTACTATTTCAACCTTCTTCTTCACCTTCTTGGGACTTCCAAACCGGATTCCCTTATGTTTCTCTTGTGTAGCTTCCACTGTCTTCTTCTTCTTGCTAGACACTGGGGTATGATATTTCTTAGCCTTCTTATTTGGAGCAGGAGGACCCATGTCTTCTGCAGTAGGAGTCTTTGAACTTGAATCTCCACTGATGGTTTGAACCTCTTCCACAGTGGCCTTTTGTTTTCTTCTCTTCACCAGTCTTTGAGCCACAAGACTTTTTATTCTATCAGAGGCTCTTCTTGTGATCATTAGGGTTTGGGAGAAGAAGAGATAGATATGATAGATACGAAGGAGGCTACTGCTGCTATGTATTCTGCTTCTGCTGTTGATGATGCTAGTGAGTTTTGCTTCTTTGAATGCTAGCTGATCAAAGATGATCTAAGAAATTGGCAGCATCCTGATGTTCTTTTCCTTTCAACTTTATAACGTGCAAAGTCAGCATCTAAATAGCCACACAAATAGAAGTTAGATTGTTTAGGATACCAAAGCCCTAGGTCTTTGGTACCAGTGAGTTATCTAAAAATTCTTTTAACTGCAGTCAAGTGTGATTCTTTAGGATCGGCTTGAAATCTACCACACATACAAACACACAACATGATATCTGGTCTACTAGCTGTGAGATAGAGTAATGATCCAATCATACCTCTATACTCTTTAACATTGACACTCTTACTAGATTCATCCTTTCTAAAGACAGTGTAGAACTCATGGGAGTCTTGACTTCTTTGGATTGAGACATATTGTACTTGCTTGGCAAGTCCCTTGTGTACTTTCTTTGATGTAAACTGCGAGAATGTACAAATTTCCCATAGAAGACAGGAATGGCCCCATGAAATCGATCCCCTAGGCGTCGAAAGGTTCAACCTCCTTCGACACAGTCATTGGCATCTCGTCCCTATGTGATGTGTTCCCAGTCCTCTAGACTCTATCATATCCCTTCACAAAGTCGTGACAGTCCTTAAAAATTATCGGCCAGAAAAAACACACTGCAGTATCTTGTGTGTTGTGGGGGTCCCACAAAAATTACCCCCACACTGTGCTGAGTGACAATGCTTGATTACGTTGCAGGCTTCGTGGGTCGAAATACATCTTCTCAGAATGTTGTCGGCCCCTTGCTTGAACAGATAGGGGTCGTCCCAAAAATACTGTCGGCATTCGAAAATAAACCGTTTCCGCGGTGCTGGGGTTAGATCTTCAAGAAGTGTGCCAGTTACTAAATAATTATCTATGGCACAGTACCATGGTCTCCCAAGTTTAACTACCATAATATGCTCATCCGGAAAATTTTCTTGAATCGGCACCGGATCTAGTGTGGTGTTTTCAAGCCTAGAAAGGTGGTCAGCAACAACGTTTTCGACTCTCTTCTTGTCATGAATCTTGATAACGCCCAAATAGGGGTTATCTTTTAGCCTGAATTGACGTACCTTTGTGTTGGAAATCCGTTTTTTAGCAAGAATTCACCCTCAGAAAGCCTCGGTTTTAGGAACGAGATGTTTAGTTGCTCTTCATGAATTTATGCTTATTTTGCGCATTTCGAGATATAATCGCGGGTTTGTTCATGTTGTCTTTACACGAACAGGTTCGGGAAGTGCATTGGGATGCATTCCGAGACAGAACTGGGTTCGCCTCGGGAAACATGCAGAAAATGTTCGGAGAAGGATTTGACCGAGACTGGTAAAAGGAAGAGTTGAACAGAAAACGGAAAGCCTGGAGGAGAAACGGGCAGTGAAAACCGACCAAGAAAGCAGAAACGCTAAAACCGAGAATGATCGGGATACGCTCAGTTGAAAATATCTTGAGCTTGAATTGGAATTTTTAAGTGAAACCAGGGGCAAAAGAACGGAGACGTCAAGGGCTTTCCGAAAACAGGTCATAATGCTTAAACGGAGTCCGGCCGAAAAACCGACTTCCGTCAAGTGTGGGTCCAGACAGGGCACGCCCAAGTAGGAGTCACGGGTCCCGGTGTCCGGAATCGCGATCAGCTGTTTCATGTTCGTGACGGTTTCCGGGACAGTTTTTTCCTAGGGGTATTTTGGTCATTTTGGCACTAGGCCAGGGTTCTCGGAAGTCGAGTCTGGATTTTGGCGCCCCGATTTAGTCTGGAGTTCTTCATGGGGATTTCATACGCACACAGAGCTTCAATCCGCACAAGAGGAGAGAGAAAACGAAGACCGTATGCCACTGTCTGCGTATATACGCAGAAAGAGAGAAAAATTGGAAGTTGAAATGTTGCTTCCTGAGTATATACGCATCCCCTATGCGTATATACGCAGACAGGCTGCGTATATACGCAGACAGGTTGTGTATATACGCAGGCAGCGCGTATTCCAAGGCAGTTCCAGGTCCAGTGGCAGTTTCATAATTTTGGTAGTTTCCAGAAACGTCTTCAGCACTATATAAAGACACGTCCAGAATCGTTTTGAACACACGAAACAACACATCCACGGAGAAGTCGGAGCATCCCCGGAGAGCACGAAAACGTGAATCGAGATTCAAGACACCCGTTTGCTCTTATTCTCTCTTTTATTCAAAAACTTTGTTATTTACGTTATGAATTTCAGTAGCTTAACTTTTTACCTAGGTTCTCGGTGAACGTAGGGTTTCGTTTTCAGAGATTAGTTCTACGTTTTGACTATGAATTCATGATCGTACTATCTTAATTCAGCAGTTTTTATCAGTTATTCTGTCTTAGAATTTTACTGTTTATGCATTATCGAAGTAGCTTACCCGGATTGCTACAGACCCGAGTCGGTAGGTGAAAACGTCTGGTTAGGGTTAGGAAGAGAAGACAAAATTTAGCACCTTACCCCGATGGGCGGACTAGCGAAGGGGAGTTAGGACTAGCCTGAAATCGTTGTGACCAACTGTTAGAGAATCTGAACCGGGCCATCAGGACAGGTTAGAAACCCTAGCAGCCTTAGAACGAGACTGCAGATTTAGGCAGCTTAACAGGAATCTGAAGATCTGCAGGATTGTGATAACGTGCAGGAAAAGAAAAGATACTGCACAATTGGTACGTGGCACGGATAACGAGACTGCTGTGTGTTTTCATGTCAAACAAAGAACGAAAATCTGAAGAACCCTAGGGGATCCCGGGACCTAGTATCTCAAACCCTAGTTTTACAACCTTAAGATTAGTCAGAAAATTCTCACAAAAAGATTTACGTTTCAGTCATTCACTTTCAGTACTTAGTTAGTAAGCAAACTCTCAAAATATCCCTCCTTTTTACACTCTGTTCATTTAAAACTGATTACTATAAAAACCTGCAAAGTCCCTGTGGGATCGATAATCCAAGTCGAAAATACTCTCCATATTACTTGATTCGTATACTTGCGAATAGCACGCTAAAAAGCACATCAAGTTTTTGGCTCCGTTGCCCGGGACTTTTTAGGGTTTATTTAGTAATCCAAATTAATTTTCAGAGTTTTTATTTTTATTTTATTTTATTTTTATTTTTCTGTTATCTCATTGCTCTTGAGATCTCTACTTTTTCAGGATGCGCGACAATACCGAGAGAACGCCAGAACTGCCCGAGAAACGTACTCCAGCCGAGATGGCTCGGTACATCGAGGATCTGACTACAGCAGGGTTCGCTGCCCGGAACAACCAGAGAACGTACAACAGGTCTAGAAAGGCGTTGGTGGAAAATTTTGAGGTCCCGACGGGAGGACATGAGCTAGCAATTGTGGTGCCCGAGATCACCGCAGAGCACTTCGACCTAAAACCATCCACTATCTAGGCTGTAAAGACCCTCTCCCCATTCCATGGCAAAGCTGACGAAGACCCAAACGAATTCATCGGGAAATTCGAGGATTACTACAACAAAGTCCAGTACGAGGGAGTTGAAGCTGAGGCACTGATGTTGATCCTTTTCCCTTACTGCCTTTACGGAATAGCCAAAGATTAGTTAGAATCCCGACCACCCAAATCCATCACCACGTGGGAAGGGTGCGTTTCGGAATTTCTGGCCAAATTCTATCCCGCTTCCCGAGTCATTCAACTGCAGAGCGAGATTCTGTCGTTTAAGCAGAAGATGGGGGAGACGGTAGTAGACGCGTGGGACAGATTAATGAGATTGGTGAAAAAGTGTCCAAACCACGGTTTTGGAGACCCGAAGATCCTGCAGGTATTCTACCATGCCCTAGACATGGAGAGTGCTGGCAGGATTGACAGAAAAGCCGGAGGAAACTTTCTCTACCATGTGGACAAGGACGGGGCCTATGAGCTGATGAAGCAGTTAGCCAAACAGGACATTCGACTGTTTGACAATTGCAGGATCACGTACCGAGCTGAGCCAGTGGAAGACGACCAGATAGATAATCTGGCCAAGATCGTGCAAGACTTGGTCAAGAAGGTTTACTTAGACAAGGAGACTGTTGCAGCGGTGGACGGGCCAGATTTGGACACAGCCATTGAGGAGCTCAGGACCGAGAATTCCAATTACTTACAACAGCAGTGGGATCCGAGCCGGTATAGACCGGGTACGAGAGATCATCCCGGGTTCCGCTACGGAAACCCGAATTATGCAATTTATGCACCGGGATTCCAGCACAGGCCACATGCATAGCAGGCAATACCTGCAGAACAAGTACAACCAGGACCATCAGCACAGCAGTACGATGCTCAGATGAAGAAAATCGAGTCCACGTTTCAAACCATGGAGTCCCGGTTTGCACATATGGACGCCCTGACAGCCGACGTGCAGTCGACCAAAACTTCACTACGTGCTTTGGAGGTACAAGTAGGGCAGTTAGCACAATAGCTAACTGAAAGAGCACCAGGGAACTTACCCTCAACCACAGTAAATAATCCACGTGCTCAGGTCAATGCCATCACCACTCGGAGTGGAGTAACACTACTGGATCCGCAGTACCCTAGCCATGCACGTGCAGAAAAGTCTAAAATTGTCGAACACAAAATATTTGGCCAGGGTAACAGTTCAGGGGTAGGCCCCCAGCCGAACGGCTCGGTTGAGCAGGATGCAGTGCAGAATCAAAAGGAAGCTGAAACGGTACCTATCTCCAAGGAGGTGTCGTATCCTTTGAAGACACAGAAGAGGGATGATAGCAAGGACTATGCCAGATTTCTTGAGATGTTCAAACAGCTGCAGATCAACATACCCTTTGCGGAGGCGTTGGCAAAGGTGCCCACTTATGCCAAGTTCCTCAAAGATATTTTGTATGGACGAAAACGAATGAGCAATTTCGAGACGATAAATCTGTCGGCAGAAGTGAGCAATTGTGTGAAGAATGGGCTACCAAGGAAGAGGAAGGACCCTGGCAGTTTTGTCATCCCGGTGACCCTAGGTAATGCTAACACAGGAAAGGCTCTGTGTGACCTAGGGGCCAGTATCAATCTGATGCCGTTATCGATTTTCAAAACTTTGAAAGTCGGTGAACCCCGGCCCACCAGAATCAAGCTGCAGATGGCGGACAGATCCTGGAAGCAGGCTTATGGAGTTATTGAAGACATTCTGGTGAAAGTCGGAGAATTGATTTTTCCGGCTGATTTTGTAATTCTAGACATGGTTTCAGGGGATGTAACACTCATTCTACGCAGACCGTTTTTGGCTACCGGAGAGGCCATGATAAACTGCAAGAGCGGAGAACTGACCATGCAGATTAATGAAGACAAGGTAAAGTTCAATGTTTTTAAAAATTTCAACTGCCGAATTACTACGAACATGAAGACATCTTCGTGGTTGAGGTATTCGAAGAAGCCTGGGAAAACGAGGAGATGGACGAGCTATGGGAAGAAATTGACAGAGTGGACAGAGAGAATGAGGAGAGATTCCAGGAGGAGCAGGCCATGCAAGTTGAAAACCGGGCCACTTTACAGCTCGATGAAAAAAGTGGGCATAAATTGGCTCTGGTCCCGTCACTCGAGGAGCCACCGAATATCCACATCGAATTCATGCATTAGTAACACCCACCTCAACACTCTCGGTTTTGCGTGCACTGTGATTGGTAAAAATGATCACTTTTGATCCGACTAAATAAGGCCTAAATTTGTCTAGAGCATGACTACGGCGAGCAGTTCCTTCTCAGTAGTGCCATAATTAAGTTGAGCGTCATTCAACACCCTGCTTGCATAGTAGATTACGTGACAAACCTTGTCTTTCCACTGCCCCAAAACAGCCCCTACTGCGTAATTGCTGGCGTCACACATAAGCTCAAATGGGAGTGACCAGTCTGGGGTGGTGATTACCGGATATGTGGTGAACTTCTACTTTAGGTGGTCAAAGGCCTCATGACATGCTTCATCAAAGTCAAAGGGTACGTCTTTTCCGAGCAACGCAAAGAGCGGCTTTGTGATTTTGGAAAAGTCTTTGATGAACCTTCGATAAACGCATGTTCCAGAAAACTCTTGATTGCCTTCATGGTCGTCGGGTATGGCAGCTTCTTAATCACCTCAATATTTTTCTGTCCACCTCCAGTCCCTTGCTGGAAATTTTGTGACCCAGCACGATTCCTTCCGTTACCATAAAATGGCACTTTTCCCAACTAAGCACGAGATTGGACTTCTTGCATCTGATCAGTACCTGAGCCAGGTGGTGCAAGCAGTCCTCGAAACTGTCCCCGAATAGTGAGAAATCGTCCATAAAGACCTCCATATTTTTATCGATCATGTCCGAAAATGTGGCCATCATACATCTCTGGAACTTTGCTGGAGCATTACACAACCCCAAAGGCATGCGCCATAAATCAAATGTACTGTTCGGGCATGTAAACGTTGTCTTCTCCTGATATTCCGGGGCTATGTAAATCTGATTATACCCGGAATATCCATCAAGAAAATAGTAATAGGAATGATGTGCCAGCCTATCAAACATCTAGTCCATGAACGATAATGGGAAGTGATCTTTCAATGTTGCATTGTTCAACCTCCGGTAATCCATGCAGATCCGCCAGCCTATGACGGTACACTGTGCGATCTGTTCCTGATCTGCATTCTGCACCACTGTGATACCTCCTTTCTTGGGCACGCACTGCACTGGACTGATCCATGTGCTGTCCGAGATAGGGTAAATAATTCGTGCCTCCAGCCACTTCATGACCTCCTTGCGCACAACGTCCTTCATGTTCGGATTTAGTCTTCGCTGGGGCTGGATCACCGGCTTCTTACCGTCCTCAATCCTGATCTTGTGCATGCTCTAGGAGGGGCTAATCCCCTTAATGTCGGCAATCGTCAAAGCGATCGCTTCTTTATGCTCTCGCAACACCTCCAGCAATTTGTGCTCTTGTTCTCGAGATAGAAGAGACGAAACAGTTACGGGCATTGTATTATTATCACCAATATACACGTACCTAAGATGACTCGAGAGCGGTTTCATCTCCTATGCGGGCGGCTTCTTCAGGGACGGGATTAGGACCAGTTTCTGCCCACCGTCTTCATCCAAGCAATGTAGTCGAGTGTTCCGTTCTCATAGCCTGCTCACATAGTGTCTTCTCCTTATCATCTGAGTACATATTGTCAATTTCTTCCCATAGCTTATCCATCTCCTCGTTTTCCCATCCTTCTTTGAAAACTTCTATGGAGTAGACATACTCGTGATCATAGTAAATTTGGCAGATATTTTTGAAAATGTTAAACGTCACCTTGTCTTCTTTGATCAACATGGTCAGTTCTCCACTTTTTTAGTTTATCATGGCCTCTCCGGTAGCCAGGAACGGCCACCTACCTAGAATTAGTGGTACCTCCCCTGCCTCCAAGTACAAAATTATGAAATCTTATGGAAAAATCAACTCCCCGACTTTGACAAGAATGTCTTCTATGACTCCATAATCCTGTTTCACCGATCTGTCTGCCATCTGCAGCATGATTCTGGTGGGTCTCGGTTCACCGACTTTCAAACTCTTGACAATCGTTAATGGCATCAGATTGATGCTGGCCCCTAGGTCACACAGAGCCTTTCCTGTGTAAGTATTACCTAGGGTTACCAAGATGACAAAACTACCAGGATTCTTTCTCTTCTGTGGTAGCCCGTTTTTCACACAGTTTCTCACTTATTCCGTCAGATTTATCGTCTTGAAATCGCTCATACGCCTCCTTCCATACATAATTTCCTTGAGGAGTTTGGCATAAGTGGGCATCTCTGTCAATGCCTTAGCAAATGGTATGTTGATCTGCAGCTGTTTGAAAGTTTCGAGAAATATGGCGTAGTCTTTGCTATCATCCCTCTTGCAAATTTTCAAAGGATATGGCACCTCGTTGGAGATGGGTACCGTTTCAGCTTCCTTCTCATTGTGCACTGCATCCTTCTAAATCATGCCCTTCGACTAGGGGAAGTTGGCTGAGCTGTTATCCTGGCCAAATACTTCGTGTTCGATTTCCTTTGACTTTTCTGCACGTGCATGGCTAGGGTACGACGGATCCTGTAGTTCTACTCCACTCCGACTGGTGATGGCATTGATCTGAGCACGTGGATTGTTAACTGTGTTTGAGGGTAAGTTCTTTGGTGCTTTCTCAGTTTGCTGCTGTGCCAGCTACACAACCTGTAATTCTAGTGTTCGGAGAGCAGCTTTTGTTTGATGCAGATCGGCCGTCAAAGTGTTGACTACTGATTAAATATTTGCATCGGTTTGCGCAAACCTGGCATTCATGGCTTGTAGCGTGGCGTCCAGTTTATTCATTTGCTCTTCGAATCGCTATGCTAATAGTCCGGTCTGGGTCTGCTGTGCAGGTGCTGCTTGCTGCACCGTTGGTTTGTGCTAGAATCCCTGTGCGTAGATCAAAGAATTCGGAATCCCGTATCAAGACCTGGGATGATCTCTCATTCCTGTTCCGTACCGGCTAGGATCCCATTGTTGATGTACGTAATTGGCATCTGTTGACTCAAGACTTCTAAGTGTGTTTTGAGAAGTAACAATTCAGAGTGATGAAAGACAAATTGTTTCTAAGGCTCCAAGGCCTTGAGTTACTAATCATAGCCTCAAAGCTTTGACAGTTGTTTTCTTATATATTGTTATCTGATAATCTTGTGATGCAGGTGTTCTAACTTATGTTTAATATCAAATATTTGTTGCAAATATCCTTGTTATCTATTCTTTATATATCTAACAAAATTGTAGATATCATAATCAGATTGAATCAAAGTTTTCTGGTCTTAATTTTGAATAACTATGAAGATTGTTCAGAGCTCCAAGGCCTTGAGATGTGCCTTAAGCTGCTGACAGTTTTATACAATTAACTTGATTCTCTCTTGCAGGATTTGATCTTTGTTATTATGATTGTTTAATGAATTTTACAAGTCTTAAACTGGTTTATGATGAGTTATATGTTTTAGATGGTAATCAGGTTATTGATTTATTTCTTTGATCCGGCTTTTATTCAGAAACTGAAAATCCAAACAGACTTAGTGCTGTTACATATTTGGATTTTGTTTGTTGTTGTGCTTAATTTTGTTGCACGTTTTTCAAACGTTCAATGTAATCACAACAAACTCCAACGGATATCTACTCAGAGCTGTTTGATATTCAGTTAGAAACAATGAGGATTTTCAGGAACAGAGATCCTAAAATCTCTCATTCAGTTCCAGGGAGTGGATAAAAGACTGGTTTGAGTTTTGAAAGAAGAAGAAGCTTACAGAGAACTGAGAAAGAGGAGTGATACATTCGTGGAAGAGCAGACAATCAATTCCTCACAACTTCAGGCTTCAATCACTGCTTTCAGAAGATCAATCATTCCAGTTTTCCCGAAGAACACATCCAGACAACTTATTCTTTTACTGTGTTCTTCTATTGGACTTTAATCTGCTTATCTTCTCTATATCTCAAACCTCACAAAACCTAGTGGTTGGTTGTTCAAGTGAACAACAAGAGGTTCTTGTTAGCTCAACAGTTAGTAGTTGATACTAGATAGGTTTGGAACCACAAGCTGTATAGGTGTAAGGGAGTTCACTTAGGATTGAAGATCTAGGGCTTTTTCTGTGTGAGTAATAAGAAGTGTTTGCCCAATCTTGGTGGTATTAGATCCCTCAGGCAGAGATTAGGTCCACTGAGACTGAACTCTGTAAATTGCCTTGTGTTCTTTACTTTACAGTTTTGCTATTTACTTCTGCAAGCAACTCAAATCAAACTAGGGTTCGTAAACTGTTTGGAACTGGTGATAGTTCAAGGCCTTGAAGCTTTCTGTATGTCTTAGAAAGTTTCTAACTAGTCTTGCAAAATCTCAAGGCCTTGAGATTTGAGTCTTTTACTTGTTCACTTAGTTAAATATTGTGTTTTAGCAAAAAGTTTCCATACTCTGTTCAACCCCCCCCCCTTTCTAGATTATTTTGGTCCTGTATTTAGTCTACATTACAAACTTTCAATTGGTATCAGAGCTTGGGTCACTATTATAGATCTAACAATCTTGTGACTATGAGTAATGTAGGAGATGGTGGCTTCTCACAAGGAAGGGCAGCAAACAGACCTCCACTGTTTTGTGGTGACAACTTCATGCACTGGAAGGCATTGATGAAGATGTTCATCATAGATCAAGACATGGAATTGTGGTCAATAGTTCAGAATGGTCTTCATGAGTATTTCACTACCATATATGGAGTTAGATGAATCAAGTCTGAGGAAAATCTCTCAGTTACTAAAATGGAAAAGGTATCAAAAAACTACAAGGCTATGAATCTGTTATACTGTGCTCTTAATGCAGATGAGTTCAACAGAGTGTCAAATTGCAAAAATGCCAAAGAAGTATGGGACAAACTTGTTGTGACATATGAAGGAACAATTCAAGTCAAACAGACCAAGATTAAAATACTTCTGAGGCAATATGAGCTGTTCAAGATGAACTCAGATGAGACTATCGAGGAGATGTTCAAAACATTCACTAAGGTGGTGATCAATCTGGATTCATTGGGAATTTCTCAAATGAGGAAAAGGTCAGGAAAATTCTGAGGAGTTTGCCAAAAGCCAAGTGGGAGCCAAAGAAAACAGCTATTGAGGTAGCTTAGGATTTAAGTATTCTTCAGCTAGATGATCTACAGGGAAAGCTGCTCTCTCATGAAATGTCTATGAAAGATGTAGAAAGTGATCTGAGTGAAAACATCAAGAATTTAGCACTCAAGGCTAAAGACAATGAAAAATCCCAAAGCCCTGAGACTGAAGATGAGCATGATGATGAAGAGGCTTTAGCATTGATCACCAAAATCTTGGCCAGGATTCTCAAGAAGAAGAGAAACTTTAGAAATAAAGACTACAACAGAGAGAGATCAAGACCTTCAATCGGCAAGGACTGCAAAGGTAAGTCTTCATCACAGTCACCTAAAACTAAAGTAGTGAATTGTTTTGAATGTGGTGATGCAGATCATTTAGTAAGGGATTGTCCACAAAAGAACAAGAACAGGAACTTTCAAAAGAAAGACTGAGACAACAAAAGGAAGAAAGCAATGATGGCCTCTTGGAGTGATTCTGATTCATCAAGTGATTCAGACGCGGAAGAAGATCAAGAAAATTTATGCTTCATGGCTAAACATGATGAAGAAAAATCTTCAGACAGACACATTGAGGAAATGGTAAAAAATCTTCTTGCTAGTCCTTCTGATGTAATTCCTGAAATTCTCAAGAGCATGTTTTTAAATGAGGAAAGTTATAGAAATGAGATTTCTTCTTTAAAGATTAAGGTTCATGAGCAGGTAAAAGAAAACTTGGACCTAGTTTTAACCAACAAAACTGTTGAAGTTTCTAAAACAAAAACTGAAAATGACTTTAAGGCCTCGGGCAGCAGATTCAAAGCCTTGAAGGCATAGATAAAAGAGATTGTTGATAAAAAAAACTCTCTTAACTGAAAGGTATGTTGATCTAAAGACTCATTCAGAGGATTTAGAACAACAAATCTGTTCTTTGACTTAGAAACTTCAAGAGTCTAAAAAGGTCCTAGCCAGTTTTACAGGCTAAGAATATATCTGAATCTCATTCTTGTAATAAGTCTGAAATCAATGCATAAAAGTGGGATTGGCTACCATCCAAATTTTCCAAAGAAATCCAAACTACTTTTGTCAAATCTGGTAGCAGAAATTCTCCAAAATGTCATTATTGTGGAAAAATCGGTCATATTAGATTAACTTGTCCCTTTAGAAGATCAGAACCTCATATTATGAGGAATACTTATCCTTATCAGCTTAAGGTACATGTTAGGAAGATTTGGGTTCCAAAAGGAATTAGACCACCAAACAAGGCTGATTCTGAGTATTACTCAAAGTTCTACACTTGGTCTACCAGTCTGTTGAGGCAATGATTTAATTTTGCAGGATGTCACCAAGGCCTTGAAAGATCAGAAATGGATATTAGACAGTGGCTGTTCTAGACATATGAGTGGAAAGAAGTCTCTTTTTACTGAGCTCACAGAGAAATCTGGAGGAACAATTACACTTGGTGACAAATCAAAATGCAATATTATTGGTATAGGTACTATTGGTAATGGTTCTACCAACTCTATCTCTGATGTTTATCTTGTGGATGGACTTAAATATAATATGCTTAGTATTTCTCAGTTATGTGATAAAGGTTATAAAGTTATATTTGACAAGGAGAAATGTGTGGTGCAAGATGACAAAGCATACTAACTGCTCCTAGATCATATAATTTATATGCTATGAGTACTAACAGTATTGCAGGTGACAAGTTGAAATGCCTTTAGGCCTTGAAGGAAGATCCAAAGCTTTGGCAAGAAAGCTTGGGCACATTAGCATACACACCTTGAATAAACTCATGTCAAAGGATTTGGTAATAGGATTACCATCACAAAAAAATTTAGATGATGAGATCTGCAAGGCATGTGTACAAGGTAAACAAACAAGAAGCTCATTCAAGCCAAAGAACTTTGTAAGTACTTCTAGACCCTTAGAACTGTTGCATATGGACTTGTGTGGTCCTATGAGAGTTCAGACTCCAAAAGGTAAGAGGTATATGCTTGTGATAGTAGATGATTATTCTAGGTTTACATGGGTTATGTTTATTAGAGACAAAACTGAAGTCTTATCTGAATTTTCTAGACTGTGCAAAGAGCTTCAAACTATGAAAAACTTGCATGTTGCATCTATTAGAAGTGATCATGGTAGGGAATTTGATCAGCTTGACTTTGATTTATTTTGTGCAAAGCATGGCATATCACACAACTTTTCTGCACCTACAACTCCTCAGCAAAATGGAGTAGTTGAGAGGAAAAATATGACACTTGAGGATATGTCTACAACTATGCTACTTGAAAGTAATTTGCCAAAGTTTTTGTGGGCAGAAGCTCTTAATACTGCCAATTATGTGCTTAATGGATGTTTGATTAGGCATATTTTGAAAAAGACTCCTTATGAACTGTTTAAAGGTAGGAAGCCTAGTGTTTCTTATTTCAAACCTTTTGGTTGTATTTTTTTTGTACATAATGATGGTAGAGACAATCTTGGTAAGTTTGATGCTAGAAGTGATGAAGGTGTATTTCTTGGATATTCTCAAACTAGCAAAACTTATAGAATTTACAATAGAAAAACCAAGATTGTGGAAGAGAGTATTCATGAGATCTTTGATGAAAGTACTAAGGATTCTCTGAGTGAAAGTTTTGCAGATCTCAATTTGAAAAAGCATGAGTCTGATGATGATGTTGTGAAAGAGAAAAAAGGCAAAACTAAAGTGCAGAATCAATCAGTAGAATCTCAAGGCCTTGAACCTCCTGCATAGCCAAAATCTGAAAGCCTTGAGACTGAAACTGAAACTTTCTATGATGCTCCCTCTACTGTTTCAAGAACTCAAAGCCTTGAAGGAACATATTCCTGGACACCAAGGAAGAAGTTTAAGTATCTTGCAGACCATCCAGGTGACAATATCATATCTGATCCAACAACTCGAACTCAAACAAGAGGACAGTTGAAGAACTTGTGTGCTTTTAGTGCTCTTGTATCATTGATTGAGCCTAAGAATACAAAAGAAGCACTGGAAGATGCAGACTGGACCATGGCAAGGCAAAGTGAGCTGAATGAATTTGAAAGAAACAAGGTATGGAATCTGGTTCCCAGACCATAAGAGAAATCAGTTATAGGAACCAGATGGGTGTTCAGAAATAAGCTTGATGAGAATGGCAAAGTGGTAAGGAACAAAGCCAGACTTGTGGCACAGGGATACAATCAAGAAGAAGGTATAGACTATGAGGAGACATTTGCTCCTGTTGCCAGGTTAGAAGCTATTAGAATACTTCTTGCATTTGGATCTCACAAACACATAAAGCTTTATAAAATGGATGTTAAATGTGCTTTTCGGAATGGTTATTTACAAGAAGATGTTTTTGTAGCTCAACCTCTTGGTTTTGAAGATGAAAACTTCCTTGATCATATTTACAAATTAGACAAAGCTCTTTATGGTTTAAAACAAGCTCCAAGGGCTTGGTATGATAGACTCTCAAAGTTTTTACTTGACAATAATTTCAAGAGAGGTCTAGTAGATAAAACTATTTTTATTAAATATCAAAACTGACTTGTTAGTAGTTCAGATTTATGTGGATGATATTCTTTTTGGTGCTACTAATTATGCACATTATCTTTGGCTGCTCCGTACAGACAGTATGGGAACAAGATTAGCTTGAGCGTCTCAGCATCGGCTCCCTTGTACTTTGAATTTGTTGCAATAATCGTCGAAATTCCCGATAAAATCAGTGGGGTCTTCTTCAACTCTGCCATGGAACGGACAGTAAGTCTGAGAAGGCTGGATGGTGGAGGATTTTAGGTCAAAGTGCTCTGTGGTGATCTCGGGCAGCACAATAGCTGGCTCATGTCCTCCCGTAGGGACATCAAAGTTTTCCACCAACCCCTTTCCAGATCTGTTTTATGTCCTCTGGTTTTTTCGGGCAGCAAAGTCTGCTGTTATCAACTCTTCGATGTACCTAGCCATTTGGGTCGGGGTACGTGTCTCTGGTGCTACTTGGTCGATTGCTGGATTTGCAGGAATGTCTCCTTCATTTTGAGCCTGCGTTTCTACTCTTTGTAGAGTTTTGTTGGGTTTTCAAGCGGCTGCACCTAGTCGCGAGGCAATGTGGGCATTCACTCAGAAGTTCCCGAATAATGAAATTTCAAGAGCAGTGAGATAAAAGAACAAAAAAAACAAAAAAAAATGAAAATAAAACTCTGAAAATTAATTATGACTACTAAATAAACCCTAAAAAATTACCGGAAACGGCGCCAAAAACTTGATGCGCAAACAGCCTGCTTGTCGCAAGTGTACGAATCAGGTAATACTGGGTGTATTTCAACTCGGCTTATCATTGCCACGAGGACTATTTCAGGTTATTTAAATAGTTAGTTTTAACGGTCAAAGTATGAAAGGGAGGAGTAGCTGAGTTTATGATTATGATCTAAATACTAAAAGTAAATAACTAAAAGTAAATCTTATTGTAGAATTTTTCTTGAATAATGCTTAAGGTTGTAAAACTAGGGTTTTAGATACTACATTCCAAGATCCCCTAGGGTATCTACAAGTTTTTGTTATTTATTTGATATGAAAAAAAACAGCCGATTTAATTATCTGGTGCCATGTACCAGTTGCGTAGTAACTTTTCAGATCCCACGCGTTATCACGATTCTGCAGACTTTCATATTCCTGTTAAGCTGCCTAGGTCTGCAGTCTCGTTCTAAGTCTGCTAGGGCTTCTATCATGTCCTAAAGGCCAGGGTCAGATTCTCTAAAAGTTGGTCAAATTTTTAGGCTAGTCCAATATCCCCTTCTTTAGTCGGTCCATCAGGGTAAGGAGCTAAATCATGTCTTTTCTTCGTAACCCTAACCGGATGTTTTAACCTACCGGCTCAGGTTTGTAGAAATTCTGGTTCGTGACTCCGATCATGCATAAATAATATGACTAATAGACAGAATAACAAATAATACTCCTGAATTAAGAATGTGAAATCAAAAATTCATAACCAAAACATAGGAAAAATCTCTGAGTACGAAACCCTAGGTTCATCGAGAACCTAGGTGAAGGTTTAGCTACTAAAACTCATAAAGTAAATAACAAAGTTTTTGAATAAGAGAGAGAATAAAGGCAAACTAGGTTTTCGAATCTTGATTCGCGCTTCTGTGCTCTCCGGTGATGCTCAGACTTCTCCTTGGGTTGTGTTTTGTCTAAAACGAGCTCTGGACGCTCCTTTATATAGTGTTGTGACGTTTCCAAAAAGACAGTCTAAAATTAAAAAACTGCCACTCCCTGAAACCGGCTCAGAACAACTTGTTGTCTACGTATACTGAGCGTATATACGCATAACATATGTAGATAGTGGCTTTTGGATTCAAGTTTTCTTCAGAATTTCACCATGTGCGTATACTGCGCATTTGGTCTGCGTATATACGCAGACAGTGGCTTCCAGAACTGTGTTTCTCCTCGTTGTGTGTGTATAAACCTAGTATATACGCAGAACATACGGAGACATCAGCCAAAATTCTTCCCCTTAACTTGCTGTCTGCTGATAATGTGCCTATAAACGCACAATATACGCAGAAAGCAGCTTCTCAGCTCCTGTTTTACCTCCTCTGCTTCTTCGTGCTTCCCTGCTTGATTTCCACTGTCCTCGCGAGCCTTGTTCCTACATAGACAACATGAACACACCCGCGATCATATCCAATAAATGCATAAAATAATTTGTAATTCAAGAAGTGCTTTAAAACATCTCGTTGTAACTTTCGAGGCTTTCTAGGGGCTAAAAGATAACTCCTAGTGGGAAGTTATCAACTTCTTAAACATTGAGAATGCTTCTGATTTTTGTTTCAAGGAAAACGCCCACGTTTTTCGACATCAATCGTCAATAAAAGTCAGAAAATAACGATTACATCCAAGAGATGTGGGCTCAATAAGGCCACATATATCAGTGTATATCAACTCCAGCGGCTACTTTGCTCTTGACATCGACCTTTTTGGAAAAGTTAAACGCGGCTGTTTTCCAATAAGACATCCTTCACATACTTGATTAGGATGATCAATCAAAGGAAGACCTTTCACCACCTTCTTTGAAGCCATCATCTTCAATCCGCCAATGTTTAGGTGTCCTAGCCTTAAATGCGATAGCCAGGAGTGATCATTGAAAGTGTGTAATGTAGACTAAATACAGGACCTAAATACTCTAGAAGGGGGGTTGAATAGAGTATGGAAACTTTTTGCAAAAATCAAAACTTAACAGATTATCTTTGTGTGAAACTCAAATCTCAAGGCCTTAAGATTTTAGAAAATTGTCTGAAACTTTCAAAGGAAAAATAGAAAGCTTCAAGGCCTTGAACTATTACCAGTTCTAAACAGCTTTTGAACCCTAGTTTGATTTGAGTTGTGTTCAGCAGATAATAATAAAACTGTAAAGTAAAGAACACAAAGCAATTTACAGAGTTCAGTCCCAATGGACCTAATCTCTGCCTAAGGGATCTAATCCCACCAGGATTGGGCAAACACCTCTTATTGCTCACACATAAACAACCCTAGATCTTCAAGCCTAATTGATTTTCCTTACACCTATACATATTGTGGTTCCAAACCTATCTAGTACCAGCTACTAACTGTTGAGCTAACAAGAACCTCTTGTTGTTCACTTGAACAACCAACCACTAGGTTAAGTGAGGTTTAAGATAGTTAAAAGATACGCAGATTACAAAACATGTGAAGAACACAGTAGAAGAGATATGCTAGTAAAGCCTGGATGTGTTCTTCTGGAAACTGGATTGATTTGATCTTCTGAAATCTGGATTGAAGCTTGAATTCTTGTGTGTGTTTGAATGAATGAGATCCCACGAATTTGTCACACCTTTCTGAGTATTCTGCAAGCCTCTCTATCTTCAAAATTCAAACCAGTATCTTTTATCCACAGCTGGAACTGATTAAGAGATTTTAGGATCTCAGTTCCTACAAATCCACCATCTGTTTTCAACTGAAATTCAAACAGCTCTAAGTGGATATCTGTTGGAATTTGTTGAGATTGCTCTTGCACGTTTAACAAACCTGCAACAACATTAAAACACAGAAACAACAAAATCAAGAAAGATAACAGTACTATGACTGTTTGTTTTTCCTGTTTCTGGTAAAATTGGTTAAAAGATTAGAACAGTAATCTGTTTAACTTCTGAAACGTATAAATCATGAAAAACAAGTAAGACTGTTAGAATTCAACAAGTAATCACACTAATAAGAATCACAACCTGCAAGAAAGAATCAACTTAGTTCTGTAAGACTGGCAGCAGCTCAAGGCATATCTCAAGGCCTTGGAGCTCTGAACCAGCTTCACAGATATTCAAAGTCAAATCCATAAAACTTTGATTCTCTCTGTTCTGATCATCTGAAATTTTGTTAGATATGTAGATAATGTAAAACAATAATGTATTCAGCAAAGCCCTGATCTGCATGATCAGATATTCAATCTGCAACACAAAACTGTTAGAACATTTAGCAGAATAAAGACAACTCTCAAGGCGTTGAAGCTTTGTCAGTATCTCAAGTCCTTGGAGTATTTATAATGCTTTGCTTCTTATGTCTTTGTCTTTCATCACTCAAAACAATTACCATCTAAAACACATTCAAGGGTCTTTGAATCAACAATCTTCATAACATGATTGCAAACACCTCGCCATATCATGACGAATATTCAACACGAACATTCGGTTTCTTGTCATCAGAACAGAATCTATCAATTTTACTTCAACATTCTTCAAGTAAATATTACGACATGTCATGCGAACATCGTAGCCTTTCTCCAGCAGCTGGTCTATGCTCAGAATAGTAGTCTTCAGACCTAGTACATAATAAACATTTTCTATGAATTGGTGCACACCACTCTTTAGCCGAATTAGTATTCTCCCTCTACCTTTGATACTTATCATCGACATATCCCCAAACGAAAAATTTTCTGTCACCTTTTAATCAATTTCCACGAACATGCGTTTGTTTTTGCACATGTGGTTGCTAGCACCCGATTCAAGGTACCACGAGATATCTTTATCCTCTGTAAATACCTTACACCCCATTAGGGAAAGTTCTGCAACTTCCTTCTCCACTTCTTCAACATAATGAGTCTTTTCATCATAAGCCTCATTTCATCATTCCAATGGAAAGTTCCCATATCGATGACAATCTCGAGTTCCTTCTTGTCTTGACGACGATTGATTCCACCTCGTCCACGACCTCGTGAACATCGATTCTCTTGCTTAGGCTCCCCACTATTTCTGGGGACTTTTTCTTCACAGACCTTTCCCCGACCACGACCGCGTCGTCGACCACGACCTCTACCTCTTCCTCGAAATTGAGCACCAACGGATTTTTTTTTGTCGTCATTTTCCTTTGCTTGAAGGGCTTGTTAAACTTTGGGCTCTTTGCTTCGCCTCTGGATCTTCTCTTCATGGACTTACAACTTTCCCAATAACTCGGTCACTTTAAAAGTCTCAATGTTGTTAGACTCTTCAATCGCCACGACTATATAGTCAGACTTCGAATTAAGAGAACGAAGTATTTTTTTTCAACAACTCTACGCCCTTCCATTTTTTCTCCATTTCTCTCAACTTGTTTGACAAACAAGACCACCATTGAGACATCGTCTGAAACTTCTTCTGAGTCTTTCAGCTTTAAGGATTCGAACTCCCCTCGATGTGATTGGAGACGAACCTTTTTTACTTTGTCAATGCCTTTTAAATCATCACAAAGAATATCCCGTGCCTCCTTTGCCATTGTATCTTGATAAATATTCTCAAAATTTTTCTCGTCTACACCATATTGGATGGTTGAGAGAGCACTTCGATCTCTTGTTTTTTCTTCTCGTGCCGTCTTCCTTTGTGCTTGAGACATGTCTCCCAAATTCTCCGGCTCCACATATCCTTCTTCAACGGTGTCCCAAATATCTTGTCCACCAAGAAAAGTCTTCATTTGAATGGTCCATCGGTCATAGTTATCCTTTCCAAGCTTTGGAAATGGAAAAACTACATTTGCGCTCACCATAGTATCTCTCTAAGAACGAGGCTCTGATACCACTTTGTTGGATAGAACTAGAGCGAATAATACGCATCGAAAAAACTCGAAGTAGAGAGAAGGAGTAGTGGAGAGGAGAACACTCTTCAATCCTCATCTCACTCAATCAACACTAATTTACAAACTCACTCAAATGACTGTCTACATAATTCTTTGCTTTTTCTTTTTCACTTTTCACTTGATTACAAATGACCAAGTACATAGACTATTTATAGGCTTAACATGATACGTGCCCAAACTAGGTACATGAATGACTCTTAGCAAAATAAATAAACTTCAAATTAATTAGGTACATGATCATCTAGATACATGTACATCTAGAACCTTCTAGAAGAATAGAATCAAGATTAATTTCCAACAGGTGCTTCACTATTTCCTGGTTTCACCACTGCCTTTAAGGGTTGATTTCCATAAACCTGAAAGAGAAGAACTCGTGGAGTGTGCCTTTAAGGTTCATATTGTAACCTGGTAAGTTTGGTTAGGTGAATTATAGAAACATAACAAAGTATCCAAAACACTCTTGCAGCATGTAGATGATAGTTGTAGATCTACCTATACGCGCGTATAAATGGAAGTTTCCAAAGACTTTTATTTCATTATGATTTTCTATGACTATGGCTGGCCAATGTGGTCAAGTTTAGTTTGTTAACCTAATTATCCACTTTAGTTTTTTAGTTTGTTTATTTTACTGTGTACAAGGACTTGACATAGCATACAACCTGACGTGCTAAAAGTTAGTTTTATTTGCCCTTTTGACTTGTCCCAAAATCGTGTCTTCTTTGAAAACAGAACCACATTTTAGCACAACTTTCTCCAATCTCTCCCTACACACATTAATTATTTTATTCTTTTTGTATGGACCAACATGTACTACCATCATTAATATGCAAGGGTAATTTTGGTAGTGCATGATCGATTTTCTTAATATGTGTGAAAATTCAAAGAAGACAAACATTGTGGGACAGTGGGAGTATTGTTTTATATGTAATATCTTGTCCCACATCGAGATATTGTGGATTCAATGTGTGACATTTAGTATACCTTGTGGATTAATACTAGCACCTTTGAGGATTAAGCATTTTTATCTGGTGGTACGGGTAAAGAAGTTGTTAGGCCAGTAATCTGTTCGGGTTGTTACAAATGGTATCAGAGCCGACCCTGGTCCCGCAAGGGCTCTGTGGCGGAGCGTCGCCAGCCAAGGGGAAACGAAATTGGGCAGCCTCGACGAGGACGTCGAGTATACAGGGTGGGGAATTGTAATATCTCGTCCCACATAGAGATATCATAAAATGATAAGGGACATAGTATTGTGTACCTTTGAGTTTGTGTGATCACACGAAGAATGATGTCCTCGTCTCTACGGTTGATCCACCTCTAGAGGTGAGATGTAGATTATTCCTTCAAACAAGTGCTAGCTTGAACCCGGAGGAAGAGGGAAGAAGATCAAAGCAACAAAGGCACAAAAGGAGGGGCGGCCTCCTCTTTGAGCTGACGGGAAAGGGGGGGCGGACGGGGCTAGGGTTCGGCCCTAGCTCTTGTCTTGCTCTCTCTTGCTTTCTCTCCCACTCACTTTGTTATGTCTAATAACATTAGTGTGGGAAGGAAACTTAGGCCTCATTATATACTCCAACAACTCCTTGTTGTTTCCATAAAAGAGTTTCCTAATTCTAGATGAACTAGAACTATTCCCTTCCTTGCAAATTAGTCATACTAAGTTTGCAAGGTGTTGCACAATGATCCTTCTGTTAATTAATCAATATTAATTAATCTCAAATCTAGCTCTACTCGATTTGAAGTGTGACCCCATAGGTTTCTATATAGTTGGTAGTAACGTTTACTAACATGGAGCGGTGTCTTGCAACACATCCATGCCACCCAACCAATAGAAATAGTCAGTGATCCCGACAAACCTCTTGTGCCCAATATGTCATATTGCACTATTCCTTTGTCTCCATATCCGGATTGGAAACGAGAAATATAACGTCACACTCGTATATCCAATCCATAGTTCCTCGATCCTGGGAATATGCTTATTCTTGCAGATAACATCAATATCTCTATATTGATTTATCTCAGTCTGGCCAGACATTCAATAAGCCTCATCCCTCGAGTGGCCGTGGTTATTTACCCCCATTATGTGGGAGGTACAAATCCTATCTACATCACTACGATCTCTAAGCTTGCTTCCTATCACGCCCGATAGCCATCTTTATGATTACACAGTTACGGTGTAACGTTTGATAACATCAAAGCGCAATATTTCACAACTAGAGTATCTAGTGACTTCAAGTCTAAGGATTGCAATTATATTAGCACTACGAAAAGCGATTGTGACTTGACATAATCTAATGTATCCTTTTCGTTGTGGGTCAATCCAGTATGCCATTACTCCTAATGCATACCCATGTGTTAGACTTGATATCTCCATATCAATCTACCCACATACTAGTCTATATTTGATCGTCCTATTAATCAATATACTGGACTAGGGATATTTAAGATATACAACACATTTTATCTAAGGACTTCATTATATTAAATATCACAATATATAATAAATGAATATTCTAGCCAAAACAATGTTCATACTAAATAAATGATTGCCTCTAGGCCATCTATTCCAACATTCTCTCACTTGCACTAGAGCCAATCTGGTGCATCTCGTATGCCTACAGATCTGGCGTGCCCTTCATGCTTTCGCTGCGCAAGAGGTTTCGTGAGCGGATCTGAAACATTGTCATCCGTTGGAATCTTGCACATCTTCACATCTCCTTGATCGATCATATCACGAATAATATGGAATCTTCTAAGTACATGCTTTGACTTCTGGTGTGATCTTGGTTCCTTGGCTTGTGCGATTGCCCCAGAGTTGTCACAGTACAACTCTACGGGATCCACGATGCTAGGGACCACACCGAGCTCAATGATAAACTTCTTTATCCAAACTGCCTCTTTTGCTGCTTCCGCAGCAGCAATGTACTCAGCTGCTGTTGTAGAATCATCAACTGTTCCTTGCTTGGAACTCTTCCAGCTTACAGCTCCTCCATTCAGGAAAAACACGTGTCCAGACTGCGATCTGTAGTCATCTTTGTCGGTTTGGAAGCTTGCATCAGTGTAACCCTTTACACTTAGCTCTTCCTTACCTCCAAATATGAAGAACACATCCTTAGTTCTTCTCAAGTACTTTAGGATGTTCTTGACAGCGATCCAGTGACTCTCACCCGGATTGAACTGGTATCTGCTCACCATACACAACGCGTATGATACGTCTGGTCTAGTACATAACATGGCGTACATGATGGATCCTATGGCCGAAGCATAGGGTATCCTACTCATGCGGTCCTTCTCAATCTCATTGGAGGGACAGTCATTCTTGGAAAGAGTGACTCCATGCGACATGGGCAAGAATCCCTTCTTGGAATCTTGCATGTTGAACCTCTTCAACACGTTGTCTATATATGTACTTTGACTTAGGCCGAGCAACCTTTTAGAGCTATCCCTATAGATCTTTATACCAAGTATATAGGCTGCGTCTCCTAAGTCCTTCATTGCAAATCACTTTCCTAGCCAGTCTTTAACAGATTGCAAAGTAGGAATGTCATTGCCTATGATTAGTATGTCATCCACATACAAGACCAGAAATACTACAGAGCTGCCACTAACCTTCTTGTAAACACAAGGCTCATATTCGTTCTTTATGAAGCCGAACTCTTTGACTACGTCATCAAAACATCGATTCCAACTTTTAGAAGCTTGCTTTAATCCATAAATGGATCTTTGCAGCTTACAGACTTTATTGGCATTCTCTGGATCCTCAAAACCCTCCGGTTGTGTCATGTACACATCCACAAGGAGGTTCCCATAAAGGAACGCTGTTTTGACATCCATTTGTCAAATCTCATAGTCGTAGTATGCTGCAATACTAGTAGGATTCGAATGGATTTAGTCATGGTGACTAGTGAAAAGGTCTCATCATAGTCAATACCATGAATCTGTCTATACCCTTTGGCTACCAATCTCCCCTTATAGGCAAATACCTTGCCATCCATGTCGGTCTTCTTCTTGAAGACCCATTTGCACCCTATGGGCCGAGCCCCTTCGGGTGGTTCCACCAAAGTCCATACTTTGTTGGTGTACATGGAATCCATTTCGGATCTCATGGCTTCTAGACACTTCTTAGAGTCTGGGCCTTTCATGGCCTCTCCGTAGGTTGCAGGCTCATCATCTATGAGTGGTAAGTCATTGGGATCTGTCACGAAAAGTCCGTACCTCTCTTGCTCATGACGCACTCTTCCTGATCTACGAAGTTCCTGTGTTACCTGAACAGGTTCTTCCACAACAACTTGCGGTTCCTGCTTATGTTCCATCATCGGTTCTGTGATTTGTGGTTCTTGAATCTCTTCAAGTTCTAGAGCCCTCCCACTTGCTTCTTTAGAGACAAACTCTCTTTCTAGAAACACGCCGGTCCGAGCAACAAACACTTTGTTCTCGATGGGATTGTAGAAATAATATCCTTTAGTTTCCTTAGGATATCCCACAAATTTACACTTATCCTCTTTGGGCCCGAGCTTGTCTGTTTGTAAACGTTTTACATAGACATCGCAGCCCCAAATCCTCATAAACGACACTGTGGAACGATTCCCAACCCATATCTCATATGGTGTCTTCATGACTGACTTGGATGGAACGCGGTTAATGGTAAAATTTGTCGTCATTAGAGCATGTCCCCAAAAGGATATCGTAAGATCTGTTTGAGACACCATTCCATTGTGGCGTTCCGGGTGGACTGAGATGGGATACCATCCCACACTCTCTAAGATACTCATTAAACTCTTGGCTTAAGTATTCTCCTCCACGATCTGATCGTACAGCCTTAATACTTTTGCCAAGTTGCTTCTCTACTTCATTCTTGAATTCTTTGAACAATTCAAAGGATTCGGATTTGGCCTTCATAAGGTACACAAATCCATATCTACTGAAATCATCAGTGAATGTGATGAAGTAGGTATAACCACCTCTGGCAGGCGTGGGGAATGGCCCACATACATCGGTATGTATGAGGGACAATAACTCACTAGTCCTTTCACATTTCTTATTGAAAGGGGACTTTGTCATTTTTCCTAATAAACAAGATTCACATGTCTCATATGATTCCAAATCAAATGAGTCTAGTAGTCAATCCTTATGGAGTCTAGATATGCGTTTCTCATTTATATGGCCTAAACGACAGTGCCATAGATATGTAGGATTTAAATCATTAGTTTTAATCCTTTTAGTATTTATGTTATAGATTGGACTATTTAGATCAAGGATATACAATCCATTAGACAAATGCGCACTACAATAGTGCATACTATCAAAATAAATGGAACAACACTTGTCCTTTATTGAAATAGAGAAACCCTTCTCGTCCAAACAAGAAACGGAAATAATGTTTCTGCTCATAGCAGGCACATAAAATAAATTGTCTAATTCTAAAATAATTTCAGAAGGCAAAGATAGCTCATAAACGCCTATAGCTAATGCATCAACTTTTGCTCCATTCCCGACGCGCAGATCTATCTCCCCTTTACTCAATCTTCTACTTCTTTTCAAATCCTGCACATTACGACAAATGTGAGAACCACGTCCGGTATCCAATACCCAAGATGAAGAAATAGAAAGATTGACGTCTATAACATAAATACCTGGTGGTGGTGGAATCACTATTCCAAGCTTCTTATCCTCAAGATATTTAGGACAATTCCTCCTCCAGTGACCCGGCTGGCTGCAGTAGTGACACTCACCCTTAGCAACGCCTCCACTAGGCTTTAGGGCTTCCTTGGATTTCGCAACTTTCTTGCACTTTCCTTTTGAAGTAGAGGCAACTGACTTTCTCTTCTTCTTATGCACCGTCATTATGGATTTGCCCTTGCTTTTGTTGACGCTCTGTTCCGCTGTCTTCAACATGTTCAATAAGTCAGGCAGAGTCTTAGTGATCTCTTTCATATTATAGTTCATGATGAACTGATTATAACTCTCAGGCAACGATTGCAAGACAAGGTCAGTAGCCAAATCTTGGCCCAATGGGAACCCCAGTCTCTCAAGGTTCTGTATGTACCCGATCATTCGGAGTACATGAGGCCCTACTGGATTTCCCTCTGCAAGACTACTCTTGAATAATGCTTTAGACACCTCATAGCGCTCATGCCTAGCCTATTCCTGAAACAATTGTTTCAAGTGTATGATCATATCATAGGTTTCCATATTCTCATGCTGCTTCTGAAGCTCAGGAGTCATGGTACAAAGCACGAGGCAAGTCACGTCATTAGAATCATCAATATGTTTCTAACGTGCCCTCACTTCCGCTAGAAGAGACTCGTCTTGTGGTGGTGCTGGAATTTGAGTGTCCAAGACGTACAGCTTCTTTTCTTTCTTAAGGACAATCCTTAAGTTTCTGTTCTAGTCAAGGAAATTTGTTCCAGACAGTTTATCCTTCTCAAGGACAGATCGTAGGGATGAAGTCGATGCGTTGTTGTTTGCCATTTGGAATTCTACAAAACGAGAAATGTGCAATTTTAGTAGTTTGAACAATTCAACTATATTTAATAATGGCTAGATCATCAAATATAGCTCCCACTATTTTTCTCGGATTAATAGCCCTCACCATTAATGCGGAAAATATCACTATATTTTCTAGTGGGTCCAAGATCCCTTTTTCACTTCTTCTTGAGCTTGCTTTGGAAATTCACCCAAGAATAGGTTATTTAGGTAGGAACCATTCCAATTGCATCATATGCAACTCTTGGTCCAATTAGGAAAATAACTCTTTTTGATTCTTTATCTCATGGATAACCCCTAATTGTCATGCCTCTAGCTCATCAATCCAATTGATTCTTGCCTAGTTGCGTCCAACCGTTTGCTTCAACATACACATATTACTAGCTTGTGTCGTCCGCAACACACCATGGTAAATTAAAATCGCCTTGCTTTGGCAAGCCCGAGTTTTAATAAACCATGATCATGAAGGATGTTTTGGCAAAAGAAGGCAAAACATAATATTTAATTGAGGGATTTTTCTTTTAATTTGTTTGGTTGTTCTTATCAACATGGTCTACTTATTTGGATTGGGCAATCCACAATAAAAGACCAACCTTGTTTATTATTATCTTGTTATTGTCTTCGCTAGTATCGCCATACACACAAAAATAAATAACAAGACATAAATAATAAACATCCACAAACATAAAAGAAACGTGGTATGGATATGGCCTCTAGACTAATGATATTATCAATACAATGATAATATCTAATTGCCCTAAAGTGCCGAGCTCATCTCCATGTGCTCCACTATAGCTGCGCGCCTAGGGATTTCTTCTTTGTCTCTTGGCTCCTTTGGTTCTCCGGTCTTCTTCTCCATGTTCTTGGCTATCATCTAAATATTTCAAATTATAGCATAACATCTAGAATAAATAAATAACAAAAAGCCTCACATGTTGAGGAGAAAAAGACGACTCGTAGGCCGTAAAACCTTATTAATTAGGGTAAAAGACAAAAACCACCCCTTGAGTATGGGTGATATACAAAAAAACCCCTCGTGTTCGGGGATATACAATAACCACCCCTGTCATAACTGAAAGATAACGGTGCACTAACGGAAGAGGGAAAAGTCAAAAATACCCTAGACATTTAATAAAATTACCCCACTATAAAATCATTTTCTTCCTTCTCCTCCTCTCATTTTGTAACCCTAACCACCCACCTCTTATCCCTACCCCTCTCTCTTCCTCCTCTTCAACACAACTGAAACAGCAGAGCCTCGCTTCGCCTCCGTCGTCGACGATCAGATCTGGTCCACCCCTCTCTCTCATTTTGCAACCCACAACCCACAACCCACAACCCAGCCAGCGCCCATCCATGTCTCTCTCTCACCCGATCGATTTTTCCGCCCGTTGATCGCCGGAAACAGCAGAGCCTCGCTTCGCCGGAAACAGCTGGGTTTGCAGCGAAGTTGGTGCCGGCGGTGTCTGGGGGCAAGATACGACGACGAAGAAGAAGAAAGAGCTGCGAGGGCCTCGCTTCGTGTGTGTCTCTCTCGCTTCGTCCGCGTTGATCGTCAACACGATCTGGAACTCAGGGTTGTCGGATCCGGCACCTTCCCGGACTTAGCATACTCCTCCTCCGCCTTCACTCCCTCGTGGATGAGCAGACTGGCTTCGCCTCCGATCAGATCTGGTCCACCGCCGGGACCCCAATCGAGTGCCCTATCGGTACACCACTAGTACTCCTGGAGAGTCTCCCCCTTCCAGGCGAACATCACTCTCTCTCTCTCTCTCTCTCGGTTGGTTACAGCGGCTGTTGTTAGATTGATTGCAGTAGGTTTAGGTGGAGTGGTGATTTAGGTTCAGGTGGTGTAAAATCTCTCTGGGTTTTCTCTCGTTTCTTAATTGGAACTTCTTCATCTCTCTGGATTTGCTATGGTTGGAACCCTAGTGGTCCTTTTTCAGGCCATTAATTTGAAATCTATGTCCTAGGGTATGCAGTAAGAGATTCACAACATGTTTTGGGACAAAAACCCTAACAGATTTAGTCAAAATAGTGTATGATCTGATGAAAAGGTTATGTTTTTTGTAACAGGAGGACACATAAACCCAGCAGTGACCTTTGGTAGGTTGTATTGGGTGAATTCAGTCTGGTGATATGTTGCTGCCTTGTAATTGGCCGCAATGAGAGTTTGGTTGATTTGGGGATTTCTTTCTAGGTTTCTTTCATTCCAGGTGTTGGGTGTTGCTGATGGTGGTGATGTTCGAAGTGCCCCGCCACTCTTTCATATCAGTAATTCTATATTTCTGGTGGTTGCTTTGAATTAGAGAAGTATGTTTGTGGTGGTGGTGGTGGTGGTGGTGGTGGTGGTGGTGTGGTCAAGAACACCAAGAAAATAAACAAAATAAAATAAAAAATATAAGTAGGGATAAAATGGTCATAAAAAAGACATATTGCACCCCCATACTTACTGATTGTAACAGAAGGGTGCTTTTCGTCTAACGTCCATCCACTGACAGGGGTGGTTTTTGTCTCGACAGGGGTGGTTTTTGTATATCCCCGAACACGAGGGGTTTTTTTGTATATCACCCATACTCGAGGGGTGGTTTTTGTCTTTTACCCTATTAATTATTACATTAATTTGATCAGCTCGCAGGCCGTAAACCAAACCACGAAGCAATAATAAACATCCACAATCCTAGGCCATATCCATCCACCATGCAATTAAAGCACATAATACAGTTAAAACCAATTTTTAACGCTCTTGTTTAATTTTTAAAGAAATTGGATAACTAGGGTTTACAACAATCCAAGGGGTTCAAGCCAACAGGGGGCCCGAACCCCTAGGACCGCCGCCGCCACAAGGCCCGGCCCAAGGCCGGCCGCCCCTATGGTCTGCGGCCTTTGCTTGGCCCGCAAGGGAGGGGGCGGACGGCTAGGGTTTCGGCCCTACTCTTCCTTCCCTCTTCCTTGTTTCCCAAGCAAGGTTGTTTCCTTATGGATTTATTTCTATAAATTTATTTCCATAATTGGAAACCCCTTTTCAATCATGTGCCCATGAACTCTAATTTTTCAAGAACCCAATTATACACATATTATGTGATTAAACTCACCAATTGTAACATCCAATGTTAAATTGGGTCTTGTTCAATTGAATCAAATTCAATTTAGCATCTACTATGCCAATTTTATTTCAGTTTTCGCGTAATAAACAATAAAACGGTGTGTAAACTAAAATCGTAACACATGCATCATGTTATGCTCTACGACCTGTGGCTCTGATACCACTGTTGGGTTTTGAAGTAGGTAACGCAGTGGAATAACAAAATTTAATTCTACTTCAATGCCCACCACGTATTGTCAGGAAGAGATGTCATAACATGATAAGGGACATAGTATTGTGTACCTTTGAGTTTGTGTGATCACACGAAGAATGATGTCCTCGTCTCTACGGTTGATCCACGTCTAGAGGTGAGATGTAGATTCTTCCTTCAAACAAGTGCTAGCTTGAACCCGGAGGAACATGGAAGAAGATCAAAGCAGCAAAGGCACAAAGGGAGGGGCGGCCTCCTCTTTGAGCCGACGGGAAAGGGGGGGTGGACGGGGCTAGGGTTCGGCCCTAGCTCTTGTCTTGCTCTCTCTTGCTTTCTCTCCCACTCACTTTGTTATGTCTAATAACATTAGTGGGAAGGAAGCTTAGGCCTCCTTATATACTCCAACAACTCCTTGTTGTTTCCATAAAAGAGTTTCCTAATTCTATATGAACTAGAACTATTCCCTTCCTTGCAAATCAGTCCTACTAAGTTGGCAAGGTGTTGCACAATGATCCTTCTATTAATTAATCAATATTAATTAATCCCAAATCTAGGTCTACTCTATTTGAAGTGTGACCCCATAGGTTTGTATATAGTTGGTAGTAACGTTTACAAACATGGAGCGGTGTCTAGCAACACATCCATGCCACCCAACCAATAGAAATAGTCAGTGATCCCGACAAACCTCTTGTGCCCAATATGTCATATTGCACTATCCCTTTGTCTCCATATCCGGATTGGACACGAGACATATAACGTCACACTCGTATATCCAATCCATAGTTCCTCGATCTTGGGAATATGCTTATGCTTGCAGATAACATCAATATCTCTATATTGATTTATCTCAGTCTGGCCAGACATTCAATAAGCCTCATCCCTCGAGTGGTCGTGGATATTTACCCCCATTATGTGGGAGGGACATATCCTATCTACATCACTACGATCTCTAAGCTTGCTTCGTATCACGCCCGATAGCCATCTTTATGATTACCCAGTTACGGTGTAACGTTTGATGACATCAAAGCGCAATATTCCACAACTAGAGTATCTAGTGACTTCAAGTCTAAGGATTGCAATTATATTAGCACTACGAAAAGCGATTGTGACTTGACATAATCTAATGTATCCTTTTCGTTGTGGGTCAATCCAGTATGCCATTACTCCTAATGCATACCCATCTGTTAGACATGATATCTCCATATCAATCTACCCACATACTAGTCTATATTTAATCGTCCTATTAATGAATATAGTGGACTAGGGATATTTAAGATAAACAACACATTTTATCTAAGGACTTCATTATATTAAATATCACAATATATAATAAATGAATATTCTAGCCAAAACAATGTCCATACTAAATATATGATTGTCTTTAGGGCATCTATTCCAATAACCTTGTGGATTACTGTAACACCCCCAAATTGGCTAAGCCTAACACCCCCAAATTGGCTAAGCCGGAAACCCAGGGGTGTCACTCCGTACCCGGGGTTAAACCCGAATACAAGGAGGTTTTACAACAGAAATTCCAAACCAAATCCATAAAATTATTTAAATAAAAACGTAAAACTTGTCTTGCCACAAATATGGGCATTATTCCAAACCTAATAAAATCCAACTACTAACAAATGTTCAAATAAAACTAAATTTAAATGATAATACTAGCGTGAGTCGCGTTTTCCCCTCGAACCATGCTCCCATCTAACCTGTGGTGCAGAAAACAAAAAGAGAACACCACAGTTCCAAAAGTCAGCGGAAATACTGAGTAAGTAACACCCAAGCATGTAAAACGATTATGAAGAAATTTACAAATCATGAAGTATTTTGTAGAAGTTTAAATAAAATCAAGTGGTAACAAAAGCTTTGACACTTATGAGAAATAAAGAGATATTTCAATTCCAATCTTCGCATTAGGGGATTCCAAATTCATATTTTTCCCATCCGAAATTCCAAAATCCATGTTATTAACTTGTTGATACGGGGAACAATCAACCAACCACTTCGCAAGCATCCAAGACCTTAAGTGTCGACACCCCCTTACAGACTTCTTGCGGCCAGAAGAGTGAGTACAAGGAGCTATCCGGGGACTTGCAACCGGATTAAATAAATTAAATTGAACGAGAGACCGAAGTCAACACGCCCAATGCCAATAGTAACCATACAACAACAATCATCCCCGTACAACTCTTCCACTTTACGTTATCATCGATTATTAGATTTAAGTGATATTTTCAGAGAACATTCCAATTCGAAACAAGTATTCAAGCAACACGTATTTTGCATAAAATCATTTTGAGACAAATAGGAATGAAAACGTTTGACACGAAAAGAGGAATGGGCGCTAGGCCTGGCATGTTTACTTACCTCAACAAATAGCAATCACAGCAAGTCAATCGTAGTATTCGACGTATCCTTCGTCGGAGAATTCGTTTCCTACAATTCGATAATATTCTAATCAATTATCGCTAACACACAATACAAACAAGTCCTATATGCAATGCAAGTGTAATCCCCCTTATTATATCCCCAAACTTTAATAATAATAATCTATTGTTAAAACGTGATTTATAGGACTATTGTTTACTATCGTAAAACATAGCTTATAATATTATCTAATTTAAATTCTTCTTTTATTACTATAAAACATAACCCAAAAATATTATTTTTTTTTCGAAATATTAACTTTTAAACAAGAAAATAAACTTCCTAAATAAATAATTCACAAGTATTTTAATAAAGCTTTCAAACCCTCCAAACCTCTCTTTCAAATTTTGAGTGTAGAGTAGTAAAAAAAATAGTTGCTATCTATGAGACTCGAACCCCAGACCAACCCAATATTAACAGTTAGCTTTAACCACTGGGCCACTGCCCAACTTGTTGTTCTAACCCAGATATTATTGACATAACTTTAACTGTTGACTAGTACTTATAAAAAAAATAAAAGAACAACATATTGAAAGCAGACAAAGAAACAGACGGGTTTACCCGAGAACGACGACGATGGTGACGATGGGTGGTGGCGACGGTGGTGGCGACGGGAGAGGCGGCCGACGGCAACAGCGGCGTCGACGGCGACGGGGGAGGACGCCGGAGGCGGCGGCGTCGGACAGGGCGGTCGGGTTCGGCTCTCCGGACCCGGCGGCGGTTGGGTGTTTGGTTGGTGCTTCGGACGGGAGAGAGAGCGAGAGATTGAGAGCTTGGTGGTGGGTTTTGATGTGAGTTTCGTTTCTGGGTTTGAGGGGGTTTAAATAGTGTGAGAGGTGAGAAATCCGGCAAGGATTAGGAGTTCATCGGAGAATTCTTCGATTCCGAATTGGGTCACGATTTCGGGAAAAATTGGTTTCTTGGAGCTAAATACTCGAGCTATGTCAACTTGGATTCGAATTGGGACGGAAATTGTGAAGTTTTGGCGGCGAATTTGCCGCTAGTGGTGTTCGGGTCGGAGAGGGAAGCGTGAGAAACTCTCCTGTTGCAACCAGGAGAGGAAGAAGATGACTGTTTTGGGTTAAAGACACTTTCACCCCCCTTAGTTAGTTAAAAGACACTTTTTACCCACCAGAATTATATTAACTGCACTATTTAAGTTACGAAAAAGACACTAAAGCCCCCTAAAGCTTAAAACAATAGAAATTAACTTTTAAATAATTAAACTAATACCCAAAACTTAAACTAACATTATTTTTACACATAATATGGTTATAAAATACCCGTTTTAATAAACTAAAACTTAATATTTGTTAAAAATACCCGTTTCTAAATAACGGGGTATTTCATCCTTCCCCCCTTAAAGAAAACTTCGTCCTCGAAGTTTAAACCAAATTCTAAACAACATTAAGGTATGAGTCTCCACTCTAGGGTATAACTACTAATGACTACTAAATGCAAAACTAATGTCATGTACGATATGCAATATGCTATAAGGGTAACTTAAAATAACGTATCTAAAATCGAAGGATTACATCCTCTCCCCCTTAGAGGAGTGACGTCCTCGGAACTCAAAATACCTCGTCAAAAAGGTGGGGATACTTCTTCTTCATGTCATCCTCCGCTTCCCATGTTGCCTCTTCCGTGAGGTGATTCGTCCACAAAACCTTTACTAGCTTAACACTCTTGTTGCGGGTTTCCCTTGTCTTGGTGTCTAGAATCTTGACAGGATGTTCTTCATAACTCAACGAATGATCTAGTTCTATCGGTTCCGGATCTAATACATGAGACTGGTCAGGCACGTACTTCTTCAGTTGAGATACGTGGAATACATTATGAACACGACCCAAATTTGACGGTAGATCCAATCGATAGGCAACTTCTCCAATCTTCTCTATGACTTCGTACGGTCCAATGAATTTCGGGCTCAACTTCCCTTTCTGATTGAATCTCATTACCCCCTTAGTTGGAGAAACTTTAAGGAAAGCCTTTTCTCCAATTTGAAACTCCAGTGGTCTCCTTTTCTGATCAGCGTAAGACTTCTGTCTATCCTGAGCTGCTTTCATTCGCTGCTGGATAAGTCTAACCTGATCTGTCATTTCTTCGATTAACTGTGGACCAATCACTATTGTCTCGCTTATGTCGCTCCAACACAACGGTGTTCGACACTTTCTTCCATACAACGCTTCATGTGGTGCCATGCCAATGCTGGCGTGATAACTGTTGTTGTAGGAAAACTCGATCAGAGGTAATCTGTCAACCCATGAACCTTGAAAGTCCATAACACATGACCTTAACATATCCTCCAATGTCTGAATGGTTCTCTCAGTCTGTCCATCCGTTGCAGGGTGGAATGCTGTACTGAATTTCAGCTGGGTTCCCAATGCCTCCTGGAGTGCTTTCCAGAAGTGAGAGAGAAAGTTGGGATCCCTGTCGGAAACTATAGAGCTCGGGACTCCATGGTATCTCACAATGTTCTTCATATACGCATCAGCCCTTTGCTCCATATTCCATGTATCCTTCATTGGAATGAACCTTGCTGTCTTGGTCAATCTATCAACCACGACCCATATCTGATTCAATCGATTCTTTGATGTTGGTAAGGCAGTCACAAAATCCATTGAAATTGAATCCCATTTCCAAAGTGGAACATCCAATGGTTGAACTAAGCCTCCCATTCTCTTATGCTCGAACTTCTTCTTCTGACAGGTTAAACATCTTGCTACAAACTCTGCTACTTCCTTCTTCATGTTAGGCCACCAAAATGTCTTCTTCATATCCTTATAAAGTTTGTCTCCTCCTGGATGTACTGAATAGGGTGTGTTGTGTGCTTCACGCATCAACTTCTCCTTGGTTTCTGTACACTTATGTGGTACACACCATCTTCCTTTGTAGCGGATACTTCCGTCTTCATGGATCTTGAAATCCGTTGTTTGCCCTTCTTCAATCTTCTTCTTTATCCTTTCCAGCTTCACATCTCCTGACTGGTTACTCCTTATTTCTTCTAAAACATCGGGCACAACTGTCATATTCCCAAGAATATTCTTTACATCCCCTTGTTCTACTACTTCAATCTCGAGCTTTCGAAACTCATTGCATAGCCAGTCTGGCAAAACTAGCATAGCGTCTAAAGTATGGCTCGATTTTCGGCTTAACGCATCAGCTACCACATTTGCTTTCCCTTCGTGATACTGGATACGCAAGTCATAATCCTTTATGATCTCCAACCAACGTCTTTGCCTATTGTTTAACTCCTTCTGCGTGAAGATGTACTTGAGACTACTATGGTCCGTATACAATCTACACACTGCACCATATAGATGATGTCTCCATATCTTCAAAGCAAATACTATTGCTGCAAGCTCTAAATCATGCGTAGCGTAGTTCTCTTCATGAACTTTCAGTTGTCTTGAGGCATAGGCAATAACTCTTCTTTCTTGCATAAGCACACATCCTAGTCCTTTCTTCGATGCGTCACTATAAATATCAAATTCACCAGAATCGTTAGGTAAAGCTAACACAGGTGCTGTAGTCAACTTTTCCTTCAATGTCTGGAATGATTCTTCACAATCTTCGCTCCACTGATACTTTACCGCCTTCTTGGTTAGCGTAGTCAGCGGTCTAGCGATCTTTGAGAAGTCCTTCACAAAACGTCGGTAATATCCTGCTAATCCCAGAAAACTTCTTATTTCTGACACATTCTTCGGAGTAGGCCAATCCTTAACTGCAGAAATCTTTCCTGGATCTACTGATATCCCTTCCTTCGAGATTATGTGACCCAGAAATGGTACATGATTTAGCCAAAACTCACACTTCGAGAGTTTAGCATACAGCTTCTCATGTCTCAAGGTCTCTAGTACTTCCCTGAGGTGTTCTTGATGGTCTTCCTCGCTCTTTGAGTAAACGAGGATGTCATCAATAAAGACGACTACAAAACGATCTAGAAACGTTCTCATGACACGATTCATTAGATCCATAAATACTGCAGGAGCGTTAGTTAGACCAAAAGGCATAACTGTAAACTCGTAATGACCATACCTTGTTCTAAAGGCTGTCTTTGGGATGTCCTTCTCGGTTACCCGAAGCTGGTGATACCCTGATCTCAAGTCTATCTTTGAGAAGACACTCGCCCCTTGCAACTGATCGAACAAGTCGTCGATTCGGGGTAAAGGGTATTTATTCTTGATCGTTGCGCTGTTCAACTCTCTATAGTCAATGCACAACCTCAAACTTCCATCCTTCTTCTTCACGAATAACACTGGTGCTCCCCAAGGCGATACACTTGGTCTTATGTACCCTTTCTCGAGGAGTTCTTGCAACTGATCCTTTAGTTCCTTCAATTCCGCCGGTGCCATACGGTACGGCGCCTTCGAAATTGGAGCTGTTCCAGGTGCTAAGTCCAAAGTGAACTCAACCTCCCTTCTAGGTGGCATTCCTGGAATCTCATCTGGGAATACATCTGGAAATTCCTTAACTATCGGTATTTCTTCTAGCACATTCCCCTTCTTAGACACGTCTTGGACATAACACAAATAAGCCTTATTCCCCTTCTTCACTTGGTTGACTATGGTCAAAGCTGACACTAGTCGGATATTTGGTTCCCTAGTGATTCCACGGTAAGAAACTTTTTCTCCCTTTGGACCCTTAAGTCTGATTTTTTGATCGTGACAGTCTATGACTGCTCGATATTTGCTCATCCAATCCATTCCCAAGATAACATCTATCCCTCCAAGGTTAAATTGTATGAGGTTGGCTGGCAAGGTGCTAGCCGAAATCTTAACTTCTACCCCTTCGAAAATGGTGTCACACACTGTTACGTGTCCGGTTGGGGTAGCTACAGGGATGGATATTCTAGACGGCTTATTGAGACTCAATTTATCCACAAATGATGATGCAATAAACGAATATGATGCTCCAGAATCAAATAGAGTAAATGCTGGTTGATCATGAACAAGAAATGTACCAGTGACTACTCCGCCTGCTGCTTCTGCCTCGGACCTGCTCATCACAGCAATCCGTGCAACATTCCCATTCTGCGCTGCGGTTGCCGCTGTACCAGCTCCATTGTTGTTGTTGGCATTAGCTGGGGTATTGCTGGCATTCCTGTTCTGACCTCCATTACCTCCATTTCCTTGGTAGTTCCTCTGTTGTCCTCCATAGTTGTTGTTCCCATTATAATTGTTGCGATTCCCATAGTTCCTGTTGCCAAACTGTTGGTTTCCGTTCCTGTTGTTGCCATTGAACTGTCGGTTCCCTTGATAGTTCCCTCCCTGATTTCCTTGTTGGTTCCCATTTGTTCTTGTACGGCACTCGAAAGCACGATGTCCCCTCTTGCCACAGTTATGGCAAGTGATTACGTTCCCTTGGCAGTCCGTTCCTGGGTGGTTCTGTTGGCACTTTTTGCAGATAAAACGACGAGGTGGTTCATCCCCATTGTTCTGCTTGTTGCCACGGTACTGGCCTTGGTTAGATCCTCCATGGTTCGTCTTGAACTTCTTGTCCTGTCCACCATTGTTGTTTCGACTCTGGTTGCTACCATTTCCTCCAGCATTCTCAATCTTGCGCTTTCCGCGATTCTCATCTTGCATCTCCTGGATACGCCAAACAGATGCAGCTCTATCATACACCTCTTGAAGAGTATCATAGGTTCTGCACATTAAGTCCTTCTGCAGATGGAGTTGCAGTCCTGCCATGAACTTCCTAACCTTAGTTGCCTCATCAGGCATTAGGTGTCCTGAGAATCGGAATAACTCCATAAACTTCTTGAAGTACTCCGTCACGGAATCACTTCCCTGCTTCAGGTTCACAAACTCTATGTATTTCTGATCCTGGATATGAGATGGATAGAAGCGAGTGCGAAGAACAGCCTGAAGAGCTTCCCAATTGAAGTTGGGTTGAGCCAAGAAAGCTTGACGTGAGTTCCTCCACCATATGTTTGCCTCGTTCTTCAGGTAGAACGCTGCGCAAACTACCTTGCGGTTGTCAGGGCATTCAACCAGTTCAAGGATTTTGTCCATCTCATCGATCCAATCTTCAAGTTCCACTGGATCCTCATTGCCTGTGAAACTTCCAGGCTTCATGTCAGACACCTTCTTTGCCCAGTTGGCTGCATTATGATCTCCATTGTTCATATTCTGAGCCATCTGAGTGAATTGGGCAAAGAATTGTTCCATGTTGTTGTTGTTGTTGTTGTTTTGGGCGGCCATTTGCTCTTGACGGATTCTCCTGGTATAGTATCGTAGTGGTCTATCAGCCATAATCCTACACTATAACCTATTGTATCATTCATACAATAACCTAAGGTACATGTAGAGATAAAATACATGACATGTAAATAGCATTTAGGCATATAATGTCGCACATTGATTATCAAACAAACAGTCACACATGTATTTGCACATAGGCTAATCACATCTTATTTCTCGTATCTCTTAGAAAATTATAAAAGTAATCTATCGGGCAAGAAAAAATTATAATTTTTGGTGTGAAGCATCCTTTTTGAGCCTACTTTAATATCCAAGAAGATTCAACTAAAAAAATAATTCATATAATTCAAATTACACAAAGAATGGCATAGCTGCTGTCCCATATCACCAGGATAGAAATTTCAAATTCTCCAAGTCATATACCGACCTTAACTTCCTCAAAATGGGCTAGGGTTTCACTCATATTTAGCCTTTTGTGTCTACTAATCACCATAAAAATTTGAGGTTCATCCAAGATACGGAAGATAGGTAGAAATGAAATATACCACAGACGGTCACTGTGAAATTCTGGTACTGAACCACGTACTTTGAAAATTCGTATCTAAGTCTCCAGAACTCATTTGGGTCTGAAATTTTTATGGCATGTTCCTGAGCATGTCTATTTTCTGGGAAAAATTCAGGAGAAAATAACTCTAAGTTTAAACACGTCTGCTACAACGAATATTAACTGCTGCGCAGATTTGAACGTCGCAACACAATGCAACAAAATTTGAATTCATACTCCAATTAAATAAAAATGCAATTTATTCAAATCCCAAAACGAATTCTTGAAACACAAATATCATCCTAGAATCAAATCATCCTACCAAATCATACTAACTTAAAGGAATAATGTCTAAAAATAAAACTAACATAAATCCTAGACGTTCCTACTTGCGGCAAAGATATTCTAATGTTTTTGGTGATGATGGTGGGGTGGGAGTATGAGGAGTGTATTGTGGTGATTCGGGTGGATCCATATCTTCATCCTTCTCGATCTTTCCCCATGCTTTTCGCACCTTCATAGCTATCTCTTCCTTTTCCATCCTCTCAAGCTTCCTTAGGATTTGTCCTGCTTCATGCGTAGTCTCCGCCTCCATAGTGGCTATATTCTCTAAGCGTTCCAAAAGAGTAGGTGGGTCTAATTGGTATTCTCCATACTCATGATGTACGTATTTTGAGCAATTAGGCACTTCTTTTCCCCAAACATTATCGGTTAATAGGTCGCTGAACTCGTCTTTTATCCCCTTCCAAGGTGTCATCCTTGGTAATCCATTGAGTATGTAGTGACACATGGTCAACGGGTCCCTGAAAGATCCTTGACGCCTTTTGCTCCAAGCGATGCACAAATTCTGGATGTAGGTGCAATACTCCTTTAGAGTTTCTAAACCTGGATGGTAGATCACGCCACGTGGATGGTCGGCTTCAGTAAGATTGCCAGGAGTAGGTATGGGCGGTCTAAATCCTGTATGTGGAGTTGGAGTTGGAACGGGTTCTTCTTCTTCAATTGGATCTTCTTCTATCGGATCTTCTTCTGGATCTTCTTCTATTGGATCTTCTTCGGGCTTGTACTTCGGGCCTTCCTTTTTATCTTGTTTGGTTACGTGAGTGCCCATTTCCCATGCCTTGAGCTTGTATCGTAAGAACTCCGGTGTGACCATGTAATCGCCCTTGAGCATGTACTCGTCATTGTTAGGGAACAAACATCCTTCCTTTGAAACGACTAAATCGGAGTACTCCTCCTTCACATCTTTCCATGGGAAGGTGTTCGGCAGTCCTTCTAGTATGACGTCGCATATCACCAATGGGTCTCGGAAATCCAGGCGTCCTTGGCCAGAAAGTCTCCATTGGTAGCACCGATCCTTGACACGTGTGCAATAGCTATCGATGCTTTCCCGTCCTTCCCGGAACTTTAGGTGATAGGGTGAGGCTCCAATACTAGATGAAACGGATTCAGATTGAGCAGCCATCTGAAAGAAGTAAGAAAGAGAAAGAGTCTCAGCATTGTTCTATACCACGCATATATTCTTAAAATCTTAAGCATTCTAAAAGAACTAAGCAGTTAATCTTAGATATAGGGTTCTAAGCAAATAGCATAAAAACAAATCAAGCAAAATTCTAAATACTAAACTATCCCACAACCCCGGCTTACTCAAATTTTAATTCTTTTTCCTATGTCCATTTTAAAAAAATTTCTTTTTATAAAAAAAATTTTACTTTTGGATTGCCGGGCTCTGATACCACCTGTTGCAACCAGGAGAGGAAGAAGATGACTGTTTTGGGTTAAAGACACTTTCACCCCCCTTAGTTAGTTAAAAGACACTTTTTACCCACCAGAATTATATTAACTGCACTATTTAAGTTACGAAAAAGACACTAAAGCCCCCTAAAGCTTAAAACAATAGAAATTAACTTTTAAATAATTAAACTAATACCCAAAACTTAAACTAACATTATTTTTACACATAATATGGTTATAAAATACCCGTTTTAATAAACTAAAACTTAATATTTGTTAAAAATACCCGTTTCTAAATAACGGGGTATTTCAATTACTACTAGCACCTTCGAGGCATAAGCATTTTTATCCGGTGATATGGGTAAAGAAGTTGTTGGGACAATAATCACCTTGGGTTTTTATACTATAGGTCTTGCTTACACAACTTATAAAGTATGTGTACCCTATATGACCAAGAACATTACATATTTTTCTGAGGATACCAGTTTTAAATCTCCCTTTGATTCTCCTCTTAATATGAAATTTATCACTTAAATCCAATTGAAATAGAATTGAGTTAATTCTAGCTTTCTAGAGAGAGAGAAAGTCTTGTGTGCAGCAAGTTCGTTTCTTGACCCGAGTGAAGTTCCCTATTCCTTTTCTGTGAAATCATGAGTTCAGAGGATGAGATTGCACTCATCAAAAGAATTCACCAAGTTGATCTTCAAGCGGAACAGGATGTTGATATTGAGATAAGTGAGGATGAGGTCGAAGAAAGGGTCGAGGAATACTGTAATAGCTTAGTGGGAAAAGTAATCACACAGAGGCCTGTCAATCTAACAGGATTGATAAGGACGATGGAGGATGTTTGGGGCAAGCCGAAGAACTTTAAAGTTGAACATGTCAAGGGAAAGTACTACCAATTCTATTTGAAAAGGAAGAAGATCTTAACAAAGTTTTGAGGGGGAGGCCATGGTTCTTAAATAACATCTTACTCATTCGCAACAAACGGAGCCCTGACAAAGAACCTCAAGATGATGAATTCATCTAGTCACCATTTTGGGTTCATGTTTGGAATTTACCGGAACTATATATGACGGAGAGAGTTATAAATGTTGGAATAGATGCCCTTCAGGCAATCTAGTTTAGTATGAATTTATTTTGACTAGAACATTCATTGTATTATTTATTGGATATTTAATATAATGAAGTCCTTAGATTTACAATTGTGTTCTTTATCTTAAATATCCCTAGTCCAGTATAATGATTAATAGGACAATCATCTATAGAATAGTGTAAGGTTGGATTGATATGGAGATATCATGATCCAAAACAGTGGTGTGCATTAAGGGTAATGGTGCACTGGATTGACCCATCTCCGAGAAGGCTACATACACGTTATGTTAAGTCACAAGTGTTTCTCGTGGTGCAATGTTATTGTCATCTTTATACTTGAAGTCGCTAGATATTCTAGTTGTGGATTATTGTGATTTTGGTAGCGTCAAACGCTACACCGTAACTAGGTAGTTATAAAGGCGTGTAGGGGATACAATAAGAAGCAAGCTTAGAGATCGTAGTGGACGTAGATAGAATTTGTCCCTCCCACATAACGGGAGCAAATATCCTAGGCCACTCGAGGGATAGTGCTTATATAATGTCTGGCCAGACTCAAATAAATCAATATGGGATATTGATGTTATTTGCACGAATAAGGCTATTCCCATGGATCGAGAAACTATGGATTGGATATACGAGTGTGAATTGTATGTCTCGTGCCCAATCCGGATATAGATACAAAGGGATGAAACAATTACTTGTACAAGGTTTGTCGGATGACTATTCTATTAGTTGGCTAGAATTGATATTTTGCTAGAAACCTCTCCATATTAGCAAATTGTTGCTACCAACTAGATAGAACCTATGCGGTCACACGCTATATAGAGTTGAACTAGATTTGGGAATTAATAAATATGATTAATTAATTAGAATGATCATTTTGCAACACCTTGCAAACTTAGTAGGACTAATTTGCAAGGAAGGGACTAAACCGAATTCTAGTAGGACTAGAATAGGTCATTTAGGTAGTTGGCATGGATTTGTTGGACTATATAAAGGATGCTCCTTCCTTCCTTCCCACACTTATGAGCCTTTAGTTCATAACTTGAGTGGGAGAGAACAAAAGGAGAGAGAGAAATCAAGCAAGGAAGGCCGAACGCCCCCCTTGCGGCCGCCCCATATCCCGTCGGCCACCAAGGAGGACGCCACCTCCTTGTTGCCTTATGTTGCGTGGTTTATTCTTCCTCTTCCTTCATTCCGGGCTAGCACAAAGGAGAAGGAAGATCTAGGTCTCAACTCTAGGCGTGGATCAACTATAGAGAACGTGATACAATTCACTTTTCACGTCATCACAGGAGAAACTTAAGGTGTGTAACTTGATTTCTTCCCTTACCATCGTTATGTCTCGTGTCCTGTGATCCTTGGAGGGTATTACATGGATAAATTATGTTTTTCCGCTGCGTATCCATGATCAAAACCCTACAGTGGTATCAGAGCCACATGTCGTAGAGCATAAACGTGGTTTATGTGTTACGTTTTGATAGTTTTACACTTTAAGTATCGCGTAAAACAAGACAAATCAAGCATATGATGCAATTTGTCAATAATCAATCATAACAAGACCTAGTTTTTGCATTGGATGCATGAATTAGTGAGTTTGAGAAATTTTAGGATCTTAGATCTAGGGTTTGGGCATCCTATGAAAGAAGAAGTTCTTTTCACACAAGGAAACAACCAAACTTGGGCAACAAGGAAGGGATTTGTTTTGGAAACAACTCCCAAAGGAGGTTCGGCCCCCCTAGGGGACCGCCCCTCCTTGCTTGCCGCCCAAGTAAGGGATGGCCAAGGGGCCGGGGCAGCCCTAGCCCGCGGCTTAGCCGTGTGGGCTAGGGGCCGGCGGGCCCAAGGCCTTGGCGGTCTTCTTTTGGGGTCCGGGCAATTTGATTGTTGGGCCCCATGGACCGTTTTAACCCTAGATCCTAAAATCAATTAAAATTGACCAAGCGCGTTAAAATTGGATTTTAACTGTTTTTGTGCAAATCGCATGATGATTGGATATGGCCTTAGGATGTGTTTTGGTGTGAATGTTTAATTTTTGTGGTTTGGTTTACGGTCTGCGAGCTGATCAATTAATTGTAATAATTAATTAGGGTTTTATGGCCTGCGAGCTATTTTTTCTCAACTTGTGAGATTTATTTTATTTAGTATAGGTTAGCTAATGCTAGATAGAATAGATTGTTAGCCAAGATTGAAGAAAAGAAGCCCGAAGCCAAAGGAAGCCACAAAAGATGAAGCATGGAGCATTCCACATGACTATGAAGGATGGACCAAAAGATGAAAACGCATGGAGATGTGTTTGCTTTTAGGGTTCATAGATAATTCCATTGGCTTGGAATTATCTTAGTCTAGAAAAGGCCATATTCACATCACGTTTTATTTTGTTTTGTGGTTGTTTATTTTATTATCTTATTATTTTGTGGTTGGTGTATGGATGATGCATGCAATTAGGATAATAAGATAAGTAGACAACCCGGATCTATTATTTGGAGTTGTGCCCAAACTCAAATAGATAGATCAGTTAATATAGATCAACAAAAACAATTAAAATTGAATTTGAAAAATCCCTCAAAATTCAAATATTGTGTTTTGTCTTCTCGTTATTTAAACACTCATCATCATCATGATTTTCCAAGATCGTGCGTGCCAAAGCATGGCGGCTTGGTTAATAATGATGTGGTGCGATGGCACACCTCGTGTGCAATTGTTTAAGTAAAAGGTTGGATGCAACTAGGTATATAATAGGATTAAAACCTAGAGACAATCAATTGGGATTATCCATGCGGATGGATAAATAAGGAGTTATTTTCCCAATTGAACCAAGAGTTGCATATGGGATGCAATTCAAATTGTTCCTACCTAAAGTAGTCAAATTATGGGTGACTTGCCAAAGCAAGCTCATAAGGAGATGAAACATGGATCTTGGCCCACTAGAAAATATAAGGATATTTTCGGCATTAATATCTTGAGGGTTATTAATCCGTAGAAAAATAGTGGGAGCTATATTTGATAAACTAGAAAATATTGAATATAGTCAAAATTTCACAAATACTAAAACTTGCGTATTTTCCTTTTATGTAGAATTCTAAATGGCAAACAACTCATCGAGTTCACAATATTCCATACGATCTGTCCTTGAGAAGGTTAAGCTCTCTGGAACCAACTTCCTTGATTGGTACAGAAACTTGAAAATTGTTCTCAAGCAAGAGAAGAAAATGTACGCAATAGAGGAGCAAGTTCCAGCAGGTCCAGAGAATAATACCCCTGCAGCCCTAAAGGCGTATCAAAAGTGTGTTGATGACGCTAATGATGCAGCCTGCCTTATGCTATGCGCCATGACTTCTGAGCTTCAGAAGCAACACGAAAACATGAATGTTGTCGATATGATCGAGCATCTGAAGAAGCTCTTCCAAGAGCAGGCAAGGGTTGAGAGGTATGAGGTCTCTAAGGCATTGTTCAAGTGTCATCTAGCAGAATGGAACCCGGTGGGACCCCATGTACTCCGCATGATCGGGTACTTGGAGAATCTCGCCCGACTGGGGTTCCCGGTAGGCCAAGAGTTGGAAACCGATCTCGTCTTGCAATCGTTGCCTGAGAGTTATGGACAGTTCATCATGAACTATAACATGAACGAGATCGTGAAACCACTGCCAGATTTACTCAATATGTTGAGGACAGCTGAACAAAGCATCAACAAGGGTAAGGGCAAGGCCATTATGATGGTGCAGAAAGGAAAGGGCAAAAGGTTTGCCTCATTCTCCAAGGGAAAAGGCAAGTCAGTTGCCAAGTCCAAGGAACCTGCCCTTAAGCCTGTTGGTGGCATTGCCAAAGGTGTGACTAAAGGTGAGTGTCACTACTGCAATCACCTTGGACACTGGAGGAGGAACTGCCCAAAATATCAGGAGGACAAGAGGCTTTGTATAGTGATTCCACTACCACCAGGTATTTTTGTTGTAGATGTCAATTTAGCTGTCTCTACATCATGGGTATTCGATACTGGATGTGGATCTCACATTTTTCGAAATGTGCAGGATCTAAATAGAAGTAGAAGATTGGCTAAAGGGGAGATAGATCTGCGCGTTGGGAATGGATCAAAAGTTGTTGTGTTGGCCGTGGGCGTGTGCGAGCTATCTCTGCCTTCAGGATTAGTTTTAGATTAAATAATTGCTATTTTGTGCCTGTTATGAGCAGAAACATTATTTCTATTTCTTGTTTGAACAAGGAAGGTTTTATTATTTCAATTAATAATATTCACTATTTTAGTGCGCAATTATTTAATGGACTGTATGTCCTTGATCTAAGCAATCCTTTCTACAACATTAATACCAAGAGGATTAAAATACATGATTTAAATTCTGCTTACTTATGGCACTGTCGTTTAGGCCACATAAACGAGAAGCGTGTATCTAGACTCCATAAGGATGGACTACTAGACTCATTTGATTTTAAATCACATGAGACATGTGAGGCTTGTTTGTCTGGAAAAATGACAAAGTCCCTTTCAATAAGAAAGGTGAGAGGACTAGCGAGCAATTGGCACTCATACATACTGATGTGTGTGGGCCATTTGCCACGCATACCAGGGGTGGTTACGTCTACTTCATTACATTTACTGATGATTACAGTAGATATGGATTTGTGTACCTTATGAGGGCCAAATTTGAATCCTTTGAACTGTCCAAAGAATTCAAAAATGAAGTAGAGAAGCGACTTGGCAAAAATATCAAGGCTCTGCGATCGGATCGTGGAGGAGAATACTTAAGCCAAGAGTTTGACAACTATCTTAGAGAGTGTGGGATCGTGTCCCAACTCACTCCACCCAGAATGCCACGATGGAATGGCGTGTCCGAGAGGAGGAATCGAACCCTATTGGATATGGTTCGATCTATGATGTGTCAAACCGATCTTCCATTATCATTTTGGGGCTATGCTCTATTAAGTGCAGCTTTCACCATTAACCGTGTTCCATTTAAATCAGTCATGAAAACACCACATGAGATGTGGAGTGGGAGGCGTCCCACATTGTCGTTCATGAGGATTTGGGGCTGCGATGTCTATGTAAAACGTTTACAATCAGACAAGCTAGGGCCAAAGTCGGATAAGTGTAAATTTGTGGGGTACCCTAAGGAAACTAAGGGTTACTAATTCTACAATCCAACCGAGAACAAAATATTTGTTGCTCGGACCGGCGTGTTTCTAAGAAGAGAGTTTTCTCTAAAGAAGCAAGTGGGAGGACTGTACAACTTATAGAGATTCAAGAACCACAAATCACTCAACCGATTATGGAACATGAACAGAAACAACAAGCAGTTGTGGAACAGCCTGTTCAGGTAACACAATAGCTTCGTAGATCTAGTAGAGTGCGCCAGGAACCCGAGAGGTATGGAATTCTCGTGACCGATTCCGGTGACACGATGCTCATAGATGATGAGCCTACTACCTATGAAGAGGTCATGAAAGGGCCAGACTCTCAGAAGTGGCTAGAAGCCACGTTATATGAGATGGAATCCATGTATACCAACAAAGTATGGACTTTGGTGGAACCACCCGAAGGGGCGCGGCCCATAGGTTGCAAGTGGGTCTTCAAGAAAAAGATCGACATGGATGGTAATGTGATTACATATAAGGGCTGATTGGTGGCTAAAGGATTCAGACAGATTCATGGCATTGACTATGATAAAAGCTTTTCACCAGTCGCTATGACCAAATCCATCCGAATCCTACTTGCAATTGCAGCATACTACGACTATGAGATTTGGCAGATGGATGTTAAAACAGAATTCCTTTATGGGAATCTCCTTGAGGACGTGTATATGATACAGCCAGAGGGGTTTGAAGATCCAAAGCAAGCCAACAAATTATGTAAGCTGCAACGATCCATTTATGGATTGAAGAAAGCTTCTAGGAGTTGGAATCGACGTTTTGATGAAGTAGCCAAGGAGTTTGGCTTCATCATAAACGACGATGAGTCTTATGTCTACAAGAAGGTTAGTGGGATCTCTGTAGCTTTTCTGGTCTTGTATGTGGATGACATACTAATCATTGGAAACGACGTTCCCATGCTGCAATCTGTTAAAGATTGGCTAGGGAAGTGTTTCTCAATGAAGGACTTAGGGGAAGCAGCCTATATACTCGGTATAAATATCTATAGAGATAGATCTAAGAGAATGCTAGGCCTAAGTCAGAGTACATATATTGACAAGGTGTTGCAGCGGTTCAACATGCAAGATTCCAAGAAGGGATTCTTGGCCATCACATGGAATCACTCTTTCGAAGAATGGTTGTCCTTCCAATGAGATTGAGAAGGAACGCATGAGTAGAATTCCCTATGCCTCGGCCATAGGATCTATCATGTATGCCATGTTATGTACTAGACCAGACGTTTCATATGCCTTGAGTATGACAAGCAGATACCAATCCAATCCAGGTGAGAGTCACTGGATTGCGGTCAAGAACATCCTAAAGTACTTGAGAAGAACTGAGGATGCTTTCTTGATATTTGGCGGTGAGGAAGATTTGCGTGTAAGGGGTTACACGGATGCAAGCTTCCAAACCGACAGAGATGACTTTAGAGCACAATCAGGATATATGTTTTGCCTAAATGGAGCAGCGGTGAGATGGAAGAGTTCCAAGCAAGAGACGCTGGTTGATTCTACAACTGAGGCTGAGTACATTGCTGCAAATGCCGCAGCAAAGGAAGCTGTTTGGATCAGAAAATTTGTTTCTGGACTTGGTGTGGTTCCTAGCATTGCGGATCCAGTTGATTTGTACTGTGACAACACAAGGGTGATCGCACAATCAAAGGAGCCCAGGTCACACCAGAAATCCAAGCATGTGCTCAGGAAGTTCCATCTGATTCGAGATATTATCGAAAGAGGAGACGTTGGGATATGAAAGATTCCTCTAGATGAGAACTTGTCAGATCCATTTACAAAGCCGCTTGTGCATTAGAAGCATGAAGGGCACACTAGGAGCATGGGCATACGTGATGTGTCAGATTGGCTCTAGTGCAAGTGGGAGACTGTTGGAATAGATGCCCTAGAGGCAATCTAGTTTAGTATGAATTTATTTTGGCTAGAACATTCATTGTATTATTTATTGGATATTTAATATAATGAATTCCTTAGATATACAATTGTGTTGTTTATCTTAAATATCCCTAGTCCAGTATAATGATTAACAGGACAATCATCTATAGACTAGTATGGGGTTGGATTGATATGGAGATATCATGATCCAACACATGGGTGTGCATTAAGGGTAATGGCGCACTGGATTGACCCATCTCCGAGAAGGCTACATACACGTTATGTTAAGTCACAAGTGCTTCTCGTGGTGCAATGGCATTGTCATCCTTAGACTTGAAGTCGCTAGATATTCTAGTTGTGGATTATTGTGATTTTGGTAGCAGCAAACGCTACACCGTAACTCGGTAGTTCTAAAGGCACGTACCGGATACAATAAGAAGCAAGCTTAGAGATCGTAGTGGACGTAGATAGAATTTTTCCCTCCCACATAACGGGAGAAAATATCCTAGGCGACTCGAGGGATAGTTCTTATAGAATGTCTGGCCAGACTCAAATAAATCAATATAGGATATTGATGTTATTTGCACGAATAAGGCTATTCCCATGGATCGAGAAACTATGGATTGGACATACGAGTGTGAATTGTATGTCTCGTGTCCAATCCAGATATATAGACAAAGGGATGAGACAATTACTTGTACAAGGTTTGTCGAATGACAATTCTATTAGTTGGCTAGAATGGATGTTTTGCTAGAAATCGCTCCATATCAGCATATTGTTGATACTATTTAGATAGAACCTATAGGGTCACACGCTAAATAGAGTTTTACTAGATTTGGGAATCAATTAATATGATTAATTAATTAGAAGGATCATTTTGCAACACCTTGCAAACTTAGTAGGACTAATTTGCAAGGAAGGGACTAAACTGAATTCTAGTAGGACTAGAATAGGTCCTTTAGGTAGTTGGCAAAGGATGCTCCTTCCTTCCTTCCCACACTTATGAGCCTTTAGTTCATAACTTGAGTGGAAGAGAACTAAATGAGAGAGAGCAAGCAAGCAAGGAAGGCCAAACGCCCCCCTTGCCGCCGCCCCCTATCCCGTCGGCCACCAAGGAGGACGCCACCTCCTTGTTGCCTCGTGTTGCGTGATTTCTTCTTCCTCTTCCTCCGTTCCGGGCTAGCACAAAGGATAATGAAGATCTAGGTCTCAACTCTAGGCGTGGATCAACTATAGAGAACGTGACACAATTCACGTTACAAGTCATCACTGGAGAAACCCTAAGGTGTGTAACTTGATTTCTTCCCTTACCATCGTTATGTCTCTTGTCCTGTGATCCTTGGAGGATACTGCATGGATAAATTATGTTTTTCCGCTGCGTATCCATGATCAAAACTCTACAATAAAGAAGACTGGCCTGAAGTTTGGTGAGCTACTTGACACAAAGTTTATTAGCAGGGCCACATAAAAAGGAAGAATTGTCAGATTGAAAGTTATCCTCAATACTTCGAAGCCATTGATCAAAGATGAAAGCTTGAAGATTCAAGGGCGGAATCTCCTAAGAGTTGAGTTCAAATATGAGAGACTACCCCAAATTTGTGAAGTTTAAAAATTCTTCGAAGCCTGTTCAAAGGAGTATAAAAAGGAAGGATGATGATTGGTTGGATGTTGATGAAGCAGATGTCGTGGAAGGTAAAAAGCTTAAAAATTCTTCTAGTCTGGATGCTCATTCTTTTCGGGTGGAAGAAACCATCCGTAACTGGTCCCAATTCGCCCAATGAGTCTTATTGCTTGGAATTGTCAGAGTACTGGTAGATCCCTGACAATTCTACAGTTTAAAAAAGTCTCCATTAGTCATTTGTCGGATGTCTGTTTTCTCAGCAAAACAAAAAGGAAAGCTGGCTTTCTTTCTAAAAAGTAATGTAGTAGAAGACTTTGTAACAGTTTTTGGGTGGACTCTCATGGTAAATTTGGGGGATTAGGTGTTGTTTGGACATCTGATGTTAACCTGCAGTTGATGAAATTCAGCAATTCTTTATACATGTGAAATTTTGTTCAAATGATTGGGAGGAGTGGGAGCTTATATTTCTTTATTTGTGTACTGATGATAAAGTTAGGCAGACTCAGCTTAACTTCTTAACTTCTTGAGCTCTTCTTCTTTCTCTGATAATATTGTGGTGTGGGGAGACTTCAATGACATTACTTCTCCTTGTGAGAAAAAAGGGGGCTCAAATAGATCTCTCCACTCTTGCAGATCTTTGAGGGACTTTATGGCTACTAACAGTCTCATTGATTTGGGTTTCTGTTGATATCCATTCACTTGGTGGAACAAGAGGAGTAGCTCAATGTGTATAGAAGAAATAATTTATAGATGTATTGCCGTTCCTAAATGGCTTAATCTCTGGGCTCAATCAAAAGTTGAGCATCTTTTAGTGACATAGTCTGACCACTGTATGCTCATCCTGGATACTTACCCCATCTTATCTTCTAGAGTTGTGCAGCCCTTTAGATTTGATAGCAGATGGGTTAATAAACCTGGTGTTACAGAGCTTATTGAGGCTGCTTGGAGCTCCGAAGTGGCGGGTAATCCTATGTCTATTTTGAAGACTAAACTCACGATTTCCATGAAAAGGATGAGACTTTGGAGCTACACCAATGACAGGGGCCTAACAAAAAGAATAAGGGAAGCAGAAGCTGAGGCTCAAAAGATTATAGAATATGGTGATCTTGATGAACTTGATAAGCTTCACTCCTTAGAAACAAATCTGGAGTCTCTTTGGATGGAAGAAGAGCTTTTGTGGAAAGATAAAGCTAGAGTGAACTATTTGGAGGTTGGGGATAGAAACAGAAAATTTTTCCAAGCTGCAGTCAAGCAAAAAATGAAGAGGAATCAAGTTCGTGGAATCATAAATAAGGATGGAGTATGGTGTAATTTTAACAAGGAGATCAAAAATCAATTCAAAGACTTTTACAGTGAAATCTTCACTGAAGATGAAGTCAGAGATATTGAGCCAGTTCTTGCTACTTAACTAGTGATTTCACTGATGAATAAATCAAGGATTTTTCTTTGATCTCTCCTCCAATAAAACCCTAGGGTATGATGGCTTCACTGCCTTCTTTTTTCAGTCCTTTTGGAATATCGTTGGGGGAGACATTTGTAAAGCTATAAGAAGTTTCACTAGGTCAAGCAGAATGCTTAAGAATGTTAACATCACTCATATATGCTTACTTCCAAAGAAGAAGAACCCAATGAATGTTAGAGACTATAGGCCAATAAGCTTGTGTACTGTGTTATACAAGATATTGTCGAAGTGTCTTGCAAAGAGACTCAGCTCCATTCTGGATATGATAATTTCTCACAATCAATCTGAATTTGTTAAGGGGAGGCTTATTGTGGATAACATTAAGATTTCGCAGAAGTTACTTCATCATATTAAGAGCAGAAGAAGTGGTAGAGGTGAAGTGGAAATTAAGCTAGATATGCTCAAAGCATTTGACATAGTTAATTGTACTTATTTGGATGGCATTATGTCAAGTATGGGCTTTTGCAAGAAATGGAGGGGGTGGATTATGGCCTGTATAAGTACTGTGAGCTTCAGATTGGTTATAAATGGAGAATTAAGTGATTTTATTACTCCCACCAGAGATATCAGGCAAGGGGACCCCTTTTGTTCCTCTCTTGTTTGTTATTTGTGTTGAGGGGCTCACTTCTCTGCTCAATCATTTTGAAAAAAAAGGAGGTTCTCTGTTGTTTAATTATCAAACTTTTGTCCCTCTATTAGCCATATTTTATTTGCGGATGACTCTATCTTGTTTTGCAAAGCCAACCATGACTGACTGCTCAGCCATCAACATTGTGTTAAAACTCTATGAGAGAGCTTTTAGGCAGTCTGTAAACAGGGAAAAGTCACAGCTGTTTTTCAGTCCTAATACTAGTGGCCTGCTCAAGAACTTCTTGCAGTACTATCTGGGGATTGGTAAGGACTTCAAAAATGGGGAGTATCTGGGCCTTCCTGCCCTGATTGGGAGGTCAAAGCACAACACTTTGAGTTTCTTGAAAGACAAGTTCACAGCCAGACTCTCTTCTTGGATGTCTTCCAACTTTCGTCCAGCAGGTAGGGAGGTTCTATTAAAGTCTATTCTTGCTGATCTTCCAGCTTTCACTATGTCCTGCTTCTTGCTCCCCAAGAAAACTTGTCATGAGCTCTCTCAAATCATGGCAAATTTTTTGTGGGGGGTAAATAACCCTGGTGAGAAAAATGTCCATTGGAGAAAATGGAGTCTTTTATGCAAGTCAAAAGAGCTTGGAGGGATGGGTTTTAAAAATCTTCACAATTATAATCTGGCTTTAATAGAAAAGCAATCTTGGAAGTTGTGCTCAGGTGAAAGATCTCTTTTTTATGCTTTGTTCAAAGGAAAGTATTTTCCTAACTCTCAATTTTGGAGCGCATCCACATATAAGAATTTCTCTTGGGTATGGAGAAGTCTATGTGAAGGAAGAGTAGTCCTCAGAAAAGGCACAAGATGGAGAATTGGTGGAGGTGAAACTGCTAAAATATGGTAAGACCCTTGGCTTCCAAAGAATGAGGATTTCATGGTCCAATCTTTAAAACCAGTTAATTGTGATATTTCTAAAGTTGGTGAGCTCATAATTCATGATGAAAGGAGGCGGAATGAAGATCTTATTTTGTGCTTATTTTCTGAAGATGAAGCAAGACAAATTTTATCTTTGCCCGTTGGGAGAAAGCTCTGCAAAGATAAGCTGATTTGGAGTTTTTCTTCAAATGGTTCTTACAATGTAAGTTCTGCATTTAAATTTCTAGATAATGGTGCTGAAGATTTGTTAGCCTCCACAAGTTCAAAGCCCCTTTGGAAGGCCTTGTGGAAGCTAAATGTCCAGCCAAAGTTGAGAAATTTTTTCTGGAAATTTCTTAGTGGATCATTACCAGTTAGTGCAGCATTGAAAGTCAGAGGTAATATGGTTGATGATATCTGCAAGTTGTGTGGAGGTGACAAGAAAATGAACTTCATGTGTTAAAAAATTGTAGTGCAATTCATGATGTCTGGAAGCTCTCTCCTCTGAGACTGTCAGAAGTGAATCTTCAAGCAGAAAATCAAATGGATTGGTGGAATCAAATCTGTGAGTTAGCTTCTTCATCTGCATATTCTGACTGGTACTTGAGCTTATTCTTGAATTTGTGTTGGAGTATTTCGAAAGCGAGGAATGACTGGTGCTTTAATGGAATCAAGTGGAAGCCAGATCAAGTAGTGTCAAAAGCTCTTAACTCCTTGCAAGAGTTCTCATCTCATAATAGCAAGCCTCCTCTTTCAGCTGCATCAGAGGTTCACTTATCTCCTCCCCCTCTCTCAGCTAATTTTAGTGTTTTACTGATGCTGCTGTTGATTTAGCTGGTGGGAGGGGGGCAATTGCTGCAGTTTGTTTAGACTCCAATGGTTCAAATCTAGGGTCTTTTCAAACAGTTATTAATGGAGTGGTTGATCTTTCTACTTTGGAAGCATGGGCTATCAGAGATGCTCTTCTTTGGTGTATCAAAACTGGTTGGAGCTCCATTTCATTATTCTCAGACTGTGAATTGATTGATTAAGCAGCTAAAGTCTGGCCCAAATTCTTGGATCTCAAGATTGTTTCCATTGCTTGATGATTGTTTCTTTTCTAAGGAGCAGTTGGCTGGTTGTATTTTCTCCTTTGTTCCCAGGTGTTTCAATTCTCTGGCTCATAATCTGGCCAAGAATTGCTTGAGAAGTGTTTAGCTTCTTTGTACTGTTGTTCCCTCTTTCAGTTAATAAATTGCTTAAATTTCTGGTGAAAAAAAATCCAAATGTAATGTCTTTAATAAGTTTAGATCTCCTAACATACTTACCAATTACTACCATGCAGTAAGTATATTGTTGATGGGATTTTTGAACTTTCTAAGGACTATTTTCTACTTTTTATTTACACTAGTAGACAGCACGCGCGTTGCACGTGTGAGACTTCTTGTGTATGTTGCAATAATATACAAATCGACCAGATGCATTCAAAGATGAAAATCTTTAGCACCCATTTTTCTTTAACATCAATTCATCCACAAAATTGGAACCCTAAATCAAACAGAAACAAGACTTGAAAAACGGATACAAATTATTCAGAGACAAAATTGAGATGTATCCTTCAAATCTCCAATTCGAACCAGACCCAAGGACAACCTTTCGATAAACCAATTTCACCAAATCCAAATTGAACACCGATCATCAAGTTCCATATGTTCGAACAAGTACGAACAGATTCTTTGAGCGATTACAGTGTTTTGTTTGAGTTTGATTTCGATGTTTAGAGGTCAGAGATGATAGAAAAAGAAACAAGAGAATTATTAAAGAAAAAAGCTACATATATAGCGCGAGAGCGTAGAAAAGAGATCAAGGTGAGGTAGAGAGCAATCAAGGTTTTTTTTTTAGTACCAAGCAATCAAGGTTTTAATATTTCTTATCTTCAACATTTTCTTTTTATTTACTACTAAAACAACATTTTCTTTTCTCTCATTTTCATTTTCATTTTCTATTTAATGAGATATAGATTTTTTATGTTGACACAATTTACCCTTCTAACTGTGTTAGTGTTTGGACGGAAACTTTTACCAGTTTCCACATGATGGAAACTTTGCAAATGAGGGATGAAGTGTGCAATGAAGCCTAAAATCAAATGTGTTCTCCCAAACATGGCCAAACACTAATGCAATGAACTAAGAAGTCCCAACTATACAAGTTACAGAGTTGTAGAAACGTGGTACTAACCCTGCAATGAGACTTCTGAAAACTGGTGGTGATATATCTCAAAAAAAAAAAAAAAAAAAAAAAAAAAAAAAAAAAACTGGTGGCGATCCACGCTCCCTCCTCAAAGAATCAAGTCAAAAAACAATAGGAAGAAGTAAATAAGGGGCACACAAAAAGTAAAAACTTATAGTCTAGAATTATCAATACTGCTATGTTCTTCTAAGGTCTATGAACCCAATTGAGAAGGGTTGGTCTCCGGTTGGGATGCTGAAGTGCATCTAACCCAAATCGGCACCTCTGAACATGTCTATGAACCCAATTGAGCAGAGTAGGTCTCCGGTTGGGATGCTGAAGTGCAACTAACCCAAATCGGCACTTCTGAACATGTAGGAAGAGCTTCTACTAGGAAAGACTTCATTCAGTGATACTAAGGATAAACACACAGTCAATTCAAAACACTGATTCTTTTAGAGTTAGATAAACTCTGCTAGAAGAAAGATGAGATGAAAAATTTCAGGTGAGAGTAATTAACGCTGAAAAGTTAGAGAGTAAGTTTGGTGCTTGAATCTATTGCACTTTAAGAGCGAGCGTTAACCAATAAATATCAGTAGTAGAACATCAAATTGTTTAAAAGAAACTAATTCCAGAATAAATATCACTGGTATTGATTCCACTCTCACCCCTTCCAGTCCCCATATTTTACAGAGTAAATAGTTATTTAGTTATCTTACCTCACTACAAATATTTTGTCCTTGCTTATCTGGCAAGAATGGATAAAAAATTGAAGAACGGGCATGGAGACACGGTAACAAGATTCAAAAGATAAGTTAGGACAAAAAATGCATGTACAACTTGTACTCATATGTTCAAATACTATCCTCGAAAGACAACAACTTATAGCTCTACTTATTTGACCATGATAATATTGCTAAATTTCTAAATGATAGCAGCTATAAAAAATCAATGCCCGGCCTGGTTTCCGAAAATAAAGTGTTAAACCCGCACACAATCGTGAAGAAATGAAGCATGAGGATAATTAAAAAAAAATGCAAGGAAACATATGTAATGAACAACGAACTTGATGATTAATAAAAGTAAAAAACCTAGTTAAGTATTCATGACTAATTTCCTTATCTTGGAAAATTTTTCATTATAACTACGCCTTCGAGCTCATCAATTGAAATTCATTATAGTACTTCTACTTTCTGTAAGCATATGAATTAGTTGATGAATTCCATATATACATTTTAGACGACGGATCGTTACATGTAAATCTCAGTGTATATAGGTTTACTCCTAACCAATTACCCCCAAATGCACGTATGTTACCTCCTCTCTGGACAGAGCACGGCCTGCTGGGTAACCAGTTTTCACTTTGTGCCATTAACTATTACAAAAGTTCCAAGTCCCTCTTTTCAGTGGAGCGCCTCTCACAGGGTGTAGTCTGCCAAGAATTAGTGAACTTAAAGACATTAGAATCTGATGCTGCAAAGCGGGAAGGCTTTTCCAGGACTACCGTGTCTGATTACTTGCCTTACAATAGTGTATGATCACATCTGATGTTGTACAGAAATCAAACTGATAAATATTACAATACAAGAGCATCATTTTCTTCCTTCAACTACTATTAAGGGTTTCAAACATGGAATTACAATGATTGCGGTTCAGCCCGTATTTCAGGTAATGACATGCAGAAATCATATAGAAGACATATTTGTTCTAGCATATATAACAGGACATCAAAGAATAGAAATTAAAATGGGAATTGCACATACTTACTGAAGCTCTTTACTGTGCAATAAACAACGTAACAAAGCGGACAGATATGAAACTTTATATATGAATTCGTGTTGCTGAATAAAGTAAATAATACATCCCTTCTCAATTTCGGAAGGAAAAATTTACTATTTTAAAGAATAATACAGGACGCCCAATGAGTGTTCACTAATTAAATATCAGAAAACATGTCGTACATCTTATTCTGAAAAATTAGGATATCGGAACATCTTACCTGTCAAACGAATAGGTGATAGATTGTTATGTGATAAAAATCATCATGCAGCTTGCACTAAATCGAGGATAAGCAAGAGGTGATCTATATTGGCTTAAATGCAACAAATGAATACAAGAGTCTGAGAGTTATGTTGTGCTGTAATTTCGTGATATATTTCATAATACGTCAAGAGGGAATACTTGCCAACGATTCGTTTGGTGGAATGATTTAAGGCGTGAAGGGTTATCACCGAAGAAGGGGCACAATTGGATAACTTCTTTCAATTTATATGAAACAAACAAAACGTGTGTCCATACCCATATCTGCCAGACAATGTAACAAAACATTTTAGTGCTGAGAAATTAACAAAACTTGATTTATAGACGATAAGTCGTAATAATATTTCCTCTTATTGGCTGTGATAACCAAATTTGATTACGAATGGAAAAGTTTTAGATTTGTGGGGAATAGATAAAACTTTTCTGATTATTTTTTTGTATTGACTGTGATAACCCTAATGATTATGAATGAAAAAGTTTCAGTTTTATGGAAAATAAATACCAACGTCTGTGATTACTACCTCTGTCCCAGCTATTCCCCACCAATTTGACTTTTACCACTATTCAATGGGTCACTTTGACTCGGTGATTTCGATAGCAAAATAATTTAATTTTTTGATAATTTTTTCATGGTGTTGTAGAGTATAAGTTGCTCTATAACACCGTGAAAAAATTATCGAAAAATCGCATTATTTTGCTATCGAAATCAACCGGTCAAAGTGACCCATATACGAGTCAAATATTCCGAGTGGTGGGCAAGAGCTGGGACAGAGGTAGTATTTTTCTTGTGCACCATAAAGTACACTAAAATACGTGAAAAAATCTGACATAAAGTACCCTAATAATCAACACAAAAGTTGTCCTTTCAATTTATATGCTACCAGTAAGAGAGACGCTTATGTGGACTGATTGATGTTACTTACCAGGTCCATCACAGAACAGAGCGAGTGGACGAGAGCTACAATACCCATCGATAGGAAGTCCGCTTCGATGTCGCGCAATTGTCTCTGGAACTGCGGAATTGCAACATGAAAATTCCAATTCCAATTCCAATACGTGCCTATGAGATTCCTAATGGTGGATGATTCTTATCAATGGGTGCAAGCAGGACCTAATGAACTCCATCATATATGTTACCGTATGGATGGATGAAGCAGTGCTTCAGATCATTGCGCTGTGTGGTAGGAGAAGCAACGTATCATGTATCAGCAAAACTCCATATATTTTAGGGATTTGGTGAGGGTTATTACGTAAATTTTGGAGTTAAGTAAGGGGTAATTTAGGCAATGCAAAAAGGTTAGGAACAGTTTTGGGTTAGGAACCACTTTAACCTTTTATATTATTGGAAGTGTTATGGTGAGAATCAAGATGAAATGTTATGTGATAATTAGTCAGTTTTTTTGGGACAGACCAAAGTCATTATTATGAGTATATATTGGGATTTGGGAGTAGAACTAAATTTTACCCCGTGTGCACCGGGTAGCTGTGATTGTAGGGCGGTGCTGTGTGAGGTTGGAAAAAATTGCATGTTTGCGCAAGTAACTCTCCCTACTTTATGCCTTCCTACTTGCCAGGTCTTGACTGTGTAGCTAGAGAGGTCATTACAGCAGCCTTTCCATAAGCTCTTGCTGGAATTGCGGCGGACCATTTCATCCATCTCTCTAACTCTTCGTCTGTGTGGTGTGTGGCCTGCAAATGATATGGTAAAGAAAGGAGCAAGTAATGGTGCCTAATTTAGAATCCAGCGTATTCGAATGAATAGCGTTCAAAAACATGTAAATGGTATAACGGAGTTAGAACCAAGATAGCAATACTACAAAACTATTACACTGCATCGCTAAAGTATTAAGCATATTATTTTACCTCTCTAGGTGTTGGCACACGAAATGTGTACTCCATGTCCAACTATATCGAGTTACTCGAAGAGATAAACTTTTCCAAGAACTGCCATGCATCATTACACTTGTGATGCAATATTGCCTAAAACAGATGGATCTAAACATCTATTATTGCACAGTTCAGAACGATGTCATCGACAACATATACACATTACACAGTATGTCTGTTTCTTAGAAGTTTGATTCTATAGCATTTGTAAGAAACTTTCGTATAAACTGGAAAACCAAAGAGTCCTAGTTGTCCTCTAAGTTACTTGGAACGCGGATCGTTCCGATTCGTGGAACGGGAACGGGATCGCGGAACGCCATACCCTATCGAATTCGGTTCGCCAGGGGTAGGCTTCTTTGGATACCTTTATAGTTGTTTTACCATTTATCGCAAATCATTAAGTGTAAAGCTGCTCAATATATGGAATATCTAAAAGTCAATACTCTAAAATGGATGTAACTTAGCAAAATTCCCCCTTTTACATAGATGCTTTAAGTGAAATTAGTGAAAAAATAGGGATCGCCAAATTAAGCGATCTGAATCGCTGGTGTTCCACGTTTCGGAACGGGTGATCCAATTCGCAATTCGCAGGGGTACGAGTGAATTGTGGTAACACTGGTTGTCCTCCTAATGTCAAGGAAGAAGCAAATAAACATACAAAACATTTTTTCGATCTAAAAGCATATATCCTCACCCTGAACAAAGACAACGTTTGTTGAAAAATGATGTCGTTTCGCATAAAATTTCACTACATTCTAATATGCAGATTCAGTTCAGAAACTATGGTATAGAAGATTTCCAGGACCAGTCGTAATGTAGTTAGGAAACTCAACTAAAAAAGTAAACATCTTGTGAGTTCAATTTTGAGGGTAGCAAGTATAAATTACTGGTGGTTTGGATCAGACCTGCTCCAAACCAGATAGGTGTAACCCAGGGACAGTGGAGTAGCAGGTGAGCTTCAGTTTCCATATCATTTTCACACATTTGGCAAATTGCATTTTTGTTGCATCTCCACTTAGCTAGATTAGCCTTGCATTGAAGAGCTCCTGACATGGTTCTGCACCAAAATATTTTCAGCTTAGGAGGTAACATAAGAGACCATATAACAGTTTTAACCTCCTTCATCCCTCAGCTAGATTCATAAGGACATGAATCTTTCCGAAGGAAGCAGCGTGTCATGAAGGTGAATGAAGGAGGGACTATAAATAAAAGTCCGGTTTTGATGTGGCCAAACCCATGAATGGGAGGTTTCAAGGAGACAAAAATAAGAATTATCTGAATAGCATGACACGAGAATCCAATTCCATTGTTTTCTCACAAGTAGGCGTATCAGCACATAAGCAGTCCGTATTGCTTAATGAAAACAACCGAGTAAGGAAAACATGTTTCTGTCTGTTCTAGTTTAATAAATACTTTGCTGATCCATGCCCAGGGCCGGAGTCACCATAATGACCCGCTTGAGCCACAACCTGCTGCTGCTCGGTTGGGACAAGAACCACCACGGAAGTAGTTACTTGAGCCATAAGGAGGATAAGTCCCAGAACCATATCCTCCAGTACTAGTTTGGCCGCGGTTTCGTTGATTGTATCCACCAGAACTAGGGGGGTTTCCTCCACTAGAGTGGCTGTAGTTGTTTGCTCCACCAGGAGGGTTCATGGAGTAGTGGCGGCGATATCCAGCATGCATTGGTTGGCTAGGTCCTCTATGAATTTGGTTGTGTCCCTGAATAGGTGGAAGTTGATGTTGTTGGTGCTGTAACTTGTGTCGCTTTGCATTGCCATCATGTAGCCCCTGCTGCTGCTGCTGTCGCTTTTTCTTGGCTTGGAACTCGTGTGAAGATTCGTACCTGGGCAAAGCTTTGGGATCACAAGGTAACGGATCGGTCCAAAAATAGTCGGCATCAAGTGCATTCTTGGCTGAAATTCTCTGTGACGGATCAAGAGTCAGCATCTTATCCAGTAAATCCAATGCATGGGGATCGAAATTCCTAAAGAATTCCCTAACGCGTCGCCTCAGTGGCCTTGGTGGCGGGTTAAAATTGTTATAGAAAGGAAGCTTGGAAACCCCAGGCCAGTTATTCTCCTCTGGAGTTCCACATACTTGAAAAATCTTGTTTAATGTCTCTGCCTCCACCTTTCCTTGAAAAATAGGTTCCCCTTGTAGAAGCTCGGCAAAGATGCAACCTACAGACCACATATCAACAGCCGGGCCATATTTGGTGGTGCCAAGTAACAACTCAGGTGGTCTGTACCACAAGGTGATCACGCGGTTGGTCATGTTATGATCAACACCGCGGGCAAGGCCGAAATCTGCGAGCTTAAGATTCCCTTGGTTGTCGATCAGAAGATTCGCGGTCTTGATATCGCGGTGAATGACACGGTTCACATGACAGTAGTGCAGCCCGGTCAAAAGCTGCTTCATGTAGCACTTGATTTGTGGAACTGAGAATCTCCTCCCATGAGCAAGACCTGCCAAGTCATGGTCCATGTATTCAAAGACCATATAGATGTCGCCTAGGTCTTGGTACTTGTAGTTACCATCTGGCCTCGATGTGATGATTTCTTTGAGTTTGATGACGTTTTCATGATGATGGAGCTTCTTCAATATCTTGATTTCACGCAGAGCAGTTATTGGGAAACCCTCTCTTTCATTCTCCATCCTTATTTTCTTCAACGCAACGATCTCTCCGGTTTTGATATCTTTGGCCTGGTACACTTCACCGTAGGTTCCTTCCCCAATTTTCTTCAATTTCTCGAAACACTCTATAGTCCTTGATCCCCCTGCCGGTGATTCTGCGAGATTAAGCTGCCCAGCCGCCGCAATCGACGCCATAGCAGCCTCTGCCTACTCCTTATTCTTCCAGACTAGTCTTCTTCGCCTTCTTCTGGGTCGTGGAAGATAATCAATAACCAAACGAACGAACGCTGCTTCTCAAATCAACTCTGTGATGACGCTAAACAATATCTCAAAACACCTCTCTCCCTCTTTTTCTATCTCTCTCCGAAAACGCCGACCTTGAAAGAACAAACCAGGATGGAAGGGCGTGTGGGCTTCTTTAGTTTCCTCCCTCCACTGTTTTGACTTTTGAGAGCTTCGTTTTCTGGGGATAATACTCACAAAGAGTGGGCTTAGCGGGGCGGCCCAATAACACGTCCACTTTTTACTGTTCACAAACAATCCAAAACATATACTCCTGGTCACTACTAGTGAATGGTCGCACAATGAATAGATGGTTGGGGAAAACTCAAACTTCGATCTTTACAATGGAGATATTGGAAGACATAGATAACAGTGTCGGGGCTACAACGAGACGAAAGATAGATTTTGTAAAGTAAAAGTGTACCCTAAATAACCATGCTTGTTATTCTTTCTTCTACTCAACTTAAATTTCAAGCACTCAAACATTAGGTTACATGACATCGTATATTCAATGTTAGATCGATAACGAAATGGGCAACCGCAACCTAGCTAGAAGGCACGACATGAAAGAACATGTTTCTTCAAAAGCGATGTTTTATGAATTGGTGATCAAAACACCTAGCTTGAAGTTGGCAATCAAATCGAACTGGCGAAGCATTGAAGATTTGTAACAAAGAAGCAGCAGTTCAACGGGTCTGGAACAGTTCGACGAGTCTGTAACAGTTCGACGGGTCTGGAACAGTTCGATAGTAACAAGTCCGAACAGTTCGATAGGGCGGCTGACTTTGTTTCCTTGTTCGTTTTTGGTATCTTCTTTATTTCTTGGGCACCAAATCGGTATCCTAGGCCTATATAAGGACCTAGGGTCGTGGCTTATTGGTGTGTGGTGTTGCTTGGATTGTAATTAGCTCTCTCATCAATAAATTGGGTTGTTTTGGCCGTGGATGTAGCTAGTCTCAAAACTAGTGAACCACGTTATATCGTTGTGTTGTTCTTCATCTTCTTCTTCGTCTCATCACTCTTCTTGGTCCCTAACAACTGGTATCGTGCTTCCGCGTGCGTACTCTAACACGATGTATCCAATTCAACATGCTAAACTGGTAGGCAATGGGAACTGTTCCTTATACATCGCATGATACGGGCCTATACTATGAAGAAAAAGATAGATTTAGAGGAGAATTTAGAGAAGGCGAGAGTTTAGGAAATTAAAATATTTCATTATATTTTAATGGGCCTAAACTACGGGGTAACTAAATAATAATAATAATAATAATAATAATAATAATAATAATAATAATAATAATAATAACTAACAATGATACGGTACCAACGACACCCGTTCGAGACAACGATGTATTAGATGATGAGTCAGACCGCTTCGAGATGCTAACGGAGTTAAGGCTTCGACGTAACGTGGCTCCACCGTCTTATTTGAAGGATTATGTTCAGCCTAAGCTGAAACGCTAGGGATTTTAGTTAGTTATTCGGATTTTGTTATTTTATTTATTTCGTTTTTGCTAGTAAACAGTTGGGGTCATGTTGTGTTTTTCACTTTTATTCGGGGTTTCTTTTCAATTCTTTACTCGGATTAAGAATAGGTCGAACTAACAGGATTAGAAGTGTAAAAAGTTGTAAATTTTTTGAGAAAAATATTTATACTAATATAAAAAGCCAACGCTGAGTTTGGTGACATAAAAAAAGTTAAGCCCGTCACATTTTTGACCTCACGATTCTGCCCTCTAAAATATGTTGTTAATTACCATGTGAAAAATAAACAAAATACTAATCACATATAAGGGCATAATGGTCAAATTGTGTTACAAAAGCCACACCCCATATTCCACGTAGGTCCAAATCTCCTATTCCCTCTTTGTGTCCCCTTTCCTATTCCCTATCTCTTATTGGTCCACATCACCAATTTTTAATATGTTTTAAATTTTAAGAAATTTCTTTACCAGTCAATTACATAATTCTACGAAAGGTAATTCAATTAATTTGCTGTAATTATCTTATACATAGATGCATATCCGTACTATTAGGTAAGTCAATCACATAATTGTATAAAAGGTAATTCAATTAATTTGCTGTAGTTATCATAATTAGATGTGTATCTTTTAAGTTATCTTGTTATGTTGAACAACTACAGATCCCTTTGGAAACAAATCACTTCCGATCCATATTTTTCAAAAAATTCAACGAATCTTAAAAAAAAATGGACAGAATGAAGAACTTCTAAACTTACGAGGAAATCCAGAGGAAGGAAACCCTTTACTTTTTGTTGATTGATTCCAGAAATCTCAAGAATCGAGTTCCTCGTGTTGTTCGATTTTTCAAACTCAGAGTTGCAGTGAGCTTCTCCGATCCAAACCAAGTCTGAAAAATTATACAAGGTGAGTTCTTTATAAAATACGTCTAAACTTAGTGCTAATCATACACATTTCTGTATATTAATTTTCTTATCATAATTCTACAGCTCATAATGATATATCGAACGAACCCATTTAACATATGAATGAGTAATCACCTCCAGATGAAAACATCCCACAAATACAATTATACTGTGTGTATTTTGTCAAATAAGAATATGATTCTAGTTGGAATCTTCTTGGTCTTGTTGGTTTACTATAAAAAAATACATTCGTTAATATATATTTTCACATTGGTCAGATGGAAACACCTCAAGCAGCACGAAGACTGGAATTTGGAAAAACAAAAACTTTAGTATTCAAAAATAAAAGTACAGACGGATTTAAAATTAATTGACTTTCCTAATATTACGGATATGCATCTAATTGTATAAGATAATTACAGCAAATTATATGAATTACCTTTCGTATAATTATGTAATTGACTGTTAAAGAAAGGGTAGTGATTCTTACACCAGCAAATATGATTGTTACACCAGATTTATATTGTCATGACTTAAGTACCCCTCATTACTAATATTCAGTACTGTATTATTATGTTTCAATCTTTTATTTTTGACAAGTTTGACATTTCTAAAAAATCCACAATTAATCTCCATAAATTTTGTTAATCATGTTAAAACATCGGTAACACCTTTGGGAAAAAAACATCATCCGTGGAAATTCCCATATTAATAATTAGTAACAATGTTTTTTTTCGGTGGAACTCTCTTCTAACAAGCTCACAAAGAAAATATGTTTCCACACAAAAAAAATGTTCAGCACAAAGAAAGAAGAAAAATCCATTATTCTCAAAAAAAAAAAAAAAAAAAAAAAAAATCCATTGAAAAGAACATATAAATCAAGGGAGACTATGTTGGAAAAGTTTGATAATATTACTGCCTAAATTAAATGATTATAAATTAAATGTAGATAACGTTAATTACTAAATGAGGTTAATAGCGTCACTGCAACAAAAATCTGGTGTAACCATCAAAATCAACCGATGTAAAAATCAATTCCCTATTTCTATTATATTATGGGACTTGATTCTTACACCGGTTAATATTGATGGTTACACCGAATTTTAGTTGGTGTTACTTTATTGTCCTCGCTGATTAAGTACGAACATTTTTTTCATTTAAATCTATTAAATTTGACATTCCTTTAATATACTGTAGAAATTTTGAATTCGTGAGGATATGATTACAAATCATTGCTATTCCTGAAAAAAAATATCTTACAGTTTTTTCCTTAAGAAGTTTTTTCTACTTATTCTACCTTTTCCATTATTTTAACATCCATTTTTAAAATTCTCACGGCAATAAGAATAATCATTGTTACGCCAGCACAATTTGTTATAGTTATTTATCCCTGACTTATGATCTTGTAAACTAAGGAATTTGTATGCCAGTGGAGTTGAAGTCAGAGTTTGTTCGAGATAATTGACGTTCCAGAATTTGCAATAAAGTTTACATGTGACAGAGAGTTTGTTTTCTTTTTTTTAAGGGGATAGTGTTTTAATGTTTTTTGGGAGATGTTTTAATTGAGTAGTCTTTCTTTTTTAGATACTTAATTGAGTAGTAACAGTTGATATCTAGCGGAATTAAATTTGGAAAAATAATGAAGACAAAAGGTTCCCTGAAATAAATCGATGTAAATGGAAGGACAAAAATGTTACTAATTGATTAGAGGGCAAAAAAGTCACATTAACTAAAATTCGGTGTAACCATCAATAATGAACGGTGTAAGAATCAATTCCCTAAAGAAATTTCTTAAAATTTAAAACATATTAAAAATTGGTGATGTGGACCAATAAGAGATAGGGGATAGGAAAGGGGACATAAAGAGGGAATAGGAGATTTGGACTCATAAATAATGCTCCCAATTTTGAGGCGGTGGAATTTACTTCCAAACCAAATCATGCACCACCGCCACAATAGGAAACAATTCTAAGTTCTTTTCTGACTTTGCCTTGGACCAAATTTTACCAAGTTGACTACACTCGCCAATTCTAACACATTAAAATAGTGACCTACAATCCTCAGAAGAAAACTAAACAATACAAATTAAATTTGAGTTGACTATCTATACAATAAATCAGCTAGGTGTTTCCCTCTAAAATATAGTCAACGGGAACATTCTAGCCATTCAATCTTAAAAAATGTCTCAAGACATTTTGGATCGTTGATTTCTACTATATTTTATTATACTTGAAAATCTTTTTATTATCTAACTACCTAATCCAAAATCATATCTTATCTTGAATATTTTTTTTGAAATGTGCATTGGATCTAACAAATCATGTCTTTATCTCATTAATTATTTGATGTTGTTTTTGTTAATTATCTATTAACATAAAAAAAATCTATATAAATTCAATATCTAAATTTGTTTTAAAAAATATAAGTCAAATAATATTGTATAACTGTCCTACGAACACGGGTAAGTCAAGTAACATATTTTGTAAGTGCCCTACGGGCACGGGTCAGTTGCTAGTAAGAGAATAATTGAGATCGTTTACACTTTTGGTTTAAGATTACCCCTCTTGATTTCAAACTTTCAATTATATGACCTTCCTCCAAAGCAAACAAAGTTATTTTGACCAGGGTATTCTGCACCGAAAAAATTGTCCTGAAGTAGTCAATCCTCTTTCACAAAGAGTTCTGATTTGCAATCGTCAATCCTCATTTTCGACATTTCATAAAACAAACTCAAAATTGCACATAAGCTGCAGTGTCTTGTATTTGGTGCAATTTTACACACGTGGTAGGCACAACAGGTGAGATCAGAGCGATGAAGATGAGTTTTTGAAGGTTACTGAAAGTCGCCAAATCCATACGTCAATATATCAATTATCTTTTGACCGTAAATCAATTTCTCCAGCAGCTCAATTGATAGAGAAATGATTACGTAGCTAGAAAATTCGCTCGATGATAACCCCTAAAATATTATTTTTCTTCATAGATACTCGATGTGGTTGTAGATCTATTTCATCACTTCATTATACGACCACAGAGAAGATCAAATGTTAATCGCTTAATCCATACATTATCCACAAAAATTGACTGCAGAGAAGATCAAATGATAATCACTCAATCCGTTCATAATCAATCTCTGAAAGAGTTGAATTTTTAGCTCTAGTAGGCAGTGAAAAGGGTATGGTTGATAAAACTATATAGCTAGTTGGAATTAGGGAAATATTCATGAACTGAAATGATCAAAGTTATGCATACTTTTGCAGCAGCCAACCCAAAGAATTTTGAATAAATGAATTATTGGAGAAGATGACTTGGGACTGTCTGTTAAGGAATGAGATAATCTCCAATTATCTCATCCCTATTTTATGGTGATTCTCCATAATTTATGGGATCTGTTATTATGTTGTAATTGTTAAGGAATGAGATAATCTCCAATTATCTCATCCCTATTTTATGCTGATTCTCCATGATCTATGGGATCTGTTATTATATTGTAATTATCTTCTTCCTATTTTAGTTGATTATACATGGTATGTAAATATCTCTCATTGTATAAATATGGACCAAGGGTCATAGAAATATTATTAACTCATTTCAACCTTTACATGGTATCAGAGCTCTGTAGAAATTTCTCTACACAATTCCTCTCTCTTGTCGCAAATCGTAAGCCGACTACCTTGCTTCTCGGTCCCGGACGCAGACCATCACCATTATGACTACCACCACAACACCATCAGTGATCCAACCAAATGCCCCAACAAACTTCCCTATCAAACTCTCCTCCGCCAATTTCCTTGTTTGGCGTCGACGAATCGGAGCCACTCTAATTGGTTTCGATCTACTAGGGTTCATCGACGGATCCACCACAGCGCCATCGCGCTTCACTGACACTGCGAAATCAGAGGCTAACCCAGCTTACTCTATCTGGTATCGTCAAGACCAGATCATTGTCAGTGCCCTCCTCGGTAGTTGCACCGAGTCGATTCAGCCACTGATCTCCTCTGCGTCCACTTCTCGTGAAGCTTGGACCACTCTAATGGAAAGCTAGGCCAGTACCTCTCCTGGACGAGTCATCGCACTCAAGAACAAACTTGCCCGCAATCTGCGAGGAAATCGCTCCATTTCGGAGTACATCAAGGATATGAAAGACATCGCCAACGATCTTTCTCTTGCACAGAGACCAGTGTCAAACACTGACCTTCTCATCTCCATCATCAATCAACTTGGAGTCGAGTATACGCCTATTGTTGCAGCCCTTCGCGTTCGCAACAGCGCAGTCTCAATTGTCAAACTCGCGTCTATCCTTGAAGTGCACGAGCGCTCTCTACAGACCGCAGAATCAAACTCTGCACCGATTATCGCAACAGCCAATGCGACACAACGTCACTCTGGAATGACGCCGCAGCCGGCTACATATTCTCAGTACTCGCAGAGTGGTGGTCACTGGAACCAAGACCATCGCAGACACTCCTCAAATACGAAGAATTGATCTCGTGGCCCAGCATCATCCGCGAATTCACATGGGAATCAACAGAGGCGCTGTCACTTCTGCAACTTCACATGGCATGTTGTTCGCGACTATCGCAAACTCGCTAGCTTCTTGAGTGAGCACAACTACTCATCTGCGAGCACACCACCTGCGAGCAACACAACTGCAATCAACAACACAATCAGACAAGCCTCAGGATCTTCGGATGTGTGGATGTTTGATAGTGGTGCCTCTCGTCACGTCACCCCCAGCACAGATGGCCTTCAAGATCTGACAGAGTATGATGGTCCTGAGGAGATTATTCTTGGCAATGGTAAGAGCTTATCTATCTCTCACATTGGTAGCACTAAATTCTCCTCTCCCACTAAACCTCTCCATCTGTCCAATGTCCTCTGTGTTCCCAAATTACATCGCAAACTTGTCTCTGTATACCAACTTTGCAAATCTAATCATGCTTCGGTTGAATCCTTTTCCTCTCATTTTATTGTGAAGGATCGCTCAACCGGAAACACCATCCTTCGCGGTGAAAATCAAGATGGTGTCTGTCTACTATGCGTCTCGCAACCAACCTTGTCTCATCAATCCAACCACCATTGCAGATGTTCACAGTCTTCATCACATATTTGGTCATCCATGTAATAAAACCTTAGGGCGTATTTTGCAGCAGTGCAACATTTCGTTGTCTCCATCCAGTCTCCAGAAATTCTCTTGTACTTCGTGTCATATTAATAAAATTCATAAGCTTCCTTTCGCGTATAATTCTCTTACAAGCTCTCGCCCGCTTGAGTTAATTTACAGTGATGTCTGGAGTACCAAACAAATTTCTCGTGATGGCTATCTCTACTATGTGGTCTTTGTTGATCACTTCACTAAGTATGTGTGGCTATATCCTATTAAGACAAAATCAGACGTTGATTCAATTTTCTCGCAATTCAAACGACTTGTGGAGAAGCGCTTTGCCCAACCCATTGTCACTTTATTTTTTGAAAATGGTGGCGAATTTGTTAAACTCCTGCCCCAATTGAACCTCCACGGTATCACACATCTCACTACCCCTCCTCATACTCCCGAGCACAATGTTTCTGCCGAGCGCAGACATCGCCACATTGTTGAAACTGGTCTTTCTCTCCTTCATACCGCATCGCTCCCACTGAGCTACGGGCCCCATGCCTTCCAAACTGTCGTCTACCTAATTAATCGCATGCCAACTCCTATCATGCGCAATGACTCTCCATACTTCAAACTTTTCCAAGTACCCCCGAACTATAAGTCCCTCCAACCTTTTGGATGTCAGTGCTTCCCCTGGCTTCGACCTTACACCTCAAGCAATTTCGAACCTCGTTCCAGTCCTTGCATATTCTTGGGTTACTCGGACACTCAGTCAGCCTACAAATGCCTCGATCCCTCCACCGATCGCATATATATCTCTCGCCATGTTCGCTTCGTTCCTCATATCTTTCCTTTTTTCACACATCCACCTACTCAATGTGCTACCAATACTGAAACCTATGCCATGAATGACTTGTTTGATTCATTTGGTCATGCGCATGCATCGATTCTCGATCATGCAGCTCCACCTATGCCGGAACATGCTCTGGCACCTGCCCCTGAGCCTCCGCTCACACCTGAACCTGCATCTCCTCAAGCTGCAACCACTCCACCTGCACACGCACCTGCTCTTGTGCCTCCTCCTGATGACGACACTCCAAATGGGACTCCAGCCCCGGCTCCTGCACCTGCACCAACGCGCACCCGCAACCCTAATCCCAAGTACTTCAACTCTCAGATTGTCAATGCTACTACTTCGCATCCTGTCGTTCCCACTATAGAACCGAGAACGGTGGCTCAATATTTGAAAAATCCTCTATGGAAGCAAGAAATGCATGATGAATTCGCTACTCTAGCGTGCAATCGCACATGGGATCTGGTTCCTCGCAGTGGTCAACCAGTTGTTGGGTGTAAGTGGATTTTTCGGGTCAAGCGCAAAGCTTATGGTACTATTGACAAGTACAAAGCTCGCCTTGTGGCTGAAGGTTATTCGCAGGAGTTTGGGCGCGACTAAGTCCTATCATGAAACCCATTACTGCTCGCATTATCCTGACCTTAGCACTCTCGGGAGGGTGGAAAGTGCGTCAACTGGACATAAACAATGCCTTTCTTAATGGCACGCTCACAGACACGGTCTTCCTCGCGCAACCTCCGGGGTATGTTGACAATTTCAAACCCAATCATGTGTGTAAACTTCGTCGTGCCCTCTATGGTCTCAAATAGGCTCCTCGCGCCTGGTACAACGAGCTCTCAGCCTTCCTTCTTCAATCTGGGTTTCGGAGATCGCGCGCAGATCCTTCATTGTTCTACCTATCAGCGAAGGGAGTTCATCTGTTCTTACTTGTCTATGTCGACGCCATTGTGTTAACAGGTAACTCACCATCAGCTTTAGCCCAGTTCATATCTAAGCTTGCTTCCAGGTTTTCTCTCAAAGACTTTGGCTCGCTTAGTCATTTTCTTGGAATGGAAGTCATCCCAGCTCAAGGTGGTCTTTTCCTATCACAAGCCCAATATATCGCTGATATTTTGGAGAAGTTTCACATGGAAGATTCCAAGCCTGTATCAACTCCTATGTGCTCCACTGGACCACTGCCACCTGCAGATCAAACCAAGGCAGTTGACATCTCTGACTGCAGACGTCTCTTGGGTCTTCTACAATACCTAAGTCTCACGCGTCCGGACATATTCTTCGCGGTGAACCGACTTTCGCAGTTTCTTCATGGACCTCTAACTTCGCACTGGCTGGCAGCCAAGAGAGTTCTTCGTTATCTCAAAGGCACCATCTGTCATGGTCTTTATCTACGACCGTGGGCGCGTATGGAACTCTCTGCCTTCTCTGATGCTGACTGGGGTGGTCAATCAACCATGGGGCGCTCCACCACTGCGTACGTTCTATACTTGGGACCCAATCTCATATCGAGGAAGTATGCACTTCGAAAATCTGTCTCTCGCTCGTCCACAAAAGCTGAATATCGTGCACTTGCGAATGCCACTGCTGAATTACTTTGGGTTTAACACTTGCTTCATTAAATTGACATTCCTCTCACTGGCTCACCAACCTTGATGTGCGACAATCTCAGTGCCACCTATGTCTGCAAGAATCCAGTCTTCCACTCTCGCATGAAACATGTTGCGCTGGACTACGTATTCGTCCGCGATCTTCTCGCGTCATCCAAACTTCATGTGCGACATGTTCCCAGTCAACAACAACTAGCAGATACACTCACTAAACCACTTGGGCGCAAACTGTTCCTTCACTTGTGATCTAAGATTGGAGTGTCCGACGGCTCCTCCATCTTACGGAGGCGTGTTAAGGAATGAGATAATCTCCAATTATCTCATCCCTATTTTATGCTGATTCTCCATGATCTATGGGATCTGTTATTATGTTGTAATTGTTAAGGATGAGATAATTCTCAATTATCTCATCCCTATTTTATGCTGATTCTCCATGATCTATGGGATCTGTTATTATATTATAATTATCTTCTTCCTATTTTAGTTGATTATACATGGTATGTAAATCTATCTCCTTGTATAAATACGGACCAAGGGTCATAGATTACACTGTCACCTCGATGTGAAGTAACAGATCTGCAAAGAAATTGCTAAGGAAACCGAAGTTGGTAACTAAAGCACATGTTACCAACGGATTCGTAGCCGGCCAGGCTGCTCCATATGTCCACACAATCACCTGAGAAGACGGGGGGAAAATCAGGGTAAATATAACCCCGGGAAAACTGGAAAAAAAAAAGTTACCCCTAGAATAGCAGTGAAATAACTCATGGGAAAACTTGTGAAAGCAACCAAATCCAGACAAACTCATATAACATAATCCGATTTTTATTGGAATTCATAACAAAAGGAGAGGTTATGGGAGCAAAGACGTTGTTGAAGGAGAAGACGAATGGGTTTTTTTCTTTTGCATTTCATTTATTTATTATTTATTGTCATGGCTTTATCAAAAAAAATCATTTATTGTCATCAATGTTTTCAACGGTACAAAAGAAGTAAGCAACGTAAAAAAATGAGGTATTTACTTTCAGTTTTGCTAGTTGGTGTTTATGAGTAATTAATATTCAGTAACAACATTGGATTCGTTGAGTTTAGCATTGCATATAAAAGTTCATTTTTTTCTACAGATCGGTCTCGGGAAATACCTTTGTTTTAGTGAAGGGTATATTAGGCAAATCAAAAAGTGTAAGAAACGGAGAAAACACTCCAAAGTGCTAAACACTTTGGACCTCTTCAGCTTTTTATAGTAATAATAGAGATATATATAGATAATGTTGAATTTATCATTTAAGTAAGACTTAATTCACGAGGCCTCTTCCCTTTTTACCTCTGAAATGTTTAGCTGAATGGAAAAGTTAATAAAACAATGAAGGACATGACGAATATCATGCTTGTTTCTAGGTTACAATCTAAACATGTGGGGGGAAGCTATATTCTATGCACGTCATATTCTCAATAGATTTTCCTTTTTGAAAAATTTCAAGACTCAAAACGAGTTATGGAAAAGGTACACTCCGAATTTGAAATATTTATAAGTGTGGGGGTGCCTTACTACCTTGCTAAGTGGGGTTGCCTAGTTTCATACGAGAAAGAAATTGTCCCCCCCCCCCACATTGTCTTTTACGGGTTGGGAACCCGATTTTCTATCTCTAATAAAACGCAGAGTTATGCCGCCCTACCACCTGGTAGGTTCGCCCAAAAGAAGAACAAAACTGTCCAATACAGTTGATTTCACATGCATTGGTAATGCTGAAAATAGTGTTGACTATGTAGATTCTTAGTGATTGAGTCAAACCACGTAATGAGGCCAAGGACGCAAAATCCTTTGCAGACACGTTTCCTTTGAGAGAGAGGGACCTCATTGCTTCTCACGGTTTTTCCTAGATAATTCTAATCTAGATCCTAAAAATGAAATTGAACCTAGATGCAACAGGAGAGAAAAAGTAGACACTGAAATTGGGTTGTCTTCGAACATTTTTACTATTTCCCCTTGCATCTCCATTCTCACGTCTAGTTCTTGTTCATGCTTGTTTGAATAGTTTAGAAGCTCCAATAGCAAGTTTCATTGTCTTCCTCTTAATTTGATTTTGGGTTTGAGGTTTTTGAAAAATCTTCATTCACTTAACAATTGGTTCAACGATTTTCCACCAGAGATGGGACAATTCATACCTCTGTTAGCTTCCTATTTATCTGCATCGGCGTGATTTCCACTCCACGAGAATCATGCTGCTACACCCGACCCTCTATAGCAGAAGTTTTTGCTTTCTTCTTGCAAATCTCACCTTTAGATTTTTCGTTACCAGGGGGGATCCATGTAGCCCGCCCCCCCCCCCCCCCCCCAAAATTTTCCCAGGAACACTAGGGTATCCCTATTTTATTATTTATTTTTTAGTTGTGTTGTGCAGAATATATACGTGTGCCCCCCCCCCCCCCCCACCGCCTCAAATAAACACAAATCGTATTGTGGTCCAGCGCTTAGGAATTTGTATTGTGAGAAGTGTTACTTGAGTCCAAATCCTGGCATTGAGTTCAAATCTTGGCAGTGGCAGAGTATTTTATTTGGACAAACAAACAAGTGCCACATATTTAATATAACAATTGCCCCTCTAATTTTCATAAATTCACAAAAAGACCATGGCATTTATTACACCGACCTATTTTTTTATTCATTGAAATTATATACCCTCTCTTCACTCGAAAGAAATTGTCCCCCCCTCCCTTTGTAGGGTTTTGTTTCATGGATGCGCAACGGAAACAATAATAAACCATGAAAAACCCTCCAAGGATCACAAATCAAGAGACATAACGATGGTAAAGGAAGAAATCAATAACACACCTTAGGGTTCTCCTTTGATGACTTCAAACGCAAATTGTGTCATGTTCTCTATAGTTGATCCACGCCTAGAGTTGATTTCTAGATCTTCCAATCCTTGGTGCTAGCCCAAAAAGAGGAAGAGGAATAAGAATCACGTAAAACAAGACCGAAACAAGGAGGTTCGGCCTCCTTGTGGCCGACGGGGACGGGCGGCGAGCAAGGGGGGGCGACTCTCTCTTGCTTGCTTGCTCTCTCCTTTTTGTTCTCTCCCACTCAAGTTATGATCAATAAGTCATAAGTGTGGGAAGGAAGGAAGGAGTGTCATTTATATATTCCAACAAATCCTTGCCAACTACCTAAAGGACCTATTCTAGTCCTACTATTATTCGGTTTAGTCCCTACCTTGCAAATTAGTCCCTACTAAGTTTGCAAGGTATTGAAAAGTGATACTTCTAATCAATTAATCCAATTAATGAATTCCCAAATCTAGTTCAACTCTATAAAGCGTGTGACCCCATAGGTTCTATCTAGTTGGTAGCAACTATTTGCTAATATGGAGCGGTTTCTAGCAAAACATCCATTCTAGCCAACTAATAGAATAGTCATCTTGACAACCTTGTACAAGTAATTGTCTCATCTCTTTGTATCTATATCCGGATCGGACACGAGACATACAAGTCACACTCGTATATCCAATCCACAGTTTCTCGATCCATGGGAATAGCCTTATTCGTGCAACTAACATCAATATCCCATATTGATTTATTTGAGTATGGCCAGACATTCTATAAGCACTATCCCTCGAGTGGCCTAGGATATTTTCTCCCATTATGTGGGAGGGAAAAATTCTATATACTTCCACTACGATATCTAAGCTTTCTTCTTATTGTATCCGGTACACGCCTTTATAACTACCCAGTTACGGTGTAGCGTTTAACGCTACCAAAATCACAATAATCCACAACTAGAATATCTAGCGACTTCAAGTCTAAGGATGACAATACCATTGCACCGCGAGAAGCATTTGTGACTTAAGATAAAGTGTATGTAGCCTTCTCGGAGATGGGTCAATTTAGTGCGTCATTACCCTTAATGCACACCTATGTGTTGGATCATGATATCACTATATCAATCCAACCCCATACTAGTCTATAGATGATTGTCCTGTTAATCATTATACTGGACTAGGGATATTTAAGATAAACAACACAATTGTAAATCTAAGGACTTCATTATATTAAATATCCAATAAATAATAAATGAACTTTCTAGCCACAAATAAATTCATACTAAACTAGACTGCCTCTAGGGCATCTATTCCAACAGTCTCCACTTGCACTAGAGCCAATCTGGCGCATCTCGTATGCCCATACTCCTAGTGTGCCCTTCATGCTTCCACTGCGCAAGCGGCTTTGTAAGCGGGTCTGACAGATTCTCATCTGTAGGAATCTTGCATATCCGAACGTCTCCTCTATCGATAATATCTCGAATCAGATGAAACTTCCTGAGCACGTGCTTGGATTTCTGGTGCGACATGGGTTCCTTTGATTGCGCGATCGCCCCAGTGTTGTCACAGTACAACTCAACTGGATCCGCAATGCTAGGAACCACTCCAAGTTCAGAAACAAACTTTCTGATCCAAACAGCTTCCTTTGCTGCGCCATTAGCAGCAATGTACTCAGCCTCTGTTGTAGAATCAGCCACCGTCTCTTGCTTGGAACTTTTCCAGCTCACCGCTGCTCCATTCAGGCAAAACACATATCCTGACTGTGATCTAAAGTCATCTTTGTCGGTTTGGAAGCTTGCATCAGTGTAACCCCTTACACGCAACTCTTCCTCACCGCCAAATACCAAGAAAGCATCCTTAGTTCTTCTCAAGTACTTTAGGATGTTCTTGACTACAATCCAGTGACTCTCACCTGGATTGGATTGGTATCTGCTTGTCATACTCAAGGCATATGACACATCTGGTCTAGTACATAACATGGCGTACATGATACATCCTATGGACGAGGCATAGGGAATTCTACTCATGCGTACATTCTCAATCTCATTGGAAGGACTACCACTCTTCGAAAGAGTAATTCCATGCGACATGGGCAAGAATCACTTCTTGGAATCTTGCATGTTGAACCGGTTCAACACCTTGTCAATATATGTACTTTGACTTAGGCCTAGCAGTCTCTTAGATCTATCTCTATAGATTTTTATACCGAGTATATAGGCTGCTTCCCCTAAGTCCTTCATTGAGAAACACTTCCCTAGCCAATCCTTAACAGATTGCAGCATGGGAACGTCATTTCCAATGAGTAGTATGTCATCCACATACAAGACCAGAAAAGCTACAGAGCTCCCACTAACCTTCTTGTAGACACAAGACTCATCTTCGTTTCTGATGAAGCCAAACTCTTTGACTACTTCATCGAAACGTTGATTCCAACTCCTAGAAGCTTTCTTCAATCCATAAATGGATCGTTGCAGCTTAAAGACTTTGTTGGCTTGCTTTGGATCCTCAAAACCCTCTGGCTGTATCATATACACGTCCTCGAGGAGATTCCCATAAAGGAATGCTGTTTTGACATCCATCTGCCAAATCTCATAGTCATGGTATGCTGCAATTGCAAGTAGGATTCGGATGGATTTGGTCATAGAGACTGGTGAAAAGGTTTCATCATAGTCAATACCATGAATCTGTCTGAATCCTTTAGCCACCAATCGGCCCTTATAGGTAATCACATTACCATCCATGTCTATCTTCTTGAAGACCCACTTGCACCCTATGGGCCGCGCCCCTTCGGGTGGTTCCACCAAAGTCCATACTTTGTTGGTATACATGGATTCCATCTCGGATCTCATGGCTTCTAGCCACTTTTGAGAGTCTGGGCCTTTCATGGCCTCTTCATAGGTAGTAGGCTCATCATATATGAGCATTGTGTCACCGGAATCGGTCAAGAGAAGTCCATACCTCTCGGGATCCCGTCGCACTCTACTAGATCTACGAAGCTCTTGTGTTACCTGAACAGGCTGCTCCACAACTGCTTGTGGTTCCTGTTCATGTTCCATAATCCGTTCAGTGATTTGTGGTTCTTGAACTTCTTCAAGTTCTACAGTCCTCCCACTTGCTTCTTTAGAGACAAACTCTCTTTCTAGAAACACGCCGGTCCGAGCAACAAACACTTTGTTCTCGGTTGGATTGTAGAAGTAGTAACCCTTAGTTTCCTTAGGGTACCCCACAAACTTACACTTATCCGACTTTGGCCCTAGCTTGTCTGATTGTAAACGTTTTACATAGACATCGCAGCCCCAAATCCTCATGAACGACAGTGTGGGACGCTTCCCACTCCACATCTCATGTGGTGTCTTCATAACTGATTTAGATGGAACACGGTTAATGGTGAAAGCTGCACTTAATAGAGCATGGCCCCAAAATAATAATGGAAGATCGGTTTGACACATCATAGATCGAACCATATCCAATAGGGTTCGATTCCTTCACTCAGACACGCCATTCCATTGTGGCGTTCCGGGTGGAGTGAGTTGGGACACGATCCCACACTCACTAAGATAGTCTTCAAACTCTTGGCTCAAGTATTCTCCTCCACGACCCGATCGTAGAGCCTTGATACTTTTGCCAAGTTGCTTCTCTACTTCATTCTTGAATTCTTTGAACACTTCAAAGGATTCATATTTTGCCCTCATGAGGTACACAAATCCATATCTACTGTAGTCATCAGTAAATGTAATGAAGTAGACATAACCACCCCTGGCAAGCGTGGCAAATGGCCCACACACATCAGTATGTATGAGTGCCAATTGCTCACTAGTCCTCTCTCCTTTCTTATTGAAAGGGGACTTTGTCATTTTTCCCAATAAAAAAGCCTCATGTCTCATATGATTCAAAATCAAATGAGTCTAGTAGTCCATCCTTATGGAGTCTAGATACACGTTTCTCGTTTATGTGGCCTAAACGACAGTGCCATAAGTAAGCAGGATTAAAATCATTTATTTTAATCCGCTTGGTATTGATGTTGTAGACAGGATTGCTTAGATCAAGGACATACAGTCCATTAAATAATTGCGCACTAAAATAGTGAATATTATTCAAATAGAAGGAATAACAATTGTTCTTTATTGAAATAATAAAACCTTCCTTGTCCAAACAAGAAATAGAAATAATGTTTCTGCTCATAGCAGGCACAAAATATCAATTATTTAAGGCTTAATTACTTAATGCATACCTCCAGTTTGCCGAAACTATCACATTACAACCTCCAGTTCTAGAACTAGCTGACTGCATCCCCCATTTGTAAAAAATACGTCAATGTGCAACTGGGAACAAAATTCAATCATCAAATTCGAATCCGACGAAGGTATTTTCATTAAGTGCATATCATACATGATACAATCGCACCACATTGTTTGAGATATTACCCTTCGGGTACGTTAATTTTGTGATGAAATTATGTTCCCAGATGCACATTGACGTATTTTTTGCAAATGGGGAATGCGATCAGCTAGTTCTAGAGCTGGGGGTTGCTATGTGATAGTTTTGACAAACTGGGGGTATGCATTAAGTAATTAAGCCATTATTTAATTCTAAAAATAATCCTGAAGGCAGAGATAGCTCGCACACGCCCACGGCCAACGCAGCAACCTTTGCTCCATTCCCAACGCGCAGATCTATCTCCCCTTTTGTTAATCTTCTACTTCTCTTTAGATCCTGCACATTTCGACAAATGTGAGATCCACATCTAGTATCTAATACCCATGATGTAGAGACAGTTAAACCGACATCTACAACAAAAATACCTGGTGGTGGTGGAATCACTATTCCAAGCCTCTTGTCCTCCAGATATTTTGGGCAGTTCCTCCTCCAGTGTCCACGCTGGCTGCAGTAGTGACACTCACCTTTAGTCACACCTTTGGCAATGCCACTAACAGGTTTAAGGGCAGGTTCCTTGGTCTTGGCAACTGACTTGCCTCTTCCCTTGGAGGATGAGGCAAACCTTTTGCCCTTTCCTTTCTGCACCATCATAATGGCCTTGCCCTTACCCTTGTTCATTATCTGTTCAGCTGTCCTCAACATATTGAGCAAATTTGGTAGTGGTTTCACGATCTCGTTCATGTTATAGTTCATGATGAGCTGTCCATAACTCTCGGGCAACGATAGCAACACGAGATCGGTTGCCAACTCTTGGCCGACCGGGAACCCCAGTCGGGCGAGATTCTCCAAATACCCGATCATTCGGAGTACATGGGGTCCCACTGGGTTCCCTTCTGCCAAATGACACTTGAACAGTGCCTTAGAGACCTCATACCTCTCAACCCTTGCCTGCTTTTGGAAGAGCTGCTTCAGATGCTCGATCATATCGACATCATTCATGTTTTCGTGTTGCTTCTGAAGCTCAGAAGTCATGGTGCATAGCATAAGTCAGGCCGCATCATTAGCGTCATCAACACGCTTTTGATACGCCTTTAGGGCTGCAGGTGTTTGGTTCTCTGGACCTGCTGGAACATGCTCCTCTATTGCGTACAGTTTCTTCTCTTGCTTGAGAACGATTCTCAAGTTTCTGTACCAATCAAGGAAGTTGGTTCCAGAGAGCTTGCCATTCTCAAGGACAGATCATAGGGAATGTTGTGAACTCGATGAGTTGTTTGCCATTTGGAATTCTACAAAAGGAAAATATGCAAGTTTTAGTATTTCTGAATTTTTTACTATATTCAATAATGGCTAGTTTATCAAATATAGCTCCCACTATTTTTCTACGGATTAATAACCCTCAAGATATTAATGCGGAAATATCCTTATATTTTCTAGTAGACCAAGATCCATGTTTCATCTCCTTATGAGCTTGCTTTGGCAAGTCACCCATAATTCGACTACTTTAGGTAGGAACAATTCCAATTGCATCCCTTATGCAACTCTTGGTTCAATTGGGCAAATAACTCCTTATTTATCCATCCATATGGATAATCCCAATTGATTGCCTCTAGGTTTCTTAATCATATTAATAGCCCAGTTGTGTTCAACCTCTTATTTAAACAGTTGCACATTACTAGCTTGTGCCATCGCATTCTATCATTATGAACCAAGTCGCCATGCTTTGGCACGCACGAACTTGATAAATCATGATGATAATGAGTGTTTAAATAACGAGAAGGCAAGAACACAATATTTGAATTTTGAGGGATTTTTAAATTTAATTTTCATTGTTTTGTTGATCAATATCAACTAATCTATCTATTTGAGTTTGGGCACAACTCCAAATAATAGATTCGGGCTGTCTAATTATCTTATTATCCTAATTGCATGCATCATCCATACACCAACCACAAAATAATAAGACAATAAAATAAACAACCACAAAGCATAAATAAAACGTGATGTTGATATGGCCTTTTCTAGACTAAGATAATTCCAAACCAATGGAATTATCTATGAACCCTAAACGCAAACACATCTCCATGCGTCTTGATCTTTTGGTCCATCCTTCATAGTCATGTGGAATGCTCCATGATCCATGCCCCATCTTTTGTGGCTCCTCTTGGCTTTGGGCTTCTTTTCTTCAATCTTGGCTAACAATCTACTCTATCTAGCACTAGCTAACAACTATACTAAATAAAATAAATCTCACAAGTTGAGAAAAAAAATGGCACGCAGGCCATAAAATCCTAATTAATTATTACAATTAATTGATCAGCTCCCAGGCCGTAAACCAACCCACAAAAATTAAACATCCACAACAAACCACATCCTAAGGTCATATCCGATCACCATGCGAATTGCACATAAACAGTTAAAATCCAATTTTAACGTGCTTGGTCAATTTTAATTGATTTTATGATATTTTAGGGTTAAACGGTCCATGGGGCCCAACAATCCAATTGTCCGGGCCCAAAAAGTGAACCGCAAAGGCCTAGGGCCGGCCGGCCCCTAGCCCACGCGGCTAGGCCGCGGGCTAGGGCTGCCCCGGCCCCTAGGCCGAGCCTTGCTTGGGAAGCAAGCAAGGAGGGGCGGTCCCCTAGGGGGGCCGAACCTCCTTTGGTAGTTGTTTCCAAAACAACTCCCTTGCTTGGTGCCCAAGTTTGGTTGTTTCCTTGTATGGAAAGAACTCCTTCTTCCCCAAGGATGCCCAAAACCCTAGATCTAAGATCCTAAAATTTCTCAAACTCACTAATTCATGCATCCAATGCAAAAACTAGATCTTGTTATGATTGATTATTAACAAATTGCATCATATCCTTGATTTGTTTTGTTTTACGCGATAATAAACCATACAAAACCCTCCAAGGATCACAAGTCAAGAGACATAACGATGGTAAAGGAAGAAATCAATAACACACCTTAGGGTTCTCCTTTGATGAATTCAAACGCGAATTGTGTCACGTTCTCTATAGTTGATCCACGCCTAGAGTTGATTTCTAGATCTTCCAATCCTTGGTGCTAGCCCGGAAAGAGGAAGAGGAAGAAGAATCACGCAAAATAAGACCAAAACAAGGAGGTTCGGCCTCTTTGTGGCCGACGGGGACAGGCAGCGAGCAAGGGGGGGGAGCTCTCTTGCTTGCTTGCTCTCTCCTTTTTGTTCTCTCCCATTCAAGTTATGATCAATAATTCATAAGTGTGTGAAGGAAGGAAGGACTGTCCTTTATATAGTCCAACAAATTCTTGCCAACTACCTAAAAGACCTATTCTAGTCCTACTAGAATTCGGTTTAGTCCCTTCCTTGAAAATTAGTCCCTACTAAGTTTGCAAGGTATTGCAAAGTGATCCTTCTAATCAATTAATCCAATTAATTAATTCCCAAATCTAGTTCAACTCTATATAGCGTGTGACCCCATAGGTTCTATCTAGTTGGTAGCAACTATTTGCTAATATGGAGCGGTTTCTAGCAAAACATCCATTCTAGCCAACTAATAGAATAGTCATCTTGACAACCTTGTAGAAGTAATTGTCTCATCCCTTCGCATATGTGCCTAGCGCTTACGGGACTTGAGGGTGCGAGTGGTCTTGGAGGCTAGAATAAGGACTGTCACGTGCGAGTTACCAGTCTTGCATGCGATCCTTGTATGTTATCCAGAGAACCGCGAACGGACCGTCACATCCCCATAATTGGGGACCACTATTCATACTTATGCGGGCCGTGAGCAGTTCAATTAGGCAGATGTTAGGGTCAAGACGGGTTCAATTACCATTGTGTTTACTTACCCACGTCTGTCATATATATGTAGATAGATAGATAGATAGATAGATAGATATAGAGGGATCTGTCCAATTCATGAACAATAGACACAAAGAATAGAACAGCTACAATATTTAGCTCAAGCAATCACTGTCTCCTCTCTGGATAACATATGTTGCATTCCTCTTACCCCAAACCTACTCTCACTCTCGGTCTCCAAACAGGTTAACGAGGTGTCGTTTGTTTTGTTCTTCTGCTTAAAGGAACATAGGCGAACTGTTCCAGTCCCCCCATGTTCCAGTCCCCCCGCGTCTACAAACATGCAACTAATCAATGGCGGAGCCTGGATTTTACGAAGAGGGACTAGCGAGATATTTGCTTGCAACGATCGGGATGTCGGCTTGAAGTATCTTGCGCTCTTCTATAGTCTTGCCTCCAGTGAAACGGTTAGTTTTTGTGGACTCGCAATAGACATCTCTTATCCTTTGTTTCCAGCATCTCTTTCGTACCAAAACAATTCTGACATATTTTCATTGTGATTGTCCTTAAAACACGCTATGTGAAAAAAAAAATTGAGAAATTGTTTTGTCGTCAACCGGGAACTCATGCATAAGCTTCCAACGCTCTACCACGGTATGTGAAAATTTTAACATAATCATCTCTTCTAATTGATTTATTTTAACTAATAATGGATAAGAACTATGGTATAAATCTTTCTGCGAATTTTTGCTGGCCTCTTCTCATGTTTCTTATCTTTATTGTGTCTGGCTACGTTAATATTTTTGCCATTTCATGTATTTTCTAGTTCTGCTTGGAACATAAAATGTGCCTTAGAAGAAAGCGGACATAATTGTACTCGGACAAAATCCTGAGTCATGTGTCCTAATTTTTGTCTGTTTAGTATTTGTTCAAAAATTTCTTTATTTTCTGAAATAAATCAGATATTACCCTGAGTCGGGTTCATATTGTTTCCTTCGGCTCGAGGAATCAAAAGGAAAACCTGAATTTTCTCCACACAAACCTGAATTCTTTTATAACAATGTTAAAGAGTTCATAGGATTTTGGAAGTAACTAAATTTAGCTTTATGAGTAAATAAATTAAAATTCTCAATAAATTTAAAAGAAAACAAGTACATGTTCCTAGGCAGAGATATTACTCTCTTTGTAATTTATTCTGCACCTATAACTACATATGAAAAAACAAAACAATTACTCGAAGGCCGATGGTATACTTATATCTTCCCTTCACCTGTTTCAAAATTTTCGATTTCAACTTTTGTTTCCTCCGAACCAGACAATGTGTCCCCACACACGATCTTTGGTTGCATTATCTATGACATTATAAGATCCATCTTTATCAGTTCCAAACTTAGCAGTCTTTGGATTAAAATCATTTCCACGAAGATTAATGGCAGTCACCCATCGAATGTATGCATTGGCCAAATTATCAGGTCTTTTCCAAGGAGCAATTCCGGTGCCCATTGGAGGTGCTGCAACATTAGGCGGACTAAATACCTCTCCTCCCCAATCAACGTAAGTAGCAAACTGAGTGAGCTGTGTAAATAATTTACTCGGCCAAAACCCAATTTGGACATTATCTACTCCTTCTGAAAGCCACCAGTTTCCATCCTGGTCCTGTAAGTATACAAATTCGAACACTTTATTAATCCATTTGCACGTGGAAATTAGAAATCGAAACCATGATATTCGAATTTAGTTACCCTTTGAACTCTGAATTTTATTTCAACTGTATATTTTCCGGGAACAGATATTTGATCTGTAGGAAGACCAATATTTGGATTTGTGTTCGTGACTACAAATCCACAGCTTGTATCAAAGCACCGACCTGAATTTATCTGCTTACATGATAAACATATAAATAGCAAAATAAATGTTGTCAAATATGTGACTCCATATTTGATGGAATATAAAGTAATCGAATCAATGAGCAGAAAACTTACGTTTGTTTCGATATAGAGGTGAGTGAGACTATCACCGTATAAAGCAGGATCCACCTGAGCCACAGAAAATTAAGTACCACATAAGTGAATTGTAAATTTATCAGAAGACGAATTAAAAATAAGATGATCTCAGAAAGTTTAGAAATTATTTTTTCAAAAAATAGAAAATATGTGTCACTAGAGTTGTAAACTCAAGTACCCTCCATCCGAATTCTAGAAATTCGTTTCCATTTTGAATCTTGATTCGAGAAGAGCTATATTGGCTGCCTTGTGCTGGGGGATTGTGTACACTAAGAAAACCAAGAGCTCCGGTCAACTTCGCACCATTCTTTGTGTGGATCACGGCTGTCTGATCAATATATAACATATAAACAACACTAGGTTATGTATCATTTCATATGATGAAGAAAGAAACTAGCACAGGAAGCAAGCATAAAAGAACACCAATAACTAGATCTCCCATAAATAATGAACATGAATAAAAACTTTAGATAAAAAAGAATAATGAAAACATTAAGAGATGCACCAAAAAGATATTCATTATGTAATGCAACTATATATTGCGTCGCGATGTGATAGAGATTACTCACATAAGTGCCTCCAGAATTGCGAGAACTCAAAGCAATCTTCTCCCTTATAAGATCTTCTTTAGTAGTTCGTTTAATAGGAACTGTTCCTATGGGACAGCTTCCATCCTTCGATCCAAGGTTAAGTTGTTGACTTGGTGAAATCCCTTCACTCTTTTCGGTCGGAAAAAGAGGCTTCATCTAAAACGATTATACATGAGTTTATAAAATACACATACATATCATATAAAATAATGTAACACTGAAAAGTTTTATAATCTAAGAAGAGATAGACGAGTACCTGGAAATTATATGAATGGTTCTTTAGCAAAGGATGATCAAAGGCGGGTTGTTTGTAGAAATCCACACAATCATATATTTTTCCTAGATCTGTCTGTATACATATAAAAAAGAAGTTATTCATCATTTCATTTAATTTCTTTTCATTTCACCGAATACTAATTCATCTTTCTAACATACCGTGATAGTCTTGTTCGCTTGCTTGTTACGAAGCTTAAGTTGGTTCTCTAACTCCAAATCTTCCTCCTGAGATAAACTCATCATACCTCCTTCCACACTATTGTATCTCACAATGAAGAGAAAGAAAAGAAACATAACTAGCAAACCTGCAAATATAAGTACATATGCAGTTAGAATCATGAAACTTGGTCGGAGTATAAAACATGAAAACACTTTCAGTTAAGCATGAATACCTGCAGCCATATTGTTGATGCTTGAGATGGCAACTTGTGCGACTAATTAGAAGCCATTGTAATTTGTGGCTGGTTATATATAATGAAAGCATTTAATGATTAATTTGGTAGATTTCGCTCCACATGGTTGAACTATAACAAAAATGGAAAGATATAATATGAGAGTGCTCAGAAGATACAGTTCTTCAATTGGAAAATATATGAAATATCAATTCTTTTACTTTTGTTATCCGTGATTAAGATTCTCGAGACTGGCTAAAACTATAGAAATTTCTTTTTTTTTGGAAAAACTATAGAAATTTCTTGTAATACAAAAGACAAAGTTAATTGACAAAGTGTTATATATCACCGATTTTTCACGGTTATGTCACAAAACTCTTACAATGTATGACCACAAAACTATTATTACGACTATATTATTATTTACGTGTTTTTATTTTTATTATTATAAAAAATTAATTGGTAATTATGTATGCCCACAAAACTCTTACAATGTTTTTCTCAACGAACAAAAAAAAAATAATAATAAAAAATAAAACTCTTACAATGTTAAAAGACACTCTTACCACGTAATTGCTGAAATAAAATGATGAAAAAATACAGCATCCCTCAACTTAATTATGTATTTTTTTTCTAATTTCTTTATGGTGGGAAAAATTTAATTACATATTTTATGAGTGCCATTCCGTAAGAGGGGGCTAGACTGAGGAGGTACAACGGGTGATTCTTTTTTACCTGATCAGTGCTCACTACAAAAAAAGTTGCCTAATACGACGGCCAGAAAATACGATGGGCGCGTAAAGCGTCGTATCTATAATTAAAATGACACCCGTACTGTGACCATCGCATCAGAGTTATATACGACGGCCACCTCATTGCCCGTAGTATTTAAGTACCAAATCTGACGGCCTAATAATTGACCGTTGTAAGTGCACATCATAAACGTCGGTCAATTACGGTACTATTGTATTTAATATTATTTTGACTGTGGTATCTAGTATCTACCATACGGTGCCGTATTGGTATTACTAATTCAATAATTCGCATTTATCTCAAATATTCAATCACATGGACTGTATCACTCAAACCCTTCGTTTCTCTCAATCAGGCCTTCATCTCTCCCTCTCTCAATTGATTTTCTCCATCGGTCGTTGAACCCTTCGTCTCTGTTGGTTAATCGATTTTCCATTGTTGCTTGGTAACCTATACTTCATAAATTAATCGTTCTCTAGCCGCCGTTCAGCCTACCTTCATCATTAGAGAAGAAGCCCTAGCATTCGTGGAGCCTTCAGGTACGTACCTCGACCTCTCATCTCTCCTTGAATATCTCTCGGTATTTCTCTCTTTCTCTACGAATTTCATCCACCATTGAAGAAGAACCCCTATGAGAATCTACCAAGCGAGAATCCATGATTTAGACAAGCCATGGGTTCTCCCAAGTGATACAAGTAAATTTCTGTTAGCAAAGTTCTGAACTTTGAAGGTTGTGTTCGTCTTTATGAACCGACCAACAGTTTAAATACCAGCTATGTGTGAGGTTATTTGTATTGATCTCATTTACCTTATTTTGAGGAAGTGAATGCTGATGTATGATTGGGCTACGAAATCTGTAGAGATATAGAGTGTTGAATCTGAGTATTTTGTGAACGGTGATGAACCTCATTAGGAACGGATCAGGGTTTCCGGTTCACTGTTAGTACGACTCACGATAATCCAAAACAACTTGATTATAATTTCAAAAGGGAATCCAGTACAAGTGTTTGCAAAAAGAAGCTACATGTATTCATACGATGAAAAGTACTAGGTGATGTTCTAAGCACCAAGTACCCCGAAGCAGCGGTGGCTTGAGCGTCCCCCACCTTATTCTTGACCTGCAAGTTTTCAAATGGTAAAAGTCTACGCAGAAAAATAGCTTATCAGTTAAAACTGAGTAAGAATATACCACAACATGTAAAAATGAGTTTTGGCTGAGAATAACAGAGATAGAAAACTACAATAACCAAATTTTAATCATTTCTTTTGGTTGAGGCGTAGCCTACGAGTCCCAACGGATACGATGTGGACAGAGAGGTCACGATGCAATAAGTATTAGAATAGGGGTGCTTCTTGGGATATCACAAATCCCAACTCTCCCAGGACGTTAGTACATAGCCCATCGCTATCCTGCCCAAACCATACTAATGAGACCTTAAGTGTCGACATCCCTATACAGTAGTGACCTACACATGCATAGGTAGTACACATAGTTTCCACGATAAAATAAGCGGGTATGTACCCGAGGGGAATCAACACATGTGTGTCCCCGGATTTAGCCTCCACGCACATTCTCTGTGCATCGCCCTAATTCCATTATCGAATTATCGTTCATTCTTCCAATATCTCACGAGAGTAATACATCACAAGTTTGAATAAACCACATGCTTTCAAAATCCATTTCACAATAAAATGCTAGTAAAATTTCAGGTATTGCGAAGCATAATCGGATTCCCAGTTTGAAATAACTCACAGAAAATATTATATTTTGATACTCGAAGGTGTTGTGCATATAAACTTACATGAATAAAAGGAAAGGGTGTTCACGAGAAAAGAAACTAGTAGTATGCATCTTCCAAGAACTCCCCACCTATGAACTCAAAATAAAAAACGACGTAGGTGACGACCAAGGAGGTGGTGGAAATGGCGGTGCCGACGGTGGTGGCGGAAATGGGCAAAGAGATAGACGGCTTCGGGTGGGTTGGCTTTGTCGGCCACCTTGGCGGCAGCGGTGGCTTGTTCTTCATGAGTAGAGAGTGAGAGGGAGTTTGTGAGTGAGTGAAAAGAGTGATGGAGGATGGGGTTTTGATGCGCAAACTAACGTGTTGTCGCAAGTGTACGAATCTTGTAATACCGGGTGCAATTAGACTCGGGTGATCGTTCCCACGAGGACTGTTTCGGGTTTACTTACGTTGTCAGTTTCGGTTATCCGAGTGTAGTAACCAGGAGGAGTAGGTTGTGATTGTAGTGACTAAACTAAAAACAGAAATTAAAAACGTAAACGTAAATATTTTTTGTGACGTTTTCTGAAATAAGCTGAATCGGTTGTAACGATAATAGATGAAGACTAGGTTCCAGGATCCCCTAGGGTTTCTACAGATTTCAGTTTTACGTTCGATTATGAAAACACTCAGCAGTTTCGATATCTGTGCAACGTACCAGCTGTGCAGTGACTTTTCAGATTCCACACGTAATCCCGATCCTGCAGACTTTCGGATTCTTGTTAAGCTGCCTAAGTCTGCAGTCTCGGTCTAATCCTGTTAGGGTTTCTAACCTGGCCGAATGGCCCGGGTCAAATTCTCTAACAGTTGGTCTCACGTTTTTCGATGCTAGCCCTATCTCCCTTTCTCTGGTCGGTCTATCAGGGTAAGGTACTAAATCCTGGTTTTTCTTCCTAACCCTAACTTGACGTTTTCACCTACAAGCTGGGGTCTATAGCAATCCTGGGTGATCAATCCTATCATGCATATACGATAACATTCAAAACCAGAATAACAGATATAACTTGCTGAATTAAGATAACAATCATGAATCCATAAACGAAGTAGTCATAAAATCTGGGTACGAAACCCTAGGTTCACCGAGAACCTAGGTGAGAAGTTTAGCTACGACTAGACATAATACAAAACGCAGTTTCTGAATATAAAGAGAGAGAACGAAATCAAACTAAGTCTTCGAATCTCGAATCGCGCTTTCGTGCTCTCCGTGAATGCTCTGACTTGCCCTTCGGTTGTGCTGAGAATTGTGTTGTGTCTCCGTGTCTTCAAAACGAGTCTGAACGAGTCTTTAAATAGTGCTGTTTCCCGAAAACGCTCGTGCTCGAAATTACGGAATCTGCCATCGGTCCACCGCCTTTGACCAAAAAGTCAAAACTGGCTGCGTATATACGCAGGGTTGCGTATATACGCAACCAGAGCCTTCCAACCAACCCCCCATCTCCCTCCCTGCCTGCGTATATACGCAAGGCTGCGTATATACGCAGGCAGGGGGTGGAGATGTGGGCCCCACTTGGTCCTTTGGTGGGCCAGGTTGGGTCCCCTGGGTCCCACTCTTCTGCCTGACGCTCCCGGTTTGCCTCTTCGGTGTTCTCCTGCTTTTCCGTGTTTCCGTCGTGTCCCGGTCTTGTGCACGTTTCCCGAGACGGTCCCGGCACGCTTCCCGATGCACCTCCCGAACCTGTTCCTGAAAAGGCAACATGAACGAAAACCCGCGATCATATCCAAATATAGCAATAAATAAGCAGAAATCCAAGAAGTACAAATAAACGTCTCGTTCTAGATTTCCGAGGCATCCTGAGGCATTTTCCTGCAAAAACCGCTAATTCCGACACAAATACTTGTGAAATCAGGCTAAAAGATAACCCCTAATTGGGCGTTATCAAATACCCCCGCACTAAACATTGCTCGTCCCGAGCAATCCTGCCAACTCTAGCCTGCATTTCTGTCCTCGTGACTGACTCTGTACATACCCTACCGTTGCATACGCTTTCGACCCGAACCTTTCAACTGGACGACTCGATAGAAAAACTAACTCAGATAGAATATACACAGACTCAAATGACTCAAAACAGACTAGTTACAAAAATATTTTTGGCGAGATTGGGCAACCTCAAAAACATAAACAGTGTGTCCTCGTGATCTCATCCTTTTCAGAATTTACTTCCCTGCAAGCAATCGGTAAGTCTGAACAGATTTATATGGTGGAATTAAGCACTGGACCAAAGTACTATTACTTTGGTTATCAAACTGAGCAAATCCCTAGCTAACTTACCATCCGAGCTGTTTCCGAAAGGATCGATGCCTAATCAGGTAGGATAAGTATATATATCAAGGTACGGCATAATCCTACTTGTTATGACATTGTCACAATTTACCAAACTCACACCCCTCACCGAGATCCCGAAAAACTGCCCGAAACACCTAAGTTCCTGCTTTCCCAATTCTCCTGTCCCCCGGTGTGTCTTCGCCGTGCTCGCGGCCACAAATATGAAGCGGTGCAAAACGTCTCGAAAATTGTGCCACTCACTCAGCTTTTTATTTAAATAACAAAACATAAAACAAACTAAAAACTAGATCATGATTTTTCTTTTTTTTCTTTTTCTTTTTTTTCTTTTTTTTTATATATATCTTTTTTTAGTATATATATATTTTTTTTTAACACAACTATATATACAAACGTACACAAATACCAACAATACTAAATTGACTAAGCTGAGTGGGTGAAAATAAATCTCTGTCGTGGGGTACGCAAAATGTCCTCATGTGAAGTACCCCCACACTAACCCTGAAGCGCTGATCCTGTAGTCGAAAATAAAACTGTGCAGTCCCACCGAACCTCCTCATCACCAAAGATGTAGAAAAACGGCACAACCACCAATTGACCCTACAACCCCCCGGAACCCCGTTTTGTGCGAAAAGATGCTCGCACGCGACTAACTCCTCCTGTGGTCACTATGTAGTGAAGTGATCCACGTCCGCAAATTAATGCACTGTCGCCACTAACTCACCCTGTCCTTCCCTCGAAAAACGTGTCAAAATCGAAACTGTCCAAAATTGATAACTCATGAAGCTCCCCCATCTAAAACCTGCCCCCACTCACTCCCTCCGTCATAACACGTAGAATAGCCAACTATCGTCTGATGAGGTCTCAAAGAAGGCTGCCTAGGCTAAAGTGGCTACGAAGAAAGAGGGTAAATGGCTTCAAACGGGTTGACTAATTGGACCTAGGGGTAAGAAACAGGACGTGAGGTCCCTTGATAGCCAGTCACTCCACCGAAAAATGCGATGACCGTGACGGCGCCCGTGGGCGGGTTGTCGACTACCTATGTGACAGTGGTGTAGCAACTAGTCGGATTTTTAGCTCAGGTGATAATTACTTGCGGATTCCAAAGGTCACTGGCTCTCACCTATCTACTATACCTCGGTGCAAGTTTTCTTCTCTTTCAAAGGATTCAAACTCAATTTCTTCACTGTTTTCGTTATCTCGATTGCCCTTTCTCAAAATTTTCTGATTTTAAACTTTTTTTTTTTGAAAAATAATTTATACTTGCTGTTTGCGTATATACACAGGTCTGCGTATATACCCAACCAGCAGCATAAAAAAATTTCAATTTTTCATTTTTTTGTTGTTTTTTTTTTTTTTTAAAAAAAAAACAATGCATGGCCAGAATGATTATGGTGGGTTGACTCAAATAAAGAAAATATGCTGACTCAAAAATAAAAATAAAACTTCAAATAAATACGAAAAAACATGCAGACCGGGTTAATGCAGACACGACTACCACCCCCAAACTAAGAGGTGGCATGCCCTCATGGCACTCACTCGTCCGGAAAAAATGTCGGGTCTGACCCGGTCTCGGACGTACCAGATATGCTACCCGGCGAGCTGCTACCTGAATCAGACCTAAATACCGGCTGACGCGCCCGTGTACGGGGCCGGTAATCAGAGGACTGCGACTCGGACCCAGTCCAACTGCTAGGTGGCTGGGATCGCAAAGTCGTCCTGCCACTCGAAGGCTGCTGGGTACGGGTCCCAGTCTGACGACCTGTAGGCTGCCGGGATCATGTCCCAGGCTGCCGTCTCTCCTGTCGGGCAGGTGGCTGTGATGGCTGAGTCGGGGGAGGTGGCTGGGTCGGAGGTGGTGGAGCAGACGTGCACTCGCTAGAGTCCCCGTCATCTGACCATCCCTCGGTAAAGCTGCTGGAGTAGGTGGGTGGAAAATACAGCGGGAGTGGCGGTTCTCGGCCTGCGTGCCGAGCCGCATCCCGCTGCTCCTCTCGAATACTAGCTAGGGCAGCCTGGGTGTCCTTCGTGACCTTCCGCTGAGTTCGGCGGTTATGCGTCAACGCTCTCCAAAGCTTGCCCACGCGCTCATACACCTTCTCTCCTATGGACTTGCGTCCGCCCTGACACCCCTCAAATCTCTCGTCCACTCGGGGCAGTCTACGTGGCGGGGCCGGTCTAGCTCGTCGGGTCGGGTTGGCCCGTGGGGCCGGCTCACCTCTCTGTCGGGCAGGCTGAGGCTGGGCATTCCTCTCAGTCCCCTGTCTACTCGACTCGGGGCGCTCACTCTCTCTACTAGTACGGCATCGCCGAAGTCCGGCCGATGCCTGGCGAATGGCTGGTCGCTCCTGAGTCGAACGCCTCCTAGGGACAGGGGCAGGGGCAGGTGCAGGAGCCGGGTCCTCCTCCATAATATCGTCATCCTCATCGAGGTGAACGACCGGCTGTGGTGGGCCCGGGTGACGAGCTATAAGCTTCCTATAAGGTCGTGGCCTAGGAGGAAGTAGATCACCCTCTACATCAAACATCGGAACCTCAAACTCCCGTGCCAGTTTGGCAATGAGGTTGGCGTACCCCAATCCCTTGTGGCTACCGGAGCAGTTTCGCTCCTGCATGTACACCCAAATGCGACGAGGAATGTCCACCTCTCGTCGGAGAACAAGGCAATAGACTAAGAGTACATACTCAAAGTCAAGGTAGGTAAAATGCTTAATACCCACTACCCTGTTTACTACCCACTCGGCCCACCACCGTGGCGGGCCGGTAATAAAATGAGAATGAAATTTCTTGCCTATCTCGCCTGGCCCCTCTCTCTCGAAATGGGCACCCGGGTACCCCCCAGTCACAACCCGCAAAAGCTCAGAATCGCTAGGCGGATAATCTGCACACTCATCATATGCGCACGAGAAATGGCGCATCGGAATCTGGGACGCCTGGCGGATGGTATCCGCCGTGATCAACAGAAACGTACGCCGCAAATACACCCAGCGGACATCCCCGTTGGCCTCACCCTCCCCCTTGTGCATGAGGTTCGCGTAAAACTCACGCACCAAGTCCGAACTAGAAACCTCCGGAAACCCCGCTAGGGACGTTCCGAAAATGTCCGGTCGACTCGCATACTCTGCCATCTCTGGCGGCATGCTCGTATGGTCTGCCTGAAACTGGTAGTCTACGGGAAGGCTATGACCCATTTTGGTTCCGGTCATAAAGTAAAACTGAGCGTGATGGTTGACAAACCTAAAACTGTCAAACTGCCTAGAGTTAATCTCATCCGCCTCATAGTCAGTAGGCATGTCATCTCGCTCGGGGTCTAGGATGGGTACGTGAAACTCCATAACAGATCAAACCTCGTAAAACGTGCCGACTCGGGAAAATAAGCAAAAACGTGAAACGTGCACAAAAATAGTGTGTCTCAATAGATAGTCCACCTAAGAGCTACCAGAGGTCCACACGGCAAGTGCCGCTCCAAAACGCAAAATTACCGAAAATAACGGGCCCGGCTACGGGCCGTGCAAAAACGGAAAATAAAGCGAGGGATGAGATTTTTGACCTTCCCTAAACAGGGGTGAAGACCGGAGATTCTGCCCGGAAAGTCGCCGGAAAAGCCGCCGGCGGTCGCCGGAAAAATCGCCGGAAAACCAAACTGCCCGGAATTGAAATCCGAGCCCACCAAATCGAAGCCCTCGACCTCTTCGTTCACGTTCCCTTGTACGGTTTTTGCTAGTTCTTGCTCTAACACCTTCGAATCTGCACTTTTCCTCAAGAACACCTCACTTTTGATGAGAATTGCCCCCTCGATTTTCGCTTGTTTCTGGATTTTGATGGATGAAACTTGATCCTTGCGACGAGGGGATTCCAGAAATGTGCCTGGATTTTGATTTGGAGGTCCGATGCACAATTAGTGTTCTTCAAGTGAGAGGAAATGGAGGAAGAGAGAGAAAGAGAGGTGCCAACAATGGAGTTGGCCGCCCCCCTCTCTCATTATAACCCCTAATTGGTCAAAAAGACCAAAATGCCCCTGGGGTTTTGAAAAAATTCAAATTTTTTTTTTATTTCTTTTCTGTTTGCGTATATATGCAGTACTGCGTATATACCCAACCAGAAAACAAAACGAAAAAACAAAAAAAAAATATTTTTTTGCCCTCGGGTTGCGTATATACGCAGGGCTGCGTATATACGCAGCCCGAGGCAAAAAATCATTTTTTTTTTCAAATCTTCTCTCTTCCTCTGTTTTCCCGGTTCTGGCTGTTTTTGATGTTTCTGTATCTGCACATTCTCAAATTCAAAGTCAAAAACCCGCTCATCTCGCCTCTTTCGGAAATCCAGAACTGAACATAATAACGTAATAAACTAATATAAATAAATAAACGATTAATTTTGGGTTGCCTCCCAAACATCGCCTTGTGATTTACGGTCGACGGCCCGACCTTGTTACCTCTTACGGATCATCAAAATAGACCGGGTCTATTTTGACGACTTCGGCGGTCTCGAGATACGGCTTGATCTGGTTCCCGTTCACCCTGAAACTGGACTTGTCTTTTGGATTTTCCAGCTCGAATGCCCCCCAGGCAAAAATATGCTTGATGATGAACGGTCCCGACCAACGAGACCTCAACTTGCCCGGAAAGAACCGCATCCGGGTATTGTAGAGAAGCACTTTGTCGCCTTCGTTAAACTGCTTTGGCGTGATACGGTTATCATGCCACTTCTTTGTCTTCTCTTTGTAAATTTTGGTGCTTTCGAAAGCCGTTCTGCGGAATTCCTCTAATTCCAGCAGCGCCATCTTCCTCTTATCTCCTGCTAGATTCTGGTCCAAGTTCAGCAGTTTGATGGCCCAATACGCCTTGTGCTCCAGTTCCACTGGTAAGTGGCACGCTTTCCCAAAAACGAGCTGGTATGGTGACATTCCCAGCGGTGTTTTGAAAGCAGTCCTGTAGGCCCAAAGCGCATCGTCCAGTCTGACGGACCAATCCTTTCGGCCGAGATTCACTGTTTTCTCGAGTATGCTCTTGATCTCTCGATTTGAAACCTCGGCTTGCCCGTTCGTCTGCGGATGGTAGGGTAACGAGACTTTATGAACTGACACGCCGTACTGTTTCAGAACTTTCGCAAAAACCCGATTGATGAAGTGAGAGCCCTCGTCGCTGATCATTGCCCTGGGAGTCCCGAAACGAGTGAAAACGTTGCGTTTCAGAAAACGCTCAACGGTAGCTGCATCGTTTTTCTGACACGCGATCGCTTCGATCCACTTTGTCACATAATCTACTGCCAGCAGAATGTAAAGATTTCCCATCGAAGACGGGAACGGACCCATGAAGTCAATCCCCCATACATCAAATGGCTCTACCTCCTGCCACACGGTCATCGGCATCTCGTCCCGGTGTGACGTGTTTCCTGTCCTCTGGCACCTATCACATCCCTGCACATAGTCGTGACAGTCTTTGAAGATTGTCGGCCAGAAAAAACCGGACTGCAGTATTTTATGAGCTGTTCGCGTTCCCCCAAAATGACCCCCACACTGTGATGAGTGGCAGTGTCGGATCACGTTCCAGGCCTCGTGGGTCGGGATACACCTTCTCAGGATGTTGTCGGCCCCCTGTTTGAACAAGTACGGGTCGTCCCAGAAATACTGTCGACTTTCGGCAATGAACTTTTTCCGCTGCGACGGGGTGAGATCCTCGGGAAGCGTGCCAGTTACCAAGTAATTGGCTATGGCATAGTACCACGGTCTCCCGATTTTTACTGCCATGATGTGCTCGTCCGGGAAAGTTTTCCTTGATCGGCACCGGGTCCACCTTCACGTTCTCAAGTCTGGATAGGTGATCCGCTACCACGTTCTCAACTCCCTTCTTGTCCCGGATTTCCACATCGAATTCCTGCATCAGTAGTACCCACCTCAACAGTCTCGGTTTCGCGTCCTTCTTGTCCAGCAGGTATTTCATGGCACTATGGTCGGTAAAAACGATAACTTTCGACCCGACCAAATAGGGCCTGAATTTATCCAGGGCGTACACCACGGCCAGCAGTTCCTTTTCTGTCGTGCCATAGTTGAGTTGGGCATCGTTGAGTACCCGGCTCGCATAATAAATGACGTGGCATACCTTATCCTTTCGCTGGCCCAAAACTGCCCCGACTGCGTAGTCGCTGGCGTCACACATCAACTCAAACGGGAGTGACCAATCTGGCGTGGTTATAACCGGGGCTGTGGTCAGCTTCTCTTTCAAATGGTCAAAATCCTGCCGACATGCTGCATCGAAATCAAAGGGTACATCTTTTCCGAGTAAAGCGCAGAGTGGCTTTGTGATCTTGGAAAAATCTTTGATGAATCTTCGGTAAAATCCTGCATGTCCCAGAAAACTTTTGATTGCCCTTACGTTCGTCGGGTATGGAAGCTGCTTTATCACCTCGATCTTTGCCCTGTCCACCTCGAGTCCCTTGCTGGAAATTCTGTGACCCAGCACGATCCCTTCGGTGACCATAAAGTGACACTTTTCCCAATTGAGCACCAAATTCGCCTTCTTGCATCGGATCAGAACCTGGCCCAAATGGAACAGGCAGTCATCGAAACTGTCCCCGAATAGTGAAAAGTCGTCCATGAAGACCTCCAGATTTTTCTCGATCATGTCGGAAAAAATCGCCATCATACATCTCTGGAAAGTGGCAGGAGCATTACACAACCCGAACGGCATGCGCCGAAACGCGAACGTACCGTACGGGCAGGTAAACGTCGTCTTTTCCTGATCTTCCGGGGCTATGCAAATTTGGTTGTACCCCGAATACCCGTCCAGAAAACAGTAATAGGCGTGGTGGGCGAGCCGGTCTAGCATCTGGTCCATGAATGGCAGGGGGAAGTGGTCCTTCAGTGTTGCATTGTTTAGCCTCCGATAGTCCATGTAGATCCGCCAGCCTGTAACGGTACGCTGCGCAATCTGCTCCTGGTCATTATTCTGCACCACCGTAATACCCCCCTTTTTGGGCACGCACTGGACCGGGCTGATCCACGTGCTGTCCGATATGGGGTAGATGATTCCCGCTTCCAGCCACTTCATGACCTCTTTTCGCACAACATCCTTCATGTTCGGATTCAGTCTCCGCTGGGGCTGAATCACCGGTTTCTTGCCTTCTTCAATTCGGATCTTGTGCAAGCAGTGGGAGGGGCTGATTCCCTTGATATCTGCAATCGTCCATGCGATTGCTTCCTTATGCTCTCGCAATACTTCCAGCAGTTTCTGCTCCTGTTCCTGAGATAAACGAGACGAAACAATTACGGGCAGAGTACTATTTTCACCAATATACGCATACCTGAGATGGCTCGGGAGCGGTTTCAGCTCCAATGCGGGCGGCTCCTTGAGTGACGGGACCAGAATCATCTTTTTCCCGCCGTCTTCGTCTCGGTGCAAGGTGGTCCAGTCCTCGGCTCTCATGGCGTGCTCGCACCGAGTCTTCTCCTTTTCTTCCCCGTACATGCTGTCAATCTCTTCCCATAATTGGTCCATCTCCTCGTTTTCCCAGCCTTCGTCCACCACATCTATAGCAAAGATGTCCTCGTGGTCGTAGTAGTTTGGCAGTTGCAGATTTTTGAAAACGTTGAATTTCACTTTTTCCTCGTTAATCTGCATGGTCAGCTCCCCGCTCTTGCAGTTTATCATTGCTTCGCCCGTGGCCAAAAACGGCCTGCCAAGTATGAGCGGTACCTCCCCTGCCTCCATTTCCAGGATGACGAAATCTGCCGGAAAAATCAACTCGCCGACTTTGACCAGAATATCCTCGATAACCCCATAAGCCTGTTTTACGGACCTGTCTGCCATCTGCAGCATGATTCTGGTGGGTCGGGGTTCACCGACTTTCAAACTTTTGAAGATCGTCAACGGCATCAAGTTGATGCTGGCCCCTAGGTCACACAGAGCCTTTCCTGTGTAAGCGTTCCCTAGGGTAACCGGTATAACGAAACTGCCAGGATCCTTTCTCTTCCTCGGTAGCCCATTCTTCACACAATTGCTCACTTCTGCCGTCAGGTTTATGTTCTCGAAATCTCTCATCCGCCTCCTCCCATACAAGATTTCCTTGAGGAATTTGGCGTAAGTGGGCATCTTAGCCAAAGCCTCAGCAAAAGGTATGTTAATCTGCAGCTGTTTGAACATCTCGAGAAACCTGACGTAGTCCTTGCTGTCATCCCTCTTTCGTGTTCGCAAGGGGTACGGGACCTCCTTGGAGACGGTTACAGTTTCTGCACCTGTCTCGTTCTGCACTGCATCCTGCTCAATCGAGCCCTTCGGCTGGGGGCGGTCGACTGTGCTGTTATCCTGGCCCGACAAGTTGCGTTCTACTTCTTTCGAATTTTCTGCACGTGCGTGGCTGGGATACGGTGGATCCTGCAGTGCCAATCCACTCCGAGTGGAGATAGCATTGATCTGAGCCCGTGGATTGTTTACTGTATTCGAGGGTAGGTTTCCTGGCTGCCTCTCGGTTAGCTGCTGTGCTAACTGCCCCACCTGTACTTCCAAAGCGCGCAGTGACGTTTTGGTTGTCTGCATATCTGCCGTCAAGATGTCCATGTGCTTGAACCGGGACTCCATAGTCTGGAACATGGACTTGATCTCTTTCATCTGAGCGTCGTACTGCTGTGCTGATGGGACTGACTGAGCCTGCTGGGCCGGGGCAGCCTGCTGAGCTGGTGGCCTGTGCTGGAATCCCGGTGCATAAACTGCTGCGTTCGGGTTTCCGTACCGAAACCCGGGATGGTCTCTCGTACCCGGTCGGTACCGGCTTGGGTCCCACTGCTGCTGTACGTAATTGGTGTCTTCGGTCCTTAGCTCCTCAATGGCTGTGTCCAGATCAGGTTCTTCGACTGCTGCAACAGTCTTCTTATCCGAGTAGACTTTCTTGACCAAGTCGTGAACGATCTTGGCCAGGTTGTCTATACGGTCATCCTCTGCAGGTTCGGCTCTAGCCGCCATCCTGCGATCGTCAAACAGTCGGGTGTCCTGCTTGGCCAACTGCTTCATCAGGTCATACGCACCTTCTTTGTCTACGTGATGCAGGAAGTTTCCCCCGGCCTCTCTGTCAATCCTGTCGGCGTTCTCCCTGTCTAGGGCATGGTAGAAAACCTGCAGGATTTTCGCGTCTCCAAAACCGTGGTTCGGGCACCGTTTGACCAATCTCATGAGCCTGTCCCATGCGTCCACCACCGTCTCCCCCATCTTCTGTCTGAATGACAGGATCTCGCTCTGTAACTGTATGACTCGGGAGGCGGGATAGAACTTTGCCAGAAAATCCGTGACACACTCCTCCCATGTGGTGATGGATCGGGGTGGTCGGGATTCGAGCCAGTCCTTGGCTACTCCATAAAGACAGTATGGGAATAAGATCAACATGAGTGCCTCTGCTTCTACCCCTTTGTATCTGACCTTGTTGCAGTAATCTTCGAATTTCCCGATAAAATCGTTCGGGTCTTCGTCGGCCCTGCCATGAAACGGGCAGAGAGTTTGTACCGTCTGGATGGTGGAGGGTTTGATGTCAAAGTGCTCGGCGGTGATCTCGGGCACCACAATGGCTCGCTCATGCCCCCCGGTGGGGACTTCGAAATTTTCCACCAACGCCTTCCCAGATCGGTTATATGTTCTCTGGTTGCTTCGGGCAGCAAGTCCTGCTGTGACAAGCTCCTCAATGTACCGCGCCATCTGGGCTGGGGTACGTGTCTCTCGTTCCTGACCACCGGCTTCGGTGTTCTCGGGTGGATCTCTCTGGTTGGTTGCCATCCTGCTTTCTCGGTTTTGCGGCTCTATTCGGTGTACAGTTTTTCCGGGTTGTCGAGTGGTGACACCAAATTGCGAGGCAATCTGGGCATCAACTAAACAGTCCTGAAAACGCAGATTCAAAAACGCAGTGAGATAAAAAGAAAAATAACAAAACTGAAAATAAATAAAAACTCAGAAAACTAATTCTGACAACTAAATAGACCCTAAAAAGTCCCCGGCAACGGCGCCAAAAACTTGATGCGCAAACTAACGTGCTGTCGCAAGTGTACGAATCTTGTAATACCGGGTGCAATTAGACTCGGGTGATCGTTCCCACGAGGACTGTTTCGGGTTTACTTACGTTGTCAGTTTCGGTTATCCGAGTGTAGTAACCAGGAGGAGTAGGTTGTGATTGTAGTGACTAAACTAAAAACAGAAATTAAAAACGTAAACGTAAATATTTTTTGTGACGTTTTCTGAAATAAGCTGAATCGGTTGTAACGATAATAGATGAAGACTAGGTTCCAGGATCCCCTAGGGTTTCTACAGATTTCAGTTTTACGTTCGATTATGAAAACACTCAGCAGTTTCGATATCTGTGCAACGTACCAGCTGTGTAGTGACTTTTCAGATTCCACACGTAATCCCGATCCTGCAGACTTTCGGATTCTTGTTAAGCTGCCTAAGTCTGCAGTCTCGGTCTAATCCTGTTAGGGTTTCTAACCTGGCCGAATGGCCCGGGTCAAATTCTCTAACAGTTGGTCTCACGTTTTTCGATACTAGCCCTATCTCCCTTTCTCTGGTCGGTCTATCAGGGTAAGGTACTAAATCCTGGTTTTTCTTCCTAACCCTAACTTGACGTTTTCACCTACAAGCTCGGGTCTATAGCAATCCTGGGTGATCAATCCTATCATGCATATACGATAACATTCAAAACCAGAATAACAGATATAACTTGCTGAATTAAGATAACAATCATGAATCCATAAACGAAGTAGTCATAAAATCTGGGTACAAAACCCTAGGTTCACCGAGAACCTAGGTGAGAAGTTTAGCTACGACTAGACATAATACAAAACGCAGTTTCTGAATATAAAGAGAGAGAACGAAATCAAACTAAGTCTTCGAATCTCGAATCGCGCTTTCGTGCTCTCCGTGAATGCTCTGACTTGCCCTTCGGTTGTGCTGAGAATTGTGTTGTGACTCCGTGTCTTCAAAACGAGCCTGGACGAGTCTTTAAATAGTGTTGTTTCCCGAAAACGCTCGTGCCCGAAATTACGGAATCTGCCATCGGTCCACCGCCTTTGACCAAAAAGTCAAAACTGGCTGCGTATATACGCAGGGTTGCGTATATACGCAACCAGAGCCTTCCAACCAACCCCCCATCTCCCTCCCTGCCTGCGTATATACGCAAGGCTGCGTATATACGCAGGCCTGCGTATATACGCAGGCAGGGGGTGGAGATGTGGGCCCCACTTGGTCCTTTGGTGGGCCAGGTTGGGTCCCCTGGGTCCCACTCTTCTGCCTGACGCTCCCGGTTTGCCTCTTCGGTGTTCTCCTGCTTTTCCGTGTTTCCGTCGTGTCCCCGTCTTGTGCACGTTTCCCGAGGTGGTCCCGGCTTGGTCCCGGCACGCTTCCCGATGCACCTCCCGAACCTGTTCCTGAAAAGGCAACATGAACGAAAACCCGCGATCATATCCAAATATAGAAATAAATAAGCAGAAATCCAAGAAGTACAAATAAACGTCTCGTTCTAGATTCCCGAGGCATCCTGAGGCATTTTCCGGCAAAAATCGCTAATTCCGACACAAATACTCGTAAAATCAGGCTAAAAGATAACCCCTAATTGGGCGTTATCAGGTTTTCATAGGTGAAGGTAGTGGTGTGAGGATAGAAAACAATAAATAGTTTTCCTTTTTTTATTGATTTGACAATGTGTGATTGGAGTGAACGGAGGGTGATTGATTGGGGAAATCAGTCCAATTGATTTGGAGAATAATGAGGAAGGAATGTTGTTGTTTGAAGATTTGGGCCATGGAAAAATTTTCATACTTGTGGGTTGTGTTGCCTTATTTGTGGAAAATAAATAGTGAGAAAGAGGACGGTTAGGGTGTGGTGGGGTGCACCACAAAAGGAGACGATTGATTAGTTGTGTTGGGTACACTAATTTGTAGGGTGACTGGGATAAGTTATGTTGGGTGTTTTGAGCACAACGAAACGGGTGGTGATTAGAAAATTTTGAATCGAGTATTTTAGGAGTACTCATGGTGTAGGTAAATAATAAGGATAAGGGGTTTCTGGAAATGAAACAGTTATTTCAAAATATAGGAAATATATTGTATAAAATAAAAATATAATTTTCAATAGAATAGTTATAAGAAACTATAAATGCGCAAAATACTCTTGCTTTATAAATATCCATAAAATCATAGAAATGTAATTACCCATAAAAGAATTTGAATAAAATACTCATAAAATAACAACTTCATAAATAAATATAAATACCCAAAATGCCCATGCGCGTTAACTCGATTACCAAAGTATAATTTAATTCCCTCCAGAAAATATGGGGTATTACAAATATCATACTTTTAGTGGCTGACTATGTCAACCCATTGAACTGTAGCTAACAATCCATCCTCTTAAACTCAACAATTTAGACCAACCTGCCACAAACCAGCACCACGCAGTGCTATAAACACCACAAGCTATTCCATTACAAAGACGAGTATCTTTTCCATATTCGACTAAGTACCAACAATTATCCACACAAGAAATAATCCAAAATATAAAATAGGCTGCCCAACTCTATTTTTTGTTGGTAGAGAGGATCCACTCTGGTCGTGGCTATGTATGGTACTCGTACCGCTGGGGAGGACTGAGGAGATTGATGAGACCAACACGCATGGGGCATGCCTTCAAATCTTAGCGGGGATGTCAAGCAAATTTTTGAAAGATTTACAAAGTGGTGATCACATTAAAATCTTTGGATAAGGCATTCAAGCTTAGCTCCATTTGTGGTAAAAGTGTTCGTTGTAGAAATGTATGTGTAGTTGCCACACTAAAATCCTTTGATAAGGCCTTCAGGTTGAGCTCCATTTGTGGATAATGGTGTTGGTTATGGAAATTCCCTTGTGGTGGCCTCGCTATGCTCCAGAACAAGGTCTTTTCACTGAGCTCCATGGTTTCGGGAGAAATATTGGTGTAGATAGTGCTTTCAAGATAGACAGATCGCAGCCACATGGAAGCAATCCAGCACACCCATTTGTGCTCCATATACACCGGACAACTACCTACGCTTGTCCATGTGAGGGCTGCGAGACAGGTCCCTCGCGTACCAACACGGGACTTGTAAGGACTTAGCGGTTTGTAGGCTAGGGTAAGGTCCGTCGCGCGCGTGCGACAACCAAGCTAGCGTGCGACCCTTTGTAACTGCTCTGAGAGACTTATTGCCAAGTCCTATAAACTCGGCTTGACCTCATAACGGTCTACGGTATGTATGGTCAGGTGCGTAACGGTTCCTATATACACGGTCGAACGTGCCGTTACGGGGGCTACCATTAAGCCGCCATTTATGGTGCATTAACCCCCTCACAACGGTCACTTCCCCACTATATATAGGATCGTTAGTCATCCGTTGCGACACGATAGTACAACGAGTTCATCTCTGGTTTTACACTAGCCATTAAGCTGTATCTCTCTCTCTGTTGCAACTACTTACCATCTCCCTACACACACCCTACAACTCTTTGTGTTCTTATCCTCTACTTGAGGTTCACACTTGGATCTCTCTGAGGGATTCCTGTGAGCACAATTTGGTGAACCCGACGTGAAACATCCACCTTCAACCCTTTTTAACCCTTCCATAATGTCTTCTGACGCAAATACTCGTGACGGCGATCGGTCCCCTTCCCATGAGGAGACCTCAGGAGAACAGGGACTTCTCAACACTACTGCCAATCCCAGCTCCCGTGCGCAAGTAGCTGCTAGAGGAGGGCCCTATTTGGAGGCACTCCAAGCCACGATTCAGAGTCAAGCCCAGATGATGCAAGCCCAGTCCGCCCAGGTTGCTCAAATCATAACGATCCTGGGAAGGATCGCTCAAAAACCACTACAGGGGCTTCTGCCCCACCATCAACAGCCCTGTTGCCCCTACCAGTGGCGGCAACCACATCTATAGTACATACGTCTGTTGCCCAATCCTCTTTTTCCGGTGGTCTCGAACTTCAGGCTCCGGGCATCCCGACGAGCTCCTCCCTGATAGCGACGGGAAACCCTACGTCATACCCGGCGATGCTGTACCACGCAAGTGGGGCTCTAGGCAGCCATGCACTTCCACCGCCACCTCCCTATGATCCAACAATGCCCTACATTCCGGGCTTCGCGGCCCTGGAACAACGTATAGACAGCATCATCGCAAACCAGAGCCTCGTGGACACTGTCATCCCAAAGGTTGACAGCGCGCCTCCCATTCCGCGGGACATCTACTTGATGCCCAACCGTACTGGGATAAAAAGCACCCAAGTGGGAGAATTTTGATGACGTCGGCGGGAACGCACACGATCATGTGATGCGATTCGTTGACATGATGGGCCCGCACGGGGTAGACACCAGGTTATTGATGCGTGAGTTTCCCAAGTCTCTGGGGGCTGTCGCGTACAAGTGGTATAGAACCCTGGAAGCGGGATCCGTCAAGACATGGGAAGACATAGAGAAGAAGTTCTACACCAAATTCTTTAAGGTTGAAGAAAAGGTCACCACTATCCATCTCTCACGCATGTACTAGAGGCCTGACGAGGAGGGGGTCGCCTTCATCAAAAGTTTCATAGCCAAGTCCCTAGAGTGTGTGGACGATTTCCTGGAAAGTCGACTGGTGGAGATATGCCTTCAGGGCATGCGCGATGAATACAAAGGTATGGTCATTAACTTAAATATGCCTACCTTTTCCAGATTAGTGGAAAGCACCACGAACGTGGAGCCCCTGGTGTAAAGGATGAAGAAGAGGTACGCTAACGAGCGTACACAGGCGAATCCTAGCTTCAAGGTGGGAAAGTACAACTACAAACGTACTCGAGACGTCAGCGTCCATGCAGTATCATCCCCTAATAAATAGCAGCGGCTTGCGCCCCAGGAGGCACCACCTTTGCCCTGTTCAATCGAGGATGCAATAGACCTTTGCAAGAGATGGCAAAAATATGGGATCCTACCGCCCCTGGAGCACAAACCCATGAAAGACCAAGTGCAGGATCCAAGGTGGTGCGAGTGCCACGGGCAAGTACTACACCCAACCAGAGAGTGCAAAAAGCTCCGGTGGTTGGTGGACAGGAATTTAAAGGAGGGCCAGTTGGTGGTCGATGAGCCAACCAAAGATGTGCGCAACAACCCACTGTCGTCTCACGCGAGGAAGGAGCCCAAAGGAAAAGAAATAGCCATGATATCGATTACGGACCTTGAGGAGGTCGCGGAGGAAGAGGCTTCGGTGATCGCGGAGGTTTATGAAGATGAAGACTATGGTGTCGACACAAAAGATTCGTGTGCTGAGAGGATGAAGGACTCTGCGAAATTTGTTAAATTATTCGATGAGATGAAATTTTCAAAAAACTGCAGGCATGAGATGATAAAGGCGATCTTCAGGGTAGCTGAGGACCATGGGGAAGGATTGGTCATCTCCAACGCAAGGGTTGTGACGGCCGCGCGACCAGGTGGTTTGAGCATAACGTTTGACGAATCAGACAAGAGGTGGAGAGATGATGGTGACGCAATTTCTTAACGCATATGCGCAAGTGCACGGTCAAGTAATATAGGGGTGGTATTTCAACCCCGAGTTATCGATCCCACGAGGACATGCTTGAGATTATTTAATTAGTTATTTAATTTAGAGTACGGTGCAGGAGGAAAGATTTGATTGATTTTAGAATTGAAATAACAACTAATATAATATTTTTTTTATTTTTTTTATATATTTAAGAAACAAGTTTAGAGAAACTAGGCAATCTCTAGATCACCTAGGGCTGTAGACGATTTCCGGATTATCTGAGCAACACGTTAACTATATTCTAACTAAGCCGGGTAACAGCGCTGACTATCTCCTATCGGTCTCAAGTCATTCTACTTCACGGTAGACTACAATCTCCTATTGGTCTCTTGTGTCTACCGGTCCGTTCTAGTAGGCTAACGACATGCACGACAACGGCTCATGTCGGTCCACCATTGCACGAAATAGTCGAATCTCATCTACCGAATCTACCCACACTAGCCAATCCTAACACGTCTCTTCTCAGTCTCAGTGATACGGGGTTGATGTTCAAGTCTCATCCTAGTTAGTTAGAATCACTATCGTGCATTCGCTAACTAAGCAGTGTTTCCGGTTAGCTACTCCATTAACACAGAGTATTAAGCACATTACATGAACAAGTGAATTAAAATAGTGCTAACTTTAAGCATGAATCAACTATTGAGCAAACCCTAGTTATTGAACCCTAGTTTTATCTCCTAATCGTGTCACTCAATTAGGATTACTAACATAAACAAGAAACTGGAATTGATTCAAAATAAGAAATCAAGAAATCATGAAGCAAAGATCAAATCCGGAAAAATGTCATCGTTTACATGAACCCTAGGCTCTCATAGAGACGCCTAGCAAAACGTCTAGCTAATAATAATTAACCAAACAAGACTTACAAGTTTCTCCATACAAAGATTGAAAGAGAAGAAGAAGAAGAAGAAGATGAAGCCTAGAGCTTCAATGGAGGAGGAGTCCTCCTCTTGTGCGTCGTCTCTCTCTCACGTTCGTTGCTTTCTTCGTCAATCAATCTTCTCTCTTTAATTTTAGTTTTTTTTGTATTAATTATCTCCAATTAGGTTTAGGAGAGTCCGTCTGTTTTTTTCTTCCTAAGCAGATCACATGATCTGAAATTCCTGATCATGCGATCTGGGGTGAGTTGCGTCCAGGACTTGTTTTCCTTCAATTAGATCACACGATCAGCCAAAACCAGATCGTGCGATCTCCTTTAGCTGGACGCACGATCAGCCACTCAAGTCGTGGAAACAGTGAGTTGCTCAATTTTCTCCTCCAAATTTATTCTAAGTCTTGCTCCAGATCACACGACCTCAGTTTTGCAAGTCGTGTGATCTGCTGATCTTGTCTTCTTCTCTCCAATCACGAGCTTTGTCTCAGTTTCTGAACTTCGTTTCTCCTCTTCTTTCAGTCTCCGAGTTATGTTTCATGTCAAAACAACACGAAACACACCTGTGCGATCAAACGTGACAAAATATCATAAAATAACGCGAGAAACGCCCGGATTTACAAGTTATCGCTCAAAGCTACATTTACTAAATTTCCTCAAGTTCATAGTGTATTTCTAATATAATCTACTCGAAATTCAGACAAAACGGTACACAAACGTAGAAGAAATATAACTCTAATGCAGAGTTATCAAATCCCCCACACTACCTTTTTGCGCGTCCCGAGCAAAATCAATCCTTACACTACGTTTTAAATCCACCGAATTGCATAAAACTTTACTAGCCATGTGACACAAACAAAACACACACACGCAATTGACTATACAATGCAAATCGATTATAGAACAATGCTAAAATTGAAACAACACAAATATTTTTTTTTCCTTTTTAGTAAGAGACGGGCAATCTCGCTATCACTAACCAAAATCATCAAGTTCTCACAAGTCTCTTTTGCAATACACACAACCTCAACAAGGAATTGAAAATAGAATGATCCTACGCACAAGCTCACTAAGGGGTCCCCAAACATCCACCAAACTCAGTCCAAGATCCGGGCATGTCCTTTAGCTCAGAGGGTCTAGGCACCCTTAGTCCTATAGTAGTCTTTCGTCGCCAAGTCATATGAGGTTTTCAGACCCTCTTAGCCGTTATTGCATTGAATGCAAGTTGTCCCAGTGACGGGAGACACAACTCTGTGTAATACGGCTTGTCCAAGAGAAGATTTTGATTTGTTTTTTTTTATTATTTTTATTTTTCATTCTATTCTAATTATTTCAGCCGTGCATTTAGAGCAACTAAGTGTGGGCTTTTTCGGTTAGCTCTTGAAACCGCCTTAAGGGATGGTGGTGTATGCAACAACCCCCTTATCCGGCTTGGGACAAGACCGGGAGGGCGATGCTTAATAGAAGTGGCGGAGATCAAAAGCAATACATTTCACAACACTTATTCGTATTATTAAACATCAAAATTAGAGTATTACACACTAGTTGCTACTATTACACAAAACTATTTCACAAGACTTATCTAACATTTATTAGATAGTCTACTGGTAACGTCCATACTCTAGATGACTCTCGCGCCCTTTCTATCTTACAATCCAGCTCTTAGGCCTGCGGTGGGAAGAAAAACAAGAACCGCAGTTTCCAAAATCAGCTTGAAATGCTGAGTGAGATACACCTTAGCGTGTAAAACAGGGAAGAAGAAATAGTTGATGATTCACGAGTTAAGAAAAACAGTATCAGAGTACGAGTTAAACATTATCAGAGTTTGCAGCAGAAATAATCATTTATGCACGTTCCAGAAACAAATCCATTTGTCGAAATTCTGATTCGTTGCACGTTTCCAGAACACAGTAGCACAGACGTCAATTTCTTATCATTTCGCTGTACCAGGGTAGACCAGTGACCACGGCAGACATACTAGACCTTAAGTGTTGCAACACCCTCCTAAGAGCGTCAATCAAAGGAGTGTTATCTAGATGCTGGACCCTAGCCAATAAGGCGTAGAGTCGGGGCACGCGAAGTCCCGCATTTTAGGGATAAAACCCAAGGGATCTAAACCCATAAAAGTAACTTCGGGAATCTAACCCGAATATATCTTTAGGGACTAAGCCCAGGGAATCATCACCCAATATAAGTAACTCCGGGGATTTAACCCGAATATATCTTTAGGGACTAAGCCCAGGGAATCATCACCCAATATAACTGGTTCCGGTACAAGCGAATATTTCCACTTTGCATTATGAACAGATTATCTTTGTGTGACGATTTCAAGGAATCATTTCGAAAATGTAACCAACTCAAATAAAGCACGTGAAGCACAAAACACATACCAATAACACAATTCGACACGAAAGAAGCTAGGGGTACTAGGCTAAGCATGTGAACTCACAAATATATTTTGAGACATATTATAAAATCATTCATTGAAACGAAGGAAGCTAAGGCTCAAGGCTAAGCATGTGAACTCACCTCGATTCCGTAGCGTCAGATCGTCTTAGTCGTAGTCGTTGCTTACGGGTTCGCCACCTACAAAGCGGAGCTTCTAGATCGTCACAATTCCGTATATAGCTCTACAAGTCTTTTTAATAATAAACCCTAGCTTATTCCGAACTCGCGTATTAATTTCTCGACGTTTCTTTATTTAGCTACATTTTCTTATTAGCAAAGCAATGAGTGTATATTTGAAGAATTATTAAATTTTATGTCAAAAGTCTTATTCGTTTATAGGAGTTTTCCTTTATAACATACAAGTTAAAAATAATGGTAGTTTATATTTTTATGCAAAATAAGTATTAGAATTAACAACGAAACAATATTGTATTTTAAGAAAAATCACTTCTAAATACTTGAAATGACGCAACGACGTTTATAAGCTAGTAAAAGTTATCTTTTTGAGTATTTGCACAATCAAATTGAGAGTTAGACGGTTAAACGCAAAGTTTGTTTAGTTTTTAATAGAATATTACTAGTTTAATTTTTAACGAACGGATCGTATAATATTTCACCGCCCGAATCACTTTTTCGTAACAGGGATGAAAACTATTATTTTTAGAGAATATTTTTAATCCAAAAATAACATTTTTATTTTTCGCGTATAATATAACGTTTATATAAACAACAACTGAATCCCCCGGATTTACTTTAAAAGTCAGCAGTAACCCCCCCTACTCACATGGCAGTTCTATTAAGAGACAATTACTACCCACCAAGTTCTCAAATACAAGCAGCTACCCCCCTTTATATGATCATCATGCTATAACCAGTTTAGAGAAAAGACACTTTCACCCCCCTTTAACATGAACATCAAATTCATCAAGCTAAACATGGATTCGAGCATTCAATACTTGATTTTGATTGTTAAAATGAAATCACGACGAGATTTAGAGCATACCTAGGCCAAGAATGGCCGGAATCGGTAAAGAAACGAGTTGTTTCGGGTTGACCGTCGAAGTGACCGACGGTGATTTTTCAATTCCGGCGACAGAGGCCTTCCAGGTTCTGTTTTAGCCTTCTAGTGAGCTCCTTGGACTCCTAGGAGTCGACCGGTAGCAACGATAGGCCGTGGGTGATGCGTGGTGGAGCTTGGCCAAAGCTTGGCCGGCGTTAATGGTGGGTTGGCGGCTGCGGCAGCTGGGTTTGCTGCTGCCTCTGCTTTTCAATCTCGAACAGAGATGGAGAGAGATATAGAGAGAGAGGGAGTGAAACAGAGGCTAGGGAGGTGAGAAGATGCGGTGGTGGTGGCGGTCGTTGTTTCCCAACGGCGGCAGCGGCGGCGGTGGCTGGTGAGGTCGCTTCCGCTGCTGCTGCTGGTGCTCTGTTCAGGAACAGAGATAAAGAGAGATATAGAGGGAGAAGAAAAGGGCAGAGAGCTTGGGAAGATGTGGGTGATGGAGGTGGTGGCCGAAGGTGGAGGTGATGGTGGTGTTGGTGGTTTGTTGGTCGGAGAAGAGAAGATGATGGTGGTGGTGGTGGTGTGATCTGCCGAAGAGAAGAGGAGGGTGAGCTTTATATGGAGCTTCGGTCGGTGAAGGCGGTGGAGCGGTGGTTTTGTCGGGCCATGTGGCTGCCGAAGGAAGAAAAGAAAAAGAAGAAGAAGAACAACAAATGAAGAAGGAACATAGGAAGAAGACAAAGAAAATAATGAGGTCTGGTGATGAATACAAGTGAAAAGCTACTTCTTGGTTATCATTTGGTGTGGTTGGGCACACCATTATTTAGAATGATTTGGTGTCGCACAACTACGTAGTCTCGCGGTGGTTGTACACACGCTAACGACTAAAAATGAAGAAACACACACAATTTAACTACGAATATTAACCCGACCTTTTCTAAAATCTCACTCGAATTTCTCAATTATAAAAACACGACAAATTTACAAAATTTTATTTTTTCCACAAGTTAATTATATTTAGCTTTCAAAATCGCACGCGGGTTTTTTAACGAACGAAACTTAAATTCCAGTAATTTCTCAAATCATTTCTTGCAAATTTTACACTGAACTTTGCGTCTTAAATTACGGAACTACCCTTACAGAAATACGGAGTATTACAGTGTACACTCCCTAACTTCACCTAGGCTAGAACAGCATACCACATGAAACCAACTCTACACAAAGGTCCACCCCAGATTTACAAGAGGCCACAAGTTTCCACTCGAAAACAGACTATTCAACTCCTTAGGACTAAATCCTCCTAGCACACTATAGGAACTAAAGGTATGCCCTCATATTCTTTCCACTTTTCCCTGAATACCCGAGACTTCCTTTCGTGAAACTAGTGCGCAAGATACTAAAAATTAAGGTTTTCCCCACTACGGTGCTTCCTATTCATTGAGACTCTTTCACTGAACTCTCTCTTGTTTCAAGCTTCATCAATTTCCCAACTCAAAAATTTTAAATTTTTATGGATTTTCACTTTTCTGTTTTTTTCAATTTTTCTAGACTCTATATGCTTTTGGCCAACTCGATTAACCACAAGTTTTGGGTAGGGGACTCAAGAAAGTAAAAGTGCAAAGAAATGCATACTAAAAATCCTAACACAATACGACACTATATTAAACACTCTACACTAACCACACGTACTACACAATACGACACATCTGCATGTAACTGGCGATGCATAACTGACATGGCTAGCAAAATATACACAACCCCCCCCCCCCCCCCACACACTTAAGCGTTCCGTTGTCCTCAACGAATTTAGAGATCAAGTACGAGGTTTCCTCGCTTAAATGTGTTGGCGGTGGATCTACACAAATATGGCTCCAAACTTAGAACAGAGAGAGAGTTAGAGGTACCTGAGTGCCCGGACCTACATGGGCACCGTTGCCGCGAAACTGCAACAAGAAGGGGTCTTGTGGACCGTTGACAGTTTCCGAAAAAGTCTCACCTCGGGTCCGGATTCCGATGCGCCTACTCAACATTCTATCACACGCATCAAGAAGGGGAATCCGTAGCTTCTTCTGTACCTATGTCCATGTACACTGATTGAAAGTAGTAAAGCAACTCTCTCTCACCCCTCAAAATCATATGGAGAACTAAAAGAAAGAACATAAATAAATAGCATCCTACTCTACATTGGGTTTCCACCCAAGCAGCGCTAGTAATTTAAGGTCGACAGCCCGACCCGGTTACCTCAACCAACAAGGATAGTGGAGGCTGCTTTATCCCTCCACTTCTTCTTCTTCCACCATCTCTTCTCAAGAACTTCACGTGCACCCCCTATGCTCTGAAGAAGGTGGACAATTGTGGAAGCTGACTCCTTTCATTTTGCAATTGATCTTCTTGAGAAACTTCCACCAATTACCACTGGGCTCAAATGAATCTCTGGCCATAAAATCATCCCAGTAATACCTCATATGTGCTAGATGCTCTTCAAATGACCCATGCAATTCATCCACACCCCCACACTTGTTGATTTCCAACTCCTTGACTATGGCATATGGATCATCAATAAAGTCGCCAATATGACAAGGAATTGAAAATTTCTCAGGATTCTCTTCCCATAAGAATCTCCATACACAAGTCTTTCCAACTCATCAAAGACTTGATTAATATGAGATACGGAGAATTATTCGAAAGTATGAGTAGGGGCTTTTACCTCAATAGGTATGGGAACAAGTGAATCATCAGCTTCATCGTCGGCACCCCACAGGCTTCCAATGCTGGTGTCTTCCCATTCATTCCAAGGAAGTGAAGGCTCTTGCAGTTTTGGTTGGCAATACGGAAGGTCCTCCCATCTTGGGCACACAGGTCCACCCCAGTCTGAATCAGAGTCTGATTCCTCATAAGTGGCGGTGTCCACCAATGGTTCCTGGACACTACAGTCTTCGTTCGGCTCAGGTAACTCTTCTTCCACTTGTGGTGGGGATGATGAAGGTTCAATGTGAGGCTCACTGTCATGTGGCAAGGGATCCTCTTGTGGCTCTTGAATACTAGATTCCCCTCCTGTTGGCAGTTTTTCTATTCGTTTCTTTATCCTCTCCAACATCTCCCTCACGTATTCCCTACCTGTGGCAGAATCCTCTTGTGGTAATTGTGAATCTATGGACAAAAATTTGGCGCACACTTCGATGTCATTCATAATACTACGCCGTTCTGCCATAATCGCTGATGAATCTTCCTGGTGCTGATGAAGGTGGGGGGCATGTACTCGACATGAGTCTCTACGGTCATGCCAAATGCCGCATACGTAGCACCAAGTTATGCATGCATCCTCTTCTTCATGGTTACCCCTGCAGTGGAAATAGTAGGGGGGACCCGAATAACACTCTTCGCTCAACATGCTTATATTGTCTCTTGCTTCCCGCGTTCCTGAAAAACAGACTCACAAGACACCCGTGAAGCACAGAGATATAGAATAAATAAAAAAAAAAAAAAAAAAAAAAAAAACTAAAACTAATAAAAGTACTCTAAACTAACTACTAACAAAATAATTTACCGCTGTCCCCGGCAACGGCGCCAAAAACTTGACGCGATTTCTTAACGCATATGCGCAAGTGCACGGTCAAGTAATATAGGGGTGGTATTTCAACCCCGAGTTATCGATCCCACGAGGACATGCTTGAGATTATTTAATTAGTTATTTAATTTAGAGTACGGTGCGGGAGGAAAGATTTGATTGATTTTAGAATTGAAATAACAACTAATCTAATATTTTTGTATTTTTTTATATATTTAAGAAACAAGTTTGGAGAAACTAGGCAATCTCTAGATCACCTAGGACTGTAGACGATTTCCGGATTATCTGAGCAACACGTTAACTATATTCTAACTAAGCCGGGTAACAGCGCTGACTATCTCCTATAGGTCTCAAGTCATTCTACTTCACGGTAGACTACAATCTCCTATTGGTCTCTTGTGTCTACCGGTCCGTTCTAGTAGGCTAACGACATGCACGATAACGGCTCCTGTCGGTCCACCATTGCACGAAACAGACGAATCTCATCTACCGAATCTACCCACACTAGCCAATCCTAACACGTCTCTTCTCAGTCTCAGTGATAGGGAATTGATGTTCAAGTCTCATCCTAGTTAGTTAGAATCACTATCGTGCATTCGCTAACTAAGCAGTGTTTCCGGTTAGCTACTCAATTAACACTGAGTATTAAGCACATTACATGAACAAGTGAATTAAAATATTGCTAACTTTAAGCATGAATCAACTATTGAACAAACCCTAGTTCTTAAACCCTAGTTTTATCTCCTAATCGTGTCACTCAATTAGGATTACTAACATAAACAAGAAACTGGAATTGATTCAAAATAAGAAATCAAGAAATCATGAAGCAAAGATCAAATACGGAAAAATGTCATCGTTTACATGAACCCTAGGCTCTCATAGAGACGCCTAGCAAAACTTCTAGCTAATAAGAATTAACCAAACAAAACTTACAAGTTTCTCCATACAAAGATTGAAAGAGAAGAAGAAGAAGAAGAAGATGAAGCCTAGAGCTTCAATGGAGGAGGAGTCCTCCTCTTGTGCGTCGTCTCTCTCTCACGTTCGTTGCTTTCTTCCTCAATGAATCTTCTCTCTGTAACTGTAGTTGTTTTTGTATTAATTATCTCCAATTAGGTTTAGGAGAGTCCGTGTGTTTTTTTTCTTCCTAAGCAGATCACATGATCTGAAATTCCTGATCATGCGATATGGGGTGAGTTGCGTCCAGGACTTGTTTTCCTTCAATCAGATCACACGATCAGCCAAAACCAGATCGTGCGATCTCCTTTAGCTGAACGCATGATCAGCCACTCAGGTCGTGGAAACATTGAGTTTCTCAATTTTCTCCTCCAAATTTATTCTAAGTCTTGCTCCAGATCACACGACCTCAGTTTTGCAAGTCGTGTGATCTGCTGATCTTGTCTTCTTCTCTCCAATCACGAGCTTTGTCTCAGTTTCTGAAGTTCGTTTCTCCTCTTCTTTCAGTCTCCGAGTTATGTTTCCTGTCAAAACAACACGAAACACACCTGTGCGATCAAACGTGACAAAATATCATAAAATAACGCGAGAATTGCCCGGATTTACAAGTTATCGCTCAAAGCTACATTTACTAAATTTCCTCAAGTTCATAGTGTATTTCTAATATAACCTACCCAAAATTCACACAAAACGGTACACAAACGTAGAAGAAATATAACTCTAATGCAGAGTTATCAGATGGCAGATGAGAATCGGGGATATGGCGCTGCAATTGAATATGTGAACTACTTGGGTCCACCACGACAGCAGTAGTGGCCTAACACTTATCATCCTAATAACCGCAATCACCCAACTTCAGCTATGCCAATCCAAACTGTGGGTTATATGCACCCGGCCATCAGCCAAATCTGCCATACCAGGCTCAGATACAGGCTCCGCAACAAGAGGACCAAGAGACAAAAGTGTTATTGAGAAAACTGCTTGCTAATCAAGATAGAATGGAGAGCAAAATCGTCTCCATGGAAGCCAAAATGAAGAGTTATGAGACGCAGATTGGACAATTTGCCAATCAAAATACTAAACTTCCACCTGGTATGCTTCCTTATAACACAATCACTCCGCTTGAACAACTGAAGGCAATCACTACTCGCAGTGGCATTTCCACCGAAGATCCTTCATATCCTAGCCATGCAAGAGCTGAAGCTACTAAAGCCACTGAGAAATAATTGGGTGAAGAGGTGCCCAATGTCGTCATTCCCCAATCAAAAGACACGGTTGAAAAGAAAGAAGAGCCCAAGAACGCTCAAAATTCGGCTAAGTATGTGCCCGATGTGCTCAACAATAAAGAGGAATGATGAGGAACACTTTGGGAAATTTCTGAACATATTCAAACAACTGCATATAAGTATTCCTCTTGTGGAAGCACTTGCTCAGATGCCCAAGTACAAGAAATTCTTGAAGGAGATCTTATGGGGCAAGAAGAGCATAGACCCTTACGCCACGGTGAAGCTGACAGAGACATGTAGTAATGTAATTCAGAGGGACATTCCCAAGATGAGAGATCTGGGCAATGTCATCTTAGGCTGCACTCTTGGGGGTGGATATCACACACATGGTCTTTGTGATTTGGGCGCGAGTATTAATCTCATTCCATTGTCCATATTTCAGAGATTGGGCATTGGTGCGCCAACCCCAGTGAAGATGGGTCTGCAATTGGCAGACAATTCTATTGTTACAGCAAATGGGGTGATTGAGAATTTGCTAGTCAAAGTGGGTGCCTTTGTATTTCCAGCTGACATTGTGATAGTGGACATCAAGGAGGATCGCGATGTTCCACTCATCTTTGAAAGACCGCTTTTGAAGACAATGCGCGCAAATGTGGATCTAGAGACTGAGGAGTTGACTATCAAAGCTTTACATCCATCACTCGTGTTCAAGGCGTTTGTTCCGAGCAAGGAGAAGAATAAGTTGGCTATGATCAAGTTAAGAGAATAGCGTGTGGATCCTTCTCTTGGGATGTCTACAGTTTTACAACCCGATCCACCCGTATCATAAAAGCAGCCAAATGTGGTACAAAAGATCAAGAGCATGAAATTGAAGGAAGCACGTCGTGCTAGACCTCCTTAACATCTTTTGAGGTAACTGGGTCGGGTCATCGACCTTAAATTACACGACACTTGTCGGGAGGCAACCCAACGTATTTTCTGTTTTAGCTTAGGGAGTGAGTTTTTCAATAATTTAGTATTGTGTTTTTTTATATATTTGTTATTATTTGAGATGTGAGAGTGAGGGGATCTCACATTTGAAATGAGTTTGTGCATGAATCCAGGTAAAACGGGTGATTCGGACTCCCTTTCTTGATGCGCGCGCACGACGACGCATGAAGACCGAGAAAAAGCTCTTAAAAGGTAAGAAAACGGATAAATGGGGAAAAGTCACTCAATCTTGAGGAGTGACAATCATACGAGCAAAATGTACAAGACAATAGCTTTCCGGCGATTATATATTTGCGCACATCGGAGTCGAATGCTCAAAAAGCATATTTAGATGGTGTATTTCTAGCAAATTTGGATGCAAGGAGTCCTGAAGCATCCAATATGGAAATCTCCCAATTTCTTGGAGAATTCTTCATGAAAACGTATCCTGGAAGTAAAATCGGTCATTTGGTGGTCATTACGGTTCAAAACTATGATCGGATGCGAGAACGAGGTGAAAAAAGTGAGCATGGAACATAGGTGTTCGTGTGAACACATGTGCTTGTTCGTGTGAACAAGGAAAATAAGAAAAAGGAAGTGCTCATGTAGGAACAAAAAGAGGCCTCTGCTCCCTCTTGTGAACACGCTCATATGAGCAAAAATGTTGTTCGCATGAACAAAGAGCAAAATGGCAATTATTTCTATGGGCTGAAGAGGAAATTAAGGACTTTTAACGGGGGTAACTTGGTAAATGCGTAGTCCCCCTAATTTAAAAAAACAAAAAAAAAAAGAAGAGAAAGAAGCGCAGGCGGTCGTCCTCTTCAGAACCCGCGACGAAGAACCCACAAACACAGTACCCCTCTTCTCAATCCCGATGCCAGTTTCTCCTCCGCCATAACGCCGCCATAAACGACGTTCGCTCGCATCACCGCCGGCCAACAGCCAGTCTTCTTCCTCAACAGCTTTCATCCATCTCGCTCTCTCGCGCTGATTTTGTCCGATACTCTCTCCGAACCCACTCCAACTGATAATCCTCCAAGTGACATCGAATTGAAGTGAGAGGAGAGCATCGGGTTACTTGGGTTTTGGTGTGAATCCAAAGAAAGTGAGAGGAGCTGCGAGGAAGAACCTAGGGTTCTTGACAAATTTTCAAAATTGAGGCGATTGGGTTGTGACTCAGGCTTTGAGGAAGAAGAATAAAGCGACGGGGACACCGCGAGGAGCAAGGTGCACCAATCAATTGCTGAATTCAAAGGAAAAATTTGCGACGACCCGAAACGGTCCATCTTGCTGAATTTTCTGAAAATCCTGCCCGTAAGACTTGCTCCGGGCACGTAGGTACGTCCTAAACTCTCTCTTTACGAGTATTAGGCACAAATTTTCCTTAGTTGGAAAATTTTTGTTTTAAATTTTTATCGATACGCAAAGGCCTCGAGCAACATGAAAGGAATTGCGCCGTGTCTTGCCTAGTTGATTATTTACGTGCTTACGTGCTTAATTTCAGTTTACACAACTCGTCACCGTGCATAATTACTTGCTTTCTCGTGTTATTTGCTTGTTAAATCGAAGTGCTTAAGAGAAAAGCGGCCACGAGTGACGATGCGGTGTATCACCCGGTTAGGGGAGGCTGCTGAAAATCAAGAAGCCTGAGACTGGTTTTGAGTAGATACACCGTCCCCCACATTTGTTTGCTGAGTCCTTTACTTTATTACTATTTTCGTTGAGGACAAGGAAGCGTTCTGGTGGGGGGACTTTTAGCCTTGACTAGCCAAGTCTGTGTCTGCATTACCCTGTTACATTTAGGAAGTGTGTGTCGTATTGTGAGTCAGTATTTGTAGTCCATGTCATGTTTATATATATTGTCCATGTCATGTTTATATATATTGTTTGTATGGTGTCATTTTTAGTTGATGTTTGTATTTATTATTGCATTTAACTTAATTGAGTTCACCCACCCAAAAACTGGGTCAGTTTCAAGTTTTATTTCGTGTCTGGCCTGGCATATAGAGTTAGGATAAATAAAATAAAAATACGAAAAAATAAAATTTGAAAAATTCAAAAAAAAATGAAAATATTTGAGAAAGGGAAATCAAAATAAGCTTAAAATTTGGTAAAATCGAGGAGTGTGAGAATTTAAGGCATAGGGCGTGACTTGTGACCGAGAATGACAAATTGAGTTCCCCCTAGTATGTATAGAGAGACTGTCTTTACGGGAGTGCCTACCTATTTTAATACACTGACGTGATTTTCAAATCCAAAGTTTGTGTCGTTTTTCTTACAAGAGTTGAGCTAGGTGTGAGCTAAACAAGCCGAACGTTCATGTGTACGTCTTAGGTAGTCGCCAACCCGCCTCGTAGTGGCACACGGAACAGCTGTGCGAGGATGCGTATTCGAGCACTCACTGCTTTGTTAGATCTCACCCTCTAGGACCACTAGAACACCCTAATCGAACCTTGGATTATTTGCTAGCCTTGTGACCTAGACGATTCTTGGCCTTCAGCACAAATCGTTTAGAATTACCTCCTTAGTGCGTAGCGAGGGAGTTGTAGTTGAGGGGGGTTCGATGAGGGAGAACTTTTTTGCACATATTTGTGAGTCCTACATGTTCACATGCGCTTCATTTGATATTTTTCGAGGGGATGCGAGGGTGAGTGAGTAGGCTTGCGCACTTCAGTGTGGCGGTGTTCCATGTCACTACATCATGGACACGGTTGTGGAGAGCCATAAGTGCGTGACGTCTAATTCGCACGACATTGGGGTTGGTTGATCTTAATCGGTGGATCGTGCTAGGTATCGTTTCTTTTCATCATCACAGTGTAGGAGGATCGGTTGGATGAGGCACGAGACTTACATAAATTTGATTACTTGAGAGGGGACATGGCTATATTCTAGTGTGGGGATGTCGAATTTTGACTACGGACATTGATATTGAGGTTTTGACGACTCCATCCCCACGCACGTTCTTTGATTATTTGGCGGCTTTGTTTGGTGGCACCGTGTATTTCATTGAGTTAAGGGGAGACAAATTTTACTTGTGATATATATATTCATTGGATTGTTTGCTTCCTCCCCTTAACGTATTTGCTTAGCTTAACTTTTGGAAGACCACTCGGGTATATTTTGTGGCGTTGTTGGATATTGAGAGAGTTTGAAAAAAGAAAGAAAAAAAATCAGAAAAAAAAAGAAAAAAAAAAAAGAGAGAAAAAAGGAGAGATGAAATAAAGGAATAAAATTGGAGTTTAACGAAGAGCGAGTGGTGGAAGTGACTATTTCATTGATGGTGGTATTCATTTCATGCACGATTCCTAACGGTGGCTACGTAGATTGTTATTGTACCGGGGTTTGAGGGGATCGAGGGCCGGAGACGGTGAGTTTCGGGTTGCGGTTCCTATCATCGTTGTGAGGTTGTGTGAGATGTGGGTTTTAATGTGAGAATGTGACGCTTAGGACTTGTTACTACAGGATTATCCTTTTGTCCCTAAGCCTCTACATTCTAACTCGTTAGCGGAATAGGAGCTCGGACCGTGAATGTGGCTTAGCATAGCGTAGCCCCTTATTTTGTCGGCACGCGCGAAGAGGTAGGCTATTCTTGTACTTAGTAAAGCTAGGCTTTCTATACTAACTAGGGGAAATTCTTGTTGTCGAGTTTAGTAGAAATTCACACCTTGTCCCTAGATTTTTCATCACTTCATGAGAACCGGTTTGAGCTAATTGAGATTTCCCGATCTCATCCAAAAAGATAAAAAGTTTATGTTTACGTATATTTGTGTTTGTGTAGGATCGAGTCTAGATTGCATTGCATCATATTGTTGCATCGTTAAAGTGTTTATTGAGTCTTTGTTTGTGTTGAGTCGGCTACTTATGTGGTTTGTATGCAAATGGTGTTTCAAATAGTACGCAAAGTGTCTCGGCTCGTACAATGGTTTGTTGGGAAGAAAGTTTTGAGATTGTGGCCGGTTTTGATATATTTCTCGGGACGCGCAAATGGTAAGTGTGGGGATATCTGATAACTCCACAATCGGCGTTATATTCTTATGTGATTACTTGTTATTTTGCGTGCATTCCGTGGCATTTACATGCGTTTTATGCCAATTCTTGTTAGTTTTGAGCATGTATGAGCATTTGAATGTAATTGTCGAATTTGGGCGCTTTTTCATGTATTTTAAATTATATTTTGCTCGTTTGATCTTCCGGTATATTTTAGTGTTGTGGATTTCAAGAACCGGGAGCTCGGAGCGGGAAATTTAGAGCGGAAGCGAACTTCGGAAGTGAGGAATGCTCAAGAGACATGCTCGGGAAGTTGGACGAAAGGGAAGAGCTTGAAAAGTGAAGAAAAAACTACATGGAGAAAAGTCTTCTCATGAACACTATAGGTGTTCACAAGAACAACAACACTTAGAAGATTTTCAAGGCTCAAGCAAGTGTTCACACGAGCAGAAAACATATTCACAGGAGCATGTTCACAGGAGCAGAAATAGTTTTCACAGGAGCATGTTCACAGGACCAGAAATAGTGTTCACAGGAGGGTGTTCGTGCGAACAGATCGACTGTTCACATGAACAGAATCTGAAAATTCAGCCAAATTCTTGGGGTTCATTTTTAATACTTAGAAACTTGTTTAGAAAAATTGGGAAGCGTATTTGGTGACCTAGGGACGTTTTTTGGGCAAAAGACATTGTAGAAGATGTGCTTGGAGCTTTGGAGCGTTCTTGGAGCTTTGGATCATTCGTTTGGATTCTCTACTCTTCTTTTACTTTAGTTTTTGCTTATGATCAACTTGAAACTTATTATTTTGATCATGAGTAAGCGTAGCTAAACACTCTATTCGGTATATCTCGTAGGGAACTAGGGTTTGACACCACGTTTTGGTGATTTATGGATTTGGTTTCATGCTATATAGCTTAATTGATTGTGGTTCGTTTAGTTATGTACGATTTATGATCTTAATCCTTCTTTCGTATTTTTAGACGTAGCAATAGGATTGATTTAGGTTATGAACGTTAGAGGAATCAATGTTTATTTCCGGAACTTGAATCGTGTACTAGCTATATCTAGGGTTGAGGAACCTTGCTAGTTGGCTAAAAACTAAGAGTAGATCACAAGAACTTAACGCGCATTTAAACTTGAGTAGGCTAGAGGAATCAGGTATAAGGGTTTAAATACTGTCTTTGGTTGAGGAAACTTCAAAGTAATTATGCTCGTTTAGCTAAATAAAACGCATTCGTGTTACTTGAACATAAATCCTAAGTGGTGTGAATTCCCTAGTGACCCGTAGAGATATCCTGACTTGTCCACTTATTAAGTAAATCTTAAAATCATTCTTCGTTAATCGTGAATCCATTCACCTGATTAATTGAGATATTTTTCTTTTATTGTTAGTAGAATTATAAAACAAATCAACACGCTTTGCCCACACAAGGTTAAGAAATATCAACTAGTTTACAAGAAGTCCCTTGGGTTCGACAAACCAGGATTTACCGGATTTATTACTACACGCGACGGTCACTTGCAGTTGATTCGTGTCATTGGGGGTGTTACGGCTAGTATATTTCAAGGCCTTGAAACAGCTTTCAAAGCCTTGAAACTGACTGAGCTTTATATGCATGAACTTAGGGGGAGTTTTTTATCTTAATTCAACTCCTAAACCCCTGTTCATGATTAGATGATATTCGATGATGAAAGACAAAGTATTTTGACATAGTTTGCAGTATCTAACATCATCTGTTTGACTCAGGGAAGTTTCTTTCCTAATTGTCAAGATTTGTTTCCTAACCAGAGTTTTGCAGGAAAGGAAATTATATGGAGAATTGGTTCTGTGATCAATCCTGCTGTGTTTGGAAGTTGCATAACAGTTGTTTATATAATATCAAATCAGTATCCTTGAAGATATTGATCAAACTATCCGTTGGAGAAGTTGTTGGAGAAGTCAAAGCTGAAGCTACAAAATAGAAAGTTTGTTAAAGAGAATATCCCGAAGATCCTCATTTCAAACTGCTCTATAAAAAGAGGGAAAGCTGAAGCATTGCAATGAGACAATTAGAAGAGACACTCAGAAACACTCAAGGATTGGCAAGCAACAAAGAAGCAGCTTCATCTCTCTCAATCCAATCATCAGAAGAACACTGCATACTAACTGCAGATTCAGTTCTTCTCTTCTGAACTTCATTTGTATATCATTTTGATAATACTTCTAGCTCTTATTCTCAAGTATTGTCCAAAGTGAAAAATAGAGAATTCTTAGTTAATCAGATAGCTAGAGCAGGTACTAGATAGGTTAGTGAGAACCACAAGCTGTAACAGAGTAAGGCATCTCTCTGTGCTTGAGATCTAGGGCTTAGCAGTGGATAAATAAGAATTGTGTTGAACATCCTGCAGGGAGAAGATCCCTGAGGTAGAGACGTATGTCCAAGTGGACAGAACTCTATATATCTTGTGTCTCTTGCATTTACATTTCAGTTGCATGCTTAGAACTTTTGCAGCATTCAAAACAGTTTCAGTTCAAGGGTTTGAAACTCATTTCAAGGCCTTGAAATAGACTTATTATTTTCATACTCTAACTGTTTTCATTCCAAGGGATTGAAACTCATTTCAAGGCCTTGAATAAATTTACAAATCTTTTGAAACCACTATTCTTGCAAGATTAGCAAAAGTTTGCATACTATATTCAACCCCCCCCCCTTCTAGAGTATTGATCCCGTATTTCCACCTACTGTACACCCCTTCATGTTTTCTTATATTAATGTACGTTTATGAACTTTTATTGATCATTGTGGTTTGATCAGTATTCCAGTCATAATCAAGCTATGTAGGTTCTATTTTAAATTTTTAATTATATATTTATTCATATAGTATAGAAATATATATTTATATATTATTACAAGAAATAAGCGGTTTAACCGGTTGAACCACCGGTCCGACCTGTTGAACCATAAACCAATGCTTCACCGTTTCGATGACCGATACGGTTTTTAAAACTTTTTCTATGTCTATTCGTAGTGCCTATAATGTGTTATTTGCTATCGGATTGAGTTGAGTAAATATAACAAGCCTTGCGTGCCTGGTTTCTTTCTTATGAAAATAAGATTTTATAATTTGTCTCAAAATGTGTTTTGTGTATTACATGCTATACTTGGTTTCAGCTATATTTTGAAATGATTCTTTGAAACTGTCACACGAAAATAATAATGCGTAAAGTGGAAAGAGTTGTACGGGAACTTTATTATTGTCGATGTTGACTGACTTCGGCATGTGATTATTATTGTCGATTTTGACTTCGGTCACTCGGCCAGTGATTATTATTTTTCATGTTGATTTCAGTCACTCGGCCTGTGATTATTATTGTCGATGTTGGCTACGGTCACCCGGCCTGTGTATTTTAACCCGGTCGCAACCTGTCGGGTCACTCCATGTCTCAAGCCGCAAGAAGTCTTAGGGGGTACCGGCACTTAAGGTCTTGGATGCTTGGTGATGGATAGTTCTTCCCCGTATCAACTAATGAATAACATGGTATTTCTGTATTGTATGTTTATTAATGGGACACTGGAAGACTGTAAGTTAATTAGAAATTCTTTTTTTGGATATTGGATATGGACAGAAACGTCCATGTGGATAATATATTGGAAAAGGGTAAAAGACACTGACCACCCCTGAGTTTAGGCATAATCCACGCCGCTACCCTGGGTTTTGGATAAAGACACTCACACCCCTGAAACGGAATATTCCTCGGACACCGCACCCTTCTGTCATATTTTGTTAGAAAAGTGCGTGTGTAGACACGCAAAATTTGCGGCCAATTAAATAGTACCACATGTCTCTTATCGCCTAATTAAATGGTGGGATCAAATAGCACTCGTTGCCAAATTGCTACCCTTAAGTAATAATTAAGAAAGGACTAAATTGTAAATGAGATAAAGTCTTATTTACAATCAAGGACTGCTTATGGCGACGCCACGTCACTACATAAACATGGCGACAAGTCGACAAGTAAGGCCAATCAAGGAGTGCCACTTGTCAAAATGATGCAGCTATCAAGACTAGCAAGATCGGTCAATCACATTGAGCCACTTGTCAAATTGATGCAGAAAGTAAATAAATAAATAAATATTATTTATTTTCTACCTTGGCCAACAAGCCAACCCATGCCTATATAAAGGAGCCATCCCTAGGCATATGGGACACACACTACATCTTGCAAGGAGAGAGCTCTAAAGATAAAGCTGCTAAAGCCCTGAAGAGTTCATACATCCACAAGATCTTCACCAACGATCTTCGAGACCTTCGAAGATCATACCCACGTTCTTCGCGAACTTTGAAGATCTTCGTCAACGATCTTAGAGACCTTCGAAGATCCTACCCACGTTCTTCGCGAGCTTCGAAGACCTTCACCAACGATCTTCGAGACCTTCGAAGATCCTACCCACGTTCTCCGCAAACTTCGAAGATCTTCACCAACGATCTTCGAGACCTTCGAAGATCCTACCCGCGTTCTTCAAGACATTTGAAGATATTCAATCAAGTTCTTCGCATTCTTCAAGACCTTCAACGCGTTCTTCGCCGAAATCGAAGAATGCCTACTCGTTTGATCCGAGATCAATCTGCGAAGCCCTCGTTCGACGTTTCAGGAGAAGAATCAGGGGATTTAATTTCTGTTTAGAAATTTACTACAGAGATTGTAATCCGCTATATTTATTACATCAATAAAATATATTTGACACCGAATTTCTCGCTTTTGTTTCCATTAACATAAGTTTGTGTGTACAAATTTTTGCACGCCCAGTGGGACATCGCTGCCCCTCATCTCTTCTCCTCAAGTACAAGTGTTCGGGATGTCCCCTACAAAGAAAAACGAACTTCCATCGCTCAAGGCTGGAGACACCAAGTCTTCAAATTCAGAAATAAACTCTGGAATCCAAGTCACTCGTCCAATAACTCGCAGTATGTCTAAGACCATGTCAACTGCTGGGGGCAAGGAAGATGGCGTTTCCTCGGAGAAGTTGCAGTCACATGCACCCAGCCCTCAGGAGTCTTCTGCTTCCCACAAGTCGAGGGAGGAAAGTTGCCAAGGCAACTCTAAATCCGGCACTAAGGGTACTCAGTATAAACCGACTTGTGATCAGGAGGATGATATCAGCATACACGTCATGACTACTAGCGCGGTGCCTCTCGAAGAGCAAGTAGCAAACCTCACCAAGGGCCTTGAAGACTTAAAGAAAATTGTGGAAGTACGTGATGTTCAACTCGCAAATCTGATTGAAAAACTCGACACCCGCGAAGAAGCAATTCAAGTGTATGAACATGCTCTCAAGGTCGCACCAGAAGCTATAACGATGAATAGTGGGCAAGAAGCGTGACCAAGTGTGCAATTGTCACCCAATGGCACCATTCCTCTCGATCAACTACAAGAGATCATCATGAACACCATGAGTGGGAGTCCTGGAGTACCGTTGACTTCATATAAGTCCTAAATCAAGCCTTACACGGAGAGAATCGAGAAGTTAAACATTCCGGATGGTTACAATCCACCTAAGTTCTTGCAATTCTCAGGCAAAGGAAACCCTAGGCAGCATGTTGCCCACTTCGTTGAGACATGTAACAACGCTGGAACCGATGGAGACCTTCTCGTGAAGCAATTTGTGAGGAATCTTAAAGATGACGCCTTCGAGTGGTATGGTCAGCTTGATCCGAGGTCAATTGATAGCTGGGGGCAGATGGAGCAGGAGTTTCTCAACCGTTTCTATAGCACAAGGCGAACCGTCATCATGGTCGAGTTAACTAACACTCACCAAAATAAAGGCGAGAAAGCAATTGACTTCATAAATCGTTGGAGGAACCTCAGCCTTAATTGCAAGGTTAAACTCTCGGAAGGCTCGGCTATAGAGATGTGTATCCAAGGAATGAATTGGGGTCTTCGATACATACTTCAAGGAATAAGGCCAACTTCTTTCGAGGAACTAGCCACTCGTGCTCATGACATGGAACTTAGTATTGCGTCAAGTGGAAGCCAGGGACCACCGCCTTTTGAAGCGTGGAAAGATGGAGGCAAACAAGATTGTCATAAAGGCGGGAAGTTCACGCTTAAGGCCGTCAATCAAGAGTCCATGGTTGTCACCACCACGCCAATAAAGCTACCGGATAAGGCAAAGAAGAATTATATGGTCAATTCTAATGCAGAAAAGACACCATCACGACCTACACTCAAAGAATTGCAGTCAAATGTGTACCCATTTGCCGACGAAGAAGTTCATGCGATGCTCGAACAGTTGGTGGAACTAAAGATCCTCGAGCCTTTGGAGTCAAAATGACCTGAGGAAGCCGACAAAGTAAACGATCCCAGGTACTGCAAGTACCATCGTATCCTTAGTCATCCTACCACGAAGTGCTTCGTACTCAAGGATAAGATCATGCAACTTGTCAAGGAAGGGAAGGTCTTGCTGGAAGAAGAAAGTGGATATGCTGCAGCAAATGTGACCTCCATCTTGGTTGAACCATTCGAATGGCGAGTAGAAAAGAACTCTTGCAAAATGCTACTAGGGGAATCACCTATTAGCGCCAAGAAGGAAGGAAAGCAGCAAAGTCATGCACAAAGAACCTCTTCTCAAAATGGGGGCAATCGTTGCATAAAGATGAAGGTAAACAAACCCAAGGACGAACGAAGGATGCAAGTTACTCAGAAGAAGAGGTGTGTCCAACGTCAAAGTAGGCCAACACTGCATAATGATCGTCATACATGTTCATGTACTGACTCAAAGATGCGCGAGGTGGAGAAGGTATGGAAAAGGAAGAAACCCCAGCCAACGCAGCTCTCTCCAGACAAGTCGGCTATCTCCTTAAAGCATGAACAAACTCAAGATGAAGGATTCCTCCAAGGCATGAAGCTGAAGAAGGATTCTCCAAGTGAAGTTAAAGCGGCCCCATCACAGAAAATAAAGAACTCAAGTGTGAAGACACTAGTTCTTTCTTTAGTTCAATGGCCATGAAGGATTCACAACAAACTAAAGATAAAGCAAAGTGATGTGAAGTGCGTGGACTTCACTACTCCAAGACCAAAAAATTGATACAAGAACGCTCCTGGAAAAGAGCCTAAACTTTCTCCGTCTTCTCATATGAAGATTGGTCAAAGCTCCTGGATAAGAGCCTAAACTTTCTCAATCTTTTCATGTGAATATTGTCCACCGCTCCTTTAGCACGAGCATAAAATGCCTCAACACTCCCTTAGTACGAGCACAAACTGCTTTACCGCTCCTTTAGTACGAGCATAAACTGCTTCACAGCTCTGGCACGAGCATAAATTGCACCACCGCTCCTTTAGTACGAGCATAAACTGCTTTACAGCTCCTAAGGAATGAGCATAAACCGCTTCGCCACTCCTTGCACACAAGAGTATAAACTGTGAACGCACCCCAAATGGAACTACATTCGACTTGATCCTCGAAAGGGTACGTAGGCAGCTTGAGGCATTGCCTTGAGTGCAGTCGTAATCATAAAAAAATAATAATAACTTCCTCCTCAAACTTTGGGTTGTGACGAACGTGCTTTCCATTTATACGCGTCTTCAACTTATCTTGATGATCGACTTGATTAATTAAAGATGGTTGTACGAAATACCAGAATCCTCAAGCTAAGATAGGAGCTCGCACTCTTTCGAACATGGTGAAGTATAAGCGCTCACGTTACAGTGTTGGAAATAATATGAAAAGATAAAACAAAAAGAAAAAACAAAAGAAAAACAAAAACAAAAAAACAAAAGAAAGCAAATGCCTCTCACGTCTAAGTATTTGACACCATTGGAGTGTATTGTTGTTTATCCACCGTTAAGATGGAAGGAAATTAGTGCACTGCAGTGAAATTACCAATTCACTGTAACAGGGTGCATTGGTAATACTCTATCATGTATGTACTTGATACATTAAGAATGCCTTCATGGGACTCAAAGGTGGAATTAAACGCTGGTGGGTACAGGGTACACACAAAACGCGAAATGAAGAACCACTAGGAATAGCTACTTCCGTTCTCTCTCAAACTGTCCGACATGAACATGACGTGTAAAGCATACAAAAAATGATGGTTACATGGAGAAGGAAGGAGCAGCAGATACACTAGCAAAACATTAGCGACGAAATAGAGCCAGAAGCACCGTGGCCATGGTAATATATCGGCTCTAGTGATGGTAACTTGACAATGACATTAAGTGAAGGTTCCACCAGGGGCTTTCATCCTCCTCTCCTCCAAAAGCGGACACTGTGGTCGTGTCAATCGAATGGCTTGTCGTCACACTTGGTTGCTCAACAGACCTAGTGGCTCCTTCGTCAGAAGTACATCAGAAGTGGTGCCGCAAGCGACATCCTTCTAAGTGTTGAGAATCTCTGTGGCGGCTAGCTCAGCCCCTTTTCGGTCCTCAATGACATGAGGACAGTGCCAGCAAGGATTCATGCTAAGTATTGATAACCTCCATGGTTGTGATGGACATCATGTCTTCGTTGCGTGAATGAACCCAAGGCTCCTCAGTGATGTAACACCCCTCGATTCCCGAGCTTTCCGTTCCGGTCCGGAGAGCCCACGAGGGTGCTACTCAAAATGATGCGGCGGAAATCAAGAACAATACATCCCATTATATATTACATACTGATAATTGTCTTCAACATGATGTACACTATTATACAAGGTGAAATTAAAATAAGAGTTCGACATAATAAAAGTGCTACCAAATACTAGATAAGTTCGCGATTCCCTTATTCCCAGCTCCCAGCTTCTAGACCTGCGGGGGAATGAAACAAAGACCGCAGTTTTTCGAAAGTTAGCAAGAAATGCTGAGTGAGATACACCTTAGCATGTAAAAACCGGAAGGTTAAGAAAGGCTGCAGGGTCACATATTTAAAAAAATACAATTCAGGAGTAACGGAGAATGAGTGTAACATCGTAAACTCAAAACAAGTAACAACATCGTCAAATAATGATAGTTTCCCCGTGGAAAAAATTCTGTTTACCATGATACGTCATAAGCATCCATTCATATCTCTCACAAATCACATAGTCATCCACGCATGGCTTACGAATAACATCTTTCCAAACACACTAATCGAACTATCAATTATTGCACAGTACCCTGGTAGACCAGTGACCACAAGCAGACATACTAGACCTTAAGTGTTGCAACACCCTCCTAAGAGCGTCAATCAAAGGAGTGGTACCTAGATGCTGGACCCTAGCCAACAAGGCAAAGAGCCGGGGCACACGAAGTCCCGCATTTTAGGGACCTGAGCCCAAGGGATCGAAACATGAGGGGCACGCGGAGTCCCGCATTTTAGGGACCTGAGCCCAGGGGATCGAAACCCGATAAGTAACATAACTGGTTCCGGTACATGCGAATCATTTTACTTTACTCCGGGGATCGAACCCGAATATCTCTTTAGGGACTAAGCCCAGGGAATCATCACCCAATAACATCACATGTTCGTACAATATTACGTTATCATTGAATTTCGACCAAGTGTGACAAGTATTTCAAAATCATATAATATTGCGAAGGTTTAAAACAAGTAAACACATTTATAGAGTAGGGGATGAAATACGACAACTATTTTCCATGTAGGCAAGTAGTCGACACGAAAGAAGCTGGCACGGAAGGCTAAGCATGTAAAACTCACCTGATGCTGACTCAGCAGTTAGTACGTAGGATGGTCGACAAAGCCAATGTCCACAAATCCGTCGCCTACAATTAGTCAATCATCTAGTCATGACGCCTGTAGTTCTAAACGAGTAAATGCACAAGTCCTATATGAGTGCTCGGCTAGGACGAAAAGTCAAATCTAACCCTCACGATCCCCAAAGTGAAATTGTTACGATAACATACTTATTAAATATCGGTTAACCCATAAAATATCAATATTTTACTTACAATTTATTTAGGAAAATAAGGATTAACACTTTAAAAATATTGCTAAAGTATTATTCGACAACTATTTATTATTTAGTATTCAGTTATACTATTTATAAGAAATTTCATGACATTCACAAAACAACGGTTTAATAATATATACATTTCTTTTGTTAATGAAATTGTTTCCAAAATTATTTAATTTACATCTAAGAATACTCAATTTTAGCAAGCTCATTTATCGGAAAAGAGATTATAATTATTTAAAGCTCTCTATTTGTTTAAATAGAAATTAAGGTGTCATTTATTATGAAAACATTAGCTTTAGCAATTATATAATCATATATATACAAAACAATTATCCTTTTTGTTAACTTATCTTCCGAGAGAAAGAGTTATAACTCTTATTATAACTAATTTCTTATTTATAAAAATGTCACTTATTACTTTCATTATAAACACATATGTACATACATATAAACAAAAGTGTAATTTTGTTAACTTCTTTATCTACTTTCCAACAAAACAAGCTATATTACTTAGTAATAACAAATTTCTAACTTATAGAGATTTAACTCTTTATTTTCTTTATAAACATATTTATTTATAATAATTATTTAACAACAAATAGTAATATACATTAATATAAATAAAGTGTTAATAATAAAAGAAAAATGCAGCTTATGGAAAAGGCAAGGGGCTCCCCCAATATCACCACCACATGTTCTAGACAGTTTCAGTTCTTACACTATATACCCTCCAGGTTTTCGAAAAGACACTTTAACCCCCTAGCATGAAAACACCCAATCTCTTCGATCAAAACGTGGATTCAAGTCCTAAAACATGATTTCGATTACAAATAACGACTTATGGGAAGGTTTAGAGCATACCCACGCCAAAAATATCGAGAAACGGCCGAGAAATGGGTCGGGTCGAGTCACCCGTCGAGGTTGCCGGTGGTGGAGCTCGATGGTAGTGCTCCGGCGGTTCTTGGCTGCAGCTAGGGCCTCCGGGTGGTTGGTCGGACCTTCTGGAGGCTGAGGATACGGAGGGAGGAGGCTGGGTGGCGCCGATTGAGTTGGGCCAAAACTCGTCGCCGGAAACAATGGAGTTCGGCCGGCGGCGAGGTGGTTCTGCTGCGGTTTTGGCCGCTTTTTATTCGTCTTTTTGTTGCTGCTAGGGTCAAAACTCAGTGGGTAATCGTGATAGAGGGAGGACGAGGAGAAAGATGGAGGTGGTGGCGGTCCTTGTTGGTTCCCGACCGTGAAGGTGGTCGGCGATGGTGGTGGCAATTTCTATTGTTGCTACTGTTGCTATCTCTGTTACTGAACAGAGGGCAGAGAGAGGGAGAAGAGAGAGGTAGCAGTGGGGCGGAGTGGGGTTGGAGATTGTGGTGGTTTCGGTGGTGATGGTGTCGGAGGTCGCGGTGGTGGCTCGGTCTTCTCTGCCAGCTGCTGTTGCTGCTAGTCGCTGTTGTGGATGAGGTGGTGGATGTGGTTTCCGGTGGTGGTGGTTGTTCTCGGCGGTGATGGTGGTGGTGGGTCTCTTGGACAAAACAGAGGAGAGAGAGAGAGAGAGAGAGAGATGTGGGTGGTGGTGGTGATGGGCTTGGGCAGAGAGGGAGAGTGGTGGAGATGGAGGTGAGGGTGGAGGTGGTCTCCGGGGCTGGGGTGCTGCCGAAGAAGAGAGGGAGAGAGAAGGCTGGTTGTGGTGGTGGAGGCGTTGGGCGTGGTGGTGTTGGTTTCGGCAATGGAGGAGAAGAAGGAGATGGATAAATGATTAAATAGAAGAGAAAGAATGAGAAGAATACATAAACAAATGGATGCGGAGAATGTTACGTAAAAGTGGGAGAAAATTTTGTGCAGGTTTGTTGGAGATTGGGGAGAGTGATAACCCCGTTTACGGTGTTATATTTACACTTCAAAAGTTGCCGTTTTGCGTGATTTGCGGGTAATTTATGTGAGAAATAAGCTATGATGTTGAGGAATTTGTTAGTTGGAGCTTATTGTGTCTAATTGCTAAGTCCGGGCGTTTTCTAGTATATTTGAGCGATTAATTGTCATATTTTATACCCGGTATTTGTAGTTGTTGATCCTCAGGTACCGGAGACTCGAAGCATGAATTGGAACGGAAGACGAACTTCGGAAAATGAAAAAGCTCGAGAATTGACAAGAGATGAAGAAAAGAGAGCAATTGAAGCACCAGACTATCAATCACATAACCAACCTCCAATCTCATCTCTGTTAACTCTCTACCAAAACTCCACATATTACCAACACATAAAACTCACTACCTGAACCAAATACACCACTGTTACACCAATTATCCACCATTATACAACCTACACCGACCACCAGACCTCAATCATCAACATAACAACCATTACTAACTCAGCTTCACCTAAACATTCACCAACTCCACAACAATAACCAAACTCCACCAAAACACCTTCCCTGCCAATTCAACCCGCCTGCAACTCCATTGCCATTACCCCCTTAACAACCATCACCACCACCAATTACCCACTGCCTCATCTTTGCCACTACACCACAGCAGTGCATCACCGAACCAAAACAAACCACAACCATTCACCCAACACCACCGTAACCCACCTGAAATCAGCAGCCAATCCCTGAGACCAAAACCGCGACCAAAATCAGAGCCATTCACAGCAGCAGCACCGTCCAATCAAACCAGATCAGACCTACAACAAGACTCAGCAGAGAAGACGAATAAGAACCCAGAGAAAGAAGAAACTGAGCCATGGCCGCAATCAGAAGAGATCAGTCTCCGATCAAAATCAAGAAGAAACCCCGATGGAGAATCAAACCCAGCAGCAGCGAACAGAGAAGCCCAATTGATCGCACGATCATCCTTCCAGGTCGTGTGATCACCAACCCAACACTTGGCCGAATGTGGAGAAGAAAAAAAAAGAGAACTTACCGTTTTTGGCGATCAGAGTCTTGATCGTGCGATCAGAGAGGCAGGAGAGAAGTCGTACGATCTGAGAAATTGGTCGTGCGATCTCCTGTAGCCAACACACGGGGAAAAATAAAGCTGCGGGTTCTTTTGTTTAAAAGCCTAGGGTTGAGTTTTAAATCTCCCACAACTTTGGAGGGGCAAAAAGTGAAAATAAACTAATTCCTAGTACTTAGGAAAGAGGAGGGGCTGTGTTGGAGGATTCGGATCATTCAACGGGAAAAGAAGGAGACAGACGTGAGAAGAAGGAGGAGACGGAGAAGACAGAGCCACCATTGAAGCTTCTTGCGTTTGATTTCTTCTACTCTCTCTCTTAGTCAATATTAATGGAGAAACTCTTTGTTTTTGCTTATTCAACTATGAGTAGCTAAACACTTTTGCTAGGCATCTCGATTTGAGAACCTAGGGTTCATGTAAACGATGAATAGTATCCGGATTTAATCTTTGCTTCATGATTTCTTGATTTCTTCTTTTGAATCAATTCTAGTTTCTTGTTTATGTTAGTAATCCTAATTGAGTGACACGATTAGGAGATAAAACTAGGGTTCAAGAACTAGGGTTTCACTCAATAGTTGATTCATGCTTAAAGTTAGCTTATTTTTATTCAATTGTTCTTGTTCTATGCTTAATCTTTAGTATGAATGGAGTAGCTACCCGGACGTGCTAGCTAATTAGATGAGTGCACGACAGTGACTCAACCTAATTGTGTAGAGAACTTGAACATCAATCCCGTATCACTGAGACTGAGAAGAGACGTGTTAGGATTGGCCAATTGTGGGTAGATTCGGTAGGTGAGATTCGACGGTTTCGTGCAACGGTGGACCGACAGGACCCGTTGTCGTGCATGTCGTTAGCCTACTAGAACGGACCGGTAGACACATGAGACCGATAGGAGATTGTATTCTACCGTGAAGTAGAATGACTTGAGACCGGTAGGAGATAGTCAGCGCTGTTACCCGGCTTAATTAGAATATAGTTAACGTGTTGCTTAGATAGTCCGGAAATCGTTTACAACCCTAGGTGATCAGCGAGATTGCCTAGTCCTCTCCACTAATTGATTAAGAATTCTCTTAATTCCAGTTTATTATTTATTTCTGACTTTATTACAGCCACTTGTTTGGGGGTGGCAACACCACAAATCATCACTTTTTACTCTAGTTACCGAGTGAACTACTCTAAATTGTTTAAGTATAAACTTGTTGCAAGATTGTCCTCGAGGGTTCGACAACCCGGAGTCCTAAAAATACTCCACTCTTACTACTTGACCGTGCACTTGCGCATACGCGTTAGTAAATCCGCGTCAAGTTTTTGGCAAATTGCAACGCAATTATCTGCTAGAGCACCTGGTTCTCTACCATCTGACACAGAGAATGTGCGCTAGGTAAATGCCATTACCACTCGCAGCGGGGTTTCGTTGACTGATCCACCATACCCGAGCCATGCTAGAGCTGAAGCATCAAAAGCTAAGGAGCATGAGATCTTCGATTCTGAGAAGACACATGTCATGGTCCCCCAATCAAAGGGCATGACTCCACGGGATGAGGGAAATTCCAATGAGGTATTACCACGACCCTCTTCTTCTAAAGATATACCTTTTCCATTGAAAACTAGGAAGAAGAAGGATGACTCCGAGGAGTACAGGAGATTTCTCAATATTTTCTCCAAACTGCACATCAATATTCCTTTGATTGAGGCACTGCAGAAAATGCCTAAGTATGCGCGGTTTATCAAGGATGCAATCTATGGGAGAAAAGCTATGGATAACTTTCAGACAGTAAAACTAAATGAGCAGGTGAGTTCATGTGTCTTGCATGGGCTACCCAAGAAGAAGAAAGATCCAGGTAGTTTTGTTATTGAGGCTACACTTGGCGGGGCATATACAGGCAGAGCTCTATGTGATTTGGGGGCAAGTGTAAACTTGATGCAACTCTCAATATTTAAAAAGCTAGGTGTGGGGGAGCCTAGCAAGACCTGGATCAATCTGCAATTCGCAGATAAGTCATCCAAGAAGGCCATTGGGGTGGTAGAAGACTTACTTGTGAGGGTTGGTAGTTTGATCATGCCGGCAGATTTTGTGATCCTTGACATGCCAGTTGGTGACGTTCCGATCATTCTTGGTAGGCCCTTTCTGGCTACCGGTCGGACTTTAATTGATGTGGAGAATGGAGAGTTGATCATGAGGGTCAATGATACTGTGGAGACCTTTCAGGTTTTCAAACCGACTCCCCAGTACACTTATGAGGTGAAGCCAGACTTTCCATTTCCTGTGAAAGTTGTGCGTGGGATTTCAGAGCTGACACAGGAAGATCCGCCAGATCCTAAAGGTAAAGAATCGAGTGTGCAGGCGCACGAGGTAGTCATGAGTGTCCGGCTCCAGAAGTTGGATGCGACACGACCTGCCAAACCACCTTTCTGAGGCTCATGAGGTAACATGGTCGGGCCGTCGACCTTAAATTACAAAGCGCTGCTTGGGAGGCAACCCATGTAGAGTAGGATGCTTTATGTTTTTTTTATGTATTTATGAGTTCTCTATATTTGACTATGAGGGGTGAGAGAGAGTGGACTTATTTTTTCAATCAGTGTGCAGGGACACAGGTACAGAAGACGCACCAGATTCCCCTTCTTGATGTGCATGCTAGAGATTGCACGAAATTGGGGAAAGAAAAAGTCCCACAGGATTATGCATAAAAGAATAGAGAATTGCTCGAGGTCGAGGAGTGATTCCAATATGTTGATTGCCACACGCATGAGAGGGCTACAATTTATATCCTAGCCGCACATCGGAATCCGGGCGCGTATAGACTTCTCCGGAAATTGTCAACGGTCCACAAGACCCCTTCTTGTTGCAATTTCGCGGCAACGGTGCCCATGTAGGTCCGGGCACCCAGGTACCTCTAACACTCTCTTTCCTGTCTACATTTTTGAGCGATGAATGTAGCAATCCACCGCCTACACATTTAAGCGATGAGTCCTCCTTCATTATCTCTAAATTCGTTGAGGACAACGAAACGCTTAAGTGTGGGGGGGTTTGTATCTATGTTCACTAGTCATGTCTTTGTTTGCATCGCCTTGTTACATATAGTTATGTGTTCATATTGTGTTGGTTTGTGGTAGGAGTGTGTAGTTTATGAATTTTGTTAGCACTTTTACATTATTGAGTCCCTTACCCAAAACTTGTGTTTAATTGAGTTGGCCAAAAGCATATAGAGCTAGGAAATATAAAAAAAAAAAAAAAAAAAAAAAAAAAAAAAAACATCATAAAATTTTAATTTTTTGAGAAAGGGCAATCGAAGAAAGTGAATGTGGAGAGGGCTTAATGATAGAATTCCTTAGGAATATGAAAATCTGAGGTGAGGTAGACGCGAGAATCTGGAGTAGGAAGACTTATAGGGCTAATGCACATTAGAACTGCGAGTAGCTGCCTCTCAGACTAGTTATCCTACTAGCGCTACACCACCGTCACTTAGGTAGTCGTCAACCCTCCTCGTAGTGGCAACGGAACAGCTGTGCGAGTGATGTTTATGGGGGCCTCACGTCCCGTCTCCATCTCCTAGGTCCACTAGTTACCCCTATTGATCCGTTTACCCCTTTTATTCACAGCCTCTAGCCTAGGAAGCCTTTCATTGTGACTTTCATCACTTGTTAGAATGGTCCTTTCCTATGCGTCATGATAGAGGGAGTTGAGTTAGGGAGGTTTGATGAGGGTGAGCTGATTTGATACATCTTACGTGGATTCTCTTACATGTCGTCTTTTGAGGGGATGTGAGGGTGAGTTAGAGACGGTAGCACACTTCAGTGTGGCGGTGAGTCGTGTCCTTACACCACGATCACAGGTGGAGTACCGTAGTGCGTGATATTTCTTCCGCACGTCATGGGGTGGGGGTCGGTTGATCTTATAGGAGGCTGTGCTTATGCTTTATTTATATTCTCTATATCTTAGGTGATGAGGAGGATCGGTTGGAAAAGCACGTTTACACATTGACTACTGGGTTCGTGATTTGCTTTGCATCAAGTGTGGGGGTGTCGACATCTATGTTATTACATCACTAATTTGACACATTCCACCCCCATGTTATCTAATTCTGATACTTGATCTCCTCGGATATTACTATCGTATTGTCGGCTCCATGTGCTTAATGTTAATGTGTGGAAATGAAAAAAAAAAAAAAAAAAAGAGAAAAAAAAAGAGTAAAATAGAAAGTGAAAGTGAAATTGAAAGGGAATAAAGGAGCAAGCTTGAAATTGAAGACCGGGGAGATTAGCTATTGTTCGAGATCACTTCTTCACATTTGTGGTCGCGAGAACGGCGTTGCACCAAGATTGAGGGAATGAGGGCCGGAGTAGTGAGATTCGGTGGGGTTCCTTGGATTTTGGTGAGGGAGTGTGAGAATCGGGTTTTGTGAGTTATATCATGACGTCTAGAACTACGCTTCTAATATCCTATCCTACCCGTCCTAAACCGTCAGCAATTTAACCCGTGGATAAATAGCTCGGAAGGTAAGTGCTAGGGATATGTTTGATGAGTGTGCGGAAGCAGCATTTTTTTGTGTTCGTGCCCGTTCTGTCTAACGAAACTGGCCGCAAGTTCTACCGATCACCAAAGTTATAGAACTTCCGAGGGAATATGAGAGCCTTATGACTTGCCGGTTTACTTTTTGAGATTGCCCAATCTCTAAATAAAAAAAAAGAAAAAAACAATGTGTTGTTTTAGTATTTGCATTGTGAAATATCGAGTTGCATTGTTTATAGTCATGTAGTTTGCATAGTCGTGTGTGTGAGTTGTTTGTGTCACATGGCTAGTAAAATTGTATGCAAACGGTGGATTGAAAGATCATAGTGTGAGGATGTTTTTGATTATGCTTGGGACGCGCAAAAAGGTATTGTGGGGGTATTTGATAACCCCGTTTACGGTGTTATATTTACACTTCAAAAGTTACCGTTTTGCGTGATTTGCGGGTAATTTATGTGAGAAATAAGCTATGATGTTGAGGAATTTGTTAGTTGGAGCTTATTGTGTCTAATTGCTAAGTCCGGGCGTTTTCTAGTATATTTGAGCTATTAATTGTCATATTTTATACCCGGTATTTGTAGTTGTTGATCCTCAGGTACCAGAGACTCGAAGCATGAATTGGAACGGAAGACGAACTTCGGAAAATGAAAAAGCTCGAGAATTGACTAGAGATGAAGAAAAGAGAGCAATTGAAGCACCAGACTATCAATCACATAACCAACCTCCAATCTCATCTCTGTTAACTCTCTACCAAAACTCCACATATTACCAACACCTAAAACTCACTACCTGAACCAAATACACCACTGTTACACCAATTATCCACCATTATACAACCTACACCGACCACCATACCTCAATCATAATCATAACAACCATTACTACCTCAGCTTCACCTAAACATTCACCAACTCCACAACAATAACCAAACTCCACCAAAACACCTTCCCTGCCAATTCAACCCGCCTGCAACTCCATTGCCATTACCCCCTTAACAACCATCACCACCACCAATTACCCACTGCCTCATCTTTGCCAACACCACAGCAGTGCATCACCGAACCAAAACAAACCACGACCCTTCATCCAACACCACTGTAACCCACCTGAAATCAGCAGCCAATCCCTGAGACCAAAACCGCGACCAAAATCAGAGCCATTCACAGCAGCAGCACCGTCCAATCAAACCAGATCAGACCTGCAACAAGACTCAGCAGAGAAGACGAATAAGAACCCAGAGAAAGAAGAAACAGAGCCATGGCCGCAATCAGAATAGCTCAGTCTCCGATCAAAATCAAGAAGAAACCCCGATGGAGAATCAAACCCAGCAGCAGCGAACAGAGAAGCCCAGATGATCGCACGATCATCCTTCCAGGTCGTGTGATCACCAACCCAACACTTGGCCGAATGTGGAGAAGAAAAAAAAGAGAACTTACTGTTTTTGGCGATCAGAGTCTTGAACGTGCGATCAGAGAGGCAGGAGAGTACGATCTGAGAAATTGGTCGTGCGATCTCCTGTAGCCAACACACGGGGAAAAATAAAGTTGCGGGTTCTTTTGTTTAAAAGCCTAGGGTTGAGTTTTTAATCTCCCACAACTTTGGAGGGGCAAAAAGTGAAAATAAACTAATTCCTAGTACTTAGGAAAGAAGAGGGGCTGTGTTGGAGGATTCGGATCATTCAACGGGAAAAGAAGGAGACAGACGTGAGAAGAAGGAGGAGACGGAGAAGACAGAGCCACCATTGAAGCTTCTTGCATTTGATTTCTTCTACTCTCTCTCTTAGTCAATATTAATGGAGAAACTCTTTGTTTTTGCTTATTCAACTATGAGTAGCTAAACACTTTTGCTAGGCATCTCGATTTGAGAACCTAGGGTTCATGTAAACGATGAATAGTATCCGGATTTAATCTTTGCTTCATGATTTCTTGATTTCTTCTTTTGAATCAATTCTAGTTTCTTGTTTATGTTAGTAATCCTAATTGAGTGACACGATTAGGAGATAAAACTAGGGTTCAAGAACTAGGGTTTCACTCAATAGTTGATTCATGCTTAAAGTTAGCTTATTTTTATTCAATTGTTCTTTTTCTATGCTTAATCTTTAGTATGAATGGAGTAGCTACCCGGACGTGCTAGCTAATTAGATGAGTGCACGACAGTGACTCAACCTAATTGTGTAGAGAACTTGAACATCAATCCCGTATCACTGAGACTGAGAAGAGACGTGTTAGGATTGGCCAATTGTGGGTAGATTCGGTAGGTGAGATTCGACGGTTTCGTGCAACGGTGGACCGACAGGACCCGTTGTCGTGCATGTCGTTAGCCTACTAGAACGGACCGGTAGACACATGAGACCGATAGGAGATTTTATTCTACCGTGAAGTAGAATGACTTGAGACCGATAGGAGATAGTCAGCGCTGTTACCCGGCTTTATTAGAATATAGTTAACGTGTTGCTTAGATAGTCCGGAAATCGTTTACAACCCTAGGTGTTCAGCGAGATTGCCTAGTCCTCTCCACTAATTGATTAAGAATTCTCTTAATTCCAGTTTATTATTTATTTATGACTTTATTACAGCCACTTGTTTGGGGGTGGCAACACCACAAATCATCACTTTTTACTCTAGTTACCGAGTGAACTACTCTAAATTGTTAAGTATAAACTTGTTGCAAGATTGTCCTCGAGGGTTCGACAACCCGGAGTCCTAAAAATACTCAACTCTTACTACTTGACCGTGCACTTGCGCATACGCGTTAGTAAATCCGCGTCAAGTTTTTGGCAAATTGCAACGCAATTATCTGCTAGAGCACCTGGTTCTCTACCATCTGACACAGAGAATGTGCGCCAGGTAAATGCCATTACCACTCGCAGCGGGGTTTCGTTGACTGATCCACCATACCCAAGCCATGCTAGAGCTGAAGCATCAAAAGCTAAGGAGCATGAGATCTTCGATTCTGAGAAGACACCTGTCATGGTCCCCCAATCAAAGGGCATGACTCCACGTGATGAGGGAAATTCCAGTGATGTATTACCACGACCCTCTTCTTCTAAAGATATACCTTTTCCATTGAAAACTAGGAAGAAGAAGGATGACTCCGAGGAGTACAGGAGATTTCTCAATATTTTCTCCAAACTGCACATCAATATTCCTTTGATTGAGGCACTGCAGAAAATGCCTAAGTATGCGCGGTTTATCAAGGATGCAATCTATGGGAGAAAAGCTATGGATAACTTTCAGACAGTAAAACTAAATGAGCAGGTGAGTTCATGTGTCTTGCATGGGCTACCCAAGAAGAAGAAAGATCCAGGTAGTTTTGTTATTGAGGCTACACTTGGCGGGGCATATACAGGAAGATCTCTATGTGATTTGGGGGCAAGTGTAAACTTGATGCCACTCTCAATATTTAAAAAGTTAGGTGTGGGGGAGCCTAGCAAGACCTGGATCAATCTGCAATTCGCAGATAAGTCATCCAAGAAGGCCATTGGGGTGGTAGAAGACTTACTTGTGAGGGTTGGTAGTTTGATCATGCCGGCAGATTTTGTGATCCTTGACATGCCAGTTGGTGACGTTCCGATCATTCTTGGTAGGCCCTTTCTGGCTACCGGTCGGACTTTAATTGATGTGGAGAATGGAGAGTTGATCATGAGGGTCAATGATACTGTGGAGACCTTTCAGGTTTTCAAACCGACTCCCCAGTACACTTATGAGGTGAAGCCAGACTTGCCATTTCCTGTGAAAGTTGTGCGTGGGATTTCAGAGCTGACACAGGAAGATCCGCCAGATCCTAAAGGTAAAGAATCGAGTGTGCAGGCGCACGAGGTAGTCATGAGTGTCCGGCGCCAGAAGTTGGATGCGACACGACCTGCCAAACCACCTTTCTGAGGCTCATGAGGTAACATGGTCGGGCCGTCGACCTTAAATTACAAAGCGCTGCTTGAGAGGCAACCCATGTAGAGTAGGATGCTTTATGTTTTTTTTTTATGTATTTATGAGTTCTCTATATTTGACTATGAGGGGTGAGAGAGAGTGGACTTATTTTTTCAATCAGTGTGCAGGGACACAGGTACAGAAGACGCACCAGATTCCCCTTCTTGATGTGCATGCTAGAGATTGCACGAAATTGGGGAAAGAAAAAGTCCCACAGGATTATGCATAAAAGAATAGAGAATTGCTCGAGGTCGAGGAGTGATTCCAATATGTTGATTGCCACACGCATGAGAGGGCTACAATTTATATCCTAGCCGCACATCGGAATCCGGGCGCGTAGAGACTTCTCCGGAAATTGTCAACGGTCCACAAGACCCCTTCTTGTTGCAATTTCGCGGCAACGGTGCCCATGTAGGTCCGGGCACCCAGGTACCTCTAACACTCTCTTTCCTGTCTACATTTTTGAGCGATGAATGTAGCAATCCACCGCCTACACATTTAAGCGATGAGTCCTCCTTCATTATCTCTAAATTCGTTGAGGACAACGAAACGCTTAAGTGTGGGGGGGTTTGTATCTATGTTCACTAGTCATGTCTTTGTTTGCATCGCCTTGTTACATATAGTTATGTGTTCATATTGTGTTGGTTTGTGGTAGGAGTGTGTAGTTTATGAATTTTGTTAGCACTTTTACATTATTGAGTCCCTTACACAAAACTTGTGTTTAATTGAGTTGGCCAAAAGCATATAGAGCTAGGAAATATAAAAAAAAAAAAAAAAAAAAAAAAAAAAAAAAAAAAAAAACATCATAAAATTTTAAATTTTTGAGAAAGGGCAATCGAAGAAAGTGAATGTGGAGAGGGCTTAATGATAGAATTCCTTAGGAATATGAAAATCTGAGGTGAGGTAGACGCGAGAATCTGGAGTAGGAAGACTTATAGGGCTAATGCACATTAGAACTGCGAGTAGCTGCCTCTCAGACTAGTTATCCTACTAGCGCTACACCACCGTCACTTAGGTAGTCGTCTACCCTCCTCGTAGTGGCAACGGAACAGCTGTGCGAGTGATGTTTATGGGGGCCTCACGTCCCGTCTCCATCTCCTAGGTCCACTAGTTACCCCTATTGATCCGTTTACCCCTTTTATTCACAGCCTCTAGCCTAGGAAGCCTTTCATTGTGACTTTCATCACTTGTTAGAATGGTCCTTTCCTATGCGTCATGATAGAGGGAGTTGAGTTAGGGAGGTTTGATGAGGGTGAGCTGATTTGATACATCTTACGTGGATTCTCTTACATGTCGTCTTTTGAGGGGATGTGAGGGTGAGTTAGAGACGGTAGCACACTTCAGTGTGGCGGTGAGTCGTGTCCTTACACCACGATCACAGGTGGAGTACCGTAGTGCGTGATATTTCTTCCGCACGTCATGGGGTGGGGGTCGGTTGATCTTATAGGAGGCCGTGCTTATGCTTTATTTATATTCTCTATATCTTAGGTGATGAGGAGGATCGGTTGGAAAAGCACGTTTACACATTGACTACTGGGTTCGTGATTTGCTTTGCATCAAGTGTGGGGGTGTCGACATCTATGTTATTACATCACTAATTTGACACATTCCACCCCCATGTTATCTAATTCTGATACTTGATCTCCTCGGATATCACTATCGTATTGTCGGCTCCATGTGCTTAATGTTAATGTGTGGAAATGAAAAAAAAAAAAAAAAGAGAAAAAAAAAGAGTAAAATAGAAAGTGAAAGTGAAATTGAAAGGGAATAAAGGAGCAAGCTTGAAATTGAAGACCGGGGAGATTAGCTATTGTTCGAGATCACTTCTTCACATTTGTGGTCGCGAGAACGGCGTTGCACCAAGATTGAGGGAATGAGGGCCGGAGTAGTGAGATTCGGTGGGGTTCCTTGGATTTTGGTGAGGGAGTGTGAGAATCGGGTTTTGTGAGTTATATCATGACGTCTAGAACTACGCTTCTAATATCCTATCCTACCTGTCCTAAACCGTCAGCAATTTAACCCGTGGATAAATAGCTCGGAAGGTAAGTGCTAGGGATATGTTTGATGAGTGTGCGGAAGCAGCATTTTTTTGTGTTCGTGCCCGTTCTGTCTAACGAAACTGGCCGCAAGTTCTACCGATCACCAAAGTTATAGAACTTCCGAGGGAATATGAGAGCCTTATGACTTGCCGGTTTACTTTTTGAGATTGCCCAATCTCTAAATAAAAAAAAAGAAAAAAACAATGTGTTGTTTTAGTATTTGCATTGTGAAATATCGAGTTGCATTGTTTATAGTCATGTAGTTTGCATAGTCGTGTGTGTGAGTTGTTTGTGTCACATGGCTAGTAAAATTGTATGCAAACGGTGGATTGAAAGATCATAGTGTGAGGATGTTTTTGATTATGCTTGGGACGCGCAAAAAGGTATTGTGGGGGTATTTGATAACCCCGTTTACGGTGTTATATTTACACTTCAAAAGTTACCGTTTTGCGTGATTTGCGGGTAATTTATGTGAGAAATAAGCTATGATGTTGAGGAATTTGTTAGTTGGAGCTTATTGTGTCTAATTGCTAAGTCCGGGCGTTTTCTAGTATATTTGAGCTATTAATTGTCATATTTTATACCCGGTATTTGTAGTTGTTGATCCTCAGGTACCAGAGACTCGAAGCATGAATTGGAACGGAAGACGAACTTCGGAAAATGAAAAAGCTCGAGAATTGACTAGAGATGAAGAAAAGAGAGCAATTGAAGCACCAGACTATCAATCACATAACCAACCTCCAATCTCATCTCTGTTAACTCTCTACCAAAACTCCACATATTACCAACACCTAAAACTCACTACCTGAACCAAATACACCACTGTTACACCAATTATCCACCATTATACAACCTACACCGACCACCAGACCTCAATCATAATCATAACAACCATTACTACCTCAGCTTCACCTAAACATTCACCAACTCCACAACAATAACCAAACTCCACCAAAACACCTTCCCTGCCAATTCAACCCGCCTGCAACTCCATTGCCATTACCCCCTTAACAACCATCACCACCACCAATTACCCAATGCCTCATCTTTGCCAACACCACAGCAGTGCATCACCGAACCAAAACAAACCACGACCCTTCACCCAACACCACTGTAACCCACCTGAAATCAGCAGCCAATCCCTGAGACCAAAACCGCGACCAAAATCAGAGCCATTCACAGCAGCAGCACCGTCCAATCAAACCAGATCAGACCTGCAACAAGACTCAGCAGAGAAGACGAATAAGAACCCAGAGAAAGAAGAAACAGAGCCATGGCCGCAATCAGAAGAGCTCAGTCTCCGATCAAAATCAAGAAGAAACCCCGATGGAGAATCAAACCCAGCAGCAGCGAACAGAGAAGCCCAGATGATCGCACGATCATCCTTCCAGGTCGTGTGATCACCAACCCAACACTTGGCCGAATGTGGAGAAGAAAAAAAAGAGAACTTACTGTTTTTGGCGATCAGAGTCTTGATCGTGCGATCAGAGAGGCAGGAGAGAAGTCGTACGATCTGAGAAATTGGTCGTGCGATCTCCTGTAGCCAACACACGGGGAAAAATAAAGCTGCGGGTTCTTTTGTTTAAAAGCCTAGGGTTGAGTTTTTAATCTCCCACAACTTTGGAGGGGCAAAAAGTGAAAATAAACTAATTCCTAGTACTTAGGAAAGAAGAGGGGCTGTGTTGGAGGATTCGGATCATTCAACGGGAAAAGAAGGAGACAGACGTGAGAAGAAGGAGGAGACGGAGAAGACAGAGCCACCATTGAAGCTTCTTGCGTTTGATTTCTTCTACTCTCTCTCTTAGTCAATATTAATGGAGAAACTCTTTGTTTTTGCTTATTCAACTATGAGTAGCTAAACACTTTTGCTAGGCATCTCGATTTGAGAACCTAGGGTTCATGTAAACGATGAATAGTATCCGGATTTAATCTTTGCTTCATGATTTCTTGATTTCTTCTTTTGAATCAATTCTAGTTTCTTGTTTATGTTAGTAATCCTAATTGAGTGACACGATTAGGAGATAAAACTAGGGTTCAAGAACTAGGGTTTCACTCAATAGTTGATTCATGCTTAAAGTTAGCTTATTTTTATTCAATTGTTCTTGTTCTATGCTTAATCTTTAGTATGAATGGAGTAGCTACCCGTACGTGCTAGCTAATTAGATGAGTGCACGACAGTGACTCAACCTAATTGTGTAGAGAACTTGAACATCAATCCCGTATCACTGAGACTGAGAAGAGACGTGTTAGGATTGGCCAATTGTGGGTAGATTCGGTAGGTGAGATTCGACGGTTTCGTGCAACGGTGGACCGACAGGACCCGTTGTCGTGCATGTCGTTAGCCTACTAGAACGGACCGGTAGACACATGAGACCGATAGGAGATTTTATTCTACCGTGAAGTAGAATGACTTGAGACCGATAGGAGATAGTCAGCGCTGTTACCCGGCTTAATTAGAATATAGTTAACGTGTTGCTTAGATAGTCCGGAAATCGTTTACAACCCTAGGTGATCAGCGAGATTGCCTAGTCCTCTCCACTAATTGATTAAGAATTCTCTTAATTCCAGTTTATTATTTATTTCTGACTTTATTACAGCCACTTGTTTGGGGGTGGCAACACCACAAATCATCACTTTTTACTCTAGTTACCGAGTGAACTACTCTAAATTGTTAAGTATAAACTTGTTGCAAGATTGTCCTCGAGGGTTCGACAACCCGGAGTCCTAAAAATACTCCACTCTTACTACTTGACCGTGCACTTGCGCATACGCGTTAGTAAATCCGCGTCAAGTTTTTGGCAAATTGCAACGCAATTATCTGCTAGAGCACCTGGTTCTCTACCATCTGACACAGAGAATGTGCGCCAGGTAAATGCCATTACCACTCGCAGTGGGGTTTCGTTGACTGATCCACCATACCCAAGCCATGCTAAAGCTGAAGCATCAAAAGCTAAGGAGCATGAGATCTTCGATTCTGAGAAGACACCTGTCATGGTCCCCCAATCAAAGGGCATGACTCCACGTGATGAGGGAAATTCCAGTGATGTATTACCACGACCCTCTTCTTCTAAAGATATACCTTTTCCATTGAAAACTAGGAAGAAGAAGGATGACTCCGAGGAGTACAGGAGATTTCTCAATATTTTCTCCAAACTGCACATCAATATTCCTTTGATTGAGGCACTGCAGAAAATGCCTAAGTATGCGCGGTTTATCAAGGATGCAATCTATGGGAGAAAAGCTATGGATAACTTTCAGACAGTAAAACTAAATGAGCAAGTGAGTTCATGTGTCTTGCATGGGCTACCCAAGAAGAAGAAAGATCCAGGTAGTTTTGTTATTGAGGCTACACTTGGCGGGGCATATACAGGCAGAGCTCTATGTGATTTGGGGGCAAGTGTAAACTTGATGCCACTCTCAATATTTAAAAAGCTAGGTGTGGGGGAGCCTAGCAAGACCTGGATCAATCTGCAATTCGCAGATAAGTCATCCAAGAAGGCCATTGGGGTGGTAGAAGACTTACTTTTGAGGGTTGGTAGTTTGATCATGCCGGCAGATTTTGTGATCCTTGACATGCCAGTTGGTGACGTTCCGATCATTCTTGGTAGGCCCTTTCTGGCTACCGGTCGGACTTTAATTGATGTGGAGAATGGAGAGTTGATCATGAGGGTCAATGATACTGTGGAGACATTTCAGGTTTTCAAACCGACTCCCCAGTACACTTATGAGGTGAAGCCAGACTTGCCATTTCCTGTGAAAGTTGTGCGTGGGATTTCAGAGCTGACACAGGAAGATCCGCCAGATTGAGTGTGCAGGCGCACGAGGTAGTCATGAGTATCCGGCGCCAGAAGTTGGATGCGACACGACCTGTCAAACCACCTTTCTGAGGCTCATGAGGTAACATGGTCGGGCCGTCGACCTAAAATTACAAAGCGCTGCTTGGGAGGCAACCCATGTAGAGTAGGATGCTTTATGTTTTTTTTTTTATGTATTTATGAGTTCTCTATATTTGACTATGAGGGGTGAGAGAGAGTGGACTTATTTTTTCAATCAGTGTGCAGGGACACAGGTACAGAAGACGCACCAGATTCCCCTTCTTGATGTGCATGCTAGAGATTGCACGAAATTGGGGAAAGAAAAAGTCCCACAGGATTATGCATAAAAGAATAGAGAATTGCTCGAGGTCGAGGAGTGATTCCAATATGTTGATTGCCACACGCATGAGAGGGCTACAATTTATATCCTAGCCGCACATCGGAATCCGGGCGCGTAGAGACTTCTCCGGAAATTGTCAACGGTCCACAAGACCCCTTCTTGTTGCAATTTCGCGGCAACGGTGCCCATGTAGGTCCGGGCACCTAGGTACCTCTAACACTCTCTTTCCTGTCTACATTTTTGAGCGATGAATGTAGCAATCCACCGCCTACACATTTAAGCGATGAGTCCTCCTTCATTATCTCTAAATTCGTTGAGGACAACGAAACGCTTAAGTGTGGGGGGGTTTGTATCTATGTTCACTACCCATGTCTTTGTTTGCATCGCCTTGTTACATATAGTTATGTGTTCATACTGTGTTGGTTTGTGGTAGGAGTGTGTAGTTTATGAATTTTGTTAGCACTTTTACATTATTGAGTCCCTTACCCAAAACTTGTGTTTAATCCAGTTGGCCAAAAGCATATAGAGCTAGGAAATATTAAAAAAAAAAAAAAAAAAAAAAAAACATCATAAAATTTTAAATTTTTGAGAAAGGGCAATCGAAGAAAGTGAATGTGGAGAGGGCTTAATGATAGAATTCCTTAGGAATATGAAAATCTGAGGTGAGGTAGACGCGAGAATCTGGAGTAGGAAGACTTATAGGGCTAATGCACATTAGAACTGCGAGTAGCTGCCTCTCAGACTAGTTATCCTACTAGCGCTACACCACCGTCACTTAGGTAGTCGTCAACCCTCCTCGTAGTGGCAACGGAACAGCTGTGCGAGTGATGTTTATGGGGGCCTCACGTCCCGTCTCCACCTCCTAGGTCCACTAGTTACCCCTATTGATCCGTTTACCCCTTTTATTCACAGCCTCTAGCCTAGGAAGCCTTTCATTGTGACTTTCATCACTTGTTAGAATGGTCCTTTCCTATGTGTCATGATAGAGGGAGTTGAGTTAGGGAGGTTTGATGAGGGTGAGCTGATTTGATACATCTTACGTGGATTCTCTTACATGTCGTCTTTTGAGGGGATGTGAGGGTGAGTTAGAGACGGTAGCACACTTCGGTGTGGCGGTGAGTCGTGTCCTTACACCACGATCACAGGTGGAGTACCGTAGTGCGTGATATTTCTTCCGCACGTCATGGGGTGGGGGTTGGTTGATCTTATAGGAGGCCGTGCTTATGCTTTATTTATATTCTCTATATCTTAGGTGATGAGGAGGATCGGTTGGAAAAGCACGTTTACACATTGACTACTGGGTTCGTGATTTGCTTTGCATCAAGTGTGGGGGTGTCGACATCTATGTTATTACATCACTAATTTGACACATTCCACCCCCATGTTATCTAATTCTGATACTTGATCTCCTCGGATATTACTATCGTATTGTCGGCTCCATGTGCTTAATGTTAATGTGTGGAAATGAAAAAAAAAAGAGAAAAAAAAAGAGTAAAATAGAAAGTGAAAGTGAAATTGAAAGGGAATAAAGGAGCAAGCTTGAAATTGAAGACCGGGGAGATTAGCTATTGTTCGAGATCACTTCTTCACATTTGTGGCCGCGAGAACGGCGTTGCACCAAGATTGAGGGAATGAGGGCCGGAGTAGTGAGATTCGGTGGGGTTCCTTGGATTTTGGTGAGGGAGTGTGAGAATCGGGTTTTGTGAGTTATATCATGACGTCTAGGACTACGCTTCTAAATATCCTATCCTACCCGTCCTAAACCGTCAGCAATTTAACCCGTGGATAAATAGCTCGGAAGGTAAGTGCTAGGGATATGTTTGATGAGTGTGCGGAAGCAGCATTTTTTTGTGTTCGTGCCCGTTCTGTCTAACGAAACTGGCCGCAAGTTCTACCGATCACCAAAGTTATAGAACTTCCGAGGGAATATGAGAGCCTTATGACTTGCCGGTTTACTTTTTGAGATTGCCCAATCTCTAAATAAAAATAAAAAAAAAAAAACAATGTGCTGTTTTAGTATTTGCATTGTGAAATATCGAGTTGCATTGTTTATAGTCATGTAGTTTGCATAGTCGTGTGTGTGAGTTGTTTGTGTCACATGGCTAGTAAAATTGTATGCAAACGGTGGATTGAAAGATCATAGTGTGAGGATGTTTTTGATTATGCTCGGGACGCGCAAAAAGGTAGTGAGGGGGTATTTGATAACCCCGTTTACGGTGTTATATGTACACTTCAAAAGTTACCGTTTTGCGTGATTTGCGGGTAATTTATGTGAGAAATAAGCTATGATGTTGAGGAATTTGTTAGTTGGAGCTTATTGTGTCTAATTGCTAAGTCCGGGCGTTTTCTAGTATATTTGAGCTATTAATTGTCATATTTTATACCCGGTATTTGTAGTTGTTGATCCTCAGGTACCAGAGACTCGAAGCATGAATTGGAACGGAAGACGAACTTCGGAAAATGAAAAAGCTCGAGAATTGACTAGAGATGAAGAAAAGAGAGCAATTGAAGCACCAGACTATCAATCACATAACCAACCTCCAATCTCATCTTTGTTAACTCTCTACCAAAACTCCACATATTACCAACACCTAAAACTCACTACCTGAACCAAATACACCACTGTTACACCAATTATCCACCATTATACAACCTACACCGACCACCAGACCTCAATCATCAACATAACAACCATTACTACCTCAGCTTCACCTAAACATTCACCAACTCCACAACAATAACCAAACTCCACCAAAACACCTTCCCTGCCAATTCAACCCGCCTGCAACTCCATTGCCATTACCCCCTTAACAACCATCACCACCACCAATTACCCACTGCCTCATCTTTGCCACTACACCACAGCAGTGCATCACCGAACCAAAACAAACCACGACCCTTCACCCAACACCACTGTAACCCACCTGAAATCAGCAGCCAATCCCTGAGACCAAAACCGCGACCAAAATCAGAGCCATTCACAGCAGCAGCACCGTCCAATCAAACCAGATCAGACCTGCAACAAGACTCAGCAAAGAAGACGAATAAGAACCCAGAGAAAGAAGAAACAGAGCCATGGCCGCAATCAGAAGAGCTCAGTCTCCGATCAAAATCAAGAAGAAACCCCGATGGAGAATCAAACCCAGCAGCAGCGAACAGAGAAGCCCAGATGATCGCACGATCATCCTTCCAGGTCGTGTGATCACCAACCCAACACTTGGCCGAATGTGGAGAAGAAAAAAAAGAGAACTTACTGTTTTTGGCGCTCAGAGTCTTGATCGTGCGATCAGAGAGGCAGGAGAGAAGTCGTACGATCTGAGAAATTGGTCGTGCGATCTCCTGTAGCCAACACGCGGGGAAAAATAAAGCTGCGGGTTCTTTTGTTTAAAATCCTAGGGTTGAGTTTTTAATCTCCCACAACTTTGGAGGGGCAAAAAGTGAAAATAAACTAATTCCTAGTACTTAGGAAAGAAGAGGGGCTGTGTTGGAGGATTCGGATCATTCAACGGGAAAAGAAGGAGACAGACGTGAGAAGAAGGAGGAGACGGAGAAGACAGAGCCACCATTGAAGCTTCTTGCGTTTGATTTCTTCTACTCTCTCTCTTAGTCAATATTAATGGAGAAACTCTTTGTTTTTGCTTATTCAACTATGAGTAGCTAAACACTTTTGCTAGGCATCTCGATTTGAGAACCTAGGGTTCATGTAAACGATGAATAGTATCCGGATTTAATCTTTGCTTCATGATTTCTTGATTTCTTCTTTGAATCAATTCTAGTTTCTTGTTTATGTTAGTAATCCTAATTGAGTGACACGATTAGGAGATAAAACTAGGGTTCAAGAACTAGGGTTTCACTCAATAGTTGATTCATGCTTAAAGTTAGCTTATTTTTATTCAATTGTTCTTGTTCTATGCTTAATCTTTAGTATGAATGGAGTAGCTACCCGGACGTGCTAGCTAATTAGATGAGTGCACGACAGTGACTCAACCTAATTGTGTAGAGAACTTGAACATCAATCCCGTATCACTGAGACTGAGAAGAGACGTGTTAGGATTGGCCAATTGTATTCGACGGTTTCGTGCAACGGTGGACCGACAGGACCCGTTGTCGTGCATGTCGTTAGCCTACTAGAACGGACCGGTAGACACATGAGACCGATAGGAGATTGTATTCTACCGTGAAGTAGAATGACTTGAGACCGGTAGGAGATAGTCAGCGCTGTTACCCGGCTTAATTAGAATATAGTTAACGTGTTGCTTAGATAGTCCGGAAATCGTTTACAACCCTAGGTGATCAGCGAGATTGCCTAGTCCTCTCCACTAATTGATTAAGAATTCTCTTAATTCCAGTTTATTATTTATTTCTGACTTTATTACAGCCACTTGTTTGGGGGTGGCAACACCACAAATCATCACTTTTTACTCTAGTTACCGAGTGAACTACTCTAAATTGTTTAAGTATAAACTTGTTGCAAGATTGTCCTCGAGGGTTCGACAACCCGGAGTCCTAAAAATACTCCACTCTTACTACTTGATCGTGCACTTGCGCATACGCGTTAGTAAATTTGCGTCAAAGAGAGAGATTTGTTTTTGTTTTTATTATTTTATTTCTTTTTATTTAATTGCTCTTTAGGTATTAGAGTTTCTTTAATCTACATCTTCAACCCCTTAATTAACTAGTTTGTACTTTATAAAACTACAAATACTTCCCCGGTTAATATTTATACCTCACGAAAGATGACGATTATCCCTATAATGAGAACGGGGTATTACATCCTCCCCCCCTTGGGTTAAGCTTCGTCCTCGAAGCTTGAACGAATCACTAAGGTCTCACTAGGGTTTCCAATATGAGATGTATACTAAGTATGGTTAGAGTTGCTTACCCGTTGCCACGTTGTTTCTCGCATTTGCCTCGGCTTGGTTCATCACGAAGATTTGACCAGCTGGCCTCTGGTTGTTGGCCTGAGCTGTATTCCCTCCATTTCCATCATTTCCAGCTTGGTTGTTTCTGTTGTTACCATTGTTAGCTGCATTCCTGCGTTGTCCTCCATTCCTGAAATCGTTGTTGTTGTTGTTGTTGTCCCGGAACTGGGTTCCTCCATTCTGATTGTTTCGTTAGTAACCGTTCCAATTCTGATTCTGACGGTACCCTTGCTCATCTTCGGCTGCCTTCCTCCTTCTACAATCAGGGGCTATGTGGCCCTTGATGCCACAAAACCTACAAGTTAAGGCCGAGCCGTCACAGGTGTATCCCCGACGGTAGCGGCCACACCTGTTGCAGTTGAGATTACGGGCATTTCTCGTCATTTGCTGGCTTTGGTTCCCACCATCTCCCCAGTTCTGATTTCCTCTACCATTATCAGTCTTAACTCGCTTGTCAGATCCTTGAATGTTGCTGCCACTTCCTTGTCCTTCTACCTTTCTCTTTCCCATCACCTGATCGACTCTCCAGATGTTTGCTGCTACCCCATAGGCTTCCGTCAAGGTATCATAGGTCCTCGTGAGAATGGTCCTCTGAATTTCAAGCTTCAGTCCATCTATGAAGCGAGTGACCATGCGCCCTTCAGTAGGCACTGTGTCCTCAGCAAAGCGGGCTAGCTCCACAAACTTGTCATAATAATCAGTCACAGATTCGTGGCCCTGCTTCAGTGCGATGAACTCCTCATACTTCTTTTCCTTGACATGCTCCGGATAGAACTTTGCTCTCATAGCAGCCTTCATTGCCTCCCAACCGAAACCTTCTTGAGCCACAAGTCTGGCCCGATTGGCTGTCCACCAGTTATCAGCCTTTTCCTTGAGGTAGAAAGCCACCTCACTAATCTTGCGGGCTTCTGGACATTCCATAGCCTGGAAAATCTTGTCGAAGTCCCTGATCCAGTTCTCGAGCAATACTGGGTCCTCTTGCCCATAGAAGTTACTCGGGTTTCGCTGAGCTATCTTCTTTGCCCAGTCAGGTTCCTTTTCATTGGCGACGTTGTTGTTTATGAACTGGTTCATTTGAGCCATTTGGGAGAAGAACTGCTCCACGTTTTTATTGTTGTCCTGAGCCATTTGTCCTTATCGAATCCTCCTAGTATAGTATCGCAGGGGTCTATCAGTCATATTCCTACACTATCACTTATAGTGTCATTGCATACTCTAGCACGGGGTGAAGAATAAAACGACTGGTATCACAGAATGCACACGTATCAATTCATATAGCACAATTATCATTCATAAAAGATATTTCCTAACACATAGGAATCTAAGCTTGCATTATTTGGCAACTAATGCACGTAATTCATTCCCATAATCTGACAATTCATCTGAAACAGTCAAATAATCAATTTCTCAAATCCTCATCTCTGTTATGAGAGTAATATCAGTCCAAAGGACAATCAAATAGACAAGCGCCTAAGGGAGTATCCCATAATTAATCCAGCCAATTCAAATATTATCAGATCACAAAATCTCGGTAACAACGAAATCAAAATATCGAGGGTGGGTGGGACTCAGTAAGGCTCATACTACCCATAACCCAATCGACTTGTCACATTTTAGATTTTATTACCCTAAATTCATTTTAAATTACCCTACAGGTTTTAATCCCTTTTAGGATTGCCTGCTCTGATACCACCTGTAACACCCCTCGATTCCCGAGCTTTCCGTTCCGGACCGGAGAGCCCAGGAGGGTGCTACTCAAAATGAAGCGGCGGAAATCAAGAACAATACATCCCATTATATATTACATACTGATAATTGTCTTCAACATGATGCGTACTATTATACAAGGTGAAATTAAACTAAGAGTTCGACATAATAAAAGTGCTACCAAATACTAGATAAGTTCGCGATTCCTTTATTCCCAGCTCCCAGCTTCTAGACCTGCGGGGGAATGAAACAAAGACCGCAGTTTTTCGAAAGTCAGCAAGAAATGCTGAGTGAGATACACCTTAGCATGTAAAAACAGGAAGGTTAAGAAAGGCTGCAGGGTCACATATTTAAAAAAATACAATTCAGGAGTAACGGAGAATGAGTATAACATCGTAAACTCAAAACAAGTAACAACATCGTCAAATAATGATAGTTTCCCCGTGGAACAAATTCTGTTTACCATGATACGTCATAAGCATCCATTCATATCTCTCACAAATCACATAGTCATCCACGCATGGCTTACGAATAACATCTTTCCAAACACAGTAATCGAACTATCAATTATTGCACAGTACCCGGGTAGACAGTGACCACAATCAGACATACTATACCTTAAGTGTTGCAACACCCTCCTAAGAGCGTCAATCAAAGGAGTGGTACCTAGATGCTGGACCCTAGCCAACAAGGCAAAGATCCGGGGCACACGAAGTCCCGCATTTTAGGGACCTGAGCCCAAGGGATCAAAACCTGAGGGGCACGCGGAGTCCCGCATTTTAGGGACCTGAGCCCAGGGGATCGAAACCCGATAAGTAACATAACTGGTTCCGGTACATGCGAATCGTTTTACTTTACTCCGGGGATCGAACCCGAATATCTCTTTAGGGACTAAGCCCAGGGAATCATCACCCAATAACATCACATGTTCGTACAATATTACGTTATCATTGAATTTCGACCAAGTGTGACAAGTATTTCAAAATCATATAATATTGCGAAGGTTTAAAACAAGTAAACACATTTATAGAGTAGGGGATGAAATACGACAACTTTTTTCCATGTAGGCAAGTAGTCGACACGAAAGAAGCTGGCACGCAAGGCTAAGCATGTAAAACTCACCTGATGCTGACTCAGCAGTTAGTACGTAGGATGGTCGACAAAGCCAATGTCCACAAATCCGTCGCCTACAATTAGTCAATCATCTAGTCATGACGCCGGTAGTTCTAAACGAGTAAATGCACAAGTCATATTTGAGTGCTCGGCTAGGACGAAAAGTCAAATCTAACCCTCACGATCCCCAAAGTGAAATTGTTACGATAACATACTTATTAAATATCGGTTAAGCCATAAAATATCAATATTTTACTTACAATTTATTTAGGAAAATAAGGATTAACACTTTAAAAATATTGCTAAAGTATTATTCGACAACTATTTATTATTTAGTATTCAGTTATACTATTTATAAGAAATTTCATGACATTCACAAAACAACGGTTTAATAATATATACATTTCTTTTGTTAATGAAATTGTTTCCAAAATTATTTAATTTACATCTAAGAATACTCAATTTTAGCAAGCTCATTTATCGGAAAAGAGATTATAATTATTTAAAGCTCTCTATTTATTTAAATAGAACTTAAGGTGTCATTTATTATGAAAACATTAGCCTTAGCAATTATATAATCATATATATACAAAACAATTCTCCTTTTTGTTAACTTATCTTCCGAGAGAAAGAGTTATAACTCTTATTATAACTAATTTCTTATTTATAAAAATTTCACTTATTACTTTCATTATAAACACATATGTACATACATATAAACAAAAGTGTAATTTCGTTAACTTCTTTATCTACTTTCCAACAAAACAAGCTATATTACTTAGTAATAACAAATTTCTAACTTATAGAGATTTAACTCTTTATTTTCTTTATAAACATATTTATTTATAATACTTAATTATTTAACAACAAATAGTAATATACATTAATATAAATAAAGTGTTAATAATAAAAGAAAAATGCAGTTTATGGAAAAGGCAAGGGGCTCCCCCAATATCACCACCACATGTTCTAGACAGTTTCAGTTCTTACACTATATACCCTCCAAGTTTTCGAAAAGACACTTTAACCCCCTAGCATGAACACACCCAATCTCTTCGATCAAAACGTGGATTCAAGTCCTAAAACATGATTTCGATTACAAATAACGACTTATGGAAAGGTTTAGAGCATACCCACGCCAAAAATATCGAGAAACGGCCGAGAAAAGGGTCGGGTCAAGTCACCCGTCGAGGTCGCCGGTGGTGGAGCTCGATGGTAGTGCTCCGGCGGTTCTTGGCTGCAGCTAGGGCCTCCGGGTGGTTGGTCGGACCTTCTGGATGCTGAGGATACGGAGGGAGGAGGCTGGGTGGCGCCGGTTGAGTTGGGCCAAAACTCGTCGCCGGAAACAATGGAGTTCGGCCGGCGGCGAGGTGGTTCTGCTGCGGTTTTGGCCGCTTTTTCTTCGCCTTTTTGTTGCTGCTAGGTTCAAAACTCAGTGGGTAATCGTGATAGAGGGAAGAGGAGGAGAAATATGGAGGTGGCGGCGGTCCTTGTTGGTTCCCGACCGTGAAGGTGGTCGGCGATGGTGGTGGCAATTTCTATTGTTGCTACTGCTGCTATCTCTGTTACTGAACATAGGGCAGAGAGAGGGAGAAGAGAGAGGTAGCAGTGGGGCGGAGTGGGGTTGGAGATGGTGGTGGTTTCGGTGGTGATGGTGTCGGAGGTCGCGGTGGTGGCTGGGTCTTCTCTGCCAGCTGCTGCTGCTGCTAGTCGCTGTTGTGGATGAGGTGGTGGATGTGGTTTCCGGTGGCGGTGGTTGTTCTCGGCGGTGATGGTGGTGGTGGGTCTCTTGGCCAAAACAGAGGAGAGAGAGAGAGAGAGAGAGAGAGAGAGAGAGAGAGAGAGAGAGAGAGATGTGGGTGGTGGTGGTGATGGGCTTGGTCAGAGAAGGAGAGTGGTGGAGATGGAGGTGAGGGTGGAGGTGGTCTCGGGGGCTGGGGTGCTGCCGAAGAAGAGAGGGAGAGAGAAGGCTGGTTGTGGTGGTGGAGGCGTTGGGCGTGGTGGTGTTGGTTTCGGCAATGGAGGAGAAGAAGAAGATGGATAAATGATTAAATAGAAGAGAAAGAATGAGAAGAATACATAAACAAAAGGATGAGGAGAATGTTACGTAAAAGTGGGAGAAAATTTTGTGCAGGTTTGTTGGAGATTGGGGAGAGAGAGATTTGTTTTTGTTTTTATTATTTTATTTTTTTTTATTTAATTGCTCTTTTGGTATTAGAGTTTCTTTAATCTACATCTTCAACCCCTTAATTAACTAGTTTGTACTTTATAAAACTACAAATACTTCCCCGGTTAATATTTATACCTCACGAAAGATGACGATTATCCCTATAATGAGAACGGGGTATTACAGGTGACCTCATGTCCTCGTTGCGTAAATAAACGCAGAGGTTCCTCCGCCACTCCGATGGGCTTAGTGGCGCGACCGCTGGAAAGAGGCAATGGCTCCGTCCCATGGATAGGCTGTGATGGCTCCTAGGCACATCATGGCTACGACGCCAAAGTGAACATGGAGGCTCGATGACTCAAACACGATGGCTACCTCATACAGAGGGACGTCACTGCTATGTCGGGTAAGAAAGCTCCACGAGGTTCGTCACTTGAGCATGGTGAATCCATAGCACAAATAGACGTCATGGCTGCACGAGCGAGGAGGCTCCAAGAGGCTCGTTGCTTAAAGACAGTAGCTCCGTTGTTGGAGTAGACGTCACGGCTACATCGGCTGAATGTGCCTCTTCAAGGGGCACCATAGCCTGGATAGGCATGGTGGGTCCATCGCATCAATGGACATCATGGATCCGTCCCTTGGATGGGCACCATGGCTATGACGCCCAAAATGGACAGGGATGCTAACCGGCCTGTATAGACAAGATGGCACTGTCGCGTGGATGGACATAGTGGCTCGGCCATTTGGACATGCATGGTGGTTCATTCGGTTGAATGATCATCAGGAGAAATCCCCGCAGATTGGTAAGCCACCAGTCATATAAGCTCCAAAGGAATTTGTGGCTCCCTCCTTTAAAGCATGGAGAGTGGACGCCTAATCATTCACGAGTTGCTTATATATGGCGAATCATTCACGAGTTGCTTATATATGACGATCATCGCCGATCAGATGCATATACATGTTTGTATATTTTTGCATCAGAAAGAATCGCGGGAGCGTGCAAAGCACATCTTAAAGATAAAGACACATATACATGTTCTTATATTTCACGTCGCACATGATTGCCTGGATTTCTCCAATCATGCACTCAAGATACTCCACATATAATGCATAAGTTACCAGACCATAATTGGTAGTAAATTTGGCCGCTTCACTGGGAGTTGGCGCAGAAAATAGTAAGAGAAATCTTCGCCTACAGCAGCAGGGAAGTACTTGTACCAATCGCACAACGCCGATGAGCTGCAGCGCATCTAAAGCAGCACAGCCATGGAGCAATTAGATGCTCCCCAAAAGCACATCAAAGCTCGGAGATAGTGCAAAGTGGCAACAATACTCCATTGTGAAAGAAAAGGCACGGAACGCTTGCAGCCACATGGTCAATGATAAGAGTGTATAACATAGAGGCGGTGACGATAACACATGAGATAAAGATCACCACGAGCCATGACAAAGTCTTTCCAGCAAGCAAGAATAAATAGATGCTTCTCCACACAGTGGCGGTAAGGACATCAGCGTGTTAACCGGAAGTTAACATCAGAGAACAAAGTAGGCTGCCAGAAGCCAGAGCAGGCCTTCTTCTCGTTAGTTGTGGAGGAGGCAGCAAGAAAATTGAAGACCCAAAAATAAAAGACGTCGCTGTCTTAGTGAACCCTTGCCACGATCAGATTCTTCCTGCAAGGACAAACAAAAATATTCAGAACGTACTAGTTGAGAAGAAAAACTAGTACAAAAAGAGGAATTAATGACTGAGCTGTATGAGTACATGATATGAGAAGCAGGGCACTGCCCTATTTATATACCATTATAAGGCGGCAAAGAATATTCTGGAAGGCTCAGTCCAAACGAGAGAAAGAAATCTCTCCAATTCTAGTTTGTTGGAAATATTTCCAAAAGAAAAGATCCTTCAATGAATGAAAATTTCCTTTTCCATGTATGGGTGGCTTTGTGAGGAAGGATGAACAGCTCAAAGATATGATGCCCGTTCACATGGTTTTCATTAGTCAAGGTTAAAAGAAATCTCTTCAAATGTTTAGCAAAGATACCTCCCAAAATTGTTGGTACTATACTACTAATAATGGTATGGTCCTACTTGAGTGGGGCTCATAAAAAAAAAAAAAAAAAAAAAAAAAAAAACAACAACAACAACATGTCACTCACACCGTCACAAACCCTTGTGGGTTTTGAATATACCTGAAGGTGTGACTTCTTTTCCTCAATTCATCATCTACACAAGAATAGAAATGCCTGACTATTTGACCATTCAAGCATTTAAATCCCACGCCAAATTTGGGATAAAAAAAATGATTGGGTGTTTAAATTTCATCAAGAAAATGGAAATCAAAGTTTCAAAGGCCACAACTTAGGTGCGAAGTCGGCAAGACAAAATTTATCGAGACTCGTCCGCTAACAAGCTCAAGAGCCAGCAAACAAGTCTCGAGGAGGCATTTGTAAACACGCAAAATTTGCGGTCAATTAAATAGTGCCACATGTCTCTTATCGCCTAATTAAATGGTGGGATCAAATAGCACTCGCTGCCAAATTGCTACCCTTAAGTAATAATTAAGAAAGGACTAAATTGTAAATGAGATAAAGTCTTATTTACAATCAAGGACTGCTTATGGCGTCGCCACGTCACTACATAAACATGGCGACAAGTCGACAAGTAAGGCCAATCAAGGAGTGCCACTTGTCAAAATGATGCAGCTATCAAGACTAGCAAGATCGGCCAATCACATTGAGCCACTTGTCAAATTGATGCAGAAAGTAAATAAATAAATAAATATTATTTATTTCCTACCTTGGCCAACAAGCCAACTCATGCCTATATAAAGGAGCCATCCCTAGGCATATGGGACACACACTACATCTTGCAAGGAGAGAGCTCTAAAGATCAAGCTGCTAAAGCCCTGAAGAGTTCATACATCCACAAGATCTTCACCAACGATCTTCGAGACCTTCGAAGATCCTACCCACGTTCTTCGCAAACTTCGAAGATCTTCCTCAACGATCTTCGAGACCTTCGAAGATCCTACCCACGTTCTTCGCGAGCTTCGAAGACCTTCACCAACGATCTTCGAGACCTTCGAAGATCCTACCCACGTTCTCCGCAAACTTCGAAGATCTTCAGCAACGATCTTCGAGACCTTCGAAGATCCTAACCGCGTTCTTCAAGACATTTGAAGATCTTCAAGCAAGTTCTTCGCATTCTTCAAGACCTTCAACGCGTTCTTCGCCTAAATCGAAGAACGCCTACTCGTTTGATCCGAGATCAAGCTGCGAAGCCCTCGTTCGACGTTTCAAGAGAAGAATCAGGGGATTTAATTTCTGTTTAGAAATTTACTACAGAGATTGTAATCCGCTATATTTATTACATCAATAAAATATATTTGACACCGAATTTCTTGCTTTTGTTTCCATTAACATAAGTTTGTGTGTATAGCGTGATTGATTTTATTGGGACCGTATTGCCCTTCTGTGCTTTTTTCACTTTTTTATCCTCTTTTCTCATCACGGACACCATGAACATCAAGAAAATCTACCAAAACTATCAACAACACCGAAACACTATGAACACAATTCTGATTTGATGCCCCAAATTAAGGCATCTGAAAACCAATTCAATCACAATTCACCACCATTGTTAACTCCTATTACCACTGCCACCTACTGAACACCACATGTGCCCTCTTTTACAACACAAAACCATCACCAATCCACCTACCTACCTGCTATCTCCTTCAAACCACCCTCTCCCACTTGCCCATTTATTTGAGATTCGAATAGTTAAGACGCTAAATCATTTGTTTCATAGCAACACTGTCGGGACTCATGACCAGTTACAAAGATTGAACTTTTCTTTTTATCAGAAACCCAAGGAGAGGAAGATCGACGATTCCACGTCGTCAACATCTCTGTCAAACCCATGCTCACCTATGCCAGTCCGAGATCAACCACCGAGTCTTTCAGTTCTTGGGTTTCTGGAGAAAAATGTCGCTGGGTGAGGCCATCGACATCTAGGCGTTCATGCTCGCGGATCTTACGGCTTGGCATATGGTCGAAGCGGCGGCATATGGGATTTGGGTTCATCGCCCAGAAGAATGACGGCGGCGGCAGAACCCAGATCCGAGAAGAACGGTTGGTCGGGATCTGATGGTCGAGACTCGAGAAGAACGGCGGCGTTCAGAGGGGCGGTCAATGGGTCAAATCTGGAACTTTTTTCTCCCTCTCTTCTGCGCTGCCGCTCGCGATGTTCGTTTGGGGCTGCCTCTGCATCAGATCGAGCGAGAGAGGAGAAGATGAAGGAGGAGGATTGTTAATGGTGGTTGTTTGCTGGTGATTGGGGGGGTGATCGAGAGAGGGATAGAGGAGAAGATTGAAGGAGAAGGATTCAATCGACAACGAGATTGAGGAGAAAGAAATAAATGAAGTAGATGGGGAAGAGAAAAAAAGAAGCGGATGTTGAGGGAAGAGAGAAAGAGGGTAAGAGAGAGAGGGATTAGGGTTAGAAATGAAGTAGAATGAGAGATGAGAATAATATATAGGAGGTAATTTTATTACATTTTAGGGGTAAAATAGTCTTTTATCTGGACTGTTAGTCAACCGTTAGCCTCCATCCAAAATAAGGTGCAGACTGTCTTTTTCCAAAACACAAGGTAGCTGAGAGGAATTTGTCCTAAACTCAGGGGTGGTCAGTGTCTTTTACCCATTGGAAAATCATACAAGAACTTGGAAATTATATTCTTCAATAATCTTTTACTTCCATTGTGCTAAATTTATTATTTACTATCTTCACTTAAAATATCTCTCATTTGTATTTAACATGCTTGGGTGTTACTCTCATTATTAATTGCTGAATTTCGAAAATGTGGATCCTATTTTATTCCCACCGTAGGTCTAGAAGAAAAAGGTTTGTCGTAGGAGGGAAATCGCAAACTCATCTAGTATCTATCCGCACTCATAGTAAAGTTGACCTCTAGATAATTTGGATCTTTTGTAATAACGTTTAAGACAACGTATAAGACTGTTGGCATATGTAATATATAACTATGAAAGCGTTTGTTCTTTATTTCTGCAATTTCACTCTGAGTGGCACCCTCATGGGCTCTCCGGTCCGGAACGGAAAGCTTGGGAATCAAGGGGGAATTACATCTATAATAAAGATGCATAAAGTGGAATTCCCAATTCCTTTATTTTGTTCCAGGTACTTTTGGCAGTTCCTCTTCCACTATACCACCTTTTGGGCTTTAAGGAAACTTGGAACAAACCTACTTATAGCCTTGGGGTTCCAGGCAAACCCTTTTGGTCGTACCCTTGTTGTTGACCATAAACATTGCCTTTCTTTTGCCCTTATTAGTGCTTCATTCAGCGGTTCTCAATCATATTGAGTAAACTGCTTTTGATCGAAGCCCTCAACACTTCAAACCGTTCATGTCTAGCTCGCTCTTGGAAGAGCTTCTTTAAATGTATGATCATATCATACACCTCCTTGTTCTCATCTTGCTTCCAAAGCTCATAGTTCATGGCAGCTAACATGAGGCAAGCCACATCCAAAGATTCATCTTTTAGTGTTCCTTAGGCTTTAGTGATATTGGCAGTTGGTGGGAAGAAACTTTATGCTCTAGGATATACAACATTTTACTTTTTGTTTGAGAACAATTATCAAATTTGTACCAGTCTAGAAAACTGATTCCATACAACTGGTTCTTCTCAAGGACATATCGTGGTGATAAAGTCGAGTTTTGTTTGTTTGATGTCATTGGTTTTCAACACAGAAAGAATTATGCAAGTATTGTGACGTTGTACTATATTTAACAAGGACTTATTATTAAACATAGCTCTCGCTATTTTTTTCGGATTAATAACTCTCACTATTAATGGGGAAAATATCATATATTTTTTAGTGGGGCCAGATCCATATTTCACCTCCTCTTGAGCCTGCTTTGGCAGGTCACCCAAAATTCGGATATTTAGGTGGAACAGATTCTAATTGTATCCCATACAACTCTTAATTTATTGGGCGATAACTCCTTATTCTTTATCTATCTCATAGATAACTCCCAATTGCCTTGCCTCTAAGCTTTCAATCCTATTGAAATAACTTAGTTGCGTTTGACCTCTTACTTTAGCAGTCAAACATTACTTGCTTGTGTCGTCGTGCCACATCATGATGAATCAAGTCGCCCTGCTTTGGCACGCACGAACTCAGTACATCTTGATCATGACGAGTGCTGAGCAAGAGAATGCAAGACGCAATATTATCGTTGAGGGATTTTCTTGTCATTATTTTGTTGATCATATCAACTGATCTACTTATTTAGATTGGGCAAGTGAATGTAAAAGATCCAAACTGTTTAATTATTATCTTGTTACCTTTTGCATGCATCATCCATACATCAAAATAAAACAAGATAAATAAACAATAAATAAAACGTGGTATGGATGTGGCCCCTAAAACTAAGATATTCCCAAGCCAATGATAATATCTATAAGCCCTAAAAACAGCAAGCTCATCGCCATGTGGCTCCGTCTTTAGTCCTTGCGTCCTAGCTTGTGGGTCTTCATTGTCTTGTGATCTTTTGCTCTTTGATCTTTTTTCCCATGCCTTGACTATATTCTATCTATCTAATTCTAGCTAGCATCTGTGAACTAAATAGATGATCACAGGCGAGGGAGAAGACGACACACATGTAGTAAAATTAATTACATTAATTACATCAAATACAAAACCAAACCACAAAAAATAAAACAACCACACAACTAAGGCCACATCCAACCACCATGCGATAAAACACATAAAACAGTCGAACCGGACACGGCCGAACCATTCAGAACTGCTGAACCGGTCCAACACAGTCGGACCAGCCGAACCGGTTACATCGGTCAGCTGGCCGAGCCGGTCAGACCCTTAAGCCCTGGCGCACAGAGAGGGGGGCGGACGGACTGCTTGGCAGAACTCCTTTGGGTCAAAATAAAAATAAAAATCCTCCTTGTGGCCGAACCAATGTGGGTCCGAAAACATGCTTTTCTTCCCAATTGTGCCCTGACCCTAGTTTTATATCACTAATTAGTTAGTACATCATATGTACACGAAATTCACTAATTTTCACATCACATGTAAAATTAGCTAATTTCTTATTGAATCATATTCAAGGCGTATCAAAATACTCATATCAATTTTACGCGAAAAATTAACGTACAGTGTAAACTGATAAAACAGATAACCACATAAAATCACATTATGCGCTATCGACCTTTGGCTCTGATACCACTGTAGGGTTTTTGATGCAAGTTACGCGGCGGAAATACAAATTTTTTTTCTCAAAACCCTCCATGAATCGCAGGTGAAGCATCATAACATGATGAAGGAGAAATGTTACCTCAATCATAATAGCTGGTGAAGATCATACGCAGATCAATAGAATGGCGTATGTACAATATCCACACGAGCATATCTGAACTGGACTTCATTTCCAATGGTGCTAGCAATCGTAGGAAGAAGGATGATATTGTCTCACAAGATGATGAATCTGGACGTGCACGCAGACTGAATCCAATTTGGTCTATGGCAGAGAAAGGGACGGCATCACCATGTCGTGGGTAGCAGAGAGAGGCGGCCATCATATGGTTGTGGCTTAAAAAAGGGGGCCGCATAGTTTGGATTAATACTGAAAAGATCCTGGTGGCCATCATCGTGGTGGGAGAAAAAACTCCTTTTCTCGCTTGCTCTCTAGTGTATGTGGAGGAGTAGGCATGAATTAATACTGAATTTTCATAGCCTATAACTCCTATTTATAGCTAGAGAAATTTATCTTTGTCCTTAAATCCAACAGTTTGGATTACTTTGAATTCTAATCCACAATTGCTCTTTAGTCCAACTAATGAGCACAATTTACACTTTAGTCCTATCAATTCATTAATGATATTTAGTCCAACTAATTAGCATCTAATTCCAGTTTGATCTATTCTTGTGTGTGACCCTGTAGGTTTCTAATTACGTTGGCAGTAATAACAATTATTACAAACATTGAGCGACATGTAGCAATACATCAATGCTACCTAAATAATAGGAATGTTAGTGATCTGACTAACCTATGCGACCAATGTTACAGCGTTGCATAATCCATTTGTCTCAACTATCCAGATTTGACACGAGACATGAGTGTCATACTTTTATACCCAATCTTTAGTTTCTCGATCTGTGAGTAGACTTACATAAACAAATAACATGATATCTCATATTGATTTATTAGAGCATGGCTATGTATTTCCCTAAGTCTCACTCATCGAGTGGCCGTGGGTATTTACTCCATTTATGTAGGAGGGACAAATCCTATATACATCACTACCACCTCTCAGCTTGATTCATATCATATCCGATTATCATCTTTATAGTTATCCAGTTACGGTGCAACGTTTGAAGATATCAAAACATGATAATTCACAACTAGAGTATCTAGTGATTCCAAGTCGAAGCATCACAACACCATTGACACTATGAGAAGCGCTTGTGACATACACATAACTCCCATGTAGCCTTTTCATGGGGGTCATCCAGAACGCCATTACTCCTAATGCGTACCCATGTGTTAGACTTGATATCTCCATATGAATCTACCCACATACTTGTCTTGATGCAATACAATCGTCCTAATTAACTGTAGTACTCGACTAGGGATATTTAAGAATATAACATTTATATCCTAATGACTTCATTCATGTTAACATATTTCCATATCGATAACATATGAATAGCAAGTCCATATAAATATCACGATAAATTGATTGCCTCTAGGGCATTCTCCAACAATCCACACATTGAACCAAACCACACACTACTACCTTCAACTTAAACTACACTGCGACAAACCACAAATTATGCGATATTCCATCCAAATCAAATAGTAACCCACCAAATTCAAAGTCTTATTTACCTTAATTAAACCCAGGCTCATTTTAAATCACACACAACCACCGCCGATTCATAACATTTTTTGTATTTTCTCTCAAAATTTCTGATGCTCTCTCTCTCAAATTGACCGTACGAGTTATAACCTTAAATAAGTGAAAGAAATTGTTCCCAATTACGAAGAATTTGGTTAATTTCCAAAATTAAGGTTCATACCAATAGGTGAACTTTTGCATCATTAGGGGTTGAGGGCGAGAGAAACAAAGTTGGGTGAAGGAATCAGCTTAGCATCGTCGATGGTGATGGTTGTGGCTTCCAAGCTATTGATTTCTTCACAGAGAAAGAGACGTAGATAAAATAAAACTTGAGTCAACTAACACCATATTTTTTCTCTTACTTGAAATGAAACATGAAGCCAAACAACTAGCTAGTCGAGTCAAAACTGAAACCGACATCACCACCCAAATCAACCCACCAGAATCAGTAGTAGAGTCCGACCAAGCGCTCATACCCGCCTTAAAGTTGCGAATGAGTAGTCCAAATCATTGAAGCATAAAATTATCTACAAACCTGAACCAAAACCCAACAAAAATAGGGCATCATGATCCAATCAAACAAATTGACTGATCAAACAGTGACCATCACCAACCGGAGGTGGAGAAGAATGAGCCTTTCCTCCTCTTTACTCAACCACCAGTCGCTACTGCCAAACAATGGTAGTTTATTGGATTCAATTTGAGTGGGGCATTGTAGTGGTGGGTACAAGATAAAGAAGATGAAGACATAACTCAGGATAAGAAGATTGAACAGTGGAGAGGAAAGAGTTGTTTCCTCTTTCAGTCTACTTCACTTTTTATCACTATTCATTAGGTCACTTTGACCCGATGATTTGATTATCAAAACGAAACAAGAATTTGATAATCTTTGCATGGTGTTGTAGAGTAATCCATGAAGAGATTTCCGAAAAATGATATTGTTTTACTATCTAAATCACGGAGTCAGAGCGACCCTGCAATGTTTGGAAGGATGGAAATTTTATATTATTTAGAGGGGTCATTTGATGGTTATATCTTTTATTATTGGTCACTTTGACCGCGTAATTTGAATAGCACAAAAACGAGATTTTTTTTAAATAATATTTTCACCGTGTCACAGAGTTATTTTTACTCTACAACACCACGAAAAAGATTATCGAAAAACTGCATCGTTTTCCAACACAAGCCAAACTGACCCACCAATAAATAGCGGTAAAAGTCAAGCCGGTGTCTTAGAGAAGAAACGGAGCTAATATAATTTTTTGGTCACCAGTGTTCATTATTAATTTGAAACAGTAAAATGAAAATGGGATTCTTCAATTAATTGGATTGGATACTTTCTCTTAACGGGCCATTTTAACAATTGTTCTGAACTTCCAACTGTTCAACGAGGCCCAAAATAGGCCCATCTGATCCGCGATTCATGTGGTCAAGGCTTAAATTGGTCGTCTTCGACGCAGATTAGGGTTTCAGTTAGGGTAGAGGGAGAGAGGAGCGGCGACACCCAGCAGCAGCAGACGCAGTAGCAGCCATGGTTCTCAAGTATGTATCATCTCTCGTTACCCTTCAATCTTTCTGTATCATCTTTCGTGGATCGAACCTGAAACTTAGTTCCGATTCGGTATTAATCTGTATTCATTGCTGCCGATTGATTCTGAGATTGTGGTTGTACGAAGGTTACTCATCTCGTTTTTTCCGTGATCTTGTTGTGGTCAATACTTGGATCGATCTCGGATGAGTTCATTTTCGCCTAATTTTAACTAGCTTAAGCTGAAATCGTAATATAAGAGTCTGTAGTCAATTGCATTGATTTGATTGAACTTGAAATTGGTTTATGGGATTTTAAGTATACTCTGTATCTACCTAGTAAGCCTTTTCTGGCCACTATCATGTAATTGAAGAACCAAGTTCAAGATTTTTATGAGTGCTTGGATTTTGATTGGTTGATGGCTAGTCATTTGAGATCTGGACATGTTATTTTCATTATTCCATGGAATGACTTTCCCTAATAGCAAAATAATAGTTTTCAAGATTTCAAAGAATGACGATCACTGGGTATTTAATCTAATCTAATTTAAAAGCTGTATGGACCAGGAATAGGTAATCTTGTATTATTGTTGAATTATGGATGGAACACTTGACTTTGCTCTTGTCAAACTCAAAATTACCTATTGGGTTATGCACCATGTATGTGTACACTTTTTACAGAATGGCCTGTCTTAATCCACGTATTCACACCTTGAGGAAGGGTCTGTCTTTTGAGAATTCACTTAATCATTTCCTGTATTGCCTTAAAACACCCATCAAGTCCATATCACTTTTAATGGAAAATCAGTAGTAAGCAGTAGTCTCATGCGTTGCAGTTTCACATCTGGTTCATAACTTGTTTTCATAAGCTGGCTGGCAGATAGCTTTCAGGCCTATCTATTTGTGTTTATTTACGACATAGTATCTAGTTGATCGTCTCAACTTCTAAGACATTTAATTGATAAGTTACTCTGCATCAGGACTGAGCTTTGCCGCTTCAGTGGTCAGAAGATCTACCCTGGTAGAGGAATCAGATTTATTCGATCTGATTCTCAGGTAATTTAGCCCCTCGTATGCTTTTACAGCTGTAGTAGAATTCTCAAGTTGGACAAGAACTAGTGAAAAACGATTCTGTTATTCATGCTTTATATGATATCGATTTTGCCTTTTCTTTATCTTATTTGCATGTTATATCTGGCTGACAAAACTGTGAACTTCATTTTCCTGAAGGTTTTCCTGTTTGTCAACTCCAAATGCAAGAGGTATTTCCACAACAAGCTGAAGCCTTCGAAGCTTTCCTGGACTGCAATGTACAGGAAGCAACACAAGAAGGTATGTGATAGTCTCCCTTTGTCAGCCTTTATCGTTATTGAAAACTGTTAATAACATGTGAATTGACTGTATCTTTTGCTTCATTATAGGATGCTGCTGCTGAAACTTCAAAGAAGAGGCGCAGAGCCACCAAGAAGCCTTACTCTAGGTCTATTGTTGGTGCCACCTTAGAGGTTATTCAGAAGAGAAGGGCTGAGAAGCCAGAAGTACGTGATGCTGCTCGCGAGGCTGCGTTGCGGTAAGAACATGGGTCTTGTAACAATTTTAAAAAGCAACCGGTTCATAATCTTTTGAACTGACTGCATCTGCTGATTTGTGTTCCTCAGTGAAATCAAGGAGAGGATCAAGAAAACCAAAGATGAAAAGAAGGCAAAGAAGGCCGAGGTGACTGCAAAGTCGCAGAAGTCCAAGGGAGCACTTTCTAAGGGTGCTGCACCCAAGGGCCCTAAGCTTGGAGGTGGTGGTGGAAAGCGGTGATCATATCTCCGTCTAACTTCCATATTTGGCTATTAACGTAATGGTTCTGGTATTAGGAAGCTAAATTTTAAATTGTTTTTGTACTTGCTATCGTTGAAGTGTGTATTGGGGATATGTTTGTTACCCACTCAGATTCCTCGAAGTTGGGTTTTCAAGATTTTGTTACTTTAAATTTTACAGCGTCCGTTCACTTTGAAACAAGGTCAATAGGAAGCTTGTCCAGGCATGGCGTGTTTCATTACTTACCGTTGTGAATGCTTCGTTGTTCCCTGCTTTAGAAGAACTCGTTTGATCTTTCTGTATGTTGTGTGAATCACATAACAAACAGTGCCAAATAGATTAGCTATCAAGTTCTTTGAGATGTGCTGTACTAAGTCTGTCCCTTGATTTGTCAAAATCACATTTTTTCTGCTAACACATCTAAGTTGTGTCTGCTCTGCCTGATAAAACATACACCCTTTAGCAGTCTCAGTATAAAACGGTACAGAAATTTTATCCCGACCGATTCCTCTCGGAGCAGCGGGTGAGAAGACTAGGAATTGAAGATTTGATTATTGGAAGCTTTCCTGCTTTGTCCGAAGATTGCAATGGGTTATTATTGGAAGCTTTCTGGCTTTGTCTGAGTGATTTTGTGTCTTAGAGATCGGATAGATCTACATGGCGCCAAAGTGTTAAGATGGTAATCATTTGGCTCCATCTTATGGAAGCTTTTATGCCTTGTTAGAGAGATTGCAACTAGGGATCCTTCTAGATTGAGGTTCCAAAATGAGGCAGATAGGAAGTGTATCTGACCATTGTTGTTGCGTCTTCAGCATTCTTGGCGTTCTGGTTCTTGGACACGACCTCTGTTTAGCTCTTGCTCATCAGTTGTAGTTGAAATTACTGAGGTCGAGTTAGACCTACACAATGAACGTGTACCCAGTGGTGGAGCTAGGAGTTTGTCTAGAGGTGCCACAAGTTTTATCATTCCACCATGCCAAGTCTCTCTACAGTTTAAAGGTACGGGATAGTGAATCAAATGTATTATTACCCCTTATTCAACAAAAAAAATCAAAAATCAAGTGACAAAAACATGTATAAAACCAAAATTACCAATAGTTTTAAAAAGCTACACTTTTGTCCTGAATTTTATTCGTGAACACTTTGAATCAATGTGATGGTGGACATGTGCGGATCTAGGAATATGTAAAATGAAAATTTAAAATAATATATGCACAAAAACCTGAATTTTGTAATGTTTTTTTTTTTTTTTGAAATGGAAAATATATAAAGCTTAGGACAGATTTTTATCTGCCAAATATTCATTACAGAGGAAGTTTGGACATACTACACACCAAGTTAGTACATTTGGTGTGGCTAAACCATAGAAACAAAGCTTATCTACTAATTTGTTTCCTTCTCGGGAAACCCACCCCACCGAAGATATATTAAAGACCATCAAAAAAATAACAGAAACAGGGGTGGTATTTTAATTTTTAAAACTATAGTCCCCACTAGTCACTATGTACATCCGCCCCTGAAGTCGGAGGAGAATGGAGGATACAATACTCATGAGGAAACATTTTGATAACTCCTCTTCATTCAAGACTCATCGCTGGAGAATGCAATGAGAGTAATTCCTTAACACTACTTCATCCCGCTGTGGTGCCTCCCTTGAGTTCTCTTCCTCCTTTGGATCTTTACAAGCAATTCTTCTCAACCAAATCCAGGCTCACTCCCATGAACAACGCACGTTTCGCTGCAAATCACATTTGCATGTGATTTTAAAGTTGCATCGATTCACTTACCGCTTTAAACAAAGCAGTGAATGGAGGGGCAAGCTAATCAGCTAGTCACCTTGTTCACACCTCCGGTACTGGCACCACAAGCTGCTGCTGAACAAGAGACCTCACCATCATCTACTCGTAACGAGCATGCTGATCTAGCACCATAACCTTGATTTGGCCACAGTTAGGAAATATTTGTAATTTTCATATGTGATTTTATTTTAGTCATTCTTTGGTTTCCCCATGTTCTTGTAAGTAAGCCCCGACTTATAACTACAGCCGTTTGTGCTTCCTCCAACTGTATCATCTTCACCACGAGAAACTCAGTAATGTGATTTTAAATTCGCATTTCTTTGCATATCGCTTAAAACAAATCATTTAATGGAGCAACTAAGATCAAGAGCAACATGGTTTGGACTTAGTTCCTTAAATTATGATTATTGCATCACATAATGCACACATTTTGTTACGCGGAACCAGCACATAATTGCTTTGCTCGCAGTAGTATGTGTCATAAGTCTAGAATAACAGATGAGTCGTCTTGAATTATAAGATTAAACTACATGATAGGGCTGAGCACGGGTCGGGTCGGCCGGTTTTTTTGGCACTACGGCACCCGACCCGACCATATCGGGTATGCACCACCTCGACCCGTCCCCAATCGGAACAAAAGTGAAACCCGGTATTTTCGGGTTCATCGGGTTCGGCCGGGTCCGGCCGGGTTCGGCAAAAAGAAAAACGAATCAAGCCCTAATCGAATAAACAGAGAGAGGCAATCGATTACACAGGGTCGCCGTCGCAGCCGCCGCCTGGTTAAGCTATCAAACCTCTCGTATATTACTTGCCGGAAAATATGGTGGTCGCCGGTCGGAGACGAAGAAGAAAGAGGAGAAACAACTGAGAATCTTCTCAGATCTGTTGAAGAATCGATGGAACTCCCTCCTTATCCTCTTCCGTCTTCAAATATAGTCCTTCACTCTCTCTCTCTAGCACGATCTCTAGGAGAATCGGAGAAATCGTAGGTCTGCATCCATTGACCCGCTTCCAATGGAAGCCTGTTTCGCTCTTCCGTTGAATTGAAAGTGAAACACTTTCTCTCTCCCTTATCTCTCTGTTTTGAGTTGTAACAAACTCTTTCTTTCTCTCCTCTTTCTCTCTCTCTCTCTTTCATCTCTTTATCACAACTAATAGTACCAATAAAATAGGTGGTGGGGTCAGGGTAGGGCTGAGCAAAATAGCAATGACCGTCAGGGAATACTACACTACTGAGAAAGGATGCGGGTCGGGTTTTAACGGGTAAAAAAAATTTCAACCCGCAAATCACCCGGTGGTTGACGGGGTTGGAGATTTTAAACCCGTACCCAATCAAAGTAAATTCGGTTTTGTGTACTTTCGGGTTGATTCGGGTTGGGGCGGCCGGGTCAGCGGGTTTTTGCTCAGCCCTACTACATGATATAGCGTCATACCTCAGGGTCTTTTGTGTCATTTACCTCATCATAAATTATAAATTTATTTATTATACACAAAATCTCTATTCCATTATAAAATATATATATTCATTTTTTTTTTTCTTTATGAGAAATTAAAATACGAATTTATTAGGGATTGTGACCAAAATTGGAACCTTTGAGTGAGGCCGCAAAGTGGGGGTTGATGTGCGTAACCCAAATCACGAGGGGTCTGAAAGTAACAAAATACAAATTTTGCTGTCAGTGTCATTACATGTGATTTGCTTCTTTTTTTCTCTCTGATCTGATCGATCTCTGCACATACACGCAACAATGCCGAGCAATTAATAATTCCTCCACCCTCCGATTCAATCATTTCTCTCTCCGATGAAGTTTTTTCTCCGGCGACAACTGAACTGAGAGACTCAAACGACGACGTTTCCAATGTCGAACTCCCAAGCGAGATCATCGTCGGAGAACAACATTCTCGACACGGCGCCGTTCCTGAATCCATTCGGCAACGACGGCGACGATCGCCGTCGCCGGACTCTCCGGCGGCAGAGCCTCCAGGAGGCGGCGCGGTTCCTCCGGCGAGCCAGCAGCCGGCGGATGATGAGGGAGCCGTCGATGCTCGTGAGGGAGGCCGCGGCGGAGGAGCTGGAGGAGCGGCAGACCGATTGGGCGTATTCGAAACCGGTTGTGGTTCTGGATCTTCTCTGGAACTTCGCTTTCGTGGTGGTGACGACGGCGGTTTTGGGGTTGAGCTGGAGCGAATCGCCGTCGAAGGCGCTTAGGGTTTGGGTTTTGGGCTACGCTTTGCAATGCGCGATTCATATGATTTGTGTGTTCGTTGAGTATAGGCGGCGAGCTTTGCTAGGGAGTGGTGACAGATTGAGGTCTGGATCACCTAGGAATGCTGTACAGTATGTCACACTGGCTCATCTCAGTGATGAGAGTTCAAGGTAAAATGATAAATGAGCTTTTTGCTCAGTTAGTAAGGGCTAGTTTGGGAATGGTGAGGCGACCCTAGAAGCTGGGAAAACACCGTGACTTTTAGATAAAATGTTGCTTGGTAAATATTATGTGAAAGCTGCAGTGAGATATTGATATAGTAAATATTATGTGATTTTGTGTTTGGTAAAATCATGTGTGAAATTGCTTTGATAGGGTAAAATGACAACAATATATGACACGTGTCATTTCCGTGAAAACAAGTATTTGAATTTTTAAAATTTTAAGGTCAGAATCGGGGGTGTAGATTAGTTAATCAAAAGCACTTTCCGGAAAACTGTTGTGGGACAGCAAAAACTGCCCAAAAAAGCAGAAATTTTAGTTTTACCAAACTCACTAAAACTGTTTCTGCTATCGAAAAGCAGTTGTGCTAGCAGCAAAAGCATTCCCAAACTGGCCCTAATTCAAGTCTCATTTAGTATCAATTAAGATTATAATTTCATGTTTTGGTTTAAATTTCTAGTGGTGTGGCAAAGCATTTGGAATCTGCAAACACAATGTTCTCCTTTATTTGGTGGATCGTTGGGTTCTATTGGATATCTGCTGCAGGACAAGCAATGGCTGGGGAATCACCACAGCTTTACTGGTTAGTTTGTTTGTTTGGGATTGTTGTTTTGATGTTCTCGACATTTGGAACGTTCTCAATTTAATTGGTCCTTTATCACAAATGCAGGCTGTGTGTTGTATTCTTGGCTTTCGACATTTTCTTCATAGTTTTCTTCCTTGCGCTAGCTTGCGTCATTGGAATAGCGGTTTGCTGCTGCCTTCCCTGCATCATTGCGGTCTTGTATGCTTTAGCAGATCAGGTAACTTTTTCACTCACTTTACTTTAGTTTTTTGTTGTTTATTTTGTTTTAATATTGTTTCACTGCTTATCAATTCTATTGTACAAGCCGTTGCTGCACATAATGTGTGACCAGTGAAAATTGATTCTATTGTGAATTTGAGAATATAGGTAGCATCCTTCCTTTTGTAAGCATCCTGCAGTTTTTATTATATACTCTTTGGAACAATCTTAATGGAGAGGTATTGTTTGAGGGAGGAAAAGTAAACCTAACAAGAGGTATGAATCGGTAGGTGTGTGGTAGGATTCAAGTTGTATCTGATTTTGATCGACTTGGGACAAAGATGCTTAACTAAACTCCCTTACTGTTCATGGTCAATTCTGATGGTACTTAAAAGCTGCGGAGTTCAAATTGCGTTTGTAACAAACATAGCACATGATATGGCAAACGACATGCTTATTGACATGCAGCAAATCAAGTATGGGCCACATTCTCTTATTGACCAATTCTAAAATCTTGATCAATTGCTAGCTTTAGCTTATTTGCTAATTATTCTCTTCAGGATCCTTGGACATATAACTTATCAACTGCAATATTTCTTTGACTGTTTGAAAAGTTAATTCGTTATATCTCATCGAAGGAATCGGGAAACTCTGCCTAAATAGCCGGCTATCTATCTAGCAATTGAAATTAATACAAAAAGAATTTGGAGGCTGCAATTCCTCCAATGATGATTGAATCTGGTCTTGCTCCGATACCACTGGCTAGCAGTACTTAAAAGTTTATCTGACTGGTGATTCTGATTGAGGTAGGGACAAAATATGTGTGTTCTGAAGAGATAGAGAACTGAAGTTCAAATGAGAGAGATGTGGAAAAGGAAAGAGAATATGTTAAAGACAGATTAAGTGAGAAGATAGCGCAGAAGAGGATTGCCTTTCTTTATTTCCTGCTTATCAAATATGGGAGAGGCCTGCCTTTCTTTATTTCGTGAGCTCTTTTTTTGCTTTCCTATTATCTCGAAAAGTTAAAAGTGTTTTATTTGAGTATATGATTCACTACATTTACCGTGAAGTTAACTTGCTATATTTGGTAAGTTCTTTGTAGGGACAATTTTTGTTTGATGCTGTTAAAATCATCGGAAGCCCCCATGAGAGGTCCCTTGTGCCAACGGATAGAAACAAGTTTTTTTATACACCAGTCGACGTGTTTGGCACATATCTAGTCCCTGTGTGTCTAAGCATATCTTACAGGGACACATTTCCTCTTTTAGAGTGTCAATGCTTTATAGGTGGTTATGGTGGTTTACGATAATCTAATGATTACACAACTTACGATGTGAGGTAGAAGCAGAGAACCCAAACAAATAGTGAAAGTCAGATGTAAAGAAGGAAATATTATTGAAGACTCTAGACAAGAGAATCTCAGTACTTACAACTCAAATAAGTTGTCTGTGTGCAGAAGACAAGGCTCCATTACAAACTGAATAATCAAAGTCTAGTACATCTGATAAACGAACACATAATACATATTTAGCGCAACATTCCAGAACATGAAACAGTAAATAACTACTTCCTGAGACTTAGGGAGAGTTTGGTATGACTTAGAAGCAGCTTATAAGTCAGTTTTGGATTATAAGTTGAAGCCAATTTATTAGTAGTGTTTGGTTTTGACTTATAAGCTGAAAAATTGGATTTCGACTTATAAGTTCATAGTGTTAAAATTGAGTCTAAAAAAAGTTGACTTTTTGAAGCTTTTGTTGAACTTTTGGACTTGGATATCTTTTTCACCAAACACATCTAACTTTTTTGTTCATCTTAACTTTTTGTAAACTTTTTTGACAAAAAGTCAACTTAAGTTGCAAATAAGTCGTACCAGACTAACCCTTAGGTAACCAGTGGGAAAGCACAGATAATGGGAAAGGGCAGAATTTGGGAAAGTTGAGCAGTTACTTCTCAGTCACGAGGGGTAATTGTCAGGGACATGTGGCCAACTCTGCCATCTCTCCAGGTTTCTTCATATTTTTACGGAAATGGGTTCCGAGAGGAAGGTTTTCACCAGCACTACTCCTTGAAAACTCGCCTTGTTCTTCACGAAGAAATCAGGAAATTGATTGGCCTAAAGATCACAATTTTCCCACAAAGCTTCCTCAACTGACCAACCCAACTATTCCACCAATAACTCAAGAGTTGGAATCTCTGAGTGTCAAACCGAAGGATGATCCAAAATCCATGCTGGAGTTAGCACAAGCTCAATATTCTGACATAGGCAAGGCAGCAGGTGTCTGGAATGGAAGTTGCTCCTGAGCAGGGCCCAACAAGGACACATGAAAATAGGATGGAGCTTTAAATCCGAAGGCAAATTTAATCCATAAGGTACAGGTCCCACTCGTCAAATGATGTTACAAGTCCGGAAACAATGAGAAGAGAGTTTACTATATTTACACTTTGATAGATATCCGTGTTGAAAAGGGTTGGATGCACAGAAAACTGCATCTCGTACTATGAAAGAGGCTTCTCGAGACGTGGAGTCAGCATTGGCATTCATTCGAGAGTAAACTTTGAGAAGGTCTTCATGCAAAGGCTTTAGTATTGCATCTCTTTCCAGAAGTTGCTATTCTAACTCAGCAATATATGTTACCCCAGGAACATGAAGACGTAAGTTTGGTGGACCCCTCCCATAAAGAACTTTGAAAGAAGTGGTCCCTGATGATGGAAGCTGGTATTGAATGAGAAATTTCGCCAGGAAATGAATTTGTTCTATAAATATGGTTGCTCCTGTGTGAAACATCACAAAATAGGCTTCTAAAAAGCGGTTCACGGCCTCAGATGATCGTGGATGAGAAGTTCCCATGCAAAGTCGAGTTTGGCTCAGTCGAAACAATACGTGCCCAAAAGCGCTGAGAAAATAGAGCGAAGCATGCCATGCAATCTTACAATTTCCCTACAAAACAGACCGACTATTGTTTTGGCATTAAAAGGAAATGACTATGTTGTTTTCACGATCTCTAAGATAGTGTCATATGCACAAGACTGTAGAGATCGATGATAAAATCAAGAGAGATATCTTCACATAGTCTCTAGATTGGAAAGCTGTTGTAAGGGTTAGGCTGGTGCCAATATTTGGTATTTGTTTTGCTGGAAGACCATGCAATTCCGGATACAACAGTTCACATCATGTTTCATTCGAGGCCAGAAAAAGAAAAAGCAAGCAGTGAAGCGGTTGAGTGTCTTGATCTTGAGATAACCCCACTCGAACCAGTGAACCATATGCTTCGGCTAAGAGCATTTCCAACATGCTCGGTAAAAGTTTAATTTAGGTAAAGTATACATAAGCAGGTAGACTAATGAGCTCCAATGGACTAGTTAAATGACATAATATTTTACATAATCGCTCTCTACTAATAGCTAGCTTAAAAATAGGTAGGTAGTTTTTTTGTGTATTGACGTGGGAACCCTAAACCACTATCCTTTGGGTGCGCACTGGATAAACCCTGCCTCTAGTGCAATAGCCTGCAAACCGTACCAAAGAGGTAAACCAGCCTGAGAAAACCCGGGCTGATAGGCTCGCAGTTGAGAAGCCAATAGACAGCCCTTGGGTTACCCCAAGGTTCGAACTCAAGACCTCTACACAAATATGCCCATAGCCTTAAGAATGCAAGCCTGACCAACTCAACTATATCTCTCCTATTTTATTTAGTATATTTTAACTCTTTTATACCTACAAGGTTATTTAAATAAATAACACTACTGGAGCAAGCACTAAAAAACGTCTTAATTAATATTTTAATTAGTTAAAATTGAGGTAATTATCTGTAGATGCTCTAATAATTTCCAATGTAGAGTAGGATTCTCCAGAATGACCAGGCAATTCTCATAAAAGAGTTAATAATCACCTAAGTGGAAGTTGGGATGAGAAGTAGAATTGCATCTGAGAGTTCCAACGATGTTCCTGGTAAATGAGTCTTTTGAATAAGCATCAGGAAGTTGCAAAAAGTTCATGTTGATGCACAAAGCCAACGCAAGGAAATTAGCTTGTTGCGGTCCTCTTGACAAGGCATCTGCTACTTATTCACTTTTCCAGGTTTGTAATGACAGTAAAAAAAAAAGGAAGAGCTTCACGAGCAGTCGCTTATGTTCATTTGTTGGGACACACAGTTTCAGAAGATACTTGAGACTCAAGATACCAGGATCGCGGGTCGTCGCGGTACACGGAACGGGAACGGGAATTCGAAACGTGATATGACATGGTACGGTGATACGAGTACGTATCCAACGGACGCGGCGCAGGACATGGCCGCATAGCTTTTAATTTATTAGGTTATTTTAATTATTGAAGTATTAGGAAGTATCTTAATTGTTTGGGGGGGGGGGTTAGCATAATTAGTTAATTGTTAAGAGGGGGTGTTAGGATAATTAGTCGTAAACCCTAGTTTTAGTTATCAACTGGAGACGGTAGCATCTAGAATCGCTACAACGGAGATTGAAGCATCTCGAATCTCTTCGAATCGATAGCTTCTGCTATCATACGGGGTACATTGGGAGTAGGCTTCTTCCCGATTGTTTTTGAAATGAGGGATGGTTTAACCTATAATACCTTTGCATAACTGCACACATAATTTACTTCATTGAAAAATACTCAAAAATAAGTATTAGCACATTGTTAAAATACTCAAACACATATCTTATCTAGTCCAATTGTGATTGATTAACCATAATTATTGTCGCCTACAGTAAACTATCAAATATTCTTGCGATCACCGAAGGTAAACTATCTTCCCGGTTATGTTAAAGATTTCGGGTCGCCCTATTTGCGTTCCAGATCGTAAACGTACCCGTTTTGGGTCTTGTAACCCCGGAACGGGGAACACGGCCCATTCAGCATTTCTGGTAACATAGCTTAAGACTGCAATAGTCGGTTCTCACAAGAAGATGTCGGCGCAATCGATAATGCTTCCACTTTTGCAAAGCCAAAACCAAAGCCAATAACTCTCCATCATAAGTTGACTTTTATATGCTGCTATGAGAAAATCCCATACTGAAATCAATGAGGTGTTCTGATTGCAAGAGGAAAACTCCTATTCTGCTGGAGGAAGCATAACATTACACAGTAAAAATGCATCTGGAATGTCAAGAACCGGAATAGATGTCAATGCATCCTTCTTGAGCTTACAGAAGGTTAAGTCGATTGTTGGACACCACTAGAAGGCATTTTTCTTTGTCAGATTAGTGACAATTCTGGCATTCATCCCATAGTTCTGAACAAAGCAAAAATAGCTTCCCTAAGACCCCAAAATCCCCTCAATTCACATTTTTCAGTGTTGCCCTGTCTATAAAAACTCTTATCTTTTCTCAATCTACCCCAACTCCTTTCCTGCTTAATACATGACCTAGAAACTGAATCTTATGTTTTGAAAATGGTTATTTTTTTCCTTACAAAACAGGAACGGGTTCTTAAGAGGTTTAAGACTGTATGGAGGTAGGTGGCTTGCTTCTCTATGGCGGGGCTGTATATATGGATTTCATCGAAAAAGAGGACATATTTTCGGAGGTAAGGGCGAAAGAGGTCATTCATCCAAAGCTGAAAGGTAAAGGAAGCATTGGTAAGGCCAAAGGGCATAACATGAGTCCGAAAAGCTATCTTGAGGATGTCAGAATGATTGACTCGAATTTGGTGATATCCTGAATGAAGATCTATTTTAGAGAAAATAAAAGCTCCACAAAGTTCATCTATGAGTTCATCAATATTAGGAACAAGGTATTTGTCCGGTATGGTTAGCTGGTTTAATGCCATGTAGTCTATGCAAAACCTCCAACCATAATCTTTTTTCTTTACTAACATAACAGGGCGAGCAAGCTAGAGCTTGGTCTAAGGAAACCAACAAGAAGGAGCTCTTCAACTTGTTTTTCAATATCAGTTTTCTGGGTGAAAGGATACTTGTATGGGCGAATATTTGGTGGTTTTGAGTTGGAAAGTGGAGGGATGGTATGAGTGGGTGCGGGAGGGTGGTAAAGCAGTGGGGTCAGCAAAGATATCAACATATTCATGCTAATAAGACTTGTGAAGAAGTTTACCTTTGGAATATGCAGCTTAGAGATTACTTGGGAGGATGCCTGGGAATGCCCTAAAGCTTATAATGCCTGCTAAACGTCGAATATCATGAATATTTATTCAAATTTACTCTAATGGTGTTGAGAGATGTGAGCCACTTAATTTCCAAAACTATTTTTGCACCTGCAATAATACTGGTTTGCTGTCGAGCCCTTCAGTTTCATAGTTGTGCCACTGGATTTCCCTAGAATGATCTGTAGGAAAATTGCTGCCAAGTCCCTCTCAATCTCATCCTCAACACTGTTTGCTGTAAGATTCTCCTCAATTGGTTCACCGTTTGGCCAGCTCCATGACGGAGAAGTTTCAAGTCTTTCAACAACTTCATTGCAGCTGAAACAAAGTCCTTTGAACAAACAGGCTTGGTGTTCAGAGTTCCATGGTCGGTTTGCTGCTGTTGAGATGCTGGATGATATTTTTCCGATTCAGTTGTGCTTGAAGGAGGAGAGGCTCGAGAATACCAGTTGGAGCTTGTATTTGCCTTGGACCCTTTCATTCCATGAACGGCTCCTAATTCTGTTTCGAATTGTGATGCCAAACTCATGGCTTTGTGCACAAATCTGGGCTTGTTTGTTCGGACATCTGCCTTGAGTTCTTCCTTCAAACAATAAAAAAATATGCCTAGAAGATAGTGATCATGCCAAATTTGCACTCAAGTAGAGCTTTTTAGCAATACTCGTGAACATTCCCCTTTTGCCGTATATAGCTGAGATGCTGTAGGGATTCTGAAATTTTGCTGGACGAGCCCCACCAAGTGTAGGAATGTTTGATCATTGTTCATCCAAGCAAATAAGTCGAGCACATCTCCCTCCAAGTACATCGTGGCAATTTCAACTTTCAATTCATCTGCAGTCTAATAATGCTTGAAGTACTTTCAGCTTTTGTAATCCACCCTCGCTGATCACTCCCTTCAAATTTAGGAAAATCCATTTTTGTATGGGGTCATCGTGCATGATACTTGGCCCACCAAGGTTGTTCAGCATCTTTATCATCTGAGAAATACACCTTTCCTTTTGTATCGGTTCCTGTAGTTGGTTTCCCTCTGTTGCTGATTATTAATCTGTTATTTGTGCGCAGCGACTGCTGTTGCCAAATAATAAATGGCCCGTAATTCGGATGTAATGAAACTTAACTGTTGGACAAATGAGTCTGTTCAGGGGTTCAAAGCTGGTTTTCCAGATGATGTTGAGAAGATGTGGATCTGGCACCTGCTCTGATCCCAATATGGTAGAAGTACTGGACTTGCACAAATATTGAAAATCAGATATAAAGAAGGCAACGTTGTTTAAGATTCTAAGGAAGTAATCTCAGTACTTATAACTAAATAAAATGGTTTGTATGGACAAGGCTCCATTACTCACTGAATATTCAAAGTCAAGTACATCCGACAAACAAACACGTTATACATTATTAGAGCAACATTCCAGAACATAACAGCAGTAAATAGCTACTTCCTAAGACTTGGGTAACTAATGAGAAGTGCAGATAATGGGAAAGTGAAGCAGTTACTCCCTCCTGGTCATGGTTATAGCTGTCAGTGAGACAACGACATGTGGCCAACTCTGGTACTCTCCAAGTTTCTTCCCATGTTTATGGAAATAGGTTCTGATAGGATGTTTCTGGCGGGTGACACTGTCTTGGTAGCTGTGAATGACGTGTCATCTTTCAATACTTTGAAGGCGATGGTTTTGCAAAACCTCTCAATATTATGTCAAGCGCTTTCTTATTAGAGGGCAACAAACAACCTTTGCTCATAAGATAATAAAGATGGTCATTGTGGTATCTATATTTGCATATTACCATGGATGTGTTATGAATAACGAAAAACAAACAAGAACGACTCACACGTGGTTCGTCCGAGAATAGCCTACATCCAGGGAGTTGCAGATATATAGCAAGATAAATAAGTCCCAGAGAGAGTTACAAGCGAAATCAAATCAGGAAATGGTCAAGACACTGCTACGGACCCTAACTGCTGAGTAAGTACATGATCTGAAAACCGTAATGGATAAAAAGGTCAAAATATTCTTTTCTCCATTCTGGTCATAACAAAAACACATACCCAGGCGCCGAAAAGAACCAGGCCCCACGCAACATGGATGACCATATTTTGAGGGACAGTTTTCATCGCTAAGAGATTGTTCCTAGCATTCAAAGAGAAGGAAAGCAAACCCATACATCACACTTGCTTTGTCGAAGACAAGCGGAAGCCCATATGAGGACTATTATCAAGAAGGAAGTTGTTCCATTGTCTTCGGGCCCACAATCCTTGGAAGATTAATGTATTTCTTATTATTGATGTAATTTCGGGCTCATATGAAAGCCATTAGTTTTCCAAAGTATATTATTGTATCCTTACAGTTTGAACAGTTCCTACCATAGTTTTTAAAACCGGACCGGACCGGCCGGTTCGACCGGTGACCGGTTCGGTTCGACTATTGGACCGGGTATGCAAAAACCGGTCAAACCCGGTCAAAAACCGGCCGGTTTCATGATAAACCGGCGAACCGGTCAGGTGAAAACCGGCCGGTTTTCAATTAATTCGCAAACTCATGCGCTCAGTGGATGAATCATGAATCGAACTCAGCTCATGGCCGCTGTTTTGCATCTCTGTAATCTCCTACAGTTCCGGTGGAAGTCGCCAGAAGGGAAGAGAGATAGAGAGGGAGGACGAGGAGGATGAGGAAGAGGAGAGGAGGAGGAGAAGGATGGGTTGCAGGGAGAGATTGAGCGAACAGAGGTTGAGAGAGAGACGGGGAGGGAGTCAAGGAGATGAAAAGTAGCTGATAACGAAAAAGTCAAAAGAACTTGCAGAGAGAGAGAGAAAAATCAGCCTTAATATGAGATAATGGAGAAAGAGATGTGGGTAGTTACCTCTTTTCAAGGGAATCTGCACACAAAAAATACGTACAATGGTTTGATTTCCTAACATATCTCAACAACTTCAAGATAATTAGGGATATTTTCCTAATAAAAATATATTTTTTGTACAAATAAATTTACTAAATAATCTAAAATAATTATTTATATTATTATATAAACATGCGATTAAACCGGTTGAACCACCGGTCCGACCGGTTGAACCACAAATCGGGGTCTCACCGGTTCGATGACCGGTCCGGTTTTTAAAACTATGGTTCCTACATTGTGTCTCTTAAGGTCCCGTATCAAATAAGGTGTTTCACTTTGAACTTAGTGGTGTCTCATTGGAAGAGAACTATAAATTGCTGAAAGATTTATAACAGGGGCGTCGGGTGAAGTTTGGGTCCATGAGTGTTGGGTTCTAGCTGTGGTGTGACATCCCAGTGGCTAAAGTTGTTTCCACCCTGTTTCAACTAGAGTGAAGTGTCGGTAAGTGATTACCTATTTACCTTTTTTGCTCTGCTTGGTAGCTAAGGATTTGTGAGAGAATCTTTGGTGGCTGTTTGGGGTTCAGTTGGTACAACCAGCAGAAATAAGGACACAGTGAACTTTTGGTTGGCAGGATGCGAAGATTCAACTGATTTGGGGAGTGAACTTTTAGAATTTCCGTTAAAGGGGATTTCTCCTACTTTTGACTTTGGACTTTTTTTGGACTCTTTTGACATAGCAGACATTTGATTTGATCGATCTTCTACTTCTGCCTTCTTATTTATAGCTAGGGGATGACTCGTCCCGTTGGGACTATTACCACGTCCTAAGAGCTAAATTAGGAAAGTCGTTGTAGTTAGGAAGCTGAAACAAAGCTAAATTATGGCCTGCTTATAGTTCTCCAATGAACCTAAAAATAGAGAAAAAGTAAAGTGAAGTGTTGAAAAAAAGTGTATAAGCCAATTTTTACCAACAGCATAAGTGTCATGCCTTAGTTTGTTGTTTGACTTAGTCTACTTATCCCTTCTCCTATGCTCTCAATTCTTAGATCTATTCAAATCCAAAGGTTGTCATGCTTCCAACGCCACCAAAGTGAACAGAAAAGCCTGAGCTTCCTTAGTAAATAGATGAACTTTTACTTGTCCAAAATAATTAATCACCCCTCGTAATTTAGTTTTCCTTTGGTTCATTGTATTGTGGAGTGATTAGATGGTTAGAAAATTGATGATTTTGGAGTTTCACTACCGTCACATAGCCTTAACTTTACGTCCCCCTTAGACCAGTGCAACAATTTACAGTACTGGTCAGAAGCTTTAGCTTATGTTGCTAAATCTTTTATTTTGGATCCCTAGACATTTAACTTGTACACTACACTGTTTGTTTGATTGGGTTGGGGTGTAGCTTAAAACTACTTTCTTTTATCTAAGAATTGAGATAATTTACCTAATAGCTGTAATGCAGAACAGGAAAGCCAGTAGCAACCCGACTCTACAATAGGTGCAAATATACACCTTCGAGTAAGCTTCATCTGAGAACAAGATAGTAAGGCAATGAGACATAGTAAAACTGAAGTTGAAGTTGTATAAACTCTCAGTTTCTAAGGGTTACACCAAGAGAAAACAAGATAGTAAGGCAATGAGACATAGTAGAACTGAAGTGGGAGTTGTAGAAACTCTCAGTTTCTAGGGTTACACCAAGAGAAAACAAGATAGTAAGGCAATGAGACAAAGTAAAACTGAAGTGGGAGTTGTAGAAACTCTCAGTTTCTAGGGTTACACCAAGAGAACTCTACGTTCTTTACTGTACAAGGTTCAATACAAAATTCAACTTCATTTTGAAACTACTAATTGCTTGGATGGGCTTGGTAAGGCAATCATCGTACAAAGTCACAACTCCCTTTTAGAGAACCAATGTTCATTGGTGGTAATGTTGGTCTGGGGTCATGGGGTGAAAATGCAGCTTCCAAGGGGAAAACATGGTCTGGCTAGCTGGGGATGCTGTGTCATCTTTGAATCTGTTGAACGAAATGTTTTGGAAAACTTCTTAGCATGTCAAGCATTTTCTTATTGGGCATAACCTTGGCCAGTGCGATAAAGATGGTCAGTGTGGTTCTTCTTCTGTTGGCATGTTGCTATAAATCCCCATAGTTTGAGGGACAGTTCATTTCTAAGAGATTGTGTTAGCATTTAAAGAGAAGGAAACCAAGCCCACATAAATCACGCTTGCCTTGTCAAAGATGAAAGAAAGCCCAGATTACGGTAATATCGGGATGGAATTGTGCCATATCTTTCGACCCACTTAAATTTGGAAGATTCATTTTTTCTGATTCCTGTTGAAGTTTGGGCTCGTATGAAAGCCATGCATTCCAGTAACAGAGTTTACATCTTTTATCCTTACTTTTGAACAGTTCTTACATTGTGCCTCTTAAAGTACAGTATCAAAATAAGGTTTTTCACTTTGTACCTGTTGGTGTATCACTTGGAAGAGTATTATAACTTGTTAGGAGGAATACTTCTAACAAGGGGATATGTTAAGTGTAGGTTTTTGTCCCAATGGATGGAGTTTTTTCCATTATCTTTTAAGTGTCTGTAAGTGCTTACCTGTGTTGCTCTGCGTGGTAGTTAAGGATTTGTGGGAGATAATTTGGCGGCTGTGTGAGTTCAGTGAGTACAACTATTAGATCTAGAGACAGTGGATTTTTGTTGGCAGGCTGCGAAGGTGCAATTCAAAGAAAGATTTGGCGAGTGACCTTCTAGAACTTGGTGTGGGGGATTTCTCCAACTTTGCTTTTGGTCTTTCGACTTTTTGAAATGGCCAACATTGAAGTTGTTCGCTCTTGCATTTCTGCCTTCTTATAATTAATGTTACTTCTCCAACAAATCAATTATCCTTAGTTAGTAGTGAAGGTTTCCTTCAGGTCATTTATTAGGGAGTGATTTAGATTGTTAGAAAATTGATGAAATTTGGAGTTTCTTAGATAGTTAGAAAATTGATGAAATTTGGAGTTTCACTACCTTGTCATATAGTCATATGGCCTTAATGTTTTGATGAAATAAATTGGTTTCTCGAGACGAAAAGGAAATAAGGTGCTTCTGGGTTAAACCATTTTTATTCTATTCACTCTGTGGTCATGGCTCTTTTTGTTTTGGATTTAATATTTGGAATAGAGGAGCTCCTGCAAAAGATACATGTTCTTATACGGTGCTTCACAGGGAATATTTCTGAAAGTTATGACCTTTTTCTATATGGGCATATCATACTTGATTATCATCATATAAAGGTTTCCCTAGTCTGTGTGAGAAGTAAAGTTAAGCAAGTGATCGAACTCTTGTTCATTTTTCGCGTTCCACGTGCTTTGATTAACTTGATGCTTAATCTGTTTTACGTCTAGTGGGTAACCTCTAGCTCATTGTTACCCTCTCTGCATGCTGGTTGAGGCAAAATTACTGGTTTGAATCAAAGATAAAGTTACAATATTGCTATGCATGTGTTTATGTGACTTCTTCCAAGAAAGAAATTTAAGGGCTTTGGAAGATCCTGAATGGTCTCTTGCTCAGCTTATTCAATTTTCGATGTAAACTTGTCATCAGTGGTCATCCATTGATATAAATGACATAGTTGATGCAATTTGCTCTAGATTCATTCATTGCATCTCATATCCTATTAGACTTCTTAGATTGTGGTTTTAATCTTTTTGAAGGCCCAACATCCTTTATATTCGCTGTTGAATAAAAAAGTTACTTATAAAATAATATAAAGAAAATCCACTAAGGATGCTGGAGGGTCTTGGTCGGAGTTGACTAGAGAGACGGGAAGATGGTCACGGGCAATAAGGGAAACAGAAAGAGCTAAAGCTACCTTTAAAGAGAGAGTGAGGCGGATGGACTGGCAACTGTGTACCCACCGTAAAATTTTCCTGGTTACCTGAGTTGGAAATGTCGTTACGGTGTACAATTATCAAGGTATTTAACGATTGAAAAGTTCACTCCCTACACTTTCTGTTTTACCAGCATATTATCTTTTGCAGTTCAACATAGATTTCAATGGCAAGTTGGTAACCTTTCACCAGGGTTGGGTAAAGACATCTTTTTTTTATACTTCCCTTTCGATATCTGGTTACAAAATTCCAAACCCAACACCCGTTTAACTACACCGCTCATCATGGATTCACGGTAGGCCTGTCAATGGGCCGGTTCTGGGTAGACCCGACCCGAACCATATAAATTATATCCGGACTCAGAACCGGACCATGAAATGTTAAAACCAGTGGGTCTAGAATCGACAGAACTCAGACCCTGTTGGGCCAAACCCAAAACCCGTTAGTGACCCGCTAGATTAACCAATGCACTGCTAGCATTTTACATGGCATCATGGCTCTGCAGACGAGACATGTGGTCGGTCACATTAGAACTAAATGATTTATAGCAGAGAGAGAAACTTCATGAACAGAGCATGGAGAGAGGGAGAGAGAGATAGAGTGAGAGAATGAACACAACATGGCGAGAGAGATGTCCATGACTCTGCAGCGATCCGTAAAGATTTCAAAAGTGTCCTTGAAGATCTCGTGGTTCAATAATAGAGTCGTTATATCCTGAAACATGATACATGTATGTATGCAGAGAGCAAGGTTATGGGTGTCTGAAGGCTGTTCGACGAAAGCCCTCAAGAAACCCAGTAAACAAAACACAAAACAACTGAAATTTGACGGGAAAAAGAAGACTTTGTTTTGGGAAGTGAGGGACAACCCTTATGGCGTCTGAAATGGCCTGCAACCTTGGGTCTCCTCGCAACCGATTCTTTGAAGCAAACATCTATGTGTTATGCAAATGGTGAGAATATAATTTGACAGATATAATTTTGGGGGGGGGGGGATTGAGATTGAATTGAAGGGTAGTTGAAGAAGATTAAAGGATAGATAATCGATTAGGATGGAGAGAGACGTGATTATAATGGGAGCTGAGGAATTAAGGAATAATGGAGAGAAAATGAAGAGAAAGAGATAAGTAATGAATGAGAGAGAAACCACCCCAAAAAATTTAATGAGAGATAAGATTAAGATAACGGTGAGAGAGAAACTACATTGAAAAATTTGCGGGATTGATACGATTAAGGGGGAGATAATCAGTTGCGTATATGCAAATGGTGGGTCTGGGTTACCCGTTGGGTAACTGGTTTTAAACAAGATCCGAACCAACAAAATATGCTGTTGGTTCTGGGTCAAGTGGGTAGATGACCGGTTCTGGTTCTGCGGTTCTGGTGTTTTGTATGGTTGGGTTGGGTCGGTTCCGGGTTGGAACCGGCCCATTGACAGGCCTAATTCACGGTTTACGAAGTTCCAGCTTTCAACTAGTACCGGTTTTCCCATTATTAGCATCTCACGTCTCCACAGAGTCTGAACCCTATGCAGATCTGTTACCAAACCAACCATCTGCAAAATCAGTATTGCTCTTGCTTTCAGCCGCAGCGCGTTAAGACTGAAAAGAAAAGATTGCGAGAATGTACTTCTTTTTCCTTAGCATTAAAATTGTTGGATACTTAACAACATAACAAAAGAAAATAATACTTGAACAAAGTAGAAGTTAGCTAAATTATCGGTGGATTGTTGTAATTAAAGTTTTGAATCTTCTCAGAGAAGTTTCCTGTTCATGGCATTGACGTTGGCCTCTTACGCCTTTTCCTACTTAATTTACTCTACCTTCGCTAATTCAGGAAGGAGCATCTAGAGATGACCTTGAGCAGCTCTCTACATTCAAGTTCCGGAAGTCTAATGATGTCGAGAAACTGAACGCTATGCAAGAACCTTTTGCAGGGGTGATGACTGAATGTGGCACAAACACACCAATTGAACATAGCATCGTACTGGAGGATGCTGTATGTCATCTCTCTCTCTCTCTCACACACACACAGACACACACGCATAAAAACTCTTGCTCATAGTCACAACTCTGACCATGTTCATGAAATTCATTTGACATGCTCTTCTTGATGCTCATTCTAACCGCAGGAGTGTTGCATATGCTTGTCAGCATATGATGATGGTGCTGAACTCCGGGAACTTCCTTGTGGTCATCATTTTCATTGTGCCTGTGTTGATAAGTGGCTGTACATAAATGCTACCTGCCCTCTTTGCAAGTACAACATCTCGAGGAACAGCAGCTACGGTGTGGAGGAAGTATAGAAGAAATCCCCTCTCGATCCTGGTTGACTCACATTTGCATCAGACATGGACATATAAGTGTGTTGTAGATTTGATAGCACGATTGTGTTCTAAGTCTGTGTTTAGCGTGTCATTTTGCCAGAGACATCCCACATGCATACGCCGGGTTAAATAAAGAAAGCAGATTTGTAATGTCTTCATTGTATTACGCTTCATTTTCTTGCCATGAAGTACACCTTCACTCTACTTTCGTCTGTGTGTATGTACATGTACTTTGGCAAGTCATTCTGTATAGAAGATAGCTATTCGTTCTTCATACATGCTTTAGTTGGGAGCTTACAAACACCATATGTCCTTTTAATCTCTCTCTCCATTTCTACTATATAAAAAGTTGAAGTGTTCCTAACGAAAAGTGTTCTAATTATTTTGAAATGTGGAGAGTACCTCTAATATTTTTTGTAAGTACCTAAAATACCCCCAATCTCATTCATAGCTTATACATGTAGTCTCAATACGTCACGGTATCTGATACATCGCTTCTCTTCTCCCAGATCCTGTGCTGCTTCGTGCAGACAGCAAACCCTGTGGAACCCACTTGCCATGGGGGGAGAGGTATTGCTCCATGGCAGGGCTTTGGATTCCCACATGATTCTGTCAATGACCCCTTCAAAAGAGAAAAACCTCTGAATATTTTCTCTCACGGTAAGTTTGAGGAATTCTTCGTATTGTTCGTACTCGATTTCCAAACTTCTTGATTATCTCTTCCCATTCTTGTCCAACTTGAGAATGATCTCGAGTGGCTTTCAATTGGGGACCCTGAAGGCTTTTCGATAGATCAGGTACTTTGCCACCTCTTCTGTGATGGTTCGATTAATAAAAGATATCTCAGTTTTCAATTCAGAGCCTTATGGATGCAGTGTTTCTCTTCTACGATGTTCATGCCTGCTCTAGGGTTAACGTTTGGTATGATGGCCTTGTAAAAGTATCTCACTGATGTAAATTTGTGAGTGATAGCATCTCAAGAGAGGCTCATGTTGTTTCATGTGGTTAGGACATTGGAATCACGAAATGTCATGTTTCATTTTTTTTTAAAGGAAATGCCATGTTTCAGGTTCTACATATGCAACAATGATTTTCATGCTAATTCCAACTTCACCACAAGTTGTTCAAAAAAAAAAAAAAAACTTCACCACAAGTTTGTGCAAATACACAATATAATTGATGATCGGTGCTGTATGTTTCTTTTGAGAAAGAGACATCTAATTAATCAAACTGGCTTATTATACTCTAAGAAGGCCTTTTTTGCGAGAATACGAGCCTTTGTTACATTTTTCCGACCGACAAAAATAACCGTTCAATTAATAAACAAACTAATTTTACGTCTAATATCAATTATTTCTCCTTGGATCCGAAAGAACACATTTTCTCCTTTGAGAGTCAGAATCATATCTCTTGAATCGGTCTGAACAACTACATTTGTGATACGCTCTGCTTGTATCCACCTAAAAACTTGCAAAACTCTTCTTGGTTTTGCATGTTAAATGTGTGGTAGGCTCATGTTACTTCATGTGGTTAGACATTGGAATCACAATATGTTAGGTTTCTCTATTTTGAGAAAGGAAATGTCATGTTTCGGGTTATAATTATGCAATAATGATTTTCATGCTGATTCCAACTTCACCTTAGGTTTTTGCATATAGAATAAAATTGATGATTTGTGTTGCATGGTAAATGTGTGGTATGCTCATGTTGTTTCATGTGGTTAGACATTGGAATCACAAAATGTCACATTTCTTTTTCTTTTGAGAAAGGAAATGTCATGTTTCGGGTTTCAAATATGCAATAATGATTTTCATGTTTATTCCAACTTTACCTTAGGTTTTCGCATATACAATATAATTGATGATCGGTGTTGCATGTTAAATGTATGGTAGCCTCATGTTGTTTCATGTGATTAGACATTGGAATCACGAAATGTCACATTTTTTTTTGAGAAAGCAAATGTCATGTTTCGGGTTCAAAATATGCAATAATGATTTTCATGCTGATTCCAACTTCACTTTTAGGTTTTTGCATATACAATATAATTGATGATCAGTGTTGCATGTTAAATGTGTGGTAGACGTGAAATTTCCATCACTCCAACTGCCTTTTACCATCAATCTTACACACTGTGTTACACCCCTCCAACCTGAGCCGGATGGTCTAGAAAGATCCTCGGACTCAAGGGAGTGCCCTCCCCTGAGAGTACCAGAATACCGCGACAATTAGTTAACCCAAGATCGTCTATGACAGAATGAAATCAGGAACAACAAACTCTTTAATATAACACAACTAACTATGTTGCAGATAATACAATGCTCCCGGTCCCGAACGCTCTGCGGGGTTTTAGAAAATAAGAAACGTAGAAGAAACAACTAGATACATGTACGAGTGAAAACAGTCAACTTAACACGTATGTAATAACATTAAAAAATAACAGTTTATGCCAGGATTCTGAGTTACTAGTACGTTGAAAGTTTGAAACAGTTTGAAATAGCTTTGAACTGTTATAGTTTGAAAGGTCCTTTAATTAATATAAAGTCCTTAAATCAATTCCCAACGCTGAATGATCCAACCACAATTTAGCCTTGCACAATGAATTCTGACATCGTAGTACTGTTAAGACCAGATTCACATCCGACAACGATGACCAATGACACGACGACCAGATTATAAGTGTCGACACCAACTTAGAAGGTACTAACCCCTAAAGAGACGTTGTAATAGCTTACCAGTAGGTAGATGGAACTATAGAACAATGCTAACGATCCTAGACCTACATCTAGAATAACACAACCTAGAAAATACGAAGAGGTTATTAAACAAGTCCTTATGAGGGCACGCGACTCATATATGAAGATATATATCAATAAATAGTTCAGCACAACTTATCTTTATAGATCTTCACACTAACTCTCTAAGATAGATCAATATAATATGCCTAGGAAATCAAGATATGAGACCTAAGAAGATAAGTGATTCGATTGAAAAAAGTAATCTTAGAGTTCCACATCTGTATAGTAGTATATGAAAGGAGAGATTGTCTAAGAACATATCAAAACATAAATCAAAATCTAAGACTAATATTAACATATATAAATTTTTATATCAATGAAACTTATACGAATGATATAAACACATGTAGATAAACTGACATAGGTTCTAGATCTAAAGAGATATATAGATCTAGAAACTGAATCAACTATGATGAACATATCTAAACTGATATTTAGAATAATGAAACAAACTTCAAATATAAAGAGAAGTTAATGGCCGAAGGTAAAGGAAAATGTGCCTGATGCTGAATCAGAACACACATAAGGAGTCAGCAAGGAACTGAGACCTGAATCAAACCAGGAAAACCCCTAGAAGGCTATTGTGGAGCAACTCTCTCTCTCTCGTGTATTTGGGTGGAGAATTCTCACATCTTAATTTTCTAAGAACCATTGACCTCTATCTATAGAGTGAGAATGCATAATCTCCTAGCAAGTGAGTTCTAGAGAAAATCTATAGTAAATATAGACTTTTAGAATTTTAATCAAACTCAATTTCTAATTGAAGAATAATTATCATAACATAAAAGTCTTATTCTTTATATAACTAATTATATTCCAAAAATATAAAATATATTATTAATATTAAATATTAACAATTCAAGTTATTCTACAAAATATATGATTTAATAATCAATAAAACTTTAATTGATTTGATTGATATTAATTTTCCATAAAATTATTCTTTTTTAATTACGAAAAACATATTCTAATTAATAAAATTTTTACAAATATAATCATATATAGTAACATTAGAAAATCAATTTCTCATCAAAAAATAATATTTGATTTATATCAAGATACTTCAAAAGAAGACTTTAATTACAACACCACTTTTATATTTAATAGAAGTTTAAAAGGAAAATACGTATAAATAAAATATGAGATAAATCTTAATAAAATATTCTTATAAAAAATATATTCCTAACTAAACTCTCTCTTTTGGAAGATTAAGATTCGAGATCTTAGAAAATCTACAAAGAAGTATTTTGAAATGCCGAAAGTATCCCTTATATTTTTTTGTATGTATCAAAAATACCCCCATCCTCATTCATGGTTTATCATATAAGTTGCCTCAATACATCAGGGCACCCTGATACATTAGCTCTCTTCTTCTCCCATATGTGTTGCTTCCTCCTAACAGCAAACCATGTGAAACCTAAGTGCCATGGAGGGAAAGGTATCGGCCTATGGTAGCTCTTGGATTACCACATAATTAGGAGCCCGTTTGGTAATGCTTTTGTTTTGTAGAAGGTTGCTTTTTTGAATCCAAAAGTAGCATTTAATGTGTTTGGTAATTATTATATTTCTGCTTTTTGAAAAGCAATTACTTTCCCACCGCAATTTTTAAAAAGCAGGGGAAGCCTACCTTTTTATTGATGAATTTTTTTATCCATGTAATAGAAATACATAATTTATTTTAATGTACATCATTTATTTTATCACGCCTTAGTTGTCATTTTGGCACTTACAATTAATCTAAAGTAATAATTACCGAACAAAAGAGTCTAAAAGTGTCTTCACACCATGTCATATATGAAGTTTATTATTATTCAATATATATATATATATATATATATATATATATATATATATATATGAAGTTTATTAAACAATTTTTAGGTGAAGTTCCATAGCTGCTTTCTCACGTCACTTTCTCCACACCAGCTTTCTAGAGCGGCACAACATTACCAAACTGCCATCCATCAAATGACTCATTCGAAAGAGAAAACCTATGAATATTTTCTCTCCAGTTATGTTCGTGGAATTGTTCGACTCGATTTCCAACTTATGAAAGTGTTGATTATCTTCCCAATCTTGTCCAACTTGAGTGTGATCTCGAGTGGCTTTTAATTCGGACCGTGGAAGCATTTAGATAGATCGGGTACCTTGCCACCTCTTCTATGATGGTTCGATTACTAAAAGATATCTAAGTGTTCAATTCAGAGCCTTCCTCTTCTGCAATGTTCTTTTTTTAGGAAGAAGATAGAATAGATTAGAAAACCAAAAGTACATCATCAAGTCATTGTCTCAAACAAAAACTACCAAAGAAACCAAAAGAAATTAGAGTGAGTGTGCTGAAACCATAAAACTAGAGCTACAGATCAGATAAGAGGGGAGCATGATTAAGTTCTGAAGGACGTACTTGATCTAACATATTCAGATCTACAACATGAATTATAGCGGAAGATTCATGTGTTTACCTTGTCTTCCTTAGCTCCTAAGCGCAACGGATGATCGAAGGGTGCTTGCTTTCACGTGCTCTTCTTGCTCCCACAATCTGGCTCGAATCACTAGGACGAGAGCTCTGATCCACACCAAGTTCCACGCGATGGAGGCTAGTTGAAGAGAGAGTCTAGGGTTTACTGTATTATGATCAGCACATGATCTCTACAGTAATTGTGTATAAAATAATAGGAGGCTGTCTCCTTATATAGACAGACTTATAGCCTATTGCAACATAACCCCCTAGGGTTTGTCCTTGCTACTAACCCCATAAGGTTTGAGCTTGTCTCACCTAAACCCATAAGTTTAGGATAATTGCACTGTGCACCCCACATGGGCGCACATAATGCTAACATCTCCCACTCGCACAGTGGGGTTGCACAAATACAGTAGTTCTAGTCTCCCTCAATCTCCAACTATCATCATCTGCCAAAGTGTTATGTGGCCTTGGTGTGTGACTGTGAGAGAACCTGCATTTCGGGAGATCCATACTCTAAACTCATACGAGACGAGCTAGCAGCAGGCGTTTCTCAACCCTTTAAGAAATAATGCAATACATATATATATCTCTCTCGTATCCCCCAGATTCTGTCTATTGCCATCTCATAGACCATGAGCACCTACCTTGTCCCGAAGGTCGTGCGTCTATGAGTCTATATCTCCTTTATTATATTCATATCCTGCATGATCCCATAAGATCTTGTAGGTGGGCCCAATGAACATGATAAAGAGCGATGCAATTAGAATCTTCCTTTCTATCCATTGTCGCTTTGATTCGGAGTCAGCTGCTTTCCTAGCAATGTCCTGGTAAGCCGAATCATTCATAGCCGTGAGGTGTCACGCTAAAGTAGCACCACCGAACCGTCTCTCCCCGACATGGATGAAAGTACTAAGGGTATACAGTGTCAATCATCTTTATATGATCGACGAGGCTCACACGGCGAGGAAACTCAGGGACTAGTTCTACTCGCCACCTCATGTCACTCATAAGCACGCGTTATCTCATCAGATGTGCGCCATAGTGTTTGGACTCTATCAGAGCACATGTCCTATCCCATAGGGACCACTATACAGATGTAAGTCCAACAGCCCATATGACTGTTAACCCGAGTACTGAGTGTCGCACATATGCAATCGAAATCAGTTCTCTCATCTGGCTTTCTCTACGCAGACTATACATGGTTCGGGGTAGTAACCATGCTCGAATGGCCATAATCCAATCTCACCTTGGAACTTATTCCAATGCGACAAATAAATCCGTCTGACAGGGTCTTGCACTATTGATTGATGTCCAGCTCTTGTCATAGGCCATGTGCCTCATATGACAGGAGTCATCATATCATAGGCTTCTAGCGCTTGTCGGGATTCTGTCTCATCTTCTACTCACCTAGACAATCCAGGATATTGTAAAGGCGGTTGCTCGTGTGAGAGAGTCAACCTAGTGTCCGCGCGACATGTTCTATGCTAGTACAGGATATGTAAACGTATCATACACGTATCGAAACAACATGTAGCATAATTAAACAAATCCAATTAAAATCCATCAATCAATGTCTAAACCATATTATCAGTCTGAAAAACTCTAGTGACATCTCACCACCTACTTAAGCCCATATTCCTAACATGACCAGTAAATACATGCCTTAACAAAGGTTTGGTCATGGGATCAGCTAACATCTGATTCGTAGGAATGTGCTCTAAAGAAACATCTCCTTTAGCTACCACCTCCCTTATGAAGTGATACTTTATCTCTATGTGTTTGGCTTTACTGTGGTATTTCGGGTCCTTAGCACAGGCTATGGCCGACATACTATCACAGCGCAACGTCACTGGTCTAGGTCTATCAACACGTAGACTGACCAGGAATCTCTTAAGCCAGACACTCTCCTGCGCTGCCGCAGAACAGGCAACGTATTCAGCTTCCATGGTCGATAAGGCAGTGCAAGTCTGCTTGCTACTGTGCCACGTAATGGCTCCTCCACCCAGCATGAAGACGTATCCTGAGGTCGATTTCCGTGCGTCTAGGTCCCCACCCCAGTCAGCATCACTATAGCCAACAAGTCGAAGCACTATCTTCGATAGACATAGCACGTAATCCTTTGAGGTATCGGAGTATTTCTTCATAGTCTTCCAATACCCAATACCTGGGTTGGAATGATATCTGCTAACTAAATCGATCGCATGCGCATAGGGTATTTTGGCCATTCGATCCCTCTCGTGTTGGTTCTTGGGACACATTTCTAGACTGAGTTTCTCGCCATGCGCAATGGGAGTGTCAAGTGGTTTGGCATCGCACATTCTAAACCGTTCCAGTATTTTCTGGATGTACGCCTCTTGCGACAATCCTAGAAGTCGTTGGGAACGATCTCTCAGGATCTTAATCCCAAGGATGTAGCTTGCCTCGCCTATATCCTTCATCGAAAAAGTGAGAGGACAACCACCCTTTGGTGGTCTTGAGCATTCCTATATCATTGCTTGCCAATAGTATGTCATCCACATATAGAGACAAAATCATGAACTTATTTCCCGAGCTTTTGACATACACACAGTGGTCTTCATCTACCATTGCAAAGCCATATGCTACAATGTCCTGATGGAACTTCATATACCACTGTCTTGAGGACTGTTTAAGCCCATATATGGACTTAACCAGTTTGCACACTTTGTGCTCTTGACCTTTCTTCTCGAAGCCTAGCGGCTGAGCCATATAGATCTCCTCGTTTAATTCTCCATTGAGAAACGCAGTCTTAACATCCATCTGATGTAGCTCTAAGTCCATACTTGCTACTATTGCTAGTATAAGGCGAATAGAGGCTATTCTCACCACCGGCAAGAATGTCTCCTCATAATCTACACCCTGCTGTTGGGTGTAGCCTTTCGCCACTAGTCGGGCCTTATGCCTTTCCACGCTTCCGTCTGCCTTCCTCTTGACCTTGAAAACCCATTTGTTTCCAATGGCCTTACGTCCAGGAGGCAAGTCAACTAGGTCCCAAACATGATTGGTTTTCATTGACTCTAGTTCTTCTTGTAAAGCAATTTCCCATTCTTTCTTGTCAGGTGATGATAGAGCCTCGAACAATGTCCTAGGTTCATCATCTTCTTGCGTGGTGACCACCATGGCCTCCCCTTCGATGTCAAATCGTCGACGGGGTACGCTCCCACGAGCGCTCCTACGCAAAGAGGGTTCTTCTTCTTCAGCATCATCACCATATGTGATGGGCTGCTCACTAGGCAAGACGCTCCCACTGTTCTCAAGATCCATAGGAACAAATTCCTCTTGAGTAGTGGTGAATTGAGTGTCATCTAGTGATTCCTCTTGCTCGTAGAGAATGCCATCTCCACGAGCTTCTCCCTGACTAGAAAAATCTCCCTCGAGAAATTCAACATCTCGCGACTCCATTTCTGTTAGACTGCCATCCGGCTGTTGCGCTATGAACACGTAACCCTTAGAGTGCTCAGAGTATCGTATGAAGATACACTTCTTTCCTCTAGCACCCAATTTCCCATGGACATGGGAGACGTTACGTACATAGGCGGCTGACCCCCATGGCCTAAGGTGACCCAATTCGGGTTGCCTTTTGGTCCACATCTCGTAAGGGGTTGTGGCTACAGACTTGGTGGGCACACGGTTCAGTATGTATGTGGCAGTCATCAATGCATCTCCCCAAAAGGAGATTGGCAGATTCGCATTTGCCATCATACTACGAACCATCTCTAACAGTGTTCTATTCCTTCTTTCCGCTACACCATTTTGCTGCGGTGTGAAGGGAATAGTCAACTGCCTCACTATTCCTTTTTCCTCACAGAGCTCCTTAAACTGCTCGGATAGATACTCACGTCCTCGGTCTGTCCTAAGAGCCTTAACTCTTTTGTCCAGTTGGTTCTCTACCTCTTGTAGGAACTTTCTGAAGCACCCTAGTGCCTCAGACTTATGTGTCATCAAGTACACATAACCGAAACGAGTGTGATCATCTATAAATGTGATGAAATAGCGAGCACCATGTCTAGCTCTAACGTTTAATGGACCGCATACATCAGAATGAATAAGTTGTAAAGGCTCAGTAGCCCTTACTGCTTTACCGAACGGTTTGCGTTTGGCTTTCCCTGCAAGGCAACACTCACATACAGGTAAAGATATCTTGGACATATTTCCAAGTAGGCCTGCCTTGGCCAGCCTGTTCATCCTGTCCTGTCCTATATGTCCCAATCTAGCATGCCATCTAGTGGAATCAACATCACTAGAAGAAGTAATGAATGAACAAGAATCATAAACATCACCAAAGCTAGAACCAATAATGTCTAGATAAAATAAACCACGAGATATCAAAGCAGTGCCAAAAGATGAATTGCCACAAAACAGTTTGGCAACTCTACCCTCAAAAACAAGTCTTAAACCAAATCCAAAAAGTCTAGAATACTGAAAAACAAGTTCTTGTGTGCACTATGAGCGTATGAGACGTCATGAGGATGAGCTCCAAACTTCATCTTCACGTGCATCCTTCTACTGCCTGTCATTGCCAATAATCCGTGCACGCGCCTCAATCACATGCTTAGGTGTCCTTCTGCACCTGAATCCAATACCCACTCATTAGCGGAATTAGAAATGAAAAACTTGACTTATAACATAACAGTCATAGTTTGGATTATGGCATACCTTTGGCTCGGTACAATCACGAGCAAAGTGACCCTTCTTTTGGCAGTTGAAACACAAGATCCTTGCCAAGTTTCTAGCTCTTCGGCTCTTCTTGCCACCAGCTCCTTTCTTGATCTTGGGATTGGGGCCTCCCACGGGCTTCCCCTTTCCCTTGACGCCCTTATCCGCCTTCCTCCAGTTCCCATGCGCCTTTTGCGACTTAGGAAGAGGGTGCTCCGCCAATAACACCTCAACGTTGGACTTGGCGACCTCAATTCGCTCACTTTCCAACAAGAGATGACGTTTGACATCCTCAAACGTTTTGACATCCGCGTTGTGGGTCATGTTCTGTTTCATGTGATCCCATGTGCGGGGCAGAGAACGCAGTACCGCTTGTACTTGCTCTTCATCAGATAAGTTCCGTCCAGCTGCTATGAGCTCTCTGATCATGAAGGCCATAGCCCTCATATGCTGAGTCATTGAGTGTTCAGGCTTCTTATGATAAGAATCGAACTTCATCCTCAAGACCCTCAGCCTGGTGACAGAAGTGGATCCATACTTGCTTTTGATCGATTCCCACATCTCCTTCGCAGTGACACAGCTTTCGAACTCCCTGATGAGGTCATCTTCCATCATACATAGAAGATTGTAACAGGCCTTCCTATCCGCTGCTTCCCACTTATGAAAAGCAGCTAGGTCCCGCTCATGTTCCACAAGCGGTCGGGCCTCATTCATCACGGGTTCGACCTTTTCTGTCTGGAGATGGTCGGACAAATCTATGTCTAGCATGTAGTACATAGCACGACGGCTCCACATATCGTAGTTGTCCCCATTAAGCTTAACAGCTTTAGCAGAATCGGCAATGAGACTAGATGATTTCGACATGACTGTAAATATGAGACAAGGTGGAAATTAATTACTAGCATTTGTTTTAGCTCCTACAAACATTTAGATAAGATTAAAACTTCATAGTTCTTCATAAGGACTCCACCAAAACCTAGTGGCAATTCTAGGAATCAAATATCGTCACTTATGATTCCCCATTAATTTTAATCCTCTCTTAATGTGAGCTCTTTCGTTTTAGTTCTTTAGCATGCGAGGTTATACAGTTATATCCAATCACACGCAGTTATAACATAAAACAAGCATAAGCATAAATAAATATGCAATGGATGTGGCCCCTAAGGTGCACTCCCACTATTGAGAGTACGTCTTGAGCAAGTCTTGAACTTCTCGCCTCATGGATCTCGCCTCATCTCGAGTGCTCCTAGAAGCTTCCCTGTTCGTCTCTTTGCTCCATGCACCTCGCGCCATAGCTATTGGTTTGGCCACCTCTCTTGAAGCTTCTATTCTTCAATCTTCACTAAATATCTTATTTCTAAGAAGTAACCACTAATAGGCGATTTAGATGAGAAGAGAAGACAATAGAGTATGTAGAGAGGCACGACACGCAGGCCGTATTTTAATTGATTACATATTCAAAACCGAAACCAAATATAAAACCATCTAAGCCACATCCATGCATCAAACACATCCATTCAACCCACAACAGCATGTATAATAATAAAATAAACATACTGTAATTTTCTGGAAATTTCCAGAATTAAAGAATAATTACTGGAATTTAATAAGCAATAAATCAATCAACTAATAAGATCGAAAATCGCTCCCAACTACCTAGGATCTCACCTCCTATCTCATAAGGTAGGGAAAAATGTCCTAAGTCTCCAGAAAAAATTTGGGCTCAAAACAGTGTGTTTAAGGACGTCTAATAGCCTCGGGAAGTGTGCTAAACACTAATTAATTAATCTGGAAAATAATAAAATTTTCTGTTTTTCCAAAAATTATGAAAAAATCCCAGAAAATAGGAAATTTAATTCTGAGCATATAGAAAAAAAATTGGCGAAAAATAGTGGCCGGAGGAGGGCTCACGCGCCCACACGCGCCGCCGCGCGTGGGCGAGTCCGCCTCCGTCACGCGCCGACGCGGCCGAGTGCCACGTCAGCGTGCCACGTGGCATGCCACGTCAGCCAAGTGCTGACGTCAGCTGCCACGTCAGCCTCCACGTCACGTGCCACGTCAGCAGTCCACGTGGCTGCCACATCACCTGCCACGTCAGCAATTGCTGACGTGGCACCGCCACGTCATCATGCCACGTCAGCCCTAGCTGACGTCAGCACGTCCGCCGCCGCCCTTTGGCGCGTGCGGCGCGTGGCGGCGCGTGGCCGCGCGTGGAGGCGGCGTCGGTGGCGCGTGAGGCCCACGCGCCGCCTTCCCGGCCTCCGTTTCCGGCGATCTTTACATCGTTGGAATCGTCGTTTCACGTAGATCAAGATTATGTGTTCAAAACCTAATTTTAACATGTTTTGAAAAAATCTTTTTATTGCTCAGATTAATCAGTCCAGATTTATACTGTTTCGAATCTTAGAAAAATCATAACTAATTCTCTGTTCGTCCAAAAATTACAAAATTTATATTTCTGGAATCCTTGTGAAAAACCCTATCTAACCATGTAGGTTTTACTAACAGATTATGAAATTTCAAAAACTCGAATTTTTTATCTGATTCGGGAACGCATATCTAGGCACGAAAAACAAGCCTAAGGCTCTGATACCAATGAAGGACGTACTTGATCTAACATATTCAGATCTACAACATGAATTATAGCGGAAGATTCATGTGTTTACCTTGTCTTCCTTAGCTCCTAAGCGCAACGGATGATCGAAGGGTGCTTGCTTTCACGTGCTCTTCTTGCTCCCACAATCTGGCTCGAATCACTAGGACGAGAGCTCTGATCCACACCAAGTTCCACGCGATGGAGGCTAGTTGAAGAGAGAGTCTAGGGTTTACTGTATTATGATCAGCACATGATCTCTACAGTAATTGTGTATAAAATAATAGGAGGCTGTCTCCTTATATAGACAGACTTATAGCCTATTGCAACATAACCCCCTAGGGTTTGTCCTTGCTACTAACCCCATAAGGTTTGAGCTTGTCTCACCTAAACCCATAAGTTTAGGATAATTGCACTGTGCACCCCACATGGGCGCACATAATGCTAACAAGTTCTGTACAAAGTGATTCTAAGACAGCAACATCTAGACCATAGTCTTCTGCAAGGGTGAGTTATGGGAATCTGCTGCAATGCTTGGTGAGCATTCCTGGGATGGGCCAGAAACTTGAGGGATGTCCTCATCTACCTCTTGTTTGGGTTGTGGGAGTTGGATCTGGGGGCTGACTGGGGAGTTGTCTGCATTAAAGGTTGGTTCCTAAACCTGTTCTTCATCTAGATCACATGGTGGAAGATAGCCTCATAATTAGTATAAATGTAAATATGATAAAAATGTTGCAGGAGAAGGAGGTTTAAGTCCTTCTTCATAATTTATTCCCCTTGGAGGTGTCAGTTTGCTGAATTCACTGTGATGCAATCTTGGTTAATGGGTATACCCTCTAGAGTGTGCACTTGGATATTTAAGTTGGTGTGAGCAGAGCTAGAAGATGGAGAGCCTTTTTACCAGCAGATTAGTGGTCACAACCTTGTACCCATGCAGAGGTAATGCAGGCAGCATGGGTGGGGATGAGGAAGGCCAGAATTATGTGATGAGCAATGTTGTTTATATGATAGAGATTTATTTGAATATGGGGACTAGTGTTGTCAAATTTTTCAGTATGCCTAATAGTCCAAATGGTCCATAAAGTAACTACAAGCTAGATAAGCCAGAAATAATTTATTCTAAGCTAAGATTGAGCCAGATAGTGAGATAAGTTGCATGATTAGGGATGGGAGTACCTACTGCTCTCCAAAAATTGAGATGAGGAAGATGGACATTGGAAGAAAAGGTGCATGATTGTTTCAGGTTCTGTATTGCAGAGGGGGAAAGTGGAGGTGGGGGAAATAGAATATGTGTGCAGTCTTTGAAGAGTAGGTTGTAAGAATAAACCAAAGAATTAGTTTAAATTTTTGAGGAATTCTAGTTTTTCCAAAAAAAATCTATGCAAAAGAAGCTCAAGCAAGGTCAAGAAAGGAGGGATATGCAGCAACTGTATTGGGAGCTCTACCCTCAGAGGCAAACACAGTATAAGCTGATTTAAGTGAATATTTCCTGTCTTTTGAATAAGTCCAGATTGGAGTGTCTACACTACTATTCTGTTGCAGGGGATAGTGCTAACATGCCTACTAATATAGTTTGGAAAGTAGTGACATAATAACTCAAGATCCCACTATCTTGGAGTGCCATCCCAAATTAAATCAGAGACCTTCTTAAGATTGCTACTCCCCTTCCATTCTTTTCTAATGGTAAATATGAGAACATTTGGAATCCAACAATTTCCTTTTTTATGTAAGTGATGGCATACAACTATGTTCCATTGGAAGCCCCTAAGAAGAGAACTCTTTCTATGGAAAACGGTCTTCGATGCAATGGAGTCAGAGGATATTGGTGTAGCACTATCAATGTGCTTTCTACTACAATACCTATCTGAAAAGTAAGCAGACAGAAGAGAAGATTTTGAGTCAAGAATTCTCCAACCATGCTTTGCTAGTAAATCTCTATTGCGAGGTTGAGCCCGCCCAATCCCCAAACCTCCATGGATAATTGGTTGGCAAATTTTGTGCCAGAATGCTAAGTGCAGAGTCCTTTTATTACAATCACCAGACCAAGAAAAAATAATGAGCATTTTATCAATGATCCTACGGACTTTAAGAGGGAAAATAGTGATAGACATGGGTAGATTAAAGAAGAAGTGAGCACATACTTTATTAAAAAATCGCTACCAGCACTAGAGAGAAGCAAGTCTTTCAAGAAGAACACTCTGATTATATAAGATTGAGAGTAACTTTGATATTAGAAGAGGGAGAGTCATCCATACAAGTGCCAAGATTCTTCCCAAATAAGGTAGCAGGAGTAATACCAGTCATGTTCTGAAAAACACTCAGATCCTGAGACTCGCAACTTGAGCTGAGAGTAACCTAGTTTCTGCAAATTAATTCGTAGGCCTGATTGTGCACTGTAATTTAGCAAAAAAGAGTGCAAATGTGTTGTTGTGTTACTATGAAGAGTGATATATAACATACTATCATCAGCAAATTGAAGGTGGGAAATTGAGGGGGACCTAGAGGATATTGAAATTCCCAAAAGGTGACCTATCTGATGTTGATAGTGCAACTTTGGGAGAAAACTTCTGCACATAGGCGAAAAGAAAGGGGTAGAGAGGATCTCCCTGCATAAGTCCTCTATAGGGGAGGAAAGGTGGAGTGCATGATCCATTTATAAGAATGGAGTGTGAGATAGTGGTAACACATTGTATGATTAGGTTATGAAATCTAGGGGGAAAGTGCATATGATGAAGGAGATGAGAAAGGAAATCCCATCTAACTATATCAAAAGCCTTGGAGATATCAAGCTTAACTACAGTGTTAATGTTTTGTATGATGGCTGATAACTCCTTAGTTGGAGTTATATTCTATATTGATTTACTACTGTTTGTGTGCGTTTTGGTGCAATCTGATAAAATTTAGGCCAAGATATGATAAAATGAGCTTTTATGAGTATTTGAGAGTAAATGTGAAGTCCGGACGTTTCTTGCACTGTTTTACATGTGATTTGATATATTTTATCACATTTGATCTTCGCGGGTGTATTCGTGTTGTGATTTACAGGAGTAAGGTGCGCGGTGAGCATTTGGACAGAAGAAACGAACTTCGGAACAGTTTGGGAGCTCAAAAAGATGCTCAGAAGGTGATTCAGGATGGAAAAGGATGCTTCAGAGTGGATTCAGGATTTTCAGAGGATTTAGATGTCGCACGACCTGGTGGAAAAGCAAATAAGGTATGCATTCACCCTAAACACCCTTAACCAAAATTCTCTAATACCTACACCACCTCCTTGTCCATTACACTGCCTTCACCATCACCTAAACCATCTAACTGCCACCAAACCCCCATTTACCAGTACCAGACAGACATGCACAAATTACCTCAATGTAACTCAGCTCTTGAACCAAAATTACCAGCAACTCAATCAACCACCACAACTCCCTTCAATCTCCATTCTGATCCACCTGAATTCACATTACACCTATTCATACCAACACCCTTAACCACCACCCACAAATACAACAACCTGCCGCATTCCTCTTCATCTCCCAAACCAACATGAACCATTAAACTACAACCTAACCTCCACCACCATCCTACTTCAAATCACCATCACCAACTAACAATCACCAGCTTGCAGCCACAAACCTAACAAACACCTAAGTAACCACCTGAATTCCCCCATTCTACAACCTGTAACCAACACCCGGTCCTACACCACCTGCAACCTCCAAAACTCCAACCTGACTTCAACTATTACACCATCAGACCACCTTCATCCAACATTACTCCTATACTCCATAACCTTCCTCCTTCATAACCTAATGCCTGTACTCCTCTCCCAATACCCAAAACTACCTCATAGACCACCAATTTAACCAATTCCAAACAACCTCTACCCTTCACCGTAGCAAAAAATAGCCTCTACAATACACCATCTAGCCCAGAAACCTGACTGAAATTCCTATCTACACCACAAAATACAAACCAGAAACTCCCCTTTCAATTACCAGAACCTATCCTCGAAACAACCCAACAGCCAACACATTGAACCACCATCAATCACCTCCAACTAGCTCCTTCATTCACCTTGAACCATCACTATCAAAACCACCTGAATATCCTCTATCCTCAAACACATACCTCTAAACCGCATCCATAACCACCCTGCAACAGACCCCTGAACCTGCAGAAGCACCACAACCAGTTCCCCGATCAAAACCCATCAAGAAACGGAGAAGACCTGAAAATCACCGAAGAAAGAAGAAGGAAATAAATAGCGCAGAGGAAAAGAAGAAAAATCAGAAGTTTGGAATGTGTTCGTAATTCTATCTTTTTAGCGTTTGACGTCACGTTAGAGTTTATTATAATTTATGTTTATTTGGTACCTCCATGAATGTTAGTCGTTAAATTGAATCGTTCACCTAGTTCTATCGTTATTTGGTAACTCGATAGCGTGAATTAAGATTATAGAGTAGAACGTTGAACTTAATGCTTGTCTAGGATCATTATAGACTTGGTTTAAATTGAATCTAGTCGCATAGTACTTGCTTGGTAACTCGACAAGTCACAATTTCACGATTGACGATAGAAGCGTATAAGTGTTTCGTAAATCAAAACAAGCGACCATAGTAACCTAGTGATCCAAAGAAGGACCCGATATTTGTCTCCAATTCGTTTCTCAATCATCTTTCACGAATATTTAATCGTGAAATCAGTAGTCTAGCAGTTGTTTAAATTTGTAGATTAGTAAAAGAAACTCAAATATTTGCCCGCATAAGGTTAAAATTCTAATTAGTTTACGACAAGTCCTCTGGGTTCGACGTGCACTTGCGGTTGAGACGTGTCAAGTTTTTGGCGCCGTTACAAGGGACTTCGTTTGTATTAATTAAAATTATTAGCCTTAGGGATTTTACTTTTATGTTATATTCCTTACTCACCTGCTATCTAGTGTCACTTGTGTTTTCAGGTGAATCTCTTGGTGCATGACCCGTTCTCAAAATGAACCATTGTACCCACATCTTTAAAACCCGAAAGCACTTTTGTGCACTGAAGATAGAGACCAAAGAAAATCAGGTCTAATGGAATACCAACATAGAGTTGAGGTGGAACGAATCCGCAAGATTACGGAAGATGCTGAGACCGCTAGAGCCACTGATGAGGCTGCTAAGGCTGAGAGAATTTGAGACACTCAGAGCTCAACTAGCTGCAATACATGCAGCTGCCACTCCTCCGGCTAATGTGCAGAACCAAGGGGCCGAAGGAAATCAGCAGAATGTTGCACTGCCACGTCCTATAATGGATTACTACAGGACCACTTCAGTTGGTTACATGCCATCCATTGTTCTACCGCCAATTAACACAACTCACTTTGAGATGCGAATTTATATGATTAACATGGTGCGAGATGAATGTCGGTTCACTAGAGCTTCGGGGGATGATCCAAATGCACACTTGCTGAACCTCGAGCAAATTATTCATACATTGCATGATCAGAGAGTGTCAGCTGAGATAGTAAAATTGATGCTCTTCCTCTTCTCTCTATCTGGACCAGCTAAAACATGGCTTATAGAGCTTTGGGCAGGATCAATAACAACCTGGGATGAACTGTGTAAGGATTTTCTGAGAAAGTATCATCCACCATCCAAGGTTACGCAGTTGATGGATGACATTATGAAATTTACGCAGTAAGAGGATGAATCACTGGGAGATACTTGGAAGAAATTAAACCAAATTCTGCGCAGGTGCCCTAATCACGGAGACCTATGGTCTAAGCTCTTCCACTATTTCTACAATGCTCTAGACAGGGATTCGGCGAAAGAATTGCATATGCTAGCTGGAGGCAACTTTATGAGCATCGGGAGCAACATGCTCAAAATCTGCTAACATTGTGGCCAGACAAGAGACTACGAGGTTTGATACTCATAGATTACAAAAAACTGAGTGGAGATTCAGCTATGGTCAATAAGATGGATTCAATGGAGCAACATAGTGTAGGGTTTTGTAACGGATTACGCAGCAGAATTAAACAATAAAAGATACGCACAAGACCCTCCAAAGATAACAGGAAGAGAATTCATAAAGATAGTAAAGGATTCATAACAAGTACCTTAGGGTTCTCATGTGATGACTTCAAACGTGAATAATGTCACGTCTCTACGGTCGATCCAAGCCTAGGACTGAGATCTAGATCCTCCAACTCCTTGTGCTAGCTAGGACCGATGGAAGAGGAAGAAGAAATCACGCAAGGGAGACCAAAGAGGGGTTCGGCCCTCTCTCTTTGGCCGACGGGGTAGGGGCAGACGGCACATGGGGGACGGTCAGCCTCTCTTGTGTTGTCTAGCTCTCTCTCGTTGCTTTCTCTCCTACTCAAGCAATGTTATGAGCATTATTTGTACGAAGGAACCTAGGAGCATCCTTTATATAGTCCAACAACTCCGTGTTTACTACATAAAGGGCCTCTCCTAATCCTGCTCAAGTTCGGATTAGTCCCTCTTGCATATTAGTCCTACTAAGTTAGCAAGTTGTTGCACTTTGATCCTTATAATTAATTAATCATATTAATTAATTCCCATGTCTAGTTCAATCCATATGGCGTGTGAACCCATATGTTTCTACTTAGTTGGCAGTAACTATTTACTAACATGGAGCGCTGTCTAGCAACACATCAATTCCATCCAACTAATAGAAATAGTCATCCGACAAACCTTGTGCAAGTATAGTCTCATCCCTTTGTCTCTATATCCGGATTGGACACGAGGCATACAATCACACTCGTATATCCAATCCATAGCTTCTCGATCCTGGGAATAGCCTTATCCATGTAGATAACATCAATATCTTATATTGATTTATCTGAGTCTGGCCAGACATTCCATAAGCACTATCCCTCGAGTGGCCGCGGATGTTTGCTCCCGTTATGTGGGAGGGACAAATTCTATCTACATCACTAGTATCTCTAAGCTATATTCATATTGGGTCCGATACGCGCCTTTATGGCTACCCAGTCACGGTGTAGCGTTTGACGCCACCAAAACACAATATTCCACAACTAGATGATCTAGTGACTTCAAGTCCAAGGATGACAATACCGTTGTCACCACGAGAAGCACTTGTGACTTTACATAACTTGTATGTAGCCTTCTCGGAGATGGGTCAATCCAGTATGCCATTACCCCTAATGGATACCAATATGTTGGATTGTGATATCTCTATATCAATCCAACCCCATACTGGTCTATAGGTGATTGTCCTGTTAATCAGTATAATTGACTAGGGATATTTAAGATAAACAACACGATTGTAAATATAAGGACTTCATTATATTAAATATCTCCATAAATAATACAATGAATATTATAGCCAATTATTGTTCATACTAAACTAGACTGCCTCTAGGGAATCTATTCCAACAGTCTCCCACTTGCACTAGAGCCAATCTGGTGCATCTAGTATGACAATGCTCCTAGTGTGCCCTTCATGCTTGCGCTGAACAAGCCGTTTGTAAGTGGATCTGACAGATTCTCATATGTAGGAATCTTGCATATCCTAAAATCTCCTCTATTGATAATATCTCGAATAAGATGGAACTTCCTGAGTACGTGCTTGGATTTATGGTGTGACCTGGGTTCCTTTGATTTTGCGATCGCTCCAGTGTTGTCACAATACAACTCTATTGGATCCACAATGCTAGGAACCACACCAAGCTCACTGATTAAATTCCTAATCACAGCTTCCTTTGCTGCGCCATTCGTAGCAATGTACTCAGCCTCAGTTGTAGAATCAGCCACCGTCTCTTTCTTGGAACTCTTCCAGCTCACCGCTGCTCCGTTCAGGCATAGCACAAATCTCGACTGTAATCTGAAATCATCTCTTGCATCTGTGTAACCCCTTACATGTAACTCTTCCTTACCTCCAAATATCAAGAACGCATCATTAGTTCTTCTCAAGTACTTTAGGAAGTTCTTGACTGCAATCCTGTGACTCTCATCTGGACTGGACTGGTATTTTCTTGTCATACTCAACGCGTATGACACATCTGGTCTAGTACATAACATGGCGTACATGATGGATCCTATGGCCGAGGCATAGGGAACCCTACTCATGTGTTCCTTCTCAATCTCATTGGAAGGACAAGCAGCCTTCAAAAGGGTGATTCCATGCGACATGGGCAAGAATCCATTCTTGGAATCTTGCATTTTGAACCGCTTCAACACCTTGTCTATATATATACTTTGACTTAGGCCGAGCAGCTTCCTAGATCTATCTCTATATATCTTGATACCGATCATATAAGCTGCTTCACCTAAGTCTTTCATTGAGAAACACTTTCCTAGCCAATCTTTAACAGATTGCAACATAGGAATGTCGTATCCAATGAGTAGTATGTCATCCACATACAAGACCAGAAAAGAAACAGAGCTCCCACTAACCTTCTTGTAGACACAAGATTCATCTTCGTTTCTGATGAAGCCAAACTCTTTAACTACTTCATCAAAACGTCGATTCCAACTCTAGAAGCTTGCTTTAACCCATAAATGGATCGTTGCAATTTACAGACTTTGTTGACTTTATTTGGATCTTCAAAACCCTCAGGTTGTTTCATGTACACGTCCTCGAGGAGAATCCATACAGGAATGCTGTTTTGACATCCATCTGCCAAATCTCATAGTCGTAGTAAGCTGCAATAGCAAGTAAGATTCGGATGGATTTGGTCATCGCTACTGGTGAAAAGGTTTCATCATAGTCTATACCATGAATATGTCTGAATCATTTAGCCACCAATCGGCCCTTATAGGTAATCACATTACCATTCATGTCGATCTTCTTCTCGAAGACCCACTTGCACTCTATGGGCCGAGCCCCTTCGGGTGGTTCCACCAAAGTCCACACTTTGTTGGTGGATTCCATCTCGGTTCTCATGGCCTCAAGCCACTTCTGAGAGTCCGTCCCTTTTATGGCCTCTCCATAGGTAGTAGGCTCATCAGCTATGAGCAACGTGTCACCAGATTCAGTCATGATAAGTCCATGCCTCTCTGGCTCCTGGCGCACTCTACTCGTCCTAAGAAGTTCTTGTGTTACTTGAACAGGCTACTCCACAACCTCTTGTGGTTCCTGTTCATGTTCCATAGTAGGATCAAAACTTTTGTGGTTCTTGAACTTCTTCAAGTTCTACAGTCCTCCCACTTGCTTCTTTAGAGACAAACTCTCTTTCTAAAATACGCTGGACAGAGCAACAAACACTTTGTTCTCAGTTGGATTGTAGAAATAATATCCCTTAGTTTCCTTAGCGTATCTCACAAACTTGCATTTGTCTGACTTAGGCCCTAGCTTGTCTGACTGTAAACGCTTTGCATAGACATCGCAACCCCAAATCTTCATGAACAAAATCGTGGGACGATTCCCACTCCACATCTCATGTGGTGTCTTCATGACTAATTTGGATGGAACACGGTTAATGGTGAAAGCTGAACACAATAGAGCGTAGCCTCAAAATAATAATGGAATTGACACATCATAGATCGAACCATATCCAATAGAGTTCGATTCCTCCTCTTGGACACGCCATTCCACTGCGGCCTTCCGGTTGGAGTGAGTTGGGACAATATCCCACACTCTCTAAGATAGTCGTCAAACTCTTGGCTCAAGTATTCGCCTCCACTATCCGATCGTAGAGCCTTGATACTTTTGCCAACATGCTTCTCTACTTCATTCTTGAATTCTTTGAACTTTTCAAAGGACTCGGTTTTGGCCTTCATAAGGTATAAAAATCCATATCTACTGAAATCATCAGTAAACGTGATGAAGTAGACATAACCACCCCTGGAAGGCATGGCAAATGGCCCACATACATCAGTATGCACGAGTGCCAATTGCTCACTAGTCCTCTCACCTTTCTTATTGAAAGGGGACTTTGTCATTTTTCCCAATAAACAAGCCTCACATGTCTCATATGATTCGAAATCAAATGATTCTAGGAACCCATCCTTATGGAGTCTAGATATAGGTTTCTCGCTTATATGGCCTAAACGAGAATGCCATAGATAAGCAGGATTTAAATTATTCATTTTAATCCTCTTAGTATTAATGTTATATACATGATTTCTTAGATCAAGGATATTTAATCCATTAAATAATTGCCCACTACAATAGTGAATACTATCAAAATGAATGGAACAACAATTGTTTTTTATTGAAATAGTAAAATCATCCTTGTCCAAACAAGAAATAGAAATAATGTTTCTGCTCATAGCAGGCACAAAATAGCAATTATTTAATTCGAAAACTAATCCTGAAGGCACAGACAGCTCGTACACGCCTACAGCCAATGCATCAACTCTTGATCCATTCTCAACGCGCATGTCTATCTCCCCTTTAGCTAATCTTATACTTCTCTTTAGATCATGCACATTTAGAAAATATGAGATCCACATCCAGTATCCAATACCCGTGATGAAGATACAGTTAAGTTGACAAATATAACAAAAATACATGGTGGTGGTGGAAGCACTATTCCAAGCCTCTTATCCTCCAGATATTTTGGGCAATCCCTCCTTCAGTGTCCAGGCTGACTGCAGTAGTGGCACTCACCTTTAGTCACACCTTTGGCAATGCCACCAACAGGCTTAAGGGCAGGTTCCTTGGGTTTGGAAACTGTCTTGCCCTTTCTCTTGGAGGTAGAGGCAAACCTTATGCCCTTTCCTTTCTGCACCATCATTATGGATTTGCCCTTACCTTTGTTGATGCTTTGTTCAGCTTTTCTCAACATACTGAGTAAATCTGCCAGTGGTTTCACGATCTCGTTCATGTTATAGTTCATGATGAACTGTCCAAAACTCTCAGGAAACGGTTGCAACACGAGATCTGTTGACCAACCGGAAACCCTAAATGTGCGAGATTCCCCAAGTACCCGATCATACGGAGTACATGAGGTCCCACACGGTTTCCCTCTGCCAGATGACATTTGAACAATGCCTTGGAAACTTCATACCTCTCAACCCTATCCTGCTCTTGGAAGATCTGCTTCAAGTGTTCGATCATATCGACTGCATTCATGTTCTCACATTGCTTCTGAAGCTCAGAGGACATGGTGTAAAGCATTCGGCAGGCCGCATCATTAGAGTCATCAACGCGCTTTTGATACGCCTTTAGGGCTGCAGGAGTATTGTTTTCCGGACCTTCAGGAACTTGCTTCTCTAGAACGTACAGTTTCTTTTCTTGCTTGAGAACAATTCTCAAGTTTCTGTACCAGTCTAGAAAATTGGTCCCAGAGAGCTTGTCCTTCTCAAGGACAGAGCGTAGGGAGTGTGATGAACTCGATGAGTTGTTTTTCATTGGAATTCTACAAAAAAGAAATACGCAAGATTTAGTATTTGTGAATGGTTTAACAATATTTAATAATGGCTAGATTATTAAATACAGCTCCCACTATTTTTCTACGGATTAATAACCCTCAAGATATTAATGCGGAACATATCATTATATTTTCTAGTGGGCCAAGACCCATATTTCACTTACTTTTGAGCTTGCTTTGGCAAGTCACTCAAAATTCAGTTATTTAGGTAGGAACAATTCCAATTGCATCCCATGGAACTCTTGGTTCAATTGGGCAAATAACTTTTTATTTATCTATCCTATAGATAATCCCAATTGGTGCCTCTAGGCTTTTAATCCTTATTAAAAATACCTAGTTACGTCCAACCTCTTACTCCAACAATTGCACATTACACGTGCCATCGCACCACATATTGATGAATTAAGTCGCCTTGCTTTGGCACACTGAACTTCATTAATCGATTTGTGATGAGTGTTTGAGTAACGAGAAGGCAAACGTAATATTTCAGTTTTGAGGGATTTTTTCTTTTAATTAATTATCTTGTTGATCCATACCAACTGATCTACTTATTTGAGTTGGGCAAGACTCAAAATAAAAGATCCGGATTGTTAATTATCTTATTATCAAATTGCATGCATCATCCATACACCAACTGCAATAATAAAACAATAAAGTGAACATCCACAAAATAGAAATTAACGTGATGTGGATATGACCTCCTAAACTAAGATATTCCCAAGCCAATGAGGATATCTCTGAACCCTAAAAATAGCAAACCCATCTCCATGTGCCTCCATCTTTTGGTCCATCCCCCATAGCCTTGTGGAATGCTCCATGTTGTGTCTCCTTTAATTGTTTTGGCTTCTTTTTTCAATCTCGGCTATCTATTATATTTAGTACTAGCTAGCATTTAAACTAAATAAATAAATCTCAAAAGTTGAGAAAAGATATACCGGCTCGTAGACCGTAAACCCTAATTAATTATTACATCAAATTGATCACCTCGCTGGCCGTAAACAAACCACAAAATTAAACATTCACTACAAACCACATCTAATGCCATATCCAATCACCATACGAATTTCACATAAACTGTTAAAATCCAAATTTAACGTGTTTAGTCAATTTTAATTGTTTTTGGATGTACTAGGGTCAAAACGGTCCAAGAGGGCCCACCAAGCCATGGCCGAACCCTCAAAAGACCACCACAAGGGCCATGGGTCGGCAGCCCCTAGCCCATACGGCTAGGCCGTGCGCTAGGGAGCCCCCGACCCCTTGGCCGTGCGTGACTTGGGCGGCAAGGAAGGAGGGGCGGTCCCCTAGGGGGGACGAACCTCTTTGGGAGTTGTTTCCAAAACAAATCCTTGTCATTGTTGCCCAAGTTTGCATGTTTCCAATTTGAAAAACTCCTTTTCCTAATTGGTTCCCAAAACCCTAGATCTAGATCCAAAATTTTGTCAAACTCACTATTTCCTACATTTCATGTAAAATTAGTTCTTGTTTGGTTGAATCACATTCAACATGCATCTAATATGCGTAATTTTTCCGTTTTACGCGATAATATAACAATTAAGGTGTAAAAGACATGAATCATAACACATAAACTATGTTATGCTCTATGACCTGTGGCTCTGATACCATTGTAGGGTTTTGTAACTGTTTACGTAGCGGAATTAAACAATAAAAGATCCGCACGAGACCCTCCAAGAATCACATGAAGAGAATTCATAACGATAGTAAATGATTCATATCAAGTACCTTAGGGTTCTCCTGTGATGACTTCAAATGTGAATAATGTCACGTCTCTACGGTTGATCCACGCCTAGGACTGAGTTATAGATCCCCCAAATCCTTGTGCTATCTAGGGACGATGTAAGAGGAAGAAGAAATCACGCAACGGAGACCAAAGAGGGGTTCGGTCCTCTCTCTTTGGTCGACGGGGTAGGGGCGGAAGGCACAAGGGGGGCGGTCGGCCCCTCTTGTGTTGTCTAGCTCTCTTTCTTTGCTTTCTCTCTAACTCAAGTAATGTTATGAGCATTAGTTGTAGGAAGGAAGATAGGAGCATCCTTTATATAGTTCAACAAGTCATTGTTTACTACATAAAGGCCCTCTCCTAATCCTACTCAAGTTCAGATTAGTCCCTCTTACATATTAGTCCTACTAAGTTAGCAAGTTGTTAAACTTTTATCCTTATAATTAATTAATCATATTAATTAATTCCCAAGTCTAGTTCAATCCATATGGCGTGTGACCCCATAGGTTTCTACTTAGTTGGTAGTAACTGTTTACTAACATGGAGCGGTGTCTAGCAACACATCCATTCCATCCAACTAAAAGAAATAGTCATCTGACAAACCTTGTGCAAGTATTGTCTCATCCCTTTGTATCTATATCCGGATTGGGCACGAGACATACAAGTCACACTCATATATCCAATCCATAGTTTCTCGATCCTGGGAATAGCCTTATCCATGCAGATAACATCAATATTCTATATTGATTTATCTGAGTCTGGCTTGACATTCCATAAGCACTATCCCTCGAGTGGTCGCAGATATTTTCTCCCGTTATGTGGGAGGGAATTCTATCTACATCACTAAGATCTATAAGCTTGCTTCACATTGGGTCCGATATGCGCCTTTATGGCTACCCAGTCACGGTGCAGCGTTTGACGCTACCAAAGCACAATATTCCACAACTAGATGATCTAGTGACTTCAAGTCAAAGGATGACAATACTGTTGTCACCGCGAGAAGCACTTGTGACTTTACATAACTTGTATGTAGCCTTCTCGGACATGGGTCAATCCAGTATGTCATTACCCCTAATGCATACCCATGTGTCTGACAACACCATTGTAAAAATCTAATGACTAGGGATATTTAAGATAAACAACACCATTGTAAAAATCTAAGGACTTCATTATATTAAATATCTCCATAAATAATACAATGAATATTATAGTCAATTATTGTTCATACTAAATTAGATTGCCTATAGGGCAGCTATTCCAACACATATGGCCATGATGACCACAAATTTTAACAGTATGAATTCAATGGCACAAGTGAAGACCATGGGGCAGCAAATTGTAGATGTCTCGGTATTTTTTGCTGCAGCTAATGACGAGTGGGTTTAGCTTGTGGCAAGATGTGTGCTTTGTTGAAACAACAAGATATTTGGTTCCCACTAGCCAACAAATCAGGCATTCATAAAACCACACCAGAGTTTGTGAAGATGGAGGAGAAGGCGCATTCGACGATCACATTGTGTCTCGCGGACGATGTGATCACTTGAGTCGCAGATCAGAATTCGGCAGATGGCTTATGGAAGAAGTTTGAGGATCTCTACGTGAAGAAATCTGTGACAAAAAAGTGATGTTGATCCAGCGACTATTCGGTCTACGAAGTTGGAAGGTACACATATTGATGATTACCTAGACAATCTCAATACTATTTTGAATTGCGCAATAGTGATGAGATTGAGAGTGATGTTGATGCGGCCTTGACTTGGTGTCTCTACCTCCTTCTTTTGAGGGTTTCGTTCAATCGTTTGTTGTTGGGAAGGAGATGCTAAACTTGGAGGAAGTTCGTTCGGCGTTGCACACAAGGGAATTGTGGCACAACACGTGTTAAAATTTGAAGATCATGACGGTGACACATTCATGGTCAAGGGTGAATAGTGTAAAGTTTGAAGATCATGATAACCTTGGAGAAAGTTTGTTTTACTGAATGTTCTCTTCAAACATGGAAATGAGTAGAAAAAAGACTAAAATGTAAAGATCATTGGTGTCATCACCGTAACCGATGTAGTTGAGAGTTGAGAGACCTGCCCATCTATAATGTCGTGTTCCCTAGCTAGGAAAGAATCATTCTTTGCTCCTTAGTGTTAAGTGTGAAGACTTTTTTGTAACCTAGTCTAAACTTTAGGGACTTACAAGAAATTTCATATATTATCTATCTCTATATAATTAAACTAATGTGGTTGGTTCAAGAATTTTAACATGGCACTGCTCATGGACAAACTTGCAGAAATTACAGATGCTAGCACTGATGATGAGGCTAGCCTTATGAAAGCCTGGAAAATGTCAAACAGGCTGAGTATGCTGTTTATTCGCATGAATGTAGCGAATAACATCTATACTTCCATTCCCTAGGTTGACATAGCCAAAGAATTGTTGGAGGCTATTAAGGAGCACTTTAAAGCGGCTGATAAGTCTCTAACAGAACACTCATGAGTGAATTGACCAGCATGAAATATGTTGGGGATAAAGGGATTCAGGATCACATCCTGAACATGGCTAATAAGGCTGCAAAACTGGCAGCACTGGGCATGAAAATTGATGAGCCCTTCCCGGTTACATTTGTGCTGAACTCACTCCCTGCAAAGTATGGCCCATTCAGAATCACTTATAACACACAGAAGTATAAGTGGAATTTAAATGAGCTGACTAGTATGTGCATTCAGGAGGAGCTGAGATTAAGGCAGGAAGGACACAATGTTGCCTTGGCGGTCACTCATGAAAGAAATAAGAAGAAAGGAATTAGTGTGAAGAAAGGAAAGGGACCAGCACCAAAGAAATGGAAAGGACCTGGAGAAAGTATCCAGGTTAATGAAAATGATCATAATGTCAAGTGTTACTTTTGTAACAAGAAGGGATATGTGAAGAAGAACTGTGACAAGCGTAAGGCTTGGTTCGAAAAGAAAGGTATGAAACTTTCTTTTGTATCTTATGAATCAAATCTTACCGAAGTTCCTTCAAATTCTCGGTGGTTATATTATGGTGCCACAACTCACATCACGAATTCCATGCACGGATTTCTTATAACCTGGAAAACAGAGGCAAATGAAAAGATCATTTATATGGGAAACCGTGTCAAGGCTAATTTTGTTCTCATGGGAACTTATCGTTTGATCTTAAAGGCGGCTCATAAGATAGATTTTTGTAACACTTTTTATGTACCTTCGATTTCGAGGATTCTGGTATCTTGGTCTAAACTAGATTTGTTTGGATATTCTGCTTTATTTGATTGTCAAAAACTCTGTTTAATGTTTAAATCTAATGTGGTTGGTTCAGAAATTTTATGTGAGGGTTTGTATATAATTTCCTTGAGTCATGAGTTTGAACAATCACTATTTACTATGGATTCGAAATGTGGTGTGAAACGTAGTTTTTCAAATGAAAATTCTTATACCTTGTGGCATAGACGTTTGGGACATATTTCCAAAGAAAGGATTCAAAGGTTAGTGAAGTCTAGAATTTTGGAGAATCTAGACTTCACTGAATTTGAGACGTGTGTGGATTGCATTAAGGGAAATCAAACCAAACACAGCAAGAAAGGTGCCACAAGAAGTAAAGAACTTTTTGAGATCATTCACACGAATATTTGTGAAATCCCTATTCCATGTTTTACTGGTGAAAAGTATTTCATTACCTTTATCGATGATCTATCATGTTTTGGTTATCTTTATATACTCCATGAAAAGTCTCAGGCTGTTGACATCATTGAGGTATACATTACGGAAGTTGAGAGACAATTGGATAGTAAAGTTAAAGTTTTTAGATCAGATAGAGGCGGTGAATATTGTGGTAGATATGATGAGTCGGGACAACATCCCGGCTCATTCGCTAAATTCCTAGAGAAGCAGGGAATTTGTGCTCAATACACAATGCCAGGTACGCCTCAGCAAAATGGTGTTGCTGAAAGGCGTAAATGAACTCCTATGGATATGGTTAGGATCATATTAAGTAATCCATATGTACCCATTTCACTGTGGAGTGAGCCTCAAAAACCGCAATGTATATCGTGAATCGGGTTCCTAGTAAAGTTGTTCCAAATACTTCTTACGAGTAGTGGACTGGGAGGAAACCTAGTTTAAGGCATATGCCTGTTTGGGGTTGTCCAGCCGAGGCTCGAATCTACAACTCACATGAAAGAACGCTAGATTCAAGAACGATTTCTAGGTACTTTATTGCTTATCCATTAAAGTCAAAGGGTATAGATTTTAATTTCCTAGTTATAGTTTGAGAATTGTTAAAGCTGGAAATTCCAAGTTCTTGGAGAATGGCGAGGTTAGTGGGAGTAGTGAATCAAGGAAAGTTGAGATCGATGAAATTAGAGTGGATGTTATACCATCCAATCCTTTTCAGGTGAATGTTGTTTCAGAGGTGAATGAATAACATGATGGTAATGATTCACCCCCATGAGGATATCGATATTGAAAATGATGTTGAACTACATGCATTAAGGAGATCACAAAAGGAAAGAAGGTCAATTATTCCTGATGATTATGCCATGGTGTATCTAGAAGAACATGAATTTGATATTGGTATTCTAAAGGGACCTGTTTCATATTCTAAAGGATCCTGTTGAACTACATGCATTGAAAATTATGTAGTGATTCCAATAAAGGGATTGATGCATTGAAAGAAGAGTTGAAATCAATAGACCATAATGATGTCTGGGATCTTGTCGAAATTCCTAAGAATAGTGTAAGGTCACAAGTTTCATGGACTTGAAATACTTAGTTATTTCAAGGCCTTGAACCAGTTTTCAAATCCTTGAATCATGTTTCACAGGCAAGGCCTTGAACCAGGATTCAAAACCTTGAAACTGTCTGACCTGTATGCATATTCTAAGGGAGAGTTTTTCTCAACTCTTCTGATCTGATTCTATCTCTATCACCCCTATGATTGATGTGTTATTATTTCATGATGAAAGACAAACTGTTTTGATGTATCTAACATCATTTAATCTATCTGTTTGACTCAGTTTTGCAGGGAAATTTTATTTCCTAAGTTTGCAGGATTTGTTTCCTTATCTGGCTTTTGCAGGAAAGGAAACATCAAGAAAAGATGATTCTGTGATCAATCAGACACTCATGACAGCTTCTCAAATTGTTTAAAGACAAAATCACAACAATATCTCTGAATATCATGATCAACTATCCGTTGGAGAAGGCTGTTAAGAGAGTCAAAGTTTGTTGCCTACAAAACAGGAAGTTGTTGTTGAAAATCTGGGAAGATTTGAAGAGCCTCTATATGTATAAATAGAGCTCATTTTGAAGCAAAAAGGGACAACACTCAACGGGAAAAAAGAGAGACTCATTTCTGTATTGACAAGCATCAAAGAATTTCATCTTTCTCACAATCCATCTTACAGAAGATCACTGCATTCTTCATTGTAGTTCTACACTTCAGTGTTCTTCTGTCTTGTGTTTTATTTGTAGATCATTCTTGTATTACTTTTATCTCTCATTCTCAAGGATTTTTCAAATTGAACAATAGATAATTATTAGTTAATCAGTTAGCTAAAGCAGGTACTAGATATGTTAGAGAGAATCACAGCTGTAACAGAGTAAGACATCTCTCTGTGCTTGAGATCTAGGACTTAGCTTTTGATTAATAAGAATTGTGTTGAAAATCCTGCAGGCATAAGATCCCTGAGGTAGAGACGTAGGTCCAAGTGGACTGAACTATATAAATCACTTGTCTCTTGCATTCACAGTTCTTTTACATACTTAGTTTTTACAACATTCAAACTAGTCTATTTTCAAGGGTTTGAAACTCTTTTCAAGGCCTTGAAAAAGACTTGTCTATTTTATTTCAAACTGTATTTCATTCCAAATGCTTGAAATTGTTTTCAAGGCCTTGAACGACATAGAAACTCTTCTCCTCCACAAGTTTTGCAATGGCATACTCTATTTAACCCCCCCTCTAGAGTATATGTGCTGCATATCTATCTGCATACTCCCCTTTCAATTGGTATCAGAGCTTGTATCACTGTATAGGTTTAACCATCTGGTGATCATGAGTACTGCAGGTGATGGTGGTTTCTCAGATGGAAGAGTTGCTGATAATTTTGCTCACTGGAAAGCTCTGATGAAAATGTTAATCATTGATCAAGACATAGAGCTATGGATCATTATTTAGAATGTACCTCACACTTTCTATACAGAGAAAAATGGGATCAGAACTCCCAAATTTGAAGACTCTCTTTCTTCATATGAATTAGAACAATTTTCTAAGAGCTACAAAGCTATTAACATCTTGTATTGTGCTTTGACTACAGATGAATTTAACAGGATTTCAGGTTGTAAGACTGCCAAAGAGATCTGTGATAAACTTGTGATAACTCTATATTAGAGTTATATTTCTTCTACGTTTGTGTACCGTTTTGTGTAGTTTCCGGGTTGAATATATTAGAAATACACTATGAACTTGAAGAAATTGGATAAGTTTAGATTTGAGTGATAAATTATTAATCCGGGCGTTTTTTCACATTATTTACATTTATTTTGTCACTTTTGATCGCACGGGGTGTTTTCGTGTTGTGTTGGACAGGAAACGGGGCTCATGGATCAAGAGGAGGAAAACGAACTTCGGAACATATGCGGAAGCTTGGGAGAGAAAGAAATTGGAAGAAAAGAGGACAAAGATGGAAAAAGGGGGTCAAAGTGTCATTTTAGAAAGTTTGAAGTGTAGGATCAAAAGTTGATCCTAGGATCAAAGCAGATCGCACGATCAACTTTAGTGATCGTACGATCTGCCAGGGGAGAACTCACTGACTTATAGGATCAAGTAGCAGATCATACGACCAAGTAGCAGATCGCACGATCAAGTAGCAGATCGTACGATCTGCTAGCAGACCCATCAACGCACGGGGAAAGGCCAAGTTTTAAGGGTTATTAATTAATATGTTTTTGATTATTAATTAATGCACCCTAATTGAAGATAAAAGAGGGAGAAAAAAACAAAAGAAAGGAAGACACACGTGAGAGTAAGAGGCTATCAACGCAAGGAGAAGAGAGGAGGCACGCACAAGAGGAGGACTCCTCCTCCATTGAAGCTCTAAGCTTGATTTATTCTTCTTCTCTCTCTATCTTTTTATGGAGAAACTAGTAAGTCTTGTTTGGTTTATTAGTATTAGCTAGACGTTTTGCTAGGCATCTCTTTGAGAGCCTAGGGTTTATGTAAACGATGATATTTTTCCGGATTTAATCTTTGCTTCATGATTTCTTGATTTCTTCGTTTGAATCAATTCTAGTTTCTTGTTGATGTAAGTAATCCTAATTGAGTGACACGATTAGGAGATAAAACTAGGGTTCAAGAACTAGGGTTTCACTCAATGGTTGATTCATGCTTAAAGTTAGCTTATTTTTATTCAATTGTTCTTGTTCTATGCTTAATCTTTAGTATGAATGGAGTAGCTACCCGGACGTGCTAGCTAATTAGATGAGTGCACGACAGTGACTCAACCTAATTGTGTGGAGAACTTGAACATCAATCCCGTATCACTGAGACTGAGAAGAGACGTGTTAGGATTGGCCAAATGTGGGTAGATTCGGTAGGTGAGATTCGATGGTTTCGTGCAATGGTGGACCGACAGGACCCGTTGTCGTGCATGTCGTTAGCCTACTAGAACGGACCGGTAGACACATGAGACCGATAGGAGATTGTATTCTACCGTGAAGTAGAATGACTTGAGACCGATAGGAGATAGTCAGCGCTGTTACCCGGCTTAATTAGAATATAGTTAACGTGTTGCTCAGATAATCCGGAAATCGTTTACAACCCTAGGTGATCTAGAGATTTCCTAGTTTCTCCAAATCTGTTTATTGAATATAAAAAAATACAAAAATATTAGCTTAATTGTTATTTTAATTTATAAATCAATCAAATTCTTCCTCTTGTACCGTACTCTAAATTAAGTAACTAATTAGATAATCTCAAGCCTGTCCTCGTGGGATCGATAACTCGGGGTTGAATACCACCCCTATATTACTTGACCGTGCACTTGCGCATACGTGTTAAGAAATCGCGTCAAGTTTTTGGCGCCGTTGCCGGGGACAGCGGTAGATTATTTAGTTAGGAGTTAGTTTAGAGTACTTTTATTTTAGTTTGATTTTAATATTTTTATTCTATATCTTTGTGCTTCACGGGTGTCTTGTGAGTTTGTTTCTCAGGAACGCAGGAAGCAAGAGACAATTTAAGCATGTGGAGCGAAGACTGTTATTCGGGTCCCCCTTACTGTTTCCACTACAGGGGTAACAATGAAGACGAGGACGCATGCATAACTTGGTGCTACGTATGCGGAATTTGGCACGACCGTAGAGACTCATGTCGAGTACATGAACCCCAGCTTCATCAGCACCAGGAAGACTCATCAGCGGATATGGCAGAACGGCGTAGTATTATGAATGACATGGAAGTTTGCGCCAAATTTTTGTCCATAGCTTCACAATTGCCACAAGAGGATTCTGCCACAGGTATGGAATACGTGAGGGAGATGATGAAGAGGATAAAGAAACGAGTAGAGAAACTGTCAGTGACAGGGGAATCAAGTATTCAAGAGCCACAAGAGGAGCCCTTGCCACATGACAGTGAGCCTAAAACTGAACCTTCATCATCCCCACCACAAGTGGAAGAAGAGATACCTGAGCTGAACGAAGAGTGCAGTGTCCAGGAACCATTGGTGGAATCTGCCATTTATGAGGACTCAGACTCTGATTCAGACTGGGGTGGACCTGTGTGCCGAAGATGGGAAGATCTGCCGTATTGCGAGCCAAAACTGCAGGCAACCTCACATCCTTGGCATGAATGGGAAGAAACCGACATTGGAAGCCTGTGGTGTGTCGACGATGAAGCTGGTGAAATACTTGTGCTCAGTGCTATTGAGGTAAAAGCCCCAACTCTGATTAATGATGAATTCTCCATATCCTATGTCACGCAAGTCTGCGACGAGCTGGAAAAATTATTGTATGGATATTCTTATGGGGAAGAATGTGATGAGCAACTTCCAATATCTTTTTCTATGGGCGATTCTATTGATCATCCATATGCCATAGTCAAGGAGTTGGAAGTCAGCAAGTGTGGGGGTGTGGATAATTTTCATGGGTCATTTGAAGAGCATATAGCATCAAGGAAGTACTACTGGGATGAATTTATGGCCAGAGATTCATTTGAGCCCAGTGGTACTTGGTGGAAGTTTCTCAAGAAGATCAATTGCAAAATGAAAGGAGTCAGCTTCCACAATTGTCCACCTTCTTCAGAGCACAGGGGTGCACGTGAAGTTCTTGAGAAGAGATGGTGGAAGAAGAAGAAGTGGAGGGATAAAACAGTCTCCACTATCCTAGAAGGTTGAGGTAACATGGTCGGGCCGTCGACTTTAAATTACAAGCGCTGCTTGGGAGGCAACCCATGTAGAGTAGGATGCAATTTGTTTCTGTTTTTGCTTTTAGTTCTCCATATTTGATTTTGAGGGGTGAGAGAGAGTTGCTTTAATACTTTCAATCAGTGTGCAGGGACACAGGTACAAAAGACGCTCCGGGTTCCCCTTCTTGATGCGTGTGATAGAATGTTGAGTAGGCGCATCGGAATCCGGACGCGAGGTGAGACTTTTCCGGAAACTGTCAACGGTCCACAAGACCCCTTCTTGTTGCAGTTTCGCGGCAACAGTACCCATGTAGGTCCGGGCACCCCAGGTACCTTTAACTTTCTCTCTTGTTTCTACGTTTTGAGCCATAATAGTGTAGATCCACCGCCTACACATTTAAGCGATGAGTCCTCTTATTATATCTCTAAATTCGTTGAGGACAACGAAACGCTTAAGTGTGGGGGGGTTTGTGTATATTTTGCTAGCCATGTCAGTTATGCATCGCCAGTGACATGCAGTTGTGTCGTATTGTGGAGTACATGTGGTTAGTGTAGAGTGTTTGATATAGTGTCGTATTGTGTTAGGATTGTTAGTATGCATTTTTTTTAGCACTTTTACTTTATTGAGTCCCCTACCAAATCGTGTGATTAGTCGAGTTGGCCATTGCATATAGAGTCTAGGAAAATATGAAAAAAAAATCATAAAATTGATAACTTTTGAGAAAGGGCAATCGAAGAGAATGAATGTGGAGAGGGCTTAATGATAGAATTTCTTAGGAATATGAAAATCTGAGGTGAGGTAGACGCGAGAATCTGGAGTAGGAAGACTTATAGGGCTAATGCACATTAGAAATGCGAGTAGCTGCCTCTCAGACTAGTTATCCTACTAGCGCTACACCACCGTCACTTAGGTAGTCGTCAACCCTCCTCGTAGTGGCAACGGAACAGCTGTGCGAGTGATTTTTATGGGGGCCTCACGTCCCGTCTCCATCTCCTAGGTCCACTAGTTACCCCTATTGATCCGTTTACCCCTTTTATTCACAGCCTCTAGCCTAGGAAGCCTTTTATTGTGACTTTCATCACTTGTTAGAATGGTCCTTTCCTATGCGTCATGATAGAGGGAGTTGAGTTAAGGAGGTTTGATGAGGGTGAGCTGATTTGATACATCTTACGTGGATTTTCTTACATGTTGTCTTTTGAGGGGATGTGAGGGTGAGTTAGAGACGGTAGCACACTTCGGTGTGGCGGTGAGTCGTGTCCTTACACCACGATCACAGGTGGAGTACCGTAGTGCGTGGTATTTCTTCCGCACGTCATGGGGTGGGGGTTGGTTGATCTTATAGGAGGCCGTGCTTATGCTTTATTTATATTCTCTATATCTTAGGTGATGAGGAGGATCGGTTGGAAAAGCACGTTTACACATTGACTACTGGGTTCGTGATTTGCTTTGCATCAAGTGTGGGGGTGTCGACATCTATGTTACATCACTAATTTGACACATTCCACCCCCATGTTATCTAATTCTGATATTTGATCTCCTCGGATATTACTATCGTATTGTCGGCTCCATGAGCTTAATGTTATTGTGTGGAAATGAAAAAAAAAGAGAGAAAAAAAAAGAAGTAAAATAGAAAGTGAAAGTGAAATTGAAAGGGAATAAAGGAGCAAGCTTGAAATTGAAGACCGGGGAGATTATCTATTGTTCGAGATCACTTCTTCACATTTGTGGCCGCGAGAACGGCGCTGCACCAAGATTGAGGGAATGAGGGCCGGAATAGTGAGATTCGGTGTGGTTCCTTGGGATTTTGGTGAGGGAGTGTGAGAATCGGGTTTTGTGAGTAAGATCATGACGTCTAGGACAACGCTTCTAAATATCCTATCCTACCCGTCCTAAACCGTCAGCAATTTAACCCGTGGATAAATAGCTCGAATGGTAAGTTCTAGGGATACGTTTGATGAGTGTGCGGAAGCAGCATAATTTGTGTTCGTGCCCGTTCTGTCTAACGAAACTGGCCGCAAGTTCTACCGATCACCAAAGTTATAGAACTTCCGAGGGAATATGAGAGCCTTATGACTTGCCGGTTTAGTTTTGAGATTGCCCAATCTCTAACTAAAAAGAAAAAAAAAATTGGTGTTGTTTCAATTTCTGCATTGTTCTATAATCGAGTTGCATTGTATAGTCATGTAGATTGCATGGGTGTGTGTGTGTTGTTTGTGTCACATGGCTAGTGAAGTTGAATGCAATTCGGTGGATTGAAAATCATAGTGTGAGAAGTGTTTTTGATTTTGCTCGGGACGCGCAAAAAGGTAGTGTGGGGGGATTTGATAACTCTATATTAGAGTTATATTTCTTCTACGTTTGTGTACCGTTTTGTGTAGTTTCCGGGTTGAATATATTAGAAATACACTATGAACTTGAAGAAATTGGATAAGTTTAGATTTGAGTGATAAATTATTAATCCGGGCGTTTTTTCACATTATTTACATTTATTTTGTCACTTTTGATCGCACGGGGTGTTTTCGTGTTGTGTTGGACAGGAAACGGGGCTCATGGATCAAGAGGAGGAAAACGAACTTCGGAACATATGCGGAAGCTTGGGAGAGAAAGAAATTGGAAGAAAAGAGGACAAAGATGGAAAAAGGGGGTCAAAGTGTCATTTTAGAAAGTTTGAAGTGTAGGATCAAAAGTTGATCCTAGGATCAAAGCAGATCGCACGATCAACTTTAGTGATCGTACGATCTTCCAGGGGAGAACTCACTGACTTATAGGATCAAGTAGCAGATCATACGACCAAGTAGCAGATCGCACGATCAAGTGGCAGATCGTACGATCTGCTAGCAGACCCATCAACGCACGGGGAAAGGCCAAGTTTTAAGGGTTATTAATTAATATGTTTTTGATTATTAATTAATGCACCCTAATTGAAGATAAAAGAGGGAGAAAAAAACAAAAGAAAGGAAGACACACGTGAGAGTAAGAGGCTATCAACGCAAGGAGAAGAGAGGAGGCACGCACAAGAGGAGGACTCCTCCTCCATTGAAGCTCTAAGCTTGATTTATTCTTCTTCTCTCTCTATCTTTTTATGGAGAAACTAGTAAGTCTTGTTTGGTTTATTAGTATTAGCTAGACGTTTTGCTAGGCATCTCTTTGAGAGCCTAGGGTTTATGTAAACGATGATATTTTTCCGGATTTAATCTTTGCTTCATGATTTCTTGATTTCTTCGTTTGAATCAATTCTAGTTTCTTGTTGATGTTAGTAATCCTAATTGAGTGACACGATTAGGAGATAAAACTAGGGTTCAAATACCACCCCTATATTACTTGACCGTGCACTTGCGCATACGCGTTAAGAAATCGCGTCAAAAACTTGACGCGATTTCTTACGCGTATGCGCAAGTGCACGGTCAAGTAATATAGGGGTGGTATTTCAACCCCGAGTTATCGATCCCACGAGGACAGGCTTGAGATTATCTAATTAGTTACTTAATTTAGAGTACGGTACAAGGGGAAGAATTTGATTGATTTATAAATTAAAATAACAATTAAGCTAATATTTTTGTATTTTTTTATATTCAAGAAATAGATTTGGAGAAACTAGGCAATCTCTAGATCACCTAGGGTTGTAAACGATTTCCGGATTATCTGAGCAACACGTTAACTATATTCTAACTAAGTCGGGTAACAGCGCTGACTATCTCCTATCGGTCTCAAGTCATTCTACTTCACGATAGACTACAATATCCTATCGGTCTCTTGCGTCTATCGGTCTGTTCTAGTAGGCTAACGACATGCACGAAAACGGGTCCTCTCGGTCCACCGTTGCACGAGACAGTCGAATTTCACCTACCGAATCTACCCACACTAGCCAATCCTAACACGTCTCTTCTCAGTCTCAGTGATACGGGATTGATGCTCATATCTCATCCTAGCTATTTAAAGTCACTGTCGTGCACTTCACTAGCCAACTAATGGTTCCGGTTAATTACTCCATCCCCATTAAGAATTAAGCATAGATTATGAACAATTGAATTAAAATATTGCTAACTTTAAGCATGAATCGACTATTGAACAAACCCTAGTTCTTGAACCCTAGTTTATCTCCCAATCGTGTCACTCAATTAGGATTACTAACATAAACAAGAAACTAGAATTGATTCAAAAGAAGAAATCAAGAAATCATGAAGCAAAGATCAAATCCGGAAAAATATCATCGTTTACATAAACCCTAGGCTCTCAAAGAGACGCCTAGCAAAACGTCTAGCTAATACTAATAAACCAAACAAGACTTACTAGTTTCTCCATAGAAAGATTGAGAGAGAATAAGAAGAAATCAAACTTAGAGCTTCAATGGAGGAGTCCTCCTCCTCTTGTGCGTGCCCTCTTCTCTTCTCCTTGCGTTGATGGTCTTCTTCTCACGTGTGTCTTTTTCTTTCTTTCTTTTGTATGTCTCTTTTATCTTCAATTAGGGTATATTAATTAATAATCAAGAAATATTAATTAATAACCCTAATTTCTGGCTTTTCCCCCGTGCGTTGCTGGGTCTGCTAGCAGATCGTACGATCTACTTGTGGTGACATTTGAAGGAACCAGTCAATTCAAAAAAACCAAGATCAACATCTATCTCAGACAATATGAGCTATTCAAGATGAATGCAGATGAGTCAATCAGAGAAATGTTCAAAAGTTTCATAGACATAGTCACTAACCTTGATTCACTTGGAAAACATATTTCCAGAGAAGAAAAGGTGAGGAAGTTTCAGAGAAGTCTACCAAAGGCAAAATGTGAACCAAAGACTACTGCAATTGAGGAAGCTCAAGATCTCTCATCACTACAACTTGATGACCTACAAGGGAAGCTCCTAACACATGAAAGATCCATGAATGAAGCTGAGGGAGAACTACCAGAAGATGTCAAGAACTTAGCACTTAAGGCCAAAGAGAATGAGAAAATTCAAAGCCTTGAAACAGAAGATGATGATGAAGATCCATTTGCTTTGATTTCCAAAGCCTTGACCAGAATTCTCAAGATGAAGAAAAACTTTGGAAACAAAGACTTAAACATAGAAAGACATATATCATCCAGTAGCAAGGACTACAAAGTTAAGTCTTATTCACAAAGTAAATCAAAATTCATGAGCTGCTTTGAGTGTGGTGATGCAGGACACTTGATAAGAGATTGTCCACACAAGAAAAGCAAGAAATTTCAGAAGAAAGATCATGACAGGATAAAGAAAGCTATGATAGCTTCATGGAGTGATTCAAATACCTCAATTGACTCTGAATCTGTAGAAGAAAATGCCAACCTATGCTTCATGGCAAAGCATGATGAAAGTTCTGAAAAGAACATTGAGGTAATGGTAAACTGTTTAATCTCAAAACCAAAAGAAGCTCTTTCAGATTATCTTATAATAATGCTTTTAAATGAAGAAGATGATCTGAAAGAGATTAGAGTTTTGAAAGAAAAAGTTCATGAGCAAGCAAAAGAGAATTTACAACTTGTTTGCCTGAATCAGAATCTTGAAATCTCTCAGAAGAAAACTGACAGTGATTTCAAGGCCTTGAAAACCAGTTTCAAAGCCTTGAAAACACAAGTCAAAGAAGTAGTCACTGAGAACTCTTTACTGAGTAACAACCTTGTTAATCTGAGACATCAAGTTGATGAATTAGATAAACAAAAGACTACTCTTTCTGAGAAACTTCAAGAATCTGAATTAGTCAAAGTCAAGCTTGCAGGCTCAGAACACAAGTTGAACTTGATTGTTGGAGAAAGCTCAAATTCTGTTCACAAAACTGGTATTGGATACAATCCAAATTTTCCAAGAAAGAACAATACCAGATTTGTGAAGGCTGGAAACAAAACTTCTCCTAAGTGTCACTTTTGCAATAAAAAATTGGTCATGTGAAGATGACTTGTCCTTTCAGAAGAAGATACCCTCACATAATTAGGAACACATTTCCATTTCAACTCAAAGGAAAAGTCAGACATATTTGGGTTCCTAAAGGGGTTAGACCACCTAATATGGTTGATCCTGAGTATGAGTCCAAATTCCACACTTGGGCTAACAACTGGGTAAGACAGTGATTGGTGTTTGCAGGTTGTAACCAATGTCAAAGAACATAAATGGTTTATGGACAGTGGTTGCTCAAGACACATGAATGGAAAGAGATCTCTATTCTCAGAATTGAAAGAGCAATCTGAAGGTTCAATTACTCTTGGTGACAAAGGAAAATGAAACATTCTTGGTATTGGTGAAGTTGGTCCGGATTCTGAAAAATCTATTTCTGATGTATATCTAGTTGATGGCTTGAAATTTAACTTACTTAGTGTATCTCAGCTTTGTGATAACGGCAATAAGGGTATCTTTGATAAAGAGAAGTGTGTGGTGCAAAATGAGAAATCAGGAAATTGCATTCTCACAGCCTCTAGATCAAACAATGTTTATATTTCAGACTAACAAAGTTCCAGGTAAAAGCTTAAAGTGTCTCAAGGCCTTGAAAGAGGATTCAAGGGTTTGTCACAGAAAGCTTGGCCACATTAGCTTGCATACCTTGAACAAGTTGATCTCCAAAGATCTAGTAAGAGGATTACCATCTATCAAATTCAAAGATGATGTTGTATGAAAAGCTTGTGCTCATGGTAAGCAGACCAGAAGCTCATTCAAGCCAAAGAAGTTTGTAAGTACTTCTAGACCGACTGAATTACTGCACATTGATTTGTGTGGTCCTATGAGGACACCAACTCCAAAAGGTAAGAGATATATGCTAGTTATTGTAGATGATTATTCCGGACACACTTGTTATGTTTCTAAAAGAAAAATATGAAGCCCTCTCTGAATTTTCAAAGCTTTGCAGAGAACTTCAAACTTTGAAAAACCTACATATTGCCTCTATCAGAAGTGATCATGGTAGAGAGTTTGATCAATTAGAATTTGAATTATTCTGTGTTAAGCATGGTATCTCTCACAATTTCTCTGCTCCTAGAACTCCTGAACAAAATGGAGCTGTTGAAAGAAACAACAGGACTCTTGAAGATATGTCAAGGACAATGCTTCTAGAAAACAAGCTGCCAAAACACTATTGGGCAGAAGCTGTGAATAAGGCAAATTACATTTTGAACATGTGGTCCTATCTTGAAGAAGACCCCCGATGAAATCTTAAAAGGGAGGAAGCCAAACATTTCATACTTCAGACCCTTTGGCCGCACATGCTATGTCCACAACAATGGTAAGGACAACTTGGGTAAGTTTGATGCAAGAAGTGATGAAGGTATATTTCTGGGTTACTCTCTTACTAGAAAAGCTAATGGAATTTATAATAAAAGAACCAAGCTGGTTGAAGAAAGTATTCATGTTATTTTTGATGAAAGCTATGATGGTTCTTTGAGTGAAAGTTTTGCAGACTTGAATCTGAACAAACATGAATCAAAAGAAGAAGCTGAGAACTCACTTGGGTTCAAGAAAGTTTCAAAAGGAAACAGAATTCATTTTCAAGACCTTGAAAACAGATCTCAAGGCCTTGAAAATAGATATCAAAACCTTGACAAGGATGATCAGAAAGATATAAGTTATCAGGCTACAACTTCAAGACCAGAGAAGCAATATGGAGAGCCTGAACCTGGTCTCCAAGAAAGAGATTAAAATATCTTTCATCTCATCCAGCTAACAACATTATATCTGATCTAAACACTGGTACACAAACAAGATCACAGTTAAAGAATATTTGTGCTTTTAATGCTTTTATTTCTCTTGTAGAACCCAAAACTGTGAAGGAAGCATTACAAGAAGCAGACTGTATTATAGCTATGCAAAGTGAACTCAATGTGTTTGAAAGAAACAAGGTGTGGAACCTAGTTCCCCCACCTACATACCAGTCTGTCATTGGTACCAGATGGGTGTTCAGAAACAAATTGGGTGATAATGGCAAAGTGATCAGAAACAAAGTAAGGTTAGTTGCTCAAGGTTACAACCAAGAAGAAGCTATTGATTATGAGGAAAATTTTTATCCAGTTTCCAGGTGAGAAGTAATTATAATTTTACTTGCTTTTGCATCCTACACGAACATGAAACTATTTCAAATGGATGTGAAATGTGCTTTCTTGAATGGTTACTTACAAGAATAAGTTTATGTTGCACAACCTCCTGGTTTTGAAAGTGACAAGTTTCGAGATCATGTTTACAAACTTGACAAAGCTCTGTATGGTTTGAAACAGGCTCCAAGAGCTTGGTATGAAAGATTGTCAAAATTTATACTTGAAAATGATTTCAAAAGAGGATTGGTAGACAAGACCTTTTTCATAAAGATTCATGAAAAAGATTTACTTGTAGTTCAGATCTATGTTGATGATATCTTATTTGGAGCTACTAATGATCTATTATGCAAAGAATTCTCAAGTCTTATGGGCAGGGAATTTCAAATGAGCATGATGGGAGAGTTGAACTTCTTCATTGGACTTAAAATACATCAGTTGAAGAAGGGCATCTTTCTTCACCAAAGCAAGTACACTAGAGACTTGTTAAACAAGTATAGCATGTCTAAATTCAAAGAAATCAAGATTCCTATGAGCTCTACACTGTCCTTAGATAAGGATGAATCTGGTAAGAGTGTCAATGTAAAAGAGTATAGAGGTATAATTGGATCATTACTTTATCTTACTTCCAGTAGACCAGATATCATGTTCAGTGTATGTATGTGTGCAAGATTTCAAGCCGATCCAAAGGAATCACACTTGACTGATGTGAAGAGAATATTCAGATATCTTAATGGTACCAAAGACTTAGGGCTTTGGTATCCAAGACATTCCAACTTCTCTTTGCATGGATTTTTAGATGCTGGCTTTGTAGGTTACAAAGTTGATTGGAAAAGCACTTCTGGAATTTGCCAATTCATTGGATCCTCCTTGATCAGTTGGCATTCCAAGAAACAAAACTCAGTTGCTTTATCAACAGCTGAAGCTGAATATATATCTGCTGGAGCATGTTGTTCACAAGTATTGTGGATTGCTCAACAATTGAGGGATCTTGGATTTGATTTCAGAAGTATTCCCATCAAATGTGACAATATCAGTGCAATTCTATTACAAAGAATCCAGTTCAGCATTCAAGAAGCAAGCATATTGATGTTAGACACCATTTCATCAGAGATAATGCTGAGAAAGGTGATATTGTTCTTGAATTTATTTCTGCTAACATGCAACTTGCAGATATCTTCACTTAACCATTGCCAGATGAAAGATTTTCAGCTCTAAGAATGGAATTAGGCATGCTAAATAAAGATGCATTGGTTTAGGGGGAGTACAAGGTACGGAAGGTAAGTTATTATGTGTTTCAAAGATTTGAACTGATTTTCAAAGCCTTGAAAATCCTTTCAAAGCTTTGATTTTACTTTTTTCAGTATAACAGCGACCTTGAAACCATTTTCAAAGCCTTGAAAATAAGTCTGATAACTGGTTAGTAAATAATTCTTGGATCATTCAGTATTGGGTGCTATCTTTGTAGATATTTTCTCAATATTGCCCCTACCTTTTTCAAAATTCTTTGTCAGCCAAATATAGTATTAAATTATTTATTTCCAACGGCTACAAAGATTTGAATCTTCTCTGATAATTATAGATCTTTTGAGATCAAAGAGATTGCAGTTTCCTTTTCAAACTCAAACTCTTTCAGTATTTATCTTCTTCTCTTCTCCTTCACTCCGTATCAAATCTACCTCTCTCTATTCTTCTCCCAAACCCTAATGAGCACTAGAAGAGCCTCGGACAGAATCAAGATGGACGGAGGCTTAAAACCTAGTTCTTAGAAGATGAGAAATACAGTTGAAGATGAAATTCAGACAATCAGTGGGGACTCCAGCTCTAGGACTCCCAGTGCAGAAGTTGTTAAAGAAATTCCTCCACCAAAGAAGAAGACTAAGAAGGATGTGAAACCTCCTTCAGACAAGAATAAAAAAAAGAGAAGGCTGCTGCAGAAAAGCAACCAGAAACAGAGATCTCTAGCCCCAAGAAGTTGAAGAAAAGGAAGAAAGCCTCTCAAGCTGAAAAGGAAAAACAGAAGGTGACAGAGGAAGGACCAGGAGAAAATGTGGAGAGAGCCTTGCAGATCTAATCAAAGAACACTGCTCCTGATGAATCTTGGTTCATCTCAAACACTTCAAAAGGTCAGTGGTTGGATGGTTTTGTATCTAGGAAGATTACTTTCTGTAGCTTGATCAGTATGCATATGTTACTTGGAATGAATCTGAATTGTATCACTATGCTGAAGAAAAGCTCTCTATGGTTCATCCTAAACCCTCCTGAGCTAGCCTATCCAAGACTTACCAGATTTTCCTATCTCAACATGAAGTAACTAAAGAACTCTCCACACTTAGTTATCAAGACTTTAGTTGCTGGTGTTACTACTAAATTAGATCATGCTGAGTTTGCATCTGTCCTAGGCTGTCCTAAAAGATATGATACACATAACCATCCTCCCAAAAGTGAAGCTTTGACGTTAGCCAGAGAAGAGTTCTTTTTACCCAATGTTCATGCCTCATCCAAACAGTCAACACACTCTGTGTTAAATGTTGAAGCCAAAGTTTTATTCACTATCTTGATGAGATGCATCTTTCTAAGGGAACATTCCAAGGAGTTAGTCATTGAGAGGGTGCCATACATTATGTACTTGATTATGCATGGATATGACATTGATCTTCAGAAGCATGTAATGGAACACATGCTGTTTAGCCAAACAGATCAAAGAAAGCATCCCTTGCCTTATGCAAATTTGCTCACTCTGTTCTTCCAACACCTTGAGATTCCTACTGCTGGTGAAGAGTCTATCACTTCTGGGATTGGTGTGATAAATGAGAAGGCTTTTGAGAAGTTGGAAGTTTTATTCAGATTTGACAGAAGAAGAGCTGAATGCAAACAAATTTGTTAAGCCCAAGAACTTGACCCCTACTTCAAGCCAGACCTCTCAGCCTCTTGATTTGTCTTCAATCCTTCAGATACTTGATGGTGTAGATATGGACAATAGTGAAATCAAATAGAATCAGCATGGGATTGAGGGGTGATCTCAAACATGTCAAATACATGGTGGAGACCATCTTTAGAAGTATGACTGTGTTTGATGTCCCTGAGGATGAAGAGGTGCCAAGAAAGATGGCTCTGACAAGAACTTTACTAATTAACACTCCAATCAGGAAGAAGCTGCTCCAAACAAGGATAAAGGAAAGCAGGTGGTAGTTGAACAAGCTTCTAAAGAAGGATATGAAGAAGACAGTCCTGATTCAGCTGATAACCTTGAAGAAGAATAAGAATAAGAAGAAGAAGAAGAAGAAGAAGAAGAAGAAATATCCAAAGACTGCTGCTAAGGAAAAGACTAAAGAAGAGACTGCTGGTGAGAATGAAGAGGAACAAGAAGAACAGGACAATGATGAAGACAGTGAGGAAGAAGAGGGAGATCAGGATGGAGATGAATACCCAACCCCATAATCTTGCCTATTCTTTCTTTCTCATTCTATTTTTAAGTTTTATTTTCAAAATTTTCCAGACTGATCAAACATCTTCTCATTATTTTTTATGAAATTCAAAAAGGGGGAGAAATCTTAGGTTATTTTTATTTCTGTTTAAGTGACCTCTTATTTGGTCAGTAGGATTATTTGTAACTTGTTTGTTTTTTTTCTTCTTTAGTTTATTAATAAGTTGAATCTTTTAGAATTAATGTGTTATTACTATTTATGTTGTATGCTAATCAGTATTTTTTGCAGAAACTAAGACTCGAACAGATTAAGGTTTGGTCTTTCATCAAGGGGGAGACTATAAGGTCAGAGGTTTCATGGACTTGAAATACTTAGTTATTTCAAAGCCTTGAACCAGTTTTCAAAGCTTTGAATCAGGTTTCATAGGGGCCTTGAAACTGTCTGACCTGTATGCATATTCTAAGGGGGAGTTTTTCTCAACTCTTCTGATCTGATTCTATCTCTATCACCCCTATTCTTGATGTGTTATTATTTGATGATGAAAGACAAATTGTTTTGATATATATAACATCATTTAATCTATCTGTTTTACTCAGTTTTGCAGGGAAATTTTATTTACTAAGTTTGCAAGGATTTGTTTCCTAATCTGGCTTTTGCAGGAAAGGGAACATCAAGAAAACATGATTATGTGATCAATCATACACTCATGACAGCTTCTCAAATTGTTTAAAGACAAAATCACAACAATATCTCTGAAGATCATGATCAACTATCCGTTGGAGAAGGTTGTTAAGAGAGTCAAAGTTTGTTGCCTACAAAACAGGAAGTTGTTGCTGAAAATCTGGGAAGATTTGCAGAGCCTCTAGCTGTATAAATAGAGCTCATTTTTAAACAAAAAGAGGCAACAATCAATGGGCAAAAAGAGAGACTCATTTCTGGATTGACATGCATCAAAGAATTTCATCTTTCTCACAATCCATCATACAGAAGATCACTGCATTCTTCATTGCAGTTCTACACTTCAATGTTCTTATGTCTTGTGCTTTATTTGTAGACAATTCTTGTATTACTTTTATCTCTCATTCTCAAGGATTAGCCAAAGTGAACAATAGATTATTCTTAGTTAATCATTTAGCTAGAGCAGGTACTAGATAGGTTAGAGAGAACCACAAGCTGTAACAGAGTAAGGCATCTCTTTGTGCTTGAGATCTAGGACTTAGCTTTTGATTAATAAGAATTGTGTTGAAAATCCTGCAGGGAGAAGATCCTGAGGTAGAGACGTAGGTCCAAGTGGACTGAACTCTGTAAATCACTTGTCTCTTGCATTTGCAGTTCATTTACATACTTAGTTTTTACAGCATTCAAACTAGTCTATTTTCAAGGGTTTGAAACTCTTTTCAAGGCCTTGAAAAAGACTTGTCTGTTTCATTTCAAACTGTATTTCATTCCAAAGGCTTGAAATTGTATTCAAGGCCTTGAACTTCATAGAAACTCTTCTCCTCCACAAGTTTTGCAAAACTTGGCATACTCTATTCAACCCCCCCCTCTAGAATGTCTGTGCTGCATATATATCTGCATACCCCCCATTCAAATAGTAATAAACTCGGTTGTAAGTGGGTCTTCAAGACCAAACCCGACTTTAATGGCAATGTCGAAAGATATAAGGCTAGACTAGTGGCTAAAGTTTTACTCAGAAATAAGGCATTGATTATGTTGAGACTTTCTCTCCAGCTTCTAAGAAAGACTCATTTAGAACCAATATGGCTCTTGTAGCTCATTTTGGAGTTGCATCAAATGGATGTAAAGACCGCGTTTCGGAACGGGGATTTAGATGAGAATATCTATATGGATCAACCAGAGGGATTTGCAAAGAAAGATCAAGAACACTTAGCTTGCAAATTAAAGAAATCCATATACGGACTTCAACAAGATTCAAGGCAATGGTATATTAAGTTCAATGATACCATTACCTAAGTCGGATTTAAGGAAAACATTGTTGATTAGTGCATATATTTGAAGATCAGTGGGAGCAAGTTTATATTTCTAGTTGTATGTGGGCGATATTTTGTTAGCTAGTAGTGATGTTGGTTTACTTCATGATACTAAGGAGTATCTTACTAAGAAATTTAAAATGGTTGACATGGGAGAGGCATCCTACGTCATTGGGATAGAGATCACTAGAGATCGAGTGGTACGTTAGGTTTGTCTCAGAAAGGCTATATCAACCGAGTTTTACAAATATATAATATGCGGTCTTCTTCAACCACAGATGCACCTATAACAAAAGGTGACAAATTAAGTGAAAGTTAATGCCCAGGGAATGACTTGTAAAGAGAGAAAATGAAACACATACCATATGCATCGGTCGTTGGTATTCTGATGTATGCACATACTTGTACTAGACCATATACCAGTTTTGTTGTGGGTATACTTGGAAGATATCAAAGTAACCCGGGTACGGAACATTGGAAAGTAGCAAAGGAAGTTTTGAGATATCTTCAAGGAACGAAGGATTACATGCTCACTTGCAGAAGATTGGATCAACTAGAAGTTATTGGCTATTCAGACTCATGTTTTGATGGTTGCTTAGATAGTAGGAAGTCCACCTAGGGCTTTGTGTTCATACTTACTGGTGGATCAATCTCGTGGAAGAGTGTAAAGCAAATAATCATTGCTTCTTCCACGATGGAGGTTGAGGTTTTTGCATGCCATGAGGCCTTGAGTCATGATATATGGCTGCATAATTTTATCTCAGGTCTTGGGACTGTTGAATCGATTGCCAATCCGTTAAGATATATTGTGATAACACCGCTGCCATCTTCTTTTCGAAGAACGGAAATTATTCTAATTGGACCACGCATATGGACCTTCCAGAAGTAACAAGTGTCAATTGAGAATTTAAGTACCACTCTTTGCTGATCCATTAACGAAGGCATTGCCGCCAAAGACATATAAGGAACATGTTGTTAGGATGGGTCTTTTGGGCGTATTGTATTCGACACTATGTTAGATGTTTAAGTTTCTTTTGTTTTCCTGTTTCCAATGATGTTTGCGCATATTGGTTTTGGACTTTGTTTTAACAGGAATTGTCCTAACAAGACAAAATTAAATGGGCCTTAATGGTATTATGGACTAGGTTGGTGGAGGTCATTAGTGGCATGATACATGGAAGGAAATATGACATGATAGTCATATAACTGCTATGATTCACATTGATGGATAGATCTAATTATAGTATTATAGTGTTTTACATGTTTGGGTATATCAGCTTATTTTCTAAAATCGTGATCACGTGTCAATTTTTTTTTTCTTTTGTTGTGGAATCTAACCGAGTCTGTTTTTAAAATTTTATTTTGTTTCTTTTACTCAATTGGTTTAGTGGACCAAGTGGAACCTATGGTTAGTTTATGGTCCAATAATCTACCATTTTAAATTAGATTCCACTATTATGTAACGGCTGATAATTATATCCCATTATGTAAGTTTTATTGTTTTAATGTTGTAACCCCCACTATCAGTATTAAAAGTCATGATAGTTGACATTAACTGATAGTCGGTACACCATTGAATGTGGCCCTCTTATATCCTCTATAAAAGACCCATGGCTCCTCCTCAAAATTTGTCAAGAACAACATCAGCCCAACATCTAAAGAAAATAGACATGGATTGTTGAAGGAGACAGAGAGAAGAAGGTGAGTCCGTCGATTAAAGTTCCTATCAAGGGGAGGTACAATTACGATTTCAGACGTTTGTTGTCAAGCTTAATCCATGGCGAACGGTACTCTTCCTCATTTTACTGTACTTTATGTTTTGAGACGAATTGATTTCAAGATCCAGCAAACTAAAGTTTTCCGCATTACAGTAAATCAAAGCTTTCATTGAGATTGACATAAATAACTTACGTCTAGAAGAAAGAATGTCTCATAGTTTAAACCCTTGGCCTAACATATTCACTTTGGAAACACACAATATTGAGCATGAACTCACATGAAACCAAACGATCTTCAAACATACCCCAACAACGCATGATTCTCTCTTATTGAAACAGACTTAGCAATTGTGAGAATGTTGCTTGACTCAATTCGAATAGTTTTTAGGAATAATGTGATACAAGCCTTTAGAGTTTATAATAAGGGACACGACAAACTCCATTATAGTTCGCACTAGGCATGGATTGATGCCAACGCCAATAGAGTAGACAATTAAGTAGCAGGGAAATCCCACCACTCAAGCATTTAATCAAACACTTCTATTGCATTACACTCTAACACTACCAAATTAGACAAATGATCATATGTCGAACCGGTCAGTAAAGTGACTTCAGTTACTCATGGTCTACTTAGCTCCCTTGATGGTCGAATTCGGTAAGCAAACCATACAAAATATTGATCAAACTCAGATCTTTCAAGTAACTGGAATGAGAAGAAATGGAGAGAAATAATGGATTAGGAATTTCGACCACCTCTTCTTTCGGGACACCCTAAGTGATTATTCCTATATGTTATCTCTCAAGAGTCACAAAACAAATCCTCACTAGGAACAAAAGTGTTTCTACTAGAATTAGTATTACTTCAATGCTTATCCTTATTCCTCATTTTCTTGACAGACTTGGACTTATAAGTGGTTTGAACATCTGACACTATATTTTTACTATCAGTGTGACTGTGACTTTTAACAACTGATACGTAAGGGGATTCAGACCCTGACTCAAACTTCCCAAGCTTGTTAGCATAACTGGGGTTCTCAATAATTGAACCATCATGGAGCTTAGACCTAGACTCATGCTCTTCATAAACAAACATTTGTGACTAGGGTTCCTTTCAACTCAACCATCAGGGAGTTTGGACCCTGACTCACACACGCGTGAAGTAGACGCATCATTGAGTTTTGCAGTTTGTATTGAGCATCTTCAAAAGTTGAGAATGAGAGATTCTCTTTCTTCCAACACCTGTAAAAGTTCTTATTTAAGAAGAGCTTATCCTAACAATTGTTCACGTGTGGAAGACAAGATTTTGATATCCTAATATAACCTATCTCTTTCAGCATTTAAGGAAGCAATCAACTCCTTACATTCAGCTAGATCTATAGAGGATTCTTTTCTAACATAGTGAAGAAGAGACGAGCTAGGAGCAGTAGAACCACTAAACCGTCCTGAAACCATGTAGAATTAGAATATTCATCTTTACTACTACTAATAAATGATGGGTTGTGAGACATACCCGAAATAGATCCTCCTAAATCACTGTAAGAGATCATGTGTTGTTCCATATCAAGTTCTGGCACCTCCTTGCATTCACGTCTCATTGAATCGCATTGATAGGAATCATTTAAGGTTACCCACGCCACTATGGTCGAAGAAATTTCCTTGATCAAGTCTTGATAAAAAATAATTGTTTTTTGCGATTTTTGGTGAAAGTTGTAATATATTGTTGAGACGTGATTTTTATGAAAAATGTCATTTTTACGAGCTGGCGTATCTTTTTATTAAATTAAGTCACGTACCAGTTTTCATATATTTGATTAAAATTATTGTCTGGTGAACTTGTGTGTCTTCCTGGTTGATATTTTGGATGTTTGAAGCGTCAGACTGAGTTGATAGTAAACCATGATTTTATCGTTAAATCGATATTTTATAAATAAACGTGTGACGAGTCGTCACATTATTTATGTTGTTCAAGTGAACAACTCTATCGTCGTGTTCTCCAGCGAACAACTCTATATATACATACATGTTGTGTATAGAGGGGCAATAGAACCAATAGGTATAGGAAATATGTAGATTAGAAAATGGCCCTAGACCTAAACTTTTTGCATCAACACTTGATCATATATTAATGTGAGATACAAGCACATCTACAAGCACTAGATAGATACACTAGAGAAGACAACGTAACTGACTTAGGATAACTAGACTAGGCTCATATAAGGGGGTTTTGCCTTTTCCATATATGAGATATAAACACCAAGTAGCGACACGAACTCCTATAGGTATCCAAATGCTTAAATAATATCAATTAAGCCTTTGTCAAGTCAGACTTACAGCCATAACCATCCTTCATAAATCATGACTTCCTTAAGTCTTCAAAGTTTGTTTCTTACAACTATATTCTTATGAATCTGCAAAAGAAACAATCATAATCACGATCAAGAGCATATGCATGGATATAAAAATTAAACCAATTCATTAAAGCATATAAGAGTAAGAAGATCTCCATGAAACATGCATTTATTTCTTGCAGTTGAGTTAGAATCCAATGATAATCATGCACGAAATTGTTGTGATACTCTAATCCAGTTTTTAATGTAGCTAGTAGCATGGAGCATATGAAATAAATTACTAAATAAAAATCAATAGATTCATCAATCTCAAAATAAAAATCAAATGAATCATCAGCAATTGGAAAATTTCGAAGCAATATAAACATCAATTTGAACATCAATATAAAGAGGAGGATGGCAGGCTGAAGGGGGAGGCTGAAAAGTCCTTCAGCGCACCAAGATGGCCGACAGGGCTGTTTTAGTGCGCTGGGACGTCAAAAAACTTTGTTTCATTAAAAAAAATTAAATGCTGCATTTACTATCATTTACAACATCAATTTTTAATGTCATTTTTACTAGATAGAAACGTCATAATATATATTTTTGTCGCATTTCGTAGCAGTAGTGACTACATTACTTTATTATTATTATTATTATTATTATTATTATTATTACTATTATTATTATTATTATTATTATTATTATTATTATTATGATTATTATTATTATTAAACACAATATTATTTATAATGCCTCAAAATCTATAATATGTATATGTATAAAAATATGTATATATCCACTTTTCTGCTATTTTTTTATATCCCCCGTTTCTAAAATTTCCCTTCACTCTTCTCAAAAAACTGTGACCAAACTTAAAATCGTAACCACAGTTGCAATTGCAGAACTTTTGCTTCCACACTAAGACAACGCAATGGCGGGCTTGGGTGACATGAACCCGCAAACATCCCAAATGGGTCTAACCAAAAGTGAAACGAAAATGAATAGGTCGGGTTAGTGCCAACACGTACAACCCAAAAACGACCCATTTCAACACGACTAACGCCAAAATACCCTCTTTTTCACCATTATCTATTCTCTCAAAAAAAATGTAGGCTTAATCTTAACAACAACCGGGTCGACACGATGACACGACACGAACCCGACACAAAATTAGAGGGTTTGGGTCGACACAAAATAAGAGAGGTCGAGCATGCAACATTCTCTTTTGCAAAGTCTTCTATAGCCATCAATTTGCACTAGAGGACGAGGTATTAACACGTTCATCACCCGCTTCTTCAAAATCCAAAGAAGAGAGAGAATATGATGAGGAGGAGACTTCAAAATTTCCGCACCAAACCACATTAGGATTACAATACGGTAACGTATATGGAGCTTCTCCTTCCCTTTGCGCTGGCGGATCGTACCCAATTAATCCAAAAAAATCGACAAAACTAGGGTTTGATGATTCAATTATAGTACATAGGATGTCTTCAACAAGAATAGGATGATGCGGTGGAACAACTCAAAACCCATGGGTCGAAATAAGATAAATTCTAAACCGCACAATGAGCATGATGTATGGTATCATTGAACCTTTTCCAACCGTTCATCATTAAACCATGGTTTGAGATAGATAAGCATTCTTCTACTTTCTTCATGTTCGACTTGTTAATCTTCTTACTTGGATCTTCCACGTTACATGATCCTTCATATTCATGAGTATGTGTGAACTCAAAAATCTCAAAACTTCCACCAAAGATCTTTGGAGCCATGGGAAAAGCTTCAATACACCCAAAGAAAGAAATGAGAAGACGAGAAAAACACTCAATGAGCAAAGAGGAGCCTGGCGGGCTGAAGGAGGAGGCTGACAAGTCCTTCAGCGCCCCAAGATGGCCAACAGAGCTGTTTTAGTATGCTGGGATGTCAAAAAACTTTGTTTCATTAAAAAAATATATTTTTAAATGTTGCATTTACTATCATTTACAATATTAATTTTCAATGTCATTTTTACTAGATAACACGTAATAATATATAATTTTGTCGCATTTGGTAGCAGTAGTGACTACATTACTTTATTATTATTATTATTATGATTATATTATTATTATTATTAAACACAATATTATGTGTAATGCCTCAAAATCCCTCATGTATATATATATATATATACGTATATGTATATATCAACTTTTCTGCTACTATTTTATATCCTCCGTTTCATGAATTTTCCTTCACTCTTCTCAAAAAGCTGTGACCTAACTCAAAATCGTAGCCACGGTTGCAATTGCAGAACTTTTTCTTCCACACTAAGACCACGCAATGGCGGGCTTCGGTGACATGAACCCGCAACCGGTCAAAAGGCGGAAATGAATAGGTCGGGTTAGTGCCAACACGAAAAGCCCAAAAACGACTCGTTTCAACACGCCTATCGCCAAAATAACCCTCTTTTTCACCATTATCTATTCTCTCAAAAAAAATATAGGCTTAATCTTAACAACAACCGGGTCGACACGATGACACGACACGAACCCGACACAAAATTAGAGGGTTTGGGTCGACAAAAAATAAGAGAAGACGCACGTAGTGATACGAACTCCTGTATGGATCTATAGGATAAGGGGTTTGCTTTTCCGTAAGAGACAATCGTAGTCTTCTTGATTTGCTAGACTCTAATGGGTAGGATGTCTTGAAAACAAATAAGACATAAAAGAAAATATAAAAAACTTCTTATGGACAATCTAGAAAGGTAGTTGAAAGGTAGAAAAAGTTCAAAATATGAGAAGAAGAGAACCAAGGAATTACTTGACACTTTTGTGAAGTACTAACCTGGATATAGAAGATAGAACAAAGAATGTCCCCACTGAAGAGGGGAAGAGGGATAAAGTCACTACTACTATAACTGTTTGTCACACAAATGTCACATTGAACTTAACAGAAAATTCAAAACTGCTCCTCCTTTTTGTCACATGAGTTTGACAAACGGTAATTTTTGATTAATTAAACATAACCAAACAATGTTTTAAGCTAAAAATAACCAAAGGAACTACTTTTAACTGAAAAAATAAACCAAAAGTCCACAAGGCGAAACAGAGAGCTCGAGCATGCAACATTCTCTTTTGCAAAGTCTTCAAATAGCCATCAATTTGCACTAGAGGAAGAGGTATTAACACGTTCATCGCCCGCTTCTTCCAAATCCAACGAAGAGAGAGAATATCATGAGGAGGAGCCTTCAAAATTTCCGCACCAAACCACATTAGGATTAGAATACGGTAATGAATATTGAGCTTCTCCGCCCAATTGCGCTGGCGGATCGTACCCAATTGACTCTAAAAAATCGATTAAACTAGTGTTTGATGATTCAATTATAGTACATTCGATGTCGTCACCAAGAAATAGGATGATGCGGTAGAACAACTCGAAAGGCATGGGTCGATATAAGAAAACTCTAAACCGCACAATGAGCATGATGTATGGCAACATTGAACGTTTTCCTACCGTTCATAATTAAACCATGGTTTGAGATAAATAAGCATTCATCTACTTTCTTCATGGTCGACTTGTTCAATCTTCTTACTTGGATCTTATACATTACCTGATCCTTCATATTCATGAGTATGTGCGAACCCAAAAATTTTAAAACTTCCACCAAAGATCTTGGGAGCCATGGGAAAAGCTTCAATACGCCCAAAAGAAAGAAATAAGATGAGAAAAACACTCAATGAGCAAAGAGGAGGCTGGTGGGCTGAAGGAGGAGGCTGACAAGTCCTTCAGCGCACCAAGATGGCCGACAAAGCTGTTTTAGTGTGCTCGGACGTCCAAAAACTTTATTCCATTAAAAATATATTTTAAATGCTGCATTTACTATCATTTACAACATCAATTTTTAATGTCGTTTTTACTAGATAGAAACGTCATAACATATAAATTGTCGCATTTGGAAGCAGTAGTGACTACATTACTTTATTATTATTATTATTATTATTATTATTATTATTATTATTATTATTATTATTATTATTATTATTATTATTATTATTATTAAACAAAATATTATTTATAATGCCTCAAAATCCCTCATGTATATATATGTATGTATATAAATATGTATATATCCACTTTTGCAATTATTTTATATCCTCCGTTGCAAGAATTTCCCTTCTCTCTTCTCAAAAAACTGTGACCTAACTCAAAATTGTAACCACGGTTGCAATTGCAGAACTTTTTCTTCCACACTAAGACCACGCAATGGCGGCTTCGGTGACATGAACCCACAACCGGTCAAAAGGGGTCTAACCAAAAGTGACACGCATATGAATAGGTCGGGTTAGTGCCAACACGAACAGCCCAGAAACGACTCGTTTCCACACTCCTATCGCGAAAATAACCCTCTTTTTCACCATTATCTATTCTCTCAAAAAAAATGTAGGCTTAATCTTAACAACAACCAGGTCGACACGATGACACGACACGAACCCGACACAAAATTAGTGGGTTTGGGTCGACACAAAATAAGAGAAGACGCACGTAGGGATACGAACTCCTGTAGGGATCCATAGGATAGGGGTTTTGCCTTTCCGTAAGAGACAATAATAGTCTTCTTGATTTGCTTGACCCTTGTTGGTAGGGTGTCTTAAAAACAAATAAGACATAAAAGAAATATAAAAAACTTATTTTGGACGATCTAGAAAGGTAGTAGGAAGGTAGAAAAAGTTCTAAATATGAGATGAAGAGAACCAAGAAATTACTTGACACTTTTGTAAAGTACTAACCTGGATATAGAAGATAGACAAAATAATATCCCCACTGAAGAGGGGAAGAGGGATAAAGTCACTACTACTATCACTATTTGTCACACAAATGTCACATTGAACTTAACAGTAAATTCAAAACTGCTCATCCTTTTTGTCACATGAATTTGACAAACGGTAATTTTTTATTAATTAAACATAACCAACAATGTGTTAAGCTAAAAATAACGAAAGGAACTACTTTTAACTGAAAAAATAAACCAAAAGTCCCCAAGGAAAAACAGAGAGCTCGAGCATGCAACATTCTCTTTTTAGAGTCTTCTATATGCATCAATTTGCACTAGAGGAGGAGGTATTAACACGTTCATCGCCCGCTTCTTCCAAAATCCTACGAAGAAAGAGAATATGATGAGGAGGAGCCTTCAAAATTTCCGCACCAAACCACTTTAGAATTACAATATGGTAATGCATATTGAGCTTCTCCTTCCCTTTGCGCTGGCGGATCGTACCCTATTGACTCCAAAAAATTGACAAAACTAGTGTTTGATGATTCAATTACAGTACAGTCGATGTCTTCACCACGAAATAGGATTTGGTTTGTATTCAGGGTACAGTTGGGTACTCGAATGGTTTTTTCAAACACTCCTGGTGCGGTGGAACAACTCGAAAGGCCATGGGTCGAAATAAGATAAACTCTAAACCGCACAATGAGCATGATGTATGACAACATTGAACCTTTTCCAACCGTTCATCATTAAACCATGGTTTGAGAAAGATGAGTATTCTTCTACTTTCTTCATGGTCGACTTATTCAATCTTCTTACTTGGATGTTATACATTACCTGATCCTTCATATTCATGAGTATGTGCGAACTAAAAAATTTAAAAACATCCACCAAAGATCTTGGGAGCAATGGGTAAAGCTTCAATACACCCAAAAGAAAGAAATAAGAAGATGAGAAAAACACTCAATGAGCAAATAGGAGACTGGCGGGCTGAAGGAGGAGGCTGACAAGTCCTTCAGCGCACCAAGATGGCCGACAGAGCTGTTTTAGTGTGATGGAACGTCAAAAAACTTTGTTTCATTAAAAGATATATTTTTAAATGCTGAATTTACTATCATTTACAGCATCAATTTTTAATGTCATTTTTACTAGATAGAAACGTCATAATATATAATTTTGTCGCATTTGGTACCAGTAGTGACTACATTATTATTATTATTATTATTATTATTATTATTATTATTATTATTATTATTATTATTATTATTATTATTATTATTATTAAACACAATATTATTTATGATGCATCTAAATCCCTCATGTATATATATATATATGTATATGTATATAAATATGTATATATCCACTTTTGCTATTATTTTATATCCTCCGTTTCAAGAATTTCCCTTCTCTCTTCTCAAGAAACTGTGACCTAACTAAAAATCGTAACCACTGTTGCAATTGCAGAACTTTTTCTTCCACACTAAGACCACGCAATGGCGGGCTTCGGTGACATGAAACCGCAACCGGTCAAAAGGGGTCTAACCAAAAGTGACACGGAAATGAATAGGTCGGGTTAGTGCCAACACAAGCAGCCCAAAAACGACTCGTCACGCGTATCGCCAAAAAACCCTCTTTTTCACCATTATCTATTCTCTCAAAAAAAATGTATGCTTAATCTTAACAACAATTGGGTCGACACAATGACACGACACGAACCCGACACAAAATTAGAGGGTTTGGGTCGACACAAAATAAGAGAAGACGCATGTAGTGATACGAACTCCTGTAGGGATCCATTGGATAGGGGGTTTGCCTTTCTGTAAAAGACAATTATAGTCTTCTTTATTTGCTTGACCCTTGTGGGTAGGATGTCTTAAAAACAAATAACACATAAAATAAAATATAAAAAACTTCTTATGGACGATCTAGAAAGGTAGTAGGAAGGTAGAAAAAGTTCTAAATCTGAGATGAAGAGAACCAACAAATTACTTGACACTTTTGTAAAGTACTTACTTGGATATAGAAGGTAGAAAAAAAAAAGAATGTTCCCACTGAAGAGGGGAAGAGGGATAAAGTCATTACTACTATCACTATTTGTCACACAAATGTCACATTGAACTTAACAGAAAATTCAAAACTGCTCATCCTTTTTGTCACATGAATTTGACAAACGGTAATTTTTTATTAATTAAACATAACCAAACAATGTGTTAAACTAAAAATAACCAAAGGAACTACTTTTAACTGAAAAAATAAACCAAAAGTCCCAAAGGCAAAATAGAGAGCTGGAGCATGCAACATTCTCTTTTCAAAGTCTTCTATATGCATCAATTTGCACTAGAGGACGAGGTATTAAAACGTTCATCGCTCGCTTCTTCCAAAATCCAACGAAGAAAGAGAATATGATGAGGAGGAGCCTTCAAAATTTCCGCACCAAACCACATTAAAATTACAATACGGTAATGCATATTGAGCTTCTCCTTCCCAATTAACTCCGAAAAATTGACAAAACTAGTGTTTCATGATTCAATTACAGTACATTCGATGTCTTCACCAAGAAATAGGATGATGCGGTGGAACAACTCGAAAGGCCATGGGTCGAAATAAGATAAACTCTAAACCGCACAATGTGCATGATGTATGGCAACATTGAACCTTTTCCAACCGCTCATCATTAAACCATGGTTTGAGATAGATAAGTATTCTTCTACTTTCTTCATGGTCGACTTGTTCAATCTACTTACTTGGATCTTATACATTACCTGATCTTTCATATTCATGAGTATGTGCGAACCCAAAAATATCAAAACTTTCACCAAAGATCTAGGGAGCCATGGGAAAAGCTTCAATACACCCGAAAGAAAGAATTAAGAAGATGAGAAAAAAACTCAATTAGCAAAGAGGAGGCTGACGGGCTGAAGGAGGAGGCTGACAAGTCCTTCAGCGCACCAAGATGGCCGACAGAGCTGTTTCAGTGTGCTGGGACGTCAAAACACATTGTTTCATTAAAAAATATATTTTTAAATGCTGCATTTACTATCATTTACAACATCAATTTTTAATGTCATTTGTACTAGATAGAAACGTCATAATATATAATTTTGTCGCATTTGGTAGCAGTACTGACTACATTATATTATTATTATTATTATTATTATTATTTATTATTATTATTATTATTACTAGTATTAAACACAATATTATTTATAATGCCTCAAAATCCCTCATGTGTGTATATATATATATGTATGTACATGTATATGTATATGTATATATCAAGTTTTGCTATTATTTTATATCCTCCGTTTGAAGAATTTCCCTTCTCTCTTCTCAAAAAACTGTAACCTAACTTAAAACCGTAACCACGGTTGCAAGTGCAGAACTTTTTCTTCAACACTAAGACCACGCAATGGCGGGCTTCGGTGACATGAACCTGCAACCGGTCAAAAGGGTTCTAACCAAAAGTGACACGGAAATGAATAGGTCAGGTTAGTGCCAACACGAACAGCCCATAAACGACTCGTTTCAACAGGCCTATCACCAAAATAACCCTCTTTTTCACTATTATCTATTCTCTCAAAAAAAATGTAGGCTTAATCTTAACAACAACTGGGTCGACACGATGACACGACACGAACCCGACACAAAATTAGAGGGTTTGGGTCGACATAAAATAAGAGAAGACGCACGTAGTGATACGAACTCCTGTAGGAATCCATAGGATAGGGGGTTTGCCTTTCCCTTAGAGACAATCATAGTCTTCTTGATTTGCTTGACCCTTGTGGGTAGGATGTCTTAAAAACAAATAAGACATAAAAGAAATATAAAAAAAAATTCTTATGGACGATCTAGAAAGGTAGTAGGAAGGTAGAAAAAGTTATAAATCTGAGATAAAGATAACCAAGAAATTACTTGACACTTTTGTAAAGTACTAACCTGGATATAGAAGATAGACAAAAGAATGTCCCCACTGAAGAGGGGAAAGGGATAAAGTCACTACTACAATCACTATTTGTCACACAAATGTCACATTGAACTTAACAGAAAATTCAAAACTGCTCATCCTTTTTGTCACATGAATTTGACAACGGTAATTTTTTTATTAATTAAACATAACCAAACAATGTGTTAAGCTAAAGTAACCAAAGAACTACTTTTAACTGAAAAAATAAACCAAAAGTCCCCAAGGCAAAACAGAGAGCTCGAGCATGCAACATTCTCTTTTTAAAGTCTTCTATATGCATCAATTTGCACTAGAGGGTGAAGTATTAACTCGTTCATCGCCCGCTTTGATACGGTAGTCGTATTAGTATTATTCAGTTATTTATTAGTTATTCAATTATTAATATTTAATAATGTAATTGAGTTAGGTTAATCAATAATCCGGGCTTGGCCCGATAGGTCTAGGGTTAGGTTTAGGTCCAGTATTTATCTATTTAAGTGATGTACTCCTCCTCATAATTAATCAATCAAGAATAATAACAGTTTCTCCCTTTTATCTCCTTTACTTTTCGTGTTATTGTGCGTGTGTGTGCCCGATCGTTACCCGGGGGTAATAATTGGTGCTTTCATTGAGAGCGTCGGTCGGACTTTTTGTTCGCGGCGCTCGCCCCCGGACTCTATGGATCTCCCGTTCGCGATTGTCAATCTCAGTCGCAAAGGGGTCCAACTAGCGCTCCTCGATGAAATCGACGAGCTCTACAAGCAAGGTGAAACAATCAATTGTCTCACCATTGCAGACTTGGAAAGATTTCAAACCAGCGGATACATCACCCGAGCAGATCTGGAAGGCCTCAAAGTCAGACGGAATCAATTCCGATTGATTTCGACGGATGAGTTTTGTCGCCTGCAGCACATAATCAGAGCCGATGAACTAGAAGATGAAGAACAGGTAGGGGTGCAACTTGGGCGGGTTGAACCCGACCAACCCGAGCCCAGCCCGAACTTAAATAGGGCCCGGACACATAGTTTTGGTAATTTGGACGGGCTTGGACAGGAATTCTCAGCCCGAATTGCAATTAGGGTCGGGCTTGGGCACAAATATCGAACGACGGGCTAACCCGAATTGCCCGATTTGCATAACCACTATGTATAAGTATTATATTTTGAAAGAATTATGTAGCATATATAACCTGAAAATGCTACTTTTCTTTCAAGTATTAGCGATGTTCTTAATCATTGTTTTGTTCTTCAACTAGTTGAACTGTTTTTTCGCCAACAATTAATTATTCTCTTGTGTTTTTAAGAAGATATTAAGTTTAATGTACTAGCCCGAATTCAACCCGAACCCGAATTGATTTATACGAATTTGGGCTCGGACGGGTTGACAATGCTCTTAACTCGGGTCGGGTTGGGCTTGGGCAGTCACGATAGAACTCGGGCTCGGGCTTGGACAGGAGTGCCAACCCGCCCTGCCCGCCCGAGTTGCAGTCCTAAGAACAGGTGGTGGAGTCGCCGCCGGCGCAAGAACAACAGCAGCAGCAGCTTGCTGTTACGCCGGCGATTTCGCAGCAAGCACCAAAGCCAGACGAACAACAACAGAAGCAACCTACACCCCCTGTTCCGACGGCGACCCAGCAGACGACGGAGCTTCCACCCAACCCTCTGCGTCCTTCGTCGATTCAACACACCCAGCCACCGCCGGAGGACCCTAACCAGCATGTCTCACTGCCGAACCCAACAGATCAGACGGAGCCATTAATTATGACGAACAAGTCGTTGTACCCTCCGCTCCCGACGCCGTCCAGACAGGCCCAGAACTCCAACGGCCACAAACGACCTCCAATCGCTCCCCAGCCACCACCCCCATCGCTATTGACACCGACTGGATTGCCAAAGGCTGCTAAATCGCTGCCATCGCCGCCACGTCTGTCGCTCAAGCCATTCGACTTTTCCGATGACCACAAACCCGACGACCCAGAGCTCTCTCTTGCCGGACTTGCCCTCCCCGTCGCTCAAGAAACAGATCCGAGCATTACCATCACACCCCTACCCGTCCTCGCCGCTGAAATCCCAGCAATCGTCCACTTCCTGGCGCCGAAACCGCAGCCGCCACGGCCTTCAGCTCCACCAGCGTCCCAACCGATTCCAGTCGCTTCCGAAGCCTCGCCATCTCCGGCGCTACCACCAGCAGAACCACCACCGCCTCCTGGTATTTTTTTCAAACAGATTGATGATAGGGTTTGGTCCCGTGGGCTTCATTCCTTCAGTGGGCTTATGAGTGGAAATTGGGCTCTAACATTTATATGGACTAGTGAAATTGGGTTTATATTATATGAGTTTATTCCTTCCTTTGGGCCACCTTCGCAGCCCAATCCATGTAGCATATATTTAACCATATTTGGGCTAAACTCCACACTTGAGGCTGGCTTTGCAATTAGCAACGTTGTTTTGGAGCGCATAGATGTGGGTCAGCCCACGCATATAAATTCAGACTTTTTATTTGGATTTGGACTCCAATGTGGATTGCTGAAGTTTGCTCGACGCCAATTTGATCCAGGCAAGATTAGTGGTAAGTTGAGACTACGAAGTGGCGTTTTGAAGACCGTTCGACGTCAATTCGATCCGGGCAAGAATAGAAGCAATTTTCAACGTCCGCCTTGAGGGCAAGGCGATTTTCAAGCGTGGGGGAGTTGATACGGTATTCGTATTAGTATTATCCAGTTATTTATTAGTTATTCAATTATTAATATTTAATAATGTAATTGAGTTAGGTTAATCAATAATCCGGGCTTGGCCCGATAGGTCTAGGGTTAGGTTTAGGTCCAGTATTTATCTATTTAAGTGATGTACTCCTCCTCATAATTAATCAATCAAGAATAATAACAGTTTCTCCCTTTTATCTCCTTTACTTTTCGTGTTAGTGTGCGTGTGTGTGCCCGATTGTTACCCGGGGGTAACACGCTTCTTCCAAAATCCAACGAAGAAAGAGAATATGATGAGGAGGAGCCTTCAAAATTTCCGCACCAAACCACAATAGAATTACAATACGGTAATGCATATTGAGCTTCTCCTTCTCTTTGCGCTGGCGGATCGTACCCAATTGACTCCAAAAAATTGACAAAACTAGTGTTTGATGATTCAATTACAGTACATTCGATGTCTTCACCAAGAAATAGGATGATGCGGAGGAGCAACTCGAAAGGCCATGGGTCGAAATAAGATAAACTCTAAACCGCACAATGAGCATGATGTATGACAACATTTAACATTTTCCAACCTTTCATCATTAAACCATGGTTTGAGATAGATAAGTATTCTTCTACTTTCTTCATGATCGACTTTTTCAATCTTCTTACTTGGATCTTTTACATTACCTGATCCTTCATATTCATGAGTATGTGCGAATCCAAAAATTTCAAAACTTCCACCAAAGACTTTGGGAGCCATGGGAAAAGCTTCAATACACCCAAAAGAAATAAATAAGAAGATGAGTAAAAAAAGCAAAGAGATGGCTGGCAGGCTGAAGGAGGAGGCTGACATATAATTTTGTCGCATTTGGATGCAGTAGTGAGCACATTACTTTATTATTATTATATTTATTATTATTATTATTACTATTATTATTATTAGTATTATTATTAAACACCATATTATTTATAATGCCTCAAAATCCCTCGTGTATATATATATATATGTATATGTATATGTATATAAATATGTATATATCCACTTTTGCTATTATTTTATATCCTCTGTTTCAAGAATTTCCCTTCTCTCTTTTCAAAAAACTGTGACCTAACTCAAAATCGTAACCACGGTTGCAATTGCAGAACTTTTTCTTCCACACTAAGACCACGCAATGGCGGGCCTTGGTGACATGAACCCGCAACCGGTCAAAAGGGTTCTAATCAAAAGTGACACGGAAATGAATAGGTCGGGTTAGTGCCAACACGAACAGCCCAGAAACGACTCGTTTCGACACGCCTATCGCCAAAATAACCCTCTTTTTCACCATTATCATTCTCTCAAAAAAAATGTAGGCTTAATCTTAACAACAACCGGATCGACACAATGACACGACACGAACCCGACACAAAATTAGAGGTTTTTGGTCGACACAAAATAAGAGAAGACGCACGTAGTGATACGAACTCCTCTAGGGATCTATAGGATAGGGGGTTTGCCTTTCCGTAAGAGAAAATCATAGTCTTCTTGATTTTCTAGACTCTTGTGGGTAGGATGTCTTGAAAACAAATAAGACATAAAAGAAAATATAAAAACTTCGTATGGACGTTTTAGAAAGGTAGTAGATAGGTTGGAAAAATTCTAAATCTGAGAAGAAGAGAACCAAGAAATTACTTGAAAGTTTTGTAAAGTACTAACCTAGATATAGAAGATAGACAAAAGAATGTCCCGTTAAAGAGGGGAAGATGGATAAAGTCACTACTACTATCACTATTTGTCACACAAATGTCACATTGAACTCAACAGAAAATTCAAAACTACTCCTCCTTTTTGTCACATGAATTTGAGAAACGGTATCTTTTTTTATTAATTGAACATAACCAAACAATGTGTTAACCTAAAACTAACCAAAGGAACTACTTTTAACTGAAAAAATAAACCAAAAGTCCCCAGGGCAAATCACAGAGGTCGAGCATGCACCATTCTCTTTTGCAAAGTCTTCTAAAGCCATCAATTTGCACTCGAGGACTAGGTATTAACAAGTTCATCGCCCACTTCTTCCAAATCAAACAAAGAAATAGAATGTGACGAGGGAGAGCCTTCATACTTTCCGCACCAAACCACATTAGGATTACAATACGGTAATGCATATGGAGCTTCTCCTTCCATTTGCACTGACGGATTGTATCCAATTGAGTCCAAAAATCGACAAAACTAGTGTCTGATGATTCAATTACAGTTCAAACGATGTCTTCACCAAGAATAGTATGATGCGGTGGAACAAACTTTAAACCGCACAATGAGTATGATGCATGGTAACATTGAACATTTTCCAACCGTTCATCATTAAACCATAGTTTCAGATAGATAAGCATCTTCTACTTTCTTTATGGTCGACTTGTTCAATCTTCTTACTTGGATCTTCTACGTTACCTGATCCTTCATATTCAGGAGTATGTGCAAACTCAATAATCTCAACAATTCCACCAAAGATATTGGGAGCCATGCGAAAAGCTTCAATACACCCCAAGAAATAAATAAGAAGATGAGAAAAACACTCAATGAGCAAAGGGGAGGTTGGCGGGCAGAATGAGGAGGCTGACAAGTCCTTTAGCGCTTCAGGATAGCCGACATGGCTGTTTTAGTGTGCTGGAATGTCAAAAAAACTTTGTTTCATTAAAAAATATATTTTTAAATGCTTCATTTACTAACATTTACAACATTAATTTTTAATGTCATTTTTACTAGACGGAAACGTCATAATAGATAATTTTGTCGCATTTGGTAGCAGTAGTGACTACATTACGTAATTATTATTATTATTATTATTATTATTATTATTATTATTATTATTATTATTATTATTATTATTATTATTATTATTATTATTATTAAACACAATATTATTTATAATGCCTCAAAATCCCCCATATATATGTGTATTTGTATATAAATATGTATATATCAACTTTTCTGCTATTCTTTATATCTTCCGTTTCCAGAATTTACCTTCACTCTTCTAAAAAAACTGTGACCTAAATCAAAATCGTAACCACAGTTGCAATCGCATAACTTTTGCTTCCACACTAAGACCATACAATGGGGGGCTTGGGTGACATGAAACCCGCAACCGGTCAAAAGGGGTCTACCTAAAAGCAAAACGAAAATGAATAGGTCGGGTTAGTGCCAACACATACAACCCAAAAACGACCCGTTCAAACACGCCTAACACCAAAAAAACCCTCGTTTTCACCATTATCTATTCTCTCAAAAATAATGTGACTTAATCTTAACAACAACCGGGTCGACACGATGACACGACACGTACCTGACACAAAATTAGAGGGTTTTTATCGACACAAAATAAGAGAAGACGCACGTAATGACACGAACTCCTGTAGCAATCTATAGGATAGGGGGGTTTCCTTTCCGTAAAAGACAAGCATAGCATTCTTGATTTGCTTGACTCTTGTGGGTAGGATGTCTTAAAAACAAATAAGACAAAAGAAAATATAAAAAACTTCTTATGGACGATCTAGAAATGTAGTAGAAATGTAAAAAAAGTTCTAAATCTGAGAAGAAGAGAATCAAGAAATTACTTGACACTTTTGTAAAGTACTAACCTGGATATAGAAGATAGACAAAAGAATGTCCCCTTTGAAGAAGGGAAGAGGGATAAAGTCACTACTACTATCACTATTTGTCACACAAATGTCACACTGAACTCAACAGAAAATTCAAAACTACTTCTCATTTTTGTCACATGAATTTGACAAAGGGTATTTTTTTATTAATTTAGCATAAACAAACAATGTGTTAAGCTAAAAATAACAAAACGAGCTACTTTAAATTGAAAAAAAAAAAACAAAGGCAATACAGAGAGGCCGAGCATGCACCATTCTCTTTCGCAAATTATTCTATAGCCATCAATTTGCACTAGAGGACGAGGTATTAACACGTTCATCGCCCGCTTTTTTCAAATCCAACGAAGAAAGAGAATATGAGGAGGAGGAGCCTTCAAAATTTCCGCACCAAACCACATTAGGATTACAATGCGGTAATGCATATGGATCTTCTCCTTCCCTTTTGCGCTGGCGGATCGTACCCAATTGACTCCAAATTATTGACAAAACTAGGGTTTGATGATTCAGTTATAGTACATAGGATGTCTTCACCAAAAATAGGATGATGTGGTGGAACAACATGAATTTCCATGGGTTGAAATAAGATAAATTCTAAACCGCACAATGAGCATGATGCATGGTAACATTGAACATTTTCCAACCGTCCATCATTTAACCATGATTTGAGATATATAAGCATTCTTCTACTTTCTTCATGGTCGACTTATTCAATCTTCTTACTTGGATCTTATATGTTTCCTGATCCTTCATATTCATGAGTATGTGCGAGCCCAAAAATTTCAAAACTTACACCAAAGATCTTGGGAGCCATGGGCAAAACTTCAATACACCCAAATAAAGAAATAAGAATATGAGAAAAACACTCAATGAGCAAAGAGGAGGCTGGCGGGCTGAAGTAGGAGGCTGGCAAGTCCTTCAGCGCACCAAGTTGGCCGACAGGGATGTTATAGTATGTTGGGACGTCAAAAAACTTTATTTCATTAAAATATATATTTTTAAATGCTGCATTTACTATCATTTATAACATTAATATTTAATGTCATTTTTACAAGATAGAAACGTCATAAGATATAATTTTGTCGCATTTGGTAGCAGTAGTGACAAAATTACTTTATTATTATTATTATTATTATTATTATTATTATTATTATTATTATTATTATTATTATTATTATTATTATTATTATTATTATTATTATTATTATTATTATTATTATTATTATTATTTAACATGTTATTGTTTATAATGTCTCAAATCCCCTCATATATATATGTATATAAATATGTATATATCCACTTCTACTATTTTTTTATATTCTCCGCCTCCGGAATTTCCCTTCGCTCTTCTAAAAAAATTGTGAACTAACTCAAAATCGTAGACACGGTTGCAATCGCAGAACTTTTTCTTCCACACTAAGACCACGCAATGGCGGGCTTGGGTGATATGAACCCGCAACCGGTCAAAAGGGGTCTACCAAAAAGTGACACGAAAATGAATGGGTCGGGTTAGTGCCAACACGTACAACACAAAAACGACTTGTTTTAACACGCATAACGCCAAAATAATCCTATTTTTCACCATTATCTATTCTCTCAAAAAAATGTAGGCTTAATATTAACCACAATCGGGTCGACACGACACGAACCCGACACAAAATTAGAGGGTTTGGGTCGACACAAAAGTAGAGAAGACGCACATAGCGACACGAACTCCTGTATGGATCTATATGATATGGTTTGCCTTTCCGTAAGAGACAATCGTAGTCTTCTTGATTTTCTAGACTCTTGTGGGTAGGATGTCTTAAAAACAAATAAGACATCCAAGAAAATATAAAAACACTTCTTATGGACGATCTAGAAAGGTAGTTGAAAGTTAGAAAAAATTCTAAATCTGAGAAGAAGAGAATCAAGAAATTACTTGACACTTTTGTAAATTACTAACATGGATATAGAAGATAGACAAAAGAATGTCCCCACTGAAGAGGGGAAGAGGGATAAAGTCACTACTACTATCACTATTTGTCACACAAATGTCACATTGAACTCAACAAAAAATTCAAAACTACTTCTCACTTTTGTCACATGAATTTGACAAAGGGTATTTTTTATTAATTGAGCATAAACAAACAATGTGTTAAGCTAAAATAACTGAACGAGCTACTTTAAACTGAAAAAAAAGACCCAAATAAAAACAGAGAGGTCGAGCATGCACCATTCTCTTTTGCAAATTCTTCTATAGCCATCAATTTGCACTAGAGGACGAGGTATTAACACGTTCATCGCCCGCTTTTTCCAAATCCAACGAAGAAAGAGAATATGACGAGGAGGAGCCTTCAAAATTTCTGCACCAAACTACATTAGGATTACAATGCGGTAATGCATATGGATCTTCTCCTTCCCTTTTGCGCTGGCGGATCGTACCCAATTGACTCCAAAATATTGACAAAACTAGGGTTTGATGATTCAGTTATAGTACATAGGATGTCTTCACCAAGAATAGGATGATGTGGTGGAACAACATGAAAATCCATTGGTCGAAATAAGATAAACTCTAAACCGCACAATGAGCATGATGCATGGTAACATTGAACCTTTCCCAACCGCCCATCATTAAACCATGATTTTATATATATAAGCATTCTTCTACTTTCTTCATCGACTTATTCAATATTCTTACTTGGATCTTCTACGTTTCCTGATCCTTCATATTCATGAGTATGTGCGAGCCCAAAAATCTCAAAACTTACACCAAAGATCTTGGGAGCCATGGGCAAAGCTTCAGTACACCCAAAGAAAGAAATAAGAATATGAGAAAAACACTCAATGAGCAAAGAGGAGGCTGGCGGGCTGAAGTAGGAGGCTGGCAAGTCCTTCAGCGCACCAAGATGGCCGACAGGGATGTTTTAGTATGTTGGGATGTCAAAAAACTTTGTTTCACTAAAAAATATATTTTTAAATGTTTCATTTACTATCATTTACAACATTAATATTTAATTTCATTTTTACAAGATAGAAAAGTCATAAGAGATAATTTTGTCGCATTTGGTAGCAGTAGTGACAACATTACTTTATTAATGCATTATTATTATTATTATTATTATTATTATTATTATTATTATTATTATTATTATTATTATTATTATTATTATTTAACACGTTATTATTTATAATGTCTCAAATCCCCTCATATATATATGCATATAAATATGTATATATCCAGTTTCTACTATTTTTTTATATTCTCCGTTTTTGGAATTTCCCTTCACTCTTCTCAAAAAATTGTGAACTAACTCCAAATCGTAGCCACGGTTGCAATCGCAGAACTTTTGCTTCCACACTAAGACCACGCAATGGCGGGCTTGGGTGATATGAACCCGCAACCGGTCAAAAGGGGTCTACCAAAAAGTGACACGGAAATGAATGGGTCGGGTTAGTGCCAACACGTACAACACAAAAACGACATGTTTTAACACGCCTAACGCCAAAATAATCATATTTTTCACCATTATCTATTCTTTCAAAAAAATGTAGGCTTAATATTAACAACGATCGAGTCGACACGACAAGAACACGACACAAACTTAGAGGGTTTGGGTCGACACAAAAGTAGAGAAGACGCACATAGCGACACGAACTCCTGTAGGGATCTATAGGATAGGGTTTTGCCTTTCCGTAAGAGACAATCATAGTCTTCTTGATTTTCTAGACTCTTGTGGGTAGGATGTCTTAAAAACAAATAAGACATCCAAGAAAATATAAAAATACTTCTTGTGGACGATCTAGAAAGGTAGTAGAAAGGTAGAAAAAGTTCTAAATCTGAGAAGAAGATAACCAAGAAATTACTTGACACTTTTGTAAAGTACTAACATGGATATAGAAGATAGACAAAAGAATGTCCCCACTGAAGAGGGGAAGAGGGATGAAGTCACTACTACTATCACTATTTGTCACACAAATGTCACATTGAACTCCACAGAAAATCCAAAAAACTACTCCTCCTTTTTGTCAGATGAATTTGACAAAGGGTATATTTTATTAGTTAAACATAACCAAACAATATGTTAAGCTAAAAATAACCAAAGGAACTACTTTTAACTGAAAAAATAAACCAGAAGTCCCCAAGGAAAAACAGAGAGGAGTATGCACCATTCTCTTTTGCAAAGTCTTCTATAGCCATCAATTTGCACTAGAGGACGAGGTATCAACACTTTCATCGCCCGCTTCTTCCAAATCCAACAGAGGAAGAGACTATGACAAGGAGGAGCCTTCAAAATTTCCGCACCAAACCTCATTAGGATTGTAATACGGTAATACATATTAAGCTTCTCCTTCCCTTTGCGATGGTGGATTGTACCCAATTGAGTTCATAAAATCGACAAAATTATGGTTTGATGATTCAATTATAGTACATAGTATGTCTAAACCAAGAATAGGATGATGTGGTGGAACAACTCCGAAGTCCATGGGTCGAAATAAGATGAACTTTAAACCACACAATGAGCATGATGCATGGTAACATTGGGCCTTTTCCAACTGTTCATCATCAAACCATGATTTGAGATAAATAAACACTCTTTTACTTTCTTCATGGTCGAATTGGATCTTTTACGTTAGCTGATTCTTCATATTCATGAGTATGTGGGAATCCAAAAATCTTCAAACTTCCACCAAAGATCTTGGGAGCCATGGGCAAAGCTTCAGTTCACCCAAAGAAAGAAATAAGAAGCTGAGAAAAAAACTCAATGAATATAGAGGAGGCTGGCGGGCTGAAGGAGGAGGCTGACAAGTCTTTCAGCGCACCAAAATGGTCCACAGGGCTGTTTTAGTGTGCGGGGACGTCAGAAAACTTTGTTTCATTAAAAAGTAGGTTTTTAAATGCTGCATTTCCTATCATTTACAACATTGATTTTAAATGTTATTTTTTCTAGAGAACATCATAATAGACAATTTTATCCCATTTTGTACTAGTTGGGAAAACATTACTATATATAATGCTTTATTGTTATTGTTATTATGATAATTATTCTTATTATTAAATACATTATTATTTATAATGCCTCAAAACCCCTCATATATATATATATATAATTTGTATATATATATATATATCCACTTTCTGTCATTTTTTTATATCATCCATTTCCAAAATTTCTCTCCACTCTTCTCGAAAAGTGATGACCTAACTCCAATATTAACCACGGTTGCAATTGCATAACTTGAGCTTCCACGTCGCCGTAACCTCTTCATCCCTCCACATTAGAATTGCAGACATCGGCTTCCCTCCTCGAATGGATTTGTTGATCTGGCCAGTGTCACCATGATCTAATCGAGAGTACATCTCCTTTAATTAATTTATTTTGGTTATTTAGGATTTGGATAGTTTGATAATCTAATTCATGTTCTTGCAAGTTGCTGGTTAGGAACTGTCTTCCGGTAAGCTTTACACAATCGATTTGGATGCGCATATAGAAGAAAACAAGTCAATTTTCTTTAGGCTTTCCTTACTAAGACCACGCAATGGCTTTCCTTAATAGTTCATCCTCTTAGGTATCATGTTAAATCTGATTAAATTTGTACCCGTAGATGTTAAGTTCTAGTAGAACAAATGTGTTCCTCTTTCCTCTTCAATCAAAAGACATTAACAGTTACCCTGCTCATGCGATACAAATTAGCATATTAGGAAATGACTGTAGAGAATATTAGATTCCATTTGACTGGTTTAGAAATAAGAATAAAGAAGACATTGAAAAACAATTTCAATTTTTTTCATTTCAAACAAAATATAATAATGTGTTCTGCACAATAAAGAGTTCTAAGTTCCAAACAATAAACCATCATCGAGTAAGGCTCCAAACAATATAAATATCTGTTGAGATTAGAACGGGGGTTGGTGGAAGTTATGGAAAGAGTATAATTTCTTATGTAGTAAAAGTATTATGTGTTTGGTGATTTTTGATGGTTAGCCAGACAGTTGTGTATTTATACGCCTAGAAAACAAATACATTCAAGAAATGTTATTTCTTGATCTAGTTTTCTTAGTTGGTGTAGATACTGCTTTCTGACATGACAGATCTCGGCCACGTGGCGGCCATCCAGCACACCATATTGTGCTCCACACACACAGGATCACCAGCCGAGCTGATCCATGTGGGGGCTGCGAGACAGAGCCCTCGCATACCACTGCACGGGACTTGTAGGGACTTAGTGGTTTGGAGGCTAGAGTAAGCCCTGTCGCGTGCGGGCCAAGCCCGCACGCGACCTTTAGTAACTGTTTTGAGAGATTTATGGCACGAGCTCCATAAACCCGGTCAATCCGGTCAAACCCGGTCAACCTCGTAACGGTTCCGGTATTCGCGCACCACGTGCTCTAACGGTTCCTATATACTCGGACGAACGTGCGGCTTAATTAGCTTAACCATAACGGCACGTTCGTCCGAGTATATAGGAACCGTTAGAGCACGTGGTGCGCGAATACCGGAACCGTTACGAGGTTGACCGGGTTTGACCGGATTGACCGGGTCTAGGGAGCTCGTGCCATAGATCTCTCAAAACAGTTACTAAAGGTCGCGTCCGGGCTTGGCTCGCACGCGACAGGGCTTACTCTAGCCTCCAAACCACTAAGTCCCTACAAGTCCCGTGCAGTGGTATGCGAGGGCTCTGTCTCGCAGCCCCCACATGGATCAGCTCGGCTGGTGATCCTGTGTGTGTGGAGCACAATATGGTGTGCTGGATGGCCGCCACGTGGCCGAGATCTGTCATGTCAGAAAGCAGTATCTACATTAGCCCCCTTTCTGCGCGTGAAGATTCATAGCCGTATAGTCTTCCATGCGCGGAAACCAACATACGCGTCGCCGCCACGCACCAATTCAAATACGGGTAAGTTCAGCCCCCGTGCGTATCATTATGACCTAAAACCCCTAGAGTCGTGCCGTCTGACCTTTAGGGTTTTAGGCGTGACGTCAGCTTGTCCTGTGATTGCGCGATTCGACGGTGACGGTAGCACGGTAGTCATTACGAGACGGTAGCACGGTCACTTCGGCGCTGCACCTCGCCACGAGGCGGCCGGAAACATGACCTGCACACATAATACACGAAGAAACTTCTTCGAATACGCATGAGATATTATCTGCATCTTCTTTATGATGGTTATAAAGAGCAATAAGCCTCATAAAGTGGATCTTGGAAACTATTTCTATAGCACAAAGCGCAAACTCAGGATTCAAAGCTTGAAGTTGCCATGAATCAACGAAAAACAAGCGTTGAAGCCAGCAGTCGTAAGGACTCACGGCAAAGCACATGTTTGGGATGAAGAACCCAAATAGCAAAGACGGGGTTTATATAGACCCTGTACAGACTCTTCGGTTGCCTAAGATGAGTCAGCAAAATTCAAAAAGAGGGTAAGTTCAATCACTTACGCCTTGAAAAGCGGTAACAATCAATTACCCTACTAAAGGCTACGACGATTCAGTTGCGTATCCTAATAAATGACGGATAGTCATGATTCGGATGGACTTCCCAACGGAAGCGTGCTTATCTGCCGATAAATTAGCGCGAAAATCAAGCAAAGAATCAATTGCTGATGTCATAATTGGATATGCACAGAAATGTCCAATCAAATCCCGGGAAAAGGGCAAAACGGGAAGTTCATTGTTCTTGTTAAAAAAAAAGGGGGAGAAACCCTAGCAACATTACATTAATGTTCAAAATGTTGCATTAATGTTTCAGCTATTTCTGCAAGATTCGAAAAATCAAAGCAAATTCTTGATTAAGGAGTCTTGGGGCGCGAACTGCTCGCTCAGCCTCTCCACCTGTGCCACTTCTTGCTTCAGTTGCTCGCACCTGGAATTCATCTCATGATACAGCTTTAGAGCTTCATCAACCTTTTGCTTCTGCTGCTCCACCTTCTGCATCTCGACTGCGAGATTCTGGTGACCGAGCTTCAAAGTCACGGCCGCGCGGATCAGCGTGACTCTGTCCTTCAGAAACTTAAAGCCCAGTCTGCCATGGACTTTGGTCACGAGGTTCTGGCACATGCCACATAGCAGTTCAGCACTCTGGACCGAAATGGTCGCAGGCGTAGCCGCAGACAGCTGCTCCAGTATCCAAATGGCTTCAGTAAGGAACAGCCTCCTGTCAAAGGGCCCGATCTCCAGAGATCTCACAAACGAGCGAGGGTACCTGAGACGCATTCGGACCACCCAGTCTACGTCGGTTTGCTTCAAACCTGAGGAGATGTCAAAAATAAGTTATGATGTCAAAAGTTCGCAAGCGAATAATGTGACGCGCGAACAGTAAAGCTCTACTTACCAGTTCCTTTCAGAATCTCATGAAGAGAAGGAATGCGCGCTGCAGGGGCAGTTGAAGACTGTCCTCGCTCCATAGCTCTCCTATCAGCTGCGAGCTCTAATCTCTCGTAGTCGGGAGGAAGAATGTATGCCGCGCCGGCTGCGACTAAATTCCCAACCTGCGAGCCCCAAAAGCCCCACGCAGGAATGGGTGCCTCTGACTCAGTCATTGCCGGAGTCGAAGAGACGGACGTAGTCGCTTGTTGAAGGACACTCTCGGATGCGGAAGCATTAGCAGCAGGTGTCCTTACCTCGTCAGCACTAGCATGGACATCTTCATCCATCAACACAGTGTCGGCTCCAGCATCGTCGGAAAGCTCGATGATGTCCTCACGAGGCACACCCGCGTGGTCAGCAGCTGCGACGGGCTTCTCGGTATGGGAGCTCGGAATTGGAACATAGGGCGCAGAAGGCTGACTTCCCTGCTCCAGCTCAGGTTCCTCAGCATGACCTGCGACATTAGAAACGATGATATGAGGTAACTTGCGCTATAAGTTATTCTGCTATCTTTACTAAAAGCTAAGAATAAGCACCTCCACGCGAAGGTGGGATTGGGGTATCTTCGTCATACACTAAGGACGTGGAACCATGCCCTATCAGTGTATCCTCACTAAGCAAGTCTGTAAGGGGAGCGTGACCTGGGATGCGAATAAACCAGTCATGACTTTGCCTCAAGTTGCTAAGCCTAGTACATGCGTATCACTCAAATGATTACCTGAAGGTTCTCCGCATTTGTCTACTAACCAACGGCGAATGTCAGCCTTTGACACGCCATGCTTTAACGCACCCACAATAACATCTCTATAAGATACTGCGAGATTGAAGATCTCACCTTTATCGCCGCCTGCGATTTCCTCGAAATCCGCTTGGACTTGCTCTAAGGTTGCTGCATCCTCTCCGAGAACCTCATCTTCCTCCTCCGCATGAGGAGCCACTTCTTCGGGAAGCTCGTCCTCCTCGACAGTTGGACGCGCTAAGTCGTCAACATGCCGCTCTTCGAGGCTCCGCTGCTTCACACGCTCAAGCTCCTCTTCTTCCCGACGCCTTCTTCTCTCAGCAGCCTCCGCGGCTGTCTTACGGGACTCAGCCAGAATGTCCTCGCTTATGGGATCATCTGGGATGCCAGAATGGACATCCCTCTTTTGCCTCTTGGCCGCGAGGCCGCCAGCGGTCTCATCATCATCGTCATCTGCGAATACACGAATGGTTTAAAGAAAAGAAGTGCAAAGAAGTTACGATGACGGGAAATGGAATGCGACGGAGGTACCTCCTAGTTCTTCCTCATGCATCACAACTGTTGCTTCTTCTTCTTCATCACTTGCTTGGGGCTCCTGCCTCTCTTCATCCCCCTCTTGATCGAAGGGAACGAAAGACTCAACTGCGAGCTCTTTCCGCGCTTTGCTGGGCATGCGACCTTTGCCTTTGTCCTTGATAGAAAGGGACCTCACTGAAGGAGAAGCTGGGGCGCTTCTAGGGGAAGAAATGGTAATTCCCTTTTGCCTAGGTCTCTTCGCTCTTGGCGCCGCAGTCGCTGGAGGAGACGGGTCATCTCCAGGAGGAGACGGAGCCGGAGGATTGTCTATCAGCGAGTCAGCAAAGACATTCATGGCTGCGCGAACCTTTGCTTCAACCTCAGCATCCATCCTCCATGAAAGCCGGAACGGCTGCTGTTGTCTTCTGGTGGCAACAATAGTGTTGACCAGCGACTTGGAGCGATCACCAGCTGCGAATCTCCGCACATGACACTACAACAGTACAGTAAAAGTGTCAGCCCAAGGAAATCGAGAAAACTTAACTCATGCGAAGGAAAAATACTTACGTCAGCAAAAGCCTTGCTGTATCTGACGACTTGCGTGTCGCCCTTCTTGATTGCGGCGACCTGCTCCTTCAGAATGAAATCAGGGCACAAATGGTTCTCACGATCCCACAGTGAGTAGCAACCATACTCAGACTCGCTCAAGCTGCAATTGGGGCGAAACGGAAAAGAGTTTCTTTTGAGCAAGGGGGCCCTACCCGGCTGCGCCGCTGACTCCGTTTCAATCCTCGTTTGCTGGGCAGCCCAGTATGCGAGCCAGTTCTGGGAACAACCACCCTCGCGGGTACCCGCAGGCTGCTCGAAGGGAAGGTTGTTCATGAAAACCGTCTTGCACTCCTTTGTGAGCAAGCGCTTGTAGCAGCCTCTGACAATGGACTGGGGCCAGATCGATGGGGCCACAACGTCAAAACCAAACTGAGGAGAGACTCGAGTAGGGTCAACATCCACTGTAAGCTTTTCATACCTTGGCGCGAGCTCACGAATATGCTCCGCAAGGGCAGGAAGGGAACCTCGCAGGCACCAGCAAAAGAACTCGCGATAGCGCTCGTGGAAATGCGGTCCCTTCTCAAAGAGAAGTTCTTCTGAGAAGACCATACCTTTGGAGGGGTATAGCCTTGGAAACCATCTCACATTCTCAATGCGCATGGCATAGGGCCTGGCAGTAAACTCCTTCCGTTTGTCGCATATCAAACTCCAGACGCACTTGGTGTTGCCTGTTCCGAACCATCTCGCAGCTCTTCCGCTGTTGCGCGCTTCTGTCTCACCTGGGGAACACCACTTATCAAGTTGGAGAGCAGTTGGGGCATAAGACGGCCAGCGCTCGAAAACCCACATTGTCAAGAAGGAAATATTGACAAAGGTCAAAACATCGAGGCGGCCACGCGACTCTCTCATAGCCAGAACCAGCTGATCGAGCCTATAATACAGCGTGCCCAAAACCAAGGGTCCGAGTGCGACACTCTGGCCAAGAGCGAGCCTCACAGCAAGTGGCAGCACATGGTAGAAGACTCCATCGTGGGGGTGACCATCGATCAGGTACCTCGACAGCCAAGCACAGAGAAAAGCACAGAGGGTCAGGTGATAACCCTTGCCCTCTACGAAATTTTCGGCTTCTGGGTCCTCACTCAGAAGTTTCTTAGTGATGCTGCTGTTCGCATAGTCTCGGAAGAAGTACTGCAACCATTTGTTCCAGGTATTCTTCGCAGACGTATCAACCAGCTGCCAGTTCGGAAGGGGCTTGGTAGTGGTCCATCGAGTGGAGATTTTCTTCACCTCTGCTAGGCATTCCTCCATCTGCTTATACAAGGCAATTTCCGCAGATGTCCTCAAGGGACTCAGAGGGTCCACTTCACCCATGGGGGAAAGCTCGTACAGCATTTGCACGTCCTCGAGCGTGGGGGCATCCTCGAACTCAGCAAAATGGAATGTGTGAGTCGCAGGCGAGTAACGGGACAAAAGGTCTAGAAGCATGGATTGATCCAGCTTCACGGCAGCACCCTTCATAGCACGGATAGCAAAATACACGCCGGCTTTGCTAAGAGTCTCGGCATGGTGTTCCAGCACGTGGTCAATCCACTCATCCATATAGTCCAATTTCTGGACGAACGCCTGAGTAGAAATCGCAGTATACGGGAAGTGCCCGTTCTTGATCCCCAATCGGACTACATCCTCGGAACCAACCCACTCGAGCAGGGCTGAGTTAACTGGGCGAGTCAATGTCAGCAAGCGCTCAACGGGAACAGGATCAGGCATTCTCTTCGCCTTTATCCTCGCATGGTAGAAATCTTTGCCGCCTAAGAAGGGGGCTTTTCGCCACAAGGCCTGCGGAAGGTCGGGTATCTCTTCATCTTCCTTGACGGGTCTGGTTACTCTTGTCTTGGCCATTCCTGCGAAAGAGCAAGAAAAAAGGGGGAGAAATACCACACTTCAGTTTGAATTCTGGGAATTCAAGATCTATGCGAAGGAAAACGAACAGTTCCGGTTATCGATTTCAGAAATTGGGGAGTTGCAAGATCCAATATTGCTGAAAGATTACAACGAAGCGGGTCCAAAGACCAAAACCTTTTCACAAATCCCACGGGTTTACAGATTCAACGCAGTTCAAGGCAAACACTGGTATCTTAAATCAAAAGTAAACGAGGCCAACCTTGTTTTCTTGAAGTCTGCTTGGATACGCACAATTGAAGAACACGGATTGCAGTGCTGAACTGGTGATTGATTATCTGGATCTGCTCTCGAAGATCTCCGGGTACCATTCACTTTAAGAGGAAAAAGTAATGCTTTGCAATAATGGGGGATACAAGGTATTTATCCAAAACAATGAAGGGTTGCGTCCTTTCGATGGTCGAATCGCAACCGTCACCGTCGAATCGCGCAATCACAGGACAAGCTGACGTCACGCCTAAAACCCTAAAGGTCAGACGGCACGACTCTAGGGGTTTTAGGTCATAATGATACGCACGGGGGCTGAACTTACCCGTATTTGAATTGGTGCGTGGCGGCGACGCGTATGTTGGTTTCCGCGCATGGAAGACTATACGGCTATGAATCTTCACGCGCAGAAAGGGGGCTAATGTAGATACTGCTTTCTGACATGACAGATCTCGGCCACGTGGCGGCCATCCAGCACACCATATTGTGCTCCACACACACAGGATCACCAGCCGAGCTGATCCATGTGGGGGCTGCGAGACAGAGTAGTGGTGGTCACCAAGAGCGACCCCATAAGATATTTGCTTACTCACACTACTCCGGGTGGAAGACTGGCGAAATGGTACATGACCATCTCTCAATACGATATCACATGCGTGAAACCAAGAGCGATCAAGTCGCAGGCGGTAGCGGATCTGCTGGCACAGTTTCCCGACAACAGCCCTGAACCTGTGATCGAAGAAGAGCTCGAAGGCCCTGAAATCTACGCAATCGACGTGCCCTATTGGACCCTTCACTTTGACGGTTCGTCAACCAGGAAGGGCGGAGGCATTGGGATAGTCTTGACAAAACCAGGTGGGGATGTCATACAGATGTCCGCAAAGCTCAACTTCGCAGTCACAAACAACGAAGCGGAATACGAGGCTCTTATCGCGGGGCTCCGTGCGGCAAAGGCCTTAGAAGTGAGCAACTTAACAGTCATGGGAGATTCCAAGCTGATTGTTAAGCAAGCCTCGGGCGAATATGGTTTGAAGGAGATCAACCTCCTGTCTTATCGTACTCTAGTACAGAAACTGATGCAACAATTCTGCGATGTGAAATACGAGCACAAGCCTCGAGCAGACAACAGGCACGCAGACGCCTTAGCAACTCTGGGATCTAAGGTCAGCATAGACAAGTGCCCTGCAAGGATTTCCATCGAGGTGCGAACTTCGTCAGCATTAGCAGAAGGTGCGTGCGACGACGAACACATGGATGATGCAGACTGGCGGAAAGCAATCCTGCAAGCCATTACGAAAGGCACCAGCAGCGAAAGCTGGGCACTCACAAAAGGATATTGCATCCACGACAACACCCTTTATTACAAGGGTCCTGGAGGAATACTCATGCGGTGTGTCTCCGAGCAAGAGGGACAACAGCTGTTAGAAAAGATTCACCAACACGCTTGCGGAGAAAGCGAGGTGTCAATCTACAGAAAGGCTCAGAGATATGGCATTCATTGGCCAGGCATGTCAACAGCCGCAGCCCTGATACAAGGGAAGTGCGAAAGTTGCGCGCTAATCAAAGACTCTCTACTCGTCGCCCTAACCGATGACGACACGGACTGGAGGAAGCCACTGTTCGATTTCCTCACCCACGGCACCATGCCCGAGTCAAGAAAAGAGGCCGAAAAATTGAAAAGGAAAGCGTCTCGATACGTGGTACAGGAAAACCTGCTTTGGCGAAGAGGTCACGAGGGCAACTTGCTGCGATGCCTAGACGGCAGAGAAGCACAAGAAGTCATGGACCTTTCTCATCAGGTGGAGCATCAAGGAGGTGCGAAATTATGCAGACAACTCCTCTCAATTGGATACTTCTGGCCCACCATGGAAGTCGATTGCCGCACCAAAGTGCGACGCTGCCAAGAATGCCGGGAACCTAGTGCACGCTCCCGCCGTGGACTTACATGCATTAGGGACGCCATGGCCATTTCACACATGGGCTCTAGACTTCATCGGTCCCATCCGACCGACGTCGCATGGGAACCATTTCATTCTCACCGCAACCGAGCTGTTCACCAAGTGGGTGGAAGCAATACCACTAAAGACGGCAAATGCGGTGGCTGTGATCAATTTCATTCAGGAAAGCATCATATGCAGGTTCGGAATCCCAAACACCATTCTTTCAGATAATGGTACTCCTTTTGTTAATCGCCAGGTAGCTGCAAAACTAGCGGAGTACAACATCAGGCAGATATGTTCTACCCCTTACTACCCAAAGGGAAACGGACAGGCCGAAGCGACTAACAAGACGCTGTTGAGAATATTGAGCAAAATGGTCACAGACGATCACAAGAAGTGGGCCGACTCTCTAAGCATAGCTCTGTGGGCCTACAGAACTTCTCCAAGGACACCCACAGGGGCCTCGCCATTTCTGCTATGTTATGGGGCCGAAGCTGTAGTACCTGCGGAGGTCAGAGTCAACTCGGCAAGGCTGGCCTTCCATGCACTCTATGAAAATCAACGCGATCATGACTTAATCTTGCTGGAAGAAAAGCGAGAACAAGCCAAAAGGACTAACAAGCGATACCAGGAAAGAATCGCTCGCGCCTACAACAAGACAGTCCAGCGAAGGGATTTCGCAGTCGGAGATCTGGTCTTGCGTGCATCCGACCACTGCATGCGAGAAGCAACTCACCCAAAGTTCGCAGCTAATTGGGAAGGACCCTTCGAAGTCACAGAAGTCTTCGATAGTGGTTACTGCAGCATACGAAGGTTGCACGGTACAGCCTCAAACCCCAGTTCAATCAATATGCGCTGGATCAAGAAGTACTATCCCTGACTTCTCTCATTTCATACGTTTTACGATAACGTGTTTAATGTCTCATGTGGCTATGATTTACGCAACCTCCTCTCCCATATGAGAGGATTGTAATCCCATCTCTCCCATATGAGAGCATTATAATAAAAGAATTCTCCCAAATGAGAAGTTCATATTTCTAGCTGTTTATGTTGCTCTAGTTAATTTGTTATTACTGTTGGCAATGGTTTATGCGCTGCAACAGCAATTTATACAAACTACGATCTTAATTGATCATCTAAGCCTATCTCTAACGATAGCAACCAATGCAAATGCGATCTTAAGTGATCATCTAAGCCTATCTCTAACGATAGCAGCCAATGCAAATACGATCTTAAGTGATCATCTAAGCCTATCTCTAACGATAGCAGCCAATGCAAATGCGATCTTAAGTGATCATCTAAGCCTATCTCTAACGATAGCAGCCAATGCAAGTACGATCTTAAGTGATCATCTAAGCCTATCTCTAACGATAGCAGCCAACACAAATGCGATCTTAAGTGATCATTCAAGCCTATCTCTCACGATAGCAGCCAATGCAAACGCGATCTTAATTGATCATGTAAAGCCTATCTCTTAGATCATGTAAAGCCTATCTCTTATGATAGCAGCCGACGCAAACGCGATCTTAATTGATCATCTAAAGCCTATCTCTCACGATAGCAGCCAATTCAAATGCGATCTTAATTGATCATGTAAAGCCTATCTCTTACGGTAGCAGTCAAGCGCAAGTGCGATTTTAATCGATCTCGTAAAGCCTATCTCTTACGATAGCGGCCAAGCACAAATGCGATCTTAAGTGATCATCTAAAGCCTATCTCTTACGATAGCAGCCGACAGAAATGCGATCTTAATTGATCATCTAAAGCCTATCTCTCACGATAGCAGCCAATTCAAATGCGATCTTAATTGATCATGTAAAGCCTATCTCTTACGGTAGCGGTCAAGCGCAAATGCGATCTTAATTGATCTCGTAAAGCCTATCTCTTACGATAGCGGCCAAACGCAAATATGGTCTCAATTGATCATCTGAGCCTATCTCTCAAAATAACGGTCTATGCAAGCGCGATCTCAGACCTATCTGTTACGATAGCAACTTATATGCGAAGTGATTTTCGGCTGATCACCAAAGCCTCTGTTACAATGGTAACGCATGCACAAAAATGATCTTACTGGATCTTCTAAAAGTCTATCTGTTGCGATAGCAATTTATGCGAGAAGCGATCTCAAGCAGTTAGCTAATAAAGCCTATCTTTTGTGATAGCAATTCGCACCATTTAATGATCTTAATTGATCTGCTAAAGACTATCTGTTACGATAGCAATGTTGTAAACATAATCTTAAATGGTTTACAATGGCCAATTGCAAGCTCATCCGCCGAGATGGCACAGATGCGAAGATACGATCTCGAACGATCTAGCAAAACACCCGCGAATCAATATATCGCAGATACGAAACAATTACATAGCATTATGCAAGGCGAAATGTGCCGAAACGCATGCGAAATTGTATTTGTTGTAAAGAGACAGCAGATAATACAGAAAACTATTTATCATTACGAGTCAAATGACTTACAATTTATCTGTCTAGATAGCAGCTTACAAACGAAAAGCTCGAATCTAACTACGCAGCCAACATGGCTTACAATACATTCGAAAAGTGGCTGGTAAGCCAGCAGAGACACTAGGGAACTCCCGACTAAGAAAAGGAGGAGCCCACCGGTCCTAACACCGGCAGTTCAACACGCAGATCTGCGGCCAAAGATCTATAGCAAAAGGGATGCTGCCGCGAAGAGATCAACTTGTCATTTGCTACATCCCTAGCAGCGAGGTCAGGGATGCGATACGCCCAAGACCCCAGGGAATGACAGAAGCCTCTGTCTGATCAAGATAGGCGCCGAAGGAGCTTCCTGTCCCGACGGATGCTACTCTGCAAAACAGGGGAAGCAGTCATTCCTCTGGCGATGGATTCCTTGTCATGATTGACAAGGGCATTGACGAGCACCCTGAGTTCAAGAACGAAGAGGCAAGAAATCCTCCTCCAGGGATGCTGGAGGAGAATTCCGCCGTTCATTACGAGACGGTAGCACGGTCACTTCGGCGCTGCACCTCGCCACGAGGCGGCCGGAAACATGACATGCACACATAATACACGAAGAAACTTCTTCGAATACGCATGAGATATTATCTGCATCTTCTTTATGATGGTTATAAAGAGCAATAAGCCTCATAAAGTGGATCTTGGAAACTATTTCTATAGCACAAAGCGCAAACTCAGGATTCAAAGCTTGAAGTTGCCATGAATCAACGAAAAACAAGCGTTGAAGCCAGCAGTCGTAAGGACTCACGGCAAAGCACATGTTTGGGATGAAGAACCCAAATAGCAAAGACGGGGTTTATATAGACCCTGTACAGACTCTTCGGTTGCCTAAGATGAGTCAGCAAAATTCAAAAAGAGGGTAAGTTCAATCACTTACGCCTTGAAAAGCGGTAACAATCAATTACCCTACTAAAGGCTACGACGATTCAGTTGCGTATCCTAATAAATGACGGATAGTCATGATTCGGATGGACTTCCCAACGGAAGCGTGCTTATCTGCCGATAAATTAGCGCGAAAATCAAGCAAAGAATCAATTGCTGATGTCATAATTGGATATGCACAGAAATGTCCAATCAAATCCCGGGAAAAGGGCAAAACGGGAAGTTCATTGTTCTTGTTAAAAAAAAAGGGGGAGAAACCCTAGCAACATTACATTAATGTTCAAAATGTTGCATTAATGTTTCAGCTATTTCTGCAAGATTCGAAAAATCAAAGCAAATTCTTGATTAAGGAGTCTTGGGGCGCGAACTGCTCGCTCAGCCTCTCCACCTGTGCCACTTCTTGCTTCAGTTGCTCGCACCTGGCATTCATCTCATGATACATCTTTAGAGCTTCATCAACCTTCTGCTTCCGCTGCTCCACCTTCTGCATCTCGACTGCGAGATTCTGGTGACCGAGCTTCAAAGTCACGGCCGCGCGGATCAGCGTGGCTCTGTCCTTCAGAAACTTAAAGCCCAGTCTGCCTTGGACTTTGGTCACGAGGTTCTGGCACATGCCACATAGCAGTTCAGCACTCTGGACCGAAATGGTCGCAGGCGTAGTCGCAGACAGCTGCTCCAGTATCCAAATGGCTTCAGTAAGGAACAGTCTCCTGTCAAAGGGCCCGATCTCCAGAGATCTCACAAACGAGCGAGGGTACCTGAGACGCATTCGGACCACCCAGTCTACGTCGGTTTGCTTCAAACCTGAGGAGATGTCAAAAAAATAAAAAAAAATAAATAAGTTATGATGTCAAAAGTTCGCAAGCGAATAATGTGACGCGCGAACAGTAAAGCTCTACTTACTAGTTCCTTCCAGAATCTCATGAAGAGAAGGAATGCGCGCTGCAGGGGCAGTTGAAGACTGTCCTCGCTCCATAGCTCTCCTATCAGCTGCGAGCTCTAATCTATCGTAGTCGGGAGGAAGAATGTAGGCCGCGCCGGCTGCGACTACATTCCCAACCTGCGAGCCCCAAAAGCCCCACGCAGGAATGGGTGCCTCTGACTCAGTCATTGCCGGAGTCGAAGAGACGGCCGTAGTCGCTTGTTGAAGGACACTCTCGGATGCGGAAGCATTAGCAGCGGGTGTCCTTACCTCGTCAGCACTAGCATGGACACCTTCATCCATCAACACAGTGTCAGCTCCAGCATCGTCGGAAAGCTCGATGATGTCCTCACGAGGCACACCCGCGTGGTCAGCAGCTGCGACGGGCTTCTCGGTATGGGAGCTCGGAATTGGAACATAGGGCACAGAAGGCTGACTTCCCTGCTCCGGCTCAGGTTCCTCAGCATGACCTGCGACATTAGAAACGATGATATGAGGTAACTTGCGCTATAAGTTATTCTGCTATCTTTACTAAAAGCTAAGAATAAGCACCTCCACGCGAAGGTGGGATTGGGGTATCTTCGTCATACACTAAGGACGTGGAACCATGCCCTATCAGTGTATCCTCACTAAGCAAGTCTGTAAGGGGAGCGTGACCTGGGATGCGAATAAACCAGTCATGACTTTGCCTCAAGTTGCTAAAGCCTAGTACATGCGTATCACTCAAATGATTACCTGAAGGTTCTCCGCATTTGTCTACTAACCAACGGCGAATGTCAGCCTTTGACACGCCATGCTTTAACGCACCCACAATAACATCTCTATAAGATACTGCGAGATTGAAGATCTCACCTTTATCGCCGCCTGCGATTTCCTCGAAATCCGCTTGGACTTGCTCTAAGGTTGCTGCATCCTCTCCGAGAACCTCATCTTCCTCCTCCGCATGAGGAGCCACTTCTTCGGGAAGCTCGTCCTCCTCGACAGTTGGACGCGCTAAGTCGTCAACATGCCGCTCTTCGAGGCTCCGCTGCTTCACACGCTCAACCTCCTCTTCTTCCCGACGCCTTCTTCTCTCAGCAGCCTCCGCGGCTGTCTTACGGGACTCAGCCAGAATGTCCTCGCTTATGGGATCATCTGGGATGCCAGAATAGACATCCCTCTTTTGCCTCTTGGCCGCGAGGCCGCCAGCGGTCTCATCATCATCGTCATCTGCGAATACACGAATGGTTTAAAGAAAAGAAGTGCAAAGAGGTTACGATGACGGGAAATGAAGTGCGACGGAGGTACCTCCTAGTTCTTCCTCATGCATCACAACTGTTGCTTCTACTTCTTCATCACTTGCTTGGGGCTCCTGCCTCTCTTCATCCCCCTCTTGATCGAAGGGAACGAAAGACTCAACTGCGAGCTCTTTCCGCGCTTTGCTGGGCATGCGACCTTTGCCTTTGTCCTTGATAGAAAGGGACCTCACTGAAGGAGAAGCTGGGGCGCTTCTAGGGGAAGAAATGGTAATTCCCTTTTGCCTAGGTCTCTTCGCTCTTGGCGCCGCAGTCGCTGGAGGAGACGGGTCATCTCCAGGAGGAGACGGAGCCGGAGGATTGTCTATCAGCGAGTCAGCAAAGACATTCATGGCTGCGCGAACCTTTGCTTCAACCTCAGCGTCCATCCTCCATGAAAGCCGGAACGGCTGCTGTTGTCTTCTGGTGGCAACAATAGTGTTGACCAGCGACTTGGAGCGATCACCAGCTGCGAATCTCCGCACATGACACTACAACAGTACAGTAAAAGTGTCAGCCCAAGGAAATCGAGAAAACTTAACTCATGCGAAGAAAAAATACTTACGTCAGCAAAAGCCTTGCTGTATCTGACGACTTGCGTGTCGCCCTTCTTGATTGCGGCGACCTGCTCCTTCAGAATGAAATCAGGGCACAAATGGTTCTCACGATCCCACAGTGAGTAGCAACCATACTCAGACTCGCTCAAGCTGCAATTGGGGCGAAACGGAAAAGAGTTTCTTTTGAGCAAGGGGGCCCTACCCGGCTGCGCCGCTGACTCCGTTTCAATCCTCGTTTGCTGGGCAGCCCAGTATGCGAGCCAGTTCTGGGAACAACCACCCTCGCGGGTACCCGCAGGCTGCTCGAAGGGAAGGTTGTTCATGAAAACCGTCTTGCACTCCTTTGTGAGCAAGCGCTTGTAGCAGCCTCTGACAATGGACTGGGGCCAGATCGATGGGGCCACAGCGTCAAAACCAAACTGAGGAGAGACTCGAGTAGGGTCAACATCCACTGTAAGCTTTTCATACCTTGGCGCGAGCTCACGAATATGCTCCTCAAGGGCAGGAAGGGAACCTCGCAGGCACCAGCAAAAGAACTCGCGATAGCGCTCGTGGAAATGCGGTCCCTTCTCAAAGAGAAGTTCTTCTGAGAAGACCATACCTTTGGAGGGGTATAGCCTTGGAAACCATCTCACATTCTCAATGCGCATGGCATAGGGCCTGGCAGTAAACTCCTTCCGTTTGTCGCATATCAAACTCCAGACGCACTTGGTGTTGCCTGTTCCGAACCATCTCGCAGCTCTTCCGCTGTTGCGCGCTTCTGTCTCACCTGGGGAACACCACTTATCAAGTTGGAGAGCAGTTGGGGCATAAGACGGCCAGCGCTCGAAAACCCACATTGTCAAGAAGGAAATATTGACAAAGGTCAAAACATCGAGGCGGCCACGCGACTCTCTCATAGCCAGAACCAGCTGATCGAGCCTATAATACAGCGTGCCCAAAACCAAGGGTCCGAGTGCGACTCTCTGGCCAAGAGCGAGCCTCACAGCAAGTGGCAACACATGGTAGAAGACTCCATCGTGGGGGTGACCATCGATCAGGTACCTCGACAGCCAAGCACAGAGAAAAGCACAGAGGGTCAGGTGATAACCCTTGCCCTCTACGAAATTTTCGGCTTCTGGGTCCTCACTCAGAAGTTTCTTAGTGATGCTGCTGTTCGCATAGTCTCGGAAGAAGTACTGCAACCATTTGTTCCAGGTATTCTTCGCAGACGTATCAACCAGCTGCCAGTTCGGAAGGGGCTTGGTAGTGGTCCATCGAGTGGAGATTTTCTTCACCTCTGCTAGGCATTCATCCATCTGCTTATACAAGGCAATTTCCGCAGATGTCCTCAAGGGACTCAGAGGGTCCACTTCACCCATGGGGGAAAGCTCGTACAGCATTTGCACGTCCTCGAGCGTGGGGGCAGCCTCGAACTCAGCAAAATGGAATGTGTGAGTCGCAGGCGAGTAACGGGACAGAAGGTCTAGAAGCATGGATTGATCCAGCTTCACGGCAACACCCTTCATAGCACGGATAGCAAAATACACGCCGGCTTCGCTAAGAGCTTCGGCATGGTGTTCCAGCACGTGGTCAATCCACTCATCCATATAGTCCAATTTCTGGACGAACGCCTGAGTAGAAATCGCAGTATACGGGAAGTGCCCGTTCTCGATCCCCAATCGAACTACATCCTCGGAACCAACCCACTCGAGCAGGGCTGAGTTAACTGGGCGAGTCAATGTCAGCAAGCGCTCAACGGGAACAGGATCAGGCATTCTCTTCGCCTTTATCCTCGCATGGTAAAAATCTTTGCCGCCTAAGAAGGGGGCTTTTCGCCACAAGGCCTGCGGAAGGTCGGGTATCTCTTCATCTTCCTTGACGGGTCTGGTTACTCTTGTCTTGGCCATTCCTGTGAAAGAGCAAGAAAAAAGGGGGAGAAATACCACACTTCAGTTTGAATTTTGGGAATTCAAGATCTATGCGAAGGAAAACGAACAGTTCCGGTTATCGATTTCAGAAATTGGGGAGTTGCAAGATCCAATATTGCTGAAAGATTACAACGAAGCGGGTCCAAAGACCAAAACCTCTTCACAAATCCCACGGGTTTACAGATTCAACGCAGTTCAAGGCAAACACTGGTATCTTAAATCAAAAGTAAACGAGGCCAACCTTGTTTCCTTGAAGTTTGCTTGGATATGCACAATTGAAGAACACGGATTGCAGTGCTGAACTGGTGATTGATTATCTGGATCTGCTCTCGAAGATCTCCGGGTACCATTCACTTTAAGAGGAAAAAGTAATGCTTTGCAATAATGGGGGATACAAGGTATTTATCCAAAACAATGAAGGGTTGCGTCCTTTCGATGGTCGAATCGCAACCGTCACCGTCGAATCGCGCAATCACAGGACAAGCTGACGTCACGCCTAAAACCCTAAAGGTCAGACGGCACGACTCTAGGGGTTTTAGGTCATAATGATACGCACGGGGGCTGAACTTACCCGTATTTGAATTGGTGCGTGGCGGCGACGCGTATGTTGGTTTCCGCGCATGGAAGACTATACGGCTATGAATCTTCACGCGCAGAAAGGGGGCTAATGTAGATACTGCTTTCTGACATGACAGATCTCGGCCACATGGCGGCCATCCAGCACACCATATTGTGCTCCACACACACAGGATCACCAGCCGAGCTGATCCATGTGGGGGCTGCGAGACAGAGCCCTCGCATACCACTGCACGGGACTTGTAGGGACTTAGTGATTTGGAGGCTAGAGTAAGCCCTGTCGCGTGCGGGCCAAGCCCGCACGCGACCTTTAGTAACTGTTTTGAGAGATTTATGGCACGAGCTCCATAAACCCGGTCAATCCGGTCAAACCCGGTCAACCTCGTAACGGTTCCGGTATTCGCGCACCACGTGCTCTAACGGTTCCTATATACTCGGACGAACGTGCCGTTATGGTTAAGCTAATTAAGCCGCCATTAATGGGCGCATTAACCACACTACACCGGTCACGTTCTCCAGTATATATAGATCGTCAACCTTTCCATACAAAGGAGAACACACTGCCATACGCGGAAGCTCTGCCAAACCTCTGTCTCTCTCTCAGATATTGCTACTGACTTACTCTCTCCCTACACACACCCCTATTCTTCCTGTGCGATCCTTGATCCACTACACACGGTGCACACGGAGGTCTCCCCGCCGGAATCTCTTGTGCACAGTTGGTATGACACCCTTAATTATCAAGTTGCGAAAAACCTATCCAATTCTGGAATGCACCTGTCTGGGGAACGAAATCAGAACAAACTTTGTATAATAGTATCTTCTTGAAGCTTATATCGCCTTTGTTACATAATCATTTGAAGTGAAAATGACCGTGATTGTCAATAGTAGTGTTTGCCATTTGCGCGGTCATTGTCGATTCTAAAACTTTTAAAAGCTCAACCTATCCTCGGACTCACTTTTTTCCATTAGATTATCAATTTTTCTTCATCTTGGAAGATGCCAGGATACCTTGCCATTCCATACTGGTAGGCCTAGAAATATTAGACCCGACAAGACGACATAGCAGGAACCCGACACGAAAACGACACAAAGTTAGCGGGCTTGGGTGACATGAACCCGCAACCGGTCAAAACAGGTCTACCCAAATGTGACACGGAAATGAATGGTTTGGGTTAGTGCCAACACGTACAACCCAAAAACGACCCGTTTCAACCCGCCTAAAGAAAAAATAACCTTCTTTTCACCATTATCTATTCTCTCAAAAAAAATACGCTTAATCTTAACAACAACCGGGTCGACACGACGACACAACACGAACCCGACACGAAATTAGAGTTTGGGTTGAACGAATCCGCAACGGGTTAAAATGGGTCGGCCTAAAAGTGACACAAAAATAAGAGGGTTGAGGAGGACTTAACCCGTTTATGACCCGACACAGTACGACCCAAGCCTTACCCGATGGGTTTGCTCAAATTTCCAGGCCTACGTAGTTGTATTTATTTTGAGACAAAATGCAGGAGGTTGACATTCCATTTTAACCTTTGGTTCATAGATAGTGCAATCCACGAATAATCGAAGAACGATACATTATTTAAACTTAAGAAAAAAGGAACCAACAAATGTTTCAAATGTCAAAGTACATGTATTCTTGTATGAGACAGAGGAAACTAGATGATGCCTCTAGCAAAGTTTCCCTAGCTCGTGAAGTCCTGAACGTCCCCCCACCATTATTGAAGACCTGCGGGTTTTGAAATATTACAAGCCGACTGCAGAGATTTAAGTCAGCAGATAACAGATTAAGCTCATACCCCAACATGTAACACGAGTTTTGTTTAATAAATAAATGAAAAAATATAATGAAGATAACCCATACAAATGTTTAAAAATAACCACCTCAACATTATAAGTCATTAATTTAGCCGAGGCGTACAAAGCCCAGCGGGTAACGATGTTCATAGAGAGGCCATGGTGCGTTAAATATCACAATAGGGTTGCCTATTGGGATATCACAAATCTCAATACTCCCTCAGTGTTCACGACAGTCCATCGCAACTCCGCTCAAACACATAACTATTAGACTTAAAGTGTGAACACCCCTATACTGTAGTGAGCTACACAGGCATAAGTAGTACTCCAAATTTAAAGCATAAATAAAACTTCGAGGCCACAATTTATCGTGTATGTTGGCCAACTACGGGGGCCGGTTATGTAATCTCATAGGGATTCGCACTAGAGGAGGATTGACTCGCTTGCGTCTCTGGTCGTAGCCACCAGACACATTCGTTGTACATCGCTCCAATTCTTTTATGATCCATCATTCTTTTCATCCTTTCACGACGGCAATATTTGATTCAATATCAAGTAACAAGATGATTCCCAAAACCGTATATTCAAAAGAGGATTGCTCAAAATCATGCTTCATAAACATTTTATTATTAAGCCAATTATCATGAGTTATAAAAATTTATATCTTCGAAAGTAACGCACACAAAACCAAATTTGACAGTTAAGGTGTTGCACATATGAACTTATCGAAAAAACTGAGTAGTTTGAAGTTGTGCAGGCTCAGTTCCCGTTGGCCTCTGGGTGGCAGGGCTGCTTCGGTCGGCGGCAGCGGGCACAGAGAGAGAGAGAGTGAGAGGTATGGAGAAAGAGCTGGGAGTCATTGAGTAAGATAGGAGAATATGGTGGGTTTATATAGATGATCGGTCATAGTGAAATATGGTACGAAGAAGAAGAAGAAGAAGAAGAAGAAGAAGAAGAAGAAGAAGAAGAAGAAGAAGAAGAAGAAGAAGAAGAAGAAGAAGAAGAAGAAGAAGAAGAAGAAGAAGAAGAAGAAGAAGAAGAAGAAGAAGAAGAAGAAGAAGAAGAAGAAGAAGAAGGAGAAGGAGAAGGAGAAGGAGAAGGAGAAGGAGAAGGAGAAGGAGAAGGAGAAGGAGAAGGAGAAGGAGAAGGAGAATAAGGAAAAAAATTATGTTGTTTCCTTTTTGTGTGATTAATTTATTGGAGAAATTATTCCTCGATTTAGAGTCAACAACTCAACATTTTAAGAAAAAGAAATCGAGCATGCATGATTTTCTTTTTTCCTTCTCGTGGGCGTGTTTTTTGGCAGACAAAGAGATTTGTTTTTGTATATAAGGAGTACCAAAATGGGTGACTAGGAATGAATTCTTTGTTGAGTATTTCGGGTGCACCAAAAATAGTTGTGACTAGGGCTAGTTTGGTTGGATGCTCTTGGTGCACTAGTAGGCATGTTGATTGAGACTATTCTGGTTAGGTAGTTTAGGAGCATCAAATGTGCAAGATTTCAAAAAAATGCAAGTGTATAGAAGATGATATTTAAAAAGAAAATAACTAACTAGCATGTTTAGAAAATAATATTTAATTGAATAGACAATGAATAATATCTAATTAAAATAGAGGATGAATAATATTATAACACAATAGAAATTGGAAGACATATGTATATGAAGTGGAAAGATAATTAATTGAAACTTAGAAAAAATATATTAAAATAGAAGAGACAAGACATAAATAGAAGTTTTAAGCTAAAATTGAATAACTATATATATTGGGGTATATTTACAATGAGATAGAAAATTGAATTCACGTCATTTTAACAAACTATAATTACTCATAATAACCTGCATGTATTATAAAATTACCAAAGTAACCCGATGAAAGTTCGAGGTATTACATCACCTCCTCCTTAAAATCATATTTATTCCCCAAAGATTAAACCAAACATTCTAAATAGACCCACCTAACTAAAATAGTCTTAGTAAACGCGACCAAACTAAGACTAAGACTATTTTAGTTAGGTGGTTTAGGAGCACCAAATATGTGGGATGTAAAAAAAATGCAAAAAGATAGAAGACGGTATCTAAAAGAAAACAACTAACTAGCAAGTTTAGAAAATAAAATAAAATTAAATAGAATATCAATAATATCTAATTAAAATAGATGATGAATAATATTAAAACACAACAGCAATACAAAGACATATATAAATGGAGTCGAAAACTTGAATTAAATGAAACATAGAAAAATTATATTGAAATAAAATAGAGGGGAAATAAATAAAAAATTAAGCAAAAATAGAATAACTACATATCTTGGAAGATTTAAAATAAGATGGAAAATCGAATTCACATCGTTTTAATAAACTAAAATTACCCAAAATAACCCATGTGATTTATAAAATTAATAATATAACCCTACCAAAATCTGGAGTATTACATCACATCTTCCTTAAATTCAAGTTTCGTCCCCGAAGCTTAAACCAAAGATTCTGGAAAATAGCAACATGGAGTGATGCAACATGAAATCTAATGCGCATGTAGCGAATTCTAATGCATATGACATGAATTAATTAACGGAAAAAATGGGTTGTTGCATATGAAGCTGAGTTGTTCTGGACTGTTTATTGATCTATAGCTTCATATATGAGTCATATGCCCTCATAGCGACTTTTTAATAACATCTTAGCATTGTTGAGGTTGTGTTATTCACACATGTGCGACTAGGATCCTTAGCATTTTTCTAGAATTCCCTATACCTATTGGTGTGTACAAGAGAATCCTGCAGAGAGAACTCTGTGTACACCAAAGGCAGAGAATAGAAAATGGCACAGGAGATGTTGGGCTGTGTGTAGGGAGAGAGTAAGGCAATAGTACTGTGAGAGAGAGAGACAGGATTCTGGCAGAGCTTTCGCGTATCTCGGGTTGTTCTCCATGTATGGAAGGGTTAACGATCCTATATATAACGGAGAATGTGACCGTTGCAGTGTGGTTAATGCGCCCATCAATGGCGGCTTAATTACCTTAACCACAACGGCACGTTCGTCCGCGTATATAGGGACCGTTACAGCACGTTATCCGCGTATACCGGAACCGTTATGGGGTTGACCGGGTCTGACCGGTTTGACCGGGTTTATGGAGCTCGTGCCATAAATATCTCAAAAGCAGTTACTAGGGGTCGCGCGCGAGCTTGGCTCGCACGCGACAGGACTTACTCTAGCCTCCAAACCACTAAGTCCCTACAAGTCCCGTGCAGTGGTGTGCGAGGGCCCTGTCTCGCAGCCCCCACGTGGATCAGCGCGGCTGGTAATCCAGTGTGTGTGGAGCACAATATGGTGTGCTATATGATTTCCACGTGGCCAAGATCTGTCTGTTCAGAAAGCACTATCTACATTAGCCCCCTTTCTGCGCGTGAAGGCTCATAGCCGGATAGGCTTCCATGCGCAGGAACCAACGTACGCGTCGCCGCCACGCGCCAATTCAAATACGTACAGGTTCAGCCCCCGTGCGTGCCATTATGACCTAAACCCCTAAAGTTGTGCCGTCTGGTCTTTTAGGGTTTTAGGCGTGACGTCAGCTTGTCTTGTGATTGCGCGATTCGACGGTGACGGTTGCGATTCGACTACTGAAAGGACGCAACCCTTCATTGTTTTTGGATAAATACTCTATGCTCTCCATTGTTGTAAAGTATCACTTCTTTCTCTTAAAGTGAATGATACCCGAAAGCCTTCAAGAGCAGATTCAGATAATCAATCATCAGTTCTCTCTTGTCAATCGTCTTCTTCAACTGTGCGCATCCACGCAAGCTTTACCAAAACAAGGTTGGCCTTGTTCAATTTTGTTTAATGTACTGATATATGCTTTGAACTGTGTTGGATCTGCAAACCCATGAACTCTCTGAAACATATTATCCACTGAAAACTATGAAGGAGGCCTTACTCTTTGAATCCAACTTTGATTTAATCCCCAGATGATAAGGATTTTGAATGCAGGGTTTCTGAAATCCCTAATAATGCAAACGATTCCGATCTTCAATCTTGGAGATTGACACTGGACTGTTCATCTTTCTTCCAATAAATCCTCGTATGCCTTGAACTGAATCTTGAAATTCAAACTAAAGTATGTGTATTTCTCCCCCCTTTTTCTTGCTTTTCCGCAGGAATGGCAAAGACAAAAGGAACCAAACCTATTAAGGAGGTTGAAGAAATATCTGATCTCCCTCAGGCCTTATGGCGAAAATCCCCCTATCTGGGTGGCAAAGACTTTTACCATGCTAGGGTTAAGGTGAAGAACCTGCCAATCCCTGTCCCTGCTGAAGAATTGCAAATGTTGACCCCTCCAGTTAAATCGGCCCTGCTCGAATTGATCGGTTCCAAGGACGTGGTTCGATTGGGCGTCGAAAATGGGTATTTCCCGTACACCGCGATTTCCACTCAAGCGCTTGTTCAGAAATTGGACTTTATGGACGAATGGATTGACCATGTACTGACCAATCATGCCATTACTTTAAACGATGTTGGCATATATTTCGCAGTCCGTGCTATGAAGGGGGTTGCCGTGAAGCTGGACCAGTCCATGCTTCTAAACCTTCTCTCGCGTTACTCGCCTGCGACCCACACGTTCCACTTTGCTGAGTTCGAGGCCGCCCCCACTCTTGAGGATGTGCACATGATGTATGATCTGTCTCCTGTGGGTGAGGTGGATCCTTTGAGTCCCTTGAGAACTGATGCAGAGATTGCTTTGTACAAGCAGATGGAGGAGTGCTTGTCAGAGGTGAAGAAAATTTTCACCCGGTGGACTCCTACAGAACTTCTTCCCGACTGGCAGTTGGTTGACACATATGCGAAGAACACTTGGAACAAGTGGGTGCAATACTTCTTTCGCGATTATGCGAACAGCAGTATCACCAAGAAACTTTTGAGCCGAAACCCGAAGGCTAAAAACTATGTGAATGGCAAGGGTTATCACTTGACCCTATGCGCTTTTCTCTGCGCCTGGTTGTCGAGATATTTAATCGATGGCCATCCGCATGATGGGTTCTTCTATCATGTTCTTCCTCTTGCTGTGAAGCTAACCCTTGGTCAGAAGGTCGCACTTGGGCCTTTAGTCTTAGGCACCTTGTATCACAGACTAGATCAACTGGTTGTAGCAATCAAGGAATCGTGTGGTCGCCTCGACGTGCTGACCTACATCAACATTGCCTTTTTGACCATGTGGGTTTTCGAGCGATGGCCCTCTTATGCCCCTATTCCTTCTAATCCCAGCAAATGGTGTCCCCCAGGTGTGGAGGAAGAGCGCAACAGCGGCCGGGCTGCGAGATGGTTCGGAACTCACTTTCCTAAGTGCGTTTGGAGCCTGATATGCGACAATCGGGAAGAGTTTATAGCCAGGCCTTATGCTACGCGCATTGAGAATGTGCGATGGTTCCCAAAACTGTATCCCTCCAAGGCTGTTTCTTTCTCAGAAGAGCTCCTTTCCGAGGGCGGGGAGCATTTCCACGAGCGCTATCGCGAATTCTTTTGCTGGTGTCTGAGAGGCTCTCTTCCTGCTCTTGCAGAGTATGTTCGTGAGCTCGCCCCTAGGTACGAGAGGATTACAATGGATGTTGATCCTACTCGCGTTTCTCCCCAGTTCGGCTTCGATGCAGTGGAACCATCAATCTGGCCGCAGTCTATCATAAGAGGCTGCTACAAGCCATTACTGTCTGGGGAGTGTAAAACAATCTTAAGGAGCCATCTTCCCTTCGAGCAACCCCCAGGTAACCGCGAAGGTGGCTACTCCAGAAACTGGGTCGCTTATTGGAATACCCAGCAGACAAGGTTTGATACGCAGTCAACCCCTCGGCCAAGCAGAGCTCCTGTGATAAAAAAGAATTCTTTCCCTTTCCGTCCCAACTGTAGCCTGGACGAGTCTGAATATGGCTGCTATTCGTTGCTGGATCGCGAGAATCACCTGTGTCCCTTCACCATTCTTGACGAAAAGATAGCCGCAATTAAGAAAGGTGATTCGCATGTCATCAGATACAGCAAAACTTTCGCTAAGGTAAGCAATTTCTATTGCATGTGCTAAGTTTCCTTATTCCAATATGTTGAAACTTCATGCTTCATTTTCTGCCGCAGTGCTATGTGAGGAGGTTTGCATCTGGTGAGCGTTCCAAATCGCTGGTCACCACCATTGTTACTGCTAGAAGACAGGGACAACCAGTTCGACTAGCATTGAAAATGGATCCCACAATTGAGACCAAAATTCGCGAGATCATGGATGCTTTTGCTGATTCGCTGATAGACAACACTCAAGCCTTGTCTCCGCCCAGGAACGATCCGTCTCCTCCAGCGACTGCTGTTCCAAGAGCGAAGAGGCCAAGAAAAAGAGGAATCACAATCTCTTCCCCTAGGAGCGCCCCAACTTCCCCTCCTGCGAGATCCCTTACTTCCAGGGATAAAGGTAAAGGTCGCATGCCCAGCAAAGCACGGAAAGATCTCGCAGTGGAGACCTTTGTTCCGTTTGGCCAGGAGGAAGAGGAGGAGAGAAGGGAGGCAAGAGAAGGAAATGAAGAAGAGGAAAGAATGGAATATTTCAGAGACAGAGAGAGATGAGATACAAGAGGAAGAGTCAGGAGGTATCTCAATCGTACTTTTCTTTTCATTATCTTAACTTTTCGCAATCTTGATTTAACAAATTGTTCCTTTGCAGATGATGATGATGAGACCATCAGTGGCCTTTTGGCCAAGAGGCAGAAGAGGGGTTCTCATTCTGGTGTTTCCAACGAAACCATAAGCGAGGACATCCTTGCCGAGTCCAGGAGAACAGCTGCGGAGGCTGCTGAAAGAAGAAGAAAGCGAGAAGAAGAGGAGCTCGAACGCGTAAATCAAAGGAGCCTAGAAGAAAAACACGTCGATGACTTAGTGCGTCCAACCGATGAGGGGAATGCGATTCCAGAAGAGGCAGCTCCTTAAGTTGACGTGGAGGATGAAGCTCCCGAAGAGGATGTGGCCGCCCTAGAGCAAGTCCAAGCAGACTTCGAAGAGATCGCAGGCGGTAACGAAGGTGAGATTTTTAATCTTGCGGTAACTTACCGAGATGTGATTTTTGGTGCGTTAAAGCACGGCTTGTCGAAAGCTGACATTCGCCGCTGGCTAGTAAGCAAGTGCGGTGAACCTTCAGGTAATCATTTGAACAACATTTGTGAACTAGGCATAGTAACATAATCATGACTGGTTTCTTCGCGCCCCAGGTCACGCTCGTCTTAAAGATATGCTTAATGAAGATACATTAATAGGGCAAGGTTCCGCGTCCTTAGCATATGACGAAGATACTGCAATCCCACCCTCGCGTGGAGGTGCTCGCTCTTGATTTACCAAAGATAATAAAATATTATGCAACACAAGTTACCTCACATCGTCGTATCTCGTATCGCAGGCAATGCTGATGAAGCCACGTTGGAACAAACGAGTCAACCTTCTGCATCCTATGTCCCGGTGCCAAGTTCTCACACTGAGAAGCCCGTCGCAGCTGCTGAGTATGCGGGAGAGCCCTTCGCGGACATCATTGAATTTTCTGATGATGCTGAAGCTGACACCGTGTTGATGGAGGAAGATGCCCATGCTGCTGTTGAGGAAACAGAAACAGATGCTGCTAATGCTATCGCACCTGAAGGCATCCCTAATCAAGGTGCAACTTCTACCGCTGCCATGCCTCCGGAAATGACTGAGCCTGCGGTGACTCTTCCCGCGTGGAACTTTTGGAGTTCCCAAGTCGGGGCTGCAATCGCACCCGGTGCAGCTTATACTCTTCCTACCAACTATGAGGAGTTAGAGCTCGCAGCTGACAGGAGGGCAATGGAGCAGAGACAGTCTTCAGCTGCCCGAGCAATGCGCATTCCTTCTTTGCGCGAGATCCTTGAAGGAACCGGTATGTTGTGATTGTTTCTCACATCCTGCATTCTTCATTTACATTTTGAATTTTCTAACTTGATTTAACATTTCTTAGGGTTGAAGCAAGCTGACGTGGACTGGCTGGTTCGAATGCGTCTCTCTTATCCCCAATCATTTGTGACGTCTCTGGAGATAGGGCCCTTCGACAGAAGACTGTTTTTGACCGAAGCCAACTGGATTTTGGAGCAGCTATCTGCGGCCACACCTGCGACCATCTCTCCTCAGAGTGCGGAGCTGCTTTTCGGCATGTGTCAAAACCTTCATGCCAAGGTTCAAGGCAAGCTAGGCTTTGGGTATCTTGTCAAAAGAGTCACCCAGATTCGCGCGGCTGTGAATTTGAAGCGCGGCTTTCATAACCTCGCAGTTGAGGAGCAGAAGATGGAGCAGCAAAAGCAGAAAGCTGAAGAAGATGTGAAGCTCTTCCATGAAATGAGTGCCAACTACGAACGATTGAAGCAAGAAGTGGAGCAAGTGGCGAATTTGTCACGTCAGTTTACTCCTGATGACTCCCTGGTCAAAGGCTTATTTTGAACAGTAGCAAATCTGTGTCGAGAAAAAAATGCTAAAACATTATTGTAATGTTGCTAGGGTTTCTCCCCCCGTTTTTGTTCAAAAAGAATTTGAATGCCTGTTTTGCCCTTCCCGGGATTTGCTCGAATATCTCTGTGTATATCAATTATGACGTCAGCTATTGATATTCTGCCTTGATTTTCGCGCTAATTGCTTATTAGATAAGCACGCTTTCCGTGGGAAGTCCATCCGTATCATGGCCATCTGTCATTAATTAGGATACGCAACCAAATCGTCATAGTCTTTATTAGGGTAATTGATTGTTACCTCTTTTAAAGGCATAAGTGATTGATTCTTACCCTTTTTCCAAGTTTTGCTGACTCATCTAAGCAACTGAAGAGTCTCAACTGGGTCTATATAAACCATGCCTTCTGCTACTTGGGTTCTTCATCCCACAATGTGGCTTGCCGTGAGTCCCTACGACTGCTGGCTTCAACGTTTATCTTTCGTTGATTCATGGCAACTTCAAGTAGTGAAACCTGAGTTTGTGCTTTGTGCCATAGAAATAACTTCCAAGATCTGCTTTACAAGGCTTATTGATCTTTATAACTATCATAAAGAAGATGCAGAGAATACCTCATGTTTGCTCGAAGAATTTTCTTCGTCTATTATGTTTGCAGGTCATGCTTCCGGCCGCCTCCCGGCGAGGTGCAGCGCCGTACTGGCCTTTTTACCGGTTCGTAATGAACGGTGGATTTCTCCTCTAGCTTGCCCGGAGGATGACCATTCGCCACCACGTTCTTGAGCTCAGGGTGGCGAGCCATTGTGCTCGTCTCCGTGGACAAGGAGCCTCTTGCCCTAGGAGTTGCTTCTTGCCTGTTCTTCGCCGGAACAGGTGGTTCCTCAGGCACATCTCTTGGGGTGTTGATCAGACAGAGGCCTTGTCAGATCCTGGGATCTTGAACATAGCGTCGCACAGCTCTTGTAGCGTTAGTAGGTCGTCCTTTTAATAGGAACACCCTACTTGCTACAGATCTTTGGTCGCAGATCATTGTATAGCATAGCTTCTGCTAGGACCAGTAGGTCGATCCTTTTTTAGTAAGGATTCCCCCGATGTGTAACTTCCGCTTGTAGGCTGCTATTTTGATGCATTGTAAGCCACGTTGGCTGTGTAACTAGCTCGGTCTGAGTTTTTCGCTTCTAAGTTGCTATCTAGGCAGATAAATTGTAAGTCATTTTAACTCATAATAATAAATCTCTTTGTGTGATTTGCTGTTCTTGTTGCAACGAACTATAATTTCGCATGCGCACTGGCAGATTTCGCCTTTTATAGTGTTATACTCACACTTTGCATTGTTGAAATGATTCGCTATCCGTCAGATAGATTCGCAGATGTGTTTTAGATCGTTCGAGATCGCATTTGCATAGCTTTGCTATCTTGTCAGATAGACTTGAGAATTGCTTAATATTAGACTTAAGCACTGTTGCCATCTTGGCAGATACGCTTTCGAGATCATTTAAGATTACGTTTGCATTTTGCTGCTTTCATGGCAGATAGGCTCAAATATCGCTTAAGATCGCATACATATGTGGCTGCTATCGTGGCAGATAGGCTTAAAAAAGATCACTTAAGATCATAGGCTGCTATCATAGCAGATAGGCTTAAAAGATCACTCAAGATCATATTTGCATAGGCTGCTATCATGGCATATAGGCTTATAAGATCACTTAAGACCATATTCGCATCGGCTGCTATCACGGCGGATAGGCTTGAAGATCACTTAAGATCATTTTCGCATCGGCTGCTATCACGGCGGATAGGCTTGAAGATCACTTAAGATCATATTCGCATCGGCTGCTATCACAGCGGATAGGTTTGAACTATATAAATAAGGCGATAAAGGCAGCTGAAATCATAAAGTTCTTTCCATTTGGGAGAAGTCCTTTTATTATAGAACACTCTCATATGGGAGAGATGAAATTACAATTTTCTCGTATGGGAGAGAAGATGCACAAGTTCTAGCAATACAGAGCATAAAATAGACGTTGTAATCAAACGCATATAATGAGAGGAGTTAAGGATAATACTTCTTAATCCAGCGCATGTTGACTGAGGTAGGGGTTGAGGTCGTTCAATGTAACCTCCGTATGTTGCAGTAGCCACTATCAAAGACTTCTGTGACTTCAAAGGGTCCTTCCCAATTGGCTGCGAATTTTGGGTGAGCCGCCTCTCGCATGCAATGGTCAGACGCGCGCAAGACCAAATCTCCAACTGCGAAATCTCGACGTTGGACTGTCTTGTTGTACGCACGAGCGATCCTTTCTTGGTATCGTTTATTAGTCCTTTTAGCTTGCTCACGCTTCTCTTCTAACAGGACCAAGTCATGATCGCGTTGATTGTCATATAATGCATGAAAAGCCAACCTTTCAGAGTTGATCTTCACTTCCGCAGGTACCACAGCTTCAGCTCCATAGCGTAAAAGAAATGGCGAGACTCCTGTGGGCGTCCTTGGAGAAGTCCGATAGGCCCACAAGGCTATGTTCGAAGAATCAGCCCATTTCTTGTGGTCATCCGCCACCATCTTGCTCAAGATCCTTAATAACTTCTTGTTGGTTGCTTCCGCTTGCCCATTCCCCTTCGGGTAGTATGGGGTAGAGCATATCTGCCTTATGTTGTACTCCGCTAGCTTTGCAGCCACCTGGCGATTGACAAAGGGGGTGCCATTATCCGAAAGAGTGGTGTTTGGAATTCCGAACCTGCATATGATGCTTTCTTGGATGAAATGGACCACGGCTAGCGCATTTGCTGTCTTTAGTGGTATTGCTTCTACCCACTTGGTGAACAACTCGGTCGCGGTGAGAATGAAATGATTCCCGTGCGAGGTTGGTCGAATGGGACCAACAAAATCCAAAGCCCATGTATGGAACGGCCACGGTGTTCCCAACGCATGTAAATCTACAGCAGGAGCGTGCACTAGATTGCCTTTGAATTGGCACTCCTGGCACCGTCTTACTTTAGTGCGACAATCAGCTTCCATGGTGGGCCAGAAGTAACCAACCGAGAGGAGCTGTCTGCATAATTTCGCACCTCCCTGATGTTCCACTTGATGAGAAAGGTCCATCACCTCTTGTGCTTCCTTGCTGTCTAGGCATCTCAGCAGGTTACCCTCATGGCCCCTTCGCCAAAGCAGATTTTCTTGCACCACATATCGTGCTGCTTTTCTCTTTAGTTTCTCGGCTTCTTTTCTCGACTCAGGCACAATACCCTGCGTGAGAAAGTCAAAGAGTGGCTTCCTCCAATCCACATCATCGCCGGTCAGAGCAATTGATAGATAGTCTTTGATCAGTGCGCAACTCTCGCAATTTCCCTGGATCAATGTTGCGGCTGTTGACATGTCCGGCCAGTGAATCCCATACCTCTAAGCTTTTCGATAGACTGGCACCTCGCTTTCCCCGCAAGCATGCTGGTGAATCTTCTCTAATAGCGCTTGTCCCTCCTGCTCCGAGACACATCACATGAGTATTCCACCAGGGCCCTTGTAGTAGAGGGTGTTGTCATGTATGCAATACCCCTTTGTAGATGTCCAATTTTCGTTGCTCGTGCCTTCTGCGATGGCACGTAAGATTGACTTTCTCCAGTCCGCATCATCCATGCATTCGTCATTGCACGCGTCCTCTATCAACGTCGAGGATGTTCGCACTTCAATCGAGATTCTCGCGGGACATTTATCTGTACTAACCTTGGATCCCAAGGTAGCTAAAGCATCAGCATGCCTATTGTCCGCTCTGGGTTTGTTCTCGTACCTAACGTCGCAGAACTGTTGCACCAGTTTTTGTACTAAGGTCCTGTAGGGCAATAGGTTTATCTCCTTCAAACCATACTCGCCCTAGGCTTGTTTGACGATTAGCTTGGAGTCCCCCATAACCGTCAGATTGCTTACTTCTAGGTCCCTTGCCGCGCGAAGTCCTGCGATGAGAGCTTCATACTCTGCTTCGTTGTTGGTGACTGCGAAGTCAAGCTTTGCGGACATCTGTATGACCTCTCCATATGGTTTGGTCAAGACTATTCCAATGCCTCCACCTTTCCTTGTTGACGAGCCATCGAAATGGAGCGTCCAATAGGGCAGCTCAACTGCGTAGTTTTCAGGTCCCTCCAATTCTTCTTCAATCACAGGCTCATGACTGTTATCAGGGAACTGCGCTAGCAAATCCGCCACCGCTTGTGATTTGATTGCCCGGGGTCGAACACATGTGATGTCATATTGAGAAATGGTCATATACCATTTTGCCAATCTTCCCCCAGGAGTAGTGTGAGTCAGAAGATACCGTATAGGATCACTCTTTGTGACCACTACTACTTTGTGCGAAGCAAAATAGTGTCTCAACTTCTCTATTACAAAGAATAAGGCAAGGCAATAACGTTCGATGTCCGTGTACCTTGATTCTGCTGGCTGCACTATACGAGAAATGTAGTAGATGGGCCTTTCTTGACCCTCATATTCCTGAGCTAGGAGTGCCCCTATAGACCTCCTCGTTGACGTCAGATACAACAAGAGTGGTAATCCGAGCTGGGGTGTGATCATTACTTTTGACGATGTTAGCAATTCCTTTAGCTTTCCGAACGCGGCCTCGGGCTCTGCAGTCCAATTGTATACATCATCTTTCTTGAGAAGATCGCTGAAACAGAAGGTGATTTCGGCGATCGCTGGGATGAACCTTCGCAGATAGGATAGCTTTCCCAAGAAGGTTTTCAAGGTACTTTGGTTATGTGGCGCCGTCATGCTAGTGATGGCCGATACTTTCGCAGGATCAGGCTCTATTCCTTGACGATGTACCACACATCCCAAGAACTTCCCCAATGTTACCCCGAATGCGCACTTCATGGGGTTCATCTTTAATTGAAAGCTTCTGCATCTGTTGAACACTTTTCGCGAATCCCCCAGATGGTCTGCCTCTTCCTTGGATTTGACCACTAAGTCATCCACGTAAAATTCTACTTCCTTGTGCATCATGTCGTGAAACAGGGCCATCATGGCCCGCTGGTAAGTCGCACCTGCGTTCTTGAGGACAAAAGGCATAACCGTATAATTGAAGACTCCCACCGGGGTGATGAATGCGGTTTTCCGTGCATCTTCGGGGTCCATCTTGATCTGATTGTACCCACTGAAGCCGTCCATGAAGCTGAACATGCGATTACCCGCGGTCGAATCGATAAGTAAGTTGGTGTTGGGGAGTGGAAAATCATCCTTAGGGCAGAAGCGATTAAGATCCCGGAAGTCAACACAAATGTGAAGTTGCCCATTCTTCTTTACTACTGGCACAATGTTGGCCAACCATGTGGGATGATGATTTGGCTCTATGAATTTGGCATCCAGGAGTTTGACAATTTCCTTGCTCAATTTGATTGATTTGCTCAGGGATATCCTCATGCTCGCGTGAGGACACCCCCGCACACCTTCATATGCGATAGCATTTCTTCCCGTTGGCGTAGAAACTTTCTATCTCCTTGCCTTCAGGATCGTGTTTTGCTATCCTTTTCAGAGTGTACACGTTCTTTCGCTGGTAGGAAATCCGCGGCGCCTTTTCTCGCGTAGACGGCTTTTCCTTGGCTTCCTCTCTTTTCACCATCACTCCTGCGGGTGATTGATCTTTGATGTCCTCCCAACGGGGCAAGGGAGTGGGGTTGAACGGTCCCGGCGTTTGCTCATCTGCCATCTCAGTGAACCATACCGCCTCACTGAGATGCGCTTCATCCATGTTGAAAGGATTTATCGAAGCTGGTATCTCAACTATTCTGTCATTCTAGATAGCCTTCATTACTTGGTGAGCTGTTGAAGGGACAGCATCAAAGCGATGAATCCAGGCCCGGCCTATAATCATGTGATACGTAGTGTTCGCATCTATGACATAGAATTTTGCTGAACACTTGATTTTGCCGATCTGGACACCCAGGCGGATCCATCCTATTGTCATTCTGGAGTCGCTTCCAAATCCCATCAGCGGGGATGGACGCTTGACGATCTTGTGCTCTGGAATTCCTGCTAACTTCAGAGTATGGAGCGAGACAACGTTAACTGCTGCTCCTCCGTCAACGAACGCTCTTTTGAACTCCATACCATTGATAATTTCTGTCACATACAGAGGCTTCTGGTGGCTCGCATCTGTCTTTTTGTCGCTTGCGGAGAAGGCTATGACCTTTTCTGTAGAGCGAGACGCCCTGACAACCTTTCCATTGGAGACTACGATATTCTCCTCGTAATCTTCTGCTATCCTCAGGATCGCCGTTGTAATCTCCTTCCGGCATTTCTCTGAGAAGTTCATCTCATCGAAGAACCTGCTAAACCCATGCGACCCCTTCATCTGATTGGCGTGTTCGTCCTCAGTGTCTATGTTGTAGTACTCGTCATTATGGATCTCGGCAATGATGGGTAGACCATCCTCCGCAACCTCTTCAAGGTCCACAATCGAGATCATGGCGACCTCTTTGCCTTTCGACTCTTGCTCCGCATGGGCAGGGAGTGGATTGTTTCGCACATCCTGCCTTTGATCACTGACGATCAGTTCGCCATTTTTCATCTTTTGGCTTACCATGATTCTGAGCTTCTTGCAGTCAGCCGTGGGATGCATGACATTTCCGTGACATTCGCACCATTTCGGGTCCCTCACCATCTCCCTGGAGGATGCCTTTTCGAGCGGCGGCAAGATACCGTCCTTACGCCATTGTCTGCAAAGGTCGCTCGCTTCCTCTACCAAACATGGAAGAGGTGGAGCATAAAAGTTCACTACCTTCGGCTGCTTTTGGGGCGAGACTGTATTTACTTCAGCCTCACGTGCTTTCTTGTAACTGAATCTCCCAATTTTGAAAGTGGTCCCGCCCAAGGATCTCTCACGGGCGTTCCTCTTTTTCTGCCTCTCTACTATAGGCTCGATGTTCTTCGTGCATTCGATTAGCTTGGAAAATGTAGGCATTTGCAGGTTGATAAGCATACCTTTGTACTCGTCTCGCATGCATTGCAGGCATATCTCCACGAGTCTGCTTTCGAGTATCACATCTTTGCATTCCAAGGACTTGGCCCTGAACTTCTTGATGAAGTTATTCCATCCTCCTCGCGCTTCTAATACATCCGCGAGAGATGAATCATTGTCACCTTTTCCTCCATCTGGAAAAACTTAGTGGACCATGTCGTCCCAGGTCTTCACGGATCCGGCTTCCAACGTCCTGTACCACTTGTAGGCCACGTTCCCCAAGGATTTCGGGAACTCGCGCATCAGCAGCTTAGGATCAGCCCCATACGACTTCATTACATCAATGAAGCGCATGACATGCTCATGAGCATTCCCATTGACATCTTCGAACTTGTCCCATTTAGGAGCCTTATACCCAGCAGGGTTAGGCATGAGATAGATCTCTCGTGGAATAGGCGGATCGTTGTCAAGCTTCGGGATGATGGTATCCGCGAACGATTGGTGAGCCAAAATGGTGTCTATGCGCCGTTGCAGTGACGTCATACACTCCGGAGCACTTCCCTCGGCAGCGGGAGGAGGGGTTGCCGCAGGCGGAGGCGACACATACGTCGCAGGAGGGCTAGGAACATATTGTGAATTCACGTTACCCCACGTTGCCATTGGAGGGGGCAGGGGGTACTGTGAGGCCGGATTGGGTACCAAGGTTGGAGGTTTAGGAGTATGAGTAGCAAGAGGCAACATTTGAGCTGTTGGCCCCTGAATTGAGGGTAACTGCGTAGTTTCCGGTGGAGTTTGCAGGTTAGGATTGGGTGGTGTGGTTGACACTCCCAATCCTTGAGTGGTGGAGGCTCCTCCTCCCTGAGGGACGGTGGTGGCTAGTGTGGGGTTTGGAGCGAGAGTCCCCAGGACAGCCATTATCCGTTCTAGCTGTGCAGATTGAGCTTTGAGAGCCTTCGCCTGATTCTGGATAGTGGCGTCCAAGGCTTCTAGCGTTGGAGCTTCACCGGTAGCTGTAGGAGTACGGCGGGTCTCCTCTCCCGAGGTGGTCTCCGTGGAAGGCGATCTGTTGCTGACATCATCCTCATGAGACATGGTTGCTTGCAATGGTAAGTTCACGTCGGGTTCACCAAAATGTGTACAAGAGAATCCTGCAGAGAGAACTCTGTGTACACCAAAGGCAGAGAATAGAAAATGGCACAGGAGATGTTGGGCTGTGTGTAGGGAGAGAGTAAGGCAATAGTACTGTGAGAGAGAGAGACAGGATTCTGGCAGAGCTTTCGCGTATCTCGGGTTGTTCTCCCCTGTATGGAAAGGTTAACGATCCTATATATAACGGAGAATGTGACCGTTGCAGTGTGGTTAATGCGCCCATCAATGGCGGCTTAATTACCTTAACCACAACGGCACGTTCGTCCGCGTATATAGGGACCGTGACAGCACGTTATCCGCATATACCGAAACCGTTATGGGGTTGACCGGGTCTGACCGGTTTGACCGGGTTTATGGAGCTCGTGCCATAAATCTCTCAAAAGCAGTTACTAGGGGTCGCGCGCGAGCTTGGCTCGCACGCGACAGGACTTACTCTAGCCTCCAACCACTAAGTCCCTACAAGTCCCGTGCAGTGGTGTGCGAGGGCCCTGTATCGCAGCCCCCACGTGGATCAGCGCGGCTGGTGATCCAGTGTGTGTGGAGCACAATATGGTGTGCTAGATGATTGCCACGTGGCCAAGATCTTTCTGTTCAGAAAGCACTATCTACAACTGGTAAGTTATTCGTTTCGTCTAGTTTATCAGCTTCGAATTGTTCTTCACTAGTTCGAATTCATACTGCTGGTGTAATCGCTGTTTGTGGAGTCGTTTCACACATCATGTGTGACAGTTGTGTGTGGAGTCAGCCCACAATCCTTACGCGCTTATAATGTGCGGAGTCAAGTGTTTGTTGTTGCCAACTGAATTCAAGGGAGACTTGGATTTCCAGCGTTGGGGTGCTACATGAATATTACATAAGCTAGGTCAGTGATGATATTATGTTGATCTGTGTGACATTCCTTATATTCTGTTAATCATACGATTTCTGATAGTATATTGTCAAGCACTAGTTGGTGCACGCAGCAGGGATATTCATCCTTCACTGATATTCATCTGTCCCAAGAAAAAATTTAGGTGTCTCTTGTCTCGTATCATTTTCTTTAATTGTTCGCTACTTTACGTTTTACGTTACAGTTATATTAGCATCTATTGTTATTTTTACGCCTGTTCTTGCTTAAATAATTTAGATCTTATTACTTTGTTAATTACCTACTATGTTAAAAAAGCAAGACAAATTCCTTGACTCTGCGTGTTAAGTATTTCGCTGTGTGATTTGTTATTACAGATAATTGGACACACTCGTACTCGTGTGAGTTATATTGTCATATGCCTCTATATGCACTTTTAGTACTAAGAACTCAGTTTTTAGAACAATTATTGTTCATTTATAAACCCTGATTTTGCTTAAATACTGGATACTAGATTTCGTATATAGTTTTTGGTTAACGTCTTCAGGGTATATGCTTAGGCGTCGCATCTAGCCCGACTTCATTATGGTAGTGACATTTGCGAAAAGACAATATGGGTCAGCTTGTACTGGTTGGTGTACTCAGCAACTAGGCGCTAGTACCACAACTCTTTAGGAGTTAATCCCTTCTGAGGGGTAGTCGACACTTATGGTCTAGTCGCCATGTCATTGGTCATCCTTGCCGGATGTGAATATGGTATTATCAATACTACGACTTCAGAAATTATCGTGTAAGAGTGAATTGTTGTTGGATTATCCAATGTTGGGAATGGATTTAAGGACTTTATATTAATCAAATGACTTTTCAAGATATAACCATTCAAAACTATTTCAAACTCTTTCAAACTTTCAACGTACTAGAAACTCGGAATTCTTTCATAAATTGTTATATATTTAATGTGATTACATATGTGTTAAGTTGACTGGTTTCACTCAAACCTATATCTGACTGTTTATTTTGCGTTTCTTGTTTTCTAAAATCCCGCATGTGAGCGTTCGGGACCAGGAGCATTGTACTATATGCAAAAAAATTAGTTGTGTTATATTAAAGAGTTTGAAAGTGGATATAGAGTCGATAGACGACAAACAAGCACATGAGTACGAATGTGTCTGATTTTCTATACCCGCAAATCGCGAGACATTGAAAGTCTATTAATTAAAGTCAATTGGATCGATCATTGACACAAACGGTAGAATAAATATTAGACAAGAAAAAAAGATCTAATATGTACTAATCAAGACTTCATAAAGATTGATAGTAGATGAGACGATATAACTGGAAAGTAAACGAGATCATGCGAGAGTTATATGAAAGTAAGAGATGCACGACACACACGATGTTTAGGGAAAAACATTCACTATGTTCTTCTCCTGAGAAGGACAGCTAGGATGAAAACCCCATCTACTGACCACAACCAGTGCTAAACAACTTTATTTCTACAAATTATTTGATACAAGATATATAACGAGATATCACACAGATTAGCTACTCACCACAATACCTTTACCTGCGTAGCTTTTGTATATTATGTAGCCCCCACGTGGTGGGAATCGAGTACCCCTTGAATCTATTTGGGAACTAGCATACCAACTCATGTATTGAGTTGGCAACCCGAGCTACACGTGAACCTCCTGTTCATGCTCGCACTCTAGGATTCTTTCCACCATAGTTTTTCAAGTAAACAACTTTATCATCGTTTATTTCATCAGTTAACAACTATGTCACAGGTAGATACTTGAACCAAGAACCTGCAAGGAATATGAGACTCTATACAAGCATAACATAATCTTAGACTCACATGCACATAGTAAACAACCCTAGAACAATGCTAAGATGATACTCTCTTTAAATCAATGCTTGTTATTCTTATTCGTATTTACATGCTTGGGTATATCTCACACAATATTTTTTGCTGATTTTTAAACTGTGGTGTCTCGTGTTTTCTTTCCACACCACATGTTTAGGTGATGGAGGCATGTTCTAGCTGGGGACGCGAATCACTTTGTTATTTTAGATAGTAATAATCACGCAAACTAATAGACATTCACTTTAGTTGGTAATGTTTTGTGCCCAGTTTGTGGTGATAGGTGTTGGATAAATTTACATGTAAATCCTTTGTTTATTAATGAATTAGTAGTTGGTTGATAATTGCCTTTAATTTAAACCTTGCACTACGAGAGGAATTCTCAGGTGCGGAGTGACATCTCCGAGTTCCCAGGGAATAAAATTTGGGGGTGTTATAAATTCAATGAGACTTAATGACAAAAGTTCCCATCAGTAATTCAATGTCATGCCGATTGTGCCTCCAAAGAACTGCACCAATGCGCAAACCAAAACACACTTAATAACGTGGCAACAAACAATGCGTGCACAATAACACGCCACCAATCAATACATGACCAACAACATGTAACCAACTAATCAGTTCCCAATAACACGCTATCAACCGCGTGCCACGAGACACGCTCCAAATGCTCCTACGCTTAGAGCTCAAGCCTGCACGCGTGACCTAGAGAACAAAGTCGTCCTCGTACGACGTCCCTCCACCTTGAACTTCATCATACGCAGATCCTTTGTTCTTGGGACAATTTCGCTTCCAATGAACCATGTCATGACGAAACAAACAAACGTCCAATGGTAAGTCGGATCTACCATAATTTTGATGTCCACCCTTACCATTTCCACCCTGACCATGAATGTGTCACCAACTTGATCTTCAAACTTTGATGCCTTGTGCCTCTGACGGGATTTCTTTACGCGTATGCGCAAGTGCACGGTCAAGTAATATAGGGGTGGTATTTCAACCCTGAGTTATCGATCCCACATGGACAGACTCGAGATTATGTAATTAGTTACTTAATTTAGAGTACTGTAAAAAGGAGGAAAATTGAGTGATAAATGAGTTCGTTACCCACAAACTAGTGACTAAATATTGAAATCACAAACTAATCTAATATTTTTGTATTTTTTTATATTTTAGAACAAAGATATGGAGAAACTAGGCAATCTCTAGATTTACTAGGGCTGTAGACGAATTTCGGTTCAGCTATGTAACACGCCAATCCTATTCTAGTTCAGCTGGGTAATAGGCTATGACAATATCCTGTCGGTCTCATGTCATTTTACGTCTCGGTTGACTATAATATTCTCTCGGTCTCATGTTTTCTACCGGTCCTTTCTAGCAGGTCATCTACTAGTACGATAACGGGTCATGTTGGTCCACCGTTTCACGAAACGACGGAATAATTCTACCGAATCTACCCACACTAGGCTAATCCTAACACTACTCATTTTTGGTCTCGGTGATTCGGGATTGTTTTCCACATCTCATCAAGGGTAGTTAAATTCGCTATCGCGCACTTGCTAACTACGTAGTATTTCCGAGTCATGACTCCATCAACACTAAGAATTAAGAACATCATGTGAACAATTGAACTAGAACAAAATTAAGCATTAAGAAAGATTCAATTTAAGAATAAACCCTAGTTTTATTGCATATCGAATCATAATCACGTCGTGTCAATAGACAAGATTTAACAACAAGTTCAAGGAACTAAGTATTCGTTCAATAAATTGAAACATAGAGCATGAAACAAAGATTCAAATCCGGGAAGATTAACCGTCTACATAACCCTAGGCTCTCGTAGAGACGCCTAGCAATTAGCTAATTGAAATCAACCAAAAAGTGCAATAATTTCTCCATACGAAAATTGAGAGAGAAGAAGAAGTGGAAAAAACTAGTTCTCCAATGGAGTTCTTGAGCCTTCTTCCCTCGTCTCCGTCGTCCTCCTCTTCCTCGTACGTCTTCTTGCGTCAATGGCCTACTCACGTCTCTCCCTTTTCTTTTCACATTCTCCTCCCTTTTTCTTAGATATAGGGTTTTATTAATTAATCACCAAAAGACTCTTAATTAATAACCCTGAGACCCCTCATTAATTCCGTGCGTGAAAGTGCTGATGCTGACTTCAGATCGCACGACCACAATTTCCTGATCGTGCGATCTGCTCTAGTCCTATGTTTGATCGTGTGATCTCAACAGCTTCTGATCCTATCTCTGGTCGTGTGATCTGCTCAGGTCTTATCTCTGACCGTGCAAACAGTGAGTTTTTAAATCTTTTCTCCTCCAAATTATGGCTAAGTATGAGGAGGGGGGTTAAAGTGTCATTACACAAACTTGATTAAATCACACTTGCCTCCCCTCTTCATGGCTCTACACTATTTTCTTCGCGATTTCTTCTCGTTTTTAGCTCCCGAATAATCTCCAACACTCGTTTCTCCTCTCCGCATCTCCCAAGCTCTGTTTCCTGTCAAAACAACACGAAACACAACCTGTGCGATCAAACGTGACAAAAATACATAAAATCATATGAGAAACGCTATGATTTACAAACTAATGCCTAGAGCTAAACTTCTACGTTTTCTCTCTAATCATATTGTAAAACAAAGATTATCAACCCGGAAATCACGCAAAACGATATAAACGTGCCAGAAATATAACTCTAATAGAGAGCTATCAGCCTCAATTCCCTTCTGTGCAACGCCGAACGATCTTCCTCTAGGGTTATCGTATCATTGCCAGCAACAAACGATTAAACGAAACCCTCAAAATAAGGAGGTAAAGACACCAACAATATCAATTTGTTTGCCACAGTATCCTCACTATTGCGCAGTTCAAGTAAAATAGTGTCGAGACTGTCTAGGTGATCACCAATATGCGTACCTTCTAACATTCATAGACCGAATAGTCATTGCTTCAACATCAATTTGTTTGCCCCAAATATCTTAGTGTAGGGATCCTCCAAATTCTTCCATAAGCCAGCTGCCGAGTTCTATATGCGACTCCAGTGATCACATGGTCCGCAGGGTCACAACCTGATAGTTGAAGGTGCCTTGTCCTCCATCTTAACAAACTCTGGTGTGATTTTATCAATGTGATTTGTTAGCTAGTGGCAACCACATAACTTGTAAATTCAACATTGATTTGCCACAAGCTAAACCCATTCTTCCCATCGAAACGATCAATCTTCGTCATGTTCAACATCACTCTTTACAAATCTGAATCCCAACGACCAAGCTATATACAACTTGTTAAAAAATGAGTGTGGAACCAAGAAAAGTAATGAAACGAAGAACAATACATATTTAACGTGGATCACTAGATTTTTAGGCTAGCTACATCCACAGCCGTAACAATCAATTTTTTATTGATGAGAGACCAAAAAAAATCAACCACACTACTATAATCCACAACCCTAACCCTATATATAGGGTATAATACAGACTTGTGTCCAAAGAACGGAGAAAACATTCCAAATCGAACAAGGAAACAACAAAACAGCCCCAAACCCAGTGTGTTCGTACGAACAGAATTAGAAACCCAATTTTTCGCTTCGTTCTTGCTTCCTCGCTTCGCCATTGCATGGCCGCTTTGCCCGCGTATTGGGTAGGTACTTCGAATCACCAAAAGCCTGACAACAAAATGATGCAATAATTCGGTAATCTTTTCATGGTGTTGTTGTGTAAAGTTTAGTCTACAAGGCTATGAAAATATTATCAAATTATTGCATCGTTTTGCTAACCAAATCACCGATTCAAAGTGACTCAGCGAATAGTGCAATGTGACAAACATGGCGGAACGGAGGTAGTAGTTCATTTCCATTTTTTTGTTTCAGAGATGGGTTTTCTCATCTTTTTTCTTGTATTTTATTGTTCTTCATTCATGTATCTCCTCCAACATGCTAATTCATTATTCTTATATGTATTTCTGCTTATGAAGTCTTATATTATGTTTTTCACTGTAACCGTTGCCAACCATCACTTCTACGCAAATTTAAAAATTTGCAAAAATGTTTAAGGTATGACCAACTACTCTCATATGTATTGTTGTGATAGAGTGATTTCTTAAAATAGCCAGCTTAGCATGAAGGATTGGTTGTGTAATTTTGTATTAAACACATAAAACGGACTAAGATTTTTGCAGCTTTAGAAATTAACATGAATCATTTATCTTCCACAAGTTCAAGTCAAGAAATGTGAACAATTTGTAACCAGTAAATGATATTGAACGAGACAAGAACAATTCAGAGAGCCTCAAGTTAAGGAAATTGATTTGTGTGGCTTCCTCTGTGGTAACCGTGTTTGCATGGCTCAACCAAACTTGAGATAAATGGTAGTTTGGAATGATTGCGCCTACAACTAGAAGTTTCTTAGGTCTTTGTATGTCGTTCTAAGGGCCAATAGTATACGTCTAGACTCATATGTTAGGTCTCTCTTTGCACGTGTAGCATGTACGTTTCTAGGGTTTTCCTTATCCCTGGTTTGCTTATTTGGGTTATCTTTCTTCGTTTTCATCTTCCCGCTGCTCTTTCATGTTCTTCATGTGTTCATTTCTGCCTTTGCTTCTTCCTATGGAGAACTACCCCTCACATTCTATTCCGGACCATCATATGTCTGATCCAAACTTCATACCCTTGCCACGGCGTGGTCCTACAATGTATGTAAGTCCAGCTGCAGTTACTTCCCTGAAGAACTTATGGTCTAATACTTTCATTGGAAAGTTTCTGGATGACCACCCTCCCCCTGTCTCAGTCATCCAAGAGGTTGTGAACACTCACTGGGGTACCCTAAATATGGTGGTGGTAGATAAAAAGCATGACATTTATTTGTTCTTGTGTCTAAGCCTAGATGACAAGGAGGATCTTTTAAGTGAGACTCTCCTATCCATTAAAGGAAAAGCTCTAGCCATTAAGGATAGGTCCCCTAATACAGTTCTAGCTGAGGTCGAGTTTCCCATGGTGGATGTTTGGATGCAGGTGCATGGGGTGCCTACGGAGTCTTTTTGTGTTTCAATTTGTTGAAGACCTAGGGAGACTTGCTGGGGATATTTTGGAGATAGACTGAAATCATTCAAGATTTGTCAATATGTATTTCTTCCGGATCGAAATATGTATTAACCCACATCAGTCACTTATTCCAGAAGCTTTTCTTCACCTCTTGGATGGTCCTCCAAGATGGGTCTATTTTCCCTATGAAAGGTTGTTTAAGATTTGTACGAAGTGCGGAAGGGTGGGACACAAGATGAATCATTGTGATTGGGAGGATTAAATGGTGGTGGATAATCTCAATGACAGGTTTCAAGCGGCTGGGTTTGCAAATGTCATTCCTATGATGATGGAGAATGAGCTCCCTATGTTTACTCCTAGACTTAGAGCCTATCGTCTCTATCGGCCAAATCGTACAACTGCGGTGTTGGTTCAAGATCAAAATGAAACCCTAGCGCCTATATCTCCATCATTTATACATGCATAGAAAAACTTGATCGTCATATATGAACCACTCCCCGTCAGATTCTTATTTCGAAGAGTTTGCATTGCATGGCTCTGTATTCACTTCACCTACCCCATCTGCCCAACTGTCGACAAACTCTGTTCTTTCACCTTTATCCTCCTCAACTCATACACCCCATATTGCTTCCCCTTCATCTGAACCCTACCATGTTTTAGACACTCTCCATTATGCCTCCCAGATTCTCAGTTATTTGATTGCTACGGGGGCATTAACTCGAGACATGCTAGAAGTAAATGCAGACCAGCATGACCCTTCAGAAGTCACTAAACATTCTCTGTGTTTAAAGCCACATGAATTGGAAGAAACATTCAAGCATGTGCGGATGGGAACCAGTGTCTACTTAATCAAGCTTTAATTGTTGGTGGTTCATCTCACGTCATTTTGCTTGCCCAACCAGTCTCTGGTGCCTCTTTAAGGGGAAGGAAGTTGTAGGGGAAGAAGTTTCGATGAAACAGGAGAGTGGAGAGTCCTCACTTCAGTTGAATCTTAACTTCTTGCATATGGAGAATATAGAGAAGGAGGTGTCAAAAGAGGAAATTATGAGAGGGGGAGTTATTGATCTGAAAGAAGGAAATGCTATGATTGGCCAGGAGACCCATGCATGTAATACCCTCTTTTTATTAAAAGAGTAATTTTTTGAATTTTCGTAGTTAAATATTAATTATACAGCAATAGGGGAAGTAGTTGTCGTTTCGAGAAGATTGAACTAGATAAATAAATACTTAAGTTGAGGTATAAGTTGTAGTTATTAGAAACATTAAATACTTACGAGCAATCTAATAAAAGTTAATAAAATAAAATAAAACAAATGGGTTTTTCACAATTCCCTAACCCTACCTGCAATCACGATTCCCAGAACACCTCTCCTCTCCTCCTCCCCCTTCATATACGGCTTCTTCTTTTTCCTCTCCTTCACACCCGACCAGCCACCACCACTGGCACCACTCTCACCACCATCACAACCACCACCTGCACCAGCCCTCTCTCTCTGCTCCCCACCCTCCCCCCCTCAATACTAGCAGCAGCAGCAGTAGCAGCAGCGGCACAAGGCCGCTGCCTTCTCCGACGCCGGCGAGCCCCCACCAACTCCGAAGGGAAACCACCACCACAGCCATCGCATCCTCCACCACCTATCTCTCCGTCTCTCTCCCTCCTCTCTGTTCTCTACGGCCAAACAGAAACATAGCCAGCAGCGGCAGTGGTCGTAGGTCACGCCGCCGGAGAAGACCGAAGGGATCACCACCGAGGCCACCACCACCACTACTCTCTCTCGCACTCTCATTTTATGGGCCATTACTATCTCCTGTCCTCCATCTCGAACGACCAGAAAGGAAAAGGGGCAGAGGAAACAGAGACCCGCTTCGTCGCCGCCGAAGCCGCCACCATTAACGCTGGCGACGAAGCTCGGCTTGAGCTAACGGGAGACACCCACCTCCTGAAATCAGTTCCATTAGCCTCCTGGGAGTCTGAGGAGCCCCTCAGCAACCTCAATCGGAGCCAAGAGCGTCTACAACGTTGCCGACAAAAATCACCGGCGACCCACTTGACGGCGAACCCGAACCGGCTCATTTCTCGACCATTCTTCGCGGTTTTCGATTTGGATACACACTAAATCCTCCTACGGTTCATTTTTTATAATCAAAATGCCATCTTGCTAGTTAAAAACGAATTCGAGATGTTTGGGTATGGGAGATTATACGTGTTCTTGCATTGGGGGTCGTTTTTGCAGTTTCTGAAACTTTAAGGGCATGTTGTGATGAATATAAAACAGATATTTGTAGTGTGGGGTAGTTGTTTGCAGTTTCTACATACGTTAGGGGATCCATTTTTAGTTTATATAAACTGTATACAAAATGTGAAATTAAAAATGTAATTTTTGGATTAAAATTATTTCCTAATATTTCTAAATATTATCTTAATTATGTAAAAGAAAATTTGGCTATTAAAATTATGTAGGAATTATTTAATAGAAAAATATTGTTGTTTCTCTTGAAAAATAAGCAACAGAACAACTACCAGGGGAATCGTCAGCAAAATGGGAACAATTTCGGGCACAACCAGCAGTATGTGAACCAACAACCTGCGAATCTGCAAATTGGATATAGGAACTTTGGAAACCATCCAAACAACGGAGGTAATGGCTATGGGAGGCAGCCAAATTACAACCAGGGGAATGCTAGATAGAATGGAGCCCAAAACTGCAACAACAACGCAGGCGCTGCAGTCAACAACAATGGAGCAGGAGGAGCTGGAGCTTAGAATGCCAATGTCGGAAGGATTGCTGTCATAACAAAGACTGAGGCAGAAGCTGCTCATGGAGTCACTGGTACATTTCTTATCCATGAAGAACCAGCATTCGTATTATTTGACATCATCATTTATTGAAAAACTGGGGTTGAATAAGTCATCTACCATATCCACTCCCGTAGCAACCCCTACTGGCCAACTAACAGTGTGTGACACCATATTTGAAGAAGTCGAACTGAAAATCCTATCAAGTACCCTACCAGACAATCTCATAAAGTTTGATCTCGGGGGTATATATGTTATTTTGGGGATGGACTGGCTCGGGATGTATCGAGCAGTTATTGACTGCTATGATCAGAAAGTTCGGCTGAAAGGACCTAAGGGGGAGAAGATCACCCATCGTGGTATCACAAGGGAGCCTCGCATTAGACTAGTGTCAGCCTTGACTATAGTCAACCAAGTGAGGAAGGGGAACTCTGCCTACTTGTGTTATATCCACGACGTATCCAGGAAGGAAAATCTACTGGATGAGATACCTGTTGTAAGGGAGTTCCCCGATGTCTTTCCAGACGAGATTCCATGTGACATCCCGCATAATTAAGTTTGATTAGGAATTTATTTTATTTAATTAATGATGTTTTGAGCTAATAAAGTTGGATGGTAAAATTTACATATTGGTTCCCAATAATCTTAATTTTGACAATTACTTAATTGTTATGAAATATTAAATCTAGAAAAGTAGTAATGTATGTATGTATTTCTAGTATTTGTAAAGTATTGCTATAGTATGTATACTTTGCATGTACATCTAGTGTAGGGGTTAGACACATAGTTACATATCACTAGGCAGGCTAGCTATCTATGTATAGTCACACCATGACTACTTGTGTTTCACACCATAGGCTTGTCTCCTTTACACTCTTCCCTAGCCATCTTGTTCAAAAAAATCAAATATTTCATGTGCAATCCCGGATTTGAGCAAAGAAGCCACAAAAACATGGCCAAAACTTGGTATTTTGCCATAGTATAGGTGTAAAACTTGTGGGAGTTGGATACCTATCAACCCTAGAGTCATTTTCAAATGTTACTCCACATATTAAACTCTAAAGATGGTAGCAAGTGTGTCATCTTTTTTGTTGTCCCAAAGTGTCTAGCTATGACCATGCTAGGACATTTCTTGCAAGCAAGTGTGACATGACAATGCACCATGTCCCTTGAGAATATTTAAGGCATTGTAGTTCAGCCCATCTCCCTCATTTCTCACACCCCCTTCTCTCTCTAAGAGTCACAAGAAGTCATCTTCTCTCTCAAATGAAGCCCAACCCGTTTTTGTGCTAAAACCTCCACAAAACACCATCAAAACTTCATATTATAGCCTCCAAAGTATGAAAAATTTGTGTCTAAGCTAGATAAAACCTTGGTGGGGAGTTCTTCCTTCATCCTACCCAAGGATTGAAGCTTGGAATCACTCTTTTGCTCACCATTCTTAATGTTTGAGGTAAATTGTTAATCTATTCTTTGATTCTTGCATATTCTTGTTTCTAGTGTCTATTAATATGGTAAATCATCTAATAATGTCCTTGCATGTGTCTATTTTTTCATATTCTTTTGGATTCATGGGTTCATCCACATGGAGGAAGATTTAGAAGAAGTTCATGTCTCTAAAGATGAGAGTTGTCTTTGATCTCCCTATTCCATAATCTTCATCCTTCCAAATCATGTATTTTTGCTCATCCTTGAAGGCTATACGCTTCGTATAGACTTGCATGTGCCTCTTCCATTCCTTCTTAGATCGAAAATTAAGTGGTTTCCCATACTTACTCGAAGAACTTTTGATTTTAAAAAAAAAAAACTTGGTCTTGTAATGATTCTCTGTTTTCGGACAGAATCTGTGACCTCATTTTGAGAGGCCACATCTCACACATAAAGATTCAGTTTGTGCTCTACCTTATATAGTTTCGAAGCCTTGTGTGTCTAATTTCATATCCAATTGATCTCATGCCAAAATTCATTGTAAATTTTCTGTAATGTCCGTTTTCGTAAAGTGTGTCTGGGCTGGTAATTGGGCTCGGGCAGATTGTGTGATCCGACTTTGAGAGGTCACCACACCCACATACGAGCTTGTATTTTTCTGAATTTTATATCTTTCTGAATCTCTATGTGTCTACTTTCATCTCCAATTGGTTTCATGCTAAAAACACTTTTAAATTTTCCGTAATGTGAATTTTCGTAAACTGTGTCAGGGCTGGAGAGTGGGTTCGCACAGATTGTGTCACCCAACTTTGTGAGGTCATTACTCCCTCCATACCAGCTTTTATTTTTGCTCTATCTTATACTGATTCGAAGATCTGTGTGTCTACTTTCATTTTCAGTTGGATTTATGTCAATATCTATTCTATATCATTCGAAATTTTAGTTTTCGTAAAGTGTGTCAAATCTGAAAAGTTCGTTTCTCACCGAGGGGCATGTGCTACTTTGGAGAATAATATTCCTTCGTTCATGCAAGTTAGGAGTTCATCTGAATCATATAGAGAGAGGCATATTATAAACCTTATTATTATCATAAAGCCACTAGTAATCACTTGAATTGATGTTGCCTTGTCCTTACGTGTTGAATTTCCATTTGTAGAGCCTCCTTCTTAGCTTTGCTCTTGGATTCTCGTATCGGTAGCTAGTAAGGATTTTATAAGCTAGGAATCGAGTGAGTACTTACCCAACCCTTTGGTAGTGCTATTATCATATATTAAATGTTTATGGGCTATGAGGTGGATATTGTCAAACTTGTGAATGGTGGAATGTGTTCTTAATAACTACTTGGTGATTTGTATATTTTGATTGGAGATATAGCCCATGTTTTAAAGCATGTTTATAAATGATATTCGTTAAAATGAATGTCCATGGTACGCTTTATAAATGTTTGGCCGAGAAGGTTGCCTTAATGACACTGTTGGACAGTACCCTAACAGCGGGGGATAATACATCGGTACAGTACCCTAACAGTTGGGGGATATACACCGGACAGTACCCTCCCGGCGCGGGGACAATAGACCGGAGGTCGATGCCCTGTCCCAGATATATAATATGGGATGAGCCGTTAACACGTGTGTTGTCATGACTTGTCGACTATGTTTTGTCCGAGGTAGCGATTCTACGCGGACTCGCCATATTTATGGCTTAGTGTCACAAATGAGATTTTAAATGGACAAAGTGTTGAATGAAAGGAGCCGATGGATCTTGTGGAAGGGGTCGAGGACCCAAGTGTTTGAACTAAATGCTTTACATGTTTACTTACTTGAATGCTTGCTTAAATTATATTGTTTAAATTATACTTTATCTATGTATGAACTGTGGAAGCAAGCATGTTTGAAACAACTTGACCATGGCATTTGGAACTTGTATATATTGTATATTTTCAAACCTAACAAAGGGGTAAGTACGTGCTCACCAGACTTTGCAGTCTGACAGGTTTTAAATGACCGCTCTTTCAGGTTCCGAGGAGAGGACCGAGCCAAGTAATCCAGCCGCATAATTTCATTCTCCATATCATGTTGAGAGAAGTTTCATGCTTTTGTGCTAGGCTTGTCTAAGACTCTCTTTTTGTTTTAAGTCTATGTGGTAGTACGTAGTATCTTTCTATGTGTAGCTATTGGAGATTTATCATGCACTCTTTAAAGACCATGTATGTTCGTATTTTGGTGGTGGGAATGTGTAACCCCATGAGGGGATATCCCGTAGTTTGTTTAATGGATTGTTGGATTTAATTATGGAACTTTTTGTGAATGGATTATGTGCAACCGTGACTGTACCTTGAAGGACTTGACGCTGAGATCGACGAGTACCATGGAGGATAGAGAAACATTTTATTCAATTCTCAAAGTTATATTTCCTTTTGTGAAAAACAAATGGTTTTGGATATAAGACCCCTTTTCATAAGCTTTCGCAATATATATCAGCTAATTCTTGAATTTCTAAACATTTTCACTCTCATCCACATGGTACGAGTTAGCCTTAGTGGTGTGTGACGCCTCGTTCCCGTTTAATTACGTTATTAATCGGGGTCGCGGGAGCGGGGTGCCACATTCCAGGGATGCCACCCAAACGAGAAGTGGAGTTTACCCTAGACCTAGCACCTGGGACTGCTCCTATCTCGAAGGCACCATATCGGATGGCACCATCAGAATTAAAGGAGCTCAAGGATCAACTGCTAGAACTCCTGGAGAAGGGGTATATACGACCAAGTGTATCACCCTAGGGAGCACCAGTGCTTTTCGTAAAGAAGAAGGATGGAAGTCTGAGGCTATGCATTGATTACCAGGAGTTAAACAGTTCCACCATCAAGAACAAGTATCCTCTACCCCGGATTGACGATATGTTCAATCAACTACAAGAGGCCAGTGTTTTCTCAAGGATTGATTTGAGTTCAGGTTATCATCAACTTCGGGTAGCCGAGAAGGATATCCCGAAGACTGCTTTCAGAACCAGATATGGCCATTATGAGTTCCCGGTGATGCCATTTGGCCTGACCAATGCACCTGCAGTGTTTATGGATCTGATGAACCGGGTAATGAGGCCATTTCTGGATCGATTTTTAGTGGTATTCATCCACGACATCCTTGTGTACTCGAAGAGCGAGGAGGACCACGAGGAACATCTTAGAGAAGTACTGCAAACTCTGAGACGAGAACAGTTGTATGCCAGGCTGTCTAAGTGTGAGTTTTGGCTAGATCGTGTTCCATTCTTGGGTCACATCATTTCAAAAGAAGGGATATCAGTGGACCCAAGGAAGATCTCAGCAGTTAAAGACTGGCCAACACCGAAGAACGTGTCTGAAATAAGGAGTTTCCTTGGCTTAGCAGGTTACTACCAACGCTTTGTGAAGGACTTCTCCAAAATTGCCAGGCCGCTGACTACATTGACGAAGAAGGCATTAAAGTATCAGTGGGACGACAGCTGTGAAGAAGCATTTCAGACTCTAAAGGAAAAGCTGACTACGACACCAGTATTGGCTCTACCAAACAACTCCGGCGAGTTTGAAGTGTACAGCTATGCATCGAAGAAGGGGCTAGGATGTGTGCTTATGCAAGAAAGAAGGGTAACTGCCTATGCCTCAAGACAATTGAAACCCCACGAGGAGAACTATGCCACGCGTGACTTGGAGTTGGCAGCAATATTCTTCGCACTGAAGATATGGAGACATCATCTGTACGGCATAGTTTGCAAGCTCTATACGGACCATAAAAGCCTGAAGTATATCTTCACCCGTAGGAGCTGAACAACAGACAAGGAAGATGGCTAGAGATTATCAAGGACTATGACTTGCGTATTCAGTACCACGAAGGAAAGGCAAATGTGGTCGCCGATGCGTTAAGTCGAAAGTCCAGCCATGCGGTGAATGCCATGTTAGTCTTGCCAGAATGGCTATGCCACGAGTTCAGGAAGCTCGAAATTGAAGTAGTGGAACAAGGAACAGTGCATGGCCTACTTGGAAGCATGACAGCTGTGCCAGACTTCTTTGAGGAAATAAGAAACAATCAAGCCGGAGACGTGAAGCTCGAAAGGATCCGGAAGAAGATTGAAACAGGAGAAGCCAAAGACTTCAAGATTCATGATGATGGAGCATCCGCTACAAGGGAAGGTGGTGTGTACCGCAAAAGTGAGCATAAACCAAGGAGAAGTTAATGAACGAGGCACACAACACACCTTATTCTGTTCATCCTGGGGGCGACAAACTCTACAAGGATTTGAAGAAGACCTTTTGGTGGCCAAACATGAAGAGGGAAGTAGCCGAATTCGTAGCCCGATGCTTAACCTGTCAGAAAGTGAAGTTCGAACACAAGAGGATGGGAGGCTTAGTTCAGCCATTGGATGTACCAGTTTGGAAGTAGGATTCCATCTCGATGGATTTCGTAATTGCCCTGCCAACGTCAGAATGGACTCAATCAGATATGGGTAGTAGTGGACCGGTTGACCAAGACAGCAAGGTTCATTCCAATGAAGGACACATGGAGCATGGAGCAAAGATCTAATGCGTATGTAAAGAACATAGTAAGATACCATGGGGTTCCGAGTTCAGTAATCTCAGACAGGGACCCTAACTTTCTCTCGCATTTCTGGAAGGCCCTTCAAGAAGCGTTGGGAACCCAACTAAGATTCAGTACAGCATTCCACCCAGCTACGGATGGACAAACAGAAAGGAACATTCAAACCTTGGAAGACATGCTAAGGGCTTGTGTTATGGATTTCCAAGGATCATGGGTTGACAAGCTACCACTGATAGAGTTCTCGTACAACAACAGCTACCACTCCAGCATTCGCATGGCACCCCACGAAGCTTTGTATGGGAGGAAGTGTCGAACGCCCCTATGTTGGAGTGACATCAACGAGACACTGGTGTTAGGCCCACAAATGATTGAGGAAATGACAGATCAAGTACGACTCATCCAGCAACGAATGAAGGAAGCACATGACAGACAAAAGTCCTATGCAGATCAGAAGAGAAGACCATTAGAGTTTCAAGTGGGTGAAAAGGCATTTCTTAAGGTTTCGCCTACAAAGTGAGTAGAAAGGTTCAACCAGAAAGGGAAATTGAGCCCAAAGTTTATCGGGCCATATGACATTCTGGAGAAAATTGGAGAAGTTGCTTATCGATTGGACCTACCATCTAAATTGGGGCGAGTTCACAACGTATTTCACGTATCACAGCTGAAGAAGTATGCACCAGACCCATCTTATGTGTTGGATCCTGAACCAGTCGAATTAGACCCGTCTCTAACTACGAAGACATCCTGTGAAAATTCTAGATGCTAAGACAAGGACACGCGTACCAAGAGCGTCAAGCTGGTAAAAGTTTTATGGACGAACCATCAAACAGAAGAGGCTACTTGGGAAGCAGAGGACGATATGAGGTAAAAGTATCCACACCTCTTTGTAGAAGTAAACTGAGTTCCGGCGACGTCACTCCTCCAAGGGGGAGAGGAATGTAACCCTTTAGTTTTCTGACCTTAATTCGTGTGCCGCATCGAACCAGATATTAATTAAATTAACATTTTGCGTGTATTGCATGTCATATTATGTGTGTTGGCTGTTACGATATGTAGAAAATCTTATAGTGACCTTTCGTGGATTAATTGGCTTAAGCTTCGAGGACGAAACTCTATTTAAGGGGGGAAGGATGTAATACCCCGTTTTTATTAAAAGAGTAATTTGTTGAATTTTCGTAGTTAAATATTAATTATACAGCAATAGAGGAGGTAGTTTTCGTTTCGAGAAGTATGAACTAGATAAATAAATACTCAAGTTGGGGTAGAAGTTGTAGTTATTAGAAACATTAAATACTTATGAGCAATCTAATAAAAGTTAATAAAACAAAATAAAACAAATGGGGTTTTTCACAATTCCCTAACCCTACCTGCAATCACGATTCCCGAACACCTCTCCTCTCCTCCTCCCCCTTCTTATACGTCTTCTTTTTCTTCCTCTCCTTCACACCCGACCAGCCACCACCACCGGCACCACTCTCACCACCATCACAACCACCACCTGCACCAACCCTCTCTCTCTCTGCTCCCCCCCCCCCTCAATACCAGCAGTAGCAGTAGCAGCACCGGCACAAGGCTGCTGCCTTCTCCGACGCCGGCGAGCCCCCACCACCTTCGACGGGAAACCGCCACCACAACCATTGCATCCTCCACCACCTATCTCTCCGTCTATCTCCCTCCTCTCTGTTCTCTCCGGCCAAACAAAAACAGAGCCAGCAGCGGTAGTGGCCGTAGGTCACGCCGCCGGAGAAGACCGACGGGATCACCACCGAAGCCACCACCACCACTGCTCTCTCTCGCACTCTCACTCTCTGGGCCATTCCTATCTCCTGTCCTCTATCTCGAACGAACAGCAAGGAAAAGGGCAGAGGAAACAGAGATCCGCTTCGTCGCCGCCGACGCCACCACCATTAACGCCGGCGACGAAGCTCGGCTTGAGCTAACGGGAGACACCCACCTCCTGAAATCAGTTTCATTAGCCTCCTGGGAGTCCGAGGAACCCCTCAGCAGCCTCAATCCGAGCCAAGAGCGTCTACAACGTTGCCGACGAAAATCACCGGCGACCCACTCGACGGCGAACCCGAACCGGCTCATTTCTCGACCATTCTTCGCGATTTTCGATTTGGGTACACTCTAAATCCTCATACGGTTCATTTTTTAAAATCAAAATGACATCTTGCTAGTTAAAATCGAATTCGAGATGTTTGGGTATGGGATATTATACGTGTTCTTGCATTGGGGGTCGTTTTTGCACTTTCTGAAACTTTGAGGGCATGTTGTGATGAATATAAAACAGCTATTTGTAGTGTGGGGTAGTTGTTTCCAGTTTCTACATACGTTAGGGGATCCATTTGTAGTTTATATAAACTGTATACAAAATGTGAAATTAAAAATGTAATTTTTGGATTAAAATTATTTCCTAACATTTCTAAATATTATCTTAATTATGTAAAAGAAAATTTGGCTATTAAAATTATGTAGGAATTATTTAATAGAAAAATATTGTTGTTTCTCTTGAAAAATAAGCAAAATAAAAGTATATGTTGTTGAATAAATATTTTCAAGTGCTTGTAAACTAGTGTTTTGAGTAAAATAAGTTATTTGGATAATGGTGATAAAATAAAATAAGTTAGAAACTAAGTTAGGAAATAACTAATCAATAGACTCTTTAATTAGGAAACCATATTACTCTTGTTTAATTAAAATTGAATATTTTTCCTATATACTTGAAATTATTTATCCAACATAATTTATATATGTCTGACTCAACACTTGTATTTATTTGAATTGTTCTTATCTTATAGTATGTACATATATTATTAACAAATTATTAGCTACAATTAATTTAGCATAAATAAAACTTTGTGGTCGCCTAAATGAATAGGATGTATAATAATTTGTTATTTCCCAAATATGAGTGTGAATATTTAATATACAATTTCTTACTCAATAATTTAACAAAATAGCAATTATATAAGTCGCAATATTTCTATGAGAAAAATAAATAAATAAATAATAAATAAATAAATAAATAAATAAATAAATAAATAAATAAATAAATAAATAAATAAATAAATAAATAAATAGCTGTTTACGTCACCGATTTATTATATAAATATTGTATGCTAGTAATTAATGGGGTTATGGGGCAAATGAGACTTGTTAGGATTATAGCAGTCCACACATCATACTTGAACTTGTGATTGACTTAGAAATTATAACTGTAGGTGACGAGTTCGTAGACGAGGGTTACATCTGCCTGTGAAAGCTGACGTGATAATTGATGTGTTATCAAGGTGAGTAAACATGCCAAGTCTAGCGCGCCCAGCTTCTTTCGTGTTGAAATATAATTTTATAATTTGTCTCAAAATGTGTTTTGTGACTTACATGCTTTACGTGAGTGGAAAGAGTTGTGCGGGGAAAACTTATTATTATTGTCTTGTTGGCTGTAGCCACTCGGCCTGTGATTATTATTTTCGTGTTGGCTTCGTCCACTCGGCCTGTGATTATTATTGTCCTGTTGGCTTTGTCCACTCGGCATGTGTATTTTAACCCGGTCGCAACCTGCCGGGTCGTTCCATGTACTCACCTCTCTGGCCGCAAGAAGTCTTACGGGGGTGCCGGCACTTAAGGTCTTGGATGCTTTTGATGGATTATTCTTCCCTGTATCAACTAATGGATTTCATGGTTTGGATATTTGATATTAATGGAATTTAAAATATTGAGTTTTTATGGTTTGGATATTGGATATGAATTAAATTATGATTATTGGAGGTTTTCTAAAAAAATTAACAGAACTCGGGAATGTCTCACTATTACACCGTCTTTTTACTTCCGTTGTATTTCCATTTGAAGTTAAATACTTGTGAAATATTTATTCTTCATCCATTTATTTTTGTTACTTGAGTTAAAATATCCCGTCTCCGATTTACATGCTTGGGTGTTATTCACTCAGTATTTCATTGCTGACTTTAGAAAATGCGGTTCCTGTTTTAATTCCCACCGCAGGTGTAGATGGAGAAGGCTTGGCTTAGGAAGGGGGAAGCGCGGACTCATCTAGTTTTATCAGCACGCCTAGTAAATCGAACTCTTAGACTTTTCAATTTGTGTAATAATATTTTAAGACAATGTGTGAAACTTTTGTCATATGTAATATATAATTGTGGCAGTGTTTGTTCTCGATTTCCGCCATTTCATATTGAGTAGCATCCACCCGGGCTCTCCGGTCCCGAACGGAAAGTCTAGGAACCAAGGGGTCTTACAATGCATGTGGTGGAGATATAAACTCTTTTGTTATAGTACCAGTCTATGATGTTCAGCTCTTAATTGCTTTGCCGGTGTTTTAGGTTAAGGCACCGAAGTTTGGAGGAAGTTCAAATGATGCACAATCTGACATGGGAGAGAAAGGTGAAACTATCCAGGATAGGGCTGCAAGGAAAATTGCTGAACTGGAGAAGCTTATTGGTGAAATGGAGGAGCAGTACAAGACTGATCAGAGAGAGATCATCGTCCTTAGTGATGATGAAGATATGGATGAGGTTGATGTTGTAAAGGCTGTGGAAGAGACTGGGGAAAGGAGATTGATCTTTCCACCAAAAAAGAGGAATAATTAGGAAGAGGATTCGCAGGATCGCTTGGGTAAGAAACTTTGCATTCCTCCTGTTCCCCATCTCACGAACCCTCTAGGTACATGTCCCTTATGTCCTCCGTCATTACATACTTTGTGCATGCCTCCTTCAAATGTTCCCCTCCATGACTTTCCGTGTATATTCTCTCTGGTGTAAATCCATTTTGGGGTTAGATCTCCCACCTTATATGATTTCATGCTTGAATGGGTTCAGGAATGTTGTCCCAAAGCAACCTCTCCAGTTGTTATGAGTCTTCTTGCTTGGAACTGCAGGGGTTTAGGTCAGAAACGTACAGTTCTAGACCTTTTTTCTCTGACCAAAAGATTTCATCCTTCTCTGCTTTTCCTTTTCAAGACGAGACATTTTGTTTCTTTTGTTGATTCTAAGTTATGTAAACTAGGTTTTATGTTTGTAGAGGTTGATTTGTTGGGGGCTTCCGGTGGCCTCTGGGTGGGATGGAAGCCTCCCTATAATGTCAAGACTTGTCATGTTTCAAAAAACTTCATCCTTCTTGAGATGATGACTCCTCACTTACCTTCATGGTTTCTTGGTCTCCTTTAGGGACACCCAAACAGTGCTCACAAAGACAATTTTTTACAGGAGATTGATTCAATCATGCATGATCCCACTCCGCCCTTTCTTCTGTTAGGATATTTCAACCAGATTCTTTCAGCCTCTAATATGAGTGTTCTTTCGATTTTTATTGATCAAGGAGCTACCACTCTGAAAACTTTTCTTTCCAATTGGGATTAGTTGAGCTCAAGCATTTTGTTCCATGATTTACATTGCCAAACAATAAAGCTACCTCTCAGCCCACTTCTGAGAGACTGGATAGAGCTTGGCTATCCCCTGCCTGGCAGCAACTTTTTCTCTTTGCCTATCAAGAAAACTTGGGTTTCTACTCTTCTGATCACTGTCATGTGCTGGTAAGAACTCAGCTATTGTTAGGGGCTTAAAAAACCTTGAAGGTTTGAAGCTTGGCGGGCTAATCATAAAGTTGTCTTTGATTTAGTTAAATTTATTTGGACCTTGCCAATTTTCAGGATCCCCTCTCTTTCTCACTCGGCAGCTCTTTAATATCACTATGAGAACCTTGGTTTTCTGGTCAAAATATACCGGGCTTCTACAGAATATGATTTATCAGGCTAGGAGGGAAGCTCTGTATTTTCAGGCCTTATTACCGAATCAGCAAGCACTTGCAGATTTTGTTAAGGCTACGCAACACCTTGACCGGTTGTTAAGGGATAATAAGACTTATTGGGCTCAGAGATCTCACTAGAAATGGTATAAGTGTGGGGATAAGCATACAAAATTCTTCCCTGCTCCAAGTAAGATATGTAGAAATAGGAATCACATCTCGAGCATCCATAATTAGGAGGGCCAAGTCCTCACTGAGGAAACTAACATTCAGGCTCACTTTCCGAGTTTCTTCAGAAGGCTTTATCAGGTCGATGACCACCCAGAACCTTCTAATCACTTCTCTATCCACGATAACATTCAGCCTTCCGTTCAACCTTATCACGTTGAGATGCTTCTCGCGCCCTTCACGGCTGAGGAATTCAGGATATTAGTCTTCAGCATGGAGCCTCTAAAGGCCCCTAGTCCGGATGGAATCCCACCCATTTTCTTTCAGAGGTTCTGGCACATTATCTCTGTCAATGTTACCACAATTTTCCATTCTTTTTCTAAACTCTGGCCACATGCTACGAAAGACCAATAGGACCTTGCTTGTTCTTATTCCTAAAAGTGATAATCCCCCGTCAGCTAAAGACTAGGCCAATAAGTCTTACCGATGTGTGACACGATTTCTTACGTGTATACGCAAGTGCACGGTCAAGTAGTAAAAGTGGAGTATTTTACGAATCCGAGTATCGAACCCAAGGGAAATAGACGACTACTAGCTAATTAAGAATCAATTAGAAGATACCTAAGTAACCGGTAAGAAGTGGTTTGATTTTGAATGTTCGTCGCCCACAAACAAGCGACTAAATAAAATGAATGTAGAGACAATATTTCTGTATTTTTCAATTAAAAGAATTTAATCGAAGTATGGAGAAAACTAGGCGATCTATGAATCACCTAGGGTCTTTAGACAGTTCCGGAATTTGTATTGAAACACGTTACGCACTAACTGATTATGCCGGGTAATAGCACTTACAATCTTCTGTCGATCTCATGTAATTTTACGTAACAGTTTACTTTGGGTCCTGTCGGTCCACCTCCATCTACCGCTACGTTCTAGCTGGCTAGTCAACTTCGTTCACCGGGTCCTGTCGGTCCACCGATTCACTCACCTAAATAGTTCAACCGAATCTACCCACACATGACTACTCCTATTCATCTCGCCTATCGGTCTCAATGATTCGGGAATAAAAACATGATCTTATTCGTAACCGGGTTAAGTCTGTATCGAGCACCCACCTAGTTCACTAACAACTCCGGTTCGCGACTCCCTTGTTGCTAAGAATTAAGCCTGGATCATGATTTCTAATCAATTAGTTTGTAACATTAAGCTATGAATTCAACTAGTTCATCATCTTCATCTAACATGGTCATTCCATTCATCACTAACACGTGTCAATAGCCTTAGATTATGGATTCACAATACATGATGAAGAATAATAAACATTAATTGGATCAAACGCATGAATCAATCAACAAAATCCGGAAAATAAGTCTAAGTCATAACCCTAGGCTCTCCATAGAGCCTAGCAAAGAAATTAGCTACTCATTGTTATGCCAAAATCACAAGTATTCTCCATAGCATGATAAAGAGAGGGTAAGAGAAGAATCAAACGATGAAATCGCCAAAGCTTTGGCGAATCCGTGCAATCCCCAAGCTCCTAGGTGCTCTCCAATGGCTCCTGTACGTGAATAATCTCCTCCTTAGGTCGTCTGCCCCGTTTTTTACCAGCTGGGCACGTTTTTTAATGAAAACTAGCCGAAATTGCACTTCAGCCCCTCTACTTTGTAATTCCCGGACATAATTATTTGCTGATTTTGCGCAGGCTGTATCTCCCTCATACGGACTCGTATTCAGGCCTACCATATACCGTTGTAAATCTACAGATGTCTACTTTCCAATGCCGAAAGAATTGCATCAAAATTCTTTGTGGATTTTCCTGGGCATCGAAAAGAGTGCAGGCTGGTCTTGTGTGACTTTTCCAACTTTTCTTCGTTTGTGCGTCTCCTTTTCTCCTCTTCATCTAGCTCCATTCCAAGCATATCCAAGCATCTCATAAGCTCCATTGCACCTCTTTAACCTCAGATATACAACACTAAACAACCCGTGCAATTATCATAGCAAATATAAGAGAAAACATGCACAAATAGGCTAGAAACACTACTTTTCACTCTTAGGCTTGTAAGTCATCAATTCCACATATTAACGCACATATAACATATAAATCATGTGAAATAAGCCTATTAAAAGTAATATGGAAGTATAAAAATAACTCCTAAAAGGAGTTATCAAATACCCCCACACTTACCTATTGCGCGTCCCGAGCAACAAATCAAAATCCAACCACATTCTCACTTCATCTTCCATTCCACCAACATGATACGAGTCGCGACAATTGCATACTTACTAGAAACACCGTTGCATACAAATCTTAACTAGCCAGCTCGACCCAAACAAAGACTCAATACATGACTCAACCATGCAACAATATGATGCAATGCAATACTATGACTCAATTCTAAATAATCACAAATATACACAAACGCCATTTTTTTTTCTCTTTTTGGGTGAGATCGGGCAATCTCAATAAGCAAACTGGTAAGTCATCAGGCTCTCATATCCCCTTTGGAAACTCTACAACCTCCATGATCGGCAGAACTTGCGGCCAGTTTCGTTAGACAGAACAAGAACGAGCACTTAATAATTTTCACTCACACACTCATCGGACATATCCCTAGTACTTACCATCCGAGCTATTTATCCACGGGTTAAAACTGTTGACGGCTTAGGACGGGTAGGATAGGATATTTAGAAGCGTATTCCTAGACGTCATGATCTAACTCACAAAACCCGATTCTCACACTCCCTCACCAAAATCCAAGGAACCACACCGAATCTCACTACTCCGGCCCTCATTCCCTCAATCTTGGTGCAACGCCGTTCTCGCGGCCACAAATGTGAAGAAGTGATCTCGAACAATAGCTAATCTCCCCGGTCTTCAATTTCAAGCTTGCTCCTTTATTCCCTTTCAATTTCACTTTCACGTTCTATTTTACTTTTTTTTTCTTTCTTTTTTTTTCATTTCCACACAATAACATTAAGCACATGGAGCCGACAATACGATAGTAATATCCGAGGAGATCAAATGTCAAAATTAGATAACATGGGGGTGGAATGTGTCAAATTAGTGATGTAATAACATAGATGTCGACACCCCCACACTTGATGCAAAGCAAATCACGAACCCAGTAGTCAATGGGTAAACGTGCTTTTTCAACCGATCCTCCTCATCACCTAAGATATAGAGAATAACATGAAAAACTCGCACGTCCTCCTATAATATCAATCAAACCCACCTCCTATCGTGCAGAAAGAAAGTCACGCACTACGGCACCCACCTGTGATCGTGGTGTAAGGACACAATTCACCACCACACCGAAGTGTGATGCCGTCTCTAACTCACCCTCACATCCCCTCAAACAATGACATGTAAGAGAATCCACGTGAATATATCCACTCAGCACACCCTCATCGAACCTCCCTAACTCGACTCCCTCTATCATGACGCATAGGAAATGGCCATTCTAACAAGTGATGAAAGTCACAATGAAAAGCTTCCTAGGCTAGAGGCTGTGAATAAAAGGGGTAAATGGATCGAAGAGGGTAACTAGTGGACCTAGGCTGTGAGACGGGACGTGAGGTCCCCATAAAAGTCACTCGCACGACTGTTCCGTTGCCACTACGAGGAGGGTTGCCGACTACCTAAATGACGGCGGTGTAGTACTAGTAGGATATCTAATCTGAGAGACAGTTACTTGCATTTCTAGTGTGCATTAGCTCTATAAGTCTTCCTACTCCAGATTCTCGCGTCTCTGCCTCACTTCGGATCTTCATACTCCTAGGGAATTCTATCATTAATCCCTCGCCAAGTTCAACTCATTTTGATTGCCCTTTCTCTTAAAAAAAAATCATTTTTTAATTTTTTATGGATTTTTCATTTTTTTTTCACTAAGTCTTACTCTATATGCAAGGCCAGACACGAAAGAAGACTCGAAACTGACTCACTTCGGTAGGTGGACTCAATTAAATAAACGTGCAAAAATCAACCGACTAACACATATATACACCGCTAATACATCACCATACGACACTATAAATAGACACGACATGGACCACGAATACGACACAATACGAACTAACAATCTACATGCTGACAGGTTAATGCAGACACAGACTGGCTAGTCAAGACTAAAAATCCCCCCACACTAGAATGCGTCGTTGTCCTCAAATGCGAGGGGCAGTGAATCTACTAAGGAACCTTGTCATCTTCTTACTCCTAAACAATTTCATTGCACAAGAAAGTTGCAGTTCAAATTTAGATATTATATTTGCTACGTGCACGTGACAAGGAGTGTAGACAAATCGAGCAATCACATGCAGATTTCAGACAAATTCAGCTGTCAATCCAGTAAATCCTATGCAAGTGCCTAAACTCAATTAAAATAGAGAATTTAGTGAAACCTGAAGCCTTGGAGTTCCATTCTGACGAGGCTTGTTCGACAAAATCAGTCAAAAACGGTACGGTTGACTGATTTTTCAGTAACTTTCGCGATGTGAGATTTTTAGCTCTTTAGCTTCCCCTTGGTGTCCCCGTCAAAACCCCGAAACCGGTTTGTTGAAATTTCAAACGATGGAGAACGAATCGACGATTCTTCGTTCTAGGGCTTGGACTTCCTTCTTCTCCCCCACACTTGTCTCTTGTAAACTAGCACAATTGGTTTCACAATAGTTGTAGAGGAGCTTGAGGCGAGCAAAACCCCTGTCTTGATTCTGAATTTGAGCAACTTCTTCAAATTGTGTTCTTGAGCACTGAGAGAACTGACGAGAGAGAAGGACGACGGATTGATCTTTGTTTCTGTCGTTCTGTGGTTTGACCCGTAAGGGAAGCTCTCTTTATTCCTTTTAATTGCTGAAAAAAATACCACAGTGCCCCTCTTTAATGATCGGCGTTTGTTGTGTTTCTGATCCTGCGATCACCATAAGGTGATCGTGCGATCTGCTTTGGTCGTGCGATCTTCTCCTTGATCGCCAATTCCAGTAAGTTTCTCACTTTTTGTTGCGGCAAAATTTTTCTAAGGTTGGCTGCTGATCGTGCGATCACTATTTGTGATCCTACGATATGCTTTGATCATAGGATCTCCTCTGTGATATTATACTCCAGTAAGTTGCTCAACTTTTGCCGTTGGAATTTCTTCTAAGTATTCACTGCTGATCCCACAATCTAACATGTTGATCATGCGATCTCCTGGCAATTTTTCTTCAACTATTTTTTTTTGATCCGCTTTGTTTGCTTAATCTTCACGGTTCCTTAGCTTGAATTCCATGTTCCTCTTCTGTTCTTGAGCTCATTTTTTTTTTCGTGACACGCTTCCTAACATCCTCGGGAATCTCGTCGTGATCGCATCTTTCTCGTTCCAATTCCGCCTTTCTTTTACGTCCGAACTCCGATGCGCGCATTTCCATGCGAGTCTACGCACATCAAGAAGGGGAGTCTGAATCGCGTAATAACCTGTAAACATGCGGAGACTCAATTCAAATGTCAAATTCTCGCTCTCTCACCCCTCAGATAACAAAACGGAATTAAAAACGTAAACAACAGTATTTAAAACACACTATCTAAACTAATGCATAAAATACGTTGGGTTGCCTCCCAACAAGCGCTTGTAATTTACGGTCGACGGCCCGACCCAGTTACCTCTGCCACCTCACGAGGGTGGTCTGGCACATTGTGCCGCTTCCAGCTTAGCTTTCCTGTGTTGGATTTGAAGCACTGCTTCATGTGCGTGCACCGCTGATGGCTTATTTCTTTCCCAGTAGTCAGGTGGATCCCCTTGCGACAACTCTGGGATTTGACGCTTCACTTGTACAGCAAATGGCACACCTGGTTGATACTCCCATGAACACTGGGGTGACGGTTTGAAGACCCGAAAAGTCTCCATGTCATCATGTACCCTCATAATCAGTTCTCCATTCTCTACGTCAATGAGAGTACGACCAGTTGCCAAGAATGGCCTACCCAGAATTAGCGGAACATCACCTATTGGCATATCCAATATAACAAAATCAGCCGGAATGATCAGACTTCCGACCCTCACTAGCACATCTTTAACCATCCCACATGCTTTCTTGGATGACTTGTCTGCAAATTGGAGTGTTATAGGTTTTCGGGGGCTCCCCCACACCTAACTTTTTGAATACCGACAACGGCATCAAATTCACGCTCGCTCCCAGATCACAGAGAGCTCTTCCAGTGTAGGAATCACCCAATGTAGCCTCAATGACAAAGCTACCTGGATCCTTCTTTTTCTTAGGTAACCCATGCAAAACACATGAACTAACCTGTTCATTTAAGTTTACTCTCTGAAATTCATCCACCCTTTCTTTCCAAGAACTACATCTTTAATAAATCGAGCATACTTAGGCATCTTTTGAAGTGCCTCAATCAATGGGATATTGATATGCAATTTAGAGAAGACATTCAAAAAGCGCTTGTATTCCTCAGAATCATCCTTCTTCTTCCTAGTACGTAATGGAAATGGTAGTTCTGAAGGAGAAGATGGAAGTGGTACCTCGGTAGATTTCTCTGCATCCTGGTACGTAATGGAAATGGAATCATGCCCTTTGATTGGGGGATCATAACAGGTGTCTTCTCAAAATCGAAGACTTCATGTTCCTTCGCTTTTGAGGCTTCCGCTCTCGCATGACTCGGATATGGAGGATCTGTAAGTGCAATACCACTTCGAGTGGGGATGGCTTGAGCCTGTCCCTCTGATGTGTCAACAATGCTACCCAGTGCCCTTTGTTCAAGTTGTTCCTTTAGATCTTTTATTTCTGCTTGAGCAACTTGAAGTGCAATTTCTACAGAGCTGACCTGTGTGGACATGTCTGTCATGTGCTGAGCCATCGTCTTTATTATCCCTGTCATATCGGTCAACTCTAATGGTGGTATTGGCTGTTGCTGATGCATCTCTGAAACATTTGCTTCATGCACTACCTCTACCGCATTCACCTGAACAGTGTTATAAGCCATCTTTTCATCTCTTACCAGTTCCATGTGCCTGTACTGGTAATCCATGCTCTCTTCTTGCTGAACCAAGCATCTCATCAATGCATATGCCCCTTCATGATCACAGTTAAATAAGAAGTTTCCCCCAGCTTCTATATCCATTTTGTCTCTATTGGGCTGTCCAAGTGAATCATAGAAGACCTGGATTAACTGTCGCTTGTCAATACATGGTTGGGACATCTACGTAGCAAATGATTGAAGCGATGCCATGCTTTGAAAAGTGATTCTTCTTGCTTTTTCCTGAACATCCAAATCTCATTCTAAAGCTGAATCACACGTGAGATAGGATAGAACTTACTCATGAACTGTGCCACACACTCTTCCCACGTTTTGATTGAACAGGATGGCATAGAGTCCAGCCAATCCATAGCAGCTCCCTTGAGACAATGGGGAAAGAGCATAAGTTTTAGTGCTTCAGATGTGACCCCATTATATCGGATTAGCCCACAGTGGCTCTGAAATCTCCCAATGAATACATGTGGGTCTTCCTCGTCTGTCCCAGCAAAAGTGCACTGATCCCGCGCAAATTGAATTGTGCCCAGCTTAAGACAGAAGGTTTCTGCCTGAATTGGTGGCACCACAATTGCTGGCTCCCTTCCTTGAAGATCCGCCTCAAATGCGTGGATTATTGCTTTCCCTGAACGATTATATGGCATTGAGGTCGGGTGCGGTCTTGATGTTGCTGCCAGTGCTTTCTCTACAGCTTCAGCCACCAAAGCTTGTAGCTGCTCTGTGGTGAGGCTAATCTGCCCTTGTCCTTCTGCCATAGCTACCTGAAAAAACAACACTAGCACACCCGTGAGGTAAACAGATAGTAACAAAAAGAGAATAAAAGAAGTATCCTAAATTAATTTGTAACTAAACTAATAAACCGTTTAATTCCCCGGCAACGGCGCCAAAACCTTGACACGATTTCTTACGTGTATACGCAAGTGCACGGTCAAGTAGTAAAAGTGGAGTATTTTACACTCCGAGTATCGAACCCAAGGGAAATAGACGACTACTAGCTAATTAAGAATCAATTAGAAGATACCTAAGTAACCGGTAAGAAGTGGTTTGATTTTGAATGTTCGTCGCCCACAAACAAGCGTCTGAATAAAATGAATGTAGAGACAATATTTCTGTATTTTTCAATTAAAAGAATTTAATCAAAGTATGGAGAAAACTAGGCGATCTATGAATCACCTAGGGTCTTTAGACAGTTCCGGAATTTGTATTGAAACACGTTACGCACTAACTGATTATGCCGGGTAATAGCACTTACAATCTTCTGTTGATCTCATGTAATTTTACGTAACAGTTTACTTTGGGTCCTGTCGGTCCACCTCCATCTACCGCTACGTTCTAGCTGGCTAGTCAACTTCGTTCACTGGGTCCTGTCGGTCCACCGATTCACTCACCTAACTAGTTCAACAGAATCTACCCACACATGACTACTCCTATTCATCTCGTCTATCGGTCTCAATGATTCGGGAATAAAAACATGATCTTATTCGTAACCGGGTTAAGTCTCTGTCGAGCACCCACCTAGTTCACTAACAACTCCGGTTCGCGACTCCCTTGTTGCTAAGAATTAAGCCTAGATCATGATTTCTAATCAATTAGTTTATAACATTAAGCTATGAATTCAACTAGTTCATCATCTTCATCTAACATGGTCATTCCATTCATCACTAACACGTGTCAATAGTCTTAGCTTATGGATTCACAATACATGATGAAGAATAATAAACGTTAATTGGATCAAACGCATGAATCAATCAACAAAATCCGAAAAATAAGTCTAAGTCATAATCCTAGGCTCTCCATAGAGCCTAACAAAGAAATTAGCTACTCATTGTTAAGCCAAAATCACAAGTATTCTCCATAGAATGATAAAGAGAGGGTAAGAGAAGAATCAAACGATGAAATCGCCAAAGCTTTGGCGAATCCGTGCAATCCCAAGCTCCTAGGTGCTCTCCAATGGCTCCCGTACGTGAATAATCTCCTCCTTAGGTCGTATGCCCCGTTTTTTACCAGCTGGGCACGTTTATTAATGAAAACTAGCCGAAATTGCACTTCAACCCCTCTACTTTGTAATTTCCGAACAGAATTATTTACTGATTTTGTGCGGGCTGTATCTCCCTCATACGGACTCGTATTCGGGCCTACCATATACCGTTGGAAAGCTACAGATGTCTAAATTCCAATGCCGAAATCTTTGCATCAAAATTCTTTGTAGATTTTCCTGGGCATTGAAAAGAGTGCAGGCTGGTCTTGTGTGACTTCTCCAACTTTTCTTCGTTTGTGCGTCTCCTTTTCTCCTCTTCATCTAGCTCCATTCCAAGCATATCCAAGCATCTCATAAGCTCCATTGCACCTCTTTAACCTGAGATATACAACACTAAACAACCCGTGCAATTATCATAGCAAATATGAGAGAAAACATGCACAAATAGGCTAGAAACACTACTTTTCACTCTTAGACTTGTAAGTCATCAATTCCACATATTAACGCACATATAACATATAAATCATGTGAAACAAGCCTATTAAAAGTAAAATGGAAGTATAAAAATAACTCCTAAAAGGAGTTATCAATGTGATTTATAGGATTATTTCTAAAATTATAGCCAATAGACTAAAAAGGACACTGCCTTTCTTGGTTCGTTGGAACCAATCTGGCTTCATTCCTGGGCGTGCCATTTATGATAACAAAACTATTGCTAGTGACTTCATCCACTTCATCCAACTGCATAAGTCCTCTACTCAGGATGCTTACGCCAGTTTAAAGGTGGATATGACCAAAGCCTCTGACAAGGTGAGGTGGGACTTCCTTAATCAGATTCTTATTAAGTTTGGTTTCCCGAAGAGGTTTGTTAGGATCATCATGACCTGTGTAACAACTACCTCTCTTGTTGTGTCTGTTAATTATTTCCCATCCAACTTATTCACTCCTATCTGTGTCATTAGGCAAGGAGATCCACTACATCCTTTCCTGTTTGTCCTCACTGCAGAAGCTCTTTCATGGGCCTTAGCTCATGCCCATGATCAGTTGATTAGGGGAATTTGTCATAGTAGTTCAGGGCCCTCCATCACTCATATGCAATTTGCAGATGATTCTATTTTTTTCTTCAAAATTCAAGATTCTCGTGGCTCAAATTTATCACATATTTTCCATCTTTATTGCTCCCAACTTGGACAAGAGATTAACCTATATAAATCAAATCTTATTGTCAGCCCAAACTGCTCTTTTCACAAAAAGATGATGATCTCTTCCCACTCAGGTATCAGGATTTGACTTAGGTACTTATCTGGGGCTCCCCATTGATGTCAACCCTGGTAGTAGGAATGTTTTCAATGACACTCTCCACAAAATTCAAAAGAAGTGTTCAGGGTGGAAGCATTGTTATATGAACAAGGCTGACATGATCACATTGGTTCAGAGCACTCTCACTAGATCTCTAATCTACCGATTCTCTACATTTAAGTTTCCAATTTCCTATCTAAATAAGATCAGCCCCACCCTTGCTAACTTCATCTGGAGAAAGAGCCCGTCCCAAAAGCCCATGCATTGGGTATCCTGGGACCATTTGTGTAGACCAAAAAGGCTTGGGGTATGAATATTAGGTCTCCCTCTTTCCTTAAATAGGCTTTGCTTGCCAAACAGATTGGAAAATCTCTACTATGAGTGTCTTGTAACTAAATATTCACAGTCTATGTAATGTAGGAGAAAATCTTTCTTATATAGGAAATCCTATGTCAAGGCTTCATGGGTTTGGAAGGGATTCACTTTTGTTAAACCTTTGATTAAGGAAGGGATTGGCTGGAGTGTGGGAGTGGGGAGCATATTTATATTCTTATTGATAAATGGATACCAGATACTCCTCCTCTCTCTCGACATAATCAATTACCAGGTTTACAAGAAGGTAAGGTGGCTAATCCAATTCAGCAGGAGAATAACATATCTAGAGTGTGAAGTAGGAGTAAACTTGTCTCTCTCCCTTCTTGGCTGCGGAAGCACATCTCTAGCATTCCTTTCCCTATAACTGATCAGCAGGATAAGCAAATTTGGACTCTTTCTAGAGGGGGTGACTTTACTGTGGCTTCTGCTTACCATAATCAATTTAAGTTTTATTTTAATAACAGTCCTATTGGTGACAAAGATAGGGGTGGAAAGGTATCATTTGGAACTTCCCTTGGACAGACTTTTGGAAAATTAAGCTTCCTCAGAAAGTGCTCCTATTCATTTGACAATCTTTGAACCACAAAATTCATGTTAAAACATTTTCTGCATAGGATTAACCTGGTCCATAGCTATACTTGTGCTTTGTGTTGTCAATCCGAGGAGAATGTTAATCATCTCTTCCTACACTGTCATTTTGCTAAAACTATTTTGTCCATTACCCCTTTCAATATCAGTATTGACCTCAACCTTAGAGATACCTGTGCCTCTCTGTTGGCCCATACAAATGTGCATGCAAGAGCAATTGTCTTTAGTTGGTGTGGGGCAATCATTTGGTCTCTATGGAAGTATCAAAACCCAATCTGCTTTAATAGAGTAAATGTTGATAGCCTTAGCACACTGTCTCCAGTTGTCCATGCTAAGGTGTTGGCCAGTAACTTCCATGAGGCATGGACAAGTTCTAATCCCACGACCATTCCTAACATTAGGGAAAGGCACATAGATCAGTCTTGTTTTTATTGGAAATTCATGCAATGGCAGGGCTCTTTATGTGTTCTTTTGGTCCATAAGAAGGAAGAATTGTAAAGAGGTTTTCTGGGCAGTTCAGGACAATGACATGGTGTTGGAGTTTCAGAGGAAGTGTAGCCATCATTATACTATTCTCGACTTCCTGGGTATGATTTTTTAATAGAGGTTCTTTGTATAATGGTTAATAGAGGTTTTGTGCACTTTTATTTACACGTTATTAATCAGTTGGTCATTAATATTCTTGCCCAGCTGAAGAAGGACCAAGAGAGCAGCAGGAGGAAGCTTCCAGTGGAGTGGCAGAGGAGGCTCTTGGATCTGAAGATGCTTCTGCAGCTGCTGTGCTGCCTTAGAGTTTCTAGAAATTTGGTTGGCTTGCAATGTAAATGATGTTTATAGTTTGTTCTGTTTCAGCTTTGGACTTCTTAGGATGTTTTTGGTAGGTTCAGGGTTGTGAGCCTTGTGCTTTTGTGAGGCTCCTTTGTTTCCAAACTATTGGTTTGATTTTAATATGCTGTTTTTTTTTCCTTCAAGTATAAAAACGTTAAGGAAATTGTGTTTGTACCCTGTTGTTACTCTTATGAGATTTTGTTGTGCGCAAATATTATGTAGTATGTTTATTGTGAGGCTCCTTTGTTTCCAAACTATATGTTTCAGTCAATTGAGTTTGCTACCCTCCAAAAATAAAAAATAATAAAGCTAAAATAATTTTTTTGTGAATTTTGTTCAACTAATATAATTTGTCAATTGTAATCTATATAATAAATTAGTTAGGCGTTTCCCTCCAAAATATCTGAACGAGAAGATCCTGGCAATCTAATTGCTAAAATGTCTTGAGACATTCTAGTGCATTGGTTTGGTCAATTATTTATTTTTGTTACACAAATCATTAGAAAATTAATTCAGTTAAAGTAAAATCAGAGATAAGATATTATCTACAAGTATGTTCTAAAAAATAACAATCTTATCTCATTAAGTATTTGATGTAAATTTTTGTTAATTATCTATTGACACAAAAAAAATCATCCTGAAAAAGAAAAAACACATTCATATTTATTTATAATCTCAATTTATTTTTATTAAATTAAATATAAGTCAGATAATATCGAAGTATTCTATAGACACTTGTTATTTTCTAGTGGTAAAACATAATACTTTATTTTTGAAAGATAAAAAAAACATAATACGCAATTTTTTTTAGGGAACATAATACTTCCTCTTTTCTCTCTTTATCATCCAAATTTGTATATTGTCACTATTTATTGGGTCACTTTAGTTCGGTGATTTGATTATTAAAAATGATGTAAATATTTAGTAAATTTTACAAGGTGTTCTTCAGTAAACTTTACTCTACAACATCACAAAAAATTATAAAAAATTAAATAATCTTGCTATCCAAATAACTTGGTCAAAAATGACCCGGTTACGAAAGAAAAAATCAAACGTGAAATATAGAGAGATAACGGACTATGTACCAGCTTTGAAATAGTTATCCGGCACAGATAATGCACTAGTTATCGGTCAATGAAGGGAAGCAAAAAAGTGAAAATGAGATTTGTTGGCATCATGCTACTGGCCTTTTTCGCGCTTTCCCTAAATTGACCTCTCTTTGCGACTCCTTTGCACAGAGAAAAGTTCAGACCGAAGCTGAGAGCTGAAACGGAGCGGAGAATCCGAAACCCTCACCGGCGATGGAACCGGAACCCTCTCTCCTGCGACGGTACCGGCACGATCGCCGGAAACTTCTGAACTTCATACTCTCCTCCGGTCTGATTAAGGAAGTTCGAAACCCCAGTGGCGCTTCCAACTCTATCTCCGACCATGATCTCGATGCTCTCAGCGCCGACTACGTCCTGGAATGCGCACAATCCGGTGAGCTCTAACCCCTCTCTCTGTATTTCAACTGGTCACTGTTCAATTTAAGCTCTCTTTGTTGGAGTGAAAACGAGTTAATTAGGGTTGGAATTCAATTAAGCTCTTTGTTTATTTTTCCTCTTGGGCTCCGTTTGGTTGGTGGTTAAACATTTTCCTGTAAAATGTTTTCCCTTGTTTTGGTGTTTTGGTGCTGTTTGGTTGGAAGTAAAATGTTTTCCTGTAAAATGATTTACACATTTCAAATCCGTAAGCCATTTTCCGGAGACTGAAGGAGCACAGCAACTCAATATAACACCTCCACCACGACCCATTTCCGTCACGGCCCACTGTTTTGGCAAGAGTCGACCAAACACGAGAAAATAATTGCAGGGAAAGCTTTTTCACACAAAACATATTACGCGTAAAATATATTTTCCCCTGTACCACGACCCATCACCGCCACCAGTGGCGGAGCTAGGAAATCGAACCAGCCGGGGCAAGATTAGGATGTGACAGAATTTTTTAATTCCGGGGGGGGGGGGGGGGAATTTATGTATTTTCTTAAAGGTTTTAATGTAATATAACTATAAATAAAGGGGTTCTAGTGGAGTTTTCAAGAAGTCACCACCCCTGGGCTTCAAGTAGCTCCGCCCCTGACGGCCACCCACCTTCACCGCCATTTCCGTCACGGCCCACTGTTTTGGCAAGAGTCAACCAAACACGAGAAAATAATTGCAGGGAAAGCTTTTTCACACAAAACATCCTTGTAAAACATTTTACTGCGAACCAAACAGAGCCTTGGTGTTTTCAAATTTCAATCATATTGTGGATATATTATAATGATTTATTTCACCACTGCATATACTTTCAGAAATGTTATCCCATGGGCTTGTCATATCTTGCTGCACATAGGCTCGTGCTACAAGGCTCATACCTTCTTGATTAGTGATGTTATGTTGTTGAAGAAACTTGTTTACAATGGGTATTAGCTGATATTTTCTTTTATTGAGTAGGTGGGGTGCTAGATTTCTCAAAAGCAGCTACGCAGTGCCATCATACAGCTGCTTCATCCCCTATAATGGTATGAAAATTACGTTTTATTGTTATGCCAGTTCTCAATTGTTCTGCACCACGGCATTACCTTTAAAAATCGAATTTTTGTTTCTGGATTTTTATGTTTTAGCTAGTACAAATCTATTCCTCTAGAGACAAATTTACTATAAAGGGTATAAATGTCTTTTAAATAATAACAGATGTGCTACTCTGACTGATGATTTCAGTGACTGTAGAAAATTTTACTAAGTTGGTTTTTAATTCCTTAAAATTTTGTTTTATTGTTGGGAATTCGATGCCTTTAAAGATTTTCTGCAAATTACAGACCTTTTTCTGGAAGTTTCTAAATGGAGCAAAGGATACCCTTGACATGTTACAACTTGAAATACTTTAGCAGCAAATAGGATAGGTGATAGCTCTCTTTTATGGTCTTCTTTTGTCAACAACCTTTACTTGGCAAGGAGAAATGATGTTTTAGAAAATAATGACTATGGGAATTACCACCTTACAAGAGACAGAGAGAGTGGAGGGAGGCCCTCCTACATAACTTGATCACATTGTCCTTGAAATTACGGATTTCTCTGACTGTCGTGCAGTGGATAAGATGTGCAAAGTGGTCATACAAAGTTGATCTAGGGAGTGAGGGAGCCAAATAACTAGATTCATCTTGCTATTGAAATTACGGTTTCTCTGACCCTCGTTCAGTGGGTAAGATATGCAAAGTGTCTATACAAAGCTGAGGGAGAGAGGGAGGTTTTCCCTCCCAAATATGTAGATCACCTTGTTCTTGAATTTGCGGGTTTCTCTGACTGTTGTGCGGTGGATAATATTTGCAAAGTGGTTATACAAAGTGATCTAGGGAGGGAGGGAACTGGTCACCTTGTACTTGAAATTTGGGGTTTCTTTGACCGCCGTGCAGTGGATAATATGCGAGAAGTGGTTTTACAAAGTTGATCTAGGTCGAGCTGTTTAAAGACTAGAGTCAATAGTTTGATTAAACTACTTATTGGAAAAATCCTGAAAGTAAGAAAGTGAATTGAGTTGGTTGTTATTTAAGAAATTCGTCAAATAAGTTGTGGGTTTTGGGGATAGTCGTATGAAATGGTGTAATTCATCAGGATTATTATCTGTTTCACTCAGACAAACTTACAGTATATAGACGAGAATGCTTATCCAAGGATTATGACTTTCGTAAGATCATACATGCACAAGTATATGAAGAATACATCTAACTAACTAGAGTAATTATCCACTACGGCTACCTATAAAAAAAGAATAAGGCAGCTATCCACTTGATCTTCCTTTGGGTAAGGTATAAAAATCACGAGGATAAGAGTTATACTGGGATATGAAATAGGATATAATTGTACTGGGATAAGGTAGGATAAGTGATTTTTGGTTCCGAGTGTTTGGTTAGAGCAGGATCATGCAGGGATAACCTAAAATATATCAGCAAAGCTTTTCTGTTTTCCACCAAGGCTTATTTGGGGGTGTCAACTCACACCTCTCCATTTCTTTTGGGGGTATTTTAATCTTTTTTTGCACTCCCACTCTATCCCCACACATTCCTCATCTGTCATGCTATAAGCTTGTTGAGGGGGTGGGGATAAAGGAGTATAGCTTATACCTGTTGCGTTTACCGCACCCAAACATAGGATAAGAGACAACAGGTGTAAAGTTATCCTTATTCCTCCTCCTTGTACCTTACCCATACAAGACCTTAATAGTTACCCATTTCCCAAATATTGCAACTAATTAAGCAGGAACATGATCGAGTGAACATCACCTCGAATTTCTCTCAATTACTCTGATCAACTCATTACATTTTAATAGTTGGTCAAGCTATTGAAAACATCAATTATGAACACACGCACTTCATAATAATCTCAAGATGTTATTAAGTAGACCTCGTCTTGAATTGAATGGATGTTAAGTGCACTGTAGATATGCTGCATATCACAGAATGTATATTCTGTAGTTACTATCCTGAATTTTGGGGATTAGATCTTAGGAGATTTTCCTTTGACAGATCTTTATAATGTTTCTTCATTGGCTAAATAACATAAGAAATTCCGTGTTTTATGACACATTTCTTATACGATTAGTTTGCTTCATCATTTTCCCCCTCTAATATTAATCAATTCAAAACTAGAACATGCAGTTTTACACTAAATACTCGTAAAAGTAGCAGAACCATGTCTAACTAAGCTTAAAAGATACTCTCTCTGGAGAGTTCGCAAGAGTACATAACTACAGTTTATACTCGTAAAGCATTCCAGCTTTGGTGCCGCATTGGGCATATTAAGTCTTTGATAGTAACTACAGAATAGGAGGTTGTATGACGAAACATTGACTATTCTAAATCCTAAAAGTGATAATCCTATCCTTTTTCTGAAGCTTTTAAAATTTGGAAGTGGGTCCTGGAAAATATTCCAAGGGTGAAGAAGTTCAGTGATCGGGGATATTCATAAAAATAAAAACAATAATTGTCTAAATTATATATAAACCAAACACCTTAACCATTCTACATAATAAGTTATACACATCACATGCTCACAAGTCATAAAAGATGCACGTTATTTTGGTTAAATTTTAGTTGTATCTTAGTATTCCTCTCAACTGAAACTCTCAAAATTGACCTACTGCACCCGCAAAGCACCCAGAAGTACCATGTGAGGGTTCGCAACCTCTCAGAAGCCAATGCTTCCTAAGCTTTAGAAAAACCAAAAAAAAAAAGCTTTCTCTAAAAGTATTGGACGCATGTATGGCGGCTCAAAATGACATAAATGCTCAACCCCTCCACTTGGCATGTCCTGTTCATTTCTGGCCATGTATCAAGTGTTTCAGTGTTTGTGGAGTGTAAAAAGTTACTTGGAATCTATCTCTCTCCCTCTTCCATGTTGCCTAGGTAGTTTAAAACCATGAAGACAGGTGATCTCCGAAATCCCTGCAAACTCTCACTCGCTAAATATACTCTGCTACTGCCTTGTTTGAATGAGAGAGTGGGAGAGAGTGGAAGCGTGGATTATTGGAGTCTTCTCACTTCAACCACTCATTCCAATATTCTATACTTCCACTCTCTCACACTCTCTCATCCAGACCCTCCCAATAGTGGCTGAAAAGAAGTTTGAACCAAATCACAGTAAGAAATGTCACCAAAGCTTTAGCAGCTACGAATGCGAAGTAATAACAACCTGCTTCATCTCTGCTCAATGGATGAATCGTCTGTTCTACGAATTGAAACTCTTCCAGCTACCTTACCGACATTCATCTCAATAGAGAATGTCTTGCCTATGGGGAGGAAATGGCAAACTTTCTATTAGGAAGACCATTATGTGGCAGAGTGTGAATATAGAATCGATGTATTGTACTGTGGTGGGCCATTTAGCACCGTCACTGATTCTAAATATTGTCAGGTATGTGTATTTATTAAAAACCCATGGTCTTCTTACTCAATAATTAGGATGAATGCAGTAGTTCAAGATCCTAGAAACTGTACATATATATAATCATTTCTAATATGGACAGATTCGAACAGTGAACTTGATGAAAGGGTGGTGGCGAGCACGTTGAACAAATAATTTTCACGCAGGTGAAATGACAATAACGTAACACAGTCTGCATTGGTACCATATTTATAACTTATCAGCCATGCCATACTTATTCTAAAAAAATGGGCAATGAATGGAGTGCTTGAGCCCATGATCTCATGAAATGCATATAAAGCTCAGAGACTTCTGATGTTGGACAAATTTCAACGGTATTCAATCTTTCCAAGAACTGTTCCTTGCTGGTGACACTGTTGCATATGCATATTTTTACTTGGTTATGTTCTCTAAAAGATTCACAGATGAAGAATCAGGTTCTTGTTACATATTCAGTATTTAAGATTGTTTCAGTCAAGGGGGATCTACACTCCAGATACCAACACGACTAGTCCCTGGCCAAATTAAATTGATATAGAATCGATTTATCGTACATGAGATCCAGCTGATTCCGGGCCAATCGCACTATATAAGCACACGTCACTACCGCATCCAGTAGCAGAATGAGCTGAAGTAGGCGGCACGTCACTCATGGTTGCTGGGTCAAGACAGAAAGGAACAACGAAGAAGGCAATTCTTACTTAACCTTCAGAGCTTTCACCCAAATTGGAGAGTGAACCATTTTTGTTACTCATAAATTTCCAGTTTATTAACTGGAAATTTGGTGCATTGATGAGATGCAACAAACTCGACAAACACTTACAAACAAACTTACTAGCAACCCAAGTTTTATAGATAGTAGAAGAACAACTTTTGGTATCCATGGTGTTCAAACACATTTTGTTTGTTATGGGTTTACAAAAGTTACCATCTAGTAAACAATGCTACAACTATAACAGGGTTACTTGGTGGATGACTGGACAGAGCAATCTGTACTTATAGTTCCAACATCGAGAAAGTTAACATTTCACCAGTTATGAATTCCCCTAGTGATTGTCTTTGAGTTAGTTGACAATGTATTTTTTATATGGGTAAATGACTATGAAGTTTGAGATTCTTTAGCTCATTATCTGTTTGTTCATACCAAGTTGCCTTTGTTTTATATCTTTCACCAGAGTGAGTTTGAACTTTGAAACTATTGTTGCATTTTGTAAATAAGTTCTAGACTGTTACTGCCTTTCTAAAAGGAACGTGTTTTCAAGGGGAAGTTTGTCTCTCCACCAGATTAACTTTTCACCATATTATGCAGATACACACTCAGTTTGGTGACTCCTACTTTTTGATTTCCGACCCAGAATCAGCTGGATCTCCTCCTCGGCGTGTGCCTCCATCAGTTCATAATCACGGAGAGACGTCGTGTCTGCCCAATTTTCTTGATCCTCCGATGGACGGAAATATTGATGCACCCGGGTTCGTTAACGGGGTTAAATGTGTTGCAACTCCTGTGACCAGTTTGAAACCGACTAGAAGTTTTGAACTTCCTTCGTTAGGATTACCTTCCCTCAATACAGGTATTGATTGGTTTGTATGTACTTAGAAATTTGCGTGCTTTTCAGTTTAGTTTATTGGATTCTGGAAGGCTCGGGCTTTCGCAGCGTGAGTGAACTGATGTTTAGTTCTAGGATATATAAAGGATTATCGGACGATGACTTGCGGGAATCGGCTTATGAGATACTGCTTGCGGCTTTGATAATTTCTAGGTATCTCTCTTCTCTCCATCTATTTCCTGTATCTTCTGCTTGCCTCTAAATGTCAGCAGTATCTTTTTCTGCCCTCTTAGTTCTGTGTGTGTTTATCTGTCATGTATAGTGGCACAATTCATCCTACTGAGGATAGAAAGAAAGAGAAAAGTCCTAAGTTCCTCTCAGGACTGAAAGCTAAAAGGGATAAAAGAAGTTCGCATTCTCCGCTTCCTGGAAGGCATCCAGAGCTCATTGACAGCATTCGGGTGCAAATGCAGGTCAGCTAAGTCAAACTTTTCTGTTAAGTTTCAGGAGCACAATTTTCCTTGTTCCACCTATGGGGGATTGAATTGTTTCATTCTGAAAAATGTTAGCTCGCTGTATAATTTTTGGATAAGCTTTAAGCCAAAATGATGGTGCGTGTAATGTGAATATAGGTTGTGGCTCACTGCTAACCCAATATAGAAGAAAACTTCGCAAAATGCATGCTATGAGTGAGTAGTATAACTGGGGTTATTTTCATCAGTCTAAACCTCAGGTAATCTTATAATCCAGGAAAGGCCACTAGTCGACAAAAACGATGATGTGGCTTGAAATAGTTGCTTGAATTTTGTATCCTGGGTACCTGAGATATGAAACTGGGTACCCGTGGAAAAAAGGGAGGGTTTGTGGTAAAGTAGAGCATTTTGGTCTTGTGCTATAATCTATATACAGTTGAAGTGAGGTTTAAAAAAAGGATTTTGGCCTGCTATTCCCCAATCTGTGACCGAGGCACCCTTCTCTTTCCACAGATACCTGGATAACCAATTGATTTCAAAAACTTTTATTCTACAGTTGAAAGACGCCTACAGCTGAAGTGCCATGTGCCCGACTACTACTTTTTGCCATAAAGGCTCTAGCACCGATGGATGAACTTATTAGTGCAATGAAATTAGGTCCCAAAACACCCCATTTTACCCCTTTGTCTATCATGTTTTCCTACTCTAATTATCGGGTACAAATATTCACTGCAAGATTAGGTGCATACTCTTGTGCCAGACCACCTCTTTGCAAAGATCAATTGCCTTCTCACAATTGATAATGATATATAACTATGTGACCTGTTTGTTCTTATACGATCAATTAATCTGTAATGCCGCTACTCTGAATTTTGCTCTGTTTGCAGTGTAAGAGAAACTCCAGTAGTAATATGCAATTTTTATGCAAATTATACCTAAAATTGCACTTTTGCTTGATGATAGTTTCACACTCCTTCTCCAACAGTAACTATGCAAAAGCAAAGGCAAAACACATTTTTTGTCCTTTATACGCCATTTGCAAAAACAAATGGTTCAATTCCGTATCACCGACTTCCAATTTCGGGTAATAATCCACCTACCACCCCCAGTTTCAAAATTGTCTTATTACCACTCTCAATTTGTGATTATTAAGGGGTAAAGTAGCCCAATCTCTAAAAATATGACATGACGAACACCATTACATCCCCTGCCACATCACCACTTCGGCCACCACCACAAACGCAGATTCCTCCGGCTAAAACCACCACCATCAAAGCCTCCAACTTTGCCTTCTTCATCTAAGCCACCAATAACCACCGCCGCTGCCTCCACCATCTGTTTCCCCCCCCCAAATCCCCCCACAACGATTGCAACCTCCATTAACACTGATTCGTACACCTCAATTGCTGATTCACTCGAGTGAATCAACCCCAGAGGCCCAGAACCAACCGATAACCCCTTCACAGCCGATTTGTATCTCAAAGAGAGCAGATTGAGAGAGAGAAGATACCCTCGACTCCCCTTCTTCTCCTCTGCTTTAACAACTGGAGGTGGTAACCGGACTATTATGCTATACTGGAAGTGGGTAATAAGTAATTGACCCAATACAAATTGTAGGGAGAGAGAGAGAGAGAGAGAGAGAGAGAGAGAGAGAGAGAGAGAGAGAGAGAGAGAGAGGGAGGGAGGGAGGGAGGGAGGGAGGGAGGGAGGCATGCACACCAAACTTGGCGAGGTATATGCTTGTCCCCCATTTTGCATGAGAGGATGCCTCTTCATCTATTGAATTACAAAAACAAATTGTAGAGAGAGAGAGAGAGAGAGGAATGCACACCAAACTTGGCGTGGTATATGCTTGTCCCCCATTTTGCATGACAGGATGCCTCTTCATCTATTGAATTACAACTTTAACCTAAATTCTTTAGTTTTGCATAAATAACCAATTTGCACAGTCTATTGGAAAATGCTCTTGAGTACTTAATTTGTTTGTTTGACCAAGATATTCAGTGTCTGCATAATTTATTTGTGACAACTTTAGTTAGACATGTAATGCTATTCTCCATTGACACGTACGGAGATTTAATTCGTTTTGGTTCGCTAGATTTCGGAAGCAGTTGATATATGCACTAGGAAGAGGCTGGCACAGTTCGCTTCAGCTAGCATGAGCGAACAAATCGACATCCCCCAAATCTGCATGGGGCTTTTGACTGGCATGTCGAAGACTGATTTCCCTAATGATAAATTCTATTCTCAATGGAAGAAGAGACAGGTATTGGTAACACTCATGTTTTTGTTAGTTTATAATAAAATATAATTATTTATTTTTTGGTTACATCGGCAATAAATAATAAAATATCATTCAACTTCATGAGAATGAAGTTGTAGCTTTTTAGGTAAATCAGTGGTATCACTTCTGATTGTATTAGATTGTGTTTGTTTGAATTAATTGTTAAGGTACTATAATTTGGCACAGATTTTTCCCTCATTGGCGAAAGTAGTTGTTGCTCTGGGATTCATCTTGGATTCAACTAGACATGGGAATGAAGTTAGTCTGGTTAAGCTAGCCATCTTCCAGCTTTGAAATGCGCGAAAAAGTGCTCAGATCTTGTTACCCTAGATAAGTAGTGGAGCCACTAAACTTCTTCTCAAACTCCAATATTCGATTTAGGGCAAGACTATTTGGTAAAATACTTACTTGCAGACAAAGCTACATCTAGGTTTAGAGTGTACATAATCAACATTGTTCGTGCAAGTAGTTCTGTGTGTCTGTGTGATACTTGCAGACAAAGCTACATCTAGGTTTAGATTGAAGGAAATTAACATTCAGATGGTTTCTCGAGATTAAAAAAATGCACACCTCATTGTTTCGGGCTAATCAGTACAATTGTGAACCTCTTTGATAGAAAAGATTTTCAACTATCAAGAATACATTTGGGAAGTGATGAGGGGAACCACGCTCGAGAGCCAAATGGTTACCGATGCACAAAGTGGATAATAGGCCTAAAACAAGGTATACATGAAAAGCAAGCCTAGTACTTCGTAAGACTAGTAAGACGAGAGAATCTAGTGAGATGGATGGCAATAATGCAATAAGCTGGAAGTTAGCTTGCACCGTGTCAAGAACTTTGAATATGTATTCCAAGCTTCACATAAATGTTAACTTACTCAACTGACACGAGAGATGAAGCAATTTGAAATAGTGCTGGGCTTTGAGGATCCATTCATCATCACCTTTTGTCATGCCATTGTCTTGCTTAATTTATTGAAGCATGATACAATTTTCACAAGATTTCACGTCAATGTGAATGTAGGTATACATTATTGAAGAGCTCTCTTGTTTTGCTAACAGCAGAACTGAACAAAACCATGTCAGTAACTTGCTCATGAAGGTAAAATATTCAAAGTACATCATCGTCATTCTTGGTGTGTGTGCGCGCGCGCGCAATATTTTGGCTTTAACTTCAATGAAAACAACTTTGCTTACTTTCTCATATAGGATTTGGATATGCTGCCTCCCTCTGAAGATGCTGAAGTCCTTAGGACAATTACGGAGATCGTTCTAGCATTGTCATCTGTTCCTCCTAAATTTGGTATCGAGAGTGAGACCTACTATTGGACAGCTGGCTATCACTTAAACATTAGGCTTTACGAGAAGCTACTCTTTGGTTTATTTGACACTCTAGAAGAAAGTCAGCTTATAGAGGCATGTATCTCTTACCATTTCTTCAGTTTAGTGTTGGCACTGTCACACTGTCATATGACTGATATTATAGTTCTTGGGTTTCTCTCCAGGAGTCTGATAAATTACTAAAGGTTATCAAGTTGACATGGCCTATTTTAGGCATTAATCAGAAAATGCACAATGCATTGTTTGCATGGGTGCTTTTTCAACAGGTATATGTTCAGTTTCATCAAATATTCATTTAAGCTTCAGCTCGACACTGAATTGTTTTATTATTGTGCTGTTAAGTTCAAGCACACTTATATAACGAAACAAGTGCACTTTTGCACAGTTTGCTTATCCTGCATATTTCTGTCTGCAGTTTGTTTGGACAGATGAGGAAGATCTTCTGGATTTTGCCATCCGTGAAGTAAAACACTTGTTTTCAGTCAAAAATAAAAATGAGAAGGAAGAGAGATACATGAACAGTTTATTGTGTTCAATAGTATGTGACGGCAGGGAAATAAAGACAAGTCTGACTCATGCTCTTGTTTCGTCATTGAGCTTCTGGTGTGACTATAAACTGCAAGACTATCATTTGTATTTCCATCAGGTCTCTTTCTGCTAATATACCGAAGAGCTTTTTTTTTTCCTTGCGTTCTTATAGCATGTGCTGTTCATGAAAGACATGGTTCTTTTTCTTGTAGATATTCTATAATCCCTGAAATTTCTTGTATGCTTATGCCATATGCTAAAGAAATTATTTCAGATCTTATGAACTGTTTACACTTTGTATATACCCAAGTGGTCAAGCAGACCAGTGGTTCAGTACGTTGTCATCCTTGCATATTGTCTTTACTAAAGCCCCATGTTTTTTGTTGTAGAATTCTTCAGTTGGTAAAATGAACAAAAAAAAGGGTTCTTACACATTTTCTTTGTCATCTGATGTGATCATGGCATGATTTTATGTGATGTGCCTTTTGTTTTGGACGATTCTGAACTTGACGGCTAAATTTTGTTTCAGAAGCCTTCTTTGTTCAAAAAGGTGTTAATCTTGTCCGTCACAGTTGGAAAGCCTAAGTTTGGAGAAGATGTGGAAACCGAGGTTAGTCTGTTGTGGGATTTTGTTCGACATGTTTGCTCTGTGGTTAGCAATGTTAGAGTTTAAAATCAGTAATGAGTTGATAAAGACATACATAACTACTCCATCCGTCCCAACTATTAGTCCCATTTGATTGGACACAAAAGCAAAAATTGAAACCTTAGATTTTAATTGCTTTTGAATTAGAAATGAAATAATGTATTGGCGAACGTTTACGATCGAGGATGTACTATTTGAGAATTACGATTCTCATAATTCCAAACACAGAAAGGTGGACTGATTATGCGAGAGGCAGTCTCTGCGGCGTCGAAGATCTTAATCAGTATTTTAGGAGCATATTCCTACACATATGCCTCTTATTTTTCTCGACATTTTCATATATTTACTTTGACAGGTATATACATAGTACCGCGGACCCAATATAAGTGTTATATTTGACTTTTAAGAGCAACTTTGACTAGGTGACTTGACCAGAAGAACGACACAAAGAACTTGTTAATCTTTTCATGATGTTGTAGAGTGATAACTAATCTACAACATTGTGAAAAGATTAACAAGTTTCTTGGATCGTTTGCTAATCAAATCGCCTAGCCAACGTTGTCCTGAAAAGCCAGGCACGAGCACGCGACACTTATTATGGGACTGAGGGTGTGTGATCAAGTAGGAGATACATGTAAAATGTTAGTAATGTCGGATATCAGGATCCATATTTTTGGTTATTTCCATATTTCCTCTATCCCTTCTTCACTATTTATAGTGGTTCATTGTGTTGTTTCAGTTTTAGTACCAACAATCTAACATCTCTAATGGCGAAATTTCTCATTGTTGCAGAGTAAAGATTTTGACGTTCATGATAACAAGTTCAGAACATATGTGGAACTTTCTGTCAAAGCTGCATCTTTCAGGGTTGGTCACATTTATGACCTTGAACTGATGTTGAACTGATATTTTACTTGCCGAACATATTTTGAACTAATAATCTACTTGTGTGAGTTGTCTATAGATTCTGAATCTAAACCTTTCTACAAAATGTCAGGTTATGAGCGCTATAGATTTTGAATCCAAATTAGCAAGGAAACACCCTTTAGCTCTACTTGCCGATGAGCTGAAATCAATTGCGGAGAGGGAGCTCAATACATTCTGGCCTGTGCTACGCCAGTGGTTTACTAAAGGCGGAATGGTGTCGGCAACACTACTTCACCAATTCTATGGTGAAAAACTGGTTCGCTTCCATAGTCTAGCTTAATGAGTCTGATCTCATTCTCATGGCGTATCACACTGTGTTTGAATATCTATTAGTGGGTCCCTATTTATTATTCTCATTTTATTGATCTGTAGAAACCATTCCTCAGTGGAGTATCCTGTCTTAGTGAAGATGTTAGGTCTGTGCTTCCTGCAGCTTATGAGTTGGATCGTTATCTGGCTCAGCTTTATTCATCTGCATGTGAAGACAATGGTTCAGACTCATTTGGCAGTACACATTTTGATGGATACCAGGTTAGAATAAATATGGAATGGATTTTGCATGACTGGACTTTAATGGTTCAACTTGGTAACTTATATTGCGTGGCATCTTCTCCATGTAATCTTTAAGAGGATGAGTTGCATATTTCATGTTTGTGGTTTTGAATAAGTCGGGTTAGATATTATTGGTTTTATTATCATATTTGGGAATGCTAAGGTGGATGAGAATGCTAAAGGTGGATGAGTGGTGTAACTAGGAAGGTAGGATACACAATGACACGATTAGAAATAATCTAAACGTCGCACCTATAGAAGACAAAATGAGAAATGAGGGAGAATCGTTTGAGGTTGTTGGGTCATGTGTATCATAGACCATTGGATGCACCGGTTAGGAAAATTGATATAATTCAAGTCGACGGTGGTAGGCTAGGGAGAGGGAGACCAAAACGAACCTGAGTAGAGACAATAAGAAACGACTTAGTCAAAACCTAAGAGAAGAAATGAGTTTGGATAGACACAACTAGAGAAGTTTGATCGACGTAGCCGACCCCGGCTAAACTGGGAAAAAAGGCTTGTTGTATTATCATATTTGGGAGTCTCTTACCTTACCAATGTTCTGATTGTGAGTCAGACATATTGCTACATCAACAAGCTCTTTTTTATGTCATGTAAATATCTTTTAAGCAATCACTGCTCGGATTCTATGATAATTACATCAAATTATCCAATTTAGTGTTTCTGATACAAACCAGTAGTGAGAATAGGTAATGAGATAGAAAAGGAAAGAACTTTTACTGACAGCGAATTGCTCAAGAATCTCAAACACACTCACAGCCAACCAACTCCTTAGGAATAGGAATTAGTTGCTGACTTAACTTGATTTTACTAGACTGCTGGAAGTGAGGAACTGAATTAGTTTTCTGCCATGTGTGCATTGCCACATATCCTAACTTTTCTCCTTGAATTTACCCGCATAGGTATGACCTTATCAGTTTCCTATTTCACCAGGTTCTCTTTCCAAAGGCCAAGGATGCCACATTTGATGGCCTGATGCACACATTAGCTAGATATATTATTGGTTTCACTTACTATTAGCTTAAGCTTCTAGGATAGATGGTGATTTAGCAGTAAGTAAATGTTGTATTCAATCCCAAAGATGGCCATTGCAGAAATCACTTTTTAATGAAAAAAACCAGTATAGTGAACATATATATACAGTATCCAAATGAGAAAAAGGAGCCTGAGATAATTTTTTTTGACAGTTGAACCATGTATGACCAATAGGAGGATTAATATTTTGCAGTGGCAGAAGATTACTTAATGAAGGGCTGGTCCTTCAGGACTCAATAATACGAAAAAGGTTAAAAGGAGATGTTACACCTCTGTAAACATTTTGTATTCAATCCCAAAGACACCGCGATCAGTTTAAAACTCCCTTGAATGAAAAAAATGAGGACATGACATAATATTTGCAGTATCCACACTAGGAAAATGAACCTGAGATATTTTCTTTGGCGGTTAACCATATATGACGTAAGGATTAATATATTGCTGTGGAAGAAGGTTACTTAGTGACGGGCTGATCCTTCAGAACCCAACAGTACAAAAAGATTATGTTGCATCTCTTATACTAAATGAAGTTGGTGACCGGTATATCCAGCATGTATTGACATATTAGTCCCAGAAGAATACAAAGAGTGGATGACCACCTAAAGAAATGACCTGTGAGGGAAAAAGATCTGTTAGACAGTAAAATAAGAAATACAGGTTGCAGGATCCCATTGTCGTTCTGCAGTCAGTTGTTTGACTTTGAAAAACTTAGTAGCCGAACCTAAGGATTGCCTCAATGGTAAGGGTGTTATAAAAAAGGGAAAATACGTGGACAAGAAAGAATTAAAAAACAGATTTACGTGGTTCGGCAGACCAGCCTACATCCACGGAGTTGCAGATTTCACTTAAACAGACGAAAATGTCTCAGAGAGAATTACAAGCAAAATCAGAAAACGCTCATTGTAATGCTACGAACCCCTAATATCTCTACAAATAGACAACTCATTAAACCGGACCGGATACAAGCCCAAACAAGTCAACTCCGGGTCAGAATAATTTTTTCAGTGGCGCTGCCCCCGAACCCCTGCATCGCTACGGATTGTACCTACTGGCCCAAGCCTTTCCTCACAAATAATGTCTCCTTTTCGGGTCGCAGCAAAACATGAAAACGAGGCGATATGCATATGAGTTCATATTGAAGTTCTTGATGAAAAGACAAATTGCTCCCCGACAAATTAGCAATTCATGAAACACCCTTGTAACGGAAAAAATATAAGACACTTTGCACCCTCTGTTAAGTTCCGTCCATAAAGTAATTCTTTTAATTTTTTTTGACCAATTTACCCTTGGTTGTTGTCTTCATGTTCTTGATATTGTATTCTTGGTGTTCTTATTGTTTGTGTTCTTCATGTTGTGTTCTTGGTGTTTTTATTCTTCAAAAAATATAAATTCAGTTGATTCAAGAGTTTGCAAGAACAAGAAAAATAAACAAAGCCCACATAAACTCGTATGAACCCCAAGAACATGGCTCAATCACTGAAAAGTTTCCTTTGAGCAAAAATAAAATCGAGACCCAACAGCAAGCTTCTTCTTTGCAACCCATTACTTCTGGAAATCTAGACCCAACTAATTACAACATCAACGCCACTGCCACCATCCAACTACCAGGGCAGCTTAAATACCACCATGGATTCCAGCAGCCAACACCAGCACATACCACCAGGACCTCCTCCTCCCTCGTCTTCTTCACCATCAACCAAGATTGGGGCAACCCAAACCCACTAACTCACCGCCAATTAAACACACCATCACCACTGTCAAACACCAGATCCAAACACCCATCGAACCCACAACTTCACTAGCTTCTTCCCGATTCAATTTCAATTTCAGAATCTGGAGAAGAAGGAAGTCAACACTCATTCACCGTCGCCGACAAAAAAACACATCAAATGCTTCTTTAAACCCTAACCCATGAGAAACTCCACCTCAATCCTGAAACATAATCAATCGAAACTTCCACCAACAACACACAATCGAACAGACCCATCCCTTAAATCGAAGAACAAACCTGCCTCCCCGTTTTCTCCACCCACACGTAACGGTCTGGCCAGATAGGAAGAGAATAGAGAGAGAGCAGCTGACTGGAGCGTTTCGTAGGGGTCGTTGCCGACCATCAGATCTTCTCGACGGCGGCCTCTGACGATGCTGCTACTGCCGCTGCTCAACAGACTGGGGAAGAGACAGAGAGAGGGATGCGAGGTATAGAGGTGGCGTTGAAGGTGGTTGATGCTGGTGGTGTTGGAACTGGTTGTGATGGCGGTGGTATTGCCGGTGACGGAGGAGACAGAAAGGGTTGGGTGTTGAAGGGAGGGGAAGAGAGAGAGAAGGGGCGGCTAGGGTTAGGAGTGTGTAATTTTGAGAAGAAATGAGAAAGAAAGGTTTTATAGCTGTGTCATTTTGTTTCAATCATAGGGGTATAGTTGTCATTGCATCTGAGGCGTTAACATCTGTTAGTTATGAGTTAATTATGAGGGTGTTTTATGAATTGCTAATTTGTCGGGGAGTAATTTGTCTTTTCATCAAAAGTGAAGGGAGCAAAGTGTCTTTTACCCTAAATACATAGATTCAAAATCACAAAAAAGAAATCAACTGTGATGGTCTAGGAAGAGAAGACTTCAATTGACCCAACTTGAGGAGGGGTGTTGAGAAATGTTGTCTCAAGTCTCAACATTTCAAATTAATATGTCAGTGAGGGTATGACAGTTACCGGAGTATAGGGAAATAGCAGTCTGTAGTGGTTAGTATTAGAAGTTATTGGAAGCCAGAGAGTTAAGTTGACAAATATTTTCTGCGTGTCTGCTGTAAACTTGCATAATCAATTTAGTGAGTATCGGATTTTTTCTCCTCTTCTTTTCTCAGCTGATATGGTATCAGAGCCATATAAAAAATGGTTTAAGGTAGAATATCAGATTTCGTCTCTCTTCTTTGTTCATATATATTTATTATGAGGATCATGTTTCCTTGTTCTATCGGATCTCTTCATATGAAACAATATGATAATAGTACTGTTACTTTCACCTGAAAATTTTGTTATGCTTTGATACCACATCAGCAAAGAGAGAATAATAAAGTGATAGTTTTCATTTAATCAATTCTGTAAGTTTACAGCAAACTTATATAGGAAATTAAAGTAAACTCTCTAACCTGTATTAACAGAATCTACTCCGTTCCGAGATGAGTGTCCTGCTGTTTCTTTTGAGCATTTTGAGGAGGTTTTTTGACTAGCCAAACAGGAAGGCTTATTCAGTTTATTTCTGTTTTAAGTGTTGTGTTCAATTCAGTCCAATTGACTAGATTATATCACACCTCGTCACCAGTATTCTCCTCGTTCTTCAATTATTTCTCTTACGATTCTGAATATGCATCAAAGAATCCTTTCTGAAAGCATCAAGGGGACATGACTTCCATAGTAGCTTTTCAAATGGTTTCCTTCATGTGCCACATTATCCCATGAAGGTAGTTGTTTAATTTCCCTTATCTTCTTAATGTAAGTTCTCTGTTTAGTGTAAGCCAGACTTAGAAGACCACAGGCAGGTGTAGATGCAATGATGGACCTTGTTGTGGCCCAGGTTCACCCTAAGTTAGTTAGTTTTACCACCATTGCCCCAAATAATTCTAATTTTCTCACAAGCTCCCTTGTAGAAAATATGGAAGTGACCCTTTATTTATGCATATATCCCCTTATTATCCAATGTGACTTTTAACAGAAGGACCATATCTTCTTAAATATATAGAAACATCCGTAGAGTATTAGCCCTGCTGATTTTTAAGATCTTCTTTACACAAAAAGAAATGAAATGAAGTTTTACGAGTTGGCAATACATAGCATTTGTGGTTCCTGTTGTTGATTGTATTGAAAGGCAAAGCTCTAATAATCAGTAACCGTTATTTCTAAGCAAGAGTATAATTTTGTTTATTTTTAAGAGAAGTGCAGAAAATATTATGTTCAGTTGATGACATACATTAATGAAAGATTGACACATTTTTATCATCTTTATGTTGCTAGTAATTAAAATAAAATTACTTTTCGTGCTATAACTATCTCACTTAGATGAAATTCCTGCATCCGATCCTGACCAGATGCTGTTTGCTTGTATGCTGTGCCAAAATGACGCCATTAATTCATACGAGCAAAGTAACACCCATGTTACTAATAACTCTCGGGTAGGACTGGTGAACACGGTCCTTGCTTGACCAGTGGTGAGTGTTTCTGTTAAAGAGAGAGAGAGTGGAGAAGAAGATTAGTTTATACACCCAATAGGTAACCGTGCTTGACACACTTACGCAACTACAGTTTTTGGTAGAGTAAATAGAAGGTTATAAACGGTTACCCGTGTTATTTCAGGGTTAAGCGGATTGACCCGAACTCAACCCACTTATTTTCGTTTAAGCGGGTTTACGTGCACCCAAACCCGCTAAAAGTGTCATGTCTGATATTGCCAGCCTTAGTTACTATATAGCTATTTATTCCTAATCTTACAAGCTTATTTTGGTTTAAGCTGTTGACATGCCACAGTGATCAATTAACCCGCTATCTTATCTTTATGTTTCTACAGATCAGAGAGATCTGTGGGCCAATTATTCTCGACTGGATAATTGCTCAGAACAAGCGTGTCTTGGAATGGACTGGACGTGCTTTTGAACTTGAGGTTTGTCCCACATGAATTTCACAAACTATAACTGTACTCTTGCTATTTATAACAACAATTTAACTCAAAACATGATGAAGAAGCACAGGACCAGCAAACAGCTGGAAAATATTATATTTCTGGAAGTAATATATGCAGGACTGTTTAGGAATCTTCTACATCTGCTGTGACGCCTATTTCAAGAAACACGACTTTTGAACTAAATAGTAGACAGGGTCTTTGATCTTTTTTCGGCATACAATCATATGTTGAGAACAGCCATTTCATGATTGATATAAATGTACACTTTTGATGCACGTGAGAAGAACTTTTAGCTCACTTGTTCAAGTTTTGTTACATTGACAAGTTCCGTCTGTTATTTGTTCCTATGGCTGTGGCTTACCCTTTCAGTCCCAGGTAGACATGTCATAGGTACTGTGGGCTCTGTTTGTTAAATTGACAAGTCATAATGTCTACAATTGATATAGTAACTGGCTTTGTTAAATTGACAAGTCATAATGTCTACAATTTATATAGTAACTGGCTTTGTATTTGCCTGTTTTAGTATGATTATGTGTTTCCGCTCGTGCAGGATTGGGAGCCGGTATCACATCAACAAAAGCATGCAGCATCAGCAATTGAAGTTTTTAGGATCATAGAGGAGGTACGCACAAAGAATTGGTTATTTTTGTTACTATAAGTCCTGTCTGAACTTACATTCTACCTATAAGGATTGTAGAAATCAAGGATAAGAATCGAAATACACTAACCAGTAACCACCAATTATCTTAAGATCTCTCTCTTATAGATGAAGCCATTTCCTGCACAAACCCGTACAAGGCAAAGGCACTATTACAGGAATCGAACAAGCAAACTGACAGATAGCACTTACCATATAAACACGATGAAGCTTCTATAATATTGTTAGATGCATTCTGAATCTTACGTAATAGCCAGTTAGAATGTCACTATGCTCTTTGAATAGCTCGAGTGATGCTTTTATGATACCACTCCGTCCCACCTCTAATGCACCATTTCCTTATTTGGACGTCCACTCACCTTTAGAAGTTTCCTTTTTTGGTAACCTTAAACTGGTTAAATGGCAACAATACCCTCATTAATACCTCACATGTGATGTGATCTTTTGATAATGATGTGTAATTGTTTCCTCCTTGTGAGGACAAAGCAGTAAAATACCATCATTTTTTGTCTTTAGTCCCACCTCCAATGGTGCATTAGAGGTGGGACGGAGTGGTACGTAATGGTAGAGAAAACTTGACGTAAAAGGTGAATGAATTCCAAGCCTTTTATTCATCCTCCTTTGGCTATTAGAAGCTTTCAACATACCATAACACATGGGCATGACTATAGAACAGGTGGCTCATCCCACGTTCCCACTGCGCAGCTCATCTGATTATCAGTATTGCTCAATATATGCTTCCGCAATCGACCCGGTAATGTAAATATTTTGAATTCCTATATGGAACCAGAAGATCCAACACTAGAAGCTGTGTGTCGCTGTCTTTTCATGTCTGGCCTGAAACCAGCTGAGATTTGTCCACGCCAATGTACACTAGAGTTGCTCAAAGTTTAAGCAGAAAGCTTGTGAAACATATTAAAAGGCACCTACAATTCTTGTATTGATTTTGCAGTATTCCAATTGCTGAGTTGCTCCTTTTTTTCTCTCTCTGAGAAAACGGAAGGCATGTCGACACATTGATTTACTGTGAAACTGAGAATCCAGCTTAAGGTGGTGTGCGAGTGTGAGTTAGTAACGAAATGCTGATGTTGATCATGGTTCTATTGTCCCTAAACACACTCCGCACCAGAAAACCTAAAAATTGGCTTTCTAGTTGTTTATGACTAGCATAACCAGTCACAATACAAATTTTCTGGTGTTTCATCATCTTCTGTACAGAGCAGACATCTAGGATGCTTCATAGTTCATACCACATCAAAAGATTAATAGGAAATGTATGGCCACTGGATCCATGAACTTTACTAAAGAACACTTCTAACTTTCATTACACAATAGTAGTAATGGCAGATAGCGCAACCTAATACAGCTACACATTGATTATTTAACCAGGATTACTTCAAATCAAGGTTTTCAAAATCTAAATCCTGCATAGGATTGCGGTATGTCCCGCAGGATTGGAATCGTTGAATCATATCGTGATTCTACAATTCTCTAAGAATTAGTAAACTTAATGCCGTAAATACTCAAACATTGTTCCTTACCAATTTTCTACATAAAAACATGTGAATTCATTTACTTGGAACCTCACATTTCATTTTAACAGAAATTTGAGAGGCTAGAAGTGTATATCACAGAGCAAAAGGACGTGTTGATCAAGAAAACTAGCTAAAACTTGGATGAATTTGACTATAATCTTGATAGCAATAAGAAAAGAAGTTTCAGAATGTGGGCATGGTCTAAATGAGGGGAAAAACTTGCTAAAACAATTTCCACTCCTTGTCTCTTGTAGAAAGTGATATATACATGGTGTTATATGGGTACTTTGCAAAAAAAAAAACACACACACAGCCATTGGGTTGTGTTGATAGCTCCTAAAGAAGCAAGAACCCAATAAACAGGGTCATAGTGGTCAAAGTTTTATACGTATCGTGTATTGATTATAGGATTTTACATATCATGTATTGTATCGTGTAGCATAACGATGCGGGCACCATTCTTAAACTACTTAAATATATATGCTGACCGTTAGAGCATTTCCAACGACAAAACCTTTGTTGGCCTGAAGTTGTTCCTGCCCTTAATTTTAGTTCTACACTATTTTGAGTTGCTGCTCCAGCAAATATAGGCCACTATCACTATTTTATTACTTTCTAGATTTTATCATCAAACAATCTACAGTTCTAGATAAGCTTCAGTTTTGTCCTAGAAATAGGCCTGGTTGATGTTTGCTCCACATTTTACACCAGCTGTTGGAGTTGGTTTTGGGGCAAAACTGGCCTGAGTTTAGGCCAAAGACTGGTTTTTTCCATCTGTTGGAGATGCTCTTATATTGAAGAACTTATAGATTGTAACTAATATTACTCTCATATGTTGATCCAGTATAGCAGCTAAAACATGTTATGCATTTATTTTACCCTGCCCATCTTTTTGATGCAGCTAAATTTTTTTACTTGGATATGGATTTTAACTAACATATACTCTCATATGTTGGTCTGGTAGCTAACAACAAGTAATAACATGTTATGTAAAGCAAATATTATTAGGTCGGAATACTAGAATTACTGATCTGTCATCAGGCCGCCACTATCCACGATTAACACGACATCATTCTACCCACTACTAACGTGACAGTATTCCACGTCTGGTAAATAGAACAAATCATCTTTAATCTGGTATCTTCTTCTGTCTTTTTCCTCTCAAGAGCTGATTGATTACAAAGAATTCAAAATAGTGAAGTTGAGGCACACTTGGAGAAGTCGGACAATCTAACAAAATCTTCCTATAATCTATATAATATGAAGTTCTCTATCAATCAAGTTGGTGATTCCGACCCAGTTCAGGTCCCCTACACGATACGTATCGCTCGATAATGTGTGATGCACATTCATTTGCGATACAGCCATTGGTACGTAACGGTGACAGACTGTATCATATCATCGATATGTTCGAGTGTCGAGTGATGCTGACAACAGAGCTTAGAGACCATTCCCCACTTTGAAAATATCCAAAATGTCCCTTTGAAGAGTCGCTTGGATCGTAAGCTTGTATGAGATTCTAGGATTCCACTAGTGGCATCGGGATTCTACATTGGATTCTATAGTTTGGGAGTTTACATGGGATCGAGATCGGCTATGACTTCAAGGATCTTAGATTCATAAGATCAGTATCAGGAGTTCGACAACCATATTCTCAATAGTCTACCTAGTGGGACAGAAAATCCACAGAATGATTATATCCCACACCGGATAGCATACTGAGCAGGTCTTACATATACACTCCATCGTAAGCAGGAAGCCAGCATGTGCCATGTAGTATGAAGAATACAGAGATTAGAAAGAATAAGACCACAACAGTGATCCCTCTTTGCCTAACAGTAGCTCTTCTGTATACTAGGTTGTGGAGTTTCATCTATCATATCTCAAATCTCTTAATATTAGGTTAGATTATCCTTCACGTGATGAGATCACATTTCAACTTATTGGCGATTACAGAAATTGGAATAAAGTTCCTTCTCAATAGATATTACAATACCGATGCTACAGTGAAGTAGTACAGTATCATATTAGGAAATATTTCAGTTAAGTTATTTGCTTTCTTGACTTAATCACTTAACTAATCAGTTTGGGACAAAGGGTCGAGTAGGGCATGCATCTAAAAGAAATATACACTAAATTGGCTGTTAATCATTAATTTGGTGAACAAAAAATCACAACTTAAGAATTCTGTTATGACGAAAAAGGACATGGTCATCTTTTCGGTAGTTCCGTCGGAGCATACAGCTGTAGAGACTAATGTAATAGCAATCACTTTGAAGAGATAAACAACACAGTAAGAAATTCACTAATGCAAGAAGTTATAGCAAGCGAATAAATTACTTAACCCTTTGGACTAAAGTAACCTTGAATTTACATGAATGAACAGGAAATATTCCGCTGAAAGTAACTGAAGCACTCATTGACAAATGCTGCTTGGTCAACAAACCAATGGCTCAATAATTCTGTCAAGCTCTTTCTTGAAAAATTGACTGTCCTGCTTTTGAGTTCAATAGTTGGTACACAACACTGATTGCACAGTGATATCACTTTCTTTGGTCCATTGAACTTTGTAACCATAATATTAATTTGTCCTTGTCAACTTTTTGCCTCCTGATTTGCAGACTGTGGATCAGCTATTTGGGTTGAATCTACCACTGGACATCACCCATTTACAAGCCATGCTGTCGGTGGTTTTTCACACATTAGATGTGTATTTGCTGAAATTGGTGAATCAGATAGGTATTTAATGTGTACCAGTTACCTTTGGGTTGAATAATTGGTACTAGTGCCAGATTCTAGTTGCATCCTGCTTAGTTATAATTTCAGTTTAGCTACCATTTTCGTAAAACACAATTTCTTTCTCTAGTTAATGTTTTGATACTTTCTATTCACTTTTCTGATTTTATGAGGTGTAAGCTGGGTGCTAGGCATCTGTTTGCACATCTGATCACAACAGCCTGTAGTCACAGCTTGTAATTCTTACTTTGGATACCCCAAGCTCAGCCCTCTTCTCCAGGATATAAAATAAACCAAGAGAAAATCATCTTACATATTACTAATAATTAGTAATAAGCGGGCATCACACATCTCTTCCTTCTCGGTTAGCCTTAGATGTGTATTTGCTGAAATTGGTGATTCAGATAAGTACTTAATGTGTATCAGTTACCTGTGGGGTTGAGGACATTGGGTTGGATAATTGGTGCTATTGCTAGATTCTAGTTGCATTTTGCTTAGTTATACTCTCAGTGGACATCACCCATTTACAAGCCGTGTTGGTGGTTTTTCACAAGCTAGACGTGTATTTTCTGAAATTGGTGAATAATTGGTACTAGTGCTAGATTCTAGTTGCATCTTGCTTAGTTATAATCTTAGTTATTTCTTTTCTCTAGTTTGAATCCTGATTCCTTATTATTCACTTTTCTGATTTTACGAGGTGTACGCTGGGTGCCAGGCATTTGTTTGCACGTTTGATCAAACAGCTTGTAATCACAGCTTGTAACTCCTACTTTGGATGTCCCAAGCTCAGTCCTTCTCTCCAGGATAGAAAATAAACCGACTACGAAAAATTCATCTTACATACTACTACGTCCGTTCACCTTATCTTCCCATACAACATTTTCACAGGTTTTAAGAAACCTGTGCAAATGACCATTTTAACCCTGACCCATCCCCATAATTACACTCATAGTCTCTCTCTTCCTCCTGATTTTACAGATACATCAACTACAACAATAAAACAACTCTGAGAATGTAATAACAATAATCTGGAGAAAGAAATGCTTCCTTCGGCTTCTTGATCTATCTTCCCATCTGTCTCTCTCTCCTTTTCCTGAAATGCAAAGACATTCAAAGGGAAATCAAGATCTGAGAGGAGGGGAGAGACCCAGATCTGAGAGACCTAAAAGCCGAAAATTTGATACAGATCACACAAATCCAGTAAGAAGAAGACATAATAAGTGGGATAAATCGGAGAACCTGTGTTTGGGGGAGGACGGACAGCATCTGAAGAACGAGAAATTTTTGTTTGCTCTAAGAGCAAATACACGTGGTGCTCTAATCAATACAGCACATCACACGTCAGGAAGAAAGAGAATGAGTGGCAGACAAAAGAAAGTGGATTATTACATGTTCCTGACGTGTCCTGTGATGTATTGATTAGAGCACCACGTCATATTTGCTCTTGGAGCAAGCAATAATTACTCCTGAAGAACCGCCATCCTGAGACGTCTGTTGGGCTGTTCAGATTCAGTCGAGAAACGCCTCGGCGAGTTGCGAAGCAGCGCCTGTAGACCTTGGCTCTGTGGAGTGAGCCGCATCTGATGGCGGCACGACGGTTCTGAAGAGGCTCATTGTCAACGGCCAGAGGGTTTATTCGGAGTTTCAGTTGTGGAGGGGTCTGTCTGTGAATCGCAGATCCAGGCCCGGTATTTCATCTCTGTTCCTCTCTCTCTCTCTCTCATGACTCATTAATAGGTAGTGGGAGAAAAGTTGGGTGATGGGTGGGTTAGGTAGGTAAGGTTAACGGGTGGGGTGGGTAAAAGTAGATAAAAAAACTTACTTAATTGGGTAAGTAGGAAGAAAGAGGCGAAACAGCCCGATATGGAAAGTGGGAAGAAGAGGCGAAACAGAGGTAGTAATTTGTAATAAATGGGCTTCACACATCACTTTCTTCTCGGTTAGCCTTGTGCAGTTTTACCTACTGACAGACAGATACACACATTTATCTAAGCTGCTTTGAATTTGGTGCAAGCTTATTTAAGCATTATGTTTTTTTTTGAGGAAATAAGCATTATGTTTAGAGAAAGAACAAAATGGTGATACTTAGTACGACAAGTAGAACCTTCACTTAATATAATTGCTGTTCTGACTATATAATGTTCGTTTTATTAGGATGTCTTTTGCTCTCATTTCCTTGTTCCAAAAATTCTAAATATGCGTTTTACGTATTTGGTGAGCGGGAATATATTAGTGAGATCTTCATTAGTTTAGGAGCTATTTCGTCCTTTTGGTAGAAATACAATAACTGTTTCTTTATGGATTCTTTCATGTTATTGATTTTTTTTTTGTATTTAGTTAAATATTTTGAAATATTCCAATATTATGTTTCGATCCCTAAAATACAATTTTTTCTTTTCAAAGTTTGTAGATACTCCTAATTAGACATGCATGACCTGTTTCGACGAGATTTTCATTTTCCAAACAGCCCTGGGATTTGCTCACCCATTTTGCAAGTGAACTCTCAAAGGAGCAGCTTTTGTGAATTCATGATTTGTTGTAGCGTTGTAATGCCAGTTAAGTGCAAGATACTAATTGTGATGTTTGTGGGGCAGTTGACAAGCACTATCTATATCCTTCCGTTCCTCCTTTAACGCGATATGAGGAAACAGTCTTCCCTGTAATGAAGAAAAAGCTAGTTGATAGCGTGCTTGTGGAAGATGAGGTGAAGGATAAACTGAAGCTGCTAACTCTCTCCACGTTGTGCATTCGATTGAACACCCTGCATGTAAGTTCCATATTCGTTGGAATGTTTACCACTTGGTCAGGCCTTACGCGATCAGAGTTTTTAGTGGCATCAGTCCTATACTTGACTTATAATTTTGTCTTACTAGTTCAGTAGAAGAATTAGATTTGAACGCTCTCCAAATAAGTACAATTCACTTGGCCTGGACCAAGAGCTTACACATTTACAGATGTTTCTGTTGCATTTGTCCTATGCTTGATGTCTAGTAATTGTTACTATGTAGTAGAAGAATTTACTTGATGTCTAGTAATTGCTACCCAAGCAAGATTCCTTTTGCAATCATATTATATTGATAGTCGGGAACCCAAATAAAAGTGGTCATACTTGAACAGAGTTGGTCGCAGCAACCTTGGGAATTTGCCAGATACGTGGGAGAAGAACCGACTACTAATTTGATTTCGAATGATTACGTACTGTCATTTCTTCCAGACCCACCATTGATCTCCCTCACAAAATCATTAGAAAAAAGTTCATGTCATATCATTTCTCTATCTCTTTCCCCGTATGCTTCAGAAGTGAGAATAATTTCAATTTTTTTATAAGAACAACGGAATCACTATAATCTATTAACAGTGGAGTTTTTAAATCCAGCATGTTCTATCCATGCATATCTTATTAATCCTTGTATATGTTGGTCATTGGAAAACCATCCATAAGCTCGCTGTGAACTTTGTGTGTTCACTGATTTGTTGTTGTGCTTAACTGTATGCCTGCTGGAAGCCTCCTCTTTCTGGTTAAATTTGTTTATCAATGGAAATATTACACTCAGTTTGAAGTAACTGTTCAGTTTACTATGAGGAACTGATGCATTAAAGCCTCTTCTAACTCAACTCTGCGAACATTATCTATTTCAACCTTCTCACTGAGAGATTCACTTTTTATTTCGTTTTGCAGTATATCAGGAAACAGGTTCAGAAGTTAGAAGATAGCATTAGAAAATCATGGATGCTCGTTATGCAGTATGGAGGTCAAACACGAAGTAATTTATTTTTTCTGTTTCTCTGTTTCACGTTTATTTAAAAGTTCTATGTTGTCTTTCTGGAGAACTCCACTTTATATCGTTGCTAGTACGTAAGACTGTGACCTTTTTCTCTTGCGAAATCTAATGATGGTTATATGGTCCCCTTATCCTGCATGCATCATAAAAAGGTTTGGTTGTGAGGAAAATACCAGCAATTTTCCGTAGTTGCTCTGTAAGCCTTTGTATGGCTGATGGAGAGATGCACGTTGTAACACAGTATATTGGTTCAGCTTAGGTCATGGTTGCGACGAGGTATTTGTTAATGGACCTGCTTAGAACAGTGGTCTCACCATTGTAGGGTGTTACTATGTAGAAGTACTAACAACATGGATGGTGTGCTGCAACTGCAAAATGTGCGTGAGGCTGTTCTAAGGAAACTTCTAGAAGGCTTAACAAGGGCGTCAAGTATCTGAGTGGGTAAAATTATTATAGTTAGATTAGTTGCATAAAATGAAGAATATGGTATGCAAGGTACCAAAGAGCTACCTTATATCTTGGCGTACACGTCCGTCTCATTAGTAAAGTTAATGGTTCCCGGAACTTGGCTGGTGACATATGGTATGAGAATGGACCGGAGTATCAGTTGATGTTCTGTTTTGTTATTTTTATTGGTTTACTTGTTAAGACATAGGACGTTTGGTTGGTGGTAAAACATTTTCCTGTAAAATGTTTTCCCTTGTTTTGGTGCTGTTTGGTTGGAGGTAAAATATTTTCATGTAAAATGTTTTCCCTCAAATGATGTAAAATGATTTACACATTTCAAATCCGTAAGCCATTTTCCAGAGAGTGAAGGAGCACAACAACAACTCATACTAACTCCCCTACCATCAATAACCACCACTACCACCTACCTCCAGCACGACCCATTACCGCCACCCATCCCTGCCACTGCCGTCACGGAACACTGTTTTGGCAAGTGTCAACCAAACATGAGAAAATAATTGCGGAGAAAACTTTTTCACACAATATTTTACGCGTAGAATATTTTCCCTTGTAAAACATTTTACTGCGAACCAAACAGAGCCATGATGTCACTGTAGCCTTTGTAGGATTGGATTGCCAACTAGGTGATTGTCTTGATATCAAATGAACTATTGGCAGGCTGGAGTAGACCTAATTGCAGCTTCATTGTATACATGACTTGTCTAACGTCATGATGCAACTGATGAAAAGATCACTACATCTTCTGCCTAAATTCTTGACGTCCTTGTTGAGCCAATTATGCTGCTACCCACCTATTGTTCCGCTCCTAATAGGATCTGCAAAGCTATATGTCTAGCTTCCACGTCGTTGCTGTTAGAGAACTGGACTACCATTACCTTTGGAACTGCCAGGTTTTGAAGGACAACACTAATAGAAAAGAAGTTCTCTGTTGAATAACTACCCAATAAGCTCATCAGTGTGCTAGTGCTGATGTAACTACTTTCTGGTTCTTAGTTCCTCTTATATTTAATCTGATTCATTGCTATCCGTGCTGGATATTTCACGCAGGTAGGTTATATCTTATGGATTATTTTAATCATATGCGGGCGTGTTGATTGTTGTCATCTCTAGTTTGTGGTGTTCTAGAACACTGGACTTCATGCTTCTCTTTTGGTTTTGCCATGATGATGTTTGTGATCGAACTGATTTATGACAGTTTTAACTGTGGTTTTGTTTATCCAGTCAAAGGACCTCCAAGGACTTCTGGAAGCCCCGACTTCATCAATACCGAGCCAATTGATGAATTATTTGTTGCTACCTTTGACACCATTAAGGATACTGTTGCAGATGCTACTAGAAAAATTGATGACTTCACTGGTGTGTTAAAACTTACCATTTGAAAGTTTTGTTTACTTTTTGGGTGTGCATATAAACTTATCTTGAAAGAGAAACAGAGTATTGACATTTATAGATGCCTCAATTTTCTGTACAAGGTAGTTTTCTTGAGTTCATGGCTGCGGATGGTAATGTTTTCTGTGAGGCCGATGACTTGTTTGGCATATGCAAAGTAGAAATGCCAGGATAACTGTTATAGGTTGTCACTCACGCCATGTGACGGCTGTTAGAAAGCATCTACTGCAATCGCATCTTGCTTGTGGGGAGACAAATGGATATATTAACATATAAACCACAATAAAGACAACTAAGTTTTCATGAGACTGAGATCTATGACGTACAAGAACCAACATTGGACTGCACCATCTCGGCTTTCCAAAAAGCTTGAGCTGTTCACGCTGGCTTTTACAGTTTGATCGAGCTATCTGACATGTGACTGGACATTTAATTTTTCAGTTACATATGGTTCAATATGAATATTTTGATGAGGGTTAGGCTGTCAACATATTGGAGTGTCTCATTTTCAACTGGTCTTTTTATTTTTGATTTCGTCATGGATAAAATTGTGTTCTGCATGGCACGATTTGGAACTTGAATGGAAGAGTGATTTGGGTTTCAAGGTGACCCTAGTTACTATTCTATGATTCTTATTGGTTAGTATGATTGTCATAGTGGCCTTTTTTTTGGGTCCAAATCAGAATATATAAAAAGACCAACACCTTACACCCTTTCTACCACAATCTGCCTGAGAGAATCCACATCACTAAAACCACTATTACAATGCGGATTACTCACCATCTTTGTGATACTATCTGCTGCACTATTTGCATCTCTAGGGATCCAACTAAATTTAACTCTTCTATTAGCAGCAAGCTGCCAAATATCTAAAAGAACCACACCACACTCCAAATTATGAGTCCTATCCTTGTCAGCCTGCATTAAAGACAAAGTGGCTTGATTCTATAATACTAGGACAATTTGTTAAAATTTCACACGAATTAGACAAAGATGAAAAGGATAACTACTTGTAGTCTAAATATCTACTTTAGTGTGCTCTTTTAATTGTTTCTGCTGGTAAATGTGCCTGAAGTGCCATTTTGTAGTCCCTTTGTTCTTTTCTTCCTTCTGACATAATAAACTACCAAAGCGAGAAAATGATTATGGTGTCTGCATATGTCCACTAAAAGCAGTAATTTTAGCTCACTAGTGTCACCATATTGATGATACTGCAATGTGGGATTTGGCTTCTGCTTTCCTGTTTCATGCTAACTCAATGGTGCACTTTTATATTTTTGCGAGCTTCCATATTTTGCTCAAACAGTTTGTCTTTGGTCTGAGTCAACACATGCTTTTTACTCTGCATTTATTTGTGATTCTTGATGCATTTCAAGATGTCATCCATTCTCTTTTTCCACTTTCTGAATCTTACGTCTGTTTATGCAAGAATTCATGAAGGAAGCAGGAGATTTGTCTTTGGATCTGAATATTTGATTTATTCTGTAAATCTTTCTCACTGCAATAAACTTGGATTTTTTTAATAGTGTGTAAATTATATTTTGATGTGCTATATGTATTTAGGAACAAAGCTGGTCTTTTGGGATTTGAGAGATTCGTTCCTGCTTCAATTATATCGTGGCAGCGTTGAAGCTGCTCGGTTGGACGGTATTCTTCCATATTTTGATACTGTAAGATTTTACAAGTCTCGGACCTTCTTTTGAATTAGCAACAAGTAATATTTTGTTGTTTCACGATAGCAGTTAAATATTATCAAGACCAGTTTTTACCTATTTCTTATCTAGAATTATATGTGTAGTTCCTCAACCAAGTATGCACCTCAATTGACGAGGATCTCAGAGACGTAGTGGTATCAAGCATTTGCAGAGCAACAATGGTAAAATCTTCAATTCTGAACTTATCTTTGAATGTTAAAACTTGCTTCTCATTTTGTACATTCTGTGGAATAGGAAGGCTATGTCTGGGTATTGCTGGATGGAGGCCCCTCACGTGCTTTTGCGGATTCAGATACAATGATTATGAAGGATGACCTTGATATGCTAAAGGTGTTTATTCTTTTATCATACTCTATTAATTTTTATTTTGAGTTAAATTTTAGCAGTATTTCGCCTGTCCCTTTTTTTCTCTATTCCTCTGTACTTTTTGAATACCTAAAATCAAACGACGTAAAACAAGGGAAACGATACGAATAGACTTAAGACCTGATGATTGAAAAATAACTTCTAGAACTTAGATATTCAATGCAGTATGTTATTTTTTCCTTGGCAAACCAGTAGTCCAATTCCTAACAAGGGGTCTATCATCCAACTCTCATAGGAAGGAATTAATTCTATCTTTGCAATCGAATTTTGCAGCGTGATACCTAGACATAGGACCAAGAACAAGGATAAGGGATCACCCAACTAAAAACCCTGTAAATTGAGTTAATTGGCAATACCGTCAAGGCCTTACGATTAAGGTTGATGTGATATACAGACTTTTTAGGTCATTCATATGTCCTAAAAAGAAGCAATCTTCGCACATCAAGGGCTCACCACTGCATTATGCTTTTGTTGTACTCTGCAGGAACTATTTGTGGCTGATGGAGAAGGCCTTCCACGCTCACAAGTGGAGAAAGAAGCAATCTTCGCACATCAAGTCTTAAGCTTGTTTTCCCTCCAGGTACAGTGCCACATAATTTATTAGAGCTAATGCTGTTGTTTAAGATCTTTCTTGACATCAGACCTCTGAACCTGATTTTGTTTTCGCATATTGACTGCATTACAGACTGAATCAGTAATTCAAATGCTGATGACTGCAAGCGAACAAATTCCAGCCGGGCGAAATTCACGAAATGGTAGCAGCAGATACTTGGGCGATGCTCACACCTTAATACGAGTTTTGTGCCACAAGAAAGACAAGGACGCCACAAAGTTTTTGAAGAGGCAATACCAGCTTCCTGCATCTTCAGGTATAGCCTTTTCCACAAATAAAGCTGTTCTGCAAATAACTTAATGCGTATCTTTGAATATCTAGGAATATATTATTAATTATCCAGAAACCCCAGTTGACGGCAATGCCGATGTCTTGGGCAAAATCCTATGTGGCTTGAGTCTAGAGCTAAATTGATGAGCTACGCTGTTGTTTCAGATAGATTAGACAGATTGACAAGACAAATTCCATAGTAATTTTGATTGCCTTGTGCAGAATACGACGATACTTTATCAGACTACTCAAATTCTAAATCATATTATGGAGCTGATTTTCTACGGAGCGCATCATTCAAGTTGTCTGATAATGGTAACAGCAGTTTCCGGGCACTTAAGGATAAGTTTAAGGAAGCAACGTCAGAGATCAAACATAGGGGATGGTGATCGTATCGGAAAATATTACCTTTTCTGGAAGCAATTTTTGCCTGAAACAGCATATGCAAGTCAATGATGGTGATCTGATTAGCGCCTCTTTAAATCTTTCGAGTTTCATAACGAGCATTCTATTCTAAAGTTTGGTTGAGGCTCACTGTTAGCATTCAGGAAACATACATAGGAAATTGCTGTAAAGCTAGACCTGGAACAATGCATTTAATTCTCTCCCGTGAAACCCCGAGATAGGTTGATAGAATTGTAAAGTTGGCTAAAAAGTGATCTTTTTTTGAGAAAAGTGTGAAAACTTTGTTACAACTTCAATCGGATGGACAGAAGAAGAGCCCAAGTGTTCCATTGTGTGTGCAAAAAGTGTGTTTTGAGTTACTTCCTTGTTATGCATTGTTATATGTTTACTTTCTGACTTGGCTTACCCGCTTTGTAGTGACCGACAACCCAGAAAAGTTTAGTTTTTTAAATAGCAGAACTGTGAAGATATGCATTATGTACAAGGATGACCATGATTCCATGATAGGTACATTGATTGAACCATGCACCCCAATATCGTGACGTTAGTCTGGAGTCACTAAAAGTATCTGGAAAACATGGGGTTACCTTGTTCTTTGATGATCATATACTTTGATTTGTGGTTGCAATGAATTGACCCTTTCATAAAAAAAAAAAAAAAAAAAAAAAAAAAAAAAAAAAAAAAAAAAAAAAAAAACATGGGGTTAAATGGTACTACCTCTGTTTCTTATCTTTCAAGTGCGGCTGACTTTTTTACCCGTAACTGAGTTACTTTGACTCGATGATTTGGATAGCAAAACAATGTAATTTTTTTGTAATTTTTTCATAGTATTGTAGAGTAAAGTTTACTCTTCAAGATCATGCAAAAATTACAAAATTCGTGTATCGTTTTATCAACCAAATCACCGGGTCAAAGTGACCCAGTAAATAGTGTCAAAAAGTTAAGTAAGGTGAAAGAGAAGAAACAGAGGTAGTATAACATATTTTTTGCATGATAAGGGGGACAGATTTGTCTCCAAAATTATATTTAGTGAGGGACCGCAACCGTGCTATCACAATCTGGATATGTAAGTTACCAATCTGTCCCAGCTCTTTCTTCCCAATTTGACTTTTGTCACTATTCACTAGGTCACTTTGACCCGGTGATTTGAATAGCAAACCGATGTAAATTTTTTAATAATTTTTCACAGTGTTGTAGAGTAAAAGGTGCTCTATGATATGGTGAAAAAATTATCAAAAAATCGTATCATTTTGCTATCTAAATCACCCGGTCAAAGTGACCCAGATACGAGTCAAAAAAGTCAGATGGGAAGAAAGAGCTGGGACGGATTGGTACTTGAAAGTTGGCGCATGGAAGAGTTGAAAGTTTCCTTTTCCAAACTGGAAGGTGTGAAAGTGTCCTTCAATCAAACTAGAGGGGCTGATTATCTTTTACCCATATATTAAAAATCATCACCTTACTGAGATTTAAAATAGAAGCCGGGCGTCTATCTTCTCAAGACTGTCTTGAGCATGACGTTATTCTGTTTAGAACACCCTTTGACAATCTAACTTTACATTTAAGAAACGACTAGAAGTTTCTAAACTCAAACAGGTTTTGTAAAAGTTGTCTGTTAACAACTTAACCATTTGGTGCGGAGTTTTTCACAGATCTCGCCCTGTTGGAGGCACTAAAAACTGATGAAACCCCCGGTGAGAATCAAATACGAGAGTAAGCTCGTTTTGAAACCGAGTTTAAGAATGTCGGTTTTATCTTGAGAAACCGATTATTCAACTATCGGTTTTATATCTTCTATTCTTCAATAAAAACTCTATCTTTCTTATATTCTTCTCATTCTCCAACTACCGTTCTCTTCTTCCCCTCGCTGTGTCCGGCGACGAAAGTAGCAGATCCACGACGAAAGAACGGCGAGCGACGCCGACCAGTGCCTCCACCAACTCCGGCGATCTCGCCGGTGCTCCCTCCCCCTCTCTCTCAGCGGTAAGTCCTCTTCCTCATCCCCCCTCCCCCTCCCCCTCTCTCTCTCTCACGTCTATTCTCCATGGTGACTGAGGTTTTTTTTTTTTTTTTTTTTTTTTTTTTTTTTTTTTTTTGAATTCGCCAAGTCCAGAACCGATGATATCATTGTCGGTTTTCTTGGACATAAACCGACTGTGCTATCATCGGTTCTTGAAAAAATCGGTTTCTGGCTGGGAAAAACCGACAATATTAGTATTGGTTTCATTTTCAAGAACCGATTTTGGTACTATCGGTTTCAAACGAGACTAGATTCGTATTTTTTTTTCCAGTGGGGGTTTCTTCCGTTTTACTCGGCTCCAATAAGGCTAGATTTGTGAAAAATTCATTTGGTGCGCACACTAAGTTTGGTGAAACTTTCTCTATAGAAAACACCAACAAACGACTGCTACAAAATTGCTTGTTGTGCTTTTTTCTCTACACAATTTGAAGAGATAAAATCCTCAAGTCCAGCGGCGTTGCAGTTGTGTGTCAACTGAATGTTTTCAACTGCGCCGCCTCCATTAACTCCATGTTCTCTATGTTCTCTACCGGACCAATTCGCCAAGGGATTTTGATGTAAATCCTTTTGCTGCTGCGTAGTGCTTCTGCAAGACTAATCCCTTTCGGATGTCGTATATTTATTTTCAGGTCTAGGTCCAGTCGTTTAGTGGTTTTGTAATCTTGTTTCTGTCTTATTGTGCAATGTTTAGCTGATTGATTACTATAGCGGCCATTGTAAGTTATAACATGTACTGCAAATGGTCTTGCGTACTTTTTTTGTTGTCGAAACGGGTATAAATAAAAGTTTGTGTAAAGTTGGACCTTTGTTGCTAGTTGGGCCTTTTTGTAATCCGTTGTGTAAAGCTGCCGGACTACGGTGGTAGAAAGCAATATACAAGTTGGGCCACTGAAAAATTGTTGTTTTTGGGCCACCCATATACTTCTCTTTGTATCGCACTAATGTATTCTCTACTTCATTTTCATGTTTCTACTTTTGCTCGATAGCCCAATGAAAACGGATTTTGTGTGTGTGCGCAAATGACAGATTAAAATAACATGAGGAACGGGTCCACAACATAACAAAGAGTCAAAGAAAGAAGACAGATACATACACAAACAACAACATAACATAACCATATAAAAAATAAAAATGCCACACACAGAGTTCACTGGTGGGATTTTGACTTGGGGTTACCCAATTGTATAACAGACTTTTTGCATGATAAGGAGTTAAATTTATCTATAATTATTTTAGTGACGGATCTCACTTGTAGATTAACAACATCACAATCAGGCACTGTAAGTTACTTGAAAGTTAGCGTGGTGAAGAGGTGAAAGTTTCATTTTTCCAAACTGGAAGGTGTGAAATTGACCGATCAATCAAACTAGAGGGGCTGAAAGTATCTTCTACCCATTTTTAAAAAATCCATCGCCTTACTAAGATCTGAAATAGAAGCCGGCGTAGTTTCTCTTCGAAAGACTGTGTTATGTCAAACCACCTCACGAACGAAGAACGAATAGAAGAAGAACACGAGTATTTTACGTGGTTCGCTAGCAAAATATTTGCTAACTACCTCCACGGCGGAAAAACACTCTTTATTCACTTAAGAGGAACAATTATAATGTTTTTGCATACCTAATAATGTGACTACTAGGTTCTTTATATAGTGCTACGAAATCCCTAAAGTTTCCAAATCCGATTTGGAAACAACTTGTTTCCTTTGACTTACAATGTTTCCTAATCAAAGTTGGAAACAATGAGTTTAGCCGCCTTTGACTAATTCAAGGCACCAACTCAACAAATCTCCACCTTGACTTGAATTGTCTCGTCAACAACAGCTGGTCCTCTTCTCGTAAATAAAGCTACGTCTTCTCCGCACCCAATTGTCTCTCGTCACGGAGACTCACTGGACCCCCACCGGGTCCGACATGCCCCTAAGGGCTCACTGGCTCAAGATGTTGAGCAATTCCAGACAATGCTGGAACTTGCTCTCCGGAACTGGCTTCGTGAACATATCCGCGGGGTTGTCAGCTGTCTCCACCTTCATCACCTTGATCCTGCTTTCGTTTCTCAGAAAATGATACCTGACGTCGATATGCTTGGTCCTTTCATGATGAACCTGGTCCTTAGTCAAGCAAATCGCACTCAAGCTATCACAGTAGACTCTCGCCTGATCTTGATGTAGCCCTAGATCATTGACCATTCCCTTTAGCCAAATTGCCTCCTTTGCTGCTTCCGTTAGAGCCATGTACTCCGCCTCCGTGGTGGACAAAGTCACCGTCGGCTGTAGCGTCGGCTTCCAACTCACAACAGATGCTCCCAGAGCAAATACGTAGCCTGTCATTGATCTTCTACTATCAATATCCCCTGCATAGTCCGCGTCCGAGAAACCAGCTACCAAGATGTTTTCACGTGACCCATAGCATAGGCCAATGCCTGACGTACCCTTAAGGTACCTGAATATACGCTTCACCGCCTGCCAATGGTCCCTACCCAGATGAGCCATAAAACGACTAACCACACTAACAGCGAATGCTATGTCCGGTCGAGTACAGACCATAGCATACATGAGACTTCCAACTGCGCTAGCATATGGAACCTTGGACATGTACTCCTTCTCCTCCTCAGTCTGAACGGTGTACATTCCTAGATTGCTGTTAGTTGCCATAGGAGTATCTATAGCTGTAGCTGATAACATCCCGAATCTTGCCAAGATCTTCTTGATGTATCCCTACTGTGATAAGAAAAGCTTCTTCTTCTTCCTATCTCTATAGATATCAACTCCCAATATCTTCCGAGCAGCTCCCAGATCCTTCATCTCGAATTCCGCACTAAGGGACCTCTTCAGTTCTCTAATTTTCTTGATATTTCGAGTTGCAATCAAAATATCATCCACATATAGAACTAGGTAAATACGTGATCCACTATGCAACTCTTTGTGATACACGCAGCAATCATACTCGCACTTGTGGTAACCACTCTTCAACATGAAGCTATCAAACCTCTTGTACCATTGCCTCGGCGACTGCTTAAGTCCGTAGAGAGATCTCTTCAGCTTGCACACGTGGTTCTCTCTTCCGGGAACTTGGAACCCCTCCGGTTGGCTCATGTATATTTCCTCCTCCAACTCTCCGTGCAGGAAAGCTGTCTTGACATCCAATTTCTCAAGCTCTAGGTCGTGGTGTGCCACTAAAGCTAGTAACACCCGGATAGAAGTATGTCTGACCACCGGTGAGAAGAACTCGTTGTAGTCAACTCCCTCTTTCTGACTGAACCCTCTTGCAACTAGCCTTGCCTTATACTTGACGCCCTCTCCAGATGTAGTTCCTTCCTTTCTTCTGAAAACCCACTCGCAGCTGGCTATCTTCCTTCCCGCTGGCAATTTAACAAGCTCCCAAGTCGAGTTCTTGCTAAGAGACTCCATCTCTTCTCCCATCGCGGCAATCCATTGTGCTGACTCAGAACTTGATATAGCGGCCTTGTAGGAGGATGGTTCGTCTTCTACTTCTTCCGCTACCTGTAATGCATATCCCACCATACCGTCATCTCTGTATCTCGCTGGAGACTTTATGACTCTCCTTGGTCTTCCTTCAGCAATACTTTGATGAACCAGTTCCTCTGGTGTAGACGCATCCTCACTATCAGACTGGTCTGCTTCTTCCTCTTCGGCTTCCGGCGGCGGTGTAAGGATTTCGGAATCCTTAGGATCAATAGAATCCAACTCTCCCTCCACCTTCTTCTTTGCATCCCCAAGCTCCACCTCCACGGAGTTTTTCAACATATGAGACTCATTAAAGACTACACTTCTGCTAAGTATAATCTTGTTGTCTGCCTATATCTTGTATCCCTTCACACCTGTTCCGAAACCCATGAATACTCCCTTCTTAGCTCTTGGTTCTAGTTTGCCATCATCAACGTGATAATAGGCAACACAACCAAATACTCTCAAATCCGAGTAATCCACTGCATTACCGGTCCAGACTTCCATAGCAATCTTGCATCCTATACCTGTGTGCGGGCTCTGATTTATGAGATAGCATGCCATGGAAACTGCCTCTCTCCAGAAACCTCTAGAAAGACCTGCATTCGAAAGCATGCACCTTGCTTTCGCTAAAAGTGTCTGATTCATTCTCTTGGCTACACCGTTTTGCTGCGGTGTGTGCCGAACGGTGCGATGGCGTGCTATTCCCTGATCCTTGCAGAACCCATCAAATTCTGATGAACAGAACTCTAAGCTGTTGTCCGTGCGCAGCCTCTTCACCTTCTTTCCCACCTGATTCTCTACTAGTGTCTTCCACTCCTTGAATCTTGCGAAGGCTTCACTCTTGTGCTTCATCACGAATATCCAAGTCATCCTGGAGTAATCGTCTATGATGCTCAGAAAATACCTGTACCCGCCAATCGCCTCGACTCGAGATGGACCTCAGCAATCCGAATGGATATAATCAAGAGTACCTTTCGTTCTATGAACCGCCTTAGGGAACTTGCTACGCTATATCTTCCCATACACGCAGTGCTCACAAAACCCTAGGCTCTTGGGCGCATGCCCGGTGAGATATCCCTTCTTGTGAAGTTCCTGCATTCCACGTTCACTCATATGACCGAGCCTCATATGCCACAGCTTAGTTAGATCAGCTTCCTTAATCTCGGCTGAGACAACTCCAGCATAACCTGTGATCGTCGAACCTTGAAACATGTACAAAGTCCCATTCTTGACTCCCCTGAGAATCACCTTAGAACCCTTGCAGACTTGTAGATCTCCACCTTCACCTTTGAAACTGTATCCCTTGCTGTCGAGTAGACTCAAGGAGATCAGATTCTTCTTAATAAGTGGCACATGCCTGACTTTCTCTAAAGTACATACCTTCCCCTCATTTGTCTTCATCTAACTGAGCCGCTCCCAATCACCTTACAGACAGCTCCGTTTGCCATGTAGACAGATGACGCGATTTCTTAACGCGTATGCGCAAGTGCACGGTCAAGTAATATAGGGGTGGTATTTCAACCCCGAGTTATCGATCCCACGAGGACAGGCTTGAGATTATTTAATTAGTTATTTAATTTAGAGTACGGGGCAGGAGGAAAGATTTGATTGATTTCTAGAATTGAAATAACAACTAAGCTAATATTTTTGGATTTTTATATTTAATAAATAAGTGTGGAGAAACTAGGCAATCTCTAGATCACCTAGGGTTGTAAACGATTTCCGGATTATCTGAGCAACACGTTAACTATATTCTAACTAAGCCGGGTAACATCACTGACTATCTCCTATCGGTCTCAAGTCATTCTACTTCACGGTACACTACAATCTCCTATCGGTCTCTTGTGTCTACCGGTCCGTTCTAATAGGCTAACGACATGCACGAAAACGGGTCCTGTCGGTCCACCGTTGCACGAAACAGTCGAATTTCACCTACCAAATCTACCCACACTAGCCAATCCTAACACGTCTCTTCTCAGTCTCAGTGATACGGGATTGATGCTCATATCTCATCTTAGCTATTTAAAGTCACTGTCGTGCACTTCGCTAGCCAACTAATGGTTCCGGTTAATTACTCCATCCCCATTAAGAATTAAGCATAGATTATGAACAATTGAATTAAAATATTGCTAACTTTAAGCATGAATCAACTATTGAACAAACCCTAGTTCTTGAACCCTAGTTTATCTCCCAATCGTGTCACTCAATTAGGATTACTAACATAAACAAGAAACTAGAATTGATTCAAAAGAAGAAATCAAGAAATCATGAAGCAAAGATCAAATCCGGAAAATATTCATCGTTTACATGAACCCTAGGCTCTCAAAGAGATGCCTAGCAAAACGTCTAGCTAATATTAATAAACCAAACAAGACTTACAAGTTTCTCCATAGAAAGATTGAGAGAGAAGAAGAAGAAATCAAACTTAGAGCTTCAATGGAGGAGGAGTCCTCCTCTTGTGCGTGCCCTCTTCTCTTCTCCTTGTGTTGATGGCCTTCTCCTCACGTGTGTCTTCCTCTTTTCTTTTGTTTTTATGTCTTCTTTTATCTTCAATTAGGGTGCATTAATTAATAATCAAAAATTATTAATTAATAACCCTAATTCCTTGGCTTTTCCCGTGCGTTGCTGGGTCTGCTAGCAGATCGAGCGATCTGCTTTTGCTGATCGTGCGATCTGCTACTTGGTCGTACGATCTGCTACTTGATCCTACAAGTCAGTGAGTTCTCCCCTAGTAGATCGTGCGATCTGCTTCTTGATCGTACGATCTGCTACTTGATCCTAGGATCAACTTTTGATCCTACACTTCAAACTTTCTCAAATGACACTTTGACCCCCTTTTTCCATCTTTGTCCTCTTTTCTTCCAATTTCTTTCTCTCCCAAGTTTCCGCTTATGTTCCGAAGTTCGTTTTCCTCCTCCTCTTGATCCATGAGCTCCGTTTCCTGTCCAACACAACACGAAAACACCCCGTGCGATCAAAAGTGACAAAATAAATGTAAATAATGTGAAAAACGCCCGGATTAATAATTTATCACTCAAAGCTAAACTTATCCAATTTCCTCAAGTTCATAGTGTATTTCTAATATATTCAACCCGGAAACTACACAAAACGGTACACAAATGTAGAAGAAATATAACTCTAATATAGAGTTATCAAATCCCCCCACACTACCTTTTTGCGCGTCCCGAGCAAAATCAAAAACACTTCTCACACTATGATTTTCAATCCACCGAATTGCATTTAACTTCACTAGCCATGTGACACAAACAACACACACACCCATGCAACCTACATGACTATACAATGCAACTCGATTATCAAACAATGCAAAAATTGAAACAACACAAATTTTTTTCTTTTAGTTAGAGATTGGGCAATCTCAAAAAGTAAACCGGCAAGTCATAAGGCTCTCATATTCCCTCGGAAGTTCTACAACTTTGGTGATCGGTAGAACTTGCGGCCAGTTTCGTTAGACAGAACGGGCACGAACACAAAATATGCTGCTTCCGCACACTCATCAAACGTTTCCCTAGCACTTACCTTCCGAGCTATTTATCCACGGGTTAAATTGCTGACGGTTTAGGACGGGTAGGATAGGATATTTAGAAGCGTAGTCCTAGACGTCATGATCTTACTCACAAAACCCGATTCTCACACTCCCTCACCAAAATCCAAGGAACCCCACCGAATCTCACTACTCCGGCCCTCATTCCCTCAATCTTGGTGCAACGCCGTTCTCGCGGCCACAAATGTGAAGAAGTGATCTCGAAAAATAGCTAATCTCCCCGGTCTTCAATTTCCAGCTTGCTCCTATATTCCCTTTCAATTTCACTTTCACTTTCTATTTTACTTTTTTTTTCTTTTTTTTTTCTCATTTCCACACAATAACATTAAGCACATGGAGCCGACAATACGATAGTAATATCCGAGGAGATCAAATATCAGAATTAGATAACATGGGGGTGGAATGTGTCAAATTAGTGATATAATAACATAGATGTCGACACCCCCACACTTGATGCAAAGCAAATCACGAACCCAATAGTCAATGTGTAAATGTGCTTTTCCAACCGATCCTCCTCATCACCTAAGATATAGAGAATATAAATAAAGCATAAGCACGACCTCCTATAAGATCAACCAACCCCCACCCCATGACGTGCGGAAGAAATACCACGCACTACGGTACTCCACCTGTGATCGTGGTGTAAGGACACGACTCACCGCCACACCGAAGTGTGCTACCGTCTCTAACTCACCCTCACATCCCCTCACAAGACGACATGTAAGAGAATCCACGTAATATGTATCAAATCAGCTCACCCTCATCAAACCTCCCTAACTCAACTCCCTCTATCATGACGCATAGGAAAGGACCATTCTAACAAGTGATGAAAGTCACAATGAAAGGCTTCCTAGGCTAGAGGCTGTGAATAAAAGGGGTAAACGGATCAATAGGGGTAACTAGTGGACCTAGGAGATGGAGACGGGACGTGAGGCCCCCATAAACATCACTCGCACAGCTGTTCCGTTGCCACTACGAGGAGGGTTGACGACTACCTAAGTGACGGTGGTGTAGCGCTAGTAGGATAACTAGTCTGAGAGGCAGCTACTCGCAGTTCTAATGTGCATTAGCCCTATAAGTCTTCCTACTCCAGATTCTCGCATCTACCTCACCTCAGATTTTCATATTCCTAAGGAATTCTATCATTAAGCCCTCTCCACATTCACTCTTGTAGATACTGCTTTATGACATGGCAGATCTAGGCCACGTGGCAACCATCCAGCACACCATATTGTGCTCCACACACACAGGATCACCAGCCGAGCTGATCCATGTGGGGGCTGCGAGACAGAGCCCTCGCATACCACTGCACGGGACTTGTAGGGACTTTGTGGTTTGGAGGCTAGAGTAAGCCCTGTCGCGTGCGAGCCAAGCCCGCACGCGACCTTTAGTAACTGTTTTGAGAGATCTATGGCACGAGCTCCCTAGACCCGGTCAATCCGGTCAAACCCGGTCAACCTCGTAACGGTTCCGGTATTCGCGCACCACGTGCTGTAACGGTCCCTATATGCTCGGACGAACGTGCCGTTATGGTTAAGCTAATTAAGCCGCCATCAATGGGCGCATTAACCACACTACAACGGTCACGTTCTCCAGTATATATATATCGTTAACCTTTCCATACAAAGGAGGACACACTGCTATACGCGGAAGCTCTGTCTAACCTCTGTCTCTCTCTCAGACATTGCTACTGACTTACTCTCTCCCTACACACACCCCTATTCTTCCTGTGCGATCCCTGATCCACTACGCACGGTGTACACGGAGGTCTCCCTGCCGGAATCTCTTGTGCACATTTTGGTGAACCCGACGTGAAACTTACCAGCAAGAGCAACCATGTCTCAGGAGGACGATGTCAGCAACCGATCGCCTTCCACCGAAACTCCCTTGGGAGACGAGGCCCGCCGTACTCCGACGACTCCCGGCGAGGCACCAACTTTAGAGTCTTTGGACGCCACTGTCCAAAGTCAGGCAAAAGCTCTCAAGTCTCAATCTGCGCAGTTAGAACGGATCTTGGCCGTTCTGGGCACTCTTGCGCCAAATCCTCCACCTGCCACCGCTATCCCTCAGGGAGGAGGAACCCCTACCGCTCCAGGATTGGGAGTGTCGGCCACGCCTCCCAACCCTCATCTGCAAACTCCACCGTCAGCCACGCAGCTGCCTTCGGTCCAAGGGTCGACAGCACAAATGCTACCCTGCTGCTCACGCCTCTCAGCCCCCGGCTTTGGCGTCCAACCCAGCTCTGCAGTATACTCTGCCTCCACCAGCGACAATATGGGGAAACGCGGGTAGTCAATACACTCCCAATCCCCCGGCGGCATATGTGTCGCCACCGCCTACGGCAACCCCTCCGCCAACTACCGAGGGAAGCATTCCAGAATGCATGACGTCTTTGCAGAAGCGCGTGGACTCCATTCTGGCTCATCAGTCGTTCGCGGATACCATCATCCCGAAGCTAGACAACGATCCACCCATTCCACGAGAGATCTATCTCATGCCTAACCCGGCGGGGTACAAGGCTCCCAAATGGGATAAGTTCGAGGACGTCAATGGAAACGCTCATGAGCATGTCATGCGTTTCGTCGATGTCATGGGTCCATACGGAGCCGATCCCAAGCTGCTGATGCGAGAATTCCCAAAAACTCTTGGGAATGTAGCATACAAATGGTACCGGACATTGGAGGCCGGATCTGTGAAGACTTGGGACGACATGGTCCAGAAGTTCTATACCAAGTTCTTCCAGATGGAAGAAAAGGTGACGATGATCCATCTCTCGCGGATGTATCAGAAACGCGAGGAAGATGGAATCACTTTCATCAAGAAATTCAGAGCGAAATCCTTGGAGTGCAAGGATCCAATGCTCGAAATCCGGCTCGTAGAGATATGCCTGCAGTGCATGCGAGATGAATACAAAAGCATGCTGATCAATTTGCAAACACCTACGTTTTCAAAGCTCATCGAATGCACGATGAACATCGAGCCCATTGTCGAGAGACAGAGAAAGAAGAGCGCTCCAGAACGACCTGCGAGCGGCACCACCTACAAGATCGGCAGATTTGGATACAAGCGGGGACGCGAAGCTGAGGTCAATACAGTTTCGCCCCAGAAGCAAGCAAAAGTTACAAACTTCGACGCACCGCCTCTGCCATGCTCGGTGGAGGAAGCGAGCGATCTCTGCAGACAGTGGCGCAAAGACGGCGTCCTGCCACCGCTCGAGAAAGCACCCTCCAAGGAGATGACGAGGGACCCTAAGTGGTGCGAATACCACGGCAAGGTCATGCACCCCACAGCCGAGTGCAAGAAGCTCAGATTCGCGTTCGATCAGAAGATGAAGAACGGCGAACTCATCGTCAGCGACCACCGTAAGGATGTGCGCAACAACCCGCTGCCTGCCCATACAGATTCGGGCTCAAAGGGCAAAGAGGTCGCCATGATCTCGATAGTGGACTTGGAAGAAGTTGCAGAGGATGGTCTGCCCATCATTGCTGAAGTCCATGAAGATGAAGACTACAGCATGGACACGGAAGATGAGCGTGCCGACCGCATGAAAGGGTCGCATGGCTTCGACAAATTCTTCAACGAGATGAACTTCTCCGAAAAATGCCGAACGGATATGACAAAAGCAATCTTAAGGGTAGCAGAGGACTACGAGGAGGACCTCGTGGTCTCCAACGGGAAAGTCGTCAGGGCGTCCCGTTCCACAGAAAAGATTATGACCTTTTCTGTCAGCGACAAGAAGACAGATGCGAGCCACCAGAGGCCCCTGTACGTGACCGCCATCATCAACAGCGTCGAATTCAAGCGAGCATTCGTTGATGGAGGAGCAGCGGTCAATGTTGTTCCACTCCACACACTGAAGCTAGCAGGGATCCCCGAGCACAAGGTAGTCAAGCGTCCATCCCCACTGGTGGGATTCGGAAGCGATTCTAGAATGACGATCGGATGGATCCGCCTGGGCGTTCAGATCGGTAAAATCAAGTGCTCGGCGAAGTTCTATGTCATAGACGCGAACACCACATATCACATGATCATAGGTCGGGCCTGGATTCATCGCTTTGACGCAATCCCTTCGACGGCTCACCAGGTGATGAAAGCTATCTGGAACGACAGGATTGTCGAGATACCGGCCTCAACTAACCCGTTCAACTTGGACGAAGCACATCTCAGCGAAGCGGTGTGGTTCACCGAGATGGCGGACGAGCAAACACCCGGACCATTCAACCCTACTCCTTTACCTCTCTGGGAGGACATCAAGGACCAGTCACCTGCAGGCGTGATGGTGACAAGGGGAGATGCCAAGAAAAAGCCGCCTACACACGAAGAGGCGCCGCGCATCGCATATCATCGGAAGAATGTGTACACTCTGAAGAGGATCGCAAAGCATAACCCCGAGGGTAAGGAGATAGAGAGCTTCTACGCCAACGGGAAGAAATGCTATCGCATATGAAGGTGCGCGGGGACGTCCTCACACGGGCATGGGGGTGTCCCTGGGCAAATCAATCAAATCGAGCAAGTTGCGCTGACGGAAGAGCCAACACAGGGCACTCCAGACGAGAAACTCAAAGAAGCGCCCGAATGCATGGAAGACAGGCCAAGACCACAAAAGCAAGAGCTAAAAGAAGTGTTCCTCAGCCCGAACGAGGAAAAGAAAAGGCCAGTCTTCCTGAGTGCGGACCTCACAAGCGAAGAGGAACAAGGACTGCTGCAGCTCCTAACTGAATACAAGGACGTGTTCGCATGGGAATATGATGAGATGCCAGGTCTGGACACGAGCATCACCATGCACCGTTTAGACATCATCCCAGGGTCTAAACCGGTCAAGCAAAGCACCAGAAGCTTCAGGCCAGAGCTCAACGTGAAGATCAAGCAGGAGATTGTCAAACTCCTAGACGCCAAGTTCATAGAGCCAAATCACCATCCCACATGGTTGGCCAACATCGTGCCGGTGGTGAAGAAGAACGGACAGCTCCGCATCTGCGTGGACTTCCGAGATCTCAATCGCTTCTGCCCTAAGGACGATTTCCCACTGCCTAACATCGACTTGCTCATTGATTCAACGGCAGGCCATCGCATGTTCAGTTTCATGGACGGCTTCAGCGGGTACAATCAAATCAAGATGGATCCCGAAGATGCAAGGAAAACTGCATTCATCACTCCCGTGGGGGTATTCAACTACACGGTAATGCCATTCGGTCTTAAGAACGCAGGCGCAACCTATCAGCGGGCCATGATGGCTCTATTCCACGACATGATGCACAAAGAAGTGGAATTCTATGTGGATGACCTGGTAGTCAAATCCAAGCATGAAGCAGATCACCTTGCAGACCTGCGAAAGGTGTTCAACAGATGCAGGAGCTTTCAACTAAAAATGAACCCCATGAAATGCGCATTCGGCGTGACCTCGGGGAAGTTTTTGGGATGCGTAGTCCATCGCCAAGGGATCGAGCCTGACCCTGCGAAAGTGTCAGCCATCACCAGCATGACGCCACCTCACGACCAAAGTACCTTGAAAACATTCTTGGGAAAATTGTCATATCTGCGGAGATTCATCCCAGCAATCGCCGAAATCACATGCTGTTTCAGCACTCTTCTCAAGAAGGACGCCGCGTACAACTGGGCTCCTGATCACGAAGCCGCATTCGAAAAGCTAAAGGAGCTACTCACATCAACAAATATAATGATCGCGCCTCAACTGGGATCACCGCTTCTGCTATACCTGACATCGACAAGGAAATCTATAGGAGCACTCTTGGCTCAAGTGTATGAAAGCCAAGAGAGGCCCATCTATTACATCTCCCGCATTGTGCAGCCCGCTGAATCAAGGTACACAGACATCGAACGTCATTGCCTTGCTTTATTCTTCGTGATAGAGAAGTTGAGACACTATTTTGCATCGCACAAAGTAGTGGTGGTCACCAAAAGCGACCCCATAAGATACCTGCTAACTCACACTACTCCGGGCGGGAGATTGGCGAAATGGTACATGACCATCTCTCAATACGATATCACATGCGTGAAACCAAGAGCGATCAAGTCGCAGGCGGTAGCAGATCTGTTGGCACAGTTTCCCGACAACAGTCACGAACCTGTGATCGAAGAAGAGCTCGAAGGCCCTGAAATCTACGCGATTGACGTGCCCTATTGGACCCTCCACTTCGACGGTTCGTCAACCAGAAAAGGCGGAGGCATCGGGATAGTCTTGACAAAGCCAGACGGGGAAGTCATACAGATGTCCGCAAAACTCAACTTCGCAGTCACGAACAACGAGGCGGAATACGAGGCTCTTATCGCAGGGCTCCGTGCGGCGAAAGCTTTGGAAGTGAGCAACTTAACAGTCATGGGAGATTCCAAACTGATTGTTAAGCAGGCCTCGGGCGAATATGGTTTAAAGGAGATCAACCTCCTGCCATACCGCACCCTAGTGCAAAAGCTGATGCAGCAATTCTGTGACGTGAAATACGAGCACAAGCCCCGAGCGGACAACAGGCATGCAGACGCCTTAGCGACTCTGGGATCTAAGGTCAGCATAGACAAATGCCCCGCAAGGATTTCCATCGAAGTGCGAACATCGTCGGCATTAACAGAAGATGTGTGCGACGACGAACACATGGATGACGCAGACTGGCGAAAAGCAATCCTGCAAGCTATTGCGAAAGGGACCAGCAGCTAAAGCTGGGCACTCACGAAAGGATACTGCATCCACGACAACACCCTTTACTACAAGGGTCCTGGAGGAATACTCATGCGATGTGTCTCCGAGCAAGAGGGACAACAGCTGTTAGAAAAGATTCACCAACACGCTTGCGGAGAAAGCGAGGTGTCTATCTACAGGAAAGCTCAGAGATATGGCATTCATTGGCCAAGCATGTCAACAGCTGCAGCCCTGATACAAGGGAAATGCGAAAGTTGCGCACTAATCAAAGATTCTCTACTCATCGCTCTAACCGATGACGACACAGATTGGAGGAAGCCATTGTTTGAATTCCTCACCCAGGGCACCGTACCCGAATCAAGAAAAGAAGCCGACAAATTGAAGAGGAAAGCGTCTCGATATGTGGTTCAGGAAAACCTGCTTTGGCGAAGAGGTCACGAGGGCAACTTGCTGCGATGCCTAGACGGCAGGGAAGCGCAAGAAGTCATGGACCTTTCTCATCAGGTGGAACACCAGGGAGGTGCGAAATTATGCAGACAACTCCTCTCAATCGGATACTTCTGGCCCACGATGGAAGTCGATTGCCGCACCAAGGTGCGACGCTGCCAAGAATGCCAATTGAAAGGGAACCTAGTGCACGCTCCCGCCGTGGATCTACATGCATTAGGGACGCCATGGCCATTTCACACATGGGCTTTGGACTTCATCGGCCCCATCCGACCAACGTCATATGGGAACCATTTCATTCTCACCGCAACTGAGCTGTTCACCAAATGGGTGGAAGCAATACCACTAAAGACGGCAAACGCGCTGGCTGTGGTTAACTTCATCCAGGAAAACATCGTATGCAGGTTCGGAATCCCAAATACCATTCTTTCAGATAACGGTACTCCTTTTGTTAATCGCCAGGTAGCTACGAAACTCGCGGATTACAATATCAGGCAGATATGCTCCACCCCCTATTATCCAAAGGGAAACGGACAAGCCGAGGCGACTAACAAAACGCTGTTGAGAATTCTGAGCAAAATGGTCGCGGATGACCACAAGAAGTGGGCCGACTCTCTTAACATAGCTCTGTGGGCCTACAGAACTTCTCCAAGGACACCCACAGGGGCCTCGCCATTTCTACTATGTTATGGGGCCGAAGCTGTAGTACCTGCGGAGGTCAGAGTTAATTCGGCTAGGCTGGCCTTCCATGCACTCTACGAAAACCAACGAGATCATGATTTAGTCTTGTTGGAAGAAAAGCGAGAACAAGCCAAAAGGACTAACAAGCGGTACCAAGAAAGAATCGCTCGCGCCTATAACAAGACAGTCCAGCGACGGGATTTCGCAGTTGGCGACCTGGTCTTGCGCGCATCTGACCACTGCATGCGAGAAGCAACTCACCCAAAGTTCGCAGCTAATTGGGAAGGACCCTTCGAAGTCACAGAAGTCTTCGATAGCGGCTACTGCAGCATACGAAGGTTGCACGGCACAACCTCAACTCCAAGCTCAGTCAACATGCGCTGGATCAAGAAGTACTATCCTTGACTTCTCTTATTTCATACGTTTTATGATAACGTTGCTTAGTGTCTCATGTGGCTACGATTGACGCAATCTCCTCTCCCATATGAGAGGATTGTAATCCTATTTCTCCCATATGAGAATGTTATAATAAAAGAATTCTCCCAAATGAGAAGTTCATATTTCTAGCCGTTTATATTGCTCTATTTAATTTGTTATTACTGTTAACAATGATTTATTCGCTGCAATAGCAGCAAATACAAACGCGATCTTAATTGATCGTCAAAGCCTATCTGTTACGATAGCAGCAAACACAAACGCGATCTTAATTGATCATCAAAGCCTATCTCTCACGATAGCAGCAAATGCGAATGCGATCTTAAGTGATCATCCAAAGCCTATCTCTTACGATAGCAGCAAATGCAAACGCGATCTTAATTGATCATCAAAGCCTATCTCTCACGATAGCAGCAAATGCAAATGCGATCTTAAGTGATCATCCAAAGCCTATCTCTTACGATAGCAGCCAAACGCAAATGCGATCTTAAGTGATCATCCAAAGCCTATCTCTTACGATAGCAGCCAAACGCAAATGCGATCTTAAGTGATCATCAAAGCCTATCTCTCACGATAGCAGCCAACACAAATCTGGTCTTAATTGATCATCTAAAGCCTATCTCTTACGATAGCAGCCAAACGCAAATGCGATCTTAAGTGATCATCAAAGCCTATCTCTCACGATAGCAGTCAACACAAATACGATCTTAATTGATCATCTAAAGCCTATCTCTTACGATAGCAGCCAAACGCAAAAGCGATCTTAAGTGATCATCAAAGCCTATCTCTCACGATAGCAGTCAACATAAATACGATCTTAATTGATCATCTAAAGCCCATCCCTTGCGATGGCAGCCAATGCAAATGCGATCTTAAGTGGTCATCCAAAGCCTATCTCTTACGATAGCAGCAAAATACAAAAACGATATCAATCGATCATCAAAATCCTATCTCTCACGATAGCGGTTTATGTAAGTGCGATCTTATATGGTCTTCTTAAGCCTATCTGTTACGATAGCGATTTATACGCAAAGTGATTTTAGTTGATCACCCAAGCCCGTCTGTTACGATGGCAACTAACTGCAGAACCATCTTGCTAGATCTCCTAAAGGTCTATCTGCTGCGATAGCAATTTATGCGAGAAACTATCTCAAGCAATTCTCTAATAAAGCCTATCGTCTATGATAGCAATTCGCACCACTCGACGATCTTAATTGATCTGTTAAAAACTATCTGTTACGATAGCAAAGTTGTGAACGTGATCTCATGCGATTTACAACTGCAAGCTCATCCGCCAAGATGGCACAGCTGCGAAACTACGATCTCGAATGATCTAGTGAAGCATCCGCGAATTGACATCACATATGTAGAATCATTACATGGCATTATGCAAGGCAAAACAAGCCGAAACGCATGCGAAATTGTATTTTGATGCAAAGAGAGAGCAGATAATACAAAAGCTATATATCATTATGAGTCAAATGACTTACAATTTATCTATCTAGATAACAGCTTACAAGCGAAAAGCTCGAATCTAACTACGCAGCCCACATGGCTTACAATACATTCGAAAAATGGCTGATAAGCCAGCAGAGACACGGTACGGAAACCCGGACTGCAAAAAATGAACCGCCCTGGCTTCAGACGCCGGCTACACGATGCCCAGATCTGCGGGTGAACATCTGTAGCAAGGGGGATCTTGCTCTAAAAAGAGCCACATGAAGCCGTACGCTCGACATCCCGCTATCCGACAAGACCGTTGTCAGATATGCTCCCCATAACATTTTCCCAAGGAACCACCGGTTCCAGCGATCAAACTGCAAGCAGAAGCTCCAAAGGGCAAGGGCTCCTTGTAGACGGGGATGAACACAGCGGTTCGCGACCCTGAGTTCAAGAACGAAGAGGCAAGAAACCCTTCTCCAGGGATGCTGGAGGAGAATTCCGCCGTTCATTACGAGACGGTAGCACGGTCACTTCGGCGCTGCACCTCGCCACGAGGCGGCCGGAAACATGACCTGCACACATAATACACGAAGAATCTTCTTCGAACACACATGAGGTATTATCTGCATCCTCTTTATGATGGTTATAAACCGCAATAAGCCTCATAAAGTGGATCTTGGAAACTATTTCTATAGCACAAAGCGCAAACTCAGGATTCAAATCTTGAAGTTGCCATGAATCAACGAAAAACAAGCGTTGAAGCCAGCAGTCGTAAGGACTCACGGCAAAGCACATGTTTGGGATGAAGAACCCAAATGGCAAAGACAGGGTTTATATAGACCCCGTGGAGACTCTTCGGTTGCCTAAGATGAGTCAGCAAAATTCAAAAAGAGGGTAAGTTTAATCACTTACGCCTTGAAAAGCGGTAACAATCAATTACCCTACTAAAGGCTACGACGATTCAGTTGCGTATCCTAATAAATGACGGATAGTCATGATTCGGATGGACTTCCCAACGGAAGCGTGCTTATCTGCCGAGAAATTAGCGCGAAAATCAAGCAGAAAATCAATTGCTGATGTCATAATTGGATATGCACAGAAATGTCCAATCAAATCCCGAAAAGGGCAAAACGGGCAAACTCATTGTTTGTTGTTAAAAAAAGGGGGAGAAACCCTAGCAATATTACATTAATGTTTCAAAACATTACATTAATGTCTCAGCCATTTTCCTGTTTTCTTTTCAAAATTCGAAAAGTCAAAACAAATTCTTGATCAAGGAGTCTTGGGGCTCGAACTGCTCGCTCAGCTTCTCCACTTGTTTCACTTCTTGCTTCAGTTGCTCGCACTTGGCATTCATTTCGTGATACAGCTTCAAAGCTTCATCAACCTTTTGCTTTTGCTGCTCCACCTTCTGCATCTCAGCTGCGAGATTCTGGTGACCGAGATTCAAAGTTACAGCTGCGCGAATCAGTGTAACTCTGTCCTTGAGGAATTTGAAACCAAGTCTGCCTTGGACTTTGAACAGGAGATTTTGGCACATGCCACACAGCAATTCAGCACTCTGGGCCGAAATGGTCGCAGGTGTAGCCGCAGACAGCTGCTCCAGTATCCAGATGGCTTCAGTAAGGAATAACCTCCTGTCAAAAGGTCCGATCTCCAGAGATCTCACAAACGATCGGGGGTATCTGAGACGCATTCGAACCACCCAGTCTACATCGGTTTGCTTCAAACCTGAGACATCAAAAATGGTTATAATGTCAGAACTCGCAAGCAAATAATGCGACGTGCGAACGGTAAAACTTTACTTACCAGTGCCTTCCAGAATTTCATGAAGAGAAGGGATGCGGGCCACTGGGTTGTTCGAAGACTGCCCTCGCTCCATGGCTCTCCTATCAGCTGCGAGCTCCAACCTCTCATAGTCAGGAGGAAGAGTGTAGGCCGCACCAGCTGCGACTACATTCCCAACCTGCGAGCCCCAAATGCTCCACGCAGGAATAGGTGCTTCTGGCTCAGTCATCGCCGGAGGCGAAGGGACAGCCGAAGTCGCTGGGCGGAGGACACTCTCAGATGCGAAAACATTAGCATCACTTGTCCTTTCTTCCTCACCACCGGTACGGACACCTTCGTCCATCGGCACAGCATCAGCTTCGACATCATCGGAGAGTTCGATGACATCCTCGAAATGCTCACTTGCGTGTCCAGCGGCCGCGACGGGCTTCTCGGTATGGGAGCTCGAAATTGGAACATGGGATGCAGAAGGCTGACTTCTCTGCTCCAGCTCAGGTTCCTCAGCATGACTTGCGATACCAAATGCGATAGTGTGAGGTAACTTGTGTTATAAGTTATTTCGCTATCTTTACTAAAGCTAAGAATAAGCACCTCCACGCGAAGGTGGGATTGAGGTATCCTCATCGTACACTAGGGACGTGGAACCGTGCCCTATCAGTGTATCCTCACTAAGCAAATCTTTAAGAGAAGCGTGACCTGGGATGCGAGTAAACCAGTCATGATTTTGCCTCAAGTGGCTACAGCCTAGTATGCGCATATCACTCAAAATAATTACCTGAGGGTCCTCCGCATTTGCTTACCAACCAACGGCGAATGTCAGGCTTTGACACACCGTGCTTTAACGCACCCACAATTACATCCCTATAAGTAACTGCGAGATTGAAGATCTCACCTTTATCGCCACCTGCGATCTCTGCGAAGTCCGCTTGGACTTGCTCTAGCTCTGCTGCATCCTCTCCGGGAACCTCATCTTCCTCCTCCACATGAGGAGCCACTTCTTCGGGAAGCTCGTCTTCCTCGCCAACTGGACGCACTAAGTCGTCAACATGCTGCTCCTCGAGGCTCCGCTGTTTCACACGCTCGAGCTCCTCTTCCTCTCGCTGCCTTCTTCTTTCAGCAGCCTCCGCGGCTGTCTTCCGGGATTCAGCAAGAACATCCTCGCTTATAGGATCATCTGAAATGCCAGAATGGGCATCTCTCTTTTGCCTCTTGGCCACAAGGCCACCAACGGCTTCATCATCATCATCTGCGAATTTATAATTGGTTCAAAGAAGAGAACTGCAAAGAAGTCAAGATAAAAGGCAAGGAGATGCGACGGAAGTACCTCCTGATTCTTCCTCGCACATCACAACTGTTGCTTCTTCTTCTTCATCACTTGCCTGGGGCTCCTGTCTCTCTTCCTCCTCTTGGTTGAATGGAACGAAAGTCTCAACTGCGAGATCTTTTCGCACTTTGCTGGGCATACGACCCTTGCCTTTGTCCTTGATGGAAAGGGACCTCACTGGGGGAGAAGCTGGAGCACTCCTAGGGGAAGAAATCGTAATTCCCTTTTGCCTAGGTCTCTTCACTCTCGGCGCCGCAGTCGCTGGAGGGGACGGGTCATCTCTAGGAGGAGACGGAGCCGGAGGGTTGTCTATCAGTGAGTCAGCAAAAGTGTTCATGACTCCGCGAACCTTTGTTTCGACCTCGGCATCCATCCTCCATGCTAGCCGGTACGACTCCCCCTTCCTTCTGGTGGCAACAATGGTGTCCACCAGCGATTTGGAGCGATCACCAGCTGCGAACCTCCGCACATGACACTGAACAATACAGAACGAAAAGCATCAGCGCAAGGAAAAAAATCAAAAAGCTTAAAGCACATAAGGAAATTGCTTACCTCAGCAAACGCCTTGCTATATTTGATGACCTGCGCGTCACCCTTCTTAATTGCGTCGACTTGCTCCTTCAGAATGAAATCGGGGCACAAATGAATCTCGCGGTCCCACAGCGAGTAGCAACCGTACTCAGACTCGCTCAAACTGCAATTGGGGCGAAACGGAAAAGAGTTTCTCTTGATCAAGGGGGCCCTTCCTGGCTGCGCCGCCGCTTCCGTCTCAATCCTCGCTTGCTGGGCAGCCCAGTATGCGAGCCAGTTCTGGGAACAACCACCCTTGCGAGTTCCCGCAGGCTGCTCGAAGGGAAGATTGTTCATGAGGACCGTCTTGCACTCCTTTGTCAGCAAACGCTTGTAGCACCCTCTGATAATAGACTGGGGCCAGATCGATGGGGCCACTGCATCAAAACCAAACTGAGGAGAGACCCGAGTGGGGTCAACATCCACTGTAAGCCTTTCATACCTTGGCGCGAGCTCACGAATATGCTCTGCAAGGGCAGGAAGGGAACCTCGCAGACACCAACAAAAGAACTCACGATAGCGCTCGTGGAAATGCGGCCCCTTTTCAAAGAGAAGGTCTTCTGACAAGACCATACCTTTGGAAGGGTATAGCTTTGGGAACCACCGCACATTCTCAACATGTGTGGCATAGGGCCTGGCAGTAAACTCCTTTCGTTTGTCGCATATCAAACTCCAAGTACACTTGGTGTTGCTTGCTCCAAACCATCTCGCAGCCCTTCCGCTGTTGCGCGCTTCCGTCTCGCCTGGGGGACACCACTTATCAAGTGGGAGGGGAGTTGGAGCATAAGACGGCCAGCGCTCGAAAACCCACATTGTCAAAAAGCTGATATTGACGAAGGTCAGAACATCGAGGCGGCCCCGCGATTCCCTCATCGCCAGAACCAGCTGATCCAGCCTATAATATAGCGTGCCCAAAACCAAGGGTCCGAGTGCGACTCTCTGGCCAAGAGCGAGCCTCACGGCAAGTGGCAGCACATGGTAGAAGACCCCGTCATGGGGGTGACCATCAATCAGATACCTCGACAGCCAAGCACAGAGAAAGGCACAAAGGGTCAAATGATAACCCTTGCCCTCTACATAATTCTCGGCCTCCGGGTCCTCGCTCAAAAGCTTCTTAGTAATACTGCTGTTCGCATAGTCTCGGAAGAAGTACTGCAACCACTTGTTCCAGGTATTCTTCGCAGACGTATCCACCAGCTGCCAGTTCGGAAGAGGCTTTGTAGTGGTCCACCGAGTGGAGATTTTCTTTACCTCTGCTAGGCACTCCTCCATCTGCGTGTACAAGGCCATTTCAGCAGATGTCCTCAAGTGACTCAAGGGGTCCACCTCGCCCATGGGGGAAAGCTCATACAGCATTTGAACGTCCTCGAGCGTGGGGGCAGCCTCGAACTCAGCAAAATGAAACGTGTGAGTCGCGGGCGAGTAACGGGACAGAAGGTCTAGAAGCATGGACTGATCCAACTTCACGGCAGCACCCTTCATAGCACGGATAGCAAAGAAAATGCCGGCTTTATCGAGAGTCTCGGCGTGATGATCCAACACGTGGTCGATCCACTCATCCATATAGTCCAATTTCTGGACAAACGCCTGAGTAGAAATCGCAGTATATGGGAAGTGCCCATTCTCGATCCCCAATCGAACCACACCCTCGGAGCCAACCAACTCGAGCAAGGCTGAGTTAACTGGGCGAGTCAGTGTCAATAATCGCTCAACTGGAACAGGATTAGGCATCCTCTTCGCCTTCACCCTCGCATGATAAAAATCCTTCCCACCCAAAAAGGGGGCTTTACGCCACAGAGCCTGCGGAAGCTCCGGCATCTCTTCATCTTCCTTGACGGGTCTGGTTACTCTTGTCTTGGCCATTCCTGCGAAAGGGCAAGAAAAAGGGGGGAGAAATACCACACCACACTTCAGTTTGAATTTTGGAATTTGAGATCTATGCAAACCAAAGCAAACAGTTCCGGTACCGATTTCAGAAATTGGGGAGTTGATATTGTTGAAAGATTAAAACGAAGCGGGTTCAAGGATCAAAAGCCTCTTCGCAAATTTCATGGATTTACAGATTCAACGCAGTTCAAGGCACACACTGGTATTTTAAATCAAAAGTAAACGAGGCCAACCTTGTTTCCTTGAAGCTTGCTTGGATATACACAATTGGAGAATACGATTTGCAGTTCTGAACTGGTGATTGATTATCTGGATCTGCTCACGAAGATCTCCGGGTACCATTCACTTTAAGAGAAAGAAGTGATGCTTTGCAATAATGGGATACAAGGTATTTATCCAGAAGAATGAAGGGTTGCGTCCCTTCAGTAGTCGAATCGCAACCGTCACCGTCGTATCGCGCAATCACAGGACGGGCTGACGTCACGCCTAAAACCCTAAAGGTCAGACGGCACGACTCTAGGGGTTTTAGGTCATAATGACACGCACGGGGGCTGAACTTACCCGTATTTGAATTGGTGCGTGGCGACGACGCGCATGTTGGTTTCCGCGCATGGAAGCCTATACAGCTATGAGCCTTCACGCGCAGAAAGGGGGCTAATGTAGATACTGCTTTATGACATGGCAGATCTAGGCCACGTGGCAACCATCCAGCACACCATATTGTGCTCCACACACACAGGATCACCAGCCGAGCTGATCCATGTGGGGGCTGCGAGACAGAGCCCTCGCATACCACTGCACGGGACTTGTAGGGACTTTGTGGTTTGGAGGCTAGAGTAAGCCCTGTCGCGTGCGAGCCAAGCCCGCACGCGACCTTTAGTAACTGTTTTGAGAGATCTATGGCACGAGCTCCCTAGACCCGGTCAATCCGGTCAAACCCGGTCAACCTCGTAACGGTTCCGGTATTCGCGCACCACGTGCTGTAACGGTCCCTATATGCTCGGACGAACGTGCCGTTATGGTTAAGCTAATTAAGCCGCCATCAATGGGCGCATTAACCACACTACAACGGTCACGTTCTCCAGTATATATATATCGTTAACCTTTCCATACAAAGGAGGACACACTGCTATACGCGGAAGCTCTGCCAAACCTCTGTCTCTCTCTCAGACATTGCTACTGACTTACTCTCTCCCTACACACACCCCTATTCTTCCTGTGCGATCCCTGATCCACTACGCACGGTGTACACGGAGGTCTCCCTGCCGGAATCTCTTGTGCACAACTCTCTTCGATTGCCCTTTCTCAAAAATTTAAAATTTTATGATTTTTTTTTTCTTTTCTATTTTTTTTTCACTTTTTACATATTTTCCTAGACTCTATATGCGATGGCCAACTCGACTAATCACACGACTTGGTAGGGTAACTCAATAATGTAAAAGTGCAACAATGCAGAAAATTTTAAAACTATCACAATACGACATTGTATTAAAAACATTCTAGACTAACCACACGTACTACACAATACGACACAACTACATGTAACTGGCGATGCATAACTGACATGGCTAGCAAAATTGTACACAAACCCCCCCCCACACACTTAAGCGTTTCTTTGTCCTCAATGAATATAGATAAATAATAAGAGGACTCATCGCTTAAATGTGCAGGCGGTGGATCTACACAATTATCGCTCAAAACGTAGAACATAGAGAGTTAGAGGTACCTGGGGTGCCCAGACCTACATGGGCACCGTTGCCGCGAAACTCCAACAAGAAGTGGTCTTGTGGACCGTTGACAGTTTCCGGAAAAGTCTCACCTCGCGTGCGGATTCCGATGCGCCTACTCACATTCTCTATCACACGCATCAAGAAGGGGAACTCGGAGCGTCTTTTTTACCTGTGTCCCTGCACACTGATTGAAAGTATTAAAGCAACTCTCTCTCACCCCTCAAAATCAAATATGGAGAACTAAAAGCAAAAACATAAACAAATTGCATCATACTCTACATTGGGTTGCCTCCCGAGCAGCGCTTTGTAATTTAAGGTCGACGGCCCGACCATGTTACCTCGACCTTCTAGGATAGTGGAGACTTTTTTATCCCTCCACTTCTTCGTCTTCTTCCACCATCTCTTCTCGATAACTTCACGTGCACCCCTGTGCTGTGCAGATGGTGGAGAGTTGTAGAAGCTGATTTTTTTCATCTTGCAATTTATCTTCTTTATCAGCTTCCACCAAGTACCACTGGGCTCATATGCATCGTTCTCCATAAAGTCATCCCAGTAATACCTTTTTGGTGCTAGATGATCTTCAAATGACCCATGCAATTCATCCACACCCCCACACTTGCTGACTTCCAACTCCTTGACTATGGCATATGGATGATCAATCGAATCGCCCATAGAACAAGAGATTGGGAGTTGCTCATCAAATTCTTCCCCATACGAATACCCATACAGTAATTGTTCCAGCTCATCGCAAACTTGCGTGACATAAGATATGGAGAATTCATCATTAATCGGAGTTGGGGCTTTTACCTCAATATCACTGAGCACAAGTGTGTCACCAGCTTCATCGTCGACACACCACAGGCTTCCAATTTCGGTGTCTTCCCATTCATACCAAGGATGTGAGGGAACCTGCGGTCTTGGCTCGCAATACGGCAGATCTTCCCATCTTCGGCACACAGGTCCACCCCAGTCTGAATCAGAGTCTGAGTCCTCATATATGGCAGAGTCCACCAATCGTTCCTGGACACTGCAGTATTCGTTTAGATCAGGTATCTCTTCTTCCACTTGTGGTGGGGATGATGAAGGTTCAATTTTTAGCTCACTGTCATATGGCACGGTTTCTTCTTGTGGCTCTTGAATGCTTGATTCCCCTACTGTTGACAGTTTTTCTATTCGCTTCTTTATCCTCTCCAACATCTCCCTCACGTATTCCCTACCTGTGGCTGAATCCTCTTTTGGTAATTTTGCATCTATGGACAAAAATTTGGCGCAAACTTCCATGTCATTCATAATACTATGCCGTTCTGCCATATTCGCTGATGAGTCTTCCTGGTGCTGATGAAGCTGGGGGGCATGTACTCGACATGAGTCTCTACGGTCGTTCCAAATTCCGCATACGTAGCACCAAGTTATGCATGCGTCCTCGTCTTCATGGTTACCCCTGCAGTGAAAACAGTAGGGGTGACCCGAATAGCACTCTTCGCTCCACATGCTTAAAATGTCTCTTGCTTCCTGCGTTCCTAAGAAACAAACTCACAAGACACCCGTGAAGCACAGAGATATAGAATAAGAAAAAAAATTAAAACTAAAAGAAAGTACTCTAAACTAACTCCTAACTAAATAATCTACCGCTGTCCTCGGCAACGGCGCCAAAAACTTGACGCGATTTCTTAATGCGTATGCGCAAGTGCACGGTCAAGTAATATAGGGGTGGTTTTTCAACCCCGAGTTATCGATCCCACGAGGACAGGCTTGAGATTATTTAATTAGTTATTTAATTTAGAGTACGGGGCAGGAGGAAAGATTTGATTGATTTCTAGAATTGAAATAACAACTAAGCTAATATTTTTGGATTTTTATATTTAATAAATAAGTGTGGAGAAACTAGGCAATCTCTAGATCACCTAGGGTTGTAAACGATTTCCGGATTATCTGAGCAACACGTTAACTATATTCTAACTAAGCCGGGTGTAGATACTGCTTTATGACATGGCAGATCTAGGCCACGTGGCAACCATCCAGCACACCATATTGTGCTCCACACACACAGGATCACCAGCCGAGCTGATCCATGTGGGGGCTGCGAGACAGAGCCCTCGCATACCACTGCACGGGACTTGTAGGGACTTTGTGGTTTGGAGGCTAGAGTAAGCCCTGTCGCGTGCGAGCCAAGCCCGCACGCGACCTTTAGTAACTGTTTTGAGAGATCTATGGCACGAGCTCCCTAGACCCGGTCAATCCGGTCAAACCCGGTCAACCTCGTAACGGTTCCGGTATTCGCGCACCACGTGCTGTAACGGTCCCTATATGCTCGGACGAACGTGCCGTTATGGTTAAGCTAATTAAGCCGCCATCAATGGGCGCATTAACCACACTAAAACGGTCACGTTCTCCAGTATATATATATCGTTAACCTTTCCATACAAAGGAGGACACACTGCTATACGCGGAAGCTCTGCCAAACCTCTGTCTCTCTCTCAGACATTGCTACTGACTTACTCTCTCCCTACACACACCCCTATTCTTCCTGTGCGATCCCTGATCCACTACGCACGGTGTACACGGAGATCTCCCTGCCGGAATCTCTTGTGCACATTTTGGTGAACCCGACGTGAAACTTACCAGCAAGAGCAACCATGTCTGAGGAGGACGATGTCAGCAACCGATCGCCTTCCACCGAAACTCCCTCGGGAGACGAGGCCCGCCGTACTCCGACGACTCCCGGCGAGGCACCAACTTTAGAGTCTTTGGACGCCACTGTCCAAAGTCAGGCAAAAGCTCTCAAGTCTCAATCTGCGCAGTTAGAACGGATCTTGGCCGTTCTGGGCACTCTTGCGCCAAATCCTCCACCTGCCACCGCTATCCCTCAGGGAGGAGGAACCCCTACCGCTCCAGGATTGGGAGTGTCGGCCACGCCTCCCAACCCTCATCTGCAAACTCCACCGTCAGCCACGCTGCTGCCTTCGGTCCAAGGGTCGACAGCACAAATGCTACCCCCTGCTGCTCACGCCTCTCAGCCCCCGGCTTTGGCGTCCAACCCAGCTCTGCAGTATACTCTGCCTCCACCAGCGACAATCTGGGGAAACACGGGTAGTCAATACACTCCCAATCCCCCGGCGGCATATGTGTCGCCACCGCCTACGGCAACCCCTCCGCCAACTACCGAGGGAAGCATTCCAGAATGCATGACGTCTTTGCAGAAGCGCGTGGACTCCATCCTGGCTCATCAGTCGTTCGCGGATACCATCATCCCGAAGCTAGACAACGATCCACCCATTCCACGAGAGATCTATCTCATGCCTAACCCGGCGGGGTACAAGGCTCCCAAATGGGATAAGTTCGAGGACGTCAATGGAAACGCTCATGAGCATGTCATGCGTTTCATCGATGTCATGGGTCCATACGGAGCCGATCCCAAGCTGCTGATGCGAGAATTCCCAAAAACTCTTGGGAATGTAGCATACAAATGGTACCGGACATTGGAGGCCGGATCTGTGAAGACTTGGGACGACATGGTCCAGAAGTTCTATACCAAGTTCTTCCAGATGGAAGAAAAGGTGACGATGATCCATCTCTCGCGGATGTATCAGAAACGCGAGGAAGATGGAATCACTTTCATCAAGAAATTCAGAGCGAAATCCTTGGAGTGCAAGGATCCAATGCTCGAAAGCCGGCTCGTAGAGATATGCCTGCAGTGCATGCGAGATGAATACAAAAGCATGCTGATCAATTTGCAAACACATACGTTTTCAAAGCTCATCGAATGCACGATGAACATCGAGCCCATTGTCGAGAGACAGAGAAAGAAGAGCGCTCCAGAACGACCTGCGAGCGGCACCACCTACAAGATCGGCAGATTTGGATACAAGCGGGGACGCGAAGCTGAGGTCAATACAGTTTCGCCCCAGAAGCAAGCAAAAGTTACAAACTTCGACGCACCGCCTCTGCCATGCTCGGTGGAGGAAGCGAGCGATCTCTGCAGACAGTGGCGCAAAGACGGCGTCCTGCCACCGCTCGAGAAAGCACCCTCCAAGGAGATGACGAGGGACCCTAAGTGGTGCGAATACCACGGCAAGGTCATGCACCCCACAGCCGAGTGCAAGAAGCTCAGATTCGCGTTCGATCAGAAGATGAAGAACGGCGAACTCATCGTCAGCGACCACCGGAAGGATGTGCGCAACAACCCGCTGCCTGCCCATACAGATTCGGGCTCAAAGGGCAAAGAGGTCGCCATGATCTCGATAGTGGACTTGGAAGAAGTTGCAGAGGATGGTCTGCCCATCATTGCTGAAGTCCATGAAGATGAAGACTACAGCATGGACACGGAAGATGAGCGTGCCGACCGCATGAAAGGGTCGCATGGCTTCGACAAATTCTTCAACGAGATGAACTTCTCCGAAAAATACCGAACGGATATGACAAAAGCAATCTTAAGGGTAGCAGAGGACTACGAGGAGGACCTCGTGGTCTCCAACGGGAAAGTCGTCAGGGCGTCCCGTTCCACAGAAAAGATTATGACCTTTTCTGTCAGCGACAAGAAGACACATGCGAGCCACCAGAGGCCCCTGTACGTGACCGCCATCATCAACGGCGTCGAATTCAAGCGAGCATTCGTTGATGGAGGAGCAGCGGTCAATGTTGTTCCACTCCACACACTGAAGCTAGCAGGGATCCCCGAGCACAAGGTAGTCAAGCGTCCATCCCCACTGGTGGGATTCGGAAGCGATTCTAGAATGACGATCGGATGGATCCGCCTGGGCGTTCAGATCGGTAAAATCAAGTGCTCGGCGAAGTTCTATGTCATAGACGCGAACACCACATATCACATGATCATAGGTCGGGCCTGGATTCATCGCTTTGACGCAATCCCTTCGACGGCTCACCAGGTGATGAAAGCTATCTGGAACGACAGGATTGTCGAGATACCGGCCTCAAACTTGGACGAAGCACATCTCAGCGAAGCGGTGTGGTTCACCGAGATGGCGGACGAGCAAACACCCGGACCATTCAACCCTACTCCTTTACCTCTCTGGGAGGACATCAAGGACCAGTCACCTGCAGGCGTGATGGTGACAAGGGGAGATGCCAAGGAAAAGCCGCCTACACACGAAGAGGCGCCGCGCATCGCATATCATCGGAAGAATGTGTACACTCTGAAGAGGATCGCAAAGCATAACCCCGAGGGTAAGGAGATAGAGAGCTTCTACGCCAACGGGAAGAAATGCTATCGCATATGAAGGTGCGCGGGGACGTCCTCACACGGGCATGGGGGTGTCCCTGGGCAAATCAATCAAATCGAGCAAGTTGCGCTGACGGAAGAGCCAACACAGGGCACTCCAGACGAGAAACTCAAAGAAGCGCCCGAATGCATGGAAGACAGGCCAAGACCACAAAAGCAAGAGCTAAAAGAAGTGTTCCTCAGCCCGAACGAGGAAAAGAAAAGGCCAGTCTTCCTGAGTGCGGACCTCACAAGCGAAGAGGAACAAGGACTGCTGCAGCTCCTAACTGAATACAAGGACGTGTTCGCATGGGAATATGATGAGATGCCAGGTCTGGACACGAGCATCACCATGCACCGTTTAGACATCATCCCAGGGTCTAAACCGGTCAAGCAAAGCACCAGAAGCTTCAGGCCAGAGCTCAACGTGAAGATCAAGCAGGAGATTGTCAAACTCCTAGACGCCAAGTTCATAGAGCCAAATCACCATCCCACATGGTTGGCCAACATCGTGCCGGTGGTGAAGAAGAACGGACAGCTTCGCATCTGCGTGGACTTCCGAGATCTCAATCGCTTCTGCCCTAAGGACGATTTCCCACTGCCTAACATCGACTTGCTCATTGATTCAACGGCAGGCCATCGCATGTTCAGTTTCATGGACGGCTTCAGCGGGTACAATCAAATCAAGATGGATCCCGAAGATGCAAGGAAAACTGCATTCATCACTCCCGTGGGGGTATTCAACTACACGGTAATGCCATTCGGTCTTAAGAACGCAGGCGCAACCTATCAGCGGGCCATGATGGCTCTATTCCACGACATGATGCACAAAGAAGTGGAATTCTATGTGGATGACCTGGTAGTCAAATCCAAGCATGAAACAGATCACCTTGCAGATCTGCGAAAGGTGTTCAACAGATGCAGGAGCTTTCAACTAAAAATGAACCCCATGAAATGCGCATTCGGCGTGACCTCGGGGAAGTTTTTGGGATGCGTAGTCCATCGCCAAGGGATCGAGCCTGACCCTGCGAAAGTGTCAGCCATCACCAGCATGACGCCACCTCACAACCAAAGTACCTTGAAAACATTCTTGGGAAAATTGTCATATCTGCGGAGATTCATCCCAGCAATCGCCGAAATCACATGCTGTTTCAGCACTCTTCTCAAGAAGGACGCCGCGTACAACTGGGCTCCTGATCACGAAGCCGCATTCGAAAAGCTAAAGGAGCTACTCACATCAACAAAGATAATGATCGCGCCTCAACTGGGATCACCGCTTCTGCTATACCTGACATCGACAAGGAAATCTATAGGAGCACTCTTGGCTCAAGTGTATGAAGGCCAAGAGAGGCCCATCTATTACATCTCCCGCATTGTGCAGCCCGCTGAATCAAGGTACACAGACATCGAACGTCATTGCCTTGCTTTATTCTTCGTGATAGAGAAGTTGAGACACTATTTTGCATCGCACAAAGTAGTGGTGGTCACCAAAAGCGACCCCATAAGATACCCGCTAACTCACACTACTCCGGGCGGGAGATTGGCGAAATGGTACATGACCATCTCTCAATACGATATCACATGCGTGAAACCAAGAGCGATCAAGTCGCAGGCGGTAGCAGATCTGTTGGCACAGTTTCCCGACAACAGTCACGAACCTGTGATCGAGGAAGAGCTCGAAGGCCCTGAAATCTACGCGATTGACGTGCCCTATTGGACCCTCCACTTCGACGGTTCGTCAACCAGAAAAGGCGGAGGCATCGGGATAGTCTTGACAAAGCCAGACGGGGAAGTCATACAGATGTCCGCAAAACTCAACTTCGCAGTCACGAACAACGAGGCGGAATACGAGGCTCTTATCGCAGGGCTCCGTGCGGCGAAAGCTTTGGAAGTGAGCAACTTAACAGTCATGGGAGATTCCAAACTGATTGTTAAGCAGGCCTCGGGCGAATATGGTTTAAAGGAGATCAACCTCCTGCCATACCGCACCCTAGTGCAAAAGCTGATGCATCAATTCTGTGACGTGAAATACGAGCACAAGCCCCGAGCGGACAACAGGCATGCAGACGCCTTAGCGACTCTGGGATCTAAGGTAAGCATAGACAAATGCCCCGCAAAGATTTCCATCGAAGTGCGAACATCGTCGGCATTAACAGAAGATGTGTGCGACGAAGAACACATGGATGACGCAGACTGGCGAAAAGCAATCCTGCAAGCTATTGCGAAAGGGACCAGCAGCGAAAGCTGGGCACTCACGAAAGGATACTGCATCCACGACAACACCCTTTACTACAAGGGTCCTGGAGGAATACTCATGCGATGTGTCTCCGAGCAAGAGGGACAACAGCTGTTAGAAAAGATTCACCAACACGCTTGCGGAGAAAGCGAGGTGTCAATCTACAGGAAAGCTCAGAGATATGGCATTCATTGGCCAAGCATGTCAACAGCTGCAGCCCTGATAACAGGGGAAATGCGAAAGTTGCGCACTAATCAAAGATTCTCTACTCATCGCTCTAACCGATGACGACACAGATTGGAGGAAGCCATTGTTTGAATTCCTCACCCAGGGCACCGTACCCGAATCAAGAAAAGAAGCCGACAAATTGAAGAGGAAAGCGTCTCGATATGTGGTTCAGGAAAACCTGCTTTGGCGAAGAGGTCACGAGGGCAACTTGCTGCGATGCCTAGACGGCAGGGAAGCGCAAGAAGTCATGGACCTTTCTCATCAGGTGGAACACCAGGGAGGTGCGAAATTATGCAAACAACTCCTCTCAATCGGATACTTCTGGCCCACGATGGAAGTCGATTGCCGCACCAAGGTGCGACGCTGCCAAGAATGCCAATTCAAAGGGAACCTAGTGCACGCTCCCGCCGTGGATCTACATGCATTAGGGACGCCATGGCCATTTCACACATGGGCTTTGGACTTCATCGGCCCCATCCGACCAACGTCACATGGGAACCATTTCATTCTCACCGCAACTGAGCTGTTCACCAAATGGGTGGAAGCAATACCACTAAAGACGGCAAACGCGCTGGCTGTGGTTAACTTCATCCAGGAAAACATCGTATGCAGGTTCGGAATCCCAAATACCATTCTTTCAGATAACGGTACTCCTTTTGTTAATCGCCAGGTAGCTACGAAACTCGCGGATTACAATATCAGGCAGATATGCTCCACCCCCTATTATCCAAAGGGAAACGGACAAGCCGAGGCGACTAACAAAACGCTGTTGAGAATTCTGAGCAAAATGGTCGCGGATGACCACAAGAAGTGGGCCGACTCTCTTAACATAGCTCTGTGGGCCTACAGAACTTCTCCAAGGACACCCACAGGGGCCTCGCCATTTCTACTATGTTATGGGGCCGAAGCTGTAGTACCTGCGGAGGTCAGAGTTAATTCGGCTAGGCTGGCCTTCCATGCACTCTACGAAAACCAACGAGATCATGATTTAGTCTTGCTGGAAGAAAAGCGAGAACAAGCCAAAAGGACTAACAAGCGGTACCAAGAAAGAATCGCTCGCGCCTATAACAAGACAGTCCAGCGACGGGATTTCGCAGTTGGCGACCTGGTCTTGCGCGCATCTGACCACTGCATGCGAGAAGCAACTCACCCAAAGTTCGCAGCTAATTGGGAAGGACCCTTCGAAGTCACAGAAGTCTTCGATAGCGGCTACTGCAGCATACGAAGGTTGCACGGCACAACCTCAACTCCAAGCTCAGTCAACATGCGCTGGATCAAGAAGTACTATCCTTGACTTCTCTTATTTCATACGTTTTATGATAACGTTGCTTAGTGTCTCATGTGGCTACGATTGACGCAATCTCCTCTCCCATATGAGAGGATTGTAATCCTATTTCTCCCATATGAGAATGTTATAATAAAAGAATTCTCCCAAATGAGAAGTTCATATTTCTAGCCGTTTATATTGCTCTATTTAATTTGTTATTACTGTTAACAATGATTTATTCGCTGCAATAGCAGCAAATGCAAATGCGATCTTAAGTGATCATCCAAAGCCTATCTCTTACGATAGCAGCAAATGCAAACGCGATCTTAATTGATCATCAAAGCCTATCTCTCACGATAGCAGCAAATGCAAATGCGGTCTTAAGTGATCATCCAAAGCCTATCTCTTACGATAGCAGCCAAACGCAAATGCGATCTTAAGTGATCATCCAAAGCCTATCTCTTACGATAGCAGCCAAACGCAAATGCGATCTTAAGTGATCATCAAAGCCTATCTCTCACGATAGCAGTCAACACAAATACGATCTTAATTGATCATCTAAAGCCTATCTCTTACGATAGCAGCCAAACGCAAATGCGATCTTAAGTGATCATCAAAGCCTATCTCTCACGATAGCAGTCAACACAAATACGATCTTAATTGATCATCTAAAGCCTATCTCTTACGATAGCAGCCAAACGCAAATGCGATCTTAAGTGATCATCAAAGCCTATCTCTCACGATAGCAGTCAACACAAATACGATCTTAATTGATCATCTAAAGCCTATCTCTTACGATAGCAGCCAAACGCAAAAGCGATCTTAAGTGATCATCAAAGCCTATCTCTCACGATAGCAGTCAACATAAATACGATCTTAATTGATCATCTAAAGCCCATCCCTTACGATGGCAGCCAATGCAAATGCGATCTTAAGTGGTCATCCAAAGCCTATCTCTTACGATAGCAGCAAAATACAAAAACGATATCAATCGATCATCAAAATCCTATCTCTCACGATAGCGGTTTATGTAAGTGCGATCTTATATGGTCTTCTTAAGCCTATCTGTTACGATAGCGATTTATACGCAAAGTGATTTTAGTTGATCACCCAAGCCCGTCTGTTACGATGGCAACTAACTGCAGAACCATCTTGCTAGATCTCCTAAAGGTCTATCTGCTGCGATAGCAATTTATGCGAGAAACTATCTCAAGCAATTCTCTAATAAAGCCTATCGTCTATGATAGCAATTCGCACCACTCGACGATCTTAATTGATCTGTTACAAACTATCTGTTACGATAGCAAAGTTGTGAACGTGATCTCATGCGATTTACAACTGCAAGCTCATCCGCCAAGATGGCACAGCTGCGAAACTACGATCTCGAATGATCTAGTGAAGCATCCGCGAATTGACATCACATATGTGGAATCATTACATGGCATTATGCAAGGCAAAACAAGCCGAAACGCATGCGAAATTGTATTTTGATGCAAAGAGAGAGCAGATAATACAAAAGCTATATATCATTATGAGTCAAATGACTTACAATTTATCTATCTAGATAACAGCTTACAAGCGAAAAGCTCGAATCTAACTACGCAGCCAACACGGCTTACAATGCATTCGAAAAGTAACTTACAAGCACGAAGTTACACATCGCGGGAATCCTAACTGAAAAGGGATGAGCCCAACGGTCCTAACACCGGCTGTGCAATACGCAGATCTGCGGCCAAAGATCTGTAGCAAGTAGGATGCATCTGCGAAGAGATCAACTCGCCATTCGCTACATCCCTAGCAGCAAGATCTGGGTGAATCTACGTCCAAAGATCTCAGGATCTGACGAGACCCCTGTCTGATCAAGATATGTACCAGAGGAACCACCTGTTCCGGCGTATGCAGTCGTGCAAAACAGGGGAAGCAGTCATTCCTCTGGTACTAAGTTCCTTGTCCTGATAGACAAGGGCATTGACGAGCACCCCGACCTCACAAATGTGAGGGCGACGGATTCTTCCCTGGAGATGCTGGAGGAGAATTCCGCCGTTCATTACGAGACGGTAGCACGGTCACTTCGGCGCTGCACCTCGCCACGAGGCGGCCGGAAACATGACCTGCACACATAATACACGAAGAATCTTCTTCGAACACAAATGAGGTATTATCTGCATCCTCTTTATGATGGTTATAAACAGCAATAAGCCTCATAAAGTGGATCTTGGAAACTATTTCTATAGCACAAAGCGCAAACTCAGGATTCAAATCTTGAAGTTGCCATGAATCAACGAAAAACAAGCGTTGAAGCCAGCAGTCGTAAGGACTCACGGCAAAGCACATGTTTGGGATGAAGAACCCAAATGGCAAAGACAGGGTTTATATAGACCCTGTGGAGACTCTTCGGTTGCCTAAGATGAGTCAGCAAAATTCAAAAAGAGGGTAAGTTCAATCACTTACGCCTTGAAAAGCGGTAACAATCAATTACCCTACTAAAGGCTACGACGATTCAGTTGCGTATCCTAATAAATGACGGATAGTCATGATTCGGATGGACTTCCCAACGGAAGCGTGCTTATCTGCCGAGAAATTAGCGCGAAAATCAAGCAGAAAATCAATTGCTGATGTCATAATTGGATATGCACAGAAATGTCCAATCAAATCCCGAAAAGGGCAAAACGGGCAAACTCATTGTTTGTTGTTAAAAAAGGGGGAGAAACCCTAGCAATATTACATTAATGTTTCAAAACATTACATAAATGTCTCAGCCATTTTCCTGTTTTCTTTTCAAAATTCGAAAAGTCAAAACAAATTCTTGATCAAGGAGTCTTGGGGCTCGAACTGCTCGCTCAGCTTCTCCACTTGTTTCACTTCTTGCTTCAGTTGCTCGCACTTGGCATTCATTTCGTGATACAGCTTCAAAGCTTCATCAACCTTTTGCTTTTGCTGCTCCACCTTCTGCATCTCAGCTGCGAGATTCTGGTGACCGAGATTCAAAGTTACAGCTGCGCGAATCAGTGTAACTCTGTCCTTGAGGAATTTGAAACCAAGTCTGCCTTGGACTTTGAACAGGAGATTTTGGCACATGCCACACAGCAATTCAGCACTCTGGGCCGAAATGGTCGCAGGTGTAGCCGCAGACAGCTGCTCCAGTATCCAGATGGCTTCAGTAAGGAATAACCTCCTGTCAAAAGGTCCGATCTCCAGAGATCTCACAAACGATCGGGGGTATCTGAGACGCATTCGAACCACCCAGTCTACATCGGTTTGCTTCAAACCTGAGACATCAAAAATGGTTATAATGTCAGAACTCGCAAGCAAATAATGCGACGTGCGAACGGTAAAACTTTACTTACCAGTGCCTTCCAGAATTTCATGAAGAGAAGGGATGCGGGCCACTGGGTTGTTCGAAGACTGCCCTCGCTCCATGGCTCTCCTATCAGCTGCGAGCTCCAACCTCTCATAGTCAGGAGGAAGAGTGTAGGCCGCACCAGCTGCGACTACATTCCCAACCTGCGAGCCCCAAATGCTCCACGCAGGAATAGGTGCTTCTGGCTCAGTCATCGCCGGAGGCGAAGGGACAGCCGAAGTCGCTGGGCGGAGGACACTCTCAGATGCGAAAACATTAGCATCACTTGTCCTTTCTTCCTCACCACCGGTACGGACACCTTCGTCCATCGGCACAGCATCAGCTTCGACATCATCGGAGAGTTCGATGACATCCTCGAAATGCTCACTTGCGTGTCCAGCGGCCGCGACGGGCTTCTCGGTATGGGAGCTCGAAATTGGAACATGGGATGCAGAAGGCTGACTTCTCTGCTCCAGCTCAGGTTCCTCAGCATGACTTGCGATACCAAATGCGATAGTGTGAGGTAACTTGTGTTATAAGTTATTTCGCTATCTTTACTAAAGCTAAGAATAAGCACCTCCACGCGAAGGTGGGATTGAGGTATCCTCATCGTACACTAGGGACGTGGAACCGTGCCCTATCAGTGTATCCTCACTAAGCAAATCTTTAAGAGAAGCGTGACCTGGGATGAGAGTAAACCAGTCATGATTTTGCCTCAAGTGGCTACAGCCTAGTATGCGCATATCACTCAAAATAATTACCTGAGGGTCCTCCGCATTTTCTTACCAACCAACGGCGAATGTCAGGCTTTGACACACCGTGCTTTAACGCACCCACAATTACATCCCTATAAGTAACTGCGAGATTGAAGATCTCACCTTTATCGCCACCTGCGATCTCTGCGAAGTCCGCTTGGACTTGCTCTAGCTCTGCTGCATCCTCTCCGGGAACCTCATCTTCCTCCTCCACATGAGGAGCCACTTCTTCGGGAAGCTCGTCTTCCTCGCCAACTGGACGCACTAAGTCGTCAACATGCTGCTCCTCGAGGCTCCGCTGTTTCACACGCTCGAGCTCCTCTTCCTCTCGCTGCCTTCTTCTTTCAGCAGCCTCCGCGGCTGTCTTCCGGGATTCAGCAAGAACATCCTCGCTTATAGGATCATCTGAAATGCCAGAATGGGCATCTCTCTTTTGCCTCTTGGCCACAAGGCCACCAACGGCTTCATCATCATCATCTGCGAATATATAATTGGTTCAAAGAAGAGAACTGCAAAGAAGTCAAGATAAAAGGCAAGGAGATGCGACGGAAGTACCTCCTGATTCTTCCTCGCACATCACAACTGTTGCTTCTTCTTCTTCATCACTTGCCTGGGGCTCCTGTCTCTCTTCCTCCTCTTGGTTGAATGGAACGAAAGTCTCAACTGCGAGATCTTTTCGCACTTTGCTGGGCATACGACCCTTGCCTTTGTCCTTGATGGAAAGGGACCTCACTGGGGGAGAAGCTGGAGCACTCCTAGGGGAAGAAATCGTAATTCCCTTTTGCCTAGGTCTCTTCACTCTCGGCGCCGCAGTCGCTGGAGGGGACGGGTCATCTCTAGGAGGAGACGGAGCCGGAGGGTTGTCTATCAGTGAGTCAGCAAAAGTTTTCATGACTCCGCGAACCTTTGTTTCGACCTCGGCATCCATCCTCCATGCTAGCCGGTACGACTCCCCCTTCCTTCTGGTGGCAACAATGGTGTCCACCAGCGATTTGGAGCGATCACCAGCTGCGAACCTCCGCACATGACACTGAACAATACAGAACGAAAAGCATCAGCGCAAGGAAAAAAATCAAAAAGCTTAAAGCACATAAGGAAATTGCTTACCTCAGCAAACGCCTTGCTATATTTGATGACCTGCGCGTCACCCTTCTTAATTGCGTCGACTTGCTCCTTCAGAATGAAATCGGGGCACAAATGATTCTCGCGGTCCCACAGCGAGTAGCAACCGTACTCAGACTCGCTCAAACTGCAATTGGGGCGAAACGGAAAAGAGTTTCTCTTGATCAAGGGGGCCCTTCCTGGCTGCGCCGCCGCTTCCGTCTCAATCCTCGCTTGCTGGGCAGCCCAGTATGCGAGCCAGTTCTGGGAACAACCACCCTTGCGAGTTCCCGCAGGCTGCTCGAAGGGAAGATTGTTCATGAGGACCGTCTTGCACTCCTTTGTCAGCAAACGCTTGTAGCACCCTCTGATAATAGACTGGGGCCAGATCGATGGGGCCACTGCATCAAAACCAAACTGAGGAGAGACCCGAGTGGGGTCAACATCCACTGTAAGCCTTTCATACCTTGGCGCGAGCTCACGAATATGCTCTGCAAGGGCAGGAAGGGAACCTCGCAGACACCAACAAAAGAACTCACGATAGCGCTCGTGGAAATGCGGCCCCTTTTCAAAGAGAAGGTCTTCTGACAAGACCATACCTTTGGAAGGGTATAGCTTTGGGAACCACCGCACATTCTCAACACGTGTGGCATAGGGCCTGGCAGTAAACTCCTTTCGTTTGTCGCATATCAAACTCCAAGTACACTTGGTGTTGCTTGCTCCAAACCATCTCGCAGCCCTTCCGCTGTTGCGCGCTTCCGTCTCGCCTGGGGGACACCACTTATCAAGTGGGAGGGGAGTTGGAGCATAAGACGGCCAGCGCTCGAAAACCCACATTGTCAAAAAGCTGATATTGACGAAGGTCAGAACATCGAGGCGGCCCCGCGATTCCCTCATCGCCAGAACCAGCTGATCCAGCCTATAATATAGCGTGCCCAAAACCAAGGGTCCGAGTGCGACTCTCTGGCCAAGAGCGAGCCTCACGGCAAGTGGCAGCACATGGTAGAAGACCCCGTCATGGGGGTGACCATCAATCAGATACCTCGACAGCCAAGCACAGAGAAAGGCACAAAGGGTCAAATGATAACCCTTGCCCTCTACATAATTCTCGGCCTCCGGGTCCTCGCTCAAAAGCTTCTTAGTAATACTGCTGTTCGCATAGTCTCGGAAGAAGTACTGCAACCACTTGTTCCAGGTATTCTTCGCAGACGTATCCACCAGCTGCCAGTTCGGAAGAGGCTTTGTAGTGGTCCACCGAGTGGAGATTTTCTTTACCTCTGCTAGGCACTCCTCCATCTGCGTGTACAAGGCCATTTCAGCAGATGTCCTCAAGTGACTCAAGGGGTCCACCTCGCCCATGGGGGAAAGCTCATACAGCATTTGAACGTCCTCGAGCGTGGGGGCAGCCTCGAACTCAGCAAAATGAAACGTGTGAGTCGCGGGCGAGTAACGGGACAGAAGGTCTAGAAGCATGGACTGATCCAACTTCACGGCAGCACCCTTCATAGCACGGATAGCAAAGAAAATGCCGGCTTTATCGAGAGTCTCGGCGTGATGATCCAACACGTGGTCGATCCACTCATCCATATAGTCCAATTTCTGGACAAACGCCTGAGTAGAAATCGCAGTATATGGGAAGTGCCCATTCTCGATCCCCAATCGAACCACACCCTCGGAGCCAACCAACTCGAGCAAGGCTGAGTTAACTGGGCGAGTCAGTGTCAATAATCGCTCAACTGGAACAGGATTAGGCATCCTCTTCGCCTTCACCCTCGCATGATAAAAATCCTTCCCACCCAAAAAGGGGGCTTTACGCCACAGAGCCTGCGGAAGCTCCGGCATCTCTTCATCTTCCTTGACGGGTCTGGTTACTCTTGTCTTGGCCATTCCTGCGAAAGGGCAAGAAAAAGGGGGGAGAAATACCACACCACACTTCAGTTTGAATTTTGGAATTTGAGATCTATGCAAACCAAAGCAAACAGTTCCGGTACCGATTTCAGAAATTGGGGAGTTGATATTGTTGAAAGATTAAAACGAAGCGGGTTCAAGGATCAAAAGCCTCTTCGCAAATTTCATGGATTTACAGATTCAACGCAGTTCAAGGCACACACTGGTATTTTAAATCAAAAGTAAACGAGGCCAACCTTGTTTCCTTGAAGCTTGCTTGGATATACACAATTGGAGAATACGATTTGCAGTTCTGAACTGGTGATTGATTATCTGGATCTGCTCACGAAGATCTCCGGGTACCATTCACTTTAAGAGAAAGAAGTGATGCTTTGCAATAATGGGATACAAGGTATTTATCCAGAAGAATGAAGGGTTGCGTCCCTTCAGTAGTCGAATCGCAACCGTCACCGTCGTATCGCGCAATCACAGGACGGGCTGACGTCACGCCTAAAACCCTAAAGGTCAGACGGCACGACTCTAGGGGTTTTAGGTCATAATGACACGCACGGGGGCTGAACTTACCCGTATTTGAATTGGTGCGTGGCGACGACGCGCATGTTGGTTTCCGCGCATGGAAGCCTATACAGCTATGAGCCTTCACGCGCAGAAAGGGGGCTAATGTAGATACTGCTTTATGACATGGCAGATCTAGGCCACGTGGCAACCATCCAGCACACCATATTGTGCTCCACACACACAGGATCACCAGCCGAGCTGATCCATGTGGGGGCTGCGAGACAGAGCCCTCGCATACCACTGCACGGGACTTGTAGGGACTTTGTGGTTTGGAGGCTAGAGTAAGCCCTGTCGCGTGCGAGCCAAGCCCGCACGCGACCTTTAGTAACTGTTTTGAGAGATCTATGGCACGAGCTCCCTAGACCCGGTCAATCCGGTCAAACCCGGTCAACCTCGTAACGGTTCCGGTATTCGCGCACCACGTGCTGTAACGGTCCCTATATGCTCGGACGAACGTGCCGTTATGGTTAAGCTAATTAAGCCGCCATCAATGGGCGCATTAACCACACTACAACGGTCACGTTCTCCAGTATATATATATCGTTAACCTTTCCATACAAAGGAGGACACACTGCTATACGCGGAAGCTCTGCCAAACCTCTGTCTCTCTCTCAGACATTGCTACTGACTTACTCTCTCCCTACACACACCCCTATTCTTCCTGTGCGATCCCTGATCCACTACGCACGGTGTACACGGAGATCTCCCTGCCGGAATCTCTTGTGCACATTTTGGTGAACCCGACGTGAAACTTACCAGCAAGAGCAACCATGTCTCAGGAGGACGATGTCAGCAACCGATCGCCTTCCACCGAAACTCCCTCGGGAGACGAGGCCCGCCGTACTCCGACGACTCCCGGCGAGGCACCAACTTTAGAGTCTTTGGACGCCACTGTCCAAAGTCAGGCAAAAGCTCTCAAGTCTCAATCTGCGCAGTTAGAACGAATCTTGGCCGTTCTGGGCACTCTTGCGCCAAATCCTCCACCTGCCACCGCTATCCCTCAGGGAGGAGGAACCCCTACCGCTCCAGGATTGGGAGTGTCGGCCACGCCTCCCAACCCTCATCTGCAAACTCCACCGTCAGCCACGCAGCTGCCTTCGGTCCAAGGGTCGACAGCACAAATGCTACCCCCTGCTGCTCACGCCTCTCAGCCCCCGGCTTTGGCGTCCAACCCAGCTCTGCAGTATACTCTGCCTCCACCAGCGACAATCTGGGGAAACACGGGTAGTCAATACACTCCCAATCCCCCGGCGGCATATGTGTCGCCACCGCCTACGGCAACCCCTCCGCCAACTACCGAGGGAAGCATTCCAGAATGCATGACGTCTTTGCAGAAGCGTGTGGACTCCATCCTGGCTCATCAGTCGTTCGCGGATACCATCATCCCGAAGCTAGACAACGATCCACCCATTCCACGAGAGATCTATCTCATGCCTAACCCGGCGGGGTACAAGGCTCCAAAATGGGATAAGTTCGAGGACGTCAATGGAAACGCTCATGAGCATGTCATGCGTTTCATCGATGTCATGGGTCCATACGGAGCCGATCCCAAGCTGCTGATGCGAGAATTCCCAAAAACTCTTGGGAATGTAGCATACAAATGGTACCGGACATTGGAGGCCGGATCTGTGAAGACTTGGGACGACATGGTCCAGAAGTTCTATACCAAGTTCTTCCAGATGGAAGAAAAGGTGACGATGATCCATCTCTCGCGGATGTATCAGAAACGCGAGGAAGATGGAATCACTTTCATCAAGAAATTCAGAGCGAAATCCTTGGAGTGCAAGGATCCAATGCTCGAAAGCCGGCTCGTAGAGATATGCCTGCAGTGCATGCGAGATGAATACAAAAGCATGCTGATCAATTTGCAAACACATACGTTTTCAAAGCTCATCGAATGCACGATGAACATCGAGCCCATTGTCGAGAGACAGAGAAAGAAGAGCGCTCCAGAACGACCTGCGAGCGGCACCACCTACAAGATCGGCAGATTTGGATACAAGCGGGGACGCGAAGCTGAGGTCAATACAGTTTCGCCCCAGAAGCAAGCAAAAGTTACAAACTTCGACGCACCGCCTCTGCCATGCTCGGTGGAGGAAGCGAGCGATCTCTGCAGACAGTGGCGCAAAGACGGCGTCCTGCCACCGCTCGAGAAAGCACCCTCCAAGGAGATGACGAGGGACCCTAAGTGGTGCGAATACCACGGCAAGGTCATGCACCCCACAGCCGAGTGCAAGAAGCTCAGATTCGCGTTCGATCAGAAGATGAAGAACGGCGAACTCATCGTCAGCGACCACCGGAAGGATGTGCGCAACAACCCGCTGCCTGCCCATACAGATTCGGGCTCAAAGGGCAAAGAGGTCGCCATGATCTCGATAGTGGACTTGGAAGAAGTTGCAGAGGATGGTCTGCCCATCATTGCTGAAGTCCATGAAGATGAAGACTACAGCATGGACACGGAAGATGAGCGTGCCGACCGCATGAAAGGGTCGCATGGCTTCGACAAATTCTTCAACGAGATGAACTTCTCCGAAAAATGCCGAACGGATATGACAAAAGCAATCTTAAGGGTAGCAGAGGACTACGAGGAGGACCTCGTGGTCTCCAACGGGAAAGTCGTCAGGGCGTCCCGTTCCACAGAAAAGATTATGACCTTTTCTGTCAGCGACAAGAAGACACATGCGAGCCACCAGAGGCCCCTGTACGTGACCGCCATCATCAACGGCGTCGAATTCAAGCGAGCATTCGTTGATGGAGGAGCAGCGGTCAATGTTGTTCCACTCCACACACTGAAGCTAGCAGGGATCCCCGAGCACAAGGTAGTCAAGCGTCCATCCCCACTGGTGGGATTCGGAAGCGATTCTAGAATGACGATCGGATGGATCCGCCTGGGCGTTCAGATCGGTAAAATCAAGTGCTCGGCGAAGTTCTATGTCATAGACGCGAACACCACATATCACATGATCATAGGTCGGGCCTGGATTCATCGCTTTGACGCAATCCCTTCGACGGCTCACCAGGTGATGAAAGCTATCTGGAACGACAGGATTGTCGAGATACCGGCCTCAACTAACCCGTTCAACTTGGACGAAGCACATCTCAGCGAAGCGGTGTGGTTCACCGAGATGGCGGACGAGCAAACACCCGGACCATTCAACCCTACTCCTTTACCTCTCTGGGAGGACATCAAGGACCAGTCACCTGCAGGCGTGATGGTGACAAGGGGAGATGCCAAGGAAAAGCCGCCTACACACGAAGAGGCGCCGCGCATCGCATATCATCGGAAGAATGTGTACACTCTGAAGAGGATCGCAAAGCATAACCCCGAGGGTAAGGAGATAGAGAGCTTCTACGCCAACGGGAAGAAATGCTATCGCATATGAAGGTGCGCGGGGACGTCCTCACACGGGCATGGGGGTGTCCCTGGGCAAATCAATCAAATCGAGCAAGTTGCGCTGACGGAAGAGCCAACACAGGGCACTCCAGACGAGAAACTCAAAGAAGCGCCCGAATGCATGGAAGACAGGCCAAGACCACAAAAGCAAGAGCTAAAAGAAGTGTTCCTCAGCCCGAACGAGGAAAAGAAAAGGCCAGTCTTCCTGAGTGCGGACCTCACAAGCGAAGAGGAACAAGGACTGCTGCAGCTCCTAACTGAATACAAGGACGTGTTCGCATGGGAATATGATGAGATGCCAGGTCTGGACACGAGCATCACCATGCACCGTTTAGACATCATCCCAGGGTCTAAACCGGTCAAGCAAAGCACCAGAAGCTTCAGGCCAGAGCTCAACGTGAAGATCAAGCAGGAGATTGTCAAACTCCTAGACGCCAAGTTCATAGAGCCAAATCACCATCCCACATGGTTGGCCAACATCGTGCCGGTGGTGAAGAAGAACGGACAGCTCCGCATCTGCGTGGACTTCCGAGATCTCAATCGCTTCTGCCCTAAGGACGATTTCCCACTGCCTAACATCGACTTGCTCATTGATTCAACGGCAGGCCATCGCATGTTCAGTTTCATGGACGGCTTCAGCGGGTACAATCAAATCAAGATGGATCCCGAAGATGCAAGGAAAACTGCATTCATCACTCCCGTGGGGGTATTCAACTACACGGTAATGCCATTCGGTCTTAAGAACGCAGGCGCAACCTATCAGCGGGCCATGATGGCTCTATTCCACGACATGATGCACAAAGAAGTGGAATTCTATGTGGATGACCTGGTAGTCAAATCCAAGCATGAAACAGATCACCTTGCAGATCTGCGAAAGGTGTTCAACAGATGCAGGAGCTTTCAACTAAAAATGAACCCCATGAAATGCGCATTCGGCGTGACCTCGGGGAAGTTTTTGGGATGCGTAGTCCATCGCCAAGGGATCGAGCCTGACCCTGCGAAAGTGTCAGCCATCACCAGCATGACGCCACCTCACAACCAAAGTACCTTGAAAACATTCTTGGGAAAATTGTCATATCTGCGGAGATTCATCCCAGCAATCGCCGAAATCACATGCTGTTTCAGCACTCTTCTCAAGAAGGACGCCGCGTACAACTGGGCTCCTGATCACGAAGCCGCATTCGAAAAGCTAAAGGAGCTACTCACATCAACAAAGATAATGATCGCGCCTCAACTGGGATCACCGCTTCTGCTATACCTGACATCGACAAGGAAATCTATAGGAGCACTCTTGGCTCAAGTGTATGAAGGCCAAGAGAGGCCCATCTATTACATCTCCCGCATTGTGCAGCCAGCTGAATCAAGGTACACATACATCGAACGTCATTGCCTTGCTTTATTCTTCGTGATAGAGAAGTTGAGACACTATTTTGCATCGCACAAAGTAGTGGTGGTCACCAAAAGCGACCCCATAAGATACCTGCTAACTCACACTACTCCGGGCGGGAGATTGGCGAAATGGTACATGACCATCTCTCAATACGATATCACATGCGTGAAACCAAGAGCGATCAAGTCGCAGGCGGTAGCAGATCTGTTGGCACAGTTTCCCGACAACAGTCACGAACCTGTGATCGAGGAAGAGCTCGAAGGCCCTGAAATCTACGCGATTGACGTGCCCTATTGGACCCTCCACTTCGACGGTTCGTCAACCAGAAAAGGCGGAGGCATCGGGATAGTCTTGACAAAGCCAGACGGGGAAGTCATACAGATGTCCGCAAAACTCAACTTCGCAGTCACGAACAACGAGGCGGAATACGAGGCTCTTATCGCAGGGCTCCGTGCGGCGAAAGCTTTGGAAGTGAGCAACTTAACAGTCATGGGAGATTCCAAACTGATTGTTAAGCAGGCCTCGGGCGAATATGGTTTAAAGGAGATCAACCTCCTGCCATACCGCACCCTAGTGCAAAAGCTGATGCATCAATTCTGTGACGTGAAATACGAGCACAAGCCCCGAGCGGACAACAGGCATGCAGACGCCTTAGCGACTCTGGGATCTAAGGTCAGCATAGACAAATGCCCCGCAAATATTTCCATCGAAGTGCGAACATCGTCGGCATTAACAGAAGATGTGTGCGACGACGAACACATGGATGACGCAGACTGGCGAAAAGCAATCCTGCAAGCTATTGCGAAAGGGACCAGCAGCGAAAGCTGGGCACTCACGAAAGGATACTGCATCCACGACAACACCCTTTACTACAAGGGTCCTGGAGGAATACTCATGCGATGTGTCTCCGAGCAAGAGGGACAACAGCTGTTAGAAAAGATTCACCAACACGCTTGCGGAGAAAGCGAGGTGTCAATCTACAGGAAAGCTCAGAGATATGGCATTCATTGGCCAAGCATGTCAACAGCTGCAGCCCTGATAACAGGGGAAATGCGAAAGTTGCGCACTAATCAAAGATTCTCTACTCATCGCTCTAACCGATGACGACACAGATTGGAGGAAGCCATTGTTTGAATTCCTCACCCAGGGCACCGTACCCGAATCAAGAAAAGAAGCCGACAAATTGAAGAGGAAAGCGTCTCGATATGTGGTTCAGGAAAACCTGCTTTGGCGAAGAGGTCACGAGGGCAACTTGCTGCGATGCCTAGACGGCAGGGAAGCGCAAGAAGTCATGGACCTTTCTCATCAGGTGGAACACCAGGGAGGTGCGAAATTATGCAGACAACTCCTCTCAATCGGATACTTCTGGCCCACGATGGAAGTCGATTGCCGCACCAAGGTGCGACGCTGCCAAGAATGCCAATTCAAAGGGAACCTAGTGCACGCTCCTGCCGTGGATCTACATGCATTAGGGACGCCATGGCCATTTCACACATGGGCTTTGGACTTCATCGGCCCCATCCGACCAACGTCACATGGGAACCATTTCATTCTCACCGCAACTGAGCTGTTCACCAAATGGGTGGAAGCAATACCACTAAAGACGGCAAACGCGCTGGCTGTGGTTAACTTCATCCAGGAAAACATCGTATGCAGGTTCGGAATCCCAAATACCATTCTTTCAGATAACGGTACTCCTTTTGTTAATCGCCAGGTAGCTACGAAACTCGCGGATTACAATATCAGGCAGATATGCTCCACCCCCTATTATCCAAAGGGAAACGGACAAGCCGAGGCGACTAACAAAACGCTGTTGAGAATTCTGAGCAAAATGGTCGCGGATGACCACAAGAAGTGGGCCGACTCTCTTAACATAGCTCTGTGGGCCTACAGAACTTCTCCAAGGACACCCACAGGGGCCTCGCCATTTCTACTATGTTATGGGGCCGAAGCTGTAGTACCTGCGGAGGTCAGAGTTAATTCGGCTAGGCTGGCCTTCCATGCACTCTACGAAAACCAACGAGATCATGATTTAGTCTTGCTGGAAGAAAAGCGAGAACAAGCCAAAAGGACTAACAAGCGGTACCAAGAAAGAATCGCTCGCGCCTATAACAAGACAGTCCAGCGACGGGATTTCGCAGTTGGCGACCTGGTCTTGCGCGCATCTGACCACTGCATGCGAGAAGCAACTCACCCAAAGTTCGCAGCTAATTGGGAAGGACCCTTCGAAGTCACAGAAGTCTTCGATAGCGGCTACTGCAGCATACGAAGGTTGCACGGCACAACCTCAACTCCAAGCTCAGTCAACATGCGCTGGATCAAGAAGTACTATCCTTGACTTCTCTTATTTCATACGTTTTATGATAACGTTGCTTAGTGTCTCATGTGGCTACGATTGACGCAATCTCCTCTCCCATATGAGAGGATTGTAATCCTATTTCTCCCATATGAGAATGTTATAATAAAAGAATTCTCCCAAATGAGAAGTTCATATTTCTAGCCGTTTATATTGCTCTATTTAATTTGTTATTACTGTTAACAATGATTTATTCGCTGCAATAGCAGCAAATGCAAATGCGATCTTAAGTGATCATCCAAAGCCTATCTCTTACGATAGCAGCAAATGCAAACGCGATCTTAATTGATCATCAAAGCCTATCTCTCACGATAGCAGCAAATGCAAATGCGATCTTAAGTGATCATCCAAAGCCTATCTCTTACGATAGCAGCCAAACGCAAATGCGATCTTAAGTGATCATCCAAAGCCTATCTCTTACGATAGCAGCCAAACGCAAATGCGATCTTAAGTGATCATCAAAGCCTATCTCTCACGATAGCAGTCAACACAAATACGATCTTAATTGATCATCTAAAGCCTATCTCTTACGATAGCAGCCAAACGCAAATGCGATCTTAAGTGATCATCAAAGCCTATCTCTCACGATAGCAGTCAACACAAATACGATCTTAATTGATCATCTAAAGCCTATCTCTTACGATAGCAGCCAAACGCAAATGCGATCTTAAGTGATCATCAAAGCCTATCTCTCACGATAGCAGTCAACACAAATACGATCTTAATTGATCATCTAAAGCCTATCTCTTACGATAGCAGCCAAACGCAAAAGCGATCTTAAGTGATCATCAAAGCCTATCTCTCACGATAGCAGTCAACATAAATACGATCTTAATTGATCATCTAAAGCCCATCCCTTACGATGGCAGCCAATGCAAATGCGATCTTAAGTGGTCATCCAAAGCCTATCTCTTACGATAGCAGCAAAATACAAAAACGATATCAATCGATCATCAAAATCCTATCTCTCACGATAGCGGTTTATGTAAGTGCGATCTTATATGGTCTTCTTAAGCCTATCTGTTACGATAGCGATTTATACGCAAAGTGATTTTAGTTGATCACCCAAGCCCGTCTGTTACGATGGCAACTAACTGCAGAACCATCTTGCTAGATCTCCTAAAGGTCTATCTGCTGCGATAGCAATTTATGCGAGAAACTATCTCAAGCAATTCTCTAATAAAGCCTATCGTCTATGATAGCAATTCGCACCACTCGACGATCTTAATTGATCTGTTACAAACTATCTGTTACGATAGCAAAGTTGTGAACGTGATCTCATGCGATTTACAACTGCAAGCTCATCCGCCAAGATGGCACAGCTGCGAAACTACGATCTCGAATGATCTAGTGAAACATCCGCGAATTGACATCACATATGTGGAATCATTACATGGCATTATGCAAGGCAAAACAAGCCGAAACGCATGCGAAATTGTATTTTGATGCAAAGAGAGAGCAGATAATACAAAAGCTATATATCATTATGAGTCAAATGACTTACAATTTATCTATCTAGATAACAGCTTACAAGCGAAAAGCTCGAATCTAACTACGCAGCCAACACGGCTTACAATGCATTCGAAAAGTAACTTACAAGCACGAAGTTACACATCGCGGGAATCCTAACTGAAAAGGGATGAGCCCAACGGTCCTAACACCGGCTGTGCAATACGCAGATCTGCGGCCAAAGATCTGTAGCAAGTAGGATGCATCTGCGAAGAGATCAACTCGCCATTCGCTACATCCCTAGCAGCAAGATCTGGGTGAATCTACGTCCAAAGATCTCAGGATCTGACGAGACCCCTGTCTGATCAAGATATGTACCAGAGGAACCACCTGTTCCGGCGTATGCAGTCGTGCAAAACAGGGGAAGCAGTCATTCCTCTGGTACTAAGTTCCTTGTCCTGATAGACAAGGGCATTGACGAGCACCCCGACCTCACAAATGTGAGGGCGACGGATTCTTCCCTGGAGATGCTGGAGGAGAATTCCGCCGTTCATTACGAGACGGTAGCACGGTCACTTCGGCGCTGCACCTCGCCACGAGGCGGCCGGAAACATGACCTGCACACATAATACACGAAGAATCTTCTTCGAACACAAATGAGGTATTATCTGCATCCTCTTTATGATGGTTATAAACAGCAATAAGCCTCATAAAGTGGATCTTGGAAACTATTTCTATAGCACAAAGCGCAAACTCAGGATTCAAATCTTGAAGTTGCCATGAATCAACGAAAAACAAGCGTTGAAGCCAGCAGTCGTAAGGACTCACGGCAAAGCACATGTTTGGGATGAAGAACCCAAATGGCAAAGACAGGGTTTATATAGACCCTGTGGAGACTCTTCGGTTGCCTAAGATGAGTCAGCAAAATTCAAAAAGAGGGTAAGTTCAATCACTTACGCCTTGAAAAGCGGTAACAATCAATTACCCTACTAAAGGCTACGACGATTCAGTTGCGTATCCTAATAAATGACGGATAGTCATGATTCGGATGGACTTCCCAACGGAAGCGTGCTTATCTGCCGAGAAATTAGCGCGAAAATCAAGCAGAAAATCAATTGCTGATGTCATAATTGGATATGCACAGAAATGTCCAATCAAATCCCGAAAAGGGCAAAACGGGCAAACTCATTGTTTGTTGTTAAAAAAGGGGGAGAAACCCTAGCAATATTACATTAATGTTTCAAAACATTACATTAATGTCTCAGCCATTTTCCTGTTTTCTTTTCAAAATTCGAAAAGTCAAAACAAATTCTTGATCAAGGAGTCTTGGGGCTCGAACTGCTCGCTCAGCTTCTCCACTTGTTTCACTTCTTGCTTCAGTTGCTCGCACTTGGCATTCATTTCGTGATACAGCTTCAAAGCTTCATCAACCTTTTGCTTTTGCTGCTCCACCTTCTGCATCTCAGCTGCGAGATTCTGGTGACCGAGATTCAAAGTTACAGCTGCGCGAATCAGTGTAACTCTGTCCTTGAGGAATTTGAAACCAAGTCTGCCTTGGACTTTGAACAGGAGATTTTGGCACATGCCACACAGCAATTCAGCACTCTGGGCCGAAATGGTCGCAGGTGTAGCCGCAGACAGCTGCTCCAGTATCTAGATGGCTTCAGTAAGGAATAACCTCCTGTCAAAAGGTCCGATCTCCAGAGATCTCACAAACGATCGGGGGTATCTGAGACGCATTCGAACCACCCAGTCTACATAGGTTTGCTTCAAACCTGAGACATCAAAAATGGTTATAATGTCAGAACTCGCAAGCAAATAATGCGACGTGCGAACGGTAAAACTTTACTTACCAGTGCCTTCCAGAATTTCATGAAGAGAAGGGATGCGGGCCACTGGGTTGTTCGAAGACTGCCCTCGCTCCATGGCTCTCCTATCAGCTGCGAGCTCCAACCTCTCATAGTCAGGAGGAAGAGTGTAGGCCGCACCAGCTGCGACTACATTCCCAACCTGCGAGCCCCAAATGCTCCACGCAGGAATAGGTGCTTCTGGCTCAGTCATCGCCGGAGGCGAAGGGACAGCCGAAGTCGCTGGGCGGAGGACACTCTCAGATGCGAAAACATTAGCATCACTTGTCCTTTCTTCCTCACCACCGGTACGGACACCTTCGTCCATCGGCACAGCATCAGCTTCGACATCATCGGAGAGTTCGATGACATCCTCGAAATGCTCACTTGCGTGTCCAGCGGCCGCGACGGGCTTCTCGGTATGGGAGCTCGAAATTGGAACATGGGATGCAGAAGGCTGACTTCTCTGCTCCAGCTCAGGTTCCTCAGCATGACCTGCGATACCAAATGCGATAGTGTGAGGTAACTTGTGTTATAAGTTATTTCGCTATCTTTACTAAAGCTAAGAATAAGCACCTCCACGCGAAGGTGGGATTGAGGTATCCTCATCGTACACTAGGGACGTGGAACCGTGCCCTATCAGTGTATCCTCACTAAGCAAATCTTTAAGAGAAGCGTGACCTGGGATGCGAGTAAACCAGTCATGATTTTGCCTCAAGTGGCTACAGCCTAGTATGCGCATATCACTCAAAATAATTACCTGAGGGTTCTCCGCATTTGCTTACCAACCAACGGCGAATGTCAGGCTTTGACACACCGTGCTTTAACGCACCCACAATTACATCTCTATAAGTAACTGCGAGATTGAAGATCTCACCTTTATCGCCACCTGCGATCTCTGCGAAGTCCGCTTGGACTTGCTCTAGCTCTGCTGCATCCTCTCCGGGAACCTCATCTTCCTCCTCCACATGAGGAGCCACTTCTTCGGGAAGCTCGTCTTCCTCGCCAACTGGACGCACTAAGTCGTCAACATGCTGCTCCTCGAGGCTCCGCTGTTTCACACGCTCGAGCTCCTCTTCCTCTCGCTGCCTTCTTCTTTCAGCAGCCTCCGCGGCTGTCTTCCGGGATTCAGCAAGAACATCCTCGCTTATAGGATCATCTGAAATGCCAGAATGGGCATCTCTCTTTTGCCTCTTGGCCACAAGGCCACCAACGGCTTCATCATCATCATCTGCGAATATGTAATTGGTTCAAAGAAGAGAACTGCAAAGAAGTCAAGATAAAAGGCAAGGAGATGCGACGGAAGTACCTCCTGATTCTTCCTCGCACATCACAACTGTTGCTTCTTCTTCTTCATCACTTGCCTGGGGCTCCTGTCTCTCTTCCTCCTCTTGGTTGAATGGAACGAAAGTCTCAACTGCGAGATCTTTTCGCACTTTGCTGGGCATACGACCCTCGCCTTTGTCCTTGATGGAAAGGGACCTCACTGGGGGAGAAGCTGGAGCACTCCTAGGGGAAGAAATCGTAATTCCCTTTTGCCTAGGTCTCTTCACTCTCGGCGCCGCAGTCGCTGGAGGGGACGGGTCATCTCTAGGAGGAGACGGAGCCGGAGGGTTGTCTATCAGTGAGTCAGCAAAAGTGTTCATGACTCCGCGAACCTTTGTTTCGACCTCGGCATCCATCCTCCATGCTAGCCGGTACGACTCCCCCTTCCTTCTGGTGGCAACAATGGTGTCCACCAGCGATTTGGAGCGATCACCAGCTGCGAACCTCCGCGCATGGCACTGAACAATACAGAACGAAAAGCATCAGCGCAAGGAAAAAAATCAAAAAGCTTAAAGCACATAAGGAAATTGCTTACCTCAGCAAACGCCTTGCTATATTTGATGACCTGCGCGTCACCCTTCTTAATTGCGTCGACTTGCTCCTTCAGAATGAAATCGGGGCACAAATGATTCTCGCGGTCCCACAGCGAGTAGCAACCGTACTCAGACTCGCTCAAACTGCAATTGGGGCGAAACGGAAAAGAGTTTCTCTTGATCAAGGGGGCCCTTCCTGGCTGCGCCGCCGCTTCCGTCTCAATCCTCGCTTGCTGAGCAGCCCAGTATGCGAGCCAGTTCTGGGAACAACCACCCTTGCGAGTTCCCGCAGGCTGCTCGAAGGGAAGATTGCTCATGAGGACCGTCTTGCACTCCTTTGTCAGCAAACGCTTGTAGCACCCTCTGATAATAGACTGGGGCCAGATCGATGGGGCCACTGCATCAAAACCAAACTGAGGAGAGACCCGAGTGGGGTCAACATCCACTGTAAGCCTTTCATACCTTGGCGCGAGCTCACGAATATGCTCTGCAAGGGCAGGAAGGGAACCTCGCAGACACCAACAAAAGAACTCACGATAGCGCTCGTGGAAATGCGGCCCCTTTTCAAAGAGAAGGTCTTCTGACAAGACCATACCTTTGGAAGGGTATAGCTTTGGGAACCACCGCACATTCTCAACACGTGTGGCATAGGGCCTGGCAGTAAACTCCTTTCGTTTGTCGCATATCAAACTCCAAGTACACTTGGTGTTGCTTGCTCCAAACCATCTCGCAGCCCTTCCGCTGTTGCGCGCTTCCGTCTCGCCTGGGGGACACCACTTATCAAGTGGGAGGGGAGTTGGAGCATAAGACGGCCAGCGCTCGAAAACCCACATTGTCAAAAAGCTGATATTGACGAAGGTCAGAACATCGAGGCGGCCCCGCGATTCCCTCATCGCCAGAACCAGCTGATCCAGCCTATAATATAGCGTGCCCAAAACCAAGGGTCCGAGTGCGACTCTCTGGCCAAGAGCGAGCCTCACGGCAAGTGGCAGCACATGGTAGAAGACCCCGTCATGGGGGTGACCATCAATCAGATACCTCGACAGCCAAGCACAGAGAAAGGCACAAAGGGTCAAATGATAACCCTTGCCCTCTACATAATTCTCGGCCTCCGGGTCCTCGCTCAAAAGCTTCTTAGTAATGCTGCTGTTCGCATAGTCTCGGAAGAAGTACTGCAACCACTTGTTCCAGGTATTCTTCGCAGACGTATCCACCAGCTGCCAGTTCGGAAGAGCCTTTGTAGTGGTCCACCGAGTGGAGATTTTCTTTACCTCTGCTAGGCACTCCTCCATCTGCGTGTACAAGGCCATTTCAGCAGATGTCCTCAAGTGACTCAAGGGGTCCACCTCGCCCATGGGGGAAAGCTCATACAGCATTTGAACGTCCTCGAGCGTGGGGGCAGCCTCGAACTCAGCAAAATGAAACGTGTGAGTCGCGGGCGAGTAACGGGACAGAAGGTCTAGAAGCATGGACTGATCCAACTTCACGGCAGCACCCTTCATAGCACGGATAGCAAAGAAAATGCCGGCTTTATCGAGAGTCTCGGCGTGATGATCCAACACGTGGTCGATCCACTCATCCATATAGTCCAATTTCTGGACAAACGCCTGAGTAGAAATCGCAGTATATGGGAAGTGCCCATTCTCGATCCCCAATCGAACCACACCCTCGGAGCCAACCAACTCGAGCAAGGCTGAGTTAACTGGGCGAGTCAGTGTCAATAATCGCTCAACTGGAACAGGATCAGGCATCCTCTTCGCATTCACCCTCGCATGATAAAAATCCTTCCCACCCAAAAAGGGGGCTTTACGCCACAGAGCCTGCGGAAGCTCCGGCATCTCTTCATCTTCCTTGACGGGTCTGGTTACTCTTGTCTTGGCCATTCCTGCGAAAGGGCAAGAAAAAGGGGGGAGAAATACCACACCACACTTCAGTTTGAATTTTGGAATTTGAGATCTATGCAAACCAAAGCAAACAGTTCCGGTACCGATTTCAGAAATTGGGGAGTTGATATTGTTGAAAGATTAAAACGAAGCGGGTTCAAAGATCAAAAGCCTCTTCACAAATTTCATGGATTTACAGATTCAACGCAGTTCAAGGCAAACACTGGTATTTTAAATCAAAAGTAAACGAGGCCAACCTTGTTTCCTTGAAGCTTGCTTGGATATACACAATTGGAGAATACGATTTGCAGTTCTGAACTGGTGATTGATTATCTGGATCTGCTCACGAAGATCTCCGGGTACCATTCACTTTAAGAGAAAGAAGTGATGCTTTGCAATAATGGGATACAAGGTATTTATCCAGAAGAATGAAGGGTTGCGTCCCTTCAGTAGTCGAATCGCAACCGTCACCGTCGTATCGCGCAATCACAGGACGGGCTGACGTCACGCCTAAAACCCTAAAGGTCAGACGGCACGACTCTAGGGGTTTTAGGTCATAATGACACGCACGGGGGCTGAACTTACCCGTATTTGAATTGGTGCGTGGCGACGACGCGCATGTTGGTTTCCGCGCATGGAAGCCTATACAGCTATGAGCCTTCACGCGCAGAAAGGGGGCTAATGTAGATACTGCTTTATGACATGGCAGATCTAGGCCACGTGGCAACCATCCAGCACACCATATTGTTCTCCACACACACAGGATCACCAGCCGAGCTGATCCATGTGGGGGCTGCGAGACAGAGCCCTCGCATACCACTGCACGGGACTTGTAGGGACTTTGTGGTTTGGAGGCTAGAGTAAGCCCTGTCGCGTGCGAGCCAAGCCCGCACGCGACCTTTAGTAACTGTTTTGAGAGATCTATGGCACGAGCTCCCTAGACCCGGTCAATCCGGTCAAACCCGGTCAACCTCGTAACGGTTCCGGTATTCGCGCACCACGTGCTGTAACGGTCCCTATATGCTCGGACGAACGTGCCGTTATGGTTAAGCTAATTAAGCCGCCATCAATGGGCGCATTAACCACACTACAACGGTCACGTTCTCCAGTATATATATATCGTTAACCTTTCCATACAAAGGAGGACACACTGCTATACGCGGAAGCTCTGCCAAACCTCTGTCTCTCTCTCAGACATTGCTACTGACTTACTCTCTCCCTACACACACCCCTATTCTTCCTGTGCGATCCCTGATCCACTACGCACGGTGTACACGGAGATCTCCCTGCCGGAATCTCTTGTGCACACCGGGTAACAGCACTGACTATCTCCTATCGGTCTCAAGTCATTCTACTTCACGGTACACTACAATCTCCTATCGGTCTCTTGTGTCTACCGGTCCGTTCTAATAGGCTAACGACATGCACGAAAACGGGTCCTGTCGGTCCACCGTTGCACGAAACAGTCGAATTTCACCTACCGAATCTACCCACACTAGCCAATCCTAACACGTCTCTTCTCAGTCTCAGTGATACAGGATTGATGCTCATATCTCATCTTAGCTATTTAAAGTCACTGTCGTGCACTTCGCTAGCCAACTAATGGTTCCGGTTAATTACTCCATCCCCATTAAGAATTAAGCATAGATTATGAACAATTGAATTAAAATATTGCTAACTTTAAGCATGAATCAACTATTGAACAAACCCTAGTTCTTGAACCCTAGTTTATCTCCCAATCGTGTCACTCAATTAGGATTACTAACATAAACAAGAAACTAGAATTGATTCAAAAGAAGAAATCAAGAAATCATGAAGCAAAGATCAAATCCGGAAAATATTCATCGTTTACATGAACCCTAGGCTCTCAAAGAGATGCCTAGCAAAACGTCTAGCTAATATTAATAAACCAAACAAGACTTACAAGTTTCTCCATAGAAAGATTGAGAGAGAAGAAGAAGAAATCAAACTTAGAGCTTCAATGGAGGAGGAGTCCTCCTCTTGTGCGTGCCCTCTTCTCTTCTCCTTGCGTTGATGGCCTTCTCCTCACGTGTCTCTTCCTCTTCCTCTTTTCTTTTGTTTTATGTCTTCTTTTATCTTCACTTAGGGTGCATTAATTAATAATCAAAAATTATTAATTAATAACCCTAATTCCTTGGCTTTTCCCGTGCGTTGCTGGGTCTGCTAGCAGATCGTGCGATCTGCTTTTCCTGATCGTGCGATCTGCTTTTGCTGATCGTGCGATCTGCTTTTGCTGATCGTGCGATCTGCTACTTGATCCTACAAGTCAGTGAGTTCTCCCCTAGCAGATCGTGCGATCTGCTTCTGGATCGTACGATCTGCTACTTGATCCTAGGATCAACTTTTGATCCTACACTTCAAACTTTCTCAAATGACATTTTGACCCCCTTTTTCCATCTTTGTCCTCTTTTCTTCCAATTTCTTTCTCTCCCAAGTTTTCGCTTATGTTCCGAAGTTCGTTTTCCTCCTCCTCTTGATCCATGAGCTCCGTTTCCTGTCCAACACAACACGAAAACACCCCGTGCGATCAAAAGTGACAAAATAAATGTAAATAATGTGAAAAACGCCCGGATTAATAATTTATCACTCAAAGCTAAACTTATCCAATTTCCTCAAGTTCATAGTGTATTTCTAATATATTCAACCCGGAAACTACACAAAACGGTACACAAACGTAGAAGAAATATAACTCTAATATAGAGTTATCAACAGACCCTCCATCCGTTTGGTTGTACGTCGAGAATAGCTCCCTGTTAGAGCAAATATGATAGGAAGCTCCGGAATCAAGGACCCACGCATCCTGAGAGTGCGTGACAACATCTGCCATTAGAACGTAATCATCCTCGGACGAGTTACCTTGTTCTGCTACGGCTGCGGATCCATTCTGCCCCTGTTGACCTCGTTTCGGGAAATATCTCTTCCAGTGCCCCTTTTCCTTGCAAAAAGCACAGACATCCTTGGGTAACTTAGAACCTGAGAACTGCTTCTTCTTGTTCTTCTTACCTTCTTGCTTCCCCCCGTTGCCATCAGTCCGGAAGCATGGTCCTCTACCTGTGCCTGCACCCTTATGGCGCAGTTCCCTAGCATGGAGCGCCGATCTCACCTCCTCTAGGGATAAGTCGTCCTTGTTCACAATGAAGGACTGCACGAAGTTATCATATGATGGATGTAACGAGATCAATAACAAAAGTGCAGCATCCTCATCCTCCACCTTCTCGCCAATATTACGCAAATCTAACAGAATTGTGTTCAATTGATCAAGATGGTCCTTGAGAGCCGTACCTTCGAGCATCCGCAGGGTGAAGAGCCTTTGCTTTAGCATCAACTTGCTAGTGAGACTCTTCGTCATGTAGAGACTCTCCAACTTGAGCCAGAGCTTCGCTGCTTCCTTCTGATCTGCGATCTCGATGATCACGTCATCCGATAAGCACAGCATAATCATTGCGTGTGCCTTCTCCTCTATCGTCTTGAACTCCGCTGATGCAACATTCATGCCTCCCTTGTCCGCGGTCAAAGGTGCCCACAAGCCTTGCGATTTGAGCAAAGCCTCCATCTTTATCTTCCACAGACTGAAGCTGTTCCCTCCTGTGAACCTGTCGATCTTCAACATCGATTCGGACATCGTTCTTGGTGGATCATGAACTCTAGTCGCGTGCTCCACCTAGATCGCAAAACCCTAGATTTGATTTCACCAAGTTGTGAAACCCTAGCTTTGCTCCGCCTTGATCTTGATCTTGAAGCACCGCCAAACCTGGCTCTGATACTTATTTGTTATGTCAAACCACCTCACGAACGAAGAACGAATAAAAGAAGAACACGAGTATTTTACGTGGTTCGCTAGCAAAATATTTGCTAACTACCTCCACGGCGGAAAAGCACTCTTTATTCACTTAAGAGGAACAATTACAATGTTTTTGCATACCTAATAATGTGACTACTAGGTTCTTTATATAGTGCTAGGAAATCCCTAAAGTTTCCAAATCCGATTTGGAAACAACTTGTTTCCTAACTAATCCTCCACCGCCTTTGACTTACAATGTTTCCTAATCAAAGTTGGAAACAATGAGTTTAGCCGCCTTTGACCAATTCAAGGCACCAACTCAACAGACTGTCTTGAGCATGACATTATTCTGTTTTTAATACCCTTTGAAAATAAATTTTACATTTAAGAAACGAGAACATGAAAGCAGAGAAGTTCCTAAAATAACTCAAAGAGGTTTTCTAAAATAACCATTTGGTGCACACACTAAGTTTAGCGAAACTTTCTCTATTAAAAACACCAACAAATTACTAATGCAGAATTGCTTGTCGTACTTTTTTCTCCAAACATTTTGAAGAGATGAATTGACAAGTGAAATGATACAAGAAATCCTCAAGTCCAGCGGCCTCGTAGTTGTTTGTGTGTGTCAATTGAATGTTTTCAACTCGCCACCTCAAGCAAACTCCATGTTTCCTATAGAGAATTCGCTAAGGGATTTTGATGCAAATTCTTTTTCTGCTGCCTAGTGCTTCCGCAAGACTAATCCCTTTCGGATGTCCTATATTTATTTTCAGGTCTATAGGTCCAGCTGTTTAGTGGTTTTTGTGATCTTGTTTCTGCTTACAGCGGCAGTTGTAAGTTGTAACATCTACTGCATATGATCTTGTTCCTTTATTTATATATACTTTTTTTAGGAAATAAATGAATAAAAGTCACACTCTATCTTGGAGTTGTGTAAAGTTGGACCCTGGTTAATAGTTGGGGTTTTTCTTTTTTATTTGCTGTGTAAAGCTGCTGGACTATGGTGGTTCATTTTACCTTGGACCTTTAAAATGCAATAACCCTGTTGTCAATTATTCATGTGGTTAACCATTAAGTACTCCTTGCTCTACTTGCTCTTATAACTCTTGCCTCAACCCTTTGTCTGCGCTGAGTCTCCATTCCAATTGTTCTTTAACTTCCACAATATAAACTTTAATCCAAACTCTCTTGTTCTTTAACTTCCACAATGTAAACTTTAATCCAAAATCTATACTACTGAAGCCCTCTGTATCAATGTCAGCCCTTTGAAAGTATCTCTTTCGCACTGATCTTTCAGCAAGAGGGAGGCGTGCAACATTAGGGCTTTTGCAATCACTGCAAATCCCTCGGGTGCACTGAAGGACCAGTGCGAAAGGGACACTAATGTTGACACAGAGGACTTCATAATATAGAGTTAGGATTAAAGTATAAATTATGGTAGTTAAGGTACAAGTGGAATGGGGAGTCAGCACAGACAAATGACTTAGGCACGAGTAATAACCGCAAGTTGAGCAAGGAGTAGAGTCAATGGTCAACCACGAGAATAAATGATAGCAAGGTTAGAAGAAGGCTAGAGAAGAGCATCGAAGGAGCAGATTACACACAAGTGGTTGAGGGTTGCTGGCTGGACAACGGGGAGCACAGCTCAGAAGCGCACCTATGAAAAAGAGAGGATCGGGAAGAATTTCATATTTCATATCAAAAAATTTAGAGTGTAGAGATAGAAAGTGAAAGCATTCCCCATTCTGTAAATCGTGCCATGTCACATGGTGATAGTGTAACGCTGCAATCATTTTGTTGTGGTTTTGTTACTGTTGGGAATATGCCTTGAATAGCCTCGAGAAGCTTGGCGAAGAGTTAGGCGACGGAGAGGGGGAAAATAAACAAGTTCAAGCGGTGGATCAAGACGAAAGTAAGGAAGACAAAGAAGAAGCAGTAGTTCGACGGGACTGGAACAGTTCGACGGTTCTTGGAACAGTTCGATAATGACAGGTTCGAATAGTTTGATGGGCGGCTGAATATTGTTTCCTTGTTCGTTTGGTAACTTCTTTGTTTCTTGGGCACCAAGTCGGTATCCTGGGCCTATATAAGGACCTAGGGTCGTGGTTTACTGGTGTGGGTTGTATTCTTGGAGTTTCTCTCTAATAAACGGGGTTTTCGGGTCGTGGAGGTAGCTAGCTCATCGCTAGTGAACCACGTCATATCGGGTGTGTTCTTGTGTTCTTATTTTCATCATCATTCTATAAGCTCTCCCCGGATCATAAGGAACTTCTATCAGAGCTTAGGTTGCGGTGTTCCAAGATCAAGGTGGAGCTATAGGGCTAGGGTTTCACAATCCGTAAAATTCATAGCTACGATTTCACGAGCAATGTGGAGCACGCGTTTGGGGGCTTACGAATCTGGAAAACGAGCTGCAGAGAAGATGACTGGTGGGATGACCAAGATAGACAAGTTCATGGGGAGAAACAACATCAGCTTATGGCAGATCAAGGTACGTGCTTTGTTGAAATAGCAAGGCATGTGGTTGCCATTGGCGGAAGATAAAGAGGGGATCGATACAGCCACCGCTGAGTTTGAGTCTCATCAAGAGGGTATGCGGCACAAGGCTTCATGTCGGGGTTCAGATAGTCAGGGTTCCGGCACGATGATGGAGGCCAAGGGAAGCAACGGGGACGTTTGTTCACACAGCAGAGAAAAGAGACACTGGTGGATGAAGGATGAACTTAGGATCTACAGGTTTGGCTGCAGGTGGAGAGTACTTCGGAGGATTGTCTAGTTATCTAGGCCGCGTTGAGGGGAATGGAATCAGTGATCTTGACGAGGAGGCGGATTTGGCATGGGGGAGTCTCTGATGAGGGACACAGCACGTGTGAGATATGCAAGGGGGCGCGTATGAGGCTCGCAAGGGGGTGATATTGCAGGAGTTCAGCGTGAATTGGAGCAATTTTGAAAACATTGCATGAATTCGGTGGGAATTGGAGCAACGTGTTGAGGGGTTTTGTTGTAGGGACTCGGTGGGAATCGGAACAACAAAGAAACTTGTTGTAGGAACTCTGTGGGAGTTGGAACAACAAGAAAGGGGTTTCTATTGCAGGAACTCGACCGTAGTTGGAGCATCGATAGGGTTCAATTGCAGGAACTAGATGGGGTTGGAGCATCGTTGGGGGCACACATTGCAGGATCTCGGTGAATATGGAGAAACTTGTGAATTTGGAGCTATTGGAGAGAAGCCGCTAATTCAATTGCAAGCGAAAGAAGGAATTCAAGACAAGGTGGAGATTTTTTGATAATATGCCTTGAATAGGCTCGAGAAGCTTGGCAAGGAGTTAGGCTACGAAGAGGGGGGAAAGAAACAAGGTCAAGCGGAGGATCAAGAAGAAAGAAAAGAAGACAAAGAAGAAGCAGCAATTCAACAGGTCTGGGAACAGTTCGATAATGACAGGTCCGAATAGTTCAATAGGGCGGCTAAAATTTGTTTTCTTGTTCGTTTTGGTAACTTCTTTGTTTCTTGGGCACCAAGTCGGTATCCTAGGCCTATATGAGGACCTAGGGTCGTGGCTTAGTGGTGTGTGTTGTATTTGTGGTGTTTCTCTCAAATGGGGTTTTTCGGGTCGTGGAGGCCATTATGTAGTGAACCGCGTTAATTCGTGGTGCGAACTTGTTCTTTTTTTTTTTAACGAGATGAGTCAGAATGTGTTCAATCTAGGATCCCACATCGTTTCTTAGTGTTTGTAAATTCATGAATAAAATAGCTCAGATCATGTAGTGCATTATATAGGAATATTACAAATGATATGTGTCTCTTTAATTAGTACTATGTGATCCTAACCCATGTTCTTGCAGGCAATTCAGGCTCCCTGAATCTAGTTATGCAAAAAAAAAAAAAAAAAAAAAAAAAAAAAAAAAAAAAAAAAAACATCAGTTTGTGATCCTTGAATTTCATGTATATTCCAGAAGTTTCTGAGTCATTCTTACGTATATTATTATTATTATTATTCCTGTAGCATCGGTCCATGTGTCTTTGGACTAAACTATCAACACTGCAAAAGATAAAAAATGACTAATGAGCAACAAAAAACACCTTCTGGCGCGCCTAGGGTTTTTCATGGGTCCCTAGGTAGTTGTGCATCACCTAGAGTGGCCATCGTTTAATTCCCCATCTTCTTTGACTTTTTATCTAACTCTTTTGGCAATTTCAGTTAGGCAGTTTTTTTTTCTGTATAGATTCCCTGGAATATCAATCATTGTCTTCCAAAATAAATTAGGTAGTATATTTAGTGATAATGAGTAGCCAGATTTGTCTCCTATTTAGTAGCCTAATCAGCCCCCTCTAGGGTTGTCAAACGCTTGATTACCCATCCTGGCCCCTTCACGGACAGAATTAGGATTATGGTTGTAATTAGGGTTAAAGTTTTTCAGAACCAGAGTTTCTACTGGCACCACGACCACCAGAAATGTGTGGGGGCAATTTGAGACGCAAACACAATAGCAGAAATATCATACACATCACATACTTGAGATTTGAGTATATGCTCTTATGCTTTAAGCATAACATGCAATTCTTCAACAGAAATAGGTGCATAATGAGTACGATGAGAAAAATTAAAAGGGTTGTATTCAGGTGGAAGCCCATTTAAAACATACAAAACCATGTATTCATCATTGATGGTAACGAAAGTAATAGACAGTTTATCTCTTAGGGTTTTTATTTTTTTGCATGCAAATATCGATACCAAGCATCACTCTTGTAAACCATTCGTTCAGTACTGCTACATACTTAGAGCCCTATCGTCATAACATCGCGCGTAGTACTGATGTTCATCAATTATAATGAGTTATAAAATTTCTCCATACTACTATGATTATGACATTGTGTGGTGTATCAAGTGGTGGCAGTTGGCTTGCGTGGAATTATTTGTTTGTTATATGGGGATTAGTTGCTTGTTGGGTAATTTTCTGCGACGCGACCAATTTTTTGATTTTAGCTTCGAGGACGAAGCTCTCTTTAAGGGGGAAGGATGTAAAACCCCGTTTAATACGAAGATTAAATTGATAATTGAGGCAATAAATTCAATTTTATTTGCGAGTGAAGGATTGGGTAAATTTTTTGGGTTAGAAATATGGTCGGGAAGTTTATATATTAATTTTATATTTTCTTAGAAAACGATATCTTTATTGCATATTTGATTTTAACATTTTATGTAGTTTATCTAAATATAGCTAAGCGTGTACCCAACCCACTAGATGACTCTACCTATTGGTGCACCCAAAACACTAGATTTATCTAGCCAAGTGTGCTCCCAACACACACTAACACAACCAATTAAAAAAAAGGACGTTGGAGGAGAATGACTTCTCCAAGTAACATTTCTTATTTAATTTATTCTCTTCTCTCTCTCTCTCTCTTTCTTTCTCACAAACAAATTGAAATTTCTCTCTCTCTCTCTCTCTCATAAAACACTTGAACAAAAAACAAACCCACCACCACCGTCGGCCTCCACCACCACCGGCACAACTCCACCACCACAAACCACATCTTCCTCCTTATCTCTATCTCTCTCACTCTCCCTACCCTCTACCTCTCTATCCGATAGCAGGATCAGTAGTAACTCCCGACAAGATGGCCGCCAGCCACCAAGGAGGCAGCCGGCGAAGCCCTCGACTGAAACCACCGTCACCACCACTGGCCTCCCTCTCTCTTTCCCTCGTTTTGATCCCAAAGCTCTCCTCTCTCTTTGTTTCGACCCAAGGAGGACCAACAGCAGCAGCAACTAGCTGCAGAGGCGACCCTAAACCACCACCACCATCGCCGCCGCCGACACCATTAATTCCGGCGAGAAGCTCCACCTTGCGTTTCCAGAGCACCCACCCTTTGAATTTGGTACCAATCAACTCCAGGAGGTCCGAGGAGTCCATTAGCATCAACAAACGGAGCCTATAATGTCGGATTGTTCGTTGTCGATCATCACCGCCGACCACCACCTTCGAAGCCGAGACCCGCTCTGTTTCTTGACCGTATCTTGCGATTTTTCGCATAAGTAAGCTCTAAATCACCCTCTAGTTCATTATTGATCATGAAAATCTGATCTTGTTAGTTCTAAATAAAATTGGGTTGTTGGGTTGAGAAATTTATACATATGTTCATGAAAGGGGGTTTTTTATGTACTTTCTGAAAAATTGAGGGTGAGTGGTAAACTGGATGTGTACTTTCTGAAAGGTTGGGGGAGACTTGTGCATCATAAGAAAATGCTTATGTAGTCGGGATAATTAATTGTCTTTTACAAAAACTTGGGGGTTCTAATTGTTGTTTATATAAACTGTATATAAAATATGAAATTTAAAAATGTGATTTTTGGATTAGAATTATTTTCTAACATTTCTAGATATTGGTTTAACAATGTAAAAGTAAATTAGATATTAAAATTAAATAGGAAATATTAGATATGAAATATTGTTGTTTTCTTGAAAATAAGCAAGTTAAAAATACACATTGAATTTATTCATCTAAATTCAGTTTCGTTTAAATAGAAATTGACAAGTTTTTGAAATCTTGTATTATTAACTAAATTGGGTGGAAAATGTTATCTTTTAAAGTAAATTAACATTTCTCTTATTTGATAATACTTGATTATTTTTCCTAGATAATAGAAAGTTTCCTCTCCAGTATAAATTTATAAATATATACGGCACAATACTTGTTTTATTCCAATAAAAATTTTGTAAATTTTGTTCATGAATTTAGTTAACTTATAACGTATACATTTACTAATGAATAAGTAGCTATAATTAAATTAATTTCTTTTAAATTAAATTGTGTAGTCACTTACAAAATAAGTAGGTTGTCTCGTAAATTATTATTTCCTAAATATGAGAGTATATAAACTTAATATGGGATTTGTTACTCAATAATCTTACGAGTTAGTGTTTATATAAGTTGTGATATTCTTATGCTAAAATATAATTATTTATCTCGCCGGTTTATTTTATAAATCTTAAATGCTGATAATTAATGGGGTAATGGGGGTAATCTCAAATGAGTCTCGTTAGAAATTAGAGTACTTCACATATTATACTTGCGCAGTTGGACTTGCAATTGATATAGGAATTATAAATTGTAGGTGACCACTTCGTAGACGAGGGATACGTATATCCGTAGAAGCTTTATCGCGCTATTTTCCTTACTACTTGAGGTGAGTAAATATGTCTGACCTAATGTTCCCGTCCTTCTTTCGTGTCCAAATATTTTCATGATTTTTATGTCTCAAACTTGAATTGTGATATACGCGCTTGACTTGAAATTTCAATTACTTGTAACGATTCATTTGGAAACTATTACATGAAAATTAATAATACGTAATAACGTAAAGTGGAAACAGTTGTGAGGTGGAACCATACGCGGATTCTTACATATTGTGATTGTGATATTTTGCTCGGTTGCAATTAGCCCCGGGCTGCTCCATGTACTCACCTCTCTGGCCGCAAGAAGTCTTAGAGGGGTGCCGACACTTAAGGTATTGGATGCATGGGATATGGTTGGTTACTTATGAGATATTGTGATGGATTATTGCGATGGATTGGTTCGTTATCTGCTACAAAAAAATAATAATGTGGGTCTTTTCATATGGTAAATTAATGGAGAATTAAACTATTAGAAATCCCCTAATTGGGGCAATGGTATAAACCGGGAATATTTCCCTTGGATGTCTATATATGGTAATGATATGAAAACACGTTTCTAAAGGATCAAAAAAAGAGTTGGAAAACTTATCTATTTTTCCCACACGAGCATCTATGCGAACACATTTAATTACTTCTTAATAGTTATCAAGGTTTATGAAAGAAATGGTTACTTTGAGAATCCCCTAATGTAGGAAATGATGTGAATTTAGAATGTTATCTGGATATATAAATGAGAATATTTGAGAATGCTAAGTAAAGAGTTTGTAAATTCATACTTATCCTATTTGGTCATTTGAAATAACACGTTTCGTTACTTCTATATTATCCTATTTATTAAAATAAAAATATTTCTCTTATCCGGTTCACATGTTTGAGTGTTTACTTACTCAGCATTTCTTGCTGACTTTGGAAAAATTGCGGTCTTGTTTCTTTCCCCCGCAGGTCTAGGTGAAGGAAGCTCGGCTTAAGGGGAATCGCGAACTCGTCTAGTTATGTCAGTGCTAAATAAATGAAACACCCATATCTTGTTTATCTTGTGTAATGGTATGTAATAGTTACTTTAGAGACAATTATAGCTTGTAATATGTAACGATGTTGGTGTTTGTTTTGACTACCATTGTTTCTCGCACCCGAGAGCGATCTTGAGTGTGGAGTGGCATTCCCGTGTTTCTCCCACTATGAAGTACGGGGTGTCACAACTCTTCTTTTTCATGGTTTGAAAGTTCGATTAATTTCATAATATCCAAGTGAGTGAAGGATGCATACCGATTTTGACGAGCAACAGAAATGACTTCAGAAGTCGGTTTACCAATCTCCTGAATCACTGCGTCTTGAGTTAGAGTTGTAGTGAGAAGAGTCTGACAACTTGATCTTGTTTGACCCATGCATCATGTGTCGGATTCTTCACGGTGAGGTTACCGGAGGCATCATGGAGGTATTTCTCCGTACATGCAACAGACCCATCGACATACCCAAACAACGATCGAGTTTTTAAAATAGAGGAAACTTGATATTTTCATATGATGTAGTTGGAACTATCCAACTGAAACGGTGCCAGATGATTGAGGTTCGATAAGAGGTAAAAGGGATTTGTGGAGGTAGAAGCAGTGGTTGAGAGCGTCAACGCTATGATACCATGAAAGAAACCTTTATAGTTTCTGTAAAAACAAAGAATATACAGGGATGACACATAAAGCATAGATAATTTAATTGATAGTGAAACGACACCAATGATTGTCGATTACAGAGGTTAGGGTTACAAAAAGAAGATAAAAACGATGATCCGAACGGTCATAATGTGAACCGTTGGATCATTAACCTATGTTAAGATCAAGAGACTCCTTTAAATATCAAAAGAGACTACATAACTTTTGTATATTTTCAAAGAATGAACACAAATTATGGGAATGTTATAAACAACATCAAGACTTTGTCTTCAGCTCCTTTTTGCCCCCTTTCTTTTTGCTTGTAGTTCATCTAGGTCCTTGTTCGGCTAATATATCCACTCTCAAGTTCCAACTGATGTTCAGTCAGCAATTGTTCACGTGATTCTTAAATTCCACGATGTGGTGACTCAATCACACAAAAGTTCAGGAAAGATGCTGATGAACAAGAGTGGTGAAGATCGTTATGTCAAAGGAGTCGGCCCACGATGCAAACCGGACCAGCCCGCCAATACTTCCTCCCACCCATAACCCCGCTCAAATAGGCCCTAACCCACCCCGGATCACATTCTCCTCTGGATGAACACCCCCCCCCCCCCCTGCGCCCTGTTCCCTCTACGGTCATATGAAAAAAATCTAGGTGATTGACCTTTTACCCCACTTTTTTTTATATAAAAAAATATACTTTTTTTTGCGGGGAATCAAGAGAACTTCATTAGGTAGTAAATCAAGTACAACCACATTGACACTAGAAAGAGGACCAAAGAACCACAAGAAACTAGACTTTATGGGCATTAACCCAATGTTCAGACGAAAAAAAAAAGCTAACACAAAAGACTCAACTTAGCGTTCAAAGATTGATAGACAAATAAACTAAGAACTTAAACTGATTTCCCCTTCATTTTTGAACCGGACTTCTCTTCAAGGAATTTTAATAGGACCTCTTCATTCGGATCCACAGGCTTCCCATTTACCAAGATGAAACCTTGAGACTTCGCTTTGTACATGGCATCAATCTCCTCCATTCTCCTTTCTTCTTCTTGCACTTTCTGTTTCCATTCCTCCTCAGTTGGACGATCTCTCATGAAACGCTCCAGAGCCGCTTCAATTCCTCTTGGTTTCTTGGAACCTTCGAATCCAGCAGCAGTGACAGGGGCCTTTCCTTTTGCTAGCTTCTTGGCTTCGGCTGTCGACCTCTTTGCAGACACCTTGCTGGGTGCCTTTTTCTTCGTCTTCTCCTCTGAAATTGTGGCTAAAGATGTGTGGGTGTGTACATGAAAACGTTTGATATTTGAAAAGTTAGATTTGAGATATGAAAATAGCAATTACCAACGCTTGGAGGGGTTCCCTTGAATATGGTTTCATTTCTCTGCTTCCAAATAACCCAGCAGGCTATAAGCCAAACAAAGCTGCTATGGCGGGAAGTGTTTGTTTTGTTTGATGCACAAGTCTAACCATTTAGTGAATTCCATAGAAATGAGATGGTGAATCTGCAGTTTGTGAAAGACCAATTTTGAAAAGGCACAGTGCATGAAGAAGTGAGAGATGTTTTCATTTTCATGGCAAAAAACACAACTTAGGTTGCAGTTAATCCCTCTAGAGCTTAGTAAATCTTTTGTGGGGAGGATTTGGTGGACAATTTACCAAAGAAAGAATTTAATTTTGTAGGGGATTTTTAACTTCCAGAGATGTTTCCATTTAAAATAAATTAAGCTAGGTTTGAAAGAGTGATTAGAAGTTTTAAAATTAGGTTGCAGAAGGGGATTAAATAGGTGGTTGTAAAGTGACTTAACTGAAAACGAGTTGTTGGGAGTAATGTGCCATAGAGGCTCATTGTTTTGGGCATTTAGAGGTGTGTTGAGGATGAGATTAGTTAACCAATGGGGGAAAATTGAAGAGATTAGGGATTGGTTCCAAACAACTCTGTCTCCATCAGAGGGGATAGTTAGATCCTTGACCCATTTAATATTGGTATGGTGTGCCACATTTTGTCGTAAAGACTCTCCCGGTACATCAGTAATCCAAGGATGTTTAGTGATAGAGACTCTATTACCATCTGCAAGCTTCCAAGTGATACCTCCCCGCAAGAGGTTCTTACCTTTGACAATTGCCTTCCACATTGGAGATGCAGTTGGGGGAGCATTGTGGAGCCAAAAAACATTTCTTTTACAATATTCGGCATTAAAGAAGCGAGACAGTAAAGAAGACTGATTCGAAAGAAAATGCCAAGAAATTTTGCAGAAAAGAGCACAATTGAAAGATTTTAAATTTTTGAAACCAAGGCCCCCTCTGGCAGGACTAAGGCAAAGCTTATCCCAAGAAATGAAGTGCATAGTAGTTTTAGAGGGGTTTCCTGTCCAAAAGAAATTATTAAAGATGGACGTAATAATGTTCCTAGTTTTTTCTGAAATGAGCATAATCGAGAGAGGGTAGACTAGGAAGCTAGTAAGAATAGCTTTAATAAGAGTAGCTCTACCAAACTTGTTTAATAGAATACCCTTCCAAGAGGCACATTTTTTCCTAATTTTATCTATGATCAAAGATTCATTTTTGTTTTTGGTGAGTGAGAATGTGTCGTCAAAGTAAAACCCTAGGTAGTTTCCAATGTGAGTGGAACGATTGACATGAAGGGTTGAAACTAGGTTATCAATGTCATGCCTGTCGCTATTCGCCGAAAAAGTAATTAAAGACTTAGCAAAATTAATGACTTGACATGACTGGTTAGCAAACCTATTCAAAAGATCTAAAATGACATTTCCTACATTAGGGGTGATCCTAAAAAACAAAATACTATCATCTGCAAATTGAAGGTGAGAGATGGAAGGGCCATTAATTTTAGAGGGGGCGCCTAAGATAAGATTTGATCTGCAGGCATAAGATACGGATTTAGATAGAGCCTCCGCACAGAGGATAAAAAGGAACGGGGACAGGGGGTCACCTTGTCTTATCCCTCTAAGAGGTTTGAATCTCCTCGTGGGCGTCCCATTGACAATAATTGAGTATGAAACTGTTGTAATACATTGCATAATTAGACGTATGAAAAAGGGGGGAAATGAAATTGGTGGAGGGTGGCCTCAATAAAGTCCCATCTTAGTCTATCAAAATCTTTGGATAAGTCTAATTTAAGCGCTGCATATTTTGGTAAAGAGGGGTCCGAGAGCTTCGATAAGTAATGAAGTATATCTTGAGTTAGAATAATATTATGATGAATATTACGATTTGGCACGAAACCATTCTGATTATCAGAGATTAAATTAGGCAAAACTAATTTTAAACGGTTAGCCAAAACCTTAGCAATAATACGATAGAGGACATTACAAAGACTAATAGGTCTATAGTCAGTGACAAGACTTGGGTTATCAGTTTTTGGAATTAGAACAATATTCGTATTATTTAGTTCTGTAAGCATATAATCCGAATTTAGGAACGACAGCACAGCAGTAGTAGTTTTAGTAGAGATAAAAGGCCAACATTTTTTAAAAAGATGGGTTGAAATCCGTCCGGACCTGGGGCCTTAAGTGGGTCCATACTAAAGACCGTCGTCTTAATTTCATCAGCCGTGAAAGGAGAGTTTAGAAATATTTTTTGGTTGGGACTAACAAAAGTGTCAATATTAAACAATAAATCAAAAGCACAATCAGTACCATACAAAGTCTCTAGAGTTTGTCGAGATGGTTCTGGACTAGAGAAAATATTTTGAAAATAGTGCAAAAAAACTTGAGCAATTTCATTTTGGTCAGTTACAATTTCATTATTACTATTCCTAATACTATAAATCCTATTCCTAGCTTTTCTGATTCTAGCATAACTATGAAAAAATTTTGAGTTTCCATCCCCTACTCTAAGCCAATTACAACGTGCTCTTTGTGCCCAAAAGGTCTCATAGTCATGCAGAAGGTTGTTTAGACGATTTTGTAAAACAAAAAAGTTATTAAGGGTTGATTGATTAAGATTTTGATTTTGCAGCAAAGCAAGGTCATCCTTACAACTTTGAATATGTTTTGCAAGCGAAGGAGAATTTTTATTCCAACAATTTAAAGATCTTAAAGTTATAAAGAGAAATTTGACTACTCTAAACAGAGAGACCCCCTTAGAGGTAAATTCCAAACATACTTAACTAAATCAACTACTTCTCTTCGTTTAAGCCACCAAGCTTCAAATCTAAAGTTTTTAGGATGAGTGCTATGGCTTCTGTTTAGAAAATCAAGGATAGGGGCATGGTCTGAAACCGTAATTCCTAAATTATTCAAATAGGCCAAAGGGAAAAGGTTAAACCAAGCAGGATTACACCAGGCACGATCTAATTTTTCAGAATTGGGATTAGAGGAAAATCTGTTGTTGGTCCAGGTTAACCAAGGCCCTGAATTAGGAAGTTCTAAAAGAGAACAGTCATCAATGAAGTTTCTAAACACAGTAGCTCCCAAAAGGGAATTAGCATTAGGCCCTATTTTGTCATGAGGGAAGAGCACCTGATTAAAATCACCAATTAAAAGTACAGGTTGATTGTGTGAAATAAGAGACTTGAGTGAATTTCAAACCCCTTCTCTTTCTATCAAATAAGGACTACCATACATAAGCCCTAAATGCCAGTGATTATTATTAAAATCTACAACATCACATAAAAAAAATCTGATTTGAGCAAATGATTTGAATTTGAAAAGCATTATCCCACATAAACCAGAGGCCCCCAGAAGAACCAATAGAGTCAACACCAAAGGAAGCCGAGAAACCTAAATTTCTAAACTCATTATTAATCCAAGAAATTGGTTTTTTAGTCTCAGAGAGGAAGAGCAACGAAGGTTCATGAATTTTGGTCAAATTAAACACATGTTGAATTGCAGAGCTTGACCCAAAGTTCTGCAATTCCAGGCAAGGATGCTCATGGCGAAAGTGATGGTTGATGAAGGTAAACCATCAAAACCTCAGCAGAAAAGCATGAAAGTTGATTAAAGCAAGAAAAATGAGTGAAAACAGACCAAGGTGGGACAAAAGACCAAGGAGAAGAGAAATTAAAATTAAATTTTTTTCTTTTACCTTTATGCTCCCCCCGCTGCATCTTCCTGTTGGGCAACATCATTGAAGGTCCTCTTCTTGGGTGGCCTCTTTCTTGGAGCTCGCTTGGTTTTCACCTTTTCATCATCATCCTTCTTCAAACTAGTTTGAATCTCCTTCTCCTCTGAGCCTCCCATGGTAAGAGTAAGCAAAGCTTCTTTTCCTTTGTCAAGAACCCCTTGATCACTATCCTCTTCAATAAAATCCGGTGCCTTAAGTATGAAGGCCAGGGGTTTGATGATTTGCAGCGGTTCTACATCAATGGGTTCCACCGGCGCCAGAAGAAGGAGTAAGCCTGATGGAGCCGAGACAGGGATGAAAGAAGAGGTGTGCTTGAAGGGTTTGTTTGTGGAGAAGAAGTTTTAATGGGGGGTAAGCTCTGGATAAACCTTGAGAGATCATCGTCAGCTTCATCGAAGTTGGAATGTATGGCTGCTGGTAGGGGTGACTGATCTCCGGTGAGGGAACCCATAGACTCAGAGCAGGAAAGTGCAATGTCAGAAGGTGAGGATTTGAGATTTTTTAGGAGAGTTCTTTCACGTCTCTCAAAAACTTTAAGAGAATGTGGGGTATTAATGCAGAGTTCATGCACGGGGAAGTGAAGAGGTAGGTTAGCTGGTGTTTCCGAGGCGGGTCGGGTTGTGGCTGGAGGGTTGGTGGGAGATGAGGCGCCAAAACCGTCGGGTAGTGGTGCAAGCATTGAAAGATCTGAGAAAGGTATTGAATGTTGAGACGGTTGAGGTGGATCAGGTTGATGGACCGGGTCGGGTTGTGGCAGCAGGTTACTGAAGGGTTGTAGCAACGGTTCAGGTGCTTGAAGGGTTAGAGTTGGATCCGGGTATAGGGTATCTCCTGGGCTGAAAAATTGACCCAAAGGGAACGGGCCTTCACCAGGCCCAAACATACCACGTGGGTACGGGTTGAATGGGCCGGGTGTCCAAGCATCGTGATCCCAATCATTGAGTGTGGATCCGGGTGTAAAAAACCCGTCCGACGATGATCCTTCTCCAAAAGAGACAATGAGGTTATTGTTAGCGGGTCGGGTGTCATCTTCTTCACCCGACTCCTCTTGTCGCCTGAAAAGATCCACCACTGTTGTTCGAAATCTTCCCACTGCTCGAAACGCCTTCATTTTCGCCGTGAAATGAGGCTGTCCAGCAGCTCTGTGGTAATGCAAAGATTGTTGGAAAGGAGAATTTCTATACCTATCTTCCAATATGTGAAGAACATCCACCAAATTTCTTTGGCACTTTCTGTTTGAGTGACCCACAAAACCACACTTGAAGCATACCTTGAAGATATTCTCATATCTGCAGAAAATCCAAATGGGTGGGTGTCCTAGATCAATAGGGTTGATGTAGGCACCTGGTGTGAGAGGCTCATCAACTCGAACCCGAACTTTAACTCTGAATTCTTCCATGTTTGCAAATCTCTTTATCCCCCAGTCAACATGCAGAAGCTCACCTGCCACCTTTCCTAGGTTTTTAGCAAGATCTTGATAAAACCCTTCCATCGGTATGCCTGGCATTCGAATCCAAACATCCATCGTTGGAAAGCTAGGATCTGAGATTGCAAAGTTAAGTGGTCTCTCCCTGAGAATGAGAGACTTGCCATGCAGACCAATAACCCCATAATCCAAAAGCCTGGATTTATCTTCAGTGTTGAAACAATGGAAAAGGAAGCAGGTGCCTTTCTTTTCGATCCAAATTTTGTCTCTTGTATTCCAAACTTCATCAACAACTTGTTGAATAACTGCAGATGATGGAGTCGAGTCGTTTGAACCTGAGATGAACCTTCCTATATGGCAGTTCTTCCATAATGCTCTGTACACATTCACCTGGTTTGGATCAAGGTCTAACATCACTCCTTCTGATCAAGTTGTTCTATGGTTGAGTTATTTGAAGAGCTTGGAGGTGAAACTGAGGGTTGGTTCCAGTAATAGGCCATTGATAAGGTTTAGAGAAGGGAAACAAGAGAGAAAAATAGAGAGAGATGTTAATAGCTAGAATGGATAGTCGCCAAGTGTCAAGGGCGCCGTAAAGAGGAGGATGAAGCGTAGATGGGAGGGTTGGTTTTGCAGTTGCAGGTAGTTTGATTGGTGATTGGGGATGGGTGGTATGATGATAGTACCTCGGGAATGAATTGGAGATCAAAAGGGTGATCCTAGTGTGTTCTAGATTGAAAGATGGTAATGATGAGCTCATGCAAGAGCAAACAAGCTAGAGAGAAAAGCTCTAGAGAGAGAATATACTTAATATATTAGTTGTAGTTGTTGTTGTTGTTGTTGATGTTAAAAAAAACTACTTTGGGGGATTATTTAGTCAACTAGTTCAAAGAATATATACACACAAACACACACTAACAAATGACCCGTGCCCGTGGAGAACTTATAATTTATCACTTGACTCACCCGTAACCGTAGGGAAATTAAAAAAACAATATTATTTGACTTATATTTAATTCCTTCAAATAATTTAAGTAACAAATTTATATAAAATTATTTTGTTTATGTGAGAAAAGGTTTAATAATTAATTAGATAAAAACATTTTTTTTAGATCTAAGATACATGTCAAACAAAATTATTCAAGATAAAGTTGGATTTTAAAAATATTTAATTAGATGAAAGAGAGATTTTAAGATATAACAATATCTTATCATTTATAGGTTTTAACTAATTTGTCCTTTTAATAATGTCTCTAATAAAACAGTATTGAAGATCAACGGATTAAAATGTCTTTATACATTTCTTAAGATTGAATGGCTATGATGTTTCCGTTGACTATTTTTTGGAAGGAAACACCTAGCTGATTTATTTTGTGTATATATATATATATATATATATATATATATATATATATATATATATATATATATATATATATATATATATATATATATATATATATATGAAAGATCAGTTGTGCAAGACTTGAAATAGCTCAGCTATTTCAAGGCCTTGAACTAGCTTTCAAAGGCTTGAATCAGTCTCAGAGGCTTGAAAGTAGTTTAGCTATTTTCAAGGCCTTGAAACTGGATTCAAAACCTTGAAAATGCTTAAACTGAATGCACACTCACAGGGGGAGTTTTCTGCAAACTCTCTGAGTTGATTCCTTCTCTTTCTTTCATATTTTGATTCACTGTTATTAGATGATGAAAGACAAATTGTTATCACATGTTTTGATCATAAGATATCATCTGTTTGACCATGATAATGCAAGACATTTTCTTTCCAATATTTGCAGGATTTGTTTCCTAAACTGAAGCTGTGCAGTTTTCAAAATAGATGACTATTTTGATCATGTGATCAATCAAAGACTTATGGAAGCTTCTCAGATTGCTTATGTACAAGATCACAACAATATCTCTGGAGATTGTGATCAACTATCCGTTGGAGAAAGCTGTTAAAGAGAGTCAAAGTTGTTGCCTACAAAATAGGAAGTTGTTGCAGAAAATATAGGAAGATTTTCAGAGCTTCAAACAGTTTAAATAGATCTCATCTTGAAGCAACAATATACGAGACTCAACGGGAAAAAACAAGAGACAAGTTTCTGGATTGACAAAGCACCAAAGAAGAACATCAAACTCTCAATCCATTCCACAGAAGTTCACTGCATTTTCACTGCAGTTTTCCATTCCAAGTGTACTTCTGTATTGGGCTGTATTGGTAGATCATTTCTGTAATCTCTACATTTATTCTCAAGGATTGTTCAAAGTGAACAATAGAGAATTCTTAATTAATCAGTTAGCTAGAGCAGGTACTAGACATGTTAGGGAAAACCACAAGCTGTAACAGAGTAAGGGAACTCTCTGGGCTTGAGTTCTAGGGCTTAGCTTTTGATTAATAAGAATTGAGTTGAAAATTCTGCAAGGATCTAATCCCTGAGGTAGAGACGTAGGTCCAAGTGGACTAAACTCTATAAATCACTTGTCTTCTGATTTACAGTTCATTCCTTTTTATAGTTTTTGCAGTACACAAAAACTGTCTATTTTTCATGGGTTTGAACTTGTTTTCAAGGCCTTGAAAAATACATACTTGCTTTATACTGTCTGCATCTTCTCCAAGGGCTTGAACTAGTTTTCAAGGCCTTGAACTTCATTGTTTGCATAAGTTTTCATCTTCCTAGTAAGTTTTTCAAAAAGTTGGCATACTCTATTCAACCCCCCCCCCCCTTATAGAGTATCTTAGCTTCATAAACATCTCCATACTCACGCTTTCAATTGGTATCAGAGCTTGTATCACTGTATAATATTTAACCATCTGGTGATCATGAGTATTGCATGGTGGTTTCTCACAGGGAAGAGCTGCTAATAGACCTCCTCTATTCTGTGGAGAAAATTTTGCTCACTGGAAAGATATCATGAAAATGTTCATTATCGATCAAGATCTAGAGATTTGTACCATTATCCAAAATGGACCTCATAATTTCTACACAGAGAAAGATGGGATCAAGACTCCCAAAACAGAAGACTCACTCTCCTCTTCTGAATTAGAGCAATTTTCTAAGAACTATAAAGCTATTAACATTTTGTATTGTGCTTTGAGTACAGATGAATTCAACAGGATCTCTGGATGCACAACTGCAAAAGAAATCTAGGATAAGTTTGTGGTTACCTTTGAGGGAACCGGTCAAGTCAAGCAAACCAAGATCAACATTTATCTCAGGCAATATGATTTGTTTAAGATGAATGCAGATGAGTCCATCAGAGACATGTTCAAGAGGTTCACTGATATTGTCAACAACCTTGATTCACTGGGAAAACATTTTTCCAATTAAGAAAAGGTAAGGAAGATTCTCCGAAGTCTTCCAAAGGCAAAATGGGAACCAAAGACCACAACTATTGAAGAAGCTCAGAATCTCTCAACTTTACAACTTGATGACCTACAAGGGAAGCTCCTGAAACCTGAGATATCTATGAATGAAGTTGATGGAGAACTCCCAGATGGTGTCAAGAACTTAGCTCTCAAAGCCAAAGAGAATGAGAGAACACAAAGCCTTGAAACTGAGGATGGTGATGATGAAGATCCAATTTCCTTAATTTCCCAAGCCTCGACAAGGATTCTCAAAATGAAGAAAAACTTTGGAAACAAAGATTTCAACAGAGAAAGGCATAGATCATCCAGTAGCAAGGACTACAAAGGTAAGTCCTCTTCACAAAACAAATCAAAATTTATGAACTGATTTGAAAGTGGCGATGCAGGACACTTGATAAGATATTATCCACACAAAAAAAGCAAGATATTTCAAAAGAAAGATCATGACAGAAGAAAGAAAGCCATGATAGCTTCATGGAGTGATTCAGATAGCTCTAGTGAATCTGAATCTGAGGAAGAACATGCCAACCTATGCTTCAAGGCCAAGCATGATGAAAGTTTTGAAAAGAACATTGAGGTAATGGTAAATTGTATGATTTCAAAAATAAAAGAAGCTCTTTAAGAATATCTCAGAACAATGCTTTTGAATGAGGAAGATTATCTGAAAGAGATCAGACTTTTGAAAGAAAAAGTTCATGAGCAAGCAAAAGAAAACTTACAACTTGTTTTCCTAAATCAGAATCTTGAAATCTCTCAGAAGAAAACTAATAGTGATTTCAAGGCCTTGAAAACCAGTTTCAAAGCCTTGAAAACACAAGTCAAGGAAGTAGTCACTGAGAACTCCTCAATGAGTGACAACCTTGTTAATCTAAGACATCAGGTTGATGAATTAGAGAAACAAAAGACTACTCTTACTGAGAAACTTCAAGAATCTAAATTGGTCAAATTCAAGCTTGCTGGATCATAACACAAGTTGAACTTGATTCTTGGAGGAAGTTCACAGTCTGTTCACAAAGCTGGTATTGGATTCAATCCAAACTTTCCAAGAATGAACAATACCAGATTTGCGAAAGCTGAAAACAATACTTCTCCTACTTGTCATTATTGCTGCAAAACTGGTCATGTTAAGATGACTTGTCCTTTTAGAAGAAGACACCCTCACATAATGAGGAACACTTTTCATTTTCAACTCAAAGGAAAATTTGAGCAGATTTCGGTTCCTAAAGGGGTTAGGCCACCTAACATGGTTGATCCTGAATATGAATCCAAATTACACACTTGGTCTAACAGCTGGGTAAGGCAGTGATTGGTGTTTGCAGGGTGTCACCAATATCAAAGAACAGAAGTGGTTCATGGACAGTGGTTGCTCAAGACATATGAGTGGAAAGAGATCTCTATTATCAGAATTAAAGGAGCAATCAGAAGGTTCAATAACACTTGGTGACGAAGGAAATTGCAATATTCTTGGTATTGGAAAAGTTGGTACAAATTCTGAAAACTCTATTTCTGATGTGTATCTAGTTGAAGGTTTGAAATTTAATTTTCTTAGTGTATCTCAGCTTTGTGATAATGGTAACAAAGTTATCTTTGGTAAAGAGAACTGTGTGGTGAAAAATGAGAAATCAGGAGATTGAATTCTCACAGCCTCTAGATCAAACAATGTTTATATTTTTCAGACTAACAAAGTTGCAAGTGAAAGTTTGAAGTGTCTCAAGACCTTGAAAGAGGATTCAAAGCTTTGGCACAGGAAACTTGGTCATATCAGTTTGCATACTTTGAACAAGTTGATTTCCAAAGACTTGGTAAAAGGATTTCCATCCATCAAGTTCAAAGAAGATGAAATGTGCAAAGCCTGTGCTCAAGGCAAGCAGACCAGAAGTTCCTTCAAGCCAAATAAGTTTGTAAGTACAACTAGACCTATTGAATTACTTCATATGGATCTCTGTAGTCCTATGAGGACTCCTACTCCAAAAGGTAAAAAGGTATATGCTAGTTGTTGTAGATGATTTTTTTAGATATACTTGGGTTATGTTTCTTAAATAAAAATTTGAAGCACTCACTGAATTTTCAAAGCTTTGCAGAAAATTTCAAAACTTGAAAAACCTACCGTAGCTTCAATCAGAAGTGATCATGGTAGAGAATTTGATCAGTTAGAATTTGATTTATTCTGTGATAAGCATGGTATTACTCACAACTTTTCTGCTCCAAGAACTCCTCAAAAGAATGGTGTTGTTGAAAGAAAGAACAAGACTCTTGAAGATATGTCAAGAACAATGCTTCCTGAGAATAAGCTGCCAAAACATTATTGGGCAGAAGTTGTGAATACAGCAAACTATATTTTAAACATGTGCTTGATCAGACCCATTCTGAAGAAGACCCCCTATGAAATATTCAAATGGAGGAAGCCAAACATTTCATACTTCATACCCTTTGGATGTACTTGTTTTATCCACAACGATGGAAAAGACAATCTTGGTACGTTTGATGAAAGAAGTGATGAAGGTATATTTCTTGGCTACTCTCTGAATAGCAAAGCTTATAGAGTTTACAATAAAAGAACCAAACTGGTTGAAGAGAGCATTCATTTTATTTTTTATGAAAGCTATGATGGTTCTTTGAGTGAAAGTTTTGCGGACTTGAATTTGAACAAGCATGAATCAGAGGAAGAGACTGAGAATCCATTAGGATTCAAGAAAGGTTCAGAAGAAAATAGAAGATATTTTCAAGACCTTAAAAATGGTGCTCAAGGCCTTGAAAGTAAATCTCAAAGCCTTGAAAAAGATGATCAGAAGGACTCAAGTGACAAAGCCACTACTTCAAGACCAGAGAAGATCTATGGAGAGCCTGAACCATGGTCTCCAAGAAAAGATTCAAATATCTCTCATCCCATCCAGCTGATAATATCATATCAGATCCAACTACTTGTACACAAACTAGATCACAGTTGAAGATCTTATATGCTTTTAATGCCTCTATTTCTCTTGTAGAACCAAAAACTGTGAAAGAAGCTCTACAAGAAGCAGACTGGATCATTACTATGCAAATTGAACTCAATGAGTTTGAAAGGATTAAGGCTTGGAACCTGGCTCCTCCTCCTACAAACCAGTCTGTCATTGGTACCAGATGGGTATTCAGAAATAAGTTGGATGAAAGTGGCAATGTGATCAGAAACAAAGCAAGGTTAGTTGCTCAAGGTTACAATCAAGAAGAAGGTATTGATTATGAGGAAATTTTTGCTCAAGTTACCAGGTTAGAAGCAATTAGAATTTTTCTTGCTTTTTCATCTTACAAGAACATGAAACTGTTTCAAATGGATGTGAAGTGTGCTTTCTTGAATGGCTATTTACAAGAAGAAGTTTATGTTGCACAACCACCTGGTTTTGAAAATGACAAGTTTCCAGATCATGTTTACAAACTTGACAAAGCTCTTTATGGTTCGAAACAAGCTCCAAGAGCTTGGTATGAAAGATTGTCAAAGTTTTTACTTGAAAATAATTTCAAAAGAGGTTTAGTAGAAAAGACTCTTTTACATAAAGACTCATGAGAAAGATTTACTTGTAGTTCAGATATATGTTGATGATATAATGTTTGGAGCTACTAATGATCAATTGTGCAGAGAATTCTCAAGTCTTATGAGCAGGAAATTTTAGATGAGCAAGATAGGAGAGTTGAACTTCTTCCTAGGAATTCAAATACATCAATTGAATAAGGGCATCTTTGTGCATCAAAGCAAGTACACAAGAGACTTAATAAAAAAATATAGCATGGCTCAATGTAAGGAAGCCAAGACTCCTATGATTTCTACATTATCCTTAGACAAGGATGAATCTGGTAAGAGTGTCAATGTAAAAGAGTATAGAGGCATGATTGAATCATTACTCTATCTGACAGCAAGCAGACCAAATATTATGTTTAGTGTGTGTATGTGTGCTAGATTTCAAGCTGATCCAAAAGAATCACACGTGATTGCTGTGAAGAGAATATTCAGATATCTCAATGGAACCAAAGACTTAGGGCTTTGGTATCCAAGAAATTCTAACTTCTCTTACATGGCTTTTTAGATGCTGACTTTACAGGTTTAGAAGGTTGATAGGAAAATTACTTCAGGAACTTGCCAATTCATTAGATCATCCTTGATTAGTTGGCATTCCAAGAAACAGAATTCAGTTGCTCTATCAACAGCTGAAGCTGAATATATAGCTGCAGGAGCATGCTGCTCACAAGTGTTATGGATTTCTCAACACCTAAGAGACCTTGGATTTGATTTCCGGGGAGTACCTATTAAGTGTGATAACACTAGTGCAATTTCAATTACAAAGAATCCAGTGCAACACTCAAGAACCAAGCACATTGATGTCAGACATCATTTCATCAGAGATCTTGCTGAGAAAGGTGATGTTGTTCTTGAATTTGTTGCTACTAACATACCAATTGCAGATGTCTTCACTAAACCATTAGCAGATGAAAGGTTCTCAGCTCTAAGGTTGGAGTTAGGAATGCTAAATAAAGATGCATTGGCTTAGGGGGAGCATCAAGTAAGAAAGGTAAGTTTTACATGTTTTCAAAGGTTTGAACTGAGTTTCAAAGCCTTGAAAATCAGTTCAAAGCCTTGACTTTTACTTGTTGCAGTGTTACAGTTTTTCAAGACCTTGAAAACCTTTTCAAAGCCTTGAAAATAAGTCTGCTACACTGATAGTCAATAATCTTGGATCATTCTGTGTTAGGTGATATCTCTGTATATATTTGCCTAATATAGCCCATACCTTTCTAAAAAAAAATTGTTTTAGCCAAAAATAGCATTAGTATATTTTATTTTCCAACGGCATAAAAGATTTGAAATCTCCCTGATCATTGCAAATCTTTTGAGATCAGAGAGATACTAGTTTCCTTTTGAAACTCCAACTCTTTCAGTATTTATCTTCTTCTCTTCTCCTTCATTCCGTATCACTCCACCTCTCTCTATTCTTCTCCCAAACCCTAATGAGCACAAGGAGAGCCTCAGATAGAATCAAGATGGCTGGAGGTTCGAAAACTGTCTCGGAGAAGAAAAGAAAATCAGCAGTGGATGAGGTTCAAGAAATCAGTGAAGAATCTACTTCAAAAAGCTTTACAGAGGAAGAAGAAGAATCTTCACCACCCAAGAAGATGGTGAGAAAATATCAAGCTCCAGCTAAGAAGAAACAAACTACGACCTCTACACAAGAGAAGCATAAGGGAATCCATATTGGAAGCCCAAAGAGAGACAAGATGAAGACAGTTTCTGAGGATAAAGGAAAAGGAAACGAAATCCTTATTCAAGACTCAGAATCAGACACAACTTCAGGAACCTATGGAGTGTACTCCATATCCAACAAAGGGAAACATGACAAGGATCCATACCAGTCTTTAGAAGCTTCAAATGCAGGAAAGAAAAATCTCAAGACTATCTCTCCTCAACAGAAAAGGTTAGCTGTAAAGAAGAAGCTGAAGCATGGGAAGAAAGCCCTGGAAGGACTCACCTTCCTCTTCAATAGTGTTATTGAAAAGATTAGCTCCTTCATTGAGTAACTAGATGTGGTTTCACAAGAAGTTCAAGCCAACAGTGAAGAAAGTGAGGAAGAAGCAGGGGACCAAGAAGATGAGAAAGAACCTTAATCTTGCCTACTCTTTCTTCCCCAATCTCTCTTCTTCAAAGTTTTTCTTTAAAGTTTTCAAAATTTTCCATACACTTGATCCAACATCTTCTAGCTCTTTGATGAAAGTCAAAAAGGGGAAGAAATTCTAGGTTCTTTAGTTTTTATTTCTAGGATTATTTTCTATTTGCTAACTGCTTAAGTTTTTTTGGTATTATGAATAAGTTTGATTTTTTTGGAAATACCGTGTTATAAATTGTGAACTAATAAGTTTATTTTGCATAGACCAAGGATCAAACAGAATTTGGTTTTTTCTTTCATCAAGGGGGAGATTGAAAGATCAGGTTGTGCAAGACTTGAAATAGCTCAGTTATTTCAAGGTCTTGAACCAGCTTTCAAAGCCTTGAATCAGTCTCAGAGGCTTGAAGATATTTTCAAGGCCTTCAAACTGGATTCAAAGCCTTGAAACTGCTTAACCGGAATGCACAATCACAGGGGGAGTTTTCTGGAAACTCTCTGAGTTGATTCCTTCTATTTCTTTCACATGTTTGATTCACTTTTATTAGATGATGAAAGGCAAATTGTTCTAACATGTTTTGATCATAAGATATCATCTGTTTGACCATGATAATGCAGGACATTTTCTTTCCAATATTTGCAGGATTTGTTTCCTAAACTGAAACTGTGTAGTTTTGGAAATAGATGACCATTTTGATCCCGTGATCAATCAGAGACTTATGACAGCTTCTAAGATTGATTCTAGACAAGATCACAACAATATCTCTGGAGATTGTGATCAACTATCTGTTGGAGAAAGCTGTTAAAGAGAGTCAAAGCTGTTGCCTACAAAATAGGAAGTTGTTGCTGAAAATCTGGGAAGATTTGCAGAGCTTCAAACAGTTTAAATAGAGCTCATCTTGAAGCAACAATATACGATACTCAACGGGCAAAAACAAGATACAAGTGTAATACCCCGATATTTATAAGAAAGTAATTTAATAATTTTGATAGAGTTTGGGGTTATAATTGTGATTTACAAAAGAGCTAAATGAATTAATTAAAGAATGAAGTTCAAATTTTAAGTTTTGAGACACAATAAAGTGGTTTGATAAAATTTGAGGGGTTATAGTTATAGTTTTCAAAAATATGAAGTTGTAGAGAGATAATTGTAGTTTAGAAAAGTTAAAACCAATTTAGTTCAAAATTGGGGAGGTAGTTATAGTTTTATAAAATATAAACTAGTTAATTAAATATTGGTTGGGGGTACAGTTGTAGTTTTCATAAGTTATAAATTAATTAAATAGTTGGGGAGGTAAATGTAGTTCAAAAAAGTTTGAAACTAAAATGAATAAAAGTCTGCGGAGGTTAGTGTATTTTAGACAAATAAAAGTGTGCAAATATTTTTACATGTAGGGGGTTGTAGTTGTATTTTATCAAAGTTAAAGTATGCAAATAATTTATATATGGACGTAATATGTAATGAACTTCGTATTTTATCCTACCCTACCCGTCTACAAGTATAACCCGGTATAATAATACGTTTAACCCATGTTTTATTTTGACCCGACCCACACCCGCTATAATATACGTATATTGTATAAAACCCGTATTTTTTTTTCTCCAACCCGGTACCCATTTGTTTTTCTCTCCTCCCTCTTCTTTTTCTTCACCCGTATGAAACTCTCTCAACTCCCCCTCCTCCCTCACACATCTCCATATCTTCCTCCTCCTATTAATTTTCTCTTCTTTCCTCCATCACCCTCACCTCTCTCTCTCATCTCCCCCTATCTATCTCTCTCTCTCACCCCGTCACTATCTCTCTCTCTCCCCTTGTTTTTCTCTTCTCTCATGGAACACAAACACACACACACCCTCATTATTTTCTCTTCACCCACAAAACATCTCCCTCTCTCTCTCTCTCCTCCCCCCTCTCGGCAAACACACACACCCTCACAAACACCTTCCATCTCACACCCCCTCAATTGCCTACCTCCTCTCTATAAAACCCCCTCCATCCTCTACCCCTCTTCCTCACAAACAACAACAACAACAACAACAACAACAACAACAACAACAACAACAACAACAACAACAACAACAACAACAACAACAACAACAACAACAACAACAACAACAACAACAATAATAACTTCATCATTACCTTCTTCTTCTTCTTCTTCTTTTTTTTCTCAACAAAACCACCACAACCACCCACGCCATCATCAACAAAACCACCACCTACACCATCCTCTTCTCTCCTCCACCCTTGGCACCACCATAACAGCCCCCACCTTCACCTCGAACACCTCCTCCATCCAAATCTCTCCCTCCCCTTCAAAATAGTATCAGCAACAACAACATAGCAGCAGCTACAACAACACCAAAACCACCCACTGCCTACACCAACGCCACCACCACCTCCATTAAAACCACCATCATCACCAACAATCCCTCTCCTCCCTCTCAACCTCACCTCCCTCTGTCTCTCTCTCTCTGTGTTCGCCTGAGACAGCAGCTGCAACAACAACAGCCGCCAACATCACCCAAAACCACCCCCGTCACTTCCACCATCACGCCTCCGTCGCCGCCACCCCCAGAACCATCTCTCTCTCTCTGTTTCTCTCTCTCTCTTTCCTCGTCCCTCTCTCTCTGGTCGCGAAACAGAGCGGCAGCAACAGCAGTTGCAGCGGCAGCAAAAAGGTCACCGCCGAATCGGGCCCGGAGACCCGGCCCGACGGGAGACCCGACGCAAATCCTCCGACCCTCTCGTCCTCTTCCGGCGACATACCCACCTTCCTAGAGGTCCGACCGAGGCCAGAGGACCCCAATTTCGGCGACCCATCCACCGGAGTTCCATGGTTTCCGGCGAGATGCTCGACCTGAACACAAATCAGGTTCTCTATTATTCGGTATCCGATTTTTTGATATTTTTTGACATGAATCGCTTTCTCTTGACTTGAATTTGAGATTTATATCATTGAAATCATATGGGTAACAAAGAATAATCAGATTCATGGATTTGGTTGTTGATTTTGAAGAAGATGATGAAAGGGAGGTAGTTTTGGTCTTAAAAATAAACTTTAGGGTATAAAGTGTCAAAACAGAAACTTTAGAGGGAGCCCACTGTCTTTTACCTAAATTATTTTACTAATATAATTACATTTTGTTAACTTGTTTATATTTATATTTGAGGTTAACTACTAAGTATTTCAAATAAATAGATGAAAATAAAAATGTTGCTAATGGAAGTAAAGGATAAACTTTCTCTAAATTTAAAATTTAAATATTACAATTTATTTCCTTGAAAAATAAGCCTATACAAGTACTTTTTATATGTGAAGAATAATATGATTTTAGAAACTAAATACCACTTTAGTTTATTTGAATAAATAATGAGTTTTCAATAGTCATAGAATTGGCATTTCTAATAATAATAATAATAATAATAATAATAATAATAATAATAATAATAATAATAATAATAATAATAATAATAATAATAATAATAATAATTGATTCACTATTATAACCAACTAGGTTGGTTGGACGCGTATTGATTAGGGGTTATAAATTTGTAGGCGACGAGTCGTAAACAAGGGACTAAGCATGACGGCTATTTCGAGCTTCTTAACGTTTCAATTTGAGGTAAGTTAATATGTCTAGCGTTGCCTGCCTTTCCTTCTTTCGTGTATCGCGTGCGTTAATTGTGAACTACTATTATACATGCTTTTTTTAATTTAATTGCTTTTGAAATATTCTTCTTTGAAGTATCGTATAAAATGATAATCCAAATCTAAAATAAGAATCCGAAAGAAGAACATCTAAATTTAATTGTGAAATGAGGACTACCATATTAGGCCGTTCACGTGCCACGATTATTTCAAAAGTAGCACACCGCTCACATATTGCTCAATTTCAAATATTTCTCATATATCAAATGTTATGAATGTGCCACACCGGTTTTACTTGGAGCTCCCGATTGACATCTTGTTACATCTTGAAAGAAAATTTGTAATTATGTAAAGTGGAATAAGTTGTATGTGGGTTTGTGCCATATCCCTGATACGATACATTTCTGACATATTGTGACTGGTTACTATTATGAGATTATGAGCTGTTGACCTCCTTTTGATTAGTTATGGTTATGAGGCGCTGTGATGCGAACCTCCTGTGATTGAGTTATGGTTATGTGGGTGCGTTTGCACATTATGAGAAAGAGGTTGTGGATTGGATATGGTCACTCCCCGTATCAACTAGTTGGTAAAATGAACTCCTGGACTCGATTATCATTATCTTATCATTGAGAAAAGAGGATACTATCATATTGAGATTTAAGGCAATGAGTTGTGGAAATATCATCAATTACTTTTAACTGTGATTCCCAAGATGGTCCACATCATTGGGTTGGAAATACCAAATCTGAAACCGTTACAAAATTTGACACCACGAACAACAAGAATGTTATATTTCTGATATTTATTAGCGAATTTTTTATTCCGGTCACATGCTTCATAATCTGTTTACGTGCTATGGGTGTTACCTTACGCAGCCGTTTGCTGATCATTTTCTGTAAAAACTGTGTCGGCTTTTGCTATTTTAAAATTGCAGTTTACGAGTAAGGTGGGAGCCGTTCACGACGTTGCTGGCTAGGAAATTGAGCTGCTTAGTACTTCACATAGCATTTTTCATTTTGTAAATTATTGTATTTATACCATTCAGACAATTCCACTGATTTTATGAACTTATAATAATTATATTTGGATATTCGATGGTTGTACTAACTGTGGACCGGCGATCCTGCTCCGTTCCCAATGAGGCTCATCACCTCGGGCGGAGACATCAATACCAAATCATGCGGTTCGGCCGGCCGTGTGGTTTGGTGGGGCGTTGCATATGGTATCAGAGTCGACGGTTCTAAGTTAGTACGACTCTTCGATTTCCACTAAACTAAGATACAAATATTTGTCAAAATTAAAATTGATATAGGACAACTAAAACTGGTAATAAAATTAAACAAGCCGGGGTGACAGGGTTATTATGTCCCTATTTTAGCTTATATCTGCTAGGTATGATGGATTTGACTACAGTGGGCTAAAAGATCTTTTTAACCCTTCTGCGACCCGCACACGCGTCTTTGGATCGGTATAGTCCCTTAATATATCACAATTATAGCTGATGAACTTTTTTTTCGCTTAATTTAAGACAAAAAAAAAATTATGGTGAGGTAAGAAACTACAATTTACGAAGATCGTGGTAGGAAGATGGATATAGAATAGAAGCAGTGGCATCGGTATAGTCCCTTAATATATCACAATTACCTCACGATAACCTTTTTTTGGTCTTAAATGGAGTTGATGAACTTCTTTCGCTTAATTTCAAGGACGACATGCATCAGATACTAGAACACGTGGGAAGAAGAAAATTTGGTGAAGAAAAGCGTGTCACGAAAACTCCACCTGGCGGATTGATATCTGCAACAATGTTGTTTTCAGCTAGGAAGCATGAGTGCTTCTGCAAGGTCGCGCACCCGTACCTGGTGCTTTTGGTTGGGTCATTTTGAAAGTCTTGGTTTGGAGGTATTGTAAACACAACTACAGTACGATAGTATACATCTTTTGAACTTGTGATGTGTGTTTCTTTATTTCATACGACAGTTAATGTGTTTGAAACTTAAAAGGGCAACTTGTCCATTCAATTTGATAACGAAATAAAATAACAACACATTCAACTCGATGCGTAGTTAAGTAACAGGATTTGGCATGAATTTTGTAAACTCTTTCATATTTTCTGTCAGTTCTGTTTTGTGAAGTTAAATTTATTTTGGTGGGGGTAATTTACACTCACTACATCTGGAATTTGGTAATTAAGCAATAATCATCCTTACTGTTCATCAATTGTCATGAGACGCCCCTAATTTGTGTCAAAATATTGACAATAAACACTCTTATGTAAACTACCGTTAAGTGGGTGTGATGTGGCAAAGAAGTACTCCCTTGGGACTTATTTCATGCCCAAATTTCCCTTTAAACAATTCAATTCACCCGTTTAACCTTTTACTAACTTATAATGTTGATTGGATTTTGTTAAAAAGAAAATTCATGTGGTCTTAAATGAACTAAAACAAAATTAAGAAAAAATAATGAACTATTAAACATGTGAGAAGATAAAGACGAAGGACGGGAAGAGGAAGGAGGTCAGGTAAAGAACGATAAACAGATTCGTCGGTGAATCGCCGGTGCTGAGTAGATTGCACTCTAACATGACGACCAGCGAGTAGCTCCAACCCTCCTCTCTCTCTCTCTCTCTCTCTCAAGACTAGAACAGATCGATTTGGGCAATCGAATAGCTGGTTTCTAATATGTTCTCTTTCTGAAATTTGTTAGATATTGTTTGAATCGATCAGATATGTTCTTCCTCATTTAAAGAATATTCATGGACCAAATTTAGATCTTATTCGGTAGTTTTCAAAGCCCGATTGTTCCGCCATAGAGTTCGGCAGCGTTGGTGTAGTGGGTTTTATTGGGGATGGAAAAATTTATTCCGTGGTTTTAAATTGAGAGATAAGTATGTGAGGATTGAGTATTCAAAAGTTTGGATCAAATAACGAACACAGATTAATGAATAAACTGTAAGAACTCACTGATTGAAAGCCGACCGAATGCTGCTGTGATATCGAAGACAGCCTCGTACATGGATTGCACGGGTTCCTTAAAACAGAGTAGCCGCATGCTAACGAGTGGCTTCTGTTTCCCAGGATAAAGGTCTTCCGGCGTGGTGGTTGAAAGCACGTAACCACCAAGCCCGACGAACCGAAAGTTGGTAGAGAGAGTCTGTTGTTAGAGAGAGAGAATGAATGCAGAGAAATTTCGGTTGTGTCTGAAAATTGGAGAAGGCATTGAATTTATTGAGAGAAAGATGGCGGTTGGCGGTCGGGCCGAACGGTTGTAACTGTAAGGCCTCAACTAACTACTCAGCCCAACCCACCACACCACGTCACGGCCCGTGCCCGAACCCGAACCCGAACCCGAGCCGAGCCTGCCGGACGGACGGCGGCGGCGTGCGCGTGGTGGTTCGACATTTGTCTAGGTCCTCTCTCCTGCACAAAATGTGCTCCACCCAAAGGGCGTGCCCTTATGGTCTAATCTTGAAGTAGATATGTACTTCATGTTCTCCCTTGAACCAAGATGTGGTTCCATTTTCTTTCCAACACAAATTGTTTGCTCATGAACTCATTTTGAGAGTATGATTTGATCATTCATTCCTTAATGGTTTTTGACAAATGAGTTATCGCAACGACCACCAAGTTGCCCTCTATACGATGATGCAATTGGCGTTGTTAACTCTTGGATGAGCCGGATTATAATTGAACTCAAAGTCGGGTATAAAATACCCATCACAAAACCATTTTCCAACATGATGATGGGTTGGATGATGGAGTTGAAAATTGTGGTAGTTGAGGTGATGGATTCTAGGCAATTGAGTTTGGTGGTGGTGGACCGGTGGTGGTAGCATTAAAGTTTAAGAGTGGCAATGGTGAGGTGACTGTGCTTTGATGGTGGTGGGTTGGTTGAGGTGGTTTTGGAGAGGGGTACAAATTAGAGATAGAGCTTTGGTCTATGGGTAATTTCGTAAATGTGTTCGTTTCTGTTAAAGTACCAAGGGTAAAAATGAACTTTCCTATATTCCGTCAACTTCCGTTATATTCCGTCCAAATTAGGGGTGTTTCTTGTTAATTGATGAACGTTGAGGATAACTATTACATATTTATAAAAAATTGGGAGTACAAAGTGTAAATTACCCATTTTGATGCCGTTGAAAGTTTAGCAAAAACTTTAGTGAGTTTTACTACTGGTCTGCCCGAATTTCTTTTTGACAGACGGCTGGGCTTGGATGTGCTGGTCATGATTTAAACTTGGGCCTTTTGTGCCAAAAAAAAAAAAAAAAAAAAAAAAAAAAAAAAAAAAAAAACTTGGGCCTTTGGTCTCTCAAGAAAAAAACTTGGGCCTTTGGGACGCTTTGGCTGGCTCCGCAAAACTCCATCTTGGGCAATTGGTGTCAACTCATCCAGCTCACTCGATTTGCAATCCTAGCCGCTATATTCTACATTTGACAGACAAAAGATGAATTGGCCTTCGGCCGTGAATTATTTTTGCCGCATAGAGACCAATTCCTGCAGATCCTCCGTAAGAACATGAAATATGAGGCACAAAAATGAATACGGGGTGAGTTTGGTATAACTTATTTGCAGATTAAATGGACTTATAAGATCATGTCAAAAAAATCTATGAAAAAAAAGATGAACAAAAAAGTCGTGTGTTTGGTGAAAAAGATGTTTTTAAGTCCAAAAGTGACTTATAAGCTAACTTATGGCGTTAGGGGTCAGACCGGGTTTTAGCAGGGGCTGGTTGGGAGGGGGCCGGGGTGGGTTAGGGGCCCGGTGGTAGAGCGGGGCAGGCCAGATTGAAAATGAAAGAACTTGAACCCCCCGGCCCGGGCCAAAAACCCATGGGGGCTGGGGGGGTTGTGAGAGTTGGATGGGCCGGGAACATATATTATTAATATATTAAATAATATGTTTTAATATTAATATATACGTAAATTAATAAAAAACTGTCGTTCTGAGGTGTGGGAGCAGGCCGGCCCGGGTTGGAGAGGGGCTAAGTGGACCAAGCTACAGGGGGCAGGCTGATTCAAGTGTTGGAGGGAGCTAGGCCTAGCTCATTTTAGTGCGGGCCGGGCCAATTTCAAGCGCGGGCTGGCCCCCTTGACACCATGAGATGTTACTGCTATATTTCTAGATGTATTTCTCAGAAGCTGTTTGTCACTTACTACATTAGCTTCGTAATGTAAACTGTAAAATAAACAAATCAAAACAATTTTTGAGTATAGAGGGATATATACAACCAGACATGAGAAAACTGGATCCTTCATCAGTGGCATAATCATCCACATAGAAAGAGTCAGAGCACTCTATGAGCCGAACAAAATCCCCAGAAATATATCATCTGGAACCGAGTTAATAGTAGTAACACTCAACTATCAGTGATCAGTGTGCATCAACACACAATTCATGATCTTTTCAGCAGACCAAAGTTTGAAAACACAACCATCTTTTTCCATTGCATAAAACTATCAACCAAACAGTATTATGTTACAAAATTCTTCTGCAACTTATTCACTTCAAACCGACACAACATTTCGAGTAAAAAAATATTCACCGAAAGCAGCAAAATACAGCTCGAAATAAACATGTCTAATTGTATAAGCCTAATGCGCGCTAACTATTGCTTGCATAAACTTCTACTAAACAAATTCCCTGTTGGAGACTACTGCTTCTTGTATCCCATTGGATTCTTGCTTGCCCAGTTCCATTGGTCTCTGCACATTTCTGCAATACCATATTTTGCCCTAGAGAAAACGTTTCAATTAGGTAAAGTGAAACACCCATGAATAAGGCAAATAAAAAGCATATCGACTAACCAACTTAAGTTCTGAAAAAACAATGATAGAGCAAGCCGAACGGAGCTCAATAAAGTGAATAAACACGAAGATTTGGATATTTGTGTGTGCATAAAGTGGAAGTTATCTTACGCATTCTCAAATACTTTAAAGCATAGTTTTTAAACCCGTCCCGGCCCAGCCGGTCTAACCGGTGGCCGGCGAACCAGACCCAGAATCGGTTCGGGTGGCTACCCGGTTTGCATTTGCAATTGACCCGGTCAAACCCGGCGGGTTTGTGATAGACCCCATCCAGGTCAACTGGGTTGAACCGGACTGATTTTTACACGTTGTCAGCATTAACAAAATATTAAAATGGCTGTTTTAACATTTTGTTAAACATTTGTTAGATTTTATTCATAGTACATGTACTATAATATCAAAATAACACATGAAATTACTTGTTTAGTTATTAGATGTCAGATTAATTTATTTCAATATAATTTTTGATATAATATATGATTAATGATATTTTTTGACCCAACGGTCCGACCGGTGACCCAGTGACCCGACAATCCGACATCTTTGTCGGGTCAACCACCGGTCCGGGTTTAATAACTATGCTGTCAAGTCAATGGTAGCTGAAAAACTTAGAAAATGGTTGAGGTCTCGGGGATAAGTGAAAAAGACTCTGCATTTATAACACTATCCAGCTGGATGGCTGGATGAAAACATATTTCCCCATTAAGCTCGTGAGCTGCTAAGAAAAAATCCGAAGGTAATCAATCAAAGCCTGGAAACAGCCTCTACTAGGACTTATGAAGCATTTGCAGGTTGCATGGTCCCTTCATCCCGAGGTAGCCGGTTCTTTATCCATAGATGGAAATACTTTTAGCTACTAGCCTAATAAGATGTCAACAGACAACATAAGGACCAAGCTCTAAACTACAAAGAGCTTTCGCATACTCCATACTTTCAAGCTTCATATTTAACATACCATTCATCTATACAATACTCACATGCATTATATATATGTGTGTGTGTGTGTGTGCGTGTGTGTGTGCGTGTGTGTGTGTGTGCGCGCGTGCGTATATATAATATTATATATATATATATATATTATACATATAATATATATATTATACATATAATATATATATTATACATATAATATATATTATATATATATATATATATTATGTAATCAGTGGCCCAAATATTTGATATTAAGAACTTACTTCCAGCCAAGTTCTTTCTCAGCCTTCCCTGTAGCAGCATAAACCTCAGTGCAGTCTCCTGCTCTTCTTGGACACAGCTTGATAGGAATTTTCTAATAAATTGATCATATCGCCAGTCAGTCCATCATTCACTGTTTGTCTGTGTGTGTGTGTGTGTGTGTGTGAGAGAGAGAGAGAGAGAGTCACCTTGCCAGACGCCTTCTCAAACGCAGCAACCATCTCAAGTACAGATGTCCCCTGGCCGGTTCCCAAGTTAAATGCAGTACAACCTGATACAGGACATGAGAAAACATCATATGCCGTTCGTATATCACAAGAGCTTAACCCGTAAGAGATGTAACACATATAGTGACATAAAGGCCTTTGGTAAAATACAATTCTACTTTCATGGACAAAGTGATTACCGGAGAAGCCTTCTGTGAAAAGCTTACGAAGTGCAGCAATGTGACCTTCTGCCAAATCCACAACGTGAATGTAGTCTCTGATCTGTCAACCAACACAGAAATATCTAGTAAGAACAGCTTTGCTATTTTCTTATCCATTCCTCTTGTAAAATGCAGAAAGCAATTAAGAATGATAAGACAACAATTGTTTTTTAACTATCTACAAGGAAGGATTAGCTGTAATGCTTCTGTTCTTGGCATTATTAGTAAACAAACATAAATAGGAGAGACACGTATGGATTATACATACCGCACTACCATCGCGTGTGGGATAATCATGGCCAAACACGTTCAGTTCTGGCAATCGTCCAACAGCTACTTGATGTATGTAAGGCATAAGATTGGTCGGGATTCCCTTGGGATCTTCCCCAAGTATGCCACTCTCATGAGCACCAACAGGATTAAAATACCGAAGCAGAATTATTTTCCATTCGCTATCAGCATTATGAATATCTCTGGCAATTTCTTCAAGGAAGAGCTAGTTGCAGAAGATGAAAATACAAAATCACGGAATTAGATTAAGAAGAAGCACCATCTGAACTCAATTTGCAACACAGATTCACAGAATGTAATTAGAGAAAGAACTTTCGAGCTCACTTTACCTTTGTCCGTCCATATGGGTTCACAGCCTTCAACACACAATCCTCAGAACATGGAGTTTTTTCAGGTTGGCCATAAACTGTTGAAGATGAGGAGAAAACTAGCTGCACATCCACAGAATTCCTTGTGTCAGTGAGTTCAGGTAACATCATGACTTGATGTTTACTTTTGAACTATGTTGCACAAGTGCGGGTGCGACGAATTTCCAAATTCAAGGGTTCTGGTGCGGCGGCAACTCTTTTTTTTAATCTATTTTTCGTTTTATACAGTATTATTTTGCGATACCTTATACTAACATAAAAAACAATATTAGTAATCCAAATTATAATCACGCAGAAATTCATACGTTGATTCAAGGAAACATAGTTATATCAACAACATAATCTATTCTTGTCGTTGTTCTTATAGCTTTGAATAGACGAGTAATTTAATGGTTAGAAGTGTTCATACAGATGCATGTTTTTTTGGTTAAATTGTAGTTGTATTTTAGAGGACATCTCAAGTCTCAACTTAAACTTTCAAAATGACTATACAATATCCACGAAGCACCCGCAAAGCACCCATGAGGCACCGAAGCACCCAGAAGCACCCGGTGCGGGTGCGTGACCTTCTAGAAGAACTTGTGCAACATAGCTTTTGAAGTTACCCGGAAATTTTTCAAGTTTCTCGAAACGGCTCAAATGGGTGTCTAACACAAATTACATAGGTCTGGTTCACGTACATAACGTCCGATACGGACCGTTTTTCTCGGATAACGGGCTATATGGTACGTTTTTCGGGCTATATGCCCCGGTTTTAGGGCGATACGTTCCGATACCCTCAGTTTTTTGGGCGATACCCTTGGTTAACATTCACGCGTTTGGTTCCTGATTCCCATTACGGTTTGTCCGATACGGGCCAATACCGTTATCTGCGACCGAAACCGATACGTCGACCGATACCGTTATTTAAATCCTTGCATCAGATAGAGTGTTGGTAACAAACTGAAACATATCAATTATTTCACTTCTCATCATACATAGATTAACTCAGGCAAGAACACACATACAGAGAGACACACACCTTTTTGCAGTTATACTTTGCCATAATATTGTATAGATTGATTGAGCCGATCAAATTGTTGTCAAAGTAGCGCATGGGGTGAAAAACACTCTCACCAACAGCTTTAAGCCCAGCAAAATGGATGACGCCATCAAACCTATTCCAATTGTTAATTCCACAGGAACAATCTCGTTAATAGTTTATCTATACAATTAACAATAAAAAAATGATGGAATCATCCAAAGTAACCAGATACACACTTACTTGTACGTCGTAAATAGCTTCTCCAAGTCCGATTTGTTCCTGAGATCGCCCTACACCAAATCACAAGCAAATAAATTTCTCATCACCACAACGACAACGAAACCCTAATTCTTCGAATCCAGAGCATTTCTACGAAATTCAGTTCATAGAAAGACGATTTCGCCAGCGACGGTGCCAGAAAAAGAGTGATTCGAAGAATTATCGCCCTAACTCTTCGAATTCGGCAAAATCAGGTATCGGAAAGACGATTCCGACGAGAATAAACCGGCGACGAAGCGAATTAAGCGAGGAAAACGCGAAACGAAACCAAATCACAAGGAACGGCCCTAATCCTTCGAATTCATTCACCGGAATTGAATTCCGGTTTTCGCCGGCGAGTATTACAGTGGAAGAAGAGAACTCAAGCGAAGGAGAAGAGAGAGAGAGAGAGAGAGAGAGAGAGAGAGAGAGAGAGAGAGAGAGAGAGAGAGAGAGATTTGCTTACTAAATGGAAGTCCAAGTGTTTGGAGAGGTCAGGGCCGGCGAGGTGGCGGAGGCGATTGAGGGCTTCGTGTTCGGAGTTGTCGAAATTGTCGATGATGACGACCTTGAAGCCTTGTTTGAGGAGCTGGAGCGTGGTGTGAGTGCCAATGTAGCCAGCGCCTCCCGTGACCAGAATCGTCTGCTGCTTCGTCGACGCCATAGCTGAGCCTGAGAGAGTTCTGTTTCAGATGGGAAGGAATGAGAGTGAAGATGAAGAGAGTTGCGTGAAAGATGAGGATAAAAATTGAGAAATGAGGGGGGCGAAAGTGCAAATATATATAAGTAGAGCGAGCGAGAGAGAAGGGAGGGGGATTTGATTGAGCGGATCAAGGAAACAGTTAGGAATTTCGGATAAGCACGCGAGAGGGATAGAGAGGGGCTTAATTTGCTTTTTGATGAGTTGGCTTGTAAGGTTCTGGAATTAATGACGGGCTTTGGCGCCATCAATTTCTGTTTCGGAGATTGGTGGACGCGCTTTCTGCGTGATGCTCCTGGGGCACAGAATACTTTCTCTTTCTTTGTTCCTTCCTTTTTTGAGGGATTTTATAAGGGGGGAGTGTTTTTTCTTGTGAAAGATTTGAATTCACTTTTGTCAAGAATTTAATAAATAATAATACTACTAATAATAATATGAGAAAATGTTTGAATGAAAAGTATATAATTTAAGAAGAGGGGCGCTATGTTTCACCTTTTTTTTTCACCTTTCAAGTTCACCTCCTATGTGTCAAGATATGATTGTTGAGAGTATTTATTTTAAGATAGTTCTATAATTACATCACCAACAAAAAACATTCACATAACAGGTGAAATTAAGGGGGTGAAGAAATGACATTTAACATTTCCCATTTAGGAAATACCACAAAATTTCATCTTTTTTTTTGTGGTGGTTTGATAATTGACCCGATAAGTTTGACTGATTGATTAGTGTTTTACTATTGATACTCAAATAAGATCAATAATCTCATTCATCGATATAAATACCTAAGTAATAGGCCATAGTCTAGTTGTGCACTGGTTGGCAAGTGACATGATTAATGGTGAGTTTGGGAATGCATATGCTGCCAGCACAGTTGCTTTCCGACAGCAGAAGCAGTTTTAGTGTGTTTGGTAAAAATAAAATTTCTGTTTTTTCGGACAGTTTCTACTGTCCCACAGCAGTTTTCAGGACGCAAGGGGGAGATGCTTTTCCAGAAAATGCTTTTGATTAATTTATCTACAACCGATTTTGACCTTACATTTTTTTAAAATATCAATAGTTAACTTTCCGAAAATGGCACGTATCATATATTTTTGTCAATTTACCCTCTCACATCAATTTCATAGTTGATTTTACCAAACAAAAAATTACTATATCAATATTTCACAGCTGCTTCTACGTAATATTTACCAAACAATATTTTTTCAAGAACGCACATCAGCTTTCTACTGTCTTTTCACACAACAGCTTTCTACCACCGCCACAGCATTCCTAAACTAGCCCTAAATTCATCCAATAGAAGCAACACCCTTTCATCCAAACAATTTCTGTATTGGAGATCGTTGGACGCCGTTTCTGCATCATGCTCCTGGAGCACATAATGCTTTCATTTTTTGTGGGATTTTATAAGGGGAGAGTGCTTTCCTTTTAAAGATTGAATTTACATGTGTCAATAATAATAATAATAATAATAATAATAATAATAATAATAATAATAATAATAATAATAATAATAATAATAATAATAATAAGCTCTTCTTCTTTTCTTTTCTTTTTTTTTTTTTTTTTTTTTTGCTAAATGATAAAATTTGTGAACATGTTTGAATGAAAAGTGTATAATTTAGGAAATACCACAAAATTTCATAATTTTCCTTTTTAGGGAGGTTTGGTGACTGACAGATCAACAAGTTTGAGTGGTTGATTAGTGTTTTACTACGATACTCAAAGCAGGTCAATAATGTCATTCATTTACATAAATGACGAAGCAATAAGTCATAGCCTAGTTGGGCAATATAATAGGTTCCACAACTGACATGATTAATCACTGTAATCCAACTTTGAACCCAAAAATGTATATATGAGTAATAGTTCTTTTTATTTATTTATATACAAGACAAGAAATTTAGCTTACTTTTACGAAGAAGGGGGAGAGGGAGGGAGTGTTCGAATCCAAGCTAATGAACTAACTTTTAAGCTCATTTTTCACCGAGACAACTTATAATACTTTAATTCAATAACTGGCATGATCAATCACTTTGAAAGATAGGACATAGTCTAATTGTGCAATAAAGATTGGAGTTAAAACCCCAATAGTACACATGGCCTTTCGACTATGTAGATCAACTAAAAAATTACTACTTGGCAAATAGAGAATTATGTGCCTTCCTTCCATGCTTTGATGAAGCTAGGTATTTCTCACATTGAGTGTAAAGTGGTCCAACGAATATGCATAGGTTTATTGGCTTAGTTCTAAGTGAGGTTGGTTTACTATTTAATTTACAACTCATTTCAATAATTTAAAATCTCAGAATCTTAATTAGGTTCATCCAATCATGGCCAATGACTGAGTGGATAATAAGGAGACAATTAATTTTTTTTCCGGTAGAATTGTAACTTTCATTAAAAAGGCTATCACAACCAAAGAGATCAGATAATATCTGAAAACACAGAGCGGTATACACTACCAACTCTGAGAGACAAAACTCTAGAAAAGAGCAAAAAAAAACATAAAAGCATTGAAAAAGAAAACAAAAGTGGTCAATTTCCAATAGAAGTAGTAAATAGTCCTTTGCACTTCCACATGATGACATTGCGAGTTCCCAGGACAGAATTGAAGACCGCCGTAAAAATGATGATTGCTCCAACCAGTGGAGACACAGCCATCGGAAAGTACGATTCACCCTCCAAAGCACCGAACATGGCCACGAAATAACCTCAAACACAGCCGCAACAGATCCGATTAACCCCAGCACCTTCACCGCAGCAAAATCGAAGCTTCATTATAGAGACAAGGAGGATGAATAGGCGGTTGGGGCTCATCGTCGACTAGAGAAATCAGACAAAGACACAAGAACAAAAGTAGATCGGAGCCTTGATGAGAACTGGTATGAGAAATGGCACATTGTTGGATTTCACACAATGTATTAAGTGCATTATCATTATTTTTCTGAAGCAACACACTCTAAAAATTAAGATTAGTAGCGGACATCAAATAATTCACCAAAATCATTAACCCAACTGCGAGTATGCGTGTGCTTTTTGGTGGTCAATTTATCACTGGTCACCGCTACGGAATGATCCTCGTAGTCGGTCTGTTAGCACTTACGGCCGTTTTTAGAATCTAAAATTATTTCGATGTTATAATTTTTGCATATTGTGGTTAATTTATCACGGACTAGTGCTATTTAGATCAAGCCACCGATCTAACTCGCCCTCTCTTCCAGACGTGCAAGTTCTTTTTCTTGCACTTACGATTTACTAAAATGACTGGTCATGTCATTGTGTGATTGAGTGCTTTCAGTTTGGAAGAGGATACTATCACTATGCCGAACTTGAGAAAACTTGCACCCTCTTATTGTGATACCGTTAGTCTTGGGGTCTGTCAGTAGAAGCCGGTCGGGACAAATTTCCCCTGTATTATGCAAATATGGGGGTTAGCCAAGGGTAGAATATACTTTTTGCATGATATGGGTGACATGCGTGATATGGGTGACAAGTTTGTATCCAAAATTATTTTCAGTAGCAGATCTTACATCCAAACTAGTTAGGAGTGTAAGTTACTTAAACTTCGCCATACCAAAGGGATGAAAACGTCATTTCTATATTAAAAGGGGTGAATGTGTCGTTCAATCAAGCTAGAGAGTGTGAAAGTATCTTCTACCCCCAAAAGAATGGAGCAGAAAAATTCCAATATATTGTTGAGAAACAATCAGTAGGAAAATGGTGGTTTAAGGGCGGAGAAAATATGTTTCATGTGTTCATTTTCTCAAACAAAATTATTTTTCTCAAAATTATGATTGCATCTCACATGACACAGGGAGAGATTATAAACCGAAATTCAAGAAGTGGCTCTTTTAGGGTTGAGATATGATTTGTAAAAATGGTAATTGTTGTATCTGCCTGCCTGGATAAATCTCCAACTTTCTGTTGGGGTTGATGTAATTTTTGGAGAGAAAGAAGAACAAGTATTTTGGTGTCACTTAGGCTCGGTTTGGTTGGTGGTAAAATATTATTCTTTGTTTTGTTTTGATGCTTGGGATCCGTGTAGTTGGTGGAAAAATAGTCTCATGTAAAATATTTTCACTCAAATGATGTAAAATGATTTACACGTCTAAAATCCGTAAGCCATTTCCGGAGAGTGAATGAGCATGACAACTACTCGTACTAACACCCCACCACCAAGAACTACTACTACCACCCACCTCCACCGCCCCCATCACTGTCAGTCTGTCACTGCTGTCACCGCCCACTATTTTGGCAAGAGTTAACCGAAGACCAAAAATGTTAACAAAAAAAAAAAAAAAAAAAAAAAACAGAAAAAAACTTTTACGGGTAGAATATTTTCCTTTGTAAAACATCTTACAGCCAACCAAACGGAGCCTTGAGGTGGAATTGTCGTTCGTGTTCAGACCATTATTGAGTTATGAACTTAAGAATTCGATACGGAAGAAATAAGGGAGGGGGGAGAGAAGTAGAAATTGACTTGAAAACCAAACTACATTACCATCGGTAAACATGCTCGTACTGAACTGGAGTAAGATGAACTCACAAGCATACATGTGTCGTGGGACCTAATAATAAAGTGAAGATACAGAATCAGATGTGATGTTTGAACTTGTCAGGTAGTGTAACTGTCATCACATGGTACCAATTGTAATGGGTATATCGACATGGGCCTCATAATCAAGAGTTAGAAAACATAGGAAGCAGTAGAATTCTTCAACAGTTCTTCATCATACTTTGACGTAGTGCTATTATTCGACCAATAAATGTAGAAGTATTACGTTTAAACCGAGTGTAGGAGGAGTTTTTCAAAAAACTGGCCTTGTTGGGGCGAGAAAATCGAAAAAAATCCCACTGGAAAAGAAATAGACTCTTTAGAAACCGACAGTAGTACCATCGTTTTTTAAGAAACATCATACTTCAGTTTCTCCCACTATTGATTAGGTCACTTTGATCCGATGATTTGATTAACAAAACGATATAAGAATTTGTAATCTTTACATGGTCTTGTAGACTGAATTTTAGTCTACAACACCATGAAAAATAATTCAAAAAATTATGCCGTATTACTACTAAATCACCGAATCAAAGTGACCAAATTACGTGTTAAAAAGTTAAACCAAGACATTCAGAAGCAACAGGAGGAAGTATATAATAATTAGTGGAATGTGCTCCAGATTTATGTACCTCAATCAATCATCATAAAAGACTGACCACAAAAAAAAAAAAAAAAAAAGTTTAAAAGACTTGAGTAAACAAAAATGATTGAGCAATCTTGAGAAAATACAAAATGCATAATGAGTTCCATATGAAAAAACCTCGTCATGGTACCGAATGACAGAACCATTCGAGGTGAATTGTCAATTCCAACACAAGCATGCCGAGCATCGGAGTGATGGCTGCTTATGGACATTTGATCTGTGTATCATACGTAAAAAATAACTGAGAGTAAGCCTCTCAAGCTAAGCAAAAAACAAAAGATACTTTCGCGAGACAATATGTTTCATCATAGATGCTCCACTGTCAGCTTTCAATACACTCAGGAAGATCATACCAGTCATTCATGGACCGTCTCAGGAAGATAATCTTTCAAAATCCAATCCAGTTACACATATATTACTGTATATCTATGGTTTTGTTCAATAGAAGGAAGAGATGAGCTTCTAGTCTATCTCAAAAAGGATGGAAGGAGAACCAACATATCTTCTTTTTCAACATGCTGGCCGGAACTAGTAACTTCATTATTCATGTATAATTTGGTTCTTGTAACATCCAATCGCCGATTAATCTCTCTCGGAAGTTTTCATCACAGGAGGTGATAGTTACCTGCGAAAAAATACAAGAGTTGAGATAACCTCAACAACACGAAAGCCACACAAAGAGAATCCGGAAATGTGAAACAATTGCTTAAAAATCTCACAATACAACCTACACAACTTTTCATCCAGAGTACACAGGAATGAAATTTGCTTGACACGATTACTTCACCAAGTAGGCATTTGTTGCCAATGACATTCTAGATTCTGAAAAAGGTAGGTATTTCACGAGATACTTGGAGAGTTTGACACAAAAGGCCATTGCAATTTTGCTCATTTTAGAATCAGAAGAGGCAGTAAGCTAAAACTTGAAGTTTCACATAGAGGTGATGAGCAGGGATGATTCTGAAGGGAGACCTTTCACGGGTGTTTAGCCAGAATGATTTCCTATGTTTCAAGGAGGTCACCCCCACAACATTTTATTCCTATTTTCTATATGAAGGAAAGAAAGAACATAAATAATCTGCAGGACCTAATTTGGATCAGCTTCCAGAATTCAATCAGGGAAAGGATGAACTATTAACATTCAAGTCACTTTGGCAATAAACAAATAGATGAAGTTGACTCGAAGATGTAGTTACAGTAAGGAGAGAACTCTACGAGCAAAATGGAAAAGAGGGAAAGAAGTAGTTTCCCTAAGGGGAATGAGACGTTACTAACCACCGAAGAAAGATATATGCTTCTGGTAAATAGCTATTATAAACACCATACGAGAGATTTAATACAACATTGCTTGTTCAATAATCCATGGCATAGCTTTTGGTGATAAAATAGGCACGGATTCAAAGATGAGTAATGACTTTGATGCTCTTAACTTGAAATTGGAAACAGCTGAAATCGTGGGATGTGGTATATTTTGGGAATGTGACCATAGAGATATATCCAACCCGGAATAGAAAAACCTAAATAGGATCAGTAGAAAGTAAAGAATAGTTCAACCTACTATTTCCCCATATACTTTGTTGGTTTTATTCATAATGGTTGTTGCTGAGCAGCTCGTGCTGCTTTTGAAGCATACCCAACTGATGGCTTTGTTACCTATAGCTATCAGAATTAATGCAGCACAAAATTGGCCCTTGAGGAAAAATACAGTACCAAGCAACTGTCAGGTTGGGTATGGAGAAATGCCAAAAGAACATATGGGCCTCGTTTGGCAAAGTTAGATCACTGGCTAGATGAATTATCCAAAATCTGGCTGAAAAATCGGATTTTTGCCAAAGAAGAACTGGATCTGGTTAAACCGCAACCGGTACCGGCTGGGAACCAACCGGATCCGACCAGGCCCCACCCAGATCAGTTTGATTACAAACCGGAACCGGTTGACAAACAATCGGAAAATAGTAGGCTTAAAATTTGGACTTTACCTAGGTTTACAACACGTGTCGCACCCTATTTGGTTTAAATGTCAAAACATCCGGAACCGCGCTGGAAAGAACCGGAGCCAGCCAGGCCCTACCCAGATCCTGCTGACAATTACCGGATCCGTTTATGTGGTTGTTGGACAGAAAAAAATCTTCTAGAATTATCCGGATCCGGCTTTTAAAGTACCCGGATCCAGGTAATCCCAAAGATCTTAAAATTTTTCGCGCTTATCCAAACGGGGCAGATTAAAATTCAAAATTTCATCTATAAATCACTTGATTCAGCTTTGCCAAACTAGGCCATTGCAGATAGAAGCTTGACATAATATCATATAATTTAGCATTGAGTGATTCTGGAAGTGGGTTTGACAACTTCACTCAGAATGGCTTTTGCTGTACAGTATGTTCTAAATCTTCAAACACTAAAAGGCCAATTGATGGATCTCGTAACCTAGGCAATATGATCTAGAGCTCCAGTGACCAGCTTATTGCCTATTTCATCAATGAAACCTAACTATTTTTATGTTCTGCACACTAGTGTTCGTAATTTGTGACCCATCGACATGAATAACCGATCTTGGAGCACTTAAATTTTCCGTTCTTCTCAACTTGATGCATTTTTCTATTTGCGTATTCTTTTTATGCACACACATCACCTGTACCCCACCCATTAGCAAGAAATGACAAAGTCTACCATATGGCATCTGGTTTTGCTCTCCATAGGCCAACCACATTGCCTTGATAATAAGTTTTACTTTCACAACCATCTAAAACACATCAAAACAACTAGCTAAAAGCCTTGCACTTGGCAATATCAATCTTATCATTCCCATAGATCAATCCATACTTAAGTTGTATCCATACCCAAGATTGCACCTTTCCAACACAACTGTTTATTTTTCACCATCTCTGATCCGTTCCTTCTTTCATGTCCACTGATGTAGTCATAAAAAGGACGACTCAATTCAACCAATCCTGATGTAGTCGTACAAGCTTTACTTTCACAACAATAAAAAGTAATCATACTAACCAGATCGATCCATCAAACTACAAAATCAATTAGTTAAAAGATTTGCACTCCACACCATTAATCTTGCCATACGACAGATTGATCTATACCTAAATTTGTATCCACTCCCAGCATTGAACCTCCCCATTAACCAGCCTTTTCATTTCTTATTGTATCTGAACACATACGACATACGATAGAACTGTTATCACTATGTTCTTCTTCGACAAAGGAGCCGTCGTTCTATTTTCCCAACCCTTTCCTTCAGGATCATCAAATTACCATTTTTGAGAACTGAATATCAAGACAACCCCTAGCAGTGCCTACACATGACTACATGAGTAAGGGGCAGTTCAGCAGGACTAGGGGAATAAAGCACTCGACCATGAACAAGCAAGGCGATTCTCTTACACATGACTACATGAGTAAGGGGCCGTTCAGCAGGAATCGGGGAATAAAGCACTCGACCATGAACTAGCAAGGCAATCCTTAAACCCTGGAAAATAAACTTCCTCTAGAAGGCTGAAACCGGGCCAGAACAACTTCTGCACCGAATACTGCCCGAACAAACCTACAAACCATAGTTCTGAATACCACATATGTAGGGGGGGGGGGGGGGGGGTTTCTTTTTTGGTCAATGACAAACGTCTAGGTACCAGTGTGTTTCAGTGCACCATTCTGGAGTTATCTCCATTGAAATGTTATTATTTATAAGAGCATACACACGCTTGCAATAATTTCATGACATGGACAGTGAAACATCAAGCATAAAAACAAGTACGCAACCATAAATATGAAGTCCAGTTACTTCTAAAGCAATCATGTAATTTCAGTCTGCATGAACTTGAATAGAAAAATGAGTATATATAGTTGATACACATTTTAGATAGACTTTTAACGTTTATATCCATTGTCACTGTGACCATAGTGAGAAAATTTGTAGCATACAAGTCTGAAATGGAACAAATAGTAGCATGCAAGGGACTGAGGGAACGGGTTTGCCCCACTCAAGTGGATGAGGAAACATAAAAACAAGGGTTAACAATATGTAAATGAAGAAGCCTCAAGAAGCCACAACTGAGTTGGCTGACCACACAATGTGGCAGTGTTTCGCACTTTGTTGTCTAGTGAGTTTTCTTGGATAAATGGGCTGAAAGAGGGAAATATTTTATCAGGTAGTAAACTTGTATCCCAAAATTCAGTTTTGCAGCTCAAACGAATCCTTCAAAACGAAACTGTATCTTATACTACCTACAAACAGGACCAACCACATTTTCAAGAGGCGCTACAAGAAACTAGTAGCGTCTTACTAGACCCATAAGACAACAATTCACATAAACTAACTACAAGACGGGCCTGAAAGGTGTCAATGTAATATGAAAAACCGACTTTTTTCTGTTGAGCTCTCTCCTTTTGGCTCTGAACTCTCTGCACACTTCTACACGATTGTGCTACAAGAGGAAGTTCATAGACAGTTCAGTATTCGCGCATATTCTTCATCCTTCCATGCATTAAACAAAAAAGTGGTTGTGATTGGCGCAATAGAGTTAATATTTGTGGTAAGGGATATCAGACAGTGGCAAAATTCAAATATAAAAAGCTGAAGCTACAAAATTGAACCTTCAACAAATCTTCACTGCTTCAATTGAAACAGACTCACAGTGCTATCACATTCTTCCTGAAAGGCCTCAATGTTCCATTTTTAGGGAAAGTTCAAACAAAGTGGTTGTGATTAGCGCAATAGAGTTAATATTTGTGGTAAGGGATATCAGACAGCGGCAAAATTCAAATCTAAAAAGCTGAAGGTACATGGTCGAACCTTCAACAAATCTTCACTGCCTCAACTGAAACAGACTCACAGCGCAATCACATTCTTCCTAAAAGGCCTCAATGTTCCATTTTTAGGTAAAGTTCAAACAAAGTCGTGCTAGTCTCATAGCGTCAAAGTTTGCATGGCAATGCAGCCAGTTCCATAAAATTTCACCCAATTTCAGGTGATTGCTGAAATTTTTGACCAAATCAAGGCTTCCAGATCACGTATTACTTCTTCTAAAACTTTAGCACTGTAGGAGCCTTTCAACATTCCAATATACAATGCCTGTTAACTTTAATCTCCAAACATCATCTATAATTCTGTACACTTCTCTAGAAGTTAATATATCAATATGCAGCCCAAAGCTCAAGCACAAGAAAGTCTTGTCACCTTCTCTATAACAGTTTTTGGCTTACTCATACACCATAGATGTGGGATACAACTCTAAGCTGCAAGACATCAGTTACTTTTTCCATTTCGAAAGCTCTTTTAGCCACATTTCTAAACAGGATTCCTTGTTTTCATTCCTTTTTTTCCTAGAGGGGCGTACTAAAAGCATCTACTCTTAACAATCTAGGAAGATATCTCAGCAGGGCAAAAAAAAAAAACTAATATTTTAGAGAGTTGTTAAGTTTAAGTTGAACTTGCTATGTTTTTTTTTCCTGGTTATAGAGACAATTTCAGTACTTTATGTTTGGGAAACATACGTATTGTTAGTTTTGTAATAAGCTGGAAAGGGAAGACAGAAAAGTCTGGTACCCGAGCGCTCCAAACAATATCATGGTATTCAAATATGTAAACTCCATGGGATTTAATAGAAGAAAACTGGTGGCACACTTGAAGTAAACATGTTATTGACTGATGGGCATAAAATAACTTACCGGTAGCTGACTGTTCTAAGGAGTCAACACTATACTCGCAGCAAAACTGAGACTGGAAGAGGCCGTTGCAGAGACTGGGGTGCAGCATCTAACTGCTCCTGAGTCCCATTCTTTATCAAATTCAGATTCAAGATGCCTTTCTAGAGATCTACTAGCATTTGATGATTCAGATCTCTGAAATGTTGACGCTACGACTTGCTTCTCACTGTTAAAGTTCTCTTCACCAGTATTTGCGATTACCTCTACAGATGTACAACTGATATCAGACGAATTAGCACTCCAAGCTTTTCTGGAAGCCCGTTTTCTTATTATAGAAGGAGTGTTCTTATAACACATTGCTGAGTGCCTCAAATTAGACTCAGGACTGATACTGTTAACAGATATATGTAATGCAGGTTCTGGAGTTAAACCGAAGTCCTGAGTGCTAGCATGCCTCACATGATTGTCCCAAATTGGAGATCCACCAGCATTTTCTTTCGGGATAACAAAGTCCCTCAATTTTGGTGGATTATAGTAGTTATCGAGACAAGATGGTCCATGAACCCTGTTTTTCTTGCAAACCACACCACTTTGGTTGCTGAACCCGTTGGATGAGAATCTTAAGAAAGAAACACCAGACCTCCCGTCAGATTCTAAATTTGCCTCCAAACAAGAACCCCTGTGCCTTTTAGGGGATTCGCGAATTTTGTTGTGAGTTACAGGTTTAAAAACATCAACATCAACATCAACATCGAAAGAAGAGGCTTCCAAGGAGGATTCTATATCAGGACAACCACTGCCCTCATTTGCTGAACTACTCAAGCTACTCGCAATAGGATCAGTACCATTGAATTGGATCCTTCTCAGCGGACTTATCAGTTTATTTGCACCTGACTCAGATGATCTAGAAGTACCGTGCATAGAATAGCTTGGTTCTAATCCAAGTGTCAGATTGCTTGAACAGGTTTCACCACCATGCCCCACACCAGAATCAAGCTCAAGGGATGCTTCGTTAGGAATATTGGCTACTTTAGCCTCAGTGCGCAGTGGTTTCGCTTCAAGGGTGTAGAAATAAGGAGAAAAAGTTCCCTGCATCTCCAGCACTGAACTTGGGGGGAAATTCAAATCCAACCTCTTCTTCGACGAACCATGCCAGTGGTTTTTAATGGCATTATCAGTCCTGTAATTTAGCATAATCAAAGGATAATATCAGTGACAAACTTGCAAGTTCAATTGGCTACTTCTAAACCAGCAGTTGTTGGATGATATAATCAACTTGACTGAGCGGTTTCACGTTTTATCAAGTCAGACCAGGGATGCGATCATTATTCATTTACAATGTATACATTCTTTTACAGAAATGAACAAAACCGCACTTTTGTTTAATAAACAGTTCCCTGAACCAGGGACAAGAAAATGTGTGCATGTTTATGAACTCCTGAATATGCCAACTTGACTGAGTGGTTTCACGTTTTATCAAGTCAGACCAGGAATGTGATCAATATTCACTTACAATGTGATCACTCTTTTACAGAAATCCCACGACCGCACTTTTGTTCAATAAACAATTCCTTGAACCAGTGACAATGAAATGTGTACATGTTATAAACTACGGAATATGCCAATAACGTGCTACCCAAAGACAACTGTTTCGGAGAAAACTGCTACAGTAGTGACTGCAGTACAGTTAAAGTGTCTTCTGTAAAAAAAATCTGTTGCACCTCAAAAACAACTATTACCACTTCTGCTACCAAAGAAAGGAACGAAAGAAATAAAAAAGGGAAGGAAAAGAAGAACTGCAGCAACCAACAAAAACCAAAATCCAGGGACATCTCAAAATAACAGGGGTAAACGATATCTTCCTGAATGACAGCAGTCTTCTCTTGCCTTAGAGTAGCCATAAAAGTTTGATTCACCATAGAACCACACCCACATGAAAATGTAAGGAAGCACCCATAAGAAACATAGTTGTCTGTCCTATTTGTCAGTTTTATTGGTATTCGGCATCATGCAATCATAACTAGTTATCAGTTAGCTAGTTTGAGGCATAACATCTACATAAAATATTTTACTAACTATGCGAGTATCTGAGGAGTTGGTTTGTGGTGGTGGTCAACTGAAATAATGCTAATATATAGAAAGACCACACCATTTTGGTGAAGCCTTTCCTCACCTCCAACTTCACAATTCTGTTCTGACATTTGTAAAAGTGGTGACAACAACAAAAGAAAAAAAAGAAGAGAACCAACAGATAAATCTTCTTACCCTGTGTGCCCAAAATATTCTCAGTTACATTTTCTCTCGTCATGATCATTCTATCTTCTTCGTGGAGCATAACTTCAAACACTCACATCCACACGTCCAGAAAAACATACAAACATGAAAACTATAGCACATCCGCTAGCACATATCTTAAAATTCATACCTTCCAGGCAGAAATTTTGCAAGCTCCGCCCACTTGTTACCAAAAATTTGGTGGTAATAAGCAAGTATAGCCTCCTCCTCTTGGGTCCACGCTTCTTTCTTGATAGACGGGTCTAAATGATTATGCCATCTGATAGAGCATATACGAAAAATAATTAAGTGGTTTATCAATGCTCTACCAGCATTTAACATTTCACTTCTAATAGCTATTGGATTACCAGATATATCATTTTAATCACTGAGCTTAAGGAACTAATTCAATATTCCAACATAAGATATAATCAGTCATGTATTCTGTACCAAGAGATGAGCTTGCTTGACTACAATAACACATTAAGTTACTCTAATATGGTTTCTAGCCACACGGAAAAAGAGCATAAAGTGATGTTATACAGTTCAACCACATATGCCAAACATATTCAAGATATGAAACCTGTTGTAAGTTGGCGCCTATAGTTGACATCTAGATAGTCAATACTCAATATGGACATGGTCCATACAAGCCATAATCTGCCACGAACAAGATTTATATCCCAACTTTTAACAGAGTTCTCAGTTCTTCATGAACACTTCAGATATTAAAAAATCAGGAGCTGAGCACCCCTTAAAACAATATACCTGTTTTACTTTGACCATGGGTTCAGTCGTTCATACACCTAAATGACTGACTGCTGCATAATTATATTATCAAGAGCTAGAGCGGCCATGATTCAGGAGGGAAAAATAACCACAATAAGACTGTTCACAGATTGTTAAACTGCACTAACTGCCAATCAAGAAATTTAAAAACGGCCTCATTGACCGCGAACAAGGAACAACCATAGTTATATTGAACGACATAACACATAGGATAAAGGATGGAAATCAGCTTCAGTCAAATGTTTGTACACTATCACATCCGCCAGAAAATTGTTGCCTACCTTTCTCGGCATTGCTTGCCTATTCGACCAGGTAGGAACTTTGCAATAGCAGACCACTTTCTGCAACCATATTTCTCGACTAATTCGATTATGCGACTGTCTTCCTGAAGATTCAAAGAAAAACCTTAGACAATTAATATTATATGGCGTAAATATTACTCATGCTTAGCTATAGAAGAAATAGTAAATCAAGGTAATCATTTTATGATAGCTTTCAATTTCCCCTCTATTTGTGTGCCTTTAGTTTGTATTTCCGGCAATTTCAATGCCTTTCTTCATCTCGTCATGTTAAAAAAAATGTTTAGATCCGATAGTAACAAACCTCGTCAATTTTTTTTTTTTTTCAAAACTTAGACTTGTATCATAACAAAAATACCCATTTCGTGGAATATGGTATAGCATTTCAGCCGAACATAAATGGAAGAGCCTATATGCATAGAGAAAATGATAAATGGTTAAACCGAGCTAAGATCATTCAACGGATATATTTGTACCTCCTTTGTCCAAGGACCTTTGACAAGCTCAGGGTTGAGAACTTTCTGCCAACGATGTAAGCACTGAACATCTGTTCGACCTGGAATACTTTCAGCTGTAAAAGAGAACAAAATTGACAGCGTTAACAAAGAAGGAAAAACTAAAAGCGTGCTCCTCACTTCATCAATGTGTGATACAGCAAAATAAAGGGGAATGTCCACATTGTACAGACCACTACGCAAAATTTTCACCAAAAATTTCATAAGCAACAAAACCAGGTTGAGAGATCAGCAAGTTACACACAAAATCCACAATTTCATTAGCACCGGAATGAAAGCATCCATAATTTTTGTTTACTTCCTCAACTCAATGCTACTATTTGGTTAGCATTACAATTTTATGAAGACTTGAACTAAGCATACATCTCTGAAAGGAAAAACCATAAATGCAAACATCAATTTAGCTAAACAGCTTGCGTCACCTATGCTTGAAAATTGACTCTTGTTACCAACAAGTCATCAACAAAAAGGATCTGAATATACAAGACTGGAGCAAATGAGCATGGTAAAGTGGGCTCACCTATCTTCTTCCAGTTCCTCCCATTGAACTTCTTAACAAATTCAGTTAACATATCGTCCTGCATTCAAGGAAGACCATGAAAGAAATACTTGGCAAGGTAATCAAGTAATACATGAGTAACATTTTCAAGTTCAAGCTTTAAGGGAAAGTCAGCTTGCAGCTCTATATAATATTAGCCTACAACTAAAATGGATGAAAATAATGCAAGGTAAGTTTATTGTAAGAAGAGATATGAGTTCTAACAAACTTCATAAGAAACCCTCCATGCAGTTAGTTTAGTGGTTCTTTGTCGGTATCACAATAAATTATTCCAAGAGATTTTCTGCCAACACATCCACGAAGAAATTTTAGCTGCCTTAGTTCTTTTAGGAACTTCATAAGAGAATATAATGTTAACCTGGATTAAGATACTAAGAAAATAAGTACACAATATCTTATGTACTATATGAAACTAGTTCCAAAAAAGACAGAACCTGAACAAACGCCACAAATAGATAGCTTAATAAAGTTAACTTTGAATTTTTTCTACAGAGAAGGTACGGATCAGAGTTGTCTTTGTTCAAGTTGACGATCTTTTTGCAAGAAAACAAAAGCATCTTAGCGAAAGAAGGTTAAGACTTCAAATTTAATGCAATATTATGCGACTCTAGGTGTCCCAAATTATTGTTATAACTACTCTCAGGAAACGTACACAACACAAATTAAAGGTAAAACCATGGTTTAATCACGGATCAGTTAAATGAAGGGATTGTTATAGTTAAGGCAAAAAACTTAAATGTAATGCAAAATTGCTATTACTAAATAAAAATATACATTACTTACTAAAAAGGCATATATAGAGAACTATTTATCACAACGGAAAAAGCTTAAAATTGGCAATTTTGACTGCAAAATTGCTTTTACGACCTTAATTAGCAAGCAAATCACAAGCACGTATCTACATCCGTCTCAACTTAAAGACACCAATTTTTTTTATGAATATGACTTAGCACTACAAACATTTCCTTACAAGGTCCAAAAAAAAAACTTCATATCATCTGTTAATTGCTCGATTAACATGGCAGTCTGTGTAGCCGTAGTTTTCACGTCCATGTCATTATCGTGTCGGCAAAAAAGCAAACAGTCTTCCTTCATTCTTTTGTGACAACGGGTTCTTTCAAAATAAATAAACAAAACTCCGAGAAATTAAAAGTGTAATGGTAATACAAGCTGGTTTTGTTTTACACGTGGATTTCATCAGGATCAATCTTCTTCAAATATAATTCAGTTCATAATCTACAAGCCATAATTTTCCTTAATTTTTGTGCCTTATAATTTTGATACCGGTTGCGTTAGCTTTTGTCTAACTCCAAAATCCTACTTCACATCGCAACACAAATGCACATGTAGTCCTCCCTTTGACAACACTTCCAGAGAATGTATCATCATAGATAATTAGACATAGTCGGTGAAACGGTTTCTACATAGTGTAGACCTAGCTCTTGTACTCAGCAGATCTTTTGTGAGGATTCCCTCTGATTCTCTTTTCAGAAACACAATAAAAGTGCCTGGGGTTTCTCTAGGCGTAGGAGGGAGAAGAAGATTCATTGAAGAAAAGAAAAAAAAAAATCAATTTGTTTCTAAAAGGGTATAAATGTCATTTGCTCCTTCCGAATGTATGTTTTTTCCCTGATAGTAAATAATCTTTAAAAATGCATCTTTTAAAAAGTACTTACTTTTCGGCCTTTACAGTAAATACATTTCAATTTTCTGCCTATACTATAATAAGAAGAAGATGATTTGTGGAAGTGCATGGAGACGGGGGCCTAGCACTTTGAAGGACTCGATTTTCAACCGGCCACAAGAGCATTCCCGACCCTCACAGACGGAAACGAAACTGTGCTATTCAACAAAATGAAACAAGGTCAATACTTCAAAGTGTGCAAGTTGGGATCAATAGTGCCAATGAAATAATTCCCCTGCGATCATAAGTCATAACGGGTCGTTGAAGTCGAAACGGGGATCCTAGATGGCGGTCAACATGAGGAACAAATACAGAAGTAAATAAAATGCTACTCACCTCCTCGTCTGTCCATCCTGCTTGTGACGATCGTCTAATTTGACTACTTGTCCTCCTACAACTAAACAGAAATTCAAACATAAACATAAAAGAGCTCATAATTTATTTATATCACCACAGAAAAATTGCAATAGGCACTAGATTAATCATTTTCCTGGCCAGGAAGATACTAGCAGCAGCTGAGACCACCGGTATCAGCTCCTAAGCTATTATGTCAGGCTAATTTGCGATTTCATAAGGTTATTTAACATATTTAGATGGTAATAAAAGTATTAGCAACTAACTTAACATATTTAGATGGTAATAAAAGTATTAGCAACTAACGGCTACTGTCTACTGCATTTTCTTCTTAACCAAAGGTAGGGTAAATTCCTATCAAATTCCTTATACATGTATGAAATCAGAGTTTTCCAAGATTTGGGGGGATTGCATATACACTTTGAATGATTGCTATTCAGTCAAACATGGGGCGATTTTCATCATTATGACATTTCATCATACAGTAGAGTAAAGAAGCGTGATAAAGAAATAAGAGTACCTATGAGAAGGCGGAGGTTTAGGAGTAGAGAAGCTATTATCAGAAACTGGAGAGCACCAATTTAATGGGGTTGGATCCACAGTACTGCAATCTTCTTCCTTCTTAACCTTTATCATGTTCCCTTTCTCACCGAGAACATCAATCAATCACAGTCTTCATTTCTCTTCCTCAACTAAATCGAAAGGGATAATCACAAAACCGCTCAAATCAACTCAAAACCTCAGCTTGATTGCTCCTTTTTTCATCTGAAGTCACAGAGAAATTCTGCTCACAGACACCACTGGAATCAACTCAAAACGCCCCAGCTTGATTCGTCATTTTCAAGTAAATCACAGAGAGAAGCACAAATCCGCTCACAAAATCAGTATCTCGACGAAGTAGAGGACCGCTTTGGAGACGATTCGGTGAGCAATGAGCCAAATCGAAGCATCATAATGATGAGAAACGGTCGATTAAAAGGTGAAAGTCAAAATCTAGGGCATTTGGTGAGGGTTTGGGTGGAGAGACGAACCTGTAACCGTCGCGAATGTAGGAGAAGAGGACAAAGAGAGCAATTGAATCGATTTGCATATACACACACAGAGAGAGGACGAAATGAAGCTAATGGAGCTTTGATTAGGGTTTGATTTATGAACATGTACCATAAACAGAGAGAGAAGAGAGCGTAAATGAAGTGTCGTAGAAGCGGGAAAATGGAGTGATTGAAGAGTGGTGAGAAGAGAGAGTGTTGTTGAATTTGAGCCTCATTTTAAACGCCTCTCTGACTCTGAGAGAGCTTACGTTAGAAGCCAGAGATTTAACGCCTGGATGAACGTTACACTTCTGTTCTCCGAGTAATTATCTGCTACTTCCGGAGCTGTAGCTACCAACCTTAATTACTGAATTAGCCACATGAAGCCTAGTTTTGAATCAACTTTCAATCCAACACATGTCATGAATCTTTTTGTTTCGAGAGATTTCTTGATGATGACGTGGTACTCCTCAAAATGTCATGATGTGTATGTGTTCTAGACTTCTACTAAGTTAGGGCTGTGCAATAAACCCGAACCAATTTTAGCGGTTTTGTACAATATAGATTAGCTGTGGTTTATAATTTCATCCAAACCGAATTTATGGGTTGGTTTTAATATTTTTACTAGAAAACCGAGAACCCGCACCAACCCGACATTAATAAATGTTAGGTTTTCAATATTTGTTATTACTGCTTAGATTATGTTTCCTAGGGAGACCATTCACCTTCTTCCCTATTTTCTTCATACATTGAAGAAATCAAAAGACATCATAAGTTACTTCTAGTTTTTTTTGTTTCCAACAGCGCATGCAATTACTTCTTTCATATGCCAACACCAATATAGTATGAATGCTTAGTCCTAATGCTATATAAATCTTCTAACCTTTTCTCTTCTTTACTCGGGAAGTCAGGCAGTATCAACGTCAAAAATTACCCAAGCTCTCACGCGTTCTCTGTTAACAAGATCAGAACTACAGCTGAAGATTGCTGTTGTATTTGAAAATGTATGTTTTCTTCTTCTTTTTTAAAGAATACTACTTTTTTTTTGCAAGAACTGTAGAAATTTCATTGATAGAGAAAAAAAAGAGAGAAGGGAACAACAACCAGAATAATTCCCTCTCAGACAATAATAAGGCATCTTTGACTCTAAAATGAGCATCAAAGTTGCAATCCCTACTAATAAAAGAAAAATACAAAGAGAAAAAGCTTTTGCCAAGGATAAACAATCTTGCAAAACAGCATCAAGCTCGATGGGCCACGAAGAGGACAGGGAATTCAGAGCATCAATAATCATTTTTGAGTCTGAGTGCAGCTTGATCTTCATGAGACCTTTACTTTCTGCCAAAAGAAGGCCTTTGTTAAATTTATAGTTTATGACGCTGCTAAAAATCTACTTCTCTGAAATGTATTCTTGTTTATATCAGATGTTGAATGAGGCAAAGAATGTAGGTCAAGAGGCAGTGGGTCATGAAGAAAATCAGGCCATACCAACACTACTTAGAAGAAACATGGCTACTGTTGCAGCTCAATCAACTAAAATTGATACCTCAAAGGCTGGTAAAGCTCCTAAACCTCCTAAAAAAAGGGTTAAGTCTCAGTCACAACTTGAACAACCTCAAAATAGTTCTAGGCAGACTTCAGAAATATGGGATCATTTTACAAAAAATGGTGGCTCAAACGGAGCAAGAGCAACCTGCAACTCATCTTGGTTCCCCGTATCATCTGAAGTTGCAAAAGATGTGGTCGCCATTCCTGTTTCTACGGTAGCATCAGAATCTGCATTTAGCAAAGGAGGTCGAATACTACATGTACCCCTTTTATCTTAATTGTTATGTCTCACAAAAGAAAATAGTTTCACATAACTTAACTTTGTTTTTAATATTTGAAGATCTTTCAAGCATTCATCTTAATAACTTCCAAGAGTACTAACACTTATTCTTTGGTTCTAGCAGCCATATAGTTGTCAATATTTTGACTTTTTTCTCCAATTCATTTGTACTTTTCTATATTATGCAGAACTTTCACAGATTGCTTTAGGATCATCCAAGTCTGTATATGTTGTGGAGTAAACAGGTGAAAACATCTCTCGGAATAAGCTTTTAGTGGTCTATTCAACATGGTTGTGGTATTGAAACAATCCTTTGTAATTTTATTGTAGGACTGTGTAGCTGGTCTTAGAGGATGAGAATTTCATTGAAGATTTTGAGGGGTTAAAATGTTTGGTGGAGCTCAGGATCATCCAGTGTTCTTCAATTTTTTTCCATGTTTAGACTATGAGTATTATTTGGACCATATTTTGCTTTGTCTTGGCTTCACTATGTTTTTTGAGATCTTTACTATCTGGACTCCACCTTTGGAGATCTATTTTGAATCCCACTTCTATGTAGGGTCAATTTGGCAAAGTGGTTTTTTTTGGTTTTTGGTTTTTAAACCAAATGGTTTGTTTAAAGTGTTTGTTTTGACTGGTTTAAAAACCAGATTTTAAACCAGTTTTTTTCAACATTTGCCTTGGTGAGAAAAATCAACTTTTTGTGGTTTTTTCTTTGGTTTATTTCTATGACACTCAAAGACGATATTATCCTCACACCGTAGTCGTATTAACCTGAAAATTGTCTCTCATTTTGGTAGTTCTTTGACACTTTACCGTTGGTAATTTTTTCTATACTTCATAAGTTTTTTCCACAAAACTCATTTCACGCTTTTATGTGATGTTCTTATTATTTAGGGTCAACTATGTTTGTTGTGTTCTTATTATTTAGGGTCAACTATGTTTGTTGTGTTTTTCCTAGTTAATTAAATTTCTGCTATCTGTTAACAATGTTGCATTGAAAGAGTTATACATGGGTTTATGTAATATGGTAGCTCTTTGAATTTTTAGTCATCGAGATAATGAAAAATATTGCACGAATTTTTTTCTATACTTTTGCCATAATTTGTTTTTACAAAAAAACTCGATTCTCGCATATTTCGGACGAAAACTTTTATATGCGATCTTCTTATTATTTAGGATCAATCATTTTGTGGTGTTATTTTCTTATTTTAATATTTTTTTGTTGTTCGTTACTCAACGTGGCATCAAGTGTGACTAAAATTTCTTGAAAATGTCAACTTTTTGTTGAATTTAAGTAAAAAAAATGATTTTTTGGATGTTATAATAGTGTTAATTTGTTCTTCCATTGGTTACTTCATGAAATCGTTGAATCTCATGAAATAGTGAACTTTTTCACATTGCATTTGTTCGTTTTGAATCTGTAAAAGAAAAATAAGTGGAGGGTATATTTGTCATTTAATCTACATCATTTAGTTTAAAAACCACTACCAAACACATTTCTCCAGTTTTTAATCTAGTTTAAAAACTACCACCAAACACACTGGTTTAAACAGAATCTCTAAAAAAAATCAAAAAATTTCCACCACAATCTAAAAACCAGTTTTTCCACCAGACTCACCCGTAATGGTTCTCTTTTGGCAATCACTATTATGAATGGACAAGTTTGTAGTTTATTTCAGTGGCGGACCTAGGCGGGGGCGGGCGGGGGCCACGACCCCCACAAGGTTGTAAAATTTTGTAGTTACCCCCTTTATTTTACATATTTTTTTTCAACTAGTAGGAATTGGCCCCTTCAAAACCAGAAATATCAACTACACCCATCTAATTACGATATTTCTAACTTGATTATTCTTGTGAAAAGAAGATAAAATATGTCACACTTCGTAAAATCTCTTGATATATCTACTCACGATCTATAAGATTGGGTAAATTATTATTGTAATATCTTAAAAATAGTGAATTATGTTGAAAAAATGTAAAAGAATTATGATATATAATTTTTATATTAAAGGTCGGCCCCCGCTAAATCATAATCCTGCGTCTGCCACTGGTTTATTTATTTAGTACTTTTATTTATTACCAGTTGTTACAGTTTAAGAGTATCAGGTAATATTCAAAATTACTACTTCCTCCGTTTCTTCTCTTTCTCTACGTTTTGACTTTTTGACTCGTATTCGGGTCACTTTGAACGGGTGATTTGGATCGTAAGACGATACATTTTTTGATAATTTTTCACCATGTTATATAACAACTTTTACTCTAAAACACCATGAAAAAATTGTCAAAATATTGAATCGTTTTGTTATCCAAATCATCGGGTCAAAGTGACCCAGTGAATAGTGACAAAAGTCAGAACGTGGAGAAAGAGAAGAAACGGAAGAAGTATTTAATATTGTTTCTTCAAGTATTGCTCCTAACTGCTGAGAAGAAGCAACTATGGAAGGAGCACAAGATGGTTCTAAGGAGAAGTAGCTATGGAGGGAGCACAAGATGCTTCTAAGGTGGAGTTGCATTATCTGCTAATGTCTTTTACTTGTATGAGAACAGATTAATCTACTATTTATGTACTTGTGTTAACTAGTCTTATCTATGAAGTCTGGTGTTTTTCTAGTTATATGTGAGTTTTTGTTTGTGAAGAAACACTGTTGTACTCTTTATTAGAAGAAGCAAAGATATATTTGGTTAAGAATTTACAACTGATTATTTGGAGATCAGATGCGATTGCTTAATTTTCTTCTCTAGTCAAAATTCATGTGTAACCCGCAAACCGAACCAAACCAAACCAAACCAAACCAAACCAATTACAGTGGTTTGGGTGGTTTGAACCGGTACATGGTTTAGTTCTGGTTTCAATTTTTCAAACCGAAAATTATGATTTAGTTTTTAAAATACTCTCAACCCGACCAAAGGCTCGTGCACATGTTCCAGAAATTTTCATGTCAATTATATTATTGGATTATTGGAGGATGGGATAGTACTTTTTAGAATGGGTAAAAGACAAAAACCACCCTCCGACTATGGGAAAAATACACTTTTGTGCCCTGATATTTGGAAAAAAACACTTTCTTCCCCTGCTAACGGAAAATCAGTGAACACTTATCACCCCTCTGTCATGGTCCGTCCAAAAAATTCACTTTTTAATTTTTTTTTTACTATTTTCCCATTGTTCTTGGTGTTCATGTTTTTTATACTTTTTATGTTTTTGTTCTTTGGTGTTCTTCAACACCACCAACACCATTTCATCAAACTCAACCAAGAACTACAAGTCTACAACACAATTTTCACAAACCAAAGAAATCAGATCAATATATCTGAGACTTCCCCCAATCAAATAAAATCCAAATTTGAATTATCAAAATCAAGAATTCTATCCCAAATCCAACCCACTGCCATTAGCCCATTCTGGCAGCGAGCTTCAAAACACAGAGCACTAGATCTGAGACTTCCGCCAACCTCCAATAATGTTGGCCACTTCATCTTCATCTTATATCCTCGACCAAAAACCCATTCCCAAATTTCATAACCGAGAGAGAGAGAGAGAGAGAGAGAGAGAGAGAGAGAGAGATCATCATCAGATCCAGCATCAACAGGATAAAGCAAGAAATCACCAACATCAGAGCCAAAGCCGACCTTCACGGGAATACAACCTCAGAGCCGCGTCTGTCTATACACCACGAACCTAATGGGCCCCGCACTCCCCACAACAAGAACCGGTTTTTCTTCATTTTCTTCCCGATGCTGCTCTGTTTTTTCTCTCTATTCTTCATCAAGATCTTCTCAGACGCGTTCCTCCTCATGATTTCAGCAGTCTTGGTGAGTTTCTATGGAAAAAGATCGAATCTTGAGGGATTACGAGTGTAGATAGTGCTTTCTAGACAGGCAGATCCTAGCCACGTGGCGATCATCCAACACACCTAGCTGTGCTCCACACACACTGGATCACCACCCGCGCTGATCCATGTGGGGGCTGCGAGACAGGGCCCTCGCATACCACCACACGGGACTTGTAGGGACTTAGTGGTTTGGAGGCTAGAGTAAGTCCTGTCGCGCGCGAGCGACAACCAAGCCCGCGCGCGACCCTTAGTAACTGCTTTGAGAGATTTATGGCACAAGCTCCATAAACCCGGTCAACCTCATAACGGTTCTGATATACGCGGTTAACGTGCGTAACAGTCCCTATATACGCGGACGAACGTGCCGTTGTGGTTAAGCTAATTAAGCCGCCATTAATGGGCGCATTAACCCACTACAACGGTCACATTTTCCGTTATATATAGGATCGTAAACCCTTCCATACAGGGGCGAATCACCTGAGATACGCGGAAGCTCTGCCAAAATCATGTCTCTCTCTCAAACAGTACTATTGTCTTACTCTCTCCCTACACACAACCCTACTTTTCCTTTGTTATTTCTATCCCCTACTCTTGGTGTATATTGAATTCTCTCTGCAAGATTCTCTCGTACACATTTGATGAACCCGACGTGAAACTTACCATTGCAAGCAACCATGTCTCATGAAGATGACGTCAGTAACAGATCGCCCTCCACGGAGACCACCTCAGGAGAGGAGACCCGTCACACTTCTGCGGTCGCTAGTGAGGCTCCGACGTTGGAGGCTCTAAACGCCACCATTCAGAATCAGGGAAAGGCCCTCCATGCTCAATCCGCACAGATGGAACGGATAATGGCCATCCTCGGAACCCTTGCTCCGAATCCTACATCGGGCACTGCTGTCTCTCAGGGAGGGGGAACCTCTACCACTCAGGGGACTGGAGTGATACCGACAACACCTAACCCTAATCCGCAAACTCCACCAGCAATGGTGCAGTTACCTTCCGTTCAGGGGCAAACGGCTCAAATACCGCCCCTTACCACACATATTCCTCAACCACCAACTGTGGCACCCAACCTCTCTTCGCAATACCCCTTGCCTCCTCCGCCGGCACTGCTGGGCAATGTGACCTACACCCCTAGCCCGACCGCAGCGTATGTGTCCCCGCCGGCTGCAACCCCACCTCCTGTTGCTGGGGAAAGCGCACCAGAATGTATGACGTCGCTGCGGCGGCGCATAGAGACATTCTTGGCCAATCAACCGTTTGCAGACACCATTATCCCGAAGGTTGACAGCGATCCGCCTATCCCACGCGAGATCTACCTCATGCCCAACCCCGCCGGGAATAAGGCTCCTAAGTGGGACAAGTTCGAAGACGTCAACGGGAATGCCCACGCGCACGTCATGCGTTTCATCGATGTGGTGGGACCATATGGGGCTGATCTCAAGCTGCTGATGCGCGAGTTCCCGAAATCTTTGGAAAATGTGGCCTACAAATGGTATAGAACGTTGGAGGCTGGATCTGTTAAAACTTGGGACGATATGGTCCAGAAGTTCTACACAAAATTCTTCCAAGTGGAAGAGAAAGTTACAATAATTCATCTCTCCGGTATGTATCAAAAGCGCGAGGAAGATGGAGTCACTTTCATCAAGAAATTCAGGGCCAAATCCTTGGAATGCAGAGACGAGGTGCTTGAGGGCAGGCTTGTGGAGATATGTCTTCAAGGCATGCGAGATGAGTACAAAGGTATGTTGATCAACCTACAAACTCCCACCTTTTCAAAATTGATGGAGTGCACGAAAAACATAGAACCTATAGTGGAGAGGCAGAAGAAGAAGCACGCCTCTGAACGGCCCTCAGGTGGAGCCACTTTCAAGATTGGAAGTTTCAGTTACAAGAGGGGGCGTGAAGCTGAGGTTAATACAGTTTTGCCGCAAAAGCAGCCCAGGGTTACAAACTCGGACGCGCCACCTCTACCATGCTCGATAGAGGAAGCGACTGACTTGTGTAAGCAGTGGTGTAAAGATGGGATCTTGCCTCCGCTCAAAAGGATACCCTCCAAGGAGATGATGAGGGAACCGAAGTGGTGCGAATGCCACGGGAAAATTATGCACCCCACAGCTGATTGCAAGAAGCTCAGGAACATGGTAAGCCGGAAAATGAAAGACGATGAGTTGATTGTCAGCGATCAGAGGCAGGATGTGCGAAGCAATCCACTGCCGGCTCATGCGGAGCAAGAGCCGAAAGGCAAAGAAGTAGCCATGATCGCGATCATGGATCTCGAAGAGATTGCGGAAGACGGCTTGCCTACCGTCACCGAAGTTTACAATGATGAGGACTACAGTATAGACACGGAGGACGAACGTGCTGATCGAATGAAGGGGTCGCATGGGTTCAGCAAGTTCTTCGATGAAATGAACTTTTCGGAGAAGTGCAGGAAAGAAATGACGAAGGAGATTCTAAGGGTAGCAGAAGACTTCGAAGAAGACATCGTGGTTTCCAATGGGAAAATTGTTAGGGCGGCTCGCTCTAAGGAAAAGGTTATGACCTTCTCTGCAAGTGACAAGAGGACAGACTCGAGCCACCAGAAGCCTTTGTATGTAACGGCGGTGATCAATAGTGTCGAATTCAAGAGGGCATTCGTTGACGGAGGAGCGGCAGTCAATGTGGTCTCGCTCAACACGTTGAAGTTGGCAGGAATCCCGGAGCAGAAGATTGTCAGACGTCCATCCTCGCTGATGGGATTTGGAAGCGATTCCAGGATGACGATAGGATGGATTCGTCTGGGCGTCTAGATAGGAAAAATCAAATGTTCAACCAAATTCTACGTCATTGATACGAACACTACGTATCACATGATCATAGGGCGAGCTTGGATTCATCGCTTCGACGCAGTCCCCTCGACAGCTCACCAGGTGATGAAGGCTATCCGGAATGACAGAATAGTGGAGATACCAGCTTCGGTAAACCCTTTCAATTTAGACGAGACGCACCTCACTGAAGCAGTGTGGTTTACTGAAATGGCGGACGAGCAAACGCCAGGGCCGTTTAATTCGACTCCATTGACTCGATGGGAAGACATCAAGGATCAATCACCAGCGGGAGTGATGGTGACAAGGGAGGACACCAAGGAAAAGTTGTCCGCGCGAGAAGAGGCACCGCAGGTCGCCTATCAAAGGAAGAACGTGTACACACTGAAAAGATTAATAAAAAAATGATCCCGCGGGCAAAGAGATAGAAAGCTTCTACTCTAATGGGAAGAAATGCTAGCGCATATGAAGGTGCGCGGGGATACCCCCACATAATCATGGGGATATCCCTGGGAAAATCAATCAAATCGAGTGTGTCATGGAAGTAGACAAGCCGACACCAGACATTTTGGAGGATAAGCTAAAAGAGGCGCCTGAATGTATGGAGGATAAGCCGAAACCTCAGAAGCAGGAGCTGAAAGAAGTATTCTTGAGCCCATACAAAGAAAAGAAGATGCCCGTCTTTCTGAGTGCAGACCTCAAAAGCGAGGAAGAAGCAAGATTGCTGCAGCTACTGACTGAATACAAAGACGAGTTCGCCTGGGAATACGATGAAATGCCTAGCCTGGACACCAGCATCACCATGCACAGGTGGGATGTAATCCCAGGATCTAAACCGGTGAAACAAAGCACAAGAAGCTTCAGGCCGGAGATAAACGTGAAAATCAAGCAAGAAATTGTCAAGCTACTGACTGCCAGGTTCATCGAGCCAAATCATCATCCCACATGGTTGGCTAACATTGTGCTTGTGGTAAAGAAGAATGGGCAGCTTCGCATCTGTGTAGATTTCAGAGATCTCAACCGCTTCTGCCCCAAGGACGATTTTCCGCTGCCCAACATCGATCTGCTCATTGATTCGACTGCGGGTCATCGTATGTTCAGCTTCATGGATGGTTTCAGCGGGTACAACCAGATCAAAATGGAACCTGAAGATGCATGAAAAACCGCGTTCATCACGCCAGTGGGAGTCTTTAATTACACGGTTATGCCGTTTGGGCTCAAAAACGCAGGCGCGACTGACCAGCGAGCAATGATGGCTCTGTTTCACGACATGATGCGCAAAGAAGTGGAGTTTTATGTTGATGACTTGGTTGTCAAGTCCAAAGAGGAAGCGGACCATTTGGGGGACCTGCGGAAAGTATTTGAAAGATGCAGAAGTTTCCAGCTAAAGATGAACCCCATGAAGTGTGCATTCGGAGTGACCTCAGGGAAGTTCTTGGGATGTGTGACAGGGCATCGAGCCTGATCCCGCAAAGGTATCAGCCATCACTAGCATGACGGCACCACGCAATCAAAGCGCTCTGAAAACATTCTTGGGGAAGTTATCTTACCTGCGAAGGTTCATCCCAGCAATCGCATAAATAACCTTCTGCTTCAGCGATCTCCTCAAGAAGAATGCTGTGTACATTTGGACTGCAGAACACGAGGTCGCATTCGGGAGGTTAAAGGACTTGCTGACATCGCAAAGGGTAATGATCGCACCACAGCTTGGATAGCCGCTTTTGCTGTATCTGACGTCGAAAAAGAGGTCCATAGGGGCACTTTTGGCTCAGGAATATGAAGGGCAAGAAAGGTCTATTTACTATATTTCTCGCATAGTGCAACCAGCCGAATCAAGGTACACAGATATCGAACGTCATTGCCTTGCCCTATTCTTCGTAATAGAAAATTTGAAGCACTACTTCGCCTCCCACAAAGTGGTGGTGGTTACAAAGAGCGACCCTATACGGTACCTCTTGACTCATACCTCTCCCGGTGGAAGATTGGCGAAATGGTATATGACCATTTCCCAATACGACATCACGTGCGTTCGACCGCGGGCAATCAAATCACAAGCAGTGGCGGATGTGCTGGCACAGTTCCCGGATAACAGCTACGAGCCCATGATCGAGGAGGAACTAGAGGGATCCGAGATCTATGCAGTCGAGTTACCTTACTGGACGCTTCATTTCGATGGATCGTCAACAAGGAAAGGTGGAGGAATTGAAATCGTTTTGACTAAGCCGGATGGGGAGGTCATCCAAATGTCCACAAAACTCGATTTCGTAGTCACCAACAATGAAGCAGAGTATGAGGCTCTCATCGCAGGCCTCTGTGCAGCTAGGGCACCGGGAGTAAGCAATTTGACGGTTGTGGGGGATTCCAAGTTAATCTTCAAAAAAGCTTCAGGCGAGTACGAATTAAAAGAGGTAAATCTGTTGCCCTACCGGACTTTGGTGCAGAAGCTGGTACAACAATTCTGCGATGTCAGGTACGAGCACACACCTAGAGCAGATAATCGGCATGCTGATGCCTTGGCCACTCTGGGATCTAAAGTTAGTGTGGATAAGTGCCCTGCGAGAATCTTGATTGAAGTTCGACAGTCATCGGCATTGACAGAGGACGCATGCGAGGATGAATTCATGGATGATGCAGACTGGAGAAAACCGATATTACACGCCATCGCCGAAGGAACGAGCAAAGAAAATTGGGCATCCACTAAGGGGTACTGCATACATGATAACGCTCTCTACTACAAAGGTCCAGGAGGAATACTCATGCGATGCGTCTCACAGCAGGAGGGGCAAGCACTATTGGAAAAGATTCACCAACACACTTGCGAAGAAAGTGAGGTGTCAATCTATCGAAAAGCCCAAAGGTATGGGATTCACTGGCCGGACATGTCAACGGCTGCCGCGATAATTCAAGGGAATTGCGAAAGTTGCGCATTGATAAAGGATACTTTGACAATCGCCTTGGTCGATGATGACACGGACTGGAGGAAGCCACTCTTCGATTTTCTCACAGAAGGAATCGAGCCTGAGTCAAGAAAGGAAGCCGAGAAGCTGAAAAGAAAGGCAGCCCGTTACGTAGTACAAGAAAACATACTCTGGCGAAGGGGTCACGAGGGTAATTTACTTCGATGCCTAGAAATCAAGGAAGCGCAAGAGGTGATGGATATCTCTCACCAAGAAGAGCATCAGGGAGGTGTGAAACTATGCAGACAGCTCCTCACAGTTGGCTATTTCTGGCCCACCATGGAGGCAGATTGCCGCACTAAAGTAAGGAGATGCCAGGAATGTCAATTCAAAGGAAACCTCGTACATGCCCCTGACGTAGAGCTACACGCGTTTGGGGACACCATGGCCATTCCACACTTGGGCTCTAGATTTTGTTGGCCCCATTCAACCAGCCTCACACGGGAACCGGTTCATCCTCACCGCGACCGAGCTATTTACTAAGTGGGTGGAGGCAATACCGCTCAAGACAACTAATGCGCTCGCTGTGGTCCATTTTGTCCAAGAGAAAATCATATACAGGTTCGGAATCCCCAACACAATTTTTTCGGATAATGGCACACCTTTTGTAAATCGTCAAGTAGCCGCAAAACTAGCGGAATACAACATAGGGCAGGTATGTTCCAATCCTTATTATCCAAAAGGGAATGGTCAAGCGGAAGCGAACAACAAGACACTGCTAAGAATCCTGAGCAAGATGGTCGCAGACGATCAAAAGAAATGGGCCGATTCTTTGAACATAGCATTATGGGCATATCGAACTTCGCCGAGGACTCCCACAGGAGTCTCCCCGTTCCTTTTATGCTATGGAGCTAAAGCTGTTGTACCGGCGGAGGTGAAAATCAACTCTGTGAGATTGTCCTTTCATGCATTATATGACAATCAACGCGACCATGACTTGATCTTATTGGAGGAAAAGCAAGAGCAAGCCAAGCGGGCTAACAAACGGTACAAGGAGAGGATCGCTCGCGCATACAACAAAACAGTCCAACATCGAGACTTCGGGGTTGGGGACCTGGTTTTGCGCGCTTCAGATCATTGCATGAGGGAGGCAGCCCAACCTAAATTTGCAGCTAACTGGGAAGGACCATTCGAAGTTAAAGAAGTCTTTGATAGTGGTTACTGCAAAATACAAAGGCATCATGGGACTTCCAAACCCCCAAGCTCAGTCAATATGCGTTGGATTAAGAAGTATTATCCTTAAAATCTCTCTTTACATACATCGCATTTAGATGTCTATTGAAAAGTATGTCTGCTATGATAGATTCGTGCGTTGTTTCCTCCCATATGAGGAACTTGTAAGCTTGCCTCTCCGATATGAGGGACTTGTAATTTCGCCTCTCCCATATGAGGGTGTTAATAATAAAATAATTCTCCCATATGAGAGGAATTTTATTACTTTTGTTGTCTCTTATCATTTTATTTACTTCTCTGCTTACTCACAACAAAAGCCTATCTGCCGAGATAGCAACAAAGTTCAAAAACGATCTTAAGTGATCTAAAAGCCTATCTGCCCAGATAGAAGCTATAATGTATGATCCTATGCGGTCCAAAGCTTATCTGCCGAGATAGCAGCAAAGTTAAAACGCGATCTTATGTGATCCATTAGCCTATCTGCCTAGATAGCAGCCATAATGTATGATCCCATGCGATCCAAAGCCTATCTGCTGAGATAGCAGCAAAGTTCGAATGCGATCTTAAGTGATCTAAAAGCCTATCTGCCTAGATAGCAGCCATGATATATGATCTTAATTGATCCAAAAGCCTATATGCCTAGATAGCAGCCATAATATACGATCCCATGCGATCCAAAACCCATCTGCCGAGATGACAGAAGTGATTTTAACTGCTCTGTAAGCCTATCTGCTTAGATAGCAAGCTATAGTAACGATGCCCTGTGCGAATGCAAAACTTGCCAAGATTGAAATGAAGAATCATTCAGGCGCACATTCAAATGAAAAAGGTGAAAGAAATATAACTTGTTTCATAGCCAACACGCATGCGATATAACAATTTGTTGTATCAAACAAGAACACCAAATACTAAAGTGCATTTCATTAACAGTCAAAATGACTTACAATTTTTCTGTCTACATATCAGCTTACAAGCAAAAGCTCATAGTAAGGAAATTCTTACTATAAAATGATCGGCCTACTAGCCCTAACAAAAGCAATGCGACATAGCGGTTTACAAGCAAAAGTTAATAGCAAGAAAAGTATGGCTGTAAAATGAACGGCCTACAAATGCTAATAAAAACTATACGAAGCTAGCATCAAGGTCATAGATCTGAACAAGGCTCCTGACTGGTATTCTACCCAAGAGATGTGCCAGATGAACCCCATGTCCAGGCGGATGCGGCGGTGAAGAACAAGTGGAGAACAACTCCTGGGGCAGGAAGCTTATTGTCCACGGAGACGAGCGTCATGGCTTCACCCCTAGTTCAAGAACGTGGAGGCAAATAGTTCTCCTCTAGGAAAGCTAGAGGAGAAACACTCCATTCATCACGAGTTGGTAAAAAGGTCAGTATGGAACTGCACCTCGCCGGAAGGCAGCCGAAGATATGACCTTCAAACATAATAGACGAAGAAGAATCTTCGTACAAACATGAGGTATTATGTATATCTTCTTCACAATGGTCATGAAGATCAGTAAGCTTCATAAAGAAGATATTGGGAGCTATTTCTATGGCACAAGGCACAAATTCAGGTTTCGCAACTTGATATTGCCATGAGTCAACAAAAGACAAGCATTGAAGCCAGCAGTCGTAAGGACTCATGGCAAGCCACATTTTTGGATGAAGAAACCAAGCAGCAAGAGGCAGGGTTTATATAGACTCTACGAGGACTCTTCAGTTCCCTAGCTGAGTCAGCAAAGCTTGGAAAACGGGTAAGAATAAATTACCTACGTCTCAAAAGAGGTAAAATTCAATTACCCTACTAAGGCTATGACGATTCGGTGGCACGCCCTAATTAATGACGGAAGGTCATAATAAGGATGGGCTTCCCAAGGAAATCGTGCTTATCTAATAAATCATTAGCGCGAAAATCGAGGCAGATATGTCGCTATGTGACGTCATAATTGATACGTACCAAAATATTTGAGCAAATCCCCAAAAAGGGCAAAATGGGACATGCAAGTTCCAGATAAGAAAAAGGGGGAGAATCCCTGGCAGCATTACAATAATATTTTTTGTTTTAAACAAATATTTTTGTTTCTTTCTCAAAATAAATCCTTGATCAAAGGGTCTTCTGGAGAAAACGAGAGTGATGCATCTCTCACTTGGTCCACTTCTCGCTTCAGTTGTTCGTACTTGGCATTCATCTCATGAAAAAGTTTGACAGCTTCTTCAGCCTTCTGCCTTTGTTCCTCTACCTTCCGTCTCTCAGATGCGAGGTTGTGGAAGCCACGTTTCAAATTCACAGCTGCGAGAATTTGGGTGATCCTGTTAAGAAGGTACCCAAAGCCAGGCTTGCCTTGAACTTTAGCTTAAAGCCCTTGGCATGTGCTGAAAAGCAGCTGCGCACTATGAGGAGAAATGGTCGTAGGAGTAGCCACATACAGTTTCTCCAGGATCCAGATGGCTTCGGTCAAGAAAAGCCTTCTGTTATACGGCTCTATCTCTAGAGATCTCGCGAATGACCAGGGGTATGAGAGGCGCATCTGAACCAGCCAGTCCACATCAGCTTGCTTCAATCCTGATAAAAGTTGATTCAAGTTTAGAGCATGAAATTTTTTAAATGAGGAATGCGAAAAATGGTAACATACCAGTTCCTTCAATAATTTCGCGCAAAGAGGGAATGCGCATTGCTGGAAAAGCTGAAGTCTGTCCTCGCTCCATTGCTCGTCTGTCAGCCGCGAGCTCGAGTTCATCATAGTTGGCAGGAAGAGTATAGGCCGCAACAGGTGCGACAGCAGCTCCAACTTGCGAGCTCCAAAAACTCCATGCTTGGGGAACCTCTGGAAGCTCTACCTTTGTTGAAGGAACGACAACAGTAGTAGCTGCTGCTCGACCAGGAACTTCTTCGGCTGCGAGGGGCTCTTGTGGCTCAGGAGCATTCATTTGAACATCAACATTGGCATGTGATTCTATGTCTTCCACGACTTGCTCATTTTCATGGACTTCAGCTCCGACAGCATCTGTCTCCATTTCCTCAACTGCAGCATCAGCATCTTCTTCCATTAGCACGGTGTCAGCTTCGATATCATCAGAAACCTCGATGATATCCTCCAAAGGCTCTCCTGCATACTCAGTAGCTGCGACAGGCTTCTCAACATGAGAGCTTCGCTCTGGAGCATAGGATGCAAGGGGCTAACTTCTTTGTTCCGGCATGTTCTCATCAGCATCGCCTGCGATACAAGACAGAAAATATTGAGGTAACTTGTATTATACAGTGTTATGTTATATTGATAGATCAAGAGCGAGCACCTCCACACGTAGGTGGGATTGCAGCACCTTCATCATATGCTAAAGACGCGACACCATATCCTACTCGGGTATCCTCATTAAGCACATCTTTAAGGTGGGCGTGACTTGGGGTGCGAAGAAACTTGTTACGATGATGATTGGGTTACTAAGCCTAGTTTACAGACATTGCTTGAATGATTACTGAGGGTTCACCATACTTGCTTACTAGCCATCGGCGAATATCAGCTTTTGATAAGCCATGCTTTAAGGCACCGGTAATCACTTCTTGGTAAGTCACAGCAAGGTTAAAAATCTCACTTTGTTTACCACCTGCGATTTCCTCAAATTCTGCTTGAGCTTGTTCCAAAGCAGCCGCATCCAAATCGTCAGCTTTCTCCACCAAGTCATCCACATGTTGCTCTTCCAAACTTCTCCTCTTTATGAGCTCGATCTCATCTTCTTCTCGCTTCCTCCTTCTCTCTGCGGCTTCTGCAGCTGTCCTTTCAGACTCAGCCAGGATATCCTCATCTATGGCTTCGCTGGGAGAGCCAGAGTGAGAACCCTTGGTTTTCTTCTGCTTCTTGGCCAAGAGGCCGCTTATGGTTTCTGTGTCATCATCTGCAAAAGAACAAACTGTTCAATAAATATTACAAGAGCTAAAGTACTGAGAAGATAAGTTTGTTCGAGATACCTTCCGAATCTTCCTCTTGTATCTCACCTCTTTCTTCTTCTCTTTCGCTTTCGCCTCTTTCTTCTTCATCATCTCTTCCCCTTCTCTTTCCTCGACTTCCTCTTCCTCTTCCTGACCAAAAGTAATGAAGGACTCAACTTCGAGTTCTTTCCGCGCTTTGCTTGGCATGCGACCTTTGCCCTTGTCCTTAGAAGCGAGAGACTTCGCAGGAGATGAAGTCGGGGCACTCTTGGGAGGAGAAGAGATTGTAATGCCCTTCTGCTTTTGTCTCTTCGCCCTTGGGGCAACGTCTGCTCGAGGAGACGGAGAGTTCCTGGGAGGAGACAAAGTCGGGGTATTGTCTATCAGCGAGTCAGCAAATGCATCCATTACCTCGCGAATCCGAGCCTCTACTGGGGGAGCCATTCCCATTGTCAGCACAATTTCCTCGCCCTGCCTTCTCCCAGCAACAATAGTATTGATCAGCGACTTGGAGCGCTCACCAGATGCGAACCTCCTCAGATAGCACTAATACAGAAAATGGAGTGTAAGTTTCAATGCATCAAAGGAAAGAAACTTAACACGTACAAAGGAAATTGCTTACCTTGGCAAAATCTTTGTTGTACTTGATAACATGCGAAGCACCATCCCTAACTGCGGTCATCTTTTCCTCAAGAATGGTGGATGGCACAAGTGATTGTCATGATCCAGCAAGGAGTAGCAGCCATACTGGGAGTCATCTAAGATGCAGTTAGGACGGAATGGGAAAGAATTCTTCTTGATTATAGGAGCTCTGCTAGGCTGAGGGGTCGACTGTGTCTCGAACCTGGCCTGCTGAGTAGTCCAGTAAGCAACCCAATTTTTGGAGAAGCGACCTGCACGGCCACCTGAAGGTTGAACAAAGGACAATATGCTCCTCAAGATCGTTTGGCACTCGCCAGACAACAGCCGCTTGTAGCAGCCTCTTAAGATTGATCTAGGCCAAACAGAGGGCGCCACTGCATCAAAGCCAAACTGGGGAGAAACGCGAGTTGGATCAACATCGACTGTGATCCTCTCATACCTGGGAGTAAGTTCAGGAACATACTCAGCAAGAGGAGGGAGAGAACCCCTTAAACACCAGCAGAAAAATTCGCGATAGCGCTCATGAAAGCGCTCATGACCTTCGAAAAGGAACTCTTCTGAGAAAGCAAGAGATTTGGTGGGATACAGCATCGGGAACCATCGCACATTCTCAATACGCGTGGCATAGGGCCTAGCCGTAAACTTGCTCCGATCATCGCATATCAGGCTCCAGGTGTACTTGGGAGGATTTGTTCTAAACCATCGAGCAGCTCTCCCACTAGAAAGTTCATCCTCCGCACCTGGGACGCACCACTTGTTGGGCCTAGAGGGAACAGGAGCATAGGAGGGCCATCGCTCAAAAACCCACATGGTCAGGAATGGTGTTGACATAGGTCAACACACCAAGACGACCGCGAGAGTCCTTGATCGCCACTACCAACTGGTCCAGCCTGTGATATAAAGTGCCTAAGACCAGAGGCCCAAGTGAGACTCTCTGGTCGAGGGCCAACCTGACGGCAAGGGGGAGGACATGATAGAAAACACCATCATGAGGGTGACCATCGATCAGGTACCTTGACAGCCAGGCACAGAGGAAGCCGCACAAGGCTAGATGGAACCCTTTCCCATTTACGTAATTTTTTTTCATTTGGGTTCTTGTCCAGAAGTTTCTTGGTGATACTACTATTCTCATAGTCGCGAAAGAAGTATTGCACCCATTTGCCCCAGGTGTTCTTCGCAGAAGTATCCACAAGCTGCCAGTCAGGAAGAACTTTCGCAGATGTCCACCGAGTGGAGATTTTCTTTACCTCGGACAAGCATTCCTCCATCAGCTTGTATAGAGCAAGTTCTGGATCAGTCCTCAAAGGACTCACAGGATCCACTTCACCAACGGGTGAAAGGTCATACAACATGTGCACATCCTCCAAAGTGGGAGCAGCCTTGAACTCAGCAAAGTGGAAAGTATGAGTCGCAGGTGAATAGCGAGAGAGAAGGTTTAGAAGCATGGACGGATCCAGCTTCACGGAAGCACCCTTCATAGCACGAACTGCGAAGTAAATACCGGCATTGTTCAAAGCGATGGCATGGTGGGTCAATACATGGTCGATCCACTCATCCATAAAGTCCAATTTTTGGACAAATGCCTGGGTAGAAATTGCAGTATGGGGGAAAAACCCATTTTCAACCCCTAACCTAATCACATCCTTGGAGTCGATTAACTCTAGCATGGATGCGTTGACAGGCGGGGTCAATGTCCGCAAATCTCCAGAAGAAACAGGAGTCGGTAGATTCTTCACCTTAACCCTAGCATGATAGAAATCTTTTCCACCCAAATAGGGGGGCTTTTCGCCACAACGTCTGGGGAAGATCAGGTATTTCTTCGGCCTCTTTAATGAGTTTGGATCCTTTTGTCTTGGCCATTCATGCGGTAGAGCAAGAAAAAGGGGGGGGGGGGAGAAATATACACACTTTCAGTTTGAATTTCAAGTTCTGACAACTATGTTTTGTCAAAAGAAGATGAACAGTCAATTCTGGGTTTAGAAGTTCATATTTCGTCTATATTGCTCATAATTTCAGAAGCTCTACATTTAAAATCATCACAATCTGGTGATTGGATTAGTTCTGGGTTTAAGAAAAAAGCCTCTTTTGCAGTTCTCAATGAATGATATATTTCAAATAGCCATGGGTTTACAGATCCAAGACAGTTCAAAGAGTATTTGAGTACATTAAATGGAATTGAGCAAAGCCAACCTTGTTTTGGTAAAGTTTGTTTTGATGAAGCACGTTGAAGGAGACGATTGACAAGGAAGAACTGATGATCAATCACTTGAATCTGCTCTTGAAGGCTTCCGGGTATCATTCACTTTAGAGAGAGAAGTGATGCTTTGCAACAATGGAGAGCACAGAGTATTTATCCAAAAACAATGAGGAGTCGCGTCCTTTCCGTAGTAGAATCGCAATCGCCACCGTCGAATCGCGCAATCACAGGACAAGCTGACGTCACGCCTAAAACCCTAAAAGAACAGACGACACGACTCTAGGGATTTTAGGTCATAATGGCACGCACGGGGGCTGAATTTGCGTGTATTTGAATTGGTGCGTGGCGGCGACGCGCACATTGGTTCGTGCGCATTGAAGTCTATCCGGCTGTGCTTCTTCACGCGCAGAAAGGGGGCTAATGTAGATAGTGCTTTCTAGACAGGCAGATCCTAGCCACGTGGCGATCATCCAGCACACCTAGCTGTGCTCCACACACACTGGATCACCACCCGTGCAGATCCATGTGGGGGCTGCGAGACAGGGCCCTCGCATACCACCACACGAGACTTGTAGGGACTTTGTGGTTTGGAGGCTAGAGTAAGTCCTGTCGCGCGCGAGCGACTACCAAGCCCGCGCGCGACCCTTAGTAACTGCTTTGAGATATTTATGGCACGAGCTCCATAAACCCGGTCAAACTCATAACGGTTCCGATATACGCAGTTAACGTGCGTAACGGTCCCTATATACGCGGACGAACGTGCCGTTGTGGTTAAGCTAATTAAGCCGCCATTAATGGGCGCATTAACCCACTACAACAGTCACATTCTCCGTTATATATAGGATCGTTAACCCTTCCATACAGGGGAGAATCACCTGAGATAAGCGGAAGCTCTGCCAAAATCCTGTCTCTCTCTCATACAGTACTATTGCCTTACTCTCTCCCTACACACAACCCTACTTTTCCTTGTGTTCTTTCTATCCCCTACTTTTGGTGTATATTGAATTCTCTCTGCAGGATTCTCTCGTACACAACGAGGTTTATGGGTCGAGTCCGATAGTACCAGGGTTGCTTGCTGGATCTGAGGGAGGAGAGATCAAGTGGTGGTGTTGGCGGCGGCGAGATAACTTGTTGTCACTCGAGAACCCAGAAACCTTCGAGTGGGGTTTTCAGTCCAGAATTGCAACAGGCTCAACCAGAAATTGACCATCTATTCCCACTTGAGGCAGCTGAGAACTCACAGGGGCATTAGGGGAAAGGGACTTCTTGAGTTGAGAGACAAGAAAAACTACGTGTACTTTAGAAGAAGCATGTAACTGTAGTCTATAAGCAACCTTACCAATTTTAGCTAGAACTTGGAAGGCCAAAGAATCTGGAAGAGAGCTTGTGATTGTGTCTGACCTGGACAAATTTTTGTCTGTAAGGCTGTAGTTTCAGGTAAACCCAGTCTCCCACTTGGAATTCTCTTTCACTTATGTGTTTGTTTTCAAACAACTGCATTCTTTCCTGAACTTTGGTGAGGTTGTCCTTGAGTAACTGAATGAGCTTAAACCTATCTTGCCAAAAGGTGTCAACCTCAGGTGTCCCAGTCTTGTTGAGTTGATGGAAGGAGAATTGTGGAGGCTTGAATGCATAGAGAGCCTCAAATGGAGTCAATTAAGAGAGGAGTGAAAATTGGTGTTGTACCACCATTCTGCCAAACTCAACCACTTAGACCATCATCTCAGATATACCTCCAAGCACATTGGTTGACCCTCTCACTTTGGCTATCATTCTGTGGGTGATAAGATGTAGTGTACTTCAGTGTAGTTCCCACAGATTTGAAGAGTTGATGCAAAAAATTGCTCAAACAAATAGTGTCTCTGTCAGAAATGATGGAAGATGGAAGGCCATGGAGATTTTACACATTTTTAATTAAGAGTTCTACTACCTGTTCAGCTGTATAAGGATGGGTGAGAGAGGTAAAATGCCCACACTCGGTGAATCTGTCCATGACTACTGGAATGGTAGTCTTGACATCAGATTTGGGTAATCCTTCAATAAAATCCATGGTGATATCCCAAGGCTTGTCTGGTAAGGGAGTAGGTTGGAGCAAACCTGGGTAGGGTACATGTTCACTTTTCATCCTTTGACATGTGTGACAGTGACTCACCTAATCTTTAACTTGCTTTTTGAGGCCTGTCCAAAAGAACAGAAGCTTCACCCTCTTCTAAGTGCCAAGGATGCCAAAATGGCCATCTATTCCAGTATTGTGGAGCTCTTGTATGATTTGAGATCTCAATGTGGTAGAACTGCCCACATAGAGGACTCCTTCACTTTTAATAACCCCATCACAAAGCTTGAAGGTTCCTGAGGCCTCAGGGTCTATAGACAGTGAGGTAAGGAGTTGTTGAGCCCATTTATCATCCTTATAGCTTTCCTGGAGCTCTTCCACCCATTTAGGAATCAGCTTGGTGATGCTAGCACAACTAGCATAATCCCTTCTATATAAGGCATCAACTACTTTGTTGTCTTGCCCCTTCTTGTATACAATTTCATATGAGAGTCCCAAAAGCTTTGTGACCCATTTCTGCTGCAAAACTGTACTAATATTTTTGCTCAAGTAGGTATTTTAAACTGTGGTGATCAGTTCTTATAATAAATCTATCACCTTCCAAATAATATATCCATTTGGTCACTCCATGTACCAATGCTAGCAACTCCTTCTCATAGGTTGATAACCCCAAGTGTCTAGCAGATAATGCTTTACTAAATTAGGCAAGGGGATGGTGATCTTGCATCAAGACAGCGCCAATGCCATCATAACAAGCATCTGTCTCCAATATGAATGGTTTAGAGAAATCTGGAAATGCTAGTATAGGGATGCTTACCATTGCAGCCTTGAGTTGTTCAAAAGCTTGAGTTGCTTCAGGAGTCCATGTGAAAGCTCCCTTCTTGGGTAAGGAGGTCAGTGGCCTAGCAATAATGCCATACCCCCTGATAAATCTTCTGTAGTACCTTGTTGATCCCGAAAATCCTCTCAAACTCTTGATGTTTCTTGGTTGTGGCCAAGTTTCCATAGTAGATATTTTGTGTTGAACATCTTTCACTCCTTCTTTAGAGATCACATGACCTATAAATTCAATTTCCTGAAGTCCAAAAGAACATTTGCTCAACTTGGCATAGAGCTGTTGAGCCTTGAGTATGTCAAACACTTGTTGAAGGTGTTGCAGGTGCTGTTGCAGATTAGCACTATACACCAAAATGTCATCAAAAAATACCAATACAAATTTCCTTGAGACAGGCTTGAATACTTCATTCATTAGGCATTGGAAAGTGGCTGGGGCATTAGTCAAGCCAAATGGCATGAAATTGAATTCATATAACCCTCATGTGTCCTAAAAGATGTCATGTAGATGTCTGGTTCCCACATTCTAACTTGGTGATATCCAGCCTTCAAATCCATTTCATACACCTATGCTCCCTTGAGTTCATCTATAATAGGGATGGGAAATTTATTCTTAATAGGTACCTCATTGAGCCCTCTGTAATCAATGCAGAATCTCCATGTACCATCTTTCTTCTTTACTAGGAGAACTGGAGCGACAACGGGGCTAGTACTGGTCTGGATGATGCCACTTGACAGCATTTCTTTTATCATCTTCTCTATTTCATTCTTTTGGATGAAGGGGTATATGTAAGGCCTCAGGCATACATGCAAGGCTCCTTCTTTCAATGTAATTTTGTGATCATGGGTCCTGACAGGGGGAAATGATTTGGGTTCTTCAAACACCTCAGGGTATTGTTCAATCAATGTCTGTATGGGTATGGGCACCACTGTAGAGTCTGGGTTGACTGTTATAGAATAGAGTTGTGCCACCATGCTTCCCTAATTTTGTTGATAATATTTGTGAAGAGATTGCAGCTGAATTGGCTGAGGAGTCTTGGTGGTGGTATGGGATTGGAGTGTTAGCGTCCCTCCTTGCCACTGGAAGCTGAACTCCATTTTATTAAAGTCCAAAGAAATGGGGGTTGCAACCACTGTGCTCCTAGAACCAGATCACACCCTCCTAAAGCCAACATTCTCAAGTCTGTTTTTATAGCATGGCCTTGTAGCATTATGATGACTTCCTTGCAGGTACCCTCACTTTGTATGATACTACCATCAGCCACCACTACCTGCATATGTCTAGAAGTTTGAGCTTTACACCCCCATTCTCTTTGCAGTGTCACAATCAATGAAATTGTGAGTGCTGCCGGAGTCTATAAGTATGTGTACTAGCTTTTTGTTGATGGTTCCAGTGATTTTGATAGTTTCTGGACCTGCATTGCCAGCCATAGCATGTAAGGAGATTCCCATTCCTGCCTCTTCAGTAGCTATTTGATTCAACTCAGCTTCTGTGATTTCTATTTGTTCTTCACCCTCCTTTGTAAATGGTGTGTTGTCTTCCTCTTCATCTTCTCCAACTATAAGGAAAAGTTGTTTCTGTTTGCATTTGTGCCCAGGGTTATATGCCTCATCACAGAAATAGCTGAGTTTCTTCTCTCTTTTCTGTCTCATTTCAGCAGTTGTTAGCCTTTTATATGGAGTGTGGTGTGGTGTCTCTCCTCTGAATGTGAAATTCTCTGGCTTGCCTACCCAATTTGTTGTAGTTCTACCTTTATTTGCTGTAGTATAGTTTTAGGGTTTCAACCAAGACTTGAAACCATGCTCCATTGAGTTTGGCAGCTTTGCTATATGATTCTCTTGCAGTCTAGCTAGTGCCTTGGTTCGGGACAAGGTTCTGGGAAACTGCATTTGAAAAGCACTTTGTATATCCTCTTTCAGTCCACTTAGGAAACTGTTAATGAAGTAAAGTTCATTTGCCCAAGGGTGAAGAGCCTTGATTCTAGGTATGAGAGTTTCAAACCTTGCTTGATACTCTCCCACAGTGGTGAGCTGTTGCAATTTATTGAATTGTCCCAACAAATTCTCATGACCTGGCTGAGAGAATTTTGCACAAATTATGTCTCTAAATTGCCCCCAAGATATGTTTTCTAATTAGGCAAACTCAGATCTGGAACAACTATCTGCTTCTCCTTCTAAATGTAGTGAAATGAAAATTAGTTTCTGCAAATCATTCATGGCATATATGAGAAAGTATCTCTCAGCTTTTTGTAGCCACCCCAGGGGATCTTCTCCTTTGAACTTTGGAAACTAAATTTTGGGTAAGGGTATGCTTGTAGTGCTGTAATTCTTCAACACACTACCAGATTCAGCAGTCTTCAGTACACTACCAATATCAGGAGATGCATTAATCCTACTTCCACTTCCCATCACACTCTCACCTCTAGAACTGTGATAGGGTCCAGAAAGAGAGTCACCATTGATTACCTCATAATCACTTGTCATTTTCTCCTTATTTTTCTGATTTGTAAGTAAATTGAAACTGTTCATTAACTTCTTCAGCTGATGATCAAATTTCACATAATTCGTTCCAAACTGAGTTCAAAAATATTCCATATATTTGAGTTGTTCACCTCTATACTTTTTTTAAAATTTGCACTAATTTCTAGCAGCTGAGAGTTCATACCTTCTCCCAAGTCGTGGAACCGTTCCCTGATTGTCGTCCAGCGTCGAATCAACATCATTCAGGTGCTGAAATACCCCGTTTAGTGACTATGGGTATTTTGTGATATTATTATAAGTGTTGGGGAGTTATTTTAATGGTCGAGAGTTAATTATAATGGTTACTAGAGTTTGGGGGATCTTTGTGACTTTAATCTCAAAGTTTTAGCGTCTTTTAATGGAGTTTGGGGGAGGTAATTGTCTTTTTGGCTAAACTAGGGGGGAAAGTGTCTTTTACCCACATATTGGTATTATTTTGACCCAATATTTTTCCTACGTAAAGTTTCAAATTCAATTGGGTTTCTTTCTATATGAGTTTGATTTATTCCAAACTCTCACAATCTCCCTATCTCTCTCTCACTTCTCCCTCACTCTCTCACCCGTCCCTCTCTCTCTCGGCTCCCCCTCTCTTCCCCGACGGTAGCAGCAGCCACACTGCCATCGCCGCCTGTCTCTCTCCCCGTGCAGGTATCTCTCTCTCTCTCTCCCTCTCTCTTTTTCTTCTTCTCTTTTCTTTCTCTCTCCGTCCGGTTCTGTCTCTCTCCGTCCGACCCTCCATGGGCGGCGGGTTTGGTTTTTGTCTTCTTTTGTTTCTCTTGTTCTCTTGATCCCTTGCCTACAATTCTTGTATGTAGAATGTAATCTTTAATTTTAAGATTTATATTGTTAGTTTCATCATTCATGAAGTCGTAGGATTAATAATCAAGTTTTGGGTTTAATCATGTTCTTAGTTTATCGGAAAAACCCTAGTCATGGAAGGGACACTTGATTAAGCAATTTGGATGGTTTGATGATCATAGTATGTGGGTAGTAACCTGATTTGATGTGGGTATTCATGTTTCATTAGGTTTTGTTTGAATACGGGATTAACTAGATGCTTTGGAGAATAGTTATATAAAAATTGATAATTCACGTATGGGTACTATGAGTGAAATTGGACACCTAAAACTAGCATAACTTTTGATCCAGGAATCGAAATTCGGATCCGTTTGAGGCTAAACTTATTATTCATAGTGTTTTGAATCTAATGAGACTCTTTTTGAGCCATGATATATTTAGGAAGTTGGATTAATAAAATTGGTGAAGATATGTTAGGTTATGTACACGTTAGGTTATAGGATTTTGGGACAAGATTTTGGGTTTGGTTTTGAAGTATGAATTAAGTGGATGTTGGGTTGGTGTTAGAAACATAAACCGTCGAGTGTCATATGCATGTAGATAGTATAGCAATTATATTGCTTGAGTATTATGTTTAATAGGGTATTGTTACGTGTAGGTGACGAGTTCATCGACGACGAGTACATCGAGTACGTCGACTGATTTGCGATAGTTGAATTTGCTTTGAGATAAGTAAACATGTCAGGCCTAGTGTGCCTAACTCCTTCATGTCAAATGAATTATTGGATTTTCTTTACGTCTCAAAATGTGTTTATGTGATGTGACATGCAATATGTGATTTTTACGTGCTAAATATCTTTCTTGAAAATATCACCATGATAATAACAATGAATTAATACGTAAAGTGGAAGAGTTGTGCGGGGACATTTATTATTGGTAACTATTGGCATTGGGCGTGTTGACTTCGGTCTTCCATTCAATTTATTTTATTTAATCCGGTTGCAAGTCCCCGGATAGCTCCCTGTACTCACTCCTCTGGCCACTAGAGTCTTTGGGGGGGGGGGGTGTCGACACTTAAGGTCTTGGATGCTTGCGAGATGGTTAGTTTCCCCCGTCACAACAAATTATTAATGATGGATTTTGGTTTTGTTTATGGAATTGTTTGGAAATATTATGGAATTGGGAACTCACTTGTTTTATTACAAGAGACAAACTCTATTTCCGCTATGTTTGAGAAAAACTCCTACTTGTAAATGAGTCGTTGTTTTATAACTATCCTATCATCATTTTACATGCTTGGGTGTTTTCTTACCAGTATTTCATGCTAATTTTGTACTGTGGTGTTTCTTTTTGATTCCGCACCACATGTCTAGAGGATGGGAATCTGGCATAGAAGGGGAACGCGTTCATCTTTTAATTCATTAGTTTCATCATTTGGATCATTAGTGTTTTCATTTTATATTAGAACAGTTTAGATGCTTTAATAATTAGTTAGCTTTATGCCCGGTTTGAGGCAAGAATGATTGGATTGTAATAATGGCTAGTTTTAATTATTTTATGGATGTTTTGCTTGAGAACCATGTTATAAAATCTCCTTGTATTCGGGTTTAACCTCGGGTACGGAGTGACATCCTCGAGCCTCCGGCTTGGGCCATTTGGGGGTGTTACAGGTGGTATCAGAGCCGACATTCCAAAAAGGAAATCGAAACTTGTTAGGTAACTAAAATGAATATACGGAAAGCAATTAAAAATTTGACAAGCCGTTGGGAATTTGGGTAGTATTGATGGGACTATTGTATGTGTAAGCGCTTAGAAAATATGATAGAAATCAAGTATAACCACCCACCCACTCCTAACTAAGAGCTTTGGCCTACCCGAGATACTAAGAGATTGGGTTTTGAGGCGTTCCATTGGAGTTTGGGTTAGAAACCTTTGATCACCCAAACGCCTAAATCAAAGGTCGGGGGTGTTATCGGGTTGGTATCACCCAAACGCCTAAATCAAAGGTTGGAAGCCTACTTTTAAGGCATGTTGTTGGGGATTGTTTCAAAAGTTTCGTGATTATAAATTTGGAGTCTTGGGAATATTTGTTAGTTTACGAAGAGTAGTCATTTTTTTTACGATATATACCTTGCGGAGTAATATACTTATGGAGCTACTTTCTTTTATAAATGGTTGTAACCAAAATAACCGCTAGGAAACGTGTGTTTCCCGTTGAGAAACACCCGGTTGTGACACCTTGGGTCGAGGGTGAGGATCTCACGACGTTTCGTGATCGCGTCGTTCAGTATTGTGAGCAAAATCTTTGTTGCATTGGAGTTTCCTCGGTACCGTAATCCAGCTTTCTAGGCGTATTGTATGGTGAAAGCACTTCCTATGGGACCCATGTTTGGAGATATAATAGCAAAGTATAGCGACCTTATGGACAATTTCAACCAAATGAACGCTAGGGATTATCTCTACCAAGGAGAATGGAGGTGAGCGCCGATTTCATATGCAAAATGTTGATGGAGGTTCACTTGAAGTGGCAAGGCTACACGGTTATTGAAGTAAATCCTATTGAAGCAAAGGAGGTGATCAACATAGACTCTAGTGATGATGAAGAAGTGATAGTTATAGACTCTAGTGACGATGAGGAGGTGATCGTGATAGACTCTAGTGACGATGAGGATGTCGAAGAGGACCCAATGGAAGATGATGAAGTTGAGGAAGACCCTATGGAATACGATGGGAGTGAAGAAGACCCGAGTGGTGGTGAAGAGCTCGAGTATGATGCCGATGAAGAGGAAGAGTTAGATGAAAGCGATGAAGACGAGGATTAAGCTTGTTAGAATCCTTTAGATTCCTATACTTTGATGCATTTTGAATTTTATTATTGGTTTTGAATAAGGCTATGATGCCAAGCATGACTTGAAGTTCCTTGAATGATTTCTTGATAGTCACTTTTGGGCTAGAGTTAAATTCTTAGCGTTTTGTTTTAAGGAGGAATAATGCTCATGTTTTGAGGACCCGATTTGGGAGTTTAATGAATTATGTTTTATTGATTTGGAGTATGATTTGATGGATTAAGATTGCCTTGTGTATTGTTGGCATTGATTAAGTGCATAGAAAGTGTTCATGAAGTTAGAACACGAAAACTTTGTTTTGTGGTGTAGTTTGATTTTGCGCAGCAGAGGGTTTTTGTTGTAGCAGACGTATTTAATGTTGGAGTTATTTTTCCCTGAATTTTTCACAGAAAATAGACATACCCAGATATCTCCTATAAAAATTTCAGCCCCATATCAGTTTGTGGTATTAGTTACGAATTTTCAAAGTTGGTTGTGTAGTAGCAGAATTGCAAAGTGACTAGCTGTAGCATTTTTGATGTTTACCTATCTTCCAGACCTTTTTTTGTTCTCAAATTTTTACGGAAGCTAGTAGACACATATGGCTAATACTGGGTAAAAGACTAGCTCATTTCGAGAATTTTAAAGTTAGTTTCAGACCTTTCAAAGTCAGAGTTTATGTTCTGGTGGTCTGTGACACCACCTGTAGTATTTACTGTGTATCTTGATTTTTATAATTTATTTTTAGTTGATTATTGTTGATTTTGAAAGTAGACTCAGAGAGGTTGTTGCACACCAAAAAAAATAATTTTTGCTTGTCCGATTGATCATTTTTTCAATTTTTGGAGAAGGATGAAAGATGAGACGTGATCAGCCTATGTGTGGATATATGTGTAATTGATTTAAATGATGATCAAGGTGTGACATTACATGCCTAATTGTGTGTTACATGACATGTATTCAGGTTTACTTGTATTCCATAATACTTTATGAATAATACAATAGGCTATAGTGTAGGGATTATGACTGATAGACCACATCAATACTACACCAGGAGAAATCGTCAAGTACCAATGGAAGCCCCAAACAACAACAACAACAACATGGAGCAATTATTTGCTCAATTTGCTCAAATGGCTCAGAACATGAACCAGGGGAACCGAATGCAGCTAACTGGACGAAGAAAGTGGCTGACATGAAGCCTGGGAACTTTACAGGCAATGAGGATCCTTTTGAGCTCGAAAACTGGATCGATGAGATGGATAAGGTCCTTGAGCTAGTTGAGTGCCCTGAAAATCGCAAGGTTGTTTGTGCGACATTCTACCTGACGAACGAATCAAATATATGGTGGATGAGCACGAGTCAGAACTTTTTGGCTCAACCCAATTTCAATTGGGAGGCTCTTCAGACTGCACTTCGCACTCGCTTCTATCCGGACCATGTCCAGGATCAAAAGTACATAGACTTTGTGAATCTGACACAGGGGAATGGTTCTGTGACCGAGTACTTTAAGAAGTTCATGGAACTATCCCGATCAGCTGATGCCTGATGAAGCGACTAAGGTTAGGAAGTTCATGTCAGGTCTCGAACTTCATCTGTAGAAAGACTTGATGTGCAGGACGTACGATACTCTTCAGGAGGCATATGATAGAGTCGCGGCTGTTTGGCGCATTCAAGAGGCGCAAGATGAGAAACGTGGAAAGCGCAAGATTGAGAGCGCTGGGGGTTTTGGCAACAATCAAAGTAGGATAAACCAAGGTAGTCAGGACAAGAGGTTTAAGCCCAACCAGGGAGGAAGTAACCAGGTCACTACCGTGGTAACAAGCAAAATAATGGGGATGATCAACCTCGCCGTTACATTTGCAAGAGGTTTCAACAGAATCATCTAGGAAAGGACTGCCAAGGAAACCTTGTCACAACTGCGACAAGAAAGGTCACCGTGATTTTGAGTGTCGATTACGACCAACTGGGAACCAGAAAGGGAACCAAGGAGGAAATTATCAAGGGAACCGACAGTTCAACAAAACAATGAGGGCGGAAACGGAAACTATGGGAACCACAACAACCAGAATAATTGAGGCAAAAATTATGGCAGGCAGTAGGCGAACAACCAGAGTAATGGGAGGAACAATGGAGTTCAGAACGGGAATAGGAACAACAACGCTCCAGCTAATGTCAACAACAACAATGAAACTGGTATAGCAGGAACCACAACATAGAACGGGAATGTTGCAAGGATCGTTGTCATGAGCAGGACTGAAGCGGAAGCAGCAAACGGAGTAGTCACTGGTACATTTCTTGTCCATGATCAACCAGCATTTACTCTATTTGATTCTGGAGCATCATATTCATTTATTTCATCATCATTTGTGGAAAAGTTGAGTCTCAATAAGCCGTCTAGAATATCCATCCCTATAGCTACCCCAACCGGTCATGTAACAGTGTGTGACACCATTTTTGAAGGGGTAGAAGTTAAGATTTCGGCTAGTATCTTGCCAGCAAATCTAATACAATTTGATCTTGGGGGAATAGATGTTATATTGGGAATGGATTGGCTGGGTAAATATCGAGCATTTATAGACTGTCACGATCAAAAGATCAGGCTTAAAGGTCCAAAGGGAGAAAAGGTTTCTTACCGTGACATCACGAAGGAACCATGTATCCGACTAGTGTTAGTTTTGACCATAGTCAACCAAGTGAAGAAAGGGAATAGTCCTTATCTGTGTTATGTCCAAGATGTGTCTGAGAAGGAGAATGTGCTAGAAGAGATACCAATAGTCAAGGAATTTCTAGATGTATTCCCGGATGAGATTCCAGGAATGCCACCTAGAAGGGAGATTGAGTTCACTATGGACTTAGCACCAAGAACAGCTCCAATCTCAAAGGCACCGTACAGAATGGCACCAGTAGATTTGAAAGAACTAAAGGATCAATTGCAAGATCTACTTCAAAAGGGTTACATAAGGCCAAGTGTGTCCCCGTGGAGCGCACCAGTATTGTATGTGAAGAAGAAAGATGGAAGCTTGAGGTTGTGCATTGACTATAGAGAGTTGAACAGCGCAACGATCAAGAACAAATACCCTTTACCCCGAATTGATGACTTGTTCGGTCAGTTTCAAGGGGCGAGTGTTTTCTCAAAGATAGACTTGAGATCAGGGTATCACCAGCTTCGGGTAGCCGAGAAGGATATCCCGAAGACATCCTTTAGAACAAGGTATGGCCACTATGAGTTTACTGTTATGCCTTTTGGTCTAACTAATACTCCTGCAGTATTCATGGATCTAATGAATCGTGTTATGAGGACATTTTTGGATCGGTTCGTGTTCGTCTTCATTGATGACATCCTCGTTTACTCAAATAGAGAGGAAGAGCACGAAGAACATCTCAGGGAAGTGTTAGAAACGTTGAGACATGAGAATTTGTATGCTAAGCTCTCGAAATGTGAGTTTTGGCTAAAACATGTTGCATTTCGGTGTCACATAATCTCAAAGGAAGGAATATCCGTGGATCCATGAAAGATTTCAGCAGTTAAGGATTGGCTAACTCCGAAGAATGTGTCAGAAATAAGAAGTTTTCTAGGATTAGCAGGATATTACAGGCGTTTTGTAAAAGATTTCTCGAAGATCGCTAGACCGCTGACTACACTAACCAAGAAGACGGTAAAGTATCAGTGGGGCAAAGATTGTGAAGAAGCATTCCAGACATTGAATTAAAACTTAACTACAACACCTATGTTAGCTTTACCTAATGATTCTGGCGAGTTTGATGGTTACAGCGGCGCATCGAAGAAGGGTTTAGGATGCGTGCTTATGCAGGAAAGAAGGGTTATTGCCTATGCTTCGAGACAACTAAAAACTCATGAAGAGAACTATGCTACGCATGATTTAGAACTTGCAGCAATAGTTTTCGCACTGAAGATATGGAGACATCACCTATATGGATCAGTGTGTAGATTGTATACGGACCACAGCAGTCTCAAATATATCTTCACTCAGAAAGATCTAAACAACAGGCAAAGACGTTGGCTAGAGATCATAAAGGATTATGACTTGCGTATCCAATACCACGAAGGGAAGGAAAACGTAGTAGCTGATGCAATAAGCCGAAAATCGAGGCATACTTTGGATACTATGCTAGTTTTTCCAGACCGGCTATGCCATGAGTTCCGAAAGCTCGAGATTGAAGTGGTGGAACAAGGTGGAGTAAGGAGTATACTTGGGAATATGTCCGTCGTACCAGATGTCTTAGAAGAGATAAGGAGTAACCAGCCAGGAGATGTGAAGATGGAAAGGATAAAGAAGAAGATTGCAGAAGGTCAAGCAAAGGATTTCAAGATCCATGAAGATGGAAGTATCCTCTACAAGGGAAGATGGTGTGTACTACACAAGTGTACAGAAACCAAGGAAAAGTTGATGCGTGAAGCGCACAACACACCCTAGTCAGTACATCCAGGGGTGACAAACTCTATAAGGATCCGAAGAAGACATTTTGGTGGCCCAACATGAAAAGGGAGGTGGCAGACTTCGTGGCAAAATTTCTGACTCGTCAAAAGGTGAAGTTTGAACATAAGAGAATGGGAGGCTTAGTTCAACCATTGGATGTCCCAGTTTGGAAGTGGGATTCAATATCGATGGGTTTTGTGACTGCTTTGCCGACATCGAAGAACGGACTGAATCAAATTTGGGTCGTAGTTGACAGATAGACCAAGACAGCAAGGTTCATTCCGATGAAAGACAAATGGAATATGGAACAAAGAGCCGATGCGTATATGAAGAACATTGTCTGGTACCATGGAGTTCCAAGCTCTATAGTTTCCGACAGGGATCCCAACTTTCTCTGTCACTTCTGGAAAGCACTCCAGGAGGCATTGGGAACACAGTTGAAATTCAGCACGACATGCTACCCTGCTACGGATGGACAAACCGAAAGAACGATTCAGACGTTGGAATATATGCTAAGGTTGTGTGTTATGGAATTTCAAGGTTCATGGGTTGATAGATTACCTTTGATAGAATTCTCCTACAACAATACTTACCACGCAGGTATTAGAATGGCACCGCACGAGCCTTTGTATGGAATAAAGTGCCGAACACCATTCTGTTGGAACGACATAAGCGAGACAATAGTAATTGGTCCGCAACTAATCGATGAGATGACATATCAGGTGAGAATTATCCAGCAGCGAATGAAGGCAGCTCAGGATAGACAGAAGTCATACGCTGATTAGAAGAGGAGACCATTGGAATTTCAAATTGGAGAAAAGACATTTCTTAAAGTTTCGCATACTAAGGGAGTCATCAGGTTCAATCAGAAAGGGAAGTTAAGCCCGAATTTCTTTGGACCATATGATGTCATAGAGAAGATTAGAGAAGTGGCTTATCGATTGGATTTACCATCGAATTTGGGTCGTATTCACAATTTATTCCACGTATATCAGCTGAAGAAGTACGTGCCTGACCCATCCCTTGTATTGGATCCCGAACCAGTAGAACTGAATCCGTCTTTGAGTTATGAGGAACATCCTGTTAAGATTCTAGACACCACGACAAGGGACACCCGCAACAAGAGTGTCAAGACTGTAAAGGTCTTATGGACAAATCACCTCACTGAAGAGGCAACATGGGAAGCGGAAGATGATATGAGGAAGAAGTACCCTCACCTTTTTGACGAGGTACTTTGAGTTCCGAGGACGTCACTCCTCTAAGGGGTAGATGATGTAATCCTTCGGTTTTAGTACAATATTCCTTATAGTATATTGCATATCATTCATGACCATAGGTTTTCATTTAGTAGTTGTACCATTGAGGGGAGGTTCATATCTTATTGGTTGTTGAGGATTTGGTTTAAGCTTCGAGGATGAAGCTCTCTTTAAGGAGGGAATGATGAAATACCCCGTTTTGTGACTATGGGTATTTTGTGATATTATTATAAGTGTTGGGGAGTTATGTTAATGGCCTAAAGTTAATTATAATGGGTACTAGAGTTTGGGGGATCTTTGTGACTTTAATCTAAAAGTTTTAGTGTCTTTTAATGGAGTTTGGGGGAGGTAATTGTCTTTTTGGCTAAGCTAGGGGGGAAAAGTGTCTTTTACCCACAGATTGTATTATTTTGACCCAATATTCTTCCTAAGTAAAGTTTCCAATTCAATTGGGTTTCTTTTTATATGAGTTTGATTTATTCCAAACTCTCACAATCTCCCTATCTCTCTATCTCTCTCTCACGTCTCCCTCACTCTCTCACCCGTCCCTCTCTCTCTCTCGGCTCCCCCTCTCTTTCCCGACGGCAGCAGCAGCAGCCACACCCCCGCCGCCCCCTCTCTCTCTCTCTCCCCGTGCAGGTATCTCTCTCTCTCTCTCTCTCTCTCTCTCTCTCTCTCTCTCTCTTTTTCTTCTTCTCTTTTATTTCTCTCTCTGTCCGGTTCTCTCTCTCTCCGTCCGACCCTCCATGGGCGGCGGGTTTGATTTTTGTCTTCTTTTGTTTCTCTTGTTCTCTTGATCCCTTGCCTACAATTCTTGTATGTAGCATGTAATCTTTAATTTTCAGATTTATATTGTTAGTTTCATCATTCATGAAGTCGTAGGATTAATAATCAAGTTTTGGATTTAATCATGTTCTTAGTTTATGGGAAAACCCTAGTCATGGAAGGGACATTTGATTAAGCAATTTGCATGGTTTGATGATCATAGTATGTGGGTAGTAACCTGATTTGATGTGGGTATTCATGTTGCATTAGGTTTTGTTTGAATACGGGATTAATTAGATGCTTTGGAGAATAGTTGTATGAAAATTGATAATTCTCGTATGGGTACTATGAGTGAAATTGGAAACCTAAAACTAGCATAACTTTTGATCCAGAAATCGAAATTCGGATCCGTTTGAGGCTAAACTTATTATTCAGAGTGTTTTGAATCTAATGAGACTGTTTTTGAGCCATGATCTGCTTGGGAAGTTGGAGTAATAAAATTGGTGAAGATGTGTTAGGTTATGTACACATTAGGTTATAGGATTTTGGGGCAAGATTTTGGGTTTGGTTTTGAAGTATGAATTAAGAGGGATGTTGGGTTGGTGTTAAAAACATAAACTGTCGAGTGTCATATGCATGTAGATAGTATAGCAATTATAGTCAATATAGTGTTTGGATGTCGCGTAGTTAATGCATACCTATGCATGTTTGTTTAGTGGTTCGAGGTTCATTTGTAACTGGATTGATTAGTTAAAAGGGATAAGAAATAGTTCGGTAACGTGCAATGAGTCATTGAGTTTGGGATAACATCGATTTAGTCCTTAGAACATGTAAGAAATTACCTATTTGGACTCCACCTTTGCTAATGGGTAGTGAGAAATTAGTTTCGATGCTAGTTTGTAGTTCAATGTGCCTAAATTTGGGACTCGCCTGAGAAGAGACAGTTTGCGAGAAGGATACGGTGGTGCACCAAACAGAAGTATTGTGCGGTAAAAATAGTGAAAGTGAAAGGAACTTCGAAGTTTAAGTGTTTACTGTATCTATCATGTGAGAAATGAGATTAAAGTTATGTTATAAAAATTCAAAGAGAAGATACTACTGTGTAGTTTAACCACTAAGAATCCGTGTTAAACAAAAGTTAAAGGTGGTCCAAGGGTTTTCACTTGCCCGTGAAATGGTCCACCGACTCGCCAATCGAATCTTTTGCTCTGAAACTTGGCGTATATACAGATTGACTATTTCTGCTGTAGTTTCTTTGTTCATGGGCCGGGTAGGTTGATGTTCAGTTGATCAATTTGTTCTATTTCACTCAATTTGTTGAAAGAAAATTGAGGAATGATCGATTAAGGCCTTTTTTATATCTTCGAATTGCTGATTGGGAATTGTGCAGAAGTTAGCTTGGGTGATTAATTAATGACATACTGAATGCACAGTATGCAACTATTTATGGAGAGTGAAAAAAACTTGTAAATTGCTAAAAAGGTGGACTTGGTATTTTAAGTAGAGACTAACGGGATTCGTCCCTTGTAAATTGCTGGAAAGTTAGGCTTTGTGTATTGTTGTTGCTACATTATTATGTGGATATCATTTGAAAACTAATTGAGATCCTATTATTTGTTCGTGAATCTGACAAAATATCTTATCTTCATTTGCGATGTTAACTTTTTGTACTAAGTTATGTTTATTTCTCTTTTTGGCTACTTGCATTATTCTAGACTAATGTACTTTTCCCTTTTACAATTTTTAGGTTAGTTTTTTTTGTCCAAGCTTTTGATACACAACTAAGGGAAATCGATATAGCTACTTCAGCAGGTAAATCCTGTTATATCTGGAATCTTATATGTACTAACTCACTTCTGCCGGTAAATTACTAAAGGCTGTGTATGTGATATAATGTGCTCTTCCAGAAAGTTAAGAACATAACTGAATGAAAGTGTGTAATGTGGACTAAATACAGGACCTAAATACTCTAGAAGGGGGGGGGGGTTGAATAGCGTATGGAAACTTTTTGCAGAACTTAAAGTTTAACAGGAAAGCTTTGTGTGAAACTCAAATCTCAAGGCCTTGAGATTTTGTAAACTGTCTGAAACTCACTAAGGCAAAATTGTAAGCTTCAAGGCCTTGAGCTGTGAACAATTCCAAACAGCTTTTAAACCCTAGTTTGATTTGAGTTGTGTGCAGCAGATAATAATCAAACAGAAAAGTAAAGAACACAAAGCAATTTACAGAGTTCAGTCCCAATGGACCTAATCTCTGCATGAGGGATCTAATCCCACCAGGATTGGGCAAACACTTCTTATTACTCACACAGAAACAGCCCTAGATCTTCAAGCCTAAGTGATTTCCCTTACACTTATACAGCTTGTGGTTCCAAACCTATCTAGTTCCAGCTACTAACTGTTGAGCTAACAAGAACCTCTTGTTGTTCACTTGAACAACCAACCACTAGGTTAAGTGAGGTTTAAGATAATCTAGAGATACACATATAGAATTACAAGTGAAGAACACAGTATGAAGATAAGCTGTTGAAGCCTGGAAGTGTTCTTCTGGAAAACTGGATTGATTTGATCTTCAGAAGCCTGGAATGAAGCTTGAATGATTGTGTGTTTGAATGGATGATTTCCCACGATTTTCTCACACCTCTCAGAGTATTCTGCAAGCCTCTCTCTTCTTCAAAATTCGAACCAGTCTCTTTTATCCACAGCTGCAACTGATTGAGAGATTTTAGGATCTCAGTTCCTACAAATCGTCCTTCTGTTTTCAACTTAAATTCAAAAAACTTCAAGTGGATATCCGTTGGAGTTTGTTGAGATTGCTCCTGCACGTTTAACAACCCTGCAACAGCACAGAAACACTGCAACAAAAAAATCCAGAAAGCTAACAGTACTAAGACTGTTTGGTGATACAGCTTCTGATAAAACTGTTTAATAAACTTAGAACCATAACCTGCATATCTTCTAAAACATATGAATCATGAAAATACAAGTTTAAGACACTTAGAAGTGAGTAAATAATCACAATACTAAGATTCAAAACCTGCAAGAAAGAATCAATTAAGTTCTGTAAAAACTGTCAGCAGCTCAAGGCATATCTCAAGGCCTTAGAGCTCTGAACCTGCTTCACAGAATTTCAAAGTTAAACCCAGATAACTTTGATTCTTCCTATTCTGATCATCTGCAATTGTGTTAGATATATAAATAGTATAATCCAAAAGTATATATCATAAGCCACTGATTTGCATAATCAAATATCCAATTCTGCAACACAGAAATGTTAGAACACACAACAGGATAAGATAACTCAAGGCTTTGAAGTTTAGTCAATCTCAAGGCCTTGAGATTACTGGAATGCTTTGCTGCTTATGTTTTAGCCTTTTGTCTTTCATCACTCAAAACAATTACCAGCCAAAGCACATTCAGGGATCTTGACTCAACAATCTCCCCCTCGGTGGTATTTCAACCCCGAGTTATCGATCCCACGAGGACAGGCTTGATATTATTTAATTAATAATTTAATTTAGAGTACGGTGCAGGAGGAAGGATTTGATTGATTTTAGAAATTGAAATAAAAACTAATCTAATATTTTTGTATTTTTTTATATTTAAGAAATAAGTTTGGAGAAACTAGGCAATCTCTAGATCACCTAGGGCTGTAGACGATTTTCGGATTATCTGAGCAACACGTTAGCTATATTCTAACTAAGCCGGGTAACAGCGTTGACTATCTCCTATCGGTCTCAAGTCATTCTACCTCACGGTAGACTACAATCTCCTATCGGTCTCTTGTGTCTACCGGTCTGTTCTAGTAGGTTTAACGACATGCACGAAAACGGGTCCTGTCGGTCCACCGTTGCACGAAACAGTCGAATTTCACCTACCGAATCTACCACAACTAGCCAATCCTAACACGTCTCTTCTCAGTCTCAGTGATACGGGATTGATGCTCATATCTCATCCTAGCTATTTAAAGTCACTGTCGCGCACTTCACTAGCCAACTAACGGTTCCGGTTAATTACTCCATCCCCATTAAGAATTAAGCATAAATTATGAACAATTGACTTAGAACTTAATCAACTTTAAGCAGGATTCATCCTATGAGCAAACCCTAGTTCATTGATTATCAATTCCTATCTTAGTCGTGTCAATATACTATGATCCTTAAAGAGATTCAAGAACTAACATCCATTCAATAGAAGAAATCAATAAGCATGAAACAAATATTAAGAATCCGTAAAAAATTCATCGTCTACATAACCCTAGGCTCTCTAGAGAAGCCTAACAATGGATTTTAGCTAATAGTAATCAACCAAACAAAAATTACAAGTTTCTTCAATGGAGGAGGAATCCTCCTCTTGACCCCCGTCTCTCCTCTTCCTCCTTGCGTGAGTGATGATTAATAGATGAAAAAAGTGTCTCCTTGAATCAATATTACGTGTATTAATTATTCCCCTACTAGGTTAGGAAATAACATAACACTAAACGACGTAGTTTTGGCTAAAAAACAAGCAAAATCGTACATCTAGCTTCAGCAGATCGCACGATCTCCTTTCTCTGATCGTGCGATCTTGGTTGATCCTACGATCACAGAGGTGATCTTACACTTCAGTGAGTTTTCTTTTTTTCTTCCTTCGAGTATTGGCTATGTCTCGCATCTGATCGCACGATCACATATTTTGATCCAGCGATCTACTTCTGATCCTAGGATCAACTTTTGATCTTGCAAGTCAGTGAGTTTCCCCTTTTTTTCTTCCGCTAAATTTTTTTAAGTCTTCTCTTCTATTCTTCATTGGGGGTGTTAAGTGTCATTACCCAAACTTATGAAAATGACACTTTAACCCCCTTTTTCCATCTTTGTCCTCTTTTCTTCCAATTTCTTCCTCTCCCAAGCTTCCGCATATGTTCTGAAGTTCGTTTTCCTCCTCCTCTTGATCCATGAGCACTGTTTTCTGTCCAACACAACACGAAAACACCCCGTGCGATCAAAAGTGACAAAATAAATGTAAATAATGTGAAAAACACCCAGATTAACACTTTATCACTCAAAGCTAAACTTATCCAATTTCCTCAAGTTCCCAGTGTATTTCTAATATATTCAACCCGTAAACTACACAAAACGGTACACAAACGTAGAAGAAATATAACTCTAATATAGAGTTATCATGCAGCAGCAACTTGCTTAACCCTAGTCTTCTTCTCAGAAGGTTTGGTCTTTTCTTGTACTCCTTCAGTTGGTTTCTTCTGGCTTTCCTGAGTTGATTTCCCTTTTTCCTCTTCAGTAGCCTTTTTCTTTTCTCCCCCTTTCTTCTTCTCTGACCTAGGTTGATCACCACCCTGAGTCTCCTGTTGTGGATAAACACTTGAGCCTTCATCTCCCTTCTCTGTCCTTGAATTATTTGCAGGAGGGGTATCCTCATGCAAGCTTTGAATATTTTCTGAATCTGAATCAGAAATCACTATCTTCTCCTTCTTGTTTGCTCTCTTCTTGGATCTTCCAGAGGGCTTCCCCTGTTGCTGAATTCTGGCTGATTTGCGCTCCATTTTAGGGTTTAGGGTTTTGAGAATAGAATGTGATTGAGAGGAATTGAGAGAGAGAGAGAGAGAGAGAGAGAGAGAGTAGTCGCAGAAAATTGGAAGAGAATGAGAAGAAAAATCCTTAACTTTCAGCTTAAGTAGGTTGAAAAGGATGAGTCATAAAAGAACTCTGCAATATCTACATGCAAAAATAGAATCTTGATAAATCATTTTGGGATATTTTAGAAAATTCTCTGAGTAATTCAAATATTATACAGTTATCTAAAAAGATAAGATATAATATTTGATGATCCATTTTTGTAAAAAAAATTACAGATATTATCAAGACCTGGAGAACAATCTCAAGGCCTTGAGATTTTCTGTAGTTAGAGAAACTTCAAAGCTTTGAGCTATACTTTCAAGGCTTCAGAAAGTATAATCTCAAGGCTTTGAGATTCCAGCACATATACACATATAAGTACTAATACTCCCCCTAAACCAATGCATCACTGTTTAACATCCCCAATTCAAGCCTTAGAGATGAAAACCTATCATCTAGCAGAGGTTTAGTGAAAATATCAGCAATCTGCATTGAGGTAGAGATAAAATTTAAAACAACATCACCTTGTTCTGCATGATCTCTAAGGAAATGATGTCTCACATCTATGTGCTTTGTCCTTGAGTGCTGAACTGGATTCTTAGAGATTGAAATAGCACTTGTATTGTCACAATGAATTGGCACATTTCTGAAGTTGTAGCCAAGATCTCTAAGTTGCTGAGCAATCCATAACACTTGTGAACAGCAAGCATCTGCTGCAATATATTCAACTTCTGCAGTTGATAATGCTACAGAATTTTGCTTTTTGGAATGCCAACTGATCAATGAAGATCCAAGAAATTGACAGCATCCAGAAGTACTTTTCCTGTCTACTTTATATCCTTCAAAATCTGCATCTGAATAGCCACTCAACATAAAATATCTTCTTGGATACCAAAGCCCTAAGTCTCTGGTTCCATTCAAATATCTAAAAATTCTTTTAACTGCAGTTAGATGACTTTCCTTAGGATCTGCTTGAAATCTAGCACACATACAGACACTGAACATAATGTCAGGTCTGCTAGCAGTTAAATATAATAGTGATCCAATCATACCTCTGTATTCCTTCTGATTCACACTCTTACTAGTTGAATCTTTTTCTAAAGAGAGTGATGAACTCATAGGGGTCTTAAGCACCTTGGACTGTGACATGTTGTACTTATTCAATAAGTCCTTGGTATATTTTCCTTGATGCACAAAAATTCTTTTCTTCATTTGTAATATATGAAGTCAAAGAAAGAAATTTAGTTCACCCATTAGGGTCATCTCAAACTCCCTGCACATCAGACTAGAAAACTCTTTTGAAAGAGCATCATTAGTAGAACCAAATAATAAATCATCCACATAAATCTGAACAACTAACAGATCACTTTGTTGATGTTTAATGAAAAGAGTTTTGTCAACTAAGACTCTTCTGAAATTGTTTTCAAGTAGAAATTTTGAAAGTCTGTCATACCAAGCCCTTAGAGCTTGTTTTAAACCATAAAGAGCTTTGTCCAGTTTATAAACATGATCAGGAAAATTTTCATCTTCAAAACCAGGAGGTTGTGCTACAAAAACATATTCTTGTAAATATCCATTTAGAAAGGCACATTTAACATCCATTTGATAAAGCTTTATGTGATTGTGAGATGCAAATGCAAGAAGTATTCTAATAGCTTCTAACCTGGCTACACGAGCAAAAGTCTCCTCATAATCTATACCTTCTTCCTGATTATATCCTGGAGCTACCAGTCTGGCTTTATTTCTTACCACTTTGCCATTCTCATCAAGCTTGTTTCTGAATACCCATCTGGTTCCAATAACTGATTTCTCTTTAGGTCTGGGGACCAGATTCCAAAACTTGTTCCTTTCAAACTCATTTAGCTCACTCTGCATTGCAATAATCCATTCTGCATCTTCCAGAGCTTCCTTGGTATTCTTAGGCTCAATCAAAGATACAAATGCACTAAAAGCACATAAGTTCTTTAACTGTCCTCTTGTCTGCGTTCCAGTTGATGGATCTGATATAATGTTGTCAGCTGGATGGTCTGCAAGGTACTTAAACTTCTTTCTTGGTACCCAGGAGTATTCTCCTTCAAGGCTTTGAGTCCTTGAAACAGTAGAGGGAGCATCATAGAAAGTTTCAGCTTCTGTCTCAAGGCTTTGAGATTTTGGTTCAGCAGGAGGTTCAAGGCCTTGAGATTCTGCTGATTGATTATGTACATTAGTTTTGCCTTTGTCTTCTTTCACAGCATCATCTTTGATTCATGCTTGTTCAAATCTAGATCTGCAAAACTTTCACTCGGAGAATCCTTAGTACTTTCATCAAAAATTACATGAATGCTCTCTTCCACAATCTTGGTTTTTCTATTATAAACTCTATAAGCTTTGCTAGTTTGAGAATATCCAAGAAATACACCTTCATCACTTCTAGCATCAAACTTACCAATATTGTCTCTACCATTATTATGCACAAAACAGATACAACCAAATGGCTTGAAATAAGAAACAGTAGGCTTTCTCCCTTTAAACAGTTCATAGGGAGTCTTTTTCAAAATAGGTCTGATCAAGCATCTATTCAGCACATAATTGGCAGTGTTAACAGCTTCTGCCCATAAAAACTTTGGCATATTACTTTCAAGAAGCATGGTTCTGGACATATCCTCAAGTGTCCTATTTTTCCTTTCAACTACTCCATTTTCCCGTGGAGTTCTAGGTGCAGAAAAGTTGTGTGAAATGCCATGCTTTGCACAAAACAAATCAAAGTCAAGTTGATCAAACTCTCTACCATGATCACTTATAATGGATGCAACATGTAAGTTTTTCAAAGTTTGAAGCTCTTTGCACAATCTAGAAAACTCAGATAAAGCTTCAGTTTTGTCTCTAATAAACATCACCCAAGTAAATCTAGAATAATCATCAATTATAACAAGCATATACCTTTTACCTTTTGGGGTCTGAACTCTCATAGGACCACACAAGTCCATATGCAGCAATTCTAAGGGTCTAGAAGTACTCACAAAGTTCTTTGGCTTAAATGAGCTTCTGGTCTGTTTATCTTGTACACATGCCTTGCAAACCTCATCATCTGAAAATTTCTGTGATGGTAAACCTCTTACCATGTTCTTTGAGATGAGTTTATTCAAAGTATGTATACTAATATACCCAAGCTTTCTGTGCCAAAGCTTTGAATCTTCCTTCAAGGCCTTGAGGCATTTTAGCTTGTCACCTGCAACACTGTTAGTATTCATAGCATATAGATTATATGATCTAGGAGCAGTGAGTATGCAATCACCAGATTTCTCATCTTGCACCACACATTTCTCCTTGTCAAATACAGCTTTATAACCTTTATCACATAACTGAGAGATACTAAGCAAATTATACTTAAGTCCATCTACCAGATAAACATCAGATATAGAATTTGTAGAACCATTACCAATACTACCTATACCAATGATATTGCATTTTGCTTTGTCACCAAGTGTGATTGTTCCTCCAGATTTTTCTGTAAGTTCAGTAAAGAGAGACCTCTTTCCACTCATATGTCTGGAACATCCACTGTCTAAAATCCATTTCTGATCTTTCAAGGCCTTGGTGACATCCTGCAAAAAACAAATCATTGCCTCAACAGGCTGTTAGACCAAGTGCAGAACTTTGAGTCATACTCAGAATCAGCCATATTTGGTGGCCTAATTCGTTTTGGAACCCAAATCTGCCTAACCTGTCCCTTAAGTTGATAAGGATAAGTATTCCTCATAATGTGAGGTTTTGATCTTCTGAAGGGACAAGTTAATCTCACATGACCAAGTTTTCCACAGTAATGACATTTTGGAGAATGTCTGCTACCAGATTTGACAAAAGTAGTTTGGCCTTTCTTTGGAAAATTTGGATTATAGCCAATCCCACTTTTATGTATTGATTTCAGACTTCCTCCAAGAATGAGATTTAGATTATGTTCTGAGCCTGTAAACTTAGCTAGGACGTTCTTTGACTCTTGAAGTTTCTCAGTCAAAGAGCAGATCTGTTGTTCTAAATTCTCAGAATGAGTCTTTAGATCAGCATATCTTTCAGTTAAAAGAGTGTTTTGATCAACAACCTCTTTTATCTGTGCCTTCAAGACTTTGAACCTGCTGTCCAAGGCCTAGAAGTTCTTTTCCAGCTTTTTCTTAGAAACTTCAACAGTTTTGTTTGAAAATACTAGGTCCAGGTTTTCTTTTACCTGCTCATGAATCTTAATCTTCAAAGCAGAAATCTCATTTCTATAACTTTCCTCATTCAGAAACATACTTTTGAGAATTTCAGGAAGTACATCAGAAGGACTAGCAAGTAAATTTTTTACCATGTCTTCAATGTGTCTGTCTGATGAACTTTCCTCATTATGCTTTGACATGAAGCATAAGTTTGCTTGCTCTTCTTCTGTGTCTGAGTCACTTGATGAATCAGAATCACTCCAAGAAGCCATCATGGCTTTCTTCTTTCTGTTGTCACCATCCTTTTTCTGAAAGTTCATGTTCTTCTTCTTTTATGGACAGTCCCTTACTAAATGATCTGCACCACCACACTCAAAAAAATTCATTACTTTAGTTTCATGTGACTGTGATGAAGATTTATCTTTGTAATCCTTGCTGCCTGAAGGTTTTAATCTCTCTCTGTTGTAATCCCTGTTACCAGAGTTTCTTTTCTTTTTGAGAATCCTGGCCAAGGCCTTGGAGATCAATGCTAAAGCCTCTTCATCATCAGGTTCCTCCTCATTCTCAAGGCTTTTAGACTTTTCACTGTCTTTTGCCTTAAGTGCTAGGTTCCTAATATTTTAACTCAAATCACCTTCCACATCCTTCATGGACATTTCATGAGTGAGCAGCTTTCCTTGTAGATCATCTAGCTGAAGAAGGCTCAAGTCCTGAGCTTCCTCAATGGCTGTTGTCTTTCGCTCCCACTTGGCTTTTGGAAAAATTCTCAGAATCTTTCTGACCTTCTCTTCATTTGAGAACTTCTTTCCCAATGACTCCAGGTTGTTCATGTTGGAATTGTGCCCTAGAGGCAATCAATTAATTGTGACATTTATGGATTTACGATTCATTATGTTATCGATATAGAGATATGTTAACATGAATGAAGTCCTTAGAATATAAATGTTATATTCTTAAATATCCCTAGTCAATTATAATGATTAATGGGACAATCATCTATAGACTAGTATGGGGTTGGATTGATATGGAGATATCATGATCCAACACATGGGTATGCATTAGGAGTAATGGCATACTGGATTGACCCATCTCCGAGAAGGCTACATACACGTTATGTTAAGTCACAAGCGCTTCTCGCGGTGCAATGGTATTGTCATCCTTAGACTTGAAGTCACTAGATATTCTAGTTGTGGATTATTGTGATTTTGGTAGCGTTAAACGCTACACCGTAACTGGGTAGTTATAAAGGCGTGTACTGGATACAATAAGAAGCAAGCTTAGAGATCGTAGTGGACGTAGATAGAATTTGTCCCTCCCACATAACGGGAGCAAATATCCTAGGCCACTCGAGGGATAGTGCTTATAAAATGTCTGGCCAGACTCAAATAAATCAATATGGGATATTGATGTTATTTGCACGAATACGGCTTTCCCAGGATCGAGAAACTATGGATTGGATATACGAGTGTGACTTGTATGTCTCGTGTCCAATCCGGATATTGGGACAAAGGGATGAGACAATTACTTGCACAAGGTTTGTCATGATGACTATTCTATTTGTTGGCTAGAATGGATGTCTTGCTAGAGGCCGCTCCATATTAGTAAATTGTTACTACCAACTAAATAGAACCTATGGGGTCACACGCCATATAGGGGTGAACTAGGCATGGGAAATAATTAATTAATATAATTAATTAATTAAAAGGATCAAATCGCAACAACTTGCTAACTTAGTAGGACTAATATGCAAGTTGGCATAATTCATGTAGAGACATGATTAGGATTTGCCAAGGTGGCCTAATTCATGTAGAGACATGATAAGGATTAATTTGCTAATAGAACTAATCCATGTATTGACATGATAAGGACTATTTTTCAAAAAGGGACTAATCCGAACTTGAGTAGGATTATGAGGGGTTCTTTATGTAGTAGGACAAGGAGTTGTTGGACTATATAAAGAACACTCCTAGCTTATTTTTCTCTCTACACAACACACATCTATATGATAGAAGAAAGGAGAGAACAAAGCAAGGAGAGAGAGAAAGTCCCAAAAGAGGGCCGAACCCCCTTTATGGGACCGCCCCCTACCCGTCGGCCAAAGGGAGAGCCGCCCCACCTTTGGCACTCCATTGTTGGCGATTCCTTCTTCCTCCTCCATTCTTCCTAGCTAGCACATGGATTTGGAGGATTTAGATCTCACCTCTAGGCGTGGATCAACCGTAGAGACGTGACACTATTCGCGTTTGAAGTCATCAAAGGAGAACCCTAAGGTGTGTTATTGATTTCTAACCCTTACCATCGTTATGTCTCTTGACTTGTGATCCTTGGAGGGTTTTGCATGGTTTATGATTGTTTGTGTTTCCGTTGCGCATCCATGAATCAAAACCCTACAGTGGTATCAGAGCCACATGTCGTAGAGCATAAACGTGGTTTATGTGTTACTTTTAGTTGTTTTACACCTTAATTTGATTGTTTATCGCGTAAAACAAGACAAATAAAGCATGGGATGCAATTTGTCAATGATCTATCATAACAAGATCTAATTTTTGCATTAGATGCATGAATTGGTGAGTTTGAGAAATTTTAGGATCTTAGATCTAGGGTTTGGGCATCCTTGGGGAAGAAGGAGTTCTCCCAAAACAAGGAAACAACCAATCTTGGGCACCAAGCAAGGGAGTTGTTTTGGAAACAACTCCCTCAAGGAGGTTCGCCCCCCCCCTAGGGACCGCCCCCCTTGCTTGTCGCCCAAGCTTGGCCGCCCTAGGGGCCGGGCGGCCCTAACCCGCGGCCTAGGCTTGTGGGTTTTGGGCCGGGCCGGCCCTAGGGCCTTGTGGTTCATCTTGTTGGGCCCGAGCAATTTGATTGTTGGGCCCATGGACCGTTTTAACCCTAGAACATCCTAAAATCAATTAAAATTGACCAAGCGCGTTAAAATTGGATTTTAACTGTTTATGTGCAAATGGCATGGTGATTGGATATGGCCTTAGGATGTGGTTTAATGTGGATGTTTAATTTTGTGGTTTGGTTTTACGGCCTGCGAGCTGATCAATTAATTGTAATAATTAATTAGGGTTTTATGGCCTGCGTGCCATTTTTTTTCTCAACTTGTGAGATTTATTTTATTTAGTATAGATATTAGCTAGTGCTAGATAAAGTAGATTGTTAGCCAAGATTGAAGAAAAGAAGCCCAAAGCCAAAGAAGCCACAAAAGATGGAGCATGGAGCATGGAGCATTCCACAAGGACTATGAAGGATGGACCAAAAGATCAAGACGCATGGAGATGTGCTTGTTTAGGGTTCATAGATAATTCCATTGGCTTGGAATTATCTTAGTCTAGAAAAGGCCATATCCACATCACGTTTAATTTTTGTTTTGTGGTTGTTTACTTTATTGTCTTATTATTTTGTGGTTGGTGTATGGTTGATGCATGCAATTAGGATAATAAGATAATTAGACAACCCGGATCTATTATTTGGAGTTGTGCCCAAACTCAAATAGATAGATTAGTTGATATTGATCAACAAAACAATTAAAAATTGAATTTAAAATCCCTCAAAATTCAAATATTGTGTTCTTGCCTTCTCGTTATTTAAACACTCATTATCATCATTATTTATCAAGTTCGTGCGTGCCAAAGCAGGGCGACTTGGTTCATAATGATGGAATGCGATGGCACGTAACAATGTGCAATTGTTTAAATAAGAGGTTGAACACAACTGGGCTATTAATATGATTAAGAAACCTAGAGGCAATCAATTGGGATTATCCATATGGATGGATAAATAAGGAGTTATTTGCCCAATTGAACCAAGAGTTGCATATGGGATGCAAATGGAATTGTTCCTACCTAAAGTAGTCAAATTATGGGTGACTTGCCAAAGCAAGCTCATAAGGAGATGAAACATGGATCTTGGCCCACTAGAAAAAATACGGATATTTTCCGCATTAATATCTTGAGGGTTATTAATCCGTAGTAAAATAGTGGGAGCTATATTTAACAATTTAAATCCTTGTTGAATATAGTTATACGTCACAAACTTTGCATAATCCTATTATGTTGAATACCCATGGCATTAAACAAATAAAAACGCGACTCTATCTATTTCCTAGACTGGTATAAAATTGAGAATTGTTCTCAAATAAAAGAGAAATTGTTGTACATCGTAGAACATAAAGATCTCTTCCTACCAACTACCAAAACACATTAAAACCTAATGGAAGGGACATCAAAGAATGGTTCTTCTGATGTGACTTGCCTCATGTTAGCTGCCATGGACTCTGAGCTCTAGAGGCAAGAAGAGAGATATGGAGAAGTATGATATGATCATACATTGGAAGAAGCTCTTCCAAAAGAGCGAGCTAGACATGAAAGGTTTGAAGTGTTGCTCCACGTTGCGTTATGCAAATAAGCTAATTCAATATGATTGAAACATTAGTGAATGGGAATTATCTATGAGATAGATAAAGAATAAACGGTTATTTACCCAAGTGGACCAAGAATTGCATTGGATGCAATTATAGTTTTGTTTTAAAGTTGATTTACTCAATATGATTGAAAAATCACTAAACAAAACACTAATAATGGGCATGGGCAAAGCTGTTAATGGTTAACAGCATGGGTAAGGGCAAATGGTTTGCGCCGACCCCATGGGTATAAAGCATGTCTGTTGCTAAAACCAAGTTGCCTCGAAGTCCCATAGGTGGTGTAGAGGAAGAGAGACTACCCAAAGTACATGGAAGTAAATAATAAAGGAATTATGAATTCCGATTTGGGTATTTTTGTTATAAAATTCAATGTGTCTCTCTCATCATCAAGAGTATATGATACTAGATGAGGATCTCACATTTATAGAAATGTGGAGGATCTCAAGAGACAAAGACAATTGGATAAGGAAGAAATAATCCTACACGTGGGGCTATGAAGCAAAGGGTTGCTGAAAAGCCATAGGGAATTATTTCTACCTTTAAGAAATTGTTCATGAATTAGACAAAAGCGATAATGTCCCTACTATGAGTAGGACCATTATTCATAGTTTCTTGTTTGGACACGAAAGCTCCTTATCATAATAAAAGGACAAATGTTGTTCCATTTATTATGGTATGCATTATTGTAATGCAATTTTGTCTAAGTGGATTCTATATCCATGATCATGATAATTTCATCTATAACATTAATACCTAGAGGTTTGCATATAATGATATGAAATTCACTTATCTTTAGCATTATCGTTTAGGCCCCATAAATAAGAGATACATATCTAGAACCCTATGAGGATGGATTTCTGGAACTCATTTGATTATTGAATCATATGAGACATGTAAGACTTATTAGGCAAATATATGATCTTTTGGGAATCATACATATTGATGTATGAAGGCCGCTAAGCATAGATGCTAAAGATGGGTTTTCAGTACTTCATCATATTTACTGATAGGATCAGGTAAATATGGATTTGTGTATCTTATGAAGAAACAAGTCAGAATCCTTTGAATTGTTCAAAGAATTCAGGAATGAAGTAGAGAACCAGCTTGGCAAAAGTATTAGGGCTCTACGATTGGATCGTAGAAGAGAGTACTTGAGCCAAGAGTTTGACAAGAATCTATGGGAGTATTGGATATGATCCAAAACTCGCTCCACCTAGCACGTCACATGAGTTTGACGTGTCTAAGAGGAGAGTTCAAACCATGTAGGACACAGTTCGGTCCAAGATGAGTCAAACAAAACTCCCAGTTTACTTTTGGGACTATGTTCTAATTACAACAAATTTCGCCCTTAACCTTGTTCCATCAAAAACGGATTATGAATAACGCCATATGAGATATGGACTAGGAAAGTGTCCTAGTGTGTCATTCATAAAGATTTGGGGTTATGAAGTTTATGTAAAAGAGTTTACAACTAAACTTGGACCCAAGTCGGATAAATGTTTTGTGGGATATCCTGAAAAGGATATTATTTCTACAACCCAATCGAGAACAAACTGTTTGTTGCTCGAACTACAGTGTTTCTAGGTAGAGATTGTCTCTAAGAGAAACAGTGGGAGGACAGTAGAACTTGAAAAGTTCAAGAACCATAATAGAACATTGATCTATTTGATGGAACATGAGCAGGATCACAAGATGTTGTGGAGCAACTTACTCAGATAACACAAGAACCTCGTAGGTCAGGTAGGATATGTCAAGGGACTAGAGAAATAAGGATTTCTCATAACCCCTGATATATTACTCATCAAGATGAGCCTACAACCTATGAAATGGCCACGTGTAGCCATGCTCTCAGAAATGGCTTGGAGCCATGGGATACAAAATGGAATCCATGTATACCAACGAAGTATGGACTTTGTTGGAACCACCTAAAAGGTGCAAGTGGGTTATGAGGAAACCAACATGGATGGTAATATGATTACCTATAAGGGAAAATTAGCAGGAAAGGGATTTCATGTGAGTTCATAGTATAGACTATGACGAAATCTTTCCCAGTTGTGATGCTTCAATCCATTCGTATCTTGCTTGTAGCAATCTGTCTATAGATTGAATCAAGCTTCTAGGAGTTGGACTCTTCAAATTCATGATGCAATCAAAGGAGTTTGGTTCCATCAAAATTGAAGATGATACTTGTGTTTACAAGAAGGTTAGTGGGAGCACAGTTATTTTTCTGGTCTTGTATGTGGAGACATACTTAATCATTGGGAATGTTGCCCCTACTTAGCAGTCTTACGTAGATTGACTAGGGAGTTGACTTTCTAATGGTAGACTTAAGCGAAGCAACTTGTGAAGATCTATTGAGGTAGATCAAGATGGTTGTATAGCTTAGGTCATAGTACATAAATTGACAAAGGTGTTGAAATGGTTCAACGTGAAAAGAATATTGATTCTTACCCATGTCACATGGAATTAGTCTTCGAAAGGCTAATTGTCTTTCCAATTAGATTGGGAATAGACCGTATGAATAAGATTCATGAGATACGCCATGTTATGTACTAGGCCAGATGTGTCATAAAGCATGATACAAAGATACCAGTCATATCCGGGTGAGAGTCACTGGATAAAATATCAAGATTATCCTTTAGTACTTGAGAAGCACTAAGGATGAATTATTGATAAATAGATAATATGAAGAGTTTGCTGTAAGGGGTTACAGTGATGCGAACTTCAAATCTGACAAAGAAGATTTCACATTATAAGTCAAGTTTTGAGTTTTGCCTTAGTGGGAGCGACTGTGAGCTGGAAAGGTTCCAGGCAAGATTCAGTCACTGATTCTAACATAGAGGACTGAGTAAATTAATACATAAGATGCATTTACTCAGAATATTCAATCTCAATCAAATTGTTGATAGAGGAGATGTGAATATTTGCAAAGCACCAGCGGATGTCTCGCCTATACGCAGCGTAAGCGTGGAAGGCCGCGCCAGATCAATAGGCATATGATGCAGGAGATTGACTCTAGTGCAAGTGGGAGACTGTTGGAATTGTGCCCTAGAGGCAATCAATTAATTGTGACATTTATGGATTTACGATTCATTATGTTATCGATATAGAGATATGTTAACATGAATGAAGTCCTTAGAATATAAATGTTATATTCTTAAATATCCCTAGTCAATTATAATGATTAATGGGACAATCATCTATAGACTAGTATGGGGTTGGATTGATATGGAGATATCATGATCCAACACATGGGTATGCATTAGGAGTAATGGCATACTGGATTGACCCATATCCGAGAAGGCTACATACACGTTATGTTAAGTCACAAGCGCTTCTCGCGGTGCAATGGTATTGTCATCCTTAAACTTGAAGTCACTAGATATTCTAGTTGTGGATTATTGTGATTTTGGTAGCGTTTAACGCTACACCGTAACTGGGTAGTTATAAAGGCGTGTACTGGATACAATAAGAATCAAGCTTAGAGATCGTAGTGGACGTAGATAGAATTTGTCCCTCCCACATAACGGGAGCAAATATCCTAGGCCACTCGAGGGATAGTGCTTATAAAATGTCTGGCCAGACTCAAATAAATCAATATGGGATATTGATGTTATTTGCACGAATAAGGCTATTCCCAGGATCGAGAAACTATGGATTGGATATACGAGTGTGACTTGTATGTCTCGTGTCCAATCCGGATATTGGGACAAAGGGATGAGACAATTACTTGCACAAGGTTTGTCATGATGACTATTCTATTTGTTGGCTAGAATGGATGTCTTGCTAGAGGCCGCTCCATATTAGTAAATTGTTACTACCAACTAAATAGAACCTATGGGGTCACAAGCCATATAGGGGTGAACTAGACATGGGAAATAATTAATTAATATAATTAATTAATTAAAAGGATCAAATCGCAACAACTTGCTAACTTAGTAGGACTAATATGCAAGTTGGCATAATTCATGTAGAGACATGATTAGGATTTGCCAAGGTGGCCTAATTCATGTAGAGACATGATTAGGATTAATTTTCAAATAGAACTAATCCATGTATTGACATGATAAGGACTATTTTGCAAAAAGGGACTAATCCGAACTTGAGTAGGATTATGAGGGGTTCTTTATGTAGTAGGACAAGGAGTTGTTGGACTATATAAAGAAAACTCCTAGCTTATTTTTCTCTCTACACAACACACATCTATATGATATAAGAAAGGAGAGAACAAAGCAAGGAGAGAGAGCAAGTCCCAAAAGAGGGCCGAACCCCCTTTATGGGACCGCCCCCTACCCGTCGGCCAAAGGGAGAGCCGCCCCACCTTTGGCACTCCATTGTTGGCGATTCCTTCTTCCTCCTCCATTCTTCCTAGCTAGCACATGGATTTGGAGGATCTAGATCTCACCTCTAGGCGTGGATCAACCGTAGAGACGTGACACTATTCGCGTTTGAAGTCATCAAAGGAGAACCCTAAGGTGTGTTATTGATTTCTAACCCTTACCATCGTTATGTCTCTTGACTTGTGATCCTTGGAGGGTTTTGCATGGTTTATGATTGTTTGTGTTTCCGTTGCGCATCCATGAATCAAAACCCTACAGTTCACCACATCAGTGAATCTTTTGAACATTTCCTTGATGGTCTCATCTGAATTCATCTTGAACAACTCATATTGCCTCAGAAGAATGTTGATTTTTGTCTGCATAACTTGGATGGTTCCTTCATATGTCACCACCAGTTTATCCCACACTTCTTTGGCACTCTTGCAGTTTGACACTCTGTTGAACTCATCTGCATTTAAAGCATAGTATAGCAAATTCATAGCCTTGTAATTTTTGGATATCTTTTCCAGTTCAGTGAATGAAAGATTTTCTTCAGACTTGACAGTTCTGACTCCATCAATTGTAGTGTAGTACTCATGAGGACCATTCTGAACTATTGACCATAGTTCCATGTCTTGATCTATGATAAACATCTTCATCAATGCCTTCCAATGCATGAAGTTGTCACCACAGAATAATGGAGGTCTGTTGGCTGCCCTTCCTTGTGAGAATCCACCATCTCCTACATTACTCATAGTCACCAGATTGTTAGATCTAAAAACAGTGACACAAGCTCTGATACCAATTGAAAGTGTGTAATGTAGACTAAATACAGGACCTAAATACTCTAGAAGGGGGGGGGGTTGAATAGAGTATGGAAACTTTTTGCAAAACTTAAAGTTTAACGGGAAAGCTTTGTGTGAAACTCAAATCTCAAGGCCTTGAGATTTTGTAAACTGTCTGAAACTCACTAAGATAAAATTGTAAGCTTCAAGGCCTTGAGCTGTGAACAATTCTAAACAGCTTTTAAACCCTAGTTTGATTTGAGTTGTGTGTAGCAAATAATAATCAAACAGAAAAGTAAAGAACACAAAGCAATTTACAGAGTTCAGTCCCAATGGACCTAATCTCTGCCGGAGGGATCTAATCCCACCAGGATTGGGCAAACACTTCTTATTACTCACACAGAAACAACCATAGATCTTCAAGCCTAAGTGATTTCCCTTAAACCTATACATCTTGTGGTTCCAAACCTATCTAGTTCCAGCTACTAACTGTTGAGCTAACAAGAACCTCTTGTTGTTCACTTGAACAACCAACCACTAGGTTAAGTGAGGTTTAAGATAAACTAGAGATACACATATAGAATTACAAGTGAAGAACACATTATGAAGATAAGCTGTTGAAGCCTGGAAGTGTTCTTCTAGAAAACTGGATTGATTTGATCTTCAGAAGTCTGGAATGAAGCTTGAATGATTGTGTGTTTGAATGGATGATTTCCCACGATTTTGTCACACCTCTCAGAGTATTCTGCAAGCCTCTCTCTTCTTCAAAATTCAAACCAGTCTCTTTTATCCACAGCTGCAACTGATTGAGAGATTTTAGGATCTCAGTTCCTACAAATCCTCTTTCTGTTTTCAACTTAAATTCAAACAGCTTCAAGTGGATATCCGTTGGAGTTTGTTGAGATTGCTCCTGCACATTTAACAACCCTGCAACAGCACAGAAACACTGCAACAACAAAATCCAGACAACTAACAGTACTAAGACTGTTTGGTTATACAGTTTCTGATAAAACTGTTTAATAAACTTAGAACCATAACCTGCATATCTTCTAAAACATATGAATCATGAAAAAACAAGTTTAAGACACTTAGAAGTGAGTAAATAATCACAATACTAAGAGTCATAACCTGCAAGAAAGAATCAATTAAGTTCTGTAAAAACTGTCAGCAACTCAAGGCATATCTCAAGGCCTTGGAGCTTTGAACCTGCTTCACAGAATTTCAAAGTTAAACCCAGATAACTTTGATTCTTCCTGTTCTGATCATCTGCAATTGGGTTAGATATATAAATAGTATAATCCAAAAGCATATACCATAAACCACTGATTTGCATAATCAGATATCCAATTCTGCAACACAGAAACGTTAGAACACACAGCAGGATATGATAACTCAAGGCTTTGAAGTTTAGTCAATCTCAAGGCCTTGAGATTACTGGAATGCTTTGCTGCTTATGTCTTAGCCTTTTGTCTTTCATCACTCAAAACAATTACCAGCCAAAGCACATTCAGGGATCTTGACTCAACACTGAACACTCAAGTGATTTATTGACGGATCACGAAATAGGATTCCAAGTCCATCAGTAGGAATGTAGGATGGCACAGGAGAAAGAGAACTCATAACCACAAACAAGTAGAGCAGTAGGTCAGGGCAGTTCACATAGGCGTAGAGAAATGGTGTTCTACTGCCTCCATTGCGTGAAACTCTGTTGTGTATTCACTCTCATGAACAGTTAGTAAATTGAGGGTTGAAAGTTTATGCAAGACTCTCTTAACTGATCAAGATTTTGGTATGTAAAATTATAATATTACACTTATTTAACACATCCTCCATAAACCATTTTTCACGCACCATTTTCCAAAAAGAACAGTTCCGACATAGACAAGCACCAACCTTTTGTTTTGTAGGACAGTTGATTGGTGGGTTACATGGAACAGGCAAAGGAAGTAGTAGTTTCTCATCCGGTAGCCTGGAATGAACCGATAAGGCAAGATGATTACATCCGTTTTAAGATGTATACACCACTTCAATGATTACCAGTGTTGTCTATCCTTTTGATCATACCTGTGTTATTCACTTTCTCAGTAACTTATCCGGTAGCCTGGAATCCACTTTGGTTTTCCAGTCTTCCTAACATTGTTTTGGATTTCAGTAGGACTTATTTTTCTGGCAACTTTAGACTACAATTTGTATTGTTCAGTTGAAAGTGCTCTGCTTTATTTATCTAACATAACTATCATTGTAATAACTGCAGTTTCCTCCACAGTGACACCATTTGAATACGACTTTTGTGTCAGAATAGGGAAATGGAACTAGGATCCCTGGACGATTGTCTCTTGTAGACAATGGTTAAGAAAGTTAGTTTACTAAGCCATTTTAAAAACATAAATATCACCATGGGTAGTAAAGATAGTCGCCCACATCTTTTATTTAGATATTCGTATATATTAGTTTCATGACGTTATACAGCAAACGAATAACTCTCTGAAAGAAACCTGTAATATTTCTCTCTTGACCAGGATGACTTTTACAAGAGTTACAATTTTTTTACCTCTGGATCAGCTACCAGTTTCTATTGGAATTGTCTGTCGAAAAGTTACTCTTCCCTTTGCCTTCGAAGTATTGGGATCTGGTAAGTAGCAACTCTTCTAATAGAATATTTTGTTGAATCAGAATACTAAAACATTTGTCAATATATGCAGTGACGCTTAGCTTACAGTGGCAAGAACTACTATTATAAAGCCAATTCAATAAAAAAACAAAGACAACTTTAGAAATCATATTAATTGTTAAAGCGAAATAAGGAAACATCAAACAGCAAATTGTTTGATAATTGACATAGTAGATGATGTTGATTATATGTAGAAGTGGTTTACAGAAGACACCTACAACAATGATAGGTTCGATAACTCGATACCTGAGAAACAAGGGACTCAAATATCTATTTAACGTTGTAGACAAAACTTTCAGGTAACATTTTGGTGATTATATCAGGCTCCTGTCATAGCTATACTTCAAGCAGACAATTTTTGATGCGAGAAGATTGCGTTAGGTAAATTTACTCTACAGTTTAAATACAGAACTGTAGATTTATTTCAGAAAATGAGATGATCTGGAACTGGGATCCTTTCTCCATTAAAAATTAATCAGTACATTTTTACTTGGAAAATATCGAGTTAATGCAGTACTATATATACTAATATGTTCAAATCTTTGAATCCACCATTAGAAAGAGAAGCTGGATAAAAGTTCTTTCACCTGTTTGGTGTTTCCTAATTTGAGTATATTTTAGTTTTGACTCGATTATACCTTTCCCTTCTCCCATTCGGCCATTCCCCTACTGCTTTGCAAAGTAGAGAGGTTCTATTATGTTTGCTCTTCCCAAACTAGAAGACCTCTATTCTGATCAGGCCATGATATGGGAGTCCACACCACATTCTTTATAGTTTAGTTCGTTGAGGGTTGATCTCTACCAGTATTGAATTGTATCTTGCGGCAGCAAGTATTGGCATGCGGCATTAGATGGATGAATCTTCTTCTTGTGCTGCCACTCTCATGAGTCTTTTAAGAAAAACAAAAGAGGTTGAGTATCTAGAAGGCCCATGTTCAGCAGTGTCATTTTGATAAGGGATACTAAAGTATTCAAGTTCATGTCAGAGACTTTCATTGGTGCTGATTTAGTTTCCATGTGGTGTGAAAAGAAGAGTCTATCTCATTCTGCCCTATAACATGTGTTGGGTCCCTCTAATGGGAGGATATATGCCTCGTCTTTCATTCATAAGGAAAATTAGCTCTGTGCTCATAGTGGCTGGTGGTTTCTGCTTTTTCAGGTACAACAGGCTACTTTCTCAGCACCTGCAGCTATCCAGGCGCAGTCGTGGCCGATTGCTCTACAGAATCGCGACATTGTAGCTATTGCTAGGTCAGGTTCGGGTAAAACCTTGGGTTACTTGCTCCCACGTTTTATTCTTCTGAAGAAGATTCGCAATAATCCTCAAACGGGACCAACTGTTTTGGTTTTGTCACCAGTGAGGGAGTTGGCAACTCAGATCCAGGATGAAGCTGTAAAGTTTGGAAAGTCATCTAGAGTTTTTTGCACGGTATGTTTCAGCGAAGTACGTGTTGCAGTTCCATTTGTGTTGAAAATATCCTTTACTAAATATTATATAGGTATTACAGTAGTTTCATTGTGATTGGAATGTGTATAGGAGCTGTTTGTTTTCTCCTCTTTTTGTTGTGGGTATGTTTGCTTAATTGAGAATTGTTGCTTCATTCAAGTGTCGTTCCATGACAATTATATTATGCCATCAAATTGAAATCACATGAAGTCTGTGGAGCTATACCATCAGCGTATTTAGGTGGAAAATGGTAGAGTATTAATTAGCTTATGGTTGTCTTTGCAAGTGTGCTGGCAGGAGTTCTAGATCTCATTAAAAATTACAGCTTCTGCTTTGAGATATTTTTTTCGGCTTTGTCGGACTAGGTACTGTAGTAGTTTTTGGGGTTTTGTTGATACAGTTGATTTTCAGTTGTTCAGTGTGTGGCCGTCCTTGATAGCTTTTATGTTAGTTGCATGTTAAACAATACTTATGGAATGCAGTGTACCTAATGGAATATTTACTTTGCTGTTATTGTGCTATTATTTATCCTGTTTATAGAAAGAAGGTTATTGTCAAGCATGCAACAAGGATGGAAGGCTTTTGAGCTGTGAGACGTGTGCATATGCCTACCATCCCAAGTGCTTACTTTGTCCTGTGAAAGCACCTATACCTAGCAACTGGAGTTGCCCTGAATGTGTATGATTCTATAATGTCTTCATTTAGCTTGTTTGCCGCTTTTATGTGCCATCATAGTTCGTCCCTGCTTACTTCGACTTATCTTTATCTTTGCAGGTTAGTCCTCTGAATAATATTGACAAGATTTTGGACTGTGCAATGCGGTCCACTGTTGCTGATGATAGTGATGCCTCCAAGCTGGGTTCAAATCAGATATGTGTGAACCAATATCTGGTTAAGTGGAAAGGATTGTCTTACCTTCACTGCAAATGGTAGTCCTGTGACCTGTGGTTCAGAATTAATTACCATTTATTGATATTGTTGCACGATGAAGCATTCAATTTATGTATTATTTCGGTTTTCTCATCTTCCATATTTTATTATATATTAGGATACCAGAGAAAGTTCATAGAAGCATACAAAGCACACCCTCGGTTGAAGACTAAAATAAACAACTTCCATAATCGTCAAATGTCACCAACTAACAATCTTGAAAATGGATTCATGGACGTTCGACCTGAGTGGACTACAGTTGATCGGATAATTGCATGCAGGTGGTAAAACTCGTCTCGTTATGTATGTCTCATGTTCTGAATAGAAGTCATTCTGGCAGTGTAAGCTGCACTTCGCTTGCATTACTAACTCTTATTTTTATCTGGTTGAAGTCACATCTTTATCTGATATTATGAAGTTGAACTTTCGGTACATCGTGAAAATGTATTGGTAAATTTGAGAATTTTACAATTTCACTTGTCTTCCTTCAATATTTTAGCTGGAAAATAACTCAAATGTGGGCACATGTATGAAGAAGGAATCATAAGAGTTTGCAGGAGAATTATTTGATCCAGATAAGAAAAAATAACATGGTCAGCTGTTGGATTAATTCATTCAACTTCTTCTCTGGAGGCAGGTGACGTATGGTATTCACAGAATCACGAGCACCCTTTGTGGTTTATCTATCGAGGATCTCACCTGCAGAAGTTCTTCGTAAACAGCTTGCTCAGGGTGGCACAGCTGTGGGGACTGGATTGAACACATAAGAAGTATGGGCTGGAGTATTAGAATGATGAAATTGTCATCTGCTTCATATATAATGTTGTTTTTCACTTGTTTATTCCGGCTAAGATTGTATCATTTCTTTATGCCATAACCTTTTACTGCTATCTAGCCCCTTCTTTTATTACTTGTCCGTGAATTTAGATGTGTAACCTGGGCGAATAGGTTCTTGCTCATTCACTGACTTAGGCATCGAGTAGGTGAAGTTATCCAGTTGTGAGGATTATTGACCGGAAAATATGAGTATAGTTTCAGTTTTTCTCTCTTTCCTTTACATGGTGCACTAGATGTAAATAGTAACATCGAGATCACAGTAAACTATACTAATATCTCCTGAAAGCGAGCAATATAACTCAAATACATTCAACTTATTCCTTTTTTACATATAGACACTTCCTAGGTTTAGTTATGTTAAGGAAGCTAATCTTCTCCGTATAGCTGGAGGTATGGCATTCTGAGTAGCTTGGCTTCTCTGTACCATCAAAAGGTAACATAAAGTGAAAAGAACATTAAATATAACTTAGCTTGGCCTTCAGCGTTGGAAGGGACAGACAACCCGAATCTGGACGACGTAGATTTAGGGATTCGGAAAATTCTGTTACCCTACTAAATTGTTTGACACTTGTGTTTGTAGTTTCTATCAATTTTGTTCACGGAAAAAGCAGTTGTTTCATGGAAAGTGCACCAGAAAATTGTATAGGAATGTCACGCGATGGAGAAAAAGAAGAACAACCAGCAATTATGAATGCGTTTGAGCTGATTTTTGTGTCAAGAGGACTTTGACCTTGGAAACTTGTCTGATGCCGAATTTGCAACATTTATAACCTCTTAGATGAAATTTTCAACTTCACAGTGCAGAACGTTATGTGTCACGCATTTCACAATTTCTACTATCGTTAACCTCATTGTCTTAGTTGAAACACTTCTGAAAAATGCTTGCAGGGACCTAAAACGGAAAATTTGCAAGACCCCAATTCAACGGTATTGTACACTTAACGCTCTCGGAATGTGTCAAAATACAAAATTCGAGTCGAAAGCAACAATAGAAAGCCCGAGTCAAAGGCACGCCGCGCGCAACTCGCGCGGAGTGAACCTAGTAATGCATAAAAGGGAACATAATATATTTTTTTCAATGAACCTGATGGATCTTAAACTTAGAAAGAAATCATAGATCCTAAACTATAATGATTGGTTGACTTCTCCATGAAATTACAAAGTGATGAAAGTAAAATATTTGCCAGAAAAAATTAACGTAGTTGACCAAATTACGGTTCTATTAAATTAAATCCACTAAAATAAATAATTTTAACTTGTAACTTGTGTCTCCCCTGTACCATGGTTTTCAGACCTTCAAGTAGCAATTGGTTAGATTTAGGAATATTGACTTGTAAAATAAAAGCATATATCTCTACATGTTAAAATATTCAAAAATATTCATTTAGTGATGATACTGATTTAACTTTTTATCTTTTTAATCTTTAAAGCTACTTTTTGGAGGTAAATAGAAGTTAAGTAAACAACATTTTTACTAGAAAGGTACTGAAACTTTCTAAAAAATTTAATAGGCACGGAGTAAACAATTTTTTTTAATCCTTCCCCAACAAAAAGATGAACAATCCCCTAATCTTAAGTAAAGAAAGCGGAGCCTAAACTGTAACTATTTTTATGACTTATAAAATATAAAAGAGTCACCTAAAATTAGCCAATGAAAGTAGGGCCTAAGTCCTTTGTGCAAACAAATAAGCCGAAAGATTAACAATACGTATGTAAAGTCTAAGGCTCATAAAAAAAAAACAGTGCAACAAAACAAATTAGATAGATGATTGTGCGTAACTATTCATATTGCACAATGTTCCCAAAAGAATTAATAAAGCAAACAAATTAAATCATTAAATGATAACTATGTTTAATCTCGGTCCAAAACGAATAAATTTGATTAAAATTATTATCGAAACAATATATCATGTGGAAACATAGTGTGTTGAACATTCTTAACTATTTGTTAGGGGCTAAGCTTTGCCCTTCGAGTAACAGATTTCGATACCTACTTTGAAGTTATCACAACTATCTCCACTACGAGTAAATGCATTCTGTTCTTCTTCTTTTTGAGAAACTAAATGCATTCTATTCTCATTGTAGAGTTTCCTCAAAAATTATTCTCATTGTAGAGAGCTCACAAATTTTAAGTTAATAATTTATCCAAAGACAATATTTCTTGTAACAACTACTGTTATTTCCTGAAAACACAATTCACCATTAAAAACTATGTTTTCTATCCCTCATTAAGGATCTTTGTTCAACAAATCAGCTTTCACTCTATAACTATAACTATAAGGATTTCAAACGTTCAGTTAGGTTGGTTAATTCATTTTTGTTTGGAACTACTACTACTATAATCAACGACTTTTGATATATTATATTATATAATTAAATGAAAACTCTAGTTAAACAAAAATTTCAACAAAAAATGAACCTAAAGACGTGGACGGAAACATGTCATTATAAAAGCTCGTGATGAAGATGATTAAGAACACAAAAATAATAAATTTGGATGTTATGTAAGCATCTTTTAATGTGATAGATGTCACATCACTGTATGTTCAAATTTATGTTTGATTTTTTTAGCACAGTTCATGATTATATGCGTCTCTGTTTCTGAATTTTGAATGAGGAACATTCATGTTTGTCATATACAAAACTATTGAATACTACTTATTTTTTTGACACACCAATACATTAATACATTAATATTTCTACTTATTTCTATCGACCGTAATAGCCTCTACTATAACATATTTTTAAAAGAATTTATATCATTTAAAAATGGCTTAATTACTTAATGCATACCCCTAATATACCTAAACTAACACATTACAACCTTCACTTTTAAGTTTGACAAAAAAAAACCCTCACTTTTAAAATGGGCTTAGTACATCCCCATTTGCAAAATATATGACTTGCTAGAACTGGTAAAACAGATCCGTCCAAAACTTAACGGAATTTTTCGTTAGTTGACAAAGAAGTCCTTTTTAATAAGGGCAAAATGGTCAACACCTTAAAAGTATGAACACCCCTGTAACCTCCCCCATGCCGCCCTAAGCAGCCCATATTCCGACAACTAGCAACCCAAATTCCGGCGAAGTCTTCATCTTCTTCTTCTCCTCTCCCAAAAGTCCCACCAGAAAAGCACGCAGTTTTCTTCCGATAGGTAACTTTTCTCTCTCTAATCATCTCACCAACATACATATGGAGATAAATCAAAACAACAAATAGAAAACCTGTAACACATTAGACACCAGGACTGCAAACTCCAATCGAACTTCATATCATTCTAACTCATCCACAGAAACAGAAGAAATTCAAAATTGTTCTCTATGAACTCAGAAACAGGGACAAAATGAGAGAGAGGACAGAGGTAAAAGATACAAATTGATTCAGAGAGAGAGATAGAAAGATTAAAGAACCGAATTGAAGACGGAATGATTCACATCGTCTCGCTATTCACATTGTGTCGCTTTTTTTTTTTGGTATAAAACGAGGGCCAGAGCCCTAAAACAGCATTCTAATACAACCTAACCCCAACTGATCATGCTCTAGCAGATCCTTACAAACTAAAGGAACATCAAAAACAAAAAATTTATCAAAACTATCATTAGAAAGCCCAATATGAGCCAGAGCATCAGCAACTCTATTCGTCTCTCTGTACCCAAAGATTAAGCTGCTTCTTGACTCACTCATAACCTGGCCAATTTTATCAATAAGAAACCAGAGAGGGTGCTGAACTTGAGGCTTCAAAATCAAATCAACAGCTACCTGGGAATCAGTTTCCACTACAGCACCAGAAATCCCCATTTCCACCAAGGTAGAGAAACCTTCAAATATGGCCCAAAGCTCACCTTCCAACACCTCAACTAGATCAATGCGTCTGTGAATTCCCCAGTGCCAGGAGCCATCACCATCTCTGCAAATCACTCCCATAGCCATCTTCATAGAAACTGAACTCAGGGCACAGTCCACATTTATTTTAAGAGAGCCAGCTGGAGGAGGGATCCACTTGACAAGAACAGGACAAGCATTTTTAAACCCAGAAAGAGCAGAGTTTGACTTACTCACAAACCCAGCTAGCTGCACAATATAAGCCACCATGTCAGAAGGGATATGCACAGAGGACTCATGCAGCTTCACATTATGCCAGAACCAGAGTAAGTTCACAGTGGTAGTGAACAGAACAGACCAAGAAATGTCCTTGATTCTACCCCAATCCTTCACCAGATTGGCATCCACCCACTCAGACACTTGTAATTGAAGGAAAGCAGCCCAGTGGTCCTGATGAACTAAACTCTTCCACACATTACAAGCCCAGTTACAGTCCCTCACAGCATGAAGAGAGGACTCATAATTACCAATACACAAAAGGCAAGCTTTATTTTCAATAATGCCCCTCTTATACTTCATTTCTTGAGTCATGAGTCTGTCATGTCTAAGAAGCCACAAGAAAGACCTCCACCTCTGAAAACCACCACTCCTCCAAACTCTTCTCCAGCTAGTGCTATCAACAGACCCTTCAACATCATTATGAACCAAGAATTTATAGGCTTCAGCAACTGTGAATTTACCAGAGTTAGAACCTAACCATGTCACAGAATCATCCTCCACAGAATCAGTATCCAACCTAACAGTAGAAAGCAGGTCACAGAAGATGGAAGGAAGATCCTCAGCAAGAGAAGTAGACCACCCTTCCTCATTATCCCACAAATTAACCACAGTCTGAAGCAAATCATCTTCAGACAAACTTCTCACAGCAACATCCATGAGTCTAAAATTGCCCAACCACTTATCCACCCAGAAGAGTGTGTTGCTTCCAGAATTAAACTTCCTACCAATATTTCCCTTCAGAACATTGAGACACTTAACAATCTGTTTCCAAGGTCTAGAATGGAAAGTTTTAGCTGCCTTATTTTGAAGAGGGGACCCATATTTCTTCTGCATTTCCTGCCCCCAGATAGAAGAGTGATTATTACACAAAATCCAACCAGCTTTTGCCAAGAGAGCTTTATTAAAAACTCTCAGCTTCCTCAACCCCAAACCACCCTTATCTTTAGGGGTTGTAACAGTTTCCCAGCTAATAAGGGGTAGTTTAGCTTTCTCCACAGATCCCCCCCAAATAAACCTCTTGCAAATCTTATCAATTTCACCAATCACAGAGCTGGGCATGAGAGTTGACTGCATGGCATAAGTGGGCAGAGCTTGCAGAACAGTGTTCACCAAAGTGGTTCTACCAGCTAGAGAAAGCTGAGGAGCCTGCCAGCTAGCCACCTTCCTCTGAACTTTGTCAACAACAAATTGAAACTTAGACCTATTCCATTCCTTATGAATTAGAGGCATACCCAAATGACAACCTAGGTCTGCAGAAAGCTCAACTCCAAACATAGAACTGAGATTATTGGCCACCACCCTACTTACACCTGGAGCCACAAACATTTTGGATTTAGCAAAGCTTATAGACTGACCTGCTTCAAGGCAAAACTCTTCCAAAACAGTCCTCATAGTTTCCACTTGAGAATTAGTAGCTTCACCAAACAACAGGAGATCATCTGCAAAAAACAGATGAGTGATAGGCACCCCTCTTCTCCCAATCTTAACACCCTTCCACAACCCCTCATTAACAGCCTTCTGAATCTTATGAGCTAGACACTCCATGGTGAGCAAAAACAGATAAGGGGAGATTGGATCTCCCTGCCTCAACCCCCTTTGAGGAACAAACACCTCCTGCAACTCCCCATTCCAAATAACTTGAAACTGAGTAGAGGAGACAGAATCCATAATTAATTTCTTAAAATTTTCAGGAAGGCCAATCTGAGTAAGCACAGAGCTGAGAAAAGACCACTTAACCCTGTCATAAGCTTTGGCTAAGTCAATCTTAATAGCTAAAGCCCCTTTTCTGCTCTTCTTGTGATTCAAAACATGAAACAACTCTTGAGCTAACAAAATATTTTCAGTAGTACCCCTACCAGGAAGGAAACTGAACTATAGTGGATGAATGATTCTTTGGAGAGCTCCTCTTAACCTGTGAGTAACTGTCTTTGTAATGATCTTGAGAGAAACATTACAAAGACTTATAGGCCTCAGATGACTGAAAGCAGTAGGGCTCTCAATTTTAGGAATGAGAGCAATGTAGGTACTATTAATATTTCTAGGCAGAGCACCTTCACACACAGCATTCCTAACCATGTCCACAATTACCCCTTTGACTTGCTCCCAATGTTGTTGATAAAATAATGGAGGAAGGCCATCTGGCCCAGGGCTCTTATAAGCTCCCATAGAGAAGACAACACCCTTAACTTCCTCAGAAGTAATAGGAGCAGTAAGTGCAGCAATATCAGCTTCAGAAAGAACACCCCCTTGCCAAACAGTACTTTCCTGATTATCAGAAATATCATCTGTATATAAATCCCTGAAATGAGCTGTAACTTCCTTCTTGAGTTGCTCCACATCATCACACCACACCCCAGGTCTCAACTCAATCATAGCAATCTTACTCTTCCTCCTCCTTGACACAGTAGTAAGATGGAAAAACCTGGTATTTCTGTCACCCAGAAAGAGCTTGTTAAGTCTACTCTTCTGAAACCAGAATAACTCCTCCTGCATCAAAATAGAATTCAACTGATCTTGAAGCTTCAACTCCAAGTTCACCAAGAACTCATTCTCACCCCTAGCAAGAGCTCTCTGAATCCCTAGCAGCCTTGCCCTGAGTCTCCTCTTCCTACTAAATATGTTACCAAAACACTCAGTGTTCCAAACCTTCACCTTCTCAATGAAAGTCTTCACAATGTCAGCAAAATCACTTGATAGTTGCCAAGAATCCTCAACCAAACAACTGAAATTTGCATCTAACAACCAGGCAGCCTCAAACCTAAAAGGTTTAAAACCACTTCTAGGAGCAGGAATACCTTCAACATCCAACAAAATAGGATGATGATCAGAGTTCTCCCTAGCAATGTGCTTAACCAAAGCTTCAGGAAATAACATCCTCCATTCACTATTACAGACAGCCCTATCCAGCCTCTGTCTAATCATACCACCTTGCTGAGAGTTAAGCCAAGTGAATTGAGGGCCAGAAAAGCCCATATCCATCAATAGACAATACTCCAAGCAATCTACCATACTACTATAATTGCTGTAATTTAAACCCCTTCCACCCCTCTTCTCAGAACTAGCTAAGATTTGATTAAAATCTCCCATAACTAGCCAAGGAAGGGAATGAGAGTCCTTAACAGCTTTCAAATGAACCCAAAGACTCTCCCTAACACTAGCCACTGGACTAGCATACACAGCAGTAAACAGAAAATCATTTCCACCTTTCCAATGAACCAAACCAGTGACAGCTTGACTGTTAGAGTGAACAACATCCACCTCCAAAACATTACTATTCCAGAAAATCCAGATGCCACCAGAGAAACCCCTAACTTCCTCAATGTGACATTTATCAAAACAAGACCTCTTGCAGAATTTTTGGGCATGAGACCCCTCCACTCTTGGCTCAACAATAACCACCAAAGACAACAAATACATGTTGCAGAAATCCAAAAGAGATCTTACCGTTGCTTTGTTCCCAAAGCCCCTGCAGTTCCATGATAAAATCTTCATGTATCAGATGATGAAAAAAGCCGACCACTCAGCTCTGCACCCTTCGTCAAAATAGACACATCACCGTATTTCCTTGGCATCGCAGCCTTCGCAGTAGACCCCTTGCCCATCTCAGCCGATGACCCAGCATTGAATCGCCCCATGAATGGGAACTGATTGACATCCATACTGTGAAATGGAGAATTAGGGTTAGGGTTCTTCACCCCTTTCCCCTTTTCCATCGAAGAATAATTTCTCTGGTTGCCACGTTGGAAATTTTCCTTGCCACGTGGCATCCTCTCAGTGGCTTTCTTAATCTGACCTGTCGCCAAGTCATCACGTCCCCGGACCGGACTTGGGAATAATCCCCTGTTACTCGGAGCACCGCTCCCTTCATTAATCTCGAAACGGTTAAACGCATCGAAACGAGAGCCCGTACCTGATGGCTTAACCACATCTGGTGTACCCGGCGCACCCGAACCCTTTCCAGCCTCATCACCACGTGTACGGTTCTTACGCCTTCGACGTGGCGCAGCTAGCATCCAAGCCCCAAATTTCGGATCTGCAACTGCCTCCGCCTCCACCACCGGCACATCCACCATCTCCGGCGAATCCTTCGGTGGCTCCGTCGTCTCCATCGCAGAGAGAGGAACACCTTCCCCGTCCGGCTTACTTGGGCACGACTCTTTCCTGTGACCATAAACCCCACAGTCGAAACAAATAAGACCCAACCCTTCGTATTCCACCGGAATCTTCCTCTGATTCAACCAGATCGCCGGAATAAGACTCTTAGCTAAATCAATCTCCACACAAATACGAGCATACTTCCCACGCGACGCCGCCGCAGTAGCCCAATCCACCTTGACTGATTTACCAAAATTCCCCCCAATCTCCATAAGAGTGTCCTCCTCGAAATACTCCACCGATAAGCCCCTCAGTCTGATCCACACCGGCATCTTCATCACCTCCGGTCCATACGGATCAAAGTGTGGAACCCAGCGTTGGACCGTGAGGTACTTACCCTGTATCATCCATGGTCCTCCAAGCAGAACCCTATCATAATCCTCTTTACAGAAGAATCTCACACAATAATAGCCATTATTGATATCAGTGATTTCAAACCCTAGCTGGAGCTTCCACTGCGCAGTGAGCCTATCATGAAGCACCGAAAACGCCACTTCCTTCCCCATAACATGAATAATCAGGGCTCGACTCCACGGCCGGTGAAGCCGACGCAGAGCCGCCCCTCGGATCTGGATACAGATCCGACCATCCGGCGAGATTTCCGACTCGACCTTAGTTGCATCCAGATCTACATCGCCCGGACGCTCTTCCTCCATGTAGATCCCAGGAGGAGCGCGACAGAGTGTCTCACTGAAGCTCCGGTTACCAGTAATGGACTCATCTTCATCCGAGAGCGAAGAATTTGCAACAAACCGGCGCTTAAAGTTAGCTTGATTACGAAGATGGTTCACCGGAGTTTCAACAGAAACTTCCGGCGATTTTTGCGGTACGAAAAAGGAAAAAGAGGGATTATCGATGCTCATCTTAGAGAGAGAAAGTTTCTTACATTGTGTCGCTTTCTCTATGACGGAAAAAAAGAAAAAATTGAAATTTCAGCCATTGAAGACCCCTCAGAACCCTGTCACCGCCGCCAGATTTACCCGAACCCAACACCACTGCCCTCTTACCCCAATTGAAGACCCAACTGAGGAACTTCCTCCCACATATGTGAATTTGAGAGAGAGAGAGAGTGAAAAAGAGAAGATCGATGGAGAAAGCAAATCGGGGCCTTCAACTAGTCAACGCCGCCACAAGCCTGACTGAAAGAACGATCACTGCCACACCCACCTCCAGAGATATCAATGGACGAGAAACCATCATCCTGCTATCGCCGTCGTCTGCTAATCTTTCTGTTCTTCTCAACCTTGTCTTTTCAATCGACCTAACCCTTTGTTAGTAAATTTTTCATTTTATTTATTTATTTGTTTAAATACAATCTTATTTTATTGACTACTTTACCCTTCCTTAATGTATGCTGTTTGGATGAATTATTTGCCAGTTTCAACAAGTAGTATTTATCACAAATGGGGGGTGTAAGAGCATCACCCACAGTGCACCAAATCCTATATTTGATAGTAAAATTTGGTGTTTTTGGCCTCCCACAACAAATCATCAAATAACCAAATCACTAAAAAATGGTGATTTTTTTGTAGGCCTCCCACAGTCGTTGACCAAAAAAACATCAAATCACCAAATCCTATATTTTGTGTAGCTTTTGTGAAATGTTGAAGTGCATCTCCCACAGTACCCTCAAATCCTATCCTATATCACCAAATCCTATTTTTACCATCAAATTTGATGAAAAAAATAGGATTTGGTGTAATCTACACCAAATTTTTAATTAGTGTTTAGGGCATGTTTTCACATTACTTTCATGGTAATAATATGCTCTAATGTAATAGTGCAGCATTTCGTCTTTACAGTATATACGACATCCGTTTTTCTTCTCCCACTTTGTATAATAAGCTTTTGAGCCATGACGTGTTACAAAATATTTTCAGCATCATGTTGCGGATGATAAAATGAAATAACTAATGTAGTTGCAACAGGTTTGGCCGAATGTAATACACTGATGTTAAACTTCAAGAACTTTAGTAACATTCTTCTACATATGGGATAATCATGGTCAAATAGATTAGGCTGATTAATTTTAGATTTTTTGAAGTGTTATTTAATTATTTTACAATTTTGCGTAATATTGTTTTGGTAATAAAATATTTTTTTATTTTGATAGTTATGAAATTCATGATTTGGTGATAAATTTGATGATTTGTTGTGGGAAGCCAAAAATACCATTTTCTAAATTTGAAGAAATGGTGAAATAACTATTTGATGTAAAATTTGGTAAAAACTGTGGGAGACCAAAAGCTCTATTTTCCCCACCAAAAATGGTAAAATGGTGTTTTTGAGGGTTAACAATGGAGGACCAAACCATTTTTCTCCACCAAATATAGAATTTGGTGTAAAATTTGATGTCAACTGTGGGAGATGCTCTAAAAAACCTATTCTAGAAGAGGGGGTTGCAATGTGTTAGTTTAACTATATTTGGTGTATGCATTAAGTAATTAAGCCTATATATAATACTAAATTGTCACCACTTCCTCTACCATCCCATTTAACTTAATAGCTCATAGATGATTTTTTCTTTTGAAATTTTTGAGATCAGGAAACTTCAAAGTCATCTCTAACATCACAGTCACAACTATAATTCTTAAAGAAAATGTCATAGCACAATAAAAAGCACTAACACTAACAACTGAAACTATAAAATATAATTTATGCATAAATTCAAACAAAATTAAATTTTAAACAAATCATCCAATGCACAAAATGAGAGCTAACGTGGATGCTGAATCTGAAAGTAGGTCGTCGCCATAACACTATTCCTACAGAGAAAGAATGGTAAGTTTCTCTTAATCCAACGAATAAAGAATCAAACTATCAGAGTAACGTGCACGGAAGAGAGTTATACTGCTTATAGGCTCTCCCCAATGTTTGATGTTTTAAGAAATGACGCATAAAATTTTCAAACTTGTTGACAAAGCTACAAGTTGCAAAGAAGGGGAGAGAAGGCTCTGTCGCTTGTCTACATTGAAAACAATTATATAAGAAGATATTAAACCTCAACTGGAAAATGAAAATAATAAATTTGTATACTACACATGGGTGGTAACTAAATTACATGAAAAGTATTTAACAAAATTTAACGAATATGGATGCCAAATATTTAATGCGGTGAGTAAAACCTCAATTTGAAAAGAACATGATGTTTAACCTGGATGTGAAAGCTTTAGTTAAAAGAAAAAAATGAAACTTAAAAAAACATGAGATTTATTACAGGGCACATGGTTATTGAGAAGGAAGTATACAAATGCATGGATATTATTTAATTTCTTTGAACCATGAGATATTTTTCCTCTCCAGCGTCTCACCAAATAAAGAAATCATGCACATAGTAGTTTAGTAGAAAAATTTATGAGAAAAGATGTAAGTTTAATTTGTAGGTACATGAACTATAGTTGATATCCTCATGAACTAATGAACCTTTTGATAATGTTTTATGCATTGGTTATATTTCCAAAGAGTTGACTTGAAAAATCATGAACATTCACTGGTTGAATATTCTGAATCTTTATTGACAATACAATCCATGAATCTGGTAGACTGGAGAGGAATTGTTTCACTCTATTCATCCTCCATTTTGTTTTAGCTAGCCAATTGCTCGTTTTACAACCTTTGATGTCTGCGTTTGGTAAATTAAAATCCTAACTTGCATCTGGGTTTATTAATTTCAAGGGCCATGATCATGATATGAAGTCAATCTTTCGAGGCCGAATTTTGCAAGAGATTCATTGAAATTTTCTGCAGGAGGTCTTTTTTCGAAGCAATTTGTTATGTTTGAAGATTATTCTTGACATCATGCAATGAGTCTCCCACTGGCGTTCCGATGGCCGGAGGTGCACTGAGGAATCCGATGTTTCCTCTTCTCAGTTTTGGGCAACTCAAAAGTCTGCTTGTGGTCATATTTTCAAGTTTTATTGGGAATGTTCATTGTATTTCTCAATGTTTTCTTTTTTTCTTTTGCTCTTTTCTAGTGCATTCTTCTTCAGAGTTGGTGGCCTATACCACTCTGTTTATTATTACCAGATGTTCTCTTGTCTTGTATTGGCTGTGATAGCCTTTTCTTTTAATGGAAGCAATAGTTTTCTGGAAAAATATATAAATAATATTACTTACCTTCATAAAAATATATGCGTTGTTTTCTGAAAAAAAAAATATGCATTGGAAAGTTAAAAGTTGCATCGAAAAATCAGAAGTTGTAGTAATGTTTGGTCAATACCTAGAATATGGAAATATTATCTCAAAAGTGTATTTTATACTGTATTATATGTCATTGCAAATTGAGTTGGCAAATTCTTATTGGCTCACAAATGCTAATGTGTATGCCACATATCATTTTAGCTTGAGATGTGGCTTCCCAAAACTTCTTCTCAAATCTTACATGGCATGGCATAAGAGAATGAGCGTCCCATTTTGCATTGCTTTGATATATGGCATAAGAGAATGAGCGTCCCATTTTGCATTGCTTTGATATATATATATATATATATATAGAGAGAGAGAGAGAGAGATAGATTATACACAAATAAAAGATTTTTACTACCCATTTTCATTGGGATAACTTGAAGTTGTTTATTCTATTTGATTTGAATAAGATGTTTTTTGTGTTAAAAAATTAACATATTTACAAAGTGCGCATGGGCATATGTTATAGCACGTAAAGAAAATATATGGGTCTAGATAGCGATTTCCTTCACCACTCTTTCAGGCCTCTAAGAAAGCCGGAGACGAAAATCGGAGACGAAAATCCTAGGCGGTAACTGTTATGATCCGGGCAGAGCTCAGAGAACGATGAATTGATGAAAAACAAGAACAAAAGAACACACCCGATATAACGTGGTTCACTAGCACGATGCTAGCTACCTCCACGACCCGAAAACCATTGTTTATTAGAAAGAAACGATACGAATACAACCCACACGACACACACTAGAGCTCTGTCCTAGCAAACCTACGCTGCTCAATGCACTAGCTCTCTGTACCCCTATGTGTGTGTGTGCTTTGAGAACCAAAAGGCGACATTAAATACTAGTGTATTGGGGCGGTGGGTTTTGTCACCCACACCACCGCCTCAACTTTGTATCCATTTAGTTACCTTTGACTTTTTTCTTTGCTTTCAATTCAAGACATCTAACAAATCTCCACCTTGTCTTGAATCATCTCAGCAACCCGAACTAAAATTGATGCTTCTCACCAATAATCAACCCCAAACGTTTCGCAGCTGTATACGAAACCCTCACGTCACAAGTTTCTCCAACTTCTCCTAGTTCCTGCAACGAGTGCCCCAGCGATGCTCCAACTCCCGTCTAGTTCCTGCAATCGAACCCTATCGATGCTCCAACTACGGCCGAGTTCCCTGCAATTGAAATCCCTGTTTGTTGTTCCAACTCCCACCAAGTTCCTACTACAAATTTGTTTGTTGTTCCGAATCCCACCGAGTCCCTACAACAAACCCCCCAGCACGTGTCCCCTTCACGTTCCATGTCTCTCGTCAGAGAATCCCCTATTCCACCATCCTCCACCTCCTCGTCAAGAGCACGGATTCCCCCTTGCCCCCCAACGTGGCATTACAGAACTAGACCATCCTTCGAAGTACACTCCACCTGCATCCATACCTGCAGTCTGCAGATAGAGTTCATCCTTTGTCCACCAGCGTCTCTTTTCTCTACCATTTGAACACACGTCACCGTAGCTTCGCTTGGCCGCCATCATCGCGCCGAAACTGTGACTGTCTGAACCCCCACACGCAGCCCTGTGTCGCATCCCCTCTTGCTGAGACTAAAACTAAGCGGTGGTTGTATCCACCCCCTCCTCTTCAACCAATGGCAACCACAGGCCTTGCTGCTTCAACAAAGCACGTACCTTGATCTGCCACAAGCTGAAGCTGTTTCTCTTCGTGAACTTGTCTATCTTGGTCATCCCCCCGGTCATCTTCTATGCTGCTCCTTTTCCAGATCCGTAACCCCCCGAATGCGTGCTCCACCTTGATCGCGAAACCGTAGCTATGAATTTCACGGATTGTGAAACCCTAGCCCTATTATTCCACCCTGATCTTGGAACACCGCAACCCAAGCTCTCATACCAGTTTGTTAAAAATGGTGATCCCCTTGACCTGGCTCTGATACCAGTTTGTTATGATCCGGAAAGAGCTCAGAGGACAATGAATTGATGAAAAACATGAACACAAGAACACACCCGATATAACGTGGTTTACTAGCACGATGCTAGCTACCTCCACGACCCGAAAACCATTGTTTATTAGAAAGAAACGATATGAATACAACCCACACGACACACACTAGATCTCTGTCCTAGCAAACCTACGCTGCTCAATGCACTAGCTCTCTGTACCCCTATATGTGTGTGTGCTTTGAGAACCAAAAGGCGACATTAAATACTAGTGTATTGGGGCGGTGGGTTTTGTCACCCACACCACCGCCTAAACTTTGTATCCATTTAGTTACCTTTGACTTTTTTCATTGCTTTCAATTCAAGACATCTAACAGTAAATGTTGACGATGGACGAAACGGCTGGACAGGGTGGTGGCTACCATAAAGGTGGGTGGATAAGCATAGGGGCACCCTGGTAACCACCCTAGTTTGGCCAAACTCGGATCACAGCCCCATGTTGGTGCAGTGGGGAGGAAGCAATCTGAACCAAAAAGGGACCGTAGGTTCCAATGTGAGAAAATGTGGCAACAACATGCAGATTTTCAAGATTTCGTGCGAGAAGGTTGGGGACAGACTACCGGAGCAGCACTCCACGTCAGACTTAGGGCGTTGGGAAGGGAGTGTAAGAGATGGGCAGAGAAATCTTCAGATCGATGAAAAAACAAACAGAGGCTTGCAGGAGGGAACTGGAAGACCTAGAGAGACAGCAAACCACCTTTGACAATCAGAAGAGGAAGGGGCAAGTGGTACAACAGTATAACAGATTGCTACAGGCGGAAGAGGTCATGTGGAAACAACGATCGAGGGTTGAGTGGTTAAAACACGGGGACAGAAATACCCGGTTTTTCCACCAAGAAGCCACGATTCGGAGAGCCAAAAATTCGATATCCGGGATTGAAGATAGGGATGGAAGATGGAATAAGACAGAAGAAGACATTACGCAAGCTCTTGAAGACCACTTTGCTGAGATTTTCAGGTCTGACAGTCCAAGACAGGAAGCTATTGACATAGCTTTAACATACACTATTTGCAGTATCGATCTAGAGGAACGGGAGGCGATGGAGCTAAGGTACACGGCAGAAGAGATAAGGACGGTGTTATTCATGATGCCTCCAGACAAGGCTCCGGGAATCGATGGCTTTAATGCCGGGTTTTTTCCAAAGATATTGGAATATAGTGGGAGAGGAAGTTACAACCACCTGCTTAGAAATCCTAAACCGGGGGAGGAGTCTTGATGACCACAACAAAACATTGCTAGTTCTTATTCCCAAGGTAAAGCAGCCAAGAAGACCAGTTGACTTTCGTCCTATAAGCCTTTGTACTATTATTTACAAAATTGTTGCCAAGACGATAGCGAACAGATTAAAAAAAATCCTTTCCAAAATAATTGGTGAGAATCAGAGTGCCTTTGTCCCGGGCCGGCTGATCTGGGACAATATACTAACGGCGTTTGAGGTCATCCAATTCCTTAAAACGAGGAAGAAGGGGAAGACTGGCTATTTGGCCATGAAGGTGGACATGAGTAAGGCGTATGACAGGGTGGAATGGAGATTTGTGAGGGAGACACTCAAGAAATTGGGGTTCGGTCCTAAATTTATGTCACGAGTTATTAACTGTATTAGTACGGTGGAGTTCGGTTTTGTTCGTAATGGTGCAGTAACAGGGCGTGTGATACCTGAGAGGGGGCTGAGGCAGGGGTGCCCCATTATCCCCTTACCTCTTCCCCATCTGTAGTGAAGTGTTGTTGAGAGCGGTAACTGCAGCAGTAGACCGAGGCAATCTGTCCACAGTTACCGCATCCCGAGGTGGACCTGGGGTGTCGCACCTGTTTTTCGCTGACGATAGTTTGTTTTTTGTACAGGCTGATACAGAGGACCTATCTACGTTATTACAGATTATAAAGAAATACAATGAAGAATCATGACAGAAAATAAATGTGGAAAATCGGCGATTGTCTTCTCTTCCAACACCACGGCGGAAACCAAAAAACAGATTTTGGAGATGTGTGGCATGGTGGAAGTGGAGAAATACGACATGTATCTTGGCCTCCATACAACAGTGGGGAGAAACAAAGCAATTTCTTTCAATAACTTGCAAGAGAGACTGTTAAGTATCTTGAAAGGATGGAAAGAAAGGACACTCACCCCGGGGGTAAAGGAGATCTTAATTAGAACCATAGCTGAGGCCATCCCGACCTACGCTATGTCATGCTTCAGAATCCCGGAAGGCATCTTCAACAAGATGGAACAAATGGTTAGGCAATTCTGGTGGAGTAAAATGGGCCAAGATAGAGGAATTGCGTGGGTAAGCTGGAATAAAATGCAAATGAAGAAAAGAGATGGAGGCTTAGCTTTCCGAGACTTCAAAGTCTTCAATTCTGCCATGTTAGCAAAGCAAAGCTGGAGAATAATAAAAAAGCCAAACTCGATTCTCTCACGGGTCCTTCAAGCCAAGTATTTTGCGAACGATTCTTTTTTTGGAGGCCAAACTGGGGAACAACCCCTCCTCCGCATGGAGGAGTATTCTGGAAGGAAGGGAACTGTTGAAAAAAGGACTCCGGTGGAAGATAGGTGATGGCAAATATGTCAAGCTCCACGAAAAATGGATCCCCAGGGAATCATCCTTCTCCTTAATCACGAAAGGCCCTAAAACAGAGAACTTGAAGGTGTGTGACTTGATCCAACAAGGGAAAAACGAGTGGGACAGAGAGAAAGTACAACTGGTACTAAAACCATGGGATGCAACAGAGATCTTAGAAATCAAGTTACCAGAAATGAAAAGCAAAGACAGATTAAGATGGCACTACGAAGATGATGGTATGTACAGAATCAAATCAGGTTATTTAGTGGGGATGGAGGAGAAGCTTACCAGAACCGAAGGCACATCAGAAAGTAAACCCAGTCCCATATCCAAGATCTGGAAACTGAAAATTCCGTCCAACAACATAGCAACGACCAAAAACCTGAAAAAGAGGGGCATTGATGTGAGAAGAACATGCCCGTTCTGCAATAAGTACGAAGATTCTAGCAGCCATATATATATATATATATATGTATATATATATATGTATATATATATATATATGTATGTATATATGTATATATATATATATATTGAGAGAAAGCAGCCATATATTTCAGACCTGCAAAGAAATAGGTAAAGTTTGGGAAAGTTTGTTTGGAAAGAAAATGGTAAGGGACCTATTAAACACTGACCTAGTGACCTGGCTCGAAGGGAGATTCACAGACCAAGACCCGAATCACCAAACGGTGATCTGTGTTAACGCTCTGGTCCATCTGGATTAAAGGAAATAAGATCATTCACCAAGGAGAACCTTGATTCGAAGTTAACACAAATGGAAATTATTTCAATTTTCGAAGAACTAGAAGAAGCGCACAAATCAGAGAAAAAGGAGTACCTGAGTAGGACATGTCAGACAAAAAAGGATGGGATAAGTCTCCGACCGGACAAGTAAAGGTGAATTACGACGGAGCCTGGAACCCCCTTACGAAAGCAGCTAGTGCGGGCTTCATCATCAGAGATCACACAGGGGGGCTTATTTTAGCAGGGGGCGAGATCTAGGTAAATGTGAATCGGCGAGGGAAGCAGAAATCATGGCGGCAAGACTGGGATTGGAGACGGCGAACACAAGAGGACTCCGACGAGTTATTCTGGAAGGAGATTCAACGAGAGTGGTGAGCTGTATCAGGAAAGCTCTAGAGGGAGAGGAAGGGATGGATGAGGGAGAGGAAGGGATGGATTTCTCGAATGTGAGTGATGAACTGGAGCTGTTAATAAAGACCGCTCGCGAAATGGAGAGTATTAACGTGCGGTGAATTCCACGAAGCCTACCGACCAGCCGACCACGTGGCGAAGCAAGCACAGGCCACAAGAACCATATCTCATTGGGACGTTGCACCCACTTAGTTAAAGACATATCTAGAAGTTGACTGTGGATTTGATGTTCCCTAGCTGTTGGTTTTGTGCTTTTAATCATTTTTTTCCTCAAAAAAAAAAAAGAAAAAAAAAAGAAAAAAAGAAAAAGAAAAGAAAATATATGGGTCTCAGATGTGATACTTGCTTTAAGCTACAAACTTAGAGACAACATTGATTATGTGGTTTAATTGGTCCAGTTCCAATCTTCAATTCGGAGAGCTATATTTTCTTTTGTGGTCCAACATTACTATGAAATGAAGTCATTGAATACACGATGAACTTGTTACCCAAAACGATCATTTCCTGTAAAACAATAAACCAGGTATATATTTATTGATTAATCTCTTATCACTGGAGTCTGCCTTCTATAGTAACACTTGTATCTTTGTTCTTCTATGTATAAAAGTATGTGCGGGGGCTGCGGCGCATCCCCGCCGAATGCAATGAATATCCTATGTTGGAATGTGCGGGAACTCGGGAATCCCTGCACATTCCTAACTCTTCACGAGGAGGTGAAGAGCTCAATTCCCGATATTGTCTTCTTAATGGAGACTAGGTTACAAAATTATGATATGGATCGAGTAAGAAGAAGACTAAACTTTGCAAACGGTCTGCATTTTCCAAGTGAGGGTCGAAGTGGCGGCTTATCACTCATGTGGTCAGATCAGGTAAAGTTAGAAATTTGTAATTACTCAAAATATCATATTAGTTGTTGGATTTGCAATGATTATGGAAGAGAATGGCTTTTTACCGGGTTCTACGGGGACCCGGCTGTTGAAAGAAGACACCAATCATGGGAGATGCTTGAAGGGCAATTCCCAGGTCCGGGATTTCCTTGGCTCGTGGCCGGAGACTTTAACTCAATAATGTTCAGTTCAGAGAAAAGTGGAGGAAGAAAAGCAAATTTCGCACAGATAGAACCTTTCATTCAAACTATTGCTAGATGCGAGCTTCGAGACCTTGGATACGTGGGCTCCAAATTCACATGGTCAAACAAACACGAAGACGGTAGTCTGATCCGCGAGAGATTGGACCGAGCAATGGCAAACGAAGAATTTCAAGAAAAATTCCCAATTACAGTGTTTCATAGAGGCTTGGCGAACTCGGATCACCAAGCCTTGCTAGTGTCCCTTAAACAAAGAAGTCAAAGTACTCGTATAAAAAGTAGAAGATTCATGTTTGAAGCAGTGTGGGCCCAGGACAGTAGATACCTCCCACTCGTGAAGGAATGCTTGGCCCGACAAGGCAACCTGGCGGAAAAGCTGAAGACCACGGCAGAAACTTTGAAAAAGTGGGAGAAAACTCAGTTTGAGAATGTAAGGTTTCAAATTAAATGCCTAAAGGACAAAATCCAGTTCTTATCACAACAACATAATGCCACAAACTGGGCAGCAGAGTTTAATAGTGCACAAACAGAGCTAAATGACTTGTTACGTAAGGAAGAAGTCTTATGGCGACAGCGAAGTCGAGCCTTATGGCTGCAACAGGGGGATAGGAATAAAAGTTACTTCCACAAAAAGGCATCAAATAGAAGGCGAAGAAATCAGATCCAAGGTATCAACAATGCAGACGGCATATGGGTGGATGACAGCATTAGTATTCAGCAAAGTTTCGAGAAGCATTTTGGGTCAGTATTCACTTCAGACCATCCAAATACAAACCAGATGGAAAAGATCCTACAACACATTCCTCACTTGTGTCGCGAGGAAGATAGTGAGCTATTGGACATGCCCTTCACTGGGGATGAAGTATGGAACGCGCTTAAATCAATGGACCCGCTAAAAGCACCGGGAGCCGATGGCTATCCGGCGTTTTTTTATCAAAAACACTGGAGTCGGATTGGGACCGAAGTAACAGAGGAGTGCCTCAACATTCTTAATGGCGACAAAGAACTTGGTGAGTTGAATGCCACTCTTATTGCGTTAATACCAAAGGTCAAGCAACCGGTAAGCCCAGCCGATTTTCGGCCGATTAGCTTATGCAATGTGATCTATAAAATTATCGCAAAAGCAGTAGCAAATAGACTCAAAATAATTCTGCCGCATCTAATCGGGGAAACTCAAAGTGCATTCGTGCCCCAGCGCCAGATAACAGACAATATTATCGCAGCTTTTGAGCTGATACATACTATGAAAACACGGGTCAAAGGAAGGAAGGGGTATGTTTCTCTAAAAGTGGATATGTCAAAAGCCTATGACAGAGTCGAATGGAACTACCTACTAGCAGTCATGAATCGCATGGGAATAGGTAGTAAATTTTGCAATATAGTCCGCAAGTGCATCAGCTCGGTACAATTTTCCTTTATACTGAATGGAGAGGTAAAAGGAAGAATTTTACCTGAAAGAGGGCTCCGTCAAGGATGCCCCCTATCACCATACTTATTCCTTCTCTGCAGCGAGGGCCTCTCCAGATCCACTGAGGCCGCAATGTCATCAAACAAGTTAAAAGGAGTCCGGGCCTCTCGAGGCCGTCCTATGGTGTCACACTTATTTTTTGCTGACGACAGTATATTTTTTACAGGTGCGGACCAGCTAAATATTACAAATTTATTACAGATTATTACAGACTACGAGGATGCGTCGGGAAAAAAAATGAATCTTTTAAAATCGGCGGCTCTATTCTCTACGAATGTGAAGGAGGAAGATAAAGCAAATCCCAGCTCGATGTGCGGTGTTCCGGAGGCAAACCAACACGACAAATATCTTGGCCTGCCTACAACAATAGTAAAAATAAAAGCAGGACTTTCAATTATTTATTGGATAGAGTCTTGCAAAAAACAGGGGGTTGGAAGGAAAAGTACCTATCACCAGCAGGCAAGGAATTACTTCTCAAAGTCGTCGTCCAAGCCATCCCAAATTTCGCTATGAGTTGTTTTATACTCCCAATAGGGTCCTGTCAAAAGATCGAGCAAGCTATGAGAAGTTTTTGGTGGAACCAAAGCAACAAAAAGAGTATTTGCTGGATATCATGGGACAAGTTAAAGTACACCAAAGTCCAAGGAGGGTTGGGATTCAAAGATATTTTAGACTTTAACAGATCACTTCTGGCAAAACAAGTATTGAGACTATTCACAAATCCTGCAAGCCTAACAGCAAGAATAATAGAAAGCAAATATCATATAGGAAAAAGCTTACTAGAGGCATCACTTGGCCGAGATCCGTCCTTTTCCTGGAGAAGTCTTATGGAGGGACAAAAAATTCTGAAAGAAGGGTTGATAAAACAAATTGGAGATGGTAATAACACTAGAATTTTCTTAGATCCCTGGATCCCCAGAGATGGCCCATTCAAGATTATGACTTCAAACCCAGAGGGTCTTAATCCCCTGGTCAGTGAAATCATTAATACTGAAACCAAACAATGGGATACAGGAAAAATGCAACTTCTCAACATATCAACTAGTGATGCCAATGACATCTGCAGGATCCCAATTTCAGCAAACATGGAACCAGACAAATGGGTATGGCATTGGAATGATTCAGGAGTTTACACGGTCAAAAGTGGCTATGAAATAGCTAGGAAAATTACCAGCAGAGAAGCAAATACCAACAACAGTGGCAGCATCACAGAGCAACCTTGGTTAAAAGAGCTATGGCGTTTGAAAATCCCTCGAAAGTTCCTATTTCTAGCTTGGCGAATACAAAATAACTCCCTTCAAACAGTAGATAATCTAGCAAAAAGGGGTATCACAATAAACCCAAAATGCAGTGTGTGCGATAATGAAAACGAGGAATCAGAACACTTGTTCAATCATTGTCCGTATGCAAAACAGTTCTGGAGGGCATTTACAGGAGATGAACAGTTTCACTTACCGACGGGTCAAGACTGGTTCCGTCGATTCTTCAAAGGAAGCTCAACTACGGAACGAGAAAAGGTGTGTGTAGGCCTGTGGAGCCTCTGGCTGAACCGTAACAAAATCATTTTTGAAGGCAAAACCAGTCCGGCGAGAACACTAGCGGTTTCATCAGCAGCTAATCAGCTAGCCGACATCATCAACGCTCATGGGGGAGCCACGGGTACACAACCCAATCACCAAAGCCCCGACAATCACATAAATCACCAGGTCACTCACCAAATCTGGTTCGACGGTGCCTGGTCCTATCAAAGAAGGATTGCCGGAGCCGGCGTCGTAGTTCGAGACCCATCGGGTTCAATTATAGCGGCAGAAGCAAGAAAGCTCCAGTGGGGATCCGGAGCTTCTGAGATCGAAGCACAAGCGGCGATGAGAGCCATAGATCTGGAAATTGCAAACCAGATTAAGGAAGCATCGATAGCAGGTTATGCTCAGATCCTAATTGAGCTGCTTCAAGATCAAAACCCAGACCATCGGAGAACAGCAGTCAAGAACTTGATCCAGAAGATTGAAGACATGCAGGGGATGATCAAGCTCAGCTGGGATTTCGTGGGAAGAGAGAAGAATGGTGAAGCCCACTGGCTTGCCCAGAGAGGAATGCATATCGAAGAAATGGAGAACTGGGAAAGTCATAGCAATCATTGGGAAGAGATAGGCTTTATTTTGTAAAGTGTTGTGCTTTTTAGTGGGTTTTAATACAAGTTGTTTCCTCAAAAAAAAAAAATGTATAAGAGTATGCCATTTTTAAATATTTGCTCATAAGTCTAAACTAATTGAAACTTTACAAGTTATGTTGTTCAATAGTGTTATTCCATTGTAAAAAATGGTAATGAGTGTAAAGCACTAAAGCCCTTCATTCATCCTTTAAGATACGTTTTCCTGTCATTTCAATTTCATATTTACCTACCACTACGAAATTGCAGAAATTTACAATACGAAAACACATGACAGGAAAAAAAAATCTTTTTTTTTCTGAGCATGAGAGCAAAACCAGTTTTTTTTGGGAACTCCACAAATTTGTAATATAAAATGGATAAACATAATGGTAACTGTTAATCTTTCTTTTATATAGAACTGACGCCAAAACCTAAGAAGTGATTAGCATGCTTATATATCTTCAAAATAGGGATGTTTTACCACCTACTATTGTCAAAAGTACTCTCATAGAGTGTGTACGACAGCGATTTCATATATTCAGTTGTGACAACCCGCAAAATTAGTAAAATGCACACATTTTAATAGAAAATCATGTCGGCCTATGTTTTAGTTAAGGATGCAATTGACCTGCAAGCACTGTTTTACACATTCATATTGTTTTGCTCAAAACTATTTTTATCATGTTGCATAGTTCAAACATAGTTGATTATTAATAAGTACATTTGAAGACCAAAGGTCAAATAATAGTATATCTCATTCTCTTGAGGAATATAATGAAAAGTTTGTCTGATAAGCGATATAGAAGTACAAAGGAAAATTTCAAGTGTTTTCCCTTTTGCCTTATTATACTTAAAATACATACCAGATAGTAAGGCGACCTCGCCAATATATCTCCTTATACATATTGTCTATTTGTCACTAACAAGCAAAAGAAAATTTAACCAAGGTAATTGATATGGTTTTGTAATTGCGTGATGTAAAAATTCCCTTTGACTAGAGAATGATTCCTTCTGTTTCACATATATTAATTGAAAGTTTGTCGTTTCACATATACTAATTGGACGTTGGTCGTTCCCACACGATTTACATCTCATGGAGTTCCACAGAAGAACCTTTAACCATTATATTATACGTTTTTCTTCATTTTTGTTTTGAGAATTTTTTTTTTCTTTAATCGGGTTTGAATCCGGAACCTCATGCAGGGGCTTTCAACGTTCTACCACTTGAGACTCTAGCTGCTTTCTTCCATTTCTTTCCATAACTTCCTACTATAATTCTTTTTTATCAATTTTTTATCTCATTATTTCATTTCTCTTTAATTAATAAAAAGGGCAACCATTTAAGTATTCCTTGTGGCTTTTCCCCGAAAAACAAAGAATGCTACAGTTTGTTTACCTATGGAGAACATAATAATTCCCCTGAAAAAATAAGAAAGGATGATATTGCGCAGGGGCGGAGCCAGCCCGCGACACGGGTAGGCACGTGCCCTACCCAAAACTTTAAAAAACTGCAATTTGACCCTATAATGTATGAAAAATTGAATTGTGCCATTGTCAAAATTACGATAGTGCCCTAGTTATTTTGAATCTTGCAAGAGTGTCCCATGTATTTCAAATACCTGGCTCTGCGTGTATGTATATGGTTACAGTCTAATAAAAAGTTGTTTTTACATCCATTGTGACTAATGACTATGATGTGATTTAAAGTGCTTGTGTCCATTTCCACTCCTCACTGCTCCACACGCTATACTTTCTTTGTTCTTACTCTTTCTCCACACTTTGATTTTTTTTTATTCGTTACGGGTCAATTTTACCCGATGATTTGAATAGCAAAACGATGCAATTTCTTGATAATTTTTGCATAGTTACGCAGAGTAAAATTTCCTCCACAACATTATGAAAAGAGTATCAAACTTTTACATGGTTTTGCTAATCAAATCCCCGGATGAAAGTGACCAGTGAACTATGGTACAAATCAAAACCGAGAGAAAGAGGGGATTAGGGTAGTATGTCACAGGTCAATGTCAAACTTGTTTCATTATGTGACGTTCAAAAGAATTTTAAGGTATTCTCTCAAGAAAAGAAAGGGAAAAAAATGAATAAGAAGTTTAAGGTATGGGGGTATAAGTAAAGGTTTCTGTTGAAAGAATTCTAGTGCAATTCGGGCAAAGATTCTTATTTGCAAGTTTGAATTCTAGTGAAAACGACTTCACCAAATTTATCTTTTCAATTTTTGACACATCAACTTGTTACTCTCACTGTCATAAACACATCGTCAACTTGTGTCTCTCATCTCTATTTATTTGTTCTGCTCTGCCCCTTCCCTCGTAATCTACCTTTGTCAACCTCACTGTGTACTCAACAATGTCCACGACCACTCTGTCTCTCGTCGCCGTCGCCGTCATCATCGCCACCTGCCTCCACCTCTATTCAACGACATCAAGACCCTCACTGCGCATTCACTTTGGAGTATTCTTTACAGGTATGTTTGACACATCTCTCTGGTTTGTAATAAAAGTCGAGCCATGGGAAAATCCTAATATTTTTATCTTGCTTGCTCGGTTTTAGTAGCCACTAATTTAAATAAACAAAGTTTAGGAATATGTAAATAGGGAGAACTTGGACTTTCATACTACAGGCTTGACGATCCGTGTGATTTAAGATTATAATGCATAAAAAAGGAACATAATATATTCTTATCAATGAACTTGATGGATCTTAAATATAGAAAGAAATCATAGATCCTAAACTATGATGATTTTATTTTATTTAATTTTTTTTTTGAGAATAAACTATGATGATATTATAAAGTAATGAAAGTAAAATATTTGCCAGGAAAATTAACGTAATTTTTTTTTTTCCAAAATTAACGTAATTGACCAAATTACAGTTCTGTTAAATTAAATCCACTATATTACATAATTTAATTTGTAACTTGTTTCTCCCCTGCACCAAGGTTTTCAGACCTTCAAGTAGCAATTGGTTAGATTTAGGAATATTGACTTGTAAAGCATATGTTTCTAAATGTTAAAATATTCAAACATATTCATTTAATGATGATAAGGATTTAACTTTTTATCTTTTTAATCCTTAAAGCTACTTTTTGGAAGTAAAATAGAAGTTAAGTAAACAACATTGTTACTTAAGGTAACTGAAACTTTTTAGAAAATTTAACACGCACGAAGTAAACAACTTTTTTTCTAATCCTTTTCCAAAAAATAGATGATAATCCCCTAACCTTAAGTAAAGAAAGCGGAGCCTAAACTGGAACTATTTTTATGAATTAAAAAATAAATAAAAGAGTCACCTAAAATTAGCCAAAGAAAGCAGGGCCAAAATCCAGTGCAAACAAATAAGCCGAAAGATTAACAATACGTAAGTAAAGTCTAAGGCTTATAAACAAAAAAAGAAAAAAGTGCAACAAAACATATTAAATAGATGATTGTGCGTAACTATACATATTGCCAAAATAATTAATAAAGAAAACAAATTAAATCATTAAATGAGAACTATGTTTAAACTCGGTCCAAAACGAATAAATTTGATTACGATGATTTTTCTAAAGACAAACTTAACTTAAAAAATTATTATCGAAACAATCTATCATGTGGAAACATAGTGTGTTGAACATTCTTAATAATTTTTTAGGGGCTAAGCTTTGCCCTTCGATTAACAGATTTCGATACCTACTTTGAAGTTATCACACGACATCCAGAAGCAATCACACATTCACACGATAAAACTAATTAGGAGAAATCCGTACGTCATAGAGATTGATTACCAAGTTGTAATGGTGTTTACACTTGGACTGCTTATTTGATGGGTCTCCTTCTTAACTTTATTGGTCACATTGTAAAAATTTCTTATTTCTTCTAAGTACACAAAAGTGTAGCCGAACCTGGAATATGCCACACCTACACACTTGAATAAGCAAATAAAAACAGGACAAAAACGAGAAAAATTATCCCTTAAAAGGAAGAACAAATAAGTTGGCAAATAGGTGATGAAAATTACCAGTCTACGGAAAAGGAATATTTGTTCATGTCGAATAAGATTGAGCAAGAGAGAAAATTGCCTTGTAGAATTTTTTGTTTTTTTTGTTTTGTTTTGTTTTTTTTATGAGAAAGTGTAGTTTTTATTTGAACGTGAAAGATCTATTGCTTGTTAGTTTAAAATTTAAATTTAGAAGTAAAAGACATGTACTAGTACTACATCCATTTAACCTGTTAAGTTATATATATATTACATGGAAACATCCTCCCCTCACTCACTTAATTAATCTCTCCCTGTCTGTCCTCTATAATCTGCACTCCTCGCATTTTTTCACTTCCCGACCCCACCTCCGTACTGCCACCACGTGCCACTGCCACCTTAGATATCTCTCTCTATCCGAGGACTATCGAGGAAGCTATCGGGAAGATGTTGGGTGTGCTTTTGTTGAGCGACTCTTCCACTGGGATGATGTTTGCCAGAGGACTTGCTTGTTAGATCACCAGACCTCTCGAATCTGCTTAAGGTCACTACTTATCATAATCAACATAATCCGAGTGGCTCTGTGAGTGTAATAATATAGGTTTTGTTCATCTCAAATTCTCTGTGTTTTTTTTTTCAATAATTAATCTGAGTTTTTCTAGGATTCATACATTCCCCAATACCGTGGGTCTTGACTTTATACGTCACTAGTCTGTACCCCACATGGGCGCGGGATATGTATCAAAATGAGCTACTGCATTAGTCTCGTAAGTTTAGTTGTGTTAGGGCAATCCAACCATTTAAATAATGTTATTATAACACTTTCACTAACTTTCTATTTTCCTTACCTTTTGAAGGAATATAAGAGAAACAAAAATATTATGAGCCACGAAAATTTAAAGGGAACATGTTTTGGGACAAATGCTTAAAGAAATATCGTCTAAAATTGTGGGAAGGATAATTATAAATTTTGAATAGAATGACATGGGAATAATATGGGTTTATGGACATTTAGTATTGAAGTATTGTGGGAAGGATAATTATAAATTTTGACAAACTTATTTAGCGGCACACAATTAGGCTATAGCGTGCTTTTTTCCTATGAAAATATACAACGTATTGTTTAGCCTTTCAAGTTTCATTATTGGTATTTGTTGAAAGTGCTTGGTATATACATTTATGGATATATAATGCTAATACACAGTAGTATATTATGAACTGGTATGATTGCTATTTTATTTGATGAAGAACTTGACATGACGGTACCTAGTCCAAATGTATCATGAATCTTTTTATTAGTATGATAGATAAAAAATAAATAAATAAATTAATTAAAAGTTTGAGAATATGTTGAAAATTTACAAAAATAGTATTTCAACCAAAGCACAATAACAATCTGGGGCGAGGCAAAGTACTGCAAAATGTGCAACCGAGAGGTAAATCGACTCCGATTTTGAAGCAATCAGTACAAGATGTAAAAGACATGCTTCTTGTGGTAAAGAAATCATCGGTGTCAACTGTCAACATAGGAATTGAAGTAAAAGAGGACATCTTGTATTCACTGGCACTCGACCGAGTATGCCAATTTATAATCCAGGATGTCAAAATATTCCACGTGAACCACGTGATCTGCCACCCCCCGAGATAATACTCGTTGGAATTCTTGGCGGATTACCTTACAAGGCGGGGAACATTAAGTCCATATGTGGGGTGAATGAGCACTGACTTGAACTTTGAACTTGTCACGGTCTCTTACCATAGCCTCTGTACACTTTACCATGTTAGAATACCTACGCCAAAATCAATTACATATGAGTGGATTAACTCATGAAATAGTCAACTACACATATCTAAAAACCTTGCAAATGGGTTCTAGCACAGTGCTAGAGTTTTAGAAGCCCATACATGATGTCTCGGGTTCGAATCTGGCTAGACGTATGATATGTTGTAATTCTAAAAAAAGTTTAGAAATATGTAAATATAAGGAGAACCAGGAACATTGCTTAATAATCCGTGTGATTTAAGATTATAATGCATAGAAGGGAACATACTAGTTTTCTTTTTCAATTGAACCTGATGGATCTTAAACTTACAAAGAAATTATAGATCCTAAACTATAATGATTGGTTGACTTCTCCTTGAAATTATAAAGTGATGAAAGTAAAATATTTGCCAGGAAAAATTAATGGTAGTTGAACAAATTAAGGTTCTGTTACCTCTTGGAGTGTGTCCACTATTTGAGACTTTAATGTGACAACTGTCTCCCACACGCGATGAAGAAGTAACCGTTTAGCTGATCAATTTGCAAGAGCCGGACTCAACTTGAAGAGCCTAGAAGATGGACTTTTGTTATGCCCGAATGGGCCTGTAATGTTTTTCAGTTGGATCTTATTTGGGCTTCAGAGCCTTTAATGCAATGAAGCATTTTTCCTAAAAAAAAAGTTAAGGTTCTGTTAAATTAAATACACTATAATACAAATAAAACATAATTTTAACTTGTAACTTGTTTCTCCCCTGCACCAGGGTTTCAAGACCTTCAAGTAGCAATTGGTTAGATTTAGGAATATTGATTTGCGAATAAAACAAAATAAAAATATATCTCTAAATGTTAAAATATTCAAAAAAAAAAACATTCAAAAAAATTCATATTTTGATCATAATGGTTTACATTTAAAATCATGTTGGTGTTATATAATAAATCTACTCACTTACACTTCTCCAAGTTACCCTTGTAGTTGTGGCAGACATAAAGTTCCTTTTCCGTCAGTGCTAACTTTAAATATGTACATGTTTAACATAGGGACTTTTGGAAGTATGATTTCTCTTTCCGTGATGTTTTTCCTCGTTGGACTAGTCACTGCTGCACTCCCACGGATAGGTAAATAACTAAAATCTGCAAATGAATGTTCGTTGTTCTAAATATTGTACTCAATCTTTTTCGTATCGCTTCTTCGTATTTATTTATTTATTTATTTACAACAGGAGTATATCAAGACCTAAAATTCAAGGTACTGATCTTCATACTGCACATAGGGTCCGTGGTTTCACAGCCTTTTACGGGCTCCAAAAGCAATAAAAATAACATTTATCTGTATGTGGGATTACCATTTGCATTTCTAGCGTATTTTGTTATCGTGGTACTATGCCTTTATAGAAAAAAAATTTTTCAACGACCACCACGTCTGAGTGCAAAATATGTAGAGTCTTTCCGGACACACAATTTTGTACCGGGAGAGGAAGAGAGCGAGAGTGAGAGTGAGTGTGCAATATGCCTTGAGAAGTATGGGCTCGGGGAAATCATCAGCACTCTACCGATTTGCAGTCACAGGTTCCACAAGGAGTGTATCCGTACCTGGCTGCTCAAATATTTGTCCACGGAGTGCCCGATATGCCGCCACAGCTACCACTTGGATGACGTAGAAGGGAATTGCCAATTTTGTTGATTGAAAGTTCATATGGGTATAGATGAAAACGTAATTGGTGTACTAGGTTTTTTTTTTTTTTTTTTGATAGCTTAATTGGTGTACTAGGTTAATATGTAATAAACATGTATTAGAGATCCTACATTGTGACTAAAGTGTAAGAGATTTATTTGCTTCAGAAGTTCCCTTACCTGATCTTTCATTTCTTTCAATGTAATTTTTTTCCCACTTGAATTCTCTTTTGCCTATATTCATCCTAACAGAAGTCTCCCGCTCTAATTCTTGAAGTCGTAGAAAATAATGATAATAAAATTTCCCATGTGAGAAGTTGTTAAACCTTAAGTTCAACAGAGTCTATACCGACAAATGGTCGAATTTAAACCTTAAGTTGGAGCCACCGATGTAGACAGAGTTGGTGATTCCGAGCAGCGATAAAGTATTTCGTGTCTTGAATGGCTTGTCACTAGCTCCGCTGAGGAAGAGTCTTAGTTGATATGGGCTCTTTCAATATTATACCTATGAACTTTTTAAGAGAACATTTAATAAAAGAGATAGATCCTATCTCTTGATATTAAATAAGGACGAAAAAAAAGGAAGACGAAACAAAAAATATATATTAAATTAGGCAGATACTAACTTTCAAATATTCACACAGAAGCTACAATCCCTCCCTACTATACATTTTGCCAATTTTCATGTTGAAGTTTGACTTGCAATCAAGTCGGCAAGGAAATCAAATTTGAAATGTTTGTTTCCAAGTTTGAATTGGGAGAAAGGTCAAAGGAAGCTATCAATTTTGGTAATGTTTTGGACGCTTGTTGCTCAACAAGTATTCATGGCTATTTAAGTGGGCTTTGGGTTTTGGTTTACATGCACAACACACACAGTAACAACAACACTACACACGGGTTTGATTTGGTGCTTGGGAGTTTTGTAGTGTGTGTGTGTGTCAGGTGGGTGCTTCGGGTCGCTGCCGTGGCCGTTGTGGCCACGACGTGCATTGTAATCGGGTTCTCTTCTCAATAAAATATCTGGTTCTGGCCGTGGATTAGCTACCGTGTTCGTTACGAATTCGTTAGTGAACCACGTTAAATACATGTCTCGTTCTTGTTTTGCTTTCGTCGTTCTTGCTCGAATACCCACACGTTATAACAATCTGGTAACGGCGCTCTGAAACAGGAGTTCTGTTACAACAAACTGGTATCAGAGCCAGGTCAGGGGATCACCAGTTTTAACAAACTAGTATCAGAGCCGGGGTTCCAAGATCAGGCTGGAGCCAAGAGCTAGGGTTACACGTTTTGGTGGAACTCAAAGCTAGGGCTTTGCGATTCAGGTGGAGCAGGCTATCAGGAGTAGGGTTTCGAGATTCCGCCAAGAACGATGTCTGGTTTGGCGATCAAGATCGATCTGTTCGTGAGAGAGAAGCAGGTACACCCACCATCTGAAGTCTTGTGCAGGGGGCTATCCGGGCTCCTGTTGGAGAAATCTGGCGCGCATCTGATTAGGCGTGCAAGGGAGCTGGCAAATCCAGCACGCATTCAGTACTAGCGCGAACATGGCGGTTCACGCGCATCTGGCGTTATGGCGATTGACGTTCAGGCGCAGTCCGGCTCCCGAGGTGGAGCATCTGGCGTGTGAATTGAATCAAGTTCTGGCTCATGCGTTGCAGGAACTCATTGGAGTTGGAGCAACGACATGGAGCATCTGGCGCGTGAGATTTCTAGCACGCGCATCTGATTCTGGTTCTGGCGCGCATTATGCACGAGTTTGTTCTGACGTGCATCTGGTTTTGCATCGTGTACCATGACACGCACTGAGCTCGCATCTGGCGCGATCTGTTTCTGGCGAGCATCTAGCGCATCTGAGGCATACAGGGCGCATCGGGAATGACAATTTGGGCACTCGTCATCGGTGCATCTGGTCTGGATGACATCTGGGCATTCTGTCATGGTGCATCTGTTTGGCGCAATTGGGCGCATCTGGAATACATTCGCTCCTGCTTTCTCAGTGAATGTATTCGAGTCTGGTTCTGGGTGGAGCACTTGTTTCTGTTTCCGGAAGTGCAACCACATCGGGCGCATTCGTTGCAGAAACGCATGGTAGTTGGAGCAAAGATTTGGCGATTCGGATTTCGCATACAGCTGCGAAAATTCTGTTTGAGAAGGCGTGCTCGTTTCTGGTTCAGGGAGACGCATCTGGTTCAGGTTTGAGAAGAAAAGCATCAGGTTCCTCTTTCGGGTTACTGAAATGATTCAAGTCAAGGTGGAGATTTGTTGAAGTTTGACTTGCAATCAAGTCGGCAAGGAAATCAAATTGGAAAGGTTTGTTTCCAAGTTTGAATTGGGAGAAAGGTCAAAGGAAGCTATCAATTTTGGTAATGTTTTGGACGCTTGTTGCTATGGCAACAAGTATTCATGGCTATTTAAGTGGGCTTTGTTTTTTGGTTTACATGCACAACACACACAGTAACAACAACACTACACACGGGTTGGATTTGGTGCTTGAGAGTTTTGTAGTGTGTGTGTGTGTGTCAGGTGGGTGCTTCGGGTCGCCGCCGTGGCCAATGTGGCCACGACGTGCATTGTAATCGGGTTGTCTTCTCAATAAAATATCTAGTTCTGGCCGTGGATTAGCTAGCGTGTTCGTTACGAATTCGTTAGTGAACCACGTTAAATATCTGTCTCGTTCTTGTTTTGCTTTCGTTGTTCTTTCTCAAATACCCACACGTTATAACAATCTGGTAACGGAGCTCTGAAATAGGAGTTCTGTGAACCACGTTAAATATCTGTCTCGTTCTTGTTTTTCTTTCGTCGTTCTTGCTCGAATACCCACACGTTATAACAATCTTATAACGGAGCTCTGAAACAGGAGTTCTGTTACAACATTTCATTTATAGCATATCATTTGACGGGTTATTATTTAACACGTGAAAATTAAATTTGATAAAATTCACATGTCAACAAATGCTCCCTTTGATATTGATCCACAATGTTTGTTACTTGAATAGGTGGACTTGTCTCAAATCTTTGAGATCGCTAACCTAGATGTGTTCAACTTTCTCAACTTCCTTTTCCCTTTAAATTCTCTCAATGGGCTTCAGTTAAAATTTACCAATCTAGCAGGCCTAGTGGGTACACCCCTTACAAAAACTGCAGCCCAACTGCCTTGTGAGTAGACCCCTTGGTCTTAGAAACTTACAAAGATCTAGTAGGTGAAACATCCTAATTTGATTTAACTTCGGTAACACCAGTGTATATGCTCTTCACGCAGCCTAGAGGAGAGGAAGAGAGACTTGCTGAAATTCTAGGGGCAGGTCAGAAGTTCCCGGAACAGTCAAGGAAGGACGGACTTCTTTGTTTCTTTGGCTGCTGCTAGCCTAGCAGAGAGCCTCATTGCATATTCTACCCATACTATTTTTTCTATATCATACGGAAGCATTCTAGTCCATCTCAAAGTAGAGTAAAGAAACACAAAGCTCTTTTTATTAAGGTGAACACACGTTGAGCGGGAGTCGGCAAGTTTAGGAGTTCTTGGTTGTGTACATCGGTCTACCCTGTAGAGCCAATCGGAACGGTTTGTAGGACAGTTCAATAGATCGAATGATAGATAAGATAAAAATACGATATATTCTAAATACAAGAACTGGGTAAAGATAAGTAGAAAGAGAAGTATAACTTTAAACATTGAACTAATCTACACTTATAACCGTAATACAAAAAGTAAAAAAAACACGCCACACGAGATTTTATCGGGTGAATCTTCATTGTGTTTTCTGCCTGAGAATGACACTTAGGAGTAAAACCCCACCTGTTAGCAGCAACAAGTGCTAGACACTATATTGCACAAAACGTCTGATACAAGATAGATAACGACTTGTCCCTCGGACCAGCTACTCACCACACTACCTTTTGCCTACCTAGTTTATGTAACCTCTTGTGTAGCACCCACGCCTGTGGCAATCCAAGCCTCGTTTGAATCTAGTCCTCATGCTAGTGACATAAATACACGGTGCACCTCGTTCAGGCGTGTACCTAAGACCTTTCCTCCGGTAATTCGTTAAGTGACCACCTCTATCTCAATGTAGTTCGTGAGTGCACAACTCTGTAAAAAGGATACGATCTGCACCTGAAGAATAAGAGACTCTTGAGAGCGCACTGTGGCTGACTCTACACGTCCCAAAGAGGGGACCAAAACTTTAGATTTGATAGCATGCATCTAATTCGACAATTAAGGATAGTAGATTTGGAATCAAACTAGACTCTAGTATAGTTTTGAGAGAGCAATCCCAGAGTTCAGATTATGTGAGACCTCTATAGAGAATAGACAGCCTAAATCACGAATGTGACGCTAAACCAAAAATAAGAATGAAACTTTAAAGAACTTTAGGATTTGTCTGACAAATAAGAACGGGATTCTAGACACATGTAAACTGACAGAAGATTGATCCATAGGGTCAATGAAAAAATAGATCATTAGTTCCTGGATTGATCCTAGAAGAGTTTTCAACAACTTATGATTAAAGAATTGAAGCTGAGGGAAGCTGAAGCGTCGCTGCAAGAGCTTGGAAGCTGAATTGTCGGCCAGGGGGAAGCTGAACCGTTAGCTAGTGATCCACCTCTGTTGTGGCCCAGCCGTAAAGAGCTTTCTTTCTCTCTCACGTGTATGAGTGGCTAACCTATTTCTCCTTCTGCTTAAACTCTGGCCCTATATTTTTAGATTTTCAAGCAAGAGAGTTTTAGAGAAAATTAATTATGAATCTCGACTCATATAAATTGATTAAAAGTCCAACTCTTATTTAGAATAATCAATTAGTAATAAAATAATTTAACTTATAAAGAAAATCCAATTTCCGTAAAGAAAATTATTTTTTAGAAAACCAGTATCAGTTTACTTAGTATAAAAATTAAGTTGTCAAATACTCTTCCCTAATATTTATGAAATTATTCTTAATTAATATAATAAAATCTCCATAAATGAATTTTGAAGTACAATAAAAGCAATTGAATAAATTCGGCCGAAAATAGGAGTAAAAAATATTTAATTATGGCCGAATATCTCATGAAGATAATCCTGCAATATTATTTTGGATTTGTAGTTGAAACTCTTCTAATTAACTTTAAATAGAAAACTGATTTAGTCCATAAAAGAGTTCTAATAGAAATACATATTTTTGTGAAATATATTATTCTTATAAAATATATATATTCTTAATTAAATCCTCTTACTTGGAAGATAAGAAATAGAATCCTAAAGAATCTCTAAGAAGATTGACTGACTGACTGAAATTGGCAAAAGAGCTAGACAGAAGGACAAGAGTCTGCAGAACTCAACCTGGCCTCCACACTAGCTGCGCAGCCCCCCCGCCCCATATGGATCTGTGCATGGAATGCAAGGGCACATGGGAGTTCCTGGTGCTCTTTGGTCATTTTCCTCTTTAGCAATGTTGACAGTTTAGTCCAAAGACACATGGATTGGCGCTACATAAATAAATTTAGACCTAAGATGGAATACCCCAGTATTTTTAGGGCGTTCTTAGAAATTTCGAATAATGGTTTGGGCTATTTTCGATATATAAAGGGTAGTTTGTATTATTTATTCCTTTTTATTATATAAAATTTATGATATTTATATATATATATATATAGATATTAATCAGGAAAAACATATTTTTATAGTTACTACATTATATTTTAATATTTAGCCATTAGTTAGGTGTATTAGTTATTTAAAGTGCAACGGGTTTTGTAAACATTTAGAATGTGACCAAAATATAACACTTTAACTAATTCGTACGTAACCAGCTACCGCGTCAAGCGGTACTCCACCCACATCCAAAAGTTTTTCCAGCCATCTTCTTCATTCTCCTTCCCTGAACAGGAGAACGACTTCTCCATTGCCATCTTCGAATCCTTCTCCGAATCAACCTCCACACTGCCAGAAGTTCTTCCGAATACACTCCTTATCTCACCCAAAGACGAATTCGACCCAAACTCGGACCGAATCTCGCCAATTTCTCATCCCAATTCGAACCTGAAACCTCCTCCCGCCGAACTCCATCTCCTTCCCGGACTCTCTCCGACGAAGCCTAAAAGTGTGTAATGCTGGAATAAACGTGATCTTAATACTCCTGAGGGGGGGGGGTGAATAGAGTATGCAAACTTCTGTTAAAAATGACCTTTTAAAACTTAAAAGAAAAGATAAGATGGAATCTCAAGGATTTGGAAAGGTTTGAACAAGTTTGATACTAATAGAAGCAGTCAGGAGCTTCAAAGCTTCGAGAATGAAAATCCTCCAAAGCTTTGGAGCTACCTATATTGAGCAGTTTTGAATGCATGATGAATGACAGCAAAGTAAAGCAATTAACACAAGGATCTTTTACGAAGTTCAGCCACCAATGGGCATACTTTCCGCCTGAGGGACTTGATCCTTCCAGGATTTAAACAACTTCTTATTAATCACAGACTAAGCCCTAGATCTCAAGCCTAAGTGAACTACCTTACACTTATACATCTTGTGGTTCCAAACCTATCTAGTTTCAGCTACAATCTAGTGAAACAATAAGAATCTCTTGTTGTCACTTGAACAACTAACTTACTAAGGTTGGTGAGGCTAATAAATTCAAATGAATAATACAATGAAATCTCAATGAAGAACACAGAAACAGGTTAATAAATAATGGTCAGAAGTGTTCTTCAGAATATGGATGATTGATCTTCTTTTTGATGAATCCTTATATGAATGAATGAAGAGTTGAATGTTGATCTTCCACAAATGAAATCTCTTCCTTTCTCAGTGTTTGTGCTATCTCTTCTCTTGTAAATTCAAATCTATCTTATAACAAACTGCAGTAACAAACCGGAGAGATTTTAGGAACAACCTTCCTGAAATTTGACTAGCTGATTTGATTTGTTTGGAAGGTTTGAACGACGAGCAACCCTGCACAACTTAATCACACGATCAAACACAGTCCAGATAATGTAGCACACATGAACTGATCTGTTAGAAAGATCAAATTAAACCATAAACTTAGCAAAAACTGTTTGCAGATTTAAATCTATACATATAACCTGTATATATATAGACAAAATAATAATCAGAAACAAGATTGAGACTGAAGACAAGTTAACAATCAAACACTTAACCAGCTGGAATCTGCATCAAGAATTTGTTAGCCAAGATAGTTCCTGACAAAAGTTCAAGGACACCTCCAAAGCTTTGGAGCTTTGGATGAGTGTCAAAGCTTTGGCCAGCAAAGCTAATCGTCAATAACCAACAACCTATACACTTTTTCAGCACAATATAATAGTTCAAGAATATTTTTGAGAGATAATATCAGGCTTGTAAACAATATCCAATTCAATCCTAAGTCTGCAACACAGAAAGTGTTAGCTTGCAGTTAACAAGTTCATAAGCATAATTGGACTTCTTCAAAGCTTTGGAGCTTTGAGAAAACCCATCTTTCATCATCTTCAAAATAGATTTCCTCCTGAATTCATGCAGTCATTAATTCAATGAGATTGAATTATGAAAGCCTATAAAACCCTCCTCCGAATACTCAATATCTCACATCAGCTCTCTGTCTCTCTTTTCCCTGCGAGCTCTCTCCCTCTCTTTGTTTGGTTTGCCAAAGCAAACCCAGCTGGGAAAATGATCGATCGCAACTCCGACGAAGGGAACCTAGAGTCGCCCGCCTCCGGTCTGCCTTTTTGCAGCGCCGCCACCCTCTCTGGCTTCTTTCTATCTGACGAGCTCTTGTAGCTGCGGAAGTGATTCACCTTTGCCGCCTTCGTCTCCTTTCCATTCCACATCGGTAAATATAGATACTTTCTATTTTGAATTATAATTCAACTTCTCCACTTTCAATTCACCATGTTGTAGTTGTAGGTCTTTTAGTTTTGTGATTTTGAGGTTGTCAAGAGTGTTATCGTGGGTGTTGTGGAGAGGAGAGTGTATTTGAAAGAGCTAATGGATTTTGGGTGATTCTGTATGAACATAAATTTTTGGGGAGGCAAGTGCAGGAAAAGGGGACTGTTTGTGTATTTTATGAACCTATAGGGGTACATGTTATCTTTTACAAGACAGTTAGGGGTAACTAGTGGTAGTTGTAGGATATGTTTTATTTATAAACTATAAAGAGGAATTATTCCAGTTCTCTCTTATAAAAATCTATTCTTATTGTTTTATAATAATAGACTTAGAAAGGTTTTTATTAATATAAAGCTGTAATAAATAATTTTAGTATGTTCATAGTAACAAAAGCTAGTTTATATATATATATATATATATATATATATATATATATATCATATCTAAAAGTGGTATTCTACTTTAGTAAGTTTTGGTGAGTGAAATAGGGAGTGCTCAAATCTATGACTCTAGGAGGTTGTCCAAGTTGCCCGAGCTAAAGAACGAGGAGTGGAAGGATGAGATTACAAAGATGGTGACTGACAAGGCAAAGCATGTTTATCAAGATAAGAAGAATGTGTCTGCAGTGGATGAGCAAGAATTTGATGCAGCATTGACTCAAGCTGCAAGTGAGAACGTCATCTATGTGTGGGCATAAGGACAGATGAACTGGAATCAGGGGAACTACATGCCATGAACCAGAGATCATCCAGGATTCAGGCATGGGGATATGGCTGGAGCATCATTTGCACCCGAATTTCACCACATGCCAGTTGTGCCAGTTGCTCAGGCGCCACCATCATCTGCATATCAGAATGCTGACATGGCGGATCTTAAAAATATGATGTACAAGATGGGAAAGAACGTGAACACTTTCACTTCACAGGTGGACACGTTGATAGCAGATTTGCACATCACAAAGACCTTACTTCGTAACTTGGAGGTCAGGTAGGACAGATTGCCACTCAGATCTCTTCTACCGCACCAGGGTCTTTGCCATCCGACACGGAGAATGTGCGCCAAGTTAATGCTATTACTACTCGTAGCGGGATCGTTCTTATTGATCCACCATATCCGAGCCACACCAGAGCTGAAGCCTTGAAGGCTAGGGAGCATGGGGTCTTTGACAAGACCCCTGTCATGATCCCCCAAACAAAGGGCGTGAATCCACAGTTGATGACGAGGTAACACTACCACCACCTTCTTTTTCTAAGGATTTCCTTATCCATTGAAAGCAAGAAATACAAAGGATGATTCTGAGGAGTACAAGAGTTTCCTATCCATTTTCTCGATATTTCATATAAGTGTGCCCTTGATTGAGGCAGTCAAGATGATTCCTAAGTATGCCAAGTATATTAAAGATGCAATTTCAGGAAAGAGGGTAGTGCTAGACTTTCAGACAGTGGACTTACCAGAGCTGGTGAGCTCATGTGTGATGCGTCGTTTGCCTCTGAAACAAAAGGATCCGGGAAGCTTTGTGATAGAAGCTAACTTGGGAGGAGATTTCACAGGACAGGTCCTATGTGATTTGGGGGCTAGTGTCAACTTAATGCCACTATCAGTTTTTCGTAAGCTAGGTGTGCAAGCTCGTTCCACGTGGATCAATCTACATTTTTCTGATAAGTCTTGCAAGAAAGCTTATGGGGTGGTGGAAGATGTTCTGGTGAAGGTAGGGAATTCCATTATCCCTGCTAATTTTGTTATTCTTGAGATGCCTGTGGGAGATGTTCCGGTCATCCCGGGTAAGCCCTTTTTGGCTACCGGTCGAACTCTCATCGATGTTGAGTACGGTGAGTTGCTCATGAGGATCAATGATGCGTGGGAAACTTTCTGGGTTTCTAAGACGACCCCACAACAATCTCAGGAGCAGAAACAAATGCTAGTGGCAGTGCAATCATTGCACACGAGTTCAGGGGTGGTTAGTGCTGAGCCACCAGATTCAAAATCCAAAGTCCATCAAGTTGTGTTGAGGATCCATTAGAGGAAGATGGAGGAGGAGGCACGTAGTGCAATACCGCCTCTCTAGAGGAAATGAGGTAATTGGGTCGGGCCGTCCACCTAAATTACAAAGCGCTTATTGGGAGGCAACCGAATGTAGTTCGTTAGTTGTTTTTCGTATTCTGTTTTGATATCAATACATGAGTTTGAGGGGTGAGAGAGAGTGGGTTTAATATTTACTATGAGTGTGCAGGACACAGGTACCGAAGACCACTCCAGATTCCCCTTCTTGATACAGGCGCGCGAGGTTGCACGCAAAGCGAGGAATAACTAGCTGACTTTGGAGAAACGTGCATAAATGAGAAGTTACTCAAGGTCGAGGAGTAAAAATTTTTTTGTGAAAACCATGGCTACAAGTTGTTGAATCGTGGTTGCACAGATCGAAATCCGGAGCGGAAATCGCGGTCCACGAGCTTAAGTGACAAGAATCGTGCGCACAAGAGCAAAAAAGAGAGGAAATGGGGAATTCGCTGGATTTTGGAAAATTTCCAACCAAAATGGACTCCCCACTGTTAATGGAGTTCACTGATACGAGAATCGAGGAAAACGGAGACCCAACGAAGAAATTGGAGCAAAAGGGCACGAGAATCCAGGCCATTTCATGCGTAATGGCCCATTTCGTGCGAAATGGCCAAGACTTAGATTTTTTTTGGCCCCCCATTTTGTGCTAAATGAAAACATCCACCTGTTTTTCTTTTTGAATATCATTTTGCGCGAAATGAGGCATTTTGTGCAAAATCATTTCGCAAGAAATGGCCCCATTTCTTGCGAAATGCTGCGGGATGGTCATTTTTTGAGGGCATTTTGGTCAATTTGGTGGGGGGGGGGGGCATTACTTCGTCCAACACCCCCATTCGGATCATTACAACCCTTCTTCATCTTCTTTCTCTCTCTAACTGAAGAACAAAAATCACCCAAAAACTCAAAACTTGTCAAAATCTGAAATTTCATGTTGGGTTTTGCTCCTTGTAAGTTCGGCTACAAGATTAACTCTTGGGGTTTTTAGAGATAGTGAGTAGTTTGAGTTTGTGGGAAAGAGAAGAGGAAAAGCTTCAAGAACACAAATTTTCCGATTCGTTGTTTTGGAGTTGGATTCGGCCAAAGCTCAAGAAGAGACTTTCGAAGGGGACACCGAGGAGCACAAGGAGGTACACTCGCCTCAACTTGCTCAAGTTTTCAGAAAATCGGTCAACCATTCGTTCCATTCTTGACTGATTTTTGCGAAACCTGTCTTGTAAGAACGGTACTCCAGACCGTAGGTACCATACTCTCTCTCGCTTTATTTCTTGCTTAGGCACTTCTAGGGCTTAAATTTTTCGCAAAAATTTTGCTTGCTCTTTACTTGTACATTGGGTAACTTGGCTTAGTTCACTCTAAGACCTCACGTGCAATCGTTTTTTCATTCTATTTATCATTATGTCTACATCGGGTATTAATGCTAAGAGGATACGGGGGTTAGTGGTTGACGATCACTCCATCTTCAATCCTGAGGGGGATGTGGTTATGAGTGAGGGAAAGGAGAATGTGAACGAGGGAGACGGTTCTGGCAACCACCGTCAGGTGCCTTCGTCTCCAATTCGTTATGAGTTGAACTTAGAGATGCCTCCCCTTCCGGTGACTGGTAGGAGGAATAAGACGGTGACAGAGATGAGCATTGATCCTGTCTACAGTACCATGTTCTGCAGCTTCAATTTCGCGAGTACGAATGCCCATATGGCATATTACACTGATTCATTCCTGAAGAGGGAAGGGCTTCCTGAGAAACCTTTCCCGGAAAGAAAAAATATGCCCCGACAACTCAAGGATATCTTCAAGAACGAGAAGCTAGACAATTGGTTTATGATTTGTAAGAAGCCTAGCTCCGCTCTTGCTAGAGAGATCCTTGTGAATGTCCGTTTCTATGATGAGGGGGAGAGTGAGACCCCTAGGCATGTCTACTGTCGGCGAACCTACATAGTTCTCACGCCCGAGACTATTGGTTCCTCCATGAACTTCAAGCCTCTTAAGGATGTCTGTGCCTACCATGATATGATTCCTCGTTTGGATGATGTTGAGGTTGTTAGTGCGTTTTGTTTTCGGGGGGGGGGGGGTGCCTGGAGCAGGGTGGATTGAGAAACCCACTCTGCCTGAGTGGTCTGTTTCTAGGAAGTTTGTGCTTCCACATGCGAGGTGGATTTGCGAGATTCTTGAGAACTGGGTTTTTGGCGTTACGCCTCAGCCCACGTACTCCTTCCAGTTGCGCACCATGGCGTATTGCCTTTGGAGCGGGAAGCGTATCAATGTCCCATATTTTCTTTTACCGATTTATGATGGAGTGGACTGAGCGTACTTACCGTAGATATCCCGGGCACCATTGCCTTCTTCTTAAGCTAGCAAAAGATATTGAAGTTGTATTGAGTGGTCTATAGTATGACCAAAAGCGTAAGAAGGAGGGAGATCGCAAGTGGGAGAAATACCTGACCCCGTGAAAGGCCCAAAACCTGTCCCACCCCCAAAGACTAGGAGGAGCGAGGCCATTAGCTTGAGCTCCAACATGGAGCGTCAGCTTAACAACATCACACAGATGCCTGATTCCCATAGACTGCAAGATGATGAGGATAGAGCTAGGTCTCGGAGACAGTTTGACGGTCTCCGGAGTAGTCAACGCCAGCTTGGCCGCGGCTTAGAGCGGCTGAGTCTAGATTGTGCTGAGCAGGGAGGCTGGATTCAGGACATGGCGGTAGCGACCAATGTCACTTTGTAGCACCAGCAGACCTACGATGGGTTGTCCATTACCAGTCAGATGTGTACCCTGAGTCGAGTCCGGATATCCAAGTCGATGAGGAAGAGGAGACACAACCCGACTAGACCCACCGACCCTACGCTTAGGCAGCCGCGTTCTCTTGATTTCATTTTATCTTTCGTTTAGGACAACGAAGAGCTTAAGTGTGGGGAGATTTTTAGCTATCCGCTAGTTAGCCATTGCATAGCCTTGTTACAAGTAGTTTAGTGAGTCAGGTTTGCATGTATGTGTCAGTCGGTTAAATATGCATTTGCATTTGCACGTTTACTTTCTGCATTACTTTCTGCATTGTATATATATTGTTGCACTTTTATTTATTGAGTACACCTACCTTATTTTGTTGGTTAATCGAGTTGGCCCAAAAGTCATATAGAGTTAGGAAATCAAATAAAAAAATAAAAACATAAAAACTAGAAAAATCCTAAAAATTGGAACAATTGAGAAAAGGGAAACTTAGAACCTAGAAACCGAAGAGAGTCCAGTGAAAGAGCTCATGAGAGTAGGAAGTCCCGTGGTAGGGAAATTTAATTCTAGTATTTTGTACACAAGTCTCACGAAGGGATGTCCCGGGTATCTAAGAAAGGGAAGGTAGATTACGACATACTTTTTCCATTATTGTGCTATGAGAATTGAGTCTCTAATTGATTGATTATCCCGTTTCCGGTGGAAACTTGTGGACTCTTATCTGGGGTGGACCTGCGTGTTGAGTCATTTCTATGTGGTACGAGTCTTGTCCTAAGTGAAGCCGCAAGCGTACACCACCATCTCTTAAGGTGGTTCTAAGAGAAAATCCGAAAAAGCCCACACTCTTAAGCTCTATTGCACGGTTGTAAAAATAGAGGAGGTGAAATAAACGAAAATGAAAAATCTCAAAAAACATAAAAAATTATGCTTCAAGGAGAAACAACCTAATGTGCTTCCTTGTGCGCGAAAAATTTGGATTCAATCCAACGTAGAGCTTAAGAGGGAAACTAAAGTCAAGACGTATATCACAGGAGTTGTGTCTCCAAGTATTGGGAAAAATTCCATTCAAAGTAATAAGGGCTAAGAGGGTTTGAAAACCTCAATTGACTCGGCGAAGGAAAATCAAGTGGAGCTTGAGATGCCTAGACGCTTTGAGGAAAAAGACGTGCCGTATCTTGGTATGATTTGGTGGATGTTTGGGGATGCCTTAGTGAGTTTGTGCATAGGATCATCATATCATATTTCTTGCAAAGTGTTGTGAAATCTTGAATTGCGCTAGTGAGGATTTGACGACTTTCGGTTTAGGATAGAGAGGTTGCCCGATCTCGTAAAAAGAAATAAAATATTGTTCTTTCCCTTTTTTGCATTGTACATACTTGAGTTGCATTGTTTATTGCATGTATTTGCATAGTCGTGTCTTTGTGTATTGAGTCATGAGTCGTGTTGGCTAGCAGACACTAAGTATTCAAAGCGGTGTGGTATGCATTTGATGTTGTTATGCATGCAATGTCTCAAGTGTGGGGGGAATTTTTGAGCATCATCGTTGCTCGGGACGATAAACGAGTAAGTGTGGGGGAATTTGATAGAGACTTTTAGAAGCTATATTTCTCTAGTGTTTACCACATTATTCATAGGTTTTGGGAAGAGTTTTGAGCCTATTGTTGTTGATTGAGCATGATTTATCACTTTTTTCCTTCATATGATTAATTCTAGTCCGGGCACATTTTATGTATTGATTTATGTTATATTTGTTGGATTTGATCGCTTGGTATAGTTGTTTGTTGTCTTTGACAGGAAACATGGTTTATGGAGGGATTGGAATCAAGAACGTGAGCTGAAGCAAGGAAGGACAAGGAAAGAGGCTCGGAACCAAGAAGTTGAAGATTCTAGAACATGAAGCCCAGAGCATTTCGCACGAAATTATTTCTTACGAAATGCCCTTTTTCGCACGAAATGCCCTATTTCGCACGAAATGGCTGCGAGACTTGCGCATAATTTTGGGGCTAAAATGTAATTTTTTGAAGACTTTAGCTTCCTCACTTCGACCTAAGCAACTAGGGGACGGAAATAGAAGAGAGTTGGAGTCTTTGAGATCTAAGAACATCAAGGAGATCTAGGAGAAACATCAAGAACAAGGAGACAAGCCCGAATCAAGCGTTCATCATCTTCTTAGCGTTTGATCCACTTTTCCTCCTTTCTCCTTCTTGTATGGAATATTTTGTCATGAATACTATTATGATGTGTAGCTAAACTCATACCTAGACATCTATGGAGAGCCCAAGGTTTATGTTTTGAGGATGTTTTCCGGATTATATGAATTTCACGCTTAGGATTTATGGTTGAATGAGGATTATTCTAGTTTTTATCACATTGAGTTCTTACGTTGACAAAGTATAATGAAGATGTGTGATGATGATTATTGTTTTCTTTATTCGATTATAGTCTATGCTTAATGACGATCATGGTTAGTTAATATCTCATTTATTGTGATTAAGCCTTAGTAAGTTAGGAGTCATGACCCGATCTTACTTCTTAACTAGTGAGTGTGTGAGAGCAACTCTACCCTAGTTGGGATGAGTAAACGAGAACATTTATGATCAATGAGACTAAGAGGTGAGCTGAATAGGAATGGCCAGAAGAGGGTAAATTCGGTAGGAGATAGTGAAGTGTTCGTGTGGTGGTCTGAGAGGACATCATTCCGTGCACTATCGTTAGCCTGCTAGAACAGGTATGGCCTGAGAGGGACAAAACGATACCGGTGTGTAGAGCACTTGAGACTGAAAGGTGACTGTCAGTGCCATTACCCAGCTTAACTAATGAGTGATTTATCGTGCTAGAACATGGAATCCGGAATCGTCAAAACTGCCCTAGGTGATCTATAGATTGCCTAGCCTTCTCTCCATTGATCTACTCCAAATCAGTTCTTTTACGTTATTTAGTAGTCATTGCTAGTCACTTGTTTGAGGGTGACACCACTCCATTCATCAACCTTTTTACCGGTTACCTAAGTAAATTGAATTTAATTGTTAAATCTTGAAAAAGTACACATCCTTCCCTTGGGTTCGATAACTCGGAGTCCCAAATACTCCATTATATTACTTGACCATATACTTGCGTCTGAACGCGTTAGTAGACCCGCGCAAGTTTGTCGTTTCATCTCTTTTATTATTGTTTGTTTTGGACTGTGGATTATAAATACTGGAATTAAATGACTATTGCATCAGAAACAAAAAGACAAAAAAGGAGTCAAAATAGATTTATGAGGATTGATATCCTTAGTTATCTTGGATCACTATATAAGTTACAAGCGAGTTTGTGAGGCATCCTATAAGTCACAAGCAAGTTTGTGAGGTATCCAAAGGAAATAACAGCTCTCCATATATTTGTTTATTGATGCTTCATGAGTTTCCTAGCGCTTTTAATTTATCTTTGTATTTTGGGCTACAATGGTGTGGCAGGTAGAAAAACTTTTAAGGTAAACGTTCAATTATTTTTACCACAAGGAGTTTTTATTGACAAGTCTATAGCTGGAGTTATCTGAATCTCTTCATTGTAGACTATATATGGTGATATTTATGATTGTGTTGACTTTTATAAGCAACCGGCATTCAACCACCCTAAGCTTAAGAACCACAATTTCAATCCTCAGGTTTGAATTACGTAACTTTTAATTATATAATGTTGATGCATTCATATTATTGTAATTAGTACAAATTTAACAAATTCAATTGAATTGCAGATGAAACCTAGTTTCCTTCCCAAGATTGTAAGGAAAAGTACGACGAAGCTTGAGGGCTGCCAAATTGGAACTGTTCCAATTAGGAGAATAACAGGAGGCACCTCAAAAATAGAGTCATTTATGGAAGTTAATAAACCATCAGGAACATATGTAAGTTGTAGTTAACTATTTTTATGCATTAACTAACCGGGAAAGTTTTAGTTTATCAAATTAGAAAGAAACAACAATAAATCATATAGTTCTACTTTCTATATAGATATTACTTTTAATGTTTTATTGTATTGGTTGTAAGGTTGCTGGAGTTCGAACTAAAAAAGGCACGAACAAGTATGGTGGAGGACGAATGGTAGTAACTATATACAACCCCCCATTTGTTCGCCCATTAACATATAGTCAGGCTCGGATGCAGATTTCAAGTGGCCTTGACACTATTCAAGTTGGATGGAGAGTAAGTTTTGTTTGTATAACTTTGATAGAAAGTACAAATCTTGGATAACCATTTATTTTTGTTCCATAGGTTGATCCGTCTCTTCGAGGTGATAATCTTACTAGACAATACATATATACGGCGGTTAGTCAATCATTTTGTTTTGTTTCTTTGGTAGTTTATATTATATTATAACTCTATATCTGGTCATGATCTTATTTAATACGGACGAACAGACAGGTGAGTCACGCTGCTTTGACGCGCAGTGCGGTTTTGTGATTACTGACAGAGAATTCCCTATTGATCAAGTTCTTCAACCTGTATCACAAATTGGGGGAGATACATACATTGATATTTTCAACATTACTAGGGTAAAAAAATATACAATCTATTGAAAAGCTCCGACACATTGCACTTGGTATTGAAGTTTGATTAGTTTTTGTTAGACATGGTTTCTAAAGGTTAAGCAACGGCTTGGTCTACAGGATCAAACAAGTGGGAATTGGTGGTTTGTCTACACACGTAAGCAAGTCGGTATTGGATTTTGGCCGAAGGACATATTCACAGGATTAGGAGACTTTGCTTCAAATGTCGAATGGGCTGGAGAAGTTTACAGTCCTTCAGGAGTAAACGAACCAGTAATGGGATCTGGATACAAGCCGAATATTGATGACATAAATTATGTTGCATACTTTGCAAATCTAACAATCATAACTGAAAATTATACTGCAATGTCTGTCGCTGACTTGGAAGAGTTCGCCACGGACAGATCCTTGTATGATGTCAAGGACAAAGGATATTCTGGTCCATTGCTTGGCCGTTATGCATTTTTTGGAGGTGCTAGATATTAGACCTTTAATGTTTGAAATGGGAGCTTAAGTATATGAATAAATGTATGACATATTATCCGGGTTGCTCTCTCAATGTTTTTTTTTGAGTTTGTCGTTGCATCACATATATCATTGTTTGTTATGGACTGTGGATTGTAAATAATGGAATAAAAAGACTATTGCATCATAAATGATAGAAAAAGGAGTCAAAATAGATTTATGAGGATTGATATCCTCAATTATCTTGTATCACTATATAAATTACAAGCGAGTTTCTGAGGTATCCTATAAGTCACAAGCGAGTTGTCAGGTATCCAAAGGAAAGAACAAGTCTCCATATACTTGTTTATTGATGCTTCATGAGTTTCCTAGCGCTTTCAATTTATCTTTTTATTTTGGGCTGCAATGGAGTGGCAGTTAGAAAAACTTTCAAGGTAAACGTTCAATTATTTTCGCTACAAGGAGTTTGTATTCACAATTCTATAGCTGGAGTTATCTGAATGTCTTCATTGTAGACTATATATGGTGATATTTATGATTGCGTTGACTTTATAAGCAACCCGCATTCAACCACCCTAAGCTTAAGAACCACAATTTTCATCCTCATGTTTGAATAACGTAATTTTTAATTATATAATGTGGATGCATTCATATTACATTAATTAATAAAAATGTAACCAATTCAATAGAGTTGCAGATGAAACCTAGTTTCCTTCCCAAGATTGTAAGGTAAAGCACAACGAAGGTTGAGGGCTGCCAAATTAGAACTGTTCTAATTAGGAGAATAACTGGAGACACCTAAAAAATAGAGTCATATGTGGAAGTGAATAAACCATCAGAACATATGTAAGTTGTGGTTGACATTTTTTATGCTTTAACTATGAACTAACGTGGTAATTTTAGTTTATCAAATTAGAAAGAAACAACAATATATCATATAGTTCTACTTTCTATATAGATATTACTTTTAATGTTTTATTGTATTGGTTATAAGGTTCTGGAGTTCGACCAGAAGAAGGAACAAACAATTATGGTGGAGGAGGAATGGTAGTAACTATATACAACCCACGTTTGTTCGCCCATTAACATATTGTCAGGATCAGATGTAGATTTCAAGCATTTTTGACACTATTCAAGTTAGATGGAGCGTAAGTTTTGTTTGTATAGATTTGATAGAAAGTTTAAATCTTGGATAAGCACTTATTTTTGTTCCATAGGTTGATCTGTAATACTCCGTATTTTATATGAGGGTAATTTCGTAATTTGACGAATAAGACGAACTGCGATTATCTACAGATTAGCTAAAGGAAATATTGTCCGAAAAAGTTCTCGAGTAATTTACTTATCAAATTAATCTTCTACTTTACCCAATCGTTTTCTAGCATTTGGACTAATATGTTTATTATAATTGTTATGAATATTTTACTGACATTTCTATTACAAATAATTTAGTAATTTAGAGAGCTAAATAACAATAACAATAATAATAATAATAATAATAATAATAATAATAATAATAATAATAATAATAATAATAATAATAAAAAAATAATTATAATTTAGTCGCGAGAAATAAGTTCGGGTTATTTATCGTATCTCAATTAGTATTTAGAATACGATAATAGTCGAACGTTAAAATGTACATATCTTTTTGTATTGACGCGTGTACGAGCACTGCGAGAGTTGATACAATTAATGTACCCAATCATTCTAGTGGAAGGTGCTCCCACCACACCTAATAACTTTCCAAGACATCACTTTCAATTTGAATTCTCTCTCACAGATTTGTTTCTTTCTTCATCTTTTCCTTCTTCAACTTCTCTTCGGAAGATTTTTACAACCGTCCACCGCCATAATCATCACCACCCACAATTTTGTCTCCTATATAAATCACCTTCATCATTATCATCAGCTCATCACCATCATCACCATCAGCTTCATCTTCTTCTTCTTCTTCTTCGGCCAAACGTCCACCATCACCGCCGACAACACCACCGTGACCACCACTCTCTCTCAACTACTCCCTTTGTTTCTCCCTCTCTCTCACTCTCTGTCACGAACAGAGTAACAACAGAAGCAGCAGCAGTCAGCAACTGGCAAACCCAGCCACCAACCACCGCCGCTGCCGCCGTCAGGGAAGAACACCCGAAGCCAAAACCCACCACCCTCTGTTCTTTTCTCTGCATAACCCTCTCCCACTCTTCCCTGAACCCAGGTGAAGCAAGAGAAGCAAAACCCAACAGAAAACAGAGGCCAAGAAGCCGTCACCAGTCCCGTCGGCAAGACCGTCAAATCCAGCGAACTTTTGCGCCGGCGGTTTCAGGGACACCCACCGCTCCCAAAGCCATCCTTTAACCTCCTAGACGACCGAGGGAGATTTAGGCAAGCTCAACCGAAGCTAAATCCACCGGAAGCAGCCCCGTCAGCAACTCCGGCGAAAACTCCATAAAATCCGGCGAAAACTCGGCCACGACCACCAAGGCCTACCCACCCGATCAAAACAGTCATAAGCTACTCCTAGGAGGCCGACCGAGCCTTAGGAAGCCTCAGTTGCACCCAAAAACGACCGGAAACAGCTCCGGCGAGCTCTACCTCCGACGCCGCCGTTCGGCCATTCGACCCGGACCGTTTCTTGACGGTTTCTTGCAATTTTTGGTACGGGTACGCTCTAGTCTTCGCCCTGAGTTGAATTACATAGCCAAAATTAAGCCTTACATGCTTCAATTCATGTCTTGATTAATGAACTTGAATATTCATGTTTGGGGGAGCTAAGTGCATTTTGATAACGTTGTTTTTGAAAACTTAGGGGTCATGATGTCTTTTAAGGAGACTGTTAGGGGATGAATGAAGTTTATACATTCTGTTATTACAATTATCTAATTAGTTTTAACTATTAAGCTAATATTGATTAATTCTATATTTCAACTAAATAAATATAATGAATACTTTGTAGAAAATTATATATGTTGTAGTAACTAGTTAGAATTAAGTGTTTTCTTAGAAAATACACTACTAAGAGTAGTTATGTGTACATAGACATATTATTAGATATTTATGATATTTGTCTACAAGAGATTGATGCAAATAAATAAATAATTGAACAAATGGTATTATAATGTTCTTCTTGAAAAATAAGCTATAAAGGTATTATATTTGTTTATTTGAAAAATTCTATTTGGCACTTGTTTTTATTTAAATAAGTTGAGTTTCAATAATTATACACAAATATATTACCAATAAATATAAGTATTTACTTAGAGCTAAAATAACTCATTAGTAAGTATTATAGTTCTTTCCTTATTATCTCTAGTAGTTGTGATATTAAATAATTCTAGATGTTCATCACTTAATTTAAATATGGACTCGTAAAGAGAGTTGTTTTGATTATTCAAGTTATTTCAAGAATATTTCTATACATGTATATATAAGTGTATAACTTAGATACGAGATTTATAAGGGAATCGTGAGAGATGTAATTAGAGCTCAACGTAGTCGGACATTGGTATAAGGCTAATGAATTTGCATAATTAGAAATAACACCGTTGTGACTAGCTGTTTGTAAATTGTAGGCGACAGATTTGTGGACATAGGCTTCGTCGACCATCCTACGTACTAGCAGCTAAGTCGTCTTCAGGTGAGTTACATGCCTAGCCTAGCTGGCCTAGCTCCTTTCGTGTCAAGTTGCGTTATTTGTGGTTATTGTCTCAAAATACTTTTGAGTATACGTGCCTAGCTCACTTCGTGTCAAGAATGTGGTTTCTATTTCCTGTCTCAAAAGATATTTGAGTTATTTGTGATCTGTCTCAAGACATACTTGTGAGATTACATGCTTGGCCTCGTATGCCTATCTTATTTCGTATCATAGCATGATTTATATCTTGCCTCAAAGTGTGTTATGTGAATCACATGCTTTTACGTGAACTTGATTGAGTTTCGGCAAGATTGCCTTGACACATTAAGGTCGTAGAGTGGATTGCACATACTTGAATCTATTATTAATCAAGGAGGTCCTTTGTTGACCACTAATAAGGAGGTCCTTTGTTGACCACTAACAAGGAGGTCCTTTGTTGACCATTAACAAGGAGGTCCTTTTGTTGACCGCTAACACTTGGGAGGTCCTTTGTTGACCGCTAACGTTTGGGAGGTCCTCTGTTGACCACTATATGTTTGCTGTGTATGATAAGAGGCTATTTGATTCTATATTTGGAAGCAGTCACTAGTAAAGGATTACGTGGGGAATGTTTGAAGCTTTGAATGTTTTCGTTCAACTATGTGTTTATGATGCTGCAAACTCAGATATTTTTTACTCGCACTCTCCAAAGTTTTATATAACTCTGAGAAATATCAAGCTATATAATCTTTCCTATTTTACACGCTAAGGTGTATCTCACTCAGCATTTCAAGCTGATTTTGGAAACTGCGGTTCTTGTTTTCCTTCTCACCGCAGGTCTAGGAGCAGGGATTGTAAGTAGAAGGGGCGCGAGAATCATCTAGACAATGGACGTCACCAGTAGTTTATCTAAAGACGTTGGATAAGTGTTATGTAATAGTAATCAGTTTGTATAAGAGACTATCTACAGTTGTTTAATAATACGATAAAAGTTTTGGATTGTATTGCTTTTGATCTCCACCGCTTCTATTAAGCATCGCCCTCCCGGTCTTGTCCCGAGCCGGATAAGGGGGTTGTTGCATGATCCGTCTCTTCTAGGTGATAATCATACTAGACAATACATATATACAGATGTTAGTCAATCATTTTATTTTTGTTTTGTAGTTTATATTTTATTATTAATCTATATATGGTCATGATCTAATTTAATATGGACGGAATGACAGGTGAGTCACGCTGCTTTGAAGCGCAGTGCGATTTTGTGATTACAGACAGAGAATTCCCTATTGATCAAGTTCTTCAACCTGTATCACAAATTGGGGGAGATACATACGTTGATATTTTCAACATTATTAGGGTAAAACAATATACAATCTATTGACAAGTTCCGACATATTGCACTTGGTTATTGAAAGTTTGATTATTTTTTGTTAGAGATGGTTTCTAAAGGTTAAGAAATGGCTTGGTAAACATGATCAAAAGAGTGGGAATTGGTGGTTTGTCTACACACGTAAGCAAGTCGGAGTTGAATTTTGGCCGAAAGATATATTCACAGGATTAGGAGACTTTGCTTCAAATTTCGAATAGGCTGGAGAAGTTTACAGTCCTTAAGGAGTAAACGAACCAGTAATGGGATCAGGATGCCGAATATTGATGATATAAATTATGTTGCATACTTTTCAAATCAAACAATCATAACTGAAAATTATACTGTAATATCTGTCGATAACATGGAAGAGTTTGCCACGGACAGATCCTTGTATGATGTCAATGACAAAGAATATTATGGTCTATTTCTCGGCCTTTATGCATTTTTTTGGAGGTTCTAGGTATTAAACCTTCAATGTTTGACATTGGATCTCAAGTATATGAATAAATGTATGACGTATTATCCTCGTTGCGTAATTTCACTTCCATTGGAAACTGCTAAGCTTTGTAGTTTGGTTCATATCCATATTCACATGACAAAAGCATAAACTGTTTAGTAAAGGAACCAGCATCAATATAATATATAAAAGTAAAAAGGTGCTACATATCTTTGTCATTGTTATTTTTTATTTTAATTTTATTTTGGGAAAGCCATGTGCCATGCCCGTTAGGCTTCATAGCCAATTATGATTTTCCAGGCGTTCCTTAAACAAGCTTAAAATGCCACATCGTACATGAAGCATCAATAATTAATTCTGTAAATTGTCTGTTTAATAGTGAGCACTAAACTACTCAATGACATTTCTAATTAGAACATGGAAGTGTGTAATGCGCGTTAAAATACATGATCAAATACTCTAGAAGAGGGGGGGGGGGTTGAATAGAGTATGAAAACTTTTCCTAAAAATTTTCCTTTTAAAATTTAAAACTTATGAAGAGATGAAATCTCAAATCTTTGGAAGAGATTTGAAAGTATGAATAAAACTGTAATTGTGAGATGCTTTAATGCTTTGAGGTAGGAATTTCTCCAAAGCTTTGGAGCTGCTTGCTTTGAACTGAATTTTAACAGGAAAATAAAGCAGAAAGTAAAGCAACTAAACACAAAAATTTTTACAGAGTTCAGTCACAATTGGACCTACTCTCTGCCTGGGGGATCTGATCCTTCTCGGATTTGAACACACTTCATATTAATCACCTTGATTTAGCCCTAGATCTCAAGCCTAAGTGAGCTGCCTTAAACTTATACAGCTTGTGGTTCCCAACCTATCTAGTAACAGCTACAAACCTGTTGAAAAAATAAGAATCTCTTGTTGTTCACTTGAACAAATAAACTTCTAACTTTGTGAGGTTGAAAAATTCAGAATGAATAATAAAAGTTCAGTACAGTTTGAAGAACACAGAAGAAGATAAGCCTTAAAGCTTGGAAGTGTTCTTCAGATTTGATGAATGATCTTCTTCTCTTGCAGGGTTGATTTGCTTGAAGAGTTGTGTTTTTTGATCTCCCACTTATGAAACTCTCTTCAATTTTTCTGTTGATCAGCCTCTCTCTGTGTTTCTTCTTTTGAGATTCAAACTCCAGCTTTTATCAACAACCTGCAGTTACTTGAGAGATTTTAGGAACTGAATTCCGACAAATCCTCACCCATGATATGCTTCATTCAACAACTACGTTTGGATGGCCAACAAACCTGCATATTCTCAGCAAACAAGATAAAACAACATCTAGACAAAATATCTACAGAATCTGATCTGTTAAACAGACATTTCATACATAAACCCTAGCTATTTTTGCCTTAGATAAAACTCAATATAAATAACCACATATATATGTATATCTATAAGACAAGATAAATAACATAATAAGGAGTTAGAATAACTCATTATCCAGTCTTGAATCCATCTAACTCTTTCTGCATACAGAAAATAATTAAGCACAGTTCATCAGTAAAGCACATAAGGCAATCTCATAGCTTTGGAGCTTTGATTGCCAGTTCACAAGTTTGAGTTTAAACCTGAATCCTGTAATCTGTGAGACTTATACAATCTAAACATAGACTCAATAATATTTTCAAGAGACTTATACACTCGTATATCCAATCCATAGTTTCTCGATCCTTGGAATAGCCTCATCCATGCATATAACATCATATCCCATATTCATTTATTTGAGTCTGGCCAGACATTCTATAAGCACTATCCCTCGAGTGGCCGCAGATATTTTCTCCGATTATGTGGGAGGGAAACATTCTATCTACATCACTACGATCTCTAATCTTGCTTCATATTGGGTTCGATACGCGTCTTTATGGCTACCCAGTCATGGTGTAGCGTTTAACGCTACCAAGACACAATATTTCAGAACTCGACATCTAGTGAGTTTAAGCCTAAGGATGACGATACTGTTGTCACCGCGAGAAGTGCTTGTGACTTTACATAACTTGTATGTAGCCTTCTCGGAGATGGGTCAATCCAGTATGCCATAACCCCTAATGCATACTCATGTGTTGGATCGTGATATCTCCATATCAATCAAACCCTATACTAGTCTATAGATGATTGTCCTGTTAATAGGTATAATGGACTAGCGATATTTCAGATAAACAACACGATTGTAAATATAAGGACTTCATTATATTTAATATCAACATAAATAATACAATGAATATGTAGCTAGTTAACGTTCATACTAAACTAGATTGCCTCTAGGGCATCTATTCCAACAGTTCATCACTTCTAGCATCAAACTTACCGGGATTGTCCTTATGATAACTCCATACTTGGAGATATATTTTTATGTGATTACTTGTCATTTTGGGTAGTTTCTGATGCATTAACATGTGTTTAGGCCAAGTTGTGATAATTGGAGCACGATTGAGCATTTGTTCGTAAATGTTGAGTCCGGGAACTTTTTCACGTATTTGATGCTATATTTGTTTCGTTTGATCATCCGGTATGTTTTAGTGTTGTGGATTTCAGAAACCAGGAGCTCCGAGCGACGATCTTGGAGTGGAAGTGAATTTCGGAAAGTTAGAAATTCTCAAGAAATGCTCGGGATTGAAGACGAAGAAGGAAAATAAAAAAAAAATGCCAAAGAAGAAGATTTCCAGACTTGTTCGTGCAAACAAAAAAGTGTTCATACAAACACTTTTACTTAGAGGAATTTTGGAGCTCAAAATCAGAAGTGTTCGTACGAACAACCCGACTGTTCGTACGAACATTAGGCAAGCTTTGGGGCTGCTTTAGACCTAGTAATCCGTCCCTTGGAGGTAGAGATCGATTGTGGTTCTTTGGAACGAGTCCTGGGAGCATTTGGAGTGTGCTTGGATTCGTTGGATTCTTCGTTTAATTTCTAAACTCTTTCTCCTCTCTAGTTTTGGGTTTATGATAACTAACTTTGTACTTTGAGCATGTCTCGTAGTAACTAAACCCTCTCTATCGACAATTCTCGTTGGTAGCTAGGGTTTTGGTATGAACACGTCGTTTTGAGATTTTGATTTCCGTTTAGACTTACTTATCACGTTCTTCTATTATTGTGAATAGTTTATGTGAAATTTCTATCTCTCTTGCACGTAGCTAACGTATGATTGATCTTAATTATGGTTCACGTGGTAACTCTGTGAGTTCTAGTCAGAAAATTGAACTATTCACTTGATTGTATTACTACTTGTTAACTCGGTAGTATTAATTAGGATCATAAAGTAGAATAACGAATGTAATGCATGCCTAGAGTTGAATTAGACTTGGTAACTTGGTTTAAATCGACATTAGGCGTAGACGACTCATTTGGTAACTCGGTGAGTTGAATGTTGCTTGATTAATAATAGAATACATGTTAGTGTTTCATGAATAAAAAAAAAGTTCATATCATCCCTAGTGAACCTAGAGAGAATTCCCGGTATTCGTCCATCATTAGTCACTTTTTGCAAGTATTCTCGTTAATTGTGTCACCATCTAAGTGGTTAACTCTTAGCAGTATTTCAATTTCCATAGAATTAGCAAACCCAAACAACGCTCTTTTCCCACACAAGATGTAGATTCAATAACTCGTTTACATAGAAGTCCCTTGGGTTCGACAACCTGGATTTTCGTATATTACTACACACGACAGCCATACACTTGTGGTTTAATCGTGTCAAGTTTTTGGCAACGTTTCCGGGGACTTTGGCAAAATTATTTATTATTTTTAACCTTAGGGATTTTAATTTTCTGTTAATATTCGTCGCTCACCTACTTCCGTTGTGCTATCTGTGATTTTAGGTTGATTGTCACAGTGCATGACCTGTTCTCGAGATGGAACTTTGTACCCAGTACTTGAGGACCCGAAATCTTTATTGTGCACTGGACGTAGAGACTTGAGGAAAAAAACTCAGTTCTTACGGAAGATCAGGAGAGAGCTGAGTTGGAGAGGCTCCGCAAGGAGGCACAAGATGCCCAAGCTGCCAGAGTTAATGCGGAGACTAATGTGGCCAACATGGCTCGTGAAAGTGAGGAGCTGAGAGCTCAAATGGTTGAGATACAAGCAGCTCTCGCACGCTAAAATCCCCAAATTCCACCACCACCAGGTGTGGGGGTAGTGGAGGGAAACAATGGAGGAGCAAATGGTGGCAACAATGGGGGAAATAGAAATAATGGGCAGAACCTAGCAGCCCGAGTAGAGAATGTTGATAACGAAGACTGTCCTATGGTAAACTTTTTCCGAACTACTCGTGCCTGCTATCAACCCACCATTGTTAGGCCACACATCAATGCCCAACATATTGAGCTGTGCCAACACATGATCAACATGGTTCGTGATGAGTGCTCATTTACTGGATCCCCGGGAGATGATCCCAACCACCATCTTCTTATTTTTGATCAGGTCACTTCTAGTTTGCATGACCAGAGGAATCCTGATGAAACAGTTAAGCTATTATTGTTCCCTTTCTCTTTATCGGGCAAACCCAAGCAGTGGCTTATGGAGCTTCCAGCTGGGAGTATTGTGACATGGGCAGATTGCTGCCATGAACTTCTGACGAGGTATCTGCCACCATCCAAGGTTGCTCAGCAAATGGCCGAGATTACAAATTTCACCATGGAAGAGGACAGCTCACTGGGAGACACATGGAGAAAGTTCGGCCAAATTATTCGTAGATGCCAAAATCATGGGGAGCGATGGCACAAACTCCTCCATTACTTCTATAGTGCATTATATAATGAGAAAGCTGACCAGTTGGATATGCTTGCTGGGGGTAACTTGATGGGGCTTGGAGCACAACATGCTCAGGATCTGCTGAACAACGTGTTCAGGAGAGAGACTAAGAGGTCCGAGACTCGGAGGTATTCGAAATCTTCAGATGCTGCCTTGGTCAACAAAATTGAGTCTATGGAGCAGAAGCTTAAATCTATGACCTCAGCATTTAACGGCATGCAGCCTCTATCACTGGTAAAATCCATGCGTGAGCTACTAGCAGATGAGAAAAAGGGGCATGATTGGGGTGTTGAGGATGTGAATATCTTGAGATAGCAGTAGTGGCCTAACACGTACCATCCCAACAACCGCATCCATCCCAACTTTAGCTATGCCAACTCAAACAATGGGTTATATGCGCCTGGACAGCAGCCAACTTCTATGTATTGAGCTCAGAGGCAATTTCCGCAGCAGCTGGCACAACAAAAACAACTAGACTTGAACAAGTTGTTATCAACGATGAACGAGAAGCAGGTTTCTATTGAGGCTACTGTGAAAAACCATGAGACGCAGATTGGGCAAATAGCCAATAAAAATGCTAAATTTCCACTAGGTATGCTTCCTTCTAATACCATTTCCCCTACTGAGCAGCTCAAAGCAATTACTACTTGCAGTGGTGTGACTACTCAGGATCCTCCATATCCTAGCCATGCAAGAGCGGAAGCTACAAAGGCCACATAGAAAGAATTGGGTGAAGAAGTGCCCAAGGCCGTGAGTCCCCAATCAAAGGAAACAAATAAGAATATAGAAGAGTCCAAGAACATTCTAAATCCAGTTAAGTATGTGCCAGATGTGCCATATCCAGCGGTAATAAAGAGGAATGATGAAGATCATTATGGGAGATTTTTGGAGATATTCAGATAAATTCACATCAACATCCCTCTTGTGGAAGCACTTGCTCAGATGCCCAAGTATAAGATATTCTTGAAGGAAATTTTATGGGTAAGAAGAGCATAGACCCTTATGCCACGGTGAAGCTGACAGAGACATGTAGTACTGTGATACAGCGAGATATTACTAAGATGAGAGATCCAGGTAGTGTCACTCCAGGCTGCACTCTTGGGGGTGGATATCATACGCATGGTCTTTGTGATTTGGGCACGAGTATTAATCTCACTGGCAAACAATTCTATTGTTACAGCAACATGGGTGATTGAGAACTTGCTTGTAAAAGTGGGTGCATTTGATTTTCCAGCTGACTTTATGATCGTGGACATCAAGGAGGATCGCGATGTGCCACTCATCTTTGGATGACCGCTTTTGAAGACAGTGCGCGCTAATGTGGATCTAGAGACTGAGGAGCTTACTATCAAAGCTCTATATTCATCACTGGTGTTCAAGGCATTTGTTCCAGGCAAGGGGAAGAATATGTTGGCCATGTTCAAGTTCATAGAAGAGCGTGTGGATCCTTCTCTTGGGTTGCCTATAGTTTTGCAGCCCGATCCACCCGAATCAGAGGAGAAGCCGAATGTGGTGAGTGCGCATGATGTGGTGAAAAAGCTAAGAATCAAGAAAGGGAAGGAGGAGGCACTTCGTGCTAGACCTCCTTAACATCTCTCTGAAGTAACTTGGTTGGGCCGTCGACCGTAAACTACAAAGCTCTTGTTGGGAGGCAACCCAACGTATTTTTATGCTTTAGTGTAGAGAGTGAGTTTAAATACTATTTTGTGCGTTTTTCAATACAGTTTCCTATCTGAGGGAAGAGAGAGTGGATCTCACATTTGAATTGAGCATGTGCATGATTACTGGTGGAGATGCGATTCAGACTCCCCTTCTTGATGCCCGCATATACAATAAAATGCACAAAAACTGAGGAAGCCACTTGATTGATAATAAAAAGGATCAAAAAGTGAAAAATCACTCGAGTTCGAGGAGTGATACCGACACGCGATTACTACGCATTGCTACGCAAGTATACGGCTAAGTAATAAAGTGGAGTATTTGGACTCCGAGTTATCGAACCCAAGGGAAAGTGTTTACTATATGCTCTAGATTAGCAATTAAACTTTACTTACCTAAGTAACCGGTAAAAATGATTGTAATTTGAAGTGTTGTCACCCTCAAACAAGTGACTAGCAATAGTAATGATATAGTGCGAATAAAATGATTTGATGTAAATCAGAGGAGAGAAAGCTAGGCAATCTATAGATCACTTAGGGCAGTTTTGACGATTCCAAATTCCATGTTCTAACAAAATGACTCTTAGTAACCTCTGTTGGGTAATGCCATTGACAATTACCTATCGGTCTCATGCCGTTCTACACAAAGGTAACGATTTGTCCCTCTCAGGCCAAGTATACTACCTATGTGTTCTAGTAGGCTAACAATATTGCAAGGAATAATGTCCTCCCAGACCACCATTCACTAACAACTCATTACTTCCTACTTAATTTACCCTCATTTAGCCATTCTTATCCAACTAATCTCTCAGTCTAGTCAATTAAGAATTTTATTCTTTACTCATCCCAACTAGGGTAGAGTTGTTTTCACACACTCACTAGTTACGTAGTAATTTCGGGTCATGAATCCTACGTTACTATGAATTAAGCACAATAAACAAGATAATTAGGTTAGCAATATCATCATTAAGCCCAGTTCATGATTGAATGAAGAAATAGACAATCCACATCACACATCTTAGCCCTAGAAGATTATATAACTTTGGTGATCGGTAGAACTTGCGGCCAGTTTCGTCAGACAGAACGGGCACGGACACAAAATATGTTGCTTCCGCACACTCATCAAACGTATCCCTAGCACTTACCATCCGAGCTATTTATCCACGGGTAAAAAATGTTGACGGCTTTAGGACGGGTAGGATATGATATTTAGAAGCGCAGTCCTAGACGTCATGATATACCTCACAAAAACCCATTCTCACACTCCCTCACCAAAATCCAAAGAACCCCACCGAACTAACTACTCCGGCCCTCATTCCCACAATCCTGGTGTAACGCCGTTATTGCGGCCACAAATGTGAAGAAGTGATCTCGAACAATAGCTTGGTCTTCATGAAGTTTAATTTCCGGCTCCCTATTCCATTTCACCTTCAACTTTCTTTTTTTTTTCAATTTCATTCTCATACCAATAAGCACATGGAGCCACCAATGATGATACAATATCCAAGGAGATAAAATAAATATCGATAACGTGGGGTTGGAATGTGTCAAATCAACTGATGAAATCAAATATTTGTCGACACCCCCACACTCGATGTAAAGCATATCTCAAACCTGGTGGTCAATGTGTAAACGTGCTAATTCCAACCAATCCTCCTCATCACCTAAGATGTAGAAAATATGAATGAAGTGCAAGAACGTCCTCCTAAAAGATCAACCAACCCCCACACCATAACGCGCGGAAAAAGTATCACGCACTACGACATTCCACCTGTGTTCGTGGTGTAAGGACACGACTCACCGCCACACAGAAGTGTGCTGCTGTCTCTAACTCACCCTCACATCCCCTAAAAAGATGACATGTAAGAATTTCCACTCAGTATGTATCAAATCAGCTCACCCACATCGAACATCTCTAACTCAACTCCCTCTATCATGGCGCATAGGAAGGGACCATTCTAACTAGTGATAGGAGTCACAAGGAACGGCTTCCTAGGCTAGAGGCTGTGAATAAAAGGGGTAAATGGATCAAATGGGATAGCTAGTGGACCTAGGCGATGGAGACGGGACGTGAGGTCCCCATAAAAATCACTCGCACAGCTGTTCCGTTGCCACTACGAGGAGGGTTGACGACTACCTAAGTGACGGTGTTGTGGCGCTAGTAGGATAACTAGTTTGAGAGAAAGTTACTCACAATTGTCAAGTGCATTGGTCCTATAGCCTTCCTACTCCAGATTCTCGCGTTTCTACCTCACCTCAGATTTTCATACTACCTAGGGAATACATCATTGAGCCCTCTCCACGCTTACTCTCTTCAATTGCCCTTTCTCAAAATTTTCAATTTTTAGGGATTTTCTTATTTTTTTAATTTTTTTTAGACACTATATGTAACTGGCCAACTCGATTAACCAACAAGAAAAAGGGTTGGTGGACTCAATAAATAAAAGTGCAACAATAATATACAATGCATAAAATAAACGTGCACATGTAATCCTATGGACCAAGTCTATATGCATGACAAACTCAATAAACTACATGTAACAAGGCTATGAAATGGCCAACTAGCGGATAGCTAAAAACTCCCCCACACTTAAGCGCTTTGTTGTCCTCAACGAAAAATAGAGTGAGATCAAGAGGACTCGGCTGCTCAAGCGTAGGGCCGGTGGGTCTAGTCATAGCGAGTCCTCCCTTAGTCCTCATCTCGGAAGTCGGGACTCGACTCTGGGTACACATCAAACTGGTAATGGAACAAGCCATTGTAGGTATGGGGGGTGCTGCAACTGGACATTGGCCGCCACAGCCAAGTCCAGAATCCATCCACCCTGCTGGGCAGAGTCATAGCTAAGTGACTCCATTCCTCGACCCAACTGGCGCTGGCTACTACGGATGTGCTCAAAATGTCTCCTCTCCCTAGCTCTATCCTCATCAGCTTGGAGTCTCTGAGACTCCATCATATGCATGAGCATCTCAAGCTGTCGCTCTATGTTGGATCTCGAGCTACTCGCATGGTCTCCGCTAGGGTATGTGGGGTCAACAGGTATTTGGTTCTTGAGGGGGTTGTGTATTCTCTCCCAAGTACGTGCTGCATCCTTCTTCTTCTTGTCTCTAGAAATATCGTCATAATCTAGACCACTCAAATTAGCCTTAGCATCTTGTGCTATCTTTAGGTGCAAAAAAGTGTGCCCGGGAGATCTACGGTTATAGCGCTCAGTCCTCTCCATAAGAAATCGTTAAATGAAGTACGGGACATTGATACACTTCCCCATCCATAAACAGTAAGCCATGGTGCAAAGATGTAAGGAGTACTTGGGATTAGGAGAAACTCCATAAACCCAGTTCTCAAGAAACTGACACAACCACCTCGCACGTGGAAGCACGAGTTTTCTAGAAACGTTCCAATCAGGTAAAGTGGGTTTCTCATTCCACCCCGCTCCAGGCACGCCCTCAAAACAAAAGGCACTCACTACCTCAACAGCATCCACCCTCCTAATGGTCTCATGGTAGGCACAAATCTCAGTCTTTCGGGGTTTGAATTTCAGGGCGGCAGCTAGAGTCTCGGGCGTGATGATTATATAGGTGCCCCGGCAATACACATGCCTCCGATCCTCACCCTCTCCCTCGCTATAGAAACGAGCATTTAAAAGAATCTCCCTCGCAAGAGCGGAGCTAGACTTCGTAGACATTTTAAACCACCTATCTAGCCTCTCGTTCTTGAAGAGATCCTGAAGCTGTTTTGGCATTTTTTCGCTTTGCCGGAAGTGTTTTTCAGGAGTCCCTACCCTCTTCAGGGATGGTTTAGTGCAATATGCCTTATGGGCATTCGCACTAACAAACCTGAAGCTGCAGAATTTGGTACTGCAGATAGGGTCGAGGTCAACATCCTTTGCAGCCCTGCCTCTCGTCCCAATCTTTGGAAGTGCAGGAATAACTAAGTTCAACTCATAACGAATTGGAGACGGAGGCACCTGACGATGGTTGCTAGAGCTGTCTACCTCGTCCACATTCTCCTCCTCATTCAAAACTACATATTCCTCAGGATGGAAGAGGGGGTGATCATCAACAACTATACCCCGTCTCCTCTTAGCACTATTCGATGTAGACATAATGATAGAGAAAATAAAAGACGAGTGCACGTGAGGTCTAGAGTGAACTAAGCAAGTAACCCAAGCCAAATATGAGCAAGTAACAATTTCAATTCAAATTAAGCTCTACGAGTGCGTAAGCAAGGAATTAAAGCGAGAGAAAGATTAAGGTACCTACGGTCCCAGAGTACCGTTCTTACGGGACCGGTTTCGCAAATATTGGTCAAGAAAAGACGGAGTGGTCGACCAATTTTTTGAAAACTTGAGCAAGTTGAATTGAAGCTACCTCCTTGTGCTCCTCGGGCGTCCCCGTCAAAAGTCTCTTCTTGAGCTAAGGCCGAATCCCCCTCCAAGTTGATGAATCGGAGAATTTTTGTTCTTGGAGCTCTTCCTCTTTGATTTCCCGCACACTCAAACAAATCCCTGTCTTTCAAAAACTCAAGAGTTCAGGTTGTTGTTGGGTTTGCAAGGAGCAAAACCTAACAATTTTTTTTTTGAATTTGGTTGAGTTTTGAAAATTCGGGTGTATGGATGTATGGGTGTTCTTGAAGGTTTGGGAGGAAGAAGATGAAGAAAAGTGGGGTTTGATCCAATTTTGAAGTGTTTTTACCCTTTATGGCCTGATATGGGCATTAAAAAATCAAGAAAATACCAAAAACACCCCCAAAATCGGACAAACCAGCCCGATTTCGGCCCCCATTTCTTGCCGAAATGGGGGCCGAAATCAACTCCCATTTTGGCCCGAAATGGGGCCGGAAATCAACTCCCATTTTGGCCCGAAATGGGGCCGGAAATCATTGTAGCTTTTGAAAACAGTGAGCATGTTTTATTTCGGGCCGAAATGCATTGATTTCAGCCCCCATTTCGGCCCGAAATGGGTGCCAAAATCACTGCTTTCGCCCACTTTTTTTTTGCTCTAATTTCTTCATCCGGTATCCGATTCGTGCGATTCTTGAACAGTTGGACTACACACTCGACGAGGAATCCATTTTTGACCGAAAAATTCCCAAATCCATGGATTTTTCCGTTTCTTACCAAAATTATTCTCATTGTTCAAGAATCTCACCTCCTCAAGCTCTCTAACTTTCTCCACTCCGGATTCCGATGTGTGCAACCCCGTTATTTCAACTTGCTACCGTGATCTTCATGACTCATTTGCTACTCCTAGACCTCGAGTAGCTTCTTTATCAAGTTCTTTGCTCCCGGTAAGCTCGTTTTTCCTCGTTCTGCGTGCAAAATGGTGCACATACATCAAAAATGGGAATCCGGAGGGTCTTCGGTACCTGTGTCCTGCACACTTATAGAAAATATTAAATCGCTCTCTCTTACCCCTCAAAAATCAAGTATGACTATCTAAATAAATAAAATACAAAAATAAAATAACGACTAACTACATTGGGTTGCCTCCCAATCAGCGCTTGTAATTTAAGTTCGACAGCCCGACCCAGTTACCTCATAGCCCCTACACAGGTTGCTTGGCATTCGTGCCATCTCTTTCGGCTTCCTCCGCTGGATCCTCAACACAACACGATGAACTTTGTCTTTTGGAATTGGTGGCTCATCACGAACCATCTCAGAACTCTTGTGCACTGATTGCACGGCCACTGGCATCTGTGTCTACTCTTGAGGCTGTTGTGGAGTAGTCTTAGAAACCCGGAAGGTCTCCTACGCATTATTGATCCTCATTATCAATTCTCCGTTCTCAAAATCAATGAGAGTCCGACCGGTAGCCAGAAACGGCCTACCTTGAATGATCGGAACATCTCCCACAGACATCTCAAGAATCACAAAATCTGCAGGGATAATAGAATTCCCTACCTTTACCAATATGTCCTCAACTACACCAAAGGCTCTCTTGCAAGACTTTTCCGCAAACTGAAGGTTGATCCATGTGGAACGAGCTTCTACTCCCAGATTCTGAAAGACTGAAAGTCGCATTAAGTTGACACTAGCCCCCAAATCACATAGGGCCTTCCCCGTGTAAGCTCCTCCCAAATTAACTTCTATCACAAAGCTTCCCGGATCCTTCTGTTTTTTAGGCAAACCATGCATCACACATGAGCTCACCTGCTCAGTCAATTCTACTGTCTCAAAGTGCGGCACCGCCCTCTTTCCTGAAATTGCATCCTTCAAATATTTGGCATATTTAGGCATCATCTTGACTGCCTCAATCAATGGAACATTGATATGCAACTTCGAGAAAATGGATAAGAATCTCTTGTACTCCTCAGAGTCATCTTTATTCTTTCTTGTCTGAAGCGGATATGGGAGATTCTTAGACAAAGAGGGTGGTGGTGGTGTTACCTCATCATCAATTTGTTGAGTCACGCCCTTGGACTGGGGAATCATGACAGGGGTCTTGTCAAAGACCTCATGCTCCCTAGATTTTGATGCTTCAGCTCTGGCGTGGCTCGGATATGGAGGATCATAAAGAACAATCCCGCTAAGAGTGGTGATGGCGTTCACCTGGCGCACATTCTCCGTGTCGGATGGCAAGGACCCAGGGGCTCTAGTGGAGAGCTGAGTGGCAATCTGTCCTACCTGCACTTCCAGGTTATGAAGTGAGGTCTCGGTGATATGCAATTTCTCCACCTGAGACGTGAAAGTATTCACATTCTTGACCATCTAATACATCATTTCTTGAGATATGTCATCTCAGCGTTCTGCCCTGCAGCTGGTGGTGGTAGTGGTGGCGCCTGAACAGCTGGCCTATGCTGAAACCCGGGTGCATATGAAGCTCCAGCCTGATCTCCATACATGAATCCTGGATGATCTCTAGTCCCTGGCATGTAGTTCCCCTGATTCCAGTTGCGCTGTCCTTGTGCCCCCACATAGCTAACATCCTCATTAGCAGCTTGAGTCAATGCTACATCAAAATCTGGCTCCGCCACTGCAGACACAATCTTCTTATCCTGATACACATGCTTTGCCATATCTGAAACCATCTTTGTAATCCCATCTTTCCACTCATCATTCTTAGGCTCGGGCAACTTGGACAACCTCCTAGAGTCATAGAACTGAGCATACTGTTTCTCTATATGCTTCATCAAAGCAGATGCTCCATCCTAGTCAACCCTGTAAAGAAAGTTACCTCCTGCTTCACTGTTCAATAGATCCTGGTTAGGACGCTCCAAGTCGTGATAGAAAACTTGGAGGATCTTGTAGTCGCCAAAGTTATGGTTCGGACACTTGCGTATCGTCTTCATGAAACGGTCCCATGCTTCTACAACTGACTCATCAGCATGCTGCTGAAAACCAAGAAGCTCTGTCTGTAAGCCAATGACACTCTGCGCGGGGAAGAATTTCCTCATGAAGTCGTCAACACATTGCTCCCATGTGGTGATCGACTCTGGCTCCCTGGACTCTAGCCATTTCTCTTCCGCTCCCTTCATACAGTAAGGAAACAAAATCAGCTTCAAGGTCTCTGGGTTCACATTCTTGTACTTCACCGTCTTCATATAGGCTTCAAACTTCCCAATGAAGTCATTTGGGTCTTCATCCCTATTCCCATAGTACTGAAACTGGTTATGCACCGTCTTGATGGTGGCAGGCTTCAAATCAAAGTGCTGAGTCTGAATGGTTGGCACTACAATCGCTGGCTTGTGTCCTCTCTGAGTTGACTGAAACTTTTCAACCAATGCTTGCCCTGATTTGTTGTTGGGCATTTGGTTCTGTTGCTCATCAAGTTTCTCCTGAATTTCAGTCAACTTCTGGTTCAGTTAAGCGTTAGTTAATTGCTCACCCATTGCTATCTGTCTTGGGTCTCGTCTCGTAGTTATGAATATCTGTTCTTGGTCTTCAAATGGGGGAACAAGGTCTCTAGAGATCGGGTGCGTACACTGAGAACCTGAAACACAATTCTGAAAACAAATCAGAAATCACAGAAATAATAAGCAAAAAGAAAAGGGTAAATCAAACTAATCCCTAAACTGGAATAGTAACCAATGCCTACCCCGGCAACGACGCCAAAAACTTGACGCGCGATTACGACGCGTTGCTACGCAAGTATACGGTCAAGTGGAGTATTTTGGACTCCAAGTTATCGAACCCAAGGGAAGGTGTTTACTAAATGCTCTAAATTAGCAATTAAACTTAACTTACCTAGGTAACCGGTAAAAATGATTGCAATTTGAAGTGTTGTCACCCTCAAACAAGTGACTAGCAATAGTAATGAAATAGTGCGAATAAAATGATTTGATGTAAACCAGAGGAGAGAAAGCTAGGCAATATATAGATCACCTCGGGTAGTTTTGACGATTCCGAATTCCATGTTCTAACACAATGACTCTTAGTAACCTATGCTGGGTAATGGCATTGACAATTACCTATCGGTGTCATGTCGTTCTACACAAAGGTAACGATTTGTCCCGCTCAGGCCAAGTATACTACCTATGTGTTCTAGTAGACTAACAATATTGCAAGGAATAATGGCCTCTCAGACCACCATTCACTAACAACTCATTAATTCCTACTGAATTTACCCTCATTTAGCCATTCCTATCCAACTAACCTCTCAGTCTACTAAATTAAGAATGTTCTTGTTTACTCATCCCAACTAGGGTAGAGTTGTTTTCACACACTCACTAGTTACGTAATAATTTCGGGTCATGAATCCTACGTTACTAAGAATTAAGCACAATAAAAAAGATAATTAGGTTACCAATATCATCATTAAGCCTAGTTCATGATTGAATGAAGAAATAGACAATCCACATCACACATCTTATCCCTAACATGACAATGAAAGAACTCAACATGATGAAAACCAAAACAATCTCCATTAAACCATAATCCTAACATGAAAGAGCATCCAAAATCTGGAAAATATCATCAAAACATAAACCCTAGTCTCTCCATATATGCCTAGGTATGAGTTTAGCTACTCATAACACAAGTTAACATGGTTCTTAAATAGTTCATACAAGAAAGTAAAGAGAAAAATAGATCAAACGCTAAAATCGTGAAGATTGGCGCGATCCGCGCTCTCCTCCTTGCTTGAGATCGTTCCCATTGAAGTCTCCTTTCTCTCCTCCTTCTTCTTGGCTCTCTGGATGCATGAATGATGATTAATTTCGTCCCTAGGTCGTTCTTGAATCATAACCCGCAGAAGTCTTCAGTAATTGCACAAAAGCCCCCTGAAATCTGCTCCTGACTTCAAAACGCGGTATCATTTTCTCCGAACTCGGATTTAGCTCGATGAACTATTTGAAAGCTCTCTGAGTCTAGTTTCATATGGCACTAGTCTCACCCCAAAATGAGTTGTAGAACTCCGGCTATGATCAAAATAGTGCAGACTGGTCAACCAAGCTCCTCCAATTCGGCTTCTCTTGACTCCACTTGAGCTCCCCATTGTTTCCGAAGTTTGTTCCATGCCTCCTTTCAACCGATTAGCATCCGTCCCTGCCAAAACAACATGAACAAACATACCAAGCGATTAAATTTGACATATAACAATAAAATATACCTGGAAAACGCCCGGACTAACAATATAGCACATGGTAGCAACAAGTGATAAAACGACCTATAATCTCTAACATTGGCCTCAAAACACTCTCCAAATACATATTATCATGTGGTAAATGCTAAAGAATTATAGCCCCTAAAAGGTGCTATCAGATACATATACGAGCATAACGGTGGCGTCAAGAGCTTTCCGATGATATGTGGAGTTCGCGCATCGGAGTCAGAACGCGAAAAACAGACAATACACGGAAATGCGCGGTCGAATTTGATTTAGAACGCATTGATGGAAAGGATGGAGCAATTCCCGCCATTAATGGGGAATTTTAACATGAAAATATGATCCTGGGATGAATGGGGGTGTTTGGAATGCATAACAGCAAGCCACGACGATCCATGCAAGAAATTGGAGGAGAAAACGACACTCAGGACAAAAAGGTTCGTGTGAACACTATAGGTGTTTGTACGAACACATTTTTCCACAGCTGTTCGCGCAAGAACAAAATTTGTTCGGGCAAGGGGTTTGCTGAGTTTTACGAACACAATTTTCAAAGTGTTCTTGTTCGTGCGAACACTTGTGACAAGGGGGTTAAAATGTTTTTTTTTGAGTTTTGGCAGGGGCCTAATCAGCTTTTATGTAAACTTTTTTCCCCAAATAACCCAACAGCGTTTTTTTTATCCCGTCGAAATTTCCTTCATCGCCACACCGCACATCACCACCACCTCCGCTCCACACATGGTCCGCCATTACCACCGCCCCCTTAACACCGTCCGACCACCACCACCCCAATCTCCGTCCGACTTTCCCCTACAGCGCAGCCATCGTCGTCCTCCACATCGTGCTTCTCTCCATCTCTCGTACCAAAAATATTTCAGACCCAAACCCAACTGAACTCCGGAGAAGCACATTGAGTTTTGGGCGCCCCTAGCTATTGATTAACATTAGAAAGTGGTGTTGGGGCATAATCCAAGAGAAAGGGGGCGATTTGGTGGATTGAAGAACCTAGGGTTCTTGAATAAAATCTGAAATTGGGGGTTTTTGGGTGAGAATCAAGCTCATGTGAAGGAGATATTAACGGGGACACCGCGAGGATCAAAGTGCACCACTCAATTGCAGATTTCAGCGGAAAATAGTAGGAAACCCAAAACGGTCAATCTTGCTGAATTTTCTGAAAATCGTGCCCGTAAGGCTAGCTCCTGTTACGTAGGCATGTTCTAATCCTTCTCTTTACGTGTATTAGGCACAAACTTTCCCTAGTTGGAAATTTTTTGTTCTTAATTTTCATCGATACGCAAAGGCCTCGAGCAACAGGCGAGGAATTGCGCAGTGCCTTGCTTAGTACTTGTTTATGTTCTTAAGTGCTTCATTTCGTTCACACAATATTTTCACCGAGCACGTACTTGTCATTTGATATTTGGTTGCTTGAAAATGTCTAAGAGTAAGGCTGCGACCTTATGTGACGAGGTGCTTAGGGGAGCTTGGGGGGATGAAGATGATATGGAAGCCGAGGTGAATCCCATCCCTGAGACTGAGAGTAGATTCCCCGTCCCCCGCATTAGAAGTGCCGAGTCCGTTCCTTGATCACTAATTTTTGTTGAGGACAACGAAGTGTGGTGGGAATTCTCAGCCTTGACTAGCCAAGTCCGTGTCTGCATTACCCTGTTACATGTAGGATGTTTGTGTCGTATGGTGAGTCGTTAGTCGTGTTTGTTTTGTGTTTATATATATATTGTTCATTTTGTGTTCGTGATTAGTGATGTTTGCATTTTATATTGCACGATTAATTTATTGAGTCCACCTACCCAATGTTTCGAGTCTTCTTTTGAGTCAGCCCTTGCATATAGAGTACAACTTAAAATAATAATAAAAAGATTAAAAAATTGAAAATTTGAGAAATGGCAATCAAAATAAGCAAAAAATTAGGTAAAATCGAGGAGTGTGAGAACTTTAGGCATAGGGCATGACTTGCGGCCGAGAGAAACAATGTGAGTTCCCCCTAGTACATATAGAGAGACTTTCTTTATACACTGACTTGATTTTGAAATTTTAAGTGTGTGCCTTCTTTTCTTACAAGAGTTGAGCTAGGTGTGAGCTAAACAAGCCAAACGTTTATGTCGACGTCTTAGGTAGTCGCCAACCTGCCTGGTAGTGGAACACATAACAGTTGTGCGAGGATGCGTATTAGAGCACTCACTGCTTGTTAGATCTCACCTTGTAGGATCACTAGAAAGCCCAATTTGGACCTTGGTTTTATTTTCTAGCCTCTTGACCTAGGGACACGTTTTTTGTCCTTCATCACAAATCGTTTAGAGTTGCCTCTTTAGTGCATCACGAGGGAGTCGTTGTTCAGGGGGTTCGATGAGGGAGTGCTTCACTATACATTCTTGTGAGTTCTACGTATCGCATGTATTTTATTTCATATTTACGAGGGGATGCAAGGGTGAGTGAGTTGGCTTGCGCACTTCGGTGTGACGATGTTCCATTTCCTTACACCATGGATACAGTTGTGGAGAGTCGTGAGTGCCTTACGTCTAATCCACACAAAATGGGGTTTGAGTTTAATTGGTTGACCGTGCTAGGTATTGGACTTCTTTCATCTTGGTGTAGGAGGTTCGGTTGGATTAGGCACGTGACATACCTTGTTTTATTACTTGAGAGGGGGACATGACTACATTCTAGTGTGGCGATGTCGATTTTGACTACGGACATAGAGATCGAGCATTTGATGACTCCATCCCCATACATGTACCTGGACCTGTTTGCGGCTTTGTTTGGTGGGACCGTGCACTTCATTATGATTAGGGGGAGATGGATCTTACTTGTCATACATATTCATCGTTTTGTTTGTTTCCTCCCCCTTTATATATTTGCTTAGCTACTTTTGGAAGACCACTCATACAGTTTGACGTGTTGTGGAGATTTTGAGCTATATATAAAGAAAAATAGAAAAAAGAGGGAAAAAAAGTAGAGGATGAATGAAGGAGTAATTTGAGCTTAACGAAGAAACAAGTAGTTGAAGCTTTTTGTTCAGTGACGACAGTTTTACATTTCATGCACGATTGGCAACTGTGGCCAAGGAGATCATTATTGTACCGGGGTTTGAGCGGATCGAGGTACGGAGACGGTGAGTTTTGGGATGCGGTTTCTATCATCGTTGTGAGGGTGTGTGAGATGTGGGTTTGAACGTGAGAATGTGACGCTTTAGGACGTGTTACTTCATGATTATCCCTTGTGTCCTTAAGCCTCGACATTCTAAACTGTTAGTGGACTAAGAGCTCGGACCTTGAATGTGGCTTAGCCTAGCGTAGCTTCTTATTTGTCGGCACACGCGAAGAGATAGGTTATTCTTGCACTTAGTAATGCTAGGATTTCTATACTACCTAGGGGAGATTCTTGTTGTCAAGTTTAGTTGTATTAATTTCACGTCCCTAGATTCTTTATAACTACATGAGAACCGGTTTTGGCTAATTCAGATTGGCTGATCTCGTCCAAAAAGACAAAATGTGTGTTTACATATATTTGTGTTTGCTTAAGATCGAGTGTGGTTTTGCATTGCGTCATCTTGTTGCATAGTGAGTCATGTATTGAGTCGTTGTTTGAGTCGAGTCGGCTAGTCTTGGTTTGTATGCATGTGGTGTTTCGAAAAGTATGCAATTAGCTATACTCTTATCATGGTTTTATGGGAAAGAAAGTTTGGAGATGTGGCCGGTTTTGATACATTGCTCGGGACGCACAAATGGTAAATGTGGGCATATTTGATAACTCCATACTTGGAGTTAAATTTTTATGTGATAACTTGTCAGTTTGCGTAGTTTCCGATGCATTTACATATGTTTTAGGCCAAGTTGTGATAATTGGAGCATGATTGAGCATTAGTTCGTAAATGTTGAGTCCTGGCACTTTTTCACGTATTTTATGCTATATTTGTATCGTTTGATCTTCCAGTATGTTTTATTGTTGTGGATTTCAGGAACCGGGAGCTCGGAGCGACGATCTTGGAATGGAAGTGAACTTCGGAAAGTTGGAATTGCGCAAGAGATGCTCGGGATTGAAGACGAAGAAGGAAGAGCAAGAAAAATACCAAATAAGAAGATTTCCAGACTTGTTCGTGCGAACAAAAAAGTGTTCATATGAACACTTATACTTAGACCAAATTTGGAGCTCAAAATCAGTAGTGTTCGTACGAACAACCCGACTGTTCGTACGAACAGAAGGCAAAAGTCAGCTATTTTGGGGCTGTTTTGTAACTTTTTAAAAGTTGCAACCTTTGGGGCTGTTTAAGACCTAGTAATCCATCCCTTGGAGGTAGAGAACGATTGTGGAGATTTGGAACGAGTCTGGGGAGCTTTTGGAGTGTGATTGGATTCGTTGGATTCTTCGTTTGATTTCTAAACTCTTTTCTCCTCTCTAGTTTTTGGTTTATGATCAACAAACTTTGTACTTTGATCATGTCTCGTAGTAGCTAAACCCTCTCTATCGGGAATTCTCGTTTGGTAGCTAGGGTTTAGGTATGAACATGTCGTTTTCAGATTTTGATTCACGTTTTATACTTAATTATCATGTTCTTCTATTATTATGAATAGTTTATGTGAAATCTCTATCTCTCTTGCACGTAGCTAACGTAGGATTGATCTTAATTATGGTTCACGTGGTAACTCTGTGAGTTCTAGTCGGAAAATTGAACTATTCACTTGATTGTAATACTACTTGGTAACTCGGTGGTATTAATTAGGATCATAAAGTAGAATAACGAATGTAATGAATGCCTAGAGTTGAATTAGACTTGGTAACTCGGTTTAAATCGACATTAGGCGTAGACGACTCATTTGGTAACTCGGTGAGTTGAATGTTGCTTGATTATTAATAGAAGACATGTTAGTGTTTCATGAATCAAAATAAAATTTTTATCATCCCTAGTGAACCTAGAGAGAATTCCCGCTATTCGTCCATCATTAGTCAGTTTTTGCAAGTATTCTCGTTAATTGTGTCACCATCTAAGTGGTTAAATCTTAGCAGTATTTCAATTTCCATAGAATTAGCAAACCCAAACAACGCGCTTTGCCCACACAAGATGTAGAATCAATAACTCGTTTACATAGAAGTCCCTTGGGTTCGACAACCCGTATTTTCGGATAGTACTACACACGACAGCCATACACTTGTGGTTGAATCGTGTCATGTTTTTTCGCAACGTTTCCAGGGACTTCGGCTAAATTAGTAATTATTTTTAACCTTAGGGATTTTGACTTTCTGTTCATATTCTTCGCTCATCTACTTCCTTTGTGCTATCTGTAATTTTAGGTTGATTGTCACGGTGCATGACCCGTTCTCGAGACGGAACTTTGTACCCAGTACTTAAGGACCCGGAATCTTTATAGCGCACTAGTCGTAGAGAATTGAGGAAAACAAACTTAGTTCTTATGGAAGATCAGGAGAGAGCTGAGTTGGAGAGGCTTCGCAAGGAGGCACAAGATGCCCAAGCTGCCAGAGTTAATGTGGAGACTACTGTGGCCAACATGGCACGTGAAACTGAGGAGATGAGAGCTCAAATGGTTGAGATACAAGCAACTCTCGCACGTTAAAATCCGCAAAATCCACCACCACCTGGTGTGGGGGTAGTGGAGGGAAACAATGGAGGAGCAAATGGTGGTGACAATGGGGGCAACAGAAATAATGGGCAGAACCCAGCAGCCCGAGTAGAGAATGTTGTGAATGAAGACCGTCCTATGGTAAATTTTTTCTGAACTACTCCAGCCTGCTATCAACCCACCATTGTTATGCCACACATCAATGCCCAACATATTGAGCTGCGCCAGCACATGATCAACATGGTTCGTGATGAGTACTCATTTACTGGATCCCCAGGATGTGATCCCAACCACCATCTTCTTATTTTTTATCAGGTCACTTCTACTTTGCATGACCAGAGGGTTCCTCATGAAACAGTTAAGCTATTATTGTTCCCTTTCTCTTTATCTGGAAAAGTAAAGCAGTGGCTTATGGAGCTTCCAGCTGGGAGTATTGTGACATGCGCATATTGCTATCATGAATTTCTGAGGAGGTATCTGCCACCATCCAAGGTTGCTCAACAAATGGCCGAGATTACAAAATTCACCCAGGAAGAGGACAGCTCATTGGGAGACACATGGAGAAAGTTTGGCCAAATTCTTCGTAGATGCCCAAATCATGGGGAGCCATGGAAAAAACTCCTCCATTACTTCTATAATGCATTAGATAAGGAGAAAGCTGACCAGTTGGATATGCTAGCTGGGGGTAACTTGATGGGGCTTGGAGCACAACATGCTCAGGATCTGCTGAACAACGTGTCCAAGAGAGAGACTAGGAGGTCCGAGACTCGGCGGAATTTGAGATCTCCAGATGTTTCTTTGGTCAACAAAATTGAGTCTATGGAGCAGAAGCTTGAATCTATGACTTCAGCATTTTACGGCCTGTAGCCTCTATCATAGGTAAAATCCATGCGTGAGCTACTAGCAGATGATAAAAAGGGGTATGATTGGGGTGTTGAGGATGTGAATTTCTAGAGACAGCAGCAGTGGCCTAACACGTACCATCCCAACAACCGCAACCATCCTAACTTTAGCTATGCCAACCCAAACAATGGGTTATATGCACCTGGACTGCAGCCTACTTCTCAGTATCAAGCTCAGAGGCAATTTCTGCAGCAGCTGGCACAACTACAGCAACAACCAGACTTGTACAAGTTGTTATCAAAGATGAACGAGAAGCAGGTTTCTATTGAGGCTACTGTGAAAAGCCATGAGACGCAGACTGGGCAAATCGCCAATCAAAATGCTAAATTTCCACCAAGTATGCTTCCTTCTAATACTATTTCCCCTACTGAGCAGCTCAAAGGTATTACTAATTGCAGTGCTGTGACTACTCAGGATCCTCCATATCCTAGCCATGCGAGAGATGAAGCTACAAAGGCCACAGAGAAAGATTGGGTGAAGAAGTGCCCAAGGTCGTGAGTCCCCAATCAAAGGACACGGATGAGAAGAAAAGAGTCCAAGAACACTCTAAATCCGGTTAAGTATGTGCCAAATGTGCCATATCCAGCGGGAATAAAGAGGAATGATGAAGATCATTATGGAAGATTTTTGGAGATATTCAGATAAATTCACATCAACATCCCTCTTGTGGAAGAACTTGCTCAGATGCCCAAGTATAAGATATTCTTGAACGAAATTTTATGGGGTAAGAAGAGCATAGACCCTTATGCCACAGTGAAGCAGACATAGACATGTAGTACTGTGATACAGCGAGATATTACTAAGATGAAAGATCCAGGTAGTGTCACTCTAGGCTGCACTCTTTGGGGTGGATATCATACGCATGGTCTTTGTGATTTGGGCACGAGTATTAATCTCACTTGCACACAATTATATTGTTGCGGCAACAGGGGTGATTGAGAACTTGCTTGTAAAAGTGGGTGCATTTGATTTTCAAGCTGAATTTGTGATGGTGGACATCAAGGAGGATCGCGATGTGCCACTCATTTGGAAGACCCCTTTCGAAGACAATGCGCGCTAATGTGGATCTAGAGACTGAGGAGCTTACTATCAAAGCTCTAGATTCGTCACTCGTGTTCAAGGCATTTATTCCAGGTAAGCGGAAGAATAAGTTGGCCATGATCAAGTTCAGAGAAGAGTGTGTGGATCCTTCTCTTGGGTTGCCTACATTTTTGCATCCCGATCCACCCTAATCAGAGGAGAAGCCGAATGTAGTGAGTGTGCATGATGTAGTGAAAAAGCTAAGAATCAAGAAATGGAAGGAGGAGGCACTTCGTGCTAGACCTCCTTAACTTCTCTCTAAAGTAACTTGGTCGGGCCATCGACTGTAAACTACAAAGCGCTTGTTGGGAGGCAACCAAAAGTATTTTTATGCTTTAGTGTAGAGAGTGAGTTTAAATAATATTGTGTGCGTTTTTCAATACGGTTTCCTATCTAAGGGGTGAGAGATAGTGGATCTCACATTTGAATTGAGCATGTTCACGATTATAGGTGGAGATGCGATTCAGACTCCCCTTCTTGATGCGCGCATATACAAGAAGATGCGCAAAAACCGATGAAGCCGCTTGATTGATAATAAAAAGGATCAAAAAGTGGAAAATCAATCTAGGTCGAGGAGTGATACAAATGCGATCATAACTGTGGTGTCGAGAGCTTTTTGGCGATATGTGGAGTTCGCGCATCGGAGTCTGAATGCGAAAAACGGACAATACACGGAAATACGCGGTGGAATTTGAGCTATATTGCATTGATGGAAAGGATGGAGGAATTCCCGCCACTAATGGGAAATTTTTACATGAAAATATGATCCGGGGACGAATGGGGGTGTTTGGCATGCATAACAGCAAGCCACCACGATCCACACAAGAAATTGGAGGAGAAAACGACATTCAGGACAAAAGTGTTCGTGCGAACAGTATAGGTGTTTGTACGAACACATTTTTCCAGAGTTGTTCGCGCAAGAACAAAATTTGTTCAGGGAAGGGGTCTGCTGAGTTTCACAAACAAAAGTTTCAAAGTGTTCGTACGGACACTTTCTTATTCGTGCGAACACTTGTGACAAGGGGGTTAAAATGTTTTTTTCCGAGTTTTGGCAGGGGCCTAATTGGCTTTTATGTAAACTTTTTGCCCCAAATAACCCAACAACGTTTTTTTATCCCGTCGGACTTTCCTTCATCGCCACATCGCACATCACCACCACCACCGCTCCACACATCGTCTGCCACTACCACCGCGCCCTCAACACCGTCCGACCACCACCGCCGCAATCTCCGTTCGACCGTCCTCCACAGCGCAGCCATCGTCGTCCTCCACAGCGTGCTTCTCTCTATCTCTTCTCCGAAAATCTTTCAGACCCAAACCAAACTGAACTTTAGCGAAGCATAGTGAGTTTTGGGCATCCCGAGCTGTTGATTAACATCAGCAAGTGGTGTTGGGGCTTTGTTTGGTGGCACCGTGCACTTAATCATGATTAGGGGGAGATGGATCTTACTTGTGATACATATTCATCGTTTTGTTTATTTCCTCCCCCTTTATATATTTTCTTAGCTGCTCTTGGAAGACCACTCATACAGTTTGACGTGTTGTTGAGATTTTGAGATATATAAAAAAAATAGAAAAGAAAGAGAGAAAAAAAAGGAGAGGATGAATAAAGGAGTAATTTGAGCTTAATGAAGAAATAAGTGATGGAAGATTTTTGTTTTGTGACGACGGTTTACATTTCATGCACGATTCGCAACTGTGGCCAAGGAGATCATTATTTTATCAGGGTTTGAGGGGATCGAGGGTTGGAGACGGTGAGTTTCGGGATGCGGTTTCTATCATCGTTGTGAGGGTGTGTGAGATGTGGGTTTGAACGTGAGAATGTGACGCTTTAGGACGTGTTACTTCATGATTATCCCTTGTGTCCTTAAGCCTCGACATTCTAAACTGTTAGTGGACTAAGAGCTCGGACCTTGAATGTGGCTTAGCCTAGCGTAGCCTCTTATTTGTCGGCACACACGAAGAGGTAGGTTATTCTTGCACTTAGTAATGCTAGGATTTCTATACTACCTAGGGGAGATTCTTGTTGTCAAGTTTAGTTGTATTAATTTCACGTCCCTAGATTCTTTATAACTACATGAGAACCGGTTTTGGCTAATTCAGATTGGCTGATCTCGTCCAAAAAGACAAAATGTGTGTTTACATATATTTGTGTTTGCTTAAGATCGAGTGTAGTTTTGCATTGCGTCATCTTGTTGCATAGTGAGTCATGTATTGAGTTGTTGTTTGAGTCGAGTCGGCTAGTCTTGGTTTGTATGCATGTGGTGTTTCGAAAAGTATGCAATTAGCTAGACTCTTATCATGGTTTTATGGGAAAGAATGTTTGGAGATGTGGCAGGTTTTGATAGATTGCGCGGGACGCACAAATGGTAAATGTGGGCATATTTGATAACTCCATACTTGGAGTTAAATTTTTATGTGATTACTTGTCAGTTTGCGTAGTTACCGATGCATTTACATATGTTTTAGGCCAAGTCGTGATAATTGGAGCATGATTGAGCATTAGTTCGTAAATGTTGAGTTCGGGCACTTTTTCACGTATTTTATGCTATATTTTGTATCATTTGATCTTCCGGTATGTTTTATTGTTGTGGATTTCAGGAACCGGGAGCTCGGAGCGACGATCTTGGATTGGAAGTGAACTTCGGAAAGTTGGAATTGCGCAAGAGATGCTCGGGATTGAAGACGAAGAAGGAAAAGCAAGAAAAATACCAAATGAGAAGATTTCCAGACTTGTTCGTGCGAACAAAAAAGTGTTCATATGAACACTTATACTTAGACCAAATTTGGAGCTCAAAATCAGTAGTGTTCGTACGAACAGAAGGCAAAAGTCAGCTATTTTGGGGCTGTTTTGTAATTTTTTAAAAGTTGCAAGCTTTGGGGCTGTTTAAGACCTAGTAATCCATCCCTTGGAGGTAGAGAACGATTGTGGAGATTTGGAACGAGTCTGGGGAGCTTTTGGAGTGTGCTTGGATTCGTTGGATTCTTCGTTTGATTTCTAAACTCTTTCTCCTCTCTAGTTTTTGGTTTATGATCAACAAACTTTGTACTTTGATCATGTCTCGTGGTAGCGAAACCCTCTCTATCTGGAATTATTGTTTGGTAGCTAGGGTTTTTGTATGAACATGTCGTTTTGACATTTTGATTCACGTTTAGACTTAATTATCATGTTCTTCTATTATTATGAATAGTTTATGTGAATTATTGCGCGTAGCTAACGTAGGATTGATCTTAATTAGAGTTCACGCGGTAACTCCATGAGTTCTAGTCGAAAAATTGAACTATTCAATTGATTGTATTACTACTTGGTAACTCGGTAGTATTCATTAGGATTATAAAGTAGAATAACAAATGTAATGTATGCCTAGAGTTGAATTAGACTTGTTAACTCGGTTTAAATTGACATTAGGCGTAGACGACTCATTTGGTAAATCGGTGAGTTGAATGTTTCTTGATTAATAATAGAGGACATGTTAGTGAATCATGAATCAAAACAAAGTTCATATCATCCCTAGTGAACCTATAGAGAATTCCCGAAATTCGTCCATCATTAGTCACTTTTTTCAAGTATTCTCGTTAATCGTGTCACCATCTAAGTGGTAAACACTTAGCAGTATTTCAATTTCCATAGAATTAGCAAACACAAACAACGCGCTTTGCCCATACAAGGTGTGGAATCAATAACTCGTTTACATAGAAGTCCCTTGGGTTCGACAACCCGGATTTCCGGATATTACTATACACGACAGTCATACTTTTGTGGTTGAATCGTGTCACCTTACAATTATTATGAACATAGCAAATAAAACCAAAAGGCTTAAAATAAGAAACATTTGAATTCTACATTTGTAAAAGTTCAGATGGAGTTTTCTTCAAAATTGGCCTAATCAAACATTTATTTAGCACATAATTGGCAGTGTTAACAGCTTCTGCACAAAGATATTTTGGGAAATTGCTTTCAAGTAGCATGGTTCTAGACATATCTTCTAGTGTCCTATTCTTCCTTTCAACTACTCCATTCTGCTAAGGATTTATAGGTGCAGAGAAGTTGTGTGAAATGCCATGATTTGCAAAAAATACATCAAAGTCTAACTGATCAAATTCTCTACCATGATAACTTCTAATAGATGAAACAAATAAGTTTTTCAAACCCTGAAGCTCTTTACAAAGCTCTATAAATTCGATAAAGCTTCATATTTTTATCTACTGAACATAAACCATGTATACCTAGAGAAATCATCTACCACAACAAGCATATATTTCTTACCTTTGGGCGTTTGAACCCTCATAGGACCACACAATTCCATATGCATCAACTCTATGGGTCTATAAGTACTTAAAAGTTCTTTGGCTTGAATGAACTCCTTGTCTTTTAACTTGAGTACATGCTTTGAAAATCTCATCATCTGTGAACTTTAAGGTTGGTAGACCATTAACCAAATCCTTTCAGATAAGCTTATTTAGTGTATGCATGCTTATATGCTCAAGTTTTCTATGCCAAAGCTTTGAGTCTTCCTTCAAAGATTTGAGACACTTCAGACTCTCACCTGCAACTTTGCTAGTATTCACAGTATAAACATTATAGGATCTAGGAGCAGTATGGATGCAATTGCCAAATTTCTCATCTTGCACCACACATTTCTCCTTGTCAAAAATGACGTTATTACCCTTATCACAAAACTGAGATATACTAAGAAAATTATACTTTAAACCTTCTTTTTAGTAAATATAAGAAATATAAATAGCAGATTCATTACAACCTCTACCTATGCCAATGATATTGCATTTTGCTTTGTCACCAAGAGTAATTGTTCCTCCAGAATATCTTTGAGTTCTGTAAATAGAGACTTCTTTCCACTCATATGCCTGGAGAAACCATTATCCAAATCATTCAAAGCTTTGGTGACATCTTGCAAAAATCAATCAATGCCTCAACATGCTCTTAAACTAAATATAGAATTTGGATTCATATTCAGAATCAACCATGTTAGATGGTCTAATTCCTTTAGAAACCCAAATATGTGTTAATTGTCCCTTAAGATGATAATGATAAGTGTTCCTCAATATGTGAGGTTCTGTCCTTCTAAAGGGGCAAGTTACCTTAATATGTCCAAACTTTCCACAGTAATGACATTTTGGAGAATGTCTGCTTCCTGATTTTACAAAAGTGATTTGATTCTTTTTTTTTTAGAAAATTTGGATTATAACCAATTCCACTTTTATAAATATAATGCATATTTGCTCCAAGCACGATATTGAGTTTATGTTATGAGCAAGCAAAAGTTGATAAAATTTTCTTAGATTCTTGAAGCTTCTCTGTCAATGAAGTTTTCTATTGCTCTAAATCATCTGAATGATTCTTCTGATCAACATACTTATAAGTTAAAAGAGAGTTTTGATCAACAACTTCTTTGACTTGTGCTTTCAAAGCTTTGAATCTACTATCCAAGGCTTTGAAGTCACTATCAATATTCATCATAGTAGCTTCAAGAGTCTTATTATGAAAAGCCAGATCTAAATTGTCTTTGGCTTGCTTATGAACTTTAACTTCTAAAGAATCAATCTCATTCCTGTAACTTTCCTCATTTAAAAACATACTTTTGAGGATTTCAAGTAAAACATCAGAAGGAATAGCAAGAAGATTTTTTACCATTTCTTCAATTTGCTTGTCAGAGCCTTTTTCTTCTTCGTGCTCAACCATTAAGAAGAGATTGGCTTGCTCTTCATATCAATATGAATCTATTGATGAATGATAGTCACACCATGATTTAACCATTGCATTCTTGCTTCTCTTGTCACTCTCCTTATTTGGAAAATGCATGCTTTTCTTCTTTTGTGGACAATCCCTTACCAGGTGATCTCCATCTCCACATTCAAATAAATTCATTACTTTAGACTTATGTTATGTGAAAAATACTTACCTCTTTGATCCTTTCTAGTTGAGGATATAGATTTGTCTTTGTTATAGTTCTTGTTTCCAAATCTCTTTTCTTCTTTAAGATTCTGGCCAAGGCTTTGGAGATTAAGGCTAAGGATCCTTTATCGTCGTCATCTTCCTCTTCAAGGCTTTGAGATTTTTTACTGTATTTTGCCTTGAGTACCATATTCTTGATGTTGTCACTCATGTTACCATCAACTTCCTTCATTGATATCTCATGAGTGAGAAGCTTGCCTTTCAGATCATCTAGCTTCATAACACTCAGATCACGTGCCTCCTCAATTGCATTGTCTTTGGCTCCCACTTGGATTTTGGAAAATTCCTTAAAATTTTTCTTACTTTTTCTTCATTTGAGAATGCCTTTCCCAGTGACTCCAAATTATTCACAATATTAGTGAACCTCTTGAACATGTCCTTGATGGATTCATCGAAAATCATCTTGAACAGCTCATACTTCCTCAAAAGGATATTAATCTCAGTCTGCTTGACCAGACTTGTTCCTTCTATGTTACATTCAGTTTATCCCAGATCTCATTGGCATTCTTGAAGTTGGATATTCTTTTGAACTTATCTGCATTTAGAGCACAATATAATATATTCAAAGCTTTGTAATTCTTTGATACCTTTTCCAGTTCAGTAGTTGAGAGATCTTCATCTGGTTTGGTAGGTCTGACTCCATTAGAAGTATTACAGAACACATGAGGACCATTAACCACTATGGACCACATTTCCATGTCATGGTCTATGAGAAATATTTTCATCAATGTCTTCCATTGCACAAAATTATCACCACAGAACATAGGAGGTTTGTTGACTTCTCTTCCCTGTGAGAATCCTCCGTCATGTACATTACTCATAGTCACAATATTGTTAGATCTTATATAGTGACCCAAGCTGTGATACCAATTGAAAGTTTGTAATGCAGGTTAAAATACACGATATAAAGGAGGGGGTTGAATAGAGTATGAAACATTTTCTAAAAATCAGCCTTTTGAAATTTAAAACTTATGAAGAGATGAAATCTCAAAGATTTGGTAGAGATTTGAAAGGCCATAAATAAAACTGTAGATGTGAGTTGATTCAAAGCTTTGAGGTAGGATTTTTTACAAAGCTTTGGAGCTGCTTGCTTTGAACTAAATTTCAACAGGAAAATAATGAAGTAAAGTAAAGCAAGTGAACACAAGTATTTTTACAGAGTTCAGTCACAATTAAACCTACTCTCTGCCTGAGGGATCTGTTCCCTCCAGGATTTGAACACATTTCTTATTAATCACCATAATTTAGCCATAGATCTCAAGTCTAAGTGAGCTACCTTACACTTATACAGCTTGTGGTTCCCAACCTATTTAGTAACAGCTACAACATGTTGAAACAATAAGAACCTCTTGTTGTTCACTTGAACAAATAAACTTCTAAGTTTGTGAGGTTGAGAAATCCAGAATGAATAATACAAGTTCAGTACAGTTTGAAGAACACAAAAAAAAGATAAGCCATAAAGCTTGGAAGTCTTTTTCAGATTTGATGAATAATCTTCTTCTCTTGCAGCGTTGATTGAATGATTGAAGAGTTGTGTTACTTGATCTCCCACGTATGAAACTCTCTTCAATTTCTCTGTTGATCAGCCTCTCTCTCTCTATGTGTTTCTTCTTTTCAGATTCAAACTCCAGCTTTTATCAACAACCTGCAACTACTTGAGAGATTTTAGGAACTGAATTCCTAGAAATTCTCACCCGTGATATGCTTCATTCAACAACTATGTTTCGATAGATATTCAGTTTTTTTGGGATGTTTGGACGGCCAACAAACTTGAATATACTCACCAAACAAGATCAAACAACATCTAGACAAAATATCTACAGAATCTGATCTGTTAGACAGAAAATTCATACATAAACCCTAGCTATTATTTCCTTAGATAAAACTCAATATAAATAATCACACACACACACACACACATATATATATATTTATATGTATATGTATATCTGTAAGACAAGACAAATAACATAATAAGGAGTTAGAATAACTCATTATCCAGTCTTGAATCCATCAAAGTCTTTTTGCAAACAGAAAATAGTTAAGCACAGTTCATCAGTAAAGAGCATAAGGCAATCTTAAAGCTTTGGAGCTATGATTGCCAGTTCACAAGTTTGAGCTTAAAAGTGAATCTTGCAATCTGTGAGACTTATACAATCTAAACATAGACTCAATAATATTTGCAAGAGACAATATTAAATGATAAACTCATTACTTAAACCAATATCCAAGCCTGCAATCATTGAAAATGTTAGGCACAATATAGTTAGCATAAGCACTACAGTATCTCAAAGCTTTGAAGCTTTGAGACTTTTTGTCTCTTATCTTGTGGCTTTCATCATCTAGGATGAAACTCCCCCTGAGTTTGTAAACTCATTCAAACTCATGAGCCTGAACTATTAGAACATGAACAAGCTTTTAACCTCTTTGTTGCACGGAGATGTAATGGTTTATTATATTATAATACCATTTTTGTAATAAATAGTGTCTAGAGCATAATTTTAGGCTCTTATTTTTTAAAATTTTCATTTTTAATAATAAATACAAACATTCTTCAAAATCACATAACCATTTCTTTTTCATTTTTAAATTAACTAAAAAAATAAATTTCAATTGAGATATCTAAGCCTTCAAATTATTCAGTATTTTGATATTATTCATTTATGATATATATAGATACATGAATTTTATTTTTAACGTCTATTTTGCCAATTTTAATTTTTTTCGTGACCAACAGTTCAAATTGTCACGCCTATCATTTTTTTGGAAGTAGAAGTTCAATAAGTATGTCATTTTTTCTCTTGGGGAGAAATTAATTCAAATACAATATAATGGATTACCTAACAGAAATTAATTTTATTTTCATGTTGAACTTTTTTATATTTAAATTTACCAAGAAATGGAAAAAGAAAAATCGGTTTAAACCAGGATATGTATGCTTGTTCATTCATTCATTATACTTAAATATATCTAATTTTATTTTTAAATATCGATTTCACCAATATCTATCCCATCCAGACCATCTTTTCTCTTTTGCAAGTATAAAGCAAATACGCATATTTCACGTACATTCATAGAAAGAAATCAAGTAAGATATAGTAAAAGTGGCCATTTTGCCAATTGTGTTGAAATAATTTCTTTTCCCCGTTTCTTAATTTGATATCAAGGAAGATAGGCATAACATTGCATTTTTTGTCGTTGGTTTGGACATATACCATTGACGTTATATGTAACATTACATACTATGAAAAATTATTTGAATTCCTATGCATATCATTGTCATCGTATAGATGATTGAATTTTAAAATTTATTTGAAAGCCCTAACTAACAATTTAAATGAAAAGTTCGATAAGATTTGTCCCGAACCACGTGATTTATGCATAGAATTAATCATACACATTCAATAAGTTGTTTTGGTAAATTAACTTGCGGAATAAAACTTACCACAATCCATCCGAATTGGTATGACCCGATTCATGAAACTTTGCCATCTTATGATGCAACTCTGTTCGTAATCTGAATGCAAGACCTGTGCCACCCTGTGCCAATGGATCTGTCTCATCGTGAAACACAATTTTCATGTATGAATCATCTTCATCCGACATCTGTAGCTCCAGGTATGCTTCGAAAACCGAATTCACATTCTGCTTAATATCGACTGCGGACGAGAAACTTTGACTAGCTACCGCTGGAGTTCTACAACTTGTCCACGTAAACAATCATAGATTAAGAGATTCCAATATTATCAATAACAATGAATTATTATATATTATCTCACTTCGGTTGGTCCGAGATAATTATATTTCATATGGAGGTCCTGTGAAATTATATATACAAATCATGCTAGTGTAAAAAGTTGAAACTTTACTGTTTCCTTGATCGCGATGTGTCACTATAGTTTTACACTACAATCGTTCCGATGATTTTTCCAAATCATCTAGACTGTGAAACCTTATTTATTTTTCATAAATAACTGACAATCAATCTCGCGCATGCGCGATCTTGTGTGCATGTCCGACTGTCTTAGCTATGGAACATTGGACTTATAATGCATGTTTCTATGGAAAATAATAAATAGCATCTGCATACTCACGTATTTGCTAACTTAAGATGAAAACACTTATCTATTAAAATTATTAATTCAACCATATATGTGGCTGTTCGAATATAACTTCCAACAATCTCCCACCTATTCTCAATAAATTAACAATCTACAAACCCTTCATAATTGGAAGTCTGAATCTATGTGTAGACTTTGTACGTGATAAACTAGCATATCTACTCTAACTCTTCTCAGATACTCGAGTATTTTATCACAGTCCATTAGTGTTCTTTCTTCCTAAATGACTAATAACTGATATCCATGCTAAAAGAAATATAGTTATCCTGTCAAATACTATACATACTATACATGAGGCTCCACCTGTTAAGGAATGAGGAACTGCCTTTTCCCTCTCCATCTAATCAAGTAATCTAAACACTGGTTCTCAGACAAAGAAACTCCACAAGCTGTAAGTAATAATATTTTCTTGGATTCTCTGTATACTTCGAACATGATAGAACTTAATGGTGTATGTGACTTTAGAAACAACCATCATTCTATTATCCCGATATCGCGAGAGGTTAATACCAAGAATCTGAATGGTTTCACCTAACCCACATATCACATTTACTAGATAATCACACATTCACGGAATATGTATATCCGACATTGTTTGCAATTAGCATGACATCGTCAACATTGAGCACAATAAATACCATAAGTTTTCGTTGCATCTCTTACACACGCAAGATTTGTTAAGGCAGGAATCAAACTATGATATTTGATTGCATGGTCAAAACGAATGTTGCAAGATCTGAATACTAGCTTAATCCCCATGTCAATTGACATCTTAAGTTTGTATTTCACCTTATCTTGTAAAAATAACTCCTTTGGTAGCTTCATGTAGATGCATCCATGAATAATTCCAATGAGGAAATCTATCATGCCATTCATCTTCCATATCTCATTACTGAAATGAGAAGCAAATACGAACGAGAATCTGAATAAACCTATATATAGCTATCAGCATAACAACCCAAACTTTGTTTGGTTTTCACCTTTTTGCCTACTCTTCTCTTTCTCTCGTAAGCCCATTTTCAACCGATGATTTTTATCTCATCTTTCAAATCTATAATCTCCCAAAGTTAGTTAGAATACATGAATGTTGTCTCAGATTTTACATATTAATATCATGATTCTGAATCTTCAACATTCATTTCGTTAGTGTTTTAAATTTCATAGTTCGGCGCCAACATTTTGAGAACTGTCAAGCGCCAACATTTTGAATTTCGGTGCTTGTTTATGAATTTTAATTGTGATTGAACATTTTTTTAGAAGTTACATTAATTAATTGAAAAATCCATGTGGCAATGTCTGAGGCAAAGCTGAATAAGATATCCTGAAATAGTACATAGTATAGATAAATGTAAGGAGTTATTCATCAAACTAAGTATAAAAGAGAGACCTGCCGTGCGGGTTGCCCAAACGCCACTTGTTGCATTGCTATTGGTCAACAAATAGGAGTAATCTGGATTCTCTCTTCTGACATGTGTCTCATCAGCTAAGCTCTCCACTTATGCGTAGGTTTTTTCGTAAATAACTACAAAGATTTTCCCTTCTTTTCTCTTGGGTTGGGAGTTCTCCACCCACGCCTCTTCTTCAGCATGATTGTTTCTCTTCGGACACAAAGAAGAGAGAAAGAAGGCGGTGGTGCTGGCGATGGTGAGGGCTTCGTGATTCTCAAGACATCCAAGTTCAGATCTGGTTCTTCTGTTCTCTGTCTTTATGTTTGCATGTTCTGATAATGGTGAGCTTTGCTTCATCTTCTCTCATTTCCGCTTGTCTGTTCATTCTCTCTCTTAGGGTTATCCCGGTGTTGTTTAATCTTAAGGTTTTTGTGGGTTTTGTTTTTTCGGTTCTTGGGTGGGTGTTGATTTTACATTTTTTTGTGGATTTTCTAGGCAGATATTGACGGCTTAGTAGAAGGCCTTCGCCGATATGATCCTGAATATGGCAAACTTTTGTCCAAATTAGTCCAAGTGCTGCTGATTTGGGTGAAACCCTGTGTTCGCTAAATTTGGCTAGTTGTGTGAGAGGCATTGAGCATGGACCTGGTCGAAAACATACAAACACAACCGAGTTTTAAATTTTGCTAGCCGTGTAAGAGGCATTGAGGATAGACCAATTGCCTTGTGCAACGCAGTGTTTAAATGCATTGCTAAAATCAGCTTACTAGCCCTTCCAAATCAGGTTTTCATTAAAGTTAAGGTTAATAACTATCCCAGGATCTTGAGGACAGCTGACAGCTATGATCCATCCAAAGGAGGTAGATCATAGAGCATGAAAAATACATGTTCAGTAGACCGGTCAGTGTTATATTGTTTACTTTCAATATGTGCATGTTTAATTTCTAATTTTCTCGCTTCCTTCTGATATTGTTCACCTGTTCAAACTCACATTCTTATACGTCCTTCGGATTAAGCATCCTGATTGAATTTCTTGTGGTATCGAAGTTCTAATGCATTTATTAGAAGAAAAGTTTGATTGTAGGAGTTTATAAAAATTGATCAGATGTGTTTATCTTTGTATTTTTCTATGTCGTTATAGAAAGGCTTGAGACAGAACTATTTTACGGTTTTCGGCATTTGGATGGTGAATGGTATGGAACATTGAACCTTTGACATCGTGCTCAAACCCAAAAATATTTGAAATTTTTATCGGCCATCACTAATTTTAAGATGCATATGCTTTCTGTAGTGCAGTTCATTTTCTGGAAAGGATTGTTTGTTTCTCAATTATTATTTGTCCATGTTCACGAATATCTAAGGTTGTCATGAGGCGGTTCCTGTAGCGGTCGTTTAATAGGTTGTGATGATAAATTTCTATACGTTGCTATTGAATATGACTTGAAGTCAAAGGCAGCTAAAGTCAAAGGCAACTAAGAGATTTAGGAAACAAATTGGGGCGGCAAATTTTGGCAGTTTCTAGGTTGTTTCCTTATTTGTTCTATAGTTGGTTTTGGAATGTCTTGGGCACTAAGTTGGTCCTATATGTCTATATAAGGGACATAGGTTGTGCCTAAACATTGTGGGTTGTCACTATGGCCTTTGGATTGTATTTGTGGTGTTTCTCTCTAATAAACATGGGTTTCCGGGTCGTGGAGGTAGCTAGCTAACCGCTAGTGACCACGTTATATCGGTGTGTTCTTGTGTTCTTGTTTTCATCGTTATCATCGTTCTCTAAGCTTTGTCCGGATCATAACAAACTGGTATCAGAGCTCGTTTGCGCAGGGGGTTTGTCATAACAAACTGGTATCAGAGCCAGGTTCAGCGATTCAGGGGGAGCTCAGAGCTTGGGTTGCGGTGTTCCAAGATCAAGGTGGAGCTATAGGGCTACGTTTTCACAATCCGTGAAATCCATAGCTACACGATCAAGGTGGAGCACGCGTTTGGGGGTTACAGAGAGGAAAAGGAGTTGTAGAGAAGATGACCGGAGGGATGACCAAGATCGACAAGTTCACGGGGAGAAACAACTTCAGTCTTTGGCAGATCAAGGTACGTGCTTTGTTGAAGCAGCAAGGCCTGTGGTTGCCATTGACGGAAGATAAAGAGGGGCCTTATACAACAACCACCGCTGAGTTTGAGGCTCAGCAAGAGGGGACGCTGCAGAGGGCTGCGTATGGGGGTTCAGACAGCCAGAGCTTCGGCGCATTGATGGCGGCCAAGGGAAGCTACGATGATGTCTGTTCAAACGATAGAGAAAAGAGACACCGGTGGACAAAGGATGAACTCAGGATCTGCAAGTTTGGCTACGGGTGGAGGGTACTTCGGAGGATGGTCTAGTTCTCTAAGCCCCGTTGGGGGGCATGAAATCCGTGCTCTTGACGAGGCGGCGGATTTGGCATGGGGGAGTCTCTGACGAGGGACACGGCACCTGTGAGACGTGCAAGGGGGCGTGTATGAGGCGCGCAAAGGGGCGATTTTGCAGGAATTTTGTGGGAATTGGAGCAATTTCGCAAAAACGTTGCATGAATTCGGTGGGAATTGAAGCAACGTGTTGTGGGGTTTGTTGTAGGGACTCGGTGGGAGTCGGAACAACAAACGATTTGTTGTAGGAACTCTGTGGGAGTTGGAACAAAAAACAGGGGATTTGATTGCAGGAACTCGGCCGTAGTTGGAGCATCGATAGGGTTCGATTGCAGGAACTAGACGGGAGTTGGAGCATCGCTGGGGGAACTCGTTGTAGGATCTTGGCGAAGATGGAACAACTTGTGAATTTGGGGTTATTGGAGAGAAGCATCGGTTCAGGTTCGGGTTGCTGGGATGATTCAAGTCAAGGTGGAGATTTGTTAAATATGACTTGAAGTCAAATGCAGCTAAAGTCAAAGACGGGTAAGAGATTTAGGAAACAAATTGGGGCGGCAAATTTTGGCAGTTTCTAGGTTGTTTCCTTATTTGTTCTATAGTTGGTTTTGGAATGTCTTGGGCACTAAGTTGGTCCTATATGTCTATATAAGGGAACTAGGTTGTGCCTAAACATTGTGGGTTGTCACTATGGCCTTTGGATTGTATTTGTGGTGTTTCTCTCTAATAAACATGAGTTTTCGGGTCGTGGAGGTAGCTAGCTAATCGCTAGTGAACCACGTTATATCGTTGTGTTCTTGTGTTCTTGTTTTCATCGTTATCATCGTTCTCTAAGTTTTGTTCGGATCATAACAAACTGGTATCAGAGCTCGTTTCCGCAGGGAGTTTGTCATAACAGTTGCAATTCAGGCGACGACTTTGAACCGCATCTTGGCGGAGCAAGCACAGGGAGCCTCTCATACCCCTGTGGCTGCAGACATGGCAGTTTCGTTGTAGTCTGATCGCAAAGACCGATGTGAGCCTCCCCAAATATATATATTAACTTTATATAAAAATAATCAAGTACATCCCACTGCCTATCATGTTTTGCCACATGAGCAAGTGAGGTGATGCGTATGCATTTGGTCGGGTTATTTTTGCAGTAGACATTTTCTGATTCACGAAACTGCAAGGCTTCTAGAATTAGATATACTTAGGGTCATCATTTCATGGACGAGTGTCAGTAAGGAAGACTTAATACAGGTAATTCTGGTAGATATATTTTGGTTGATATGTATGCTTCAATTATTCATAGAACACTGATCTTAATTCTGTTTTAACTTTGGTTAGTCAAATGATTTTTTTCATGCATCCCTGCACACAATGTCTAGGAATTATCAGAAATTTACTCTTAAGGAGAGCCCATTCATCGTGGCTGCAAGTGGACTTCATAGCTACAACGTCGATGGAACTTCTTAATTCTTAGAAACTCATTAAACTTCGAAGGTCTGCATCTTCTAACAGTGCATATTATGTGCCTTTTTTCTCACTTATTTATGGTGATTGGTTGATCGAAAATGCTTATGTTTTGTTATTGATGCAGATAGAAATCGTCCACGAAGATGGTACTGTGGTTTTTCACAACGGGGTTGCTGTCCGTATGGACATTATATTACATTGCACGGGGTGTGTTTCGAGAATTTATATCTCACAGTACAGTTGTGTGGATAACGTAGAATTGCAAATTACAAAGTAACGGGCACCAAAAGCAACTTAAAATACTGAGAATAGAGGTTTGCAACCACTACTCACAATCATTTCATTTTTGTTTCGCTTCAGGTACAAATATCATTTCACTTTCCTTGACACAAAAGACATTGTGGGTGTCGACGCCAACTTTGTGGGACCGTTATACCAGCATGTCTTCCACCAGTCTTAGCCCTATGGCTTTCATTTGTGGGGTTTCCATGGAAGGTCTGGTACACTGGTTCTTCTTCTATGAGTGAACAAATAAATAAAAATGATCAATTTCGGTAAGTTTTAAGAATTACACGAGTATTATAGTAATTTACCAATAGTGGCGAGAATCTGTTGGAGAAATATTTTACATAAATGCTCATCACTCTGATACGCAAAGCGTATCTATAGATAAATAAAACGATAAAGTAAAGTGAGAGAGAGATAAAAGACAGAGTAGGAAGACTAGGGTTGAGAGAAATATTCTTTATTGACTGAATAATACTGAGGGAGTACATCACTTTAAATAGATAAAATACTAGACCTAACCCTAACCCTAGACCTAACGGGCCAAGCCCATATTATTAAATAACCTAAATACTGATAAATAAATAAACACCTAAATATTGATACGAATACCGTATCAACTCCCCCACGCTTGAAAATCGCCTTGCCCTCAAGGCGGATGTCGAAAAATCCTTCTTACGCTTGCCAGGGTCGAATTGACGCCGAACGGTCTTCAAAACGCCACTTCGTAGTCTCAACTTGCCACTAATTTTGCCCGGATCAAATTCGCGGCGAACGAACGAGAAAATCTCATTTTGGAGTCCAATTCCAAACAAAAAGGCTGAATTTATATGAGTGGGCAGGCCCAAATTGCCTTGGTAACTCAAAGAATAATTAGGCCCAAATTTATAAGAAGTGGGCTCAAATTTACAATCATGCCCAATGTAAGATAGAAGGACCAGACGTGATTTTAGCTCAATTTCATAACCAGTCCTGATTGAAAAATAAAACCCAATTTCATATTCAGTGGAGTCAGGCCCAAAAATAGGCCCAAATTTGTTTTGAGGCTTTTGAGCCTTACCTACTTCCTGCTGAAGAAAAAAACCCTTACGGGCTGGTGGTGGTGGCGGTTCTGGTGGAAGGAGCGGCTGTGGTGGCTCCGTTGGTGGCGGCTCTCCCGGTGGTTGGCACAGCGCACGGAGATCGCTAACGGGGTCCGGGGGTTCGGGCGGTTTCGGATTGGGCGGCGGTTTGGCCTGGGGTTGAATCAGGTCGTCGGGCGGTGGGTGGTTGAATCGGGGTCTGTTCGAAGTGGCTGGGCGGCGAAGCAGCAAGTGCTCGCTGCTTCGGTTGAATCGGGATCTGGAGCTGGGTTTGTGTTGTTGATTGCTTCACTTGCAGAGGTAAGGATGGTTTGGTTGCCGGAAATAATGGTGGTTGAGGTTGAATCTCCGGCGATGATGGTGGTTGTTCTTCCAACGGCCGTGGTGGAGGCTGTTGTGTTTGTGCCGCTGGCGGCTGCTGTTCTTCGACTGGCGGCAGTTCGTCGGCTCTGAGGATGTGCTGCAGGCGACAAAACTCATCGGTCGAAATCAATCGAAATTCTTTCCGACTTGATTTGAGGCATTCCAGATCTGCTCGGGTGATATACCCGCGGGTTTGAAATTTTTCCAAGTCTGCCAAGGTGAGACAGTTGATTGTTTCACCTTGCTGGTAGAGCTCGTCGATTTCATCGAAGAGCACTAGTTGGACCCCTTTGCGACTGAGATCGACAATTGCGAACGGGAGATCCATGAGTCCGGGGGCGAGCGCCGCGAACAAAAAGTCCGACCGACGCTCTCAATGAAAGCTCCAATGATACGCAAAGCGTATCTATAGATAAATAAAACGATAAAGTAAAGGGAGAGAGAGATAAAAGACAGAGTAGGAAGACTAGGGTTGAGAGAAATATTCTTTATTGACTGAATAATACTGAGGGAGTACATCACTTTAAATAGATAAAATACTAGACCTAACCCTAACCCTAGACCTAACGGGCCAAGCCCATATTATTAAATAACCTAAATACTGATAAATAAATAAACACCTAAATATTGATACGAATACCGTATCACACTCTTTGTTCAAATAATAGGACATATGTCGTGTTAATTAAAAATTGACACAGTTTCACTTTTTGATCCAGTCGAATTGAGTTGACGTCTTTTGTCTTCTCTTTTCTTCCCGAAACATATGGTATCCTATGCAAACTTCTATGCTTTAAATAAACATGTATTACCATTTTAATCTTAGCTGCATCTGTATGTCGTACCTTTGAACTAATGTGTTGTGATGTACGTTACAATTGTTTTGAAAGTTCTGTACAACTGATGCAGAAGTTGACCGTGATAATGTTGAGGGACTACCTCAACAACAAAGTTCATCTGGTAATTTCCTTTCATACATCTGAACTCGACAAGATCCTCGTGAACGAAGATGAAATGAAAATGAAATGAAAGCTTCATTTGCATTTGACACTCCTGTATGTTTCCTTATTCAATTCTTTCAGCCATAATTAATTGAACTGTAGCGAGCTATATATATTTCAGGCCTCTCTTTTCTGTCGTATATCCTATTTATCTTTCGTTTAGTGCCTTAAGTTAAGAATATGTTTGTATTGATCGAGATAATAGCACACTATCTTCAGGTGGGTTATAGATATTAAATGATAAGTACAACATATAGACTATGGACTTGTGTCTGAACTTGGCGGTTCGGAGCTTTCTTGGAATCGTTACTACAATTATCATGACACTCTGTGCGTATGCGTCGAGAGTAGTGCTTCTAAGTTATAGCGTAAAAGCCCTTTAATGCTATACCCATTATGTAGTTTTTATTGGCCGTGTTACTTGAAACTTAATATTGTATGGCGTCTTATTAGAACGGTTTCCTTCTAGATTCATGAACAATGTTGAGAAACAATCTTGAAATAAATAATTTTTAAACAAATCATTCCAAACTTTGATCATTTTGAACTGAAGTTTCAAATAAAGGGTGAGTACTCAATTTAGATATTGATATTAAATTTTATTTTACTATTTTTTCATCTTGAAATGAATTTGTGGGCTATTATATAATCATTTATATGGGTCCTAAATGGGAAATCTATCTAAAAATGAAGTAAATTAAGTAGGTGTCGAATTTTTGTCTAAGATTTGTTTGCTTAGTTATAAGTTGGTGTGATTCTCGGGCTTTAACTACGTAACTGAGGAAACAGATAGGACAAATTTTCAATTTAATGACCATATCTTTTCGAGCCGATGTTTACGTTATGACTTAGCCATCTGTTCTGCCTATCCTTCCTTATTATGCCTTACTTTTACCGTTTTCCCTCTGTTATATCTCTGTCAGTTTTTTTCAACATCTTGGGCTCTCCCTCTAACTGCAGGAATGGCGCGCAAAACAAACTGCAACTCGAGAAGCTAAAGATAATTCTAATTTTCAGCTTTTGGGTGGTGATTGGTATGGAACATTCAACCTTTGACATAGTGCTCAAACCCGAAAGTATATCAAATTTTTATGGGCCATCACTAAGTTAAAGATGCATATGCTTGCTGTAGTGCAGTTCATTTTCTGAAAAGGATTGTTTGTTTCTTAATAGAAAAACTGTCCACCATGGACAATCTGCCAGGGAGTCTAAGGATCCGTTATATCGCCTCTCTAGGCTTCTCTGTTAACACATTAAACAACAAAAGCTTGCCAAGGAAAATATCAAACACTAAAAAGTTAGTCTAAGGCATATCACAATGCAGCGATGGCAACTTCAAAATTACTTGGTCTTTATTTTGTACAAGATTCAAAGTAGTCTTCTACTGAAGTAGATTGTAGATAGAAGACTACCTACTATATACTCCGGTTTGAGCTATTTATGTGCTGTAAAGTTTGTTGGTAATGGGTAAAATAATATTCAATGAAGAAGAAGAAAAAAGATCTTGGGGGCAAACTAAAACCGATTTCAACTTGTGATGCAATTCATCCAAAATCTTTTTCACTCCTTATGACTGATTATATCGGGAAAGCCTACATTATTTGAATCTAAGCGGAATAATATGACTCGGGCTTCCATTTACCAAAGATACACGAGTATGATCTTTTTTTTCAATTTTAATGATTTGTCTTCTCTTTTGTGGCTTAAATGCAATTGTTGTTGTTCATTTTAGCTATCATCAATTAGTTTCATTTTCACTTCCACTTAATTTGTAAGGTTACACGGATTGGAGTTCACAATGTGCGCTTAAAAGAGTTACATTTTGTGAAAACATACAACGGGCATATTACTTGATTTTGCATCAGGATTGAGGAAAAATAGATTGATTAAATCGACATTAAAAGCTCAAGCTAGCATAGCATAGTCATTCATGGATTTCCTTTCTTTGACTTCTTACTGTTCCGAACATGAGTCACAGTTATTCAATGAAATACTCCATTATGGGTTAGCTCTTTGTTGCTTTAAGTGCAATTTTCCTGAGGAGTGAGTGAGTACAGATAGCTTTTGAATTATTCCTTGTCAAACTCTACCAAAAAACCTCATCAAAAGTAAACATGTAATTCGTACAATAAACTGGTTGGAATGTTGGACTTCACTTGCTTTATGTGTTGCAACTTCAATCAGCTCAGTTCAGCTCATTCAGACTTGGATTAATATCGACTTCTATTCTCGCATGTTTGTTGACCAAGTGGCATGCTAACAAATGGATTAGTGTAAATATATGATTAAGTGAGAGACCAAGTTAGAGCATTACCGCCGATGCTCTCATCAATTTTTTTTACGCACGTTTTGGAAAATGTTTAGGGTTTAGGATTTATTAGTTGTCACAAATGTCATAAGAACAATTTAGGGTTGGCTAGATTAATCACTGGCAATGGTGTGATGGTTTATATATGGTTTTTGGATGAGGGTAGAAAAGCTTTCTTGAATTATAGTTTGGGGGACTTCCAATCTTAGTCTAATATTGTTTTACTACTGATTCGGCTAAAAGTGGATGATTGTTACAGGAATTGCAGGAATGATTAGCTTCGCTTGGTTTTATCTTGAAGGTGCTAATTAGGTGTTTCATGATTTTTATTTGATGTTGATGAAATTCTACCAGTATTGTAAGTAGAGATTATCACACGGTTTGAAGGACTGTTTTGAGCGGTCATTATGTTCAAATGTTACAGTTAGTTAAGCTATGCTTTCTGATATGGTGTGATTTAGATTGGACCTCAATCTTTGACTATGCTAATGCTTTATTAACACTATGCATCCACAGCTGTAATATTTTGTTATGTGTCATTTCGTTTGTAATCTAAAAAAAACTACAGAGGGTATAAGTCTCAATACTGGGCAATGGATGCAAGTTGCAACAGACTGGGATCAATGTCCTAAAAATTTGCAGAATCAGTCAGAGTTCAGCAAATCAACGAGCTGGTCGTGCTGGGAGGACTGAAACTGGAAGCTGCTACAAGCTTTATTCAGAACATGATTGTGATTTAATGCCATCACATCAAGAACCAGAGATTCGTAAATCTCATCTTCGTGTTGCTGTTCTGAAAATTCTCGCTTTAGGTATTGGAGAGGTAAATTTTTTTGATTTTGTTGATGCACCCAGTGTCACTGCAATTGACGTGGCCACAAGAAATCTTATTCAGTTACGAGCTGTTGTGTAGAAGAATTCTTATCCATGTTCATGATTATCTAAGGCTGTGATGAGGTGGTGCCTGTAGCGGTCGTTTTAGAGGCTGTTATGATAAATTTATATACCTTGTAATTCCGGCGACGACTTTGAACCGCATGTTGGCAGGGCAACTGCAAGGAGCCTCTCATATCCCTGTGGCTGCAGCCTTGGCAATTTCGCTGTAGTCTGATCGCAATGACCGATCTGAGCCTCTTCAAATATCTATACTACCTTTATATATAAATGATTCCACTGTGTCCTATCCTGTTTTGCCACATGAGAAAGTGAGGTGATGCGCATGCATTTAATCCGCCTCTAGACAGAGAGACAGAGGAACAGAGGAAGTTCTGCGAGTGGACCAATCCTGCCATGGAATAATAGAATCTGAAACATAAAAATTTACTCCCGGTCACTAAAATGGTGACATGTGACTGGTAGCAATGAATCTTGCGTAAACCCATGCAATTGCAGGCTGTGATGATAAATTTGTAGGGTTTCGATCATGGATACGCAAAGGAAAAACATAATTCATCCATTCAATACCCTCCAAGGATCACAGGACAAGAGACATAACGATGTTAAGGGAAAATATCAAGTTACACACCTTAGGGTTTCTCCTGTGATGACTTCTAACGCGAATTGTGTCACGTCTCTATAGTTGATCCACGCCTAGAGTTGAGATCTAGATCTTCCTTCTCATTTGTGATAGCTAGGAATGGAGGAAGGGGAAGAAGAAGTCACGCAACACGAGGCAACAAGGAGAGGCGGCCTCCTTTGTTGGCCGACGGGATAGGGGCGGCGGCAAGGGGGGCGGTCGGCCTCCTTTGCTTGCTTGCTCTCTCTCCTTTTGTTCTCTCCCACTCAAGTTATGATCAAAAGGCTCACAAGTGTGGGAAGGAAGGAAGGAGCATCCTTTATATAGTCCAACAAATCCTTGCCAACTACCTAAAGGACCTATTCTAGTCCTACTAGAGTTCGGTTTAGTCCCTTCCTTGCAAATTAGTCCTACTAAGTTTGCAAGGTGTTGCAAAGTGATCCTTCTAATTAATTAATCATATTAATTGATTCCAAAATCTAGTTCAACTCTATATAGCGTGTGACCCCATAGTTTCTATCTTGTCGGTAGCAACAATTTGCTAATATGGAGCGGTTTCTAGCAAAACATCCATTCTAGCCAACTAATAGAATAGTCATCCGACAAACGTTGTACAAGTAATTGTATCATCCCTTTGTCTCTATATCCGGATTGGACATGAGACATAAAAGTCACACTCGTATATCAAATCAATAGTTTCTCGATCCTGGGAATAGCCTTATTCGTGCAAATAACATTAATATCCCATATTGATTTATTTGAGTCTGGCCAGACATTCTATAAGCACTATCCCTCGAGTGGCCTAGGATATTTGCTCTCGTAATGTGGGAGGGACAAATTCTATCTACGTCCACTACAATCTCTAAGATTGCGTCTTATTGCATCCGGTAGACGCCTTTATAACTACCCAGTTACGGTGTAACGTTTAACGCTACCAAAATCACAATCATCCACAACTAGAATATCTAGTGACTTCAAGTCTAAGGATGACAATACCATTGTACCACGAGAAGCACTTGTGACTTAACATAACGTGTATGTAGCCTTCTCGGAGATGGGTCAATCCAGTGCGCCATTACCCTTAATGCACACCTATGTGTTGGATCATGATATCTCCATATAAATCCAACCCCATACTAGTCTATAGATGATTGTCCTATTAATCATTATACTGGACTAGGGATATTTAAGATAAACAACACAATTGTAAATCTAAGGACTTCATTATATTAAATATCCAATAAATAATACAATGAATGTTCTAGCCAAAATAAATTCATACTAAACTAGATTGCCTCTAGGGCATCTATTCCAACTGTCTCCCACTTGCACTAGAGCCAATCTGACGCATCTCGTATTCCCATGCTCCTAGTGTGCCCTTCATGCTTCCACTGCACAAGCGGCTTTGTAAGTGGATCTGACAGATTATCATCTGTAGGAATCTTGCATATCCGAACGTCTCCTCTATCGATATATCTAGAATCAGATGGAACTTCCTGAGCACGTGCTTGGATTTCGGGTGCGACATGGGTTCCTTTGACTGCGCGATCGCCCCAGTGTTATCACAGTACAACTCAACTGGATCCGCAATGCTAGGAACCACACCAAGTTCAGAAACAAACTTTCTAATCCAAACAGCTTCTTTTGTTGCGCCATTTGCAGCAATGTACTAAGCCTCTGTAGTAGAATCAGCTACCATCTCTTGCTTGGAACTCTTCCAGCTCACCGCTGCTCCATTCATGCAAAACTCATATCCCTATTGTGATCTAAAGTCATCTCTGTCAGTTTGGAAGCTTGCATCCGTGTAACCCCTTACACGCAACTCTTCCTCGCCGCCAAATATCAAGAAAGCATCCTTAGTTCTTCTCAAGTACTTTAGGATGTTCTTGAATGCAATCTAGTGACTCTCACCTGGATTGGATTGGTATCTGCTTGTCATACTCAAGTCATATGACACATCTGGTCTAGTACATAACATGGCGTACATGATAGATCCTATGGCCGAGGCATAAGGAATTCTAGTCATGCGTTCCTTCTCAATCTCATTGGAAGGATAACCACTCTTCGAAAGAGTAATTCCATGTGACATGGGCAAGAATCCCTTCTTGGAATCTTGCATCTTGAACCATTTCAACACCTTGTCAATATATGTACTTTGACTTAGGCCTAGCAGTCTCTTAAGTCTATCTCTATAGATCTTTATACTAAGTATATAGGCTGCTTCCCCTAAGTCCTTCATTGAGAAACACTTTCCTAGCCAATCTTTAACAAATTACAGCATGGGAACGTCGTTTCCAATGAGTAGTATGTCATCCACATACAAGACCAGAAAAGCTACAGAGCTCCCACTAACCTTCTTGTAGACACAAGACTCATCTTCGTTTCTGATGAAGCCAAACTCTTTGACTACTTCATCAAAACGTCGATTCCAACTCCTAGAAGCTTGCTTCAATCCATAGATGGATCGTTGCATCTTACAGACTTTGTTGGCTTGCTTAGGATCTTCAAAACCCTCCGTCTATATGATATACACGTCCTCAAGGAGACTCCCATAAAGGAATGCTCTTTTGACATCCATCTGCCAAATCTCATAGTCGTAGTATGCTGCAATTGCAAGTAGGATTCAGATGGATTTGGTCATAGCGGCTGGTGAAAAGGTTTCATCATAGTCAATACCATGAATCTGTCTGAATCCTTTAGCCACCAATCGGCCCTTATAGGTAATCACATAACCATCCATGCCGATCTTCTTCTTGAAGACCCACTTGCACCTTATGGGCCCCGCCCCGTCGGGTGGTTCCACCAAAGTCCATACTTTGTTGGTATACACGGATTCCATCCCGGATCTCATGGCTTCTAGCCACTTCTGAGAGTCTGGCCCTTTTATGGCATCTTCATAGGTAGTAGGCTCATCATCTATGAGCATCGTGTCACCGGAATCTGTCACGAGAAGTCCATACCTCTCGGGTTCCTGGCGCACTCTACTAGATCTACGAAGCTCTTGTGTTACATTAAAAGGCTGTTCCACAACTGCTTGTGGTTCCTGTTAATGTTCCATAATCGGTTCAGTGATTTGCGGTTCTTGAATCTCTTCAAGTTCTACAGTCCCCCCACTTGCTTCTTTAGAGACAAACTCTCTTTCTAGAAACACGCCAGACCGAGCAACAAACACTTTGTTCTCAGTTGGTTTGTAGAAGTAGTAGCCCTTAGTTTCCTTAAGGTACCCCACAAATTTACACTTATCCGATTTTAGCCCTAGCTTGTTTGATTGTAAATGTTTTACATAGACATCGCAGCCCCAAATCTCCATGAACGACAATGCGGGACGCCTCCCACTCCACATCTCATGTGGTGTTTTCATGACTGATTTAGATGGAACACGGTTAATGGTGAAAGTTGCACTTTATAGAGCATAACCTTAAAATGATAATGGAATATCGGTTTGACACATCATAGATCGAACCATATCCAATAGGGTTCGATTCCTCCTCACAGACACGCCATTCCATTGTGACGTTCAGGGTGGAGTGAGTTGGGACACAATCCCACACTCTCTAAGATAGTCGTCAAACTCTTGGCTCAAGTATTCTCCTCCACGATCCGATCGTAGAGCCTTGATACTTTTGCCAAGTTGCTTCTCTACTTCACTCTTGAATTCTTTAAACATTTCAAAGGATTCTGATTTGGCCCTCATAAGGTAAACAAATCCATATCTACTGTAATCATGAGTAAATGTAATGTAGTAGACGTAACCACTCCTGGCAGGCGTGGCAAATGGCCAACACACATTAGTATGTATGAGCGCCAATTGCTCACTAGTCCTTCCACCTTTCTTATTGAAAGGGGACTTTGTCATTTTTCCCAATAAACAAGCCTCACATTTCTCATATGATTCAAAATCAAATGAGTCTAGTAGTCCATCCTTATGGAGTCTAGATACACGCTTCTCGTTTATATGGCCTGAACGACAATGCCATATGTAAGCCGGATTTAAATCATGTATTTTAATCCTCTTGGTATTAATGTTGTAGACATGATTGCTTAGATCAAGGACATACAGTCCATTAAATAGTTGCGCACTAAAATAGTGAATATTATTAAAATAAAAGGAACAACAATTGTTCTTTATTGAAATAATAAAACCTTCCTTGTCCAAACAAGAAATAGAAATAATCTTTCTGCTCATAGCAGGCAAAAAATAGCAATTATTTAATTCTAAAACTAATCCTGAAGGTAGAGACAGCTCGTACACGCCCACGAGCAATGCAGCAACCTTTGCTCCATTCTCAACGCGCAGATCTATCTCCCCTTTAGCCAATCTTCTACTTCTCTTTAGATACTGCACATTTCGACAAATGTGAGATCCACATCAAGTATCTAATACCCATGATGTAGAGACAGTTAAATTGACATCTACAACAAAAATACCTGGTGGTGGTGGAATCACTATTCCAAGCCTCTTGTCCTCCAGATATTTTGGGCAGTTCCTCCTCCAGTGTCCAGGCTGACTGCAGTAGTGACACTCACCTTTAGTCACACCTTTAGTCACACCTTTTGCTATGCTACCAACAGGTTTAAGGGCAGGTTCCTTGGGTTTGGAAACTGACTTGCCTTAGCCCTTGGAGGATGAGGCAAACCTTTTGCCCTTTCCTTTTTGTACCATCGTTATGGCCTTGCCCTTACCCTTGTTGATGCTTTGTTCAGCTGTCCTCAACATATTGAGTAAATCTGGCAGTGGTTTCACGATCTCATTCATGTTATAGTTCATAATGAACTGTCCATAACTCTCAGGAAACGATTGCAACAACATATCGGTTGCCAAATCTTGGCCGACCGGGAACCCTAGTCGGGCGAGATTCTCCAAGTATCCGATCATACGGAGTACATGGGGTCCCACCGGGATCCCTTCAGTTAGATGACACTTGAACAATGCCGTAGAGACCTCATACCTCTCAACCCTTTCCTGCTCTTGGAAGAGCTGCTTTAGATTCTCGATCATATCGACAACATTCATGTTTTCGTGTTGCTTTTGGAGTTCAGAAGTCATGGTGCATAGCATAAGGCAGGCCGCATCATTAGCATCATCAACACGCTTTTGATACGGCTTTAGGGCTGCAGGGGTATTGTTCTCTGGACCTGCTGGAACTTGCTCCTCTATTGCATACAGTTTCTTCTCTTGCTTGAGAACAATTCTCAAGTTTCTGTACCAATCAAGGAAGTTAGTTCCATAGAGCTTTTCCTTCTCAAGGACAGATCGTAGGGAATGTTGTGAACTCGATGAGTTTTTTGCCATTTGGAATTCTACAAAAAAGAAAATACGCAAGTTTTAGTATTTGTGATTTTTTGACTATATTCAATAATAGCTAGTTTATCAAATATAGCTCCCACTATTTTTCTACGGGTTAATAACCCTCAAGATATTAATGCGGAAAATATCCTTATATTTTCTAGTGGGCCAAGATCCATGTTTCATTTCCTTATGAGCTTGCTTTGGCAAGTCACCCATAATTTGACTACTTTAGGTAGGAACAATTCCAATTGCAGCCCTTATGACACTCTTGGTTCATTTGGGAAAATAACTCTTTATTAATCCATCCTTATGGATAATCCCAATTGATTGTCTCTAGGTTTTAATCCTATTAAACACCTAGTTGCGCCCAACCTCTTACTTAAACATTTTGCACACGAGTTGTTTCATCGCACCACATCATTATTAACCAAGTCGCCATGCTTTGGCACGCACGATCTTGGGAAAACATCATGATGATGAGCGTTTAAATAACGACAAGACAAAAGACAATATTTGAACTTTGAGGGATTTTAAATTCCATTTTAATTGTTTTTGTTGATCCATATCAACTAATCTATCTATTTGAGTTTGGCCACAACTTCAAATAATAGATCCGGGTTGTCTAATTATCTTATTATCCTAATTGCATGCATCATCCATACACCAACCACAAAATAATAAGACAATAAAATAAACAACCACAAAAACAAAAAAGAAAACGTGATGTGAATATGGCCTTTTCTAGACTAAGATAATTCCAAGCCAATGGAATTATCTATGAACCCTAAAAGCAAACACATCTCCATGCGTCTTCATCTTTTGGTCCATCCTTCATAGTCATGTGGAATGCTCCATGCTCCATCTTCTGTGGCTTCCTCTGGCTTTGGGCCCCTTTTATTCAATCTTGTCTAACAATCTATTTTATCTAGCACTAGCTAACAACTATACTAAATAATAAATCTCACAAGTTGAGAAAAAAACATGACTCGCGGGCCATAAAACCCTAATTGATTATTACAACGAATTGATCAGCTCGCAGGCCGTAAACCAAACCACAAAATTAAACAATCACACTAAACCACATCCTAAGGCCATATCCAACCACCATGCGAATTGCACATAAACAGTTAAAATCCAATTTTAACGCGCTTGGTCAATTTAAATTGATATTAGGAATTTTCTAGATTTAAAACGGTCCAAGGGGCCCAACAATCCAATTGCCCGGACCCCAAAGATAACCGCCAAGGCCTTGGGCCGTCCGGCCTCTAGCCCACGCGGCTAGGCCGTGGGCTAGGGCTGCCCCGGCTCCTTGTCCGTCCCTTACTTGGGCGGCAAGCTAGGAGGGGCGGTCCCCCTAGGGGGCCGGACCTTCGATGCCAAAACAACTCCCTTGATTGGTGCCCAAGTTTGGTGGTTTCCTTGTTTGAAAAGAACTCCTTCTTTCCTTAGGATGCCCAAACCCTAGATCTAAGATCCTAAAATTTCTCAAACTCACTAATTCATGCATCAATTCAAGAACCAGATCTTGTTATGATTGATTATTGACAAATTTCATCATATGATTGATTTGTCTTGTTTTACACGATAAACAATAAATTTAAAGTTTAAAACTATCAAAACGTAACACATAAACCACGTTTATGCTCTACGACCTGTGGCTCTGATACCACTGTAGGGTTTTGATCGTGGGTATGCAGCGGAAAAAAATAATTCATCCATTCAATACCCTCCAAGGATCACACGACAAGAGACATAACAATGGTAAGGGAGGAAATCAAGTTACACACCTTAGGGTTTCTCCTGTGATGACTTGTAACGTGAATTTTGTCACATCTCTATAGTTGATCAACACCGAGAGTTGAGATCTAGATCTTCCTTCTCCTTTGTGCTAGCTAGGAATGGAGGAAGAGGGGAAAAAAAAGTCACGTAACACGAGACAACAAGGAGGGGCGGCCTCCTTTGTTGGCCGACGGGATAGGGGCGGCGGCAAGGGGGGCGGTCGGCCTCCTTTGCCTGCTTCCTCTCTCTCCTTTTGTTCTCTCCCACTAAAGTTATTTTCAAAAGGATCATAAGTTTTGGAAGGAAGGAAGGAGCATCCTTTATATAGTACAACAAATCCTTGCCAACTACCTAAAGGACCTATTCTAGTCCTACTACGAACTAAGTAGAAACCTATGGGGTCACACGCCATATGGATGGACCTAGACTTGGGAATTATTTAATATGATTAATTAATTAGAATTATCAAATTGCAACAGCTTCCTTACTTATAAGGACTAATATGCAAGTGGGACTAGTCCAAACTTGAGTAGGATTAGGAGAGGGCCTTTATGTAGTAAAGTAGGAGTTGTTGGAATATATAAAGGATTCTCCTAGATTACTTCTAAGACTATGGTCATAACATTACTTGAGTAGAAGAGAAATCAAGGAGAGAGAGAAAGACAAAGGAGCTGACCGCCCCCCTTGTCCGGCCCCTCTACCCGTCGGTCACAACAAGGAGGCCGAGCCTCCTCTTGGTCCTCGTTGCGTGATTTCTTCTTCTTCTTCCACTGTTCCTAGATAGAACAAGGAGTTTGGAGGATCTAGATCTCAATCCTAGGCGTGGATCAACCATAGAGACGTGACACTATTCGCGTTTGAAGTCATCACAGGAGACCCACAAGGTGACTATTCACGAATCCTTTACTATCGTAATCAATTATCTTCCTTTGATACTTGGAGGGTCTTGATCGGATAAATTATTATTTATTTCCCTGCGTATCCATGGTGAAAAACCTACAGTGGTATCAGAGCCACATGTAGTAGAACATGACCTAGTTTATGTGTTACAATTTTGTTGTTTTTCACCTATAATTGTTGATTATTGCGTTAAAACGACATATTAAGCATATTAGATGCATCTTGAATGTGATTCAACCAAAAAAGATCTAATTTTTACATGGGATGTATGAATTAGTGAGTTTGAGAAATTTTAGGATCTTGAATCTAGGGTTTGGGCACAAATTGGAAATCAAATCCAAGATCTCTCGTTTGTTGTGCTATCCATAACACTTGAGAGCAGCAGGCTCCAACTGCTATGTATTCAGCTTATGTTGTTGATAGTGCTACTGAGTTATGCTTTTTTTGAATGTCAGCTGATCAAAGATGATCAAAGAAATTGGCAGCATCCTTATGTGCTTTTCCTACCAACGTTATAACTTGCAAAGTCAGCATCTGAATAGTCTCACAGATAGAAGTTAGATTGTTTAGGTTACCAAAGCCCTAGGTATTTGCTACCATTGAGATATCTAAAAGTTCTTTTAACTGCAGTCAAGTGTGATTCTTTAGGATCAGCTTGAAATCTAGCACACATACAAACACTGAACATGATATCTAGTCTGCTAGCTGTGAGATAGAGTAATGATCCACTCATACCTCTATACTCTTTAACATTCACTAGATTCATCCTTGTCTAAAGCCAGTGTAGAACTCATGGGGGTCTTAATTTCTTTATAGTGATACATATTGTACTTGCTTAGCAAGTCCCTTGTGTACTTTCTTTGATGTATAAATATGCCTTTCTTCATTTGATAAATTTGTAGTCAAAGAAAGAAGTTCAGTTCACCCATCAATCTCATTTGAAATTCCCTGCTCATAAGACATGAGAATCCCTTGCAAAGAAAATCATTAGTAGCTCCAAAAAAAGATATCATCAACATAAATTTGAATTACAAGCATATATTTCTCATGAGTCTTTATGAATAGAGTCTTATCTACTAATCCTCTTTTGAATTCATTTTCAAGTAGAAACTTTTACAATATTTCATAATTCATACCAAGCTCTTGGAGCTTGTTATAAACCATAAAGAGCCTTTTAAAGTTTGTAAACATGAACTGGAAATTTGTCATTTTCAAAAGCTGGAGGTTGAGCAACATAAACTTCTTCTTGCAGATAGTAATTTATAAATGCACACTTCACATCCATTTAAAAGAGTTTCATGTTCTTGTGAGCTGAAAATGCAAGTAGAATTCTAATTGCTTCTAACCTGGAAACAGGAGAAAAAGTTTCTTCATAGTCAATACCTTCTTCTTGATTTCTATCCTTGAGCTGTCAATCTAGCTTTTTCATGATTACCTTTCCATTCTCATCTAACTTGTTTCTGAATACCCATCTGGTGCCAATAACAGACTGATCTTTTGGAGGAGGAACTAGGCTCCAAACTTTGTTCCTTTCAAACTCATTGAGTTAACTTTTCATAGCCATGATGCAAGTGCTTCTTCTAGTGCTTCCTTCATAGTTTTAGGTTCTACAAGAGAGATAAAGGCATTAAAAGCACAACGATTCTTCAACGGTGATCTAGTTTGTGTAGCAGTGGTTGGATCATAAATAATGTTATCAGCAAGATGAGATGAGAGATATTTAAATATCTTCCTTGGTGTACATGCCTCAGCCTCTCAAGTTTGCTTCTCAAGTCTCTGAGAACTTGAAGTAGTAGCTTGTTCTGCTGTCTTCTATGGAGCATCTGTTTCAAGGCTTTAATTTGGTTTCATGGCCTTGAAAATGCCTGTTTTGTTCCAATGACATTTCCTTGGATCCATTTGAGAATTCTCCTTCAGTATCTGAATCATGCTTATTCAGATTGAGATATGCAAAACCATCACTTAAAGAACCATCACAACATTCATCAAAAATAACATATATGCTTTCTTCAACAAGCTTGGTTCTCTTATTGTAAACTATATAGGCTTTGCTTGTCTGTAAATAGCCAAGAAAATACCTTCATCACTTCTTGCATCAAACTTACCAAGATTTTCCTTACCATTACTGTGGACAAAACAAGTAGAACCAAAAGTCTTGAAGTATGAGATGTTTGGCTTTCTTCCCTGGAACAGTTCATAGGGAGTCTTCTTCATAATAGGTCTGATCAAGCACCTGTTAAGAATGTAGTTTGCTGTATTCACAGCTTCTGCCCAATAGTACTTTGGTAACTTGTTTCCAGAAGCATTGTTCTTGACATGTCTTCAAGGGTCCTGTTCTTTCTTTCAACAACTTCATTTTGGTGAGGAGATCTAGGAGAAGAAAAGTTGTGAGAGATGCCATGCTTAGAAAAAAAAATAAATCGAACTAAAGTTGATCAAACTCTCTACCATGATCACTTCTCATTGAAGCAATAGATAGGTTTTAAATTTTTGAAGTTCTTTACAAAGCTTAAAAAATTCAAAGAGTGCTTCAGATATTTATTTGAAACATAACCCAAGTATATCTAGAGAAATCATCTACATTAACAAAAGCATGTACTTCTTACCCTTTGGAGTTGGAGCTCTCATAGGACCACATAGATCCATATGAAGTAATTCAATGGGTCTTGTAGTACTTACAAAGTTATTTGGCTTGAATGAGCTTCTGGTTTGCTTGCCTTGAGCACTTGCCTTGCATACATGTTCGTATTTGAACTTCATAGAGGGTAGGCCTCTTACTAAGTTCGTGGAAAACAGTTCGTTCAATGTATGCAGGCTAATGTGTCCCAACTTTATGTTCCAAAGCATTGAATCTTCTTTCAAGGCCTTGAGGCACTTAAAGTTTTATCTGCAACTTTGTTAGTTTGAAAAGTATAAACATTATTTGACCTAGAGGGAGTGAGGATACAATTTCCAGGTTTCTCATCTTGCACCACACATTTCTCCTTGTCAAAGATAACCTTATTGCCATTGTCACAAAGCTGGGATACACTAAGCATGTTAAATTTCAAACCATCAACTAGATATACATCAGAAATAGATTTTTCTGAATCCATAACAACTTTACCAATACCAAGAATGTTGCATTTTCCTTTGTCACCAAGTGTAATTGAACCTTTAGATTGCTCCTTTAATATGAGAACAAAGATCTCTTTGTACTCATATGCCTTGAGCAACCACTGTCAACCATTTTTTCTCTTTGATCTAGGTGACAACCTGCAAAACCCATTCACTGCCTTACCCAGCCATTAGACCAAGTGTGGAATTTAGATTCATATTCATGTTCAACCATATTTGGTGGTCTAACCCCTTTAGGAACCCAAATCTTTTTAACTTGTCCTTTGAGTTGGAAGGGAAAAGTGTTACTCATTATGTGAGGGTCTCTTCTTCTTAAAGGACAAGTCATCTTAACACGACCAAATTTTATTGCAGTAAAGGCACTTAGGTGATGTTTTGTTTCCATATTTTACAAATCTATTATTGTTCTTTCTGGGAAAATTTGGATTGTATCCAATACCACTTTTTTGAACAGACTTTAAGTTACCTCCAAGAATCAAGTTCACATTGTGTTCTGAGCCTGTAAGTTTTGTCTTGACTAATTCATATTCTTGAAGTTTCTCAGCAAGAGTAGTCTTTTGTTTATACAATTCATCAACTTGATGTCTTAGATCAACAACACTGTTATTCAAAAAAGAGTTCTCAGTGACTACTTCCTTGACTTGTGTTTTCAAGGATTTGAAACTGGATTTCAAGGCCTTGAAATCACTTTCACTTTTCTTCTGAGATATTTCAAGATTCTGATTTAGGCAAACAAGATGCAAGTTTTCTTTTGATTGCTCATGAACTTTTTCTTTCAAAACTCTAATTTCTTTCAGATAGTCCTCTTCATTTAAAAGCATTGTTCTAATATGGTAAGAGAGGACTTCTTTCGATTTTGAAATCAAGCAGTTTACCATTACCTCAATGTTCTCTCAGAATTTTCATTATGATTGGCCATAAAGCATAGATTGGCATGTTCATCTTCAGATTCAGAATCACTTGAGGTTTCTGAATCACTCTAAGAAGTTATCATAGCTTTCATTCTTAAGTCATGATCTTTCTTCTGAAAGTTCTTGTTCTTTTTGAGATGGCTCATTCTCTTTTGCCTTGAGAGCTATGTTTTTCATACCATCTGGTAATTCTCCATCAAATTCATTCATGGATATTTCATGTGAAAGAAGTTTTCCTTGAAGATCATCAAGTTGAAGAGATGAAAGATCTTGAGCTTCCTCAATAGCTGTAGTCTTTGGTTCCCACTTTGCACTTGTAAGACTTCTTAAAATATTTCTAACCTTTTCTTCATTGGAAATGTGTTTTCCTCAATAGCAGTAGTCTTTGGTTCCCACTTAGCTTGTTCTGTTGTCTTCTCTGGAGGTTTTTTTTCATGGTTTTGAACTTTGGTTTCAAGGTCTTGAAAATGCTTGTTTTGTTCCGGTGACATTTCCTTGGATCCTTTTGAGAATTTTTCTTCAGTATCTGAATCATGCATATTCAAATTGAGATCTGAAAAACCATCACTAAAAGAACCATCATAGCTTTCATCAAAAACCATGAATGATTTCTTCAACAAGCATGGTTCTCTTATTGTAACCTGCAAAGTCAGCATCTGAATAGCCACACAAATAGAAGTTAGATTGTTTAGGATACCAAAGCCCTAGGTCTTTGGTACCAGTGAGATATCTAAAAATTCTTTTAACTGCAGTCAAGTGTGATTCTTTAGGATCAGCTTGACATCTAGAACACATAAAAACAGAACATGATATCTGGTCTGCTAGCTGTGAGATAGAGTAATGATCCAATCATACCTCTATACTCTTTAACATTGACACTCATACTAGATTCATCCTTTCTAAAGCCAGTGTAGAACTCACGGGTGTCTTACTTTCTTTGGCCTGAGACATATTGTACTTGCTTAGAAAGTCCCTTGTGTAATTTCTTTGATGTAGAAATATGTCTTCCTTCATTTGATGAATTTGTACTCCAAGAAAGAAGTTCAGTTCACCCATCAAGCTCATTTCAAATTCCCTGCTCATAAGACTTTATAATTCCTTGCAAAGAAGTCAATTAGTACCTCCAAAAAAAACATCATCAACATAAATTTGAACTACAAGCATATATTTCTCACGAGTCTTTATGAATAGAGTCTTATCTTCTAATCCTATTTTGAAATCATTTTCAAGTAGAAACTTTGAAATCTTTCATACCAAGCTCATGGAGCTTGTTATAAACCATAAAGAGCCTTGTCAAGTTTTTAAACATGATCTGGAAATTTGTCATTTTCAAAACCTGGAGGTTGAGCAACATAAACTTCTTTTTGCAAATAGCCATTAATAAATGCACACTTCACATCCATTAAAAAGAGTTTCATGTTCTTGTGAGATGAAAATTCAAGTAGAATTCAAGTTGCTTCTAACCTGGCAAAAGGATCAAAAGTTTATTCATAGTCAATACCTTCTTCTTCATTGTAGCCTTGAGCTACCAATCTAGATATTTTCCTGGTTACCCTTCCATTCTCATCTAACTTGTTTCAGAATACCCATCTGTTGCCAATAACATAATGATCTTTTGGAGGAGGAACTAGGTTCCGAACTTTGTTCCTTTCAATCTCACTGAGTTCACTTTGCATAGCTATGATCCAGTTGCTTCTTGTAGTGCTTCCTTCACAGATTTAGGTTTTACAAGAGAGATAAAGGCATTAAAAGCACAAAGATTCGTCAACGGTGATCTAGTTTGTGTACTAGTGGTTGGATCAGAAAAAATGTTATGAGCAAGATGAGATGAGAGATATTTAAATGTCTTCCTTGGTTTCCATGGTTCAGGCTCTCCAGTTTGCTTCTCAAGTCTCTGAGAACTTGAAGATTTGGCTTGTTCTACTGTCTTCTCTGGAGATTCTGTTTCAAGGCTTTGAAATTTGGTTTCAAGGCCTTGAAAATGCCTGTTTTGTTCCAATGACATTTCCTTGTATCATTTTGAGAATTCTTCTTCAGTATCTGAATCATGCTTATTCTGATTGAAATCCGCAAAAACATCACTTAAAGAACCATCATAGCTTTCATAAAAAATAAGATGAATACTTTCTTCAAAAAGCTTGGTTCTATTATTGTAAATTCTATAGGCTTTTCTTGTCTGTGAATAGCCAAGAAAAATACCTTCATCACTTCCTGCATCAAACTAACCAAGATTGTCCTTACCATTATTATGGACGAAACAAGTACAACCAAATGGCTTGAAATATGAGATGTTTTTCTTTCTTCCATTGAATAGTTGATATGGAGTCTTCTTCAGAATAGGTCTGATCAAGCACCTGTTAAAACAAAAGTTTGTTGTATTCACAGCTTCTTCCCAATAGTACTTTGGTAACTTGTTTTCCAAGTGCATTGTTCATGACGTGTCTTCAAGGGTCCTGTTCTTTCTTTCAAAAAATCCATTCCATTGAGGAGTTCTAGGAGTAGAAAAGTTGTGAGAGATGCCATGCTTAGAACAAAATAAATCATACTCAAGTTGATCAAACTCTCTACCATGATCGCTTCTGATTGAAGCAATAGGTAGGTTTTTCAATGTTTGAAGTTCTTTACAAAGCTTTGAAAATTCAAAGAGAGCTTTAGATTTTTCTTTTAAGAACATAACCCAAGTATATCTAAAGAAATAATCTACAATAACAAGCATGTAGTTCTTACCCTTTGGAGTTGGAGTTCTCATAGGACCACAAAGATCCATATGAAGTAATCAATGGGTCTAGTAGTACTTACGAATTTCTTTGGCTCGAATGAGCTTCAGGTTTGCTTGCCTTGGGCACATGCATTTCATACTTCTTCATCTTTGAAATTGATAGAGGGTAGGCCTCTTACTAGGTTCTTGGAAATTAGGGGTGTAAGCGATTCGATTTGGTGTGTTTTGTGAAGAAACCATTAACCGAACCGAATAAATCGGTTTGCTAATTTTAAAACCAAACCAAACCATTTGGAACTATAAACCAAACCAAACCAAACCGAAAAGTTCCGGTTCGGTTCGGTCGGTTCGCGTAATCACTTTTATATTGATATGAATGTAGTAGTATGTCAATAAAATTCAAATGTTAACTAAGACATAAATTAAATAAACATAGAGAACTCACAAAATTATAGTTTTAGATTGAGACAAGATAAGACATGAGAAAAACAGAGAAAACTAACTTGAATTAGATCATTTTAGTTGACTAAATTATCTACTTTTAATAAACTTTATAGATTATAACATATACTTTATACAAGGTTTAATATAATAGCACTATATTGTGTACGCAACGGTTCGGTTTGGTTCATTCAATATAATTAGTTAACAAAACGAAACCGGACCGAATTGACCGATTTGTGAAAAACTTGAACCATTTTTAAACCGGTTAACTTATAAAACCATCCAAAACCATGACAATCGGTTTGGTTCGGTCGGTTTGACCGGTTTATTCGATTTTCCTTACACCCTATTGGAAACCAGTTTGTTCAATGTATGCAGACCAATGTGTCAACCTCCTGTGCCAAATGTCTTTCAAGGCCTTGAGACACTTCAAGTTTTCTCCTGCAACTTTGTTGGTTTGAAAAGTTTAAACATTATTTGACCTAGAGGCAGTGAGGATGCAATTGCCATATTTCTCAATTTGCACCACATTTCTCCTTGTAAAAAAAACTTATTGCCATTGTCACAACGCTGAGATACACTAAGCAAGTTAAATTTCAAACCATCAACTAGATATATATATCAGATATAGAATTCTCAGAGTCTGTACCAACTTTCCAATACCAAGACTGTTGCATTTGCTATTGTCACAAAGTGTAATTAAACCTTCAGATTGCTCCTTTAATTCTGAGAAAAAAAAATCACTTTCCACTCATATGCCTTGAGCAACCACTGTCCATAAACTATTTTTGCTCTTTGATCTTGGTGACAACCTGCAAACACCATTCCCTGCATTTACCCAGCTGTTATACCAAGTTTGGAATTTAGATTCATATTTTGGGTTTAACCATATTTAGTGGTCTAACCCCTTAGGAACCCAAATTTGTTTAACTTATCCTTTGAGTTGGAAGGGAAAAGTGTTCATCATTATGTAAAGGTCTCTTCTTCTAAAAGGACATGTCATGTTAACATGACCAATCTTATTGCAGTAATGGCACTTAGGAGATGTTTTGCTTCCTGCTTTCCGAAATCAAGTATTTTTCTTTCGGGGAAAATTTGGATTGTATCTAATACCAGTTTTGTGAACAGACATTAAGCTACATCCAAGAGTCAATTTCAATTTGTGTTATGAGCCTGCAAGTTTTCTCTTGACTAATTCAGATTCTTGAAGTTTCTCAGCAAGAGTAGTCTTTTTTTTATCCAATTCATCAACTTGATGTCTTAGATCAACTACAATGTTATTCAAAAGAGAGTTCTCAGTGACTACTTCCTTGACTTGTGTTTTAAAGGCTTTGAAACTGGATTTCAAGGCCTTGAACTCACTTTCAGTTTTCTTCTGAGAGATTTCAAGATTTTGATTTAGGAAAATAATATACAAGTTTTCTTTTGCTTGCTCATGAAATTTTTCTTTCAAAACACTAATTTGTTTCAGATAGTCCTCTTCATTTAAAAGCATTGTTGTAAGATGGTCAGAGAGGACTTCTTTTGATTTTGAAAATCAATGTTCTTCTCAGAAATTTCATCATGCTTGGCCATAAAGCATATATTGGCATGTTCTTCTTCAAATTCAGAATCACTCCATGAAGCTATCTTAGCTTTCATTCTTCTGTCATGATATTTCTTCTGAAAGTTCTTGTTCTTTTTGTGTGGTCAATCTCTAGTCAAGTGTCCTGCATCACCACACTCAAAGCAATTCATGACTTTAGGCTTATTACCATATGAAGAAGATTTACCTTTGTAGTCCTTGCTACTGGAGGATCTGTGCCTATCTCTGTTGAAGTGCTTATTTTTAAAGTTCTTCTTCATTTTCAGAATTCTGGTCAAGGCTTTGGAAATCTAAGCAATAGGATCTTCATCCTCATCTTCATTTTCATGGCTTTGAGATGGCTCATTCTATTTTGCCTTAAGAGCAATGTTTTTCACACCATCTGGTAATTCTCCATCAACTTCATTCATGGATATTCTTGTGTAAGAAGTTTTCCTTGAAGATCATCAAGTTGAAGTGATGAAAAATCTTGAGCTTCCTCAATAGCAGTAGACTTTGGTTCCCACTTTGCTCTTGTAAGACTTCTTAGAATCATTCTAACCTTTTCTTTACTGGAAATGTGTTTTCCCAATGAGTCAAGATTGTTGACAATGTCAGTTAATCTTTTGAACATGACTCTGATTGTCTCATATCCATTCATCTTGAATAGCTCATATTTCCTGAGATATATGTTGATCTTATTTTGCATGACTTGGCTTGTTCCTTCAAAAGTCACAACAAGCTTATCCCATATTTCTAGGGCAGTCTTGCAACCTGAAATCCTGTTGAATTCATCTGCACTCAAACAAAAATATAAGAGATTCATAGCTTTAAAGATTTTAGAAAATTTCTTTAATTCAAAATCAGAGAGAGAGACTTCGGATTTGGGAGTATTGATCCCATCTTTATCTGTGTAGAACTTGTGAGGACCATTCTAAATGATAGTCCAAAGCTCTATGTCTTGATCAATGATCAACATTTTCAGCAAAGCTTTCCAGTGGTCAAAATTGTCTCCACAGAAGAGAAGAGGTCTGTTAGAAGCTCTTCCCTGAGAGAAACCACCATCACCAACAGTACTCATGACCACAAGACTGTTAAATCCATGCAGTGATACAAGCTCTGATACCAATTGAAGTGGTTTACAGTAGGTATGAATGCATGATCTATACTCTAGAAGGGGGGGGGTTGAATAGAGTATGCCAACTTTTGCTAATAGATGCAAGATAAGTGGTTTCAAAAGAATTTTTACTAAGTAAAGAGACGTTCAAGGCCTTGAAATGAGTTTCAAGCCCTTGGAATGAAAATAGTTAAGTAAGAAGTGAATAAAGCTATTTCAAGGCCTTGAAATGAGATTCAATTCCTTGAAATGAACTTGTATTGAAAACTGTAAATAAACTAAGTATATGACTGGAAAGTAAATGCATGAGACACAAGATATATAGAGTTCAGTCAACTTGGACCTACGTCTCTACCTCATGGATCTTCTCCCCGTAGTATTTTCAACTCAATTATTATTAATGCACAGCTAAGCCCTAAATCCCAAGCACAGAGAGATGCTTTACTCTGTTACAGCTCGTGGTTCTCACTAACCTATCTAGTGCCTGCTCTAGCTATCTGATTAACTGAGAATTCTCTTCTGTTCACTTTGAACAGTCCTTGAGATTTTAAACAGAAGTATTATAAGAATGATATACAAATAGAGTTCAGAAATGAAGAATACAGAAAGTGGAACTGCAATGAGTGTGCAGTGTTCTTCAAATGCTTGGATTGAGAGAGAATGATCCGCTTCTTTGTTGCTTGACAATCCTTCGAAGTGTTTTGACTGTCTCTAGCTTTTTCCCGTTGTGTCATCTCTCACAGGCTTCAAGCTGAGCTCCTTATATACAGATCATTGATTTGCAAATCTTCAAGATCTTCAGCAACAAACTTTCCTATTTTGTAGGCAACAAATTTGACTTCTCTAACAGTCTTCTCCAACGGATAGTTGATGAGTATCTTTAGGGATACTGATTTGATCTTGTTCATAATCATGTTGAGAAGCTGTTACAATCATTAGATTGATTATAGAATAAAATCATCTCAGAATTTCCTTCCCTGCAAGATTTAGGTTAGGAAATAAGTCCTGTAAAATAGGAAATAAACTTTCCCTGCAAAACTAAGTCAAGCAGATGGATTAGATAGTGTTAAACATGTCTGAATACTTTATCTTTCATCATAAAGTTATAATATATCAAGCACAGGGGTTTAGGAGTTCAAACAAAATAAGAAACTCCCCCTAAGTCTTTGCTTACACAGCATAGTCAGTTTCAAGGCTTTGAAAGCTGTTTCAAGGCCTTGAAATAGACTAGCTATTTAACGTCTTTAAAACTCTGAAACTGAATTCATCTTACAATCTCCCCCTTGATGAAAGAGGAAACAACAATCTCTTTGATACTGTGATTTTGTAAAAAATACTCATTAACACATAGTAGTAATAAATCACAACACATAATATTCAAAAGATCCAACTTAATAATAATCTAAAAAGACAGAAAGATAGTTAAGTTAAGGTAATCCTAATGACCAAAACCTGGTCTCTAGTGCACAAAAACAGAACAAAAACACCTAATTTTTCCCCGTTTTTGACTTTCATAAAAAAGAATGGGAAGAATGTTGGATCAGAGTGGTGCAAAAATTTAGAAAAGCTGTTTTGAAAAGAAAGATTTCTCAAGACTTTGAAAAGGATTTCAAGACCTTGAGAAATAGAAGAAAGAGTAGACAAGAGTTTTGGGGCTGGTTCTTCAACTCCTTGCTGCTCTTCATCTTCTTCCTGACTATTTCCATCATCTTCAACATCAGCTTATTCCTCTTCTTGTTGAACCACATCAATATCATCAATTATTGAGCTCATGGTCTTAATCACACTGTTAAATAGAAAAGTTAACCCTTCCAAAGCTTTCCTTCCATGTTTCAGTTTCTTCTTTACATATAGCATTTTCTTGATCACTGGAGTTTCTGTGATGAACTTTTATACAGGGTTCAGCCTCTTGAAGTTCTTTCTCCTTCATCTTCTTCTTTGAGATAGGATAGGATTCATAGGAGCTTGAAGATGTATCTGAATCCGAGTCTTGGATGTAGATATCTTTTTATTTTTCCTTTTCCTACTATTTCAACCTTCTTCTTCACCTTCTTGGGACTTCCGATCCGGATTCCTTTCTGTTTCTCTTGTGTAGCTTCCATTGTCTTCTTCTTCTTGCTAGACACTGGGGTATGATCTTTCTTAGCCTTCTTATTTGGATGAGGAGGAGCCATGTCTTCTGCAGTAGGAGTCTTTGAACTTGAATCTCCACTGATGGTTTGAACCTCTTTTACAGTGGCCTTTCTTTTCTTCTGTGCACAAGTCTTTGAACCACCAGCCATTTTTATTCCATCAGACGCTCTTCTTGTGCTCATTAGGGTTTGGGAGAATAAGAGAGAGATATGATAGATACGAAGAAGAGAAATAGTGAAGAGTTCGAGTTTGTAAAGGTAACTAAAATATTTTCCGATCTCAAAAGATATTAAGTGATTAGAAAAGATTCAAAATCTTTGATGTCGTTGGAAAGAAATAATATAATACTATATTTGGCTAAAAAGGAAGTTTTGAAAATTGAGGGACAATATTGAGCAAATATCTACACAGATAGCACCCAATATTGAATAATCCAGAGTTTATTGACTAGCAGTTATAGAGACTTATTTTCAAGGCTTTGAAAAGGGTTTCAAGTCCTTGAAAAGATATTTTACAGAGGCATATAGGCTCAAAGTTTTGAAAGGATATTCAAGGATTTGAAAATCAGTCCAAACCTTTGAAACACATAAGAACTTACCTTTCTTACATTATCCTCCCCCCTAAGCCAGTGCATCTTTATTTAGCATGCCCAGCTCCAATCTTAGGGCTAGGAATCTTTCATCTGGCAGTTGTTTGGTGAAGATATCTGCAATTTTCATGTTAGTAGAAACAAATTCAAGAAGAAAGTCACATTTTTCAGCATTATATCTGATGAAGTGATTTCTAACATCAATATGCTCTGATCTTGAATTCTGAACTCGATTCTTTGTAATTGATATAACACTTTTATTGTCACACTTAATAGGTATATCTCTGAAATCAAATCCAAGATCTCTCATTTGTTGTGCTATCCATAACACTTGTGAACAGCAGGCTCCGGCTTCTATGTATTCTTCTTTTGCTGTTGATGGTGCTAATGAGTTTTGCTTCTTTGAATGCCAGCTGATCAAAGATGATCCAAGAAATTGGCAGCATCCTGACGTGCTTTTCCTGTTAACTTTATAACTTGCAAAGTCAGCATTCAAATATCCACACAAATAGAAGTTAGATTGTTTAGGCTACCAAGGCCCTAGGTCTTTGGTACCAGTGAGATATCTAAAAATTCTTTTAACTGCAGTCAAGTGTGATTCTTTAGAATCAGCTTGAAATCTAGCACACATACAAACACAGAACATGATATATGGTCTGCTAGCTGTGAGATAGAGTAATGATCCAATCATACCTCTATACTCTTTAACATTAACACTCATACTAGATTCATCCTTTCTAAAGCCAGTGTAGACATCATGGGTGTCTTAATTTCTTTGGCCTGAAACATATTGTACTTTCTTTGAAAGTCCCTTGTGTACTTTACTTGATGTTGAAATATTCCTTTCTTCATTTGATGAATTTGTACTCCAAGAAAGAAGTTCAGTTCACCCATCAAGCTCATTTCAAATTCCCTGCCCATAAGACTTTATAATTCCATCCAAAGAAGATCATTAGTACCTCCAAACAAAATATCATCAACATAAATTTGAACTACAAGCATATCTTTCTCACGAGTCTTTATGAATAGAGTCTTATCTACTAATCCTATTTTGAAATCATTTTCAAGTAGAAACTTTGACAATCTTTCATACCAAGCTCTTGGACCTTGTTATAAACCATAAAGAGCCTTTTCAAGTTTTTTAACATGATCTGGAAATTTTTCATTTTCAAAACCTGGAGGTTGAGCAACATAAACTTCTTCTTGCAAATAGCCATTTATAAATGCACACTTCACATCAATTTGAAAGAGTTTCATGTTCTTGTGAGATGAAAATGCAAGTAGAATTCTAATTGCTTCTAACCTGGGAAAAGGAGCAAAGTTTATTCATAGTCAATACCTTCTTCTTCATTCTAGCCTTGAGCTACCAATCTAGATTTTTTCCTAATTACCCTTCCATTCTCATCTAACTTGTTTCTGAATACCCATCTGGTGCCAATAACATAATGATTTTTTGGAGGAGGATCTAGGTTCCAAACTTTGTTCCTTTCAAACTCATTGAGTTCACTTTGCATAGCTATGATCCAGTTGCTTCTTGTAGTGCTTCCTTCACAGTTTTAGGTTCTACAAGAGAGATAAAGGCATTAAAAGCAAAAAGATTTTTCAACGGTGATCTAGTTTGTGTACTAGTGGTTGGATAAAAAATAATGTTATCACCAAGATGAGATGAGAGATATTTAAATGTCTTACTTGGTTTCCATGGTTCAGGCTCTCCAGTTTGCTTCTCAAGTGCCTGAGCTTGAAGTTTTAGCTTGTTCCACTGTCTTCTTTGGAGGTTCTGTTTCAAGGCTTTGAAATTTGGTTTCAAGGCCTTGAAAATGCCTGTTTTGTTCCAATGAATTTTCCTTGGATCCTTTTGAGAATTATTCTTCATTATCTGAATCATTCTTATTCAGATTGAAATCTTCAAAACCATCACTTAAAGAACCATCATAGCTTTCATAAAAAATAACATGACTACTTTCTTAAAAAAGCTTGGTTCTCTTATTGTAAACTCTATAGGCTTTGCTTGTCTGTGAATAGCCAAGAAAAATACCTTCATCACTTCTTGCATCAAACTTACCAAGATTGTCCTTACCATTATTTTGGACAAAACAAGTACAACCAAAAGGCTTGAAATATGAGATGTTTGGCTTTCTTCCCTTGAACAATTTATAGGGAGTCTTCTTTAGAATAGGTCTGATCAAGCACCTGTTAAGAATATAGTTTGCTGTATTCACAGCTTCTGCCCAATAGTACTTTGGTAACTTGTTTTCCAGAAGCACTGTTCTTGACATGTCTTCAAGGGTCCTGTTCTTTCTTTCAACAACTTCATTCCGTTGAGGAGTTCTAGTAGCAGAAAAGTTGTGAGAGATGCCATGCTTAGAACAGAATAAATCAAACTCAAGTTGATCAAACTCTCTACCATGATCACTTCTGATTGAAGCAATAGGTAGGTTTTTCAATGTTTGAAGTTCTTTACAAAGCTTTGAATTTCAAATAGAGCTTTAGATTTTTCTTTTAGAAACATAACCCAAGTATATCCAGAGAAATCATCTACAATAACAAGCATGTACTTCTTACCCTTTGGAGTTGTAGTTCTCATAGGACCACATAGATCCATGTGAAGTAATTCAATGGGTCTAGTAGTACTTACAAAGTTCTTTGGCTCAAATGAGCTTCTTATTTGCTCGGCTTGGTCATATGCCCTGCATACTTCTTCATCTTTGAACGTGATAGAGGGTAGACATCTTACTAAGTTTGTGGAAACCAATTTTTCAATGTATGAAGGCTAATGTGTCCCAACTTCCTGTGCCAAAGCTTTGAATCTTCTTTCAAGGCCTTGAGACACTTAAAGTTTTCTCCTACAACTTTGTTAGTTTGAAAAGTATAAACATTATTTGACCTAGAGGCAGTGAGGATGCAATTTCCAGATTACTCATCTTGCACCACACATATCTCCTTTTCAAAGATAACCATAGTGTCATTGTCACAGAGCCGAGATACACTAAACAAGTTAAATTTCAAACCATCAACTACATATATATCATAAATAGAATTTTCAGAATCTATACCAACTTTACCAATACCAAGAATGTTGCATTTGCCTTTGTCACCAAGTGTAATTGAACCTTCAAATTGCTCCTTTAATTCTGAGAACAAAGATCTGTTTCTACTCATATGCCTTGAGCAACCACTGTCCATGAACCATTTTCGCTCTCCAAACGAGAAGAGGATATGGACTTGCCCAATGCCCTGTATGGTAAAAGTATAAAGAATAAAGTATTTGGTAGGGTTGGCCCACCATTAGGCATGCCACAAACCCAGTTTCGGATATCGTATTGTGTTTCATTAGACCCATTGCCATTAGAACCAATTTTGAGTAGTGGTCTGAGTTTTCTACTTAAATATTATTACCTGGAAATTAATTACCAATCGGCTGCTCGATCTAAACTAATTATCCATATAAGGGTTGTAGCTCAATTAGTAGAGTGTTGGAAAATCTTGGTGACAACCTGCAAACACCATTCACTGCCTCACCCAGCTGTTAGACGAAGTGTGGAATTTAGATTCATATTCAGGGTCAACCATATTTGGTGGTCTAACCCCTTTAGGAACCCAAATATGTTTAACTTGTCCTTTGAGTTGGAAGGGAAAAGTGTTCCTCATTATGTGAGGGTCTCTTCTTCTAAAAGGACAAGTAATCTTAACATGCCCAAATTTTATTGCAATAATGGCACTTAGGAGATGTTTTGTTTCCACCTTTCACAAATATGTATTATTCTTTCTGGGAAAATTTGGATTATATCCAATACCAGTTTTGTGAACAGACTTTAAATTACCTCCAAGAATCAAGTTCAAGTTTTGTTATGAGCCTGTAAGTTTTGTGACTAATTCAAGTTCTTGAAGTTTCTCAACAAGAGTAGTATTTTGTTTATCCAATTCATCAACTTGATGTCTTAGATAAACAACACTGTTATTCAAAAGAGATTTCTCAGTGACTACTTCCTTGACTTGTGTTTTCAAGGCTTTGAAACTGGATTTCAAGGCCTTGAAATCAGTATCAGTTTACTTCTGAGAGATTTCAAGATTCTGATTTAGGCAAACAAGATGTAAGTTTTATTTTTCTTGCTCATGAACTATTTCTTTCAAAACTCTAATTTCTTTCAGATAGTCCTCTTCATTAAAAAGCATTATTTTAAGATGGTCGGAGTGGACTTCTTTTGATGTAGAAAATCAAGCAGTTCACCATTACCTCAATTTTCTTCTCAAAACTTTCATCATGCTTGGCCATAAATCATAGATTGGCATGTTCTTCGTCAGACTCAGAATCACTTGAGGTTTCTGAATCACTCCATGAAGCTATCATAGCTTTCATTCTTCTGTCATGATCTTTCTTCCGAAAGTTCTTGTTCTTTTTTTGTGGGCGATCTCAGGTCAAGTGTCCTGCATCACCACACTCAAAGCAATTCATTTTCTTAGGCTTATTACCATGTAAAGAAGATTTACCTTTGTAGTCTTTGCTACTGGAGGATCTGTGCATATCTCTGTTGAAGTCCTTGTTTCCAAATTTCTTCTTCATTATGACAATTATGGTAAATTCTTTGTAAATCTAAGCAATAGCATCTTCATCATCATATACATTTTATAGGCTTTCAGATGGCTCATTCTCTTTTTCCTTGAGAGCTAAGTTTTACACACCATCTGGTATTTCTCCATCAACTTAATTCATGGATATTTCATGTGTAAGAAGTTTTCCTTGAAGATCATCAAGTTAAAGTGATGAAAAAATCTTGAGCTTCCTCAATAGCAGTAGTCTTTGGTTCCCACTTTGCTCTTGTAAGGCTTCTTAGAATCTCTCTAACCTTTTATTTATTGGAAATGTGTTTTCCCAATGACTCAAGATTGTTGACAATGTCAGTTAATCTTTTGAACATGACTCTGATTGTCTTATATCCATTCATCTTGAATAGATCATAATTCCTGAGATATATGTTGGTATTTGTTTGCTTGACTTGGCTGGTTCCTTCAAAATTCACCACAAGCTTATCCCTGATTTCTTTTGCATTATTGGAACCTGAGATCCTGTTGAATTCATCTGCACTCAAACCACAATATAAGAGATTCATAGCTTTAAAGTTTTTAAAAACTAGTTCTAATTCAAAAGAAGAGAGAGAGTCTTGAGATTTGGGAGTTTTGAACTCATCTTTCTATGTGTAGAACTTGTGAGGACCATTCTGAATGATAGTCCAAAGCTCTATGTCTTGATCAATGATGAACATTTTCATCAAAGCTTTCCAGTGGATAAATTGTCTCCACAGAAGAGAGGAGGTCTGTTAGAAGCTATTCCCTGAGAGAAACCACCATCACCTACAGTACTCATGACCACAAGATGGTTAAAGCTATGCAGTGATACAGGCTGATACCGATTGAAGGGGTGTACAGTAGGTAAGGATTCAGGATCTATACTCAATAGGGGGGAGGGGTGAATAGAGTATGCCAACTTTTGCTAATAGAGGCAAGATAAGTGCTTTCAAAAGAATTTGTAATAAGTACAGAGATGTTCAAGGCCTTGAAATGAATTTCAAGCCCTTGGAATGAAAACAGTTAAGTAAGAAGTGAATAAAGCTATTTCAAGGCCTTGAAATGAGATTCAAACCCTTGAAATAACTTTTATTGAAAACTGTAAAAACTAACTATATGAATGGAAAGTAAATGCAAGAGACACAAGATATATAGAGTTCAATCCAATTGGACCTACGTCTCTACCTCATGGATCTTCTCCCTGTAGGATTTTCAACTCAATTCTTATTTATCCACAGCTAAGCCCTAGATATCAAGCACAGAGAGATGCTTTACTCTGTTACAGCTGTGGTTCTCACTAACCTATCTAGTGCCTGCTCTAGCTATCTGATTAACTAAGAATTCTCTTCTGTTCAGTTTGAACAGTCCTTGAGAATGTAAACAGAAGTAGTATAAGAATGATATACAAATAGAGTTCAGAAATGAAGAACACAGAAAGTGGAACTGCAATGAGTGTGCAGTGTTCTTCAAATGCTTGGATTGAGAGAGAATGATATGCTTCTGTGTTTCTTGACAATCCTTGGAAGTGTTTTAACTGTCTCTAGATCTTGCCCGTAGTGTTCTGTCTAATGCTTCAAGCTGAGCTCCTTATATACAGCTCATTTGATTTGCAAATCTTCAAGATCTTCAGCAACAAACTTTCCTATTTTGTAGGCAACAACTTTGAATTCTCTAACAGTCTTCTCCAACGGATAGTTGCTTAGTATATCCAGGGATACTGATTTGATCTTTTTCATAAACATGTAGAGAAGCTGTTACAATCATTAGATTGATTATAGAATCAAATCATCACAGAATATCCTTCCCTGCAAGACTCGGGTAAGGAAATAAATCATATAAAATAGAAATAAACTTTCCCTGCAAAACTACGTCAAACAGATGGATTAGATAGTGTTCAACATGTCAGAATACTTTGTCTTTCATCATCAATTTATAATAAATCAAGCACATGGTTTTAGGAGTTCAAACAAAATTAGAAACTCCCCCTAAGTTTATGCTTACATAGCATAGTAAGTTTCAAGGCTTTGAAAGCTGTGTTAAGGCCTTGAAATAGACTAGCTATTTCAAGTCTTTGAAACATTGAAACTAAATTGAACTTACATATCAGTTGATATGGATTAACACAATAATTAATTGAAAGAGAAATCCCTCAAAACTAAAATATGAAGTTTGCCTTCTTGCTTACTTAAACACTCATCAAAAATCAATTAATCAAGTTTGTGCGTGCCCAAGCAAGGCGACTTGATTCATCATTATGTGGTGCGATGGCACATATAATCTGCAATTGTTAGAGTAAGAGGTTGGACGTAACTAGGCATTTTTTAATAAGGATTAAAAATCCTAGAGGCACCAATTGGGATTATCTATAGGATAGATAAACAAAGAGTTATTTGTCCAATCGAACAAAGAGTTGCTTTGGATGCAATTGGAATTATTCCTACCTAAGTAACTAACTTTTGGGTGACTATCCAAAGCAAGCTCAGAAGGAAGTGAAATATGGATCTTGGCCTACTAGAAAATTTAATGAAATTTCCGCATTAATATCTTGAGGGTTATTAATCTCTAGAAAAATAGTGGGAGCTGTATTTAATAATTTAGTAATTATTAAATAAAATTAATTGTTCACCAATACTAAAACTTGTGTATTTCCTTTTGTAGAATTCCAATGGCAAAAACCTCATCGAGTTCAACACACTCTATATTCTCTATCCTTGAGAAGGACAAGCTTTCTGGAACGAACTTTCTAGACTGGTACAGAAATTTGAGAATCGTTCTCAAGGAATAAAAGAAACTGTACGTTCTAGAGGAGCAAGTTCCCGAAGGTTCATAAAACAATACTCATGCAGACCTAAAGTCCTATCAGAAGCGTGTTGATGACGCTAATGATGCAGCATGCCTGATGCTATGCTCATGTCCTATGAGCTTCAAAAGAAACACAAGAACATGGATGCAATCGATATGATCGGAAACTTGAAGCAGCTCTTCCAAGAGGCGGCGAGGGTTGAGAGGTATGAAGTTTCCAAGGCATTGTTCAAATATCATCTTGCAGAGGGAAACCGTGTGGGAAATCATGTACTTTGCAGGATCGGGTACTTGGAGAATCTTGCATGTCTAGATTTCCCGGTCGGCCAAGAGTTGGCAACATATATCATGACGCAGACTAGAAGCAAAAGAAAGTCAAACGACGTTCTTAGATAGGTAAAAGAGATCTCAAAAGCTGAGAAACTCGAAATTCTAATTCAGAAGGGAAAAACTGTCTTTGCCCGTAGGCTACATGCTGCTTAAATAGCAGAAAACCCTAATTACTGACAAAAATAGTAAAAAAATAAAAATATCCCAAAACCCTGCCTCTAACTAAGGACGAGATTCTAAGACAGTCCCACTTTGCGGAATCGCAAAAGGAGTTGTCAATCTCGAGTTATTACGCGATAAACTATTACCAAAAATAGTAAAGAAAACAGAAAAACTGCCATTTGACACCCTAAACGATCTCGGATAGCCGAAAACTGACGTTGGAGGCGCTTGGTTGTTTCTGTCTAGCGATTCTGCATCAAATAAGGGTGTACCCATCCTGAATGGGTCACGTCGGTTCTGCGTCAGTCTCCTCTTCTTCGAAAGAGCTCGGCCCCGAGCTATCTTCTGGGTACAGCGGCACATCGTCATGGAACTCGTACAGATCAGCTATATTGAAACTCTTGGAAATTCCCATGCTTTCCGGCAAGTCAACAATATATGCGTTGTCATTAATCCTCTTCACGATCTTGTAAGGCCCATACTTCTTCGGCTTTAACTTGCTGTAAGTACCCACTGGAAATCTCTCCTTGCGCAGGAACACCATTACATCGTCACCTTCTTGGAACACCTTAACCCGACGGTGTTTGTCAGCAGCTCCCTTGTACTTCGCATTCTTGGACTGCAATGCCTTCTGCACCTCCTCATGAACCCTCGTCACCTGCTCGGCCATCTTTTCTGCTGCATCGCTGGAACCTGAACCTTTGGTGAAGTCACCAAATCAACCATATGACGCGGTGCAGTGATGTAGACAACAGCAAACGGTGACCTCCCAATGGCGGAATGCTCAGCACTGTTATATGCAAATTCTGCCTGTGCCATAGCAATGTCCCATTGCTTTGTCCTATCCCCACAAATACCAGGCTCTGATACCACTTGACGCAGTCGGAAAACGCAAAAGAGACGATCTTCGTCAATCTCCGGAAAAATAAAGAATTCTCAACATGAGAAATTCATAATTTTATTGATAATAAGTGAAAAGATGATTTGCCTGAAGGTTACAGTGATTAAATAGCCTAAAATAATAAAATCACGAAATTTGCCAAAATTAGAAATAATTCTAAAACTATCAAATTCCGAAAATATGAGAGATTACGAGAAATCTCCAATTTACGGAATTTGATTTGGATTTTCCTACTAAAAGTTATTAGCTAAAGAAATACTGCCAAATATAGTAAAAACGCTGATTTCAGGCCTTAAACGAACGAATTCGAGCATTCTGGGATGGTGCTCGTGACTAGAGTCACGAGTTATGTTCAAAACGCCGTTTGGACTCAGAAACATGTATGGTTCGACCATATATCGAATTCCTTCAATTCTGCCTCTGATTTTCCGTATTGACCGGAACTGCTTTCCTGAATTTGACGATATTTCCAGTAAATTGTGTCCTACATCATAATCCCTTTCTTTGAGAGAACTCAACCTCGAGTTCAACTTAGCTACTTGAAATCTTCCAGCCCAATCAAACAAATACTTTGAATACTTTTGACGTTGGATCTTCACCATATCTACAAATCTGTAATCTTTCAAAATATGCATCTTCTCTTCATACTTCAGCTTGTTAACAGTATCAATCAACATTGGACATGGCTAATAAAAATAATCTACTCCAAGAAGGTCGGATTTTTCAGGAACATTGCATGATTCAATTTGCTTATTTGTTGTATCTTCCTTCTTGTCTTCCACAATCTTCTGTTCTATTTTTCCTCCAATCTTTTGTTCTTCACGATTGGGTGTAGCTTTTCTTGAACGAACTCCAATTTTACCTGTTTGACTTGTAAATACAAATACATTGTGTAGTGCCATGGTCGCCCAAGCAACAAGTGACAATCATCCAGTTCACACACATCGCATATAACTTCAGCCTAGTACTTGTTATGAATAAAAAACAAAACTCGACAAGTCTTAGTAATTTTAGAAACTACTCCTGCTCCATTGAGACCCTCAGTCGTATAAGGCGATTCATGATCTTCAGTTGATAAATTAAAATACTCCACCAAACGAGTACTCATAAAATTAGTGAAGGTATCATCTATAGCCAAACGACATACCTTGTTAATGATGGAGCACTCGGTGTGAAATCTGTTAACAATACGCTTCAATTTTCGAGGACCTGGCACAATACGCTCAACAGGACTGTCATGGCTAACTCCACGTACATGATTCCATTCAGCAAGGGACTCCCTAGTGCAAAATTTTGCACATAGGTTACCCTCCTTGTGATCATCGTCAACAAGGGCTTCGTATCCACCTTGCAAAGCAGTAGTTGAGCGTGGCCAAATCATGCTCTGATACCACTTGACGCAGACTAGAAGCAAAAGAAAGTCAAACGACGTTCTTAGATGGGTAAAAGAGATCTCAAAAGCTGAGAAACTCGAAATTATAATTCAGAAGGGAAAAACTGTATTTTCCCGTAGGCTACATGCTGCTTAAATAGCAGAAAACCCTAGTTACTGCCAAAAATAGTAAAAAATAACAATATCCCAAAACCCTGCCACTAACTAAGGACGAGATTCTAAGCCAGTCCCAATTTGCGGAATCGCAAAAGGAGTTGTCTATCTCGAGTTATTACGCGATAAACTATTACCAAAAATAGTAAAGAAAACAGAAAAACTGCCATTTGACATCCTAAACGATCTCGGATCGCCGAAAACTGATGTTGGCATTGTTTCTGTCTAGCGATTCTGCATCAAATAAGGGTGTACCCATCCTGAACGGGTCACGTCGGTTCTGCATCAGTCTCCTCTTCTTCGAAAGAGCTCGGCCCCGAGCTATCTTCTTGGTACAGCGGCACATCGTCATGGAACTCGTACAGATCAGCTACATTGAAACTCTTGGAAATTCCCATGCTTTCCGGCAAGTCAACAATATATGCGTTGTCATTAATCCTCTTCATGATCTTGTAAGGCCCATACTTCTTCGGGTTTAACTTGCTGTAAGTACCCACTGAAAATCTCTCCTTGTGCAGGAACACATCGTCACCTTCTTGGAACACCTTAACCCGACGGTGTTTGTCAGCAGCTCCCTTGTACTTCGCATTCTTGGACTGCAATGCCTTCTGCACCTCCTCATGAACCCTCGTCACCTGCTCGGCCATCTTTTCTGCTGCATCGCCGGAACCTGAAACCTTTGTTAAAGTCACCAAATCAACCATATGACGCGGTGCAGTGATGTAGACAACAGCAAACGGTGACCTCCCAATGGCGGAATGCTCAGCACTGTTATATGCAAATTTTGCCTGTGCCAGAGCAATGTCCCACTGCTTTGGCCTATCCCCACAAATACCAGGCTCTGATACCACTTGACGCAGTCGGAAAACGCAAAAGAGACGATCTTCGTCAATCTCCGCAAAAATAAAGAATTCTCAACATGAGAAATTCATAATTTTATTAATAATAAGTGAAAAGATGATTTGCCCGAAGGTTACAGTGATTAAATAGCCTAAAATAATAAAATCACGAAATTTGCCAAAATTAGAAATAATTCTAAAACTATCAAATTCAGAAAATATGAGAGATTACGAGAAATCTCCAATTTACGGAACTTGATTTGGATTTTCCTACTAAAAGTTATTAGCTAAAGAAATACTGCCAAATATAGTAAAAACGCTGATTTCAGGCCTTAAACGAACGAATCCGAGCATTCTGGGATGGTGCTCGTGACTAGAGTCACGAGTTATGTTCAAAACGCCGTTTGGACTCAGAAACATGTATGGTTCGACCATATATCGAATTCCTTCAATTCTGCCTCTGATTTTCCGTATTGACCGGAACTGCTTTCCTGAATTTGACGATATTTCCAGTAAATTGTGTCCTACATCATACACCCTTTCTTTGAGAGAACTCAACCTCGAGTTCAACTTAGCTACTTGAAATCTTCCAGCCCAATCAAACAAATACTTTGAATACTTTTGACGTTGGATCTTCATCATATCTACAAATCTGTAATCTTTCAAAATATGCATCTTCTCTTCATACTTCAGCTTGTTAACAGTATCAATCAACATTGGACATGGCTAATAAAAATAATCTACTCCAAGAAGGTCGGATTTTTCAGGAACATTGCATGATTCAATTTGCTTAATTGTTGTATCTTCCTTCTTGTCTTCCACAATCTTCTATTCTATTTTTCCTCCAATCTTTTGTTCTTCACGATTGGGTGTAGCTTTTCTTGAACGAACTCCAATTTTACCTGTTTGACTTGTAAATACAAATACATTGTGTAGTTCATCATAAAATCCATTGACACTACGTTGCCATGGTCGCCCAAGCAACAAGTGACAATCATCCAGTTCACACACATCGCATATAACTTCAGCCTAGTACTTGTTATGAATAAAAAACAAAACTCGACAAGTCTTAGTAATTTCAGAAACTACTCCTGCTCCATTGAGACCCTCAGTCGTATAAGGCGATTCATGATCTTCAGTTGATAAATTAAAATACTCCACCAAACGAGTACTCATAAAATTAGTGAAGGTATCATCTATAGCCAAACGACATACCTTGTTGTTGATGGAGCACTCGGTGTGAAATCTGTTAACAATACGCTTCAATTTTTGAGGACCTGGCACAATACGCTCAACAGGACTGTCATGGCTAACTCCACGTACATGATTCCTGCCAGCAAGGGACTCCCTAGTGCAAAATTTTGCACATAGGTTACCCTCCTTGTGATCATCGTCAACAAGGGCTTCGTATCCACCTTGCAAAGCAGTAGTTGAGCGTGGCAAAGCCATGCTCTGATACCACTTGACGCAGACTAGTAGCAAAATAAATTCAAACGACGTTCTTAGATAGGTAAAAGAGATCTCAAAAGCTGAGAAACTCGAAATTATAATTCAGAAGGACTGTCTTTGCCCGTAGGCTACATGCTGCTTAAATAGCAGAAAACCCTAATTACTTCCAAAAATAGTAAAAAATAACAATATCCCAAAACCCTGCCACTAACTAAGGACGATATTCTAAGACAGTCCTAATTTGCGGAATCGCAAAAGGAGTTGTCTATCTCGAGTTATTACGCGATAAACTATTACCAAAAATAGTAAAGAAAACAGAAAAACTGCCATTTGACACCCTAAACGATCTCGGATCGCCGAAAACTGACGTTGGAAGCGCCGGAGGCGCTTGGTTGTTTCTGTCTAGCGATTCTGCATCAAATAAGGGTGTACCCATCCTGAACAGGTCACGTCGGTTCTGCGTCAGTCTCCTCTTCTTCGAAAGAGCTCGGCCCCGAGCTATCTTCAGGGTACAGCGGCACATCGTCATGGAACTCGTACAGATCAGCTACATTGAAACTCTTGAAAATTCCATGCTTTCCGGCAAGTCAACAATATATGCGTTGTCATTAATCCTCTTCACGATCTTGTAAGGCCCATACTTCTTCGGCTTTAACTTGCTGTAAGTACCCACTGGAAATCTCTCCATGCGCAGGAACACCATTACATCGTCACCTTCTTGGAACACCTTAACCCGACGGTGTTTGTCAGCAGCTCCCTTGTACTTCGCGTTCTTGGACTGCAATGCCTTCTGCACCTCCTCATGAACCCTCGTCACCTGCTCGGCCATCTTTTCTGCTGCATCGCTGGAACCTGAAACCTTTGGTAAAGTCACCAAATCAACCATATGACGCGGTGCAGTGATGTAGACAACAACAAACGGTGACCTCCCAATGGCGGAATGCTCAGCACTGTTATATGAAAATTCTGCCTGTGCCAGAGCAGTGTCCCACTGCTTTGGCCTATCCCCACAAATACCAGGCTCTGATACCACTTGACGCAGTCAGACGCAAAAGAGACGATCTTCCACAATCTCCGGAAAGATAAAGAATTCTCAACATGAGAAATTCAGAATTATATTGATAATAAGTGAAAAGATGATTTGCCTGAAGGTTACAGTGATTAAATAGCCTAAAATAATAAAATCACGAAATTTGCAAAAATTAGAAATAATTCTAAAACTATCAAATTCAGAAAATATGAGAGAATACGAGAAATCTCTAATTTACGGAATTTTATTTGGATTTTCCTACTAAAAGTTATTAGCTAAAGAAATACTGCCAAATATAGTAAAAACGCTGATTTCAGGCCTTAAGCGAACGAATCCGAGCATTCTGGGATGGTGCTCGTGACTAGAGTCACGAGTTATGTTCAAAACGCCGTTTGGACTCAGAAACATGTATGGTTCGACCATATATAGAATCCCTTCAATTATGCCTGTGATTTTCCGTATTGAACGGAACTGCTTTCCTGAATTTGACGATTTTTCCAGTAAATTGTGTCCTACATAAGTCACCCTTTCTTTGAGAGAACACAACCTCGAGTTCAACTTAGCGACTTGAAATCCTCCAGCCCAATCAAACAAATACTTTGAATACTTTTGACATTGGATCTTCACCATATCTACAAATCTGTAATCTTTCAAAATATGCATCTTCTCTTCATACTTCAGCTTGTTAACAGTATCGATCAACATTGGACATGGTGAATAAAAATAATCTACTCCAAGAAGGTCAGATTTTTCAGGAACATTGCATGATTAAATTTGCTTAATTGTTGTATCTTCCTTCTTGTCTTCCACAATCTTCTGTTCTATTTTACTCCAATCTTTTTTTCTTCACGATTGGGTGTAGCTTTTCTTGAACGAACTCCAATTTTACCTGTTTGACTTGTAAATACATTGTGTAGTTCATCATAAAATCCATTGACACTACGTTGCCATGGTCGCCCAAGCAACAAGTGACAATCATCCAGTTCACACACATCGCATATAACTTCAGCCTTGTACTTGTTATGAATAAAAAACAAAACTCGACAAGTCTTAGTAATTTCAGAAACTACTCCTGCTCCATTGAGACCCTCAGTCGTATAAGGCGATTCATGATCTTCAGTTGATAAATTAAAATACTCCACCAAACGAGTACTCATAAAATTAGTGAAGGTATCATCTATAGCCAAACGACATACCTTGTTGTTGATGGAGCACTCGGTGTGAAATCTGTTAACAATATGCTTCAATTTTCGAGGACCTGGCACAATACGCTCAAGAGGACTGTCATGGCAAACTCCACGTACATGATTCCTGCCAGCAAGGGACTCCCTAGTGCAAAATTTTGCATATAGGTTACCCTCCTTGTGATCATCGTCAACAAAGGCTTCGTATCCACCTTGCAAAGCAGTAGTTGAGCGTGGCCAATCCATGCTCTGATACCACTTGACGCAGACTAGAAGCAAAATAAATTCAAACGACGTTCTTAGATAGGTAAAAGAGATCTCAAAAGCTGAGAAACTCGAAATTATAATTCAGAAGGGAAAAACTGTCTTTGCCCGTAGGCTACATGCTGCTTAAATAGCAGAAAACCCTAATTACTGCCAAAAATAGTAAAAAATAACAATATCCCAAAACCCTGCCACTAACTAAGGACGAGATTCTAAGACAGTCCCAATTTGCGGAATCGCAAAAGGAGTTGTCTATCTCGAGTTATTACGCGATAAACTATTACCAAAAATAGTAAAGAAAACAGAAAAACTGCCATTTGACACCCTAAACGATCTCGGATCGCCGAAAACTGACGTTGGCATTGTTTCTGTCTAGCGATTCTGCATCAAATAAGGGTGTACCCATCCTGAACGGGTCACGTCGGTTCTGCGTCAGTCTCCTCTTCTTCGAAAGAGCTCGGCCCCGAGCTATCTTCTTGGTACAGCGGCACATCGTCATGGAACTCGTACAGATCAGCTACATTGAAACTCTTGGAAATTCCCATGCTTTCCGGCTAGTCAACAATATATGCGTTGTCATTAATCCTCTTTATGATCTTGTAAGGCCCATACTTCTTCGGCTTTAACTTGCTGTAAGTACCCACTGGAAATCTCTCCTTGCGCAGGAACACATCGTCACCTTCTTGGAACACCTTAACCCGACGGTGTTTGTCAGCAGCTCCCTTGTACTTCGCATTCTTGGACTGCAATGCCTTCTGCACCTCCTCATGAACCCTCGTCACCTGCTCGGCCATCTTTTCTGCTGCATCGCTGGAACCTGAAACCTTTGGTAAAGTCACCAAATCAACCATATGACGCGGTGCAGTGATGTAGACAACAGCAAACGGTGACCTCCCAACGGCGGAATGCTCAGCACTGTTATATGCAAATTCTGCCTGTGCCATAGCAATGTCCCACTGCTTTGGCCTATCCCCACAAATACCAGGCTCTGATACCAGTTGACGAAGTCGAAAAACGCAAAAGAGACGATCTTCGTCAATCTCCGGAACGATAAGGAATTCTCAACATGAGAAATTCAAAATTTTATTGATAATAAGTGAAAAGATGATTTCCCCGAAGGTTACAGTGATTAAATAGCCTAAAAAAATAAAATCACGAAATATGCCAAAAATAGAAATAATTCTAAAACTATCAAATTCTGAAAATATGAGAGATTACGAGAAATCTCCAATTTTCGGAATTTGATTTGGATTTTCCTACTAAAAGTTATTAGCTAAAGAAATACTGCCAAATATAGTAAAAACGCTGATTTCAGGCCTTAAAAGAACGAATCCGAGCATTCTGGGATGGTGCTCGTTACTAGAGTCACGAGTTATGTTCAAAACGCCGTTTGGACTCAGAAAACATGTATGGTTCGACCATGTATCGAATTCCTTCAATTCTGCCTCTGATTTTCCGTATTGACCGGAACTGCTTTCCTCAATTTGACGATATTTCCAGTAAATTGTGTCCTACATCATACACCCTTTCTTTTAGAGAACTCAACCTCGAGTTCAACTTAGCTACTTGAAATCTTCAAGCCCAATCAAACAAATACTTTGAATACTTTTGACGTTGGATCTTCACCATATCTACAAATCTGTAATCTTTCAAAATATGCATCTTCTCTTCATACTTCAGCTTGTTAACAGTATCAATCAACATTGGACATGGTGAATAAAAATAATCTACTCCAAGAAGGTTGGATTTTTCAGGAACATTGCGTGATTCAATTTGCTTAATTGTTGTATCTTCCTTCTTGTCATCTACAATCTTCTGTTCTATTTCTCCTCCAATCTTTTCTTCTTCACGATTGGGTGTAGCTTTTCTTGAACGAACTCCAATTTTACCTGTTTGACTTGTAAATACAAATACATTGTGTAGTTCATCATAAAATCCATTGACACTACGTTGCCATGGTCGCCCAAGCAACAAGTGACAATCATCCAGTTCACACACATCGCATATAACTTCAGCCTTGTACTTGTTATGAATAAAAAACAAAACTCGACAAGTCTTAGTAATTTCAGAAACAACTCCTGCTCCATTGAGACCATCAGTCGTATAAGGCGATTCATGATCTTCAGTTGATAAATTAAAATACTCCACCAAACGAGTACTCATAAAATTAGTGAAGGTATCATCTATAGCCAAACGACATACCTTGTTGTTGATGGAGCACTCGGTGTGAAATCTGTTAACAATACACTTCAATTTTCGAGGACCTGGCACAATACGCTCAACAGGACTGTCATGGCTAACTCCACGTACATGATTCATGCCAGCAAGGGACTCCCTAGTGCAAAATTTTGCACATAGGTTACCCTCCTTGTGATCATCGTCAACAAGGGCTTCGTATCCACCTTGCAAAGCAGTAGTTGAGCGTGGCAAAGCCATGCTCTGATACCACTTGACGCAGACTAGTAGCAAAATAAATTCAAACGACGTTCTTAGATAGGTAAAAGAGATCTCAAAAGCTGAGAAACTCGAAATTATTATTCAGAAGGGAAAAACTGTCTTTGCCCGTAGGCTACATGCTGCTTAAATAGCAGAAAACCCTAATTACTGCCAAAAATAGTAAAAATTAACAATATCCCAAAACCCTGCCACTAACTAAGGACGAGATTCTAAGACAGTCCCAATTTGCGGAATCACAAAAGGAGTTGTCTATCTCGAGTTATTACGCGATAAACTATTACCAAAAATAGTAAAGAAAACAGAAAAACTGCCATTTGACACCCTAAACGATCTCGGATCGCCGAAAACTGACGTTGGCATTGTTTCTGTCTAGCGATTCTGCATCAAATAAGGGTGTACCCATCCTGAACGGGTCACGTTGGTTCTCCTTCAGTCTCCTCTTCTTCGAAAGAGCTCGGCCCCGAGCTATCTTCTGGGTACAGCGGCACATCGTCATGGAACTCGTACATATCAGCTACATTGAAACTCTTGGAAATTCCCATGCTTTCCGGCAAGTCAACAATATATGTGTTGTCATTAATCCTCTTCACGATCTTGTAAGGCCCATACTACTTCGGCTTTAACTTGCTGTAAGTACCCACTGGAAATCTCTCCTTGCGCAGGAACACCATTACATCGTCACCTTCTTGGAACACCTTAACCCGACGGTGTTTGTCAGCAGCTCCCTTGTACTTCGCATTCTTGGACTGCAATGCCCCCTGCACCTCCTCATGAACCCTCGTCACCTTCTCGGCCATCTTTTCTGCTGCATCGCTGGATTCTGAAACCTTTGGTAAAGTCACCAAATCAACCATATGACGCGGTGCAGTGATGTAGACAACAGCAAACGGTGACCTCCCAATGGCGGAATGCTCAGCACTGTTATATGCAAATTCTTCCTGTGCCAGAGAAATTTCCCCCTCCTTTGGCCTATCCCTACAAATACCAGGCTCTGATACCAGTTGACGAAGTCGGAAAACGCAAAAGAGATGATCTTAGTCAATCTCCGGAACGATAAAGAATTCTCAACATGAGAAATTCTGAATTTTATTGATAATAAGTGAAAAGATGATTTGCCCGAAGGTTACAGTGATTAAATAGCCTAAAATAATAAAATCACGAAATTTGCCAAAAATAGAAATAATTCTATAACTATCAAATTCTGAAAATATGAGAGATTATGAGAAATCTCCAATTTTCGGAATATGATTTGGATTTTCCTACTAAAAGTTATTAGCCAAAGAAATACTGCCAAATATAGTAAAAACGCTGATTTCAGGCCTTAAACGAACGAATCCGAGCATTCTGGGATGGTGCTCGTGACTAGAGTCACGAGTTATGTTCAAAACGCCGTTTGGACTCAGAAATATGTATGGTTCGACCATATATCGAATTCCTTCAATTCTACCTCTGATTTTCCGTATTGACCGGAACTGCTTTCCTGAATTTGACAATATTTCCAGTAAATTGTGTCCTACATCAGTCACACTTTCTTTGAGAGAACTCAACTTCGAGTTCAACTTAGCGACTTGAAATCTTCCAGCCCAATCAAACAAATACTTTGAATACTTTTGACGTTGGATCTTAACCATATCTACAAATCTGTAATCTTTCAAAATATGCATCTTCTCTTCATACTTCAGCTTGTTAACAGTATCAATCAACATTGGACATGGTGAATAAAAATAATGTACTCCAAGAAGGTCGGATTTTTCAGGAACATTGCATGATTCAATTTGCTTAATTGTTGTATCTTCCTTCTTGTCTTCCACAATCTTCTGTTCTATTTTTCCTCCAATCTTTTGTTCTTCACGATTGGGTGTAGCTTTTCTTTAACGAACTCCAATTTTACCTGTTTGACTTGTAAATACAAATACATTGTGTAGTTCATCATAAAATCCATTGACACTGCGTTGCCATGGTCGCCCAAGCAACAAGTGACAATCATCCAGTTCACACACATCGCATATAACTTCAGCCTTGTACTTGTTATGAATAAAAAACAAAACTCGACAAGTCTTAGTAATTTCAGAAACTACTCCTGCTCCATTGAGACCCTCATTCGTATAAGGCGATTCATGATCTTCAGTTGATAAATTAAAATACTCCACCAAACGAGTACTCATAAAATTAGTGAAGGTATCATCTATAGCCAAACGACATACCTTGTTGTTGATGGAGCACTCGGTTTGAAATCTGTTAACAATACGCTTCAATTTTCGAGGACCTGGCACAATACGCTCAACAGGACTGTCATGGCTAACTCCACGTACATGATTCCTGCCAGCAAGGGACTCCCTAGTGCAAAATTTTACTCATAGGTTACCCTCCTTGTGATCATCGTCAACAAGGGCTTCGTATCCACCTTGCAAAGCAGTAGTTGAGCGTGGCCAATCCATGCTCTGATACCACTTTACGCAAACTAGAAGCAAAATAATGTCAAACGACGTTATTAGATAGGTAAAAGAGATCTCAAAAGCTGAGAAACTCGAAATTATAATTCAGAAGGGAAAAACTGTCTTTGCCCGTAGGCTACATGCTGCTTAAATAGCAGAAAACCCTAATAACTGCCAAAAATAGTAAAAAATAACAATATCCCAAAACCCTGCCACTAACTAAGGACGAGATTCTAAGACAGTCCCAATTTGCAGAATCGCAAAAGGAGTTGTCTATCTCGAGTTATTACGCGATAAATTATTACCAAAAATAGTAAAGAAAACAGAAAAACTGCCATTTGACACCCTAAACGATCTCGGATCGCCGAAAACTGACGTTGGCATTGTTTCTGTCTAGCGATTCTGCATCAAATAAGGGTGTACCCATCCTGAACGGGTCACGTCGGTTCTCCTTCAGTCTCCTCTTCTTCGAAAGAGCTCGGCCCCGAGCTATCTTCTGGGTACAGCGGCACATCGTCATGGAACTCGTACATATCAGCTACATTGAAACTCTTGGAAATTCCCATGCTTTCCGGCAAGTCAACAATATATGTGTTGTCATTAATCCTCTTCACGATCTTGTAAGGCCCATACTTCTTCGGCTTTAACTTGCTGTAAGTACCCACTGGAAATCTCTCCTTGCGCAGGAACACCATTACATCGTCACCTTCTTGGAACACCTTAACCCGACGGTGTTTGTCAGCAGCTCCCTTGTACTTCGCATTCTTGGACTGCAATGCCCTCTGCACCTCCTCATGAACCCTCGTCACCTGCTCGGCCATCTTTTCTGCTGCATCGCTGGAACCTGAAACCTTTGGTAAAGTCACCAAATCAACCATATGACGCGGTGCGGTGATGTAGACAACAGCAAACGGTGACCTCCCAATGGCGGAATGCTCAGCACTGTTATATGCAAATTCTGCCTGTGCCAGAGAAATTTCCCACTGCTTTGGCCTATCCCCACAAATACCAGGCTCTGATACCAGTTGACGAAGTCGGAAAACGCAAAAGAGATGATCTTAGTCAATCTCCGGGACGATAAAGAATTCTCAACATGAGAAATTCTGAATTTTATTGATAATAAGTGAAAAGATGATTTGCCCGAAGGTTACAGTGATTAAATAGCCTAAAATAATAAAATCACGAAATTTGCCAAAAATAGAAATAATTCTATAACTATAAAATTCTGAAAATATGAGAGATTATGAGAAATCTCCAATTTACGGAATTTGATTTGGATTTTCCTACTAAAAGTTATTAGCCAAAGAAATACTGCCAAATATAGTAAAAACGCTGATTTCAGGCCTTAAACGAACGAATCCGAGCATTCTGGGATGGTGCTCGTGACTAGAGTCACGAGTTATGTTCAAAACGCCGTTTGGACTCAGAAACATGTATGGTTCGACCATATATCGAATTCCTTCAATTCTACCTCTGATTTTCCGTATTGACCGGAACTGCTTTCCTGAATTTGACAATATTTCCAGTAAATTGTGTCCTACATCAGTCACCCTTTCTTTGAGAGAACTCAACTTCGAGTTCAACTTAGCGACTTGAAATCTTCTAGCCCAATCAAACAAATACTTTGAATACTTTTGACGTTGGATCTTAACCATATCTACAAATCTGTAATCTTTCAAAATATGCATCTTCTCTTCATACTTCAGCTTGTTAACAGTATCAATCAACATTGGACATGGTGAATAAAAATAATGTACTCCAAGAAGGTCGGATTTTTCAGGAACATTGCATGATTCAATTTGCTTAATTGTTGTATCTTCCTTCTTGTCTTCCACAATCTTATGTTCTATTTTTCCCCCAATCTTTTGTTCTTCACGATTGGGTGTAGTTTTTCTTGAACGAACTCCAATTTTACCTGTTTGACTTGTAAATACAAATACATTGTGTAGTTCATCATAAAATCCATTGACACTGCGTTGCCATGGTCGCCCAAGCAACAAGTGACAATCATCCAGTTCACACACATCGCATATAACTTCAGCCTTGTACTTGTTATGAATAAAAAACAAAACTCGACAAGTCTTAGTAATTTCAGAAACTACTCCTGCTCCATTGAGACCCTCATTCGTATAAGGCGATTCATGATCTTCAGTTGATAAATTAAAATACTCCACCAAACGAGTACTCATAAAATTAGTGAAGGTATCATCTATAGCCAAACGACATACCTTGTTGTTGATGGAGCACTCGGTGTGAAATCTGTTAACAATACGCTTCAATTTTCGAGGACCTGGCACAATACGCTCAACAGGACTGTCATGGCTAACTCCACGTACATGATTCCTGCCAGCAAGGGACTCCCTAGTGCAAAATTTTGCACATAGGTTACCCTCCTTGTGATCATCGTCAACAAGGGCTTCGTATCCACCTTGCAAAGCAGTAGTTGAGCGTGGCCAATCCATGCTCTGATACCACTTGACGCAGACTAGAAGCAAAACAATGTCAAACGACGTTATTAGTTAGGTAAAAGAGATCTCAAAAGCTGAGAAACTCGAAATTATAATTCAGAAGGGAAAAACTGTCTTTGCCCGTAGGCTACATGCTGCTTAAATAGCAGAAAACCCTAATTACTGCCAAAAATAGTAAAAAATAACAATATCCCAAAACCCTGCCACTCTTTAAGGACGAGATTCTAAGACAGTCCCAATTTGCAGAATCGCAAAAGGAGTTGTCTATCTCGAGTTATTACGCGATAAACTATTACCAAAAATAGTAAAGAAAACAGAAAAACTGCCATTTGACACCCTAAACGATCTCGGATCGCCGAAAACTGACGTTGGCATTGTTTCTGTCTAGCGATTCTGCATCAAATAAGGGTGTACCCATCCTGAACGGGTCACGTCGGTTCTCCTTCAGTCTCCTCTTCTTCGAAAGAGCTCGGCCCCGAGCTATCTTCTGGGTACAGCGGCACATCGTCATGGAACTCGTACATATCAGCTACATTGAAACTCTTGGAAATTCCCATGCTTTCCGGCAAGTCAACAATATATGTGTTGTCATTAATCCTCTTCACGATCTTGTAAGGCCCATACTTCTTCGGCTTTAACTTGCTGTAAGTACCCACTGGAAATCTCTCCTTGCGCAGGAACACCATTACATCGTCACCTTCTTGGAACACCTTAACCCGACGGTGTTTGTCAGCAGCTCCCTTGTACTTCGCATTCTTGGACTGCAATGCCCTCTGCACCTCCTCATGAACCCTCGTCACCTGCTCGGCCATCTTTTCTGCTGCATCGCTGGAACCTGAAACCTTTGGTAAAGTCACCAAATCAACCATATGACGCGGTGCGGTGATGTAGACAACAGCAAACGGTGACCTCCCAATGGCGGAATGCTCAGCACTGTTATATGCAAATTCTGCCTGTGCCAGAGAAATGTCCCACTGCTTTGGCCTATCCCCACAAATACCAGGCTCTGATACCAGTTGACGAAGTCGGAAAACGCAAAAGAGATGATCTTAGTCAATCTCCGGGACGATAAAGAATTATCAACATGAGAAATTCAGAATTTTATTGATAATAAGTGAAAAGATGATTTGCCCGAAGGTTACAGTGATTAAATAGCCTAAAATAATAAAATCACGAAATTTGCCAAAAATAGAAATAATTCTATAACTATAAAATTCTGAAAATATGAGAGATTATGAGAAATCTCCAATTTTCGGAATTTGATTTGGATTTTCCTACTAAAAGTTATTAGCCAAAGAAATACTGCCAAATATAGTAAAAACGCTGATTTCAGGCCTTAAACGAACGAATCCGAGCATTCTGGGATGGTGCTCGTGACTAGAGTCACGAGTTATGTTCAAAACGCCGTTTGGACTCAGAAACATGTATGGTTCGACCATATATCGAATTCCTTCAATTCTACCTCTGATTTTCCGTATTGACCGGAACTGCTTTCCTGAATTTGACAATATTTCCAGTAAATTGTGTCCTACATCAGTCACCCTTTCTTTGAGAGAACTCAACTTCGAGTTCAACTTAGCGACTTGAAATCTTCTAGCCCAATCAAACAAATACTTTGAATACTTTTGACGTTGCATCTTAACCATATCTACAAATCTGTAATCTTTCAAAATATGCATCTTCTCTTCATACTTCAGCTTGTTAACAGTATCAATCAACATTGGACATGGTGAATAAAAATAATGTACTCCAAGAAGGTCGGATTTTTCAGGAACATTGCATGATTCAATTTGCTTAATTGTTGTATCTTCCTTCTTGTCTTCCACAATCTTATGTTCTATTTTTCCTCCAATCTTTTGTTCTTCACGATTGGGTGTAGTTTTTCTTGAACGAACTCCAATTTTACCTGTTTGACTTGTAAATACAAATACATTGTGTAGTTCATCATAAAATCCATTGACACTGCGTTGCCATGGTCGCCCAAGCAACAAGTGACAATCATCCAGTTCACACACATCGCATATAACTTCAGCCTTGTACTTGTTATGAATAAAAAACAAAACTCGACAAGTCTTAGTAATTTCAGAAACTACTCCTGCTCCATTGAGACCCTCAGTCGTATAAGGCGATTCATGATCTTCAGTTGATAAATTAAAATACTCCACCAAACGAGTACTCATAAAATTAGTGAAGGTATCATCTATAGCCAAACGACATACCTTGTTGTTGATGGAGCACTCGGTGTGAAATCTGTTAACAATACGCTTCAATTTTCGAGGACCTGGCACAATACGCTCAACAGGACTGTCATGGCTAACTCCACGTACATGATTCCTGCCAGCAAGGGACTCCCTAGTGCAAAATTTTGCACATAGGTTACCCTCCTTGTGATCATCGTCAACAAGGGCTTCGTATCCACCTTGCAAAGCAGTAGTTGAGCGTGGCCAATCCATGCTCTGATACCACTTGACGCAGACTAGAAGCAAAACAATGTCAAACGACGTTATTAGTTAGGTAAAAGAGATCTCAAAAGCTGAGAAACTCGAAATTATAATTCAGAAGGGAAAAACTGTCTTTGCCCGTAGGCTACATGCTGCTTAAATAGCAGAAAACCCTAATTACTGCCAAAAATAGTAAAAAATAACAATATCCCAAAACCCTGCCACTCTTTAAGGACGAGATTCTAAGACAGTCCCAATTTGCAGAATCGCAAAAGGAGTTGTCTATCTCGAGTTATTACGCGATAAACTATTACCAAAAATAGTAAAGAAAACAGAAAAACTGCCATTTGACATCCTAAACGATCTCGGATCGCCGAAAACTGACGTTGGCATTGTTTCTGTCTAGCGATTCTGCATCAAATAAGGGTGTACCCATCCTGAACGGGTCACGTCGGTTCTCCTTCAATCTCCTCTTCTTCGAAAGAGCTCGGCCCCGAGCTATCTTCTGGGTACAGCGGCACATCGTCATGGAACTCGTACATATCAGCTACATTGAAACTCTTGGAAATTCCCATGCTTTCCGGCAAGTCAACAATATATGTGTTGTCATTAATCCTCTTCACGATCTTGTAAGGCCCATACTTCTTCGGCTTTAACTTGCTGTAAGTACCCACTGGAAATATCTCCTTGCGCAGGAACACCATTACATCGTCACCTTCTTGGAACACCTTAACCCGACGGTGTTTGTCAGCAGCTCCCTTGTACTTCGCATTCTTGGACTGCAATGCCCTCTGCACCTCCTCATGAACCCTCGTCACCTGCTCGGCCATCTTTTCTGCTGCATCGCTGGAACCTGAAACCTTTGGTAAAGTCACCAAATCAACCATATGACGCGGTGCAGTGATGTAGACAACAGCAAACGGTGACCTCCCAATGGCGGAATGCTCAGCACTGTTATATGCAAATTCTGCCTGTGCCAGAGAAATGTCCCACTGCTTTGGCCTATCCCCACAAATACCAGGCTCTGATACCAGTTGACGAAGTCGGAAAACGCAAAAGAGATGATCTTAGTCAATCTCCGAGACAATAAAGAATTCTCAACATGAGAAATTCAGAATTTTATTGATAATAAGTGAAAAGATGATTTGCCCGAAGGTTACAGTGATTAAATAGCCTAAAATAATAAAATCACGAAATTTGCCAAAAATAGAAATAATTCTATAACTATCAAATTCTGAAAATATGAGAGATTATGAGAAATCTCCAATTTTCGGAATTTGATGTGGATTTTCCTACTAAAAGTTATTAGCCAAAGAAATACTGCCAAATATAGTAAAAACGCTGATTTCAGGCCTTAAACGAACGAATCCGAGCATTCTGGGATGGTGCTCGTGACTAGAGTCACGAGTTATGTTCAAAACGCCGTTTGGACTCAGAAACATGTATGGTTCGACCATATATCGAATTCCTTCAATTCTACCTCTGATTTTCCGTATTGACCGGAACTGCTTTCCTGAATTTGACAATATTTCCAGTAAATTGTGTCCTACATCAGTCACCCTTTCTTTGAGAGAACTCAACTTCGAGTTCAACTTAGCGACTTGAAATCTTCCAGCCCAATCAAACAAATACTTTGAATACTTTTGACGTTGGATCTTCACCATATCTACAAATCTGTAATCTTTCAAAATATGCATCTTCTCTTCATACATCAGCTTGTTAACAGTATCAATCAACATTGGACATGGTGAATAAAAATAATGTACTCCAAGAAGGTCGGATTTTTCAGGAACATTGCATGATTCAATTTGCTTAATTGTTGTATCTTCCTTCTTGTCTTCCACAATCTTCTGTTCTATTTTTCCTCCAATCTTTTGTTCTTCACGATTGGGTGTAGCTTTTCTTGAACGAACTCCAATTTTACCTGTTTGACTTGTAAATACAAATACATTGTGTAGTTCATCATAAAATCCATTGACACTGCGTTTCCATGGTCGCCCAAGCAACAAGTGACAATCATCCAGTTCACACACATCGCATATAACTTCATCCTTGTACTTTTTATGAATAAAAAACAAAACTCGACAAGTCTTAGTAATTTCATAAACTACTCCTGCTCCATTGAGACCCTCAGTCGTATAAGGCGATTCATGATCTTCAGTTGATAAATTAAAATACTCCACCAAACGAGTACTCATAAAATTAGTGAATGTATCATCTATAGCCAAACGACATACCTTGTTGTTGATGGAGCACTCGGTGTGAAATCTGTTAACAATACGCTTCAATTTTCGAGGACCTGGCACAATACGCTCAACAGGACTGTCATGGCTTACTCCACGTACATGATTCCTGCCAGCAAGGGACTCCCTAGTGCAAAATTTTGCACATAGGTTACCCTCCTTGTGATCATCGTCAACAAGGGCTTCGTATCCACCTTGCAAAGCAGTAGTTGAGCGTGGCCAATCCATGCTCTGATACCACTTGACGCAGACTAAAAGGAAAATAATGTCAAACGACGTTATTAGATAGGTAAAAGAGATCTCAAAAGCTGAGAAACTCGAAATTATAATTCAGAAGGGAAAAACTGTCTTTGCCCGTAGGCTACATGCTGCTTAAATAGCAGAAAACCCTAATTACTGCCAAAAATAGTAAAAAATGACAATATCCAAAAACCCTGCCACTAACTAAGGACGAGATTCTAAGACAGTCCCAATTTGCAGAATCGCAAAAGGAGTTGTCTATCTCGAGTTATTACGCGATAAACTATTACCAAAAATAGTAAAGAAAACAGAAAAACTGCCATTTGACACCCTAAACGATCTCGGATCGCCGAAAACTGACGTTGGCATTGTTTCTGTCTAGCGATTCTGCATCAAATAAGGGTGTACCCATCCTGAACGGGTCACGTCGGTTCTCCTTCAGTCTCCTCTTCTTCGAAAGAGCTCGGCCCCGAGCTATCTTCTGGGTACAGCGGCACACCGTCATGGAACTCGTACATATCAGCTACATTGAAACTCTTGGAAATTCCCATGCTTTCCGGCAAGTCAACAATATATGTGTTGTCATTAATCCTCTTCACGATCTTGTAAGGCCCATACTTCTTCGGCTTTAACTTGCTGTAAGTACCCACTGGAAATCTCTCCTTGCGCAGGAACACCATTACATCGTCACCTTCTTGGAACACCTTAACCCGATGGTGTTTGTCAGCAGCTCCCTTGTACTTCGCATTCTTGGACTGCAATGCCCTCTGCACCTCCTCATGAACCCTCGTCACCTGCTCGGCCATCTTTTCTGCTGCATCGCTGGAACCTGAAACCTTTGGTAAAGTCACCAAATCACCATATGACGCGGTGCAGTGATGTAGACAACAGCAAACGGTGACCTCCCAATGGCGGAATGCTCAGCACTGTTATATGCAAATTCTGCCTGTGCCAGAGAAATGTCCCACTGCTTTGGCCTATCCCCACAAATACCAGGCTTTGATACCAATTGACGAAGTCGGAAAACGCAAAAGAGATGATCTTAGTCAATCTCCGGAACGATAAAGAATTCTCAAAATGAGAAATCCAGAATTTTATTGATAATAAGTGAAAAGATGATTTGCCCGAAGGTTACAGTGATTAAATAGCCTAAAATAATAAAATCACGAAATTTGCCAAAAATAGAAATAATTCTATAACTATCAAATTCTGAAAATATGAGAGATTATGAGAAATCTCCAATTTTCGGAATTTGATTTGGATTTTCCTACTAAAAGTTATTAGCCAAAGAAATACTGCCAAATATAGTAAAAACGCTGATTTCAGGCCTTAAACGAACGAATCCGAGCATTCTGGGATGGTGCTCGTGACTAGAGTCACGAGTTATGTTCAAAACGCCGTTTGGACTCAGAAACATGTATGGTTCGACCATATATCGAATTCCTTCAATTCTACCTCTGATTTTCCGTATTGACCGGAACTGCTTTCCTGAATTTGAATATATTTCCAGTAAATTGTGTCCTACATCAGTCACCCTTTCTTTGAGAGAACTCAACTTCGAGTTCAACTTAGCGACTTGAAATCTTCCAGCCCAATCAAACAAATACTTTGAATACTTTTGACGTTGGATCTACACCATATCTACAAATCTGTAATCTTTCAAAATATGCATCTTCTCTTCATACATCAGCTTGTTAACAGTATCAATCAACATTGGACATGGTGAATAAAAATAATGTACTCCAAGAAGGTCGGATTTTTCAGGAACATTGCATGATTCAATTTGCTTAATTGTTGTATCTTCCTTCTTGTCTTCCACAATCTTCTGTTCTATTTTTCCTCCAATCTTTTGTTCTTCACGATTGGGTGTAGCTTTTCTTGAACGAACTCCAATTTTACCTGTTTGACTTGTAAATACAAATACATTGTGTAGTTCATCATAAAATCCATTGACACTACGTTGCCATGGTCGCCCAAGCAACAAGTGACAATCATCCAGTTCACACACATCGCATATAACTTCAGCCTTGTACTTGTTATGAATAAAAAACAAAACTCGACAAGTCTTAGTAATTTCAGAAACTACTCCTGCTCCATTGAGACCCTCAGTCGTATAAGGCGATTCATGATCTTCAGTTGATAAATTAAAATACTCCACCAAACGAGTACTCATAAAATTAGTGAAGGTATCATCTATAGCCAAACGACATACCTTGTTGTTGATGGAGCACTCGGTGTGAAACCTGTTAACAATACGCTTCAATTTTCGAGGACCTGGCACAATACGCTCAACAGGACTGTCATGGCTAACTCCACGTACATGATTCCTGCCAGCAAGGGACTGCCTAGTGCAAAATTTTGCACATAGGTTACCCTCCTTGTGATCATCGTCAACAAGGGCTTCGTATCCACCTTGAAAAGCAGTAGTTGAGCGTGGCCAATCCATGCTCTGATACCACTTGACGCAGACTAGAAGCAAAATAAAGTCAAACGACGTTATTAGATAGGTAAAAGAGATCTCAAAAGCTGAGAAACTCGAAATTATAATTCAGAAGGGAAAAACTGTCTTTGCCCGTAGGCTACATGCTGCTTAAATAGCAGAAAACCCTAATTACTGCCAAAAATAGTAAAAAATGACAATATCCCAAACCCCTGCCACTAACTAAGGACGAGATTCTAAGACAGTCTCAATTTGCGGAATTGCAAAAGGAGTTGTCTATCTCGACTTATTACGCGATAAACTATTACCAAAAATAGTAAAGAAAACAGAAAAACTGCCATTTGACACCCTAAACGATCTCGGTTCGCCGAAAACTGACGTTGGCATTTTTTCTGTCTAGCGATTCTGCATCAAATAAGGGTGTACCCATCCTGAACGGGTCACGTCGGTTCTGCGTCAGTCTCCTCTTCTTCGAAAGAGCTCGGCCCCGAGCTATCTTCTGGGTACAGCGGCACATCGTCATGGAACTCGTACATATCAGCTACATTGAAACTCTTGGAAATTCCCATGCTTTCCGGCAAGTCAACAATATATGCGTTGTCATTAATCCTCTTCACGATCTTGTAAGGCCCATACTTCTTCGGCTTTAACTTGCTGTAAGTACCCACTGGAAATCTCTCCTTGCACAGGAACACCATTACATCGTCACCTTCTTGGAACACCTTGACCCGACGGTGTTTTTCAGCAGCTCCCTTGTACTTCGCATTCTTGGACTGCAATGCCTTCTGCACCTCCTCATGAACCCTCTTCACCTGCTCGGCCATCTCTGCTGCATCGCTGGAACCTGAAACCTTTGGTAAAGTCACCAAATCAACCATATGACGCGGTACAGTGATGTAGACAACAGCAAACGGTGACCTCCCAATGGCGGAATGCTCAGCACTGTTATATGCAAATTCTGCCTGTGCCAGAGCAATGTCCCACTGCTTTGGCCTATCCCCACAAATACCAGGCTCTGAAACCACTTGACGCAGTCGGAAATCGCAAAAGATACGATCTTCGTCAATCTCCGGAAAGATAAAGAATTCTAAACATGAGAAATTCAGAATTTTATTGATAATAAGCGAAAAGATGATTTGCCCGAAGGTTACAGTGATTAAATAGCCTAAAATAATAAAATCACGAAATTTGCCAAAAATAGAAATAATTCTAAAACCATCAAATTCAGAAAATATGAGAGATTACGGAAATCTTCAATTTACGGAATTTGATTTGGATTTTCCTACTAAAAGTTATTAGCTAAAGAAATACTGCCAAATATAGTAAAAACGCTGATTTCCGGCCTTAAACGAACGAATCCGAGCATTCTGGGATGGTGCTCGTGACTAGAGTCACGAGTTATGTTCAAAACGCCGTTTGGACTCAGAAACATGTATGGTTCGACCATATATCGAATTCCTTCAATTCTGCCTCTGATTTTCCGTATTGACCGGAACTGCTTTCCTGAATTTAACGATATTTTCAGTAAATTGTGTGCTACATCATACACCCTTTCTTTGAGAGAACTCAACCTCGAGTTCAACTTAGCTACTTGAAATCTTCCAGCCCAATCAAACAAATACTTTGAATACTTTTGACGTTGGATCTTCACCATATCTACAAATCTGTAATCTTTCAAAATATGCATCTTCTCTTCATACTTCAGCTTGTTAACAGTATCAATCAACATTGGACATGGTGAATAAAAATAATCTACTCCAAGAAGGTCGGATTTTTCAGGAACATTGCATGATTCAATTTGCTTAATTGTTGTATCTTCCTTCTTGTCTTCCACAATCTTATGTTCTATTTCTCCTCCAATCTTTTGTTCTTCACGATTGGGTGTAGCTTTTCTTGAACGAACTCCAATTTTACCTGTTTGACTTGTAAATACAAATACACTGTGTAGTTCATCATAAAATCCATTGACACTACGTTGCCATGGTCGCCCAAGCAACAAGTGACGATCATCCAGTTCACACACATCGCATATAACTTCAGCCTTGTACTTGTTATGAATAAAAAACAAAACTCGACAGGTCTTAGTAATTTCAGAAACTACTCCTGCTCCATTGAGACCCTCAGTCGTATAAGGCGATTCATGATCTTCAGTTGATAAATTAAAATACTCCACCAAACGAGTACTCATAAAATTAGTGAAGGTATCATCTATAGCCAAATGACATACCTTGTTGTTGATGGAGCACTCGGTGTGAAATCTGTTAACAATACGCTTCAATTTTCGAGGACCTGGCACAATACGCTCAACAGGACTGTCATGGCTAACTCCACGTACATGATTCCTGCCAGCAAGGGACTCCCTAGTGCAAAATTTTGCACATAGGTTACCCTCCTTGTGATCATCGTCAACAAGGGCTTCGTATCCACCTTGCAAAGCAGTAGTTGAGCGTGGCCAAATCATGCTCTGATACCACTTGACGCAGACTAGAAGCAAAAGAAAGGCGAACGACGTTCTTAGATGGGTAAAAGAGATCTCAAAAGCTGAGAAAATCGAAATTATAATTCAGAAGGGAAAAACTGTCTTTGCCCGTAGGCTACATGCTGCTTAAATAGCAGAAAACCCTAATTACTGCCAAAAATAGTAAAAAATAAAAATATCCCAAAACCCTGCCACTAACTAAGGACGAGATTCTAAGACAGTCCCAATTTGCGGATCGCAAAAGGAGTTGTCAATCTCGAGTTATTACGCGATAAACTATTACCAAAAATAGTAAAGAAAACAGAAAAACTGCCATTTGACACCCTAAACAATCTCGGATCGCCGAAAACTGACGTTGGCAAGCGCCTCCGCTTGGTTGTTTCTGTCTAGCGATTCTGCATCAAATAAGGGTGTACCCATCCTGAACGGGTCACGTCGGTTCTGCGTCAGTCTCCTCTTCTTCGAAAGAGCTCAGCCCCGAGCTATCTTCTGGGTACAGCGGCACATCGTCATGGAACTCGTACAGATCAGCTACATTGAAACTCTTGGAAATTCCTATGCTTTCCGCCAAGTCAACAATATATGCGATGTCATTAATCCTCTTCACAATCTTGTAAGGCCCATACTTCTTCGGCTTTAACTTGCTGTAAGTACCCACTGGAAATCTCTCCTTGCGCAGGAGCACCATTACATCGTCACCTTCTTGGAACACCTTAACCCGACAGTGTTTGTCAGCAGCTCCCCTGTACTTCGCATTCTTGGACTGCAATGCCTTCTGCACCTCCTCATGAACCTTCGTCACCTGCTCGGCCATCTTTTCTGCTGCATCGCTGGAACCCGAAACCTTTGGTAAAGTCACCAAATCAACAATATGACGCGGTGCAGTGATGTAGACAACAGCAAACGGTGACCTCCCAATGGCGGAATGCTCAGCACTGTTATATGCAAATTCTGCCTGTGCCATAGCAATGTCCCACTGCTTTAGCCTATCCCCACAAATACAAGGCTCTGATACCACTTGACGCAGTCGGAAAACACAAAAGAGACGATCTTCGTCAATCTCCGGAAAGATAAAGAATTCTCAACATGAGAAATTCAGAATTTTATTGATAATAAGTGAAAAGATGATTTGCCCGAAGGTTACAGTGATTAAATAGCCTAAAATAATAAAATCACGAAATTTGCCAAAAATAGAAATAATTCTAAAACTATCAAATTCAGAAAATATGAGAGATTACGAGAAATCTCCAATTTACGGAATTTGATTTGGATTTTCCTACTAAAAGTTATTAGCTAAAGAAATACTGCCAAATATAGTAAAAACGCTGATTTCAGGCCTTAAACGAACGAATCCGAGCATTCTGGGATGGTGCTCGTGACTAGAGTCACGAGTTATGTTCAAAACGCCGTTTGGACTCAGAAACATGTATGGTTCGACCATATATCGAATTCCTTCAATTCTGCCTCTGATTTTCCGTATTGACCGGAACTACTTTCCTCAATTTGACGATATTTCCAGTAAATTGTGTCCTACATCAGTCACCCTTTCTTTGAGAGAACTCAACCTCGAGTTCAACTTAGCGACTTGAAATCTTCCAGCCCAATCAAACAAATACTTTGAATACTTTTGACGTTGGATCTTCACCATATCTACAAATCTGTAATCTTTCAAAATATGCATCTTCTCTTCATACTTTAGCTTGTTAACAGTATCAATCAACATTGGACATGGTGAATAAATATAATCTACACCAAGAAGGTCGGATTTATCAGGAACATTGCATGATTCAATTTGCTTAATTGTTGTATCTTCCTTCTTGTCTTCAACAATCTTTTGTTCTATTTTTCCTCCAATCCTTTGTTCTTCACGATTGGGTGTAGCTTTTCTTGAACGAACTCCAATTTTACCTGTTTGACTTGTAAATACAAATACATTGTGTAGTTCATCATAAAATCCATTGACACTACGTTGCCATGGTCGCCCAAGCAACAAGTGACAATCATCCCGTTCACACACATCGCATATAACTTCAGCCTTGTACTTGTTATGAATAAAAAACAAAACTCGACAAGTCTTAGTAATTTCATAAACTACTCCTGCTCCACTGAGACCCTCAGTCGTATAAGGCGATTCATGATCTTCAGTTGATAAATTAAAATACTCCACCAAACGAGTACTCATAAAATTTGTGAAGGTATCATCTATAGCCAAACAACATACCTTGTTGTTGATGGAGCACTCGGTGTGAAATCTGTTAACAATACGCTTTAATTTTCGAGGACCTTGCACAATACGCTCAACAGGACTGTCATGGCTAACTCCACGTACATGATTCCTGCCAGCAAGGGACTCCCTAGTGCAAAATTTTGCACATAGATTACCCTCCTTGTAATCATCGTCAACAAGGGCTTCGTATCCACCTTCCAAAGCAATAGTTGAGAGTGGCCAATCCATGCTCTGATACCACTTGACGCAGACTAGAAGCAAAATAAAGTCAAACGACGTTCTTAGATAGGTAAAAGAGATCTCAAAAGCTTAGAAACTCGAAATTATAATTCAGAAGGGAAAAACTGTCTTTGCCCGTAGGCTACATGCTGCTTAAATAGCAGAAAACCCTAATTACTGCCAAAAATAGTAAAAAATAAAAATATCCCAAAACCCTGCCACTAACTAAGGACGAGATTCTAAGACAGTCCCAATTTGCGGAATCGCAAAAGGAGTTGTCCATCTCGAGTTATTACGCGATAAACTATTACCAAAAATAGTAAAGAAAACAGAAAAACTGCCATTTGACACCCTAAACGATCTCGGATTGCTGAAAACTGACGTTGGCAAGCGCCGTTGTTTCTGTCTAGCGATTCTGCATCAAATAAGGGTGTACACAGTTTGAACGGGTCACGTCGGTTCTGCGTCAGTCTCCTCTTCTTCGAAAGAGCTCGGGCCCGAGCTATCTTCTGGGTACAGCGGCACATCGTCATGGAACTCGTACAGATCAGCTACATTGAAACTCTTGGAAATTCCCATGCTTTCCGGCAAGTCAACAACACATGCGTTGTCATTGATCCTCTTCGCGATCTTGTAAGGCCCATTCTTCTTCGGCTTTAACTTGCTGTAAGTACCCAAAGGAAATCTTTCCTTGCGCAGGAACACCATTACATCGTAACCTTCTTGGAACACCTTAACCCGACGGTTTTTGTCAGAAGCTCCCTTGTACTTCGCATTCTTAGACTGCAATTCCTTCTGCACCTCCTCATGAACCCTCGTCACCTGCTCGGCCATCTTTTCTGCTGCATCGCTGGAACCTGAAACCTTTGGTAAAGTCACCAAATCAACCATATGACGCGGTGCAGTGATGTAGACAACAGCAAACGGTGACCTCCCAATGGCGGAATGCTCAGCACCGTTATACGCAAATTCTGCCTGTGCCAGAGTAATGTCCCACTGCTTTGGCCTATCCCCACAAATACCAGGCTCTGACACCAGTTGACGCAGTCGGAAAAAGCAAAAGAGACGATCTTCGTCAATCTCCGGAAAGATAAAGAATTATCAACATGAGAAATTCAGAATTTTATTGATAAAAAGTGAAAAGATGATTTGCCCGAAGGTTACATTGATTAAATAGCCTAAAATAATAAAATCACGAAATTTGCCAAAAATAGAAAAAATTCTAAAACTATCAAATTCAGAAAATATGAGAGATTACGATAAATCTCCAATTTACGGAATTTGATTTGGATTTTCCTACTAAAAGTTATTAGCTAAAGAAATACTGCCAAATATAGTAAAAACGCTGATTTCAGGCCTTAAACGAATGAATCTGAGCATTCTGGGATGGTGCTCGTGACTAGAGTCACGAGTTATGTTCAAAACGCCGTTTGGACTCAGAAACATGTATGGTTCGACCATATATCGAATTCCTTCAATTCTGCCTCTGATTTTCCGTATTGACCGGAACTGCTTTCCTCAATTTGACGATATTTCCAGTAAATTGTGTCCTACATCATACACCCTTTCTTTGAGAGAACTCAACCTTGAGTTCAACTTAGCTATTTGAAATCTTCCAGCCCAATCAAACAAATACTTTGAATACTATTGAGGTTGGATCTTCACCATATCTACAAATCTGTAATCTTTCAAAATATGCATCTTCTCTTCATACTTCTGCTTGTTAACAGTATCAATCAACATTGGACATGGTGAATAAAAATAATCTACTCCAAGAAGGTCGGATTTTTCAGGAACATTGCATGATTCAATTTGCTTAATTGTTGTATCGTCCTTCTTGTCTTCCACAATCTTCTGTTCTATTTTTCCTCCAATCTTTTGTTCTTCACGATTGGGTGTAGCTTTTCTTGAAAGAACTCCAATTTTACCTGTTTGACTTGTAAATACAAATACATTGTGTAGTTCATCATAAAATCCATTGACACTACGTTGCCATGGTCGCCCAAGCAACAAGTGACAATCATCCAGTTCACACACATCGCATATAACTTCAGCCTTGTACTTGTTATGAATAAAAAACAAAACTCGACAAGTCTTAGTAATTTCAGAAACTACTCCTGCTCCATTGAGACCCTCAGTCGTATAAGGCGATTCATGATCTTTAGTTGATAAATTAAAATACTCCACCAAACGAGTACTCATAAAATTAGTGAAGGTATCATCTATAGCCAAACGACATACCTTGTTGTTGATGGAGCACTCGGTGTGAAATTTGTGAACAATACGCTTCAATTTTCGAGGACCTGGCACAATACGCTCAACAGGACTGTCATGGCTAACTCCACGTACATGATTCCTGCCAGCAAGGGACTCCCTAGTGCAAAATTTTGCACATATGTTACCCTCCTTGTGATCATCGTCAACAAGGGCTTCGTATCCACCTTCCAAAGCAGTAGTTGAGCGTGGCCAATCCATGCTCTGATACCACTTGACGCAGACTAGAAGCAAAAGAAAGTCAAACGACGTTCTTAGATAGGTAAAAGAGATCTCAAAAGCTGAGAAACTCGAAATTATAATTCAGAATGGAAAACTGTCTTTGCCCGTAGGCTACATGCTGCTTAAATAGCAGAAAACCCTAATTACTGCCAAAAATAGTAAAAAATAAAAATATCCCAAAACCCTGCCACTAACTAAGGACGAGATTCTAAGACAGCCCCAATTTGCGGAATCGCAAAAGGAGTTGTCAATCTCGAGTTATTACGCGATAAACTATTACCAAAAATAGTAAAGAAAAAACAAACTGCCATTTGACACCCTAAACGATCTCGGATCGCCGAAAACTGACGGTTGTTGTCTAGCGATTCTTCATCAAATAAGGGTGTACCCATCCTGAACGGGCCACGTCGGATCTGCGTCAGTCTCCTCTTCTTCGAAAGAGCTCGGGCCCGAGCTATCTTCTGGGTACAGCGGCACATCGTCATGGAACTCGTACAGATCAGCTACACTGAAACTCTTGGAAATTCCCATGCTTTCCGGCAAGTCAACAACATATGCGTTGTCATTGATCCTCTTCGCGATCTTGTAAGGCCCATTCTTCTTCGGCTTTAACTTGCTGTAAGTACCCACAGGAAATCTTTCCTTGCGCAGGAACACCATTACATCGTAACCTTCTTGGAACACCTTAACCCGACGGCTATTGTCAGAAGCTCCCTTGTACTTCGCATTCTTAGACTGCAATTCCTTCTGCACCTCCTCATGAACCCTCGTCACCTGCTCGGCCATCTTTTCTGCTGCATCGCTGGAACCTGAAACCTTTGGTAAAGTCACCAAATCAACCATATGACGCGGTGCAGTGATGTAGACAACAGCAAACGGTGACCTCCCAATGGCGGAATGCTCAGCACTGTTATATGCAAATTCTGCCTGTGCCAAAGTAATGTCCCACTGCTTTGGCCTATCCCGACAAATACCAGGCTCTGATACCACTTGACGCAGTCGGAAAACGCAAAAGAGACGATCTTTGTCAATCTCCGGAAAGTTAAAGAATTCTCAACATGAGAAATTCAGAATTTTATTGATAATAAGGGAAAAGATGATTTGCCCGAAGGTTACAGTGATTAAATAGCCTAAAATAATAAAATCACGAAATTTGCCAAAAATATAAATAATTCTAAAACTATCAAATTCAGAAAATATGAGAGATTACGAGAAATCTCCAATTTAAGGAATTTGATTTGGATTTTCCTACTAAAAGTTATTAGCTAAAGAAATACTGCCAAATATAGCACAAAACGCTGATTTCAGGCCTTAAACGAACTAATCCGAGCATTCTGGGATGGTGCTCGTGACTAGAGTCACGAGTTATGTTCAAAACGCCGTTTGGACTCAGAAACATGTATGGTTCGACCATATATCGAATTCCTTCAATTCTACCTCTGATTTTCCGTATTGACCGGAACTGCTTTCCTTAATTTGACGATATTTCCAGTAAATTGTGTCCTACATCAGTCACCCTTTCTTTGAGAGAACTCAACCTCGAGTTCAACTTAGCGACTTGAAATCTTCCAGCCCAATCAAACAAATACTTTGAATACTTTTGACGTTAGATCTTCACCATATCTACAAATCTGTAATCTTTCAAAATATGCATCTTCTCTTCATACTTCAGCTTGTTAACAGTATCAATCAACATTGTACATGGTGAATAAAAATAATGTACTCCAAGAAGGTCGGATTTTTCAGGAACATTGCATGATTCAATTTGCTTAATTGTTGTATCTTCCTTCTTGTCTTCCACAATCTTCTGTTCTATTTTTCCTCCAATCTTTTGTTCTTCACGATTGGGTGTAGCTTTTCTTGAACGAACTCCAATTTTACCTGTTTGACTTGTAAATACAAATACATTGTGTAGTTCATCATAAAATCCATTGACACTACGTTGCCATGGTCGCCCAAGCAACAAGTGACAATCATCCAGTTCACACACATCGCATATAACTTCAGCCTTGTACTTGTTATGAATAAAAAACAAAACTCGACAAGTCTTAGTAATTTCAGAAACTACTCCTGCTCCATTGAGACCCTCAGTCGTATAAGGCGATTCATGATCTTCAGTTGATAAATTAAAATACTCCACCAAACGAGTACTCATAAAATTAGTGAAGGTATCATCTATAGCCAAACGACATACCTTGTTGTTGATGGAGCACTCGGTGTGAAACCTGTTAACAATACGCTTCAATTTTCGAGGACCTGGCACAATACGCTCAACAGGACTGTCATGGCTAACTCCACGTACATGATTCCTGCCAGCAAGGGACTCCCTAGTGCAAAATTTTGCACATAGGTTACCCTCCTTGTGATCATCGTCAACAAGGGCTTCGTATCCACCTTGAAAAGCAGTAGTTGAGCGTGGCCAATCCATGCTCTGATACCACTTGACGCAGACTAGAAGCAAAATAAAGTCAAACGACGTTATTAGATAGGTAAAAGAGATCTCAAAAGCTGAGAAACTCGAAATTATAATTCAGAAGGGAAAAACTGTCTTTGCCCGTAGGCTACATGCTGCTTAAATAGCAGAAAACCCTAATTACTGCCAAAAATAGTAAAAAATGACAATATCCCAAACCCCTGCCACTAACTAAGGACGAGATTCTAAGACAGTCTCAATTTGCGGAATTGCAAAAGGAGTTGTCTATCTCGAGTTATTACGCGATAAACTATTACCAAAAATAGTAAAGAAAACAGAAAAACTGCCATTTGACACCCTAAACGATCTCGGTTCGCCGAAAACTGACGTTGGCATTTTTTCTGTCTAGCGATTCTGCATCAAATAAGGGTGTACCCATCCTGAACGGGTCACGTCGGTTCTGCGTCAGTCTCCTCTTCTTCGAAAGAGCTCGGCCCCGAGCTATCTTCTGGGTACAGCGGCACATCGTCATGGAACTCGTACATATCAGCTACATTGAAACTCTTGGAAATTCCCATGCTTTCTGGCAAGTCAACAATATATGCGTTGTCATTAATCCTCTTCACGATCTTGTAAGGCCCATACTTCTTCGGCTTTAACTTGCTGTAAGTACCCACTGGAAATCTCTCCTTGCACAGGAACACCATTACATCGTCACCTTCTTGGAACACCTTGACCCGACGGTGTTTTTCAGCAGCTCCCTTGTACTTCGCATTCTTGGACTGCAATGCCTTCTGCACCTCCTCATGAACCCTCTTCACCTGCTCGGCCATCTCTGCTGCATCGCTGGAACCTGAAACCTTTGGTAAAGTCACCAAATCAACCATATGACGCGGTACAGTGATGTAGACAACAGCAAACGGTGACCTCCCAATGGCGGAATGCTCAGCACTGTTATATGCAAATTCTGCCTGTGCCAGAGCAATGTCCCACTGCTTTGGCCTATCCCCACAAATACCAGGCTCTGAAACCACTTGACGCAGTCGGAAATCGCAAAAGAGACGATCTTCGTCAATCTCCGGAAAGATAAAGAATTCTAAACATGAGAAATTCAGAATTTTATTGATAATAAGCGAAAAGATGATTTGCCCGAAGGTTACAGTGATTAAATAGCCTAAAATAATAAAATCACGAAATTTGCCAAAAATAGAAATAATTCTAAAACCATCAAATTCAGAAAATATGAGAGATTACGGAAATCTTCAATTTACGGAATTTGATTTGGATTTTCCTACTAAAAGTTATTAGCTAAAGAAATACTTCCAAATATAGTAAAAACGCTGATTTCCGGCCTTAAACGAACGAATCCGAGCATTCTGGGATGGTGCTCGTGACTAGAGTCACGAGTTATGTTCAAAACGCCGTTTGGACTCAGAAACATGTATGGTTCGACCATATATCGAATTCCTTCAATTCTGCCTCTGATTTTCCGTATTGACCGGAACTGCTTTCCTGAATTTGACGATATTTTCAGTAAATTGTGTGCTACATCATACACCCTTTCTTTGAGAGAACTCAACCTCGAGTTCAACTTAGCTACTTGAAATCTTCCAGCCCAATCAAACAAATACTTTGAATACTTTTGACGTTGGATCTTCACCATATCTACAAATCTGTAATCTTTCAAAATATGCATCTTCTCTTCATACTTCAGCTTGTTAACAGTATCAATCAACATTGGACATGGTGAATAAAAATAATCTACTCCAAGAAGGTCGGATTTTTCAGGAACATTGCATGATTCAATTTGCTTAATTGTTGTATCTTCCTTCTTGTCTTCCACAATCTTATGTTCTATTTCTCCTCCAATCTTTTGTTCTTCACGATTGGGTGTAGCTTTTCTTGAACGAACTCCAATTTTACCTGTTTGACTTGTAAATACAAATACACTGTGTAGTTCATCATAAAATCCATTGACACTACGTTGCCATGGTCGCCCAAGCAACAAGTGACGATCATCCAGTTCACACACATCGCATATAACTTCAGCCTTGTACTTGTTATGAATAAAAAACAAAACTCGACAGGTCTTAGTAATTTCAGAAACTACTCCTGCTCCATTGAGACCCTCAGTCGTATAAGGCGATTCATGATCTTCAGTTGATAAATTAAAATACTCCACCAAACGAGTACTCATAAAATTAGTGAAGGTATCATCTATAGCCAAACGACATACCTTGTTGTTGATGGAGCACTCGGTGTGAAACCTGTTAACAATACGCTTCAATTTTCGAGGACCTGGCACAAGACGCTCAACAGGACTGTCATGGCTAACTCCACGTACATGATTCCTGCCAGCAAGGGACTCCCTAGTGCAAAATTTTGCACATAGGTTACCCTCCTTGTGATCATCGTCAACAAGGGCTTCGTATCCACCTTGAAAAGCAGTAGTTGAGCGTGGCCAATCCATGCTCTGATACCACTTGACGCAGACTAGAAGCAAAATAAAGTCAAACGACGTTATTAGATAGGTAAAAGAGATCTCAAAAGCTGAGAAACTCGAAATTATAATTCAGAAGGGAAAAACTGTCTTTGCCCGTAGGCTACATGCTGCTTAAATAGCAGAAAACCCTAATTACTGCCAAAAATAGTAAAAAATGACAATATCCCAAACCCCTGCCACTAACTAAGGACGAGATTCTAAGACAGTCTCAATTTGCGGAATTGCAAAAGGAGTTGTCTATCTCGAGTTATTACGCGATAAACTATTACCAAAAATAGTAAAGAAAACAGAAAAACTGCCATTTGACACCCTAAACGATCTCGGTTCGCCGAAAACTGACGTTGGCATTTTTTCTGTCTAGCGATTCTGCATCAAATAAGGGTGTACCCATCCTGAACGGGTCACGTCGGTTCTGCGTCAGTCTCCTCTTCTTCGAAAGAGCTCGGCCCCGAGCTATCTTCTGGGTACAGCGGCACATCGTCATGGAACTCGTACATATCAGCTACATTGAAACTCTTGGAAATTCCCATGCTTTCTGGCAAGTCAACAATATATGCGTTGTCATTAATCCTCTTCACGATCTTGTAAGGCCCATACTTCTTCGGCTTTAACTTGCTGTAAGTACCCACTGGAAATCTCTCCTTGCACAGGAACACCATTACATCGTCACCTTCTTGGAACACCTTGACCCGACGGTGTTTTTCAGCAGCTCCCTTGTACTTCGCATTCTTGGACTGCAATGCCTTCTGCACCTCCTCATGAACCCTCTTCACCTGCTCGGCCATCTCTGCTGCATCGCTGGAACCTGAAACCTTTGGTAAAGTCACCAAATCAACCATATGACGCGGTACAGTGATGTAGACAACAGCAAACGGTGACCTCCCAATGGCGGAATGCTCAGCACTGTTATATGCAAATTCTGCCTGTGCCAGAGCAATGTCCCACTGCTTTGGCCTATCCCCACAAATACCAGGCTCTGAAACCACTTGACGCAGTCGGAAATCGCAAAAGAGACGATCTTCGTCAATCTCCGGAAAGATAAAGAATTCTAAACATGAGAAATTCAGAATTTTATTGATAATAAGCGAAAAGATGATTTGCCCGAAGGTTACAGTGATTAAATAGCCTAAAATAATAAAATCACGAAATTTGCCAAAAATAGAAATAATTCTAAAACCATCAAATTCAGAAAATATGAGAGATTACGGAAATCTTCAATTTACGGAATTTGATTTGGATTTTCCTACTAAAAGTTATTAGCTAAAGAAATACTTCCAAATATAGTAAAAACGCTGATTTCCGGCCTTAAACGAACGAATCCGAGCATTCTGGGATGGTGCTCGTGACTAGAGTCACGAGTTATGTTCAAAACGCCGTTTGGACTCAGAAACATGTATGGTTCGACCATATATCGAATTCCTTCAATTCTGCCTCTGATTTTCCGTATTGACCGGAACTGCTTTCCTGAATTTGACGATATTTTCAGTAAATTGTGTGCTACATCATACACCCTTTCTTTGAGAGAACTCAACCTCGAGTTCAACTTAGCTACTTGAAATCTTCCAGCCCAATCAAACAAATACTTTGAATACTTTTGACGTTGGATCTTCACCATATCTACAAATCTGTAATCTTTCAAAATATGCATCTTCTCTTCATACTTCAGCTTGTTAACAGTATCAATCAACATTGGACATGGTGAATAAAAATAATCTACTCCAAGAAGGTCGGATTTTTCAGGAACATTGCATGATTCAATTTGCTTAATTGTTGTATCTTCCTTCTAGTCTTCCACAATCTTATGTTCTATTTCTCCTCCAATCTTTTGTTCTTCACGATTGGGTGTAGCTTTTCTTGAACAAACTCCAATTTTACCTGTTTGACTTGTAAATACAAATACACTGTGTAGTTCATCATAAAATCCATTGACACTACGTTGCCATGGTCGCCCAAGCAACAAGTGACGATCATCCAGTTCACACACATCGCATATAACTTCAGCCTTGTACTTGTTATGAATAAAAAACAAAACTCGACAGGTCTTAGTAATTTCAGAAACTACTCCTGCTCCATTGAGACCCTCAGTCGTATAAGGCGATTCATGATCTTCAGTTGATAAATTAAAATACTCCACCAAACGAGTACTCATAAAATTAGTGAAGGTATCATCTATAGCCAAATGACATACCTTGTTGTTGATGGAGCACTCGGTGTGAAATCTGTTAACAATACGCTTCAATTTTCGAGGACCTCGCACAATACGCTCAACAGGACTGTCATGGCTAACTCCACGTACATGATTCCTGCCAGCAAGGGACTCCCTAGTGCAAAATTTTGCACATAGGTTACCCTCCTTGTGATCATCGTCAACAAGGGCTTCGTATCCACCTTGCAAAGCAGTAGTTGAGCGTGGCCAAATCATGCTCTGATACCACTTGACGCAGACTAGAAGCAAAAGAAAGTCGAACGACGTTCTTAGATGGGTAAAAGAGATCTCAAAAGCTGAGAAAATCGAAATTATAATTCAGAAGGGAAAAACTGTCTTTGCCCGTAGGCTACATGCTGCTTAAATAGCAGAAAACCCTAATTACTGCCAAAAATAGTAAAAAATAAAAATATCCCAAAACCCTGCCACTAACTAAGGACGAGATTCTAAGACAGTCCCAATTTGCGGATCGCAAAAGGAGTTGTCAATCTCGAGTTATTACGCGATAAACTATTACCAAAAATAGTAAAGAAAACAGAAAAACTGCCATTTGACACCCTAAACAATCTCGGATCGCCGAAAACTGACGTTGGCAAGCGCCTCCGCTTGGTTGTTTCTGTCTAGCGATTCTGCATCAAATAAGGGTGTACCCATCCTGAACGGGTCACGTCGGTTCTGCGTCAGTCTCCTCTTCTTCGAAAGAGCTCAGCCCCGAGCTATCTTCTGGGTACAGCGGCACATCTTCATGGAACTCGTACAGATCAGCTACATTGAAACTCTTGGAAATTCCCATGCTTTCCGCCAAGTCAACAATATATGCGATGTCATTAATCCTCTTCACAATCTTGTAAGGCCCATACTTCTTCGGCTTTAACTTGCTGTAAGTACCCACTGGAAATCTCTCCTTGCGCAGGAGCACCATTACATCATCACCTTCTTGGAACACCTTAACCCGACAGTGTTTGTCAGCAGCTCCCCTGTACTTCGCATTCTTGGACTGCAATGCCTTCTGCACCTCCTCATGAACCTTCGTCACCTGCTCGGCCATCTTTTCTGCTGCATCGCTGGAACCCGAAACCTTTGGTAAAGTCACCAAATCAACAATATGACGCGGTGCAGTGATGTAGACAACAGCAAACAGTGACCTCCCAATGGCGGAATGCTCAGCACTGTTATATGCAAATTCTGCCTGTGCCATAGCAATGTCCCACTGCTTTAGCCTATCCCCACAAATACAAGGCTCTGATACCACTTGACGCAGTCGGAAAACACAAAAGAGACGATCTTCGTCAATCTCCGGAAAGATAAAGAATTCTCAACATGAGAAATTCAGAATTTTATTGATAATAAGTGAAAAGATGATTTGCCCGAAGGTTACAGTGATTAAATAGCCTAAAATAATAAAATCACGAAATTTGCCAAAAATAGAAATAATTCTAAAACTATCAAATTCAGAAAATATGAGAGATTACGAGAAATCTCCAATTTACGGAATTTGATTTGGATTTTCCTACTAAAAGTTATTAGCTAAAGAAATACTGCCAAATATAGTAAAAACGCTGATTTCAGGCCTTAAACGAACGAATCCGAGCATTCTGGGATGGTGCTCGTGACTAGAGTCACGAGTTATGTTCAAAACGCCGTTTGGACTCAGAAACATGTATGGTTCGACCATATATCAAATTCCTTCAATTCTGCCTCTGATTTTCCGTATTGACCGGAACTGCTTTCCTCAATTTGACGATATTTCCAGTAAATTGTGTCCTACATCAGTCACCCTTTCTTTGAGAGAACTCAACCTCGAGTTCAACTTAGCGACTTGAAATCTTCCAGCCCAATCAAACAAATACTTTGAATACTTTTGACGTTGGATCTTCACCATATCTACAAATCTGTAATCTTTCAAAATATGCATCTTCTCTTCATACTTTAGCTTGTTAACAGTATCAATCAACATTGGACATGGTGAATAAATATAATCTACACCAAGAAGGTCGGATTTATCAGGAACATTGCATGATTCAATTTGCTTAATTGTTGTATCTTCCTTCTTGTCTTCAACAATCTTTTGTTCTATTTTTCCTCCAATCCTTTGTTCTTCACGATTGGGTGTAGCTTTTCTTGAACGAACTCCAATTTTACCTGTTTGACTTGTAAATACAAATACATTGTGTAGTTCATCATAAAATCCATTGACACTACGTTGCCATGGTCGCCCAAGCAACAAGTGACAATCATCCCGTTCACACACATCGCATATAACTTCAGCCTTGTACTTGTTATGAATAAAAAACAAAACTCGACAAGTCTTAGTAATTTCATAAACTACTCCTGCTCCACTGAGACCCTCAGTCGTATAAGGCGATTCATGATCTTCAGTTGATAAATTAAAATATTCCACCAAACGAGTACTCATAAAATTTGTGAAGGTATCATCTATAGCCAAACGACATACCTTGTTGTTGATGGAGCACTCGGTGTGAAATCTGTTAACAATACGCTTTAATTTTCGAGGACCTGGCACAATACGCTCAACAGGACTGTCATGGCTAACTCCACGTACATGATTCCTGCCAGCAAGGGACTCCCTAGTGCAAAATTTTGCACATAGATTACCCTCCTTGTAATCATCGTCAACAAGGGCTTCGTATCCACCTTCCAAAGCAATAGTTGAGAGTGGCCAATCCATGCTCTGATACCACTTGACGCAGACTAGAAGCAAAATAAAGTCAAACGACGTTCTTAGATAGGTAAAAGAGATCTCAAAAGCTTAGAAACTCGAAATTATAATTCAGAAGGGAAAAACTGTCTTTGCCCGTAGGCTACATGCTGCTTAAATAGCAGAAAACCCTAATTACTGCCAAAAATAGTAAAAAATAAAAATATCCCAAAACCCTGCCACTAACTAAGGACGAGATTCTAAGACAGTCCCAATTTGCGGAATCGCAAAAGGAGTTGTCAATCTCGAGTTATTACGCGATAAACTATTACCAAAAATAGTAAAGAAAACAGAAAAACTGCCATTTGACACCCTAAACGATCTCGGATTGCTGAAAACTGACGTTGGCAAGCGCCGTTGTTTCTGTCTAGCGATTCTGCATCAAATAAGGGTGTACACAGTTTGAACGGGTCACGTCGGTTCTGCGTCAGTCTCCTCTTCTTCGAAAGAGCTCGGGCCCGAGCTATCTTCTGGGTACAGCGGCACATCGTCATGGAACTCGTACAGATCAGCTACATTGAAACTCTTGGAAATTCCCATGCTTTCCGGCAAGTCAACAACATATGCGTTGTCATTGATCCTCTTCGCGATCTTGTAAGGCCCATTCTTCTTCGGCTTTAACTTGCTGTAAGTACCCAAAGGAAATCTTTCCTTGCGCAGGAACACCATTACATTGTAACCTTCTTGGAACACCTTAACCCGACGGTTTTTGTCAGAAGCTCCCTTGTACTTCGCATTCTTAGACTGCAATTCCTTCTGCACCTCCTCATGAACCCTCGTCACCTGCTCGGCCATCTTTTCTGCTGCATCGCTGGAACCTGAAACCTTTGGTAAAGTCACCAAATCAACCATATGACGCGGTGCAGTGATGTAGACAACAGCAAACGGTGACCTCCCAATGGCGGAATGCTCAGCACCGTTATACGCAAATTCTGCCTGTGCCAGAGTAATGTCCCACTGCTTTGGCCTATCCCCACAAATACCAGGCTCTGACACCAGTTGACGCAGTCGGAAAAAGCAAAAGAGACGATCTTCGTCAATCTCCGGAAAGATAAAGAATTCTCAACATGAGAAATTCAGAATTTTATTGATAAAAAGTGAAAAGATGATTTGCCCGAAGGTTACATTGATTAAATAGCCTAAAATAATAAAATCACGAAATTTGCCAAAAATAGAAAAAATTCTAAAACTATCAAATTCAGAAAATATGAGAGATTACGATAAATCTCCAATTTACGGAATTTGATTTGGATTTTCCTACTAAAAGTTATTAGCTAAAGAAATACTGCCAAATATAGTAAAAACGCTGATTTCAGGCCTTAAACGAATGAATCTGAGCATTCTGGGATGGTGCTCGTGACTAGAGTCACGAGTTATGTTCAAAACGCCGTTTGGACTCAGAAACATGTATGGTTCGACCATATATCGAATTCCTTCAATTCTGCCTCTGATTTTCCGTATTGACCGGAACTGCTTTCCTGAATTTGACGATATTTTTAGTAAATTGTGTGCTACATCATACACCCTTTCTTTTAAGTTCAACCTCGAGTTCAACTTAGCTACTTGAAATCTTCAAGCCCAATCAAACAAATACTTTGAATACTTTTGACGTTGGATCTTCACCATATCTACAAATCTGTAATCTTTCAAAATATGCATCTTCTCTTCATACTTCAGCTTGTTAACAGTATCAATCAACATTGGACATGGTGAATAAAAATAATCTACTCCAAGAAGGTCGGATTTTTCAGGAACATTGCATGATTCAATTTGCTTAATTGTTGTATCTTCCTTCTTGTCTTCCACAATCTTATGTTCTATTTCTCCTCCAATCTTTTGTTCTTCACGATTGGGTGTAGCTTTTCTTGAACGAACTCCAATTTTATCTGTTTGACTTGTAAATACAAATACATTGTGTAGTTCATCATAAAATCCATTGACACTACGTTGCCATGGTCGCCCAAGCAACAAGTGACAATCATCCAGTTCACACACATCGCATATAACTTCAGCCTTGTACTTGTTATGAATAAAAAACAAAACTCGACAAGTCTTAGTAATTTCAGAAACTACTCCTGCTCCATTGAGACCCTCAGTCGTATAAGGCGATTCATGATCTTCAGTTGATAAATTAAAATACTCCACCAAACGAGTACTCATAAAATTAGTGAAGGTATCATCTATATCCAAACGACATACCTTGTTGTTGATGGAGTACTCGGTGTGAAATCTGTTAACAATACGCTTCAATTTTCGAGGACCTGGCACAATACGCTCAACAGGACTGTCATGGCTAACTCCACGTACATGATTCCTGCCAGCAAGGGACTCCCTAGTGCAAAATTTTGCACATTGGTTACCCTCCTTGTGATCATCGTCAACAAGGGCTTCGTATCCACCTTGCAAAGCAGTAGTTGAGCGTGGCCAAATCATGCTCTGATACCACTTGACGCATACTAGAAGCAAAAGAAATTCAAACGACGTTCTTAGATGGGTAAAAGAGATCTCAAAAGCTGAGAAAATCGAAATTATAATTCAGAAGGGAAAAACTGTCTTTGCCCGTAGGCTACATGCTGCTTAAATAGCAGAAAACCCTAATTACTGCCAAAAATAGTAAAAAATAAAAATATCCCAAAACCCTGCCACTAACTAAGTACGAGATTCTAAGACAGTCCCAATTTGCGGATCGCAAAAGGAGTTGTCAATCTCGAGTTATTACGCGATAAACTATTACCAAAAATAGTAAAGAAAACAGAAAAACTGCCATTTGACACCCTAAACAATCTCGGATCGCCGAAAACTGACGTTAGCAAGCGCCTCCGCTTGGTTGTTTCTGTCTAGCGATTCTTCATCAAATAAGGGTGTACCCATCCATAACGGGTAACGTCGGTTCTGCGTCAGTCTCCTCTTCTTCAAAAGAGCTCGGGCCCGAGCTATCTTCTGGTTACAGCGGCACATCGTCATGGAACTCGTACAGATCAGCTACATTGAAACTCTTGGAAATTCCCATGCTTTCCGGCAAGTCAACAATATATGCGATGTCATTAATCCTCTTCCCGATCTTGTAAGGCCCGTACTTCTTCGGCTTTAACTTGCTGTAAGTACCCACTGGAAATCTCTCCTTGCGCAGGAGCACCATTACATCTTCACCTTCTTGGAACACCTTAACCCGACAGTGTTTGTCAGCAGCTCCCCTGTACTTCGCATTCTTGGACTGCAATGCCTTCTGCACCTCCTCATAAACCCTCGTCACCTGCTCGGTCATCTTTTCTGCTGCATCGCTGGAACCCGAAACCTTTGGTAAAGTCACCAAATCAACAATATGACGCGGTGCAGTGATGTAGACAACAGCAAACGGTGACCTCCCAATGGCGGAATGCTCAGCACTGTTATATGCAAATTCTGCCTGTTCCATAGCAATGTCCCACTGCTTTAGCCTATCCCCACAAATACAAGGCTCTGATACCACTTGACGCAGTCGGAAAACGCAAAAGAGACGATCTTCGTCAATCTCCGGAAAGATAAAGAATTCTCAACATGAGAAATTCAGAATTTTATTGATAATAAGTGAAAAGATGATTTGCCCGAAGGTTACAGTGATTAAATAGCCTAAAATAATAAAATCACGAAATTTGCCAAAAATAGAAATAATTTTAAAACTATCAAATTAATAAAATATGAGAGATTACGAGAAATCTCCAATTTACGGAATTTGATATGGATTTTCCTACTAAAAGTTATTAGCTAAAGAAATACTGCCAAATATAGTAAAAACGCTGATTTCAGGCCTTAAACGAACGAATCCGAGCATTCTGGGATGGTGCTCGTGACTAGAGTCACGAGTTATGTTCAAAACGCCGTTTGGACTCAGAAACATGTATGGTTCGACCATATATCAAATTCCTTCAATTCTGCCTCTGATTTTCCGTATTGACCGGAACTGCTTTCCTCAATTTGACGATATTTCCAGTAAATTGTGTCCTACATCATACACCCTTTCTTTGAGAGAACTCAACCTCGAGTTCAACTTAGCTATTTGAAATCTTCCAGCCCAATCAAACAAATACTTTGAATACTATTGAGGTTGGATCTTCACCATATCTACAAATCTGTAATCTTTCAAAATATGCATCTTCTCTTCATACTTTACCTTGTTAACAGTATCAATCAACATTGGACATGGTGAATAAAAATAATCTACTCCAAGAAGGTCGGATTTTTCAGGAACATTGCATGATTTAATTTGCTTAATTGTTGTATCGTCCTTCTTGTCTTCCACAATCTTCTGTTCTATTTTTCCTCCAATCTTTTGTTCTTCACGATTGGGTGTAGCTTTTCTTGAACGAACTCCAATTTTACCTGTTTGACTTGTAAATACAAATACATTGTGTAGTTCATCATAAAATCCATTGACACTACGTTGCCATGGTCGCCCAAGCAACAAGTGACAATCATCCAGTTCACACACATCGCATATAACTTCAGCCTTGTACTTGTTATGAATAAAAAACAAAACTCGACAAGTCTTAGTAATTTCAGAAACTACTCCTGCTCCATTGAGACCCTCAGTCGTATAAGGCGATTCATGATCTTTAGTTGGTAAAATAAAATACTCCACCAAACGAGTACTCATAAAATTAGTGAAGGTATCATCTATAGCCAAACGACATACCTTGTTGTTGATGGAGCACTCGGTGTGAAATTTGTGAACAATACGCTTCAATTTTTGAGGACCTGGCACAATACGCTCAACAGGACTGTCATGGCTAACTCCACGTACATGATTCCTGCCAGCAAGGGACTCCCTAGTGCAAAATTTTGCACATATGTTACCCTCCTTGTGAGCATCGTCAACAAGGGCTTCGTATCCACCTTCCAAAGCAGTAGTTGAGCGTGGCCAATCCATGCTCTGATACCACTTGACGCAGACTAGAAGCAAAAGAAAGTCAAACGACGTTCTTAGATAGGTAAAAGAGATCTCAAAAGCTGAGAAACTCGAAATTATAATTCAGAATGGAAAACTGTCTTTGCCCGTAGGCTACATGCTGCTTAAATAGCAGAAAACCCTAATTACTGCCAAAAATAGTAAAAAATAAAAATATCCCAAAACCCTGCCACTAACTAAGGACGAGATTCTAAGACAGCCCCAATTTGCGGAATCGCAAAAGGAGTTGTCAATCTCGAGTTATTACGCGATAAACTATTACCAAAAATATTAAAGAAAAAACAAACTGCCATTTGACACCCTAAACGATCTCGGATCGCCGAAAACTGACGGTTGTTGTCTAGCGATTCTTCATCAAATAAGGGTGTACCCATCCTGAACGGGTCACGTCGGATCTGCGTCAGTCTCCTCTTCTTCGAAAGAGCTCGGGCCCGAGCTATCTTCTGGGTACAGCGGCACATCGTCATGGAACTCGTACAGATCAGCTACACTGAAACTCTTGGAAATTCCCATGCTTTCCGGCAAGTCAACAACATATGCGTTGTCATTGATCCTCTTCGCGATCTTGTAAGGCCCATTCTTCTTCGGCTTTAACTTGCTGTAAGTACCCACAGGAAATCTTTCCTTGCGCAGGAACACCATTACATCGTAACCTTCTTGGAACACCTTAACCCGACGGCTATTGTCAGAAGCTCCCTTGTACTTCGCATTCTTAGACTGCAATTCCTTCTGCACCTCCTCATGAACCCTCGTCACCTGCTCGGCCATCTTTTCTGCTGCATCGCTGGAACCTGAAACCTTTGGTAAAGTCATCAAATCAACCATATGACGCGGTGCAGTGATGTAGACAACAGCAAACGGTGACCTCCCAATGGCGGAATGCTCAGCACTGTTATATGCAAATTCTGCCTGTGCCAGAGTAATGTCCCACTGCTTTGGCCTATCCCCACAAATACCAGGCTCTGATACCACTTGACGCAGTCGGAAAACGCAAAAGAGACGATCTTTGTCAATCTCCGGAAAGTTAAAGAATTCTCAACATGAGAAATTCAGAATTTTATTGATAATAAGTGAAAAGATGATTTGCCCGAAGGTTACAGTGATTAAATAGCCTAAAATAATAAAATCACGAAATTTGCCAAAAATATAAATAATTCTAAAACTATCAAATTCAGAAAATATGAGAGATTACGAGAAATCTCCAATTTAAGGAATTTGATTTGGATTTTCCTACTAAAAGTTATTAGCTAAAGAAATACTGCCAAATATAGCACAAAACGCTGATTTCAGGCCTTAAACGAACGAATCCGAGCATTCTGGGATGGTGCTCGTGACTAGAGTCACGAGTTATGTTCAAAACGCCGTTTGGACTCAGAAACATGTATGGTTCGACCATATATCGAATTCCTTCAATTCTACCTCTGATTTTCCGTATTGACCGGAACTGCTTTCCTTAATTTGACGATATTTCCAGTAAATTGTGTCCTACATCAGTCACCCTTTCTTTGAGAGAACTCAACCTCGAGTTCAACTTAGCGACTTGAAATCTTCCAGCCCAATCAAACAAATACTTTGAATACTTTTGACGTTAGATCTTCACCATATCTACAAATCTGTAATCTTTCAAAATATGCATCTTCTCTTCATACTTCAGCTTGTTAACAGTATCAATCAACATTGTACATGGTGAATAAAAATAATCTACTCCAAGAAGGTCGGATTTTTCAGGAACATTGCATGATTCAATTTGCTTAATTGTTGTATCTTCCTTCTTGTCTTCCACAATCTTCTGTTCTATTTTTCCTCCAATCTTTTGTTCTTCACGATTGGATGTAGATTTTCTTGAACGAATTCCAATTTTACCTGTTTGACTTGTAAATACAAATACATTGTGTAGTTCATCATAAAATCCATTGACACTACGTTGCCATGGTCGCCCAAGCAACAAGTGACAATCATCCAGTTCACACACATCGCATATAACTTCAGCCTTGTACTTGTTATGAATAAAAAACAAAACTCTACAAGTCTTAGTAATTTCAGAAACTACTCTTGCTCCATTGAGACCCTCAGTCGTATAAGGCGATTCATGATCTTCAGTTGATAAATTAAATTACTCCACCAAACGAGTACTCATAAAATTAGTGAAGGTATCATCTATAGCTAAACGACATACCTTGTTGTTGATGGAGCACTCGGTGTGAAATCTGTTAACAATACGCTTCAATTTTCGAGGACCTGGAACAATACGCTCAACAGGACTGTCATGGCTAATTCCACGTACATGATTCCTTCCATCAAGGGACTCCCTAGTGCAAAATTTTGCACATAGGTTACCCTCCTTGTGATCATCGTCAACAAGGGATTCGTATCCACCTTGCAAAGCAGTAGTTGAGCGTGGCCAATCCATGCTCTTATACCACTTGACGCAGACTAGAAGTAAAAGAAAGTCAAACGACGTTCTTAGATAGGTAAAAGAGATCTCTAAAGCTGAGAAACTCAAAATTATAATTCAGAAAGGAAAAACTGTCTTTGCGCGTAGGCTACATGCTGCTTAAATAGCAGAAAACCCTAATTACTGCCAAAAATAGTAAAAAATAAAAATATCTTCAAAACCCCGCCACTAACTAAGGACGAGATTCTAAGACAGTCCCAATTTGCGGAATCGCAAAAGGAGTTGTCAATCTCGAGTTATTACGCGATAAACTATTACCAAAAATAGTAAAGAAAACAGAAAAATTGCCATTTGACACCCTAAACGATTTCGGATTGCCGAAAACTGACGTTGGCTGTCTAGCGATTCTGCATCAAATAATGGTGTACCCATCCTGAACGGGTCACGTCGAATCTGAGTCAGTCTCCTCTTCTTCGAAAGAGCTCGGCCCCGAGCTATCTTCTGGGTACAGCGGCACATCGTCATGGAACTCGTACAGATCAGCTACATTGAAACTCTTGGAAATTCCCATGCTTTCCGGCAAGTCAACAATATATGCGTTGTCATTAATCCTCTTCGCGATCTTGTAAGGCCCATACTTCTTCGGCTTTAACTTGCTGTAAGTACCCACAGGAAATCTCTCCTTGCGCAGGAACACCATTACATCGTCACCTTCTTGGAACACCTTAACCCGACGGTTTTTGTCAGCAGTGATAACTCTCTTTTAGGAGTTATTATTATAATTTCTTGGTACTTGTATTAGTCTTATTTCACATGATTTATATGTTATATTTGCACAAATATGTGAAATTGACGATTTATAAGCCAAAGAGTGAAAAGTTGTGTTTCTAGCCTATTTGTGCATGTTTTCTCTCATATTTGCTATGATAATTGCACGGGGTGTTTAGTTTTTTAGTATCTCAGGTAAAATAGGTGCATTGGAGCTTATGAGATGCTTGGATATGCTTGAAATTGAGCTAGATGAAGAGGAGAAAAGGAGACGCACAAACGAAGAAAAGTTGGAAAAGTCACACAGGACCAGCCTGCACTCTTTTCGATGCCCAGGAAAATCTACAAATAATTTTGGAGCAAGGCTTGCGGCATTGGAAAGTAGACATCCGTAGCTTTCCAACGATATATGGTAGGCCCAAAGAAGAGTCCGTATGAGGGAGATACAACCCTCGCAAAATCAGCAAATAATTCTGTACGGGAATTACAAAGTAGAGGGGCTGAAGTGCAATTTCGGTTAGTTTTCATTAACAAGCGTGCCCAGCTTGTAAAAAACGGGCAGAGAAGACCTAATAGGAGATTATGCAGGTACGGGAGCCATTGGAGAGCACCTAGGAGCTTGGGGATTGCACGGATTCGCCAAAGCTTTGGCGATTTCATCGTTTGATTCTTCTCTTACACTCTCTTTATCATTCTATGGAGAATACTTGTGATTTTGGCATAACAATGAGTAGCTAATTTCTTTGTTAGGCTCTATGGAGAGCCTAGGGTTATGACTTAGACTTATTTTCCGGATTTTGTTGATTGATTCATGCGTTTGATCCAATTAATGTTTATATTTCTTCATCTTGTATTGTGAATCCGTAAGCTAAGGCTATTGACACGTGTTAGTGATGAATGGAATGACTATGTTAGATGAAGATGATGAACTAGTTGAATTCATAGCTTAATGTTACAAACTAATTGATTAGAAATCATGATCTAGGCTTAATTCTTAGAAACAAGGGAGTCGCGAACCGGAGTTGTTAGTGAACTAGGTGAGTGCTCGACAGAGACTTAACCCGGTTACGAATAAGATCATGTTTTTATTCCCGAATCATTGAGACCGATAGGTGAGATGAATAGGAGTAGTCATGTGTGGGTAGATTCGGTTGAACTAGTTAGGTGAGTGAATCGGTGGATCGACAGGACCCGGTGAACGAAGTTGACTAGCCAGCTAGAACGTAACGGTAGATGGAGGTGGACCGACAGGACCCAAATTAAACTGTTACGTAAAATTACATGAGATCGACAGAAGATTGTAAGTGCTATTACCCGGCATAATCAGTTAGTGAGTAATGTGTTTCAATACAAACTCCGGAACTGTCTAAAGACCCTAGGTGATTCATAGATCGCCTAGTTTTCTCCATACTTTGATTAAATTCTTTTAATTGAAAACACTGAAATATTGTCTCTACATTCATTTTATTCAGTCGCTTGTTTGTGGGCGACGAACATTCAAACTCAAACGACTTCTTACCGGTTACTTAGGTATCTTCTAATTGATTCTTAATTAGCTAGTAGTCGTCTATTTCCCTTGGGTTCGATACTCGGAGTCGTAAAATACTCCACTTTTACTACTTTACCGTGCACTTGCGTATACACGTAAGAAATCGTGTCAAGTTTTTGGCGCCGTTGCCGGGGAATTAAACGGTTTATTAGTTTAGTTAAAAATTAATTTAGGATACTTCTTTTATTTTCTTTTTGTTACTATCTGTTTACCTCACGGGTGTGCTAGTGTTGTTTTCTCAGGTAGCGATGGTGGAAGGACAAGGGCAGATTAGCCTCACCACAGAGCAGCTACAATCTTTGGTGGCTGAAGCTGTAGAGAAAGCACTGGCAGCAGCATCTATACCGCGCCCGACCTCAATGCCATATAATCGATCAGGGAAAGCAATAATCCAGGCATTTGAGGCGGATCTTAAAGGAAGGGAGACAGCAATTGTGGTGCCACCAATTCAGGCAGAAACCTTCTGTCTCAAGGTGGGCACAATTCAATTTGCTCAGGACCAGTGCACTTTTGCTGGGACAGACGAGGAAGACCCACATGCATTCATTGGGAGATTTCAGAGCCACTGTGGGCTAATCCGTTATAGTGGGGTCACTTCCGAATCAATAAAACTGATGCTCTTCCATCATTGCCTCAAGGGAGCTGCTATGGATTGGCTGAATTCATTGCCATCCAACTCAATCAAGACATGGGAAGACTGTGCCTCCCAGTTCATGAGTAAATTCTTTCCCATCTCACGCATGATTCAGCTGCAGAACGAGATTTGGTCATTCAGGAAAAAGCAACATGAATCCATGGTCAAAGCATGGGATCGTCTCAACTTATTGCTACGCAAATGCCCGAACCATGGCATTGCAAAAAGCCAGATCATACAGGTCTTCTATGATGCACTTGAAATGCTTGACAAAGAAAAGATTGATAGAGAATTTGGGGGCAGTTTCTTGTTCAAATGTGATGTTGACGGTGCATATGAGTAAATGAGACGTGTGGTTGAGCAAGAGGAGAGCTGGGATTATGAGCACCAACAAAAAGAACCGATGAAGCATAGCTCAGTGGCATATAGCACGGTTCAGGTGAATGCGGTACAGGTAGTGCATGAAGCAAATGTTTCAGAGATGCATCAGCAGCAGCCAGTACCACCATTAGAGTTGACCGATATGACAGGGATAATAAAGACGATGGCTCAGCACATGGCAGACATGTCCACACAGGTCAGCTCTGTAGCAATCGCACTTCAATTTGCTCAAGCAGAAATAAAAGATCTAAAGGAACAACTTGAACAAAGGGCACTGGGTAGTATTGTTGACACTTCATAGGGACAGGCTCAAGCCATCACCACTCGAAGTGGTATTGCACTTACAGATCCTCCATATCCGAGTCATGCCAGAGCGGAAGCCTCAAAGGCGAAGGAACATGAAGTCTTCGATTCTGAGAAGACACCTGTCATGATCCCCCAATCAAAGGGCATGATTCACCAGGATGCAGAGAAATCTACCGAGGTACCACTTCCATCTTCTCCTTCTTCTTCAGAACTACCATTTCCATTACGTACTAGGAAGAAGAAGGATGATTTTGAGGAATACAAGCGTTTTTTGAATGTCTTCTCTAAACTGCATATCAATATCCCATTGATTGAGGCACTTCAAAAGATGACTAAGTATGCTCGATTTATTAAAGATGCAGTTCTTGGAAAGAAAGGGGTGGATGAATTTCAGAGAGTAAGCTTAAATGAACAGGTTAGTTCATGTGTTTTGCATGGGTTACCTAAGAAAAAGAAGGATCCAGGTAGCTTTGTCATTGAGGCTAAATTGGGTGATTCCTACACTGGAAGAGCTCTCTGTGATCTCGGAGCGAGCGTGAATTTGATGCCGTTGTCGGTATTCAAAAAGTTAGGTGTGGGGGAGCCCCCGTAAACCTGGATAACACTCCAATTTGCAGACAAGTCATCTAAGAAAGCATGTGGGATGGTTAAAGATGTGCTAGTGAGGGTCGGAAGTCTGATCATTCCGGCTGATTTTTTTATATTGGATATGCCAGTAGGTGATGTTCCGCTAATTCTGGGTAGGCCATTCCTGGCAACTGGTCGTACTCTCATTGACGTAGAGAATGGCGAACTGATTATGAGGGTACATGATGACATGGAGACTTTTCGGGTCTTCAAACCGTCACCCCAGTGTTCATGGGAGTATCAACCAGGTGTGCCATTTGCTGTACAAGTGAAGCGCCAAATCCCAGAGTTATCGCAAGGGGATCCACCTGACTACTGGGTAAGAAAAAAGCCATCAGCGGTGCACGCACATGAAGCAGTGCTTCAAATCCAACACCGGAACGCTAAGCTGGAAGCGGCACAATGTGCCAGACCACCCTCGTGAGGTGGCAGAGGTAACTGGGTCGGGCCGTCGACCGTAAATTACAGGCGCTTGTTGGGAGGCAACCCAACGTACTTTTATGCTTTAGTATAGATAGTGTGTTTTAAATAGTGTCGTGTGTGTTCTTCATATTATATAGTTTATCTAAGAGGCGAGAGAGTGAGAATCTCATGTTTGAAATGAGTCTCTACAGGTTACAGGGTGAAGACGCGGTCCGGACTCCCCTTCTTGATGCGTGAAAAGAGGAAACGCAGAGAAACCGAGAAAGCGACATAATGATCACGAAATTTGAGGTCAGGAATTCTGAAGTTTACTCCGGAAAGTTTGAAGTCACTATTGCGAAATCAGAACGTGCGCGAAACGAGCTTTCCGACGGTATGTAATATGCGTGCATCGGAGTCCAAAGACGTAATCTAGAAGACAAACGAAGCGAAAAAAAAAATCTGGAGTCAGGGGTGTTCGCACGAACACTCCCTGTGTTCGCACGAACACCAGCCCCTCAAAACGGCTCTGCCCGAAATTACGAACAAAAAAAGGGGCTCACACGAACGGACAACTTCGTCCTCGTTCATCCACAAACAAATCCAACAGCCCCCCTCAATCAAACCCTCCCTCACTGCAACCCGACGCCCTCAGATCCGTTCCGAATTTCCGGCGTGTCCCTCGATTTCCCGTCGTGTCTCCGGCGACTCCTCTCACTCCGGCGACCACCAGAAGCACCACCCTCTCTCCCACCCGACAACTATCTCACCACAAAGCCACCACCTGTTAACCGTCCCAATCAACCCAGCCGCCGGCAGCCATTAAATCCGGCGGCTTGCTTCTTTCCCGATCAAGAAGAACTCAAGAACCCCACCATCCACCATCAATTCCGACCACGCAACCACCATTCACTCCCGTCGAATCAGAACCCCAATTAAACCCAGCCCCGCCTCTCTCTATGCATCAACCGAACCTACTTTCTCCCAGAACAAAGCATCACTGGGTTTGATCTCTTTCTCTCCTCTGCGTCGTGTAGAACTCTTGAATGATTAATGATTTCTCTGTTGCTGCCGGGTTTGTTTCCGCTGCTTGGCTTCGATTGTTTGCTGGTTCTGTTCTTGCGACCTTTCTCTTCTCTCTTTTCTCTGTTCTGAATTCATTCTGCGCTTCTCCTCTCTTCTCTGATCTGCTTTGTTTTGCTTCTGATCTTGGTTTCTGGGTTCTTCTTGCCGCTGCTTCTTCTGTGATTGAGCTCTGCTTTTGATCGGACATTGGTGGCTGCTGCTAGTGATGGTGATTTGCAGATTGATTTCTGGATTATGGGTCAGTTATTGAGGAGTTCGGTGTTCGGTTTATTAGGCGGTATTGATGGTGATTTCAATCGAGGATTGGGTACGGTACAGTGGTGGGTTTGGTGATCTGAATTTGATTTCAGTAGCTTAGTTATGGTTGCTGGGTTCTATTGGGTGGAGATGGTGAACAGGTTGTGGTCTGTGTCTCTGCTTTGTCGTGGCTAAGGAATGATTATGGTGGTGGTTTGTTGGTGAGTTTATGTCATAGGCAATAAAGGAGATGTAGCTTGGGTTGAAGGTAGCAGTGGTCTGGTGATTGTTATTGAGGTGGATGTTGGTCTTGGTGGAATTGGGAGTGCAGGTCTGATGGTTGTAGGAAGGTTAGTTTGATTAGGTAGTTATGCAGGTGGGTTTAATTTGACTGGTGGTTAATTTATGGAGGAATTGGGTTGTGGTGATTGTTTAGGTGAATAGGCAGTGGGTTAATTTGGTGGTCAATTGGTTTTGCAGGTGGTTATGGTCGTGGCTCAGAATGGTATTGGGTTGTTGAGATTGGCAGCGGCCATGGGTCTTCAGGTGGAGGATTCGGTGAATTTTGGTTCAGGTTGATAGTTGGTAATGGAATTGGTGATTGAATTGGTGAGTTGTGGATTTCAGGTTGTAGGCAGGTTATGGTGATGGTAGTTGGGTGATTTAGGAGATGGTACTTTCAGTTGGGTTTGTAGGTCATGTGCAGAGTGTTTTCAAATTGGAGAAGGAAATTCATGAAGGTAATCTTGGCGTTCATAGCTACAAACTTTAAAGGAACAACAAATATTGGTAGCCATAATTCAAAAAAAAAAAAAAAAAAAAAAAAAAAAAAAAAAAAAACAAGAAATTGACGAAGCCATCTACCCCGGTGTGCTACTTGCACACTCGACCGTTACGGGAGCTCACATCACGAGTCCGGGGATTCTTCGTTCCTTCTTTTCGTCAGCAGCAATTGATCAGTCGACCCCGGTGTTTCACACACTCGACCGCAAGGGAGCTTGCATTGTTCTGGACAATGTTTGGTTGGGGGAATTTTATTGCTATCTCAGCCAGCATCTATCGGATTTCGTCCCCGACTTTGTGTCGGTTGTGAGTATTATTTTCTCTCTTTTTACTTACCGTTTAGGCACATCGTACTTGCCCTAGGATTTTATTTTTATAATTCTAGGGAATTACTTGAGTACTTGCTTATTTTCGGTACACACAACATGTTCATGTGCACGTAGCTTGAATTATCTCTAAATTTATTGTAGATACCTTCTTGTGCCGTGACTTTGACTCCGACTAGAATCACCGCTCCTCAAATTTGAATGCTGAGTCTTCTTGGTTGATCTCTAAATTCGTTGAGGACAACGAAGCGCTCAAGTGTGGGGGGGATTTTTAGCTATTTGCTAGCCGTGTCCGTGTCTGCATCGCCAATTACATGTAGATTAGATTGTCGTATTGTGTGTCAATGTCGTACATGTAGTCCGAGTCGTATTTAAATATATTGTTGTATTGTGCTTAGTTTTAGTGTAGTTTATGTTTAATATTGCACGTTTTCTTATTTGAGTCTACCTACCCTGTCGAATGTCTTGTGTAGTTTCGTTCGTGTCGGCTTGCATGTAGTGTAGGAATTATATGAAAAAAACAAAAATTAAAAAAACGGGAAAATTTTGAGAAAAGGGCAATCGAAAGAGGCTAAAATTTGATAAATCGCGAAGTGTGAGGATTTTAGGCGTAGAGCATGATTTGCGACCGAGAGTGACGACGTGAGTCCCTCCTAGTAGGTATAGAGAGACTTTCTTTACGGGAGTGCCTACCTATTTTTAACACTTACGTGATTTTCAAAGCCAAAGTGTGTGCCTATTTTCTTACAAGAGTTGAGCTAGGTGTGAGCTAAACAAGCCGAACATCCATGTGTACGTCTTAGGTAGTCGCCAACCGCCTCGCAGTGTCACACGAAACAGCTGTGCGAGGACGTGTATTAGAGCACTCACTGCTTTTAGAACTCACCTTGTAGGACCATTAGACGCCCCAATTTGAACCTTGGATTCTTGCTAGCCTTCGGACCTAGGGTGACGATTCTTGGCCTTCATCACAAATTGATTAGAATCACCACTTTAGTGCGTCACGAGGGGGTTGTGTATTTGAGGGGGTTCGATGAGGGAGTGATTATACAATTCGTTGAGTTCGACATCTCGCTTGCACGTCATTGATTATCTACGAGGGGATGCGAGGGTGAGTGAGTAGGCTTGCGCACTTCGGTGTGGCGGTGTTCCATGCCACTACATCATGGACACAGTTGTGGAGAGCCGTGAGTGCGTGAATCTAATACGCACGGAATTGGGTTGGGAGAACTTAATTGGTGGGACGTGCTAGGTACCGGTTTTGATTACTTTGGTGTAGGAGGATCGGTTGAATTAGGCACGAGATACATTCATCTTCGGGACTACTTGAGAGGGGATATGGTTACATTTGAGTGTGGGGGTGTCGACTTTTGACTCCGGACATTGAGTGTGAGCTTGCGACGACTCCACTCCCACACATGTACTTCATTGATTTTGCGGCTTGGATTTGACATGGACTTTGGTTGAGTTAGGAGGAGATGATATTTTTATGTGATATTCATTCATCGATTTAAGTGTTTCCTTCTCCTAGCATATTTGATTAGTATTTGAAGACCACTCGGATATCATTGTTGGATTGTGATGGTATTTTGAGAGAATTGTGAAAAAAAAAGAAAAAAAAACAGAAAATAAAGAAAATGAAAAAATGAGAGAAAAAGAAAAAAGGAGAGATGAAATAAAGTTTGAGTTGGAATTGAATTGAAATGCGTGGTGGAGCTACTTTGACGACGACGGTTCACGTTTCATGCACGACAAACGACGATGGCCACGAAGATCACTAGTGTACCGGGGTTTGAGGGAATTGAGGGCCGCAGGTGGTGAGCTTTGGGTTTTGGTTCCTATCATCGTGGTGAGGGTGTGTGAGATGTGGGGATTTGATGTGAGAATGTGACGCTTAGGACTTGATTTTGACGAGATTATCTTTATGTCCCTAAGCCTCATCATGTGAAAACCGTTAGCGGATTAGGAGCTCGGACCTTGGATGTGGCTTTTCCTAGCGTAGTCTCTTATTTCGTGGCACACGCGAAGAGGTAGCGTACTCTTGTACTTAGTAAAGTTAGGCTTTCCATACTAACTAGGGGAGAGTCTCGTTGTCGAGTTTTTTCAGCTCATGCTTTGTTCCTAGGATTCTCATCACTTCATGATACCCGATTTAAGTCAATGGAGATTGCCCGATCTCAATCAAAAAGATAAGAATTGTGTTTTGTGTATATATGTGTTTGTGTAGGATCGAGTCGTAGTTTGCATTTGCATCATATTGTTGCATTGAGTCTTGTGTCGTTTGCGTCTTGAGTCGGCTAGTAAAGAGTGGTTTTACTCGGGACGAGCAAAAGGTAAGTGTGGGGGTATTTGATAACTCTCTTTTATGAGTTATTATTATACTTTCTTAGTACTTGTATTAGTCTTATTTCACATGATTTATATGTTATATTTGCACAAATATGTGAAATTGACGATTTATAAGCCAAAGAGTGAAAAGTTGTGTTTCTAGCCTATTTGTGCATGTTTTCTCTCATATTTGCTATGATAATTGCACGGGGTGTTTAGTGTTGTGTACCTCAGGTAAAAGAGGTGCATTGGAGCTTATGAGATGCTTGGATATGCTTGGAATGGAGCTAGATGAAGAGGAGAAAAGGAGACGCACAAACGAAGAAAAGTTGGAAAAGTCACACAGGACCAGCCTGCACTCTTTTCGGTGCCCAGGAAAATCTACAAAGCATTTTGGAGCAAGGCTTGCGTCATTGGAAAGTAGACATCCGTAGCTTTCCAACGATATATGGTAGGCCCAAAGAAGAGTCCGTATCAGGGAGATACAGCCCGCGCAAAATCAGCAAATAATTCTGTCCGGGAATTACAAAGTAGAGGGGCTGAAGTGCAATTTCGGTTAGTTTTCATTAAAAAGCTTGCCCAGCTGGTAAAAAGCGGGTAGAGAAGACCTAATAGGAGACTATGCACGTACGGGAGCCATTGGAGAGCACCTAGGAGCTTGGGTATTGCACGGATTCGCCAAAGCTTTGGCGATTTCATCGTTTGATTCTTGTCTTACACTCTCTTTATCATTCTATGGAGAATACTTGTGATTTTGGCATAACAATGAGTAGCTAATTTCTTTGTTAGGCTCTATATAGAGCCTAGGGTTATGACTTAGACTTATTTTCCGGATTTTGTTGATTGATTCATGCGTTTGATCCAATTAATGTTTATATTTCTTCATCTTGTATTGTGAATCCGTAAGCTAAGGCTATTGACACGTGTTAGTGATGAATGGAATGACCATGTTAGATGAAGATGATGAACTAGTTGAATTCATAGCTTAATGTTACAAACTAATTGATTAGAAATCATGATCTAGGCTTAATTCTTAGCAACAAGGGAGTCGCGAACCGGAGTTGTTAGTGAACTAGGTGAGTGCTCGACAGAGACTTAACCCGGTTACGAATAAGATCATGTTTTTATTCCCGAATCATTGAGACCGATAGGTGAGATGAATAGGAGTATTCATGTGTGGGTAGATTCGGTTGAACTAGTTAGGTGAGTGAATCGGTGGATCGACGGGACCCGGTGAACGAAGTTGACTAGCCAGCTAGAACGTAACGGTAGATGGAGGTGGACCGACAGGACCCAAAGTAAACTGTTACGTAAAATTACAGGAGATCTACAGAAGATTGTAAGTGCTATTACCCGGCATAATCAGTTAGTGAGTAATGTGTTTTAATACAAATTCCGGAACTGTCTAAAGACCCTAGGTGATTCATAGATCGCCTAGTTTTCTCCATACTTTGATTAAATTATTTTAATTGAAAACACTGAAATATTGTCTCTACATTCATTTTATTCAGTCGCTTGTTTGTGGGCAACGAACATTCAAACTCAAACCACTTCTTACCGGTTACTTAGGTATCTTCTAATTGATTCTTAATTAGCTAGTAGTCGTCTATTTCCCTTAGGTTCAATACTCGGAGGCGTAAAATACTCCACTTTTACTACTTTACCGTGCACTTGCGTATACACGTAAGAAATCGTGTCAAGCAGCTCCCTTGTACTTCGCATTCTTGGACTGCAACCTAAAAACTTTGGTAAAGTCACCAAATCAACCATATGACGCGGTGCAGTGATGTATACAACAGCAAACGGTGACCTCCCAATGGCGGAATGCTCAGCACTGTTATATGCAAATTCAGCCTGTGCCAGAGCAATGTCCCACTGCTTTGGCCTATCCCCACAAATACCAGGCTCTGATACCAGTTGACGCAGTCGGAAAACGCAAAAGAGACGATCTTCTTCAATCTCCGGAAAGATAAAGAGATCTCAACATGAGAAATTCAGAATTTATTGATAATAAGTGAAAAGATGATTTGCCCGAAGGTTACAGTGATTAAATAGCCTAAAATAATAAAATCACTAAATTTGCCGAAAATAGAAATAATTCTAAAACTATCAAATTCAAAAAATATGAGAGATTACGAGAAATCTCCAATTTACGGAATTTGATTTGGATTTTCCTACAAAAATTATTAGCTAAAGAAATACTGCCAAATATAGTAAAAACGCTGATTTCAGGCCTTAAACGAACCAATCCGAGCATTCTGGGATGGTGCTCGTGACTAGAGTCACGAGTTATGTTCAAAACACCGTTTGGACTCAGAATCATGTATGGTTCGACCCTATATCGAATTCCTTCAATTCTACCTCTGATTTTCCGTATTGACCGGAACTGCTTTCCTGAATTTGACAATATTTCCAGTAAATTGTGTCCTACATCAGTCACCCTTTCTTTGAGAGAACTCAACTTCGAGTTCAACTTAGCGACTTGAAATCTTCCAGCCCAATCAAACAAATACTTTGAATACTTTTGACGTTGGATCTTAACCATATCTACAAATCTGCAATCTTTCAAAATATGCATCTTCTCTTCATACTTCAGCTTGTTAACAGTATCAATCAACATTGGACATGGTGAATAAAAATAATGTACTCCAAGAAGGTCGGATTTTTCAGGAACATGGCATGATTCAATTTGCTTAATTGTTGTATCTTCCTTCTTGTCTTCCACAATCTTCTATTCTATTTTTCCTCCAATCTTTTGTTCTTCACGATTGGGTGTAGCTTTTCTTGAACGAACTCCAATTTTACCTGTTTGACTTGTAAATACAAATACATTGTGTAGTTCATCATAAAATCCATTGACACTGCGTTGCCATGGTCGCCCAAGCAACAAGTGACAATCATCCAGTTCACACACATCGCATATAACTTCAGCCTTGTACTTGTTATGAATAAAAAATAAAACTCGACAAGTCTTAGTAATTTCAGAAACTACTCCTGCTCCATTGAGACCCTCAGTCGTATAAGGCGATTCATGATCTTCAGTTGATAAATTAAAATACTCCACCAAACGAGTACTCATAAAATTAGTGAAGGTATCATCTATAGCCAAGACATACCTTGTTGTCGATGGAGCACTCGGTGTGAAATATGTTAACAATACGCTTCAATTTTCGAGGACCTGGCACAATACGCTCAACAGGACTGTCATGGCTAACTCCACGTACATGATTCCTGCCAGCAAGGGACTCCCTAGTGCAAAATTTTGCACATAGGTTACCCTCCTTGTGATCATCGTCAACAAGGGCTTCGTATCCACCTTCCAAAGCAGTAGTTGAGCGTGGCCAATCCATGCTCTGATACCACTTGACGCAGACTAGAAGAAAAAGAAAGTCAAACGACGTTCTTAGATAGGTAAAAGAGATCTCAAAAGCTGAGAAACTCGAAATTATAATTTAGAAGGGAAAAACTGTCTTTGCCCGTAGGCTACATGCTGCTTAAATAGCAGAAAACCCTAATTACTGCCAAAAATAGTAAAAAAAATAAAAATATCGCAAAACCCTGTCACTAACTAAGGACGAGATTCTAAGACAGTCCCAATTTGCGGAATCGCAAAAGGAGTTGTCAATCTCGAGTTATTACGCGATAAACTATTACCAAAAATAGTTAAGAAAACAGAAAAACTGCTAAGTGACACCCTAAACGATCTCGGGTCGCTGAAAACTGACGTTGGCAGCGCTTGGTTGTTTTTGTCTAGCGATTCTACATCAAATAAGGGTGTACCCATCCTGAACGGGTCACGTCGGTTTTGCGTCAGTCTCCTCTTCTTCGAAAGAGCTCGGCCCCGAGCTATCTTCTGGGTACAGCGGCACATCGTCATGGAACTCGTACAGATCAGCTACATTGAAACTCTTGGAAATTCCCATGCTTTCCGGCAAGTCAACAATATATGCGTTGTCATTAATCCTCTTCGCGATCTTGTAAGGCCCATACTTCTTCGGCTTTAACTTGCTGTAAGTACCCACAGGAAATCTCTCCTTGCGCAGGAACACCATTACATCGTCACCTTCTTGGAACACCTTAGCCCGACGGTTTTTGTCAGCAGCTCCCTTGTACTTCGCATTCTTGGACTGCAATGCCTCCTGCACCTCCTCATGAACCCTCGTCACCTGCTCGGCCATCTTTTCTGCTGCATCGCTGGAACCTGAAACCTTTGGTAAAGTCACCAAATCAACCATATGACGCGGTGCAGTGATGTAGACAACAGCAAACGGTGACCTCCCAATGGCGGAATGCTCAGCACTGTTATATGCAAACTCAGCCTGTGCTAGAGCAATGTCCCACTGCTTTGGCCTATCCCCACAAATACCAGGCTCTGATACCAGTTGACACAGTCGGAAAACGCAAAAGAGACGATCTTCGTCAATCTCCGGAAAGATAAAGAATTCTCAACATGAGAAATTCAGAATTTTATTGATAATAAGTGAAAAGATGATTTGCCCGAAGGTTACACTGATTAAATAGCCTAATATAATAAAATAACGAAATTTGCCAAATATAGAAATAATTCTAAAACTATCAAATTCAGAAAATATGAGACATTACGTGAAATATCCAATTTACGGAATTTGATTTGGATTTTCCTACTAAAAGTTATTAGCTAAAGAAATACTGCCAAATATAGTAAAAACGCTGATTTCAGGCCTTAAACTAACGAATCCGAGCATTCTGGGATGGTGCTCGTGACTAGAGTCACGAGTTATGTTCAAAACGCCGTTTGGACTCCGAAACATGTATGGTTCGACCATATATCGAATTCCTTCAATTCTGCCTCTGATTTTCCGTATTCACCGGAACTGCTTTCCTGAATTTGACGATATTTCCAGTAAATTGTGTCCTACATCAGTCACCCTTTCTTTGAGAGAACTCAACCTCGAGTTCAACTTAGCGACTTGAAATCTTCCTGCCCAATCAAACAAATAATTTGAATACTTTTTACGTTAGATCTTCACCATATCTACAAATCTGTAATCTTTCAAAATATGCATCTTCTCTTCATACTTCAGCTTTTTAACAGTATCAATCAACATTGTACATGGTGAATAAAAATAATCTACTCCAAGAAGGTCGGATTTTTCAGGAACATTGCACGATTCAATTTACTTAATTGTTGTATCTTCCTTCTTGTCTTCCACAATCTTCTGTTCTATTTTTCCTCCAATCTTTTGTTCTTCACGATTGGGTGTAGCTTTTCTTGAACGAACTCCAATTTTACCTGTTTGACTTGTAAATACAAATACATTGTGTAGTTCATCATAAAATCCATTGACACTACGTTGCCATGGTCGCCCAAGCAACAAGTGACAATCATCCAGTTCACACACATCGCATATAACTTCAGCCTTGTACTTGTTATGAATAAAAAACAAAACTCGACAAGTCTTAGTAATTTCAGAAACTACTCCTGCTCCATTGAGACCCTCAGTCGTATAAGGCGATTCATGATCTTTAGTTGATAAATTAAAATACTCCACCAAACGAGTACTCATAAAATTAGTGAAGGTATCATCTATAGCCAAACGACATACCTTGTTTTTGATGGAGCACTCAGTGTGAAATATGTTAACAATACGCTTCAATTTTCGAGGACCTGGCACAATACGCTCAACAGGACTGTCATGGCTAACTCCACGTACATGATTCCTGCCAGCAAGGGACTCCCTAGTGCAAAATTTTGCACATAGGTTACCCTCCTTGTGAACATCGTCAACAAGGGCTTCGTATCCTCCTTGCAAAGAAGTAGTTTAGCGTGGCCAATCCATGCTCTGATACCACTTGACGCAGACTAGAAGCAAAAGAAAGTCAAACGACGTTCTTAGATAGGTAAAAGAGATCTCAAAAGCTGAGAAACTCGAAATTATAATTCAGAAGGGAAAAATTTTCTTTGCCCGTAGGCTACATGCTGCTTAAATAGCAGAAAACCCTAATTACTGCCAAAAATAGTAAAAAATAAAAATATCCCAAAACCCTGCCACTAACTAAGGACGAGATTCTAAGACAGTCCCAATTTGTGGAATCGCAAAAGGAGTTGTCAATCTCGAGTTATTACGGGATAAACTATTAAAGAAAACAGAAAAACTGCCATTTGACACCCTAAACGATCTCGGATCGCCGAAAACTGACGTTGACAAGCTCCAAAGGCGCTTGGTTGTTTCTGTCTAGCGATTCTGCATCAAATAAGGGTGTACCCATCCTGAACGGGTCACGTTGGTTCTGCGTCAGTCTCCTCTTCTTCGAAAGAGGTCGGCCCCGAGCTATCTTCTGGGTACAGCGGCACATCGTCATGGAACTCGTACAGATCAGCTACATTGAAACTCTTGGAAATTCCCATGCTTTCAGGCAAGTCAACAATATATGCGTTGTCATTAATCCTCTTCACAATCTTGTAAGGCCCATACTTCTTCGGCTTTAACTTGCTGTAAGTACCTACTGGAAATATCTCCTTGCGCAGGAACAGCATTACATCGTCACCTTCTTGGAAAACCTTAACCCGACGGTGTTTGTCAGCAGCTCCCTTGTACTTCGCATTCTTGGACTGCAATGCCTTCTGCACCTCCTCACGAACCCACGTCACCTGCTCGGCCATCTTTTTCTGCTGCATCTCTGGAACCTGAGACCTTTGGTAAAGTCACCAAATCAACCATATGAAGCGGTGCAGTGATGTAGACAACAGAAAATGGTGACCTACCAATGGCGGAATGCTCAGCACTGTTATATGCAAATTCTGCCTGTGCCAGAACAATGTCCCACTGCTTTGGCCTATCCCCACAAATACCAGGCTCTGATACCACTTTACGCAGTCGGAAAACGTAAAAGAGACGATCTTCGTCAATCTCCGGAAAGATAAAGAATTCTCAACATGAGAAATTCAGAATTTTATTGATAATAAGTAAAAAAGATGATTTGCCCGAAAGTTACAGTGATTAAATAGCCTAAAATAATAAAATCACGAAATTTTCCAAAAATAGAAATAATTCCAAAACTATCAAATTCAGAAAATATGAGAGATTACGAGAAATCTCCAATTTACGGAATTTTATTTGGATTTTCCTACTAAAAGTTATTAGCTAAAGAAATACTGCCAAATATAGTAAAAACGCTGATTTCAGGCCTTAAACGAACGAATGCGAGCATTCTGGGATGGTGCTCGTGACTACAGTCACGAGTTATGTTCAAAACGCAGTTTGGACTCCGAAACATGTATGGTTCGACCATATATCGAATTCCTTCAATTCTGCCTCTGATTTTCCGTATTGACCGGAACTGCTTTCCTGAATTTGACGATATTTCCAGTAAATTGTGTCCTACATCAGTCACCCTTTCTTTGAGAGAACTCAACCTCGAGTTCAACTTAGCGACTTGAAATCTTCCAGCCCAATCAAACAAATAATTTGAATACTTTTTACGTTAGATCTTCACCATATCTACAAATCTGTAATCTTTCAAAATATGCATCTTCTCTTCATACTTCAGCTTGTTAACAGTATCAATCAACATTGTACATGGTGAATAAAAATAATCTACTCCAAGAAGGTCGGATTTTTCAGGACCATTGCACGATTCAATTTACTTAATTGTTGTATCTTCCTTCTTGTCTTCCACAATCTTCTGTTCTATTTTTCCTCCAATCTTTTGTTCTTCACGATTGGGTGTAGCTTTTCTTGAACGAACTCCAATTTTACCTGTTTGACTTGTAAATACAAATACATTGTGTAGTTCATCATAAAATCCATTGACACTACGTTGCCATGGTCGCCCAAGCAACAAGTGACAATCATCCAGTTCACACACATCGCATATAACTTCAGCCTTGTACTTGTTATGAATAAAAAACAAAACTCGACAAGTCTTAGTAATTTCAGAAACTACTCCTGCTCCATTGAGACCCTCAGTCGTATAAGGCGATTCATGATCTTTAGTTGATAAATTAAAATACTCCACCAAACGAGTACTCATAAAATTAGTGAAGGTATCATCTATAGCCAAACGACATACCTTGTTGTTGATGGAGCACTCGGTGTGAAATATGTTAACAATACGCTTCAATTTTCGAGGACCTGGCACAATACGCTCAACAGGACTGTCATGGCTAACTCCACGTACATGATTCCTGCCAGCAAGGGACTCCCTAGTGCAAAATTTTGCACATAGGTTACCCTCCTTGTGAACATCGTCAACAAGGGCTTCGTATCCTCCTTGCAAAGAAGTAGTTTAGCGTGGCCAATCCATGCTCTGATACCACTTGACGCAGACTAGAAGCAAAAGAAAGTCAAACGACGTTCTTAGATAGGTAAAAGAGATCTCAAAAGCTGAGAAACTCGAAATTATAATTCAGAAGGGAAAAATTGTCTTTGCCCGTAGGCTACATGCTGCTTAAATAGCAGAAAACCCTAATTACTGCCAAAAATAGTAAAAAATAAAAATATCCCAAAACCCTGCCACTAACTAAGGACGAGATTCTAAGACAGTCCCAATTTGTGGAATCGCAAAAGGAGTTGTCAATCTCGAGTTATTACGGGATAAACTATTAAAGAAAACAGAAAAACTGCCATTTGACACCCTAAACGATCTCGGATCGCCGAAAACTGACGTTGACAAGCTCCAGAGGCGCTTGGTTGTTTCTGTCTAGCGATTCTGCATCAAATAAGGGTGTACCCATCCTGAACGGGTCACGTTGGTTCTGCGTCAGTCTCCTCTTCTTCGAAAGAGCTCGGCCCCGAGCTATCTTCTGGGTACAGCGGCACATCGTCATGGAACTCGTACAGATCAGCTACATTGAAACTCTTGGAAATTCCCATGCTTTCCGGCAAGTCAACAATATATGCGTTGTCATTAATCCTCTTCACAATCTTGTAAGGCCCATACTTCTTCGGCTTTAACTTGCTGTAAGTACCCACTGGAAATATCTCCTTGCGCAGGAACAGCATTACATCGTCACCTTCTTGGAAAACCTTAACCCGACGGTGTTTGTCAGCAGCTCCCTTGTACTTCGCATTCTTGGACTGCAATGCCTTCTGCACCTCCTCACGAACCCACGTCACCTGCTCAGCCATCTTTTTCTGCTGCATCTCAGGAACCTGAGACCTTTGGTAAAGTCACCAAATCAACCATATGACGCGGTGCAGTGATGTAGACAACAGCAAATGGTGACCTCCCAATGGCGGAATGCTCAGCACTGTTATATGCAAATTATGCCTGTGCCAGAACAATGTCCCACTGCTTTGGCCTATCCCCACAAATACCAGGCTCTGATACCACTTGACGCAGACGGAAAACGTAAAAGAGACGATCTTCGTCAATCTCCGGAAAGATAAAGAATTCTCAACATGAGAAATTCAGAATTTTATTGATAATAAGTAAAAAAGATGATTTGCCCGAAAGTTACAGTGATTAAATAGCCTAAAATAATAAAATCACGAAATTTTCCAAAAATAGAAATAATTCCAAAACTATCAAATTCAGAAAATATGAGAGATTACGAGAAATCTCCAATTTACGGAATTTTATTTGGATTTTCCTACTAAAAGTTATTAGCTAAAGAAATACTGCCAAATATAGTAAAAACGCTGATTTCAGGCCTGAAACGAACGAATCCGAGCATTCTGGGATGGTGCTCGTGACTACAGTCACGAGTTATGTTCAAAACGCCGTTTGGAATCAGAAACATGTATGGTTCGACCATATATCGAATTCCTTCAATTCTGCCTCTGATTTTCCATATTGACCGGAACTGCTTTCCTGAATTTGACGATATTTCCGGTAAATTGTGTCCTACATCAGTCACCCTTTGTTTGTGAGAACTCAACCACGAGTTCAACTTAGCGACTTGAAATCTTTCAGCCCAATCAAACAAATACTTTGAATACTTTTGACGTTGGATCTTCACCATATCTACAAATCTGTTATCTTTCAAAATATGCATCTTCTCTTCATACTTCAGCTTGTTAACAGTATCAATCAACATTGGACATGGTGAATAAAAATAATCTACTCCAAGAAGGTCGGATTTTTCAGGAACATTGCATGATTCAATTTGCTTAATTGTTGTATCTTCCTTCTTGTCTTCCACAATCTTCTGTTCTATTTTTCCTCCAATCTTTTGTTCTTCACGATTGGATGTAGCTTTTTCATTAACGAACTCCAATTTTACCTGTTTGACTTGTAAATACAAATACATTGTGTAGTTCATCATAAAATCCATTGACACTACGTTGCCATGGTCGCCCAAGCAACAAGTGACAATCATCCAGTTCACACACATCGCATATAACTTCAGCCTTGTACTTGTTATGAATAAAAAACAAAACTCGACAAGTCTTAGTAATTTCAGAAACTACTCCTGCTCCAGTGAGACCCTCAGTCGTATAAGGCGATTCATGATCTTCAGTTGATAAATTAAAATACTCCACCAAACGAGTACTCATAAAATTAGTGAAGGTATCATCTATAGCCAAACGACATACCTTGTTGTGGATGGAGCAGTCGGTGTGAAATCTGTTAACAATACGCTTCAATTTTCGAGGACCTGGCACAATACGCTCAACAGGACTGTCATGGCTAACTCCACGTACATGATTCCTGCCAGCAAGGGACTCCCTAGTGCAAAATTTTGCACATAGGTTACCCTCCTTGTGATCATCGTCAACAAGGGCTTCGTATCCACCTTGCAAAGCAGTAGTTGAGCGTGGCCAATCCATGCTCTGATACCACTTGATGCAGACCAGAAGCAAAAGAAAGTCAAACGACGTTCTTAGATAGGTAAAAGGGTTCTCAAAAGCTGAGAAACTCGAAATTATAATTCAGAAGGGAAAAATTGTCTTTGCCCGTAGGCTACATGCTGCTTAAATAGCAGAAAACCCTAATTACTGCCAAAAATAGTAAAAAATAAAAATATCCCAAAACCCTGCCACTAACTAAGGACGAGATTCTAAGACAGTCCCAATTTGCGGAATCGCAAAAGGAGTTGTCAATCTCGAGTTATTACGCGATAAAATATTACCAAAAATAGTAAAGAAAACACAAAAACTGCCATTTGACACCCTAAACGATCTCGGATCACCGAAAACTGACGTTGGTTGTCTAGCCATTCTTCATCAAATAAGGGTGTACCCATCCTGAACGGGTCACGTCGGATCTGCGTCAGTCTCCTCTTCTTCGAAAGATCTCGGGCCCGAGCTATCTTCTGGGTACAGCGGCACATCGTCATGGAACTCGTACAGATCAGCTACATTGAAACTCTTGGAAATTCCCATGCTTTCCGGCAAGTCAACAACATATGCGTTGTCATTAATCCTCTTCGCGATCTTGTAAGGCCCATTCTTCTTCGGCTTTAACTTGCTGTAAGTACCCACAGGAAATCTCTCCTTGCGCAGGAACACCATTACATCGTCACCTTCTTGGAACACCTTAACCCGACGGTTTTTGTCAGCAGCTCCCTTGTACTTCGCATTCTTGGACTGCAATGCCTTCTGCACCTCCTCATGAACCCTCATCACCTGCTTGGCCATCTTTTCTGCTGCATCGCTGGAACCTGAAACCTTTGGTAAAGTCACCAAATCAACCATATGACGCGGTGCAGTGATGTAGACAACAGCAAACAGTGACCTCCCAATGGCGGAATGCTCAGCACTGTTATATGCAAATTCTGCCTGTGCCAGAGCAATGTCCCACTGCTTTGGCCTATCCCCACAAATACCAGGCTCTGATACCAGTTGACACAGTCGGAAAACGCAAAATAGACGATCTTCATCAATCTCCAGAAAGATAAAGAATTCTCAACATGAGAAATTCAGAATTTTATTGATAATAAGTGAAAAGATGATTTGCCCGAAGGTTACAAAGATTAAATAGCCTAAAATAATAAAATCGCGAAATTTGCCAAAAATAGAAATAATTCTAAAACTATCAAATTCAGAAAATATGAGAGATTACGAGAAATCTCCAATTAAAGGAATTTTATTTGGATTTTCCTACTAAAAGTTATTAGCTAAAGAAATAATGCCAAATATAGCACAAACGCTGATTTCAGGACTTAAACAAACGAATCCGAGCATTCTGGGATGGTGCTCATGACTAGAGTCACGAGTTATGTTCAAAACGCCGTTTGGACTCAGAAACATGTATGGTTCAACCATATATCGAATTCCTTCAATTCTGCCTCTGATTTTCCGTATTGACCGGAACTGCTTTCCTGAATTGACGATATTTCCAGTAAATTGTGTCCTACATCAGTCACCCTTTCTTTGAGAGAACTCAACCTCGAGTTCAACTTAGTGACTTGAAATCTTCCAGCCCAATCAAACAAATACTTTGAATACTTTTGACGTTGGATCTTAACCATATCTACAAATCTGTAATCTTTCAAAATGTGCATCTTCTCTTCATACTTCAGCTTGTTAACAGTATCAATCAACATTGGACATGGTGAATAAAAATAATCTACTCCAAGAAGGTCGGATTTTTCAGGAACATTGCATGATTCAATTTGCTTAATTGTTGTATCTTCCTTCTTGTCTTCCACAATCTCCTGTTCTATTTTTCCTCCAATCTTTTGTTCTTCACGATTGGGTGTAGCTTTTCTTGAACGAACTCCAATTTTACCTGTTTGACTTGTAAATACAAATACATTGTGTAGTTCATCATAAAATCCATTGACACTACGTTGCCATGGTCGCCCAAGCAACAAGTGACAATCATCCAGTTCACACACATCGCATATAACTTCAGCCTTGTACTTGTTATGAATAAAAAACAAAACTCGACAAGTCTTAGTAATTTCATAAACTACTCCTGCTCCATTGAGACCCTCAGTCGTATAAGGCGATTCATATCTTCAGTTGATAAATTAAAATACTCCACCAAACGAGTACTCATAAAATTAGTGAAGGTATCATCTATAGCCAAACGACATACCTTGTTGTTGATGCAGCACTCGGTGTGAAATCTGTCAACAATACGCTTCAATTTTCGAGGACCTGGCACAATACGCTCAACAGGACTGTCATGGCTAACTCCACGTACATGATTCCTGCCAGCAAGGGACTCCCTAGTGCAAAATTTTGCACATAGGTACCCTCCTTGTGATCATCGTCAACAAGGGCTTCGTATCCACCTTGCAAAGCAGTAGTTGAGCGTGGCCAATCCATGCTCTGATACCACTTGACGCAGACTAGAAGCAAAAGAAAGTCAAACGACGTTCTTAGATAGGTAAAAGATATCTCAAAAGCCGAGAAACTCGAAATTATAATTCAGAAGGGAAAAAATGTCTTTGCCCGTAGGCTACATGCTGCTTAAATAGCAGAAAACCCTAATTACTGCCAAAAATAGTACAAAATAAAAATATCCCAAAACCATGCCACTAACTAAGGACGAGATTCTAAGACAGTCCCAATTTGCGGAATCTCAAAAGGAGTTGTCAATCTCGAGTTATTACGCGATAAACTATTACCAAAAATAGTAAAGAAAACAGAAAAACTGCCATTTGACACCCTAAACGATCTCGGATCGCCGAAAGCTGATGTTGGCAAGGCGCTTGGTTGTTTCTGTCTAGCGATTCTGCATCAAATGAGGGTGTACCCATCCTGAACGGGTCACGTCGGTTCTGCGTCAGTCTCCTATTCTTCGAAAGAGCTCGGCCCCGAGCTATCTTCTGGGTACACTGGCACATCGTCTTGGAACTCGTACAGATCAGCTACATTGAAACTCTTGGAAATTCCCATGCTTTCCGGCAAGTCAACAATATATGCGTTGTCATTAATCCTCTTCACGATCTTGTAAGGCCCATACTTCTTCGGCTTTAACTTGCTGTAAGTACCCACTAGAAATCTCTCCTTGCGCAGGAACACCATTACATCGTCACCTTCTTGGAACACCTTAACCCGACGGTGTTTGTCAGCAGCTCCCTTGTACTTTGCATTCTTGGACTGCAATGCCTTCTGCACCTCCTCATGAACCCTCGTCACGTGCTCGGCCATCTTTTCTGCTGCATCGCTGGAACTTGAAACCTTTGGTAAAGTCACCAAATCAACCATATGACGCGGTGCAGTGATGCAGACAACACCAAACGGTGACCTCCCAATGGCGGAATGCTCAGCACTGTTATATGCAAATTCTGCCTGTGCCAGAGCAATATCCCACAGCTTTGGCCTATCCCCACAAATACCAGGCTCTGATACCACTTGACGCAGTCGGAAAACGCAAAAGAGACGATCTTCGTCAATCTCCGGAAAGATAAAGAATTCTCAACATGAGAAATTCAAAATTTTATTGATAATAAGTGAAAAGATGATTTGCCCGAAGGTTACAGTGATTAAATAGCCTAAAATAATAAAATCACGAAATTTGCCAAAAATAAAAATAATTCTAAAACTATCAAATTCAGAAAATATGAGAGATTACGAGAAATCTCCAATTTACGGAATTTGATTTGGATTTTCCTACTAAAAGTTATTAGCTAAAGAAATACTGCCAAATATAGTAAAAACGCCGATTTCAGGCCTTAAACGAACGAATCCGAGCATTCTGGGATGGTGCTCGTGAATAGAGTCACGATTTATGTTCAAAACGCCGTTTGGACTCAGAAACATGTATGGCTCGACCATATATCGAATTCCTTCAATGCTGCCTCTGATTTTCCGTATTGACCGGAACTGCTTTCCTGAATTTGACGATATTTCCAGTAAATTGTGTCCTACATCAGTCACCCTTTCTTTGAGAGAACTCAACCTCGAGTTCAACTTAGCGACTTGAAATCTTCCAGCCCAATCAAACAAATACTTTGAATACTTTTGACGTTGGATCTTCACCATATCTACAAATCTGTAATCTTTCAAAATATGCATCTTCTCTTCATACTTCAGCTTGTTAACATTATCAATAAACATTGGACTTGGTGAATAAAAATAATATACTCCAACAAGGTCGGATTTTTCAGGAACATTGCATGATTCAATTTGCTTAATTGTTGTATCTTCCTTCTTGTCTTCCACAATCTTCTGTTCTATTTTTCCTCCAATCTTTTGTTCTTCACGATTGGGTGTAGCTTTTCTTGAACGAACTCCAATTTTACCTCTTTGACTTGTAAATACAAATACATTGTGTAGTTCATCATAAAATCCATTGACACTACATTGCCATGGTTTCCCAAGCAACAAGTGACAATCATCCAGTTCACACACATCGCATATAAATTCAGCCTTGTACTTGTTATGAATAAAAAACAAAACTCGACAAGTCTTAGTAATTTCAGAAACTACTCCTGCTCCATTGAGACCCTCAGTCGTATAAGGCGATTCATGATCTTGAGTTGATAAATTAAAATACTCCACCAAACTAGTACTCATAAATTTAGTGAAGGTATCATCTATAGCCAAACGACATACCTCGTTGCTGATGGAGCACTCGGTGTGAAATCTGTTAACAATACGCTTTAATTTTCGAGGACCTGGCACAATACGCTCAACATGACTGTCATGGCTAACTCCACGTACATGATTCCTGCCAGCAAGGGACTCCCTAGTGCAAAATTTTGCACATAGGTTACCCTCCTTGTGATCATCGGCAACAAGGGCTTCGTATCCACCTTGAAAAGCAGTAGTTGAGCGTGGCCAATCCATGCTCTGATACCACTTGACGCAGACTAGAAGCAAAAGAAAGTCAAACGACGTTCTTAGATAGGTAAAAGAGATCTCAAAAGCTGAGAAACTCGAAATTTTAATTCAGAAGGGAAAAACTGTCTTTGCCCGTAGGCTACATGCTGCTTAAATAGCAAAAAATCCTATTTACTGCCAAAAATAGTAAAAATAAAATATATCCCAAAACCCTGCCACTAACTAAGGACGAGATTCTAAGACAGTCCCAATTTGCGTAATCGCAAAAGGAGTTGTCAATCTCGAGTTATTACGCGATAAACTATTACCAAAAATAGTAAAGAAAACAGAAAAACTGCCATTTGACACCCTAAACGATCTCGGATCGCCGAAAACTGACGTTGGCGAGGTTGTTTCTGTCTAGCGATTCTGCATCAAATAAGGGTGTACCCATCCTGAACGGGTCACGTCGGTTCTGCATCAGTCTCCTCTTCTTCGAAAGAGCTCGGCCTTGAGCTATCTTCTGGGTACAGCGGCACATCGTCATGGAACTTGTACAGATCAGCTACACTGAAACACTTGGAAATTCCCATGCTTTTCGGCAAGTCAACAATATATGCGTTGTCATTAATCCTCTTCACGATCTTGTAAGGCCCATACTTCTTCGGCTTTAACTTGCTGTAAGTACCCACTGGAAATCTCTCCTTGCGCAGGAACACCATTACATCGTCACCTTCTTGGAACACCTTAACCCGACGGTGTTTGTCAGCAGCTCCCTTGTAGTTCGCATTCTTGGACTGCAATGCCTTCTGCACCTCCTCATGAACCCTCGTCACCTGCTCGGCCATCTTTTCTGCTACATCGCTCGAACCTGAAACCTTTGGTAAAGTCACCAAATCAACCATATGACGCGGTGCAGTGATGTAGACAACAGCAAACGGTGACCTCCCAATGGCGGAATGCTCAGCACTGTTATATGCAAATTATGCCTGTGCCAGAGCAATGTCCCACTGCTTTGGCCTATCCCCACAAATACCAGGCTCTGGTACCACTTGACGCAGTCGGAAAACGCAAAAGAGACGATCTTCGTCAATCTCCGGAAAGATAAAGAATTCTCAACATGAGAAATTCAGAATTTTTTTGATAATAAGTGAAAAGATGATTTGCCCGAAGGTTACAGTGATTAAATAGCCTAAAATAATAAAATCACAAAATTTGCCAAAAATAGAAATAATTCTAAAACTATCAAATTCAGAAAATATGATAGATTACGAGAAATCTCCAATTTAAGGAATTTGATTTGGATTTTCCCACTAAAAGTTATTAGCTAAAGAAATATTGCCAAATATAGTAAAAACGCTAATTTCAGGCCTTAAACAAACGAATCCGAGCATTCTGGGATGGTGCTCGTGACTAGAGTCACGAGTTATGTTCAAAACGCCTTTTGGACTCAAAAACATGTATGGTTCGACCATATATCGAATTTCCTTCAATTCTGCCTCTTATTTTCCGTATTGACCGGAACTGCTTTCTTGAATTTGACGATATTTCCAGTAAATTGTGTCCTACATCAGTCACTCTTTCTTTGAGATAACTCAACCTTGAGTTCAACTTAGCAACTTGAAATCTTCCAGACCAATGAAACAAATACTTTGAATACTTTGACGTTGGATCTTCACCATATCTACAAATCTGTAATCTTTCAAAATATGCATCTTCTCTTCATACTTCAGCTTGCTAACAGTATCAATCAACATTGGACATGGTGAATAAAAATAATCTACTCCAAGAAGGTCGGATTTTTCAGGAACATTGCATGATTCAATTTGCTTAATTGTTGTATCTTCCTTCTTGTCTTCCACAATCTTCTGTTCTATTTTCCTCCAATCTTTAGTTCTTCACGATTGGGTGTAGCTTTTCTTGAACGAACTCCAATTTTACCTGTTTGACTTGTAAATACAAATACATTGTGTAGTTCATCATAAAATCCATTGACACTACGTTGCCATGGTCGCCCAAGCAACAAGTGACAATCATCCAGTTCACACACATCGCATATGACTTCAGCCTTGTACTTGTTATGAATAAAAAACAAAACTCGACAAGTCTTAGTAATTTCATAAAGTACTCCTGCTCCATTGAGACCCTCAGTCGTATAAGGCGATTCATGATCTTCAGTTGATAAATTAAAATACTCCACCAAACGAGTACTCATAAAATTACTGAAGGTATCATCTATATCCAAACGACATACTTTGTTGTTGATGGAGCACTCGGTGTGAAATCTGTTAACAATACGCTTAAATTTTCGAGGACCTGGCACAATACGCTCAACAGGACTGTCATGGCTAACTCCACGTACATGATTCCTGCAGCAAGGGACTCCCTAGTGCAAAATTTTGCACATAGGTTACCCTCCTTGTGATCATCGTTTACAAGGGCTTCGTATCCACCTTGCAAAGCAGTAGTGGAGCGTGGCCAATCCATGCTCTGATACCACTTGACGCAGACTAGAAGCAAAAGAAAGTCAAACGACGTTCTTAGATAGGTAAATAAGATCTCAAAAGCTGAGAAACTCGAAATTATAATTCAGAAGGGAAAACTGTCTTTGCCCGTAGGCTACATGAAGCTTAAATAGCAGAAAACCATAATTACTGCCAAAAATAGTAAAAAATAAAAATATCCCAAAACCCTGCCACTAACTCAGAACGAGATTCTAAGACAGCCCCAATTTGCGGAATCACAAAAGGAGTTGTCAATCTCGAGTTATTACGCGATAAACTGTTACCAAAAATAGTAAAGAAAACAGAAAAACTGCCATTTGACACCCGAAACGATCTCGGATCACCGAAAACTGACGTTGGTAAGCGCCTGAGGCGCTTGGTTGTTTCTGTCTAGCGATTCTGCATCAAATAAGGGTGTACCCATCCTTAACGGGTCACGTCGGTTCTGCGTCAGTCTCCTCTTCTTCGAAAGAGCTCGGCCCCGAGCTATCTTCTGGGTACAGCGGCACATCGTCATGGAACTCGTACAGATCAGCTACATTGAAACTCTTGGAAATTCCCATGCTTTCCGGCAAGTCAACAATATATGCGTTGTCATTAATCCTCTTCACGAGCTTGTAAGGCCCATACTTCTTCGGCTTTAACTTGCTGTAAGTACCCACTGGAAATCTCTCCTTGCGCAGGAACACCATTACATCGTCACCTTCTTGGAACACCTTAACCCGACGGTGTTTGTCAGCAGCTCCCTTGTACTTCGCATTCTTGGACTGCAATGCCTTCTGCACCTCCTCATGAACCCTCGTCACCTTCTCGGCCATCTTTTCTGCTGCATCGCTGGAACCTAAAACCTTTAGTAAAGTCACCAATTCAACCATATGACGCGGTGCAGTGATGCAGACAACAGCAAACGGTGACCTCCCAATGGCGGAATGCTCAGCACTGTTATATGCAAATTCTGCCTGTGCCAGAGCAATGTCCCACTGCTTTGGCCTATCCCCACAAATACCAGGCTCTGATACCACTTGACGCAGTCGGAAAACGCAAAAGAGACGACCTTCGTCAATCCTCGGAAAGATAAAGAATTCTCAACATGAGAAATTCAAAATTTTATTGATAATAAGTGAAAAGATGATTTGCCCGAAGGTTACAGTGATTAAATAGCCTAAAATAATAAAATCACGAAATTTGCCAAAAATAGAAATAATTCTAAAACTATCAAATTCAGAAAATATGAGAGATTACGAGAAATCTCCAATTTACGGAATTTGATTTGGATTTTCCTACTAAAAGTTATTAGCTAAAGAAATACTGCCAAATATAGTAAAAACGCTGATTTCAGGCCTTAAACGAACGAATCCGAGCATTCTGGGATGGTGCTCGTGACTAGAGTCACGAGTTATGTTCAAAACGCCGTTTGGACTCAGAAACATGTATGGTTCGACCATATATCGATTTCCTTCAATTCTGCCTCTGATTTTCCGTATTGACCGGAACTGCTTTCCTGAATTTGACGATATTTCCAGTAAATTGTGTCCTACATCAGTCACCCTTTATTTGAGAGAACTGAACCTCGAGTTCAACTTAGCGACTTGAAATCTTCCAGCCCAATCAAACAAATACTTTTGACGTTGGATCTTCACCATATCTACAAATCTGTAATCTTTCAAAATATGCATCTTCTCTTCATACTTCAGCTTGTTAACAGTATCAATCAACATTGGACATGGTGAATAAAAATAATCTACTCCAAGAAGGTCGGATTTTTCAAGAACATTGCATGATTCAATTTGCTTAATTGTTGCATCTTCCTTCTTGTCTTCCACAATCTTCTGTTCTATTTTTCCTCCAATCTTCTGTTCTTCACGATTGGGTGTAGCTTTTCTTGAACGAACTCCAATTTTACCTGTTTGACTTGTAAATACAAATACATTGTGTAGTTCATCATAAAATCCATTGACACTACGTTGCCATGGTCGCCCAAGCAACAAGTGACAATCATCAAGTTCACACACATCGCATATAACTTCATCCTTGTACTTGTTATGAATAAAAAACAAAACTCGACAAGTCTTAGTAATTTCAGAACTACTCCTGCTCCATTGAGACCCTCAGTCGTACAAGGCGATTCATGATCTTCAGTTGATAAATTAAAATACTCCACCAAACGAGTACTCATAAAATTAGTGAAGGTATCATCTATAGCCAAACGACATACGTTGTTGTTGATGGAGCACTCGGTGTGAAATCTGTTAACAATACGCTTCAATTTTCGAGGACCTGGCACAATACGCTCAACAGGACTGTCATGGCTAACTCCACGTACATGATTCCTGCCAGCAAGGGACTCCCTAGTGCAAAATTTTGCACATAGGTTACCCTCCTTGTGATCATCGTCAACAAGGGCTTCGTATCCACCTTGCAAAGCAGTAGTTGAGCGTGTCCAATCCATACTCTGATACCACTTGACGCAGAGTAGAAGCTAAAGAAAGTTAAACGACGTTCTTAGATAGGTAAAAGAGATCTCAAAAGCTGAGAAACTCGAAATTATAATTCAGAAGGGAAAAACTGTCTTTGCCCGTAGGCTACATGCTGCTTAAATAGCAGAAAACCCTAATTACAGCCAAAAATAGTAAAAAATAAAAATATCCCAAAACCCTGCCACTAACTAAGGACGAGATTCTAAGACAGCCCCAATTTGCGGAATCGCAAAAGGAGTTGTCAATCTCGAGTTATTACGCGCTAAACTATTACCAAAAATAGTAAAGAAAACAGAAAAACTGCCATTTGACACCCTAAACGATCTCGGATCGCCGAAAAATGACGTTGAAAAGCGCCGGAGGTTGTTTCTGTCTAGCGATTCTGCATCAAATAAGGGTGTACCCATCCTGAACGGGTCACGTCGGTTCTGCGTCATATCATGTTGCAATCGTTTCCTGAGAGTTGTGTACAGTTCACCAACTATAACATGAATGAGATTGTGAAACCACTGCCAGATTTACTCAATATGTTTTTGGACAGCTGAACAAAGCATCAAAAAGGGTTAGGGCAAGGCCATAATGATGGTGCAGAAAGGAAAGGGCAAAAGGGTTGCCTCTACCTCCAAGGGAAAAGGCAAGGCAGGTGCCAAACCCAAGGAACCTGCCCTTAAGCCTTTTGGTGGCATTTCCAAAGGTGTGACTAATGGTGAGTGTCAAAATTGCATTTAGCCTGGACACTGGAGGAGGAACTGCACAAAATACTTGGACGATAAGAGGTTTGGAATAGTGATTCCACCACCACCAGGTATTTTTGTTATAGATGTCAATTTAACTGTATCTTCATCATGGGTATTGGATACTGGATGTGGATCTCACATTTGTCAAAATGTGCAGGATCTAAAGTGAACTAGAATATTGACTAAAGGGGAGATAGCCTGCGCGTTGGGAATGGAGCAAGAATAGTTGCATTGGCCGTGGGCGTGCTGTCTCTGCCTTCAGGATTAGTTTTACAATTAAATAATAGCTATTTTGTGCCTGCTATGAGCATAAACATTATTTATATTTCTTGTTTGGACAAGATGGTTTTACTATTTCGATAAAGAACAATTGTTGTTCTATTTATTTTGATAGAATTCACTATTGTAGTGGGAAGTTATTTAATAGATTATATATCCTTGATCTAAGCAATCCTATCTATAACGTTAATACCAAGAGGATTAAAATGAATCATTTAAATCCTGCTTATCTATGGCACTTTCGTTTATGCCATATAAATGACAAACGTGTATCTAGACTCCATAAGGATGAACTCCTAGACTCATTTGATTTTGAATCATATTTGACATGTGAGTCTTGTTTATTGGGGAAAATGACAAAATCTCCTTTCAATAAGAAAGGTGAGAGGACTAGTAAGCAATTGGCACTCGTGCATACTGATGTATGTGGGCCGTTTGCTACGCCTTCCAGGGGTGGTTACGTCTACTTCATCATGTTTACTGATGATTTCAGTAGGTATGGATTTGTATACCTTATGAAGGCCAAATCAGAATCCTTTAAAAATTTCAAAGAATTCAAGAATGAAGTAGAGAAGTAGCTTGGCAAAATTATCAAAGCTCTACGATCAGATCGTGGAGGTGAGTAATTGAGCCAAGAGTTTGATGACTATCTTAGAGAGTGAGGGATATTATCCCACTGAAACGCCACAATGGAATGGCGTGTACGAGAGGAGGAATCGAACTCTATTGGATATGGTTCGATCTATGATGTGTCAAACTGATCTTCCATTATCATTTTGGGGCTACGCTCTATTGTTTGCAGGTTTCACCATTAACCGTATTCCATCAAAATTGGTCATGAAAACACCACATGAGATGTGGAGTGGGAGTCATCGCACGGTGTCGTTCATGAATATTTGGGGTTGCGATGTCTATGTAAAGCGTTTACAACCAGACGAAATAGGGCATAGGTCAGACAAATGCAAGTTTGTGGGATACCCTAAGGAAAGTAAGGGATATTATTTCTACAATCCAACTGAAAATAAAGTGTTTGTTGCTCTGTCCGATGTTTTCTAGAAAGGGATTTTGTCTCTAAAGAAGCAAGTGGGATGACAGTAGAACTTGAAGAAGTTCAAGAAACACAAAGCTTTGATCCTACTATGGAACATGAGCAAGAACCACAAGAGGTCGTGGAGCATCCTGTTTAGGTAACACAAGAATCTCGTAGGTCAAGTAGAGTGCGCGAGGAGCCATTGAGGTATGGACTTCTCGTGACTGAATCTGGTGACACGTTTCTCATAGATGATGAGCCTACTACCTATGAACAAGCCATAAAAGGGCCGGAATCTCAGAAATGTCTTGAGGCCATGAGATTCGAGATGGAATCTATGTATACGAACAAATTATGGACTTTGGTGGAACCACCGAAGAGGCACGACCCATAGTGTGGAAGTTGTTCTTCAAGAAGAAGATTGACAAGGATGGTAATGTGATTTCCTATAAGGGTCGATTGGTGGCTAAAGGATTCATACAGATTCATGGTATAGACTATGATGAAACCTTTTCACCAGTCACAATGACCAAATCCATCCGAATCCTACTTGCTATTGCAGCCTACTACGACTATGAGAGTTGGCAGATGGATGTCAAAACAACATTCCTGTATGGGAATCTCCTTGAGGACATGTACATGAAACAACCTGAGGGTTTTGAAGATCCAAAGCAAGCAAACAAAGTATGTAAGTTGCAACGATCCATTTACGGATTGAAGCAAGCGTCTAGGAGTTGGAATCGACGGTTTCATGAAGTAGTCAACGAGTTTGGCTTCATCAGAAACGAAGATGAATCTTGTGTCTACAAGAAGGTTAGTGGGAGCTCTGTTTCTTTTTTAGTCTTGTATGTGGATTACATACTACTCATTGGAAACGACATTCCCATGTTACAATCTATTAAATCTTGGATAGGAAAGTGTTTCTCAATGAAAGACTTAGGGGAAGCAGCATATATACTCGGTACCAAGATCTATAGAGATAGATCTAGGAAACTACTTGGCCTAAGTTAAAGTACATATATAGACAAGGTGTTGAAGCGGTTCAACATGAAAGATTCCAAGAAGGGATTCGTGACCATGTAGCATGGAATCACCCTTTCGAAGGCTGATTGTCCTTCCAATGAGGTTGAAAAGGAACACATGAGTAGGGTTCCCTATGCCTCGGCCATAGGATCCATCATGTACGCCATGTTATAAACTAGACCAGATGTGTCATATGCGTTGAGTATGACAAACAGATATAAGTCTAATCCAGGTGAGAGTCACTGTATTCCAGCCAAGAACATCCTGAAGTACTTTAGAAGAACTAAGGATGCGTTCTTGATATTTGGAGGTGAAGAAGAGTTACGTGTAAGGGGTTGCACAGATGCAAGCTTCCAAAATGACAGAGATGATTTGAGATCACAGCCAGGATTTTTGTTTTGCCTTAATGGAGCAGCGGTGAGCTGGAAGAGTTCCAAGCTGGAGACAGTGGCTGTTCTACAACTGAAGGCTGAGTACATTGCTGCAAATGGCGCAGCAAAGGAGGCTGTTTATATTGAGAAGTTCATCACTGAGCTTGTTGTGGTTTTTAGCATTGTGGATCCCGTAGAGTTGTATTGTCACAACACTGGAGCGATCGCACAACAAAAGGAACCCAGGTCACACCAGACATCCAAGCACATACTCAGAAAATTCCATCTTAATCGAGATATTATCGATAGAGGAGATGTTCAGATATGCAAGATTCCTACAGATTAAAATCCATGAGATCCATTTACGAAGCAGCTTGTTCAGCGCAACCATGAAGGGCACTCTAGGAGCATTGGCATACGAGATGCACCAGATTGGCTCTAGTGCAAGTGGGAGACTGTTGGAATAGATGCCATAGAGGCAATCTAGTTTAGTATGAAAAATAATTGGCAACCATCCGTTGCCTTAGCTAGTCTATTTCAAGGCCTTGAAACAACTTTCAAAGCCTTGAAACTGACTATGTTGTGTAAGCATAAACTTAGGGGGAGTTTCTAATTCTGTTGAACTCCTAAACCCGTGTGCTTGATCTATTATCACTTGATGATGAAAGAAAAAGTATTTCTACATGTTTAATACTATCTAATCAATCGGTTTGCTGAGTTTTTCAGGGAAAGCTTATTTCCTATTTTAAAGGACTTATTTCCTAACTTGAGTTTTCGAGGGAAGGAAATTCAGAGATGATTTGATTGTGTGATCAATCGAATTAACGTAACAGCTTCTCAATATGTTTATGAACAAGATCAAATCAGTATCCCTGAAGATACTGAGCAGCTATCTGTTGGAGAAGACTGTTAGAGAAGTCAAAGTTGTTACCTACAAAACAAGAAAGTTTGTTGTTGAATATCTTGAAGATTTGCAATCAAATAAGAAGTATATAAGAAGCTCAGTTTGAAGCATTTGATAGAGAACACAACGAGCAAAAGCTAGAGACACTCAAAACACTTCCAAAAATTTTCAAGAAACAAAGAAGCAGATCATTCTCTCTCCATCCTAGCATTTGAAGAACACCGCACACTCATTGCAGTTCCACTTTCTGTGTTCTTCATTTCTGAACTCCATTTGTATATATTTGTGCTTGATATCTAGGGCATAGCTCTTGATTTATAAGAATTGACTTGAAAATCCTACAAGGAGAAGATCCCTGAGTTAGAGACGTAGATCGAAGTGGAATGAACTCTATATATCTTGTGTCTCCTGCATTTACTTTCCAGTCATATACTTAGCTTATTTACAGTTTTCAATACAAGTTCATTTCAAGGGAAACTTTTTTCATTCCAAGGGCTTGAAACATATTTCAAGGCCTTGGAACTTCTCTTTACTTAGTACAAATTCTTTTGAAACCACTTATCTTGCATCTATTAACAAAAGTTGGCATACTCTATTTAACACCCCCCGCTTCTAGAGTATAGATCATGCATTCATACCTACTGTACACCACTTCAATTGGTATCAGAGCTTGTATCACTGCATAGATTTAACTGTCTTGTGGTCATGAGTACTGTAGGTGATGGTGGTTTCTCTCCGGGAAGAGCTTCTAATAGACCTCTTCTCTTCCGTGGAGAAAATTTTGACCACTTGAAAACCTTGATGAAAATGTTCATCATTGATCAATAATAGAGCTTTGGACTATCATTCAGAATGGTCCTCACAAGTTCTACACAGATAAAGATGGGATAAATACTCCCAAATCCGAAGAATCTCTCTCTGACTTTGAATTTGAGAAATTTTCTAAAATCTTTACAGCTATGAATCTCTTATATTTTTCTTTGAGTGCAGATGAATTCAACAGGATCTCAGGTTGCAAGACTACCAAATAAATATGGGATAAGCTTGTGGTGACTTTTGAAGGAACTAGCCAAGTCATGCAAACTAAGATCAACATATATCTCAGGCAATATGAGCTATTCAAGATGAATGGAGATGAGTGAATCAGAGACATGTTCAAAACATTAACTGACATTATCAACAATCTTGACTTATTGGGAATACACGTTTTCAATGAAGAAAAGGTTTGAAAGATTCTAAAAATTCTTACAAGAGCAAAGTGGGAACCAAAGACTACATCTATTGAGGAAGCTCAAGATCTTTCATCACTTCAACTTGATGATCTTCAAGGAAAACTTCTTACACAAGAAATATCCATGAATGAAGTTGATGGAGAACTACCAGATGGTATGAAAAACATTTCTCTTAAGGCAAAAGAGAATGAGGCATCTCAAATCCATGAAAATGAAGATGAGGATGAAGATCCTATTGCTTAGATTTCCAAAGCCTTGACCAGAATTCTGAAAATGAAGAAGATCTTTAAAAACAAGCACTTCAACAGAGATAGGCACAGATCCTCCAGTAGCAAAGACTACAAAGGTAAATATTCTTCACATGGTAATAAGCCTAAAGTCATGAATTTCTTTGAGTGTGGTGATGCAGGACACTTGACTAGAGATTGCCCACACAAAAAGAACAAGAACTTTCAGAAGAAATATCATGACAGAAGAGTGAAAGCTATGATAGCTTCATGGAGTGATTCAGAAAACTCAAGTGATTCTAAATCTGAAGAAGAACATGCCAATCTATGATTTATGGCCAAGCATGATGAATGTTCTGAGAAGAACATTGATTTTCAAAATCAAAAGAAGTCCTCTCTGACCATCTTAGAACAATGCTTTTAAATGAAGAGGACTATCTGAAAGAAATTAGAGTTTTGAAAGAAAAATTTCATGAGCAAGCAAAAGAAAACTTGCATCTTGTTTGCCTAAATCACAATCTTGAAATCTCTTAGAAAAATTTAAAAGTGATTTCAAGGCCTTGAAATCCTGTTTCAATACCTTGAAAACACAAGTCAAGGAAGTAGTCACCGAGAACTCTCTTTTGAATAACATTGTAGTTGATCTAAGACATCAAGTTGATGAATTGGATAAACAAAAGACTACTCTTTGTGAGAAACTTCAAGAATCTGAATTAGTCAAGACAAAACTGTCAGGCTCAGAACACAAATTGAAATTGACTCTTGGAGGTAGCTTAATGTCTGTTCACAAAACTGGTATTGGATACAATCCAAATTTTCCCCGAAAGAAAATACCAGATTTCTGAAAGCTGGAAGCAAAACATCTCCTAGGTGCCCTTAACTGCAATAAGATTGGTCATGTTAACATGACATGTCCTTTTAGAAGAAGAGACCCTCAGATAATGATGAACACTTTTCCCTTCCAACTCAAAGGATAAGTTAAACAGATTTGGTTTCCTAAGGGGTTAGACCACTAAATATGGTTGACCCAAAATATGAATCTAAATTCCAAACATGGCCTAACAGTTGGGTAAATGCAGTGAATGGTGTTTGCAGGTTGTCACCAAGATCAAAGAGCAAAAATAGTTTATGGACAGAGGTTGCTAAATGCATATGAATGGAAAGAGATTAGAATTAAAGGAGTAATCTGAAGGTTCAATTACACTTGGTGAATTAAAGGAGTAATCATAATTAAAGAAGTAATCTAAAGGTTCAATTACACTTGGTGACAAAGGCAAATGCAACAGTCTTGGTATTGGAAAGTTGGTACAGATTTTGAGAATTCTATTTCTGATATATATCTAGTTGATGGTTTGAAATTTAACTTGCTTAGTGTATCTCAGCTTTGTGACAGTGGCAAAAAATTTATTTTTGACAAGGAGAAATGTGTGGTGCAAGATGAGAAATTTGGAAATTGTATCCTCACTGCCTCTAGGTCAAATAATGTTTAAACTTTTCAAAGTAACAAAGTTGCAGAAGAAAACTTGAAGTGTCTCAAGGCCTCTAAAGAAGATTCAAAGCTTTGGCACAGGAGGTTTGGACACATTAGTTTGCATACATTGAACAAACTGGTTTCCAATAGGGGTGTAATAAAATTGAATAAACCGATCAAACCGACCGAACAAAACCGATTGTCATGATTTTGGATGTTTTTATAAGTTAACCGGTTTACAAATGGTTCAAGTTTTTCACAAATCGGTCAATTCGGTCCGGTTTCGGTTTGTTAACTAATTATACCGAATGAAACCGAACCGAACCGTTGCGTACACAATATAGTGCTATTATATTAAACGTTGTATAATGTATATGTAATAATCTATAAAGTTTACTGAAAGTAGATAATTTAGTCAACTAAAATGATCTAATTGATGTTAGTTTTCTCTATTTTTCTCATGTCCTATCTTGTCTCAATCTAAAACTATAATTTTGTGAGTTCTCTATGTTTATTTAATGTATGTATTAATTAACATTTGAATTTTATTGACATACTACTACATTCATATCAATGTAAAAGGGATTACGCAAACCGACCGAACCGAACCGGAACATTTCGGTTTGGTTTGGTTCGGTTTATAGTTCCAAATGGTTTTTTTGGTTTTAAGATTAGCAAACCGATTTATTCGGTTCGGTTAATGGTTTCTTCACAAACCGCACCAAATCGAACCGCTTACACCCCTAATTTCCAAGAACTTAGTAAGAGGCCTACCCTCTATCAATTTCAAAGATGAAGAAGTATGCAAGGCATGTGCCTAAGGCAAGAAAACCAGAAGCTCATTCGAGCCAAAGAAATTCGTAAGTACTACTAGACTCATTGATTACTTCATATGGATCTCTGTCGTCCTATGAGAACTCCAACTCCAAAGGGTAAGAACTACATGCTTGTTATTGTAGATTATTTCTTTAGATATACTTGGGTTATGTCTTTAAAAGAAAAATCTGAAGCTCTCTTTGAATTTTCAAAGCTTTGTGAAAGAACTTCAAACATTGAAAAACCTACCTATTGCTTCAATTAGAAGTGATCATGGTAGAGAGTTTCATCAACTTGAGTATGATTTATTCTAGTCTAAGCATGGAATCTCTCACAACTTTTCTTCTCCTACAACTCCTCAACGGAATGGATTTGTTGAAAGAAAGAACAGGACCCTTGAAGACACGTCATGAACAATGCTTCTGGAAACAAGTTACCAAAGAACAATTGGGCAGAAGCTGTGAATACACCAAACTTTTGTTTTAACAGGTGCTTGATCAGACCTATTCTGAAGAACTCCATATGAGTTGTTCAATGGAAGAAAGAAAAAACATCTCATATTTCAAGCCTTTTGGTTGTACTTGTTTCATCCACAATAATGGTAAGGACAATCTTGGTAAGTTTTATGCAAGAAGTGATGAAGGTATTTTTCTTGGCTATTCACAGACAAGCAAAGCCTATAGAGTTTACAATAAGAGAACCATGCTTGTTGAAGAAAGCATTCATGTTTTTTGATGAAAGCTATGATGGATCTTTTAGTGATGGTTTTGCATATATCAATAAGAATAAGCATGATTCAGATACTGAAGAAGAATTCTCAAAAGGATCCAAGAAAATGTCAAAGGAACAAAACGGACATTTTCAAGACCTTGAAACCAAAGTTCAAAGCCATGAAACAGAACATCCAGAGAAGACAGCAGAACAATCTACTACTTCAAGTTCTCTGAGACTTGGGAAGCAAACTCGAGAGCCTGAACCATGGATACCATGGAAGATAATTAAATATCTCTCATCTCATTCTACTGATAACATTATTTCTGCTCCAACCACTAGTACACAAACTAGATCACAATTGACGAATCTTTGTGCTTTTAAAGCCTTTATCTCTCTTGTAGAACCTAAAACTGTGAAGGAAGCACTACAAGAAGCAGACTGGATCATAGCTATGCAAAGTGAACTCAATGATTTTGAAAGTTACAATGTTTGGAACCTAGTTGCTTCTCCAAAAGATCAGTCTGTTATTGGCACCAGATGGTATTCAGAAACAAGTTAGATGAGAATGTAAAGGTAATCGGGAACAAAGATGGATTGTTAGCTCAAGGCTACAATCAAGAAGAAGATGAATAAAGGCATATTTCTAAAGCAATTACACAAGGGACTTGCTAAGCAAGTACGATATGTCTCAGTCCAAAGAAATTAAGACCCCATGAGTTCTATGCTGGCTTTAGACAAGGATGAATCTGGTAAGAGTGTGAATTTAAAAGAGTATAGAGGTATGATTGGATCATTACTCAATTTCACAGCTAGCAGACAAGATATCATGTTCAGTGTTTGTATGTGTGCTAGATTTGAAGCTGATCCCAAAGAATCACACTTGACTACAGTTAAAAGAATTTTTAAATATCTCAACGGTACCAAAGACCTAGGGCTTTGGTATTCTAAACAATCTAACTTCTATTTGTGTGGCTATTCAGATGCTGACTTTGCATGTTTTAAAGTTGATAGGAAGAGCACATCAAGATGTTGCCAATTTCTTGGATCACCTTTGATCAGCTGGCATTCAAAGAAGAAAAACTCAGTAGCACTATCAACAACAGCAGCTAAATACATAGCAGCTCGAGCTTGTTGTCCACAAGTGTTATGGATAGCACAACTAATGAGAGAGCTTGCATTTGATTTCAAAGATTTATCTATCAAGTGTGACAATATAAGTGCTATATCAATTACAAAGAATCCAGTACAGCATTCAAGAACAAAGCATATTAATGTTAGATATCACTTCATAAGAGATCATGCTGAAAAAGGTGACATTGTTCTTGAATTTATTTCTACTAACATGTAAATTGCAGATGTCTTCACTAAACCACTGCCAGATGATAGATTCTCAGCCCTACGATTGGAACTAGGCATGCTAAATAAGGATGCACTGGCTTAGGGGGAGTATCAGGTAAGAAAGGCATGTTTTTATGTGTTTCAAAGGTTTGAACTGATTTTCAAACCCTTGAAAATCCTTTCGAAGCTTTGAGCCTATATACCTCAGTAATATAGCTTTTCAAGGACTTCAAAGCCTTGAAAATAAGTCTGTATAACTGTTAGTCAATAAACTCTGGATCATTCAATATTGGGTTCTATTTGTGTAGATATTGGCTCAATATTGTCCCTCACTTTTCAAAAATTCCTTTTTAGCGAAATATGGTATTATATTATTTTTCCAACGGCATCAAAGATTTTGAATCCTTTTTGATCACTTAATATCTTTTGAGATTCAAAAATATTTTAGTTACCTTTTCAAACTAAACTCTTCACTATTTATCGTCTTATCTCTTTCTCTCCTTCATATCTATCTATGTCTCTCTTCTTCTCCCAAACCCTAATGAGCATAAGAAGAGCCTCTGATAGAATAAAAATGGCTGGTGGTTCAAAGATTGGTGCATAGAAGAAAAGAAAGGACTCTGTGGAAGTGGTTCAAACCATCAGTGGAGATTCAAGTTCAAAGACTCCTACTGCAGAAGACATGGCGTCTCATCCTCCAAAGAAGAAGGATAAGAAAGATCATACCCCAATGTCCAGCAATAAGAAGAAGACAGTGGAAGGTACACAAGAGAAACATAAAGGAATCCTAAGTGGAAGTCCCAAGAAAGTAAAGAAGAAGGTTGATAAAGGACACAGGGAAAGGAAAAAAGAAACAGAGGCTGAACCAGATGAAAACATTGAGAAAGCTCTACAGATCTATTCAGAGAAGAAATCCACTTGTAAGAAATCATCTCTCTATAAGACATGGTTTGTTTCTCATGTTGCTAAAGGACATTGGCTAGATGGATTTGCTTCTAGATCAATTGCATTATGCAGTTTGATTAGTGTTTCTATGTTACTTGGTATGAATCTGAAGTGCATTACAATGTTAAAGAAGATATCTATTTGAGTTATCTTGAATCCTCCAGAGATAGCCTACCCTAGACTTACCAGACTCTTTTACCTGAACATGTAACAACTGAAAAAGACTACAAACTTAGTGATTCAGACTAAGGTTGGTGGTATTGATATGGAGTTAGATTATTCTGAGTTTGCAAAAGTTCTAAACTGTCCATAGAGATATGAAACCAACAACCATGCTCCTAAGAGTGAAGCCCTGAAACTGGCTAAGGAATAATTCTTTATACCCAATACCCCTACCTCATCCAAGCAGTTAACACACATTGTCACTACAAGAAATGTGCCTTTTTGCGAGGGCACCATACAATAGCAAATGCAGTCTACCGTCACAAAAAATAATTTGCGACGGCATATTGCCGTCGCATGGCATCGCAAAAGCTATGGTGGAAAAAACATTTATTGTGACTGGCCGTCACAAATAATATTTTTTGAAACAGTACCCACACCTCCCAAATAATATGAAGCCTTCACAACCCATGTATTTGTGAGAGCTATATCCCGTCATATAAAACATATGTCGTCACAAATGTAACTTTAACAATCGCTGTTGCACATCGCAAAATAGGGCTTATTCTCGCAAAAGACAATTATGTGATGGTACTATTCCGTTGAAAGAAAAGTTATGCCGTCACAATTATCATTCTTGTGAGGACCTAGAATGTTGCAAATTTAGTAAATATCTTTCAAATAATCATTGTTCTAGCTGACCCATACAATGGAAGTCATCATAAATAGTTTTATTTGTGATAAAAAAATGAATCTCGTCTATTGCAAATACATTTTCCATATCAAATCGCACAAAATTAATAGTACAATTATGAATATGTTGTAAGATCATTACATCTCCAAAAATCAAATTGATATTACATATAAGCTTCTGAGCTATTGTGTTTCCTTGAGGCATATAGGATGATTAAAATGCTAGTTTACCCCAAGCTTCGTCCCATTTACCACAAACCATTCATACACAAGAGAGATGTAAGTTACACGGCTCCTTGTGACTATGGCAAGCTCTTGCTCGAAAAAGCACATTGGTGAGTGGTGATTGGACATACATCGCTGGCCCGATGATTGATGGATGGTGCACCATGAGCCATGGCATCATAGGATGCAGATGCTCGAATCTCTGCTGATTCCCTTCTTCCCAATGTGTCGAGCTTTCCCCAATTGGAAGACAAACGATCTCATAGCGTTCGAGTTCTGGTCTTGCTTCGCTTCCTGATGAAACTGCCTCAGAGTCATTGTCTCTTCCTGGAATATCCAGATATGATACCAGAACATGGTCTTCCTCTCGATAACTTCAATGCTAACCTGTTCGTATATAGCTAGGAAATTGAATCAAAAAATACCCAAATCACTGACATGGGGAATACGAAAAAGCTCGAGAGAGCGAACCCTTGTCCTGGTAGTTCCATCCAGAAGTGGAAGTCTTTCGTCATTTGAATGAATCAGTGCCTTGAGAATCCTTATGGTGTCTAATGAGCATCTGAAAGATTTCATCTATCTTTTCCCATATGTAAAAGAAAAGTTTACTTCCAGCTTTGCAAAATCAGGTACTATCGATGATAAAGAAAAAAGTCTACTGATGTGGTTGTGGCAAATGTGAAGCTGCTCCATGGTATGAACATGGATGATACTGATCTTATGAGCCATACCCGAAAACTCCAATGCTTCGGTGGTAGAGGTAATAAGCCTGAATTTCAGTCATATAAAGGATTCAAATATCGGAAATTTGTAAACTGCAGACTTGAGGAAGTGGCTTACTGTAACTCATGGCAAAAGGCTGCTGATTTGCATGCCCAAGCCACCATGCATGCTTTGGATGGTCCTAAAAAAGAGTATATTCATCTAATACACATGAAGGTTCATAAAATTGTGGTAAGAATGAACCACTCTAAACAAAGAGTATATTCATTAGTACTGAAAGTTCATAAACAAATATTATGAAGTCGAGATATCAGACCCTGCAGAAATATCCAACAATTCTGCTATTAGGTTGTTCTCATCGACTTTGTTAAATGATTTATATAGCATTGAACTGTCAATTGAAGGTAATATCAGGAAACAATAGAGGAGAAATGTCAATTTAAGCTAGAACCTGAGCAAATTGAAGATACTATGCAAAATCATTAGAGGATGCAAAATAAACACGGAAACATAAGAGTGCTGCGATTTTTTAGGATTTGAGAGAGCAATTTTAGATCCAGGCAAACCCGAGATGTAGGTCAAAAAACCTAGAAAAAATCACAGAATCCCAAATCAGAGATGGAACAAACTAAAGAATAAATAAGACGTGGGGCACTCTGATTATGTAGCAATGCTTCGATCACGACATTGTTCATCGATAAATGTGATGCCCCAATTTTAGATCAATTTTACTTTGAAGAAAAAGAATGAATGAATGTAAGAATCGCAAACCGCAATCGTCGATACCTTGTTCATCGGACAGTAACAGGGATTTTTGAACCCTCGTTGCTAGTAGAGTGGCCGGTGGCGCTCAAATAACGTGGCAATGCTCCGATCGTTTTGCTCTGCTGATCCTTTACAATCGAAGGAGGAGGCGATGATGGTGGTGCGTCGTAGTCGGCTGAGAGGAGAAGAGAGAAAAGTGAGAGAGTCAGTAAAAGACTCAAAACTTCAATCAAACTCTTATCACCTCTCAGCCGTGGATGACTCATAAATCTAACGGTTGCAGATGAAAATATATTACATGGACAGATTCGTGAAGATCTCCATCTATTTTGCGATAGGTTGATTAGAATTTGAAACATCAGTTTATTTGACTGAAGATATAAACTTTGGCGGCAATTATTTCATCCACAAAAATTAGATTTTGCAAGGGGCATCGTTCTTTTCGCGATAAGAATTATGGGTTATCGTAAAAAAACGGATATCATTTATTTCATTTGCGATGGTAAATATTTTTTGTCAAAATTTTAAATTCTTTTGAAACCAAAATTTTTAGTTGTCACAAATTTTTATCACAAAAGATAATTTTTCTTGTAGTGTGTGTTGACTGTTGAAGCTAAAGTTTTATTTACCATTTAAATGAGATGTGTGGTACCAAGGGAACACTCTAAGGAACTGATCACTCAGAGGTTCTTATACATAATGTATTTGGTTATGCATGGCTATGAAGTTGATCTTCCAAAGCAGGTGAAGGAACATATGATGTATACCCAAACCAACCAGAGAAAGCACCCTTTACCTTATGCCAATGTGCTCACTTCCTTCTTCCAACACTTTGAGATTCCAACTGAAAAGGAAGAGACTGTGACCACTGGAATTGGTATGCTTGATGAGAAGGCCTTTGAAAAGATTATTCTGGTAAAGACCAAAGCTAAGATCTGGAAGCTGTACTCAGATCTGACTGAGGAAGAGTTTGGTTCCAAGAAGTTTCACAAACCCAAGGCCTTGACCCATACTTCAAGTAAGACATGTCAGCCCCAAGATATACCTTTGATTCTACAAGAATTGGAAGGAATGGAGACGGATCTTGATGAAGTAAAGGAGAATTAGAATGAGTTTGGTACTGAACTTAAGAAGGTAAATTACATGGTAGAAAACATCTTCAGAAGCATGAAACTATTTGATGTACCTCGAGAGGTTTGTGAAGCTGCAAAGGATACCAAAAAGGATGATTCTGCCAAGGAGTTGGTCCGTGAACACTCAACCAAGGATAAAGGCTGCTAAGATTAAGGAAAAAGAGAAGCAGGTGGTTGAAGAACAAGCTGATCAGGAACAAGAAGATAGAAGTCCAGACTCAGGAGCACTTCTTAAGGATCTCAAGAAGAAGAAGAAATCAAATAAAACAGTCATTCCAGAAATTATGAATTCTGCTTAATTGTTTGAAGGAGAAGGTGAAGCTGCTATTGATGTGGTTTAATAAGAAGAGGAACAAGCTGATGTTGAAGATGATAGAAACAGTCAGGAAGAAGAAGAAGAGCAGCAAGGAGATGAAGAACCTGCCCCATAACTCTTGCCTAATCTCTCTTCTATTTCTCAAGGCCTTGAAATCATTTTCAAAGTCCTGAAAAATCTATCTTTTCAAAACAAATTTTCTAAATTTTTCCAAGACTGTGATCCAACATTTTTCTATTTTTTTTGATGAAAGTCAAAGAGGAGGAGAAAATTAGGTGTTTTTGTTTCTTTTTTTTGTGCACTAGAGAACAGGATTTGGACATTAGAATTACCTGAACTTAACTGTCTTTTTAGATTATTACTAAGTTGGATCTTTTGGATATTATATGTGTTGTGATTTATTACTGCTATGTGCGAATGAGTATATTTTTTGCAGAATCACAGTATGAAACATATTGTAGTTTTGTCTTTCATCAAGGGGGAGATTGTAAGTTTAATTCAGCTTCAAAGTTTCAAATACTTGAAATAGCTAGTCTATTTCAAGGCCTTCAAACATCTTTCAAAGCCTTGAACTGACTATGTTGTGTAAGCATAAACTTAGGGGGAGTTTCTAATTCTGTTTGAACTCCTAAACCCCTGTGCCTGATCTATTATCACTTGATGATGAAAGACAACATATTTTGACATGTTTAACACTATCTAATCCATCCTTTTGACTTAGTTTTGCAGGGAAAGTTTATTTCCTATTTTAAAGGATTTATTTCCTAACTTGAGTTTTGCAGGGAAGGAGATTCTTAGATGATTAGATTGTGTGATCAATCTAATTAATTTAACAGCTTCTCAATATTTTTATGAACAAGATCAAATTAGTATCCCGGAAGATACTGAGCAACTATCCGTTGGAGAAGACTGCGAGAGAAGTCAAAGCTGTTGCCTACAAAATAGGAAAGTTTGTTGCTAAAGATCTTAAATATTTTCAAATCAAATGAGTTGTATATAAGAATCTCAATTTGAAGCATTTGATAGAAAACACAACGAGCAAAAGCTAGAGACACTTAAAACACTTCAAAGGATTGTCAAGCAACAAAGAAGAAGATCATTTTCTCTAAATCCAAGCATTTGAAGAACACTGCACACTCATTGCAGTTCCACTTTCTTTGTTCTTCATTTCTGAATTCTATATGTATATCATTTTTATACTATCTGTTTACATTCTCAAGGACTGTTCAAAGTGAACAAAATAGAATTCCTAGTTAATCTGATAGGTAGAGCAGATACTAGATAGGTTAGTGAGAGCCACAAGCTGTAACAGAGTAAAGCATCTCTCTGTGCTTGAGATCTAGGGATTAGCTGAGGATTAATAAGAATTGAGTTGAAAATCCTACATGGATAATATCCTTGAGGTAGAGACGTAGGTCCAAGTGAACTTAACCCTATATATCTTGTGTCTCTTGCTTAAACATTCCAGTCATATACTTACTTTATTTAGATTTTTCAATACAAGTTCATTTCAATGGTTTGAATCTTATTTTAAGGCCTTGAAATAGCTTTATTCTCTTCTTACTTAACTTTTTTCATTCCAAGGGATTGAAACTCATTTTAAGGCCTTGAACTTCTCTTTACTTAAGTTCAAATTCATTTGAAACCACTTAATTTACATCTATTAGCAAAATTTGGCATACTCTATTCAATCCTACCCTTCTAGAGTATAGATCCTGCATTCATACCCACTGTACACCCCTTCAGAGATAAAGGGATGAGACAATACTTGCACAAGGTTTGTCTGATGACTATTTCTATTAGTTGGTGGAATGGATGTTTTTCTAGACACCGTTCCATGTTAGTAAATAGTTACTACCAACTAAGTAGAAACCTATGGGGTCACACGCAATATGGATTGAACTAGACTTGAGAATTAATTTATAGATTAATTAATTAGAAGGATCAAATTGCTACATCTTGCTAACTTAGTAGGACTAATATGCAAGTGGGACTAATTCGAACTTGAGTAGGATTAGGAGAGGGCCTTTATGTAGTAAACAAGGAGTTGTTGGACTATATAAAGACAAAGGAGCCAACCGCCCCCCCTTGTCCGCCCCCTCTACCCTTCGGACCCAACAAGGATGTCGAGCCTCCCCTTGGTCCTCGTTGTGTGATTTCTTCTTCCTCTTCCACCGTTCCTAGCTAGCACAAGGATTTTGGAGGATCTAGATCTCAATCGTAGGCGTGAATCAACCGTAGAGACGTGTCACTATTCGCGTTTGAAGTCATCACAGGAGACCCACAAGGTGACTATTCACGAATCCTTTACTATCGTTATAAATTCTCTTCCTGTGATCCTTGGAGGGTCTTGATCGGATAAATTATTGTTTTTTGCGCAGCGTATCCATGATCAAAACCCTACAAAATTTAAACCCAAAGAATTCACGTATTTCATATTCAAGTAAAATAGTCTTGCAAGCCTAGAGAATGCAACTTCACAGGGGTTCAGGATTTTTCAAATTGAACTATGTTTCAATCTCCTAATACACTCAAAATCCATATCATTCATGTAACAACCCCAACCCTCGGAGCTGGAAAATCTAACAAAATATTCCCAGACTCACTGGAGTGTCCTCCTCTAGAGGACAATATTGCCTTAGCAAGGAGTCTAACCTTAATGATTCTGCTGCTAGACCGAAATAAAGAAACTTACATTTAAATAAAACGTGCTACTATACTTTGTATTATTTTTTGTTTCTTGGCATAGACTCCTAAGTGGTTTACTATATTCCCAGGTTCTCAGGTTCTCACCTGATGTAAATGCTAGTTACCTTATCAACGGAGCTGATTTCATATTTCAGCAGCCACTACATAATTCAAGTGTAAATGAAATTAACACTTTTCTTATAAGTGAGGGAGAATGCATTATGCAAATGTGATGTTGAGTGCCTATTCCAATATACTATCTTGCACTGATAACTCAGTCCCTTATGTACAGTCACATAGGTATACTAATATTAATAAACTAAGATGATCTCTATGCTACCCGGACATACTAAGGTTGGGAATAAATAAGTTTGACTTAATTGTACTTGGGACCCTACAGGTAAGCCCCTACGATTGGCTTTTAGACAATTTTAACCCAGACTGTTTCCAAATGTTATAAAATTTTATAGAGACATGTGGTTTGGGTGTCTTATTAAGGGAATTGTGAATTTACTAATCTACCTTTCACAGACAAATCAATTGGACAAGGGTCTCCAAGAAGTCAAATTTGGGCAAACTTGACCATTTTTTTTTTGAAATATCATTACGAGAATCTTTCTTGAAGAACTCTCAGGTCTCAGTGTTACTTTTTTACCCTTGTTAATATGATTAGAGTTCTGGTTGAGTTCGTTATTCCAATAGGGTAGTTGGAGAAGACGACTATGGATTAATTTTTTTTTCCAGACGCTTAGTTTGTTGGTCTCAAATTCTAATAAGTTACAAGTTAGTCCAAGATAATTGCTTTTCCAAGTTTTAATTATTTACATATAAAAACTTAAATTTTTCTATAACTACAGAGTGGCCCCCCCAAACAGATGACTAGGTCAACTATAACCTAAAGATAACCTACTTAGACTCTAGATAACCGTGTATGCCATCCAGATAACCCAATGACACTGAGTTTTGTTACCCTCGTCGAATTAGCCCAGAAGGTCCCAGTTTGAACTTCTTTAAAATTTTAATCAACCAAATGTCTAAATCTTTTTGGGTGACCTTATTCTAAAATATTATGTCATTTGTTAAGAAACTTGTACTATCTTCACTGCACATTGTACTTAACATGTTCAAACAACGCTCACATTATATCGTTCTTTCAAGTTGCATTTTCTATCTGCCCAGCCAAATAATGTTTCCCATTTATTTTGTATTCAACTATCATAATAACTTGTATTCTAGGAATCCAGCAGTGTTACTCTCTTATATAGCTATGCCTTTTTTAAATAGTAGGTTGATAAAACATATTACGAATATCCCCTAATAACAATTTTTATCTTCTTTCAACTTTAACAATTTTATCAAAGTAGGTACTTCGGAGTCAGATTCCTCCATTCTCTCAATTAGGATATTCCGATACTACATAAGACAAAATCAAGTGCTTAAAGTTTGCCATGACCATGAGAGTACTTTTCTTTGTCAAGTATTACTTAACGGCTTGGATAATTTATTACATTAATTCGTGTGTTATCAAGTAACTAGCTGAACAAGATACAATTATCAATTTATCCTATTTAAGATATTGAAATGCCTTTACAACTCTGTAAATAAAAGCTCATATACAGTACACACTTGATCTCATATAAAAAGAACAACCATCCAGTTTAATATATATGTTGTCCTATAAATTCTCAAAACTATCATGATAGCTCATCCTTTTTTTTAACAAGTCAAGAGCTATAAGTAGTTAGGATGCTTGGATATCCCTACATCAGCTTAACAAAAAGTACTTATCCCTAGTAAGCCCAGGACAATCATTTTGTTCCAGACACCATTAAATTAAACTACTTTCATCTCATACAGTTTGAAGTTTAAACTGGCAACTAATAATCACAATCGTGGGTTAGTTGGAAAATCTTTTTAATGTTAAGTCATGAAATCCATATTTCATAAAGTAGGTAAGGAAAGTGTTACCCCGGGTAATGATCGACCACACACATAATGAAGTGGGAATTACATCTCTTAAATAGACTATTAACCTAACCCTAGACCTACGGGCCAAGCCCGAATGACTGAATAACCCAAATAACATAATTAAGTGACTAATAATCGATAAAATAACAAAATAACCAGATATTAAAATAATATTGATATGCTATCCGTATCAACTCCCCCACGCTTGAAAACCACCTTGCTCTCAAAGTGGATGTTAAAAATGTCCTCCATAGTCTTGCCTGGGTGAAATTGTCGTCGGGCAAGCTTCAGCTAACCATTTTGGATTGAGAATTCGACAGTATCCTTATCCGAATCAAGTTGACGGCGAACGAGCAAAAGAAACTCACTTTGTAATACCATATCAGCCCTAAGCCCAAATGCGTCCTTCCCAAGAAAAGTAGGCCTAGAAGCTGAGTTAAGGCCTAAAAGGGTATTGGGTTGAAAGATAGCATTGAGATCACAGTTTAACTTCGGCCCAAAAGTGTGAAATGGAGCCCAAATTGAAAAATCAGCCCAAATTGTGAGTTTGACCCAATTTGAAAGAAATTGTGTTCAATAGGAAAAGTGAGCCCAATTTGAAAGTCCAGCCCACTTAAAAAAATGATATCCAAATAATTGTGGCCAGACTTGGGAACCAAACTTGCTTGAAAAAATAAAACTCAATTTACTACCTTTGTTGGCCGAAGTCATGAAATTAGCCCAATCTAGTTGTAGAGCCAAACTGCTGAAATCCAACCAATGGTGTGATGCCCTTACTTCCATCTGCTGAGATGAAGAACCCTTTCGGGTTACTGGAGGCGGCGGTTTTTGGAGGATTGACGGCGATGGCAGATCGAGTAAGAGGAACAGCGGTGGTAAGACGACGATGGGTACCTCGCCGGAGTGGGGCGACGATGGGGGAGGCCATGGTTGCGGCTGCTGCGACGGGGACGGAAAGGCCAACTGGTGGCCGTTGCGGTTTCAAGGGGAGTTGTAACTCGCCCTTGTGGTCGGCTAATGGGTCGAGGTGGCCGGTGCAGGCCAAGGGGTAGTCGACGGAGACCACCGGTGGCAAGGGCAGCCAAAAATCCGGCGTCCATGGTGGGTTGGGTTGTGTCAGGTATTTGGTAGGGCAGGGACTAAAGTGAACTGATATCAAAAGTAGTGACCTATAATTAGGACCAAAATGAAATCTACACTAAACTAATGACATGAAACTCGGAGAAGCAGCTACAGTTGGATGAGGGGGGAATTGAATCTGAGCCGTTGATCAAAGTTTAGCCGTTGGGTTTAAACACCTTAAGTAGGACGACATCGTTTGGCTACTTGCTGGCGTGTGAGGCTGAGATGGCAGCATGGCGTGGGATGATTGGCCAGGAGTTGTCATCATGGATGAGCTGGCGTCTAGTCAGCTTGGCCGTTACTTAGTTTGGTTTATTATTTTTAGGCCCAAAATGTTTTGTTAATTACTTTTCTTCCTTGTATAAGAACACTGGTTCTTCATCATTTTAGGGTTATGAAAATTGATATTTCTGAATCCAATTCTCTCTCAAATTCTCTCTTCTTCTTCTCTAATTCTCTGTAAATCAGGTCAGGAACGGCTCGGTTCCTGACAAATTGGTATCAGAGCTTCGTTCTTCGGCAAAATTCCACAGAAATGGGGCAAAGAAAACCAGAAGCAACCGTAGAAATGGAAACTATGGACGGAGTAATTGGCCACCTGCACGCGGTGGATGAGGTGATCATGGAGCTCCGGCGAGAGTACGGAGAGCTCCGGCATGTCCAGGAGGAGTTCAGACATGGACAGGACCTGATCCATGGGCAATTGACTGAGCTAAATCAGATTGGAGAGTTGAGGCAAAGTCATGAAGAGCTCAAGGAAGAGTTGAAGAAACTGACTAATTGTATGAATCTCATGGCGAACAACAGAGAGAAGGAGCGGATGGAGACCTTCAACACCACTAGTAGAACTCCTGCAAGCCTGTTAGGTAAAGGAAGGCCTCAGAACCAGAGTACTGGACCTCAACTCAACACTAGAAGGGGTGAAAAGGTGGATGAGCTTCAGAATGAGGTAACAAGGACTCCTAATCACTATGTTTTACCTATTCCTAAGATTGAATTTCCAAAGTTCACTGGCATAGATCCTTTGGGGTGGATTTTGAAGGCTAATAGGTATTTTCAGCTACATAATTTGAGTGATCATCAGAAACTCATATTAGTCTCACTCAATCTAATTGATGAAGCTGAGAGCTGGTTTAGTGCAGAGTTTGAGTCACTTGAGGACATAACTTGGAAGGATTTTTGTGAAATGATTTGTGTTGAGTTCTTAGAGCCAGGACATGAAAATGTATTAGCTGACTTACAAAAGCTAGAACAGAAAGGAAGTGTTACAGAATATCAAGCTCAGTTTGACAAGCTTAGACCTAGAGTCAAGGCTCTCTTTCCCTGGGCTGATGATAACTACTTTATGAAGACATTTTTGGGAGGATTAAAATTGGAAATCAGGAGCCAAGTGCATCAGTTAGCACCAAGTTGTCTTGCTCAAGCTAAGGCTATGTCTAAGCTGCAAGAGGTGTACTATAATCATCAACACCAAAGTGTCATGCAAACTATCACTAGTATGATGAAGAATAGCACTAAAACTACTTCACTCAAGACATATACACCATTTGTAACTGATAAGAAGAGCTCAGCAACCCCAAATGTGCCTTTCAAAAAGCTCACTCAAGAAGAGATGAAAGCCAGAAGAGCTAAAAACTTGTGTTACTTTTGTGAAGAGTCTTATGTGCCAGGGCATAAATGCAAGAAACCACAACTGTTCCTGATAACTGGTGAAGAGGAAGTGGAATTGTTAGAAGATCCAGAGCTAGTTTCTGGTATACAAGAAGAGAAAGACAGTACTGAAGAGCCTGCACCTGACATGGAGATTTCCTTACATGCCATGACTGGGAATTGTGGAGCACAAACAATCAGATTACAAGGAATAGTAGGGAAGCAAAAGGTGCATATACTTATTGACTCTGGTAGTACTCATAATTTCATAGATAAGAGTGCTGCTGACAGACTCAAATGTGTGATCAAACCCAGCCATTCTATGAGAGTGACAGTGGCTAATGGTAGCCACATTGAAAGTGTTGGTACTTGTCCAAAAGTGAAGCTCAAAATCCAAGGTCACAAGGTGGAAGCTGACATGAGAGTGATACCATTAGGGGGTTGTGACATGGTGCTGGGGGTGCAATGGCTACAAGAGGTCAGCCCTGTGGAAATGGATTTCAAAGAGATGACTGTCACAGTAAATTTGAATGGAATTCCAGTTCACTTCAAAGCTCACAAGGAGGGTTGTCAATATAAAGCTGCTAACTACAATGCAATCCAGTCCTATTGTGCTCAGAATGAAGGGGTCTTTGTGGGGCACCTTTATAGTATCACAATGTCTGAATCTGGTGGAATTACTGATTTACCCCAGGAATTTCAGCAAGTAATAGAGCAATATCACAAGGTGTTTGAGGAACCTAAAACATTACCACCACAGAGGAGTCATGATCATCACATAACACTCAAACCAGGGTCACATCCAGTGTGTCTAAGGCCTTATAGGTACCCCCATGTACAAAAGACTGAGATTGAAAATTTGGTGCAAGAAATGCTGGATAATGGAGTCATACAGCATAGCTCAAGCTCATTTGCCTCTCCTGTGTTACTTGTCAAGAAAAAAGATGGCTCCTGGAGATTTTGTGTGGATTATAGAGGTCTAAATGACATAACTATCAAAGATAAGTTTCCCATTCCTGTTATTGATGAACTCCTAGATGAGCTGAATGGAGCTAAGTTCTTTTCAAAGCTGGACTTAAGGTCTGGATATCATCAGGTGAGAATGGCAGAGGAAGACACCTATAAGACAGCTTTCAGAACCCATGAGGGTTTATATGAATTCAGAGTGATGCCCTTTGGGTTAACTAATGCTCCAGCAACTTTTCAAAGTTTCATGAACAAGGTTTTTAAACCATATCTCAGAAAGATTCTACTGGTCTTTTTTGATGATATTTTGATCTACAGCCAAACTGAAGAGGACCACCTACAACATTTGGAAACTACCTTGGAGGTTATGCTACAAAATGAGCTCTATGCTAAACTGTCTAAGTGCTGTTTTGTACAAACTTCAATTGAGTACTTGGGGCATGTGATCAGTAGAGAAGGGGTGCAAGCTAATCCTAGCAAGATTGCAGCCATGGTGTCCTGGCCAAGACCTCAAACACTAAAGGCATTGAGGGGTTTCCTGGGACTTACTGGCTATTACAGGAGATTTGTGAGGGGCTATGGTGTATTAGCTAGACCACTCACATTGTTATTGAAGAAGGGTGCTTTTGGGTGGTCTGATTCTACACAAAGGGCTTTTGAAACCCTAAGAGCAGCCATGACTTCTACCCCAGTCTTGGCTTTACCAGATTTCACCAAAATGTTTGTACTAGAGACTGATGCTAGCCATTATGGCATTGGTGCTGTCTTGATGCAGGAGGGTAGGCCTCTTGCTTATTATAGTAAAGCTCTAGCTGATAAACACTTGGGGTACTCTACTTATGAGAAAGAGCTGCTAGCAGTAGTTCAATCAGTTTCTAAGTGGAGGTCTTATTTGGAAGTGGGCAAGTTCCAAATCAGGACTGATCACTACAGTCTTAAGTTCTTGCTGGAGCAGAAGATTAGCACACTTCTACAGCAGAAATGGGTGAGTAAGCTGATGGGGTTGGATTATGAAATTGTGTTTAGGAAGCGAAAGGAAAATGTGGCAGCTGATGCTTTATCTAGAGTGGTGGAGGAAAGTCAATGCCAAGCCATCACTGTGGTTGTGCCTAAGTGGATAGCAGAGGTGGTTAGCTCTTATGAAAGTGATAGATGGGCTGCTGCTCAGATAGCTCAGCTAACTGTGGATCCAACAATCAGCTCTGAGTTCCAGCTAGTTGATGGATTAATCAAGAAAGGCAATTGCATTTATGTAGGTACCTCAACTCCTTTGAGAACTACTCTTATAGCTGAGATGCACAATAGTGGCATGGGTGGCCACTCTGGGATTAGGGGTACATTTAAGAGATTGGCTGCTGTGTTCTTCTGGCCACATATGCACAAGGAGGTGAAGAACTGGGTTAAAAATTGTGATGTGTGTTAGAGAATGAAGAGTGAACATGTCCCCTACCCTGGTCTTCTGCAGCCACTTCCTATTCCAAGTAAACCTTGGATTCACATAAGTCTGGATTTTGTGGAAGGCTTGCCTAAGTCAGCTGGTAAGAACTCCATTTTGGTGGTGGTGGATAGGTACTCCAAATATGGCCATTTCCTAGCTTTGACTCACCCCTACACAGCTGCTGATATAGCTCAAGTCTTCCTGGATAACATTCACAAGTTACATGGTCTCCCTGAGACCATAGTCAGTGACAGGGACAGCATCTTCCTCAGTCAGTTTTGGAGTGCTTTGTTCAAGCAATTGGGTACTAAACTGCACTATTCCACTGCTTATCACCCCCAAACAGATGGCCAGACTGAGAGATTGAACCAGTGTTTGGAGAATTATCTTAGATGCATGACTTCAGAAAGGCCTCATTTGTGGTCTAAGTGGTTACCCTTGGCTGAATTCTGGTATAACACCTCATTTCATAGCAGTTTGCAGGTCACTCCCTTTGAGGCTCTTTATGGGTATTGTCCCTCTCTTCCTTCTTTCCATCAGCTGGACAAGAGTGGAATACCTGAACTTGACCAATTTATGGAAGACAGGAAGAAGATGGTCTTATTGCTCAAGGCAAACTTAGCTAAAGCTCAAGAGAGAATGTGCCATTATGCCAACAAGAATAGAAGTGAGAGGGAGTTTAATGTGGGTGATTTGGTGTTTCTAAAGCTGCAACCCTACAGGCAAGGTACTGTGGTTCACAGGGGTAATCAGAAATTAGCTGCAAAATATTATGGACCATTTCCTGTGTTGCAGAAAATAGGCAAGGTGGCCTATCAACTTCAGCTGCCTCCACAGTCCCAAATCCATTCAGTCTTTCATGTTTCCCAGCTCAAGAAGGCTCATGGTAATGTTGCAGCCCATTCTCCTACTCTGCCTGATATTGGTCCTGATGGTCAACTATTGGTTGCACCAGTAGCTATTTTGGCTAGAAAATTGGTGAAGAAGAATAATGCTCCTGTGGTTATGGCATTAGTTCAATGGGCCAATGCACTTCCTTCAGAGGCCACCTGGGAGGATTATCTGTCTCTCAAACGCAGATTTCCAGAGTTAGATTCATGAGGACATGAATTTCAAAGGAGGGTGCTTTGTCAGGTATTTGGTAGGGCAGGGACTAAAGTGAACTGATATCAAAAGTAGTGACCTATAATTAGGACCAAAATGAAATCTACACTAAACTAATGACATGAAACTCGGAGAAGCAGCTACCGTTGGATGAGGGGGGGAATTGAATCTGAGCCGTTGATCAAAGTTTAGCCGTTGGGTTTAAACACCTTAAGTAGGACGACATCGTTTGGCTACTGGCTGGCGTGTGAGGCTGAGATGGCAGCATGGCGTGGGATGATTGGCCAGGAGTTGTCATCATGGATGAGCTGGCGTCTAGTCAGCTTGGCCGTTACTTAGTTTGGTTTATTATGTTTAGGCCCAAAATCTTTTGTTAATTACTTTTCTTCCTTGTATAAGAACACTGGTTCTTCATCATTTTAGGGTTATGAAAATTGATATTTCTGAATCCAATTCTCTCTCAAATTCTCTCTTCTTCTTCTCTAATTCTCTGTAAATCAGGTCAGGAACGGCTCGGTTCCTGACAGGTTGTATTCCCGACTGTTCTTGCTGGGTTTGAGTCGGATGGAGATTGTTGGGCGGCGGCTTTGGGCAGGCTGGGGGCTGCAGCGACATTGAGCGCTTGCTGCTGATGTGTTTTTTCTGGCGGTGATAGCTCTTCCTCGTCGATCAGGGCTGGTCGCGACGGAAGTGTAGGCGCTTGTGATGCTGGGTTTACCCCTTTTGTTGCGGCTGGTCTTGGTGGTTCGGGGCTATAGTGGGTTGAATCTCCGGCGGTGACTCCTGCAGTGTGATTTCTTACGTTGGCGGTTGCTGTTATTCGATTGACAGCAGTTCGTCGACTCTGATGATGTGCTGGAGGCGACAAAATTTGTCAGTTGAAATCAATAGGAATTGATTCCGACTTGCTTTGAGGCATTCGAGATCTGACAAGGTGAAATACCCACGTGCTTGTAGGTCTTCCAGTTCCACCACGGCGAGACAATTAATCGTTTCACCATGCTGGGAGAGCTCGTCGATTTCATAAAGAGCACTAGTTGGAATTTCCCTAACTGAGATTGAGAATAGCGCAAGGGAGATCCATAGAATTCGAGAACGAGCACCGCGAACGAAAGTCCGACCGACGCTCTCAATGAAAGCACCAATTGTTACCCCCGGGTAACGATCGTCCACACACAGGCACACACAAACACGAAAATAAAATATTAAATAATAATTCTTTTCTTCATTGATTGAATAAGATGGGCGATTACATCTCTTAAATAGACTAATAACATAACCCTAGACTTACGGGCCAAGTCCGGATTACTAAATAATCCAAATAACATAATTAAGTGACTAATAATCGACTAAATAACCAAATATTAAGATAATATTGATACGATATCCGTATCAGAAAGATAATTTGCACAAATGGACACAAGAGGCTATTATTAGCTCATAGGAAGACTGTGAGGGGGGAAATTTTGAGGCTTTATGCTCATGTATTGCAGAAATAAGACAACCACTTTAGGCACAAATTTGAGAAAGTTAGAGATGTAGTTATATCACCAATTAAACATGGAACTTGTTGTGCTCTGAGCAGAGAGTACACTATCAAACTTTATCTCATAACATCAATAATTGATCAAGCTATCTAAGCTGAAAATTGCCCGCAAAAATTGTGATTTACAAACTGTGTTCCACACCAACATTTAGCAGCAACTTTAGCGCTCAATTAAAGAGTGTTACAGTTCAATTTCGAGGAATACCATGAGAACACAGCAACAAAAATTACCGCAATTCGTTGAGTATTGACGGAGTTACAAGCCCAAGAACAAGGCAAGAAACCCTACCTGAAAATGAAGAGAACCGAATATAAAATCCTCTCAAACCATAATCTGGGTGAAATTAGTTAATTATCATAAACTCCTAACATTCCTAGGATGATTGAGTTTATAGGAATGGAATTTGGTTGAAAACCAAGAAAATAATGATTCTTACTGTCGTTCCGGCGACCAAACGCTGAAACTGGCGAACCCAACCCCATAATTTGGCGAGCCTTCCTCTTTCCACAAGTCACAGCGCAAAACCGGTTCCCCCGAGCTCGATAGCACCTCAGGATCACAGAAGCATAGTTTATTTTGATTGAGAAGCAACAGAGAATGAGAATCGAATATGCGAATTTTGAAACCAAAACTACATGGAGGCAAAAATTACAAGGGGGGATTCGCTCACATGAGGAGGGTGATACTCTAGTTATACCAGGGCTCCAAGCTATGCAGGGATGGAGGAGCTCTGGTGGAAGTCTTCGTGGTTGTTCTTCCCCGCTTCAAGAGGATATTCCAGAAGAAGAAAAGATAAAAAAAACAAGAAGAAGGAAATTCCAGAAGGATAAATGCTGAAGATGAAGGAGTAGGTAGTGACACCTCATGAGTGAGATGTCACAAAGTATAAGCAAGGTGGCATCCATGCGTAGTGGGGGTACATGTGAAATTTCCACAAAACTAGGGGTTGACAGTGAAATTTGAAGAAGTTGAGACTTTCTGTTAATTTTATTTTGGCTCCATCATTTTAAGGTATTCTACAGATATCCCACACTTTCAAATAATCTCAAGTTGGCCAAAATTTAGCCAGAAAATAAATTTCCAAGAAACTTTATTATGGCCCGTAGTTTTTAAAAAATTGTATATTGCCACCATAATGAATTCACATTTCTAGATATTCTCGGCTCCACGGATGTTAGCAAATATCGTTGAACAAGAAATTTATATAGCTGAATAAAAATTCTTGATTTATTAAAAGCTGACCCCTTATGAATTTTTAGTCAGACTGATTTTTCTTGTTTTTCTTGCTTTTCTTCTTATTCGAAGGAGGAGACGTTGCTGAGAAGCACTAACAGTTCTAGAACTAGAACTTTCACTGATAGTTTGCACCTCTTCTTCTCCATCTTTTCTATTCTTTCATGTATTCTTCTTTGAACTTTCACCAGCCATCTTGATTCTTTGAGATGATCTCCGTGAATCCATTGGGTTAGGGTTTAAGGAGAGAGAGGCAGGAAAGATATAGAAGAGAGAAAGAAAAGAAAGAAGATAAATTTTAGAGAGTTTGAGTTGGAGAAGGAAACTAAATATTCCTACATATTTGAAAAACAAAAGTTGGATTGAAATTCAAAGTAGTTTTGAAGTAAATAAAATTGTATTGATTTGTAAGAGAATTGTTTTTAAAATGTAAAAAATAATGTTAGGAAATTATCTACATAGATAACACCCAACATTACTGATCCATACTTTGAATTCTATAGTATACAGAATTATATTCAAAGCTTTGAAAAGAATTCTGAGGCCTTGAAAACTGTGATACTGCATATAAAAAAATTCAAGGCTTTGAAAAGCTTTTCAAGGATTTGAATATCATTCCAAAAATTGAAACACACAAAACATACTTAATACTCCCCCTAAATCAATGTTTCCTTATTCAGAATCCCAAGTTCTAATCTCAGGACTGTAAATCTATAATCTGGCAATGGTTTAGTGAAGATGTCTGCAAACTACAAGTTGGTTGGCACAAAAGATAGAGATACATAACCTTTTGTGGGGTTCTCATACAGATTACGCAGCGAAATAACAACAATAAGATTCCGTTCAATACCCTCCATGACTAGACATCATGCTGAAAACCTCTTTTAGCATTTGTGCTTAGCGGCCTACATACATCAATATATATGATTCCATAAGATCATATATTTACCCAATAAATAAGCCTTACATGTCTCATATGATTCATAATAAACGAGCCCAGAAATCTATCTATATGGAGCCTACACATGTGTCTCTTATTTATCTTTCGTAAACAATCAATGTCATAGATAAGTGAGGTCCATATCATTATATGCAAAGCCTCTTGGTATTACCATTATAGATTAAATTTACATGATAAAGGATACACAATCCATTAGACAAAATTGCATTACAGTAATGCATATCAGAATATATGGGACAACATTTGTCCTTTATTATGATAGAGAGCCTATCTTGTCCAAACAAGAAACTATGATAATGCGCCTACTCATAGCAGGGACATAATCAATTTTGTCTAATTCATTAAAAATTTCAAAAGGTAGAGATAGTTCCTTAAAGCTAATTCTGCAACCCTTTGCTTCATTGTCCCACGTGTAGGTTTATTTCTTCCTCATCCAATTGTCTACATCTCTTGATATCCTCCACATTTATATAAACATGAGAGCCTCATCTATTATCATATACTCATGATGATGAGATAGACAAATTGACTTCTATAACAAAAAATACCTAAATTGGAATTCATAATTTATTTATTATTTCCTTCCAGGTACTTTGGGCAGTCTCTCTTCCTCTACACCACCTATGGGACTTTAAGGAATCTTGGTTTTAGCAAAAATCATGCTTCATACCCATGGGGTTGGCGCAAACCCTTTTTCCTTACCCATGCTGTTAACCATTAACATATTTTGCTTTCAGCCCTTTATTAGCGCTTTGTTTAGCGATTTTCAATCATATTGAGTAAATCGCCTTTGAACAAAACTTTAATCGCATCCAATGAAATTCTTGGTACACTTGGGAGAATAACCTTTATTCTTTATCTATCTCATAGATAACACCCATTCCATAACCTTTCAATAATATTGAATTAGCTTAGTTTCGTATGACATCTTGCTTCAGCAGTCACACAATAGTGGAATGTGTCGCCGCGCCATATGTTGATGAATCAAGTCGCCTTGCTTTGGCAAGCCCGAACTTTTTCCATCTTGATCATGACGAGTGTTAAGCAAGAGATGGTAAAACGCAAAGTGGAGCAACACTTCAAGCCATTCATGTCCAGATAGCTCTTTGAAAGAGCTTCTTTTACTGTATAATCATATCATACGCCTCCATGTTTCTCACCTTGCTTCCAATTCTCAGAGTTCATGGCAGCTGAAATGAGGAAAGTTACATCCAAAGTACCATTCTTTGATGTTCTTTCCATTATGATTTTCAGTGTTATTGGCAGTTGGTGGAAGGGGAACTTTATGTTCTATGATGTACAACATCTTTCTTTTATTTGAGAACAATTCTCGATTTTATACCTGTCTAGAAAATAGATTCCAGACAGCTTGTCCTTCTTAAGGATATAAAGTCGCGTTTGGTTTGTTTAATGCCATGGGAATTCAACAAAGAATTATGCAAAGTATTGTGACGTATAACTATATTTAACAAGGACTTAAATTGTCAAGCATATCTTCCGCTATTTTTCTCGGAATAATAACCGTCCATATTAATGCGGAAAATATCATTGTATTTTCTAGTGGGCTAAGATCCATATTTCACTTCTTTTGAGCTTGCTTTGGCAAGTCACCCAAAATCAGTTATTTAGGTAGGAACAATTCCAATTGCATCCTTATGCAACTCTTGGTTCAATTGGCCAAATAACTCCTTATTTATCCATCCCAAGGATAATCCCAATTTGTTGCCTCTAGGCTTTTAATCAAATTAAAATCACCTAGTTGTGTCAAACCTCTTACTTAAACAATTGCACATTACTTGATTGTGTCATCGCACCACAATCATGACAAACCAAGTCGCTCTGCTTTGGCACGCACGAGCTTGATAATCATGATCATGATGATTGTTTAAATTACGAGAAGGCAAAAACCTATATTTTAATTGAGGGAAATTTCTGTTTAATTTTAATTTTTTGTTGATCCAGATCAACTGATCTTTTAATTTGGGTTGGGCAATTTCAAAATAAAAGATCCGGGTTGTTAATTTAGCTTATTATCAATTTTGCATGCATCATCCACAAACCAACAATAAATAATAAGACAAAAAAATAAGCAACCACAAAAGAAAAATTAATGTGGTGTGGATATGGTCTCTAGACTAAGATATTCCCAAGCTAATGAGAATATCTATGAACCCTAAAATAGCAAGCTCATCTCCATGTGCCTCCATCATTTAGTCCATGATCCATAGCTTTGTGGATGTCGCCATACGCCTTGGCTTGTGGAATGCTCCAACTTGTGATACGTTAGGCCTCTTCTCAATGTCTTGACTATTATCTATTATATATAATACTAGCTATCATCTATACTAAATAGAAAGATCTCACAAGTCGAGAAGAAGACCGGCTCGCAGGCTGTAAAACCTAATTAACTATTACATTAATTTGATAAGCTCGCAGGCCGTAAACAAAACCGCAAAATAATTTTCCACAACAAACTACAACCTAAGGCCACATCCAATCACCATGCCAAAGCACATAAACAGTTAAAATCCAATTTTAACGCACTTGTTCAATTTTAGTTGATTTTAGACATACTAGGGTCAAAACGGTCCAAGAGGCCAACCATCACTATGGCCAAACCACCCAAGGACCGCCACAAGGCCCAAGGGTTGGCCGGCCCCTAGCCCACACGTCTAGTACGTGCGCTAGGGAGCCCAACCTCCTTGGTCGTGGCCTACTTGGGCAACAATGAAGAGACGGGCGGTCCCCTAACCCTAGTTCTCTAGATAAAAGAATTCACATCCTATATGATTCAAACTCACTAATTCCAACGTATTATGTAAAATTTGATCTTGTTTGGTTGTATCATATTCAATTTTCATCAAATATGCTTAATTTGTTCGTTTGACGCGACAAACAACAATTAAAGTATAAAACAACAAAAATTGTAACACATAAACTACGTTATGCTCTACGACCTGTGGCCCTAATATCACTCTAGGGTTTTTATGGCGGATATGCAGCGGAATAAACATAAAATAATCCGTTCAAGACCCTCCAAGGATCATAGGAAGAGACTACATAACGATCGTAAAGGATTGTAGATGGTGCATTCCTGGCAGACATATAATAGCCACGTGGCAGCCATCCAGCATACCTAACTGTGCTCCATGTACACCCAATCACTGCTCATACTTATCCACATGGGGGTTGCGAGACAGGGCCACATTCTTGTACTAACTGCACGGGACTTTTAGGGACTTAATGGTTTGGAGGCTAGAATAAGGTCCGTCTCGCGCGAACGACAATTAAGCTCGCACGCGACCCTCGGTAACTGACTGAGAGATTTAATAACCATGCATCCTATAAACCGGGTCGATCTCATAACAGTCTCCGGAAAATGCGGACGGGTGCGTAACGTTCCCTATATATACGGTCGACTGTGCCGTTACGAGGCTATCATTAAACCGCCATGTAGTGGCGCACTAACCCCTCACAACGGTCACTTCTCTACTATATATAGGATCTTGAGCCCTCCATTGAAATCTTTGGGATGAACTGAAGCTCTTATAGTCATTAAGCTGTCTCTCTCTCACAGTTACCATTGCTTACTCTCTCCCTACTCACACCCTTCATATCTCTGTGCTTTTAATTCCCTACTTGAGGTCTACACTTGGATCTCTCTCAAGGATTTCCTTGTACACATTTTGGTGAACCCGACGTGAGCATCCATGATAACTTCTTAATAAGAGTTATCTTATATACACTTTATATTGTTATTTGTGTGCGTTTCGGTGCAAAGTTCCGAGATTTGGCCAAAATAAGAAGAAAATGCACATTTGGATGTTTTTGAGCTTTAAAGTACAATCCGGGCGTTTCTTAATGATTTTGAGTATGATTTTGATCTTTTCGGTAGTGTTCGTGTTGTTTTTTGACAGGAATTACGCATGCGGGAATCAAGTGTAGAGAAGAAACGAGCTTCGGAATAGAAGAAAGAGGCGAATTTAGCGCATTTTAGATGTTTTTGCCAAATTTGGGCAATAATTGAGAAAAACGAGAAAATGGTCCGGAAACGGAGATTTCTCTACATGGGCGAATTATACGTCGCAAAAGGAATCCAAAGGTGCAAAAATATCATTCATCGAAGTTCGGGATCAAAATTCGGGTCCTTATTTGCTTTTCAAAAAGCTTAGTTGCTTTTCCAGGATGTTTTAGAGAAAATTAAGGATGTTTTGAGGATATTTTGCATTCTACAATGAAGATGGAGGTCAGACCGGTGGCAATTGAAAGTAGACTCGAAGAGCTTTCTAACGGCGGGTCACGGAGCTAAAACGGAAGTCGACAAGAAAGTAATGGCACAGAGAAAGTTGGAGAAGAAAAGGTAAAGATTTTGGCTAAGGAAACAAGTCACATGACTTGTTGAAACAAGTCACACGACTTGTTGGACAAGAGAAGGTTGCTGGAAGTCTGCCAACAAGTCGCACGACTTGTTAGCAGAGGTCGCAGAACTTGTTGAAGGTCGGGGAGATTGCTGAATTTTTCGCAACAAGTCGCACGACTTGTTGACAGTAAGTCACACGACTTGTTGGATGCTGCAGAATTTCTAAGTGTTGGGAACAAGTCACACGACTTGTTGAAACAAGTCACACGACTTGTTCGTAGGCAGCAGATTTTTGAAACACTTTGGGGTTTTTTTGTAATTACTTGTAACTTGTTCTAAACTCTTGGAGAACGTATTAGAGAGAGTTAGGGCTGGTTTTATCAGTATTCTAAGGTTGGGGAACGTGCTTGGAGCTAGGAGAACTTGCTTGGAGCTTTTGGATCATTCGTTTGGCTTCTCAAACTCTATTTCTACTCTAGTTTTCCTATTTTGATCATGTAACTTTGTATTGGGATCATGTTTTGGAGTAGCTAAACACTTTTATCGGGTTATCTCGTAGGAAACTAGGGTTTTATCACTACGTTTTGTGATTTATGGATTTTCTCTCATGCAATTATGCTTAATTGATGAATTTTTTTCTAGTTATGTGTATTTTACGCTTTTCATCTATCTTTTCTATTAGTAGACATATTAATAGGATTGCGTTAGGTTGTAAACGATAGATTAATCTACGTTTGTTGCTCAGAAACTTGAAATGCACACTAGCCGTATCTAGGGTTGAGGAATCCTGATAGTTAACTAAGAACAAAGAGTAGATTAAACATCGTAATGCGTGCTTAAACTTGAGTAGACTAGAGGAATCATCTTTGAGAGTTTAAGTATAGTTATTGGATGAGACATCTTCAATATAATTATGCTCGTTTAAATAGAACAAAAATTCATCGTGTTAGTAGAACGTAAATCCAACGTAGTGTGAAATACCTAGTGATCCGTAGAGATATCCTGACTTTGCAACTTTGAAATAAAAAAACTAAATCAACTCGTGTTTATTAATCTTGAATTAATTCATTGTATTATTTGAGATCCTTGTTCTTTTAAATATTAGTAGAATTAGAAACACAAATCAACGCGCGTTACCCACATAAGGTGAAAAATCTATAACTAATTAAATAAGAAGTCTCTTGGGTTCGACAAACCCGGATTACCGGATATTACTACACGCGACAACTGTACACTTGCAGTTTAAATCGTGTCAAGTTTTTGGCGCCGTTGCCGGGGACTTCAAATAAATTAGTTATTATTTTTATCTTTAGGGATTTACTTTTTCAGTTTATACCCGTTACTCACCTATTTTCTGGGTGTGATTTGTGTTTTCAGGTTTGGTTTACTTGGTGCATGTCCCGTTCTAGAGACAAGCCTCTGCATCCAGTACTTGAGGATCCGAAATCGTTATTGCGTGCAGAACGTGGAGACAAGAGGAAAGCAAATTCAGTTCAGATGGACGAGCAAACTAGAGCTGAGTTTGAAAGGATCCGCAAAAGTGTGCAAGATGCGGAAGCAGCTAGAGCAGCTGCTGTAGAGGAGGCAGCAAATAGAGCACGAGAAACTGAGCAGCTTAGGGCTCAAAAGGCTGAAATGCAGGCGATGATGGATCGCATGAACCCTCCAAATCAACAACAACTCCCTGGTGCGGAGATATTTGATAGAAACAATGGAGGAGTTAATGGTAGAAACAACGGTGGTAATTGGAATAATGGGGGCAATAATCGGAACAATAACGGTCGGAATGCGGCAGAGCAAGTCAACAATGCTGAGGAGGATGAGCGTCCTTTGGTGGATTACTTCTGAAATACACCGGAGGGGTATCAACCCACTATTGTCAGGACTCAGATTAACGCCGCACATTTCGAGATACGCCAACCATTGATTAACATGGTTCGAGATGAGTGCTTATTCACTGGAGCCCCAGGTGTTGATACGCATCAACACTTGCTCAACTTCGAGCAGATTACCTCCACTATGTATGATCAGAGAGTTCCACTCGAGACGATCAAACTCATGCTTTTCCCCTTCTCCTTATCGGGAAAGGCAAAGACATGGCTTATGGAACTTCCAGCAGGCAGTATAGTTACATGGGAAGATTGTAGCAGAGAATTTCTCAGGAAGTATCTTCCGCCATCCAAGGTTGCTCAAAGGATGGCTGATATAACAAAATTTACACAACAGGAAGATGATTCTCGGGGAGACACGTGGAGAAAGTTCAACCAGCTCCTTCGCAGATGCCCTACTCACGGAGAGCCATGGTACAAACTTCTGCACTATTTTTATAATGCCTTAGACAGAGAGACTGCAAATGAACTGGACATGATGGCTCAAGGCAATTTTATGGGACTGGGATTACAGAGATGCCGGGATCTACTGTATAATGTAACAAAACGTGAGTGCATGAGGTCTGAGACTCGTAGAAACACGAAATCAGATGGGGCATTGGTTAGTAAGATCGAGTCCATGGTGGAACAAAAATTTGAACATCAAATGGCAGTGATGACTTCGGCTTTCAGTAATCTGAATCCATCGGCACAGGTGAAGTGACACGCTTTCTTACGTGTTCCGCAAGCGCACGGTTCAAGTAATATAGGGTAATATTTCAACCCCGAGTTATCGATCCCACGAGGACAAGCTTGAGACTATTTAATTAGTTATTAGTTAAGAGTACGGTAACTGGGAGGAAGAATTATGATTAACTAAGGCGTCACCCACAAACAAGTGACTGAAATTAAATAACAACTAAACTGTTTTTTTTATTAAACAAATACGGAGAAACTAGGCAATCTCTAGATCACCTAGGGCTTTAGACGATTTCCGAATTAGATATGTAACACGTTAATCCTATTCTAGTTAAGTTGGGTAATAGTCTTGACAATCTCCTCTCGGTCTCATGTCGTTCTACATTACAGTTTACTTGGTGTCCTATCGGTCCACCTACATCTACCGGTCCGTTCTAGTAGGCTAACGATAGTGCACATAATGATGTCCGCTCAGACCACCACCACATGAACACCTCACTATCTCCTACCGAATCTACTCACTAAGGCCAATCCTACACACTTCTCTTCTCAGTCTCCGTGATTAAGGATTCTTGGTCATATCTCATCACAACTAGGTCTAAGTCTCTCTCACGCAGTCGCTAGCTAATTAACAAGTCCGGTTAATTACTCCATTCTTGCCAAGGATTAAGAACAACATATGAACAATTAGCTAAAACAAATATTAACTTTAAGAAAGATTACAATCTAAGAATAAACCCTAAGTTCATGAATATCAATTCCTAACATAGTCGTGTCAATAGACTACACTCATTAACAACTTCATGAAATTAAACTTCATCCAATAGATCAAAATCCAAAAGCATGAGACAAGTCTATAATCCGGAAAGCATATTGTCTACATAAACCGTAGGCTCTCTAGAGAAGCCTAGAAAAACGTCTAGCTACTACTAACAATCGTAGCAAAGCAATATAGTTTCTCCATACAAGTGATTAAAAGAGGGAAGAAGAGATCAAACACTAGAAATCGTGAAGATTGGCGCGATCCGGGCTCTTCCCCTTGCTTGAGGTTGCTCCCAATGGAGTCTCCTTGCCCTCCTCCTTGATCGTGATTCTCTGGATGCGTGAATGATGATTATTCTCGTCCCTAGGTCGTTCTTGAATCATAACCCGCAGAAGTCTTTAGTAATTACATAAAATACCCCAGAAATCCACTCCTGACTTCAAAACGCGATATCCTCTTTGTCCGAACTCGGATTTAGCTACGTGACCTATCGTTGGAAAGCTCTCTGAGTCTAATTTCATATGGCACTGGTCTCACTCCAAAATTAGTTGTAGAACTCCGGATATGATAAAAATAGTGCAGACTGGTCATCCAAGCTCCTCCAATTCGGCTTCTCTTGACTCCAGTTGAGCTCCCCATTGTTTCCGAAGTTCGTTCCATGCCTCCTATCAACCGATTAGCATCCGTTCCTGCCAAGACAACATGAACAAACATACCAAGCAATTATATTTGACAAATAACAATAAAATATGCATTGAAAACGCCCGGCCTAACAATATAGCACATGGTCGCAACAAGTGATAAAACGACATTTATCCTCTAACATTAGGCTCAAATCAATCTCAAAATACACATTATCATGTGGTAAATGCTAAAGAATTATAGCCTCTAAAAGGTGCTATCAAACTCTCCCACACTTACTCTCTTGCTCGTCCTGAGCAACATTGAAGCACAAAACCCCCACACTTGAGACATTGCATACATACCAAAACCAAACCAAATGTATACCCCGCCGCTTTGCATACTCAACTTTCCGCTAGCCAACACGATTCACGACTCAATACACAAAGACACGACTTTGCAACTACATGATATGTACAATGCAATTCAAGTATGTACAATGCAAGGGATTAAAGAACATATTTTTTTTCTTTTTAGTAGAGATTGGGCAATCTCGAAGAACAAACCGGCATGTCATAAGGCTCTCACATCCCCTAGAAGATTATATAACTTTGGTGATCGGTAGAACTTGCAGCTAGTTTCGTGAGACAGAACAGGCACGAACACAAAATAAGTTATTTCCCCACGCTCATCAAACGTATCCCTAGCACTTACCATCCGAGCTATTTATCCACGGATTAAATTGTTGACAACTTTAGGACGGGTAGGATAACATATTTAGAAGCGCAGTCCTAGACGTCATAATATAACTCACAAAAATCCATTCTCACACTCCCTCAACAAAATCCAAGGAACCCCACCGAATCTACTACTCTGCCCCTCATTCCCTCAATCCTGGTGTAACGTCGTTCTCGCGGCCACAAATGTGAAGAAGTGATCTCGAACAATAGCTAATCTCCTTGGTCTTAATGAAGTTTAATTTCCGGCTCCCTATTCCATTTCACTTTCAACTTTATGTTTTTTTTTTTCTTTTTTTTTTCAATTTCATTTCCATACAAATAAGCACATGGAGCCACCAATACGATAGTAATATCCACGGAGATCACATATCACAATAATGTGGGGATGGAATGTGTCAAATCAAATGCGTAGTCAAATATATGTCGACACCCCCACACTCGATGTAAAGCTTATCCAAAACCCGGCAGTCAATATATAAACGTGCTAATTCCAACGAATCCTCCTCATAACCTAAGATGTAGAAAATATGAATGAATCACAAGCACGTCCTCCTATAAGATCAATCAACGCCCACCCCATGACGTGCGTAAAAGTATCACGCACTACGGCACTCCACATGTGGTCGTGGTGTATGGACAAGACTCACCGCCACACCGAAGTGTGCTGCCGTCTCTAACTCACCCTCACATCCCCTCAAAAGATGACATGTAAGAATATCCACTCAAGATGTATCAAATCATCTCACCCTCATCGAACCTCCCTAACTCAACTCCCTCTATCATGACGCATAGGAAGGGACCATTCTAACTAATGATAGAGGTCACAAGGAACGGCTTCCTAGGCTAGAGGCTGTGAATTAAAGGGGTAAATGGATCAAATTGGGAAACTAGTGGACCTACGCGATGGAGACGGGACGTGAGGTCCCCATAAAAATCACTCGCAGAGCTGTTCCGTTGCAACTACGAGGAGGGTTGACGACTGCCTAAGTGACGGTGGTGTAGCGCTAGTAGGATAACTAGTTTGAGAGACAGCTACTCACAACTCTCAAGTGCATTGTCCCTATAGCATTCCTACTCCAGATTCTCGCGTGTCTACCTCACCTCAGATTTTCACACTACCTAGGGAATACTATCATTGAGCCCTCTCCACGCTTACTCTCTTCAATTACCCTTTCTAAAAAAAAATCAATTTTTAGGATTTTTTATTTTTTTTAGACACTATATGTAACTGGCCAACTCGATTAACCAACAACATAGGGTAGGTGGACTCAATATTTAAAAGTGCAACAATAATATACAATGCCAATATTTAAATGTGCACATGCAAAACTAAACGACTCGACATCTACATGAAAACGCGACTTTCTAAACGACATGTAACAAGGCTATGCAATGGCTAACTAGCGGATAGCTAAAAACTCCCCCACGCTTAATCGCTTCGTTGTCCTCAACGAAATATAAGGTGAAATAAAGAGGAAGTAACTGCTCATGCGTAGGGCGGTGGGTCTAGTCGGAAAGAGTGCATTTGAGGTCTAGTCGGAGTGAGCTAAACAAGTATCCAATAATCCAAGTATGAGCAAGTAAAATTTTTCAAGAAATTAAGCCCTAAGAGTGCCTAAGCAAGAATTAAAGTCGAGAGAGAAAATTGTACCAAATTTTTCGGAAACACGAGCTAGTGAAGGCATGAGTACCTCCTTAAGCTCCTCGGTGTCCCCGTCTTAAGTTCCTCTTTGAGCCAAGGCCGAATCCCCCTCCAAGTTGATGAATCGGAGAATTTAAGTTCTTGGAGATCTTCCTCTTTGAATTCCCCCACACTTAAACCAAGCCCTATCTTTCAAAAACTCAAGAGTTAATGTTGTTGTTGGGTTTGGAAGGAGAAAAACCCAACAAATTTTTTTGAATTTGGTTGAGTTTTGAAAATTTGGGTGTTGGATGTATGGGTGTTCTTGAAGGTTTGGGAGGAAGAAGATGAAGAAAAGTGGGGTTTGATCGAAGCTTGGGGTGTTTTTACCCTTTATGGCCGGATATGGGCATTAATCAATCAAGAAAATACCAAAAAAACACCCCCAAAATCGGACCAAACTACCCGATTTCGGCCTCCATTTCGGCCTGAAATGGTGCCCGAAAAGCTAGAACTCTCCAACTTGTTTTTGCTCTATCTTCTTTCATCCGACATCCGTTTTGCGCAATTCTTGAACAGTTGGACTCCACACTCGACGAGGAATCTATATTTGATTAGAAAATTCCCAAACAAAGAAATTTTCCATTTCTTCTCAATTTATCTCTCTTTTGTAAAGAATCTCGCCGCCAAAGTTCTTGAACTCTATTTTAACTCCAGATTCCGATGCGTGCAACCCCGATACTCCAACTCGCGGCCATGCTCCTCATGACTAATTGGCTAATCCTCAACCTCGAGTAGCTTCTTTATCAAGCTCAATGCTACCGGTTAGCTAGTTGTTCCTCGTTTTGCGTGCAAAATCGTGCACATGCATCAAGAAGGGGAATCCGGAGAGTTCTTCGGTACCTGTGTCCTGTACACTCATAGAAAATATTAAAACAACTCTCTCTTACCCCTCAAAATAAAGTATGGAGAACTAAATTCAAAAATACAATAACAAATATCCTACTCTACATTAGGTTGCCTCCCAAGAAGCTCTAGTAATTTTAGGTCGACGGCCCTACCGGGTTACCTCAACCGTCAAGGATAGTGAAGAATGCTTAACTCTCCACTTCTTCTTCTTCCACCATCTTTTCTCAATGACTTTCTTCTCATAAGGTGCACCCATGTGCAAAGAAGATGGTGAGCAATTGTAGAAGCCGACTCTTTTCATCTTGCACTTGATCCTCTTGATCAACTTCCACAAAGTTCCACTGGGCTCAAATGAGTCTCAGGCCACGAAACCATCCAAGTAGTACTCCTTCAGTGCTAAATGATCTTCAGTCAACGCATGCAGTTCACGCACACCCCCACACTTGCTCGTTTCCAAATCCTTAATAGCAACAATCACAAGTGTTCCATCAGCTTCATCATCAGCACCCCACAAGCTCGTAATGTATGTGTCATCCCAATCATGCCAAGGTTGTAGGATAATTTGAGATTTCCTTGCAGCGAGCATCGCCTCCTCTATCATTGGACACACAACTCCACCCCAGTCTTAATCAGATTCTGAGTCCTCATAAATGGCAGAGTCCACCAATGGTTCTTGGACACAGCATTCTTTGCTCGGCTCATGTATCTCTTCTTCCACGACTGCAGCTTGGGACGCAGATTCTCGTTCTTTCTCCATCCTAGCAATTAGTGTCCATAGCATCTGTAGGACAGCTGGTAGCCAATGAGGTTCATCTAGACCATCTTGTGATGGTGTCCATAGAGGCTCAATTAAGGGCTCAATGGCATGTGGCACAGGCTCCTCATGTGGCTCATTTGTAATAAGGGACATCCTTTTGATGCGCGCTTGGATCTCTCCCATAATATTGTGCAAGTCTTCCATGCTTGCTGATGAGTCCTCTTGATGCTGATGAAGCTGTGGTGGATCGAATATGCATGCTTCTTCATACTTGTGATCCTTCTTGCATTTTTAGCACAAAATCATTGAGCATGTGTCATCATTGTGCCAAACTCTGCATTTAGCACAGTAGTAGGGGTAATCAGATATCCCCACATAATCCTCGTCGATCCACATGCTCATTACGTCTCCTGCTTCCTGTGTTTCTACAAAAACAAACTCACAAGAAACCCGTGAAGCACAGAGATAGAAACAAAATAAAACAAACTAAAAGAAAAGTACTTTACACTAACTCCTAACTAAATAATCTACCGCTTTCCCCGGCAACGGCGCCAAAAACTTGACACGCTTTCTTACGTGTTACCTCAAGTGAACGGTTCAAGTAATATAGGGTAATATTTCAACCCCGAGTTATCGATCCCACGAGGACAAGCTTTAGACTATTTAATTAGTTATTCGTTAAGAGTACGGTAGCTGGGAGGAAGAATTGTTATTAACTAAGGCGTCACCCACAAACAAGTGACTGAAATTAAATTACAACTAAACTAATCCTTTTGTATTTTTTATTTTATTTTTTTAATCTAATATGGATAAACTAGGCAATCTCTAGATAACCTAGGGTTGTAGACGATTTCCAAATTAGCTATGTAACACGTTAATCCTATTCTAGTTAAGCTGGGTAATAGTACTGACAATCTCCTCTCGGTCTCATGTCGTTCTACGTTACGGTTTACTTGGTGTCCTATCGGTCCACCTACATCTACCGGTCCGTCCTAGAAGGCTAACGATAGTGCACAGAATGATGTGCTCTCAGACCACCACCACACGAACACCTCACTATCTCCTACCGAATCTACCCACTAAGGCCAATCCTACACAATTCTCTTCTCAGTCTCCGTGATTAAGGATTCTTGTTCATATCTCATCACAACTAGGTCTAAGTCGCTCTCACGCACTCGCTACCGGTTAATTACTCCATTCTTGCCAAGGATTAAGAACAACATGTGAACAATTAGCTAAAACAAATATTAAATTTAAGAAAGATTACAATCTAAGAATAAACTCTAAGTTCATGAATATCAATTCCTAACATAGTCGTGTCAATAAACTACACTCATTAACAACTTCATGAAATTAAACTTCATCCAATATATCAAAATATAAAAGCATGAGACAAGTCTAAAATCAGGAAAGCATATTGTCTACATAAACCCTAGTCTCTCTAGAGAAGCCTAGCAAAATGTCTAGCTACTACTAACAATCTTAGCAAAGCAATAGAGTTTCTCCATACAATTGATTAAAAGAGGGAATAAGAGATCAAACGCTAGAAATCGTGAAGATTGGCGCGACCCGGGCTCTTCCCCTTGCTTGAGGTTTCTCCCAATGGAGTCTCCTTTCTCTCCTCCATGATCGTGGCTCTCTGGATGCGTGAATGATGATTATTCTCGTCCCTAAGTCGTCCTTGAATAATAACCCGCAGAAGTCTTCAGTAACATAAAAGCCCCCTGAAATCTGCTCCGGACTTCAAAACGCGATATCTTCTTCTTCCGAACTCGGATTTACCTACGTGACCTATCGTTGGAAAGATCTCTGATTCTACTTTCATATGACACTATTCTCACCCCAAAATTATTTGTAGAACTCCGGATATGACAAAAATAGTGCAGACTGGTCATCCAAGCTCCTCCAATTCGGCTTCTCTTGACTCCACTTGAGCTCCCCATTTTTTCCGAAGTTCGTTATGTGCCTCCTATCAACCGATTAGCATCCGTTCCCGCCAAGACAACATGAAAAAACATACCAAGCGATTATATTTGAGAAATAACAATAAAATATGCATAGAAAACGCCCGGACTAACAATATAGCACATGGTAGCAACAAGTGATAAAACGACCTTTATCCTCTAACATTAGGATCAAATCATTCTCAAAATACCTATTATCATGTGGTAAATACTAAATAATTATAGCCCCTAAAAGGTGCTATCATGAAGTCAGTGGGAGAGATGGTAGCAGATGCAAATCAGGGATATGGGGATGGTATTGAAGACGTGAACTACATGGGTCAACCAAGACAACAGCAATGGCCAAACACCTATCATCCCAACAATCGCAATCACCATAAATTTAGCTTTACCAATCCAAATAGTGGATTATGTGCACTAGGTCAAAGGCCAAATGTTCCATACCAAGCTCAAAGACAGGTTCCACAATAGCAGGCCCCACCATCAGAAGAACATGATACAAACGCGTTGTTGAGGAAATTATTAGCTAGCAATGATAAAATTAAGAGCAAGATTGTCGCGATAGAATCCACGATGAAGAGCCATGAGACACAGATTGGCCAGATAGCCAATCAAAATACTCGACTTCCACCGGGTATGTTTCCTTCTAACAAGGTCACTCCACCTGAGCAATTGAAGGCTATCACTACTCGCAGTGGGATCACCACTAAAGATCCTCCATATCCTACCCACGCGCGAGCTGAGGCGAAAAAAGCCGCTGAAAAGGCTTTGAGTGAAGAAATTCTTGTGCCAATCGTGAGTCCCCAATCAAAGGACACGTTGAGGAAGTCGAATGAGAAGCAGAAGATAAATGAAGAATATAGTGTGCGTGTGCCATATCCAGCGGCAATAAAGAGGAATGATGAGGAACACTTTGGGAACTTTTTAAACATATTCAAACAGTTGCATATAAACATTCCTCTTGTGGAAGCACTTGCTCAGATGCCCAAGTACAAAAAGTTCTTGAAGGAGATCTTATGGGGAAAGAAGAGCATTGACCCTTATGCCACGGTGAAATTGATAGAGACATGCAGTACAGTTATTTAGAGGGATATTCCCAAGATGAGAGATCGAGGCAGTGTTATCCTAGGATGCACTCTTGGGGGTGGATATCACACACATGGGATCTGTGATTTAGGCGAGAGTATCAGTCTCATGCCATTGTCCCTATTTCAGAGATTGGGCATTGGTGCACAAACCCTGGTGAAGATGGGTCTGCAACGGGCAGGCAATTCAATTGTGACAGCAAATGGGGTAATTGAGAACTTGCTTGTAAAAGTAGGTGCATTTGTCTTTCTAGCCGACTTTGTGATAGTGGACATTAAGGCAGATCGCGATGTGCCACTTATCTTTGGAATACCGCTTTTGAAGACAATGCGCGCAAATGTGGATCTAGAGACTGAGGAGCTTACTATCAAGGCTCTAGATTCATCACTTGTGTTCAAGGCATTTGTTTCGGGGAATGGGAAGAAAAAGTTGGCTATGATCAAGTTTAGAAAAGATTGTGTGGATCCAACTCTTGGGTTGCCTACAGTTTTGCAGCCCGATCCACCCGAATCAGAGAAGAAGCCAAATGTGGTGAGTGCACATGATGTGGTGCAAAAGATCAAGAGCAAGAAGTTGACATACTTGAGCAGATTATGGGAGAATCTACCCCGGTGTGCGATGGCACACATGAACTTCACAGGGGCTTGCATTGACGAGTTGGGGATTCTTCAGACATGGATTTTACTAGAGGAGGGCAGTCGACCCCGGTGTTCGAGTACACACTGACTGTATAGGAGCATGGTGGCACCACTGCTGTGCTTGGGGACTGCTTGGCGTGATTTTGTTCCCACGCTTGAGGTGGTTGTGAGTATCTTTTTCTCTTTCTAAATTTTATGTCTCTTTTATATAAGTATCTCATGCTCCATCTCATCTACTGACCTACACATTGATTGCTGAGTCTTCTTGCATACTCTCTAAATTCGTTGAGGACAACGAAGCATTCAGTCTGGGGGTGATTTATCTGTTGGCTAGCCATAGTGTCTTGCATAGCCAGTTACATGTAGGATGTGTTTATATTGTATTGTGAGTCAGTGTTGTGGTTTATGTTGAGTTTTAATTTATATTGTCGTATTGTGTAGTGTAGTCTATATCCTGTTTGCACTTTTGTATAATTGAGTCTACCCACCATAAAGAGTTGAATTGTGTAGTGTCAATTTTCGATTTTTGTGTCTATGCCTTGCATATAGAGTTAGGACTTATGAAAATACAAAAAAAAAAAATGAGAAAATAGAAAACACATCAAAATTAGATTTTTTTTTTTTTTTTTCAGAAGAGGCAATTGAGGATCTTGAAACTAATGAGAGCTTAGTGAACGAATCCTTTTGAGTAGGAAGTGCCGTAGTAGGGAAATTTTTATTCTTTAATATTTTGTAGAGGTTTCACTAAGGATGTCCCGGGAATTTTTGAAAGTTGTGAAAGAATGACATGTAAAGTATACCTAAGTTTCCTATAGTGTGCTAATTAGATTGAGTTTTGCTTGTAGCTGAATATTCTGTTTTCAAGTGGAAACTTGTGGTCTCTTGTTGATCTGGGGTGAACTTTCGTGTAGAGTTGGTTTCATGTGGTACGGTTGCCTCAGCCTAAGTGAAGTTGAGGGGCGTACACCACCATCCTTTACTGTGGTCACAAGAGTTAACCGAAAAAGCCCACGCTCTTTATGCTCTACTGCACAGTTGTAAAAAAACAGAGGAGGAAAGAAAAGAAAATGAGAAAATCTGGAAAAAAAAATTGTGCTTCAAGGAGAAACAACCTACTATGCTTCCTTTCACACTGGAAATTTTGATTCCATCCAAGTAGAGATTAGAGAGGAAAACTAGACTCAAGCCTTATTTCACAGGAGTTGTGACTCCCTTCACTGGGACAATTTGCATTCAAACGCAATAAAGGCTACGAGGGTCTGAAAACCTCAGATGATTCGGCGAAGAAAGGCTACAGTGAAATTTGAGCTTGAATAGACCCAATGAAGCTTAGGACGTGCTTGTGTCTTGGTTTGAATTTGTGGAGGAAAGTGGACGCCTTAGTGAGATTTTGCATAGAATCAATTTTATTTCAAATTCTTGCTACGTGTATGTGAATTTCAGAACGGATTAGTGAAAACTTGATGATTTTCTGTTAATGACAGGGAGATTGCCTATTCTTGCAAAAAAAAAAAAAAATTTCGTGTTTAAATTATTGTGTTTAAGATCAATTCTAGAATTGCATTTGCATCATCTTGCTGCATTAGAGTGTCGTGAGTCATTTTAGAGTCATTTGAGTCTGTTTGGCTATTAGACAGTTAGATGCAGTAGATGAGACTTTGCTCGGGACGCGCAAATGGCAAGTGTTGGGGTATTTGATAACTCCTTAATAAGAGTTATCTTATATACACTTTATATTGTTATTTGTGTGCGTTTCGGTGCAAAGTGCCGAGATTTGATCCAAAATAAGAAGAAAATGCACATTTGGATGTTTTTGAGCTTTCAAGTATAATCCGAGCGTTTCTTAATGGTTTTGAGTATGATTTTCATAATTTATCACATTTGATCTTCGCGGTAGTGTTCGTGTTGTTGTTTTACAGGAATTACGCATGCGGGAATCAAGTGGAGAGAAGAAACGAGCTTCGGAATAGAAGAAAGAGGCGAATTTAGCGCATTTTGGATTTTTTTGCCAAATTTGGGCAATAATTGAGAAAATCGAGAAGATGGTCCAGAAACGGAGATTTCTCTACATGGGCGAATTCTACGTCGCAAAAGGAATCCAAAGGTGCAAAAATCTCATTCATCGGAGTTCGGGATCAAAATCCGGGTCCATATTTGCTTTTCAAAAAGCTTAGTTTCTTTTCCAGGATGTTTTAGAGCAAATTAAGGATGTTTTGAGGATATCTTGCATTCTACAATGAAGATGGAGGTGAGACCGGTGGCAATTTAAATTAGACTCGAAGAGCTTTCTAACGGCGGGTCACGGAGCTAAATGGAAGTCGGACAAGAAAGTTATGGCCCGGAGAAAGTTAGAGAAGAAAATATGAAGATTTTGGCTAAGGAAACAAGTCACACGACTTGTTGAAACAAGTCACACGACTTGTTGGACAAGAGCAGTTTGCTGGAAGTCTGCCAACAAGTCGCAGGACTTGTTGGCAGAGGTCGCAGGACTTGTTGAAGGTCGGGCAGATTGCTTAATTTTTCACAACAAGTCGCACGACTTGTTGACAGTAAGTCACACGACTTGTTGGATGCTGCTGAATTTTCTAAGTGTTGGGAACAAGTCGCACGACTTGTTGAAACAAGTTACACGACTTGTTCGTAGGCAACAGATTTTTGGAAACACTTTGGGGTTATTTTGTAATTACTTGTGAGTTGTTCTAAACTCTTGGAGAACGTATTAGAGAGAGTTAAGGCTGGTTTTATCGGTATTCTAAGGTTGGGGAACGTGCTTGGATCTAGGAGAACTTGCTTCGAGCTTTTGGATCATTCGTTTGGCTTCTCAAACTCTATTTCTACTATAGTTTTGCTATTTTGATCATGAAACTTTTTATTGTGATCATGTTTTGGAGTAGCTAAACACTTTTATCGGGATATCTCGTAGGAAATTAGGGTTTTATCACTACGTTTTGTGATTTATGGATTTGCTCTCATGCAATTATGCTTAATTGATGAATTTTTGTGTAGGTATGTGTATTTTACGCTTTTCATCTATCTTTTCTATTAGTAGACGTATTAATAGGATTGCGTTAGGTTGTAAACGATAGACGAATCTACGTTTGCTGCCCGGAAACTTGAAATACACACCAGCCTAGGGTTGAGGAATCTTGCTAGTTAGCTAAGAACAAAGAGTAGATTAAACATCGTAATGCGTGCTTAAACTTGAGTAGACTAAAGGAATCAGCTGTGAGAGTTTAAGTATAGTTATTGGTTGAGACATCTTCAATTTAATTATGCTCGTTTAACAAGAACAAAAATTCATCGTGTTAGTAGAACGTAAATCCAACGTAGTGTGAAATACCTAGTGATCCGTTGAGATATCCTGACTTTGCTCAAACTTTTAAATAAAACAACTAAATCAACTCATGTTTATTAATCTTGAATTAATTCGTTGAATTATTTGAGATACTTGTTCTTTTAAATATTATTAGAATTAGAAACACAAATCAACACGCTTTACCCACATAAGGTGAAAAATCTATAACTAATTAAATAAGATGTCTCTTCGGTTCGACCAACCCGGATTACCGGATATTACTACACGCGACAACTGTACACTTGCAGTTTAAATCGTGTCAATCCACCTTCAAAGTTTCAATCAAACTACTAGCCATGTCCATGAGGGCAATCTTCGTGATGGAGATCAGTCTCCTTTCGGGGAAGAAATCTAGAGAGAGGAGACCCCCAACACCAATACCAATACCCAAACAGCTATTGGGAGCAATCCCTCTTTGGAGATGTTGCAGGCCACAATCCAAAGCCAAGCGAAGACTATGAAGGCTCAGTCAGCCCAGATTGCTCAGATCATGACGATCCTGGGAGGACTCGCTCAGAACGCCGCTCAAGGGACTTTAGTCCCACAATTAACAACCATGTTGCCTCCACCAGGGGTAAATGCAACCCCCGTGGTGCACACATCCGCCCCACTGAACCCACAGCCCTCTCTCCCTAATGGTCATGTATCCCAGCCACCAAGGCTGCCATCTGGTTCGTCCCTCCTATCTGCTTAGAACCCCTCTTCACACCCCGCATTGCCGTCATACGCGACTGGGGTCCAGGGGAGTTATGCACCTCCACCTCCCTATGATTCCAACATACCTTACATTCCGGGCCTTGCTGCAACACCATCATAAACCCCAGGGAGAAGCACACCTGCCAACGTCGCGGCCTTGGAACAACGCGTAGAAAGTATCATCACAAAACCAGAGCTTTGCAGATACCATTATCCCAAAGGTCGACAATGCACCTCCCATTCGGCGAGACATATACCTGATGCACAATCGTGCTGGGTACAAGGCACCCAAATGGGAGAAGTTCGACGATGTCAGCGGGAACGCTAAGGAGCACGTGATGCCCCAGAAGCCCGACGAAGAAGGGGTTGTATTCATCAAGAAGTTCAGAAACGGGTCTCTGGAATGCATTGATGAAGTCTCTAAGAGCCGACTGGACGAGATCTGTCTCCAGGGAATGCATTGATGAAGTCTCCGATCAACTTGAACATGTCTACTTTATCCAAATTGATTGACTGCACCAGGAACAGCGAGCCGCTTTTGGAGAAGATGAGAAAGAGATATGCGAACAACCGCACGCCAGAGAGTTCTGGTTTCAGAATTGGGAGATTCAGCTACAAGCATGGACGTGAAGCCGAAGTGAGTGCGGTCGCATTCCCGCAAAAGCATCAGCGACCCACACCCAAGGAGGGAACGCCGTTGCCATGTTCAATTGAGGATGTGATAACCCTTTGCAGGAGGTGGAGAAAAGATGGAATTCTGCCATCACTAGAGTACAAGAGTCTTGGAGAACAACTGCGAGACCCTAGATGGTGTGAATGCCACGGGCAGGTCATGCATTCAAAAAGGGAATGCAAGAAGCTCATATGGCTGTTGGACAGGAAGATCAAGGAAGGACAGTTGGTCGTTGATGAGCCAGCCAAAGATGTGCGAAGCAACCCTCTTCCATCCCATGCTCAGCAGGAGCCCAAAGGAAAAGATATTGAAATGATCTCGATCGTCGACCTTGAAGAGGTTACAGAAGCAAAAGACCCCGTGGTAGCTGAGATCTGCAACGAGGATATTATGGCGTGGATAGGAAGGATTCGCGCGCTTAATGGATGAAGAGTTCCAACAAGTTTGAGAAGTTCTTCGACGACATGAACTTCTACAATACTTGCAGGCACGAGATGAAAAAGGCCATTTTGAGGGTGACAGAAGAGTACGGAGAGGAGCTTGTTGTCTCAAATGGAAAAGTTATCAAGGTTTCGCGATCGAGTTGCCTAGTCATGACGTGCGATGAGTCAGACAAAAGAACAGACGCGAATAATCAGAGGTCATTGTATGTAAACGGCATCGAGTTCAATAGAGCCTTCTTCGATGGAGGGGAAGTGGTGAATGTGATTCCACTCAGCACCCTTGAGTTGGATTGGATCTCAGAGAGCAAAATTACCAAGTGGCCATCATCATTGATGGGGTTTGATGCTAGTACCACATACAAATTGGATGGATTCGCCTGGGAATTCAAATTGGCAAAATCAAGTGCTCTGCCAGGTTCCATGTCATTGATGCTAGTACCACTTACAAATTGATCGTTGGTTGAGCATGGATCCACCCCTTTGATGATGTGCTTTCCACAACTCATCAAGTAATGAAGGCCATTTGGAGAGATAGAGTGGTTGCAATACCTGCCTCGGTGAATCCTTTTAACTTGAAGGAGGCGCACTTATCTGAAGTGGCGTGGCTCACAGAAATGGCAGGCAAAATAACTCCTGCACCGTTTGAGCCAACCCCTTCGCCCAAACGGGAGGATATCAAGGACCAATCACCGACAGGAGTGATGGTCATGCGAGAGGTCTTGAAGGAGAAGCAGGTTGCGCGAGAGGAAATGCCAAGGATAGCATACCAAAAGATGAATGTCTACACCTTGAAGAGGGTCATGGAGCATAATGAAGAAGGTAAAGAAGGGAGCAGCTTCTTTGGCAATGGGAAGAAGTGCTATCGCATCTTAAGGTGCGCAGGGTCATCTTCGTCCCCTTCCACCGAAGATGTCCCTGAGAAAATCTGCGAGCTAGCTAAAGCTACAAACAGGGAAGGGGATAAGGCACCACTGTAGGAGTAGAAGGAAGCTCCTGAATGCATGGAAGATCATCTAAAACCGCAAAAACAGGAACTAAAGGAGGTGTTCTTGAGCCCAATGGAGGAAAGGAAAAGGCCAGTCTTCCTGAGCGCTGATCTTGATGTTGAGGAAGAGCAAGAACTATTGGAGTTGCTGAAGGACTACAAAGATGTCTTTGCAAGGAATTATGATGAGACACCAGGGTTGGATAAGGAGGTTACTATGCACAGACGGATGTTACCCCAGGAACAAAACCAGTGAAGCAAAGCGGGAGGACATTTTGTCCAGAGGTTAATGTCGAGATAAAGGATAGAGAAACTGTTGAAAACAAAGTTCATCGAGCGCAATCACCATCCCACCTGTCTTGCGAACATCGTGCCTGTTCTAAAGAATAATGGAAGCCTTCGTGTGTGCGTTGATTTTAGAGACTTAAATCACTTCTGCCCAAAGTATGATTTCCCATTGCCCCATATAGATTTTCTGATTGACTCTACTGTAGCCATCAGATGTTAAGATTCATGGATGGATTTAGTGGCTATAACAAGATCAAGATGGACCCTGAGGATGCGAGGAAGACAGCCTTTATCACCCCCGTGCGAGTATTCCATTATACGGTTATGCCTTTTGGTCTGAAGAATGCAGGCGCGACCTACCAACGCGCAACGATGGCTCTCTTTCATGACATGATGCATTAGGAAGTGGAGTTTTACGTGGATGATCTTGTCATCAAGTCTAGACAGAAAGAAGATCGTATGAAAGAAGTGGGGAAGGCCTTTGAGAGATGCAGAAAGTTTCAGCTCAAGATGAATCCCATGAAGTAAGCATTCGGGGTAATCTCAGGAAAATTCTTGAGATGTGTGATACATCGGCATGGGATCGAGCCTAATCCCGCGAAGGTCTCAAGTGTTACTAGCTTGCCAGTACCCCAAACTCAGAGTGCGTTGAAGACATTTTTGGGAAAGCTCTCCTATTTGCGAAGGTTCATACCAGCAATAGCATAAGTTACATTCTACTTTGGGAACTTGCTTAAGAAGGGAACAACGTATGTCTGGACAGCAGAGTATCATGTCGCATTTGAAAAACTGAAGCAATTGTTGACATCTCCACGGATTATGATTGCACTTCAACTTGGATCCCCGCTGCTTCTATGCCTTACCTCAACGAAAAAGTCCATTGGAGCACTGTTAGCTCAGGAGTTTGAAGGACAAGAGAGGCCTATTAACTACATCTCGCGCGTGGTCCTGTCTGCTGAGTCCAGGTACTTAGACCTCGAACGACACTGCCTTGCTTTATTCTTTGTTATAGGAAATTTAAAGCACTTCTTTGCTTCCCACAAAGTTTTAATGATACCCAAAAGCGATCCCATTCGCTACCTATTGGGACACTCTGCTCCCTCTGGGAGATTAGCAAAGTGGTACATAACTGTGTCACGATATGACATAACATGTGCACGCCCAAAGTCTATCAAATCTCAAGAAGTGGCAGACTTGGTGGCACGGTTCCCGGATGAGAACTATGAACCTATGGTTGAAGAAGAGCTCAATGGGACAAAGGTATACGCGATCAATCACCTTCATTGGAAGGTGCATTTTAATGGATCAACAACATAATCAGGAGGTGGAATCGGAGTCGTTTTAACTAGGCCAGATGGGGAAGTCATCCAGATGTCTACCAAGCAGGACTTCACAATAACTAACAACGAGGCTGAGTATGAAGCTTTGATCCATGGGTTGCTCGCAGAAAAAGCTTTAGAAGTTCAGAATCTCATCGTGATGGGACATTTCAAACTCATAGTGAAGCAAGCCTTAGGAGAATACGGGCTGAAGGCAACCTACTAGGCTACAGGTCGATCGTACAGAAGCTAGTTCAGAAATTTGATTCTATCAAGTATGTTCACACTCCCAGATCCGACAATCGACACGCGGATGCATTGTATACCTTGGGATCAAAGATCAGCTCAGATAAATGCCCAGCAAGGATCTCAATTGAGGTTAAGACAACTCCATCCTTGGTAAAAGACTTGTGTGAATATGAATTTGTCGAAGAAGCAGACTGGAGAATGCCTATCATACGCGCAATGGCCGAAGGAACAAGCAAGGAAAGCTGGGTTTCCACGAATGGGTTCCGCATACATGATAACTTACTGTACTCCAAGGGGCCTGGAGGAATCCTGATGGATGCGTCACGGAGGAAGAAGGTCAAACAGTGCTGGATAAAATCTATCAACATTCCTGCACAGAAAATGAGATTTCCATCTACAGAAAGGCGCAGAGATGTGGAATCAATTGGCCACATATGGCGTATTTTGTTGTTATGTTACAAAGCAACTGCAAGAAATGTGCGCTGATAAAGGACTCCCAAGAAGTCGCTGCAATTGAGGATGGGGATTGGCGAAAACCCATAATCGATTATGTGCAAGATGGAATTTTTTCAAGGGATAGAAAGAATATGACAAGCTCAAGAGAAAGCAGCTCGATACGTCTTGCAGGAGAATTTGCTTTGGGGGAAATGACATAATGGGAACTTACTCAGATGCCTTCATGGTCAAGAGGAACAAGAAGTTATGGACCTATCACATCAAGTGGAGCATCAAGGTGGCACGAAGCTCTGAAGACAACTCTTAACAGTGGGCTATTTCTGGCAAACCATGGAGGCTGACTCTCGCGCGAAGGTCCAGAGATTCCACCAATGTCAATTCCATGGAAACCTAGTTCATGCCCCTGCGGTTGATTTGCATGCATTGGGAACCCCCTGGCCATTCCAAACTTGGTCATTGGATTTCATTGGTCCTATCCGTCCCCCACCGCACGGGTACCAGTTCGTTCTTACCGAGACAGAGCAGTTTACCAAATGGGTCAAGGCAGTCCCACTGAAGACGGCAAATGCATTGGCTGTGGTCAAGTTCATCTAGGAGAACATTATCTACCGTTTCGGGATTCCCAATATTATCTTGTTCGAAAATGGCACTCCCTTTGTTAATCGACAAGTAGCTTCAAAGCTGATGGAGTATAATGTGAGGCAAGTATGCTCAACCCCTTATTACACAAAAGGAAATGGGAAAGCAGAAGCTACGATCAAGACACTTCTCAGAATCTTAAGCAAGATGGTCGCGGATAATCACAAGATGTGGGAATATTACTTGGGTATGGCGTTATGGGCGTATCGCACGTCACCAAGGACTCCTACAGGGGCTTTCCATTTCTGCTTTGCTATGGATCTGAGGCAGTGGTTCCTACTGAGGTCAAAGTTAATTCTGCAAGACTAGCCTTCTGCGCCCTGTATGAAAATGAACGTGAAGATGACCTCATCTTGATGGAAGAAAAGCGCGAGCAAGCAAAGAGAGAAAATACAAGGTACAAGGAGAGGATCTCTCGAGCTTACAACAAGACTTTCCAGCGTCGAGATTTCGCTGTGGGAGACCTGGTCCTACGAGCTTCTGATCACTGCATGCGCGAAGCAGCTCATCCCAAGTTCGATGCTAACTGGGAATGCCCTTTCGAGGTAAAGAAAGTCTTCGATAGTGGATATTGCAAAATTCAACGTTTCCATGGGACTGCCATGACTTCCAATCTGATCAACATGCGCTGGCTTAAGAAGTATTATCCCTAGCCTTACTGCTTTTTATTTCTGTGCACCGTGCTTATGTACTTTGCTTATCCATTTATATCCTCCCATATGAGAATCTTATTAATGATAATAACTCTCCCATAGGAGAGCTCGTTTATCCACGGTTGTTTCTACATCATTTTATTTTACAAGACTGATAGTCTAATTTGCAACTCTCTTAAATTAAGCCTATCTATCTAGATAGCCGCAAAACGGAAAATTTTAAGCGTATCTATCTAGATAGCAGCAAAACGTAAAACTAAGCCTATCTGTCTAGTTAGGAGCAAAATGCGAAACTAAGCCTATATGTCTAGATAGCAGCCAAATTCAAAATTTTAAGCCTATCTGTCTAGATAGCTGCATAATGCGATTATAAGCCTATCTGTCTAGATAGCAGCAATGCTCAAGTCTAAGCCCATCTGTCTAGGTGGCAGCCAAGTGCGAAATCAAAGCCCATTTGTCTAGACGATATCCGAAGGAAAACTTAAGCATATCTTTCTTGAAAGTGACAAATGCCAAAGCTAAAGCCTACCTGACAATGTAGCAGCTACACGCGATCTAAAGCCTATCCGCCCGGATAGCATAATGGATAACTAAAACTTATACGCGTCCAAGCTTCTCTTTCTAGATAGTGATGCGAGTAAAGGTTTGTTCATTTCCAAAGGTGATTATGTTTGATTCAAAGCCTATCTTACGCCTGAGCGCGAACTTCCCGACAAGTAATACTATAAGCAAAGCCTATCTAGCTCAAAGATAGCAATATGTTCATGGACACACGAGCATTTTAACCGCGAAAGCAAAATGATTTCTCATAAGAAAAATCCAAAACATGTTCGCATTACGAAAATTGTGATTGTTTGGATTAAATTGACAAATTCTATTACAACTAGATTTTGAAGAAGTCTTTCAAAAGTGAATCCTCAGCCGCCGACTTTATCGAATTGGCATCCAACTAATTCAAGATCTCTTGATTTCTCAGATGCTTCTTCGCAGCCTCTTCAATGTCTTTGATAGCCTTCTGCAGCATATCCATTCGCGTCCTGAGAGAAGCACATTCTTGATTATAAGCAGCATGGCCAAATAGGAGCTGAACAGAGTTGCTGATTATCACCAGCCTCAGGAGGAGGAAGTCAAGGTTTAGCCTGCTACCCGTTATTTGCTGGAGACTCTGTGCGATTGCCAATAGAAATTGAGCACTAGGAATAAAAGTGTTGGCTGGAGTTGTATTCTGAACTCTCTCTAGTAGATTGGTCAACTCGACGAGCAAATCCTTCCTTTCCATGGGAGCTAGCTCCAAAATCCTAGAGAACGCTTTCGGGTACGATACGCGAACCTTCATGAGCCATTCTAGGCAAGATTGATCTGTGCCTGTAATTATGAAAGATGAATTTACTCAATAACCAAGGTAGGACCGTGTAGATTACAAAACACTAGTCGGAAGTAAGCTTACAGTTCCCTCGACGATATGTTGAAGAGAAGCCATTGGAACAATGTCTTGACCACTGGAGCTTGCCGCTTCAGCTAACTTTTGATCTCCAAGAGCTTAGCGTGCGAAGTTATCTTCGCAGATCGCATAATTGATATCCGCATCGGCTGGTTCGATGCCTTGTGAAACCCACATCGCCCAAGGATTTTGGCCAAGTAGGGGAATCTCGTCAGGAAGGTCGCCCATCAAACTAGACATGGACAAACTGGCACTTGAAGCTCTTGTGCTTGCATCCGCAGTTGCGGCTACTTGAGTGCTTGCCCTAGAAGCCGCATTCTGAGGAAGTCTGTTTGAAGTTGTGTTGCCACTTTGAGAGAATTCAGTTGGGGTTCTGGAGTTTCAGGCACATCTTCAGGTGTGACACGGTTAGGTTCCAGGAACCACAGCAGTGCTAGCTTCAAGGCTTGGCAGTTGAGCCTCCTCCATGTCTTGATCTAACGCGCTACTGCTAGCATTTGATTCATGCTCAATCTCCCCTTCGTTATTTGGCGTTGCATCTTCAGGGGCGCCTCTCACCTGATTGGCCTCTGCAAACTACATGACTTTGGGCGCGAGACTTGAGGCAACAACTTGAACTTCAGCTTCAAGGGTCGTTGATTGTAAACTAGCCACGTCAGTACTTGATGGAATTTCAGGAGTTGCTCCAGTTTGTACAGCATCTTCCTCAATCGATGTAGCGCGCACGGTCGCATCGTTGGGCTCAACATTCGCTGAGGAAGCATCAACTCTTGGAGTTTCCGGGACAGTTTGTTCAACATTTGGCTCTTGCTGTTGGTGAACATCTTCTTCCTTCTGCGCTTGCTAAATAATGCATTCAAGTCGGCCATCCTCGATGTCAGCTCTGTCTTCATCCTGGCAAACCTGAGTGGCCTGATCAGTCTGATCTTCCATCATCGTGTCCTCATTAGAAGTTTCGCGTATATGCTAAAGGGCATGAGCACCCGAAGATGCTTACCTTGCATTTTCTGGTGTTGCTGAAGGTGCTGGCCTTGTCGCGGCTAGAGGCGTTTGCCTTGTTAAAATCTTAGTCGAAACAGCCGCGTTGGAAGTTTCTGCTCCGGGAACCACTATGGCATTGCGAAGTCGGCTCAACCTTGTTAATGGATGAGGCTCTGATTCGGCAAGGGAATAAAGAAATCATGTCAATTTTCACGATCGAGAAACTATATTATCAAAATATGGAGTTTATAGTAGATGCCCACATTCCGCGCAAGTGTTATGATGAAGATTATCCGCGCAAGTGTCATGACTTGGTTACAAGCGAGGTGTTATAAGCACTATTCGAAGCTACAAGCGCAAACGTAGCATACACAATAAAAAATTCTAAGGGGATTGCTTACCTGATGCTTTGCCACAATGATTCACCAACCACAGGCCAATATCAATCTTAGACACCCCATGGGTTAAATCCTTAAAGATAATCTCTTGGCGGGATAAAGCAAATTTGAAAATAGTACCTTCTTCATCTTGATCGTCGACTAGGTCAACGAAGTCTTGCTGAGCTTGCAGCATCTCACCAATGGTTGAGCGAGGGCGTGGCCCATGATCTTCAAGGCTCTTTCGGAGAGCTATATCAACTTTCTCATGTTCTGTCTACTTTTCCTGCAGGGCTCTTTCTTCAGCCATGCTTCTCGAGTCTCCAATGGCCTCCTCTTCTGTCAGTTGGTGAACTGGACTCTCGCTTCCTGTGAAAAAATAAAGAATTGAGTATAATATCTAATATATATATATATATATATATATATAATTTCTCACAACTTGGCGGAAGTGTGAGCTGAAAAAAGTGTGGATTGACAAACCTTCTCTCGCGATAAAGGTCACGTTGGTGGTCGTTTTCTTCTTTGGAACTGTTTTATGTGCAGCAGGAGGGGCTCTCTTCGCTTGTGTTGCTTGTGTCACAGCCTTCTCTGCAGCAAGGTCACTTCGCGTACGCTTCGGTTGGTGAGTAGTCGAATCACTGGCCACAGCCACATCAGTAGTTCTCTTATTAACTCAAGTCTTGATAATTGGTGCGAGAATGGCCTCCAACGCGTCCGAGACCAATTTTTAGATCTCAGGATCCATTGGTGTCTCCGGAGCGATAGGGACGTTAGGCCGAGTCCTCTTCTTTGCGCGACAAAAATCGATGAGGCCTATGCTGCGGTCTCCATATGCGAATCACCTCAAACAAGACGAAAAAGAAAAAGGAGGGGAAAAGTTAGAATCTCAACTTTGCAAGAAAAGATAAAGGAAACGCGCTCAAGTATACCTGTTTGAAGTCATTCGCATACTTAGCCTTTGCCTTGAAAGATTTCAGCTTGACAATGATCAAGGATGAATTGTGCACACAGATGATGGTCCTTATCTAATATAGAATAGAAGTCATATTGTTGACCATGGGTTGTCTTGAAAGGATATTCCATTAACAGAAGTGCTGGTTCTTTACTTGGTTGGAGCTGGGCCTGAGATTTGATGAGGCAACGGATCTGAAAGTTCCAGAAGTTAACCCAACCGGAAGTACTCTGCCCTTGCCTGTCTCGAGCAGGTTGAGTCAAAGGAAGCTCAGCAATCAGCAAGTCGCTGCTCTTCTCATATAATACCCTATTATACCAGCCTTCAACGATGAAATTTGATCACAGGGGCGGTGCGACGGCATCATAGCGAAACATGGGACTAACACGAATCGGGTCATAGTGAAATGTGACACGTTCGTAGCGCGAGGTTTCGGGATTCGGCACGTACTCAGGTAGAGCAGGGAGATACCATCTCCAGACCCAGTTGAAGAGTCTCCCATAAACCCAAGATCCTTCGGTTATGTGATGAGGTTCGAGCTCGGTGTCTTCCTCTGGATACATGCCCTCTACAAAACTATGTTCTCCAACCGGGAGGCATAGGGTCTTGTCTCGAAGTAGCGAATGTCGTCGCATATCAGAGCAAAGGGACGTTGACCAGCTCTTCTCTTATACCAACACCATGCTCGAGGGAAGAGGTCGAGTTTCTTGGCATTCGGCGCGTTCAACATTTCCACCTATTAAGGAACTGGAGCATATACAGGCCACCTTTCAAAAACCCACATGGACGGGAACGCGACATTGACGATGGAGACGACATCAACCCTGCCCTGCGATTTCTCAACGTGCGTCGCGACCAAATCTAAGCGGTGATAGAAAGAACCTAAGACAAGGGGCCCCATAGCTACTTTCTTTTTCAGCGTTAGGTTGACGGCAAGTGCAAGCACGTGGGTGAAAACCCCGTCGCGAGGGTGACCATCTATCAAGTAGCGCGATAACCACATGCAAAGAAAGCCGCATAAGGTCCAGGAAGCACCCTTCCCTTCGACGCCGATAATGGCTTCTGGGTCTTGCTCTAACAACTCTTGAGAAACTTTTGGTTTAACAAGGTCCCTGAAAAGTACATCACCCACTTCGACCAGATGTTCTTCGCGCCGGAAGACACGGACATATATGTGTCGCAGGGGGTTGTCGCATTTGGCTTCCATCTTGAAACAACCATCTTCATATCGGCTTTGCAAATCTTCATTTAGTCAAACAGAGTGATTTCTTCCTCAGTAGTCATAGGAGCTAGAGGGTCGACGCCTCCCATGCTTGGAAGATGAAATAACACCTCTATGTCCTCCAGAGTAGGTGCCGTTTCAAAAGTATGGAAATGGAAGGTATGGTTTTTCCTGTAATACCTGAAAAACAGGATCCGCAGCATGTCATGGTCGACCCTAACACTGAGGCCCTTCATCGCGCGAATGGCATGAAAGATGTTGACCCGCTTCAATTCCTTCTCATAGTTACCGAGGATGAAATATGTCCACTCCTCTATCCAGAAAAGCTTCTCCATGACGGCCTGAGGAAGAACATCAGTAAACGCGTATAGACCAGCTTTGAGGCCGTTCCGTTGCACGTCCTAGGTGCTAGCAACATCACAGTCAGAGCTCTCTGGTTCCGGCACTAGCTGCAAAACTTCCACCACTTGAGACGCCTGGAGCGTGGTCGCCTTAACCGTGGCCATGAAGAAATTGACCCCACCTAGTTAAGGGTCTTTGCACCAGAGGTCTTTGCTCAATTCGAGTAACTTGACTACTTCGTTAGTAGATTTATTGGGAGCCATTTCTACAAACCCAGAAAACATACGCAAAACAGGATCTAAAAGGATTATTATCTAGTTCGTTATGAAGAACAGTGAAGAATATGAAGAACACGATAAGTATTAAACCCAGATTGGGTTGCTTGCTAAGAACAAAGAGGACGAACAATTGTAAATCCGATTCCAAGCCACAAAATCAAGAGGGGAAAGTTACTAACCTTGCTGTTATTTGAGTGCTTGGACTTCTTGATGGACCTTGTCAATAATTTGATCGAAGATTTCAATTCCTTTCTCATGATTCTCTCTTTGTCTCATAAAGCTCCAATAGCAACAATGATGGATAAGTTATATTTTTTGTAGTGGAAGGGTTTATATAGGCTCTCGAAGAGGTGTGACTGTTCGGAATCGCTCAATCGACGTTACCTTGAAAAATGGCAAAAATGGTGACCTATCGGATCTGTCGGATCAATTTTGCCTTCAAAATCGGAGAAAATTTGCGGACATCAACTAATTAGCCGCGCAAAGGTTATCCCATATTAAAGGCTACGACGTTTGCAGAGACCTAGGCAATCATGGTCATTCGTGGGGGCTAGGGGTTTTGAATCTGCAGTTAATTCAAAGATTTACGCGTGAGAGCGACGCATGGATGATTTGGCGCGATAACATCACAAATGCGCGCGATATTCGCTCAAAAAGGGGTCTAATGTAAATGGTTCATTCCGGACACACAGATCGTAGCCACGTGGTATTCATCCAGCATGCCTAGCTGTTTGGTGCTACTAATGATTCTCTTTTCAAGGATTTCTCTAGACTTATGAGTAGGGAATTTGAGATGAGCTTGATGGGCGAACTAAATTTCTTCCTTGGGCTTCATGTACATGAAACGAAGAAATGATTTTTTTTGCATCAGAGTAAGCGCACCAAGGATTTGCTGAACAAGTATAATTGTCTCAATCCAAGGCTGCCAAAACTCCCATGAGCTCTACACTATCCTTAGACAAGGATCAAACGGTAAGAGTGTGAACTAGAAATAATTCGGAGGTATGATTGGTTCACTGCTCTATCTTACTAGAACCAGGCCAGGTATCTGAGTTGTTGTTTAGGGCTCCGGTATCCTAAAGAGTTTCACTTAGTTGCTGTCACAAGAAGATTATGTTGCTCAACCTCCTGATTTTGGAAGTGATGAGTTTCCAAATCATTTTATAAGCTTGACAAAGCTCTCATGGTCTCAAACAATCTCCAAGAGCTCGGTATGAAAGATTGTCAAAATTTTTGCTTAAAAGTGATTTCAAAAGAGGCCTAGTTGACAAAACTCTTTTCACAATACACATGCGAAAGAAATTTTATTAGTACAAGTATATGTTGACGATATTATATTTGGTGCTACTAATGATTCATGTACATCAAATGAAAAAAGAAAGTTTCTTACACCAGAATAAGTACACCAAGGATTTGTTGAACAAGTATAATATGTCTCAATCCAAGGTAGCGTAAACTCCCATGAACTCTACACTATCCTTAGAGAATGATAAAACTGGTAAGAGTGTGAACCAGAAAGAGTTGAGAGGTATGATTGTTTCACTGCTCTATCTTACTGCAAGTAGGCTAGACATTATGTTTAGTGTTTGTATATTTGCTAGATTCCAAGCGGATCCTAAAGAGTTTCACTTTGTTGCGGTCAAAATAATATTCGGATATCTCAATGGTACCAGAGACTTAGGGCTTTGGTATACTGAAAAGTTTAACTACACTCTGTTTGGCTATTCAGATGCTATTTTGCAGGATAAAAAGTTGACATGAAAAGCACCTCAGGGCGTTGTTAATTTCTTGGATCATCCCTGATAAGATGGTATTCTAAATAGCAAAATTCATATGCTTATCAACAACAAAAGTTAAATACAAAGCAGCAGGAGCTTGCTACTTACAAGTGCTGTGGATAGTTCAACATATGAGAGATTAAAGTTATTCTTTAGAGATATTTCCATCAAATGTGAAAAAATAGTGCTATCTCAGTTATGAAGAATCCATTACAACATTCAAGGACTACGTACATTGATGTCAGACATCACTTCATTAGAGATCATGTGGAGAAAGGTGTTAGGAATAATTCCCTAGAGGCAATCATATTTAGTATGAACATTATTTGGCTAGAATAATCATTGTATTATTTATGGAGATATTCAATATAATTAAGTCATTAGATTACAATGTGTTTTTTTATCTTAAATATCCCTAGTCAATTATATAGTTTAATATCCCAAGTCTGTAAGTTCCAGCGTTCCATTTATGGGTTGAAGCACACTTCGAAAATTGCAATCTACATTTTGATGAAGTGGTCAAAGAAATGGGCTTCATCAAGAACGAAGATGAATCTTGTGTCTCCAAGAAGGTTAGTGGGAGCTTTGTTGTGTTTCTGGTCTTGTATGTGGACGACATACTACTCATGGGAAACGGCATTCCTACCTTGCAATCCGTTAAAGATTGGCTAGGGAAGTTTTTCTCAATGAAGGACTTAGGGGATGCATCTTATTTACTTGGAATCAAGATCTATTTGGATAGGTCTAGGAAGTTGCTCGGCCTAAGTCAAAGTACATATATAGACAAGGTGTTGAAACAGTTCAACATTCAACACTCCAAGAAGGTATTCTTCCCCATGTCTTATGGAATCACCCTCTCGAAGGATGAATGGCCTTCCAATGAGATTGATAATGAACGCATGAGTAGGGTTCCCTATGCTTCAGACATAGGATCCATCATGTACGCCATGTTGTGTACTAGACCAGATGTGTCATACACGCTGAGTATTGCAAGAAGATATCAGTCTAATCCGGGTGAGATTCACTGGATAGCCGCCTAGAACATCCTTAAGTACTTGAGAAGAACTAAGGATACGTTCTTGATATATGGAGGTGTGAAGGAGCTGCGTGTAAGGGGTTGCACAGAAGCAAGCTTCCAAGCCGACGTAGAGGATTACAGATCGCTGTCGGGATTCGTGTTTTGCCTGAATGGTGGATCTGTGAGCTGCAAGAGTTCTCAACAAGAGATGGTTGCAGATTCCACAACTCAGGCTGAGTACATTTATGTGAGTGGCGGAGCAAAAGAGGTTGTTTCGATAAGAAAGTTCATCACTGAGCTTGGTGTGGTTACTAGAATTGTGGATCTAGTGGAGTTGTGTTCTGACAACACTGGGGTGAAGCACAGCCCAAGGAACCCATGTCACACCTCAAATCCAAGAACGTGCTCAGAAATTTCCATCTTATTCGAGAGATCCTCGATCCAGGTGATGTGAGGATATGCAAGATTCTTATAGATAAGAATCTGTCAGATCCACTTACGAAGCCGCTTATTCATCCCAAGCATGAAGGGCACACTTGATCTAGTGGCATACGAGATGCACCAGATTGGCTCTAGTGCAAGTGGGATACTGTTAGTAATAGATGCCTTAGAGGCAATCTTATTTAGTATGAATATTATTTGTCTAGAATAATCATTGTACTATTTATGGAGATATTTACTATAATGAAGTCATTAGATTACAATGTGTTGTTTATCTTAAATATCCCTAGTTTATTATATTGATTAATAAGACTATCAACTATAGACTAGTATGTGGGTAGATTGATATGGAGATATCAAGTCTAACACATGGGTATGCATTAGGGGTAATGGCATACTGGATTTACCCATCAACGAGAAGGATACATACAATTTATGTAAGAGTCACCAGCTCTTATCGTTGTGAGAATGGTATTGTGGTCCTTAGACTTGAAGTCACTAGATAATCTAGTTGTGAAATACTATGTTTTGATATCGTCAAATACTACATCGTGACTGGGTAGTAATAACGTGTTAATCTGACATAATAGAAAGCAACCTTGGAGGTGGTAGTGATGTAGATAGGATTTTTCCCTCCCACATAACGGGAGAAAATATCCGCGGCCGCTCGAGGGTTAGTGCTTATAGAATGTCTGGCCAGACTTAGATAATTCAATATAGAATATTGTTGTTATCTTCATTGATAAGACTATTCCCAGATCGAGAAACTATGGATTGGATATACGAGTGTGACTTGTATGTCTCGTGTCTAATCCGGATATGGAGGCAAAGGGATAATACAATACGATAACATTGGTCACAAGGTTTGTCGGATTACTAACTATTTCTATTAGTTGGGCTGCATTGATTTGTTTCTAGACACCGCTCTATGTTAGTAATCGTTACTACCAACTAAATAGAAACCTATTAGGTCACACAACCTACGGATTAAACCGGAATTTGCGATTAATTTATATGATTAATTAAATAGAAGGATCAATACGCAACTAATTTGCAAGGTGGACTAATCCGTGTATGGACGGGATTAGTATTGGGGCAATTATGTAGTTAATATGGAGTTATTAAATATATAAGGAAACTCCTAGATTATTTTCTCATAAGTGTCATAATTGGTATCACAATTGAGAGAGAAAAAAGCAATGAGAGAGCAAAGACAAGGAGGCCGAACCCCCCGTCCGCCCCTTCCCTCTTGCCGTCGGCCTCGTGAGGCGTGCAACCCTTGGTGTCCTGTTTTGCGTGATCTTCTTCATCCTCCTTCTTCCCTTGCTAGCACAAAGGTGTGAGAAGGATCTAGAGAAATCCTAGGTGTGGATATTTTTCGACGAAATCCCAAGTATAGGATATAGTTTCAAGTAGTATCTGGGTAAGTCCGGAGTCGAGTCCTCAAGGATTGGGAAATAGGGAACACTCTAAGCTAACAAATATACTAAGAAACTAACTAAACTAAAGTGCAATGAAAGTAAATTTCTCAAAGGCATGAGCTAGCCAAGCTTCTAAATACACCAAGAGCTTTCACCAAAGGGATTTTCACACTCTTATTCAACCAAAGTGCGATGCAATCTATGAGCACTATCAGGTTGCCTAACACTCATGCAACCCAAGCTTATATGAAGTTCAAGAGGGTTACCTAACACAAGCTACGAGTATGTTTCTGTGATTTTTTACTTTCCGCTTTTTGTTCCAAAGTTCAAATATGAACCCGAAATTTTCTTCATGCGTATCTAAAAAAAACAAGTAAAACAAGAAGCAACTAAAGAGTGAATCTCTTAACACCAATCCCCGGCAACGGTGCGAAACTTGTTCGAAAAAATCCCAAGTATAAGATATCGTTTCAAGTAATATCAAGGTATGTCCGGAGTCGAGTCCTCATGGATTGGGAAAGAGGGAACACTCTAAGCTAAAAAATATACCAAGCAACTAACTAAACTAAAGTGAAATGAAAGTAAGTATCTCATAGGCCTAAGCTTGCCAAGCTTCTAAATCCACCAATAGAAACTTGACGGAGTAAGGATTTTTGTTAAACAATTTAAAGAAACTAAGCAAACACTAGTAGACTAAAGAGAATCTAAAATTTGAGAAGAGTTTGTAGGTTTGAGAGAAAAGTTGGTCTTAGTTGAATCCTCTAGGTGTGTTGTGCATGAATCCAACACCCGAATGATATTACAAGTAGATGTGTGGATTCTAATGTCAAATCCAAGTATGATTCATGAGGAACACTAGTGAAATCCAAAAATAAGTAGTATGAACTTTCAAGGATGTGTATTCACTCATCATGAATCCACATACTAGATGAAGCTACAAAATCGGATTTGTATTCCAACACTTGTACGATCATGAATCACAAGAAGAACTTCTCAACTCATTGTTTCAAGAATTGAATCCACACCCAACACACCTAGATTCATCAACTTCAACCAACAAAAAACTTAACTACTCATGTTCAAGAGAACAACACAAGAGATATCAAACATATTCATGACGATTTTCATTAAATTCAAGCTTAAATACTCTTCAATTTCAACCCAAGAACAAAAATTTGCTAGAAAATGAAGAGAAATGATGTAATACTTCGCTAAATAAACTAGAAGCAGCTAAATAACCCAGAATCATCAACTAAAAGTAGGTAAACAACCTTCAATCATCAACTAAATGTAGCTAAATAACACAAAAATGAAGAATAATTAAGAACAAGTAATGGAGAACAACCTAAATTCGAAACCCCCCCTCTAAGGATGTTACTGGCTCCGAGATAGCTCAGAAGAGCTCAGAATCTCCAGCATAAACCTAGCAATCGGCCAAGGCCGAGAGAGAGAGAGAGAGATAGAGAGAGACTGAGAGAGAGAGAGAGAGAGAGAGAGAGAGAGAGAGAGAGAGAGAGAGAGAGAGAGAGAGAGAGAGAGAGAGGTTCTGCTAGCTTTTTGCGCGAGGTGGGAGAGAGCCTTCTTCAATCATCAACTTCGCTTTTATAGATATTGGGGGAGGTTTTCTTGGCCTCCAAGGAGTGATCTCCGCCCTCCAATTCATCCCAATCCATCAATATGATTGATTTTTGGAACCTTCATGAGCCCTAGGTCATATTGGGTCTTTTGATTGTTGTGTCTTGGACTGAATTGAGGAGTGGGTCAGGTAGATGATTGGTACCAATTACGACCGATTTGGTGAAGATTTTGTCCGGTTTTGGGCTGGTTCAAAGCTTGCGATGAAGCTTCAATGGAGGCTCTCGTTTTTCTTCTTAGTGGCGTCGGGGAGAGAGAGAGAGGGACGCGCTGCTGGATAGATAATTAAGTGAAAAATAATCATTAAAATAACTAAATAACCAAATATTAAAATAATATTGATACGCTATACGTACCAACTCCCCCACGCTTGAAAACCACCTTGCTCTCAAGGTGGATGTTAAAATGTCCTCCATCGTCTTGCATGGGTCAAATTTTCGTCGGACAAGCTTCAGCAAACCATTTTGGATTGAAAAGTCGACAATATCCTTACCCGGATCAAATTAACGGCGAACGAGCTGAAGAAACTCACATTTTAATACCATATCAGCCCTAAGCCAAAATGCGTCCTTCCTAAGAAAAGTAGGCCTTGAAGCTGAGTTAAGGCCTAAAAGAGTATTGGGTTGAAAGATGGCATTGGGATCACAGTTTAGCTTCGGCCCAAGAGTGGTGAAATGGAGGACAAATTGAAAAATCAGCCCAAATTGTGAGTTTGACCTAATTTGAAAGAAATTGTGTTCAATACGAAAAGTGAGCCCAATTTAAAAGTTCAGACCTCTTAAAAAATGATATCAAAATAATTTTAGTTAGACTTGAGACCCAAACTTGCTTGAAAAATTAATACCCAATTTACTACCCATGTTGGCCGAAGTCATGAAATGTGCCCAATCTAGTTGTAGAGCCCAACTGCTGAAATCCACCCCATGGTGTGATGCCCTAACTTCAATCTGCTAAGATGAAGAACCCTTACGGGTTATTGGAGGCGGCGGTTTTGGGAGGATTGACGGCGGTGGTGGATTGGTTAAGTGGAACAGCGTTGGTAAGCTGATGACGGTAACTCGCCGTAGTGGGGTGACGATGGGAGAGGCCATGGTTGCGGTTGCCGCGATGGGGACGGAAAGGCCAACTGAGGTGGCAGTTGCGGTTTCAATTGGATCTGTAACTCGCCCTTGTAGTCGGATAATGGGTCGACATGGCCGGTGCAGGACAAGGGGTAGTCGACGGAGACCGCCGGTGGAAAGGGCAGCCAAAAATCCGGCGTCCATGGCGGGTTGGGTGGTATTGCCGACTGTTCTTGCTGGGTTTGATTCGGATGGAGATTGTTGGGCGGCGGCGTTGGGCTGGCTAGTGGCTGCTGCGGCGAGGTAATCAGTGGCGCTTGTGGGGCTAGATCTACCCCCTTTTGCGGCGGCTGATCTTGGTCGTTAGGGGCTGTAGTGGGTTGAATCTCCGGCGGTGGCTCCGGCACTGTGATTTCTTACGTTGGCGACAGTTGTTCTTCGGTTGGAAGCAGTTCGTCGACTCTGAAGATGTGCTGTAGGCGAAAAAATTCATCAGTTGAAATAAATAGGAACTTTTTCCGACTTGCTTTGAGGCATTCCAGATCTGACTGTAGGTCTTCCAGTTCCACCACGGTGAGACAATTAATCGTTTCACCTTGCTGGGAGAGCTCGTCGATTTCATTGAAGAGAACTATTTGGACTTTCCCGTGACTAAGATTGAGAATAGTGCAAAGGAGATCCATGGAATTCGAGAACGATCGCCGCGAACGGAAGTCTGACCGACACTGTCAATGAAAGCACCAATTGTTACCCCCGGGTAACGATCGTCCAAACACACCCACACACAAACACGAAAATAAAATATTAAATAATAATTCTTTTCTTCATTGATTGAATAAGCTGGGGGATTACATTTCTTAAATACACTAATAACCTAGCCCCAGACCTACGGGCCAAGCCCGAATTACTAAATAATCAAAATAACATAATTAAGTGACTAATAATCGATTAAATTACTAAACAACCAAATATTAAGATAATATTGATACGATATCTGTATTAGAAAGATAATTTGTACAAATTCACACAAGAGGCTATTATTAGCTCATAGGAAGACTGTGGGGGGAAATTTTGAGGTTTTATGCTCATGTATTGCAGAAATAAGATAGCCACTTTAGGAACAAATTTGAGACAGTAAGAGATGGTGTTAGATCACCAATTAAACATGGAAATTGTAGTGCTATGAGAAAAGAGTACACCTATCAAATTTGATCTCATAACATCAATAATTGATCAAGCAATCAAAGTTGAAAGTTGCCCGCAAAAATTGTGATTTACAAACTGTGTTCTACACCAACATTTAGCAGCCACTTTGGCACTCAACTAGAGAGTGTTACAGTTAAATTTTGAGGAACGTATCAGCTATAAATTGAAGCTAGAAATGCCAGGTGAACACAGCCACAAAATCTACCGCAATTCGTTGAGTATTGATGGAGTTACAAGGCCAAGAACAAAGAATGAAACACTGCCTGAAAACGAACAGAACCGAATATGAAATCCTCTCAAATCAGAATCTGGGTGAAATTAGTTGGTTATCATCAACTCCTAACATTCCTAGGATGATTGAGTTAATATAAATGGAATTTGGTTGAAAAACAAGAAAATAATGATTCTTACCGTCGCTCCGGCGACCAAACGCTAAAACCGGCGAACCCAACCCCATAATCCAGCGAGCTTTCCTCTTTCCGCGAGGTACAGCGCAAAATCGGTGCCCTTGAGCTCGATAGCACCTCAGTATCACAGAAGTATAGTTTATTTTGATTGTAAAGCAACAAAGAAGGAGAATCGAATCTGCGAATTTTGAAACCATAACTACATGGAGGCTCGAATTACATGAGGGGATTCGCTCACATGCAGATGGTGATACTCTAGTTTTAGCAGGGCGCCAAGCTATGGAGGAGCTCTGGTGGAAGTCTTCATGGTTGTTCTTCCCCGTTTCAAGAGGATATTCCAGATGAAGAAAAGATAAAAAAAATCAAGAAGAAGAAGATTCCAGAAGGATAAATGCTGAAAAGGAATGAATAGGTAGTGACACCTGATGAGTGAGGTGTCACAAAGTATAATTCAGGTGGAATCCATGCGTAGTGGGGGTACAGTTGTTATTTCCACAAAATTAGGGGTTCATAGTGACATTGGAAGAATTTGAGACTTTCTGTAAAATTCATTTTGGCTCCAAAATTTTAAGGTATTCTACAGATATCCCACACTTTCAAATAACCTCAAGTGGGCCAAACTATATCCAGAAAATAAAGTTCCAAGAAACTACATTTGAGCCCTTACTTTTTAAGAAATTGCATATTGGCACCATATTGAATTCACATTTTTAGATATTCTCACCTCCACAGATGTTAGCAAATACCGTTGAACAAGAAATTTATACAGCTGAATCAAAATTCTTGATTTATTAAAAGCTGACCCCCTTATGAATTTTTAGTCAGACTGATTTTTCTTGTTATTCTTTCTTTCTTCTTTTTCGAAGGAGGAGACGGTTGCTGAGAAGTACTAACAGTTCTAGAACTTGAACTTTCACTGATAGTTTGCACCTCTTCTTCTCCCGCTTTTCTATTTTTCCCTGTATTCTTATTCGAACTTTCACCAGCCATCTTGATTCTTTGAGATGATCTCCGTGAATAGGGTTAGGGTTCAAGGAGAGAGAGGAAGGAAAAATATAGAAGAGAGAAAGAAGATAAATTCTAGAGAGTTTGAGTTGGAGATGGAAACTAAATATTACTAAATATTTGAAAAACGAAAGTTTGATTGAAATTCAAAATAGTTTGGAATTAAATAAAATTATATTGATTTGAATGAGAATTGTTTCTACATTGTAAAAAATAATGTTATGAAATTATCTACATAGATAAGACCCAATATTACTGATCCATACATTCAATTATATAGTATACTGAATTATATTCAAAGCTTTGAAAAGAATTTCAAGGCCTTGAAAAACTGTGATACTGCATATAAAATAATTCAATGCTCTGAAAAGCTATTCAAGGATTTGAATATCATTCCAAAAGATTGAAATAAACATAACATACCTGACACTCCCCCTAAATCAGTGGTTCCTTATTCAGCATCCCATGTTCTAATCTCAGGGTTGTGAATCAATCGTCTGGAATGGTTTAGTGAAGATGTCTGCAACCTGCAAGTTGGTTGGCACAAAAGATAGAGATACATAACCTTTTGTAGGGTTTTCATACAGATGACACAGCGAAATAACAACAATAATATTCCGTTAAATACCCTCCAAGGATCACAGGACTAGACATCATGCTGAAAACCTCTTTTAGCATTTGTGCTAAGCGGCCTACGTACATCAATATGTATGATTCCATAAGATCATATCTTTGCCCAATAAATAAGCCTTACATGTCTCATAGGACTCATAATCAAACGAGTCTAGAAATACATCTATATGGAGCCTAGATATGTATCTCTTATTTATGTTGCCTAAACAATCAATGCCAATGATAAGTGAGGTCCATATCATTATATGCAAAGCCTCTTGGTATTAGTATTATAGCTGAAATTTCCATGATAAAGGATACACAATCCATTAGACAAAATTGCATTACAGTAATGCATATCAGAATAGATGGAACAACATTTGTCCTTTATTATGATAGAGAGCCTTTCTTGTCCAAACAAGAAACTGTGATAATACGCCTACTCATAGTAGGGACATAATCACTTTTGTCTAATTCATGAACAATTTCAAAAGGTAGAGATAGTTCCTTACAGCTAATGCAGCAACCCTTTGCTTCATTGTCCCACGTGTAGGTTTATTTCTTCCTTATCCAATTGTCTACATCTCTTGAGATCCTCCACATTTCTATAAACGCGAGATCCTCATCTAGTATCATATACTCATGATGATGAGATAGACACATTGACTTATATAACAAAAAATACATAAATTGGAATTCATAATTCCTTTATTATTTCCTTCCAGCTACTTTGGGCAGTCTCTCTTCCTGTACACCACCTATGGGACTTTAGACAACTTGGTTTTAGAAAAAATCTTGCTTCATACCCATGGGGTTGGCGCAAACCTTTTTCCCTTACACATGTTGTTAACCATTAACATTTTTTCTTTTAGCCCTTTATTAGCGCTTTGTTTAGCGATTTTCATTCATATTGAGTAAATCGCCTTTGAACAAAACCTTAATCGCATACAATGCAATTCTTGTTCCACTTGGGAGAATAACTTTTGTTCTTTAAATATATCATAGATAACACCCATTCTATAAACTTTCAATAATATTTAATTAGCTTAGTTTCGTATGACCTCTTGCTTCACCAGTCACAGACTAGTAGAATGTGTCGTCACGTCATTTCTTGATGAATCAAGTCGCCTTGCTTTGGAAAGCCCGAACTTATTCCATCTTGAGTATGACGAGTGTTAAACAAGAGATGGTAAAACGCAAACTGGAGCAACACTTCAAGCCATTCATGTCTAGCTAGCTCTTTGAAAGAGTTTCTTTTACTGTATAACCATACTATACGGCTCCATGTTTCTCACTTTGATTCCAAAGCTCAGAGTTCGTGGCAGCTGACATTAGGCAAGTTACATACAAAGAACCATTCTTTGATGTTCCTTCCATTAGGTTTTTCAGTGTTATTGGCAGTTGGTGGAAGGGGAAATTTATGTTCTATGATGTACACCACCTTTCATTTATTTGAGAGCAATTCTTGATTTTATACCAGTCTAGAAAACAGATTCCAGACAGCTTTTCCTTCTTAAGGACATAAATTCGCGTTTCGTTTGTTTAATGTCATGGAAATTCAACACAATAGAATTATGCAAAGTATTGTGAAGTATAACTATATTTAACAAGGACTTAAATTGTCAAGCATAGCTCCCGCTATTTTTCTCGGACTAATAACCCTCCATATTAATGCGGAAAATATCATTTTATTTTATAGTGGGCCAAGATCCATATTTCACTTCTTTTGAGCTTGCTTTGGCAAGTCACCCAAAATCAGTTATTTAGGTAAGAACAATTCCAATTGCATCCTTATGCAACTCTTGTTTCAATTTGGCAAATAACTCCTTATTTATGCATCCCATGGATAATCCCGATTGGTTGCCTCTACACTTTTAATCATATTAAAATCACCTAGTTGCGTCAAACCTCTTACTTAAAAAATTGCACATTACTTGCTTATGCCATCGCACCACAATCATGACAAACCAAGTCACTCTGCTTTGGCACGCATGAGCTTGATAATCATGATCTTGATGAGATTTTAAATAACAAGAAGGCAAAACACAATATTTTAATTGAGGATTTTTCATTTGAATTTTAATGTTCTGTTGATCAACATAAACAGATCTACGTATTTGGGTTGGGCAATCCCAAAATAAAAGATACGGGTTGTTAATTTATCTTATTATCAATTTTGCATGCATCATCCAAAAACCAATAATAAATAATAATACAATAAAATAAACAACCCCAAAAGAAAAATTAATGTGATGTGGATATGGCCTCTAGAATAAGATATTCCCAAGCCAATGAGAATATCTATGAACCCTAAAATAACAAGCTCATCTCCATGTGCCTCCATCTTTTAGTCCATGCTCCATAGCTTTGTGGATGTCGCCATACGCCTTGGCTTGTGGAATGGTCCAAGTTGTGATTCTTTAGGCCTCTTCTCCATGTCTTGACTTTTGTCTATTCTATCTGATACTAGCTAGCATCTATACCAAATAGAAAGATCTCACAAGTCGAGAAGAAGACCGGATCGCAGGCTGTAAAACCTAGGTAACTATTACATTAATATGATCAGCTCGCAGGCCGTAAACCAAACCACAAAGTAAACTTCCACAGCAAACCACATTATTTATGGAATGTGGCTCTATGGACTCTTGAAATTTCTCTGCCGCACCCTTTAGACAGTAAGGAAAGAGTATGAGCTTCAACTCTCCAGGTGTCACGTTCTTGTACTTCACATATTTATGAAAGATTTGAATTTCCCACTGAAATCATTGGGTCTTCATCCAAGTTCCCATAGAACTGAAACTAGTTTTGTACTGTCGTAATGGTGGCAGGCTTTGATTCGAAGTGTTCGGCCTTAATAGTTGGCACTACTTGGTCGAGTGAAAGTTCCTAACCAATGTCTGGCCTGACATATTATATGCCATCTCGTTGTTGTGCGTATTTAAGCGCTCAGTCAACTGCGTCAATCTCTGAGTAAGCTGAGCATTTGTTAGTTGCTCACCCATGATATTATGTATTAGATCCCTCTTAGAGTTCTAAACTACTGCTCCAGATCTTCAAGTCGGAGCACAAGTTATCTAGAATTCATGTGCATGCACTGAAAACCTGAAACACTATTAAAACACAAGAAATCACGGAGATAATTAAAACAAAATAAAAGAATTAAGCTATTTTCTAAACTAAGAATTGTAACTGCAACCTCCCCGCTAACAGCGTCAAAAAGTGTGTATGGCCAACACTTGGAAAAATTCATTCGTGCGAATGAAAGAGCATCTCCTGTTTGTTCGTGCAAAAAATTGTGCACGAATGGAAATTTCATTCGCACGTAAGCATTCGTACGAATTCCCTTCCTTTCATACGAATGACTGGGCAACTAGAGCAATAATGGAGGGTATTTTTGGTCATTTTAAGGGGGTGCTATATCAATTCAAACGGCTTGAACAATATCCCTATGCTTTCATTCGGATCAAACCTCACCTCCTTCATCTTATTCATCTCCTACTCTCTAAAGAACAAATCAAGCCAATTCCGTGAAACTTGTCCGAATCCAATGATTCTTGAGCGGTTTTTCTCCGCTCATCATCCTCTCCAACATTAAATCGTGGATTTTGTACGAGAGGGTTTCATTCAAGTGTGAGGGAGATTTGAAGAAGAAGAACCTCAAAGTGAAAATTATCATATACATGCAACTGGAGAGGGATTTTGCCATAGCTGAAGAACAGAAGTTTGACGGGGACACCGAGGAGCACAAGTCAGCGGGTAAAACTCGTTTTGCACATCTTTTAGAAAAAGCAGTCGACCGATCCGGTCCTTCTTAACCGAATTTCACAAAACCGGTTCCATAAGAACGAAACTCCTGGACCGCATGTATATCTTGTAGGTTTTTGATACCGATTACGCAGCGGAAACACAATAAGACTAATTTTTTCAGGACCCTCCATGAATTGCAGGACAAGCATCATAACGATGGTAAGGGATAAACAGTTGTGTACCTTGTTAGTCTAAATCAATCACTTTACGCATGTATCCGCGTCTCTACGAATATCCATACCTAGGAACACACCGGAATTCTCTTAACGTCTTTTTTCTAGAAATAGGATGAAGGAGGAAAAGAATATCATGCGAAACGAGGACCAAAGGCCTCTTTGAGGACGACGGGTCTAGGGCGGATGGCTAGGGTTTTGTCCCTAGCTTGTCTTGATCTTTAATTGCTTATTTTTCTACCACAATTATCAAAGAATAATGAGAAATAATCTAGGAGTTACCTTATATAGTTAATAACTCCTTATTAACTACTTATTTGGCCCAATACTAACCCTTCCCATACGCTGATTTGTCCACATTGAAAATTAGTCCTACTAAGTTTGCTTGTGGTTGTGTATTGATCCTTCTTATTAATTTGTCCTACAAATTAATCCCAAACTCCAGTTTAATGGATAGGGTATAAGACCCCATAGGTTTCTACTTAGTTTGTATTAACAATTACTAACATAGAGCGTTGTCTAGGAACATATCTATGCTACCCAACTAATATAAATAATCAGTGATCCGACCAACCATGTGACAAATGATACCGCATTGTATTATCACTTTTTCTCTGTATCTGGATTGGACATGAGACATAAATGTCACACTCGTATATCCAATCCATAGTTTCTCGATACAGGGAATAGGCTTATCTATAGAGATAACATCAATATCCCACATTGATTTAGCTGAGTCTGTCTAGACATTCCATTATTTCTAACCCTCGAGTGGATATGGATATTGTTGCAATAGATGCCCTAGAGGCAATCTAGTTTAGTATGAATTGGTATTTGGCTAGAAAATTCATTTAATATTTATTGGATATTTAATATAATGAAGTCCTTAGATTTACAATCGTGTTGTTTATCTTAAATATCCCTAGTCAAGTATAATGATTAAATGGGACAATCATCTATAGACTAGTATGGGGTTGGATTGATATGGAGATATCACGATCCAACACATAGGTGTGCATTACGGAATGTTGCACTGGATTGACCCATCACCGAGAAGGCTACATACATGTTATGTTGAGTCACAAGTGCTTCTCGGGTGCAATGGTATTGTCATCCTTAGACTTGAAGTCACTAGATATTCTAGTTGTGGATCATTGTGATCTTGGTAGCGTTAAACGCTACATCGTGACTGGGTAGTTATAAAGGCGTGTACTGGATACAATGAGAAGCAAGCTTAGAGATCGTAGTGGACGTAGAGAGGATTTTCCCCTCCCACATAACGGGAGCAAATATCCTAGGCCACTCGAAGGATAGTGCTTATAGAATGTCTGGCCAGACTCAAATAAATCAATATAGGATATTGATGTTATTTGCACGAATAAGGCTATTCCATGGATCGAGAAACTAGGGATTGGATATACGAGTGTGACTTGTATGTCTCGTGTCCAATCCGGATATGGAGGAAAAGGGATGAGACAATTACTTGTACAAGGTTGTCTAGATGACTATTCTATTAGTTGGCTAGAATGGATGTTTTGCTAGAAACCGCTCCATATTAGCAAATAGTTGCTACCAACTAGATAGAACCTATGGGGTCACACGCTATATAGAGTTGTACTAGATTTGGAATTAATTAATTGGATTAATTAATTAGAAGGATCACTTTGCAAACCCTTGCAAACTTAGTAGGGACTAATTTGCAAGGAAGGGACTAAATTGAATTCTAGTAGGACTAGAATAAGTCCTTTAGGTAGTTAACAAGGAGTTGTTGGACTATATAAAGGACCCTCCTTCCTTCCTTCCTCATAACTTATGCTCATTAGTGATCATAACAAGAGTGGGAGAGAACAAAGGAGAGAGAGAGCAAGCAACAAGGGCCGAACCCGTCCCTTGCCGCCGCCCCCTCACCCCGTCGGCCAAAAGAGGGCCGAGCCCCTCTTCTTGTCTCGTTTTGCGTGATTCCTTCACCCTCCTCTTATTCCGGGCTAGCACCAAGGATTTTGGGAGAACTAGGATCAACTCTAGGCGTGGATCAACTATAGAGAACGTGACACTATTCGCGTTTGAAGTCATCAAGGAGAACCCAAAGGTGTGTTTATGATTTCTTACCTTCACTATCGTTATGCATCTAGACTTGTGATCCTTGGAGGGTTTTGCATGGTTATTTGTTTGATTATGCTTCCGTTGCGCGATCCATGAATCAAAACCCTACAGTGGTATCAGAGCCATAGGTCATAGAGCATAAACGTAGTTTATGTGTTACATTCTTGTTGTTTTACACCTTAATTTGTTGTTTATCGCCTAAAACAAGACAAATCAAGCATGGGATGCAATTTGTCAAGGATTAATCATAACAAGACCCAATTATTGCATTGGATGCATGAATTGGTGATTTTGAGAAATTTTAGGATCTTAGATCTAGGGTTTGGGCATCCTTGGGGAAGAAGGAGTTCTCCCAAAACAAGGAAACAACCAAACTTGGGCTCCAAGCAAAGGGAGTTGTTTTGGAAACAACTCCCAAGAGGAGGTTCGGCCCCCTAGGGGACCGCCCCCTTGCTTGCCGCCCAAGATTGGCCGCCCTAACCCGCGGGCCTAGCTTGCGGGTTTTGGGCCGGACCGGCCCTAGGGCCTTTTGGTTCACTTAGATGGGCCCGGGCAATTGGATTGTTGGGCCAATGGACCGTTTTAACCCTAGAAATCCTAAAATCAATTAAAATTGACCAAGCGCGTTAAAATTGGATTTTAACTGTTTATGTGCAAATCGCATGGTGATTGGATATGGCCTTAGGATGTGGTTTGATGTGGATGTTTAATTTTGTGGTTTGGTTTTACGGCCTGCGAGCTGATCAATTAATTTTAATAATTAATTAGGGTTTTATGGCCTGCGTGCCATTTTTTTTTCTCAACTTGTGAGATTTATTTTATTTAGTATAGATATTAGCTAGTGCTAGATAAAGTAGATTGTTAGCCAAGATTGAAGAAAAGAAGCCCAAAGCCAAAGAAGCCACAAAAGATGGAGCATGGAGCATGGAGCATTCCACAAGACTATGGAGGATGGACCAAAAGATCAAGACGCATGGAGATGTGTTTGCTTTAGGGTTCATAGATAATTCCATTGGCTTGGAATTATCTTAGTCTAGAAAAGGCCATATCCACATCACGTTTAATTTCTGTTTTGTGGTTGTTTATTTATTGTCTTATTATTTGTGTGGTTGGTGTATGGATGATGCATGCAATTAGGATAATAAGATAATTAGACAACCCGGATCTATTATTTGGAGTTGTGCCCAAACTCAAATAGATAGATTAGTTGATATTGATCAACAAAACAATTAAAAATTGAGTTTAAAAATCCCTCAAATTTTAAATATTGTGTTCTTGCCTTCTCGTTATTTAAACACTCATTATCATCATTATTTATCAAGTTCGTGCGTGCCAAAGCATGGCGACTTGGTTCATAATGATGGAATGCGATGGCACGTAACAATGTGCAATTGTTTAGATAAGAGGTTGAACACAACTAGGCTATTAATTTGATTAAGAAACCTAGAGGCAATCAATTGGGATTATCCATATGGATGGATAAATAAGGAGTTATTTGCCCGATTGAACCAAGAGTTGCATATGGGATGCAATTGGAATTGTTCCTACCTAGAAGTAGTCAAATTGTGGGTGACTTGCCAAAGCAAGCTCATAAGGAGATGAAAAGATGGATCTTGGCCCACTAGAAAATATAAGGATATTTTCCGCATTAATATCTTGAGGGTTATTAATCCGTAGAAAAATAGTGGGAGCTATATTTAATAAACTAGCCATTATTAAATATAGTCAAAAAATTCACAAATACTAAAACTTGCGTATTTTCCTTTTGTAGAATTCCAAATGGCAAACAACTCATCAAGTTCACAACATTCCCTACGATCTGTCCTTGAGAAGGACAAGCTCTCTGGAACCAACTTTCTTGATTGGTACAGAAACTTGAGAATTGTTCTCAAGCAAGAGAAGAAACTGTACGCAATAGAGGAGCATGTTCCAGAAGGTCCAGAGAATCAGACACCTGCTGCCTTAAAGGCGTATCAAAAGCGTGTTGATGACGCTAATGATGCGGCCTGCCTAATGCTTTGCACCATGACCTCTGAGCTTCAGAAGCATCATGAGAACATGAATGCTGTCGATATGATCGAACATTTAAAGCAGCTCTTCCAAGAGCAGGCGAGGGTAGAGAGGTATGAGGTCTCAAAGGCACTATTCAAATGTCATCTGGCAGAAGGGAACCCGGTGGGACCCCATGTATTCCGAATGATCGGGTACTTGGAGAATCTCGCCCGGCTTGGGTTCGCGGTCGGCCTAGAGTTGGCAACCGATCTCGTGTTGCAATCGTTACCCGATAGTTATGGACAGTTCATTATGAACTATAACATGAACGAGATCGTTAAACCACTGCCAGATTTGCTCAACATGTTGAGGACGGCTGAACAGAGCATCAACAAGGGTAAGGGCAAGGCCATAATGATGGTACAGAAAGGAAAAAGCAAAAAGTTTGCATCTTCCTCCAAGGGTAAAGGCAAGTCAGTTGCCAAGACCAAGGAACAAGCCCTTAAGCCTGTTGGTGGCATTGCCAAGGTCGTGACTAAGGGTGAGTGTCACTACTGCAGTCAGCCTGGACACTGGAGGAGGAACTGCCCAAAATATCTGGAGGACAAGAGGCTTGGAATAGTGATTCCACCACCACCAGGTATTTTAGTTGTAGATGTAAATTTAACTGTCTCTACATCATGGGTATTAGATACTGGATGTGGATCTCATATTTGTCGAAATATGCAGGATCTAAAGAGAAGTAAAATATTGGCTAAAGGGGAGGTAGATCTGCGCGTTGTGAATGGAGCAAAGGTTGCTGCGTTGGCCATAGGCGTGTGCGAGCTATCTCTGCCTTCAGGATTAGTTTTAGAATTAAATAATTGCTATTTTGTGCCTGCTATGAGCAGAAACATTATTTCTATTTCTTGTTTGGACAAGGAAGGTTTTATTATTTCAATAAAGAACAATTGTTGTTCCTTTTATTTGAATAATATTCACTATTTTAGTGCGCAATTATTTAATGGACTTTATGTCCTTGATCTAAGCAATCCTGTCTACAACATTAATACCAAGCGGATTAAAATAAATGATTTAAATCCTGCTTATTTATGGCATTGTCGTTTAGGCCATATATATGAGAAACGTGTATCTAGACTCCATAAGGATGGATTACTAGACTCATTTGATTTTGAATCATATGAGACATGTGAGGCTTGTTTATTGGGAAAAATGACAAAGTCCCCTTTCAATAAGAAAGGTGAGAGGACTAGTGAGCAATTGGCACTCATACATACCGATGTGTGTGGGCCATTTGCCACGCCTGCCAGGGGTGGTTATGTCTACTTCATTACATTTACTGATGATTACAGTAGATATGGATTTGTGTACCTTATGAGGGCAAAATCTGAATCCTTTGAAGTGTTCAAAGAATTCAAGAATGAAGTAGAGAAGCAACTTGGCAAAAGTATCAAGGCTCTACGATCGGATCGTGGAGGAGAATACTTGAGTCAAGAGTTTGACGACTATCTTAGAGAGTGTGGGATCGTGTCCCAACTCACTCCACCCGGAACGCCACAATGGAATGGCGTGTCAGAAAGGAGGAATCGAACCCTATTGGATTTGGTTCGGTCTATGATGTGTCAAACCGATCTTCCATTATCATTTTGGGGCTACGCTCTATTAAGTGCAGCTTTCACCATTAACCGTGTTCCATCTAAATCAGTCATGAAGACACCATATGAGATATGGAGTGGGAGGCGTCCCACACTGTCGCTCATGAGGATTTGGGGCTGCAATGTCTATGTAAAACGTTTACAATCAGACAAGCTAGGGCCTAAATCGGATAAGTGTTAATTTGTGGGGTACCCTAAGGAAACTAAGGGATACTACTTCTACAATCCAACCGAGAACAAAGTGTTTGTTGCTCGGACCGGCGTGTTTCTAGAAAGAGAATTTGTCTCTAAAGAAGCAAGTGGGAGGAATGTAGAACTTGAAGAAGTTCAAGAACCACAAATCACTGAACCGATTATGGAACATGAACAGGAATCACAAGCAGTTGTGGAACCACCTGTTCAGGTAACACAAGAGCTTCGTAGATCTAGTAGAGTGCGCCAGGAACCCGAGAGGTACGGACTTCTCGTAACAGATTCCGGTGACACGATGCTCATAGATGATGAGCCTACTACCTATGAGGAGGCCATGAATGGCCCTGACTCACAGAAGTGGCTTGAGGCCATGAGATCCGAGATGGAATCCATGTATACCAACAAAGTATGGACTTTGGTGGAACCACCTGACGGGGCGCGGCCCATAGGGTGCAAGTGGGTCTTCAAGAAGAAGATCGACATGGATGGTAATGTGATTACCTATAAGGGCCGATTGGTGGCTAAAGGATTCAGACAGATTCATGGTATTGACTATGATGAAACCTTTTCACCAGTTGCTATGACCATATCCATCCGAATCCTACTTGCAATTGCAGCATACTACGACTATGAGATTTGGCAGATGGATGTCAAAACAGCATTCCTTTATGGGAATCTCCTCGAGGACGTGTATATGATACAGCCGGAGGGTTTTGAGGATCCAAAGCAAGCCAACAAATTCTGTAAGCTGCAACGATCCATTTATGGATTGAAGCAAGCTTCTAGGAGTTGGAATCGACGTTTTGATGAAGTAGTCAAAGAGTTTGGCTTCATCAGAAACGAAGATGAGTCTTGTGTCTACAAGAAGGTTAGTGGGAGCTCTGTAGCTTTTCTGGTCTTGTATGTGGATGACATACTACTCATTGGAAACGACATTCCCATGCTGCAATCTGTGAAAGATTGGCTAGGAAAGTGTTTCTCAATGAAGGACTTAGGGGAAGCAGCCTATATACTCGGTATAAAGATCTATAGAGATAGATCTAAGAGGTTGCTAGGCCTAAGTCAAAGTACATATATTGACAAGGTGTTGAAACGGTTCAACATGCAAGATTCCAAGAAGGGATTCTTGCCCATGTCACATGGAATCACTCTTTCGAAGAGTGGTTGTCCTTCCAATGAGATTGAGAAGGAACGCATGAGTAGAATTCCCTATGCCTCGGCCATAGGATCTATCATGTACGCCATGTTATGTACTAGACCAGATGTGTCATATGCCTTGAGTATGACAAGCAGATACCAATCCAATCCGGGTGAGAGTCACTGGATTGCTGTCAAGAACATCCTTAAGTACTTGAGAAGAACTAAGGATGCTTTCTTGATGTTTGGCGGTAAGGAAGAGTTGCGTGTAAGGGGTTAGACTGATGCAAGCTTCCAAACCGACAGAGATGACTTTAGATCACAGTCGGGATATGTGTTTTGCCTGAATGGAGCACCGGTGAGCTGGAAGAGTTCCAAGCAAGAGACGGTAGCTGATTCTACAACAGAGGCTGAGTACATTGCTGCAAATGGCGCAACAAAGGAGGTTGTTTGGATCAGAAAGTTTGTTTCTGAACTTGGTGTGGTCCCTAGCATTGCGGATCCAGTGGAGTTGTTCTGTGACAACACTGGGGCGATCGCGCAATCAAAGGAACCCAGATCGCACCAAAAGTCCAAGCACGTGCTCAGGAAGTTTCATCTGATTCGAGATATTATCGATAGAGGAGACGTTCGGATATGCAAGATTCCTACAGATGATAATCTGTCAGACCCGCTTACGAAGCCTTTCATGCAGTGGAAGCATGAAGGGCACACTAAGAGTATGGGCATACGAGATGCGCCAGATTGGCTCTAGTGCAAGTGGGAGACTGTTGGAATAGATGCCCTAGAGGCAATCTAGTTTAGTATGAATTTGTATTTGGCTAGAAAATTCATTTATTATTTATTGGATATTTAACATAATGAAGTCCTTAGATTTACAATCGTGTTGTTTATCTTAAATATCCCTAGTCAAGTATAATGATTAAATGGGACAATCATCTATAGACTAGTATGGGGTTGGATTGATATGGAGATATAACGATCCATTACATAGGTGTGCATTACGGAATGTTGCACTGGATTGACCCATCACCGAGAAGGCTACATACATGTTATGTTGAGTCACAAGTGCTTCTCGGGTGCAATGGTATTGTCATCCTTAGACTTGAAGTCACTAGATATTCTAGTTGTGGATCATTGTGATCTTGGTAGCGTTAAACGCTACACCGTGACTGGGTAGTTATAAAGGCGTGTACTGGATACAATGAGAAGCAAGCTTAGAGATCGTAGTGGACGTAGAGAGGATTTGCCCCTCCCACATGACGGGAGCAAATATCCTAGGCCACTCGAAGGATAGTGCTTATAGAATGTCTGGCCAGACTCAAATAAATCAATATAGGATATTGATGTTATTTGCACGAATAAGGCTATTCCATGGATCGAGAAACTAGGGATTGGATATACGAGTGTGACTTGTATGTCTCGTGTCCAATCCGGATATGGAGGCAAAGGGATGAGACAATTACTTGTACAAGGTTGTCTAGATGACTATTCTATTAGTTGGCTAGAATGGATGTTTTGCTAGAAACCGCTCCATATTAGCAAATAGTTGCTACCAACTAGATAGAACCTATGGGGTCACACTCTATATAGAGTTGTACTAGATTTCGAATTAATTAATTGGATTAATTAATTAGAAGGATCACTTTGCAAACCCTTGCAAACTTAGTAGGGACTAATTTGCAAGGAAGGGACTAAATTGAATTCTAGTAGGACTAGAATAAGTCATTTAGGTAGTTAACAAGGAGTTGTTGGACTATATAAAGGACCCTCCTTCCTTTCTTCCTCATAACTTATGCTCATTAGTGATCATAACAAGAGTGGGAGAGAACAAAGGAGAGAGAGAGCAAGCAACAAGGGCCGAACCTGTCCCTTGCCGCCGCCCCCTCACCCCGTCGGCCAAAAGAGGGCCGAGCCCCTCTTCTTGTCTCGTTTTGCGTGATTCCTTCACCCTCCTCTTATTCCGGGCTAGCACCAAGGAGTTTGGGAGATCTAGGATCAACTCTAGGCGTGGATCAACTATAGAGAACGTGACACTATTCGCGTTTGAAGTCATCAAGGAGAACCCAAAGGTGTGTTTATGATTTCTTACCTTCACTATCGTTATGCATCTAGACTTGTGATCCTTGGAGGGTTTTGCATGGTTATTTGTTTGATTATGCTTCCGTTGCGCGATCCATGAATCAAAACCCTACAGATATTTTCTCCCATATTTGGGAGGGACAAATCCTCTCTACATAACAATTATCTCTAAGCATGCTTCCTATTATGTCGATAAATGCGTATATTGCTACCCAGTAACGGTGTAGTGTTTGACGATATCAAAACACAATATTCCACAACTAGAGAATCTAGTGACTTCATGTCTAGGGACCACAATACCATTGTCACAACAATAAGCACTTGTGATGTTAACATAATTAATGTAGCCTTCTTGTGGTGGGTCAATCATATATGCCATTATCATATAATTGATCTCTCTGGTAGGAGTTATCAGAGCAACCCTAGACGCTGCCGCCGCCGCCGCACGCCTTCTTCCGTGCAACTGCCGCTGCCGTCGCCGCCTCTTGTGGCCTGCTCCGACCTTGCTTCCGCTCTCTCTCTCATTCGCCGACCTGCGACGCCGTCCTCTCAAGCCGTCGACTACTGCTCGATCTTCGCCCTAGCAGACATCGCTGCCACACTCGACGCTGATCCACCGCATCAGCAGTACCGTGACCTGTGCTTTTTCTCTATCGCGGTCTCCCTAGGAACTGCTCCTCCAATCCCTCATCTCTCGGATCTCATCGGCGAACTACGCTTCCCCTTCAAGCACTGCCAATCACTGCTTTTGTGGAGTGTATAATCTCCGCATGTTCTAATTTGTGGGTCCAGTTATTTGATCAACTTCATTTGTGGGTTCTGCTTTATTGTTGGCACTTGGTACTTCTTCGGTGATGAATGTTAAATTGAGAGTCATCAAATTGTGGGTCACATGATTGCCTAACCAACAATAGGTTGTTTGATTAAATTATTTTATTACAAGCAGGTTGTGGTTTTTTTGTTTGCGTTTGAAATACAATCAGTACTCTGGATTTTGGTTGGGGTTCGTTTTTTTTGGAGCTTTGTTGGGGTGGATTGTTAGCTGCGGGTTTACATCTCTTCGGTTCAAATGGTTGCAACATCAACCGCCACGCAAACCGCTTCTCCTCCCCAAGCACGCAAAGGCAATAGTAATCGTCGTTAGTCTTGCCGAAAAGGTCGGGTACACACTCAACATCACCCACACCAACACCCTGCCTCCCCTCACGACAACTGGGTGTGGTGGCCTGCCCTATCGTCCCCGACTGCTCAGCAACACCCACATCAACACCCTGCCTCCCTGCACGGAAACTGGGTGTGGTGTCCTACCCCATCGTCCCCGACTGCTCAGCTGCACCCACAGCAACACCCTGCCTCCCCTCACGGCAATTGGGTGTGGTGTCCTACCTCATCGTCCCTGACTGCTCAGTCGGGCCCCTATCCCCCGACACCGGATTGGACACAGGAAGGACCCTCTCAGCCTACAGTTACGTCAGGTATTCTTGGTCCAGTACTTCTCCGCGTTCACCGGTTCTTGCTGCCACTGCGGGTTCGTCTCCCTGTGTTACTGCTTTGAGTTCGGAACTTGCTGGCATGACCCGTAATGCTCCGGATAATACTTGGTACATGGACTCTGGGGCCTCCTCTCATCTCACATCTCAGACAGGTACTCTCTCCTCTCTCTCATCCAGTTCTCCAATTTCTAATATGATGGTCGGTAATGGGATGCAAATTCCAGTGTGCGGTTCCGGTCAGCAGACTATTACTACCCTAGCCCGTCCCCTACACCTAAAAAATGTCCTTCTTGCTCCAAATATTATTAAAAATGTTGTCTCCGTCCGTGAGTTCACCATTGATAATGATGTCTCCATCGAGTTTGACCCGACTGGCTTTTCTGTGAAGGATCTTCACTCGGGGTCCCTTTTACTTCGGAGCAATAGTTCAGGGGACCTCTATCCTCTTATTTCCACCCCGTCCCCCTCTCCACCCCAGTCTCTTGCCATTCTTCCAGCCCCTATGTGGCACAACCGTCTTGGATATCCTGGTCACCATGTCTTAGATCAGCTTAGATCTAGTCATTTCATTTCTTGTACTAAAACCGAGCAGACCGGATTGTGCCATGCATGCCAACTCGGCAAACATGTTAGACTTCCCATTGCCCCTTCACAGTCTTGTACTGTGGCTCCGTTTGAGATTCTTTATAGTCATATTTGGACATCCCCTGTTGCTAGCAAATCTAATTTAAAGTATTATCTTCTCTTACTTGATGATTACTCACATTTTCTATGGGTGTTTCCCTTAAAACTAAAATCGGATGCTTTCACTCACTTCAAACAATTCCACGCGTATGTGCATACACAATTTTCTCGTGACATCAAGAGTTTTCAATGCGACCTTGGGGGCGAATTTGATAACTCTGTGTTTCATGAGTTTGCCTTGTCCAGTGGCCTTGTTTTTCGATTTGCTTGTCCGCAAACGTCTCCAAGGCCGAACGTATGATACGTCGTATCAATGACATATCTCGTACCCTGCTCTCTCAGGCCTCCATGTCTCTTCGCTTCTGGGTTGAGTCCGTTCTAACTGCTGTCTATCTCCACAACATTCTCCCCACCAAAGCTCTCAATGGTGGTATTCCTACCACCATTCTCTATCATCGTCTTCCCAATACGATCATCTTCGTACCTTTGGGTGTTTGTGTTACCCTAATCTGAGTGCTGTGTCTCCCCACAAGCATGCCCCTCGGTCCACTCGCTGTGTGTTTCTTGGTTACCCTTCGAACTTTCGTGGTTATCGGGGTCTCGAGATCTCTACTGGTCGCATTCACATCTCTCGTCATGTTATGTTTGATGAGCATGTCTTCCCGTTTGCCACACCGGGTTCCGTGTCACTTCTCGGGCATACTGTCTCAGACCCCGATGATGGTCTTCCTCCTATAGATCTTTCCGGTCATACTCACAACCCCTCTGCTCCCTCTCGGCTAACCCCACCATTCCTTCTTCACTACACTCGCCGCCCGGCTGCACCTCCTCCTGCTGCCTCGACGCCACCTAAGTCTCCTCCACCTCAGGCTCCTCCACACCCTCCTGCCTCCCCACCTATCACGGTTTCCTCACTATCTCCAGCACCAGACTCTCCTAACCCACGGGCTCCACCTCTCTCCCCTCAAATGAGAACCCGAGCCCAGCACGGTATCCATAAACCCATCACCCGTCTCACCCTTCATACTCAATCTCCCTCTTGCGTGTCTCCTTTGCCCAAATCCCATGTGTCTGCCCTTTCGAACCCGCACTAGGTAGCTGCAATGGATGATGAGTTTGAGGCTATGATCACGAATCAGACTTGGGATTTGGTCTCTCGCCCGTCTAGGGCAAACATTCTTCGAGCCATATGGTTATTCCGTCACAAGTTTCGGGCTGATGGTACTCTTCAGCGGTACAAAGCCCACCTGGTGACGAATGGAAAATCTCAGTTAGTGGGTGTTGATTGTGATGAGAATTTTAGTGCTGTTGTCAAACCGGCCACCATTCGTACTGTTCTCACTCTTGCCATCTCTCATGCTTGAACTATTCGCCAGTTGGATGTCAAGAATTCTTTCTTGAACGGTGATCTGGACGAGGTAGTGTATATGCATTAGCCAACGGGCTATCGGGATCTTCGACATCCGGATCATGTCTGTCGTCTTCGTAAGTCCCTCTATGGGCTGAAACAGGCACCAAGCGCGTGGTTTCAGCGTTTTGCTACTTTTCTCACGGGCTCAGTGCGGTTCTCCAGTTGTCGATGTGATGAGTCTCTATTTGTCTACAGTCAGGGAGCATATATTGTCTACCTCCTCCTCTACGTCGACGATATTATCATTACAGGGTCTTCTCCTACAGTTGTGCAGAGGATTATTGCTCAGCTTTCGACTGAGTTTGCTATGACTAACCTTGGACCTCTACATCACTTTCTGGGCATTGCTGTCACTCGCATTGAATCTGGTATGGTTCTCTCTCAGCGTCAGTATGCCTCTGAGATTCTACAGCGTGCATCGATTGTCGGGTGTAAGCCGGTTAGCACTCCGGTTGAGACTGGTTCTAAACTCACCGCGGGTTTGGGACCTCCAGTTAATGATCTCACTCTCTACCGCCTTTTAGCTGGTGCTCTTCAGTACCTCACATTCACCCGTCCTGATATCTCATATGCCGTTCTGCAGATCTGTCTCTTCATGCATGATCCTCGAGAGCATCATTTTCGCGCGTTGAAACGGGTTCTTCGCTATGTGAGTGGCACTCTTGATCTCGGGTTTCACATCTCTGCTATTGCCTCCACGGGTCTCACGGCCTACATTGATGCGGATTGGGAAGGCTGCCCGGACACGAGTCGCTCCACCTCCGGTTTTTGCACCTTCTTTGGGGACAACCTTCTCAGCTGGTTGTCCAAATGACAAGCTACTGTCTCTCTTTATAGCGTCGAGGCCGAGTACCGTGGCGTGGCCAACGCTGTTGCTGAGCTCTGTTGGCTTTGCAATCTTCTTCTTGAGCTTAAGGTTCGTCCTGTGAAGGTCTCACTCTGCTATTGTGAAAATGTTAGTGCCGTCTACTTATCAGGTAATCTGGTTCAGCATCACCGCACGAAACATATTGAGATCGATTTTACATTGTACGCGAAAAAGTTTGTCTCAGCCAACTTCGGGTTCTTCACATACCCGCTGACTTCCAGTATGCGGATATCTTCACCAAAGGTCTGCCTCGCCAGTTATTTGAAAGGTTTCACTCCTGTCTGAACGTTCATCATTCTCCCGCTCCGAATGCGGCGGTGTAATAGCGATAGCATATACTTAGTTTAGGGACTAAACTGTAATTAGTCTTGTATCAGATTTGTTTATATTGCTAATGAAATTCAGAAGTCCTGCAGGACAATTTCACAAACTTACAGATTTCTCGACGGAGACTTAGCCTAGGGTGATAGAGAACATGAACAAAATTATAAATCAATGAGACTGAGAGGTGATTTGAATAGGATTGGCCATTTAGTAGACGACAGTGGACCGACAGGACCTGTAGTAGACTGTGACGTAGGACTACGTGAGATCAAGAGAAGATCGTTTTGGGTATTCCATGGCTACTATTTAAAACAAAAACTGGATTTCTCACACTCCAAACCCCAACTTTGGATCAAAACTCTCCTCTACATCTTCTTCCTCTCAACTTCTCAAGAACACACACACACACACAAAAAAAACCCCGTACATCTCCAAATCCAAAACTTTTTGGTGGGCTTTTCTCCTTGCAAGCTCGTTATCAACATTAAGTCTTGAGTTTTTGAGATATAGTGAGAGGTTTGAGTGTGGGGAAATTCAAAGAGGAGGAACTCCAAAAATGAGAATTGTACAATTCGTCGCTTTGGAGGGGGATTCGGCCAAATCTCCAAAAGGGACTTGCAATGGGAACACCTAGGGCACGACAAGGAGGTAGTCTTGCTTCAACTTGCTCGAGTTTTCGAAAAATTGGTCGACCAACCAGTCCATTCTCGACCAATTTTTGCGAAATCGGTCCCGTAAGAACGCTACTCCGGGACCATAGGTACGTTTTCTTCTCTCGCTTAAAATTCTTGTCGAGTCACTCCAGGCGAAGTGCCATGCAACACTTGTCATTTTTGCTCTTTAATCCTTACACTTTGAGATCATACCCTTTGGGGGGAAACTCTTAATTCATTGAGGACAATGAATCTCTCAAGTGTGGGGGGGGGGGGGGGTTTATGTCTACCTTTTCTAGCCATGTTAGTCTTGCATCGTCTTGCATCGCCTTGTTACATGTAGTATGTGTAGTATTATGTCATATTCGTGGTTAGTGTAGAGTGTTTTATATATTGTCGTGGTGTGTTAGATTTTGTATATTATGTATTTGTTTTCCCTTTTAAATAATGAGTCCCCTTACCCAAAAGTTGTGTGATTAATCGAGTTGGCCAAAGCATATAGAGTTAGGAAAATATGAAAAAATCGAAAAAAAAAAAAAAATTGGAAAAGTGAAAAATCAGAAAATTTGATTTTTTTTAGAATATGGACTAGGTTAGATTTTTTTTATTGAATTTTACATAATTGAGTTGCATTGTATCTATCATGTAGTTGTATCGTCGTGAGTCGTGTTGAGTCGTTTGCGTCTTGAGTCGGCTAGTAAATAGTGATTTGCTCGGGACGAGCAAAAGGTAAGTGTGGGGGTATTTGATAACTCTCTTTTAGGAGTTATTATTATCCTTCCATATTACTTGTATTAGGCTTATTTCACATGATTTATATGTAATATTTTCACAAATATGTGAATTTGACGATTTATAAGCCTAAGAGTCAAATGTTGTGTTTCTAGCTTATTTGAGCATGATTTCTCTTATATTTGCGATGATAATTGCACGGGTAGTATTTTGTTGTGTTTCAAAGACAAAATAGGTGAAATAGAGCTTATGAGAGGCTTGGATATGCTTGGGATGGATCTAGATGAAGAGGAGAAAAGAAGACTCAACAACGGAGCAAAGATGGAAAAGCCGCACAGGACCAGCCTAAACTCTTTTCAATGCTAAGGAAAACCTACAAAGATTTTGGAAGCAAGGTCTTCGGCATTGGAAAGTAGACATCCGTAGCTTTTCAACGATATATGGTAGGCCCAAAGACGAGTCCGTATGAGGGAGATATAGCCGCGCATGATCATCTTACAATTCTGTCCGAGAATTTCAAACTAGAGGGCCTGAAGTGCAATTTCGGCCAAGTTTTATTAAAAAAACGTTCCGAGCCTTGAGAGGCGCATTCTCAGACCTAAAACACGGTTGGGACGTTGCTTTTGACGTGGGGGAGAGCTAGGGATCGCTTGGGAAGCTTGAGAGCGATTGGATAACTTCGTTTGATTCCTAAACTCTTTCTTCTTACTAGTTCTTGTTTATGAACATTAAACTCGTTGTTTTGAGTATGATTTGAAGTATCTAAACCCTCTTTTGCTGGGAATCTCATGTGGTAGCTAGGGTTTGGTATCAACATGATGTTTTGAGATTATGATTCACGTTTGGAACTTAATCAAATGTGTTTTCTATTATTATGAGTAGTTTGTGTTAAATATCTATCGTTCTTGCGAGTAGCTAACGTAGAATTGATCTTAATTGGGATTCACGCGGTAACTCCGTGATTCCTAGTCGGTAAATCAATCTATTCACCTAGATTATAGCATTACATGGTAACGCAGTAGTGTTGGTTGGGATCGTATGTAGAATAATACACGTAATGCATGCTTAAAATTGGTTTAGGCTTGGTAACTCGGTTAAAAGTGAATTTAGGCATAGACAAATAGCTTGGTAACTCGTTGAGTTGTGTAGTGCTAGATTCATGATAGAATACATAATGGTGTTTCATAAATCAAAACACGACTCACATCATTCCTAGTGATCCCAAAGAGAATTCCCGGTATTTTCCCTCTTGATTAGTAACGTTATAAAACACTCTTTGTTAATCGTGAACCATTCCACTCGATTAATTGAGAATCCTGTTAATTTCAGTTTAGTAGAATTTAGCAACACAAAAAATTGTGCTGTGCTCACATAGGGTTAGAGTTAAAAATAATTGAGAACAAAGTCTCTAGGGTTCGACAACCAAGTTTTCCGCAAATTATTACTACACACGATAGCCAGACACTTTGTGCATAGGATCATCATATCATATTTCTTGCTGCGTGTCGTGAAATTTCAAAGTGAGCTTGTTAGGATTTGATGATTTCGGTTTATGATAGAGAGGTTTCCCAATCTCGTAACAAGAAAAAAAAATGTGTTATGTATATATGTGTTTGTGTAGGATCGAGTCGAAATTGCATTGCATCATATTGTTGAGTCGAGTATTGTGTCGTTGTTTGAGTCGGTTCAACTATTATTGGTTTGTATGAAAATGGTGTTTTGAAAAGCATGCAATTAGCTAGACTCTTATCATGGGTTGATGAGGAAGAAAGTTTGGAGATGTGGCCGATTTTGATAGATTGCTCGGGACGCGCAAATGGTAAGTGTGGAAATATTTGATAATTCCATATTTGGAGTTATATTCGCATGTGATTACTTTTCATTTAACGTATTTTCCGATGCATTTACATGTGTTTTAGCCAAGTTTTGATAATTGGAGCATAATCGAGCATTTGATCTTCCGGTATGTTTTATTGTAGTGGATTTCAGGAACTGGGAGCTCGGAGCGATGATCTTTGATTGAAAGTGAACTTCGGAATGTGGAATTGCTCAAGAGATGCTCGGGATTGAAGACGAAGAAGGAAGAAGCAAGAAAAAACAGCCAAAGAAGAAGATTTCCAGAATTGTTCATACGAACATAAAAGTGTTCATACAAACACTTATACTTAGAAGAATTTTGGACCTCGAAATCAGATGTGTTCGTACGAACAACCCGACTGTTCGTACGAGCAGAAGTATAAATTCGGCTATTTTGGGGGTGTTTTGTAATTTTTTAAAAGTTACAAGCTTTGGGGATGTTTTAGACCCTAGGAATCCGTCCCTAGGAGGATTGGAACAATAGTGGAGCTTTGGAACAACTCTTGGGAGCTTTTGGAGAGTGCTTGGATTCGTTGGAGTCTTCTGTTGATTTCTAAACCCTTTATCTTCTTTAGTTTTGGATTCATGATCAATAAACTTGTTTTTTTGATCATGTATTGTAGCAGCTAAACCTTCTTTTGCTGGGAATTCTCGTATGGTAGCTAGGGTTTGCTATAAACTTGATGTTTTGAGCTTGTGATTCAAGTTTTAGACTTAATCTATCGTGTTCTTTAATTATTATGGGTTGTTTATGACTTTGATTTTATTATTCTTGCGCGTAGCTAACGTAGGAGTAATGTTAATTGACATTCACGTGGTAACTCCGTGAAAGTAGTCGGTAAAGTGAACAACTCACCTAGTCGAATCAATATTTGGTAACTCGGTATTGTCAATTAGGATCGTTAGAGTAGAAAGGTTATTTTTAATGGATGCTTAAAAGTGAAATAGACTTGGTAACTCGGTGTATTTGGTTTTAGGCATAGATAATTTGCTTGGTAACTCGGTGAATTTTACGTTGCTCAATTAATAATAAAAGACACGGTGTTGTCCCATAAATCAAAGCATAAGTTTATAGTATCCCTAGTAAACCTAGGAAATTATCGATACTTGTCCCATAATAGTAATCCTTGCAATTCTTCTCGTTAACCGTGCAAACATCTCTACGATTAACTTGTCATTGTCTTTTACTTTCCGTAGAAGTAGCAAACACAAACAACTCGATTGACCCACACAAGGTGTAGAATTGATAACTAATTTAATAAGAAGTCTCTTGGGTTCGACAACCCGGATTACCGGATTTATTACTGCACCAACATCTGTACACTTGCACTTGGAGCGTGTCAGAGGTACTAGATAGGTTAGCGAGAACCACAAGCTGTAAAAGAGTAAGGTATCTCTCTATGCTTGAGATCTAGGGCATATTTGTTAATTAATAAGAATTGAGTTGAAAATCCTGGAGGGAGAAGAACCCTCAGGTAGAGACGCAGGTCCAAGTGGACTGAACTCAATATATCTTGTGTCTCTTGAATTTAATTTACAGTTGCATACTTAGTTTAACAGGAGCATTCAAAACAGTTTAATTTCAAGGGTTTGAAACTGATTTCAAGGCCTTGAAATAGACTTATTCTTCTATTCACTTTATTTTGTTTAAGGGCTTCAATCACATTTCAAGGCCTTGAATCTCTTTACAAATCTTTTGAAAGCACTACTCTTGCAAAGTTTAGCAAAAGTTTGCATATTCTATTCAACACCCCCTTCTAGAGTTTTGATCTTGTATTTCCACCTACTATACACCCCTTAATAATCAATTCACTAGAGCATGTACTAGATAGGTTAGTGAGATCCATAGGCTGGAAAGGAGTTAGGCAATACTCTTGTCCTAGTAACTTGGGTTTAGATTTGATTAAAAAGAAGTTGTTGAAATCCTACAGGGATTACATACCTCAAGCGGAGAGTGGGTCACTTGGGACGCACTTCGTAACATATCGGTGTGTTCATCTTCTTGAATTTTCACTTCTAGAGTATTTGAAACAAATCACTTTCTTTTAAATCCACACTTGTGGCAAAAGTTTCCATACTCTATTCAACTCCCCTCCTTTAAGAGTATGTTATCATGAATTCGCATACCTACATTCAGTCTTCAAAATCAATGAATCAGATGATTCCATCGAGCTCTAAGTTTAATTTCCTTCGTGGTCTTTAGCCTTTCCAACATGTTTGATACCTATCACCACTTCCTAGGCCGTATGATAAAGTTCATTAGTAATCCCCTCTCAAAACTATCCATAATTGCATTAACACCCTAAAAATCACACGGTGGTGGTCAAATTGTCGTACGACCACTCAGACTGGTTGTACGACCAGCAGAGGGTGGGTATTTGGATTCTTTGTTCAAATATTCTAAGTAAATTTTTTTGTACAACCAGTGGAGTGATCGTACGAGCAGTGTGGGAAGTAGGGGTGAGCACGGACCGGGTTGGACCGGTTTTGCCGAGTATTCCTACCCGACCCAATATGTACGGGTTGGAGAAAGTTCAACCCAAACCTACCCAATGATTTGTGATACCCAAACCAATCGTAACGTATCGACTCGGTCTGGTTCGGACCGGTTAATCGGGTTGAAATATCTTTAAATTTTACTTGAAAAATACATTTATTTGGTTAATTATCTTTGTAATATTGTTTGTATAAAATTTGAGGTTGGAAACATGAAGTTATTTTTCTATGAAAGAGAAATAACGTCAGAAAAGTCAAGTATTAAAATTGTCTTTAGCTTATAAAACTTCATTTCTAAACTATATATCTAAATAATATTTACAATGTTAACATATAAAATGTTAATCGGACCGGTTCGGTTTTAAACGGGTATTCCACTTCCAAACCCATGATCAATCGAAATTTGTTCGGGTTGACGAATCTATACCCATAATCAATCAATTAGCATTGATCGATGCTAAATTCGGACCGGTTTGGTGCGGGGCGGTTCGGGGAGGCGGGTTGGGTCGGGTTTTGCTCACCCCTAGTGGGAAGTATGGCTAATTTTTTTATTCATTGTTTTCTTCTTCATTTCTTTAATTCCTGAGCCTCATTCCTTTCTCTCCAAAGCTTTTGAAGTTAACGTTCTTCTCAATAATCATCCTCAAGACCATATTCCATTCCATACTCAACAAAAAAACTTTAAGGAGCATTGAATCTATCAAAATAAACACAAAATAAAGTCAAGCGTTCACATACTAACATTCACGCATAAGAAGTAACAGGTGATAAAACAACTCAAGTTCAATGCATTCTGAACTCAAAACCTTTCTAAACCTCACAAGATGATAATAAAATACACTCATAATATAACTTCTAAAAGTATTTATCACTTTTTCTTGATGCTATATAATAACAAAGAAGGCATTAGTGTTGAGCTTAAACCGAACGAAATGCAAACTGAGGCAACCTACACTTTGTCTCTCTTGGACATAGGTTACGGTGGCTCTCTTTCCATGAGGTCGACGACAGAGAGGCTCCTCCTCTGCTTGCCGAAACCCTAAAAGGTTAGGGAAAAGTCTATCTCTTCACAGTTTGTGGTTGGTGGTCTCACAATATTACTTTTCGAAGAACCATAACACTCTATTTCTAATGTGATTCGCTTATTATCCAAGAAAGAGAGTTCTAACGATAATCTACATTCAATATCGACTTTTAGAATTTAAATCAAACTAAATCGCTTATTACAGAACGGCTATCATAAAATAATAGAGTGATTCTTGAAATAAATGTTTGTATTCCAAAAATTTCAAAATGCATTATTACTAAAAATATTCTCAATTAAAGTAATTTCATAAAAGATTTGATTTGAAAATCGATAAAATTCTAATTGAAGATTTGATATCAGTTTTCCTTAAAGCTCTTCTTATTTCAATCATTTACTTATTTAATCATCTTTCTCGTGATTTGTTCAAGAGGAACAAAAGAGAATTCTTTTTGTAATAAGTTAGATAGAGATGGTATTAGATAGGTTAGTGAGAATTCTTATTGAAATACTCTTGGTCTGATATCTTGGGTTTAAATTTTGAATACTAAGAAGTTGAAATCCTAGAGGGATTAGATCCCTCGGGCAGAGAGTAGGTCACTCGGGATCGAACTTTGAAGAACTGACAATTGAGGCTTGCAGATTTTTAGCTATTCTTAAGGAAGGATGTCTAGACTTTCCTTTAGCTTGCAGATGGAAGATAAGATCAAAATCAATTGAAGAAATCAAGCACCTACACTACAACAAATTCTGCCTCCGTTGACAGTAAAAATTGTCGCTAGAAAGGCCAAATATGTCGGTAGAAATTCTATCGACAAATAATTTTTTGACAGAAAATGGTCAATACAACTCGGTCGTTAGTATTAAAGCCGACAAACCTCAATTACGTCGGTAGGAAAAAAAAGGCGACGTCAATTTTTGTCGACAGTATAAATCTAACAACAAACCTTTTCTGTCGCTAGTACAACTACCGACACGTATATTTAGTAGTTTATGTAGATAAGTGACAAAAATATTTGTCACCAGTAGATATGTTTCTCACTTTTACATCTTCCTGGCGACACACATGTTTGTCGCCAGTATCACGACCAAATAAAAAAAATTGGAAATTTTTACATATATGCAGACATGCACCCAACATTCAAACACTACTCATAAACATATATGCACAACTGTGCTCAAATCCAAGATCAACCCTCAAAAAGTGGGATTTTTTACATTTCAAACAAAAATAATACTGCATAACAAGTATTATGCATCCTTAAGCCGAGTGAATGGCCGTCTACCAGCTCACTCTAATTAAAGAGTCGTACAAAGCAGAATTAAGTAAACAAAACAAGCAGCTAGCGTTTTAAAGTTCAAAAACTATGTCCAGAAAGAGGAATCAAGTGCCCAGAAAACAACTAGTGTTATATCATCAAGTGTCCAAAATCACCGGCCAGTACTTTGGTTCCTTCGATGCCCAGAACGTATCATAACAAGCGACGCTAAACCTGCAAACAATGAAAAAAGGAATTACAAGATAGTGGATTTGTGGTTTAACAACAATGAATATCGCCTACCATATACATCAATATACAATCTTCAAAATCATGGAATATTTTAATCTGCATAGGTAAATGAATCAGACTGATTTCAAAGCATTAATTGCCATGGGCATTGGCATGCACAGTTCTACTCTAGTAAGCATGACTCTCAACTATTATTCGAAACATACATAGGCTTCAACCAAATCACTTAGATTTTCTATTACATATCTTCCTACTACTCGCTAGTTTTGAGAACTCTGGAGTCAAATCCTCAAAGTACAAAAACGGTAGTGACCCATGGCAATAATCAAGCAATTTCCTGTTTCTATAATGTTGTGGATTCTTACTTTAAATTGAATATCATGTGCTAGAGGTGAAGAATATATTTATTCTTGTCCAAGTGATTGAAAAAGTTCTTGTCGAGAAACCTGCAGAAGAGATTATAAACAAATCACATCAATCAAACAAATAAATTTTTATTTTTTTTTTAAATAAAACAAATAAAGTTGTTAAAACAAATTGGAGTGATTTCATTTACGTAGTAAATTGATTATGTCCCAGGAAAAATTAAATAAAGTTTTTACAACAAAATGATTTGGGTCTTCTTTATCCGCTGGATGATAAAGTCCTTACTTTTTGTCTTGAGCATTGTAAAAAACCTCGGGCTAATCCAGTGTTTCATGGGTAACTACTAAAATTTCGAGTAGACTAAAACCTCTTATAAGAGCATTGTTCATGAAGTGCGCAACCCAACAACGTCACTGTTAACAGACAACACATATGCCTATCCATGCCTACTAAGCAATCCAAGGGGAATTTGAGGGGATACTACTACATTGACACTGTCAAATTGATTGGATCAAAAGTGAATTTACCAATGATTTCTCTTCGTTTCAGAAACAGTTTCATATAATTGTGCTATGGAGGCCATCAACAATTCAATTTAGGTGGATGTCATATCCTTATGTCAATGATAGATTCACTTTGGAGAACAAGGAGATTGAAATACACTATCAAAAACATATAGCCTCTCCACCGAAATCATAAAATAGTATCAAAAACATAAAATTAACAGGCATCCACAGCATAAACACCAGAGAAGGTACAAAGAACATAGAAGCCGAAAAACAAGTAGCGATGAAGTTCGTGACAACAGTAAATCATAGAAACAAACTCACCCGTTCCATTTTCAGTCGCCCCAAGGGGCTCCCATTCGACTTCCACTGCTCCATACGCTAGCAGTCAACTAGAAACAGGATTGTAGACAGCCGAATCTTCTCGATCTTGTAGATAGAACAATTAGAGCCACCATTTTACTTTATAATGGCATGGGTGTAATTTCTTTCCCTAGGCAAGGGGAAGCGGTAATTATCTACTTTTTCACCTAATTGACATGGCATTACTTGATTGGTCCGCCTAGCATTTTGTATGATGTGTCAAGAGGCTTCGCCTCTTTTACATAAAGGTAATTGATACAACATCTGAACTTATCTCCATTTCAGTTCCATCTGTGAACCATTCTTTCCACAAGAAAAAGCATACTGCTTGTAAGATACCTGGGACAAAACAGTGCTTCTACAGTTGTACTCATGCAATGTAATTATGCTGTCCATTTGGTTATAAAAGTAATTTTAGCATAATTACTTCAGTTATATAAAAGATCGACATCATGGACACGAACTTTACAAAAAGACAAGGCTTCATACCTGCAAGCCTTGGGTTCAAATATCCCAGGCAGACCCATCTCATTTGGAAATATCACAACAGTACCGCTAGGACCCATGACCCATCTTACTGTGTTAGAAGCAATTGTGGTGGCATTGGCAGCTCTCTCCTGCATTAGATTACATAATTAGTAAGAAATAAAAATATAGAATCTGTAAGATCTAAACACATTCTGGAAACTCGTGGTAAAATGATTTACCTGTGCTAATTCCTCTTGCCGTTTCTTGACTTTGTCCTCCTTTTTCTTTCTACTTGAATCTTGGCCCAATATTTTTCTGATTGCCTCTGCCTGTAAAAGTAAACTAGAACTTGAAACTAACGCTTCACGGTATATTAAAATGATGGCACGCAGAACTCGACTCAGCGAGCAATCAAAATAAATGAACGGTAATCTCTCCATCTCACACTTTTCCTATTTTGGGATGTCTGAAATTGCTTGTCCTCCATTCTGTTTTAAATGTGTAACATAAAGAAGTTCCAACATCATGTAGTTGAAAGAAGGAAGTTAGAAAACAAACAAGTAAATTTTAATATGAAGTGATAGATTTGATTTGCATGCAGTAGTAGCATGTCTCTCTAGGAATCAAAATCCACGAATATACAAACTTAAGAGGATGGAAAGCGTAGATGGAAAATTAAGAAACATACCTCAGACTCCCGAGCTACTTTCTCCACTTGCATCCTGCGTCTTTGAGCTGCCTCGGCTTTCTTCAGTTGTTGCTCTACTTCAGTAAGTTTCTCCTTTTGCTCTGCCACCAATGCACGCAACAGCTAAGTTTGACAAAGATACAAATTTGGATCACAAAGATAAAATGGTTGGCAATGGAATAGGAAGTAGATGGAAAGATACAAATTTGGATCACAAAGATAACGAAGCTCTTCGTCATCACCACCATCAAACTCTTCATCCATCACCCGTTTCTTGGGGATGCGATTGCTTTTACGGACTGGCTCAAGCTTATCTGGCTGCTTGATAGAAACACTTTCATCGGATTTCATTCCCTTCGAAGATACTGATTTTGAGACACTAAAACCACTCTCTGACAAGTCTTTCAGGAGACACTAAAACCACTCTTTGACAAGTCTTTCCAAGGAACGCAAATTCCATCGAAACAAACCTAGATTTTGATTTCAAATCAAGTAGTAACAAAAACAGCAGAACCAAAAATGTCGATCTCAGGGCAATTAATTCAGCATGAAATCGTGAAAGATCATACTTTTTGAAACAATCACAGTAATCACAAATCGATAACATTCATCCGAATTCCAAACCATCAAAAACAAAAAGAATAAGGATGAACTATTACCAACAAGAAGACCAAAATCGAACTATTACCTTGAGAGAAAGGACGAACCCTTACCAGATCTAGCTGACCCTGTAATATTTCACGACTCGCGCTATAGAAAAGTTCTTCTTCTTTGATTTCTTAAGGTTATCGTCTAGCTCCACTGGCCTACCTTGAAAGCCCTGTCTCCAAAAGCTTTTGGGATATAGTTTTCCATAGAGAGACTCAGGCTCTCCTGTAGGCTCGTGGGTATCGCGGGGCCGAGAGTCAGTAGTCAACACAAGGCTTGAGTTAGCCCTAATATACTGCTTGAACCTGGAATGTGCCTCAGCACCACCACTGAAATGTGCCATCTCTCTCAAAAAACCCTAAATCCAAGATCATAAAAACAACCCTACTTAATCCTGCACGATAATACACAGAGAAATTAGCTAATGGCGATCTACAATCAGGAATATTTTCTATATAAAAGCGAATTACAAACAAACCCTAATATTCAACAGACCTAAATAGAGTAGAGAGCCTCAACTAATCAATTGTTCCTTCCATGTTCTTCACCGTAAGAGTGCTAAGAAGAGAGAAATCTTCTTCTCTGATATCAATTACAATCTAAAGATAGACGAAAAGCAAACGAATCGCGCGAATGAGTACAAAACCAAAACACAGAAACGAACAGAGAGTTATCGACAACGAATCACAAAATGAGGTAGATAATAGAGAACATCGAAGACGAAAAAGATGTTGTTACGAACCTTTTCGTTTCGCTTCGCTTGCTGAGATCGCTTCGAGAGAGAGATAGACGACGGAGAGGCAGAGATAGTGAGAGGATCGTGGATTGAGGGGGAGAAAGAGAGGTCCTGAGTCAACTGGTTTATGATTGAAAGTATTTCTAATTTTTTTAATTCCCTCTAAGAATTTGGAATTGTGGGAAACACCAATTGCTTACCCTCCAATTTTTTATTCACTTTTTAGCAGGAGTTGACAATTATATATGTCACTATATAAGTAGATGTCAAAATTAAATAAATACTCACAATATATTGACCAATTTATTGGGTAGTATAAAATAAAAACTAAAAGGTCGACAAAAAATATCATATGCATCGACAAACACAAATATTGTCGATTAATCGCGCAACTAGCTACATAAAACCGTCTGTCGACAAAAAAACGGTCAACAAAGGTCATATTTGTTGTAGTGTCGGGCCCAAAAAGTGAACCGCAAAGGCCTAGGGCCGGCCGGCCCCTAGCCCACGCGGCTAGGCCGCGGGATAGGGCTGCCCCGGCCCCTAGGACGAGCCTTGCTTGGGAGACAAGCAAGGAGGGGCGGTCCCTAGGTGGGGCTGAACCTCCTTTGGGAGTTGTTTCCAAAACATCTCCTTGCTTTGTGCCCAAGTTTGGTTGTTTCCTTGTATGGAAAGAACTCCTACTTCCCCAAGGATGCCCAAATCCTAGATCTAAGATCCTAAAATTTCTCAAACTCACTAATTCATGCATCCAATGCAAAAACTAGGTCTTGTTATGAAAGATTATTGACAAATTGCATCACATGCTTGATTTGTCTCGTTTTACGCGATAAAAAACAATTTTAAAGTGTAAAACTATCAAAACGTAACACATAAACCACGTTTATGCTCTACGACTTGTGGCTCTGATACCACTGTAGGGTTTTGATTCATGGATGCGCAACGGAAACAATAATGAACCATGCAAAACCCTCCAAGGATCACAAGTCAAGAGACATACGATGGTAAAGGAAGAAATCAATTAACACACCTTAGGGTTCTCCTTCGATGACTTCAAATGCGAATTATGTCACGTTCTTTATAGTTGATCCACGCCTAGAGTTGATTTCTAGATCTTCCAATCCTTTGTGCTAGCCCGGAAAGAGGAAGAGGAAGAAGAATCACGCAAAACGAGACCGAAACAAGGAGGTTTCGGCCTCCTTGTGGGCCGACGGGGACGGGCGGCGAGCAAGGGGGCAGCGGCTCCTTTGCTTGCTTGCTCTCTCCTTCTTTTGTTCTCTCCCACTCAAGTTATGATCAATTGAATCATAAGTATGGGAAGGAAGGAAGGAGTGTCCTTTATATAGTCCAACAAATCCTTGCCAACTACCTAAAGGACCTATTCTAGTCCTACTAGAATTCAATTTAGTCCCTTCCTTGCAAATTTGTCCTACTAAGTTTGCAAGGTATTGCAAAGTAATCCTTCTAATTAATTAATCCTATTAATTAATTCCTAAATCTAGTTAAAGTATATATAGCGTGTGACCCCATAGGTTCTATCTAGATGGTAGCAACAATTTGCTAATATGGAGCGGTTTCTAGCAAAACATCCATTCTAGCCAACTAATAGAATAGTCATCTTGACAACCTTTGTACAAGTAATTGTCTCATCCCTTTGTCTCTATATCCGGATTGGACACGAGACATACAAGTCACACTCGTATATCCAATCCACAGTTTCTCGATCAATGGGAATAGCCTTATTCGTGCAAATAACATCAATATCCTATATTGATTTATTTGAGCATGGCCAGACATTCTATAAGCACTATCCCTCGAGTGGCCTAGGATATTTGCTCCCGTTATGTGGGAGGGAAATTTTTTATCTACGTCCACTACGATCTCTAATCTTGCTTCTTATTGTATCCAGTACAGACCTTTATAACCACCCAGTTACGGTGTGGCGTTTAACGCTACCAAAATCACAATATATGATCCACAATTAGAATATCCAGCGACTTCAAGTATAAGGATGACAATACAATTGCACCGCGAGAAGCACTTGTGACTCAACATAACGTGTATGTAGCCTTCTCGGAGATGGGTCAATCCACTGCGCCATTACCCTCAATGCACACCTATGTGTTGGATCATGAAATCTCCATATCAATCCAACCCCATACTAGTCTATAGATGATTGTCCTATTAATCATTATACTGGACTAGGGATATTTAAGATAAACAACATAATTGTAAATCTAAGGACTTCATTATATTAAATATCTAATAAATAATAAATGAATTTTCTAGCCACATATAAATTCATACTAAACTAGATTGCCTCTAGGGCATCTATTCGAACACGTCCCTCTACATTTCCTCCATTCAGGAGTACGTTCTCTACCAACCGATCTAGGCCTTTCTTCATCCGTCTCAGTGCGAGGTCAAGATAGAATAGAGAGAATTGAATGAATCCATTGCTACGCAAGTTGAATCGATTGCAATCACCAAAAGCAATTGAATGAATCGATTCAGTTGTAGTCTCTCGGTCTAATCTTCCGCCATCTTCGTGCTCTTCTGCGCTCCGCCTGCAAGTATGTTCATCTCCTTCACTATCTTCTCCTCTTCTTTCTTCTTTTCTCCCTCTCCCTCTCCCTCTCTGATGTCGGTGATTGGTAAAGTTTTCTAGGGTTTATGATATGTAGGTGGTTGATTCCTGATTTTGATTGCCTTTTTTGGATGTTCAGGGACAAAGTAGAATCAACGATTTTTATCTTTTAACTTTACTGAGGTAAGTTCAAGTCGCCATGAAGTTTACTGGTATTTCTGAGTGGCAATGCAAGTTTGATATCTGAAATTCGATAGCTATCTGGGAAAACGTTATTTTTACATGGAGGCTTCTCAGTAGGAGATAACTAAGGGGCTGAGAATTGGTTCATAATTGTTTCATAATTAAGATGATATATTGAAAACCATCAAACGTACTGGTATCAATCATGGGCTTTGCTGCTAATTGTGGATATTGTTGCTGATTTTATTTTGAGAGGCGTTTTGTTTTAATTCTAAAAACTAAGTAAGCACATGGCATTGGATTGACAGAAATGGAGTAGGAGCCTTGATAGATTATATTGTGTCCTTGATAGAACAGTTTTCTTTTTGTGTCAGTTCTGAAACCCATTGGAAATTATAACTAAAATTATATATGTACCTTCAGTTTCTCCAGATGAAAAACTGGGTTGATTCACGTTTCTAGCTTTACTAAACTGATTTAATTTCCTTTCACACTTGTCATGTTGGTTGACATTCCTTTTTCGTACTTTTGTTATAAATCTTCTCTGAATTGCTAACAGAAGATCTGTGTTTCGTTTAGTCTAAAGCATTGTAGTTTGTAGTGCTTCTTTCTTTTGTCAGGCCATGATCATTTTTCAATCTTGCTTTTTATCGTGAGATAACATGATCTGAAACTTTGTTCAGTAATGCGTTGGCATGCCATATGTTAAGAAATAAGGTATTTTTGTGCTCCCTGTCTCTAATGCTCATCATTTGATTTAAATTATGCTTGTTCCCTTGTCTGTTCACATGTTTTCATATTGTAAACTGCCTAGTCTTTCTTTATATAGGCCAGGTTGTTAAAATCTAGTTTGACTCTTGTTGTCTCTGTAGCTTCTTCACATGGTTCATGACTTCATGTTCCTTTTGTTCTTCAATCACTTGTCCCCAACTGTGCCTTTTTTTACTACCCATGAGATCATGTTGGTTGTCATATTATGATTTTCAAGGTTTTTTTTTTTTTAAATCTATAGTCAGTTTGTTTAAGCCAGGCTAGTCATTTATTACAGTAATAATTGTTAAATATGCTCTTTGAATTTCGGTTTTCATGAAATTATGCTTTCTTTAATCTGCAATATGGAAATTATTTTCCAGTTTGCTGTTTACAGGATTAACCTTTACTCCCTTGTTAAGTCATTTCCATATTGTTTTGTGCTTCTTCTATTTCTGTCCATTTAATACTTGGCCTTTCTGGTTTCTCCAATTTGGTTTAATTTGTTCTACTTTTTGTAAGTTACATGACTGTGTTCTATATTTAGGTTCAAAGTGGTTGTACTTCAAAAGTTTATGTATTCTTTATGCTTCCTTCTGGACCTGTATAGATAGATTTTGTCTTGAACTCTTGAACGCATGTTCTGACATGGTTTTTGCTAAATCTGTTGACATTGATATGTTTTAAAGTTTGATTTGTGTAAACCAAAAGGAGAAACTAAATACACTAGAAGAGAGCATCAGGACAATGCTAAGGGAAAGAAACACAGTGCAAGTAATTGATAAATGTACTAGGTGGATAGTTCAAAGCAGATGCTAATGTGCTGTGCTGTCTTAAGATGATATCCTATATTAGTGGAATGTCGATACATTGACCCACTCCCACCGCCTTTTCATATTTACAAGCGAGAAACTCAAATATGAAAAGGGGTTTACCCCCTTTTACTTTCCAAAACCCCTTTTCATATTTGCCCCTTTTACTTGCCAAAACCCCCTTTTCATATTTGAGTTTCTCGCTTGTAGTGGTGGTTTGAAGGTGGTGGGAGTGGGTCAATGTATCTGCCTGGGAGGTTTTTCATGTTCATGTACACCTAATAGCCAAGCACCAAATTTGATACAAATTTGAAGCTCCAAATTGAAGCTCCAAATTGGAAGCTGCAAATTCGATTAATACTAATTCTTGTAGCCAAGAACCAGCTTGATACAAATTGTAATCCTGAACCGTCACCTGGAAATAGAAATTTGGGGCTTGTTTGCATAACACAGTGCTTTTAGTTTGAAGTCTTCAGTGCTCCTTTCCTGCCATTATGCTGGTTTTACCGTATTCCTTGTCACGTATTCTTTAAACATGTCTTTAATATTTCATCCTCAAATCTTTGTTTACCCATAAATCTTTCAGGTTGTCTCATCACATTATCCTCCATCCGAATCTAATGGCTTTAAGGATATCAGGTAGTGCTTCATCATGTTATTATAATTTTTTTTCCTGCATCCGAATCTAATGGCTTTAAACTTCCATTCTGATAGGTTTGATTTAATTACATCTTTGTATTATTTTTTCATATATCCTCTAGGATTTTACTTGCCGACTACTCTATCCAGCAAGTATCTTTCAATTTAAACGGTCATATTAACATGTTAGTCCGTGTGTGCATTTTATTCTCCTGCTCGTTTCTCATAAATCTTTGAGAGTTATCTATTTGGAAGCCTGTATGTACTAAAAAGAAGTTAGAGAAGTTCCTAATATGTCATCTTACGAGGGGAGTTCTTCCCTTACAAATACACACGAGTACTATTTCTTTAGCATCCCACACGCACACCTAGCAACTGAAGCGTTTACATTATTGAAAAGATAACCTTTCATGAAGGATATGCGGGGCCAGTAGTGAGGTTAGAGCCCTGTAAATCTAGTCTAGAAGAAGAAAAGTTGAGTCAAACACCACGATTAGCAAAGAAAACAAGGATCAATGTGTAGCCAAATAGTAAAGTTTATGTAATATGATTGCAGAGCAATTTGACTAGAGAGAAAAATAGAAAAGTTTATGAATGTTTACTCATAAACACGGAGTCCGACACATTATGCAAACACACGGTGGTGAACCTTAAAAATCCAAGTTGCCAAGTAAGCACGCGCTTGTTTTTATGAATTAATTTTTTGTCAATACCGCGTAGCAAATCGTTCTCTTGCAAGCTCAGCTTCTTGATTTTTCTGTATCTTTAATAAGATCTCCTGTAGGCTTCCTCTTGCCGTCTACTCTAAGTAGCCACTAGTCGCAGTCTACCAATATTTAAACGCTCTTGTTAGTTTGTGTGTGCATTTTATTATCCTTCTCACTTCTCTTAGATTTTGATATGAAATGCTGTGTTAGGTAGCACGTATGGAGTATTCTAGTTTTCTTAGTTCTCTTCTTCTATTTGCATCCATTATGTATAAAATTGTTTAATTTCTTTTATTGTAGTTCGAATTCTCAATGGATAAGAGTTTTGGTACATATTACACCAAGGTCTGATCCTACATATCTTGAAGGGTGTGAAGAGTTCTTAGAATTTGCGTTCCTGGGCAAGGACAAGGGGTCAAAAATATGCTGCCCTTGCAAAAAATGCCTTAATCGCTATTATGAAACAAGAAGTGTAGTTCGAGGTCATATAATTTTGTAATGGATTCCATCATAGCTACATGCAATGGGTATATCACGGGAAACCGTGTGGACTTCTTGAACCTGAGAATGAAGACTACATGGTTGTAGAGGACATGGTTGGTATGTTGCACGATGCCGTTGGAGTTCCGCTCGAGACATATTTTGTTTTTTCTAATGAAAGAAGTTCTGGACCCGATGAAGAAACTAAAAAAACTTTAACATACTAGAACTTTCTAAACGTGAACTTTATCCCGGTTGTAAGAAGTTTATGACATTGGCATATGATGTCTGGTCGTTGCATTTGAAAGTATTATATAACATGCCCAATGTATGTTTTGACATGATGATTCAACTAATCAAGGAGGCTCATCCTGATGATGAAAATTTGCGCAGTTAATTTAGAAGCAAAGAAATTGAAGGAGTCATTGAGGTTTAATTACGTGAAATATGACGCTTGTCAGAAAAACTGCATGTTGTAATGGAAAGATAAGGCACATTTAGATCAATGTGAGTTTTGTGGGGAATCTAGTATAAAATAAATAATGAGGTAGAGGCAGAAGATGGAACTATTAAGGTTTTCAGAATTCCTTGCAAAAAAATGCGCGACTTCCCTTTGAAGCCGAGGCTTCAACGATTATTTATTTGCTCAAAAAATCAAAGTCTATGAGATGACATGCTGAAGGACGGACTAACAATGGGATCCTTAGGCATCCAGCCGACTCTAAACCTTGGAAGTATTTTGATGAGAAATACCCTGACTTTTCTTTTGATCCCCGCAATGTCAGATTGGGGCTGTCTTCAGACTGATTTAACCCATTTAGGACAATTACCATTCCACACAGCACATAGCCAGTGTTGTTGATGCAGTATAACTCAGAGTCGGGGTCATGTACAATGCCATCTAATATTATTTTTTCGATTTTGATTGATAGAAATTAAGCTCCTCGAAATGATATTGTTGTTTATCTACAACCATTGATTGAGGATTTGAATTATTTTTGGAAAGAATGTGTACCTACATTTGATGCATCAAGTAATTAAATGTTTCAATTGCTTTCATCCCTTATGTGGACCATAAATTATTTTCTGACTTCTGCGAATTTGTCCGGATGGAGTACGAGAGGAGAATTATCATGTCCCCTTTATAAAAAGAAACTCAGTTTGAATGGTTGAAACATGGTAAGAAGTTTCCGTATTAAGTTCATCGACGTTTCTTGGCGGAAAGGCACATGTTCCGTAAAGAAGCTAACAGTTTTGATGGTAAGTTGAAATAGGAGAGGCACCGCCACTACTTTCTGGAGAAGAAGTTTTTTAACAGGTGGAACATATCGAGAAAAAATATGGAAAACGAGGAGTAGACTGAGATGCAGTCACACACCGAAAGAAGGGAAAGACCACCGTAGAGGCTCTTAAAGGCGTGCCTATTTAGAATTGGAAAAATTCGAGTATTTTCTTCTAATTGCTGTATTGGAAGGACATTTTAATACGCCATAATCAGGATATTATGCATATAGAAAAATGTGTGTGATAGTATTCTCAATACAATACTTGATATAGGGAAAAAAAGTACAGACGTGGGCATACGAGAGTCACTTCATCCTCAAGAGTCGGCTCGTGGCAAAATTGTGATACCCCATCACAATTCACCATGAGAAATAGGACAAAGAAACATTATGTAGAGTGTTGAAAGATGTTAAAGTACCGGATGGTTATTCATCTAACATATCTCGACGTGTGCACTTGAAGGAAAGAACTCTCATGGGCTTAAAGAGCCATGATTGCCATGTTCTTATGCAGCAATTATTGCCTATTGCAATGAGAAGGACACTTATGAAGCATGTCGTCAAAGTAGTAATAGAGTTATGCATCCACTGTACTTGACTTACAACAAAAACTGACATTGACTCTTTGCCATATTGAGAAAATGTTTGCGCAATCCTTTCTTGATATCATGATGCATCTCCCGCTCCATTTGGCTCATGAGGCAAGCATTGCTGGTCCACTAACATACCGATGGATGTACCATGTCGAAAGGTATGGTAATCGCTAGACTAATTAAATAGTTAATTAAATGTGATTAATATTATAATGTATATTAATAATATTGTCCAATTACATATACATGCTATAGATGTTTACTTACCCTGAAGAAATATGTCCGTAATAAAAGTCGACCAAAATAATCCATTGCAGACAGATACCTAATATAAGTTTGTTTAACATTCTGTTCTAGATATTTGGCTGATGTTGAAACCAAGTTGACGCGTCCGAGTCGAAGTAACAGCAGTGAAGTAGGTCGTCGCTTGGGTGCATCTTAATCCAATCTTCCGGGAACAAGCTCATAGATATGTCTTACCAAATTCAGAATCAATAGACCCTTACCGAGATCAAGTTTTGCATCTAACTCAGAAGTTTCCAACTTAACGATTTTGAAATAATATAATATTTAATTGTCTCGTATGTAGTGAACACATGGCACTTCTGAAAAGGGAAAACCCTCAATTATCAGTCTGTGAGTTATCTAAACTTTACAATAACACGTTCCCAAAATGGTTAAGAGATCATGTAAGTTACGCATACGACCTTAATAAACGTCTAGTTTCAAATAGTCTTAGTTATATATACTTTTTCTGAAGTTTCCGAAATATGTAGGTTCAAAGTTTAGGTCAGAGTTGTAAATATGACGAAGTGAAAACACTGTCGTTGGGACCTTCAAAGTGTGCATGTCCCTATTTAGGATATGTGATCAAAGATTTATAATTTCACACAAAACAACGTGAAATGATGAGGAAGACTAAGAACAATGGGCTTTGGGTAACATCGTCAATTGATAGCTACGCTACTCGAGCGTAGGAGGCCATATCCATATCACGTTAATTTCTATTTTGTGCATGTTTACTCTATTTTCTTATTATTGTCGTTGGTGTAAGAATGATTCATGCAATTTTATAATAATATAATTAATAACCCGAATATTTTGTTTTGAGTATTGCCCAACTGAAATAAATAGATAAGTTGATATGGATCAACAAGATAATTAATTAAAAGAAAAATCCCTCAAAACTGAAACATTATGTTTGCCTTCCTGTTACTTTAACACCCATCACAAATCGATTAATCAAGTTCGTGTGTGCCAAAGCAAGGCCACTTGATTCATCATTATGTGGTATGGCACATGTAATGTGCAATTTTTGGAGTAAGATGTTGGACGTAACTAGGTATTTTTTATAAGGATTAAAATCCTAGAGGCACCAATTGGGATTATCTATATGATAGATAAAAAATGGGTTATTTGCCCAATTGAACCAAGAGTTGCATGGGATGCAATTGGAATTGTTCATAACTAATTAACTGACTTTAGGGTGACTTTCCAAAGCAAGCTCAAAAGAAAGTAAAATATGAATCTTGGCCCACTAGAAAATATAATGATATTTTCCTCGTTAATATGGAGGGTTATTCATCCGAGAAAAATAGTGGGAGCTATGTTTAATAATTTATGTCCTTATTTAATATAGTACAACGTCACAATGCTTTGCATAATCCTATTATGTTGAATACCCATGGCTCTAAACAAACGAAACACGACTTTATGTCCATATGATGGACATGCTGTCTCGAATCTATTTTCTATATTGGTATAAAATTGAGAATTGTTCTCGAATAAACGAAAAAATGTTGTACGTCGTAGAACATAAAGTTCTCTTCCCACCGACTACGAAAACGCACCAACACCTAATGGAAGGAACATAAAGGAATGGTTCTTTGGATGTGACTTACCTCATGTTAGCTGCCATGAACTATGAGCTTTGGAAGTAAGATGAGAACATGGAGGCATATAATATGATCATACATTAAAGAAGCTCTTTTAAAGAGCGAGCTAGACATTAAAAGGTTTTATGTGTTGCTCTACGTTGCGTTCTCTTACTTAGCACTCGTCATGATCGAGATTAATCTAGTTCGTGCGTGCCAAAGCAGGACGACTTGATTCATCAAGATATGACGGGACCACACTAGCTTGTAATGTCTGACTGCTGAAGCAAGAGGAAAAACACAACTAACCTATTTAAATAGGATTGAAATCTTAGATTTTGGGAGTTATCTATGAGATAGATAAATAATAAAATTTATTTCCCAAGTGGACCAAGAATTGCATCAAATGCAATTATAGTTTTGTTCAAAGGTGATTTGCTAAAAATGATTGAGAATCGCTAAACAAAGCACTCATAAAGGGATAAAGGCAAAACATGTTAATGGTTAACAACATGGGTAAGGGAAAAAGGTTTGCGCCGACCCCATGGGCATAAAGCAAGCTTGTTGCTAAAACCAAGTTACCTTAAAGTCCCGTAGGTAGTGTGGAGGAAGAAATACTCCCCAAAGTACATGGAAGGAAATGATGAAGAAATTATGAATTCCGGTGTAGGTATTATTGTTATGAGATATCAATATGTCTCTCTCATCATCATGAGTACATCATACTAGATGAGGATATAACGTTCATAGAAATGTGAATGATCTTAAGATATGTAGATAAATTGATAAGGAAGAAATAAACCTACATGTGGGGCCATGAAGCAAGGGGTTGCTGAATTAGTCGTAGGGAATTATATATCTGCCTTTATAAAATTGTTCATGAATTAGACCAAAGTGATTATGTCCCTTGATATGAGTAGGTGCATTATCATAGTTTATCGTTTGGACAAGAAAGGCTCTCTATCACAATAAATGACAAATGTTGTTCCATTTATTCTTATATGCATTATTGTAATGCAATTTTATCCAATGGATTTCATATCCTTGATCATGATAATTTCATCTATAACATTAATACCAAGAAGTTTGCATATAATGATATGAACATCACTTATCTTTAGCATTATCGTTTAGGCCACATAAATGAGAGATACATATCCAGGCTCCATATGAATATATTTCTGGACTCATTTGATTTTGAATCATATGGGACTTGTAAGACTTATTTATTAGGCATAGATATGATATTTTGGGAATCGTACATATTGATGTATGTAGGCCGCTAAGGACAAATGCTAAGGCTGGTTTTCAGTACTTCATCATATTTACTAATGGGATCAGAGAAATATGGATTTGTGTATCCAATGAAGAAACAAATCAGAATCCTTTGAATTGTTCAAGGAATTCAAGAATGAAGTAGACAGCCAGCTTGGCAAAAGTATCATGGCTCTACGATTGATCTTGGAGGAGAATACTTAAGCAAATAGTTTGAGCATCTAAATGGAGTATGGGATGTTATCCCAACTCACTCTACCTAGAACACCATTATAGAATGGCGTGTCTAAGAAGATAAACCGGACCTTGTTGGACATGGTTTGGTCCATGATGTGTCTAACAGAACTTCCAGTTCACTTTTAGGGGCTATGTAGTAATTGTAGGGTTTTGATTCATGGATCGCGCAACGGAAGCAAAATCAAACAAATAGCCATGCAAAACCCTCCAAGGATCACAAGTCTAGATGCATAACGATAGTGAAGGTAAGAAATCATAAACACACCTTTGGGTTCTCCTTGATGACTTCAAACGCGAATAGTGTCACGTTCTCTATAGTTGATCCACGCCTAGAGTTCATCCTAGATCTCCCAAACTCCTTGGTGCTAGCCCGGAATAGGAAGAGGTTGAAGGAATCACGCAAAACGAGACAAAAGAGGGGCTTCGTCCCTCTTTTTGGCCGACGGGGTGAGGGCGGCGGCAAGGGGGCGGGTCGGCCTCCTTGTTGCTTGCTCTCTCTCCTTTTGTTCTCTCCCACTCTTGTTATGTTCACTAATGAGCATAAGTTATGAGGAAGGAAGGAAGGAGGGTCCTTTATATAGTCCAACAACTCCTTGTTAACTACCTAAAGGACTTATTCTAGTCCAACTAGAATTCAATTTAGTCCCTTCCTTGCAAATTAGTCCCTACTAAGTTTGCAAGGGTTTGCAAAGTGATCCTTCTAATTAATTAATCCAATTAATTAATTCCCAAATCTAGTTCAACTCTATATAGCGTGTGACCCCATAGGTTCTATCTAGTTGGTAGCAACTATTTGCTAATATGGAGCGGTTTCTAGCAAAACATCAATTCTAGCCAACTAATAGAATAGTCATCTTGACAACCTTTGTACAAGTAATTGTCTCATCCCTTTGCCTCCATATCCGGATTGGACACGAGACATACAAGTCACACTCGTATATCCAATCCATAGTTTCTCGATCCATGAAAATAGCCTTATTCGTGCAAATAACATCAATATCCTATATTGATTTATTTGAGTCTGGCCAGACATTCTATAAGCACTATCCCTCGAGTGGCCTAGGATATTTGCTCCCGTTATGTGGGAGGCGAAAATCCTCTCTACGTCCACTACGATCTCTAAGCTTGCTTCTCATTGTATCCAGTACACGCCTTTATAACTACCCAGTCACGGTGTAGCGTTTAACGCTACCAAGATCACAATGATCCACAACTAGAATATCTAGTGACTTCAAGTCTAAGGATGACAATACCATTGCACCGCGAGAAGCACTTGTGACTCAACATAACATGTATGTAGCCTTCTCGGAGATGGGTCAATCCAGTGCAACATTCCGTAATGCACACCTATGTGTTGGATCGTGATATCTCCATATCAATCCAACCCCATACTAGTCTATATATGATTGTCCCATTAATCATTATACTTGACTAGGGATATTTAAGATAAACAACACAATTGTAAATCTAAGGACTTCATTATATTAAATATCCAATAAATAATAAATGAATTCTCTAGCCATATACAAATTCATACTAAACTAGATTGCCTCTAGGGCATCTATTCCAACAGTCTCCCACTTGCACTAGAGCCAATCTGGCGCATCTCGTATGCCCATACTCCTAGTGTGCCCTTCATGCTACCACTGCGTGAGAGGCTTCGTAAGCAGGTCTGACAGATTATCATCTGTAGGAATCTTGCATATCCGAACGTCTCCTCTATCGATAATATCTCGAATCAGATGAAACTTCCTGAGCACGTGCTTGGACTTTTGGTGCGATCTAGGTTCCTTTGATTGCGCGATCGCCCCAGTGTTGTCACAGAACAACTCCACTTGATCCGCAATGCTAGGGACCACACCAAGTTCAGAAACAAACTTTCTGATCCAAACAGCCTCCTTTGCTGCGCCATTTGCAGCAATGTACTCAGCCTCTGTTGTAGAATCAGCTACTGTCTCTTGCTTGGAACTCTTCCAGCTCACCGCTGCTCCATTCAGGCAAAACACATATCCCGACTGTGATCTAAAGTCATCTCTGTCGGTTTGGAAGCTTGCATCAGTGTAACCCCTTACACGCAACTCTTCCTCACCCCCAAATATCAAGAAAGCATCCTTAGTTCTTCTCAAGTACTTTAGGATGTTCTTGACAGCAATCCAGTGACTCTCACCCGGATTGGATTGGTATCTGCTTGTCATACTCAAGGCATATGACACATCTGGTCTAGTACATAACATGGCGTACATGATAGATCCTATGGCCGAGGCATAGGGAATCCTACTCATGCGTTCCTTCTCAATCCCATTGGAAGGACAACCACTCTTCGAAAGAGTGATCCCATGTGACATGGGCAAGAATCCCTTCTTGGAATCTTGCATGTTGAACCGTTTCAACACCTTGTCAATATATGTACTTTGACTTAGGCCTAGAAACCTCTTAGATCTATCTCTATAGATCTTTATACCGAGTATATAGGCTGCTTCCCCTATGTCCTTCATTGGGAAACACTTTCCTAGCCAATCTTTCACAGATTGCAGCATAGGAATGTCGTTTCCAATGAGAAGTATGTCATCCACATACAAGACCAGAAAAGCTACAGAGCTCCCACTAACCTTCTTGTAGACACAAGACTCATCTTCGTTTCTGATGAAGCCAAACTCTTTGACCACTACATCAAAACGTCGATTCCTACTCCTAGAAGCTTGCTTCAATCCATAAATGGATCGTTGCAGCTTACATAATTTGTTGGCTTGCTTTGGATCCTCAAAACCCTCCGGCTGTATCATATACACGTCCTCGAGGAGATTCCCATAAAGGAATGCTGTTTTGACATCCATCTGCCAAATCTCATAGTCGTAGTATGCTGCAATCGCAAGTAGGATTCAGATGGATTTGGTCATAGCGACTGGTGAAAAGGTTTCATCATAGTCAATACCATGAATCTGTCTGAATCCTTTAACCACCAATCGGCCCTTATAGGTAAACACATTACCATCCATGTCGATCTTCTTCTTGAAAACCCACTTTCACCCTATGGGCCGCGCCCCATCGGGTGGTTCCACCAAAGTCCATACTTTGTTGGTATACATGGATTCCATCTCGGATCTCATGGCTTCCAGCCACTTCTGAGAGTCTAGGCCAGTCATGGCCTCCTCATAGGTAGTAGGCTCATCATCTATGAGCATCGTGTCACCGGAATCCGTTACGAGAAGTCCATACCTCTCGGGTTCCTGGCGCACTCTACTAGATCTACGAAGCTCTTGTGTTACCTGAACAGGTGGCTCCACAACTGCTTGTGCTTCCAGTTCTTGTTCCATAATCGGTTCAGTGATTTGTGGTTCTTGAACTTCTTCAAGTTCTACATTCCTCCCACTTGCTTCTTTAGAGACAAACTCTCTTTCTAGAAACACGCCGGTCCGAGCAACAAACACTTTGTTCTCGGTTGGATTGTAGAAATAGTATCCCTTAGTTTCCTTAGGGTACCCCACAAATTTACACTTATCCGATTTAGGCCCTAGCTTGTCTGATTGTAAACGTTTTACATAGACATCGCAGCCCCAAATCCTCATGAACGACAGTGTGGGACGCCTCCCACTCCACATCTCATATGGTGTCTTCATGACTGATTTAGATGGAACACGGTTAATGGTGAAAGCTGCACTTAATAGAGCGTAGCCCCAAAATGATAATGGAAGATCGGTTTGACACATCATAGACCGAACCATATCCAATAGGGTTCGATTCCTCCTCTCGGACACGCCATTCCATTGTGGCGTTCCAGGTGGAGTGAGTTGGGACACGATCCCACACTCTCTAAGATAGTCGTCAAACTCTTGGCTCAAGTATTCTCCTCCACGATCCGATCGTAGAGCCTTGATACTTTTGCCAAGTTGCTTCTCTACTTCATTCTTGAATTCTTTGAATACTTCAAAGGATTCGGATTTTGCCCTCATAAGGTACACAAATCCATATCTACTGTAATCATCAGTAAATGTAATGAAGTAGACATAACCACCCCTGGCAGGCGTGGCAAATGGCCCACACACATCGGTATGTATGAGCGCCAATTGCTCACTAGTCCTCTCACCTTTCTTATTGAAAGGGAACTTTGTCATTTTTCCCAATAAACAAGCCCCACATGTCTCATATGATTCAAAATCGAATGAGTCTAGTAATCCATCCTTATGGAGTCTAGATACACGTTTCTCATTTATATGGCCTAAACGACAATGCCATAAATAAGCAGGATTTAAATCATTTATTTTAATCCGCTTGGTATTAATGTTGTAGACAGGATTGCTTAGATCAAGGACATAAAGTCCATTAAATAATTGCGCACTAAAATAGTGAATATTATTCAAATAAAAGTAACAACAATTGTTCTTTATTGAAATAATAAAACCTTCCTTGTCCGAAAAAGAAATATAAATAATGTTTCTGCTCATAGCAGGCACAAAATAGCAATTATATAATTCTAACACTAATACTGAAGGCAGAGATAGCTCGCACACGCCTATGGCCAACGCAGCAACCTTTGCTCCATTCCCAACGCGCAGATCTACCTCCCCTTTAGCCAATCTTTTACTTCTCTTTAGATCCTGCATATTTCGACAAATATGAGATCCACATCCAGTATCTAATTCCCATGATGTAGAGACAGTTAAATTGACATCTACAACAAAAATACCTGGTGGTGGTGGAATCACTATTCCAAGCCTCTTGTCCTCCAGATATTTTGGGCAGTTCCTCCTCCAGTGTCCAGGTTGACTGCAGTAGTGACACTCACCCTTAGTCACGACCTTGGCAATGGCACCAACAGGCTTAAGGGCTTGTTCCTTGGACTTGGCAACTGACTTGCCTTTGCCCTTGGAGGAAGAGGCAAACCTTTTGCCCTTTCCTTTCTGCACCATCATAATGGCCTTGCCCTTACCCTTGTTGATGCTGTATGGTTTTGATTCATGGATCGCGCAACGGAAGCATAATCAAACAAATAAACCATGCAAAACCCTCCAAGGATCACAAGTCTAGATGCATAACGATAGTAAAGGTAAGAAATCATAAACACACCTTTGGGTTCTCCTTGATGACTTCAAACGCGAATAGTGTCACGTTCTCTATAGTTGATCCACGCCTAGAGTTGATCCTAGATCTCCCAAACTCCTTGGTGCTAGCCCGGAATAGGAAGAGGATGAAGGAATCACGCAAAACGAGACAAAAGAGGGGCTTCGGCCCTCTGTTGGCCGACGGGGTGAGGGCGGCGGCAAGGGGGCGGGTCGGCCTCCTTGTTGCTTGCTCTCTCTCCTTTTGTTCTCTCCCACTCTTGTTATGTTCACAAATGAGCATAAGTTATGAGGAAGGAAGGAAGGAGGGTCCTTTATATAGTCCAACAACTCCTTGTTAACTACCTAAAGGACTTATTCTAGTCCAACTAGAATTCAATTTAGTCCCTTCCTTGCAATTTAGTCCCTACTAAGTTTGCAAGGGTTTGCAAAGTGATCCTTATAATTAATTAATCCAATTAATTAATTCCCAAATCTAGTTCAACTCTATATAGCGTGTGACCCCATAGGTTCTATCTAGTTGGTAGCAACTATTTTGCTAATATGAAGCGGTTTCTAGCAAAACATCCATTCTAGCCAACTAATAGAATAGTCATCTTGACAAACTTTGTACAAGTAATTGTCTCATCCCTTTGCCTCCATATCCGGATTGAACACGAGAATACAAGTCACACTCGTATATCCAATCCATAGTTTCTCGACCCATGGGAATAGCCTTATTCGTGCAAATAACATCAATATCCTATATTGATTTATTTGAGTCTGGCCAGACATTCTATAAGCACTATCCCTCGAGTGGCCTAGGATATTTGCTCCCGTTATGTGGGAGGGGCAAATCCTCTCTACGTCCACTACGATCTCTAAGCTTGCTTCTCATTGTATCCAGTACACGCCTTTATAACTACCCAGTCACGGTGTAGCGTTTAACGTTACCAAGATCACAATGATCCACAACTAGAATATCTAGTGACTTCAAGTCTAAGGATGACAATACCATTGCACCGCGAGAAGCACTTGTGACTCAACATAACATGTATGTAGCCTTCTCGGAGATGGGTCAATCCAGTGCAACATTCCGTAATGCACACCTATGTGTTGGATCGTGATATCTCCATATCAATCCAACCCCATACTAGTCTATAGATGATTGTCCCATTAATCATTATACTTGACTAGGGATATTTAAGATAAACAACACAATTGTAAATCTAAGGACTTCATTATATTAAATATCCAATAAATAATAAATGAATTTTCTAGCCATATACAAATTCATACTAAACTAGATTGCCTCTAGGGCATCTATTCCAACAGTCTCCCACTTGCACTAGAGCCAATCTGGCGCATCCCGTATGCCCATACTCCTAGTGTTCCCTTCATGCTTCCACTGCGTGAGAGGCTTCGTAAGCGGGTCTGACAGATTATCATCTGTAGGAATCTTGCATATCCGAACGTCTCCTCTATCGATAATATCTCGAATCAGATGAAACTTCCTGAGCACGTGTTTGGACTTCTGGTGTGATCAGGGTTCCTTTGATTGCGCGATCGCCCCAGTGTTGTCACAGAACAACTCCACTGGATCCGCAATGCTAGGGACCACACCAAGTTCAGAAACAAACTTTCTGATCCAAACAGCCTCCTTTGCTGCGCCATTTGCAGCAATGTACTCAGCCTCTGTTGTAGAATCAGCTACCGTCTCTTGCTTGGAACTCTTCCAGCTCACCGCTGCTCCATTCAGGCAAAACACATATCCCGACTGTGATCTAAAGTCATCTCTGTCGGTTTGGAAGCTTGCATCAGTGTAACCCCTTACACGCAACTCTTCCTCACCCCCAAATATCAAGAAAGCGTCCTTAGTTCTTCTCAAGTACTTTAGGATGTTCTTGACAGCAATCTAGTGACTCTCACCCGGATTGGATTGGTATCTGCTTGTCATACTCAAGGCATATGACACGTCTGTTCTAGTACATAACATGGCGTACATGATAGATCCTATGGCCGAGGCATAGGGAATCCTACTCATGCGTTCCTTCTCAATCCCATTGGAAGGACAACCACTCTTCGAAAGAGTGATCCCATGTGACATGGGCAAGAATCCCTTCTTGGAATCTTGCATGTCGAACCGTTTCAACACCTTGTCAATATATGTACTTCGACTTAGGCCTAGCAACCTCTTAGATCTATCTCTATAGATCTTTATACCGAGTATATAGGCTGCTTCCCCTAAGTCCTTCATTGAGAAACACTTTCCTAGCCCTTCTTTCACAGATTGCAGCATAGGAATGTCGTTTCCAATGAGAAGTATGTCATCCACATACAAGACCAGAAAAGCTACAGAGCTCCCACTAACCTTCTTGTAGACACAAGACTCATCTTCGTTTCTGATGAAGCCAAACTCTTTGACCACTTCATCAAAACGTCGATTCCAACTCGTAGAAGTTTGCTTCAATCCAAATGGATCGTTGCAGCTTACAGACTTTGTTGGCTTGCTTTGGATCCTCAAAACCCTCCGGCGGTATCATATACACGTCCTCGAGGAGATTCCCATAAAGGAATGCTGTTTTGACATCCATCTACCAAATCTCATAGTCGTAGTATGCTGCAATCGCAAGTAGGACTCGGATGGATTTGGTCATAGCGACTGGTGAAAAAGGTTTCATCATAGTCAATACCATGAATCTGTCTGAATCCTTTAGCCACCAATCGGCCCTTATAGGTAATCACATTACCATCCATGTCGATCTTCTTCTTGAAGACCCACTTGCACCCTATGGGCCGCGCCCCATCGGGTGGTTCCACCAAAGTCCATACTTTGTTGGTATACATGGATTCCATCTCGGATCTCATGGCTTCCAGCCACTTCTGAGAGTCTGGGCCAGTCATGGCCTCCTCATAGGTAGTAGGCTCATCATCTATGAGCATCGTGTCACCGGAATCGGTTACGAGAAGTTCGTACCTCTCGGGTTCCTGGCGCACTCTACTAGATCTACGAAGCTCTTGTGTTACCTGAACAGGTGGCTCCACAACTGCTTGTGATTCTTGTTCTTGTTCCATAATCGGTTTAGTGATTTGTGGTTCTTGAACTACTTCAAGTTCTACATTCCTCCCACTTGCTTCTTTAGAGACAAATTCTCTTTCTAGAAACACGCCGGTCCGAGCAACAAACACTTTGTTCTCGGTTGGATTGTAGAAGTAGTATCCCTTAGTTTCCTTAGGGTACCCCACAAATTTACACTTATCCGATTTAGGCCCTAGCTTGTCTGATTGTAAACGTTTTACATAGACATCGCAGCCCCAAATCCTCATGAACGACAGTGTGGGACGCCTCCCACTCCACATCTCATATGGTGTCTTCATGACTGATTTAGATGGAACACGGTTAATGGTGAAAGCTGCACTTAATAGAGCGTAGCCCCAAAATGATAATGGAAGATCGGTTTGACACATCATAGACCGAACCATATCCAATAGGGTTCCATTCCTCCTCTCGGACACGCCATTCCATTGTGGCGTTCCAGGTGGAGTGAGTTGGGACACGATCCCACACTCTCTAAGATAGTCGTCAAACTCTTGGCTCAAGTATTCTCCTCCACGATCCGATCGTAGAGCCTTGATACTTTTGCCAAGTTGCTTCTCTACTTCATTCTTGAATTCTTTGAATACTTCAAAGGATTCGGATTTTGCCCTCATAAGGTACACAAATCCATATCTACTGTAATCATCAGTAAATGTAATGAAGTAGACATAACCACCCCTGGCAGGCGTGGCAAATGGCCCACACACATCGGTATTTATGAGCGCCAATTGCTCACTAGTCCTCTCACCTTTCTTATTGAAAGGGGACATTGTCATTTTTCCCAATAAACAAGCCTCACATGTCTCATATGATTGAAAATCAAATGAGTCTAGTAATCCATCCTTATGGAGTCTAGATACACGTTTCTCATTTATGTGGCCTAAAAGACAATGCCATAAATAAGCAGGATTTAAATCATTTATTTTAATCCGCTTGGTATTATTGTTGTAGACAGGATTGCTTAGATCAAGGACATAAAGTCCATTAAATAATTGCGCAGTAAAATAGTGAATATTATTCAAATAAAAGGAACAACAATTGTTCTTTATTGAAATAATAAAACCTTCCTTGTCCAAACAAGAAATAGAAATATTGTTTCTGCTCATAGCAGGCACAAAATAGCAATTCTTTAATTCTAAAACTAATCCTGAAGGCAGAGATAGCTCGCACACGCCTATGGCCAACGCAGCAACCTTTGCTCCATTCCCAACGCGCAGATCTACCTCCCCTTTAGCCAATCTTTTACTTTTCTTTAGATCCTGCATATTTCGACAAATATGAGATCCACATCCAGTATCTAATACCCATGATGTAGAGACAGTTAAATTGACATCTACAACAAAAATACCTGGTGGTGGTGGAATCACTATTCCAAGCCTCTTGTCCTCCAGATATTTTGGGCAGTTCCTCCTCCAATGTCCAGGCTGACTACAGTAGTGACATTCACCCTTAGTCACGACCTTGGCAATGCCACCAACATGCTTAAGGGCTTGTTCCTTGGACTTGGCAACTGACTTGCCTTTGCCCTTGGAGGAAGAGGCAAACCTTTTGCCCTTTCCTTTCTGCAAAATCATTATGGCCTTGCCCTTACCCTTGTTGATGCTCTGTTCAGCCGTCCTCAACATGTTGAGCAAATCTGGAAGTGGTTTAACGATCTCGTTCATGTTATAGTTCATAATGAACTATCCATAACTCTCGGGCAACGATTGCAACACGAGATCGGTTGCCAACTCTTGGCCGACCGGGAACCCAAGCCGGGCGAGATTCTCCAAGTACCCGATCATTCGGAGTACATGGGGTCCCACCGGGTTCCCTTCTGCCAGATGACATTTGAACAGTGCCTTTGAGACCTCATACCTCTCTACCCTCGCCTGCTCTTGGAAGAGCTGCTTTAGATGTTCGATCATATCGACAGCATTCATGTTTTCGTGTTGCTTCTGAAGCTCAGAAGTCATGGTGCAAAGCATTAGGCAGGCCGCTTCATTAGCGTCATCAACACGCTTTTGATACGCCTTTAAGGCAGCAGGTGTCTGGTTCTCTGGACCTGCTGGAACATGCTCCTCTATTGCGTACAGTTTCTTCTCTTGCTTGAGAACAATTCTCAAGTTTCTGTACCAATCAAGAAAGTTGGTTCCAGAGAGCTTGTCCTTCTCAAGGACTGATCGTAGGGAATGTTGTGAACTCGATGAGTTGTTTGCCATTTGGTATTCTACAAAAAGGAAAATACGCAAGTTTTAGTATTTGTGAATTTTTGACTATATTTAATAATGGCTTGTTTATTAAATATAGCTCCCACTATTTTTCTACGGATTAATAACCCTCAAGATATTAATGCGGAAAAATATCCTTATATTTTCTAGTGGGCCAAGATCCATCTTTCATCTCCTTATGAGCTTGCTTTGGCAAGTCACCCATAATTTGACTACTTTAGGTAGGAACAATTCCAATTGCATCCCATATGCAACTCTTGGTTCAATTGGGCAAATAACTCCTTATTTATCCATCCATATGGATAATCCCAATTGATTGCCTCTAGGTTTCTTAATCAAATTAATAGCCTAGTTGTGTTCAACCTCTTATCTAAACAATTGCACATTGTTACGTGCCATCGCATTCCATCATTATGAACCAAGTCTCCATGCTTTGGCACGCACGAACTTGATAAATAATGATGATAATGAGTGTTTAAATAACGAGAAGGCAAGAACACAATATTTAAAATTTAAGGGATTTTAAATTCAATTTTTAATTGTTTTTGTTGATCAATATCAACTAATCTATCTTTTTGAGTTTGGGCACAACTCCAAATAATAGATCCGGGTTGTCTAATTATCTTATTATCCTAATTGCATGCATCATCCATACACCAACCACACAAATAATAAGACAACAAATAAACAACCACATAACAGAAATTAAACGTGATGTGGATATGGCCTTTTCGAGACTAAGATAATTCCAAGCCAATGGAATTATCTATGAACCCTAAGCAAACACATCTCCATGCGTCTTGATCTCTTGGTCCATCCTTCATAGTCATGTGGAATGCTCCATGCTCCATGCTCCATCTTTTGTGGCTTCTTTGGCTTTGGGCTTCTTTTCTCCAATCTTGGCTAACAATCTACTTTATCTAGCACTAGCTAATATCTATACTAAATAAAATAAATCTCACAAGTTGAGAAAAAAAATGGCACGCACGCCATAAAACCCTAATTAATTATTACAATTAATTGATCAGCTCGCAGGCCGTAAAACCAAACCACAAAATTAAACATCCACATCAAACCACATCCTAAGGCCATATCCAATCACCATGCGATTTGCACATAAACAGTTAAAATCCAATTTTAACGCGCTTGGTCAATTTTAATTGATTTTAGAATTTCTAGGGTTAAAACGGTCCATGGGCCCAACAATCCAATTGCCCGGGCCCATTAAAGTGAACCACAAGGCCCTAGGGCCGGCCCGGCCCAAAACCCGCAAGCTAGGCCCGCGGGTTAGGGCCGCCCGGCCCCTTAGGGCGGCCAAGCTTGGGCGGCAAGCAAGGGGGGGCGGTCCCTAGGGAGCCGAACCTCCTCTTGGGGGTTGTTTCCAAAACAACTCCCTTGCTTGGAGCCCAAGTTTGGTTGTTTCCTTGTTTTGGGAGAACTCCTTCTTCCCCAAGGATGCCCAAACCCTAGATCTAAGATCCTAAAATTTCTCAAACTCACCAATTCATGCATCCAATGCAAAAATTGGATCTTGTTATGAGTAATTATTGAAAAATTGCATCCCATGCTTGATTTGTCTTGTTTTACGCGATAAACAATCAAATTAAGGTGTAAAACAACAAGAATGTAACACATAAACTACGTTTATGCTCTATGACCTGTGGCTCTGATACCACTGTAGGGTTTTGATTCATGGATCGCGCAACGGAAGCAAAATCAAACAAATAGCCATGCAAAACCCTCCAAGGATCACAAGTCTAGATGCATAACGATAGTGAAGGTAAGAAATCATAAACACACTTTTGGGTTCTCCTTGATGACTTCAAACGCGAATAGTGTCACGTTCTCTATAGTTGATCCACGCTTAGAGTTCATCCTAGATCTCCCAAACTCCTTGGTGCTAGCCCGGAATAGGAAGAGGATGAAGGAATCACGCAAAACGAGACAAAAGAGGGGCTTCGGCCCTCTTTTTGGCCGACGGGGTGAGGGCGGCGGCAAGGGGGCGGGTCGGCCTCCTTGTTGCTTGCTCTCTCTCCTTTTGTTCTCTCCCACTCTTGTTATGTTCACTAATGAGCATAAGTTATGAGGAAGGAAGGAAGGAGGGTCCTTTATATAGTCCAACAACTCCTTGTTAACTACCTAAAGGACTTATTCTAGTCCAACTAGAATTCAATTTAGTCCCTTCCTTGCAAATTAGTCCCTACTAAGTTTGCAAGGGTTTGCAAAGTGATCCTTCTAATTAATTAATCCAATTAATTAATTCCCAAATCTAGTTCAACTCTATATAGCGTGTGACCCCATAGGTTCTATCTAGTTGGTAGCAACTATTTGCTAATATGGAGCGGTTTCTAGCAAAACATCCATTCTAGCCAACTAATAGAATAGTCATCTTGACAACCTTTGTACAAGTAATTGTCTCATCCCTTTGCCTCCATATCCGGATTGGACCCGAGACATACAAGTCACACTCGTATATCCAATCCATAGTTTCTCGATCCATGGGAATAGCCTTATTCGTGCAAATAACATTAATATCCTATATTGATTTATTTGAGTCTGGCCAGACATTCTATAAGCACTATCCCTCGAGTGGCCTAGGATATTTGCTCCCGTTATGTGGGAGGGGCAAATCCTCTCTACGTCCACTACGATCTCTAAGCTTGCTTCTCATTGTATCCAGTACACGCCTTTATAACTACCCAGTCACGGTGTAGCGTTTAACGCTACCAAGATCACAATGATCCGCAACTAGAATATCTAGTGAATTCAAGTCTAAGGATGACAATACCATTGCACCGCGAGAAGCACTTGTGACTCAACATAACATGTATGTAGCCTTCTCGGAGATGGGTCAATCCAGTGCAACATTCCGTAATGCACACCTATGTGTTGGATCGTGATATCTCCATATCAATCCAACCCCATACTAGTCTATAGATGATTGTCCCATTAATCATTATACTTGACTAGGGATATTTAAGATAAACAACACAATTGTAAATCTAAGGACTTCATTATATTAAATATCCAATAAATAATAAATGAATTCTATAGCCATATACAAATTCATACTAAACTAGATTGCCTCTAGGGCATCTATTCCAACACTAATTACACCAAATTTTGCCCTTAACCTTGTTCCATCAAAAAAAGATTATGAAAAACACCATATGAGATATGGACTAGGAAGTTTCCTTTTATGTCGTTCATAAATATTTGGGGTTATGAAGTTTATGTAAAAGAGTTTACAGATAAACTTGGACCCAAGTCGAATAAATGTTTTTGTGGTATATCCTGAAAATGATATTATTTCTACAATCGAGAAAAAATTGTTTGCTGCTCGAACAACAGTGTTTCTAGGTAGAGATTGTCTCTAAAAGAAACAGTAGGAGGACAATAGAACTTGAAGGAGTTTAAGAACCACAACAGAACATTGATTCTTTTGATGGAACATGAGCGGGATCACAAGGTGTTGCAGAGCAACCTACTCAAGTAACACAAGAACCTCATATGTCAGGTAGGATATGTCAAGGGACTAGAGAAATATGGATTTCTCATAGCCCGGTGATTTATTGCTCATGAATAAGATCCTACAACCTATGAAGAGGCAACAAGTGGTCCGTACTCTCAGAAATGGCTTTGAACCATGAGATACGATACGGAATCCATGTATACCAACAAAGTATGAATATTGGTGGAACCGCCTGAAAGGATAGGACCCATAAGGTACGAGTGGGTTATGAGGAAACCAACATGGATAGTAATATGATTACTTTTAAGGGGTAATTGGTTAGAAAAAGGTTTCTTGTGAGTTCATAGTATAGACTATGATGAAATATTTTTCCCAGTTGTGATGCTTAAATCCATTCGCATCTTGCTTGTAGCAATCTATCTATAGATTGAGTCAAGCTTCTTGGAGTTGGATTTTTCGAATTGATGATGCAATCAAAGGAGTTTGGTTCCATCAAAATTGAGGATGAAGCTTGTGTTTACAAGAATGTTAATGGGAGCACATGTACGTTTATAGTCTTGTATGAGGGGACATACTAATCATTGGGAATGATGTCCCTTCTTGGCAATCTTATGTAGATTGAGTAGGGAATTAATCTTCAATGATAGACTTAGGCGAAACAACCTATGAATATTTATGGAGACAGATTAAGATTGTTGTGCGGCTTAGGTCATAGTACATAAATTGACAAAGGTTTTGAAATGGTTCAACATGTGAGAATATGGATTCTTACCCATTTCACATGGAATTAGTCTTTGGAAGACCAATTGTCTGTCCAATTAGATTGAGAAATGATTGTATGAATGAGATTCACTAGATACGCAAAGTTATGTACTAGGCCAGACATGTCATATGGTATTACATATATATACGACTCATATCCGAGTGGGAGTCAATGGATAATTGTCAAGAATATCCTTAAGTGCTTGAGAAGAACTAATTATGAATTCTTGATGTATGAAGGAAATGAAGAGTTCACTATAAGGTGTTACAATGATGCAAACATCCAATCTAACAAAGATGATTTCAGATATAAGTCAAGTTTTATGTTTTGCACTAGTGGGAGGGACTGTTAGCTGGAAAGGTTCCAGGCAAGATTCAGTCACTGATTCTAACATAGAGGACTGAGTGAATTACTGCATGAGATTCACTTACTCAGAATATTCAATCTCAATCAAATTGTTATTAGAAGAGATGTGAATATTTGCAAGGTACCAGAAGTTGCCTCACCTACCATGCCCCTACGCAGTGTAAGCATGGAGGGCCACGCTAGATCAATAGGCATATGATGCAGGTGATTGTTTGTAGTGCAAGTGGGAGACTGTTGGAAATATGCTCTAGAGGCAATCTCTTTCTTGTGTCATTTACAGATTTACAATTCATTATGTTATCGATATGAGGATATGTTAACATTAATGAAGTCCTTATAATAGAAGCTTTATATTCTTAAATATCCCTAGTCAATTATACTGATTAATTGGACAATCAAATATAAACTAGTGTGGGGTTGGACTGATATGGAGATATCAAGATCCAACACATGGGTATCCATTAGGAGTAATAGCATACTGGATAGACCCATCTCTGAAATGGCTAAAAACAAGTTATGTAAAGTCACAAGCGGTGACAACAGTATAGTCATCCCTAGACTTGAAGTCACTAGATCATCTAGTTGTTGAATAGTGTGTTGTGGTAGCGTCAAACGCTACACCGTGACTGGGTAGTCATAAAGGCACGTATCGGACCCAATATGAAGCAAGCTTATAGATCGTACCGATGTATATAGAATTTATCCCTCCCACATAACAGGAGAAAATATCCGCGACCACTCGAGGGGTATAGTGCTTATAGAATGTCTGGCCAAAGTCAGATAAATCAATATGGGATATTGATGTTATCTGCATGGATAAAGATATTCCCAGGATCGAGAAACCATGGATTGGATATACGAGTGTGGCTTGTATGTATCGTGTCCAATCCGGATATAGAGACAAATGGATGAGACCATACTTGCACAAGGTTTGTCGAATGACTATTTCTATTAGTTGGGTGGAATGGGTGTGTTGCTAGACACCGCTCCATGTTAGTAAATAGATACTACCAACTAAACGTATGGGGTCACATGCCATATTGATTGGAATAGACTTGGGAATTAATTAATATGATTAACTAATTAGAATTATCAAAACGCAACCACTTGCAAATTTAATAGGACTAATTTGCAAGGTGGACTAATCCATGTATAAACATGATTAGAAATTTTCAAGGTTGACTAATTCATGTAGAGACATGATAAGAACTAGTTTGAAAAGAGAAGTTATACATGTATAGACATAATTAGGACTAGTTTGCAAAGGGGACTAATCCTTACATGAGTAGGATTAGGAGATGGGTTCTTTATGTAGTAGGACAAGGAGTTGTTGGACTATATAAAGAAAAATCCTAGATTATTTTTTCTACACATCTACATACTTTGAGTAGGAGAGAATAAAGCAAAGAGTTGGATGATCTAGATCTCAATCCTAGGCGTGGATCAACCGTAGAGACGTGACATGATTCGCGTTTGAAGTCATCACAGGAAACCTACAAGGTGACTATTACGAATCCTTTACTATCGTTATGAATTCTCTTCCTGTGATCCTTGGAGGGTCTTGTGCGGATCTTTTATTGTTTAATTGCGCTGCGTAATCCGTTACAAAACCCTACATGCACCACCTCAGCCGAGAACTTCATAAAATACACAAAGTCTCACTCCACAATCTGAAACGATCAGCTATTCACCACCTCAGCCTATTGCTTCAGAAAAATCTCAAAGTTTCCCTCCAAAATCTCAGACGCTCCGCAATTCACCACCTCATCCTGGAGCTTCAGCAAATACACAAAGTCTCCTTCCACATTCTCAGACCGTCCGTAGTTCACCACCTCAGCTTGGGGCCTTAACAAATACTCAAACTCTCTTTCCACAATCTCAGACGGTCCGCAATGCACCACCTCATCCGAGAGCTTCAGGACATTATAATATCCCTGCACCTACCCCTATGAGTATTGCTTCAGCACCTGTTATCCCTGCTTCGTCCCCACATGTTTCAGGTGAAGTAGTAACATTTTTAACAATTGGATTGAATTTATCCACTCATACATATCATGATATTTATCATTTTTTTTTAAAAATTAGGAGGTTCATCTCATTCTAGTAGAGCAAGGGGTGTTGACGGTGGTTCAGGTAATGTTCTAATATTTTTGTGGCATTTAGTTTCACTTTCTTCCCTCTAATTACTGATTATACTTTTGGTTAAGAGTTGATGCAACAAGGAGAATAGAATTCACCAACTTTAATGAATCCCCCTGATGGTTCCTGACTAGCTTAGTCGTTAATGAATTGTTATTTCAGCTGAAGAATGCAGGACAAGAATATTATCGCTTGGCAGTCTACATGGACACATATTCACGATCGGATCCAATAGGTGCTCATAACATTGTATGTGCATTTCTATTTTGAGAAGACAATTTGATTAATTTAGTGTCTATAATAACAATTACCACTCATGTTTGAGGAGATACTGGATCTACAGCTAGACCGACGAGTTTCGATTACATAATGTATTGTTACTAGACCGGCTTATTGTATGTGCATTTATATTGCATGTGCATTATTACTAGACCGACGAGTTTCGAGAATTCGTGTTTGTCAATATTATGGGTCCAGAGAGAAAAGGTCGTGTACGAACCATATTGGACTTAGTCCAAGTGAAGTCTTTGGTAAGAGGAAGGCAAATGTATCCTTTGAAATTGTCAATATGCGTGAGATTTGCATGAAGAATTGTGACGGGAGCTACGATTGAGTTCCGTGATGAACTGTGTGACGAGATGCGATTGGAGTTGCAACAGGATTTGAGACAATATTTGACAGAAGATGGAGGTATTATTACGATAAGCCAGATTTAGTAACAATGTAGTGGCTCTTGGAAAAGAATGTACTCCTGTTGGCCCTACTGGTACTCATGGCGTTTCTCCATCGCCAGCTAAAGAAGGAGAGAATGTCGACCTAGGTGATAATGCCTGAGTAGGTGAGAATGCCCGAGTAGGAGCTCCTGCAACTCATGGTGTTTCTCCATCGCCTGCTCAAGATATTGTCCGTTAATCGTCTTCTGCTTGTCGTCCAACTTCTGTTGATCAGGTAAATGTCAACCTTGATTTGAAAATTTACATTTTATAACACAACAATTTGCGTATTACTGAATCTTTTCTTTTTCTTTTCTAGAGAGAAGAGGCCACCTCTCATCCCCCTACATATCTTCTCTATGGGAGCATCCAAACATGTGGCCAATGGTTTTTTTGTTTCTCAGAACTCTAAGAAAGTTTTATGCAACATAACAATGGGCCAGGAGTATTACGAAGTTTATATCAAAGATTTTCTAAATCCAGAAGCTCCCCTTGTTCTAGAAATATATGGATACCAAGTGGGAGATACTTCAAAGAACAAAATACCATGGCCTCGTTGCCTTGTACGTGTGTTTTCATTTAGGCCATTACACACACACATTTGTAACACATTCAGCATTTACGTCCACGTACGTCTTTGACAAGTTTCGATGAATTTCAGGTTAAAAGCGCAGGGTAGGAGCATGCTCCATTGAAGCTTTTGAAATTTTGGTATGCAAGTTCTCGCTAAATCTTTGACCCATATATATTCTTGAGCTGCACTAATCTTCCATTCACATATATAGATTGCCCTGTGTACACCATTTTGTGGATATATAGACTTGCTCCATATGTACTGAATTCAACAGTAAGAATTACGAAGATGATCGACCATTCTTGCAAAGCTCTTGATGTTTCTTGTGAAAGATGATCCACCATTAATTGTTTGCGAAATCATGTACCGCTTCATGTTATTTTATACTGGGTTTGTTCATCTGTGACTGGGTATGGGTTTTGATTGGGAATGGTGATAACAGAGAGGCACTGGAGTTGGCGGTGAGTGGTGGTCATGGATCACGGTTTTGGTTCCAGTTCATGGCTGCCCCTTTGTTGTAGTTTTTCACAATAGATGTCGTAGTTTCACTCAAAATAAGGTGATTTGAACCATCAAATAAAAAATATGCAATTCATTCAGAGCAAAAAACTGATGTAAACCCGATATTTGCGAATTTTTCTTTACTTGAATTAAGGTAGTTTGAACGAATAAATACGAAATGCATTTCATCTAGAGCAAAAAACTGATTTAACCCCAATTTTGAGAAAATTTGTCTTATTTAAAGGATGTGTTGCTGTACACATCTAACCCCAATCCAAAATTTTCCATGACTTTGACGGCTACCCAATAATGCCCTATCTCGTCAAATCAGGAGAAGAGATACATCAACTAAAGCTTGAATTGAACAAATAACAAGGCTCTGAATTTGGACGTTTCATTCAAATTTAACATCATTTCATGCCGATAAAGGATGCCTACCCCTTTGCATTTTCTTTCTAAAACTGAATCTTAACATGAATCATAAGAAGGTGTGCAGAGGAGTCATTATGCCTGAGTTGTGTAGCACAATCTTTATCTAGAACATAATTGAGTTGAATATTTACCTGATAATTAACAATATATTTGATTGAATAATTTTTGTGTCTATCTTCAAAATGCGAAAAGCGGATCCATCATTAATTCTTTGACAAATCCTGTAACGGTTCATGCTGTATATATCTTTGGTTTGTTCATCTGTGATTGAGAATGGTTTTTGATTGGTAATGTTGATATCGGAGAGGCAGTGGAGTTGGCGGTGAGTGGTGGTCGTGGATCGCAGTTTTGGTTCTAGTTCATAGCTGCTGAAAGTCACTAACTAGACATGTAGATGTCGTACGTAGTTTGTTCCCCATTTGCTCTAGATTTGCACAGTAGATGTCGTAGTTTGTTGTTTGCATAATTTTTCTGTCTATCTTTAAAATTCAGGAGTAAAATGCTTTAGGCCGCAATAGAGCATTGCCTTCGTACGTAATAGATGGCATATGGCCTGATCATGCTGCTACTTGTATTTTAACCTGCTCATCAGTAACTTTTTGCACGTATGTTGGGTCACTAGCTAGCTTGATTAACTGTAATCTATCACTGTGTAGGTTCAAGCTAGGAAAGAGCGCCGAGTTGATGAAGCAATGGGTCGCAGTTGTTGACGGAGGAACATATATATGCAGGTTCAAGCTATAGCAATTAGAGACCGATGTTGAACAAAGTATATACCTAGCACTAGCTTGCATTTTTGTCGGAAGTAGCCTAGGTTTTGGTGAGCAAACTTGTCTCCATATTTTGGTTTGGGTTGAAGTAACTTCAAAGATATGTGTAGAGCTAGCTAAGAGCTCGCAAATGTTATTTTGTGTACACTGTATTAATGTAAAAGTTTTGTTATTTTTGAAAATTGTGTGTGCGCTGGGTTTGAAAAGTTGTTGTGTGCTTGCTTACTTGTAAGTTGTTGTGTGCTTGATTGAAAACATGTGAATTCTGGTAATATTACCGGAACTCTGGTACCGATCACAGGTGAATTCTTGTAATATTACCGCAATTCTAGTTATGAATATGCAGGGGTATGCAGTGTGTAGTATACTTGTTACAGTGGCGGTAGTTAGTTATTTCCGTACTAGGTAAACCCAAAATGTAGGTAAGAAATTATTGTCACATATAATTGAATCAAATGTGGCAGTAAAATATTCAAAATTGCCAATAATTCTTGCCACTTGTGAGTGCTTAAAAACGGTGGTATTATTCTTGCCCTAAATGTGGCATAAAAAATGGCAGTAACTCTAGGCATGTAAGATAAGCTAAACCTGTGGTAATTCTTATCCCACCAGTAATATTTTAAATGGCGAGAATATTCCCGCTACGAAGCAAAAACGTCCAACCTCCGGACGGTCGGAGCCTTACCGCCACAGGTACTGCCGTTTAATCCTTAAACGGTAGTTATTGATATTTGACTTGGCATTAGGTTCCTGCCATTTTTGATAAAAAAAATATAGTAATGTGTAGGGTTTTGATGCAGGTTACGCAGTGATAATACAAAAATCTTCCTGATCAAAGCCCTCCATGAATTGCAGGTTAAGCTCTCATAACATGATAAAGAAAGTAACGTTTACCTTTTAAGTTTGTGTAATCACAACGCATAATGATGTCCACGTCTCTACCAGTATCCACACCTTAGGATTGCCAACTGGAACCTCCTATATGAATAGTTCTAGTTACGTAGAAGAAGGAATCAAGCGATCAAGCAAAATGGGGAAGGGAGGCCGAGGAGGGGCAACGCGCCTCTTGCTTTCGGGTAGGAGGTGCCATGTGCCTCCTTTGGTTCTCTCTCCATGCTCTGTTATTGCACTGAACGGCAAACTTTATTAAATAATAGAGCTATTACTCCCATTTTATAGTTAATAACTCCTTATTAACTACAAACTTAACCCAATACTACTCCTGTCTATACACGGATTAGTCCACTTTGCAATTTAGTCCAACTAACTTTGCATGTGGTTGCATTTTGATCATTGATCCCTTTTATTGTTAATTAGACCAACAAATTAAAATCCATATCCAGTTGAATCCTTTTGGTGTGTGACCCCGTAGGTTTCTATTAAGATGACAGTAAAAATTACAAACATTGAGCGGTGTCTAGACACAGATCAATGCCACCCAACTAATAGAAATAGTCAGTGATCTGAAAAAACTATGTGACGAATGTTATAGTGTTGTGTATATCCATTTGTCACAATATCCGGATTGGGCACGAGACATTAATGTCACACTCGTATATACAGTCCATAATTTCTCGATCCTGGGAATAGGCTTGTCCGAACAGATAACAACAATATCTCATATTGATTTATCTGAGTCTGGCATGACATTCCATAAGCTCTACCCGTCGATTGGCCCATGTATATTTTCTCTCACTATGTGGGAGGTATAAATCCTCTCTACATCACTACATTCTCTCTGCTAGCTTCCTATCATGTCCAATTATCATCTTTATAGTTACCCAGTTACGTGGTAACTTTTGATGATATCAAAATATGATATTTTAAAACTAGAGTATCTAGTGACTTCAAGTCTAAGAACTACAACACCATTTTAACTACGAGAAGCACTTGTGACATTACCATAATTCTTATGTAGCCTTCTCGTGGTGGGTGAAACCAGTATGTCATGAATTCTAATGCATACCATACCCATGTGTTAGATTTGATTTCTCCAGATCAATCTAACCACATACTACTTTATAGTGATCATCCTATTAATCCATATACTTGAATACGAATATTTAATAAAAATAACAATTGTAATCTATGGAGTTCATTATATTAAATATCACCATAAATATTCTATCCAAAACAATGTTCATGTATCTACTCCAACATAGGATCTGAAAGGAAGTCTTCTATATTATAAAACAGGACAGTTGACTTTAAAATATCTTTTAGGCCATTGGATTGAATTAACCCTAGCCCTTAGATGGCTACCACTTTCCTCTGACTTTCTCTACCCTCTCTCTCACACGATGAATTATTCTCCACTTTCTCTACTCTCTCTCTAACACGATTTGATTTTCATCGAAATGGAGTGGTACACATCGACCATCTCTCTTCACAAACGACTGAAGCTCGCATCACCTCCAGCAGGGGAAGCAGGGGAATTGTGTCGCCCTCTGAACCGTCTCCAACCGCATCGCTTCTCTTCAATTCCTTCTCTTCAAGTGCTGATTTCGTCTGAATCGGACAAACAGGTACGATTTCCTCCTTTGTTTCCCCCGGGTTCTTTAGTTTACTCTTAGGACGAAATCGCAACCCCACCACCAGCGACGGGCGGTTTCGGTTCCTCCTGATTCAACCTCTGCTACGCTGCTAATACCGTCCGAATAATGAGTCAGTTAGTCCAGCGGGCTCAATCACCCAGTTCTTGAGTTTGTTTGGGTAAATTCCATCAAATAGTATTTCTGTATGTTCTCTGACTTAATCTATGTTCCTAAGTCATTGTAGTTTGATAATAGCTTCTGTGGATAGTACTTAAGGTTTGCAGATTAGGTTTTGTGAGGACTGCTATTAAGGTGGTGACGATTGTTGCGAGGATGGAATCGCCGCCCTGATTTGTTAAATTAAGGTCTTCAGACTAGGGCTTGAAAATTGGGGATGGTTAAATTAAGGTATGTGATTCTTTTTCCGCCTCTATCTTCTTCAATTTTCAGGTCCTTTGATTTTATTTTAAGGTTTTTTTGTTTCATTCTCAGTTTCGGTTTAACTATTAGGTCCGCCTGAAGCAGGGGTCGCCGTCGCTGCTTGAATCACTGTCTAAATCGAAGTACAACTCGCTTCCTTCTCTTCAATTGCTGATTCCGTCGGAAACACAGGTACGATTTTTCTGGGATTGCTTTCATTGGGGCTTTCAGTAGACTGAGAGAAACCCACACAAAAAGGTTAGAATGTATTTCTACTCACTTGGGTTGTGGCGACTCTCTGTAGTACTATTATTTTTGTGTTGAATTTTTTTAATTTGATTGCGGGTTGTGTTCTTAGAGTCACAGATGATTCATCCCTCTAGAGTTTTGGTTTCTTCTTTGTAATGAAATGAAGTTGAATGGAACACATGGGTTTCTAAACTCTATTGCACCTAAAAACATTGGAAACTGATTAGCGCTCTTAATAATTGTCTTCATATGCCATGTATAGCTCCATGTATAGCTCCTGAATATCAGTTTTGCTCAACTTTAGCTTTTCTGCTGCAAATTTGGGGTTCCAAATGAAGGGTAAAACGAAAGAGGGTCAAACTATTAGAAATTGCTATATAAAAATTCTTATGAAATTGGGTTGGAATCTGTTGCTCGAAGGCGAAGTACTTTGCTTTGATGATCCTGTGGTGAAGTTCTGATATTGGCGTTGGGGTTCGGTGTCTGATCAGAGCAAATTATTGGATGTTTCGCTGAGTTCCATGAGTGTCTCTTCTATACTACTCTGAGTGACCTCTTGAGGTCAAACATGTCTTCAGAACACAATTGTAGTCTGCTTACAGTTTGTGTCGGAAAGCTTGCACACACGGATAAGCAACATTCTTCAAATGAAGGTTCCAGATACCCTTTCCCGGAGAATGCATCTTCACGGTGATTACTGGTAAAAAGTCCCTTCTTTCTGTATTAAATTTCATTAGATGTGTTCCTGTTATATGCCCCGTTTTCATTATCTTGGCGACTACATTTAGTATGGAGGTTTTTGGTCTGGATGTAGCTTTTGAAGGTAGTTCATGACTAATTAATTGGTGGCTAGAGAAAGGTCTGGATATTGATTATGACTACCAAATTGGATTCACATTGAAATTCATGTTTTTTTAAAGTCTGCAAATAATGTGCCTTTTATCCAAATTTCACTCTCACTTTTAGTTTGTTTGGGAGGTTAGGATAACAACTTCATGTGTTTATAGCCCTGCCTTGATGCTGCATACTATTTTGTCTAGACAGCATACTACATTAGTTGTCTTTCTTTAGAATTTATTCATTTTTCCTTCAAGTTGAATTATTGTTTCAAAGTAACTGATTTTTCGTGTAAACCTTAGACTACGATCCGGATGATAACATAACTAACATGTTTATGTAAAATCAATGCAGTGCCTTATTAACATGTTTTTGATATTTTCCAGAAAAATCAGTGTCAGGATTTGCACTCCCCAGCTATGTCTCAGTCTAATTCAGTTATGGATTTAAAATTTGCAGATACAGAAGTGTTTTCACGGATGCCTCTTATAATGGATCAATAAAGAAGGGTGGTATTGGTTTTGTTTTGAAGAATCATGAGGGTGCAATTCTGTTCCAATGCTCAAAATTGTTTGATTTTATTTCTGACCCGCTGGTGCTTGAAGGTAGGGCACTTAGAGAAGCTCTTTTGTGAATCAGAAATCTGCATTATAAGAGGGTGGCACTCTTCTCTGATTCCAAATTTATGATTGATGGTCTGAATGCAACTTTGAAGCATAATGCAGCTTCCATATGGGCAATTGTTGATGATTGTAAGCTAGTGGTTAAGTTTTTTTATTTTGATTTTTTTTGTTTTTTTATTTGTTAGAAGATATGACAATGTGCTAGCTCATGATTGTGCTAGAGGAGTTGTGAACTTTTCTACATCTGTTTGAGGAGTGTTCCTCTTTGTACATCATTGGCTGAGATAGCCTTCAAAAGAATGAACTGAATTTCTTCTTCAAAATAGTGCAAAGAGGAGTGTTCCTCTTTGCATCTGTCGACTGTAAATATTGATTTTTTTGGGATAGTGCCCTCAGGGCATGGGTAATCCCCTAGTTCTGTTACGTAAGGGATTTGATATTGTAAATCCTGTCACACTTATCCTAATAGTGAGGTAGATGGCATACAGAAGGAGCTTACCGTTAATGAACTCACTAAGGAGCAATTGATGAGTCTAAAAACCAAAGACGATGCACTCTTTTTTTCTTCACAAAGTTTTATAGGAAAATGAGTACAACATGATAAGAGTTTACGACACTGGAAAAAGCAGCTTGGGACTTTCTCAAGACTACCTATGATGGAAACTGGTTGATATCTTAAGGAGTACAGTATGCGTCATTGCATTCATCTATCTGACGTAGTAATGGACACTTGTATTCTCCCATATCGTTTAGTATGGCATGCCTATTATGTTTTCTAGGAGTACTAACTGTTCTTCAGGAATTTGTACAAGTGAAATCTTTCAAGTTTTTGCTCTATTTTCTTTAAGTCTTTAAGATAGGGGGACTAAACTCCTGTGACTACTTCACATGTTTCCTCAATCTCCAAGGCTAAAATCTTGGAGAATTATTGAACAAGTACACTTTCCATACTACAACTCCTCTTATTTATACTAACGTGTTTTTCAAGAGATTGAAAGAAGCTATTTGTATAGTGTAGGAAACTGCTGAGCTGGCAGGGACTTCTCCATCTTTTTCCTTCTTTCTTCCAAAAACAACTTATGTAAGAGGATTGTCCCTTGTTATTGATTTTTATCAGATAATACACAATCTTTTTTTTTTTTTTTTGGTTTCATCTTCTGCAATTTTTCTTCATTTGATCATTGTTGATCCTAATTGTCCGATTGGAAGACGAATTTGTAGTCTTTATCGAATTTCGAATAATTCAAGCTTAGACTCACCCGGATTGAGTTACCAGAGTTGGATACGCTCCTTTTTTAGTCTTTGTTGAGTGATAGAGCCTTTTAGGAGCTATATTTCTTTGGAATTTACCACATGATTAGGAGGGTTTTAAGAAACTTAGAAGCCTAAAATTGTTGGGATATGCATGTTTATCACTTGTTTCATTCATATTTTTAATTCTAGTTCGGGCATGTTTTATTTGTTGATTTATGCTTTATTTATCGGATTTAATCGCTTGGTATAGTGTTTGTTGTAGTTGACAAGAAACAGGGCTTAAGGAGTGATTGGAATCAAGAACGTGAGATTCGGAAGCTAGGAAGAACAAGGCTTGGAACCAAGACGTTGAATCCTTACTTGATTAGAAGAGTAGTATGTGTTGATCTCCCACGAATGAATAACTCTTTGTCTTAAGGTGATAAGCCCTCTATTTGTCTCTGCTTCACATTGAAATTCAAACTTCCATTAAACACAAACTGCTGTAACAACCTGAGAAATTTCAGGAACAACCTTCTTGAAATTCCTCTCTCTTTAACAGCTTCATTCAATAGCTATGTTTGAAAAGCTTTTCTGATTTTTTTGGAGCGTTTGAACGACGAATAACCCTGCAATAACTTGATCAGAAGATCACACAAAATCCAGATAATATAGCATAAAGAGTGCTGACTATTTGCATATCAGTTTATCCACTAAACTGACCTAACAATCCCAGAATAACCTCCTGAATAATTTCCATAAATATAACCTGTGATAAACAATAATAATAACATGATTAGGACTCATAACAAGTCAATAATCAGTCACATAAATAGTTGTAACATCCTGCAATAAGAACCAGATAAGAATTAGAATGACTGTCAAAATCTTAAGATAATCCTCCAAAGCTTTGGAGCTTAAGATGTCCTTCAAAGCTTTGATCTTGAATATGCTCTGATCCTTGATGCATTCACACTGAGAGACGTGTTAGTGTTACAATAAACTAGCATAAGAATATTTTCAAGAGACAATTAAACATTATCTAATCAAACTCCAAGCCTGCAATACAGAAACTGTTAGTTAATAGTTAACAAGGTCATAGTAAGAAAAAGTGTATCTTCAAAGCTTTGGAGCTTTAAGACTTGTCTCCTTAGGAACTATCTTTCATCATCTTCAATATATAAACTTCCCATGAGTTCAAACTTCTCATTCATCCAGAGGGATTGAATTATCATATTTGTATATTTGTGCTTTATTTGTCGGATTTAATCGCTTGGTATAGTGTTTGTTGTCTTTGACAGGAAACAGGGCTTAAGGAGCGATTTGAATCAAGAACGTGAGTTTCGTAAGCTAGAAAGGACAAAGAAAGAGGCTTGGAACCAAGAATTTGAAGATTCAAGAACACATTTAGCGGACCCTTTTGCACGTAATCAAAGGATTGTGTACGTAATTCATTTCGTACGAAATGGTGCATTTCGCACTAAATGTGCGGGGACGAGTGCAGAAATAGTCGGGTAAAAATGCAATTTTCGATACTTGGACTTCATTACTTCGACCTAGGCAGTAAGGGATAACCACACACACCACTCTACGAAAATAAGTGAACCAAGAACAACAAGAAGACCTTTGAGAAGCCATTAGGAGCATCAAGAAGCAAGGAGACGAGCCCCGATCAACGCCATCATCATATTTTTAGTGTTTTTTCTACTTTTCCTATTTCTCTCTTGTATGGAATATTTGAACATGTTAGATGTTTTTATGAGTAGCTAAACTCATACTTAGGCATCTATGGAGAGCCTAGCGTTTATGTTTGGAGGATTTTTTTCGGTATTCGATGAAATTTAACGCTTAGGGTTTATGATTGAATGAAGATTATTCTAGTTTCTGTCATATTGATTTCTTACATTGAAAAGTAGAATCAAGATTTGTGATGTTTATTATTTATTTCTTCATTGAAGAGTAAGCTTGACTTAAATATGATCTTGGTTAGTTAATCTTTCGTTTAGTGTTTTAAATTCTTAGCAGGAGTCATGACCCAACCTTGTTAATTAATTAATGAGTGTGTGAAAGAAACTCTATCCTATTTGGGATGAGTAAACGAGTGTATTCCTAATCAATGATACCGAGAGGTGAGTTGAGTAGGAATGGCTAGAAGAGGGTTGATTCGATAGGAAATAGTTAGGTCTTCGTGTTGTGGTGGTATGAAAGTACATCATTCCATGCATTGCCATTAGCCTACTAGAACATGTCAGTAACCAAAGTGGCCTGAGAGGGACAAGGAGGTACAGATGTGTAGAACGACAAGAGACCTATAGGTAATTGTTAGTGCTATTACCCAGCTTAGTTAGCTAAGAATTATTGTGTTTGAACATGGAATCCGAAATCGTCAAAACTGTCCTAGGTGATCTATAGATTGCCTAGATTTCTCTCTGTTGATTTAATCAAAATCATTTGTTTTGCGCTATTTAGTTATAACTTCTAGTCACTTGATTAAGGGTGACAACACTCAATTCTTCAAACCTTTTTACCTGTTACTTTAGTAGAATAGATTTAGTTGCTAACCTTAGAAATAGTAAGCATCATCCTTTGGGTTCGATAACTTCGAGTCCCAAATACTCCGCTGTATCACTTGGCTATATACTTGCGCAACCACGCGTTATATAGGCGCGCCAAGTTTTTGGCGCCATTTCAGGGGAAGGCATTGGTTACTATTTTTAGCAATTAGTTTAATGTACTCTTTTCTTTTTGTTTATTATTTCTGTGATTTCTAACTTTGTTTTCTGAATTGTGTTTCAGGTTTTCAGTGTATGCACAGGACTTCTTTGAGACCTTGTACCCCCACTTGAGAATCCAGAAATCTTGTTCAGAACACCTAGAATGAATCCGAGACAGATCGCAATGGGTGAGCAACTGACTTACGCTCAACTGAATAATAAGTTGACGGAGCTGCAACAAAATCTCGATGAGAAGAAGAACCAGATGCCCTATAATAAGTCAGGCCAAGCATTGGTTGAAAAGTTTCAGTGAAGTCAGAGAGGACACAAGCCAACGATTGTAGTGCCAACCATTCAGGCGGAGCACTTTGATTTGAAGCCTGCCACCATCACGACAGTGCATAATCATTTTAAGTACTATGGGAATCGGGATGAAGACCCAAATGACTTCATTCGGAATTTTGATGCGTACATCAAGATAGTGAAGTATAAGAATGTGACCTCCGATACACTGAAGTTGATTGTACTCCCTTATTGTCTGAAGGGTGCTGCATAGAAATGGCTAGAGAAGCCGGAATCGATCACCACATGGGAAATATGTGTTGATGATTTTATGAGCAAGTTTTACCCTTCTTAACGTGTTCTTTCAAGCAGATATTCTTGGTTTTCAACAGCATGCTGATGAGACGTTTGTGGATGTATGGGACCGTTTTATGACGACGATACACAAGTGTCCAAATCATAGCTTTGGTGACTACAAGATTCTCAAGATTTTCTATCACGACTTGGAGCGTCCTAACCAAGACTTGCTCAACAAGGAAGCAGGTGGAAACTTCTTGTATAGAGTTGACAAGGATGGAGCATACGCCTTGATGAAGCATATTGAAAAAAAAAGATGCTCAGTTCTATGACTCTAGGAGTTTTTCAAAGTTTCCCGAGCCAAATAATGATGATTTGAAAGATGGGATCACGAAGATGGTATATAACATGGCAAATTATATGTATCAGGATAAGAAGACTGTGGCTGCAGTAGAGGAGCAAGAGTTTGATGCAGCGTTGATTCAATATGTAAGTGAAGATGTCAGCTATGTGGGGGCATAAGGGCAGTAGCAGAACTAGAATCAGGGGAACTATAGGCCAGTGACGAGAGATCATCAAGGATTCATGTCTGGGGATCAGGCTGAAGCTTCATATGCACATGGATTTCAGCATAGGCCAGCTGTGCTAGTTAATCAGGCGCCACCACTAGCTGCATGTCAGAATGCTGAGATGTCTGATCTCAAGAACATGATGCACCAAATGGGCAAGAATGTGAATACCTTTTACTTATCATGTGGAGCCATTGACAGCTGACTTGCACATAACCAAGACCTCTCTTCGTAACTTGGAGTTTCATGTAGGACATATTTCCACTCAACTCTCCTCTAGAGCACCAAGATCCTTGCCATCTGATACTGAGAATTTGCGACAAGTGAATGCTGTTACCACTCACCATGGGATTATTCTTAATGATCCCCCATATCGAGCCACGCAAGAGATGAAGCCTAGAAGATGAGGGATCATGAGGTCTCATGATCCCCCAATCATAGGGATTGAATCTACAAAGTTGATGATGAGGTTACACCACCGTCACCTTCTTTATCTAAGGACCTTCCTTACCCTTTGAAATCTAGAAAGAAAATGGATGATTCCAAAGAGTATAGGCGTTTCTTATCTATTTTCTCCAATTTGCATATCAATGTGTCGTTGATTGAGGCCGTACAGATGATGACTAAGTATGCCAAATATGTGACGGATGCGATGTAGGGAAAAAGGGTAGTGCTAGATTTTCAGACAGTGGATTTGACAGAGCAGGTGAGCTCATGTGTATTGCATGGGTTGCCTTAGAAATAGAAGGATCTGGGGAGATTTGTGACAGAAGCTAACTTGGGAGGAGCTTACACGGTACATGCCCTATGTGATTTGGGGGCCAATGTAAACTTGATTCCACTTTCATTTTTTCAGAAGCTGGGGGTGGAAGCTCGCTCCACATGGATCAATCTACATTTTGTGGATAAGTCTTGCAAGAAATCTTATGGAGTGGTGGAGGATGTGCTCGTGAAGGTAGGGAACTCTATCATCCCTGCTGATCTTGTGATGTTATCGATGCATATGGGAGATGTTCCGATCATCCTAGGTAGGCCCTTCTTGGCTACCGGTAGGACTCTCATTGATTTTGAGAATAGTGAGTTGATTATGAGGATCAACGATGCGTGGGAAACTTTTCGGGTTACCAAGGCAACTCCACATCAATCTTGAGAGAAGAAACAAATGCCTGTGGCCGTTCAGTCAGTGTAAGAGAGTTCAGAGGTGGTTAGTGTTGATCCACCAGATGTAAAAAGCCAATGTTCATAGAGTTGTGTTGAGGATCTAGAAGAGGAAGCTGGATGAGAAGGCACGTGGTGCCAAACCGCCTTTCTAGAGGCAATAGGTAACTGGGTCGGCCCGCCGACCTTAAATTACACGCGCTGATTAGGAGGCAACCCAATGTAAGAGTTATTTAGTTTTCATTTTTCGTTTTGATATCCACTTGTAATGAGGGGTGAGAGAGAGAGTGGTTTTAATATTCCCAGTAAGTGTGCAGGAAACATGTACCGAAGATCGCTCTCGAATCCCCTTATTGATGCATGTTGATAACTCCTTACTAAGAGTTATCTTACGTACACTTTATATTGTTATTTGTGTGCGTTTCGGTGCAAAGTGACAAGATTTGAGCCAAAATATGAAGAAAATGCTCTTTTGGATGTTTTAGAGCTTAAACGTACAATTCGGGCGTTTCTTAATGGTTTTGAGTGTGATTTTTGATAACTTATCACATTTGATCTTCGCGGTAGTGTTCGTGTTTTTTCTGACAAGAATTACGTATGCGAGAATCAAGTGGAGAGAAGAAACGAGATTCGAAATTGAAGAAAATACGAATTTGGCATGTTTAGGATATTTTCGCCGAATTTGGGCAATAATTGAGAAAAATGAGAAAATGGTCCAGAAACGGACGTTTCTCTACATGGATGATGTCTACGTCGCAAAAGGAATCTAAAGGTGCAAAGATCACATTTATCGGAGTCCGGACGAAAAAGTTACGTAAAAAAGGATGCTTAAAGAGATAAAACACAGCCAAAAGCATCCAGAAATGTCAAACACGCCTTTTGAGGAGCTAAATTGATGAATGATGGGTCTCCCGATATTTGGGAATGTTTTACAGCATAAAAGGAGTCTCGAGGTCGAGGAGATCTTTCAGGAAGCAAAGGCGCGGGCAAGGGATCGGATAAAAGTCAAAAGAGGATGTTTTTGTGCTGTCAGGAGTCTCTTAGTACGAAGAGAAATGTCTTAGTATGAACACAAAACACTTACCACAAATTTTTGGATGCTGAAAATGTTTTCCCAAAACATGATGCAGTACTTATCTGGGAAGGCCTTCTTACGAAGATAAAAAGTCTTCGTACGAAGACTCTTCCTACGAAGAGAAAAGTTTTCCTACGAAGACATCGCTGGGTTTGACAAATTTGATGCGGGGATGTTATGCAATTTATCAAAACTTTGTCCTCTTTTTTTGGAAATGTATTTAAGAAATATAGGTCGTCTTTTCCAGACAGGGACAAGGTTCTACGCACGTTAGAGAGCAAGAAGACGTTGGTGGAGCAAGCTTTGAGTTTAGGATTGCATCGTTTGAATATTTTATCTCCTCTTTCTCTCAAGTTTTTGTTTATGATCATCAAACTCGGTATTTTGATCATGAATCGTAGTAGCTAAATACTTTATATCGTAATTTCTCAAACGGTAGCTAGGGTTTGAAGCCGTTTTGGCGAATTATGAATTTGATTCACCTTTAGATTGAAATTAATTGGTGATTTTCATGTTTGCTATGTTTAATTATTGTTCTTAATCCATCGTTGTGTTTTTTTGTCATCAATATGAAGATTATAGGTAATACAATAGTGAAAGCAATGAATTTCCTGGATAATTAAATTAAGCAAGTAGTCATAGGTTAGAGAAATCAACCACAGATTGTGAACGTTGAGTAGAACTAGATGATCGTCCTTATATGTTTTAGGGATAATTAGAACTTGGTAACTCGGTTGTAATTTGACCTAGGCATAGAAAGCTAGCTTGGTAACTCGGTTAGCATTATTGCTCGTTTGGCAAATCAGATCATCATCTGTGTTTCAGAACCAATTCGTTAACGGTGGATACCTAGTGAACCTAGTGAATGTCCTGATTTTCGTCTCTCGTATTAATCTTCGTTTTAATCATTAGCTTGTTATTTACTTTCTTAGGTTAGTTATGCAAATTATCTTGCCTCCCCATATTAAAATTTATCATCCTAATTGATTCACGACAAGTCCTCTGGGATTGTACAACCCTATTTATCACATTATTACTAGAACAATAACTATACACTTGTAGAAATCGTGTCACACGTGCACACGGTTGCACGCAAAACGAGGAATAGCAAGCTATATGGAGGAACAATGCAGCATAGACAAGTTATTCGAGGTTAAGGGGTAACTAATACATTTTGAAGATCATGGAAGCAAGTTGTATTATCGTGTTTGCAAGCATCGGAATTCGGAGCGAAAGTTGCGGTTCACGAGCTTAAGTGGCAGATTCATGCGCACAAGGGCAAGACCAAGATGGACTCCCCGCAGTTAATGGAGTTTACCCGGATTTTTGGAGTTTTCTGATCAAAATGGACTCCCCGCAGTTAATGGAGTTGTTCGGTGCAAGAATCGAGGAAAACGGAGGACAAACGAGGAATTGGAGGTAAAAAGAGCACGAACAGCAGACCATTTTGTGCGAAATGGCCATGACTTAGAATTTTTTTTTGAAGACCATTTCGTTCAAAATCAAACATGCGACCTGTTTTGATTATTGAAAAGATGTCGTACAGAATGAGGCATTTCGCACGAAATGCCCCAATTCGTACGAAATGGACAGGGACGGCTGAGTTTTTTGGGGCATTTTGGTCAATTCAATGGGAGTATATAACCCAAAAACCAGTGTTTGAATCTTCAAACACCCCCATTCGGATCAAACTTCACCTCTCTTCATCTTCTTCCTCTCAAACCCTAAAGAACCCAAAACCCTCCAAACTCAAAACTTTTCCAAATCAGAAATTTCTATGTGGGTTTTGCTCCTTCCAAGCTCGCCTACAAGATTAACTCTTGTGGTTTTGGGAGATAGAGCTGAGTTAGAGTGTGGGGGAATATTGAAGAAGAAGAGCTTCAAGAACAAAATTCTTATATTCGTCGACTTGGAGTGAGATTTTGCCAAACCTCAAGAAGGGATGTTCGACGAGGACACCGAGGAGCACGAGGTAGTGTACTTGCCTGAACTTGCTCATATTTTCGGAAAATGGATCGACCGATTCGGTCCTTTCTTGACCAATTTTCGCGAAACCGGTTCTGTAAGAACAGTACTCCGGGACCGTAGGTACCTGACGCGAATTCATTATGCGCTTAAACGCAAGTATACGGTCAAGTAGTATTAGGAGTATTTTACGACTCCGAGTATCGAACCCAAGGGAAATTACGACTACTAGCTACTAGAAATTAAGTTTACAATATCTAAGTAACAAGTAAAAATGGTGTTTGATTTTGTAACGTTATCGCCCACGAACAAGCGACGTAAATTAAATAACAAATAACTAAATAATTTTGTAGGGTTTTCAATTTAAACAAAGATAAATTGTGATTGGATACGATTAATGAGAAATAACTAGGCAATTGATGTCCCTAGGGTTGTTATCGATTTCCGGAATTATGCATGAAACACTCTACTCACGTTCTAGGTATACCGGGCAATACTCATCACGATCTTCTCTCGATCTCACGTGAATTTGTGTAAACAATAGATTTCGGGTCCTCTCGGTCCACCTCCATCTATTACTACAATCTCATTGATTTTTTAGGCTCATTCACCGGGTCCTATCGGTCCACCGAATTCACTAAGTTCTAACAACAATCAATTGAAACTACCCTCACACGATTAATCAAGTTTCTATCTCCTCTCGGTCTCAAGAAACTACAAGATCACCTAAATATTCTTTAACACGTCTCAAAGAATTCACTTTCGTGCAATCCTATCAACAAGTAGCGTCCTACGGGTGATCAAGCCAAGAACACTAATAAATAAAGAACAAGAATAGTTTGGATAACAAGAACGTTCATAAAATTTAAGCTAATGCATGTATCAACTCTAAAATCCGGAAAAACGTCTTCAAACCCTAGTTTCTCATAAATCACCTAGCTTAAGATGTTTAGCTAGACATAATAGTGTTTAACATAATCAAAATACTGAAGTTCATGAAGAATAGAAGAAGAAAAGATGATCAAACGCTAAAATCTTCAATGTTGATGATCTTCCAAGCTCCAAGATTTGTCTCCCTTCTTCCCTAGCTCCCAAGACTTCAAAGACGCGTGAATTTATTCTTCTTAGGTCTTCCCCTACGTTTTTTACCAGCTGGACATGCGCTTTAATGAAATCTAGCCGAAATTGCACTTCAGCCCCTCTACTTTGTAATTCCCGGACAGTATTATTTACTGATTTTGCGCGGGCTGTATCTCGCTCATACGGACTCGTATTTGGGCCTACCATATACCGTTGGAAAGCTACGGATGTCTAATTTCCAATGCCGCAAGCCTTGATTCAAAATTCTTTGTAGATATTCCTGGGCATCGAAAAGAGTGCAGACTGGTCCTGTGTGACTTTTCCAACTTTGCTTCGTTTGTGCGTCTCCTTTTCTCCTCTTCATCTAGCTCCATTCCAAGCATATCCAAGCATCTCATAAGATCCATTTCACCTATTTTACCTGAGATACACAACAATATACAACTCGTGCAATTATCGTAGCAAATATGAGAGAAAACATGCACAAATAAGCTAGAAACACAACTTTTCACTCTTAGGCTTAGAAATAGTCAAATTCACATATTTGTGCACATATAACATATAAATCCTGTAAAATAAGCCTATTACAAATAATATGGAAGTATAAAAATAACTCCTAAAAGAGAGTTATCAAACACCCTCACACTCACCTATTGCGCGTCCCGCGTAATCCAATCAAATTCCAATCAAAATCCGACCACAATCCATCCAAAACATCCTCCAATGAAACACAACCCCACAAGTGATACGAGTCGAGAATTGCATACTTACTAGAAACACCGTTGCATACAAATCCTAACTAGCCGACTCAATAACGACACAAGACTCGACAATGCAATAATATGATGCAAATGCAAACTACGACTCGATCCTACACAAACACATATATCCACAAAACACACTTTTTATCTTTTTGGTTGAGATCGGGCAATCTCCATTGGCTTAAATCGATTATCATTAGTGATGAGAATCATAGGAACAAAGCATGAGTTGAAACTAAATTCGACAACGAGACTCCCCCCTATTTAGTATAGAAAGCCTAACTTTACTAAGTATAAGAGTACGCTACCTCTTCGCGTGTGCCACGAAATAAGAGACTACGCTAGGCAAAGACACATATAAGGTCCGAGCCCCTAATGCGCTAACGGTTTTCACATGATGAGGCTTAGGGACATATAGGTAATCTCGTCGAAATCAAGTCCTAAGCGTCACATTCTCACATCACATCCCACATCTCACACACCCTCACCACAATGATAGAAACCGAAACCCGAAGCTCACCACCTCCGGCCCTCAATTCCCTCAAACCCCGGTACACTAGTGATCTCCGTGGCTATCGTCGTTTGCCGTGCATGAAACGCGAACCGCCATCGTCAAAGTAGCTCCACCACTCGTTCCAATTCAAATTCAACTCAACACTTTATTTCATCTATCCTTTTTCTTTTTCTCTCATTTTTTTCGGTTTTTTTTTTCTCTTTTTTTTTTCTTTTTACAATTCTCTCAAATTACCATCACAATCCAACAATACTATCCGAGTGGTATTCAAATAATAATAAAATATGCTAGGAGAATGAAACACGTAAATCGATGAATGAATATCACATAGAAATATCATATCCTCCTAACTCAATCAAAGTCCATATCAAATCCAAGCCGCGAAATCAATGAAGTACATGTGTGGGAGTGGAGTCGTCGCAAGGTCACACTCAATGTCCGGAGTCAAAAGTCGACGCCCCCACACTCGAATGTGACCATATCCCCTCTCAATTAGTCCCGAAGATGAATGTATCTCGTTCCTAATCCAACCGATCCTCCTACACCAAAGTAATCAAAACCGGTACCTAGCACGATCCACCAATTAAGTTCACCAACCCAATTTCGTGCGTATTAGATTCACGCACTCACGGCTCTCCACAACTGTGTCCATGATGTAATGGCATGGAACACCGCCACACTGAAGTGCGCAAGCCTACTCACTCACCCTCGCATCCCCTCGTAGATAATCAATGAAGTGCAAGCAAGATGTAGAACTCAACGAATTGTATAATCACTCCCTCATCGAACCCCCTCAACTACACAACCCCCTCGTGACGCAGTAAAGTGGTGATTCTAATCAATTTGTGATGAAGGCCAAGAATCGTCACCCTAGGTCCGAAGGCTAGCAAGAATCCAAGGTTCAAATCGGGGCGTCTAATGGTCCTACAAGTTGAGTTCTAAAAGCAGTAAGTGCTTTAATACACATCCTCGCATAGCTGTTTCGTGTGCCACTACGAGGCAGGTTGGCGACTACCTAAGACGTACACATGGATGTTCGGCTTGTTTTGCTCACACCTAGCTCAGCTCTTGTAAGAAAATAGGCACACACTTTGACTTTGAAAATCACGTAAGTGTTACAAATAGGTAGGCACTCCCGTAAAGAAAGTCTCTCTATACCTACTAGAGGGGGCTCACGTCTTCACTCTCGGTCGCAAATCATGCTCTACGCCTAAAATCCTCACACTTCGCGATTTATCAAACTTTAGCCTCTTTTGATTGCCCTTTTCTCAAAATTTTATCTTTTTAATTTTTTCAATTTTTTTTTTTTTGATTTTTTTCATATAATTCCTACACTACATGCAAGCCGACACGAACGAAACTACACAAAACATTCAATAGGTTAGGTAGACTCAAATAAGAAAACGTGCAATATTAAACACATACACAAAAAAGTATATACAAGACTAACAAATCACAATACGATATGCTATCACAATATCACCACACGGACCACATAAATAGACACAATACGACACGAACAAACTATATGCAGTCCTGGCGATGCATACACTGACTGGCTAGTCAAGACTAAAAATCCCCCCACACTTGAATGCTTCGTTTTCCTCAACGAATTTATAGATCAACCAAGAAGACTCGACATTCAAATGCGAGGGGCGGTGATTCTACTCGGGGTCATGTCATGGCACAAGAAGGTAGCTGCAATAAATTTAGAGATAATTCAAGCTACATGCACATGAACGAGTTGTGTGTACCGAGATTAAGCACGTACTCAAGTAATTCCCTAGAATTCTAAAAATAAAATCCTAGAGCAAGTACGATGTGCCTAAACGGTAAGTAAAGAGAGGGAAAAGAATACTCACAACCGACACAAGGTCGGGGACGAAATCCGATAGGTGGTGACTGAGGTAGCAAGAACAATCCCCAAGCAAACATTGTGCGCATCAATGCTAGCTCCCTTGCGGTCGAGTGTGCGGAACACACACGGGTCGATTGATCCTGTTGCTGGTGACGAAAATAGAGCAAAGAATCCCCAAGCTCGTGGTGTGCGCTCCCGTAACGGTCGAGTGTGAACTAGCACACCGGGGTTGATTACTTCGTCAAATTCTTGTTCTTTTTTTTTTTTTTTACTTTGCATCTTGACCTCCCGAACTCCAATGCGTATGCCGTTTCCCTCAACTCGTGTGGAATTCATAAGTGTGAGAAATTTCTCAACACACTCGAGAATTCTCCCTTCAAGCCATGAAATACCTCTTTGCCTCGCAATCCGCCAATTTTTTTTTCTTTCTTTTGCGTTCCTCTTTTGCGTTTGGACTCCGATGCGCACATTCTCATCGGTACGCATCAAGAAGGGGAGTACGGATCGCGTCTTCACCCTGTAACCTGCAGAGACTCATTTCAAACATGAGATCCTCACTCTCTCACCTCTCAGATAACCATATAGTATGAAAAACACACACGAAATTATTTAAAACACACTCGCTAAACTAAAGCAAAAAAGTACGTTGGGTTACCTACCAACAAGCGCTTGTAATTTACGGTCGACGGCCCGACCCAGTTACCTCATGAAGCTCAGAAAGGTGGTTTGGCAGGTCGTTCTGCATCCAATTTTTGGCGTTGGATGTTCATAACTACCTCATGCGCCTGCACACTCGATTCTTTACCCTTAGGATCTGGCGGATCTTCTTGTGTCAGCTCTAAAATTCCACGCACAACTTTCACAGGAAATGGCAAGTCTAGCTTCACCTCATAAGTGTAATGAGGAGTCCGTTTGAAACCTGAAAGGTCTCCACAGTATCGTTGACCCTCATGATTAACTCTCCATTCTCCACATCAATTAAAGTCCGACCAGTAGCCATAAAGGGCCTACCAAGTATGATCAGAACGTCACCAACTGGCATGTCAAGGATCACAAAATCAGCTGGCATGATCAAACTACCAACCCTCACAAGTAAGTCTTCTACCACCCCAATGGCCTTCTTGGACGACTTATCTGCGAACTGCAGATTGATCCAGGTTTTACTAGGCTCCCCCACACCTAGCTTTTCAAATACTGAAAGCGGCATCAGGTTGACACTCGCCCCCAAATCACATACAGCCCTGCCTGTATATGCCCCGCTAAGTGTAGCTTCAATCACAAAACTACCTGGATCTTTCTTCTTCTTAGGCAATCCATGCATGAAACATGAACTCACATGCTCATTCAGCCTCACTGTCTGAAAGTTATCCATAGCTTTTCTCCCATAGATTGCATCCTTGATAAACCGCGCATACTTAGGCATTTTCTACAGCGCCTCAATCAACGGAATGTTTATGTGCAGTTTGGAGAAAATACTGAGAAATCTCCTGTACTCCTCAGAGTCATCCTTCTTTTTTCTAGTTTTCAATGGAAAAGGTACATCTTTAGAAGAAGAGGGTGGTGGTAATACCTCATTGGAATTTTCCTCATCATGTGGAGTCATGCCCTTTGATTGGGGGACCATGACAGGTGTCTTCTCAGAATCGAAGACCTCATGCTCCTTAGCCTTTGATGCTTCAGCTCTGGCATGGATCGGGTATGGTTGATCTGTCAACGAAACCCCTCTGCAAAGTGGTAATGGCATTTACCTGGCGCACATCCTTTGTGTCAGACGGTAGAGCACCAGGTGCTCTAGCAGATAATTGCGTTGCAATTTGCCAAACTTGAACCTCTAGTGCACGAAGAGAAGACATCGTAGCCTGCAAATCAGAAGACATAGCATTTACCGTCGTGGTCATATCGTTCATGTTGTTATTCAGCTGTGTCAACGCCTTAGTGAGTACAGAAATCTCTGGGTTTGGCGCTACAACAGCCGGTGGTGGAGCCTGCGACACTGGTGCTTGTGGCATGTGCTGAAACCCAGGTGCGTATATAGCTCCAGACTGATCCCCATACTTGAAACCTGGATGATCTCTTGTGCTTGGTCTGTAGTTCCCTTGGTTCTAATTCTGCCGCTGTCCTTGTGCCCCCACAAAGTTCACATTTTCACTTGCTATCTGGGCCAAGGCTGAATCAAATTCCTGCTCCTCTACTCTTGCAACTGGTTTCTTATCCCGATACACATGCTTGGCTAAATCTGACACCATCTTGCTGATCCCAGTCTTCCATTCATCATCTCTAGATTCAGGCAATGCCGATAATCTCCTGGAATCATAGAGTTGTGAGTCCTGGTTAGCGAGCTGCTTCATGAGCGCATAGGCTCCTTCCTTGTCAACAGAGTACAGAAAATTGCCTCCAGCTTCTGTGTTACCCAGCTCCTGATTGTGATGTTCTAGACCATAGTAGAAGACTTGCAAAATTTTGTAATCCCCAAAATCATGGTTTGGTCACTTCCTGATCAAATGCATAAAACGGTCCCATGCATCTACTACAGTTTCATCGGCATGTTGCCGAAAGCCTAGAATATCACCCTGTAGCTCAATCACCCGTTGAACTGGATAAAAATTGGCCATGAACTCATCCACACACTGAGCCCATGTAGTTATCGAATCAGAAGCTCTTGACTGTAGCCACTTCTCAGCTGCACCCTTCAGACAGTAAGGGAAAAGAACTAGCTTCAACGCCTCTGCTGTTACATCCTTATACTTGGTAGTCTTTATGTACGTGTTGAACCTCCCAATAAATTCATTGGGGTCTTCATCCCTGTTCCCATAGAATTGAAACTGATTGGTCACCGTCTGAAATGTCGCAGGCTTAAGATCAAAGTGCTCGGCTTGTATCTCTGGAACTACAATTGTCGGATTGTGTCCATAGGTGGACGACTGAAACTTCTCCACAATAGCCTGTCCAGACTTGTTGTATGGTGTTTGGGCGTTGCGATCATTCACCAGTTTAGACAACTCTTCCACCCGCTGATTGAGTTGCGCGTTGGTCAATTGATCACCCATAGTGCTATGTTTCTGTCTTCTCCTCTGATCCCTGAATAACTACTCTGGGTCTTCAAGTGGGGGCACAAGTTCTCTAGGGATCCTGGACATACACTGATGACCTGAAAAGAAGACTCAAATACAAGTGAGAAAACAAGTAGCTAATTAACAAAAAAGTAAAAGAGATATCCTAAATCAATTTCTACTAACTAATAAACCGTTAAACTCCCCGGCAATGGCGCCAAAAACTTGACGCGAATTCTTTACGCGCTTAAACGCAATTATACAGTCAAGTAGTATTAGGAGTATTTTACGACTCAGAGTATCGAACCCGAGGGAAATTACGACTACTAGCTAACTAGAAATTAACTTTACGATATCTAAGTAACAAGTAAAAATGGTGTTTGATTTTGTAACGTTGTCGCCCACGACAAGCGATGTAAATTAAATAACAAATAACTAAATATTTTTGTAGGGTTTTCAATTTTAAACAAAGATAAATTGTGATTGGATACGATTAATGAGAAAGAACTAGCCAATTGATGTCCCAATGGTTGTTAACGATTTCAGGAATTATGTATGAAACACTCTACTCACGTTCTAGTTATATCGGGCAATACTCATCACGATCTTCTCTCGACCTCACGTGAATTTGTGTAAACAAAAGATTTCGGGTCCTCTCGGTCCACCTCCGTCTATTACTACAATCTAATTGATTTTTTAGGCTCATTCACCGGGTCCTATCGGTCCACCGAATTCACTAAGTTCTAACGACAATCAATTGAAACTTCCCTCACACAATTAATCAAGTTTCTATCTCCTCTCGGTCTCAAGAAACTACAAGATCACCTAACTATTCTTTAACACGTCTCAAAGAATTCACTTTCGTGCAATCCTATCAACAAGTAGCTTCCTACGGGTGATCAAGCCAAGAACACTAATAAATAAAGAACAAGAATAGTTTGGATAACAAGAACGTTCATAAAATTTAAGCTATTGCATGTATCAACTCTAAAATCCGGAAAAACGTCTTCAAACCCTAGTTTCTCATCAATCACCTAGCTTAAGATGTTTAGCTAGACATAATAGTGTTTAACATAATCAAAATACTGAAGTTCATGAAGAATAGAAGAAGAAACGATGATCAAACGCTAAATTCTTCAATGTTGATGATCTTCCAAGCTCCAAGCTTTGTCTCCCTTCTTCCCTAGCTCCCAAGACTTTAAAGATGCGTGAATTTATTCTTCTTAGGTCGTCCCCTACGTTTTTTACCAGCTGGGCACGCTCTTTAATGAAATCTAGCCGAAATTACACTTCAGCCCCTCTACTTTGTAATTCCGGACAGTATTATTTGCTGATTTTGTGCGGGCTGTATCTCGCTCATACGGACTCGTCTTTGGGCCTACCATATACCGTTGGAAAGCTACGGATGTCTAATTTCCAATGTCGCAAGCCTTGATTCAAAATTCTTTGTAGATATTCCTGGGCATCGAAAAAGAGTGCAGGCTGGTCTTGTGTGACTTTTCCAACTTTGCTTTGTTTGTGCGTCTCCTTTTCTCCTCTTTATCTAGCTCCATTCCAAGCATATCCAAGCATCTCATAAGCTCCATTGCACCTCTTTTACCTGATATACACAACACTAAACAACCCGTGCAATTATCATAGCAAATTTGAGAGAAAACATGCACAAATAAGCTAGAAACACAACTTTTCACTCTTAGGCTTAGAAATAATCAAATTCACATATTTGTGCACATATAACATATAAATCATGTGAAATAAGCCTATTAAAAATAATATGGAAGTATAAAAATAACTCCTAAAAGAGAGTTATCAGCACCTCACTTCTCTCTCGCTTTAATTCTTTCTTAGGCACTTCTAGGGTTTAATTTCTTAGAATATTTAACTTTCTCTTACTTGAACTCGTGGGTTACTTGTTGTAGTTCACGCTAGTCCTCACGTGCACTTGTTTTTAATTTTCTATCATGTCTACATCGGGTGGTAATGCTAAGAGGAGACTGGGATTAGTTGTTGATGATCACCCCGTCTTCAAACCTGAGGAAGATGTGGTTATGAGTGATGGAGAAGAAGATGTGGGAGACGGTTCCGATAAACTTCGTCAGGTGCCTCGTTCTCCAATTCTCTACGAGTTGAGACAGGAGATGCAACCCACGCTCGTGATTGCTAAGAGGGCTAAGTCGGTGGTGAATGTAGACCTCGATGCTGTCTGCAGTACCAAATTCTGCAGCTTCAAGTTCGCGAGTGCTAGTGCCCATCGGGACTTTTACGCGGATTTGTTCCTGAAGAGGGAAGGGACTCCCGAAAAACCCTTGACACGATCCAACCGCAAGTGTACGGCTGTCGCGTGTAGTAATACCCGGTAATCCAGAGTTTATCGAACCCAAAGGACTTGTCGTGAACCAATTAGCACTATTAACTTCGTGTGGGCAAGCAATTGAGAGAATTTTTTAAACTAAATAATTGAAAAGAAAAAACAAGTATTTAAATATTGAGATTTAATATGGGAGAAACAACCAGGACACATTGTTTGGGGGATTTCTAGGATTCTCTTGTTGACGACATTCTATGATTTACACAAACAAAGATTACTATGCTAATCGAGAAATACTAACTCACCGAGTTACCAAGTGAGCATCCTATGTCAAGGTTAAATTAGAACCGAGTTACCAAGTTCTAGTTAACCCTAAACATGCATTAACGATGAATTCTACTCAAACGATCTCATTCAATGTAGCCGAGTTACCAAGCCTATGAATGGGTGATTGTTTGCTTTTCCTCTTTAACAATTACCGAGTTACGAAATAATTTTAAACTAAGTTCTAGCTAATAAGACGTATCCAATTAACTAGATAAGATGAAGAACACAACACAATCATAGCAAACGCAAAATCATCAATTAGGTTTATCAAAACATGAATCTCAATTCCTAAAACGCATAATCAATGCGAAAACCCAAACCGAAAACTCGGGTCCTCATCTAAGAATTTTAGTCTCGCATATTCATGATCACAACGACAATAGTTTGTGGGATCATGATAAAAAACAAATAAACAAAGGTGAGAAGAGATCAAACATGGTTTCCCAAGCTCCAAGATGTGCTCCATGCTCCAAGTTCATGTCCCGTCCTTCAATAGTGTGTCCCCCCTCTGAATATATGACTTAATATGTCTAATATACGTTGCCTAAGAGTCCCGGGTCAATTAGGAAAGTTTTAGGCTTCGTTTCCTTAATTTTTGCCGCCTCTTGCACAGTGTCTTCGTGCGAACACTTTTCTCTTCGCACGAAGTGACTTCATACGAAGACTTTTTCTCTTCGTGCGAAGGTCTTCCCAGAAAGGGGCAGAATCTTGCTTCAAGAAGAGTTCTCTACTGCTCCAAATTTTGACTAAGTATAAAGTCTTCATCTTTGACGGATCATAACTTTCTCGTCCGACTTCCGTTTTAGTTTCGTGACCCCCCGTTGGAAAGATTTTCGAGTATGCTTTCAATTTCTACCGGTCTCACTTCCATCTTCATTGTAGAAATCAAAATATTCTCGAAATAGTGAAGATTGGTCACTTTTGGTCCTCCCATTTTGCTTCTCTTGCTTCCTCTTGTCTTCCGAAGGTCGTTTCTTCTCTCCACTTTCTCTCCTCATGCCATGTTCCTATAAACCACAACACGAAAACTAGCGCAAAGATCAAATGAGACAAAATTATGCAAATCATACGTAAACTATTCAAGAAACGCCCGGATTGTACGTTTAAGCTCAAAAACATCCAACATCTCATTTTCTCTTCTAATAATCCCGAAATTAATCACTTTGCACCGAAACACACAAAAATTGAAACGTTTCACATATGAAAGATGACTCAGATTAAGGAGTTATCAACCATTCCCGGAAAGCAAAGATATGCCTAAACAGCTCAAGGATATCTTCAAGAATGAGAGGCTATATAAGTGGTTCAAAATTTGTAAGAAGTCTAGAATTGATCTTGCAAGAGAGTTCCTTGTAAACGTTCGTTTCTATGACGAGGGGGAGAGTGAGGATCAGAGGCACATCTTTTGCCGGCGGAATTACATATTCTCATGCCAAAGACTATAGGGGCCACCATGAACTTCAAACCTTTGAAGGAGGTTTGTGCATACCATGAAACCATTCGGCGGTTGGACGAGGTCAAGGTTGTTATTTCCTTTTGTTTTCAGGGGGTACTTGGTGTTGGGTAGAAAAGAGAGACCCACTATACCAGAGTGGACGGTTTCTAGGAAGTTTGTGCTTCCACGTGCGTAATGGATTTGCGAGCTTCTTGAGAACTGGGTTTTTGGCATTACGCCTCAGCCTACGTACTCCTTCCAATTGTTCCCCATGGCTTATTGTTTGTGGAGCGGTAAGTGTATAGATGTCCCATATTTCATTTATAGATTTATGATGGAGAGGACTGCTCGCAACATCCATAGGGCTCCTGGTCACACTTGTCTTATCCTCAAGCTAGTGAAAGATGCAACCGTGAAATTAAAGGGTTTAGAGATGGATCTGAAGAAGGATGGATATCGCAAGTGGAATAGCGTGCCTAACCCCCTAAAATCCCCAAAACATGTAGCACCCCCACAGCCTAGGAGGAGCGAGTCCTGTAGCTCGGGATCCAAGATGGAGTCCCAACTCAACACGATCACTTACATACTAGAGCACCAGAGCCTGCAGGCATATGTTAACAGAGCTAGGTCTTGGAGATAGTTTGAGCATCTCCGGAGTAGTCAGCGCCAGCTTGGCCACGATTACCGCACTTGATCTTTGAAAGCGCCTAGCAGGGAGGGTGGATCCAAGACTTAGCCGTGGCGGATAAGGCAAATTTGGAGCACCCGCACAACTAGTTGAACTGTTCCATTACCACTCTGAAGTGTACCATGAGTCGAGTCCCGATGTGGGTGTTAATGTGGTCGAGGAGGCGACCCTGTTCAACTAGACCTAGCATCCCTACGCTTAGGCAGCTGAGTCCTCTTGATTTATCTCTATCTATCGTTGAGGAAAACTAAGTGTTTAAGTGAGGGGGGAGTTTTAGCTAACCACTAGTTAGCCATTGCATAGCCATGTCACATGTAATTCTGTGAGTCAGTTTGCATGTAGGTGTCATTCAGTTAGGTTTGCATTTGCATATTTAATTTATTTCATTGTATATATATATGTTTCACTTTTAATTATTGATTCCACCTACCCATATTTGTTGGTTAATCGAGTTGGCCAAATTCATATAGAGTTAGGAAAAACTGAAAACAAAAGACAAAACTGAAAAAATAATAAAAATCCTAAAAATTGATTTTTTTCAAGGAAGGGCAATCGAATTGAGTGAATGTGGCGAGGGTTCATTTATTGAAATACCTTAGGAGTATGAAAATCTGAGGTGAGGTAGACGGAGAATCTGAAGTAGGAAGACTTGTAGGGCTAATTCACTTTAGAATTGTGAGTAGCTGACTATCAGACTACTTATCCTACTAGCGCTACACCACTCTCACTTAGGTAGTCGTCCACCCTCCTCGTAGTGGCAACAGAACAACTGTGATTTTTATGGGTGTGTCACGCCGCCTCTCCACTTCCTAGGCCCACTAGTTACCCCTATCGATCCATTTACCCCTTTTTATTCACAGTCGCTAGCCTAGGAAGCCGTTCATTTGTGACTTTCATAATTATTTCGAATGGTCCTTTCAAATGCGTCATGATAGAGGGAGTTGAGTTAGGGAGGTTCGATGAGGGTGAGCTGATAGTATGCATCTTACGTAGATTCTCTTACATGTCGTGTTTTGAGGGGATGTGAGGGTGAGTTAGAGATGGTCGCACACTTCAGCGTGGCGGTGAGTCGTGTCCTTAAACAACAATCACAGATGAAGTGCCGTAGTTCGTGAAATTATTTCCGCACGATATGGGGTGGGGTTGATTCATTTTATTTGAGGTCGTGCTTTGATTTTTCACGTACATTCTCTATATCTTAGGTGATGGAGAGGATCGGTTGGAAAAGCACGAATTACATTTGACTACCAGGTTTTGAATTGGTTTACAACGAGTGTGGGGTGTCGAAATATATTTGATTACATTACTTATTTGACACATTCCACCCCCACATTATCGGCTTTGATATGTGATCTCCTAAAATATTTTCATTATCGTAAGTGTTGGCTCCATGTTTTGGAAAAAAGAAAAACAAAAATTGTAATTGAAAGCGAATGAAATAAGAAGCTGAAATTGAACTTCATGAAGAACCGAGGAGAGTAGCTATGAATCTTTTGATCACTCTTTCACATTTGTTGAATCAAGAACGGCGTTGCACCAAGATTGAGGGAATGACGGCCGCAGTAGTTAAATTCGGTGGGGTTCCTTGGATTTTGGCGAGGGAGTGTGAGAATCGTGTTTAGTGAGGCTTATCATGACGTCTAGGACTGCGCTTCTAAATATCTTATCCTACATGTCCTATGTCGTCACGAGTTTAACCCGTGGATAAATAGCTCGGTTAATAGGTCCTAGGGATACGTTTGATGAGTGTGTGGAAGCAACTTATCTTGTGTTCGTGCCCGTTCTGTCTGAAGAATTTGGCCGCAAGTTCTACCGATCACCAAAGTCTTAGAATCTCCAAGGGTATGTGAGAGCCTTTTGACATGCCGGTTTGTTCTTCAAGATTTCCCAATCTCTAACTACAAAGACAAAAAATGTCATTTTACTTTGTTGCATTGTACATACTTGAGTTGCATTGTACATATCATGTAGTTGCATAGTCGTGTTTTTGTGTATTGAGTAGTAAGTCCTGTTGGATAGCAGAAACTGAGTATGCAAAGAGGTGCGGTATGCACTTGTTGGTTTTGTTATGTATGTAAGGTCTCAAGTGTGGGGGTTTTGAGCGTCATAGTTACTCAAGACGAGCAAAGAGTAAGTGTAGGGGAATTTGATAGCGCCTTTTAGGAGCTATATTTCTTTGGCATTTGCCACATGATCTAGATGTTTTTGGGACAGTTCAGAGCCTAATATTGTTGATATATGCATGTTTATCACTTGTTTCTTTCATATGCTTAATTCTAGTCCGGGAACGGGGGGGGGGGGGGGGGGGCATTGAATAAAGTATGGAAACTTTTGCTAAAAATGATCTTTTAAAACTCTAACACAAGGAACTAATGGAATCTCAAAGCTTTGCAAAGGTTTGGAAATTTTTTGAACCAATTAAGAACAGTCTCAAGCTTCAAAGCTTTGAGCTGGAAAATTCTCCAAAGCTTTGGAGCAATTTGTTTAGTTCAAGTCTAGTTAGCAGAATGAAAGAACAATGCAGTAAAGTAAAGAAAACCGAGACTTTTATAGAATTCAGTCACAATTGGACCTACTCTCTTCTTGAGGGGCTTGATCTCTCCAGGATTTGAAAAATAATCACCCTGATTTAGCCCTAGATCTCAACACTAAGTGAGCTACCTTACACTTATACAACTTGTGGTTCCAACCTATCTAGTTTCAGCTACAACATGTTGAAACAATAAGAACCTCTTGTTGTTCACTTGAACAACTAACTTGTAAATTTGGTGAGGTTAAGTAAAACTTAATAATATTACAACGAAAGCACAAAGAAGAACACAAAATACAAATAAGAAGAGAATGCTTAGAAGTGTTCTTCAGATTCTAGATGATTTGATCTTGTTCAGCAGTTTAATCCTTGCTTGATTAGTAGAGTAGTATGTCTTGATCTCCCACGAATGAATAAATTTTCATTTTACAGTGATAAGCCCTCTATCTATGTCTCTTCTTCACTTTGAAATTCAAACTTCCTTTAAACACAAACTACTGTAACAACCTGAGAGATTTCAGGAACAACCTTCCTGAAAATCCTCTCCCTTTAACAACTTCTTTCAACAACAATGTTTGAATAGCTTTCATATTTGCATGGAGGGTTTGAACGAAGAACAAACCTGAGACAACTCAATCAAAAGATCACACAAAATCAAGATAATATAGCATTAAGAATGCTAACTGTTTGGCATATCAGTTAGCCAATAAACTGAGCTAATAATCCCAGAATAATCTCCATAATAATTTCCCAATAAATAACATGTAAAAAATAACAATAATAATAACATGATTAACCAAGAAATACACCTTCATGACTTCTAGCATCAAATTTGCCAAGATTATCCTTGCCATTATGACGCACATAACAAGTACAACCAAAAGGCTTAAAATAACAAACAATTGGCTTCCTACCTCTGAATAGTTCATATGGAGTTTTCTTCAAAATAGGTCTTATCAAACATCTATTCAACACACAGTTGACAGTGTTAACAACTTCTGCCCACAAATACTTTGGAAAATTACTTTCAAGTAGCCTGGTTCTAAACATGTCTTCTAGTGTCATATTCTTCCTCTCAACTACATCATTTTGCTGAGGAGTTCTAGTTGCATAAAATTTGTGTGAGATGCCATTCTTTGCACAACATAAATCAAAAACAACCTTATAATACTCTCTTCCATGATCACTTCTAATCGATGCAACATGTAAGTTTTTCAAAGTTTAAAGCTCTTTACAAAGCTTTGAGAATTCAGATAAAGCTTCAAATTTATCTCTAATGACCATAACCAATAAAGAGTAATCATCTACCACAACAAGCATATATCTCTTACCTTTTGGAGTTTGAACTCTAATAGGACCACACATGTCCATATGCATCAATTCTAAAGATCTAATGGTAATTATAAAGTTCTTTGTCTTGAATGAACTCCTTGTCTGTTTACCTAGGGTACATGCCTTGCAAATCTAATCATCTTTGAATTTGTGGGGTTGTAATTATCTTACTAAGTCTTTTGAGATGACATTGATAATTGTATGCATGCTAATATGCCGAGATTTTCTATGCGGAAGATTTGAGTCTTCCTTCAAAGCTTTAAGACACTTCAGACTTTCACCTGCAACATTTTTATTACTTAAAGCATAAACATTATATGACCTAGGAGCATTAGTATGCAATTGCCAAATTTCTCATCTTGCACCACACATCTCTACATGCCAAAAACAACTTTATTACCTCTATAACATAATTGAAATATACTAAGCATATTATACTTCAAATCTTCAACTAAGTAAACATCAGAAATTCAATTTCCAGAATCATTACCAATACTACATATACCAATTATATTGCATTTGTCTTTGTCACCAAGTATGACTGTTCCTCCAAATTGCTCTTTAAGATCAGTGAATAAAGATTTATTTGTAGTCATATGCCTGGAACAACCACTGTCCAAAATCCATTTCTGATACTTCAAAGCTTTGTGACAGCCTGCAAAATTCAATCAATGCCTTAACAGGCTATTTGACCAAGTGTATAATTTGAATGCATACTCAGAAGCAACCATGTTAGGAGGTATGGTTCCTTTAGGAACCCAAATCTGCTGTACTTGTCCCTTGAGATGATAAGGATAAGTGTTCCTCATTATGTGAGGTTCTGTCCTTCTAAAAGGACAAGTTAACTTCACATGACAAAGCTTTCCACAGTAATGACATTTTGGAGAATGTATACTTCCTGATTTTACAAAAGTGGTTTGACTTTTCTAAGGAAAATTTGGATTATAGCCAATTCCTCTCTTGTGCATAGACTGCAGACTTCCTCCAAGCATGAGAATGAGATATGTTATGAGCCCGCACTATTTGATAAAATCTTTCTGGATTGTCGTAATTTCGCAATGAAGTTATTTGTTGTTCTACATCATCTGAATGATGTTTTAGATCAACCAATTTATCAGCTAAAATAGAGTATTGATTCACAACTTCTTTGGCATTTTCTTTCAAAGCTTTGAACCTCATGTCCAAGAATTTGAAGTTACTGTCAATTTTTACTTAGATAGTTCAAGAGTTTATTTCAGAATAACCACGTCTAAATTTTCTTTTTCATGCTGATGAACATTAGCTTTTAAAGAATCAATCTCACTTCAGTAACTTTCCTCATTCAAAAACATGCTTTTGAGGATTTCAAGTAGAACATCAGAAGGACTAGCAAGAAGATTATTTACCATTTCTTCAATGTGCTTGTCTGAGCCTTTTTCTTCTTAATGCTCAGCCATTAAGAAAATATTGGCTTGCTCTTCATCTGAATTTGAGTCTGTTGATGAATTAGAATCACTCCATGATGTAACCATTGCTTTCTTCCTCCGGTTGTCACTTTCCTTCTTTGGAAAATGCTTGTTCTTCTTCTTTTGTGGACAATCCCTTACCAAGTGATATGCATCTCTTTAGGGTTTTGATCATGGATACGCAGCGGAAAAATATAATTTATTCATTAAATACCCTCCAAGGATCACAGGAAGAGAAGCATAACGATGTTAAAGGAAGAATCATGTTACACACCTTAGGGTTTCTCCTGTGATGACTTGTCACGTGAATTGTGTCACGTCTCTATGGTTGATCCACGCCTAGAGGTGAGATATAGATCCTCCAACTCCTTGTGCTAGCTAGGAAGAATTTAAGAGGAAGAAGGGATCAATCAACAATGGAGCACCAAGGTAGCGGCTCCCTTTCATGGCCGACGGGTAGGGGAGCGGTCCCAAGGGGGGTTCGGCCCTTCCTTTGGGACTTGCACTCTCTCCTTGCTTTATTCTCTCCTAATATATCATATAGATGTGTGTGTGTAGAGAAAAATAAGCTAGGAGTGTTCTTTATATAGTCCATCAACTCCTTGCTCTACTACATAAAGAATCCCTCTCCTAATCCTACTCAAATAAGGATTAGTCCCCTTTTGCAAACTAGTCCTAATCATGTCCATACATGGATTAGTTCTCTTTGAAAATTAATACTAATAATGTCTCTATATGAATTAGTCCAACTTGGCAAATCCTAATCATGTCTCTACATGAATTGTCCAACTTGCATACTAGTCCTACTAAGTTAGCAAGTTGTTGCGATTTGATCATTCTATTTAATTAATCATTGATGCGCAATTTAGCGTGCTATTCGCAAGTATACGAATCAAGTAGTATAGAGTGTATTACGACTCAGATTATCGATCCCATAGGGACTTTGCAGGTTTTTCTAGTAATCAGTTTTAACTAACAGAGTGTAAAAGGGAGGAATATTTTAAGAGTTTGTTTAAGTACTGAAAGTAAATAACCGAAACGTAAATATTTTTGTGAGAATTTTCTGAATAATCTTCAGGTTGTAAATCTAGGGTTTGAGATACTAGGTCCCGGGATCCCCTAGGGTTCTTCAGATTTTCGTTCTTTGTTTGACATGAAAACACACAGCAGTCTCGTTATCCGTGCCACGTCCCAATTGTGCAGTATCTTTTCTTTTCCTGCACGTTATCACAATCCTGCAGACTGTCGGATTCCTGTTAAGCTGCCTAAATCTGCAGTCTCGTTCTAAGGCTGCTAGGGTTTCTAACCTGTCCTGATGGCCCGGGTCAGATTCTCTAACAGTTGGTCTCAACGATTTCAGGCTAGTCCTAACTCCCCTTCGCTAGTCGGCCCATCGGGGTAAGGTGCTAAATTCTGTCTTCTCTTCCTAACCCTAACCAGACGTTTTCACCTACCGGATCGGGTCTGTAGCAATTCTGGTTCGGGACTCCGATCATGCATAAACAGTAAAATTCAAAGACATAATAACGAATAAAGCTGCTGATATTAAGATAGTACGATCATGAATTCATAGTCAAAACGTAGAACTAATATCTGGATACGAAACCCTAGGTTCACCGAGAACCTAGGTAAAAGTTTAGCTAGTGAAACTCATAACGTAAATAACACAGTTTTTGAATGAGAGAGAAGAAAAGCAAACGGGTGTCTTGAATCTGGATTCACGTTTCCGTGCTCTCCGGGGATGCTCCGTCTTCTCCTTCGGTTGTGCTGTCTTGTGTTGATTCTGTTCTGATGTCTTCAAAACGAGTCTGGACGAGTCTTTAAATAGTGCTGTTTCCCGAAAACGCTTTTGCCAGAAATTACGAAAACTGCCAACGGTCCACCGTCTTTGACCAAAAAGTCAAACTGGCTGCGTATATACGCAGGGGTTGCGTATATACGCAACCAGAGCCCAACCAACATCCCCCACCACCCTCACTGCCTGCGTATATACGCAGGGCCTGCGTATATACGCAGGACGTGGGGGCTAGGTGGGGCCCACTTGGTCCTCTGGTGGGCCAGGTCTGGTCCCCTGGGTCCCACTCTTCTGCCTGATGCTCCCGGTTTGCCTCTTCGGTGTACTTCTGCTTTTCCGTGTTTCCGTCGTGTCCCGGTCTTGTCAAAATTACCAAAATACCCCTGGGTCAAAACCGCTCCGAATTCTGTCCAATCTTGGCTCTGGCCATAGGAAAACTGCTGACTGAATTTGGGAGACAAAATCTGAACTTGACTCCGGAAACCCGGGCCCGGTGCCAAAATGACCAAAATACCCCTAGGCCAAAACTGTCCCGGAAATCGTCACGAACATAAAATAGTTGCTCCTGACTCTGGACACCGGGAACCGAGACTCCTTACTCGGGCGTGGCCTGACTGGGACCCACACGTGACGGGAGTCGGTTTTTCGGCCGGACTCCGTTTCAGCATTATAACCTGTTTTCGGAAAGCCCTTGACATCTCCGTTCTTTTGCCCCCAGTTTCACTTCAAAATTCCAAGTCAAGCTCAAGATATCGTCAACCGAGCGCGTCCCGGTGATTCTCGGTTTTGGCGTTTTCAGCTTCCTCGGTCGGTTTTCACTGCTCGTTTTTCCTCCAGTCTTTCCGTTTTCCATTCCGCTCTCCCTTGTACCAGTCTCGGTCAGATCCTGCTCCGAGCATTTTCTACACGTTTCCCGAGGCGATCCCGGTTCTGCCTCGGCACGCATCCCAATGCACTTTCCGGACCTGTTCCTGTAAAAACATGAAAAAACCCGCGATCATACCCAATAAAAGTACGAAACATGTAGAAATTCACGAAGAGCAAATAAACGTCTCGTTCCTAAAACCGAGGCTTTCCGAGGGTGAATTCTGGCTAAAACGCGGTTTTCCATCACACATACACATCTTTTCAGGCTATAAAATAACCCCTAGTTGGGCGTTATCAAATACCCCCACACTAACCTTTGCTCGTCCCGAGCAAATTCCAGCAATATACTACCAATGCATACTATCCCGAATCAATCCAGAGCGGTGTAACTGCACTTATTTTTTTTAAAACAGTATTAATATTATAAAAACAGTTTATATATTTTTTCGGTGAGACTGGGCAATGTCTTCAACTCAAACTGAACATCATCAAGTTCTCATATTCCCCTAAATTTCAGAAACTGCAGTGATCGGAAGAACTCGCGGCCAGCCTAGGTTAGGAACAAGCACGAACACCACTTACTTCCGCTTTTGCACGCAAACCGAACGTATCCCTAACGCACACCTTCCGTGCTTTTACTCCGGGTGTAATGTAAATCTGCCGGCTTTGGGACGGTAGGATAAGTCATTTAGAAGCGATGTCCTAAACGTCACAGCACACTCACAAATACCCCAATCTCACACTCCCTCACCGAGATGATAGAAACTGACCCAAATCACCTAAGATTCTACACACTCAATTTCCCCAGTCCCGGTGTAACTGCCGTTCTCGCGGCCACAACTGTGAACGAATATGAAACTGTGATAAAAATTGCCGGCCTGGCGTTTTGAAATAAAATCAATCAAGCACCCTGAATTTTTCTGCCTTTGATACTACTTTTCTTCGTTTTTTTTTCGTTTTCGTTTTCGTTTTTATATATTTTTTTTTTTTTTTTTTTTTTTTTTTGCGGGGCTACACAATAAACAATATAAACCAGGCCAACTCTATGATAAACCAAAAAAACGTGGGGTGGCTGAAAAATACTGAAATAATCTGTAATGACCACCCCCACACTAATTCCGAACCATGTAGTCAATCTGTAAAATATTCGCGCTTTTCCAACCGATCCTCCTCACTCCAAGGATGTCTAAATAGCACAGCGCGTCCTCCAGTAACCCTGTCAACCCAAAGTCCCCCATGTCGTGCGGAAAATTTACGCACTACGGCTCTCCTCCTGTGCTCACGGTGTAATGTCGTGAGTCACCGCCACACCGAAGTGTGCTGCCGTCACTATCTCACCCTTACACACCCTCAAATATAAAAATAAAGCTCATCCACTATCAAATATGACAATTCTGCTCTACCCCAGAAAATCCCCCTCAACTCAACTCCCTCGTGCCATGACGCGTAGGAAAGGTAAAAATACTAACAATGATGCGAGTATCAAAAAACGGCTTCCTAGGTCAAACGGTTACCAAGAAAAGGATTAATGGATCAACGGGGCTCACTAGTGGACCTAAGGCGCGAGACAGGACGTGAGGTCCCCTATGGCCTATCACTCCACCAAATGATGTGGTGACCGTGATGGCGGGTTGACGACTACCTGGTGACGGTGGTCTGGCAGCTAGTCGGATACATTGCTCGGGAGACAGCTCAAAATTTTCAATTTTTTTTTTTTTTTTAATAATTTTTTTTTTTACAATTTTTTTTTTTTTTTAATAAAACGTAATGCAGTTACAACGCCACCACCCCCACACTGGATGGTGCCATGCCCTCATGGTAGTAATCATTAGGCATACAATCTGGATTGGATGAGCTGGCTTGCCTCATCGAATGGGAACAACTGGTAGCATATGCAGAAAAATAAAGCGAGAGACAGAAATTGAACCTGTGCACCCGGAGTCAGTTCTTACAGGTGCGTAATTTCTCGCAGATTCCGGTGGAGCAGGACCGTTGACCGGTCGCCAGAAAATTTCTCGACGGAAGCTGTCAACCTTTCGGGCTCTATGTGCGCTCTTCAAACGTGCAATCCCCGAGCACCATTGTGTTGACAATGTGCTCCCATATGGTCGAGTATACTTCCGTACACCGGGGTCGATTGCTCTATTTGACAGAAAAACCGTTCCTGAAAAATCCCCAACTCGGACGAGTCCCTGTGACGGTCGAGTGTGGCAGAACACACCGGGGTCGATTCTTCAAGATTTTGAAAATCTGCCTTTCCTTCTACGAAATTTTCTAAATTCGCTTCAAACTCCACGGATCTGTGTATGGAGGTAGAGAGAGAAAAATGGGGCAAAAACGTGTTGCTGTCCGAAAAAATTTATATATTTTTTTCTTCTTCTGCCTGCGTATATACGCAACACCTGCGTATATACGCAAACAGGGAACATTTTGAAAAAGTTTTTTTTTTTTTTTTTTCAAAATTCCAGATTTTCGCTGCTGGTTGCGTATACACGCAACCCTGCGTATATACGCAGACAGCAGGTAAATTTTTTTTTTTTTTTTTTTTTTTCAAAATTCTGAAATTTTACCGCTGGCTGCGTATATACGCAGCACCTGCGTATATACGCAGGCAGCAGCAAAATTTCAATTTTTCGATTTTTTTTTTTTCTTTTTTTTAACACAAAATTTTTCCTCTCTCTCTCTCTACCCCCTGTGTGCCTATTATACGCACAGGATGGGCGTAAAATACACACACAAAGTATTTCTATTCCTTTTTATTCTCGTTTTCTGCTCTGCTGTATCTGCACATGCTCAATCCAAAGTCAATACCCACTCATCTTACCTCTCTCAAAATTCAAAACTGACAATAAAACTTGAAATAATTTAAACTAACTTACTACGTTGGGTTGCCTCCCAACCAGCGCTTGTAATTTACGATCGACGGCCCGGCCCAGTTACCTCATGTTTGCTTAAGGGACGTCAAAATCGCCAGGCCTGACGTCCGCTTCCGGGCCGAGATACGGCTTGACCCGGTTTCCGCTCACTCTGCAAGTTGTACTGTCATGCTGATTCTCCAATTCAACTGCCTCCCATGAAAGTACCTCTCTGATGATACACGGTTCTGACCACCGAGATCTCAATTTTCCCGGGAAAAACTGCTTCCGAGAATCGCAGAGACGTATTTCCCGACCTACTTGAAACTGCTTTGGCTGTGCTGAAGTTTGATGGCTCGGGAGTGGTCTAACCTCTCGGGTCGGTGGCTCCTTGAGTGACGGGACCAGGGCCAATTTCTGTCCACCTTTCTCGTCCAGCTGCAAAGTGGTCCGGTTTTCGGCTTGCATGGCCTGCTCCTCCTGGAATCTCTCCTCGTTCTCTCTTTCCACTCTATCAATCTCTTCCCATAGCTCATCCATCTCTTCGTTTTCCCAGCCTTCTTCGACTACCTCCACTACGAAGATGTCTTCATGCTCGTAATAATTCGGTAATTGGAGATTTTTGAAAACGTTGAACTTCACTTTGTCTTCATTGATCTGCATGGTCAGTTCTCCGCTCTTACAGTTTATCATGGCTTCTCCAGTGGCCAAAAACGGTCTGCCCAGAATGAGTGGTACGTCTCCTGCCTCCATGTCCAGAATTACAAAATCTGCCGGAAAAATTAATTCTCCGACTTTCACCAGAATATCTTCAATAACTCCGTAAGCCTGCTTCACGGATCTGTCCGCCATCTGCAGCTTGATTCTGGTGGGCCTGAGTTCACCGATTTTCAAAGTTTTGAAAATCGACAAAGGCATCAGATTGATACTGGCCCCTAGGTCACACAGAGCCTTTCCTGTGTAAGCATTACCTAGGGTCACCGGGATGACAAAACTGCCAGGGTCCTTCCTCTTCCTCGGTAGCCCATTCTTCACACAGTTGCTCACTTCTGCCGTCAGATTTATTGTCTCGAAATCGCTCATACGTTTCCGTCCATACAAAATATCTTTGAGGAACTTGGCATAAGTGGGCATCTTTGCCAACGCCTCCGCAAAGGGTATGTTGATCTTCAGCTGTTTGAAAATCTCGAGAAATCTGGCGTAGTCCTTGCTATCATCCCTCTTTCGTGTCTTCAAAGGATACGGCACCTCCTTGGAGACAGGTACCGTTTCTGCTTCCTTCTCCTTCTGCACTACATCCTGCTCAACCGAGCCCTTCGGCAAGGGGCGGTCGGCTGAGCTGTTATCCTTGCCAAATACTTCACGCTCGATTTCCTTTGATTTTCTGCACGTGCATGGCTAGGATATGGTGGATCCTGTAGTGCTAATCCACTCCGAGTGGTGATGGCATTGATCTGAGCACGTGGATTATTCACTGTATTCGAGGGCAAGTATCCTGGCTGTCTCTCCGTTAGCTGCTGTGCTAACTGTCCAACTTGTACCTCCAAAGCGCGCAGTGACGTTTTGGTCATCTGCACGTCGGCTGTCAGGGCGTCGATGTGCTCGAACCGGGACTCCATGGTCTGGAACATGGACTTGATCTCCTTCATCTGAGCGTCGTACTGCTGTGCAGATGGGCCCGACTGAGCCTGCTGCGTCGGTGCAGCCTGCTGGGCTGGTGGCCTGTGCTGGAACCCCGATGCATAAACTGCTGCGTTCGGGTTTCCGTACCGGAACCCGGGATGGTCTCTCGTACCCGGTCTGTACCGGCTCGGATCCCACTGCTGCTGTACGTAATTGGAATCTTCGTTTCCGAGCCCCTCGATGGCTGTGTCCAAATCTGTTTTTCCTACTGCATCAGTTGAGTAAACTTTCTTGACCAAATCTTGAACGATCTTGGCCAGATTGTCTATCCGGTCGTCTTCCACTGGCTCGGCTCGAGCCGTGATCCTGCGATCGTCAAACAGGCGAGTATCCTGTTTGGCTAATTGCTTCATCAGCTCATAGGCACCGTCCTTGTCCACATGGTACAGAAAATTTCCTCCGGCTTCTCGGTCAATCCTGTCAGCACTCTCCCTGTCTAGGGCATGGTAGAATACCTGCAGGATCTTCGGGTCTCCGAAACCGTGGTTCGGGCATCTTTTCACAAGTCTCATCAATCTGTCCCATGCGTCTACCACCGTCTCTCCCGTCTTCTGTTTGAACGACAAAATCTCGCTTTGTAATTGAATGACCCGGGAGGCGGGGTAAAATTTGGCCAGAAAATTGGTGACACACCCCTCCCATGTAGTGATCGATCTGGGTGGACGGGATTCGAGCCAGTCGTTGGCTACTCCGTACAGGCAGTATGGAAAGAGTATTAGCATGAGCGCCTCGGCTCCAACTCCCTTATACCGGACTTTGTTGCAATAGTCCTCAAACTTCCCGATGAAGTCATTTGGATCTTCGTCAGCTTTGCCATGGAATGGGCAGAGGGTCTGAACAGTCTGGATGGTGGATGGTTTTATGTCGAAGTGTTCTGCGGTGATCTCGGGCACCACAATAGCTCGTTCATGCCCCCCCCCCCCCGTGGGGACTTCGAAATTCTCCACCAACGCCTTCCCAGACCGGTTGTACGTCCTCTGGTTGCTCCGGGCAGCAAGGCCCGCTGTGATCAGATCTTCGATGTACCGAGCCATCTCGGCTGGAGTACGTGTCTCGGGCAGTTCTGGCGTTCTCTCGGAATTGTCGCCCATCCTGCAAAAGTAGAGATCTCAAGAGCAATGAGATAACGAAAAATAAATAAAAAAATAAAATAAAATAAAATAAAAATAAAAACTCTGAAAATTAATTCGGACTACTAAATAAACCCTAAAAAGTCCCCGGCAACGGCGCCAAAAACTTGATGCGCAATTTAGCGTGCTATTCGCAAGTATACGAATCAAGTAGTATAGAGTGTATTACGACTCAGATTATCGATCCCACAGGGACTTTGCAGGTTTTTCTAGTAATCAGTTTTAACTAACAGAGTGTAAAAGGGTGGAATATTTTAAGAGTTTGTTTAAGTACTGAAAGTAAATAACCGAAACGTAAATATTTTTGTGAGAATTTTCTGAATAATCTTTAGGTTGTAAATCTAGGGTTTGAGATACTAGGTCCCGGGATCCCCTAGGGTTCTTCAGATTTTCGTTCTTTGTTTGACATGAAAACACACTGCAGTCTCGTTATCCGTGCCACGTACCAATTGTGCAGTATCTTTTCTTTTCCTGCACGTTATCACAATCCTGCAGACTGTCGGATTCCTGTTAAGCTGCCTAAATCTGCAGTCTCGTTCTAAGGCTGCTAGGGTTTCTAACCTGTCCTGATGGCCCGGGTCAGATTCTCTAACAGTTGGTCTCAACGATTTCAGGCTAGTCCTAACTCCCCTTCGCTAGTCGGCCCATCGGGGTAAGGTGCTAAATTCTGTCTTCTCTTCCTAACCCTAACCAGACGTTTTCACCTACCGGATCGGGTCTGTAGCAATTCTGGTTCGGGACTCCGATCATGCATAAACAGTAAAATTCAAAGACATAATAACGAATAAAGCTGCTGATATTAAGATAGTACGATCATGAATTCATAGTCAAAACGTAGAACTAATATCTGGATACGAAACCCTAGGTTCACCGAGAACCTAGGTAAAAGTTTAGCTAGTGAAACTCATAACGTAAATAACACAGTTTTTGAATGAGAGAGAAGAAAAGCAAACGGGTGTCTTGAATCTGGATTCACGTTTCCGTGCTCTCCGGGGATGCTCCGTCTTCTCCTTCGGTTGTGCTGTCTTGTGTTGATTCTGTTCTGATGTCTTCAAAACGAGTCTGGACGAGTCTTTAAATAGTGCTGTTTCCCGAAAACGCTTTTGCCAGAAATTACGAAAACTGCCAACGGTCCACCGTCTTTGACCAAAAAGTCAAACTGGCTGCGTATATACGCAGGGGTTGCGTATATACGCAACCAGAGCCCAACCAACATCCCCCACCACCCTCACTGCCTGCGTATATACGCAGGGCCTGCGTATATACGCAGGACGTGGGGGCTAGGTGGGGCCCACTTGGTCCTCTGGTGGGCCAGGTCTGGTCCCCTGGGTCCCACTCTTCTGCCTGATGCTCCCGGTTTGCCTCTTCGGTGTACTTCTGCTTTTCCGTGTTTCCGTCGTGTCCCGGTCTTGTCAAAATTACCAAAATACCCCTGGGTCAAAACCGCTCCGAATTCTGTCCAATCTTGGCTCTGGCCATAGGAAAACTGCTGACTGAATTTGGGAGACAAAATCTGAACTTGACTCCGGAAACCCGGGCCCGGTGCCAAAATGACCAAAATACCCCTAGGCCAAAACTGTCCCGGAAATCGTCACGAACATAAAATAGTTGCTCCTGACTCTGGACACCGGGAACCGAGACTCCTTACTCGGGCGTGGCCTGACTGGGACCCACACGTGACGGGAGTCGGTTTTTCGGCCGGACTCCGTTTCAGCATTATAACCTGTTTTCGGAAAGCCCTTGACATCTCCGTTCTTTTGCCCCCAGTTTCACTTCAAAATTCCAAGTCAAGCTCAAGATATCGTCAACCGAGCGCGTCCCGGTGATTCTCGGTTTTGGCGTTTTCAGCTTCCTCGGTCGGTTTTCACTGCTCGTTTTTCCTCCAGTCTTTCCGTTTTCCATTCCGCTCTCCCTTGTACCAGTCTCGGTCAGATCCTGCTCCGAGCATTTTCTACACGTTTCCCGAGGCGATCCCGGTTCTGCCTCGACACGCATCCCAATGCACTTTCCGGACCTGTTCCTGTAAAAACATGAAAAAACCCGCGATCATACCCAATAAAAGTACGAAACATGCAGAAATTCACGAAGAGCAAATAAACGTCTCGTTCCTAAAACCGAGGCTTTCCAAGGGTGAATTCTGGCTAAAACGCGGTTTTCCATCACACATACACATCTTTTCAGGCTATAAAATAACCCCTATTTGGGCGTTATCAATCATATTAATTAATTAATTCCCAAGTCTAGTTCACCCCTATATGGCGTGTGACCCCATAGGTTCTATTTAGTTGGTAGTAACCACTTACTAATATGGAGCGGGCTCTAGCAAGATATCCATTCTAGCCAACAAATAGAATAGTCATCATGACAAACCTCGTGCAAGTAATTGTCTCATCCCTTTTTCCCTATATCCGGATTAGACACGAGACATACAAGTCACACTCGTATATCCAATCCATAGTTTCTCAATCCTGGGAATAGCCTTATTCGTGCAAATAACATCAATATCCCATATTGATTTATTTGAGTCTGGCCATGCATTTTATAAGCACTATCCCTCGAGTGGAATAGGATATTTTCTCCAGTTATGTGGGAGGGACAAATTCTATCTACGTCTACTACTATCTCTAACATTGCTTCTTATTTTATCCAGTACACTCCTTTATAGCTACCCAACTACGGTGTAGCGTTTCACGCTACCAAGATCACAATAATCCACAACTAGACAATCTAGTGACTTCAAGTCTAAGGATGACAATACCATTGCACTGCAAGAAGCACTTGTGACTTTACATAAGTTGTATGTAGCCTTCTCGGAGATGGGTCAATGCAGTATGCCATTACTCCTAATGCATAACCATGTGTTGGATCATGATATCTCCATATCAATCCAACCCCATACTAGTGTATAAATGATTGTCCTATTAATCATTATAACGGACTAGGGATATTTAAGAATATAACACTTATATTCTAAGGACTTCATTCATGTTAAAAGATCTCTATATCGATAACATAATGAATTGTAAATCCATAAATGTCACAATTAATTTATTGCCTCTAGGGCACAATTCCAACAGTCTCCCACTTGCACTAGAGTCAATCTCATGCATCATATGCCTATTGATCTAGCGCGGTCCTCCACACTTATGCTGCGTAGGGGCGAGACATCTGGTGGTACCTTGTAAATATTCACATCTCCTCCATCAACAATTTGATTGAGATTAAATATTCTGAGTAAATGCATCTTATGCATTAATTTACCCAGTCCTGTTAGAATCAATGACTGAATCTTGTCTGGAACCTTTCGGCTCACAGTCCCTCCCACTAGGGCAAAACATAAAACTCGACTTATAATTCGAAATCCTCTTTGTCATATTTGAAGTTCACATCACTATAACCCCTTACAGCAAACTCTTCCTATCCTCCACATATCAATAATTCATCCTTAGTGCTTCTCAAGTACAAAAGGATAATCTTGATAATTTATCCAGTGACTATCACTCGGATTTGGCTGGTATCTTTGTGTTATACCATATGACACTTCTGGCCTAGTACATAATATGGCGTATCTCGTGAATCTTATTCATACGGTCCATTCCCAATCTAATTGGAAAGAAAACTTGTCTTCCAAAGACTAATTCCATGTGACATAGGTGAGAATCCTTATTCTTTCCATGTTGAACCATTTCAACACCTTTGTCATTTTATGTACTATGACTTAAGCTATACAACCATCTTGATCTATCTCGATAGATGTTCATGGGTTTGCTTTGCCTAAGTCAATCATTGAAGATTAATTCCCTAGTCTATCTTGTAAGATTGCCAAGTAGGGACGTCATCCCCAATGATTAGTATGTCGCCACATACAAAACCAGAAACATAACTATGCTCCCACTAACCTTCTTGTAAACACAAGCTTCATCTTCAATTATGATGGAACCAAACTCCTTTGATTGAATCATCAATTTGAAGAATCCAACTTCAAGCAGCTTGACTCAATCTATAGACAGATTGCTACAAGCAAGATGCGAATGGATTTAAGCATCACAACTAAAGATTTCGTCATAGTCTATACTTTGAACTCACAGGAAATCCTTACCCAACCAATTGTCCCTTAAAGGTAATCGTATTACCATCCATGTTGGTTTCATCATAACCCACTTGCACCTTTTAGGTGGTTCCATCAAATTCCATACTTTGTTGGTATACATGGATTCCATTTTGTATCCCATGGCTCCTAGCAATTTCTGAGAGTATGGCCCACACGTGGCCATCTCATAGGTTGTAGGCTCATCTTTATGAGCAATATATCACGGGTTATGATAAATCCTTATTTCTCTAGTCCCTCGATATATCCTACCTAACCTACGAGGTTCTTTTGTTATCTGAGTAGGTTGCTCCACAATACCTTGTGGTCCTCCTCATGTTCCATCAAAGGATCAATGTTATGTTGTGGTTCTTGAACTTCTTCAAGTTCTACTGTCCTCCCACTGTTTCTTTTAGAGACATTCACTACCTAGAAACATTGTGGTTCGGGCAACAAACAGTTTGTCCTTGATTGGGTTGTAGAAATAATATCCTTTTTCAGGATATCCCATAAAACATTTATCCGACTTGGGTCCAAGTTATTTGCAAACTCTTTTACATAAACTTCATAACCCCAAATATTTATGAATGACATACTATGACACTTCCTAGTTCATATCTCATATGGTGTTTTTCATAATCCGTTTTTGATGGCACAAGGTTAAGGGGGAGATTTGATGTAATTAGAACATAGCCCCAAAAGTAAACTGAAAGTTCTGTTTGACTCATCATGGACCGAACCATGTCCTACAAGGTCCCAACTCTCCTCTTAGACATGCCAAACCCATGTGGCATGCTAGGTGGAGCGAGTTTTGGTTCATATTCAACACTCCCATAAATTCTTGTCAAACTCTTGGCTCAAATACTCTCCTTTACGATCCAATCGTAGAGCCCTAATACTTTTTCCAAGCTGGTTCTCTACTTCATTCCTGATTTCTTTGAACAATTCAAATGGTTCTGATTTGTCTCTTCATAAGATGCACAAATCCATATTTCTCTGATCCCATCAGTAAATATGATGAAGTACTGAAAACCATCTTTATCAATTGTGCTTAGCGGACTTCATACATCAATATTTATGATTCCCAAAAGATCATATCTTTGCCTAATAAGTCTCACATGTCTTATATGATTCAATAATCAAATGAGTTCCATAAATCCATCCTCATGGAGTTCTAGATATGTATCTCTTATTAATGAGGCCTAAAAGATAACGCTAAAGATAAGTGAAGTTCAGATCATTATATGCAAACCTCTAGGTATTAATGTTATAGATGAAATTATCATGATCAAGGATATACAATCCAATTAGACAAAATTGCATTACAATAATGCATATCAGAATAAATGGAACAACATTTGTCCGTTATTATGATAGAGAGTTCTCTTGTCCAAACAAGAAACTATGATAATGATCCTACTCATAGCAGGGACATAATCACTTTTTTTTAATTCATGAAAAATTTCATAACGATAGAAATAATTCCCTACGGAAAATTCAGCAACTCCTTGCTTCATTGCCCCACGTGTAGGATTATTTCTTCCTTATCCAATTGTCTTCATCTCTTGAGATCGTCCACATTTCTATAAATGTGAGATGCTCATCTAGTATCATATACTCATGATGATGGGATAGACACATTGATTTCTATAAAAAAAAATACCCAAATCGGAATTCATAATTCCTTTATTATTTACTTCCAAGTACTTTGGGTAGTTTCTCTTCCTCAACACCACCTATGGGATTTTAAGGCAACTTGGTTTGAGCAACAAACTAGCTTTACACCCATGTGGTTGGTACAAACCTTTTGCCCTTACCCATGCCATTAACTATTAACAGTTTTGCCTTTGCCCCTTTTGTTTACTGATTCTCAATCATATTCTGTTCTTCACCTTTTGAACAAAACTATAATTGCATCAAATGCAATTCGTGTTCCACTCGGGTGAATAACTTTTATTCTTTATCTATCTCGTAGATAACACCCAAAATCAAAGCTTTCAATCCTATTGAAATAACTTAGTTGTGTTTTACCTCTTGTTTTTGCAGTCACACACTACTAACTAGTGTCGTCCCGTCATATCTTGATGAATCAAGTCGCCCTGCTTTGGCACACACAAGCTTGATTAATCTCGATCATGACGAGTGCTAAGCAAGAGAACGTAACGTTGAGCAACACTTAAAACCTTTCATGTCTAGCTCGCTATTTGAAAGAGATTCTTTCAATGTATGACCATATCATACGCCTCCTTGTTCTCATCTTGCGTCCAAAGCTCAGAGTTCATGGCAGCTAACATGAGGCAATTCACATCCAAAGAACCATTCTTCGATGTTCCTTCCATTAGGTTTTAATGTGTTTTGGTAGTTGGTGGGAAGAGAGTTTTATGTTCTACGATTTACAACAATTTCCTATTATTTGAGAACAATTCTCGATTTTTATACTAGTCTAGAAGATAGATAAAGTCGTGGTTTTTTTGTTTAATGCCATGGGTATCCAACACAATAGGATTATGCAAAGTATTGTGACGTAAAACTATATTTAACAACGATTTAAATTGTTAAACATAGCTCCCACTATTTTACTACGTATTAATAACCCTCAAGATATTAATGCGGAAAATATCCTTATATTTTCTAGTGGGCCAAGATCCATGTTTCATCTCCTTATGAGCTTTCTTTCGCAAGTCACCCATAACTTGACTACTTTAGGTAGGAACAATTCCAATTGCATCCCTTAAGCAACTCTTAGTTCAATTGGGCAAATAACTCCTTATTTATCCATCCGCATGGATAATACGAATTGATTGTCTCTAGGTTTTAATCCTATTAAACACCTAGTTGCGCCCAACCTCTTACTTAAACAATTTGCACACTAGGTGTGCCATCGCACCACATCATTATTGACCAAGTCCCCATGCTTTGGCACGCACGATCTTGGGAAAACATAATGATGATGAGAGTTTAAATAACGAGAAGACAAAAACGCAATACTTTAATTTTTGAGAGATTTTCAAATTCAATATTAATTGTTTTTGTTGATCCATACCAACTAATCTATCTATTTGAGTTTGGGAAATAATAGATCCGGGTTGTATAATTATCTTATTATCCTAATTGCATGCATCATCCATACACCAATCACAAAATAATAAGACAATAAAATAAACAACCACAAAACAAAATAAAACGTGATGTGGATATGGCCTTTTTCTAGAGTAAGATAAATCCAATCCAATGGAATTATCTATGAACCCTAAAAGAAAACACATCTCCATCCGTCCTCATCTTTTGGTCCATCCTTCATAGTCATGTGGAATGCTCCATGCTCCATCTTTTGTGTCTTCTTTTGGTTTTGGGCTTTTTTTTTCTTCAATCTTGGCTAAAAATCTATTCTATTTGGCACTAGCTAACAAATATACTAAATAAAATAAATCTCATAAGTTGAGAAAAAAAATGGCTCGCATGCCATAAAACCCTAATTAATTATTACAACAAATTGATCAGCTCGCAGGCCGTAAACCAAACCACAAAATTAAAGAATCACACTAAACCACATCCTAAGGCCATATCCAATCACCATGCGATTTAAACATAAGCAGTTAAAATCCAATTTTAACGCGCTTGGTCAATTTTAATTGATTTTAGGAATTTTCTAGGGTTAAACGGTCCAAGGGGCCCAACAATCCAATTGCCCGAACCCCAAAGAGGACAGCCAAGGCCTTGGGCCGGCCGGCCCCTAGCCCACACAGCTAGGCCGTGGGCTAGGGCTTCCCCGACCCTTAGGCCGTCCCTTAATTGGGTGGCAAGCAAGGAGGGGCGGTCCCCTTGGGGGGCCGAACCTTCCATGGGAGTTTTTTCCAAAACAACTCCCTTGCTTGGTGCCCAAGTTTGGTTGTTTCCTTGTTTAAAAGAACTCCTTCTTTCAATAGGATGCCCAAAATCTAGATCTAAGATCATAAAATTTCTCAAACTTACTAATTCATGCATCCAATGCAAAAACTAGGTCTTGTTTTGATTGATTATTGACAAATTGTATCACATTCTTGATTTGTCTTGTTTTACGCGATAAAAAAAAAATTTAAAGTGTAAAACTATCGAAACGTAACACATAAACCACGTTTATGCTCTACGACCTGTGGCTCTAATACCATTGTAGGGTTTTGATCATGGATACGCAGTGGAAAAATATAATTTATCCATTCAATACCCTCCAAGGATCACTTGAAGAGAAGCATGACGATGGTAAAGAAAGAATCATGTTACACACCTTAGGGTTTCTACTGTGATGACTTGTCACGTGAATTGTATCACATCTCTACAGTTGATCCACTCCTAGAGGTGAGATCCAGATCCTCCAACTCCTTGTGCTAGCAAGGAAGAATGGAAGAGGAAGAAGGGATCAATCAACAATGGAGCACCAAGGTGACGGCTCCAATTCATGGCCGACGGGTAGGGGGGCGGTCCCAATGGGGGTTCGGCCCTTCCTTTGGGACTTGCTCTCTCTCCTACTCTATCATATAGATGTGTGTGTGTAGAGAAAAATAAGCTAGGAGTGTTCTTTATATAGTCCAACAACTCCTTGTTCTACTACATAAAGAATCCCTCTCCAAATCCTACTCAAATAAGGATTAGTCCCATTTTTCAAACTTGTCCAAATCATTTCCATACGTGGATGAGTTCTCTTTGAAAATGAATACTAATCATGTCTCTACATGAATTTGTCAAACTTTCATATTAATCCTAATAAGCTAGCAAGTAGTTGCAATTTGATCCTTCTAATTCATTAATCATATTAATTAATTAATTTCCAAGTCTAATTCACCCCTATATGGCGTGTGACCCCATAGGTTCTATTTAGTTGGTAGTAACCACTTACTAATATGGAGCGGTCTCTAGCAAGACATCCATTCTAGCCAACAAATAGATTAGTCATCATGACAAACCTTGTGCAAGTAATTGTCTCATCCATTAGTCCCCATATCCGGATTGGACACGAGACATACAAGTCACACTCGTATATCCAATCCATAGTTTGTCGATCCTGGGAATAGCCTTATTCGTGCAAATAACATCAATATCCCATATTGATTTATTTGAGTCTGGCCAGACATTTCATAAGAACTTTCCCTCGAGTGGCCTAGGATATTTTCTCCCGTTATGTGGGAGGGACAAATTCTATCTACGTCTACTACGATCTCTAAGCTTGCTTCTTATTGTATCCAGTACACGCCTTTATAGCTACCAAGTTACGGTGTAGCGTTTGACGCTACCAAGATCACAATAATCCACAACTAGACAATCTAGTGACCTCAAGTCTAAGGATGACAATATCATTGCACTGCCAGAAGCACTTGTGAGTTTACATGAGTTGTATGTAGCCTTCTCGGACATGGGTCAATCCAGTATGCCATTACTCCTAATGCATACCCACGTGTTGGATCATGATATCTCCATATCAATCCAACCGCATACTAGTCTATAGATGATTGTCCTATTAATCATTATAATCGACTAGGGATATTTAAGAATATAACACTTATATTATAAGGACTTCATTCATGTTAACATATCTCTATATCGATAACATAATGCATCGTAAATCCATAAATGTCACAATTAATTGATTGCCTCTAGGGCACAATTCCAACAGTCTCCCCCTTGCACTAGAGTCAATCTCATGCACCATATGCCTATTGATCTAGTGTGGTCCTCCACGCTTATGCTACGTAAGGGCGAGACATCTGCTGGTACCTTGCAAATACACACATCTCCTTCATCAAAAATTTGATTGAGATTGAATATTTTGAGTAAATGCATCTTATGCATTAATTTACTCAGTCTTGTTAGAATAAGTGATTGAATCTTGCCTGGAACCTTTCGGCTCGCTGTCCCTCCCACTAGGGCAAAACATAAAACTCGACTTATAATCCGAAATCCTCTTTGTCAGATTTGAAATTCGCAAACTCTTTCTATCCTCCACATATCAATAATTCATCCTTAGTGTTTCTCAAGTACTAAAGGATAATCTTGAAAATTTATCTTGTGACTATCACTCGGATTTGACTGGTATCTTTGTGTCATACCATATGACACTTCTGGCCTAGTACATAATATGGCCTATCTCGTGAATCTTATTCATATGGTCCATTCCCAATCGAATTGGAAAGACAATTAGTCTTCCAAAGACAAATTCCATGTGACATGGGTAAGAATCCTTATTCTTTTCATGTAGAACCATTTCAACACCTTTGTCATTTTATGTACTATGACTTAAGCTATACAACAATCTTGATCTATCTCGATAGATGTTCATGGTTTTGCTTTGCCTAAGTCTATCATTGAAGATAAATTCCCTAGTCAATCTACGTAATATTGCCAAGTAGGGACGTCATCCCCAATGATGACGTCCCTACTTGTCTATTGTCTATACTATAGATTAATTTAAGCATCACAACTGGGATAGATTTCGTCATAGTCTATACTATGAACTCACTGGAAATCCTTACCCAACCAATTTTCCCTTAAAGGTAATCGTATTACCGTCCATGTTGGTTTCCTCATAACCCACTTGCACCTTTTAGGTGGTTCCACCAAAGTCCATACTTTGTTGGTATACATGGATTCCATTTTGTATCCCTTGGCTCCTAGCCATTTCTGAGAGTATGGCCCACACGTGGCCATCTCATAGGTTGTAGACTCATCTTTATGAGCAATATATCACGGGTTATGAGAAATCCTTATTTCTCTAGTCTCTCGATATATCCTATCTAACCTACGAGGTTCTTGTGTTATCAGAGTAGGTTGCTCCACAACACCTTGTGGTCCTCCTCATGTTCCATCAAAGGATCAATGTTCTGTTGTGGTTCTTGAACTTCTTTAAGTTCTACTCTCCTTGCACTGTTTCTTTTAGAGACATTCTCTACCTATAAACACTGTGGTTCGAGCAACAAACAGTTTGTTCTCGATTGGGTTGTAGAAATAATATCCTTTCTGAGGATATACCACAAAACATTTATCCGACTTGGGTACGAGTTTATTTGTAAACTCTTTTACATAAACTTCATATCCCCAAATCTTTATGAATGACATACTAGGACACATCCTAGTTCATATCTCATATGGTGTTTTTCATAATCCGTTTTTGATGACACATGGTTAAGGGCGAAATTTGCTGTAATTAGAACATAGCCCAAAAAGTAAATTGGAAGTTCTGTTGTACTCATCATGGACCAAACCGTGTCCTACAAGGTCCGAACTCTCTTCTTAGACACGCCAAACCCATGTGGCGTGCTAGGTGGAGCGAGTTTTGGATCATATCCAACACTCCCATAAATTCTTGTCAAACTCTTGGCTCAAATAATCTCCTCTACGATCCAATCGTAGAGCCCTAATACTTTTGCCAAGCTGGTTCTCTACTTCATTCCTGATTTATTTGAACAATTCAAAGGATTCTTATTTGTCTCTTCATAAGATACACAAATCCATATTTCTCCCATTAGTAAACATGAAGAAGTACTGAAAACCATCTTTAGCATTTGTGCTTAGCGGACTTCAAACATCAATATGTATGATTCCAAAAAGATCATATCTTTGCCTAATAAGTCTTACATGTCTTATATGATTCTATTATCAAATGAGTTCCAGAAATCCATCCTCATGGAGTTCTAGATATGTATCTCTTATTTATGAGGCCTAAACGCTAACGCTAAAGATAAGTGAAGTTCATATCATTATAGGCAAACCTCTTGGTATTAATTTTAAAGATGAAATTATCATGATCAAGGATATACAATCCAATTGGACAAAATTGCATTACAATAATGCATATCAGAATAAATGGAACAAGATTTGTCCTTTATTATGATAGAGAGTTTTCTTGTCCAAACAAGAAACTATGATAATGATCCTACTCATATCAGGGACATAATCACTTTTGTTTAATTTATGGTAGAAATAATTCCCTACGGAAAATTCATCAACTCCTTGCTTCATTGCCCCACGTGTAGGATTATTTCTTCCTTATCCAATTGTCTTCATCTCTTGAGATCCTCAACATTTCTATAAATGTGAGATCCTCATCTAGTATCATATAGTCATTATGATGGGATAGACACATTGATTTCTATAAAAAAAATACCCAAATCAGAATTCATAATTCCTTTATTATTTACTTCCAGGTACTTTGGTTCGTTTCTCTTCCTCAACACCACCTATGAGGTTTTAGGGCAACTTGGTTTTAGCAACAAACTTGCTTTATACCCATGTAGTTGGTGCAAACCTTTTGCCCTTACTTTAATAACCCGGGATCTCGGTTCAGGGTTAACGCGACAATCGATAACCAAAAGTAGATTATTACATATTAAATTTACATTTCGGTTAAAGTACATAACAAAATTTCGATAATAAGTACAATCTAAAACAAATCGTGTGTTATCTACTAAGTGATCAGACTTAAGCTAAAATTCTTCGTCTCGATCCGCGTTCCCGTTCCCCAAACTTGATTGACGACCTGCGGTTTTAAAATGGCAAAAGCCGACGCAGTTTTGAAGAAATGATTAGTAAAAACTGAGTAAATACATACAACGACATGTAAAGCAACAAGTGGCACGAAAGCATGAGTTGAAACAAATCAGAAGATTTAAAAAGTAAAACTATCATGTTGGAGAATTTTGAACAACTGGAAGTAACCGAGTAACAAAAACCTCTCAATTTAATAACATTGAGAAATCACGAGTAGTTGGTAACATATCTAGAGTAAACAAGTTCATTTGAACTGATAACGATAGTAGTTCTTGAGTAGCCAAGATTTAAAATTTATTTCAATCGATTAGGGCATATCAAGAGCCACAAACAACATCAATAAAGTAGTCAATTTTTAATGTCGACTTCAATCAACAGTTTAATTTAGCTGAGGCGTGTTCAGAGCCACCAGCAGGATCGAAGTAAACAGAGGGATAACGAAATAATCACTAAGGGTTCCTTCTAGGGTCTACCAAACCCTATTTTACCCGAGCGTTAAGGAAGCCCATTCGTCAACCTCGCTCACAACATTAGCTAAAAGACCTTAAGTGTCGACACCTCTATATCGTAGTGACCCTTACAAATATAAGTAGCACTCTATAGCTCTATAAACCCCTTGGCCTCAATATCTTGATACATTTTGTCTCATCGGGGGCAGATTTGTGACATTAACGTTCTATCCAATAATCAGAAGCATTGCTTCAATGGTCTTAGCCATAGGAAAATGGAGCATCGCTTGGCACCTCCCATTAATAACAGTACTCTGTAATCGTCCTAAGTCTATTTGAGATATTTTATTTCTTCTCTTTCACATAAACGGAATCAGAATATCAACATTTCACAAGTAATTTCCGAGATTTCTCAAAGGAGCTGAATAAAATAGTTTAACAACATTCAAGTGGAGAACGTGCATTCTCATACTTTTTCATATAACAAGCATTCATTTGAAACATCGAACACAAACACACATTTTGATATGAAAAGGTCGTACATATGTACTTACCACTGAGATGAAGCACAATCAAAAGCAGTAAACTAAGCCTAGCACTCCGACGACAACCGCTCTTCTCCTACGGGGTCGATGTCTACAATCACACATATGACGTACTCGTTATAACCAGTTTACACATGCATAATAAAAATGCAAACCTACATGTATATAGTCCTAAATTTCACTAATGAACATATAATGATGTTTAATTATCAAAACAAGTCCAACAAAACACCTAAAAGTTAAAAAATTCAAGTTTTCTAAAAAATGTGAAACTACAATTCTGGACAGAAATGTAGCTCTGACTTTGGAGCCATATTTACAATATCAAATCATCTCCTAAAATTTTGAAATTAATGTATTATGAACCTACATGTGTCTAATTTCAGAAATACCAAGAAAATCATGCATAGCTATTATAAAACTCAAGTTACAAAAGTAACAAACACTGCTATGCAGAGACAAGTTTGGAAGAAAGTTTCAACTTTGAAGAACAATTACTAATACTTGGAGAATAGGAAAAATGCCCATATTCTCTAGAATGAATCTCTTATGTGTCTAGTTTCATCACAAGAAAGATTTGGTGCCACAATTTTCTGGAAATGAGAGTTTAAACAAAAATGGTAAAACTTGTTAAATAAAAGAGTTTTAGAAAACATGCAACTTAGAATGAGCATATCTACCTAACTAAAATGGCCACGGAGTTGAATTATCTTTCAACATGACCCTCTCTGAGTCTAGTTTCAGAATATCAAAGAGTTAAAAATTCTACAGAGACAAAATTTAGAGATAATATACGTTTTTCACAAGCTGGTCAGATTGTGAAAATGTGCAATTTTCACGTAGAGCACTTAAAACATGATAAAATCAATTATATGACACATGAAACTTATGGAGACTTGATTTTCACCCAAAATTACATCATTTTAGGCATTAAGTAAGACCTTTACATGCTCTTGACACAAATGATCAAAACCCTCTTTGATAACAATGCAAGAAATATGACATTCACAACATGCATGTGGGTTCTAGTGTGGGTTTCATGAAATAGTCAAATTTTTGGAGTTCAACTCTTGATCAAACCATGAAAATGAAGAATCAAGGATAGAAATGAAGAAATATAAGATGGAATTCCATCAATCAAAGCTAAATATAGACATGCATATATGATTTCAAGACTAGAAGAAAAGTTATCCCAAGATTCAAGAAGATGGTGGATGAAAGAGTGAAATTGACTTTGAATCCTTGAGTGGAATGATGAAAGAACTCCCCTCCATGATGATGCTAAGCTTAGACTCAAGTTTTTCATGATCTGGAGACTAAGAAATGAAGTTTTGGTGGAGTTTTGTGGAGGTCAAGCTCCAAAAACGGGAATGGAGTTTGAGGAGAGATGAGAGAGCTCCTTTGAGTGTTCTTGAAGAGAAAAAAGATGTGAAAAATGAGAGGTGTAGATAAAGAGTGATGTAGATGATGAAGTGTTGATTCAATAAGATAATATCCATTCATATATAAATTGACTAGCTAGAATCTCTTATTTTAATGGGATTAACTAAAGTAGTTGAGGAAGAAATTGGGATGTAAATATTAAATAGAATAGTTGATGGGTGAGGATGAAATATGAAAGTCAAGTGTGGATGGTGATTGAGGTGAAAATTAAAAGTCTCCCAACAATTAGTTGGGGTATAAATTAGAATAAAAATAAAATAAGGGTTGATGTGCATATATTAGAAATTTAGGGTAATCACAAAATTTCATAGGTAAGAGGGGTACAAATGAGAAATGCCAATAATTAAGGGGTGATAATATCAATTACATGAGTTGATGGATGGGGTTGAAGCAATAAAACAAAGAATAAAGGGGGTGGAAATGTAATTTTTAGATACTAACTATCACATACAAGTTAATTTTCAAAAATTACAAAATCGCCAAATAATTTCAAATAATCCACTTTGTAAATAAATGTCAAAATCTATTTTTTTTTTAAAAAAATTACAAGTATCTCCCACGTATACAAAATGAGTTTCCTATCGTATTATCCAAGTTTTCAAAACTACAAAATAAGCCCAAAATAGAAAATATATATCATCATAGATGTCAAATGACACACTTATATTCTAAACTAAGAAGAAGTCAAGGACAATTTTGAAATGTAAATTTCTTAAAATTCTCAAATATAATTTCGAAATTACTAAATAACCTCAACTAAAATACGGGGTATTACATTATATCCCCCTTAAAATGAAGCTTCGTCCCCGAAGCTTAAGAAATTTTTTGACTGAAATTACGAACATACTTCAAGAGAATGCAAGTAATGCACATGAAGCTTGTATGCAATGCTAATACACATGCATCACTTTAATTAATGGGAATCACCGCTCTTGGTCGGTTACATCCCCATTCACTCGTACCATACTAGAGATTCAAATACTATGAGCTCAAGCAAAAGGTTGGAACCAAATTTTGAAAAGTCTAGTCTTGAAATATATTAGAGACAATATACTTTGATCGAAACTAACTTATCATTTTGCTTTGCTCATCCGCATAAAAAATATTGTCTTACCTGTATAGGGTTAGATAAACCAATCACCTCAAGTGTTCCACGCATACGAGGGGGAAAAGAACACTATGTGTCGTCACACAACGGGTCTCTCCATCACAACTCACATGTGTTTCAAATGTTCCAACTTAGTCTACACAGCGGGTACAACTCATAGTACCGTCGTACTAAGAGTCACGCCAGCGAACTGCTAAACAAAGTGGTTCATATCACTTGGCATTTGGTATATCTACACGCCAACAATTTTCTGAAACCTTCTTTTTTTTAAAATAGTTTATTTTCAAAACTTTCTAACTTTAGAAATGACCATGTCAAATTAACTCAAGCTGAAACAAAACATAGTATTATCTTAAAATTCGCACTGAAAGGTATGAAAGGAATGGTCTCAAGGTCTTCTAAGTCGAAACGTCGATACTCTAATGTCGACAAAGTAACCTAACCAATAAGGGAACGTGCATACACATCACACGACAATCACAAATAATTTCTATATAGTAAGAAACATGCTCATAGGATAACAAACATATAAATAAGCAAGTCGTTTTCGCATTGATCACATATCATTTAGCAGTTAACAGTCACTTAACAAGTAAGGTACAAATCTAGTTCAGGAATACTTAAGTACCCAAACTCCCCGACGGCTTGATTACTTCATTTCTTCCCAAATTGAGTCATCCTAGTCAATTTTAAATTTCTAGAACGTTTTATTTTTCTTATTCTCTAAAAATGAAAATCGAAAAGTCACTTTAATCGGAGAACCGATGCTCTGATACCAGCTTTAACAACCCGGGATCTCGGTTCAGGGTTAACACGAAAATCGATAACCAAAAGTAGATTATTACCATTTAAATTTACATTTCTGTTAAAGTACATAACAAAATTTCGATAATAAGTACAATTTAAAACAAATCGTGTGTGATCTACTAAGTGATCTGACTTAAGCTAAACTTCTTCGTCTTGATCCGCGTTCCCGTTCTCCAAACTTGATTGACGACCTGCGGTTTTAAAATGGAAAAAGCCCACGCAGTTTTGAAGAAATGATCAGTAAAAACTGAGTAAATACCTACAACGACATGTAAAGCAACAAGTGGCACGGAAGCATGAGTTGAAACAAATCAGAAGATTTAAAAAGTAAAACTATCATGTTGGAGAATTTTGAACAACTGGAAGTAACCGAGTAACAAAAACCTCTCAATTTAATAACATTGAGAAATCACGAGTAGTTGGTAACATATCCAGAGTAAACAAGTTCATTTGAACTGATAACGATAGTAGTTCATGAGTAGCCAAGATTTACAATTTATTTCAATCGATTAGGGCATATCAAGAGCCAGAAACAACATCAATAAAGTAGTCAATTTTTAATTTCGACTTCAATCAGCAGTTTAATTTAGCTAAGGCGTGTCCAGAGCCACCAGCAGGAACGATGTAAACAGAGGGATCACGAAATAATCACTAAGGGTTCGTTCTAGGGTCTATCAAACCCTATTTCACCCGAGCGTTAAGGGAGCCCATTCGTCAACCCCGCTCACAATATTAGCTAAAAGGCCTTAAGTGTCGACACCCCTATACCGTAGTGACCCTTACAAGTATAAGTAGCACTCTATAGCTCTAGAAACCCCTTGGCCTCAATATCTTGATACATTTGGGCTCATCGGGGGCGGATTTGTGAACATTAACGTTCTATCCAATAATAAGAAGCATTGCTTCAATGGTCTTAGCCATAAGAAAATGGAGCATCGCTTGGCACCTCCCATTAATAACAGTACTGTGTACATCGTCCTAAGTCTATTAGAGGTATTTTATTCTTCTCTTTCACATAAAATGAATCAAAATATCAATATTTCACAAGTAATTTCCGAGATTTCTTAAAGGAGCTGAATAAAATAGTTTAACAACATTCGAGTGGAGAACGTGCATTCTCATACTTTTTCATATAAGAAGCATTCATTTGAAACATCAAACACAAACACACATTTTGATATGAAAAGGTCGTACATATGTACTTACCACTGAGATGAAGCACAATCAAAAGCAAGAAACTAAGCCTAGTTCTCCGACGACAACCGCTCTGTCCTACGGGGTCGATGTCTGCAATGACACGTATGACGTACTCTTATAACCAATTTACACATGCACAATAAAAATGCAAACCTAGATGTATATAGTCCTAAATTTCACTAATTCACATATAATGATGTTTAATTATCAAAACAAGTCCAACAAAACACCTAAAAGTTCAAAAATTCAATTTTTCTAAAAAATGTGAAACTACAATTCTGTACCGAGTTGTAGCTCTGACTTTGGAGCCATATTTACCATATCAAATCATCTCCTAAAATTTTTAAATTAATGTATTATGAACCTACATGTGCTAATTTCAGAAACACCAAGAATCATGCATAGCTATAATAAAACTCAAGTTACAAAATAACAAACAATGCTATGCAGAGACAAGTTTGGAAGAAAGTTTCAACTTTGAAGAACAATTACTACTACTTGGAGAATAGGAAAAATGCCCATATTCTCCAGAATGAATCCCTTATGTGTCTAGTTTCATCACAAGAAATATTTGGTGCCATAAGTTTATGGAAATGGGAGTTTTAACAAAAATGGTAAAACTTGTCAAAAAAACAGAGTTTCAGAAAACATGCAACTTAGAATGAGCATATCTCCCTAACCAAAAAGGCCATGGAGTTGAATTTGTTGTTTCAAAATGACCCTCTCTGAGTTTATTTTCAGAATATCAAAGAGTTAAAAATTCTAAAGAGACAAAATTAAGAGATAATATACATTTTTCACAAGCTGGTCAGGTTGTAAAAATGTGCAATTTTCACCTAGAGCACTTAAAACATGATCAAATCAATTATATGACACATGCAACTTATGGAGACTTGATTTTCACCCAAAATTACATTATTTTAGGAATTAAGTAAGACCTTTACATGCTCTTGACACAAATGATCAAAACCCTCTTGGGTAACAATGCAAGGAAGATGACATTCACAACATGCATGTGGGTTCTAGTGTGGGTTTCATGAAATAGTCAAATTTTTTTAGTTCAACTCTTGATCAAACCATGAAAATGAAGAATCAAGGATAGAAATGACGAAATCTAAGATGGAATTCCATCAATCAAAGCTAAACATAGACATACATATATGATTTAAAGACTAGAAGAAAAGTTACCCCAAGATTAAAGAAGATGGTGGATGAAAGAGTGAAATTGACTTTGAATCCTTGAGTGGAATGATGAAAGAACTCCCCTCCACGATGATGTTAAGCTTAGAATCAAGTTTTTCATGATTTGGAGACTAAGAAATGAAGTTTTGGTGGAGTTTTGTGGAGGTCAAGCTCCAAAAACGGGAATGGAGTTTGAGGAGAGATGAGAGAGCTCCTTTGAGTGTTATTGAAGAGAAAAAAGATGTGAAAAATGAGAGGTGTTGATAAAGAGTGATGTAGATGATGAAGTGTTGATTCAATAAGATAATATTCATTCATATATAAATTGACTAGCTAGAATCTCTTATTTTAATGGGGTTAACTAAAGTAGTTGAGGAAGAAATTGGGTTGTAAATATTAAATAGAATAGTTGATGGGTGAGGATGAAATATGAAAGTCAAGTGTGGATGGTGATTGAGGTGAAATTAAAAGTCTCCCAACAATTAGTTGGGGTATAAATTAGAATAAAAAGAAAATAAGGGTTGATGTGCATATATTAAAAATTTTGGGTAATCACAAAATTTCATAGGTTAGGGGGGGAGGAATGAGAAATGCCAATAATTAAGGGGTGATAATATCAATTACATGAGTTGATGGATGGGGTTGAAGCAATAAAACAAAGAATAAAGTGGGTGGAAATGTAATTTTCAGATACTAACTATCACATACAAGTTATTTTTATAAATTAAAAAATCGCCAAATAATTTCAAATAATACACTTTGTAAATAAATGTCAAAAATAATTCTTTTTAAAAAATTACAAGTATCTCCCACGTATACAAAATGAGTTTCCTATCGTATTATCCAAGTTTTCAAAAGTACAAAATAAGCCCAAAATAGAAAATATATATCATCATAGATGTCAAATGACACACTTATATTTTAAACTAAGAAGAAGTCAAGGACAATTTTGAAATGTAAATTTCTTAAAATTCTCAAATATAATTTTGAAATTACTAAATAACCTCAACTAAAATACGGGGTATTATTCTTACCCAAGCCATTAATTATTAAAAGTTTTTGCCTTTGCCCCTTTTGTTTAGTGATTCTCAATCATATTGAGTTAATCACCTATTGAACAAAACTATAATTGCATCCAATGCAATTCTTGGTCCACTTGGGTGAATAAATTTTATTCTTTAGCTATCTAGTAGATAACACGCAAAATCTAAGCTTTCAATCATACTGAAATAACTTAGTTGTGTTTTACCTCTTTTTTTGGCAATCACACACTAATAACAATTGTCGTCCCGTCATATCTTGATAAATCAAGTCGCCCTTCTTTGGCACGCACGAGCTTGATTAATCTCGATCATGATGAGTGGTAAGCAAGAGAACGTAATGTGGAGCAACATGAGGCAATTCACATCCAAAGAACCATTCTTCGATGTTCCTTTCATTAGGTTTTAGTGTGTTTTGGTAGTTGGTGGGAAGAGAGTTTTATGTTCTACGATTTACAACAATTTCCTTTAATTTGAGAACAATTCTCGATTTTTATACTAGCCTAGAAGATAGATAAAGTCGTGTTTTGTTTGTTTAATGCCATGGGCATCCAACACAATAGGATTATGCAAAGTATTGTGACGTATAACTATATTTAACAAGGATTTAAATTGTTAAACATAGCTCCCACTATTTTACTACGGATTAATAACCCTCGAGATATTAATGGGGCAAATATCCTTATATTTTCTAGTGGGCCAAGATCCATGTTTCATCTTCTTATGATCTTACTTTGGCAAGTCACCCATAATTTGACTACTTTAGGTAGGAACAATTCCAATTGCATCGCTTATACAACTCTTGGTTCAATTGGGCAAATAACTCCTTATTTATCCATCCGCATGGATAATCCCAATTGATTGTCTCTAGGTTTTAATCCTATTAAACACCTAGTTGCGCCCAACCTCTTACTTAAACAATTTTCACACGAGGTGTGCCATTGCACCTCATCATTATTAACCAAGTCGACATGCTTTGGCATGCACGATCTTGAGAAAACATGATGATGATGAGTGTTTAAATAACGAGAAGACAAAAACGCAATATTTGATTTTTTTAGGGAATTTCAAATTCAATTTTAATTGTTTTGTTGATCCATATAAACTAATCTATCTATTTGAGTTTGGGCACAACTCCAAATAATAGATCCGGGTTGTCTAATTATCTTATTATCCTAGTTGCATGCATCATCTATACACCAACCACAAAATAATAAGACAATAAAATAAACAACCACAAAACAAAATAAAACGTGATGTGGATATGGCATTTTCTAAACTAAGAAAATCCAAGCCAATGAAATTATCTATGAACCCTAAAAGCAAACACATGTCCATGCGTCTTCATCTATTGGTCCATCCTTCATAGTCATGTGGAATGCTCCATGCTCCATATTTTGTGGCTTCCTTTGGTTTTGGGCTTTTTCTTTCTTCAATCTTGGCTAACAATCTATTCTATCTAGCACTAGCTAACTACTATACTAAATAAAAAAAATCTCACAAGTTGAGAAAAAAAATGGCTCGCAGGCCATAAACCCTAATTAATTATTACAACAAATTAATCAGCTTGCAGGCCGTAAACCAAACAACAAAATTAAACAATCACACCAAACCACATCCTAAGGCCATATCCAATCACCATGCGATTTGCACATAAACAGTTAAAATCTAATTTTAACGCGCTTGGTCAATTTTAATTGATTTTAGGAATTTTCTAGGGTTAAACGGTCTAGGGGCCCAACAATCCAATTGCCCGAACCCCTAAGAGGACTGCCAAGGCCTTGGGCCGGCTGGCCCTAGCTCACACGGCTAGGCCGTGTTCTGGGGCTGCCCCGACCGCTAGGCCGTCCCTTACTTGGGCGGCAAGCAATAAGGGGCCATCCCCTTGGGGGGCTGAACCTTCCATGGCGCTTGCTAGGTGCCCAAGTTTGGTTGTTTCCTTGTTTGAAAAGAACTCCTTCTTTCAATAGGATACCCAAACCCTAGATCTAAGATCATAAATTTTTTAAAATTCACTAATTCATGCATCCAATGCAAAAACTAGGTCTTTTTTGATTGATTATTGACAAATTGCATCACTTGCTTGATTTGTCTTGTTTTATGTGATCAACAATAAATTTAAAGTGTAAATCTATCAAACCGTAACACATAAACCACGTTTATGCTCTACGACATGTGGCTCTAATACCACTGTAGGGTTTTGATCATGGATACGCAGCGGAAAAATATAATTTATCCACTCAATACACTCCGAGGATCACACGAAGAGAATCATAACGATGGCAAAGGAAGAATCATGTTACACACCTTAGGGTTTCTCTTGTGCTGACTTGTAACGTGAATTGTGTCACGTCTGTACGGTTGATCCACGCCTAGTGGTGAGACCTAGATCCTCCAACTCCTTGTGCTAGCTAGGAAGATGGAAGAGGAATAAGGGATCAATCAACAATGGAGCACCAACGTGGCGGCTCCCTTTCATAGCCGACGGGTAGGGGGGGCGGTCCCAAGGGGGGTTCGGCCCTTCCTTTGGGACTTTCTCTCTCTCCTTGCTTTATTGTCTCCTACTCTATCATATAGATGTGTGTGTGTAGAGAAAAATAATCTAGGAGTGTTCTTTATATAGTCCAACAACTCCTTGTTTTACTACATAAAGAATCCCTCTCCTAATCATACTCAAATAAGGATTAGTCCCCTTTTAAAAACTAGTCCTAATCATGTCCATACATGGACTAGTTCTCTTTGCAAATTAATACTAATCATGTTTCTGCATGAATTAGTCCACCATGGCAAATCTTAATCATGTCTCTACATGAATTAGTCCAACTTGCATATTATTCCTACTAAGTTAGCAAGTTGTTGCGATTTGATCCTTCTAATTAATCATATTAATTAATTAACTCCATGGGCTAGTTCACCCCTATATGGCGTGTGACCCCATAGGTTCTATTTGGTTGGTAGTAATCACTTACTAATATGGAGAAGCCTCTAGCAAGACATCCATTCTAGCCAACAAATAGAATAGTCATCATGACAAACCTTGTGCAGGTAATTGTCTCATCCCTTTGTCCCCATATCCGGATTGGACACGAGACATACAAGTCATACTCGTATATCCAATCCATAGTTTCTCGATCATGGGAATAGCCTTATTCGTGCAAATAACATCTATATCCCATATTGATTTATTTGAGTCTGGCCAAATAATTTATAAGCACTATCCCTCGAGTGGCCTAGGATATTTGCTCCCATTATGTGGGAGGGACAAAATCTATCTACGTATACTACTATCTCTAATCTTGCTTGTTATTTTATCCAGTACACGCCTTTATAGCTACCTAGTTACGGTGTAGCGTTTGACACTACCAAGATCACAATAATCCACAACTAGACAATCTAGTGACTTCAAGTCTAAGGATGACAATACCATTGCACTGAGAGAAGCACTTGTGACTTTACATAACTTGTATGTAGCCTTCTCGGAGATGGTTCAATCCAGTATGCCATTACTCCTAATGCATAACCATGTGTTGGATCATGATATCTCAATATCAATCCAACCCCATACTAGTCTATAAATGATTGTCCTATTAATCATTATAATCGACTAGGGATATTTAAGAATATAACACATATATTCTAAGGACTTCATTCATGTTAACATATCTCTATATCGATAACATAATGAATCGTAAATTCATAAATGTCACAATTAATTGATTGCCTCTAGGGCACAATTCCAACAGTCTCCCACTTGCACTAGAGTCAATCTCCTGCATCATATGTCTATTGATGTAGCGCGGTCCTCCACGGTTATGTTGCGTAGGGGCGATACATCTGCTGGTACCTTCCAAATATTCACATCTCCTCCATCAACAATTTGATAGAGATTGAATATTCTGAGTAAATGCATCTTATGCATTAATTTACTCAATTCTGTTAGAATGAGTGACTGAATCTTGCCTGGAACCTTTCGGCTCACAGTCCTTCCCACTAGGGCAAAACATAAAACTCGACTTATAATCCAAAATCCCCTTTGTCATATTTGAACTTCGCATCACTGTAACCCCTTACAGCAAACTCTTCCTATCCTCCACATATCAATAATTCATCCTTAGTGCTTCTCAAGTACTAAATGATAATCTTGATAATTTATCCAGTGACTATCACTCGGGTTTGACTGGTATCTTTGTGTCATACCATATGACACTTCTGGCCTAGTACATAATAAGGCGAATCTCATGAATCTTATTCATACGGTCCATTCCCAATCTAACTGGAAAGACAATTAGTCTTCCAAAGACTAATTCCATGTGACATGGGTAAGAATCCTTATTCTTTTCATGTTGAACCATTTCAACACCTTTGTCATTTTATGTACTATGACTTAAGCTATACAACCATCTTGATCTATCTCGATAGATGTTCATGGATTTGCTTCGCCTAAGTCTATCATTGAAGATTAATTCCCTAGTCAATCAACGTAAGATTGCCAAGTAGGGACGTCATCCCCAATGATTAGTATGTCTCCACATACAAGACCAGAAACATAACTATGCTACCACTAACCTTCTTGTAAACACAAGCTTCATCTTCAATTTTGATGGAACCAAACTAGAAGAAGCTTGACTCAATCTATAGACAAATTGCAACAAGCAAGATGCGAATGGATTTAAGCATCACAACTGGGAAAGATTTCGTCATAGTCTATACTATGAACTCATAGGAAATCCTTACCCAACCAATCGCCCCTTAAAGGTAATCGTATTACCATCCATGTTGGTTTCCTCATAACCCACTTGCACCTTTTAGATGGTTCCACCGAATTCCATACTTTGTTGGTATACATGGATTCCATTTTGTATCACATGGCTCCTAGCCATTTCTGAGAGTATGGCCCACACGTGGCCATCTCATAGTTTGTAGGCTCATCTTTATGAGCAATATATCACGGGTTATGAGAAATCCTTATTTCTCTAGTCCCTCGATATATCCTACGTAATCTACGAGGTTCTTTGTTATCTGAGTAGGTTGCTCCACAAACCTTGTGGTCCTCCTCATGTTCCATCAAAGGATCAATGTTCTGTTATGGTTCTTGAACTTCTTCATGTTCTACTGTCCTCCCGCTGTTTATTTTAGAGACATTCTCTACCTAGAAACACTATGATTCGAGCAACAAACAATTTGTTCTCGATTGGGTTGTACAAATAATATCATTTTTCACGATATCCCACAAAACATTTATCCGACTTGGGTCCAAGTTTATTTGTAAAATATTTTACATAAGCTTCATAACCCCAAATCTTTATGAATGACATACTAGGACACTTCCTAGTTCGTTTCTCATATGGTGTTTTTCATAATCCATTTTAGCTGGCACAATGTTAAGGGCGAAATTTGCTATGATTAGAACATAGCCCCAAAAGTAAACTGGAAATTCTGTTTGACTCATCATGGACCGAACCGTGTCCTACAAGGTCCGAAATCTCCTCTTAGACACGCCAAACCCATGTGGCATGCTAGGTGGAGCGAGTTTTGGATAATATCCAACACTTCCATAACTTCTTGTCAAACTCTTGTCTGAAATACTCTCCTCTACGATCCAATCGTAGAGCCCTAATACTTTTTCCAAACTGGTTCTCTACTTCATTCCTGATTTCTTTGAATAATTCAAAGGATTCTGATTTGTCTCTTCATAAGATACACAAATCCATATTTCTCTGATCCCATTAGTAAATATGATGAAGTACTGAAAACCATCTTTAGCATTTGTGCGTAGCGGCCTTCATACATCAATATGTAAAATTACCAAAAGATCATATCTTTGCCTAATAAGTCTGACATGTCTTATATGATTCGATAATCAAATGAGTTCCAGAAATCCATCCTCATGGAGTTCTAAATATGTATCTCTTATTTATGAGGCCTAAACGATAACGCTAAAGATAAGTGAAGTTCATATAATTATCTGCAAACCTCTTGGTATTAATGTTATAGATGAAATTATCTTGATCAAGGGTATACAATCCAATTAGACAAAATTGAATTACAATAATGCATATCAGAATAAATGGAACAACATTTGTCCTTTATTATGATAGAGAGTTTTCTTGTCTGAACAGGAAACTATGATAATGATCCTACTCATAGAAAGGACATAATCACTTTTTTTTTTTTAATTCATGAAAAATTTCATAAAGGCAGAAATAATTCCCTACGGCTAATTCAGCAACTCCTTGCTTCATTGCCCCACGTGTAGGATTATTTCTTCCTTATCCAATTGTCTTCATCTCATGAGATCCTCCACATTTCTATAAATGTGAGATCCTCATCTACTATCATATACTTATGATAATGGGATAGACACATTGATTTCTATAACAAAGTTACCCAAATCAGAGCTCATAATTCCTTTATTATTTACTTCCAGGTACTTTGGGTAGTTTCTCTTCCTCAACACCACCTATGGGGTTTTAAGGCAACTTGCTTTCAGCAACAAACTTGCTTTATACCCATGTGGTTGGTGCAAACCTTTTTCCCTTACCCATGCCATTAACTATTAACATTTTTGCCTTTGCCCCTTTTGTTTAGTGATTCTCAATCATATTGAGTTAATCACCTTTTGAACAAAACTATAATTGCATCCAATGCAATTATTGGTCCACTTTGAACAAAACTATAATTGCATCCAAAATCTAAGGTTTCAATCCTATTGAAATAACTTAGTTGTGTTTTACCTCTTGTTCTGGCAGTCATACACTACTAACTAGTGTCGTCCCGTCATATCTTGATGAATCAAGTCGCCCTGATTTGGCACGCATGAGCTTGATTAATCTCGATCATGACGAGTGCTAAGAAAGGGAACTTAACTTGGAGCAACACTTAAAACCTTTCATATCTAGCTCGCTCTTTTGAAGAGCTTCTTTCAATGTATGATCATATCATACGCCTCCATGTTCTCATCTTGCTTCCAAAGCTCAGAGTTCATGGTAGCTAACATGAGGCTATTCACAACCAAAGAACCATTATTCGATGTTCCTTCCATTAGGTTTCAGTGTGTTTTGGTAGTTGGTGGGAAGAGAGTTTTATGTTCTACGATTTACAACAATTTCCTATTATTTGATAACAATTCTCGATTTTTATACTAGTCTAGAAGATAGATAAAGTCGTGTTTTGTTTGTTTAATGCCATTGGAATCCAACACAATAGGATTATGAAAAGTATTATGACGTATAACTATATTTAACAAGGATTTAAATTGTTAAAAATGGCACCCACTATTTTACTACGGATTTATAACCCTCAAGATATTAATGCAGAAAATATCCGTATATTTTCTAGTGGGCCAAGATCCATGTTTCATCTCCTTATGAGCTTACATTGGCAAGTCACCCATAATTTGACTACTTTAGGTAGGAACAATTCCAATTTCATCCCTTATTCAACTGTTGGTTCAATTGGGCAAATAACTCCTTATTTATCCATCCGCATGGATAATCCCAATTGATTGTCTCTAGGTTTTAATCCTTTTAAAAACCTAGTTGCGCCCAACCTCTTACTTAAACAATTTGCACACGAGGTGTGCCATCGCACCACATCATTGTTAACCAAGTCGCCATGCTTTGACACACACGATCTTGGGAAAACATGATGATCATGAGTGTTTAGATAACGAGAAGACAAAAACACAATATTTGAATTTTTGAGGGATTTTCAAATTCAATATAATTGTTTTTGTTGATCCATATCAACTAATCTATCTATTTGAGTTTGGGCACAACTCCAAATAATAGATTTGGGTCGTCTAGTAATCTTATTATCCTAATTGCATGCATCATCCATACATAAACCACAAAATAATAAAAAAATAAAATAAACAACCACAAAACCAAATAAAACGTGATGTAGATATGTCCTTTTCTGGACTAAGATTAATCCAAGCCAATGGAATTATCTATGAACCCTAAAAGCAAACACATATCCATGCGTCTTCATCTTTAGGTCCATACTTCATATTCATGTGGAATGCTCCATGCTCGATCTTTTGTGGCTTCCTTTGGTTTTGGGATTTTTTTTCTTCAATCTTGGCAAACAATCTATTCTATCTAGCACTAGCTAACAACTAAACTAAATAAAATAAAACTCATAAGTTGAGAAAAAAATGGCTCGCAGGCCATAAAACCCTAATTAATTATTACAACAAATTGATCAGCTCGCAGGCCGTAAACCAAACCACAAAATTAAATAATCACACCAAACCGCATCCTGAGGCCATATCTAATCACCATGTGATTTGCACATAAACAGTTATAATCCAATTATAACGCGCTTGGTCAATTTTAATTGATTTTAGGAATTTTCTAGGGTTAAAACGGTCAAAGGGGCCAAACAATCCAATTGCCCGAATCCCAAAAAGGACTGCCAAGGCCATGGGCCGGCCGACCCCTAGCCCACACGGCTAGGCCGTGGGCTATAGCTTCCCCGACCATCTACTGTAGGGTTTTGACCATGGATATGCAGCGGAAAAATATAATTTATCCATTCAATACCCTCCAAGAATCACAGGAAGAGAAGCATAACAGTGGTAAAGGAAGAATCATGTTACACCTTAGGGTTTCTCCTGTGATGACTTGTCACGTGAATTGTGTCACGTCTCTTCGGTTGATCCACGCCTAGAGGTGAGATCTAGATGTGTGATGACTTGTCAAATTTTTTCTTCATCTTCGTAATTCAAGTCAAAGATTTGCGAGATCTTCCCCATCATCATCGTCATAATCCTGGTCAAGGCTTTGAGTTTTTTAATTATATTTTTCCTTGATTGCCAGGTTCTTGATGTTGTTACTCAAGTCACCATCCACTTCCTTCATGGACAACTCATGAGTGAGCAGCTTGCCTTGCAGATCATCTAGTACAAGAAGACTCAAGTCCCGAGATTCCTCAATAGCAGTTGTCTTTGGCTTCCACTTGAATTTCGGTAAACTTCCCAAAATTTTGCTGACCTTTTTTTCATTTGAGAAGGCTTTCCCCAAAGATTCAAGATTAATCACAATGTCTATGAATCTTTTGAACATCTCCTTGATTGATTCATCAGAAATTATCTTTAACAACTCATACTGCGTCAGAAGGATATTGACCTTTGTATGTTTGACTTGACTGGTTCGTTCATAGGTCACAACCAGTTTGTCACAAACTTCCTTGGCACTTTTTTAGTTTGATACTCTGTTGAACTCATCTACACTAATATCACAATACAACAAGTTCATAGCCTTATAGGTCTTTCATACCTTTTCCTATTTTGTAACTCAGAAATCTTCCTCAGTTATGATATTCTTGATCCTCTTTGTAGTGGTGTAATACACATACAGACCATTGATAATTATTGACCACATTCCATGTCTCGATCTATGATGAAGATCTTCATCAATGCTTTCTGGTGCATGAAATTATCACAACAGAACAATGTAGGTATGTTGGCTGATCTTCCCTCTGAGAATCCTCCATCACCTACATTATTCATTGTAACAATATGGTTAGATCTTATATAGTGACCTAGGCTCTGATACCAATTAAAGTGTGTAATGCAAGTATGAAAAAGGATTTAATTCTCTAGAGACAGTCGGGGGGGTGAATAGAGTATGGAAACTTTTGCTAAAATGATCTTTTAAAACAATAACACGAGGAACTAATGGAGTCTCAAAGCTTTGGAAATGTTTGGAAAATTTTTGAACCAGTTCAGTACAATCTAAAGCTTCAAAGCTTTGAGCTGGAAAATTCTCCTAAGCTTTGGAGCAATCTGTTTAGTGCAAGTTAGTTAGCATAATGAAAGAACAATGTAGTAAAGTAAAGAGCACAAGGATTTTTATAGAGTTCAGTCACAACTGAACCTACTCTCTGCCTGAGGGGTTTGATCACTCCAGGATTTGAACACACTTCTTATTAATCACCCTGATTTAGCCCTAGATCTGAAGCCTAAGTGAGCTACCTTACACTTATACAACTTGTGGTTCCCGACGTATCTAGTTTCAGCTACAACCTGATGAAAAAATAAGAACCTCTTGTTGTTCACATGAAAAAATAACTTCTAAAGTTGGTGAGGTTAAGTAACACTTAAGAATATTACAATGAAAGAACAAAGAAGATCACATGATACAAATAAGCAGGGAATGTTTTGAAGTGTTCTTCAGATTCTGGATGATTTGATCTTGTACAACAACTGAATCATTGCTTTAAAGATTAGTATGTGTTGATCTCCCACGAATGAATAACTCTTCGTTTTGCAGTGATGAGCCCTCTCTCTATGTCTCTGCTTTACTTTGAAATTCAAACTTCCTTTAATTTAAAAACAAACTGCTGTAACAACCTGAGAGATTTCAGGAACAACCTTCCTGAAAACGCTTTCCCTTTAACAACACCTTTGAACAACTATGTTTGAATAGCTTTTCAGATTTGTTTGGAGGGTTTGAACGACGAACAACACTGCAACAACTCAATCAAAAGATCACACAAAATCTAGATAATAGCATTAAGAATGCTGACTGTTTGGCATATTAGTTTAGCCAATAAAATGAGCTGATAATCCCCGAATAATTTCCAGATAAATAACATGTGACAAATAATAATAATAATAATAATAATAATAATAATAATAATAATAATAATAATAATAATAATAATAATAATAATAATAATAATAATAATAATAATAATAATAATAACAAAAACAACAACAACAACAACAACAACAACAACAACAACAACAACAACAACAACAACAACAACAACAACAACAACAACAACATGATTAAGACTCATAACAAGTCAATAATCAATCACATAAACAGTTGTAACATTCTGCAATAAGAATCAGATAAGAATCAGAATGACTGCCAAAGGCTTAAGATAATCCTCCAAAGCTTTGGAGCTTAAGATGTCCTTCAAAGCTTTGACTTAGAATATGCTCTGATCCATGATGCATTCAAACTGAGAGATTTGTCAGTGTTACAATCACAATAAACTAGCTTAAGAGTATTTGCAAGAGACAACTAAACATTATCTAATCCAATGCCAGGCCGGCAATACAGAAACTGTTAGTTAACAGTTAACAAGGTCATAGTAGGCCAAAGTGTATCCTCAAAGCTTTGGTGCTTTAAGACTTGTCTCTTTAGAAACTGTCTTTCATCATCTCCAATATATAAAATTCCCCTGAATTCATACTTCTCATTCATCCAGAGGGATTGAATTATTACATATGTTGATTTATCCTTTATTTGTTGGATTTAATCGCTTGGTATAGTGTTTGTTGTCTTTGACTGGAAACATGGCTTAAGGAGCGATTGGAATTAAGAATGTGAGCTTTATAAGGTAGGAAGGACAAGGAAAGAGGCTTGGAACCAAGAAGTTGAAATTTCAAGAACACATTCTGCAGACTATTTCGCACGAAATGGAACGATTTCGTACGAAATGGTGCATTTCGCACGAAATGTGTGGTGCCGGGCGCAGAACTAGTGGGGTTAAAATGCAAATTTCGAGACTTGGACTTCATTACATCGACCTAGGAAGCAAGAGACGAGCACACACACCATTCTACGAACAGAAGAGAGCCAAGAACAAGAAGGAGAGCTAGGAGAAGCCATTGGGATCATCAAGAAGCAATGGGACGAGCCTGGATCAATGCCATCATCATACTTTTAGCGTTTGATCTACTTTTCCTTTTTCTATCTTGTATGGAATACTTGAACATGTTAATTTTTGTTATGAGTAGATAAACTCATACCTATGCATCTATGGATAGCCCAGGGTTTATGTTTTGAGGATGTTTTTCCGGATTTGATGAACTTTCACGCTTAGTGTTTATGATTGAATGAAGATTGTTCTAGTTTCTATCATATTGAGTTCTTCCATCGAAAAAGTAGAATCAAGATGTGTGATGTTAATTATTTCTTTCTTTATTCAAGAGTAAGCTTGCCTTAAAGATGATCTTACTTAGTTAATCTCTTGTTTATTGTACTTAATGCTTAGCAAGTTAGGAGTCATGACCCAACCTTGTTCATTAAATAGTGGGTGTGTGAAAGCAACTCTATCCTAGTTGGGATGAGTAAACGAGTGTATGCCTAATCAATGAGACCCAGAGGTGAGTTGAGTAGGAATGGATAGAAGATGGTAGATTCGGTAGGAAATAGTGAGGTGTTTGTGTGGTGGTGGTCTGAAAGGACATCATTCCATGCATTGCCATTAGCTTACTAGAACTTGTCAGTAACCAAAGTTGCATGAGAGGGACATGGAGGTACAGATGTGTAGAACGATAAGAGATCGATAGATAATTGTTAGTGCTATTACCCAACTTAGTTAGCTAAGAGTTATCGTGTTCGAATTTGGAATCTGGAATCGTCAAAACTGCCCTAGGTGTTCTATAGTTGCCTAGCTTTCTCTCTGTTGATTTAATCAAAATAATTTCTTTAGCGCTATTAAATTATTATAGGTAGTCAATAGATTGAGGGTGGCAATACTCAATTATTCAAACCTTTTTGCGGTTACTCAAGTAGATTAGATTTAGTTGCTACTCTTAGAAATAGTAAGCACCTTCCCTTGGGTTCGATAACTTGGAGTCTCAAAAACTCAACTGTACTTGACCGTATACTTGCGCAACCACGCGTAATATAGACGCGTCAGCGATTCATGATCAAATTTCTTTCGATCCTTTAATTGCTGTGCTCGTATGTGTCGATTGAGAAATGCAACTCCCTGTTGCATATCATCCACCCCATGCGCTATATTAAGTTATCAACTTTCCTCTACGAATCCTCGGTCATCAAATTGTCTTCGACGTTGCGCTCGCGATAGGGGGCTTCCTAAGTCAGAACATGTCAACTCACATCTGTACGATCTTAATACATTGACGGTGAAAAAAATCTACCTAGGAGATTTGGGATATGATACCAACCGACGCCGAATTAAATCGAGGGGTGTGACCAAAGCACCAAAAGCAAAGGGAAGGACGGGATAAAAAAGAGAGGACATGTCTCCAAATTTTCTAAAATAACTTCAATACTCAATAATTTATAATAACAATCCACAAGCCACTTGAAAAACGTAAACCTGAATTATACCAAAATCACAAAAGTACCAATAATTCCAAATAAATAAACAATTTGCAAAAAAAATCACCCATAGGAAGAAGGTAGGTGGTGAAGGTGATAGAGGCGGTTGGAGCTTTGGGTTTCGCCAGAGTGGAGGACGAAGTGGTGGTGGTTCTTCGGCCAAAACAAATCAGTGGTGGTGGTGGTGTTCTCTCGGTTAAAAAGGGCAGCGGGTTTGAGTGAGTTGTGAGTGATTCCACGAGGAAAAAAACGTGAGGGATCAGTGGGGATATTAGGAATTGATTTAAATTTAATATCGAATTGGGTTGTTGGAGTTTACAGATCGAATTGGGAAGAGATTAATCTTGGTGATTTTGCGTTATCACTTTGGTGTGTTATTCGTTGAGGTAGAGAGGGGTGGGTTTAGCTTGTTTGGGAATTTTGATATGGTGCATAAGGAGCACCAAGAGCTCAAAAAATAAGGTTAAGGTGGTCTTTGGAGCACAAAAGGGAATGAAAAATACACAAGTGACCCCTCAACTTTAGGAAAAGATAGGAATAACTTTAGAATATCATGGTAACAATTTGATCAAAATCGTTGATATTATGATATTTTTTCAAAGTATTTATTAGTTCTATTATTTATTAATGTAAAAGAATTAATTATATGGCCAATGTATATATTTTAAGGATATTTTTGATTAATTTATCCATCTATATTATATACTTATTGCAAATATAAATGAAAATAATATTTTTCATAATATTACAAAAAAACGTGTGGTTTAACCAGTCTGACCAGTGGTCCAACCGGTCCAACCGTGAACACGTTTCTCACCAGTTGGATGGTCGACCCGGTGCTGAAAACTTTTATTGAACTAGTAGATTTAATTTTCAAATAAATATAATGTATTGATGCTCACACGGCGCTCTCAATGTTATTTTTAGTTTGCCGTTGCATCACATTTATTACTGTTTGTTTGTGTGACTTGTAAATAATGGAATTAAATGACTATTACATAAAATATGACAGAAAAAAAGGAGTCAAAATAGATTTATGGGGATTGATATCCTTAGTTATATTGGATCACTATATAAGTCACAAGCGAGTTTGTGAGGCATCCTATAAGTCACAAGAGAGTTTGTGAGGTACCCAAAGGAAAACAACTCTCCATATACTTTTTTATTGATGCTTCATGAGTTTCCTAGCGCTTTTAATTTATCTTTGATTTTTGGGCTGCAGTGGAGTGGCAGGTAGAAAATCTTTCAAGGTAAACGTTCAATCATTTTTGCTACGAGCTTTTATTGACAATTCTATAACTGGAATTCTCTCAATGTCTTCATTGTAGACTATATATGGTGATATTTATGATTGCGTTGATTTTTATAAGCAACCGGCATTCAACCACCCTAAGCTTAAGAACTACAATTTTCATCCTCAGGTTTGAATTACTTAATTCTTTACTATATCATGTTGATGCATTCATATTACAGTAATTAATAGAAATGTAATTAATTCAATTGATTTGCAGATGAAACCTAGTTTCCTTCCCAAGATTGTAGGGAAAAGCACAACGAAGGTTGAGGGCTGCCAAATTGGAACTGTTCCAATTAGGAGAATAACTGGAGGTACCTCAAAAATAGAGTCATTTGTGGAAGTTAATAAACTATCAGGAACATATGTAAGTTGTGGTTGACATTTTTTATGCATTAACTATGAACAAACGGGGCAAATTTAAGTTTATCAAATTTGAAAGAAACAAAATGAAGCATATAGTTCTATTTTCTATATAGATATTACTTTTAATGTTTTATTGTATTGGTTATAAGGTTGCTGGGGTTCGAACCAAAGAAGGCACGAACAAGTATGGTGGTGGACGAATGATATTAACTATATACAACCCCCCGTTTGTTCGCCCATTATCATATAGTCAGGCTCGGATGCAGATTTCAAGCGGCCATGACACTATTCAAGTTGGATGGAGAGTATGTTTTGTTTGTATAACTTTGATAGAAACTACAAATCTTGGATAAGGATTTATTTTTGTTCCATAGGTTGATCCGTCTCTTCGAGGTGATAATCTTACTAGACAATACATATATACACAGGTTGGTCAATTATTTTCTTTTGTTTGGTAGGTTATATTATATTATTACACTAAATCTGGTCATGATGTTTTTAATATGGACGGACAGACAGGTGAGTCACGCTGCTTTGACGCGCAGTGCGGTTTTGTGATTATAGACAGAGAATTTCCAATTGTTCAAGTTCTTCAACCTGTATCACAAATTGGGGGAGATACATACATTGATATGTTCAACATTACTAGGGTAAATCAATATACAATCCATTGCGAAGTTCCGACACATTGCACTTGGTTATTGAAGTTAAGTTATTTTTTGTTAGACATGGTTTCTAAAGGTTAAGCAATGGCTTGGTCAACAGGATCAAACGAGTGGGAATTGGTGGTTTGTCTACACTTTTAAGCAAGTGGGAATTGGATTTTGGCCGAAAGATATATTCACAGAATTAGGAGACTTTGCTTCGAGTGTCGAATGGGCTGGAGAAGTTTACAGTCCTTCAGGAGTAAACGAACCAGTAATGGGATCTGGATATAGGCCGGATATTGATTATATAAATTTAGTTGCATACTTTGCAAATCTAACAATCATAACTGAAAATTATACTGCAGTGTCTGTCGGCAACTTGAAAGAGTTCGCCACGGAAAGATCTTTGTATGATGTCAAGGACAAAGGATATGATGGTCCATTGCTTGGCCGTTATGCATTTTTTGGAGGTGCTAGATATTAGACCTTCAATGTTTGAAATCGGAGATTAAGTATATGAATAAATTTATAATGTATTATCCTCATTGCGTAATTTCACTTCCATTGACAACAACTAAGCTTTATAGTTTGGTTCATATCCACATTCACATGAAAAAAGCATAAAGGGTAAAAGACATTTTCCACCATTCGATTACGGACAAAAGACATTTTGCCCCCTAATTTATGGAAAAAGACATTTTGCACTCCTGTTAACGGATTGAGGGTGGACAGAGACCACCCTTCTCTTACGATCCGTTAGTGGAGGGGTGCAAACTTACTTTCTGTGACCATTTTACCCTTACGAATTTTGGACAAATACCACAATTTTTTTCTGTTATTGTGTTCATCATGTTCTTGATATTCTTGGTGTTTTTGAACACCACCGCCAAATGCCCACGCCACCACCAGCACTACCAACAACACAACAATAAAATCAAGGGAGTAACAATCAAACTAAAAACCTAGATTCTATGATGAATCACCCGAGAGTAAGCAAAACGATTCAACCAAATCCTATCAAATCATTTCAATTTCACAAATTAATAATCTTTATTTCATTCCGAGTTTCAATAATGTTGTACTTCATTTCCATCTCACAAACTACTGATATTTATTTTCATACCAAGCACTGTTAATTGTTTCTCTCAATTTAACATTTAAAAACACAAATCATTTTACATCAAAGCCTCTTTTTCTTTCTTCTGAAACATTTATTAGACATGATTATATGTCGTACGGTCCCACGTTTACACCAAACAACTTCAAATATTCCGGGATCCACAAGTTCGAAAAAGAATTTCTATTAAAAAATCAACTTGAGCAAATGACAGTTCAAACTTTTACTTTCTCACACCCTCAAAAATGCAAATCGTGATAGGATAAAACCGCGCATAGCGCGGGGTTACGACTAGTTGTATTATAAATGCAGGGTTACATGGCATCAAAGCCATGTCTATGTACATGCAATACATTGCTGTAAAAAGAAGGGGATAATTGATTCCTTATCAAGGAAAAATTTGAAGTAAACAAATTTCCTACTGTAGGATCATTATATAAGTTAAAAGCCAGTTTGAGAGGTATCCTATAAGTTACAAAAGCTAGTTTCTGAGGCATCTAAAGAAAATATTTTCAACTTAAGCTCTATTTTTACTTGTTCGTTGATGCTTCATGAGTTTCCTAGTGCTTTTAATTTTTCTTTGTATTTTGGGCTGCAATGGAGTGGCAGGTAGAAAGAGTTTTAAGGTAAACATTCAATTTGTTTAAAAAAACATTCAATTATCTATGCTATGAGATATTGTTATTGAAAGCTACCTAACTGGAGTCATGTGAATGTCTTCATTATAGACTATATATGGGGATATTTATGATTGCGTAGATTTTTACAAGCAACCATCGTTGAACCACTCAAATTTTAAGAACCACAAGTTTCATCCTCAGGTTTGTATTATGTAATTTTCGGTTATATAATGTTGATGCATACATATGGAATGCAAATGTGACTAAATCATTGAGTTGCAGATGAAACCAAGTTTCCTACCCAAGAGTACAGGGAAGAGCACAAAGAAGGATTTGGGCTGCCAAATTGGAACTGTTCCAATTAAAAGAGTAACTAGAGACACCTCAAAAACAGAGGCATTCTTTGAAGTTAAAGATCCATCAAACATATGTAAGTTGTATTCGAAAATTTTATATGCATTAGCTATGTACTAACAAGACAAAATCAAGTACATCAAAATTTGAAAGAAACAACAGTTAATCATATAGCTCCACTGTCTTTTCTAGATCACTTTTCATGTTTATTTGTAAGGCTGCTGGTGTTCAAACCAGCTAAGGATAAATGTGGGCCGGAAGCGGAATGGCAGTAACTCTATATGAACCCCCGTTTTTTTTACCTAAAACATATAGCCAAACTCGGATAAAGATTTCAAATGGCGCTGACGAAATACAAGTTGGACGGAGAGTAAGATTTGTTTGTATAAGTTTCAGAGCAAGTATAAAACGATCTATAAAAAGCATTTATGTTTATTTATGTATTTTATTTTGTCTTTGTACCATAGGTTAATCCGTCTTTTCGAGGTGATAATCTTACTCGACAATACATATATACCAAAGTGAGTTAATTGATTCGTTATGTTTGCTAGGTAATAATTTATTATTACTCATCAATATCTAACTGGTAGTGAATCTAACTAATATGGACGGACAGACAGAGAAGTCCCAATGCTTTGACGCGATGTGCGGTTTTGTCATTACAAGCAATGATCTCCCTATTGACCAAGCTTTTCGGCCTTCAAAACGTGGAGGAGTAATAATCACGGATGTTTTCAACATTACTAGGGTAAAACAAAATACTATCTCATTGTCAAATTCTAACACACTTCATTTGGTTATTGAAGTTCCAGTATTTTAGTTTAAGCGCGGTTACTAACGTTTATATCATCGTTTGGTCAACAGGATAAAAAAAAGTGGGAATTGGTGGTTCGTCTATGGATTTGAACAAGTAGCAACCGGCTTTTGGCCCAAAACTATATTCACAGGATTAGGATACTTTGCTTCAAATGTCGAATGGGCTGGAGAAGTATACAGTCCTCCTGGAGTAGACGAACCAACAATGGGATCTGGATACAAACCAGAAGTCGATGATCTAGGCCATGTCGCGTTCTTTGCAAATTTAACATGCATAACAAAATATTATGATACAATTGATGCCGTTGCCGGGTTGGAAGAGTTCGCCACTGACAGATCCTTATATGATGTCAAGGACAAAGGGTTCGGTGGTGATAGGTTGGGTCATTACGCACTTTTCGGTGGAGATAGATATTCGACCTTGAGACTTTGAAATGAGACTTCGAGTTCTTAAAGAAAAATTTGAAGTATTATTTCATTTATTCATTGCAATTTCATTGAAAACTGGCAAGCTTTGTCGTTTGGTCCCCATAGATATTCACATGACAACAGCATGCAATTATTTAGTGATAGAACCAGTGTTAAACCAATGCATCGCACTGTTGGTTGTATACGGAGGGAGAAATAAGAGGCTTGGTTTCATATGCATGGCTGAAATCCAGATAGGAATCTCTTCCTCTTTCTCTCTTGCTTGAGAGGGGTCTCTAAAAGCTGATCTAGGGTTTTGACCCTTTCCAGAGAGAACGGCTGAGACACAGAGAAGATGAAGAGTGAATAATGTTCTCATTCATTACCAAGCTACAGCAATAAGTATTTTGTTGTAGCTTGGTATACAAATGATGGTTCGGACAGCAAAATACTTACTGTTTCTTTCGTATCAGGTACAGCAAAATGACGCTATAAGTATTTTGCTGTAGCTTGGTATATATTTTAGGAGACCAAAATGACGGTAGGATGTACGGATCTGTGATCCAATGGTTAAAATTAATTAGGGTTTACATAAGGAATGGGCTAGACTAATATGATGGGCTTGTGAAATATAAAAGGCCCAAACAATTGGAAGGGCATAGAAGGTGAACTGAAGCCACTGTCTTGTGGCCCGTAGGCTTGTTATGAGCCCAATAGTCTTAATACCGGCCCTCAAACTGATGGTGTTGTCCGAACCATCATTTTGGTCTTGAGTTCGTCAAAGTGCGGGCCTGGCAGTGACTTGGTGATGAGATCAGTTATTTGGTCAGTACCTCAAACGAAAGAAAAAGTAAGTTCGCGATTTAAAACCTTTTCACGGACATAGTGATAATCTAATTCAATGTGTTTAGTTCTAGCGTGAAAGAGCGGATTTGCAGTTAAGGAAATGGAAGATTTATTATCAGTCCATAAAATAGGAGCAGTGGGAAGTATAAAACGTAAATCATAAAAAAGAAGTTTGAACCAATAAGTATCCGCTGCAGCCGTAGCAAGAGCACGGTACTCTGCTTTGTTTGAAGAACGTGCCACTGTTGGTTGCCTCTTGGAGGCCCAATGCACGGGATTTGGGCCGAGGAAGACAACCAACCCAGTGGTACTTCGACGGTCCGTTGGGTTACCAGCCCAATAGGCGTCGGGAAATATTCGTAGGGGTAGGTGACCCGATTGATAAAACAGTCCATGGGCTTTTGTGCCTTGTAAGTATCGAATGACACGTTTAGCACCTGAAAAATGTAACTCAGTAGGGGAATGCATAAATTGGCATAAGTGGTTTACAGCAAATGAAATATCAGGTCGTCTAAAATTTAAATATTGCAATGCTCCCAGAAGCTGTCGATAAACTGTAGGATCTGGTAAGGGAGCTCTATCTAAAAGATGGTATTTGAGTCCAGCAGCCAAACGAGTTGGGCATGGTTTACAGTTAGACATGTTAAAACGAGCAATAATATCAATAATATATTTCTCTTGGCTAACAAGTATGCCGTCAGCAGTACGTTTGATTTGAAGACCCAAAAAATAATTAAGAGGTCCAAGATTTTTCATTTCAAACTCAGCACCTAACTTAGGAACTAAGATACGAATATAATCAACGTCATTCCCTGTAAAAATAATATCATCCACGTGCAGTAGTAATAAAGTGATTTTTTTGTTATAATGTCGAATAAACAACGAGCAGTCAACATGTGAAGCTTTAAAACCAAGAGAACAAAGGTATGTATTAAAGCGCTCGAACCAAGCACGAGGTGCTTGTTTGAAGCCATAGATTGATTTCTTTAACAAACAAACATGTTTTGGGAACAGAAGATCAACGAAACCAGTTGGTTGTCGCATATAAAGAATCTCACGCAAATTTCCATGTAAAAACACATTTTTTACATCTAATTGTTGTCATGGCCAAGAGAACGAGGCATCTAGAGCTAAAACACAGCGGACAGTAGCATGCTTAACTACTGGACTAAAAGTCTCGTCGTAATCAAGACCGGGGGTTTGATGAAACCTTATGGCGACTAGACGAGCTTTGTAACGTGATATTGTGCCATTTGGGTTAAACTTTGTTATATAAACCCATTTGTTACCAATCACATTAGTGTGATGTGGTGGTGCAACAAGTATCCAAGTATGTTGTTTTTGTAAACTGTTTAACTCATCAAGCATGGCATTTTGCCAATGTAAAAACTGAGAAGCCTCTTTGTAGGAGGCAGGATCAGAAGTGGTAGAAGTATGAACATGAAACAAATTCTTTTTAAATATACCCGACTTACTACGATTTTGCATCGGGTGTCCTCCAAAGGAATGAGGAGGTGTAGAAGTGTTTGGCATCATTGGGGTGGAATGATGCGCCTCGCCAGATCTGGAAGGTGTTTGTGAAGAGTCAAGTGTAGTATCCAGTGTAGTATTCTGAGATGGAGTGGCTAACACACCTCCAGACGGCTGCGAAAAATCCAACCCCATAGCATTTGAGTATGCAGTGGGGGTGGGACAGTAGGGGGGAGGGACATTGTGTTGCCTGTGGCATATTTGTAAAAGAAGCAGAGTCATCATGTGAGTAAGGAGAAGTAGAAGATTCAGCACAAGATGATTAGTTATATCTGCAGTAGAAGAATCAACAGCATAGGGAAAGAAAAATTCATCGAAAATTACATCAAGACTAACAAAAAATTTAGGCAAAATTGCACCGGAGGTACCCATATTTTGCCAAAACTTGCAAGTGGGTACCCAAATTTTCCAATCGTGCACCACCGGTACACCAATTTTCAAAATCGTGCACTGGAAGTACCCAACGCTAACTGCCGTTAACTTTCCATCCAAATTGGACGGAAAAGTAAAAAGACTATTATACCTATTATTTTCACTTCCAACTTTTTTTTAATACAACTGCTACTAACGAATCTAAAAAAATTTAAAAATAATAAATATTTTTTTAATATTTTGATATACGTAAGATAATGCAATATATTTTATCAAAATTACATACTTTTACATCATTTCAAGATATGAAATATGTTTTTATTAACATATATCCGTCAATCTTAAAGTCTTTAACTTTTTTTTAACAAAAATATCAAAATGGAAAATTAACGGGAGGGTAAATGGTGAAATTATCAAAGATGCTTATATGTTATTGTTTTATTAAAAAATATATATTTCAAATTATGTAATTTTCAGATTGTTTTTATTAACATATATCCGTCAATCTTAAATCCTTTTAACTTCTTCTACAAAATTTAGAAAAAAATAAAATATTCATAATTTCACACGATTTTTTTAAATAAACAATAACATATGAGTATCTTTGATAATTTCACGTGTACCATTCCGTTAATTTTCCATTTTGAGATTATGAAATTTTGATGTTTAAAAAAAGTTAAAGACTTTAAGATTGACGGATATATGTTAATAAAAGCATTTTTCATATCTTGAAATGATGTAAAAATATGTAGTTTTGATGAAATATATTGCATTATCTTACATATATCAAACTATTAAAATAATTTATTTATTGTTTTTAAATTTTTTTATATTCGTTCAGTTGTATTTTAAAAAAAGTTGGAAGTGAAAATAATGGGTATAATAGTAATTTTATAATTTTCCGTCCAATTTGGATGGAAAGTTAACGGAAAGTTAACGGAAAGTTAACGGAAGCTAGCGTTGGATACCTCCAGTGCACGATTTTGAAAATTTGGGTACCCGTGGTGCACGATTTGAAAATTTGGGTACCTACTTGCAAATTTTGGCAAAATATGGGTACCTCCAGTGCAATTTTGCCAAAAATTTATTATTAGACTTATCATAACATAAGTTGCCCTTGTAGCCATCAGCATATCCTAGAAAAACACATTTTCGGGTTTTAGGATCCAATTTAGTTTTGTTAAAAGGAGTAAGACGAGGGAAACACGCAGAACCAAAATTTTTTAGATGAGTATAAGTAGGAGCGGATTTGAAAGCAATTCATATGGAGACTTATTTGAAGTGTTTTTACTAGGTAGTCTATTAATCAAATAGGTGGCTGTTTCCACGGCATGATACCAGAACATGTTAGGTAAAGAAGCAGTTTGAAGAAGTGTAATTGCAGTTGCCACAGAATGACGGTGTTTACGTTCTGAAATTCCATTTTGTTGTTGCGTATGAGGGTGTGATTTTTGATGTTGAATTCCATTTTCAGAAAGATATTTTTCAAATACAAAAGCAGTGTATTCTCCACCCCCATCAGAACCTAAAATCTTGATGTTATAAACCAGTAATTTTTCAATAAAAGTCTAAAATTTGGTAAAAACTTAGTGAACATCAGACTTTAAATGAAGAGGAAAAAGCCAAGTAAATCTGCTGTAGTCATCAATAAAAAATACGTAGTATGTAAATCCAGAATAAGCACGAGTAGAGGTAGGACCCCAAACATCACTATGAAGTAAATGCAAAGGTTCAGTAGCATGAGAATTAGATAATTGATAAGTTAAAGGAGACATCTTTCCAGCTAAACAGGAATCACATATAGTATCAGTTTGAGAAACAGAATTTAAGCAAGAGACACATTGAGATAAAACAAAATTTATAGGGTGACCCATACGTTAATGCCACAGTTTTGAGCAGATACGTTGACCCAAAAAGGCGTGTGGACCAGTCTGAAGAGGTAGAGAAGACATGGGGTACATGCCATTTTTACTGAGACCTTGATAAAGAATTTTCCCCGTAGAAGTGGTCTGAATGAGAAATCAGGTATTATCAAATATGAATCTAACATCATGATCATGGCACAATTTGTTCACAGAAAGTAAATTAACAGATAAACCAGGTACATGAAGTGTATTAGATAGAGTGAAAGCTGAATTAGAAGTTGAGAGATAGGCAGTACCAGAATGCCTTATAGGCAGAGATGATTCATTACCCACTGTAACTTGGTCAGAACCAGTGTCAGTCAGCCAGATCTCAGGTGGTGGACAGAGAGAAGAGGAATAAGAGGCGGCCATTGCTGAGAGCTGCTCAGGCGGAGTACGGCCTTGATATGCATAATCCATCCGATGCCAAAAGTCTCAGGCTGAGTTATAACCCATACCGCAAATTTGGCAGTTCACAGGCACAGAACCACCTCTACCAGCACTGTAAGGAGGGCCTCTCTGACTTCCACGGCGACCAGAACCGGATCCACTAATTGAATAACCGGGTCCTGGACCAGACCCGTAACCGGTACTGTAACCCGATCCAGAGCCCGAACCATAACCAGATCCGGATCCATGTCGTCCGCTCCGAGAGGAGTCGGATCGACCACCACAGTTTCTAGAACCCAAAGATCCACCCCGGGAACCGGACGGTGGTCTACCACCACGATTGCCACCACGCAGTGAGTGATAGAAGGCGGCGGGAAGACAGAGATAAGCTTCTTTGGATTGTGAATCAAGCATATGTTATTCAGATCTCAACAAAACATGGAGTTCCTCGAACGGCAGTGGATCGGATCTGATGCGGATGGAGGAGCGAAAGGAGTTGAACTCCACAGGCAGACCATTCAAGGAGAATTGTGTTAAATTGATCAAGATGCTCTTTGAGAGCCGTACCTTCGAGCATCCGCAAAGTGAAGAGCCTTTGCTTTAGCATCGACTTGCTAGTGAGACTCTTCGTCATGTAGAGACTCTCCAACTTGAGCCAGAGCTTCGCTGCTTCCTTCTGATCTGTGACCTCGATGATCACGTCATCCGATAAGCAAAACAAAATGTTTGAATGTGCTTTCTCCTCCATTGCCTTGAACTCCACTGATGCAACAATCATGCCTCCCTTGTCTGCGGTCAAAGGTGCCCACAAGCCTTCCGATTTGAGCAAAGCCTCCATTTTTATCTTCCACAGACTGAAGTTGTTCCCTCCTGTGAACCTGTCGACCTTCAAAATCGATCCAGATATCGTTCTTGGTGGATCTTGAACCCTAGTCGCTTGATCCACGTAGATCGCAAAACCCTAGCTTTGATTTCACCAAGTTGTGAAACCCTAGATTTGATCTGCCTTGATCTTGATCTTGCAACACCGTGAACCTTGGATCTGATACCAGTTTTTTTATTACAAACCACCTCATGAACGAAGAACGAATAAAAGAAGAACACAAGTATTTTACGTGGTTCGCTAGCAAAATATTTGCTAATTACCTCCACGGCGGAAAAGCACTCTTTATTCACTTAAGAGGAACAATTACAACTTGTATTGCATAAAGAGCTAGTGACCCCTATGGTCCCTTTTATAGTACTAGGAAACATAATGGACGGCAAGCCAAGGCCCATAGGGCACCGCCTCACTATTTGTTTCCTAACCTTCTTTTCTGTCATTGACTTTGATTCAACTACTGGATCAAATTTCTTTCATAGACTTTGAGTTTCAACAAGTTCAAGGCACTTAATCCAACAAATCTCCACCTTGCCTTGAATTCTCTAGTCAACAGGAGCTGCTCCTCTTCTCGTAAATAAAGCTACGTCTTCTCCGCACCCAATCGTCTCTCGTCACAGAGACTCACCGGACCCCCACCAGATCCGTTATGCCGTGAAGGGCCTCACTGGCTCAAGATGTTGAGCAATTCCAGAAAATGCTGGAACTTGCTCTCCAGAACCGGCTTGGTGAACATATCTGCACGGTTGTCAGCAGTCCCCACCTTCATCACCTTGATCCTGCTATCTTTTCTCAGAAAATGATACCTGACGTCGATATGATTGGTCCTTTCATGATGAACCAGGTCCTTAGTTAAGCAAATCGCACTCAAGCTATCAAAGTAGACTATCACCTGATCTTGAAGTAGCGTAGCCTTCCAACTCACAACAGCTGCTCCTAGAGCAAATACACAGCATGTCATTGATCTTCTACTGTCAATATCTTGTGCATAGTCCGCATCTGAGAAACCAGCCACCAAGATGTCTTCACTAGCCCCATAGCATAGGCCAATGTCTGACGTACCCTCAAGGTACCTGAATATGTGCTTCACCGCCTGCCAATGGTCCTTCCCTCGATGAGCCATAAAGCGACTAACCACACTAACATCGAATGCTATGTCCGGTCGAGTGTAGACCATAGAATACATAAGACTTCCAACTGCGCAAGCATATGGAACCTTGGACATGTACTCCTTCTCCTCCTGGGTCTGAACGGTGTACATTCCTAGCTTGATATTAGTTGCCATATGAGTATCTATAGATTTAGCTGATAACATCCCGAATCTTGCCATGACCTTTCTTGATGTATCCTTGCTGTGACAAGAAAGCTTCTTCTTCTTCCTGTCTCTATAGATCTCAAGTCCTAATATCTTCCGAGCAGCTCCCTGATCCTTCATCTCGAATTACGCACTACGAGACCTCTTCAGTTCTCTAATGTCCTTGATATTTATAGTTGCAATCAAAATATCATCCACATATAGAACTAGGTAAATACGTGATCCACCATGCAACTCTTTGTGATACACGCAGCAATCATACTCGCACTTGTGGTAACCAATGTTCAACATGAAGCTGTCAAACCTCTTCTACCATTGCTTCGGTGACTGCTTAAGTCTGTAGAGAGATCTCTTCAGCTTGCACACGTGGTTCTCTCTTCCGGGAACTTGGAACCCTTCGGGTTGGCTCATGTATATATCCTCTTCCAACTCTCCATGTAGAAAAGCTGTTTTGACATCCAATTGCTCAAGCTCTAGGTCGTGGTGTGCCACCATTGCTAGTAGCACCCGTATAGAAGTATGTCTGACTACCAGTGAGAAGATATCGTTGTAGTCAACTCCCTCTTTCTGACTGAACCCTCTTGCAACTAGCCTTGCCTTATACTTGATGCCCTCTCCAAATGTAGTTCCTTCATTTCTTCTGAAAACCCATTTGCAACTGACTATCTTCCTTCCCACATGCAATTTAACAAGCTCCCAATTCAAGTTCTTGCTAAGATACTCCATCTCTTCTCCCATCACGGCAATGCATTGTGTTGACTCAGAACTAGATATAGCGGTATTGTAGGTGGACGATTCATCCTCCACCTCCTCCGCTACCTGTAATGCATATCCCACCATACCGTCATCTCTGTATCTCGTCGGAGGCTTGATGAATCTTCTTTGTCTTCCCACCGCAATACTCTAATGATTCGGTTCCTCTGGTAGAGACGCATCTTCACTATCAGACTCTTCTGCTTCTTCCTCTTCGGCTTCAGGCGGCGGTGTAGGGAGTTCGAAATCCTTAGGATCAATAGGACCCGACTCTCCCTCCACCTTCTTCTCTACATCTCCAAGCTCCACCTCCACGAAATTCTTCAACATAGGACTTTCATCAAAGACTACACTTCTGCTAAGTATAATCTTGTTGTCTGCCCATATCTTGTATCCCTTCACACCTGTTCCGAATCCCATGAATACTCCCTTCTTAGCTCTTGGTTCTAGTTTGCCATCATGAACGTGATAATAGGCAACACAACTAAAAACTCTCAAATCTGAGTAATCCCCTGATCTACCGGACCAGACTTCTATAGGAATCTTGCATCCTATACCTGTGTGCGGGCTCCGATTTATGAGATAGCATGCCATGGAAACTGCCTCTCCCCAGATACCTACAGAAAGACCTGCATTCGAAAGCATGCACCTTACTTTCGCCAAAAGTGTCTGATTCATTCTCTCGGCTACACCGTTCTGCTACGGTGTGTGCCGAACGGTGCGATGGTGTGCTATTCCCTGATCCTTGCAGAATCCATCAAACTCTGATGAACAGAACTCTAAGCCGTTGTCCGTGCCCAGCCTCTTCACCTTCTTTCCCACTTGATTCTCTACTAGCGTCTTCCACTCCTTGAATCTTGCGAAGGCTTCACTCTTGTGCTTCATCAAGAATATCCAAGTCATCCTAGAGTAATCGTCTATGATGCTCAAAAATTACCTATACCCGCCAATCGATTCGACTCGAGATGGACCCCTGCAATTCGAATGAATATAATCAAGAGTACCTTTCGTTCTATGAACCACCTTAGGGAACTTGCTACGCTGTAGCTTCCCATACACACAGTGCTCACAAAACCCTATGCTCTTTGGCGCATGCCCGGTGAGATATCCCTTCTTGTGAAGTTCCTGCATTCCAAGTTCACTCATATGACAGATCCTCATATGCCACAACTTAGTTAGATCAGCTTCCTTAATCTCGGCTGAGACAACTCCAGCAAAACCTGTGATCGTCGAACCTTGCAACATGTACAAATTCCCATTCTTGACTCCCCTGAGAATCACCTTATAACCCTTGAAGACTTGTAGATCTCCACCTTTACCTTTGAAACTGTATCCCTTGTTGTCGGGTAGACTCAAGGAGATCAGATTCTTCTTAATAAGTGGTACATGCCTGACTTGCTCTAAAGTACATAACTTCCCTTCATTCGTCTTCAATCTAACTGAGCCGCTCCCAATCACCTTACAGATGGCACCGTTTGCCATGTAGACAGACCCTCCATCTGTTTGGTTGTACGTCGAGAATAGCTCCTTGTTAGAGCAAATATGATAGGAAGCTCCGGAATCAAGGACCCACGCATCTTGAGAGTGCGTGAAAACATCCGCCATTAGAACGCAATCATCCTCGGACGAGTTACCTTGTTCTGCTACGGCTGCGGATCCATTTTGCCCCTGTTCACCTCGTTTCGTGCAATCTCTCTTCCAATGCCCCTTTTCCTTGCACCAAGAACAGACATCCTTCGGCAACTTAGAACTAGAAAACTTCTTTTTCTTGTTCTTCTTACCCTTCTTGCTTACCCCCGTCGCCATCAGTCCGGAAGCATGGTCCTCTGTACCTATGCCTGCACCCTTATGGCGCAACTCTCTAGCATGGAGTGCCGATCTGAACTCCTCTAGATATAAGTCATCATTGTTCACAATTAATGACTGCACGAAGTTCTCGTACGATGGAGGTAACGAGATCAACAAAAATAGTGCTGCATCCTCATCACCCACCTTCTCTCCAATATTACGCAAATCAAGGAGAATTGTGTTCAATTGATCAAGATGCTCTTTGAGAGCCGTACCTTCCAGCATCCGCAAAGTTAAGAGCCTTTGCTTTAGCATCAACTTGCTAGTGAGACTCTTCGTCATGTAGAGACTCTCCAACTTGAGCCAGAGCTTCGCTGCTTCCTTCTGATCTGCAAACTCGATGATCACGTCATCCGATAAGCACAACATAATGTTTGAATGTGCCTTCTCCTCCATTATCTTGAACTCCGCTGATGCAACATTCATGCCTCCCTTGTCCGCGGTCAAAGGTGCCCACAAGCCTTGCGATTTGAGCAAAGCCTCCATCTTTATCTTCCACAGACTGAAGTTGTTCCCTCCTATGAACCTGTCGATCTTCAATATCGATCCGGACATCGTTCTTGGTTGATCTTGAACCATAGTCGCGTGCTCCACCTAGATCGCAAAACCTATCTTTGATTTCACCAAGTTGTGAAACCCTAGCTTTGCTCTGCCTTGATCTTGATCTTGAAACACCGTCAACCTTGGCTCTGATACATGTTTGTTATGAAAAACCACCTCACGAACGAAGAACGAATAAAAGAATAACACGAATATTTTACGTGGTTCGCTAGCAAAATATTTGCTAACTACCTCCACGGCGGAAAAGCACTCTTTATTCACTTAAGAGGAACAATTACAACTTGTATTGCATAAAAAACTAGTGACCCCTATGGTCCCTTTTATAGTACTAGGAATCATAATGGACGCAAGCCCAAGCCCATAGGGCACCGCCTCACTATTTGTTTCCTAACCTTCTATGCCGTCATTGACTTCGATTCAACTAGTGGATCAAATTTGTTTCATAGCCTTTGACTTTCAAAAAGTTCAAGGCACTTAATCCAACATATAATTATTGACTTCTGGCACGAGAAAAAAAACATAAGTGTCGGATTGGAACCAAACCTGAGGGTTGAAGTCGTGGTTTTTAATTAGAGGATGGTCGAATGCTGGTTCTTTGAAGAAATCTATGCAGTCGTATATATCACCGTACTCGATCTAAAAATAAATAGGCAGATCATTATACATAGTGTTGTTGTAATAGAAAATCCTACTTCAACACTCCCAAGAAGAATGTCATGTCTGACTTTGTACTCATTTTAAGGTGATTGGACTTGCAATCTTTTCATAATGCCATACTAATGAGGTAACACTCGCACACTACGAAAAGTAGATAATCTTTTCTTAAAATGCGTTAAAACGGTTTTACCTTGATACTCTTGTTGCTGGTTTATTCAAAAGTTTTAGTTGATTCTCAATCTCCAATTCTTCTATTTCTGACAACTCCATGCTTCCTTCAACCCAATTGTTGCTCATAAGAAAAAAGGAAATAAGAAGAACAAGTACATGCTTGAGGAATATCCTGCTTTATACATCAGATTGCACAGTTATTGGGCATTCGGAATATTTATTAGGAAACAAAATATTAATGATTGAATAACTTCACTAAAATGTCCATGAATGAAAAATGCAAATAATGAAATAAGAGCCAAATTAGTTTCTTCTGCCGCAAATTTATAAAAAAAAATTGTAACCACCACAGAAGGCGATAGGAGCTCTCAAAAACTTTGTAAAAATTCAGGTCCAAATTTGAAACCTCGTTTCTTCATCTTAAAAACACACAGAACCTTCTCTCAACTTTCGTAATACATCACATTACGCAGAAGGAACGGAAGAATATCGTTTCAGACGATGCTTTCTATATTCAGGCGGAGCTAGGGTTCCGTTATGTTCTGATCGGTTTCTTTGTATCTGAAGAGAGAGTGGTGGCTACGATGATGCGACTTGTTTTCCGGAAAATCTGGAACAAAGGTAATGAAGTCAAGATGATTAAATTTGATTACAATACCTTCCTCTTTGTCTTCCCCGATCAACCTAACATGAAGAGAGTTGCATCTAGAGGACCTTGGGCTTTTAATGGAAGTATTCTATTGCTAAAGCCGTGGAACCTAAGGGACTCTACAAAATTTGTTATGTTTACACGTTTTGGTCGACTGTGTGCTCCCTTGTTCACCACCAGTTCCTTTTGTTGGCTGGTTCTTCTTTGAAGCTGCTCTCCGGAAACGGAAGCATAATCAAACAAACAACCATGCAAAACCCTCCAAGGATCACAAGTCTAGATGCATAACGACAGTGAAGGTAAGAAATCATAAACACACCTTTGGGTTCTCCTTGATGACTTCAGACGCGAATAGTGTCACGTTCTCTATAGTTGATCCACGCCTAGAGTTGATCCTAGATCTCCAATCTCCTTGGTGCTAGCCCGGAATGAGAGGAGGGTGAAGGAATCACGCAAAACGAGGCACAAAGAGGGGGTTTCGGCCCTCTTGTGGCGTCGGGGACGAGGGGCGGCGGCAAGGGGGCGGCGTCCTCCTTGTTGCTTGCTCTCTCTCTCCTTTGTTCTCTCCCACTCTTGTTATGTTCTCTTTAGAGCATAAGTTATGAGGAAGTAAGGAAGGAGGGTCCTTTATATAGTCCAACAACTCCTTGTTAACTACCTAAAGGACTTATTCTAGTCCTACTAGAATTCAATTTAGTCCCTTCCTTGCAAATTAGTCCCTACTAAGTTTGCAAGGGTTTGCAAAGTGATCCTTCTAATTAATTAATCCAATTAATTAATTCCCAAATCTAGTACAACTCTATATAGCGTGTGACCCCATAGGTTCTATCTAGTTGGTAGCAACTCTTTGCTAATATGGAGCGGTTTCTAGCAAAACATCCATTCTAGCCAACTAATAGAATAGTCATCTAGACAACCTTGTACAAGTAATTGTCTCATCCCTTTGCCTCCATATCCGGATTGGACACGAGACATACAAGTCACACTCGTATATCCAATCCCTAGTTTCTCGATCCATGGAATAGCCTTATTCGTGCAAATAACATCAATATCCCATATATTGATTTATTTGAGTCTGGCCAGACATTCTATAAGCACTATCCTCGAGTGGCCTTGGATATTTGCTCCCGTTATGTGGGAGGGGCAAATCCTCTCTACGTCCACTACGATCTCTAAGCTTGCTTCTCATTGTATCCAGTACACGCCTTTATAACTACCCAGTTACGGTGTAGCGTTTAACGCTACCAAGATCACAATGATCAACAACTAGAATATCTAGTGACTTCAAGTCTAAGGATGACAATACCATTGTACCCGAGAAGCACTTGTGACTTAACATAACGTGTATGTAGCCTTCTCGGTGATGGGTCAATCCAGTGCAACATTCCGTAATGCACACCTATGTGTTGGATCGTGATATCTCCATATCAATCCAACCCCATACTAGTCTATAGATGATTGTCCCATTTAATCATTATACTTGACTAGGGATATTTAAGATAAACAACACGATTGTAAATCTAAGGACTTCATTATATTAAATATCCAATAAATAATAAATGAATTTTCTAGCCAATTACAAATTCATACTAAACTAGATTGCCTCTAGGGCATCTATTCCAACAGTCGCCCACTTGCACTAGAGCCAATCTGGCGCATCTCGTATGCCCATACTCCTAGTGTGCCCTTCATGCTTCCACTGCGTGAGAGGCTTCGTAAGCGGGTCTGACAGATTATCATCTGTAGGAATCTTGCATATCCGAACGTCTCCTCTATCGATAATATCTCGAATCAGATGAAACTTCCTGAGCACATGCTTGGACTTCTGGTGCGATCTTGGTTCCTTTGATTGCGCGATCGCCCCAGTGTTGTCACAACTCCACTGGATCCGCAATGCTAGGGACCACACCAAGTTCAGAAACAAACTTTCTGATCCAAACAGCCTCCTTTGCTGCGCCATTTGCAGCAATGTACTCAGCCTCTGTTGTAGAATCAGCTACCGTCTCTTGCTTGGAACTCTTCCAGCTCACCGCTGCTCCATTCAGGCAAAACACATATCCCGATTGTGATCTAAAGTCATCTCTATCGGTTTGGAAGCTTGCATCAGTGTAACCCCTTACACGCAACTCTTCCTCATCGCCAAACATCAAGAAAGCATCCTTAGTTCTTCTTAAGTACTTTAGGATGTTCTTGACAGCAATCCAGTGACTCTCACCCGGATTGGATTGGTATCTGCTTGTCATACTCAAGGCATATGACACATCTGGTCTAGTACATAACATGGCGTACATGATAGATCCTATGGCCGAGGCATAGGGAATCCTACTCATGCGTTCCTTCTCAATCTCATTGGAAGGACAACCACTCTTTGAAAGAGTGATTCCATGTGACATGGGCAAGAACCCCTTCTTGGAGTCTTGCATGTTGAACCGTTTCAACACCTTGTCAATATATGTACTCTGACTTAGGCCTAGCAACCTTTTAGATCTATCTCTATAGATCTTTATACCGAGTATATAGGCTGCTTCCCCTAAGTCTTTCATTGAGAAACACTTTCCTAGCCAATCTTTCACAGATTGCAGCATGGGAACGTCGTTTCCAATGAGCAGTATGTCATCCACATACAAGACCAGAAAAGCTACTGAGCTCCCACTAACCTTCTTGTAAACACAAGACTCATCTTCGTTTCTGATGAAGCCAAACTCTTTGACCACTTCATCAAAACGTCGATTCCAACTCCTAGAAGCTTGCTTCAATCCATAAATGGATCGTTGCGGTTTACAGACTTTGTTGGCTTCTTTGGATCCTCAAAACCCTCCGGCTGTATCATATACACGTCCTCGAGGAGATTTCCATAAAGGAATGCTGTTTTGACATCCATCTGCCAAATCTCATAGTCATAGTATGCTGCAATCGCAAGTAGGACTCGGATGGATTTGGTCATTGCGACTGGTGAAAAGGTTTCATCATAGTCAATACCATGAATCTGTCTGAATCCTTTAGCCACCAATCGGCCCTTATAGGTAATCACATTACCATCCATGTCGATCTTCTTCTTGAAGACCCACTTGCACCCTATGGGCCGCGCCCCATCAGGTGGTTCCACCAAAGTCCATACTTTGTTGGTATACATGGATTCCATCTCGGATCTCATGGCCTCAAGCCACTTCTGCGAGTCTGGGCCATTCATGGCCTCCTCATAGGTAGTAGGCTCATCATCTATGAGCATCGTGTCACCGGAATCAGTTACGAGAAGTCCGTACCTCTCGGGTTCCTGGCGCACTCTACTAGATCTACGAAGCTCTTGTGTTACCTGAACAGGTGGATCCACAACTGCTTGTGATTCCTGTTCATGTTCCATAATCGGTTCAGTGATTTGTGGTTCTTGAACTTCTTCAAGTTCTACATTCCTCCCACTTGCTTCTTTAGAGACAAACTCTCTTTCTAGAAACACGCCGGTCCGAGCAACAAACACTTTGTTCTCGGTTGGATTGTAGAAGTAGTATCCCTTAGTTTCCTTAGGGTACCCCACAAATTTACACTTATCCGATTTAGGCCCTAGCTTGTCTGACTGTAAACGTTTTACATAGACATCGCAGCCCCAAATCCTCATGAACGACAGTGTGGGACGCCTCCCACTCCACATCTGATATGGTGTCTTCATGACTGATTTAGATGGAACACGGTTAATGGTGAAAGCTGCACTTAATAGAGCGTAGCCCCAAAATGATAATGGAAGATCAGTTTGACACATCATAGACCGAACCATATCCAATAGGGTTCGATTCCTCCTTTCGGACACGCCATTCCATTGTGGCGTTCCGGGTGGAGTGAGTTGGGACACTATCCCACACTCTCTAAGATAGTCGTCAAACTCTTGGCTCAAGTATTCTCCTCCACGATCCGATCGTAGAGCCTTGATACTTTTGCCAAGTTGCTTCTCTACTTCATTCTTGAATTCTTTGAATACTTCAAAGGATTCGGATTTTGCCCGCATAAGGTACACAAATCCATATCTACTGTAATCATCAGTAAATGTAATGAAGTAGACATAACCACCCCTGGCTGGCGTGGCAAATGGCCCACACACATCGGTATGTATGAGCGCCAATTGCTCACTAGTCCTCTCACCTTTCTTATTGAAAGGGGACATTGTCATTTTTCCCAATAAACAAGCCTCACATGTCTCATATGATTCAAAATCAAATGAGTCTAGCAATCCATCCTTATGGAGTCTAGATACACATTTCTCATTTATGTGGCCTAAACGACAATGCCATAAATAAGCAGGATTTAAATCATTTATTTTAATCCGCTTGGTATTAATGTTGTAGACAGGATTGCTTAGATCAAGGACATAAAGTCCATTAAATAATTGCGCACTAAAATAGTGAATATTATTCAAATAAAAGGAACAACAATTGTTCTTTATTGAAATAATAAAACCTTCCTTGTCCAAACAAGAAATAGAAATAATGTTTCTGCTCATAGCAGGCACAAAATAGCAATTATTTAATTCTAAAACTAATCCTGAAGGCAGAGATAGCTCGCACACGCCTATGGCCAACGCAGCAACCTTTGCTCCATTCCCAACGCGCAGATCTACCTCCCCTTTAGCCAATCTTTTACTTCTCTTTAGATCCTGCATATTTCGACAAATATGAGATCCACATCCAGTATCTAATACCCATGATGTAGAGACAGTTAAATTGACATCTACAACAAAAATACCTGGTGGTGGTGGTGGAATCACTATTCCAAGCCTCTTGTCCTCCAGATATTTTGGGCAGTTCCTCCTCCAGTGTCCAGGTTGACTACAGTAGTGACATTAACCCTTAGTCACGACTTTGGCAATGCCACCAACAGGCTTAAGGGCTTGTTCCTTGGACTTAGCAACTGACTTGCCTTTGCCCTTGGAGGAAGATGCAAACTTTTTGCCTTTTCCTTTATGCACCATCATAATGGCCTTGCCCTTACCCTTGTTGATGCTCTGTTCAGCCGTCCTCAACATGTTGAGCAAATCTGGCAGTGGTTTAACGATCTCGTTCATGTTATAGTTCATAATGAACTGTCCATAACTTTCAGGCAACGATTGCAACACGAGATCCGTTGCCAACTCTTGGCCGACCGGGAACCCAAGCCGGGCGAGATTCTCCAAGTACCCGATCATTCGGAGTACATGGGGTCCCACCGGGTTCCCTTCTGCCAGATGACATTTGAACAGTGCCTTTGAGACCTCATACCTCTCTACCCTCGCCTGCTCTTGGAAGAGCTGCTTTAGATGTTCGATCATATCGACAGCATTCATGTTCTCATGTTGCTTCTGAAGCTCAGAGGTCATGGTGCAAAGCATTAGGCAGGCCGCATCATTAGCGTCGTCAACACGCTTTTGATACGCCTTTAAGGCAGCAGGTGTCTGATTCTCTGGACCTTCTGGAACTTGCTCCTCTATTGCGTACAGCTTCTTCTCTTGCTTGAGAACAATTCTCAAGTTTCTGTACCAATCAAGAAAGTTGGTTCCAGAGAGCTTGTCCTTCTCAAGGACAGATCGTAGGGAATGTTGTGAACTCGATGAGTTGTTTGCCATTTGGAATTCTACAAAAGGAAAATACGCAAGTTTTAGTATTTGTGAATTTTTGACTATATTTAATAATTGCTAGTTTATTAAATATAGCTCCCACTATTTTTCTACGGATTAATAACCCTCAAGATATTAATGCGGAAAATATCCTTATATTTTCTAGTGGGCCAAGACCCATCTTTTTCATCTCCTTATGAGCTTGCTTTGGCAAGTCACCCATAATTCGATTACTTCTTAGGTAGGAACGATTTCCAATTGCATCCCATATGCAACTCTTGGTTCAATCGGGCAAATAACTCCTTATTTATTTATCCATATGGATAATCCCAATTGATTGCCTCTAGGTTTCTTAATCAAATTAATAGCCTAGTTGTGTTCAACCTCTTATCTAAACAATTGCACATTGTTACGTGCCATCGCATTCCATCATTATGAACCAAGTCGCCATGCTTTGGCACGCACGAACTTGATAAATAATGATGATAATGAGTGTTTAAATAACGAGAAGGCAAGAACACAATATTTAAAATTTGAGGGATTTTTCTTTAATTTTAATTATTTTGTTGATCAATATCAACTAATCTATCTATTTGAGTTTGGGCACAACTCCAAATAATAGATCCGGGTTGTCTAGTTATCTTATTATCCTAATTGCATGCATCATTCATACACCAACCACACAAATAATAAGACAATAAATAAACAACCACAAAACAGAAATTAAACGTGATGTGGATATGGCCTTTTCTAGACTAAGATAATTCCAAGCCAATGGAATTATCTATGAACCCTAAACAAACACATCTCCATGCGTCTTGATCTTTTGGTCCATCCTTCATAGTCATGTGGTGTGCTCCATGCTCCATGCTCCATCTTTTGTGGCTTCTTTGGCTTTGGGCTTCTTTTATCCAATCTTGGCTAACAATCTACTTTATCTAGCACTAGCTAATATCTATACTAAATAAAATAAATCTCACAAGTTGAGAAAAAAAATGGCACGCAGGCCATAAAACCCTAATTAATTATTACAATTAATTGATCAGCTCGCAGGCCGTAAAACCAAACCACAAAATTAAACATCCACATCAAACCACATCCTAAGGCCATATCCAATCACCATGCGATTTGCACATAAACAGTTAAAATCCAATTTTAACGCGCTTGGTCAATTTTAATTGATTTTAGGATTTCTAGGGTTAAAACGGTCCATGGGCCCAACAATCCAATTGCCCGGGCCCAAACAAAGTGAACCATAAAGCCCTAGGGCCGGCCCGGCCCAAAACCCGCAAGCTAGGCCCGCGGGTTAGGGCCGCCCGGCCCCTTAGGGCGCCAAGCTTGGGCGGCAAGCAAGGGGGGGCGGTCCCCTAGGGGGCCGAACCTCCTTGTGGAGGTTGTTTCCAAAACAACCTCCTTGCTTGGAGCCCAAGTTTGGTTGTTTCCTTGTTTTGGGAGAACTCCTTCTTCCCCAAGGATGCCCAAACCCTAGATCTAAGATCCTAAAATTTCTCAAACTCACCAATTCATGAGTCCAATGCAATAATTGGGTCTTGTTGTGATTAATTCTTTGACAAATTGCATCCAATGCTTGATTTGTCTTGTTTTACGCGATAAACAACAAATTAAGGTGTAAAACAACAAGAATGTAACACATAAACTACGTTTATGCTCTATGACCTGTGGCTCTGATACCACTGTAGGGTTTTGATTCATGGATCGCGCAAACGGAAGCATAATCAAACAAACAACCATGCAAAACCCTCCAAGGATCACAAGTCTAGATGCATAACGATAGTGAAGGTAAGAAATCATAAACACACCTTTGGGTTCTCCTTGACGACTTCAAACGCGAATAGTGTCACGTTCTCTATAGTTGATCCACGCCTAGAGTTGATCCTAGATCTCCAATCTCCTTGGTGCTAGCCCGGAATGAGAGGAGGGTGAAGGAATCACGCAAAACGAGGCACAAAGAGGGGGTTTCGGCCCTCTTGTGGCGTCGGGGACGAGGGGCGGCGGCAAGGGGGCGGCGTCCTCCTTGTTGCTTGCTCTCTCTCTCCTTTGTTCTCTCCCACTCTTGTTATGTTCTCTTTAGAGCATAAGTTATGAGGAAGGAAGGAAGGAGGGTCCTTTATATAGTCCAACAACTCCTTGTTAACTACCTAAAGGACTTATTCTAGTCCTACTAGAATTCAATTTAGTCCCTTCCTTGCAAATTAGTCCCTACTAAGTTTGCAAGGGTTTGCAAAGTGATCCTTCTAATTAATTAATCCAATTAATTAATTCCCAAATCTAGTACAACTCTATATAGCGTGTGACCCCATAGGTTCTATCTAGTTGGTAGCAACTCTTTGCTAATATGGAGCGGTTTCTAGCAAAACATCCATTCTAGCCAACTAATAGAATAGTCATCTAGACAACCTTGTACAAGTAATTGTCTCATCCCTTTGCCTCCATATCCGGATTGGACACGAGACATACAAGTCACACTCGTATATCCAATCCCTAGTTTCTCGATCCATGGAATAGCCTTATTCGTGCAAATAACATCAATATCCCATATATTGATTTATTTGAGTCTGGCCAGACATTCTATAAGCACTATCCTCGAGTGGCCTTGGATATTTGCTCCCGTTATGTGGGAGGGGCAAATCCTCTCTACGTCCACTACGATCTCTAAGCATGCTTCTCATTGTATCCAGTACACGCCTTTATAACTACCCAGTTACGGTGTAGCGTTTAATGCTACCAAGATCACAATGATCCACAACTAGAATATCTAGTGACTTCAAGTCTAAGGATGACAATACCATTGTACCCGAGAAGCACTTGTGACTTAACATAACGTGTATGTAGCCTTCTCGGTGATGGGTCAATCCAGTGCAACATTCCGTAATGCACACCTATGTGTTGGATCGTGATATCTCCATATCAATCCAACCCCATACTAGTCTATAGATGATTGTCCCATTTAATCATTATACTTGACTAGGGATATTTAAGATAAACAACACGATTGTAAATCTAAGGACTTCATTATATTAAATATCCAATAAATAATAAATGAATTTTCTAGCCAATTACAAATTCATACTAAACTAGATTGCCTCTAGGGCATCTATTCCAACACGGTAATCATCATATCGATGTTCTAGTCGAGGATCCAAACACCCAGAAGATTTTGAAATGCACAAGTTTCTATGGAGACCCAGTTAGAGAGGAAAGGAGGCATTCTTTGAACTCCTTCGAAGATTAGCACCTAACTCCGATCAACCTTGGATAGTGGTTGGCGATTTCAACGTAGTCACTTCCCAAACGGAAAAGGAAGGCGGAAGAGACTTTAGTTTCAGTAAGGTAAAGGGCGCGTATTTAAACTTGATTAGACTAGAGAAATCAGCTTTGATAGTTTGAATATAGATGTTGGTTGAGACATCTTTGAAAGTGTGAGTATACAGATGTATAAGCAGCTAAGATACTCTAGAAGGGGGGTGGGGGGGGGGGGGGGGTTGAATAGAGTGTGCCAACTTTTTGCAAAACTTGCTAGGAAGACGAAAACTTGTGCAAACAATGAAATTCAAGGCCTTGAAAACAAGTTCAAGCCTTTGAAGTAGAAGTAGAAAGTATAGAGCAATTATGCCTTTTTCAAGGCCTTGAAAACAAGTTCAAACCCTTGAAAAATAAACAGTTTTTGTGTGCTGCAAAAGCTATGAAAGTAAATGAACTGAAAATGCAGAAGACAAGTGATTTATAGAGTTCAGTCCACTTGGATCTACGTATCTACCTCAGGGATTAGATCCCTGCCGGATTTTCAACTCAATTCTTACTAATCAAAAGCTAAGCCCTAGAACTCAAGCACAGAGAGTTCCCTTACTCTGTTATAGCTTGTGGTTTTCCCTAACCTGTCTAGTACCTGCTCTAGTTAACTGATTAACTAAGAATTCTCTATTGTTCACTTTGAACAATTTTTGAGAATATATGTAGAGATAATACAGAAATGATCTAACAATATTGCTCTATAAAGAAGAAAACTTAAGAGTAGAAAACTACAGTGAAAATGCAGTGAACTTCTGTGAATGGATTGGAAGAATGATCAGCTCCTTTAATGCTTGTCAATCCAGAATACTTTCTCTGTATTTTCCCGTTGAGAATTGTGTTTTGTTGCTTCGAATTTAAGCTCTATTTATGCTTCATCCAGCTCTGCAAATCTCCCTAGATTTTCAGCAACAACCTTCCAATTTTGTAGGCAACATAGTTTGACTACTTTTGAATCTTCTCCAACGGTTGAATGATCACAATCTTCAGAGATATTGTTGTATTCTTTCATTTAACCACCATGAGAAGATGTCATATACGTCTGATTGATCACAGGATCAAAGTGTCCAAGTATTTCCAAATCTCCAGCAATTCAGTTTACGAAATAATCCTGCAAAACTTAGAAGCAAAATTTCCCGCATTATCATGGTCAAACAGATGATATATTATGATAGAAAACATGTTATAACAATTTGTCTTTCATCATCTAATGAAAGAGAATCAAACATATTCAAGAGAGAGAGTAAATCAATCCAGACAGTTTGCAGAAAACTCACCCTGAGAGTGTGTATTCAGGTTAACCAGATTCAAGGATTTGAATCCAGTTTCAAGGCCTTGAATATAGCAGAACTATTTTCAAGCCTCTCAGACTGATTCAAGCCTTTGAAAGCCGGTTCAAGGCCTTGAAATAGACAAGTTATTTCAAGTGTTGCACAACCTAAACTTTCAATATCCCCCTTGATGAAAGACAAAACTAAATTCTGTTTGATCCTTAGTCTCTGCAAAATAAACTGATTAGTCCATGATATAAAACACAGTATTTCCAAAAACATCCAACTTATTCATAATACCAACAGACACTTAAAAAGTTCAAAAGATAAATTAAATAATCCTAAGAGCTAAAATCTAAAAACCTAGAATTTTCTCCCCCTTTTTGACTTTCATCAGAAAGATAGGAGATGTTGGATCAAGTGTCTGGAAAATGTTTAAAACTTAAAAGAGAAACTTGAAAGAAGAGAGAATGGGTAAGAAAGAATAGGCAAGTTTATGGGGTTGGATCTTCATCTTCATCCTGATCTCCTTCTTCTTTCTCATTGTCTTCTTCATCAGTCTTGTCCTGCTCTTCCTCTTCCTCTGCAGTCCCACCTGCAACAGTTGCTTCTTCGGTCTTGTCCTTTTTAGCGGCCTTTGGAGATTTTTTTTTCAAGGTGATCAGCAGTTCATCTGAGTCAGGGCTATTGGCTTCATCTTCTCCTTGTTCAGCTACCTGCTTTCCCTTGTCTGAAACTGGAGTAGCTTCTTCCTGGTCTGAATCCTCACTAGGAAAGTCCTTGTCAGAGTCTCCTTTCTTTGTTCCTTCAGGATCCTCAGGGGACATCAATCAAAGTCATGCTTCTGAAGATACTTTCCACCATGTACTTGACATGCCCCAAATCACTTTCCAGTCCAAAAACCGTTACATTAACATCCTCCATTTCGAGCTCCAACCCATCAAGTCTCTGATTATCTGTTGGCTGAGAAGTCTGACTTGACGTGGGAGTCAAGGTCTTGGGCTTAGAAAACTTCTTTTCACCTAGTTCTGCTTCAGTCTAGTCTGAGTAATGTTTCCAAACTTTCTCTTTTGTCTTCACAACTCCAATGTTCTCAAAGACTTTCTCATTGAGTTCCCCAAATCCAGATGTGACTGATTCCTCTCCAGTAAATGGAATCTCAAAATGCTCAAAGAACAAAGTGAGCAGGTTTGCATAGGGTAGAGGATGAATCGTCTTACCAGTTAGGCTAAAGAGCATGTGTTCAATCACTAGTTTTGGAAGATCAATCTCATAGCCATGCATAACCAGATACATTATGTGCAACATTCTATCAGTCACAAACTCTCTGGAGTGCTCTCTGGGAAAGACACATCTCACCAGTATAGTATGAAGGACTTTGGCCTCAACATTAAACCCAAGTGTGTTAACTGTTTGGCTGAGGTTGAGATGTTTGGAAGAAAGAACTCTTCTTTTGCTAGCTTCAAAGTTTCTGACTTTGGTGGATTGTTGCTAGTATCATACCTCTTTGGAAACCCTAACACATTGAAAAACTCAGAGTGATTCAGTTCAGTTACTATCCCAGCAAATTTAGATTTGATCACCAAGTGCGCAGTTATCTTAACTTGGGTGAGGTTCAGGTAGATGAGTCTGCTGAGTCTAGGGTAGGCTATTTATCTAGGATTGAGCATACACCACAAAGAACTCTTCTTCAACATAGAGATGCACTTAAGTTTTATGTGTTCCTACACATACTCATTAACCAAACTGCAGAAACCAAATGATCTTGAAACAAAACCATCTAACCATTGACCTTTAGAGATGTTTGAGACAAACCATGTCTCATCTGGTGGTGTGTTATTTGTTGAGGCTTGTGAATAGATATGCAATGCCTTCTCCAATTTTCCTTCTTTTTGTGCTTCTGTCACCTTTCCTTTCCCTTTTTCTGCCTGAATTGTTTTCTTCTTCCCCTTCTTTGAACTGGTAGGCTCTGTTTCTGGTTGCTTTTCTGTAACAGCCTTCTGCTTCTTTTGCTTTTCTGAAGAGGAGGTTGTAGCCTTCTTGACTTTCTTATTTGGTGGAGGAGGATCTTGGACGGCCTCTGCACTGGGAGTTCTGGAGCTACAGTCTCCACTGACTTCTTGAACCTCTTCCACTGCTGCTTTTCTTTTCTTCTCTAAGACAGGTTTCGAACTTCCAGCCATCTTGATTCTATCTGAGGCTCTTATTGTGCTCATTAGGGATTGGGAGAAGAATAGAGAGATATGTAATGATACAGAATGAAGGAGACGAGAAGAGGATAAATATTGAAAGAGTTTGAGTTTCAAAAGGAAACTAGTATATCTCTGATTCTCAAAAGATTTGCAATGATCAGAGAGATTTAAAAACTTTTATGCCGTTGGAAAATATAATATACTAATACTATTTTTGGCTAAAACATTTTTTTGAAAAGGGTCGGGGCTATATTAGGCAAATTTCTTCAGAGATATCACCCAACATAGAATGATCCAAGATTATTGAATATCAGTGTAGCAGACTCATTTTCAAGGCTTTGAAAAGGCTTTCAAGGTCTTGAAATACTGTAACATTGCAACAAGTAAAAGTCAAATCTTTGAATTTATTTTCAATCCTTTGAAACTTAGTTCAAATCTTCGTAAACACATACAACTTACCTTTCTTACCGGATGCTCCCCCTAAACCAATTCATCCTTATTTAGCATTCCCAATTCTATTCTTAGAACTGAGAATCTTTCATCTGCTAATGGTTTGGTAAAGATATCTGCAATTGGAATGTTAGTAGCAACAAATTCAAGAACAATATCACCTTTCTCAGCATGATCTCTCATGAAGTGGTGTCTGACATCAATGTGCTTGGTTCTTGAGTGTTGCACTGGATTCTTTGTAATTGAAATTGCACTAGTGTTGTCACACTTAATAGGTATGCCCCTGAAGTCAAATCCAAGGTCTCTTAGCTGTTGAGCAATTCATAACACTTGTGAGAAACATGCTCCTGCAGCTATATATTCAACTTCAACTGTTGATAGAGCAACTGAATTATGTTTCTTGGAATGCCAACTTATCAAGGATGATCCAATGAATTGACAAGTTTCTGAAGTACTTTTCCTATCAACCTTGTAACTTGCAAAGTCAGTATCTGAAAATCCATGTAAAGAAAAGTTAGAATGTCTTGGATACAAAAGCCCTAATTCTTTGGTACCATTGAGATATCTGAATATTCTCTTCACAACATTCAAGTGTGATTCTTTTGGATCAGCTTGAAATCTAGCACACATACACACACTAAACATATCATCTAGCCTGCTTGCTGTCTGATAGAGTAATGATCCAATCATGCCTCTATACTCTTTTACATTGACACTCTTACCAGATTCATCATTGTCTAAGGATAGTGTACAGCTCATAGGAGTGTTGGCTTCCTTACATTGAGCCATGCTATATTTGTTAAGTAAGTATCTTGTGTACTTGATTTGATGCAGAAAGATTCACTTCTTCAATTGATTTATTTGAAGTCCTAGGAAGAAGTTCAACTCTCCCATCATGCTCATCTCAAATTCCCTGCTCATAAGACTTGAAAATTCTTTGCATAATTGATCATTAGTAGCTCCAAACAGTATATCATTAACATATATATGAACTACAAGTAAATCTTTCTCAAGAGTCTTAATGAAACGAGTCTTGTATACTAAACCTATTTTGAAATCAATTTCAAGTAAGAATTTTGACAATCTTTCATACCAAGCCCTTGGAGCTTGTTTCAGACCATAAAGAGATTTTTCAAGATTGTAGACATGACCTGGAAACTTATCATTTTCAAAACCAGGTAGTTGTGAAACATAAACTTCTTCTTGCAAAAAGCCATTCAAGAATGCACACTTCACATCCATTTGAAACAGTTTCATGTTTTTGTAAGATGCAAATGCAAGCAAAATTCTAATTGCTTATAACCTGACAACTGGAGAAAATGTTTTCTCATAATCAATACCTTCTTCTTGATTCTAACCTTGAGCAACTAACCTTGCTTTGTTTCTGATCACATTGCCACTTTCATCCAACTTGTTTCTGAATACTGACAGCGTAAACCTATCTGCTTTTTCGCAAGTATACGATCAAGTAATATAGAGTAGGTAATTGTGACTCTGGTTGTTGAACCCTCGAGAACAGTTTAAGTTGTTGCTAATTAGAATTAGAATTAGACACAAAGTTTGTAAAAAGGAGGAAGGTTTGGGGTTTGATTCTACTCACTAAATTGCACTAAATAAAACAATATTTTAGAAAAGCTTATTTTATTTTTCTTTTAAATATTTTGCAGTAATCGCGGTAGTTGTAAAAATCGATAATTCTAAGAATCTAGGTTCCAGGATCCCCTAGGGTACTCTCCAGCTTTCATAGTATATTTGATTTCAGAAACACACGGTGGTTTTGTTTATGCCAGCATACCAACTGTGCAATCTCCTCTCGGTCTCATGCACCTATCACTCTCCTACAGATTTTCGGGTCCTCTCGGTCCACCTAAATCTGAAGGTTCGTTCTAAGTCTGCTAGTGTTACAGGTTCTCCTATCGGTCTCCCCCTAAACGTCTAACAGTTGGTCTAATGCTTCTGGGCTAGTCCCCTGATTCTTTTCACCTCTCGGTCCATCAAGGCAGAGTACTAAATCCAGTCTTTTCTTCCTAACTCTCACAGGTCACTCTCGCGCACCAGATCCTGTCTGTAACACTCCTGGGTGATCAAGCCATTCATGTATGTAAATAAAATCAAAGACAGAATAATAAACAATCCATCCTGTATTAAGACTTAGCTAGCCATGCATCTGAAAATCAAACAACCAAGTCTGCTGAATTCATAAACCCTAGGTTCACCGAGAACCTAGGCAAAAGGTCTAGCTAGCTTGCATTATTGAAAACAATGTTTCATAAAAGAGAGAAAAGATCAAACTAGTTATTGTCTGAATACTGAAAAACTGCTCCAATCTTGACTTGCTCCATTCCTGACGGCTCTGAAACTGGCTGCTGTAATGATGATGATAGATGTGTGAGTATGTATGTGTAACCCTAATTCAGTGCTGGGACACCTCCTTTTATACTGCCACAGTCTCCAAAACTGATGCACGAAATTCTTGTTTTACCCTCAAAAAGACCCGTCCTGGAAGCTTCTGGAAACCTTCCGTGCGTTCGAACGCAACTCTCCTGCGTTCAAACGCAGTGCGTCCGAACGCACACATCCTGCGTTTGAACGCAGACCTTAACCATTTTTCCTTCCTCTGGCTCCTGACTTCTCGGACACGTGCGTTTGAACGCAGCTCGCCTGCGTCTGAACGCACGCCTTGGTCTTTTCTTCTTCTGAGTGTCGAGTCCTGCGTTTGAACGCAGGCTGTGCGTTTGAACGCACCCCTTAGCTTTTCTGCACTTCTGACTTTGAACCCTGCGTTTGAACGCAGATCGCCTGCGTCTGAACGCATGACTTAGCCTACTTTCCGCCATTTTCCTGCTGCTCCTATCTTGTGCGTCTGAACGCAGGTACCCTGCGTTTGAACGCACAACTTAGTCTTTTTTCTCTTTTTTCTGCTCAGCTTTCCTGACACGCTGCCTCCCATCCAAGTTAATCTCATGCATTTCTCGGCACCTGTTACCTGCACATCATAACATGTACCCGCGATCATATCCAAAAAACAAAAGTATGCATAAAATTACTCAAATCTTGCAGTCATGTTCTATAAATCTCTGCCTCGTATCAGGTGGAAAATAAGCTGAAAATGGGCAAACTCAACTCTCACAGGGTCAAAACCAATAGTAAAAAGATGTCCCAGACTAATCCATTTTCAAGCTGTCAAAATACCCCCACACTAAATTCTGCTCGTCCCGAGCAGACCCTTGCATACTACCTTGCAGACCCATCTTTTGCATACTTTAATTGCATACTTCCCTTTTTCCACAGATTCATGACACAGACCAAAAGACTCAATAGATGACTGACTCAGATACAGAATATACACAAACTGACTCAAGATACAGCAAAAAAGTTTTTTTTTTCTTCTGAAATTGGGCAACCTCTCTATCATAAACTGAAATCATCAAATCCTCACAATCTCATTTTGAAATTCCACAACACGCAGCAAGAAATGATATAAACTGATCCTGTGCACAAACTCACTAAGGTATCCCCAAACATCCACCAAACCAACCAAGATAAAGCACGTCTTTTGACTTAGAGGGTCCAGGCATCTTAAGTCAACATATAATTTTTCTTCGCCAAGTCATTTGAGGTTTTCAGACCCTCTTAGCCGTTATTGCGTTTGATTTGCAAATTGTCCCATTGCTGGGAGACACAACTCCTGTGTAATACGGCTTGACTTTAATTTCCCTCTTAAGCTCTAAATTGGATTGAATCCAAATTTTCCATGTGAATGGAAGCACATTATCTTGTTTCTCCTTTAAGCACAACTAAATATTATATTTATATATTTTTTTTCAGATATATTATTTTTTAATAAACTCCTCTGTTTTTACAACTGTGCAGTAGAGCTTTAATAGTGCGGGCTTTTTAGGATTTTCTCTTGGAACCAACTTAAGGGATGGTGGTGTACATTCTCCAACTTTGCTTAGGCCAAAGACTTGTACCGCATAAAACCGACTCTACACGAAGGTCCACCCCAGATTCCAAGAGTCCACCAGTTTCCACGAGAAACAGAATATTCAATTATCTAAAGACCAAATCCGCCTAGCACACTAGAGAAGTCAAAAGTATGCCTGTTATCTACTTTCCACGTTCCTGAATACCCGGGATATCCTGTCGTGAGACTTGCGCACAAAATACTAAAATTTGAAGTATCCCTGCTACGGTGCTTCCTACTCTCGTGAGCTCTTTCATTGGATTCTCTTCAGTTCCTAGGTCCTAAGTTGCCCTTTCTCAAAAAAAATTATTTTATTTATATTTTTCCGTTTTTTTTATATTTTTTTGTTTATTTTATTTTATCATGCAAGGTCAGAAAGGTTGGTGGGTAGACTCAACATAAAAAACGTGCTGACTCAAAAAATGAAAACAAAATTAAAAACAAAATGAACAAAAATATGCTGACACGGCTATGCAGGAGGACACGATTCCCCACCCCCACACTAGAGGTGGCGCGTCCTCGCGACTCTACTGATCTGGTCTATAACTAGAATCTGTGTTCTCCGGAGTAGACTGGTCAGTCGGCTCTGGAGATGGTGAAGGGGTTCGCCCCCTGGCGCGTTTCCTCGCAGCATGGCGTGCTGTGGCAGCGGTACCACCGTGGCTGGCACCGGGATGGGCACTGCTGGCCCGTGGGTCTGCATGCTCTCTCCTAGGTGGGTACTGGGTTCCGGGTCTGCCGGGGTCACCTACACTGTCTGCATGTTCAGGGCTCGGTGTGGGGTCATGGCCAGAGAAGCTATCATATGGCCGGCTATCCTCCATTGTCCAACTGGGACAATTATCACTCGAATAGCGGTCCGGAAAGTTAAATCTCTTACCACGCATGTTGCTCTGAATTTCAGCGAGTGCCGCCTCATGAGCTCTCAATGCGGTTGTGTTAGCGTGGTAAATATGCTTCTGGGTCTTGAACAACTTTCCAAGACCCCTGGCCATTTTCTTGACCGTCCTTACCAGGTAGTTCTGTACTTTTTCTTGGGCCTTAATTTTCTTTCTGACCCATTCCTCATGCTCAGTCCTCTCCAGGCGCCCAAAAAGAACTGCGCCTGGCCCCTCTGCTGGACTGCCCTAAGTCAGGGTCGGCCTGCCTGTGTTCACTGGAACTGGCAGATCGTGGCAGTCGGAAGGGACCTGGTAAGGCTGGAAAATCCCCATCACCGGGAGGAGGTGGTGGTGGCATGCCAACACCCCCACCCTGAGGTGGAGCATCATCATCATCATCATCCACTTGGACAAATTCTGGAGGCCCGTGCACGGCCTCATGCAACGCACATCTCATGTTTCGGTACTTGCGTACCTGCACTGGTCGAATATCTCTCATCTCGCCAGGGATAACTACCAGATAATCCTGCGCCATTTTTGTTAACATCCCCAGGAGACCCAAACCCTTCTTGCTGTGGGTCTCTCTTCGTTCCCGGAAAAACTCACAAATGATCTCCGGGAGGCTCACAGGCTCTCGGGCCATCAGACAGTACACCAACAGGGCAATATTATAATCAATGCGGGTAAAGTGTTTAATACCCACAACTCTGTTGTTCACCCACTCGGTCCACCATCTCGCCTCTCGAATCAGGTAGGTCGCAGGGAGTTTCCGGTAGGAAGGACTCCGTTCAGGATAGTACCAAGCAGCGCCTGGTACACGAGCACACTGGGTGGTCAAGATCTGCTCACTAAGCTGTTCAGATGGATGACGCCTCAGTTCCTGAAACTGACAGTCATCCAAAACTAATTCCAGACCCAGACTCTCTCGGATACTCTCTGGGGTGATTCGAATCCATCTCTTTCTGCAGTAAATCCAGTCAATTGACTGGGCTTCGCTGTTCATGCACTGCTGGAGATTGCTGTAAATCTCCTTAGCCAGCACAGAACTGACTTGCAGATTGGTAAAACCAGTAAACAAATCTCCAAAATGATCCTGCCCAGTATAGTTGAACAGTTCATCCCCCATTGCTACTCTATCACGGGGAAATGTCCTCTCAGCAGGTATGTCATACCGAATCTTTTTGTCTTGCAGATAGAAACGGTGAGCCTCCATGTTAACAAACCTATGGTCGCAGAAATGGTCAACCCTAAGCAATCTGCAGTCTATGATGTTCAAGGGTGCAATTGCCCTATCAGGCCTCATGTAAGGGCTATCCTCATCCATTTCAAGATTCAAAGAGAAAAATGAAAATATTCAATAGAGAAGGAAAAGATAGAACCTGGCTACCCGGAGTGAATCTTACGGGTACAGATCTGAAAATTAATCTCTAAAGTGGATTTGAAGGTTTTTGGATCTGATGAGTCGGACCACCCCCACACTGTTCCTGACTTTCCGGTGGTCCTGCAGTGGTCATCGGAGATTGCTGGCGGCTGACTGCTTCTGGCGGCTGCTAGGGCAGAGAGAATTTCTAGAGAGAGAGTTGAAAACTGGATGACTTGGGTGAAAATGAGTCACTGTCATCCGTACAGTATATATAGGCAAATTTTCAGAAATTGCAGAATGGCCCCTAAATTTCAAATTTCTTCAAATTTTTCCGAAATTTTTGATCCCGCTCAAATGTGCGTTTGAACGCAGCTCCTGCGTTTGAACGCACAGCTTATATTTTTCTGGAAATTTTGAAATTCTCATGATCTGCGTTTGAACGCACGGCGTGCGTTTGAACGCAATGCTTGAAGGTCTATGAAATTTCTGGGTTTGTTGAGTTGCGTTTGAACGCACATGAGTTGCGTTTGAACGCAATGCTTGTCCTCTGCAATGTCTCTGATGAGCTGCGTTTGAACGCACATACTTTGCGTTTAAACGCACGCCTTGTCTCTAGAAATTCTCTGCTAATTGGGTCTCGCGTTTGAACGCAGGGTCTGCGTCTAAACGCACGTCCTTAGATTTTTCCACCTCATCTTTGTCTTCTTGCGTTTGAACGCACATGAGTTGCGTTTAAACGCACCACTTGGTGGCTGGAAATTTTCATTGCGTGATCTGCGTTTGAACGCAGCTCCTCTGCGTTTGAACGCATAAGTGTTAGCCGTTTCCAGTGTTTCTTCTGTCGATTGGTGGGTCTGCGTTTGAACGCACCCGTGCGTTTGAACGCATGTCTCCTGCGTTTGAACGCACGCCTCTGCTTCCTGAAACACTGAGATCAACATTAAATCCCTCTTTCTCACTTTTCTCTCAAATTATGAACATTATAAAAATTATATAAAAACAACTAATCTATGTTGGGTTGCCTCCCAACCAGCGCTTGTGATTTACAGTCGACAGCCCGACTTTGTTACCTCTGTTGTGATCACAGAAGGTCGAGGTAGATTGCCTCTACCTCCATGATTTCCTGAGGTTCTCTGTATGGCTTTACTCTGTTCCCATTCACCTTGAAAACTGTATTATCCCTCGGGTTCTCCAGCTCCACCACTCCCCATGATGTAATGTCCTTCACAATAAATGGTCCAGACCATCTTGAGCGCAGCTTCCCTGGGTAGAATTTCATCCTTGAGTTGTAGAGGAGAACCTTCTGCCCGATTTCTATCTTCTTTGGTAGAATGCGGTTGTCATGCCACTTCTTTGTTTTTTCTTTATAAATTTTGGCACTCTCATATGCAGTTTTACGGAATTCCTCCAGTTCAAGGAGTGCCATCTTCCGTTTGCTTCCCGATAAACTGTGATCCATATTCAGATGCTTGATTCCCCAGTATGCTTTGTGCTCCAATTCTACTGGTAAGTGACATGCTTTTCCAAACACCAGCTGGTACGGGGACATTCCCAGTGGGGTTTTATAAGCAGTTCTGTATGCCCAGAGCGCATCATCCAGCTTTAACGACCAGTCCTTACGTCCAGGATTCACAGTTTTTTCCAGTATGCTCTTTATCTCTCTGTTGGACACCTCTGCTTGCCCGTTTGCCTGAGGGTGATAAGGCAGTGATACCTTATGGATAGACACCCCGTATTGCTTTAAAACTTTGGCAAAGACTTTATTGATAAAATGAGAACCTTCATCACTGACCATGGCCCTCGGTGTTCCGAATCTGGTAAAGATGTTACGTTTGAGGAATCTTTCCACGACTGCCGCATCGTTCTTCTGACACGCTATTGCTTCCACCCATTTTGACACGTAATCTACTGCCAGTAAGATGTAGAGATTCCCCAGAGACGAAGGGAATGGACCCATAAAATCGATACCCCAAACATCAAAAGGCTCGACTTCTTGCCAAAGTGTCATGGGAATTTCATTCCGCTGGGAAATATTTCCTGTCCGTTGGCAGCGATCGCAACTCTGCGCATAATCATGGCAATCCTTGAAAACTGTTGGCCAGAAAAATCCTGACTGCAGTACTTTGTGGGCTGTTCTCGGTCCACTGAAGTGTCCCCCACATTGTGCTGAGTGGCAGTGCTGAATTACCTCCAGAATCTCGTGACATGGAATGCATCGACGGAGAATATTGTCTGCCCCTTGCTTAAACAGATAAGGATCGTCCCAGAAATATTGCTTGCAGTCTGAAATAAACTTCTTTTTCTGCCAAGGGGTGATGTCTTCAGGGAGTGCTCCATTGACCAAATAATTGGCTATGGCATAGTACCAGGGCCGTCTATTGGTCTTGATCTTCATGATATGTTCATCCGGAAAATTTTCTTGAATTGGCACCAGTTCCTCTGTAGGGTTTTCCAGGCGAGATAGATGATCAGCTACCACATTTTCAACTCCCTTTTTATCCCTGATCTCGACATCAAATTCCTGCATCAGCAGAATCCAACGGAGCAGCCTTGGCTTTGCATCCTTCTTCTCCAGTAAGTATTTCAGTGCACTGTGATCTGTGAATATGATGACTTTTGAACCTACCAGGTACGATCTGAATTTATCCAGGGCAAAAACGACTGCCAGCAGCTCCTTCTCTGTAGTCCCATAATTAATCTGCGCCTCATTCAGGACCCTGCTGGCATAGTAGATGACACTGCACACCTTGTCCTTCCGCTGTCCCAGTACCGCGCCCACTGCGTAATCACTGGCGTCGCACATCAGCTCGAACGGGAGGGTCCAGTCTGGTGTTGTGATAATGGGTGCAGTTGTCAGCCTCTCTTTAAGCACGTCAAAAGCTTGTTTGCAGGCTTCATCAAATACGAAGGACACATCTTTTCCCAACAAATTACATAGTGGCTTTGTAATTTTTGAGAAATCTTTAATAAACCTTCTGTAAAAACCTGCGTGGCCCAAAAAACTCTTAATTGCCCTCACTGTGGTTGGATACGGCAGCTGCTTGATCACCTCTATTTTTGCCCTGTCTACTTCCAGTCCTTTGCTGGAAATCCTGTGTCCCAGCACTATATCTTCTGTAACCATGAAGTGGCATTTTTCCCAGTTGAGTACCAGGTTTGTTTTTCTGCAGCGAATCAGCACTCTGGCCAGATGGTATAAGCAATCTTCAAAGCTGTCTCCGAATAACGAAAAATCGTCCATGAAGACTTCCAAATTTTTCTCTATCATATCAGAGAAAATAGCCATCATACATCTTTGGAATGTCGCTGGGGCATTGCACAACCCAAATGGCATTCGTCTAAAGGCGAATGTTCCGTACGGGAAGGTGAACGTCGTCTTTTCTTGGTCTTCTGGATTTATATAGATCTGGTTGTAGCCAGAATACCCGTCGAGAAAGCAGTAATAAGCATGGTGAGCTAGTCTGTCCAACATCTGATCCATGAATGGAAGCGGAAAGTTGTCTTTTAGTGTGGCATCATTCAGCTTTCGATAGTCCATACAGATCCGCCAGCCAGTGACAGTGCGCTGGGCGATCTCTTCCTGATCAGCATTCTGTACTACTGTAATACCCCCTTTCTTCGGTACACACTGGACAGGACTGACCCAGGTGCTGTCTGATATGGGGTATATAATTCCTGCTTCTAGCCACTTCATGACCTCCTTACGTACCACATCTTTCATAATTGGGTTTAGTCTCCGTTGAGGCTGGATAACTGGCTTCTTTCCGTCTTCGATTCTTATTTTGTGCATGCAGTAATCAGGACTGATTCCCTTTAGGTCTGCAATTGTCCATCCGATGGCTTCTTTATGCTCTCGGAGTACCTCCAGCAGCTTTTGTTCCTGTTCCTGAGATAAAAGAGAAGAAACAATTACCGGCAGAGTATTATTTTCACCAATAAAAGCGTACCTGAGGTGGTCTGGCAACTGTTTTAATTCCAGGATAGGTGGTTCCTGGAGTGACGGGACCAGTGTCATTTTCTGCTCGCCTCCTTCATCCCGGTATAGCGTGACCCAGCTTTCTGTTCCCATGATATGCTCATCCTGCTGCTCCTCTGTTTCCTCTGGATACATGTCTTCAAATTCCTCCCATAAATCTTCTATCTCATCATTCTCCAGATTGTCAATTACTTCTACTGCGAAACAGTTTTCATGCTCATAATGGTCAGGAAGCTGGAGAGATTTGAAAACATTGAATTTCACTTTTTCTTCGTTGATTTGCATGGACAGCTCTCCACTTTTGCAGTTAATAATGGCTTCACCAGTCGCAAGGAAAGGCCTGCCCAGGATTAGCGGGACCTCTCCGGCCTCCATATCCAGTATCACAAAGTCTGCTGGAAAAATAAGCTCTCCCACTTTCACCAGGATATCTTCAATTACCCCATAGGCAGGTTTCACAGATCTGTCAGCCATTTGAAGCATAATTCTTGTTGGACGTGGCTCTCCGACTCCCAGACTTTTGAAGATGGTCACTGGCATCAGGTTGATGCTGGCGCCCAAGTCGCATAAGGCTTTTCCTGTGTATGCACTGCCCAGGGTTACTGGAATGACAAAGCTGCCAGGGTCTTTCTTTTTCAGTGGTAGACCATTTTTTACACAACTGCTCGCTTCTGCCGTCAGATTCACTGTTTCGAAGTCACTCATTCGCCTTCTCCCGTACAATATGTCTTTAAGAAATTTCGCATAAGTAGGCATTTTGGCAAGCTCTTCGGCAAAAGGTATGTTTATCTGTAATTGCTTGAATACCTCCAGAAATCTGGCGTAGTCTTTGCCGTCATCTCTCTTGCGTGTCTTCAGAGGGTAAGGAACCTCCTTAGAAATTTGCACTGTATCTGGATTACCCTCATTAGTCTGCGCTGCTTCCTGCTCGACCGAACCCCTTTTCTGAGGGTTAGCGGTTGAACTGTCTTCTCGGTCAATCACTTCCTGTTCAATAACTTTTGACTTTTCTGCGCGTGCATGACTGGGATACGGTGGATCCTGCAGTGCAATTCCACTCCGAGTTGTGATTGTTGGAATAGATGCCCTAGAGGAAATCTAGTTTAGTATGAATTTGTATATGGCTAGAAAATTCATTTATTATTTATTGGATATTTAATATAATGAAGTCCTTAGATTTACAATCGTGTTGTTTATCTTAAATATCCCTAGTCAAGTATAATGATTAATGGGATAATCATCTATAGACTAGTATAGGGTTGGATTGATATGGAGATATCACGATCCAACACATAGGTGTGCATTACGGAATGTTGCACTGGATTGACCCATCACCGAGAAGGCTACATACATGTTATGTTGAGTCACAAGTGCTTCTCGGGTGCAATGGTATTGTCATCCTTAGACTTGAAGTCACTAGATATTCTAGTTGTGGATCATTGAGATCTTGGTAGCGTTAAACGCTACACCGTAACTGGGTAGTTATAAAGGCGTGTACTGGATACAATGAGAAGCAAGCTTAGAGATCGTAGTGGACGTAGAGAGGATTTTCCCCTCCCACATAACGGGAGCAAGTATCCTAGGCCACTCGAAGGATAGTGCTTATAGAATGTCTGACCAGACTCAAATAAATCAATATGGGATATTGATGTTATTTGTACGAATAAGGCTATCCCATAGATCGAGAAACTCTGGATTGGATATACGAGTGTGACTTGTATGTCTCGTGTCCAATCCGGATATGGAGGCAAAGGGATGAGACAATTACTTGTACAAGGTTGTCTAGATGACTATTCTATTAGTTGGCTAGAATGGATGTTTTGCTACAAACCGCTCCATGTTAGCAAATAGTTGCTACCAACTAGATAGAACCTATGGGGTCACACGCTATATAGAGTTGTACTAGATTTGGGAATTAATTAATTGGATTAATTAATTAGAAGGATCACTTTGCAAACCCTTGCAAACTTAGTAGGGACTAATTTGCAAGGAAGGGACTAAATTGAATTCTAGTAGGACTAGAATAAGTCCTTTAGGTAGTTAACAAGGAGTTGTTGGACTATATAAAGGACCCTCCTTCCTTCCTTCCTCATAACTTATGCTCATTAGTGATCATAACAAGAGTGGGAGAGAACAAAGGAGAGAGAGAGCAAGCAACAAGGGCCGAACCCGTCCCTTGCCGCCGCCCCCTCACCCCGTCGGCCAAAAGAGGGCCGAGCCCTTCTTTTTGTCTCGTTTTGCGTGATTCCTTCACCCTCCTCTTATTCCGGGCTAGCACCAAGGAGTTTGGGAGATCTAGGAGCAACTCTAGGCGTGGATCACCTATAGAGAACGTGACACTATTCGCGTTTGAAGTCATCAAGGAGAACCCAAAGGTGTGTTTATGATTTCTTACCTTTACTATCGTTATGCATCTAGACTTGTGATCTTTGGAGGGTTTTGCATGGTTATTTGTTTGATTATGCTTCCGTTTGCGCGATCCATGAATCAAAACCCTACAGTGGTATCAGAGCCACATGTCATAGAGCATAAACGTAGTTTATGTGTTACATTCTTGTTGTTTTACACCTTAATTTGTTGTTTATCGCGTAAAACAAGACAAATCAAGCATGGGATGCAATTTGTCAATAATTAGATCATAACAAGACCCAATTTTGCATTGGATGCATGAATTGGAGAGTTTGAGAAATTTTAGGATCATAGATCTAGGGTTTGGGCATCCTTGGGGAAGAAGGAGTTCTCCCAAAACAAGGAAACAACCAAACTTGGGCTCCAAGCAAGGGAGTTGTTTTGGAAACAACTCCCAAGAGGAGGTTCGGCCCCCTAGGGGACCGTCCCCTTGCTTGCCGCCCAAGCTTGGCCGCCCTAAGGGGCCGGGCGGCCCTAACCCGCGGGCCTAGCTTGCGGGTTTTGGGCCGGGCCGGCCCTAGGGCCTTGTGGTTCACTTTATTGGGCCCGGGCAATTGGATTGTTGGGTCCATGGACCGTTTTAAGCCTAGAAATCCTAAAATCAATTAAAATTGACCAAGCGGTTAAAATTGGATTTCAACTGTTTATGTGCAAATCGCATGGTGATTGGATATGGCCTAAGGATGTGGTTTGATGTGGATGTTTAATTTTGTGGTTTGGTTTTACGGCCTGCGAGCTGATCAATTAATTGTAATAATTAATTAGGGTTTTATGGCCTGCGTGCCATTTTTTTTCTCTCAACTTGTGAGATTTATTTTATTTAGTATAGATATTAGTTAGTGCTAGATAAAGTAGATTGTTAGCCAAGATTGGAGAAAAAGAAGCCCAAAGCCAAAGGATCCACAAAAGATGGAGCATGGAGCATGGAGCACACCACATGACTATGAAAGATGGACCAAAAGGATCAAGACGCATGGAGATGTGTTTGCTTAGGGTTCATAGATAATTCCATTGGCTTGGAATTATCTTAGTCTAGAAAAGGCCATATCCACATCACGTTTAATTTCTGTTTTGTGGTTGTTTATTTATTGTCTTATTATTTGTGTGGTTGGTGTATGGATGATGCATGCAATTAGGATAATAAGATAATTAGACAACCCGGATCTATTATTTGGAGTTGTGCCCAAACTCAAATAGATAGATTAGTTGATATTGATCAACAAAAACAATTAAAATTGAATCGAAAATCCCTCAAATTTTAAATATTGTGTTCTTGCCTTCTCGTTATTTAAACACTCATTATCATCATTATTTATCAAGTTCGTGCGTGCCAAAGCATGGCGACTTGGTTCATAATGATGGAATGCGATGGCACGTAACAATGTGCAATTGTTTAGATAAGAGGTTGAACACAACTAGGCTATTAATTTGATTAAGAAACCTAGAGGCAATCAATTGGGATTATCCATATGGATGGATAAATAAGGAGTTATTTGCCCGGTTGAACCAAGAGTTGCATATGGGATGCAATTGGAATTGTTTCTACCTAAAAGTAGTCGAATTATGGGTGACTTGCCAAAGCAAGCTCATAAGGAGATGAAAAGATGGATCTTGGCCCACTAGAAAATATAAGGATATTTTCCGCATTAATATCTTGAGGGTTATTAATCCGTCGAAAAATCGTGGGAGCTATATTTAATAAACTAGCCATTATTAAATATAGTCAAAAATTCACAAATACTAAAACTTGCGTATTTTCCTTTTTGTAGAATTCCAAATGGCAAACAACTCATCGAGTTCACAACATTCCCTACGATCTGTCCTTGAGAAGGACAAGCTCTCTGGAACCAACTTTCTTGATTGGTACAGAAACTTGAGAATTGTTCTCAAGCAAGAGAAGAAACTGTACGCAATAGAGGAGCATGTTCCAAAAGGTCCAGAGAATCAGACACCTGCTGCCTTAAAGGCACATCAAAAGCGTGTTGATGACGCTAATGATGCGGCCTTCCTAACGCTTTGCACCATGACCTCTGAGCTTCAGAAGCAACACGAGAACATGAATGCTGTCGATATGATCGAACATCTAAAGCAGCTCTTCCAAGAGCAGGCGAGGGTAGAGAGGTATGAGGTCTCAATGGCACTGTTCAAATGTCATCTGGCAGAAGGGAATCCGGTGGGACCCCATGTACTCCGAATGATCGGGTACTTGGAGAATCTCGCCCGGCTTGGGTTCCCGGTCGGCCAAGAGTTGGCAACCGATCTCGTGTTGCAATCGTTGCCCGAGAGTTATGGACAGTTCATTATGAACTATAACATGAACGAGATCGTTAATCCACTGCCATATTTGCTCAACATGTTGAGGACGGCTGAACAGAGCATCAACAAGGGTAAGGTCAAGGCCATTATGATGGTGCATAAAGGAAAGGGCAAAAGGTTTGCCTCTTCCTCCAAGGGCAAAAGCAAGTCAGTTGCCAAGTCCAAGGAACAAGCCCTTAAGCCTGTTGGTGGCATTGCCAAGGTCGTGACTAAGGGTGAGTGTCACTACTGCAGTCAACCTGGACACTGGAGGAGGAACTGCCCAAAATATATGGAGGACAAGAGGCTTGGAATAGTGATTCCACCACCACCAGGTATTTCGTTGTAGATGTCAATTTAACTGTCTCTACATCATGGGTATTGGATACTGGATGTGGATCTCATATTTTTCGAAATATGCAGGATCTAAAGAGAAGTAAAAGATTGGCTAAAGGGGAGGTAGATCTGCGCGTTGGGAATGGAGAAAAGGTTGCTGCGTTGGCCATAGGCGTGTGCGAGCTATCTCTGCCTTCAGGATTAGTTTTAGAATTAAATAATTGCTATTTTGTTATGATCAGAAACATTATTTCTATTTCTTGTTTGGACAAGGAAGGTTTTATTATTTCAATAAAGAACAATTGTTGTTCCTTTTATTTGAATAATATTCACTATTTTAGTGCGCAATTATTTAATTGACTTTATGTCCTTGATCTAGGCAATCCTATCTACAACATTAATACCAAGCGGATTAAAATAAATGATTTAAATCCTGCTTATTTATGGCATTGTCATTTAGGCCACATAAATGAGAAACGTGTATCTAGACTCCATAAGGATGGATTACTAGACTCATTTGATTTTGAATCATATGAGACATGTGAGGCTTGTTTATTGGGAGAAATGACAAAGTCCCCTTTCAATAAGAAAGGTGAGAGGACTAGTGAGCAATTGGCACTCATACATACCGATGTGTGTGGGCCATTTGCCACGCCTGCCAGGGGTGGTTATGTCTACTTCATTACATTTACTGATGATTACAGTAGATATGGATTTGTGTACCTTATGAGGGCAAAATCTGAATCCTTTGAAGTGTTCAAAGAATTCAAGAATGAAGTAGAGAAGCAACTTGGCAAAAGTATCAAGGCTCTACGATCGGATCGTGGAGGAGAATACTTGAGCCAAGAGTTTGACGACTATCTTAGAGAGTGTGGGATCGTGTCCCAACTCACCCCACCCGGAACGCCACAATGGAATGGCGTGTCCGAGAGGAGGAATCGAACCCTATTGGATATGGTTCGGTCTATGATGTGTCAAACCGATCTTCCATTATCATTTTGGGGCTACGCTCTATTAAGTGCAGCTCTCACCATTAACCGTGTTCCATCTAAATCAGTCATGAAGACACCATATGAGATGTGGAGTGGGAGGCGTCCCACACTGTCGTTCATGAGGATTTGGGGCTGCGATGTCTATGTAAAACGTTTACAATCAGACAAGCTAGGGCCTAAATCGGATAAGTGTAAATTTGTGGGGTACCCTAAGGAAACTAAGGGATACTACTTCTACAATCCAACCGAGAACAAAGTGTTTGTTGCTCGGACCGGCGTGTTTCTAGAAAGAGAGTTTATCTCTAAAGAAGCAAGTGGGAGGAATGTAGAACTTGAAGAGGTTCAAGAGCCACAAATCACTGAACCGATTATGGAACATGAACAGGAATCACAAGAAGTTGTGGAGCCACCTGTTCAGGTAACACAAGAGCTTCGTAGATCTAGTAGAGTGCGCCAGGAACCCGAGAGGTACGGACTTCTCGTAACTGATTCCGGTGACACGATGCTCATAGATGATGAGCCTACTACCTATGAGGAGGCCATGAGTGGCCCAGACTCGCAGAAGTGGCTTGAAGCCATGAGATCCGAGATGGAATCCATGTATACCAACAAAGTATGGACTTTGGTGGAACCACCCGATGGGGCGCGGCCCATAGGGTGCAAGTGGGTCTTCAAGAAGAAGATCGACATGGATGGTAATGTGATTACCTATAAGGGCCGATTGGTGGCTAAAGGATTCAGACAGATTCATGGTATTGACTATGATGAAACCTTTTCACCAGTCGCTATGACCAAATCCATCCGAATCCTACTTGCAATTGCAGCATACTACGACTATGAGATTTGGCAGATGGATGTCAAAACAGCATTCCTTTATGGGAATCTCCTCGAGGACGTGTATATGATACAGCCGGAGGGTTTTGAGGATCCAAAGAAAGCCAACAAAGTCTGTAAGCTGCAACGATCCATTTATGGATTGAAGCAAGCTTCTAGGAGTTGGAATCGACGTTTTGATGAAGTGGTCAAAGAGTTTGGCTTCATCAAAAACGAAGATGAGTCTTGTGTCTACAAGAAGGTTAGTGGGAGCTCTGTAGCTTTTCTGGTCTTGTATGTGGATGACATACTACTCATTGGAAACGACATTCCCATGCTGCAATCTGTGAAAGATTGGCTAGGAAAGTGTTTCTCAATGAAGGACTGAGGGGAAGCAGCCTATATACTCGGTATAAAGATCTATAGAGATAGATCTAAAAGGTTGCTAGGCCTAAGTCAAAGTACATATATTGACAAGGTGTTGAAGCGGTTCAACATGCAAGATTCCAAGAAGGGATTCTTGCCCATGTCACATGGAATCACTCTTTCGAAGAGTGGTTGTCCTTCCAATGAGATTGAGAAGGAACGCATGAGTAGGATTCCCTATGCCTGGGCCATAGGGTCTATCATGTACGCCATGTTATGTACTAGACCAGATGTGTCATATGCCTTGAGTATGACAAGCAGATACCAATCCAATCCGGGTGAGAGTCACTGGATTGCTGTCAAGAACATCCTAAAGTACTTGAGAAGAACTAAGGATGCTTTCTTGATGTTTGGCGGTGAGGAAGAGTTGCGTGTAAGGGGTTACACTGATGCAAGCTTCCAAACTGACAGAGATGACTTTAGGTCACAGTCGGGATATGTGTTTTGCCTGAATGGAGCAGCGGTGAGCTGGAAGAGTTCCAAGCAAGAGACGGTAGCTGATTCTACAACAGAGGCTGAGTACATTGCTGCAAATGGCGCAGCAAAGGAGGCTGTTTGGATCAGAAAGTTTGTTTCTGAACTTGGTGTGGTCCCTAGCATTGCGGATCCAGTGGAGTTGTTCTGTGACAACACTGGGGTGATCGCGCAATCAAAGGAACCCAGATCGCACCAGAAGTCCAAGCACGTGCTCAAGAAGTTTCATCTGATTCGAGATATTATCGATAGAGGAGACGTTCGGATATGCAAGATTCCTACAGATGATAATCTGTCAGACCCGCTTACGAAGCCTCTCACGCAGTGGAAGCATGAAGGGCACACTAGGAGTATGGGCATACGAGATGCGCCAGATTGGCTCTAGTGCAAGTGGGAGACTGTTGGAATAGATGCCCTAGAGGCAATCTAGTTTAGTATAAATTTGTATATGGCTAGAAAATTCATTTATTATTTATTGGATATTTAATATAATGAAGTCCTTAGATTTACAATCGTGTTGTTTATCTTAAATATCCCTAGTCAAGTATAATGATTAATGGGATAATCATCTATATACTAGTATGGGGTTGGATTGATATGGAGATATCACGATCCAACACATAGGTGTGCATTACGGAATGTTGCACTGGACTGACCCATCACCGAGAAGGCTACATACATGTTATGTTGAGTCACAAGTGCTTCTCGGGTGCAATTGTATTGTCATCCTTAGACTTGAAGTCACTAGATATTCTAGTTGTGGATCATTGTGATCTTGGTAGCGTTAAACGCTATACCGTAACTGGGTAGTTATAAAGGCGTGTACTGGATACAATGAGAAGCAAGCTTAGAGATCGTAGTGGACGTAGAGAGGATTTGCCCCTCCCACATAACGGGAGCAAGTATCCTAGGCCACTCCAAGGTAGTGCTTATAGAATGTCTGGCCAGACTCAAATAAATCAATATGGGATATTGATGTTATTTGTACGAATAAGGCTATCCCATAGATCGAGAAACTATGGATTGGATGTACGAGTGTGACTTGTATGTCTCGTGTCCAATCCGGATATGGAGGCAAAGGGATGAGACAATTACTTGTACAAGGTTGTCTAGATGACTATTCTATTAGTTGGCTAGAATGGATGTTTTGCTAGAAACCGCTCCATGTTAGCAAATAGTTGCTACCAACTAGATAGAACCTATGGGGTCACACGCTATATAGAGTTGTACTAGATTTGGGAATTAATTAATTGGATTAATTAATTAGAAGGATCACTTTGCAAACCCTTGCAAACTTAGTAGGGACTAATTTGCAAGGAAGGGACTAAATTGAATTCTAGTAGGACTAGAATAAGTCCTTTAGGTAGTTAACAAGGAGTTGTTTGACTATATAAAGGACCCTCCTTCCTTCCTTCCTCTAACTTATGCTCATTAGTGATCATAACAAGAGTGGGAGAGAACAAAGGAGAGAGAGAGCAAGCAACAAGGGCCGAACACGTCCCTTGCCGCCGCCCCCTCACCCCGTCGGCCAAAAGAGGGCCGAGCCCCTCTTTTTGTCTCGTTTTGCGTGATTCCTTCACCCTCCTCTTATTCCGGGCTAGCACCAAGGAGTTTGGGATATCTAGGAGCAACTCTAGGCGTGGATCAACTATAGAGAACGCGACACTATTCGCGTTTGAAGTCATCAAGGAGAACCCAAAGGTGTGTTTATGATTTCTTACCTTTACTATCGTTATGCATCTATACTTGTGATCCTTGGAGGGTATTGCATGGTTATTTGTTTGATTATGCTTCCGTTTGCGCGATCCATGAATCAAAACCCTACAGTGATAGCATTGATTTGAGCGCGTGGGTTGTTCACTGTGTTTGATGGTAAATTCCCTGGGGCTCGTTCTGCCTGGTTCTGTGCAAGTTGACCATTCTGTACCTCCAAGTTGCGGATAGCAATCTTCATCTGGCTTACATCAGCTGTTAATGACTCCATCTGCGCAAATCTAGTTTCCCACTGCTTATTGAATTTCTCCATATAGGACTCAAAATGTTGTTGTGACAAATTTAGCTGTGGTGCTGCTTGTGCAGGCTGAGCTGGAGCTGTCTGTTGTGCCTGTGGTCTGTGCTGGAACCCTGGTGCATATACTGCTGCATTGGGATTTCCGTAGCGAAACCCTGGATGATCACGTGTGCCTGGTCTGTAGCGACTAGGATCCCACTGCTGCTGAACATAGTTGGCATCTTCGGTCTGAAGCTCCAGAATTGCTGCGTCAAAGTCAGGTTCATCTACTGATGCCACCGGCTTCTTCTCTGTATACACCTTTTTTACTAAGTCCTGTACCACTTTCGTGAGATTGTCAATCCTGTCATCTACCACTGGTTCTGCTACTGCTGTGAGCCTGCGGTCATCAAACAGGCGAGTATCCTGTTTGGCTAATTGTTTCATCAGTTCGTATGCTCCATCCTTATCCACATGGTATAAAAAGTTACCCCCAGCTTCCCTATCAATCCTGTCAACATTCTCCCTGTCAAGAGCATGGTAGAATACCTGCAGAATTTTCGCGTCTCCGAAGCCGTGATTGGGGTATTTTTTAACTAGTCTCATCAACCTGTCCCATGCGTCTACCACTGTCTCCCCCATCTGCTGTTTAAAAGATAAAATCTCACTCTGCAGCTTGATAACGCGAGATGCGGGGTAGAATTTTGCCAAAAAATCAGCAACACACCCCTCCCAGGTAGTGATAGACCTCGGTGGTCTTGCCTCCAGCCAATCTTTTGCTGTTCCGAACAAGCAGTATGGGAATAAAATCAGCTTTAGCGTGTCCGCTTCGACTCCTCTATACTTAATCTTGTTGCAGTAATCTTCAAATTTTCCAAGGAAGTCGTTTGGATCTTCATCTGCCTTCCCGTTAAAAGGACAATGAGTCTGGGCGGTCTGAATGGTGGATGATTTCAGATCGAAGTGCTCTGCTGTAATGGGTGGCACTACGATAGCTGGTTGATGTCCTTCGGTTGGGACTTCAAAGTTTTCAACTAACGCCCTTCCAGACCTGTTATAAGTCCTCTGATTGTTCCTGGCAGCAAAACCTGCTGCTATCAGCTCTTCAATGTAAAGAGCCATCTGTGCTGGAGTACGTTGCTGCTGTCCTGTGGGTGATCCTGTTTCGGTTGTGGTGTCTTCTCCGTGCTCAGACATCGCGGCTCGGTGTCTGCGACTTTGCTCTCTGAAAAGTTTTTCGGGATCTTCAAGTGTTGATACCAGTTTGCTAGGCAATCTGGGCATAAACTAGAATAGCCTGAAAATCAGAATTCAAGAGCAATAAGTCGAAAGAAACTAAATGTAAAAAGAAAAGGAAAAACTCTGAGACTTATTCTAATGTCTTTTTAACAAAAACTGTAACCGTTCCCCGGCAACGGAGCCAAAAACTTGACAGCTTAAACCTATCTGCTTTTTCGCAAGTGTACGATCAAGTAATATAGAGTAGGTAATTGTGACTCTGGTTGTCGAACCCTCGAGAACAGTTTAAGTTGTTGCTAATTAGAATTAGAATTAGACACAAAGTTTGTAAAAAGGAGGAAGGTTTGGGGTTTGATTCTACTCACTAAATTGCAGTAAATAAAACAATATTTTAGAAAAGCTTATTTTATTTTTCTTTTAAATATTTTGTAGAAATCGCGGTAGTTGTAAAAAGCGATAATTCTAAGAATCTAGGTTCCAGGATCCCCTAGGGTACTCTCCAGCTTTCATAGTATATTTGATTTCAGAAACACACGGTGGTTTTGTTTATGCCAGCATACCAACAGTGCAATCTCCTCTCGGTCTCATGCACCTATCACTCTCCTACAGATTTTTTGGTCCTCTTGGTCCTTCTAAATCTGCAGGTTCGTTCTAAGTCTGCTAGTGTTACAGGTTCTCCTCTCGGTCTCCCCCTAAACGTCTAACAGTTGGTCTAATGCTTCTGGGCTAGTCCCCTGATTCTTTTCACCTCTCGGTCCATAAAGGCAGAGTACTAAATCCTGTCTTTTCTTCCTAACTCTCACTGGTCACTCTCGCGCACCAGATCCTGTCTGTAACACTCCTGGGTGATCAAGCCATTCATGTATGTAAATAAAATCAAAGACAGAATAATAAACAATCCATCCTGTATTAAGACTTAGCTAGCCATGCATCTGAAAATCAAACAACCAAGTCTGCTGAATTCATAAACCCTAGGTTCACCGAGAACCTAGGCAAAAGGTCTAGCTAGCTTGCATTATTGAAAAACAATGTTTCATAAAAGAGAGAAAAGATCAAACTAGTTATTGTCTAAATACTGAAAAACTGCTCCAATCCTGACGGCTCTGAAACTGGCTGCTGTAATGATGATGATAGATGTGTGAGTATGTATGTGTAACCCTAATTCAGTGCTGGGACACCTCCTTTTATACTGCCACAGTCTCCAAAACTGATGCACGAAATTCCTGTTTTACCCTCAAAAAGACCCGTCCTGGAAGCTTCTGGAAACCTTCCGTGCGTTCGAACGCAACTCTCATGCGTTCAAACGCAGTGCGTCTGAACGCACACATCCTGCGTTTGAACGCAGGCCTTAACCATTTTTCCTTCCTCTGGCTCCTGACTTCTCGGACACGTGCGTTTGAACGCAGCTCGCCTGCGTCTGAATGCACGCCTTGGTCTTTTCTTCTTCTGAGTGTCGAGTCCTGCGTTTGAACGCAGGCTGTGCGTTTGAACGCACACCTTAGCTTTTCTGCACTTCTGACTTTGAACCCTGCGTTTGAACGCAGATCGCCTGCGTCTGAACGCATGACTTAGCCTACTTTCCGCCATTTTCCTGCTGCTCCTATCTTGTGCGTCTGAACGCAGGTACCCTGCGTTTGAACGCACAACTTAGTCTTTTTTCTCTTTTTTCTGCTCAGATTTCCTGACACGCTGCCTCCCATCCAAGTTAATCTCATGCATTTCTCGGCACCTGTTACCTGCACATCATAACATCTACCCGCGATCATATCCAACAAACAAAAGTATGCATAAAATTACTCAAATCTTGCAGTCATGTTCTATAAATCTCTGCCTCGTATCAGGTGAATAAGCTGAAAATGGGCAAACTCAACTCTCACAGGGTCAAAACCAATAGTAAAAAGATGTCCCAGACTAATCCATTTTCAAGCTGTCAAATACACATCTGGTACCAATGACAGACTGGTTTGAAGGTGCAGGAACCAGGTTCCAAACCTTATTCCTTTCAAACTCATTGAGTTCAATTTGCATAGAAATGATCCAGTCTGCTTCTTGTAAAGCTTCTGTCACAGTTTTTGGTTCTACAAAAGAAATAAAAGCATTAAAAGCACATAAGTTCTTCAATTATGATCTAGTTTGTGTACCAGTGGTTGGATCTGATATGATATTACCAACTGGATGGGATGAGAGATATTTGAATATCTTTCTTGGAGACCATGATTCAGGTTCTCCATAGATTTTTTTGGTCTTGAAGTAGTGGCTTTGTCACTTGAATCCTTCTGATCATCTTTTTCAAGGCTTTGAGTTGTATTTTCAAGGCCTTGAGCATCATTTTCAAGGACTTGAAAATGTCTTTTATCTCTTCTGAGCCTTTTCTTGAATCCTTGTGGATTCTCAGTCTCTTTCTCTGATTCATGCTTATTCAAATTCAAGTCTGCAAAACTTTCACTCAAAGAACCATCATAGCTTTCATCAAAAATAACATGAATGCTCTCTTCAACCAGTTTGGTTCTTTTATTGTAAAATCTATAAGCTTTTCTATTCAGAGACTAACCAAGAAATATACCTTCATCACTTCTTGCATCAAACTTACCAAGATTGTCTTTCCATTGTTATGGATAAAACAAGTACATCCAAAGGGTCTGAAATAAGAGATGTTTGGCTTCCTCCCTTTGAATAGTTCATAGGGGGTTTCACAATAGGTATTATCAAGGACATGTTCCAAATATAGTTTGCTGTATTCACATCTTCTTCCCAATAATGTTTTGGCAACTTGTTCTCAAGAAGCATTGTTCTTGACATATCTTCAAAAGTCATGTTCTTTCGTTCAACAACACCATTCTGCTGAGGAGTTCTTGGAGAAGAAAGTTTGTGAGAAATACCATTCTTATCACAAAATAAATCAAATTCTATCTGATCAAATTCTCTACCATGATCACTTCTGATTGATGCTACAGGTAGGTTTTTCAAGTTTTGAGGTTCTCTGCAGAGCTTTGAAAATTCAGTGAGTGCTTCAGATTTTTCTTTGAGAAACATAACCCAAGTATATCTAGAAAAATCCTCTACAAAAACTAGCATATACCTTTTAACTTTTGGAGTGGGAGTCCTCATAGGACCACAGAGATCCATGTGAAGTAATTCAATGGGTCTAGTTGTACTTACAAACTTCTTTGGCTTGAAGGAGCTTCTGGTCTGTTTGCCTGGTGCACAGGCTTTGCACATTTCATCTTTTTGAGCTTGATGGATGGCAATCCTCTTAGTAAGTCTTTGAAAATCAACTTGTTCAAAGTATGCAAACTGATATGACCAAGTTTCCTGTGCCAAAGCTTTGAATCCTCTTTCAAGGCCATGAGACTCTTCAAACATTCACCTGCAACTTTGTTAGTCTGAAAAGTATAAACATTGTTTGATCTAGAGGCTGTGAGAATGCGATATCCTGATTTCTCATTTTGCACCACACACTTATCTTTATCAAAGATAACTTTGTTGCCATTATCACAAAGATGAGATACACTAAGCAATTTAAAATTTAAACCTTCAACCAGATATACATCAGAAATAGAGTTTTCAGAATTTGTACAAACTTTTCCAATACCAAAAATATTGCATTTTCCTTTGTCACCAAGTGTTATTGAACATTATTATTGCTCCTTCAATTCTAAGAATAGAGATCTCTTTCCACTCATGTGTCTTGAGAAACCATTGTCCATGAACCATTTCTGTACTTTGACATTGGTGACAACCTGCAAACACCAATCACTGCCTTACCCAGCTGTTAGACCAAGTGTGGAATTTGGATTCATATTTAGGATCAACCATGTTAGGTGGTCTAATCCTTTTAGGAACTAAATCTACTTAACTTGTCATTTGAGTTGAAAAGGAAAAGTGTTCCTCATTATGTGAGGGTCTCTTCTTCTAAAAGGACAAGTCATCTTAACATGAGCAGTTTGCAGCAGTAATGGCAAGTAGGAGAAGTTTTGTTTCCAGCTTAGTGAACAGACTGTGAACTTCCTCCAAGGATCAAGTTCAACTTGTGTTCTGATCCAGCAAGCTTGACTTTGACAAATTCAGATTCTTGAAGTTTCCCAGTTAGAGTAATCTTTTGTTTCTCTAAATCATCAACCTAATGTCTTAGATTAACAAGGATGTCACTCACTGAGGAGTTTTCAGTGACTACTTCCTTGACTTGTATTTTCAAGGCTTTCAAACTAGTTTTCAAGGCCTTGAAATCACTGTCAGTTTTCTTCTGAGAGATTTCAAGATTCTGATTTAGGCAAACAAGTTGATAGTTTTCTTTTGCTTGCTCATGAACTTTCTCTTTCAAAAGTCTCACCTCTTTCTGATAATCTTCCTTATTTAAAAGCATTGTTTTGAGATATTCATAAAGAGCTTCTTTTGGTTTTGAAATTAGACAATTACCATTACCTCAATGTTCTTTTCAGAACATTCATCATGCTTGGCCATGAAGCATAAGTTGGCATGTTCTTCCTCTGATTGAGATTCACTAGAGCTATCTGAATCACTCCATGAAGCTATCATGGCTTCCTTTCTTCTGCCATTGTCTTTCTTTTGAAATTTCTTGCTCTTTTTGTGTGGACAGTCTCTTATCGAGTGTCCTGCATCACCACACTCAAAGCAGTTCATAACTTTTGACTTATTCTGGGAAGAGGACTTACCTTTGTAGTCCTTGTTGCTCGATGATCTATGCCTTTCTCTTTTGAAATCTTTGTTTCCAAAGTTTTTCTTCATTTTGATAATCCTTGTCAAGGCTTTTGAAATTAAGGCAGTTGGATCATCATCATCACCATCCTCAGTTTCAAGGCTTTGTGTTCTCTCATTCTCTTTGGCTTTGAGAGGTAAGTTCTTGAAACCATCTGGGAGTTCTCCGTCAACTTCATTCATAGATATCTCACGTGTCAGGAGCTTCCCTTGTAGGTCATCAAGTTGTAAAGTTAAGATATTCTGAGCTTGTTCAATAGATATAATTTTTGGTTCCCATTTTTCCTTTGGAAGACTTCTGAGAATCTTCCTCACCTTTTCTTCATTGGAAAAATGCATTCCCAGTGAGTTAAGGTTGTTGACAATATCAGTGAACCTCTTAAACATGTCTCTGATGGACTCATCTGCATTCATCTTGAACAACTCATATTGTCTTAGATAAATGTTGATTTTGGTTTGCTTGAATTGACTGGTTCCTTCAAAGGTAACCACAAGTTTATCCCAGATTTCTTTAGCAGTTGTGCATCCAGAGATGCTGTTGAATTCATATGTACTCAAAGCACAATACAAAATTTTAATAGCCTTGTAGTTCTTAGAAAATTGCTCTAATTCAGAAGAGGAGAGTGAGTCTTTTGTTTTGGGAGTTCTGATCCCATCTTTCTCTGTGTAGAAAGTATGAGGTCCATTTTAGATAATTGTCCAAAGCTCTAGATCTTGATCAATGATGAACATTTTCAAGAGAGCTTCCCAGTGATCAAAATTTTCTCCACATAATAGAGGAGGTGTGTAAGCAGCTCTTTCCTGTGAGAAACCACCATCACCTGCAGTACCCAGGATCACCAGATGGTTAAATCTCATGCAGTGATACAAGCTCTGATACCAATTGAAAGTGTGATTATATAGATGTATAAGCAGCTAAGATACTCTAAAAGGGGGGTGGTTGAATAGAGTATGCCAACTTTTTGCAAAACTTTCTAGGAAGATGAAAACTTGTGCAAACAATGAAGTTCAAGGCCTTGAAAACTATTTTAAGCCTTTGAAGTAAAAGTAGAAAGTATAGAGCAAGTATGCCTTTTTCAAGGCCTTGAAAACAAGTTCAAACCCTTGAAAAATAAACAGTTTTTGTGTGCTGCAAAAGCTATGAAAGTAAATGAATTGAAAATGCATAAGGCAAGAGAATTATAGAGTTCAGTCCACTTGGACCTACGTCTCAACCTCAGTGATTAGATCCCTGCAGGATTATCAACTCAATTCTTATTAATCAAAATCTAAGCCCTATAACTCAAGCACAGAGAGTTCCCTTACTAGTTTATAGCTTGTGGTTTTTCATAACCTGTCTAGTACCTGCTGATAACTCCGTTTTCGGAGTTATTTTATGCCTTTTATTTCCACGTTTTGCGTGCTCAACATGGAGAATTCGTCGTCTTTTGAGTAAATTAAGCTAAAAGTGTGATATTTTGAGTTCAGGTGCTTTACTTGTTAGATTCGGGCGTTTCATTAGTTATTTGATCTTTTATTGTGATATGATCGCGGGTTGTGTTTTCGTGTTGTGATTCGCAGGAAAACAGGGCTTGGAGGATCATGCGGGAGATGGAAACGAACTTCAGAAGCAAGGAACTCAAAGGAAAGGTCAAAGGAAGAAAGAAGAAAAGTCAAAGGAAGAAAATAAAAAGTCAAAGAATGATGCTCAAAAAGGGGGTCTTCGTACGAAGACAATTGTCTTCGTACGAAGACAAAAGACTTAGCCATTTTTTGGGTTCTGAAGAAAGTGTTCTCAAACAAGCTTGCAGTATCTGTATAGGAAGACCTTCGTACGAAGAGCATTTGTCTTCGTACGAAGACTCTTCGTACGAAGAAAAATGTCTTCGTACGAAGACATGCAGGATTTTGTGCGGGGCATTTTCGCAGTTTATCCAAACTTTGTAATCGTATTATGGAAACGTATTTAAGTATTCTAGGTCGACTTTTTCAGTAGTTCCTCACATTAGAAACACTTTTGGGAGATCAAGAAGCTATTGGGAGATCTTTGGAGCTTTGGATCATCCGTTTGGATTCTAAACTCTTCTCTTTTCTTGATTTTTATGTTAAAACTCATGAAACTTGTCGTTTTGAGTATGAATCGTAGTAGCTAAACCTTATTTGCTGGGAATTCTTGTTTGGTGTATCTAGGGTTTGATCTAAATATCATGTTTTGATATTGTGATTCATGTTTTAACTTAATCTTGGTGTTTATTCATTATTATGGATTATTTACGATTGTTATCACATTATCTTTGCGAGTAGCTAACGTAGAGATAAACTTAATTAGTTTTCACGTGGTAACTCCGTGAGAGTTAGTCGGTAAATTGAATAATCCACCTAGTCGAATCAATGTTTGGTAACTCGATATTGTTTACTAGGATCGTTAGAGTAGAATTATGGTTTTAATGCATATTTGAAGCTAAAATAGACTTTGTAACTCGGTATGGTTTGGTCTTAAGTATAGTGAACTTGCTTCGTAACTCGGTAAGTTTACAATTGCTCGATTGATAGTGAAAGGTATGCAGTTTTTTTACGAATCAAAACATAATTTTAGATCAATCTAGTGAACCTAGAGAATTCCCGGTATTTTTTCCTTATATTACAAAAACCTTAAAATTCATTCTTTATTAATCGTGACCTACTTCACTAGTTTAATTGAGAATATTGCGTTTTTATTGTAGTAGAATTAGAACAAGACACAACTTGCGACGTACCCACATAAGGTTTAGAATAATAATTAGTTTAAACAAAGTCCCTTGGGTTCGATAGCCCGGATTTCCGGTTTATTACTACACACGACAACCATACACTTGTGGTTAGAGCGTGTCAAGTTTTTGGCGCCGTTGCCGGGGACTTCGTCTAAATTATTTATAATTCCTAGCCTTAGGGATTTTAATTTATTGTTTATATCCGTTACTCACCTACGTTTTGCGTGTTCTGTGATTTCAGGTTGATTCACACGGTGCATGACCCGTTCGAGAGACGAGCCTTTGTATCCAACGTTTGAAAACCCAGAATCCTTATTGAAAGCACATCGTAGAGACTAGAGGAATTCAAGCTCAGTCACCATGGATGAAGAATATAGAGCTGAGTTTGAGAGAATCTGCAAGAGTGTGCAAGATGCGGAAGCAGGTAGAGCAGCTGCTGTAGAGGAGGCTGCAAACAGAGCCGCGGAAACTGAGCAACTTAGGGCTCAAATGGCTGAGATGCAGGCGATGATTGATCGCATGAACCCTCCAAATCCACAACAACTTCCTGGTGCGGAAGTAGTTGGCAGAAATAACGGTGTCAATGGGAACAATGGGGGCAATAATCGGAACAACAACGGTCGAAATGTTGTAGAGCAAGTCAACAATGCTGAGGAGGATGAGCGTCCTTTGGTTGACTAATTCAGAATACACCGGAGAGATATCAGCCCACCATTGTCAGGCCTCAGATTAATGCCGCACATTTCGAGATTCGCCAACCGTTGATCAACATGGTTAGGGATGAATGCTTATTCACTGGAACCCCAAGTGATGATCCACATCAGCACTTGCTCAATTTCGAGCAGATTACTTATACCATGTATGATCAGAGAGTTCCACTCGAGACGATGAAGCTCATGCTTTTCCCCTTATCTTTATCGGGAAAGGCAAATACATGGCTTACGGAACTTCAATCATGCAGCATAGTTACATGGGCAGATTGTAGCAGAAAGTTTCTCAGGAAGTATCTTCCACCATCCAAGGTTGCTCAACGGATGGCTGATATAGCCAAATTTACACAGCAGGAAGATGACTCTCTGGGAGACACGTGGAGAAAGTTCAACCAGCTCCTTCGCAGATGCCCTACTCACGGAGAGTCATGGTATAAACTTCTCCACTACTTTTATAATGCTTTGGATAGAGAGACTGCTAGTGAACTGGACATGATGGCTCAAGGAAATTTTATGGGAATGGGATTACAAAGATGTCGTGATCTTCTAGACAACGTAGCAATACGTGAATCCACGAGGTCTGAAACTCGTAGAAACACGAAATCAGATGGGGCATTGGTTAGTAAGATTGAGTCCATGGTGGAACGAAAATTTGAACATCAGATGGCAATTATGACTTCGGCTTTCAGTAATTTGAATCCATCGGCACAAGTGCAGTCAGTGGGAGATATGGTAGCAGATGCAAATCAGGGATATGGGGATGGTATTGAAGACGTGAACTACATGGTTCAACCAAGACAGCAGCAATGGCCAAACACCTATCATCCCAACAACCGCAATCACCCCAACTTCAGCTATGCCAATCCGAATAGTGGACTATATGCTCCAGGTCAAAGGCCAAATGTTCCTTACCAAGCTCAGAGACAGGCTCCACAGCAACAGGCTCCACCTCCACCCTCAAAAGAACAGGATACGAACGCATTGTTGAGGAAACTGTTAGCTTGCAATGATAAGATTGAGAGCAATATTGTCGCGATGGAAGCCTCGATAAAGAGCCATGAGACAAAGATTGGCCAAATAGGTAATTAGAATACTCGACTTCCACCAGGTATACTGCCTTCTAACACAATCACCCCACCTGAGCAATTGAAGGCTATCACTACTCGCAGTGGGACCACCACTAAGGATCCTCCATATCCTACACACGCGCGAGCCGAGGCAACTAAGGCCACAGAAAAAGCACTAGATGAAGAAATTCCCGTGCCTACCGTGATTCCCCAATCAAAGGACACGAGTAGGAAGTCGGAGGAGAATCCTAAGCCGAAGGAAGAGTATAGTGTTCGTGTTCCGTACCCGCAGAGATTGAAGAGTCAAGAGGACGCCAAGCACTTCAAGAAATTTTTTGATATCTTCAAGAAGTTACACATCAATATCCCCTTTTCTGAAGCAATTTCACAAATGCCTAAATACGCGAAATTTCTCAAGGACCTACTCTCTAATAGAAGACGCATGGACAATTTTGAGACCGTGAACCTGAATGAGGAGTGTAGCGCCGTAGTGCAAAAAGTGCTACCCAAAAAGATGAAAGATCTGGGTGGATTCATTATTCCTATGACATTGGGGGATGCGTTCCATGGTAGAGCATTATGTGATCTTGGCGCAAGCATAAATTTGATGCCTACATCAGTATTTGAGCAACTTGGTATAGGAGATCCAAAACCTACTTGTATGTTTTTACAGATGGCTGACCGTACTATAAAACGACCACGGGGTGTTTTGGAGGATGTGCTTGTGAGAGTCGAAGGACTCATCTTTCCCGCAGATTTTATGATCCTAGATATGGATGCTGACGATGATGTCCCACTCATATTGGGACGGCCATTCCTTGCTACGGGAAAGACGATTATTGATGTTGCCAATGGAGAATTGACTATGCGTATTAACGATGAGATGGTGGCATTCAATGTCTTTGAAGCTATGAAATTTCCTGCATACGCAGTGAGTGAGCAGTGTTTTGGTGTGGAGGCATACACACCAAATGAGGAGGACGATATCTTATTGGAGCAGCTGTATGAGCAACTGGCCTTGCTTGACTCGAGTGAAAAAGAACAAGCTATGGAAGCCAGCTGGCGTTCACCCCTACCCCTCTTTAATGAGGGAAGCAGTAAGATTCTTACTCCTTCTCTTATTACTGCTCCTGAATTAGAATCGAAACCTTTACCTGCTCATTTAAAATATTTATACTTGGGATCTGATGAGACTTTACCTGTGATTATTTCTTCATGTTTGGACAGGAAACAGGAGGAGCAGCTTCTCAAGGTATTGGAGGAACGAAAAGCAGCTATGGGATGGACCATAGTGGATATCAAGGGGATCAGCCTCACAGTTTGCCAGCACAAGATCCGGCTCATGGAAGACAAGAAGCCGGTAGTTCAGTTTCAGCGCCGCCTCAACCCTCACATGCAGGAGGTGGTGAAGAAAGAGGTGCTTAAATGGTTGGAAGCAGGTATCATCTATCCGATTTCCGACAGCACGTGGACTAGCCCGGTGCAGTGTGTCCCTAAGAAGGGAGGTATAACTGTGGTGGAAGGGGAAAAAGGTGATCAGATTGCCACTCGTACAGTTACTGGGTGGAGAGTTTGCATGGATTACCACAAACTCAATGATGCCACTTTGAATGATCATTTTCCCCTCCCATTTGTGGACCAGATGCTTGATAGGCTGGCACGTCATTCGCATTACTGCTTCTTGGATGGATACTCTGGGTATAATCAGATAGCGATTGAGCCAGTTGACCAGGAGAAGACGACATTTACTTGTCCTTATGGGACTTTTGCATTCAGACGCATGCCCTTTGGGCTATGCAACGCACCTGCTACGTTTCAGAGGTGTATGATGTCTATCTTCTCGGACATGATGGAGCAAAATTTCGAAGTCTTCATGGATGATTTTTCACTTTATGGTGACGGGTTCGAAGACTGTCTCGGGTAGTGGACAGATTTATTGACACCAACCTAGTACTTAACTGGGAGAAGTGCCATTTCATGGTGACCGAGGAGATAGTGTTGGGGCACAAGATTTCCAGCAAAGGCTTAGAGGTAGATCGGGCGAAAATTGAGGTGATTGAGAAGCTTCCGTATCCTACATCTGTCAAAGGGGTACGGAGTTTCTTGGGACATGCAGGTTTCTATCGGCGTTTCATTAAAGACTTTTCGAAGATCACAAAGCCTTTATCTTGTTTGCTTGAGAAAGATGTCGTTTTTGATTTCAACGAAGAGTGCAAGACAACTTTTGATTTGCTCAAGAAAAAGTTGATCAGTTCTCCGATCATAGCCACCCCAGACTGGACTTTGTCGTTTGAGCTTATGTGTGATTTCAGCGATTATGCGGTGGGAGCAGTACTGGGACAGCGGAAAGACAAGGTAACTCATGTCATTTACTATGCTAGTCGTACTCTTAATATTGCACAGGTTAATTATGCCATCACGGAGAAGGAGATGTTGGCTATTATCTTCGCATTTGACAACTTTCGTCCATACCTTGTGGGTTCTCAGGTGACCATTTTCACGGACCATGCAGCCCTCAAATATCTTCTTACTAAGAAGGATGTGAAGCCTAGATTGATCTGATGGGTGTTGCTAATGAAAGTGTTTGACATAGTGATCAAGAACTAGAAGGGAGTAGAGAACGTTGTTGCAGACCATTTGTCAAGACTGGAGAATGAAAAACAAGAAGAAGTGCCAATTAGAGAAGATTTTCCAGATGAACAACTTATGGTAGTGGTCGCAGCTGTGCCCTGGTTTGCGGATTTGGCAAATTTCAAGGCGCTCAATATTGTCCCAAAAGACATGACCTTCCATCAGAAAAAGAAATTTTTCGCAGATGCACGACACTATTTCTTGGATGACCCCTATTTGTTCAAGTTGGGAGCTGACAATGTGTTGAGAAGATGCGTAGCCGAGCAAGACACTTTGGACATTCTCATACATTGCCATGAACTGAATTGCGGAGGGAATTTTGGCAAAACGCGCACTGTGGCCAAGGTATTGCAGTGTGGATTTTATTGGCCTTCTTTGCATAAAGATGCTCATTTGTTTGTACAGCAGTGTGACCAATGTCAGAGAACCGGCAATATCTCCAACCGAAACGAGATGCCACAAAATTTCGTGTTGGAAGTAGAGCCCTTTGATGTTTGGGGCATTGATTTCATGGGACCATTCCCGTACTCGCTTGGAAACCTTTATATACTGTTAGCTGTGGATTATGTGACCAAGTGGGTAGAGGCAATGACTTGCCCTAAGAACGATGGAGCTACTGTTGAGAGATTCGTGCGTAAGAGCATATTTTCACGGTTTAGGACTCCCAGAGCCATTATCAATGATGAAGGATCGCATTTCGTGAACAAAGTCTTTTCCAATGTCTTGAGAAAATATGGGGTAAAGACGCATAAGATATCACTGGCTTATCATCCGCAGTCGAATGGGCAAGCAGAAGTTTCTAACTGAGAGATAAAAGGGATTCTAGAGAAGACAGTCAACCCGGGACGCAAGGATTGGTCTCCGCATTTAGATGATAGCTTATGGGCATATAAGACTGCATACAAGACCCCTTTAGGCATGTCTCCATACTAGCTAGAATTTTAGAAGTCGTGTCATCTTCCGGTGGAACTTGAGCACAAGGAATTCTGGGCCTTGAAGAAGATCAATTTGGACGCTAAGCTCTCAGGTGAGCTACGGAAGCAAGCACTACTTGAACTTGAGGAATTTCGATTGATGGAATATGAAAGTGCGAGAATCTATAAGGAGAGGACAAAACAGTGGCACGACAGGCACATCATCCCGAGAGACTTCAAAGTCGGACAGAGAGTGCTGATCTTCAATGCCAGACTAAAGCTGTTTCCAGGGAAATTGAAACCTAGATGGAGTGGTCCCTACACAATTACTGTAGTTTATCCGTGGGGATCTCTTGAAGTGGAGGATGCAAATGGGAACAGGTTCAAGGTGAATGGCCAGAGAGAGAAACCGTATGTGGACGCGAATTTCATTGGAGTCATTGAATGGCTTCATGAAACTCCCGCAATTTGATTTATCTCTGAGGTAACTGGGTCGGGCCGTCGACCTTAAATTACAAAGCGCTTGTTGGGAGGCAACCCAACCTATTTATTGATGTAGAGTAGGTTTTAATACTGTTTTGTAATATTTATTCTATTTGATTTGTTTGAGAGGTGCGAGAGAGTGGATTTAATGTTTGCAATGAGTATGTGCAGGATAACGAGGTGAAAGGCCTATTTCGGATCCCCAGTTTTGATGCGTGCGTGCGAAACCGAGTGAAAATTGAAGAATTGCAGCCCAATACGCGTATCGGGATCCGAAGTGAAGGAATTGAAGATTGAAGCCATTCCTACACTTATTCAACACACGCGCACCTAGGGAAGATCATGTTCCCGGACTCCCCGTCTTGATATACGCAAGGATTTGATCGATGAACGAAGAAAGCTAGCATGCCGGCACGGATTACGAGGTGATATTTTGAATAACAGACTTAAAACAGAATTGAACAGTGCCAACGTATGGGGGTGGTTGAGAGCTTTATGTAGACAGGTGGATCGCGCATATCGGAGTCCGGATGAGGAAGTTACGCCACAAAGGATGCTTTAGAGAGTAAAACGAGACCAAAAACATCCGGAAATGCTAAACGTGCCTTGGAACGCGTGAAATTGACAAATGAAATACTCCCCGGATTTTGGGAGTGTTTTAAGGTGAAAAGGGAGTCTCGAGGTCGAGGAGATCCTTCGGAAAGCAAAGGCACAATCGGATACGCAAAAATTGGTCGAAAAGGATGTTTTTGGCAAGCTCCAGCATTGTCTTCGTACGAAGACATTGTGCTTAGAAAAAATTTTAGCTCTGAAAATTGTCTTCCTATAACACTATGCCATATCTATCTGGGAAGATCTTCGTACGAAGAGCAATTGTCTTCGTACGAAGACTTTTCGTACGAAGACAATGTTCTTCGTACGAAGACATCAGGCGGATAGACACTTTTGTCCACGCACAGAAAGACTGAAAGGGGTAATGTTTGGGGGTAGTTTAGAATTGTTGGCTTGAATCTTTGAGGACATCTGAAGAAAACCCATCGTTCCCTTCATTCTTCAACTTCAACATCCTTCTTCATCCTCCATAGCCGCTCATACACCAATCGCCCTACTCCGTTGTTTCTTCACCAAATTCAACAAGCAACTAGAGGTTTTGTTCGCGATTCAGAGGAGAAAAGGGATTGAAAGGGGGTTTTGAGTGAAATTGAGAGACGAGAGAAAAATCAAAGAAGGAAGAAATAGGGTTTCTGAAGCTAGATTGAGAAATTGGACGAATTGGAGCTTGATTCAGCTTGCGGTCAAGAAGACAACGATAACAGGGACATCACAAGGAGTACAGAGAATCAATCAATTCAAGTTTTCGACAAAATTTCTCGGCAACCTCCAAAACATCCCGTCTTGTCGGAATTCTGAAATTTTTGTGCCCGTAAAACTTGCTCCGGGCACGTAGGTACACTCTAAAACTAGCAATTTCAATACTCGAGTCTTAGGCACAAATTGAGTAAAAGCCCATTTTAATTTCTGTTGCGCTTAGTAGCGTGCTTGGGGGCGATTGCTTAGAATCCTAGGATTACGTGCTTACTTGCTTACGTGTTTAATTTCTGTACACACTTCTCGTCACGTGCACAAAGTTGAATTTCTCGTTTATACTTGAACTTGAATTTTAAATGGCGGGTGGAAATAAACGGAAGACGGGAGAGGGTACCTCACAAGAAGCATCGGGGTCGGGCGAGCCACAATTAGAAATACCGCCCATACCCCAATATGCTATTTTGAGTGCCCCTCCCCCGACTAAACCGGGCATTGTAGGCCGACGAACGGCAAAAGTTAACTTGAAAGAGCGAAGTATTGGGCCCGCGTGTTATGATAGTTTTCGTTTTGTCACCTACGAGGCCCATCTTGACTCTCGAAAGGATACGTACTTGACTAAGAACGGACAGCCCGGGAAGGAATTTCCATTGCACGAGGACATGCCTCAAGAAATAAAGGAGATTTTTGAGCGCTGGAAGCATACCAACTGGTTTAAGCTTGTAGGGTCGTCTAGTTCTCATATCGCGCGAGAGTTTTGCCTAAACTTGAGGTATGAAAAGGATGGTGAGAGCCGAGACCCCCGTCTTGTATACTGTCGGAACCAGTGGATAGTCTTCACGCCAGAGACTATCGCTTTGGCCATGGGTTTCCTCCGTTTGAGAGAGGGTTGTGGGTACAAGACTACTCTTTGTAGTGAGGGTCTTTGGTCTCGTCTATATGCATTTTGTTTTGTGAAGGGGGTAGATCCATGTGACAGGAAAGGGGAGGTGACTCAGTGGAAGGCCCAAAAGAAATACTATAGGCCTGAGGCGAGGTGGTGTTGTGAGTTGCTCGAGAATTGGGTTCTGGGAATCACACAGAACCCTCAGTATTCTTTCCGCCTATCTGTCTTGGCTCTCTGTCTTTATACCGGGGTTAGGGTCGATATCCGTAAGTTGATTTGGGAGAATTGTTTAGAGAGGGTGTCGAGGAATAACAAGTTGGGTCCCGGTCATACTTGCTTCCTGACTCACCTAGCCAAAACCGCCGAAGTAGTCATTGGGAGAGATATGGACTTGAAACCGTTCACTGCTAGGAAATGGCATAGGTTTGATGAGACGGCGAGGAAGAAGGGAAAGGTTAGGAGAATGAACACATCTCGCTTTGATAACCAAGTAGCTTATGACCACTTGAGAGAGGAGATGGCCCGGGATAGACTCGAGAGAAGGCGCCAATTTGCCCACACACTGGACAATCAGGTGAAGTTGGGTGGATTAATCCAGATGGTGGGCCAGTGGGTGATTCGGTCGAGTGGTAAGGCGGCGGGGGAGTTTGTTCCACCAGTCCCGACGGCGGATCCATGGTTCCAGGAGGAGGAATTTGAGTATCCGGTTCCGCCGAGTGAGGACGATGAAGAAGAAGAAGATGAGAAAGAAGATGAGGAGGAAGAAGAGGACGACGAGTAGTGGACTGTGCCCTCATGCTAGGATTGTTGAGTCCTCGTGTCATCGTTGAGGACAACGATGCATTCTAGTGTGGGTGTGGTTGATACCTTTTTACTAGTCAGTATTGAGTCTTTGCATCGCCCATGTCAGCATTTAGTTAGGGATTTTTGGTTATGTCCTTGTTTTCTTTTTATTATTCATATTTTTGCGTGCACGTTTTGGTATTATTGAGTCATCCCAAATTTTCGAGTTAGTAGTCGAGTTGGCCATGCATCTAGTATAGGTATAAAAAAAAAGAAAAAATTAATAATATAAAGATGTGAAAAACACCAAAAAAAATAAAATTTTTTGAGAAAGGGCAATCAAAAGAAGCTGAACATTTGGTAAAATCGAGAAGTGTGAGATTTTTAGGCATAGGGCATGAATTGCGATCGAGAGTGACAATGTGAGTTTCCCTTAGTAAGTATAGAGAAGCTTTCTTTACGGGAATGCGTGCCTATTTTATACACAGACTTAATTTTTCAAATCTAAAGTGTGTGCCTAGCTTTCTTACAAGAGTTGAGCTAGGTGTGAGCTAAACAAGCCGAACGTTCTTGTGTACGTCTTAGGTAGTCGCCAAACCGCCTCGTAGTGGCACACAGAACAGATGTGCAAGGTGTGTATTAGAGCACTCACTGCTTATAGAACTTACCTTGTAGGACCACTAGTAAACCCTGTTTTGAACCTTGGATTCTTTGATAACCTTTGGACTTAGGGTGACGATTCTTGGCCTTCATCATTGATTGGTTAGAATCACCGCTTTAGTGCATCGCGAGGGTGTTGTAGTTGAGGGGGTTCGATGAGGGGGTACTTCATGATATACTTGTGTGAGTCTTACATATCGCATGAGCTTCATTTGTGATCTTCGAGGGGAATGCGAGGGTGAGTGAGAGTAGACTTGCGCTCTTCGGTGTGGCGGTGTTCCATGTCATTACAACATGGAAACGAGAGAGGAGAGCCGTGAGTGTGTACCATCTAAGACACACAAAACTTGGGTCGGGGGAATTTAATAGGTGGATCGTGCTAGGTACCGGATCTTACTCATCATGGTGTAGGAGTTTTGGTTGGTTAGGCACGAGACATATATTTGATTGGCTACTTGAGAGGGGACAGGTTTTACATTCGAGTGTGGGGGTGTCGACTTTTGACTTCGGACATCGATATTTAGCTTGTGACGACTCCATCCCCACACGTGCTTTATTGTGTTAGCGGCTTCGTTTGTTACACCGAGGATTTCATCGATTTAGGGGGGGAGAAATTTATTTGTGATTCATATGTGTTGATTTGTTATTTTCTCCCCTTATTATCATATTTTGTCTTGACACTTGGAAGACCACTCGAGATGTATGTTGAAGAAGTTGTGCAGAAATTTGAGAGGTAAATCAAAAAAAAAAAAAAAAAAACAGAAAAAAACAGGCAAAAAAAGAAAGAGAGAGAAAAAAAAGGAGAGTTGAATAAAGGAAGAATGAGAAGCGTTGTGGAAGATCGAGTTGAGAAGCGACTAGTTCACGAACGGGAAATTTTGTTTTATGCATCATTCATGACAATAGCCGCGGAGATCGTAATTGTACCGGGGTGTGAGGGGATCGAGATCCGGAGATGGTGAGTTTCGGGCTTGGTTTCTATCATTGGTGTGAGGCTGTGTGAGATGTGGAATTTATGAGAATGTGACGCTTTAGGACTCGTGCTTGATTATTTTCCTATTTGTCCCTAAAGCCTCATCATTCTAAACCCGTTAGCGGATTAGGAGCTCGGACCTTGAACGTGCCTTAGCCTAGCGTAGCCTCTTATTTTGTGGCACACATGAAAAGGTATTGCGTTCTTGTACATAGTAAAGCTAGGTTCTCTATACTACCTCGGGGAGATTCGTGTTGTCGAATTTGATTTCAACTCATTCCTTGTATCTAGATTTCTCATCGCTTCGTGTGAATCGGTTTAAGTCAATGGAGATTTCCCAATCTCGCAAAAAGAAAAAGAAAATTTGTTATTTCAATACTTGATTTGTTAATATTGCATTTGCATATAGGTGCATTGTGTATAATCGAGTCGTGTCGACTAGTAAAAAGGAAGGTTTGTGGTTTGATCTACTCGGACTGGTATGCAATTGATGAAGGTTTTGTATGCAATGTGAGGTGGAAGTATGCAAATGGCGTAGGGAAGTTATGCAATGAATAATTAGGTTAGTATGCAAAGTTGGATGGATTGCGGGAACGTGAGAAAAGTTTGTGCTTGAGAAATGAAATTGACTTGGGAAATTTGCTCGGGACGAGCAAAAGGTAGTGTGTGGGAAGTTGATAACTCCGTTTTCGGAGTTATTTTATGCCTTCTATTTCTACGTTTTGCGTGCTCAACATGGAGAATTCGTCGTCTTTTGAGTAAATTGAGCTAAAAATGTGATATTGTGAGTTCATGTGCTTTACTTGTTAAATCCGCGTGTTTCATTAGTTATTTGATCTTTTATTGTAATATGATCGCGGGTTGTGTTTTCGTGTTGTGATTCGCTGGAAAACAGGGCTTAGAGGATCATGCGGGAGATGGAAACGAACTTCGGAAAGAAGGAACTCAAAGGAAAGGTCAAAGGAAGAAAGAAGAAAAGTCAAAGGAAGAAAAGAAAAAGTCAAACAATGATGCTGAAAAAGGGGGTCTTCGTACGAAGACAAAAGACTTAGCCATTTTTTGGGTTCCGAAGAAAGTCTTCTCAAACAAGCTTGCAGTATCTGTATAGGAAGACCTTCGTACGAAGAGCATTTGTCTTCGTACGAAGACTCTTCGTACGAAGACAAATGTCTTCGTACGAAGACATCGCTGGAATGCATGATTTTGTGCAGGCTTTTTCGTAGTTTATCCAAACTTTGTAATCGTATTATGGAAACGTATTTAAGTATTCTAGGTCGAATTTTCAGTACTTCCTCACGTTAGAAACACTTTTGGGAGATCAAGAAGCTATTGGGAGAGCTTAGGAGCTTTGGATCATCCGTTTGGATTCTCAACTCTTCTCTTTTCATGATTTTTATGTTAAAACTCATGAAACTTGTCGTTTTGAGTATGAAACGTAGTAGCTAAACGTTATTTGCTGGGAATTCTCGTTTGGTGTAGCTAGGGTTTGATCTAAATATCATCTTTTGAGATTGTGATTCATGTTTTAACTTAATCTCGTGTGTTTATTCATTATTATGGATTATTTACTATTGTAATCACATTATCTTTGCGAGTAGCTAACGTAGAGATAAACTTAATTAGTTTTCACGTGGTAACTCCGTGAGAGTTAGTCGGTAAATTGAATAATCCACCTAGTCGAATCAATGTTTGGTAACTCGATATTGTTAACTAGGATCGTTAGAGTAGAATTATGGTTTTAATGCATACTTGAAGCTAAAATAGACTTGGTAACTCGGTACGGTTTGGTCTTAAGTATAGTGAACTTGCTTGGTAACTCGGTAATTTTACTATTGCTCGATTGATAGTGAAAGGTACGCAGTTGTTTTACGAATCAAAACATAAGTTTAGATCAACCTAGTGAACCTAGAGAATTCCTCGTTTTATTTCCTTATATTACAAAAACCCTAAAATTCATTCTTTATTAATCGTGACCTACTTCACTCGGTTAACTGAGAATATTGCGTTTTTATTTTAGTATAATTAGAACAAAACACAACTTGCGACGTACCCACATAAGGTTTAGAATAATAATTAGTTTAAAAAAAGTCCATTGGGTTCGATAGACCGGATTTCCGGTTTATTACTACACACGACAACCATACACTTTTGGTCAGAGCGTGTCACCTGCTCTAGCTAACTGACGAACTAAGAATTCTATATTGTTCACTTTGAACAGTCCTTGAGAATAGATGTAGAGATAATACTAAAATGATCTTCCAAAATAGCTCTATACAAAAGAACACTTAAGAGTAGAAAACTGCAGTGAAAATGCAGTGAACTTCTGTGAATGGATTGGAAGATTGATCAGCTTCTTTGATGCTTGTCAATCCAGAATAATTTCTCTGTATTTGCACATTGAAAATTGTGTCTTGTTGCTTCGAATTTGAGCTCTATTTACGCTTCATACAGCTCTGCAAATCTCCCCAGATTTTCAGCAGCAACCTTCCTATTTTGTAGGCAACAGATTTTGACTACTTTTGAAATCTTCTCCAACGCTTGGATGATCACAATCTTCAGAGATATTTTTGTAATCTTTCATTTAACCACCATGAGAAGATGTCATATACGTCTGAGTCCAAGTATTTCCAAATCTGCAGCAATTCAGTTTAGGAAATAATCCTGCAAAACTTAGAAACAAAATTTCATGCATTATCATGGTCAAACAGAGGATATATTAAGATATAAAACATGTTATAACAATTTGTCTTTCATCATCTAATGACAGAGAATCAAACATATGCAAGAGAGAGAGTAAATCAATCCAGAGAGTTTGCAGAAAACTCCCCCTGAGAGTGTGTATTCAGGTTAACCTGCTTCAAGGCTTTGAATTCAGTTTCAAGGCCTTGAAAATAGCAGAACTATTTTCAAGCCTCTAAGACTGATTCAAGGCATTGAAAGCTGGTTCAAGGCCTTGAAATAGCCGAGCTATTTCAAGTCTTGCACAACCTGATCTTTCAATCTTCAACATAAACGTGCTCGTTTAGCTAGATAAAGAATCATCGTGTGACACACCTAGAGGCCCGTAGAGATATTCTGACTTCCTAACACTTTGAGAAAACCATACCATATTTTCCTTTATTAATCGTGAATTAATTTAATCGATTAATTGAGATTCGTATTTTCTTTAATTTAGTAGAATTAGTAAAAACAACAACTGCGCTTGACCCACATAAGGATTTGAATTATTAACTAATTTACAAAGAAGTATCTAGGGTTCGATAAAACCGGAATTACCTGATATTACTACGCGCGACAACTATACAATTTCAGTTGGAACATGTCAAGTTCTTGGCCCCGTTGCCGGGGACTTCGGCTAAATCAGTTATAATTCATAGCCTCAGGGATTTTACTTTACTGTTTATATCTATTACTCACCTACGTTTTGTGTGATTTGTGATTTCAGGTTAGCTTGTATGGTGCATGTCCCATTCTGGAGACGAGCCTTTGCATCCTACACTTGAAGACTCGAAATCCTTGTTACGAGCACAGCGTAGAGACAAGAGGAATTCAAGCTCAGTTACCATGGATGCTGAAACTATAACTGAGTTTGAAAGGATCCCCAAGGGTATGCAAGATGCAAAAGCAGCTAGAGTTGCAGCTGTGGAAGATGTAGCAAATAGCGCAAGGGAAGCTGAGGAGCCCAGAGCTCAGTTTGACCGAGGTGCAAGCTGCTATGGCACGCTTGAACCCTCCAAATCAACAACAACATCTTGGTGTGGGGGTACAAGCGAGAAACGATTGAGGTAATAATAAGGAACACTAATAATGGGGGGAATAATGCACAAGATGTGGCGGCGCACGTGAATAATGTTGAAGAGGATGAGCGTCCTTTGGTAGACTACTTCAGGAATACCATGGAGGGTTACCAACCCACTATTGTCAGGCCGCAAATCAACGCCGCGCATTTCGAAATACACGCACCATTGATCAACATGGTTCGAGATGTGTGCTTAATAACTCGAGCCCCAGGTGATGATCCGCATCAACACTTGCTCAATTTCGAGCAGATTACCTCCGCTATGTATGATCATAGAGTTCCGCTCGAGACGATAAAGCTCATGCTTTTTCCCTTCCCCTTATCGGGATGAGCAAAGACATGGCTTATGGAACGTCCAGCAGGCAGTATCGCTACATGGGCAGAGTATTGCAAGGAGTTCCTCAGGAAATATCTTCCACCGTCCATGGTTGCTCAACGGATGGCAGATATAACAAAATTTGCGCAACAGGAAGATGATTCGCTGGGAGACACGTGGAGAAAGTTCAACCAGCTCCTTCGCAGATGCTCCACTCACGGAGAGTCATGGTACAAACTTCTGCACTATTTTTATAATGCCCTAGACAGAGAGACTGCAAATGAACTGGATATGATGGATCAGGGCAATTTTATGGGCCTAGGACTACAAAGATGCCGGGATCTGCTGGATAATGTGGCAGAACGTGAGTCCACGAGGTCTGAGACTCGTAGAAATACAAAATTTGATGGAGCACATGTTAGTAAAATTGAGACAATGGTGGAACAAAAATTCGAACATCAGATGGCAGTGATGACTTCAGCTTTCAGTAATATGAATCCATCGGCACAGATGAAGTTAGTGGGAGAGATGGTAGCAGATGAAAATCAGGGATATGGAGATGGTATTGAAGATATGAACTACATGGGTCAATCACGACAGCAGCAATGGTCTAACACATACCATTCGAATAACCGCAACCACCCCAATTTCATCTATGCCAATCCAAAAAGTGGATTATATGCACCAGGTCAATGGCCAAATGTTCCATACCAAACTCAAATACAGGTTCCACAATAGCAGGCTTCAGAATCTGAAGAACAAGATACAAACGCATTTTTGAGAAAACTGTTAGCTAGCCAAGACAAAATTCTGAGCAAGATTATCTCCATGGAAGCTACAATGAAGAGCCATGAGACACGGATTGGCCAGATAGCCAATCAAAAAAATCGACTTCCACCTGGCGTGTTACCTTCAAACACAATCACTCTACCTGAGCAGTTGAAGGCTATCACTACTCGCAGTGGGATCACAACTTAGGATCCTCCATATCCTACCCATGCGCGAGATGAGGCGACAAAAGAAACTAAGAAGGCATTGGATGAAGCAATTCCGTGCCTACAGTGATTCCCCAATCAAAGGACACGAGTGGGAAGTCGGAGGAGAGGCAAAAGACTAAGGAGTACAGTATGTGTGTGCCATACCCACAGAGACTGAGGAGCCAAGAGGATGTTAAACACTTCAAGAATTTTTTGGATATCTTCAGGAAGTTACATATTAATATCCCTTTCGCAGAGGCCATTTCAAAAATGCCTAAGTATGCTAAATTTCTCAAGGACGTATTTTTAATAGGAGGCGCATGGATGATTTTGAAACTGTGACCTTGAATGCTGAGTGTAGCGCCGTGGTGCAAAAATCGTTACCAAATAAGATGAAAGTGCTGGGGGTTTCATCATTCCTGTGACATTGGGAGATGCATTCCATGGTAGAGCATTGTGTGATCTTGGCGCAAGCATAAATTTGATGCCAACATCAGTATTTGAGCAACTTGGTGTAGGGGATCCAAAACCTACTCGTATGTGTTTGCAGATGGCTGATCGCACTATCAAACGCCAAAGGAGCGTGTTGGAGGATGTGCTAGTGAGAGTCGAAGGCCTCATCTTCCCTGCGGATTTTGAGATTCTAGACATGGAGACTGATGATAATGTTCCACTCATATTAGGATGGAAATTTATTTCCACGGGGAAGACTATCATTGATGTTACCAATGGAGAGTTGTCGATGCAAATTAACGACGACAAGGTGGCATTCAAGGTATTTGAAGCTATGAAGTTCCCCACGTATTCGGTAAGCGAGTAGTGTTTTAGTGTGGAGGCATACACACCGGATGAGGAGGAAGAAATATTATTGGAGCGGCTATATGAAGAACTTGCTCTACTGGATTCTAGCGAAAAAGAACAGGTTTTGGAGACTCATTGGCGCCAGCCCTTACCCCTCTTTAATGAGGGAAGCAGGAAGATTCTTACTCCTTCTCTTATTACTGCTCCAATTTTAGAATTAAAGCCTTTACCTGTTCATTTAAAATGTTTATAATTGGGATCTAATGAGACTTTGCCTTTGATTGTGTCTGCATGTTTGGACAGGGAACAGGAGGAGCAACTTCTCAAGGTGTTGTAGAAAAGGAAAGCACCTATGGGATGGACCATAGCAGATATCAAGGGGATCAGCCCCACAGTTTCCAGCACAAGATCCGGCTCATGGAAGATAAGAAGCAGGTAGTTCAACATCAGCGCCGCCTCAATCCTCACATGCAGAAGGTGGTGAAGAAATAGGTTCTTAAATGGTTGGAAGCAGGCATCATCTACCCGATTTTCGACAGCACATGGACTAGCCCGGAGGAGTGTGTCCCTGAAAAGGTAGGTATTATTGTGGTATAAGGGGAAAAAGGTGATCAGATATCCACTCGTACTATTACTGGGTGGAGGGTTTTCATGGATTACAGCAAACTCAATGATGCCACATTGAAGGATCACTTTCCCCTCCTATTTGTTGATCAGATGCTTGATAGGTTGGCACATCATTCTCACTACTGTCTTCTGAATGGGTATTCCCGCTACAACTAGATAGCAATTAAGCCAGCTGATCAGGAGAAGATGACATTCACTTGTCCTTATGGGACCTTTTCTGTTAGACGCATGCCATTCGGGCTATGCAACGCACCTGCTACGTTTCAGAGGTGTATGATCTCAATCTTCTCACACATGATGGAGCAAAATTTTGAAGTATTCATGGATGATTTTTTTCTCTATGGTGATGTAATCGAAGACTGTGTACAGTAGCTAGCTCAGGTTCTTGACAGATGCATTGACACCAACCTAGTGCTCAACTAGGAGAAGTGTCATTTCATGGTGGACCAGGCAAAAATTGAGGTTATTGAGAAGCTTCCTTACCCTACCTCTGTAAAATGGGTAAGGAGTTTCCTGGGACATGCGGGGTTTTACCGGCGATTCATCAAGGATTTCTCGAAGATCACCAAGCCTCTATCTTGTTTGCTGACAAAGAGGCAATCTTTGATTTTTATGCAAAGTGCAAGTCAAATTTTGATGTGCTCAAGGAGAAGTTGATTAGCGCGCCCAACATCGCCACACTGGACTGGACTTTGCCGTTTGAACTCATGTGCGATGGTAGTGACTATGCGGTGGGAGCAGTTCTGGGACAGCAGAAAGATAAGGTAGCTCATGACATATACTATGCCAGTCGAACTCTTAACAATGCACGGCTTAATTATCCTACCACATAGGAAGATATGTTGGCTATCATATTTGCGTTGGACAAGTTTTGTCCATATCTTGTAGTTTCTCTGGTGATGATTTTTACAGACCATGCAGCACTCAAGTATATTCTCACCAAGAAGGATGCCAAGCCAAGATTGATCTGGTAGGTTATGTTGATGCGTTTGATGTTGTGATCAAAGATAAAAAGGGAGTAGAGAATGTTGTTGCAGACCATTTGTCACGACTGTAGAATGAAAAGCATGAAGAATTGCCAATCAACGAGGATTTTCCAGATGAGCAGCTTATGGTAGTGGTTGCAGTTGTGCCTTGGTTTGCTGACTTGGCAAATTTCAAGGCACTCAACATTGTGCCCAAAGACATGACCTTCCACAAAAAGAAGAAGTTCTTTGCAGATGCGCGACGATACTTTTGGGATGATCCATATTAGTTGAAGCTGGGAGTAGATAATGTGTTGCGAAGATGTGTGGCACCACCGGATGCGTTGGATATTCTCAGACATTGCCATGAATTGAACTGTGGGAGACATTTTGGCAAGACACGCACTTTGGCTAAGGTACTTCAAACTGGTTTCTATTGGCCTTCTTTACATAAGGATGTTCATCTATTTGTGCAACTGTGTGATCGGTGTTAGAGAACCGAGAATATTTCCAACCGAAATGAGATGCCTCAAAATTTCGTGTTGGAGGTGGAGCCGTTTGACGTATGGGGTATAGACTTTATGGGGCCATTTCCTTCTTCACTTTAATCTCTACATACTGGTGGCAGTTGATTATGTTACCAAGTGGGTAGAGGCGATGGCTTGTCCCAAGAATGATGGTGCTACTGTTGAGAGGTTCGTACGCAAGAACTTATTCACGCGTTTTGGGACGCCCAAAGCAAATATTAGTGATGAAGGTACTCACTTCGTGAACAAAGTCTTTCCTAATGTGTTGAGCAAGTATGGGGTAAAGACGCACAAGATATCACTAGCCTACCATCCGCTGTAAAATGGGCAAGCTGAGGTGTCTAACCGTGAGATTAAAGGAATTCTAGAGAAGACAGTCAATCTTGGACGCAAAGACTGGTCCTTACATCTCGATGACAGTCTATGGGCTTATCGGACTGCATACAAGACCCCTTTGGGCATGTCTCCATATCAGCTTGTGTTTGGGAAGTCATGCCATCTCCCGGTTGAGCTTGAGCATAAGGCATTTTGGGCGCTTAAAAAGATCAACTTGGATTTTTATCTCTCAGGTGGGGAAAGGAAATAGGCATTGCTAGAGGTTGAAGAGTTTCGGTTTATGGCTTATGAAAGTGAAAAAATTTATAAGGAGCGGACAAAGCAATGGCACGATAAGCACATCATACCGCGGAACTTCAAGGTGGGATAGAAGGTATTTATTTTTAATGCAAGATTGAAACTGTTCCTGGGAAGTTGAAGTCCAGATGGAGTGGTACGTTCACAATCACAGAGGTTTACCCATGGGGATCGCTTGAGGTGGAAGCTTAGAATGGGGACCGGTTCAAGGTGAATGGACAGCGAGCAAAGCCGTATGCGGACGGGAATTTCATTGGGGTGATTGAGAGAATCAAAGCAATTCTCACAATCTGATCTCATTTGAGGTAACTGGTTTGAGCCGTCGACCTTAAATTACAAGCGCTTGTTGGGTGGCAACCCAACCTATTTATTGCTTTAGTGTAGATTTCAATAATAATTTATTTATTTTATTCTGTTTGATTAATTTGAGAGGTGCGAGAGAGTGGGACTAATATTTTCGATGAGTGTGTGCAGGAATTCAAGGTGAAAGGCCTATTCCGGATCCCCCTTCTTGATGTGCGTGGAGAAAAAGGAGTCCAAACCGCGTATCGAGATCTGGAATGAAGAATTAGGTAAAATATGCCATTCTAACACTCACTCAACACAAGCACCCGATGAAGAGCACGTGTCCGGACTCCCTGTCTTGATGCAAGCGAAGAATGCCAAAAAGAACCGAGAAAGCTCACACATTGGCAAGGAATACGAGGTGATTTTTTTGCAAACAAGACCGCGAGCTTAATTGAAAAACACCAATGTGTGGGGGTTATCGAGATCTTTCTGTTGATATGTGGATCGCATGCATCGGAGTCTGGACGCGAGAGTTATGGTATTTTAAATGTTTTCGTGAATAAAGCATGACCAAAAAAAATCCGGAATTGCCTAACGGGCCTTTGGAAGAGCTAATTTGACGACTAAAGGATTTCCCGGACATTGGAAATCTTCTATAACATAATTGGAGTCTCGAGGTCGAGGAGATCCATGAAAGAGCAAAGGAACGGACAAAACGGCAAAAAAGGATGCTCAAGAGGCGAAAAACATCCGGAAATGGCGAAAGAGGTAAAAATTGTTGGCTACGGATCTAAATTGCGAAACGGCGTGTCGGGACCCAAGTTTGGGGGTAAAATTATCATGGTTTAACTTGGTTCGAGCTTCTACAAGTTCAAAAATTAGAAAAAGACGAGTCGGGAGAAGAGCTGAAAATGTGCAGAATTGAAACAAGTCGCACGACTTGTTGACATAAGTCGCACGACCTCTGCAACAAGTCGCACGACTTGTTTCTTGATGGGGGAGTTTCAACTTTTGTTTGGGAGGGTGTTTTTGCAATTCCTGAGAATTATTTTAAAAGAAGAGAGAGGGGGGATATTTTCTTTTCCTAAAATTTGAGTTATCAAATTTTAATAAATTTCTGAAAATCTCCACACACCCATGCTTCTCCTCTTCTCTCCCGTCGTCTGCTCAAGAAAAGCCACCACCATCCAAACCCTCCAACGACGACCACCGTCGAACCTCATCACCGTCGTCTTCCTCTCACGCTACTCCCAAACCCGTTAGTCGCCGAACCTCGGTGCAAAACCCGTCCCACAGCACCCACGGTCACCACCACCATCTCCGTCCCTTCTCCTCCTTTCTGCGCCGCCACAACCACCACCACTGCAACATCATGGTGGCAAGAGAACGATGTTGAAGTTGTTTGCTCAGATTGGGGTTGTTTGGTGGAAGATTTTGTAGAAGAAAAAACTCTGATGTAGGTTCCAAGAACAAAATCTGAAATTAAAGGAATTGGAAGCCAAATTGGATGAATTCATAAACAAGGTTTTGACAGGGACACCGCGAGGAGCAAAAGGCACTAATTGATTGCTCAATTTGAAGAAAAAATATTCGACGACCAAATTGGTCCTTCTTGTCGGGAGAATGTGAATATTTGCGCCCGTAAGACTAGCTCCGGGCACGTAGGTACGTCCTAATCCCTCGCTTTACGAGTCTTAGGCACAACTGAGTAAAATCCCGGTTTTATTTTGTTGCGCTTAGTAGCGTGCTTGGGGGTGATTGACTAGTGTCCTTAGGATTATTTGTTAATTGAGTACTTGTTTCCTTTCCGTACGCACATCGTGACACTGTGCACGTAGCATAAATTAATTGCAAAATTTTGTTGCTTTCTTGTGCCGATGTCGAGTAGGCAAAGTAAAGGTAAAGTCGTAGCTAGAGGTAAGGGTGCGACTACAAGAAAAGATGTGTCTAACGGGAAAAATAAAAAGAGAAAAGTAGCGAGTGATAGTGAGGATTATGATCCTGAGTCGGATATCAGAGAGAAAAGAGGGGAAGACTCAGACTTTGAGACTGCCACCTTTTAGGTTTCGGGGGCCATGGTTTCCCCAGGTTCCCCTGACCAAGCTGAGTTGGCGAGAGCGGAACCCCATGTGTTACCGGACGCAGATAATTATAGGTCTTCGAGTGTCACCAATAACTTTGACCTTGACTCTGGCCTGTTCTGCAACCTTAGGTTCATTTTTGCTGATGCCCATGCTAAGTACAGAGGGGACAAATGTGTGTTCAATGGGCTGAATGTCGAAAAGCAATTCCCAGTTCATGATGACATGCCCAAAGAGATTCTCGATTTCATGGAAGCCGAGAATTTCGAGGGTTGGTGGAATATCATAGATGGGAACGCGAGTTCGGTACTCGTGTGGGAAATTACGCGAATGCACAGTTTTGTGGAACAGCAGAGGATGCGGAGGTAAAAGATCCTAGGGTGATTTACGCTCGTAAACAATTTTTTGTCTTCTCTCTCACCACCATAGCCGAAACCCTAAACTGGCCACCCCTCACTGAGCGTTGTCACTTTGAGGTCCCCTTGGAGATGGACGTTAAGGAATTAGTAGCTCTTGTGTCAGCTTTTTCTTTTGGTGACGTGACAGGACTGTATTGGGCTAATCATCGGAACAAGGACTTGAGAAAGTGGAGGGTTCCAGCCAACCGTTTGGTTCGTCAAGCTCGTTGGTTAGTGGAGTCATAGAGTATTGGGTTAAGTGTGTGTCGGCTCAGACTAATGTCCGTTTTGAGTGGGTTGTCATGGCTATGTGTTGGTTCCAGGGTAAACAGTTCGATGTCTCGAAGCGCATTTACCGGAGTTTTAGATCTAGGCCAAGAGTGTCTAATCATCGGGCGGCTGGGTATGGTTATTTATTGCAGCGTATGGCTACGAATGCCGGTGTTAGGCGACATCGCTTTTATAGAGACCGTGAGCCCGAGCCCTTGCGAACATGGCACATGGTGCCTGACGCCAAGAAATATGAGGAAGTTGTTGAGAGCAGCCGAGCACCACCTAAAAAGAGAGCTAAGAGGGGTGGAAAGGGTAAAGCCCCGGCTGCGAGTGGAGAGACGAGTTCAGCTGGTTCGGTGAGCGCTAGCCTTGATGCCACCCTTAAAGCTTTGCAACAATTGATAATTGCTCAAGATACCAAGAGTGATACTAGATGGCAGGCATCAAAGGCTAGATGGGAGGCGCTTGAGAAGCGAATGGACGCGGCTTAGAGGAAAGCCAAGTCAAGGTACATGCATGTGCGCCGCAACCAGCGCCAACTTGGTGAGAAGTAGGATAGGCAGGATGAGTGGTTACACGCGCTTGGGCAGACTGATGGTGTGTCTCTGACTCCTAGTTCGTCAGAGGGGAGATACTAGTCGAGCTCCAACTCCGACGAATCAGACACCGAGTAGATCCGGTCGCCCTCGCATTGGAATGCCGAGTCCCCTTGATTGAGCTTTATATTCGTTGGGGAAAACGAAGTATTCTAGTTTGGGGGTGAGTTTTACATTTTTTTCTAGCCAGTATCGAGTCTTACATTCACCTGTCACATGTAAATTCGTTTTTGGTTATGTCCTTATTTTTCATTTTATTATTCACTATTCTGTTTGCACGTTTATTTTATTGAGTCATCCCACCCATATCGAGTCGTTAGTCAAGTAGACCGTGCATGTAGTGTTTATAAAAAAAAAAAAGTTAAAAAAAAATCCTAAAAATTAAAAATTTTGAGAAAGGGCAATCAAAAGAATGTGAGTTCCCCTTAGTACGTATAGAGATACTTTAGTACGTATAGAGAGACTTGCGACCGAGAGAGACAATTTGAGGAGTGTGAGGAAGTTAGTAGGGCGTGACTTGCGACCGAGAGAGACAATATGAGTTCCCCTTATTACGTATAGAGAGACTTTCTTTACGAGAGTGTCCGCCTATTTTTATACACTTACTTGATTTTCAAATCTAAAGTGTGTGCCTAGTTTTCTTACAAGAGTTGAGCTAGGTTTGAGCTAAACAAGCCAAACAATCATGTGTGCGTCTTCGGTAGTCGCCAACCTGCCTCGTAGTGGCATAGGAAACAGATGTGCGAGGTTGTGTATTAGAGCACTCACTGCTTATAGAACGCACCTTGTAGGACCCCCAAAGATCCCGATTTGAACCTTGGATTATTTTCTAGCCTTTTGACCTAGGGAGACGATTCTTGGCCTTCATCATACATCGTTTAGAATCACCTCTTAGTGCGTCACGAGGGAGTTGTAGTTGCGGGGGTTCGATGAGGGAGAACTTCATGATATACTTATGTGAGTCCTACATGATCTCTTGTGCTTCATTTAATATTTTCGAGGGGATGAGAGGGTGAGTGAGTAGGCTTGCGCACTTCGGTGTGGCGGTGTTCCATGTAATTACACCATGGACACAGTTGTGGAGAGCCGTGAGTGCGTGACATCTAATCCGCACGAAATTGGGTTGGGCGAATTTAATTGTTGGATCGTGCTAGGTACCGGATTCCATTCATCTTGTTGTAGGAGGATCGGTAGGATTAGGCACAAGACTTTCATCTCATTGACTACTTGAGAGAGGACATGATTACATTCGAATGTGGGGGTGTCGAATTTTGACCACGGATATCGAGATTGAGCTTGTGACGACTCCATCCCCACACATGTGCTTTGATTGGTTTGCGGCTTTGATTAGTGGCGAATTGTACATCATAGAGTTAGGGAAAGATGATTTTATTATATGATACTCATTCATTGGATTGTATGCTTCTGTCCCCTAACTTATGTGATATGCTTAATTCCTGGAAGACCACTCGTATATCTTCGTATTCTATTGTTAGATTTTGAGAGATGACAAAAAATCAGAAAAGAAAAATAAATAAATAAATAAATAAATAAATAAATAAATAAATAAATAAATAAAAAGAAAAAAAAAATAGAGAGAGAAAAAGAAAAAGGAGAGATGGAATAAAGTGAGAAGTTGAGAATTAATTGGAATCGAGTGGTGAAAGCAACTATTTTGGTAACGACGGTTGATATTTCGTGCACGACGCATACCGGTGGCCACGGGGATCGTAATTGTATCGGGCTTTGAGGGGATCAAGGGCCGGAGACGGTGAGTTTTGGGTTCGGTTTCTATCATCGGGTGAGGGTGTGCGAGATATGGGATTGAATGTGAGAATGTGACGCTTAGGACTTGATTCATCATCGTTATATTTTTTTCCCTAAGCCTCAACGTTCTAAACTGTTAGCGGAATAGGAGCTCGTACCTTGGATATGGCTTAGACTAGCGTAGCCTCTTACTTATTGGCACACGCTAAGAGGTAGGATACTCTTGTACTTAGTAAGGTTAGGCTCTCTATACAATATAAGGGAAATTCTCGTTGTTACACTTAGTCTAAATTCACGCCTTGTCCCTAGATTTTTCATCATTTCATGATAACCGGTTGAAGCTAATTGAGATTTCCCGATCTCGCGAAAAAAGAACAAAAAAAACTGTTATTTTAATACTTGCATTGTTTATATTGCATTTCCATGTAGTTGCATTGTGTATAGTTGAGTCGTGTCGGCTAGAGAAAAATGAGGGTTGGTGTTTTGATCTTCTCGTTGGAATTGTATGCAAGTGGCGTAGGGAAAGTATGCAATATTAAGTGGTAAAGTATGCAAGGTGATTTGGGGATCCTATGCCAAAGTTTGGTTGAGGATTGAGGAAGTTTGAGTTGAAAGTGTGAGTCGTGACATGAAATTTGCTCGTGGCGAGCAAAGTGTAGTGTGGGGGTAGTTTATAACTCCGTTTTCGGAGTTATTTTATTGCTTATTTAGCTACATTTTGTATGCTCATAATGGAGAATTTGGCTACTTGTCGAGTAAATCATGCTTTAATTTGTGAAAACGAGTACGTATGTTAAATGAGAAATTCGGGCGTTTTCTGCATCATTTTACATACTATTTATCATATTTTGTCACATTTGATCTTCGCGAGGTGTTCGTGTTGTGATTTTCAGGGCCGGAGCACGCGAGGAGCAAGTGGAAAGAGAAGACGAACTTACGAAACTAAGGCGGCTCGAGATTTGAGGAAGCAAGCGAGAGATGAAGGAGCAAGTGCTAGAGAGGCTCGTGAGAAGATGATACGAGTATTGACGTGTGAAGAGAGCTCAAAATGGAGGATCAAACTAAGATCGATGCTCGGGAGATAATTCACAAGCACGAGAAGAGACTCGGAGAAAAGATGAAGATTTTGACTAAGGAAACAAGTCAACCGACTTGTTTACAGAAGTCGCATGACTTGTTGGACATGGGGAAGAGTGCTGGAGAGTTGCCAACAAGTCGCACGACATGTTTGGCAGAGGTCGCAGGACTTGTTGAAGGTCGGGCAGAATGTTGAATATTTGACAACAAGTCGCAAGACTTGTTGAAACTGGTCGCACGACTTGTTCGTAGGCAGCAGATTTTGGAAATAGTTTGGGGTTATTTTGTAATTAATTGTAACTTGTTCTAAACTCTTTGGGAACGTAGTAGAAGGAGTTAGGGCTAGTTTATTCAATATTCTAAGGTTGGAGAACGTGTTTGGAGCTTGGAGAACTTGCTTGGAGCTTTTGGATCATTCGTTTGGCTTCTCAAACTCTATTTCTACTTTAGTTTTGCTATTTGATCAAAAACTTTGTCTTGTGATCATGTTTTGGAGTAGCTAAACTCTTTTATAAGGGTATCTCGTTAAGATTTAGGTTTGGATCACTTTGTTGACGATTTATGGATTTGCTTTCATGCTTTAAAGCTTAATTGATGATTTATTATCTAGTTATGTGTGTTTTATGCGTTTAATTTGTCTTTGCTATTAGTAGACGTATTGATAGGATTGAGTTAGGTCGTGAATGATAGAGACATCTACGTTTATTGACCGGGATCGTGAAACACACACTAGCCGTATCTAGGGTTGGGAAATCTTGCTAGTTAGCTAAGAACAAAGAGTTGACTAATGATCATAACGCGTATTTAGACTTGATTAGACTAGAGAAATCACCTTTGATAGTTTGAATATAGATATTGTTTGAGACATCTTCAACATAAACGTGCTCGTTTAGCTAGATAAAGAATTATCGTGTTAGTATAAGATAAATCCAACAGCGTGTGACACACCTAGAGACCCGTAGAGATATCCTGACTTCGTAAAACTTTGAGAAAACCCTACAATATTTGTCTTTATTAATCGTGAATCCATTTAATCGATTAATTGAGATTCATATTTTCTTTAATTTAGTAGAATTAGTAAAAACAACAACTGCGCTTGACCCACATAAGGATTTGAATTATTAAATAATTTACAAAGAAGTCTCTAGGGTTTGATAAACCCGGAATTACCGGATATTACTACGCGCGAAAACTGTACAATTGCAGTTGGAACGTGTCATCCGTATAGACCTTCTTGACTAAGTCTTGAACCACTTTTGTCAGATTGTCAATTCAGACATCAGGCACTGATTCTGCTAGTGCTTTGAGCCTGCGGTCATCAAACAGGCGAGTGTCATGTTTGGCTAGTTGCTTCATCAGTTCATAGGCTCCATCTTTAACTACATGGTACAAAAATTTACCCCCTGCTTCCCTATCAATTCTGTCAGGATTTTCCCTACCCAGAGCATGGTAGAATACTTGCATAATTTTCACGTCCCCGAAGCCGTGATTAGGGCATATTTTAACAAGTCTCATCAACCTGTCCCATGCGACTACCACCGTCTCGCCCATCTTCTGTTTTAAAGACAAGATTTTGCTTTCAAGTTTAATAACCCGAGAAGCGGGGTAGAATTTCGCCAAAAAGTCAGAAACACAGCCTCCACAGGTTGTGATGGATCTCGGTGGTCTGGCCTCCAGCCAATCCTTAGCTGTCCCGCACAAGCAGTATGGGAACAAGATCAATTTTAGTGTATCCGATTCAACTTCTCTGTATTTGATCTTGTTACAGTAATCTTCAAACTTCCCGATGAAGTCGTGTGGGTCTTCGTCAGCTTTCCCATTGAACGAACAATGGGTCTGGGCAGTTTGGATAGTGGATGATTTCAGATCAAAGTGCTCCGCTGTTATTGGAGGCACTACGATGGCTGGCTCATTTCATCCTTTAGGAACTTCGAAATTCTCCACTTTTGCTCTCCCAGATCTGTTGTAGGTTCTCTGATTTTTCCGGGCAGCAAAACCTGCTGCAATTAGCTCCTCAATATAAAGATCCATATGGTCTAGGGTGCGTGTTTCTTATTCTCGAGTCTCTGGTTCTGTTGGCTTATCATTTCCGTGCTCAGACATCTTGGCTCGTAGTCTGCGGGTTTGCTCTCTGAAAAGTTTTTCTGGATCTTCGAGTGGTTGTACCAGTTCGCGAGGCAATTTGGTCATACACAAGAATGGCCAGAAAATCAGAGTTCAAGAGAAGTGAGATAAGAGAAAAATAAATAAAAAGTAAAAATAAGGGAAAAAACTTTGAAACTAATTCTGATTCCTAAGAGAAACCGTCACCATTCCCTGGCAACGGCGCCAAAAACTTGACAGCGTAAATCTATTTTCTTTTTCGCAAGTGTACGATAAGTAATATAGAGTACTTATTTGTGACTCTGATTATCGAACCCACGAGAACAGGACGATTTTTAACTTTTCAAATCAGAACTAAATGCAAAGATGTAAAAAGGAGGAGTATTCGTGTGTGGTTTACTAAGCTAAATTTCAGTAAAGAAAAGTAGTAGTTAAAGGAATTAATTTTTATGTAAATTTTCTGGGAATTTTTCTAAGTCTTTAAACTGATTAGTTAAAGATCTCTGGTCCAGGATCCCCTAGGTTTACTATACAGCTTTTACAGTTTACTTTGATTTCAGAAACACACAGCGGTATTGTTTATGCCAGCATATCATACAATCTCCTCTCGGTCTCATGCATCTATCACTCTCCTGCAAAATTTTGGATCCCCTAGGTTCACCTCAATCTGCTGGTTTGTTCTAAGTCTGCTAGCGTTACAGGTTCTCCTCATGGTCTCCCCCTAAACTTCTAGCCAGTTAGTCTAATGGTTCTGGGCTAGTCCCCTGATTCTCTTCACCTCTCAGTCCATCAAGGCAGAGTACTTAATCATGTCTTCTCTTCCTAACTCTCACGTGCCACTCTCACGCACCAGATCCGGTCTGTAGCATTCCTGGGTGGTCAGGCCGTTCATGCATAAATAATAAATCGATGAAAGAAGAATAAACAATCCAATACTGTATTAATACTTCAAACTAGTCATGCATCGGAGAATCAAAACAAACCAAGTCGCTGAATTCATAAACCCTAGGTTCACCAAGAACCTAGGTAAAAGTTATAGCTAGCGTATATTATTAATAAACACTGTTTCATAAAAGTAAGAAGAAAGATCAAACGAGTTATGGCTGAATACTGAAACTGTTCCAATCTCTGCTCTGCTCTGCTCCAAACTGCCGGTTCTGGTACTGTCTTCTATGATGATGATAAGTGTAACCTAATTCTGTGCTGGGACACCTCTTTTATGTTTCGATAGTCTCTGAAACTGGTGCCTGAAATTCCTGTTCTGCCCCTGTATAAACTCGTCTTGGAAGCATCTGGAAGTCCTGACGTGTGTCTGAACGCACATGTGCGTCTGAACGCACATCACATGCGTTCGGACGCACATCTCTGATGTTGACTTTTTGACTTTTCTCTCTGAATTTCGTTGACTTTCTGGATTGTGTGTTTGAACGCACACACTTGGTCTTCTGATTGATCTCTGCCTGTTTCTGACCTTCTGAATTTTTGAAATCCCTGCACTTGAACCCAGGATGTGCGTCTGAACGCACATCACTTGGTCAGTTTTATGTCTGATTTCCCTGCCTTCCTCTGCTGCAGTCATTTGTGCGTTTGAACGCACATGATGTGCATCTGAACGCACAGACTTGGCTTTTTCTGCGTTTTTCTGCTTTGACTTCTTGATACGGTGCCTCCATTCCAAGCCTTTTCATGCATATTTCGGTACCTATTTCCTGCATACAACAGAAAGTACCCGCGATCATATCAACATAAACAAAATTCTGCATGGAATTGCTCAAATATATCAATTATACTCTCAGCGTCTCTGTCTCGTATCAAGTGGAAAACTGACTGAAAATAGGCAAAATCAATCTCAACAGGGTTAGAACTAATGTGAAGAAGGTGTCCCAAACTAATTCTATCTCTGAGCTATCACCCTCCCTGTAATGACCGCTTTTTTGTGAAGTTTATATTACTTATGTGAATTTCATGTTTAAGCACTTAGTATTTGATATATACATATCTGCCAAACTATAATAGTTAAGCTCGTCCAGAAATACACCAGAAGTCCTAATATCTTCTTTAGACGCTAAATTGAGGATAAAAATATTTAGGGAATAATTAGTACTAATCACATGTTTAAGTGATAATTAGCTTAATTAATCATGATAAGTACATAATGACAGGTATTATAGAGTCTGTTAGCTTGTATACACGTTAATTGTAGGAAAGACACGTAGGGGGACAAGTGTCATGCTACTGGGCCTTGTCTTTACATGACTGACATGCAGGTGGACACGTGTCGTAGTCTGGTGCACTGCTCTGCATGCGTGACACAGAGGAGGACATGTGTCGCGATTCGTTGACCTACTCCGCATGCTTGACACGTAGGGGACACGTGTCAGCGTGTAACGGCTCTTGCGCTGCATGAGTGCCACGTGTCGTGATGACTCATCGCAGCCTGATTCGTCGATCACTTCTATAAATAGAGCCTAGTGCTATAGTTATTTCTCATTCTAGATTCGGTTCAAGTATTGATGAGTAAGAAAGAGGGAGAGAGACTTACTCGGGATATTCTGAGATATTATATTTGGAGCTACTCTCATCATTTCAAAGCTATTATGCGGATGCTGATATTGAGGTAGGGGAATAATCGCTTTTCACGTATATTTGAAGTTAAGATTATGCGTGATATTGTATGGGTTTGAATGTTATTTTGGAGTTGTTGATACATGACTTTGGTGGTATATGATTGTATATTCGATTCATTATCTTGAAGCTATTTGAATAATGGTATCATGTCCATATCTGCTGCATTGTAGTTGGATACTTTGCAGCTATGCGCCCATACTGGGCTTTTGGCTCACCGTTTTGTTTTGTAGGATTCAAACCGGATGATTTCGAGACGGTAGAGAAGCTAGATTTATAGAAATTTGGAGATATTTGACGATATGTATGTATTCATTACTTGTATTAGAATATTGGTCATGATATAAAGTATTGATTTTCAAATTGAGAGTCACGTACCGCTCTATCAACTTTTATGAAATAAATGAATAAGTGTTTATTGAAATACGATGGTTGGTACCTGAGTTGGTGGCTCAGAAGGTACCTGTTTGGCAGACGAGTCCTTGTTTTGGTACCCACGGTGGTGATCCGCAGGTGGTGCCGGTTGGATCGTCGTGCTGATTTGTATTTGTCACTATGTTATCCTAAAATTGACCCCTGGGTTCCGGGGCGTCACACTCCCCCTCCCCCTCCTCTCACGGGCCCACCATTTTCCCCCTCCCCTCCCCCAAACTATTGATCATCCAACCCATACCTTCCCGCCACCCAACAAAAATATGTTTTAATGTATATTCAATGATTTAAAAATAAATTATTAATTCTATAAAAAATTACAAAACTGTACACAAATATATATATATATATACAAAAACGGTAACAACAAAAATAATAATATATATTTCAACAATCGTGAGTACATTATTACTTTTAATAAATAATAAAAAATTAGAATTCATTAATCATAATAAAATATATATGATATAATCATAAAATATTATTATGTGTAATTAATATTATCAAATATTAAATTAATTTATCATTCCAAGTAGGGGGGGGGGGTGGATGTCCATGGGAAATCCCCCCTAACAACGCCACACCCAAGGCAAAAATTCTCCCCATAGCACCCCCTCCCCCTCCCACTCCCCCCATAGGGTTGGACATGGACCGTATTTTTATACGTGTAGACACGCAAAATTTGCGGCCAATTAAATAGTGCCACGTGTTTCTTATCGCTTAATTAATTGGTGGGATCAAATAGCACTCGCCTTCAAATTAATGCCCTTGCGTAATAAATAATAGTGGACTAAACTGTAAATGAGACAAAACCTTATTTACAAGCAAGGACTGCTTATGGCGATGCCACGTCACTACATGACACGGCTACAAGTCAGCAAGCTCGGCCATTAGTGCTGCGCCACTTGTCAAAATGATGCAGCTATCAAGACTAGCAAGGTTGGCCAATAGTGTTGCGCCACATGTCAGATTTATGCAGAAAATAAATAAATAAATAAATAAATAAATAAATAAGTAAATAAATATTTTTTAGTTTCTACCTTGGCCAACAAGTCGGTCCATGCCTATATAAACGGGCCATCCCTAGGCATATGACACACAATTACACACAATTACATCTTGCAAGAAGGAGAGAGCTCTGAAGATCAAGCTTTTTCAAGCCCCGACGAGTTCATCCATCATCAAGATCATCATCATCAAGCTCTTCGAAGTTCTTCATCAAGTTCTTCGAAGATCATCATCGAGTTCCTCAAGTCGTTGAAGATCTCCATCCACGTTCTTCAAGACACTCGAAGATCTTCAAGCCGTTCTTCGTGTTCTTCAAGGCGTTCATCGCGTTCTTCATCAACATCGAAGACATTCATCCGTCCGATCCGAGATCAAGCCTCTAAAGCCCTCGTTCGGCGTTTGTGTTCTTCGAGACCTTCATCGCGTTCTTCGTCAAAATCAAAGGCCGCTCATCCGTTCGATCCGAGATCAAGCTGCTAAGCCCTCGTTCGAAGTTTCTGGAGAAGAATCAGGGGATTTAATTTCTGTTTAGAAATTTATTATCAGAGATTGTAATCCACTTCATCAAAACATCAATAAAATATATTTGTTTCACCGAATTTCTTGCTCCTGTTTCCATTAGCATAAATTTGTGTGTACAAATTTTGGCACGCCCAGTGGGACCTCTCTGCCCCTCATCTCTTCTCCTCAAGTACAAGTGTTCGTGATGTCTCCTACAAAGAACAACGAACTTCCATCTCTCAAGGCTGGAGACGCGAAGTCTTCAACTTCAGAATCAAACTCCGGAACCCAAATCACTGGTCCAATAACTCGTAGTATGGCTAAGGCCATAAAGAATCTCACAGCTGCAGGGGGCAGTCAAGATGGTTCGCTAGATGTTGCCTCACAGAAGTCACAGTCACATGTCCCCACCCCTCAGGAGTCCTCTACTGCCAATAAGTCTTGCGAAGAAAGTTGCGAAAGCAACTCTAAATCCGGCACTAAGAGTAGTAACCATCAACCAACATGTGATCATGATGATGATATTAGCATGCATGTCATGACTACTAGTACGGTTCCCATCGAAGAGCAAGTTGCAAACCTCACCAAGGGCTTTGACGACTTAAAGAAGATTGTGGAAGAACGTGATGTGCAACTTGCAAAGTTAATAAACAAGCTCGAGAGTCGTGAAGAAGCAAGTCAGGTGTTCGAACACACCCCTAAGCCTCCGGAAGAAGCGAGAACAACAAACAGCGGGCAAGACGCACGACCTAGTGTACAATTGTCAGCCAATGGTTCCATTCCTCTCGATCAACTGCAAGAGATCATCCTAAACACCATGAATGGGAAGCCTGGAGTACCGTCAACGTCATCTAAGTCCTACTTTAAGCCTTACACAGAAAGAATCGAGAAGTTAAGCATGCCAGATGGTTACAATCCTCCTAAGTTCCAACAATTCTCGGGCAAAGGAAACCCTAGGCAACATGTTGCCCACTTCATCGAGATATGTAACAACGCTGGAACCGATGGAGACCTTCTCGTGAAGCAATTTGTTAGGACCCTTAAAGATGATGCCTTCGACTGGTATGGTCAGCTGGAACCGAGGTCTATTGATAGTTGGGGGCAAATGGAGCAGGAATTTCTCAACCGTTTCTACAGCACACGACGGACTGTCAGCATGGTTGAATTGACTAACACTCGCCAATGGAAAGACGAAAAGGCCATTGACTACATCAATCGCTGGAGGAACTTGAGTTTAAACTGCAAGGATCGTCTTTCCGAAGGTTCAGCAATCGAGATGTGCATCCAAGGTATGCATTGGGGGTTAAGGTATATACTTCAAGGAATCAGTCCAACATCGTTCGAGGAACTTGCTACGCGTGCCCACGACATGGAGCTTAGCATCGCATCTAACGGGAGCCAAGGACCACCTCCTTTTGACGCGTGGAAGGGAGGACATAGGGAGGACAATCGCAAAGGTGGGAAGTTCACCATCAAATCCAACAAAAAGGAGTCCATGGCCGTCACTACGACACCCGTGAAGCTCTCAAGCAAGGCAAAGAATAATAACGCCGACCAAGTTAATTCCACCGCAATGAATTTAAGGTCTAGACCAACACTCAAGGAGTTGCAGGCGAAGGTATACCCATTTGCCGATAGCGAAGTTCCTACGATGCTCGAGCAATTGATGGAGATGAAGATTCTTGAACTTCAAGACTCGAAGCGACCCAAAGAAGCCAACAAGGTGAATGATCCCAATTATTGCAAATTCCATCGCTTGCTTGGTCATCCTACGACAAAGTGCTTTGTTCTCAAGGAAAAGATCATGCAACTTGCAAGAGAAGGGAAGATTGTCTTGGAAGAAGAAGTTGATGCAGCAACAACACATGTGACCTCCATATCCCTTGAACCCGAGTCGAATGTTTCAGGATCTCAAGAGATAACTTGCGACACTACAACCTTTGAAGACGATGAAGAAGAAGAAGACACACCCTCTTCGCCTAAGCACTCGGACAAGACAACTTTGCAAGGTTGCGGCGATGCTGCCATTGTGTTCACCGATGAAGACTTACTATTGGGCCGCAAGAACCATAACCGACCTTTGTTCATCAGCGGGTATACTCGCGAGCAGAAGGTTAACAGGATTTTTGTACACGGAGGATCAGCCGTTAACCTCATGCCACTCACAACATTGAAGGAGTTAGGGATAACTACAGAAGAACTGTCACCTAGTCGTATACTTATCCAGGGATTCAACCAAGGAGGACAAAGAGCAATGGGGGCAATATCTCTAGATCTTGTCACCGGCGATATGATTTCAAGAGTTTATTTCAGCGTCATCGAAGCAAAGACCTCCTACAAAATTCTTCTCGGACGGCCATGGATCCATGAGAATGGCGTCGTGCCGTCAACACTTCACCAATGCCTAAAGTATTGTTGAAATGGTGTTGTGGAGAAGATTGTAGCTGATGAAAATCCTTTCACTGAAGCTGAGTCCTATTTCGCCGATGCAAAGTTTTACTCCGCGCAAATTATCCTTCGGGAAATTGAACCTGTGAAAACTTATAAACTCACTCCTCATAAAGAAATTGGTTCGTCAAAGGATGTCAAGAAGCGCGAGGAAGAAAAAGAAGTCAAAGTAGCCGCAAAGAATAGTGAGACAATGTTGGCTGAAGCAAAGGAGACCAAGGAAACTATCCCCGTCTTGCGCTATAAGGCACGAAAGAGCAGAGACGCGACACTAAAGGATTTGAACTTGCCTCTTACAAACATGGAGAAGGTTAAACTTGAATCCACCATCGAAGGTTTTGTTCGACCAAAAGAAGGCCCAAAAGCGGAGCATGGAGAATGGCCCTCAAAAAGGACCATAGAAGGTTTTGATCCAAATGCCTACAAGCTTATGGCAAAGGCGGGATACAAGCCACACGAAGTCCCTTCCGCAGGAACACTTCCTACGGAGACATATGATCCAACCTTGACAGCAAAGAATTTGAATCCAAAGGGGCGTGTGAAACCCGCACCTCGCATAGGTTTGGGATATACACCACCATCTCTGCAAAAATCTACATCAAGAAGGCAGCTACCCACTACATCACGGAAGAAAGTGAACTTCCCACTAGTAAAAGAAATATGTCCGTCTTTGATCGCCTTGGAAGGGATGATACACGACCATCGGTCTTTGATCGACTTGGAGATCCGAAAGTCTCAAGCATCCAAGAACCTTCGCGAAAACCCGTTCATGAAAGATTGGGTATACAAAGAAGTGTTCGGATGAAGCCTTGCCAGAAAGATAAGCACAACTCTTCAGCACCGGCGGATGTCAAGGATATAAAGAGCACGATCCCATCTCGGATGAAGAGGCGCACAATGATTGTCGTTGATGTTTCTAAGGGTTTAAAAGTTAAACAACAAACGATCATCGACACCGGGACCACAACAAAGTCAAGGGAAGTTTCTTTCGACGAAGAAAGTGTTGGTTCATCACTTCACATCACAGTTGTAGAAGATAAGATGCAAGTGGAGGAAGATGCCGAAGAAGCTCCCCCAGAACTTGAGGAAGGCGTAAAATCCACAGTGGATGAGCTTAAAGAAGTCAACTTGGGGACGACGGAAGATCCGCGGCCAACATATGTGAGCACCCTGATCACTTCGGAGGAAGAGCAATTGTATGTGAGTCTCTTAAAGGAGTACAAGGACGTTTTTGCTTGGAGCTATAAAGAAATGCCTGGACTAGACCCGAAGGTCGCCGTACATCAATTAGCAGTCAAGCATGGCGCTAGGCCTGTTAAACAAGCTCAAAGGCGCTTTCGACCGGATCTCATCCCTAAAATAGAAGAAGAGGTGAACAAGTTGATCGAAGCAGGATTCGTTCGAGAAGTCAAGTACCCGACGTGGATATCAAGCATAGTCCCCGTCAAAAAGAAGAATGGGCAGACAAGGGTTTGTGTCGACTTCCGAGATCTCAATAGCGCATGTCCCAAAGACGATTTTCCGCTGCCCATAACCTAACTCATGGTGGCTGCAACCACGGGCCACGAGGCGTTATCATTTATGGACGGATCTTCGGGATACAATCAAATTCGCATGGCCCCAAAGGATGAGGAATTGACGGCGTTTCGCACACCCAAAGGGATTTACTGTTATAAGGTGATGCCATTTGGTCTAAAGAATGCGGGAGCAACATATCAAAGAGCAATGCAGAAGATTTTCGATGACATGCTCCACAAAAATGTCGAGTGCTACGTTGATGACCTAGTGGTTAAGACAAGGGCAAGGAAAGATCATCTTCAGGATTTGAAGAGTGTGTTCGATCGACTTCGACGTTACCAATTGAAAATGAACCCGCTGAAATGTGCGTTTGGTGTCACCTCCGGAAAGTTTCTCGGTTTCATTGTTCGCCATCGGGGAATCGAAATTGACCAGGCCAAAATTGAAGCTATTCTTAAGATGCCGGAGCCTCGAACCATCCACGACCTTAAAAGTCTCCAAGGGAGACTTGCATACCTCCGGCGTTTCATTTCCAATTTAGCCGGAAGATGTCAACCGTTCAATCGGCTCATGAAGAAGGGTGTACCGTTCGAGTGGGATGAACCTTGCAGAAATGCTTTCAATAGCATCAAGGCTTACTTGATGAAGCCTCCTGTGTTGGCAGCCCCTATCCCAGGAAAGCCTTTGATCCTATACATTACCGCCCAAGAACGATCCGTTGGGGCCTTACTTGCCCAGGAGAATGCGGAAGGGAAAGAGAACGCTTTGTACTATCTCAGTAGAATGATGACTCAATGCGAACTCAACTATTCTCCAATAGAAAAGATGTGTTTGGCCTTAGTGTACGCAATTCAAAAGTTGCGGCATTATTTTCAAGCTCACACGGTGCATCTCGTCTCCAAAGCAAACCCGGTTAAGCACATAATGTCAAAACTGGTTTTGTCCGATCGACTGGCGAGATGGTCTCTACTGCTGCAGGAATTCGAGATTATCTATGTTCCACAAAAGGCCATCAAAGGGCAAGCCTTAGCGGACTTTCTAGCGGACCATCCGATACCAGCCGAATGGGAGTTATCGGAAGATCTTCCTGACGAAGATATCTTCTTTATCGAGGAAAGCAAGCCATGGAAGATGTACTTTGATGGGGCATCTCATCGCAATGGAGCGGGGGCAGGAGTAGTATACGTTTCTCCTGAAGGTGACGTGCTCCCATACGCCTTCACCTTGACGCAAAATTGCTCAAACAATGAAGCCGAGTACCAAGCGCTCATATTGGGACTTGAGATGGCTATTGAAGCAAAGCACCACAAACTTCACGTGTATGGAGACTCCCAGCTAATCATAAATCAGCTCCTCGGAGTTTATGAGGTTAAGAAGGCAGAATTGTTACCATTCTACAACTATGCCACTCGAATGATAGCATGGCTCGGAGAGGTAGTCCTACACCATTTGCCAAGAAGAGATAATAACCAGGCTGACGCACTAGCCAAACTCGCGTCTAACCTAACACTCCCTGATGCAGAAGCCAAGGTCCCCATATGTCAGAAGTGGGTGGTTCCCCCAATATTTGATGATGATCTCCAAATCGACCAAGATTCCAATGTTGTCTCGGTCTTAGAGATTGAAGAAGAAGATTGGCGCACACCTTTAATCGAGTTTCTGATGGACGGGAAGTTGCCCGACGACCCGCGTAAAAGGACAGACATAAAGCGTCGCTCTACACGCTTTATATTTTATAATGATACTCTCTATCGGCGCTCGTTCGAAGGAGTTTTCTTGCGATGCTTGGGAGAAACTGAAGCCATGCAAGCCGTCGAGGAAGCTCACTCGGGAATATGTGGGGCACATCAATCAGGACCTAAACTCCACTTTCGGATCAAGAGGATGGGGTATTATTGGCCAACCATGGTCAAGGATTGTATGGATTATGCCAAGAGATGTCAACCGTGTCAATTCCATGCAAACTTTATTCATCAGGCACCCGAGCCTCTTCATCCCACCGTCGCGTCTTGGCCTTTTGAGGCGTGGGGACTTGATGCTATAGGACCCTTAACGAAATCATCGGGTGGACACTTGTACATACTTGCCGCGACGGATTACTTCTCTAAGTGGGCTGAAGCTGTTCCATTGAAGGAGGTTAAGAAAGAAACGGTTGTGCAATTCATCCGCAACAACATCATCTACCGCTACGGCGTGCCTCGTTACATCATCACGGATAACGGGAAGCCTTTTGAGAATAGCTTGATGAGGAGCCTAGGTGAACAATTTGGCTTTAAGCAGCATAACTCCTCCATGTACAATGCTCCAGCAAACGGTCTCGCCGAAGCGTTCAACAAGACCCTTGGCAACTTGTTAAAGAAAGTAGTCTCCAAGTCCAAGCGAGATTGGCATGAAAGAATTGGAGAAGCTCTTTGGGCATATCGTACGACCTTTCGCACAGCTACACAGGCTACTCCTTTTGCCTTGGTGTATGGAGTCGAAGCGGTTCTACCTCTCGAGCGCCAAATTCCTTCACTTAGGATTGCAATTCAAGAAGATCTCACTCAAGAAGACAATGCACGCTTGCGCCTTGAAGAGTTAGAAGCACTTGATGAGAAGCGGCTCGAAGCACAACAACGCCTGGAATGTTATCAGGCTCGTATGTCGAAAGCATTCAATAAGAAGGTCCGAGTACGATCCTTTCAACAAGGGGACTTGGTACTTGCAGTAAGAAGACCCATCATCACCACTCATCGGACCGGGAACAAGTTTACTTCCAAGTGGGATGGTCCATATGTGGTACAAGAAGTTTACACTAATGGTGCTTACAAGATCGTTGCAGAAGATGGCTTAAGAATTGGTCCCATAAACGGGAAATTCTTGAAGCGTTATTATCCCTGAAGACCCACACCACTGCTCCTTTAGTACGAGCATAAACTGCTTTACCGCTCCTTTAGTACGAGCATAAACTGCTTCACAGCTCTGGCACGAGCATAAATCGCACCACCGCTCCTTTAGTACGAGCATAAACTGCTTCACAGCTCCTAAGGCATGAGCATAAACCGCTTCACTACTCCTTGCACACAAGAGTATAAACTGTGAACGCACACCAATTGAACTACGTTCGACTTGATCCTCAAAAGGGTACGTAGGCAGCTCGGGGTACCCCCTCGAGTGCAGTCGTAATCATCAAACACAATCTCGCACCCCGGAGTAAATGTTATCCATAATATTACCCAGAAAAATCTTCATCATTAAGGATGTTATCCACAAGTTTCGAATGCACGTTCTACATATTTTCAAGGTGTTAGTCGTGGTTTTGCCACGAGTGCGCAAAATTTTAATCAAATAGTTCCAGGATGCTTCCCAGGGTATTATTCAGGATGTCATTTCAAGACGTTACCCAGGTTCAAAATGAGTCTTCAGGATATCACCTTAAAGTTTCCACGTCAATAAGGATGTTATTTACAAATTCTGGGTGATTATTCAAGATATTTTCTTGAAGGTTTTAAGATGCTAGAAAAGATATCCTATATCCAGGATATGGTTCAGAGTATTATCAAATATGTTGCCCAATAAATTACATAAATGGTACCTGGGAGTCTTGGAACCATTATTCAATATATCTCATACAACTTTCAAGGTGTTATTCAGGGTATTGGACATAATGTTACTTGGGAACTTCACGGTAATATCCAGGATGTTATCTTGGGTATTACGTAGGAACCCAGAATATTTCTTTTCACATAAATTGAGTCCAGGCACCCTTCCTTCTAGGGCATGGCGTGTTGGATTTTACCTTTAAACGCCCCATGGAAAAAGAGGGAGGTTTCTTTAACGTGCATCTGGCATTACGTAGAAAAGGATTGCAACAAGACCGGAAAGGTTCAAGGAGTGTTTTGCGGCGATCTAGGAAGAAGCTAAGGCTGCTTAAAAAAAAAAAAAAAAAAATTAATCTTCTGGGTGTTGTCCAGGAAGTGCAGGATAATAACCATGAGGTTATTCAGGTTTTCAACTTCACCTAGGAGCTCAAGATACTATTTTCACAATATTATCCAAGTTATGTTATCCAGAATGATATCCAGAGAATCGTCTTGGATAATTCTCACCATAGAATTACAGGATGTCACTTGATATATTCGGGATGCTTCTTAGGATGTGATTCAGGATTGTCATCCAAGATATTGCCCACAGGTTGTTAGTGACTTTCAGGACGTTGTGTAAAATTCCTATGACATTCTAGATGGTTCCCGCGAATGTTGGATTTCCCCTCAGGATATTTCCCCGGTTCAAAATATTATGCTGGATGTCCTTCTAATAACATCATGAGAATCGATGACGATATTCGCGATGTCGCGCACACACACATAAAAAAAAAAAAAAAAAAAAAAAAAAACAATAACTTCAGAATGTTAACCAGGATTATATCCTGAATACTATCCAGAATGTCACCTTGATACGCCAAGGATACTTCTCTGGATGCAAGTCCCAATTATCACCCATAAGTCCTTTTAATAATGTCACGTGATTTCAGGATGACATTCACGACGTTAAAAGAGAATAGATAAAAAAAAAAATCAGAAATTCAAGAGCTTCAGGATGTTAGCCAGGGTGATGTCCTGGATATTTTCCAGAATGTCACCTTAGCACATCTAGGAAATCCAGGGTGCTGTTACCATGGGGAGTCAAGGTGATATTTCAGATGTTATTATGAGTTTAAGTTGCTCAGAATATTACCAAGGGTATTATTCGCGGAACCCTGAATCTTGCTCGTGGAATAAGGGATTTTATTTCAAAGTGTTACCCACACAAAAAATTATGGACGTACACCAAGGGTATTATCCTGAAAACATCAAGAAATTCAGAATTTTACTTATGATATTAATCTCGGCGGTTGTATATGTCTTTCGGGAGGATGCTTGGGGTTCACAATGTTGTTTGGAACATCCCGAAAAAGATCAAGATGATCTCCAGGATGCTACCCGTCGAATGTCAGGATAATACCATATATTATCCAGGTTATGACCCTGGATGTTACCTAGGGACTGCATACAAATTTCAAGGATGTTACTTATGAGTTCATGCGGCACATCAAGGGCATTGTATACCAACACTGGTTTTGTTCTTGGCGTTTCCAAAGGGCTTAATTTTCAGCAAATATCAAGGTATAATCCATGAATGCCTAAAGGCCTTTCAAGAGATAATGTCCTCAAAAGAACAATACCTCTGATATTTACCAAGTTGTAGTATCCAGGATGTTTGTGACTATGCAATTCTGGATTTCACCCATTAATTTCCCCATTAGCAGTTCATGGAAGGATGCTGCAAAGTTGTGACAACAAAATTGAGAATTAAAAAAAGGCACCAGCCACATGCTCGAAAAAAAACACAGTAACAATTTTGGGGGAAGTTGGATCCAAGATTGAGATGTACTGTGCTCATGTTTGCAAAGCATAATCCATCTTGTCACATGGGTCCACGGCACCACGGAAGTAATTCATTTCGCCAAAGAAACGTCCTGTGACTTTGACGCGCCATTACAAGAGCATGAAGTTAACAAAGATTTAGCGCATGAATATTCCTCCAGGATATTATCCAGGATTTTCTCCAGGATTTTATCTGGGATATGTATCAGTATAATACCCGGCATCCAGGATGTTATCCACAATGTTTTGCACGTCGCAATGTATTTTCGGGTGTCCCTCTTGATATTACAAAAAAAAAAAGATAGTTGCAATAGTACTAGAAGGATTAAAGGAGTATCCTGCGAAAAAAAAAATAATAATAAAAGAAAAAAAATCCAGAATGGTACTCAGGAATTCAAAATCCTTTGTTTCCCTGCTTCAAGTGCGCTAGAATGTTGACTTTGCCATCATTCAAAAAGGCACAGTAGCGATTTTGGTGGAAATCGGCTACAGGATTGAGAAGTATTATGGTCTGGTTGGTGGTATTGATTCTTGATGCACCTACTAACCCTGTGTTTTTAGCTTGTGGAGCTGTGAAGCTTGAAGTTGTTCCTTCTCCATGGCGTTTGACAAAGGAATTTGATATTCCACAGAACCTGTTATCCCAAAAACAATTATCAGTCGTAGGGGGGCTGCCTAAAGAGCTCCTCTGGGTGAAGTTCAGTGCTTTAAAGAGGTGTCCCATGACCTCAGTGCATCGTTACAGAGAAAAAAAGAGTGATAGAAATTTAGCTCAAAACTGTGAGGAATTTCCAGCATCCACGCAAAGTATGTGCACTTATGCAAAGAAGACATCAAATTCAAATTAAACTGAAGCACTTTAGTGCCATCATGAGTTTCAGCAAAATGCAGTTTTTGGTGGGATAAGGAATTTTGCATACGTAGAGAGTAGTGCGTGGAGGATCTCCAGAGTGCAAAGACGTCCGCAAGACCACCATGCACGATTTCTCTAATAAGCTCTCCGGGAATTTCTTGATGAAAGCCGAATTGCCTCGCAAATCGATGTGGGCTTTATGCATCAATAATGAAATCATTATTTCACCGACAAGTTACATAGTAAGAACGGAGGCTGATCATGTAGTCGGTCCATGAAAAGGATAAATTGCCACTGTCAGATAAAACGAATTCCTCGTTCTCGTACAGGGCCAATGACGACAACGAGGACACGCTCAAACCAGCTATGTGTTGACGGGCCTCAGTATCGCTGAAGTACTTGGCCATCTTTTCCTCTGCAAATCTGACCATGAGAACCCGGTGTTCACTCCTTACTGAGTCCCGAGTTCGCCAATTTGCAGTGAAATAGTAGCCTAACCACCCACATAAATAATGCGCGGGAAAGATGGCGGTGCACTTGCTAGGCTCGTTAGAACAAGAAATACGACCCATGCCTTGGTACATGCTCGCAAGTACTGGAATGGAAAGAGAAAATCTTCTCTCGACAGCCATTGAGCTTGCCACCTTGAATACGCTGGGGCGTGTATGGGCATGGGCGTCTCCAGGTAAAACAAACTTGCGTAGCCAGCATGAAAGCAAGGCAGCCAAGTATGTTTCGTCTCTATCAGCTTCATCAATGCATAAGTCGTCAAAGACAACTTTCTCCTGTGCCAGCTGTTCACGAGGGCGGATGATGCCACAAGGATTATGGGTAATCCTTGGAGGGGAAGGGTTCTTGTAGTTACGGCGAGGAGGAGGATCGCCATATCTCATGTCTCCCCGGAACCAAAACTTCACCCACTCGTTAGCAGTGACCTCCTTGGTGTTGTTTTGCTTCACCACCTTGTGGTAGGCAGCAAACAGGTGTCGGCAACTCGAAGGAAGTGCGCTGGTGGTACCAGACAGTTCCTTCGACGAAGGGACAACCTCGCCATCTTCGCCGCAAATGGGCATGAAGTAGGTGTCGGCAACTCGAGGCAAGTGTGTTGGTAATACAATACACAAATCCCCGATGAAGGGACAACCTCGCCATCTTCGCCGCAAATGGGCGTGAAGTAGGTGTCGGCAACTCGAGGGAAGTGTGTTGGTAATACCATACACAAATCCCCGATGAAGGGACAACCTCGCCGTCTTCGCCGCAAATGGGCATGAAGTAGGTGTCTGCAACTCGAGGGAAGTGTGTTGGTAATACCATACACAAATCCCCGGTGAAGGGACAACCTCGCCGTTTTGCCGTAAATAGGCAGGCCACCAGTCATGTGCAAATCACATGGGAACACGGAAGCCTCGATGTCGTCAGACTAGAAAAATTGTCGTCAAAGGACGGTCATGGTGATGGAATGGGGACACATATGTAGCATCAAATATTTTCGCATACACTGAATTAAACTCTCTATGCTAAATCTTTGAATAGCCAAGCCTGATATAAATTCTTCCCAATAGCCTTCATTGCTAATATCGTGGTCTTTAATATAAGTACAGACAAGCAAAGGAGAGATTCCTCCCAATCGATTCCAAGAAAATTGACAATAGAATACACATGCTGCTAGGTTGTACTTCAGCACATCCTGCAAAAATTGGAACAAAGAACAATACCATATGCAACAAAGAAAAAAAAACAAGAAGCATGTTCAATATATCAAAGATTCACATTCATGCATACAAATTTGTATGTGTGTCAGTACCCAATAAGAGAAAAGTGTCTCTGGCTAAAGCAACCCAGCAATGGCAGTCCCGTCCCCAACAGAAGAGATGCTAAAGTTTTGATTGTTTCCTCAACAACCACTGGTCCAAAACAATCAAAAGGAAATATGTAAGGAAAAAAAATAAAAAAAATGGAACCATACGATCCAATATCGCAGCTGGAGGCTCGATAGTGACACTAATACAGCCGGGAGAGTGAAAAATCAGGCGACAATAGCAGTAAGAGCAGCAGTAGTAACAACAAACTCTTTGAGGAGTTCGTATTCTATTTCGATCTTGACCGAGACACAAAGTTGTGCTTTGCTTGATAAAGTTAATACTAGCAAGTCCTGACCCTCTTCTTCTCTGGCCAAAGCAGTGAGAAAGCCCAAAACGCCAAGCCAGTAGCCATGGTTGCTTAATTTGAGCTGCTTCTTGCTCAGAAACCATGATAGTAGCCTATGCAGTGCTAAACCGACTCCAGGAGTGAACCGTACGGTTGAACGTAATAACATCAAAATTGCCTTGCAGCACCAAACGGCAAAGACATTCGGCTGTTATAGTGAACGCAACCATGTTCTTCCTGCAAGAAGAAACAAAAAGAATTAGAAGAGAAAGAAGCTATAATAGAGAACAAGAACGTTCATAGCAAATCCTAAGAGCTTTAAACACTGCTTTTGGGAAAACAAGGCTGTGGTTTTCTTTTATAGACGAATGAAGGCGGCAAAGAAAATTCTAGAATATACCCATATAAAGGAAGGAATTTTCTTAGGAATTATTTCCAAAAAAAAAAAAAAAAGAAAAAAAAAAAAAAAGAAAGAAAAAAATGTCTAGGGTCCTGCTGCTGCCACAGCCACAGCCAGAGGGAACTTTGTTTCCAGTGAGAAAATTAAAAGAGATCAGCTCAAGGAGCACATGAGTACCTGGCTTAAAACAAAAGGGGTCCATTTGACTTGTCAAGGCCCATGCTAGTTGCACCGTGACCAGCAGCCATGTGGTGGTAAAGAATAATTATAGCATGTGTCGGTTACACCGCTTCTTAGGATATGGAGTTACGACCATGCACATGAAAAGTTGAGTGCAACCCAAGTGTTGAGAAATACGAAATTAAGAGAACAAAGTGAAGGGTTGGGATGTCACTATTCCATTCAAAAGCGGTGTACTAGTATATAAATCAAGATCAAAGCCGAAGTAGCCAGGATAAAATTTTTTATCGAGACTTGTCGCGCCAACAAGCTTGAAAGCCGCCAAACAAGTCTCGAGGGGGCATTTGTAGACACGCAAAATTTGCGGCCAATTAAATAGTGCCACGTGTTTCTTATCGCTTAATTAATTGGTGGGATCAAATAGCACTCGCCTTCAAATTAATGCCCTTGAGTAATAAATAATAGTGGACTAAACTGTAAATGAGACAAAACCTTATTTACAAGCAAGGACTGCTTATGGCGATGCCACGTCACTACATGACACGGCTACAAGTCATCAAGCTCGGCCATTAGTGCTGCGCCACTTGTCAAAATGATGCAGCTATCAAGACTAGCAAGCTTGGCCAATAGTGTTGCGCCACATGTCAGATTTATGCAGAAAATAAATAAATAAATAAATAAATAAATAAATAAGTAAATAAATATTATTTATTTTCTACCTTGGCCAACAAGTCGGTCCATGCCTATATAAACGGGCCATCCCTAGGCATATGACACACAATTACACACAATTACATCTTGCAAGAAGGAGAGAGCTCTGAAGATCAAGCTTTTTCAAGCCCCGACGAGTTCATCCATCATCAAGATCATCATCATCAAGCTCTTCGAAGTTCTTCATCAAGTTCTTCGAAGATCATCATCGAGTTCCTCAAGTCGTTGAAGATCTCCATCCACGTTCTTCAAGACACTCGAAGATCTTCAAGCCGTTCTTCGTGTTCTTCAAGGCGTTCATCGCGTTCTTCATCAACATCGAAGACATTCATCCGTCCGATCCGAGATCAAGCCTCTAAAGCCCTCGTTCGGCGTTTGTGTTCTTCGAGACCTTCATCGCGTTCTTCGTCAAAATCAAAGGCCGCTCATCCGTTCGATCCGAGATCAAGCTGCTAAGCCCTCGTTCGAAGTTTCAGGAGAAGAATCAGGGGATTTAATTTCTGTTTAGAAATTTATTATCAGAGATTGTAATCCACTTCATCAAAACATCAATAAAATATATTTGTTTCACCGAATTTCTTGCTCCTGTTTCCATTAGCATAAATTTGTGTGTACAATACGGTTTTCCCCTCTTCCATCCCTCCATAGGATTGAAGATGCCCTAACAGAGAAAAGGAATGAACTTCCATTGCCCCACATTCAAGTGATAGGGTGGGCATCCAGATTTTCCTTCGCTTGCAAGTAAATGATACAATTTTGCTGTAGTTGTTTGTTGTTTTTTTCCTTGCTGTTTTGTTTAAAAAAGAGCATCAGTGAAGTTTCAAGCTTATACTGTGTAGTAATTTGTTTAACATCACTATGTACGATCTTCATCACTTTTGAATATTGTCTATATTCTTGTGTTGATTGAGTTCCAAATCATTCACGTTGTTTAACTTGGTTGTGGCCATGGGTTCAAAACACAGCTAACAGTGTCTTTGGGTTCTTATTTCCTTCAACATACTTTAATATATATGGGCTAGTTCTTCATATTCCTAACATGGCTATCTTGGTTGATATGGTTTCCATGTCAATAGGTGCCTCAACTCCCAACTGAGATCAATTAATAGCTGCTAATTGATCTAGTAATATAGCCAACACCTAACCTGCTCTCTTTTGCTATATGCTCTTCTTTCGTGCGTGTAACTGTTTATAGCATAATTGTGGACTATGTGGTTTCAAATGTTTGTTTGCCTCTCAATTGGAGCTACTTCAGAACCACTTCCAGAGAGAAAATATAGTTTTCAATTTGGCAGAATTATTGTGTTTAAACTGGATTAAAAGTGATCAAACCATACTACAGTAAAAGATGAATTTGGCTCACTAACTGTCTTTGCAGTTCACAGGTTGGTTTCTGACATTTGTGAGTTTGTTGAGCATTACCACATGCCATTTCTTTCAGGTAATCTCTATATACTAAATTAGGACGGGGTTTTCCTGTTCCAATTAGCTTTGTTGTCTCAAACACATGATTTCTCACTGATCCAACGGCTGAGGATTGCTGGGAGATGATGTGATAAGGGATCAAAAATCAAAGCGTTCTCTCTCCTGTTTCCTCCGCCACGCGCAGTACGTCAGAGAGAGAGAGAACTGAGCTGCTCGACCCCTTCATCGACGTCATAGCCGGATCGAAGGAAACGCAATTCTGGCGAATTACGGCGCTAATCCGGAAACCGATTGGGAAAGGTGAAGAAGCTGCTTGGACCTGCAGATTGGGGGCGGAGATAGAGGAAGACGGAAAGAGAATCAAACATATACGTTCACAGATAGTGGACCTGCAAATGTGATTTGTGTCTTTCATGACATAAAAACGGTAAAAGACCCTTTCACACCCTAAGTTTGACACAGAGACACTTTCACCCCTTCAGTTTGGAGAAAGACACTTTTACTCTTCTTAAGTTTGACACGAAGTCAGAATTGGGTCTATTTGTGATGTCCTTAGTCACATTAAAATTTATGTCTTTTTGCTCAAAATATATATATATATATATATATATATATATGTCTTGCTTTAAATTTTGTAATAATTAAATAATTTAAATCTAGCTTATTCAATTAGCTACCGTCTTCAAGCAACCCAATTAGCTAATTTAAATAGTACTTCAGTCTAAATGAATTTTGAAAGTTGCAATTAATTTCATATTCGAGTTTGATGATATATTCTAAATAGATGATTTTGCGTGAGTTTTTGATCGAGTAATGTGAAACAATAAAAAAAATTGATTAAAATGTTGAACATTAGCATTTTTTACTCATGAGTAGAAGATAGTCCCAACGGGACGGGTAATCCACTAGTGTTAAATAATACTCCCCTTTTCTTTCGAATAAAAAGGAAATTAAATCAATTTAAACATTCACAATAGCTTTGAGCCATTGGGTCATGTCTTCACCCTTTCTTTATTATTACCTTTCTTTATCGTCTTATGTTCTGATTTGAACATTAATTGGATATAGTGTTTTACACTTTTACCTCTTTGCAAATATGTTTTCATTTGTAATTTCATGCCAACTTCCAAACTTTGCTTTCTATCTAGTCTCTACTTTTGAATCATCTGTTTGGGATCTTAGCATTTGTATTTGTGTCTGATTTTATCTTATCTTATCTTATATCTTATAGGCTTAATTACTTAATACATACTCCCAATATACTGAAACTAACACATTGCATCCCCCACTTCTAGAATAGGCTTATTGCATCCCCTAATTTCAATAAATTATACACATTGCAACTGATAAAAAAATCTGTTATTAATTGACTATCATGTCCTGTTGTTTTAAGGGTAAATATGTCTAATTTCATTTACGTATGAACACTAATAACATCATCATATCACCGCCGCAACCATCGCCGCCACACCACCCAGATTCCGGCGAACGAAACCCAACTCTACTAACAAAATGGGACAAACACATAGAGAGGAGTAAGTGTGGATAACAAATAGGGAGGAGTAAGTGAAAATCCGTCAAGTGTATTTTAAGTAGACCTCACTGGAAGCGATTAGCTCAAAATTGAACCCAAACTGGACCTGATTACACTGACCAGCTTTCCTAGATAATTGTTGCATTCTTATGCGGCACTCGTCATCCATTCCAAAAGACATCGCCCTCGACTTGGTCTTCGTGGCTTGTGTTTCAGGCCCTCAAACACAAGCTATGAAACCCAAACAAACCGAATCAGAGACAATCCAAATCAAACCCACACAATCCCAGCACAAACCTAACCCAGACACCCAAAACCTGAATCGGAGACCACCCCCAAAACTTATTCCTCTCCCACTCTCTCACTATCTGATGTAAACCCAGAACCAGCCAAGTAGTCCACCCTCTGTTATTAACAATTAAAACCCAGTCCCCTCTGTCCCAATCAATCCCACCTACACCTATACCATCGCTCTTCATTGGTTTCATTTCGACGTCGACTTTGATTTATTGTGCTCTGGCTTGGACTAATTCACGGTGCTCTGACCACCGCGACTCCTTTTCGAAATAGAAGAGTTTGATTTGAGATTCGTGAGGACTAGAGAGAGACGGAGAATCTTATTCATTGAGAGGTAAGCACACACAGAGAGGCAGAGAGACGGGGAGAAAGAACGAGATATTTGCGTGTATATGAACTACCCAAAAAAAACTGCGTATATAGATGAGTTTGTCATCCTCTCATCTTCTTCAAGCTTTTTTGAAAAACATCTTCTTCAAGTTTATCTTCATATGATTTCTTTTTTCATTATTTTTATATAAATGTAATTTTTCAGAACTTGACAAATATACCCTCTGATGTTTGGATATATTTTTTACTAGTTGCAATGTGTATAGTTTATTGAAATTGGGGGATGCAATAAGCCTATTCTAGAAGTGCGGGATGCAATGTGTTAGTTTCGGTATAATGGGGTATGCATTAAGTAATTAAGTCGATCTTATATAAAAACAGAAAAGTCTGGAGGTGAAACCACGACATTTTGTCATTATTTATTCTAAATGTCTACTTCTCATAGTCAACGAATGATTAATCGACATGTACTAATCTATTGGTTTGTCATTATGATTTGAAGCTATTAGTTTAGTTTGTAACTCATGATCAATAAATACATATTTTAATATTATAATGGTGAATTAACATTGAATAATCATATTTAATTTTATGACATGAATATAAATTTTACCTATAAGTGTAAAATACATATGATAATAGCATAACAAATTCACAAAATAATTTAAAAGTACAAACCATGTTTATGATTTTTTTATACAACACATATGTCGGAATATAAAATGATATTTGTATTCTATTTAATAATATAAATTGTTATTATGACTTCAGTATTAAATTTTTTAAATATTAGTACAAAACTGTTTTGATAATAGCTTAATAAATGTCAAAATATTATAGATACAGAAACTTTAGTAGTAATTATTATTATTCATAAATGATTATTCTTCCGTGAATGTTAGGTTGATGTATATTATATAGTTGAAATTATACAAAATAAATTATGACATTAACTTTGAATTAAATATTTATGTAATAACATTGTAAGAATTGATATTCTTTAAAACATATGTTTTCGTTAAAAAAAACATATGTTGCATACATTTGTGCATCTACATGTATGTAGATGACATCATATGTTTTTCTTTTTTGAGAAATTAGCCTCAAGAAATAGTCCATCCTAATTTCCTCATTTTTTTTATCCTGTTTAACTTTATGTTAGAAAATTCTCTTAAGGTTAGTAGATCTTATGATGTGAGTATTAAATTTTATGATGATGTAAATTGTGTATGATAGTATTATAATAAGTTTAAAAAATATAAATAATATTGTTACATGAACTTTAGAAGCCATTCTGCTTATCATATAAACATATTAGTCTTTGAGAAATTGATCTGCTGTCAACCAGGTTTTAACTCAGGACCTTATGTAAGGCCTTCCAACGCTCTACCACTTTAGCTACCACCCTAGCTACATATAACAGTATTATTAGTATCTTTTTTTTTTTGAGAAAAATAATTAGTATCTTCTTGAACCAATTTGTTTATCAATCTCACTATTTTGATAAATTGCTAAGTGAAACATCGAAACGATTTGAATTATGTTCAAAAAAATAATGGAGTAATCCTGCATCAAAATAAACTATTTGCATTAGAAAAATTCTGTACAAATTTGAATTTGTGGAAACTTTTTACATAGTTGAAACTATAAAAAATAAATTATGACCTCTTTTTTAAATTAAATATTTATTCAAATAAAATTGTACGAATTAATATTATTAAAAACATATGTTGCATGCATTTGTGCATCTACATGTATGCAGATGACATCATATGTTGTTTTTTGAGAAATTTGCCTTACTAATTAGTACATCCTAATTTTCTCAATTTTATCCTGCTTAATTTTATGTATAAAATTCTCTTAAGGTTAATAGATCTTATGATGTGAATATTAAATTTTATAATGATGAAAGTGTGTATGATAATATTATAATGAGTTCAGTAAATATAAATAATATATGTACATAAACTTCAGAAGCTATTATGCTTATCATATAAAAATATTGTTAGAATTTTCTTGAACCAATTTGTTTATCAATCTCACTATTGATAAATTGCTAACTAAAATGACGAAACGGTTTTAAATAAGTTTAAAAAAAGGATGAACAAATCCTGCATCAAAATAAGCCGTTACATTAGAAGAATATACAAATGTGTAGAAACTTTTCTTATTATTTCAAAGAAGATTACAACAAAATTTCACTAATGTCTACACTTTTTTAGAAGAATTAAAATTTTATAACTTCAAATAATGAAAAAAAGAAAAATGTAAAACATCTAGACCAATTTCATATTCCAAACGATGGGTGTTGGCTTCGTTGCAGTATAAGGGAGATGTACTAAACATAAGAATTTAGAGCCCTATACATTTTTATTTGATTCGAAATAAAATGCATCATTTTTATTAGTCGAAGTTTAGTTATTAGGTTGTTATGATGTCTAATTTTAAAACCAAGATAGGGTCCAAAGCCCCGCGCTTTTGCGCGGGGTACCGCCTAGTGACTTATTTAAAAACTACTATTGAGATTGATTACTATTTGCCGGAAGATCTTGGTGATGATGACTATGAAAGAAGTGACATTATTTGAGATGGAAATAAGAAGCTAAATTTTTTTCATACATGAAACAACATCCTTATTAAACTAGACAGTAGTGAAAGTCCCTTGAGTAGTTAGTTACTAAAGTATTTGTAGATAGCAATGAATATCATTTTTGACTATTGGCTGTTAGAAGTATGAAGCTTACATGTAATGAATTTGATGTCTGCAGATATACAGAGTTCATAATATTTTGATACTTTTACAATTATTTTTGGGTGATTCAATATTAGTTTAGGTGCGCAATAAGATTTCGGAGTTCGGTTGTTTGCGGAGTATTTGAAACGCAAATGTATTTGCAATGGGCGAGATTCGTATTTGTTGGTCATAAACGAAACTATTTGCAATGACCCGCAATGATTTGGCTTACAAATATTATTTTTTGAAACAAACCTACTAAATTTACAACAAAATAGTTTCCTCGCAAAAGAAGATAATTGTAGCAGTGTAATCTATTTTGTGATGTGCAATCCCTATTGTTAAAGATACATTTGCGACGACCCTATTTTTTACCACGGGATATAGCTCATGAATACAAGTTTGGTGAAGGCCAGTTATTATTTCATAGGAATAGGTGCTATTTCAAAAAACGTTATTTGCGACGGCTAGTCACTAAAATTTTTTTGCCTAAAAGGCTTTTGTGATGCCATGCAACGACCATATATCGCACAAATTAATTTTTGTGACGGTAAGCTGCGTTTTCTATCGTATAGTGCCCTCGCAAAAAGCTAAATTTCTTTTAGAGTCACTCGATACTCTAGTTGTGAATTATGATCGTCAAAAAGTACACCGAAACTGAGTAACTATAACGGTGATAATCGGACATGATAGGAAGCAAACTGAGTGATGGTAGTGAGGTAGAGAGGATGTGTCCCTCCCACACACGGGAGTACGTATCCACGACCACTCGATGAGTAGTACTTATGAATACCTGGCCAGGATTAGGTAAATCAATATACAATATTATTGTTATATGTATAGATAAGTCTATTCCTTGGATCGAGAAACTATGGGTTCGATATACGAGTGTGACATCTATGTCTCGTGTCCAATCCGGATATTGTTACAAAGGACAATATAGAACGGTAAGATTGGTCACACATGTTTGTCAGATCACCGAGTATACCTATTAGTTGGGTAGCATTGTTGTGTTTCTAAACTTCACTCAATTTTGTAATTGTTACTGCCAACGTAATAGGAACCTGTAGAGTCACACACCAAAGGATTATACTGGATGTAGATATTAATTAGTATGAATAATTAACATTTAAAAGAATCATGCATCAATGGGCAACAACGTGCATATTTAGTTGATTAGAAATTTGGACTAAACTACTAATTAATCCAACTATGGATCGGATTAGTAGTGGGGAAGTTTTGTAATTAATAAAGAGTTATTAATTATAAATGACTAGTCCAACCCTAATTATTCATTACGAGAAATAATAGAGGAAGGAAGAAAAGAGAGAGAGAAGGCCGCCACTCCCTACCCGATTGCAAGATGAGGGCTAGACCCTCCCTCCTCCAATGTTGCGACACTGCTTGATTGGATCAAGCTCCTGATTGCTCCCTTTCCTACACTGCTAGCACAAACAGTAGAGAAGGTTCTAATTGTTGATCCTGTTGGAATTGTGCCCTAGAGGCAATCAATTAATTGTGACAAATATATGGATTTACGATTCATTATGTTATCGATATGGAGATATGCTAACATGAATGAAGTCCTTAGAATATAAGGTGTTATATTCTTAAATATCCCTAGTCAATTATAATGATTAATGGGACAATCATCTATAGACTAGTATGGGGTTGGATTGATATGGAGATATCACGATTCAACACATGGGTATGCATTAGGAGTAATGGCATACTGGATGACCCACGACGAGAAGGATACATTAGATTATGTTGAAGTCACAATTTCTTCTCGTAGTGCTAATAATATTGCAATCCTTAGACTTGAAGTCACTAGATACTCCAGTTGTGGAATATTGTGCTTTGATGTTATCAAACGTTACACCGTAACTGGGTAATCATAAAGATAGCTATCGGGCATGATAGGAAGCAAGCTTAGAGATCGTAGTGATGTAGATAGGATTTATCCATCCCACATAATGGGGGTAAATATCCACGGCCACTCGAAGGATGAGGCTTATTGAATGTCTGGCCAGACTCAGATAAATTAATATAAAGATATTAATGTTATCTGCTTGCATAAGCATATTCTCAGGATTGAGGAACTATGGATTGGATATACGAGTGTGACATCTGTGTCTCGTGTCCAATCCGGATATTGTTACAAAGGACAATATAGAACGGTAAGATTGGTCACACATGTTTGTCAGATCACCGAGTATACCTATTAGTTGGGTAGCATTGTTGTGTTTCTAAACTTCACTCAATTTTGTAATTGTTACTGCCAACGTAATAGGAACCTATAGGGTCACACACCAAAGGATTATACTGGATGTAGATATTAATTAGTATGAATAATTAACATTTAAAAGAATCATGCATCAATGGGCAACAACGTGCATATTTAGTTGATTAGAAATTTGGACTAAACTACTAATTAATCCAACTATGGATCGGATTAGTAGTGGGGAAGTTTTGTAATTAATAAAGAGTTATTAATTATAAATGACTAGTCCAACCCTAATTATTCATTACGAGAAATAATAGAGGAAGGAAGAAAAGAGAGAGAGAAGGCCGCCACTCCCTACCCGATTGCAAGATGAGGGCTAGACCCTCCCTCCTCCAATGTTGCGACACTGCTTGATTGGATCAAGCTCCTGATTGCTCCCATTCCTACACTGCTAGCACAAACAGTAGAGAAGGTTCTAATTGTTGATCCTGTTGGAATTGTGCCCTAGAGGCAATCAATTAATTGTGACAAATATATGGATTTACGATTCATTATGTTATCGATATGGAGATATGCTAACATGAATGAAGTCCTTAGAATATAAGGTGTTATATTCTTAAATATCCCTAGTCAATTATAATGATTAATGGGACAATCATCTATAGACTAGTATGGGGTTGGATTGATATGGAGATATCACGATTCAACACATGGGTATGCATTAGGAGTAATGGCATACTGGATGACCCACGACGAGAAGGATACATTAGATTATGTTGAAGTCACAATCTCTTCTCGTAGTGCTAATAATATTGCAATCCTTAGACTTGAAGTCACTAGATACTCCAGTTGTGGAATATTGTGCTTTGATGTTATCAAACGTTACACCGTAACTGGGTAATCATAAAGATAGCTATCGGGCATGATAGGAAGCAAGCTTAGAGATCGTAGTGATGTAGATAGGATTTATCCATCCCACATAATGGGGGTAAATATCCACGGCCACTCGAAGGATGAGGCTTATTGAATGTCTGGCCAGACTCAGATAAATTAATATAAAGATATTAATGTTATCTGCTTGCATAAGCATATTCTCAGGATTGAGGAACTATGGATTGGATATACGAGTGTGACAATTTATGTCTCGTGTCCAATCCGAATATGGAGACAAAGGGATAAGTGCAATATTAGATATTGGGCACAAGAGGTTTGTCGGGATCACTGACTATTTCTATTAGTTGGGTGGCATGGATGTGTTGCTAGACACCGCTCCATGTTAGTAAGAGTTACTACCAACTAAGTAGAAACCTATGGGGTCACACGTCAAATAGAGTAGAGCTAGATTTGGGATTAAATAATATTGATTAATTAATAGAAGGATCATTGTGCAACACCTTGCAAACTTAGTAGGACTAATTTGCAAGGAAGGGAATAATTCTAGTTCATGTAGAATTAGGAAACTCCTTTATGGAAACAACAAGGAGTTGTTGGAGTATATAAAGGAGGCTCTAGCTTCCTTTCCACTTGATGTTAATTGTTATTAGACATAACAAAGAGAGTGGGAGAGAACAAGAGAGAGAGCAAGACAAGAGCTAGGGCCGAAACCCTAGCCCCGTCCGCCCTTCCCGTCGGCGCCAAGAAGAGGGGCCGATCCCCTCTTGGCCCTTTGTGCCTTTGTTGCTTTGATCTTCTTCCCTCTTCCTCCGGGTTCAAGCTAGAACTTGATTGAAGGAAGAATCTAGATCTCACCTCTAGACGTGGATCAACCGTAGAGACGAGGACATCATTCTTCGTGTGATCTCACAAATTCAAAGATACACAATACTATGTCTCTTATCATGTTATGATGTCTCTTCCTGACGATCCGTGGTGGGCATTGAAGTAGAATTAAATTTTGTTATTCCGCTGCGTTACCTACTTCAAAACCCAACAGTGGTATCAGAGCCACAGGTTGTAGAGCATAACATGATTTTATGTGTTACGATTTCAGTTTATACACCGTACTATTGTTATTACGCGAAAACTGAAAATAATTGGCATAGTAGATGCAATAAACAATATCTAATTTAGCATTGGATGTGTAAATTAGTGAGTTTGATCACATGAGATGTGTGGATTTTGGATCTAGATCTACGGTTTGGGCACATGCTTGGAAAAGGGGTTTTCCAAGTATGGAAATAATTAAACTTGGGCAACAAGGAAGAAGTTGTTTTGGAAACAACTAAACTTGGGCAACAAGTAAGAAGTTGTTTATGGAAACAACTAAACTTGGTAACCAAGGAAAGAATTATTTTGGAAACAATACCATAAGGGTGTTTTGGAAACAACCCAACAAGGAAGGAATTGTTTATGGAAACAATTCAATATATTGTTTATGGAAATAATTCCATGAATTGTTTATGCAAACAATTCCATGAGGAGGTGTGGCCCATGTAGGGACCGCCCCTCTCTCTCCTTGCCGCCCAAGTAACACACGGCACAAAAGGCGGCCGGCACACCCTAGCACACGGCCCAGCCGTGTGGGCTAGGGGCCGGCCGGCCCGGGCCAAGTGTGGCGGTTCCTTGGTTGATTTTGGCCATTCTCTTGGTAAATATCTTGGACCGTTTTAACCCTAGTATGTCCAAAACAACTAAAATTGAACAAGCGCGTTAAAAATTGGTTTTAACTGTATTATGTGCTTTGTTGCATGGTGGATGGATATGGCCTAGGATTGTGGATGTTTATTGCTTTGTGGTTTGGTTTACGGCCTGCGAGCTGATCAAATTAATGTAATAATTAATTAGGTTTTATGGCCTGCGAGTCGTCTCTTTTCTCCTCGACATGCGAGGCTTTTTGTTATTTATTTATTCTAGATGTTAGGCTAGAATTAGAAATATTTAGTTGATAGCCAAGAACATGGAGAAGAAGACCGGAGAACCAAAGGAGCCAAAAGACATCCCTAGGCGCGCAGCTATGGTGGAGCACATGGAGATGAGCTTGTCACTTTAGGGCATATAGATATTATCATTGGCTAATATCTTAGTCTAGGGGCCATATCCATGCCACGTTATTTTCTTTTGTGGATGTTTATTATTTATGTCTTGTTATTTATTTTTGTGTGTATGGCGATACTAGCAAAACGTTAACAAGATAATAATAAACAAGGTTGGTCTTTTATTATGGATGGCCCAATCCAAATAAGTAGACCATGTTGATAAGATCAACCAAACAACTTAAAAGAAATCCCTCAAATAAATATTGCGTTTTGCCTTCTCTTGCCAAAAACACCCTTCATGATCATGGCCTATTAAAATTCGGGCTTGCCAAAGCAAGGCGATTTTAATTTTCCATGGTGTGTTGCGGACGACGCAAGCTAGTAATGCGTGTATGTTGAAAACAAGAGGTTGGAGGCAACTAGGCAAGAGTCAATTGGATTGATGAGCTTAGAGGCATGAAAATTAGGTGTTATCTAAAGGATAACGAATAGAGAGTTATTCACCTAATTGGACCAAGAGTTGCATGGGATGCAATTGGAATGTTTCCTACCTAAATAACCAATTCTTGGGTGACTTGCGAAAGCAAGCTCAATAAGAAGTGAAAAAGGGATCTTGGACCCACTAGAAAATATATAAGATATTTTCCGCATTAATGGTGAGGGCTATTAATCCGAGAAAAATAGTGGGAGCTATATTTAATAATTTAAATCCTTGTTGAATATAGTTATACGTCACAATGCTTTGCATAATCCTATAAGTGTTGAATACCCATCGCATTAAACAAACAAACGCGACTTTATGTCCATGAGATGGACAAGAGGTCTGGAATCTATTTTCTAGATTGGTATAAAATTGAGAATTGTTCTCAAGTAAAGGAAATATGTTGTACATTGTAGAGCATAAATTTCTCTTCCCACCAACTACCAAAACACACTAAAGCCTTATGGAAGGAACATCAGAGAATGGTTCTTTGGATATAACTTGTCTCATGTCAAGCTCCCATGGACTCTGAGCTTTGGAAGCAAGATGAGAAATATGGAGGCATGTGATATGATCATACGAGCTTGTCATGAAAGGCTTGAGGTGTTGCTCCACTTTTCACTCTCTTGCTTAGCATTCGACATGGTCAAGATGGAATAAGTTCGGGCTTGCCAAAGCAAGGCGACTTAGTTCATCGAGATATGACGCGACGACACAAGTTAGTAATGTGTGACTGCTTAAGCAAGAGGTGAAGTGCAAACTAAACTATCTCAATAGGATTGAAAGCTTAGATACTGGGAGTTATCTATAAGATAGATAAAGAATATATAGTTATTCTCCCAAATGGACCAAGAATTTCATTGGATGCAATTATAGTGTTTGTTCTAGTGTTTGTTCAAAAGTGATTTACTCAATATGATTGAGAATCGCTATAAAAAGCACTCATAAAGGGATAAAGGAAAAACATGTTAATGGTTAACAGCATGCGTAAACGCAAAAGGGTTTTGCGTGGAACTCATGGGTATAAAGCAAGCTTATTGCTAAAACCAAGTTACCTTAAAGATCCCAAAGGTGGCATGGAGGAAGAGAAACTGCCTAAAGTACCTGGAAGGAAATAATAAAGGAATTATGAATTCCACACTAGGTAATTTTGTTATAGAAGTCAATATGTCTATCTCATCATCATAAGTATATGATACTAGATGAGGATCTCACACTCATATAGAAATGTGGTGGATCTCATGAGAAGTAGAAAATTGAATAAGGAAAAATAATCCTACACGTGTGGCAATTAAGCAAAGGGTTGCTGAATTAGCCGTAGGAAATTATTTCTACCTTTATAAAATTGTTCATGAATTAGACAAAAGTGATTATAACCCTCCTATGAGCAGGACCATTATCACAGTTTCTTGTTTGGACAAGAAAGCTCTCTATCATAATAAAAGGACAAATGTTGTTCCATTTATTCTGATATGCATTGTTGTAATGCAATTTTGTCTAAATGGATTGTATATCCTTGATCATGATAATTTCATCTATAACATTAATACCAAGAGGTTTGCATATAATGATATGAACTTCACTTATCTTTAGCATTATCGTTTAGGCCACATGAATAAGAGATACATATCTAGAACTCCATATAGATGGAATTATAGAACTCATTTGATTATTGAATCATATGAGATATGTAAGACTTATTTATTAGGCAAATATATGATATTTTGGGAATCATACATATTAATGTATGTAGGCCACTAAGCGCAGATACTGAAGATGATTTTCAATACTTCATCATATTTACTGATGGGATCAGAGAAATATGGATTTGTATATCTTATGAAGAAACAGATCAAGATCCTTTGAAGAGTTCAAGGAATTCAAGAATGAAGTAGAGAGATAGATTGGCAAAAGTATTAAGACTCTACGATTGGATCGTAGAGGAGAATACTTGAGCCAAGAGTTTGACAAGCATTTATGGGAGTGTTGGATATGATCCAAACTCGCTCCACCTAGCTAGCACGCCACATGGGTTTGGCGTGTCTAATAGGAATGTTCGGACCTTGTTGGACACGGTTCGGACCATGATGAGTCAAACAGAACTTCCAGTTTACTTTTAGGGGCTATGTTCTAATTACAGCAAATTTCGCCCTTAACCTTGTTCCATCAAAAACGAATTATGAAAAACACCATATGAGATATGAACTAGGAAGTGTCCTACTTTGTCATTCATAAATATTTGGGGTTATGAGGTTTATGTAAAAGAGTTTATAAATAAACTTGGACCCAAGTCGGATAAATGTTTTGTGGGATATCCTGAAAAGGATATTATTTCTACAACCTAATCGAGAACAAACTGTTTGTTTCTCGAACCACAGTGTTTCTAGGTAGAGATTGTCTCTAAAAGAAACAGTGGGAGGACAGTAGAACTTGAAAAGTTCAAGAACCACAATAGAACATTGATCCGTTTGATGGAACATGAGCGGGATCACAAGGTGTTGTGGAGCAACCTACTCAGAAAAACACAAGAACCTTGTAGATTAGGTAGGATATGTCAAGGGACTAGAGAAATAAGAATTTCTCATAAACCGTGATATATTGCTCATCGAGATGAGCCTACAACCTATGAGAAGGCCACGTGTGGGCCATACTCTCAGAAATGGCTTGGAGCCATAGGATACGATATGGAATCCATGTATACCAACAAAGTATGGACTTTGGTGGAACCACCTGAATGGGTAGGACCCATAGGGTGCAAGTAGGTTATGAGGAAACCAACATGGATGGTAATATGATTACTTTTAAGGGACAACTGGTTTGAAAGGGTTTCATGAGAATTCATAGTATAGACTATGTCGAAATCTTTCCCCAGTTGTGATGCTTAAATCCATTCGTATCCTGCTTGTAGCAATCTGTTTATAGATTGAATCAAGCTTCTAGGAGTTGGACTCTTCAAATTAATGATGCAATCAAAGGAGTTTTGGTTCCATCAAAATTGAAGATGATACTTGTGTTTACAAGAAGGTTAGTGGGAGCATAGTTAAATTTCTGGTCTTGTATGTAGAGACATACTAATCATTGGGAACAATGTCTCTACTCTGCAATCTATTAAAGATTGGCTAGAGAAATTGATTTCCAATAAATAGACTTAGGCGAGACAATCTATAAAATCTATGGAGATAGATCAAAGTAATTGTTCAGCCTGAGTCAAGGTACATATATTGACAAGGAGTTGAAATGGTTCAACATGTAGGAATATGGATTTTTACCCATGTCACATGGAATTAGTCTTTGGAAGACTAATTGTCTTTTCAATTAGATTGAAAAGGGACCGTATGAATAAGATTCATGAGATACGTCGTGTTATGTATTGGGCCAGATGTGTCATATGGTATGACACAAAGATACCAATCTAATCCAAGTGAGGTGTCACTTGATAATTATCAAGATTATCCTTAAGTACTTGAGAAGGAATAAAGGATGAACTCTTGCTTAATGGAGGATAGGAAAAGTTTACTGTAAGGGGTTACAGTGATGAGAACTTCCATTTGACAAAGAAGATTTCAGATTATAGTCGATTTTTATGTTTTGTGCTAGAGGGAGTGACTGTGAGCTGGAGAGGTTCCAGGAAAGATTCAGTCATTGATTCTAACATAGAGGACTGAGTAATTTATAGCATGAGATGCAGTTACTCAGAATATCAAATCTCAATCAAATTGTTGATAAAGGAATATGTGAATATTCGCAAAGTACCAGCACATGTCTCGCCTACCACGCCCCTATGCATTGAAGGCATGGAGGGCTTCGCTAGATCAATAGGTATATGATGCAGGAGCTTGACTCTAGTGCAAGTGGGAGACTGTTGGAATTGTGCCCTAGAGGCAATCAATTAATTGTGACAAATATATGGATTTACGATTCATTATGTTATCGATATGGAGATATGCTAACATGAATGAAGTCCTTAGAATATAAGGTGTTATATTCTTAAATATCCCTAGTCAATTATAATGATTAATGGGACAATCATCTATAGACTAGTATGGGGTTGGATTGATATGGAGATATCACGATCCAACACATGGGTATGCATTAGGAGTAATGGCATACTGGATGATCCACGACGAGAAGGATACATTAGATTATGTTGAAGTCACAATCTCTTCTCGTAGTGCTAATAATATTGCAATCCTTAGACTTGAAGTCACTAGATACTCTAGTTGTGGAATATTGTGCTTTGATGTTATCAAACGTTACACCGTAACTGGGTAATCATAAATATAGCTATCGGGCATGATAGAAAGCAAGCTTAGAGATCGTAGTGATGTAGATAGGACTTGTCCATCCCACATAATGGGGGTAAATATCCACGGCCACTCGAGGGATGAGGCTTATTGAATGTCTGGCCAGACTCAGATAAATTAATATAGAGATATTAATGTTATCTGCTTGTATAAGCATATTCTCAGGATCGAGGAACTATGGATTGGATATACGAGTGTGACTATTTATGTCTCGTGTCCAATCCGGATATGGAGACAAAGGGATAAGTGCAATATAAGATATTGGGCACAAGAGGTTTGTCGGGATCACTGACTATTTCTATTAGTTGGGTGGCATGGATGTGTTGCTAGACACCGCTCCATGTTAGTAAGAGTTACTACCAACTAAGTAGAAACCTATGGGGTCACACGTCAAATAGAGTAGAGCTAGATTTGGGATTAACTAATATTGATTAATTAATAGAAGGATCATTGTGCAACACCTTGCAAACTTAGTAGGACTAATTTGCAAGGAAAGGAATAATTCTAGTTCATGTAGAATTAGGAAACTCCTTTATGGAAACAACAAGGAGTTGTTGGAGTATATAAAGGAGGCTCTAGCTTCCTTCCCACTTGATGTTAATTGTTATTAGACATAACAAAGAGAGTGGGAGAGAACAAGAGAGAGAGCAAGACAAGAGCTAGGGCCGAAACCCTAGCCCCGTCCGCCCTTCCCGTCGGCGCCAAGAAGAGGGGCCGATCCCCTCTTGGCCCTTTGTGCCTTTGTTGCTTTGATCTTCTTCCCTCTTCCTCCGGGTTCAAGCTAGCACTTGTTTGAAGGAAGAATCTAGATCTGACCTCTAGACGTGGATCAACCGTAGAGACGAGGACATCATTCTTCGTGTGATCTCACAAATTCAAAGGTACACAATACTATGTCTCTTATCATGTTATGATGTCTCTACCTGACGATCCGTGGTGGGCATTGAAGTAGAATTAAATTTTGTTATTCCGCTGCGTTACCTACTTCAAAACCCAACATATCCTACAGAGTGGATACCAGCAGAGGCGTGAATACTACTTCTCCGCAGTGATCAGTCAGATTAACAAGGTAATTCTTCTACCTTCATCATGTTACGATTCTCCACCTTGGATCCATAGATAATTTGGGGCAAGAAAAATTTTGTATTTCCGCTGCATAACATGCACCAAAACCCTACTGTGACATTCTAGGCCATGGTAAAATACCTGCAAAATTTTGGCATCCCAAAAATTGGTGTTGAGACACTTCCTATCATCCTCATGAAGCACTGCGATGCATATGCCACAATTTCATCGGCGAGTTACCAAAATCCTAAAATGTCTCCCTGGAGAGTTATCACGCAAAGAGCTGGGTAGAAATATCTCAAGAACTCCTCTACATACTAGTTCCAAGATGTGATAAACTCTGGCTCTCTGGATTCTAGCCACAGGATAGTTGCACCTCTCATGAAATAAGGAAATAAGATAAGCTTCAATACCTCTGGATCCACATTCTTTAACTTCACATTCTTGATGTAGGTAGTGTACTTCCAAATAAAATCATAGGGGTCTTCGTCCAAGTTCCCTCGAAAGTTGACCTTGTTATGTACTGTCTAGATGGTGGCCGACTTGAGGTCAAATGCTCTACATGAATCTCTGGAACCACTATTGTCGGATTGTGTCCCTCGTGGAAACCTGCAAACTCTGAAACAGTGCCATGCTTAACTTGTTATACGACATCTGGATGTCGCGCTCATTGAGGCGCGTCGTCATCTGAACTAACCTCTGAGCAAGATCTTCGTTGATAATGTTTTTTTGCCATTATGATCTGTCTATGATTCCTCCCCTGAATCCTGAACAAAATATCTGAGTCTTCAAGTGTGCCCACACACATTTTTTGGAGTTCAAGTGCATACACTGAAAACCTGAAACAAGATAAAAAACCAATAAGAACTAAACGTAGGAAATAAATAAAAAAGTAAAAATTAAATTAATTAGTTCCCAATTAAAATAAGTTAACAGTTTTCCCTTGTAACAATGACAAAAACATGACGCGTGGTTTTACGCGTACTGCAAAAGTCTACAGTCAAGTAATATAGTGGAGTAATTTTCAGATTCTAAGTATCGTACCCACAGGGAAAATCTGTAAGTATTTATAATCACAAAGTAGTTTAATTAACTAAGTAACCAAGGGGAAATGTGTGAATGGTAAGGTTGCCACCCCCAAAAATATGATCGTAACTAATTGCTGAACATACAATAATTTTATGAGTTTTGTAGTTAAAAGATGATCTTAATAAATAGAGAAAAAGACTAGGCAACCTAGAGATTACCTAGGGTTGTAGACAATTCTGGATATTGCAACGTAACATGGTAACATTATTCTACTTAAGCCTGGTAACTGCACTGAAAATCCTATGTCGATCTCATGTCATTGTACATCATGACCTACTGCAGTTTATTTCGGTCCACTATCATCTACCAGTCCGTTTTAGTAGGCTAACAACATGCACGACAAAGGGTCTTGTCGGTCCACCGTTGCACGAAATAATCGAAATCTCTTATCGAATCTACCCATTCAGGCCAAATATACTCATCCCTCATGTCACTCTCGTCGATTCAGGATTGGCATCACATCTCATAATAACTAGGCATTGTCTCTTTCAAGAACTTGCAAGCTAATTACCAAGTCCGGGTCAATACTCGTTTCTTTCTAAGAACTACATGCCGAATATGAATAAGAACTAAAACGGACATTAACTTTAAGGAAAGAAGATGGTCAATGATGAAAACCCTTGTTCCATTTATAATCGAATCGTAACCTAACCATGCCAATCTCCTTAGCTCAATAACAAGTCCATGAAAATAAACCCTCAATCAGTAAACCATCCCCAAGAACATGAAACTTAGTCTAAATCCGTAAATATGCATCTACATAAACCCGAGGCTCTCCATAGATGACTAGCTATAAGTTTAGCTACTCATAATCGAAATAAAGAAACCGATTTTCTCCGTACAATGATTAGGAAGAGTTGAATAATTAATCAAATGCTAAATCAACAAATCCGATGATGATCCAGAGCTCCAAGCTTTATTTCTTTCGTGTTCTTTAGCCTCTCCGACATGTGTGATGCCAACCATCCCCTTCCTAGGTCATATGATAATTTTTAGAAGTAATTCCCTCTCAAAACTAACACATAATTTCTCGAAAACCCTAAAAATCATGCACAAGTTTTAGTCCGGTTAAATCACTTCTCAAAGATTTCCTTACTATTTTCACTCAACTTATAGCTAGTTATATTATTCATAATTATTGTTCTAATTAAAGTAAATTGGACAAGACTTCAATTTCTGAATAACAATATATTAGTACTAGGTTCATTCGATTTATATTAATTGGAAACCCTTTATCAAATAATTATAAGATTTTTTCTTAATTATTCGTTATATATCTATATGTTATGAATTATGGGCTGGGGGTTATTGGTGAATATCCACCACATTGTAAGCCCATTTATATATTGTTATTGGTCCATTAGCACACCCTAATGCCTATATAAGGAGGCTTAGGGTTGGAGAATAATACACATCTAAACACTATTTTCTCCCTACATCTTGTCTCTCTGTTTATTTCTCGTCTCTCAATTATCGTTTCACAACACGTTATCAGCACGATAGCTCGAGTGAGAGACTTCCGACGAGAGACTTAACCTTTTGCCAGGAAAGTAAGGTTTGATTTTTCTCTATACCTTCCGTGTCTCTCCACGTAATATAGTGATGTTCAAAAGAGAGTTTTGATCTTGTGTAAGAACTAATTTCATAGTTGAAGCCCGAATCTATGGGCGGCTCATAGGACAACTTTAGCTATCAGCTACTACTACTACTATTTATTACCAGTATATGTTTCAAAGTATGGTACCTTATTGATTAAAGAATAATTGACGAGAAAAAGACAAATAATGAATATACTTACCAATCTATTTGTATAAGTTTTGTTACAGTTTCAACAATCTTGCTTACAAAGAAAATATATGGAGTATTCTTGTCCTATGTGCCTAGATCAAACACTTGTGAACTGGGTTGATGCTATGTTTTCTAGTATGTTTATCTCTTAATCAAAAGAGCAATAGTGTATTATTGTGTTGTTTCAAACACATAATCTATGATAATTAACTTCAATTAACATAGGCTTAATTACTTAATGCCTACCCCCAGTATAGTGAAACTATCACATTACACTACCCACTATCAAAACTTGCTAATAATGTTCCCAATTTGCAATAAATCAGTCACTTTGAAACTGGGAACAAAATTCCGTCTTTCACTTAACAGATCAAACTGTTAGTTGACTTTGATGTCCCTTTGTTCAAGGGTAATATTGTCAATTGACTTTATTTGATGAACACAATATCATCATTACAATCACCACCACAACCACCACTATCACCGCCACATATAAACCAGAATCCGGCTACCCCACCACCATCACCGCCACCTTGACCCAGAATCCGGCCACCCCACCACATAAAAGTAGAGAAACCAATGATGAAGAAATCTTCAACACTTCATAGTGTGACCTTTGTTTCAATTGTGTCAAACTAAAGCACTGAAACCAAATTTGTTTTCAAAATGGGAACTTGAAAACCACCGGCACAGCCCAGCACTTCAAAAGGACCACCAAGCTCCGGCAATCTCCAAATTAGTTCACTCATAACAGAGAAGACTCTCTAAACCCAGGTTCAGAGAGTCTTGAAACCTGTCGATAAACACCACCTCTGGAAACCACTCCTACCCGGCATTGATTCAACCAATAAATCTCCTTGAAATCGGACCCAGAGAGATTAAACAACCGTAGAAATTTCAACCCAAAATTTAACACTAACCAAACTAATCTCGATCCCTGCGATGATTCAATGCCTCCATTGAATCAAAAGAGGTAAACAGCCTCTTTATACCTCCATATTTTCCGGCAACTCTCCGGCGACCTCGAAAAAAGAAAGCAATAACACCGCGAGGTAGTAAAACATCCGATCTATACCCTCTCAGACGAAATCAGTACCGCCTCTTGGTACCTCCATTAATTCCGGCGTTAGGTCCGGCGACCTCAACAATTTGACACCGCAAGGTACACAATTTCCCGATCTACACCCTCTCTTAAGAAATGAGAGAGTTTTAGAAAGGAGAAGGAGGGCAAAACCCACATCATCGCCGCCGGCGGCGGCGGCGATGACTCCCTATCGAGACAGAGGAATGAAGGGAGGGAGGGATGGATGATTGAGATCGAGGCTGAGATAGAGGGAGGGAAGGAGGGAGGGAAGCAATCCATCTGCAAATCGTCCACCAACCGCCCTAATCTTTCTCTCTCTCTCTCTGTTTGTAGACATGAATTGGAGTGAAGAGACGGGAGGGAGATCCATCCCTTATCTTCAACTATATTTCATTTTTCTTTATTTTTTTTTTCTTTCTGTATTGATTTTTTTCCATGTTAAATTTATTATTTAGGAATTGACCATTTTGCCCTTATTGAGATGATGGTGTTTGGATGGAATTTTTTCCCAGTTTCAAAGTGACCGATTTATTGCAAATGGGGAACATTATCAGCAAGTTTTGATAGTGGGTAATGAAATGTGCTAGTTTCACTATACTGGGGGTAGGCATCAAGTAATTAAGCCATTAACATATTGGTCTAGATGTTTTTTGTCTGGTCAAACTGCTCTTATTATTATGCTGAATTATTGAGCCAACTTTTTTACTGCGAGATATCATATGAAATACTGTCAGGTTAATTGTTTTGTTGCTGTAATCACTTTATTACGTTATGTTAGATTTTACGTATTTCTTTAAAAAAAAAAAATCCTCCAAAGAGATTTTTTAGACCATGACTTTTTATGGGTATCAAGCTATAAATAAACTTACAGAAATCATGTATTCACACATGAAATTGTGAATTTAATCATTATTTGACGTAATCCGAAGTTCCGACACAATTTTCTTTATGACCTGGAGTCACAGTATATTATTGTTTCATCTCCTGAAGAGATGTCGTACGATTTTTCAATAACCTCCAGAAGAGGTTTTACCGTTTCAGTAAATAACCGTTGTATTGGGTTAGGCTTTTTTATGCTTACAAAAGTATATTTTCACACCAGAAGTTGTGAACCATATGATTATGTAAACTGTTTTACAGCACAATTTTATGACCTAAAGTCATAACATATTTTGCTACATCTCCAGAAGAGATGTTTTACGATTTTTGTATTTATTCCAACCTCCTGAAGAGGTAGCATTTGTTGTTCTTTATTTTATTATTTTTACGTTACTACTTATTTTATTACATGATATGATTCGTAACCTGAAGTTACGACAATTGTTTTATATGAGTGAAGTCGAACAATATTTTTTATGTATGACCTGAAGTCATGCTAGATCTCCAGAAGAGATGTTTAAAACGCATAAAACGCTGCTACTATCAAGCCTCCAGAAGAGGTAGCGTTCCTTGTTCTTTAATTTAATTTATTTTTAGGTACTTTAATTTTTTGCTTCCCATTATTACGGATAAAGACGAATCTCCGGAAGAGATTTCGTATTGGCTATAGACATTCATGTATAGCCATGTAGTTTGTTCTGGAAGTAACAAATTACGTACAATCACTCATAACCTGCAGTTATGACTTATGAACTTTACTACCCGAAGTTGTGAATATATAAAAAAAAATAGTAATCTCCTGAAGAGATGACTAAAATTGATCATGATCAACCTCCTGAAGAGGTGGTCTTATTTTTATTTCTTGTATTATTTACGTATTATACTTTTTGTTGGTAACTTGTTTAGTAAATTGTTATTTATTCGCTTATCATTGATATAAGCGGAGCATCAAGAAGATATTCTTAGTCCATGAGAGTTATTGAAAAAAAAAGCATTTTATTTGCGTAAAAAGTGATTTTCATACCAGAATTTATGACCAATAATATTATAACGTGAGTTATAAAATAACATCAAAAGATCTCCCTGAAGAGAGAATCTACAACCACTCACTTTTGAAAAAAAATATTGACATTTACGTCTCTTTTTGGGTTTCTTGGAAGAAACTTTGATTAGAGAACTACGACGTCCAAGAGATTGCTTAATGTCAATATTTTTGTTTAAATTTTGATGATTGGTTTATACAAAGTACATATGAGACCAATCGATGCCTGAAGCATCAACAAAGTATCATTATGGTTATGATCATATTGCTCACGCCATGAGAGGGAGAATGGGTCCTATTGCATGACGTGAGCCGTAATATCATTGTGTCTACGGGTATGTACTAATTCAAAATCCCAACAAATGGATAGCTTCTCAACTAATGGGTATTTTATATGGGTATACACATTAAGCATAAAAGGTTTGATTGTGTAAATATTTTTGATCCTCCAGAAGAGGAATATGACATTCAAAGCATCCAAAAGAATGTTGGTATATGGTTAAAATGCTCTACAAATTAAGAATACAAGATTCTGGAGAAATCTTGGGGGTTCATATATACATCATCATATTGGATCAAAACCAACGTTGGTAATTGAATAGCCCTGGAAGAGGCTAATAGCTCTGGAAGTAGCTAACGTTACCTTAATACAATAGTATGATCATATTAATAATGATGATACAATTGAGGAAGCGCTATATAAATCAAATGATTATTTTATGGGAAGAATGTTGACTAAATAGTTATTGGCCAACCGAAAGTCAACAGATGCATAGAAGATTGATGGGGCAAATAAATTTAATATGTAGAGCAAAAATGTATTGTACTCAAAGTACTAACAACTCCAAGCATAAATAAAAATCTATGCATAAACTACATATCCGCTTTTAAGTGTGAGATTTATGTAGATATCGTATATTCGCTGTTAAGCGTGGGATCTATGTTGAGACTGCATATCCGCTGGTATGCGTGGGATTTGTCTCGAGGTTTATGTCCGCTTTTTAAGTGTGGGACTTGTAAGATGAGAAACATGATATACGGGTCATGAAAAATTCTCATTAATACAGTCATCTCGTGGTGAGAATGATGGCAGTGTTGTATTAGTCTCGGGGACTAAGGAACAACGAAACAACTAAATATGGGTTAAAAATTAACTAGTTACAAACACGATCGTATAAATCACAAATTTGTGAGACTCCATGGAGGTTGGTTCCCATGAGAAATTATATTTGCCTGAAGCAAATCAAAATTGTACACTCGCGAGTAGATTTAGGTGCATATGCATTTTATTATGTTTTAGTAGTTATATATTATTAGATTTTGGTTTTGCAATGGTTTTGTTTGTCAGATACAAAAGTTTTACCAAGACGGGGAGAACCAATCCAAATGCGGCACACTTTTCCTTCTCTATGTTTTTTCTGTCCCACAAGATTTTCCCAAGCAAGGTTTTAACAGGGCTGCAAGGACTATTCAGATGCGTTCCAGAAGAATGTCATCTCCGATGTTGAGCTATTAGAATTCACTGGATGTACTCTTTTTCCTCATTCATTGACTTTTTCCAACTGGGGTTTTCATGACAAGATTTTAACGAGGCATCCTAAGTGGTGAATATTCAAGGGGGGGTGTTATGAATTATGGGCTCGGGGTTATTGGTGAATATCCACCACATTGTAAGCCCATTTTTATATTGTTATTGGTCCATTAGCCCACCCTAATGCCTATAAGGAGGCTTAGGGTTGGAGAATAATACACATCTAAACACTATTTTCTCCCTACATCTTGTCTCTCTGTTTACTTCTTGTCTCTCAATTATCGTTTCACAACACTATACTATTTTAATGTAAGGAATAGTTTTTTATATGTAGCCAGATAATCTAATTTAAAAAATCCATACTTAACATTTAAGAGTTGTTTTTGGAAATAAAGTTATTTTGATTAACTATGGTGTATTCATGATTATAAAGTAGTATCGTTTAGAGATTTCCTTTAATTATCAAGTTAAATATTTTGTATGGTTCTCCCTTTTGGGAAGTATTTCATTGATTATCACTCTAACTTTATCAACCGATTTTAACAAACTCGTTTAATAGAGTTTGACTTAATGTTATTTTCTAAATGTCTAGATTCTTGATTGAATTTACTTAAAATATCTTATTTGGTGAAAAAGTAATCATCCTCCGTAGTTATAGCTATGTAGTTGAGTGAATTTTGAGTCTTGAATTCATATCACACACTCAGAGAGGGAACGAGTGTGTTTTGAAGACTAATTTAGGGTTTTTGCCAAGAGAGATATTGTTATGTCGTTTCAATAGCTCACGTCCAGGAATGAAATCGAGCTTCAGCAGCCTCAGATTTTGTGTCGTGTAGACTAGTTCCCTCGGTCGGGAGAGAAATATGATTAGGTCCACCAGGGTGTTGGTGTTTTGTGTCGTCCCCTATATGTGTTCTGATTCACCCTCGAACACATTCTATTGTGTAGATATGCGGCCGTTTGTCTCCTTCATCAAGTCTAGGAGCTATTTCGTTGATTCTAGATCCAATTAAGTCTTGTACGTCATTTTTGAATCAGTTCTAGAACTCTCTCTTCAAATTTTAGAACTTCATTCGTGTTTTCTACCTGTTTCGAAATCGGCCAAAGAAGTATCATAGAACTTTTTCTTTACAATTTTTGTGTCAGATATGTGTTTAAGACATCCTCTATTTTTATGAGTCTACCAAATCCTAAACACTAGGGATGTCTCTCTTGGTCAGTTGAACATCCTAGGTCCCAAAACCCATACATTTAGGTGTCTCAGTGGCTCGGCGTATTCATGTAATCGATCCTCGTGTTAATTTATCCACGTAATTTGAAGCCAAATTTTTGTGAGTATTTTCTTAACTATTATTTACCTTGTTTTTTCAGATATGAGCTTATACCCTCTCTTGTTAGGTTTGTTTTATAGTTATGTGCTTCGGATAACGGACTTTGTGGAAACCTCTTAGCTTTGACTTTATTTGTTACATCGGGTCTAAGATCCTTTGCCTTGTACTGAGACCCATATTCCTACTTGTTACACTATTATATCTTCTCAACCAGGAACAGAAGAGTTGTTCACTCCCATACTACAGTGATCGAGTTGTTCACTTTATGAATTACGGTTAAAAATTCTGGAGAAGTGAAGAGGAAGCATATGACTCCTTGCGCTCAGGTGACTATATCAAAAACCCAAACTCGTGTGTTAGTTTCCAACTGAATGCAAGAGGTGTTTTGATTACAAGAGTTTGGGTGTTACACAATCTTGGGAATTCTAGGCAGGTAAGATATGGAGATGAATAGTTTTCTATGTGATTGGTTAATATATCTGCATAAGATAGTTTCGTGCAATAAATTCGTGTAACACTAGTTGGTGGTAGAAAGTGGGTTTTTTATCCTTACTCGGCTTCTCAGATGGAGATTCGCTAGATAATTGTTTACCCATTTGTAAAAATGTGGTTTGTCGTGTCTATATCTTTTGACTAGTCTCTTTACTGTTTTACTAGACATTTATTGTTAGCATCGTTGAGAGATCTTTATGGAATACATCATAGGTGAGATAGATTAGATATCATTACTTTTTTGATACTCTATTTCATTGAGTAACTGTTCTTTGGCTATATGTTTTTAGTAGTACTCCATGTGCTTTTTAGTTGTGGAACGAAATTTTTGCCCGTACTCGCGTGTCTACCATATCGCCTTCCGAATACAATATCCACCTGCAAGGTAAATACAATGTACTATGTACAAGCCAACTAGAAAGACATGCCAGAGTTATTGGATGTTGAATAGTTCTGATATAAGCTACAATGGTTCGAGTCTACGAGGAAGAACCGCTCCAAGTTAGCTATTGGGCATCAGCCACTAACGCCACAAACCGTATAGTCTGGGTACGACAATATGAGTCCAGGGTCCTATGTCATGGATACAGATGGGCATTATCAGAGGGATTTGGCACAAGATATCTTGGAGACTGTTGGAATAGATGCCCTAGAGGCAATCTTATTTAGTATGAACATTACTTTTGGCTAGAATATTCATTGTATTATTTATGGAGTTATTTAATATAATGAAGTCCTTAGATTGCAAATATGTTGTTTATCTTAACTATCCCTAGTCAATTATTTTGATTAACAGGACGATCAACTATAGACTAGTATAGGGTTGGATTAATATGGAGATATCATGATCGAACACATGGGTTTGCATTAGGGGTAATGGCATACTGGATTGGCCCATAACGAGAAGGATACATACATAGTTATGTAAAGTCACAATTACTTCTCGTAGTGACAACGATATTGTCATCTTTAGACTTGAGGTCACTAGATCCGCTAGTTGTGGATTATTGTGTTTTGACATCGTCAAACGCTACACCGTAACTGGGAAGCAATAAAGTCGTTCGTCGTATACAATATAGAAGCAAGCATAGAGATGGGAGTGGCATTTTGTCCCTCCCACATAACGGGAGTAGATATCCACGGCCACTCGAGGGATGGTTCTCGTAGAATGTCTGGCCAGACTCAGATAAATTAATATGGGATATTGATGTTATCTGCATGGATGAGACTATTTCTAGGATTGAGAAACTATGTATTGGATATACCAGTGTGACTTGTATGTCTCTTGTACAATCCGAATATAGAGACAAAGGGATGAGACAATACTTGCACAAGGTATGTCGGATGACTATTTCTATTAGTTGCGTAGCATGGATGTCTTTCTAGAGGCCGCTCCATGTTAGTAAATAGTGTAACACCCCTATTTTTTTTCAAGCCGACTCTAAGTGCAATATCTAGTCTCTGGGGGTAAATTTTTAAATAGTTTGTCACGGCTTTAAAGTGTGCATTTTGGAGCGTTGGCGATATTTGGACGTTGTTAGAATGATTTTGAGTCACTAGAGATGTTCGTGGTGGTTGTGCAATTCTCTGAAGTAGAACCTATAATTCTAGTTGTACACTAAAGTTTGAAAAACTACACTTTCACCCCCCTTGCATGAATGCCACTTGCTCAACCCAATTAGACACCTCACTAGATGAGAAGTCAACACCTCCCACTCCCCTCTTCACAGCACAATCTGAGGAAAAAAAACAATATTTCTCTCACCTCACATCTTCATCCCCTTCATCTTCATCCTACTCAAGAACAACCACCACCACTACCACCCTAGCACCACCACGACTTTGCCATTTCAAAAACTGTTATAGCTGGAGGTAGAGGGTGATCGGGGGATAAAAACGCACAAATCAATTTCATGGGAGGAGGCATATCGAGGGAGAAAACCCGACTTGAAGGTATGAACCCTAGCTTTGTAATTGATCGAATTCTCCTTCTTCGTTGTGTTTGAGCCTTTCTAATCGGTCTTGCTGTGTTCCCGTGATGATCGCGAGCCCAACGCACCATGTTTCCGCATCCAATTCGTTGTTTCTCGACATTCTCTGGAAACTGGGTTGAAAACCCGTCGGGAACACAACCGGCGGCTTCCCTTAGGTGGTTTCCTCCGTTCTCGGCTTATTTTCAAGCCCCGAAGACCGTCTCATACCTCCTGGACGTCGCTAAACCCATCCACCTACTCAGAATTAGCTAGGAAGCCCGCTAGTGCACTGGAACCGGCCGACACATCGCCGGATTCCGCCATTATCGCCGGAAAAGCGGCACAGCTCGGTATGGCTTCGATTCTTTCTCGTTTTGATCGATTTAAAGCATGGGTAATGTCCTAATCATCTCCTGAACTCATTTGCATCATCAAATCACGACTGTAACAACAAATAATCCTAGTTTGATTCGTAAAGTTGATGTGTTTTCGGTTCACAAACTGCCTCTGTTTAAATGCTTGTAACTCCCTCAATTCTTTTCCAAATCATGCACGGTTTCTTCCTGTGTAATCCTCGGTATGTTGGCTACAAGTTTCGTTTTAATTTCTTGGTTCAATTCGATCTCTAAACCCCCTGAAATTGGGCTTGAACATGGCTAGTTAGCGAAGTCGTTTATGTGTTCTTGGTGTTCACCCCTGTTCAAACGCTTGTATCTCCCTCGGTTTTGGTCCGCTTTGAATGATCCTTAGCTTTCTGGAATCCTTGGAGAATTGGCTACAACTTTTGTGGTGATTTCTTGGTCCAATTTTAACTCTAAACCCTCTAATTTTGGCTCCAAAGTTGCTGTGATGTTGATGTTCTTCACTAGCAAAAACTCAGAATTTTCTAAGTATAGAATCCTATGGTGAAACACCCATTTTCAAACCCTTTTATCTTCTTCAAAACTTAATGGAATTTAGATCTGTTTTCTCCTATGTGTAGCTGGTATATAATACTTCAAATCATCGTCTCTAGGTCATGTTCAAATTTATAACGGATTGCTCACAAAACGAGCCTAAAGTTGCTAGTTTCAACTCATGAAACTTTCTTGAATTTTTCTGAGTGTTGAATCGGAATTTTTGTCCAACTTTGGCTAGCGATATTTCTTTGAATACTTGGAGTTTTTAGGAGTTCAAATTTGTTCTGGAATCCTTGCACTGTCATCTTCAAAACCCTATTTCAGTTTCTTAAAACTCCTTCTAAATTGATCAGAAATCAGTCGCAAAGTTGACTACTTGAAACGACTTTTCGCTATCTTTGATATTCAGTTTTGAGCATTTGAATGACGTTTCTGGCCTTAGCGTTCTTCACGAAACTTGTTCGTACTCATATTCTGAGTCTATATATCAAGTTTGACCAAGTTTGACTTTCTGAAAACCCTAGTTTGACTGAACTGTATAGGAGGGGCAAAATAGTTTCAATTAAACTTTGAATTGAGGTTAGTTTAGTAACTTGGAGTTTGTCAGCATGTCTTGTATGCATGTTTGGAGTACTTGTATGTAATTCTGGGCTAGGGTTGACCGATTCAAATGGGGGGGGGGCTTTTTGCAGTTTTACCAAAACTACGGGGACTATGTGCATTTAATTAAAACTTCACATTTGAACTACTTGAGACAAAGTTAATTTTTTGAGACCAACAACCTGACTTAGAAGGATATTTGAAGCCTTAAGAAGGAAGTATTTGACTCGGGAGTGACCAAATCAATAGTTGGGGTCTTTTTGCAATTTTAGCAAACTTTAGGGGCCTGAGTGCAATTTATTGAAAGTTGTAGATTTCAATGCTAAGTTCATATGGATGAGCTAAGAGTCATTCTTGGATGTTTTTGGGCCAGTATGAGAGTGATTTGGGGTCCAGGCACAATCGGGGACTGTACTGGACAATTTCGAAGTATCAGGGGAATTTTGGTCAAGTTAGCTTGCATGACCCACATTCCATTGCATTCTTGCATACAAACTCATATAGTGGGTAAATGCTAATACACTGTATATTTGACTTGTTTATATCCAGTCGTTGTGCTCGTACGAAGTAGACGTACGTATTTGTGCTGCTGCGTTGACTGTGAGACCCGGATCCAATGTGAGACGAGAGTTGTAGGAGTGCTAGCTTTGCTTTGCGCCTTTCATGGCTCAGAGGTAAGTACATATGTACGGCCTTTTCATATAAAAATATGCGTAGGTGCTTGATGTTTCAAATGAATGTTTGTTATATGAAATAGTATAAGAATGCATGTTTTCCACTCAAAAGTTGTTAAACTATTTTATTCATCTCCTTTGAAAACTCTCAGAAATTACTTGTGAAATTTTGATATCCTGATTCTAGTTATGTGAAAGAGAAGAAATAAAATACCTCTGATAGACTTAGGACGATGTACAGAGTACTGTTGTTAATGGGAGGCGTCAAGCGATCCTCCATTTTCTTATGGCTAAGACCATGGAAGCAATTCTTCTTATTATTGGATAGAACGTTAATGTTCACAAATCCCCCCCCCCCCCGATGAGCCAAAATGTATCAAGATATTGAGGCCAAGGGTTTTATAGAGCTATATTGTGCTACTTATACTTGTAAGGGTCACTACGGTATAGGGGTGTCGACACTTAAGGCCTTTTAGCTAATGTTGTGAGCGGGGTTGACGAATGGGCTCCCTTAACGCTCGGGTGAAATAGGGTTTGATAGACCCTAGAAGGAACCCTTAGTGGTTATTTCGTGATCCCTCTGTTTACATCGATCCTGCTGGTGGCTCTTGACACGTCTCAGCTAAATTAAACAGTTGATTGAAGTCGAAATTAAAAATTGACTACTTGTTAATGTTGTTTGTGGCTCTTGATATGCTCTAATCGATTGAAATGAATTGTAAATCTTGGCTACTCATGAACTACTATCGTTATCAGTTCAGATGAACTTGTTTACTCTGGATATTTTACCAGCTACTCGTGGTTTCTCAATGTTATTAAATTGAGAGGTTTTGTTACTGGGTTACTTCAAGTTGATCCAAATTCTCCAATATGATAGTTTTACAGTTTAAATCTTCTAATTTGTTTTAACTCATGCTTCCGTGCCACTCGTTGCTTTACATGTCGTAGTGTGTACTTACTCAGTTTTTACTGATCATTTTCTTCAAAACTGCGTCGGCTTTTGCCATTTTAAAACCGCAGGTCGTCAATCAAGTTTGGGGAATGGGAACGCGGATCGAGAGGAAGAAGTTTAGTTAAGTCAGATCACTTAGTAGATCACAACATTTTGTTTTAAATTGTACCTATTATCGAAATTTTGTTATGTACATTAAGCGAAATGTAATCTTAATAGTATATTTCTATTTTTAGTTGTCGATTGTCTCTTTAACCCTGAACCGAGATCCCGGGTTGTCACAAATGGTATCAGAGCATCGGTTCTCCGGTTAAAGTGACATTTCGATTTCCATTAGTAGAGAATAAGAAAGATAAAACGTTTTCAAAAATTTAAAATTGATTAGGATAACCCAATTTGGCAATAAGAAGTAAACAAGCCGTCGGGGATTTTGGGTTCTTATGTATTATGAAACTCGACTTGTATCGTATATGTTGATTAAATATTAATGACAATTTAAGATGTTTATGCAAAATTTACTTGCCTATTTACAGGCGCAATAATTTGTGACATGCCTATTTATACCGAAATGCTTGCCATGGTTTGCGATGCTTATCTTTGACTCTTTATGCTTTTATGTTAATTTTTCAACGAGAGAGTAACGACGCTTTGATTTAGAAGACCATGAGACCATTCATATTATACCTAGGAGCGCGAGTTTTAAGATAATACGTTGTTTGTTTCATTTTGAATTAATTTGACATGGATCTTTCCAAAATTAGAAAGTTTTGATAATAAAGTATTTATTACAAAAAAAATAATGGTTTCTGAAAATTATTGGTGTTTCAAGCTACCAAATGCCAAGTGATATGGACCACTTTGTTTACCAGTCCGCTGGCGCAACTGTTAGTACGACGGTACTATAAGTTGTACCCGCTGTGTAGGCTAAGTTGGAACATTAGAAACACATACGAGTTGTGATGGAGAGACACGTGTGTGACGACACATAGTGTTCTTCTCCCCTCGTATGCGTGGAACACTTGATATCATTGGTGTATGTAAACATCTACAGATAAGACAACATTATTAATTCGGATGGGTCAAGCAAAACGAAGTTTTAGTCTTGATAAAAGTATTTGTCTAAAAGTTTCGAGATTTGTATAAATTCCAGCATTTTTTTTTTGAGTCATTTCTAAAATTGAGGACTTGTATGTTTTCATTGAACTTTCAAAATCTTGTTTCGAATTTTTACTTGTACTAATCATATACGAAACCCTATTGTGATGAAAGTCTAGGCTAGAAAGTAATATAGACTCATAATAGACCCCGTCGTGTGGAGAGTGAGAATGAGGAATTTCTTTCCGTTAATGTGTTGCTAACTGACCAGCTAAGGACGCCATCATTTGAGAGCATAACATTCGACGAGAGCGTTTTAGGTACTTGTCAGACTAAGTCAAATAGACTGAGTCACTGTGCTACATTTTATGTATGTGGGTAAGTATGGTATGAGATATTCGGGGACGAAGATTCTTTTAAGGTGGGTAGACTGTAACACCCCTATTTTTTCAAGCCGACTCTAAGTGCAATATCTAGTCTCTGGGGGTAAATTTGTAAATAGTTTGTCACGGCTTTAAAGTGTGCATTTTGGAGCGTTGGCAATATTTGGACGTTGTTAGAATGATTTTGAGTCACTAGAGATGTTCGGGGTGGTTGTGCAATTCTCTGAAATTAAGTAGAACCTATAATTCTAGTTGTACACTAAAGTTTGAAAAACTACACTTTCACCCCCTTGCATGAATGCCACTTGTTCAACCCAATTGAACACCTCACTAGATAAGAAGTCAACACCTCCCACTCCCCTCTTCACAGCACAATCTGAGGAAAAAAAAACAATCTCTCTCTCACCTCACATCTTCATCCCCTTCATCTTCATCCTATTAAGAACAACCACCACCACTACCACCCTGGCACCACCACGACTTTGCCATTTCAAAAACTGTTATAGCTGGAGGTAGAGGGTGATTGGGGGAGAAAAACGCACAAATCAATTTCATGGGAGGAGGCGTATCGAGGGAGAAAACCCGACTTGAAGGTATGAACCCCAGCTTTGTAATTGATCGAATTCTCCTCCTTCGTTGTGTTTGAGCCTTTCTAATTGGTCTTGATGTGTTCCCGTGATGATCGCGAGCCCAACGCACCAAGTTTCAGCATCCAATTCGTTGTTTCTCGACATTCGCCGGAAACTGGGTTGAAAACCCGTCGGGAACACCACCGGCGGCTTCCCTTAGGTGGTTTCCTCCGTTCTCGGCTTATTTTCAAGGCCCGAAGACCGTCTCATACCTCCTGGACGTCGCTAAGGCCATCCACCTACTCAGAATTAGCTAGGAAGCCCGCTAGTGCACTGGAACCGGCCGACACATCGCCGGATTCCGCCATTATCGCCGGAAAAGCGGCACAGCTCGGTATGGCTTCGATTCTTTCTCGTTTTGATCGATTTAAAGCATGGGTAATGTCCTAATCATATCCTGAACTCATTTGCATCATCAAATCACGACTGTAACAACAAATAATCCTAGTTTGATTCGTAAAGTTGATGTGATTTCGGTTCACAAACTGCCTCTTTTTAAATGCTTGTAACTCCCTCAATTCTTGTCCAAATCATGCACGGTTTCTTCCTTTGTAATCCTGGGTATGTTGGCTACAAGTTTCGTTTTAATTTATTGGTTCAATTCGATCTCTAAACCCCCTGAAATTGGGCTTGAACATGGCTAGTTAGCGAAGTCGTTTATGTGTTCTTGGTGTTCATGCGTTTTTGGTACAAAAACTACCCCTGTTCAAACGCTTGTATCTCCCTCGTTTTTTGTCCGTTTTGAATGATCCTTAGCTTTCTGGAATCCTTGTAGAATTGGCTACAACTTTTGTGTTGATTTCTTGGTCCAATTTTAACTCTAAACCCTCTGATTTTGGCTCCAAAGTTGCTGTGATGTTGATGTTCTTCACTAGCAAAAACTCAGAATTTTCTAAGTATAGAATCCTATGGTGAAACACCCATTTTCAAACCCTTTTATCTTCTTCAAAACTTAATGGAATTTAGATATGTTTTCTCTTATGTGTAGCTGGTATATAGTACTTCAAATCATCGTCTCTGGGTCATGTTCAAATTTATAATGGATTGCTCACAAAACGAGCCTAAAGTTGCTAGTTTCAACTCATGAAACTTTCTTGAATTTTTCTAAGTGTTGAATCAGGAATTTTTGTCCAACTTTGGCTAGCGATATTTCTTTGAATACTTGGAGTTTTTAGGAGTTCAAATATGTTCTGGAATCCTTGCACTGTCATCTTCAAAACCCTATTTTCAGTTTCTTAAAACTCCTTCTAAATTGATCAGAAATCAGTCGCAAAGTTGACTACTTGAAACGACTTTTCGCTATCTTTGATATTCAGTTTTGAGCATTTGAATGACGTTTCAGGCCTTAGCGTTCTTCACGAAACTTGTTCGTATTCATATTCTGAGTCTATATATCAAGTTTGACCAAGTTTGACTTTCTGAAAACCCTAGTTTGACTGAACTGTATAGGAGGGGCAAAATAGTCATTTCAATTAAACTTTGAATTGAGGTTAGTTTAGTAACTTGGAGTTTGTCAGCATGTCTTGTATGCATGTTTGAAGTACTTGTATGTAATTCTGGGCTAGGGTTGACCGAGTCAAATGTGGGGGTCTTTTTGCAGTTTTACCAAAACTACAGGGCCTCTGTGCATTTAATTAAAACTTCACATTTGAAGTACTTGAGACAAAGTTAATGTTTTGAGACCAACAAGCTGACTTAGAAGGATATTTGAAGCCTTAAGAAAGAAGTATTTGACTCGGGAGTGACCAAATCAATAGTTGGGGTCTTTTTGCAATTTTAGCGAACTTTAGGGGCCTGAATGCAATTTATTGAAAGTTGTAGATTTCAAGCCTTAGTTCATATGGATGAGCTAAGAGTCATTCTTAGAAGTTTTTGGGCCAGTCTGAGAGTGATTTGGGGTCCAGGCACAATCGGGGACTGCATTGGACAATTTCAAAGTATCAGGGGCATTTTGGTCAAGTTAGCTTGCATGACCCGCATTCCATTGCATTCTTGAATACAACCTCATATAGAGGGTAAATGCTAATAGACTGTATACTTGACTTGTTTATATCCAGTCGTTGTGCTCGTACGAAGTAGACGTACGTATTTGTGTGCTGCGTTGACTGTGAGACCCGGATCCAATGTGAGATGAGCGTTGTAGGAGTGCTAGCTTTGCTTTGCGCCTTTCATGGCTCAGAGGTAAGTACATATGTACGGCCTTTTCATATCAAAATCTGCGTATGTGCTTGATGTTTCAAATGAATGTTTGTTATATGAAATAGTATAAGAATGCATGTTTTCCACTCAAAAGTTGTTAAACTATTTTATTCATCTCCTTTGAAAGCTCTCGGAAATTATTTGTGAAATTTTGAAATCCTGTTTCTAGTTATGTGAAAGAGAAGAAATAAAATACCTCTAATAGACTTAGGACGATGTACAGAGTACTGTTGTTAATGGGAGGCGTCAAGCGATCCTCCATTCTCTTATGGCTAAGACCATGGAAGCAATTCTTCTTATTATTGGATAGAACGTTAATGTTCACAAATCCCCCCCCCCCCCCGATGAGCCAAAATGTATCAAGATATTGAGGCCAAGGGTTTTATAGAGCTATAGTGTGCTACTTATACTTGTAAGGGTCACTACGGTATAGGGGTGTCGACACTTAAGGCCTTTTAGCTAATGTTGTGAGCGGGGTTGACGAATGGGCTCCCTTAACGCTCGGGTGAAATAGGGTTTGATAGACCCTAGAAGGAACCCTTAGTGGTTATTTCGTGATCCCTCTGTTTACATCGATCCTGCTGGTGGCTCTTGACACGTCTCTGCTAAATTACACAGTTGATTGAAGTCGAAATTAAAAATTGACTACTTGTTAATGTTGTTTGTTGCTCTTGATATGCTCTAATCGATTGAAACGAATTGTAAATCTTGGCTACTCATGAACTACTATCGTTATTAGTTCAGATGAACTTGTTTACTCTAGATATTTTACCAGCTACTCGTGGTTTCTCAATGTTATTAAATTGAGAGGTTTTGTTACTCGGTTACTTCAAGTTGATCCAAATTCTCCAATATGATAGTTTTACTGTTTAAATCTTCTGATTTGTTTCAACTCATGCTTCCGTGCGACTCGTTGCTTTACATGTCGTAGTGTGTACTTACTCAATTTTTACTGATCATTTTCTTCAAAACTGCGTTGGCTTTTGCCATTTTAAAACCGCAGGTCGTCAATCAAGTTTGGGGAATGGGAACGCGGATCGAGAGGAAGAAGTTTAGTTAAGTCAGATCACTTAGTAGATCACAACATTTTGTTTTAAATTGTACCTATTATCGAAATTTTGTTATGTACATTAAGCAAAATGTGATCTTAATAGTATATTTCTACTTTTGGTTGTCGATTGTCTCTTTAACCCTTAACCGAGATCCCGGGTTGTCACAATTTGTAACTACCAACTAAGTAGAAACCTATGGTGTCACACTCCATATGGATTAGACCGGACTAGGGAAGTTATTAATATGATTAATTAATTAGAAGGATCAATACTCAATAACTTGCAAACTTAATAGGACTAATTTGGAAGTTGGACTAATCCGTACATGTGTAGGATTAGGATATGGGATTTTATGCAGTCAATGAAGAGTTATTGGACTATATAAAGGCACTCCTAGATTCCTTCCCACATAACTTATGCTCATAACACATTTAGTGGGAGTGAGAAGAAAGGATAGAGAGAATCCCAAAAAGGGCCGAACCCCCCTTGGGACCGCCCCTACCTGTCGGCCACAAGAGGAAGGCCGCCCCTTCCTTTGCTCCCTTTCAGGTGATTTTGATCTTCTTCCTATTCATCCTTCAATCCAAGCTTGCACTAAAGGTTTGAAGGATCATGATTTAAATCCTAGGAGTGGACTAGCCATAGAGACGTGAACACAATTTCACGTGAGAAGTCATCAAAGGATATATTAAAGGTATTTGATACTAATCCCTTAATACTGTTATATAGTCTCTTCTTGTGATCCTGGAGGGTCTTGATCGGATAATTTATTGTTTATTCCGCTGCGTATCCATGATCAAAACACTAGAGAGAAAACGACCAAAAGGATGAAGAAGTGGGATAACCAGAAGAGACAACTTCTACATTTCAAGGAAGGAGACATCGCGTTCGTTATGTTCTTGTGATAACAATTCAAGCACTCCCCATCGTTGCCCAATGGGTTCTTATAGAAGTACGAAGAATCATTCATAGTACTTTTCAATATGGGGAAGTCTTCTTTTCGAGTGGAACTACCGCCAAACATGAAAATACACCCGATCTTCCATGTGAGTAACCCTAAGACCTACCACGAGGATGAGAAAGACCTACAACAAGGAGAGTCTAGCCAAGCATAAATAACCATGGTAACAAGTTCCTTTCACAAAGAATAAAAGGAGATCTTGGTCGTTCGAGCGTGACCCCAAAAGGAGTGTCATGACAGAAAGAGTAATTTGTGAAAGAGGAAGGAATGTTAGAAGCTGAGGGGACATGGGAGCTCGTGGATTCCTTTTGGGAATGAAAAAACCTGATTGATGAGTTCCCGGCAGCATAGTTAACGAGGGCATCGACGAATTAGATGATGGAGTTTGTCACATGCTAGGCTTTCTCGTGCACAGAAGGTTGACCAACCTTTCACATTCGGAGCCGATGACTCGGATGCGAGACACATCCCCTTGGTTCACGGTCCTCAAAGGGAAACATTGTACCTTCACTTGTATTATACTATGATGTTCAAGAATATTGTATATTGTAGTACAAAGGTTATTGATCTTCTTTTGCGAGATGTGGAGCCCTAGGCCCAAGGCCTCTCATTTTCAACCTTGAGATAAGATAGATGTAGATTGTAAATTTAAACAAGAGTCTTGTATATATAGTGGGTGAGGTAGTTGTCCAAACCATTCATACTTATATCCATTCGAGTGAGTGCAATACAAATATTCTCTCAGACTCTCTTCTCAGTGTTCTTGTGTTCTTCGTGTTATTGAAAGTTTAAAGGCTTACACCGAAGATCGAGAGGCATGATCGACAAAGTGCCGCACGGGAGTGACTTGTGGAAATACTTTGGAACATAACCACTGTTTAGCCTCCCCAATGTTTAAATATTATATAGATTGAAATGTTTTTACTTCAAACCACTAAGTTTTAATATCTTGCTCCTCCAAAAAGAATTAGATGTCCCAAAGACCCACCAACATTCCCTTCATCATTAACATCATATAAGGATCTATCAGTTGCAAATTCCTCCACATTGTATGCATCTAAATAAGCATTATCTTCGTTTAAAACTTGAATCTCCCTGAAGTAGGCCACATAGTCTGTATCTCCAACAGAAGGTCTGTAACCAGATCCCATTAACGGTTCGGAGACACCAGGTGGGCTATATACTTCTCCTGCCCATTCAACACTATTAGCCAAATCTCTTAGCCCATTGAATATGTGTCTTGGCCAAAATCCAACTTTTATGTTTGAAAACCCCCACTGAAGCCACCAATTTCCACTTTGTGGATCCTGTGTAATGAAATATGTTGGAAAGCCAATAACCATGTACACATATATTTTGTTTAATAGTCATTCTACTATATTTATATAAATTAAACAAATGAATATATTTTACTCACTCGAATAATATATAACTTATCCTCATATTTTGGTCTAACGCCAGGTTGCGAAACGGGTACAAGAGCATCATCAAGAGGGTATGTTGTGTTTACAATCACAAATCCGCACAGTGCATCAAAACAACTCGATGAAGTTGTCTGTTAATGACAAGAAATATGAGAAGTATCATTTAAATATTAAGTAATATGTATTCAACTCAATTGTTAAAACTAAAAATATTCTCACTTCTGTATATATGAATGACCGAGTACGATTATCACCTCGAAGAGATGGATCGACCTATGTAAGAAAAGAAAAAGAATACGTAAGTTCATTCACAATCATTTTAAATTTTACTGCAGCGAAAAACTTACTCTCCAACCAACTTGTATAGCGTCATGGCCACTAGTAATTTTATTCGCGCGAGACTATATGCTCCAGGCATAGTACGCGGATTATATACACTCGTTATTATACCACCACCACTATACTTAGCTAATCCTGCTTTTGTTGGAACTCCTGCTATCTGATTGCAATTTAAATATAAAAATACAAAAATGAAGTTAATGGTAGAAAGAAGGATCTTTCTTCATATGTATTATTCCTTATTTATACCAACAAATTGATATGTATCTCTCTGGTTCATATTTTATTCATGAAGAAAGTATTTATAATAACTTACGTAAGTTCCGGAGGGCTCACGCACCGGAACAAATGACTTAATCTTGGAGGCATCGTTAAGAATTCTTCTTATAGAAAATGTTCCCACTGGACTACCCCTTCTCTTCAACTCTGCCTTCGTTGCTCGTAATCTTCTATCTATACTTCTACTATGTAAATTTGGTCTCATCTGCCATAAACATCTTGTTACTGTTATCAATTTTCCTCCCCGTGTATGATTTAAACATTAAATAATTTGTTAACATTAATTGAAGAAGCACCTGGTGATAAAAACTATGATTCATGATCATAGGAGGACTAGATGATGATTGCTTGTATAAATCCACACAATCATAGATATCACCAAACCTAGATGTCTAGTAAGAATGAATTTGCATCTTGTTAAATCATATTGATGCCAACAAAATTTGCTACCACAATTACACGGATTTTTACCTTGTAAACATTGCTAACTCGGGCTTCATTGTATAATAAGCCACAAGTAAAAAGGAGAAGAAAATATAAACTCATGAAACCTCTGTTAGTATGTCGTTTATATGAAAATTGAAAATATTTTGTTTGTGTTTGGTAGGAAATTGTCTTTCGTTTATATAGCCATTCATAGTCAATACACCATCCACATTTATGAAGCTTTACCCGCTTATGTTGTTTTCTTTCCAAAGCTTATCTTTTTTTAAAGATGTAAAGATATAAATGGCGTTTATTATCAATAACATTTATTAATGTTTAACAAAATATAGTGCACATTAATTGACTGAATAAATACTTTTGATTTTATTTATATAGTCAAAGCAATCAATTTGAATGCTTGAATTTGGTTTACAAGGAGGTCAAACTTCGAATACGGTGTGTGCAATTATGTGAAATCCTCTTTGTCCATTGTTGGGGTACGTATCCAACACATGACATGATTACATAGACGGCCCTCCGATGTGAGGATGAAAACCGTGCTCCGCCAAAGTATCTCAACGACTACCTCTCAAAATAGTTCTTTAGTTAGGACTTTATTTATGTTAATTATTATTAGGAGTGTAGTTATTTTCGATTTATCATTTGTTAGGGGTGTTAGAAGTCATTATTAGAAGTTATACTTATTTATAAGTTTGTCAGGACTTGTTTTGGCATCATTAGAATCATTGAATCGTATTTTCTTTTTCTTCATCAACCCTAGTTTTTGATCTTAGCTTTCGCTTTTTCAAGATCCGTATCCTCTTGAAATCGCTACTGGGAGATCGAAGCTTCTCCAACAGCTTCTCTATGGATACTGTTTGGTATCATCTGCTGCTTTTATCATGTCGGACTCACCCAAAACTGTTGATTTGCTCAAAAAAATTATGGAACAGTTGGATGAAAAATTGGACGCTAAATTCACCGCCATGAAATTTGAATGAGAAGCTTCCATCGACGAGAAATTCAGGGCACTGGAGGCGCGTCTCCAGCCCACAACATCGCCACCGTCTACCCTGCTACTCAATCCACAGCCGCAAAATTGCCAGGAGCTTCGTGGTTTTGTGCCGCCAGTACTGTCCGAGCAGGAAGCCCTAGCCCTGAATTCCCATCCAGCAACCATAGCAAACCCCCTGTTTTCCACGACATAGAACCAACAAACCCTCTAGGGAGTTGTGCCACCTAGTTCTAAGCCACCCCTCACACTATCAGTTCTGCCTTCAAATATCGCCACAACCTTGCTGTCACCGTACGATCTTCCTCTTCCGAAACTGCCGACGCAAACCCACCTAGGGTTCCCTCTTGTGCAGCCTATTGAACCTCAGTCACAACTTAATTCAGTGAATGAACCATCGACACAGCCGCCAGCAAACCAGACCCAGCTCCAATCTGTCGTCTCTTCTTTTGTCGCCGCTTTCCAAGCGTTGAATCAGGCCGCTCCTTAGCACGACTACAACCAAATCAGTCGTACACCGTTGGCCACGCCGCACCACCAGCAAGCGCATGTGAACTCTTCCTACCCCGATTGTCGGTAGCCTATATGCATAATCAACAGAGGGGTATTGTGTTGGAAATATGACCTAGATTCAATCTATTTCTTGTTATATTTATGGATTTACCATTCATTAAGTTATTAATATGGAGATATGTTAACACGAATGAAGTCCTTGGAATATTATATTCTTAAATATCCCTAGTCGATTATATTGATTAACAGGATGATCAACTAAAGACTAGTACGGGGTTGGATTGATAAGGATTGACTCAAAACGAGAAGGCTACATACAAGTTATGTAAAGCCATAAGTGCTTCTTAACTAGAAACGATATTGTCATCGTTAGACTGGAAGTCACTAGATCCTCTAGTTGTGGAATATTGTGTTTTGACATCGTCAAACAATACACCGTAACTGGGTAGTAACAAAGGCACTAGTGGGATACAATAAGGAAGAAAACTTAGAGATGGTAGTGACGTAGATATAATTTATCCATTCTACATAACGGGAGTAAATATCCACGACCACTCGAGGGATGATGCTCATAGAATATCTTAATAGACTTAGATAAATCAATATAAGATATTGATGTTATCAACATGGACAAGACTATTCCCAAGATCGAGACTCTATGGATTGGATATACAAGTGTGACTTTTATGTCTCTTGTCCAATACGGATATAGAGATAACGGGATTAGAAAATAATTGCAAAAGGTTTGTCGCATGACTATTTCTATTAGTTGGGTAGCGTGGATGTTTTGCTAGAGGCCGCTCCATGTTAGTAAATTGTTACTACCAACTAAGTAGAAACCTATGGGGTCACAATCCCTATGTATTAGAACGGACATGGTAATTAATTCATATGATTAATTAAATAGGACGATCAATAGGCAACTACTAGAAAACTTAGTAGACTAATTTGCAAGTTTGACTAATCCCTGTATGGACATGATTAGGATAGGGGCTTTTATGCAGTCAACAAGGAGCTGTTGGACTACATAAAGGATACTCCTATCTTCTTCTCCATACTAATTCTCATAAGACATCTTGAGTAGGAGAGAAAAGCAAGGAGAGTGAGCAAATCCCAAGGAGGCCGAACCCATTGGGACCGCCCCTACCCCGTCGGCCACAAGAGGTGCAGTCCGCCTCTTTGCTCCGTTTTGCGTGATTGTGATCTTCTTCCTCTTCTTCCATCAATCCTAGCTAGCACAAAGGCTTAAAGAATCCGGATTCAATCCTAGGAGTTGACTATCCATAGAGACGTGAATATTATTTCACGTGTGAAGTCATCAAAGGAGAACCAAAAAGTATTTTGATACTAAACCCTTATTATCGTTATGAGATCTAGACTTGTGATCCTTTGACGGTCTTGAACCGATTAAATTTAGTTTGTCCCGCTGCCTATCCGTTATCAAAACCCTACAGTGGTATCACAACCACATGTCATAGAGCATGACGTAGGTTATGTGTACGATTTATGTTGTTTTACACTTTAATTGTTGTTTATCGCGTAAAACTGACAAATTAAGCATAATTGATGCAATTGAATATGATCCAATTAAAGAAGAAATAATTTTATGTAGGAGGTGAATTATTAGTGAGTTTGAATCACATAAGATGTGAACTTTGGATCTTGACGGGTAGGGTTTGGGCATATGCTTGGAAAAAGGGTTTTTCAAGCATCGAAACAACTAAACTTGGGCAACGGAAATAGGATTTTTTTTGGAAAAAACTCCCACAAGGAGGATCGACCCCATTGGAACCGTCCCCCTTCCTTACCGCCCAGACATGACACGACCTAGGGCCGAACCATCCTAGGTGCGCGCAGGTTGATTGTGTGTACTAGGGCCGAGGTCCTAGGGCTTGTGGTGGTCTTTTAGGGTTTTAGCCAAGCTTGGTGAGCCCTATTGGACTGTTTTTACTCTAGAACATCCAAAAACAATGAAAAATTGACTACGCACGTTAAAATTTGATTTTAATTGTTAATGTCATTTTTCATGGTGATTGGATATGGCCTTAGGTTCTGGTTTGTTGTGGTTGTTTATTTTGTGGTTTGTTTTACGACTGCGAGCTGATCAAATTAATGTAATGGTTAATTAAGCTTTACGGCCCGCGAACCGATCTTTTTCTCAATTTGTGAGATCTTTTTATTTAGTCTAGATGCTAGCTAGTATTAGATAAATAGATAATAGTCAAGGCATGGAGAAAAAGAAGCCTAAAGAAACAAAGGACCACAAGAAGGAGCAATCCACAAGCTATGGAGTATGGATCAAAAGATAGACGCACATGGAGATGAGCTTGCTATTTTTTAGGGTTCATAGATATTCTCATTGGCTTGAGAATATTTCAGTTTAGAGGCCATATTCACATCACATTAATTTTTCTTTGCGGTTGTTTTTTTATTGTCTTATTACTTATTGTTGGTATATGGATGATGAATGCAGAATTGATAATAAGATAATTAACAACCCGAATCTTTTATTTGTAAGTTCTCCCAACTCAAAATAAGTTGATCAGTTGATATGGATCAACAAAACAATTAAAACTGAAAAACGAAAATCCCTCAATTTAAATATTGGGTTTTGCCTTCTTGTTACTTAAGAACTCTTTATGATTATGATTATCAAGCTCGTGCGTGCCAAATCAGGGCGACTTGGTTTGTTATGATTGTGTTGCGATGTCACAAACACAATGTGCTATTGTTTAAGTAAGAGGTTGGACGCAACTAGGTGATTTTAATAAGATTAAAAGCCTAGAGCAACGAATTGGGATTATCCATGGGATGGATAAACAAGGTGTTATTTTCCCAATTGAACCAAGATTTGTATAAGGATGCATTTGGAATTGTTCCTACCTAAATAACTAATTTTGGGTGCGTTGCCAAAGCAAGCTCAAAAGAAGTAAAATATTGGATCTTGGCACCCAGTAGAAAATATAATGATTTTTTCCGCCTTGATATTAAGGGTTATTAATCCGAGAAAAATAGTAGGAGCTATGTTTGACAATTTAATTCCTAGTTAAATATAGCTCAAACATCACAATACTTTGCAGAAAATCCTATTTCGTTGAATACCCATGTCACTAAACAAACGAAACGCGACTTTGTGTCCCTAAGATGGAGAAGCTTTTTAGAATCTATTTTCTAGATTGGTATAAAATTGAGATTCGTTCTCTAACAAAACAAATAAAAAATATTGTACATCGTAGAACATAAAGTTCTCCTTCCGCCAACTTCCAATAACACTAATGCCTAATGGAAGGAACATCAAAGAATGGTTCTTTGGATGTAAGTTGCCTCATGTCAGCTGCCATGAACACTGAGCTTTGGAAGCAAGATGAGAGACATGGAGGCGTATGATATGACCATACATTAAAAGAAGCACTTTCAAAGAGCGAGCTAGACATGAAAGGTGAAAGTTTGTGATGTAAGTATAAACACAGGATCAAATACTCTAGAAGGGGGGGGGGGGGTTGAACAGAGTATGGAAACTTTTGCTATAACATAGTCTTTTGAAAAATTAAAATAAGCCACTGGTTGAATCTCAAGGCCTTGGAGGAGTTTTGATAAAAGACAGAAGTTTTTTAAGAACTGGTTAAAGCTTCAAGTCCTTGAGCTGTAAAATACTTCAAGCCTTTGAACAACCAGTTTGAGCTAGATAGTTTGCAGTGATAAAGAACAATAGTGTAAAGTAAAGAACACAGTGGTTTTATAGAGTTCAGTCACAATTGGACCTTGTCTCTACCTGAGAGATCTAATCCCTCCAGGATTTGCAAAACACTTCTTATTAATCACCCAGATTTAGCCCTAGATATCAAGCTAAAGTGAACTGCCTTACACCTATACAGCTTGTGGTTCCCTACCTATCTAGTAACAGCTACAATCTGTAGCAACAATAAGAACCTCTCGTTGTTCACTTGAACAACTAAACTGCTACGTTTGTGAGGTTTAAGAAATCATAAAGATAACACAAAGTAAGTACAAGTATTGAAGAACACACGAAAGAAGTAAGCAGTGAATCTTCGATGTGTTCTTCATATTTCTGAATGATTGACCTCCTTGTTCAGCAATGTTGAGAGCTTGATTGATTGAACAATTGATTGTATGATCTCCACAACAACAAACACTATTCTTTTTGAAAATTCAATCCTCTCACAGTCTCTTCTCTGTATTTGAAATTAAAACTGGATCTTATAACAAGTTGCAGTAGCTGAATGAGAGATTTTAGGAACTTCTTCCCTACAATTCCTCTCCCAAACATGCTTCTTTGAACAAATATAAATGGATAGCCATTAGAGTTTGTTCTTAGTGGTTTGAAAAACAAACATCCCTGCAACAAACTTGATTTCAAGATCAAAAAAAATCCTGAAAATATATTAACATATTACTGACTGTTTGGCATAACAGTTTATGTAATAAACTAGGCCAAAATTTTGATAACAAGATTGTTGATTCAAAGACCCTTGAATGTGTTTTGGTTAGTAATTGTTTTGAGTGATGAAAGACAAATACATAAGCAGCAAAGCATTTCCGTTACTCCAAGGCCTTGAGATACTGGCAGAACTTCAAAGCCTTGAGAGTTGTTTTATTCTTCTATATGTTCTAACAGTTCTGTGTTGCAGATTGGATATCTGATTATACAGATCAAGGATTTACTGCATATACTTATAGATTACACTATTTACATATCTAACACAATTGCAGATGACTAGAGAAGGATGGATCAATGTTATCTGGGTTTAACTTTGAATATCTGTGAAGAAGGTTCAGAGCTCCAAGGCCTTGAGATGTGCCTTGAGCTGCTGACAGTTTTTACAGAACTAAGTTGATTCTTTCTTGCAGGATGTAATTCTTAGTATTGTGATTATTTACTGACTTCTAAGAGTCTTAAAATTGTTTTTCATGATTTATATGTATTAGAAGGTATACAGGTTAATGTTCTAATATTTTAACCAGTTTTATAAGAAACTGGATAACCAAACAGTCATAGTACTGTTATCTTTTTGGATTTTGTTGTTGATGTGTTTCAATGCTGTTTCAGGGTTGTTAAACATGCAGGAGAAATCTCAACAAACTCCAACGGATATCCACTTAGAACTGTTTGAATTTGAGTTGAAAACAGAAGGAGGATTTGTAGGAACTGAGATCCTAAAATCTCTCAATCAGTTGCAGCTGTGGATAATAGAGACTGGTTTGAATTTTAAAGATAGAGACATGCAGAATACTCAGAAAGGTGTGACAAATTTTCAGGATATCATACATTCAAACACACAAACATTTAGGCTTCAATCCAGATTCCAGAAGATCAAATCAATCCAGTTTTCAGAAGAACACATCTAGGCTTCAACAGCTTATCTTTTCTACTGTGTTCTTCACTTGTATTTTAATATGTGTATCTTTAGATTATCTTAAACCTCACTTAACCTAGTGATTGGTTGTTCAAGTGAACAATAATAGGTTCTTGTTAGCTCAACAGTTAGAAGATGGAACTAGATAGGTTTGGAACCACAACCTGTATAGGTGTAAGGGAAATCACTTAGGATTGAAGATCTAGGGCTGTTTCTGTGTGAGTAATAAGAAGTGTTTGCCCAATCCTGGTGGGATTAGATCCCTTAGGGAGAGATTAGGTCCATTGGGACTGAACTCTGTAAATTGCTTTGTGTTCTTTACTTTACAGTTTGATTATTATCTGCTGCATACAACTCAAATCAAACTAGGGTTCATTAGCAGTTTTAGTTCAAGGCCTTGAAGCTTTCTATTTTTTCCTTTAAAAGTTTCAGACAGTTTACTAAAATATCAAGGCCTTGAGATTTGAGTTTCACACAAAGTTATTCTGTTAAACTTTGAGTTTTGCAAAAAGTTTCCAAACTCTATTCAACCCCCCCCCCCCCCCCTTCTAGAGTATTTATGTCCTGTATTTAGTCTTAATTACACACTTTCAAAGATAAATACCAGCTCAACAATATGTATAAGATAATGATCAAATTGTGATCAAGACTTATAGCAAGTCAGTAACCAATCACATTACCACATATAGCATCCTCCAAGAAATAATTAGTTAAGTTAAATAAGAATGTCAGCAGCTCAAGGAAAATCTCAAGGCCTTGGAGCTCTGTGACATTCTTCACAGTTTTAAGCTTTCTAATCCTTGATTCAATCAAGCTGTGAAACCTGTAATTTCTAGAAACACATAGATATAGTCCAAGAATATTTATAAGACACATTTAACCAACAACTGATCCAATGCTAAGCCTGCATACACAAGATTGTTAAACCATACTTAATCAATTCAAATGCAGACATTGACCTTGATGGCCTTGGAGCCTTGAACATATTTTACCACTGTCTTTCATGAACTTCATATAAACTTCCACATTTCATACTTCACATCAAGAAAGAGATATTGAATTATAAATCTCCCCCTTGATGAAAGACAAAACAAGTATTCTTATGTACTCAACACCTTGCAACTTAATAACAAAGTTAGAATGCAAGTATAGGAACATATAGCAAAGAAAAAACAACGAGTATGAAATCATAAAACCACATAAATCGTCATAGATTAAAAACAAAAACCAAAACAATCCTACAAACTTACAACATATAACAACATATACCCTTCCCCTCCTTTTTGACTTTCATGAAATAGAGTTTAAGGTATGTAGAATTTTTCTTTCCTGAACTTTAAGGCTTTGAAGGAAAAAGAAGAAAGGAAGTAGATAGAAAGTAGAGATAGAAGGGACAGAAGGGTTCAAGGCTTAGGCTTCACTCAGCAGCATCCCTCTAGGTAGTCTTCTTTCTTTCTGAAACCTTTCTTTTTTCATTTTCGTTTATCATCTCCAGCTTGCTCTTGCTCATCTTCAGCTGTTTCATCTCCATCTGAGTCTTCTTTCTCTACATCTTTATCTTCTGCATTCTCAACCTCAAAAATGATTGAACTTATGGCATTGATCACACTATTAAACAGGAAGTTTAAGCCTTCTAATGCAATCTGTGATAGCTTCAGTATGTTCTTCACAAAGATCCTTTCCTTATTTACTGAAGACTTTTTTTCATGATCCTTTCTTCCTGATTTCATGCTAGATTCTAACTCTGCTTCTTGAAATTCTTTCTCTAATGTCTGATCCCTCTGTTTTTCTTCCTCAGCTTTCTAGTTCCTTTCTCCCCCTTTCTTCTTCTTCGATTCAGATTGACCCTCTTGATCAATCTTCTGTTCCTCTGCTTCAGGTACTTCTTCCCTATGTTCTTGACTTTGCTGAACCTCTTCTGATTCTGCCATAGAAGTCTCCACATCCTTTACCAGTTTGACCTTTTTGGCTGGAGCCTCTTGCATGATTTGTGTCCCCTCTCAACCAGAATAAGATATAGTGACCTCAATTTTCTTGTTGGCTCTCTTATTCTTCCTCATTGATGAAGCTCTATCCTCTGTTGAAGTCTTGCTGATTTGTGCTCCATTTAGGTTAAGGGTTTTGAGAAAAACTAGAGAATTGAGAGAGCAAGAGAGAGATAAGAAGGAAGAGATTGAGAGAGTGTTGTGAAGAAAAAGACCTGATGTTCAGCTTATAAATTAAAGAAAAACAGTGTAAAAATGACTCTTTTTTATCTACATGCAAAAAATCGAATATGAGAAGATATTTCAAGATATTTTGTGGTATTTTGAGAAAATCTCTGAGTAAATTAAATATTTTACAATTATCTAATACGATAAAGCACAATATTTGGAGATCTAATTATTGAACAGAATCTGCACAAATTTATCAAAGCCTTTGAAGAACAATTTCAAGGCCTTGAAGAATATTGCAGTTACTCAGAACCTTCAAAGCTTTGAAGCATACTTCCAAGGATTGGAAAGTATGATCTCAAGGCTTTGAAATTTAACCATATAAGCGCATACAAGATCCAATACTCCTCCTAAACCAATGCATCTTTGTTTAACATTCCCAATTCAAGCCTTAGAGATGCGAACCTTTCATCTCGCAATGGTGTAGTGAAAATATCAGCTATTTTCAAAGTTGTTGAAATAAAAGTAAGAGACACATCGCCTTTCTCGGCATGATCTATTACAAAATGATGTATCACATCTATGTGCATCATTCTTGAATGCTGTACTGAATTCTTAGAGATTGAAATGGCACTTGTATTGTCGCACTTGACTAGAACATTCCTAAGTTCATATTCAAGATCTCTCAATTGTTGAGCAATCCATAATACTTGTGAGAAACAAGCACCATCTGCAATATATTCAGCTTCTGCAGTTGATAAGGCTACATAATTTTGCTTCATTAAGTGCCAACTAATCAATGAAGAACCGAGAAATTGGCAACACCCTGAGGTACTCTTTCTATCCACTTTGTAACCTGCAAAGTCTGTATCTAATAACCACTCAACATAAAATTAGTCCTTCTTGGATACCAAAGTCCCAAGTCTTTGGTTCCATTCAAATATGTGAAAATATTTTTAACAGCAATCAAATAACTTTTCTTAGGATCAGCTTGAAACCTTGCACACATACATACACTAAACATAATATCTGGTCTACTAGAAATTAAATACAGAAGAGAACCAATCATCCCTCTGTATTCTTTCTGATTTACACTCTTACAGAAGAGAACTAAAATTCCTTTCTTCATTTGATGTATATATGAAGTCCAAGAAAGAAATTCAGTTCACCCATCAAGCTCATGTCAAATTCCGTGCACATTAGACTTGAAAACTCTTTTGAAAGAGCATCATTAGTAGCACCAAAAAGAATATCATCTACATATATCTGAACAACTAACATATATTTTTCCTGATCTTTTATAAGAAGAGTTTGATCAACCAGACCTCTTTTAAAACCATTTTCTAGCAAAAACTTTGAGAGTCTGTCATACCAAGCCCATGGGGCTTGCTTAAGACCATATAAGGCTTTGTCCAATTTTTAAACATGATTATGAAAGATATTATTTTCAAAACCTGGTGGCTGGGCAACATATACTTCTTCTTGTAGATAACCATTTAGGAATGCACATTTAACATCCACGTGAAAAAGTTTTATGTGATTATGTGATGCAAATGCAAGAAGTGTTCTGATAGCTTCTAACCTTGCAACATGAAATGTTTCCTCATAATCAATACCTTCCTCTTGATTGTATCCCTGTGCAACAAGTCTTGCTTTGTTTCTAACAACCTTACCCTTTTCATCAAGCTTATTTCTGAACACCCATCTTGTTCCAATCACTGATTGATCTTTTGGTTTTGGAACCGAATTCCAGACCTTGTTCCTTTCAAACTCTTTCAGCTCATTCTTCATTGCAATGATCCAATCAGCATCCTCAAGTGCTTCCTTTGGATTTAGGCCGCAACGAGTGATACAAAAGCACTGAATGCACATAGATTTCTCAATTGACCTCTTGTCTGAGTTCCAGCTGTTGGATATGATATAATATTCTCCGCAGGATGATCTGAGAGATATTTGAACTTCTTTCTGGGTTTCCAAGTATATGAAGGCTTTGTGTTCTTGATACATTAGAAGGAGCATCATATTTCCTGTCAATCTCTGTCTCAAGGCTTTGAGATTTTTGCTCAGCAGGGGGTTCAAGGCCTTGAGATTCTTTTGGAATTTTTGATGCTTAGTTTAGCTCTTGCAGACTTTCTCAAGGTCTTCATCAGCCTCATATTTATTAAAACTAAGATCTACAAAACTTCCACTTAGATAATCATCAATACTTTCATCAAAAACAACATGAATACTCTCCTCTACAATCTTATATCTCTTATTGTAAACCCTGTAAGCTTTGCTGGTTTAAGAATAACCAAGAAACACACCTTCATAACTTATAGAATCAATCTAACCAAGATTATATTTGTCGTTCTTATGCACAAAACAAGTACAGCCAGAAGGCTTAGAGTAAGCAACACTAGGCTTCCTGCCTTTAAACAATTCATAAGGGGTTTTCTTCAAAATTGGCCTGATCAAACATCTATTGAGAACATAGTTGCCAGTATTACCAAATTTTTCCCACAAAGATTTTGGCAAATTACTTTCAAGTAACATGGTTCTAGACATGTCTTCAAGAGTCCTATTTATCCTCTCAACTACACCATTTTGCTGAGGAGTTCTAGGTGCAGAAAAGTTGTGTGATATGCCATGCTTCGCACACAAAAAATCAAAATCAAGTTGATCAAATTCTCTACCATGATCACTTCTAATAGATGGAATAGGTAAGTTTTTCAAAGTTTGATGCTCCTTACAAAGTTTAGAAAATTCAGATAATGCTTCAGACTTTTCTCTAATAAACATAAACCAAGTGTATCTAGAGTAATCACCAACTACAGCAAGCATATATCTCCTACCTCAGGGTGTTTGAATCCTCATAGGACCACAAAAGTCCATATGCAGCATTTCTATGGGTCTGGAGGTACTTAAAAAATACTTTGGCTTGAATGAGCTTCTGATTTGTTTACCTTGAGTACATGCCTTGCAAAACTCATTATCTTTGAATTTAAGGATTGGCAATCCCCTTACCAGATCTTTTGAGATGAGCTTATTCAAGGTATGCATGCTTATATGACCAAGCTTTATGTGCCATAGTTTTGAGTCATCCTTCAAAGCTTTGAGACATTTCAGACTATAACCTGTAACTTTGTCAGTACACAGTGCATAAACATTATGTGACCTAGGAGCAGTGACAATGCAATTGCCTGATTTCTCATCTTGCACCAAACATTTCTCCTTGTCAGAAACAACCTTATTACCTTTGTCACAAAGCTGAGAAATACTCAACAAATCATACTGAAGGCCATCAACTAAATAAACATCAGAAATTGAATATGCAGAATTGTTACCAATACTTCCAATATCAAATATGTTGCACTTTTCTTTGTCACCAAGTGTGATTGTTCCCTCTGATTTTTCTTTCAGTTCTGAGAATAAAGATTTCTTCCCACTCATATGTTTGGAACATCCACTATCCAATATCCATTTCTGATTTTTCAAAGCTTTGGTGACATCCTGCAAAAAAAAAAAAAACAATCAATGCCTTAACAGGCTATTAGACCAAGTGTAGAATTTGGATTCATACTCAGAGTCAACCATATTAGGTGGTCTAACTCCTTTTGGCACCCAAATCTGTTTCACTTGTCCCTTAAGCTGATAAGGATAGCTGTTCCTCATTATGTGAGGTTCTATCCTTCTAGAGGGGCAAGTTACTTTCACATGTCCAATTTTACAGCGATAATGGCACTTTGGTGAATATCTGCTTCCTACTTTAACAAATGTGGTTTGGCTTTTTCTTGTAAAATTTCGATTATATCCAATTCCACTTTTGTGAACAGACTGCAGACTTCCTCTAAGCATGAGACTTAACTTCTGTTCTGAGCCAGCCAAATTTGAAAGAATTTTCTCGGATTCTTGAAGCTTACTAGTCAATGTAGTGTTTTGTTGTTCGAAATCATCAGAATGATTCTTTAGATCAACAAACTTGTCAGTTAAAATAGTGTTTTGATCAACTAATTCTTTGACTTGTGATTTCAAAGCTTTAAATCTATTGTCCAAGGCTTTGAAGTCACTGCCAATTTCTAACTTAGTAGCTTGAAGACATTTTTTCTGCAAAACCAAATCTAAATTTTCTTTTGCCTGCTCATGAACTTTCATTTTCAAAGAGTCAATCTCATTCCTGTAACTCTCCTCATTTAAAATCAGACTTTTGAGGATTTCGGGTAACACATCAGAAGGACTACATAAGAGATTTTTTACCATGTCATCAATTGGCTTCTCAGTGGAATTATCCTCTTGATGTCCAGCCAATAAATAGAGATTGGGTTGCTCATCATTAGGGTCTGAGTCTGAATAGTCGGAGTCACTCAATGAGGCCACCATTGCTTTCTTCATTCTGTTGTCATTTTATTTCTTTGAAAAATGTCTGTTATTTTTCTTTTGAGGACAGTCTCTCACCAAGTGATCTGCATCTCCACATTCATATCAATTCATAACTTTAGGTTTATATGATTGTGAAGAGGACTTACCTTTCTGATACTTGCTAATTGAGGATCTGAACTTTTCTTTGTTGTAATCTTTGTTTCCAGACTTCCTATTTTTCTTGAGAATTCTACCAAAGGCTTTGGAAATCAAGGTTAAGGCTTCCTCCTCCTCCTCATCATCATCATCATCTTCCTCTGGTTCAAGGCTTTGGGATTTTTCGTTGCCTTTTTCCTTGAGTGCCATATTCTTCATGTTGTCACTCAGGTCACCATCTACCTCCTTCATAGAGATCTCATGAGTGAGTAACTTTCCTTGCAGATCATCCAGTTCCAGAATGCTTAAGTTATGAGCTTCTTCAATGGTAGTAGTTTTGGGCTCCCATTTGGCTTTAGGCAAGCTTCAGAGAATCTTCCTGACTTTTTCTTCATTTGAGAGTACTTTTCCCAAAGACTCCAGGTTGTTCACAATATCTGTAAACTTTTTGAACATATCTTTGATGGACTCATCAGAATTCATCTTAAACAATTCGTAGTGCCTCAAAAGGATATTAATCTATGTCTGCTTGACATGACTAGATCCTTCATAGGTAACAATCAACTTATCCCAGATCTCCTTTGCATTATTTCAGCTGGATATTCTGTTGAACTCATCTACACTAAGAGAACAATATAATAAGTTAAAAACTTTGTAATTTTTTGATTTCCAGTTCAGTAATTGAGAGATCCTCATCAGGTTTGACAGTCCTAACACCATCCACAGTAGTGTAGAACAGCTTTGGCCTATTCACAATAATAGACCATAGTTCCATGTCCTGGTCTATGATGAACATTTTCATCAATGCCTTCCAATGCACAAATGTATCACCACAGAATAATGGAGGTCTATTATATGCCCTTCCCTGTGTGAATCCGCCTTCACCTACAAAACTTATTGTCACAAGATTGTTAGATCTTTATACTGTGACCCAAAGCTCTGATACCAATTGAAAGTGCGTAATGTAGGTGTAAAAATGTATAATAATACTCTATAAGGGGGGGTGGGGGGGGGGGCTGAATAGAGTATGCTAACTTTTGCCAAAACTCAAGTTTTTGAAACTTTAAGAAGACCAAACTGTTGATATCTCAAATCTTTGAAAAGAACTTGTAAAGCTTGATGATATATTAGCAGAGAATAGATGATTCAAAGCTTTGAGACTTGGAAAGCTCCAAAGATTTGAAACTTCCAATTTAAATTGTAAGTAAATACAACAAAAGTAAATAGCGAGTTCCGACATAATTGGACCTAGTCTCTGCCTGAGGGATCTAATCCCTCCAGGATTCAAAGACAACTTCTTATTAATGTCCCAAATTTATCCCTAGATCTCAAGGCTAATTGAGCTACCTTACACTTATACAGCTTGTGGTTCCCAACCTATCTAGGTACAGGATACAACGTGTTGAAACAATAAGAACCTCTTGTTTTTCTCTTCAACAGCCAATCTACTAAGTTTAGTGAGGTTTTAGAAATAAAGGAAAGATGATACAATTAAGTAGAGAGAGAAGAAATCAGGAAACAATAAGCTGTTTAAAGCCTGGAAGAATTCTTCTGATTTTGAATGATCTTCAGCCTGCTTGAATTGATTCCCTGAATGATTTGAAGAGCTGCATGTGATTGATCTTCCCAGATGATTGTCCTCTACAAAATTACGACCTCTCTCTCTCTAAATAGTCTCTGCAATTCAAACTTAGGTGTTGTTTTAGTCTGCAACTAACTTGAGAGATTTTAGGAACAGAATTCCTAGAATATCTCCGATCTGATAAGCTCCTGTTTAACAACTCAATTTGAATACATTGATGTTCTGTTTATGGACGTTGGATAGTCCAACAAACTTGCAACAACTTAGCAAACAAGGTCAAACTAATAGCATTACAATCTAGCAAAGAGATCTGCTTGAAACATCAGCTAACCAATAAAGAGAAAAACATGCTAGACTTGTCTGCTGATAGTTCTGAGTTAACAGTTATATTCAATCTCATGAATATATCAAATAACCATTATAGAGTCCACAATAATAGACAATAATCAACATGTAACAACATCCAAGTAACACTGGATCCATCTGCACATAGAAAGATAGTTAGAAGAACATAGGAGTAAAGAGTAACTTGAAAATCTCAAAGCTTTGAAGCTTTGCCTGCTTACTTCTCCAGAATGTATATTGGATTTTCAATCCAATTTAATCTTGCAGTGATCATCTTAGAACATAGATTGCTGAATATATTTATATAACTAAACTAAACATCATCAAAATATAACCAAAACATGCACAAAATAGTTAGGCAAATACAACATACATGGACTGCTACAATAACTCAAAGCTTTGAAGCTTTGGTACTTAGCAATTTCTTATGCTTGTGTTTTTGGCTTTCATCATCAAGGAGCTAAGCTCTCCGCCTGTATTTTCATATCATAAAATCCATGAGCTTCAGACTTATCAGTTATGAACTCACTAGGGGATTGCCCGTGCCCGAGGGCACTACACCAAAAACACGTTTCACCTATTGTAATGTCATAACTAAAATGAGTATTATCATCTAGAAACATGGGCAGAAAAAGAAGACAACATAAATAATTGTATTAAATAATCCGGAACAAAGGAAGTCCATCTATATTATAAATTAGGACGGTTGACTTTAAAATGTCTTTTAGACCGTTAGATTGAATTAACCCCATCCCTTAAATTCCACCTACCACCCACTTAACTACCCACTACTTAACTACCCACTTAACTACCCACTTCTTTTATCATCAATATAATAAAATAGCATGGTTAAACTAACTTATGTTTTTTCAACCATTAGATTAAATCAACCCCATCCCCACCATTATATCTCACCTACTTATTACATCTCCAACTACCCACTCTTCTTGGACATCCCTAACTACCCACTCTCTTTGGACATCCCTAACTAATAGGAGAGAGGTTTTTTTCAACTACATCCCTAACTGATAGGAGATAGGTTGAGAGTGATTCCCACGTCCATTAATAATGACATCTCATATTCAGAAGTTGTTCTTTTTCTATTTTTATTTTTTTTCACCACATTTGTAAATGTAAGTTTTTGACAACACCTCTAAATTCATTTAAAAAACACTTTTAAATTAAATAACGATCCAATTTAGGGGTAGTGCCCTCGGACACGGGCAATACTCCAGTATTCTATAAAATAGAACGATTGACTTTTTTCAGCCTTTAGATTGAATTAACTCCAATCCTTGGATATCACCTACTTTAGGAATAGGATTTTGAAAAAAAAAACACAACTCTTGAGAATTAAACACCTGATCGGGTAAGGAGAGAGATAGAGAGTTGTTATGAAACATTGTTTGGGTGCATTGCGTGCACCATAAGAGAAGGAATTTTTACTATGATGTTTTTGGAGTATGAATAAGTTATGAGAATTATATTATATACCTCTCAAGTTTAAGAAATGATGATAAAGCTTAGGTAACATAAACTAATAAGCCCTATAAAATTAGGGGTATTACACAATGTACGGGTATGAGAACTACATAATACGATTTCTTTTGGGTAGTGGCCTCGGCCACAAGTCATCCCCTAGTTTTTTATAATTATGATAAAAGAAGTGGGTGGTTAAGTGGGTAGTTAAGTAGTGGTTAGTAAAGTGGGTGGTAGGTGGAATTTAAGGGTCGGGGTTAATTCAATCTAACGGTCTAAAAGACATTTTAATGTCAACCGTCCTAATTTATAATATAGATGGGGGTCTTAATTGCCTTGGACTGAGACATTTGATGTATGAGAAGTTCAATAAAGAAATTTAATTCTCCTATTAAGCTCATCTCAAATTCCCTACACATTAGACTAGGAAACTCTTTTGAAAGAGCATCATTAGTTGCACCAAATAGTATATCATCAACATACATTTGTATTACTAATAGATCCTTCTCTTGATTCTTAATGGAAGGAGTTTGTCTACAAACCTCTCTTAAAACAATTGTCAAGTAAAAATTTTGAGAGTCTGTCATACCAAGCCCTTGGAGCTTGCTTAAGGTCATAAAGAGCATTGTCTAATTTTAAACATGACCAGGGTAACTTTCATCTTCAAAGCCAGGTGGTTGAGCAACATATACTTCTTCTTGTAAATAACCATTTAGGAAAGCACATTTAACATCCATTTGAAAAAGCTTGATGTGTTTATGAGATGCAAATGCTAAAAGTATTCTGATAGCCTCTAACCTAGCAACAGGAGGAAATGTCTCCTCATAGCCAATACCTTCTTCTTGATTGTATTCCTGTGCCACAAGTCTTGATTTATTTCTCACAACCTTGCCATTTTCATCAAGTTTCTTTCTGAACATCCTACTGGTTCCATTCACTGATTGAGTCTTTGGTCTAGAAATTAAGTTCCATATTTTGTTCCTCTCAAACTCATTCATCTCATTCTGCATTGCAATGATCCAATCTGCATCATCTAGTGCTTCTTTTGCATTTTTAGGCTCAATAAGTGATACAAAAACACTAAAAGCACATAAATTCTTCAGTTGGCCTCTTGTCTGAGTTCCAGTGGTTGGATCTGAGGGTATATGGTCCTTCAATGATTTGTGATCTTAATAAAGTAGATGGATCATCATATGTTCTGTCAATCTCAGTCTAAAGGCTTTGAGATTTTGGCTCAGCAGGAGGTTCAAGGCCTTGAGATTCTTCTGGCTGATCCTGCAACTTGGTTTTGCTTCTTTCCTCTTCCTCATAATCACCATCTGCCTCATACTTATTAAAGTTGAGATCTGCAAAACTTTCACACAGATAATCATAAATACTTTCATCAAAAATCACATGAATGCTCTCCTCTACAATCTTAGCTCTCTTATTGAAAACTCTATAAGCCTTGCTAGTTTGAGAATAACCAATAAATACACCTTCATCACTTCTGGCATCATACTTGCCAAGATTGTCTTTACCATTATTATGCACGTAGCAAGTACTACCTAAAGGTTTGAAGTAAAAAACACTAGGCGTTCTACCTTTAAACAACTCGTATGGAGTCTTCTTCAAAATAGGCCTAATCAAGCATCTATTGAGCACATGATTGGCTGTGTTAACAGCTTCTTCCCAAAAATATTTTGGCAAATTACTTTCAAGTATCATGCTTCTAGACATATCTTCAAGTGTCCTATTCTTCCTCTCAACAACTCCATTCTGTTGAGGAGTTCTAGGTGCAGAGAAATTTTGTGAAATGCCATGATTTGCACAAAATAAATAAGAATCAAGCTGAATAAATTCCCTCCCATGATCACTTCTAATAGATGCAACAGGCAAGTTTTCCAAAGTTTGAAGTTCTTTGCAAAGCTTTGAGAATTCTGGTAAAGCTTCAGTTTTGTCTCTAATGAACATAACCGAAGTAAATCTAGAATAATCATCTACCACGACAAGCATATAACTCTTACATATTGGAGTTTGAACTCTCATAGGACCACACAAGTCCATATGCGTCAGTTATAAAGGTCTATAAGTACTTTCAAAGTTCTTTGGCTTGAAGGAACTTTTTGTCTATTTACCTTGAGTGCATGCCTTGCAAATCTCATCATCTTTTAATTTCAGGGTTGGTAATCCTCTTACCAAGTCTTTTGAGATAAGTTTGTTCATAGAATGCATGCTTATATTCCCAAGCTATCTATGCCAGAGTTTTGAGTCTTCCTCCAGGGCGCTGAGAAACTTTAGCTTTTCTCCTGCAACTTTGTTAGTACTCAAAGGATATACATTGTATGATCTGGGAGCAGTGAGTATGCAACTTCCAGATTTCTCATCTTGCAAAACACATTTTTCCTTGTCAAAAATAACTTTATTACCCCTATCACATAGTGATAACTCCGTTTTCGGGGTTATTTTATTGCTTATTTTGCCACATTTTGTGTGCTGATAATGGAGAATGTTGCGTCTTATCGAGTAAATCATGTGTTTATTTGAGAAAATGAGTTCGTATGCTAAAATGTGAAGTCTGGGCGTTTCTTGCTTCATTTTAAGTTCTATTTATCCTATTTTGTCACATTTGATCTTTGCGGGGAGTTCGTGTTGTGATTTCAGGGCCAGAGCACGCGAGGAGCAAGTGGATAGAGGAAACGAACTTCGGAAGTGAGGCGAGCTCGAGATTTGGGAAGGAAAGCAAGAGTAAATGGAGCAAGTGCTAGAGAGGCTCAAGAGAAGATGATACGAGTGTTGAGGCATGAGGTGAGCTCAAAATGGAGGATTGAATGAAGAAACGATGCCCGGGAAGTGATTCGGAAGCAAGAGGAACAAGTGTGAAGAAGCTAGAGAAATTTAGTTAAGTAACTAGGTCGCACGACCTAATAGTAGGTCGCAGAACCTGTTAAAAGATTTCAGCGGGTTTAAGTAGGTCGCACAACCTACTATACAGGTTGCACGGCCTGTTCTGGGTTCACAAGTAGGTCGCACGACCTACTTTTCAGCACATAATATTTAAAAACGTTCGGGGGCTTTTTGTAATAACTTGTAACTTGCTCTAAACATTATGGGAACGTATTAGATCATGTTAGGGCACGTTTTTGAGGCATCTATCACGTACGAAACACATATTGGAGAGCTAGGAGTTGCCATTGAAGCTTGGGAGCTATTGGATTCTTCGTTTGATTCCTAAACTCTTCTTTTCTTTTGTTTTTGCTATTCTTATCATGAATCTTTGTGTTTTGTGTAGGGTTTTGATTCATGGATCGCACAACGGAAGCATAATCAAACATAAAACCATGAAAAACTCTCCAAGGATCACAAGTCAAGATGCATAACGATGGTAAAAGTTAGAAATCATAAACACACCTTTGGGTTCTCCTTGATGACTTCAAACGCGAATAATGTCACGTTATCTATAATTGATCCACGCCTAGAGTTGATCCTAGATCTCCCAAACTCCTTGGTGCTAGCCCGGAATAGGAAGAGGAAGAAGAAATCACGCAAAACGAGACCCAAAAGAGGGTCTCGGCCTCTTTTGGCCGACGGGGACGAGGGCGGCGGCAAGGGGCGGCAAGGGCCCTCCTTGTTGCTTGCTCTCTCTCCTTTTTTCTCTCCCACTCTTGTTATGTTCACTAATGAGCATAAGTTATGGGAAGGAGGGTCCTTTATATAGTCCAACAACTCCTTGTTAACTACCTAAAGGACTTATTCTAGTCCAACTAGAATTCAGTTTAGTCCCTTCCTTGCAAATTAGTCCCTACTAAGTTTCCAAGGGTTTGCAAAGTGATCCTTCTAATTAATTAATCCAATTAATTAATTCCCAAATCTAGTTCAACTCTATATAGCGTGTGACCCCATAGGTTCTATCTAGTTGGTAGCAACTATTTGCTAATATGGAGCGGTCTCTAGCAAAACATCCATTCTAGCCAACTAATAGAATAGTCATCTTGACAACCTTTGTACAAGTAATTGTCTCATCCCTTTGTCTCTATATCCGGATTGGACACGAGACATACAAGTCACACTCGTATATCCAATCCATAGTTTCTCGATCCATGGGAATAGCCTTATTCGTGCAAATAACATCAATATCCCATATTTATTTATTTGAGTCTGGCCAGACATTCTATAAGCACTATCCCTCGAGTGGCCTAGGATATTTTCTCCCGTTATGTGGGAGGGACAAATCCTCTCTACGTCCACTACGATCTCTAAGCTTGCTTCTCATTGTATCCAGTACACGCCTTTATAACTACCCAGTTACGGTGTAGCGTTTAACGCTACCAAGATCACAATGATCCACAACTAGAATATCTAGTGACTTCAAGTCTAAGGATGACAATACCATTGCACCGCGAGAAGCGCTTGTGACTCAACATAACGTGTATGTAGCCTTCTCGGAGATGGGTCAATCCATTGCAACATTCTGTAATGCACACCTATGTGTTGGATCGTGATATCTCCATATCAATCCAACCCCATACTAGTCTATAGATGATTGTCCCATTAATCAATATACTTGACTAGGGATATTTAAGATAAACAACACAATTGTAAATCTAAGGACTTCATTATATTAAATATCCAATAAATAATAAATGAATTTTCTAGCCATATACAAATTCATACTAAACTAGATTGCCTCTAGGGCATCTATTCCAACATTTTGATCATGAGTAAGCGTAGCTAACCCTCTTTATCGGGATATCTCGCAGGAAACTAAGTTTTGATCACTATGTTTGGTGATTTATGGATTTGCTCTCATGCAATTAAGCTTAATTGATGAATTTTTGTCTAGTTATGTGTATTTTATGCTTTTCATCTATCTTTTGAATGGGTAAACGTATTAATAGAATTTTGCTAGGTCATAAACGATAGAGATATCTACGCTTGTTGCCCAAAAAATTGAAATACACTCTAGCCGTATCTGGGGTTGAGAAATCTTGCTAGTTAGCTAAGAACAAAGAGTAGGCTAACGATTTTTATGCACACTTGAACTTGATTAGACTAGAGACAAAGGCTATGATAGTTGAAGTGTAGAAGTTGGTTTAGAAGTCTTCAACATATGAGTGCTCGTTTAACTAGAGAAAGAATCATGGTGATAGCAAAACGTAAATCCAACCTAGTTTGAAATTCCTAGTGATCCGTAGAGATATCCTGAATTTGTCATCTTATTGAGAAACTTCTACAAATCAATCTTTATTAATCATGAATTAATTCATCGAATTAATTGGGATTCTTGTCTTTTATTTTCCGTGGGAATTAGAAAACAAACAATTGCGCTTGACCCACATAAGGATTGAAATTATTAACTAATTTAGATAGAAGTCTCTTCGGCTCGAGAACCTGGATTTCTGAATATTATCACTACACCGACAACTGTGCACTTGCAGTTGGAGTGTGTCAAGTTTTTGGCACCGTTGCCGGGGACTTCAGATAAATTAGTTATTATTTTTCTCTTTAGGGATTTAATTTTTAAGTTTATATCTGTTACTCACCTATTTTCTGTGTTTGATTTGTGTTTTCAGGTTTGATTTACGTGGTGCATGTCCTGTTCCAGAAACGAGCCTTTGCATCCAACACTTGAAGACCCGAAATCCTTATTGCGCGCAGAGAGTAGAGGCAAGAGGAAAGAAAATTTAGTTCAGATGGACGAGCAAACTAGAGCTGAGTTTGAGAGGTTCCGCAAGGGCTTGCAAGATGCGGAAGCATCTATAGTTGCACCTATGGAAGATGCAGCAAATCGAGCAAGAGAGACTGAGGAGCTCAGAGCTCAGTTGACCGATATGCAAGCTGCAATGGCACGCTTGAATCCTCCAAATCCACAAGAACTTCCTTGTGCGGGGGTAGTTGATAGAAACAATGGAGGAGTGAATGGTGGAAATAATGGTGGTAATAGAAATAATGGGGGCAATAATCGGAACGATAATGGTCAGAATGCCGCAGAGCAAGTCAACAACGCAGAGATTGATGAGCGTCCTTTGGTGGACTACTTCAGAACACCACCGGAGGGTTACCAACCCACTATTGTCAGGCCACAAATCAATGCCGCGCATTTTGGAATACTCCAACCATTGATGAACATGGTTCGGGATGAGTGCTTATTCACTGGAGCCCCAAGTGATGATCCGCATCAACACTTGCTCAATTTCGAGCAAATTACCTCCACTATGTATGATCAGAGAGTTCCACTCGAGACGAGAAAGCTCATTCTTTTTTCCTTATCTTTATCGGGAAAAGCAAAGACATGGCTTATGGAACTTCCAGCAGGCAGGATCGCTACATGGGCAGAGTGTTGCAAGGAATTTCTCAGGAAGTATCTTCCGCCATCCAAGGTTGCTCAACGGATGGCTGATATAACAAAATTTGCGCAACAGGAAGATGATTCTCTTGGAGACACGTGGAGAAAGTTCAACCAACTTATTCGCAGATGCCGCACTCATGGAGAGCCATGGTACAAACTTCTGCACTATTTTTATACTGCCCTAGACAGAGAGATTGCAAATGAACTGGACATGATGGCGCAGGGTAATTTTATGGGCCTGGGATTACAGAGATTCCGGGATCTGCTGGATAATGTAGCAAAATGTGAGTCCACGAGATCTGAAACTCGTATAAACACAAAATCTGCTAGATAATATCTCGAATCAGATGAAACTTCCTGAGCACGTGCTTGGACTTCTGGTGCGATCTGGGTTCCTTTGATTGCGCGATCGCCCCAGTGTTGTCGCAGAACAACTCCACTGGATCCGCAATGCTAGGGACCACACCAAGTTCAGAAACAAACTTTCTGATCCAAACAGCCTCCTTTTCTGCACCATTTGCAGCAATGTACTCAGCCTCTGTTGTAGAATCAGCTACCGTCTCTTGCTTGGAACTCTTCCAGCTCACCGCTGCTCCATTCAGGCAAAACACATATCCCGACTGTGACCTAAAGTCATCTCTTTCAGTTTGGAAGCTTGCATCAGTGTAACCCCTTACACGCAACTCTTCCTCACCGCCAAATATCAAGAAAGCATCCTTAGTTCTTCTCAAGTACTTCAGGATGTTCTTGACAGCAATCCAGTGACTCTCACCCGGATTGGATTGGTATCTGCTTGTCATACTCAAGGCATACGACACATCTGGTCTAGTACATAACATGGCGTACATGATAGATCCTATGGCCGAGGCATAGGGGATTCTACTCATGCGTTCCTTCTCAATCTCATTGGAAGGACAACCACTCTTCGAAAGAGTGATTCCATGTGACATGGGCAAGAATCCCTTCTTGGAATCTTGCATGTTGAACCGCTTCAACACCTTGTCAATATATGTACTTTGACTTAGGCCTAGAAACCTCTTAGATCTATCTCTATAGATCTTTATACCGAGTATATAGGCTGCTTCCCCTAAGTCCTTCATTGAGAAACACTTTCCTAGCCAATCTTTCACAGATTGTAGCATGGGAATTTCGTTTGCAATGAGTAGTATGTCATCCACATACAAGACCAGAAGACCTACAGAGCTCCCACTAACCTTCTTGTAGACACAAGACTCATCTTCGTTTCTGATGAAGCCAAACTCTTTGACCACTTCATCAAAACGTCGATTCCAACTCCTAGAAGCTTGCTTTAATCCATAAATGGACCGTTGCAGCTTACAGACTTTGTTGGCTTGCTTTGGATCCTCAAAACCTTCCGTCTGTATCATATACACGTCCTCGAGGAGATTCCCTATAAAGGAATGCTGTTTTGACATCCATCTGCCAAATCGCATAGTCGTGGTATGCTGCAATCGCAAGTAGGATCCGGATGGATTTGGTCATTGCGACTGGTAAAAAGGTTTCATCATAGTCAATACCATGAATCTGTCTGAATCCTTTAGCCACGAATCGGCCCTTATAGGTAATCACATTACCATCCATGTCGATCTTCTTCTTGAAGACCCACTTGCACCCTATGGGCCGCGCCCCATCAGGTGGTTCCACCAAAGTCCATACTTTGTTGGTATACATGGATTCCATCTCGGATCTCATGGCTTCTAGCCACTTCTGAGAGTCTGGGCCACTCATGGCCTCCTCATAGGTAGTAGGCTCATCATTTATGAGCATCGTGTCACCGGAATCAGTTACGAGAAGTCCATACCTCTCGGGTTCCTGGCGCACTCTACTAGATCTACGAAGCTCTTGTGTTACCTGAACAGGTGGCTCCACAACTGCTTGTGGTTCCTGTTCATGTACCATAATCGGTTCAGTGATTTGTGGCTCTTGAACTTCTTCAATTTCTACATTCCTCCCACTTGCTTCTTTAGAGACAAACTCTCTTTCTAGAAACACGCCGGTCCGAGCAACAAACACTTTGTTCTCGGTTGGATTGTAGAAGTAGTAACCCTTAGTTTCCTTAGGGTACCCCACAAACTTACACTTATCCGATTTAGGCCCCAGCTTGTCTGATTGTAAACGTTTTAAATAGACATCGCAGCCCCAAATCCTCATGAACGACAGCGTGGGACGCCTCCCACTCCATATCTCATATGGTGTCTTCATGACTGATTTAGATGGAACACGGTTAATGGTGAAAGCTGCACTTAATAGAGCGTAGCCCCAAAATGATAATGGAAGATCGGTTTGACACATCATAGATCGAACCATATCCAATAGGGTTCGATTCCTCCTCTCGGACACGCCATTCCATTGTGGCGTTCCGGGTGGAGTTAGTTGGGACACGATCCCACACTCTCTAAGATAGTCGTTAAACTCTTGGCTCAAGTACTCTCCTCCACGATCCGATCGTAGAGACTTTATACTTTTGCCAAGTTGCTTCTCTACTTCATTCTTGAATTCTTTGAACACTTCAAAGGATTCGGATTTTGCCCTCATAAGGTACACAAATCCATATCTACTGTAATCATCAGTAAAAGCAATGAAGTAGACATAACCACCCCTGGCAGGCGTGGCAAATGGCCCACACACATCGGTATGTATGAGCGCCAATTGCTCACTAGTCCTCTCACCTTTCTTATTGAAAGGGGACTTTGTCATTCTTCCCAATAAACAAGCCTCACATGTATCATATGATTCAAAATCAATTGAGTCTAGTAATCCATCCTTATGGAGTCTAGATACACGTTTCTCATTTATATGGCCTAAACGACAATGCCATAAATAAGCGGGATTTAAATCATTTATTTTAATCCGCTTGGTATTGATGTTGTAGACAGGATTACTTAGATCAAGGACATAAAGTCCATTAAATAATTGCGCACTAAAATAGTGAATATTATTCAAATAAAAGGAACAACAATTGTTCTTTATTGAAATAATAAAACCATCCTTGTCCAAACAAGAAATAGAAATAATGTTTCTGCTCATAGCAGGCACAAAATAGCAATTATTTAATTCTAAAACTAATTCTGAAGGCAGAGATAGCTCGCACACGCCTATGGCCAACGCAGCAACCTTTGCTCCATTCCCAACGCGTAGATCTACCTCTCCTTTAGCCAATCTTTTACTTCTCTTTAGATCCTGCATATTTCGACAAATATGAGATCCACATCCAGTATCTAATACCCTTGATGTAGAGACAGTTAAATTGACATCTACAACAAAAATACCTGGTGGTGGTGGAATTACTATTCCAAGCCTCTTGTCCTCCAGATATTTTGCGCAGTTCCTCCTCCAGTGTCCAGGCTGACTGCAGTAGTGACACTCACCTTTAGTCACGGCCTTGGCAATGCCACCAACAGGCTTAAGGGCAGGTTCCTTGGACTTGGCAACTGACTTGCCTTTGCCCTTGGAGGAAGAGGCAAACCTTTTGCCCTTTCCTTTCTGTACCATCATAATGGCCTTGCCCTTACCCTTGTTGATGCTCTGTTCAGCCGTCCTCAACATGTTGAGCAAATCTGGCAGTGGTTTGACGATCTCGTTCATGTTATAGTTCATAATGAACTGTCCATAACTCTCGGGCAACGATTGCAACACGAGATCGGTTGCCAACTCTTGGCCGACCGGGAACCCTAGTCGGGCGAGATTCTCCAAGTACCCGATCATTCGGAGTACATGGGGTCCCACCGGGTTCCCTTCTGCCAGATGACATTTGAACAGTGCCTTTGAGACCTCATACCTCTCTACCCTCGCCTGCTCTTGGAAGAGCTGCTTTAGATGTTCGATCATATCGACAGCATTCATGTTTTTGTGTTGCTTCTGAAGCTCAGAAGTCATGGTGCAAAGCATTAGGAAGGCCGCATCATTAGCGTCATCAACACGCTTTTGATACGCCTTTAAGGCAGCAGGTGTTTGGTTCTCTGGACCTTCTGGAACATGCTCCTCTATTGCGTACAGTTTCTTCTCTTGCTTGAGAACAATTCTCAAGTTTCTGTACCAATCAAGAAAGTTGGTTCCAGAGAGCTTGTCCTTCTCAAGGACAGATCGTAGGGAATGTTGTGAACTCGATGAGTTGTTTGCCATTTGGAATTCTACAAAAAGGAAAATACGCAAGTTTTAGTATTTGTGAATTTTTGACTATATTTAATAATGGCTAGTTTATTAAATATAGCTCCCACTATTTTTCTACGGATTAATAACCCTCAAGATATTAAAGCGGAAAATATCCTTATATTTTCTAGTGGGCCAAGATCCATCTTTCATCTCCTTATGAGCTTGCTTTGGCAAGTCACCCATAATTTGACTACTTTAGGTAGGAACAATTCCAATTGCATCCCATATGCAACTCTTGGTTCAATCGGGCAAATAACTCCTTATTTATCCATCCATATGGATAATCCGAATTGGTTGCCTCTAGGTTTCTTAATCAAATTAATAGCCTAGTTGTGTTCAACCTCTTATCTAAACAATTGCACATTGTTACGTGCCATCGCATTCCATCATTATGAACCAAGTCGCCATGCTTTGGCACGCACGAGCTTGATAAATCATGATGATAATGAGTGTTTAAATAACGAGAAGGCAAGAACACAATATTTGAATTTTGAGGGATTTTTTTAATTCAATTTTAATTGTTTTGTTGATCAATATCAACTAATCTATCTATTTGAGTTTGGGCACAACTCAAAATAATAGATCCGGGTTGTCTAATTATCTTATTATCCTAATTGCATGCATCATCAATACACCAACCACACAAATAATAAGACAATAAATAAACAACCACAAAACATAAATTAAACGTGATGTGGATATGGCCTTTTCTAGACTAAGATAATTCCAAGCTAATGTAATTATCTATGAACCCTAAAGCAAACACATCTCCATGCGTCTTGATCTTTTAGTCCATCCTTCATAGTCTTGTGGAATGCTCCATGCTCCATGCTCCATCTTTTGTGGCTTCTTTGGCTTTGGGCTTCTTTTCTTCAATCTTGGCTAACAATCTACTTTATCTAGCACTAGCTAATATCTATACTAAATAAAATAAATCTCACAAGTTGAGAAAAAATGGCACGCAGGCCATAAAACCCTAATTAATTATTACAATTAATTGATCAGCTCGCAGGCCGTAAAAAACAAACCACAAAATTAAACATCCACATCAAACCACATCCTAAGGCCATATCCAATCACCATGCAATTTGCACATAAACAGTTAAAATCCAATTTTAACGCGCTTGGTCAATTTTAATTGATTTTAGGATTTCTAAGGTTAAAACGGTCCATGGGCCCAACAATCAAATTTCACGGGCCCAACAAAGTGAACCACAAGGCCCTAGGGCCGGCCCGGCCCAAAACCCACAAGCTAGGCCCGCGGGTTAGGGCTGCCCGGCCCCTTAGGGCGGCCTAGCTTGGGCGGCAAGCAAGGGGGGCGGTCCCTAGGGGGGCCGAACCTCCTTGAGGGAGTTGTTTCCAAAACAACTCCCTTGCTTGGTGCCCAAGTTTGGTTGTTTCCTTGTTTTGGGAGAACTCCTTCTTCCCCAAGGATGCCCAAACCCTAAATCTAAGATCCTAAAATTTCTCAAACTCACCAATTCATGCATCCAATGCAAAAATTGGATCTTGTTATAGTTAATTATTGTCAAATTGCATCCCATGCTTGATTTGTCTTGTTTTACGCGATAAACAATCAAATTAAGGTGTAAAACAACTAAAAGCGTAACACATAAACCACGTTTATGTTCTACGACCTGTGGCTCTGATACCACTGTAGGGTTTTGATTCATGGATCGCACAACGGAAGCATAATCAAACATAAAACCATGCAAAACCCTCCAAGGATCACAAGTCAAGATGCATAACGATGGTAAAGGTTAGAAATCATAAACACACCTTTGGGTTCTCCTTGATGACTTCAAATGCGAATAATGTCACGTTCTCTATAGTTGATCCACGCCTAGAGTTGATCCTAGATCTCCCAAACTCCTTGGTGCTAGCCCGGAATAGGAAGAGGAAGAAGAAATCACGCAAAACGAGACCCAAAAGAGGGTCTCGGCCTCTTTTGGCCGACGGGGACGAGGGCGGCGGCAAGGGGCGGCGTCGGGCCCTCCTTGTTGCTTGCTCTCTCTCCTTTTTTCTCTTCCACTCTTGTTATGTTCACTAATGAGCATAAGTTATGGGAAGGAAGGAAGGAGGGTCCTTTATATAGTCCAACAACTCCTTGTTAACTACCTAAAGGACTTATTCTAGTCCACTAGAATTCAATTTAGTCCCTTCCTTGCAAATTAGTCCCTACTAAGTTTGCAAGGGTTTGCAAAGTGATCCTTCTAATTAATTAATCCAATTAATTAATTCCCAAATCTAGTTCAACTCTATATAGCGTGTGACCCCATAGGTTCTATCTAGTTGGTAGCAACTATTTGCTAATATGGAGCGGTCTCTAAAAAAACATCCATTCTAGCCAACTAATAGAATAATCATCTTGACAACCTTTGTACAAGTAATTGTCTCATCCCTTTGACTCTATATCCGGATTGGACACGAGACATACAAGTCACACTCGTATATCCAATCCATAGTTTCTCGATCCATGGGAATAGCCTTATTCGTGCAAATAACATCAATATCCCATATTGATTTATTTGAGTCTGGCCAGACATTCTATAAGCACTATCCCTCGAGTGGCCTAGGATATTTGCTCCCGTTATGTGGGAGGGACAAATCCTCTCTACGTCCACTACGATTTCTAAGCTTGATTCTCATTGTATCCAGTACACACCTTTATAATTACCCAGTTACGGTGTAGCGTTTAACGCTACCAAGATCACAATGATCCACAACTAGAATATCTAGTGACTTCAAGTCTAAGTATGACAATACCATTGCACCGCGAGAAGCGCTTGTGACTCAACATAACGTGTATGTAGCCTTCTCGGAGATGGGTCAATCCAGTGCAACATTCCGTAATGCACACCTATGTGTTGGATCGTGATATCTCCATATCAATCCAACCCCATACTAGTCTATAGATGATTGTCCCATTAATCATTATACTTGAATAGGGATATTTAAGATAAACAACACAATTGTAAATCTAAGGACTTCATTATATTAAATATCCAATAAATAATAAATGAATTTTCTAGCCATATACAAATTCATACTAAACTAGATTGCCTCTAGGGCATCTATTCCAACATTTTGATCATGAGTAAGCGTAGCTAAACCTCTTTATCGGTATATCTCGCAGGAAACTAGGTTTTGATCACTATGTTTGGTGATTTATGGATTTGCTCTCATGCAATTAAGCTTAATTGATGAATTTTTGTCTAGTTATGTGTATTTTATGCTTTTCATCTATCTTTTGAATGGGTAGACGTATTAATAGAATTGTGCTAGGTCATAAACGATAGAGATATCTACGCTTGTTGCCCCGAAAATTGAAATACACTCTAGCCGTATCTAGGGTTGAGAAATCTTGCTAGTTAGCTAAGAACAAAGAGTAGGCTAACGATTTTTATGCACACTTGAACTTGATTAGACTAGAGACAAAGACTATGATAGTTTAAGTGTAGAAGTTGGTTTAGAAATCTTCAGCATATGAGTGCTCGTTTAACTAGAGAAAGAATCATGGTGATAGCAAAACGTAAATCCAACCTAGTTTGAAATTCCTAGTGATCCGTAGAGATATCTTGAATTTGTCATCTTATTGAGAAACTTCTACAAATCAATCTTTATTAATCATGAATTAATTCATCGAATTAATTGGGATTCTTGTCTTTTATTTTCCGTGGGAATTAGAAAACAAACAATTGCGCTTGACCCACATAAGGATTGAAATTTTTAACTAATTTAGATAGAAGTCTCTTCGGCTCGAGAACCCGGATTTCTGAATATTATCACTACACCGACAACTCTGCACTTGCAGTTGGAGCGTGTCAAGTTTTTGGCACCGTTGCCGGGGACTTCAGATAAATTAGTTATTATTTTTCTCTTTAGGGATTTAGTTTTTAAGTTTATATCTGTTACTCACCTATTTTCTGTGTTTGATTTGTGTTTTCAGGTTTGATTTACGTGGTGCATGTCCTGTTCCAGAAACGAGCCTTTGCATCCAACACTTGAAGACCCGAAATCCTTATTGCGCGCAGAGAGTAGAGGCAAGTGGAAAGAAAATTCAGTTCAGATGGACGAGCAAACTAGAGCTGAGTTTGAGAGGTTCCGCAAGGGCTTGCAAGATGCGGAAGCATCCATAGTTGCACCTATGGAAGATGCAGCAAATCGAGCAAGAGAGACTGAGGAGCTCAGAGCTCAGTTGACCGAGATGCAAGCTGCAATGGCACGCTTGAATCCTCCAAATCCACAAGAACTTCCTGGTGCGGGGGTAGTTGATAGAAACAATGGAGGAGTGAATGGTGGAAATAATGGTGGTAATAGAAATAATGGGGGAAATAATCGGAACGATAATGGTCAGAATGACGCAGAGATTGATGAGCGTCCTTTGGTGGACTACTTCAGAATACCACCGGAGGGTTACCAACCCACTATTGTCAGGCCACAAATCAATGCCGCGCATTTTGGAATACGCCAACCATTGATGAACATGGTTCGGGATGAGTTCTTATTCACTGGAGCCCCAAGTGATGATCCGCATCAACACTTGCTCAATTTCGAGCAAATTACCTCCACTATGTATGATCAGAGAGTTCCACTCGAGACGAGAAAGCTCATTCTTTTTTCCTTATCTTTATCGGGAAAAGCAAAGGCATGGCTTATGGAAATTCCAGCAGGTAGGATCGCTACATGGGCAGAGTGTTGCAAGGAATTTCTCAGGAAGTATCTTCCGCCATCCAAGGTTGCTCAACGGATGGCTGATATAACAAAATTTGCGCAACAGGAAGATGATTCTCTGGGAGACACGTGGAGAAAGTTCAACCAACTTATTCGCAGATGCCGCACTCATGGAGAGCCATGGTACAAACTTCTGCACTATTTTTATACTGCCCTAGACAGAGAGACTGCAAATGAACTGGACATGATGGCTCAGGGTAATTTTATGGGCCTGGGATTACAGAGATTCCGGGATCTGCTGGATAATGTAGCAAAATGTGAGTCCACGAGATCTGAAACTCGTAGAAACACAAAATCAGATAGGGCATTGGTTAGTAAGATCGAGTCAACGGTGGAAAAAAATTTGGAACATCAGATGGCAGTGATGATTTCTGCCTTCAGTAATATGAATCCATCAGCACAGGTGAAATCAGTGGGAGAGATGGTAGCAGATGCAAATCAGGGATATGTAGATGGTATTGAAGATGTGAACTACATCGGTCAACCAAGACAGCAGTGGCCCAACACTTATCATCCGAATAACCGCAATCACCCCAACTTCAGCTATGCCAATCCAAACAGTGGATTATATGCGCCGGGTCAAAGGCCAAGTGTTCCATACCAAGCTCAAAGACAATGTCCTCATCAGCGTGCTCCACAATCAGAAGAACAAGATACAAACGGATTGTTGAGGAAACTGTTAGCCAGTAATGACAAAATTGAGAGCAAGATTGTCCCTATGAAAGCCACAATGAAAAGCCATGAAACGCAGATTGGGCAGATTGCCAATCAAAACACTAGACTTCCACCTTGTATAGTACCTTCTAACACAATCACTCCACCTGATCAATTGAAGGCTATCACTACTCGCAGTGGGACCACCACGAAGAATCCTCCATATCCTACCCATGCGCGAGCTGAGGCGACTAAGGCCACTAGAAAGGCTTTGGATGGGATTCTCGTGCCTACTGTGATTCCCTAATCAAAGGACATGGTAAGGAAGTCGGATGAGAAGCAGAAGCCTAAGGAAGAATATAGCATGCATGTACCATACCCTCAAAGGTTGAAGAGTCAAGAGGATGCGAAGCACTTCAAGAAGTTTGTGGATATCTTCAAGAAGCTGCACATTAATATCCCTTTTGCGGAGGCCATTTCGCAAATTCCCAAATATGCTAAATTTCTCAAGGATCTCCTCTCTAATAGGAGGCGTATCGATGATTTTGGAACAGTGACTCTGAATGTGGAGTGTAGCTCCGTTGTGCAAAAGGCGTAACCAAAGAAGATGAAAGATCCGGGCGGTTTCATCATTCCTGTGACATTGGGAGATGCTTTTCATGGGAGGGCATTATGTGATCTTGGTGCAAGTACCAATTTGATGCCCACATCGGTTTTTGAGCAGCTTAGTGTGGGAGACCCTAAGCCTACTAGGATGTGCTTGCAGATGGCTGATCGCACCTTAAAACGCCCAAGGGGTGTTTTGGAGGATGTATTAGTGAGAGTTGAAGGAGTCATCTTCCCAGCTGATTTTGTGATCCTAGACATGGAGGCCGACAACGATGTCCCCCTTATTTTGGGCCGCCCATTCCTGGCCACAAGGAGGACTATCATTGATGTGGCCAATGGAGAGCTGACTATGTGGATCAACGATGTAAAGGTGGCATTCCATGTATTTGAGGCTATGAAGTTTCCCGCGTATGCGGTGAGCGAGCAGTGCTTTGGCGTGGAGGCATACATGTCGGACGATGAGGAAGACATTTTATTAGAGCAACTATATGAGGAACTTGCTCTACTTGACTCCAGCGAGAAAGAGGAAGCCTTGGATGTTCATTGGCGCCAGCCCCTACCCCACTTTAATGAGGGAAGCAAGAAGATTCTTACTCCTTCTCTAATTACTGCTCATGTTTTAGAATTAAAGCCTTTACCTGTTCATATGAAATATTTGTACTTGGGAGCTAATGAGACTTTACCTGTGATTGTGTCTGCATGTTTGGACAGGGAACAGGAGGAGTAGCTTCACACGGTATTACAGGAGAGAAATGCAGCTATGGGATGGACCATAGCAGATATCAAGGGGATCAGCCCAACAGTTTGCCATCACAAGATTCGGCTCATGGAATATAAGAAGTCGGTAGTTCAGTTTTAGCGCCGCCTCAATCCTCACATGCAGGAGGTGTTGAAGAAAGAGGTTCTTAAATGGTTGGAAGCGGGCATCATTTATCCGATTTTCTGACAGCACATGGACTAGCTCGGTGCATTGTGTCCCTGAAAAGGGAGGTATAACTGTAGTGGAAGGGGAAAAAGGTGATCAAATTGCCACTCGTACTGTTACTGGGTGGAGAGTTTGCATTGATTACCGCAAGCTCAATGATGCCACTTTGAAGGATCATTTTCCACTACCATTCGTTGATCATATGCTTGATAGGCTGCCGCGTCATTCTCACTATTGCTTTTTGGATGGGTACTCAGGGTACAACCAGATTGCAATTGAGCCAGCAGACCTGGAGAAGACGACATTCACTTGTCCCTATTGGACCTTTTCTTTTAGACGAATGCCTTTTGGGTTATGCAACACATCTGCTACGTTTCAGAGGTGTATGATGTCGATCTTCTCACACACGATGGAGCGGAACTTCGAAGTATTCATGGACGAATTCTCATTGTATGGTGATGGGTTCGAAGATTGCTTGCAACAATTGGCCCGTGTTCTGGATAGATGCATTGACACTAACCTAGTGCTCAAGTGGGAGAAGTGTCACTTCATGGTTATAGAGGGTACTGTTTTAGGGCATAAGTTCTCCAGCAAAGGTTTAGAGGTGGGTAGAGCCAAGATCGAGGTGATTGAGAAGCTTCCTTACCCTACCTCTGTCAAAGGGGTAAGGAGTGTCTTGGGACATGCAGGGTTTTATCGGCGCTTCATTAAAGACTTCTCGAAGATCATGAAGCCTTTGTCTGGATTGCTTGAGAAGGATGCAGTCTTTGAATTTAATGTGGAGTGCAAGTCGGCTTTTGATTTGCTCAAGAATAAGCTGATTAGCGCGCCTATCATCACCACACCAGACTAGACCCTACCATTTGATCTCATGTGTGATGCTAGTGACTATGCGGTAGGAGCAGTTCTAGGACAGCGGAAAGATAAGGTATGCCAGTCGAACTCTTAACGACGCACAGTTTTATTACGCTACCATGGAGAAAGAGATGTTGGCTATCATATTTGCGTTGGACAAGTTTCGTCCATATCTTGTGGTTCTCAGTTGACGATTTTCACGGACCATGCAGCTCTAAAATATCTTCTCACAAAGAAGGACGCCAAGCCAATGATTGATTCGATGGGTTTTATTGATGCAAGAGTTCGATGTGGTAATCAAAGATAAAAAGGGGGTAAGAATGTTGTTGCGGACCATTTGTCACGGCTGGAGAATGATAAGCAAGAAATTTTGCCTATTCGAGAGGACTTTCCAGATGAGCAACTTATGGTTGTGGTTACAACTGTGCCTTGGTTTGCTGACTTGGCAAATTTCAAGGAACTCAACATTGTGCCCAAGGACATGAATTACCACTAGAGGAAGAAATTCTTTGCAGACGCACGACAATACTTCTGGGATGATCCTTATCTGTTCAATCTGGGAGCAGATAATGTATTGCGGAGGTGTGTTGCGGAGCCGAACACGTTAGAGATCCTCAGACACTGCCACGAGTTGAACTGTGGGGGACATTCTGGAAAATCATGCACAGTTTCTAAAGTACTTCAGAGTGGTTTCTTTTGGCCAACTTTGCATAAAGACGCCCATCTATTTGTGCAGTAGTGTGACCGGTGTCAGATAACAAGTAATATTTCTAACCGAAATGAGATTCCTCAAAATTTCGTGTTAGAAGTAGAACCGTTTGATGTGTGGGCATTGACTTTATGGGGCCATTTCCCCCCTCACTTGGAAATATCTATATACTTCTTGCTGTGGATTATGTGACCAAGTAGGTAGAGGCGGTGGCATGCCCGAAAAATGATGGTGCTGCAGTTGAGAGATTCTTGTGCAAGAATATCTTCACGCGATTTAGGAAACCTAGAGAGATTATCAGCGATGAGGGATCTCACTTTGTTAACAAGCTCTTTGCCAATGTGTTCAGCAAGTATGGAGTGAAAACGCACAAGATATCATTGGCTTACCATCAACAATCAAATGGGCAAGCTGAGGTGTCCAACCGGGAGATCAAGGGAATTTTAGAGAAGATATTCAATCCGGGACGCCAAGACTGGTCCCTACACTTGGATGACAGTTTATGGGCATATCGTACAGCGTACAAAACCCCTTTAGGCATGTCTCCCTACCAGCTTGTATTTTGGAAGTCATGCCATCTCTCGGTGGAACTTGAGTACAAAACGTTCAGGGCGCTAAAGAAATTGAACAAGGACGCCAAGCTCTCTGGTGAGCAAAGGAAGTAGACAGTCTGGAGTTAGAAGAATTCAGACTGATTGGCATATCAAAGTGCCAAGATTTACAAGGAGCGGACAAAACAATGGCACGACAAGCACATCATACCGCGGGACTTCAAGGTGGGACAAAAGGTATTGATCTTTAATGCACATTTGAAACTCTTTCCAGGCATGTTGAAGTCGAGGGGGAGTGTTCCGTTCACAATCAAAAAGGTTTACCCACGGGGATTGCTTAAGGTAGAAGCTGAGAGTATGGACCGATTCAAGGTGAATGGACAGCGAGCAAAGCTATATGTGGACGGGAAATTCATTAGGGTGATTGAGCGCCTCAAAGCAATTCCCGATATCTGAGCTCCTTTGAGGTAACTGGGTCGGGCCGTCGACCTTAAATTACAAGCGCTTGTTGGGATGCAACGCAACCTATTTACTGGTTTAGTATAGTTTTTCAATCCTGTTTTGTTATTTTATTTTGATGATTTATTTGAGAGGTGCGAGAGAGTGTATTTAATGTTTATAATGAGAATGTGCAGGATTCCTAGGTGAAAGGCCTATCCCGGATCCCCCTTCTTGATGCGCATGGAGAAAAATTTCACAAAAATCAGGAAAAAGCAGCTAAAATGTGTATCGGGATCCGGAATGAAGAATTGGGTTAAGAATGCTGTACCAACACGCACTCAACACCCGCACCTGGGGGGAGGTGAGTATCCGGACTCCCCCTCTTGATGCAAGCAAAGAATGCAGTGCGAAACTGAGAAAGCTGACACATTGGCACGGATTACGATGATTTTTTTTGCAAACAAGACTGTGATCTGAATTGAAGAGTGCCATTGTGTGGGGGTTGTCGAGAGCTTTCCGTTGATAGGTGGATCGCATGCATCGGAGTCCGGACGCGAGAGTTATGGCCATTTGGATGTTTTCATGAAGAAAAAGCAACGAAAAGCATCCGGAATAGCCAAACGGGCCTTTGGAAGAGCAAATTTGAGGAATAAAGAATTCCCCGGACATTGGGAATTTTTAATAGTAAAAATGGAGTCTCGAGGTCGAGGAGATCCATGAAAAAGCAAAGGAACGGTACATAAAGGCGAAAAAGGATGTTTTTGTGAAGAAAAAGTGATAAAAAGCATCCGCAAATGGCAAAATCATGGGCTACGGGTTGAGATGGTGAAAAGGCATATTGGAGCCCAGGTGTGGGGGTGAAATTCCATGTTTGAGCTTATCGGGAGCTATTACGAGCTCAAAATACTAGAGAAAGTATGCCGGAGAAAGAATTTTTTTTTGCAGGGACAAAACTTGGTCGCACGACCTAGTCACTAGGTCGCACGACCTAGTTAGTGAAAACAATTAGTTTCACTAGGTCGCATGACCTAGTAACTAGGTCGCACGACTTAATGTCATGGGAGTTCATTTTGGTCCAAAAAGGTGGTCTTGGCTCAATATCTTGAAACCTAGGGGGAGCCGAGTGCGCAATTGGAATTTTTAGTAAAATCTATACTCCTCCCTCTCTACCCATCGGGTAAACACAGAAGAGCACCTCCATCAAAACCAGACGCAATCTCCGAACGCCATCTCCGATCGCCATCTCCGACCCCCCTCCTCTCCTCCACGCCACCGCAGCACCGCCGGCCGCCGTCCTTGGCCTCTAAAACACGGCGCCGTCCTCCCTCCTTCACCCAGAACCACGAGCAAAAAAAAACCGACGGCTAATCTCCCTTCTCCTCCACCATCCCCGACCACCAACCACAATCGGACCACCACCAGCACCACCACCACCAGCGCAACCACCACCCCATCATGGGAGTGATTGGTGACGAACTTTGAGAAGAAGCAAAGCTTGGGTTTCGAGAGAAAATCTGAAATTCTTGAAAGTTGAAGCCAAATTTGGGAAATTCTTCATTGGGGTTTTGACGCGGACACCGCAAGGATCAAAAGGCACTAATTGATTGCAACATTTGAAGAAAGAATTTTCCGACGACCAAATCGGTCCTTCTTGTCGGAAGAATCTGAATTTTTGTGCCTGCATGACTAGCTCCGGGCACGTAGGTACATACTAATCCCTCTCCATTTAATTTAATCGAGTCTTAGGCACATTGAGTAAAAGTCCAATTTTTATTGTTGTCGCTTAGTTGCGGCGTTTGGGGGCGATTGACTAGTGTCCTAGGACTTATTTGTTAATTGCGTAACAGTTTCTTTTCCGTACACACATCCTGACACTGGGCACGTAGCTTAATTATTTTTGTCAATTTAATTGTCAATTTGTGCTACCTTCTTGTGCCATGTCGAGTCAGAAAGATAAGGGAAAGGCCGTAGCTAAAGGAAAGGGGGTAGCTACGGGTCAGAATATAACCGGGGGGAAAAGGAAGAAACAAAAAGTAGTCGTCAATAGTGATGACAAATATATCCTTGAGGGAGAAGTGAGAGAGACGGGGGACGCGGGTGGTAACCTAGCTGAGAGTTCTACCATTTGGGTTGTCGAGAGCATGGTTTCACCTGACTCCCCGGAGCCTGATGAGTTAGCAGGGGCAGAGACTGATAGAGTTCCATTAGCAAGGGACGCGAGAGCGTCTAGTCCTAGGGACCTTGACCCTGCGATAGGAGCGTTTTGTGACTATCGGTTTGTCAACCGTCTAGCGCTTACTAGGTACGCCAAGTGGGAGGGGAGTGTGTTCAAGGGGGCAAATGTAGAAAAGCATTTCTGATAGCACCTTTTAGGGTCTTTAATTCTTTAGCATTTACCACATGATAATATGTACTTGGAGAGTGTTTTGAGGCCAATGTTAGATATTATAGGTCGTTTTATCACTTGTTGCTACCATGTGCTATATTGTTAGTCCGGGCATTTTCCATGCATATTTTATTGTTATTTGTCAAATATAATCACTTGGTATGTTTGTTCATGTTGTTTTGGCAGGGACGGATGCTAATCGGTTGATAGGAGGCATGGAACGAACTTCGGAAACAATGGGAGCTCAAGTGGAGTCAATAGAAGCCGAATTGGAGGAGCTTGGATGACCAGTCTGAAGTATTTTGAGAATATCCGGAGTTTTACGACTCATTTTGGGGTTAGACCAGTTCCATATTAAATTAGACTCAGAGAGCTTTCCATCGATAGGTCATGGAGCTAAATCGGAGTTCGGACGAAGAAGATATAGCGTTTTAAAGTCAGGAGAAGATTTCAGGGTGCTTTTGTGCAATTACTGAAGACTTCTGCGGGTTATGATTCAAGGACGACCTAGGGACGAAAATATTCATCAATCACGCATCCAGAGAGCCAAGAAGAAGGGGTAGAGCAAGGAGACTTCATTGGGCGATCTCAACCAAGGAAGAGAGCTCGGATTGCGCCAATCCTCACGATTTCTAGCGTTTGATATATTTTTCTCTTTACTTTCTTGTATGAACTATTCAATAACCATGTTAACTTGTGTTATGAGTAGCTAAACTCATACCTAAGCATCTATGGAGAGCCTAGGGTTTATGTTTTGATGATATTTTCCGGATTTTGGATGATCTTTCATGCTAGTATTATGGTTTAATGGGGATTGTTTTGGTTTTCATCATGTTGAGTTCTTTCATTAACAAGTTAGGTTTAAGATGTGTGATGTGAATTGTCTATTTCTTCATTCAATCATGAACTAGGCTTAATGATGATATTGGTAGCCTAAATAACTTGTTTATTATGCTTAATTCTTAGTACGTAGGAGTCATGACCCGAAATTACTACGTAACTAGTGAGTGTGTGAAAACAACTCTTCCCTAGTTGGGATGTGTAAACAAGATCATTCTTAATTGACTAGACTGAGAGGTTAGTTAGATAGGAATGCTATATGAGGGTAAATTCAGTAGGAAGTGATGAGTTGCTCGTGAACGGTGGTCTGAGAGGACATTATTCCTTGCAATATTGTTGGTCTGCTAGAACACATAGGTAGTATACTTGGCCTCATAGGGACAAATGGTTACCTTTGTGTAGAACGACATCAGACCGATAGGTAACTCTCAACACCATTACCACGCATAGGTTACTAAAAGTCATTGTGTTAGAACATGGAATTCGGAATTGTCAAAACTACCCTAGGTGATCTATAGATTGCCTAGCTTTCTCTTTTCTGATTTACATCAAATCATTTTCTTCCTGTTATTTCATTACCATTGCTAGTCACTTGTTTGAGGGTGACAACACTTCTAACTACAATCATTTTTACCGGTTACTTAGGTGAATTGAGTTTAATTGCTAATCTAGAGCATATAGTAAACACCTTCCCTTGGGATGATAATTCGGAGACCAAAATACTCCACTTTATTACTTGACCGTATACTTGCATAGCAACGCGTTGTAATCGCGCGTCAAGTTTTTGGCGCCGTTGCCGAGGAAGGCATTGGTTACTATTCTAGTTTAGCAATTACTTTAATTTACCTATTTCTTTTTGTTTATTATCTCTGTGATTTCTGATTGAATTATGTTTCAGGTTCTCAGTGTATGCACCGGAACTCTAGAGACCTTGTGCCCCGATTTGAAGACCCAGAACAAGTATTCAGAACTCCGAGAAAAGATCCAAGACAGCTCGCAATGGGTGAGCAATTGACTAACGCTCAACTGAACCAGAAGTTTACTGAACTTCATGAGAAACTTGATGAGCAACAGAACCAAATGCCCTACAAAAAATCAGGGCAAGCATTAGTTGAAAAGTTTCAGTTAACTCAAATAGGACACAAGCCAGCGATTGTAGTGCCAACCATTCAGGCTGAGCACTTCGATTTGAAGCCTGCCACCATCACGGCGGTGTAGAACCAGTTTCATTACTATGGGAACAGGGATGAAGACCCAAATGACTTCATTGGGAAGTTTGAAGCCTACATCAAGACGGTGAAGTGCAAGAATGTGACCCCAGAGACATTGAAGATGATTTTTTTTACTTACTGTCTGAAGGGAGCGGCAGAGACATGGCTTAATTCCAGGGAGCCATAATCGATCACCACATGGGAGCAATGTGTTGACGAGTTCATGAGCAAATTCTACCCCGCGCAGTGCGTCATTGGATTACAGGCAGAGATTCTTGGTTTTCAGCAGCATGCTGATGAGACAGTTGTAGAAGCATGGGACCGTTTCATGAGAACGATACGCAAGTGTCCGAATCATAACTGTTGCGACTACAAGATCCTCCAAGTCTTGTATCACTACTTGGAGCGTCCATACCAGGATCTATAGAACAGGGAAGAAGGAGGTAACTTTCTTTACAGGGTTGACAAGGATGGAGCATATGCTTTGATGAAGCAAATAGAGAAACAGGATGCTCAATTATATGACTCTAGGAGGTTTTCCAAGTTTCCTGAGCCAAATATGATGATTGGAATGATAGGATTACAAAGATGGTTTCAGATATGGCAAATCATGTGTCTGTAGTGGAGGAGCCATATTTTGATGCAGCTTTGACTAAAGCTGCTAATGAGGATGTTAGCTATGTGAGGGTCCAGGGACACACAACTGGAATACGGGAAACTACAGGCCAGGGACGAGAGATCATCCAAGATTCAGGTATGGAGATCAGGCTGGAGCTTCATATGCACCCGGTTTTTAGCATAGGCCAGCTGTTCAGGCGCCACCACCACCACCAGCTGTAGGGCAGAACGCTGAGATGACAGATCTCAAGAACATGATATAAAAGATGGGCAGGAATGTGAATACTTTCACGTCTCAGGTGGAGAAACTGACTGCAGATTTGCATATCACCAAGACCTCACTTCGTAACCTGGAAGTGCAGGTGGGACAAATTGCTACCCAGCTCTCAACTAGAGCCCCAGGGTCCTTTCCATCTGACACGGAGAATGTGCGCCAGGTGAACGCCATTACCACTCGTAGCGGGATTGTTCTTGATGATCCCTCATATCCGAGCCACGCCAGAGCTGAAGCTTCGAAAGGTAGGGAGCATGAGGTCTTTGACAAGACCACTGTCATGATCCCCCAATCAAAGGGCGTGACTCATCATGTTGATGATGAGGTAACACCACCACCACCCTCTTTATCTAGGAGTCTCCCATATCCGCTTCTGACAAGAAAGAAGAAAGATGACTCTGAGGAGTACAAGCGATTCTTATCGATTTTCTCAAAGTTTCATATCAATGTTCCATTGATTGAGGCAGTCAAGATGATACCTAAATAAGCCAAATATATGAAGGATGCAATTTCAGGAAAGAGGGCTATGCCGGACTTTGAGACAGTAGACGTGACTGAGCAGGTTAGCTCATGTGTGATGCATGTTTTGCCTAAAAAACAGAAGGATCCAGGAAGCTTTGTGATAGAAGCTAATTTGGGAGGAGCTTATACGGGTAAGGCCCGATGTGATTTGGGGACTAGTGTCAACTTAATGCCACTTTCAGTCTTTCAGAAGCTGGTAGTAGAAGTTCGTTCCACATGGATCAACCTTCACTTTGCGGACAAGTCTTGCAAGAGAGCCTTTGGCGTAGTGGAGGACGTATTGGTAAAGGTAGGGAATTCTATTATCCCTGAAAATTTTGTGATTCTTGAGATACCTGTGGGAGATGTTCCGATCATTCTTGGTAGGCCCTTACTAGCTACCGGTCGGACTCTTATTGATGTTGAAATGGAGAATTAATCATGAGGATCAATAATGCGTGGGAAACCTTCCGGGTTTCTAAGACGACTCCACAACAGCCTCAAGAGAAGACTCAGATGCCAGTGGCCGTGCAATCAGTGCACAAGAGTTCTGAGGTGGTTCTTGATGAGCCACCAATTCCAAAAGACAAAGTTCATCGTGTTGTGTTGAGCATCCAGCAGAGGAAGCTGGAAGAGATGGCACGGGTGCCAAGCCACCTGTGTAGGGGCTATGAGGTAACCGGGTCGGGCCGTCGACCTTATATTACAAGCGCTGATTGAGAGGCAACCCAATGTAGTTAGTCGTCATTTAATTTTTGTATTTTATTTCTTTAGATAGTCATACTTGATTTTTGAGGGGTGAGGGAGAGTGGTTTAATATTTGCTATCAGTGTGCAGGACACAGGTACCGAAGACCCTCCGGATTTCCATTCTTGATGTATGTGTACCATTTTGCACGCAAAACGAGGAAAACAGAGCTTATCGGGAGAAAAGAACTTGATAAGGAAGATACTCGAGGTCGAGGGGTAGCAAATGAGTCATGAGGATCACGGTAGCAAGTTGGAGTATCGGGGTTGCAAACATCGGAATACGGAGGGGAGAAAGTTAAAGAGCTTGAGGAGGTGAGATTCTTGAACAAGGAGAAAATTTTTGGTAAGAAACGGAAAAATCCCTGGATTTGGGAATTTTCGGTCAAAAATGGATTCCTCGTCGAGTGTGGAGTCCAACGGTTCAAGAATCGCGCGAATCGGATACCGAATGAAGAAATTAGAGCAAAAAAAAATTGGGCGAAAGCTCTGATTTCGGCACCCATTTCGGGCCGAAATGGGAGCCGAAATCAATGCATTTCCGGCGCCCATTTTGGTTCGAAATTGGATCCGAAATCAATGGATTTCGGCCCGAAATAGAACACACAAACTGTTGTGGAAATTTCCAGTGATTCGGTGCCCCATTTCGGGCCGAAATCGGGCGGGTTGGTCCGATTTTGGGGGTGTTTTTGGTATTTTGGTGCTTGTTCAATGCTCATATCCGGCCATAAAGGGTAAAAACACCCGAAAATTAGATCAAACCCCACTTTTCTTCATCTTCATCCTCCCAATCCTTCAAGAACACCCATACATCCATACACCCAAATTTTCAAAACTCAACCAAATTAAAAAAAATTTGTTGGGTTTTGCTCCTTGCAAACCCAACAACAACATTATTTCGTGAGTTTTTGAAAGATAGGGATTTGTTTGAGTGTGCGGGAAATAAAGAGGTGAAGCTCCAAGAACAAAAATTCTCCGATTCATCAACTTGGAGGGGGATTCGGCCCTAGCTCAAGAAGAGACTTTCGACGGGGACACCGAGGAGCACAAGGAGGTAGCCTCACTTCACTTTGCTCATGTAATACCCCGTATTTTAGTTGGGGTTATTTAGTAATTTCGAAAAATATTTGAGAATTTTAAGAAATTTACATTTCAAAATTGTCCTTGACTTCTTCTTAGTTTTAAAAATATAAGTGTGTCATTTGACATCTATGATGATATATATTTTCTATTTTGGGCTTATTTTGTAGTTTTGAAAACTTGGATAATACGATAGGAAACTCATTTATTATACGTGGGAAATACTTGTAATTTTCTAAAAAAAATAGATTTTGACATTTATTTACAAAGTGGATTATTTGAAATTATTTTACAATTTTGTAATTTATGAAAATTGACTTTTATGGGTTAGCCATTAATTAGAAATTATATTTTCACCCCTCAATTTTTGGCACTTCTCATTTATACCCCTCTTGCATATGGAATTTTGTAGTTATCTTAAATTTCTTGTATTTGCATGTCAACCCTCATTCTCTTGGTAATCCAATTTCTACCCCAAATATGGTGTTGGGAGACTATTTAATTGCATTTCTTTTACCCCTTAATTTTTGGCTATCGATTATTTAGCTCCATCCATCAACTTATGAAATTGATATTTTCATCCTTTAATCTTTGACATCTCTCATTTCTATCCCCATCTAACTTGTTGGGAGATTTTAATTGATCCCTAATTCCTCACCCACCAACTTGGTCAACTCCCATTATAATATAGTTTTCATATACATACTCCATCAAACACTCCCATCTCCATCAACCCAATCACTCCCTATCTCGATCACTTCATTTTTTTACATCTTTCCTCCTAATGAACATTCATACAAGCTCTCTTCTCTCTCCCAAAACTCCATTCCCGTTTTTGGAGCTTGACCTCCACAAAACTTCATCAAAACTCAACTTTCTTGGCTCCAAATTATGGAAATCTTGAGTCCAACCTTGTTATCATCATGGAGGGGAGTTCTTTCAACATCCTACTCAAGAATTGAAGGTCAAAGCCACCTTCTTGCTCATCATCTTCTTGAATCTTGGGGTAAAGTTCTTTCTAGACTTAAATCCATGCTTGCATGTCTAACTTTACCTTTGATTAGTGACATTAGATCTTAGATTTCTTCATGTCTATCCTTGATTCTTCATTTTCATGCTTTGATCAAGAGTTTAACTCCAAAATTTTGTCTATTTCATGAAGCCCAAACTAGAACCCACATGCATGTTGTGAATGTCATCTTATTTGCATTGTTACCCAATAGGGTTTTGATCATTTGTATCAATAGCATGTAAAAGTCTTACTTAATGCCTAAAATAATGTAATTTGAGTGAAAATCAAGTTTCCATAAGTTGCATGTGTCATATAATTGATTTGATCAGGTTTTAAGTGCTCTAGGTGAAATTGCGCATTTTCACAATCTGACCAGTTTGTGAAAAACGTATATTATCTCTAAATTTTGTCTCTGTAGAATTTATACATCTTTCATATTCTGAAACTAGACTCAAAGAGGGTCATTTTGAAAGAAAATTCAACTCCATATCCTTTTTGGTTAGGGAGATATGCTCATTCTAAGTTGCATGTTTTCTGAAAATCTGTTTTTGGACAAATTTTATCATTTTTGTTAAAAATCTCATTTCCAGAAACTTATGGCACCAAATATTTCTTGTGATGAAACAAGACACATATGGGATTCATTCTGGAGAATATGAGCATTTTTCCTATTCTCCAAGTAGTAGTAATTGTTCTTCAAAGTTGAAACTTTCTTCCAAACTTATCTCTGCATTGCAGTCTTTGTTATTTTTATAACTTGAGTTTTATAATAGCTACGCATGATTTTCTTGATGTTTCTGAAAGTAGACACATATAGGTTCATCATACATTAATTTCAAGATTTTAGGAGATGATTTGATATGGTAAATATGGCTCCAAAGTCAGAGCTACAATTCTGTCCAGAATTGTAGTTTCACATTTTTTAGAAAACTTGAATTTTTGAACTTCTAGGTGTTTTGTTGGACTTATTTTGATAATTAAACATCATTATATGTGCATTAGTGACATTTAGGACTATGTTACATGTAGGTTTGCATTTTTATTATAAATGTGTAAATTGGTTATAACGAGTACGTCATACGTGTGATTGTAGACATCAACCTAGTAGGAGAGAGCGGTTGTCGTCGGAGTTCTAGGCTTAGTTTCTTGATTTTAATTGTGCTTCATCTCAGTGGTAAGTACATATGTACGACCTTTTATATCAAAATGTGCGTATGTTTTCGATGTTTCAAATGAATGCTTGTTATATGAAAAAGTATGAGAATGCATGTTTTCCACTCGAATGTTGTTAAACTATTTTATTCATCTCCTTTGAGAACTCTCGGAAGTTACTTGTAGAATGTTGATATTCTGATTCTGGTTACGTGAAAGAGAAAAAAATAAAATACCTCTAATAGACTTAGGACGATGTACAGAGTACTGTTATTAATGGGAGGCGTCAAGCGATCCTCCATTTCCTTATGGCTAAGACCACTGAAGCAATGCTTCTTATTTTTTGATAGAACGTTAATGTTCACAAATCCACCCCCGATGAGCCAAAATGTATCAAGATATTGAGGCGAAGGGGTTTATAGAGCTATAGAGTGCTACTTATACTTGTAAGGGTCACTACGGTATAGGGGTGTCGACACTTAAGGCCTTTTAGCTAATGTTGTAAGCGGGGTTGACGAATGGGCTCCCTTAACGCTCGGGTGAAATAGGGTTTGATAGACCCTAGAAGGAACCCTTAGTGATTATTTTGTGATCCCTCTGTTTACATCGATCCTGCTGGTGGCTCTTGACACGCCTCAGCTAAATTAAACTGTTGATTGAAGTCGAAATTAAAAATTGACTACTTATTAATGTTGTTTGTGGCTTTTGATATGCCCTAATCGATTGAAATGAATTGTAAATCTTGGCTACTCATGAACTACTATCGTTATCAGTTCAAATGAACTTGTTTACTCTGGATATTTTACCAACTACTCGTGGTTTCTCAATGTTATTAAATTGAGAGGTTTTTATTACTCGGTTACTTCAATTTGATCCAAACTCTCCAATATGATAGTTTTAATGTTTAAATCTTCTTATTTGTTTCAACTCATGCTTCCGTGCCACTCGTTGCTTTACATGTCGTAGTGTGTATTTACTCAGTTTTTACTGATCATTTCTTCAAAACTGCGTCGGCTTTTGCCATTTTAAAACCGCAGGTCATCACTTAAGGTGGGGGATGGGAACGCGGAACGAGACAAAGAAGTTTAGATTAAGTTAGAGTAGATCACATAGATTATTTCAAACAAATTATATTTGTAATCTTATCTTCTCAAGATTGGTGTATTTATTAAATAAAATGTAATATTCCTAACTATATTTCTACTTTTGGTTATCGATTGTCTCTTTAACCCTGAACCGAGATCCCGGGCTGTTTCAGCTGGCATCAGAGCATCGGTTCTCCAGTTAATGAGACTTTTCGATTTCCTTCAGTAGATAATTAAGAAATTGAAAATGTTTTCAAAATTTAAAATGGATTAGGATAACCCAATTTGGAAATAAGAAAGTAAACAAGCCGTCGGGGAGTTTGGGTACTTACATGTATTTCTTGTTAAACTTGTTTTGTACCTGACTTGTTGATTAAATGTTAACTGCTTATTGATATGTGATTCATGCTAAAACTACGTGCTTATTTATATGTTGGTTATCCTATGAGCATGCTTAATTGCTATATAGAAATGGTTTATCATTGTCGTATGATCCGTATCCGTGTTCCCTTTCTTGGTTATGTTATTTTGTCGACGAGAGAGTAACGACGCTTTGACTTAGAAGAACATGAGACCATTCTTTCCTACCTTTGAGCGCGACTTTTAAGATTATACTTTATTTTATCTCATTTTGAGTTAATTTCACATGGTCGTTTTGAAAATTGGATAGTTTTGACAAAAAAAAAGTATTCTTAAAAAAAAAAAAACGAGTCCAAAAAAAATGATTGGGTCCGGAGATACCAAATGCCAAGTGATATGGACCTCTTTGTTTAGCAGTCCGCTGGCGTGACTCTTAGTACGACGGTACTATGAGTTGTACCCGCTGTCTAGACTAAGTTGGAACATTAGAAACACATGCGAGTTGTGATGGAGAGACACGTTGTGTGACGACACATAGTGTTCTTTTACCCCTCGTATGCGTGGAACACTTGAGGTGATTGGTTTATCTAATCCTATACAGGTAAGACAATATTTTTCATACGGATGAGTCAAGCAAAATGACATGTTGGTTGCGATCAAATTATTTTGTGTCTAAAACTTTCGAGACTTATTTAAATGCAAAAAAAAAAAAAAAAAAAAAAAATCGATACATGTTTAAATGCTATAAAATTTTTGAATCGCTTTGTAAACGTGATAACTTGTAAGTTGGTTTATAACTCTCAAAATTTGGTGCCGACCATTTACTTGAGCTAATTTTATTTGAGTCCCTACTATTGTACGAGTGAGATGAGACGTAACCGATCGAGAGCGCGTTTCTCGTTAGTTAAGGTGTCACATGTGCATGCATTGCCTACAAGTCTCATGTGCATTAGTTGCATTCTCTTGAAATATGTTTGTAATTTTGCTCAAAAGTTTTCTTAAGCTTCGGGGACGAAGCTTCATTTTAAGGGGGATATAATGTAATACCCCGTATTTTAGTTGGGGTTATTTAGTAATTTCGAAAAATATTTGAGAATTTTAAGAAATTTACATTTCAAAATTGTCCTTGACTTCTTCTTAGTTTTAAAAATATAAGTGTGTCATTTGACATCTATGATGATATATATTTTCTATTTTGGGCTTATTTTGTAGTTTTAAAAACTTGGATAATACGATAGGAAACTCATTTTGTATACGTGGGAGATACTTGTAATTTTCTAAAAAAAATAGATTTTGACATTTATTTACAAAGTGGATTATTTGAAATTATTTTACAATTTTGTAATTTATGAAAATTGACTTTTATGGGTTAGCCATTAATTAGAAATTATATTTTCACCCCTCAATTTTTGGCACTTCTCATTTATACCACTCTTGCATATGGAATTTTGTAGTTATCTTAAATTTCTTGTATTTGCATGTCAACCCTCATTCTCTTGGTAATCCAATTTCTACCCCAACTATGGTGTTGGGAGACTATTTAATTGCATTTCTTTTACCCCTTAATTTTTGGCTATCGATTATTTAGCTCCATCCATCAACTTATGAAATTGATATTTTCATCCTTTAATCTTTGACATCTCTCATTTCTATCCCCATCTAACTTGTTGGGAGATTTTAATTGATCCCTAATTCCTCACCACCAACTTCGTCAACTCCCATTATAATATGGTTTTCATATACATACTCCATCAAACACTCCAATCTCCATCAACCCAATCACTCCCTATCTCCATCACTTCATTCTTTTACATCTTTCCTCCTAATAAACATTCATACAAGCTCTCTTCTCTCTCCCAAAACTCCATTCCCGTTTTTGGAGCTTGACCTCCACAAAACTTCATCAAAACTCAACTTTCTTGGCTCCAAATTATGGAAATCTTGAGTCCAACCTTGTTATCATCATGGAGGGGAGTTCTTTCAACATCCTACTCAAGAGTTGAAGGTGAAAGCCACCTTCTTGCTCATCATCTTCTTGAATCTTGGGGTAAAGTTCTTTCTAGACTTAAATCCATGCTTGCATGTCTAACTTTACCTTTGATTAGTGACATTAGATCTTAGATTTCTTCATGTCTATCCTTGATTCTTCATTTTCATGCTTTGATCAAGAGTTTAACTCCAAAATTTTGTCTATTTCATGAAGCCCAAACTAGAACCCACATGCATGTTGTGAATGTCATCTTCTTTGCATTGTTACCCAATAGGGTTTTGATCATTTGTATCAATAGCATGTAAAAGTCTTACTTAATGCCTAAAATAATGTAATTTGAGTGAAAATCAAGTTTTTATAAGTTGCATGTGTCATATAATATATTTGATCATGTTTTAAGTGCTCTAGGTGAAATTGCACATTTTTACAATCTGACCAGTTTGTGAAAAACGTATATTATCTCTAAATTTTGCCTCTGTAGAATTTTTACATTTTTCATATTCTCAAACTAGAATCAAAGAGGGTCATTTTGAAAGAAAATTCAACTCCATATCCTTTTTGGTTAGGGAGATATGCTCATTCTAAGTTGCATGTTTTCTGAAAATCTGTTTTTGTACAAGTTTTATCATTTTTGTTAAAAATCTCATTTCCAGAAACTTATGGCACCAAATCTTTCTTTTGATAAAACTAGACACATAAGGGATTCATTCTGGAGAATATGAGCATTTTTCCTATTCTCCAAGTAGTAGTAATTGTTCTTCTAAGTTGAAACTTTCTTCCAATTTTGTCTCTGCATTGCAGTCTTTGTTATTTTTTATAACTTGAGTTTTATAATAGCTACGCATGATTTTCTTGATGTTTCTGAAAGTAGACACATATAGGTTCATCATACATGAATTTCAAGATTTTAGGAGATGATTTGATATGGTAAATATGGCTCTAAAGTCAGAGCTACAATTCTGTCCAGAATTGTAGTTTCACATTTTTTAGAAAACTTGAATTTTTGAACTTCTAGGTGTTTTGTTGGACTTATTTTGATAATTAAACATCATTATAAGTGCATTAGTGACATTTAGGACTATGTTACATGTAGGTTTGCATTTTTATTATAAATGTGTAAATTGGTTATAACGAGTACGTCATACGTGTGATTGTAGACATCGACCTAGTAGGATAGAGCGGTTGTCGTCGGAGTGCTAGGCTTAGTTTCTTGATTTTAATTGTGCTTCATGTCAGTGGTAAGTACATATGTACGACCTTTTATATCAAAATGTGCGTATGTTTTCGATGTTTCAAATGAATGCTTGTTATATGAAAAAGTATGAGAATGCATGTTTTCCACTCGAATGTTGTTAAACTATTTTGTTCATCTCCTTTGAGAACTCTCGGAAGTTACTTGTAGAATGTTGATATTCTGATTCTGGTTACGTGAAAGAGAAAAAAATAAAATACCTCTAATAGACTTAGAACGATGTACAGAGTACTGTTATTAATGGGAGGCGTCAAGCGATCCTCCATTTCTTTATGGCTAAGACCATTGAAGCAATGCTTCTTATTATTGGATAGAACGTTAATGTTCACAAATCCACCCCCGATGAGCCAAAATGTATCAAGATATTGGGGCCAAGGGGTTTATAGAGCTATAGAGTGCTACTTATACTTGTAAGGGTCACTACGGTATAGGGGTGTCGACACTTAAGGCCTTTTAGCTAATGTTGTGAGCGGGGTTGACGAATGGGCTCCCTTAACGCTCGGGTGAAATAGGGTTTGATAGACCCTAGAAGGAACCCGTAGTGATTATTTTGTGATCCCTCTGTTTACATCGATCCTGCTGGTGGCTCTTGACACGCCTCAGCTAAATTAAACTGTTGATTGAAGTCGAAATTAAAAATTGACTACTTATTAATGTTGTTTGTGGCTTTTGATATGCCCTAATCGATTGAAATGAATTGTAAATCTTGGCTACTCATGAACTACTATCGTTATCAGTTCAAATGAACTTGTTTACTCTGGATATTTTACCAACTACTCGTGGTTTCTCAATGTTATTAAATTGAGAGGTTTTTATTACTCGGTTACTTCAATTTGATCCAAACTCTCCAATATGATAGTTTTAATGTTTAAATCTTCTTATTTGTTTCAACTCATGCTTCCGTGCCACTCGTTGCTTTACATGTCGTAGTGTGTATTTACTCAGTTTTTACTGATCATTTCTTCAAAACTGCGTTGGCTTTTGCCATTTTAAAACCGCAGGTCATCACTCAAGGTGGGGGATGAGAACGCGGAACGAGACAAAGAAGTTTAGATTAAGTTAGAGTAGATCACATAGATTATTTCAAACAAATTATATTTGTAATCTTATCTTCTCAAGATTGCTGTATTTATTAAATAAAATGTAATATTCGTAACTATATTTCTACTTTTGGTTATCGATTGTCTCTTTAACCCTGAACCGAGATCCCGGACTGTTTCAGCTCAAGTTTTCGAATAATTGGTCGACCACTCAGTCCCAATTTTTGCGAAATCGGTCCCGTAAGAACGGTACTCCGGGATCGTAGGTACCGAAATCTTTTTCTCGCTTTAATTTCTTGCTTACGCACTCTTAGAGCTTTATTTATTTCAAAATTTTTACTTTCTCATACTTGGATTGGGATACTTGCTTAGTTCACTATAGACCTCACGTGCACTCGTCTTTTATTTTTTCTATCATTATGTCTAAATCGAATAGTGCTAAGAGGAGACGGGGTATAGTTGTTGATGATCACCCCATCTTCAATCCTGAGGAAGATGTAGTTTTGAGTGAGGAGGAGAATGTGGATGAGGGATACGAATCTGGCAACCGTCGTCGGGTGGCTCCGTATCCAATTCGTTATAAGTTGAACTTAGTTATGCCTGCACTTCCAAAGATTGGGACGAGAGGTAGGGCTGCAAAGGATGTTGACCTCGACGCTATCTGCAGTACCAAATTCTGCAGCTTCAGGTTTGTTAGTCCGAATGCCCATAAGGCATATTGCACTAACCCATTCATGTAGAGGGTAGGGACGCCTGAAAAACCCTTCCCGCAAAGCGACAAAATGCCAAAACAGCTTCAGGATCTCTTCAAGAATGAGAGGCTAGATAGGTGGTTTAAAATTCGTAAGAAGTCTAGCTCCACTCTTGCAAGGGAGATTCTGGTAAACGCTCGTTTCTATGACGAGGGAGAGGGTGAGGATCGGAGGCATGTGTATTGCTGGGGCACCTATAGAGTCATCACGCCCGAGACTATAACGGCCGCCATGAAATTCAAACCTCTAAAGAATGAGATTTGCGCCTACCATGAGACCATTAGGAGGGTGGATGCTGTTGAAGTAGTGAGTGCCTTTTGTTTTGAGGGGGTGCCTGGAGCGGGGTGGAATGAGAAACCCACTTTACCTGAGTGGAACGTTTCTAGGAGACTCGTGCTTCCACATGCGAGGTGGTTGTGTGAGTTTCTTGAGAACTGGGTTTATGGAGTTTCTCCTAATACCACGTACTGCTTCCTGCTTTGCACCATGGCTTACTGTTTGTGGATGGGGAAGCCTATCCATGTCCCGTACTTCATTTATAGATTTCTTATGGAGAGGACTGACAGCTATAACCGTATATCTCCCTGGAACAGGTGTTTCCTCATAAAGCTAGCACAAGATGCTAAGGCTAATTTGAATGGTCTAGAGTACGACGATAGCTCTAGAGACAAGAAGAAGAAGGATGCAACACGTACTTGGGAGAGAATACCCAACCCCCTCAAGAACCAAATACCTGTTGACCCCAAACACCCTAGCGGAGACAAGGTGAGTAGCTCAAGATCCAACATGGAGCGACAGCTTGATACTCTCATGCATATGATGGAGTCTCAGAGACTCCAAGCTGATGAGAATAGACCTAGGGAGAGGAAACATTATGAGCACATCCGTAGTAGCCAGCGCCAGTTGGGCCGTGGGATTGAGTCACTTAGCTATGACTGTGCCCAACAGGGTGGATGGATTCGGGACTTGGCTGTGCCGGCCAGTGTCCTGTTGCAGCACCCACATACCTACGATGGCTTCCATTACCAGTCTGATGTATACCCAGAGTCGAGTCCCGACGTCCGAGATGAGGACGAAGGGAGGACTCACTCCGACTAGACCCAGCGGCCCTACGCTTGAGCAGTCGAGTCCTCTTGATATTCACTCTATTTTTCGTTGGGTAAAACGAAGCGCTTAAGCGTGGGGTAGTTTTTAGCTATCCTCTAGTTAGCCATTGCATAGCCTTGTTACATGTAGTTTAGTGAGTCTGTTATGCATATAGAGTTGGTCTATAGGATTGCATGTGCACGTTTAAATATTTGCATTGTATATAATTGTTGCACTTTATTTATTGAGTCTACCTACCCTTTTCTTGTTGGTTAATCGAGTTTACCAGTTACATATAATGTCTAAAAATACAAAAAAAAAATAGAAAATTAATAAAAATCCTAAAAATTAATTTTTTTTTTAGAAAGGGCAATTGAAGAGAGTAAGCGTGGAGAGGGCTCAATGATAGTATTCCCTAGGTAGTATGAAAATATGAGGTGAGGTAGAGACGCGAGAATCGGGTGTAGGAAGGCCATAGGGCCAATGCACCGGAGAGTTGTGAGTAGCTGTCTCTCAAACTAGTTATCCTACTAGCGCTACACCATCGTCACTTCGGTATTCGTCAACCCTCCTCGTAGTGGCAACAGAACAGCTGTGCGAGTGATTTTTATGGGGACCTCACGTCCCGTCTCCATCGCCTAGGTCAACTAGTTACCCCAATTTGATCCATTTACCCCTTTTATTCACAGCCTCTAGCCTAGGATGTTGTTCCTTGTGACTTCTATCACTAGTTAGAATGATCCCTTCCTATGCGTCATGATAGAGGGAGTTGATTTAGGGAGGTTCGATGAGGCTGAGCTGATTTGATATATCTTGAGTGGACATTTTTACATGTCATCTTTTGAGGGGATGTGAGGGTGAGTTAGAGACGGCAGCACACTTCGGTGTGGCGGTGATTCCTGTCCATACACCACGATCACAGGTGGAGTGCCGTAGTGCGTGATACTTTTCCGCACGTCATGGGGTGGGGGTTGGTTGATCTTATAGGAGGACGTGCTTGCACTTCATTCATATTTTCCACATCTTAGGTGATGAGGAGGATTGGTTGGAATTAGCACGTTTACACATTTACTACCGAGTTCGAGATATTCTTTACATCGAGTGTGGCGGTGTCGACACATTTTTGACTACATTATTTGGTTTCAAACATTCCATCACCAGGTTATCTATATTGATTTGATCTCCTTGGATATTGTATCATCATTGGTGACTCCATGTGCTTATTGAGAATGAAATTGAAATTAAAAAAAAAAAAAAGAAAAAGAAAAAAACAAAACTTAAAAGTGAAATGGAATAGGGAGCCGGAAATTATACTTCATGAAGACCAAGGAGATTAGGTATTGTTTGAGATCACTTCTTCACATTTGTGGCCACGAGAACAGCTTTGCACCAAGATTGAGGGAATGAGGGACGGAGTAGTTAGTTCGGTGGGGTTCCTTGGGTTTTGGTGAGGGATTGTGGGAATCGGGTGTGAGTTGTATCATGACGTCTAGGAATGCGCTTCTAAATATCCTATCCTACCTGTCCTAAAGCCGTCAACAATTTTAACCCATGGATAAATTGCTCGGATGGTAAGTGCTAGGGATACGTTTGATGAGTGTGCGGAAGCAACTTATTTTGTGTTCGTGAGCGTTCTGTCTGACGAAACTGGCCGCAAGTTCTTCCGATCACCAAAGCTATGTAATCTTCTGGGGGATGTGAGAGTCTTATGACATGCCGGTTTGTTCTTCGAGATTGCCCAATCTCTACTAAAAAGAAAAAAATATGTTCCTTAATTCCTTGCATTGTACATACTTGAGTTGCATTGTACATATCAAGTACTTGCATAGTCATGTCTTTGTGTATTGAGTCGTGACTCGTGTTGGCTAGCGGAAAGTTAAGTATGCAAAGTAGTGGGGTATGCGTTGGTTTGGTTTTGGTATGTATGCCATGTCTCAAGTGTGGAGGTTTGTGCTTCATTGTTGCTCGGAACGAGCAAGAGAGTAACTGTGGGGGAGTTTGATATCACCTTTTAGGGGCTATAATTCTTTATCATTTTCCACATTATAATATGTATTTGGAGAGTGTTTTGAGGCCAATGTTAGAGATTATAGGTTGTTTTATCACTTGTTGCTACCATGTGCTATACTGTTAGTCCAGGCGTTTTCCATGAATATTTTATTGTTATTTGTCAAATATAATCACTTGGTATGTTTTTTCATGTGTCTTTGGCAGGGACAGATGCTAATCGGTTGATAGGAGGCATGGAACGAACATCGGAAACAATGGGAGCTCAAGTGCAGTCAAGAGAAGCCAAATAGGAGGAGCTTGGATGACCAGTCTGCACTATTTTGATCAAATCCGGAGTTACACAATTCCTTTAGGAGTGCGACCAGTTCATATGAATTAGACGCAGAGAGCTTTCCATCGATAGGTCACGGAGCTGAATTGGAGTTCGGACGAAGAAGATATCGCGTTTTGAAGTCAGGAGCAGATTTCAGGGGGTTTTTGTGCAATTACTGAAGACTTCTGCGGGTTATGATTCAAGGACGACCTAGGGACGAAATTATTCATCATTCACGCATCCAGAGAGCCAAGAAGAAGGAGGAGAGCAAGGAGACTTCATTGAGAACGATCTCAAGAAAGGAGGAGAGCCCGGATCGCGCCAATCTTCACGATTTCTAGGGTTTGATCTATTTTTCTCTTTACTTTCTTGTATGAACTATTCAAGAACCATGTTAACTTGTGTTATGAGTAGCTAAACTCATACCTAGGCATCTATGGAGAGCCTAGGGTTTATGTTTTGATGATATTTTCCGGATTTTGGATGATCTTTCATGCTAGGATTATCGTTTAATGGAGATTATTTTGGTTTTCATCATGTTGAGTTCTTTAATTGACAAGTTAGGGCTAAGATGTGTGATGTGAATTGTCTATTTCTTCATTCAATCATGAACTAGGCTTAATGATTAATTTGGTAGCCTAAATATATTGTTTATTATGCTTAATTCTTAGTAACGTAGGAGTCATGACCCGAAATTACTACGTAACTAGTGAGTGTGTGAAAACAACTCTACCCTAGTTGGGATGAGTAAACAAGATCATTCTTAATTGATTAGACTGAGAGGTTAGTTGGATAGGAATGGCTATAAGAGGGTAAATTCAGTAGGAAGTGATGAGTTGCTCGTGAATGGTGGTCTTAGAGGACATTATTCTTTGCAATATTGTTGTCGTGCTAGGACACATAGGTAGTATACTTGGCATGAAAGGGACAAATCGTTACCTTTGTGTAGAACGACATGAGACCGATAGGTAATTGTCAACGCCATTACCCAGCATAGATTACTAAAAGTCATTATGTTAGAACATGGAATCCGGAATCGTCAAAACTACCCTAGGTGATCTATAGATTGCCTAGCTTTCTCTTCTTTGATTTACATCAAATCATTTTCTTCGCGTTATTTCATTACCATTTCTAGTCACTTGTTTTAGGGTGACAACACTTCAAACTACAATCATTTTTACCGGTTACTTATGTGAATTGAGTTTAATTGCTAATCTAGAGCATATAATAAACACATTACCATGGGTTCGATAAGTCGAAGTCCAAAATACTTCACTTTATTACTTGACCGTATACTTGCGTAGCAACACGTATTAATCGCGCGTCAGTTTCCCGTTCCAAGCTGAGATGACCCAACAAATTAAAGATTTCATGACGAGAGAGAATCTCGCAGGGTGGTGTAAGCTCCTCAAGGAGAACGTTAGTTCAGAGCTCATGTGGGAGATTTACTCAAATGCCAAGTGGTCTGGGTGTGAGGAGGATATACATTTGAATGATAAAAGGATCCTCTATGCCCGTAGGAATTTTTTTGTCTTCTCTCCGGCTAGCATAGCCGCGGCCCTACAATGGCCAACACCCGAGGGAGACAGTCACTTTGAGACCACCATGAAAATGAATGTAGAGGAGTAAGTGACCGCAATGTCAAACTTTGCCTTTGGTGGGGTAACGGGAGCGCCTTGGGATACTCATGCGAGTCAGGACGTTAGGAAGTGGACGATTTCGGCCAAACACTTACTTCGTCGAGCGCGTTATTTAGTTAACATAGTGGAGGCATGGGTTGAGGGCGTTTCGAACCAGACCGACGTACGGTTCGACTGGTGTGTTATTGCTATGTGTTGGTATGATGGCCATCGGTTCAACGTCCCGAAGCGCATTTATATGAGTTTTAGATCGAGACTTCTGGACTCTAACCGTCGGGCAGCGGGTTTGGGTATTTGCTAAAGCACTTGGCCACTGAGGATGGTGTCGCGTTTAATGATGGAGACTGCGCACCAGAACCCTCGAGATACTGGACTCATGTGCCCGACCCGAAGAAATATGAGGTAGTCATAGAGAGCAGCCAGGCCCCACCTAAAAAGGGGGCTAAGAAGGGCGGTAAAGGTAAGGCCCCGGCTGTGAGTGAGGAGTCGAGTCCTTCTGTCGCAACTACTGCGAGCCTCGAGGTCACTCTGCAGGCCATGCAAATGAGAAAAAGTTCGAGGATCGAGGGCAGGAAGCAGAGAGGAAAGCCAAGTCAAGGGCTATGCATGCGCGACGGAACCAGCGCCAGCTCGGTGACATTCTGCATAGGCAGAATCAGTGGTTACACGAGCTTGGCAGGGCAGGCGGGGTGAAACTGACTCCGGGACCTCGGGAGTTGATGTATGAGTCGAGTGACCACTCGGATGGCTCGGAGAAGAGCGAGTAGACCCGCCCGCCCTCTCCTTAGAATGCTGAGTCCCTTTGTTTTATCTCACAATTCGTTGGGGACAACGAAGCATTATAGTGTGGGGGTGAGATTTTCTGAATATTAGCCGAGTCCGTGTCTGCATGAACCAATTGCATATAGGATGTTTGTGTCGTAGTGTATTTCGTAGTCCTTGTCGTAGAGTATGTTTGTGTCAAAGTGTTTTATGATATATATGTGTTCGTATTATAGGATTGCACGTTTTCTTACTTTCAGTCTACCTACCATAGAGTCGTATCGAGTCTTCCTTCGAGTGGCCTTGGATGTAGAGTAAAAGAAAAAATACAGATTGAAAAAAAAAAAAAAAAAAATTAATATTTGACAAAGGGCAATCAAAAATATCTTATTATTGGTAGAATCGAGAAGTGTGAGAAATTTTGGCATAAGGCGTGACTTGCAACCGAGATAGACAATGTGAGTTCCCCTTAGTACGTACAGAGATAATTTCTTTATGGGAGTGCCTACCTATTTTTATACACTTACTTGATTTTCAAATCTAAAGTGTGTGCCTAGTTTTCTTACAAGAGTTGAGCTAGGTGTGAGCTAAACGAGAAGAACATTCATGCGTGCGTCTTAGGTAGTCGCCAACCCGCCTCGTAGTGGCACACGAAATAGCTTTGCCAGGATGTGTATTAGAGCACTCACTGCTTTTAGATCTCACCTTATAGGACCATTAGAAAACCCTATTTGAACCTTGGATTATTTGCTAGCCTCTTGACCTAGGGTGACTATTCTTGGCTTTCATCACAGATTGTTTAGAATCACCATTTTAGTGCGTCACGAGGGAGTCGAGTTGAGGGGGGTTCGATAAGGGAGTACCTCATGATATAATTATGTGAGCCCTACATGATCGCTTGTACTTCATTTGATATTTTCGAGGGGATGCGAGGGTGAGTGAGTAGGCTTGCGCACTTAGGTGTGGCGGTGTTCCATGTCGTTACACCATGGACACAGTTGTGGAGAGCCGTGAGTGCGTGACATCTAATACACGCAAAGTGGGTTGGGCGATTTAAATGGTGGATCGTGCTAGGTACCGGATCTCCTTCATCGTGGTGTAGGAGGTTTGGTTGGATTAGGCACGAGACTTACATTTTTTTGACTAATTGAGAGGGGACTTGACTACATTCGAGTGTGGGGGCATCGAATTTTGACCACGGACATCGACATTGAGCTTGCGACGATTCCATCCCCACACATGTGCTTGATTTGTTCGCGGCTTTGTTTGGTGGAACCATGTACTTCATAGAGTTAGGGGAAGATGAATTTTATATGTGATACTCATTCATTGGATTTTCTTTCCCTAACATATTCGTTTGACTACTCTTGGAACACCACTCGTACATTTGAAAGGATTGTGTTGATTGTGGAATTTTATTTGAAAAAAAAAAAAAAAACAGGAAATGAGAGAAGAAAAAAAAATAGAAAATGAAAAAAAAAATTAAAGGAAAAAAAATTGAGATAAAAAAATGAGAGATGGAATAAAGGAAGGAAAATGAGCTTAACGGAAATCGAGTGGAGGAAGAAACTATTTCGGTAACGTTGTTTTGAATTTCGTTCACGACTCAAGACGGTGGCCACGGGATCGTAATTGTACTGGGGTTTGAGGGAATTGAGGGCCGGAGACGGTGAGTTTTGGGTTGCGGTTTCTATCATCGTGGTGAGGGTGTGTGAGATGTGGGGTATAATGTGAGGATGTGACGCTTTAGGACGTATTTCATCATGATTATCCTTATGTCCCTAAACCTCAACATTCTAAAACCGTTAGCGGATTAGGAGCTCGTACCTTGGATGTGGCTTAGCCTAGCGTAGCCTCTTACTTATCGGTACACGCGAAGAGGTAGTATACTCTTGTACTTAGTAAGGTTAGTTTCTCAATACGATCTAAGGGAAATTCTTGTTGTCAAGTTTAGTTTCAATTCACGACTTGTACCTAAATTGATCATCAGTCCATGAGAACCGATTTAAGGACTTGAGATTACCCGATCTCGCCAAAAAGACAAAAAGATAAGTTTCGTGTGTGTGTGTAGATATATGTGTAGGATTGAGTTTAATTTGCATTGCATCATATTGTTGCATTAATCGAGTTGTGAATTGAGTCTTGTTTTCGTCAAGTCGGCTAATATTCGGTTATGTATGCAATATGGTGTGTTGAAAGCTAGTTTATTTTGTGGCTTGGACATGATGTGAAAGTTGGGATTTGCTCGGGACGAGAAATTTGTAGTGTGGGGGTAGTTGATAACTCTGTTTTCGGAGTTATTTTATTGCTTATTTTGCTACATTTTTTGTGCTCATAATGGAGAATGTTGCGTCTTTTCGAGTAAATCATGTGTTTATTTGAGAAAATGAGTTCGTATGCTAAAATGTGAAGTCTGGGCGTTTCTTCCATCGTTTTATGTGCTATTTAACCGATTTTGTCACATTTGATCTTCGCGGGGTGTTCGTGTTGTGATTTTCAGGGCCAGAGCACGCGACGAGCAAGTGGATAGAGGAAATGAACTTCGGAAGTGAGGCGAGCTAGAGATTTGGGAAGGAAAGATAGAGTTGATGGATCAAGTGCTAGAGAGGCTCAAGAGAAGATGATACGAGTGTTGAGGCATGAGGAGAGCTCAAAATGGAGGATTGAATGAAGAAACGATGCACGGGAAGTGATTCGGAAGCAAGAGGAACAAGTGTGAAGAAGCTAGAGAAATTTGGTTAAGTAACGAGGTCGCACGACCTAATAGTAGGTGGCACGACCTGTTAAAATATTTCAGCGGGTTTAATTAGGTCGCACGCCCTACTTTAAAGGTCGCACGTTCTATTCTGGGTTCACAAGTAGGTCGCACGACCTACTTTTCTGCACATAGTTTTTAAAAACGTTCGGGGGCTTTTTGTAATAATTTGTAACTTGCTCTAAACATTATGGGAACGTATTAGATCATGTTAGGGAACTTTTTTGAGGCATCTATCACGTACGAAACACATCTTGGAGAGGTACGAGTTGCCATTGAAGCTTGGGAGCTATTGGATTCTTCGTTTGATTCATAAACTCTTCTTTTCTTTAGTTTTTGATATTCTTATTATGAATCTTTGTGTTTTGATCATGAATAAGCGTAGCTAAACATCTTTATTGGGATATCTCGTAGGAAACTAGGTTTTGATCACTGTGTTTGGTGATTTATGGATTTGCTCTCATGCAATTAAGCTTAATTGATGAATTTTTGTGTAGTTATGTGTATTCTATGCTTTTCATCTATATGTTCTATTGGTAGACGTATTAATAGAATTGTGCTAGGTTATAAAAGATAGAGATATCTACGCATGCTGCCCAGAAAATTGAAATACACACTAGCCGTATCTTGGGTTGAGGAATCTTGCTAGTTAGCTAAGAACAAAGAGTAGACTAAGGATTTTAATGCACACTTGAACTTGATTAGACTAGAGACATCGGCTATGATAGTTTAAGTGTAGAAGTTGGTTGATAAATCTTCAACATATGAGTGCTCATTTAACTAGACAAAGAATCATCGTGTTAGCAAAACGTAAATCCAACATAGTGTGAAATTCTTCGTGATCCGTAGAGATATTCTGAATTTGTCATCTTATTGAGAAAATTCTACAAATCAATCTTTATTAATCGTGAATTAATTCACCGAATTAATTGGGATTCTTGTCTTTATTTTCCGTGGGAATTAGAAAATAAACAATTTCGCTTGACCCACATAAGGATTGGAATTATTAATAATTTAGAGAGAAGTCTCTTGGGTTCCACAACCCGGATTTCCGGAATATTATCACTACACCGACAACTGTGCACTTGGAGTTGGAGCGTGTCACATAGCTGAGATATATTAAGCAGATAATACCTAAGACCATCAACAAGATAAAAATTTGAAATAGAATCAGTAGAACGATTAGCAATAATACCTATACCAATTATATTGCATTTGGCTTTGTCACCAAGTGTAATTGTTCCTTAAGGATAGTGCATTCTGGGATTATCCATCATCGTCCATGTGGCAGCCATCCAGTACACCCGGTGATGCTCCATATACACCCAATCGAATGCAGATATTTAAGCTTATCTACATGGGGGCTATGAGACAGGGCCACCCGCGATACCAATCACAAGGGAGTTGTAGGGACTTAGTGGTTTGGAGGCTATAGTAAGGAACGTCGCGCGAGAGCAACAACCATGCTCGTGCGCGACCCATAGTAACTGTCTGAGAGATTCAAGGACTACATGTCTCATTAATGCGGTCGATCTCATAACGGTCTACTAATTATGAGGATGAGTGTGTAACGTTCCCTATATATACGGTCGAACGTGCTGTTACGAGGCCAACATCAATCCGCCATTAATGGACCCATTAACCCCTCCACAACGGTCACTTCGCCAATATATATAGGAACACTTGCCTTCTATAGCAACTCTTGAATCCTCTGGCTAACTTGATATACTGTCTCTCTCTCTCAATAACAGTTACAAGTGCTTACTCTCTCCCTGCTAACTACCCTCAATCTCTCTGTGTTCTTATTCCAATTCTTATCCCCTACTTGAGGTGTACACTTGGATCTTTCCCTGGGATTTCCTTGTACACAATTTGGTGAACCCGACGTGAACCCACCTTCAAGCTCTTCCACATTTTTGCAACCATATCTATTGAACCTAACCCCCGTGAAGGAATTTAGTCTCCTGCAAGAGATGATGTCTCAAGAGAAGACAACCTCACAACCAACACCAATGTTCAAACCCAGACGGCTACAAGAGGCAACCCTTCTTTGGAGGCCTAGAACGCTGCGATCCAGAGCCAAGCCAGAGCTATGCAGGCTTAATATTCCCAGATAGCCCAGATATGGCTATTTTGCTATCCATGGAGCCTTGGCCCTACCTAAATCCACTGTAGCACCCAGTCCTCAGGGACCCTTGACTCTGCAAGGAGCCACTGTGGCACCCACAACACACACAGCTGCACCACCAAACGTCCAGGCATCCCTACCTAATGGTCCTGTCCCCCAACCAAGATCTCCGGAATCTCCTCTTGTGTCAACTTACAAGCCAGAACGTGCATCTGCTGGAAACCCATCTTCCTATCCTGTGCTGCCATCATAGGTGCTGCCATCTCAGGGTAGTTATGCACCCCCACCTCCCAATGATCCCATCATGCCTTACATCCATGGGCTTGCTGCACCTCCTTCATCCACCCCAGAAGGAAACGCACCTTCCAGTGTGACAGCTTTGGAGCAGCGCTTGGACAATTTTTTGAAAAATATGTGCTTCGTGGACACCATCATTCCCAAGGTTGATAGTGCACATCCCACTTCCAAGGAGATTTACTTGATGCCCAATCCTGCTGGATACAAGGCACAAAAATGGGTCAAGTTCGACGAATTTAGTGGTAATGCGCACGAGCATGTTATGAGTTTCGTTGATCTAATGGACCCACACAGAGCTGATCCGCGCCTGCTGATGCGGGAATTCCCTAATTCCCTTGGAACTGTTGTGTAAGTGGTACCGGACATTGGAAGCTGGTTCCATCAAAACTTTTGAGGACATGGTCAAAAGGTTTTACACCAAATTCTTCCTAGTTGAAGAGAAAGTCACAACCATACACCTCTCTCGTATGCACTTGAAGCATGAAGAAGAGGGGGTTGCATTCATCAAGAAGTTCGGGAAAAGATATCTGGAATGCATTAATGAAGTTTCTGAGAGTCGTCTCGTAGAGATCTGCCTTTAGGGAATGCGGGATGAGTAAAAAGGTATGCTTATCAATCGCAACATGCCTACCTTTTCAAAATTGATTGATTGCACTAGGAACGTCGAGCCAATTGTGGAGAAGGAGAAGAAGAGGTACGCGAATGATCGCTCGCCAGCAGACTCTAGTTTCAGAATTGGGAGATTTAGCTAGAAACGTGGACGTGAAGCTAAAGTGAGTGTGTTCGCGTCTCCTCAAAAGCAGCAACGACCTACACCCAGGGAGGCTCTCCTATTGCCATGCTCAATCAAGGATGCAATAACTTTGTGCAAATGGTGGCGAATATATGGAATTCTACCGGCACTGGAGCATAAACCCTCTGGGGAATAGCTGCGAGACCCCAGATGGTGTCAATGCAATGGGCCAGTTAAGCACCCGAAAAGGGAATGCAAGAAGTTAAGATGGGTGGTGGATAGGAAGATCAAGGAGGGGCAGTTGTTCGTTGATGAGCCAGCCAAGAATGTGCGCAGCAATCCTTTACCATCCCATACACAACAGGAGCCCAAAGAAAAAGAGATAGCAATGATTTCGATCGTGGACCTTGAAGAAGTCGCAGATACAGGAGTTCCAGTAGTAGGCGAAATCTGCGAGGAGGAGGATTATGGCGAGGATACAGAGGACGCACGCGCCGAACGAATGAAATATTCCAACAAGTTCAAGAAGTTCTTTGATGACATTAAATTCTCCAACATCTCCACGCACGAAATGATGAAGGCAGTTTTGAGGGTGGCGAAAGACTATGGAGAAGATCTTGTGGTCTCAAAAGGCAAGGTAGTCAGAGCTGCGCGATCAGGCGGTCATATCATGACATTGCATGAATTGGACAAGAAAACAGACGCGAGCCATTAGAGGCTATTGTACGTTGTTGGAATAGATGCCCTAGAGGCTATCTAATTTTAGTATGAATTGGCTAGAATAATAATTGTATTATTTATGGAGATATTTAATATAATGAAGTCCTTAGATTTACAAATTGTGTTGTTTATCTTAAATAGACCTAGTCAAATATAATGATTAACTGGACGATCATCTATAGACTAGTATGGGGTTGGATTGGTACGGAGATATCACGATCCAACACATGGGACATACCGGATTGACCCAAATCCGAGAAGGCTACATACAAGTTATGTAAAGTCACAAGCGCTTCTCGCGGTGATAGGATATTATCATCCTTGGACTTGAAGTCAATAGATCCTCTTGTTGTTGAATATTGTGCTTTGACAACGTCAAACGCTACTCCGTAATGGGTAGTTATAAAAGCGCATATTGGGCACAATAGAAAGCAAGCTTAGAGATGGTGAGTTATGTAGATAGGATTTGTCCCTCCCACATAAGTGGAGCAAATATCCGAGGCCACTCGAGGGATGGCGCCTATGGAATATCTGGCCACACTCATATGAATCAATATGGGGATATTGATGTGATATGCATGGATAGGGCTATTCCCAGGATCGAGAAACATGGATTGGATATACGAGTGTGACTTTTATGTCTCATGTCGAATCCGGATACTGAGACAAAGGGATGCGATGATAAGATCACAAGGTTTGTCAAGATGACTATTTCTATTAATTGGGTGGCATGGATGTGTTGCTAGACACCGCTCCATGTTTGTAAATAGTTACTACCAATTAAGTAGAAACCTATGGGGTCACACGCCATATGGATATAATTTGACAAGGGACTTAATTAATAAGGATTAATTAAAAGGATCATATTGAAACAAGTTGCTAACTTAGTAGGACTAATTAGCAAATAATACTAATCCATATATGGATAGGATTAGTATTGGGCCCTTTATGGAAACAACTAAGAGTAGTTGGATTATATAAAGGAACTCCTTGCTTCCCTCTCAATATATGTTATTCATAACACATATTGAGAGGATATAAAAGAGTTGATATCAAGCAAGGCAAGAGGTCGAACGCCCCATACCCGCCGCCCCAAACCCGTCGGCCAACAAAGGGAGGCCGAGCTCCTCCTTTGTTGCTTCGTTGCATGATTCTGTTGTCTCCTTCCTCCGTTCTATCTAGCACAAGAAGGTTGGGAGGTCCAATTCTCTATCCTAGGCGTGGATAAACCGTAGAGAACGTGGCATCATTCACGTTTGAAGTCGTCACAGGAGAACCAAAAGGTACACACATATTATTCCTTTACTATCGTTATGTTTTCTTGACTTGTGATCCTTGGAGGGATTTGAACGGAATAATTATCTTCTTCCGCTGCGATTCCATGGTAAAAACCCTACAGTGGTATCAGAGCCACAAGTCGTAGAGCATAAAGTAGCTTATGAGTTACGATTTTGTTGTTTTAACACTTTAAATTTATGTTTATCGCGTAAAACGGCAAATGAAGCATAGTAGATGCAATTGAATGTAGATTCAATATAACAAGATCTAATTGAGAATTGATGCAACAAATTATTGAGTTTCTTGGTTTGAAGATTAGGGTTTGGGCACATGTTTGAAAAAAGGGTTTTTCAACATGGAAACAACTTGGATTGGGCAACAAGGAAGGAGCTGTTTTTGGAAACAACTCCTAGAAGGGTTCGGCCGCCCATAGGGGACCGCCCCTGTGCCTTGCCGCCCAAGCCACGCACGGCCAAAGGGCTGGCCGGGCCTAGGCGCGACCGGGGGGACCGGCGGCTTGGGCTAGGCCAGGCCCTAGGGTCGTGTGTGATCCAATAGGGCTTTGGGAAGTTCCTTTTGGATTGGTTTTGAACCAACTTCTTCCAAAACAATTAAAAATTGAACAAGTGCGTTAAAATTGGTTTTAACTTGTTATGTGCTATTCACATGGTGGTTGTATATGGCCTTAGGTTGTGGGTTGTGTGTGAATGTTTATTTTGTAGTTTGTTTTACGGCCTGCGAGCTGATCAATTAATGTAATAGTTTATTAAGGTTTACGGCCTGCGAGTCGTTTATTTCTCAACTTGTGAGATTTATTATATTTAGTATAGGTGTAGCTACATAAAATACATTGTTAGCCAAGATTGAAGAAAAGTAGCCCAAAGACATTGGAGCCATGTAGATGGAGCATGGAGTATTCCACAAAACTATGAAGGATTGACCAAAAGATGTAAGTTCATGGTGATGTGATCTATTTTAGGGTTCATAGATATTCTCATTGGATTGGGAATATCTTAGTCTAGAAAGGCCAATCCACATCACGTTTATTTTATTTTGTTGTGGTTGTTTATTTTATTGTCTTATTATTTTGTGATTGGTGTATGGTTGATGCATGCAATTAGGATAATAAGAAAATTAGAAAACCCGGATCTATGATTTGGATTTTAGCCCAAAACTCAAACATATAGATCATGTTGATACGGATCAACAATACAAATTAAAATTGAAAGGCAAATCCCTCATTCAAAATATTGTGTTTATGCCTTCTCGTTATTTAAACACTCATCATGATCACTCTATCCCATGATTGTGCGTGCCAAAGCATGGCAACATGGTTTATCGTGATTAGGTTCGATGGCACGTAACAATGTGCAATTGTTTAAGTAAGAGGTTGGACACAACTAGGTAGATTTAATAAGATTAAAAGAACCTAGAGGCATACAATTGGGATTATCCATGGGGATGGATAAATAATGGTTATTTTCCCAATTGAACCAAGAGTTACATATGATGTAATTGGAATGGTTCCTACCTAAATAACAAATTCCGGGTGACTTGCCAAAGCAAGCTCGGAAAATCCAAAATATGGATCTTGGCCCACTAGAAAATATAATGATATTTTCCGCATTAATATGGAGGGTTGTTAATCCGAGAAAAATAGTGGGAGCTATATTTAATAATCTAGCCATTACTGAGTATAGTAAAATCGTACTAAAATCTTGTATATTTCTCGTTTCGGTAGAATTCCAATGGCAAACAATTCATCGAATTCATCACACTCCCTACGGGCTGTTCTTGAGAAGTACAAGATTTCTGGAACCAACTTTCTAGACTGGTACAGAAATTTAGGAATTGTTCTTAAACAAGAAAAGAAACTGTACACACTAGAAGACGCCGTTCCAGAGGGTCCAGAGAACAATACCCCTGCACCCCTAAAGGCGTATCAGGAACGTGTTGACGATGCTAATGATGCGGCCTGCCTTATGCTTTGCACCATGACTCCTGAGCTTCAGAAGCAACATGAGAACATTAATGCATTCGATATGATCGAACACTTGAAGCAGCTCTTTCAAGAGCAGGCAAGGGTTGAACGGTATGAAGTTTCTCGGGTATTGTTCAAGAGTCACTTGGCGGAAGGGAACCCAGTAGGACCGCATGTGTTGCGGATGATCGCGTATCTTGAGAATCTCGATCGCCTAGGGTCCCCGATTAATCAAGAGTTGGCCACAGATCTCATTCTGCAATCGTTGTCGGATAGTTATGGACAGTTCATCATGAACTATAACATGAATGAGATCGCCAAGCCTCTGCTAGAGCTACTCAATATGTTGAGGACAGCTGAACAATCCATCAACAAGGGAAAGGGCAAGGCCATAATGATGGTGCAAAAAGTAAAGGGTAAAAGGTTTGTCTCTACTTCCAAGGGTAAAGGCAAGGCAGTTGCTAAACCTAAGGGCGCTGCTCTTAAACCTGATGGTGGCGTGGCCAAAGGCGTGATCACGGGTGATTGTCACTACTGCATTCAGCCAGGACACTGGAAAAGGAATTGCCCAAAGTATCTGGAGGATAAAAGGCTTGGGATAGTGATCCCACAACCACCAGGTATTTTTGTTATAGATGTTAATTTAACTACTTCTTCATCATGGGTATTGGATACTGGATGTGGATCTCATATTTTTCGAAATATGCAGGATCTAAGTAGAAGTAGAAGATTAGCAAAAGGAAAGGTGGACTTGCGCGTTGGGAATGGAGCAAAAGTTGCTGCATTGGCTATAGGCGTGTATAGGCGGTCTCTGCCTTCTGGATTAGTATTAGAATTAGATAATTGCTTTTATGTTCCTGCTATGAGTAAGAACATTATTTCCGTAACTTGTTTGGACAAGAAAGGTTTTACTATTTCAATAAAGAACAATTGTTTTTCCATTTATTTTGATAGTATTAACTATTGTAGTGCGAAATTATTTAATGGATTATAGTTCCTTGATATGAGATATCCTATCTATAACATAAACACTAAGAGGATTAAAATGAATGATTTAAATCCTTCTTATCTATGGCATTGTCGTCTAGGCCATATAAATGAGAAACATGTATCTAGACTCCATAAGGATGGATTTCTAGACTCATTTGGTTTTGAATCATATAAGACATGTGAGGCTTGTTTGTTAGGAAATATGATAAAGTCCCCTTTCAACAAGAAAGGTGACAGGACTAGTGAGCAATTAGCACTCATACTTACTGATGTATGTGGTCCGTTTGCTACACCTGCCAGAGGTGGTTATGTCTACTTAATTACATTCACTGATGATTTCAGTAGATATGGATTTGTATACCTTATGAAGGTGAAATCCGAATCTTTTGAGAAATTCAAGGAATTTAAGAATGAAGTAGAGAAGCAACTTGGCAATAGTATCAAAGTTATACAATCATATCGAGGAGGTGAGTACTTGAGCCAAGAGTTTGATTATTATCTTAGAGCGTGTGGGATATTATCCCAACTAACTCCACCCGGAATGACACAATGAAATGGCATATCCGAGAGGAGTAATCGAACCTTGTTGGACATGGTGATATCTATGATGTGTCAAACAGATCTTTCGTTATCTTTTTAGGGCTATGCTTTAATGTGTGCAGCTTTCACTATTAACCGTGTTTCATCCAAATCAGTCATGAAGACACAACATGAGATGTGGAATGGGAGCCGTCCCACAGTGTCGTTTATGAGAATATGGGGCTGTGATGTTTATGTAAAATGTTTACAGCCAGACAAACACGGGCCGAAATCGGATAAATGTAAGTTTGTGGGATACCCTAAGGAAACTAAGGGCTATTACTTCTTCAATCCAACCGATAACAAAGTGTTTGTTGCTCAGACCGGCGTGTTTCTAGAAAGAGAATTTGTCTCCAAAGAAGCAAGTGGGAGGACTGTAGAAATTGAAGAAGTTCAAGAAACACAAATTACTGATTCGATTATGGAACATGAACAGGAACCACAACAGGTTGTGGAGCGACCTGTTCAAGTAACACAAGAGCTTCGTAGGTAGAGTAGAGTGCGCCCGGATCCAGAGAGGTATGGACTTCTCATGACAGAAACTGGTGACATAATGCTCATAGAAGATGAGCCTACTACCTATGGAGAGGCCATGAAAGGGCTGGACTCTCAGAAGTGGCTAAAAGCCATGAGATCCGAGATGAATCCATGTACAAAAACCAAGTATGGACTTTGGTGAAACCACCCCAAGGGGCACACCCCATAGGGTGCAAATAGGTCTTCAAGAAGAAGACCGACATGGATGGTAATGTAGTTACCTATAAGGGCCGATTGGTGGCTAAAGGAGTCAGACAGATTCAGGGTATAGACTATGATGAAACTTTTTCCCCAGTCGCTATGACCAAATCCATCCGAATCGTACATGCAATTGCGGCTTACTATGACTATGAGATTTGGCAGATGGATGTCAAAACAGCATTCCTTTATCGGAATCTTGTCGAGGATGTGTACATGAAACAACGAGAAGGGTTTGTAGATCAAGAGCATGCAAATAAAGTCTGTAAGCTTCAACGATCCATTTATGGATTAAAGCAAGCTTCTAGGAGTTGGAATCGACGTTTTGATGAAGCCGTCAAAGAATTTGACTTCGTCAAGAACGAAGATGAGTCTTGTGTCTACAAGAAGGTTAGTGGGAGCTCCGTGGCAATCCTGGTCTTGTCTGTGCATGACATACTACTCATTGGAAACAATATTCCTATGCTGAAATCAATTAAGGATTGGCTAGGAAAGTGTTTATCAATGAAAGACTTAGGGGAAGCAGCCTATATACTCGGTATAAAGATCTATAGGGATAGATCTAAGAAGCTTCTAGGCGCAATTCAAAGTACATATATAGACAAGGTGTTGAAACGGTTCAACATGCAAGATTCCAAGAAGGAATTATTGCCCTTTCGAAGAGTTATTGTCCATCAAATAAGATTGAGATGGACCGCATGAGTAATATCCCCTATGCCTCGGCCATAGGATCTATCATATACGCCATGTTATGTACTAGACCGGACGTATCATACGCCTTGAGTATGGCGAGCAGATATTAGTCTAATCTGGGTGAGAGTTACTGGGTAGTAGTCAAGAACATCCTCAAGTACTTAAGAAGAACTAACGATGCGTTCTTCATATTTGGAGAGAGGAATTGTTGCGTGTAACTGGTTAAACGGATGCAAGCTTCCAAACCGACAGAGATGATTTCAGATCGCACTCGGGATTTGTGTATTGCCTAAATGGAGGAGCTGTGAGCTGGAAGAGTTCCAAGAAAGAGACGGTTGCTGATTCTACAACATAGGCTGAGTATATTGCTGCAAGTGGTGCAGCAAAGGGAGCTGTTTGGATTAGAAATTTTGTTTCTGAGCTTTGTATAGTTCCTAGTATTGAGGATGCCACAGTGTTGTATTGTGACAACACAGGCGCGATCGCTCAATCTACGGAACCTAGATCACACCAGAAATCCAAACACGTACTCCAGAAGTTCATCTTATTCGAGAGATTACTGATAGAGGAGATGTGAAGATATGCAAGATTCCTACAGATGATAATCTGGCATATCCATTTACAAAGCCGCTTGTTCAGCGCAAGCATCAAGAGCATACTTGGGTGATTAGCATACGCGATGCACCAGATTGGCTCTAGTGAAAGTGGGAGACTGTTGGAATAGATGCCCTAGAGGCAATCTAATTTTAGTATGAATTGGCTAGAATAATCAATGTATTATTTATGGAGATATTTAATATGAAGTCCTTAGATTTACAAATCATGTTGTTTATCTTAAATATCCCTAGTCAAATATAATGATTAACTGGACGATCATCTATAGACTAGTATGGGGTTGGATTGATATGGAGAGATCGCGATCCAACACATGGGTATGTATTGGGAGTAATGACATACCGGATTGAACCAAATCCGAGAAGGCTACATATAAGTTATGTAAAGTCACAAGCGCTTCTAGCGGTGATAAGTTATTATCATCCTTGGACTTGAATTCAATATATCAGTCTTAATCTTTGTGTCTCTCTTCAAATAAAAGTTATGATTACTTTAAATAACAGTCTGCAAACAACTGAGAGATTTTAGGAACAAAAACCCTATAAATCCTCTTCCCTATATGCCTCTTCCAACAGCTATGTTTGAATAGCTATCTGATTTGTTTATGGAAGTTTGAACGGCCAACAAACATGCATAAACTTAGCAAACAAGATCAAACAACATCAAGTCAATCTAGCATCAAGATCTGTTTAGGAGTATGCTAAGAGTTCATGAGAATACGAGGCTAGATTTGTCTTGTAATAGACTTATATATTCAATCTGTTGAATATATCAAATAACCAGTATAGAACAAGTTTTATTAGCCAATAATAGTTTCATAAAAATCTCTGAATCACACAGAAATAACATGCATACACAGAATTGATCAGATGAACTTAGCAGTGAAGATAACCAATGAATCTTAAAACTTTGAAAATTTGCCTGCTAATTCAACAAAATCAGAGATTTTCAATCCAACTCACTCCTGCATATTTTTTTAATCAGAATATAAACAACTAATGCGTGCATAATGTCATTCCATATAAAAATCAAAAACCTGCATCAAACAGTTAAACAAACATATATATATATATATATATATATATGACTACAGTAACTCAAAGCTTTGAAGCTTTGAATCCTTAGACAAACTTCCTACTTGTGTTTCTGGCTTTCATCATCAAGGAATCAAAGCACTCTGCATATGTATTCAAATATTAATATCAAGGAGCTTCAGACTTATCATTTGTTTTATACCTCTTAGGAAATCCCAACACATTTGGAAACTTAGAGTGATCTAACTCCATAGTTATCTTAGGAACTTTAGAGGAAATTGCTAAGGTCAAGGTCTTGAGTTCATGTTTAGATAAAACGGCCTAGTGAGTTTGGTATAGGATACTTCAGAAGGGTTTAGAAGTTTCCAAAGAGATCTTTGTTTCATCCTCTTAATACATTCCAGATTCATTCCATTAAGCATGCTCATTTTAATCAAACTACAGTAAGAAACTTGAGTAGATTCAAAACCATCTAACCATATCCCTCTAGCAGCATTATTGATAAACCACTTACTTGATAGACCATTCCTAGTTTGGGATTTTTGTACTGAAAAGATCTGTAGTTCCTTCCCTTTGTCTTTGTGCGAATCCTGAATCTCAAACCCTGTAACCTTCTGCTTTCCCTTGTCTTCTCTAGAAAGCTTCTTCTTCAACTTCTTAGGGCTTCCTATAAGAATTCCCTTTTGCTTTTATGTACCACTGGATGGATATGTCTTCTTCTTTTTACCAGAAGCAGCAACTTTATCTTCCCTTTTGCTTTTCTTGAACTTTTTATTTGGAGGTCGAGAGGGTCTTGGTGGAATAGGATTCCTGGAGCTTGATCGATCACTGATGGTTTGGATCTCATCCTCAGCAGACTTTCTTTTCTAACATGTACTTTTGTTGGAACCTCCAGCCGTTTTGATTCTTTTTGAGGCTCTTCTTGTGCTCATTAGTGTTTGAAGAGGTTTAGAGTATAGAGGCAAGAGTAGAGACAATGGAAAAGAGGAGAGAGAATAAATATAGAAGATTTTGAGTTTGTAAAGGACGTTGAATGTTTCCAAATATTTTAAAAAAGATGTTTGGGTGAAATTCAAAAAAGTGTGTTACGTGTAAAGGAAAAACATAATCTTAAATTGAGAGAAATAAAATTTAGAAGGTAAAAACAGTATTGCAAAGTTATCTACAGATATAATACCCAACATCGAGGATTCAGTTTATTGACTATGCAGTATAAAGTCTTATTTTCAAGGCTTTGAAAAGGCTTTCAAGACCTTGAAAATCTATACTGCTTAAGCAAAGAAAATCAAGGCTCTGAATAGGTTTTGAAGGCTTTGAAAATCCTTTCAAAACTTTGAAACACATAATACTTACCTGATACTCCACCTAAACCAATGCTTCCTTATTTAGCATGCCCAGTTCTTATCTCTGGACTGAGGATCTTTCTTCTGGCAATGGTTTAGTGAATATATATGCCAATTGTGTTTGAGTAGACACAAATTCAAGAGTAATATCACCTTTATCAGTATGGTATCTGATGAAATGATGTCTAACATCTATGCGTTTGGTTCTTGAGTGCTGAACTAGATTCTTTGTTATTGAAATAGCACTCGTATTGTCACATTTGACTGGAATACCTTTTAAGTTGTTTCCCATATCTTTAAATTGTTGTATTATTCATAGAATCTGAGAGCAACAAGCTCTTGCTGCTATATATTCTACTTCTAGTGTTGATGGAGCCACTGAATTTTGTTTCTTGGAGTGCCAGCTTATTAGGGATAATCGAAGGAACTGGCAACAACCTGAAGTGTTTTTTCTCTCAACCTTGTAACCTGCAAATTCAGTATCTGATAGCCACACAAAGAGTAGTTCGAATTTTTAGGATACCAAATCCCTAAGTCTTTGGTACCATTGATAAATCTTAAGATTCTTTTCATAGCAGTTAAGTGTGATCCTTTGGTATCAGTTTGAAATCTAGCACACATACAAACACTAAACATGATATCAGGTCTACTAGCAGTAAGATAGAGTAGTGAACCAATCATACCTCTAAATTCTTTCTGTTTCACATTCTTACCATTTGGATCTTTGTCTAATGACAATGTACAGCTCATTCGAATCTTTGCATCCTTAGACTGAGACATATTGTACTTGTTTATCAAGTCCTTGGTATACTTAGTCTGATGCAGAAAGGTTTTTTTCTTCATTTGATGTACATGAAGTCCAACAACGTAACTCAATTCTCCCATGAAGCTCATCTCAAATTCCATGCTGATAAGACTTGATAAATCTTCGGAAAGAGAATCATTAGTAGCACCATATGGAATATCATCTACATATATCTGTAGTACACAAATGTCTTTCTCATGTGTCTTTATGAAAAGGGTTTTTGTCTATAAGTACTCTTTTGAAACCATTTTCAAGTAGAAATTTAGACGGTCTTTCATACCAAGACATTGGGGCTTGTTTCAAACTGTAAAGAGCTTTCTCTACTTTACAAACATGATCTGAAAATCATAATTTTCAAAATCAGGGGGTTGAGAAACAAAAACATCTTGTAAATAACCATTTAAAAAATCACATTTAACATCCATTTAAAAACATTGAAATGCTTATGAGATGTGAATGAAAGCAGTATTATAATTGCTTCTAACCTGGCTACAGGAGCAAACGTCTCCTCATTATAAATACCTTCTTACTAGTTGTAGCCTTGAGCTACTAGTCAGGCTTTATTCTGATTACTTTACCATTTTAATCATACTTATTTCTGAATACCCATCTGGTGCCAACTACTGACTGGTTATTAGGAGGAGGAACTAAATTCCACTCTTTGTTCATTTCAAACTTATTGAGTTCACTTTGCATAGAAATGATCAATTCAGCTTCTTGTAATGCTTCCTTCACACTTTTGGGTTCTACAAGAGAAACAAATGCATTAAAGGCACATAGATTGTTCAACTGCGATCTAGTCTTTGTATCAGTGGGTGAATCAGAAATGATGTTTTCAGCTGGATGAGCTGATAGATATCTATAACATCTTCCTTGGTCTCCATGGTTCCAGTTCTCCAGGAATATTTTCAAGGCCTTGAGCTCTTGAGGTTGTTGCTTGACAACTCTGTGCATTATGAGTTTCTGCTTCAAGGCTTTGAAACTCATTTTCAAGGATTTTAAAATTATTTCTGTTTTCTTGCAATGCATTTTTAGAACCATTCTCTTCTTCCGGATCATCTTTTAAATCATACTTGTTCAGATTTTGATATGAAAAAACATCACTCAAAGAACCATCATTTCCTCGATAATGAATAACCAAGAAAGATACCTTCATCACTCCTGGCATCAAACTTACAAAATATTAGGCTTTCTTTCCTTGAAAAGCTCATAGGGAGTCTTCTTTAGAATTGGCCTAATGAGGCACCTGTTCAGAGTGTAATTAGCAGTGTTCACTGCTTCAGCCCAAAAGGATTTTGGCAACCTGTTCTCCAAGAGCATAACCATGGACATGTCTTCAAGTGTCATTTTCTTTCTTTCAACAACACTATTCTGTAGTGGAGTTCTTGGAGCAGAGAAGTTGTGAGAGAACCCAAGTCCTTAGAAATTACTTTTTCAGAGTATGTAAATTAATATGTACAAGCTTTCTGTGCCAAATTTTTGAATCATCTTTCAAGGCCTTTAGACACTTTAAGCTATCTCCTGCATCTTTGGTAGTGTGCTAAGTATAAACATTGTTTGACCTTGAGGCAGTGAGGATGCAAATTATAGATTTCTCATTTTGCAACACACATTTATCTTTTTCAAAGAAAACATTATTTCCAATGTCACATAATTAAGATACACTAAGCAAATTACATTTAAAACCGTCTACTAAATAGACATCAGATATAGAATTTTTATAATTAGTAGCAACTTTACCAATGCCTAGGATGCTACATTTTCCTTTGTCACCAAGTGTAATTGTTCCTTATGATTGCTCTTTTAACTCTGAGAATAAATATCTCTTTCCACTCTTGTGCCTGGAGCAACCACTATCCACAAACCATCTTTAATCCTTGGTGACAACCTGCAAACACCATTCACTGCCTTACCTAGCTGTTAAACCATGTGTAAAATTTTGTTTCATATTTAGGGTCAACCATGTTAGGAGGTATAACCCCTTTAGGAACCGAAATATGTCTAACTTGTCCCTTGAGTTGTAATGGAAATGCGTTCCTCATTATGTGAGGGTCTCTTCTCCTGAAGGGGAAAGTCATTTTCACATAACCAATTTTTCAATAGTGATGACATTTTCGAAAGATCCGTTACAAGCCTTCACAAATATGGTATTGTTTTTCCTTGGAAAGTTGGAATTATATACAATATTAGTTTCATGAACTGACTGTAAACTTCCTCAAAGTATTAGGTTTAAATTGTGTTCTGACCAAGCAAGCTTTGTCAAAATAATTTTTGAGTCTTGAAGTTTCTTAGACAAAATAGACTTTTGTTCCTCTAATTCATCATGTTGATGCTTTAGAGCAACTAGGTTATCCCTTAGAACTGAGTTCTCTGTGACCACTTCTTTGTCTTGAAATTTCAAGGACTTGAAATTGGTTTACAAGGCTTTGAATTCTCTGTCAACTTTGGTTGAGAAATTTCAAGATTCTTATTATGGGAAATTAGTTTCAAATTTTCTTTTGCTTGCTCATGAACATTTTCTTGTAAGCTCCTGATCTCATTCAGATAGTCCTCATCATTTAGATGCATAGTCTTAAGATAATCAGAGAGGATATCTGTAGGTGACATATAAATCTAGGCGTGGTTATTTTCGAAAGAATACGATCAAGTAATAATGAGTAACGTAATTTCAACTCGGATACCGAAACCACGAGCACAGTTTTAGACTCTACTTCAGATGATCGTAACTACTAACCAAGAGGTAAAAAGGAAGGAAATATTTTAAGATTTGATTTTCTAATCTATATAACAGTAAGTAAAATCAAAAATAAAAACAAATATTTTTTTTTATTAAATTTCTTGGAATGTTTTCTGAGGTTGAAACTGACGACTTAAAGATCTAAGCTCCATGATCCCCTAGGGTTACAATTCTGGTTTTCTAATTTCTCTTGATTCCCGAAACACACAGTGGTTTTGTTTATGCCAGCATACCAATTATGCAATCTCCTCTCGGAATCATGTCCCGAACACTAACCTAAAGATTTTCGGGTCCTATCGGTTCTCCTGAATCTGCAAGTTCGCTCTAAATATGTTAGGGTTACAGCGTTCACCTCTCGGTACGTCACCTAAACCTGTCACAGTTGGTCTCAAGCTTTCTGGGCTAGTCCGTGATTCTATTCACCTCTCGGTATGTCAAGGCACGGGTATAGATCTAGTCTTCTCTTCCTAACACTTATTGGCTACTCTAGCGCACCAGATCCTGTCTGTAGCACTCGAGGTTGATCGGCCGTTCATTAATGACACAAATTTTTACGTGTATGCGCAAGTGCACGGTCAAGTAATATAGGGTTGGTATTTCAACCCCGAGTTATCGATCCCACGAGGACAAGCTTGAAATTATTTAATTAGTTATTAGAGTAGAATATAGTACAAGGAGGAAGAATTGTGGTTGATTAAGAATTGAAATAACTAAATAACTAATATTTTTGGGTTTTTATTATTTTATTAACAAAAATATGGAGAAACTAGGCAATCTCTAGATCACCTAGGGCTGTAGACGATTTTCGGATTAGCTATGTAACACGTTAATCCTATTCTAGTTAAGACGGGTAATGGTACTGACAATCTCCTATCGGTCTCATGTCGTTCTACGTCACGGTTTACTTGGTGTCCTATCGATTCACCTACATCTACCGCTCCATTCTAGTAGGCTAATGACAGTGCACAGAATGATGTCCTCTCATACCACCACCCCACGAACACCTCAATATCTCCTACCGAATCTACCTACTAAGGCCAATCCTACACACTTCTCTTCTCAGCCTCAGTGATTAAGGATTGTTGTTCATATCTCATCAAAACTAGGTCTAAGTCGCTCTCACGCACTCGCTAGCTAATTAACAAGTCCGGTTAATTACTCCATTCTTGCCAAGGATTAAGCATAGCATATGAACAATAAATAGAACATAAATTAACTTTAAGCAAGAATAGAATGTAAGAATAAACCCTAAGTTCATGAATATCAATTCCTAACATATTCGTGTCAATAGAATACGTTCATTAACAACTTCATGATATCAAACTTCATCTGATAGATCAAAATCCAAAAGCATGAGACAAGTCTAAAATCCGGAAAACATACTGCCTAAATAAACCCTAGTCTCTGTAGAGAAGCCTAGCAAAACGTCTAGCTACTACTAACAATCATAGCAACACAACAAAGTTTCTCCATAAAAGATTAAAAGAGAGAAGAAGAGATCAAACGCTAGAAATCGTGAAGATTGGCGCGATTCGGGCTCTTCTCCTTGCTTAAAGTTGCTCCCAATGGAGTCTCGTTGCTCTCCTCCTTCTTCTTGGCTCTCTCCATTCGTGAATGATTATTATTTTCGTCCCTAGGTCGTCCTTCCTACATAACCCGCAGAAGTCTTCAATAATTTCACAAAAACCCCCTGAAATCTGCTCCTGACTTCAAAACGCGATATCTTCTTCGTCCGAACTCGAATTTAGGTCCGTGACCTATCGTTGGAAATCTCTCTGAGTCTAATTTCATATGGCATTGGTCTCACCCAAAAATGAGTTGTAGAACTCCGGCTATGATCAAAAAATTGCGGACTGGTCATCCAAGCTCCTTCAATTCGGCTTCTCTTGACTCCACTTGAGCTCCCCATTGTTTCCAAAGTTCGTTCCATGCCTCCTATCAACCGATTAGCATCCTTACCTGCCTAAAAAAGTGAACAAACATATCAAGCGATTATATTTGACAAATAGCAATGAAATATGCATGGAAAACGCCCGGACTAACAATATAGCACATGGTAGCATCAAGTGATAAAACGACCTAGAATCTATAACATTTACCTCAAAACACTCTCCGAATACGTATTAACATAAGGCAAACTCTAAAGAATTATAGCCCCTAAAAGGTGCTATCAAACACCCCCACACTTACTCTCTTGCTCGTCCCGAGCACAATAAAGCACAAAACCCCCACACTTGAGACATTGCATACATACCAAAACCAAACCAATGCATACCCCACAACTTTGCATACTTAAATTTTTGCTAGCCAACACGACTCACGACTCAAAACAAAGACACGACTATGCAAAGTACATGATATGTACAATGAAACTCAAGTATGTACAATGCAAGGAATTAAAGAACATATTTTTTTCTTTTTCTTGTTAGAGATTGGGCAATCTCGAAGAACAAACTGGCATGTCATAAGGATCTCACATCCCCTAGAAAATTCTATAACTTTGATGATCGGTAGAACTTGCGGCCAGTTTCGTAAGACAGAACGGGCACGAACACTCAATAAGTTGCTTCCGCACACTCATCAAACGTATCCCTAGCACTCACCATCCGAGCTATTTATCCACGGGTTTCAATTGTTGACGGATTTAGGACGGGTAGGATAGGATATTTAGAAGCGCAGTCCTAGACGTCATGATATACTCACAAAACCCGATTCTCACACTCCCTCACCAAAATCCAAGGAACCCCACCGAACTACTACTCCGGCCCTCATTCCCTCAATCTTGGTGCAACGCCGTTCTCGCGGCCACAAATGTGAAGAAGTGATCAAAGATTCATAGCTCATCTCCTCGGTCTTCATGAAGTTCAATTTCAGCTCCTTATTTCCTTTCAGTTTCAATTTCTGTTTGTCTTTCTCTTTTTTCTTCTTTCATTTCCATTTCCACACAAATAAGCACATGGAGCTCATAGTAGTAGAAAATATCCGAGGAGACCCATCTGTCAAATCAAATAACGTAGAGGTGGAATGTGTAAATTCAAATGTGTAATCACGATAAATGTCGACACCCCCACACTCAATGTAAAGCATATCACAAAAACCCGGTAATCAATGTATATATGTGCTTTTTCCAACCTATCCTCCTCATCACCTAAGATATAGAAAATAATCATACAAATCGAAGCACATTCTCCTATAAGATCAATCAACCCCCACCCCATGACATGCGGAAAGAATGTCACGCACTACGGAACTCCACCTGTGATCGTGGTGTAAGGACACGAATCACCGCCACACCGAAGTGTGCTGCCGTCTCTAACTCACCCTCACATCCCCTCAAAAGATGACATGTAAGAATGTCCACTCAAGATGTATCAAATCAGCTCACCCTCATCGAACCTCCCTAACTGAAATCCCTCTATCATGACGCATAGGAAGGGACCATTCTAACTAGTGATGAAAGTCACAAGGAACGTTTTCCTAGGCTAGAGGTTGTGAATAAAAGGGGTAAATGGATCAACTTCGGGTAACTAGTGGACCTAGGCGATGGATACGGGACGTGAGGTCCCCATAAAATCACTCGCACAGCTGTTCCGTTGCCACTACGAGGAGGGTTGACGACTACCTAAGTCACGGTGGTGTAGCGCTGGTAGGATAACTAGTCTGAGAGACAGCTACTCACAATTCTCTAGTGCATTGGCCCTATAAGTCTTCCTACTCCTGATTCTCGCGTGTCTACCTCACCACAGATTTTCGTACTACGTAGGGAATACTATCATTGAGCTCTCTCCACGCTTACTCGCTTCAATTGCCCTTTCTCAAAAAATTCAATTTTTAGGATTTTTCTTGATTTTTTTATTTTTTTTGTATTTTTAGACACTATATGTAACTGGCCAACTCGATTAACCAACAACATATGGTGGGTGGACTGAATAAATAAAAGTGCAACAATAATATACAATGCATAAAATAAACATGCACATGCAAAACTAACCGACTCGACATCTATTTGCAAACACGAATTTCTAAACTACATGTAACAAGGCTATGCAACGGCTAACTAGCGGATAGCTAAAAACTCCCCCACACTTAAGCACTTCGTTGTCCTCAACAAAAAATAGAGTGAAATTCTAGAGGACTCGGCTGCTCAAGCGTATGGCCGGTGAGTCTAGTCGGAGTGAGTGCATGTGAGGTCTAGTCGGTGTGAGCTAAACAAGTGTCCAATAATCCAAGTATGATAAAGTAAAATTTCTCAAGAAATTAAGCCCCAAGAGTGCGTAAGCAAGAATTAAAGCCGAGAGAGAGAAAATTTTACCAAATTTTTCGGAAACACGAGCTAGTGAAGGCATGTTTACCTCCTTAAGCTCCTCGGTGTCCCCGTCTTAAGTTCCTCTTTGAGCTTCGGCCGAATCCCCCTCCAAGTTGATGAATCGGGGAATTTTTGTTCTTGGATATCTTCCTTTTTGATTTCCCCCACACTCAAACAAAGCCCTATCTTTTAAAAACTCAAGAGTTAATGTTTTTCTTGGGTTTGCAAGCCAAAACCCAACAAAATTTTTTTAATTTGGTTGAGTTTTGAAAATTTGGGTGTATGGATTTATGGGTGTTCTTGAAGCTTTGGGAGGAAGAAGATGAAGAAAAGTGGGGTTTGATCCAATTTAGGGTGTTAGGGGACTTGTTGGTTGGATATAGGCTTTAAACAATCAAGAAAATACCATAAAACACCCCCAAAATCGGACAAACCCGCCCGATTTCGGCCCCCATTTTGGCCCGAAATGGGTGCCGAAATCAGTGTATTTCAGCCCCCATTTCGGCCTGAAATGGGGCCGAAATCACTGTAGCAATTTCAAACAGTGGGCATATTGGATTCCGGGGCCGAAATCAATGTATTTCGGCCCCCGTTTCGGCCCGACATGAAGGCCGAAATGCACTGCTTTCGCCCGTTTTGTTTTTGCTCTATCTTCTTCATCCGGTACCCGATTTGCGCGATTATTGAACCGTTGGACTCCACACTAGACGAGGAATCCATTTTTGACTATAAAATTCGCAAACCAAGAAATTTTCCATTTCTTCTTAAATTATCTCTCTTGTGCAAAGAATCTCGCCTCCAAAGCTCTTGAACTCTATTTTCACTCCAGATTCTGATGCGTGCAACCCCGATACTCCAACTCGCCACCATGATCCTCATGACTAATTGGCTACTCCTTGACCTTGAGTATCTCATTTATCAAGCTAAATTGTTCCGGTTAGCTAGTTGTTCCTCGTTTTGCGTGCGAAATCGTGCACATGCATCAAGAAAGGGAATCCAAAGAGTTCTTCGGTACCTGTGTCCTGTATACTCATTGAAAATATTAAAACACTCTCTCTCACCTCTCAAAATAAAGTATGGAGAACTAAATAAAATAACAAATATCCTACTCTACATTGGGTTTCCTCCCAAGAAGCGCTTGTAATTTAAGGTCGACGGCCCAACCCGGTTACCTCAACCGTCTAGGATAGTGAAGGATGCTTAACTCTCCACTTCTTCTTCTTCCACCATCTTTTCTCAATTACTTTCTTCTCACGAGGTGAACCCCTGTGCAAAAAAGATGGTGAGCAATTGTAGAAGCCGACTCTTTTCATCTTGCACTTGATACTCTTGATCAACTTCCACAAAGTTCCACTGGGCTCAAATGAATCTTTGGCCATGAAATCATCCCAGTAGTATTCCTTTGGTGCTAAATGGTCTTCAGTCAACGCATGCAGTTCACGCGCACCCCCACACTTGCTGATTTCCAAATCCTCAATAGCAACAATCACAAGTGTATCATTAGCTTCATCATCAGCACCCCACAAGCTCTCAATGTATGTGTCATCCCAATCATGCCAAGGCTGTAAGATAAATTGAGATTTCCTTGCAGCGAGCATTGCCTCCTCTATTGTTGGACACACAACTCCACCCCAGTGTGAATCAGATTCTGAGTCCTCATAAGTGGCAAAGTCCACAACTTGTTCAGGGACATTGCACTCTTCGCTCGGCTCAGGTACCTCTTCTTCCACGACTGCAGCTTGCGATTTGGATTCTCGTTCTTTCTCCATCATAGCTATCAGTGTCCTTTGCATCTCTAGGACTGCTGGTAGCCAATGAGGTTCATCCAAACCATCTTATGATGGTGTCCATAGAGGCTCGATTAGGGGCTCAATGTGTGGAATAGGCTCCTCTTGTGGCTCATCTGTAATAAGGGACATCCTTGTGATGCACGCTTGGATCTCCCCCATAATATTGTTCAAGTCTTCCATGCTTGCTGATGAGTCCTCTTGATGCTGATGAAGCTGTGGTGGATCGAATATGCATGCGTCTTCATACTTGTGATCCTTCTTGGATTTGTAGCACCAAATCATTGAGCATGTGTCATCATTGTGCCAAACTTTGCATTTAGCACAATAGTAGGGGTAATCAGAGATCCCCACATAATCCTCGTCGCTCCACATGCTCATTACGTCTCCTGCTTCCTACGTTCCTGCAAAATCAAACTCACAAAAACCCGTGAAGCACAGAGATGGAAACAAAATAAAACAAACTAAAAGAAAAGTACTCTAAACTAACTCCTAACTAAATAATCTACCGCTGTCACCGGCGACGGCGCCAAAAACTTGACACGAATTCTTACGTGTATGCGCAAGTGCACGGTCAAGTAATATAGGGTTGGTATTTCAACCCCGAGTTATCGATCCCAGGAGGACAAGCTTGAGATTATTCAAATAGTTATTAGATTAGAATACAGAACAAGGAGGAAGAATTGTGGTTGATTAAGAATTGAAATAACTAACTAACTAATATTTTTGGGTTTTTATTATTTTATTAACACAAATATGAAGAAACTAGGCAATCTCTAGATCACCTAGGGCTGTAGACGTTTTCCGGGTTAGCTATGTAACACGTTAATCCTATTCTAGTTAAGTCGGGTAACGGTACTGACAATCTCCTATCGTTCTCATGTCGTTCTACGTCACGGTTTACTTGGTGTCCTATCGGTTCACCTACATCTACCGCTCCGTTCTAGTAGGCTAAAGACGGTGCACAGAATGATGTCCTCTCAGACCACCACCACACGAACACCTCAATATCTCCTACCGAATCTACCCACTAAGGCCAATCCTACACAATTCTCTTCTCAGTCTTAGTGATTAAGGATTGTTGTTCATATCTCATCACAACTAGGTCTAAGTCGCTCTCACGCACTCGCTAGCTAATTAACAAGTCCGGTTAATTACTCCATTCTTGCCAAGGATTAAGCATAGCATATGAACAATAACTAGAACATAAATTAACTTTAAGCAATATTACAATCTAAGAATAAACCCTAAGTTCATGAATATCAATTCCTAACATAGTCGTGTCAATAGACTCTCATTAACAACTTCATGAAATCAAAATTCATCTGATAGATCAAAATCCAAAAGCATGAGACAAGTCTAAAATCCGGAAAACATATTGTCTACATAAACCCTAGGCTCTCTAGAGAAGCCAAAACGTCTTGCTACTACTAAAAAATCGTAGCAACACAACAAAGTTTCTCCATAAAAGATTAAAAGAGAGAGGAAGAGATCAAACGCTAGAAATCGTGAAGACTGGCGCGATCCGGGCTCTTCTCCTTGCTTAAGTTTGCTCCCACTGGAGTCTCCTTGCTCTCCTCCTTCTTCTTGGCTCTCTGGATGCGTGAATGATTATTATTTTCGTCCCTAGGTCGTCCTTCCTTCGTAACCCGCAGAAGTCTTCAGTAATTGCACAAAAACCCCCTGAAATCTGCTCCTGACTTCAAAACGCGATATCTTCTTTTTCCAAACTCGGATTTAGCTCCATGACCTATCGTTGGAACGAACTCTGAGTCTAATTTAATATGGCACTGGTCTCACCCAAAAATGAGTTGTAGAACACCCACTATGATCAAAATAGTGCAGACTTGTCATCCAAGCTCCTCCAATTCGGCTTCTCTTGACTCCACTTGAGCTCCCCATTGTTTCCGAAGTTCGTTCCATGCCTCCTATCAACCGATTAGCATCCGTCCCTGCCAAAACAAAATGAACAAACATACCAAGCGATTATATTTGACAAATAGCAATGAAATATGCATGGAAAAGCCCGGACTAACAATATAGCACATGGTAGCATCAAGTGATAAAACGACCTAGAATCTCTAACATTTTCCTCAAAACACTCTCCAAATACGTATTAACATGTGTTAAATGCTAAAGAATTATAGCCCCTAAAAGGTACTATCAATTCATAAAGATAAAAACTGAAGACAGAATAATAAACAAACCTCTACTGTATTAAGACCAAACCAGTCATGAATCTGATAATCATAAGCAAATTAAGTCGCAGAATTCATAAACCCTTGGTTCACCGAGAACCTAGGTAAAGTGTTTAGCTAACGTACATTATTGAAAAATAGAAATTCATAAAATAAAGAGAAGGTGGATCAAACGAGTTTGTGCTGAAACGTGAGCTACTATGTGCTCCTGCTCTGACTTGATGATTCGATGATTTGATGGGCCTAGGACGCCTCTTATTTATACTACCACACTTTCCAAAACTGATGCCTAAAATCCCCGATCTCCCCCCTGTCTAGACCGACTAAGGAAGATTCTGGAAGTTTCCTCCTGCTTCTGCACGAAGGCAAGTTGCGTCTGAACGCAGAGCTGCATATGAACGCACCACCCTTGCATATGAACGCACACACTTTGACCGTTTACTTTGAGCTTTGACTTCCTCTCACTTTTCTTGCTTGTGTGTTAACACAGAGGGGTTGCGTATGAATGTCGGTTCCCCTTGTCTTCTGGTTGACTTCTTACGTGAGTTGACTTTTTTTGCACTAATGAATTTTCCCGCGTTTTAACGCAGGACGGTTGCGTTTGAACGCATCCTAGTTTAGTCTTCTAGCCAATTTTTCGCTCTCTTCCCTTCTGATTCTGGAAACCCGCGTCTTAATGCAGGATTGTTGCGTCTTAATGCAACTAGATTTTCTGCTCTGCTCCTTTGCCTTGATATTCATCCTCCATTCCTGAGCCTCTTCCATGCATATTAAGTACCTGTTTCCTGCAAAACACAGCATGTACCCGCGCTCATAGACAAAAATTTTAGTGAAGTTACTCAAATATAGAACTGTGAAGGTCAGCGTTCTCTAGCCTGTACCAAGGTCAAAACTTGCTAAAAACAGGAAAAATCACTCCAAACAGGGTCAGAATACAGACCAGAAGCAGAATCTTTGTATACTTCCGTCTTCCACCAAATTCAAAATACACACCAGAAGACTCGACTATTTAACTGACTCAGATACAGAAATCTGACAAAACAAAGAATTTTGGGTAAGATCAGGCAATCTCCAGAACTGAAACCAGTGTGTCATCAAGCTCTCACTCATCCTCTAGAAATTACCTGTCCACAAGTGATTTCGTGAGCATGGCCAAATTTAAGAATGTAAAATTAGCGCTGGCACCTCATACTGTTATTTTAGTACACTACTTGAGACGATCCCTAATTTACCTACCTTCCGAGCTTTTTTAAATCAGGGGACCTACATCTAAACAGGCAGGATATGTATACAAATCAGGGTAAGGCCAATCCTACTTTTATGACAATCTCATTGTTTCCCAACGCACACCCCTCACCGAGTCCCTATAAAACTTACAAGAACAACTAAGTCCCTGCATCTCAATTCCCAATTTCCCGTTTTCCATTTCGTTGTTCTCGCGGCCACAAATGTGAAGAAGTGTAAGGTCCAAACCAATGTCAAACAAACTTAACTATAAACAAGCACATCTTTTTCCTTTTTTTGTTCTTTTTTTTATCTCTTCATTTTTTCAATAAATAACATGAAATACAACACCAAGAAATAAAAACGTAAATTATCTGAGCTGGGTGGTACAGAAAACCAAGTTGTGGGGTGCGAAAAAGTGTCAGCATGTCAAAATACCCCAACATAAAGCATGAAGCACAGATCCCTGTAGTCAGAAAATATAAGCATGTGCAAGCAATCCTACTGAACACCTCATAACCTAATATGTAGAAATAGGCACGACTACCAATTTATTCCCTACAATCCCAAGAACTGTTTTTATGTGGAAAGATATCTCGCACGCGACTACTCCTCCTGTGATCACTGTGTAGCATAGTGAACCATCTTCTTCAGATTAATGATGTCACCTCTAACTCACCATGTCTCTCCTTTAAAGTTGTCCAAAACTAATCTGTCATGAAGTACTTTTACATTTGAAACCCTCCCTTACTCACTCCCTCTGTCATAACGCATAAAACAAGCCAACTAAACAAGTGATGGAAGTCACAAGGAAGGCTTCCTAGGCTACAGTGGTTGTGAATGAAGGGGTAAACGGCTTCAAACTGGCTAACTAGTTGGACCTAAGGCTGAGAAACAGGACAGTGGGTCCGATATGAGCCAATCACTACACCCAAAAAATGAGGTGACCGTGATGGTGCCCGTAGGCGGGTAAATGACGGTGGTGTCGCAACTAGCCGGATTTTTAGCTCAAGAGACAACTACAACGTGGATTCTGAGGCGCACCGGCTCTAATTCGGACCGTACAGAAGATCAATCTAGTAAACCTTGGTGTGGTTTTTCCTTTCTGTTGGAGACTTCATCACTGGACTCTTCCCAACTATGGTTAATTCAATTGCCCTTCCTCAAAAAATTTATGTCTTTTAGTATTTTTATCAAAATTCCAGGTAAGAAATATTGGTGGGTTGACTCAAAGAAATAAAAACGTGCTGACACAAAGATTTAAAATAAAATGATGAATATGGAAAAATAATGTGCAGACATGGCTATGCAAGACGAAACGATTCCCCACCCCCACATTAGAAGTAGCACGTCCATGTGACTCAATTTGCACTGGCTTGAGAGATGGCTCGGAGGGAGATGACCTCTTTGCCTCTTCCGAACAGCGTGAGGAGCTGCTGCTGCTGTGCCGGCTGACGGTGCAAGTATTGGATACCGAGCCTTCCAGGGTCACCCACAGACTCGACATGCTCTGGGCTCGGAGTGGGGTCATGCCAAGAGAAGCTATCATATGGCCGAATGTCCTCCACTTTCCAACTAGGATAGTTGTCACCGAAGTACCGTGTCGGGAAGGAAAAAGCTTTGCCCCGCATCTTGCTTTGAATTTGAGCGAGTGCTGCCTCATGAGACCTAGCAGTTGCGGTTCTAGCATGGTAAATATGCTTCTAGTTCATAAAAAAATTCCCTAGACCCTTATCCATCTTCTTTATAGTCCTCACCAGGTAATTCATCTTTTTATCCTTGGACTTAATTTTCTTCCGAACCCACTCTTCATGCTCTGCCTTTTCTAGACGGCCTAAAGAACTGCGTTTGGGTCCCACTCAGCCGGCCTGGGTGCGATGGAAGTAGCCGGCCGGGCCAGTCCCTGAGGTGCAGGTAAGGCATGCAATCCACCACCCATAGGAGGTGGCAGAGCAGCGCAATTAGCACCATCCCTGGGAGTGGCAGCATACCATCATCATCATGATAAACATTAACAAACTCTGGCGGACCCATGAATGCCTCTTAAAAAGCACACCTAGTCATATTTATGTCCCCCAACTTGGTATGAATCACTACATGACTATCCATATCCATTTGGTTAACATCCCCAAAAAACCTAAACTCTTCCTACTGCCATCATCCATCCTTTACCTAAAATAGGAACAAATAATCTCAGGGAGGTCAATGGGCTCCCGTCTCATGAGATAAAAGACCGATAGTGCTACCTCATAGTCCAATCGATTCATGTGCTTAATGTCCACAAACCGGTTATGGACCCTCTCGGTCCACCACCTTGCCTCCCTGATGAGGTAGGTAGCAGGAAGTTTTTGCTGAGTGGGACCCCGTTCGGGCCGGTACCACGAAGCCCCGGGTACGTCCACACAAAGGGTATGGGGAATCTGCTCACTAAGTGCATCAGAACGGTGAGCTCTAATCACTTGAAACTGGCAGTCATCTAGCACCAACTCCAACCATAGGCTTTCTAGGATGGTCTCAGCTCTGATTCTAACCCACCGCTTTCTGCAGTAGATGCAATCATTTAACTGGGCCTCACTGTGCATACACTGTTAGAGATTACTCTAAATCTCCTTGGAAATCACCGAACTAGCATGAAAACTCGTAAACCCAGAAAATAAATTCCCAAACTGCCACAGTTCCGTAAATTCTAGCAGATTTGGAGGCATGGCTACGGGTTCAAGTGGAATGGTCCTCTGAACCGGTATATCATACTTATTTTACGATTCTGCATAAAGAACATATGGGAATCCTTATTGAAAAACCTAAAGTCACTCAACAACCTAACATCAATAATATTAAGAGGAAACACAGCCCGGTAAGGTTGCATATAGGGTTCGTCAACTTCCATTGGAGAAAAAGAAAGACACAATAACTAAATCTGTGAAGAGAGACAAAAAAACAGAACCTGAGTTCCCGGAGTAATCTTACGTCTACGGATCTGAAAAACCGTCGTTGGAGCAGATCTGAAATTTTCTGATTTTTCTGATCTGTTTGGCACCCCAACACTGTTCTGGGCGCTCTACTTGACTGCAGTGGTCGCCGGAGTTGGACTAGTCACCAGCGTGATCGATGTACACATGGGAATCACAAGGAAATCATATAGGGTGCATTCTACGGTCTATTAATCCCTCACTACAAAAAATTGGTTTGTTACGATGAGCATGGTTGTCGTTAAGTACCAATATTTTTTGGGTAAAAGACACTGACCACCCCTGGGTTTAGGCATAATTCCACCCCGCTACCCTCGGTTTTGGATAAAGACACTGAGCACCCCTGTAACGGAATATTCCTCGGACACTAAGCACCGTTCCGTCATATTCCGTTAAAAAAGTGGGTTACCGAATTTTTTTGGACTGTATTGCCCGTGTGTGCTTTTTTCACTTTTTCCCCCTATTTTTTCATCAAGAACACCATGAACATCAAGAACATCTAACAAAAATATCAACACCAAAAACATCTATAACTTTAAATCCAAAGCATCAACACCAATAAAAAAAACTGATTTACTCCTATAGTGTCATTTTTTTGTATTGATGTTGTTGGTGTTCTTGTTGTTCATGGTTCAAGCGCAAAGAACACCAAAAACATCTTCCACTTTAGATCTAAAACATCAATAACACCAATAACAATGGAAGAACATGTTGGATGATAAATAAAAGCAATGAAAATCCCTTTGGGAAACGATTTTGTAGCGATTATCTTAAAAAAATAAGTGACTTTTCCAGCATTCTCTGCTTCTACACTCATACCCAATTCCGTTTTGCTTTGAATTAGCATAAAAAATATCTAATCACAAAACCAGAAAGCAAATCAAAACCAATCAAAATTATAATTTGATGCCACAAATTAAGGCATCTGCAAACCAATTCAATGCTACAAGTATTGCCAAGAAAGGTCAAACTGAATCAGCTCCAAAACCACAACCAAACTCAAATCAATCATACTTGTCGATTGTTGGTTTTGACAAGTATTGCCAAGAGCAGCTATTCAATCTCCCTCTCTTCTATTTCCTAAAAGCTCAAACTGAATCAGTCCCGAAACCACAACCAAACTCACCGTAAATATGGGTATCTCCAGTGAGAGCAACACCGGACTCGAAGATCCAAGCACCATTTGGCGATTCACTGGCGCCGGCGTCGTCGTGCCTTCTAAGCACCGCCTCCACCATGAGATCCAGAACCCAAGGCGGCGAATCTGGGTCTCGCCCGGCGGGGGTTTCTCATAATGATTCCTGGACGACGTTGACGTTCCAGGCGAAGTGGAAGAGGAGGGTGGCGGTGGCGGATCGTGGAATAGAGAGGACGGTGGACACCGTCGTGATGTCGGCGGTGGATCTCGGCTCTTGTGAAACAGAGGGTCTCCACCGTCCATGGCATCGTCTCGGCTCTTGTGAAACAGAGGGTTTCTCCTCCAGAGGGTAGTCGGAGGATAGCATCGTTTCTCCTCTAGAGGATAGTCAGGGGAGATAGAGGGGGTGGTGACTGTGAAATTTCTAGCGGTGGTGACTTGGTGTTTGACGCGGAGAAGAAGAAGAGGTAGAGAGAGAGAGATGGGGATTATTGTGAGAAATGAACAAAATGGATTGAAGAAGCAATAAATAGGGTGTCATTTTATAATATTCAAAGGGTAAAATAGTCTTTCAATACGTGTTGTTAGTCCACTTCCAGCTCCATCCATAAAAAAGGTGGTCACTGTCTTTATCCAAAACCCATGGTAGCGGGGTGGAATTATGCCTAAACTCAAGGGTGGTCAGTGTCTTTTACCCATATTTTTTTGTTAGAATGAAAGAACGACGAACTTTGCTCGTCGACATGGGGTCGGGATAGCTCAATCTTTAGTTAGATTGGAGAAAAACCCATCCATTGGTCGATGGACCACAAGTACAGGTGAATTTTGTCAACAATTTTTGCTCATCGTTATACTTTTCTTGATGACATCCCGACTACCAAATTTCGTGGAGAATTTTTTTTCCAACGAACATTTCGACAACATTTGCTCGTTGTTTAACTTTTTCCGACTACACCCCGACTATCTGATTTCGTGTTCAAAACATTTTTTGACGAAAATTTCAACGACATTATGACGACGTTGTACTTATGCAGACGACTTTGCTCGTTGTTTTTACTTGTGGGCGACTACTTCGCTAGCTCTTTCTTATTTTTAATTTATGTGAACGACTAACACAATCGTCGTGATCTCTCCATGGTGACTAACATGCGCTTCGTCTGTTTATTTGGTCTTCCTCATTGACGAATATTAACGTAGTCGCCTACCTCACACATTTTTATTCCTACTGATATAACATGTAATTTTATAATAACCAAAACAACACAACAAAAATACAAGTTCATACAACATGTTGGTGATCCATTTTGATCGCCCATGCATACATGAAACACAAACAAGGTTGAAAAACACACTAATTTTCAATCTAAACCTGCTAAACAATTAAACTTACCAAACCATGCGGAAAAACAACATTCAAGTATCCCATGAAACAAAGATTTGCGGCACAACCTGGCCAAATACTACAAATATCCACAACTTCCTTCAAACACAACAAATATCCACAACTTCCTCCCAAAAACCCATAATATATAACTGTTCGGACATTTATATTGTACCTCAGAAGCTGTACTGTTCATTGTCGACTTGGATTCAAAATGGATGAGCATGGATGTGATGCTGCTGCTGCGAAAGTTGTAATGCAATCTAATGTCTAATATTTTATGTTGTGATTTCAAACAAAACAGAATATATTAAATCTCGGTTCTTGAAAATTGTACGCGACGAAGGAAGCGAAACTAAAATTTTTTCGTGGACAACTTTTGGTGAATATTACATTCTATGCATGACATCCAGTAGCTCGTAGGCCCAAAAGCTGAAAAAGTGTAGAAACGAAATATTAACAAATAAGAAACGTTGTAAAACAATACATGGTTCCTCCTTTGGACAATTTCAAATGATAACAGGGAAGACGTTAAGAAAACCTGCTGAATGTTCTTCTGCATTATTATTAGAATTAGTAATATTGAATGAATTAATATTCCGACCAATGGAACTATTCGCATACCCATAACTTCCTTTTAAGTTCACCTTGTTTCAAAGGATTGAAACTGCAATGTTTCAAGGCATTGAAACAATGTTCAAAGGCTTGAAACTAACTGCAGTATATGCCACGAACATAGGGGTAGATTTTCTTCGAGCAACAATACTGTCACTCAAAAGAGAGTTCTCAGTGACTACTTCCTTGGCTTGAGTTTTCAAGGCTTCGAAACTGGTTTCCCGGGCCTTGAAATCTCTGTCAGATTTCTTCTTAGAAATTTCAATATTCTTATTTTGACAAACAAGGTTCAAATTCCATTGTGCTTGCTCATGAAACTTTTCTTTAAAATCCCCTATTTCTTTCAGATAGTCCTCTTTATTTAAAAGAACTGTTCTACGATAATAAGAGAGGACATCTATTGGTTTTTAAATCAAACAGTTTACCATTACCTCAATGTTCTTTTCAGAATTATCATCACGCTTGGTCATAAGGTAGAGGTTGGCCCGTTCTTCCTCAGTTTCATAATCACTTGAGGATTCTGAGTCACTCCAAGAAGCTATCATAGCCTTCTTTCTTCTTTCATGATCTTTCTTTTGAAAGAGTTCGATTTTCTTGTGTGGATAGTCTCAAATCAAGTGACCTGCTTCATAACACTCAAAGCATTACTTTAGGCTTATGTTTTTATGTGAAGAAGATTTACTTTTGTAGTCTCTTCTACTGGAGGATTTTGTTTATCCCTTCTAAAGTCTTTATTTCCAAAGTTCTTTTTCATTTTAAGAATCCTGCTCAAGGCTTTGGAAATGAGATCAAAGGGATCTTCATCATCATCATCTTCTTGTTCAAGGCATTGGGATGGTTCATTCTCCTAGGCCTTGAGAGCTAAGTTCCTGACACCTTCTAGTAATGCTCCATCAACTTCATTCATGGAGATCTCATGTGTAAGAACTTTCCCTGCAATTCATCAAGTTTAAGAGATGATAAATCTTGAGCTTCTTCTATAGCAGTAGTCTGTTGTTCCCATTTGGCATTTGGAAGCCTTCTCAAGATCTTTCTAACTTTCTCTTCATTGGCGAAATATTTTCCCAAGGAAACCAGATTGTTGACAATATAAGTGAACCAATTGAAAATGTCTTTGATGGATTCATCTCCATTCATTTTAAACAGTTCATACTGTCTAAGCAATATGTTTATCTTTGTCTGCTTGACTTGGCTAGTTCCTTAGACAGTATGAACTAAATGATCTAGTACTTCTCTAGCTAACTGATTCAAAAAGAATTCTCTATTGTTCACTTGAACAATCCACGAGAATAAGATAGAGAATTGTTATACAAATGATATACAAAGAGAGTTCATAATGAAGAACACTAAGAACTAAGTCTGGCAGTGAGTATGGAGTGCTCTTCTGATGATTAGATTGTGTGAAGTAGATCGGCTTCTTTGTTGCTTGTCAATCCTGAAATGTGTTTGAGTGTCTCTATTTTGTAGTTTACAAATTTCTTCTGTCATTCTCCCTTTTATGCAGCTTGTCTGATTTGAAGATCTTCGAAATCTTCTTGTAACAGCTGACGCGATTTCTTAATGCGTATGCCCAAGTTCACGGTCAAGTAATATAGTGGTGGTATTTCAACCCCGAGATATCGATCCCACGGGGTTAGGCTTGAGATTATTTAATTAGTTATTTAATTTAGAGTACGATGCAGGAGGAAAGAGTTCATTGATTTAAAACTTGAAATAACAACTAATCTAATATTTTTGTAATTTTTATATTTAATAAAAGATGGAGAATCTAGGTAATCACCTAGGGCTGTAGACGATTTCCGGATTATCTGAGTAACACATTAATTCTATCTTAACGAAGCCGGGTAATAGGCTATGACAATCTCCTGTCAGTCTCATGTCATTTTACGTTTCGGTTGACTACAATGTCATCTAGGTCTCATGTTGTCTACCAGTCCGTTCTAGAAGGTCATCTACTGGTACGATAACGAGTCATGTCGGCCCACCGTTTCACGAAACAGCAGAATAATCCTACCGAATGTACCCACACCAGGCCAATCCTAACAGTTTTCCTTTTCGGTCTCGGTGATTCGGGATTGTTGTTCACATCTCATCAATGCTAGTTAAAGTCGATGTCGCTCACTTGCCGACTACGTAGTATTTTCGGGTCATGACTCCTTCAACACTAAGAATTAAGAATAGCATGTAAACAATTGAACTAGAACAAAATTAAGCATTAAGCAAGATTCAATTTAAGAATAAACCCTAGTTTTATTGCAAATCAGGTCGTGTCAATAGACGAGATTCAACAACAAGTTCAAAAACTAAGTATTTGTCCAATAAATCGAAACATAGAGCATGAAACAAAGCTTCAAATCCGGGAAGATTAACCGTCTACATAACCATAGGCTCCAGTAGAGACGCCTAGCAAAACGTTTAGCTAATTGAAATCAACGAAACAAAATGCAATAGTTTCTCCATACAAGATTTGAAAGAGAAGAAGAAGAAGAAGAAACCTAATCTTCAATGGAGGAGTCTTGTTCGTCGTCCTCATCTTTTTCTTCTGTCATGAGTCTCCTCCTCCTTTTTTTTCATTTCACGTTCTCCCGCTCCAACTAATCCCCGCGCTCTGTTTCCTGTCAAACACAGCACGACACATACCGTCACGACAAATGTGACAAATAAAGCTCAAAGTAACGCGAGAAACACCCGGATTTAACAATTATACACAAACAGCTCAAACTCACAAATTCCTCACAATCATAGCATTTTCTCATATAAATTAACCGGAAATCACGCAAAACGATGTGAAACGTGTAATAAATATAACTCTAATACAGAGTTATCAAATCCCCCACACTACCTTTTTGCGCGTCCCGAGCAAAATCAAAAACATCTCTCACCCTATGATTTTCAATCCACCGAATTGCATTCAACTTCACTAGCCATGTGACACAAACAACACACACACCCATGCAATCTACATTATAAACAATGCAAGAATTAATCAATGCAAATATTTTTTTCTTTTTAGTTAGAGATTGGGCAATCTCGAAAAGTAAAGCGTCAAGTCATGAGGCTCTCATATTCAATCGAAAATTCTTTAATTTTGGTGATCGGTAGAACTTGCGGCCAGTTTCGTTATACAAAACGGGCATGAACACTTAAGACATTGCTTTCGCTTACTCTTCTCACGTATCCCTTTCACTTACCTTCCGAGCTATTTATCCACGGGTTCACACTGCTGACGGGTTAGGACGAGTAGGATAGGATATTTAGAAGAGTAGTCCTAGACGTCATGATATAACTCACAAAAACCCAATTGTCACACTCCCTCACCAAATTCCAGGAACCCCACCGAATCTAACTACTCCGGCCCTCATTCCCTCAATCTTGGTGCAACGTCGTTCTCGCAGTCACGGATGAGAAAGAGTGATCAAGATCCATTGCTAATATCCTCGTTTCTTCATGAAGTGTAAAGCGAGCTCCTTATTCCATTAACTTTCAATTTCTTTCTTTCTCTTTTTTTTCATTTCCACATCATTACCATCAATACATGGAGGCAATAATACCATAGTAATATCCGAGGAAATCCAATATCAACCCAGATAATTTGGGGGGTGGGTGTGTCAAATCAGTGATATAATCAAATATGTGTCGACACCCCTCAATGTAAAGCATCTCTCGCAACCCGGTAGTCAATATAATTCGTGCTTTTCCAACCGATACTCCTCATCACCTAAGATATAGAGAATATAAATGAAGCATAAGCACGTCAGCCTATAAGATCAACCAACCCCCACCCCATGACGTGCGAAAAGAATATCACGCACTAGTGCACTCCACCTGTGATCGTGGTGTAAGGACACGACTCACCGCCACACCGAAGTGTGCTACTGTCTCTAACTCACCCTCACATTGATAACTCCGTTTTGGAGTTATATTATTCCTTATTTTTGCTATGTTTTGCGTGCTTATCATGGACAATTTTATCGTCTTTGAGCGTTTTGTGCTAAAATTGTGAAAATTGAGATTTTGAGCGTTCATCACTAAATCCGGGCGTTTCTCGTATATTTTTGTTGCTTTTATTGTGATATGATCTCGGGTTCGTTTTTCGTGTTGTGGTTGGCAGGAAATAGGACGCGAGGATCAAAGGTGGTGAAGAAACGAGCTTCGGAAACAAAGAAAGCAAGTAAAACTCAAGAAAAGGAGCCAGAAAAAAAGCTAAGGCAGGAACTCTTCGCACGAAGAGAAAAGGTCTTCGCACGTAGAGAAGACTTAGCCAAAATTTCAGTTCTCTTCCTGTGACATGATGCTGTCTCATAATAGGAGGACTTTTTCAGGAAGAGTTCAGATAGAGTGAACAATCTCTTCACACGAAGAGAAAAGGTCTTCGCACGAAGAGATTGCCCAGAAAGCCAGAAACGTCCGTGGTCTTTTTGCAATTATTAGAAACTTTGTCATATCATTATAGAAACATATTTAAGTGTGTTAGTTCGTCTTTTTGAGTAGTTTTTGACGGTAGACACATCTTTTGGAGATCAAGAAGCTATTGGGAGAGGTTAGGAGCTTTGTATCATCCGTTTGGATTCTCAACTCTTCTCTTTTCTTGATTTTTATGTTTAAACTCATAAAACTTATCGTTTCGAGTATGAATATGAGTAGCTAAACGTTATTTGCTGGGAATTCTCATTTGGTGTAGCTAGGGTTTGATCTAAATATCATGTTTTGATGATTGTGATTCATGTTTTAGCTTAATCTCACGTGATCTTTCATTATTATGGATTATTTACGTTTGTAATCATATTATCTTTGCGAGTAGCTAACGTAGAGATAAACTTAATTGGTTTTCACGCGGTAACTCCGTGAGAATTAGTCGGTAAATTGAATAATTCACCTAGTCGAATCAATGTTTGGTAACTCGACATCGTTAACTAGGATCGTTAGGGTAGAATTTTGGTTTTAATGCATGCTTTAAGCTAGAATAGACTTGGTAACTCGGTTTGTTTTGGTTTAAAGTATAGTAAACTTACTTGGTAACTCGGTGAGTTTAATATTGCTTGGTTGATAGTGAAAGATACGTGTTTGTTTTACAAGTCAAAACATAAATTTAGCTCAACCTAGTGAACCTAGAGAATTCCCGGTATTTTCCCTTATATTACAAAAACCCTAAAATTCATTCTTTATTAATCGTGAACTATTTCACTCGGTTAATTGAGAATATTGCGTTTTTATTTTAGTAGAATTAGACCAAAACACAACTTGCGTTGTGCCCACAAAAGGTTAAGACATTCTAATTAATTTACAAGAAGTCTCTTGGGTTCGACAACCCGGTTTTCCGGAATTTATTACTACACCGACAGCTGTACACTTGCAGTTGGAGCGTGTCAAGTTTTTGGCGCCGTTGCCGGGGACTTCGGTTGAATTAGTTAGAATTATTAACTTTAGGGAATTTTATTTTTTTTCTTTTGTTTATTTATTTTTTGATCTCACCTGCTTCCTAGTGAATAATTTTGCAGACATCTTGGTAATCATGTGGGGGCAGAATTACTATGGGCAATCTCCAGTCTACCAGCCATACTACTCCTATGGAGATATGTATACCCCTCCTCCTTGCAATCAAGAAGATGTGCATATGAAAGAAATATTGAAGCTCATGCTAGTACAAAGGGACAGAATGGAGGAAGGGCTGGATAGGATGGAGGAAACTGTCATGCGTCATGGACAACGCTTGGCAGAACTTTCGAGTGCATTGGCATATGCAGATAATGACGATGGGCCAAGTAGTATCATTCCTGACTTAGTTGAGGAGTGCGAAGAGGAAGAAGAAGAACCCTCAGAGATCTATGTTTATAATACTGTCCATCATGAACTAATAGATCCTCTTGTCGCTTCAGACTCAGATTCGGACTCAGATTGGGATGATATTGTGAAGTCTATACAAATTGTGCCTCGCATAATTCCGGATCCATAGCATGAATGGGAGAGTGTGGACATCGCAAGCTTATGGCCCACTGAAGATATTTTCTTTGAGGAAGAAAGTCATGAAGCTAAGGAATTACTGCATGGAGATGGTTGCAAAGACATGTATCAAGAAGTTCCTCCGTCTAATCCTTATCTTTTGGAGATAATAAAATGGGGTGAATCACATGAGGAAGACCAAAGACCCCAGTTTTATGCAATACATGATTTGCCACCTGTGATTCCAAGACAAGAGCTGGGGAAGGAAGCAGTCAAGACGGCACTCCTTGCCATTATTGTTCCACTTGGGATTCTATTTCCACATGATCGGTCCTCGATGATAATGCTTTTACAAAATTGGAAGAAGAAGAAGAAGAAGAGGAGAGGTACAAGGGATCATGATGGGGAGAATGAATTCTCGAGAAGACCGTTGATCAAGGAGTGGAAGCACAGAAAGAAGAGATTTTTTCAGCCCGTCTTCTACAATTTTGTTGCGCCATACGCATCTCATGCAGGCTTACTTGAGAAGAGACAAAGGGAGAAGCGATGGTGGAAGAAGAAAAAGTGGAGAGAAAAATCTCCTAAACATCTTTTGAGGTAACTGGGTCGGGTCGTCGACCTTAAATTATAAGGCGCTTGTTGGGAGGCAACCCAACCTATTTATTTGCATTAGATTAGGGAGTTAGTTTTTAATACAGTTGCGTGTGTTTTGTTTATTTATTTTGGAGAGATGAGAGAGAGGGACTAATGATGTTTCCTAGTGACATATTTGAGCAGGATATGGGAGAATCTACCCCGGTGTTCCATGGCACACAAGACCGTCATAGGGGCTCGTGTATGCGAGTTGGGGATTCTCCAAGACACAGATTTTAGCAGAGGAGGGCAGTCTACCCCGGTGTGCGAGTACACATTGACTGTATAGGAGCATGGTGGCACCACTACTGTGCTTAGGGACTGCTTGGCGTGATTTCGTCCCCACCCTTGAGGTGGTTGTGAGTATCTTTTTCTCTTGCTAAATTTTGTGTTTCTTTTATATAAGTATGTCATGCTCCATCTCATCTACTGGCCTACACATTTGATTGCTGAGTTCTCTACATGATCTATAAATTCGTTGAGGACAACAAAGTATTCAGTGTGGGGGTGATTTAACTGTCTACTAGCCAATTGTGTCTTGCATAGCCAATTACATGTAGGATGTGATTATATTGTATTGTCAGTCAGTTGTGGTTTTTGTTTTGTTTTTACTTATATTGTCGTATTGTGTAGTGTAGTTTACATACTGTTTGCACTTTTAAATAATTGAGTATACCCACCAACAAAGTTTGTTGTGTAGTGTCACATTTTTCCGTGTCTAGCCTTGCATATAGAGTTAGGACCTTATGAAAAATACAAAAAAATGAGAAAAGAGGAAATTCATAAAAATTGAAAAATTTAAAAATTTGAGAAAAAGGCAATTGAGGATCTTGAAACTGAAGAGAGCTTAGTGAATGAATCCTTTTGAGTAGGAAGTGCCGTAGTAGGAAAATTTTTATTCTTTAATATTTTGTGTAGAGGTTTCACTAAGGATGTCCCGGGAATTTTTTGGAAGTTGTGAAAGATTGACATGTAAATTATACCTAAGTTTCCTATAGTGTGCTAATTAGATTGAGTTTTGCTTGTAGCCGAATATTCTGTTTTCAAGTGGAAACTTGTGGTCTCTTGTTGATCTGGGGTGGACCTTCGTGTAGAGTTGGTTTCATGTGGTACGGTTGCCTCAGCCTAAGTGAAGTTGAGGGGCGTACACCACCGTCCCTTACGGTGGTCACAAGAGTTAACCGAAAAAGCCCACGCTCTTTATGCTCTATTGCACGGTTGTAAAAACAGAGGATGAAAGAAAATAAAATGAGAAAATCTGGAAAAAAAAGTAAAGAAAAAAAAAATTGTGCTTCAAGTAGAAACAACCTAATGTGCTTCCGGTCACATGGAAAATTTGGATTCCATCCAAGTAGAGCTTAGAAAGGAAAACTATAGTCAAGCCTTATTTCACAGGAGTTGTGACTCCCTTCACTGGGACAATTTGCATTCAAACGCAATAAAGGCTAAGAGGGTCTGAAAACCTCAGATGATTCGGCGAAGAAAGGCTACAGTGAAATTTGAGCTTAATTAGACCCAATGAAGCTTAGGACGTGCTTGTGTCTTGGTCTGAATTGGTGGAGGAAAGGGGACGCCTTAGTGAGCTTTTGCACTGAATCAAATTTTTATTTCAAATTCTTGCTACGTGTATATGAATTTCAAAAAGGATTAGTGAGAGCTTGATGATTTTCAGTTGATGAGAGGAAGATTGCCTGATCTTACCAAAAAAAGAAAGATCTAAAGCGTTTTATGTGTTGTGTTAAGATAGAGTCTAGAATTTGAATTTGCATCATATTGCTGCATTGTTGTGTCGTGAGTCGTGTTTGAGTCATGTGTGTCTTGTCGGCTAGTAGATAGACGAATGCAGTAGAAGAGACTTTGCTCGGGACGAGCAAAATGTAGTGTGGGGGTGGTAGATAACTCCGTTTTGGAGTTATATTATTCCTTATTTTTGCTATGTTTTGCCTGCTTATCATGGAGAAATTTATCGTCTTTGAGCGTTTTGTGCTAAAATTGTGAAAATTGAGATTTTGAGCGTTCATCGCTAAATCCGGGCGTTTCTCGTATATTTTTGTTGCTTTTATTGTGATATGATCGCGGGTTCGTGTTTCGTGTTGTGGTTGGCAGGAAATAGGACGCGAGGATCAAAGGTGGTGAAGAAACGAGCTTCGAAAACAAAGAAAGCAAGTAAAACTCAAGAAAAGGAGCCAGAAAAAAAGCTAAGGCAGGAACTCTTCGCACGAAGAGAAAAGGTCTTCGCACGAAGAGAAGACTTAGCCAAAATTTGAGTTCTCTTCCTGTGACATGATGCTGTCTCAAAATAGGAGGACTTTTGCAGGAAGAGTTCAGACAGAGTGAACAATCTCTTCACACGAAGAGAAAAGGTCTTCGCACGAAGAGATTGCCCAGAAAGCCAGAAACATCCGGGGTCTTTTTGCAATTATTAGAAACTTTGTCATATCATTTTAGAAACATATTTAAGTGTGTTAGGTCGTCTTTTTGAGTAGTTTCTGACGCTAGACACATCTTTTGGAGATCAAGAAGTTATTGGGAGAGCTTAGGAGCTTTGGATCATCCGTTTGGATTCTCAACTCTTCTCTTTTCTTGATTTTTATGTTTAAACTCATAAAACTTATCGTTTTGAGTATGAATATGAGTACCTAAACGTTATTTGCTGGGAATTCTCGTTTGGTGTAGCTAGGGTTTGATCTAAATATCATGTTTTGATGATTGTGATTCATGTTTTAGCTTAATCTCACGTGATGTTTCATTATTATGGATTATTTACGTTTGTAATCATATTATCTTTGCGAGTAGCTAACGTAGAGATAAACTTAATTGGTTTTCACGCGGTAACTCCGTGAGAATTAGTCGGTAAATTGAATAATTCACCTAGTCGAATCAATGTTTAATAACTCGACATCGTTAACTAGGATCGTTAGGGTAGAATTTTGGTTTTAATGCATGCTTTAAGCTAGAATAGACTTGGTAACTCGGTTTGTTTTGGTTTAAAGTATAGTAAACTTACTTGGTAACTCGGTGAGTTTAATATTGCTTGGTTGATAGTGAGAGATACGTGGTTGTTTTACAAGTCAAAACATAAATTTAGCTCAACCTAGTGAACCTAGAAGAATTCCCGGTATTTTCCCTTATATTACAAAAACCCTAAAATTCATTCTTTATTAATCATGAACTATTTCACTCGGTTAATTGAGAATATTGCGTTTTTATTTTAGTAGAATTAGACCAAAACACAACTTGCGCTGTGCCCACAAAAGGTTAAGAAATTCTAATTAATTTACAAGAAGTCTCTTGGGTTCGACAACCCGGTTTTCCGGAATTTATTACTACACAGACAGCTGTACACTTGCAGTTGGAGCGTGTCACACATCCCCTCAAAAGACGACATGTAAGACAATCCACGTAAGATGTATCAATTCAACACACCCTCATCGAACCTCCCTAACTCGACTTCCTCTATAATGTAGCATAGGAAAGGAACATTCTAACTAGTGATGAAAGTTATAATGAAAGGCTTCCTAGGCTAGATGTTTTGAATAAAAGGGGTAAACGGATCAATAGGGGTAACTATTGGACCTAGAAGATGGAGACGGGACGTGAGGCCAACGTCACTTGCACAGTAGTTTCGTTGCCACTATGAGGAGGGTTGACGACTACTTAAGTGACAATCGTGTAGCACTAGTAGGATAATTAGTCTGAGAGGCAGCTACTCGCATTTCTGATGTGCATTAACCCTATAAGTCTTCCTACTTCAGATTCTCGTGTCTACCTCACCTCATATTTTCATACTCCTAAGGAATTCTATCATTAAGCCCTCTCCACATTCACTCTCTTCGATTGTCCTTTCTCAAAAGTTTTCAATTTTTTATGATTTTTGAATGTTTGAATTTTTCTTTTGTTTTCATTTTTCCTAACTCTATGTGCTTGGGCCAACTAGACTAAACACAAGTTTCGGGTAGGGGGACTCAATAAAGTAAAAGTGGTAACAAAATGCATAAACTACACAATCCTACCACAAACCAACACAATACGACCACATAACTATATGTAACAAGGTGATGCAAACAAAGACATGGATAGTGAAAGTAGATACAAACCCCCCCCCCCACACTTAAGTGTTTCGTTGTCCTCAAAGAATTTAGAGATAGTGAAGGAGGATTAATCGCTTAAATGTGCAGGCGGTGGGTTTCAACATTTATTGCTCGAAATGTAGATTATAGAGAGTGTTAGAGGTACCTGGGTGCCCGGACCTACATGGGTACTGTTGCCGCGATATTACAACAAGAAGGGGTCTTGTGGACCGTTGACAATTTCTGGAGAAGTCTCTACGCGCTCGGATTCCGATATGCGTCTAGGACATGAACTGTAGCCCTCTCATGCGTGTGGCACTCAACATACTGGAATTTCTCCTCGACCTCGAGAAATTATCTATATATTTTATGCAAACTCGTGTAGGGATTTTTCTTTCCACAATTTCGTGCAATCTCTAGCACGCACATCAAGAAGGGGAATCCGATGCGTCTTCTGTACCTGTGTCCCTGCACACTGATTGGAAAAATAAGTCCACTCTCTCTCACCCCTCATACTCAAATATAGAGAACTCATTAATATATAAAAACAAAAATAAAAAGCATCCTACTCTACATTGGGTTGCCTCCTAAGCAGCGCTTGTAATTTAAGGTCGACAGCCCAACCTTCTTACCTTTTCCACCTCACTGGGGTGGTCTGGCACATTGTGCCGCTTCCAGCTTTGCTTTCATGTGCTTAATATGAAACACTGCTTCATGTGCTTGCACAGCTGATTGCTTGTTCCTTTCCCAATAATCAGTTGGATCCCCTTGCCACAACTCTGGATTTGGCGCTTCACTGGAACAGAAAATGGAACCCCTGGTTGATACTCCCATGAGTACTGGGTCGTCGGTTTGAAGACCCGAAAAGTCTCCATGTCATCATTGACCCTCATAATAAGCTCCCCATTCTCTACATCAATGAGAGTACGACCAGTCGCTAGGAACGTTCTGCCCAAAATGATTTGCATATCACCTGCAGGCATATCCAATATGAAAAAATTCGCAGGGATTATAAGGCTACGACCCTCACCAGGACATCCTGTATCATCCCACAGGCTCTCTTAGATGATTTGTCTACAAATTGGAGAGTGATACAAGTTCTTTGAGGCTCCCCCACACGTAGCTTTTTGAATACCGACAACGACGACATCGAATTCACGGTTACTCTCAGATCATAGAGAGCCCGTCCCATGTAGCCGTCACCAATGTAGCTTCAATGACAAAACTACATCGATCCTTCTTATTCTTAGGTAATCCATGCAAAACACATGAACTAACCTGTTCATTTAAGTTCAATATCTGAAATTTCATAGCTATGCATCTCATATGAGATCCTAGGGTTCATGTAACTAATATTTTCTGGAATGAATCTAATTTCATGCGTTTATGATTTCTTCTATCGAATAAGTTGTAGTTTACTTATTCCATTAGTAATCCTACTCTGTTGACACGATTAGGAGAAGAACTAATATCACTGATCTAGGGTTTTGTTCATTAGATGATTCATGCTTAATTGTTAGTGTGTTATAAACTAATTGTTCATGTACTATGTAGTTAGTTAGTGCAAGAAAGTGACTTTAACTAACTAGGCTAATATGAACATCAATCCTAACCACTGAGACCAAAAGGACAAGTGTTAGGATTGGCCATGTGGGTGGACTCAGTAGGATCATTCAGTTGTTCTGTGAAATGGTTGACCGATAGGACCCGTTAGTATATAAGAACCTGCTAGAATAGACCGGTAGACATAGGTGGACTGAAAGGACCCTAGGTGAATCGTGACGTAAAAAGATCTCAGACTGACATGAGATGGTCAGTGCTAGTACCCGGCTCAATTAGAACTGAACTGACGTATTATTCACATTATCCGGTATTCGTTTAGAGCCCTAGGTGATCTACTTGATTGCCTAGTTTTTCCACTAAATCATTAAGACGTCTTATTAATTCACTTTTCTATTATTTCAGTCATTATGTACAGCCACTTGTTTGGTGGTGGCAACCTCACAATTCTCAAAACTTTTTACCGGTTACTTAATAAACTCAATTACTTTTTTAATTAAAGCTTGTTACGAGCTTGTCCTCGTGGGATTCGACGACCCGAGTATGAAAAATACTCACACTTTATTACTCGACCGTGCACTTGCATACACATGTAAGAATACGTGTCATTGACAATCATTATGGACTTGCCTTTGCCTTTTGTAATTCTCTAATTAGCGGTCCTCAACATATTGAGCAGGTCTGGCAGAGGTTTGTTGATCTCATCCATGTTATAGTTCATGATGAACTGGATATAACTATCAGGCAAGGGTTGGAAGATAAGATTAGTGGCCAACTCTTGGCCGAACGGAAAGCCGAACCTCTCAATATTCTCCATGTCCTATCATACGGAGCACATTAGGCGCGACTGAGTTCCTCACTAACAGATTGCACTTGAACACTGCCTTGGATACTTCATACCCCTCATTCCTCGCCTGCTCTTTGAAGAGCTGCTTTAAATGTACAATCATATCGCACGCCTCCATGTTCTCATGTTTCTTCTGAAGCTCGGAGTTCATGGCGAAAAGCATGAGGTAAGTCACATCATAAAAATCATCCATATGTTTCTGATGTGATCTTATGGCAGCGAGAACAGCATCCTCAGCTCGTGGTTCTGGAATAGGAGTGTATAAGACGTACAATTTCTCTTCTTGCTTGAGAACATTTCTCAAATTTCTGTACCAGTCCAGAAAATTTGTTCCGGATAACTTGTCCTTCTCAAGGACGAATCATAGGGATGAAGTCAATGCTTGTTGATTTTTTTCCATTGGAATTCTACAAAATGAGAAATATGGAATTTTAGTATTTTGAACAATTGACTACATTCAATATGTGCTATGTTATCAAATATAGCTGCCACTATTTTTCTCGGATTAATAGCCCTCACCATTAATGTGGAAAATATCATATATTCTCTAGTGGGTCCAAGATCCATATTTCACTTCTTATTAACCTTGTATTGACAACTCACCCAAGAATTAGTTATTTAGGTAGCAACACCTTCCAATTGCATCCTATGCAATTCTTAGTTCAATTAGGTGAATAACCCCTTATTCATTATCTATCTCATAGATAACACCTAATTGCATTTCCTCTAAGTTCATCAATCCAATTGAATTTAACTAGTTGCGTTCAACCTCTTACCTCAAAAACCACACATTACTTGCATGTGTCCCAATATCACACCAAGGTGAATTAAAATCACCTTGCTTTGGCAAGGCCGAAATTAATAGACCTTGATCATGAAGGGTGTTTAAGAAAGAGAAGGCAAAACGCAATATATCGTTTGAGGGATTTAATTGTCATTATTAATTGTTTGGTTGATCTCATCAATGTGATCTACTTATTTGGATTGGGAAGTGCACAATAAAAGATCGCACTATCATTATCTTGTTACTAATTGCATGCATCAACCAGACAACAAACTAAATAACAAGACATAAATAATAAAGATCCACAAAAAATAAAATGTGGTATGGATATGGCCCCTAAAACTAAGATATTACCAAGCCAATGATAATATCTATAAGCCCTAAAGTGACAAGCTCGTCTCCATGTGCCTCCACCATAGTCGCGCGTCCTAGCTTGCGAGTCCTCAATTGTCTTTGTAGTTTGTTTGATTCTTTTATTTTTTCTCTATGTCTTTACCATCATCTAACAATCTAATACTAGCTACCACCAATACTAAACAGAAAGACCTCACAAGTTGAGGGAGAAGCGACATGCAGACCTTAAAACCAATTAATTACATTAATTACAATAAACCAATACAAACCAGAAAATAAACATTCACAACCTAAGTCATACCCATCCACCATGCGATAAGCACATAAACAATCAAAATCCAATTTCAACGTGTTTTGTCAATTTTAGTTGGAATTTGGATTTTCTAGGGTCAAAGCGGTCCAAGGGGGCACCAAACTAGTAGGCGGAGCCCGAAAAGGACCCCCAAAGCCCGCTCGGTCAAACCGGCGGCTTGGAAACCTAGGGCCCTCGGGTATGCCTTGGCGCGCAAGGAAGGGGGCGGTCAACTCCTTGGCAATCCCTTTGAGAGTTGTTTCCAAAAACTTCTCCTTCCTTCTATGCTAGTTTCCAGTTGATGAGAAAAACTCCTTTTTCCCAAATTGTGCCGAAACCCTAACTTTTTAAAATCCAAAAACTCACATCATATATGAACGAAATTAGCCAAATTTTATATGATATGTAAAATTGGCTCAATCTCTATTGAATGATATTCAATTTGCATTATATGCTTAATTTTAGTTTTTCTTCAAAAAGTGTAAAATTTGTAAAAAGTTATAAACTCTAACACATAATAACATGTTATGTGCTTCATGTGGCTTTGATACCACTGTAGGGTTTTGATGTAGGTTATGCAGCGGAATAACAAAACGTTTATCCCGATCAAATTCCACAAAGGATCACAGGCAAGCAACCATAACATGATGAAGGTCGAAAACTTGTGTACCTTAGTTTGTGTGATCACCACGAAGAATTGTTTCTTCATCTCTACGAGTATCCACAACATTGAATCTCTGCTGTTATCCCTTCTCCACGTGTAGTGCTAGCAACGGAAGAAGGAGCCAAGAAATCAACCAAAAAGGATTAAGCCGCGCGCCTAGAAAGGCCGACGGGAAGAGGGGTGGACGTGACTCGAAGGTTTCAGCCTCTTGGTCTGGTCTTTATCTTTGCTTTTTATGTTCTCTCAATAATGACAATTTGATAAAATAACAAGCTGGGTTTTTTAATATAGTTAAAAACTCTTTATTAACTCATAACTTCCCCAATACTAATCATGTCCATACACGGATTAGTCTACCTTACAAATTAGTCCTACTAACTTTTCTTGAGGTTGGGTTTAGATCATCTTGACTAATTAGTCCTACTAATTAATGCCCGTATCCATTTTAATGCATATGTTGTGTGACCCCATAGGTTTCTACTTAGTTGGTAGTAACAATTACTAACATAGAGCGGTGTCTAGCAACACATCAATGTCAATCAACTAATTAAAAAAGTCAGTGATCTAACAAACCGTGTGCCCAATAGTACAACATTGTATTATCCCTTTGTCTCCATATCCAGACTGGACACGTGATATAGTAGCCACACTCGTATATCCAATCTATAGTTTCTCGATCCTGTGAATATGCTTATCTGAGCAGATAGCATCAATATCTCCATATTGATTTATCTTTGTCAGGCCAGACATTCTATAAGCACCATCTCTCGATTGGCGCATGGATATTTTCTCCCATTATGTGGGAGAAAAAAATCCTCTCTACATCACTACCATCTCTCAGCTTTCTTCCATCCATGCCCTATAATTATCTTGATAGTTAACCGATTAAGGCGCAACATTTGATAACATCAAAGCATGATATCTCACGACTAGAGTATCTAGTGATTTCAAGTCTAAAGTTTCCAATACCGTTAGCACTACAAGAAGCACTTGTGGCTTTGACATAATCTAATGTAGCCTTCTCATGTGTCAATCCAGTATGCCATTACTCTCAATGCATACACATGTGTGACTTGATATCCCCATATCAATCTACCCACATACTAGTCTATAGTTGATTGTCCCGCTCATCAATATAATGGTCTATGGATATTTAAGATAAACAACACATTATGTTCTAAGGACTTTGTTATATTAAATATCTGCGTAAATAATAAATGAATATTCTACCCAAAAAATGTTCATACTAAATATAGATTGCATATAGGGAACCTATTCCAACACATTCATGGTCAAAGAAAAAGGTAAGGGTCATCGGAATTATGATAAATCTGACTTAACATTTGACGTTCGTGCGTTTTGTCGTGAGAAGGGTCATTGGAAGCAGAATTATCCCAACAACAAAGGATCTGCAGGTTACGATGCAGTTCAAGGTGGAGGGACGATGTCCGAGGACGACTTAGTTCTCTAGGTCTCATGTGCAAGCTTGGGCTCCAGGCGTAGGAGCATGGGCGTGTGATTTGTGACACACGGAATTGTTAGTTGATTTGGTGGCATTTTATTGTGCACGCATTAATTGTTGGCATGTTATTGGGCATGTTTGCGTCTTGGTGCGGTTTGTTGGCAGCGCAATTGGCATGACTTGCTTGATAGGCACTTTTTTCAGGAAGTGTCATTGTTGTGACGTTGGGGCATGCATTATGTCATGGTGCATTCGGTGGTGTTTTGATTGGGACACACAAGTCTCTGTGTTTGTTGAGACGCAAAGACGCTTGTTGTGGCACATAGTGAATGTATTCCAATTCCTCATATTTGAGAATATGTTCTATCGGTTCATTGGATTGATGAGAAGCTTTTGGATTGGTTGCTTGGGAGTTTTGATCAAGGTGGAGATTTGTTATGTTTGGGTGAACAAAACCCTAGCTTGAATTGGCGAAGCAACAAGCAAAGGAGGCATAGGAAAGGATCTGCATGAATTTGGTTTGGCACAAAGGTCGTGCGACCTGGGGACCTGGGAATGTACTGCAGAGGTCTTGCGACTTGGATTGTGAGGGCATGCGACCTGGGTTGAGGTCGTGTGACCTGGACCGGGTTTTGGCAGTTTTTTGGTATTATTTCCTTGTTCGTTTTGGCAACGTTTGGACAATGCTTTGGGAACAAGTCAATATAGTATAGACCTTTATATGGGTGTAGGAGTGTTCTATTGACAAGTGTGGTAAATTCTATTGGCTTCTCATCAATAAAACCGTATTGGTTTGGCTGTGGATGTAGCTAGCCCCAAAACTAATGAACGACGTTAATTCTTGTGTTTTTCATCATCGTGTTCTTCGTCTCATCGCTCCTCTTGCGCTTCCAAATCATTTTCTAACACTCCTCTCCTTTCTGCACCTTTGATTATCCTCAAACTTCAAGGAATATTCTAACATGCATGTAACTACATTTGCTAGTTGGAAGAAGTACTTATATGCCTCTTTATGACCTCAAAATTGAGGCCACGCCAATGAACTTGCATGCTTATAAGCATCGTAACAAAATTTTAATCCCTATCAGACAATAACTTGATAGAGGCTCCAGAATGCTACAGAGGACAGCGACATGCCGGAAGAACCACGGCAGTGAACGGCAAAAAGATACATAATTCGACAAAGGATCGGAACGAGCGGACATTTTTCTTTCCCTTGGTTTCCGTCTCTCCCTCTGTGTCTTCCCTCTTGCTTTAGTACTTTTAAAAACCAAACCAAATGAAATTGTATGGAAACATCGTTGTAGTAATAGACAATCCAACATTTCCTAATAGACATGATATAGGTTTTCGCTACTAACCACAGAACATACTCCTTAACACACCAGAATATTCATGTGAAAATTGTCCAAAGATTTTTATCTGTGTATAGCAATGAATTAATTCCCCATATACCAAATTTGGGACACAAGAGATACTCATATAACAGAAACACCACTGAAGGGGTGAATGGATTGTTCCCTTGAGAAAAAAAAATTCTAACAAAATAATAGATTAATCAATCGTTCAGATCTGAACACAAACGAATCTGATTTAAGATTGTTGTAATATATTGACCCGAATATGTGTTCACAATCAGAACAGAAATAAAGTAGAACATAATATTCTAACAAGTTACAGATGAATTACTTATGAACACTTGTACAGTTTTGGAAGATAGTTTCATATAGAATACGAGACTCCTTAAACTAGATTCGCTTCCCACACTCCGTGCTTGTCGTGGAGAATTTGAACGTCTACTTCTCAGGATAAACCCTTCCCGGTGCGTTGTTTGAAAGCACGGTACAACACTAGCACTCAACGAACTAAGACTACGAGAAAGATAATTTTCGATGTAACGTAGTGCGAGAGAAATATTTTTTGTCTTTCTGAGATCATTTAAATGAGGAAGATGACAGTCCTTTCATAGGAGAAGGAGAGGCTGTTGGGAATGATTGTGTTTGTTCAATTTGAACTAACTAGATTCAACTGTTGAAACAGTTACAACTGTTGACAAACTGTTCAATAAAAACATATTAATATTTATTTTACTATTCCGCCTAAAATTTAAAGCCCACTAACTAGCCCAACCCAAAAGCAAACCACGTCACGGCGCGTGCCCAAGTCGGCCTTGGTGCTTCGACATTTGCCTAGGTTCTCTCCCCGTAATAAAATTGCTACGCCCAAAGGGCTTACCCAATAAGTTAAAACTTGGAGTATATATGCTACGAAGATTCTTCCTCGTCAACGATGGGGGTATACTCTCTCTCTCTCTCTCTCAAGCTAAAGATCAATGACTCATTTTGAGCGCTTAATTTGATCATTCATTACATTTTAATTTTTCTACGAGTGAGTTACCGAAACGATAACCAATGTACATAATTTACAATGGTGTTTTAGGTATGATCAATTGCTATAAATATTTTTGGGAAAAAGTTTTCCCTACCATTATTTTTAATGTTTGGTTAAAATTTTGGAATATAGTTCACTTGTATACTATATATATATATATGTGAAGAATTTCCACAACTAAATTAGTTAGTTCAATAATTAAGCACTTGGTTACTGACATCCAGTTCAAACATACAAGTCATGACATAAACAATCATTTATCGAATTTAATGGATGTTGTGTAGGTGGTGCAGCAGCATGGTGGCCGCTGCAGGAGGGTGGTTGTGGTGGCTTTGGAGGGTGAATGTGATGTTGGTGGCATGAAGTTGTTTGTGTTGAAGCAGCTGGCGGCTGGAGTTAGTTGTTGTGTGAGGCGTGGTGGCAGCATGATACCGTAAAGGTATCGGGTTGAGACGATTTTGTGAAAACAGTCCAAAACGGACCACGTAGCTGAGCCTACGTCGTTTTTCGTAATAATCTAATAGTTGACCAAACGAAGAAATTCTCTATTCAATTCATCTGATTAAATTAACTGAAGACTACAACTTCATCAAATAGTAAAACGAAACTAACACTAGACTACTGCGGGCTTGACAAGGCTCGGTCCCTACTAAATAACACAATTAAACTAATTAACTACTAATTACATAAACAAACAATTAAATAACTAATTAATTGAATATTAAATAAATAATATGGACAACAAGGATACGGATGACCCGTATCAACTCCCCTGAGGTTGAAAATCACCTTGTCCTCAAGGTGGTAGTGTGAAAAATCTTCAAGAAATCCATAAGTACGCTTGTCTGGATCAAATTGAAGTCTAACGCGTTTGAAAACACCACTTTGTAGTCCCAAACCAACACTAGGGCCAAATACCTGCTTCGAAAAATAATTAGGCCCAAAAGAGTTATGCCCAAAAGAAAATGTTGGTCAAATTAGAGTTTGAATCCCAGGTGTTGAATTGGGCTGAACTGGGATCTTGAGCCCAAATGTAATACTAAACCCCAATGGAGAATAATGAACCCAAATTGATGTGGATCCCTAGCAAAAGCCGTCTAAGAGAACCCAAAAGGTAGTGTCGTCGACCTGAGCGTGTGGTGACTGTGGAGGGGGGAACCGGAGGTGTCGGGTGGTTCCAGTGGTTTCTCGAGGACGGTAATGGAGCGAGACTCGTGATTGAAGGCCTGGCCATCGGAAAAGGTATTCCGCTTTTCTGGGGTCTAAAGTCGTCGGAGCTGGGGAAGGCGGCGGGGCTCAATGTGAATAGCGAGGGTGGTTGCTGGCGGTGGCAAATGGCGGCTTGTATGAGCTTCGTTGGTCGTCGCTCGCCGTCCAGGTCTTTTTCAAACGCCGACCCACTCCCTTGCCGGCCGTAATCGACGACGACGACAATTGGCGGTGTTGTGGCCTCCGAATGGCCATGGCGGTGGTCGTGATTACATGTTGGGTCGTGGCGGACAGGCTCGTGGGCTGTGGATCGCAGCGGGCTGGCAGAACTTGGGGCTCGCTGGTAGTTGGCGGCGAACCCAGCTGAACGGCCATAGTCGGGACAAGTTGATGCTGCTCCGTTTCCTCCGACGGATGTTCTTGTTCTTGCGACAGCGGCACTAGGGTCTCCTCCGCCTGTTATCGTAGGTTCAATTTCTCAGGCGCTTGAACTTTTCCTGGCGATGGAATAGCAGCAACTTCTTCACATTTGGAAGCTTTAGTACAATGCTCCTGCTTTTCCTGAATTTGCTCATCGCGGTGCTTCTGTTGTCTTTGTAGCCTCAATTGGTTGACCGTATCCTCGATCAGAGATATTTGCTTCCAGATATCAGCAAGGTCCGTTCTCATGTCAGCAAAGAGTTACTGAAACGAGTCTGGCATGATTTCATTAGCTGAATTGTGAAAATCAATGAAAACACCAATTTGATACGGTAAAGGTATCGGGTTGTGACAATGTTGTTAAAACAGTCGAAAACTAACCACTTGGCTGACCAACGACGCTTTTCCTAACAATCTAATATTAGATCAAACGAAGAAATTCTATATTCAATTTATCTAATAAAATTAACTAAAGTCTACAACTTCTTAAAATAGCAAAAAGCAACTATGCCTAGACTCATACGGGCTTGACATGGCCCGTCCCTACGAAATATCATAATTAAACTAATTAACTACTAATTAAATAAATAGATAATTTAATAACTAATTAAAATGAATACTAAATAAATAATACGGACGACAACGATACAGTTGACCCGTATCAACTCCTCCCAGGTTCAAAATCACCTTGTCCCCAAGGTGGTGGTGTGAAAATTCATCAAGAAATCCATAAGTACACTTGCCCGGATCTAATTGAAGTCGAACGCGTTCGAAAACACCACTTTGTAGTCCCAAAACTAACACTAGAGCCAAATACCTGATGCCAAAAAAAACTTAGGCCCAAAAGAGTTATGCCCAAAAGAAAATGTAGGTCCAATAGGAGTGTGAAACCCAAGTGGTGAACTGGGCTGAACTGGAATCTTGAGCCCAAATGTAATACTAAGCCCACATTGGAGAATAATGAACCCAAATTGAATGATTTGGATCCCTAGCAACAGCTCTCCAAGAGAACCCATAAGGTATTGCCGTCAACCTGAGCGTGTGGTTAGTGTGGAGGGACGAACCTGAGGTGTCGGGTTGTTCTAGAGTAATTATTGCATGCTCTAAGAGTAAATATGACATGGTGCTCTAGTCAATACATTACAGGACACGTGGGGAACATGTAGGAAATCCACTTTCTTTTGTCTGCCACTTATTCTCTTTCTTCCTGACGTGTCCTGTGATGTATGGTTAGAGCACAGCCACATCATTTACTCTAGAGCATACAAAAATTTCTCGTTGTTCTAGTGGTTTCCTAAGGACTTTGATCGAGCGAGACTCGTGATTGAAGGCCTGTCCATCGAAAAAGGTATTCCGCTTATCCCTGCGTCTGAAATTGCCAGAGACTGGAAGAGGCGGCGGGGCTCGATGTGAGCAGCAAGGGTGGTTGCTGGCGGCGGCGAATGGCGGCTTGTCTCTGCCTCGTTCGTCGTCGTTCGATGTCCATGTTTTCTGCTGACGCCGACCAACTGTATTGCCGTCCGTCATCAATGGCGACGACAATTGGCAGTGTTCTGGCCTTTGATTACGATGGCGGTGGTAAGGATTACGTGTTGGGACGCGATGGAGGGGCTACGGGGCTTCAGATCGTAGTGGAATGGCAGAACTTGGGGCTCGACGGGAGTTGGCGGCGAACCAAGCTGAATGGCCATCGTCTAAACAAGATGCTGATGCTCCGTTTCTTCCGGTGGTTGTTGTTGTTCTTGCGGTGGCCGCACTAGGGTCTCCTCCGCCTGCTGTTGTAGCTTCAATTGCTCAGGCCCTTGAACTTTTCGAGGAGATGGAATAGCAGCAACTTCTTCACAGTTGGAAGCTTCACTACTATCCTCCTGCTTTTCTTCAATGTGCTCATCGTGCTGCTTCTGTTGTCTTTGTAGCCTCAATTGGTAGATTCTATCCTGGATCAAAGATATTTTCTTCAAGACATCAGCGAGTTCCGTTTTCATTTCAGCGAAGAGTTGCTGAAACGAGTCTGGCATGATTTCACCAGCTGAATGGTGAAAATCAATCAAAGCGCCAATTTGATACCGTAAAGGTATGGGGCTGTGACGATTTGTGAAAACCATCGAAAACTGACCACGTAGCTGAGCCTATGGCGCTTTTCCTAACAATCTAATAGTTGATCAAACGAAGAAATTCTCTATTCAATTCATGTGATAAAATTAACTAGAGTCTACAACTTCGTTAAATAGTAAAACGAAACTAACCCTAGACTCTTACGGGTCTCTACGAAACAACATAATTAAACTAATTAATTACTAATTAAATAAAAAAATAATTAAATAACTAATTAACTGAATACTAAATAAATAATGCGGACAACAACGATACGGTTGACCAGTATCAACTCCCCCGCGGTTGAAAATCACCTTGTCCCCAAGGTGGTGGTGGTGTAATACCCCAATTTTGTATAAGAGGTTAACTTAACGATTTTGGTAGAGTTTGCGGGTTTTAATTGTAGTTTTCGGAAGTTATATATCAATTAAACTAAAAAATGGGGAAGTAGTTGAACTTTTAGAAAAGATAAACTAGTTAACAAGATAATTGGTTGGGGGTAAAGTCTTGAATTTCTAGATCCTAAGGGGGTCGTAGATGTCTTTTAAAAAATTTGAAATAAGTAAATAGTTTTATAACATATACATTTACATTCAAGGAATTAAATACTTGTCAGCATTAGTATTTTATCCTACCGGACAAGTATAGTAGTATAACCCGTTATAAATATTCGTATAATACGTTTAAACAATATTTATTTTTGACCCGACCCACACCATGTATAATAATACGTATAAAGTATAAATCCCGTATTTTGTTCCAACCAGGCCCGGTACCCATATTTTTCTCTTATCCCTCTTGTTTTCCTCCACTGTATGAAACCTCTCAACTATCCCTCCATCTCTACCAACTACATACATCTCCCCTTGTTCTCCTCACCTCCATCACGGCGAACACAAACACACTCAAACAACACACTCTCCCTCACATAACCATCCCTCAAAACACACACTCATACACTCACACAAGACACATAGCCCTCCCACAAATGTTACTCCACCTCCTCTATATAAACTCTACCTCCTCATCACAAACACACAACAACACATCATCACCTTCTTCTTCTTCTTCTTCTTCTTCTTCTTCTTCTTCTTCTTCTTCTTCTTCTTCTTCTTCTTCTTCTTCTTCTTCTTCTTCTTCTTCTTCTCCCTTCGGCAAATACAAAACTGCCACCACCAACCTTGCCTTCTCTTCTCTTCACCATCAAGAACCACCGCCAACACCCATTCTCTTGCTCCTCCAACATCATCTCCGGTAAAAAAACACAACCACCACAACCAGTGTCGCCAAGAAAACCACCACTGCCACCTGTCTTCTCCCTCCACTACCAAGACAACCTCCTTCTATCCCTTTACACTGCCCAAAAAAGAGCAGCCACATCGGTAGCAACAAATTACCACAACCACCGTCGCCATCACCATCACCACCCCCACCGCCGACACCAACAACACCGCCACCTCCACCATTACAGCCACCATCATCACCACCAGCCTTATTCCCCTCTCAATCAACCTCTCTATTTCTCTGTCTCTCTTTTTTCAGAGACACCCAGCAGCAGTAACACAACAACAATCACCGCCGGCGCTACCACGACCACCAGCCTCCATTATCGACGAGATCACCACCACCACCAAGACCCTTTTCTCTCTCTCTCTCTCGGTCCCTGTCTCTCTATTCCCCTATATGGTAACGAAGAATAACATGAGCAGCAATGAAGACGGCGACGAGGACCACCATCGCCGGCGACCCGATGACCCAAACCCTGTCGGGTAATCTCCAAAACCCCACTGCCCTTCGTTCCCCTCTGTCTTCGGGTGCTTCCCCGACCTCCCTCAGGTCCGCCAAACCCAGAGGACCCCAGAACCGGCCACCAACACCGCCGAAATTCCATGAATTCCAGCGAGATTCCGACCCAACTTCGGCGGACGATTTCTCCTCCATTCGGTAAGCAATTCGATCAATTTTTGGCACCAATCAACTTAGTTTAACCTAAATTATAGATTTTGATCATCAAAATATGAGGGGTATGAACGTATGAAGAATCAATGTTTTGGGTTTGGGGAGGACGAATGATGAAGGAGGAAGGGGTGATTTTGTCATTTCAGAAACTTTAAGGGTATAAAGTGTTAAATCTGAAACATTGGGGGTAGCCCCTGTTTTTTCCTAAACTTCATTATTTTATAACCCAATTATTTAAAATGCTTTTATGAAATAACTAGCTATTTTAATATGTTAATAAACTTCATTATTTAGTAATTTCATTTGCTATTTTAAATAAATAAGGGAAAATAAATATTTTTGGAATGAAAAGTGAATGGAAAAATTTCTATAAAATTTGAGATTAGGTATAAATAAATACTATACTAAGTTAACAAAGATTTATTTTGTGTATATATAATTAATTGATAACTTGTAGGAAATTGAGTTCATAAAGAAGTGTTACGCCTATCCTGGAGGACTATTTCGAGCTATTTGACATTTAATTTGAGGTAAGTTAATATACCTAGCCTTGTGTACCTTTATGAACTACTGCTGTAAATGATTTATTTAAGTTATTTACTTACTTTTGAAATATTCTACTTTGAAGTATCGTTGAAAAATGATTATCCAAAAATAAGAATCTGAAAGAAGAACATCTACATTCAATTGTGAAATGAGAAAGTACCGTTCCAATCACGACTACCAATTTAGGCTATGATTATCTAGTTCACGGGCCATGATTATCCAAAGTAGCATACCGCTCACTTGTTGGTCTAATAAGCATATCACTCACAATCATACATCGATCATAATGAAATTGCCACACCGGCTTTAGTTGGAGCTCTTACTCGATCTTATAGCTTGAAAGAAAAAGTCGTACTGATGTAAAGTGGAAGCTGTTGTGCGCGGGTTTGTGCCATATCCCTGATACGATACATATCTGACATATTGTGATTCGTTACTGTTATGTGATTATGAGGCGTTGTGATGCGAATCTCCTTTCAATTATGTTATTGATATGAGGCGCTGTGATGCGAACCTCCTCTGATTGAGTTATGGTTATAATAGTGCTTTTGCACATCATGAGAAAGCGGTCGTGGATTGGATATGGTCACGCCCCGTATCAACTAGTTGGTAAATGAACTCCTAGACTCGATTATCTTATCATTGAGAAACGGGAAAGTTATCATCTTGAGATTTAAAGTAATGTTACGAAATACTATTAACAGTGATTCCCCAAGATGGTCCACATCATTGGGTTGGAATATGAAATTTGAAATCGTTACGAAGTATAACACATCAAATTAATGAGAACGCTATTCCCAAAAATATCTTATTCTTATTAGCGAACTTGCTATTCCTGTGACATGACTCATAATCTATTTACGTGCTATGGGTGTTAGCTTAATCAGCCGTTTGCTGATCATTTTCTATAAAACTGCGTCGGCTTTTGCTATTTTAAAACTGCCGATTATGAGTAAGGTGGGATCCCTTCACGACGCTGCTGGCTAGGGTATTGAGCTGCTGAGTATTCCACATAGCATTTTTCATTTTGTAAATTATTGTATTTATACCATTCAGAAAATGTCACTGGTTTTTATGAATGTATAATAAGTTATATTTGGATATTCGTTGGTTGTACAAACTGTGAATCGACGATCCTTATTAGTTCTCAATGCGGTTCATCACCTCAGACGGAGACATCTCTTCCAAATCATGCGGCCCGGCCGGCCGTGTGGTTTGGTGGGGTGTTACAGGTGGTTTGAAAAATCTTCAAGAAAACCATGAGTAAACTTGCCCGGATATAATTGAAGTTGAACATGTTTGAAAACACCACTTTGTAGTTCCGAAAGAACACAAGGGCCAAATACCTGCTACCAAAAATAACTAGTCCCAAAAGAGTTATGCCCAAATGAAAATGTAGGTCCAATTGGAGCGTGAAACCCAAGTGGTGAATTGGGATGAACTAGGATCTTGAGCCCAAAAGTAATACTAAGTCCACATTGGAGAATAATGAACCCAAATTGATGTGGATCCCTAGCAAAATCCGCCTTCAACGACCCAGAAGGTATCGCCGTCGACTTCAGCGTGTGGTGACTGTGGAGGGAGGAACCGGAGGTGTTATGTGGTTCTGGTGGTTTCTCGAGGACGGTGATGGAGCGAGACTCATGATTGAAGGCTTTTCCATCGGAAAAGGTGTTCTGCTTGTCCCGGTGTCTGGAATTGTCGGAGACTGGGAGAGGCGGCGGGGCTCAATGGGAACAGTGTGGATGGTTGCTAGTGGCGAATGACGGATTGTCTCTTCTTAGTTGGTCGTCGCTCGCCATCCAAGTGTTCTGCAAACCCTGACTCACTTTCTTGCCGGCCGTAATCGACTGCGACGACAATTGGCGGTGTTCTGGACTCCGAATGGCGATGGCGGTGGTCGGGATTACGTGTTGGGCCGCGACAAAGGGGCTCCTGGGCTGCAGATGGAAGTGGGATGGAAGAACTTGGGGCTCGACGGCAGTTGGCGGGAAACCAGCTGAACAGCCATCGTCTGGACAAGCTGCTAGTAAACCGTTTCCTCGGACGGCTGTTCTTGTTCTTGCGGCGGCGGCACTAGGGTCTCCTCCGCCTGCCGTTGTAGCTTCAATTGCCTAGTCCCTTGAACTTGAGATAGAATAGCAGTAACTTCTTCACAGTTGGAAGCTTCAGTACTATCCTCCTGCTTTCTTCAATCTGCTCATCGTGCAGCTTCTGCTGTCTTTGTAGCCTCAATTGGTCGACCGTATCCTGGATTAGAGATATTTGCTTCATAATATCAGCGAGGTGCGTTCTCATGTCAGCGAAGAGTTGCTGAAACGATACTTGCATGATTTCACTAGCTGAATGGTGAAAATCAATGAAAGCACCAATTTGATACCGTAAAGGTATCGGGTTGTGACGATTTTGTGAAAAAGTCGAAAACTGACCACGTAGCTTAGCCTACGGCGCTTTTCTTGACAGTCTAATAGTTGATCAAGCGAATAAATTCTCTATTCAATTCATCTGATAAAATTAACTGAAGACTACAACTTCTTTAAATAGTAAAACGAAACTTATCCTAGAATCCTACGGGCTTGACAAGGCCCGGTCACTACGAAATAACGTAATTAAACTAATTAAATACTAATTAAATAAACAAATAAATAAATAACTAATTATTTGAATACTAAGTAAATAATACGGATGACAATGATACGGTTGACCCATATCACATCAGTTTTGTGGTGTTGGGGGAGCTGGCGGAAGGAGTTGTTTATTGTGTGGGGGTTGCGATGGTGGAAGAGGTAGCAGTAGGTTTTGGGGCAGATGTGGAAGTGGAACATTGCTGGAGGTGGTGGCGGTGGAAGTCGAATGCGGGTGGCTATGGTTCTCGGTGGAGATGGAAATGCAGCGTTGCAGGTGGGTGGTAGCAGGGTGGTAGTGGTAGCAGGTGGTGTCGGAGGAGTCGGCGACCGGAGGTGGTTATTGTGTGAAAGGATTTAAATATCGAAGCAACTCCTAACGTACCGTCCGATTCATCACGGAATCTGAGGCCACCAAAACCAATTCACCCAATATGTTGTAGGTGAATCGGGTTCACGCCCGAACGGCCGATATGATCCGATATCGTCAAAAAGGGTGATATCTCTGTTAAAAGTAAAAAAAAAAGGAATTTAAGAGAACCTTGGATGATGGAATCGCATAAAAAATTAACTTGTATGTGTATATGTAGTTAATGATTCGAATACCTTTGTGTTTCATTAGTGAGGTGAAGAAAATCCCCAATTTGGAAAGCCCTTAATTCCAAGGTTGTCAAACCCGCGGGTTGACCCGCGAGTTTAACGAGTTTGCGAGTTTACATGAGCAATCGGGTTGACCCGCTCAAAAACTCGTAACCTAACAAAACCGTGCAAACCCGTGCAAACTCGTCAAACCCGTAGACCCGCGAGTTGACCCGCGGGTTTACCTAGTCAACTTATTGTGAAAATTGTGTAGCTTTATTAGGCTTTTTATTTTTTAGTGCACGAAAAAATGGGGTATATAGTCACCCAACCTCCAACATTTGTGAACCATTGGAATTATATGATTACGAGATAAGCTAAAAGGACTACTATTCAATCACCGATGACTGTGTACATATCAAACGATCTAGACTTATTAATATTATATGCAAGTTTATTTTTATTTTGAGAGACTAATTTCAGAGATCGTAACGATGCAAGGAAAAAATATAAATGAATAAATAAATAAATAAATAAGGCTTAATTCTAAAACTTTTAAATTTATAGCTTCCAACATTTCAACAATTTTATATACATAAAGAAAATTGTAGCATTTAATCACCAAAGGTAAAAAAAATCCACTTTTCAAAAGTGAAAAGTCATGTGTATATAAAAAAACTGGAGATTTGAAGTAAAACGTGACCCGGGCGATTCTCCTTTTACGGGTCATGAGTCGAGTCTACCCACCCTTTACGGGTTTATGTTGACCCACGGATTTGAAAACCTTGCTTAATTCTAAAAGTCGACCTTAGTAGCTGCCATTCGAGACGTAATAGCATCGAAAGAGATAGAAATAGTCTCCAGATCCTCCTTGTCTTCTCGTCGACTTTGCTGTTTCGCACTCAATTCTTGGCAGCTTTGCCTGAACGACGACCATCGCGCATACCCATATCTTGTTTTCTCTCTCTTACCCTCTTTTTGGTAGTAGATCTTTCCTGTTTTTCTTCTTATCTTCTATGAGTAATAATACAATTTAGGGAGACTATGGTAGCCTGATAGGCAGGAGTAGAGAAGGAGACTAGGAGTAGGTCATGTCTTCAATAGTAGTGTGTATGTTAATAAATATAATTTTTTCCTACTCATCTTAGACAATTCACAATTGTGTTACACACAATATATTAAGTGTATAATGTCTAATTGTATAATTATTACTTATTCTTTGAAGCATGGGAAGCCTGGTTTTGTAGGAGATGGATGAGAGCAAACATTATATAAAAATGTCAGGACTATAATCCTAAATATACCTAAGAGTAGGTTAAAAAGTTGAGCTTTCTAATAGAAGAGTTTGTGACTAGGCTTTTGTTGAAAGTTTCTAATTCGTCTTAATAAAATTTAGTACTATGATCAACTTTGGTTTAAGTGGGACAACCTATTATTAACCAGACCTAAAAAACATAGCCCAATAAAACCCAATAAAGTTATGGGGTTATTTAGGTAGTGAACCTATTAAATAAAATCATATAAATCCCGTCCATATCGGACCAAGCCGTGCATTTTGCCAGTAAGACATGTCTAAAGTCTATACAAGTAACACTACGCATATATTAGATGTATAAAAACAGTGTTTAAAAGTATTTTTCTTATGCATACTTGAACGATTTTTAACATTCACGCGTTAGGTTCCTAACAGTTTGTCAGCTATGGGTCGAAACCATTTTCGGCCATTTTTACGGATACGAGGACCGATACCATTATTTAAATCCATGGTTGAGGTAAAACTAGGTTGTAGGGGCAACGGCGATAGTTTATCTTCTCCATCTCTCTCGTTATTTTCTCACTCTATGATTCTGCGAAGTAATGTAAGTTTCTATAACCATGTTATACAATAATACAGGAAAGCTTAGTGGACGAATGTATAATCCGAAAAGTTGCTCGATTGGACATTCCAGTTGCACCTTGATTAGCTGGTAGGATCGATCAACCTTGGCTCGCATACGAAGCGGCATAGAGGGCATGTAACCGAATTGAAAATCCAAACACCAATGCATTGTCGGTGGAATGTGTGGCCGCACCGTGGAAGAGTCACTACACTATCGCCTTCCATGTAATTCTCGAGACAAACAACACACATTTCATCCTCTAAACCATGCTCTCTATTAGTAAAAACTTGGAAGGGGAGACTAAGAAACCAATAAGCTAATCTCCCTAGACGACGTAGTCGCTCCAGACGAGCATTATCAATGGTATGTTGTTCACTTTCCTCCTCCGTCTCAATATAACACAATTTGACACAATATACCATGAAAGCCATAAAACCAATGAACAACACTGCTGCCGTAATAACAGTGTGAAGAGGTATTCCATGTATTGTCTTATGGTGGCCATCGCTAGGGTTAACTGGGCGGTCAGCCCTCACCCCAAGAAGAATAAAAATAATGGATAAGATGAATCTCATATCCATACCTGTTGCATGGAAATAAACTAAATGAATATTTTAACACAAGAAATATTACGTGTAACATCAATTGTAAACGAGCAATAACTCTATTTGCAAATTTTGAAACTAGCGCAAAAAATCTAATATGAAACAAGAAAATGCTTATGTTCTTGCAAATGTCAATTAATCGTGCAAGGAGCCGAATTACTCTAAAGTCTTGTTTGGGTAATGGATAAAATATGCGGGGATAAGGCTTATGTTTGGATTTAAGTAAGAAAATGAATGTTGTCGGATAAGCCCTAATAAAATATGCTGGTTGTCTCTGTTTTGGTGATGTCCGATATCATTCAGGATATGATGAAGAGTCGATGTGAAAATAACTATTGCCATGTAGTGTCGTGATTTTGATTCTGAGGTGTTCTTATTTTATGTTGTGCCTAAAACACACAAATTAACTAATTAAACATACTTTAATTTGTAGTAACATTTCACGATTCCTCTACTTCCTCCTCCATACTTCAATTTATCTGAATTAGAATATTCTTTAAACATATTTTATACTTAAAAGTAAATTATTAAACCATTAAACATGTTTTATACTTAAAATAAGACATCGTTAAAAAACAGCTTCTCTCTCTTTTCCTCCATTGGAGAACACACATGAGTCAAGCTATAAGAAGCTAAGCTTCCAACCTTTGGATATACATCAACTCTAGTCAAATTCTTTCGATTAATCACCATCAAAGACTTTCCACTCTAGTTTCGTCATGGCCCAATGAATTTCTACTAACATAAAAAGAAATCAAATAGTACAGCTACTCATCCACCGAAAATTTCATCCGAGGTCAGAGGAGGGAGGGAATGTGCTGGTGGTGTGGTGGTCCTCCGTCCTACTCTCTCGCACTCTCTCTAGGCGGGTTGTAAGCATGAGAGGGAGGGAGGTGAAGAAAATTCAAATAGGTACCATTTTCTTTTTTAACCTAGAAGCAAATTTTCCGCGTAGAAGAAATTGGTTGGTCAAACAATTCTTGCGACTTTCTTTTTCTTTTAGAAGTAATGGATATACTATATACTAATGGTCCTTGAGGACAATTAATATCTTCCGGGTGGACAATTAAGGGGTGTGAAATTTGATATTGTTTGTGTGGGGGTATTTTGTCATCCTTCTAGGTCCATTTGCTTATACCACCTATTAGTGGTATAAATTTTATGCACAAAAATCTCAATCAGCATAAGAGAAGATCAGTTATCCCTTCCCTTATCCGGCATCCAAACACCCGATAAAAAAGACAAGAGAATAACTTATCTTATCTTTCTTCTTATCCGCTACCCAAACGAGTCCAATGGACATAACATTTTAGTCATCAATACACATTAACATCAAATTGCACTAAGTTTTCTCTGAAATACGCTAGCGGATTTTAATTTTCTCTGCATTTTCTCTCTCTCTCTCAATATATATATATATATATATGTATTATTTATTTATTTATTTTGTTCAGTGAAATATATAAATGTAGTTAGTTCCCAATGTAGTCCCATATTACATTTGTAATGGTTCGTTATTGTAATTTAATGAGAATTAGTTACTCAATGCTCAGATTGTCGTCGAAGAAAGCGTCGATCTGACTTTCCCATTACCACTCTCTCTACACTTTCCAAACTCTAGATCCTCATTTTCTTCACTGTATCAAAGCATAGCGTTTCTCGGCCGATTCTGCCTTTCCTATGACTTCTCCGGCGTCAATCTCTCCTTCTCTGTAGTTCTTCATCACAAATTTACATCATCCCGTTCCTCTTAGCCTTGATTTAGCGAATTATAACGTCCGAAAGATGCAGCTTGAAAGTGCATTCTCGGTGAATCTTTTTCTCAACCGGCTTTAGATCAATTCGATCGGTTCTTGAGTTAATTCTGATTGATTATGATGGTAATCGTACCTCTAATCCTCTTTACCAGGCTTTGTTGGTTGAGGATTCATAACATATGAGTTTTCTTCTCCCTACCCTTACACCTGGCATTCTTGTTCATGTAGAACACATTACTACTGCGTCTGATCCCTTAAAATTTCTCGGGCATAAGTTAACATGCGTAAATTCCACATATGTGTATAATATTCGGTTTAAATTATATATTCTTTAGAAACCGTCTTCTCAGTATGTGAAATATTTCTTGCTTAGCAGTCGTCAGATCAGTGATCAGCAAGCTCTTTGTTATAACTTCAGGGTATTCGAGCAAGAACAATGAAACGAAATCAAGAACGAGACAAATATTTATGCTGGTTCACTAACAAATTAGCAACGAACCCGCTCGCGACCTCCACTATCAAAAACCGATATTTTAGTGAGAAGAGAACCCCATTATAATGCACGCCTTGACCACAACAGCCACGGCAGCCACCCACACAACACGCACCACAGAGCACTCAAATAATTGCCTCACACACAATTAAAATAGTCACACACAAACAAACCCGTGTGTTGTTTTCTTACTAAGAAAAACATACCCTTTGTATAGGCATAGCCTATGGTGGTGATCCAAAAACAAACAGCCCACTTTGGAATTCACCGCCCCAATCTGTTCCTTGTCACCAATAACTTCATGTCAACAACCCAACAAATCTGCCCCAATCTGTTCCTCGAACCCTGAACTGATGTTCTCTCCTTAAACTAAACCGGACGCGTCTCTCATAACCAGAAACGAGCACGCTTCCCCAAACAGATGTTTCGCAGCTGATGCGAAACCCGAATCGGTAAATCATTTATCCAACTACCTTGGGTTCCTGAAACGAATGGGCCCAATGTGGATGCACTTCCGAAAACGGAAACAAGTGTTCCACCCAGAACAAGACTCGAATATATTTAATAAGGCAGGACCGAATACATTTCTTATGTGCCCAATTGCGCCAAACTGATGCACTACGACAAGTGCCTGATGTGATAACTTACCAGACCCAACGCACTTAATAACAAGTGCCAAAACACATTTGTTGTGCCTGATGCGCCCCTTATGCCCTAGATGCGCCAAATGCTCGCTATAAGTAGATCACACCACATGTGAGCTCACTGCATGTCATGTTACATGCCCCTACAACATATTCACGCCAGAACAAACTCGTGCATAATGAGCATAAGAACCCTGATCAGATGTGTGTGTCAGAAATCTCACACGACAAATTCTCTATGTCGTTGCTCCAACTCCAACGAGTTTTTGTAATGCATGAGCCAGAACCAGATTTAATTCACACAGCAGATGCTCCACGACGGAAGCCGGATTGCGCCATAACATCAATCGCCAGAACGCTAGATTTGCGCCAGTACTGAATGCGTGCGGGATTTGCCACATTTCTTGCACGCCTAATTAGATGCGCACCATTTTGCTCCGAAAGGAGCCCGGATAGCCACCTCCACGGGGCTTCAGATGGTGGGTGTACCTGCTTCTCTCTCATCAATAGATCGGTCTTGATCGCCAAGCCAGACTTCATTCTTGGAGAATTCTCGAAACCCAACTCCAAATAGCCTGCTCGACCTGAATCCCGAAACCCTAGCTTTGAGTTTCACCAAAACAAGAAACCGTAGATCTTGGCTCCACCTAGTTCTAGGAACCCCGCCACTAATACCAGTTTGTTAAAACTGGTGATTCCCTTGACCTGGCTCTGATGCCAGTTTGTTATAACCTGGGGTTATTCGAGCAAGAACGATGAGACAAAAAACAGAACGAGACATATATATAGCGTGGTTCAATAATGATTTTTCAACGAACCCGATCGCTACCTCCATGGCAAGAACCTTATATCTTATTGGGAAGAGAACCCGATTACAATGCACGCGGTCGCCACAACGGCCACGGCGGCCACCCACACAACACATAACAGGAGCACTCAATTAACTGTGTCTCTCACACAATTATAATAGTCACTCACAAACGTACCCGTGTGTTGTTTTCTTACTAACAAAAGCATACCCTTTATTTAGGCATATCTTATGGTGGTGATCGAAAAACAAACAACCCACTTTGTCACACTCTTGTTGTGCTCATGTTAACCACACGGATCTAGTCTTCGATTCTCTGCAAGGTCTGTCTAGTGATTTCAATTTTATCAACTTGTGACAAGGAATTTTCCTCTTACATTAGATATACAAGATGCACATGCTAGAATATTGTATAAGTCTGTTCATGTTGATTTGGAACTGAAGAATGTTGTTTCTAGCTCTACTTCAACTCATGTGGCTTTGTGGCTCTCATTGCATGGTCCGGTCAATTTGACAAACCTTATAAGCCACACAAATGGCAGCAGTCCGGTACACAGAGGTACTCTAAACCTAATGTTTCGTCATATGTGGTTGCTCCTGGTACTCCATGTGGTACTACCTCGTATGGTACTGTGCCTGTGAATGCCTATATGGCTTGTCGAATTTGCAACCTGATTGGTCATAGTAAAACTACCTATTGACATAGATTCATGAGAACATTCAAACTAGTGCTCTTATTTCTGCTTCTAACCCTAAAGCTCCACAGTGGATATTTGATTCCGCTGCATCTAGTCATCTTACAAATAATGTGGCCCATCTTTACAATGTCAGGCAATCTTCTAGTTTTGTCTTGCTTGCTAATGATTATCAAGCATCTGCATCCACTATTAGTGTTGGTTTACTACCAACTCCATCTGAGGCGGGTTTATTGCTCAATAACTTGATGCATGTTCCTACATTGTCTCATAATTTTATTTGTGTGCAAACTTTAGCACTGTTGGGGAATAATTCTTCGAACCAAATTCCTGACGCAACGGAAGCAGAACAACGCCACACGATCACAAACTTAACACACGCAATTTAGGAGAAGCAAAAAGACAAAACAAGAATTTAACGTTGTTCGGCAAAACCGCCTACACCCACAAGCGAAGAAGAATTTTACTATATCAATGAGGGAACGCATCCTAGGGGAAAGACAGAACAATCCGTGGACCACGTCGACACGAAACTCTCATCACTCATGGGTTACAACCATGAAACCCTAACCTCAAACATCCTCTCAAAGCTATCTCACACCAATTCTCTACTCAATTGAACTCGACTCCTCAATTAGAATTATCGTAGAGCCGCCTATGAAAAGGCCACATTACTTACTCTCCAAGTAATTCCAATTGAACCAATGTTATGAAATAAATCAATAAGGAATACTATTAAATTCTGGACTCTACTAGTTTCCAAATCTGATAAACACCCTATATTACCAAAACGCATAATCAAGACAAAAACCCAACAAACTCCATCTTGGAATGAATTCTGCAATTACACGGCAAATTCCCTAGCCTTCTCGGAACTATCCATCTTTGATGTTGATTCCGCTGCATCTTCCATGCTCCACCTGCATGGTTCTCCGTCACACCTCTACCGAGATACTCTGTACCCCCTCCTAGGTCTTTACCTCGCACCCTCACATGGGTGCGTCCCAAAGTCTACTACTTTGGGGAGTAGTGTGGCTCCATCTCTTCACCATGTAGCTCATTACTAGGGAGATCATCACCAACAAGTTCAAGTGCATACAAGACCCGCTTCCTGTCCACTACGGCAATAGTTTTCTTTGTCAACGTTCTCGTCAGTTGAGCTTCTTGTCAATAAACCTGCAACTGCTGCATAACAAACACTTTCTCCATGATTTAGTGTCCTCACATGTGAACCACATGTTTCTCTACGCGAACCTCGAGTCCTTTTCCTTAAGTTGTTTCTTCTCTTGTCCGATCAAACGCATTAAACAGGACATCTTGCAAAGCCATCTCTTTAAGGAACCGTCGCGACATTCCTCTCTTCTTGCCTCAAGATGCTCAAGAGTTATCGTTATAAACTAGACACAGAGATATCAGGACGCCACCTCGCACCATGGACTCGTCATTTGCGTCCACCACCTTGATCTCTGCCCTGGAGATATTTCTAAATTTCCTCGCAATAGTTGTCCAAGTCTGTTACTAGACTCCTCTGCAACTGTTGCGTATCGTGCTCACAATCACACTAAACAGCTCCATTTGTCAACACACTCCCAAGTCTGCATTGGTTGCCAATCGGACGTTCAATTAGAAAAAACGCCTCTAATTGATTCTAACATATTCAATTAGGGAAAACGCCTCTAGTAGTCCAAGTCGTCTTCGTTCTTGCCTACTGATATCGATTGATTCTAGTCTTCTCAATCCACTTGAAATCTAAAAGTTCTGACCATACCGATGAATCCTAAATATCCAAAAAATTGAGGTAAGACTCCTGAATTATTCCAATCCGATGTAATGGCACGCCTTAACCACTCGAACAAGTTTGGACCATCAATTTCTGTTTGTAAGTTGTTACGTTAGCATCTTGAAAAATCCAGCCACAATTTATAGACCATGATCCCACCAACGAGTCCGAAACGTCCAAAAACCCTAGGTTGGACTCTTGTTTGTGCCCAATCGGACTTACATGCAGCTCAAACCAACTCAAACAAATTGGACCACTCGTATCGCGCCTTAGAAGCATATAACAGCAATGATGCACCTCAAATCTGGTGCACCAGACCGTTCCTCTGCCTAGTAAGCAGCCCACATTCTTCAAGTTATTGCAACCTCATTAATCAACACATGGCCCACTACACTTGCGTCACACCAAAAAAAATCTCTTTAAAACAACCCCCACAACTTCAAGTCACATGGCGCCTTCTTTGTTCTTCCATATGCATCAACTAACTTGTGGTCATTATTTACAGACGCCAACAAGGAAACCAATGAGCTATTAGTGAAACTGGAAACCAATGAGCTATTAGTGAAACTTCCTCCTATAGACCTCGCTCTCTATTAGTGAAAATTTGGAAGGGGAGATTAAGAAACCAATGAGCTTGTTTCTCTAGACAATGTAGTCCCCCATTATCAGTGGCATGATGTTCAATTTCCTCCTCCGTCTCAACATAGAACAATTTAACTCTATATACCATGAAAATGATAATATCAATGTACAAAGCTTCAAAGGTTATTAGCGTGTGAAATAATATTTCTTGTGTCGTCTTCTTGTCACAATCACAATCCGGCTAAATTGAACCAGCCCCCACCCCAAGAAGAATAAAAAAATTGATAAATAGAATCTCATATTCACACATGTTGCATGGAAATAACAAAATGAATATTTTAGTACAATAACATTACGTTTAACTTCACTTTTGGATGCATAATACCTCTATTGCGTACTTTTAAAACTAGAGCAAACTAATCTAACATGAAACAAGGACATAACTGTATACATAACATCTTAGTCATTAACACACCTTATCAACAAATTGAACTAAGTTTTTTACTAAATTCATTAGTGGGTTTTTATTTGCTCTTCATTCTCTCTCTCTCTATATATATACATAATTATAGTATACACACACACATATATGTATGTATATATATATATGTGTGTGTATATATATATATACACTTTTTACGAGTGGCAAGATCTCCCACCGCTGGGAGGAGAATTTTCAATAGCCGCGACTCCAATACCTGTTGGTAAATGGAACTTTACGAACGACGGAGTTTTAAACGCTAGCATAGACTCCTTTTAGTCGTTCTTAACGTAGGCACATTAAAACATTAATTTCTTGTACGGTTTACCTAAACACCAAACTTTGAACCATAGCTAAAACCCATATGCATTTGTCTAGCACAAGTAATACATAACTACAAGATTGCACGTGACAGGTGTGTTGTGTCTTATTTAGTGAAATTCAAAACATAAAATTTCCTTGATATGAATTCTGTCACGTCAACAACTTGTCAAAAAACATGTCGAGTTCACGAGAAAAAAATGTCAGACTAAGATAAAAGCTCAAAAGTTTTCTTTCAGTTATAGTACTCTTCAATCGTGCTATTTTTTTAATAATTTGTTGTAATTGAAAGATATGTCGAGTTTCTTCCTTGAGTCGGTTGTTCACATGAGTAACTTCAGGTTCTTATAATAAAAAAGCCAAAGGAAGGGTTTTAAACAAGCTGCAGGCTCTTGGAGGTGATAGGTATTTGCGCGAATACGTGATGTGTTAGCACGAACACAATGGGAGCTCGTGAGGCCTAAATATGTTCCAACGAACAAAATGGGCTGCATGGGAAATCCAGACGAATACGATGTGTTCCCACGAACACAAGGCATGTTCGTGCGAATCCCTGCTAGGCCTCGGCTGCTTGGTTCGTTTAGGAAATATTTTTTGGTAACTTTTTTGTAGATATAAGGAGGCATTTTCTTAGAAAAATGGCATAGATTCATGTAAATACGGTTTCCTCAGAAAATAAAGAATTTCTCTTACAAGTGGACGTAGTAACCGATTTTTTTGAGGAACCATGTTAATTATTGTCTTTATCGTCTCTATGTCATTCGTTAGGTTGAACTACATTACAAAAAATGGGTATTCGAGATAGAGTTTCCGAAGTCCACCAAGAACGACATTCGGATCGATGTTGGAGATTGCTAGATTTTTGGTGAGAAATAGATTCAGCCTGTGGCAGATCAAGATGCCCGGTTTGTTGAAGCAACAAGACATCTGCTTGTTCTTGACTGCAGACAAGAAGGGCATAAGCGTATCATCAGCAGAGTATCTAACACTGGAGGAGAAGGCGTACTGAACAACTATGGTGGCATAGCGGATGACATTATCACATAATTCGCATATCAGAACAAGGCAGAGTCGTTTAAGTCTGTGGAGGACCAAAGACACATCTCTTAAAGACCAACTTGATCTATTGAACACTATTATTCTATAATTGCATAAAATGTAAGAGAAGGTGAATGATGAAGATGTGACCTTCATGTTGTTGGTATCGCTCCCACCATTGTATGAGAGCTCTATGCAGCCGTTTATTGTCAATAAAGGTAGGATAACCCAAGAGGAGGTAAGACTGTCTCTTCATTCTAGGTATATGCGACATAAGACTACGGGCACGTGCACAAAGAACCATGCATCTGGTTTGATGGAAACATAAAGAAATAATGGTAAGAAGAGTAAGAAGAAGTTCTCAGGTTCATAGTTACCTAAGGATGTTTGTGCATTTTTCCTAGAAAAAGGCCGCCTGAAGAGGGATTGTCCCAAAAAGAAAGCAACAAAATGACTGATCTACAGCGGGGAGCGAATATGATAACTCTTATGAGGATAATTATGTTTTGTTAGCGGATAATGTCACACATCAAATCCAATGTATTTTTTTGTTGAATTGGGGTTTTTTTTTCATAGTTTTCCTACCAAGGAGCTGTTCTTTACATATAGCTATATGGATGGGGGTTATTTCCTTTATGCAAGATATGTCTATTAGTTGATCAGCAAGAGAGTATGAGGATGCACCACTAGAGGAACCATAGTAACCCAAGGATGTATGTGCTTGGTGCAAGGAAAAGGGGAACCAGAAGAGAGATTGCCCGAAACGAGGTCAAAACGGACAGAATGGCTCTGCAGCCGTGGTAGAGAACTGAAATTCGTTTGAGGATGATTTCGTTCTACTGGAGGATGATGTCGCGCATCAACCGCATGAGTGGTTTCTAGACTCCAGGGCTTCTTATCATATCTGCTCTAACAAGGAACTATTTTCAAGCTACAACCGCGTAGATGGAGGATCCATTCATATGTCAAACGGAGCTGTTTTCAAGGTCAGAGGAAAGTTTCAGTTACGTTTAATACTCTTGATGGGAAGACATGCACTTTGAAGGACGTTAGTCACGTGCCACTTGTCACAAAGAATCTGATTTCTTTGAGTCTTCTCGACAACAAGGAGTTTAGCTTCAGCGGCGAATGTGGAGGATTATGCATCTACGAGGACTGGAATATGCTACTCAAGGGGGTCAAGGATGGGACATTGTATGTACTACAGGTTCGACTATCACAGGGTATGTCGGAGTTGTCCCAGACGAGATAAAAGAAGCTAATCAAACCAAGCTATGGCATATGAGGCTCAGTCATATGATTGAACGTTAAATGCAGGAACATCACAAGAAACGCTATCTCACTAGGCATGGGCCTAAGATCCTAGGATTTTGCGAGCCTTTCATGTATGGGAAGCTACAGCGTAGAAAATTCCCTAAGTTAGTTCTTAAGACGAAAGGTACTCTTGATTACATCCATTCGGATTGCGGGAGTCCATCTCTTGGTGGGTACAAGTATTTCAGAGCATCATAGATGACTACTCAAGGATGACTTGGATATTCATGATGATGCACAAGAGTAAAGCCTTCGTAAGATTCAAGGAGTGGAAGACGCTATTAGAGAATCAAGTGGGAAAGAAGGTGAAGAGGCTGCGCACGGAAAATTGCTTGGAGTTTTGTTCATCATAGTTTGATGGATTCTGCAAGGATCGTGAAATTTCTCGCCATCACACCATTTGGCACACACCACAACAGAATGGTGTAGCCGAGAGAATGAATCAGACACTTGTGGCGAAAGCAAGGTGTATGCTTTCAAATGCAGGTCTTTCCAGAGGTTTTTGGGGAGAAGTAGTCTCAATGGCATGCTATCTCATGAATCGGAGCCCACACACAGGTATAGGATGCAAGATTCCTATGGAAGTCTAGTCGGGTAGAGAAGTGGATTACTCGGATTTTAGAGTCTTTGGTTGAATTTCCTATTATCACGTTGATGATGGCAAACTAAAACCAAGATCTAAGAAGGGAGTATTCATGGATTTCAGAACAGGTGTGAAGGGATCAAGACATGGACTAACAAAAAGATTATACTTAGCAGAAGAGTAGTCTTCGATGAGAATCCTATGTTGAGGAATTCCAAATAGATAGAGGTTTGATATGCAAAGAAAAAGGTGGAGGGAGAGTCGGATCCTACTGATCCTATTGATTCCAAAATCTCTACACCACCTCTGGAAGTATGAAGAGGAAGAAGTAGAAGAGTCTAATATTGAGGATGTGTCTCTACCTGAGGAATCGGATCATCAAAGATCAATAAGGGACAAAAAGACTCTGGCCATATACAAAGATGATGGTATGGTGGGAGATGCATTACAGGTAGCGGAGGAGGTGGAGGATGAGCCGTCCACATACAAGACCGCTATATCTAGTTCTGAGTCAACAAAGTGGATTGCAGCGACGGGAGAAGAGATGGAGTCTCTTAGCAATAACTCGACTTGGGAGCTTGTTAAATTTTCATCGGGAAGGAGGATAGTAAGTTGCAAGTGGATCTTCAGAAGATAGAAAGGAACTGTAGCTAGAAATGGTGTCGTGTATAAGGCTAGTTGCAAGAGGGTTCAGTCAAAAAGAGGGAGTTGACTACAATGATATCTTCTCACTGGTGGTCAGACATTCTTCTATAGGGGTTGTAAGGTCACAGGTTTCATGGACTTGAAATACTTAGGTATTTAAAGGCCTTGAACAAGTTTTCAAAGCCTTAAATCACGTTTCACAGGCTTGAAGAGCTATTTCAAGGCCTTGAACCCGGATTCAAAGCCTTGAAACTGTCTGACCTGCATACATATTCTGAGGGGGAGTTTTTCTAAACTCTTTTGATTTAATACCATCTCTCTCACCCCTGTACTTAATGTGTTATCATTTGAACAAACTGTTTTGATATATCTAACATGTTTTCTTCGTATATTTGCAAGATTTGTTTCCTTAACTGGATTTTGCAGGAAAGGAAATCACTTATTAAAGATGATCATGTTATGAATCAGAGACTCATGACAGCTTCTCATTGAGCCTACTTTGCTAAGAGAAGAGATAGAAGGAAAAACCGACGGCAGAAAGCAATCCTTCCACAAGCCAACCTGCGGAGTTGAACTGAAAATCTCTGAAGATTGTGATCAAGCCGTTGCCTAAAATATCGGAAGTTGTTGCTGAAAATCTGGGAAGATTTGAAGAGCTTCAAACTGTATAAATAGAGCCCAATTTTAAGCATAAAAAGACAACACTCAACGGGCAAAAAGAGAGACACAATTCTGTTTTGACAAGCATCAAAGAAGTTCATCACTCTCACAATCCAACACACAGAAGTTCACTACGTTCTTCACTGCAGTTTTCTACTCTAGTGCTCTTCTGTATTGTACTTTATTGGTAGATCATTTCTGTAATACTTCTATACATCATTCTCAAGGATTGTTGAAAGTGAACAATAGAGAATTCTTACTTAATCAGCTAGCTAGAGCAGCTACTAGATAGGTTAGGAAGAACCAGAAGCTGCAACAGAGTAAGGCAATTCTCTGTGCTTGAGATCTAAGGCTTAGCTTTATATTAATAAGATTTTAGTTGAAAATCCTGCAAGAAGAAGATCCCTGAGGTAGAGACTTAGGTCCAAATGGTCTGAACCCTATAAATCCTTTGTCTCTTGCATTTACAGCTCATTCACATTCATAGATTTTAGAGCACTCAAACATGTCTGTTTTTCAAGGGTTTGAAACTCTTTTCAAGGCCTTGAAAAAGACTTTTTTGTTTTATTGCAAACTTTATTTCATTTCAAAGGCTTGAATTTTTGTTCAAGGCCTTGAACTCCTTTGCACTAAAACTAAAACTCTTTTCCTCCTCTGGTTTTGCAAAAAGTTGGCATACTTTATTCAACCCCCCTTCTAGAGTATCTGTGCTGCATATTCATTTGCATACTCCCCTTTCAATTGATATCAGAGCTTGTATCACGTAATAATATTAAACCATCTGGTGATCATGAGTACTGCAGGTTATGGTGGTTTCTCACAGGGAAGAGCATCCAACAGACCTCCTCTATTTTGTGGAGACAACTTTGCTCACTTGAAAGCCCTGATGAAGATGTTCATCATTGATTAGGACATAGAACTTGTTGGGTTTTGACGTAGGTAACGCAGCGCAATAAAAAAAATTAACTCCTACTCAAAGCCCACCAAGTATCACAAGAAGAGATATCATGACATGATAAGGAACGTAGAAGATGTGTACCTTTTGGTTTGGGAGATCACACGAAGAATATTGTCCTCGTCTCTACGGTTGATCCACGTCTAGAGGTGAGATCTAGATTCCTCCTTCTCAAGTGCTAGCTTGGACCGGAGGAAGAGGGAAGAAGGAATCAAGCAACAAAGGAGGCAAAGAGGGGTTCGGCCCTCTCTTTGAGCCGACAGGAAGGGGGGGGGGGGGGGGGGTGGACGCAGGGGCTTCGGCCCTTGTGTTCTTGCTCTCTCTCTCTCTCTTGCTTTCTATCCCACTCACTTATGTTATGTGCATTAATATTAGTGGGAAGGAAGCTAGAGCCTCCTTTATATAGACCAACAACTCTTTTTAGTTTACATAAAGGCCCTTATTAGTTCTACATGAACTTGGATTAGTCCCTTCCTTGCATATTAGTCCTACTAAGTTTGCAAGGTGTTGCAAAGTGATCCTTCTAATTAATTAATCATATTAATTAATCTTAAATCTAGTTCAACTCCATTTGACGTGTGACCCCATATGTTTCTACTTAGTTGGTAGTAACTTATTACTAACATGGAGCGGTGTCTAGCAACACATCCATGCATCCAACTAATAGAAATAATTCAGTGATCCCGACAAACCTATATCACATATTGCACCATAACTTTGTCTCCATATCCGGATTGGACACGAGACATAAATAGTCACTCTCTTATATCCAATCCATAGTTCCTCGATCCTGGGAATATTCTTATGCAAACTGATAACATCAATAGATCCAAATTGAAGTATCTGAGTCTGGCAAGACATTCAATAAGCCTCATCCCTCCAGTGGCCATCGATATTTGCTCCCATTATGTGGGAGGCACAAATCCTCCCTACATCACTAGGATCTCTAAGCTTGCTTCCTATCATATCCGATAGCTATCATTATGATTACCCAGTTACGGTGTCACGTTTGATAACATCAAAGAACGATATTTCACAACTAGAGTATCTAGTGACTTAAAGTCCAAGGATTGCAATTATATTAGCACTACGAGAAGAGGTTGTGACTTTAACATAATTTAATGTATCCTTCTCGTTGTGGGTCAATCCAGTATGCCATTACTCCTAATGCATACCCATATGTTAGAGTTGATATCTCCGTATCAATCTACACACATACTAGTCTATATTTGATCGTCCTATTAATCAATATAATGTACTTGGGATATTTAAGATAAATAACACATGGTATCTAAAGACTTCATTATATTAGATATCATAATATATAATAAATGAATATTCTAGCCAATAACATTGTTCATACTAAATATTATATTGCCTCTATGGCACTTATTCCATCAGTCTCCCACTTGCACTAGAGCCAATCTGGTGCATCTCATATGCCTATTGATTTGGCGTGCCCTTCATGCTTTCGCTGCGCGAGAGGTTTCGTAAGCGGATCTGAAAGATTTTCATCTTCACATCTCCTCGATCGATCATATCACGAATAAGATGGAATCTCCTAAGTACATGCTTTGATTTCTGGTGTGATCTTGGTTCCTTGGCTTGTGCGAGCACCCCTGAGTTGTCACAATAAAACTCTATGGGATCCACGATGCTAGGGACCACACCGAGCTCAGTGATAAACTTATTTATCCAAACTGCCTCTTTTGCTGCTTTCGCAGCAGCAATGCACTGAGCTTCTGTTGTAGAATCAGCAACTGTCCCTTGCTTGGAACTCTTCCAGCTCACAGCTCCTCCATTCAGTCAAAACACGTATCCAGACTGCGATCTGTAGTCATCTTTGTCGGTTTGGAAGCTTGCATTAGTGTAACTAATTACACATAGCTCTTCCTTACCTCCTAATATCAAGAAGGCGTCCTTAGTTCTTCTCAAGTACTTCAGGATGTTCTTGATAGCAATCCAGTGACTCTCACCCGAATTGGACTGGTATCTGCTCACCATACTCAACGCGTATGATACGTCTGGTCTAGTACACAACATGGCGTACATGATGGATCCTATGGCTGAAGCATAGGGTATCCTACTCATGTGGTCCTTCTCAATATCATTGGAGGGACAGTCATTCTTTGAAAGAGTGACTCCATGCGACATGGGAAGAATCCCTTCTTGGAATCTTGCATGTTGAACCTCTTCAACACCTTGCCTATATATGTACTTTGACTTAGGTCGAGCAGCTTTCTGGGTCTATCCCTATAGATTTTTATACCAAGTATATAGGCTGCATCTCCTAAGTCCTTCATTGCGAAACACTTTCCTAGAAAATCTTAAACAGATTGCAAAGTACGAATATCGTTTCCAATTATTAGTATGTCATCCACATACAAGACCAGAAATACTACAGAGCTCCCACTAAACACAAGGCTCATCTTCGTTCTTGATGAAGCCAAACTTTTTTACTGCATCATCAAAACGTCGATTCCAGCTCCTAGAAACTTGCTTTAATCCATAACTGGACCTTTGCAGCTTACAGAATTTATTGGCATTCTCTGGATCCTCAAAACCCTCAGGTTGTGTCATGAACACATCCTCGAGGAGGTTCCCATAAAGGAATGACATCCATCAGCCAAATCTCATAGTCATAGTATGCTGCAATAGCAAGTAGGATTCGAATGGATTTAGTCATGGCGACTGGTGAAAAGGTCTCATCATAGTCAATACCATGAATCTGTCTATACCCTTTAGCAACCAATCGCCCCTTATAGGAAACTACCATGCCATCCATGTCGGTCTTTTTCTTGAAGACCCATTTGCACCCTATGGTTCGAGACCTTTCGGGTGGTTCCACCAAAGTCTATACTTTGTTGGTGTACATGGAATCCATTTCGGATCTCATGGCTTCTAGCCAATTCTTGGAGTCTGGGCCTTTCATGGCCTCCCCGTAGGCTGCAGGCTCATCATCCATGAGTGTTACGTCATCGGGCTTAGTCACGAGAATTCCGTACCTCTCTGGCTCATGACACACTCTTCCTGATCTACGGAGTTCATGTGTTACCTGAACAGGTTCTTGCACAACAACTTGCGGTTTCTTCTCATGTTCCATCATCGGTTCAGTGATTTGTGGTTCTTGAATTTCTTCAAGTTCTACAGCCCTCTCACTTGCTTCTTTAGAGACAAACTCTCTTTCTAGAAACACGCTGGCCCGAGCAAAAAACACTTTGTTCTCGGTTGAATTGTAGAAATAATATCCTTTAGTTTCGTTAGGATATCCAACAAACATACACTTATCCGCTTTGGGCCCGAGCTTTTCTTCTTGTAAACGCTTTACATAGACATCGCAGCCCCAAATCCTCATAAACGACACTATGGGACGCTTCCAGTCCATATATCATATGGTGTCTTCATGATGATTTGGATGGAACACGATTAATGGTAAAAGCTGTCGTCATTAGAGTATGTCCCCAAAATGGAAGATCTGTTTGAGACATCATAGGTCGCACCATATCTAATAGTGTGTGATTCCTCCTCTCGGACACGCCATTCTATTGTGGCGTTCCGGGTAGAGTTAGGTGGGATACTATCCCACACTCTCTAAGATACTCATCAATCTCTTGGCTTAAGTATTCTCCTCCACGATCCGATCGTAAAGACTTAATACTTTTGCCAAGTTGCTTCTCTACTTCATTCTTGGATGCTTTGAACAATTCAAAGGATTCGAATTTGGCCATCATAAGGTATACAAATCCATATCTACTGAAATCATCAGTAAACGTAATGAAGTAGGTGTAACCACCTCTGGCAGGCGTGGGGAACGGCCCACATACATCATTATGTATGAGTGCCAGTAACTCACTAGTCCTCTCACCTTTCTTACAGAAAGGAGACTTTGTCATTTTTCCTAATAAACAAGATTCACATGTCTCATGTGATTCCAAATCAAATGAGTCTAGAATTACATCCTCATGGAGTCTAGATATGCGTTTCTCATTTATATGGCCTAAACGACTGTGCCGTAGATATTTAGGATTTAAATCGTTAGTTTTAATCCTTTCAGTATTTATGTTATAGATTGGACTATTTAGATTAAGGATATACAATCCATTAGACAAATGTGCACTACAATAGTGCATACTATCAAAATAAATGGAGCAACACTTGTCCTTTATTGAAATGGAAAAACCCTTCTCGTCCAAACAAGAAATGGAAATAATGTTTCTGCTCATAGCAGGCACATAAAAGCAATTGTCTAATTCTAAAATAAGTCCAGAAGGCAAAGATAGCTAATAAAGGCCTGTAGCTAATGCAGCAACTCTTGCTCTATTCCCGACGCGCAGATCCATCTCCCCTTTAGCCAATCTTCTACTTCTTTTCAAATTCTGCACATTTTGACAAATGTGAGAACCACATCCAGTATCCAATACCCAAGATGAAGAAATAAAAATATTGACGTCTATAACTTAAATAACTGCTGGCGGTGGAATCACTATTCCAAGCTTCTTATCCTCCAGATATTTCAGGCAATTCCTTCTCCAGTGACCCGGCTGGCTGCAGTAGTGACATTCACCTTTAGCCACGCCTCCACTAGGCTTTAGGGGTTCCTTGGATTTCAAAACTTTCTTTCGCTTTCCTTTGAAAGTAGAGGCAACTCCTTTTCCCCTTCTTCTTATGCACCATCATTATGGCCTTGCCCTTGCCTTTGTTGACGCTATGTTCAGCTGTCTTTAGCATGTTCAACAAGTCTGGCAGAGTCTTACTGATCTCGTTCATATTATAGTTCATGATGAACTGATTATAACTGTCAAGCAAAGATTGCAAGACAATATCTGTTGTCAAATCTTGGTCAAGCAGGAATCCCCGCCTCTCAAGGTTCTCAACGTACCTGATCATTCGGAGTACATGAGGCCCTACTGGATTCCCTTCTACGAGACTATTCTTCAACAATGCTTTGGACACCTCATAGCGTTCACGCCTTGCCTGTTCCTAAAACAATTGTTTCAAGTGTATGATCATATCATAGTCCTCCATGTTCTCGTGCTGCTTCTGAATCTCACCAGTCATGGTGCAAAGCATGAGGCAAGTCAGGTCATTGGAATCATCAATATGTTTCTGACATGCCCTTACTTCCGCTAGAACAGACTCATCCTGTGGTGGTTCTGGAATCGGAGTGTCCAAGACGTACAACTTCTTTTCTTGTTTATGGACAATCCTAAAGATTATGTACCAGTCAAGGAAATTTGTTCCAGATTGTTTATCCTTCTCAAGGAAAGATCGTAGGGATGAAGTCGATGCGTTGTTGTTTGCCATTTGGAATTCTACAAAACGAGAAATGTGCAATTTTAGTATTTTTAACAATTTAACTATATTCAACAATGTCTAGATCATCAAATATAGTTCCCACTTTTTTTCCTTGGATTAGTAGCCCTCACCATTAATGCGGAAAATATCATTATATTTTCTAGTAGGTCTAAGATCCCCTTTTCACTTATTCTTGAGCTTGCTTTGGCAAGTCACCCAAGAATAGGTTATTTAGGTATGAACCATTCCAATTGCATCCCATGCAACTCTTGGTCCAATGAGGTGAATAACTCTTTATTCTTTATCCTTTTGATAATGCCTAATTGTCATGCCTCTAGGTTCATCAATCCAATTGAGTCTTACCCAATTGTGTCCAACCTCTTGCTTCAACATACACACATTACTAGCTTGTGTCGTCCACAACACACCATGGTGAATTAAAATCTTCTTGCTTTGGCAAGCCCTAATTTTAATAAACCCTGATCATGAAGGGTGTTTTGGCAAGAGAAGGCAAAACGCAATATTCTAATTGAGGGATTTAATCATTGTTAATCTGTTTGTTTGATCTAATTAACATGATCTACTTATTTGGATTGGGCAATCCACAATAAAAGTCCATCCTCTTTTTATTATTATCTTGTTAATGTTTTGCTAGTATCGCCATACAGAAAAATAAATAACAAGATATAAATAATAAACATCCACAAAAAAATTAAAAATGTGGCATGGATATGGCCCCTAGACTAAGATATTATCAAGCCAATGATAATATCTAATTTCCCTAAAGTGACAAGCTCATCTCCATGTGCTCCACCATATCCGCGCGCCTGGGGTAGGGTGTCTTCTTCGTCTTTTAGCTTCTTTGGTTCTCGGTCTTCTTCTCCATGCTCTTGGCTATCATCTAAATATTTATAATTCTAGCAAAATATCTAGAATAAATAAATGATAAAAGTCTCACATGTTGAGGAGAAAAACAACTCGCATGCCGTAAAACCTAATTAATTATTACATTATTTGATCATCTCGCAGGCCGTAAACCAAACCAGAAAAACAATAAACATCCACAACCTAGGCCATATCCATCCACCATGCAACAAAGCACATAACACAGTTAAAATTAATTTTTAACGCGCTTGTTAAATTTTAATTGAAATGGGTAACTAGGGTTACAACGGTCCAAGGGGTCCAACCCATACATGGGCCGAACCCCAAGAGGACCTCCGCCCGCCACGTGGCACGGCCGAAGGCCGACTGCCCTAGTGACCCGCGGCCTTTCTTGGCGCACAAGGAGGAGGGGCGGACGGCTAGGGTTTCGGCCCTAGTCTCCTTCCATTCCTTACTTGTTGCCCAAGCATGGTTGTTTCCTTATGGATGTTTCCATATAATCGTTTCCATAATTGAAAAACTCCTTTTCAACTATGCGCAGATGAACCATAATTTTCAAGAACCCAAAAATTCACATCCTATGTGATTAAACTCACCAATTCTAACATCTAATGTTAAATTAGATCTTGTTTATATTGAATCAAATTCCAGTTTGCATCTACAATGTCAACTAATTTTAGTTCCGCATAAAATTAACTATACGGTGTATCAAGTGAAATCATAACACATAAAATCATGTTATGCACTACGACATGTGGCTCTGATACCACTGTTGGGTTTTGATGTAGGTAACGCAGCGGAATAACAACAATTTAATTCCTACTCAAAGCCCACCAAGGGTCACAGGAAGAGACATCATGACATGATAAGGGACATAGAAGATGCGTACCTCTTGGTTTGGGAGATCACACGAAGAATATTGTCGTCGTCTCTACGGTTGATCCACGTCTAGAGGTGAGATCTAGAATCTTCCTTCTCAAGTGATAGCTTGGACCGGAGGAAGAGGTAAGAAGGAATCAAGCAACCAAGGAGGCAAAGAGGGGTTCGGCTCTCTCTTTGAGCAGACGGGAGGGGGGGGGGGGGGCGAACGCAGGGGCTACGGCCCTTGTGTTCTTGTTCTCTCTCTTGCTTTCTCTCCTACTCACTCATGTTATGTGCATTAACATTAGTGAGAAGGAAGCTAGAGCCTCCTTTATATAGACCAACAACTCTTGTTAGTTTATATAAAGGCCCTTCTTAGTTCTACATGAACTAGGATTAGTCCCTTCCTTGCATATTAGTCCTACTAAGTTTGCAAGGTGTTGCAAAGTGATTCTTCTAATTAATTAATAATATTAATTAATCCCAAATCTAGTTCAACTCCATTGGACGTGTGACCCCATAGGTTTCTACTTAGTTGGTAGTAACTTATTACTAACATGGAGCGGTGTCTAGCAACACATCCACGCGTCCAACTAATAGAAATAAGTCAATGATCCCGACAAACATTTGTGCCCAATATCACATATTGCACCATCCCTTTGTCTCCATATCCGGATTGGGCACGAGACATAAATAGTCACACTCGTATATCCAATCCATAGTTCCTCGATCCTGGGAATATGCTTATGCAAGCAGATAACGTCAATATCTTCATATTGATTTATCTGAGTCTGGCGAGACTTTCGATAAGCCTCATCCCTCGAGTGGCCATGGATATTTGCTCCCATTATGTGGGAGGGACAAATCCTCTCTACATCACTACGATCTCTAAGCTTGCTTCCTATCATGCCTGATAATTATCTTTATGATTACCCAATTACGGTATAACGTTTGATAACATCAAAGCACGATATTTCACAACTAGAGTATCTAGTGACTTCAAGTCTAAGGATTGCAATTATATTAGCACTACGAGAAGCGATTGTGACTTTAACATAATCTAATGTATCCTTCTCATTGTGGGTCAATCCAGTATGCCATTACTTTTAATTCATACCCATGTGTTAGAGTTGATATCTCCATATCAATCTACACACATACTAGTCTATATTTGATCGTCCTATGAATCAATATAATGGACTAGGGATATTTAAGATAAACAACACATTGTATCTAAGGACTTCATTATATTAAATATCACAATATATAATAAATGAATATTCTTGCCAATAACATTGTTCATACTAAATATAAGATTGTCTCTAGGGCACCTATTCCGACAGAACTTTGGACCATTATTCAGAATGGACCACACACTTTCTTTACGGAGAAAGATGGGATCAGAACTCCCTAATCTGAATACTAACTCTCCTCCTCTGAGTTAGAACAATATTCTAAGAATTACAAAGCTATTACCATCTTGTATTGTGCTTTGAGTATAGATGAATTACAAAGCTATTACCATCTTCTACTCTGCCAAAGAAATATGGGACAAGCTTGTGGTGACATTTGAAGGAACTAGTCAAGTCAAGCAAACCAAGATCAACATTTATCTTAGGCAATTTGAGATGTTGAAGATGAATGCAGATGAGTCAACAAAATAGATGTTTAAGAGGTTCGTAAACAACCTTGAATCTTTTGGAAAACATATTTCCAATGAAGAAAAGTTGAGGAAGACACTGAGAAGTCTTCCAAAGGCCAAATTGGAACCAAAGACAACAGCCATTGAAGAAGCTCAAGATCTCTCGTCACTACAGCTTGATGACCTACAAGGGAAGCTCATGACACATGAAATATCCATGAATGAAGCTAATGGAGAGCTACCTGAAGGTGTCAAGAACTTAGCACTCAAGGCCTAAGAGAATGAGAAAATTCAAAGCCTTGAAAATGAAGATGATGATGAAGATCCTTTTGCATTATCTCCAAAGCCTTGACCAGAATTCTCAAGATGAAGAAAATATATGGAAACAAAGACTTCAGTAGAGAAAGAAACAGATCATCCAGTAGCAAGGACTACAAAGATAAGTCTTCTTCACAAAATAAACCCAAAGTCATGGACCGCTTGGAGTGTGGTGATGCAGGACATTTGATAAGAGACTGTCCACACAAGAAAAGCAAGAAATTCCAAAAGAAAGACCATGGCAGGAGAAAGAAAGCTATGATAGCTTCATGGAGTGATTCAGATAGCTCAAATGAATCTGAATCTGAATAAGAACATGCCAACCTATGCTTCATAGCCAAGCATGATGAAAGTTATGAGAAGAACATTGAGGTTGTCACCAACATCAAAGAACAGAAGTGGTTTATGGACAGTGGTTGCTCAAGACAAATGAGTGGAAAGAGATCCCTATTCTCAAAATTGAAAGAGAAATATGAAGGTTCAATTACTCTTGGTGACAAAGGCAAATGCAACATTCTTTGTATCGGTAAAAGTTGCACAGATTATGAAAATTCTATTTATGATGTATATCTATGTGATGATTTGAAATTTAACTTGCTTAGTGTATCTCTGCTTTGTGATAATGGCAACAAGGTTATCTTTGATAAAGAGAAGTGTGTGGTGCAAAATGAGAAAGCAGGAAATTGCATTCTCACAGCCTGTATATCAAACAATGTTTATACTCTTCAGACTAAATAAGTTGCAGGTAAAAGCTTAAAGTGCCTCAAGACCTTGAAAGAGGATTCAAGGGTTTGGCACAAGAAGCTTGATCACATTAGCTTGCATACCTTGAACAAATTGATCTCCAAGGACCTGGTAAGAGGATTACCATCTATCAAGTTCAATGAAGATGATGTATCCAAAGCTTGTGCTCAGGGTAAACAGACCAGAATCTCACTCAAACCAAAGAAGTTTGTAAGTACTTCTAGACCTATTGAACTACTTCACATGGATTTGTGTGGTCCTATGAGGACACCAACTCCAAAAGGTAAGAGGTATATGCTAGTCATCGTAGATGATTATTCTAGATATACTTGGGTTATGTTTCTGACCGAAAAATCTTAAGCCCTCTCTTAATTTTCAAAGCTTTGCAGAAAACTTCAAAACTTGAAAAACCTACCCATTGCTTCAATAAGAAGCGATCATGGTAGATAATTTGATCAGTTAGAATTTGATTTTTTCTATGCTAAGCATGGTATCTCTCACAATTTCTGTGCTCCTAGAACTCCTCAACAGAATAGAGTTGTTGAAAGAAAGAACAGGACTCTTGAAGACATGTCAAGGACAATGCTTCTAGAAAATAAGTTGCCAAAACATTTTGGGCAGAAGCTGTGAATACAAAAAATTACATTCTGAACAGGTGCTTGATCAGGACCATCTTGAAGAAAACCCCCTATGAAATCTTCAAAGGGAGAAAGCTAAACATCTCATACTTCAGACCATTTGGCTGCACATGCTATGTCCACAACAATGGTTAGGAAATATTGGGTAAGTTTAATGCAAGAAGTGATGAAGGTATATTTCTTAGTTACTCTCTTACTAGTAAAGCTTGTAGAGTTTATAATAAAAGAACCATGTTGGTTGAAGAAAGTATTCATGTTCTTTTTTATGAAAGCTATGATGGTTCTTTGAGTGAATGTTTTGCAGACCTGAATCTGAACAAGCATGAATCCGAAGAAGATGAAAACTCTCTTGGGTTCAAGAAAGGTTTAGAAGGAAACAAAAGTCATTTTCAAGAAATTTAAAATAGGTCTTAAGGCCTTGAAAATAGAGATCAAAGCCTTGAAATGATCAGAACGAGATGAATGATCAGGCCACTACTTCAAGACCAGAGAAGATATATGGAGAACCTGAACCATGGTATCCAAGAAAGAGATTCAAATATCTTTCATCTCATCCAGCTGACAATATCATCTCTGACCCGACCACTAGTACACAAATAAGGTCACAGTTGAAGAATCTTTGTGCTTTCAATGCTTTCATTTTCTCTAGTAGAACCCAAAACTGTGAAGCAAGCTTTACAAGAAGCAGACTGGATTATAGCAATGCATAGCGAACTCAATGAATTTGAAAGAAACAAGGTATGGAACCTAGTTCCTCCACTTACAAATCAGTTTGTCATTGGTACCAGATGGGTGTTCAGAAAAAAATTAGATGAGAATGGCAAGGTGATCAGAAACAAAGGAAGGTTAGTTGCTCAAGGTCACAATCAAGAAGAACGTATTGATTATGAGGAAACTTTTCCTCCAGTTTCCAGGTTAGAAGCAATAAGAATTCTTCTTTCATTTTCACCTTTCAAAAACATGAAGTTATTTCAAATGGATGTGAAATGTGCATTTCTGAATGGATACTTGCAAGAAGAATTTTATGTTGCACAACCTCCTGGTTTTGAAAGTGATAAGTTTTCATATCATGTTTATAAACTTGACAAAGCTCTTTATGGTTCGAAACAAGCTCCAATGCTTTGTATGAAAGATTGTCAAAGTTTCTGCTTGAAAATGATTTCAAAAGAGGATTCGTATACAAGCTCCTTTTCATAAAAAACTCATGAGAAATATCTACTTGTAGTTCAAATTTATGTTAATGATATTCTGTTTGGAGCTACTAATGATCTTCTATGAAAAGAATTCTCAGGTCTTATGAGCAGGGAGTTTGAAATGAGCATGATGGGAGAGTTGAACTTCTTCCTTGGACTTCTAATACATCAATTGAAGAAGGGCATCTTTCTGAATCAAAGGAAGTATACTAAGGACTTTCTGAACAAGTACAACATGTCTCAATCCAAAGAGATCAAGACTCCAGTGAGTTCTACTCTATCTTTAGACAAAGATGAATCTAGTAAGAGTGTCAATGTGAAAGAGTATAGAGATATGATTGGATCATTACTATACCTTACTGCTAGTAGACCAGATATCATGTTCAGTGTATGTATGTGTGCAAGATTTCAAGATGATCCAAAAGAATCACACTTAACTATTGTAAAGAGAATATTCAGATATCTCAATGGTACCCAATACTTAGGGCTTTGGTATCCAAGACATTCTAACTTCTCTTTGCATGGATTTTCAGATGCTGATTTTGCAGATTACAAAGTTGATAGAAAAAGCACTTCTGGAACTTGCCAATTTATTGGATCATCTCTGATCAGGTGGCACTCCAAGAAAAAAAACTGAGTTGCTCTATAAACAGCTGAAGCTGAATACATATCCTCTGGAGCATGTTGTTCACAAGTGTTGTGGATTGCTCAACAGTTGAGGGATCTTGGATTTGACTTCAGAAGTATTCCCATCAAATGTGACAACACTAGTGCAATGTATATCACAAAGAATCTAGTACAACATTCAAGAACCAAGCATATTGATGTTAGACATCATTTCATCAGAGATCATTCAAAGAAAGGTGATATTGTTCTTGAATTTGTTTCTACTAACATGCAACTTGCAGATATCTTTACTAAACCATTGCCAGATGAAAGATTCTCAGCTCTAAGACTGGAATTAGGCATGCTAAATAAGGATGCATTGGTTTAGGGCGAGCATCAAGTAAGAAAGGTAAGTTTTTATATGCTTCATAGGTTTGAACAGATTTTCAAAGCCTTGAAAATCTATTCAAAGCTTTGGTATTAAGTTCTTCAGCTTAACGGCATTTCAAGACCTTGAAACTACTTTCAAAGCCTTGAAAATAAGTCTGATAATTGATTACTAAATAAGTTTTGGATCTTTTAGTATTGGGTGCTATCTCTGTAGATATTTGCTCAATATTGCCCCTACCTTTTTCAAAATTGATTTTCAACCAAATATAGTATTAAATTATTTATTTCCAACGGCTTCAAAGATTTGAATCTTTTTTGATCATTACGGATCTTTTAAGATCACGAAAAATATTGCAGTTTCATTTTCAAGTACAAACTCTGCGAGTATTTATCTCCTTCTCCTCTCCTTCATTCTCTATCAACTCCAACTCTTTCTATTCTTCTCTAAAACCCTAATGAGCACTAGAAGAGCCTCAGAACGAATCAAGATGGCTGGAGGTCCAAAACCTAGTTCGGAGACGAAGAGAAAGATAGCTGAAGAAAAGGTTCTAACTATCAGTTGAGACTCAGAGTCTAAGAACTTTACTGATGAAGAACAAGAGTCTTCACCACCCAAGAAGATGGTGAAAATGGACCAGATTCCAGCAATGTGGAAGATGAAACAGACTGAAGTATCTTCACAAGAAATGCAGAAGGGAATCCTTATTGGAAGTCGTAGGAGAGCCAAGAAGAAGAGAGACACAGGGGTCAAACGAAAAGGAAAAGAAATCCTCATTCAAGACTCAGACTCAGATACTACTTCAAGATCCTATGGAATGTACTATGGGACCAACAAGGGGAGACATGAGAAGGATCCGTCCCAGTCTGTAGCTGCATCAAAAACAGGAAAGAAGGATCACACAATATCCTCTGCACAACAGAAAAGGATGGCTGTGAAGAAGTAACTAAAGCATGGGAGAAAACCTTTTCAAGGACTCACCTTCTTGTTCAACAGTGTTATAGAGAAGATCAGTTCTTTCATTGAAGAACTCAATGCGGTTTCACAAGAAGTACAAACCTATAATGTTGACAGTGAGGAAGAATAGGTAGATCAAGATGGAGATAAAGACCCAACCCCTCAATCCTGCCTGCCCCGCAGTCTCTGACATGGACCCGTGCCTACTCTTTCTTCCCCATTCTCTCTTTTTAAATTTTTAAATTTATTTTCAAAAATTTCCAGACATTTATCCAACATATTCCTATCTTTTTGATGAAAGTCATAAAGGGGGTGGATCTTAGGTTATTTTGTTTGATTTTGTTTGTTGTTTCAGCAGGTTTTTCTGCTACTTGCAGTTTTTGTTAATTAGTTTGATCTTTTGGAATTACTGTGTTATTATTATGTGAATTGTGTAATAATCAGTATTTTTTGCAGATACTTAGAATCATAACAATTGAGGTTTTGTCTTTAAGAAAGGGGGAGACTGTAAGGTCACACGTTTCATAGACTTGAAATACTTAGGTATTTCAAGGCCTTGAACAAGTTTTCAAATGCTTGAATCAGGTTTCACAGGCGCCTTGAACCAGGATTCAAAGCCTTGAAACTGTCTGACCTGCATACATGTTCTGAGGTGGAGTTTTTCTAAACTCTTCTTGATTTAATACCATCCCTCTCACCCCTGTACTTAATGTGTTATCATTTGATGATGAAATACAAATTGTTTTGATATATCTAACATGTTTTAATCCATGGTTTTGACTCAGTTTTGCAGGGAAATTTTACTTCCTATATTTGCAGGATTTGTTTCCTTAATTGGATTTTGTAGGAAAGGAAATCACTTCTTAAAGATGATTCTGTGATCAATCAGAGACTCATGACAGCTTCTCGATCTGTTTAAAGAAAAGACCATAGCAAAATCTCTGAAGATTGTGGTCAACTATCCGTTGGAGAAGGCTGTTGAAGAGAGTCAAAGCTGTTGCCTAAAATACAGGAAGTTGTTGCTGAAAATCAGGGAAGATTTGCAGAGCTTAATAGAGCCCAATTTGAAGCATCAAAGTAAAACACTCAACGGGCAAAAAGAGATACACAGTGCTGGATTGAAAAGCATGAAAGAAGTTCATCACTCTGACAATCCAACACACATAAGTCACTGCATTCTTCATTGCAAGTTTCTACTCTAGTGTTCTTATGTATTGTACTTTATTGGTAGATCATTTATTTAATACTACTATAAATCATTCTCAAAGATTGTTCAAATTGAACAATAGAGAATTCTTAGTTAATCATTTATCTAGAGCAGGTACTAGATAGGTTAGGAAGAACCACAAGCTGTAACAAAGTAAGGCAATTCTCTGTTCTTGAGATCTGGGGCTTAGCTTTTGATTAATAAGAATCGATTTGAAAACCCTGCAAGGAGAAGATCCATAAGGTAGAGACGAAGGTCCAAGTAGACTGAACTCTATAAATCCTTTGTCTCTTTCATTTACTGTTCATTCACATTCATAGTTTTTACAGCACTCAAACGTGTCTGTTTTCAAGGGTTTGAAACTCTTTTCAAGGCCTTGAAAAAGACTTGTCTGTTTTATTGCAAACTGTATTTCATTTAAAATGCTTGGATTTGTGTTGAAGGCCTTGAACTCCTTTTCACTAAAACTAAAACTCTTTTATTCCTCTAGTTTTACAAAAAGGTGGCATACTCTATTCAACCCCCCCCCTTCTAGAGTATTTGTGCTGCATATTCATCTGCATACTCCCTTTTCAGGGGTTCTACTATCTCGAGTGGAGCACCAATACTTACAACATGAGCAATAAGACGTGAAGAAAGCTTTCTTACACGGAGTTTTGGAAGAGGACATATACATGAGCCAACCTGAAGAGTTCCAAGTTCCTGGAGAGGAAGAACACCTGTGCAAACTGAAAAAATCCCTCTACGGACATAAGCAGTCGCCAAGGAAATGTTACAAGAGGTTTGAAAGGTTCATTTTAAGGATTGGTTACCAGAATTGCGGGTATAATTGCTGTGTATCATAAGAAGTTGCTTGGTGGATCACGTATTACCTATTTCTGTACGTGGATGATACTCTGATGGTAACTCAGAATATCAGCGACATTAGAGAATTAAAGAGGATTCCTAGTGCATAATACGAGATGAAAGATATGGGGGCTGCTCAGAAGATATTGGGAGTTTAGATCTATAAAGATAGGAAGAAGAAGAAGAAGAAGAAGAAGCTCTTCTTATCACAGTGGGGATATGAAGAAGGTCTTGGCAAGATTCCGGATGTTATTAGAGAAAGCTATGGACACTCCTATGGCAACTAACAGCAAGCTAGGAATGTACACCGTTCAGACTAAGGAGGACCAGGAGTACATGTCCAAGGTTCCATATGCTATCGCAGTTGGAAGTCTCATGTATGCTATGATTTATACTCGAACAGACATAGCATTTGTTGTTAGTATGGTGAGTCGTTCTATGGCTCATCCGAGAAGGGACCATTGGCAGGCGGTGAAACACATATTCAGGTATCTCAAAGGTACGTCAGACATTGGGCTATGCTATGGGGCTAATGAAAGCATCTTGGTTGCTGGTTTCTCGGATTCGAATTATGTAGAGGATGTTGATAGTATAATATCAATGACTGGTTACATGTTTTCTCTTGAATCATCTGTTGTGAGTTAAAAGGTGACGCTACAGCCGAAAGTGACTTTGTCCACCATGGAGGCGGAGTATATGGGTCTAACGGAAGCAGCAAAGGAGGCAGTTTTTCTATAGGGAATGGTAAATAATCTAGGGCTACTTCAAGATTAGTCGATAGTCTACTATGATGGCTTGAGTGCGATTTGCCCTACTAAGGACCAGGTTCATCATGAAAGAATCAACCATATCGACGTCATATATCATTTTCTGAGAAGTGAAAGCACGATTAAGGTCATGAAGGTGGGGACTGTTGACAAACCCGCGATATGTTAACCAAGGTGGTTCCAGAGAACAAGTTCCTGCATTGTCTTGCATTGCCCAACAATATGAGCCAGTGAGCCCTTTGGGGCATGTCATAACTGGCGTGGTCCAGTGAGTCTCCGTGATGGAAGATATCAGGAGTTGAGAAGACAAGCTTTTTTCAAAGGAGGAGGATGAATGAACGATGAACAATGCTTGTCGTTGTGACGTTGATATATCTTGGTCAGTAGTTCGACCAGGCAAAAACAAAAATGTTGGTCAGTGGAAAATAATTACCGACCACTCGTGCCAACCATTTCCACTCATCTTTTTTCGTTTGGCGACTACTACCTGACCACCCAATTTCGTGGAAAAATTGTCGACTAAAATATCGACCAATCTTGTCGTCGTTAAACTTTTCATACTTATGCCGACTTAAGTTTTAGTCCTTTTTTGTCTTATGGTTGTTTTTTGGACATTTTTGGTTGAACGACAAGTATGCTCTTCGTGAATGTTTTTTGCTGACAAACATGCTGGTCATGACATTATTTGGCCTTCTTCATAGGCGACTATATCCATAGGTGACTATATTCATAGTCGCCTATATGGCGCATTTCACAGATACATATGCTCAAATACATGTTGAACCTGTGAAATTTCTAAAACCAATATCAACACAATGCACACCCAAATTAAAAATATTGGTTCATACACAGATGAACCAATTTTCATAACTCCCATTCATTCAAACTTTTTGCTACTGATCTAGCCTACATACATATAACTTCGGTAAAACCCAGAACATGTTACACAATATACATACCCAGAAATAGTGCGAGGCAGAACCCGGCCAAAAGACTACAGTATTCATAAACATAAATAACCCATAATATATATAACCGTCATAAATTTCTTTGTTACTATTTCTACAAATGATTCATTTGATTACTACATATTGTTCTTCCAAAGTGGGAGTAGAACTGCGTGAATTGTCAATTTGAATTCAAAAAAGGATCAACGACAGCTCCACCTACAGTTGTTGTACTGCAACATGTTAAAAGAAAAAAAAAATCAGACATATATGTTGAAGTGAAAATGTTGGATCACTAAGATGAATGATAGCATGTGTGCATCTATCGAAAGTCCAAATAGTGCACACTATATATACTACGTATGGACGTACTCATACGAGTTATTAATGTTATATAACATGAAGATTTTGTCTTCAACAAGTGATAATACAAACAGTTAAAATTTTGTAAGATAGTAATTATCTTTGACAAGCTATGCAGCGATTAGGACAATACAGGAACTGCGCTACCGAGAAATTTCAACATGGCCACCCCTAATTCAACTATGTTCAGAGATAACATTGCCACCCTAACCAATGACGTGGTTCATGAACCAATACGTAGTGACCTACACTACTCTTTAAACCAGTAGTAATTTTTCTAAAACCGCAGCTTTAAACTAGTATTCATTAAACTCTGTTAACCCGCCACCCACTGTCAATCTTATGACTCCCCATCTTTTCCTGACCCCCAGCTTCCCGACTATGTATTAAATCAGAGCCTACAGCCTTGTCCATTTCACGCCTCTGGTGGACAATGTTTAGATTGTGGGCAAGCATGTCGATGCCAACAATCGGTTATGTTCTTGCCCCCTTGCGACATCATTGTCAAGCTGGAATGGTTACAAAGAAGCTGCTGGAGGTGGCAGCTAGCTGCTTTGTGATCATTCCACGCATCACAATGAGATATTCAGAATCTCATCTACCACCACACGGGCACGGAGAATCACCATATATAAAGCTGGCATGGCAGTCTAAAATACATTGGGTTGCTGTGTTTATGGTTCACCTACCCTCGTACGCTGCAACTCAATAGGTTGCTGCATTCCATGGTTCATCGACCATCGAATGCACCAATCGCGGTAGGTTTTAGGCTGCCAATCCAAATTTCTTGTGATGCATGGAAAGATCACAAAGAAGCTACTGCAGTTGAATGCTATCAGTTCACATTTTTTTCTCGCTACTGACTCAAAATTTTATCACACGTCACAACTAATGCATCCACACAGTAGAAACTAGAAGCTATAGAGTATTATTGCCTCATAATACAAGGTTTTCATCAAAAATGGAATATGAACATAGAGAAGACACTGGACTGAAATGAAATTAAACGGGGAACCAAAAGATTTTAACCTCTGGCGAAAGTCCAAATAGTGCCGACTATAGTACGTATGTACTTATACTATCAATGAATGTTTAGTAACCTGGAAATGTTACCTGCAATCGGTGATAGGAGATACAGTATTTAGTGTTCTAGATACATTTTATGTCGGTGTAAAAAATTTGGATCACCATTATAAAAGAAGAATGTTTACCTTTGCCGAAAGTCCACACAGTGCACAACCAATATCGAATATGAACGTGATAGTAAAAATGAACTAATTTGGAACATAACAACGATGAGAAATGAGAATTCAAAATTAAATACGTAGAGTATAAAAGTAATGAAAAATTGGGGGTCATTAAAGCACAAATAGTTGGCATTAAGAAGATTATATTTAGCATGAAGAGGCCTAGCTCAGTACTACACATATTCAAACAACGAGCATGAAGGAAATCATAATATACCTGTAAATCACTAACCAACATTACCATGCACAAACAATTTCCCAAGCAACTGTTCAAATTCCCAAAACTGCATCATTCAACAACATTAATGTACAGGCAGCCAATCAATTCATTGCACTATCCTTAATGTGGATGAAGTAAAAGAAAACTGACAGCTGCTTTATTAGATCTATTTAATCTCATACATCCGTTCAAACATTAGTCACAACAAATTAAATCACTTCCTAAGACTCCATCAAAGTCCACTCTCCAAAATCTCGTTACCGGGAAACCCATTTGCGAAGTGAAGATGACGAGGTCACCAGTCCTTTCACAGGGCTGCAAGGGTCCCAGAAAGATGCTCCAATTATATCTATGGTTCATCAGATGAAGATTAAAGGAGCGAGGACTCCCCTTCTGTAACGTTGTTTAAGAAGAGCCTAATCATTTCTCCAACTACCATGCGTTCCTACAACGAATGCGCCCAATGTGGATGCACTTCCGAAAACGAAAAAAAGTGTTCCACCCAGAACCAGACTCGAATGTCTTAAATAAGACACGACCGAATGCATTCCTGGTGCGCCCAATTGCGCCAAACAGATGCACTATGATAAGTGCCTGATGTGATAACTTACCAGACCCAACACACCTAACAAGTGCCCAAACAGATTTGTTGTGCCTGATGCGCCCCGTTTGCCTCAAATGCGCCAGATGCTCGCTAGAAGTAGATCACGCCAGATGCAAGCTCAATGCGTGTCATGGTACACGACCCAACAACAGATTCACGCCAGATCAAAATCGTGCATAATGCGCACCATAACCAAGATCATATGTGTGAGCCAGGAATCTCATGCACCAAATTCTCCATGTCGCTGCTCCAACTCGAACAAGTTTCTGCAATGTATGAGCCAGAACCATATTTAATTCACACGACAGATGCTCCACGACGGGAGCCGGATTGCACTAGAACGTCAATCGCCAGAACACTAGATTCGCGCCAGTACCGAATGCGTGCTGGAATTGTCAGATCTCTTGCACGCCTAGTCAGATGCGCACCATATTGCTCCAACAGGAGCTCAGATAGTTACCTTCACGGGGCTTCAGATGGTGTGTGTACTTTCTTCTCTCTCATCAAAAGATCGATCTTGATTGCCAAACCAGACATCATTCTTGGTGAAGACTCGAAACCCAACTCCGAATAGCACGCTCCAACTGAATCGTGAAACCGTAGCTTTGAGTTTCACCAAAACTGGAAAACGGATCAACCTAGATCTAGGAACCATGACTCTGATACCAGTTTGTTAAAACTGGTGATTCCCTTGACCTGGCTCTGATGCCAGTTTGTTATAACATGGGGGTATTCGAGCAAGAACGATGAGACAAAAAATAGAACAAGACAGATATTCAGCGTGGTTCAATAACGAATTTGCAACGAACCCGTTCGCTACCTCCACGGCCAGAACCTAATATCTTATTGAGAAGAGAACCCGATTACAATTCACGCGGTCGCCACAACGGCCACGGCGGCCACCCACACAACACACACCACATGAGCACTCAATTAACTGTGTCTCACACACAATTATAGTAGTCACTCACAAACAACCCCGTGTGTTGTTTTCTTACTAACAAAAGTATACCCTTTATTTAGGCATAGCCTATGGCGGTGAACTAAAAACAAACAACCAACTTGTCAACAACCCAACACTCTTGTTGTGCTCATGTTAACCACGCGGATCTAGTCTTCGATTCTCTGCAAGGTCTGTCTAGTGATTTCAATTTTATCAACTTGTGACAAGGAATTTGCCTCTTACATTAGATATACAAGATGCACATGCTAGAATATTGTCTTAGTCTGTTCATGTTGATTTGGAACTGAAGAATGTTGTTGCAAGCTCTACTTCAACTCATGTGGCTCTGTGACTCTCACTGCATGGTCCGGTTAATTGGACAAACCTTATAATCCACACAAATGGCAGAACTCCGATACACAGAGGTACTATAAACCTAATGTGTCGTCATATGTGGTTGCTCCTGGTACTCCATGTGGTACTACCTCGTATGGTACTGTGTCTGTGAATGCCTATATGGCTTGTCAAATATGCAACAAGATTATTCATAGTACAAATACTTTGACATAGATTCATGAGAACATTCAAAATAGTGCTCTTATTTCTACTTCTAACCCTAAAGCTCCACATTGGATCTTTGATTCCAGTGCATCTAGTCATCTTACAAATGATGTGGCCCATCTTTACAATGTCGGAGACTCTTCAAGGTTTGTCTTGCTTGCTAATGATTATCAAGCATCTGCATCCTCTATTAGTGTTGGTTTACTACCGACGCCATTTGAGGTGGGTTTATTGCTCAATAACTTGATACATGTTCCTACATTGTCTCATAATTTTATTTATGTGCAAAATTTAGCACTGTTGGGGAATAAATCTTTGAACAAATTCCTTCCGCAACGGAAGCAGAACAACGCCACACGATCACAAATTTAACACACGCAATTAAGGATAAGCCAAAAAACAACACAAGATTTTAACGTGGTTTGGCAAAACCGCGTACATCCACAAGAGGAGAAGAATTTTACTATATCAATGAGGGAATGCATCCTAGGGGAGGGACAGCACAATCCGTGGACCACGTCGATAGATTGTGGTGGACAAAGTATAGATTATGGGCAAGCATGTCGATTCCAACATTCGGTTATGTTCTTGCCCCCTTGCGACATCATTGTGATGCTGGAGTGGTTACAAAAAAAATTTCCTGGAGGTGGCAGCTAGTTTCTTTGTGATCGTTCCACGCATCACAATGAGATCTTCAGAATCTCATCTACCACCACACGGGCATAGAGAATCGTCATATATAAAGCTGGCATGGCATTCTAAAACATATTGGGCTGCTGTGTTTATGGTTCATCTAACCTAGTACGCTACAACCCAATAGGTTGCTGCATTCCATGGTTCATCGACCATCGAATGTAGCAACCGCGGTAGGTTTTAGGCTGCCAACCCAACTTTCTTGTCATGCATGGAAATATCACAAAGAAGCTACTGGAGTTGAATGCTATTAGTTCACATTTTTTTCTCGCTAGTGACTCTAAATTTTCTCACCCATCACAACTAATGCATCCACACATTAGACACTAGAAGCTATAGGGTATTATTGCCTCATATTACAAGGTTTTCCTCCAAATTGAATATCAACATAGAGAAGACACTGGACTTAAAGGAAATTAAAAGGGGAACCAAAAGATGTTTACCTCTGGCGAATGTCCAAATAGTGCCGACTATAATACATATGTACTGATACTATCAACTAATGTTCTGTAACCAGGAAATGTTACATGCAATCGGTGATAGGAAATACAGTATTGAGTGTTCTTAATACATTTTACGTCGATGTAAAAATTATGGATCACAAAGATAAAAGAAAGAATGTTTACCTCTACCGAAAGTCCACAGAGTGCACAACCAATATCGAAACGTGATAGTAAAAATGAACTAATTTGGAACCTAACAATGATAAGACATGAGAATTAAAAATTAAATCCATGGAGTTTAAAAGTGATGACAAAGTGGGGTCATTAGAGAAGAAATAGTTAATGTAAGATCAGGTTGTGCAAGGCTTGGAATATCTCAGCAATTTCAAGGCCTTGAATCAGTTTTCAAAGCCTTGAATTAGTTTCAGAGGCTTGAAAATAGTTTAGCTATTTTCAAGGAATTGAAACTAGATTAAAAGCCTTGAAACCGCTTAACCTGTGTGAACACTCCCAGGGGGAGTTTTCTACAAACTCTCTGAGTTGATTCCCTTTTTATCTTTCATATGTTTGATTCAATGTTATTAGATGATGAAAGAAAAATTATTCTAACATGTTTTCATCATAGAATATCATCTGTTTGACCTTGATATTGCAGGAATTTTTTTTCCAATACTTGCAGGATCGTTTCCTAAACTGAATTTTTGCAATTTTGGAAATAGTTGGACACTTTGATCATGTGATCAATCAGAGACTTATGACAGCTTCTGAGATTTCTTATAGACAAGATCACAACAATATTTCTGAAGATTTTGATCAACTATACGTTGGAGAAAGCTGTTAAAGAGAGTCAAAGTTGTTGCCTACAAAATAGGAAGTTGTTGCAAAAATCTGGGAAGATTTGCACAGCTTCAAATAGTATAAATATAGCTCACTTTGAAGAAACAAAATACGAGACTCAAAGCAAGAGACAATTTTCTGGATTGACAAACACCAAAGAAGAAAATCAAACTCTCAATCCATTCCACAGAAGTTCACTGCATTCTTCACTGCAATTTTCTATTCTGAGTGTACTTCTGTTTTGAGCTGTATTGGTAGATCATTTATGTATTATCTCTACATCTATTCTCAAGGATTTTTGAAGGTGAACAATAGAGAATTCTTAGTTAATCAGTTAGCTAGAGCAGGTACTAGATAGGTTATGGAAAACCACAAGCTATAACAGAGTAAGGGAACTCTCAGGGCTTGAGTTCTAGGGTTTACCTTTTGATTAATAAGAATTGAGTTGAAAATCCTGCATGGATCTAATTCCTGAGGTAGAGAAGTAGGTCCAAGTGGACTGAACTCTATAAATCTCTTGTCACTTGCATTTAAAGTTCATTCTTTTTCATAGTTTTTGCAGCACAGAAAACTGTCTGTTTTTCAAGGGTTTGAACTTGTTTTCAAGCCTTGAAAAAGGCTTACTTGTTATACACAAACTGCATTGCTTCCAAGGGCTTGAACCAGCTTTCAAGGCCTTGAACTTCACTGTTTTTTATAAGATTTCATTTTCCTAGCAAGCATTACAAAAAGTTGGCATACTCTATTCAAACCCCCCCCCCTCTCAAGAGTATCTTAGCTGCATCTGCATACTCACACTTTCAATTGGTATCAGACCTTATATCATTGTATAGATTTAACCATCTTTTGATCATGAGTACTGCAGGTGATGGTGGTTTCTCACATGAAAGAGCTACTAACAGACCACCTCTATTTTGTGGAGAAAATTTTGCTCACTGGAAAGCCCTTATGAAAATTTTCATCATTGATCAAGATCTAGAGCTTTGGACCGTTATCCAAGATGGACCTCAGACTTTCTACATAGAGAAAGATGGGATTAAAGTCCCAAAAAAGAAGACTCATTCTCCTCTTATGAATTAGAGCAATATTCTAAGAACTACAAATCTATTAACATTTTGTATTGTGCTTTGAGTACAGATGAATTCAACAGGAACTCTGGATGCACAACTGCTAAAGAAATTCGGGATAAGCTTGCGGTTACCTTTGAGGGAACCAGTTAAGTCAAACAAACCAAGATCAACATCTATCTCAGGCAATATGAGCTTTTTAAGATGAATGAGGATGAGTCCATCAGAGACATGTTCAAGAGATTCATTGACATTGTCAACAACCTTAATTCACTGGGAAATCATTTTTCCAATGAAGAAAAAGTGAGGAAGATTCTCAGAAGTCTTCCAAAGGAAAATTGGGAACCAAAGACTACAACTATTGAAGAAGCTCTGAATCTCTTAACTCTACAACTTGATGACCTACAAGGGAAGCTCCTGACACGTGAGATATCTATGAATGAAGTTCATGGAGAACTCCCACATAGTGTCAAGAACTTAGCTCTCAAAGACAAAGAGAATGAGAGAACACAAAGCCTTGAAACTGAGGATAGTGATGATGAGGATCCCATTGCCTTAAATTCCAAAGTCTTGACAAGGATTCTCAAAATGAAGAAAAACTTTGAAAACAAAGACTTCAACAAAGAAAGGCATAGATCATCCAGCAGCAAGGACTACAAAGGTAGGTCTCCTATACAAAATAAATCAAAAGTTATGAACTGCTTTGAATGTGGTGATGCAGGACACTTGATACGAGATTGTCCACACAAGAAAAGCAAGAGCTTTCAAAAGAAAGATCATGACAGAAGGAAGAAAGCCATGATAGCTTCATGGAGTGATTCAGATAGCTCTCGTGAATATGAATCGGAGGAAGAACATGCCAACCTATGCTTCATGACCAAGCATGATGAAAGCTCTGAGAAGAACATTGAGGTAATGGTATATTGTCTTATTTCAAAACCAAAAGAAGCAAATATCTCAGAACAATGCTTTTGAATGAGGAAGTTTATCTGAAAGAGATCAAACTTTTGAAAGAAAAAGTTCATGAGCAAGCGAAAGAAAACTTACAACTTGTCTGTCTAAATCAGAATCTTGAAATCTCTCATAAGAATACTTATAGTGATTTCAAGGCCTTGAAAACAAGTTTCAAAGCCTTGAAAACACAAGTCAAGGAAGTAGTCACTGAAGACTCCTCAATGAATAACTGCCTTGTTAATCTAAGACATCAGATTGATGAATTAGATAAACAAAAGACTACTCTTACTGAGAAACTTGAAGAATCTAAATTGGTCAAAGTCAATCTTGCTGGATCAGAACACAAGGTGAACTTGATTCTTGGAGGAAGTTCACAGTCTGTTCACAAAGCTGGTATTGGATTCAATCCAAACTTTCCAGGGAGGAACAATACCAGATTTTTGAAAGCTGGAAACAAAACTTCTCCTACCTGTCATTACTGCCGCAAAATTGGTCATGTTAAAAAGACTTGTCCTTTTATAAGAAGAGACCCTCACATAATGAGGAACACTTTTCCTTTTCAACTCAAAGGACAAGTTAAGCAGATTTGGGTTGCTAAAGGGGTTAGGCCACCTAACATGGTTGATCCTGAATATGAATCCAAATTCGACACTTCGTCTAACAGCTGAGTAAGGCAGTGATTGGTGTTTGCAGGTTGTCACCGATATCAAAGAACAGAAGTGGTTTATGGACAGTGGTTGCTCAAGACATGTGAGTGGAAAGAGATCTCTATTCTCATAATTAAAGGATCAATCAGAAGGTTCAATTACACTTGGTGACAAAGGCAAATGCAATATTCTTGGTATTGGTAAAGTTGGTACAAATTCTGAAAACTCTATCTCTGATGTTTATCTAGTTGAAGGTTTGAAATTTAACTTACTTAGTGTATCTCACCTTTGTGACAATGGCAACAAAGTTATTTTTGATGAAGAAAAGTGTGTGCTGCAAAATGAGAAATTAGGAGATTGCATTCTCACAGCCTCTAGATCAAACAATGTTTATACTTTTCAGACTAACAAAGTTGCAGGTGAAAGTTTGAAGTGTCTCAAGGCCTTGAAAGAGGATTCAAAGCTTTGGCATAGGAAGCTGGGTCATAAGAGTTTGCATACTTTGAACAAGTTGATTTCCAAAGACTTGGTAAGAGGATTTCCATCCATCAAGTTCAAAGAAGATGAAATGTGCGAAGCATGTGCTCAAGGCAAGCAGACCAGAAGTTCCTTCAAGCCAAAGAAGTTTGTAAGTACAACTAGACCTATTGAACTGCTTCATATAGATCTCTGTGGTCCTATGAGAACTCCAACTCCAAAAGGTGAAAGGTATATGCTAGTTGTTGTAGATGATTACTCTAGATATACTTGGGTTACGTTTCTCAAAGAAAAATCTGAAGCACTCTCTCATTTTTCAAAGCATTGCAGAGAACTTCAAAACATGAAAAACCTACCTGCAGCTTCAATCAGAAGTGATCATTGTAGAGAATTTGATCAGTTAGAGTTTGATTTATTCTGTGATAAGCATGGTATTACTCACAACTTTCTCTGTTCCAAGAAATCCTCAACAGAATGGTGTTGTTGAAAGAAAGAACATGACTCTTGAAGATATGTCAAGAAAAATGCTTCTGGAGATCAAGCTGCCAAAACATTATTGGGCAGAAGCTGTGAATACAGCAAACTTTATTTTGAACAGGTGCTTGATCACACCTATTCTGAAGAAGACCACCTATGAATTATTGAAAGGGAGGAAGCCAAACATTTCATACTTCAGACCCTTTGGATGTAGTTGTTTTATCCACAACAATGGAAAAGACAAACTTGGTAAGTTTGATGCAAGAAGTGATGAAGGTATATTTCTTGATTACTCTTTGAATAGCAAAGCTTATAGAGTTTACAATAAAAGAACGAACGATGTTGAAGAGAGCATTCATGTTATTTTTGATGAAAGCTATGATGGTTCTTTGAGGGAAAGTTTTGCAGACTTGAATTTGAGAAAGCATGAATCGGAGGAAGAGACAGAGAATCCACTAGGATTCAAGAAAGGCTCAGAAGAAAATATAAGACATTTTCAAAACCTTGAAAATGGTGCTCAAGGCCTTGAAAATAAGCCTCAAAGCCTTGAAAAAGATGATCAGAAGGATTAAAGTGACAAAGCCACTACTTCGAGAGCAGAGAAGATCTATGGAGAGCCTAAACCATGGTCTCCAAGAAAGAGATTCAAATATCTCTCATCTCATCCAGTTGATAAAATCATCTCAGATCCAACCACTGGTACACAAACTAGATCACATTTGAAGAACTTATGTGCTTTTAATGCTTTTATCTCTCTTGTAGAACCTAAAACTGTGAAGGAAGCTTTACAAGAAGAAGACTCGATCATTGCTATGCAAAGTGAACTCAATGAGTTTGAAAGGAATAAGGTTTGGAACGTGGTTCCTCCACCTAAAAACAAGTTTGTCATTGGTACCAGATGGGTATTCAGGAATAAGTTGGATGAAAGTGGCAATGTGATCAGAAACAAAGCAAGGCTAGTTGCTCAAGGTTACAATCAAGAAAAAGGTATTAATTATGAGGAAAATTTTTCTCCAATTTCCAGGTTAGAAGCAATTAGAATTTTGTTTGCATTTGCATCCCACAAGAACATGAAACTATTTAAAATGGATGTGAAGTGTGCTTTCTTGAATGGCTATTTACAAGAAGAAGTTTATGTTGCACAACCACCTGGTTTTGAAAATGACAAGTTTCCAGATCATGTTTACAAACTTGACAAAGCTCTTTATGGTTTGAAACAAGCTCCACGAGCTTGGTATGAAAGACAGTCAAATTTTTTGTTTGAAAATGATTTCAAAAGAGTTTTAGTAGACAAGACTCTTTTCATAAAGACTCATGAGAAAGATTTACTTGTAGTTCAGATATATGTTGATGATATATTATTTGGAGCTACTCATGATCAACTGTGCAGAGAATTCTCAAGTCTTATGAGAAGGGAATTTGAAATGAGCATTATGGGAGAGCTGAACTTCTTCCTAGGACTTCAAATACATCAATTGAAGAAGGGCATCTTCCTGCATCAAAGCAAGTAAACAAGAGACTTAATAAATATAGATAGCATGGCTCAGTGTAAGGAAGCCAATACTCCTATGATTTCTACACTTTCCTTAGACAAGGATGAATCTTGTAAGAGTGTCAGTGTGAAAGAGTATAGAGGTATGATTGGATCATTACTCTATCTCACTGCAAGAAGACCAGATATTATGCTTAGTGTGTGTATGTGTGCTAGATTTCAAGCTAATCCAAAAGAATCACACATGACTGCTGTAAAGAGAATATTCAGATATCTCAGTGGTACCAAAGACTTAGGGCTTTGGTATCCAAGACATTCTAACTTCTCTATGCATGGTTTTTCAGATGCTGACTTTGCAGGTTACAAAGTTGATATAAAAATTACTTCAGGGACTTGCCAATTCATTGGATCATCCTTGATCAGCTGGCACTCCAAGAAACAGAATTCAGTTGCTCTATCAATAGCTGAAGCTAAATATATAGCTGCAGGAGCATGTTGTTCACAAGTACTATGGATTGCTCAACAGCTAAGATATCTAGGATTTGACTTCAGGAGCATACCTATAATGTGTGATAATACTAGTGCAATTTCAATTACAAAGAATCCAGTGCAACATTCTAGAACCAAGCACATTGATGTCAGACACCATTTCATCAGAGATCATGTTGAGAAAGGTGATATTATACTTGAATTTGTTCCCACTAACATGCAAATTGCAGATATCTCCCTAAACCATTAGCAGACGAAAGATTTCAGCTCTAAGATTGGAATTGGGAATGTTAAATAAATATGCATTGGTTTAAGGGGAGCATCAGGTAAGCAAGGTGAGTTTTATGTGATTTCAAAGTCTTGAACTGATTTTCAAAGCCTTGAAAATCATTTCAAAGCCTTGATCTTTATCTTTTTCAATGTTACAGTTTTTCAAGACCTTGAAAACCTTTTCAAAGCCTTGAAAATAAGTCTGCTACACTGATAGTCAATAATCTTGGATCTATATGTGTTGGGTGATATCTCTATAGATATTTACCTAATATAGCCCCTAACTTTTTAAAATTTTGTTTTAGCAAAAAGTTGTATTAGAATATTTTTTTCCAACGGCATAAAAGATTTGAAGTCTCTCTGATTATTGCAAATCTTTTGAGATCGGAGAGATACTGATTTCCTTTTGAAACTCAAACTCTTTCAGTATTTATCTACTTTGCCTCTCCTTCTTTCCGTATCATTCCATCTCTCTCTATTATTCTCCCAAACCCTAATGAGCACAAGGAAAGCCTCAGACAGATCAAGATGGCTAGAGGATCGAAACCTGTCTCAGAGAATAAAAGAAAGGCAGCAATGGATGAAGTTCAAGAGATCAGTGAAGACTCTGCTTCAAAGGGCTCTACTGATGAAGAAGATGAAGAATCTTCACCACCCAAGAATATGGTGAGAAAACATCAGGCTCCAACAAAGAAGAAACAAACTACAGCATCCACACAAGAGAAGCATAGAGGAATCCATATTGGAAGCCCTAAGTGAGACAAGAAAAATACACTCTCTGAGGTCAAAGGAAAAGAAAAAGAAATTCTCATTCAAGACTCAGACACTACTTCAGGATCCTATGGAGTGTACTCCATATCCAACAAATGGAAACATGAAAAGGATCCATCCCAGTCTTTAGAAGCTTGAAATACAGGAAAGAAGGATCACAAAATTATTTCTGCTCAACAAAAAAGGTTAGCTGTGAAGAAGAAGCTGAAGCATGGGATGAAAGCCTTGGAAGGACTCACGTTTCTATTCAGCAGTGTTATTGAGAAGATCAACTCCTTCATTGAGGAACTAGATGTGATTTCACAAGAAGTTCAAGCCAACAATGAAGAAAGTGAGGAAGAAGAAGGGGATCAACTTGCAGATGAAAATCAAACCCCTTAATCTTGCCTACTCTTTCTTCCCCAAATCTCTCTTCTTAAAATTTTCTTTAAGTTTTCAAAATTTTCCAGACACTTGATCCAACATCTTCTCTCTTTTTTATGAAGGTCAAAATGGGTGAGAAAATTCTAGGAGTTGGTTTTTATTCTTAGGATTTATTTGATATTTGTTGAACTGTTTACTTTATGTTGGTAATTGAATAAGTTGGATCTTTTTGGAATTTATGTGTTATTAAAAGTTGTGAACTAATCAGTTTATTTTGCAGAGACTAAGGATCAACCAGAATTTGGTTTTGTCTTTCATCAAGGGGGAGATTGTAAGATCAGGTTGTGCAAGGTTTGGAATAGCTCAGCTATTTCAAGGCCTTGAATCATCTTTCAAAGCCTTGAATCAGTTTCAGAGGCTTGAAAATAGTTTAGCTATTTTCAAGGCCTTGAAACTAGATTCAACGCCTTGAAACTTCTTAATCTGTGAAAACACTCTGAGGGGGAGTTTTCTGCAAACTCTCTGAGTTAATTCCCTTTCTATCTTTCATATGTTTGATTCACTGTTATTGTACGATGAAAGAAAAATTATTCAATCATGTTTTGATCATAGAATATCATCTGTTTGACCTTGATATTGCAGGAAATTTTGTTTCCAATACTTGCAGGATTGTTTCCTAAACTGAATTTGTGCAGTTTTTGAAATAGTTGGACACTTTGATCCTGTGATCAATCAGATACTTATGACAGCTTCTCTGATTGCTTATAGACAAGATCACAACAATATCTCCGAAGATTGTGATCAAATATCCTTTGGAGAAAGCTGTTAAAGAGAGTCTAAGTTGTTTCCTACAAAATAGGAAGTTGTTGCTGAAAATCTGGGAAGATTTGCAGAGCTTCAAACAGTATAAATAGAGTTCACTTTGAAGCAAAAAAATACGAGACTCAACAGGCAAAAGCAAGAGAATAGTTTATAGATTGACAAAGCACCAAAGAAGAACATCAAACTCTCAATCCATTCAATAGAAGTTCACTGCATTCTTCACTGCAATTTTCTATTCTGAGTGTACTTCTGTTTCGAGCTATATTGGTAGATCATTTCTGTATTATCTCTACATCCATTCTCAAGGATTGTTCAAGGTGAACAATAGATAATTCTTAGTTAATCAGTTAGCTAGAGAAGGTACTAGACATGTTAGGGAAAACCACAAGCTATAACAGAGTAAGGGAACTCTCTGGGCTTGAGTTCTAGGGCTTAGCTTTTGATTAATAAGAATTGAGTTGAAAATCCTGCAGGGATCTAATCCCTGAGCTAGAGACGTAGGTCCAAGTGGACTGAACTCTATAAATCTCTTTTCACTTGCATTTATAGTTCATTCGTTTTCATAGTTTTTGCAGCACACAAAACTGTCTGTTTTTCAAGGGTTTGAACTTGTTTTCAAGGCCTTGAAAAAGGCTTACTTGCTATACACAAACTGCATTGCTTCCAAGGTCTTGAACCAGCTTTCAAGGCCTTGAATTTCACTATTTTTATAAGTTTTAATATTCCTAGCAAGCTTTACAAAAAGTTGGCATACTCTATTCAACCCCCTCCCCCCCCCTTCTAGAGTATCTTAGCTGCATCTGCAGACTCACACTTTCAGTTGGCATTAATAATATCATATTTAGCATTAAGAAGCCGAGCTCGATACTACAAAGAAGCAAGAAACGAGCATGAACGATATCATAATAGACCTGTAAATCACTAACCATCATTACCATGCACAAAAAATTTCCCAAGCAACTGTTCGAATTCCCCAAACTTCCTTATTCAACAACATTAATGTACGGGCAGCAAATCACTTCAATGCACGGTCCTTAATGAGGAGGAAGTAAAAGAAAACTAACAGCTGCTTAATTAGCTCTATTTAATCTCATATGTCTGTTCCAAATCAGTCACAGCAAATTAAGTCACTTCCTAAGACACCATCAAAGTCCACTCTCCAAAATCTTGTTACCGTGAAACCCATTTGCAAAAGACTGCGTAAAGAGGAGGAGGTCACCAGTCCTTTCACAGGGATGCAAGATTCCCATAAAGATGCTCCAATTATATCTATGGTTCATAAGATGAAGATTAAAGAAGCGAGGACTCCCCTTCTCTAAGGTTGTATAAAAAGAGGCAAACTGCATTCGTGGAAAGCCAGTGGAAAATACAAGAGACTGAATGGGAATCTAGGTAATTGAGCATATCAAGATTTAACAGAATAGGTTGGTTTTTCCAGTGAATCTGTTTTCAAAATCAAAAAGAGATACAAGGAGGCTACTTGGAGAAACATTTCACACCAGTAGGAACAAGCAAAGGCCCCGACAGATTAACAACTCAAAGAGGACAACGCCGCCCTGAAGTTCACTGTCTATTTTTTTGTAATTTTTCTCTTATATTTCTCCTATTCTTGCTAATATTTTTTTTCTATATATGTATGGCCGATTATCTTTATTAACGGATAATTTGTTTTGCAATATGTTGACTTATTAGTGAAATAACTTTCATAGGTAATTCCTTCAGTCATTGTGTACCATTTTCGGGTAGTTTCCATGGACATTTTGACCCAGTTTTCATGCACAAAAATGTTGTTAATATTTTTCCAACATTGTCGGCGGGTCAAAATGACCTTCGCAACTCCACCCAGAATAGAGAGGTTGAACGGATAAAATAACACCTATCTCACTCAAGTTATAAGAAAACTAATATATGTGACAGTCTACTCATCAATTAGGACAAGTATCTTGCACGCGATATTACCGTCCCCTCAACACCAAATTGGGCGCAGAGATGACATTACAAAGGTGTGTTTTGCCAATCAAGAAGAGATACAGACCCGAAAACTGAATGAATATAGGGAAAATCGAAAGAGGCTCAGATCTGTACTCAGAAAACAAGATAAGAGATCGATTATCACAGGCTGCAAAAGGATTTTTCCTTGGAATATGTATCACACTCCATCGGCTACAACGAGTGAATTCGATAGAAATCATCTCTGCCTCTTCAGTGACAATGAAGAGGCTCCAATCTGTCTCATTAAAACTAAATAAGAGATGATCACAGCAAGCTGCAAATTTAGTTTTGCCTCGCCATACATAATACACTAACAACTTCTAGGAGTGAATCTGATAGATCCATATCATCACGGCCACACAGTGAGCGCTAAGATCGAGCATGAAAATGCTCAAATTGTTACTCATTAATAACAAGTAATAGATGATCATAGTAGGCTGCAAAACAATTTCCCCTCGTGCATATTACACTCTAAAGCTTGAAGGAGTGAGTTCGATAGATCCATATCATCACGGCTTCACAGTGAGGCGCTAAAACTGAGCATGCAAATTCTCAAATCAGTACTCATTAAAACCAAATAAGTGATGATCACACCAGGCTGCAAATAATGTAACCCCCATCGAGCATGTTACCAAAACGGGCGTCAAAATAAATACCATATGCATCATTAATAATTTCCAAGCAATTGACTCGTTACAACATATAATGTAATGAAATAAAATTCATTGGAAATTCCTCCGTTCATTCTCTATCGTCTACAGGGTCATGCACACACTTTTGCAACGTATTAGCCAGCATTATCAGTGAGTTGAAGGGCCTTCAAATGTCTCCGCTGAATAAAAAAGTTGAATGGAGGAAATAACTAATATAAAACTCAACCTTATAACGTGAACATGCCACAACTTAAATTAAACATGTTGCACATATATCATTGCCACCCCTGATCAATGAGGTGGTTCATGAACCTATACCTAGTAAACTGCACTAATCTTGAAACCATGCAGCACATATATATCTGAAACCACATATCTCAACCACCATTTACTATCCTCCACTAACCCCCAACGCCTCCATCTTATAACTCTCCATCTTCTTCTAACCCCACAGCTTCCCAACTGTGTATAAAACCATAGCCTACAACCTTGTCCATTTCACTCCACGTTTCATCCATCCTGATAAAGTTTAGATTCAGGGCAAGAATGTTTATTTCAACAATCTCCTTCGACATTGATTCTGTTATGTTCAGTCACATTTGCAGCAACATTGTGCTGCATGAAATAATCTCGAAGAAGTTGCGGATGTGGTCGGAACATAACTGATATTATACATCGATGCAAGGCTATGTTTCTCATAGCATAAGTTGTCTTATAGAATCTCCAGCAATGTTATGTAAAAAAATTCAAATTATACATAAAACCACCATTTTGCATCGCATATCCACAAGTTTTATTGCCAATTGCAGTAGTGAAAGCTAACTTCATAGGCATTTCTGTCTCTGTCTGCTATGATTTAATAAAGTTTTAGTTTAATAAAAATGAGAATTAATGCAAAATAAAAATAAAATTAAATAAAAAGGAGAACATGAAACCAGTTATTTGTGAATACCAGCACTAATCCACAGTTAGTATTTCTTCCAAGAAAAATAATAGTTGTTATTTCTGGAAGAGCAGTTATCTCAAATAGCCTCTTAAAACATGCAGTCGTTACAATAACTACCCCACCTCTCCATCTTCTAAATTATGAATATAATAATTTCTTTTAATAGTCTGCAGTATTCAATCTCCACTAACTATCTTCTAACTCTCCATCTTCTTGTAACCCCCTACCTCCCCCATGATCTCCCAGCCAAAACGTAGTCAGTACAAAACAAAGGCCTATAGAACAAAAGCCTACGGACTGTTTTACAACGAAAGCCTATAACCTTTTATCCATTGACAGCACATTTCATCCCAGATAAAGTAAAGATTCTGCCAAGCTTGTCAATGGCAGGGGACTACCCATTTCTTCATGTCAATGTGGAGGATGGAGTAGGTAAGAGGAGATTGTTGGGTTTTTATGCAGGTTACGCAGTGGAATAACAAAAAATTAATCCTGGTCAAACCCTCCAAGGATCACAGGAAAGCCATCATTAACATGATCAGGGCATACTAGATGTGTACCTTAATTTGGTAGATCACACGAAGAATAGTGTTTTTGTCTCTACGAGTATCCATAAATTGGATTTTTGATTGGATTCCTTCCCTTCGTGTAGTGCTAGCAACTCAAGAAGGAGAAATATCAGGAAAAATGAGGCAGAGGATGGGGCGATTGACCTCCTTTGGTGGCCGACGGGTGAGGGACGGCAATAGGGGGCTTTCGGCCTCCTATTGTTGCTCTCTCTCTCTCTCTCTCTCTCTCTCTCTCTCTCTCTCTCTCTCTCTCTCTCTCTCTCTCTCTCTTTCTTTGTCATGTTCTCTCAATAATGACTTGTCTTTTGAGAAATAACAAGCTAGAGTTTCTTTATATAGTAAAAACTATTTATTATCTACATAAAAGCCCCAATACTAAGCATGTCCTTACATGGACTAGTCCACTTGCAAATTAGTCCTACTAAGTTTTCTTGTGGTTGCGTTATGATCCTTTTATTAATTAGTCCCACTAATTAATTTCAAAATCCAATTTAATCGTCACCCCGAAGATTTCTACTTAGTTGGTAGTAACTAATTACTAACATAGAGCGGTGTCTCGCAACACATTCATGCCACACAACTAATAGAAATAAGTCAGTGATCCCAACAAACCTTGTACCCAATGTTCATGTATTGTGTTATTTCTTTGTCTCCATATCCGGATTGGACACGAGACATATTAGTCACTCTCGTTAATCCAATCCATAGTTTCTCGATCCTGGGAATATGCTTGTGAGCAGATAACATCAATATCTCCATATTGATTTATCTGAGTCTGGCAAGACATTCTTTAAGCACCATCCCTGGTGTGGCCCATGGATATTTGCTCCCATTATGTGGGAGGGACAAATCCTCTCTATGTAACTACGATCTCTAAGCTTGCTTCCTATCATGCCCGATAATTATCTTTATAGTTACCCGGTTAAGGCGCAACGTTTGATAATATCAAAGCACGATTTTAAAAAACTATAGTACCTAGTGACTTCAAGTCTAAGGATTACAATACCATTAGCACTACGAGAAGCGATTGTGACTTTGACATAATCTAATGTATCCTTCTCGTTGTGGGTCAATTGAGTATGACATTACTCCTAATGCATACCCATGTGTTAGACTTGATATCTCCATATCAATCTACCCACATACTAGTCTATAGTTGATCGTCTCGTTAATCAATATAATGGACTAGGGATACTTAAGATAAACAACACATTGTATCTAAGGAATTCATTATATTAAATATCACAATAAATAATAAATTAATTTTCTAGCCAAACATTGTTCATACCAAATATAGATTGCCTCTAGGGAACCTATTCCAATAGTCTCCCACTTGCACTAGAGCCAATCAGGTGCATCTCGTATGCCCATAGATCTAGTGTGCCCTTCAAGCTTTCGCTAAATGGGCGGCTTTGTGAGCGGATCAGAAAGATTGTTATCCGTTGGAATCATGCACATCGTCACATCTCCTCTATCGATCATATCACTGATAAGATGAAATCTCCTAAGTACATGCTTTGATTTATGATGTGATCTTGGTTCCTTGGCTTGTGCGATCGCTCCAAATTTGTCACAGTATAACGTCATGGGATCCACGATGCTAGGGACCACACCGAGCTCAGTGATAAAGTTCTTTATCCAAACAGCCTCTTTTGGTGCTCCTGCAGCAGCAATGTACTGAGCTTCAGTTGCAGATACAGGAACTCTCTCTTGCTTGTAACTCTTCCAGCTCACAGCTCCTCCATTCAGGCAGAACACATACCCCGACTGCGATCTGTAGTCATCCTTGTCGGCTTGGAAGCTTGGATCAGTTTAACCAATTACATTGAGCTCTTCCTCACCTCCAAATATCAAGAAAGCATCTTTAGTTCTTCTCAAGTTCTTGAGGATGTTCTTGACAGCAATCCAATGACTCTCACCCGACTTCTCAAGAGTGTCTCCATGCAACATGGGAATGAATCCTTTCTTGGAATCTTGCATGTTGAACCGCTTCAACACCTGTCTATATACGTACTTCGGCTTCGTCTGAGAAGCTTCCTAGATCTATCCCTATAGATCTTGGTACCAAGTATATAAGCTGCATCCCCTAAGTCCTTAATTGAGAAACACTTTCCTAGCCAATATTTAACAGATTGAAAAGTAGGAGTGTCATTTTCAATGAGCAGTATGTTGAAAGGTATTCCGCTTATCCCTGCGTCTGAAATTGCCAGAGACTGGAAGAGGCGGCGGGGCTCGATGTGAGCAGCGAGGGTGGTTGCTGGCGGCGGCGAATGGCGGCTTGTCTCTGCCTCGTTCGTCGTCGTTCGATGTCCATGTTTCTGCTGACGCCTACCAACTGTCTTGCCGTTCGTCATCAATGGCGACGACAATTGGCAGTGTTCTGGCCTTTGATTACGATGGAGGTGGTAAGGATTACGTGTTGGGACGCGATGGAGGGGCTACGGGGCTTCAGATCGTAGTGGAATGGCAGAACTTGGGGCTCGACGGGAGTTGGCGGCGAACCAAGCTGAATGGCCATCGTCTAGACAAGATGCTGATGCTCCGTTTCTTCCGGTGGTTGTTGTTGTTCTTGCGGTGGCCGCACTAGGGTCTCCTCCGCCTGCTGTTGTAGCTTCAATTGCTCAGGCCTTTGAACTTTTCCAGGAGATGGAATAGAAGCAACTTCTTCACAGTTGGAAGCTTCACTACTATCCTCCTGCTTTTCTTCAATGTGCTCATCGTGCTGCTTCTGTTGTCTTTGTAGCCTCAATTGGTAGATTCTATCCTGGATCAAATATATTTTCTTCAAGACATCAGCGAGTTCCGTTTTCATTTCAGCGAAGAGTTGCTGAAACGAGTCTGGCATGATTTCACCAGCTGAATGGTGAAAATCAATCAAAGCGCCAATTTGATACCGTAAAGGTATGGGGCTGTGACGATTTGTGAAAACCATCGAAAACTGACCACGTAGCTGAGCCTATGGCGCTTTTCCTAACAATCTAATAGTTGATCAAACGAAGAAATTCTCTATTCAATTCATGTGATAAAATTAACTAGAGTCTACAACTTCGTTAAATAGTAAAACGAAACTAACCCTAGACTCTTACGGGTCTCTACGAAACAACATAATTAAACTAATTAATTACTAATTAAATAAACAAATAATTAAATAACTAATTAACTGAATACTAAATAAATAATGCGGACAACAACGATACGGTTGACCAGTATCAACTCCCCCGCGGTTGAAAATCACCTTCTCCCCAAGGTGGTGGTGGTGTAATACCCCAATTTTGTATAAGAGGTTAACTTAACGATTTTGGTAGAGTTTGGGGGTTTTAATTGTAGTTTTCGGAAGTTATATATCAATTAAACTAAAAAATGGGGAAGTAGTTGAACTTTTAGAAAAGATAAACTAGTTAACAAGATAATTGGTTGGGGGTAAAGTCTTGAATTTCTAGATCCTAAGGGGGTCGTAGATGTCTTTTAAAAAATTTGAAATAAGTAAATAGTTTGATAACATATACATTTACATTCAATGAATTAAATACTTGTCAGCATTCGTATTTTATCCTACCGGACAAGTATAGTAGCATAACCCGTTATAAATATTCGTATAATACGTTTAAACAATATTTCTTTTTGACCCGACCCACACCCTGTATAATAATACGTATAAATTATAAATCCCGTATTTTGTTCCAACCAGGCCCGGTACCCATATTTTTCTCTTATCCCTCTTGTTTTCCTCCACTGTATGAAACCTCTCAACTATCCCTCCATCTCTACCAACTACATACATCTCCCCTTGTTCTCCTCACCTCCATCACGGCGAACACAAACACACTCAAACAACACACTCTCCCTCACATAACCATCCCTCAAAACACACACTCATACACTCACACAAGACACATAGCCCTCCCACAAATGTTACTCCACCTCCTCTATATAAACTCTACCTCCTCATCACAAACACACAACAACACATCATCACCTTCTTCTTCTTCTTCTTCTTCTTCTTCTTCTTCTTCTTCTTCTTCTTCTTCTTCTTCTTCTTCTTCTTCTTCTTCTTCTTCTCCCTTCGGCAAATACAAAACTGCCACCAACAACCTTGCCTTCTCTTCTCTTCACCATCAAGAACCACCGCCAACACCCATTCTCTTGCTCCTCCAACATCATCTCCGGTAAAAAAACACAACCACCACAACCACTGTCGCCAAGAAAACCACCACTGCCACCTGTCTTCTCCCTCCACCACCAAGACAACCTCCTTCTATCCCTTTACTCTGCCCAAAACAGAGCAGCCACATCGGAAGCAACAAATTACCACAACCACCGTCGCCATCACCATCACCACCCCCACCGCCGACACCAACAACACCGCCACCTCCACCATTACAGCGACCATCATCACCACCAGCCTTATTCCCCTCTCAATCAACCCCTCTATTTCTCCGTCTCTCTTTTTTCAGAGACACCCAGCAGCAGTAACACAATAACAATCACCGCCGGCGCTACCACGACCACTGTTGATGATTTGAAATTGCATATTTTAGTATGTTAACGAACTCTTCATAACTTACTAATATGTGTAATTTATCTATTTTATCTCTCTTTCTAGACTTATGCTTGTTTTCGTAGTTTTGGTTGTTTTTCCCTAATTTTGTAGGTGAAGACGTGCTTTAAAACGCAAGAGGCTAGCTAGGGGGAGCTTAAACGATGAATTTGAAGAGGATTTGCGGCTCAAGAGCCATGAAGAAGGGACTTGGATGACCTAATTTGAGGAATAGTTGAAGATTTAAGGGCCTATTTGAGAAGACAAGAGAAGAATTTGGGCCATTATTGAAGATCTAGAAGTTAAAAGTGAAGGTCAAGGGCCAAGAAGATAAGTTTTTAACGGAAGTGGGGCTTAAGTGCAAGCTTCTAAACCTTTTAATGACTATTTTGAAGGGTTCTTAACGGAATCGGGGTTTAATTGCAATTTTCTCAACGTTTTAAGAGGCAAGGGGGTATTTTAAAAGCTTCTAGCAAACAAAGGGGGAGCCGGGTGCAATTATGATGAAACGGAGCCCTTCCCTCACGTCTTTTCTCTCTCCCCGTCGCTAGAACACAAAGACCCACGAAATCTCCATGGAAGCTTCGACCAAGCTCCTTCAAACCCTCACCCCGGCCTCATTTCTTCACCAAATCGCATGAAATTTGTCCCAAAATGCTCCCCAATCAATTTTCTACATAGCCCAACCTCTAATTCGGCCCAAGAAGTCACGAAGAGAAAAGCCCCAATTCACCTAGGGTTCATGAAGCTTCCTAAAATCAACGATTGAGAGAAGATTGGTTCAATTCAAGGGTTGAGATATGTTCTTGGAGGCCAAGAAACCCCTTCCCCACTGCCTATATAAGCTAAGGACGAAAATTGAAGTGAGGATCTCTCCACCAACGCAAAAGCTAAGCCGAACCCTTGCCTCTCTCTCTTCTCTCTCGGCCTTGGCCGATTTCTGGGTAGTTCTTGGTGATTCCGTGGTCGTTTTGAGCAAATTCGGAGCCAAGAACACCTTAGGGAAGAGTTGGGTCAGATTCAAGGTTGTTCTTCATAGTGTTCTTCATTGTTCTTAGCTTGTTCTTCATTATTTTGGATTACTTGGCTATTTTTAGTTAAAATTGAAGATTATATTGTGTAGTTCTTGAACTTGAGTATGAATATAATGAAGTTATCTTTGAAGATATTTGATATCTCTTGTGTTGCACTCTCTAACATGAGTAGCTAATTGTGTTGTTGGATTGATTGGTGATCCTAGTTGATTCTTGAAACTCGAATATGTTTGTGCTTTGTGTTTTGTTGTTTGAGAGATTGAATTCTTGAGTTCTATGAGTTGAAATAGGAATCACTATTGTGGCTTGATTGAGTATGTGGATTTCAATCAAAATAGGCATACTCAATGCTTGAGGCAACATTGATTTGGATTTCTCCATTTGAACTCATGGATTTAACTCTCTAGCAAATGAGTTGGTTGTTGAAATCGGGTTACATGAATCACTAGGAGATCCAATTGATCCAACTTTTCTCGTACTAGTTCTACAAACTCTTTAGCAACATCTTTTTGATTGCCTAGTTGTTTACTAAGTTTCTTTGAATTGCTTCACACAAATCCTTGCTCCATCACTTGAGTGGTGGATTTAAAAGCTTTGCTAGCTCTAAAGCCTTTGAGAAACTCGTTTTGTCAATTTCTCTAGTTGCTTAGTAGTTTGCTAGTTAGCATAGAGTGTTTAATCTCTTTCCCAATCCTTGTGGAAATCGACCCCGTTCTTACTCGGGTACTACTTAGAACGATATTCCTATACTTGGGAATTATCGCGTACAACCACCAGCCTCCATTATCGACGAGATCACAACCACCACCAAGACCCTTTTCTCTCTCTCTCTCTCGGTCCCTGTCCCTCTATTCCCCTATATGGTAACGAAGAATAACATGAGAAGCAATGAAGACGGCGACGAGGACCACCATCGCCGGCGACCCGATGACCCAAACCCTATCGGGTAATCTCCAAAACCCCACTGCCCTTCGTTCCCCTCTGTCTTCGGGTGCTTCCCCGACCTCCCTCAGGTCCGACAAACTCAGAGGACCCCAGAACCGGCCACCAACACCGCCGAAATTCCATGAATTCCAGCGAGATTCCGACCCAACTTCGGCGGACGATTTCTCCTCCATTCGGTAAGCAATTCGATCAATTTTTGGCACCAATCAACTTAGTTTAACCTAAATTATAGATTTTGATCATCAAAATATGAGGGGTATGAACGTATGAAGAATCAATGTTTTGGGTTTGGGGAGGATGAACGATGAAGGAGGAAGGGGTGATTTGTCATTTCAGAAACTTTAAGGGTATAAAGTGTTAAATCTGAAACATTGGGGGTAGCCCCTGTTTTTTACCTAAACTTCATTATTTTATAACCCAATTATTTAAAATGCTTTTATGAAATAACTAGCTATTTTAATATGTTAATAAACTTCATTATTTAGTAATTTCATTTGCTATTTTAAATAAATAAGGGAAAATAAATATTTTTGGAATGAAAAGTGAATGGAAAAATTTCTATAAAATTTGAGATTAGGTATAAATAAATACTATACTAAGTTAACAAAGATTTATTTTGTGTATATATAATTAATTGATAACTTGTAGGAAATTGAGTTCATAAAGAAGTGTTACGCCTATCCTGGAGGACTATTACGAGCTATTTGACATTTAATTTGAGGTAAGTTAATATACCTAGCCTTGTGTACCTTTATGAACTACTACTGTAAATGATTTATTTAAGTTATTTACTTACTTTTGAAATATTCTACTTTGAAGTATCGTTGAAAAATGATTATCCAAAAATAAGAATCTGAAAGAAGAACATCTACATTCAATTGTGAAATGAGAAAGTACCGTTCCAATCACGACTACCAATTTAGGCTATGATTATCTAGTTCACGGGCCATGATTATCCAAAGTAGCATACCGCTCACTTATTGGTCTAATAAGCATATCACTCACAATCATACATCGATCATAATGAAATTGCCACACCGACTTTAGTTGGAGCTCTTACTCGATCTTATAGCTTGAAAGAAAAAGTCGTACTGATGTAAAGTAGAAGCTGTTGTGCGTGGGTTTGTGCCATATCCCTGATACGATACATATCTGACATATTGTGATTAGTTACTGTTATGTGATTATGAGGCGTTGTGATGCGAACCTCCTTTCAATTATGTTATTGATATGAGGCGCTGTGATGCGAACCTCCTCTGATTGAGTTATGGTTATAATAGTGCTTTTGCACATCATGAGAAAGCGGTCGTGGATTGGATATGGTCACGCCCCGTATCAACTAGTTGGTAAATGAACTCCTAGACTCGATTATCTTATCATTGAGAAACGGGAAAGTTATCATCTTGAGATTTAAAGTAATGTTACGAAATACTATTAACAGTGATTCCCCAAGATGGTCCACATCATTGGGTTGGAATATGAAATTTGAAATCGTTACGAAGTATAACACATCAAATTAATGAGAACGCTATTCCCAAAAATATCTTATTCTTATTAGCGAACTTGCTATTCCTGTGACATGACTCATAATCTATTTACGTGCTATGGGTGTTAGCTTAATCAGCCGTTTGCTGATCATTTTCTATAAAACTGCGTCGGCTTTTGCTATTTTAAAACTGCCGATTATGAGTAAGGTGGGATCCCTTCACGACGCTGCTGGCTAGGGTATTGAGCTCCTGAGTATTACACATAGCATTTTTCATTTTGTAAATTATTGTATTTATACCATTCAGACAATGTCACTGGTTTTTATGAATGTATAATAAGTTATATTTGGATATTCGTTGGTTGTACAAACTGTGAATCGACGATCCTTATTAGTTCTCAATGCGGTTCATCACCTCAGACGGAGACATCTCTTCCAAATCATGCGGCCCGGCCGGCCGTGTGGTTTGGTGGGGTGTTACAGGTGGTGTGAAAAATCTTCAAGAAAACCACGAGTAAACTTGCCCGGATATAATTGAAGTTGAACATGTTTGAAAACACCACTTTGTAGTTCCGAAAGAACACAAGGGCCAAATACCTGCTACCAAAAATAACTAGTCCCTAAAGAGTTATGCCCAAATGAAAATGTAGGTCCAATTGGAGCGTGAAACCCAAGTGGTGAATTGGGATGAACTAGGATCTTGAGCCCAAAAGTAATACTAAGTCCACATTGGAGAATAATGAACCCAAATTGATGTGGATCCCTAGCAAAATCCGCCTTCAACGACCCAGAAGGTATCGCCGTCGACTTCAGCGTGTGGTGACTGTGGAGGGAGGAACCGGAGGTGTTATGTGGTTCTGGTGGTTTCTCGAGGACGGTGATGGAGCGAGACTCATGATTGAAGGCTTTTCCATCGGAAAAGGTGTTCTGCTTGTCCCGGTGTCTGGAATTGTCGGAGACTGGGAGAGGCGGCGGGGCTCAATGGGAACAGTGTGGATGGTTGCTAGTGGCGAATGACGGATTGTCTCTTCTTAGTTGGTTGTCGCTCGCCGTCCAAGTGTTCTGCAAACCCTGACTCACTTTCTTGCCGGCCGTAATCGACTGCGACGACAATTGGCGGTGTTCTGGACTCCGAATGGCGATGGCGGTGGTCGGGATTACGTGTTGGGCCGCGACAAAGGGGCTCCTGGGCTGCAGATCGAAGTGGGATGGAAGAACTTGGGGCTCGACGGCAGTTGGCGGGAAACCAGCTGAACAGCCATCGTCTGGACAAGCTGCTAGTAAACCGTTTCCTCGGACGGCTGTTCTTGTTCTTGCGGCGGCGGCACTAGGGTCTCCTCCGCCTGCCGTTGTAGCTTCAATTTCCTAGTCCCTTGAACTTGAGATAGAATAGCAGTAACTTCTTCACAGTTGGAAGCTTCAGTACTATCCTCCTGCTTTCTTCAATCTGCTCATCGTGCAGCTTCTGCTGTCTTTGTAGCCTCCATTGGTCGACCGTATCCTGGATTAGAGATATTTGCTTCATAATATCAGCGAGGTGCGTTCTCATGTCAGCGAAGAGTTGCTGAAACGATACTTGCATGATTTCACCAGCTGAATGGTGAAAATCAATGAAAGCACCAATTTGATACCGTAAAGGTATCGGGTTGTGACGATTTTGTGAAAAACGTCGAAAACTGACCACGTAGCTTAGCCTACGGCGCTTTTCCTGACAGTCTAATAGTTGATCAAGCGAATAAATTCTCTATTCAATTCATCTGATAAAATTAACTGAAGACTACAACTTCTTTAAATAGTAAAACGAAACTTATCCTAGAATCCTACGGGCTTGACAAGGCCCGGTCACTACGAAATAACGTAATTAAACTAATTAAATACTAATTAAATAAACAAATAAATAAATAACTAATTATTTGAATACTAAGTAAATAATACGGATGACAATGATACGGTTGACCCATATCACATCAGTTTTGTGGTGTTGGGGGAGCTGGCGAAGGAGTTGTTTATTGTGTGGGGGTTGCGATGGTGGAAGAGGTAGCAGTAGGTTTTGGGGCAGATGTGGAAGTGGAACATTGCTGGAGGTGGTGGCGGTGGAAGTCGAATGCGGGTGGCTATGGTTCTCGGTGGAGATGGAAATGCAGCGTTGCAGGTGGGTGGTAGCAGGGTGGTAGTGGTAGCAGGTGGTGTCGGAGGAGTCGGCAACCGGAGGTGGTTATTGTGTGAAAGGATTTAAATATCGAAGCAACTCCTAACGTACCGTCCGATTCATCACGGAATCTGAGGCCACCAAAACCAATTCACCCAATATGTTGTAGGTGAATCGGGTTCACGCCCGAACGGCCGATATGATCCGATATCGTCAAAAAGGGTGATATCTCTGTTAAAAGTGAAAAAAAAAGGAATTTAAGAGAACCTTGGATGATGGAATCGCATAAAAAATTAACTTGTATGTGTATATGTAGTTAATGATTCGAATACCTTTGTGTTTCATTAGTGAGTTGAAGAAAATCCCCAATTTGGAAAGCCCTTAATTCCAAGGTTGTCAAACCCGCGGGTTGACCCGCGAGTTTAACGAGTTTGCGAGTTTACATGAACAATCGGGTTGACCCGCTCAAAAACTCGTAACCTGACAAAACCGTGGAAACCCGTGCAAACTCGTCAAACCCGTAGACCCGCGAGTTGACCCGCGGGTTTACCTAGTCAACTTATTGTGAAAATTGTGTAGCTTTATTAGGCTTTTTATTTTTTAGTGCACGAAAAAATGGGGTATATAGTCACCCAACCTCCAACATTTGTGAACCATTGGAATTATATGATTACGAGATAAGCTAAAAGGACTACTATTCAATCACTGATGACTGTGTAAATATCAAACGATCTAGACTTATTAATATTATATGCAAGTTTATTTTTATTTTGAGAGACTAATTTCAGAGATCGTAACGATGCAAGGAAAAAATATAAATGAATAAATAAATAAATAAATAAATAAATAAATAAATAAGGCTTAATTCTAAAACTTTTAAATTTATAGCTTCCAACATTTCAACAATTTTATATACATAAAGAAAATTGTAGCATTTAATCACCAAAGGTAAGAAAAATCCACTTTTCAAAAGTGAAAAGTCATGTGTATATAAAAAAACTGGAGATTTGAAGTAAAACGTGACCCGGGCGATTCTCCTTTTACGGGTCATGAGTCGAGTCTACCCACCCTTTACGGGTTTATGTTGACCCACGGATTTGAAAACCTTGCTTAATTCTAAAAGTCGACCTTAGTAGCTGCCATTCGAGACGTAATAGCATCGAAAGAGATAGAAATAGTCTCCAGATCCTCCTTGTCTTCTCGTCGACTTTGCTGTTTCGCACTCAATTCTTGGCAGCTTCGCCTGAACGACGACCATCGCGCATACCCATATCTTGTTTTCTCTCTCTTACCCTCTTTTTGGTAGTAGATCTTTCCTGTTTTTCTTCTTATCTTCTATGAGTAATAATACAATTTAGGGAGACTATGGTAGCCTGATAGGTAGGAGTAGAGAAGGAGACTAGGAGTAGGTCATGTCTTCAATAGTAGTGTGTATGTTAATAAATATAATTTTTTCCTACTCATCTTAGACAATTGACAATTGTGTTACACACAATATATTAAGTGTACAATGTCTAATTGTATAATTATTACTTATTCTTTGAAGCATGGGAAGCCTGGTTTTGTAGGAGATGGATGAGGGCAAACATTATATAAAAATGTCAGGACTATAATCCTAAATATACCTAAGAGTAGGTTAAAAAGTTGAGCTTTCTAATAGAAGAGTTTGTGACTAGGCTTTTGTTGAAAGTTTCTAATTCGTCTTAATAAAATTTAGTACTATGATCAACTTTGGTTTAAGTGGGACAACCTATTATTAACCAGACCTAAAAAACATAGCCCAATAAAACCCAATAAAGTTATGGGGTTATCACATAGCCCAATAAAACCCAATAAAGTTATGGGGTTATCTAGGTAGTGAACCTATTAAATAAAATCATATAAATCCCGTCCATATCGGACCAAGCCGTGCATTTTGCCAGTAAGACATGTCTAAAGTCTATACAAGTAACACTACGCATATATTAGATGTATAAAAACAGTGTTTAAAAGTATTTTTCTTATGCATACTTGAACGATTTTTAACATTCACGCGTTAGGTTCCTAACAGTTTGTCCGCTATGGGTCGAAACCATTTTCGGCCATTTTTACGGATACGAGGACCGATACCATTATTTAAATCCATGGTTGAGGTAAAACTAGGTTGTGGGGGCAACGGCGATAGTTTACCTTCTCCATCTCTCTCGTTATTTTCTCACTCTATGATTCTGCGAAGTAATGTAAGTTTCTATAACCATGTTATACAATAATACAGGAAAGCTTAGTGAACGAATGTATAATCCGAAAAGTTGCTCGATTGGACGTTCCAGTTGCACCTTGATTAGCTGGTAGGATCGATCAACCTTGGCTCGCATACGAAGCGGCATAGAGGGCATGTAACCGAATTGAAAATCCAAACACCAATGCATTGTCGGTGGAATGTGTGGCCGCACCGTGGAAGAGTCACTACACTATCGCCTTCCATGTAATTCTCGAGACAAACAACACACATTTCATCCTCTAAACCATGCTCTCTATTAGTAAAAACTTGGAAGGGGAGACTAAGAAACCAATAAGCTAATCTCCCTAGACGACGTAGTCGCTCCAGACGAGCATTATCAATGGTATGTTGTTCACTTTCCTCCTCCGTCTCAACATAACACAATTTGACACAATATACCATGAAAGCCATAAAACCAATGAACAACACTGCTGCCGTAATAACAGTGTGAAGAGGTATTCCATGTCTTGTCTTATGGTGGCCATCGCTGGGGTTAACTGGGCGGTCAGCCCTCACCCCAAGAAGAATAAAAATAATGGATAAGATGAATCTCATATCCATACCTGTTGCATGGAAATAAACTAAATGAATATTTTAACACAAGAAATATTACGTGTAACATCAATTGTAAACGAGCAATAACTCTATTTGCAAATTTTGAAACTAGCGCAAAAAATCTAATATGAAACAAGAAAATGCTTATGTTCTTGCAAATGTCAATTAATCGTGCAAGGAGCCGAATTACTCTAAAGTCTTGTTTGGGTAATGGATAAAATATGCGGGGATAAGGCTTATGTTTGGATTTAAGTAAGGAAATGAATGTTGTTGGATAAGCCCTAATAAAATATGCTGGTTGTCTCTGTTTTGGTGATGTCTGATATCATTCAGGATATGATGAAGAGTCGATGTGAAAATAACTATTGCCATGTAGTGTCGTGATTTTGATTCTGAGGTGTTCTTATTTTATGTTGTGCCTAAAACACACAAATTAACTAATTAAACATACTTTAATTTGTAGTAACATTTCACGATTCCTCTACTTCCTCCTCCATACTTCAATTTATCTGAATTAGAATATTCTTTAAACATATTTTATACTTAAAAGTAAATTATTAAACCATTAAACATGTTTTATACTTAAAATAAGACATCGTTAAAAAACAGCTTCTCTCTCTTTTCCTCCATTGGAGAACACACATGAGTCAAGCTATAAGAAGCTAAGCTTCCAACCTTTGGATATATATCAACTCTAGTCAAATTCTTTCGATTAATCACCATCAAAGACTTTCCACTCTAGTTTCGTCATGGCCCAATGAATTTCTACTAACATAAAAAGAAATCAAATAGTACAGCTACTCATCCACCGAAAATTTCATCCGAGGTCAGAGGAGGGAGGGAATGTGCTGGTGGTGTGGTGGTCCTCCGTCCTACTCTCTCGCACTCTCTCTAGGCGGGTTGTAAGAATGAGAGGGAGGGAGGTGAAGAAAATTCAAATAGGTACCATTTTCTTTTTTAACCTAGAAGCAAATTTTCCCCGTAGAAGAAATTGGTTGGTCAAAAAATTCTTGCGACTTTCTTTTTCTTTTAGAAGTAATGGATATACTATATACTAATGGTCCTTGAGGACAATTAATATCTTCCGGGTGGACAATTAAGGGGTGTGAAATTTGATATTGTTTGTGTGGGGGTATTTTGTCATCCTTCTAGGTCCATTTGCTTATACCACCTATTAGTGGTATAAATTTTATGCACAAAAATCTCAATCAGCATAAGAGAAGATCAGTTATCCCTTCCCTTATCCGGCATCCAAACACCCGATAAAAAAGACAAGAGAATAACTTATCTTATCTTTCTTCTTATCCGCTACCCAAACGAGTCCAATGGACATAACATTTTAGTCATCAATACACATTAACATCAAATTGCACTAAGTTTTCTCTGAAATACGCTAGCGGATTTTAATTTTCTCTGCATTTTCTCTCTCTCAATATATATATATATATATATATATTATTTATTTATTTATTTTGTTCAGTGAAATATATAAATGTAGTTAGTTCCCAATGTAGTCCCATATTACATTTGTAATGGTTCGTTATTGTTATTTAATGAGAATTGGTTACTCAATGCTCAGATTGTCGTCGAAGAAAGCGTCGATCTGACTTTCCCATTACCACTCTCTCTACACTTTCCAAACTCTAGATCCTCATTTTCTTCACTGTATCAAAGCATAGCGTTTCTCGGCCGATTCTGCCTTTCCTATGACTTCTCCGGCGTCAATCTCTCCTTCTCTGTAGTTCTTCATCACAAATTTACATCATCCCGTTCCTCTTAGCCTTGATTTAGCGAATTATAACGTCCGAAAGATGCAGCTTGAAAGTGCATTCTCGGTGAATCTTTTTCTCAACCGGCTTTAGATCAATTCGATCGGTTCTTGAGTCAATTCTGGTTGATTATGATGGTAATCGTACCTCTAATCCTCTTTACCAGGCTTTGTTGGTTGAGGATTCATAACTTATGAGTTTTCTTCTCCCTACCCTTACACCTGGCATTCTTGTTCATGTAGAACACATTACTACTGCGTCTGATCCCTTAAAATTTCTCGGGCATAAGTTAACATGCGTAAATTCCACATATGTGTATAATATTCGGTTTAAATTATATATTATTTAGAAACCGTCTTCTCAGTATGTGAAATATTTCTTGCTTAGCAGTCGTCAGATCAGTGATCAGCAAGCTCTTTGTTATAACTTCAGGGTATTCGAGCAAGAACAATGAAACGAAATCAAGAACGAGACAAATATTTATGCTGGTTCACTAACAAATTAGCAACGAACCCGCTCGCGACCTCCACTATCAAAAACCGATATTTTAGTGAGAAGAGAACCCCATTATAATGCACGCCTTGACCACAACAGCCACGGCAGCCACCCACACAACACGCACCACAGAGCACTCAAATAATTGCCTCACACACAATTAAAATAGTCACACACAAACAAACCCGTGTTTTGTTTTCTTACTAAGAAAAACATACCCTTTGTATAGGCATAGCCTATGGTGGTGATCCAAAAACAAACAGCCCACTTTGGAATTCACCGCCCCAATCTGTTCCTTGTCACCAATAACTTCATCTCAACAACCTAACAAATCTGCCCCAATCTGTTCCTCGAACCCTGAACTGATGTTCTCTCCTCAAACTAAACCGGACGCGTCTCTCATAACCAGAAACGAGCACGCTTCCCCAAACAGATGTTTCGCAGCTGATGCGAAACCCGAATCGGTAAATCATTTATCCAACTACCATGGGTTCCTGAAACGAATGGGCCCAATGTGGATGCACTTCCGAAAACGGAAACAAGTGTTCCACCCAGAACAAGACTCGAATATATTTAATAAGGCAGGACCGAATACATTCCTTATGTGCCCAATTGCGCCAAACTGATGCACTACGACAAGTGCCTGATGTGATAACTTACCAGACCCAACGCACTTAATAACAAGTGCCAAAACACATTTGTTGTGCCTGATGCGCCCCTTATGCCCTAGATGCGCCAAATGCTCGCTATAAGTAGATCACACCACATGCGAGCTCACTGCATGTCATGTTACATGCCCCTACAACATATTCACGCCAGAACAAACTCGTGCATAATGAGCATAAGAACCCTGATCAGATGTGTGTGTCAGAAATCTCACACGACAAATTCTCTATGTCGTTGCTCCAACTCCAACGAGTTTTTGTAATGCATGAGCCAGAACCAGATTTAATTCACACAGCAGATGCTCCACGACGGAAGCCGGATTGCGCCATAACGTCAATCGCCAGAACGCTAGATTTGCGCCAGTACTGAATGCGTGCGGGATTTGCCACATTTCTTGCACGCCTAATTAGATGCGCATCATTTTGCTCCGAAAGGAGCCCGGATAGCCACCTCCACGGGGCTTCAGATGGTGGGTGTACCTGCTTCTCTCTCATCAATAGATCGGTCTTGATCGCCAAGCCAGACTTCATTCTTGGAGAAGTCTCGAAACCCAACTCCAAATAGCCTGCTCGACCTGAATCCCGAAACCCTAGCTTTGAGTTTCACCAAAACAAGAAACCCTAGATCTTGGCTCCACCTAGTTCTAGGAACCCCGCCACTAATACCAGTTTGTTAAAACTGGTGATTCCCTTGACCTGGCTCTGATGCCAGTTTGTTATAACCTGGGGGAATTCGAGCAAGAACGATGAGACAAAAAACAGAACGAGACATATATATAGCGTGGTTCAATAATGATTTTTCAACGAACCCGATCGCTACCTCCATGGCAAGAACCTTATATCTTATTGGGAAGAGAACCCGATTACAATGCACGCGGTCGCCACAACGGCCACGGCGGCCACCCACACAACACATAACAGAAGCACTCAATTAACTGTGTCTCTCACACAATTATAATAGTCACTCACAAACGTACCCGTGTGTTGTTTTCTTACTAACAAAAGCATACCCTTTATTTAGGCATATCTTATGGTGGTGATCGAAAAACAAACAACCCACTTTATCACACTCTTGTTGTGCTCATGTTAACCACACGGATCTAGTCTTCGATTCTCTGCAAGGTCTGTCTAGTGATTTCAATTTTATCAACTTGTGACAAGGAATTTTCCTCTTACATTAGATATACAAGATGCACATGCTAGAATATTGTATAAGTCTGTTCATGTTGATTTGGAACTGAAGAATGTTGTTTCTAGCTCTACTTCAACTCATGTGGCTTTGTGGCTCTCATTGCATGGTCCGGTCAATTTGACAAACCTTATAAGCCACACAAATGGCAGCAGTCCGGTACACAGAGGTACTCTAAACCTAATGTTTCGTCATATGTGGTTGCTCCTGGTACTCCATGTGGTACTACCTCGTATGGTATTGTGCCTGTGAATGCCTATATGGCTTGTCGAATTTGCAACCTGATTGGTCATAGTAAAACTACCTATTGACATAGATTCATGAGAACATTCAAACTAGTGCTCTTATTTCTGCTTCTAACCCTAAAGCTCCACAGTGGATATTTGATTCCGCTGCATCTAGTCATCTTACAAATAATGTGGCCCATCTTTACAATGTCAGGCAATCTTCTAGTTTTGTCTTGCTTGCTAATGATTATCAAGCATCTGCATCCACTATTAGTGTTGGTTTACTACCAACTCCATCTGAGGCGGGTTTATTGCTCAATAACTTGATGCATGTTCCTACATTGTCTCATAATTTTATTTGTGTGCAAACTTTAGCACTGTTGGGGAATAATTCTTCGAACCAAATTCCTGACGCAACGGAAGCAGAACAACGCCACACGATCACAAACTTAACACACGCAATTTAGGAGAAGCAAAAAGACAAAACAAGAATTTAACGTTGTTCGGCAAAACCGCCTACACCCACAAGCGAAGAAGAATTTTACTATATCAATGAGGGAACGCATCCTAGGGGAAAGACAGAACAATCCGTGGACCACGTCGACACGAAACTCTCATCACTCATGGGTTACAACCATGAAACCCTAACCTCAAACATCCTCTCAAAGCTATCTCACACCAATTCTCTACTCAATTGAACTCGACTCCTCAATTAGAATTATCGTAGAGCCGCCTATGAAAAGGCCACATTACTTACTCTCCAAGTAATTCCAATTGAACCAATGTTATGAAATAAATCAATAAGGAATACTATTAAATTCTGGACTCTACTAGTTTCCAAATCTGATAAACACCCTATATTACCAAAACGCATAATCAAGACAAAAACCCAACAAACTCCATCTTGGAATGAATTCTGCAATTACACGGCAAATTCCCTAGCCTTCTCGGAACTATCCATCTTTGATGTTGATTCCGCTGCATCTTCCATGCTCCACCTGCATGGTTCTCCGTCACACCTCTACCGAGATACTCTGTACCCCCTCCTAGGTCTCTACCTCGCACCCTCACATGGGTGCGTCCCAAAGTCTACTACTTTGGGGAGTAGTGTGGCTCCATCTCTTCACCATGTAGCTCATTACTAGGGAGATCATCACCAACAAGTTCAAGTGCATACAAGACCCGCTTCCTGTCCACTACGGCAATAGTTTTCTTTGTCAACGTTCTCGTCAGTTGAGCTTCTTGTCAATAAACCTGCAACTGCTGCATAACAAACACTTTCTCCATGATTTAGTGTCCTCACATGTGAACCACATGTTTCTCTACGCCAACCTCGAGTCCTTTTCCTTAAGTTGTTTCTTCTCTTGTCCGATCAAACGCATTAAACAGGACATCTTGCAAAGCCATCTCTTTAAGGAACCGTCGCGACATTCCTCTCTTCTTGCCTCAAGATGCTCAAGAGTTATCGTTATAAACTAGACACAGAGATATCATGACGCCACCTCGCACCATGGACTCGTCATTTGCGTCCACCACCTTGATCTCTGCCCTGGAGATATTTCTAAATTTCCTCGCAATAGTTGTCCAAGTCTGTTACTAGACTCCTCTGCAACTGTTGCGTATCGTGCTCACAATCACACTAAACAGCTCCATTTGTCAACACACTCCCAAGTCTGCATTGGTTGCCAATCGGACGTTCAATTAGAAAAAACGCCTCTAATTGATTCTAACATATTCAATTAGGGAAAATGCCTCTAGTAGTCCAAGTCGTCTTCGTTCTTGCCTACTGATATCGATTGATTCTAGTCTTCTCAATCCACTCGAAATCTAAAAGTTCTGACCATACCGATGAATCCTAAATATCCAAAAAATTGAGGTAAGACTCCTGAATTATTCCAATCCGATGTAATGGCACGCCTTAACCACTCGAACAAGTTTGGACCATCAATTTCTGTTTGTAAGTTGTTACGTTAGCATCTTGAAAAATCCAGCCACAATTTATAGACCATGATCCCACCAACGAGTCCGAAACGTCCAAAAACCCTAGGTTGGACTCTTGTTTGTGCCCAATCGGACTTACATGCAGCTCAAACCAACTCAAACAAATTGGACCACTCGTATCGCGCCTTAGAAGCATATAACAGCAATGATGCACCTCAAATCTGGTGCACCAGACCGTTCCTCTGCCTAGTAAGCAGCCCACATTCTTCAAGTTATTGCAACCTCATTAATCAACACATGGCCCACTACACTTGCGTCACACCAAAAAAAATCTCTTTAAAACAACCCCCACAACTTCAAGTCACATGGCGCCTTCTTTGTTCTTCCATATGCATCAACTAACTTGTGGTCATTATTTACAGACGCCAACAAGGAAACCAATGAGCTATTAGTGAAACTGGAAACCAATGAGCTATTAGTGAAACTTCCTCCTATAGACCTCGCTCTCTATTAGTGAAAATTTGGAAGGGGAGATTAAGAAACCAATGAGCTTGTTTCTCTAGACAATGTAGTCCCCCATTATCAGTGGCATGATGTTCAATTTCCTCCTCCGTCTCAACATAGAACAATTTAACTCTATATACCATGAAAATGATAATATCAATGTACAAAGCTTCAAAGGTTATTAGCGTGTGAAATAATATTTCTTGTGTCGTCTTCTTGTCACAATCACAATCCGGCTAAATTGAACCAGCCCCCACCCCAAGAAGAATAAAAAAATTGATAAATAGAATCTCATATTCACACATGTTGCATGGAAATAACAAAATGAATATTTTAGTACAATAACATTACGTTTAACTTCACTTTTGGATGCATAATACCTCTATTGCGTACTTTTAAAACTAGAGCAAACTAATCTAACATGAAACAAGGACATAACTGTATACATAACATCTTAGTCATTAACACACCTTATCAACAAATTGAACTAAGTTTTTTACTAAATTCATTAGTGGGTTTTTATTTGCTCTTCATTCTCTCTCTCTCTATATATATACATAATTATAGTATACACACACACATATATGTATGTATATATATATATGTGTGTGTATATATATATATACACTTTTTACGAGTGGCAAGATCTCCCACCGCTGGGAGGAGAATTTTCAATAGCCGCGACTCCAATACCTGTTGGTAAATGGAACTTTACGAACGACGGAGTTTTAAACGCTAGCATAGACTCATTTTAGTCGTTCTTAACGTAGGCACATTAAAACATTAATTTCTTGTACGGTTTACCTAAACACCAAACTTTGAACCATAGCTAAAACCCATATGCATTTGTCTAGCACAAGTAATACATAACTACAAGATTGCACGTGACAGGTGTGTTGTGTCTTATTTAGTGAAATTCAAAACATAAAATTTCCTTGATATGAATTCTGTCACGTCAACAACTTGTCAAAAAACATGTCGAGTTCACGAGAAAAAAATGTCAGACTAAGATAAAAGCTCAAAAGTTTTCTTTCAGTTATAGTACTCTTCAATCGTGCTATTTTTTTAATAATTTGTTGTAATTGAAAGATATGTCGAGTTTCTTCCTTGAGTCGGTTGTTCACATGAGTAACTTCAGGTTCTTATAATAAAAAAGCCAAAGGAAGGGTTTTAAACAAGCTGCAGGCTCTTGGAGGTGATAGGTATTTGCGCGAATACGTGATGTGTTAGCACGAACACAATGGGAGCTCGTGAGGCCTAAATATGTTCCAACGAACAAAATGGGCTGCATGGGAAATCCAGACGAATACGATGTGTTCCCACGAACACAAGGCATGTTCGTGCGAATCCCTGCTAGGCCTCGGCTGCTTGGTTCGTTTAGGAAATATTTTTTGGTAACTTTTTTGTAGATATAAGGAGGCATTTTCTTAGAAAAATGGCATAGATTCATGTAAATACGGTTTCCTCAGAAAATAAAGAATTTCTCTTACAAGTGGACGTAGATTTTTTTGAGGAACCATGTTAATTATTGTCTTTATCGTCTCTATGTCATTCGTTAGGTTGAACTACATTACAAAAAAAATGGGTATTCGAGATAGAGTTTCCGAAGTCCACCAAGAACGACATTCGGATCGATGTTGGAGATTGCAAGATTTTTGGTGAGAAATAGATTCAGCCTGTGGCAGATCAAGATGCCCGGTTTGTTGAAGCAACAAGACATCTGCTTGTTGTTGACTGCAGACAAGAAGGGCATAAGCGTATCATCAGCAGAGTATCTAACACTGGAGGAGAAGGCGTATCGAACAACTATGGTGGCATAGCGGATGACATTATCACATAATTCGCATATCAGAACAAGGCAGAGTCGTTTAAGTCTGTGGAGGACCAAAGACACATCTCTTAAAGACCAACTTGATCTATTGAACACTATTATTCTATAATTGCATAAAATGTAAGAGAAGGTGAATGATGAAGATGTGACCTTCATGTTGTTGGTATCGCTCCCACCATTGTATGAGAGCTCTATGCAGCCGTTTATTGTCAATAAAGGTAGGATAACCCAAGAGGAGGTAAGACTGTCTCTTCATTCTAGGTATATGCGAAATAAGACTACGGGCACGTGCACAAAGAACCATGCATCTGGTTTGATGGAAACATAAAGAAATAATGGTAAGAAGAGTAAGAAGAAGTTTTGAGGTTCATAGTTACCTAAGGATGTTTGTGCATTTTTCCTAGAAAAAGGCCGCCTGAAGAGGGATTGTCCCAAAAAGAAAGCAACAAAATGACTGATCTACAGCGGGGAGCGAATATGATAACTCTTATGAGGATAATTATGTTTTGTTAGCGGATAATGTCACACATCAAATCCAATGTATTTTTTTGTTGAATTGGGGTTTTTTTTTCATAGTTTTCCTACCAAGGAGCTGTTCTTTACATATAGCTATATGGATGGGGGTTATTTCCTTTATGCAAAACAGATATGTCTATTAGTTGATCAGCAAGAGAGTATGAGGATGCACCACTAGAGGAACCATAGTAACCCAAGGATGTATGTGCTTGGTGCAAGGAAAAGGGGAACCAGAAGAGAGATTGCCCGAAACGAGGTCAAAACGGACAGAATGGCTCTGCAGCCGTGGTAGAGAAGTGAAATTCGTTTGAGGATGATTTCGTTCTACTGGAGGATGATGTCGCGCATCAACCGCATGAGTGGTTTCTAGACTCCGGGGCTTCTTATCATATCTGCTCTAACAGGGAACTATTTTCAAGCTACAACCGCGTAGATGGAGGATCCATTCATATGTCAAACGGAGCTGTTTTCAAGGTCATAGGAAAGTTTCAGTTACGTTTAATACTCTTGATGGGAAGACATGCACTTTGAAGGACGTTAGTCACGTGCCACTTGTCACAAACAATCTGATTTCTTTGAGTCTTCTCGACAACAAGGAGTTTAGCTTCAGCGGCAAATGTGGAGGATTATGCATCTACGAGGACTAGAATATGCTACTCAAGGGGGTCAAGGATGGGACATTGTATGTACTACAGGTTCGACTATCACAGGGTATGTCGGAGTTGTCCCAGACGAGATAAAAGAAGCAAATCAAACCAAGCTATGGCATATGAGGCTCAGTCATATGATTGAACGTTAAATGCAGGAACATCACAAGAAACGCTATCTCACTAGGCATGGGCCTAAGATCCTCGGATTTTGCGAGCCTTTCATGTATGGGAAGCTACAGCGTAGCAAATTCCCTAAGTTAGTTCTTAAGATGAAAGGTACTCTTGATTACATCCATTCGGATTGCGGGAGTCCATCTCTTGGTGGGTACAAGTATTTCAGAGCATCATAGATGACTACTCAAGGATGACTTGGATATTCATGATGATGCACAAGAGTAAAGCCTTTGTAAGATTCAAGGAGTGGAAGACGCTATTAGAGAATCAAGTGGGAAAGAAGGTGAAGAGGCTGCGCACGGAAAATTGCTTGGAGTTTTGTTCATCATAGTTTGATGGATTCTGCAAGGATCGTGAAATTTCTCGCCATCACACCATTTGGCACACACCACAACAGAATGGTGTAGCCGAGAGAATGAATCAGACACTTGTGGCGAAAGCAAGGTGTATGCTTTCAAATGCAGGTCTTTCCAGAGGTTTTTGGGGAGAAGTAGTCTCAATGGCATGCTATCTCATGAATCGGAGCCCACACACAGGTATAGGATGCAAGATTCCTATGGAAGTCTAGTCGGGTAGAGAAGTGGATTACTCGGATTTTAGAGTCTTTGGTTGAATTTCCTATTATCACGTTGATGATGGCAAACTAAAACCAAGATCTAAGAAGGGAGTATTCATGGATTTCAGAACAGGTGTGAAGGGATCAAGACATGGACTAACAAAAAGATTATACTTAGCAGAAGAGTAGTCTTCGATGAGAATCCTATGTTGAGGAATTCCAAATAGATAGAGGTTTGATATGCAAAGAAAAAGGTGGAGGGAGAGTCGGATCCTACTGATCCTATTGATTCCAAAATCTCTACACCACCTCTGGAAGTATGAAGAGGAAGAAGTAGAAGAGTCTAATATTGAGGATGTGTCTCTACCTGAGGAATCGGATCATCAAAGATCAATAAGGGAAAAAAAGACTCTGGCCATATACAAAGATGATGGTATGGTGGGAGATGCATTACAGGTAGCGGAGGAGGTGGAGGATGAGCCGTCCACATACAAGGCCGCTATATCTAGTTCTGAGTCAACAAAGTGGATTGCAGCGACGGGAGAAGAGATGGAGTCTCTTAGCAATAACTCGACTTGGGAGCTTGTTAAATTTTCATCGGGAAGGAGGATAGTAAGTTGCAAGTGGATCTTCAGAAGATAGAAAGGAACTGTAGCTAGAAATGGTGTCGTGTATAAGGCTAGTTGCAAGAGGGTTCAGTCAAAAAGAGGGAGTTGACTACAATGATATCTTCTCACTGGTGGTCAGACATTCTTCTATAGGGGTTGTAAGGTCACAGGTTTCATGGACTTGAAATACTTAGGTATTTAAAGGCCTTGAACAAGTTTTCAAAGCCTTAAATCACGTTTCACAGGCTTGAAGAGCTATTTCAAGGCCTTGAACCCGGATTCAAAGCCTTGAAACTGTCTGACCTGCATACATATTCTGAGGGGGAGTTTTTCTGAACTCTTTTGATTTAATACCATCTCTCTCACCCCTGTACTTAATGTGTTATCATTTGAACAAACTGTTTTGATATATCTAACATGTTTTCTTCGTATATTTGCAAGATTTGTTTCCTTAACTGGATTTTGCAGGAACGGAAATCACTTATTAAAGATGATCATGTTATGAATCAGAGACTCATTACAGCTTCTCATTGAGCCTACTTTGCTAAGAGAAGAGATTGAAGGAAAAACCGACGGCAGAAAGCAATCCTTCCACAAGCCAACCTGCGGAGTTGAACTGAAAATCTCTGAAGATTGTGATCAAGCTGTTGCCTAAAATATCGGAAGTTGTTGCTGAAAATCTGGGAAGATTTGAAGAGCTTCAAACTGTATAAATAGAGACCAATTTTAAGCATAAAAAGACAACACTCAACGGGCAAAAAGAGAGACACAATTCTGTTTTGACAAGCATCAAAGAAGTTCATCACTCTCACAATCCAACACACAGAAGTTCACTACGTTCTTCACTGCAGTTTTCTACTCTAGTGCTCTTCTGTATTGTACTTTATTGGTAGATCATTTCTGTAATACTTCTATACATCATTCTCAAGGATTGTTGAAAGTGAACAATAGAGAGTTCTTACTTAATCAGCTAGCTAGAGCAGCTACTAGATAGGTTAGGAAGAACCAGAAGCTGCAACAGAGTAAGGCAATTCTCTGTGCTTGAGATCTAAGGCTTAGCTTTATATTAATAAGATTTTAGTTGAAAATCCTGCAAGAAGAAGATCCCTGAGGTAGAGACTTAGGTCCAAATGGACTGAACCCTATAAATCCTTTGTCTCTTGCATTTACAGTTCATTCACATTCATAGATTTTAGAGCACTCAAACATGTCTGTTTTTCAAGGGTTTGAAACTCTTTTCAAGGCCTTGAAAAAGACTTTTCTGTTTTATTGCAAACTTTATTTCATTTCAAAGGCTTGAATTTTTGTTCAAGGCCTTGAACTCCTTTGCACTAAAACTAAAACTCTTTTCCTCCTCTAGTTTTGCAAAAAGTTGGCATACTTTATTCAACCCCCCTTCTAGAGTATCTGTGCTGCATATTCATTTGCATACTCCCCTTTCAATTGATATCAGAGCTTGTATCACGTAATAATATTAAACCATCTGGTGATCATGAGTACTGCAGGTGATGGTGGTTTCTCACAGGGAAGAGCATCCAACAGACCTCCTCTATTTTGTGGAGACAACTTTGCTCACTAGAAAGTCCTGATGAAGATGTTCATCATTGATTAGGACATAGAACTTGTTGGGTTTTGACGTAGGTAACGCAGCGCAATAAAAAAAAATTAATTCCTACTCAAAGCCCACCAAGTATCACAAGAATAGATATCATGACATGATAAGGAACGTAGAAGATGTGTACCTTTTGGTTTGGGAGATCACACGAAGAATATTGTCCTCGTCTCTACGGTTGATCCACGTCTAGAGGTGAGATCTACATTCCTCCTTCTCAAGTGCTAGCTTGGACCGGAGGAAGAGGGAAGAAGGAATCAAGCAACAAAGGAGGCAAAGAGGGGTTCGGCCCTCTCTTTGAGCCGACGGGAAGGGGGGGTGGACGCAGGGGCTTCGGCCCTTGTGTTCTTGCTCTCTCTCTCTCTCTCTTGCTTTCTCTCCCACTCACTTATGTTATGTGCATTAATATTAGTGGGAAGGAAGCTAGAGCCTCCTTTATATAGACCAACAACTCTTTTTAGTTTACATAAAGGCCCTTATTAGTTCTACATGAACTTGGATTAGTCCCTTCCTTGCATATTAGTCCTACTAAGTTTGCAAGGTGTTGCAAAGTGATCCTTCTAATTAATTAATCATATTAATTAATTTTAAATCTAGTTCAACTCCATTTGACGTGTGACCCCATATGTTTCTACTTAGTTGGTAGTAACTTATTACTAACATGGAGCGGTGTCTAGCAACACATCCATGCATCCAACTAATAGAAATAATTCAGTGATCCCGACAAACCTATATCACATATTGCACCATAACTTTGTCTCCATATCCGGATTGGACACGAGACATAAATAGTCACTCTCTTATATCCAATCCATAGTTCCTCGATCCTGGGAATATTCTTATGCAAACAGATAACATCAATAGATCCAAATTGAAGTATCTGAGTCTGGCAAGACATTGAATAAGCCTCATCCCTCCAGTGGCCATCGATATTTGCTCCCATTATGTGGGAGGCACAAATCCTCCCTACATCACTAGGATCTCTAAGCTTGCTTCCTATCATACCCGATAGCTATCATTATGATTACCCAGTTACGGTGTCACGTTTGATAACATCAAAGAACGATATTTCAACTAGAGTATCAAGTGACTTAAAGTCCAAGGATTGCAATTATATTAGCACTACGAGAAGAGGTTGTGACTTTAACATAATTTAATGTATCCTTCTCGTTGTGGGTCAATCCAGTATGCCATTACTCCTAATGCATACCCATATGTTAGAGTTGATATCTCCGTATCAATCTACACACATACTAGTCTATATTTGATCGTCCTATTAATCAATATAATGGACTTGGGATATTTAAGATAAATAACACATGGTATCTAAAGACTTCATTATATTAGATATCATAATATCTAACAAATGAATATTCTAGCCAATAACATTGTTCATACTAAATATTATATTGCCTCTATGGCACTAATTACACATAGCTCTTCCTTACCTCCTAATATCAAGAAGGCGTCCTTAGTTCTTCTCAAGTACTTCAGGATGTTCTTGATAGCAATCCAGTGACTCTCACCCGAATTGGACTGGTATCTGCTCACCATACTCAATGCGTATGATACGTCTGGTCTAGTACACAACATGGCGTACATGATGGATCCTATGGCTGAAGCATAGGGTATCCTACTCATGTGGTCCTTCTCAATATCATTGGAGGGACAGTCATTCTTTGAAAGAGTGACTCCGTGCGACATGGGAAGAATCCCTTCTTGGAATCTTGCATGTTGAACCTCTTCAACACCTTGCCTATATATGTACTTTGACTTAGGCCGAGCAGCTTTCTGGGTCTATCCCTATAGATTTTTATACCAAGTATATAGGCTGCATCTCCTAAGTCCTTCATTGCGAAACACTTTCCTAGCAAATCTTAAACAGATTGCAAAGTACGAATATCGTTTCCAATTATTAGTATGTCATCCACATACAAGACCAGAAATACTACAGAGCTCCCACTAAACACAAGGCTCATCTTTGTTCTTGATGAAGCCAAACTTTTTTACTGCATCATCAAAACGTCGATTCCAGCTCCTAGAAACTTGCTTTAATCCATAAATGGACCTTTGCAGCTTACAGAATTTATTGGCATTCTCTGGATCCTCAAAACCCTCAGGTTGTGTCATGAACACATCCTCGAGGAGGTTCCCATAAAGGAATGACATCCATCAGCCAAATCTCATAGTCATAGTATGCTGCAATAGCAAGTAGGATTCGAATGGATTTAGTCATGGCGACTGGTGAAAAGGTCTCATCATAGTCAATACCATGAATCTGTCTATACCCTTTAGCAACCAATCGCCCCTTATAGGAAACTACCATGCCATCCATTTCGGTCTTTTTCTTGAAGACCCATTTGCACCCTATGGTTCGAGACCTTTCGGGTGGTTCCACCAAAGTCCATACTTTGTTGGTGTACATGGAATCCATTTCGGATCTCATGGCTTCTAGCCAATTCTTGGAGTCTGGGCCTTTCATGGCCTCCCCGTAGGTTGCAGGCTCATCATCCATGAGTGTTATGTCATCGGGCTTAGTCACGAGAATTCCGTACCTCTCTGGCTCATGACACACTCTTCCTGATCTACGGAGTTCATGTGTTACCTGAACAGGTTCTTGCACAACAACTTGCGGTTTCTTCTCATGTTCCATCATCGGTTCAGTGATTTGTGGTTCTTGAATTTCTTCAAGTTCTACAGCCCTCTCACTTGCTTCTTTAGAGACAAACTCTCTTTCTAGAAACACGCTTGCCCGAGCAACAAACACTTTGTTCTCGGTTGAATTGTAGAAATAATATCCTTTAGTTTCCTTAGGATATCCAACAAACATACACTTATCCGCTTTGGGCCCGAGCTTTTCTTCTTGTAAACGCTTTACATAGACATCGCAGCCCCAAATCCTCATAAACGACACTATGGGACGCTTCCAGTCCATATATCATATGGTGTCTTCATTATGATTTGGATGGAACACGATTAATGGTAAAAGCTGTCTTCATTAGAGTATGTCCCCAAAATGGAAGATCTGTTTGAGACATCATAGATCGCACCATATCTAATAGTGTGTGATTCCTCCTCTCGGACACGCCATTCTTTTGTGGCGTTCCGGGTAGAGTTAGGTGGGATACTATCCCACACTCTCTAAGATACTCATCAATCTCTTGGCTTAAGTATTCTCCTCCACGATCCGATCGTAAAGACTTAATACTTTTGCCAAGTTGCTACTCTACTTCATTCTTGGATGCTTTGAACAATTCAAAGGATTCGGATTTGGCCATCATAAGGTATACAAATCCATATCTACTGAAATCATCAGTAAACGTAATGAAGTAGGTGTAACCACCTCTGGCAGGCGTGGGGAACGGCCCACATACATCATTATGTATGAGTGCCAGTAACTCACTAGTCCTCTCACCTTTCTTACTGAAAGGAGACTTTGTCATTTTTCCTAATAAACAAGATTCACATGTCTCATGTGATTCCAAATCAAATGAGTCTAGAATTACATCCTCATGGAGTCTAGATATGCGTTTCTCATTTATATGGCCTAAACGACTGTGCCGTAGATATTTAGGATTTAAATCGTTAGTTTTAATCCTTTTAGTATTTATGTTATAGATTGGACTATTTAGATTAAGGATATACAATCCATTAGACAAATGTGCACTACAATAGTGCATACTATCAAAATAAATGGAGCAACACTTGTCCTTTATTGAAATGGAAAAACCCTTCTCGTCCAAACAAGAAATGGAAATAATGTTTCTGCTCATAGCAGGCACATAAAAGCAATTGTCTAATTCTAAAATAAGTCCAGAAGGCAAAGATAGCTAATAAAGGCCTATAGCTAATGCAGCAACTCTTGCTCCATTCCCGACGCGCAGATCCATCTCCCCTTTAGCCAATCTTCTACTTCTTTTCAAATTCTGCACATTTTGACAAATGTGAGAACCACATCCAGTATCCAATACCCAAGATGAAGAAATAAAAATATTGACGTCCATAACTTAAATAACTGCTGGCGGTGGAATCACTATTCCAAGCTTCTTATCCTCCAGATATTTCAGGCAATTCCTTCTCCAGTGACCCGGCTGGCTGCAGTAGTGACATTCACCTTTAGCCACGCCTCCACTAGGCTTTAGGGGTTCCTTGGATTTCAAAACTTTCTTTCGCTTTCCTTTGAAAGTAGAGGCAACTCCTTTTCCCCTTCTTCTTATGCACCATCATTATGGCCTTGCCCTTGCCTTTGTTGACGCTATGTTCAGCTGTCTTTAGCATGTTCAACAAGTCTGGCAGAGTCTTACTGATCTCGTTCATATTATAGTTCATGATGAACTGATTATAACTGTCAAGCAAAGATTGCAAGACAATATCTGTTGTCAAATCTTGGTCAAGCAGGAATCCCCGCCTCTCAAGGTTCTCAACGCACGTGATCATTCGGAGTACATGAGGCCCTACTGGATTCCCTTCTACGAGACTATTCTTCAACAATGCTTTGGACACCTCATAGCGTTCACGCCTTTCCTGTTCCTAAAACAATTGTTTCAAGTGTATGATCATATCATAGTCCTCCATGTTCTCGTGCTGCTTCTGAATCTCACCAGTCATGGTGCAAAGCATGAGGCAAGTCAGGTCATTGGAATCATCAATATGTTTCTGACATGCCCTTACTTCCGCTAGAACAGACTCATCCTGTGGTTGTTCTGGAATCGGAGTGTCCAAGACGTACAACTTCTTTTCTTGTTTATGGACAATCCTAAAGATTATGTACCAGTCAAGGAAATTTGTTCCAGATTGTTTATCCTTCTCAAGGAAAGATCGTAGGGATGAAGTCGATGCGTTGTTGTTTGCCATTTGGAATTCTACAAAACGAGAAATGTGCAATTTTAGTATTTTTAAGAATTTAACTATATTCAACAATGTCTAGATCATCAAATATAGTTCCCACTTTTTTTCCTTGGATTAATAGCCCTCACCATTAATGCGGAAAATATCATTATATTTTCTAGTAGGTCCAAGATCCCCTTTTCACTTCTTCTTGAGCTTGCTTTGGCAAGTCACCCAAGAATATGTTATTTAGGTATGAACCATTCCAATTGCATCCCATGCAACTCTTGGTCCAATGAGGTGAATAACTCTTTATTCTTTATCCTTTTGATAATGCCTAATTGTCATGCCTCTAGGTTCATCAATCCAATTGAGTCTTACCCAATTGTGTCCAACCTCTTGCTTCAACATACACACATTACTAGCTTGTGTCGTCCACAACACACCATGGTGAATTAAAATCGTCTTGCTTTGGCAAGCCCTAATTTTAATAAACCCTGATCATGAAGGGTGTTTTGGCAAGAGAAGGCAAAACGCAACATTCTAATTGAGGGATTTAATCATTGTTAATCTGTTTGTTTGATCTAATCAACATGATCTACTTATTTGGATTGGGCAATCCACAATAAAAGTCCATCCTCTTTTTATTATTATCTTGTTAATGTTTTGCTATTATCGCCATACAGAAAAATAAATAACAAGATATAAATAATATACATCCACAAAAAAATAAAAAATGTGGCATGGATATGGCCCCTAGACTAAGATATTATCAAGCCAATGATAATATCTAATTTCCCTAAAGTGACAAGCTCATCTCCATGTGCTCCACCATATCCGCGCGCCTGGGGTAGGGTGTCTTCTTCGTCTTTTAGCTTCTTTGGTTCTCGGTCTTCTTCTCCATGCTCTTGGCTATCATCTAAATATTTATAATTCTAGCAAAATATCTAGAATAAATAAATGATAAAAGTCTCACATGAGGAGAAAAACAACTCGCATGCCGTAAAACCTAATTAATTATTACATTATTTGATCATCTCGCATGCCGTAAACCAAACCAGAAAAACAATAAACATCCACAACCTAGGCCATATCCATCCACCATGCAAAAAAGCACATAACACAGTTAAAATTAATTTTTAACGCGCTTGTTAAATTTTAATTGAAATGGGTAACTAGGGTTACAACGGTCCAAGGGGTCCAACCCATACATGGGCCGAACCCCAAGAGGACCTCCGCCCGCCACGTGGCACAGCCGAAGGCCGGCCGCCCTAGTGACCCGCGGCCTTTCTTGGCGCACAAGGAGGAGGGGCGGACGGCTAGGGTTTCGGCCCTAGTCTCCTTCCATTCCTTACTTGTTGCCCAAGCATGGTTGTTTCCTTATGGATGTTTCCATATAATCGTTTCCATAATTGAAAAACTCCTTTTCAACTATGCGCAGATGAACCATAATTTTCAAGAACCCAAAAATTCACATCCTATGTGATTAAACTCACCAATTCTAACATCTAATGTTAAATTAGATCTTGTTTATATTGAATCAAATTCAAGTTTGCATCTACAATGTCAACTAATTTTAGTTCCGCATAAAATTAACTATACGGTGTATCAAGTGAAATCGTAACACATAAAATCATGTTATGCACTACGACCTGTGGCTCTGATACCACTGTTGGGGTTTGATGTAGGTAACGCAGCGGAATAACAACAATTTAATTCCTACTCAAAGCCCACCAAGGGTCACAGGAAGAGACATCATGACATGATAAGGGACATAGAAGATGCGTACCTCTTGGTTTGGGAGATCACACGAAGAATATTGTCGTCGTCTCTATGGTTGATCCACGTCTAGAGGTGAGATATAGATTCTTCCTTCTCAAGTGATAGCTTGGACCGGAGGAAGAGGTAAGAAGGAATCAAGCAACCAAGGAGGCAAAGAGGGGTTCGACCCTCTATTTGAGCCGACGGGAAGGGGGGGGGGGGGCGAACGCAGGGGCTACGGCCCTTGTGTTCTTGTTATCTCTCTTGCTTTCTCTCCTACTCACTCATGTTATGTGCATTAACATTAGTGAGAAGGAAGCTAGTGCCTCCTTTATATAGACCAACAACTCTTGTTAGTTTACATAAAGGCCCTTCTTAGTTCTACATGAACTAGGATTAGTCCCTTCCTTGCATATTAGTCCTACTAAGTTTGCAAGGTGTTGCAAAGTGATTCTTCTAATTAATTAATAATATTAATTAATCCCAAATCTAGTTCAAATCCATTGGACGTGTGACCCCATAGGTTTCTACTTAGTTGGTAGTAACTTATTACTAACATGGAGCGGTGTCTAGCAACACATCAACGCGTCCAACTAATAGAAATAAGTCAATGATCCCGACAAACATTTGTGCCTAATATCACATATTGCACCATCCCTTTGTCTCCATATCCGGATTGGGCACGAGACATAAATAGTCACACTCGTATATCCAATCCATAGTTCCTCGATCCTGGGAATATGCTTATGCAAGCAGATAACGTCAATATCTTCATATATATTTATCTGAGTCTGGCAAGACTTTCGATAAGCCTCATCCCTCGAGTGGCCATGGATATTTGCTCCCATTATGTGGGAGGGACAAATCCTCTCTACATCACTACGATCTCTAAGCTTGCTTCCTATCATGCCTGATAATTATCTTTATGATTACCCAGTTACGGTATAACGTTTGATAACATCAAAGCACGATATTTCACAACTAGAGTATCTAGTGACTTCAAGTCTAAGGATTGCAATTCTATTAGCACTACGAGAAGCGATTGTGACTTTAACATAATCTTATGTATCCTTCTCATTGTGGGTCAATCCAGTATGCCATTACTTTTAATTCATACCCATGTGTTAGAGTTGATATCTCCATATCAATCTACACACATACTAGTCTATATTTGATCGTCCTATGAATCAATATAATGGACTAGGGATATTTAAGATAAACAACACATTGTATCTAAGGACTTCATTATATTAAATATCACAATATATAATAAATGAATATTCTTGCCATTAACATTGTTCATACTAAATATAAGATTGCCTCTAGGGCACCTATTCCGACAGAACTTTGGACCATTATTCAGAATGGACCACACACTTTCTTTACGGAGAAAGATGGGATCAGAACTCCCTAATCTGAATACTCACTCTCCTCCTCTGAGTTAGAACAATATTCTAAGAATTACAAAGCTATTACCATCTTGTATTGTGCTTTGATGATAGATGAATTACAAAGCTATTACCATCTTCTACTCTGCCAAAGAAATATGGGACAAGCTTGTGGTGACATTTGAAGGAACTAGTCAAGTCAAGCAAACCAAGATCAACATTTATCTTAGGCAATTTGAGATGTTCAAGATGAATGCAGATGAGTCAACAAAATAGATGTTTAAGAGGTTCGTATCAACCTTGAATCTTTTGGAAAACATATTTCCAATGAAGAAAAGGTGAGGAAGACACTTAGAAGTCTTCCAAAGGCCAAATGGGAACCAAAGACAACAGCCATTGAAGAAGCTCAAGATCTCTCGTCACTACAGCTTGATGAACTACAAGGGAAGCTCATGACACATGAAATATCCATGAATGAAGCTAATGGAGAGCTACCTGAAGGTGTCAAGAACTTAGCACTCAAGGCCTAAGAGAATGAGAAAATTCAAAGCCTTGAAAATGAAGATGATGATGAAGATCCTTTTGCATTATCTCCAAAGCCTTGACCAGAATTCTCAAGATGAAGAAAATCTATGGAAACAAAGACTTCAGTAGAGAAAGAAACACATCATCCAGTAGCAAGGACTACAAAGATAAGTCTTCTTCACAAAATAAACCCAAAGTCATGGACCGCTTGGAGTGTGGTGATGCAGGACATTTGATAAGAGACTGTCCACACAAGAAAAGCAAGAAATTCCAAAAGAAAGACCATGGCAGGAGAAAGAAAGCTATGATAGCTTCATGGAGTGATTCAGATAGCTCAAATGAATCTGAATCTGAATAAGAACATGCCAACCTATGCTTCATAGCCAAGCATGATGAAAGTTCTGAGAAGAACATTGAGGTTGTCACCAACATCAAAGAACAGAAGTGGTTTATGGACAGTGGTTGCTCAAGACAAATGAGTGGAAAGAGATCCCTATTCTCAAAATTGAAAGAGAAATATGAAGGTTCAATTACTCTTGGTGACAAAGGCAAATGCAACATTCTTTGTATCGGTAAAAGTTGCACAGATTATGAAAATTCTATTTATGATGTATATCTAGTTGATGATTTGAAATTTAACTTGCTTAGTGTATCTCTTCTTTGTGATAATGGCAACAAGGTTATCTTTGATAAAGAGAAGTGTGTGGTGCAAAATGAGAACGCAGGAAATTGCATTCTCACAGCCTGTATATCAAACAATGTTTATACTCTTCAGACTAAATAAGTTGCAGGTAAAAGCTTAAAGTGCCTCAAGACCTTGAAAGAGGATTCAAGGGTTTGGCACAAGAAGCTTGATCACATTAGCTTGCATACCTTGAACAAATTGATCTCCAAGGACCTGGTAAGAGGATTACCATCTATCAAGTTCAATGAAGATGATGTATCCAAAGCTTGTGCTCAGGGTAAACAGACCAGAATCTCACTCAAACCAAAGAAGTTTGTAAGTACTTCTAGACCTATTGAACTACTTCACATGGATTTGTGTGGTCCTATGAGGACACCAACTCCAAAAGGTAAGAGGTATATGCTAGTCATCGTAGATGATTATTCTAGATATACTTGGGTTATGTTTCTGACCAAAAAATCTTAAGCCCTCTCTGAATTTTCAAAGCTTTGCAGAAAACTTCAAAGCTTGAAAAACCTACCCATTGCTTCAATAAGAAGCGATCATGGTAGATAATTTGATCAGTTAGAATTTGATTTGTTCTATGCTAAGCATGGTATCTCTCACAATTTCTGTGCTCCTAGAACTCCTCAACAGAATAGAGTTGTTGAAAGAAAGAACAGGACTCTTGAAGACATGCCAAGGACAATGCTTCTAGAAAATAAGTTGCCAAAACATTTTGGGCAGAAGCTGTGAATACAAAAAATTACATTCTGAACAGGTGCTTGATCAGGCCCATCTTGAAGAAAACCCCCTATGAAATCTTCAAAGGGAGAAAGCTAAACATCTCATACTTCAGACCATTTGGCTGCACATGCTATGTCCACAACAATGGTTAGGAAATATTGGGTAAGTTTAATGCAAGAAGTGATGAAGGTATATTTCTTAGTTACTCTCTTACTAGTAAAGCTTGTAGAGTTTATAATAAAAGAACCATGTTGGTTGAAGAAAGTATTCATGTTCTTTTTTATGAAAGCTATGATGGTTCTTTGAGTGAATGTTTTGCAGACCTGAATCTGAACAAGAATGAATCCGAAGAAGATGAAAACTCTCTTGGGTTCAAGAAAGTTTTAGAAGGAAACAAAAGTCATTTTCAAGAAATTTAAAATAGGTCTTAAGGCCTTGAAAATAGAGATCAAAGCCTTGAAATGATCAGAACGAGATGAATGATCAGGCCACTACTTCAAGACCAGAGAAGATATATGGAGAACCTGAACCATGGTATCCAAGAAAGAGATTCAAATATCTTTCATCTCATCCAGCTGACAATATCATCTCTGACCCGACCACTAGCACACAAATAAGGTCACAGTTGAAGAATCTTTGTGCTTTCAATGCTTTCATTTTCTCTAGTAGAACCCAAAACTGTGAAGCAAGCTTTACAAGAAGCAGACTGGATTATAGCAATGCATAGCGAACTCAATGAATTTGAAAGAAACAAGGTATGGAACCTAGTTCCTCCACTTACAAATCAGTTTATCATTGGTACCAGATGGGTGTTCAGAAAAAAATTAGATGAGAATGGCAAGGTGATCAGAAACAAAGGAAGGTTAGTTGCTCAAGGTTACAATCAAGAAGAACGTATTGATTATGAGGAAACTTTTCCTCCAGTTTCCAGGTTAGAAGCAATAAGAACTCTTCTTTCATTTTCACCTTTCAAAAACATGAAGTTATTTCAAATGGATGTGAAATGTGCATTTCTGAAATGATACTTGCAAGAAGAATTTTATGTTGCACAACCTCCTGGTTTTGAAAGTGATAAGTTTTCATATCATGTTTATAAACTTGACAAAGCTCTTTATGGTTCGAAACAAGCTCCAATGCTTTGTATGAAAGATTGTCAAAGTTTCTGCTTGAAAATGATTTCAAAAGAGGATTCGTATACAAGCTCCTTTTCATAAAAACTCATGAGAAATATCTACTTGTAGTTCAAATTTATGTTAATGATATTCTGTTTGGAGCTACTAATGATCTTCTATGAAAAGAATTCTCAGGTCTTATGAGCAGGGAGTTTGAAATGAGCATGATGGGAGAGTTGAACTTCTTCCTTGGACTTCTAATACATCAATTGAAGAAGGGCATCTTTCTGCATCAAAGGAAGTATACTAAGGACTTTCAGAACAAGTACAACATGTCTCAATCCAAAGAGATCAAGACTCCAGTGAGTTCTACTCTATCTTTAGACAAAGATGAATCTAGTAAGAGTGTCAATGTGAAAGAGTATAGAGATATGATTGGATCATTACTATACCTTACTGCTAGTAGACCAGATATCATGTTCAGTGTATGTATGTGTGCAAGATTTCAAGATGATCCAAAAGAATCACACTTAACTATTGTAAAGAGAATATTCAGATATCTCAATGGTACCCAATACTTAGGGCTTTTGTATCCAAGACATTCTAACTTCTCTTTGCATGGATTTTCAGATGCTGATTTTGCAGATTACAAAGTTGATAGAAAAAGCACTTCTGGAACTTGCCAATTTATTGGATCATCTCTGATCAGGTGGCACTCCAAGAAACAAAACTGAGTTGCTCTATAAACAGCTGAAGCTGAATACATATCCTCTGGAGCATGTTGTTCACAAGTGTTGTGGATTGATCAACAGTTGAGGGATCTTGGATTTGACTTTAGAAGTATTCCCATCAAATGTGACAACACTAGTGCAATGCATATCACAAAGAATCTAGTACAACATTCAAGAACCAAGCATATTGATGTTAGACATCATTTCATCAGAGATCATTCAAAGAAAGGTGATATTGTTCTTGAATTTGTTTCTACTAACATGCAACTTGCAGATATCTTTACTAAACCATTGCCAGATGAAAGATTCTCAGCTCTAAGACTGGAATTAGGCATGCTAAATAAGGATGCATTGGTTTAGGGCGAGCATCAAGTAAGAAAGGTAAGTTTTTATATGCTTCATAGGTTTGAACTGATTTTCAAAGCCTTGAAAATCTATTCAAAGCTTTGGTATTAAGTTCTTCAGCTTAACGGCATTTCAAGACCTTGAAACTACTTTCAAAGCCTTGAAAATAAGTCTGATAATTGATTACTAAATAAGTTTTGGATCTTTTAGTATTGGGTGCTATCTCTGTAGATATTTGCTCAATATTGCCCCTACCTTTTTCAAAATTGATTTTCAACCAAATATAGTATTAAATTATTTATTTCCAACGGCTTCAAAGATTTGAATCTTTTTTGATCATTACGGATCTTTTAAGATCACGAAAAATATTGCAGTTTCATTTTCAAGTACAAACTCTGCGAGTATTTATCTCCTTCTCCTCTCCTTCATTCTGTATCAACTCCAACTCTTTCTATTCTTCTCTCAAACCCTAATGAGCACTAGAAGAGCCTCAGAACGAATCAAGATGGCTGGAGGTCCAAAACCTAGTTCGGAGACGAAGAGAAAGATAGCTGAAGAAAAGGTTCTAACTATCAGTGGAGACTCAGAGTCTAAGAACTTTACTGATGAAGAACAAGAGTCTTCACCACCCAAGAAGATGGTGAAAATGGACCAGATTCCAGCAATGTGGAAGATGAAACAGACTGAAGTATCTTCACAAGAAATGCAGAAGGGAATCCTTATTGGAAGTCGTAGGAGAGCCAAGAAGAAGAGAGACACAGGGGTCAAATGAAAAGGAAAAGAAATTCTCATTCAAGACTCAGACTCAGATACTACTTCAGGATCCTATGGAATGTACTATGGGACCAACAAGGGGAGACATGAGAAGGATCCGTCCCAGTCTGTAGCTGCATCAAAAACAGGAAAGAAGGATCACACAATATCCTCTGCACAACAGAAAAGGATGGCTGTGAAGAAGTAACTAAAGCATGGGGGAAAACCTTTTCAAGGACTCACCTTCTTGTTCAACAGTGTTATAGAGAAGATCAGTTCTTTCATTGAAGAACTCGATGCGGTTTCACAAGAAGTACAAACCTATAATGTTGACAGTGAGGAAGAATAGGTTGATCAAGATGGAGATAAAGACCCAACTCCTTAATCCTGCCTGCCCCGCTGTCTCCGACATGGACCCGTGCCTACTCTTTCTTCCCCATTCTCTCTTTTTAAATTTTTAAATTTATTTTCAAAAATTTCCAGACATTTATCCAACATATTCCTATCTTTTTGATGAAAGTCATAAAGGGGGTGGATCTTAGGTTATTTTGTTTGATTTTGTTTGTTGTTTCAGCAGGTTTTTCTGCTACTTGCAGTTTTTGTTAATTAGTTGGATCTTTTGGAATTACTGTGTTATTATTATGTGAATTGTGTAATAATCAGTATTTTTTGCAGATACTTAGAATCATAACAATTGAGGTTTTGTCTTTAAGAAAGGGGGAGACTGTAAGGTCACACGTTTCATAGACTTGAAATACTTAGGTATTTCAAGGCCTTGAACAAGTTTTCAAATGCTTGAATCAGGTTTCACAGGCGCCTTGAACCAGGATTCAAAGCCTTGAAACTGTCTGACCTGCATACATGTTCTGAGGTGGAGTTTTTCTAAACTCTTCTTGATTTAATACCATCCCTCTCACCCCTGTACTTAATGTGTTATCATTTGATGATGAAATACAAATTGTTTTGATATATCTAACATGTTTTAATCCATGGTTTTGACTCAGTTTTGCAGGGAAATTTTACTTCCTATATTTGCAGGATTTGTTTCCTTAATTGGATTTTGTAGGAAAGGAAATCACTTCTTAAAGATGATTCTGTGATCAATCAGAGACTCATGACAGCTTCTCGATCTATTTAAAGAAAAGACCATAGCAAAATCTCTGAAGATTGTGGTCAACTATCCGTTGGAGAAGGCTGCTGAAGTGAGTCAAAGCTGTTGCCTAAAATACAGGAAGTTGTTGCTGAAAATCAGGGAAGATTTGCAGAGCTTAATAGAGCCCAATTTGAAGCGTCAAAGTAAAACACTCAACGGGCAAAAAGAGATACACAGTGCTGGATTGAAAAGCATGAAAGAAGTTCATCACTCTGACAATCCAACACACAGAAGTCACTGCATTCTTCATTGCAAGTTTCTACTCTAGTGTTCTTATGTATTGTAATTTATTGGTAGATCATTTATTTAATACTACTATAAATCATTCTCAAAGATTGTTCAAATTGAACAATAGAGAATTCTTAGTTAATCATTTATCTAGAGCAGGTACTAGATAGGTTAGGAAGAACCACAAGCTGTGACAAAGTAAGGCAATTCTCTGTTCTTGAGATCTGGGGCTTAGCTTTTGATTAATAAGAATTGATTTGAAAACCCTGCAAGGAGAAGATCCATAAGGTAGAGACGAAGGTCCAAGTAGACTGAACTCTATAAATCCTTTGTCTCTTTCATTTACTGTTCATTCACATTCATAGTTTTTACAGCACTCAAATGTGTCTGTTTTCAAGGGTTTGAAACTCTTTTCAAGGCCTTGAAAAAGACTTGTCTGTTTTATTGCAAACTGTATTTCATTTCAAATGCTTGGATTTGTGTTGAAGGCCTTGAACTCCTTTTCACTAAAACTAAAACTCTTTTATTCCTCTAGTTTTACAAAAAGGTGGCATACTCTATTCAACCCCCCCCCCTTCTAGAGTATTTGTGCTGCATATTCATCTGCATACTCCCTTTTCAGGGGTTCTACTATCTCGAGTGGAGCACCAATACTTACAACATGAGCAATAAGACGTGAAGAAAGCTTTCTTACACGGAGTTTTGGAAGAGGACATATACATGAGCCAACCTGAAGAGTTCCAAGTTCCTGGAGAGGAAGAACACCTGTGCAAACTGAAAAAATCCCTCTACGGACATAAGCAGTCGCCAAGGAAATGTTACAGGAGGTTTGAAAGGTTCATTTTAAGGATTGGTTACCAGAATTGCGGGTATAATTGATGTGTATCATAAGAAGTTAATTGGTGGATCACGTATTTACCTATTTCTGTACGTGGATGATACTCTGATGGTAACTCAGAATATCAGCGACATTAGAGAATTAAAGAGGATTCCTAGTGCATAATACGAGATGAAAGATATGGGGGATGCTCAGAAGATATTGGGAGTTTAGATCTATAAAGATAGGAAGAAGAAGAAGAAGCTCTTCTTATCACAGTGGGGATATGAAGAAGGTATTGGCAAGATTCCGGATGTTATTAGAGAAAGCTAGGGACACTCCTATGGCAACTAACAGCAAGCTAGGAATGTACACCGTTCAGACTAAGGAGGACCAGGAGTACATGTCCAAGGTTCCATATGCTATCGCAGTTGGAAGTCTCATGTATGCTATGATTTATACTCGAACAGACATAGCATTTGTTGTTAGTATGGTGAGTCGTTCTATGGCTCATCCGAGAAGGGACCATTGGCAGGCGGTGAAACACATATTCAGGTATCTCAAAGGTACGTCAGACATTGGGCTATGCTATGGGGCTAATGAAAGCATCTTGGTTGCTTGTTTCTCGGATTCGAATTATGTAGAGGATGTTGATAGTATAATATCAATGACTGGTTACATGTTTTCTCTTGAATCATCTGTTGTGAGTTAAAAGGTGACGCTACAGCCGAAAGTGACTTTGTCCACCATGGAGGCGGAGTATATGGGTCTAACGGAAGCAGCAAAGGAGGCAGTTTTTCTATAGGGAATGGTAAATAATCTAGGGCTACTTCAAGATTAGTCGATAGTCTACTATGATGGCTTGAGTGCGATTTGCCCTACTAAGGACCAGGTTCATCATGAAAGAATCAACCATATCGACGTCATATATCATTTTCTGAGAAGTGAAAGCACGATTAAGGTCATGAAGGTGGGGACTGTTGACAAACCCGCGATATGTTAACCAAGGTGGTTCCAGAGAACAAGTTCCTGCATTGTCTTGCATTGCCCAACAATATGAGCCAGTGAGCCCTTTGGGGCATGTCATAACTGGCGTGGTCCAGTGAGTCTCCGTGATGGAAGATATCAGGAGTTGAGAAGACAAGCTTTTTTCAAAGGAGGAGGATGAATGAACGATGAACAATGCTTGTCGTTGTGACGTTGGAATATCTTGGTCAGTAGTTCGACCAGGCGAAAAACAAAAATGTTGGTCAGTGGAAAATAATTACCGACCACTCGTGCCAACCATTTCCACTCATCTTTTTTCGTTTGGCGACTACTACCTGACCACCCAATTTCGTGGAAAAATTTTCGACTAAAATATCGACCAATCTTGTCGTCGTTAAACTTTTCATACTTATGCCGACTTAAGTTTTAGTCCTTTTTTGTCTTATGGTTTTTTTTTGGACATTTTTGGTTGAACGACAAGTATGCTCTTCGTGAATGTTTTTTGCTGACAAACATGCTGGTCATGACATTATTTGGCCTTCTTCATAGGCGACTATATCCATAGGTGACTATATTCATAGTCGCCTATATGGCGCATTTCACAGATACATATGCTCAAATACATGTTGAACCTGTGAAATTTCTAAAACCAATATCAACACAATGCACACCCAAATTAAAAATATTGGTTCATACACAGATGAACCAATTTTCATAACTCCCATTCATTCAAACTTTTTGCTACTGATCTAGCCTACATACATATAACTTCGGTAAAACCCAGAACATGTTACACAATATACATACCCAGAAATAGTGCGAGGCAGAACCCGGCCAAAAGACTACAGTATTCATAAACATAAATAACCCATAATATATATAACCGTCATAAATTTCTTTGTTAGTATTTCTACAAATGATTCATTTGATTACTACATATTGTTCTTCCAAAGTGGGAGTAGAACTGCGTGAATTGTCAATTTAAATTAAAAAAAGGATCAACGACAGCTCCACCTACAGTTGTTGTACTGCAACATGTTAAAAGAAAAAAAAATCAGACATATATGTTGATGTGAAAATGTTGGATCACTAAGATGAATGATAGCATGTGTACATCTATCGAAAGTCCAAATAGTGCACACTATATATACTACGTATGGACGTACTCATACGAGTTATTAATGTTATATAACATGAAGATTTTGTCTTCAACAAGTGATAATAAAAACAGTTAAAATTTTGTAAGATAGTAATTATCTGTGACAAGCTATGCAGCGATTAGGACAATACAGGAACTGCGCTACCGAGAAATTTCAACATGGCCACCCCTAATTCAACTATGTTCAGAGATAACATTGCCACCCTAACCAATGACGTGGTTCATGAACCAATACGTAGTGACCTACAATACTCTTTAAACCAGTAGTAATTTTTCTAAAACCGCAGCTTTAAACTAGTATTCATTAAACTCTGTTAACCCGCCACCCACTGTCAATCTTATGACTCCCCATCTTTTCCTGACCCCCAGCTTCCCGACTATGTATTAAATCAGAGCCTACAGCCTTGTCCATTTCACGCCTCTGGTGGACAATGTTTAGATTGTGGGCAAGCATGTCGATGCCAATAATCGGTTTATGTTCTTGCCCCCTTGCGACATCATTGTCAAGCTGGAATGGTTACAAAGAAGCTGCTGGAGGTGGCAGCTAGCTGCTTTGTGATCATTCCACGCATCACAATGAGATATTCAGAATCTCATCTACCACCACACGGGCACGGAGAATCACCATATATAAAGCTGGCATGGCAGTCTAAAATACATTGGGTTGCTGTGTTTATGGTTCACCTACCCTCGTACGCTGCAACTCAATAGGTTGCTGCATTCCATGGTTCATCGACCATCGAATGCACCAATCGCGGTAGGTTTTAGGCTGCCAATCCAAATTTCTTGTGATGCATGGAAAGATCACAAAGAAGCTACTGGAGTTGAATGATATTAGTTCACATTTTTTTCTCGCTACTGACTCAAAATTTTATCACACGTCACAACTAATGCATCCACACAGTAGAAACTAGAAGCTATAGAGTATTATTGCCTCATAATACAAGGTTTTCATCAAAAATGGAATATGAACATAGAGAAGACACTGGACTGAAATGAAATTAAACGGGGAACCAAAAGATTTTAACCTCTGGCGAAAGTCCAAATAGTGCCGACTATAGTACGTATGTACTGATACTATCAATGAATGTTTAGTAACCTGGAAATGTTACCTGCAATCGGTGATAGGAGATACAGTATTTAGTGTTCTAGATACATTTTATGTCGGTGTAAAAAATTTGGATCACCATTATAAAAGAAGAATGTTTACCTTTGCCGAAAGTCCACACAGTGCACAACCAATATCGAATGTGAACGTGATAGTAAAAATGAACTAATTTGGAACATAACAACGATGAGAAATGAGAATTCAAAATTAAATACGTAGAGTATAAAAGTAATGAAAAATTGGGGGTCATTAAAGCACAAATAGTTGGCATTAAGAAGATTATATTTAGCATGAAGAGGCCTAGCTCAGTACTACACATATTCAAACAACGAGCATGAAGGAAATCATAATATACCTATAAATCACTAACCAACATTACCATGCACAAACAATTTCCCAAGCAACTGTTCGAATTCCCAAAACTGCATCATTCAACAACATTAATGTACAGGCAGCCAATCAATTCATTGCACTGTCCTTAATGTGGATGAAGTAAAAGAAAACTGGCAGCTGCTTAATTAGATCTATTTAATCTCATACATCCGTTCAAACATTAGTCACAACAAATTAAATCACTTCCTAAGACTCCATCAAAGTCCACTCTCCAAAATCTCGTTACCGGGAAACCCATTTGCGAAGTGAAGATGACGAGGTCACCAGTCCTTTCACAGGGCTGCAAGGGTCCCAGAAAGATGCTCCAATTATATCTATGGTTCATCAGATGAAGATTAAAGGAGCGAGGACTCCCCTTCTGTAACGTTGTTTAAGAAGAGCCTAATCATTTCTCCAACTACCATGCGTTCCTGCAACTAATGCGCCCAATGTGGATGCACTTCCGAAAACGAAAAAAAGTTTTCCACCCAGAACCAGACTCGAATGTCTTAAATAAGACACGACCGAATGCATTCCTGGTGCGCCCAATTGCGCGAAACAGATGCACTACGATAAGTGCCTGATGTGATAACTTACCAGACCCAACACACCTAATAACAAGTGCCCAAACAGATTTGTTGTGCCTGATGCGCCCCGTTTGCCTCAAATGCGCCACATGCTCGCTAGAAGTAGATCACGCCAGATGCAAGCTCAATGCGTGTCATGGTACACGACCCAACGACAGATTCACGCCCGATCAAAATCGTGCATAATGCGCACCATAACCAAGATCATATGTGTGTGCTAGGAATCTCATGCACCAAATTCTCCATGTCGCTGCTCCAACTCGAACAAGTTTCTGCAATGTATGAGCCAGAACCATATTTAATTCACACGACAGATGCTCCACGACGGGAGCCGGATTGCACCAGAACGTCAATCGCCAGAACACTAGATTCGCGCCAGTACCGAATGCGTGCTGGAATTGTCAGATCTCTTGCACGCCTAGTCAGATGCGCACCATATTGCTCCAACAGGAGCTCAGATAGTTACCTTCACGGGGCTTCAGATGGTGTGTGTACTTTCTTCTCTCTCATCAAAAGATCGATCTTGATTGCCAAACCAGACATCATTCTTGGTGAAGACTCGAAAACCAACTCCGAATAGCACGCTCCACCTGAATCATGAAACCGTAGCTTTGAGTTTCACCAAAACTGGAAAACGGCTCAACCTAGATCTAGGAACCATGACTCTGATACCAGTTTTTTAAAACTGGTGATTCCCTTGACCTGGCTCTGATGCCAGTTTGTTATAACATGGGGGTATTCGAGCAAGAACGATGAGACAAAAAATAGAACAAGACAGATATTTAGCGTGGTTCAATAACGAACTTGCAACGAACCCGTTCGCTACCTCCACGGCCAAAACCTAATATCTTATTGAGAAGAGAACCCGATTACAATTGACGCGGTCGCCACAACGGCCACGGCGGCCACCCACACAACACACACCACATGAGCACTCAATTAACTCTGTCTCACACACAATTATAGTAGTCACTCACAAACAACCCCGTGTGTTGTTTTCTTACTAACAAAAGTATACCCTTTATTTAGGCATAGCCTATGGCGGTGAACCAAAAACAAACAACCAACTTGTCAACAACCCAACACTCTTGTTGTGCTCATGTTAACCACGCGGATCTAGTCTTCGATTCTCTGCAAGGTCTGTCTAGTGATTTCAATTTTATCAACTTGTGACAAGGAATTTGCCTCTTACATTAGATATACAAGATGCACATGCTAGAATATTGTCTTAGTCTGTTCATGTTGATTTGGAACTGAAGAATGTTGTTGCAAGCTCTACTTCAACTCATGTGGCTCTGTAACTCTCACTGCATGGTCCGGTTAATTGGACAAACCTTATAATCCACACAAATGGCAGAACTCCGATACACAGAGGTACTATAAACCTAATGTGTCGTCATATGTGGTTGCTCCTGGTACTCCATGTGGTACTACCTCGTATGGTACTGTGTCTGTGAATGCCTATATGGCTTTTCAAATATGCAACAAGATTGTTCATAGTACAAATACTTTGACATAGATTCATGAGAACATCCAAAATAGTGCTCTTATTTCTACTTCTAACCCTAAAGCTCCACATTGGATCTTTGATTCCAGTGCATCTAGTCATCTTACAAATGATGTGGCCCATCTTTACAATGTCGGAGACTCTTCAAGGTTTGTCTTGCTTGCTAATGATTATCAAGCATCTGCATCCTCTATTAGTGTTGGTTTACTACCGACGCCATTTGAGGTGGGTTTATTGCTCAATAACTTGATACATGTTCCTACATTGTCTCATAATTTTATTTATGTGCAAAATTTAGCACTGTTGGGGAATAAATCTTTGAACCAAATTCCTTCCGCAACGGAAGCAGAACAACGCCACACGATCACAAATTTAACACACGCAATTAAGGAGAAGCCAAAAAACAACACAAGATTTTAACGTGGTTTGGCAAAACCGCGTACATCCACAAGAGGAGAAGAATTTTACTATATCAATGAGGGAATGCATCCTAGGGGAGAGACAGCACAATCCGTGTACCACGTCGACAGATTGTGGTGGACAAAGTTTAGATTATGGGCAAGCATGTCGATTCCAACATTCGGTTATGTTCTTGCCCCCTTGCGACATCATTGTGATGCTGGAGTGGTTACAAAAAAAAATTCCTGGAGGTGGCAGCTAGTTTCTTTGTGATTGTTCCACGCATCACAATGAGATCTTCAGAATCTCATCTACCACCACACGGGCATAGAGAATCATCATATATAAAGCTGGCATGGCATTCTAAAACATATTCGGCTGCTGTGTTTATGGTTCATCTAACCTAGTACGCTGCAACCCAATAGGTTGCTGCATTCCATGGTTCATCGACCATTGAATGTAGCAACCGCGGTAGGTTTTAGGCTGCCAACCCAACTTTCTTGTCATGCATGGAAATATCACAAAGAAGCTACTGGAGTTGAATGCTATTAGTTCACATTTTTTTCTCGCTAGTGACTCTAAATTTTCTCACCCGTCACAACTAATGCATCCACACATTAGACACTAGAAGCTATAGGGTATTATTGCCTCATATTACAAGGTTTTCCTCCAAATTGAATATCAACATAGAGAAGACACTGGACTTAAAGGAAATTAAAAGGGGAACCAAAAGATGTTTACCTCTGGCGAATGTCCAAATAGTGCCGACTATAATACATATGTACTGATACTATCAACTAATGTTCTGTAACCAGGAAATGTTACCTGCAATCGGTGATAGGAAATACAGTATTTAGTGTTCTTAATACATTTTACGTCGATGTAAAAATTCTGGATCACAAAGATAAAAGAAAGAATGTTTACCTCTACCGAAAGTCCACACAGTGCACAACCAATATCGAAACGTGATAGTAAAAATGAACTAATTTGGAACATAACAATGATAAGACATGAGAATTAAAAATTAAATCCATGGAGTTTAAAAGTGATGACAAATTGGGGTCATTAGAGAAGAAATAGTTAATGTAAGATCAGGTTGTGCAAGGCTTGGAATATCTCAGCAATTTCAAGGCCTTGAATCAGTTTTCAAAGCCTTGAATTAGTTTCAGAGGCTTGAAAATAGTTTAGCTATTTTCAAGGAATTGAAACTAGATTAAAAGCCTTGAAACCGCTTAACCTGTGTGAACACTCCCAGGGGGAGTTTTCTACAAACTCTCTGAGTTGATTCCCTTTTTATCTTTCATATGTTTGATTCAATGTTATTAGATGATGAAAGAAAAATTATTCTAACATGTTTTCATCATAGAATATCATCTGTTTGACCTTGATATTGCAGGAAATTTTTTTTCCAATACTTGCAGGATCGTTTCCTAAACTGAATTTTTGCAATTTTGGAAATAGTTGGACACTTTGATCATGTGATCAATCAGAGACTTATGACAGCTTCTGAGATTTCTTATAGACAAGATCACAAAAATATTTCTGAAGATTTTGATCAACTATACGTTTGAGAAAGCTGTTAAAGAGAGTCAAAGTTGTTGCCTACAAAATAGGAAGTTGTTGCAAAAATCTGGGAAGATTTGCACAGCTTCAAATAGTATAAATATAGCTCACTTTGAAGCAACAAAATACGAGACTCAAAGCAAGAGACAATTTTCTGGATTGACAAACACCAAAGAAGAAAATCAAACTCTCAATCCATTCAACAGAAGTTCACTGCATTCTTCACTGCAATTTTCTATTCTGAGTGTACTTCTGTTTTGAGCTGTATTGGTAGATCATTTATGTATTATCTCTACATCTATTCTCAAGGATTTTTGAAGGTGAACAATAGAGAATTCTTAGCTAATCAGTTAGCTAGAGCAGGTACTAGATAGGTTATGGAAAACCACAAGCTGTAACAGAGTAAGGGAACTCTCAGGGCTTGAGTTCTAGGGTTTACCTTTTGATTAATAAGAATTGAGTTGAAAATCCTGCATGGATCTAATTCCTGAGGTAGAGAAGTAGGTCCAAGTGGACTGAACTCTATAAATCTCTTGTCACTTGCATTTAAAGTTCATTCTTTTTCATAGTTTTTGCAGCACAGAAAACTGTCTGTTTTTCAAGGGTTTGAACTTGTTTTCAAGGCCTTGAAAAAGGCTTACTTGTTATACACAAACTGCATTGCTTCCAAGGGCTTGAACCAGCTTTCAAGGCCTTGAACTTCACTGTTTTTTGTAAGATTTCATCTTCCTAGCAAGCATTACAAAAAGTTGGCATACTCTATTCAAACCCCCCCCTCTCAAGAGTATCTTAGCTGCATCAGCATACTCACACTTTCAATTGGTATCAGACCTTATATCATTGTATAGATTTAACCATCTTTTGATCATGAGTACTGCAGGTGATGGTGGTTTCTCACAGGAAAGAGCTACTAACAGACCACCTCTATTTTGTGGAGAAAATTTTGCTCACTGGAAAGCCCTTATGAAAATTTTCATCATTGATCAAGATCTAGAGCTTTGGACCGTTATCCAAAATGGACCTCAGACTTTCTACATAGAGAAAGATGGGATTAAAGTCCCAAAAAAGAAGACTCACTCTCCTCTTATGAATTAGAGCAATATTCTAAGAACTACAAATCTATTAACATTTTGTATTGTGCTTTGAGTACAGATGAATTCAACAGGAACTCTAGATGCACAACTGCTAAAGAAATTCGGGATAAGCTTGCGGTTACCTTTGAGGGAACCAGTTAAGTCAAACAAACCAAGATCAACATCTATCTCAGGCAATATGAGCTTTTTAAGATGAATGAAGATGAGTCCATCAGAGACATGTTCAAGAGATTCATTCACATTGTCAACAACCTTAATTCACTGGGAAATCATTTTTCCAATGAAGAAAAAGTGAGGAAGATTCTCAGAAGTCTTCCAAAGGAAAATTGGGAACCAAAGACTACAACTATTGAAGAAGCTCAGAATCTCTTAACTCTACAACTTGATGACCTACAAGGGAAGCTCCTGACACGTGAGATATCTATGAATGAAGTTCATGGAGAACTCCCACATAGTGTCAAGAACTTAGCTCTCAAAGACAAAGAGAATGAGAGAACACAAAGCCTTGAAACTGAGGATGGTGATGATGAGGATCCCATTGCCTTAAATTCCAAAGCCTTGACAAGGATTCTCAAAATGAAGAAAAACTTTGAAAACAAAGACTTCAACAAAGAAAGGCATAGATCATCCAGCAGCAAGGACTACAAAGGTAGGTCTCCTATACAAAATAAATCAAAAGTTATGAACTGCTTTGAATGTGGTGATGCAGGACACTTGATACGAGATTGTCCACACAAGAAAAGCAAGAGCTTTCAAAAGAAAGATCATGACAGAAGGAAGAAAGCCATGATAGCTTCATGGAGTGATTCAGATAGATCTCGTGAATATGAATCGGAGGAAGAACATGCCAACCTATGCTTCATGACCAAGCATGATGAAAGCTCTGAGAAGAACATTGAGGTAATGGTATATTGTCTTATTTCAAAACAAAAAGAAGCAAATATCTCAGAACAATGCTTTTGAATGAGGAAGATTATCTGAAAGAGATCAAACTTTTGAAAGAAAAAGTTCATGAGCAAGCGAAAGAAAACTTACAACTTGTCTGTCTAAATCAGAATCTTGAAATCTCTCATAAGAATACTTATAGTGATTTCAAGGCCTTGAAAACAAGTTTCAAAGCCTTGAAAACACAAGTCAAGGAAGTAGTCACTGAAAACTCCACAATGAATAACAGCCTTGTTAATCTAAGACATCATATTGATGAATTAGATAAACAAAAGACTACTCTTACTGAGAAACTTGAAGAATCTAAATTGGTAAAAGTCAAGCTTGCTGGATCAGAACACAAGGTGAACTTGATTCTTGGAGGAAGTTCACAGTCTGTTCACAAAGCTGGTATTGGATTCAATCCAAACTTTCCAGGGAGGAACAATACCAGATTTTTGAAAGCTGGAAACAAAACTTCTCCTACCTGTCATTACTGCCGCAAAATTGGTCATGTTAAAAAGACTTGTCCTTTTATAAGAAGAGACCCTCACATAATGAGGAACACTTTTCCTTTTCAACTCAAAGGACAAGTTAAGCAGATTTGCTTTGCTAAAGGGGTTAGGCCACCTAACATGGTTGATCCTGAATATGAATCCAAATTCGACACTTCGTCTAACAGCTGAGTAAGGCAGTGATTGGTGTTTGCAGGTTGTCACCGATATCAAAGAACAGAAGTGGTTTATGGACAGTGGTTGCTCAAGACATGTGAGTGGAAAGAGATATCTATTCTCATAATTAAAGGATCAATCAGAAGGTTCAATTACACTTGGTGAAAAAGGCAAATGCAATATTCTTGGTATCGGTAAAGTTGGTACAAATTCTGAAAACTCTATCTCTGATGTTTATCTAGTTGAAGGTTTGAAATTTAACTTACTTAGTGTATCTCACCTTTGTGACAATGGAAACAAAGTTATTTTTGATAAAGAAAAGTGTGTGCTGCAAAATGAGAAATTAGGAGATTGCATTCTCACAGCCTCTAGATCAAACAATATTTATACTTTTCAGACTAACAAAGTTGCAGGTGAAAGTTTGAAGTGTCTCAAGGCCTTGAAAGAGGATTCAAAGCTTTGGCATAGGAAGCTGGGTCATAAGAGTTTGCATACTTTGAACAAGTTGATTTCCAAAGACTTGGTAAGAGGATTTCCATCCATCAAGTTCAAAGAAGATGAAATGTGCGAAGCATGTGCTCAAGGCAAGCAGACCAGAAGTTCCTTCAAGCCAAAGAAGTTTGTAAGTACAACTAGACCTATTGAACTGCTTCATATAGATCTCTGTGGTCCTATGAGAACTCCAACTCCAAAAGGTAAAAGGTATATGCTAGTTGTTGTAGATGATTTTTCTAGATATACTTGGGTTACGTTTCTCAAAGAAAAATCTGAAGCACTCTCTCAATTTTCAAAGCATTGCAGAGAACTTCAAAACATGAAAAACCTACCTGCAGCTTCAATCAGAAGTGATCATTGTAGAGAATTTGATCAGTTAGAGTTTGATTTATTCTGTGATAAGCATGGTATTACTCACAACTTTCTCTGTTCCAAGAAATCCTCAACAGAATGGTGTTGTTGAAAGAAAGAACATGACTCTTGAAGATATGTCAAGAAAAATGCTTCTGGAGATCAAGCTGCCAAAACATTATTGGGCAGAAGCTGTGAATACAGCAAACTTTATTTTGAACAGGTGCTTGATCACACCTATTCTGAAGAAGACCACCTATGAATTATTGAAAGGGAGGAAGCCAAACATTTCATACTTCAGACCATTTGGATGTAGTTGTTTTATCCACAACAATGGAAAAGACAAACTCGGTAAGTTTGATGCAAGAAGTGATGAAGGTATATTTCTTGATTACTCTTTGAATAGCAAAGCTTATAGAGTTTACAATAAAAGAACGAACCATGTTGAAGAGAGCATTCGTGTTATTTTTGATGAAAGCTATGATGGTTCTTTGAGGGAAAGTTTTGCAGACTTGAATTTGAGAAAGCATGAATCGGAGGAAGAGACAGAGAATCCACTAGGATTCAAGAAAGGCTCAGAAGAAAATATAAGACATTTTCAAAACCTTGAAAATGGTGCTCAAGGCCTTGAAAATAAGCCTCAAAGCCTTGAAAAAAGATGATCAGAAGGATTAAAGTGACAAAGCCACTACTTCGAGAGCAGAGAAGATCTATGGAGAGCCTGAACCATGGTCTCCAAGAAAGAGATTCAAATATCTCTCATCTCATCCAGTTGATAAAATCATCTCAGATCCAACCACTGGTACACAAACTAGATCACATTTGAAGAACTTATGTGCTTTTAATGATTTTATCTCTCTTGTAGAACCTAAAACTGTGAAGGAAGCTTTACAAGAAGAAGACTCGATCATTGCTATGCAAAGTGAACTCAATTAGTTTGAAAGGAATAAGGTTTGGAACGTGGTTCCTCCACCTAAAAACAAGTTTGTCATTGGTACCAGATGGGTATTCAGGAATAAGTTGGATGAAAGTGGCAATGTGATCAGAAACAAAGCAAGGCTAGTTGCTCAAGGTTACAATCAAGAAAAAGGTATTAATTATGAGGAAAATTTTTCTCCAATTTCCAGGTTAGAAGCAATTAGAATTTTGTTTGCATTTGCATCCCACAAGAACATGAAACTATTTAAAATGGATGTGAAGTGTGCTTTCTTGAATGGCTAATTTACAAGAAGAAGTTTATGTTGCACAACCACCTGGTTTTGAAAATGACAAGCTTCCAGATCATGTTTACAAACTTGACAAAGCTCTTTATGGTTTGAAACAAGCTCCACGAGCTTGGTATGAAAGACAGTCAAATTTTTCGTTTGAAAATGATTTCAAAAGAGTTTTAGTAGACAAGACTCTTTTCATAAAGACTCATGAGAAAGATTTACTTGTAGTTCAGATATATGTTGATGATATATTATTTGGAGCTACTCATGATCAACTGTGCAGAGAATTCTCAAGTCTTATGAGAAGGGAATTTGAAATGAGCATTATGGGAGAGCTGAACTTCTTCCTAGGACTTCAAATACATCAATTGAAGAAGGGCATCTTCCTGCATCAAAGCAAGTAAACAAGATACTTAATAAATATAGATAGCATGGCTCAGTGTAAGGAAGCCAATACTCCTATGATTTCTACACTTTCCTTAGACAAGGATGAATCTTGTAAGAGTGTCAGTGTGAAAGAGTATAGAGGTATGATTGGATCATTACTCTATCTCACTGCAAGAAGACCAGATATTATGTTTAGTGTGTGTTTGTGTGCTAGATTTCAAGCTAATCCAAAAGAATCACACATGACTGCTGTAAAGAGAATATTCAGATATCTCAGTGGTACCAAAGACTTAGGGCTTCGGTATCCAAGACATTCTAACATCTCTATGCATGGTTTTTCAGATGCTGACTTTGCAGGTTACAAAGTTGATATAAAAATTACTTCAGGGACTTGCCAATTCAATGGATCATCCTTGATCAGCTGGCACTCCAAGAAACAGAATTCAGTTGCTCTATCAATAGCTGAAGCTAAATATATAGCTGCAGGAGCATGTTGTTCACAAGTACTATGGATTGCTCAACAGCTAAGATATCTAGGATTTGACTTCAGGAGCATACCTATAATGTGTGATAATACTAGTGCAATTTCAATTACAAAGAATCCAGTGCAACATTCAAGAACCAAGCACATTGATGTCAGACACCATTTCATCAGAGATCATGTTGAGAAAGGTGATATTATACTTGAATTTGTTGCCACTAACATGCAAATTGCAGATATCTCACTAAACCATTAGCAGACGAAAGATTTCAGCTCTAAGATTGGAATTGGGAATGTTAAATAAATATGCATTGGTTTAAGGGGAGCATCAGGTAAGCAAGGTGAGTTTTATGTGATTTCAAAGTCTTGAACTGATTTTCAAAGCCTTGAAAATCATTTCAAAGCCTTGATCTTTATCTTCTTCAATGTTACAATTTTTCTAGACCTTGAAAACCTTTTCAAAGCCTTGAAAATAAGTCTGCTACACTGATAGTCAATAATCTTGGATCAATATGTGTTGGGTGATATCTCTATAGATATTTACCTAATATAGCCCCTAACTTTTTAAAATTTTGTTTTAGCAAAAAATTGTATTAGAATATTTTTTTCCAACGGCATAAAAGATTTGAAGTCTCTCTGATTATTGCAAGTCTTTTGAGATCGGAGAGATACTGATTTCCTTTTGAAACTCAAACTCTTTCAGTATTTATCTACTTTGCCTCTCCTTCTTTCCGTATCATTCCATCTCTCTCTATTATTCTCCCAAACCCTAATGAGCACAAGGAAAGCCTCAGACAGATCAAGATGGCTAGAGGATCGAAACCTGTCTCAGAGAATAAAAAAAGGAAGCAATGGATGAAGTTCAAGAGATCAGTGAAGACTCTGCTTCAAAGGGCTCTACTGATGAAGAAGAAGAAGAATCTTCACCACCCAAGAATATGGTGAGAAAACATCAGGCTCCAACAAAGAAGAAACAAACTACAGCATCCACACAAGAGAAGCATAGAGGAATCCATATTGGAAGCCCTAAGTGAGACAAGAAAAATACACTCTCTGAGGTCAAAGGAAAAGAAAAAGAAATTCTCATTAAAGACTCAGACTCAGACACTACTTCAGGATCCTATGGAGTGTACTCCATATCCAACAAATGGAAACATGAAAAGGATCCATCCCAGTCTTTAGAAGCTTGAAATACAGGAAAGAAGGATCACAAAATTATTTCTGCTCAACAAAAAAGGTTAGCTGTGAAGAAGAAGCTGAAGCATGGGATGAAAGCCTTGGAAGGACTCACGTTTCTATTCAGCAGTGTTATTGAGAAGATCAACTCCTTCATTGAGGAACTAGATGTGATTTCACAAGAAGTTCAAGCCAACAATGAAGAAAGTGAGGAAGAAGAAGGGGATCAACTTGCAGATGAAAATCAAACCCCTTAATCTTGCCTTCTCTTTCTTCCCCAAATCTCTCTTCTTAAAATTTTCTTTAAGTTTTCAAAATTTTCCAGACACTTGATCCAACATCTTCTCTCTTTTTTATGAAGGTCAAAATGGGTGAGAAAATTCTAGGAGTTGGTTTTTATTCTTAGGATTTATTTGATATTTGTTGAACTGTTTACTTTATGTTGGTAATTGAATAAGTTGGATCTTTTTGGAATTTATGTGTTATTAAAAGTTGTGAACTAATCAGTTTATTTTGCAGAGACTAAGGATCAAACAGAATTTGGTTTTGTCTTTCATCAAGGGGGAGATTGTAAGATCAGGTTGTGCAAGGTTTGGAATAGCTCAGCTATTTCAAGGCCTTGAATCATCTTTCAAAGCCTTGAATCAGTTTCAGAGGCTTGAAAATAGTTTAGCTATTTTCAAGGCCTTGAAACTAGATTCAACGCCTTGAAACTTCTTAATCTGTGAAAACACTCTGAGGGGGAGTTTTCTGCAAACTCTCTGAGTTAATTCCCTTTCTATCTTTCATATGTTTGATTCACTGTTATTATACGATGAAAGAAAAATTATTCAATCATGTTTTGATCATAGAATATCATCTGTTTGACCTTGATATTGCAGGAAATTTTGTTTCCAATACTTGCAGGATTGTTTCCTAAACTGAATTTGTGCAGTTTTTGAAATAGTTGGACACTTTGATCCTGTGATCAATCAGATACTTATGACAGCTTCTCTGATTGCTTATAGACAAGATCACAACAATATCTCCGAAGATTGTGATCAAATATCCTTTGGAGAAAGCTGTTAAAGAGAGTCTAAGTTGTTTCCTACAAAATAGGAAGTTGTTGCTGAAAATCTGGGAAGATTTGCAGAGCTTCAAACAGTATAAATAGAGTTCACTTTGAAGCAAAAAAATACGAGACTCAACAGGCAAAAGCAAGAGAATAGTTTATAGATTGACAAAGCACCAAAGAAGAACATCAAACTCTCAATCCATTCAATAGAAGTTCACTGCATTCTTCACTGCAATTTTCTATTCTGAGTGTACTTCTGTTTCGAGCTATATTGGTAGATCATTTCTGTATTATCTCTACATCCATTCTCAAGGATTGTTCAAGGTGAACAATAGATAATTCTTAGTTAATCAGTTAGCTAGAGCAGGTACTAGACAGGTTAGGGAAAACCACAAGCTATAACAGAGTAAGGGAACTCTCTGGGCTTGAGTTCTAGGGCTTAGCTTTTGATTAATAAGAATTGAGTTGAAAATCCTGCAGGGATCTAATCCCTGAGCTAGAGACGTAGGTCCAAGTGGACTGAACTCTATAAATATCTTTTCACTTGCATTTATAGTTCATTCGTTTTCATAGTTTTTGCAGCACACAAAACTGTCTGTTTTTCAAGGGTTTGAACTTGTTTTCAAGGCCTTGAAAAAGGCTTACTTGCTATACACAAACTCCATTGCTTCCAAGGTCTTGAACCAGCTTTCAAGGCCTTGAATTTCACTATTTTTATAAGTTTTAATATTCCTAGCAAGCTTTACAAAAAGTTGGCATACTCTATTCAACCCCCTCCCCCCCCCTTCTAGAGTATCTTAGCTGCATCTGCAGACTCACACTTTCAGTTGGCATTAATAATATCATATTTAGCATTAAGAAGCCGAGCTCGATACTACAAAGAAGCAAGAAACGAGCATGAACGATATCATAATAGACCTGTAAATCACTAACCATCATTACCATGCACAAACAATTTCCCAAGCAACTGTTCGAATTCCCCAAACTTCCTTATTCAACAACATTAATGTACGGGCAGAAAATCACTTCATTGCACGGTCCTTAATGAGGAGGAAGTAAAAGAAAACTAACAGCTGCTTAATTAGCTCTATTTAATCTCATATGTCTGTTCCAAATCAGTCACAGCAAATTAAGTCACTTCCTAAGACACCATCAAAGTCCACTCTCCAAAATCTTGTTACCGTGAAACCCATTTGCAAAAGACTGCGTAAAGAGGAGGAGGTCACCAGTCCTTTCACAGGGATGCAAGATTCCCATAAAGATGCTCCAATTATATCTATGGTTCATAAGATGAAGATTAAAGAAGCGAGGACTCCCCTTCTCTAAGGTTGTATAAAAAGAGGCAAACTGCATTCGTGGAAAGCCAGTGGAAAATACAAGAGACTGAATGGGAATCTAGGTAATTGAGCATATCAAGATTTAACAGAATAGGTTGGTTTTTCCAGTGAATCTGTTTTCAAAATCAAAAAGAGATACAAGGAGGCTACTTGGAGAAACATTTCACACCAGTAGGAACAAGCAAAGGCCCCGACAGATTAACAACTCAAAGAGGACAACGCCGCCCCGAATTTCACTGTCTATTTTTTTGTAATTTTTCTCTTATATTTCTCCTATTCTTGCTAATATTTTTTTTCTATATATGTATGGCCGATTATCTTTATTAACGGATAATTTGTTTTGCAATATGTTGACTTATTAGTGAAATAACTTTCATAGGTAATTCCTTCAGTCATTGTGTACCATTTTCGGGTAGTTTCCATGGACATTTTGACCCAGTTTTCATGCACAAAAATGTTGTTAATATTTTTCCAACATTATCGGCGGGTCAAAATGACCTTCGCAACTCCACCCAGAATAGAGAGGTTGAACGGATAAAATAACACCTATCTCACTCAAGTTATAAGAAAACTAATATATGTGACAGTCTACTCATCAATTAGGACAAGTATCTTGCACACGATATTACCGTCCCCTCAACACCAAATTGGGCGCAGAGATGACATTACAAAGGTGTGTTTTGCCAATCAAGAAGAGATACAGACCCGAAAACTGAATGAATATAGGGAAAATCGAAAGAGGCTCAGATCTGCACTCTGAAAACAAGATAAGAGATCGATTATCACAGGCTGCAAAAGGATTTTTCCTTGGAATATGTATCACACTCCATCGGCTACAACGAGTGAATTCGATAGAAATCATCTCTGCCTCTTCAGTGACAATGAAGAGGCTCCAATCTGTCTCATTAAAACTAAATAAGAGATGATCACAGCAAGCTGCAAATTTAGTTTTGCCTCGCCATACATAATACACTAACAACTTCTAGGAGTGAATCTGATAGATCCATATCATCACGGCCACACAGTGAGCGCTAAGATCGAGCATGAAAATGCTCAAATTAATACTCATTAATACCAAGTAATAGATGATCATAGTAGGCTGCAAAACAATTTCCCCTCGTGCATATTACACTCTAAAGCTTGAAGGAGTGAGTTCGATAGATCCATATCATCACGGCTTCACAGTGAGGCGCTAAAACTGAGCATGCAAATTCTCAAATCAGTACTCATTAAAACCAAATAAGTGATGATCACACCAGGCTGCAAATAATGTAACCCCCATCGAGCATGTTACCAAAACGGGCGTCAAAATAAATACCATATGCATCATTAATAATTTCCAAGCAATTGACTCGTTACAACATATAATGTAATGAAATAAAATTCATTGGAAATTCCTCCGTTCATTCTCTATCGTCTACAGGGTCATGCACACACTTTTGCAACGTATTAGCCAGCATTATCAGTGAGTCGAAGGGCCTTCAAATGTCTCCGCTGAATAAAAAAGTTGAATGGAGGAAATAACTAATATAAAACTCAACCTTATAACGTGAACATGCCACAACTTAAATTAAACATGTTGCACATATATCATTGCCACCCCTGATCAATGAGGTGGTTCATGAACCTATACCTAGTAAACTGCACTAATCTTGAAACCATGCAGCACATATATATCTGAAACCACATATCTCAACCACCATTTACTATCCTCCACTAACCCCCAACGCCTCCATCTTATAACTCTCCATCTTCTTCTAACCCCACAGCTTCCCAACTGTGTATAAAACCATAGCCTACAACCTTGTCCATTTCACTCCACGTTTCATCCATCCTGATAAAGTTTAGATTCAGGGCAAGAATGTTTATTTCAACAATCTCCTTCGACATTGATTCTTTTATGTTCAGTCACATTTGCAGCAACATTGTGCTGCATGAAATAATCTCGAAGAAGTTGCGGATGTGGTCGGAACATAACTGATATTCTACATCGATGCAAGGCTATGTTTCTCATAGCATAAGTTGTCTTATAGAATCTCCAGTAATGTTATGTAAAAAAATTCAAATTATACATAAAACCACCATTTTGCATCGCATATCCACAAGTTTTATTGCCAATTGCAGTAGTGAAAGCTAACTTCATAGGCATTTCTGTCTCTGTCTGCTATGATGTAATAAAGTTTTAGTTTAATAAAAATGAGAATTAATGCAAAATAAAAATAAAATTAAATAAAACGGAGAACATGATACCAGTTATTTGTGAATACCAGCACTAATCCACAGTTAGTATTTCTTCCAAGAAAAATAATAGTTGTTATTTCTGGAAGAGCAGTTATCTCAAATAGCCTCTTAAAACATGCAGTCGTTACAATAACTACCCCACCTCTCCATCTTCTAAATTATGAATATAATAATTTCTTTTAATAGTCTGCAGTATTCAATCTCCACTAACTATCTTCTAACTCTCCATCTTCTTGTAACCCCCTACCTCCCCCATGATCTCCCAGCCAAAACGTAGTCAGTACAAAACAAAGGCCTATAGAACAAAAGCCTACGGACTGTTTCACAACGAAAGCCTATAACCTTTTATCCATTGACAGCACATTTCATCCCAGATAAAGTAAAGATTCTGCCAAGCTTGTCAATGGCAGGGGACTACCCATTTCTTCATGTCAATGTGGAGGATGGAGTAGGTAAGAGGAGATTGTTGGGTTTTTATGCAGGTTACGCAGTGGAATAACAAAAAATTAATCCTGGTCAAACCCTCCAAGGATCACAGGAAAGCCATCATTAACATGATCAGGGCATACTAGATGTGTACCTTAATTTGGTAGATCACACGAAGAATAGTGTTTTTGTCTCTACGAGTATCCATAAATTGGATTTTTGATTGGATTCCTTCCCTTCGTGTAGTGCTAGCAACTCAAGAAGGAGAAATATCAGGAAAAATGAGGCAGAGGATGGGGCGATTGACCTCCTTTGGTGGCCGACGGGTGAGGGACGGCAATAGGGGGCTTTCGGCCTCCTATTGTTGCTCTCTCTCTCTCTCTCTCTCTCTCTCTCTCTCTCTCTCTCTCTCTCTCTTTCTTTGTCATGTTCTCTCAATAATGACTTGTCTTTTGAGAAATAACAAGCTAGAGTTTCTTTATATAGTAAAAACTATTTATTATCTACATAAAAGCCCCAATACTAAGCATGTCCTTACATGGACTAGTCCACTTGCAAATTAGTCCTACTAAGTTTTCTTGTGGTTGCGTTATGATCCTTTTATTAATTAGTCCCACTAATTAATTTCAATATCCAATTTAATCGTCACCCCGAAGATTTCTACTTAGTTGGTAGTAACTAATTACTAACATAGAGCGGTGTCTCGCAACACATTCATGCCACACAACTAATAGAAATAAGTAAGTGATCCCAACAAACCTTGTACCCAATGTTCATGTATTGTGTTATCCCTTTGTCTCCATATCCGGATTGGACACGAGACATATTAGTCACTCTCGTTAATCCAATCCATAGTTTCTCGATCATGGGAATATGCTTGTGAGCAGATAACATCAATATCTCCATATTGATTTATCTGAGTCTGGCAAGACATTCTTTAAGCACCATCCCTGGTGTGGCCCATGGATATTTGCTCCCATTATGTGGGAGGGACAAATCCTCTCTATGTAACTACGATCTCTAAGCTTGCTTCCTATCATGCCCGATAATTATCTTTATAGTTACCCGGTTAAGGCGCAACGTTTTATAATATCAAAGCACGATTTTAAAAAACTATAGTACCTAGTGACTTCAAGTCTAAGGATTACAATACCATTAGCACTACGAGAAGCGATTGTGACTTTGACATAATCTAATGTATCCTTCTCGTTGTGGGTCAATTGAGTATGACATTACTCCTAATGCATACCCATGTGTTAGACTTGATATCTCCATATCAATCTACCCACATACTAGTCTATAGTTGATCGTCTCGTTAATCAATATATTGGACTAGGGATACTTAAGATAAACAACACATTGTATCTAAGGAATTCATTATATTAAATATCACAATAAATAATAAATTAATTTTCTAGCCAAACATTGTTCATACCAAATATAGATTGCCTCTAGGGAACCTATTCCAATAGTCTCCCACTTGCACTAGAGCCAATCAGGTGCATCTCGTATGCCCATAGATCTAGTGTGCCCTTCAAGCTTTCGCTAAATGGGCGGCTTTGTGAGCGGATCAGAAAGATTGTTATCCGTTGGAATCATGCACATCGTCACATCTCCTCTATCGATCATATCACTGATAAGATGAAATTTCCTAAGTAAATGCTTTGATTTATGATGTGATCTTGGTTCCTTGGCTTGTGCGATCGCTCCAAATTTGTCACAGTATAACGTCATGGGATCCACGATGCTAGGGACCACACCGAGCTCAGTGATAAAGTTCTTTATCCAAACAGCCTCTTTTGGTGCTCCTGCAGCAGCAATGTACTGAGCTTCAGTTGCAGATACAGGAACTCTCTCTTGCTTGTAACTCTTCCAGCTCACAGCTCCTCCATTCAGGCAGAACACATACCCCGACTGCGATCTGTAGTCATCCTTGTCGGCTTGGAAGCTTGGATCAGTTTAACCAATTACATTGAGCTCTTCCTCACCTCCAAATATCAAGAAAGCATCTTTAGTTCTTCTCAAGTTCTTGAGGATGTTCTTGACAGCAATCCAGTGACTCTCACCTGACTTCTCAAGAGTGTCTCCATGCAACATGGATGAATCCTTTCTTGGAATCTTGCATGTTGAACCGCTTCAACACCTGTCTATATACGTACTTCGGCTTCGTCTGAGAAGCTTCCTAGATCTATCCCTATAGATCTTGGTACCAAGTATATAAGCTGCATCCCCTAAGTCCTTCATTGAGAAACACTTTCCTAGCCAATATTTAACAGATTGAAAAGTAGGAGTGTCATTTTCAATGAGCAGTATGTCATCCACATACAAGACCTGAAACACAACAAAGCTCCCACTAACCTTCTTCTAAACACAGGGCTCATCTTCGTTCTTGATGAAGCCAAACTCTTTGACCGAGTCATCAAAATGTCGATTCCAACTCCTAGAAGCTTGATTTAATCCATAAATGGATCGTTGCAGCTTAAAGACTTTATTGGCATTATTCGGAACCTCAAAACCCTCCGGTTGTGTCATGTACACATCCTCGAGGAGGTTCCCATAAAGGAACGATGTTTTCACTTCCATCTGCCAAATCTCATAGTCATAGTAAGCTGCAATAGCAAGTAGGATTCAAATGGACTTAGTCATGGCGACTGGTGAATAGGTCTCATCATACTCAATACCATGAATATGTCTATAACCTTTAGCCACCAATCGTCTCTTGTAGGCTACTACCTTGCCATCCATGTCAGTCTTCTTCTTGAAGACCCACTTGCACCCTACGGGACGAACCCCTTTAGGTGGTTCCACCAAATTCCAAACTTTGTTCGTATACATGGATTTCATTTTGGATCTCATGGTTTCTATCCACTTCTTGGAGTATGGCCCTTTAATGGCCTCTCCGTAGGTAGCAGACTCATCATCCATGAGTGGTATGTCATCGGGCTCAGTCAGGAGAAGTCCGTATCTTTCTGGCTCATGACGTACCCTAGCTGACATACGAAGTTCCTGTGTTACCTGAACAGGTTCTTCCACAACAATTTGTGGTTCCTGTTCATGCTCCATCATCGGTTCAGTGGTTTGTGGTTCTTGAATTTCTTCTAGTTCTACAGTCCTCCCATTTGCTTCTTTAGAGACAAACTCTCTTTCTAGAAACAAGCCGGTCCGAGCTACAAACACTTTGTTCTCGGTTGGATTCTAGAAATAATATCCTTTCGTCTCCTTAGGATATTCCAGAAATTTACACTTGTTCGCCTTGGGTCCGAGCTTGTCTGTTTGTAAATGCTTTACATAGACATCGCAATCCCAAATCCACATAAATGACACTATGGGACGATTCCTAGTCCATATCTCGTATGGTGTCTTCATGACTGATTTGGATGGAACACGCTTAATAGTTGTAGATACTGCTTTATGACATGGCAGATCTAGGCCACGTGGCAACCATCCAGCACACCATATTGTGCTCCACACACACAGGATCACCAGCCGAGCTGATCCATGTGGGGGCTGCGAGACAGAGCCCTCGCATACCACTGCACGGGACTTGTAGGGACTTTGTGGTCTGGAGGCTAGAGTAAGCCCTGTCGCGTGCGAGCCAAGCCCGCGCGCGACCTTTAGTAACTGTTTTGAGAGATTTATGGCACGAGCTCCATAAACCCGGTCAATCCGGTCAAACCCGGTCAACCTCGTAACGGTTCCGGTACTCGCGCACCACGTGCTCTAACGGTTCCTATATACTCGGACGAACGTGCCGTTATGGTTAAGCTAATTAAGCCGCCATTAATGGGCGCACTAACCACACTACAACGGTCATGTTCTCCAGTATATATACATCGTTAACCTTTCCATACAAAGGGGGACACACTGCCATACGCGGAAGCTCTGCCAAACCTCTGTCTCTCTCTCAGACATTGCTACTGACTTACTCTCTCCCTACACACACCCCTATTCTTCCTGTGCGATCCCTGATCCACTACGTACGGTGTACACGGAGGTCTCCCTGCCGGAATCTCTTGTGCACATTTTGGTGAACCTGACGTGAAACTTACCAGCAAAAGCAACCATGTCTCAGGAGGACGATGTCAGCAACCGATCTCCTTCCACTGAAACTCCCTCGGGAGACGAGGCTCGCCGTACTCCGACGACTCCCGGCGAGGCGCCAACTTTAGAGTCTTTGGACGCCACTGTCCAAAGTCAGGCAAAAGCTCTCAAGTCTCAGTCCGCGCAGTTAGAACGGATCTTGGCCGTTCGGGGCACTCTTGCGCCAAATCCTCCACCTGCCACCGCTATCCCCCAGGGAGGAGGAACCCCTACCGCTCCAGGATTGGGAGTGTCGGCCACGCCTCCCAACCCTCATCTGCAAACTCCACCGTCGGCCACGCAGCTGCCTTCGGTCCAAGGGTCAACGGCACAAATGCTGCCCCCTGCTGCTCACGCCTCTCAGCCCCCGGCTTTGGCGTCCAACCCAGCTCTGCAGTACACTCTGCCTCCACCAGCGACAATCTGGGGAAACGCGGGTGGTCAATACACTCCCAATCCTCCGGCAGCATATGTGTCGCCACCGCCTACAGCAACCCCTCCGCCAACTACCGAGGGAAGCATTCCAGAATGCATGACGTCTTTGCAGAAGCGCGTGGACTCCATCTTAGCTCATCAGTCGTTCGCGGATACCATCATCCCGAAGCTAGACAACGATCCACCCATCCCACGAGAGATCTATCTCATGCCTAACCCGGCGGGGTACAAGGCTCCTAAATGGGACAAGTTCGAGGACGTCAATGGAAACGCTCATGAGCATGTCATGCGTTTCATCGATGTCATGGGTCCATACGGAGCTGATCCCAAGCTGCTGATGCGAGAATTCCCAAAAACTCTTGGGAATGTAGCATACAAATGGTACCGAACATTGGAGGCCGGATCTGTGAAAACTTGGGACGACATGGTATAGAAGTTCTATACCAAGTTCTTCCAGATGGAAGAAAAGGTGACGATGATCCATCTCTCGCGGATGTATCAGAAACGCGAGGAAGATGGAATCACTTTCATCAAGAAATTCAGAGCGAAATCCTTGGAGTGCAAGGATCCAATGCTCGAAAGCCGGCTCGTAGAGATATGCCTGCAGTGCATGCGAGACGAATACAAAAGCATGCTGATCAATTTGCAAACACCAACGTTTTCAAAGCTCATCGAATGCACGATGAACATCGAGCCCATTGTCGAGAGACAGAGAAAGAAGAGCGCTCCAGAACGACCTGCGAGCGGCACCACCTACAAGATCGGCAGATTCGGCTACAAGCGGGGACGCGAAGCTGAGGTCAACACAGTTTCGCCCCAGAAGCAAACAAAGGTTGCAAACTTCGATGCACCACCTCTGCCATGCCCGGTGGAGGAAGCGAGCGATCTCTGCAGACAGTGGCGTAAGGACGGCGTCCTGCCACCGCTCGAGAAAGCACCCTCCAAGGAGATGACGAGGGACCCTAAGTGGTGCGAATACCACGGCAAGGTCATGCACCCCACAGCCGAGTGCAAGAAGCTCAGATTCACGCTCGATCAGAAGATGAAGAGCGGCGAACTCATCGTCAGCGACCATCGGAAGGATGTGCGCAACAACCCGCTGCCTGCCCATACAGATTCAGGCTCAAAAGGCAAAGAGGTCGCCATGATCTCGATAGTGGACTTGGAAGAAGTCGCAGAGGATGGTCTGCCCATCGTTGCTGAAGTCCATGAAGATGAAGACTACAGCATGGACACGGAAGATGAGCGTGCCGACCGCATGAAAGGGTCGCATGGCTTCGACAAATTCTTCAACGAGATGAATTTCTCCGAAAAGTGTCGAGCGGACATGACAAAAGCAATCTTAAGGGTAGCAGAGGACTACGAGGAGGACCTCGTGGTCTCCAACGGGAAAGTCGTCAGGACGTCCCGTTCCACAGAAAAGATTATGACCTTTTCTGCCAGCGACAAGAAGACAGATGCGAGCCACCAGAGGCCCCTGTACGTGACCGCCGTCATCAACGGCGTCGAATTCAAGCGAGCATTCGTCGATGGAGGAGCAGCGGTCAATGTTGTTCCACTCCACACACTGAAGCTAGCAGGGATCCCCGAGCACAAGGTAGTCAAGCGTCCATCCCCGCTGGTGGGATTCGGAAGCGATTCTAGAATGACGATCGGGTGGATCCGCCTGGGCTTTCAGATCGGCAAAATCAAGTGCTCGGCGAAGTTCTATGTCATAGACGCGAACACCACATACCACATGATCATAGGTCGGGCCTGGATTCATCGCTTTGACGCGATCCCTTCGACGGCTCACCAGGTGATGAAAGCTATCTGGAACGACAGGATTGTCGAGATACCGGCCTCAACTAACCCGTTCAACTTGGACGAAGCACATCTCAGCGAGGCAGTGTGGTTCACCGAGATGGCGGACGAGCAAACACCCGGACCATTCAACCCTACTCCCTTACCTCTCTGGGAGGACATCAAGGACCAGTCACCTGCGGGCGTGATGGTAACAAGGGGAGATACCAAGGAAACGCCGCCTACTCACGAAGAGGCGCCGCGCATCGCATATCACCGCAAGAATGTGTACACTCTGAAGAGGATCGCAAAACATGACCCCGAGGGTAAGGAGATAGAGAGCTTCTACGCCAACGGGAAGAAATGCTATCGCATATGAAGGTGCGCGGGGACGTCCTCACACGGGCATGGGGATGTCCCTGGGCAAATCAATCAAATCGAGCAAGTTGCGCTGACAGAAGAGCCAACACAGGGCACTCTAGATGAGAAACTCAAAGAAGCGCCCGAATGCATGGAAGACAGGCCAAGACCACAAAAGCAAGAGCTTAAGGAAGTGTTCCTCAGCCCGAACGAGGAAAAGAAAAGGCCAGTCTTCCTGAGTGCGGACCTCACAAGCGAAGAGGAACAAGGACTGCTGCAGCTCCTAACCGAATACAAGGACGTGTTCGCATGGGAATATGACGAGATGCCGGGTCTGGACACGAGCATCACCATGCACCGTTTAGACATCATCCCAGGGTCTAAACCGGTCAAGCAAAGCACCAGAAGTTTCAGGCCAGAGCTCAACGTGAAGATCAAACAGGAGATTGTCAAACTCCTAGACGCCAAGTTCATAGAGCCAAATCACCATCCCACATGGTTGGCCAACATCGTGCCAGTGGTGAAGAAGAACGGACAGCTCCGCATCTGCGTGGACTTCCGGGATCTCAATCGCTTCTGTCCTAAGGACGATTTCCCACTGCCTAACATCGACTTGCTCATTGATTCAACGGCAGGCCATCGCATGTTCAGTTTCATGGACGGATTCAGCGGGTACAATCAAATCAAGATGGATCCCGAAGATGCAAGGAAAACTGCATTCATCACTCCCGTGGGGGTATTCAACTATACGGTAATGCCATTCGGTCTTAAGAACGCAGGCGCAACCTATCAGCGGGCCATGATGGCTCTATTCCACGACATGATGCACAAAGAAGTGGAATTCTATGTGGATGACTTGGTAGTCAAATCCAAGTATGAAGCAGATCACCTTGCAGACCTGCGAAAGGTATTCAACAGATGCAGGAGCTTTCAACTGAAAATGAACCCCATGAAATGCGCATTTGGCGTGACTTCGGGAAAGTTTTTGGGATGCGTAGTCCATCGCCAAGGGATCGAGCCTGACCCTGCGAAAGTGTCAGCCATCACCAGCATGACGCCACCTCACGACCAAAGTACCTTGAAAACATTCTTGGGAAAATTGTCATATCTGCGGAGATTCATCCCAGCAATCGCCGAAATCACATGCTGCTTCAGCACTCTTCTCAAAAAGGACGCTGCGTACAACTGGGCTCCTGATCACGAAGCCGCATTCGAAAAGCTAAAGGAGCTACTCACATCCCCAAAGATAATGATCGCGCCTCAACTGGGATCACCGCTTCTGCTATACCTTACATCGACAAGGAAATCTATAGGAGCACTCTTGGCTCAGGTGTATGAAGGCCGAGAGAGGCCCATCTATTACATCTCTCGCATTGTGCAGCCTGCTGAATCAAGGTACACAGACATCGAACGTCATTGCCTTGCTTTATTCTTCGTAATAGAGAAGTTGAGACACTACTTTGCATCGCACAAAGTAGTGGTGGTCACCAAAAGCGACCCCATAAGATACCTGCTAACTCACACTACTCCGGGCGGGAGATTGGCGAAATGGTATATGACCATCTCTCAATACGATATCACATGCGTGAAACCAAGAGCGATCAAGTCGCAGGCGGTAGCAGATCTGTTGGCACAGTTTCCCGACAACAGTAACGAACCTGTGATCGAGGAAGAGCTCGAAGGCCCTGAAATCTACGCGATTGACGTGCCCTATTGGACCCTCCACTTCGACGGTTCGTCAACCAGAAAAGGTGGAGGCATTGGGATAGTCTTGACAAAGCCGGACGGGGAAGTCATACAGATGTCCGCAAAACTCAACTTCGCAGTCACTAACAACGAGGCGGAATACAAGGCTCTGATCGCGGGGCTCCGTGCGGCGAAAGCTTTGGAAGTGAGCAACTTAACAGTCATGGGAGATTCCAAACTAATTGTTAAGCAGGCCTCAGGCGAATATGGTTTAAAGGAGATTAACCTCCTGCCATACCGCACCCTAGTGCAAAAGCTGATGCAGCAATTCTGCGACGTGAAATACGAGCACAAGCCCCGAGCGGACAACAGGCATGCAGACGCCTTAGCAACTCTGGGATCTAAGGTCAGCATAGAAAAATGCCCCGCAAGGATTTCCATCGAAGTGCGAACATCGTCGGCATTAACAGAAGATGCGTGCGACGATGAACACATGGATGACGCAGACTGGCGAAAAGCAATCTTGCAAGCTATTGCGAAAGGTACCAGCAGCGAAAGCTGGGTACTCACGAAAGGATACTGCATCCACGACAACACCCTTTACTACAAGGGTCCTGGAGGAATACTCATGCGATGTGTCTCCGAGCAAGAGGGACAACAGCTGTTAGAAAAGATTCACCAACACGCGTGCGGAGAAAGCGAGGTGTCAATCTACAGGAAAGCTCAGAGATATGGCATTCATTGGCCAGGCATGTCAACAGCTGCAGCCCTGATACAAGGGAAGTGCGAAAGTTGCGCACTAATCAAAGATTCTCTACTCGTCGCTCTAACCGATGACGACGCAGATTGGAGGAAGCCATTGTTTGAATTCCTCACCGAGGGCACCGTACCAGAATCGAGAAAAGAAGCTGACAAATTGAAAAGGAAAGCGTCTCGATATGTGGTTCAGGAAAACCTGCTCTGGCGAAGAGGTCACGAGGGCAACTTGCTGCGATGCCTAGACGGCAGGGAAGCACAAGAAGTCATGGACCTTTCTCATCAGGTGGAACACCAGGGAGGTGCGAAATTATGCAGACAACTCCTCTCAATCGGATACTTCTGGCCCACGATGGAAGTCGATTGCCGCACCAAGGTGCGACGCTGCCAAGAATGCCAATTCAAAGGGAACCTAGTGCACGTTCCCGCCGTGGATCTACATGCATTAGGAACGCCATGGCCATTCCACACATGGGCTTTGGACTTCATCGGCCCCATCCGACCAACGTCACATGGGAACCATTTCATTCTCACCGCAACCGAGCTGTTCACCAAATGGGTGGAAGCAATACCACTGAAGACGGCAAACGCGCTGGCTGTGGTTAACTTCATCCAGGAAAACATCGTATGCAGGTTCGGAATCCCAAATACTATTCTTTCAGATAACGGTACTCCTTTTGTTAATCGTCAGGTAGCTACGAAACTCGCGGAGTACAATATCAGGCAAATATGCTCCACCCCCTATTATCCAAAGGGAAACGGACAAGCCGAAGCGACTAACAAAACGCTGTTGAGAATTCTGAGCAAGATGGTCGCAGATGACCACAAGAAGTGGGCCGACTCCCTTAACATAGCTCTGTGGGCCTACAGAACTTCTCCAAGGACACCTACAGGAGCCTCGCCATTTCTACTATGTTATGGGGCCGAAGCTGTAGCACCTGCGGAGGTCAGAGTCAATTCGGCAAGACTGGCCTTCCATGCACTCTATGAAAATCAACGCGATCATGATTTAGTCTTGCTGGAAGAAAAGCGAGAACAAGCCAAAAGGACTAACAAGCCGTACCAGGAAAGAATCGCTCGCGCCTATAACAAGACAGTCCAGCGAAGGGATTTCGCAGTTGGCGACCTGGTCTTGCGCGCATCTGACCACTGCATGCGAGAAGCAACTCACCCAAAGTTCGCAGCTAATTGGGAAGGACCCTTCGAAGTCACAGAAGTCTTCGATAGCGGCTACTGCAGCATACGAAGGTTGCACGGGACAACCTCAACTCCAAGCTCAGTCAACATGCGCTGGATCAAGAAGTACTATCCTTGACTCCTCTTATTTCATACGTTTTATGATAACGTTGCTTAATGTCTCATGTGGCTACGATATTCGCAATCTCCTCTCCCATATGAGAGGATTGTAATCCTATCTCTCCCATATGAGAATGCTATAATAAAAGAATTCTCCCAAATGAGAAGTTCATATTTCTAGCTGTTTATATCGCTCTATTTTATTTGTTTGTTATTACTGTTAACAATGATTTATTCGCTGCAATATCAGCAAATACAAATACGATCTTAATTGACCACCAAAGCCTATCTCTTACGATAGAAAACGTGATCCTAATCGATCATCAAAGCCTATCTCCTACGATAGCAGCAAATGCAAACGTGATCCTAATTGATCATCTAAAGCCCATCCCTTACGATGGCAGCCAATGCAAATGCGATCTTAAATGATCATCCAAAGCCTATCTCTCACGATAGCAGTCAACATAAACGCGATCTTAATTGATCATCTAAAGCCCATCCCTTACGATGGCAGCCAATGCAAATGCGATCTTAAGTGATCATCCAAAGCCTATCTCTCACGATAGCAGTCAACATAAACGCGATCTTAATTGATCATCTAAAGCCCATCCCTTACGATGGCAGCCAATGCAAATGCGATCTTAAGTGATCATCCAAAGCCTATCTCTCACGATAGCAGTCAGCATAAATGCGATCTTAATTGATCATCTAAAGCCCATCCCTTACGATGGCAGCCAATGCAAATGCGATCTTGAATGATCATTCAAAGCCTATCTCTCACGATAGCAGTCAACATAAATGCGATCTTAATCGATCATCTAAAGCTCATCCCTTATGATGGCGACCAATGCGAATGCGATCTTAAATGATCATCCAAAGCCTATCTCTCACGATAGCAGTCAGCATAAATGCGATCTTAATTGATCATCTAAAGCCCATCCCTTACGATGGCAGCCAATGCAAATGCGATCTTAAGTGATCATCCAAAGCCTATCTCCTACGATAGCAGCAAAATACAAAAACGATCGCAATCGATCATCAAAATCCTATCTCTCACGATAGCGGCTTACACAAATGCGATCTTATATGATCTTCTCAAGCCTATCTGTTACGATAGCAATTTATACGCAAAGTGATTTTAGTTGATCACCCAAGCCCGTCTGTTACGATGGCAACGTAATTGCAGAACCATCTTGCTAGACCTTCTAAAGGTCTATCTGCTGCGATAGCAATTCATGCGAAAAACTATCTCAAGCAATTCTCTAATAAAGCCTATCTTCTATGATAGCAATTCGCACCACTCAATGATCTTAATTGATCTGTTAAAAAAAAAAAAACTATCTGTTACGATAGCAAAGTTGTGAACGTGATCTCATACGATTTACAACGACCAACTGCAAGCCCATCCATCAAAATGGCACATCTGCGAAATTACGATCTCGAATGATCTAGCGAAACATCTGCGCATTGAGGTCGCATATGTGAAATCGTTACATGGCATTATGCAAGGCAAAACAAGCCGAAACGCACGCGAAATTGTATTTTGTTGCAAAGAGAGCAGATAATACAAAAGCTATATATCATTATGAGTCAAATGACTTACAATTTATCTGTCTAGATAAAAGCTTACAAGCGAAAAGCTCGAATCTAACTACGCAGCCAACATGGCTTACAATACATTCGAAAAATGGCTGATAAGCCAGCAGAGACGCGGTACGGAAACCCGGACTGCAAAGAATGAACCGCCCTGGCTTCAAACGCCGGCTACACGATGCCCAGATCTGTGGGTGAACATTTGTAGCAAGGGGGATCTTGCTCTAAAAAGAGCCACATGAAGCCGTACACTCGACATTCTGCTATCCGACAAGACCGTTGTCAGATAGGCTCCCCATAACATTTGCCCAAGGAACCACCGGTTCCAGCGATCAAACTGCAAACAGAAGCTCCAAAGGGCAAGGGCTCCTTGTAGACGGGGATGAACGCGACGGTTCGTCACCCCGGGCTCACAAACGTGAAAGAGACGGATTCTTCTTCGGAGATGCTGAAGAAGAATCCCGCCGTTCATTACGAGACGGTAGCACGGTCACTTCGGCGCTGCACCTCGCCACGAGGCGGCCGGAAACATGACCTGCACACATAATACACGAAGAAATTTCTTCGAACACACATGAGGTATTATCTGCATCCTCTTTATGATGGTTATAAACAGCAATAAGCCTCATAAAGTGGATCTTGGAAACTATTTCTATAGCACAAAGCGCAAACTCAGGAGTCAAAACTTGAAGTTGCCATGAATCAACGAAAAACAAGCGTTGAAGCCAGCAGTCGCAAGGACTCACGGCAAAGCACATGTTTGGGATGAAGAACCCAAATGGCAAAGACAGGGTTTATATAGGCCCTGTGGAGACTCTTCGGTTGCCTAAGATGAGTCAGCAAAATTCAAAAAGAGGGTAAGTTCAATCACTTACGCCTTGAAAAGCGGTAACAATCAATTACCCTACTAAAGGCTACGACGATTCAGTTGCGTATCCTAATAAATGACGGATAGTCATGATTCGGATGGACTTCCCAACGGAAGCGTGCTTATCTGCCGAGAAATTAGCGCGAAAATCAAGCAGAAAATCAATTGCTGATGTCATAATTGGATATGCACAGAGATGTCCAATCAAATCCCGAAAAGGGCAAAACGGGCAAACTCATTGTCTGTTGTTAAAAAAAAGGGGGAGAAACCCTAGCAATATTACATTAATGTTTCAAAACATTACATTAATGTTTCAGCCATTTTTCGAATTTCTTTTCAAAATTCGAAAAGTCAAAACAAATTCTTGATCAAGGAGTCTTGGGGCCCGAACTGCTCGCTCAGCTTCTCCACTTGTTTCACTTCTTGCTTCAGTTGCTCGCACTTGGCATTCATTTCATGATACAGCTTCAAAGCTTCATCAACCTTTTGCTTTTGCTGCTCCACCTTCTGCATCTCAGCTGCGAGATTCTGGCACATGCCACACAGCAATTCAGCACTCTGGGCCGAAATGGTCGCAGGTGTAGCGGCAGACAGCTGCTCCATTATCCAGATGGCTTCAGTAAGGAATAGCCTCCTGTCAAAAGGTCCGATCTCCAGAGATCTCACAAACGATCGGGGGTATCTGAGACGCATTCGAACCACCCAGTCTACATCGGTTTGCTTCAAACCTGAGACATCAAAAATGGTTATAATGTTAGAACTCGCAAGCAAATAATGCGACGTGCGAACGGTAAATCTTTACTTACCAGTGCCTTCCAGAATTTCATGAAGAGAAGGGATGCGGGCCACTGGGTTGTTCGAAGACTGCCCCCGCTCCATAGCTCTCCTATCAGCTTCGAGCTCCAACCTCTCATAGTCAGGAGGAAGAGTGTAGGCCGCACCAGCTGCGACTACATTCCCAACCTGCGAGCCCCAAATGCTCCACGCAGGAATAGGTGCTTCTGGTTCAGTCATCGCCGGAGGCGAAGGGACAGCCGAAGTCGCTGGGCGGACACTCCCAGATGCGAAAATGTTAGCATCACTTGTCCTTTCTCCCTCACCACCAGTACGGACACCTTCGTCCATCGGCACAGCATCAGCTTCGACATCATCGGAGAGTTCGATGACATCCTCGAAATGCTCACTTGCGTGTCCAGCAGCTGCGACGGGCTTCTCGGTATGGGAGCTCGAAATTGGAACATGGGATGCAGAAGGCTGACTTCTCTGCTCCAGCTCAGGTTCCTCAGCATGACCTGCGATACCAAATGCGATAAAGTGAGGTAACTTGTGTTATAAGTTATTTCGCTATCTTTACTAAAGCTAAGAACAAGCACCTCCACGCGAAGGTGGGATTGAGGTATCCTCATCGTACACTAGGGACGTGGAACCGTGCCCTATCAGTGTATCCTCACTAAGCAAATCTTTAAGAGAAGCGTGACCTGGGATGCGAGTAAACCAGTCATGATTTTGCCTTAAGTGGCTACAGCCTAGTATGCGCATATCACTCAAAATAATTACCTGAGGGTTCTCCACATTTGCTTACCAACCAACGGCGAATGTCAAGCTTTGACACACCGTGCTTTAACGCACCCACAATTACATCTCTATAAGTAACTGCGAGATTGAAGATCTCACCTTTATCGCCACCTGCGATCTCTGCGAAGTCCGCTTGGACTTGCTCTAGCTCTGCTGCGTCCTCTCCAGGAACCTCATCTTCCTCCTCCACATGAGGAGCCACTTCTTCGGGAAGCTCGTCTTCCTCGCCAACTGGACGCACTAAGTCGTCAACATGCAGCTCCTCGAGGCTCCGCTGTTTCACAAGCTCAAGCTCCTCTTCCTCTCGCTGCCTTCTTCTTTCAGCAGCCTCCGCGGCTGTCTTCCGGGATTCAGCAAGAACATCCTCGCTTATAGGATCATCTGAAATGCCAGAATGGGCATCTCTCTTTTGCCTCTTGGCCACAAGGCCACCGACGGCTTCATCATCATCATCTGCAAATACATATTTGGTTCAAAGAAAAGAACTACAAAGAAGTCTAGATAAAGGGCAAGGAGATGCGACGGAAGTACCTCCTGATTCTTCCTCGCACATCACAACTGTTGCTTCTTCTTCATCACTTGCCTGGGGCTCCTGTCTCTCTTCCTTCTCTTGGTTGAATGGAACGAAAGTCTCAACTGCGAGATCTTTTCGCACTTTGCTGGGCATACGACCCTTGCCTTTGTCCTTGATAGAAAGGGACCTCACTGGGGGAGAAGCTGGAGCACTCCTAGGGGAAGAAATCGTAATTCCCTTTTGCCTAGGTCTCTTCACTCTCGGCGCCGCAGTCGCTGGAGGGGACGGGTCATCTCTAGGAGGAGACGGAGCCGGAGGGTTGTCTATCAGCGAGTCAGCAAAAGTGTTCATGACTCCGCGAACTTTTGTTTCGACCTCGGCATCCATCCTCCATGCTAGCCGGTACGACTCCCCCTTCCTTCTAGTGGCAACAATGGTGTCCACCAGCGATTTGGAGCGATCACCAGCTGCGAACCTCCGCACATGACACTAAACAATACAGAACGAAAAGCATCAGCGCGAGGAAATCAAAAGGCTCAAAGCACACAAGGAAATTGCTTACCTCAGCAAACGCCTTGCTATATTTGATGACCTGCGTGTCACCCTTCTTGATTGCGTCGACTTGCTCCTTCAGAATGAAATCGGGGCACAAATGATTCTCACGGTCCCACAGCGAGTAGCAACCATACTCAGACTCGCTCAAACTGCAATTGGGGCGAAACGGAAAAGAGTTTCTCTTGATCAAGGGGGCCTTTCCTGGCTGCGCCGCCGCCTCCGTCTCGATCCTCGTTTGCTGGGCAACCCAGTATGCGATCCAGTTCTGGGAACAACCACCCTTGCGAGTCCCCGCAGGCTGCTCAAAGGGAAGATTGCTCATAAGGACCGTCTTGCATTCCTTTGTCAGCAAACGCTTGTAGCACCCTCTGATAATAGACTGGGGCCAGATCGATGGGGCCACCGCATCAAAACCAAACTGGGGAGAGACCCGAGTAGGGTCAACATCTACTGTAAGTCTTTCATACCGTGGCGCGAGCTCACGAATATGCTCTGCAAGGGCAGGAAGAGAACCTCGCAGACACCAACAGAAGAAGTCACGATAGCGTTCGTGGAAATGCGGCCCCTTTTCAAAGAGAAGGTCTTCTGACAAGACCATACCTTTGGAAGGGTATAGCTTTGGAAACCACCGTACATTCTCAACGCGTGTGGCATAGGGTCTGGCGGTAAACTCCTTTCGTTTGTCGCATATCAAACTCCAAGTACACTTGGTGTTGCTTGCTCCAAACCATCTCGCAGCCCTTCCGCTGTTGCGCGCCTCCGTCTCGCCTGGGGGACACCACTTCTCAAGTGGGAGGGGAGTTGGAGCATAAGACGGCCAGCGCTCGAAAACCCACATTGTCAAAAAGCTGATATTGACAAAGGTCAGAACATCAAGGCGGCCACGCGATTCCCTCATCGCCAGAACCAGCTGATCCAGCCTGTAATATAGCGTCCCCAGGACCAAGGGTCCGAGTGCGACTCTCTGGCCAAGAGCGAGCCTCACAGCAAGTGGCAGCACATGGTAGAAGACCCCGTCATGGGGATGACCATCAATCAGATACCTCGACAGCCAAGCACAGAGGAAGGCACAAAGGGTTAAATGATAACCCTTGCCCTCTACATAATTCTCGGCCTCCGGGTTCTCGCTCAAAAGCTTCTTAGTGATGCTGCTGTTCGCATAGTCTCGGAAGAAGTACTGCAACCACTTGTTCCAGGTATTCTTCGCAGACGTATCCACTAGCTGCCAGTTCGGAAGAGGCTTCGTAGTGGTCCACCGAGTAGAGATTTTCTTTACCTCGGCTAGGCACTCCTCCATCTGCGCGTACAAGGCCATTTCAGCAGATGTCCTCAAGTGGCTCAAGGGGTCCACCTCACCCATGGGGGAAAGCTCATACAGCATTTGAACGTCCTCGAGCGTGGGGGCAGCCTCGAACTCAGCAAAATGAAACGTGTGAGTCGCGGGCGAATAACGGGACAGAAGGTCTAGAAGCATGGACTGATCCAACTTCACGGCAGCACCCTTCATAGCACGGATAGCAAAGAAAATGCCGGCTTTATCAAGAATCTCGGCGTGATGATCCAACACGTGGTCGATCCACTCATCCATATAGTCCAATTTCTGGACGAACGCTTGAGTAGAAATCGCAGTATACGGGAAGTGCCCGTTCTCGATCCCCAATCGGACTACATCCTCGGAACCAACCCACTCGAGCAGGGCTGAGTTAACTGGGCGAGTCAACGTCAGCAATTGCTCAGCTGGGACAGGGTCAGGCATCCTCTTCGCCTTCACCCTCGCATGGTAAAAGTCTTTCCCACCCAGAAAGGGGGCTTTACGCCACAGAGCCTGCGGAAGCTCCGGCATCTCTTCGTCTTCCTTGACGGGTCTGGTTACTCTTGTCTTGGCCATTCCTGCGAAAGGGCAAGAAAAAGGGGGGAGAAATACCACACCACACTTCAGTTTGAATTTTGGAATTTGAGATCTATGCAAACCAAAGCAAACAGTTCCGGTGCCAATTTCAGAAATTGGGGAGTTGATATTGTTGAAAGATTAAAACGAAGCGGGTTCAGAGATCAAAAGCCTCTTCACAAATTTCATGGATTTACAGATTCAACGCGATTCAAGGCAAACACTGGTATTTTAAATCAAAAGTAAACGAGGCCAACCTTGTTTCCTTGAAGCTTGCTTGGATATACACAATTGGAGAATACGATTTGCAGTTCTGAACTGGTGATTGATTATCTGGATCTGCTCTCGAAGATCTCCGGGTACCATTCACTTTAAGAGAAAGAAGTAATGCTTTGCAATGATGGGATACAAGGTATTCATCCAGAAGAATGAAGGGTTGCGTCCCTTCAGTAGTCGAATCGCAACCGTCACCGTCGTGTCGCGCAATCACAGGACGGGCTGACGTCACGCCTAAAACCCTAAAGGTCAGACGGCACGACTCTAGGGGTTTTAGGTCATAATGACACGCACGGGGGCTGAACCTACCCGTATTTGAATTAGTGCGTGGCGACGACGCGCATGTTGGTTTCCGCGCATGGAAGCCTATACAGCTATGAGCCTTCACACGCAGAAAGGGGGCTAATGTAGATACTGCTTTATGACATGGCAGATCTAGGCCACGTGGCAACCATCCAGCACACCATATTGTGCTCCACACACACAGGATCACCAGCCGAGCTGATCCATGTGGGGGCTGCGAGACAGAGCCCTCGCATACCACTGCACGGGACTTGTAGGGACTTTGTGGTCTGGAGGCTAGAGTAAGCCCTGTCGCGTGCGAGCCAAGCCCGCGCGCGACCTTTAGTAACTGTTTTGAGAGATTTATGGCACGAGCTCCATAAACCCGGTCAATCCGGTCAAACCCGGTCAACCTCGTAACGGTTCCGGTACTCGCGCACCACGTGCTCTAACGGTTCCTATATACTCGGACGAACGTGCCGTTATGGTTAAGCTAATTAAGCCGCCATTAATGGGCGCACTAACCACACTACAACGGTCATGTTCTCCAGTATATATACATCGTTAACCTTTCCATACAAAGGGGGACACACTGCCATACGCGGAAGCTCTGCCAAACCTCTGTCTCTCTCTCAGACATTGCTACTGACTTACTCTCTCCCTACACACACCCCTATTCTTCCTGTGCGATCCCTGATCCACTACGTACGGTGTACACGGAGGTCTCCCTGCCGGAATCTCTTGTGCACAATAGTCAAAGCTGAAGTCAATAGAGAATGTCCCCGAAATGATACTGGAAGATTCGTTTGACGCATCATAGATCACACCATATCAAATAGCGTGCAATTCCTCCTCTTGGACACGCCGTTCCACTGTGGCGTTCCGGGTGGAGTGAGGTGGGATACGATCCCACACTCTCTAAGATACTCATCAAACTCTTGGCTTAAGTATTCTACTCCATGATCCGATCGTAAAGCCTTAGTACTTTTGCCAAGTTGCTTCTCTACTTCATTCTTTAATTCTTTGAACAATTCAAAGGATTCGGATTTAGCCTTCATAAGGTATACAAATCCATATCTACTGAAGACATCAGTTAACGTAATGATGTAGGTGCAACCACCTCTGGCATGCGTGGGAAACGGCCCACATACATCAGTATGTCTGAGTGCAAGTAACTCACTAGTCCTCTCACCTTTCATATTGAAATGGACTTCGTCATTTATTCCAATAAATAAGAATCACATGTCTCATATGATTCCAAATCAAATGGGTCTAGAAATTCATCCTTATGGAGTCTAGATATGTGTTTCTCGTTTATATGGCCTAAATGACAGTGCAATAGATAAGTAGGATTTAAATCATTAGTTTTATTCCTTCTGGTATTTACGTTATAGACGGAATTATTTAGATCAAGGATGTACAATCCATTAGACAAATGCGCACTACAATAGTGCATACTATCAAAATAAATGGAGCAACACTTGTCCTTCATTGAAATAGAAAAAAACCCTTCTCGTCCAAACAAGAAACGGAAATAGTGTTTTTGCTCATATCACGCACATAATAGCAATTGTCTACGAAGGCAAAGATAGCTCATACACGCCTATAGCTAATGTAGCAACTCTTGCTCCATTCCCGACGCGCAAATCTATCTCCCCTTTAGCCAATCTTACATTTCTTTTCAGATCCTGCACATTTCGACAAATGTGATATCGACAGCCAGTATCCAATACCCAAGATGAAGAAATAGATAGATTGACGTCTATAAAAAAATACCTGGTGGTGGAGGAATCACAATTCCAAGCCTTTTATCCTCCAGATACTTGGGGAAATTCCTCCTCTAGTGACCCGGCTGGCTTCAGTGTAACAATCACCTTTAGCCATGCGCCCACTAGGCTTCAGGGCTTCCTTGGACTTTGCAACTTTCTTGCATTTTCCTTTAGAAGTAGAGGCAACTCCCTCGCCCTTCTCCTTATTCACCATCATAATGGCTTTGCCTTTTCCTTTATTGTTGCTTTGTTCTGCTGTACTTAGCATGTTCAGAAAGTCCGGCAGAGCTTTAGTGATCTCATTCATGTTATAGTTCATGATGAACTGGTTATAAATATCATGCAATGATTGTAAGACAAGATCAGTTGCCAACTCTTGGCCGAGTGGGAACCCTAGCCTCGTGAATTCTCTATGTATCCGATCACTCTGAGTACATGGGGTCCAATAGGGTTCCCTTCCGCGAGATTGCTCTTGAACAATTCCTTGGAAACTTCATACCGCTCATGCCTTGCCTGTTCTTGAAACAACTGTTTCAAGTGTTCGATCATATCGTAGGCTTCCATGTTCTCGTGTTGGTTCTGAAGCTCATAGGTAATGGTACAAAGCATGAGACAAGTCACATCATTAAAATCATCCACATGTTTCTGATGTGCTCTCACGACAGCTAGAACAGACTCATCATGGGGTGGTTCTGGTATAGGATTGTCTAAGACGTACAGTTTCTTTTCCTTCTTCAGGACGATCCTTAAGTTTCTGTACCAGTCAAGGAAATTTGTTCCAGACAACTTGTCCTTCTCAAGGACAGATCGCAGGGATGAAGTTGATGCGTGATTGTTTGCCTTTGGAATTCTAAAAAAAAAAAAGAAATGTGCATTTTAGTATTTTAAACAGTTTAACTTTATTCAACAATGGCTAGATCATTAAATATAGCTCCCACTGTTTTTCTCGGATTAATAGCCCTCACCATTAATGCGGAAAATTTCATATATATTTTGTAGTGAGTCCTAGATCCATATTTGACTTCTTCTTGAGCTTGCTTTGGCAAGTCGCCCAAGAATTGGTTATTTTGGTAGGAACCCTTCCAATTGCATCCCATGCAACTCTTGATTCCAATTAGGTGAATAAGCTCTTATTCATTATCCTTTAGATTACACCTAATTGTCATGCCTCTAGGCTCATCACCAATTGACTTTGCCGAGTTGCGTTCAACCTCTTGCTTCAACAATCACACATTAGTTACTTGTGTCGCCGCAACATACCAAGGTGAATTAAAACGCCATGCTTTGGCAAGCCCGAATTTAATGGACCTTGATCATGAAGATTGTTTAGGCAAGAGAAGGAAAACGCAATATTTCCATTGAGGGATTTAATATTCATTATCTAATTGATTCGTTGATCTCATCAACATGATCAACTTATTTTGATTGGGCAATCCACAATAAACGATCAAACTTGTTTATTATTATCGTGTTAACTTTTCGCTTGTATCATACACAAAAATAAATAAAAAGACATGAATAATAAACATCCACAAATGAAAAATTAACGTGGCATGGATATGGCCCCTAGACTAAGATATTACCAAGCCAGTGATGATATCTATATGCTCTAAAGTGACAAGCTCATCTCCATGTGCTCCACCATAAACGTGCGCCTAGGGTGGGAGTCCTCATCGTCTTTGTGGATTCTTGGTCCTCCGGTCTTCTTCTCCATGCTCTTGGCTATCATCTAGATATTGTAATTCTAGCCTAGCATCTAAAAAAAGAAAGAAATAAAACCTCACATGTTGAAAAGATGATTAGCTCGCAGGTCGTAAAATTAACTAACTATTAAATTAATTTTATCAGCTCGCAGACCGTAAACCAAACCACAAAAAGTAAATATCCACAACGTAGGCCATATCCATCCACCATGCAACAAAGCCCATAATACAGTTAAAACCTTTTTTTAACGCGCTTGTTCAATTTTAGTTTGAAATTAGGCAACCAAGGTCAAAATATTCCAAGGTCCACCATCCACCATGGCCGAACCACCGAATGACCAAGGAAAGGTCTTGGGGCGGTTGTCCGAGCCCCAAGCGCGGCCAGGCTTCACGCTAGGCCGGCCCAACCCGTTGGTCGTGCCCTAGCTTGGGCGGCAAGGCAAGGGGGGGCTGTCCTTATAGAGGCCTAACCTCCCTTATGGAATGTTTTTCAAAACAATTACTTTCCTTGTTTCCCAAGCTTAGTTATTTCCAAGTTTGAAAAATCCCTTTTCCAAACTTGTGCCCAAACTCTAGTTCCTAGATATAAAATTCTTCACATCCTATGTGATCAAATTCACGAATCTTCACATCCCATGTTAAATTAGTTCTTGTTTGTCTTGAGTCAAATTCATTTTTCATCTAATATGCCAATTAATTTCAGTTTTTCGTAATATTAACAATACGGTGTATAGACTGAAAAACTAAAACAAATATGATCATGTTATGCGCTACAACTTGTGGCTCTGATACCACTGTTGGGTTTTGAAGCAGGTTACGCAGCGGAGTAACAAAAAATTAATCCTGCTCAAAACCCTCCAAGGATCACGGGGAAGCCATCATAACATGATAAGGGCATAATAGATGTGTACCTTATATTGGGAGATCACACGAAGAGTAGTGTCTTCGTCTCTATGAGTATCCACACCTTGGATTCTTGATTGGATTCCTTCCCACCGTGCAGTGATAGCAACGGAAGAAGGAGGAAGATCACACAAAATGAGGCAAAGGAGGGTGCGGTCCTTTTTTGGTGGCCGACGGGTGAGGGACGACAATACGGGGCTTTCGTCCTCCTGTTGTTGCTCTCTCTCTCTCTCTTGCTGTGTTATGTTCTCTCAATAATGTCTTGTCTTTTGAGAAATAATAAGCTAGAGTTTCTTTATATAGTAATAACTCTTTATTAACTATATAAATGCCCAAATACTAATATTTTCCTTGGATTAGTCCACTTGCAAATTAGTCCTACTAAGTTTTCTTGTGGTTGCGTTATGATCCTTTTATTAATTAGTCCAACTCATTAATGCCAATATCCAATTGAATCAATCCGGTGTGTGACCCAATAGGTTTCTACTTAGTTGGCAGTAACTATTTACAAACATGGAGCGGTGTCCAGCAACACATCAATGCCACCCAACTAATAGAAATAAGTCAGTGATCCCAACAAACCTTGTCCCCAATGTTCATGTATGGTGTTATCCCTTTGTCTCCATATTCGGATTGGACACGAGACATATTAGTCACACTCGTGTATCCAATCCATAGTTTCTCGATCCTGGGAATATGCTTACGCGAGCAGATAACATCAATATGTCCATACTAATTTATCTGAGTCTAGCCAGACATTCTATAAGAACCATCCCTCGAGTGGCCCATGGATGTTTTCTCCCATTATGTGGGAGGGACAAATCCTCTCTACGTCACTAAGATCTCTAAGCTTGCTTCCTCTCATGCCCGATAACAATCTTTATAGTTATTCGGTTAAGGCGCAATGTTTGATAATATCAAAGAACGATTTTCCACAACTAGAGTATCTAGTGACTTCAAGTCTAAGGATTACAATACCATTAGCACTACGAGAAGTGATTGTGACTTTGACATAATCTAATGTATCCTTCTCGTTGTGGGTCAATCCAGTATGACATTAATCGTAATGCATATCCATGTGTTAGACTTGATATCTCCATATCAATCTACCGACATACTATTCTATAGTTGATCGTCCCGTTAATCAATGTAATGGACTAGGGATATTTAAGATAAACAACACATTGTATCTAAGGACTTCATTATATTAAATATCACAATAAAAAATAAATGAATGTTCTAGCCAAACATTGTTCCTACTAAATATAGATTGCCTCTAGGGAACCTATTCCAGCAAATACTAAGTTGGTACTTTAAAGATAAAGTGGAGCACATTGTGCTCTCCAAGAACTGCTGCATTCCTCTCCCACTCATACCATTTCCCAGAACGAACACGGCCACCATCATGAATCACCTGAAGTCCACAAAAGCATGAATCGTAGAGAAAGGGAGCTTCAATAGCCGCCTAGAACAGTTCTTTTGGACATATGCATAAATCAATCATATGATCGCTGAGGAGGAAGCAAGGCTGGCAGGCAATGTTATTCCCGTCAGCCAGATTGTGACTGTATAGGTGAAGCTGAGCAAGAACCTCTGGTACATTGTCCAGTTTCCACCCAGGGCTGGAGAAGCAAGGCATTTAATGATGGAGGACTATAAGGCAACCTTGATACTAGATAATCCAAAAAACATTCACCTACGCTCAGGGTAATACCTTCATACGGTCCTACAGAAGGGGGTTTCTTCACGGAAGGCAGAAATATGATGGATATGGCAGAGGAAGAGGAGATCAGAAAAGCAGTGGCATACTATAGAGGAAGGACACCAGGGGGAAGGTTGGATGGAGTGAGAGCGTCAAACTTTACCCTGAGTTTTATTCTCGGGAATGCTATGGATGCTGGCACTACAACATTTAGGAGCTACTTCACAGATCTGATTGGCAGGCACAGGCCAAACATTGTCTGCATAACTAAAACCAAAATTTATGGGGACAGGGCCAAATGTATATTTGTCTCTCTTGCCTTTGAGATGTCCGTTGTGGCTGATCCATTCGGATTTGGTTGAGGCTTTTGGATACATTTGGATCCAAGTGAGGCGCATGTGGATGTCATTGTTGTGTCTCGGCAGGAGATCCATGCCTTAGTCAAGGTTTGATGTTCTCGAAGCTAATAGTTTTATAATATTTGCAATCACATGTCTTAGCACACACACACACATATATATGTAGATTATTCTTTAGGTTTTCGATGTGTGAAACTCCTAATCACTAGTTATGAATGAATGTGTGTTTCCATGAGTGGAGGCTGCTAGGAACTAATCTAGCCACATGTGAAGCTGCAGAATGGAAACAGGTCTGCCAACAAAGCTCTTTTTGCGTCGCTCCTCTATCTTCGCTTCCATTTTTTGTGTTGAATCCCTTTTAGAATCTTGTTTTTAAATTAAAGGCTGAACAACGGCTTTTGAACCTCCTCCCATGGTTTGAGGTGGGGGATGTCTTTGGGAACTTTTTAGCCTGCAACTCTTCAAATGACAATTCATAGTAGAACTTCTATGTTCCCTCACTGGTTTTCCCAATTCCGATTCCTTTTAAAAGACTTTTCATCAATCATTCTAAAACCATTAGTAATTATATCTACCATGTCAACAATATCTAGATGTTGAAAGAAAAGTGAGCGGAGGTTTGTGTAGGGTAAAGGATGTTGCCTTTGCTTGGTGCAAGAGTAAAGCATGTGCTCCGTCACAATGCTTTGCAAATGAATTTCATAACCATGCATAGTCAGATACATAAAATACAATACCTTATCAGACAGAAACTCTTTGAATTTTTCATAGGTACTACAAACCTCATCAGAATGGTTAACAAAATCTTGGCAGAGTGAGTGAAATGTTTTGAGGTAGTAGCTACATTGGGAAAAAATAATTCTTCCTTAGCCAACTTTAAAGCATCAACCTTGCTAGGGTGATTGTCTTTATTTCACCTCTTTGTACAACCCAAGACATTAGAAAACTCACCATGTTCTAATTCCATCTCCTTATCAGCCACCTTAGAAGAGATAGCTAAACCCAAGGTATTGATTTATTTCATATTCAAATAGAACAGTCTGGTAAGCCTAGGTTATGCAACCTTTGTGGGGTTAAGGATTTTCTAGAGAGAACTTTGTTTCAATCTCTTTATGCATTCTAGATTCATACCATTCAACATGCTAGTACTGATCATGCTAAATAAGCAATAGGAGTAGAAGCAAAACCATCTAACCAATTCCCTCTTGCAGAATGACTGATAAACCACTTGCTAGAAAGAGTTTTCTTACTAGAAGCAGATTTCTTTCCAGAGTAGATCTGAAGTTCCTTCCCTATTTCCTTCTCTGATTCCTGAATCTCCTTCCCAGTGACCTTCTCTTTCCCTTTATCTGTTTTGTGGGGCTTCTTCTATACCTTCTTTGGGCTACCAATTAGAACACCTTTCTGTTTCTCAGAAACATCTGTTGGATATGACCTTTTCTTGCTCGAAGTAGTATTCTAATCCACACTTATCTTTCTTGCTTTTCTTATTCGTAGGAGGAGAGGTTGGCCTTGGTGCACTAGGAGTCCTGGAACTGGATCCATTACTAATTCCTTGAACTTCTTCATTTTCATCTTTTCTCTTCTTCCTAGAGATTTTCTTTGAGCCTCCGTCCATCTTGATTCTATCAGAGGTTCTTCGTGATTCCATTAGGGATTGGGGGTTTAAAAGATAGGGGAGGAGTGATAGAAACGAGAGAGAGAGAGAGAGAGAGAGAGAGAGAGAGAGAGAGAGAGAGAGAGAAAAGATAAGTACTGCAGTGTTTGAGTTTGAAAAGCAAACTGAATATTCCAAAATATTAAGGAAGGTTTGTGTCAAATTCAAATTATGTGTAACGTGTGGAAGGAAATAATATAATACTTATTTGAAAAATATTTGTTTTATAAGGTTAGAACAATGTTAAGAAATTATCTACAGAGATAACAACCAGCATTGGTGATCCATTCATTGACTATATAGTATACAGATTTATTTTCAAAGCTTTGAAAAGGATTTCAAGGCCTTGAAAAACTTTAATACTATGGATAGAATTGTCAAGGCTTTGAAAATCTTTTCAAGCGGCTTTCCAAAACATTGAGACACATATATGAAACATACATGTTTCTCCCCCTCAACCAATGCTACCTTGTTCAACATGCCCAGTTCTAATCTCATGGCTGTGAATCTATCCTCTGGCAAGGGTTTAGTGAAGATGTCTGCATATTGCAAGTTAGTAGGCACAAAAAATATAGAGAGATCACACTTCTCTGCATGATATCTGATGAAGTGGTGTCTAACATCTATGTGTTTAGTCCATGAGTGCTGAACTAGATTCTTTGTAATTGAGATAGCACTAGTGTTGCCACATTTGATTGGAATATCTCGGAAACCAAACCCCAAATCTCTCATATGTTGAGCTATCTATAGCACATGTGAGCAACATGCTCCAGCTATGTATTCGGCTTCTGTTGTTGATAATGATATTTAATTTTTCTTCTTAGAATGCCAGTTTATCAGGGATGGTACAAGGAACTGGCAACACCCCGAAGTGATTTTTCTATCAAATTTTGTATCCTACAAAATCAGCATCTGAATAGCCACGCAAAGAGAAATTATACTGTTTTGGATACCAAATCCATGAGTCTTTGGTACCATTGAGATATCTAATGATTCTTTTGATAGAAACTAAGTGTGATTCTTTAGGATCGACTTGGAATCTAGCACACATACAAACACTAAACATGTTTTTTGGTAGTAAGATAGAGTATTGAACCAATCATACCCTTAAATTCTTTCTGGTTCACACTCTTACCATTTTGATCCATGTATAAGGATAGTGTGGAACTCATTGGTAGTTTTGACAACCTTGGATTGAGACATCTTATACTTTTTCAAAAAATCCTTGGTGTACTTATTCTGGTGCGGAAAAAAACCTTTATTCATCCGATTTACATGAAGTCCAAGAAAGAAATTTAACTCTCCCATCAAGCTCATCTCAAATTCCCTGCTCATAAGACTAGATAAATTATTAGAAAGAGAATCATTAGTAGCACCAAATAGATATCATCATCATGTACTTGTACTAATAGAATGTCTTTCTCATGAGTCTTTATAAAAAATAGTTTTGTCAACTAAGCCTCTTTTGAAACCATTTTCAAGTAGAAATGTTTAAAATCTTTCATACCCAGATCTTGCAGCCTGTTTTAAACCATAAAGAGCTTTGTCAAGCTTATAGACATGATTTGGAAACTCATCATTTTCAACACCATTAGGTTGAGCAACATAAACTTATTATTGCAAATAACCATTTAGAAAAGCACATTTAACATCCATTTGATAAAGTTTGATGTTCTTATGTGATGCATATGCAAGTAACATTCTAATTGCTTCCAACGTGACTACAAGAGAAAAAGTCTCCTCATATTCTATATCTTCTTCCTGGTTGTAGCCTTGAGCTACCAGTCTTGCTTTATTTATGATAATCTTACCATTTTCTTATAGCTTTTTTCTGAATACCCACCTCTTTCCAATCACATACTGATCTTTGGAAGGTGGAACTAGATTCCAAACCTTCTTCCTCTCAAATTTATTGAGCTCACTTTACATTGAAATGATCCAGTCTGCTTCTCGAAATGCTTCTCTCACATTCGTAGGCTCTATAAGAGATACAAAAGCATTAAAAGAACACAATTTCTTTAACAGAGATATCGTTTGTGTACCAGTAGATGGATCAGAAATTATGTTTACTGCTAGATGAGATGACATATATCTTAACTTCTTTTTAGGTGTCTAGGGTTCTGGTTCTTCAGGAATATTTTCAAGGCCTTGATACCATGATGATGTGGCTTGACAACTCTATGTTTCTTGAGATCCTATTTCAAGAATTTGAAACCCATTTACAAGTCTTTAAAAATTTCTTTTGTTTTCATGCAAGTTATTCTTGAAACCATTTCATCTTCTGACTCATGCTTGTTCATAATCAAGTATGCAAAACCATCACTCAAAGAACAATCATAGCCTTCATCAAAAATAACATGTATACATTCCTCAACAAGCTTTGTTCTTTTATTGTAAACCCTATATGGTTTGCTAGTCAAGGAATAACCTAGAAAAATACCTTCATCACATCTGGTATCAAACTTGCCAAGATTATCCTTACCATTGTTGTGAACAAAACAAGTACAGCCAAAATATTTGAAGTAAGAGATATTTAGATTTTTCACTTTGAAAAGTTCATTAGGAGACTTCTTCAAAATAGGCCTAATCAGGTACATATTCAAAATATAGTTTGTAGTGTTTACAGCCTCTGCGCAAAAGGACTTTGGCAACTTCTTCTCCATAAGCATTGTCCTAGACATGTCCTCAAGTATCAAGTTCATCCTTTTAGCTACACCATTCTGTTAAGGAGTTCTAGGAGAAGAAAATTTGTGAGAGATACCTAACTTCTCACAAAATAAATTAAACTCTAGGTTATCAAATTCTCTGTCATGTTCACCCTTATTGAAGCAATAGGCAGTTTTTTCAAAGTTTGAAGCTCTTTGAAAAGCTTTGAAAATTCAGACAGAGCATCAGACTTATCTCTAAGAAACATTAACCAAGTAAATATAGAGAAATCATCGACAATAACCAGCATGTACCTCTTACCCTTTGGAGTTGGAACTCTCGTAGGACCACATAAATTGATATACAGTAATTAAATGGGTCTATTTTTACTTACAAAGTTATTGGGCTTGAAAGAGCTTCTTGTCTGTTTACCTTGAGCACATGCCTTGCATACCTCTTCATCCTTGAACTTGATGGAAGGCAGACCTCTGACTTTGTCTTTGGAAGCCAATTTTTTCATTTTATGCAAGCTGATGTGTCCAAGCTTTCTGTGCCAAAGCTTTTAATCCTCTTTCAAGGCCCGAGACACTTCAGACTTTCTCCTGTAACTTTGTTCGTATTCAAAGAATAAACATTGTTTGACCTTGAAGCAGTGAGTATGAAATTACCTGATTTCTCTTCCTGCACCAAACATTTCTCCTTGTCAAAACAGACATTATTACTTTTATCACACAGTTGAGATACACTAAGCAGATTAAAGTTTAAACCATCTACAAGATAAACATTTAGATAGAATCTGTAGAACCGTTACCAACTTTACCAATTCATATTTTGTTTCACTTGCCTTTCGAAAGTTCGTAATGCAACTAACTAAACAGGATGTAATACTCTATAAGGTGGGTTAAATAGAGTATGGAAACGTTTTCTCAATAACTAGCCTTTTGAAACTTTAAGCAAATGTGAAGTTGAAATCTTAAAGCGTTGGAAAAGATTTGAGAAGCTAGAGATCCAACTCCAGTAACAGAAGCTTCAAAGCTTAAAGATTGGAAATTCTCCAAAGCTTTGGAGCTAATTGATTTGTACAGAATACTAACAATAATGAAAAGCAACAAGATAAAGCACAAGAACACAAGGATTTTTACAGAGTTCTGTCACAATTGGACCTCGTCTCTGCGTGAGGGATCTGATCCCTAAAGGATCAACACACTTCTTATTAATCACCCAGATTTAGCCTAATATCTCAAGCCTAAGTGAGCTACCTTACACTTATACAGCTTGTGGTTCCCAACATGTCTAGTACAAGCTAGAACTTGTTAAAACAATAAGAACCTCTTGTTTTTCACTTGAAAAAATAAACTTATAAGTTTGTTAGGTTTAAGAAATCAAAATGATAATACAGATTAATTACATGTTGAAGAACACAGAAAATATTAAGCAGTAAAGCTTGGAAGTGTTCTTCAGCTTTCTAGATGATTGATCTTCTACTCCTGCAATGTTGAAACCTTGATTGATTGAAGAGATGTTTGTATGATTTCCCACGATTGTAAAACACTCTTCTCTTCAGTGTTGATAAGCCTCTCTCAATGTTTTTTTCCTTTGAATTTCAAACTCCAGCTCCCCTGAGATTTTAAGAACTAAATTCCTACAAATTCTCTCCTTTGATATGCTACTTTCAACAGCTATGTTTCGATAGATATCAAGTTTTTTATGGACGTTTCGGCGAACAAAAAACCTGCAAACACTCAGCAACAAAGATCAAAAAACATCTAGACAAATAGCAACATAATTGATCTACAAAATACAGATAGTTCACTTTAGAACCCTAACTATTTTCAGTATCAAAATTCACATGTATTAATATAACTGTAGAACAATATAAATAACATGATAAAGAAGTAAGAATAACTCTTTATCCAATTCAGAATCCATCTAAGTCTTCCTGCATACACAGATCTGTTACTTAGCAGTATATAGACATAAGAAAATGTCAAAGCTTTGGAGCTTTGACTGCTAGTTCACAAGTGTTAGCTTGAAACTGAATCCTGCAATCTGTGAGACTTATATAATCCAAACGAAGATACAATATTATTTGTAAGAGATATTTGTGAATGATAAACTCATCCCCTAATCCAATATCTGAGCCTGCAAACACAAGAATGTTAGGAACAGTATATATATAGGAACACTATAGTAACTCAAAGCTTTCAAGCTTTGAAACTAAGTGTCTCTGATCTTCTCGCTTTCTTCATCAAGGCACAAAATCCCCCTGAGTTTCAATCTCAACAGCTTTGAACTATCAATATCCCCCTTTATGAAAGACAAAACAACTATTATTCCTTTACAAGATTTCCTGCAACTCAAAGTCATCATTAAAATTTAACTGGATAAAATCATATCACATACATCAGAACAAACACAGCACGGATATATCCAAAACGACTGATAGCATAAAACCACCAACCAACATCCTACAGTATCCAAATATTAGAAAAAATTCAGTAACCAAACAGATAAAACCTAAACATATAAAACCTAATAGATAAGAAAATACTTATACCCCTTTTTTACTTTCATCAAAGAAGTAGAAGAATTGTAGGATCATGTTCGGAAGTTTTAAAATAAAACAAAACAAAAGACTTTGGGACTTAGAAAGAAAGAAAGAAAGAAAGAAAGATAGAAAGAAAGAAAGAAAGAAAGAAAGAAAGAAAGAAAGAAAGAAAGAAAGAAAGAAAGAAAGAAAGAAAGAAAGAAAGAAAGAAAGAAAGAAAGAAAGGCTTCAAGGCATTGAAGTTCCAGGTCCAGCACTTTTCTTGGTAGTCCTCTTCCCACTTTCAGCTTTGCCCTTGCCTTGTCCTCAGTGTTCACATGTTCTTCCTCAGAAGCTTCATCATCTGACTCTTCTGCAGTCTCAGATTCCACATCAGCAACCACCTCAGCAATAACTTCCTCAACTGTAGCAGTATTCTTCTCAATTTCTACTTCAGCAGTCTCCTCACCACCAGCTTCCTCATGAGACTGTTCAAATAAATCCTTTGGAGCAAGAACTATTGGAACCTTCTTCTTCTGTTTCTTCATCAATTCTCCAAGAATCTCACCAGAATCAATGCTGTTACATTTTCTTTTAGCAGATGGTATGTTCTCCTATTCCAAACCCTTGATGATAACATTTAGATTTGAATCTACCTAGCCTTTGATCTTCACAAAGTCAGTAGACAAATCAAACAGTCCTTGTTCAAGATCCACAATACCATCCTCCAAGACTTCAACTGTGTCAAGAAACTGAGAAAAATCTAAGTTACCTTGTGATGGTGTAGCTGCTCTAGGTTTTATATAATCCATCTCCTTCAATTATTTTGCAGTTAACTCGGTGTAGAACTTCCACTTCTTCCCTTTCACAGTTTGAATCACACCAATCCTTTGAAGTGAAGCTTCATCAACTAACCCAAAACTATTGGTGATCTTCTTTTCATCCTTCATATATACTCCAAAGTGTTTAAAGAACAATTTCAACATATTTGCATAAGTCAAAGAATGATTCCTAGTTCTAGTACCACAATACACCAAATGCTCCATGATTACAGTAGTCAAATAATCGCAAACCCTTGAAAAATCAAGTATATTATTTTTTGCTCCCTGGGAACTCTCTCCTATCTGGATGCTCATGTAACTCGTACTTCCTATGCACTCCCAATACTTTGGAAAACACTTTGTGATCCAACCTTATGTCCACACCAGCCACCTTAGAAGTAAGAATAAAACTATCACTCTCATCCATCTCTTGTACCATATTGAAATAGAACAATCTAGTTAGCCTAGGATAAGCCTCAGAAGGTGGACTCAACATTTTTCCAACAGAAGAATTTCTTAACTTCCTAATGTAGTCTATGTCCAATTTCTCTAATAGTTCATCACTTGTGAGAGAACAAAAGGCTACCTTAGAAGATGCATAACCATCCATCCAAACAACTTTAATCTCAGGGTTTATAAACCAAGACTCAGGTAGAAGATTCTTACCATATCTAGTGTCTTTCTTGGTTTTCATGGAACTATACATAACCCTCTTCTTCTATGTTGATGGATCAGTCTACTTATCCCCTTGATTATTTTATTTGGGAGATGGAGCACTCTTCTTCTGATCTTCCTTCTCCTCTGCAGTAACCTCGTTCTTCTTCCCTGCAGTACTCCCCTGCTCCTTAGCTTTCACCACTTCCTTTGTTCCATACTCAGATTCAGACCTAACTTCAAAAACCTCTTCTTGAACTTCATTTCCCTTCTTGATCATCTTTGAAGGTGAAGAAGTCTCTTGAATTCTGGATGTTTCATCTGAATCTAATCTATGAACGGTGATCTTTCTGTTAGCCTTTCTCTTTATCCTCTTAGAAGAATTTGTTCTTGCTTCTTGATTCTCTCTGGTTTCAGAGAGTTGAGAAAGAAATTGAGAGGGCCATAGAGATGGAGAGAAAGAGATTAAGAATGAGAGAAATAAGCCCTCAAGTTGGCTTAAGCAGATAGAAGAGCTTGATTGAAAGAAGGATTGCATGCAAATCAAATTTTGAAAGATTTTCTTGAGATATTTTGGGATATTTTGACCAAATCCTCTGAACATATAAAATATTTTATAACTATCTAAAAAGATATAACATAATATTTTGTGATATAATTTTTAAATACAAATACACAGCATATAACTCACAGCTCTAAAACAATGGCCCAATGCTTTGAGAAATTTCAAAGTTTTGAAGCAACTTTCAAGGCTTAAGAAAGTATAATATCAAGGCTTTGAGATTTTCACACATAACACAAGTAAGAACTAATACTCCCCCTAAACCAATTCATCATTGTTTGACATACCCAATTCAAGCCTTAGGGATGCAAACCTCTCATCTGGCAAAGGTTCAGTAAAAATATCAGCTATCTACATAGCAGTTGAAATAAAAGTTAAAGATACATCACCTTTCTCAGCATGATCTATAATAAAATGATGTCTCACATATATATGCTTAGTCCTTGAGTGCTGGACTGGATTCTTTGATATCTAAATGGCACTAGTATTATCACAGTTGATAGGAACATTTCTGAATTCATATCCAAGATCTCTTAATTATTGATCAATCCATAGTACTTGTGAGCAACAAGCACCAGCTGCAATGTATTCAGCTTCTGCAGTTGACAAGGCTACTGAGTTTTGCTTCTTTGAATGCCAACTAATCAGTGATGAGCCGAGGATTTGGCAACATCATGAAGTACTTTTCCTATCCACTTTATAACCTGCAAAGTCTACATCTGAATAACCACTCAACATAAAATTAGTTCTTCTTGGTTACCAAATCCCCAAGTCTTTGGTTCCATTCGAATATCAGAAGATCCTTTTAACAACAATCAAATCTCTTTCCGTAGGATCTGCTTGAAAACTTGCACACATACATCCGATAAACATAATATCAGGTATACTAGCAGTTAGATACAGAAGTGAACCAATCATACCTATGTACTCCATTTGATTCACACTCTTACCGCTTGTATCCTTTTCTAAAGATAAAGATGAACTTATAGGATTCTTTGCTACCTTGGACTGAAACATGTTGTTCTTGTTTAAAAAGTCCTTGGTATACTTCCCTTGATTTAAAAATATTCCTTTCTTCATTTGATGAACTTGAAGTCTCAGAAAGAAATTAAGTTCTCCCATTAAGCACATTTCAAACTCCCTGCGCATTAGACTCGAAAACTCTTTTGAAAGAGCGTCATTAGTAGAACCAAAGAGTATATCATTAACATAAATCTGTACTACTAACAAATCATTTTCTTGATTTTTAATAAAAATATTCCTTTCTTCATTTTTTTTTCAATCAATCTTCTCTTAAAACTATTGTCAAGTAAAACTTTGAGTGTCTTTCATACCAAGCCCCAGGAGCTTGCTTAAGTCCGTAAAGAGCTTTGTCTAATTTGTAAACATGATCAGAGAAATTGTCATTTGGTTGAGAAACATACACTTCTTATTGTAAATAATTACTTAGAAAAGCACATTTAACATTCATTTGAAAAAAAAAATTATGAGTTTATGGGATGCAAATGCAAGAAGTATTCTGATAGCTTCTAACCTGGAAACAGGAGCAAATGTCTCCTCATAATCAATTCCTTCCTCTTGATTATACCCCTGTGCCACAATCTAGCTTTGTTTCTAACAACCTTACCATTTTCATCAAGTTTGTTTCTGAACACCCATCTGGTTCCAATCACTGATTGTGTCTTTGGCTGAGGAACCAAGTTCCATACCTTGTTCCTTTCGAACTCATTCAACTCACTCTGCATTGAAATCATCCAATCTCCATCTTCTAATGCCTCCTTTGCATTTTAAGGCTCAATGAGTGACACAAAGGCACTAAAAGCACACAGATTTTTTAGCTGGCCTCTTGTCTGTGTTCCAGTTGTTGGATCTGAGATGATGTTATCTGCAGGATGATCTGATAAGTACTTGAACTTCTTCCTTGATGTCCAGGTGTATGGTCCTTCAAGGCTTTGAGAACTTGATACAGTAGTAGGACCAACTTGTGTTCTGTCAACCTCAGTCTCAAGACTTTGATATTTTGACTCAACAGGAAGTTTAAGGCCTTGAGATTATTCTACTGTTCAAGATGTTAGTTTTTCTTCTTTTCTCTTTCTCATAATCATCATCTTCCTCATACTTATTCAAGATGGGATCTGCAAAACTTCCACTCAAAGAATCATCAGTACTTTTATCAAAATTCACATGAATGCTCTCCTCTACAATCTTAGTTCTCTTCTTGAAAACTCTATATGTTTTGCTAGTTTGAGAATAACCAAGAAATACACATGCATCACTTCTAGCATCAATTTACCAAGATTACCCTTGCCATTATTATGCACATAACAAGTACAGCCAAAAGGCTGAAAATAAGAAACACTTGGCTTTCTATCTTTAAACATTCACAAGGAGTTTAATTCAAAATAGGTATAATGAAACATATATTCAGCACATAATTGGCAGTGTTAACAGCTTCTGCACACATCTATTTTGGGAAATTACTTTCAAGTAGCATGGTTCTAGACATATCTTCAAGTGTCCTATTTTTCCTCTCAACTACTCCATTCTACTGAGGAGTTCTAGGTGCAGAAAATTTGTGTGAGATGAAATGTTTTGCGCAAAATAAATCAAAATCAAGTTTATCAAACTAAGATCACTTCTAATTGATGCAACAGGTAAGTTTTTCAGAGTTTGTAGCTCCTTATAAAGCTTTGAGAATTCAGATAATGCTTCAGACCTGCCTCTAATGAACATAACCCATGTAAATCTAGAGTAATCATCTACCGCCAACAAGCATATATCTCTTACCTTTGGGTATCTGAACCCACATAAGACCACACAAGTCCATATGCATCAATTCTAAGGGTTAGAGGTACTTACAAAATTCTTTAACTTGAATGAGATTTTGGTCTATTTACCTTGGGTACATGCCTTGAAAACCTAATCATGTTTGAATTTCATGTTTGGTAGTCCTCTTACTAATTCTTTTGAGATGAGCTTGTTCATTGTATGCATGCTAATTTGCCAAAGATTTCTATGCCAAAGATTTGAGTCTACATTCAAAGCTTTGAGACACTTCAGACTTTCACCTGCAACTTTGTTAGTACAATAAACATAAACATTGTGTCACCTAGGAGCAGAGATTATGCAATTTCCAGATTTCTCATCTTGCGCTACGCATTTCTCTTTGTCAAAAAACACTTTGTTATCTCTAACACATAAGTGAGATATACTAAGAAGATTATACATTAAACCCTCAACCAAGTAAACATCATAAATTGAACTTGCAGAATCATTACCAATACTTCCAATACCAAGTGTGATTCTTCATCCTGAATATTCCTTGAGTTATGTACACAGAGACGTATTTTCACTCATATGATAGGGGAAACCACTATCCAGAAACCATTTCTGATCCTTCAAATCTTTGGTGACAGCATGCAAAATTCAATCAATGCCCAGGCTATTAAACCAAGTGTAGAATTTGGATTCATAATCAGAATCAACCATGTTGGAATCATACTTGAACAACTAAAGTTCTAATTTTGTGAGGTTTAAGAAATAAGATTGATAATACATATTCAGTACAGATTGAAGAACACGGAAAAGATTAAGCAGTAAAGCTCGTAAGTGTTCTTCAGCTTTCTGGATGATTGATTTTCTTCTATTGCAATTTTGAAAGCTTGATTGATTGAGGATATGTTTGTTTCCCATGATTGTAAAACACTCTTCTCTTAACTGTTGATCAGCCTCTCACAATGTCTGTCCCTTTGAATTTCAAACTACAGCTTTTTATCAACAATCAGCAACAACTTGAGAGATTTTAGGAACTGAATTCCTACAAATCCTCTCCCCTGATATGCTTCTTTCAACAACTATGTTTTGATAGCTATCAAGTTTAATTATGGACGATCAACAAATGTGCACACACTCAGCAACAAACATCAAACAACATCTGGACAAAATTGCAACAGAATTAATCTGCAAAATACATACAGTTCACTTTAGAACCCTGTCTATTTTGCCTTAGATAAAATTCAATGTCTATATGCACATGTATTAATATAACTATAGAACAATATAAATCACATGATAAAGAAGTTAGAATAACTCTTTAGCCAGTTCAAAATCCATCTAAGTCTCCATGCATACACAGGTTAGTTAAGTATACTTAGAAGTATATTGACATAAGCAAAATCACAAAGCTTTGGAGGTTTTTCTAGTTCAAAAGTGTTAGCTTGAAACTGAATCCTGCAATCTGTGAGACTTATATAATCCGAACAAAGATAAAATAAAATTTTTTAGAGACATTAGTGAATGATAAACTCATCCCCTGATCCAATATATAATCCAGCGAACACAAGTATGCTAGGCACAGTATAAATATAGAAACACTACAGTATCTCAAAGATTTGAAGCTTTGAAACTAAGTGTCTCTAATCTTCTGGTTTCATCATCAAGGCACAAACTCCCCCCGAGTTTCAAACTCAAGAGCTTTGAACTCTCACCTTTGTCACCAAGTGTGATTGTTCCTCCTGACTGTTCTTTCATTTCAGTGAACAAAGAACTCCTGCCACTCATGTGTCTGGATAAACCACTATCCATAATCCACTTCTGTTCTTTCCTCTTGGTGACAAACTACAACCACCATTCACTGCCTTTCCCAGCTGTTAGACCAAGTGTGAAATTTTGATTCATATTCAGGATCAACCATGTTAGGTGTTCTAACCCATTTAGGAACCCAAATCTATCTCACTTTTCCCTTCAGTTGGAATGGAAAAGTGTTCCTCATAATGTGAGGTTGTCTTCTTATAAAGGGAAAAGTCATCTTAATATGATCAATTTTTCCACTTTAATGGCACTTTAGAGAATGTCTACTGCCTACTTTTACAAAGTTGGTACTGTTCTTTCTTGGAAACTTTGGATTATATCCAATACTAGTTTTGTGAACCAAAAGTAAACTTCCTCCAAGAATCAAGTTGAGATTGTGTTTTGAGCCAGCAATCAAATTCGTAGCTTTCTTAAAGTCTTGAATTTTCTCAGTCAAAAACATATTTTGTTCCTCCAATTCATCATGCTGATGTCTCAAAGCAACAAGGTTTTCACTCAATAAATAGTTCTCTGTTAAAACCTCTTTGACTTGATTTTTCAAGGACTAGAAATTGATTTCCAAGGCTTTGAAATCTCTATCAATCTTTTCCTGAGAAATTTCTATATTCTTATTCTGGAAAACTAGTTGCAAATACTTGATTTCATTTAAGTAGTCTTCTTCATTCAGAAGCATTGTTTTCAAAATCTCAGAAACTACATTTGAAAGTATAGACATTACGCTGTTTACCATTACGTCAATGTTCTTTTTTGAGTCTTCATCATGCTTGGCCATCACACATAGGTTGGCTTAATCGTCTTCAGAATCTGATTTACTTGAAGAATCAAAGTCACTCCATGAAGTTACCATAGCCTTTTTCCTTCTGTCATAGTCCGTCTTTTGAAAGTGCATGATTTTCTTGTGAGGAAACTCTCTAATTAAGTGTCCTACATCACCACACTCAAAGAAAATCATTACATTAGATTTATTTCCATGAGAAGAGGACTAAACTTTGTATTCCTTGTACTTAAAGATCTGAATTTGTCTCTGCTGAAGTCTTTATTTCCAAAGTTCTTTTTCATTTTGGGAATCCTTTTCAAGTCTTTGGAAAAGAAAGAAAAAAGGATCTTCTTCATCATCTTCTTATTTTTTCAAGGATTTGAGGTTGTTCCTTCTCTTTAGCCTTGAGTTCCAGATTTTTGACACTCTCTGGTAATTTCCATTAGCTTCACTCATGGAGATCTCATGTGTGAGTAGCTTTCCCTGTAAATCATCTAGTTCGAGGATAGATCTTGAGCTTCTTCAATGGTTGTGGTCTTTATTTCCCATTTGGCTTTGGGAAGGCTTCTCAAGATCTTTCTTGCTTTCTATTCTTTGGAAATGATTTCCCCCAAGGGCTCCAAATTGTTGACAATGTCAGTAAACCACTTGAACATATCTCTGATGGATTCATCTCCATTCATTTGAGACTGTTCATACTTTCTATGGAATAAGTTGATCTTGATTTGCTTCACTTGGATGGTTCCTTCAAAAGTCACCACCAGTTTGTCCCATATCTACTTAGTAGTCTTGCATGTGGATATCCTGTTGAACTCATCTGCATTCAAAGCACAATATAAGAGATTCATAGCTCTGTAATTCTTAGAAAGATTTTCTAATCCAGAAGTAGAGCGAGAGCTTTCAGGTTTGGGAGTTCTAATCCCATCCTTTTTGTGTAAAACATGTGAGGACCATTCTGGATAATGGACCAACGTTCAATGTCCTAATTAATGAAAAACATTTTCATTAAGGCTTTACAGTGTACAAAATTGCTCCACATAACAAAAGAGGCCTTTTAGCAGCTCTTCCATGTGAGAAACCACCATCACCTACAATACTCATAATCACAAGATTTTTAGATCTGTACAGTGATACAGGCTCTGATACCAGTTGAAGGTTGTATGTAGGTATGCAAATACGGGATCAAATACTCAGGAAGGGAGGGTGTTGAATAGAGTATAGAAAATTTTGCCAAAAGTGTGGTTTTGAAACAATGTGTGAAGAGCTAGAAGAATTTCAAGGCCTTGAACTCAGTTTCAAGCCTTTGAAATCAAAACAGTCAGAGAAAAAGTAATTGATAGTTTTCAAGGCCTTGAAAAGGCAAGGAACACAATGATTTGTTACGGAGCTCGGTCCCAAGTGACCTACTCTCTTCCTCAGGGATCTAACCCCTCTTGAATTCAACAACTTCTTATTAATCAAAACCTAAGCCCTCGATCTCAAGCCAAGAGAATTGCCTTACTCTTGTTATAGCTTGTGTTTCAATCTAACCAATGTATTACCTTCTCAAGCTAACAGATACAATAAAAACCCCTCGTTGTTCCTCCTGAACAACACAGCGAGATCACGTGATAAAGAAATACAACAAGATGATACACAAATAATTCTCAGATGAATAACACTATAACATAGTGAAGCAGTTAGCTTGAAGTGTTCTTATGGAGCTTAGATTGGATGATTTTATCTTCCTCAGTGATGCTTTTCAATCATTGAGAATCGTTTGAATCTCTGTAACACTTTGTGCTTCGTTATTTCTCTCAAATGTCTTGTTGTAGTTGTTATCCTGCTGATTTCAATTGCAGAATATATAGCAACCTTCAAAAAGAAATTCCTAAAAATATGCAGCATATCTTTGACTCTCTACAGGTTGATTCCAACAGCTAGTTTCTTGCTTTTCTTACTTGATTTTGATCTGATCTTTCATCTGCTAGCTAAAAGAATGTCCAAACAACCTTCCTTAACAATAGCACTGAATCTACAGACGTTGATAGTCACTTATGCATCTCTACAAATAAGGAAACTTACTAAATCTGAATACACATAATTAGTCAACAGTTCCTGCTAAATAACTTAGGAAAATAATGAGATCAAGGCATGCTAAATCACATAATTAATTATTATTTCATCATCTAATATAGTATGATCAAGTGAAGGGGTTTAGAGAAGCATAGGAGTAATAACTCCCCCTCAGTTCATGCTCTTTATTTCAAGGACTTGAAACCAGTTTCAAGCCTTTGAAACAAACAGTAAACTTACTGAGGCTCAGATCAGTACTCATTAAAACCTTCATATAATAGATCGTTGATCACAGGTTGCAAATGGATTTTTCCTTGCCATGCATATCACACTACTCTATCGGCTACAACGAGTGAATTCGATAGATCCATATCATCACGGCCTCTTCAATGTGCATGAAGAGGCTCAGATCTGTAATCATGAAAACCACATAAGAGATCGATGATAACAGGTTAAAAAGAGATTTTTCCTTTTCATGCATATCACACTCGATCGATTTAAAGAATGAATTCGAACGATTCATATCATCACGGCCTCTTACAGTGAGCAAGCAGTGAGCATAAAGGACATCGTAATATCATGAAGAGTCCCAAATAAGTACTCATGAAAACCAAATATATAAGAGATGAAGATGGCAGGCTGCAAATAGCTATACTGAAATATACTAACTGAGCAAGCAGTCAATGCATTGAACCATAACAAACTTGAACTATATTGAAATAACATATATTGCTCATTCCTCCGTTCACACTCTATAGTCTGCGAGTAGCTGCGAAGACCACTTTGACCTGGACTGGTTGCACATTTGCATCATTTTGAAAATATTATCAGAGGGTCAAAGTGACCCTCGCAACTACACGTATGAAAAGAGGTTTAACGGAGGAATTAACAAATATCACAATCAGGTTCTAACAATGTAATATTTGTGACAATCTATCAAACAATTAACTAGCATCACATACTTTTCAAATCAATGACCCAGTAGTAATTAACCTCCACCAATCTTGAAACCAACAGTTATTTCTAAGACAACGCACCTCATTGAAATTATAATCATGAAATATGGAGCAACTACAAACAACAATGATCCATTTATGATATCTGTTATAGTTCATTAATATGCATCATTCATAACTTCCCAAGCGGTCGAAGCAATAAGGAAAAACATAGACTTGAAGTGTATGCACAAAGGTTTGCAACATTTTTCAAACATTAATACCATTCACACCTAATTCAAATCTTTCATCATCTATAGTATACGAGTACTTGTGAAGGACACTTTGACCTGGTTTGGATGCACAAAGGTTAGCAACATTTTGCCAACATTACCAGCGGGTCAAAATTTCCTTCACAAGCACACCTAGAAAAAAGGTTCAAAGGAGCAAATAACAATAATGGGATAGGAGGAACCAGCAGAGGCCCCAACAGATAAAAAACTCAAACAGGACAACGAGGTTTAGACTTTTATTTACTGTTATTTCATGTAGTTTATCTCTTATCTTTATATCATTTTTTATGGATAATATCCTTTTGAAATATGCTGATAAATGAACTAATTACATTCATAGTAAATTTACCCATTCATCCGCAACCGTCTGCGGGGTCATGTGAAGGCCACTTTGACACGTTTTTCATGGACAAATGTTTGCATTATTTTTCCAACATCGCCAGCGGGTCAAGATGACATTCACATGTCCCCCTAGAATAGAGAGGTTGAACATAGGAAATAATAAATAAAAAACATGGAATGAACTGAGGGAAATACAGAAATGGGCTCAGATCTATACTCGTGAGAACCAAATAAGAGATCGATGATCACAAGATGCGAAAGGATTTTGCCTTGCCATGCATATCATGACACCTAGCGGCTTCAAAGAGTACATTTGAATGATCCATATCATAACGGCCACTTCAGTGAGCATGAAGAGGTTAAGAGCAGTACTCATTTAAACCAAATAAGAGATGATAACATAAAGCTACAAAAATAATTTTGCCTCTCCATGCATATTACACTCTAACAACTTCAATGCGTGAATTCGATAGATCCATATCATCACGGCATCTTACAAAACTGAAAGTAAGAACACATCAAATTATCCACAGGCAGCAACGACACATGGTACTTAAAAAATTCGTACCTTACATATGAATTGGGAGACATGAACATTTACAGGTACCTTGTTTTCATCCACATCACATTCAACTAGCCAAATTATAACACATTAAAACACACATTCCTATCAGTATATTGCCCCTTATATGTATTCAGCCCATGAAAACACACTTTCAAATCAGTTAACAACAACCACTTGGTTATGTGAGAGAAAGGTAGCTTCACATACAGTACTGTAAAACCACATTCTACACTCAGCAAGTCCGAACATAAGATTTACCCATACTTACTTTTTTTGCAGATATCACATTAAAATTAAACCACACACGATTTAGAAGCATGAAAGATGGAGCCCATATTACAAATACATATATCACAGTAAAATTTCTCCTTTTAAGTGATAGAAATGGAAAGGGCTTATTAGATCTGAGCTCAAGTCACCACTCAGAACCCAAATTGAAAAGCCCATGCACAATCACTTGAAACACATAACTTAAACTGAGATTGTGAGACATAGAGGGGGAGAGACAGACACGTCGTGATGAAAGATTTTTGTGAAGGGTGAGACATGGAATTTCTTTGCCTGCGCAAAACTCCATTCTCGGCAGATTTGAACGAGCTAGAAAAGGGAACGACATAGACGGTGGTGGCGAGAGGTTCACGGTCGTGTAGAGAGAGAGAGAGAGAGAGATAGAGAGAGAGACGACGGTGGTGGCGAGTGTGTAAAATGAAAGTTAACGGATAGATATTCGACATGGAGGAAAAAAGGGCGGAGTAATGGCGGGGGAATTGTTAGTTAGTAGCAGATAGGTGGATTTAATTTTTTGGTATGATTTGATTTTGCTTCCAACATTTTGTGATATTTCATTTCAATCCCCAAAATTCATCTAATTTTAATTTCCATCCGAAAAGTTTGGTCGAAATTGTGTTTAGATCCAATGACGACAATACTGCACGTTGTAAATTATTTTGAATTTCGGATGACTTTTCGTTTTCTCACGTCAGAATCACAGTTGGTCTTTAAATGTCTGAAGAGGACATTTCAGAAGACAAACAGAAAAAACGATTATTTGTACTACTTTTAAAGACCAGAATCCTGGTTGTCCGAACGAAACAGGTCGCAGAAAATAGGATTTGTTGTAGTGATGAAGACAAGTTGTCTTCGCAAGAAGACATCCTCGAAGAAGTAAGGGACCAAAGGTTTTCGTGGCTAGGTGTGCCGACGCAAAGCATGAAGACACTTTGCGCGAAGGCAGGAAACCCTTCGCACGAAGGTTTGCGCACGAACACATCCTGGAGGCGGCTAATAAGGTTGGAAACCAATCCTCACTAGATTGGTACGGTTTTAGGGCATATAAAAGGATCCTTTGGGGTCCTATGAATGTATGTAAGCACTGTAGAACGTTTCTCCACGTTGAATAAAGGTCTTTCTTCCCCGTGGACTTTTTGTGCATATTTTGTGCTAGCGAACCACATTAAATTTTGTGTTTTGCATCTTTTCGTTATCGTTCGTAAGGTGAGAGCAATCGTGAGTTTCATTTCACTAATTGATGTCTATCCGAATCAAACGGCAAAAAATTCCATGAACTTACTCGAGGACATGTAAATGGAGGCTCTTTGCATAAGAGAAGGAAGGACAATGGTTTTAAATCTCTCCCGTTCTCTAGTCTAACGCTCTTTCCAAATTTCCGAACCCCGAAACCTCAATATATTCTTGAGTTTCTTTGCGATTCAAAAGGCACATAAAAAAAATGTCGAATCTTCAATAACGTGCACCGAATTTTGAAATTGTTGAGTACACTCGACAACCATATAAGGCATGTTTAACTGATTTAAGGCATAATTCGAGAGTCATGCTTGCGCTTGTTACCTGATATAGATAATATATCACCCTTATGTTTCCAGTTCTTGTAGGTTGCAACGACAACATGTTGGGTGAGAGGCTTGTTTCCCGGACGAAGAAACACATGTAGGTTCAAAAAAATATATAAACAAAGTAAGCCGGAACCTAAAACGATATGTACATGAACTTCAACTATGACAACATTTTTTGTTGTACCTGTTGAAGGAGGATGACGTCCATGGAGTTGTTCCTTGAGATTTATTTGAAGATGAAAGTGAGAATGGTAGATTTAGCAATCGTATTTAGCTCTGGGCCAGCTGAGTACGCTAACGAGCCTTGAGTGCTCGGCTGTGAATCGGATGAGTTAATTTTCTTTGGTGGTAATTTTGTCTCTCCCTCCTTTTCTCTGTCTCCCGGTGTAGCTGAGCATATGAAACGGGAATGGTTAGGATTTTGGGCACAATTATGTGACTAGCTTTCTCTTTGGACATTACTTTTAATCAGGTATTTCTTTTATGTAAAACTTTAGTTAATTTATATTTTTGAATAGAAAAATTAGCTTATTATCGGTGATGGGCTGATGTATCTATAGAAGACACTTATTCTAATTTTAATTTTCATCGTTTCTCAACTAAAACAAATTATTTCAACCATTACAGACAAACAATCAAGCATGATAGATATTGAAAATGAATAATAACGCATGGAATGATGAAATATTTTGTAATACAATAGAACCTTAGAGTTTTGGAACCTTAATGAATGCATGTAAGAAATATTTCCGAGGATACAAATAGTGACAACGGATTGAATCATGCATTTTTTGGGAACTCTTAGAATCAATCCAAATGGAAGGAAAATTATGAAAAAACACTAAGGGAAAACCTCTCTAGCGTTCTGAAAAAAACTTCAATAATTCATAATATACTAAAGTCAGTCCACAAGCCTGGCTTAAATAGCGGAAAAAATTAATTATTCAAAATATGGTAAAAATCTAAAATTAGTGCTAAATAATAATTCTAACCTAATAAAATACTCAATAAAAAGATCCACCCAAATCGGGTTGAAATCAGCCTTCTATTTGATATAAATTATTACCGAAAATGGGAAATGAATGGTTTAGATCCTTAAATGGCCGATTTTGACCAAATCAGGATGGTGCTCCTGAATCATCACGATTTTATTTTATAATGTTGTTTCCACTGAAAATCATGTATGAATTTGTCCGAATCTTTAGGCCTTTAATTCAACTTCTAATTCTGCGTTTTGGCCGAAACAGCTTTCTTGAAACTGGCGGATATTTTTTCAAAACCTGCCCTTTGCGCTTCTTCAAGCTTTCTTTCCCGCACTTCACCGAAGGCTCTTCATACCCTCTTAAATGCTATTTTTAAATTAGATCATCTTTTGAATGAAGTCCATTAACGTTCTTCAAGCTTTCTTTCCCGCACTTCACCGAAGGCTCTTCATACCCTCTTAAATGCTATTTTTAAATTAGATCATCTTTTGTTATCTTGCATACCCTATTTCCCATCTTCTATTCTCTTGGGTTGACGCTATAGCCTCTTCTGCTGCAATACTTTCTTTGTTATGCCTTTCCTCCACCGAAATGCGCCAAAGATCTAAATGAATGAGAAGATTTCAGGACCAAAAATTAATTTCTCAGTGCCAGTACACTTGTAGGAGAATTTGTTGACATAAAGATGAATTGTAATCAAATTGCCCCTTCTCTCTTGCACACATTCCATCATCAGGGGAATTAATCAAACATAATGTAGGTTCTACGTTTGGTAAATTTCTTTATTAGGGAATTATTCTAACGTAACCTCACAACTGTGTTCGGCTCCTCATCTCACGCTTTTTGTTGGTAAAGTTGCACCGGAGGTACCCATAATTTGGTTTGACCATGGATTTGGTACCCATAGATTTAATCATGAACCCACAGTCTCATAATTCTCAAATCACGTCTGCAAGTGTTAAAGTTGTTTCAGTATTGAATCAATAGCAAAAAATACACACGTATATAAATAAACATATCCAGGGACTTGAAGCATAAATACATATTTTGGACTAATTTATTTTGTCCTACACGCCCCCGCAAGATGGAGGACCTAGAGGATCTTGGACCGCAACAGGAGAAATGGTCCTCGTGATAACGGCTTAGTGCGACAATCATCCAGCTGATCAGTGGAGGAGACGTGGCAGACTCGGAGAAGGCCACCACGAATCTGCTCACGGACGAAGTGAAAATCGAATGCAACATGCTTCATGCGGGAGTCCTTATGTTATCGATATGGAGATATGCTAACATGAATGAAGTCCTTAGACTATAAATGTTATATTCTTAGAGAATCCTAGTCGAGTACTGCGGTCAATAGGACGACTGTATTGCATCGAGACTAGTATGTGGGTAGATTGATATGGGGATATCAAGTCTAACACATGGGTACGCATTAGGAGTAATGGCGTACTGGATTGACCGACCATGAGAAGGCTACATGAGAGTTATGTGAAAGTCTCAAGGGCTTCTCATAGTGACAATGGTGTTGTGATCCTTGGAGTTGAAGTCTCTAGATACTCTAGTTGTGAATTATCATATTTTGATACCGTCAAACGTTACACTGTAACTGGGTAACTATAAAGGCTTTAATCGTACATGATATGAAGAAAGCTGAGAGATCGTAGTGATGTAGAGAGGATTTGTCCCTCCTAAATAACGGGAGTAAATATCCATGACCACTTGATGAGTGAGACTTATAAAATGCATGGCCATGCTCAAATAAATCAATATGGGATATTGATGTTATATGTTTATCTAAGTCTACTCACAGATCGAGAAACTATGGGTTGGGTATACAAGTGTGACACTCCATGTCTTGTGTCCAATGCGGATAGATGATACAAAGGGATTATACAACACGGTAACATTGGTCACAGAGGCTAGTCAGATCACTGACATTCCTATTACTTGGGAGCATTGATGTGTATGCCTAGATATCGCTCAATGTTTTTAATAATTATTATTACTACCAACGTAATTAGGAACCTACAGGGTCACACACAATAATAGATCAAGCTGGGATTATTGCTAATTTGTTGGTTTAAATAGCAATAATGAATTAATTGGACTAAAGTGTAAATGTGCTCATTAGTTGGACTAAAGAGCAATTGTGGGCTAGAATGTAACAAGTTCCACATTGTTGGATATTTGGGCAAAGATGAATTTCTCTAGCTATAAATAGGATTTATAGGCTAAGAAAATTCAAGCTTAGCTAATTCCTACACATCACAGTATACTAAAGAGAAAAGAGAAAAGGAGTTTTTCACCCATCTAGGGTTCGGCCAAGGCAAGGACTGTCGCCCCCTTGTAGCCGTCAGCAATGGAGATGGCCGGCCTCTTTTCTGCTGCCCACGGCCAACTGTTCCCCGCCCCTCTCTCTTTCTTTGTCGCATTGATGGATGTGATCCAGTCTGCACAAGTCCAGGTTCATTCTTCTTCTCAGATTGCTAGCACCATTTGGGATGAAGCCCGGTTGAGGTCTATTCGTGTGGATACCATAGAGATAAAGATACTATTCTTTGTATGTGATCGTCCCAGCCTGGTATGGCTGAGGTAACCTTTCTTCCTTTCATCATGTTATGATGCTTCACCTGTGATCCTTGATGGGATTTGTGCATGATTAATTTTTTATTATTCTGCTGCCTAACCTGCATCAAAACCCAACAGTGGTATCAGAGCCACGGGTCTATAGCGCATAACATGATTTTATGTGGTTATCGGCCTTATTAGGTTTTACGTCGTTCTGTCAGATTGACCGTAAACTGTAGTAGAACTGATATGCGTATTATGATACTCTATGAATGTGATTCATGTAGATATTCAATTATTTTACGTATGATGTGAAAATAATGAACTTTTTGGTATATATTTGATATACTAATTTTGTCATTTTTGACTATTTCTGTCAGTTTGACCGTAAACTATAATAAAATTAATATGCGTATTTTGATACGCTATGAATATGACTCATGAGGAAATCATCTACTTTTACATATGATGTGAAAATTAGTGTGTTTCATGTACATATGACGTAAAAATTAATTGGTGACATAAAGCTAGGGTTTGGGCACAATGTAGGGAGAAAAGATGTTTTTGTCCGACATTGGGGTTTGGGCATGAAGGGAAGGAAAAAAATTGTTTTTTAATCCACATAGGGGTTCGGCCTAAGAGAACCGCCCCTCCCTTTGGTGCGCCAACCATGCCAACCGGCCTTGCCGGTTCGGTCAGCCGACCAATTTGACCGGGTGGGCTGGTCCGACTGGGTGGGCCCGGTTTGGCAGGTCAACTCGGTTCGGCTACTTGGACTAGCGCGACCGTTTTGACTATTTTATCCCTAGTGTCCCAGTTTAGTTAATTAAAATTGAACAAGCGCGTTAAAATATTGGTTTTAACTGTAGTATGTGCTTTGTTGCATGGTGGATGGATATGGCCTAGGTTGTGGTTGTTTGTGTTTGTTTGTGGTTTGGTTTACGCCATGCGAGCTGATCAAATTAATGTAATAGTTAGTTAATTTTACGGCCTGCGAGCTGATCATCTTCTCAACATGTGAGGTTTTATTTATTTATTGTGTTAGATGTTAGGCTAGAATTAGAATATTTAGATGATAGACAAGAGCATGAAGAAGAAGACCAATGAACCAAGAAGCCACAAATACGATGGAGTACTCGCACACCTAGGACGCGCAGCTATGGTGGAGGCACATGGAGATGAGCTTGTCACTTTAGGGCAAATAGATATTATTATTGGCTTGGTAATATCTTAGTCTTAGGGGCCAAATCCATGCCAAGTTAACTTTTTTATTTTTGTGAATTTTTATTATTTATGTCTTGTTTTATTTTGATATATGGATGATGCATGCAAAACGTAACAAGATATTAATAAAGAAGCTTGATCTTTTATTGTGGATTGCCTAATCCAAATAAGTAGATCATGTTGATGAGATCAACCAAACAAATAATGACTATTAAATCCCTCAAAGAAATATTGGGTTTTGCCTTCTCTTGCCTAAACACCCTTCATGATCAAGGTCTATTAAATTCGGGCTTGCCAAAGCAAGACGTTTTAATTTACCTTAGTATGTTGCGGACGACACAAGCAAGTAACGTGTGATTGTTGAAGCAAGAGGTTGGACGCAACTGGGCAAAGTCAATTGGGTTGATGAGCCTATAGGCATGACAATTAGGTGTTATCTAAAGGATAATGAATTAGAAATTATTCACCTAATTGGACCAAGAGTTGCATGGGTGCAATTGGAATGGTTGCGACCTAAATAACCAATTCTTGGGTGACGTGCCAAAGCAGGCTCAAGAAGAGGTGAAATATGGATCTTGGCCCACTAGAAAGTAAATGATATTTTCCGCATTAATGGTGAGGGCTATTAATCCGAGAAAAATAGGGGGAGCTATATTTAGTAATTTAAGTCCTTGTTAAAAATAGTTAAAACGTCACAAATATTTTGCTTAATCATTTTGTGTTGAATACATATGGCATTAGACAAACAAACTCGACTTTATCGCTATGTTCTTGAGAATGACAAATTGTCTGGAAACTATTTTCTAAACTGGTATAAAATTGAGAATTGTTCTCAAATAAAAAGAAATTGTTGTATATCCTAGAGCATAAAATTTTTTTCCACCAACTACCAAAATACACTAAAACTTAATGGAAGGAACATCAAATAATGGTTCTTTGGATGTGACTTGTCTCATGTTAGCTACCATGAACTCTGAGCTTTTGAAGCAAGATGAGAACATAGAGGCGTATGATATGATCATACATTTAAATAAGTTTTTTTAAAGAGCCGGCTATACATGAAAGGTTTGAAGTGTTGCTCCAGTTGCGTTTTACCTTATCTTGCTTAGCACTCGTCATGATCAAGATGTAATGAAGTTCGGGCTTGCCAAAGCAAGGCGACTTGATTCATCAAGATGTGGCGTGACGACACAAGCTAGTAATGTGTGATTGCTGAAGAAAGTGATCAAACACAACTAAGCTATTTCAATAAAATTGAAAGCATAGAAGATGGGAGTTATCTATAAGATAGATAAAGAATAAGGAGTTATTATCCCAATTGGACCAAAAATTGCATTGGATGAAATTAGAGTTTTGTTAAAAGGCAATTTATGAGTTGTGTAGGGGCGAAGATAAGGATAACAAGACAACCAAAGACGCGTAGTTTGGCGTAGTTTGGTTGTTGACGAAAGATGACTTCGAAGGGGGACCGAAATTGAAGGGTTCGTGAGGGAAGACAGTTGATCAGATAGACTGCCGTAGTGAACGCATACTGTTGAGTCAAGATCCCTGAATGTGCTTTGACTGGTAATTGTTTTGAGTGATGAAAGACAAAAGGCTAAGACATTAGTAGCAAAGGCATTTCAGTGATCTCAAGGCCTTGAGATTGACTTAACTTCAAAGCCTTGAGTTATCTTATCCTGCTATGTGTTCTAACATTTTTGTGTTGCAGAATTGGATATCTGATTATGCAAATCAGTGGTTTATGGTATATACCTGTGGTTTGTACTATTTAAATATCTAACACAATTGCATATGGTCAGATCAGGAAGAATCAAAGTTATCTGGGTTTAATTTTGAAATGCTGTGAAGCAGGTTCAGAGCTCCATGGCCTTGAGATATGCCTTGAGCTGCTGACAGTTTTTACAGAACTTAATTGATTCTTTCTTGTAGGTTATGATTCTTAGTATTGTGTTTATATACTCACTTCTAAGTGGCATAAACTTGTTTTTCATGTCTTATTTGTTCTAGAGAATATGCAGATTATTGTTCTAAGTTTATTAAACAGTTTTATCATAAACTAAATAACCAAACAGTCTCAGTACTGTTAGATGTTTGGATTTTGTTGTTGCAGTGTTTCTATGCTGTTGCAGGGTTTTTAAACGTGCAGGAGAAATCTCAACAAACTCCAACGGATATCCACATGAAGCTGTTTGAATTTAAGTTGAAAACAGAAGGAGGATTCGTGGGAACTGAGATCCTAAAATCTCTCAATCAGTTGCAGCTGTGGATAAAAGAGACTGGTTTGAAATTTGAAGCAGGAGAGGGGCTTGCAGAATACTCTGAGAGGTGTGACAAATTCGTAGGAGATCATTCATTCAAACACACAATCATTCAAGCTTCATTCCAGACTTCTGAAGATCAAATCAATCCAGTCATTCCTGAAGAACACTTCCTGGCTTCAACAACTAATCTTTATACTGTGTTCTTCATCTGTACTTCATATGTGTATCTCTATATTATCTTAAACCTCACTTAACCTAGTGGTTGGTTGTTCAAGTGAACAACAAGAGGTTCTTGTTAGCTCAACAGTTAGTAGCTGGAACTAGATAGGTTTGGAACCACAAGCTGTATAGGTGTAAGGGAAATCACTTAGGCTTGAAGATCTAGGGCTTTTTCTATGTGAGTAATAAGAAGTGTTTGCCCAATCCTAGTGGGATTAGATCCCTCAGGCAGAGATTAGGTCCATTGGGACTGAACTCTGTAAATTGCTTTGTGTTCTTTACTTTTCTGTTTGATTATTATCTGCTGCACACAACTCAAATCAAACTAGGGTTTATAAGCTTCTTAGAATTTTCCACAGCTCAAGGCCTTGAAGCTTACACTTTTGCCTTAGTGAGTTTCAGAAAGTTTACAAAATCTCAAGGCCTTGAGATTTGAGTTTCACACATAGCTTTCCTGTTAAACTTTAAGTTTTGCAAAAAGTTTCCATACTCTATTCAACCCCCCTTCTAGAGTATTTAGGTCATGTATTTAGTCTACATTACACACTTTCACATACGAACAGCAGTGAGTGGGCATAGATACATGATGAAGCAAGGAAATACCCGTCTCAACGAAATGGCGATGGTGGCGTTCAGAATACCCGTCATTTTTTGGTGTATGGGGTGGAGAGGGGAGGGGGGATATACCATGGGTGGAGAGATAAGAGCGAAGAACAATATATTCTCCACCATTGTTAGAGTAAAGGGTTTTGAGGGAGATAGTGAAGTGTTTTTCAAACAGAACACGCCAGCGGACAAAGATGTCATGCAACTGGGATTTTCGTTCCATCGAGTAGAGCCAAATATATTTTGAGAAATGATCACCAAAGACAACATAATATTTGAATCCCTCATGAGAAGTAATGGGAGAAGTCCAGACATCAGAGAAAACAACCTCAAGCGAGCGACACGATTTTATGCTAGAATCATAAAAATGAATTTTATGACTTTTGGTGCATGGACATGCATTACACAAAATGACACTTTGCAACTGCTAAATGGAAGTGAAAACTTGGAAACTACGAGACGGAAGACGGACCTGGCAAGTTGACCAAGACGGTGATGCCAAGACTGAAACGACGGACGAGACTGGGTAGAAAGTGCCAGCGAGATTTTTCTGGATGGATGGAACACAAATGACGTTATGTAGTTGAAAGGTGTGAAAAGAGAGGGACAGAGATAGCGAACCAGTGCGAGTGATTGGCAAAATCGTACCATCACCAATCATAACGTCATCTTCATGACTGTAGGGTTGGTGAAGAGATAGGTATCTATAGGGTTTTGATGCAGGTTACGCAGCGGAATAACATAAATTAATCCTGCTCAGTACCCTCCGAGGATCACATGCAAGCTTTTCGTAACATGATAAGAGAAGAATATTGTGTACCTTGGTTTGTGTGATCACTACGAAGAATTATGTCTCCATCTCTACGAGTATCCACACATTCGATTAGTAGCTGTAATCCTTCTCCGCGTGTAGCGCTAGCAACGCAAGAAGGAGGGAAAATATCACGCAAAACGAAGCACCACGGTTGTGCCTTAGGAGGCCGACGGCTTGGAGGGGGCCGACGGGGTTGGGGCTTCAGCCTCAATTCTTGTCTCTCTCTCCTTGCTTTGTTATGTTCTCTCAATAATGACTCTTATGAGAAAATAACAAGCTAGGTTCCTTTATATCGTTAATAACTCCTTATTAACTGTGTAATTGCCCCAATACTAATCATGTTCATACACCGATTAGTCCACCTTGCAAATTAGTCCTACTAACTTTGCTTGTGGTTGCTTTAAGAACCTTTTAATTAATTAGTCCTGCTAATTAATGCACATATCTAGTTTAATCCATATGGTGTGTGACCCCATAGGTTTCTGATTAGTTGGTAGTAACTATTACTAACATAGAGCGGTGTCTAGCAACACATCTTTGTCAGCTGACTAATAGAAATAGTCAGTGATCCGAGAAACATTGCCCAATGTTACCGTGTTGTATTATCCCTTTGTGTCCATATCCGGATTGGAAACGAGACATAGTTTTCACACTCGTATATCCACTCTATAGTTTCTCGATCCTGGGAATATGCTTATCCGAGCAGATAACATCAATATCCCCATATTGATTTATCTGAGTCTGGCCAGATATTCTATAAGCACCATCCCTCGAGTGGCCCATGGATATTTGCTCCCATTATGTGGGAGGGACAAATCCTCTCTACATCACTACCATCTCTCAGCTTGCTTCCTATCATGCTTGATAGCTATCTTTATAGTTACCAAGTTATGGTGTAACGTTTGATAATATCAAAGCATGATATTTCACATTAGAGTATCTAGTGACTTCAAGTCTAAGGATTACAATACCATTAGCACTACGAGACGTGTACGCAAGATTGGGCTGCAGAGTAGCAGTGTCAGGAAGGCCAGAGGAGGCTGACGAATTTTTTGCGGTAAATGTTTTTGTCTGCAGAGCTATGGCGGTGACTGACAGAACAATCGCTGGTGGCGGAATGAGAGGCAGTGGTGGCAGTTTGCTACCGTCGACATGACTAAGCAGGTCATGACTAAGAAGGGCTTGGACTCGATCCCTCCAGGTCAGAAAGTTGTTCCCATCAAGCTTAATCAGTGTTGGCGGAGTAACTACGACGATCAATGGCTTGCTAGGGTTATTAGTGTCAGGTACAGTGGTTGGAGGCACCATTGTAGAATTCTCTGTGTGACGAGAAGAAAAGATTACCTCCTGGACTGAGCACTCTGTGTGAAGAGAAGGAGAGAGTACGTCCTCGACAGAGAAATAATTGAAGTGTAGAAGAAATAGAGAAGACAATCTGGCTGAACGGTAGTACAGCAGATGCAAAGCGAAGCGCGGCTGGCTGGCGCAAGGGACGACGACCTGGGCTGCTACACTACGACGACCCAGAAGCGGTTGAGTGCAAAGTTCTGAACGATTTAAGTGGCGCCGGTGATTCTCTGTGTCCGACGATGAGGGAAAAAATCGATCGATCCTCGTGGATGAGAACTGTAGAAGAAAAAAATATTAGATGTTAGGGTTCGTAACCCGCTCTGATACCATGTTACAATCCATGGGGTTCCCCCTTGAAACCAATTGGCAATGAGGGGAGTAGCGACGAAACTTATTAATTATATTTCTTCTTCTTGAATGTCCGATGTGGTACTTTTTTATATGCCCCCTCACGTGTGGTATTCTCACGTGGATACGGATGACGATGAGCACGTGTGTTGTTAGACCATTCACGTTTGTGATCCGAGGCTCTGATACCATGTTAAAGTTGTTTTTGTATTGGATCAATAGCAAATAATACACACGTAGCTAAATAAATCTATCCAGAGACTTCAAGCATCTATATTATAGAATAGCATTGTTTAACTAACTTATCATTCTTCAGCCGTTAGATTAAATCACCATTAGATCTCACATACTTATTACATTTCTAACTACCCACTCTCCTTAAACATCCCTAACTACCCACTCTCTTTGGACCATATTTGCGAATACCGTTCCGGTCCCCGCTCCGTTCTGCTCTTGGGAATGGAACTGTCCCGGATCCGGACGAAACGGCGATCCGTTCCGGATTTACCGCACTTAATATATATATATATATATACATACATACATACACACATACACACATACATACATACATACATACATACATACATACATACATACACAAAAAATATTTACTTTTATTTTCATCTAAAGATTGTTGTAAAACATCGATATCAATCCATGACTTGAGTACAAGAAAATTAGATTCAATCCCGAGGAGAACCAAATTCTCAAGCATTGTACATTAACTTGACAAGGAGAACACCATAATACCATGCCATAAGTCTCCAGAACAAACTCATCACAAATCAAATTATACCAAAACTGTAGGGTTTTGATTCATGGATCGCGCAACGGAAGCATAAACAAACAAATAACCATGCAAAACCCTCCAAGGATCACAAGTCTAGAGACATAACGATAGTAAAGGTAAGAAATCATAAACACACCTTTGGGTTCTCCTTGATGACTTCAAACGCGAATAGTGTCACGTTCTCTATAGTTGATCCACGCCTAGAGTTGTTCCTAGATCTCCAATCACCTTGGTGCTAGCCCGGATTGAAAGGAGGGTGAAGAAATCACGCAAAACGAGACACCAAAAGGGGTTCGGCACCCTTTGTGGCGTCGGGACAAGGGGGCGGCGGCAATAGGGGGGCGGCGTCCCTCTTTGCTTGCTCTCTCTCTCCTTTGTTCTCTCCCACTCTTGTTATGTTCTCTTTAGAGCATAAGTGTATAGGGAAGGAAGGAGGAGGGTCCTTTATATAGTCCAACAACTCCTTGTTAACTACCTAAAGGACTTATTCTAGTCCTACTAGAATTCAATTTAGTCCCTTCCTTGCAAATTAGTCCCTACTAAGTTTGCAAGGGTTTGCAAAGTGATCCTTCTAATTAATTAATCCAATTAATTAATTCCATAATCTAGTACAACTCTATATAGCGTGTGACCCCATAGGTTCTATCTAGTTGGTAGCAACTCTTTGCTAATATGGAGCGGTTTCTAGCAAAACATCCATTCTAGCCAACTAATAGAATAGTCATCTAGACAACCTTGTACAAGTAATTGTCTCATCCCTTTGCCTCCATATCCGGATTGGACACGAGACATACAAGTCACACTCGTATATCCAATCCCTAGTTCCTCGATCCATGGAATAGCCTTATTCGTGCAAATAACATCAATATCCATATATTGATTTATTTGAGTCTGGCCAGACATTCTATAAGCACTATCCTCGAGTGGCCTTGGATATTTGCTCCCGTTATGTGGGAGGGGCAAATCCTCTCTACGTTCACTACGATCTCTAAGCTTGCTTCTCATTGTATCCAGTACACGCCTTTATAACTACCCAGTTACGGTGTAGCGTTTAACGCTACCAAGATCACAATGATCCACAACTAGAATATCTAGCGACTTCAAGTCTAAGGATGACAATACCATTGTACCCGAGAAGCACTTGTGACTCAACATAACGTGTATGTAGCCTTCTCGGTGATGGGTCAATCCAGTGCAACATTCCGTAATGCACACCTATGTGTTGGATCGTGATATCTCCATATCAATCCAACCCCATACTAGTCTATAGATGATTGTCCCATTTAATCATTATACTTGACTAGGGATATTTAAGATAAACAACACAATTGTAAATCTAAGGACTTCATTATATTAAATATCCAATAAATAATAAATGAATTTCTAGCCAATTACAAATTCATACTAAACTAGATTGCCTCTAGGGCATCTATTCCAACAGTCTCCCACTTGCACTAGAGCCAATCTGGCGCATCTCGTATGCCCATACTCCTAGTGTGCCCTTCATGCTTCCACTGCGTGAGAGGCTTCGTAAGCGGGTCTGACAGATTATCATCTGTAGGAATCTTGCATATCCGAACGTCTCCTCTATCGATAATATCTCGAATCAGATGGAACTTCCTGAGCACGTGCTTGGATTTCTGGTGCGACCTGGGTTCCTTTGATTGCGCGATCGCCCCAGTGTTGTCACAGAACAACTCCACTGGATCCGCAATGCTAGGGACCACACCAAGTTCAGAAACAAACTTTCTGATCCAAACAGCCTCCTTTGCTGCGCCATTTGCAGCAATGTACTCAGCCTCTGTTGTAGAATCAGCTACCGTCTCTTGCTTGGAACTCTTCCAGCTCACCGCTGCTCCATTCAGGCAAAACACATATCCCGACTGTGATCTAAAGTCATCTCTATCGGTTTGGAAGCTTGCATCAGTGTAACCCCTTACACGCAACTCTTCCTCACCGCCAAACATCAAGAAAGCATCCTTAGTTCTTCTCAAGTACTTTAGGATGTTCTTGACTGCAATCCAGTGACTCTCACCCGGATTGGATTGGTATCTGCTTGTCATACTCAAGGCATATGACACATCTGGTCTAGTACATAACATGGCGTACATGATAGATCCTATGGCCGAGGCATAGGGAATCCTACTCATGCGTTCCTTCTCAATCTCATTGGAAGGACAACCACTCTTTGAAAGAGTGATTCCATGTGACATGGGCAAGAATCCCTTCTTGGAGTCTTGCATGTTGAACCGTTTCAACACCTTGTCAATATATGTACTTTGACTTAGGCCTAGCAACCTCTTAGATCTATCTCTATAGATCTTTATACCGAGTATATAGGCTGCTTCCCCTAAGTCTTTCATTGAGAAACACTTTCCTAGCCAATCTTTCACAGATTGCAGCATGGGAATGTCGTTTCCAATGAGTAGTATGTCATCCACATACAAGACCAGAAAAGCTACAGAGCTCCCACTAACCTTCTTGTAGACACAAGACTCATCTTCGTTTCTGATGAAGCCAAACTCTTTGACTACTTCATCAAAACGTCGATTCCAACTCCTGGAAGCTTGCTTCAACCCATAAATGGATCGTTGCAGTTTACAGACTTTGTTGGCTTGCTTTGGATCCTCAAAACCCTCCGGCTGTATCATATACACGTCCTCGAGGAGATTCCCATAAAGGAATGCTGTTTTGACATCCATCTGCCAAATCTCATAGTCGTAGTATGCTGCAATTGCAAGTAGGATTCGGATGGATTTGGTCATTGCGACTGGTGAAAAGGTTTCATCATAGTCAATACCATGAATCTGTCTGAATCCTTTAGCCACCAATCGGCCCTTATAGGTAATCACATTACCATCCATGTCGATCTTCTTCTTGAAGACCCACTTGCACCCTATGGGCCGCGCCCCATCAGGTGGTTCCACCAAAGTCCATACTTTGTTGGTATACATGGATTCCATCTCGGATCTCATGGCCTCAAGCCACTTCTGCGAGTCTGGGCCATTCATGGCCTCCTCATAGGTAGTAGGCTCATCATCTATGAGCATCGTGTCACCGGAATCAGTTACGAGAAGTCCGTACCTCTCGGGTTCCTGGCGCACTCTACTAGATCTACGAAGCTCTTGTGTTACTTGAACAGGTGGATCCACAACTGCTTGTGATTCCTGTTCATGTTCCATAATCGGTTCAGTGATTTGTGGTTCTTGAACTTCTTCAAGTTCTACATTCCTCCCACTTGCTTCTTTAGAGACAAACTCTCTTTCTAGAAACACGCCGGTCCGAGCAACAAACACTTTGTTCTCGGTTGGATTGTAGAAGTAGTATCCCTTAGTTTCCTTAGGGTACCCCACAAATTTACACTTATCCGATTTAGGCCCTAGCTTGTCTGATTGTAAACGTTTTACATAGACATCGCAGCCCCAAATCCTCATGAACGACAGTGTGGGACGCCTCCCACTCCACATCTCATATGGTGTCTTCATGACTGATTTAGATGGAACACGGTTAATGGTAAAAGCTGCACTTAATAGAGCGTAGCCCCAAAACGATAATGGAAGATCGGTTTGACACATCATAGATCGAACCATATCCAATAGGGTTCGATTCCTCCTCTCGGACACGCCATTCCATTGTGGCGTTCCGGGTGGAGTGAATTGGGATACGATCCCACACTCTCTAAGATAGTCGTCAAACTCTTGGCTTAAGTATTCTCCTCCACGATCCGATCGTAGAGCCTTGATACTTTTGCCAAGTTGCTTCTCTACTTCATTCTTGAATTCCTTGAACACTTCAAAGGATTCGGATTTTGCCCTCATAAGGTACACAAATCCATATCTACTGTAATCATCAGTAAACGTAATGAAGTAGACATAACCACCCCTGGCAGGCGTGGCAAATGGCCCACACACATCGGTATGTATGAGCGCCAATTGCTCACTAGTCCTCTCACCTTTCTTATTGAAAGGGGACTTTGTCATTTTTCCCAATAAACAAGCCTCACATGTCTCATATGATTCAAAATCAAATGAGTCTAGTAATCCATCCTTATGGAGTCTAGATACACGTTTCTCATTTATGTGGCCTAAACGACAATGCCATAAATAAGCAGGATTTAAATCATTTATTTTAATCCGCTTGGTATTAATGTTGTAGACAGGATTACTTAGATCAAGGACATAAAGTCCATTAAATAATTGCGCACTAAAATAGTGAATATTATTAAAATAAAAGGAACAACAATTGTTCTTTATTGAAATAATAAAACCTTCCTTGTCCAAACAAGAAATAGAAATAATGTTTCTGCTCATAGCAGGCACAAAATAGCAATTATTTAATTCTAAAACTAATCCTGAAGGCAGAGATAGCTCGCAAACGCCTATGGCCAACGCAGCAACCTTTGCTCCATTCCCAACGCGCAGATCTACCTCCCCTTTAGCCAATCTCTTACTTCTCTTTAGATCCTGCATATTTCGACAAATATGAGATCCACATCCAGTATCTAATACCCATGATGTAGAGACAGTTAAATTGACATCTACAACAAAAATACCTGGTGGTGGTGGAATCACTATTCCAAGCCTCTTGTCCTCCAGATATTTGGGGCAGTTCCTCTTCCAGTGTCCAGGTTGACTACAGTAGTGACATTCACCCTTAGTCACGACCTTGGCAATTCCACCAACAGGCTTAAGGGCTTGTTCCTTGGACTTAGCAACTGACTTGCCTTTGCCCTTGGAGGAAGAGGCAAACCTTTTACCCTTTCCTTTATGCACCATCATAATGGCCTTGCCCTTACCCTTGTTGATGCTCTGTTCAGCCGTCCTCAACATGTTGAGCAAATCTGGCAGTGGTTTAACGATCTCGTTCATGTTATAGTTCATAATGAACTGTCCATAACTTTCGGGCAACGATTGCAACACGAGATCGGTTGCCAACTCTTGGCCGACCGGGAACCCAAGCCGGGCGAGATTCTCCAGGTACCCGATCATTCGGAGTACATGGGGTCCCACCGGGTTCCCTTCTGCCAGATGACATTTGAACAGTGCCTTTGAGACCTCATACCTCTCTACCCTCGCCTGCTCTTGGAAGAGCTGCTTTAGATGTTCGATCATATCGACAGCATTCATGTTCTCATGTTGCTTCTGAAGCTCAGAGGTCATGGTGCAAAGCATTAGGCAGGCCGCATCATTAGCATCATCAACATGCTTTTGATACGCCTTTAAGGCAGCAGGTGTCTGATTGTCTGGACCTTCTGGAACTTGCTCCTCTATTGCGTACAGCTTCTTTTCTTGCTTGAGAACAATTCTCAAGTTTCTGTACCAATCGAGAAAGTTGGTTCCTGAGAGCTTGTCCTTCTCAAGGACAGATCGTAGGGAATGTTGTGAACTCGATGAGTTGTTTGCCATTTGGAATTCTACAAAAAGGAAAATACGCAAGTTTTAGTATTTGTGAATTTTTGACTATATTTAATAATGGCTAGTTTATTAAATATAGCTCCCACTATTTTTCTACGGATTAATAACCCTCAAGATATTAATGCGGAAAATATCATTATATTTTCTAGTGGGCCAAGATCCATCTTTTTCATCTCCTTATGAGCTTGCTTTGGCAAGTCACCCATAATTCGATTACTTCTTAGGTAGGAACAATTCCAATTGCATCCCATATGCAACTCTTGGTTCAATCGGGCAAATAACTCCTTATTTATCCATCCATATGGATAATCCCAATTGATTGCCTCTAGGTTTCTTAATCAAATTAATAGCCTAGTTGTGTTCAACCTCTTATCTAAACAATTGCACATTGTTACGTGCCATCGCATTCCATCATTATGAACCAAGTCGCCATGCTTTGGCACGCACGAACTTGATAAATAATGATGATAATGAGTGTTTAAATAACGAGAAGGCAAGAACACAATATTTAAAATTTGAGGGATTTTTCTTCAATTTTTAATTATTTTGTTGATCAATATCAACTAATCTATCTATTTGAGTTTGGGCACAACTCCAAATAATAGATCCGGGTTGTCTAATTATCTTATTATCCTAATTGCATGCATCATCCATACACCAACCACACAAATAATAAGACAATAAATAAACAACCACAAAGCAGAAATTAAACGTGATGTGGATATGGCCTTTTCTAGACTAAGATAATTCCAAGCCAATGGAATTATCTATGAACCCTAAACAAACACACATCTCCATGTGTCTTGATCTTTTGGTCCATCCTTCATAGTCTTGTGGAATGCTCCATGCTCCATGCTCCATCTTTTGTGGCTCCTTTGGCTTTGGGCTTCTTTTCTCCAATCTTGGCTAACAATCTACTTTATCTAGCACTAGCTAATATCTATACTAAATAAAATAAATCTCACAAGTTGAGAAAAAAAATGGCACGCAGGCCATAAAACCCTAATTAATTATTACAATTAATTGATCGGCTCGCAGGCCGTAAAACCAAACCACAAAATTAAACATCCACATCAAACCACATCCTAAGGCCATATCCAATCACCATGCGATTTGCACATAAACAGTTAAAATCCAATTTTAACGCGCTTGGTCAATTTTAATTGATTTTAGGATTTCTAGGGTTAAAACGGTCCATGGGCCCAACAATCCAATTGCCCGGGCCCAAATAGGTGAACCATAAAGCCCTAGGGCCGGCCCGGCCCAAAACCCGCAAGCTAGGCCCGCGGGTTAGGGCCGCCCGGCCCCTTAGGGCGCCAAGCTTGGGCGGCAAGCAAGGGGGCGGCTCCCTAGGGGGCCGAACCTCCTTGAGGAGGTTGTTTCCAAAACAACCTCCTTGCTTGGAGCCCAAGTTTGGTTGTTTCCTTGTTGTGGGAGAACTCCTTCTTCCCCAAGGATGCCCAAACCCTAGATCTTTGATCCTAAAATTTCTCAAACTCACCAATTCATGCATCCAATGCAATAATTGGGTCTTGTTATGATTAATTCTTTGACAAATTGCATCCAATGCTTGATTTGTCTTGTTTTACGCGATAAACAACAAATTAAGGTGTAAAACAACAAGAATGTAACACATAAACTACGTTTATGCTCTATGACCTGTGGCTCTGATACCACTGTAGGGTTTTGATTCATGGATCGCGCAACGGAAGCATAAACAAACAAATAACCATGCAAAACCCTCCAAGGATCACAAGTCTAGAGACATAACGATAGTAAAGGTAAGAAATCATAAACACACCTTTGGGTTCTCCTTGATGACTTCAAACGCGAATAGTGTCACGTTCTCTATAGTTGATCCACGCCTAGAGTTGTTCCTAGATCTCCAATCACCTTGGTGCTAGCCCGGATTGAAAGGAGGGTGAAGAAATCACGCAAAACGAGACACCAAAAGGGGTTCGGCACCCTTTGTGGCGTCGGGACAAGGGGGCGGCGGCAATAGGGGGGCGGCGTCCCTCTTTGCTTGCTCTCTCTCTCCTTTGTTCTCTCCCACTCTTGTTATGTTCTCTTTAGAGCATAAGTGTATAGGGAAGGAAGGAGGAGGGTCCTTTATATAGTCCAACAACTCCTTGTTAACTACCTAAAGGACTTATTCTAGTCCTACTAGAATTCAATTTAGTCCCTTCCTTGCAAATTAGTCCCTACTAAGTTTGCAAGGGTTTGCAAAGTGATCCTTCTAATTAATTAATCCAATTAATTAATTCCATAATCTAGTACAACTCTATATAGCGTGTGACCCCATAGGTTCTATCTAGTTGGTAGCAACTCTTTGCTAATATGGAGCGGTTTCTAGCAAAACATCCATTCTAGCCAACTAATAGAATAGTCATCTAGACAACCTTGTACAAGTAATTGTCTCATCCCTTTGCCTCCATATCCGGATTGGACACGAGACATACAAGTCACACTCGTATATCCAATCCCTAGTTCCTCGATCCATGGAATAGCCTTATTCGTGCAAATAACATCAATATCCATATATTGATTTATTTGAGTCTGGCCAGACATTCTATAAGCACTATCCTCGAGTGGCCTTGGATATTTGCTCCCGTTATGTGGGAGGGGCAAATCCTCTCTACGTTCACTACGATCTCTAAGCTTGCTTCTCATTGTATCCAGTACACGCCTTTATAACTACCCAGTTACGGTGTAGCGTTTAACGCTACCAAGATCACAATGATCCACAACTAGAATATCTAGCGACTTCAAGTCTAAGGATGACAATACCATTGTACCCGAGAAGCACTTGTGACTCAACATAACGTGTATGTAGCCTTCTCGGTGATGGGTCAATCCAGTGCAACATTCCGTAATGCACACCTATGTGTTGGATCGTGATATCTCCATATCAATCCAACCCCATACTAGTCTATAGATGATTGTCCCATTTAATCATTATACTTGACTAGGGATATTTAAGATAAACAACACAATTGTAAATCTAAGGACTTCATTATATTAAATATCCAATAAATAATAAATGAATTTCTAGCCAATTACAAATTCATACTAAACTAGATTGCCTCTAGGGCATCTATTCCAACAAAAACTTCGTTTCTGAATTCTCAAACATGAAATGAAAACAAGAACATAATCCCAAACTTGATAGTAGACATTCAACCTGATTCTACAAAAACTATACTATCTCTTTCCGTTCTTCAATTCAGCCTCAAGTGATGCCTTAAACATTTACTTTATGGATCAGTAGCAGGCTAGCACCAGTATACCAAGAAGAAGAAGCGAAACTTACCAGGAGCGCCAACGGAGGGACGACGGAGGGACTTCATGAATCACCGACGAACAAGACCCGTTCGTTCACCGTTCACAAATCCACGAAGCCGAGTTGGGAGGAAGAGCAAATCGAATCAAACCCCCCCTAAATCAAAGGTTGAAGTATCAAACCCCTGGGTCATAAGACCCCGTTCGCAGAGAGGGGCGACAAGGGTGTTTAGGGGGTTAGGGTTACGCAGAGTCTCTTTGGTGAGGGAGAAAAAGTTTCCGAAAATTACAAACATGACCTGATCCGGAATGTTCTGAATTTGGCCCAATTCGGGCGAAACCGACCGGATCCGACCGGAACGACCTGGATCGGACCGGATTTATGTTTGGTACGAATCGATCAGGATACAATTCCGGTTATGCTTAAAACCGGACCGTTCCGGACCAGAACGGAACGGTATCCACAACTATGCTTTGGACATCCCTAACTGACAGGATATTTCTCACTAAAACAACATCTCTAACTAATAGGAGAGAAGGTCGTGAGTTATTCCCACGTCCATTATAATGCTCAGCCCATACTTAGAAGTTGTTCTACTTTTTTTTTTTTTCTTTTTTTTCAATCACATTTGAAAATCTAATTTTTCGATAACACGTCTAAATTCATTTAAAAAAAGAAACACCTCTAAATTCAAAAATTATCTAATTTAGGAGAAAGTATTCATTGGGGCTAGCTCCACCACTGTGGCATGTCTGCATGGTGGGGCGCACCATTCAAATTTTGACAAACAAGCAAAATTTGGCGGGTTCCATATGACTAATGCATATTTGTCAAAAGTTAAATGGCGCGCCCCACCACACAGGCATACCACAGTGGTGGGGCTAGCCCCAAAGAATACTTTCTCCTAATTTATGGATAGTGTTCTTGGGCAAGGACAAGTAAACACATATTTTGGACTAATTATTATCCACCAGTAACTTCAGTTTACATTTTGGTGGATGGAAAAAACTTGATTGCGGGCTTTTAAGTATTTTCTCACAAAAAAAAAAAAAAAAAAAAAAAAAAAAAAAAAAAAACTTATGTCCCCTCTTTCTCCTACCCACCATTACACAGCCCTTTTATGACTTCACCTATCGACTCTACCGCCAAGCTACAACAACCCCCACCATTCTCAGCCCACCACCACCAATATATACCCGTAATCTACACGTCAAACCACCATCTAAGTGGAACTCAACAGTTAAACAATCCTTTCAAATCAACCTTCAGTTTACCCTGAACTAGACCTAACAATGCCATGAGTCCCCTCAAATCAAACTCAAGCCTGCATCTTTGTTTGTTCTTTGGGTCCATATGAAACTTGAAACAATTTTGATTTTTTTATTCTCGCTATGATTTTCATAAAAGTTGAAGACGCACAATTTGATGTATTGTTGCAGTTAATTTCTCATGAGTACAATTTGGTATAGGCGGTTTTCTTTTCTTTCTCAAATTGCAATCTGACAGCTACCCAGCAAACCCTAGCAGCCACAAAATTGTCTGGAACTGAATTTCGAATCCTCGCCACAAAATGTTAGCATCCCAATAAATAACTCAATTCGAACTCAGACCCACCGGGTTTGAGGCCCAATCGAACCCATTAGTGGAAAATTAACACCAACGGATGGGAATCGGAAGTTGAGTCGGAGAAAGATTCGGATTAAGAGCCAGGGGAGGTTGGTTGGTGGTTCGGGTGGAGATCGGCGAGGTGGAATTGGGTGGTGTTGGGGATGGGGATGAGGATGGAGAGGGAGAGAGAGAGAGAGAAGAGTGGGGTAAAATGGGGGGGGGTAAGGGCATCTCCAATAGTTCATGCAAAATCCACTTTTATGCAAAATATAAAGAAAATGATGAAAAAATCAGCTCCAATAGACGATGCAAATTGCCATGCATTTTGCAAAACATGCATCTTCCTCTCCATTAATAGCTAGCAAGAAAGTAGGCATGAAAAATTGTGTGTCTATCTCTCTCCTCTCATGCATCCTCAATATGTATATTTTAACCTCTCATAACTACAAAATGTATAAATTGCATTTTACTGCTGGAACAAAACTACAAATGCATGTCATGCAAAATTTAAAACATGTAAAAAATACTTACAACTATTGGAGATGCCCTTAAATGACTTTTTTTTTGCTGACTTTTCAATTTTCATCTGTTTTTTTTTTTTTTTTACCAAATTTTCATCAGTTGACAAACTCTTTTTTATCTTCGGCTACTGCATCTTCGTGACTTCGTCAACTTCTTCTTTTTCCTCTTCTTTCTTAATCTTATTTAATGAGTTATTAGGCGAGAAAAGACATGAAAGCCCTCAAATAAATATTTTCTATCCAACAAATGTAACAGAAGTTTATTTATGGATACCGGTAACACGTGATTTAAGTAGTATGAGACCGTGCAAGCTTGTATTTATTTAATATTGGGCTTCATCAAAAAGCCAAGTCTGAAACAAACTGATGGGGCAATATATAGCCCATAAATTAAAAACTGTACAGCCCAAGCCCACTTTAGCTAATTCGTGAGCAAGGGTATTAGAGTCTTTTTTGCACCATAAAACTCTAGTGCTGATAAACTTCTCCAACTTCTTTACTTCACAAAATGCTCTCTCTTTCAGAGAAGCTTTGCGGCGCTTCTCTCTTCTTCAAGCGGTGTACTAGCACTTGAGAGTCCGATTCAATCCTCAAAGAAGTGTACCCGCGGCTTAATGCAGTCTCAATCGTTATCTTCATAGCATAAGCTTCTGTCATCTCCGAGTTTCGGTTGAAGGGAACTGGGAAGGGCATCCCAAGAACAAATTCACCAAAGCTGTTTTTGATAACAGCTCCGCCACCAGCTCGATGTTCATCCACCGAGATGGAGGCATCGACGTTGAGTTTCATTGGCCCAGACGGCGGCGCCAACCACCGGGAAGGAGTTGCTGGCTCTTCAGATCCAGCATGTATCGAACCCAAGCCAAGATAAGTGGTGCCTGAAAATTCATTATAGCAAGCTAGAGAAGAAATCAAAACATTCGAAGCAGACTGATTTTCTTTTTTGAAAATTATTCTATTTCATTCTAACCAAGTATTCCACCAAATGTAACTCAGGATCTGAAGGTTCTCTGAAGAGTGGTGAATACATTACGAATACGAACAGTCATGGGGAGGTTGTTTTGAGAGTTCACCTACAGTCGCAGAAAAGATGCTCTGTGGTTTTCTTGTTCCTGATTACAGAGACAACATACTTGAGGTAAAAAGATACTCTTGTGGTAACGATTCTTTTTAGTAGCAATACAATTGTTAAAAAAATTTCCAAATGAAAATTTTAATTTTGTCCTGAATCTGTAAATTCCAGATAATTTTCCATAAGGGATCATTTTATTTGTAGAGAATTCAGGATGATTTTGATTAAACTCAGGATGAAGATTGTTTAAAACCACAAAGTAACCAGATCTCACAGTATAATTACGGTGGACCGTTTGAGACCAAACATAATTATCAGTATTTGTTGGAGAACTTAGGGGTATATTAATAATGGCTTGGGCTTCATCTTCAGAAAAATTTGCACGAATAATATCATGATTCCAGGTAGAGTCTTCCTTGATAAGCTCAGAAACATTAGAATTTGAAGGTAAAGTGGGAAAACTCAACGGCTTTTGCCCAATGCCGGTAGGTATCCAACGGTGATGGTAGATTAATGTTCTACGACCATTTACTATACCTTGACGGATACCTTTGAAGACAATGTTTCTAGCATTAATAAGACATTTTCAAATTCAAGAAGAATTGGATGTGGAATCCACAGAAATAATATCAAAGTTTCGAAAATATTTTCCTTTTCAAACTTTTGCAAGTAATGAATTGGGATTATTAAGAATACCAAATCCACGGTGCAATTTTTCCTTCAATTAAGGGCATCTCCAACCGATTTCATTTCCCCTTCCCCTTCCCCTCACCTCCCCCTCCCCCCCCCCCTAAACTACTGCTCATCTCTAATTCATTCCTTCCCCCTCCTCCTAGTAAAAATTAATTCTTAATATATATTTAATGATCGTCTAAAATTTCTATTAAGGACATCTCGGCTTCTGTGGAATTTAATAAATATATATTCAACAAAATAAGATAACGATGACTTTTTGTAAATATATGTTTCAATAATCATGAATACACTATTAATTTTATAAATAATAAAGAAATTAAATATTTATTAATCATAACAAAATATATAATATAATCATAAAACACTAAGGGCATGTTTGATGCAGGGATAAAGAAAGGGTACAGTAATAATAATACTAGTAGGGGTAATAACTGGTGTAGATAGTGCTTTCTAGACAGGCAGATCTTAGCCACGTGGCGACCATCCAGCACACCTAGTTGTGCTCCACACACACTGGATCACCAGCCGTGGTGATCCACGTGGGGACTGCGAGACAGGGCCCTCGCATACCACCACACGCGACTTAGTGGTTTGGAGGCTAGAGTAAGTCCTGTCGCGCGCGAGCGACAACCAAGCCCGCGCGCGACCCCTAGTAACTGCTTTGAGATATTTATGGAACGAGCTCCATAAACCCGGTCAACCTCGTAACGGTTGCGGTATACGCGGGTAACGTGCCGTAACGGTCCCCATATACGCGGACGAACGTGCCGTTGTGGTTAAGCTAATTAAGCCGCCATTAATGGGCGCATTAACCACACTACAACGGTCACATTCTCCCTTATATATAGGATCGTTAACCCTTCCATACAAGGGAGAATCACCTGAGATACGCGGAAGCTCTAGCAAAATCCTGTCTCTCTCTCATACAGTGCTATTGTCTTACTCTCTCCCTACACACAGCCTTACTTCTCCTGTGTTCTTTCTATCCCCTACTCTCGGTGTATATTGAATTCTCTCTGCAGGATTCTCTCGTACACAACTGGTGTTTGGTGCAGGGATAATTTCAAGCGGTATTCAATCCCCGCTTATTATCTATACCCCCTATATGCCTAAAAAATCTAATCCCACCATGTAGGTGAGATTGAATACTAAAGTCTTGATACCCCTACTTGTACTGGCGCAAACAAACATGTTACATAATCCTCCATATATAATTAATAATCCCTTAATATCAATACACCCTATAATACTGTAGGGTCCCCTATACCCCCAATTTTCAATCTCGACTCCAAACGTGCCCTCAAATGATTATTATGTATATTCACAACTCAAATCACCTCCTTAAAATGTGTTAAAAACATGTGAATTATTATTATTGATAGTATTCATGCATCATGAGTCGGGCCGGATTACAAGGCCAAGTCCCAAAATCAGTTGGAAAACTAAAAATATGATCAATCGCTCAAAAATACATGTGAAATGAGACTACTAAAAAAATACATGTATTCTCTCTCAAAAAAATCATTACAAATTGTGTTTTTATACATGTAAAAAATACATGTCGAAAATACAAGTAAACTAATGTCTTCCCTCTCGACTTCAAATGGGACTACTTGCTTTGAAACTGCTTTGAAAGTTATAAAGAAAACACCATTGGCCCTGTTTGGATATCCCGGTTTTGTTAACCTCTATAAAAGGTTAACCAAAACTTCAACCCAAAATTTGTAGGACCCACATTCCACTCATTTTTCTACTTACATGAAAGTCAAAACCTCTAAACCAAAACCTTTAAATTCAAACATCCACCTAATTTGGTTAACCAAACAAATCCAACCTTGTTATCCAAATAGGGCCAATGTGATGCTCAATGTGCACTTTTTGAGATTGTCTTTCACGTCTTAATTTGGAGATGGAATGTCCTTACCAGTTTGTCATGTCTAGTATTTTGTATATGGAGGTCTCAGCCAGGGAGTTTTAGACGTGGAAAATGAAATTAGATATTTTCAGTAAACTGGGATACACAATTTGTAATGAAACGTTAAGCCTTAAATGAATGAGAGAAGCACATACCTCAAATTTAAGGGTTTGCCCAATTGAACGTGTATGTGATTTAGCCTTACATATTGATGCAGGCGCGGATGATCTATATGGAGCAGAGCTGTCAGACGCGACTGATTTGAGTCTTCTTTTTAATGGGATGGAAGACAAGCGCACGGGGCGAAAGAAATTGTAATTTTGGCGTCGTCGCGCAGTTTGAGCCATGACTTTGGCTACGGGCATTAGAATTATGCGAGCGACCCCAAAAATCTCTCAAAGAGACACAAAGGGGCCTGATAGGTTGGGGTCCGTCTTTGACCTCAAATCAAACGATCGTTTTAAGTTATTTTTTTACTGTTTCGGATAGTATTTTAATTGTTAATTTGGACGTCGGCTTTACTCCGTTTTGGGGTCAAACTTTTCGCGTGCATGTTTTTGTAAATTAGTTTTGTGCACGTGTTTTCTCACGTGGCATTTAACTAAAGAGACGGAAGTACTTAATTTAAAATTGAGAACTACATGGGATGTTAGTTTAAAGTGAATGTCTATAAACACACTTCATGACTATATTAATTAAGTTAATAATCATCATATATTTGCATGAACATAGATTTTTGAACATAAAATGATAATTTCTTTTAATAAAACATAAAATGATAATATTAGATTTTAAACAGAATAGCCCCGAAACAAATAAACAAAAGTTAATAATTATATTTGAAGTTCGTATCAAATCACTAGTTGGATTGGTATAGTGATTTGGTACGGTTCATATGTAACTTAATATTTTCAAGAGCATACTCTTCAAATGTAAAAAGGGTGATTGCTTAGTGGTAGAGCATTTGAAGACCTTACACGAGATTCCGTGTTCAAGCCCAGCGAGATGTAGGATTTCTCAAAAATGTTATATATTTGGATGTACTCGCGCATTTTGTAATTTTCTACGAGGTCTTTGTTACCCCTGGTAACGATGGCGATGGAGGAAGAGGGTCGCTTCTCTGCCGTGAGGAGAAACGAACGAAGAGAACAAAACAAAACTAGGGAAAAAATTCTCTGATTAATTCTTATGAGAAAATTTACACCCTTTTTATATGACCCTCTAACCCTGCGATTGGACCCTAATCCTAGTCCGGGTAAAGAACCGTATAGAAACCCCGAATAATTCAAATACTTCAACAATAATTCAAATATTTCAAAACATTTATATAACGTCTACTGGCAAATCAACTAACGCCTAGAACTAGTCTGAACATATTCTTTCAAGTAAAGAGGAGGAGCAACGTTGCGCCTGGGTCGCACGTCGGATGCGTATTTTATCATCTCCGGGTCATCCTCTAAATCACTCGTATCCGACCCAGTGGTCAGGACTCCCGTATCAACTCCCCCGGTTTCGAAAACATGCTTGTCCTCAAGCTGCAAACAGGAAAAGAAGACTGGATGTTCGGAACCGGTTCCCAAGACGGGGCAGCCCCATCCGACCACGAAACCAACCACTCCTGTTGTGGACTGCCAGAAACCAACACGGTACGGGCCTTGGTTACAGAAACAGGCACCGCTATGGGACGACCCTTGTAGAACTCAGCCGGAAGATCAGCAAGACGAGGGGCCGAACCCATGCCAATGTATGGGAGAAGTAAAGAAATGTGGAAGACGTCATGAATACGACAAGAATCTGGAATCTGGAGACGATAAGCCACCGGCCCTACCCGTTCTACCACGGAAAAGGGGCCAGAAAACCGACGAGCCAACTTAGAAGACAAAGGGCGGGCCAACGAGCGCTGCCTGTAGGGATGAAGACGCAAGAGAACAAGATCACCAACCTGGAAGGAAACATCCCGACGATGTTTATTGGCCTGGGTGCACATACGTTGCTGCATGTGCGTCAAATGCGTCTTCAAGTCATGTAACAATGCGACACGCTCGTCCACCAACTCATCCACTGTAGGAGAACGACTCGTCGCAGGTAGTGTAGGAAACAACGAGGGTGGATCACGACCATACAGTGCACGGAAAGGCGACGTGTTGATACTCTCATTATGACTGCAATTCAAGGCCAACTCAGCCCAAGGAAGAAAAGACGACCACCGTTTGGGACGCTCCGAAGTGAACGCCCGCAGATACTGCTCGAGGCCCCGGTTCAGAACCTCCGTCTGTCCGTGAGCCTACGGGTGGTAGGGCATACTAAAATTAAGAACCGTGCCACTCAACTTGAATAACTCCCTCCCGGACGTATGATATCACCTTTTAGGAGCTATCTAATATTGTTATTTGCCACATTATCTTGAGAGATTAGAGCTTAATTGTTGAAATATGTTGTGTTTTATCACTTGATGCTTTATATGCGCTTTATCGTTAGTCCAGGCGTTTTTATGCATATTTCGTTGTTATTTGTCAAATATAATCACTTGGTATGTTTGTTCATGTTTTCTTGGTAGGAACGGATGATAAACGGTTGATAGGAGGCATTGGAAGTGAAGGGGAGTATGCAGATGGATATGCAGCACAAATACTCTAGAAGGGGGGGGGGTTGAATAGAGTGTGCCAACTTTTTGCAAAACTTGTGGAGAAAAAGAGTTTTAGTTCAAGTGCAAAGGAGTTCAAGGCCTTGAGCACATATTCAAACCTTTGAAAAGAAATACAGTTTGTAGTGAAACAGACAAGTCTTTTTCATGGCCTTGAAAGGATTTTCAATCCCTTGAAAAACAGACAAGTTTGAATGTAGTAAAAATTATGAATGTGAATGAACTGTAAATGCAAGAGACAAGGGATTTATAGAGTTCAGTCCACTTGGACCTACGTCTCTACCTCAGGGATCTTCTCCCTGTAGGTTATTCAGCTCAATTCTTATTAATCAAAGCTAAGCCCTAGATCTCAAGCACAGAGAGTTCTCTTACTCTGTTACAGCTTGTGGTTCTCCCTAACCTATCTAGTACCTTCTCTAGCTAACTGATTAGCTAAGAATTCTCTATTGTTCACCTTGAAAAATCATTAAGAATGAAATATAGAAGAATTATAGAAATGATCTACCAATAAAGCACAATACAGAAGAACACTACCATGTAGAACTCAGTCAAGAATGCAGTGAACTTCTGTGAGTACGCCACCCACTTGGCATGCCGCCGAATCAACTTGTGCTGCCCATTGATGTACTTCAACGCTTCATGATCGGTGAACAAGATGAACTCCTTCTACACTAAGTAATGACGCCAATGCTTCAACGTCTGAACAATGGCGTAGAACTCCAGATCATACGTCGAGTAATTTTTCCTGGCCCCGGACAGCTTTTCACTTAAAAACGCAATCGACGCCCCGGCCGACTTAGAACACCGCCAATTCCCAAATCTGAGGCATCACAATTAACCTCGAACATCTTGTCAAAATCAGGTAGTGCCAGAACTGGTGCCTCTGTCATCATCTTCTTGACATGATTGAAACTGGCCTCTGCTTCATCAGTCCACTTGAAATCACGCCCTTTCAGAAACTCAGTGATGGGTGCCACCAAAGTGCTGAAATTCCTGATAAACCTGCGATAGAAAGAGCCAATCCATGGAAACTGCGCACATCGTGCAGTGTCTTAGGCCTGGGCCAGTCCACAATTTCCTCAATCTTCGAAGGATCTGCATGCACACCATCAGTAGACCCTATGAAACCCAAAAATTGCACTGAAGTAGTGAAAAAGAAACACTTCTTCCTGTTAATGAATAAACTCTCCGCCTTCAATGCTTCAAAGACAGCTCACAAATGATCAATGTGAACAGCCCATGTGGAACTGTAAATAAGAATGTCATCGAAATAAACGACAACAAACTTTCCCATAAAAGGCCTGAGAACCTGATGCATGAACCGCATGAAGGTGCTGGGTGCGTTGGAGAGACCGAAAGGCATCAACATCCACTCGTACAACCCATGCTGTGTCTTGAATGCGGTCTTCCACTCGTCCCCCTGCTTGATCAGAATCTGATGGTATCCACTCTTAAGGTCAATTTTTCAGAAGACATGAGAGTCGGACAGTTGATCTAGCATATCATCAAGTCGTGGTATGGGAAACCTGTACTTCACGGTGATCCGATTAATGGCTCTGCTGTCTACACACATGCGCCAAGATCCATCCTTCTTTGGAACTAGCAGAGCAGGCACTGCGCAAGGACTCATACTCTCCCTGATGTAACCCCTCTCAAGTAATTCAACCACCTGCCTCTGTAACCGACACGCTTATCGTTTGGTGGCAAACCAGGAGGGAGGTAATCCGGCATCAAGTAGGAGAACTCATCCAAAACCTACTGCACCTCAGAGGGTATTTTAGATTCCTCATTACTGGCACTATTATTAGAAGGGATCAACGCATAAACAAACTTTTCCCGCTGAATCTCCCCCAAGAACTGGGTTCGAGAAAGCAGGTTAGCCGGCGCGGTTGGAGCCGGAGTGGAACCCTCCCATCGCGGAACTAGTACAATTTTCTTCCCCTTCATCATAAACGAATGGGTATTCTTGTACCCATCATTGAACACATGTCTATCATACTGCCATGGACGACCCTACAAAACATGGCATGCATCCATCTTTACCACATCACACCAATGACTATCATGATATATTACCAATCGAAAAAGAAACAAGGCATCTTTTCTCAAATGTTACCTCAGAGCCTCTAATTAACCATGACAGCTTGTAAGGCGCAGGATGTTGCTCCGTCTTCAACTGCAATTTCTTAACAGCTTCTTTAGAGACTGTGTTGTCGCAACTTCCGCCGTCTACGATCATCTTGCAAACCTTCTTCCAAATCGTGCAGGTAGTGTGAAAGATATTAGTTCTCAACCAAACATCCTCCGAATCACCCTTGGGAGTTAGCAAGTTTTTACGGACAACCAGATTCTCATGACCATCCCCGTAAAGCACATCTTCGTCTTCGTAATCATCATATATGGGGGTCTCCCTGGTACCCAACTTCTTCGACCTCGTCAGTAGTAATCTCTTCGATGAATAAGTTCTTCGGCTTTTACACAGCCGTCTTCTTGCATTCTGTCGCCCTGTGCCCTGGTTCGCCACACTTGTAGCACTTAAAGCCGCTACTCGATGCACCAGGGGCTGCCTGGGTGGCTAGTCGGGACTCCTGAGATCGAGTCGATCGCTTGGTCTGATCGGCCCTGGATGCAGGTTTTCTGCTCTGTTTCTTCGCCAAAGTAAGAGCCCTTTGGTAAACTTCTGAAACCGTCCAGAAAGTTTGCAGGCATAGAACATCCTGCAGGGATTGTCGTAAACCCGACAAGTATCGTGCTACTAGCTACTCTTCTGTCTCGGATAGGTCATTCCGAGCGATTAATTGGTAGAACTCCATGGTGTAATCTTCCACAGATTTGACACCCTGCCTCAACGTGTGGAGACGCTGATATAGGGTTTGGGTATAGCCGAAAGGAAGAAAGTGATCCCTCATCTTCTTCTTCATCTTTTCCCATTCAACAATCTTCGGTTTTCCCTGCTACTCACGAGAACGTCGTAACTGCTCCCACCATGCTGAAGCTCGACCCTTGAGCTTTATTGCTACCAACTTCACCTTCTCACGTTCAGAAACTTCCTTGTACTCAAATATCCGATCCACCTCGTTCAGCCAATCGATGAATCCATCGGCTTGAAAGGTACCGGAATAGCTAGGGATCTCGACCTTGAAGCCTAGACCGCTGCGGTGATCGTCACGACCACGGTACTCCCGAACTCTTGGTTCGCGATGGTACGAGTTCTCGAGGGACGCCACTATGTCGTCGTCTGAGTCTTCTAGATCATCCAGATCTTGCGCCGCCAGGCGCCGTGTCAGTTCTTCGATCCGCTGCTGCTGAACCTGGTTCTGCCGCTCCAGATCTTCTATCCTCATCACGTCTTCGAGGTTACGTTCTCTCTGGGGGGCATCTTCAGCAACCTGCTGCCCACGACCACGAGCACGTCCACAAGGCATCGCGACGATGATCTTCTTCCCAAGTCGAACTTGTTCTGATACCAAACTGACGCCGGGTTATACAACCAAGCGAGAGATCACAGCGGAATCAACAATGAAAAAGGGCGAAGAAACTAGGGCACGAAGCTCTCTAGCATTCAGAAATAATCAATATCAAAAGTCTGCTGAAATTTACCCACAAGCCGGGTATAAATAGCTGAAAACCCTAATTTTGCCAAAAATAGCAAAATTACAAAACTGGTCGAAAACTATTGGCCTTATTGGAAATAATGCGTAAATGATAGTCTGACCCGAATCGGGCTAAATAAAGAATTCAAAATACGAAAATTGAAAAACTGCCCAAAATAGCAAAAATATCTTTGAAGTCTCCGTTGACTGGTCAAACGTCCGTTTACGGGGCTGAAAACATATTATAATAGGCATTCCGATCCCTGTAGCTCAAGTTACGCCCAAAATAGTGTGGCGTGACCAAAAGTGTCCATCTCGCACTTCTCTTGCGCCTGTCTTCCATGTCGTGATAGTGAAGTGCGAGATCAGTCGCGTCTGACAGTTCAGCCTTGTTTGGTTCATCTGCGAGATTAGTCGCGTCTGACAGCTTGGCGAGATTAGTCGACAGCTTGGCGAGATTAGTCGCGTCTGGTTCATCTGCTCCTGCATCACTTTGCAATTATGTACATACAAAGTAAAAACAAATTAGTTTGTTTCATGTTTATGTTGAGTGTTCCAAGGTCAAGCTAGTAGTTTGAGACACGTCAAGAGCTGGCAAGCACAAGTCTCGAGGGGGCATTTGTAGACACGTAAAAATTACAGCCAATTAAATAGTGCCATGTGTCTATTATTGGATAATTAAATGGCGGGATCAAATTGTAATTGTCGTCAAATTAATGTCTCCAATAATTAATTAATTGAGGAATAAATTGTAATAGAGACCAAACCTTATTTACAATTAAGGACTGCTTATGGCGACTCCACGTTACTGCATGACATGGCTACGCGTCCACAAGTAAGGTCAATCAAATAATGCCACCTGTCAAAGTGATGCAGTTATCAAGACTAGCAAGCCCGACCAATCATGTTGCGCCACTTGTCAAATTGATGCGGAAAATAAATAAATAAATAATAATATTTATTTTCTACCTTGGCCAACAAGTCGGCCCATGCCTATATAAATGAGCCATCCCTAGGCATAAGAAACACAATTCGATCTTGTAAGAAGTAGAGAGCTCTGAAGATCAAGCTGCTAAAGCCCTGAAGAGTTCATACATCCAACAACAAGATCGTCACCCGGTACTTCAAGACATTCGAAGATCTTCAAGCAAGTTCTTCACGTTCGTCAAGACCTTCAAACGCGTTCTTCGCCGAAATCGAAGAACTCCTAATCGTTCGATCCGAGATCAAGCTGCGAAGGCCCTCGTTCGAAATTCAAGGAGAAGAATCAGAGGATTTGTAAATATTTGTTACTCCGAATTTATCGCTTTTGTTTTCATTAGCATAAAATTTGTGGGTACACCGTTTTTGGACTTCTTTATATCATATCTATCTATAATGGAATGTTTCTTCTTTCTGAAAAAAAGGCATGTAAATAATAGTAGGCTGGAATTGAATAGATATAGAAGTAGTGTTGAGGATGTACATGGTTTCGCTCATTATATTTGAAGAGGAATAAGTTATGTACTATTAGAGTAAAGACATTAATTTGATCTCTACACTTGCATCAGGAGGTATTAGTCATTATACGATGAATGGTTGATGATCACATAGTATTTCATATCGTGGACTACTTATCAATTTGATGAGCAGAGATGATGATGGAGATTTGAACAAAGGGAGAATGACTGCTCAAGAGTACATGTCGACACTATGAATAGAGAGATGGAAGACGAGTTGAAGAGTTCAACCATGAATGTTACTGTGTTTGTTACTAGCATGGAAGGATGGGGCATTCTGGGATTCTGTGTTTCATGTAGATATTCCTCGCACATTGATTTTTTCTTCATGGAAGTGACATGACTTTGTGACAGGAAGAAGAATTCAAATGTGTCGTTTCTTTTGATCATACTGTTGGCAGCAATCTGAAATGAAAAAATTGGAGCAACTATGCATTCCATTTTACTATTGTTCAGTCCGTGTTTGGTAAAAATGGATTTTGATAGATTCTTGCGGCCATATCTGGATTATATTTGTTGAGTGTGGTGGAAGGTTTTTAATAATTGTTTGTCATCGTCGTACATTTATGTTTGTTGATATTTGTTTTGTAACGCATATGTGCGGTTTTAGCGCCACTTGGTCATCCGCATCTGCTATGGAATACTCATGGTTGCCCAAAATCTCTTGTAGTGGAAGCAGGTTTTCCTCCCCCCATTTCTCGGGATATTGGAGCACTATGATATAGAGAGCAGAAGGTGCTGAGTCGCAATTGGTTGTGTGGAAAGGGTTTATCACTACTTTGAAGTTGTTTAAATCTATCTATCTAAATTAGTTATTTTTAGAGATTTATGTACCAGATCATCTAAATCTCGCTAAGTTACTCTTAAGTTTATTTGTACTTGCATAGTAGCCAAACTTAATGTTGCTCAACTCTGGCTCGTTAACTCTTTCATGAGCCGTAGATTAAGCTTATCAGCTTATGACCCAAGAAATGGAGTTCAAGCTTGGCTCATGTAGTTTCGTAAACTCGAGCAATGCTCAAGCTTTTCCATACTCTGTCCATTAGATCGACCGAATTTGAGTTTTTGTTCAAGTTTAGTTCATCTGCATTCCAGTCAATATAATTGCAACTTTAAGAAATGAAATTATATGGAGCCCACTATCAATTTTTTATTGGACTCATTTGTTAATCTACTGATAGAAACTGGCAGATAAACCAATAAAGAACACACAAGTAAAAGGAACAGACTTTATTGAAAGTCCAGGATTTCGAGAGCCTGGCCACTCCACTTTCCAATGACTACAATTCTGAATGCCTGTAATCATAAGAATTATTGACTATTTATTCTTACGCTTCCCCTCTGAAAATGGAAAATGCAATCTTGACTAATTTGGCGATTCATACTGACACAATTCAGAAATCATTATTAATCTAAATTGATTAGCAAATCAAATCAATCAGTAATCAAGTCAATCAAGTCAACCAGCAACCAAATCAATCACCAACATTAATGCCCGGATTCTTCTTTCTTCTGTAGTAGGTATTGATTATATGAGGCTTATCATTACCGGCCGCCCAAACTTTGACCTTGTCCTCAAGGTGAAAATCAGGATATTGGGAGTCCAAAGCCACGCTATCCTCCCAGGTGGCATTATGCTCTGGTAGGTCCTTCCATTTAACCAATACTTCGGAACGTTGGGCCGCTTCTGTACCAATTTTCCGTGCTCCCAAAACCGCCTCTGGCTCAACTATCATCTCCATGTTAGGAGATAAATTTGGTGGAAGCTGTTGAGCAACTTGGTCGGCCCCAAGAGCTGGGCGTAGTAAGGAGACATGAAAAACTGGATGTACGCTGGCGGATTAAGGCAATTGAAGACGGTAAGCAACATTTTCAATACGTGCCAGTACCTTGTAGGGACCAAAGTACCGAGGAGAAAGCTTCTCGTTGTGTCTTTTAGCCAAGGACTTCTGACGATAAGGACGAAGCTTGAGATAAACCAGGTCTCCAACTTCAAAGGACACATCACGACGTTTCATGTCGGCATAACTCTTCATTTCTGCTGAGCTCTATGCAGATGGACCTTAAGCTCATCGATGATGGAATCTTGATCACTCAAATTATGTTCAACTGCTGAGACAGTAGTCATCCCTCCGTGAAAACGAAGTAGCCCATGCTAGCCAGCGAGTCCATTGTCGTGGTTTATCAGAGACAAAGCAACGCAAAAAAGCCTCAAGGCATCGGTTCACCACTTCCGTTTGCCCGTCAGTTTGAGGGTGATAAGACGTGTTGTGCTTGAGTTGTGTCCCTTGAAGTTTGAATAACTCCTTCCAGAAAAGGCTCAAGAATATTTTGTCGCGGTCGGAAACGATGGAACGAGGAACTCCGTGAAGCTTAACAATGTCGCAAACAAACACATCAGCTACTGTGATTGCAGAAAATGGATGACGCAAAGGAATAAAATGCCCGTATTTTGACAAGCGATCCACCACCACCAAAAACGTATAATACCAACTGGAATGAGGAAAGCCTTCAATAAAATCCATTGATATATCCTCCCAAATCTTGTCTGGAATGGTTTGTGGTTGCAATAGGCCAGCGGGTGATTGAGCTAGATACTTGCTCTGTTGGCAAACTGAACAATGAGCAACGAATTCCTCCACCGCCTTCATCATTCCCACCCAAAACAAGTCCTTAATGAGCCTCTGGTAAGTCTTAAAGGCACCTGAATGACCGCAAATGGCACTGATGTGGTATTCTTGGAGCAACAATGGGATGTACGGCGAGTTCGGCGGGAGCACCAAGCGTCCTTTGTATAGAAAACGACCATGATCCAGCGAGAACCCCTCTTTACTAGGCAACCCTTGTAATAATTCCTTATAAATGACTGACAAATAAGGATCTGATTCAATTTGTTGTTGCAGATCGTCAAGTTCGATCACTTGAGGAACAGACAAGGCTGAGAACGAGGCTGCAGGTTCTATACGAGACAAAGCGTTTGCAGCCTTATTTTCAAGACCTAGGCGGTATTGAATCTCAAAGTCATAGCCCAATAGTTTGGTGAGCCATTTCTGATGTTCAACTGATACGACGCGCTGCTCGAGTAAGAATTTGAAACTTTTTTGATCCGTTTGCACAATGAACTTTCTGCCCAGCAGATAAGGCCGCCATTTCTGGATGGCTAATACAATAGCCATTAGCTCTCGCTCATAGACTGATTTGGTGCGTGCCCTCGGAGACAAAACCTGACTGTAATAGGCAACGGGGCGCTGGTTTTGCATGAGAACAACCCCTAATCCAAAACCTGACGTATCCTTTTCCACAACAAAAGGTTGTTTAAAGTCAGGGAGTGCTAGCACCAGAACAGCACACATTGCCCCCCTCAACTTCAGAAAAGCTCCTTGCGCCTCATCTGTCCAACCGAAATTATCCTTCTTCAATTGATCGGTTAATGGTTGCGCAATGTTCCGATACCCAGCAACAAACTTCCGATAGTACCCCGTTAGCCCCAAAAATCCTCGCAGCTCTCTGAGATTGGTTGGAGGAGGCCAACTCATCATTGCTGCAACTTTCTCAGGGTCTGCGGCAACACCGTCTGCTGAAATAATATGTCTGATATATTCCAACTTGCTTTGGGCAAGAAAACATTTCTTGCGATTGGTGTAAAGTTGGTGTTGACGCAAGGCCTCCAAAACCAGTTGCAAATGCTCTAAGTGAGCTGCAATTGATGAACTATACACAAGGATATCATCAAAAAATACGAGAACAAATTTACGCAAGAATGGTTTGAAAACCTCATTCATTAGTAATTGAAATGTCGCGGGAGCATTGGTAAGATCGAAAGGCATTACCAGGAACTCGTAATGACCTTCGTGTGTTCGAATTGCAGTCTTGTGGACGTCGGCCGGTCGCACACAGATCTGATGGTAGCCCGAATTCAGATCCGATTTGAGAACATGGTGGCACCATGGAGCTCATCCAGGAGTTCGTCAATAACTGGAATCGGAAATTTATCCGGTACCGTCTCCTTTTTCAGCGCACGATAATCAACGCAAAACCTCCAACTCCCATCCTTCTTCTTTACCAACATAACTGGGCTCGAAAAAGGACTAGTACTTGGTTGGATTATCTTCGCTGCCAACATTTCCGCAACTAATCTTTCAATTTAATCATTCTGCAATTGGGGGTATCTATATGGGCGCACGCTGATGGGAGTCGTGCCATCCTTGAGCACAATAGCGTGGTCCCTATTCCGAAAAGGTGGTAAACGTTGGGGCATATGAAATACTTCCTCATACATATTTAAAAGTGGGAGAAGACACAGAGTAATTTCAGCACCCGCCTTCTTTATTGATTCAGTTACTTCAAGGGCGCCAAAATCCAAAAGATAGCCATGACCCTCGTGTTTGATTGTACGCTTCATTGCACGAAAAGAAATCTGAGTTTCGTGCAAACTTGGATCCCCATACAGTATTATTGGAATTCCTGCAACAGTAAATTTCATTGACAAGGCTTTCGAATCTACTTCAGTCGTACCTAGAGTCGCCAGCCACTTCATTCCCAATATGACATCGGAACTTCCAAGCTCCAATGGTGAGAAGTCCGTAATTACTTCTAAACCAGGGAGAAGGAGTGAAATCCGTTTGCAAACTCCAGCCGTGCGAAATTTCATCCCAGTGCCCATAGAGACTCCAAATTGTCCTGTACTGGTAAGTGGCAACTCTAACTGCTCAACCAATTCAGACGATATGAAATTATGGGTGGCTCCACTATCAATCATGACTGTCACCTCCTCGTCTTTGATCCGCCCGCTGAGTTTCATGGTATGGGGCGTTGTGAGCCCTATTAGCGAGTTCAGAGAGAGTGAAGCTAAGGATTCATCCTCTACCTGCTCACCAATTTCTTCCGCTGGAACGTCTTCATCATCACACACAACCAAGAATTGAAGCTGTCGTTGTTTGCAAACGTGACAGATGTGATATTTTTCATCACAACGATAACACAGCCCATGATCCCGTCTTTGTTGTACTTCCTCTGGTGTCAAACGGCGGAATGGTCGGTCTTTGCTCAAGGATGTAGAGGGTGAACTAGCATGCTGAATTTTTGGAGATGTTTGGATTTTTTGGGTCTGATCGAAGCTGGATTTCAATGGATCCTCTGCACGTTGCGTTGTATCCATGATCTGACTTAACCCTTGAGGATGTAACAAAAACACTTCTGCACGAATATCATCCTCAATCCTTTGATGAAAGTTCCCTCCAAGACGCTTTCTGAAATATCAGTCAATGGAAATGCCATTGACTCGAACAGTTTGCAATACTCTCGAACAGATCCGTCTTGTTTAATTGATAAGAAAGAAGCATATAAGGAGCCATCATGGGTTTGCTTGAAACGTTGGAGGGCCAATATCTTCATCTGCTCCCACGTCCTTACTAGACATCTCTTAAATTCCCACTAGTACCAAACAAGAGCGTCGCCCTCTAGCCCGATGATGGCTGAATCCATTTTCTCTACCTCTGACAAGTGATTGAGAGAAAAATACCGCTCAATGCGAAATATCTAACCGTCGGGATTATTTCCATCAAATGTAGGCAAATCCAGACGGCGTGAAGAGCCATCAGGACGGCATAATGGTTCTGGAATTGTCGTTGAAGTGTGAATACTCGAGGTTGTTGTGGTGTTGCCTCATGTAGCAATGTGTGCCATTGTGGCGGGTCTCAATCCTTGGTCAGCTTCGCTTGGCATTGTTTTTTCGCTTCTCTGTAGCATCAGCGCTATCTGCCCCATGATGAGCTCCAAGTTTTTCTCTAATTTAGGCAACCTGCTTACCTCTTCCTTAACAGCAGAGAACTCTTTTCTCCACTCCCCTTCCACTAATTCCATCCTCTCCTCTAGTGCATTCACCTTCTTCTGCGCCATGTGAGGATCGAAGTGATCTGATACCAATTTGATAGAAACTGGCAGATAAACCGATAAATAACACACAAGTAAAAGGAACAGAGTTTATTGAAATGAAAGTCCAGGATTTCGAGAGCCTGGCCACTCCACTTTCCCATGACTACAATTCTGAATGCCTGTAATCATAAGAATTAGTGACTACCCTTTCCCTCTGAAAATGGAACATTCAATCTTCCCTAATTTGGCGATTCATACTGACACAATTCAGGAATCATTATTAATCTAAATTGATTAGAAAATCAAATAAATCAGTAATCAAGTAAATCAAGTCAACCAGCAACCAAATCAATCACCAACATTAATGCCGTATTTTTTCTTTCGTCTGCATTAGGTATTGATTATCTGAGGCTTATCATCTACTTAGTTCTAATAATAAATCTAATATTAGTGGAACCAAGATCAGAAGTCAGAACTCCCAAATAAATAAAATCAAACAATTCTACTAAACTAACAAAATATAGTAAAGAATAAGGGTAAAGACACTTTCACCCCCTCATGTTTGATGCAAAGACACTTTCACCCCCATTGGACACTTACACCCTTTCCTAGGCTGCATCATATCATATTCTAAGAGAGCAAATTTTTCCCTGAAACTACTATTGTGATGGACAATCGTCCCTTGACCGGCGATGTCACGATTGGAGAGTGTAAACATTCTGAACTTTGACTGACATAAGGGTAAAGTGTTACTCCCAGAATTAAAAAGGGTAAAAATATCCATCAGCCAAACTAGAGGGGGTGAAAGTGTCTTTACCCCTAAAAAATGAAATTCTTAATAATATAAAAAACAAGAAAATTAGCTTTAGCCAGTTAGCTCTAAAAAAAATTTAGCTCATCATCCGAGTAATGAAGTTTTTACCCAAGGCACCGTGTTTGAAGGAGAAACCCTAACCCTCACCAGAGAATAGAGCAAGAGGAAGAAGAAGAAGAAGAAGAAGAAGAAGAAGAAGATAATCTACGGCGTTCTTACCCGCAGATGTCGTCGCCGAAATCCTCTCTCGTCTTCCGGTGAAGGCACTACTGCGATTCAGGTCAATTTCTAAGATCTGGTGCACTATGATCGACAGTGATCTTTTCATCAAATCGCATCTTCACCGCTCAATCTAGCCCAAAAACAACCGGAAAATCATACTTACATATACCAGTGTCTATTCGATTAGTCTAGATCCGCTCGATGTTGCTGAAAATCAAGATCACCCGCTTGCAACTAAAGACCATATATTTCAGCTTCGGGCTCTTGTAATGGTTTGCTACTTTTATGGACAAATGAATTCTCCGAAGTTATTTTCTGGAGTCCATCGACCAGAAAGTTTTAACAACTACCTTCCCACAAACCAAAAGCAAATCTATACAATGTCACTTCCTGTTTCAAACGGTATCCGTTTTGTTTTGGGTACGATGCATTCAATGATGACTATAAGATTGTCAAATTGCGTCAATTCAAATATGGTCATTCGAATGTTGTTGTATCGGACTTTCAGGTGTATAGTATGAAGTCCAATACCTGGTGGACATTCGGGCATTTACCGTATTGCATCTGTTTCGGAAGACAAGGACAGACTGGTGCGTTGGCGCACGGTGCTTTACAGTGGTTTGCGGATATAGATAATGATGCAGAAGCACATTCTGGGATACTTGCTATTGCTGCATTTGATCTTTCTACAGAAGAGACTCGATTGGTGTCTTTGCCAGAATTTTGTTGTGACATCGATGTTTATATGAATTTAGTGGTGTTGGAAGGGTCTCTCTGCATAGTTGCTTATAACGGTAGATTTTGTGATGCCGAATTGTGAAAGGGGAACTAAAACTGAATCACATCGGATTCAAAATGAGCAATCACAGCTCTCAAATATCTCAACAGATAATTTTTTCATCAATCAAAAGCTGAAAAACAAACCAAGACTAGTGGCCTATCAATAGGCAATAATACAAGACTCCTAACTAAACTAAAACTCTAAACAAGATAAAATCATAAAAGGATAACTACTAACTTGTTCTGATCACAAAATCCTAACCAAGATAAAACAAAATAAAATCCTAGATAATTTTGGGATAATTTCAATCCTTATCTGCATCGTTCTCCTCCACTGAGAAAAAACTCTACTCCGGAGAGTTTAAGTAAGAACCATGGCGTGGACGACCCTTCCAGTGAATCAAATACTTTCAGATTCCATCACGAACTAGACCATTTTGATGATTAGTCCATTGGATCAAGTACTTCCCGGAATCACTCTGAACTGTAACCTTAGGACGGTTTCCTCGGCAAACCATATATCGAAACAAATCACTTTTGAGAAACGACTTCACGTGATTCTTCCAACAAGTAATAAATTCCAAAATTCTACTTTCATGAGATGTAAATTTTGTACGCCCTTTCCATATGACCAAGTAGTGTAGCAAATCACTACAAATAAAAGATTTTGAACAATTCGCACAATGAAGCATATGTGGCAAAATGCAATATTGTGATGACAAGAATGGGTGATCCTTCCAGTACACTAGATACTTCCAAATCATATCTCGAGATGGAAGAGAATGCTTGGACTCGATGCTTGCACATGACTCATGAAGTTGTTGAAGAACTGGAGAAGATAAGTAATATATATGAGTAGCATCACCTTTGCACAAGTTCACTTGATCATACTTATCGAAATCATCAATGAACTCTACAGCTCTAGGAGGCAGCTCTTTAGGATGCGACTCAAGAGAATTACGATTGAGACATAGGCCAACACAAATCCCTTCAATTATCCTTGGCATACCAAGATGAGATGAGATGTGGTATGTCATCAAGGGGTTCAATGATAGCCATCAAGATAGAACTGCATACCTTTGTAATGCTTCCCTGGTCGTAGCATAACACGCTTGCTGACTTGGATAGAAACAATACTCCACCTCTGAACGGTCACAATATGCTTAGGTAGCGAGGAGATATGACTTTTAGCAACAACTGCTACACTCGAGTATGTAACCAAGGGGTGTTTTTGATGGGCTATTGTATCACAAATATTATCTTCAACGAAATATGAACCATCACCATTAAAGTTTGGCGTATCCTCAAAGATTTTCTCACATTCCACATCGTCTTCAAATTCATCATCTGACTATGCAGGTTCTTCGAGAGGGTAAACTTCTTGAATATCTTCATCATTTATCTCTAAATTTTCCTCTAGTTGGAAACCATCCTCTATTGCACGTGCATCAATGCGTTGACCTTTACTCACGAGAAATATGGGACACTTGCGCTCTTACATTGTGACTAACCTTTGGAGGCTGACTACAATCATCCTCATAATCGTAGTCATAGTCGCGAGGGAAGTAACCTCTTTTGCTTGAACTCTCAACAGATGAAAAGTTGTGACGGAGTGACCCTTGAACTTTAGATGGTGAAAACTTCTGAGAAGAGTGATTCCCATACTTTTCTTCATCAAAATAATCATGATGATCTCTGCCTTGTATATAAGAAGATGGAAGGTACTTGTCTTTCATAATTGCTTTCATCTCGTACCATTTCGTGATAGGCTCTTGTTCATGACGCTCTAGACTGTCTTTTAATTACTGCCAATATTTTTGAGCTGATCCTCGAAGTTTTTTAATAGCAAACGCGATACATAAAGAGTCGGAAAAATCATAACGATCAAAATAATTTTTCATCTCATCCAGCCACTTCAATAATCTACAACTTTCACCCCAAAAGTATAGGGCATCATTTTTTCGCCTGATTGAAGTAGAGTTGGGGGTTCTAAGCACGTGCTTCGTCTTTTGGGAATAACCATATGCATATATACATGACTGTTGAGACTCGTAATGGGGTTGTGAGTAATTTCCATAATTCTTCGTTGAATCACGACTTCGGTAATAATATCAAGAATATTCTTCATATCTCGACGTGGTCTTTCCGAAGGCTTACACAAAGAGACTCAAAGCCATAAGTGTGCCAAAAGCATGAGAGCTCCGTGAAAATGATTTCATCGTGTCGACCTTAGATTCTCAAAGCCAAGTCCGACACAATATTTTGGTGAATATGAGTCGAATGGATGAGACCAAATATTCAAAGAATGCGAGCCTGATTGTGACAAAAATCCTTAAAAGGAGATTCGCCAATTAATTAAAAAAAGTGGTTTATTTTTTGGATTTTTTTTGGGCTGTAAAATTTTTTGGGCTGAAAAACAAAAAGAAAGAAACGTTGGGTTTTGTGAGGTGGGCTGCTGGAAGTGGCTTTAGCAGGGGATTGGGCTTGAAGCAAATGGGCTGGAAATAAAAGAAGAAGATGGGTATTAAAATACTGGGATGTTACATATTGAGCTGTGAATAGTTGGGCCGATAGGGTTAAGGGATGATGATGGGATTTATGGGATTAGACAGGGGTAAACGGGGTGTTATGTGTCTTTTATGGTTTATAGATAGAAGACGAGGACTGGTACAATAGAAAGGGGTGGGGCGATGAGGGTGAGATGAAGCAGTTACCGGACTGCAAAAGAGATGGAGGTGCGATCTGGGTGGTGTTGGAGATGGCGACGAGTTGAGACAGAGAACGACGAGGTTCTCCGACGATGTCTAGGGTCGGCTGGTCTGGTTGGCGGCGAGGATGAAGCCGACGAAGCTGTACAAGGTAAGGCTCGTCTGATTGAGATCGACGAACTAGAGAAATGATGGCGAAGTCGCTTGGTTGTGGGGCCACCGGATTTTTCAGCGCCGCTGGTGGCAATTGGTAGAGGACAGATTGATTGTTCGTCGTCGCCTGAGAAGATGGCGGAAGTCAGCGAGAACATTTGGAGCATGGGATTGGGTAAATTGGGATCTGGGCTTCCCTTTGTGTCTTTTCCCCTTGCTGAATCACACAGAGAGAACAAGGACAGATGCTTCACCAAGGAACACGAACAGAGCACCAAACAAAGGCCTCCTTGTTCATGATGGCACCGAAATTGACGAGGGAGACGTTGCGGAGAAGGGGCACCAGCGGCATTCGGTTTGTAATCAGTTTTGGGGGCGATCCTGGCTTGGGTTGATCTCAGCAATAGCTCGAGATCAGTCAGTGAAATCTTTCCTCTTCTCAATCTCGCCTTCTTCTTGCTGGTTTCGCAGGAAAAGGACTGGGTTTCTTCAGGCCTACGATCTCTGGCTTCGATTTGCTTGAGTCAGTGGTGGGGTGAATGGATCCTACAGTTGCTTGTTCCGTGACTGCTACCGGTGGTGGGAATGAAAAAAATTGCCAAGCCGCTGCTTGTCTGGTTCAACAGCAACCGGTCGCCGCCGGCGATGGCGTGGTCCGTCTGGCCTTTCTTCTTTCTCTGTTGCTTCTGTTCAGTCAGCGACAGAGAACGAAAGGAAGGTTGCTGGCTGTGATGGTGTTGTCTTTTCTCTTTTCTGGAAGCAGAGATTTGGGTAGCACGGTTTTGAGTTTGGTTATGAACGGAAACAGTGTTAGATCACGGTCGAGCTCTGATACCAAAATGATGCAGAATTGCAAAAGGGGAACTAAAACTGAATCACACCGGACTCAAAAAGAGCAATCACAACTCTCAAATATCTCAACAGATAATTTTATTCATCAGTCAAGAGCTGAAAAACAAACCTAGACTAGTGGCCTATAAATAAGCAACAATACAAGACTGCTAACTAAAATAAAACTCTAAACGAGATAAAATCCTAAAAGGATAACTACTAACTTATTCTGATCACAAAAATCCTAACCAAGATAAAACAAAATAAAATCCTAGATAATTTTAGGATAATTTCAATCATTATCCGCATCATTTTGTTTCGACCGAAAGTTTGTAGGCGTCTGGATCATGAAAGATTACAGTGTGGGAGACCCATGGTATAAACTATTATCAGCTTCGCAGCTAAGTGTTATGGGGTCATTTTATAATGTGGTCCCTTTGGGTTACTCCAAGAATGGTCGTGAAGTTCTTCTACTGCGAGATTACAAAGAAATTATTTGGTTTGATCTCGAACATAATGCAGTCAGGAAAATTGAAGTCCAAGTTATTTTGAAGCTGAGGTTGTTGTTCAAAGCCTTTTACCGGGAGGAAACATTATTCCGGAGGAGCAGCGCATAGGAGATAAGAAGATTGGAATGAAAAAGTAACCTTTCACGTGTTATGTCTTTAACATTAGTGGGTAGTTACATTTAAAAATGAGCATTTTGCATGTTCAAATTTATACTAATCTAATACACTATAATCCATGATCAACTTAATCTGTGTTATTGGGATGTAGGTCGTAGATCAAGTCTCAACCTGTTGATCTACATTCAGAACTATGTGATTTGCTCCATTCTTATGTAGGATTGTCAATCTTGCTCAGGGCCTCGGTGAAAGAAATAAGGCTTTCTGCATTTTTTTTTTTTTGGTTTTGCAGCTTATGCTAGTTTTAAAATGACAAGTGCATTTTTTAAAGTCCAAAGACAATACTTTCCTTTTCTTTTACATCTCCTGGGCATCATGTAGCTTACTCCACATACCCCCTTGATGAGGAAAAAGCAGGATATTAAGGAAGCAGTTAGTAATAATTGGGTTGTTGTTGTTAGTGGAGTTGGTTCAAGATTGGGAATACGAGAGATATAGAGCGATAATTGCATTGTTGTTGTTGGTGGTGGTGGAGGAGGAGGGTTATGTTGGAAAGATGCGAGAGAGATAAGTAGGTGATGTGTGGTGGTGAGCTTTGTTCAAGGGCGAAGTAGGAAAATCACTATGTAAATGGAGCGAAATTGAGTTTCCTCCATGCTATTAGTCAAGGGATCCTAACAGCCCACTAGGTAGGCAAAAATAAGGGTAGTTACTGTCTTATCCCAATCCACAGGGGCACTATCTGTCTTTGGCCTAAATGTATGGGTAGTTTCTGTGTTTCATCCTAATACTTAAAAACTGACCTGGAACAGACGAGCAGTAAAAGTAAAACTACAAATTCAAGGTTTATTCAAGATTACTACTAATATTAACCTTTTCATCTTTCTTATTTTGTATGACACAGTTCATAGCTTTTAGGCAAACTTCTCGGTATATCAAAAGGACTTGCAATTACTTGTCAAGAGTATGCAGTGAGCTTGCAAAATATTCACCGGGGACTTGGAATATCATAAATGTATGGGTTATATATGGTTTTGGCACTCCCACATTCAGCTAACCCGAGCCACGGAAAAACATCAAACAATTGTGCTTAAAGAGTACTGGGTTTGATTAAGACAACAAAGACGTGTTAGGGTTGGGGCACAAGTGATAAATTGGTAGTTTCCAATAGTCGGCGCCCTAGAAACTTCCTATATACGCCTTTGGTTGCATGTTCGGCTTGAGCCTTACTAACAACAAGACATTTTTCGACACTGTTACATAAGGAATCAGTTGGGAACAGGAGTGTGTGAACTTTAATAATACTAGTCACAAAATATAGGGACGGATAATCACAAGATACAAAAATAGTGCAGTTTGGAGAAACATACACTGACAAAATTACTCCATTTTAAAGAATGTGTAACTTAAGATTTAAAAAGTATGATGCATCACTCCATGTGTATATCGAAGTGCTACAGCTCGATCTGATGTTTCGGAGAACACAACATGAACACAATGTGATTATCAAAAGATAGATAACATGTTTGTCCATACGTAGTCTACCAATAGAACATCTCCAAAGAGGAGCTATTTTCAAATATCTGAAAATGCATTGCCTTCTCTACATCATTTTGGTAGACAATTGCAGCATTATAGTAGCATTCAGCTAATCCACTGCTCATGCTACTCAGGAATCGGGGTGTCATTGAGCGTTAGACTCTTAGAGACATGGCTTGAGAAGCCCAACAAACCGAGAATGAAGAATGTGGTCAGGACCAAGTTCTGATGAAGTCTCAAAGCCATTGAATTGTTCTTCTTTATCAAATGTTACAAGTTTGAGTACTATGTCGGTGGGAAGACTAGTGGCCTTTGTATCAGTGAGAGTTGTGTGTAGAGCTCCTTAATGTTCTAAATTTCGGATCCACTATTATTATACAAGCTAGTTTTGGGATAAGCATAGCCCTTTGTAGATGGTGCATTCCAGATAGACAGATCACAGCCACGTGGCAACCATCCAGCACATCTGACTGTGCTCCATATACACCCAATCACTGCTCATACTTATCCACTTATGGGCTGTGAGACAGAGCCACCCGTGACACCAACCACACGAGACTTGTAGGGACTTAGTGGTTTGGAGCCAGAGCAAGGAACATCGCCCGAAGAGCGACACCAAGCTCGCGCGCGACCCTTTGTAACTGACTTGAGAAATTTAATGACCATGTGTCCTATAAACTCGGTCGATCTCATAACGCTCTCTGGTATATGCGGATGGGTGCGTAACGTTCCCAATATATACGGTCGAACGTGCCGTTACAGGGCTATCATCAAGCCACCACTTATGGGTGCATTAACCCCTCACAACGGTCACTTCCCTACTATATATAGGAATGTTGGCCCTCCATGGAACTACTTCTTGATCTTCCGGATGCACCGAAGCTCTTTATGTCATTAGACACTCTCTCTCTCTCACCGAGTTGCCATTGCTTACTCTCTCCCTACTCACACCCTCCATCTCTCTTTGTTCTTGTTCTTATATCCTACTTGAGGTGTAAACTTAAATCTCTCCCAAGGATTTCCTTGTACACAATTTGGTGAATCCGACGTGAACATCAACCTTCACAGGCTTCAATCAATTAACCTAGCAGCCATGTCTCTTGAGGCTAACCTCTGTGACGGTTACCAATCTCTCCACGAGGAAGGAATCAAGAGGGAGTAAGCCCTTACCAATGCCAACACCAACACCCAGACCCAGACGGCTACTGTGGCTAATTTCTCTCTTGAGATGCTGCAAGACACAATTCAAAGCCAAGCCAAGGCTATGCAGGCTCAGTCTGCCTAGATTGCCTAGATCATGGCGATCCTGGGAGAACTGGCCCAAGGAGCTTTAGCTCCACCTGGATCCACTGCAACACCTGGTGCTCAGGGGACCTTGACTTTGCTCGGAGCCACTGTGGCACCCACGGCGCACACAGCTACACCCCCAAACCCCCAGGCATCTCTGCCTAATGGGCATGTGCCACAACCAAGATCTTCAGAATCTCATGTATGCCAACTTACCAGCCGGAACGTGCATCAGCTAGGAACCATCTTCTTACCATGTGATGTCGTCATACGCGACGGGGATTCGGGGTAACTACGCACCTCCACCTCCCTATGATCCCAACATGCCCTATATCCCTGGACTTGTTGCAACACCATCATAAACCTCAGGGGGAAGCGCACCAGCAAATATGTCAGCTTTGGAACATCGTTTGGACAACTTTCTGATGAATCAGTGCTTCGCGGACACAGTCATCCCCAAGTTCGATAGTGCTACGCCAATTCCCAGAGAGATTTATTTGATGCCCAATCCTGCTGGGTACAAGGCACCAAAATTGGACAATTCGATGAGGTTAGAGGAAATTCGCATGAACATGTCATGTGTTTCGTTTACTTGATGGATCCACATGAAGCTGATACGCGCCTGCTGATGCGCGAATTCCCCAAATACCTGGGGACTATCGCGTACAAATGGTGCAGGACGTTGGAGGCTGGTTCGATCAAGACCTGGGAAGACATGGTGAAGAATTTCTACACCAAATTCTTCCAAATCGAGGAGAAGGTCACAACAATATACTTATCTCGTATGCACCAGAAGCACGACGAGAAAGGAGTGGCATTCTCAAGAAATTCAAAACCAAGTCTCTCGAATGCCTTGATGAAGTCTCTGATAGTCGCCCGGTGGAGATATGCCTTCAGGGCATGCGCGATGAATACAAAGGTATGTTAATCAATTTGAATATGCCTACCTTTTCAAAATTGAATGACTGCACCAGGAACATCGAGCCACTGGTGGAGAAGCACAGGAAGATGTACGCGAACGATCGCACGCCAACAGGTTCTAGGTTCATAATTGGGAGTTTCAAAAACAAACGCGGACGTGAAGCTGAAGTGAGTGCGGTTTCGTCTCCTCAGAAGCAGCAAAAATTCACACTAAGGGAGCCACCCCCATTGCAATGTTCGATTGAGGACGTAATAATCTTGTGCAAGCGATGGAGAAAAGATGGAATTCTACCAGCACTAGAGTACAAACCCACTAGGGAGCTGTTGCGTGATCCCAAATGGTGCGAATGCCATGGTCAAGTCTCGCATCCTACCAAAGAATGCAAGAAGCTGAGATGGCAGGTAGACAGGAAAATCAAGGAAATGCAATTGATCATCGACGACCCAACTAAAGATGTACGCAGCAATCCATTGCCATCCCATTCGGAGCATAAGCCAAAGGAAAAGAAGTGATTAATGATCTCGCGAGGTCATAAAGCTTCAATAGCCACCAAACCAATCAGCATGCAACGAATAAAAAAAAGGTAAGATTCCTAAATATTACTTACGTACATTGTATTTTGTTAGGGAATCTCCAACCCATGCCTTTTCCCCCTCCCCTCACCTCCCCCTCCCCTCCCCCTCCCCTCACGGGCCCACAATTTTCCCCCTCCCCCTCCCCCTCCCCTTCCCCCAAACTACTACTCGTCTACAACAATGTGAGATTGTGAGGGGAGGGGATGGGGAGGGGTGCTATGGGGAGAAATTTTGCCTTGGGTGAGGGCATGTCCATGGGGATTTCCCCATGGACATACCCTCACCCAAGGCAAAAAAATTCCCCATAGCACCCCCCTCCCCTTCCCCCCATAGGGTTGGACATGAATCGTATTTTCATACGGTTTTCCCCATCCCCCTTCCCCTCCCCCCATAGGTTTGGAGATGCCATTAATCCTCCTGCAATCATCCTACTAATGATAATGACTCTCCCATATAAGAGATCACTTATAAATTTTGTATGTCACTTGCTTAAATCATGCTGCTTACCCTTACTGCCAAATAATAAGCCTATCTATCTAGATAGCAGTCACATGTGAAACTTAGCCTTTCTGTTTAGATAGCAGCGATATGCAAACTCAAGCCTATCTGTCTAGATAGCAACCCTTACAAAAGCCTATCTGTTTAGATAGCAGCAATATATAAACAAAGCCTATCTGTTTAGATAGCAGCAATGTGCAAACTAAAAGCATATATGTCTAGATAGCAGCAACGCGCGAGCTAAATCCTATATGTCTAGATAGCAGCAAAGCTAAACCTATTTGTTTATATAGCGGCAAGATTAACCCTATCTGTTTAGATAGCAGTTATACACAATTTTAAGTCTATCTGTCTAGATAGCAGCCAAATGCAAACTTTAAAGCCTATATGTTTAGATAGGAGAAAAACAACGGCTATCTTTCTAGATAGCAGCAAAGCCAAGGTCTACATGCCTTCAATACGCAAAACTAAGCATATCTGCCCAGATAGCAGTCTTCCTAAACTAAACCCATTTGTGTATAATGGAATTGCAAAACAAGCCCATTTATGGGCAATGGCAGACTTTAAAACATTTTGCCTACCTCAAGGAGTTGGCGCGCGAGCCTTATATTTATCTGTAATACATAAAGTCAATTCGCACTCAAGCTACTGAGAAATAGCGAGCAATACAATCAAAAGTATATCTAAACGATAGCAATATTTGAACACGAGTTTGTCTGATTTAAGGATACAGAAGGGATGCTCAACATCCACATAGCCAAAGCTGGGTTTTTTCATAAATCAAGGTTCAATTGCATATGTTCGCATTACAAAATATGTGTGAATTACATGATAGCAGTGCAAATCAAAAGAGTTCTAAATTTACAACCCATACAATACTACTCTTCCTCTCTAAATAAATCCTTAAACAGTGAGTCTTGAGCCCCAAGCTGAATAGAGTTGCCAGCCCACATATCGATCTTCTTCTTATGGCTTTCATGATTCGAATTTGCTTCTTCATAAGCAGCTACAACTTTCTCAATGGCTTCCTTTGCGCACAAAGTTGGGCAGTCTCCAATTGATAACTCTCAAAGCCAAAACGAAGTTTGATAGAGTTACAGATTCTCTTCAGCCTTTGGATGAGGAAGTCAAAATTGAGACACTTGTGAGCTACGTGCTGAACGCCTTGCACGCTTGTCAGAAAGTGTTGCGCATTTTTCAAGGAGATGGTGGCCGGCGTTGTTTTTCTTATCCTCTCCATCAGATCAAATATCTTTGTGAGGAGATCTTTTATATCCTTGGCAGGCAGCTCCATTGCTCTGGCAAAGGTCATGGGGTACGAAATATGCATCTTCATAAGCCATTTCAAACATGATTGCTTGATCTCTGCATCGTCAGAGGACGCGTGTAAAGAATAAAGAAAATCAGGGTACATGCCTTGTCATTTAGTACGTACATTTTCAAAAAAAATGGAAAGCTCACCAGTACCACCGACTATCTCGCGTAAGGAAGGAATGGGAGGTACTGCCTGGGAACTATTAGTAGGTTCAGCCTCAGCTAGAAGTTGATCAGCAAGAACCTCTTGCGCAAAGTATCCCTCAGGAAATACATATTCCTCCTCAGCTTCGTTGGCCTCAACAGCTGCAATAGTTTAATCTTTCCACGGATTTTCAGCAAAAATCGCGTCCAGGTCAAAGCCAGAGGAATCATCAACCAAGCTAGGAAGTGATAAGTTGTCTCTAGGGCCCCCTAAGGACGCAACACTCCTTGAGATGTTTGGAACAGGTGGGTGATTCTTGTTGGCACCTCAGTTGCAGCAACTGGGGTATTGGTCTTCGAGGCTACATCTTGATGGAGCTCAGTCATAACTGCATCTTCAGTCCTCCCTGCTTCGACCAAACTTGGTGCAGACTCTAAACCTTCTGGCACACTTTCATGCGCAACGATAAGTTGTGTTCCAGGAGCTGCGACTATACCAGTGTCAGAGATTGGCAATTGAGCATTCGTCATGTCTTGATCATGCGCGACACCACTCGCATCAGACGCACGACCAGTACCTCCTTCGTTAATTGCTATATTCTGAGGTGGGGGATTAGAATACACTGCTCCTTGAGCTACATCAATTCGCTCGGCTTTTTCAGGAGGGGCCTCAGTTGGCAATGTAGTTTCAGGAGAAATACTTGAAGGAGCTTTAGGAGCAGAGTTTGTTTCCTTTTGAGCCTCAGATTCAACACCACTTACGTCCGACTCATGCTCAACTACTCCTTCATTAACTGGCATTACACCCTCGGTAGCGACGCTGACTTGGTTGGCCTCTACAATTTCCATGTCTTGGGCGTAAGATTTGAGGCAATCAATTGAACTTCGGCTTCAGGAGTCGAGGACCGCAAACTAGCCGTGGGAGTACTTGATGGAATTTCAGGAGCTGCTCCAGTTTCTTCAGAATCATCCTCGACCGAAGTAGCGCGCACGGTCGTATCATTAGGCTCAACATTCGCTGGGGAAGCATCAACTCTTGGATTTTCCTGGGCGGTTTGTTCAACATTTGGTCCTTGCTCTTGGTGAAGTTCTTCTTCCTTGTTTTTTCTCAATGATGAGCTCAAGGCGCTCATAATTTGGTTGATAGGAAGGCCATAGTGGCGCGACTGTAGCCCCTCCAGTTCTAGGCCTTTGAGGTGCGGCAGCATCTCTTTCCATGGATTCATTCCCCTGATTAGCCTCTACGACGGACTGTGGGACACGAATGAAAGCACTGCGAAGGCGGGGTCGCCTTAGCATCAGGGGTTGATCTGCAAAACCATTGGTATTATAGGTTTTGAAATAAAGGTCCACACGACTAGAATTTAAATGGCTTATGATAGCAAAACACCTCCACATTCATATGGGACATCTGCGAAAGTATCATGACTCAGATTATCATCGACTCCTTTTAACGTCGCATGACCTGGTTATGCGCGAGGTAGCTTATTATTATATGCAAAGTGATGAACTACATCAACTATGAGGGGATTGCATACCTGACGCCTCACCGCATTGGTCCACTAACGATTGTCCCCCTTAGATACACCATGATTTAAGGCTTCATCGATAAGCTCCTGTGGGATAAGGCAAATAGATATATAGTACCTTCCTCATTGTCATCGCCAACAATCTTCTGGAAATCCTTTTGGGCGCGCTCCAGTTGACCCACCACGGATTGCGAACGCTGAGTCTGTTCTTCAAGGCTTTTCTTCATGGCTTTCGCAACGTCGCGTTCCTCCTGCAACCTTGCTTCTTCCTCGGTCTGCTTCGCCATAGACACGGATTTAGAGATCACATCCTCTTCAGTAGGACCTTCCGGAGCTCCATCAGATTCCTCGCTATCTCAAATACATGCTCATATCAGAAAAGTCTGTGCCAAAAGCAGTCGAACGTGACATGTTAAATACAATTTTTATTACCTTCGCGCCTGGCGAAAGAAACTCCCGGAATGTACTCGATGAAATCTGCCACATTGGTTTGCCATGAATTCTGGTTTCTTTTGGTGGCAGCTTCCTTTTGAGGAGCAGGGTTGTTTCGCGCACGCTTTGTTGGTCTAGGCGCCGCCGCATCTGTTGAAGGCTCGCCATAAGCCTTTGTTTTCTTAGGGTTTTGGCTTGAATCCGCGATGGATGATATCAAAATCGCAAGGGAAGCCCAAATCTTAGCTTAGACCTCTTGCCCCATAGGCATCTCGGGCTCGATGACAACATCAGCTTCATCCTTCGAACACAGCATATTTGGGCAGTGCTACGATCTCCAGACGCGAACCTCCGGAAGTAGCACTGCGGAAAAAGATGAGTTAAATATTACAAGTATAGAGGTTATGGAGTGAAAAGAAGGGAAGGATAGGAGTTCAAGTACCATTTTGAAATCATCCACATAATCTCGCCTCGCCGCATAAGAGCCTTTCTTCATTTCCTCGATCTTTTCCCCCAAGATCAACTATGCGCACAGATGATGATCTTTGTCCAGAAGGGAATAATACCCGTACTGATTCGCGTCCCTGGATGGCTTTGATTTGAAGGGATAGTCTAAGAGCAGGAATACTGATGGGTTGAAATTGAAGCCAGGACCTCGATTGGAGATGAGTTTGTGCAGTCCAAAAGGCAATCCAGGCGGGAGTCAGTTCTCCTCGCCTGCTACCAGAAGGCTCTGTTAATGGGAGCATGGTGATTAGCAACTCGTTGCATTCTTTATAAAACAACCTCTTGTAGCATCCCCTCTCGACAGAGTCAAACCACAGTGAGGGGGCAACAATGTTAAAGCCAAGCTGGGGATTCACTCTGACGGGATCGTATGGAGTAGTAATGAGGGGGTAGCTCCCGCACTCGATACCATCTTCGCCAAGAGCAGGCAGGTACCCTCTTCTGCACCATTTGACAAACCGGGAGTAGCCGTGTGAACCTTCAGTGATATGCACACGGGTGAACTTTACATGCCTATCAGGATACATCTCTTCCTTAAAGACAATATTCTCCAACTGATGAGTGTAAGGACGCGTGTTTAATTAGGAAGAATCATCGCACACCAGAGCGAATGTGCGTTGAACAACCTTGGTTTTATACCAGCGCCATGCTCGCGGACAGAGGAGCTGCATCCTAGCCTTAGGCGCGTTCCATTGTTTCACAGCTGAGGGGGCGGGATCATATAAAGGCCATCACTCGTATGCCCACATGGAGAGGAATGCGACGTTGACATAGGTCACGACGTCGACTCGGCCCTGTGATTGCTCCACGTGCTTCATCGCTAAGTCCAGACGATAGAATAAAGAACCAAGGACCAAAGGCCCTAAAGCCACTCTTTTTCCAAGAGAAAGCCGAACCGCGAGTGCGAGTACGTGCGTAAAAACTCCATCATGGGTATGCGCGTCTATATGGTACCTAGACAACCAAACACACAGGAAACCACACAGGTTGAAAGCAGAACCCTTACCTTCCAGCGAAGTTGGTGCTTTATTATTCCTTTTAACTACCCCCTGAGCAATCTTCGCCTTTGCAAAGTTGCGGTAGAAGTAGGAGATCCACTTGGACCAAATGTTTTTCGCACCAGACGCGGCGGTCACAAATGTTGTAAAAGGCTTACTCGACAACCACCTTGTGGCGTTTTTCTTCAAATCTCCGATGCATCCTTTCATCTCCTTGAATATCAGGAGCTCCTCGTCTGTACTCAGAGCAGCCAAAAGATCCACAAAGCCCATGCAATGAAGCGTTAGGAGTGCTTCGACGTCTTCGAGTGTGGGACCAGCTTCGAAGGTCGAAAAGTGAAAGTTGTGGGCTTTCTTTGAGTATCTAGAAAATAGGGTCATCAACGTGTCCTTATCCAGTCGCACACTCAGCCCTTTGGTCGCGCGCACAGCATTGTAGATCCCCGCCTTCGTTAGTGTGGAGTTGTGGTGCTCGAGAACGAATTATGTCCATTACTCCATGTAATCCAATTTCTGGGTGAAGGTTTGGTGAAGGAGATCTGTGAAAGGATGTAATCCAACCTCAAGACTAAGTCGATGAATATCATTAACGTTGGCGAGGTCGCAATCATCTCTTTCGGGTTCTGCAGCCAACTGCAAGAATTTCTTTACAGGGGGCGGCTCAAGAGTAGTGCCCCTGGTCGTGGCCAGATAAAAATCTTCCCCTCCCAAGTAAGGGGCCTTGCACCATAGCTCTTTTGGTACTTCTGGAAGGACAACCGCTTCCTTCAAAATTTTAGTTCTGGCCATCTCTGTTCAAAAAAACAAAAACATGTACGAAGCAAGATTTGAAGATCAAAACCCTGGTCAAATATGAAGAGCATGAAGAAAGTTCTAAACCCAAATTCGGTACTAGTTCGGGGAAGGATTGGAACCACTAACCTTGTTGGTTCTTGAGTGACTGGATTGTCTGAGCGACCTGATTGAGAATCTGGTTGAAAATCTGGATGTCCTGTTTGGAACTCTCTCTCTGGCTCATAAAATTTCAGTAGCAACAACGGTGGAAAGGTTTCAATTGCAGAAGCAGAAGGGTTTAAGTAGAGCCCTCAATACTAAAGAGTCGAGACTGATGACATTCGCCGAATTAGCATTACCTTGATAACTGGCGAAAATAGTGACCTATCAGATCATTCTAAGTTTTTCTTGCCTCGAAAATCGGCTAGAATATGTGCAGGCGTATGGTTAGCTTCGCAACAGCCACGCCCCGTTAATGGCTATACGATGTTTCAAAACCCTGCGCAATCATGGCTATATATGGGGGCTATTCGAATTCATACGAGGATTTGCTTGGGGACCACGCAAGGCTGATTTTGCGCGATTATACAGCAAGCGCGCGCGTGATATTCGCGCAAAATGGGGCTAATGTAGATGGTGCATTCCAGACGGACAGATCACAGCCACGTGGCAACCATCCAGCACATCTGACTGTGCTCCATATACACCCAATCACTGCTCATACATATCCACTTTGGGGCTGTGAGACAGATCCACCCGCGACACCAACCACACGCGACTTGTAGGGACTTAGTGGTTTGGAGGCTACAGTAAGGAACGTCGCGCGAGAGCGACAACCAAGCTCGCGTGCGACCCTTGGTAACTGACTTGAGAGATTTAATGACCATATGTCCTATAAACCCGGTCAATCTCATAACGATCTCCGGTATATGCGGACGGGTGCGTAACGTTCCCTATATATACGGTCGAACGTGCCGTTACGGGGCTATCATTAAGCCGCCATTTATGGGCGCATTAACCCCTCACATAGGTCACTTCCCTACTATATATAGGAACGTTAGCCCTCCATGGAACTACTTCTTGATCTTCCGGATGCACCGAATCTCTTGCTGTCATTAGATTGTCTCTCTCTCACCCAGTTGTCATTACTTACTCTCTCCCTACTCACACCCTCCATCTCTCTGTGTTCTTGTTCTTATATCCTACTTGAGGTGTACACTTGGATCTCTCCCAAGGATTTCCTTGTACACACCCTTCTTATCCTAGTGGAGAACAAGAAATCTTATTGGTGGTTCACTTTATTTCTAAACTGTTGGATCGGTTAAATATTAGAGTCAGACCGTTGTAGATCACATTTAATTTAGTCAAACATATTTCCCTTCTTCTGGTTGCTGTTGATTCAGTCTAGTCAAATCCCTTCATATGTGACCCCAGAGTGGCAAGGTAACCATGGACTTCTCTTTTTATCCAACTTCTTTTTTGTGTCCTCTTTTGCTGGGCTTGATTTATTGGTTCTGCAAGACAACAGAGGGGCTTGTTAACTATTTTGGAGGTATGAAATTTAGTTCTTTTGTCAATAAAATTTAAATGCCTATTAGCTTCTAATCCTCTATAGTAAATTAATGCTCTGTAGTACCTTAATTTTTGGTGTCTTTCAGTCTACATTCTCCACGTCTGATTTCGCGGTTCTTGCAATTGAAGCCCCTGAAATACCAACATACCTTGATCTTTCTTTTAGTCACTGTTTGGGAGGTGCGGAAATGACTGGTCAGACGAGTTGAGTACCTCAACAGTGAAGGCTTCTGTTGATATGGGATTGTGTTGCATTTGTTAGTATGGTAGGATTGAGCAATTTCAAAAACTACCAGTCTGAGTCTCATAAAGATGCTCCTCAATTATTTATGTAAATGACATGAATTTATGACCGGGCCAATTAAAGGTATTATTTCTTTTGATTTATAGTGTTGTAGTAATGAGCAAATTGGAGAGTACATTTCTTTTTCCATATATGTAATTTGCAAACTGGATGAACTTGTAACAAGAAGTTTGTTGATTTTGTTTGTTTAAGGATTCAGTGTGTTGAGATTTATCAGTTTATTGCATCATGGTAAGATGGATTGCAGAGACATTTTCCTATCCGAACACAACATCAGTTCTACGGTGATAATAAATGGATGAGTTATTGACAATCATACACCTGATATTTTTCATCATGCATTGTGTCAAGTACTGAGAAAGTTATCTAAGGTTGGAAAGATCACTTTGCATGGACGCTTTCCAGTAGGGTCCAATATCCAAGCTTTTGTGCTTGATTTCCTTACCACTTTCAGCCTCATCTTCTTCTCATATGCATTGTGGTAAATAATAGTAAGTTGTTAATTGCTCGTGTGCTAGTTGTGACTTCTGATGTAGAATAAAATAATATTCTGGTGTGGTTATTGGAGGATCAGTCTCATTAAGCATATCGTTTACTAACCTTGTATTGGTTTGTGGGAGCTCTGGTTATGGGTTTAAAGGGGAACTCTTTTGGGAGCCATGGATCAGTAAAGGCATTAATACTCGATCCATTTCCCACTTTCCATCTAATCCCTTGTATGATAACTTGTCTGCTTGCTAATATATTGTGCCAAGAGTATGAACACTGCCTTGTAGCTTCCACCTTCCAAATATTTTTCTGTTGGCAGTACTTTTTGATAAGAACTTTGCTCAGTAAAGTGTATCGGTTATTTACAATACGCCAGAATTACTTGCCTAACATGGCAATATTGAAGGATTGCAAATCCTTAAAACCCAAACCCCCTTCGCTTTAGCTGGAATTCAAGCTCTCCCAAGATACCCAGGTAATTCTCTTTTCATCATCTTCATGTCCCCAAAAGAACTTCCTGCTGATTTTCTCTAGCTTTTTACAGATTGATTGGGGGAGCTTAAAGCAGCTCATAGTGTAAGTGGGGATTGCCTGTGCCACAGCCTTTATAAGAGTCTCCCGTCCCGGAAAGGAGAGTGACTTTATCTTCCATGATTTACATTTGATTTCCACCTTTTCTGTAACAAAGCTGAAATCTAAAGTTTTGTTTTTCCTACTAATGTAGGAAGCCACAGATATCGGTCGTGTGACTCCACCAGATTGACGCCGCAGTGTTGGCTCAGCTCTTGCTGTTTTTGTTGTTCCACGTTCGCTGAGAAAACTATTTCACTCTTTCCCAGATTTATTTTTTGGCCGGAAGCCTTTTCATAGACTTGTAAAAAATGTAATATAATATCTGTCTCCTCCACATTAGCTTTAGAGAATTGAATACTATCATCGATGAAAAATAAATGTGTAATAGTAGAACCATAACTCAAGACAGTTACACCTGAAATAAGTCCATCACGGTTTGCAGCTACGAGAGCCCGGGACAGAACATCACCACACAATATGAAGAGATAAGGCGACAGAGGGCAGCCTTCACGCAAGCCTCTACCAGGTATAACATCACCACAACTTCTCCCTTCATAGGCAAAACTAAATCTCGAAGTAGTAATGCAATCCATAACTAATTCAATCCACCTGATCCCGAAACCGTATCTTTCCATGCAAGCTCAAATAAAAACTCACTCCACACGGTCATAGGCTTTTGACATATCGATCTTTAAAGCAAAACACCCCACCTTTTCTTTCTTCCTGTATTTTATTGTATGAAGAAACTCATAGGCTAATAAAATGTTATCTGTAATCAAGCGTCCGGGGACAAATGCACTTTGATAAATAGAGAAAATATCAGGAAGGATAGATTTAAGCCTATTAGCCATAGTTTTGGTTACTACCTTGTAGACAACCGAACATAAACTAATAGGTCTCAAGTCAGAAGGTTTCCTAACCTGGTTCACCTTTGGGATTAAGGCTATTATTGTCTTGTTAAATTCTGCCATGGTCCTTTTGTCGTTTAGAACTTCAAGACAGACTTCCTCAACATCGAAACACACAGTCCCCCAATACTATTGATAAAAGGCTGCTGGAAATCCGTCAAAGCCCGGCGCTTTGAACGGACCCATTTGATTGAGTGCTTCTCTGACCTCACTGCTCGTATAGTTTTTGTCCAGCATTGACCTATTAGCGCCGAAAATAATGTTCGGTACCTCATTTAGAAGGGGTTCCATGTCTGCTCTCATAGGGTTAGTGGATGTGAATAAGTCTGAGAAATATTTTGTAAGAACACCGATTACCTCCGACTCTTCTCTACACCACTGCCCTGCGTCATCTTCCAACCCCTTGAGGGCATTTCTGGCCTTTCTAATCGTAGTTTTCCTGTCAAAGAAAGTTGTTTTTTTATCACCTTTTACCAACCATTGGATGCGACTTCGTTGCTTCCAGATTTCCTCCTCCTTAAGCAACAAGGAGTTAATTTGGGATTTTGTATCAACAATAGCCCCACGGTTCAATCTAAAGCCTTGACTATTCTCTAGAGTCTGCAATTGTCTCTTTAGTTCCCCGGTTATTCTATTAATATTCCCCACTTCCTTTTTTTCCCATTCTTTGAGACTTACAGCCAAATTGGCCAATTTCAGCCGCAAAGATAAGTTATTGGGCATAGCAGCCCATGTCTGAGTTATATGTTATGCACAGCTAGGGTATTTCTGCCAGAACGCTTCGAATTGAAAGTGTCTCTGTCTACGCTAGCCGACCACATCAGTTGGACCGGACAATGGTCCGAGACCGTGGCCACCATATGATTCACTCTACTAGACTGGAATTTAGTCATCCAATCTATTGTTGCTACTACTTTGTCTGGTCGTTCATAAATGATCGCTCCATTTCTTGGGTTACTTTCCCAGATGAATTCCTTTTCGTGAAAGCCTAAATCATGGAGGTTTAGGTCATGGAGCACTTGACGAAACAAACTCGCTCCTTGTTCATTAAAACTCCTTCCGCCTAATTTCTCCGTGGATTTTTCATAGCATTGAAATCACCAACCACACACCATAGACTGTCATTTGATCCTCTGATCCGACGTAGTAACTCCCAAGAGTGATGACGTTCTCTTGAGTCAGGTTTTCCATAAAAACCCGTTAAGTGCCACAGGGAATGGGTATCTTCATCATAAATTTTGCAATTTATGTGCGAGAAAGAGCTCGAACCTATACTGACTTTCAGATTGTCTCGCCACAATAAGGCAAGACCCCCACTTCTCACACTACTACTCACAAACTTGCCTTCAAATTGACCCAACTTCCTTCGAACAGCTTCCATCTCCTCCACAGACAGCCTCGTTTCCATTAAGAAAATGAGACCGGGGCAATGACTCCTCACGAGATTGTGAAGAGCCGATACATTTCGAGGGTTACCCAGCCCTCGAATGTTCCATCTGATAAGACTCATTGGGTTAGGGCGGACCGATTCCCGGTCTCCGCCCCTTCCGTAACTCCTGAGATATCTTCTTCGTGATCCGCTGCTGCTGCCTCCATTTGACTGTCCCCATATTGGATCTGTCTCCCCTTCTTATTGGTGAAAGCCTCCAGTTTTGACTTATTCGGGGGAGGGCTAAAATAGGTCGTCGATCCCATCCTTTTGCTTTTTTCTCCATCCCCTTGTTCTGAAAGATCTTTGTTTATCTTTGAAACTCGGTTCCTCACTGACATCTTGGCACTCTTTTCAAGACCCTCCATTACTGATTTTGCAAAAATTTCTATTGTCTTCCTCTGACTTTCGGTTGTCTCAATCCCCTCTTGGCTATCTACAGAGATATCAGTAGAGATTTCCCTATCTTGGGGAACCCCCTTATCCAGCTCTTCAGTTTCTTTATTGTGATCTGTTACATCCACAGGGGTGTCGTTACTTGGGTCTGGGACGGTTTGATTCTGTGTAGGGTCTTCATTCCCTTCGGTATTTCTTTTTCTTGATTGGATCTTCTTCACCACTGGGTGATACAACAGAAAGCTTCCATACCCTTCCTCCAAGCACACCTTGTCTGCCGATGAAAATTCATCACAGTGTTTCTCATCATGAGTAACTCTTCCACACCACTTGCACACGCTTGGGACTCGTTCGTACTGAAAATCCACCCATACCCTCTCCTTGCGAAACATAGCATGAACTCCTCTAGGTAGAGGTTCGTTTATTGGAAGCCGAACCCTAGCCCTTACAAAGTTCCCATCTTCCCCTTCACTCAATATTCTCTTGTCCACCTCAATGACTTCCCCGACACTGGTTCCGATCTTTCTGGCTCCTTCATCGTTCACATACTGGATTGGTAGACCCATTATTTGGATCCATACATCAAAGTTCACAAACTTTACATCCTTCATAGGATCGCCCAGTTTCCATGGTTGAAGCAGCAGTACCTTTCTTTGGAATATCCGGGGACCTCCCAGAAAGACTCTTTCAAGCGTGTTCTTATCCAGAAAAGTGAACAAGAACGTATTGAAATCAACATCAAGAATGGCTATTTTCTCACCTTCTGTCCAGATTCGGCGGAACATACCTCATGATCCCTGCATTAACCCTTTCATCTTACACAAACATGCCGATTAGACAATGGCCAAACTTCCAATCTACTATGTCGCAAAAGTCTTCATCGAACACCACCGTCCTATTCTCTTTCTCCGTGTACTCTGCTGGGTTCCTTAGCGCCATCGATTCCTGCTACTCCAGCTGATACTCCGCCGCTGGAAGGGGTTCGTCCGCTAGGGTTCGTCCTTCTAGGGTTTCTCTCCGATTTCTACGGAGCACTCCTAAACTCCCTTTCTAAACTCATCAAACTGCGGTCGGAAGTCGATATTGAAGATCTCTTCGTATTTCTCTAGAAAGTAGTACTTCTCGAGACCGTTTAATGTGGACTTTAACAGATAATGGTGATTATAGTGTTATTACGGGCTATGAAATAGCAGCCAGACTCATCAATCAACAATCCCAAAACGAAAATAGGAGCATGGATCGCATTGAAAACAAATGGTTGGAAAAGTTATGGAAAGTAAAAATCCCACGGAGACATTTGTTCCCAGTCTGGCGGGGTTGAAAGAGAGCACTTCCGACCGCAGTAAATTTAAACAAAAGGCAAGTGGGAGTAAATCCAAGATGTGCCCTGTGTGGAAAGGAGGATGAAGATGAGACTCACTTGTTCATGCGATGTCCGATAGAAAAAGAAGTGTGGAGATTGGTCTTACCCAATAAAGACCTACAACTCATGACAATCCATTTCAGCAAGTGGATTGAAGACCAGATCCTTAATTGTAAAAAGGAAACAAGCCTTAATTTCTTGTGCATGTGTCTCTCGGAGATTTGGGCAAACAGAAACCAATTTATCTTTAAAGGGAGGAGAAGAACATCTGAAGACAGTGTTCGATCAGCCATGGGAAAGATAGAAGCTTTCGAGTCTACCAGATCTAACCGGTGTCCGACCTCCATTCCGCCGTCTCAGACTTGGCGACCTCCCGAACAGGGCTGCGTCAAACTAAATGTCGACGGAGCTTGGGATTTAAAGACCTCAAGGGCCTGCGCCGGTGGGGTCATCAGGGACGCAAGCGGGAGGTATATCGCCGGATTTGCCAAGACAGTGGCCTTTGGAACCAGATCTCGTACAGTAGAAGGCCAAGCCATCAGAGACGGAATAAGGTTTGCCCTCAAGAATGTCTGCAAAGATCTGGAGATGGAGACTGATTCATTATCAGGGGTAGAGGAAATGAAGAGGATGAGCAGTGGGAAGTGGGAAATCTCTTCAGAAATAGGCGAGCTATTAAAAGAAGCGTTACAACTATCAAGACAGCTGTCCCGTTTCTCGATTAAGTACAACGACGCAATACAAATACAGTAGCTCATTTTCATGCCAATATGGGCTTGACGCCCAAATAGATCAAGAATGGTTAAGTATTGAGCCCTATTGGGCATCCAAAGCTCTGAAAGAAGATGTAATGGGTTTCATCGGCCCAAATTCGTTTGATTAATAAAAGTTTATCAGTTTCCACTAAAAAAAACATATTGTTTACGGGGTAATTCTCTCAACATTGCCAGTTATTTTGAATTTTTGACAAGAAGTAAATAAATATAAGGTTTTCATTATCGGATCCTCTGGTTCTAGTTTGATGATTTTTGTTGTTGGTATTTCAATAACAGGTGCATAATTGAATCCGGCAAGGAATTTGAGACCTACAGTTATATCGAAACATTACACCAGTGTATGGATATGCATTGTCGGCCCAACGGGTGATGCAATGGCAAGAGATATCGCAAGTACTTGAACCTAGAAGAATCCAAACAAAGCTCTGCTCGTGAAGCTTGGATGGCACTTGATTTCTAGAAATACTTCTGTTAGAGAACGCACGCGGAAGCTCGATGCCAGTTGTTGGGGACCAAGAAGAGTTATTAGACGAAGAATAAGATGAAGAACAACACAACGATATAACGTGGTTCACTAGTTTTTAGGCTAGCTACATCTACGACCAAAACGAACCAATTTATGGATGAGAGAGCCAATTACAATCCAAGACAGACCAGACATGTCAATGGAATATTCCTAACCCATATATAGGCCTAAACTAGTGACTTGTGCCCAAAGCAACGTCCAAACGTTGCCAGGGAAATAATTCCAAAACGAACTAGGAAACAATTCCAAAACGAACAAGGAAACAATTTCAAAACGAACAAGGAAACAATCCTTAGCCGCCTTGGACCAAGTCAATTTTCTATGCTAGGTTTGAATCACCAAAATCTAACAAATCTCCACCTTGATTCAAACACCCTAGAAACCAATCCAACGCTCCTCATCAATCCGATTGTGAATGCGCCTCCCAATCAAGAACGCCTCCACCCAATTCACCAAATCGTTTCTGCGATTGCCATCCGTCTTTTTCAACGAACACGCCAATTGTAGATGCACCTCCAACAATCAAAATTGAAGTGCTCTACCCTAATCGAAACGATCAACGAATCAACTGATCGAACATATCCCCAAATTTGCGGTATCGGAATATATTCACTATGCGCCACAACAAGCGCGTCTTTGCGTCTCAAAAAACGCGTAGACTTGTGTGTCTCAACCAACACACTCTAATGCACCATGACACAATGCATCTCCCCAATATCATCACAATGATACTTGATGATGAAAGTTCCTATCAATCAATGTCATGCCAATTGCGCCGCCAATATACCGCACCAAGACGCCAAACGAGACACGCCCAATAACGTGCCACCAATCAATGCGTGCACAATTAACACGCCCCAAGTCAACACATGCCCAATAACATGCATCCAATCAATGCGCGCCCAACAACGCGCTACCAATCAATTGCGTGCCAACAAGACACATCAATTGCTCGATGCCACGAGCCAAATCCGCCGTTTGATCCGAGTCGTCTCCACCTTGACTTGAATCCTCCTAGTGGCCCGAACAAGATCGCTCCATGCCGATGCTCCAACTCTTACGTGTTCGTGCAACGGATGAGCCCAATTTTGATCAACACGCCCAATGCTCCATGTTGGAAGCCCGATTGCACCGGAACGCCAATTGCATGTGAACCTCCAAATTCGACTAGAATGCGCGCCCGATGCTCCATGACAAAGAACCCAATAGCTCCCACAATAAAGAACCCGGTAACTCCCACAACAACGAACTCAATAGTTCCCCCAATAAGGAACTTGGTGGTGGGTGTGTCAACAAAATTCTTATCAACACGATAGATCTTCATCCCAAACGATTTCGCCATCACTCATCACCAACAAACCCAAACAACCTGCCTCTGATACCACTTGTTAGAAAACGATGCGGAAGCGCAATGCCCAGTTTTCGGGGAACCAAGAAGAGTGATTAGACGAAGAAGAAGATGAAGAACAACACAACGATATAACGTGGTTCACTAGCTTTAGGATAGCTACATCCACGACCAAAACGAACCAATTTATTGATGAGGGAGCCAATTACAATCCAAGACACACCACACATGTCAATAGAAGAGTCCTACACCCATATATAGGCCTAAACTAGTGACTTGTGCCCAAAGCAACGTCCAAACGTTGCCAAAACGAACAAGGAAACAATTCCAAAACGAACAAGGAAACAATTCCAAAACGAACAAGGAAATAATCCTTAGCTTCCTTGGACCAAGTCACTTTTCTATGCTAGGTTTGAATCACCAAAATTTAACAACCTCTATGTGGGTCACTTCTCTTGGAGAGAAGTATCTGATGAACAAGTCTATTATGAACTGGCCTAGTGTCAGATCTGCCACTCGTACCTGGAAAGGGATTATCAAGGTTATAGACTATGTACATCTTAATGGGCTATATGAGATGTACATTTTGTCTCTAATGGAGTGACACCCATGTGGGGATCACACTTTGAAAGAGTTGTATCCCACTGTTCCTTTTGATTGGAATATGAAAGTTATTGAGCAAATCACCACTAACAGAAACTGGGACTTGAGTTAGATGATGTGATCAACAATGATGTTAAAACTATGATTTGGGCGTAAGAATCTCCAGAAACTGTGAAACTGTTGCTATGATTCACTGGAGATTCTCTTCCTCAGGAAAATTCTCAATTGAATCTGATTATGGCCTCTTGCCCAATTATCATGTTCACCAAAGTCACAATTTCGAGTGGATTTGGAAACTTAAAGTCCCCCCAAAGCCCCATTTGTTTGTTCGGAAAATGAACCACAAAAATGTTCTCACAAATGTGCAAAGGCACATCAGGGATCTTATGTGGATAACAAAAGGCCCCACTGTTGCGTAGCAGAAAAATGCCCCCAATGTCCGCGAAGTCCAGAAACTTTAAGCCATCTTTTTTTAAGTTGCAAAACTAAGGAAATTTGCACTAAACTTTGGAGAAATTAGTGGTACAACAGAGCCACTAGACATTATTCTTTGCTTTGTTTGTTTGTTTTCTAATCTCAAAATCAATGCTAGGATTGATGGACAGAAATCCACTGCACATTTTTTGTTTCTTCAGGGCATATTTGGAAGTTTAGAAACAACAAAAAAAATCAATACCAGAAATGCTCGCCCTAAAAAAGTGGTGGAATTGGTCCTAAGCAGCTAAGCTGTAGTTTTGAGATTATCAACACCATCAAACAAAAGAATGCCTATTTTCGATGCAAAAAAAAAAAAAAAAAAAAAAAAAAAAAGTACCACTGCTTATCCTCGTCTGTACTATTCTAATTGATGCCCTCCTTGTGCATGAAAGATCAAGCTCCAAAAAGACGAAAGCAAAGATTAAGACATCGGAGTTGCCTGTTATGGAGGCGCGATGGGCAGATTGGTCACAACTCGGCCCTGGAAGCTGAACTCTGAGATATTCAATATTCATTGTGGTTTGGTGATTATCCTTGAGGAAAATTGAAAGACTTGATTATAGAGTCTGATTTTCAGGAAGTCACAAAATTCGTCTTTGGTGGTCTTCTGAATGAATTTCCCTACAAGAATATTGTGATGGAACTTCGTATCTGATGAGAGGATGCCAATGTACTCCAACCAGACCCCATAGACTCTAATTAAGTGGCCGACACAATTGCGAAGATGGGCAGGCAATCAAATGTAGTGGTCATAATTTTGGACAAGCCTCCTACACATATTGCTATTTTTTTTTTTTAGGGACATCATCATTCATCAGTGTCAATTGCGCTAAGACTGTGTCATTGTTTGCTGTTTTGGTTGTGTTTTCTTTCCTTCTAATTTGTAACGAAGGAAAAAAAGTGAAATGAATCGATGATTCCTGAAAAGAACTTAAAGAATGAACAGAATCAAACCTAGCAAAAGGGGAAACACAAAGAGAATTCCATTGATAATTTTGGCAGAGCTTCGTTGCCATTTTCAGAGAGACAAAGAACATATGAACCCTAGAGCCGCAAAGGGGCTTTTATAGGAAGAATCCAAACGGTCTTATTTCAGACCGCTGGATGCACAAGATAGATCTCAGTCGTAGATCAACAACATATAATTACAAAACAGCCTATATAATTTAGGGAAATTATAGAGATTCCCAACTAGGTAGAGAATGAGTTTAAACAACTCTTTGATGAATGACATCAGACCTCTCAAGTTTGGACTAATAGCAGAAGGCACCATGACTTGAGGAAACTGCACAAATGTCTTCAATTCTTCATGTCTTCTGCATTTTGACCAACAATGTCTTAAGCTTCTTCTGTTTTTGACTTTTGACTTCTTCTCCAATCTTTGAATTTGACCTTTGGCTTCTTCTCCAATCTTTAATTTGACTTGTGTTGTCTAATACCCTCCCTCAAATTGATGGTGGAGGAGTCAGCATCAATTTGTGTTTGAGATAGTGAAATGGAAGAGCTGTTAGTCCTTTGGTGAAGATGTCACCCAGCTGATCTGCAGAATGAACATAAGAAACCAGTAACTGTTTCTTTAAACATTTTTCTCTAACAAAATGATAGTCTAGCTCAATGTGCTTAGTTCTAGCATGCATAATAGGGTTTGCAGTCATAGCTATAGCAGATTCATGTCACAAAATAATGTGGGAGGATGAGACATTAAAATGTGTAAGTCATGAAATAGATATTGAAACCAGCAAATTTCTGCTGGAGTGGTGGCAAGAGCTCTTTATTCAGATTCTGTAGAGGATCTGGATACAGTGGGTTGCTTCTTAGCAGCCCAGTGAATTGGGTTGTTGCCCAAAAATAAAACAAATCCAGTTGTGCTTCTCCTATCAGTTGGGTTGCCAGCCCAATCTACATTAGAGTAAGCATATAAATCAAGAGTACTGGACTTATATAGAATTCCTTCAGTAGTGGTGCCTTTCAAATATCTCAAAATTCTTTTGGCACCAATTAGATGTTGAGTAGTAGGCATATGCATAAGCTGACGTAGATGATTTACAGCAAAACTAATGTCAGGTCTTGTGAAAGTTAAGTATTGCAGAGCACCCAGTAATTGTCTAAATGGTGTAGGATCATCAATTAACACACCATTATGAGCATGATATTTAATTCCAGAAGTAGTAGGGGTGTCACAAGGAGTACACGACAACATATTGAATCTAATGGGTAAGTCATTTATATATTTGTGTTGATGTACAAATATGCCATTTTGAGATCTCGTAATTTCTAATCCCAGAAATATGTCAAGGGGCCAAGATCAGTCATGCTGAATTCAAAATGGAGTTTGAAGACAAGGTGTTTCATGTAGACATTGTCATTTTCAATGAGAATGATATCATCCACACACAACAATAAAACAGTGATAGATTGAGGATGAGCAGTGTATCTAATAAACATAGATTTGTCAGCAACTGATGCAACAAACCCAAGAGATAGGATAAAACTTGTAAATCTCTCAAACCAAGCTCTAGGAGCTTGTTTGAGACCATATATAGCTTTGTTTAACTTGCACACAAAATCTGGATGATGAGGATCCTTAAATCCAGGGGGTTGTTGCATATAGACAGTTTCTCTCAAGTGACCATGAAGAAATGCATTTTTAACATCAAGTTGATTCAAAGGCCAACTCATAGAAGCAGCTAAAGCAATAATAGTTCTAACATTGGCATGCTTAACAACAGAACTGTATGTTTCTTCAAAGTCAATGACAGGTGTCTGATTAAAACCTTTAGCAACTAATCTAGCTTTATATCTAGATATAGTGCCATTGGGGTTGTATTTTGTTCTGAACACCCATTTGTTCCCAACAGTATTGGCATTGTTGGGAGGTGGTACAAGTGTCCAGGTGTTTTGTTGTTGGAGACTGCAGAATTCTTCCGTCATAGCATTGAGCCACCGAGAATGTTTTCTAGCTTCACTAAAACAAGTAGGATCATGGAAGAAAGGAGAGATATCAGAGTTACCAGAAGTAGTTGTGAATCCAAGAACATTCTTTTTGACAATCCCAGACTTGCTTCTTGTCTGCATGGGACGGGCTCCAGCTGGTAAAGCTTCAGAACCTTGTCCAGTTGCCAAGCCTGAATTTTTTATACTTATGATTTCATCGGCTTCTGTTTGGGAGGCATCATTTGAATTGGTATTATCAGGCTGCATAGCTGGAATAGGATCTAGCTCAGCCTGAGCATGGTGGCTCCCAGATACAGGTGTAGTATTGTTCTTATCAGTTAGCGGGACAGAGTCAAGAGTAGCAGTCTGTTCTGTATCATATGTGTGACTAGGATCAAATGCAGTATTGTTCTCATTCAGTGTACCTGAAATAAAATCATGAGATAAGACAGTAAAGACAGGAGTATTAGAAGCCACATTAATGTTAGAGTGAGACACATTAATGTCTGAAGAATCAGAAGTTGCATTTATGTCAGAGGGATGCATGTGATTAAATGCAGTATTAAATGCAGTATCTGGCAAAGTTACTCGTATATCTCCAATTTTGAAAGTGTCAATTTTGTCAGAATTTGAATTTAGAGTTTTCTGATATGGAAATGAAAGTTCATCAAAAATCACATCTCTACTAATGAATAATTATTGTGTAGATTTGTCAAAGCAAACATATGTAGGGTTTTGATTCATGGATGCGCAACGGAAACAAAATAAACCATGAAAAACCCTCCAAGGATCACAAGTCAAGAGACATAACGATGGTAAAGGAAGAAATCAATAACACACCTTGGGGTTCTCCTTTCATGACTTCAAACGCGAATTGTGTCACCTTCTCTATAGTTGATCCACGCCTAGAGTTGATTTCTAGATCTTCCAATCCTTGGTGCTAGCCCGAAAAGAGGTATAGAGAGAAGAATCACACAAAACGAGACCGAAACAAGGAGGTTTCGGCCTCCTTGTGGGCTGACGGGGACGGGCGGCGAGCAAGGGGGGCGGCGGCTCCTTTTGCTTGCTTGCTCTCTCCTTTTGTTCTCTCCCACTCAAGTTATGATCAATAATGACATAACTGTGGGAAGGAAGGAAGGAGTGTCATTTATATAGTCCAACAAATCCATGCCAACTACCTAAAGGACTGATTCTAGTCCAACTAGAATTCAATTTAGTCCCTTCCTTGCAAATTAGTCCCTACTAAGTTTGCAAGGTGTTGCAAAGTGATCATTCTTATTAATTAATCCTATTAATTAATTCCCAAATCTAGTTCAACTCTATATAGTGTGTGACCCCATAGGTTCTATCTAGTTGGTAGCAACAATTTTCTAATATGGAGCGGTTTCTAGCCAAACATCCATTCTAGCCAACTAATTGAACAGTCATCTTGACAACCTTGTACAAGTAATTGTCTCATCCCTTTGTCTCTATATCCGGATTGGACACGAGACATACAAGTCACACTCGTATATCCAATCCACAGTTTCTCGATCCATGGGAATATTCTTATTCGTGCAAATAACATCAATATCCCATATTGACTTATTTGAGTCTGGCCAGACATTCTATAAGCACTATCCCTCGAGTGGCCTAGGATATTTTCTCCCGTTATGTGGTAGGGACAAATTATATCTACGTCCACTACGATCTCTAAGCTTGCTTCTTATTGTATCCGGTACACGCCTTTATAACTACCCAGTTACGGTGTAGCGTTTAACGCTACCAAAATCACAATAATCCACAACTAGAATATTTAGCGACTTCAAGTCTAAGAATGACAATACCATTGAACCACGAGAAGCGCTTGTGACACAACATAACGTGTATGTAGCCTTCTCCGAGATGGGTCAATCCAGTGCGTCATTACCCTTAATGCACACCTATGTGTTGGATCATGATATCTCCATACCAATCAAACCCCATACTAGTCTATAGATGATTGTCCCATTAATCATTATACTGGACTAGGGATATTTTAGATAAACAACACAATTGTAAATCTAAGGACTTCATTATATTAAATATCCAATAAATAATAAATGAATTTTCTAGCCACAAATAAATTCATACTAAACTAGATTGCCTCTAGGGCATCTATTCCAACAGTCTCCCACTTGCACTAGAGTCAACCTGGCGCATCTCGTATGCCCATACTCCTAGTGTGCCCTTCATGCTTCCACTGCGTGAGAGGCTTTGTAAGCAGGTCTAACAGATTCTCATCTGTAGGAATCTTGCATTTCCGAACGTCTCCTCTATCGATAATATCTCGAATCAGATGAAACTTCCTGAGCACGTGCTTGGATTTCTGGTGCGACCTGGGTTCCTTCGATTGCGCGATCGCCCCAGTGTTGTCACAGTACAACTCAACTGGATCCGCAATGCTACGAACCACACCAAGTTCAGAAACAAACTTTCTGATTCAAACAGCTTCCTTTACTGCGGCATTTGCAGCAATGTACTCAGCCTCTGTTGTAGAATCAGCTACCGTCTCTTGCTTGGAACTCTTCCAGCTCACCGCTGCTCCATTCAGGCAAAACACATATCCCGACTATGATCTAAAGTCATCTCTGTCGGTTTGGAAGCTTGCATCATTGTAACCCCTTTCACGCAACTCTTCCTCACCGCCAAATATCAAGAAGGCATCCTTAGTTCTTCTCAAGTACTTTAGGATATTCTTGACTGCAATCCAGTGACTCTCACCTGGATTGGATTGGTATCTGCTTGTCATACTCAAGGCATATGACACATCTGGTTAGTACATAACATGGCGTACATGATAGATCCTATGGTCGAGGCATAGTGAATTCTACTCATGCGTTCCTTCTCAATCTCATTGGAAAGACAACCACTCTTCGAAAGAGTGATTCCATGTGACATGGGCAAGAATCCCTTCTTGGAATCTTGCATGTTGAACCGCTTCAACACCTTGTCAATATATGTACTTTGACTTAGGCATAGCAGTCTCTTAGATCTATCTCTATAGATCTTTATACCGAGTATATAGGCTGCTTCCCCTAAGTCCTTCATTGAGAAACACTTCCCTAGCCAATCTTTAACAGATTGCAGCATGGGAACGTCGTTTCCAATGGGTAGTATGTCATCCACATACAAGACCAGAAAAGCTACAGAGCTCCCACTAACCTTCTTGTAGACACAAGACTCATCTTCGTTCCTGATGAAGCCAAACTCTTTGACTACTTCATCAAAACGTCGATTCCAACTCCTAGAAGCTTGCTTCAATCCATAAATGGATCGTTGCAGCTTACAGACTTTGTTGGCTTGCTTTGGATCTTCAAAACCCTCCGGCTGTATCATATACACGTCCTCAAGGAGATTCCCATAAAAGAATGTTGTTTTGACATCCATCTGCCAAATCTCATAGTCATGATATGCTGCAATCGCAAGTAGGATTCGGATGGATTTGGTCATAGCGACTGGTGAAAAGGTTTCATCATAGTCAATACCATGAATTTTTCTGAATACTTAAGCCACCAATCGACCCTTATAGGTAATCACATTACCATCCATGTCGATCTTCTTCTTGAAGACCCACTTGCACCCTATGGGCCGCGCCCCTTCGGGTGGTTCCACCAAAGTCCATACTTTGTTGGTATACATGGATTCCATCTCGGATCTCATGGCTTCTAGCCACTTCTGAGAGTCTGGGCCCTTCATGGCCTCTTCATAGGTAGTAGGCTCATCATCTATGAGCATCGTGTCACCGGAATCGGTCACGAGAAGTCCATACCTCTCGGGTTCCTGGCGCACTCTACTAGATCTACGAAGCTCTTGTGTTACCTGAACAGGCTGCTCAACAACTGTTTGTGGTTCCTGTTCATGTTCCATAATCGGTTTAGTGATTTGTTGTTCTTGAATTTCTTCAAGTTCTACAGTCCTCCCACTTGCTTCTTTAGAGACAAACTCTCTTTCTAGAAACACGCCGGTCCGAGCAACAAACACTTTGTTTTCGGTTGGATTGTAGAAGTAGTGACCCTTAGTTTCCTCAGGGTACCCCACAAACTTACACTTGTCCAATTTTGGCCCTATCTTGTCAGATTGTAAACGTTTTACATAGACAATGCAGCCCCAAATCCTCATGAACGACAGTGTGGGACGCCTCCCACTCCACATCTCATGTGGTGTCTTCATGACTGATTTAGATGGAACACGGTTAATGGTGAAAGCTGCACTTAATAGAGCGTGGTCCCAAAATGATAATGGAAGATCGGTTTGACACATCATAGATCGAACCATATCCAATAAGGTTCGATTCCTCCTCTCATACACGCCATTCCATTGTGGCGTTCCGGGTGGAGTGAGTTGGGACACGATCCCACACTCTCTAAGATACTCGTCAAACTCTTGGCTCACGTATTCTCCTCCACGATCCAATCGTAGAGCCTTGATACTTTTGCCAAGTTGGTTCTCTACTTCATTCTTGAATTATTTGAACACTTCAAAGGATTCAGATTTGGCCCTCATTAGGTACACAAATCCATATCTACTGTAGTCAACAGTAAACGTAATGAAGTAGACATAACCACCCCTGGCAGGCGTGGCAAATGGCCCACACACATCAGTATGTATGAGCGCCAATTGCTCACTAGTCCTCTCGCCTTTCTTGTTGAAAGGGGACTGTCATTTTTCCCAATAAACAAGCCTCACATGTCTCATATGATTCAAAATCAAATGAGTCTAGTAATCCATCCTTATGGAGTCTAGATACACGTTTCTCGTTTATGTGGCCTAAACGACAGTGCCAAAAATAAGCAGGATTTAAATCATTTATTTTAATCCGCTTGGTATTAATGTTGTAGGCAGGATTGCTTAGATCAAGGACATACAGTCCATTAAATAATTGCGCACTAAAATAGTGAATATTATTCAAATAAAAGGAACAACAATTATTCTTTATTGAAATAATAAAACCTTCCTTGTCCAAACAAGAAATAGAAATAATGTTTCTGCTCATAGCAGGCACAAAATAGCAATTATTTAATTCTAAAACTAATCCTGAAGGCAGAGATAGCTCGCACACGTACACGGCCAACGCAGCAACTTTTGCTCCATTCCCAACGGGCAGATCTATCTCCCCTTTAGCCAATCTTCTACTTCTCTTTAGATCCTGCACATTTCGACAAATGTGAGATCCACATCCAGTATCTAATACCCATGATGTAGAGACAGTTAAATTGACATCTACAACAAAAATACCTGGTGGTGGTGGAATCACTATTCCAAGCCTCTTGTCCTCTAGATATTTTGGGCAGTTCCTCCTCCAGTGTCCAGGCTGATTGCAGTAGTGACACTCACCTTTAGTCACACCTTTGGCAATGCCACCAACAGGCTTAAGGGCATGTTCCTTGGACTTGGCAACTGACTTGCCTTTTCCCTTGGAGGATGAAGCAAACGTTTTGCCCTTTCCTTTGTGAACTATCATAATGGCCTTGCCCTTACCCTTGTTGATGCTCTGTTCAGCTGTCCTCAACATATTGAGTAAATCTGGCAGTGGTTTCACGATCTCGTTCATGTTATAGTTCATGATGAACTGTCCATAACTCTCGGGCAACGATTGCAACACGAGATCAGTTGCCAACTCTTGGCCGACCGGGAACCCAAGTCGGGCGATATTCTCCAAGTACCCGATCATACGGAGTACATGGGGTCCCACTGGGTTCCCTTCTGCCAGATGACACGTGAACAGTGCCTTAGAGACCTCATACCTCTCGACCCTTGTCTGCTCTTGGAAGAGCTGCTTCAAATGCTCGATCATATCGACCGCATTCATGTTTTCGTGTTGCTTCTGAAGCTCATAAGTCATGGTGCATAGAATAAGGCAGGCCGCATCATTAGCGTCATCAACACGCTTTTGATACCCCTTTAGGGCTGCAGGTGTTTGGTTCTCTGGACCTGCTGGAACATGCTCCTCTATTGCGTACAGTTTCTTCTCTTGCTTGAGAACGATTCTCAAGTTTCTGTACCAATCAAGGAAGCTGGTTCCAGAGAGCTTGTCCTTCTCAAGGACAGATCGTAGGGAATGTTGTGAACTCGATGAGTTGTTTGCCATTTGGATTTCTACAAAAGGAAAATACGCAAGTTTTAGTATTTGTGAATTTTTGACTATATTCAATAATGGCTAGTTTATCAAATATAGCTCCGACTATTTTTCTACGGATTAATAACCCTCAAGATAATAATGCGGAAAATATCCTTACATTTTCTAGTGGGCCAAGATCCATGTTTCATCTCCTTATGAGCTTGCTTCGGCAAGTCACCCATAATTTGACTACTTTAGGTAGGAACAATTTCCAATTGCATCCCTTATGCAACTCTTGGTTCAATTGGGCAAATAACTCCTTATTTATCCATCCATATGGATAATCCCAATTGATTGCCCCTAGATTTCTTAATCACATTAATAGCCTAGTTGTGCTCAACCTCTTATTTAAACAGTCGCCATGCTTTGGCACGCACGAAATTGATAAATCATGATGATAATGAGTGTTTAAATAACGAGAAGGCAAGAATACAATATTTGAATTTTGAGGGATTTTAAATTCAATTTTTAATTGTTTTGTAGATCAATATCAACTAATCTATCTATTTGAGTTTGGGCACAACTCCAAATAATAGATCGGGGTTGTCTAATTATCTTATTATCCTAATTGCATGCATCATTCATACACCAACCACAAAATAATAAGACAATAAATTAAACAACCACAAAACATAAATAAAACGTGATGTGGATATGACCTTTTCTAGACTAAGATAATTCCAAGCCAATTGAATTATCTATGAACCCTATAAGCAAACACATCTCCATGCGTCTTCATCTTTTGGTCTATCCTTCATAGTCATGTGGAATGCTCCATGCTCCATCTTTTGTGGCTCTTTTTGGCTTTGGGCTTCTTTTCTTCAATCTTGGCCAACAATCTACTTTATCTAGCGCTAGCTAACAACTATACTAAATAAAATAAATCTCACAAGTTGAGAAAAAAATGGCCATATCCAATCTTGATCAGCTGGCAGGCCGTAAACCAAACCACACAAATTAAACATCCACAACAAACCACATCCTAAGGCCATATCCAATCACCATTCGAATTGCACATAAACAGTTAAAATCCAATTTTAACGCGCTTGGTCAATTTTAATTGATTTTAAGATATTCTAGGGTTAAAACGGTCCATGGGGCCCAACAATCTAATTGCCTGGGTACAAAAAGAGAACCGCAAGGGCCTAGGGCCGCCCGGCCCCTAGCCCACGCGGCTAGGCCGCAGGCTAGGGTTGCCCCGGCCCCTAGGCCGAGCCTTGCTTGGGCGGCAAGCAAGGAGGGGCGGTCCCCTAGGGGGGCCGAACCTCCTTTAGGAGTTGTTTCCAAAACAACTCCCTTGCTTGGTGCCCAAGTTTGGTTGTTTCCTTGTTTGGGAAGAACTTTCTTCCCAAAGGATGCCCAAACCCTAGATCTAAGATCCTAAAATTTCTCAAACTCACTAATGCATGCATCCAATGCAAAAACTATGTCTTGTTTTGATAGATTATTGACAAATTGCATCACATGCTTGATTTGTCTTATTTTACGCGATAGACAACAATTTTAAGGTGTAAAACTATCAAAACGTAACACATAAACCACGTTTATGCTCTACGACCTGTGGCTCTGATACCACTGTAGGGTTTTGATTCATAGATGCGCAACGAAAACAAAAAAAAAACATGCAAAACCCACCAAGGATCACAACTCAAGAGACATAACGATGGTAAAGGAAGAAATCAATAACACACCTTAGGGTTCTCCTTTGATGACTTCAAACGCGAATTGTGTCACGTTCTCTATAGTTGATCCACGCCTAGAGTTGATTTCTAGATCTTCCAATCCTTGGTGCTAGCTCGGAAAGAGGAAGAGGAAGAAGAATCACGCAAAACGAGACCGAAACAAGGAGGTTTCAGCCTCCTTGTGGGCCGACGGGGACGGGCGACGAGTAAGGGGGGCGGCGGCTCCTTTTGCTTGCTTGTTCTCTCCTTTTGTTCTCTCCCACTCAAGTTATGATCAATAATGACATAAGTGTGGGAAGGAAGGAAGAAGTGTCCTTTATATAGTCCAACAAATCCTTGCCAACTACCTAAAGGACTTATTCTAGTCCTACTAGAATTCAATTTAGTCCCTTCCTTGCAAATTAGTCCCTACTAAGTTTGCAAGGTGTTGCAAAGTGATCCTTCTAATTAATTAATCCTATTAATTAATTCCCAAATCTAGTTCAACTCTATATAGCATGTGACCTCATAGGTTCTATCTAGTTTGTAGCAACAATTTGCTAATATGGAGCGGTTTCTAGCAAAACATCCATTCTAGCCAACTAATACAATAGTCATCTTGACAACCTTGTACAAGTAATTGTCTCATCCCTTTGTCTCTATATTCGGATTGTACACGAGACATACAAGTCACACTCGTATATCCAATCCAAAGTTTCTCGATCCATGGGAATGGCATTATTCGTGCAAATAACATCAATATCCCACATTAATTTATTTGAGTCTGGCCAGACATTCTATAAGCACTATCCCTCCAATGGCCTAGGATATTTGCTCCCGTTATGTGGGAGGGACAAATTCTATCTACGTCCACTACGATCTCTAAGCTTGCTTCTTATTGTATCCGGTACACGCCTTTATAACTACCCAGTTACGGTGTAGCGTTTAACGCTACCAAAATCACACTAATCCACAACTAGAATATCTAGCGACTTCAAGTCTAAGGATGACAATACCATTGCACCACGAGAAGCGCTTGTGACTCAGCATAACGTGTATGTAGCCTTCTCAGAGATGGGTCAGTCCAGTGCGTCATTACCCTTTATGCACACCTATGTGTTGGATCATGATATCTCCATATCAATCCAAACCCATACTAGTCTATAGATGATTGTCCCATTAATCGTTATACTGGACTAGGGATATTTAAGATAAACAACACAATTGTAAATCTAAGGACTTCATTATATTAAATATCCAATAAATAATAAATTAATTTTCTAACGACAAATAAATTCATACTAAACTAGATTGCCTCTAGGACATCTATTCCAACAACATAACCCTTATAGTTTTGATCATAACCAAGAAAGACACATTGAACTGATTTGGGATCAAGTTTAGAAGAATTATAAGGTCTCAAATAAGGATAGTAGCACATCCAAAGATTTGAATTTAGAGTAATCAGGAATTGTTTTCTAAAGTAACTCCCAAGGATATTTATTAAAAGTGTTTTTACTAGGCATGCAGTTAATAAGATAAACAGCTGCAGCAAAGGCATGATACCAGAAATAATTTGGCAAAGAAGCATGAATCATCATGGTAACAACAGTTTCAACAATGTGTCGGTGCTTTCTTTCAGCTACCCCATTTTGTTGTGGTGTGTGTGGACAAGATTTTTGGTGAACAATACCATTATTTTGCAAATATTGTTGAAACACAAATGACATGTATTCACCAGCACCTTTTGATCTCAAAATTTTGAGCTATTACCTAGTTGAAGTTCAATTTGAGTTTTGAATTTATCAAAAACAGTGGCAACTTCAGATTTATGATGCATAGGAAATAGCCATGTGAACTTGGAGTAATCATCAATAAAGAGAACATAGAATCTATAACCATGATAAGATTTAGTTCTAGCAGAACCCCATACATCACTATGAATAAGGATTTGTAAGGTAATCTAGTCATTTTGCCTTTCGCACAATGTTCACATAAAGAACTTGAAGAAATATCACACAACTTTAGGTCTTTGCATAAATTAGAAGCAGAAATAAACACAAGTTTCAAAATGTCTTTAGAGGGGTGTCCTAATCTGGCATGCCAGATAGGAGACTTGACACTCTTTCCTAGATAAGCAGTCTTGACTGTGTCTTTGACTTCATAAACAGGAGAGAAAGGGTGAGTGTAAATAGGATAGAGACCATTACTCAGCCCTTGATACAGGACTTTGCCCAGAGTTTTGTCTTGGATATAAAAAGAATCAGCATCAAAATAGACGGCACAGTTGTGTTGTTTGCAAAGTTGATAAACTGAAACAAGATTAGCAGCTAAGTTTGGAAACATGTAAAGTTTTGTTCAATTGAAAAGAATGATTAGGAGTGTTGAGAAAAGCAGTACCAGAGTGATTGATAGCCAGAGTGTTACCATCACCCACTGCAACTTGATCAGAACCATGATAAGGAGAGCTCACAGAAAGATTGGCAAAATCAGAGGTCATGTGGTTGTTGGCACCATAATTAGTCAACCAACAGTTTGGAGATATGCTTGGAGAAGGATCAGACACAACTACAGTGTTCATAGCAGTCAACTGAGTAGGAGGTTTCTTTCCCTGAAAGGCATGATCCATTCTATGCCAACAGTCAATAGCAAAGTCACTACCAGAAAAAACGGCCTTTAGCCACGGCCAACTAATGTGGCTAAAACCTCAATACCCGTGGCAAAATCTACTAGCCACGGGAGATGCCACAGTAAGCGGCTGTGGCTAAAAGTGGCGTGGCTTTTCAGGTTCGCCACGGGTAATAGCCGTGGCGAATTTTTTGCCACGGTATTTCCCATGGCTATATATATAACCTCCATAATTTAACCACGCGTTTTCAATTATTGTGGTTGTATTTCTTTTGAGCCAGGGTTGTTACCCGTGGCAAATCCATGTTTTGGCGCCAAATTTTATTAACTTTTGCCACAATCGTTTCCGTGGCTAATTGAGACATTACCCACCGAATTTAGCCACATGACTCTCCATAACTTTACCCACTATATTAACATGACTCTCCAATGGCTAAGAATTGTACTGGCAGAACTCTACTGAGGATTAATACTTGTACAATATTAAATTAATTTAAAAACTGCAAATGGTACCACGTACATATACACACAATGAATAGATGTAATTCACCGAACTATTAATTATACAAATTAGGACATTCACAGTATCAAATTTCCGTCAAAGTCGCATCATTACACAAAACATCCATATTTAACTAAAACATACAAAATTTGTGCTCGTATTTGAAATCCAACTTCTCCATGACTTTTCCTTGCTCAATCTCTAAACAAAGGCTCAAGCGTGGCGTCATCAACAACCCCATCAAGTTCCTGTTTAGAAAATGCGGTCATAAAGTAGAGATAAGAAAATTGTAACTGGTAATTTTATACCAAAAAAAATAACAAATCATTAGTACGTCACAGATAAGATAGTGCAGAACATTTGCAAACCTTGCTCGTCGTGTTATCATAGCTGGATATAGTTATTGGAAGGAACAATCTATCGAACAAAGTTAACTTGTTACTTCTTTTAATTGACTTGCCATTTCTTTTGTACTCTAAACAAATTAAAAGAAAGGATGAATATGACTTATCAAGTCATGCACTCATAAAGTTCAGAAAACTACATATTATGCATAAACCAAACATTTTTTTTGTAGAACCTTGAACCCTAGAGACCAGTCAGCCTACCAAACCACGTCCAAACTCCAATCTACACCCGAATGGAACCGACATTTTCATGTGCCAAAAGGCATGCCCTAGCTCCATCATCAACTCTGCCATTTATGATGAGATCTCAAGGAGTTTATATGGAAATCTCATGTCAGAGCATCATCAGCTATACATTATTATATATATTGTCATTTAACTTGATTAGATTGACAAAATATAGTTGCTAATTAACTATCACACACATACAAATTTAATATGCATAGTGGATTTATCACACACCTATATAAGAAGAAGCTAGTCGAAATGTCATATGCAGAGTCAATTTTTTTTTTCTTCTTTTCCAAGTCACACGTTTCAGATGTATTTCAGTTCACTCAAGATTGGTAACACAAAACAATACCTCTAATGAATGCGTCGAATGTGATAAAAGAGAGCCCACTAAATACGAAATGCATGTCTACGTAGAACTATTTTAATTGAAAATGACGGGTGGGATCTGTGTATCTTTATGATTTTATGACCATGATACAAGTGATCTCACTCAAATACAAAAGTGAAAAAAAATCAAATTTGGGGAACATAGGTTGAGCACTGCTTCTGGTTGTGTATTCGCCAAATAGGTTAAAAGCCATTTGGCTTTGGATGCCTAACATCATTTCAGAGCCTACAAGCATTGTGTGTGACATTATTAAACTTAAATGACACTACTCTGAATCTGAAATCCTTGTAACGAGTTCAAAGTTCAAATTTCCGGTCCAAAGGAACCCAGAAAACCTCCCTGTTATTAAGCAGCATATAATCAATATGGTGCATTAAGGCCAAGACTAAACCAGACTGCCCAAAGGCGACTTCATTTGTGAGGCAATCTAAATGAATGGTGAAATCGAATATAGCTAAAAGAACACAGACCTGGCCGGAGACGTTCCAAAACCAACGCCCTCCACGACATTCATTGCGTCTAAATACTTTTTCTAGGATACAAGAAAATAAAAAGTACAATAACTTAAAATTTTTCTAAAGAAGGAAAAGAATAAACCTAATCCCCTATTATACAATACCCTAACGCTAAAAGTTTCGACGACTTTGCATCACTAAATAAGCAGAGCCTATGCCGTAAACCCCTATATATGATGATTGAACCCAATTTCAGTAAAAAAATAAACATGCCACATACATTAGTCAGCACAAGTGAATTTATCATAGCAAATTCAGTAAAGAAAAACATCCCAATTTCGCATCAACAAGTTTCTGTCAAAAAACTATTAATTTCAAGAGACGATTGAGAACATGAAACATACTTCAATCCGCACAAGGTAACCCGAACATTGAGATTGCAAGACAACTAAAAAAGTTAGAAAAACACACAAATGGAACTAAGAAACTCACCTATTCGATTTTCCGCCGCGCTAGAGATGATCCAGTCTGCCGCGCTAGAGAAACTCACCTATTTCCATCTCTAAGATCAAGAAGAAAACTAGAGTTGATCTCCCCTTAATCTGCAATGGACTTGAGCATTCTCAACTCATGTGTTGCTGATGGTAATAACAGAGGAACAAACTACAAAGCAACATAAATCAATAAAAACTCAGCACAAAATAGCATTCTCATATTTCGAATCCAGAGAAACCAGAGTATAAAGATAAGCAGGCTCTTACTCACATCAATCAAAACAAAAAGGGTTAAATACCCGTGGGTAATTGTACAGTGGCCAAAGACCATATTTCTAGTAGTGTGATTATTATAAAGAGCATGTCTAAGCCAACTAAGGGCATGCTAAAGTTCTGACATATGTAACTAATTTGCACATTTTTTATTTTAATTATAGTTTAAGTCTATTGGCAGCTCACTCAATGCACCATAGATCTCTCTCTCCAGTACGAGACATGGGTAAACATTTCATTTCTACACTAAGTCTTATGTTAACATTTTATGTTTTATGTTTATGTGCAGTTCTGTGATTTTTGTGACTTTATACTTGTTAAGATGGATGCAAAGGACCGAACAATAATACATTTTGATAATATTACGCTATACTCTCATATTGAATACCAGTACATGGGTCTGACTCTCTTCATGACTAGTATGCAGTACATCAATTCCTTTGTGTTGAGTAGATTATTCCTCATGAATGAAACTGTGGGACGTAGTCACGAAGTATCATCATCCATATAAATCCCCCCCCCCCATGGTAGGCAAACAAGTTACGCAGAAACATCAAATTAACTCTCTAACACGAATCCACCGATGCATAACACAGACCTGAAACTGCAAATGGTAGTTGCGTAGGTACTAAATTGATTTTGTGGGGCAGTAAACTACCGGAAGCCAATTCAGCAACATATACCCAATTTGCTTTTGGATATAAAACTATTGGGAAAATATATAGCCACACACACATACCAACATATGAATCAGGATTTTCTTAGATAAAATCAAACAATTGTGGTAGAAATTTGTCTCCTTGACGGTCAAATACGAAATTATAAGAAATTGCGCGTAAGACGAGTAAACGAAGTATCACTCACCAGACTAGCAAACGCGGAAGCTTATCCAATTGTGAGACTGAACAGGGACCAAAGATGGGAGTTGCTAGCTACTGATTCTAGGGCTCCATCGACCGTAATTGCATAAACCCTAGAAAGGAAAAGCAGTAAGGATATCAGAGAAGTAAATAGACATATGCATAATAGGAGGCGTAAGTAAACACTGCGTGAAGGAGATAACATACCTGCAGATGTAGAGAGTAAGAGCACCGACGGGAGGGCACGACGACGACACTGGGTGAACAGAACATGACTGCTTTCCGATCAACCTCAAATCCAATCAACTGCTAGTGATTCCAATTCTACGCCAGGTCCCACATATCACTCGATCTCAGACTCAATTGATCAAAGCCAGGGGATCGATCGAAAAAGAAGTGGGAGGAGAGACGTGGGGATATGGAATGGTGCTCTGATGCGAATGAACGCGATATGCGTACTTTACCCTTTTGGCTTCCTGCATAAAATTTTGGTGAATATAAATATATTTTTAAAAAGATATAATAATAGCTACGGTTATTACCTGTGGCAGAGAGGTATTTACCGTGGCCAAATAAAACCCGTGGCAAATTATATTTTTATAGCCACGGTAAATTGATATGTCGTGGTTAAATTATTTTTTCCCCACAGCTTTTATTAAATTACCGTGGCTTTTGAAAAAAACATTCACCACACTCAATGACTGTGGTTAAAAGTAGTATTTGCCACATTACATAAACGTAGCTTAATTTGGTGTGGCCAAAGGCCATTTTTCTGGTAGTGAGTGGTATTCATACCCACCAATTTGACAGTTCAATGAATTGCCATTGCTGTCTCTGCTTTTAGAAGGACCTCTATTAGGTCCAGATCTTCCCCCTCTTTGATTTTCAAAACTTCTTCCCCCTCCTCTATTGTTTCCACATCTGTTAAATTAATTTGAATTGTAGTTTTGACCTTGATAGCCTATTCGTTGACCATAGTTAGGGTTTTGACTTGAGTACCTTGACCCTTGACCATAGTTAGGGTTAGGGTTTTGACTATGAAACCCTGACCCTTGACCTCTACCATTAACAGTGCTATTTGCATAACCACCTCTACCACGGTTGTTACCAGAGTAAGACTCAGATTGAGCACCAACAGACAGATAGGCAGCATTACCAACTAAATCAGATGATATAACAGACTGAGAATCAATCATTTGTTCTTCAGCTTTCAACAAGACATGCAGTTCTTCAAATGTAATCTTAGAGAATTATAATTCTATATGCAGAATCAAACCTAGCAAAAGGGGAAACACAAAGAGAATTCCATTGATAATTTTGGCAGAGCTTCGTTGGCATTTTCAGAGAAACAAAGAACATATGAACCCTAGAGCTGCAAAGGGGCTTTTATAGGAAGAATCCAAACGGTCTTATTTCAGACCGTTGGATGCACAAGATAGATCTCAGTCGTAGATCAACAACATAGAATTACAAGACAACCCATATAATTTAGGGAAATTATAGAAATGCCCAACTAGGTAGAGAATGAGTTTAAACAACTCTTTAATGAATGAAATCAGACCTCTCAAGTTTGGACTAATAGCAGATGGCACCAGAACTTGAGGAAACTGCACAAATGTCTTCAATTCTTCATGTCTTCTGCATTTTGACCAACAATGTCTTAAGCTTCTTTTGTTTTTGACTTTTGACTTCTTCTCAAATCTTTAACTTTGACCTTTAACTTCTTCAACAATCTTAACTTTGACTTGTGCTGTCTAATAAAAAGAAACAATATGCTTTAGTTGAAGAAATCTGGTCCTCAACTTGTTTCTTTAGCTACCGGCATTATCAATACTAGAATTGGTAGCGCTACAGAATGGAATATATGATAATGCTTTTTGGTGTGTGACTGGATTAGAATATGATTAAATACAAAAGAACCAATTAACCCATTACAAGTTACATTTGTTGTAAAAGGGATTAAAAGTGGGCTTTAACAATTACATCACCTCATTTGTACTTCTATAAAGAAAAAACTTGCATTCTATTGTTTTGTACTCCAACTAGGGCATATGGGGGGAGTGCACAAAACATTGCTGAAAATCTCAATATCTGAAATTAAAAATTACTAACTTGATTCATTTAACAAAATTTAAAGAGCTTCAAATTCAAGTAATTGAATACACCTATTTATAAATAAAATGTGATCATACTAAGATTAAAAAAATAATATCAAAATTAATTCTTTAAAAATTTCAATTGTATAATTTTTAGTTTTAGAGATTCTACAATTACACACAAATTATTTCAGTCTGCAGAATGCCATATTAAAATTTGCATGCATAACAATCGAAATTGTTGAAAAGAGATTGATTTTAATCCGATTTTCGATACCAAACAGGCAGTACTATGTTTTGTGTTTGGAAAGAGATGTCAAATTTTGAAGAAATATTAATTCCCAAATTCCATTTATATGAAGTACTTCCTCAGTTTCTTATTTTTCTTTCTACTTTGACTTTTACCACTATTCATCGAGTTGCTTTGACCCGATGATTTAATTAGCAATATGATGCAATATTTTGGTAAATTTTAATGGTGTTGTAAGATAAATACACTCTACAACACCATGAAAAATAACAAAAATTTACATCGATTTGCTATTCAAATCACCAAGTCAAAGGGACGTGGTGACGGACTAAAAAGTGAAACCGACCAAGTCCACCACGTGAATCCATTTCTGGACTCGCAAGCTTAGAGACAAACACAACAACTTCGACTCTTTCTGCGGAAAAACCCCAACACTCAGAAGAGAGAGAGCGAGAAGAAGAAGAGACAAGCCAATGGCGGTCCTTCCCGCGGACGTCGTCGCCGAAATCCTCTCACGGCTGCCTGTCAATCCTCTTCTACGGTTCAGGTCAGTTTGTAAGATCTGGTGCGCTCTGATTGACAGTGACCATTTCATCAAATCGCATCTACACCGCTCAATCGAGAACAAGAACCACCGCCAAATCGTACTTACACATACCACTGTCGATTCGGTTAGTCTCGATTCGCTCGATGTTGCCCAAGAACTGGATCTACCGCTGGTAACAGACGGCGAGTATATCTGGTCTTCACCTTCCTGTAATGGTATACTACTCTTATGGAAATCACACTCTGTAATTGCTTTCTGTAATCCATCAACCCTAAAGTGCCAACAACTTCCTACTCCCAAAACATATGGCACTTCCAGTTTTAGAACCAAACCGTTTTGTCTTGGGTATGATTCAGTCAATGATGACTATAAGGTTGTCAAATTGAGCCTTCTCACGTCGGAGCATGTAAAATCCGACTTTCAGGTGTACAGCATGAAGTCCAATTCATGGCGGGCGGTCGAGGATTTCCCGTATCGCATCTGTTACGACGGACAAGGATGGGACGGTGTTTTCGCTCACGGTGCTCTGCATTGGTTTGTGGATATAGAAGCACGTTCTGGTCTTGCTATTGTTGCGTTTGATCTTTCTACAGAGGATACTAGATTGGTGTCGTTGCCGGACTTTGGTGGTGGTGAAATCGATGTTTATATGCATTTAATGGTGTTGGAAGGGTCTCTCTGCATAGTTGCTAAGTCTCTAGGCATGTGGGTTATGAAGGATTATGGTGTGGGAGAGACATGGAACAAACTGTTATCAGCTGCACAAATAAGTAGTATGGGGTCTTTTGGTGACGTGTTCCCTTTGGCCTACTCGAAGAATGGCTGCAAAGTTCTACTGCAAGATGACAGAGACTTTATTTGGTTCGATCTCCAAGATAATGCAGTTAGGAGAATCGAAGTCCAGGGCCTGCCGAGGTATATTCAAGCCGATGTTGTTGTTCAAAGCCTTTTACCGCTAGGTTCTGGAGGAAGAATTACCTCGAACGAGCAGCTCATAGGAGATTAGAAGATTAGTATGAAAAGGTAAAACGTTGACGCTTCATGTCCTTTTCAATTTGAGTGTTTTGCATGTTCAGATTTACGCTAATCTAATCTGATCTAATATAATCTATGATCGGCTTAATCTGTGTTATTGGGATGTAGGTTGTAGATGAGTCAAGTATGCAAGTCTCAATCTGTTGATCTACATTCAGAATTATGTCATTTGTTCTGTTGGTCTGCTGTAGGATTGTCATTCCTGCTCAGGACCTCAGTCAATGCTAAAATCTTCAATTAAAAATCTGTAATATCGCTCACTTTTGATATATTATTAAACCTCTTTTATGGTACTCTCTGTCTGTCTCCGTCCTATGACTTTTGTGGGATCATTTTAAAAGAAAATAGAAGTAAGTGAATACTTTTAATAAAACCTATATTGAATGACATAAATAAAAAATTGAACAGTTCTATGTTATGAACATTGTTGTCAGGTTTCATATATTGAATGACATAAATAAAAAACCGAACAATTTTACGTTATGAACATAGTTGTCAGATTCTTATGATTCTGATGTGGTTCAATACGATAATACTTCCTACATTTTTGTTTGTTTTGAAACTTATTTGCTAGTTTTAAAGTGACCAGTACATTTTTTTCCAAGGCTAATAACTTTTAAAATGACCCTGCTGCACCCATAAAGCACCCACAAAGAACTCATGAAGCACCCAGAAGCACCTAATGTGGGTGCGTGACCTCACAGAAGCACTCGCGCTTCCTAGATGGTTGCATTGTGAGCACACCAAGATGCTACGCACACTGGGACAAGGGAAGTCTAATGGAGTGGAGGCTAAGGTAAGATTCGTAGAGAAGCCCACGAAGGGGTCTCGACATGGTTGCTTGGAGAGAGAGAGAGAGAGAGAGAGAGAGGGGATTGCGGGTACCTTGCGGTAACAAGATTCGTGTTGGCTGCAGGTGGACCCTGGTTTCCCACGATTCTCAGAGCTCCGGGTCCACTGCAACGCAACCCGTGCTCGAGCTGTGTCTCTCTCTGAGCAATGCAATCAGCTTTCTCTCATTCCTCTATCCAAGCTTTACTCTGCCCCAAACACACCGTTTTACCAAGTTCCACAAAAACCCCTCCACACAAATGCAAGTCACAAGCATATGAAATTTACCATTGCAGACAACAAAGATGGTTTAAGGCTTTTGGGTTACTCAGGCCAAAAGTGATAAGATGATAGTTTGTGTAACGGGCACCCTTGAAACTGGCTGTATACACCTCCGGGCACCGGCTGCATCTTCTGCTTGAAGCTTTGTATCAATATCCTACACTGTCACAAACGGATGAGTTAAGAAAAGAGTGTGTGAATTTTGACTTCGCACAGAATGTATCGGGCAGATAATCACAAGATGCAAAAATAGCGCAATTGTGGGGAAAATACAGAAGGAAATTTACAACATTTTACGGTACGTGAAACTTCAGAGTATGATGTATCACTCCATATGCAGATTGAAGTGCAACAACTAGCTCTGATGTTTTTTTAGAACAAACCATGTACAAAATTCCTTCATGTACTGTATCGGATAACATGTCTGTCCATACGTAATATAGCAGGAGAACTATTCCCAAGAGAAAACCCATTTTGAGTGATTCTGTTGTTTCCTTTGATGAATCTCTGTGTACTCAGGACTTGCCGTCATCCCGCCAATCCATTGTAACCACGAGTTATACACAAGAATAACACTAGACAAACATTGACAATAACCACATGATTAGTACTTGAATAAAATTCCTCTACATTTTTTTGATGGAGATGTCTTGTACCAATTATAGAGGACTAGAGGCACATATACATGTCTGCAAAGTGGTTAGGGCCTAGCTTGTAAGGATCTGACCGTGCAACATCGGAAAGACAATGAACTGTGCACTATTTTCGAATATCTGAAAACGCACTCCCTCCTCTGTATCATCTGAGTAAACAAGTGTGTTATAGCGTGCGGAACTACTAATCATGTTCCGAGGCGTCATTGAGCCTTCGGAACATGGCTTGAGAAGCCCACATACCAAGAATCAAGAATGCTGCGAGGACCAAGCTCTGCTGAAGCCTCAAAGCCATTTTTCTTAACTAAATGTTCCTTAGTTTGAGTAATATTCCAGTGGGAAGAAAGGCTTTTTGTATCAGTGAGGATGACCTATAGAGCTCAGTACTGTTTTAAATTTTGGGATATAAACTTAACCCTCCCTAAGAAGAAGAAGAAGAAGAAGAAGAAGAAGAAGAAGAAGAAGAAGAAGAAGAAGAAGAAGAAGAAGAAGAAGAAGAAGTCTTATTGGTGGTCCACTTTAGTTTTGAAACCTTTGATTGGTTGATTTTAGAGTTTAGGCCGTTTTGGATCATGTCCATATTAGCAAACACCTTTCCCTTGTCCTTGGTCTCGATTCAGAGGTTTCTAGAAAATTCACTTACTCTTACTTTGTGATCCAAGTGAAGTGTTCTCTCTGTAGCTGATTGTTATTCTGTGCTCTCTGCAGGGCTTAATTTGTTGGTTCACGAAGGCAAAGAAGTGCGTACTAAGTACTAACTATTTCAGAGGTATGACTTCTGGTTCTTTTGTCTTTAATAGTTACACATCCTTTTGCTTCTAGACCTCTGTTCTTATTGGTTCCTTTCTACAGATGATTAGGGTCTAATGAATGTTCTGCAGTACCTTAATTTGGTGCTATTTTTAGGCTACATTCTCCATGATCTGCTTTGGCTGTTTTTTGCAATTGGACCACCTGAAATACCAACATATCTCATTCTTTCTACAAGTCACTTGTCCCTCGAATTTACGCCCTGAACTTTTTGAATTCCCTAGTCAAGATGTCCCCCTCTGTTACTTGAGTTGAGTGTATGCACTGCTTTTATTTCTAATCATGATATCAGGGATTCTACGGTCAAATTGGTATTTCCATTAAGGATTGGCCGATTGGGTAAAAGACACTTCTACGTTCGAATTGGTATCCTCCCTTCTCTGCTCTCTCTCTCTCTCTTTCCCATTTCTAACTGTTCACCTTCACAAACCCAAAAATGATGTTGTCAAACTGGGTGCCGCGGAATTCTCGCAAACCCTTGCCGTCTCTTTTATGGCTCTGTAATTGCGAAACCCCCCCCCCCCCCCCCCCCCCCCCCGTTTCGTCTTATTTATTTTTCCTCTCCGCTTTCGATCTTTTCCCAAGACCTCCATTGAAGGCTGATCCCCCTTCGATTGGGGTATTTGCATGAATATGTCCTCGAACCCAGTTCGATTGGGGACTTCCCGTTTCTCCAAAACGTTTCCTTGGCTTCGGATTCGCTCTCCGGGGATTGTGAAAATTTCTTCGTCGGTACGTTAGTGACCGACGGCAGGTGGTGGTAAAGGCACCAAATACTCCCATCGCCTGCAGCTGCTCTCTGCCCTGTCTTTGTATTCTCTCTCTCGGTCTATTTTTGTGGGTTCGTTGTACATTGGAAACCCATTGGTTTGACCCAGTCAAGTCACAAATTGATTCTTCCGTTTTTTGGGTCGGTGCTTTGTCACTTGGATCTGTGGTTGTTTGAGTGTTTGGGTGGCTTCGTGTAGTAATTTCTGGATTAGTTGGTCTGGGTAAGGTGAGTTTGAACAAGAACAGGGGAAGGGTTTGAATTTTGGAACTGTTTTTATGGTGGTTATTGGCTTGGGTATTGTCCTTGATTTTGAATTGAGATGTGTATGAAATTGAAAACCAGAGTTACCAGACTACCCTTCTTTAACAACAACATATTAATGTGTCTCTGGATTCAATTGGGGCTGTTTATTGTTGGTCTTCATCATCAATTTCTTCTTGGAGAAATTGTGAGTTGTTGCAGATCTGTTGGTTACTATCATGTCAAGGCAAATGATTTTGCAGCCATGAATACTAACTACATCTCTCGATCTACTCCCTCTCTTGGCAATAATGATTCTGATCTATTGAATTCACTTGCTGAGAAATTGTTACTTTCCTGACGATGAAAATGGTTTTGCAGCCATGGGGCAATATGGCTGTTTTCAGTTACAGATTTGAGCCTCATTCACTTTCTATTGTTGTAGTTCTCTCAGTCGTGTGCTTGATATTCTCAGTATTCTTGATGATTCAAGAGTAACATTAAACAAGAGCAATAAAGTCCAAAAATATGGTTCAAAAAATGGTGTCACCCACTTTTATTAATGGAACATGACAGAAGGGTGGTAAGTGTCTCAACGTTTTTCCGTCTCAAGGGTGCAAAGTGACAATTTAAAATGTTAGGGATGTAAAGTGTATTTTTGTCGGAGCACAGGGATGTAAAGTGTCTTTACCCTGAAGGATTTGGATATGATATTAGGTAACGAATTTTGTTATCATACCGAGTTCAATTTAGGTTGATCATGTGAACCAACTCTTACTAAGTCTTATGTGGAGCATGTAAATAATAGTAGGCTGGAATAGATATAGTAGTAGAGTTGAGGATGTACATGGTTCTCTTTGGCCACAATGTTTTGTTATACTTCATATAGTTTATTTTGATTGCTCGAAATAAATAAAAAGCTTTTGATCACAAGGTATTTTATGTGCACGCTATCATTAATATAGTTTAACAACATGCTTTTGAGTACACCTTTTTTCCATGATACAAACATCACTACTATTTTGGTAAATGGCATGCGCGTCCCCCTAACCAAGTCAAATGAAATACTGCTGGAAATTTGGTGGAGTTTTCCGTGATTATCACGGTGATTGGATTCAAGGAGACTCCAGATTATTGACTCACACTTCCATCATTGCTAAGGAACTCATAGCCATAAGAATTGGGTTACACTTAGCTTCTCAATTACACATTGCTGATTCCCTATGCGCTATTTAATGCTTCAATTCCAACATCCACCTTCTCATTATTGGCTTACCTCTGTTATTATGAACTGCAGGCACCTACTCCACCACCATCGCCACCACCACAATTGGAGGATACAGCAGCACGGGTATCAGGAAATTAATAGCATTGGAGACCTTCTGGCTTCACTAGGCAAGCTTCAAGCTTCTCCTTTTGTGCAGCACTTTCATACACTCCATGTTGGTGTTCTAAGTTAATGTAAATATTATTTGTTTTTGCAAAAAAGAAACACGGTTCCCTTGATGGGTAAGAATATATTTGAAGAGGAAAAAGTCATAAGCCCCTGTTTAGACGTTAATTTGATCTCTACCCTTCTATCAGGAGGTATCAATCATTAGAAGATGAATTGTTGAGGTTATGATTGTCACATAGTATCTCATTTCCTGGACTACTTATCAATGTGTGCAGAGATGATGGAGATTTGAACAAGGGAACGGCTGCTCAAGAATACATGTCACTGTGAATAGTTGAGGATGTGAAACAGGAGGGTAGAGGGAGATATACTGAAGTCAGGATATATGCGGCAGCGGTAGTGAGACTGCTCAGCCGAGTTGAGTGGAGTTCACCAATGACGGCTTCGGCTGATTTGGAATTGTATTGTGTTTGTTAGCATGGATGAGGACTGGGCATTCCGAAAACTACCATTCTGTGTCTCATAAAGATACTCCTAGAACATTTATGCTCATAACGGGATGTTTTAAGTGTTTATGATTTCTTCATGAAAGTGACATGACTTTGTGACAGGAAGAAGAATTGAAATGTATAGTTTCTTCTGATCATACTGTTGGTACTTACTACTTAGTAGTAATATGAAATGAGCAAATTGTTGCTAAGTATGCATTTCATTTTTTTATATGCCAATTATGCACAGTTCGCAGGGTTGATACAAATATACATAGATTGCAGACTTTCTACACCATGTTTGTCATCTACGGCCACTCTTGGCTGGTCACTTGCTGCGACACAGTGTAGAAAATAAACAATTTGCTGGCGTAGGGGGAAGGGGGAGCTCGGGCTGATAATCTGCCATGGAAGTGGGTGGGGAGGGGGAGACCGTAGGCTAGCCTTGGTCTTACGGTCAGTGGAGGTTTTCTATAAATATAAACTTTTCTTTTCTTGTAAATATAATTTTGGTATGAATTTTTTTATTAAAAATGTTGTTGCATAAGTTTGCGAAATTCTAAGTCCAACAAACATGCATATGGAGATGCAAGAGGCAAAACATGCAAAAGCGCTCTCGCCACATTTGGCGATAAAACATTTTTTTTGAAAAACTGAAGCATCATTAGAATGGGCAATAACAGCCAACAAATTACAAGGCTAGACAAGCCAAACAAAAGCATCATCAGCTAAGCTAAGTGCAGATTTAGCAGCTCCATGAGCCACACAGGTGTGGTCTTTAGGAACAAAGAAAAAATTACAAAATTTCTTAGCTAAAACCATACGATCTTCCATGATAGGCTGAGCAGCAGAATAACAAAAGACATTCAACCTATTAAGATAATCAATTAAACAATTGCAATCAGAGAGAATAAAACCTTCATAGATTTCTTTGCAGAGGACAAGTTCTTCTTTGCAGCTAGAGCATAGCATCCCTTATAGCAATGTCTTCCAAGACAGTAGGATTGGTAAAACATTTAGAGTGTGTTTGGATGAAGTATTTTGAAATACACAGTGATTTTGAAACGACGGGATCTTTAATGAAAGGATTTGTTCTACTGGGATGTAAAATTCCTCGTTTGGAAGCAGATTGAAATGACATTGATTTTGTTTGGGCGCAGTTACTAATAATTATATTTTTGGGGCTGAAATATAATTTTCAATAGTTTTGTATTTATATGTCACAGTGATAAAACCCTAGCTTTGACCCTTCCGAGCCCCAATCCTTCCGCAACCTGGTACACGCCGTCGCCACCGCCACCGCCACCGCCACCGCCACCGCCTTGCCTCCTGCCTTCGCCATCACCATCTCCATGGCTATCTCCATCGCCTCCCACTTCCCATCTCTGAACAAAAGCTTCCAGATCGATGTCGCAAGCACCATTAATGGCAGACGCGATACCTGCTCTCACCCCAATCGACGGGTCCAGATCGATGTCGCAAGCACCATCGATGAATCCTCCGATGAACGTTGAAGGTGGCGGTGTAACGGTGGTGGTGTTGGTGGCACTGGAATTAGTGCGATGTGGTCGGTACAATGGTGGTTTGTTAGTACGGTTGTAGGGACGGCGCTGGCGGCGTTGGTGGCATTCACGGTGGTCGGAGTTACAGATCAACAAAGGGATTGTGGTGTGTCCAGTTCAGTGCTTTTTCATTTTGAAATTTGTTTGATCAGACAGAATTTTCTAAATGACACCTACTTAGGTGGAATTAAAAAACGGAATTTGGTGATATGAGATTCCACGTTTTAATGACAGCATTTTCAAAATTCTGACTGCTAATTTATCCAAACAAACAACTTTCAAATGATGGGATTAAAAATCCCAAGTTTACTGAAATCCCACGTTTTCATCCCTCATCCAAACACACCATTATAGATTTCTGAATGCTACCCATACCCGGTACCTGATCCGAATCCATACCCGGGTCCGGACCCGTACCCGGACCCGCCTGAAGAACCATTTCCAGGTCCGGATCCAGAGTTAGACCCGTACCCGGACCCATAGCCAGAGTTAGGGTTTCCTCGTCCCCCTCTGCCGCCGCCGTGTTGACCCGGACGTCCACCACGCTGACCGGGAGGAAAACGGCCACCACGTCCAGATCTACCGACGTAGGAATAGAAGGCGAAGGGGTGAGAGGTGTCGGAGGTACGCATTTTTTACATCTAGCTGTTGTAAAGGCCAGTCAAAGCTAGCAGCTAGAGCTAAAATGCATCTAACAGTAGTGTGTTTAACTACGGGACTAAAAGTCTCGTCGTAGTCAAGGCCAGGGGTTTGGTGAAACCCTTTGGCTACTAGACGAGCTTTATAACGAGAAACCGTACCATTGGGGTTAATTTTGGTTTTAAAAACCCATTTGTTCCCAATGATATTGGTAAATGGTGGAGGAGGAACAAGACTCCATGTTTTTTGTTGTGTGAGACTTGCAAATTCCTCAGCCATAGCATGGCGCCACTGAGGGTATTTGGAAGCCTCAGTAAAACTAGTGGGATCAGTGTGTGTGGTGTAAAAAGAAGTAGAAGAAAAACAAGATTTAGGTACAGATTGTAAACTAGAATGATACATCAATTTTCTCTTTGAAATACCGGATTTGCTGCGTGTTTGCATATGGTGACCTGGAGGGGGAGGGGGGAATTCATCATTGGGTCATGGTCCTGGTTTGCCAAGCCACTGCTGGGGACAGTGAGCCCTGAAGAAGTGGGTGGTGGAGCCACTGGTGAAGGGACTTGAACCCCAGCTGGCTGCAGGTGAGGACTACCCTCAGCAGTTGGTTCTAGACCATGGTTAAAATCAGGTGTAGCATCTGTTCTTATAGCAGTTTCTGAGTCCTGGTTAAAACCAGGTGTAGTAGCAGTTCTAGATGGAGAATTGGAGCTAAGAGGAGATGAAGTATCTGTTCCTTCAGTATGGATAGAACCTGGAAACAGAAAAGTAGAAGAATGAGTTTGTTGTGGAGAAGATGAAGTAGTAGGACAAGTAGATTTTGAGTATGGAAAAGAGAATTCATCAAATACCACATCCCTACTAATAAAGAACTTGTTAGAAAGTTTATCAAAACAAAGATAACCCTTATAACCTTCTGCATAACCAACAAAAATACATTGCTTGGTTTTAGGGTCTAGTTTGGAAGTAATATATGGTCTAAGGCATGGATAGCAAGCACATCCGAAAACACGAAGATGACTATAATTAGGAGCTTTGTTAAATAATAATTCAAATGGAGACTTATTATTTGTGACTTTGCTAGGCATGCGATTAATCAAGTAAGTAGCAGTGGCTACAGCATGGTACCAGAAAAATTTAGGTAAAGATGCATCTTGAAGTAAAGTCATAGCAGATTCAACTATATGTCTATGCTTACGTTCAGAAATCCCATTTTGTTGTGGTGTATGAGGGCAACATTTTTGATGTGAAATACCATGTTCTTCTAATGATTTTTGAAAAACAAAAGCTGTATACTCACCTCCTCCATCAGATCGAAGGATTTTAATTGAATAACCCAAAAGTTTCTCAATAAAAGTTTTAAATTTCATAAAGGTAGCATGAACTTCAGATTTTAATTTTAGTGGAAAAAGCCATGTATAACGTGAAAAATCATCAATGAAGAGCACATAATACTTGTAGCCATGATAAGATAAAGTTGATGCAGGTCCCCAAACATCCGAATGAATTAAGTGCAGAGGAGTGTTAGTAACAGAATCAGAAACAGGATAAGGAAGTCTTTTCATTTTTCCAGCCAAGCAGGCTTCACACAGAGTACCAGATTTAGACACAAAATCAGAACAAGAAAAACATTTAAGTAAAACAGCATGTGAGGGGTGACCAAGGCGTGAGTGCCACAGTTGAGTTTGTTGTTTTTGTCCCAAGTGTGCTTGAGGACCAGTTTGCAGAGAGTGAGGAGACAAAGGGTAAAGTCCATTTCTACTGAGACCCTGGTATAATATTTTTCCCGTAGTGATGTCCTGAATGCAAAATGATGTTTTGTCAAATATAAATCTTACATTGTGCTCAGTGCAAAGTTGATTAACAGAGAGCAAATTGACAGACAAGTTAGGAACATGTAATGTTTTAGATAGAGTAAAAGAATGATTAGCAGTTGTAAGAAGAGCTGTACCAGAATGTTGGATAGGCAGAGAGGAACCATTACCAACTGTTACTTGTTCATTACCAGCATAAGGTTCAATCATGGAGAGGTTGGCCAGCTCAGAAGTCATATGCTTGGATGCTCCGGTGTCAGTGAGCCACAGCTCAGAGGATGGTTGACACTGTTGAGATGAGGAGGCAGCCATGGCGGAGAGCTGCTCTGGTGGGTGTCTGCCCTGATATGAGTAATCGATGCGGTGGTAACAGTCCAAAGCAGAGTGAAAGTCATATCCGCAGATCTGGCATGTGACCTTAGAAGAGCCTCCTCGACCCGAACCAGCTCTGCCTCGTGGAGCTCCATAACCCCCACGACCCGGCACACCACGACCCGAACCGTTACCATAACCAGACCCGATACCTGATCCGAATCCATACCCGGGTCCGGACCCGTACCCGGACCCGCCTGAAGAACCATTTCCAGGTCCGGATCCAGAGTTAGACCCGTACCCGGACCCATAGCCAGAGTTAGGGTTTCCTCGTCCCCCTCTGCCGCCGCCGTGTTGACCCGGACGTCCACCACGCTGACCGGGAGGAAAACGGCCACCACGTCCAGATCTACCGCCGTAGGAATAGAAGGCGGAGGGGTGAGAGGTGTCGGAGGTAGGCATCTGGGACTCGTGCATCTGTTCTTCGGCTTTAAGCAGCACATGCAACTCCTCAAAGGAGATCGGCGACGAGTGGATCCGAATCGAGGATCGGAAAGAGTTGTATTCCGCCGGAAGCCCGTTGAGGGCATAGAGAAGCATGTCTTCGTCGGGAATCAAGACAGAGGAGACGGCAAGACGGTTGCGCAGAGAGGTAAGCTTCTGCATGTAGACATCAATGGAGTCGGATCTCTTTCTGGTGGTTTGAAGGTCGGATTTCAACTGTAGGATGTTGGATCTGGTGAGGGATGCATAACGACGTTCAAGGGTTAACCAGGCGGCGCGTGAAGTGGGGGAACCAATTACCTGAGTCAAGGCCTCGGTGGATAAAGTGGCGTTGAGAATTGCAGAGACCGCTTGATCTTGCAAAACCCAAGATATGGCGGCCGGATTTGGAACCGGACCGGCTTCTGTGGTGAGAAACTCAGGTGGACACTCAGATGTGCCATCGAGAAAGCCAAATAAAGAGTGTGTGCGAAAGATAGTTTGGATCTGATGTTTCCAAAGAACAAAATTTGAGCTATCGAGTTTGAAGGGTATGAGATTGTGTATATTTGCAAGTAAGTATACCGGCTGTGAAGCCGGTGGTGTGGGTATGATCGACATCAGAGTAGCTCTGATACCATGAATGAATTCTCAAGAATTCAAGAACAACACAGAGAGTTCTGGAGAGAACAAGAGTTTAGAGAGAGAAAATATTTACATTCTAATTACCAGCGACCAAGCGGCGGAGATGATAAATACACAGAACATAAGGAGCCGTTCAGATCTTGTAGATGATCGGACGGCTCCTAATAAACCCTAACGGTAAAATAAGAGATTGGGCTAAGAGGATTGGGCTTTATAGAACAGCCCAAACTACAAAGATAAATGACACATTGTGATATGAAGCCCAAGAGTAAATACAGTGGGCTGAGAAGCCCAAATGTAATATTTGGTTTAATAGATAGCTCATGTCTGATCAATAAAAACAGCAGCAATACTCTCAATATTCAGTTGAGTCTTGACTGCAGCATCCGTGTGAATCAACATTCCATTTAAAGTAGGACAAGTCCATACATCATTCATGCACTTATGGGAAGGCTGATACACATTGACATTAACATCATGGAATTCATAAAATTTAGAAATGGCTTTGGATACAATATGTTGAGGCTTCCACTTGATTTTGTTAAAGAACCAATTGGTTCTAGCCCTCCAGATTTCCCAGCATAAAACTAGAAAAATACCAAAGCTTTCTTATTTTTTGTGGCTTCATCCATTTCCTCATTAACTACTGACCACCATTCATGAAAAACCAAAGAATTTGAAAAATTAGCAACAAATCTAAGTAAAAAAAAGATTCCAGACCTGCCTTGACTAGCTGCACTCCATGAATATATGCTTTTCTGTTTCAAAACCTTCCCCACAGCTAGGACACACAGGATCGACATCATAACCTCTAGATTTCAGAAAAGCCAAAACTGGGAGTCTACCTTGCAAGGCTTTCCACCAGAAATGCTTAACTTTGTTAGGAATACTGACACAGATATAGGGGCGGACGGGTTTGGCACGAGTGATGATGAGGAAGATGATGAAGGGACGGAGGCGATAAGCAGTGCACGGCCTAAGCGCCAAGTGCGTCCGCCAAATTATTTACAGGATTATATTTAGTTTTTAGTGTTAGTAGTTTTGTTTAATTGTTTGGATTATTGGAGTATTTGAATTGTGATTTGGTATTTGAATTATCTGGGGTTTCTAAACGGTTCTTTACCCAGATTAGGATTTAGGGTCGAACCGTCAGGGTTAGAGGGTCATATAAAAAGGGTGTGATATCTTTCAGAAAGGATAATAAAGAAAATTTTAGCCCTGCTCTTGTTTTTTTCCTTCATCGTTCCTGGCACGGTAGCTCTCTGCTGCTGGTTTTATTCATCAAGGTTACCTCTAGGTAACAATTGGTGCCTTCATTGATCTCGTCGGACGAACGTTGTTTGTGGCGAAACTCGAACTCTCCACCTATGTCGACCTCCGAGGAACACACACCGGGTACGCCAGTGCTCTCACAAGCTGATCTCATCGCCACAATCCAATCGTTGCAGAAGGATATGATTGCTAGGGACAAACGATGGGAAGCAGACTTGGTCGCTCGTGACAAGCAGACTGACACGGAAATAGCCACCCTCACGGACTCCATTCGGCAGCTAGGGCACAGGATCACGCTTGCAACCTTGGCGCTGACCGCTACAACTGCCGCACCACCTGCCCTGCAGATCGCCGCCACCAACCACGACGCCAAACCCCCTTGACAGCCACCGCCTTCGCGCATCGCCACTGGACCAGCGCCGGACAACGCGCCGCACATGAGGGTTGATGCCCCTTGTTTTAATGGCGATGATCCCGTTGGTTGGATCATCCGGGTGCAAAAATACTGAACCCGAACGTCTTCAACTAGTTGCGATGCTTATTGACCATCCCACTTCGGAATGGTTCCGCTATTATCAGTCTAACAAAGAAGCGGTAACTTGAATGGACTTTCTTCACGCTGTTAAGCATGTATTTGATCTGGGTCACTACAAGGACTACCTAGGTCTGCTCTCTAAGCTCCAGCAACGAACTACTGTCTTCGCCTATTGTGTACAGGAGAATCCTTTGAGGAAGATTCAACGTACACCAAGAACAGGGGATAAAGAACACAGGAGGAGTAGGGTTGTGAGTAGGGAGAGAGTAAGACAGTAGTAGCTGTATGAGAGGGATACAGAGTTTTGGCAGAGCTTCCGCGTAGTTCAGATGATTAGTGTTGTGCAAGGAAGGGTTAACGATCCTATATATAGTGGATTGGCAGGTTATAACACAATTTTCTACCAAGATGATGCAGAGAGGTGAGTGTGTTTTCAGATATTCAAAAACAATGCACAGTTCATTTACCCCCCAATGATGCACCTCCTCGTCCTTACAAGCTATTAACTAGTTTGCAGACTTGTTTAATGATGAGTTATGTGCCTCTTACAATGGGTAAAAGACATCTCTATCAAAGAAATGTAGAGGAATATTATTTAGGCACTAGTTTCGTTGTTATTGTCAGTGTTTAAATTGTAGTGTTATTCTTGTTTGTAACAATAGGTACTTGGTACTCCCTCCGTCCAAAAAGATAGTTATGTTTGACTTTACATGCATTTTAAGGTGGCGATTCAATTCATCATTATGAAAAGATTAACTAGTTTTTTATCGTTTCATTAGTGAAGTTTCCACCTCAGAAGACGCGCAAAAGTTGAACAAGACTATCTTTTTGGGGCGGAAGGAGTACCAAAATTACTAGGTACGACTGTCGGCCGACTATAGCCCCCACAAACCTCCCTAATAATCAATATCGCCAAAGGATTTCTATGACAACTAGTGTCTCCGCCGGACTTATCGTTAAACAATAGCCGAGCTCACGACCACATCGTCATGCTCATGAAAACTATACTTAAATGATGGCACAGTTTAAGTGTCCACCTTGCGGGATTCCGTAACAACCAAGCAACCTAAATGTCTTATCGTCTTAGAAATGTGTGAAACAGCCCAATGTTGTCTTAGAAATGTGCACTGCAACCTACAGATTCAAATGTCTTTCGGTCTTAGAATTATGCAAATCAACCTAGAGGAAGAAATGTCTAGTGGTCATGGAAATGCTCGGAACACAGAACTGTTAAATTTTTAACTTATGTCACTTCATTTGAAGTTTATCAAAGTAATGAGACCATTCACAAACTTATATTTTCTTTCAAAATGATCCCACACAAACCACATGATGGAGACAGAAGTTGGTACTATAAAGAGGTTTATTGTATCTTAATTGATTGATGAAGTCCCTACAAAAATTCCATGATCTTACGAAATTTCAATTGAAGATTTATAACGTCAAAGCATCCAATGAGGCCATAAGCTATGTTGACAATGCTAATGACCTACATCTCGCATAGTTCTAAACGTAGATCAACAGATTGAGACTTGCACACTTAGATCATCTACAGCCTTACATCTCAATAACACATATTAATAGATTAAATGATATTATATTATATTAGCATATATCTTAACATGCAAAACACCCTTTTTCTTGTAACTGCCCACTGAAAGATAATCCAATGAAGGGAACTCTAAAAAGACATGACACGTCAAATTTACCTCTTCATTTCAATCTTCTTATCTTCTATGTGCTGCTCCTCCGGGTTAGTTTCTCCTCCAGAACATAGCGGTACAAGGCTTTCAACAAAAACCTTAGCTTCAACGTAACTGGGCAGGCCTTGAACAAGTTTCGTGAAGAACGCTAAGGCCAGAAATGTCGTTCCAATTGTCAAAACGGAAGTTCAAGGATAGCGAAAAGTCATTTTAAGTAGTCAACTTTGCGGCTGATTTCTGATCAATTGAGCAGGAGTTATGAGAAACTGGAAATAGAGTTTTGAAGAAGACAGTTCAAGGATTCCAGAAAATATTTGAACTCTAAGTATTCAAAGACATACCGCTAGTCAAAGTTGGACAAAATTCCGATTCAATACTTAGAAAAATTCAATAGTGCTTCATGAGTTCAAACTACCAACTTTAGGCTCGTTTTGTGAGAAATCTGTTAGAAATTTGAAGATGAACCAGAGACGATGAAATGAAGTATTATACACAAGCTTTACACAGGAGGAAACAGATCTAAATTTCATTAAGTTTTGAAGAAGATACAAGGGTTAGAAAATGGATGTTTCACCATAGCCTTCTATCCTTCGAAAATTTTTGAGCACTCACAGCCAATAACACATCAACCACTTCGCTAACTAGCTATGTTCAAGCCCAATTTTAGGGGGTTTAGAGATCTAGTTGGACCAAGAAATTAAAACGAAACTTGTAGCCAACATACCCAGTATTACACAGGAAAAAACCGTCGAAACTTGTAGCCAACATACCCAGTATTACACAGGAAAAAACCGTGCATGATTTGGACAAGAATTGAGGGAGTTACAAGCATTTGAACAGGGCAAGTTTATGAACCAAAAACACATGAACTTCACGAATCAAACTATGATGATTTGTTGTTACAATCGTGTTTAGGTGATCTAAATGTGTTCCAGACATGATTAGGAGCATGCTCATGCTTTTAAACGATCCAAAAGAGCAAGAATCGAAGGCTTACCAAGCTCAGAGTTTTTCCGGCGGCCATGGAGGATTCCTGCAACCAACCCGCGCGGATTCGGTGCTCCGACGAACTCCCAGCCATTTCTAGGTTGACACGAGGGTGCTGCGAGGTCCATAGGTCACGGGGAAGCGTCGGGAGGGAGAAGAACGGCCCATAACGAAGCAAACGTCAAAGTTCAACGTTCGCTGGCGGTCCCCGTCGGGTTTCCAAACCCAGACTCCGGCGAGTTTCAATCCGACGAATGAAAGCCCAATATTGGTACCTACGAGTTCGTAATTCCCTCAGGATTCCAAAGAGACAAGTTAGAGCTCTTGTAGTTATTCAGTATTATTCATCATGGAATGAAAAGTTATTTTTTCTTGAGTTATTATTTCAGCTTATTCAGTTTATTGAGTTTAGTTTATCCGTAGCAATACATGGAAATGATACTGATTGTATCATTGGTGCTTTCATTGAGAGATGGCGGACACGGGTGGTCTCCCTTGCGTTATTCTCCTTCTCCAAGATTCCAAAGGCATCGAAGAACTCTGCAAGCAGGTGAACCAAACAATGAATTATCTCACGATGGCAGAGTTGGAACACCTTCAAGTGCGTGGATATCTCACCATGACAGAGCTTGAAGACATCAAAACTAGTGAGGGACGACTCCGAGCGGTGACCAATGAAGAGTTCTATCGCATCCATGAGCAGATATACGAGGCCAAACTCTTACCCTCCCAAGATCCGGGGAAATCGACAGAGGAAATAGAGCAGTACCCGCATGAGCAGCAAACACAGTCGTTAGCTCCGTTTCCGGGCAACCCAGCAGCCGGAATATCCCCAGGCACCATCGCCACCGCCGCCACCGCCGCCGCCGCTACGAATCTAGCAACTCCAACCAGGAGCAGATACTTTGCACACAACCCGACCACCAACGCCGCCAAACACAGACCCGACACCGAACCCCAACCCAAAGCCCCCAGATCCGTCAAAATCACCGACGAATCACCCGTCTCCACCGCCGGACCTGCTCACACCACCTCTGCTCCGTACTTCTTCTCCGACGCAGGCGCAGCCGTCCAAATCACCGGTGAACCCAGTTCGACCTCCGTTCCAGTCCTCTCCGGCGTTGCAACCGCCGTCGCCATAACCCCCTGATCCAACGACGAACCAATCCCCTGCTCCCAACGACTTCTTCCGATGACATCTGTCCGACTGGCGTTGGCCGCCAAGGAGCCCACTCGATCGCCGAACAGATTCCCGTCGAAGATCGGCGATTAACCAATGGCTACAAACGACCACCACCCAAACCTCCAGATCCGTCCAACTCGTCGTCGAAGCTTCAATTCGCATTGGAATAGTGTGTAACGGCTGCCACTTTGCTGCAATTGCAGCGCTCATTCCACCCCGTGGGTTTTCCGGCGATCCATGGCTTCCCACCAACGACCCACCAGCCGCCGCAAACGTTGAAGCTACCGATCCCCTCGTCACTTGCCCAAACTTCGCTACCGCCTCCACAACCAGTGGCCATCGCGCCCCTGCTCCACCCACTGTGTTCCACGCCGCAGCTACCGCCGCCATGGTCTCCCCCTTCATCACCTAAGGTTAAAACTCATTTTGGGCCAACTTTTGTTTGTGGGCCTCACTCAGCTTATGTTGTTGGGCTGATTTCAACTTTGGGCTTCCATCCTTGGTTTTTTTTTTTTTTTTTTTTTTTTTTTTTTTTTTTTATCAAAAAGATATGTATTAAAAACCAACCAACAAAAACAACCAAGAAAACAAAACAACTACACAAAACCGCTCAAAGAGGAACATCCTCCTCCAGGAGCTTAACCAGTTCATCAGGAGGATGGTACACCCAATCCACCTTCAAAACTCTGCTACACACTCCTCTAGCTACAAAATCAGCCACCTTATTGGCTTGTCTATCAATCCAGTTTACCTGATTTTTACCCTGCTCCAAAGCATAGCAGATATCTTCAATAAATATTCATACCTCCATAGGAGGCTTTTCATTCTTCTTAATGAACTTGACCAATTTCTGATTATCCACTTCAAAGCAGACAGAATGAGGAGAGTCATTCTCAGCCCAAATTGCCTCTCTTAAAGCTAAACTCTCAGCTTGCAAAGCATTAACATCCACACCCCTGTTGCCTCCACCATTTAACAAGTCACCACTTCTATTTCTCCTCACCCATCCTGAAGCCATGCATCCAGAAACCTGGTTCCAAGCAGCATCACAATTTACCTTCACCTTCTCACCTACTGGGGCTTTCCTGCTCTTCAATCTACTCCCCTGACTCTTCTTGTTCTGGGCTCCTTGAACCTTATCCTCCCCCATAATTTTTAAATAATACATTCTCCATTTCATGGAGCTAAACACCACATTTTCAGGTTCAATTCTACTCCCATTAAAGTAAAAATTGTTCCTTTGACACCATATTCCCCAAGCTATAAATATAACTTTTTCAAGGAATTCTTTTTGAAATTTTCCACTCTTAATATCATTTATAATACTCAGACTCCATCCCTTCAGTGAAGTGATGTTAATAAGCTCTTCCCTTCTTAATAAACCAACACCAAACCAAACTACCTCAGTCCACTTGCAACCAAATAGAGTGTGGGCTTCATCTTCAACATCAGCATTGCAAATTCCGCATTTTGCACTTCTCCCGTTCCTTCTTTTACTCAAATTAGCACAACAAGGCAGGGCTTGTGAGACCACTCTCCACCAAAAAAATTGTAGTTTTGGGGGGAGCTGAAGGGTCCAAATAAAAGCTTTCTCCTTATGATCTGTTTGGCTGGAGCTGCACCTCTCAACCACCTTAGTTTTTTCCTTAGCTTTCTCTTCTTCTAGTCTACCCACTGTTCTATATCCAGACTTAACAGTGTAGGCACCATCCTTGGTCCACTTCCACACCCTGCAATCATCTTGTCTTGTGTATGAGATTGGAATTTGCAGCACACTTTTAAGATCCTCTTTAGAGATGACATTCTTTAAAGCTCCCACATTCCAGCTCTTAAATAACTGGTTAATAAAATAGCTGACCTTAACACTCCTAAAATTGCTGACATTTTGAACCAATCCAGTTTCTTTGGAGATTACCCATTTATCTTTGAAAAAATCCACCTTGGTGCCAGTCCCAATATTCCACCTCACATCTGCTTCTAATATTCTTCTAGCTTTTAGAATACTGTTCCATACATAAGCTCCTCCCTTATACACTGAAGCTTCCCAAAAACTCTGGTTAGGGTAGTATAAGGCTGAGAACACTTTTGCACACAAGGTGTCTGGATTAGTGCTTAATTTCCACCCTTGTTTAGCCACCAGAGCCTCATTAAACCATCTCATATTCTTAAAACCCAGACCCCCATCCTCCTTTCTCTTTGTTAACTTATCCCATGCCACCCATGCCAGCTTCCTCTCCCCTGGATCATTTCCCCACCAAAAATTTCTAACTGTTTTGGTTATCTGATTGAAGAAGCTCACTGGGAGAGTAAGAACAGACCTTACATAACTTGGAATTTCCTGTACCACAGCCTTAATCATCACCTCCTTTCCACCAGGAGACAAGAGTAACTGCTTCCACCCTCTGAGTTTATTGAATTTTTTTTTGCTGAGTTGATCCACCACCACTTTCTTAGTTTTACCCCAAAATAAAGGAATACCAAGGTAAATAGACTTCTCTTCAATAGCCTCTATTTGCACTATATCTCCAATTGCCCTCCTTTCTTCAACTGTCACTTGATGAGAGTACAAGATCCCAGATTTATTCATATTCATATGTAACCCTGATTCTTCTCCAAACTTGTTGCAGATCTCTAGGAAAGTAGTAATTTCATCTAAATCAGCTCTTAAGAAGACCATTACATCATCTGCAAAAAACAGATGTGTAACAGGAGGACACAAGTCACTAACCTTGATACCCTCAATCTCCCCTTGACTGACCTTTTCTTCTATCATTCTTGAAAAGACCTCCATAGCAATGGTGAATAAGTAAGGAGACAGGGGGTCTCCTTGTCTCAACCCCCCCTTAGGAATAACCTCCAAATTTGGATCTCCATTAATCTTGACTTTATACTTCACTGTAGTAATGCACTGCTCCACCCAAGAACACCACTTTGGATTAAAGCCCATCTCTTTGATAGTCTTGAGCAAGAACTCCCATTTAACAGAGTCATAAGATTTATTTAGATCCAGCTTCAAAGCTACCCATTTATCTGAGCTTCCCTTCTTTGTTGGAATATGATGAACCAGGGCTTGCGCAATTAAGACATTATCTTGTATAGTTCTCCCTGAAACAAAGGCTGATTGAGAGGGAGAAATGATACTTGGGAGCACACGTTTCAATCTATTGGCCATCACCTTTGATATGATCTTATACCTGAAATTACACAGGCTAATTTGCCTAAACTGATATGGCCTTTCTGGGTTAGGCACTTTAGGGATGAGAGATATTGTGGTGGCATTCATAGATTTCAGCAATTTACCACTCTCAAAGAAACTTTGTGTAGCAGCAATGACATCTTCTCCCACAACCTCCCAATTTGATTGATAAAACCCCCCCTTGAAATCCATCAGGACGTGGAGCTTTCCAAGGACCCAATTCAAACATAGGCTTTTTGATCTCATCATTCAAGGGCTTCCATCCTTGTTGGGTTTGTTCACAAAACCAAACACAACAAAGGAGAAAAAATGAGATTCGTTCCTTTATTGGTCTCATACTATTCGATCATTTCAGTATGTGAATTTGAGAAATCATGCTTCAATGGGTTTTATACGATTTTTGGAAAGCATTTCGCATTTGGGTCTCTTTCTCCGTTCCGCCTTGAGGACAAGCCGTTTGTCAACCGCGGGTGAGTTGATACGGGTCAACCGTATTATTTATTACCGTATAATTTATTTATTTATTTATTTAAGTGTTATTATTTGATAATTAGTTTATTTGTTTAATAGTTTAGTTAATCGTTTATTTAATTACTTAGTAGATTGGGCCGAGCCGATTAAGTCAGACTGTCTAGTCTATTTAAATAGTGTAGTTGTTCACTATTATTCATCATGGAATGAAAATTTATTTTTTGTTGAATTATTATTTCAGTTTATTCAATTTATTTAGTTTAGTTTATCCATAGCAATACGTGGAAACGATACTGGTTGTATCATTCGTCCTTTGCTTCCCTCTGTTCGTTTTATTGTTTCTCTGTTTTTTCATGTGTCATCATGGTCGCTAGAAAATCATCATCAACACATCCTACGAAGTTGATTTATGATTTCATAGCTATGTCTCTCAACGACATGGAAGTCGATTAAATCCAGGTCTCGGAAACCTCGATGGTTGCTGGGATCGAAGGTTGCAAGAAAAGTTTGTTCGGAAAGATTTGGTTATCCAAACCGCTCAACATCATGGTGTTCCGAAGGCGATGTTTGCGGTGTGGAATGAACCAAAAGGACTGAATGTAAGCTCTATTGGCAAAGGAATCTACCAATTTCAGTTTGATAGCGTGTAGGATTTAGATCGTGTGGTTAATGGCCAGTCGTGGTTGATCAAAAACAGCATTGTTGTTTTCCAAAGATGGTCCGAGAGGGTTGATATGAAGGCGTTGGACTACAATCATGGGTTTTTTTGGATTCAAATTTAGGGTCTGCCCCAGATGGAGCTACTAAGGCGGCAACAACAGATATCGGGAATGGGATAGGTGAATTCATGGGGGCTGTGGTGCCAGAAAGGGGCGTTTTGAAGGGGCGGTGCATTCACCTGAAAGCTTGTCTTGACCTAACAAGGCCTTTGAGGTGTGGGGCAATGGTTAGACTCTGTCATGGACGTGTTTCCTTGGTCGATTTCCGTTACGAGAAGGTCCCATTCATGTGTGAAGGCTGCGGAGTGGTGGGACACAATCTCAGTAGCTGCAAAGCCGAAATAGAAATCGTAAAGGGGCCGAATGGAGTGGTTAAGGTTTATGGTGATTGGATTCATTCTTTAGTTGCGATGGATGCCGTTTGGAAAACAGGTAAGTTGAATACTATGAACTGTGATGGTTTTGATCTATTTGGTGTTAAACAGGAAGAGTTAGAGAGGTGTTGTGATCGTCCCTATATTCCGGAAAAAGGCGTTGTAACGAAGGATCATGAACCGAAGGGTGCCTTTGAACATGAAGATGGCCGGCTAAATGCTCGTAGTACTGAGAGGAACAAAGGTAAAGACGTAGTGGTGGCTTCTGATGGTGGTAAATCAAGAACAGTGGGAAAGATAAATAGGAACAAGCCTCTAAAAATTAAATCAATATAGAGGACGGGGAAATTCAAGAGGAAACAAGGCAGCTTGTTGTTGCTACTGCTGGCAAAGGTATGGGCCATAAACGGGGAAGATTATCGCAAGTCGAGTTAAATGAGGAAGTCCAAATGTTAACGGCGGAGGGTGCAGCGGACCACACCCGCCGAAAGCAATGAAAACCTTAGCTTGGAACGTACGGGGATTGGGAAATCCCTGCACGTTCAATACTCTTCACTTTTGGGTGAAGAAGTTTGTGCAGTCGTTAGTTTTTTTTTATCGGAAACTAAATTGTGTAAAAAAAAGGCGAAAGGTTAAGACTAAAGCTAGGTTACCAAAGAGCATTGTGTTTGCCTAGAAGAGGTCTTGCCGGAGGCCTCATGTTACTTTGGAATGACAGTGTCGATGTTTCTGTTTTGACGTAAAGTTGTTTCTATATTCATTGATGGGTTCAAGTTGTTAATGAAAGAAATTGTGGCTTCAATTTTACTGGATTTTATGGAATTCGAGAGGCATCACGGAGATATTTGTCGTAGGAGTTACTTAGGAGGCTTAAGCATGAGCAAGAAGCACCGTCGTTTGTGTGTGGAGACCTTAACGAAATTGGGTCGGTAGAAGAATGTCTGGGAAGATGTGTACCGGATAGTAATCTTATTAATGATTTTATCATAACACTAGCTGATTGCGTTCTCGTTGATTTGGGGTACAGTGGTTACTTGTATACCTGGTCTGACGGGAGATCCGAGGAACAGAATGTGCAAAAACATTTGGATAGGGGTATTGCGAATGAAAACTGGAGTGGCCATTTCACGTTTACGACGGTCAGACATTTACCATTTGCGTCTTCTGATCACTTCCCCTTACTTTTTGAGGCGAAGAAAACTGTTAGGAACAAAACAGTTAAGAAATGCTTCAATTTTGCAGCACAATGGGCGGAGGATGATGAGTGTAAACAGGTTATTACAAGCACTTGGAAAAATGATTTGTTGGTAGATTCACCAAGCAGTTTTTGTCTCAAAAGTGAAAGCTACTGCTGATGCTTCACATATTTGGCATAAAAAAAGATATCTTCAAAAATGATGCAAAGGAGCGCGGAAGGAGATTCCATCTGCTGTGAACTTGCAAAAAGTCAAATTGTTAGAACAAAGATTTCAGAAATTACTTTTTATGGAGGAAATAAAATGGAAGCTGGTATCAAAAGTTCACTAGCTCACAGATAGGAATAGGAACACGACATATTTTCACAAAAGAGATTCAAGAAGAAAGAAAGAGGGACTTGGGTGGAGGAGGATTATCAAATTCAGAATGCTTTTGTTCAATACTTTGATAGTATTTTTAGTTCAACTGATTGTGACATGGAAGATGTTTTAACAGCTATTCCGTGCAAAGTTTCTCAGCAGATGAATGATGAGCTTGTTAGACCCTATTCAACAGAGGAAGTAAAAGAGGCGTTGTTTCAAATGCAACCACTAAAAGAGCCAAGCCCCAATAGAATGTCTCCATAATTTCATCAATAATACTGGAGTGTGGTTGGTGATGATATGACGAAGGTAATATTGCAAATCCTGAATCAAGGTATGGATCCCTCTGCTCTAAATGCCACTAATATTGTGTTAATCCCTCAGGTGCCATGCCTAAGCTAGATACAGATTTCAGACCAATAAGTCTTTGCAATGTTAGCTATAAAGTGGTGCCAAAGATGATGGAAAACAGACTTAAAAGAATTTTGAATGATATCTTTGATCCTTCTCAGAGCGCCTTTATTCCGGGTAGGCTCATTACTAATAATGTTATTGTCTCTTTTGAAACCTTGCATTACATAAAGCGCTCTAAAGGGAAGAAAGGGTCTTTCTCTCTCAAACTAGACATGTCTAAAGCCTACGACAGGGTGTAGTGGGGGGGGGGGGTTCTTAAAGTGTATGTTGGAAAGATTGGGGTTTCATGACATGTTTGTGCAACAGGTGATGAAGTGCATTTCTACGGTTAATTTCTCCGTGTTGATAACGGAAAACCGAGGGGCATTCCTTCGAGGGGGATTAGACAAGGTGATCCCATTCTCCTTACTTGTTTCTTATATGTAATGAGGGTTTCACTTGTTTGGTGTAGAGGTCTTTGCTTAGTGGTCCTATTAGAGGGGTAAAAGAGGGAAGACTGTGTCATGTTGTTTCTCATCTTCTAATTGCGGACGACAGTGTTCTTTTTGGGCAAGCTACTGTTGAGAAAGCAACTGCGATTAGAAATAATTTAAATATCTAGGAGAAGGATTCGGGTCAGTGTATTAATTTTGACAAATCAGCTTTGTGTTTTAGTCCAGGGGTCTCCACTCAGATGCGGGAGAAAGTGGCAAGCATTCTTCATATTACTATTGTTTCAGGTCATTCCAAATACATGGGTCCCCCTATGTGTGTAGGAAACACGACTAGAAAAATAGTCTGTTACGGCAGTTTGAGATACGGCGGAAGCAAAAAGCCGTTTATAGAGCCCAGTAACGGCGCTTTTGTATTTAGTGACGCATATTTAGTAATTAATGGCGGTTGCTGAAAACCGCCGTATATTTAATCCCATTTACGGCGGAAAAGAAGAAACCACCTTAAGTTTACGGTGGTTATTAAAGCTGTGCCGTTAAAGGTTCCTTAATTTGCGTCTTAACTTATACGGTGGTCCCTAAAAACCGCCTTAAAATGTTATTTTTTAATCATTTATTGATATACATAAATTGTGTGTGTGTGTGTGTATATATATATTGCTAGATTTAATCTGACCCATTAGTTAAATTTTCAACCAGATTAAATTTGAACCGTTCATTCTGAACCCTATCTTTATAACCCACATACCTCTCTCTTCCTCCCATTTGCTATCCTCCTTCACCACCAAGCTCGTCTCTCTCTCTCTCTCTCTCTCTCCATCGAATTCTCCCTAGCTCCCTCTCATTCCAACCACCATTTTCTTCTACCATAATAATAGAGAACCATGTCAGGTCTCGAAGTCCTGACCCAGATAATCCGACGAATTCACGGTGGCTGAATCCTCCTACTCCGGCGGGAGCTAGGGTTTCGCAGCTCAAACCGATCCAAACGAGGGAGAAGAGAGTGATTTCTCTGAAAATTTGATAATATTCGATTCCTTTAGTTCATCCACAATCTGGGTTACATATACGTGTACGACTTTACTGAATTATAAAATAACGCCCCTAGTATTACTAAACCACATAATGACCCCTTCTCTATTATATTAGATCCAGTCCCCTTAATTTTGCTAAAATACTATATGACCCGAGGGCATGACAAACCACCAGCACCAACATCCGGTGTACTCGATCCTTTTTCCCCGGACCAGTTTTTGCTTCATCTTCTCTTCTCTCTTCGATCGGAAAAGGAAGGGACATCTGCGCATGAAGCCCCTCCGTCGCTGCCACCTCTCTTTTCCAACGACACAAAACTTGCAGTTCCTCTCTTTGTGCTTCCTCTCTTTCGTGCGTCCCGGAACAGATTCCCCATACCTTAACCTCGATCTAGTCTCAGGTTCACTTGATGGTTCTTGAAGTTTAAGTTGAAGATATGAGGATATGGATGGATTTAGACTGTTTTTTGAGGATATGGATGAATCTTTTTTTTTTTTTTTTTTTTTTTTTTGAAACGGGATATGGATGGATCTGGATTCAAGTTGAAGACTTTTTTTAAAAAAAAAAATAAAAAAAAAGTTGAAGACATTTTTTTTTTTTTAAAATTTCAACGAGTATAAAAGTAACTAAAGATATACAATAATGAATACAAAACAATTAACATAAAATTTTAATTAATAGCTAAATATAGTATTTCAAAAAATAGAAATAAATATAAATTTATGTAAGGCGGTTTAAATGAATCTGGCGTTGCCTTAAAATTTGGCCTTATAGTTAAAGGCAGTTTTTGAAAACCGCCGAAAATAAATTTACGTCGCTTTTGAACTGCCCTTTCCCATTAACGACGGCGTTGTTGGCGTCAGCTTAAGAACCGCCACAAAAACCGCCATTTTCAAATTTAAGGCGGTTTTGGATGATTTTAAGGCGGTTTTTGAACCGCCGTTACAAGCTTTATTTCTAGTAGTGAAAGGACAACAAGTCTCTATTTGCGTATGTTAATAACAGAGTTGTGCGAAGGATTTTTGGTTGGCAAGAGGAATATTTGAGCAGCGCCGGAATGGAATCCTTATCAAATCGGTGATACAAACAGTCCCTATGTATCTCATGAGTTGTTTTATGTTGCCTACATCTCTATGTAGGGATATGCATGGAAGATGACTGAATTCGGAAAATTTATTAGGAAACAAGAAATTAATAATGAGATAAATTCACTAAAATGTCCATGAATGAAAACAGCAAATAGTGAAATAAGAGCCAAATTAGTTTCTTCTGCAACAAATTTATCAAATAAAGATGCACAAGTCATGTAAGCCATAATAATAATAATAATAATAATAATAATAATAATAATAATAATAATAATAATAATAATATGACAAGGTTACAATAAAAAAAATAAGATGCACAAGTTTGGAATTTCATAGGTCTGCAACGCCGGAAATTCCTCATATGTTGAACCCATAGTTTTGAATTCCATTCCGTTTCGTCCGATTCGTACCGTTTCGGTCTTAAAACTGAGTATATCTGGTACCGCTACATACCTGGCTGAAATTAGGTGTATACTGGTGTGTTTCGGTCGATTTCGGATGTTTCTGGGTGTTTCGGACGATTTAGCAAATTTTGAGTAAATTTCAGTTGGGGTTCAGTTTGTAATTTAAACAAGTTTTGGCGACTTCATATTAGGACTGCAACTCGGGCGGGCTGGACGGGTTGGCACCCCTGCCCGAGCCCGAGCCCGAGTTCTGTCATGGCTGCCCGAGCCCAGCCCGACCCGGGTTAAGTGCAATGTCAACCCGTCCGAGCCCGAATTCGTATAAATCAATTCGGGTTCGGGTTGAATTCGGGTTAGTACATTAAACTTAATATATTTTTAAAAACACAAGAGAATAATAAATTGTTGTCGAAAAAACAAATCAACTAGTTCAAGAACAAAACAATGATGAAAAACATCGCTAATAATCAAAAGAAAAGTAGCATATTCATGTTAAAGATTCTACACAATTATTTAAAAATATTATATTTATAGGTAGTGGTCATGCAAATCGGGCAATTCGGGTTAGCCCGTCGTTCGATATTTATGCCAAAGCCCGACCCTAATTGCAATTCGGGCTGAAAATCTATGCCCAAGCCCGTCCAAATTACCAAAACTATGTGTTCGGACCCTATTTAAGTTCGGGCTGGGCTCGGGTTGGTCGGGTTCAACCCGCCCAAGTTGCACCCCTACTTCATATAAAGTTTTTAATAGACAATACATCATATACACGTTTCATGGGTTATTTTACAGGGCATTCTAAAAATATAAAACCTTTTGGGCAATTGTATAATTTAAGAAAATTAGTCTGGAACAAATCACCGAAAAATACTGGTACCGCAATGTTTATCTCCAGTAACAAAAACGAAACGACGTCCGATACGGTATTTCAAACTATGGTCGAACCATCTCTATTTAATGGAACCAAAAATTCACATCATCTGAATTTTCTAGCTGTGGATCCGAAGAATAGTAGTTACAATCTTTCGACAAGGATTTGCCAATATTGAAATGAAAATATATAGGCCATGATTAAAGATACAACTTTGAGTAGTAGCAAGCCGATACGAGGTGTGGAGGATGACTGCAAAATAAAAATATTTTCAATGAAAAATGGCATTCGATGAAACAGAAAATAAGACATCCACACATATAGCCAAAAAAATGAAAAGATAGGAGACTTCGTACTGTTAAGGGGCCTTCTAGGTTGAGTGCCTGATGCATAAGACCTACTCGCCTCGTGATGTGGCTTCACCCATTCTCAAAGAAAACAAACCATGGAGAATGGAGAACGCAACAATGAAATGTTTGAAACCAAGATATGTGTTTTTCAAATTTGAACACATTAGGTAGAATCACATTAGAAGAATAGAACAATACTTAGAACCTGTGTGAGATGAGCATGAAAACATTGTATTGCAATGCAATGTCATCACACACACTGGCGAGCTTGAGAGATCAATGTAATGATGGTTAAAAGGTGGTGTGGCCTTTTTTTAGAATAAATAAATAAATAAAAGGTTTGGCCTTTTGAAGAAATGAAGATACGAAAATCTTCGAATTTATCATTGTACCACTCTTACGAGTTCTCTGCTTTAGAGAGAGAAAGTACCGAGTTTGAGGGTTTCTTGTTCTGCCTTTGCAGGTCCATTTGATCTGTTTTCAGATCTGGTGAGAGTGATTCATGGCGTCTTCAAGTAGTAAAGGGAGTGAGAAGAAGGAGGAGAAAGAGGCTGCTGAAGAGATTACTAGTAAATTGGAGGCTGTGGACATTGTCTCCGGCAGCGAAGAAGAGGAAGAGATCAGCTTCGACGAAGATGAAGTTGAGGAGCTATTTGCAGACAGCACCCACAGTCTGGTGGGCACTGTCTTATCATTCAGAAACATTAGTGTAACAGGGCTGAAAAAGACATTTGGTCCGTTATGGGGCTCACCGGAAAACTTTCGTGTTGATGAGTTGACAAGGGGTATCTTCCGTTTCTCTTTTGGGAAGGAAAGGGATATGGAGAAAGTCCTTAACGGGAGGCCTTGGTTCTTCAAGAACCAGCTCCTGGTCCTCTCACCTTGGGATCCAGTTGCAGGTATTGATTCTGCGACTCTTGATTTCTCTCCTTTTGGGTTCAAATATGGGACATCCCATGTAATTGCTCCTTGGAAAAAGCGGCTAAGAAGTTAGGAGCGAGTTTGGGTACGGTGTTGGACACAAAAATTCCTCAGAGATCTACAGATGATGGTCGTTTTGCAAGGCTTAAAATCTTAATGGATATAAAGAAGCCATTGGTGAAAAGCTTCAAAGCTTCTCTTGCTGGTATTGGCTCTTTCAGAGCTACGAAGTTACCTCTGTTTTGCTTCTATTGCGGAGTTTTAGGGCATGACAATGGAGGGTGCATCAAGAAGGAGAACGATTTGTCCAAAGGTGTCGTGAAGGTAGATTCCTTTGGCCTTTGGCTTAAAGCAAAGTCGTTTGATGAATTATGGGTTCCTCAAGCTTCATCAAGACTGTTTAATAGTCGAAGAGAGACACTTAACAACCCTCAAGGGAAGAAGAGTTCACCGGAGAAAGAGATAGGAGGCCGGAAGTTACTGCAAGCTAAGCCGTCGGCGATGATAGAGTTTGGGGAGGCAAAAGGTCAGGAGGGAGACAACCAGGCGGCTAAGGCGGACCTACCTATGCCAGCATGCCCCTCGGAAGTTGAAATTCTAGATGGCGTGGAGAAGGAATTAGCTTTGGAAATCGCAGATAATCGGGAAGATTTTAGATTATTTCAATCTTTGGCGGGCTCAGTTTCTGGTTCACAGCTGGATGTGGGTCAAGAGGAGAATTCGGGTTCGAACCCGGGTAACAATAATAAGGTTGGGCTTGTCTATGAAGCCCATCTTTCTAGTTTGTTGGATCAGCAGGTTAAGATCAGCCCAGGACCATTGGAAAAGTGTACCTCTCCAGTTAGTGGAAGCCCATCTCCCAAATTAAGTCCAGTTATCTCAGACTCTGGAAAGGACGTTATTGCCCCCGGAAATTATGGAAAAAACAATGGAGAAAAGGGGGAAGTCTCAGAAACCCTAACTAATCTATCGAAGAAGAAAAACGATGAGAAGAACAAGAAGAGCAGCGATAGAGATCCAAAGGAGAGCAAAAAATGGAAAAGACTGGCACGAAGCAAAGCCTCGGGGTTCATATATGGTACGGATGGAGATGGAAGAAGGGTTGAAGGTACGTGTAAGAGAAGACTTCATGCCTTTTGTCTGAAGGAAGGTGATGAAGATATTGAAATGGAGGATGTTGGTGAAGTAAATAAAAGCAAGGTGCTCTCGGATTCTTCTGATAATGATAGGGTGGAGGTAGCCGACCCGAACAGGCCCCACCTCGCCCAATGAAGACTATGGTCTGGAACTGTCAGGGTGCTGGAAGAGCCCTGACAGTTCAACAATTCTGGAAATTTTATAATTTCCACCTCCCTGATGTTGCTTTTATCAGTGAGACAAAACAAAAGAGTTATTTCATGTTGAAGCATTATGTCAAGAGACAAAGTTGCAGTCTGTGGGTGGATCCGATAGGAATTGCTGGAGGATTGGGAATTATATGGAGAAACAGTGTGCAGGTGAAAATCTTAAAAATGTGTAACTTCTTTATCCATGCTTATATTGATGTTGATGGCTTTAGGTGGCATGCTCTTTTTGTGTATCTTAGTACTGCGGATTCTCAAAGACAATGCCAACTTGATTTTTTGTCCTCTTACATCTGTTGGAAGGATGATGCTTATATTGTTATGGGAGATTTCAATGATATCATGGATCCATCTGAGAAGTTGGGAGGTAGATTCAGGGATCCTAATTCTTGTAAAATGTTGGTTGATTTTGCTTCTTTGTGTGGTTTGATAGATATGGGCTTTGAGGGATATCCGTTTACATGGTGGAATAGAAGAGGTGGTTGTGAAGGGATTGAAGAGAGGATCGATAGGTGTTTTGTTTCTAATTATTGGAGTTCTCATTATCCTTCTGCCTCTCTTAATCATGTTCTTGCACCAGGATCGGATCACTGCATTTTGTTACTAGATACATGTCCTAATGTAGTTGCAAAACCAAAGAGAATTTTCAGGTATTTAGCTTCTTGGAAGGACAATAGTGGTCTCAAAGAAGTTGTTGCTAGAGCCTGGTCCAAAGATGTTAGAGGAGTGCCAATGTTCAAAATCCAGCAGAAGTTAAAAGAATGCAAATGGAGGCTCATTGAATGGAACAGAGGAGAGAATGGTAACCTCAGTAGCACGATTAAAGATAAAGAAGATCGTATGAAAGCTCAAAGGCAAAAAGGTAGAGAAGCTGATACTGATCTTCTTCTTCAACTTGAGCTTGATTTGGAGAAACTTTGGAAAGAGGAAGAAGAGATTATGAAGAATAAAGCTAATATTGACTGGTTGTGCTTTGGAGATAGGAACACTTCCTATTTTCACTCAACCGTGAAGCAGAGACGAGCTAGAAATCATATTTCCGGTATCTTTAATGATGAAGGGAAGTGGTGTTCCTCTAAGGAAGAGTTGAATGCTGTTTTTCATAAATTTTACTCCAACCTCTTTGGAGTAGATGATTCTGATGATCCTTGGCCCATAGTGTGTAATGTGAAGAAGGTTATTAACGATGACATGAACTTGCTACTCACAAAGCCTTTTTTGGACGAAGAGATCAAGAATGCTTGCTTTGACATGGCTTCGGACAAAGCCCCCGGTTACGACGGATTCACAGCAAGATTCTTTCAAGACCACTGGGATATTGTGGGTAAAGATATCTGTGATGCTTGCAGGAGCTTCCAAAGATCAGGGAAGATGCTAAAAAGTATGAACATCACTCAGGTAGCGCTAATTCCTAAAGTTCTCAATCCCATACATGTTAAAGATTTCAGGCCGATTAGCCTTTGTACTTCAATGTATAAGATTCTTTCTAAGGCTTTGGCTAACAGATTGTGCAAAGTACTTGATGAGCTGATTGCAGAAACTCAAAGTGCCTTTGTCAGTAATAGATTGATAACTGACAATATCTTAATTGCACAAGAAATCCTCCATTGGATTAAAAACCATAGAAAAGGGAAGTATGGTTGGATGACTTTGAAGCTGGACATGCTTAAAGCTTTCGACAGGGTAAGTTGGAGATACCTTGAGGAGATCATGATGAAGATGGGTTTTTCCAGAATATGGATTAAATGGATTATGGCATGTGTCACTTCTGTTTCTTTCAGATTGATTTTGAATGGGGAAGTAGGTGACTTTATCACGCCAAAGAGAGGCCTGAGACAGGGTGATCCTCTCTCACCCTATCTCTTTGTGATTTGTGCAGAAGGTTTATCGGCATCTCTTGCAATGTTTGAAAGACGGAATTGGTTTAAGGGGGTGAAAATAGCCAGAAGTTGCCCTTCGGTTAATCATATGTTTTTTGCAGATGATTCCATCTTATTTTGTAGAGCTACGGTATCAGATTGCAGTGCTGTAAATAAAGTGCTCCAGCTCTACGAAAGAGCCTCTGGGCAGTCCATCAATAGAGAGAAATCTCAAGTTTTTTTTAGTCCCAGTACTAGTAGCTTACTGAAAAACTTCCTTCAGACTTATCTTGGCATTACTAAAGACTTTAAAGATGGATCTTATTTGGGATTGCCTGCTATTCTAGGAAGGTCAAAAAAGAGGACAATGAGCTTTGTAAAGGAAAGACTTAGAAAAAGACTTGGAGGATGGAATGAGGCCAAGTTAAGTCCTGCAGGCAGAGAGGTTTTAATTAAAGCTACTCTTTCTGCGCTGCCCACATATGCAATGTCTTGCATTCTATTTCCTAAGGCCCTTTTCAATGAAATGTCATCAATTATTGCCAATTTCTGGTGGGGAGGTGCAAGTGAGAATCATAATAAAATCCACTGGAGGAGCTGGGATTTCTTGTTTAGAAAAAAAGAGGATGGAGGAATGGGATTCAAAAACCTCTATCTTTTCAATCAATCTTTGCTTGCCAAGCAAGCTTGGAGATTAATAGATGGTAAGTGCAGTTTATTCAAAAGGATTTTTAAAGGAAAATATTTTCCGAATTGTTCCTTATGGCAAGCTAAAGCCCCTTCCACAGCCTCTTGGGTCTGGAAAGGTATTTTGGAAGGAAGAAAGGTGCTAAATGGGAATTGGAGATGGGTGATTGGCAATGGAAAAAGTGTGGACATCTGGAAGGATCCTTGGATCCCAAGGAATGATAATTTTCATGTATCAACTCAGAGGGGGAATAACTGCAATGTTGAGAAAGTAGCAGGGCTAATTAATCATTCAGCAAGAAGTTGGGATATTGTTTTGGTGTATTATCTTTTTAGTGCTGATGATGCTGCCTGCATTCTCTCTGCAAGTGTGGGATCTATTAATTGTGCTGACAAAAGAATTTGGACCAGATCCCCAGATGGTGTTTTTTCGGTGAAATCAGCATATAATTTTTTGCTGAAAAAGAATGTAGCTGATGATGGTAGTAATTCTAGCAGCTCTGTTCACTGGAAGGAAGTGTGGAAGTTGAAAGTGCAGCCAAGAATCAAATGTTTTATGTGGAAGTGTTTAAATGGCAGCTTGCCTGTTAATGCTGCTCTTGTAAGAAGAGGCTGCAAGAATATTGATGGCATATGTAGGAGGTGTGGTGATTGTGAAGAGTCTATCTTGCATTTGTTAAGAGATTGTTGGTTTGCCGAGGCTGTTTGGGCACTTTCACCGCTTAGATTCGTAAGAACTCTACCTAAAGATCTCAGCTTGTCGCAGTGGTGGTCTGATGTCAATAATGTCGCCTCATCTGTCAAGGAGGGTGATATTATTAGAGGCATTTTCGTTCAAACTTGCTGGGAGCTTTGGAAGTCACGGAATGATCAAATCTTCAATGACATCAAATGGAAACCCTCTCAGGTATCAGCAAAGGCTATTTACATTTTTTATAATTTTTGGGATACTTTGAATTTGTCTCCAGCTAGAAGAAACATCACATGCTCTATGGACCAAAACTTGGATGATGTTGAAGTGAAATTTTTCTCTGATGCTGCTGTTAATCCAACAAAAAAAGAAGGTAGTATAGGCTTTGTTCTAGTTAGCCAGTCAGGGGATGTATGGCTTCAATGCTCAAAAATTTACAATCACATTTCTGATCCTTTGACTCTTGAAGGTCCGGCCTTAAGAGATGCAATGACCTCAGCTCTGAATTTGCATTACAAGAAGGTTGCTTTCTACTCTGATTCAAAATCTTAGTGGATGCTCTCAATGCCAAAGAGAATCATGCAGGTTGGCAAATCTGGACTATTGTCGCAGACTGCAGGTCTATAGCTGCTGTATTTGATTGTTGTTTTTTCATTTTTGTGAAGAGAGAGCAGAATACCTTAGCTCACAATTGTGCTAGGAAGGCTTTGAATCTCTCTTTGATGTATTGAGGATCATTCCTCTTCTGTTTTTTATGGGCTGCGATGGCCCCTATTTGAATAAAATATCTCTGCTTCCCTCAAAAAAAAAAAAAAATCATTGTACCACTCTTAAATGATATTGATTCTGAGTCCTTATCTGTTGGGATATTTCGGAAAATTCCAAAACCTACACTAATTACCATAATTATATTTGAATATTTTTTTGAAACAATTAGATTTGAATAATAATAACTAATATACTGATTCTTACTTTTTTTAGGGAATATACTTAATATTAATTGTAACCTATGATCATGGGTATTAAAACTCATTTAATTTAGCATTAATAACCTTTACGTCCCCCCTAATAAATTAACAATGTGTATGTGTTTTGTTTTGTTTTATAAATGCAAGGTTACATGGCATGAGAGCCATGTCTATGTACAAGCAATATATTGCTGTAAAAAGAAGGGGATAATTGATTCCTTATCAAGGTAAAATTTGAAGGAAACAAATTTCGTAGTGTAGGATCACTATATAAGTTAAAAGCCAGTTCGAGAGGTATCAAGTTACAAAAGCTAGTTTCTGAGGCATCTAAAGAAAATATTTTCAATTTCAGCTCTATTTTTACTTGTTCGTTGATGCTTCATGAGTTTCCTAGTGCTTTTAATTTTTCTTTGTATTTTGGGCTGCAATGGAGTGGCAGGTAGAAAGAGTTTTAAGGTAAACATTCAATTTTTTAAAAAAACATTCAATTATCTATGCTATGAGAAATTGTTATTGAAAGCTACCTAACTGTAGTCGTGTGAATGTCTTCATTATAGACTATATATGGTGATATTTATGATTGCGTAGATTTTTACAAGCAACCATCATTGGACCACCCTAAACTTAAGAACCACAATTTTCATCCTCAGGTTTGTAATATGTAATTTTCGGTTATAGATTGTTGATGCATACATATTGAATGCAAATGTGACTAAATCATCGAGTTGCAGATGAAACCAAGTTTCTTACCCAAGAGTACAGGGAAGAGCACAAAGAAGGATGTGGGCTGCCAAATTGGAACTGTTCCAATTAAGAGAGTAACTAGAGACACCTCAAAAACAGAGGCATTTTTTGAATTTAAAGATCCATCAGGAACATATGTAAGTTGTGATTAAAAGTTTTATATGCATTAGCTATGTACTAACAAGACAAAATTGAGTACATCAAAATTTGAAAGAAACAACAGTAAATCATATAGCTCCACTGTCTTTTTTAGATCACTTTTCATGTTTATTTGTAAGGCTGCTGGTGTTCAAACCACCGAAGGATACATGTGGGCTGGAGGCGGAATGGCAGTAACACTATATGAACCCCCGTTTGTCTTACCTAAAACATATAGCCAAGCTCGGATAAAGATTTCAAATGGCGCTGACGAAATACAAGTTGGATGGAGAGTAAGATTTGTTGTATAAGTTTCAGAGCAAGTATATAACGATCTATAAAAAGCATTTATGTTTCTTAATGTATTTTATTTTTTCTTTGTACCATAGGTTGATCTGTCTCTTCGAGGTGATAATCTTACTCGACAATACATATATACAAAAGTGAGTTAATTGTTTAGTTTTGTTTGCTAGGTAATAATATATTATTACTCTATATCTAACTGGTAGTGAATCTAATTAATATGGACGGACAGACAGAGAAGTCCCAATGCTTTGACGCGAAGTGCGGTTTTGTTATTACAAACAAAGACCTCCCTATTGACCAAGTTTTTCGGCCTTCAAAACCTGGAGGAGAAATAATCACGGATGTTTTCAACATTACTAGGGTAAAACAAAATACTATCTCATGTCAAATTCTAACAAACTTATTTGGTTATTGAAGTTTCAGTATTTTAGTTTAAACGTGGTTGCTAATGTTTAAATCATCGTTTGGTCAACAGGATAAAGCAAATGGGAATTGGTGGTTTGTCTATGGATTTGAACAAGTAGCAATCGGCTTTTGGCCCAAAAATATATTCACAGGATTAGGAGACTTTGCTTCAAAGGTTGAATGGGCTGGAGAAGTATACAGTCCTCCTGGAGTAGACGAACCACCAATGGGATCTGGATACAAACCAGAAGTCGATGATCTACGCTATGTCGCGTTCTTTGCAAATCTAACATGCATAACAAAATATTATGATACAATTGATAACGTTTTCGGGTTAGAAGAGTTCGCCACCGACAGATCCTTATATGATGTCAAGGACAAAGCGTTCGGTGGTGATAGGTTGGGTCATTATGCATTTTTCGGTGGAGCTAGATATTAGTTCTTGAGAGTTTGAAATGAGACTTTGAGTTCTAAAGAAAAATTTGAAGTGTTATTTCATTTAGTCATTGCAATTCCATTGAAAACTGGCAAGCTTTGTTGTTTGGTCCGGATATCAGGGCCGGCCTGCCCATAAGACAACTTAGGCAGTTGCCTAAGGCCTCAAAAATAGGAAGGCCTCAAATTTAGGGAATTTGTTATAATTTTGGAGAGAAAAATTAACAATATGAGACACACGATAGACAATACATTAGTAGAGTAGGAGGAAAATTAGGAGAACAAATGGGTGAGGAGAGCGATAATTAAGGAGTTCGTTAGGAAATGGACACGATCACCCGCGAGCTCAGAGGAAAATTAGGAAGTTAAAGTTTGATAGAGATAATTAGAAAACGGTATTATTGAAAAAAGTAGGAAAATTTAGATAGGTTTGAGGAGATACTAAAAAAAATAAAATAAAAAATGAAATAGTAATTAGGAAGTGGAAAATTGACATGCTCCTATTAAATCGTTATGTTAATTTTCGAAGTCAATTTTCTGTGTTGTTCAATGTTCTTTTACACCATAAGTATTACATGCAGATCTTCTGATTATGGACGAGTTGGATTTCAAATCCAGAGTTTATGCAATTCATGTTTTTGATGACCTTTTCATAGATATTGTTTGTATTGTTGGAGGGGAGTTAGAGTCTACAATATTTGAGAATAAAAGTAGAATTTTTACCTCAAATTTAATGCTATCAATTTTACTATTAATACAAAATTACTTGTGTTGAAAAAGATGAAGGCCTCCTTTTGAAAATTTGCCTAAGGCCTCTCAAAGTCTCAAGACGGCCCTGCCGGATATATACTCACATGACAACAGCATGCAATTATTTAGTGATAGTACCAGCATTAAACCAATGCATCGATTGTTGGTTGTATACAGAGGGACAAATAAGAGGCTTAGTTTCATATTCATGGCTGAAATCCAGATAGGGATCTCTTCCTCTTTCTCTCTTGCTTGATAGGGGTGTCTCTTTCCATGGTACCCAATACAGGCTGAGAAACTACTCATAGTTAATGAAAAATGTGTCCAATCCTCAAGTTGCCGTGTAATGCAGATGTTGAAGAGATGTTGCACATATTGCTTAGTTTTGCACCTATACCTATAGCTGGGCCTTGCATGAAAATGTATTTTGGGATTGTATTAATGATAATGAAAAGAAGTGATCTTACGCAAATAAAAAGAAATTTGGTGATAATTTTATTCAAGATGCAACTGTTCAAAACATAATACTAAGTGATGCAAACAGGAGGGACTGTATTTTTAATGCAACCTGAGCCCCCATATAATATAAGACGCGAGAAATTTCCTCCGACGTTTCCCTCGTCACTGACGCTATATATACTGCTATCATCTACATAGACTTCTATGTTATCTGCGTCCATAGTCGTAGATTTCTCGTTCACTATTGATGTTTTTCTGAAGTAGGCAAGCAACCGAGTGTCCAAATCAGGAACTTTATAAAAACTAATTCCCGAACCCATTTTCGCATTCTCCACACCCTGGGGACTATAAGCTTCGCCGCCCCATTCAACATTCTGAGCAAGATCTCCTAAACCAGTGAATATGTTCTTTGGCCAAAATCCGATTCGTATTGAATCCACCCCGAATTCAAGCCACCAATTTCCACTGGCCGGATCCTGTTACAAAAATCAAATAAAACGATATGTACTATAATGGTACCAACATAAATGATTACTAAAACAGACACTCACACTATGGGTGCATATTCTATAAAAATATCATTTTGTTTTAAGAACAATTTTTAATTTTTTTTCTTACAGAATGTTGGTTAGAGGTATTTGCTTCATAATCTAAACGTATGAAGAATGTATTACCCGAACAATGTAAAGTTTCTCCTCATAAAGCGGGAAATTCCCTGGAGTTGAAACAGGCTCAAGAGATCCGTCCAGAGGGTAATCCTTGTTGACAATTACAAAACCCGGACATCTGGTGTTGAAGCAATGTGATTGGCCAGCCTACGTGTTTACATACATATGCAAAAGCGAGACAGTATTAACCATAAATAATTCTTTTCGGTGAAATATGTAGATGTCCTGAAGATAAAATAATTCAACTCACATCAGTATAAATAAAAAGTCGAGTACGATTATCACCATTTAGAGTCGGATCAACCTGTGGAAATGTGAAAATTAGAAACAATGAGCAACAAGCTGAACTTTAGCGTTCAATTTTTATGACGACAATGTATAGAGTGCTCGAAAATAACTTACTCTCCATCCCAGTTGAATGGCATCGGGCCCACTGGATATCTTAAATCTGGTTGCGCTGTAACTTGTACTCTGGACTTGTGGATTGTACACGGTTAATATTGCCCCAGCTCCATTGTACCGAGCAGGACCATTGATGGTCCGAGCTATGGCATACTAATCAAATCCATATGCAACACAAATAAATAAGCAACTTAAAGAAATATAACGCTACTCCCTAAGTTTTTTAAACATACGTGGGTACGAGGGCTATTATCCTCTGCTGCGAGTGACCGTGTTTTGGAGGCAAACCGTTCTCTTATAAGATCTTCCTTGGTTATTCTTTTAATAGGAACTGTTCCAATGGGACATCCACCTCCTTTTAGTCTCAGCCTTTTGGATCGATTGGCTTCAGAAGAAGACTGTTGTTTCTTCAATCCCCTTTGAGCGTAAGAAGGCCTCATCTGCAAAAGTAGTTGAAGCTGTATATAATTATTGTCTTCTTGCACGAGAAATAAAACAAAAGTGTCGGATAGGAACCAAACCTGAGGGTTGAAGTCGTGGTTTTTAAGTAGAGGATGGTCGAATGCTGGTTGTTTGAAGAAATCTATGCAGTCGTATATATCACCGTACTCGGTCTACAAATAAATAGGCAGATCATTATACATAGTGTTGTTGTAATAGAGCAATCCTACTTCAACACTCCCAAGAAGAATGTCATGTTTGACTTTGTACTCATTTTAAGGTGATTGGACTTGCATAATAACTCAAAAAGTAGACAATCTTTTCATAATGCCGTTACTAATGAGTTAACACTCGGACACTACAAAAAGTAGATAATCTTTTCTTCAAATGTGTGAAAACAGTTTTACCTTGATACTCTTGTTTGCTGGTTTATTCAAAAGTTTTAGTTGATTCTCAATCTCCGATTCTTCTATTTCTGACAACTCCATGCTTCCTTCAACCCAATTGTTGCTCAGAAGGAAAAAGGAAATAAGAAGAACAAGTACATGCTTGAGGAATATCCTGCTTTATAAATCAGATTGCACAGTTATTGGGGATTCGGAATATTTATCAGGAAACAAGATATTAATGATTGGATAACTTTACTAAAATGTCTATGAATGAAAACAGCAAATAATGAAATAAGAGCCAAATTAGTTTCTTCTGCCACAAATTTATCAAATAAAGATATAACATGTAAGCCATAATAATAATAATAATAATAATAATAATAATAATAATAATAATAATAATAATAATAATAATAATAATAATAATAATAATAATAATAATAATAATAATAATAATAATATGCACAAGTTTGGAATTTCATAGGCCTGCAGCAGGTTAAGTCCGAAGTTCCTCATCTCCGGAACCATCTCTGTTTAATAGAACCAAAAATTCACATAATCTGAATTTTCTAGTTGTGGATCCAAAGAATAGTAGTTCTTGTCCTCACACATCTTACTTGCAAATAAACTACAATCTTTCAAAAAGGATTTGCCAATATTGAAATAAAAATATTTAAGCCATGATTAAAAATACAACTTTGAGTAGCAAGCCGAAACTAGGTGTCGAGGATGACTGCAAAATAAACATATTTTCTATAATAAAAAAATGGCACTCGATGAAATGGAAAATAAGACAAAGAAAATAAGAATGGTAGTTCTTGTCCTCATACATATAGCCAAAAAATGAAAAGATATGAGACTTGGTACGGTTAAGGGGCCTTCTAGGTTGAGGGCCCGATGCATATGATTTGGCTTCACCATTCTCAAATAAAACAAACCATGTAGTATGGAGAAAGCAGCAATGAAATGTTTGAAACCAAGATATGTGTTTTTCAAATTTGAACACATTAGGCAGAATGACATTAGAAGAATAGAACAACATTTCGTACCTGTTTCGAGATGAGCATGAAAACATTGTATTGTAATGCAATGTCATTACACACACTGGCGAGCTTGAGAGATCCATGAAATGATGGTTAAAATGGTTGGCCTTTTGAAGAAATGAAGTTATGAAAATCTTGGAATTTATCATTGTACCATTCTTAAATGATATTGATTCTGAGTCCTTATCTGTTAGGGATTTTCGGAAAATTCCAAAACCTACACTAATTACCATAATTATATTTGAATAATAATAACTAATATAATTACCATAATTATATTTGACTAATAATAACTAATATACTGAATATTGCTTGTAACTTACGAAAACTCCTTTTGTTTGAGAGAAGGTATAAAATACCTTAATTTAGCATTAATAACCTATACTTGCCCCTTAATAAATTAAAAATGTGTGTGTTTTGTTTTGCTTTGTTTTGTTTTGTTTTTTGTTTTTTTCTTTGTACACATGCAAGGTTACATGGCATGAGAGCCCTATCTGTGTACATGCAATACATTGGTGTAAAAAGAAGGGGATATTTGATTCCTTATCAAGGTAACATTTGAAGGAAATAAATTTCCTACTTTAGGAGGTCATATTATCTTGTAATATCGCTGCAATTTATTAGTCAATGTGACACAAAAACTTTTATATTAAAATTGATACTAATTGAAACCTTAATTAAAACTTGCCTAGTTGAATTAGTACAAATCAATTTAATTTATATTACTATCAAACAAGATATGCAAGTTCTAATTTCACACGCCACGTGAATTGATAAGTTGCAACCACGATTCTCAAAAAAAAAAAAAAAAAAAAAAATTGCAACCACCACAAAAGGCGATAGGAGCTCTCAAAACTTAGTTGTAGAAAATTCAGGTACAAATTTGAAACCTCGTTTCTTCATCTTAAAAACACACATAACCTTCTCTCAACTTTCGTAATACATCACATTACACAGAAAGAACGGAAGAGGGTCGTTTTAGACGATGCTTTCTGTAATGAGGCGGAGCTAGGGTTCCATTATGTTCTGACCAGGTTTCTTTGTATCAGAAGAGAGAGTGGTGGCTACGACGATGCGACTTGTTTTCCGGAAAAGCTGGAACATAGGTAATGAAGTCAAGATGATTGAAGTTGATTACATACCTTCCTCTTTGTCTTCCCCGATCAACCTAGATGGAGAGAGTTGCATCTGGAGGACCCTGGACTTTTATTGGAAATATTCTACTGCTAAAGCAGTGAAACCTAGGGGACTCTACAAAATTTGTGGAGTTTACACATTTTGAGGCATGGGTGCAGCTAAGCAACATCCCTATCCATCTGATGAAAAAGGATAGCGGGAAACTTATCATGGATGATGTGGCGGAATCACTGTATGTGGATGATAGGAACGACAATGATGATTGCATTAATTTATTCGAGCCAGGGCACGTTTTTCACTGAAAGAGCCATTCCCCAGAGGCGTGAACTTGGTGGTGAAGAATGAGGACATTTGGATTAATTTCAAGTTTGAGCGCATTCCATACGTCTGCAAATGGTGTGGTCATATAACTCACACTAGTGAGGAATGTGAGGCTTTCCCGAAGGATGTTCTAGATGATATCGAACCGGGTTACGGATATTTCATCCTCTGTCATCCGCAAAGTCTCCGGCGAGCAGCTTCAAAGAAGAACCAGCCAATAGAAGGAACCGGTGGTGAACAAGGGAATACACAGTGGACGGAAACTCACACGGAGGGGAAAAGAGATAATGACGGGGAACAGAGAAGAGCCCCTGGTAGATCTGAAAACCCTAATGATCCACCTGGAAGCCCAATGAAGAAGGGGAAGTTAGAGACAACTAGTGGGAACCAGGATGAGGTCACATCAGTCACTGTATGTAGAAAAGCAACCTCACCCAACTGTCCCAAGTCAAAGAAAGGATCTGGGCACGCTGATTTGGTGGTAGGACGGGTATCATGGAGAAGATCTATCACTTCAACGCCACAGCTGTGAAGTCACCGGTCAATCGACTGAAAACTGATTCCGGTAAGAGGAAGAGTAATGTGATTAATTTTAGTCCACCGCCGCACCCGGCAAAAATAGCAGTTATTGAAGAGGACAACGCATCACTTCAGAACCTTTCAGATGATGGGGACTGTACGTAAGGCATGGTTATGGAGAAGAACGTTTCAAGGTCACTAAATCTCGATTGGGGAACCCCGCACTCTTGATGATGTCGTAAGGCGTCATTCCCCCCAACTAGTCTTTCTCATGTAGACTAAGTTGGTATCATGGAATACGTGAGAAAGAAGATTGGATTCGCAAGGGGCATTTATGTTGATCCTATTGGGAGACGGGGAGGTTTAGCGATCATGTGGAAGGACATGGTGAATATAACCTTACAGGACTCCGGTAATCATCATATAGATGTTCAAGTCGAGGATCCAAACACCCAGAAGATGTGGAAATGCATAGGTTTCTATGGAGGACCAGTTAGAGAGGAAAGGAGGCATTCTTGGGAATTCCTTCGAATATTAGCACCTAACTCCGATCAACCTTGTCTAGTGGTTGGCGATTTCAACGCAATCACTTCCCAAACGGAAAAGGAAAGCGAAAGAGACTTTAGTTTCAGTTAGGTAAAGGAATTCAATGAAGTTTTACAAGAACTTGAGCTTTTTTATATGGGTTTTGCAGGGAACCCGTATACGTGGTCAAACAATCAAGCAGACGATGCTAATTTAAGATAAAGGTTAGATCGTGCTGTAAGTAATCTTTGCTGGTTGGATCAATACAGGTGTGCGATAGTTACTCATCTTGTTGGACCAAATTCGGACCATTCTCCTCTACTAGTAGAATGGGTTCCGAAGAAAAGAAGAAGCTCGGGAAGACGCCTTTTTGTGATTGACAATATGTGTCAGAGACATCAGTCCATTTAGCAGACTGTTGAGGGCCAGTGGGTTTCGACGGCAACCGTGGGACTGCGCGATAAACTGTCCTGGTTGGCAGGCCGTCTCGCGAAATGGGCGTACAAAGATTTTGGGAGCGTAAAGAAGCAAAAAAGACGATTTGACACAAATAATCGGACACCTACAAGGATTAGCACAGCCCACGGACCGAGTGAATTAAATTCGGGCTCTTACTAAAGAACTCAATGAAGTGATGGCAAGGGAGGAACTTATGTGGCAGCAAATGTCAAGGTTAGATTGGCTGAAATCTTGAGATCAAAATACTCGTTTCTTCCACCAAAAAGCTACAATCAGAAGGTCCAGAAAAACAATTAGTGGAATTGAAATGGAAGATGGTAGATGGGTAACGGATGAGGCTGAATTAGTGCGGAATCTTGAGGGGTATTTCTCATCTCTCTTTACTTCCTGCAGACCCACCATGAACGAGATTGCTCCTCTTCTACACCCTTAGGCTGAGATGATTTCTTCGGATGATAGACACAGGATTGAGAGGGACTACTTCTGCGATGAGATCAGATCAACACTCTTCCAGATGGGGCGGACAAGGCTCCTGGAGCCGATGGCTTTACAGCAGGCTTCTTTCAGAAACAATGGGACTTGGTAGGTGGTGATGTTACAAAGGTCTGTCTTTCAGTTCTTAATGATGGTCGTAGCATTAAAGATTTCAATAATACTTTACTTGCTCTAATTCTAGAGATCAAGCAAGCTCGTCGGGCTAGTGATTATCGTCCTATTATCTTATGCAATGTGATTTATAAGATTTTTTCAAAAGCTATGGCTAACCGTTTGAAGAAAGCGGTCAGTGGTCTAATTACAGAGAATCAGAGCGCATTTTTTCCGGTTAGACTGATCTCAGATAATATTCTAACGGCGTTTGAAGTTATTCATTCCCTTAAAACGCGGAAAAAAGGCAAAGCGGGCTATCTTGCACTCAAAGTGGACATGAGTAAAGCGTACGACAGAATGGAGTGGAAGTTCATCAGCGAAACTTTGTTTCATATGGGTTTCAGAACCAGGTTTAGAGCGACAGTGATGGATTGTGTCTCCACTGTTTCGTAGAGTTTTGTTCGGAATGGTGCTGTTACGGACAAAGTTGTACAAGAAAGGGGTCTGAGACAGGGGTGCCCGTTATCCCCCTATCTCTTTCTCCTATGTAGCAAGCTTCTATCAAGATCAATCTCCACCGTAGTTGAGGATGGAGAGCTGTCAGGTGTTACTGCATCTAGGGGAGGACCAGTGGTCTCCCATCTCCTTTTTGCTGACGACAGTCTATTTTTTACACAGACCAACTCAGAGGATGTTACAAAGCTCATGGACATTATCCGATATTATGAATGCGCATATGGACAACAGATTAACCTCTCTAAATCTGCCCTTGTCTTCTCGTCTAACATAAACGCGAATACAAAGGTGGAAATTATGAGATTATGTGGGGTTTATGAAGTTTCTCGATATGACAAGTATATAGGTTTACCAACTACAATGGGAAGGAAGAAGGCGGTAACCTTTGCTCATCTTATTGATAGACTTGTCATCAAGCTTAAGGGTTGGAAGGAGCGCACTTTATCTATGGGAGGAAAAGAAGTTTTGATTCGAGCTGTGGCTCAAGCTTTACCTACTTACGCAATGTCTTGTTTTAAGTTGCCCGATAGCACCTGTGATCGGATGGAGCAACTCATACGGAAATTCTGGTGGAGCAAGGCAGAGAAACAACAAGGCATTAGTTGGATCAAGTGGGAACGTATACAACGATGAAAGGAGCATGGGTGTTTAGCGTTCAAGGATCTAAAGCTCTTTAATGATGCTTTGCTAGCCAAGCAAAGTTGGCGCATCTTGAGGTATCCAAATTCCCTTCTTTCTATAATTTTGAAAGCTAAATATTTTCGTCAGAAGGATTTCATGAAGGTATTAAGACAAGCCTTATATATCAAGCCCAAAGCATTGGCCCATCTCATCTGCTAAAGGCCCATACTCAGAATTGAAGGCGAAACACTTGGTTGCAATCCTGTTCACATTGTACGGACACTAGACGCATTCACTAAAAGGTCAAGGACCTTTGTGTAATTAACTCTTGTAGATCTAGATCTTCATCGTCCGTATAAGGTCAGTCAATCCAACGGCTAACACAAGAGTTGGACATGTATTTAAACTTATTTTTCTCTCATAATTGGATCATCCTTTCTCGCTCTAACTTGAGAGCTTCTCCGTGTCTCTAATGTCTTCATCGTCTTCTCTGCTCTGAGTTCAGTAACCCTAACGGGTCTTTTCATGGTATCAGAGCCATGACCTCCACTAAGTCTTCAAGCTCCACATCGATGGCGACATCCATCGTATCTGCAAACCCCTCCATCTCAAATCGTCTTTACCTTCTTTCAAACATCCATAACCTAGTTCCGTTCAAACTAGACGGATCTAATTACGTTATCTGGAGTCACCAAATTTCCTCTCTTTTACGAACCCAGAACTTGTTTGGGTACTTGGATTGTTCGAAGAAGGAGCCGATCGAGTTTCTCAAAGGATCTAATGATTCTGAGGATGAATCTACCAATCTCGATTACCTAGCCTGACAAGAGCAAGATCAAGCCTTGGTTATGATTCTGAATTCCACAATGCGTCAAGAAGCACTCAGACAAGTGATTAGTCAGTCTTCCTCTTCTAGATCTCTCTGGCTTTCCTTGGAAAATAAGTATGCTTCACTTACTAGGTCAAATATCATGCAGTTGAAATCTGAACTTCAAATGATTCGCAATAATCAGGCTCGATTGACTCTTATATGAAAAAAATTAAATCTATTCGGGACAAATTGATCGTTGCTGGTGTTAAGATTGATGAAGAGGACATGTTGCTTTATGTGTTGAATGGGCTGTCTGCTGAGTTTAATCCCTTAAGGTCCTCTCTTCGAACCAGATCTGAACCAATCTATTTAGAGGATTTACATGTTCTGTTGAAGTCTTAAGAGCAAATGATCGAGACTCTAAATGTTGCTGCTTCACAAAATAAAAATATGGCTTTTAAAACGGTTGCTAATAATTCTGATTCTCAAAATTGCCAACCCAATAGGGGAAGGGGGAGAAACCAACATGGCAGACACAACCACCGTGATGGTTATGGTGGTTATGGTAGAGGTAATGGTTATGGTAGGAGTAATGGTTATGCTAGAAATCATGGTAATGGATATAATTCTGGTAGAGGAAATGGTTATCGTGGTGGTCGTGGTTATTTTCATGGTAGTAACAGGGGACGTTCCCCTGGCTTTGGTTCTGGTAACTTGTCCTGAAACATTACTTGTCAGATTTGTGGACAATAATATCACTCTGCTTTAGACTACATTCACATAATGAATTATGCATATCAAGGGAGGCAACCCCCTGAAACGCTTACAGCTTTGGCTGCATCAACTCAATTTGCTCCGCATGATAGTTTTTGGTTGTCCGACACCGGTGCAACAAATCACATTGGAAGTGTGAGTATGAAGATGTTAATGCAGCTAAGATACTCTAGAAGGGGGCGGGGTTGAATAGAGTATGCCAACTTTTTATAAAACTTGCTAGGAAGATGAAAACTTGTGCAAATAATGAAGCTAAAGACTTGCAAACTAGTTCAAGCCCTTGGAGAAGATGGAGACAGTATAAAGCAAGTATGCCTTTTTCAAGGCCTTGAAAACAAGTTCAAACCCTTGAAAAACAGACAGTTTTGTTTGCTGCAAAAACTATAAGAAATAGTTAACTGTAAATGCAGAAGACAAGTGATTTATAGAGTTCAGTCCACGTGGACCTACGTCTCTACCTCAGGGATTAGATCCCTGTAGGATTTTCAACTCAATTCTTATTAATCAAAAGCTCAGCCCTAGAACTCAAGCCTAGAGAGTTCCCTTACTCTGTTACAACTTGTGGTTTTCCCTAACTTGTCTAGTACCTGCTCTAGCTAACTGATTAACTAATAATTCTCAACTGTTCACTTTGAACAATCCTTGAGAATAGATGTAGAGATAATATAGAAATGATCTACCAATACAGCTCAAATACAGAAGAACACTTGGAGTAGAAAACTGCAGTGAAAATGCAGTGAACTTCTGTGGAAAGGATTGAGAGTTTGATGTTCTTCTTTGGTGCTTTGTTAATCCAGAAACTTTTCTCTTGTTTTTTCCCGTTGAGTCTCGTCCCCTGTTGCTTCAAAGTGAGCTGTATTTAAACTGTCTGATGCTCTGCAAATCTTCCCTGATTTTCAGCAACAACTTCCTATTTTATAGGCAACAACTTTGACTCTCTTTAAAGCTTTCTCCAACGGATAGTTGATCACAATCTCCAGAGATATTTTTGTGATCCTGTCCATAAAAAATCTGAGAAGCTGTCATAAGTCTCTGATTGATCACAGGATCAAAATATTCATCTATTTCCAAAGCTTCACAACTTCAGTTTAGGAAACAATCCTGCAAATATTGGAAACAAAATTTCGTTCATCATCATGGTCAAACAGATTATATCTTATGCTCAAAACATGGTAGAACCATTTGTCTTTCATCATCTAATAACAGTGAATCAAACTATGAAATAAAGCGAGAGAATCAACTCAGAGAGTTTGCAGAAAACTCCCCCTGAGAGTGTGCATACAGGTTAAGCAGTTTCAAGGCTTTGAATCCAGTTTCAAGGCCTTGAAAATAGCTAAACTATTTTCAAGCCTCTGAGACTGATTCAAGGACTTGAAATAGCTGAGCTATTCCAAGTCTTGCACAACCTAATCTTTCAATCTCCCCCTTGATGAAAGGCAAAACCAAGTTCTGTTTGATCCTTAGTCTCTGCAAAATAAACTGATTAGTTCACAATTTATAACACAGTATCTCCAAAAAGATCCAACTTATTCATAATACCAACATAAAACTTAAACAGTTCAAGAAAATAGCAAATAAACTTAAAACCAAAAACTACTAAAGACCTAGAATTTCTCCCCCTTTTTGACTTTCATCAAAAAGATAGAAGATGTTGGATCAAGTGTCTAGAAAATTTTGAAAACTTTAAAGAAAATATTTGAAGAAGAGAGATTGGGGAAGAAAGATTAGGAAAGATTAAGGGGTTGGATCTTCATCTTCATCCTGATCTCCTTCATCTTTGTCATTGTCTTCTTCATCAGTCTTGTCCTGCTCTTCCTGTTCCTCTGCATTCCCACCACCAATAGTTGTTTCTTCAGTCTTGTCCTTTGTAGCAGCCTTTGGAGTTTTCTACTTCTTATTCAAGGTAATTGATAACTCTGTATTAGAGTTATATTTCTTACACAATTTGCTATCGTTTTGTGAGATTTCCGGGTAGAATATGTTAGCGTTACACTATGAACTTGAGGAAATTTAGTAAGTGTATCTTTGAGCGATAACTTGTAAATCATAGCGTTTCTCATATTATTTCATGTATTTTTGTCACGTTTGATCGCACGGGTTGTGTTTCATGTTGTTTTGACAGGAAACGGAACTTGAGAGATGAAGCGGAGAGGGGAAACAAGCTTTGGAAATTTTTCGGGAGCTAAAATGACGAAGAAATCGTGAAGAAACAGTGGAAATACATGAAGATTGGAGGCAAATGCAATTTAATGAAGTTTCTGTAATGGCACTTTAACCCCCTAGATGAAAAATGGCCAAACACTTAGTGAAAATTTGGTGGCCATACGTGAGAGCAACTCACTGGAAGTGTAGGATCACAAAAGGTGATCCTACAATCACAAGATCACCCACAAGACCACAATGTGATCCTAGGATAAAAAAAAAGGTGATCCTACGGTCACAAGATCAAGTGCAAGACCAGATCTAGGATCAAACGTGATCCTACAACCAAAATGTGATCCTATGATCAAAAATTGTGATCACAAGATCACAATACTTAAAAAAAAAATAAAAGAACGGGGATTCTTTTATTATATGACGCACGGAAAGAGAAGAAAAAAAAAGGGGGAGGTCTCTCGCGCAAGAAAAAGGAGGAAGCTAGGGTTCAAGAAGATGGCTCCTCCATTGAAGCTCTAGGTTTCATCTTCTTCTTCTTCTTCTTCTCTCTCAATCTTTCTATGGAGAAACTTGTAAGTCTTGTTTGGTTTATTAGTATTAGCTAGACGTTTTGCTAGGCATCTCTTTGAGAGCCTAGGGTTTATGTAAACGATGATATTTTTTCGGATTTAATCTTTGCTTCATGATTTCTTGATTTCTTCTTTTGAATCAATTCTAGTTTCTTGTTTATGTTAGTAATCCTAATTGAGTGACACGATTAGGAGATAAAACTAGGGTTCAAGAACTAGGGTTTCACTCAATAGTTGATTCATTCTTAAAGTTAGCTTATTTTTATTCAATTGTTCTTGTTCTACGCTTAATCTTTAGTATGAATGGAGTAGCTACCCGGACGTGCTAGCTAATTAGATGAGTGCACGACAGTGACTCAACCTAATTGTGTAGAGAACTTGAACATCAATCCCGTATCACTGAGACTGAGAAGAGACGTGTTAGGATTGGCCAAATGTGGGTAGATTCGGTAGGTGAGATTCGACGGTTTCGTGCAACGGTGGACCGACAGGACCCGTTGTCGTGCATGTCGTTAGCCTACTAGAACGGACCGGTAGACACATGAGACCGATAGGAGATTGTATTCTACCGTGAAGTAGAATGACTTGAGACCGATAGGAGATAGTCAGCGCCGTTACCCGGCTTAATTAGAATATAGTTAACGTATTGCTCAGATAATCCGGAAATCGTCTACAGCCCTAGGTGATCTAGAGATTGCCTAGTTTCTCCAAACTTATTTCTTAAATATAAAAATCCAAAAATATTAGCTTAGTTGTTATTTCAATTTCTAGAAATCAATCAAATCTTTCCTCTTGTACCGTACTCTAAATTAAATAACTAATTAGATAATCTCAAGCTTGTCCTCGTGGGATCGATAACTCGGGGTTGAAATACCACCCCTATATTACTTGACCGTGCACTTGCGCATACGCGTTAGTAATCCGCGTCAAGTTTTTGGCGCCGTTGCCGGGGACAGCGGTAGATTATTTAGTTAGGAGTTAGTTTAGAGTACTTTTATTTTAGTTTGATTTTAATATTTTTATTCTATATCTCTGTGCTTCACGGGTGTCTTGTGAGTTTGTTTCTCAGGAACGCTGGGAGCAAGAGACAATATAAGCATGCAGAGCGAAGACTGTTATTCGCGTCCCCCCTACTGTTTCCACTGCAGGGGTAACCATGAAGACGAGGACGCATGCATAACTTGGTGCTACGTATGCGGCATTTGGCACGAACGTAGAGACTCATGTCGAGTACATGCCCCCCAGCTTCATCAGCACCAGGAAGACTCATCAGCGGATATGGCAGAACGGCGTAGTATTATGAATGATATGGAAGTGTGCGCCAAATTTTTGTACATAGATGCACAATTACCACAAGAGCATTCAGCCACAGGTAGGGAATACGTGAGGGAGATGTTGGAGAGGATAAAGAAACGAATAGAAAAACTGTCAACAGCAGGGGAATCAAGTATTCAAGAGCCACAAGAGGAGCCCTTGCCACATGACAGTGAGCCTCACATTGAACCTTCATCATCCCCACCACAAGTGGAAGAGGAGATACCTGAGCCGAACGAAGACTGCAGTGTCCAGGAACCATTGGTGGACTCTGCCATATATGAGGACTAAGACTCTGATTCAGACTGGGGTGGACCTGTGTGCCGAAGATGGGAAGATCTGCCGTATTGCGAGCCAAGACCGCAGGTTCCCTCACATCCTTGGTATGAATTGGAAGACACCGAAATTGGAAGTCTGTGGTGTGCCGACGATGAAGCTGGTGAAACACTTGTGCTCAGTGCTATTGAGGTAAAAGCCCCAACTCTTATTAATGATGAATTCTCCATATCCTATGTCACGCAAGTCTGCGATGAGCTGGAACAATTACTGTATGGGGATTCGTATGGGGAAGAATGTGATGAGAAACTCCCAATCTCTTGTTCTATGGGCGATTCTATTGATCATCCATATGCCATAGTCAAGGTGTTGGAAGTCAGCAAGTGTGGGGGTGTGGATGAATTGCATGGGTCATTTGAAGAGCATAGAGCATCAAGGAAGTACTACTGGGATGATTTTATGGCCAGAGATTCATTTGAGCCCAGTGGTACTTGGTGGAAGTTTCTCAAGAAGATCAATTGCAAAATGAAAGGAGTCAGCTTCCACAATTGTCCACCTTCTTCAGAGCACAGGGGTGCACGTGAAGTTCTTGAGAAGAGATGGTGGAAGAAGAAGAAGTGGAGGGATAAAGCAGTCTCCACTATCCTTTTCGGTTGAGGTAACCGGGTCGGGCTGTCGACCTTAAATTACAAGCGCTGCTTGGGAGGCAACCCAATGTAGAGTAGGATGCAATTTGTTTCTGTTTTTGCTTTTAGTTCTCCATATTTGATTTTGAGGGGTGAGAGAGAGTTTCTTTAATACTTTCAATCAGTGTGCAGGGACACAGGTACATAAGATGCTATGGGTTCCCCTTCTTGATGCGTGTGATAGAATGTTGAGTAGGCGCATCGGAATCCGGACGCGAGGTGAGACTTTTCCGGAAACTGTCAACGGTCCACAAGACCCCTTCTTTTTGCAGTTTCGCGGCAACGGTGCCCATGTAGGTCCGGGCACCCCAGGTACCTTTAACTCTCTCTCTTGTTTCTACGTTTTGAGCGGTAATTGTGGAGATCCACCGCCTACACATTTAAGCGATGATTCCTCTTATTTTATCTCTAAATTCGTTGAGGACAACGAAACGCTTAAGTGTGGGGGGGGTTTGTGTATATTTTGCTAGCCATGTCAGTTATGCATCGCCAGTTACATGCAGTTGTGTCGTATTGTGGAGTACATGTGGTTAGTGTAGAGTGTTTGATATAGTGTCGTATTGTGTTAGGATTGTTAGTATGCATTTGTTTTAGCACTTTTACTTTATTGAGTCCCCTACCAAGTCGTGTGATTAGTCGAGTTGGCCATTGCATATAGAGTTAGGAAATATTAAAAAAAAAAAATTAAAAAATTAAAAATCATAAAATTGATAACTTTTGAGAAAGGGCAATCGAAGAGAGTGAATGTGGAGAGGGCTTAATGATAGAATTCCTTAGGAGTATGAAAATCTGAGGTGAGGTAGACGCGAGAATCTGGAGTAGGAAGACTTATAGGGCTAATGCACATTAGAAATGCGAGTAGCTGCCTCTCAGACTAGTTATCCTACTAGCGCTACACCACCGTCACTTAGGTAGTCGTCAACCCTCCTCGTAGTGGCAACGGAACAGCTGTGCGAGTGATGTTTATGGGGACCTCACGTCCCGTCTCCATCTCCTAGGTCCACTAGTTACCCCTATTGATCCGTTTACCCCTTTTATTCACAGCCTCTAGCCTAGGAAGCCTTTCATTGTGACTTTCATCACTTGTTAGAATGGTCCTTTCCTATGCGTCATGATAGACGGAGTTGAGTTAGGGAGGTTTGATGAGGGTAAGCTGATTTGATACATCTTATGTGGATTCTCTTACATGTCGTCTTTTGAGGGGATGTGAGGGTGAGTTAGAGACGGTAGCACACTTCGGTGTGGCGGTGAGTCGTGTCCTTACACCACGATCACAGGTGGAGTACCGTAGTGCGTGATATTTCTTCCGCACGTCATGGGGTGGGGGGTTGGTTGATCTTATAGGAGGCCATGCTTATTCTTTATTTATATTCTCTATATCTTAGGTGATGAGGAGGATCGGTTGGAAAATCACGTTTACACATTGACTACTGGGTTCGTGATTTGCTTTGCATCAAGTGTGGGGGTGTCGACATCTATGTTACATCACTAATTTGACACATTCCACCCCCATGTTATCTAATTCTGATATTTGATCTCCTCGGATATTACTATCGTATTGTCGGCTCCATGTGCTTAATGTTATTGTGTGGAAATGAAAAAAAAAGAGAGAAAAAAAGAGTAAAATAGAAATTGAAAGGGAATAAAGGAGCAAGCTTGAAATTGAAGACCGGGGAGATTAGCTATTGTTCGAGATCACTTCTTCACATTTGTGGCCGCGAGAACGGCGTTGCACCAAGATTGAGGGAATGAGGGCCGGAGTAGTGAGATTCGGTGGGGTTCCTTGGATTTTGGTGAGGGAGTGTGAGAATCGTGTTTTGTGAGTTAGATCATGACGTCTAGGACTACGCTTCTAAATATTCTATCCTACCCGTCCTAAACCGTCAGCAATTTAACCCGTGGATAAATAGCTCGGAAGGTAAGTGCTAGGGATACGTTTGATGAGTGTGCGGAAGCAACATTTTTTGTGTTCGTGCCCGTTCTGTCTAACGAAACTGGCCGCAAGTTCTACCGATCACCAAAGTTATAGAACTTCCGAGGGAATATGAGAGCCTTATGACGTGCCGGTTTACTTTTTGAGATTGCCCAATCTCTAACTGAAGAAAAAAGAAATTGGCGTTGGTTAATTCTTCCATTGTTCTATAATCGAGTTGCATTGTATAGTCATGTAGATTGCATGGGAGTGTGTGTGTTGTTTGTGTCACATGGCTAGTAAAGTTTTATGCAATTCGGTGGGTTAAAGCGTAGTGCAAGGTTTGATTTTGCTCCGGACGCGCAAAAAGGTAGTGTGGGGGATTTGATAACTCTGTATTAGAGTTATATTTCTTACACAATTTGCTATCGTTTTGTGAGATTTCCGGGTAGAATATGTTAGCGTTACACTATGAACTTGAGGAAATTTAGTAAGTGTATCTTTGAGCGATAACTTGTAAATCATAGCGTTTCTCATATTATTTCATGTATTTTTGTCACGTTTGATCGCACGGGTTGTGTTTCATGTTGTTTTGACAGGAAACGGAACTTGAGAGATGAAGCGGAGAGGGGAAACAAGCTTTGGAAATTTTTCGGGAGCTAAAACGACGAAGAAATCGTGAAGAAACAGTGGAAATACATGAAGAGGGGAGGCAAATGTAATTTAATGAAGTTTCTGTAATGGCACTTTAACCCCCTAGATGAAAAATGGCCAAACACTTAGTGAAAATTTGGTGGCCATACGTGAGAGCAACTCACTGGAAGTGTAGGATCACAAAAGGTGATCCTACAATCACAAGATCACCCACAAGACCACAATGTGATCCTAGGATAAAAAAAAGGTGATCCTATGCTCACAAGATCAAGTGCAAGACCAGATCTAGGATCAAACGTGATCCTACAACCAAAATGTGATCCTATGATCAAAAATTGTGATCACAAGATCACAATACTTAAAAAAAAATAAAAGAACGGGGATTCTTTTATTATATGACGCACGGAAAGAGAAGAAAAAAAAGGGGGAGGTCTCTCGCGCAAGAAAAAGGAGGAAGCTAGGGTTCAAGAAGATGGCTCCTCCATTGAAGCTCTAGGTTTCATCTTCTTCTTCTTCTTCTTCTCTCTCAATCTTTCTATGGAGAAACTTGTAAGTCTTGTTTGGTTTATTAGTATTAGCTAGACGTTTTGCTAGGCATCTCTTTGAGAGCCTAGGGTTTATGTAAACGATGATATTTTTTCGGATTTAATCTTTGCTTCATGATTTCTTGATTTCTTCTTTTGAATCAATTCTAGTTTCTTGTTTATGTTAGTAATCCTAATTGAGTGACACGATTAGGAGATAAAACTAGGGTTCAAGAACTAGGGTTTCACTCAATAGTTGATTCATTCTTAAAGTTAGCTTATTTTTATTCAATTGTTCTTGTTCTACGCTTAATCTTTAGTATGAATGGAGTAGCTACCCGGACGTGCTAGCTAATTAGATGAGTGCACGACAGTGACTCAACCTAATTGTGTAGAGAACTTGAACATCAATCCCGTATCACTGAGACTGAGAAGAGACGTGTTAGGATTGGCCAAATGTGGGTAGATTCGGTAGGTGAGATTCGACGGTTTCGTGCAACGGTGGACCGACAGGACCCGTTGTCGTGCATGTCGTTAGCCTACTAGAACGGACCGGTAGACACATGAGACCGATAGGAGATTGTATTCTACCGTGAAGTAGAATGACTTGAGACCGATAGGAGATAGTCAGCGCCGTTACCCGGCTTAATTAGAATATAGTTAACGTGTTGCTCAGATAATCCGGAAATCGTCTACAGCCCTAGGTGATCTAGAGATTGCCTAGTTTCTCCAAACTTATTTCTTAAATATAAAAATCCAAAAATATTAGCTTAGTTGTTATTTCAATTTCTAGAAATCAATCAAATCTTTCCTCTCGTACCGTACTCTAAATTAAATAACTAATTAGATAATCTCAAGCTTGTCCTCGTGGGATCGATAACTCGGGGTTGAAATACCACCCCTATATTACTTGACCGTGCACTTGCGCATACGCGTTAGTAATCCGCGTCAGTAATCAGCAGTTCATCTGAGTCAGGGCTATTGGCTTCATCTTCTTCCTGTGATGCTTGTTCTGCTACCTGCTTTCCCTTATCTGAAACTGGAGTAACTTCTTCCTGGTCTGAATGCTTACTAGGAAAATCCTTGTCAGAGTCTCCTTTCTTTTTACCTTCAACATCCTCAGGATCATAAAGCAAAGTCATGCTTCTGAAGTTGCTTTCCACCATGTACTTGACTTTCCCCAAATCACTTTCCAGTCCAAAAGCAGTTGCTTTGACATATTCCATGTCCAACTCAAACCATCAATGCTCTGATTGTCAGTTGGATGAGAAGTCTGACTTGAAGAGGGAGTCAAGGTCTTGGGCTTAGGAAACTTCTGTGCACCTAGTTCTGCTTCAGTCAAGTTTGAGTAAAGTGTCCAAACTTTCTCTTTGGTCTTTACCACTCCAATGTTCTCAAAGGATTTCTCATTAAGTACTCCTCTCCAGTAGTTGGAATCTCAAAGTGTTCAAAGAACAAAGTGAGAAAGTTTGCATAGGGCACAGGGTGAACCCTTTTACTGGTCAGGCTAAAGAGCATATGTTCAATCACTAGTTTTGGAAGATCAATCTCATAGCCATGCATAATCAGATAATAGATGTGCATCATTCTCTTTGTCACCAATTCTCTAGAGTTCTCTCTAGGAAAGATACACCTAAACAGGATGGTATGAAGAACTTTGGCTTCAGTATTCAACACAGAATGTGTTAACTGTTTGGCTGAGGTTGAGATGTTTGGAAGAAAGAACTCATATTTGGCTAGCTTCAGGGTTTCTGACTTTGGTGGATGGTTGCTAGTATCATACCTCTTTGGACACCCTAGCATATTGGCAAACTCAGAGTGAACCAATTCAATTACTATCCCAGCAACTTTAGATTTGATCACCAAATGTGCAGATCTATTAACTTGGGTCAAGTTCAAGAAGAAGAGTCTGGTGAGTCTAGGGTAGGCTAATTCTTTAGGATTCAGCATACACCACAAAGAACTCTTATTCAACATAGAGATGCAGTTAAGTTTCATGTGTTCCACCACATGCTAATTAACCATACAACAAAAACCAATAGATCTTGAAGCAAAACCATCTAACCACTGACCTTTAGAGATGTTTGAGACAAACCAAGTCTCATCTGGTGCTGAGTTCTTTGTTGAAGCTTGTGAATAGATCTGCGGTGCCTTTTCCAATTGACCTTCTAGTTGAGCTTCTATCACCTTTCCTTTCCCCTTTTCTGCCTGAGTTGCTTTCTTATTCAGCTTCTTTGAACTGGTAGGCTCTGTTTCTGGTTGCTTTTCTGTAACAGCTTTCTGCTTATTTTTCTTTTCTGAAGAGGAGGTTGTAACCTTCTTGACCTTCTTCTTTGGTGGAGTAAGATCTTGAAATGCCTCTGCACTAGGATTTCTAGAACTAGAGTCTCCACTGACTTCTTGCACTTCATCCATTGCTGTTTTTCTTTTCTTCTCTGAGACAGGTTTCGAACCTCCATCCATCTTGATTCTGTCTGAGGCTCTCCTTGTGTTCATTAGGGTTTGGGAGAAAATAGTGAGAGGTGGAGTGATACATAATGAAGGAGAAGAGAAGAGGATAAATACTGAAAGAGTTTGAGTTTCAAAAGGAAACTAGTATTTCTCTGATCTCAAAAGATTTGCAATGATCAGAGGGATTTCAAATCTTTTATGCCGTTAAAAAATAAAATATACTAATACTATTTTTGGCTAAAACAAATTTTTGAAAAGGGTAGGGGCTATATTAGGAAAATATCTACAGAGATATTACCCAACACAGAATGATCCAAGATTATTGACTATTAGTGTAGCAGACTAATTTTCAATGCTTTGAAAAGGTTTTCAAGGTCTTGAAAATCTGTAACACTTCAACAAGTAATAGCCAAAGATTTGAACTGATTTTCAAGGCTTTGAAACTGAGTTCAAACCTTTGAAAACATATAACACTTACCTTTCTTACCTGATGCTCCCCCTAAACCAATGCATCTTTATTTAGCATTCCCAATTCCAATCTTAGAGCTGAGAACCTTTTAGCTGCTAATGGTTTAGTGAAGATATCTGCAATTTTCATGTTAGTAGCAACAAATTCAAGAACAATATCACCTTTCTCAGCATGATCTCTGATGAAATGGTGTCTGACATCAATGTGCTTGGTTATTGAGTGTTGCACTGGGTTATTTGTAATTGAAATTGCACTAGTGTTATCACACTTAATATGTATGCCCCCAAAATCAAATCCAAGGTCTCTTAGCTGTTGAGCAATCCATAACACTTGTAAGCAACATGCTCCTGCAGCTATATATTCAGCTTCAGCTGCTGATAGAGCAACTGAATTCTGTTCCTTAGAATGCCAACTGATCAAGGATGATCCAATGAATTGGCAAGTTCCTGAAGTACTTTTCCTATGAACCTTGTAAGTTGCAAAGTCAGCATCTGAAAAACCATGTAAAGAGAAGTTAGACTGTCTTGGATACCAAAGCCCTAAGTCTTTAGTACCATTGAGATATCTGAATATTCTCTTCACAGCAGTCAAGTGTGATTCTTTTGGATCAGCTTGAAATCTAGCACACATACACACACTAAACATAATATATGGTCTGCTTTTTGTCAGATAGAGTCATGATTCAATCATGCCTCTATACTCTTTTATATTGACACTCTTACCGGATTCATCCTTGTCTAAGGATTGTGTAGAACTCATAGGGGTCTTGGCTTCCTTACATTGAGCCATGTTGTATTTGTTTAGTAAGTCTCTTGTGTACTTTCTTTGATGCAGAAAGATGCCCTTCTTCAATTGATGTATTTGAAGTCCTAGTGACGCGGATTTACTAACGCGTATGCGCAAGTGCACGGTCAAGTAATATAGGGGTGGTATTTCAACCCCGAGTTATCGATCCCACGAGGACAAGCTTGAGATTATTTAATTAGTTATTGAATTTAGAGTACGATACAGGAGGAAAGATTTGATTGATTTTAAAATTGAAATAACAACTAATTTAATATTTTTGTATTTTTTTTTTATATTTAAGAAACAAGTTTGGAGAAACTAGGCAATCTCTAGATCACCTAGGGTTGTAGACGATTTCCGAATTATCTGAGCAACACGTTAACTATATTCTAACTAAGCCGGGTAACAGCACTGACTATCTCCTATCGGTCTCAAGTCATTCTACTTCACGGTAGACTACAATCTCCTATCGGTCTCTTGTGTCTATCGGTCCGTTCTAGTAGGCTAAAGACATGCACGAAAACGGGTCCTGTCGGTCCACCGTTGCACGAAACAGTCGAATCTCACCTACCGAATCTACCCACACTAGCCAATCCTAACACTTCTCTTCTCAGTCTCAGTGATACGGGATTGATGTTCAAGTCTCATCCTAGTTAGTTAGAATCACTGTCGTGCATTCACTAACTAAGCAGTGTTTCCGGTTAGCTACTCCATTAACACTGAGTATTAAGCACAGTACATGAACAATTGAATTAAAATATTGCTAACTTTAAGTATGAATCAACTATTGAACAAAACCTAGTTCTTGAACCCTAGTTTTACCTCCTAATCGTGTCACTCAATTAGGATTACTAAAATAAACAAGAAACTAGAATTGATTCAAAAGAAGAAATCAAGAAATCATGAAGCAAAGATTAAATCTGGAAAAATATCATCGTTTACATGAACCCTAGGCTCTCAAAGAGACGCCTAGCAAAACGTCTAGCTAATAATAATCAACCAAACAAGACTTACAAGTTTCTCCATACAAGATTGAGAGAGAAGAAGAAGAAATCAACTTAGAGCTTTAATGGAGGAGAAGTCCTCCTCTTCTTGCGTCCGTCTCTTGTTGCGTCTGTCTCACGTTCGTCTCTTGTTGCGTCTGTCTCACGTTCGTCTCCTTTTTTCCCCCAATGAGACTCCTCTTAATTGTAGTCTTTTAGGTATTAATTATCTCCCATTAGGTTTAGGAGATCTTCCGTGTGTTTTTCTTCTTCTTAAGCAGATCGCACGACTTCCTTAAAGCAGATCGTGCGATCTGCTTCTCTTTTGGCTCAGATCTTATATCTGATCGTGTGATCTGCTCAGGTATTATCTCTGATCATGTGATCTCCTTAGATCCTACGACCATCCACTCTGATCGTGGAAACAGTGAGTTGCTCAATTTTCTCCTCCAAATTTATTCTAAGTCTTGCTCTAGATCACACGACCTCAGTTTTGCAAGTCGTGTGATCTGCTGAACTTGTCTTCTTCTCTCCAATCCCGAGCTTTGTCTCAATTTCCTAAGTTCGTTTCTCCTCTTATTTCAGTCTCCGAGTTACGTTTCCTGTCAAAGCAACACAAAACACACCCGTGCGATCAAACGTGACAAAATAGCATAAATTAACACGAGAAACACCCGGATTAGCAATTTATCGCTCAAAGCTACACTTACTAAATTTCCTCAAGTTCATAGTGTATTTATAATATATTCAACACGGAAACTACACAAAACGGTACACAAACGTAGAAGAAATATAACTCTAATATAGAGTTATCAAATCCCCCCACACTACCTTTTTGTGCGTCCCGAGCAAAATCAAAAAAATCTCTCACACTATGATTTTCAATCCACCGAATTGCATTCAACTTCACTAGCCATGTGACACAAACAACACACACACCCATGCAATCTACATGACTATACAATGCAACTCGATTATTTCACAATGCAAATATTGAAACGACACATTTTTTTTCTTTAGTTAGAGATTGGGCAATCTCAAAAAGTAAACCGGCAAGTCATAAGGCTCTCATATTCCCTCGGAAATTCTATAACTTTGGTGATCGGTAGAACTTGCGGCCAGTTTCGTTAGACAGAACGGGCACGAACACAAAATAAGTTGCTTTCGCACACTCATCAAACATATCCCTAGCACTTACCATCCGAGCTATTTATCCACGGGTTTACATTGCTGAAGGCTTAGGACGGGTAGGATAGGATATTTAGAAGCGCAGTCCTAGACGTCATGAACTCACAAAACCCGATTCTCACACTCCCTCACCAAAATCCAAGGAACCACACCGAATCTCACTACTCCGGCCCTCATTCCCTCAATCTTGGTGCAACACCGTTCTCGCGGCCACAAATGTGAAGAAGTGATCTCGAACAATAGCTAATCTCCCCGGTCTTCAATTTCAAGCTTGCTCCTTTATTCCCTTTCACTTTCACTTTCAATTTCTATTTTACTTTTCTTTCTTTTTTTTTCTTTCATTTCCACACAATACATTAAGCACATGGAGCCGACAATACGATAGTAATATCCGAGGAGATCAAATGTCAAAATTAGATAACATGGGGGTGGAACTTGTCAAATCAGTGATGTAATAACATAGATGTCGACACCCCCACACTTGATGCAAAGCAAATCACGAACCTAGTAGTCAATGTGTAAACGTGCTTTTCCAACCGATCCTCCTCATCACCTAAGGTATAGATAATATAAATAAAGCATAAGCACGACCTCCTATAAAATCAACCAACCCCCACCTCATGACGTGCAGAAAGAATATCCCGCACTACGGTACTCCACCTGTGATCGTGGTGTAAGGACACGACTCACCGCCACACCGAAGTGTGCTACCGTCTCTAACTCACCCTCACATCCCCTCAAAAGACGACATGTAAGAGAAACCACATACTATGTATCAATTCAGCACACCCTCATCGAACCTCCCTAACTCGACTCCCTCTATCATGACGCATAGGAAAGGGCCATTCTAACAAGTGATGAAAGTCACAATGAAAGGCTTCCTAGGCTAGAGGCTGTGAATGAAAGGGGTAAACGGATCAATAGGGGTAACTAGTGGACCTAGGAGATAGAGACGAGACGTGAGGCCCCCATAAACATCACTCGCACAGCTGTTCCGTTGCCACTACGAGGAGGGTTTACGACTACCTAAGTGACGGTGGTGTAGCGCTAGTAGGATAACTAGTCTGAGAGGCAGCTACTCGCATTTCTAATGTGCATTAGCCCTATAAGTCTTCCTACTCCAGATTCTCGCCTCTACCTCACCTCAGATTTTCATACTCCTAAGGAATTCTATCATTAAGCCCTCTCCACATTCACTCTCTTCGATTGCCCTTTCTCTAAAATTTAAAATTTTATGATTTTTTTTTTTATTTTTTTTTAATATTTCCTAACTCTATATGCTTTTGACCAACTCAATTAAACACACGTTTTGGGTAAGGGACTCAATAATGTAAAAGTGCAGAACAGTGCAGAAAAAATTTGAACCTATCACAATACAACAATATATTAAAAACATTACACTAACCACACAATACTCAAAACACTACACAACTACATGTAACAAGGCTATGCAAGGACCGACATGGCTAGCAGAATGTACACAGACCTGTAGGGTTTTGATTCATGGATCGCGCAACGGAAGCATAAACAAACAAATAACCATGCAAAACCCTCCAAGGATCACAAGTCTAGAGACATAACGATAGTAAAGGTAAGAAATCATAAACACACCTTTGGGTTCTCCTTGATGACTTCAAACGTGAATAGTGTCACGTTCTCTATAGTTGATCCACGCCTAGAGTTGTTCCTAGATCTCCAATCACCTTGGTGCTAGCCCGGACTGAAAGGAGGGTGAAGAAATCACGCAAAACGAGACACCAAAAGGGGTTCGGCACCCTTTGTGGCGTCGGGACAAGGGGGCGGCGGCAATAGGGGGGCGGCGTCCCTCTTTGCTTGCTCTCTCTCTCCTTTGTTCTCTCCCACTCTTGTTATGTTCTCTTTAGAGCATAAGTGTATAGGGAAGGAAGGAGGAGGGTCCTTTATATAGTCCAACAACTCCTTGTTAACTACCTAAAGGACTTATTCTAGTCCTACTAGAATTCAATTTAGTCCCTTCCTTGCAAATTAGTCCCTACTAAGTTTGCAAGGGTTTGCAAAGTGATCCTTCTAATTAATTAATCCAATTAATTAATTCCATAATCTAGTACAACTCTATATAGCGTGTGACCCCATAGGTTCTATCTAGTTGGTAGCAACTCTTTGCTAATATGGAGCGGTTTCTAGCAAAACATCCATTCTAGCCAACTAATAGAATAGTCATCTAGACAACCTTGTACAAGTAATTGTCTCATCCCTTTGCCTCCATATCCGGATTGGACACGAGACATACAAGTCACACTCGTATATCCAATCCCTAGTTCCTCGATCCATGGAATAGCCTTATTCGTGCAAATAACATCAATATCCATATATTGATTTATTTGAGTCTGGCCAGACATTCTATAAGCACTATCCTCGAGTGGCCTTGGATATTTGCTCCCGTTATGTGGGAGGGGCAAATCCTTTCTACGTTCACTACGATCTCTAAGCTTGCTTCTCATTGTATCCAGTACACGCCTTTATAACTACCCAGTTACGGTGTAGCGTTTAACGCTACCAAGATCACAATGATCCACAACTAGAATATCTAGCGACTTCAAGTCTAAGGATGACAATACCATTGTACCCGAGAAGCACTTGTGACTCAACATAACGTGTATGTAGCCTTCTCGGTGATGGGTCAATCCAGTGCAACATTCCGTAATGCACACCTATGTGTTGGATCGTGATATCTCCATATCAATCCAACCCCATACTAGTCTATAGATGATTGTCCCATTTAATCATTATACTTGACTAGGGATATTTAAGATAAACAACACAATTGTAAATCTAAGGACTTCATTATATTAAATATCCAATAAATGAATTTCTAGCCAATTACAAATTCATACTAAACTAGATTGCCTCTAGGGCATCTATTCCAACAGTCTCCCACTTGCACTAGAGCCAATCTGGCGCATCTCGTATGCCCATACTCCTAGTGTGCCCTTCATGCTTCCACTGCGTGAGAGGCTTCGTAAGCGGGTCTGACAGATTATCATCTGTAGGAATCTTGCATATCCGAACGTCTCCTCTATCGATAATATCTCGAATCAGATGGAACTTCCTGAGCACGTGCTTGGATTTCTGGTGCGACCTGGGTTCCTTTGATTGCGCGATCGCCCCAGTGTTGTCACAGAACAACTCCACTGGATCCGCAATTCTAGGGACCACACCAAGTTCAGAAACAAACTTTCTGATCCAAACAGCCTCCTTTGCTGCGCCATTTGCAGCAATGTACTCAGCCTCTGTTGTAGAATCAGCTACCGTCTCTTGCTTGGAACTCTTCCAGCTCACCGCTGCTCCATTCAGGCAAAACACATATCCCGACTGTGATCTAAAGTCATCTCTATCGGTTTGGAAGCTTGCATCAGTGTAACCCCTTACACGCAACTCTTCCTCACCGCCAAACATCAAGAAAGCATCCTTAGTTCTTCTCAAGTACTTTAGGATGTTCTTGACTGCAATCCAGTGACTCTCACCCGGATTGGATTGGTATCTGCTTGTCATACTCAAGGCATATGACACATCTGGTCTAGTACATAACATGGCGTACATGATAGATCCTATGGCCGAGGCATAGGGAATCCTACTCATGCGTTCCTTCTCAATCTCATTGGAAGGACAACCACTCTTTGAAAGAGTGATTCCATGTGACATGGGCAAGAATCCCTTCTTGGAGTCTTGCATGTTGAACCGTTTCAACACCTTGTCAATATATGTACTTTGACTTAGGCCTAGCAACCTCTTAGATCTATCTCTATAGATCTTTATACCGAGTATATAGGCTGCTTCCCCTAAGTCTTTCATTGAAAAACACTTTCCTAGCCAATCTTTCACAGATTGCAGCATGGGAATGTCGTTTCCAATGAGTAGTATGTCATCCACATACAAGACCATAAAAGCTACAGAGCTCCCACTAACCTTCTTGTAGACACAAGACTCATCTTCGTTTCTGATGAAGCCAAACTCTTTGACTACTTCATCAAAACGTCGATTCCAACTCCTAGAAGCTTGCTTCAACCCATAAATGGATCGTTGCAGTTTACAGACTTTGTTGGCTTGCTTTGGATCCTCAAAACCCTCCGGCTGTATCATATACACGTCCTCGAGGAGATTCCCATAAAGGAATGCTGTTTTGACATCCATCTGCCAAATCTCATAGTCGTAGTATGCTGCAATTGCAAGTAGGATTCGGATGGATTTGGTCATTGCGACTGGTGAAAAGGTTTCATCATAGTCAATACCATGAATCTGTCTGAATCCTTTAGCCACCAATCGGCCCTTATAGGTAATCACATTACCATCCATGTCGATCTTCTTCTTGAAGACCCACTTGCACCCTATGGGCCGCGCCCCATCAGGTGGTTCCACCAAAGTCCATACTTTGTTGGTATACATGGATTCCATCTCGGATCTCATGGCCTCAAGCCACTTCTGCGAGTCTGGGCCATTCATGGCCTCCTCATAGGTAGTAGGCTCATCATCTATGAGCATCGTGTCACCGGAATCAGTTACGAGAAGTCCGTACCTCTCGGGTTCCTGGCGCACTCTACTAGATCTACGAAGCTCTTGTGTTACTTGAACAGGTGGATCCACAACTGCTTGTGATTCCTGTTCATGTTCCATAATCGGTTCAGTGATTTGTGGTTCTTGAACTTCTTCAAGTTCTACATTCCTCCCACTTGCTTCTTTAGAGACAAACTCTCTTTCTAGAAACACGCCGGTCCGAGCAACAAACACTTTGTTCTCGGTTGGATTGTAGAAGTAGTATCCCTTAGTTTCCTTAGGGTACCCCACAAATTTACACTTATCCGATTTAGGCCCTAGCTTGTCTGATTGTAAACGTTTTACATAGACATCGCAGCCCCAAATCCTCATGAACGACAGTGTGGGACGCCTCCCACTCCACATCTCATATGGTGTCTTCATGACTGATTTAGATGGAACACGGTTAATGGTAAAAGCTGCACTTAATAGAGCGTAGCCCCAAAACAATAATGGAAGATCGGTTTGACACATCATAGATCGAACCATATCCAATAGGGTTCGATTCCTCCTCTCGGACACGCCATTCCATTGTGGCGTTCCGGGTGGAGTGAGTTGGGACACGATCCCACACTCTCTAAGATAGTCGTCAAACTCTTGGCTTAAGTATTCTCCTCCACGATCCGATCGTAGAGCCTTGATACTTTTGCCAAGTTGCTTCTCTACTTCATTCTTGAATTCCTTGAACACTTCAAAGGATTCGGATTTTGCCCTCATAAGGTACACAAATCCATATCTACTGTAATCATCAGTAAACGTAATGAAGTAGACATAACCACCCCTGGCAGGCGTGGCAAATGGCCCACACACATCGGTATGTATGAGCGCCAATTGCTCACTAGTCCTCTCACCTTTCTTATTGAAAGGGGACTTTGTCATTTTTCCCAATAAACAAGCCTCACATGTCTCATATGATTCAAAATCAAATGAGTCTAGTAATCCATCCTTATGGAGTCTAGATACACGTTTCTCATTTATGTGGCCTAAACGACAATGCCATAAATAAGCAGGATTTAAATCATTTATTTTAATCCGCTTGGTATTAATGTTGTAGACAGGATTACTTAGATCAAGGACATAAAGTCCATTAAATAATTGCGCACTAAAATAGTGAATATTATTAAAATAAAAGGAACAACAATTGTTCTTTATTGAAATAATAAAACCTTCCTTGTCCAAACAAGAAATAGAAATAATGTTTCTGCTCATAGCAGGCACAAAATAGCAATTATTTAATTCTAAAACTAATCCTGAAGGCAGAGATAGCTCGCAAACGCCTATGGCCAACGCAGCAACCTTTGCTCCATTCCCAACGCGCAGATCTACCTCCCCTTTAGCCAATCTCTTACTTCTCTTTAGATCCTGCATATTTCGACAAATATGAGATCCACATCCAGTATCTAATACCCATGATGTAGAGACAGTTAAATTGACATCTACAACGAAAATACCTGGTGGTGGTGGAATCACTATTCCAAGCCTCTTGTCCTCCAGATATTTGGGGCAGTTCCTCTTCCAGTGTCCAGGTTGACTACAGTAGTGACATTCACCCTTAGTCACGACCTTGGCAATTCCACCAACAGGCTTAAGGGCTTGTTCCTTGGACTTAGCAACTGACTTGCCTTTGCCCTTGGAGGAAGAGGCAAACCTTTTACCCTTTCCTTTATGCACCATCATAATGGCCTTGCCCTTACCCTTGTTGATGCTCTGTTCAGCCGTCCTCAACATGTTGAGCAAATCTGGCAGTGGTTTAACGATCTCGTTCATGTTATAGTTCATAATGAACTGTCCATAACTTTCGGGCAACGATTGCAACACGAGATCGGTTGCCAACTCTTGGCCGACCGGGAACCCAAGCCGGGCGAGATTCTCCAAGTACCCGATCATTCGGAGTACATGGGGTCCCACCGGGTTCCCTTCTGCCAGATGACATTTGAACAGTGCCTTTGAGACCTCATACCTCTCTACCCTCGCCTGCTCTTGGAAGAGCTGCTTTTAGATGTTCGATCATATCGACAGCATTCATGTTCTCATGTTGCTTCTGAAGCTCAGAGGTCATGGTGCAAAGCATTAGGCAGGCCGCATCATTAGCATCATCAACATGCTTTTGATACGCCTTTAAGGCAGCAGGTGTCTGATTGTCTGGACCTTCTGGAACTTGCTCCTCTATTGCGTACAGCTTCTTTTCTTGCTTGAGAACAATTCTCAAGTTTCTGTACCAATCGAGAAAGTTGGTTCCTGAGAGCTTGTCCTTCTCAAGGACAGATCGTAGGGAATGTTGTGAACTCGATGAGTTGTTTGCCATTTGGAATTCTACAAAAAGGAAAATACGCAAGTTTTAGTATTTGTGAATTTTTGACTATATTTAATAATGGCTAGTTTATTAAATATAGCTCCCACTATTTTTCTACGGATTAATAACCCTCAAGATATTAATGCGGAAAATATCATTATATTTTCTAGTGGGCCAAGATCCATCTTTTTCATCTCCTTATGAGCTTGCTTTGGCAAGTCACCCATAATTCGATTACTTCTTAGGTAGGAACAATTCCAATTGCATCCCATATGCAACTCTTGGTTCAATCGGGCAAATAACTCCTTATTTATCCATCCATATGGATAATCCCAATTGATTGCCTCTAGGTTTCTTAATCAAATTAATAGCCTAGTTGTGTTCAACCTCTTATCTAAACAATTGCACATTGTTACGTGCCATCGCATTCCATCATTATGAACCAAGTCGCCATGCTTTGGCACGCACGAACTTGATAAATAATGATGATAATGAGTGTTTAAATAACGAGAAGGCAAGAACACAATATTTAAAATTTGAGGGATTTTTCTTCAATTTTTAATTATTTTGTTGATCAATATCAACTAATCTATCTATTTGAGTTTGGGCACAACTCCAAATAATAGATCCGGGTTGTCTAATTATCTTATTATCCTAATTGCATGCATCATCCATACACCAACCACACAAATAATAAGACAATAAATAAACAACCACAAAGCAGAAATTAAACGTGATGTGGATATGGCCTTTTCTAGACTAAGATAATTCCAAGCCAATGGAATTATCTATGAACCCTAAACAAACACACATCTCCATGCGTCTTGATCTTTTGGTCCATCCTTCATAGTCTTGTGGAATGCTCCATGCTCCATGCTCCATCTTTTGTGGCTCCTTTGGCTTTGGGCTTCTTTTCTCCAATCTTGGCTAACAATCTACTTTATCTAGCACTAGCTAATATCTATACTAAATAAAATAAATCTCACAAGTTGAGAAAAAAATGGCACGCAGGCCATAAAACCCTAATTAATTATTACAATTAATTGATCGGCTCGCAGGCCGTAAAACCAAACCACAAAATTAAACATCCACATCAAACCACATCCTAAGGCCATATCCAATCACCATGCGATTTGCACATAAACAGTTAAAATCCAATTTTAACGCGCTTGGTCAATTTTAATTGATTTTAGGATTTCTAGGGTTAAAACGGTCCATGGGCCCAACAATCCAATTGCCCGGGCCCAAATAGGTGAACCATAAAGCCCTAGGGCCGGCCCGGCCCAAAACCCGCAAGCTAGGCCCGCGGGTTAGGGCCGCCCGGCCCCTTAGGGCGCCAAGCTTGGGCGGCAAGCAAGGGGGCGGCTCCCTAGGGGGCCGAACCTCCTTGAGGAGGTTGTTTCCAAAACAACCTCCTTGCTTGGAGCCCAAGTTTGGTTGTTTCCTTGTTGTGGGAGAACTCCTTCTTCCCCAAGGATGCCCAAACCCTAGATCTTTGATCCTAAAATTTCTCAAACTCACCAATTCATGCATCCAATGCAATAATTGGGTCTTGTTATGATTAATTCTTTGACAAATTGCATCCAATGCTTGATTTGTCTTGTTTTACGCGATAAACAACAAATTAAGGTGTAAAACAACAAGAATGTAACACATAAACTACGTTTATGCTCTATGACCTGTGGCTCTGATACCACTGTAGGGTTTTGATTCATGGATCGCGCAACGGAAGCATAAACAAACAAATAACCATGCAAAACCCTCCAAGGATCACAAGTCTAGAGACATAACGATAGTAAAGGTAAGAAATCATAAACACACCTTTGGGTTCTCCTTGATGACTTCAAACGTGAATAGTGTCACGTTCTCTATAGTTGATCCACGCCTAGAGTTGTTCCTAGATCTCCAATCACCTTGGTGCTAGCCCGGACTGAAAGGAGGGTGAAGAAATCACGCAAAACGAGACACCAAAAGGGGTTCGGCACCCTTTGTGGCGTCGGGACAAGGGGGCGGCGGCAATAGGGGGGCGGCGTCCCTCTTTGCTTGCTCTCTCTCTCCTTTGTTCTCTCCCACTCTTGTTATGTTCTCTTTAGAGCATAAGTGTATAGGGAAGGAAGGAGGAGGGTCCTTTATATAGTCCAACAACTCCTTGTTAACTACCTAAAGGACTTATTCTAGTCCTACTAGAATTCAATTTAGTCCCTTCCTTGCAAATTAGTCCCTACTAAGTTTGCAAGGGTTTGCAAAGTGATCCTTCTAATTAATTAATCCAATTAATTAATTCCATAATCTAGTACAACTCTATATAGCGTGTGACCCCATAGGTTCTATCTAGTTGGTAGCAACTCTTTGCTAATATGGAGCGGTTTCTAGCAAAACATCCATTCTAGCCAACTAATAGAATAGTCATCTAGACAACCTTGTACAAGTAATTGTCTCATCCCTTTGCCTCCATATCCGGATTGGACACGAGACATACAAGTCACACTCGTATATCCAATCCCTAGTTCCTCGATCCATGGAATAGCCTTATTCGTGCAAATAACATCAATATCCATATATTGATTTATTTGAGTCTGGCCAGACATTCTATAAGCACTATCCTCGAGTGGCCTTGGATATTTGCTCCCGTTATGTGGGAGGGGCAAATCCTTTCTACGTTCACTACGATCTCTAAGCTTGCTTCTCATTGTATCCAGTACACGCCTTTATAACTACCCAGTTACGGTGTAGCGTTTAACGCTACCAAGATCACAATGATCCACAACTAGAATATCTAGCGACTTCAAGTCTAAGGATGACAATACCATTGTACCCGAGAAGCACTTGTGACTCAACATAACGTGTATGTAGCCTTCTCGGTGATGGGTCAATCCAGTGCAACATTCCGTAATGCACACCTATGTGTTGGATCGTGATATCTCCATATCAATCCAACCCCATACTAGTCTATAGATGATTGTCCCATTTAATCATTATACTTGACTAGGGATATTTAAGATAAACAACACAATTGTAAATCTAAGGACTTCATTATATTAAATATCCAATAAATGAATTTCTAGCCAATTACAAATTCATACTAAACTAGATTGCCTCTAGGGCATCTATTCCAACAAGACCCCCCCACACTTAAGCGTTTCGTTTTCCTCAACGAATTTAGAGATATAATAAGAGGACTCATCGCTTAAATGTGTAGGCGGTGGATTGCAACATTCATCGCTCAAAAACGTAGACTGGAAAGAGAGTGTTAGAGGTACCTGGGTGCCCGGACCTACATGGGCACCGTTTCCACGAAACTGCAACAAGAAGGGGTCTTGTGGACCGTTGGACAGTTTCCGGAAAAGTCTCACCTCGCGTCCGAATTCCGATGCGCCTACTCACATTCTCTATCACACGCATCAAGAAGGGGAACCCGGAGCGTCTTCTGTACCTGTGTCCCTGCACACTGATTGGAAGAATTAACACAACTCTCTCTCACCCCTCAAAATCAAATATGGAGAACTAAAAGAAAAAACATAAACAAATTGCATCCTACTCTACATGGGTTGCCTCCCAAGCAGCGCTTTGTAATTTAAGGTCGACGGCCCGACCATGTTACCTCAACCTTCTAGGATAGTGGAGACTGTTTTATCCCTCCACTTTTTCTTCTTCCACCATCTCTTCTCGATAACTTCAAGTGCACCCCTGTGCTGTGCAGATGGCGGAGAGTTGTAGAAGCTGAATCTTTTCATCCTGCAATTTATCTTATTTATCAGCTTCCACCAAGTACTACTGGGCTCAAATGAATCTATGGACATTAAATCATCCCAGTAATACCTCATCTGTGCTAGATGCTCTTCAAATGACCCATTCAATTCATCCACACCCCCACACTTGCTGACTTCCAACTCCTTGACTATGGCATATGGATCATCAATAGAATCGCCCATAGAACAAGAGATTGGAAGTTGCTCATCAAATTCTTCCCCATAAGAATCCCCATACAGTAATTGTTCCAGCTCGTCGCAGACTTGCGTGACATAGGATATGGAGAATTCATCATTAATCAGAGTTGGGGCTTTTACCTCAATATCACTGAGCACAAGTGTTTCACCAGCTTCATCGTCGACACACCACAGGCTTCCAATCTCGGTTTCTTCCCATTCATGCCAAGGATGTGAGGGTGCCTGCAGTTTTGGCTCGCAATACGACAGATCTTCCCATCTTCGGCACACAGGTCCACCCCAGTGTGAATCAGAGCCTGAGTCCTCATAAACGGCGGTGTCCACCAATGGTTCCTGGACACTGCAGTCTTCGTTCGGATCAGGTGTCTCTTCTTCCACTTGTGGTGGGGATGATGAAGGTTCAATGTGAGGCTCACTGTCATGCGGCAAGGGCTCCTCTTGTGGCTCTTGAATACTAGATTCCCCTGCTATTGACAGTTTTTCTATTCGTTTCTTTATCCTCTCCAACATCTCCCTCACGTATTCCCTACATGTGGCTGAATCCTCTTGTGGTAATTGTGCCTCTATGGACAAAAATTTGGCGCACACTTCGATGTCATTCATAATACTATGCCGTTCTGCCATATCCGCTGATGAGTCTTCCTGGTGCTGATGAAGCTGGGGGGCATGTACTCGACATGAGTCTCTACGTTCGTGCCAAATGCCGCATACGTAGCACCAAGTTATGCATGCGTCCTCGTCTTCGTGGTAACCCCTGCAGTGGAAACAGTAGGGGGGACCCGAATAACAGTCTTCGCTCCACATGCTTAAAATGTCTCTTGCTTCCTGCGTTCCTGAAAAACAGACTCACAAGACACCCGTGAAGCACAGAGATATAGAATAAAAACTAAAATAAAAGTAATCTAAACTAACTACTAACTAAATAATCTACCGCTGTCCCCGGCAACAGCGCCAAAAACTTGACGCGGATTTACTAACGCGTAAGCGCAAGTGCACGGTCAAGTAATATAGGGGTGGTATTTCAACCCCGAGTTATCGATCCCACGAGGACAAGCTTGAGATTATTTAATTAGTTATTGAATTTAGAGTACGATACAGGAGGAAAGATTTGATTGATTTTAAAATTGAAATAACAACTAATTTAATATTTTTGTATTTTTTTTTATATTTAAGAAACAAGTTTGGAGAAACTAGACAATCTCTAGATCACCTAGGGTTGTAGACGATTTCCGAATTATCTGAGCAACACGTTAACTATATTCTAACTAAGCCGGGTAACAGCACTGACTATCTCCTATCGGTCTCAAGTCATTCTACTTCACGGTAGACTACAATCTCCTATCGGTCTCTTGTTTCTACCGGTCCGTTCTAGTAGGCTAAAGACATGCACGAAAACGGGTCCTGTCGGTCCACCGTTGCACGAAACAGTCGAATCTCACCTACCGAATCTACCCACACTAGCCAATCCTAACACGTCTCTTCTGAGTCTCAGTGATACGGGATTGATGTTCAAGTCTCATCCTAGTTAGTTAGAATCACTGTCGTGCATTCACTAACTAAGCAGTGTTTCCGGTTAGCTACTCCATTAACACTGAGTATTAAGCACAGTACATGAACAATTGAATTAAAATATTGCTAACTTTAAGCATGAATCAACTATTGAACAAACCCTAGTTCTTGAACCCTAGTTTTACCTCCTAATCGTGTCACTCAATTAGGATTACTAAAATAAACAAGAAACTAGAATTGATTCAAAAGAAGAAATCAAGAAATCATGAAGAAAAGATTAAATCCGGAAAAATATCATCGTTTACATGAACCCTAGGCTCTCAAAGAGACGCCTAGCAAAATGTCTAGCTAATAATAATCAACCAAACAAGACTTACAAGTTTCTCCATACAAGATTGAGAGAGAAGAAGAAAAAATCAACTTAGAGCTTCAATGGAGGAGAAGTCCTCCTCCTCTTGCGTCCGTCTCTTGTTGCGTCTGTCTCACGTTCGTCTCCTTTTTTTCCACCAATGAGACTCCTCTTAATTGTAGCCTTTTAGGTATTAATTATCTCCCATTAGGTTTAGGAGATCTTCCGTGTGTTTTTCTTCTTCTTAAGCAGATCGCACGACTTCCTTAAAGCAGATCGTGCGATCTGCTTCTCTTTTGCCTCAGATCTTATATCTGATCGTGTGATCTACTCAGGTATTATCTCTGATCATGTGATCTCCTTAGATCCTACGACCATCCACTCTGATCGTGGAAACAGTGAGTTGCTCAATTTTCTCCTCCAAATTTATTCTAAGTCTTGCTCCAGATCACACGACCTCAGTTTTGCAAGTCGTGTGATCTGCTGAACTTGTCTTCTTCTCTCCAATCCCGAGCTTTGTCTCAATTTCCGAAGTTCGTTTCTCCTGTTCTTTCAGTCTCCGAGTTACGTTTCCTGTCAAAACAACACAAAACACACCCGTGCGATCAAACGTGACAAAATAGCATAAATTAACACGAGAAACACCCGGATTAGCAATTTATCGCTCAAAGCTACACTTACTAAATTTCCTCAAGTTCATAGTGTATTTATAATATATTCAACACGGAAACTACACAAAACGGTACACAAACTTAGAAGAAATATAACTCTAATATAGAGTTATCACCTAGGAAGAATTTCAACTCTCCCATCATGCTCATCTCAAATTCCCTGCTCATAAGACTTGAGAATTCTCTGCACAATTGATCATTAGTAGCTCCAAATGATATATCATCAACATATATCTGAATACAAGTAAATATATCTCATGAGTCTTTGTGAAAAGAGTCTTGTCTACTAAACCTCTTTTGAAATCATTTTCAAGTAAATTTTTTTACAGTCTTTCATACCAAGCTCTTGGAGCTTGTTTCAAATCATAAAGAGCTTTGTCAAGTTTGTAAACATGATCTGGAAACTTGTTTCAAAACCAGGTGGTTGTGCAACATAAACTTCTTCTTGTAAATATCCATTCAAGAAATCACACTTCAAATCCATTTGAAGAAGTTTCATGTTCTTGTAAGATGAAAAAGAAAGCAAAATTATAATTGCTTCTAACCTGGCAACTGGAGCAAAAGTTTCCTCATAATCAATACCTTCTTCTTGATTGTAACCTTGAGAAACTAACCTTGCTTTGTTTCAGATCACATTGCCACTTTCATCCAACTTATTTCTTAATACCCATCTGGTACCAATGACATACTGGTTTGTAGGTGGAGGAACCCGGTTCCAAACCTTATTCCTTTCAAACTCATTGAGTTCACTTTGCATAGTAATGATGCAGTCTGCTTCTTGTAAAGCTTCTTTCACATTTTTTGGTTCAACAAGAGAAATAAAGGAATTAATAGCACATAAGTTCTTCAACTATGATCTAGTTTGTGTACCAGTGGTTGGATCTGATATGATATTATCAGCTGGATGTGATGAGAGATATTTGAATCTCTCTCTTGGGGACCATGGTTCAGGCTCTCCATAAATCTTCTCTGTTCTTGAAGTAGTGGCTTTTGTCACTTGAATCCTTCTGATCATCTTTTTCAAGGCTTTGAGGTTTACTTTCAAGGCCTTGAGCACCATTTTCAAGGTCTTGAAAATGTCTTCTATTTTCTTCTGAACCTTTCTTGAATCCTAATGGATTCTCATTCTCTTCCTCTGATTCATGCTTGTTCAAATTCAAGTCTGCAAAACTTTAACTCAAAGAACCATCATAGCTTTTATCAAAAATAACATGAATGCTCTCTTTAAACCAGATTGGTTCTTTTATTGTAAACTCTAAAAGCTTTGCTATTCAGAGAGTAACCAAGAAATATACCTTCATCACTTCTTGCATCAAACTTACCAATATTGTCTTTTCCATTGTTGTGGATAAAACAAGTACATCCAAAGGGTCTGAAGTATGAAATGTTTGGCTTCCTCCCTCTGAATAGTTCATAGGGGGTCTTCTTCAGAATGGGTCTGATCAAGCACCTGTTCAAAATATAGTTTGCTGTATTCACAACTTTTGCCCAATAAAGTTTTGGCAGCTTGTTCTCAGGAAGCATTGTTCTTGACATATCTTCAAGAGTCCTGTTCTTTCTTTCAACAACACCATTCTGTTGAGGAGTTCTTGGAGCAGAAAAGTTGTGAGTAATACCATGCTTATCTCAGAATAAATCAAATTCTAAATGATCAAATTCTCTACCATGATCACTTCTGATTGAAGCTACAAGTAGGTTTTTCAAGTTTTGAAGTTCTCTGTAAAGCTTTGAAAATTCAGAGATTGCTTCAACAACTAGCATATACCTTTTACCTTTTGGTGTAGGAGTCCTCATAGGACCACAGAGATCCATATGAAGCAATTCAATAGGTCTAGTTGTACTTACAAAATTCTTTGGTTTGAAGGAGCTTCTGGTCTGCTTGCCTTGTGAACAGGCTTTGCACATTTCATCTTCTTTGAACTTGATGGATGGCAATCCTCTTACCAAGTCTTTAGAAATCAACTTGTTCAAAGTATGCAAACTGATATGACCAAGTTTCCTGTGCCAAAGCTTTGAATCCTCTCTCAAGGCCTTGAGACACTTCAAACTTTCACATGCAACTTTGTTAGTCTGAAAAGTATAAACATTGTTTGATCTAGAGGCTGTGAGAATGCAATCTCCCGATTTCTCATTTTGCACCACACATTTCTCTTTAACAAAGATAAATTTGTTGCCATTATCACAAAGCTGAGATACACTAAGCAAATTAAATTTCAAACCTTCAACTAGATACACATCAGAAATAGAGTTTTCAGAATTTGTACCAACGTTTCCAATACCTAGAATATTGCATTTGCCTTTGACACCAAGTGTTATTGGACCTTCTGATTGCTCCTTCAATTCTGAGAATAGAGATCTCTTTCCACTCATATGTCTTGAGCAACCACTGTCCATAAACCACTTATGTTCTTTGATATTTGTGACAACCTGCAAACACCAATCACTGCCTTACCCAGCTGTTAGACCAAGTTTGGAATTTGGATTCATATTAAGGATCAACCATGTTAGGTGGCCTAACCCCTTTAGAAACTCAAATCTGCTTAACTTGTCCTTGAGTTGAAAAGGAAAATTCCTCATTAAGTGAGGGTCTCTTCTTCTAAAAGGACAAGTCATCTTAAAATGACAAGTTTTGCAGCACCAATGACATGTAGGAGCAGTTTTGTTTCCAGCTTTCACAAATATGGCATTGTTCCTTCTTGGAAAGTTTGGATTGAATCCAATACCAGCTTTGTGAAAAGACTGTGAACTTTTTCCAAGAATCAAGTTCAACTTGTGTTATGATCCAGCAAGCTTGATTTTGACCAATTCAGATTCTTGAAGTTTCTCAGTAAGAGTAGTATATTTTTTTCTCTAATTCATCAACCTCATGTCTTAGATTAACAAGACTCTCACTCATTGATGAGTTTTCAGTGACTACTTCCTTGACTTGTGTCTGATCTCTTTCAGATAATCTTCCTCATTCAAAAGCATTGTTATGAGATATTCTGAAAGAGCTTCTTTTGGCTTTGAAATCAGACAATTTACCATTACCTCAATTTTCTTCTCAGAACTTTCATCATGCCTGGCCATGAAGCATAGGTTGGCAAGTTCTTCCTCAGATTCAGATTCACTAGAGCTATCTGAATCACTCCATGAAGCTATCATGGCTTGCTTTCTTCTATCATGATCTTTCTTTTGAAAGCTCTTGCTTTTCTTCTGTGGACAATCTCTTATGAAGTGTCCTGCATCACCACATTCAAAGCAGTTCATAACTTTTGATTTTTCTTGTGAAGAGGACTTACCTTTGCGGTCCTTGCTGCTGGATGATCTGTGCCTTTCTCTGTTGAAATCTTTATTTCCAAAGTTTTTCTTCATTTTGAGAATTCTTGTCAAGGCTTTGGAAATTAAGACAATTGGATCTTCATCATCACCAACCTCAGTTTCAAGGCTCTATGTTCTCTCATTCTCTTTGGCTTTGAGAGCTAAGTTCTTGACACCATCTGGAGTTCTCCATCAACTTCATTCATAGATATCTCATGTGTCAGGAGCTTCCCTTGTAGGTCATCAAGTTGTAAAGTTGAGAGGTTCTGAGCTTCTTCAATAGCAGTGTTCTTTGGTTCCCATTTTGCCTTTGGAAGACTTCTGAGAATCTTCCTCATTTTTTCTTCATTGGAGAAATGTTTTCCCCGTGAATCAAGGTTGTTGACAATATCAGTGAACCTCTTGAACCTGTCTCTGATGGAATCATCTGCATTCATCTTAAACAACTCATATTGCCTGAGGTAAATGTTGATCTTGGTTCCCTCGACTTGACTGGTTCCCTCAAAGGTAACCACAAGCTTATCCCAGATTTCTTTTGCAGTTGTGCATCCGGAGATCCTGTTGAATTCATCTGTACTCAAAGCACAATACAAAATGTTAATAGCTTTGTAGTTCTTAGAAAATTACTCTAATTCAGAAGAGGAGAGTGAGTCTTCTGTTTTGGGAGTTCTGATCCCATCTTTCTCTGTGTAGAAAGTATGAGGTCCATTTTGGATAATGGTCCAAAGCTCTAGATCTTGATCAATAATGAACATTTTCATGAGAGCTTTTCAGTGAGCAAAATTTTCTACACAGAATAGAGGAGGTCTGTTAGCAGCTCTTCCCTGTGAGAAACCACCATCACCTGCAGTACTCATGATCACCAGAAGGTTTAATCTTATACACTGATACAAGCTCTGATACCAATTGAAAGTGTGAGTATGCAGATGTTAATGCATCTAAGATACTCTAGAAGGGGGGGGGGGTTGAATAGAGTATGCCAACTTTTTGAAAAAATTGCTAGGAAGATGAAAACTTGTGCAAACAATGAAGTTCAAGGCCTTGAAAACTAGGTCAAGCCCTTGGAGAAGATTCAGAGAGTATAAAGCATGTATGCCTTTTTCAAGGCCTTGAAAACAAGTTCAAACTCTTGAAAAACAGACAATTTTGTGTGTTGCAAAAACTATAAGAAAGATTTAACTGTAAATGCAGAAGACAAGTGGTTTATAGAGTTCACTCCACTTGGACCTACGTCTCTACCTCAGGGATTAGATCCCTGCAGGATTTTCAACTCAATTCAATTTTAATCAAAAGCTAAGCCCTAGAACTCAAGCCCAAAGAGTTCCTTACTCTGTTACAACTTGTGGTCTTCCCTAACCTCTCTAGTACCTGCTCTAGCTAACTGATTAACTAATAATTCTCTATTGTTCACTTTGAAAAATCCTTGAGAATAGATGTAGAGATAATACAGAAATGATCTACCAATACATTTCAAATACAGAAGAACACTTGGAGTAGAAAATTGAAGTGAAAATGCAGTGAACTTCCGTGGAAAGGATTGTGAGTTTGATGTTCTTATTTGGTGCTTTGTCAATTCAGAAACTTGTCTCTTGTTTTTGCCCGTTGAGTCTCGTCCCTTGTTGCTTCAAAGTGAGATCTATTTAAACTGTTTGAAGCCTTGCAAATCTTCCCAGATTTTCAGCAACAACTTCCTATTTTGTAGGCAACAGCTTTGACTCTCTTTAACAGCTTTCTCCAACGGATAGTTGATCACAATATCTAGAGATATTGTTGTGATCCTGTCCATAAGAAATCGGAGAAGCTTTCATAAGTCTCTGATTGATCACAGGATCAAAATATTCATCTATTTCCAAAACTGCACAACTTCAGTTTAGGAAAGCAATCTTGCAAATATTGGAGACAAAATTTCATGCATTATCATGGTCAAACAGATGATATCTTATGCTTAAAACATGTTAGAACAATTTGTCTTTCATCATCTAATAACAGTGAATCAAACATATGAAAGAAAGAGAGAGAATCAACTCAGAGAGTTTGCAGAAAACTCCCCCCGAGAGTGTGCATACAGGTTAAGCAGTTTCAAGGCTTTGAATCCAGTTTCACGGCCTTGAAACTATTTTCAAGCCTCTGAGACTGATTCAAGGATTTGAAAGCTGGTTCAAGGCCTTGAAATAGCTGAGCTATTCCAAGTCTTGCACAGCCTGATCTTTCACACATGACCAATGATTTTCAAAATTTGAGTACTTCAGACACATACATGGGTGCTTACCAGGTCACTGTTGGAAATGGTCAGTCTCTACCCATTCAACATTCGGGGTACAACTTTACATTCTACAAATTTTAAATTTTTTCCTTTGCACAACACTCTACACGTTCCTGATCTTCACACTAATCTCTTATCTGTGAACAAATTATGCAAACAACATAGTTTTCGATTTAGTTTTCACTCGTCAACTTTTTCTATTCAGGACAAACCTACGGGAACAGTACTTACCAGGGACTGAGTAAAGGAGGACTTTATCCGATTAAATCTGAGTTTTTAACTATGTGTCTCTTAATAAAACACCTACTGCTTTGGTTGCTAATAAAGTTAATATGAAAACTTGGCATGACCGCTTGGGTCATCCATCAGATGCTATTTTGAATAAAATTGTCCCTCGAATGGGACACCACAACAGTTTGTGTCATTCATGTTTAGAAGGAAAAATGCATCTCCTTCCTTACACTTCTGCTACTTCTAAATCTACTAATCCTTTAAATATACTGCATAGTGATGTATGGGGGCCTTCGAGCTCCAAATCCTATCATGGGTACCGGTATTATGTACTTTTTATTGACGACTACTCTCGCTACACTGGTATTTCCGTTACACAACAAATCTGATGTACCTGCTGGTTTTACCAAATTTAAAATTCAAATTGAAAAGTTTTTAAATCATACCATTCGTATTTTGCGAAGTGACGGTGGTGGCGAATATATGTCGTTTACTTTTCAGCAGATTCTTAGCAATGAAGACATTACTCACCAAAAATATTTTCCCTATACGCCACAACAAAATGGCGTTGCCAAGCGCAAGCATCGGCACATTATGGAAACAGCAGTTACTTTACTTAAATGCGCATATCGCTAATTTATTGTGGTTCCATGTTGTAGTTGCTTCCATCTCTTTGATCAATAGGTTACCAAGTGCCAATACGCAAAATAAATCTCCCTTTCAACTTCTTTTTGGACATATTCCTGATTATTCGAAACTAATTTTTTTTGGGTGTGCTTGCTTTCCCCATCTCTGGCCCTACAGTAGCTCTAAACTTGACTCTAAGACCAAAATGTGTGTTTTTATTGGTTACATCGATGATTACAAAGAGTATCTTCTCTTGGAAAAGTCTATGAATCGAATTTACATAAACCGCAATGTTATCTTTGATGAAACAGTGTTCCCTTATAGCATTACTACTGCTGCTACTCCTACTGATTGTACTATGCCTATTAATCACTCTCTTGACTCCCATTCACCTGTTTTTTCAGGTCCAACCGATTGTGCATCCACTGACTGTACTTTTCCAGTACCAGCAGAAGGTTCAACCGCTGCTCCAGCAGCAGGTATACCTCCTGTTACAACAACTGGTCCGCCCACTGCTACAAATGCTGCTCCAATATCCCAGTCTATTAAACCGACATCAGTGATGAGTGGAAACCAGCAAAATTATGAGGAGCACACTGCACGAGGGGGGAGCAGCCAACTGGAACAGTAAGTGCTTCTGTTCCAGTGAGCAGCATTGTTCCGTTGAGCAGTACCATTTCGCCAAGCAGCACTGTTCTGCATGTTGTCTTCGAAACAGCACACACACATTCCAGCAGTGGCATGACACCTCCCCCTATTGTTGTGTCTCCGGCAAACAACTCTGAGATGCCCACAACAACCCACCTAATGTGGACCCGCAGCAAATCCGGTATTAGTAAGCGTAAATCTGTTTTTAATACTATTCTTACTTCTTCCAATCCCAATAATTTTAGTGAGGGTAACAAACACTCTCAGTGGCGTACTAAAATGACCGAAGAGTATAATAGCCTCACACAAAAAAATACATGGACATAGGTGCCTCCACTGTCAAACGCAAACATAATCGGGAACAAATGGTTTTTCGCACAAAATATAACCGGATGGCTCTATTTCTCGTTACAAATCACGCTTAGTCGCTAAAGGTTTTCACCAAAATCCCAGAATTGATTACGACGACACCTTTAGTCCAATCATTATACATTCCACTATCCGGATTGTTCTTGCTTTAGCCGCCAATTTTAATTGGCCGCTTCAACAATTGGACGTCAAAAATGCCTTTTTACATGGTTTACTTCGTGAAACATTTTACATAACCCAACCACAAGTCTTTAACAATTCTAAGTTCCCACATTATGTTTGCAAATTAAATAAGTCCATATATAGTTTAAAACAAGCCCCATGGGCTTAGGTTTAACAGTTTACGTCTAATCTATATTCTCTTGGCTTTATTGCATCTTATGCTGACTCTTCCTTATTTATACGCACTCACAATGGTCAAAGCACTATTCTACTTTTTTATGTAGACGATATCAACTTAACAGGTCGGGACACACAGTTTATTCAGTTTCTCAGTCATAAGCTCAATTCTGAACTCTCCATGAAGAATCTTGTGCCCTTGACTTATTTCTTGGGCCTCGAAATCAAATGCACATAAGAAGGTATTTACATTCATCAGGAAAAGTATATCTCTAACCTTTTGTCACGATTTCATATGTCAAACTGTAAGCCCGCTCCTACACCCATATCTAGTGGCACCAAATTTCATTTATTTGATGGTAAACCTCTTTCTGATTCTACCCCTTACAGTCAATTACTTGGCGCTCTTCAAAACTTGAATTTTAGTCGTCCGGATATTTCTTTTGAAGTTAATCATTTTATGTCAATTTATGCATAAACCTACTGAAAATCATCTCATAGGGGCTAAACATATTCTTCATTACTTGCAGGGATCCAAGCATCATGGACTCTTTTATCAAAAAGGAATACTGCCTATACAAGCCCACTCTGACACTGACTAGGTCGGGAACCCAACAGACAGGCGAAGCACCACAGGATTCGTCGTGTTCCTCGGCCCGAACTCTATACATTGGGGCGCTAAGAAACAGCCCACGGTCGCACGCTCGTCGACCGAGGATGCATACTGTTCCCTAGCATCCACCGCTGCCGAACTCGCTTGGCTTAAAATTCATTTTTGCGAATTAAATATTTTTATCTCCCAAAAACTTAGAATTTGGTGTGACAACTTGTCTGCTATAGCTATAAACGCCAATCCTGTTTTACACACTAGAACAAAACATATAGAAATCGATTATCATTATATTCATGAAAAGGTCCTTACTCACGATTTATCTGTTAGCTCAGAACAGCTTGCCTATATATTCACCAAAGGATTGTACACAAGCCAGTTTCAAATTTTGAAGGACAAATTGATGGTCCACCCAGCCCCATCAGTTTGAGGGGGATTATTAAGACAAGCCTTATATATCAAGCCCAATGTTTGCCCATCTCATCTCCTAAAGGCCCATACTCAGAACTAAAGCCCAAACACTTGGTTGCAATCATGTTCACATTGTACGGACACTAGACGCATTCACTAAAAGGTCAAGGACCTTTGTGTAATTAAATCTTGTAGATCTAGATCATGACCGTCCTTATTAGGTCAGCCAATCCAACGGCTAACACAAGAGTTGGACATGTATTTAAATTGATTTTCTCTCATAATTGAATCATCCTTTCTCGCTCAAACTTGAGAGCTTCTCTGTGTCTCTAATGTCTTCATCGTCTTCTCTGCTCTGAGTTCAGTAACCCTAACAGGTCTTTTCAGAAGGTGGAGTTGGTAAACGCTCCTTTGTATGCGTGGCGGAGTATTCTTATCGGTAGAAAGTTGTTGAACTCCGGGTTAAGGTGGAGAGTGGGAGATGGAAAACAAATCCGAGTCTCGGGTAATTGGATCCCACGGGAACCGTCTTTAAAGCTGATAGTACAACCAATTAATTAAGAGATGAAAGTAGCGGATTTTATTATCCAAGAGAGGACGTGGAATGTGGCTGCCCTGGAGACACATATGGAACAAGTTGATATTCTAGACATTCCGAAAATTCCCTTGAGGACGCTGACAAGAGGGGATCATATTATCTGGCATTATTCGAATATTGGGCACTATTCTCTGATTCTTGTGATAATTAAAATTTTTCACCACTATTGAAGGTGGGTGACTATATATGCGATTACTTCATGCACTGGAAGATCAAAAACCCAATAAAGCTACAAAATTTTCACAATAAATTGACTCGGTAAACTCGCAGGTCAACTCGCGAGTCTACGGGTTTGATGGGTTTGCACGGGTTTGCTGCGGGTTTGTCAGCTTTCGGGTTTCTGAGCGGGTCAACCTGATAGCCCATGTAGACTCGTAAACTCGTTAAACCCGTGGGTCAACCCGTGGGTTTGAAAACCATAACTGTAACAATTGTATACATAAAGATAATCTCAGCAACATAACCTTCCTTTTAAAAGTGAAATCCAATTGAATTTTATTTAAGGATCACGAATTCTCCATGCAATTGAAATAATATAGCCGGTTAGCTCCATTGCTTATGGGCTGAAGTAGTACAAGAGGGATTATGAAAAATCATGATCAAGTTATGAAGATCTTGATATGACAACTTTTTCGCCCCAGCTTTCCAGCGCGGTTATAAACAAACTGATTTGTGATCTCAACCACTCTTGGCACATGCGAATGATTTTCTTCTCAGACCATGTAGCTGCAGAGCAAGGTATGGAGAGGAGAATGGAGTTAGGTGGTAAGATTGTAGGTGATACTAATCCCAAATTGGCAGAAGAACGTTTCTAGGCGAAGAGGCCACAACCAAAGACAATGATTCTGAAGTAATATTCTCCCATTTTGTTAAGATTTTTCACATTCAAGATCGTTTCTCAGACCATGTAGGTGTGCAGCAAGGCAGAGAGAGGAGAATCATGTTAAATGTTAAGCTTTAGGACTACAAGAATAGACTATTGGCATAACTAATTGATAGCATACCCAAATATATAAAGTCCTACCAAACGGAAAATCCATAAGTTCACAATGTGAGGTTTACATTGACGTCATGCCACAAATCACTGGTCATTTGTAAAACAACTCTACCATAGATACTGTTGGGTTTTGACGTAGGTAATGCAACGGAATAAAAAAAATTAATCCTACTCAAAGCCCACCAAGGATCACAGGAAGAGACTCATAACATGATTAAGGACATAGAAGATGTGTACCTTTTATTTGTGAGATCACACGAAGAATGATGTCCTCGTCTCTACGGTTGATCCACGTCTAGAGGTGAGATCTAGATTCTTCCTTCAATCAAGTGCTAGCTTGAACCTTGGAGGAAGAGGGATGAAGATCAAAGCAACAAATCACCAAGGCACAAAGGGAGGGGGCGGCCCTCTCTTTGCTGTCGGGTAGAGGGGCGGACGGGAGGGCTAGGGTTTCGGCCCTAGCTCTTTTGTCTTGCTCTCTCTTTTTGCTCTCTCCCACTCTTTATGTGTTATGTCTAATAATAACTCATGTAGTGGGAAGGAAGCTAGAGCCTCCTTTATATACTCCAACAACTCCTTGTTGTTTCCATAAAAAGAGTTTTCTTGTTCTAGTAGGACTAGAACTATTCCCTTCCTTGCAAATTAGTCCTACTAAGTTTGCAAGGTGTTGCACAATGATTCTTCTATTAATTAATCCATATTAATTAATTCCAAATCTAGATCTACTCTATTTGACGTGTGACCCCATAGGTTTCTATATAGTTGGTAGTAACTATTACTAACATGGAGCGGTGTCTAGCAACACATCCATGCCACCCAACCCATAGAAATAGTCAGTGATCCCGACAAACCTTTGTGCCCAATATGTCATATTGCATTATCCCTTTGTCTCCATATCCGGATTGGACACAAGACATAAATAGTCACACTCGTATATCCAATCCATAGTTCCTTGATCCTGGGAATATGCTTATACTTGCAGATAACATTAATATCTCTATATTAATTTATCTGAGTCTGGCCAGACATTCAATAAGCCTCATCCCTCGAGTGTCCGTGGATATTTACCCCCATTATGTGGGAGGGACAAATCCTATCTACATCACTACGATCTCTAAGCTTGCTTCCTATCACGCCCGATAGCCACCTTTATGATTACCCAGTTACGGTGTAACGTTTGATAACATCAAAGCGCAATATTTCACAACTAGAGTATCTAGTGACTTCAAGTCCAAGGATTGCAATAATATTAGCACTACGAAAAGCGATTGTGACTTCACATAATCTAATGTATCCTTTTCGTCGTGGGTCAATCCAGTATGCCATTACTCCTAATGCATACCCATGTGTTAGACTTGATATCTCCATATCAATCTACCCACATACTAGTCTATATTTGATTGTCCTATTAATCAATATAATGGACTAGGGACATTTAAGATAAATAACACAATTTATCTAAGGACTTCATTATATTAAATATCGCCATAAATTATAAATGAATATTCTAGCCAAAACATTGTTCATACTTAATCTATGATTGCCTCTAGGGCATCTATTCCAACAGTCTACCACTTGCACTAGAGCTAATCTGGCGCATCTCGTATGCCTATAGACCTGGCGTGGCCTTCATGCTTTCGCTGCGCAAGAGGTTTCGTGAGCGGATCTGACACGTTGTCGTCTGTCGGAATCTTGCATATCTTCACATCTCCTCGATCTATCATATCACGAATAAGATGGAATCTCCTAAGTACATGTTTTGACTTTTGGTGCGATCTTGGTTCCTTCGCCTGTGCGATTGCCCCAGAGTTGTCACAGTACAACTGTACGAGATCCACTATGCTAGGGACCACACCGAGCTCAGTGATAAACCTCTTTATCCATACTGCCTCTTTTGCTGCTTCCGCAGCAGCAATGTACTCAGCTTCTGTTGTAGAATCAGCAACTGTGCCTTGCTTGGAACTCTTCCAGCTCACAGCTCCTCCATTCAGGCAAAACACGTATCTAGACTGCGATCTGTAATCATCCTTGTCGGTTTGGAAGCTTGCGTCAGTGTAACCCTTTACACTTAGCTCTTCCATTCCTCCAAATATCAAGAATACATCCTTAGTTCTTCTCAAGTACTTTAGGATGTTCTTGACAGCAATCCAGTGACTCTCACCCGGATTGGACTGGTATCTGCTCACCATACTCAACGCGTATGATACGTCTGGTCTAGTACATAGCATGGCGTACATGATGGATCCTATGGCCGAAGCATAGGGTATCCTGCTCATGCGGTCCTTCTCCATCTCGTTGGAGGGACAGTCATTCTGGGAAAGAGTGACTCCATGTGACATGGGCAAGAATCCCTTCTTGGAATCTTGCATGTTGAACCTCTTCAACACCTTGTCAATATATGTACTCTGAGTTAGGCCAAGCAACCTTTTAGATCTATCTCTATAGATCTTTATACCTAGTATATAGGCCGCGTCTCCTAAGTCTTTCATCGCAAAGCACTTTCCTTGCCAATCTTTAACAGATTGCAGAGTAGGAATATCATTGCCAATGATTAGTATGTCATCCACATACAAGACTTGAAATACTATAGAGCTCCCACTAACCTTCTTGTAAACACAAGGCTCATCTTCGTTCTTGATGAAGCCAAACTCTTTGACCGCGTCATCAAAACGTCGATTCCAGCTCCTAGAAGCTTGCTTTAATCCATAAATGGACCTTTGCAGCTTACAGACTTTATTGGCATTCTCTGGATCCTCAAAACCCTCTGGTTGTGTCATGTACACATCCTCAAGGAGGTTCCCATAAAGGAACGCTGTTTTGACATCCATTTGCCAAATCTCATAGTCGTAGTATGCTGCAATAGCAAGTAATATTCGAATGGATTTAGTCATGGCGACTGGTGAAAAGGTTTCATCATAGTCAATACCATGAATTTGTCTATAACCTTTGGCCACCAATCGCCCCTTATAGGCAACTACCTTGCCATCCATGTCGGTCTTCTTCTTGAAGACCCACTTGCACCCTATGGGTCGAGCCCCTTCGGGTGGTTCCACCAAAGTCCATACTTTGTTGGTGTACATGGAATCCATTTCGGATCTCATGGCTTCTAGCCACTTCTTAGAGTCTGGGCCACTCATGGCTTCTCCATAGTTTGCAGGCTCATCATTCATGAGTGGTACGTCATCGGGCTCAGTCACGAGAAGTCCATACCTCTCTGGCTCATGACGCACTCTTCCTGATCTACGGAGTTCCTGTGTTACCTGAACAGGCTCTTCCACAACTTCTTGTGGTTCCTGTTCATGTTCCATTATTGGTTCAGTGGTTTGTGGTTCATCAATTTCTTCAAGTTCCACAACCCTCCCACTTGCTTCTTTAGAGACCAGTTCTCTTTCTAGAAACACGCCGGTCCGAGCAACAAACACTTTGTTCTCGGTAGGGTTATAGAAGTAATATCCTTTAGTCTCCTTAGGATATCCCACAAACTTACACTTATCCGCTTTAGGCCCGAGCTTGTGTGTTTGTAAACGCTTTACATAGACGTCGCAGCCCCAAATCTTCATAAACGACACTATGGGACGCTTCCCAGTCCATATCTCATATGGCGTCTTCATGACTGATTTGGATGGAACACGGTTAATGGTAAAAGCTGCCGTCATTAGAGCATGTCCCCAAAAGGATATCGGAAGATCTGTTTGAGACATCATAGATCGCACCATATCTAATAGAGTGCGATTTCTCCTCTCAGATACACCATTCCATTGTGGTGTTCCGGGTGGAGTGAGCTGGGATACTATCCCACACTCTCTAAGATACTCATCAAACTCTTGGCTTAAGTATTCTCCTCCACGATCCGATCGTAGAGCTTAAATATTCTTGCCAATTTGCTTCTCTACTTCACTCTTGAATTCTTTGAACAATTCAAAGGATTCGGATTTGGCCTTCATAAGGTATACAAATCCATATCTACTGAAATCATCAGTAAATGTGATGAAGTAGGTATAACCACCTCTGGCAGGCGTGGGGAATGGTCCGCATACATCAGTATGTATGAGTGCCAATAACTCACTAGTCCGTTCGCCTTTCTTATTGAAAGGGGACTTTGTCATTTTTCCCAATAAACAAGATTCACATGTCTCATATGATTCCAAATCAAATGAGTCTAGAAGTCCATCCTTATGGAGTCTAGATATGCGTTTCTCATTTATATGGCCTAAACGACAGTGCCATAGATATGTAGGATTTAAATCATTAGTTTTAATCCTTTTAGTATTTATGTTATAGATTGGATTATTTAGATCAAGGATATACAATCCATTAGACAAATGCGCACTACAATAGTGCATACTATCAAAATAAATGGAGCAACACTTGTCCTTTATTGAAATAGAAAACCTTTCTCGTCCAAACAAGAAACGGAAATAATGTTTCTGCTCATAGCAGGCACATAAAAGCAATTGTCTAATTCTAAAATAAGTCCAGAAGGCAAAGATAGTTCATAAACGCCTACAGCTAATGCAGCAACCTTTGCTCCATTCCCGACGCGCAAGTCTATCTCCCCTTTTCGCAATCTTCTACTTCTTTTCAAATCCTGCACATTACGACAAATGTGAGAACCACATCCGGTATCCAATACCCAGGATGATGAAATAGAGAGATTGACGTCTATAACATAAATACCTGGTGGTGGTGGAATCACTATTCCAAGCTTCTTATCCTCCAGATATTTAGGGCAGTTCCTCCTCCAGTGACCCGGCTGGCTGCAATAGTGACATTCACCTTTAGCCACACCTCCACTAGGCTTTAGGGCTTCCTTGAATTTCGCAACTTTCTTGCGTTTTCCTTTTGAAGTAGATGCAACTGACTTGCCGTTCTTCTTGTGTACCATCATTATGGCTTTGCCCTTGCCTTTATTGATGCTTTGCTCAGATGTCTTTAGCATGTTCAATAGGTCTGGCAAAGACTTGTTGATCTCATTCATATTATAGTTCATAATGAACTGATTATAACTGTCAGGCAACGATTGCAAGACGAGATCAGTCGCCAAGTCCTGGCCGAGTGGGAACCCCAGTCTCTCAAGGTTCTATATGTACCCGATCATTCGGAGTACATGAGGGCCTATTGGATTCTCCTCTGCAAGACTGCTTTTGAAAAACGCTTTAGACACTTCATAGAGCTCATGCCTTGCCTGTTCCTGAAACAATTGTTTCAAGTGTCTGATCATATCATAGGCTTCCATGCTCTCGTGTTGCTTCTGAAGCTCACTAGTCATGGTACAAAGCATGAGGCAAGTCACGTCATTAGAATCATCAATATGTTTCTGACGTGCCCTTACTTCCGCTAGCAGAGACTCATCTTGTGGTGGGTCTGGAATTGGAGTGTCCAAGACGTACAGCTTCTTTTCTTGCTTGAGGACAATCCTCAAGTTTCTGTACCAGTCAAGGAAATTTGTTCCAGACAATTTATCCTTCTCAAGGACAGATCGTAGGGATGAACTCGATGCGTTGTTGTTTGCCATTTGGAATTCTACAAAACGAGAAATATGCAGTTTAGTATTTTGAACAATTTAACAATGGCTAGATCATTAAATATAGCTCCCACTAATTTTCTCGGATTAATAGCCCTCACTATTAAAGCGGAAAATATCTTTATACTTTCTAGTGGGTCCAAGATCCCTTTTTCACTTCTTCTTGAGCTTGCTTTGGCAAGTCACCCAAGAATTGGTTATTTGGGTAGGAACCATTCCAATTGCATCCCATGCAACTCTTGGTCCAATTAGGTGAATAAATTCCTTTTATTCTTTATCCAATTGGATAACTCCTAATTTTCATGCCTCTAAGCTCATCAATCCAATTGACTCTTGCCTAGTTGCGTCCAACCTCTTGCTTTCAACATACACGCATTACTAGCTTGCGTCGTCCGCAACACATCATGAAAAATTAAAATCGCCTTGCTTTGGCAAGCCCGAATTTTAATAGGCCATGATCATGAAGAGTGTTTTGGCAAGAGAAGGCAAAACGCAATATTTAATTGAGGGATTTCTTTTAAGTTGTTTGGTTGATCTTATCAACATGGTCTACTTATTTGGATTGGGCCATCCACAATAAAAGACCAGCCTTGTTTATTATTAACTTGTTATCGTTTTGCTTGTAGCGTCATACACACAAAATAAATAACAAGGCATGAATAATAAACATCCACAAAATAAAAAAAAATGTGGCATGGATATGGCCCCTAGACTAATGATATTATCAAGCCAATGATAATATCTAATTGCCCTAAAGTGCCGAGCTCATCTCCATGTGCTCCACCATAGCTGCGCGTCTGGGGATGTCTTTTGGCTCCCTTGGTTCTCCAGTCTTCCTCTCCATACTCTTCGCCATCATCTAAATATTTCTAATTCTAGTCTAACATCTAGAATAAATAAATAACAAAAGCCTCACATGTCGAGGAGAAAAAGAGCGACTCGCAGGCCGTAAAACTTAATTAATTATTACATTAATTTGATCAGCTCGCAGGCCGTAAACCAAACCACAAAACAATAAACATCCACAATCCTAGGCCATATCCATCCACCATGCAATAAAGCACATAATACAGTTAAAACCAATTTTTAACGCGCTTGTTTAATTTTAATGAAATTGGGTAACTAGGGTTTCACAACGGTCCAAAGGGTCCAAGCCAACAAGTGGCCCGAACCCTAGGACCGCCGCACGCCTAGGGGGCCGCGGCCTTGCTTGGCGCCCAAGGGAGGGGCGGGCGGCTAGGGTTTCGGCCCTAGTCCCCTTCCTCCTTCCTTGTTGCCCAAGCAAGGTTGTTTCCATATGGATTTATTTCCATAATTTTGTTTCCATAATTGAAAACCCCTTTTCAGTCATGTGCCCATGAACCCTAATTTTTCAAGAACCCAATTATTCACATCCTATGTGATTAAACTCACCAATTCTAACATCCAATGTTAATTTGGGTCTTGTTTGATTGAATCAAATTCAATATTGCATCTACTATGCCAATTTTTCAGTTTTCGCGTAATAAACAATAATACGGTGTATGAACTGAAATCGTAAACACATAATATCATGTTATGCTCTACGACCTGTGGCTCCGATACCACTGTTGGGTTTTGACGTAGGTAACGCAGCGGAATAACAAAAATTAATCCTACTCAAAGCCCACCAAGGATCACAGGAAGAGACATCATAACATGATTAAGGACATAGAAGATGTGTACCTTTTAATTTGTGAGATCACACGAAGAATGATGTCCTCGTCTCTACGGTTGATCCACGTCTAGAGGTGAGATCTAGATTCTTCCTTCAATCAAGTGCTAGCTTGAACCTTGGAGGAAGAGGGATGAAGATCAAAGCAACAAATCACCAAGGCACAAAGGGAGGGGGCGACCCTCTCTTTGCCGTCGGGTAGAGGGGCGGACGGGAGGGCTAGGGTTTCGGCCCTAGCTCTTTTGTCTTGCTCTCTCTTTTTGCTCTCTCCCACTCTTTATGTGTTATGTCTAATAATAACTCATGTAGTGGGAAGGAAGCTAGAGCCTCCTTTATATACTCCAACAACTCCTTGTTGTTTCCATAAAAAGAGTTTTCTTGTTCTAGTAGGACTAGAACTATTCCCTTCCTTGCAAATTAGTCCTACTAAGTTTGCAAGGTGTTGCACAATGATTCTTCTATTAATTAATCCATATTAATTAATCCCAAATCTAGCTCTACTCTATTTGACGTGTGACCCCATAGGTTTCTATATAGTTGGTAGTAACTATTACTAACATGGAGCGGTGTCTAGCAACACATCCATGCCACCCAACCCATAGAAATAGTCAGTGATCCCGACAAACCTTTGTGCCCAATATGTCATATTGCATTATCCCTTTGTCTCCATATCCGGATTGGACACGAGACATAAATAGTCACACTCGTATATCCAATCCATAGTTCCTCGATCCTGGGAATATGCTTATACTTGCAGATAACATTAATATCTCTATATTAATTTATCTGAGTCTGGCCAGACATTCAATAAGCCTCATCCCTCGAGTGGCCGTGGATATTTACCCCCATTATGTGGGAGGGACAAATCCTATCTACATCACTACGATCTCTAAGCTTGCTTCCTATCACGCCCGATAGCCACCTTTATGATTACCCAGTTACGGTGTAACGTTTGATAACATCAAAGCACAATATTTCACAACTAGAGTATCTAGTGACTTCAAGTCCAAGGATTGCAATAATATTAGCACTACGAAAAGCGATTGTGACTTCACATAATCTAATGTATCCTTTTCGTCGTGGGTCAATCCAGTATGCCATTACTCCTAATGCATACCCATGTGTTAGACTTGATATCTCCATATCAATCTACCCACATACTAGTCTATATTTGATTGTCCTATTAATCAATATAATGGACTAGGGACATTTAAGATAAATAACACAATTTATCTAAGGACTTCATTATATTAAATATCGCCATAAATAATAAATGAATATTCTAGCCAAAACATTGTTCATACTAAATCTATGATTGCCTCTAGGGCATCTATTCCAACAGATACAACATGCATTCACAAAATGGTATGAATTACTTATACTCTAAGTCTCTTAAAAGTCCCCTCCTGAGCATTACTAACCAAACAAACACAATATATTTTCTTTAAACTTTACTTAGGTCCAACAAATAAACTACCTAATAGAGCATCAGTTCTAATACCGAACCAATTACTTAGTATACATCGGTGCCCATGATAATCATTAAGACAATGGTGGTGTACAATTAAGATAATTAACTGAAATGATAATAATATGAATTACAAACTTACAAACAAAAGATAAGCCTACAAATAGTTCTTTGTGATCAATTAAATAGAACATGAATCAACTTAATAGATGGTTCGGAGGAAGCTTTCTACCACAACCTTAACTATTTTCCTAGGTTATCAAAGATTTCAGGGGAGAATAAGACTACAGAAACTTACAGATTGATGGCAGCCTAGGCAAAACGAAGAGCTAGCACATTCTCTTCCTAGGGCATAGAACAAACATCAAATCTAAAGACTTGCAATAATCAATTGACATTCTCAACTAGTCTGCAAGAATAAACTAAATTTCAAGAACTGATGGCATCTTTCTGTAGAAGGTTTCATAAAGGAAAAATCAGTCCCATTGAATACAGTCAGTTCCTTATGAGTTGGATCTAACTTCATGTTCACTGAAATATGAAAAATTAACTGTTTGTAATTTTACCTGATTCCTCGGGTATCCTATTTTGATTTCATCCTCTAGCAAAGCCAGGCTGAGACTGAACATAAGCCTAAAAGGGGGCAGAGGGTAGCAGCTGCAATTACCCTTGCATATGCTGAACTAGGTAGAAAGATCACACATCTAATAGAAAAAATGGAACAGAAACATAAATCAACTAAAGATCAACAACATTAGCAAAAATTGTTGCTTTCACCCAAGGATAAGATGAGGCTGGAAGCGAGGCTTTGAGCGGAGCCATACATGGAGAAGGCCAAGGCAGAAGAATGGAAGCTACTACATCCTTGTGAGCGGCAACGGAAGCGTCGAGACATCGATGATAGAAAGAGGATGTGGATGACGGAACGGTGAAGGAACAATGATACCTGGATCGGTCGAAGTTTGTTTCAGGGTCGATAGATTTAAACCCATTCCACTTCACTGGATCGAATCCATGAGAATGATCGAATGGAGGAGAGAGGGGCCACAGCTCCAGGGAATTGAAGGGTTGAAATTATTTGCATTAGAGAACCCAGCCAACACTTTTGGCTTCGTGGGTTAGAAATTTTGTTTGTACGGGGAGAAAGTATTCATTAGAGCTATGCCTATTTGTCAAAAGCTGAATGGCAAGCCCCAACACGCAGGCATGCCACAGTGGTGAGACTAGCTCCAATGAATAGATTTTCTTGTATGACGGTGTTTTTGGTACTTAAGGCCACTAGCCACGGTTAATAATCGTGGGAAATTCAATTATGATTTCTCATTACCACGAGAATACAAATTACTGTGGTTTAAGAACTTTGCCACGTGTATTTTCTAATAATCGTGGTCGTGCAAAAAAAATTAATCACAGCTAATTATCGTGGTGAATAGCAGTATTTTCCACATCAGTTACCCGCGGCTAAATTTATGGCATTTTTCATCCGTCGCAAAAACCATTATTCCTAGTAGTGTCTAGAACTCTCATGTTATTTTGAAATCATGATTTTGGCTCTAAGTGCCTTAAATTTGGCCTCAAAGTTGGTTGTTTACTGTTGTTCATTTATGTCAAGTGCTGTAAATATTCTAAGTATTGAATTTGAGATGAACCTCTATTTTCAATTAAGCATAACTTCTCAGATACTTGATGAAAACTTTTTTTCTTCGTCTTTATAAAGTTGGTAGAAAATACTTCAAATCATCGTTCGTGTGTCATGTTCATATTTGTAACGGATTTCTCAAAAATCAAGCCTAAAACTGCCACTTTCAATTCGTTTAAAACTCTAGAATTTTCCTAAGTATTGAAACATGATTTCCACCAAAATTTGACCAATCATATCTTTTTGAATACTTAGAGTTTTTGGGAGTTCAAATATGTTTAAAAATGGTTGAACTATCATCTCCAATACCATGTTTTTAGATTTTAAGCCTCTCTCTCACTTGATCTGGAATTTTTTGTAGTGTTGACTAGTTGAGTTGATTTCATCCGATTTTATACTTTCAAATTTGACACTCGTAACGGCATTTTAAGCCTTAGCGTTCTTCAAACGTTGTTCGCATTGTTGATCTCCAAGAACACCCTGAGTTGACTAAAATGTGTAGGAATGGTAAAATAGTAATTTAACATAAAAGTTGTGTTAAGACAAAAATGATGTCTTCATTCTATCTGAATGTCCTTTAGGGATAATTAGAATCTCTTAATTAGGCTAATATGGGTTATAGTTTACCGATTCCACTACTAGAGTCTTTCTGTAATTTTACTAAACTTCAAAGTTATAGTCTTCAACCATATATGACTACTTGAGATTGTTAAAACGATGATTTCATGCTATTGAGCATAATTTAACTTATTTGAGGATTTCATGCTCAATCAGAGACTCAAAATGCATTTTGGACAAACTTCAGGGAACTTGAGTGTAAATAGTCAGAACTTGAGAGACAATATTAAGTAGAGAACACGAAGACTTAGTAAATCTTGAGACTAGCTAGTCAGACATAACTAAGGGGTTCAAGAATAGACATGGAGTGCACCGATAAGACTGATACTTCAAGGGAATTTTTTTAACTCTAGGTTAGATCGCTAGCAAGATACATGCATCATACCTCAATAACGAGGACATGTACTAATAAGTATTTATACACTTGTATGTGTAGAGGGTGTTGGGATAGATAAATATCGTCGCTGGTTAGGAGAACTGGGCGGGGTACGAAGTATTCATAAGAATGCTTAATTTTCTATTGAAGGATGACATGGTATATGTATGTGTCTATGGAATCCTTATACAAAGATGTTGTAGTATGTAACAATGGATCATATATATATATATGTGTGTGTGTGTGTGTGTGTGTGTATATATATATATACATACATGTGTACAAGGATATGATTCATTTTAGTCTTTAAATTACTTGTTTGATATATGAAACATAATTATTTTAGACCATTGTATGGTCACAACATTCTCTGGACATGTAGCAGCAACAGTGGCGGACACACATGGGAATCCGTCTACGGGCTTTTAGTTAGTACATTGCTAGTTCCCGACTGTAGGAAACTAATACTGCTCTCTGGAATGACGATCCAAACAATTTTCCAAAGTCTTTCTGGGCAGAAACTATTAATACTGTCAACTATATTTTGAAGAGGTGCTTGATCAGACCTATTTTGATGAAAACCCTTTATGAAGTGTTTAAAGGCAGAAAGCCAAATATTTCTTATTTTAAACCTTTTGGCTGCACTTGCTTTATTCATAACAATGGAAAAGATAATCTTGGAAAACTTGATGCTAGAAGTGATGAAGGCATTTTTCAGCGTGACTCTTTGACAAGCACCTATAGAGTTCTTAATAAAGATCCAAAGTTGTTGAGGAAAGTATTCATGTTATTAAAGCAATTATGGTTCCTTGAGTGAAGGTTTTGTAGATTTGAATTTGAACAAGCATGAGTCAGATAATGAAGCTGATACAAAGATTGGTAGTAAGACTAACTTGCAGGAACACAGAAAGAATTTTTAAAGCCTTGAAAGTTGTTCTCAAAGTCTTGAAACAGGATTTGAAAGAACACTGAGTGGATCACCCACTTCATCAACTTCTCAAGGCCCTAAAAAAGCTTCCTGGGAAACCAGAACCTTGGACTCAAAGGAAAAAGTTCATATATTCATCATCCCATCCACCGGAAAACATTGTTTCTGATCCATCTACTGATACACAGCTAGATCTCAATTAACGAACTTGTGTGCTTTTGATTCATTTTTTTCTCTTGTAGAACCAAAAAATGTTAAGGAGGCATTACAAGAAGCAGACTGGATTATTGTTATGCAAAGTGAGTTAACTGAGTTTGAGAGGAAAAAGTGTGGGATTTGGTTCCTGCTCCCAAGAACCAGTCACTAATTGGAACCAGTTGGGTATTCAGAAACAAGGTGGATGAAAAATGGCAAGGTAATTTGAAACAAAGCCAGACTTGTGGCTCAAGACTACAACCAAGAAGACGGTATTGATTATGACGAGACATTTTATCATGTAGCCAGGTTAGAAGCTATTAGAATGTTACTTGCATTTTCTTCATACAAGAGTATTAAAAATTTTCAAATAGATGTGAAATGTGGTTTCCTAAATTAATACTTGCAAGAAGAATGTTATGTTGCTCAACCTCCTCCTTTTGAAAGTTATACACCCTCTTGATCCTTTAGCATCCTCTTGATCACCTTCCTCTCCCTCTTTTCTTTCTTGTCTGCCACTGCTAGTTCTTGCACATTCCCTTTCTCTTTTGCAACCTTCTCCTGTTCTGCAGCCATTGTAGGGTTTTGATTGCAGGTAACGTAGTGGAATAACAAAATTTAATCATGCTCAAATCCCTCCACGGATCGTAGGCAATCATTCATATTGATGGGAAGTAGAAAAATGTGTACCTTAGTTTGTGTGATTACTACGAAGGATTGTTTCTTCGTCTCAATGGTATCCACACTTTTGGAGTGGAGATGGAATCCTTCTCCACGTGTAGTGCTAGAAACGAAAGAAGGAGTCCAAGATCACGGAAAACAGAGCACCAAGAGGAGCCGCGCGTCACAAGGTGTGGCCAACGACACCAAGGGGGCGGATGGGTAGGGGCCAAACTCCATCTTTGTTTCTCTCCTTGCTTTATTATGTTCTCACAATAATGACTCTCTTGAGAAAATAACAAGCTGGGTTGTCGTTATATAGTTAATAACTCATTGTTAGCTACATATTTTCCATAATACTAATCATGCCCATACACGGATTAGTACACCTTGCAAATTAGTCCTACTAACTTTGCAAGTGGTTGCGTTATGATCCTTTTAATTGATTAGTCCAACTAATAATACCTAAATCCAGTTTAATCCATTCGGTGTGTGACCCTGTAGGTTTTTACATAGTTGGCAATAATTATTACAAACATAGAGTGGTGTCTATCAACACATCTATGCCACCCCAGTAATAGAAAAGTCAGTGATCCGAAAAAACCATGTGCCCAATGTTACCGCGTTGTATCTATCCCTTTATCTCTATTTCTGGATTGGACACAAGACATAATTCTCATATCCAATTCCTAGTTTCTCGATCCTGGGAATAGGCTTATCTATATAGATAACATGAATATTAACATATTGATTTATCTGAGTCTGGCCAGATATTCCATAAGCACTACCCCTCGAGTGGCCACATATATTTTCTCCCTTTACGGGGGAGGGAAAAATCCTCTCTACATCACTACCGTCTCTAAGATTGCTTCATATCATACCCGATGAATATCTTTATAGCTACCCACTTACGGTGTAACGTTTGATAATATCAAAACATGATATTTCACAACTAGAGTATCTACTGACTTCAAGTCTAAGGATTACAACACCATTATCACTACGAGAAGCACTTGTGATGTTAACATAACTTAATGTATCCTTCTTGTGGTGGTTCAATCCAGTATGCCATTACTCCTAATGCATACCCATGTGTTAGACTTGATATCTCCATATCAATCTACCCACATACTAGTCTATAGTGATCGTCCTGTTAATCAATATAATGGACTGGGGATATTTAAGATAAGCAACACACTGTAGTCTAAGGACTTCATTATATTAAGTATATCCATAAATAATAAATGAATATTCTAGCAAAGTAATGTTCATACTAAATATGGATTGCCTCTTGGTCATCTACTCCAACAGTCTCCTACTTGCACTAGAGCCAATATGTTACATCTCGTATGCCTATAGATCTATTGTGCCCTTCATGCTTGCGCTGAACAAGCAGATTTTTCAGTGGATCTAAAAGATTCTTGTCCGTTGGAATCTTTCATATCTTCACATCTCCTCTGTCAATGATTTATCGAATGAGATGGAATCTCCTAAGTACGTTTTTGGATTTCTGGTGTGACTTGGGTTCCTTGGATTGTGCGATCGCCCCAGTGTTGTCATAGTACAACGCAATGAGATCCACAATGCTAAGACCCACACCAAGCTTAGTGATGAACTTCCTAATCCAAACAGTTTCCTTTATGGCGCCAGCCGCATCAATGTACTCAGCTTCAGTTGTAGAATCAGCAACTGTTACTTGCTTGGAACACATAGCCCGACTGCGATCTGTAGTCGTCCTTGTCGGTTTGGAAGCTCTCGTCAGTGTAACCAATTACACGGAGTTCTTCCCCACCTCCAAATATCAATAAAGCATCCTTAGTTCTTCTCAAGTACTTAAGGATGTTCTTGACAGTAATCCAGTGACTCTCACCCGGATTTGACTGGTATCTTCTTGCCATAGTCAAAGTGTATGACACATCTGGTCTAGTAAACAACATGGCGTACATGATAGATCCTATAGCTGACGCATGTGGGGTCTTATTGGAAGGACAATCAGCCTTCAAAAAGGTGAATCCATGCGACATGGGCAAGAATCCTTTCTTCGATTCTTGCATGTTGAACCGCCTTAACACCTTGTCTATATATGTATTTTGGCTTAGGTCGAGCAGCTTCCTAGATCTATCCCTATAGATCTTGATACCAAGTATATAAGTTGCATCTCCTAAGTTCTTCATTGCGAAATACTTCCCTAGCCAATCTTTAACAGATTGCAAGGTAGGAATGTCGTTTCCAATGAGCAGTATGCCATCCACATACAAGACCAGAAACACAAAAAAACTCTCACTGACCTTCTTGTTGACACAAGGCTCATCTTCGTTCAAAATGAAGCCAAACTCTCTGGATGCATCATCAAAACGTCAATTCCAACTCCTAGAAGCTTGCTTCAATCCATAAATGGATTGTTGCAACTTACAGACTTTGTTAGCATGCTCCGGATCCTCAAAACCCGCTGGCCATGTCATGTACACATCCTCAAGGAGGTTTACAGAAACACGACTTTGACATTCATCTGCCAAATCTCATAGTCGCGATAAGCAGCAATAGAAAGTAAGATACAAATGGATTTGGTCATTGAGACTGGGAAAAGGTTTCATCATAGTGAACGCCATGAATATGTATGAAGCCTTTTGCCACTAATCGGCCCTTGTAAGCAAATAAATTGCCATCCATGTCAGTCTTCTTCTTGAAGACCCACTAGCACCCTATGGGCCGAACCCCATTGGGTGGTTCCACTAAAGTCCATACTTGGTTGGAGAACATGGATTCCATTTCGGATCTCATGGCTTCAAGCCACTTCTTAGAGTCTAACCATTTCATGGCATCTCTATTGATAGTAGGCTCATCATCTATGAGTAGTACGTCACCGGACTCAGTCATGAGAAGTCTATACCTCTCTAGCTCCTGACGTACCCTACTGACCTATAGAGTTCTTGTGTTACTTGAACAGGTTGCTCCACAACAACTTGTGGTTCCTTTTAATGTTCCATTGTAGGATCAGTGTTTTGTGGTTCTTGAACTTCTTTAAGCTCAATAGTCCTCCCCCTGGCTTCTTTAGAGACAAGTTCTCTTTCTAGAAGCAAACCGGTCCGAGCAACAAACACTTTGTTCTCGATTGTTTTGCAGAAATAATATCCTTTCATTTCCTTAGGATATCCCACAAACGTACACTTATCCAGACTTGGGTCCGAGCTTGTCTGATTGTAAAATGCTTTACATAGACATCGCAACCCCAAACCTTCATAAACGACACTAAGGGACACCTACCTGTCCATATCTCATATGGTTTCTTCATAATCGATTTTGATGGAACACGGTTAATGGTAAAGGCTGCAGTCAATAGAGAATGTCCCCAAAAAGATATCAAAAGATCTGCTTGACACATCATAGACCACACCATATCCAACAGGGTGCGATTCTTCATATCGGACACGCCATTCCACAGTGGCGTTCTGGGTGGAGTGAGTTGGGACAAGATCCCACACTCTCTAAGATAGTCGTCAAACTCTTGACTCGAGTATTCTCCTCCACGATCCGATCGTAGACCCTTAATATCCTTGCCAAGTTACTTCACTACTTCATTCTTGAATTATTTTAACATTTCAAAGGATTCAGATTTGGCCTTCATAAGGTACACAAATCAAATCTACTAAATTCATCAGTAAATGTAATGAAATAATGATAACCACATCAAGCAGGCAAGGGAAACGCCCCACACACATCAGTATGTATGAGTGCCAATAACTCACTATTCCTTTCACCTTTCTTATTGAAAATGGACTTTTTCATTTTCCTAATAAACAAGATTCACATGTCTCATATGATTCATAATCAAATGAGTCTAAAAATCCATCCTTATGGATTCTAGAAATGCGCTTCTCGTTTACATGGCCTAAATGACAGTGCCACAGATAAGTACGATTTAAATCATTAGTTTCAATCCTCTTGGTATTTATCTTATAGACGAAATTGTTTAGGTCAAGTATATATAATCCATTAGACAAAAGCGCACTACAATAGTGCATACTATCAAAATAAATGGATTAAAATTTGTCCTTTATTGAAATAGTAAAAACTTTCTCGTCCAAACAAGAAATAGAAATAACGTTTCTGCTCATAGCAGGCACATAATAACAATTTTCTAACACTAAAATAAGTCCTGAAGGTAAAGATAGCTCAAAAACGCATACGGATAATTGATAGCACCTTTTAGGAGCTATATATTACAATCATTTGCCACATTATCATGAGATATTTGAGCTTAATTGTTGGAAATATGTTCCATTTTATCACTTTATGATTTATATGACCTTTATTGTTAGTCCGACGTTTCAATGCATATTTCGTTGTTATTTGTCAAATATAATTGCTTAGTATGTTTGTTCATGTTGTAGTTGAAGGAACGGATGCTAATCGGTTAATAGGAGGCATGGAACGAACTTCGAAAACAATGGAAGCACAAGTGGAACGAAGAGAAGCCAAGTTGGAGGAGCTAGAATGACATGTCTTTACTAATCTAAAGATATATGAAGTTCTACAATTAATTTTGGAGTGATACCGGTGCCAAACGAAAGTAAACTCAAATAGATTTCCAACAATAGGTCATGGAGCTTAATCAGAGTCCGGGTGAGAGAGTAATGGCCCGCGCAAGATCAGCTTACAATTCTATCCGGGAATTACACACTGGAGGGGATGAAATGCAATTTCGGCTAAAGTACATTAAAAACTCGCCCCCAGCTGGTAAAAACGGGAGAGAATACCTAGAAGGGTTATTCACGCATACAGAGGAAGAGAGAGACGCAAGGGAGCTGAGGAGATCGATTGGGATCATCACCGAAGATTTCACCGTTTGATTTATTTCTCTTCTCTTTTCATCAATTTTATGGAGAAACTTGTTTGTTTTGTTACGATTTCAAGCAGTAGCTAGACGTTTAGCTAGGCTTATCTAGAGAGCCTAGGGTTTATGTAGACGTTATGCTTTCTGGATTTTAGACTTGTCTCATGCTCTTGGATTTTGATCTATTGGATGAAGTTTGATTTTATGAACTTGTTAATGAGTGTAGTCTATTGACACGACTATGTTAGGAATTGATATTCATAGGAATTAGGTGTTCTTCCTAGATTGTAATCTTGCTTACTGTTTGTCTTTGTTTTAGTTATGTTCATTTGCTATGCTTAATCCTTGGCAAGAATGGAGTAATTAACCAGACTCGTTAATTAGATAGCGAGTGCATAAGAGCGACTTAGACCTAGTTCTGATGAGATATGAACAACAATCGTTATCACGGAGACAGAGAAGAGAAGTGTGTAAAATTGGCCTTAGTGGGTAGATTTGGTAGGAGATAGTGAGGTGTTCCTGTGGTGGTGGTCTGAGAGGACATCATTTCGTGCACTGTCGTTAGCCTACTAGAACAGACCGGTAGATGTAGGTGGACCGACAGGAAACCAAGTAAAACGTAACGTAGAACGACATGAGACTGAGAGGAGATTCTCAATACTATTATTCGGCTTAACAAGAATAGGATTAACTGTTACTTTGCTACTCCGGAAATCGTCTACAGACCTAGGTGATCTAGAGATTGCCTAGTTTCTCCATACTGTTTTCATTAAATAAAAATACAAAAATAGTAGTTTAGTTTGTATTTCATTCTAGTCACTTGTGTGAGGGTGAAGAATGTTTAAATCACAATCTTTTCCTCCCAGTTACAGTATGCTAAACTAATCGCTTAATTAAATAATCTCAAGCTTGTCCTCGTGGGATCGATAACTCGGGGTTTAAATGCCACCCCTATATTACTTGACCGTGCACTTGCGCATACACGTAAGAAAGCGTGTCAAGTTTTTGGCACCGTTACCGGGGACAGCTGTAGATTATTTAGTTAGGAGTTAGTTTAGAGTACTTTTCCATTAGTTTGTTTTATTTTTTTCTATCTCTGTGCTTCACGGGTATCTTGTGAGTTTGTTTTCACAGGAAAACAGGAAGCAGGAGACGTAATGAGCATGTGGAGCGACAAGGATTATGAAGGGATATCTGATTACCCCTGCTACTGTGCTAGATGCAGAGTTTGGCAAACAGATGACTCATGCTCGATGATATGGTGCTATAAATGCAAGAAGGAGCACAAGTATGAAGACGCATGCATATTCGATCCACCACACCAGATGACTCATCAGCGAGCATGGCAGACTTGCACAATAATATGGGGGAGATCCAATCGCGCATCACAAGGATGTCCCTTGTTACATATGAGCCATAAGAGGAGGCTGTGCCACATTCCATTCAAACCCTAATCGAGCCTCTATGATCACCATCACAAGACAATTCAGACATTCCTCATTGGCTACCAGCTGTCCAAAAGTTGCAAAGGACACTGATAGCTAGGATGGAGCAAGAACGAGAATCCGCATCTCAAGCTACAGTTGTGGAAGAAGAGGTACATGAGCCGAGCGAAGAATACAGTTTCCAGGAACCATTAGTGGACTCTGCCATTTATGATGACTCAGACTCTGATTCAGACTGGGGTGGACTTGTGTGTCCAACATATGAGGAGGTGATGCTTTGCGCAAGGGAACCTCCAATTATCTCACAGCCTTGGCATGAGTGGGATGACACCGACATTGGGAGCTTGTGGTGTGCTGATGATGAAGCTGGCGAAGAAATAGTGGCCATTACAATTGAGGTTAAAGCCCCTACTCAGATTCTTAAAGACTTTTCCATATCTCATATAAATCAAGTCTGCAATGATTTGAAAAGACTTGTGTGTGGAGAGTCATTTGGGGAAGAACCTGATGGGAAAATTCCAATTTCTTGTTCTATTGGCTATCCTATTGACGATCTATATGACATAGTCAAGGAGTTGAAAATCGTCAAGTTTGGGGGTGTAGATGAGATTCATGTGTATAATGAAGACAATTTAGCACCGAAGGGGTATTACTGGAATGATTTCATGGCTAGAGATTCATTTGAGCCCACTAGTACTTCGTGGAAGCTCATTAAGAAGAAAAAGTGTAAGATGAAAGGGGTCAGATTCTACAATTTTCCACCATCTTTGAAGCACATGGGTGAACTTGAGAAGAAAGTCATTGAGAAAATATGGTGGAAGAATATGAAGTGGAGAGTTAAAGCAACACCCACGATCCTTGACGGTTGAGATAACCGGGGCGGGCTGTCGACCTTAAATTACAAGCGCTTCTTGGGAGGCAACCCAATGTAGAGTAGGATATTAGCCATTTTGTTTAGTTTTTGTATTTAGTTCTCCATACTTGATCGTGAGGGGTGAGAGAGAGTGGTTTTAATATTTCCTATGAGTGTGCATGACACAGGTACTAAAGACTACTCCGGATTCCCCTTCTTGATGTGTGTGCATGACTTTGCACGCAAAACGAGAAACAACTGGCTAACGGAAGAATTATGCTTGATAGAGGAGCTAATCCGGGTTGAGAAGTAGCATATTGTTCGTGAGGATCATGGGAGCGAGTTGTTACACCGGGTTTGCACGCATCGGAATCCGGAGTCGGGATAGAGTTCAAGAGCTTTTGGAGGCGAGATTCTTACACATGAGAGAGGATTTGAGAAGATACGGATAATCCCCCGAAATTTTGGAATTTTCAACCCAAAAATGGATTCCACATTGAATATGGAGTTCATCGGCGCAAGAATCGCGCGAAACGGATGCTGGATGAAGAAGTTATAGCAAAAACAAGTTGGAGAGTTCCAGTGATTTCGGCCACCATTTTGGGACGAAATGCAGGCCGCAATCCCCTTATTTCGGCCCGAACATAAAAGAGAATTCTGCTCCAAAAATCCCTAGCCATTTTGGCCACCATTTTGGGCCGAAATGGAGGCCCAATCCACTTATTTCGGCCACCATTTCGGGCCGAAATGGGTCAGGCTGCCCACTTTTGGGGGGTAATTTTGACATTTTGGGGTGTGTTTATGAGCCAAAAACCGGATTTTTGATCTTCCCCACCCCCAATTCGGATCAAAATCTCCTTTTCTTCATCCCCTTCCTCTCAAACCTCAAGAACACCCACACACCCGAAACGAAAATCTCATCCAAATCACGAAAATTTTGTTGGGTTTTGCGCCTTGCAAACCCAACTACAACATTAACTCTTGAGTTTTTGAGAGATAGTGAGCGGGTTGAGTGTGGGGAAATTCGAAGAGGAATAACTCCAAGAACGAGAATTGTACAATTAGTCGGTTTGGAGGGTGATTTGGCCAAAGCTCCAAGAGGGACTTGCAACGGGAACACCAAGGAGCACAACAAGGTAGTCTTGCTTCGACTTGCCCGATTTTTCGAAAAATTGGTCGACCAACCGGTCCATTCTCTACCAATTTTCGCGAAATTGATCCCGTAAGAACAGTACTCCGGGACCGTAGGTACGTTTTCTTTCTCTCGCTTTATAATTCTTGTCTAGTCACTCTAGGCGAAGTGCCCTGCAACACTTGCCATTTCGCTATTAATTCCTTAGACGTTGAGATCATGTCCTTTTGGGGGACACTCTAAATTGAGGACAATCATTATCTCAAGTGTGGGGGTGGGGGTTTACATATATCTTTGCTTGCCTAAACTTGCATAGCCTCGTTACATGTAGATTAGTGAGTCAGTTTGCACGTAGGAGTCAAAGTTAGGATTGCATGTGCACGTTTAATTATTGCATTGTAAATATTGTTCATACTTTTAACTATTGAGTCCACCTACCCATATGTGTTGTTAATCGAGTTGGCCCAAGCATATAGTGTTCGAAAAACTCAATTAAAAACAAAGAAAAATCCTAAAAGTTAAAAAAATTGTAATTTTTGTGAAAGGGCAATTGAAGAGAGTGAATGTGGGAAGGGCTCATTGATAAAAATTCATTAGGAGTAGGAAAATCTGAGGTGAGGTAGGCACGAGAATCTGGAGTAGAAAGGCTATAGGGCCAATGCACTTGAGAATTGTGAGTAGCTGCCTCTCAGACGAGTTATCCTACTAGTGCTACACCGTCGTCACTTAGGTAGTCGTCAACCCTCCTCGTAGTGGCAACGGAACAGCCGTGCGAGTGATTTTTATGGGGACCTCACGTCCCGTCTCCATCGCCTAGGTCCACTAGTTACCCCAATTTGATCCATCTACCCCTTTTATTCACAGCCTCTAGCCTAGGAATATGTTGTGTTTATCACTTGATGCTTTATATGCGCTTTATTGTTAGTCCAGCCGTTTCTATGCATATTTCTTTGTGATTTGTCAAATATAATCACTTGGTATGTTTTTCATGTTTTCTTTGCAGGAACGGATGCTAATCTTTTGATAGGAGGCATGGAACGAACTTCGGAAACAACGGAAGCACAAGTGGAACGAAGAGAAGCCAAGTTGGAGAAGCTAGAATGACCAGTCTTCACCAATCTGAAGATATCTGAAGTTCTACAATGAATTTAGGAGTGAAACGGTTCCAAGAAAGTACACTCAAATAGATTTCCAACAATAGGTCACGGAGCTTAATCAGAGTCCGGGTGAGAGAGCAATGGCTCGCGCAAGATCAGCTTACAATTCTGTCAAGGAATTACAAACTGGAGGGGCCAAAATGCAATTTCGACTAAAGTACATTAAAAACTCGTCCCCAACTAGTAAAAACGAGAGAGAAGACCTAGAGCGGGTTATTCACGCATACGTAGGAAGAGAGAGACGCAAGGGAGCTGAGGAGATCGATTGGGATCATCCCCAAACCGGAGATTTAACTGTTTGGTTTCTTTCTCTTCTCTTTTCATCAATTTTATGGAGAAACTTGTTTGTTTTACTACGATTTCAAGCAGTAGCTAGACGTTTAGCTAGGCTTTTCTAGAGAGCCTAGGGTTTATGTAGACGTTATGTTTTTCGGATTTCAGACTTGTCTCATGCTTTTGGATTTTGATCTATTGGATGAACTTTGATTTCATGAACTTGTTAATGGGTGTAGTCTACTGACACGAATATGTTAGGAATTGATATTCATCGGAATTATGTGTTCTTCCTAGATTGCAATCTTGCTTAATGTTAGTCTTTGTTTTAGAGATTGTTCATATGCTATGCTTAATCCATGGCAAGAATGGAGTAATTAACCGGACTTGTTAATTAGCTAGCAAGCGCATGAGAGCGACTTAGACCTAGTTGTGATGAGATATAAACAACAATCCTTAATCACGGAGACTGAGAAGAGAAGTGTTTATGATTGGCCTTAGTGGGTAGATTCGGTAGGAGATAGTGAAGTGTTCGTGTGGTGGTCATCTGAGAGGACATCTTTCCGTGCACTGTCGTTAGCCTACTAGAACGGACCGGTAGATGTAGGTGGACCGACAGGACACCAAGTAAACCGTAACGTAGAACGACATGAGGACGAGAAGAGATTGTCAGTACTATTACCCGGATTAACTAGAATAGGATTAACGTGTTACTTTGCTACTCCGGAAATCGTCTACAGCCCTAGGTGATCTAGAGATTGTCTAGTTTCTCCATACTGTTTTCATTAAATAAAAATACAAAAATAGTAGTTTAGTTTGTTTATTTCATTCTAGTCACTTGTTTGAGGGTGAAAAATGTTTAAATCACAATATCTTCCTCCTAGTTACAGTATGCTAAACTAATCGCTTAGTTAAATAATCTCAAGGTTGTCCTAGTGGGATCGATAACTCGGGGTTGGAATACAACCCCTATATTATTTGACCGTGCACTTGCGCATACACGTAAGAAAGCCTGTCACTAATGCAGCAACTCTTGCTCCATTTCCCACGCGCACGTCTATCTCCCCTTTAGCCAGTCGTCTACCTTTCTTAAGATCCTGCACATTTCGGCAAATGTGAGATCCACATCCAGTATCCAATACCCAAGATGAAGAGATAGACAAATTGAAATCTATAAAAAAAATTACCTGGTGGTGGTGGAATCCCTATTCCAAGCCTTTTATCCTCCAGATACTTTGGGCAGTTCGTCTTCTAGTGGCCTGTCTGACTACAATAGTAACATGCTCCCTTAGAGACGCCACCAGCAGGCTTTAAGGCAGCTTCCTTGGATTTTGCAACTTTCTTTCTCTTTCCTTTGGAGGTAGAGGCAACTCGCTTTCCCTTTCATTTATTGACCATCATTATGGCCTTGCCTTTTCCCTATTTAATTCTCTGTTCAGCGGTCCTCATTATATTGATTATGTCCGGTAGATGTTTGTTGATCTCATTCATGTTATAGTTCATGATGAAATGAGAATATCTATCTGGAAACGATTGCAGGATGAGATCAGTAGCCAACTCTTGACTGAACGGGAAGCCTAACCTCTCAATATTCTCCATGTATCTGATCAGACTTAGCACATGAGGCCCGACTTGGTTCCCCTATGACAGACTGAACTTGAACAATGCTTTGGATACTACATAGCGCTCATGTCTCGCATGCCCTTGGAAGAGCTGCTTCAAATGTATGATCATATCGTACGCCTCCATGCTCTCATGTTTCTTATGAAGCTCAACATAGAGACGCTATGTAGTACTCTTCGGTGTGGGACGTAAGGCCAAATCGAGAGAGAACGATCCACGAGTCTGCGTAGTTTCGCCAATCTGACTCATGGATCGGGCTCACATTACGTAGGGTTTTGTTAGATCAAAAGGGGACAATTTGTGAAATCAGAAAGGATGCTACTGAACCGAGGGAGACAAAAAACATAAATAGTTTGAAAATTCAGAAACAATATAGTATAATACCTAGTTGTACCCGGAATGAATAATTTGTCACAGTTTGTCACAAATACCATTTGCAATTGGCGATGTAATTGAGTCACTTTGACCCGGTATTTTGGATAACAAGACGATGTATTTTTTTGTAATTTATGCATGGTGTTGTAGATAAACATTATCTGCAACACCATGCAAAAGTGGTCAGAAAATTGCATCGTTTTATTATCTAAATCACATGGTCAATGTGATACAGTTAATAGTGATATGAATAGTAACAGGAAGAAAAGGAGGGAACGGAAGAAGTATTACTTACTTACTGTTTATAAAGGTACAACTGAACCATTTGTTTATCTCTAAATTTTTTATGTATTTGTTGTGTTAAACTTTATTTTACAATATAACCTTCGTACAAAGTTTTATCAATAAGGTATACAAGGGAAATGGTGCTAGCTCAGTGGATCAATTTATAATTGCATCATATGCAACTCTTTGTTCAATTAGGTGAATAACCCCTTATTCATTATATATGCCATAGATAACACATAGTTGCATTGCCTTAAGTTTATCAATCTTGTTGAAACAACCTAATTGCGTCCAACCTCTTACTTCAACAATCACACATTACGTGCTTGTGTCGCCTCATCACACCATGATGAATTAAATCGCCTTGCTTTGCAAACCCGAATTGAATAGTCCTTGATCATGATGGGTAATTATGTAAGAGAAAGCAAAACGCAATATTTATCGTGTGAGTAATTTTCAATTCATTATTAGTTTTTTTGTTGATTCCATCAACATGATATACTTATTTGGATTGGGCAATCCCAAATAAAAGATCAACCATGTTTATTATTATATTTTTACGTATTGCATGCATCAACCATACACCAAAATAAATAACAATATAATAAATAAATAAATAAATAAGGGAGACTATTACAATAGAACCGGTAGAGACTCAGTGGTCAATAGGGATTAAAGTCTACAGCATGACAAAATTAGGTCAAAGTATTTATGTGGGACAAACCAACCAAGACGCTAGAGAATCCGAGTAACTTGAAGCTAATCAGTTTTATAAGGACACTGAGGCAAACTATATGAGGTTATTATTATCACCCAACTGGGTATTATCATCGGTCTAGAATTGACAAAGAAAATGGGTTGTAAGGAGAGAGAACGAACATGGACTCTGGATGGAATACAGGATAAATAAATAAATAAATAAATAAATAAAAAATAAAAATAAACGTGGTATGGATATGGCCCCTAAGACTAAGATATTACCAAGACAATGAGAATATCTATAAGCCCTAAAGTGACAAGCTCTTCTCCATGTGCCTCCATCTTTAGTTCATGCGTCCTAGGCTTGTGAGTCCACCAAGTCTTGTGGTTTCTTCAGTCTTTGATCTGCTTCTCCATTTCTTGGCTATCATCTAACTATCTAATACTAGCTAGCATCTATACTTAATAGAGAGACCTCGCAGGCGAGGGAGAAGACGACACGCAGGCCCTAAATTAATTAATTACATTAATTACGATAAACCGAAACCAAATCACAAACCACAAAATAAACATATACAACCTAGGACATATCTATCCACCATGCAATAAAGCACATAATATAGTTCAAATTCAATTTTAACGCGCTTGGTCAATATTAGTTTAATTTTGGATTTTCTAGGGTCAAAACGGTCCAAGGGGCCCACCAAAGTATTTGGTCGAACCCATAGGAGTGCCTAAGGCAGGACGAACCGGTCGGCGCTAGCCCAAGCGGTCCAACCGGCGGCTAGGCCGTGGCCCAATCTTGGCACGCAAGGAAGGGGTCGGACGACCCTGGGGTCAAACCCTAGGGTTGTTTCCAAAACTCCTTCCTCCTTTCCTTGTGTACTTAATTTTAATTGATGAGAAAAATTATTTTTTTCCCAATTGTGCCCAAACCCTAGCTTTTCAAAACCCAAAAACTCACATCATATGTGAACAAAATTTGCAGAATTTTATACGATATGTAAAATTGGCATGATCTCTATTGAATCACATTCAATTTGCATAATTATGCTTAACTTCAGTTTTCGCGAAAAGTGACTATTACAGTTTAAAATCTGATAAAAGTAACACATTATATCATGTTATGAGCTACTACCTGTGGCTCTGATACCACTGTAGGGTTTTGATGCAGGTAACACAGTGAAATAAAAAAATTAATCATGCTCAAACCCCTCCACGGATCGCAGGAAAGCATTCACAACATGATGAAAGTAGAAAACTGTGTACCTTAGTTTGTGTGATCACTACGAAGAATTGTATCTTCGTCTCTAAGGTATCCACACCTTTGGATTGCAACTGGAATCCTTCTCCGCGTGTATTTCTAGAAACGAAATAAGGAGGTAAAGATCATGCATAAAGGAGCACGAAGAGGAGCCGCGCGCCGCAAGGTGTGGTCGGCGGCATCAAGGGGGCAGACGGGTAGGGCCGAACTCCTTCCTTGTCTCTCTACTTACTTTGTTATGTTCTCTCAATATTGACTCTCTTGAGAAAATACCAAGCTAGGTTTCCTTTATATAGTTAATATTAAATACATATTTTCCCAATACTAATCTTGTCCATACACGGATTATTCCACCTTGCAAATTAGTCATACTAACTTTTCATGTGGTTCAGTTATGATATTCTAAATTAATTAGTCCAATTAATTAATATGTAAATCCATTTAGTCCATTCGGTGTGTGACCCTATAAGTTTTTACTAAGTTCGCAGTAACTATTACAAACATACAGCGATGTTTAGACACCCAACTAATAGAAAAATAAGTGATCCGAAAAACCATATGCCCAATGTTACTGCGTCTTATCTATCCCTTTTTCTCTATATCCGTATTGAAGGCGAGACATAATTGTCAGACTCGTATATCCAATCCATAGTTTCTCGATCCTGGGAATAGGCTTATTTATACAGATAACATCAATATCTCCATACTGATTTATCTAAGTCTGGCCAGACATTCCATAAGCACTATCCTTCGAGTGGCCATGGATATTTTCTCCCTTTATGTTGGAGGGACAATTCATCTCTACATAAATACCATCTCTAAGCTTGTTTCCTATCATGTCCGATGACTATCTTTATAGTTATCCAGTTATGGCGTAATGTTTGATAATATCAAAGCATGATATTTCACAACTAGGTTATCTAGTGACTTCAAATCTAAGGATTACAACACCATTAGCACTACGAGAAGCACTAGTGACTTTAACAAAACTTCATGTAGCCTTCTCGTTGTGGATCAATCCAGTATGCCATTACTCCTAATGCATACTCATGTGTTAGACTTGATATCTCCATATCAATCTACCCACATACTAGTCTATAGTAATCGTCCTGTTAATCAATATAATGGACTAGTGATATTTAATATAAACAACACATTATAATCTAAGGAATTCATTGTATTAAATATCTCCATAAATAATAAATGAATATTCTAGCCAAATAATATTCATACTATATATAGATTGTCTGTAGGGAATCTAATTCAACAACCATCACTTTTTCACCTTCTTCATCAGCCTGCTCAAACAAATCTTCACAAACAACAATCTCTGGACTTACTTTCTTTTTCTGCTTCTTTTGCTTCAAAACATCTCCCATAAGCACCCCTGAGTCAATGTTGTCTTCTTTCCCTGTTCCCTTGTCTTCAACATCCTCTTTTGTAGAATACGAATCAAAGAGTTCCCTAGTAGAATCCGAATTCTTTGAATCCTTTTGAACTTGTGAAGTCTCTTCTTGCACATACACCAAGTTCAAACTATTGATAATTTTAGAGACCTTATCATTCAAGGAGGAAACCATGTACTTCATGTTCCTGAATTCAGTACACAACTGAAATTGAACCTGCTTCAGCTTTTCCAGCTCATTCTCAGTAACATCTAACTTCTCAAGCACTTGAGACTGGTTTGGAGAGGTAGAAGGTAAGGCTAAAGGAATGGTTAAGTCTTTTGGATTAGAGAATTAATTGGATTTAAGCTCACTCTCAGAAAGGTCTGGATAGAAATTCCACCCTCCCTTAGAAGTCTGCGCAATTCCAATCCTTTGAAAAGAGGATTCATTGATCATTCCAAAACTAGCAGGAATATTATCTTCTTTATCAACAGGAATGTCAAAGTGTTTGAAGTAAAGAAGTAGGATATTGGCATAGGTCAAGGCATGGTTTCTGTTCTTGGTACTACAATATAGCATGTCCTTCATCATAATTCTAGCCAATCCAATCTCAGAATCATACATAATCAGATACATCAAGTACATAACCCAATCAGTGAGCAATTACTTTGAATTCTCCCTAGGCACCGCATACCTCATCAAGATAGTGAAAGAATTTTTGCTTCAACAGTTAAAAGAAATGTATTTACTGGGTCTTACTGATATCTATTTACTGGTATAACATTCACTTTCCCCTTTGATGTGTGTCAGGTTTTCGTTCTTTACGCAACACAAGTACATGTTAAACATTTTCAAAATTCTCTATATATATATATATATATATATATATAATATAAAACAGAACGGTGTGGGTCCCATGTATATTTTCAAAACACATTTTCAAAGAGACATTTTGAATAGACATTTTAAACCGTTAGATCAGAACATCGTTGGTTCACATCCGTCAGATTGTATCTTTTACCATATTTCACAACTAGACCAGAACACATAGCCGCCTGAGAAACATATGTTTGATCTCTGCGGCCTGCGCCTCTCCGACTCCGCTGCACTCTCATCGATTGCTTTCTCCCTGTTCAACCATCGATGTCGTCTTTGAAACAATCGTGATTCAATCCTCAAGTATGTATTTCGCTCAGAACTTCTAATGATTTTCTTCCCCATTCCACTAATGTGTTAGAGCTTGCAATAATTTCGTTCTCTGTTAGGGAAAATCGAAAGCCCTTTTGGTTCGGCCTTAGGGTTCATCTCCTTCCCCTGCTGTAATCAAGTACTGAGTTTGGGGTTGACGTGGGTTCGAGGTTAGTAAAACATATATTCTTCTCTCTATTGCAATCAATCTACTGTTTGGGTTTGGGTTCGAAGTTAGTAAAACATATGTTCTCCTCCCTCTTGTGCTATTTTGTTTTGGGTTCGGATCTAGGGTTCATTGTCTTCCCGAATCAAGCACCGTTTTTGAGTTGAAAATCGATCTTTTTACCGTGATCTTGATTGCATACCAGATGTAGTTGTGATTCTTAACACAACTTCAACTAGCCCAAAAGAGCTTTCAAAGAGGTTGTTGGGCGAGATTTATTCTTGCTCTTCTACTAGCCTGATACCGTCACCGTCTTAGTTCTTTGTTTTACATTTTCAGGCAATTGTTTTTTACTTCATGGGCTGGAGTTCTTGATGGTTGATGAGAGTTGGTCTGTTCTTTTTTTTCCAAGGTATAGAGATCAGGGCTTCTTCGTGATTGCATTGTTAGTTCCAGACATTTATTTTTATTAGTAATTGTTTGGGTTAAAACTAGGTGTGCCGGAAGTCGCACATCACATAATTAACATGGTAGACGCAGTTAGATCAGAAAATGTTCACTGGTCAGCCTTTATGGCATTTAGAGGCAATCTAAATTTGTTGTTTTTTACTATGACATGCAGTTTTCTATTATTTTTTTTACTCCTTTTACATAAACCATTTTGTTATTATTATGTCTTTTTCATGAGCTGATGCGCCCATTTAAATTGGTAGAGACGACTGCTGCCATATTGATGTAGAGCCCCGTGAGGCCATAACAGTTTGATTGATGTGTAGCTAAGGAATTATTCACTTACTTTCTGCAGTTTCTTGACTTAATTGGTTTGGTTTCTTCAGGGATTAAGCACATGGGAGAAGTTTTGGGCTGAAAGGTGAATAAGCTATGCCCTTGAATAATTGATTGCGCTTGGCAAATTACTTTGATTGTGGAACTGTGCATGCTTATTTACTTTAATGTTGCAGGTAAGACTATTATTGGGGCATGGAGTATTAGCTTTGCGCTTTACCTTACAGTTCTTCACAACACATAGTATGACTATAAAGAAAAGAGCCCAGCAAAGATTATAAGATCAGACTTGATGCCGAAGCAAAGAAGAGGTAGTGAAATAATTTCAATCTATAAGGCATGAACTAACAATGAACATATTACCTTACCTTCCTAAATCGGTATTTTTTATCCTATGGTAGCCATAGCTGCAAAAAAATATAGAAAAAATTAGTCAAAGCTAATACTGTAAGGTAAAGCGCAAAGCTAATACTCCATGCCCCAATAATAGTCTTACCCGCAACATTAAAGTAAATCAGCATGCACAGTTCCACAATCAAAGTAATTTTCCAAGCGCAATCAATTATTCAAGGGCATAGCTTATTCACCTTTCAGCCCAAAACTTCTTCAATGTGCTTAATCTCTGAAGAAACCAAACCAATTAAGTCAAGAAACTGCAGAAAGTAAGTCAATAATTCCTTAGCTACACATCAATCAAACTGTTATGGCCTCACGGGGCTCGACATCAATATGGCAGCAGTCGTCTCTACCAATTCAAATGGGCGCATCAGCTCATGAAAAACACATAATAATAACAAAATGGTTGATGTAAAAGGAGTAAAAAATAATAGAAAACTGCATGTCATAGTAAAAAACAACAAATTTAGATTGCCTCTAAATGCCATAAAGGCTGACCAGTGAACATTTTCTGATCTGACTGCGTCTACCATGTTAATTATGTGATGTGCGACTTCCGGCACACCTAGTTTTAACCCAAACAATTACGAATAAAAATAAATGTCTGGAACTAACAATGCAATCACGAAGAAGCCCTGATCTCTATACCTTGGAAAAAAAAGAACAGACCAACTCTCATCAACCATCAAGAACTCCAGCCCATAAAGTCAAAAACAATTTCCTGAAAATGTAAAACAAAGAACTAAGACGGTGACGGTATCGGGCTAGTAGAAGAGCAAGAATAAATCTCGCCCAACAACCTCTTTGAAAGCTCTCTTGGGCTAGTTGAAGTTGTGTTCAGAATCACAACTACATCTGGTATGCAATCAAGATCCCGGTAAAAAGATCGATTTTGAACCCAAAACCGGTGCTTGATTCGGGAAGACAATGAACCCTAGATCCGAACCCAGAGCAGAACCCAAAACAAAATAGCACAAGAGGGAGGAGAACATATGTTTTACTAACCTCGAACCCAAACCCAAACAGTTGATTGATTGCAATAGAGAGAAGAATATATTATTTACTAACCTCGAACCCACGTCAACCCCAAACTCAGTACTTGATTACAGCAGTGGAAGGAGATGAACCCTAAGGCCGAACCTAAAGGGCTTTCGATTTTCCCTAACAGAGAAGGCAATTATTGCAAGCTCTAACACATTAGTGGAATGGGGGAAGAAAATCATTAGAAGTTCTGAGCGAAATACATACTTGAGGATTGAATCACGATTGTTTCAAAGACGACATCGATGGTTGAACAGGGAGAAAGCAATCGATGAGAGTGCAGCGGAGTCGGAGAGGCGCAGGCCGCAGAGATCGAACATATGTTTCTCAGGCGGCTATGTGTTCTAGTCTAGTTGTGAAATGTGGTAAAAGATACAATCTGACGGATGTGAACCAACGATGTTGTGATCTAACGGTTTAAAATGTCTATTCAAAATGTCTCTTTGAAAATGTGTTATGAAAATATACATGGGACCCACACCGTTCTTTTTTATTATATAGATTTTACTATAAAAGTTGATTATGTCTCGTTGTAGTCCGATGTCTTGACATCACTGCCTCTATATTTGGAAAGTGAGTGCACATTAAATCGGAAGGTATGACATCACATCTCTGGAGATTCTGGGAGATCAAATCGTTCTTCTCCAGCAAACTAGGATGGGGATGTTACCGATGGTATCAGAGGGTTGGTTCTGTGAAAAGACATAATCACAAACTCAAAATTATAGGTGGATAGTGCTCCCAATATTAAAACCGGATAGGAATCAAGATTAGAACTTGAATAGGGGGGATGCGGAAAGTAGGACTACAACTTGGGCGGGTTGGACCGGTTGGTACCCCTGTCCTAGCCTGAGCCCAGCCTGAGTTAAAAGCATCGTTAACCCGTCTAAACCTAAATTCTTACGAATCAATTCAGGTTCGGACTGAATTTGGGATTGTACACTAAACTTAATACCTTTTTAAAATTACAAAAGAATAATTAATTGTTGGTGAAAAAACATATCAACTAGTTCAAGAGAGAAAATATGATTATAATAAAACAGAAAAATAGCATTTACATGTTAGATATGATATATAATTCTATCAACGTATAATTAAAGGACAGTATAGTAGGAATAACTACATGATCAATACTCTAGAAGAGGGGGGGGGGGGTTGAACAGAGTATGGAAACTTTTGCAACTTACGTTAAGAGAGTAGTTTCAAAGAAGTTTGTGAAGTACAACAAGTATATCAAAGCCTTGAAATGAGTTTCAAGTCCTTGGTATCAAAACATATAGTAAATATAATGCTGAAAGTTTTCAAGGCCTTGAAATGAGTTTCAAGCCCTTGAACTAAAACATGTTATGTGCAGTGTATAAGATAAGTAAAATGCAGCAAAGTAAATGCAAGAGAAACAATGATTTATAGAGTTCAGTCCACTTGGACCTACATCCTCTACCTCAGGCACGTAATCCCTACAGGATTTTCAACTCAATTGTTATTGATCAAAAGCTAAGCCCTAGATCTCAAGAATAGATAGATGCCTTACTCTGTTACAGCTTGTGGTTCTCACTAACCTATCTAGTACCTGCTCTAGCTAACTGATTAACTAATAATTCTCAATTGTTCACCTTGAAAAATCCACGAGAATAAAAACTAAAATTATTATCTAAAAAATATACAAATAATGATCAAAATAGAAGAACACTGACAACTAAGTCTTAAGTGAAAATGCAGTGTTCTTCAGTTGATTGGATTGAGTGATGTAGATCTGCTTCTTGGTTGCTTGTCAATCCTGTATGGAGTTTTAATGACTCTCTATATACTACTCTATTGTGTTGCGAAGTTCTTCATTTAAAATCCCTTTATGAAACTTGTTTGAATTGAAGATATGCAGGATCTTCATTAACAAACTTTACTAAATTTCAGCTGCAAGTGTTTGAGACTTCTAACAGCTCTCCCAACGGCTAGTTGCTCAGTATCTTCAAAGATACTGACTTGATCTTGTTTGTTATAAGTTTGGAAGCTTTAGATAAAACAGATTAATGTGCATAATATCATTGACAGATTGATTTTCATCCTGCAATCAAATAGATTAGGAAACAATCCTGCAAAATGGAAAACTATATATCCCTGCAAAAACTGAGTCAAAGATATAGATTAATCCCAGTTTAGAGTAGAATATGATTTGTCTTTCATCATCAAATAGCATATAATGAATCATAAGAGATCAGGATTTAGAATAAAATCAAAAGCTCCCCCTAAGTTCATGCCAGAATCTGCAGTGCTTGTTTCAAACCCTTGAAACCTGTTTCAAGGCCTTGAAACAGACAAGCTGTTTCAAGCCTTTGAAACAGGCTGAACTTACAATCTCCCCCTTGATGAAATACAAAACCAAAAACCTTTTAGGAATTGATTCTCTGCAAAAAAAAGTATTCATTAGAGCATAGCAGAATCCATGATAGTAAAATTTTAACAGAAGATATCCAAGTGATCTTAGGTATTAGCAACAAAAACAATAGAAAAGTCTAGCAAGTCTAGCAGCAACCTAATGATCTAAACCAGACCTCTAAGCTAGATAACAGTAAACAAATAATAAAAACTCCAAAATTTCTCCCCCTTTTTGACTTTAATCAAAAGAGAACGAGAAAGAACTGTTGGATCAAATTTTTAGAAAAACTAAGTAAAAAGTTTTGAAAGAGAGAATTTTCAAGACTATAAAAGGAAATTCAAGGCCTTGAAAATTGAAGAAAGAAGAGGCAAGAGTTAGGGTGTTGGGTATCCATCTCCCTTGGGTTCAGCATCTTCTTCTCCACTATCTTCTTCATCATCCTCATCATCTTGTTGTTAATCTTGATCTGCATGACCACTAGCACCACCTGTTGCTTCAAATAGTTGTTCTTCAGTCATTATATCTGGGATGAAAGGTTTCCTCTTCTTTTTCTTTAGATCCTTGATCCGATCCGAGAGTCTCGAATGTCAACATGAGCTTGTTCATGTTCTTCATCACCTTGTTCCTGAATTGCTTGTTCTCCTTTATCCACCACCCATGTAGACTCATCCTGATATGTATGCTCACTGGAAAAATATCTGGTTTAACCTAATGCAGCCTGAGACACTTCTTCTTCCACATGAATTACATTGATGCTCTCGAAGATAATTTCAACCATATACTTTACCTGCTTGAATTTAGTGCCAAACTCATGCTGATTTTCCTTCAGCTCATCCATATCCTTCTCAAGAATATCAAGTCTTTGAACCACCATTGAGAGGTCTTGAGGTTGAGAGGGTAGGTTTTAAGGAGGGGTCAAGACCTTGTGTTTAGGAAACTTCTTGGATTGGAAGTTCTTCTCGAACATATCAGAGTATAGCTTCCATATCCCATCAATGGTTCTCACAACACTAATTATCTCAAATGATTTCTCATCAAGCATGAAAAAACCTGTAGTAATGGTTTCTTTTCTGTCAAAAGTAAGGTCAAGGTGTAGAAACAATGCAGAAAACAGATTAGCATAGGGTAGAGGGTGCAATCTCTCTTTGGTCTGAGAGTAGAGCATGTGTTCCATCACAATTGTTGGAAGATCAATATCATATCCATGCATGATCAAATACATAAAATATAATACCTTGTCAGTCAACAGCTCTTTTGAATTCTCCCTAGGTACTACACACCTCATCAAGATTGTTAATAAAAATTTGGCTTCAACCGTAGCACAGAGTGTGTCAACTGTTTAGAGGAGGTAGAGACATTAGGTAGAAAGAATTCTTACCTAGCCAGTTTCAAATCTTCAACTTTGTTGGGATAGTTTACAGTGTTATATCTCTTGGGTCATCCTATAACACTTGCTGACTCTGAATGACCTAATTCCGTTGTAATCCCCACGCATTTTGATTGAATCACTAGGTTAACAGTTGTTTTGATTTGCACCAATTTCATATAAAAAGCCTAGTAATCCTAGGGTAGGCAACCTCAGGAGGGTTTCTAACTTTCCAAAGAGAGCTTTACTTTAGTCTCTTAACACACTCCAAATTCATGGTTTTCAACATGTTAACACTAACCATGCTACAATAGGTTACTGGTCTATAAGAAAAACAATATAACCACTGACCTCTAGCAGCTTGAGAAATAAACCACTTGTTGGAAAGTTTCTTACTAGGGGACCGAGGCTTTTCTGAATAGATCTGTAGGTTTTTGCAGGTGCTTTTCTCTTGTGCAACCTCTACAAACTTTTCTTTTCCTTTGTCAGCAACTGTAGGCTTCTTCTTTTTCAACTTCTTTGGACTAGTCACCTGCTCTTCTGGCTGTATCTCAGGAGCAGAATGATATGTCTTATTCCTCTTCTTCCTAGAAGTTGGTGTCAGATCTTTCTTGCTTTTCTTAGTTGGAGGAGAAGGAACATTTTCTTCAGTTGGAGTTCTGGAACTAGAATCACCACTGATAGTTTAAATCACATTTTCTGCAGTCTTCCTCTTCTTTTCTGAAACCACCTTTGAACCTCCACCCATCTTGATTCTTTAGTATTATCAATTTGTGCTCATTAGGGTTTGGGATGAAGAAGAGATAGGCAAGAGTGATAAGGAGACAAGAGAGAGATAAAAGAAGATAAATACTAGAGAGTTTGAGTTAGATAAGGAAACATAAATATTTTCATATCTTTTTAAGATCCTTACAGTTTGAATGAGACTCATATTTTGTGTGTGTTTGTGTGACGTGGGAAAGGAAATTATATTGATTTAAAAGAAAATAGGTTTAAAAAGGTAAACACAATATTGAGCAATTATCTACTGAGATAGCACCCAATATTTAAAGATCCAATTTTTGACTAAAAAGCATACAGACTTATTTTCAAGGTTTTGGAAAGAATTTCAAGGCCTTGACAAGCTATATTGCTGAAACAAGTAACATCAAGGCTTTGAAATGATTTTCAAGGATTTAAAAACTATTTTCAAGGCTTTGAAAATCAGTTGAAAAGTTTTAAACACATAAAGCTTTACCTTAAAATTACCTATTACTCCCCATAAACCAATGCTTCCTTATTAAGCATGCCCAGATCTAATCTAAAGGCTGTAAATCTTTCTTCTGGCAATGGTTTAGTGAAGATATATGCCAATTGCATGTTATTAGAAACAAATTCAAGAATAATATGACCTTTCTCAACGTGATCTCTGATGAAATTATGTCTAACATCTATATGCTTGGTTCAGGAATGCTGAATTGGATTCTTTGTGATTGGAATAACACTAGTTTTATCACATTTGATAGGTATTTCTTTGAATTCGAATCCAAGATCCATCATTTGCTGAGAGATCCATAGCACTTGTGAACAACATGCTCTAGCAGCTATATATTTAGCTTCAGCTATTGATAATGCCACAGAGTTCTGCTTCTTTGAATGCCAGCTGATTAGGGATGAACCGAGGAATTGCCAACACCCTGAAGTGCTTTTTCTGTCAACTTTATATCCTGCAAATTCAGCATCTGAATATCCACAAAGTGAGAAGTCAGACTGTATTGGATAACAAAACCCCAAGTCTTTGTTACCATTTAGATATATGATTATACTTTTGACAACAATTAAATGTGATTCTTTGGGATCATATTGGAATCTTGCACACATACAGAAACTAAACATGATGTCTGGCCGACTAGCAGTGAGATATAGAAAAGATTCAATCATACCTCTATACTCTTTCCGATTTACACTCTTACAAGCTTGACCCTTATCAAAGAATAGAGTAGAACTCATAAGAGTCTTTGTAACTTTGGAATGAAATATTGTACTTGTTGATCAAGTCCTTAGTATACTTGTTTTGATGCAGAAAGATTCATTTCTTCATCTGTTGTACATGCATTCCAAGGAAGAAGTTCAGTTTTCCCATTAAGCTCATCTCAAATTCTCTGCTCATAAGACTTGATAAATCCTTGCAAAGAGAGTCATTAGTAGCTCCAAGCTGAATATCGTCTACATAAATTTGAACTAATAAAATATCTTTCTCATGAGTCTTTATGAAAAGAGTTTTATAAACTAATAATCTCTTGAAACTATTTTCAAGTAGAAACTTTGACAGTCTTTCATACCAAGCCCTTGGAGCCTGTTTCAAACCATAGAGAGCTTTGTAAAGTTTATACACATGATTTGGAAACCCATAATTTTCAAATCCAGGAGGTTGAGCCACATTAACTTAATCTTGTAAATTACCATTTAGAAATGCACAGTTGTCATCCATTTGAAAAAGTTTAATGTTCATGTAAGATGCAAATGCAAGTAACATTCTAATTGCTTCTAACCTGCAACAGGAGAAAAAGTATCCTCATAGTCAATACCTTCTTCTTGGTTGTAGCCTTGAGCTACAAGTCTGGCTTTGTTTCTGATTACCTTGCCATTTTCATCTAACTTGTTTCTGAACACCCACCTTGTGCCAATGACAGACTGATCTTTGGTGGAGGAAATAGATTCCACACCTTGTTTCTCTCAAATTCATTGAGTTCACTTTGCATTGCAATGATCCAGCCTGCTTCTTGTAGTGCTTATTTCACATTTTTGGGTTCTACAAAAGAAACAAACGCATTAAAAGCACACAAGCTTTTCAATTGAGATCTTGTCTTTGTACCTGTGGATGGATCAGACATAATGTTGTCAATTGGATGCGATGAAAAATATTTAAATCTCTTTCTTGGATTCCATGGCTCATGTACTCTAGGTAACTTTTCAATCCTTTGAGATCTTGGGGAAGTAGCTTGATCACTTTGATCCTTCTGTTGCTCAGTCTTTGAGAACCATTTTACAGGCCTTGAAAATTCTACCTATTTTCCTGCAAGCTTTCCTTGAAACCATGTGAATTCTCTTTTTCATCATCTGACTCATACTTGTTCAAATTCAAGTCTGCAAAACTTTCACTCAAAGAACCATCATAACTTTCATCAAAAATGACATGAATACTTTCTTCTACAAGCTTAATTCTTTTATTGTAAACTCTATAAGCTTTTCTAGTAAGAAAGTAACCAAGAAAGATACCTTCATTACTTCTTTCATCATACTTACCAAGGTTGTCCTTACCATTGTTGTGAACAAAACAAGTGAAGCCAAAAGGTTTGAAATATGACATAATTGGCTTTCTTCATTTGAAAATCTCATGGGGTCTTCTTTAAAATTAGCCTAATCAGGCACCTGTTAAGTTTGTAGTTGGTTGTGTTCACAGCATCTGCCCAGAATGACTTTGGTAACTTGTACTCTAAAAGCATTGTTCTTGACATATCTTCAGATGTCATGCTTTTTTTTTCAAAAACACCATTCTGTTGAGGAGTTATTGGGGTAAAATATTTTTGAGAATACCATGCTTAGCACAAAATATATCAAACTCAAGCTGATCAAATTATCTACCATGATCACTTCTGATTGAAGCAATTGGCAGGTTTTTCAAACTTTGAAGCTCCTTAAAAAGCTTTGAAAATTCAGTTAGAGGTTCAGATATATCTCTAAGAAACATAACCCAAGTAAATATAGAATAATCATCAACAATAACTAACATATACTTCTTACCCTTTGTAGTTGGAGTTCTCATAGGACTAAAAATATTCATGTGAAGTAGTTCAATGGGTCTAGTATTACATACAAATTTATTTGGTTTGAATGAGCTCCTTGTCTACTTACCTTGAGCACATTCTTTGCATGCTTCATCATCTCTGAATTTGATAGAAGGCAATCCTCTTGCAGATCTTTAGAGATTAACTTGTTTGAGGTATGCAAGCTGATGTGTCCAAGCTTCCTGTGCCAAAGCTTTGAATCTTCTTTCAAGGCCTTGAGAAACTTTAATATTTCACCTGCAAATTTTTTAGTGTGTGAAGTAAAGACATTGTTTGACCTTCAGCCAGTGAGAATGAAAATTCCAGATTTCTCATTTGCACCACACATTTCTCTTTGTCAAAGAAAACCTTGTTACCATTATCACAAAGGTGAGATACACTAAGCAGATTAAACTTCAAAACATCTAATAAATACATCAGAAATATAATTTTCAGAGTCTGAACCAAATTTACCAATACCTAATATGTTGCACTTCCCTTTTTCACGAAGTCTGATTGAGCCTTGAGATTGCTCCTTCAGTTCTGAGAATAAAGATCTCTTTCCACTCATATGTCTGGAGCATCCACTGTCCATGAACCATATTTGATCTTTACTCTTGGTGATATCCTGCAAACACCATTCACTACCTTACCCAGATGTTAGACCAAGTTTGGAATTTAGATTCATATTCAGGGTCAACCGTGTTAGGTGGTCTAACCCCTTTAGAACCCAAATCATTATAACTTTTCCTTTAAGTTGAAAGGGAAAAGTGTTATTTATTATTTGAGGGTCTCTTCTTCTAAAAGGACAAGTCTTTTTAGGACCAATTATGTTGCAGTAATTGCACTTAGGAGAATTTTTGTTACTATCCTTCACAAATCTGGTGTTGCTCTTTTTAGGAAAGCTTGGATTGTAGTCAATACCAGTTTTGTGAACAGACTGTAAGCTTACTCCAAGAATCAAATTCAAATTGTGTTCTAAGCCAGAAAGTTTTTTCATAGAACACTTAGCCACTTGAATTTTCTCAGTTATAGTAGTGTTTTGTTCTTCCAATTCATCACAATGATGTCTTAGAGAAACAATTATGTCACTCAAAAGAGAGTTCTCAGTGACTACTTCCTTGACTTGAGTTATCAAGGCCTTGAAACTTTTTTCTAAGGCCTTGATATATCTGTCAAAATTCTTCCTAGAAGTTTCAAGGCTTTGATTTTTACAAACAAGTTTCAAGTTCTCTTTTGCTTGCTCATGAAACTTTTCTTTCGAAGTTCTATTCTCCATTAGATAGTCCTCTTCATTTAAAATAATTGTTAAAAGATAGTCAGTGAGGACATATGTTGGTTTAGAAATCAAATAGTTTACCATTACCTCAATGTTCTTTTCAAAATTTTCATAATGCTTAGCCATAAGGCAGAGGTTGGCATGTTCTTCTACAGATTCAGAATCACTAGAAGAATCAAAATCACTCCAGGAAGTTACCATAGCTTTATTTCTTCTGCCATCGTCTTTCTTCTGAAGTTGTTTGCTTTTCTTGTGTGGAAAGTCTCAGGTTAAGTGTCCTGCATCACCACATTCAAATCAATTCATTACTTTAGCTTTATTACAATGACAGATAGCTTTACCTTTGTAGTCTCTGCTACTGAAGGATCTGTTTTTTCCTTACTGAAGTCTTTGTTTCCAAAGTTCCTCTTCATCTTTATAATCATGGTCAAGGATTTGGAAATGAGGTTAAAGGATCTTCATCATTATCTTATTCTGGTTCAAGGCTTTGAGATGATTCACTCTCCTTGGCCTTGAGAGCTAAGTTCTTGACACTGTCTGGTAAATCTCCATCAGCTTCATTCATAGAGATCTCATGTGTAAGAAACTTTCCTTGCAAGTCATCAAGTTGAAGAGAAGATAGATCTTGAGCTTCTTCAATGGCAGTAGTCTTCCGTTCCCATTTTGCTTTAGGAAGACTTCTTAGAATCTTTCTAACCTTTTCTTCATTGGAAATGTGTTTTCCCAATAAATCAAGGTTGTTGACAATATCAGTGAATCTTTTTAACATGTTTGTGATTGATTAATCTCCATTAACCTTGAACAACTCATATTGCCTATGAATATGTTGATCTAAGTTTTCTTTACTTGTCTAGTTCCTTCAAAAGCCACCACAAGGTTAACCCGTATCTACGTCTTACATCCTGAAATCTTGTTAAATTCATCTGCACTCAAAGCACAATATAAGAGATTCATAGCTCTGTAATGTTTAGAATATTGCTCTAATTCAGAAGCAGAAAGTGAATTCTTGATTTTGGGAGTTCTGATCCCGTCATTCTCAATATAGAATATATGAGGACCCTTCTGAATGATGGTCCAAAGCTCCATATCTTGATCAATGATGAAAATTTTCATCAGAGCTTTCCAGTGAACAAAGTTGTCACCACGGAACTAGGGAGGTCTATTAGCAGCTCTTCCTGTGAGAATCCACCATCTCCTACAGTACTCATAATCACAAGATTGTTAGATCTATGCATTGATACAAGCTGTGATACCAATTGAATGACAGTACAGTAGGAATAACTACTGGACCAATACTCTAGAAGGGGGTTTGAATAGAGTATGGAAACTTTTGAAACTTATGCTAAAATAGTGGTTTCAAAGAAGTTTGTGAAAAACAGCAAGTATATCAAGGCCTTGAAATGAGTTTCAAGTCCTTGGAATCAAAACAAATAGCAAGGAGAATGCTGAAAGTTTTCAAGGCCTTAAAATGAGTTTCAAGCCCTTGAGCTAAAACCTGTTATGTGCAGTGTATAAGCTAAGTAAAATGCAGCAAAGTAAATCCAAGAGACACAGTGATTTATAGAGTTCAGTCCCCTTGGACCTACGTCACTACCTTAGGGACTTAATCCCTGCAGGATTTTCAACTCAGTTCTTATTAATCAAAAGCTAAGCCCTTGATCTCAAGCATCGAGAGATGCCTTACTCTGTTACAGCTTGTGGTTCTCACTAACCTATCTAGTACCTTCTCTAGCTAACTAATTAACTAAGAATTCTCTGTTGTTCACCTTGAACAATCCACGAGAATAAAAACTGAAAGTATTATCTAAAATATATACAAATGATTATCGAAATAGAAGAACAATGAGAACTAAATCTTCAGTGAAAATGCAGTGTTCTTCAGATGATTGGATTCAGTGATGTAGATCTGCTTCTTGGTTGCTTGTCAATCCTCTGTGGAGTTTTAATGTCTCTTTATGCACTGCTCTGTTGTGTTACGAAGTTCTTCATTCAAAATCCCTTTTATGCAGCTTGTTTGAATTGAAGATATACAGGATCTTCATTAAAAAAATTTCTAAATTTCAGATGCAAGTCTTTGATTCTTCTAACCGCTCCCCCAACGGCTAGCTGCTCAGTATCTTCAAAGAAAGTGACTTGATATTGTTTGTTAGAAGGTTGGGAAGCTTTAGATACAGCAAATCAATGTGCATAATGTCTTTGACAGATTGATTTCCACCTTGCAATCAAATAGATTAGGAAACAATCCTGCAAAATATGAAACTATATGTCCATGCAAAAACTAAGTCAAACATATAGATTAATCCCAGTTTAGAGTAGAATAATGATTTGTCTTTCATCGTAAAATAACATATAGTTAATCATAATAGATCGGAGTTAGAATAGAATCACAAGCCCCCCCCCCCCCCTAAGTTCATGACAGAATCTGCAGTGCTTGTTTCAAACCCTTGAAACCAGTTTCAAGGACTTGAAGCAGACAAGTTGTTTCAAGCCTTTGAAACAGGCTGAACTTACAATAATATTTATATGTAGTGGTCATGCAAATCGAGCAATTGGGGCTGAGGATTTTTGTCCTAGCCCGTCCAAATTACTAAGTTTATATGTCCGGGCCCTATTTTAGTTCAGGCTGGGATCGGGTTAGTCGGGTTCAACCCGCGCAAGTTGCACCCCTAGCGAAAAGCATTCAAGAGAGAGTTATATGTGCACTTCTAGGCCAAATAGTCCTATGTTGTTGGAATCTCAAACTGAGATTCAGGATGTTGCATTGTTTTGCATGACGAGACTGCATGATTATGGGAAAGAATATTGGATATGAAACGGTATTTGGATAGTTTCTACAGGAATGATCGGGAAATTTGATTAAGGTGATGATATGAAACATGTATGGTGTAGGGATTGAAATATGTAAGTTAAATATGGACTTATAGCGGGATGGTCTGGTCAGACAAATCAGGTTTAAGGATGGTATCTATTGAGGGATCGGTTAAGTTTTATCTTAGGTGGAACTAAGTTGAAGTAGTTAGTTGGGTATACTGTCTGGTAATTGGATGACCTTGTCAGGCATCCTAGAACTAGATGCGATGTTAAGAAATGAATGTGTACTAGTTAGGATTCGCATGTAACCCCGTATATCTTTTAGGGGTAAAATAGTGAATTTGAAAGTTAGCTACAAAACCAATTGAGAATTAGTGTTTGAGTGAATTATAATGTTTTTATTATAAGAGAAATGCATGTGACGATTCTTCAAAAATATTAGAAATAGTATGTGAGTGTGTTCATTTGCGAGCGTGTGTGCGACCACCGTGACTTACCCTACAACCGATGCACCCAATCTCTTAATTTTTTGGTGCACCCAAAGCACCCAGGTTCTTCACCCATTTTCTTGAGGAAGTTTTTCTTCTCTAGACCCTTCCTCTAGCGCCATTGTCACTCTCACCATCACCTCCATTAAATCAATTTACTGTTAGAATTTAACCTCTCCAATTAAACTCCCATTCTAAACAGCCTCCCCACCACCACAACAGCTCAGTCCTCACCCACACCCACCACCACGATTGTAACTTTCATCACTATCATCATTTACACCCTCTCGGAAAACACCACCGACCAGCCACCACCTCCACCTTCATAGCTCTTTTCCTCTGCTTACCACCTCTATGTTCCCTCCCTTCCGCTCTGTTTGCCGAATTCATTAGCAGAAGCAACTGGGTTAGCGGCAGCAGCAGCTAAGGAGGCTACCACCGCAAGTTTCTCTCAGCTGTTTCTCTCAGCTCCTGTTCCCTTCCTCCACCTACTCCCTTTCGAGACCAGATATGAAGAAGAAACAAGGAGGAATCAGCAGCAGAAGTTGTTGTCTCGAAGCTCCAAGCCTTTGGCGTCGTGCACCATTATTTTCGGCGGGGAAAGCTTCACCTAAGAGATCCAGCGCCACCCACATCCTCTGCACACCTCCAGTTTACTTCTGGAGGATTGGAGAAGTCAGCTCAAGACTTAGTAAAATTCAAATTAACCCCAGTCGCCGGATTTGAGGCTATCTCCATCATTTTTGACGTGAGTTTCGACCCGACTCAATTCTTGACCGTTTCTCGCAATTTTGGTGCTGGTATGCTCTAAAACAATTTGTGAGTTAATTTTAATAGTCAGAATAGTGTCTTGCCTGCTTTAATCCATGTTTAGATTGATTAGATTGATAGTTCATGTTAAGGTGTTAAAGAGACTTTTACATAAACTGTTTTTAGTGTTAATGTAAGGGGTCTTGGTGTGTACAGAATCTATTAGGGGTGGGTTATTGTCTCATGTTAAAGCTGTCTTGTGAGTATATGGGGTACGCGCTGTCTGTAAGCATAACTAAGGGATATTTGCATGTTTTTTACATAAACACTATACTTTAGCTCACGGCTTCCTTGTGGCCGACGGGTAGGGGTGGTCCGCCTCTCTAGCTTGGCTTGATCTATCCTTTGTTCTATCCCACTCACTTATGTTATGAGAATTAGTATGGGAAGGAAGCTAGGAGCATCCTTTATATAGTCAAACAACTCCTTGTCAACTACCTAAAGGCCCTTCCTAATCCAACATGAATTCGGATTAGTCCCTTCCTTGCATATTAGTCCTACTAAGTTTGAAAGGTGTTGCAAAGTGATCCTTCTAATTAATTAATCATATTAATTAATTCCCAAATCCAGTTCAACTCTATCTAGCGTGTGACCCCATAGGTTCTATCTAGTTGGTAGCAACAGCTTGCTAATATGGAGCGGTCTCTAACAAGACATCCATTCTAGCTAACTAATAGAATAGTCATCCAACAAACCTTGTGCAAGTAATTTTCGCATCCCTTAGTCTCTATATCCGGATCAGACACGAGACATACAAGTCACACTCGTTTATCCAATCCATAGTTTCTCAATCTTGGGAATAGCCTTATTCGTACAAATAACATCAATATCCCATATTGAGTTATTTGAGTCTAGCCAAAAATTCCATAAGCACTATCCCTCGAGTGGCCTCGGATATTTTCTCCCGTTATGTGGGAGGTACAAATTCTATCTACGTATACTACGATTTATAAGCTTGCTTCTTATTGTATTTGGTACACGCCTTTATAGCTACCCAGTAACGGTGTAGAGTTTGATGCTACCAAAATCACAATAATCCACAACTAGACAATCTAGTGACTTCAAGTCTAAGGATGACAATACCATTGTAACCAGGAGAAGCGCTTGTGACTTTACATAACATGTATGTAGCCTTCTCGGAGACGGGTCAATCCAGTGCGCCATTACCCTTAATGCACACCCATGTGTTGGATCATGATATCTCCATATCAATCCAACCCCATACTAGTCTATTGATGAATGTCCTATTAATCATTATATTGGACTAGGGATATTTAAGATAAACAACACAATTGTAAATCTAAGGACTTCATTATATGAAATAGCCAATAAATAATACAATGAATGTTCTAGCCAAAACAAGTTCATACTAAACTAGATTGCCTCTAGGGCATCTATTCCAACAGTCTCCCACTTACACTAGAGCCAATCTGGTGCATCCCGTATGCCAATGCTCCTAGTGTGCTCTTCATGCTTCCACTGAACAAGCAACTTTGTAAGTGGATCAAAAAGATTCTCATCTGTAGGAATCTTGCATATCCGAACGTCTCCTTTATCGATAATATCTCGAATAAGATGAAACTTCCTGAGCATGTGTTAGGATTTTTGGTGTGATCGGGGCTCCTTTGATTGCGCGATCGCCCCGGGGTTGTCACAGTACAACTCTACTACATCCGCAATTCTAGGAACCACACCAAGTTCGGAAACAAATTTCTTGATCCAAACTGCTTCCTTTGCTGCGCCATTTGTAGCAATGTACTCAGCCTCTGTTGTAGAATCAGCCACCGTCTCTTGCTTGGAACTCTTCTAGCTCACCGCTGCTCCATTCACGCAAAAAAAATATCCCGATTGTGATCGGAAATCATCTATGTGGGTTTGGAAACTTACATCCGTATAACCCCTTACACACAACTCTTCCTCTCCGCCAAATATCAAGAAAGCATCCTTAGTTCTTCTCAAGTACTTTAGGATGTTCTTTACTGCAATCCAGTGGCTCTCACCTGGATTATATTGGTATATGCTTGTCATACTCAAGGCATATGAGACATCTGGTCTATTGCATAACATGGCGTACATGATAGATCATATGGTCCAGGCATAGGGTATTCTACTCATGCGTTCCTTCTCAATCTCATTGGAGGGACAATTACTCTTTGAAAGAGTAATTCCATGTGACATGGGCAAGAATCCCTTCTCGGAATCTTGCATGTTGAACTGTTTCGACACCTTGTCAATATATGTACTTTGACTTAGGCCTAGCAATCTTTTAGATCTATCTCTATAGATCTTTATACCAAGTATATAGGCTGCTTCCCCTAATTCTTTCATTGAGAAACACTTTCCTAGCCAATCTTTAACCAATTGCAGCATGGGAAGGTCGTTTCCAGTGAGTAGTATGTCATCCACATACAAGACCAGAAAAGCAATAGAGCTGCCACTAACCTTCTTGTAGACACAAGACTCATCTTCGTTTCTGATGAAGCAAAACTCTTTGACTACTTCATCAAAACGTCAATTCCAACTCCCAGAAGCTTGCTTCAATCCATAAATGGATCGTTGCAGCTTACAAACTTTATTGGCTTGCTTTGGATTTTCAAAACCCTCCGGCTATATCATATACACGTCCTCGAGGAGATTCCCATAGAGGAATGCTGTTTTGACATCCATTTGCTAAATCTCATAGTCGTAGTATGTTGCAATGGCAAGTAGGATTCAGATGGATTTGGTCATAGCGACTGGTAAAAAGGTTTCATCATAGTCATTACTATGAATCTGTCTGAATCCTTTAGCCACCAATCGGCCCTTATAGGTAATCACATTACCATCCATGTCGATCTTCTTATTGAAGACCCACTTGTACCCTATGGGCTGCGCCCCTTCGGGTGGTTCCACCGTTAACGACACAAAATTGCATGTTTTAGTATGTTAATGAACTCTTCATAACTTGCTAATATGTGTAATTTATCTATTTTATCTCTCTTTCTAGACTTATGCTTGTTTTCGTAGTTTTGGTTGTTTTCCCTAATTTTGTAGGTGAAGACATGCTTTAAAACGCAAGAGGCAAGCTAGGGGACCTTAAACGATGAATTTGAAGAGGATTTGCGGCTCAAGAGCCATGAAGAAGGGACTTGGAGGACCTAATTTGAAGAATAGTTGAGGATTTAAGGGCCTATTTGAGAAGACAAGAGAAGAATTGGGGTCATTATTGAAGATCTAAAAGTCAAAAGTGAAGGTCAAGGGCCAAAAAGATAAGAAACTAACGGAAGTGGGGCTTAAGTGCAAGTTTTGAAACGTTTTAATGGCTAACTTGAAGAATTCTTAACGGATTTGGGGTGGATGTGCAATTATCCAAATGTTTTTATAAGAGCTGGGGGCATTTTAAAAGACCCCAGCAAACTAGAGGGGGCAGGAGTGCAATTTCGGGCGAAATAACTCAGCAACAGACTGTCATCTTCCTCACGACGCGACAACAGAGCAGAGCCCCATGGGAGCTTCGTCGAAGCTCCAAAAAACCCTCAACCCGTCCTCAAATCGCCACCAAATGGCTCAAAACCGGTATCAAATCAATCCCCAGCCCAAGACATATCCACTGCACCCATCAATTCGGCCCAAAACGAAGAGAACAAGAAAGCCCCAAATCGCTAGGGTTCATGAGAGCAAGATAAGATCGACGATAGAGAGTGTTTGGGATGAATTAAACGGTGGAGATTGGTACTTGGAGGCTACGAAATCCATTCCTACACTCTATATAAACTCAGAATTGAAGAAATCGGAGGCTGTTCTCTCTGACCCGTGGGGAAGGACGCTCTGTTTTTGGGTCTTCTTGCTCCTCTCTCTCTCTCCGATTTCTACCCAATTCTGGGTTTGTTCTTGTGCACCTGAGCTCATTCTTGAGCAGAATCAGGGCCAAGAACTAGAAGAAATAGGAAGAGAGGGAGAGAGGAGCACTGTTTGGGTGATTTTGTACTGTTCTGGGTCACTGCTTCACAGCTGCTGCTGTGTTCATCATCATCAGCAGCAGCAGCAGCTTAGGTAGTGGATTTCTCATCACTTTGGTAGCTTAGTAGAGAGTTGGAGCTGTTTTGCTCTATTTTGTGTAGTTTGATTCGATTAAATGGTTTGTTCTTCATGTTTGTAGTTGAAACAAGTGTTTGGGATTGAATTAGTGAAAAGTGTATTGGTGCTATCAAGTATAAATTCAAGTTTTGATTATTGAAAGTTAAATTTCTCTCAATCTCTCTTGAATTTTCTATTATGTCTAGCTAATTCAATTTGCTTGGGTGATTTGGGACTATCTAGTGTCTAAATCTCCATATTGATTCAAGTTGAACTTCAAGGATGAATGGGTTGAATTGGGTTCACTTGAATGCTTAGTGCAATGTTTGGATTTCTCTTGTTGAAGTATTTGATGCATTGAATAGGTAGATGTGCGAATACTCTTGACTTGTTTGATTTGAATTTGCATTTGAGTGAGAGGAACTCATCAATCCTAACTTTGAGAAATCGAGTTCTAGTTAGGTGATTTGAGTGAGAATTTACAAATCTCATTTGTTGCTTGATCTTTCATGTGGAAACATCTATGTGTGTTTACATATGGTTGATGCTTGAAACACTTGAAATTTGGAGAATCTCATTTGAATAGCCTCTTTAGTGCTTGATTAGCGTGTTGGATTTACACACTTCTCTTGTCGCGAGTTGGATTGTATGAGCAATCACTTCTTGAGATACTTGTCTTGTGGATTGACACATGCGAATTGAGAATCGGGCTTGGATATAATAGGAGGATTGGTCACTAGAGAAACCGATGATCCCTAGCCCCTCTCTACTTGTCGTTTCACTTAGTTTCTTGAATCGTAGCTCTAGTAATCGTTTACTTTGTTCTTAAACTCAAACCTCAAACTTGCTCCATCAATTGATTTTGGTGGATTTGAATAGCTTGGCAAGCTTTAAAGCCATTGAGAGTTTGTGTTTCTTGCTTTAGTTTGTCGTTTTTTTTTTAGTAATAGTAAGTCATTGTCTAACCTCCTCTCCTTGTGGAAATCGACCCCGTTCTTACTCGGGTACTACTTAGAACGATATTCCTATACTTGGGAATTATCGCGAACATCCACCAAAGTCCATACTTTGTTGGTATACATGGATTCCATCTTGGATCTCATGGCTTCAAGCCAGTTCTGAGAGTCTGGCCCTTTCATGGCCTCTTCATAGGTAGTAGGCTCATCATCTGTGAGAATTGTGTCACCAGAATCTGTCACGAGAAGTCCATACCTCTCGGGTTCTTGGCGCACTCTACTAGATATACGAAGCTCTTGTGTTACTCGAACAGGCTGTTCCACAACTTCTTGTGGTTCCTGTTCATGTTCCATAATAGGATCAGTGCTTTGTGGTTCTTGAATTTCTTCAAGTTCTACAGTCCTCCCACTTGCTTCTTTAGAGACAAACTCTCTTTCTAGAAACACGGCGGACCGAGAAACAAACACTTTGTTCTCAGTTGGATTGTAGAAGTAGTAACCCTTAGTTTCCTTAGGGTACCTCACAAACTTACAGTTATCTGACTTTGGCCCTAGGTTGTCCATTTGTAAACGTTTCACATAGACATCGTAGCCCCAAATCTTCATGAACGACAGTGCGGGACGCCTCCCACTCCACATGTCATGTGGTGTCTTCATGATTGATTTAGATGGAACACGGTTAATGGTGAAAGCTGCACTTAATAGAGCATAGCCCCAAAATGACAATTGAAGTTTGACACATCATAGATCGAACCATATCCAATAGTGTTCGATTCCTCCTATCTGACATGCCATTCCATTTTGGCGTTCCGGGTGGAGTGAGTTGGGATACGATCCCACACTCTCTAAGATAGTTGTCAAACACTTGCTCAAGTACTCTCCTCCCGACGATCGTAGTGCCTTGATACTTTTGCCAAGTTGCTTCTCTACTTCACTCTTGAATTCTTTGAACCTTTCAAATCATTCGGATTTGGCCTTCATAAGGTAAACAAATCCATATCTACTTGTGCACAAGAGATTCCGGCAGGGAGATCTCCGTGTACACCGTACGTAGTGGATCAGGGATCGCACAGGAAGAATAGGGGTGTGTGTAGGGAGAGAGCAAGTCAGTAGCAATGTCTGAGAGAGAGACAGAGGTTTGGCAGAGCTTCCGCGTATGGCAGTGTTGTCCTCCTTTGTATGGAAAGGTTAACGATATATATACTGGAGAACGTGACCGTTGTAGTGTGGTTAATGCGCCCATTGATGGCGGCTTAATTAGCTTAACCATAACGGCACGTTCGTCCGAGTATATAGGAACCGTTAGAGCACGTGGTGCGCGAGTACCGGAACCGTTACGAGGTTGACCGGGTTTGACCGGATTGACCGGGTTTGACCGGATTGACCGGGTCTAGGGAGCTCGTGCCATAGATCTCTCAAAACAGTTACTAAAGGTCGCGCGCGGGCTTGGCTCGCACGCGACAGGGCTTACTCTAGCCTCCAGACCACAAAGTCCCTACAAGTCCCGTGCAGTGGTATGCGAGGGCTCTGTCTCGCAGCCCCCACATGGATCAGCTCGGCTGGTGATCCTGTGTGTGTGGAGCACAATATGGTGTGCTGGATGGTTGCCACGTGGCCTAGATCTGCCATGTCATAAAGCAGTATCTACATTAGCCCCCTTTCTGCGCGTGAAGGCTTGTAGCTGTATAGGCTTCCATGCGCGGAAACCAACATGCGCGTCGTCGTCACGCACCAATTCAAATACGGGTAGATTCAGCCCCCGTGCGTGTAATTATGACCTAAAACCCCTAGAGTCGTGCCGTCTGACCTTTAGGGTTTTAGGCGTGACGTCAGCCCGTCCTGTGATTGCGCGACACGACGGTGACGGTTGCGATTCGACTACTGAAGGGACGCAACCTTTCATTCTTCTGGATAAATACCTTGTATCCCATCATTGCAAAGCATTGCTTCTTTCTCTTAAAGTGAATGGTACCCGGAGATCTTCGGGAGCAGATCCAAATAATCAATCATCAGTTCAAGACTGCAAATCGTATTCTTCAATTGTGCATCTCCAAGCAGGCTTCAAGGAAACAAGGTTGGCCTCGTTTACTTTTGATTTAAACTACCAGTGTTTGCCTTGAACGGCGTTGAATCTGTAAACCCATGAAATCTGTGAAGAGGCTTTGATCTTTAAACCTGCTTCGTTTTTAATCTTTCAACAATATTGGGTCTTGCAAATCCCCAGATTCTAAAATCGGCACCGGAACTGTCTGCTTTCCTTTGCATAGATCTCGAATTCCAAAATTCAAACTGAAGTGTGGTATTTCTCCCCCCCTTTTTTTTTGCCCTTTCGCAGGAATGGCCAAAACAAGAGTAACCAGACCCGTCAAGGAAGATGAAGAGATGCCGGAGCTTCCGCAGGCTCTGTGGCGAAAAGCCCCCTTTCTGGGTGGGAAAGATTTTTACCACGCGAGGGTGAAGGCGAAGAGGATGCCTGATCCTGTTCCCATTGAGCAGTTGTTAACGCTGACTCGCCCAGTTAACTCAGCCTTGCTCGAGTTAGTTGGCTCCGAGGACGTGGTTCGATTGGGAATCGAGAATGGGCACTTCCCATACACTGCAATTTCTACTCAGGCGTTTGTCCAGAAGTTGGACTATATGGATGAGTGGACTGACCACGTGTTGGGTAATTACGCCGAAACTCTCGATAAAGCCGGCATTTTCTTCGCTGTTCGTGCTATGAAGGGTGCTGCCGTGAAGCTGGACCAGTCCATGCTTCTAGACCTTCTGTCCCGCTATTCGCCTGCGACTCACACGTTTCACTTTGCTGAGTTCGAGGCTGCCCCCACGCTCGAGGACGTTCAAATGCTGTATGAGCTTTCCCCCATGGGCGAGGTGGACCCCTTGAGTCACTTGAGAACACCTGCGGAATTGGCCTTGTACGCGCAGATGGAGGAGTGCCTAGCAGAGGTAAAGAAAATCTCCACTCGGTGGACCAGTACGAAACCTCTTCCGAACTGGCAGCTAGTGGATACGTCTGCGAAGAATACCTGGAACAAGTGGTTGCAGTACTTCTTCCGAGACTATGCAAACAGCAGCATCACTAAGAAGCTTTTGAGCGAGGACCCGGAGGCCGAGAATTATGTAGAGGGCAAGGGTTATCATTTGACCCTTTGCGCCTTTCTCTGCGCTTGGCTGTCGAGGTATCTGATTGATGGTCACCCCCATGACGGGGTCTTCTACCATGTGCTGCCACTTGCGGTGAGGCTCGCTCTTGGCCAGAGGGTCGCACTTGGACCCTTGGTCTTGGGCACGTTATATTATAGGCTGGACCAGCTGGTTCTGGCGATGAGGGAATCGCGCGGCCGTCTCGATGTTCTGACCTTTGTCAATATCAGCTTTTTGACAATGTGGGTTTTCGAGCGCTGGCCGTCTTATGCTCCAACTCCCCTCCCACTTGAGAAGTGGTGTCCCCCAGGCGAGACGGAAGCGTTCAACAGCGGGAGAGCTGCGAGATGGTTTGGAGCAAGCAACACCAAGTGTACTTGGAGCTTGATATGCGACAAACGAAGGGAGTTCACTGCCAGGCCCTACGCCACACGTGTCGAGAATGTGCGGTGGTTTCCAAAGCTATACCCTTCCAAAGGTATGGTCTTGTCAGAAGACCTTCTCTTTGAAAAGGGGCCGCATTTCCACGAGCGCTATCGTGAGTTCTTTTGCTGGTGTCTGCGAGGTTCTCTTCCTGCACTTGCAGAGCAAATCCGTGAGCTCGCGCCCCGGTATGAAAGGCTTACAGTGGATGTTGACCCCACTCGGGTCTCGCCTCAGTTTGGTTTCGATGCGGTGGCCCCATCAATCTGGCCCCAGTCTATCGTCAGAGGGTGCTACAAGCGCTTGCTGACAAAGGAGTGCAAGACGGTCCTCATGAGCAATCTTCCCTTCGAGCAGCCTGCGGGAACTCGCAAGGGTGGTTGTTCCCAGAACTGGATCGCATACTGGATTGCCCAGCAGACGAGGATGGAGACGGAGGCGGCGGCGCAGCCAGGAAGGGCCCCCTTGATCAAGAGAAACTCTTTTCCGTTTCGCCCCAATTGCAGTTTGAGCGAGTCTGAGTACGGTTGCTACTCGTTGTTGGACCGCAAGAATCATTTGTGCCCCGATTTCATTCTGAAGGAGCAGGTCAATGCAATCAAGAAGGGTGACACGCAGGTCATCAAACATAGCAAGGCGTTTGCTGAGGTAAGCAGTTTCCTTGTGTGCTTTGAGCTCTTTGATTTGCTTGCACTGATGCTTTTTGTTCTGTATTGTCTAGTGTCATGTGCGGAGGTTCGCAGCTGGTGACCGTTCCAAATCGCTGGTGGATACCATTGTTGCCACCAGAAGGAGGGGGGAGTCGTATCGGCTAGCATGGAGGATGGATGCCGAGGTCGAAACAAAAGTTCGCGGGGTCATGAACACCTTTGCTGACTCGCTGATAGACAACCCTCCGGCTCCGTCTCCTCCTAGAGATGACCCGTCCCCTCCGGCGACTGCGGCGCCGAGAGCGAAGAGACCTAGGCAAAAGGGGATTACGATTTCTTCCCCTAGGAGCGCTCCAGCTTCTCCCCCGGTGAGGTCCCTTTCCATCAAGGACAAAGGCAAGGGTCGTATGCCCAGCAAAGTGCGAAAAGATCTCGCAGTTGAGACTTTCGTTCCATTCAACCAAGAGGAGGAAGAGAGACAGGAGCCCCAGGCAAGTGATGAAGAAGCAACAGTTGTGATGTGCGAGGAAGAATCAGGAGGTACTTCCGTCGCATCTCCTTGCCCTTTATCATGACTTCTATGCAGTTCTTTTCTTTGAACCCATTTTGTATTCGCAAATGATGATGATGAAGCCGTTGGTGGCCTCGTGGCCAAGAGGCAAAAGAGAGATGCCCACTCTGGCGTTTCAGATGATCTCATAAGTGAGGATGTTCTTACTGAATCCCGGAGGACAGCCGCGGAGGCTGCTGAAAGAAGAAGGCAGCGAGAGGAAGAGGAACTTGAGCTTGTGAAACAGCGGAGCCTCGAGGAGCGGCATGTTGACGACTTAGTGCGTCCAGCTGGCGAGGAAGACGAGCTTCCCGAGGAAGTGGCTCCTCATGTGGAGGAGGAAGATGAGGTCCCTGGAGAGGACACAGCAGAGCTAGAGCAAGTCCAAGCGGACTTCGCAGAGATCGCAGGTGGCGATAAAGGTGAGATCTTCAATCTCGCAGTTACTTATAGAAATGTAATTGTGGGTGCGCTAAAGCACGGTGTGTCAAAGCCTGACATTCGCCGTTGGTTGGTAAGCAAATGCGGAGAACCCTCAGGTAATTATTTTGAGTGATATGCGCATACTAGGCTTTAGTCACTTGAGGCAAAATCATGACTGGTTTACTCGCGTCCCAGGTCACGCTTCTCTTAAAGATTTGCTTAGTGAGGATACACTGATAGGGCACGGTTCCACGTCCCTAGTGTATGATGAGGATACCTCAATCCCACCTTCGCGTGGAGGTGCTTATTCTTAGCTTTAGTAAAGATAGTGAAATAACTTATAACACAAGTTACCTCATATTATCGCATTCGGTATCGCAGGTCATGCTGAGGAGCCTGAGCTGGAGCAGAGAAGTCAGCCTTCTGCACCCCATGTTCCAATTTCGAACTCCCATACCGAGAAGCCCGTCGCAGCCGCTGGACACGTGAGTGAGCGTCCCGAGGATGTCATCGAACTTTCCGATGATGTCGAAGCTGATGCTGTGCCGATGGACGAAGGTGTCCGTACTGGCGGTGAGGAAGAAAGGACAAGTGATGCTAATATTTTCGCATCTGGGAGTGTCCGTCCAGCGACTTCGGCTGTCCCCTCGCCTCCGGCGATGACTGAACCGGAAGTACCTATTCCTGCGTGGAGTATTTGGGGCTCGCAGGTTGGGAATGTAGTCGCAGCTGGTGCGGCCTACACTCTTCCTCCTAACTATGAGAGTTTGGAGCTCGCAGCTGATAGGAGAGCCATGGAGCGAGGGCAGTCTTCGAACAACCCGGTGGCTCGCATTCCCTCTATTCATGAAATTCTGGAAGGCACTGGTAAGCAGAGATTTTACCATTCGCACATCACATTATTTGCTTGCGAGTTTTGACATCATGACTTGTTTTTGATGTCTCAGGTTTGAAGCAAACCGATGTAGACTGGGTGGTTCGGATGCGCCTCAGATACCCCCGATCGTTTGTGAGGTGTCTGGAGATTAGTCCTTTTGACAGGAGGCTATTCCTTACTGAAGCCATCTGGATACTAGAGCAGCTGTGCGCGGCTACACCTGCGACCATTTCGGCCCAGAGTGCCGAATTGCTGTGTGGCATGTGCCAAAATCTCGTGCTCAAAGTCCAAGGCAGACTTGGTTTCAAATTCCTCAAGGACAGAGTTACACTGATTCGCGCAGCTGTAACTCTGAATCTCGGGCACCAGAATCTCGCGGCTGAGATGCAGAAGGTGGAGCAGCAGAAGCAAAAGGTTGATGAAGCTTTGAGGCTGTATCATGAAATGAATGCCAAGTGCGAGCAACTAAAGCAAGAAGTGCAACAAGTGGAGAGGCTGATCGAGCAGTTCGAGCCCCAGGACTCCTTAGTCAAAAATTTGTTTTGAATTTTCGAATTTTGAAAAGAAAACAGGAAAATGGTTGAGACATTAATGTAATATTTTGAAACATTAATGTAATGTTGCTAGGGTTTCTCCCCCTTCTTTTTTAACAACAAACAATGAGTTTGCCCGTTTTGCCCCTTTCGGGATTTGATTGGACATTTCTGTGCATATCCAATTATGACGTCAGCAATTGATTCTTTGCTTGATTTTCGCGCTAATTTCTCGGCAGATAAGCACGCTTCCGTTGGGAAGTCCATCCGAATCATGACTATCCGTCATTTATTAGGATACGCAACCGAATCGTCGTAGCCTTTAGTAGGGTAATTGATTGTTACCGCTTTTCAAGGCGTAAGTGATTGAACTTACCCTCTTTTTTTGAATTTTGCTGACTCATCTTAGGCGACCGAAGAGTCTCCACAGGGCCTATATAAACCCTGTCTTTGCCATTTGGGTTCTTCTATCCCAAACATGTGCTTTGCCGTGAGTCCTTGCGACTGCTGGCTTCAACGCTTGTTTTTCGTTGATTCATGGCAACTTCAAGTTTTGAATCCTGAGTTTGCGCTTTGTGCTATAGAAATAGTTTCCAAGATCCACTTTATGAGGCTTATTGCTGTTTATAACCGTCATAAAGAGGATGCAGATAATACCTCATGTGTGTTCGAAGAAATTTCTTCGTGTATTATGTGTGCAGGTCATGTTTCCGGCCGCCTCGTGGCGAGGTGCAGCGCCGAAGTGACCGTGCTACCGTCTCGTAATGAACGGCGTGATTCTCCTCCAGCATCCCTGGAGGAGAGTTTCTTGCCTCTTCGTTCTTGAACTCAGGAGGCTCGCCAACGCCCTTGTCTATCATGACAAGGAGCCCAGTACCAGAGGAATGACGGCTTCCCCTGTTTTGCATGACGGCATATGCCGGAACAGGTGGTTCCTCTGGTACATATCTTGATCAGACAGGGGTTTCGTCAGACCCTAAGATCTTTGGACGTGAATTCGCCCGGCTCTTGCCGCTAAGGATGTAGCGAATGGCGAGTTAATCTCTTCGCAGATGCATCCTACTTGCTACAGATCTTTGGCCTCAGATCTGCGTACTGTGCTGCCGGTGTCAAGACCGGTGGATTCTCTCTTTTCTTAGTCGAGAGTTCCCTTGGTGCATTTCTGGCTTACCAGCCATTTTTCGAATGTATTGTAAGCCATGTTGGCTGTGTAGTTAGATGCGAGCTTTTCGCTTGTAAGCTGCTATCTAGATAGATAAATTGTAAGTCATTTGACTCATAATGATAAATAGTATTTGTATCGTCTGCTCTTTGCAACAAAATACAATTTCGCATGCGTTTCGGCTTGTTTTGCCTTGCATAATGACATGTGATGATTTCACATATGCGATGTCAATTTACAGATATTTCGCTAGATCATTCGAGATCGTAATTTCGCAGCTGTGCCATCTTGACGGATGGGCTCGTAATTGGTCGTTGTAAATCGTATGAGATCACGTTCACAACGTTGCCATCGTTCCGGATAATTTTCCAGAGATCAATCAAGATCGTTGAGCTGTGCAAATTGCTATCATAGAAGATAGGCTTTGTTTGAGATCGTTTCTCGCATAAACTGCTATCACAGCAGACAGATCCTTAGAAGATCTAATAAGATGACTCTGCACTCGTGTTACCATCACATCAGACGGGTTTGGATAATTAACCAAAATTGCTATCGTAACAGATAGGCTTGAGAAGATCATTATAAGATCGCATCTGTATGGCCCGCTATCTCAAGAGATAGGCGTTAGATGATCGATTGAGATCGTTTTTGTATTTCGCTGCTATCGCAAAAGATAGACTTTGGATGATCATGTAAGATCGTGTTTTCGTTTGGGTGCTATCGCAAGAGATAGGCTTTAATGATCACTTAAGATCGTATTTGTATTTGATTGCTACCATGAGAGATAGGCTTTAGATGATCACTTAAGATCGCATTTGCGTTTGGCTGCTATCGCAAGAGATAGGCTTTAATGATCACTTAAGATCGCATTTGCATTTGGCTGCTATCGCAGGAGATAGGCTTTAATGATCACTTAAGATCGCATTTGCATGTGATTGCTACCATGAGAGATAGGCTTTAGATGATCACTTAAGATCGCATTTGCGTTTGGCTGCTATCGTAAGAGATAGGCTTTAATGATCACTTAAGATCGCATTTGCATGTGATTGCTACCATGAGAGATAGGCTTTAGATGATCACTTAAGATCGCATTTGCGTTTGGCTGCTATCGTAAGAGATAGGCTTTAATGATCGATTAAGATCACATTTGTAGTGGCTGCCATCGTAGGAGATGGGCTTTAGATGACCATTTGAGATCGCGTTTGCTATCATATGAGATAGGCTTTGATGATCAATTAAGATCGCGTTCGCTATCGTAAGAGATAGGCTTTAGATGATCGATTAAGATCACATTTGCGTTGGCTGCCATCGTAGGAGATGGGCTTTAGATGATCACTTAAGATCGCGTTTGTGTTTGGCTGCTATCGTAAAAGATAGGCTTTAGATGATCGATTGAGATCGCGTTTGCTATCATATGAGATAGGCTTTGATGATCAATTAAGATCGCGTTCGCTATCGTAAGAGATAGGCTTTGATGATCATTTAAGATCGCGTTCGCTATCGTAAGAGATAGGCTTTGATGATCAGTTAAGATCGCGTTCGCTATCGTAAGGGATAGGCTTTGATGACCAGTTAAGATCGCGTTTACATTTGTTACTATTGAAGCGAATAAATCATTGTTAACAGTTGTAACAAATTAGATAAGCGATATAAACAGCTAATGAATGTGAACTTCTCATTTGGGAGAATTCTTTTATTATGACATTCTCATATGGGAGAGATAGGATTACAATCCTCTCATATGGGAGAGGAGATTGCGAATATCGTAGCCACATGAGACATTAAGCAACGTTATCATAAAACGTATGAAATAAGAGAAGTCAGGGATAGTACTTCTTGATCCAGCGCATGTTGACTGAGCTTGGGGTTGAGGTTGTGCCGTGCAACCTTCGTATGCTGCAGTAGCCGCTATCGAAGACTTCTGTGACTTCGAAGGGTCCCTCCCAATTAGCTGCGAACTTTGGGTGGGTTGCCTCTCGCATGCAGTGATCAGATGCGCGCAGGACCAGGTCGCCAACTGCGAAATCCCGTCGCTGAACTGTCTTGTTATAGGCGCGCGCGATCCTCTCTTGGTACCGCTTGTTAGTCCTTTTGGCTTGTTCTCGCTTTTCTTCCAGCAAGACTAAATCATGATCGCGTTGATTTTCATAGAGTGCGTGGAAGGCCAGCCTTGCCGAATTGACTCTGACCTCCGCAGGTACCACAGCTTCGGCCCCACAACATAGTAGAAATGGCGAGGCCCCTGTAGGTGTCCTTGGAGAAGTTCTGTAGGCCCACAGAGCTATGTTAAGGGAGTCGGCCCACTTCTTGTGGTCATCTGCGACCATCTTGCTCAGAATTCGCAACAGCGTTTTGTTAGTCGCTTCGGCTTGTCCATTTCCCTTTGGATAATAGGGGGTGGAGCATATTTGCCTGATATTGTACTCCGCGAGTTTGGTAGCGACCTGACGATTAACAAAAGGAGTACCGTTATCTGAAAGAATAGTATTTGGGATTCCGAACCTGCATACGATGTTTTCCTGGATAAAGTTAACCACAGCCAGCGCGTTTGCCGTCTTCAGTGGTATTGCTTCCACCCATTTGGTGAACAGTTCGGTTGCAGTGAGAATGAAATGGTTCCCATGTGACGTTGGTCGGATGGGGCCAATGAAGTCCAGAGCCCATGTATGAAATGGCCATGGCGTCCCTAATGCATGTAGATCCACGGCAGGAGCGTGCACTAGGTTCCCTTTGAATTGGCATTCTTGGCAGCGTCGCACCTTGGTGCGGCAATCGACTTCCATCGTGGGCCAGAAGTATCCGATTGAGAGGAGTTGTCTGCATAATTTCGCACCTCCCTGGTGTTCCACCTGATGGGAGAGGTCCATGACTTCTTGTGCTTCCCTATCGTCTAGGCATCGCAGCAAGTTGCCTTCGTGACCTTTTCGCCAAAGCAGATTTTCTTGAACTACATATCGAGAAGCTTTCCTCTTCAATTTGTCTGCTTCTTTTCTCGATTCGGGTGCAGTGCCCTTGGTGAGGAATTCAAACAATGGCTTTCTCCAGTCTGTGTCGTCGTCGATTAGAGCGACAAGTAGAGAATCTTTGATTAGTGCGCGACTTTCGCACTTCCCTTGTATCAGGGCTGCGGCTGTGGACATGCTTGGCCAATGGATGCCATATCTCTGAGCTTTCCTGTAGATTGACACCTCGCTTTCTCCGCAAGCGTGTTGGTGAATCTTTTCTAACAGTTGTTGTCCCTCTTGCTCGGAGACGCAACGCATGAGTATTCCTCCAGGACCCTTGTAGTAAAGGGTGTTGTCGTGGATGCAGTATCCTTTCGTGAGTACCCAGCTTTCGCTACTGGTGCCTTTCGCAATAGCTTGCAAGATTGCTTTTCGCCAGTCTGCGTCATCCATGTGTTCATCGTCGCACGCATCTTCTGTTAATGCCGACGATGTTCGCACTTCGATGGAAATCCTTGCGGGGCATTTGTCTATGCTGACCTTAGATCCCAGAGTTGCTAAGGCGTCTGCATGCCTGTTGTCCGCTCGGGGTTTGTGCTCGTATTTCACGTCGCAGAATTGCTGCATCAGCTTTTGCACTAGGGTGCGGTATGGCAGAAGGTTGATCTCCTTTAAACCATATTCGCCCGAGGCCTGTTTAACAATCAGTTTGGAATCTCCCATGACTGTTAAGTTGCTCACTTCCAAAGCTTTCGCCGCACGGAGTCCCGCGATCAGAGCCTCGTATTCTGCCTCGTTGTTCGTGACTGCGAAGTTGAGTTTTGCGGACATCTGTATGACTTCCCCGTCCGGCTTTGTCAAGACTATCCCAATGCCTCCACCTTTTCTGGTTGACGAACCATCGAAGTGGAGGGTCCAATAGGGCACGTCGATCGCGTAGATTTCAGGGCCTTCGAGTTCTTCCTCGATCACAGGTTCGTGACTGTTGTCAGGAAACTGTGCCAGCAGATCTGCTACCGCCTGCGACTTGATCGCTCTTGGTTTTACGCATGTGATATCGTATTGAGAGATGGTCATGTACCATTTCGCCAATCTCCCGCCCGGAGTAGTGTGAGTTAGCAGGTATCTTATGGGGTCGCTTTTGGTGACCACCACTACTTTGTGCGATGCAAAATAGTGTCTCAACTTCTCTATTACGAAGAATAAAGCAAGGCAATGACGTTCGATGTCCGTGTACCTTGATTCAGCAGGCTGCACAATGCGAGAGATGTAATAGATAGGCCTCTCTTGTCCCTCATAGATCTGAGCCAAGAGCGCTCCTATGGATTTCCTTGTCGATGTAAGGTATAGCAGAAGCGGCGATCCCAGTTGAGGCGCGATCATTATCTTTGGGGATGTGAGTAGCTCCTTCAGCTTTTCGAATGCGACTTCGTGATCAGGAGCCCAGTTGTACGCGGCGTCCTTCTTGAGGAGGGTGCTGAAGCAGCACGTGATCTCGGCGATTGCTGGGATGAATCTCCGCAGATACGACAATTTTCCCAAGAATGTTTTCAAGGCACTTTGGTTGTGAGGTGGCGTCATGCTGGTGATGGCTGACACTTTCGCAGGGTCAGGCTCGATCCCTTGGCGATGGACCACGCACCCCAAAAACTTCCCCGAGGTTACGCCGAATGCGCATTTCATGGGGTTCATTTTCAGTTGAAAGCTCCTGCATCTGTTGAATACCTTTCGCAAGTCTGCAAGGTGATCTGCTTCATACTTGGATTTGACGACCAAGTCATCCACATAGAATTCCACTTCTTTGTGCATCATGTCGTGGAATAGAGCCATCATGGCCCGCTGATAGGTTGCGCCTGCATTCTTAAGACCGAATGGCATTATCGTATAGTTGAATACCCCCACGGGAGTGATGAATGCAGTTTTCCTTGCATCTTCGGGATCAATCTTGATTTGATTGTACCCGCTGAAGCCGTCCATGAAACTGAACATGCGATGGCCTGCTGTTGAATCAATGAGCAAATCGATGTTAGGCAGTGGGAAATCGTCCTTAGGACAGAAGCGATTAAGATCTCGGAAGTCCACGCAGATGCGGAGCTGTCCGTTCTTCTTCACCACTGGCACGATGTTGGCCAACCATGTGGGATGGTGATTGGGCTCTATGAACTTGGCATCTAGGAGTTTGACAATCTCCTGTTTGATCTTCACGTTGAGCTCTGGCCTAAAGCTTCTGGTGCTTTGCTTGACCGGTTTAGACCCTGGGATGATGTCTAAACGGTGCATGGTGATGCTCGTGTCCAGACCCGGCATCTCGTCGTATTCCCATGCGAACACGTCCTTGTATTCAGTTAGGAGCTGCAGCAGTCCTTGTTCCTCTTCGCTTGTGAGTTCCGCACTCAGGAAAACTGGTCTTTTCTTTTCCTCGTTCGGGCTGAGGAACACTTCCTTAAGCTCTTGCTTCTGTGGTCTTGGCCTGTCTTCCATGCATTCGGGCGCTTCTTTGAGTTTCTCATCTAGAGTGCCCTGTGTTGGCTCTTCTGTCAGCGCAACTTGCTCGATTTGATTGATTTGCCCAGGGACATCCCCATGCCCGTGTGAGGACGTCCCCGCGCACCTTCATATGCGATAGCATTTCTTCCCGTTGGCGTAGAAGCTCTCTATCTCCTTGCCCTCGGGGTCGTGTTTTGCGATCCTCTTCAGAGTGTACACACTCTTGCGGTGATATGCGATGCGCGGCGCCTCTTCGTGAATAGGCGGCGTTTCCTTGGTATCTCCCCTTGTTACCATCACGCCTGCAGGTGACTGGTCCTTGATGTCCTCCCAGAGAGGCAAAGGAGTGGGGTTGAATGGTCCGGGTGTTTGCTCGTCCGCCATCTCGGTGAACCACACCGCCTCGCTGAGATGTGCTTCGTCCAAGTTGAACGGGTTAGTTGAGGCCGGTATTTCGACAATCCTGTCGTTCCAGATAGCTTTCATCACCTGGTGAGCCGTCGAAGGAATCGCGTCAAAGCGATGAATCCAGGCCCGACCTATGATCATGTGATATGTGGTGTTCGCGTCTATGACATAGAACTTCGCCGAGCACTTGATTTTGCCGATCTGAACGCCCAGGCGGATCCACCCGATCGTCATTCTGGAATCGCTTCCGAATCCCACCAGCGGGGATGGACGCTTGACTACCTTGTGCTCGGGGATCCCTGCTAGCTTCAGTGTGTGGAGTGGAACAACATTGACCGCTGCTCCTCCATCGACGAATGCTCGCTTGAATTCGACGCCGTTGATGATGGCGGTCACGTACAGGGGCCTCTGGTGGCTCGCATCTGTCTTTTTATCGCTGGCAGAAAAGGTCATAATCTTTTCTGTGGAACGGGACGCCCTGACGACTTTCCCGTTGGAGACCACGAGGTCCTCCTCGTAGTCCTCTGCTACCCTTAAGATTGCTTTTGTCATGTCCGCTCGACATTTTTCGGAGAAGTTCATCTCGTTGAAGAATCTGTCGAAGCCGTGCGACCCTTTCATGCGGTCGGCACGCTCATCTTCCGTGTCCATGCTGTAGTCTTCATCTTCATGGACTTCAGCAACGATGGGCAGACCATCCTCTGCGACTTCTTCCAAGTCAACTATCGAGATCATGGCGACCTCTTTGCCTTTTGAGCCCGAATCTGTATGGGCAGGCAGCGGGTTGTTGCGCACATCCTTCCGATGGTCGCTGACGATGAGTTCGCCGCTCTTCATCTTCTGATCGAGTGCGAATCTGAGCTTCTTGCACTCGGCTGTGGGGTGCATGACCTTGCCGTGGTATTCGCACCACTTAGGGTCCCTCGTCATCTCCTTGGAGGGTGCTTTCTCGAGCGGTGGGAGGACGCCGTCCTTACGCCACTGTCTGCAGAGATCGCTTGCCTCCTCCACCGAGCATGGCAGGGGCGGTGCGTCGAAGTTTGTAACTTTTGCTTGCTTCTGGGGCGAAACTGTATTGACCTCAGCTTCGCGTCCTCGCTTGTAGCCGAATCTGCCGATTTTGTAGGTGGTGCCGCTCGCAGGTCGTTCTGGAGCGCTCTTCTTTCTCTGTCTCTCGACGATGGGCTCGATGTTCATCGTGCACTCGATGAGCTTTGAAAACGTGGGTGTTTGCAAGTTGATTAGCATGCTCTTGTACTCATCTCGCATGCACTGCAGGCATATCTCTACGAGCCGGCTTTCGAGCATGGGATCCTTGCACTCCAAGGATTTCGCTCTGAATTTCTTGATGAAAGTGATTCCATCTTCCTCGCGTTTCTGATACATCCGCGAGAGGTGGATCATCGTCACCTTCTCTTCCATCTGGAAGAACTTGGTGTAGAACTTCTGGACCATGTCGTCCCAAGTCTTCACAGATCCGGGCTCCAACGTCCGGTACCATTTGTATGCTACATTCCCAAGAGTCTTTGGGAACTCTCGCATCAGCAGTTTGGGATCAGCTCCGTATGGACCCATGACATCGATGAAACGCATGACGTGCTCATGAGCGTTCCCATTGACGTCTTCGAACTTATCCCATTTGGGAGCTTTGTACCCCGCCGGGTTAGGCATGAGATAGATCTCTCGTGGAATGGGTGGATCGTTGTCTAGCTTCGGGATGATGGTATCCGCGAGCGATTGATGAGCTAGGATGGAGTCCACGCACTTCTGCAAGGACGTCATGCATTCTGGGAGGCTTCCCTCGGTAGCTGCCGGAGGGGTTGCCGTAGGCGGTGGCGATACATATGTCGCCGGAGGATTGGGAGTGTATTGACTGCCCGCGTTTCCCCAAATCGTCGCTGGTGGAGGCAGAGTGTACTGCAAAGTTGGGTTAGACGCCAAAGCCGTGGGCTGAGAGGCGTGAGCGGCAGGGGGTAGCATTTGCGCTGTTGATCCTTGGATCGAAGGCAGCTGCGCGGCTGACGGTGGAGTTTGCAGATGGGGGTTGGGAGGCGTGGCCGATACTCCCAATCCTGGAGCAGTAGGGGTTCCTCCTCCCTGAGGGGTGGCGGTACCTGGTGGAGGATTTGGCGCAAGGGTGCCCAGAACAGCCAAGATCCGCTCCAACTGCGCAGATTGAGACTTGAGAGCTTTTGCCTGACTTTGGACAGTGGCGTCCAAAGACTCCAAAGTTGGTGCCTCGCCGGGAGTCGTCGGAGTACGGCGGACTTCGTCTCCCGAGGGAGTTTCGGTGGAAGGCGACCGGTTGCTGACATCATCCTCCTGAGACATGGTTGCTTTTGCTGGTAAGTTCACGTCGGGTTCACCAAAATGTGCACAAGAGATTCCGGCAGGGAGATCTCCGTGTACACCGTACGTAGTGGATCAGGGATCGCACAGGAAGAATAGGGGTGTGTGTAGGGAGAGAGCAAGTCAGTAGCAATGTCTGAGAGAGAGACAGAGGTTTGGCAGAGCTTCCGCGTATGGCAGTGTTGTCCTCCTTTGTATGGAAAGGTTAACGATATATATACTGGAGAACGTGACCGTTGTAGTGTGGTTAATGCGCCCATTGATGGCGGCTTAATTAGCTTAACCATAACGGCACGTTCGTCCGAGTATATAGGAACCGTTAGAGCACGTGGTGCGCGAGTACCGGAACCGTTACGAGGTTGACCGGGTTTGACCGGATTGACCGGGTTTGACCGGATTGACCGGGTCTAGGGAGCTCGTGCCATAGATCTCTCAAAACAGTTACTAAAGGTCGCGTGCGGGCTTGGCTCGCACGCGACAGGGCTTACTCTAGCCTCCAGACCACAAAGTCCCTACAAGTCCCGTGCAGTGGTATGCGAGGGCTCTGTCTCGCAGCCCCCACATGGATCAGCTCGGCTGGTGATCCTGTGTGTGTGGAGCACAATATGGTGTGCTGGATGGTTGCCACGTGGCCTAGATCTGCCATGTCATAAAGCAGTATCTACACTACTGAAATCATCAGTAAATGTAATGAAGTAGACGTAACCACTCATGGCAGGTGTGGAAAATGGCCCACATACATCAATATGTATGAGTGCCAATTGCTCACTAGTCCTTTCACATTTCTTATTGAAAGGGGACTTTGTCATTTTTCCCAATAAACAAGCCTCACATATCTCATATTATTCAAAATCAAATGAGTCTAGAAATCCATCCTTATGGAGTCTAGATACACGTTTCTTGTTTATGTGGCCTAAACGACAGTGCCATAAGTAAGCATGATTTTATTTTAATCCTCTTAGTATTAATGTTGTAGATATGATTGCTTAGATCAAGGGCATATAGTCCATTAAATAATTGCACACTACAATAGTGAATATTATTAAAATAAATGGAACAACAATTGTTCTTTATTGAAATAATAAAACCTTCCTTGTCTAAACAAGAAATAGAAATAATGTTTCTGCTCATAGCAGGAACAAAATAGAAATTATTAATTCTAAAACTAATCCTGAAGGCAGAGACTGCTCGTACTCGCCTACGGCCAATGCAGCAACCTTTGCTCCATTTCCGACGCGCACGTCTATCTCCCCATTAGCCAATCTTCTACTTCTCTTTAGATCCTGCACATTTCGACAAATGTGAGATCCACATCCAGTATCCAATACCCACGATGTAGAGATAGTTAAATTGACATCTACAACAAAAATACCTGGTGGTGGTGGAATCACTATTCCAAGCCTCTTGTCCTCTAGATATTTTGGGCAGTTCCTCCTCCAGTGTCCAGGCTGATTGCAGTAGTGACACTCACCTTCATTCACACATTTGGCAATGCCACCAACAGGTTTAAGGACAGGTTCCTTGGACTTGGCCACTGACTTGCCTTTTCCCTTGGAGGAATAGGCAAACATTTTGCCCTATCCTTTCTTTACCATCATAATGTCCTTGCCCTTACCCTTGTTGATGCTTTTTTCAGCTGTCCTCGACATATTGAGTAAATTTTGCAATGGTTTCACGATCTCGTTCATGTTATAGTTCATGAAGAACTGTCCATAACTCTCAGGCTACGATTGCATCACGAGATCGGTGGCCAACTCTTGGCCGACCGGGAACCCTAGTCGTGCGAGATTCTCCAAGTAACCGATCATACGGAGTACGTGAGGTCCCACAGGGTTTCGTTCAGCCATATAACACTTGAACAATGCCTTAGAAACTTCATACCTCTCAACCCTTACCTGCTCTTGGAAGAGCTGCTTCAAGTGTTTGATCATATTGATGGCATTCAGGTTCTCGTGTTGCTTCTGAAGCTCATAGGTCATAGCGCATAGCATAAGGCAGGCCGCATCATTAGCGTCATTAACACGCTTCTGATACGCCTTTAGGGCTGCAGGATTATTGTTTTCTGGACCTCCTGGAACTTGCTCCTCTAATGCATACATTTTTTTCTCTTGCTTGAGAACGATTCTCAAGTTTCTGTACCAATCAAGGAAGTTGTTTCCAGATAGCTTGTCCTTCTCAAGAACAGATTGTTGGGAATGTTGTGAACTCGAAGAGTTGTTTGCCATTTGGAATTCTACAAAAGGAAAATACGCAAGTTTTAGTATTTGTGAACTTTTGACTATATTCAATAATGGCTAGTTTATCAAATAGCTCCCACTATTTTTCTACGGACCAAGATCTATGTTTCATCTCCTTTTGAGCTTGCTTTGGAAAGTCACCAAAATTTTGACTACTTTAGGTAGGAACAATTCCAATTGCGTTCCATGCAACTCTTGGTTCAATTGGAAAAATAACTCCTTATTTATGCATCCCCATGGATAATCCCAATTCATTGCCTCTAGGTTTTAATCATATTAATAACCTAGTTGTGTCCAACCTCTTATTTAAACAATTGCACATTACTTGCTTGTGCCATCGCATTGCATCATTATGAACCAATTTTCCTTGCTTTGGCATGCACGAGCTTGATAAATCATGATGACAATGAGTGTTTAATTAACGAGAAGGCAAAACACAATATTTGAATTTTGATGGTTTAAAATTCTATTTTAATTGTTTTGTTGATCCATGTCAACTGATCTATCTATTTTGAGTTTGGGCACAACTCCAAATAATAGATCTGGGTTGTCTGATTATCTTATTATCCTAATTGCATGCATCATCCATACACCAATCACAAAACAATAAGACAATAAAATAAACAACCACAAAATAAAATAAAACTTGATATGGATATGGCCTTTTCTAGACTAGGATATTCCCACGCCAATGGGAATATCTATGAACCCTAAAAGTAAACGCATCTCCATGCGTCTTCATCTTTTGGTCCATCCTTCATAGTCATGTGGAATCCTCCATGCTCCATCTATTTTGGCTTCTTTTGGCTTCAGGCTTCTTTTCTTCAATCTTGGCTAACAATCTATTCAACTAGTACTAGCTAACAACTATACTAAATAAAATAAATATCACAAGTTGAGAGAAAAAAATCGGCTCGCAGGCCGTAAACTAAAACACAAATTTTAAATAATCACACCAAACCACATCCTAAGGCCGTATCCAACCACCATGCGATTTGCACATAAACAGTTAAAATCCAATTACGCGCCTGATCAATTTTTAATTGATTTTAGAATTTCTAGGGTAAAAACGGTCCAAGGGGCCCACCATCATATGACCGAACCCCTTTGGAGCCGCCCCGGGCCGAGCCTAGGCCGGTTGGCCCAAATCGTGGGGTCGGCCGACCGCTTAGGCCCTCGACCTAGGAGGCTTGGGCGTCAAGGAAGGAGGAGGGGCGATCCTAGGGCCGAACCTCCTTAGTTGTTTCCAAAACAACTCTTTCCTTGTTTCCCAAGTCCAAAAAGTTTTCAAATTTGAAACTAGTTTCCAAATTGGTGCCCAAACCCTAGATCTAAGATCCTAAAATTTTTCAAACTCACTAATTCATGCATCCAATGCAAAAACTAGGTCTTTTGTTTGTTATTGACAAATTGTATCATATGCTTGATTTGTCCATTTTACGCGATAAACAACAAATTTAAAGAGTAAAACTATCAAAACGTAACTCATAAACCACGTATATGTTCTACGACCTGTGGCTCTGATACCACTGTAGGTTTTTGATCATGGATACGCAGCGGAAAGATTAAATTATACATTAAATACCCTCCAATGATCACAACAAGAGAATCATAACGATGGTAAAGGAAGAATCATGTTACACACCTTAGGGTTTTTCCTGTGATGACTTGCAACGTGAATTGTGTCATGTCTCTACGGTTGATCCACGCCTAGAGTTGATATCTATATCTTCCTACTCCTTTGTGCTAGCTTGGACCGGAGGAAGAGGAAGAAGAAATCACGCAACACGAGGCAATAAGGGAAGCTCAAGCTAGGGGGCGGTCGGCCTCTCTAGCTTGGCTTGCTCTCTCCTTTGTTCTCTCCCACTCACTTATGTTGTGAGCATTAGTATGGGAAGGAAGCTAGGAGCATCCTTTAGATAGTCAAACAACTCCTTGTCAACGACCTAAAGGCCATTCCTAATCCAACATGAATTCGGATTAGTCCCTTCCTTGCATATTAGTCCTACTAAGTTTGAAAGGTGTTGCAAAGTGATCCTTTTAATTAATTAATCATATTAATTAATTCCCAAATCTAGTTCAACTCTATCTAGCGTGTAACCCCATAGGTTCTATCTAGTTGGTAGCAACAACTTGCTAATATGGAGCGGTCTTTAGCAAGTCATCCATTCTAGCCAACTAATAGAATAGTCATCCGACAAACCTTGTGCAAGTAACCATCGCATCCCTTTGTCTCTATATCCGGATCGGACACGAGACATAAAAGTCACACTCGTTTATCCAATCCATAGTTTCTCAATCCTGGGAATAGCCTTATCCGTACAAATAACATCAGTATCCCATACTGAGTTATTTTAGTCTGGCCAGACATTCCATAGGCACTATCCCTCGAGTGGCCTCGGATATTTTCTCCCGTTATGTGGGAGGGACAAATTCTATGTGCGTCTACTACGATTTCTAAGCTTGCTTCTTATTGTATCTGGTACACGCCTTTATAGCTACCCAGTTGCGGTGTAGCGCTTGACGCTACCAAAATCACAATAATCCATAACTAGACAATCTAGTGACTTCAAGTCTAAGGATGAAAATACCGTTGTCACCACGAGAAGCGCTTGTGACTTTACATAACATGTATGTAGCCTTCTCGGAGATGGGTCAATCTAGTGCGCCGTTACCCTTAATGCACACCCATGTGTTGGATCATGATATCTCCATATCAATCCAACCCCACACTAGTCTATAGATGATTGTCCTATTAATCATTATATTGGACTAGGGATATTTAAGATAAGCAATACAATTGTAAATCTAAGGACTTCATTATATTAAATATCCAATAAATAGTACAATGAATGTTCTAGCCAAAACAAGTTCAAACTAAACTAGATTGCCTCTACGGCATCTATTCCAACAAAAACATCATTGCATAGTGTAGAATACTTAGAAGTATTTTTTCCTAGAAACTCAACGGATCGCGGTGAGTAAAAATGTCAAGTGTTGCGTGCCTAGCTTCTTTCGTGTCCAAACATGATTTTATTATTTGGCTCAAAATGTATTTTATGATATACCACTTTTATTTGAGATTTTGTTATGTTTAAAATATATGTTTTGAGAATTTCACACGAGAATAATAATCCATAAATAACGTAAAGCTGAAAGAGTTGTGGGATCGTTATATTATTGATAGATTGGCCGGGTTGACTTTTGTCACTCGACCCCTATTATTTTAACCCGACGCAACCTGCCGGGTTACACGTTCCAACCAAAAGTGTATAGGCGTCGTGTGTAGTTATAACCGAAAAAGTATGGAATGTCGATCCTAAGGGACTTGTGGTGAACTAATTAGTACTATTAACTTCGTGTGGGCAAATCGTTGAGTTTTTTTACTAATCTAATAAATTAAATAACAATATAATGATTAAAGTTGATATTAACACGAGACACGAGTATCAAAATTTCTATAGGATAACTAGGTATCCACCATTAACGAATTGCGTTTTTAAACACAGATGATGGTTCAGTTTGCCAAACGATAAATAATGATCACCAAGTTATCAAGTTAGCATTCTATGCCTAGGTAAAATTACTTGCCAACTTATAATTAGCCCTAAAACATAAAATGACGTAAAATTCTACTCTAATATTCTAAGTTAATTTGTTCGATTAACTAAGTGCTTAATTCTACTATCCGAGTAATTTGTTACTTTCACTAACCAATTACCTACGATCTTCATATTGTGAGCTCAAACAATACTAAGATATATTAAGAACATGAACAAAACATTGCAAACCACAACATCATTAATTAAGTTTAAGCCAAACGTGCATCAAATCAATAATTCGCCAAAATATCTTCAAACCCTAGCCACCATTGAGAAATCAAGATATTAAGTTTAGCTACTACTACTCATGATCACAATGATCAGATTTTTCATGATCATGAGTAAAATCAACGAAAAAATAAAGAGTTGAGAGATCATGCAGTAGAATCCTCGCTTCCACGACGAACACTAGCTCCAATTCTTGTCTTCGACCTTGTTCTTTGTGTATCTCTTATGAAAATACGTCCTAATACTGATTATATATGTTCCCTAAGAATCTCGGGTCAATTAGGAAAGCATACGAGTTATTTCCTTAATTTTGGTCTCCTTTGCACAGTCTATTTTACAATGATAACGTTTCTTCGTGCGAAGATGTTCGTGTGAAGAGCTTCCCAGCCTTCGTGCGAAGGTCTTCTTGTTTTGAGACAGAATGGTGCAACACGAAGACACTTCAAACTTCTTGAAAATTTGGCTAACCCTTTATCTTCGTGCGAACACATTTGTGATTGTTCGAAGGTCTTCATGCGAATATGACTTCCTCTTCGTGCGATGACATCCTAGCGTTCCAGGATTTCCTTAGTTGCTTTTTCCGGCACTTCCTATTCTTTCTTTTCTTCGATTACGAAGCTCGTTTCTTCTTTCCACTTGATTCGCGCATGCATAATTTCTGCAAATCACAACAAGAACACTACCGCGAAGATAAAATGTGATAGATTATACAAATCATACATAGAATCAATAAGAAACCCCTGGTTTGTGCATTAAAGCTCTAAAACATCAAAAACTTCATTTTCTTCTCTTTTTAGCTCGAATCTCATCACTTTACACAAAAATTCACATAAATAACAATAGAAAATGTACGTAAGATAACTCTTATGAAGGATTTATTAAATACCCTAATACTTTCCATTTGCGCGTCCTGAGCAAAGTATCATCTACTGCATTCAACTGTCCATTAGCCAATTAGACTCAAACGACTCTATAATGACTCACGACACTACAATGCATCAATATGATGCAAATGCAATTCAGGACTCGATCTTAAAACACATAAAAAAATTATTTTTTTTTTTGTAAGATCAGGCAATCTCAATAACATAAACTAGTGCTCAGGGATGATGAAAAAATTAGGCAAGAGGTAAGAACCACAACTAAACTCGTCAACAAGTGATTCCCCATAGTTAGTATAGAAAGATTAACTTTACTACCACCTACCTCTTCATGTGTGCGGATAAAAATAAGAGGTTAACAGAGGCTAAGCTGCATTCACAATACGAGCTTCTATTTTGCTACAGGTCTAAATATGATGAGGCTTAAGGAAAAAAAATGATAAATATGAGGTAATAGATCCTAAAGTGTCACATAAATGTTGGAGTAGATGCCCTAGAGGCAATCTTTATTTAGTATGAACATTGTTTTGGCTAGAATGTTCATTTGTTATTTATGGAGATTTTTAATATAATGAAGTCCATAGATTGCAATTGTTGTTGATTATAAATATCCCTAGTCCATTATAGTGGTTAATAGGACGATCAATATAGACTCGGATGTTGGCAGATTGATATGGAGATATCAATTCTAACACATAAGTATGCATTAGGAGTAATAGCATACTGGATTGACCCACAACGAGAAGGCTACATTCGATTTCGTCAACGTCACAAGTGCTTCGCTTACTGAAAATGGTGTTGTAATCCTAAGACTTGAAGTCACTAGATACTCTATTTGTGAAATATGATTGTTTGATATTACCAAACGTTATACCGTAACTCGGTAACTATAAAGGTCGCAATCGGGTATTATAGGAAGCAAGATGAGAGATGGTAGTGATGTAGAAAGGATTTTTCCCTCCTACATAATGAGAGTAAATATCCACAGCCACTCGATGGGTTGTGCTTATGGAATGTCAGGCCAGACTCAGATAAATTAATATGAGATATTGATTTTATCTGTATAGATAAGCTTATTCCTAGGGTTACGAAACTATAGATTGGATATACGAGTGTGAAAATTATGGGTCGTGTCCAATTTGGATATGGAGACAACAGGACAGATACAACACGATAACATTGGGAACATGCTTTGTCGGATCACTGACTATTTATGTTAGTTGGGTGGCATAAATGTGTTGCTTGACCCCACTCTATGTTTGTAATTGTTACTATCAACTAAGTAGAAAACTACGGGTCACACACCTTATGGATTAAACTGGATTTGGATATTGTTTAGTTGGGCTAATTAATTAAAAGGATCAAAGCGCAACCACAAGCAAAGTCAGTAAGACTAATTTGCAAAGTGGACTAATCTGTGTATGGACATGATTAGTATTGGTAATTGTTTGTAGTGAATAATGAGTTATTAACTACAAAAGGGAAACCCTATCTTATTATTTTTTTCAAGTTTTCACTGGAGAAATAAGAGATCAAGGATAGAGATCCCCAAAAGGAGCGTCTTCCCCCTTGTCGTCGGCCTCAACCCGTCGGCCCCGGCTACTCTGTTTTGTGTGATCCTTCTGCCTCCTTCTTCGATGTAGCTAGAACTATACATAAAGGGTATTCCATCTTACAATCCTAGGTATGGATACTGGTAGAGACGTGGACATCATTCTACGTTGTGATCACACGAACAATCAAGGTACACATTAGTTTCCCTTTAACACGTTATGACTGCTTCCATGCGATCGTGGAGTGATTTGATCAGGAATTATTTATTGTTATTCCGCTGCGTATCCTGAATCAAAACACTTACAGTGGTATCAGATCCACAGATCGTAGCGCATAACATGATTTATGTGTTACGGTTTTATCAATTTTTACACCGTATCGTTATTTTTTGTGAAAAACTGATATTGGCATAATGATGCAAATTGAATATGATTCAATATGGAATGAGCCAATTTTACATATCGTATAAATTTTGTCGAATTTCGTTCACGTATGATGTGAGTTTTTGTGATTTGAAAAGCTAGGGTTTGGGCACAATTTGGGAAAATGTATTTTTTCCTACAATTGGAAATCAGCCAACAAGGAAAGGGCAATATTTTGGAAATTCGCCATGTGTGGTTCGGCCCTAGACGTTCTCCCCTTCCTTGTGCGCTGACCAAGCCAGCGTCCTAGCCGGGTTTGGCCAGCCCACTGATTTGACCGGTCGGGCTGGTCCGATCGGCTAGGGCTAGCCCGGCGGGTACGTTTTGACCCTAGAAAACTCCAAATTCAATGAAAAATGAACAAGCACATTAAAATTGGATTTTAACTGTATTATGTGATTTATAGAATGGTGGTTGGATATGGCCTAGGTCGTGGATGTTTTCTTTTGTGGTTTGTATTTGTTTTGGTTCATTGTAATTAATGTAAATAAGTAGATCAGTTGATAAGATCAACAAAACAATTAAAATTTACAAGGAAATATCTCAAATGATAAATATTGTGTTTTGTCTTCTCTTACTTAACACCCGCCATGATCAGAGTCTATTAAATTCAGGCTTGCCAAAGCAAGGCGATTTAATTCATCATGGTGTGACGTGGCGACACAAGCTAGTAATGTGTGGCTGTTGAAGTTAGGGGTGCAACTTGGGCGGGTTGAACCCGACCAACCCGAGCCCAGCCCGAATTTAAATAGGGCCCGAACACATATTTTTGGTAATTTGGACGGGCTTGGACACAAATTCTCAGCCCGAATTGCAATTAGGGTCGGGCTTGGGCACAAATATCGAATGACGGGCTAACCCGAATTGCCCGATTTGCATGACCACTACATATAAATATTATATTTTAAAAGAATTATGTAGCATATCTAATATGAATTTGCTACTTTTCTTTTGGTTATTAGCGATGTTTTTAATCATTATTTTGTTCTTGAACTGGTTGACTTTTTTTCACTAATAATTTATTATTCTTTTGTGTTTTTTAAGAGATATTAAGTTTAATATACTAGCCCGAATTCAACCCGAACCCGAATTGATTTATACGAATTTGGGCTCGGACGGGTTGACAATGCTCTTAACCCGGGTCGGGCTGGGCTTGGGCAGCCACGACAGAACTCGGGCTCGGGCTTGGACAGGGGTGCCAACCCGTCCAGCCCGCCCGAGTTGCAGTCCTAGTTGAAGTAATAGGTTGAACACAACTAGGTTATTTCAGTGGGATTGAAAACTTAGAGGCAAGGCAATTAGGAGTTATCTATGGGATAGATAAAGAATAAGGGGTTATTCACCTAATTTAACCAAGAGTTTCATAGGATGCAATCGGAAGTAGTTTCTACCTAAATAACTGATTTTTGGGTGACTTGCCAAAGCAAGCTCAAAAAAGAAGTGAAATATGGATCTTGGCCCACTAGAAAGTATATGATATTTTCCGCATTAATGGTGAGTGATATTAGTCCGGGAAAAATAGTGGGAGCTATATTTAATAATCTACCCATTGTTAAATGTAGTTAATTGTTCACAAATACTAAAATTGCATATTTCTCACTTTGTAGAATTCCAATGGCAAACAATCAACAAACATTGACACCATACATGCGTTCTGTCCTTGAGATGAACAAGTTGTCTGGAACCAATTTCTATACTGGTACAGAAACTTGAGAATTGTTCTCAAGCAAGAAAAGAAGTTGTAAATCTTAGACAATCATGTTCCAGAACCACCACCTGAAGATGTTGTTCTAGCTACCGTAAGGACACATCAGAAAATTATTGATGAAAATAATGATGTGACTTGTCTCATGCTTTTCACCATGAACTCTGAGCTTCAGAAGCAACATGAGAACATGAAAGCATACCATATGATCGTACATCTTAGGCAGCTCTTTCAGGAGCAAACAAGGCATGAGAGGTATAATGTATCTAAAGCAATGTTCAAGTGCAGTCAGTTAGAGGGGAACCCTATCGGGCCTCGTGTACTCCGTATGATCGTATATATGGAGAATATCGAGAGATTAGGCTTCCCATTCGGCCAAGAGTTGGCCACTAATCTCATCCTGCAATCGTTGGCGGATAGCTATAGTCAGTTCATCATGAACTATAATATGAATGAGATCAACGAAACTCTGCCAGACCTGCTCAGTATGTAGAGGACCGCTGAAAAGAGCATTAACAAAGGCAAAGGCAAGGCCATAATGATGGTGAATAAAGGGAAGAGCAAGAGATTTGCCTCTATCTCCAAAGGAAAGAGAAAGCAAGTTACAAAATCCAATGAAGTTGCCTTAAAACCCGCTGGTGGCGTCTCCAAGGGCGCATGTCACTATTGTAGTAAGACATGCCACTGGAAGAGGAACTGCCCAAAGCATCTGGAAGATAAAATTCTTGGAATAGTGATTCTACCACCACCAGGTATTTTTGCTATAGATGTCAATTTGTCTATCTCTTCATCTTGGGTATTGGATACTGGATGTGGATCTAACATTTTTCGAAATGTGCAGGATTTAAAGAGAAGTAGACGATTGGCTAAAGGGGAGATAGACTTGCGCGTTGGGAATGGAGCAAGAGTTGCTGCATTAGTCGTAGGAGTTTATGAGTTATCTTTACCTTGAGGACTTATTTTATAATTAGACAATTGGTATTATGTACTTGCTATGAGCAGAAAACATTATTTATGTTTCTTGTTTGGACGAGAAATGTTTTTCTATTAAAATAAAGGACAAGTTTTATCTATATAGGTAAGCCTATTCCAAAGATAGCGAAACTATGGATTAGATATACGAGTGTGAAAATTATGTCTCGTGTCCAATCCAGATAAGGAAACAAAGGAGTATATATGTTGGAATAGGTTCCCTAGAGGCAATCTAATATTTAGTATGAACAATGTTATTGGCTAGAATATTCATTTATTATTTATTGTGATATTTAATACGATGAAGTCCTTAGATACAATGTGTTTTTTATCTTAAATATCCCTAGTCAATTATATTGATTAATAGGACGATAAAATATAGACTAGTATGTGTGAAGCTTGATATGGAGATATTAAGTCTAACACACGGGTATGCATTACGAGTAATGACATACTGGATTGACCCACAACGAGAAGGATACATTAGATTATGTTAAAGTCACAATTGCTTCTCGTAGTGCTAATATAATTGCAATCCTTAGACTTGAAGTCACTAGATACTCTAGTTGTGGAATATCGTGCTTTGATGTTATCAAACGTTACACCGTAACTGGATAACTATAAAGGTAGTTATCGGGCATGATAGGAAGCAAGCTTAGAGATCGTAGTGATGTAGAGAGGATTTTTCCCTCCCACGTAATGGGAGTAAATCCACGGCCACTCAAGGGATGAGGCTTATTGAATATCTGGCCAGACTCAGATAAATCAATATGGAGATATTGATGTTATCTGCTTGCATAAGCATATTCCCAGGATCGAGGAACTATGGATTAGGTATACGAGTGTGACTGTTTATGTCTCGTGTCCAATCCAGATATGGAGACAAAGGGATAATGCAATATGTAATATTGGACACAAAGGTTTGTCGAGATCACTGACTTATTTCTATTAGTTGGGTGGCATGGATGTGTTGCTAGACACCGCTCCATGTTAGCAATTAGTTACTGCCAACTAAGTAGAAACTTATGGGGTCACATGTCAAATAGAGTTGAACTAGATTTTGGATTAATTAATATGATTAATTAATTGGAAGGATCACCTTGAAATACCTTACAAACTTAGTGGGGCTAATTTGCAAGGAAGGGACTAATCCAAGTTCATGTAGAACTAGGAAAAGACTTTATGTAGTTAACAAGGAGTTGTTGGACTATATAAAGGATGCTCTAGCTTCCTTCCCACAACTAATGCTCATAACATAAGTGAGTGGGAGAGATATCAAAATAGAGAGTAAGAGACAAGCCAAGTGGCCGAAGCCACCTAGCCCGTCCCCTACCTGTCGGCCACAAGAGAGAGGGAAAAACCTCTCTTTGTGTCTTCGTTGCTTGATTCGTTCTTCCCTCTTCCTCCGGTCCAAGTTAGCACTAGGAGACGGAAGAATCTAGATCTCACCTCTAGACGTGGATCAACCGTAGAGACGAGGAAAATATTCTTCGTGTGATCTCCCGAACCAAGAGGTACACATCTTCTATGTCCTTCATCATGTTACGAATGTCTCTTCCTGTGATCCTTGGTGGGCTTTGAGTAGGAATCAATTTTTGTTATTCTGATGGGTAACCTACGTCAAAACCCAAAAGTGGTATCAGAGCCACAGGTCGTAGTGCATAACATATTTATTACGATTTCAGTTTATACACCGTATTGTTAATTTTACGCGAAAACTGAAATTAATTGGCATAGTAGATTCAAATTGAATTTGATTCAATATAAACAAGATCTAATTTAACATTGGATATTTGAATTGGTGAGTTTAATCACATATGATTTGAACTACTGGGTTCTTGAAAATTAGGGTTCATGGGCACATAGTTGAAAAACGAGTTTTTCAATTATGGAAACAATTATATGGAAACATCCATATGGAAACAACCTATCTTGGGCAACAAGGAAGGAAGGGAAGGAGACTTGGGCCGAAATTCTAGCCGTCCGTCCCCTCCTCCTTGCGAGCCAAACAAGGTCGCGGGTCACTAGGGGTAGCCGGCCTAGGGCCGGCCCATGTGGTGGGAGGCGGTCCTTTTGGGGTTCAGCCTATGTTTGGGTTTGACCCATTGGACCGTTGTAACGTTGTAACGCTAATTAATTGAACAATCGCGTTAAAAATTGGTTTTAACTGTATTATGTGCTTTGTTGCAGGGTGGATGGATATGGCCTAGGTTGTGGATGTTTTATGTTTTGTGGTTTGGTTTACGGTCTGCGAGCTGATCAAATTAATGTAATAATTAATTTGGTTTTACGGCATGCGAGTCGTTTTTCTCCTCAGCATGTGAGGCTTTATTTATTTATTTATTTATTCCAGATGTTAAGCTAGAATTAGACATATTTAGATTAAAGCCAATAGCATAGAGAAGAAGGCCGGAGAACCAAGAAGCCAAAAGACAATGAAGACACCCTACCCTAGTCGCGCGGCTATGGTGGAGCACATGGAGATGAGCTTGTCACTTTAGGGCAAATAGATATTAATATTGGCTTGATAATATCTTAGTCTAGGGGCCATATCCATGCCACGTTAATTTTTATTTTGTGGATGTTTATTATTTATGTCTTGTTATTTATTTTGTGTGTATGGCGATACTAGCAAAACGTTAACAAGATAATAATAAACAAAGATTGTCGTTTGATTGATCATGTTGATGGGATCAACCAAACGAATTATGAATGATTAAATCCCTCAAATAAGATATTGCATTTTGCCTTCTTTTGCGAAAACACCCTTCATGATCAGGTTTTATTAAAATTCGGGCATGCCAAAGCAAGGCGATTTTTATTTACCATGGTGTGTTGCGGACGACACAAGCTAGTAATGTGTGTATGTTGAAGCAATAGGTTGGACGCAACTAGGTGAGAATCAATTGGATTGATGAACCTAGAGGCATGACAATTAGGCGTTATCAAAAATATAAAGAATAAAGAGTTATTCACCTAATTGGACCAAGAATTGCAGGGATGCAATTGGAATGGTTCCTACCTAAATAACCAATTCTTGGGTGACTTGCCAAAGCATGCTCAAGAAGAAGTGAAAATGGGATCTTGGACCTACTAGAGAATATAATGATATTTTCCGCATTAATGTGAGGGCTATTAATCCGAGAAAAATAGTGGGAGCTATATTTAATGATCTAGCCATTGTTGAATATAGTTAAATTGTTCAAAATAATAAAATTGCACATTTCTCGTTTTGTAGAATTCCAAACGGCAAACAACAACGCATCGACTTCATCCCTACGATCTGTCCTTGAGAAGGATAAACTGTCTGGAACAAATTTCCTGGACTGGTACAGAAACTTAAGAATTGTCCGTAAGAAAGAAAATAAGTTGTACGTCTTGGACACTCCAATTCCAGCCCCACCCCAGGATGAGTCTGTTCTAGCAGATGTAAGGGCACGTCAGAAACATATTGATGATTCTAATGACGTGACTTGCCTCATGCTCTGCACCATGAATGTTGAGATTCAGAAGCAGCACGAGAACATGGAGGCCTATGATATGATCATACACTTGAAATAATTGTTTCAAGAACAGGCAAGGCATGAACGATATGAGGTGTCCAAAGCATTTTTCAAGAGTAGTCTTGGAAAGGGAATTCGGTAGGGCTTCATGTACTCCGAATGATCGGGTACATTGAGAACCATGAGAGAATGGGATTCCCACTTAGCCAAGATTTGGAAACTGATCTTGTCTTGCAATCGTTGCCTGACAGTTATAATCAGTTCATCATGAACTATAACATGAACGAGATCAATAAAGGACAAGTGTTGCTCCATTTATTTTGATAGTATGCACTATTGTAGTGCGCATTTGTCTAATGGATTGTATATCCTTGATCTAAATAATCCAATCTATAACATAAATACTAAAAGGATTAAAAGTAACAATTTAAATCCTACATATCTATGGCACTGTCGTTTAGGCAATATAAATGAGAACGCATATCTAGACTCCATAAGGATGGACTTCTAGACTCATTTGATTTGGAATCATATGAGACATCCGAATCTTGTTTATTAAGAAAAATGACAAATTCCCTTTTCAATAAGAAAGGTGAGAGGACTAGTGAGTTATTGGCACTTATACATACCGATGTATGTTGGCCGTTTCCCACGGCATCCAGAGGTGGTTACCTACTTCATCACGTTTACTGATGATTTCAATAGATATGGATTTGTATACCTTATGAAGGCCAAATCTGAATCCTGTGAATTGTTCAAAGAATTCAAGGGTGAAGTAGAGAAGCAACTTGGTAAAAGTATTAAGTCTCTACGATCGGATCGTGGAGGAGAATACTTAAGCCAAGAGTTTTATGAATATCTTAGAGAGTGTGGGATAGTATCCAACCTCACTCCACCCGGAACGCCACAATGAAGTGGCGTGTCCGAGAGGAGAAATCCAACACTATTGGATATGGTGCGATCTATGATGTCTCAAACAGATCTTCCGATATCGTTTGGGGACATGCTCTAATGACGACAGCTATTACCATTAACCGTGTTCCATCCAAATCGGTCATGAAGACACCATATGAACAATGGACTCGGAAGCGTCCCATAGTGTCGTTTATGAAGATTTGGGGATGCGATGTCTATGTAAAGCGCTTACAAACAGACAAGCTCGGGCCAAAAGCGGATAAGTGTAAATTTGTGGGATATCCTAAGGAAACGAAAGGATATTATTGCTACAATCCCACCGAGAACAAAGTGTTTGTAGCTCGGACCGGCGTGTTTCTAGAAAGAGAGTATGTCTCTAAAGAAGCAAGTGGGAGAACTTTAGAACTTGAAGAAATTCAAGAACCACAAATCACTGAACCGATAATGGAACATGAGCAGGAACCGCAAGTTTTTGTGGAGGAACAGGTTCAGGTAACACAAGAAATTCGTACGTCAGGAAGAGTGCGTCATGAGCCAGAGAGGTACGGACTTCTCGTGACTTAGCAAGATGACGTACCACTCATGGATGATGAGCCTGCAACCTACGGGGAGGCCATGAAAGGCCCAGACTCCAAGAAGTGGCTAGAAGAAATGAGATCCGAAATGGATTCCATGTATACCAACAAAGTATGGACTTTGGTGGAACCGCCCGAAGGGGCTCGGCCCATAGGGTGCAAATGGGTCTTCAAGAAGAAGACCAACATGGATGGAAAAGTAGTTGCTTATAAGGGGCGATTGGTGGCTAAATGGTATAGACAGATTCATGGTATTGACTATGATGAGACCTTTTCACCAATCACCATGACTAAATCCATTCAAATCCTACTTGCTATTGCAGCATACTACGACTATGAGATTCAGCAAATGGATGTCACAACAGTGTTCCTTTATGGGAACCTCCTAGAGGATGTGTACATGACACAACCGGAGGGTTATGAGGATCCAGAGAATGCCAATAAAGTCTGTAAGCTGCAAAGATCCATTTATGGATTAAAGCAAGCTTATAGAAGCTGGAATCGACATTTGGATGACGCAGTCAAAAAGTTTGGTTTCATCAAGAACGAAGATGAGCCTTGTGTTTACAAGAAGGTTAGTGGGAGCTCTGTTGTGTTTCTGGTCTTGTACTAATCATTGGAAGCGACATTCCTACTTTGCAATCTATTAAATATTGGCTAGGAAATTGTTTCGCAATGAAGGAATTATGAGATGCAGCGTATATACTTAGTATAAAGATCTATAGGGATAGATCTAGTAAGCTGCTCGGCCTAAGTCAAAGTATATATATAGACAAGGTGTTGAAGAGGTTCAACATGCAAGATTCCAAGAAGGGATACTTGCCCATGTCGCATAGAGTCACTCTTTCTAAGAATGATTGTCCCTACAATGAGATTGAGAAGGACCGTATGAGTAGGATTCCCTATGCTTCGGCCATAGTATCCATCATGTACGCCATGTTGTGTACTAGACCAGACGTGTCATAGGCGTTGAGTTTCGTAAGCAGATATCAGTCCAATCCGGGTGAGAGTCACGGGATTGCTGTCAAGAAATCCTAAAGTACTTGAGAAGGACTAAGGATGTGCTCTTGATATTTGGAGGTAAAGAAGAGCTAAGTGTAATTGGTTACACTGATGCAAGCTTCCAAACCGACAAAGATGACTACAGATCGCAGTTTGGGTACGTGTTTTGCCTGAATGGAGGAGCTGTGAGCTGGAAGAGTTCCAAGCAAGGGACAATTGCTGATTCTACAGCAGAAGCTGAGTACATTGCTGCTGCGGAAGTAGCAAAAGAGGCAGTTTGGATAAAGAAGTTTATCACTGAGCTCAGTGTGGTCCCTAGCATCGTGGATCCCATAGAGTTGTACTGTGACAACTCTGGGTGATCGAACAAGCCAAGGAACCAAGGTCACACAAGAAATCAAAGCATTTAATTAGGATATTCCATCTTATTCGTGATAGCATCGATCGAGAATATGTGAAGATGTGAAAGATTCCAACGGATGACAATCTTTCAGATCCGCTCACAAAACCTCTTGCGCAGCGAAAGCATGAAGGGCACTCCAGATCCATAGGCATACGAGATGCACCATATTGACTCTACTGCAAGTGGGAGAATGTTGGAATAGGTGCCCTAGAGGCAATCTAAAATTTAGTATGAAGAATGTTATTGGCTATAATATTCATTTATTATTTATTGTGATAATTAATATAATGAAGTCCTTAGATACCATGTGTTGTTTATCTTAAATATCCCTAGTCCATTATATTGATTAATAGGACGATCAAATATATACTAGTATGTATGTAGATTGATATGGAGATATCAAGTCTGACACATGGGTATGCATTAGGAGTAATGGCATACTGGATTGACCCACAACGAGAAGGATACATTAGATTATGTTAAAGTCACAATCGCTTATCGTAGTGCTAATATAATTGCAATCCTTAGAATTGAAGTCACTAGATACTCTAGTTGTGGATTTTCGTGCTTTGATGTTATCAAACGTTACACCGTAACTCGGTACCTATAAAGGTAGTTATCGGGCATGATAGGAAGCAAGCTTAGAGATCGTAGTGATGTAGAGAGGATTTGTCCCTCCCACACAATGGGGGTAAATATCCACGGCCACTTGAGGGATTAGGCTTATTGAATGTCTGGCCAGACTCGGATAAATCAATATGGAGATATTGATGTTATCTTCTTGCATAAGCATATTCCCAGGATCGAGGAACTGTGGATTGGATATACGAGTTTGACTGTTTATGTCTCGTGTCCAATACCGATATGGAGACAAAGGGATAGTGCAATATGTAATATTGGGCATCGGGATCACTGATTCATTTCTATTAGTTGGGTGGCATGGATGTGTTGCTAGATGCCGCTCCATGTTAGTAAGTAGTTACTACCAACTAAGTAGAAACCTATGGGGTTACACGTGAAATAGAGTTGAACTAGATTTGGGATTAATTAATATGATTAGTTAATTGCAAGGATCACTTTGCAACACCTTGCAAACTTAGTGGGACTAATTTTCAAGGAAGCTACTAATCCAAGTTCATGTAGTACTAGGAAGGGCCTTTATGTAGTTAACAAGGAGTTGTTGGACTATATTAAGGATGCTCAGGCTTCCTTTCCACAACTAATGCTCATAACATAAGTGAGTGGGAGAGAGAGAAAAAGAGAGAGCAAGAGACAAGCCAAGTGGCCTAAGCCACCTAGCCCGTCCCCTACCCGTCGGACACAAGAGAGAGGGCCGAACCTCTCTTTGTGTCTTCGTTGCTTCATTCGTTCTTCCCTCTTCCTCCGGTCCAAGCTAGCACTAGGAGAAGTAAGAATCTAGATATCACCTCTAGACGTGGATCAACCGTAGAGATGAGTACAATATTCTTCGTGTGATCTCCCGAACCAAAAGGTAAACATCTTCTATGTCCTTCATCATGTCATGAATGTCTCTTCCTTTGATCCTCGGTGGGCTTTGAGTAGGATTCAATTTTTGTTATGCTGCTGCGTAACCTACGTCAAAACCCATCAATATATAACACGGTATTATTGGGAACATGGTTTTTTGGATCACTGACTATTTCTGTTAGTTGGGTGGCATAAATGTGTTGGTAGACATCCCTTTATGTTTCTAATTGTTACTACCAACTAAGTAGAAACCTACAGGGTCACACACCTTATGGATTAAACTGGATTTAGATATTAATTAGTTGGACTAATTAATTAAAAGGATCAAAGTGCAGTCACAAGAAAAGTTAGTAGGGCTAATTTGCAAAGTGGACAAATCTGTGTATGGACAGGATTAGTATTGGGACAAGTTTGTAGTTAATAAGGAGTTATTAACAAAAAAAGGGCAACCCTAGATTTTTATTTCTCATAAGTTGGCACTAGAGAAATAAGATAGCAATGAGAGAGAGCCTCAAAATGAGCGTCCGCCCCCTTGTCGTCGGCCTCAACCTGTCGGCCCCCAGCTACTCCGTTATGCGTGACCATTCTGCCTCCTTCTTTGACGTATGTAGCACTAGAAGTGAAGGGATTCCAGCTTGCAATCCTATGTGTGTATATCGGTAGAGACGTGGACATCATTTTACGTTGTGATCACACAAACAATCAAGGTACACATTTGTTCCCCTTCATCACGTTATGAATGCTTCCCTGCGATCCGTGAAGTGATTTGATAAGGAATTATTTATTATTATTCCGCAGCGTATCCTGCATCAAAACCCTACAATAAACTAATCAATACTCCATATCTCACACACCCTCACCATGATGATAGAAATCCTCAACCCGAATCACACCGACTCCGACTCTCAATCCCATCAAGCCCTTGTATCATGTCAATCTTGTGGCAATCTCAGAGAATGATGTGTAAAACTCGATCTTTATCTTCAATCTGGAACTATGACTTTCACCAGTTTCTTTCCAATACGCACACTTTATTCACTTTCTCTATTCCTCTCCTTTTTATCTCTTTTATTTTCTTTCCTTTTTTTCTTTCTTTAAATCAATATCAATGATCAAAATATATACGAGTAGAGCTCCTGCAAGAATCAATAAATTCCAACACAACCGCAAACAAGTAAAAGCATGTATGGGGTGGAGTAATCCATTTCACAATCTTATGTTTGAAGTCAAATGTCGACACTCCAACACTGAATATAGTCACATCCCCCTCTCATGTAGCAAATAATATGGCATGTGCGTAATCCAGCCGAACCTCGTACACCACAATGATAGAAATCCAGTATCTAGCACATTCCACCAATCAAGTACAACCACCACTTTCGTGCGGATTAGACGGCACGTACTCATGGTCTCCTCTAATGTGTCCATGATGTAATGACATGGATCACTGCCACAACGTAGTGTGCACGCCAAGACACTCATCCTCACATCCCCTCGTAGGTATCAAATGAGGCATATGCGATAAGCATAACTCACAAAAAAAAATAATGAAGTACTCCATCAACTAACTCCCCTCAACTACTGCTCCCTCATGACGCTCTAGAATCATGGTTCTAAATTATATATGACTAAACTATTGCCTGTGCCCGAGGTCACTATCCCTAATTTAGATAGTTTTTTTAATTTAGAGGTTTTTTTAAAGGTGTCATCCCAAAATTATATTTACAACTATGGTGAAAAAAAGGTAAAAAAAAAGTATGGGATGAGCATTATAATGGACAAGGGAATCGCTCACAACCTCTCTCCTATTAGTTAGGGATGTAGTTTTGGTGAGAGAAACATCTCTCCTACTAGTTAGGTATGTCCAAGGAGAGTGGGTAGTTAGATATGTCCAAGAAGAGTCGGTAGTTATAGATGTAATAAGTAGGTGAGATATGGTGGGTATGGGGTTTATTTAATCTAACGGCTTAAAAGTCATAAGTTAGTTAAACCATACTATTTTATAGAATATATGTAGGCTAAGACTCGTCTCCCTATGTCAAAGAGGTTAACAATAAATCTAAGGATCAATTAGGGGTTACTAGTGGTCCTACAAGGTAAGATCTAAAAGCAATGAGTGATCTAATACACATTCTCGCACAGTTGTTCTATGTGTCACTAAGAGGCGGGCTGGCGACTACCTAAGGCGGACAACATGAACGTTCGACTTGTCTAGTAAAAAACAAACCTCAACTCTTTTGGGAGAAAAAAAGCACACACTTTAGGTTTTCAAAATTCCATTTAGTTTAAAAATAGGTAGGCATTCACGTAATGAGATTCTCTCTATACTTACTAGGAGGAACTCAAGTTGTACATTCTTGGTCAAAATTCACGCCGTATGCCTAAAGTTTTCACATCTCACTAAATCAACCGAGTCTATGCTTCTCTCAATTGTCTTTTATAAAAGAAATTAATTGTTTTTATGGATTTTCTCTTTTTCTCATTTTTTGTTTTAGTATTTTTCATCATATCCTAACTCTACACGCAAGGCTTTGACACGGGAAAAAATTAACACAAAAAAAGAACTCAACTTTTTGGTGGGTAGACTCAATTATGTAAAAGTACAAACAGTATATAAACTACTATATACAACACAACAATATAAGTAAAACACCGGACTTAAGCCACAACACTGACCCACAATACTGTTAGGAATACATTCCCTAGAGGCAATCTTATTTAGTATGAACATAATTTTGGCTAGAATATTCATTTTATTATTTATGGATATATTTAATATAATGAAGTCATTATATTACAATGTGTTGTTTATCTTAAATATCCATAATCCATTATATTGATTAATAGGATGATCACTATAGACTAGTATGTGGTAGATTGATATGGAGATATCAAGTCTAACACATGGGTATGCATTATGTAATAATGGCATACTGAATTGACCCACCACGAGAAGGCTACATGTAAATCCAATTACTATTATCTATACAATCTCTATAAGAGGATGATGTTGATTGTGTAATCATTATATGCAACGAAACCAACAACAATTTTGAAGAGATTGGGGGGGGGGGATTAGTCTCCTCTTATTAGAGAAGTTTCACTACGTTTCTTATCTTTCAGCCTACTTTACTTTTTGTCATTATTCATTGGGTCACTTTAACCCGTGACTTGATTAGCAAAACAATACAAGAATTTTGTAATCTTTGCATAGTCTTCTAGAATAAACATTACTCTACAACACCATTGAAAATTTTCTAAAACATTATATCGTTTTGCTATCTAATTCACCGATTCAAAGTAACCTAGTTACGAGTTGAAAATTCAATGTAAGAGATTCCAGAAGAAACGGAGGTAGTACTTACTAGCTGTCAAGTTTGACAAATGAAGATATTCGTACAATGAATTATATTGTAGGGTCACATCGAAATTTCTGTAAATGACAAAAAAAAAATTGGATTTATTGTTTCTGGTGTGGGGAAGTATATTAATATAGGGTGGTTTTGGTAAGACTTTCTGGACTTTTACGTCGACTCTTTATTTGTTTTGAAAAAATTAAATCGTGACAGAGAGGTTCATGAAAAAAGATGCATGTGTATGCTGTCAAAAAGTTATGTTGTCAAAAAGTTAGTGATGCAACACTTTTGTTTGTTACTGAAAATTACCAATTTATATTTTTTATATTTACTAATAAAATTATGGTAGGTCTAATTAGATGTCGTAGTATGTTAATACAAAAAAAGTAAGGGTAAATTGATAATTTTTATTGTTTAAGAAGAAAAATGTCCAAAAAAAACTTATGAAACCAAACTTTTTTTGAAAATTGAGTTTTACACTACAAAGGCAAAAGCCAAAATTCAAAAGCTAGCACAGAAAATGTCATACCAAACTTTCCAGAAAAGTTACAAACAGATTAAAAGTTCAAAGTGGATTAAAAGCAGGAAATGAGTCATACCAAACTCACCCATAGTGTGAATTTCTTTTGGCTATGAATCTTTATGGTTCATAATTTTTTTTGTTCTTTAACTCAAAAAAATTGAGAAAAAGATAAGTTCTATAAATGGGTATGCACTCCCCGAAAATTTTTGTTTTGTACATCGACCGCCCAGATTGGCGTTTGTGAATAATAAAAAAATGTCATCTTCGTTCAAGGCTTTTGAAGCAACTAAATGTGTGAAATGTTTCCTTCTCTTCGTACGTGTAAGAACTCCACTGCTTCAAGCTGAGAGATCTTCATCCTGCACTCTGACAAAATATTGTTGAGGTCCGAGAATTCTTCCAACTCCTTTAGTTTACCAGCTCTACCTTCTCGGAGTAAGAGAATGGCGATTATGCTATCTGATTCCGCTTGAACTCGACGAAGATCCATCTCAACTACGAGAGATAATCCTTCGCTGACTGCCAACAGTTCTGCGATGAGAGAAGATCGTTGTCTCGGGATCCTTCTTTGCATTGCTGCTACAAACTGTGGGAATAGGTGCCCTAGAGGCAATCTAGTTTAGTATGAACAATAAATTGGCTAGAACATTCATTTTATTATTTATTGGATATTTAATATAATGAAGTCCTTAGAATTGCAATTGTTTTGTTTATCTTAAATATACCTTGTCCATTATAATGATTAATCGAACAATCAGCTATAGACTAGTATGGGGTTGGATTGATATGGAGATATCACGATCCAATACATGGGTATGTATTAGGAGTAATGGCATACTGGATTGACCCATCTCCGAGAAGGCTACATACATGTTGTGTAAAGTCATAAGTGCTCCTGGTGGTGACAACAGTATTGTCATCCTTAGACTTGAAGTCACTAGATCATCTAGTTGTGGAGTATTGTGTTTTGGTAGCGTCAAACGCTACACCCTGACTGGGTAGTCATAAAGGCACGTATCGGACATAATAGAAGCAAGCTTAGATATCGTAGTGATGTAGATAGAATGTGTACCTCCCACATAACGGGAGCAGATATCCTAGGACACTCGAGGGATAGTTCTTATACAATGCCTGGCAAGACTCAAATAAATCAATATAGGATATTGATGTTATTTGCACGAGTAAGGCTATTCCTAGGAACGAGGAACTATGGATTGGATATACGAGTGTGACTCGTATGTCTCGTGTCCAATCCAGATATGAGACAATACTTGCACAAGGTTTGTCAAGATGACTATTTCTATTAGTTGGGTAGTATGGATGCCTTTCTAGAGACTGCTCCATATTAGTAAATAGTTACTACCAACTAAGTAGAAACCTATGGGGTCACACGCCATATGGACTGAACTAGACTTGGGAATTAATTAATATGATTAATTAATTTTAAGGATCAAACCGCAACAACTTGCTAACTTAGTTGGACTAATATCCAAGTTGGACTAATCCGAACTTGAGTAGGATTAGGACAGGGTCTTTATGTAGTAACAAGGAGTTGTTGGACTATATAAAGGATGCTCTTAGATTCCTTACCTGCATACTAATGCCCATAACATAAGTTGAGTAGGAGAGAAGGAATGAGAGAGCAAGACAACAAGAGGGCCGAAACCCCCTTGTCGTCCGCCCCTACACGTCGGCCAAGAGAGAGGAGGCTGAAATCTCCTCTTGTCTCTGTTGCGTGATTTATTCATCATCTTCCATTCTTCCTAGCTAGAACAAGGTGTTTGGAAGATCTAGATCTCAATCCTAGGCCTGGATCAACCGTAGAGACATGACATTATTCGCGTTTGAAGTCATCAAAGGAGACCTACAAGGTACATAACACGAATTCCTTACCATCTTCATGATTTCTCTTCCTGTGATCCTTGGAGGGTCTTGATCGTATAAATTATTTTTTAGTTAGCTGCGTATCCATGATCGGAACCCTACAGTGGTATCAGAGCCACAGGTCGTAGAGCATAACGTGGTTTATGTGTTACTTTTTTTTTATTTTTACCTATATTTGTTGATTACTGCGTTAAAACGATAAAATAAGCATATTAGATGCATATTGAATATTATTCATCCAAACAATATCTTATGAATTAGTGAGTTCGATTTACATAGGCTGTGAATATTGGATCTTGACAGCTAGGGTTTGGGAACATGCTTGGAAAAGGGGTTTTTCAAACATGGAAACAAATAATCTTTGGCAGCAAGGCAAGGAATTGGTTTTAATAATTTATGTGCAATTGTATGGTGATCGGATATGGCCTTAGATGTGTGTTGTTGTGAATGTTTAATTTTTGTGGTTCTTTTGATGTAATAATTAATTAGGGTTTTATGGCCTGTGAGCCAAAAAAAAATTCTCAACTTGTGAGATTTATTTATTTAGTTTAGCTGCTAGCTAGTACTAAATAGAATATATAGCCAAGATTGAAGAAAAGAAGCCTAAAGAATTAAAGGAGCCACAACATAGAACATGGAGCATTCCACAAGGCTATGGAGGATGGACCAAGAGATGGAGGCACATGGAATTGCGTTTTCTATTCAAGGGTTCATATATATTCTCATTGGCTTGGGAATATCTTAGTCTTGGAGGCCATATCCATATCACGTTAATTTCTTTTCGTGGATGTTTACTTTATTGTCTTATTACTGTTATCGGTGTATGGATGATGCATGCAATTTAATAATAAGACAAGTAACAACTTCGATCTTTTATTATGAGTTTTTCCCGAACTCAAATAAGTAGATCAGTTGATATAGATCAAAAAAACAACTTCAAATTTAAAAGAAAATCTCTCAATTTATAATATTGTATTTTTACCTTCTCGTTATTTAGACACTCTTCATGATCATGATTATCAAGCTCGTGCGTGCCAAAGCAGGGCGACTTGATTTGTCATGATTGTGTTGCGATGGCACAAGCAAGTAATGTGAAACTGTTTAAGTAAGAGGTTTGACGCAACTAGGTGATTTTAATGAGATTAAAAGCCTAGAGGCAAACAATTGGGATTATCCATGGGATGGATAAATAAGTATTTATTTGCCGAATTGAACCAAGAATTGCATAGGATGCAATTGGAATTGTTCCTACCTAAATAACTAATTTTGGGTGACTTGCCAAAGCAAGCTCAAAAGAAGTAAAATATGGATCTTGGCATCCACTAGAAAATATAATGATATTTTCCGCATTATTATTTGAGGTTTATTAATCTGTAGAAAAATAGTGGGATTTGTATTTAATAATCTATCCATTATTAAATATAGTTAATTTTTCACAAATACTAAAACTTGTATATTTTCCTTTTGTAGAATTCCAATGGAAAACAACTCATCGAACTCATCACACTCCCTACGCTTTTTCCTTGAGAAGGACAAGCTTTCCAGGAAAAATTTTCTTGACTAGTACAGAAACTTGAGAATCGTTCTCAAGCAGGAAAAGAAACTGTACGCTCTAGAGGAGGAAGTTCCCGGATGTCCGAAAAAAATACTCCTGCAGCCCTAAAGGCATATCAGAAGCACGTTGATGACGCTAATGATGCGGCCTGCCTAATGCTTTGCACCATGACCTCTAAGCTTCGGAAGTAACATGAGAACATGAATGCAGTCGATATGATCGCACACTTGAAGCAGCTCTTTCAAGAGCAGGCTAGAGTTGAGAGGTATGAAGTTTCCAAGGCATTGTTCAAATTCAATCTGTCAGAGGGAAACCCTGTGGGGCAACATGTGTTGCGTATCATCGGCTATTTAGAGAGCCTAGGACGCCTAGGGTTATTGGTGGCTCAAGAGTTGGCCACCGATCTCATTCTGCAATCATTGCCTGAAAGTTATGGACAGTTCATCATGAACTATAATATGAATGAGATCGTAAAACTTCTTCCAAATCTACTCAATATGTTGAGGACAGCTAAACAAAGCATCAATAAGGATAAGGGCATATCCATAATGATGGTGCAGAGAGGAAAGGGAAAAGGTTTTGCCTCTACCTCCAAGGGAAAAGGCAAAGGAGTTTCCAAACCCAAGGACTCTACCCTTAAGCCTATTGGTGGCATTGCCAAAGGTGTGACTAAAGGTGAGTGTCCCTACTGCAGTCAGCCTGGACACTGGAGGAGGAACTGCCCAAAGTATCTGGAGGATAAAAGACTTGGAAAAGTGATTCCACCACCACCTGGTATTTTTGTTATAGATGTCAATATTACTTGCTCTTTTCATCTTGGGTATTGGACACTAGATGTGGATCTCACATTTGTCGAAATGTGCAGGACCTAAAGAGAAGTAGAAGATTGGCTAAAGGAGAGATAGATCTGCGTGTTGGGAATGGAACAAAGGTTGTTGCATTGGCTGTAGGCGTGTACGAGCTGTCTCTGCCTTCAGGATGAATTTTTGAATTAAATAATTGCTATTTAGTGTCTGCTATGAGCAGAAACATTATTTCTATTTCTTGTTTGGACAAGAAAGGTTTTACTATTTTAATAAAGAACAATTGTTGTTCTATTTATTTATAGTACTCACTATTGTAGTGCGCAATTATTTAATGGGTTATATACCCTTGATGAAAATAATCATATCTATGACATAAATACCAAGAGGATTAAAATAAATGATTTAAATCCTGCTTATCTATGGCAGTTTCGTTTAGGCCATATAAACGAGAAACGTGTATCTAGACTCCATAAGGATGGCTTTCTAGGCTCATTTGATTTTGAATCATATGAGACATGTGAGGCTTGTTTGTTGGGAAAAATGACAAAGTCTCCTTTCAATAAGAAAGGTGAGAGGACTAGTGAGAAATTGGCGCTAGTACATACTGACGTATGCGGGCCATTTGCCACACCTTCCAGGGGTGGTTATGTCTACTTCATTACGTTTAATGATGATGTCAGTAGATATGGGTTTGTATACCTTATGAAGGCCGAATTCGAATCCTTTGAAAAGTTCAAAGAATTCAAGAATGAAGTAGAGTACCAATTCGGCAAAAGTATTAGGCTCTACGATCGGATCGTGGAGGAGAATACTCGAGTCAAGAGTTTGACGACTACCCTATAGAGTGTGGGATAATATCCCTACTCACTCTACCCGGAACACCACAGTGTAATGGCGTGTCTGAGAGGAGGAATCGAACTCTATTAGATATGGTTCGATCTATGATGTGTCAAACTGATCTTCCATTATCATTTGGGGCTATGCTCTATTGAGTGCAGCTTTCACCATTAATCGTGTTCCAAATCAGTCATGAAGACACCACATTATATGTGGAGTTGGAATCGTCCCACAGTGTCGTTCGTGAAGATTTGGGGCTGCGATGTCTATGTAAAGCGTTTACAATCAGACAAGCTAAGGCCTAAGTCGGGAAAATGCAAATTTGTGGGATACCCTAAGGAAACTAAGGGATATTATTTCTACAATCCAACCGAGAACCAAGTGTTTGTTGCTCGGTCCGGCGTGTTTCTAGAAAGAGAGTTTGTCTCTAAAGAAGAAAGTGGGAGGACTGTAGAACTTGAATTTCAAGAACCACAAAGCATTGATCCTACTATGCAACATGAACAGGAACCACAAGAGGTCATCGAGCAGCCTGTTCAAGTAACACAAGATCTTCGTAGATCTGGTAGAGTGCGCCAGGAACAAGATAGGTATGGAATTCTCGTGACTGAATCTAGTGACACGTTGCTCATAGATGATGGCCTACTACCTATGAAGAGGCCATAGAAGGGCATGACTCTTAGAAGTAGCTAGAATCCATGAGATCCGAGATGGAATCCATGTATACCAACAAAGTATGGACTTTGGTGGAACCACCCGAAGGGGCTCGCCCCATAGGGTGCAAGTGGGTCTTCAAGACGAAGATCGACATGGATGGTAATGTGATTACCTATAAGGGCCTATTGGTGGCCAAACGATTTAGATAGATTCATGGTATTGACTATGATGAAACCTTTTCACCAGTCGCAATGACCAAATCCATCCGAATCTTACTTGCTATCGCAGCCTACTACGACTATGAGATTTGGCAGATTGATGTCAAAACAGCATTCCTGTATGGAAATATCCCCGAGGATGTGTACATGACACAACCTGAGGGTTTTGAAGATCCAAAGCAAGCCAACAAAGTCTGTAAACTGCAACGATCCATTTATGGGATGAAGCAAGCTTCTAGGAGTTGGAATCGACGTTTTGATGAAGTGGTCAAAGAGTTTGGCTTCATCAGTAACGAAGATGAGTCTTGTGTCTACAAGAAGGTTAGTGGGAGCTCTATTGATTTTCTGGTCTTGTATGTGGATGACATACTACTCATTGTAAACGACATTCCGTTGCTGCAATCTGTTAAAGACCGATTAGGAAAATGTTTCTCAATGAAAGACTTAGGTGAGGGAGCCCATATACTCGGTATAAAGCTCTATAGATATAGATCTAAAAGGTTGCTCGGCCTAAGTCAAAGTACATATGTAGACAAGTTTTTGAAGCGATTCAACATGCAAGATTCCAAGAAGGGATCCTTGCCCATGTCACATGGAATCACTCTTTCGAAGTGTGGTTGTCCTTCCAATGAGATTGAGAAGGAACGCATGAGTATGGTTCCCTATGCCTCAGCCATAGGATCCATCATGTACGCCATGTTATGTACTAGACCTGATGTGTCATATGCTTTGAGTATGTCAAAGAAGATATCAGTCCAATCCAGGTGAGAGTCACTGGATTGCATTCATGAACATACTGAAGTACTTGAGAAGAACTAAGGATGCGTTCTTGATATTTGGAGGTGAAGAGGAGTTGCGTGTAAAGGGCTACACGATGCAAGCTTCCAGACCGACAGAGATGACTTCAGATCACAGTCGGGGTTTTTGTTATGCCTGAATGGAGCACTGGTGAGCTCGAAGAGTTCCAAGCAAGAGACGATGGCTGATTCTACAAGAGAGGCTGAGTACATTGTTGTTGTTTGGATTAGGAAGTTCATCATTGAGCTTGGTGTGGTTCCTAGCATTGCGGATCCACTTGAATTATATTTTGACAACACTTGGGCGATTGCGCAATCAAAGGAACCCAGGTCGCACCAGAAATCCAAGCACGTACTCGGGAAGTTCCATCTTATTCAAGATTCCTACAGATGAGAATATGTCAGATCCACTTACAAAGCCGCTTGTTCAAAGGAAGCATGAAGGTCACACTAGGAGCATTGGCATACGAGATGCACCAGATTGGATCTAGTGCAAGTGGGTGACTGTTGGAATAGGTGCCCTAGAGGCAATCTAGTTTAGTATGAACAATAAATTGGCTAGAACATTCATTGTATTATTTATTGGATATTTAATATAATGAAGTCATTAAATTTGCAATTGAGTTGTTTATCTTAAATATCCCTAGTCCATTATAGTGATTAATGGAACAATCATCTATAGACTAGTATATGGTTGGATTGATATGGAGATATCACGATCCAACACATGGGTATGCATTAGGAGCAATGGCATACTAGATTGACCCATCTCCGAGAAGGCTACATACATGTTATGTAAAGTCACAAGTGCTTCTCACGGTGACAACGGTATTGTCATCCTTAGAATTGAAGTCACTAGAGCATCTAGTTGTGGAGTGAAACGCTACACCGTGACTGGGTAGTCATAAAGGCGCGTATCGGACCCAATAGGAATCAAGCTTAGATATCGTTGTGATGTAGATAGAATTTATCCCTCCCACATAACGGGTGCAAATATCCAAGGCCACTCGAGGGATAGTACTTATAGAATGTCTGGCCAGACTCAAATAAATCAATATAGGATATTGATTTTATTTGCACGAATCAGGCAATTCCTAGGATCGGGAACTATGGATTGGATACACGAGTGTGACTTGTATGTCTCGTTTCCAATCCCGATATTGAGACACAGGGACGATATCATACTTCCACAATGTTTGTCAAGGTGACTATTTTCATTAGTTGGTTAGTATGGACGTCTTGCAAGAGACCGCTCCATATTAGTAAATAGTTACTACCAACTAAGTAGAAACCTATGGGGTCACACGCCATATGGATTGAACTAGACTTTGGAATTAATTAATATGATTAATTAATTAGAAGGATTAAATCGCAACAACTTGCTACCTTAGTAGGAATAATATGCAAATTAGACTAATCTGAACTTAGGTAGGATTAGGAGAGGACCTTTGTGTAGTAACAAGGAGTTGTTGGACTATATAAAGGATTCTCCTAGATTCTTTCCCAACATACTAATGCTCATAACATAAGTTGAGTAGGAGAGAAGGAAGGAAAAAGAAAGAAAACACAAGGGCTGAAACCCCCTTGTCGTCTGCCCCTACCCGTCGGCCAAGAGAGAGGAGGCCTAACCCTCCTCTTGTCTTTGTTGCGTGATTTCTTCATCCTCTTCCATTATTCCTAGCTAGAACAAGGTGTTTATAAGATCTAGATCTCAATCCTAGGCGTGGATCAATCGTAGAGATGTGACATTATTCGCGTTTGAATTCATGACCTACAAGGTACATAACACGAATCCCTTACCATCGTCATGATTTCTCTTCTTATGATCCTTGGTGGGTCTTCATCGGATAAATTATTGTTTATTCCGCTGCGTATCCATGATCAAAACCCTACACAAACCGTCCATGTTCATCCCGTATTACCATACCCATTCCAGTCGCTGCTCCATATTCCTTCCTAGCAGAATATGTGTTTATTTTGACGAAGCCTTGCTTCGGACTACCCACAGGTTGCTGCTGAATTCACATTCATCTGGTAGGTCTTTTAGCTTCCCCTCGGCATGAACTTCTTTGAACCAACATATTTATTCTTTTCAACTCTCCGCCACTTCTCTGGATGCTTCCCTTTATTGTTGAAATTTTACTCGCTATGATTCCTCCTTATAGCCCAGATTGTGCTTATAAAGAGTTCACATTTCAGTTTGCTCTTCTTCAAAAACACTTAAACCATCCATTATTTAATTCCTTGGCGTCGATTCTTCACAAATTCCTTGCCCAGCATGCTTCTCCACACTTGTTTGGAATGAACACAATCACAAAAGAGGTGGTTTGAAGTTTCAACTTCTTTTTTGCAAAGCTGACTCTCTAGGGGAACATTGAATCATATTTTTCGTAATTGGCAAGCAGCCGGCAAGGATGGGTGACAAATCCTCCAAGCTGGGAGTATAAACTTTTTCAGTACTTTTTGTTTCCACAACTTATCCATCCATTAAGTCTGCGAAGAAGTACCCGGGGAGGAGGGTATGGGTACCAAAATTCTTCTTTGGGATTTATAACCTGTCTTTACTGAATATAAACCATCTTCAGAATGAATCTAGAAAAAAGATTCATGTCCCATACCTTGGCTGATCAGTACTGACAGCACAACCTCCCAATCGACCGGCCATGATAGTTTTTGCACGTTGCCGAGGTCACAACTTCCCGAGTATTCATCTAGAAGTTCACTTACTTTCTATATTCCGCTCCCGGAGTACAAGTGGTGGTTATACTGAATTTATCTGTCCTTTGAAGCCATTTGTCTCCAAAAATGTTGACATCCCTACCATCTATAATCTTCCACACCAAACCTTGCTTCAATAGATCTCTTCCTGCAATTATACTTCTAAAAGCATACAAAATCTGTGTAACACCCCCAATTCTCGAGAGAGTTCTTAGTGCAATATCAAGACTTTGGGGGCAAATTTGTAAATATTCTATCACGACTTTAATGTGGGCATTTTGGAGAGTTGGCGACATTTGGACGTCGTTAAGATGATTTTGAAGCGCTAGAGATGTTCGGGGTGGTTGTGCAATCCTTAGAAATTAAGTAGAACCTCTAATTCTAGTTGTGCCCCAAACTTTAGGAAAACTACACTTTCACCCACATGCATGCTTGCCACATGTCTACTCCAATTTGACACCTCTCTAGGTGAGGTGGCAACATCTTCTTCACCTTACCCACAATCATATTGTGGAGAGAGAGAGAGAGAGAGAGAGAGAGAGAGACATCATTTTCATCCTCTTCTTCTTCTCCACCATACAACCACCACCACCAACACAACCACCAGCAGCCACCACTCCTCCTTTCCCGATTCTGCTGCTGCTGGTAGACGCCCTCGACACAAGGACCAAAATCCCTCAATTTGTTTGAGGATTCGGCCTGTCACGAGAGAGAATTTTTAAGGTAAAACCTAAGAACCCTAACTGTTTCAATCACGATCTCTTCTTCTCAGTCATGAATCAGTGAAATTAAACCCCTCTATGTTGTTGGCGAGGTGAAACCGAAGCTAGGAAGCCCAATCTCGAGCTTTAACTCGCCCGGAACGGGGTTTGCCGGATTCTGGGTTCAAACCCGACGGTAACGCCGCCGAACGCCGAGATTTGGCGTTTTCTTCATCTGGGCTGTTCTTTCCACTTTACAACGATTTCCCCGTGACCTACGGACGTCGAGGAACACTCTCGTCAACCCAGAAGTCGATGGAAGTTCATGGGAGCATCGGAAACCGAGCGACGAACCGCCGGATTCCGCCATTGTCGCCGGAAAAGCTCAAAGCTCGGTACGGCCTTCAATCTTGCTTGTTTTGATCGATTTTAAGCCTTAGCATGCTCCTGAATATGTCCTGAACACGTTTAGATCATCAAATCACGACTGTAACAACGAATCATCATAGTTTGATTCGTGAAGTTGATGTGTTTTCGGTTCACAAACTGCCCCTGTTTAAATGCTTGTAACTCCTTCATTTCTTGTCCAAATCATTCACGGTTTCTTCCTGTGTAATCCTGGGTATGCTAGCTACAAGTTTCGTTCGAATTTCGTTGTCCAATTTCATCTCTAAACCCTCTGAAATTGGGCTTGAACATGGCTCGTTAGCGAAGTGGTTGATGTATTCTTCGCTGCCAAGTGCCAAAAAATTCTAAGTATGAAAAGTCATGGTGAAACACCCATTTTCTAACCATTGTATCTTCTTCAAAACTTAATGAAATTTAGATTTGTTTTCTCCTGTGTAAAGCTGATACATAATACTTCATTTCATCGTCTTTGGGTCATCTTCAAATTTATAACGGATTTCTCACAAAACGAGCCTAAAGTTGCTAGTTTGAACTCGCGAAGCACTATCGGATTTTTCTAAGTATTGAATCGTAATTTTCATCCCACTTTGACTAGTGATATCTCTTTGTATACTTGGAGTTTGTAGGAGTTAAAATATGTTCTGGAATCCTTGAACTATCGTCTTCAAAACCCTATTCTCAGATTTTCAAGTATCCCCCTCAATTGATTACAAATCAGCTCTAAAGTTGACTAGTTGAGTCGATTTTCTTCTATATTTGACTTTTGAATTCGACACTCTAAATGACATTTCTAGCCTTAGTGTTCTTCACGAAACTTGCTCGTATTCATATTCTGAGTCTAAATATCATGTTTGACCAAGTTTGACTTTTCGAAAACCCTAGTTTGACTGAACTGTATAGGAGGGGCAAAATAGTCATTTCACTTAAACTTTGAATTGAGGTTAGTTTAGTAACTTGGAGTTTGTCAGTATGTCTTGTATGCTTATTTGGAGTACTTGTATGTAATTCTGGGCTAGGGTTGACCAAGTCAAATGTTGGGGTCTATTTGCAATTTAAGCAAACTTTAGGGGCCTAAGTGCAATTTATTGAAAGTTGTAGATTTCGTTGCTAAGCCATATGGAAGAGTTTGAAGTTAATTCTCGCATGTTATCGGGCCAATATGAGTATAATTTAGGATCTAGGAAGTTACAGACACTGTACTAAACGGTTTTGGAGTATCAGGGGCATTTTGGTCAAGTTAGCTTGCATGACCCGCATTCCATTGCATTTTTGCATAAAACCTCATATAGAGGGTAAATGCTAATAGAATGTATACCTGTGTATATCCAGCCGACGTTAAAGATCGTTCGAAGTAGACGTATGTATTGTGTTGTTGCATTTACCGTAAGACACGGAACCAATATGGGACGAGAGTTGTAGGAGTGCTAGCTTTGCTTTGCGCCATTCATGGCTTAGATGTAAGTACATATGTACGGCCTTTTCATATCAAAATCTGCGTATGTGCTTGTTGTTTCAAATGAATGTTTGTTATATGAAATAGTATGAGAATGCATGTTTTCCGCTCAAAAGTTGTTAAAATATTTTATTCATCCCATTTAAGAACTCTCGGAAATTACTTGTGAAATTTTGATATTCCAATTCTGGTTATGTGAAAGAGAAGAAATAAAATACCTCTAATAGACTTAGGACGATGTACAGAGTATTGTTATTAATGGGAGGCGTCAAGCGATCCTCCATTTTCTTATGGCTAAGACCATTGAAGCAATGCTTCTTATTATTGGATAGAACGTCAATGTTCAAAAATCCACCCCCGATGAGCCAAAATGTACCAAGTTATTGAGGCCAAGGGTTTTATAGAGATATAGAGTGCTACTTATACTTGTAAGGGTCACTACGGTATAGGGGTGTCGACACTTAAGGCCTTTTAGCTAATGTTATGAGCGGGGTTGACGAATGGGCTCCCTTAACGCTCGGGTGAAATAGGGTTTGATAGACCCTAGAAGGAACCCTTAGTGAGTACTTCGTGATCCCTCTGTTTACATCGATCCTGCTGGTGGCTCTTCACACGCCTCAGCTAAATTAAACTGTTGATTGTAGTCGAAATTAAAAATTGACTACTTATTAATGTTGTTCGTGGCTCTTGATATGCCCTAATCGATTGAATGAATTGTAAATCTTGGCTACTCATGAACTACTATCGTTATCAGTTCAAATGAAATTGTTTACTCTGAATATTTTACCAGCTACTCGCGGTTTCTCAATGTTATTAAATTGAGAGGTTTTTGTTACTCGGTTACATTCAAGTTGATCCAAATTCTCCAATATGATAGTTCTACTGTTTAAATCTTCTGATTTGTTTCAACTCATGCTTCCGTGACACTCGTTGCTTTACATGTCGTAGTATGTATTTACTCAGTTTTTACTGATTATTTCTTCAAAACTGCGTCGGCATTTGCCATTTTAAAACCGCAGGTCGTCAATCAAGTTTGGGGATTGGGAACGCGGATCGAGATAAAGAATTTTAGCTTAACTTAGATCACTTAGTGGATCACAAATGTTATGTTTTAAATTGTACTTATTATCGGAATTTTGTTATGTACATTAAGTGAAATGTAATCTTAATAGCATATTTCTACTTTTGGTTATCGATTGTCGCGTTAACCCTAAACCGAGATCCCGAGTTGTTCCAATCTGGGACGTGGATTTCAAACTGTATTGAAAAAGTGAGGAGTTGAAAAAATAATTTTCTTGAAAAACACGACATACCAAATATTGAGGGTTCCGAAAAAATATCCAAACTTGATTGGCTAGCATTGCCTTGTTGAAATCTTGAAAGTCTCGAAAACCAAACCTCCTTGCTCTCGTTCTTCCTTCATTTTGTCCCAAGAAATCCAGTGGATTTTCATTTTGTGCTCATCACCCCCACCAAAATTGCCTTACACCCTCTCTAGATCTTGGAAACTTTGTTGCGCAACAGAAAACAACTCATAGTGTAGTTAGGGACCGCTTGAATAACAGCCTTAATCAAAACTTCCTTACCTATATTCGATAAGGATTTCCCCTTCCATCTCTTCATCTTGTCGTAAACCTTCTGTACCGACGGGCTAAAAGTTATCGTCTTGCTTCTTCCAACCTGTGCAGGGAGCCCTAGATACGTATCATGTTGTACATCAACCTAAACTCCGCATAATCCACTCAGCGCAACAAGGTCCTCATCTTCAACATTTTTCGAGAAGACCATTGAATATTTTTGAAGATTCAGTACTTGACCCGAAGCTATGTCGTACTCAGCTATAATTCCACAGAGTACAGCGATTTCTTCAGCCTTTGCTTTAGCAAAAAGAAGACTGTCGTCTGCAAAAAAATAGATGGGAATTTTTGGGACCTCAACGAGAAGCTCCCAATCCTGTTAAACTCCCTTCCTGAATTGCAACCGGTAGGCTTCTTGACAAAGTTTCACTGACAAGTAGAAATAAATAAGGAGAAAGTGGGCAGCCTTGACGGAGGCCCCGTTTAGCTTCAATTATTCCTTGAACTTCTCCATTAACGATGGGACTTTAAGAGATAGTAGAGATGCAATTCATTATCAAGTTAATCCACCTTATTTCGGACCCCATTCTCTCCATAACTGCTCACAAAAAGTCCCATTCCACTCTATAATAAGCTTTATTCCATGTCAGCTTTGAGTGCAAGAAACCAGGTCTTCCCCTTCTTCCGAGGTTTCATAGTGTATAGCATTTCAAAGCAATAAGAATATTATCAGTAATCAACCTGACAGGCACAAAAGCTGACTGGTTTTCTGATATCAAAGAGTCGAGAATAATCTTTAGTCTGTTTGCAAACACCTTCGCAACTATTTTGTAAACGGTAGAGCACAAACTCATCGGACGCAAATCAGTGGATTTTCTGACCTGTTTCACTTTGGGGATAAGTGCTATCATTGTGTGATGATAGGCTGAAATATCTCCATATCCATTAAGAATTGATAAACAATGCTCCTTGATTTCTCCACCTACAAGACTCCAAGTATCGCTGAAAGAAGATTTCCGGAAATCCATCGGGTCCTCGTGCCTTGGCCGGCTCCAGTTGAACGAGAGCTTGCCTAACCTCTTCGGCTAAAAACTGAAGGTCAGTGCATCCCTATGATCCGAGTGAACAACCTCTTCCACAATCTACAACATTCCTTCCATCTGAACTAACATCGTATTTGAAGACGTAAAAATACAGGTGGAATAGTCTTCCAAAATATAAACTATCTGAGTCTTTTCGGTCAACCAAACCCTTGCGCATTTTCCAGCCCATCTATGCGATTTTTATTGCGATGAGTAGATGCTTTGCGATGAACGAAACCCATGTTTTGGTCCCCCTTCTTCATCCAAACTTCACGATTTCTTTGGCACCACATTTCTTCTTCACAGGGCAAGAGTTGGAGAGTAGACTGTCGTAATACCTTTGCTTCAGCTACAGCTGCTGGTGTCTGGACTCCTTCGGCCAGCTGTAGTAATCTTGATCTACTTTTCTTCAATTGAGCTTAAATTTTTCCAAACACCTCTTTTTTCCACCCACTAAGATCCGAAGCCAGCCCATTCAATTTCCCCGCAATAGTGACATGCAAGCTTCCCCAGCTGTCCCTAACAAACTGACCGCAACGATGATCTTGCAGCCACATCATCTCAAACTGGAACAGTCTTCGTATCCTGCAGTTTGTGAGAATACCCGAAGGCCAAAAAACCTAAAGTGGGACATGCTCTGAATCCTCTGCAACAAGACGTCTATCTAGTCTCTCCCTGATATTCATATCGTCACCTTGGTTATTAGTCCAAGTAAAACGTGTAGGTTTTTTATGCAGATTATGCAGCGGAATTACAAAAATTTAATCCTGCTCAAACCCCTCCAAGGATCACAGGCAAGCAATCATAACATGAGTAGGGTAGAAACATGTGTACCTGTGATCACTGCGAATAATTGTGTCTTCGTCGCTATGAGTATCCACACCTTGGATCTTCAACTAGAGTCCTTCCCACCATGTAGTGCTAGCAACAGAAGAAAGGAGGAAAAGATCACGCAAAACGAGGCACGAGTCGTGCCTAGGGAGGCCGACGGCGTGAGTGGGGCAGACGGGGAGGGGGTTTCGGCCTCCTACTTTGTCTCTCTTCTTGCTTGTTATGTTTCTCTCAATAATGACTTAGATGAGAAAATAACAAGCTAGAGTTCCTTTATATAGTTAATAACTCTTTATCAACTAAATAAGTGCCCTAATACTAATCATGTACTTAAATGGATTAGTCCACGTGCAAATTATTCCTACTAACTTTGCTTGTGGTTACGTTATTAATTAGTCAAACTAATTAATACCCATATCCAGTTTAATCCATATGGTGTGTGACCCCATAGGTTTCTACTTACGTGGTAGTAACTATTACAAACATAGAGCGGTGTCTAGCAACACATCTATGCCACCCAACTAATAGAAATAGTCAGTGATCCCGACAAACCTTGTGCCCAATGTTACCGTGCTGTGTTATCCCTTTGTCCCTATATCCGGATTGGACACGAGAAATATTTTTCACACTCGTATATCCAATCCATAGTTTTTTATCCTGGGAATAGACTTATCCATGCAGATTACATCAATATCTCCATATTGATTTATCTGGGTCTGGCCAGACATTCCATAAGCTCTACCCCTCGAGTGGTCGTGGATATTTACTCCTATTATGCAGGAGAGACAAATCCTGTCTACATCAGTGCCACCTCTAAGCTTGCTTCCTATCATGCCCGATTTCTATCTCTATAGTTACCCAGTCACGGTGCAACGTTTGACAATATCAAAGCATTATATTTCACGACTAGAGTATCCAGTGACTTCAAGTCTAAGGATCACAACACCATTAGCACAACGAGAAGCGCTTGTGACGTTGACATAATCTAATGTAGCCTTCTCGTGGTGGGTCTATCCAGTATGCCATTACTCCTAATGCATTCACATATGCTAGACTTGATATCCGGATCAATCTACCCACATACTAGTCTATAGTTAATCATCTCGTTAATCAATATATTGGACTATGGATAATTAAGATACACAACCCAATTGTAATCTAAGGACTTCATTATATTAAATATCTCCATAAATAATACAATGATTATTCTAGCAATTAAAGTTCATACTAAACAGATTGCCTCTAGGGCATCCAGAACCAACAGTCTCCCACTTGCACTAGAGCCAATCTGGTGCATCACATATGCCTATAGCCCTAGTGTGCCCTTCATGCTTTCGCTAAACCAACTGCTTTTTGAAAGGATCTGACAAATTGTCTTTGTTGGATTCTTGCATATCTTCACATCTCCTCGATCTACTATGTCTCGAACTAGATGGAATCTCCTGAGTACATGCTTCGTCCTTTGGTGTGATCGAGGTTTGTTGGCCTGTGAGATCGCCCCAGTGTTGTCGCAATACAACGTTATGGGATCCACAATGCTAGGAACCACACCAATGTCACTGATAAACTTCTTTATCCAAACAGCCTCCTTTGCTGCGCCTGAAGCAGCAATGTACTCAGGTTCAGTGGTAGAATCAACAACTGTCTCTTGCTTGGAACTCGTCCAGCTCAAAAGTCCTCCACTCATGCAAAACACATAACTTGATTACGATCTATAGTGGTCTTTGTTGGTTTGGAAGCTTGCATCAGTGTAATAGATTGCTCTTAGGTCATCCTCGCCTCCAAATATCAAGAATGCATCCTTAGTCCTTCTCAAGTACTTAAGGATGTTCTTGACGACAATCCAGTGACTCTCACCCGGATTGGACAGATATCTTCTTTCCATACTTAGTGTGTACGACACATCTGGTCTAGTACACAACATGGCATACATGATAGATCCTATGGTCGATGCATACGGAATTCTACTCATGCGATCCTTCTCAATCTGTTGGAATGACAATCACTCTTCGAAAGAGTGATCCCATGCGACATGGGCAAGAATCCCTTCTTGGAGTCTTGCATGTTGAACCGATTCAACACCTTTTCTATATATGTACTTTTTCTTAGGATAATTAGCTTCCTCGACCTATCCCTATAGATCTTGATACCCAGTATATAAGCGGAATCCCCTAAGTCCTTCAATGCAAAACACTTTCCTAGCCAATCTTTCACAGATTGTAGCATAGGAATATTGTTTCTAATGAGTAGTATTTCATCCACATACAAGACCATAAACACAACAGAACTACCACTAACCTTCTTGTAAACACAAGGCTCATCTTCGTTCTTGATGAAGCCAAACTCTTTGACCGCGTCATCAAAACGTCGATTCCAACTCCTAGAAGCATGCTTCAATCCATAAATGGATCGTTGTAGCTTAAAGACTTTATTTGCATGCTCTGGATCCTAAAACCCTCAGGTTGTGTCATGTACACATCCTCGAGGAGGTTTCCAAACAGAAACGCTATTTTGACATCCATCTGCATGCCAAATCTCATAGTCGTAATAAGCTGCAATCGCAAGCAAGATTCGAATGGATTTGGTCATCGCGACTGGGAAAAAGGTTTCATCATAGTTAATACCATGAATATGTCTATAACCTTCAGCCATCAGTCTGCCATTATAGGCAACTACATTGCCATCGATGTCAGTCTTCTTCTTGAAGACCCACTTGCACCCTATGGGCCGAACCCCATCGGGTGGTTCCGCAAAAGTCCATACTTGGTTGGAATACATGGATTCCATTTCGGATCTCATGGCCTCAAGCCACGTCTTTGAGTATGGCCCTTTCATGGCCTCCCCGTTAGTAGTAGGCTCATCATCTATGGGCTATTACGTCACCGGCCTCAGTAACGAGAAGTCCATACCTTTCGGGCTCGTGACGTACCCTACTCGACCTACAGAGTTTTTGTGTTACTTGAACAGGTTCCACCACAACCGTTTTCATATCAGTGATTTGTGGTTCTTGAATTTCTTCAAGTTCCACATCCCTCCCACTTTCTCCTTTAGAGACAAACTCTCTTTCAAGGAACACGTCGGTTCGAGCAACAAACTCTTTGTTCTCGACTAGGTTGTAGAAATAAACGTTTTAAATAGACGTTGCAACCCCAAATCTTCATAAACAACACTATGGTACGCCACCCAATCCATATCTCATATGGTGTCTGCATGACCGATTTGGATGGAACACGGTTAATGATAAAAACAGCTGTCATTAGAGCATGTCCCCAAAATGATTTAGGAAGATCTATTTGACACATCATAGACCGCACCATGTCCAACAAGGTGCGATTCCTCCTCTCAGACACGCCATTTCACTGTGGTGTTCCGGGTGGAGTGAGTTGGGTCACAACCCCACACTTTCTAATATAGTCGTCGAATTCTTGGCTTAATTATTCTCCTCCACGATCCGATCGTAGAGCCTTGATACTATTGCCAAGTTGCTTCTCTAATTCATTCTTGAATTCCTTGAACAATTCAAATGATTCGGATTTGGCCTTCATAAGGTACGCAAATCCATGTCTACTGAAATCATCAGAAAACGTAATGAAGTAGGTGTAACCACCTCTAGCACGCGTGGGAATGGGTCCACACACATCATTATGTATGAGTGTCAACAACTCACTAGTCCTCTCTCCTTTATTATTGAAAGGGGACTTCGTCATTTTTCTCATTTAACAAGACTCACATGTCTCATATGATTCGTAATCAAACGAGTCTATTAATCCATCCTTATGGAGTCTAGATATGTTTTTCTCATTTAATGGCTTAAGCGACAGTGCCATAGATAAGTAGGATTTAATTCATTAATTTTAATCCTCTTAGTATTAATGTTATAGATGAGATTACTCAGATCAATAATATATAATCCATTAGACAAATGCCCACTACAATAGTGGATACTATCAAAATAAATGGAACAACTATTGTTCTTTATTGAAATAGTAAATTTTTTTCTCGTCCAAACAAGAAATAGAAATAATGTTTCTGCTCATAGCAGGCACATCGTAGCAATTGTCTAATTCTAAAATAAGCCATGAAGGCAGAGATAACTCATACACGCCTAAAGCTAATGCAGCAACTCTTGCTCCATTCCCGACGTGCAAGTCTATCTCCCCTTTAGCCAATCTTCTACTTCTTTTCGAATACTGCACATTTTGACAAATGTGAGATCCACATCCAGTATCCAATACCCAAGATGAAGAAATAGAAAGATTGACATATATAACATAAAAACCTGGTGGTGGTGGAATCACTATTCCAAGCCTTTTGTCCTCCAGATATTTGAGGCAATTCCTCTTCCAGTGTCCTGGTTGAATACAGTAGTGACATTCACCCTTAGTCACACCTCCACCGGGCTTTAAGACAGTTTCTTTGGATTTTGCAACCTTCTTGCTCTTTCCTTTGGAGGTAGATGCAACTGACTTTCTCTTCCTCTTATTGACCATCATTATGGCCTTTCCTTTTCCCTTGTTAATACTTTGTTCAGCGGTCCTCAACATATTGAGCAAATCTTGCAGAGTTTTGTTAATCTCATTCATGTTATAGTTTATGATGAACTGTCTATAACTATCCGGCAACGATTGCAGAATGAGATCAGTGTCCAACTCTTGGTCGAACGGGAAGCCTAACCTCTCGAGATTCTCAATGTATCCGATCATACGGAGTACATGAGGCCTGAATGGGTTCCCTTCTGCGAGACTACACTTGAACAGTGCCTTGGATACCTCGTACCTCTCATGCCGCGCCTACTCTTGGAAGAGCTGCCTCAAATGTACGATCATATTGTACGCCTCCATGTTCTCATGTTGCTTTTGAAGCTCAGAGCTCATGGAACACTGCATGAGACAGGTCACATCATTATTGTCATCTACAATCTTTTTATGTGCCCTTATGGAAGCGAGTACAGCATCGTCAGGTGGTGGCGCTCGAACGGCTGCATCTAAGATGTACAACTTCTTTTCTTGCTTAAGGACAATCCTTAAGTTTCTGTACCAGTCCAGAAAGTTGTTCCCCAACAACTTGTCCTTCTCAAGGAAAGAACGCATGATGGTGTCGATGATTGATTGTTGTTTTCCATTGGAATTCTACAAAACGAGAAGTATGCAAGTTTAGTATTTTGAACAGTTTAATCATCTTTTGCTAGCTTATCAAATATAGCTCCCACTATTTTTCTCGGATTAATAGCCCTCACCATTAATGCGGAAAATATCATATATTTTCTAGTGGGTCCAAGATCCATATTTCACTTCTTCTTGATCTTGCTTTGGCAAGTCACCTAAGAATTAGTTATTTAGGTAGGAACATCTTTCCAATTGCATCCTTATGCAATTCTTGGTGCAACCGGGCAAATAACTCCTTATTTATCTATCTCATAGATAATCCCAATTGCATTGCCTCTAAGTTAACAATCAAATTGAAATTACTTAGTTACTTTTAACCTTTTATTTCAACAACCACACATAACTTTCTTGTGTCACCGCATCACATCATGGTAAATTAAAATCGTCTTGCTTTGGCAAGCCTGAGATTAATAAACCCTGATCATGAAGGGTGTTAAAATAAGGGAAGTCAAAAAGTAATATTTTCTTTGAGAGATTTTAAATGTCATTATTTAATTCGTTTGGTTGATCCCATCAACATGATCTCCTTGTCTGGATTGGGTCCACAACAGAAGACCATCCTTGTTTATTATTATCTTGTTAACGTTTTGCTTGTATCATCCATACACACAAAATTAATAACAAGACATAAATAATAAACATCCACAAAAGAAAAATTGCGTGGCATGGATATGGCCCCTAGACTAAGATATTACCAAGCCAATGATAATATATATATGCACTAAAGTGACAAGCTCATCTCCATGTGCTCCACCATAGCCGCACGCCTAGGATAGGAGTCCTCATCGTCTTTGTGGCTTCTTGGTCCTCCAGTCTTCTTCTCCATGCTCTTGGCTATTATCTAATAAATCTAATTCTAGTCTAGCATCTAGAATAAATAAATAAATAAAACCTCACATGTTGAGAAGATGATCAGCTCGCAGGCCGTAAAATTAACTAACTATTACATTAATTTTATAAGCTCGCAGGCCGTAAACCAAACCACAAAAAGTAAACATCCACACCCTAGGTCATATCCATCCACCATGCAACAAAGCACATAATACAGTTAAAACCAATTTTGACGTGTTTGTTTAATTTTAGTTGAAATTGGGTAATTAGGGTCAAAACGGTCCAAAAGGTCCAACCAAAACCTTGTCCGAACCCCATGGACCGCCGCACGACACCGGGCCGGGCCGGCCCTAGGCCGCACGGTCCAACCGTGCGCCTTAGGTCGGCTGCCCTAGGTGGGCGTGGCCTTGCTTGGTGCGCAAGGAAGAGAGAGGGGTGGCGGCTAGGGTTTCGGACCTAGCTTCCTTCCCCTTCCTCCCTTGTTGCCCAAGTTTGGTTTTTTTATAATTTTGTTTACATAACTTGAAAAACCCCTTTTTCAATTATGTGCCTAAGAACCCTAATTTTTCAAGAACCCAATTCACATATCATATGTCATTCGAACTCACTAATTCATACATGCCATGTAAAATTAGATCTTGCTTGGTTGAATCATATTCAATATGCGTCTAATATGCTAATTAAATTCAATTTTTCTGGCAAAACAACATAAACGGTGTGAAACCGAAAGCAGTAACACATAATATCATGTTATGCGCTACGAAATGTGGCTCTGATACCACTGTAGGGTTTTGATTCATGTTACGTAGCGGAATAACAAAAATTTAATCCTGCTCAAACCCCTCCAAGGATCACAGGCAAGCCATCATAACATGAGTAGGTTAGAAACATGTGTACCTTAGTTTGTGTGATCACTACGAAGAATTGTGTCTTCTTCTCTATGATTATCCACACCTTGGATCTTGAACTGGAGTCCTTCCCACCGTGTAATGCTAGCAACGAAAGAAAGGAGGAAAAGATCACGCAGAACGAGGCACGAGCCGTGCCTAGGGAGGCCGACAGCGTGAGAGGGGCGTACGGGTTGGGGGTTTCAGCCTCCTACTTTGTCTCTCTCCTTGCTTTGTTATTTTTCTCTTAATAATGACTTAGATGAGAAAATAACAAGCTAGAGTTCCTTTATATAGTTAATAAATATTTATTAACTACATAATTGCCCCCAATACTAATCATGTCCTTACATGGACTAGTCTACTTGTAAATTAGTCCTACTAACTTTGCTTGTGGTTGAGTTATGATCCTTTAATTAATTAGTCCAACTAATTAATACCCATATCCAGTTTAATCCATACGTTGTGTGACCCCATAGGTTTCTACTTACTTGGTAGTAACTATTACAAACATAGAGCAGTGCCTAGGAACACATCTATGCCACCCAACTAATAGATATAGTCAGTGATCCCGACAAACCTTTTTTCCAATGTTACTGTGTTGTGTTATCCCTTTGTCTCTATATCCGGATTGGACACGAGACATATTTGTCACACTCGTGTATCCAATCCATAGTTTCTCGATCCTGGGAATAGACTTATCAATGCAGATAACATCAATATCTCCATATTGATTTATCTGAGTCTGGACAGACATTCCATAAGCTCTATCCCTCGAGTGGTCGTAGATAGTTACTCCTATTATGTAGGAGGGAAAAATCCTGTCTACATCACTGCCACCTCTAAGCTTGCTTCCTATCATGCCTGATTGTTATCTTTATATTTACCCAGTCACGGTGCAACGTTTGATAATATCAAAGCATGATAATGCACAACTAGAGTATCCAGTGACTTCAAGTCTAAGGATTGCAACACCATTAGCACAACGAGAAGCGCTTGTGACGTTGACCTAATCTAATCTAGCCTTATCGTGGGGGGTCTATCCAGTATGCCATTACTCTTAATGCATACCCATGTGTTAGACTTTATATCCCCATATCAAACTAACCATATACTAGTCTATAGTTGACCGTCATGTTAATCTATATACTCGACTAGGGATATTTAAGATAAAAAGCACAATTTCAATCTAAGGAGTTCATTATATTAAATATCTCCATAAATAATACAATGATTATTCTAGAAAATAAAGTTCATACCAAACAGATTTCCTCTAGGGCATCCAAAACGAACATAAGTATCACCCGATAAACCGAGATCCCTGAGCTGCAATTGGTGAATCACACCGTTAAAACCCTCTATCTGACTGAAAGAGACTGGTTTCCTACTTCCTTTTCAGAAAAAGACGTAAAGGCACTAAAATCACCTATACACACCAAGGCTGATTCTGCGGACACAGACGTTTAAGAAGAGTCCAAGAGTTACGCCGTTTATCCCTTACTGGATCGTCATAAAAACGTGTCAAGTACCCATCTTTTGCTTCACTAAATATAGTATAGAACCCATGAATACAGTGATTCGACATCGTCGCGAGGATAAAAGTTACCTCATCGTCCCACATTAGAGCTAGTCCCCCTCTTTGATCCCGTTGCGGAAACCCACCCTATCTCTGATCCTTTCCATCTACGTTGCATACAGCTTTGTTTACATTAAGAAAACAACATTGGGCTTCTGTCTCCTTACTACATCGCAAAGAGAGATAACACTACGGGGGTTCCCAATCCCTCGTACGTTCCAACTGAGAATCTCATTGCGAGTGGCCAGACTGCTCAGCAGTCTCTTGTTGGAATAGATGCCCTAGAGGCAATCTAGTTTAGTATGAATTTGTATATGGCTAGAAAATTCATTTATTATTTATTGGATATTTAATATAATGAAGTCCTTAGATTCACAATCGTGTTGTTTATCTTAAATATCCCTAGTCAAGTATAATGATTAAATGGGACAATCATCTATAGACTAGTATGGGGTTGGATTGATATGGAGATATCACGATCCAACACATAGGTGTGCATTACGGAATGTTGCACTGGATTGACCCATCACCGAGAAGGCTACATACATGTTATGTTGAGTCACAAGTGCTTCTCGGGTATAATGGTATTGTCATCCTTAGACTTGAAGTCACTAGATATTCTAGTTGTGGATCATTGTGATCTTGGTAGCGTTAAACGCTACACCGTGACTGGGTAGTTATAAAGGCGTGTGCTGGATACAATGAGAAGCAAGCTTAAAGATCGTAGTGGACGTAGAGAGGATTTTCCCCTCCCACATAACGGGAGCAAATATCCTAGGCCACTCGAAGGATAGTGCTTATAGAATGTCTGGCCAGACTCAAATAAATCAATATGGGATATTGATGTTATTTGCACGAATAAGGCTATTCCATGGATCGAGAAACTATGGATTGGATATACGAGTGTGACTTGTATGTCTCGTGTCCAATCCGGATATGGAGGCAAAGGGATGAGACAATTACTTGTACAAGGTTGTCTAGATGACTATTCTATTAGTTGGCTAGAATGGATGTTTTGCTAGAAACCGCTCCATATTAGCAAATAGTTGCTACCAACTAGATAGAACCTATGGGGTCACACGCTATATAGAGTTGTACTAGATTTGGAATTAATTAATTGGATTAATTAATTAGAAGGATCACTTTGCAAACCCTTGCAAACTTAGTAGGGACTAATTTGCAAGTAAGGGACTAAATTGAATTCTAGTAGGACTAGAATAAGTCCTTTAGGTAGTTAACAAGGAGTTGTTGGACTATATAAAGGACCCTCCTTCCTTCCTTCCTCATAACTTATGCTCTTTAGAGATCATAACAAGAGTGGGAGAGAACAAAGGAGAGAGAGAGCAAGCAACAAGGAGCCGACGCCGCCCCTTGCCGCCGCCCCTCATCCCGTCGGCCAAAAGAGGGCCGAAACCCCTCTTTTTGTCACGTTTTGCGTGATTCCTTCACCCTCCTCTCATTCCGGGCTAGCACCAAGGAGTTTGGGAGATCTAGGAGCAACTCTAGGCGTGGATCAACTATAGAGAACGTGACACTATTCGCGTTTGAAGTCATCAAGGAGAACCCAAAGGTGTGTTTATGATTTCTTACCTTCACTATCGTTATGCATCTAGACTTGTGATCCTTGGAGGGTTTTTCATGGCTATTTGTTTGATTATGCTTCCGTTGCGCGATCCATGAATCAAAACCCTACAGTGGTATCAGAGCCACAGGTCATAGAGCATAAACGTAGTTTATGTGTTACATTCTTGTTGTTTTACACCTTAATTTATTGTTTATCGCGTAAAACAAGACAAATCAAGCATGGGATGCAATTTGTCAACAATTAATCATAACAAGACCCAATTTTTGCATTGGATGCATGAATTGGTGAGTTTGAGAAATTTTAGGATCTTAGATCTAGGGTTTGGGCATCCTTGGGGAAGATGATTCTCCCAAAACAAGGAAACAACCAAACTTGGGCTCCAAGCAAGGAGGTTGTTTTGGAAACAACCTCCATGAGGAGGTTCGGCCCCCTACGGGACCGCCCCCTTGCTTGCCGCCCAAGATTGGCCGCCCTAAGGGGCCGGGCGGCCCTAACCCGCGGGCCTAGCTTGCGGGTTTTGGGCCGGGCCGGCCCTAGGCCCTTATGGTTCACTTTGTTGGGCCCGGGCAATTGGATTGTTGGGCCCATGGACCGTTTTAACCCTAGAAATCCTAAAATCAATTAAAATTGACCAAGCGCGTTAAAATTGGATTTTAACTGTTTATGTGCAAATCGCATGGTGATTGGATATGGCCTTAGGATGTGGTTTGATGTGGATGTTTAATTTTGTGGTTTGGTTTTACGGCCTGCGAGCTGATCAATTAATTGTAATAATTAATTAGGGTTTTATGGCCTGCGTGCCATTCTTTTCTCAACTTGTGAGATTTATTTTATTTAGTATAGATATTAGCTAGTGCTAGATAAAGTAGATTGTTAGCCAAGATTGGAGAAAAGAAGCCCAAAGCCAAAGAAGCCACAAAAGATGGAGCATGGAGCATGGAGTATCCCACATGACTATGAAGGATGGACCAAAAGATCAAGACGCATGGAGATGTGTTTGCTTAGGGTTCATAGATAATTCCATTGGCTTGGAATTATCTTAGTCTAGAAAAGGCCATATCCACATCACGTTTAATTTCTGTTTTGTGGTTGTTTATTTATTGTCTTATTATTTGTGTGGTTGGTGTATGGATGATGCATGCAATTAGGATAATAAGATAATTAGACAACCCGGATCTATTATTTGGAGTTGTGCCCAAACTCAAATAGATAGATTAGTTGATATTGATCAACAAAACAATTAAAATTGAAAATCCCTCAAATTTTAAATATTGTGTTCTTGCCTTCTCGTTATTTAAACACTCATTATCATCATTATTTATCAAGTTCGTGCGTGCCAAAGCATGGCGACTTGGTTCATAATGATGGAATGCGATGGCACGTAACAATGTGCAATTGTTTAGATAAGAGGTTGAACACAACTTGGCTATTAATTTGATTAAGAAACCTAGAGGCAATCAATTGGGATTATCCATATGGATGGATAAATAAGGAGTTATTTGCCCGATTGAACCAAGAGTTGCATATGGGATGCAATTGGAATTGTTCCTACCTAAGAGTAGTCGAATTATGGGTGACTTGCCAAAGCAAGCTCATAAGGAGATGAAAAGATGGATCTTGGCCCACTAGAAAATATAATGATATTTTCCGCATTAATATCTTGAGGGTTATTAATCCGTAGAAAAATAGTGGGAGCTATATTTAATAAACTAGCCATTATTAAATATAGTCAAAAATTCACAAATACTAAAACTTGCGTATTTTCCTTTTGTAGAATTCCAAATGGCAAACAACTCATCGAGTTCACAACATTCCCTACGATCTGTCCTTGAGAAGGACAAGCTCTCTGGAACCAACTTCCTTGATTGGTACAGAAACTTGAGAATTGTTCTCAAGCAAGAGAAGAAACTGTACGCAATAGAGGAGCATGTTCCAGAAGGTCCAGAGAACCAGACACCTGTTGCCTTAAAGGCGTATCAAAAGCGTGTTGATGACGCTAATGATGCGGCCTGCGTAATGCTTTGCACCATGACCTCTGAGCTTCAGAAGCAACATGAGAACATGAATGCTGTCGATATGATCGAACATCTAAAGCAGCTCTTCCAAGAGCAGGCGAGAGTAGAGAGGTATGAGGTCTCAAAGGCACTGTTCAAATGTCATCTGACAGAAGGGAACCCGGTGGGACCCCATGTACTCCGAATGATCGGGTACTTGGAGAATCTCGCCCGGCTTGGGTTCCCGGTCGGCCAAGAGTTGGCAACCGATCTCGTGTTGCAATCGTTGCCTGAGAGTTATGGACAGTTCATTATGAACTATAACATGAACGAGATCGTTAAACCACTGCCAGATTTGCTCTACATGTTGAGGACGGCTGAACAGAGCATCAACAAGGGTAAGGGCAAGGCCATTATGATGGTGCATAAAGGAAAGGGCAAAAAGTTTGCCTCTTCCTCCAAGGGCAAAGGCAAGTCAGTTGCCAAGACCAAGGAACAAGCCCTTAAGCCTGTTGGTGGCATTGCCAAGGTCGTGACTAAGGGTGAGTGTCACTACTGCAGTCAACTTGGACACTGGAGGAGGAACTGCCCAAAATATCTGGAGGACAAGAGGCTTGGAATAGTGATTCCACCACCACCAGGTATTTTTGTTGTAGATGTCAATTTAACTATCTCTACATCATGGGTATTAGATACTGGATGTGGATCTCATATTTGTCGAAATATGCAGGATCTAAAGAGAAGTAAAAGATTGGCTAAAGGGGAGGTAGATCTGCGCGTTGGGAATGGAGCAAAGGTTGCTGCGTTGTCCATAGGTGTGTGCGAGCTATCTCTGCCTTCAGGATTAGTTTTAGAATTAAATAATTGCAATTTTGTGCCTGCTATGAGCAGAAACATTATTTCTATTTCTTGTTTGGACAAGGAAGGTTTTATTATTTCAATAAAGAACAATTGTTGTTCCTTTTATTTGAATAATATTCACTATTTTAGTGCGCAATTATTTAATGGACTTTATGTCCTTGATCTAAGCAATCCTGTCTACAACATTAATACCAAGCGGATTAAAATAAATGATTTAAATCCTGCTTATTTATGGCATTGTCGTTTAGGCCACATAAATGAGAAACGTGTATCTAGACTCCATAAGGATGGATTGCTAGACTCATTTGATTTTGAATCATATGAGACATGTGAGGCTTGTTTATTGGGAAAAATGACAAAGTCCCCTTTCAATAAGAAAGGTGAGAGGACTAGTGAGAAATTGGCGCTCATACATACCGATGTGTGTGGGCCATTTGCCACGCCTGCCAGGGGTGGTTATGTCTACTTCATTACATTTACTGATGATTAGAGTAGATATGGATTTGTGTACCTTATGAGGGCAAAATCCGAATCCTTTGAAGTGTTCAAAGAATTCAAGAATGAAGTAGAGAAGCAACTTGGCAAAAGTATCAAGGCTCTACGATCGGATCGTGGAGGAGAATACTTGAGCCAAGAGTTTGACGACTATCTTAGAGAGTGTGGGATCGTGTCCCAACTCACTCCACCCGGAACGCCACAATGGAATGGCGTGTCCGAGAGGAGGAATCGAACCCTATTGGATATGGTTCGGTCTATGATGTGCCAAACCGATCTTCCATTATCATTTTGGGGCTACGCTCTATTAAGTGCAGCTTTCACCATTAACCGTGTTCCATCTAAATCAGTCATGAAGACACCATATGAGATGTGGAGTGGGTGGCGTCCCATACTGTCGTTCATGAGGATTTGGGGCTGCGATGTCTATGTAGAACGTTTACAATCAGACAAGCTAGGGCCTAAATCGGATAAGTGTAAATTTGTGGGGTACCCTAAGGAAACTAAGGGATACTACTTCTACAATCCAACCGAGAACAAAGTGTTTGTTGCTCGGACCGGCGTGTTTCTAGAAAGAGAGTTTGTCTCTAAAGAAGCAAGTGGGAGGAATGTAGAACTTGAAGAAATTCAAGAACCACAAATCACTGAACCGATTATGGAACATGAACAGGAATCACAAGCAGTTGTGGATCCACCTGTTCAGGTAACACAAGAGCTTCGTAGATCTAGTAGAGTGCGCCAGGAACCCGAGAGGTACGGACTTCTCGTAACTGATTCCGGTGACACGATGCTCATAGATGATGATCCTACTACCTATGAGGAGGCCATGAATGGCCCAGAATCTCAGAAGTGGATTGAGGCCATGATATCCGAGATGGAATCCATGTATACCAACAAAGTATGGACTTTGGTGGAACCACCTGATGGGGCGCGGCCCATAGGGTGCAAGTGGGTCTTCAAGAAGAAGATCGACATGGATGGTAATGTGATTACCTATAAGGGCCGATTGGTGGCTAAAGGATTCAGACAGATTCATGGAATAGACTATGATGAAACCTTTTCACCAGTCGCTATGACCAAATCCATCCGAATCCTACTTGCAATTGCAGCATACTACGACTATGAGATTTGGCAGATGGATGTCAAAACAGCATTCCTTTATGGGAATCTCCTCGAGGACGTGTATATGATACAGCCGGAGGGTTTTGAGGATCCAAAGCAAGCCAACAAAGTTTGTAAGCTGCAACGATCCATTTATGGATTGAAGCAAGCTTCTAGGAGTTGGAATCGACGTTTTTATGAAGTGGTCAAAGAGTTTGGCTTCATCAGAAACGAAGATGAGTCTTGTGTCTACAAGAAGGTTAGTGGGAGCTCTGTAGCTTTTCTGGTCTTGTATGTGGATGACATACTACTCATTGGAAACGACATTCCCATGCTGCAATCTGTGAAAGATTGGCTAGGAAAGTGTTTCTCAATGAAGGACTTAGGGGAAGCAGCCTACATACTCGGTATAAAGATCTATAGAGATAGATCTAAGAGGTTGCTAGGCCTAAGTCAAAGTACATATATTGACAAGGTGTTGAAACGGTTCAACATGCAAGATTCCAAGAAGGGATTCTTGCCCATGTCACATGGAATCACTCTTTCGAAGAGTGGTTGTCCTTCCAATGAGATTGAGAAGGAACGCATGAGTAGGATTCCCTATGCCTCGGCCATAGGATCTATCATGTACGCCATGTTATGTACTAGACCAGATGTGTGTCATATGCCTTGAGTATGACAAGCAGATACCAATCCAATCCGGGTGAGAGTCACTGGATTGCTGTCAAGAACATCCTAAAGTACTTGAGAAGAACTAAGGATGCCTTCTTGATGTTTGGCGGTGAGGAAGAGTTACGTGTAAGGGGTTACACTGATGCAAGCTTCCAAATCGATAGAGATGACTTTAGATCACAGTCGGGATATGTGTTTTGCCTGAATGGAGCAGCGGTGAGCTGGAAGAGTTCCAAGCAAGAGACGGTAGCTGATTCTACAACAGAGGCTGAGTACATTGCTGCAAATGGCGCAGCAAAGGAGGCTGTTTGGATCAGAAAGTTTGTTTCTGAACTTGGTGTGGTCCCTAGCATTGCGGATCCAGTGGAGTTGTTTTGTGACAACACTGGGGCGATCGCGCAATCAAAGGAACCCAGATCGCACCAGAAGTCCAAGCACGTGCTCAGGAAGTTTCATCTGATTCGAGATATTATCGATAGAGGAGACGTTCGGATATGCAAGATTCCTACAGATGATAATCTGTCAGACCCGCTTACGAAGCCTCTCACGCAGTGGAAGCATGAAAGGCACACTAGGAGTATGGGCATACGAGATGCGCCAGATTGGCTCTAGTGCAAGTGGGAGACTGTTGGAATAGATGCCCTAGAGGCAATCTAGTTTAGTATGAATTTGTATATGGCTAGAAAATTCATTTATTATTTATTGGATATTTAATATAATGAAGTCCTTAGATTCATAATCGTGTTGTTTATCTTAAATATCCCTAGTCAAGTATAATGATTAAATGGGACAATCATCTATAGACTAGTATGGGGTTGGATTGATATGGAGATATCACGATCCAACACATAGGTGTGCATTACGGAATGTTGCACTGGATTGACCCATCACCGAGAAGGCTACATACATGTTATGTTGAGTCACAAGTGCTTCTCGGGTACAATGGTATTGTCATCCTTAGACTTGAAGTCACTAGATATTCTAGTTGTGGATCATTGTGATCTTGGTAGCGTTAAACGCTACACCGTGACTGGGTAGTTATAAAGGCGTGTACTGGATACAATGAGAAGCAAGCTTAGAGATCGTAGTGGACGTAGAGAGGATTTGCCCCTCCCACATAACGGGAGCAAATATCCTAGGCCACTCGAAGGATAGTGCTTATAGAATGTCTGGCCAGACTCAAATAAATCAATATGGGATATTGATGTTATTTGCACGAATAAGGCTATTCCATGGATCGAGAAACTATGGATTGGATATACGAGTGTGACTTGTATGTCTCGTGTCCAATCCGTATATGGAGGCAAAGGGATGAGACAATTACTTGTACAAGGTTGTCTAGATGACTATTCTATTAGTTGGCTAGAATGGATGTTTTGCTAGAAACCGCTCCATATTAGCAAATAGTTGCTACCAACTAGATAGAACCTATGGGGTCACACGCCATATAGAGTTGTACTAGATTTGGAATTAATTAATTGGATTAAGTAATTAGAAGGATCACTTTGCAAACCCTTGCAAACTTAGTAGGGACTAATTTGCAAGGAAGGGACTAAATTGAATTCTAGTAGGACTAGAATGAGTCCTTTAGGTAGTTAACAAGGAGTTGTTGGACTATATAAAGGACCCTCCTTCCTTCCTTCCTCATAACTTATGCTCTTTAGAGATCATAACAAGAGTGGGAGAGAACAAAGGAGAGAGAGAGCAAGCAACAAGGAGCCGACGCCGCCCCTTGCCGCCGCCCCTCATCCCGTCGGCCAAAAGAGGGCCGAAACCCCTCTTTTTGTCTCGTTTTGCGTGATTCCTTCACCCTCCTCTCATTCCGGGCTAGCACCAAGGAGTTTGGGAGATCTAGGAGCAACTCTAGGCGTGGATCAACTATAGAGAACGTGACACTATTCGCGTTTGAAGTCATCAAGGAGAACCCAAAGGTGTTTATGATTTCTTACCTTCACTATCGTTATGCATCTAGACTTGTGATCCTTGGAGGGTTTTGCATGGCTATTTGTTTGATTATGATTCCGTTGCGCGATCCATGAATCAAAACCCTACATCTCAGCCAATGTAATGTTTGGGTTCTTTAAGGCTACCCCATCCTGTTTCGGAATCCGCGTCGCAGAAACCTGAGGTTGTGAAGCTGAAGCTTTTCCTTCTTCATTCTTATGCACTGCTGGGTTTTTATGTGCTTGGTGATGTGCTTGTATTTTATTTCTGTTTCCTTGACCATTACCTCGTCCAAGTATCACATTAGTGGAGTTTCTACCGCCACGTGCTCCTCCCTGACCGGAGCCACGACCGGCTCGCCCATCACCACTGTTTCCTCTTCCAAAATTTCCATTGTCGGAGCCTCTGCCATGAGAATATGGACGATACTTGGCCTTTTCAGTGGGGTTTGGACTTAGGTTTGCTTCCTCCCCATTTCTCTTGGTCTCATTTTCCCCTGATTAAGCGCTACTGCTATTCCTTTTCCTTTGTCTTAAACCGAGAATCTGTTACTTCTGCTAGTTGTCGCGATAGGGTTGTCAAAAATCTGCATATCCTTTTTTTCTTTGTCGCTTCCCACCTTCTCTTCCACCCCTTTCTCCACTGCAGATACTTCTCCCCCCTGAGCTCAACTTCAAACCCAGACTTGGACATCATCTCATCATCCTCTCGATCAGATTGTTGGAGGGAAACTTCAATCCTATCTTCTTCTTGATCGGAAACTTCAATTTCCTCGTTAAAGACGACAGCAAGGCGTTTCTTCGGAGGAGGCCTAAAAAGAAGCCAATCTCCGAACCCTTGCTTCTGATCCTTCTAAATATCCGTCCGCAACAAACAATCTTCTCCGTAGTGGTTTATTCTCCCACACCACTGACAGATACACTGCATGCGCTCAAACTTATAATCGATCCAACGTTTGTCTCCCAATACCTCGATAAACCTCCCCCTTCTCAGTGGCTTATCAACATCAACTCGCACCCTTGCTCTCAAATAATCTCCTCCCGGACCTGAGGAGATTTTTGGATCTGTACGAATAATAGTCCCCATATTCTTAAGAACATTACGAAGATCATCGTCAGTTTGATGATAGATTGGCAAACTTTTCAGCTGTACCCACATATCGGTCGTTTCAATGGAAACTTCATTCGTATTTGATGTGATGTCCCACTATTTCAGCACCAACAAATTTTCGTCAAAAATCCATGGACCTCCCGAGTGAACTGCTTCTAGGGTTTCCTTGTTAGGGAGTTGAAAGACGAAAGTGTTCCTTCCAGTCTCATGAACACTATTCTCATCTCCCCCGGCCAGATTTTCTTGAATATAGTTTCATCTCCCAGATATAAAACCTTATTGAGAGAAGAAACTTACCAATCAAGCATGTTCCTCGGTCTCTAATGGCAGCCAAGTTGTACTCTCTGCTGAATACTTCAACCTCCTCCTCTTCGAGAGAAAGCTTACCAAACTCCAGATTAGGAATCGTCCCTTCCATCGTGATCGCTATGCCAGAACCCAGTCGCTTGTTATCGCCTCCGAAGAAGAAACTGTGTCGTCGCCATCGAAACAAAATTCGCCTACTTTTTCCTCCGAACTATTCGGAGCTCAAAACCAAGATTTGTCATTTACCATACGCATAGAGACAAAAATACCCCTGCACGGTGCACACTTAATGGATTAGGAGTAGTGTTTCTTGACTAGTACTGTCATTTTTTGGTCCTAGATTTGTCCAGCCTTTGTGCATTGTACTGTTTATTAAATAAACTCTTTGAGCTATAAAATTTGGCTATCCCCTCAAGTAAAAAAAACACATTAGCAGACTAGTAGATAAACCCATGATTTGGATCCAAATGGACAAAACCTACAAATTTACCAATGGTTAGAGAGTACACAAGGAAAATGCCTGCCCATGAAAGGTTAAAATCACCACTGCCACATTGCACTGTGAATGTGGAGACAAGTGTCTGTGTATGCGCGAATATGTCAAGACTAGTAGACTGTAGACCTGGAAAATGAACAGGTTGGTCAGAATCATAATTCGATTTATATAATCTGGATTTTATTGGGTCATTCTCCATTTAAGCCCTAATATTGTAGGATTTATTGGGCTAGATTTTATTGGGCTGAGCAGTGATGGTTAGTCCCAATTAAAACCAACTTAAACAAACGGTGCTTTTTTTAAGGGAACCAAACATGTTTTTATAAGCCCGATCACAAACAGAAGTCCAGATTGCAACCTATTCTTTGCTGAATTTACCACCACAACCCTGTAAAAAATTAAATGTCAAGTAGTACTGATCGGGATCACCGCAAGTGCTCGCTGCTGCCGGAAGACATAAAAGGGATTGGGGCCGGCTTAAGTGCATGCGAATCCGCGCATAGCAAATGTTATAATAGTTACAAATTCTTGTGAGATCGATAGAACGTGATATTTAACTGTACTACTTGACGATATAGTGCACTTGCCAGAACACGCATAGATTCGCATCAATCACCACCTAATCTAAGCTAAGTTTCATTGTCAGAAATTTTAAATATTCTGCTTAAAGACCTAGACAAGTCGGGTGAAAGTGATGTTTCACTCAAGATCACCTCCAAGTTGCTTACACAGTGGCTCACACAAATTTTGCGAAGGAATATACACCCAAACTAATGATAAATCCAAGATCTGAAAAGGGGTGATAATCAAAATAGGCAATATTCTACGTATCTATTAGTACTAGCATAGCTGTTAGATTTGGCAAATGAAATTGGGTAATTGACAAAAATCACCCCTGTAGTTTAGGCATTTACCTGGTCAGTACCCTGACCTATGGGAAATACCAGAAACCACCCTTATTCGTTGCCAAACGTTTGACAAGTAACACCCTTGTTAAACTTTCCGTTACTTTCAATATACTTGCACAGTTTTTGGGCGATTAAGCCCTTGAATGTTGCGGGCTAACTGAATTGCCCCCAAATAAAAACTAAATTCTTAACTTAGTCCCCTCATCTATTGATCTTACTACCCCCATCTATTTTCCATATATTTTCTATAAGATATCTCCCTTTCCCTCAAAATCTTCACATATCACTCATTCACCCCATTCTCCTCCATTTCCCTCTCTTTTTTTCCCTCCTGTTCTCCCATCTTCCCCCTTGTTCCCCTCCACCTTCCTTCCTTTCCTCTATCCTCTCTGAAGGTATAAACTAGGGGTGCAACTTGGACGGGTTGAACCCGACCAACCCGAACCCAGCCCGGGCTAAAGTCGGGCTTGGGCACATGATTTGAGTAATTTGGACGGGCTTGGGCAAAAATTCTCAACCCGAAATGCAATTAGGGTTGGGCTTGGGTACGGATATTAAAGGACGGGCTAGCCCGAATTGCCCGATTTTTATACTCATTACCTATAGATGTTATATTTTGAGAGTATTATATAGCATATTTATCAAGAATCTATTATTTTTCTAGTAATTATTAGTGATATTTTTAATTATGTTTATATTAATTCTTAGCTAATAGATTCTTTCTTCACAAAATATTTAGTATTCTCTTGTACAAATGGATAATTTTTTATTTTATCCTAATTATATATAGTCATTATTTTTTAGCCTTAAAAAAATGAAGTGTCTACATTCGGTATCTATTTTCATATGCAAGTTATTAACTTAGGTTTATTGAGACAATTTTAATTGAGTTGAATGTGATAATTATGTTACTTTATTTAGTTTAACGGGCTAGCCCGAATTCAACCCGAACCCGAATTGGTTTGTTCGAATTTGGGCTTGGACGGGTTGGCGAATCTCCTAACCCGGGCTGGGCTGGGCTTGGGCAGTCACAACAGAACTCGGGCTTGGGCTTGGACAAGGGTATCAACCCGCCCAGCCCGCCCGAGTTGCAGTCCTAGTATAAACCAAAAAAACTGAAATCAGACATACTTTCTGCAAATCACAACTCCTATCTCATGTCCAGATTTGTCATATATTACTGGATCATGTCCGAATTTCTGAACAAAGTGTCAACACATCCACAATTAAAGACAACAAACACAAGAGACAAGTGAATGATTACATAATACATCCCCAAATTGGGGTAACAATACCAGGTTGTACAAAGATTTTGGTCTCATAGTAGGAACCAAAATCTTTGTTCCAAAAAATGGTGAGGAATATTCTATCTAATGTGGCTAATAATCATCCTACACCTAATATGTCCAAAAGAAAATTATAAGCATAGTTAGACTTCACAAAAATTACACTTCAAAATCTTCGAGGCTGGGATGAGTCACCATGTCCACCCTTCATCTTGGTCCTTTTTGTACCCTGCACCTGAACTAACATAAAATTAAACAACACCGTTAACAAAAACAGAGGATGCAGAACAAATCATAACCCAAAAACCCTCACAAAAACAGAAAACCAGTAATTCCCTATATATCCAGAAACTCAACTGAGCTGGAAAAGATTGAAACAACTATTGGATGCTCTTACGACTGCTCTTAAATATGCTTACTAACTTTGAAAGGATGTCAACAACTACACAATTCAATGCTCTCAAATATTGACAACAACCAAATCTGCCCCAGTAACATACTTATTTACCCAAAATGCACCACATAACAAATCTTTATCTTATTTACCTCTCACGAACCAGCTACAACCAGTTAGTTATCTTTCATTTTTGTTAGTTCTCACAATAATGCATAACTTAGAAAAAGCATTTAGCAGTTTTTCTTCCCAAAACCCAAGTCGATTGAGAATGGATTTAGTGGGCGTTTGTTCTACAAGTGTCGTACCGGGGATTGGTGTTGACCCACCCTCAAAATATATCTCCACCATCAATAAGTTACATCTATATAATTTTGGTTACAGGTGGGAGACAGTAAAAATCAAAATTTTTAATTTGAAATATTTCAAACCCAAAAGTAGAGGGGGGTTGCAGAGGAGCGACAGTTTCACTTTCACTTCAATGAAATCATTATCATTTCAGTTAATCCATGACATCATTCCAGTTAGATGTCAATGAGATTAGCGGCAAACATATATATTGTCAAATGCCGAAGTAATGGCCATGTTTGGCTAAGCTAGATTTTAGGATAGATTAATGGAAATTTGAAAAATAATCTGACCCGTTTGGATGAGCGAGATAGATTTTAGAATTTTTTGAACTACCCGGATCCGGGCACTTTAAAAGCCGGATCCGTTATTTTAAAAATATTTTCCGTTGCCCAACCACATAACCGGATCCGAAGTAGAGACTGACCGGATCCGGATAGGACCCGGCCGAACACATATTAACCAACTAGGAAGTGACACGTAAGCGAACCACCAATCAGGATCCGGGTCGGACCCATCAGGATCCGGGTAAGACCCATCAGGATCCGGGTCGGACCCAACAGGATCCGGGTCGTGCCCAACAGGATCCGGTTCTTGTTCTACAAGAATCCGACTTTTTTTTGCTAGATTTTTTATAATCCATCTATCCATTAATCTAACTTACCCAAACGAGACCAATGAACCACAAACTGCATTCAGTAAAGTCCCATTTTCATCTCCACAGATTCTAGACGGATTCAATCTCAACAAAAGTTACAGATCAATCTTAGACACCATCAAGCATTCAGTAAAGTCCACATACACCCTAATTCAAATCAGTATTCAATTTGACTAAATTTCATACATACACATACAGTTCACTCACAAACCCTAAATATATATAGACAAACAAATATTGGAACTTCAAACCCAATTTAAAACACATATATAAACAAAAACGAAAATTTTGAAACTTCATCGAGATGTCAGAAACGAAGCCCAGAATATGCGTGAGAAGAACTTACCTGAACTTCATCAATTCAGGTCAGAGTAACCAAATATCTCCTACGAAACCCAAGAAATCGACCCAGAAACAAAGCCAAGTCTATCATCTAGTGTTCATCGCAGTCGATTCCCCATTTCAGTTCACTCGATTCACCGTTTCAGTTCACTTATACCCACACTCGCCAAAGAAAACACAAGAAATTGACCCAGAAACAAACCGAGTGATTTCTCTCTCTACGCTGAAAAGAACAAGAGTTCTCGGTCGGGAGAGGAGTTAATCCATCCACAAACCTCATTGGTCGTGTTTGGATCAGAAAAAGTAGAGAGGAATGAAATAGTCAACAATCTGAGAAAATGGTCAAAAAATCTCGAACATAATCCGGAAAAGGGAAATAATCCCGATCTTTTGAGCCGGAATTTCGGAATTGCCGGCGGAATTCCGTATGTATTGAAACTTTACCCACTTCTTTGGTCCGGAGTGGTCAAAACTCACGGAATTCCGGACGTTGAACATTTTCACCTGGCAATTTTTTGCTCTCCCATCCACGTGTCTTTACTCCATTGGACCGCTGGGTCAATGTTTGTTAGAAATGGTTAGGTTCCCTCAGTATTAATGCATTCTATTTGAAAACAACACTCCTCTCTTCTCTGAAAAAAAATGAAGTACCACAGCTTTCACCTAAAACAAAAGTAACACCCACCGCTCAAAAAAACATATCACCATTTTCAATGAAATTATATTATTAATTTTATTACAAAAAATACATTAATCTACTTTTAGCTACCTTATTCAAACGTTCCAGGTAAATGTAGACCTTTAGCCAAATCGCTCACTTACTTCAGCTCATCCAAACAGACCCATTAACTCCAGAAATTAAGTGGTTGAGATGTACAGAGGGTAGAATGATGATTTAAGGAATGAATTAATAATACATATACAAGAATATTTTAGCGGCAGGGTATAAACGACTTTAATTCTTTCCATCCATATCCGTTAACAATAAGGGTGGTTTTTAGCATTTCCCATATATCAGGATAGCGACTTGATAAATGTCCAAACCACAGGGGCGGTTTCTATCAGTTATCCAATGAAATTACTCATTCAATGAATCATTTTGTAGGGTCACCTAAGAATTGCTCCATATCATAAGCCGTAAAAATGGCAACAGGTTTTGAATCCAAAAGATCTGAAATGGGGTGCAGAGTGTCTTTATCCAAAAGTTAGGGTAGCGAGATGAAATTTTTCCTAAACTCAGGAGTAATGAGTGTCTTTTATTCTTAATATTGTGTGCATATCGTTTGACTATACGTTTGACTATGAATCTTTATGATTCTTATTTTATTTTTGGGTTAAAGACATTTTGCACCCTCGTCGTCTGGAATATATACAAAAATAACCCTGTTTTTCGGGGATATACAAAAACCACCCTTGTCAGAGACAAAAAGCCCCCTATCAGTGATAGACGTTGGACAAATACCACCCTTCTGTTAATTTCAGTTGAGAGGGGGGTGCAATCTGACCTTTTTATGACCATTTTGCCCTTATTTGTGTTTTTGCTTATTTTGTTTTTGTTCTTGGAGTTTTAGTTGTTCTTGGTCGCCACCACCATCACATCCCCACCACCACAACCACCACCGCCACCACAACCGCCACCACAACCGCCACCACCAACACAAACCTCACAATCTAAAATAGAACATTACAGTAACCCAGAACATTACAAGAAGAACAACAACAAAAAATTGGGGGTTAAGAATTCATGTTAGTTTACGTTCACATGTGAATTATTTCCAGGAAGAAAAACTAAAATTGAATCTAACAACACCTCCAACCAGTTAACACAAACTGACTACACCTCCACCCAACAAGGGGCAAAATTGAATCTAACCAAAATCAACTAAAGGCCTAAAGAGAACACATAATCGTGAATTTTGCGACTAGAAGAGAAACCTGAATCAAAAGGGAGAAACCCGACTTCAGCAACAACAGTGTTTCTGCAAAAACAACCCCTGACAAATCACCGAGAGAGACAACGAACCGCGAACAAACTTGTACCTGCAAGACCCAATTTTCGGAGAGCGGCGAAGAGGATCTGAGAGCAGTGAGAGTCATACCAGGAGCGCTCTCGGGGGTCAGAGACGACCTCGTAGGCCTCGGAGACGCCGGACTATTTGAGCTTGTCGGGATGGCGCTGAGGGGCGAGCTTCCATGGTGGTCCTCCACCGCCACTGTAACCCACCACTATCCCGGTCGCGATCGAAGGAGTAAGAGATCGTGGCGGCTTTCAGTCGCCGATATGGTCGCTGGAAGCCAATATGGTCGCTGGTCCCCGATCTGGTCCTCGAGTGCATCGGTTGCTGCGGGATGCGGCGGCTCTGTTGGGTTGCTACCCTTTGTTGTGAGCGAGAGATGCCAGAGAAAGAGATTTCCGAACAGATCGGAGAAGATGAAGGTTTCCGTCAGTCAAACTTGCTCTCTTTCTCTCGAAATTCTCTCTCTCTCTCTCTCTCTCTCTCTCTCGGTCTCAAATTACTCTTCATATATTATGGGATTGTTGTTTTCAGACTGAGATCAAAGGAAGTTCTGTAATGTTCTTCTTGTTGAAGATGAGGAAGAGAAAGAGAAAGAGGGGAAGAGATAAGGTTGGTGGCAAGGATTAGAAAATGAGGAGGAAAAGGAAGGAGATGTTTTTATAGCGAGGTAATTTTCTTACATTTCAGGGTTATTTTTGTCTTTTAACCCCTCCGTTAGTGCTCCGTTAAATGCTAACGGAGACAGGGGTGGTTTTTGTATATCCCGGAAGAATAGGGTTATTTTTGTATATATTCTGAACAACGAGGGTGCAAAATGTCTTTAACCCTTTATTTTTTTACTCAAAATACTACTATCCAACAATACACACACAACAAACAGCCTCCTGAAGGCTCATGTTTTGAGTTTGGGTCAGGTTTTTTGCTCTCTCTAGAGCCTCTCCCCCCACTGCTCCTCGAGCCGTCTTCTCCACCATTTTACAAGCCTCCTGCTCCTCCAATCTCTTCCACTCTCTCACCAACTGTTGCTATTCTCCATACCTCTCGGTGGATCTTCAGCCAATAGCCGCCGAAATCCTGCACTGATTATTTTATTTGTCTGATTATCACACTATCTCTAATCTCCTCCCTACCTCTAATCTCTCATCATCATGGTGCAGTGTCTACTAACACAATCTCATTGCAGGTTTTCAAGATCTCAGGAGGACGTTTTAGCTAGTGAAACACTCCTCCTACCTGCAGAAGCTGCAGCCATCATCTCAAATCCTTCACATGCATTGGCTTATTATTCTCTTTGCTTCCTGTTCTATTTGTTTATGATCTAATTGTTTCACTATATTTTGCAGGACCCTAAACACCTAGTTCCACTCAGTGCCTTACCTAGCAGTGACTTCTCTCCCCCCCCTTCTCTCTGATCATCTGTTTTTTAGTTCAATTCCCCTTACCACTATGTCCAAACCCTACCAATTCGATACTAACAGCCCCTCATCAAACGATTCCATGGAGGAAAGGCTTGACGAAAGGGGCTCTGTGCTCTCCCTTGATCCCTCCAGAGCTTCTCTTTCAGGGAGATTCTGAAAAATACGTTGATTGCGAAGTTTCTGGGAAAGACCTCTTTGTCACCTGCAGTCATGCAAAAGGCCATTAGTAAAGCGTAGAAAACCTTTGGTACGGTATGGATTGAAAAAAAGAGTGATTTTTACCTTTTCCATTTCCAAAATCCAAAAGACAAAGAATATTTTCTCAATGAATCTCTTATTTCTATGCATGGCCTTTCACTGGTTTTCAAAGAAATAATGAAAAATCAAGCCCTATCAGAGATAGATTTCATAAAAGCAGATATTTGGTTTCAATTCCCTAATACTTCACTTGAAGGTTTTGATTTTGAAACAGCACAAAGGATAGGAAATTTGGCTGGGGATCTTGTGGTAGTAGACTGGTCTTTTAATAGAGTCCGAAGCATGCAAGGATTAAGGATCAAGTCTATGGTGGCTCTAGATCAGGCTCTAACACCAGGTGTTTATGTTAATGTCCCCGGGGAAGACGAGTTAAAGTGGGTATTTTTCAGTTACAAAAGATTTTTCAAAATTTGTTACAGATGTGGATGTATAGGACATGATAACAGGCATTGCAATACTAACCTTGTGGCGGTTTTGGAGAAGCTGGAAGCTCGTTATCTGCAATCTCATCATCTCTCTGCCTACCCCTTCCATGTAAACCCCCAACGCATGATGTTTACACACCTGCTAGAGTTTCACTCAAAACATGGCCCTCACCGCACCATCAAACTTGATTCAAGTGTGAAACCTATCTATACTTTTCAAGAACTCTCTGTCTCTCACGATCCAAACCAAGGCCCCCCTGCCACCACAACAACCATCCGCAGAACACTCATCCTCATCCAATGAATCTGCAAGTTTCTTTACCCCCCCCCCCTTCCAACCCAGAACCCACAACTTCCAATCAAACCTCTCTTATGGATGCCACCTCTGCTTTTATAAGAAACTACTTCCCCAACATTCGACATTTAATTCAGCAATCCCAAACGCTTCTTATTCATCTGCAACACCCTTCCTCTTCTCTACCAATACATGCACACGTTCCGGAGGTAGTTATGGCTGATTTGTAGGGTTTTGATTCATGGATCGCACAACGGAAGCATAATCAAACATAAACCATGCAAAACCCTCCAAGGATCACAAGTCTAGAGACATAACGATAGTAAAGGTTAGAAATCATAAACACACCTTTGGGTTTTCCTTGATGACTTCAAACGCGAATAATGTCACGTTCTCTATAGTTGATCCACGCCTAGAGTTGATCCTAGATCTCCCAAACTCCTTGGTGCTAGCCCGGATTAGGAAGAGGAAGAACGAATCACGCAAAACGAGACCCAAAAGAGGGCTTCGCCGACGGGGACGAGGGCGGCGGCAAGGGGCGGCGTCGGGCTCCTTGTTGCTTGCTCTCTCTCCTTTGTTCTCTCCCACTCTTGTTATGTTCACTAATGAGCATAAGTTGTATGGAAGGAAGTAAGGAGGGTCCTTTATATAGTCCAACAACTCCTTGTTAACTACCTAAAGGACTTATTCTAGTCCAACTAGAATTCAATTTAGTCCCTTCCTTGCAAATTAGTCCCTACTAAGTTTGCAAGGGTTTGCAAAGTGATCCTTCTAATTAATTAATCCAATTAATTAATTCCCAAATCTAGTTCAACTCTATATAGCGTGTGACCCCATAGGTTCTATCTAGTTGGTAGCAACTATTTGCTAATATGGAGCGGTTTCTAGCAAAACATCCATTCTAGCCAACTAATAGAATAGTCATCTTGACAACCTTTGTACAAGTAATTGTCTCATCCCTTTGCCTCCATATCCGGATCGGACACGAGACATACAAGTCACACTTGTATATCCAATCCATAGTTTCTCGATCCATGGGAATAGCCTTATTCGTGCAAATAACATCAATATCCTATATTGATTTATTTGAGTCTGGCCAGACATTCTATAAGCACTATCCCTCGAGTGGCCTAGGATATTTGCTCCCGTTATGTGGGAGGGACAAATCCTCTCTACGTCCACTACGATCTCTAAGCTTGCTTCTCATTGTATCCAGTACACGCCTTTATAACTACCCAGTTACGGTGTAGAGTTTAACGCTACCAAGATCTCAATGATCCACAACTAGAATACCTAGTGACTTCAAGTCTAAGGATGACAATACCATTGCACCGCGAGAAGCGCTTGTGACTCAACATAACATGTATGTAGCCTTCTCGGAGATGGGCAATCCAGTGCAACATTCCGTAATGCACACCTTTGTGTTGGATCATGATATCTCCATATCAATCCAACCCCATACTAGTCTATAGATGATTGTCCTAGTAATCATTATACTTGACTAGGGATATTTAAGATAAACAACACATTTGTAAATCTAAGGACTTCATTATATTAAATATCCAATAAGCAATAAATGAATTTTCTAGCCATATACAAATTCATACTAAACTAGATTGCCTCTAGGGCATCTATTCCAACAGTCTCCCAGTTGCACTAGAGCCAATCTGGCGCATCTCGTATGCCCATACTCCTAGTGTGCCCTTCATGCTTCCACTGCGTGAGAGGCTTCGTAAGCGGGTCTGACAGATTATCATCTGTAGGAATCTTGCATATCCGAACGTCTCCTCTATCGATAATATCTCGAATCAGATGAAACTTCCTGAGCACGTGCTTGGACTTCTGGTGCGATCTGGGTTCCTTTGATTGCGCGATCGCCCCAGTGTTGTCACAGAACAACTCCACTGGATCCGCAATGCTAGGGACCACACCAAGTTCATAAACAAATTTTCTGATCCTAACAGCCTCCTTTGCTGCGCCATTTGCAGCAATGTACTCAGCCTCTGTTGTAGAATCAGCTACTGTCTCTTGCTTGGAACTCTTCCAGCTCACCGCTGCTCCATTCAGGCAAAACACATATCCCGATTGTGATCTAAAGTCATCTCTGTCGGTTTGGAAGCTTGCATCAGTGTAACCCCTTACACGCAACTCTTCCTCACCGCCAAATATCAAGAAAGCATCCTTAGTTCTTCTCAAGTACTTTAGGATGTTCTTGACTGCAATCCAGTGACTCTCACCTGGATTGGATTGGTATCTGCTTGTCATACTCAAGGCATATGACACATCTGGTCTAGTACATAACATGGCGTACATGATAGATCCTATGGCCGAGGCATAGGGAATCCTACTCATGCGTTCCTTCTCAATCTCATTGGAAGGACAACCACTCTTCGAAAGAGTGATACAATGTGACATGGGCAAGAATCCCTTCTTGGAATCTTGCATGTTGAACCGCTTCAACACCTTGTCAATATATGTACTTTGACTTAGGTCTAGCAACCTCTTAGATCTATCTCTCTAGATCTTTATACCGAGTATATAGGCTGCTTTCCCTAAGTCCTTCATTGATAAACACTTTCCTAGCCAATCTTTCACAGATTGCATCATGGGAATGTCATTTCCAATGAGTAGTATGTCATCCACATACAAGACCAGAAAAGCTACAGAGCTCCCACTAACCTTCTTGTAGACACAAGACTCATCTTCGTTTCTGATGACGCCAAACTCTTTGACCACTTCATCAAAACGTCGATTCCAACTCCTAGAAGCTTGCTTCAATCCATAAATGGACCGTTGCAGCTTACAGACTTTGTTGGCTTGCTTTGGATCCTCAAAACCCTCCGGCTGTATCATATACACGTCCTCGAGGAGATTCCCATAAAGGAATGTTGTTTTGACATCCATCTGCCAAATCTCATAGTCGTGGTATGCTGCAATCGCAAGTAGGATTCGGATGAATTTGGTCATAGCGACTGGTGAAAAGGTTTCATCATAGTCAATACCATGAATCTGTCTGAATCCTTTAGCCACCAATCGGCCCTTATAGGTAATCACATTACCATCCATGTCGATCTTCTTCTTGAAGACCCACTTGCACCCTATGGGCCGCGCCCCATCGGGTGGTTCCACCAAAGTCCATACTTTGTTGGTATACATGGATTCCATCTCGGATCTCATGGCTTCCAGCCACTTCTGAGAGTCTGGGCCACTCATGGCCTCCTCATAGGTAGTAGGCTCATCATCTATGAGCATCGTGTCACCGGAATCGGTTACGAGAAGTCCATACCTCTCGGGTTCCTGGCGCACTCTACTAGATCTATGAAGCTCTTGTGTTACCTGAACAGGTGGCTCCACAACTGCTTGTGTTTCCTGTTCATGTTCCATAATCGGATCAGTGATTTGTGGTTCTTGAACTTCTTCAAGTTCTACATTCCTCCCACTTGCTTCTTTAGAGACAAACTCTCATTCTAGAAACACGCCGGTCCGAGCAACAAACACTTTGTTCTCGGTTGGATTGTAGAAGTAGTATCCCTTAGTTTCCTTAGGGTACCCCACAAACTTACACTTATCCGATTTAGGCCCTAGCTTGTCTGATTGTAAACGTTTTACATAGACATCGCAGCCCCAAATCCTCATGAACGACAGTGTGGGGCGCCTCCCACTCCACATCTCATATGATGTCTTCATGACTGATTTAGATGGAACACGGTTAATGGTGAAAGCTGCACTTAATAGAGCGTAGCTCCAAAATGATAATGGAAGATCGGTTTGACACATCATAGATCGAACTATATCCAATAGGGTTCGATTCCTCCTCTCGGACACGCCATTCCATTGTGGCGTTCTGGGTGGAGTGAGTTGGGACACGATCCCACACTCTCTAATATAGTCGTCAAACTCTTGACTCAAGTATTCTCCTCCACGATCCGATCGTAGAGCCTTGATACTTTTGCCAAGTTACTTCTCTACTTCATTCTTGAATTCTTTGAACACTTCAAAGGATTCGGATTTTGCCCTCATAAGGTACACAAATCCATATCTACTGTAATCATCAGTAAACGTAATGAAGTAGACATAACCACCCCTGGCAGGCGTGGCAAATGGTCCACACACATCGGTATGTATGAGCGCCAATTGCTCACTTGTCCTCTCACCTTTCTTGTTGAAAGGGGACTTTGTCATTTTTCCCAATAAACAAGCCTCACATGTCTCATATGATTCAAAATCAAATGAGTCTAGTAATCCATCCTTATGGAGTCTAGATACACGTTTCTCATTTATGTGGCCTAAACGACAGTGCCATAAATAAGCAGGATTTAAATCATTTATTTTAATCCGCTTGGTATTAATGTTGTAGACAGGATTGCTTAGATCAAGGACATAAATTCCATTAAATAATTGCGTACTAAAATAGTGAATATTATTCAAATAAAAGGAACAACAATTGTTCTTTATTGAAATAATAAAACCATCCTTGTCCAAACAAGAAATAGAAATAATGTTTCTGCTCATAGCAGGCACAAAATAGCAATTATTTAATTCTAAAACTAATCCTGAAGGCAGAGATAGCTCGCACACGCCTATGGCCAACGCAACAACCTTTGCTCCATTCCCAACGCGCAGATCTACCTCCCCTTTAGCCAATCTTTTACTTCTCTTTAGAACCTGCATATATCGACAAATATGAGATCCACATCCAGTATCTAATACCCATGATGTAGAGACAGTTAAATTGACATCTACAACAAAAATACCTGGTGGTGGTGGAATCACTATTCCAAGCCTCTTGTCCTCCAGATATTTTGGGCAGTTCCTCCTCCAGTGTCCAGGCTGACTGCAGTAGTGACACTCACCTTTAGTCACGGCCTTGGCAATGCCACCAACAGGCTTAAGGGCAGGTTCCTTGGATTCTTATGCACTGCTGGGTTTTTATGTGCTTGGTGATGTGCTTGTATTTTATTTCTGTTTCCTTGACCATTACCTCGTCCAAGTGTCACATTAGTGAAGTTTCTACCGCCACGTGCTCCTTCCTTACCGGAGCCACGACCGGCTCGCCCATCACCACTGTTTCCTCTTCCGAAATTTCCATTGTCGGAGCCTCTGCCATGAGAAGATGGACGATACTTGGCCTTTTCAGTGGGGTTTGGACTTAGGTTTGCTTCCTCCCCTTTTCTCTTCGGTCTCGTTTTCCCCTGATTAAGCGCTACTGCTATTCCTTTTCCTTTGTCTTAAACCGAGAATCAGTTACTTCTGCTAGTTGTCGCCAGAGGGTTGTCAAAAATCTGCATATCCTCTTTTTCTTTGTCGCTTCCACCTTCTCTTCCACTCATTTCTCCACTGCAGATACTTCTCCCCCCTGAGCTCAACTTCAAACCTAGACTTGGACATCATCTCATCATCCTCTCGGTCAGATTGTTGGGGGGAAACTTATCCTATCTTCTTCTTGATCGGAAACTTTTCTTTCCTCGTTAAAGACGTCAGCAAGGAGTTTCTTCGGAGGAGGCCTTAAAAGAATCCAATCTCCGAACCCAGGATTCTTCTGATCCTTCTCAATATCCGTGCGCAACAAACAATCTTCTCCGTAGTGGTTTATTCTCCCACACCACTGACAGATACACTATATGCGCTCAAACTTATAATCGATACAACGTGTTTCTCCCAATACCTCGATAAACCTCCCCCTTCTCGGTGGCTTATCAACATCAACTCGCACCCTTGCTCTCAAATAATCTCCTCCCGAACCTGAGGAGATTTTTGGATCTGTACGAATAATAGTCCACATATTCTTAAGAACATTACGAAGATCATCATCGGTTTGATGATAGATTGGCAAACATTTCAGCTGCACCCACATATCGGTCGTTTCAAAGGAAACTTCATTCGTATTTGATGTGATGTCCCACTATTTCAGCACCAACAAATTTTCGTCAAAAATCCATGGACCTCCCGAGTGAACTGCTTCTAGGGTTTTCTTGTTAAGGAGTTGAAAGACGAAAGTGTTCCTTCCAGTCTCATGAACGCTAATCTCATCTCCCCCCGGCCAGATTTTCTTGAATATAGTTTCATCTCCCAGATATTGAAACTTATTGGGAGAAGAAACTTACCAATCAAGCACGGTCCTCGGTCTCTTATGGCAGCCAAGTTGTACTCTCTGCTGAATACTTCAACCTCCTCCTCTTCGAGAAAAAGCTTCCCAAACTCCAGATTAGGAATCGTCCCTTCCATCGTGATCGCTATGCCAGAACCCAGTCGCCTGTTATCGCCTCCGAAGAAGAAACTGTGTCGTCGCCGTCAAAACAAAATTCGCCTACTTTTTCCTCCGAACTATTCGGAGCTCAAAACCAAGATTTGTCATTTACCATACGCATAGAGACAAAAATACCCCTGCACGGTGCACACTTAATGGCTTAGGAGTAGTGTTTCTTGACTAGTACTTTCATTTTTTGGTCCTAGATTTGTCCAGCCTTTGTGCATTGTACTGTTTATAAAATAAACTCTTTGAGCTATAAAATTTGGCTATCCCCTCAAGTAAAAAGATTAGCAGACTAGTAGATAAACCCATGATTTGGATCCAAATGGACAAAACCTACAAATTTAACAATGGTTAGAGAGCACACAAGGAGAATGCCTGCCCATGAAAGGTTAAAATCACCACTGCCACATTGCACTGTGAATGTGGAGACAAGTGTCTGTGTATGCGCGAATATGTCAAGACTAGTAGACTGTAGACCTGGAAAATGAACAGGTTGGTCAGAATCATAATTGGATTTATATAATTTGGATTTTATTGGGTCATTCTCCATTTAAGCCCTAATATTTGTAGGATTTATTGGGCTAGATTTTATTGGGCTGAGCAGTGATGGTTAGTCCCAATTAAAACCAACTTAAACAAAAGGTGCTTTTTTTAAGGGAACCAAACATGTTTTTATAAGCCCGATCACAAACAGAAGTCCAGATTGCAACCTATTCTTTGCTGAATTTACCACCACAACCCTGTAAAAAATTAAATGTCAAGTAGTACTGATCGGGATCACCGCAAGTGCTCGCTGCTGCCGGAAGACATAAAAGGGATTGGGGCCGGCTTAAGTGCATGCGAATCCGCGCATAACAAATGTTATAATAGTTACAAATTCTTGTGAGATCGATAGAACGTGATATTTAACTGTACCACTTGACGATATAGTGCACTTGCCAGAACACGCATATATTCGCATCAATCACCACCTAATCTAAGCTAAGTTTGATTGTCAGAAATTTTAAATATTCTGCTTAAAGACCTAGACAAGTCGGGTGAAAGTGATGTTTCACTCAAGATCACCTCCAAGTTGCTTACACAGTGGCTCACACAAATTTTGCGAAGTAATATACACCCAAACTAATGATAAATCCAAGATCTGAAATGGGGTGATAATCAAAATAGGCAATATTCTACGTATCTATTAGTACTAGCATAGCTGTTAGATTTGGCAAATGAAATTGGGTAATTGACAAAAATCACCCCTGTAGTTTGGGCATTTACCTGGTCAGTACCCTGACCTTTGGGAAATACCAGAAACCACACTTATTCGTTGCCAAACGTTTGACAAGTAACACCCTTGTTAAACTTTCCGTTACTTTCAATATACTTGCACAGTTTTTGGGCGATTAAGCCCTTGAATGTTGCGGGCTAACTGAATTGCCCCCAAATAAAAACTAATTTCTTAACTTAGGGTGAGTTTGGGAATGCTTCTGCTGCCAGCACAGCTGCTTTCTGACAGCAGAAGCAGTTTTAATGTGTTTGGTAAAAATAAAATTTCTGCTTTTGCGGACAGTTTCTGCTGTCCCACAGCATTTTTCAGGAAGCAAGGGGGGAGATGCTTTTCCAGAAAGTGCTTTTGATTAAATTATCTATAACCGATTTTGACCTTACAATTTTTTAAAATATCAATAATTAACTTTCTGAAAATGACACGTGACATATATTTTTGTCATTTTATCCTCTCACAGCAACTTCACAGTTGATTTTACCAAACACAAAATTACTATATCAATATTTCACAGCAGCTTTTACGTAAAATTTACCAAACAACATTTTATCGAGAACTCACAGCAGCTTTCTACTGTGTTTTCACACAGCAGCTTTCTATCACCGCCACAGCATTCCCAAACTAGCCCTTAGTCCCCTCGTCTATTGATCTTACTACCCCCATCTATTTTCCATATATTTTCTATAAGATATCTCCCTTTCCCTCCTGTTCTCCCATCTTCCCCCTTGTTCCCCTCCACCTTCCTTCCTTTCCTCTATCCTCTCTGAAGGTATAAACCAAAAAAAACTGAAATCAGACATACTTTCTGCAAATCACAACTCCTATCTCATGTCCAGATTTGTCATATATTACTGGATCATGTCCGAATTTCTGAACAAAGTGTGGACACATCCACAATTAAAGACAACAAACACAAGAGACAAGTGAATGATTACATAATACAGCCCCAAATTGGGGTAACACTACCAGGTTGTACAAAGATTTTGGTCTCATAGTAGGAACCAAAATCTTTGTTCCAAAAAATAGTGAGGAATATTCTATCTAATGTGGCTAATAATCATCCTACACCTAATATGTCCAAAAAAAATTATAAGCATAGTTAGACTTCACAAAAATTACACTTCAAAATCTTCGAGGCTGGGATGAGTCACCACGTCAACCCTTCATCTTGGTCCTTTTTGTACCCTGCACCTGAACTAACATGAAATTAAACAACACAGTTAACAAAAACAGAGGATGCAGACCAAATCATAACCCAAAAACCCTCACAAAAACAGAAAACCAGTAACTCCCTATATATCCAGTAACTCAACTGAGCTGGAAAAGATTGAAACAACTATTGGATGCTCTTACGACTGCTCTTAAATATGCTTACTAACTTTGAAAGGATGTCAACAACTACACAATTCAATGCTCTCAAATATTGACAACAACCAAAACTGCCCCAGTAACAGTACCATACTTATTTACCAAAAATGCACCACGTAACAAATCTTTATCTTATTTACCTCTCACGAACCAGCTAGAACTAGTTAGTTATCTTTCATTTTTGTTAGTTCTCACAAAAATGCAAAACTTAGAAAAGGCATTTAGCAGTTTTTCTTCCCAAAACCCAAGTCGAAAGAGAATGAATTTAGTGCAAAAGAATTGGCTATGACGGTGGATTTGGAGAAATGGCTGCCAATCCACCCTCAACTTATGGGTGACCGGATTTGACCAAACAAATCGACAATTATACTACTTAATTAGATTTTGACTTAATCAAAAATTCAAAAAACTCTAAAAATACTAACTTTCCCCTCATCTTCCCCTCATTATTTCAAAACAGATCTTTCTTCCTCTCTCTCGTTACAACTCCATCACCGCCCCCTCTCTCTCTTGGCAAAACACCATCACCGCCACTTCCATCACCGATTCATCACCACCACGACGTCGACCTAATCCCGACGATGTTGCTCCCTCCTTCCACCATCGTCGTCGAGCAAGAACTCATCGGATTAGGGAGCCACGATGGTGAGACCAGAGCCGAAGATGATGGTCTTCATCGAGGAGGGTTGCAGACGATCTCGTCTTCTTCTCTTTTCATCTATTCTCTCTCCCTCTCTTTCGTTTTTTCTGTCAAGCTGAGGTGGTTTTGCAGAGGTAACGAACCGGCGGTGGTGGTGGTTTTTTTCATGGATTCAGAAATACCCAAAGACCGTACTTCGATCTTGCTTCATCGGGTTCCGATCTTGCTTGATCGGAACTCGATCTTGCTTGATCGTGGTTCGATCTTGCATGATCGTGACTCGATTTTACTTGATCGGGGTACGATCTTACTTGATCGAACCTCGATCTTGCATGATCGGAACTCGATCTTGCAAGATCGAGATTCTGAGCAGATCAGGACCCACATGAACATAAAACAAAAAATTAACAAAGTTGGTGGTGGATTGGCAAGGGTTTAAAAGTTTGAGTGGATTGGCAACCACTTATGTCACTTATGGTGGATTGGCCATTCATCCCGGATTTAGTGGGCCTTTGTTCCACAAGTGTCGTACCGGGGATTGGTGTTGACCCACCCTCAAAATATATCTCCACCATCAATAAGTTACATCTATATAATTTTGGTTATGGGTGGGAGACAGTAAAAATCAAAATTTTTAATTTGAAATATTTCAAACCCAAAAGTAGAGGGGGGTTGCAGAGGAGCGACAGTTTCACTTTCACTTCAATGAAATCATTATCATATCAGTTGATCCATGACATTATTCCAGTTAGATGTCAATGAGATTAGCGGCAAACATATATATTGTCAAATGCCCAAGTAATGAACTACGAACTGCATTCAGTAAAGTCCCATTTCATCTCCACAGATTCTAGACGGATTCAATCTCAACAAAGTTACAGATCAATCTTAGACACCATCAAGCATTCAGTAAAGTCCACATACACCCTAGTTTAAATCAGTACCACTTCATCTCTTCTCTTTAGCCCCATTTGACTTTTTCTGAGTCACTTTGACGGGGTGATTTGGACAATAAAACGATGCGATTTTTTAATAATTTTTTCACTGTGTGATAGAACAACCTTTACACTACAACACAATGAAAAAAATATCAAAAAATATCGGAACTTCAAACCCAGTTTAAAACACACATATTAACAAAAACAAAATTTTTGAAACTTCATCGATTTCAGAAACGGAGCCCAGAATATGCGTGAGAAGAACTTACCGGAACCCTAGTTCTTGGCGCTACCAGTCGAAGATTGACACGATTCTCCAATTCAGGTCAGAGTAAACAACAATGTCCTACGAAACCCAAGAAATCGACCCAGAAACAAAACCAAGTCTATCATCTAGTGTTCATCGCAGTCGATTCCCCATTTCAGTTCACTCGATTTACCGTTTCAGTTCACTTATACCCACACTCGCCAAAGAAAACACAAGAAATTGACCCAGAAACAAACCGAGTGATTTCTCTCTCTACGCTGAAAAGAACAAGAGTGAATGAGAGGTCGGGAGAGGAGTTAATCCATCCACAAACCTCATTAACTCGAGAAATTAAGTGGGTGAGATGTTATCTACAGAGGGTAGAATGATGATTTAAGGAATGAATTAATAATACATATACAAGAATATTTTAGCGGCAGGGTATAAACGACTTTAATTCTTTCCATCCATATCCGTTAACAATAAGGGTGGTTTTTAGCATTTCCCATAGATCAGAATAGCGACTTGATAAATGTCCAAACCACAGGGGCGGTTTCTATCAGTTATCCAATGAAATTACTCATTCAATGAATCATTTTGTAGGGTCACCTAAGAATTGCTCCATATCATAAGCTGTAAAAATGGCAACAGATTTTGGATCCAAAAGATCTTAAATGGGGTGCAGAGTGTCTTTATCCAAAAGTTAGGATAGCGAGATGAAATTTTTCCTAAACTCAGGAGTAATGAGTGTCTTTTATTCTTAATATTGTGTGCATTTCTTTTGACTATACGTTTGACTATGAATCTTTATGATTCTTATTTTATTTTTGGGTTAAAGACATTTTGCACCCTCGTCGTCTGGAATATATACAAAAATAACCCTGTTCTTCGGGGATATACAAAAACCACCATTGTCAGAGACAAAAAGACGTTGGACAAATACCATCCTTCTGTTAATTTCAGTTGAGAGGGGGGTGCAATCTGACCTTTTTATGACTATTTTGCCCTTATTTGTGTTTTTGCTTATTTTGTTTTTTTTCTTGGAGTTCTAGTTGTTCTTGGTCGCCACCACCATCACATCCCCACCACCACAACCACCACCGCCACCACAACCGCCACCACCAACACAAACCCCACGATCTAAAATAGAACATTACAGTAACCCAGAACATTACAAGAAGAACAACAACAAAAAATTGGGGGTTAAGAATTCATGTTTGTTTACGTTCACATGTGAATTATTTTCGGGAAGAAAAACTAAAATTGAATCTAACAACACCTCCAACCAGTTAACACAAACTGACTACACCTCCACCCAACAAGGGGCGAAATTGAATCTAACCAAAATCAACTAAAGGCCTAAAGAGAACACATAATCGTGAATTTTGCTACTAGAAGAGAAACCTGAATCAAAAGGGAGAAACCCGACTTCAGCAACAACAGTGTTTCTGCAAAAACAACCCCTGACAAATCACCGAGAGAGACAACGAACCGCGAACAAACTTGTACCTGCAAGACCAAATTTTCGGAGAGCGGCGAAGAGGATCTGAGAGCAGTGAGAGTCATACCAGGAGCGCTCTCGGGGGTCAGAGACGACCTCGTAGGCCTCGGAGACGCCGGACTGTTTGAGCTTGTCGGGATGGCGCTGAGGGGCGAGCTTCCATGGTGGTCCTCCACCGCCACTGTAACCCACCACTATCCCGGTCGCGATCGAAGGAGTAAGAGATCGTGGCGGCTTTCAGTCGCCGATATGGTCGCTGGAAGCCAATATGGTCGTTGGTCCCCGATCTGGTCCTCGAGTGCATCGGTTGCTGCGGGATGCGGCGGCTCTATTGGGTTGCTTCCCTTTGCTGTGAGCGAGAGATGCCAGAGAAAGAGATTTCCGAACAGATCGGAGAAGATGAAGGTTTCCGTCAGTCGAACTTGCTCTCTTTCTCTCGAAATTTTCTCTCTCTCTCTCTCTCTCTCTCTCTCTCTCTCTCTCTCTCTCTCTCTCTCTCTCGGTCTCAAATTACTCTTCATATATTATGGGATTGTTATTTTCAGACTGAGATCAAAGGAAGTTCTGTAATGTTCTTCTTGTTGAAGATGAGGAAGAGAAAGAGAAAGAGAAAGAGGGGAAGAGATAAGGTTGGTGGCAAGGATTAGAAAATGAGGAGGAAAAGGAAGGAGATGATTTTATAGCGAGGTAATTTTCTTACATTTCAGGGTTATTTTTGTCTTTTAACCCCTCCGTTAGTGCTCCGTTAAATGCTAACGGAGACAGGGGTGGTTTTTGTATATCCCCGAAGAATAGGTTTGTTTTTGTATATATTCCGAACAACGAGGGTGCAAAATGTCTTTAACCCTTTATTTTTTTACTCAAAATACTACTATCCAACAATACACACACAACAAACAGCCTCCTGAAGGCTCATGTTTTGAGTTTGGGTCAGGTTTTTTGCTCTCTCTAGAGCCTCTCCCCCCACTGCTCCTCGAGCCGTCTTCTCCACCTTGTTACAAGCCTCCTGCTCCTCCAATTTCTTCCACTCTCTCACCAACTGTTGCTATTCTCCATACCTCTCGGTGGATCTTCAGCCAATAGCCGCCGAAATCCTGCACTGATTATTTTATTTGTCTGATTATCACACTATCTCTAATCTCCTCCCTACCTCTAATCTCTCATCATCATGGTGTAGTGTCTACTAACACAATCTCATTGCAGGTTTTCAAGATCTCAGGAGGACGTTTTAGCTAGTGAAACACTCCTCCTACCTGCAGAAGCTGCAGCCATCATCTCAAATCCTTCACATGCATTGGCTTATTATTCTCTTTGCTTCCTGTTCTATTTGTTTATGATCTAATTGTTTCACTATATTTTGCAGGACCCTAAACACCTAGTTCCACTCAGTGCCTTACCTAGCAGTGACTTCTCTCCCCCCCCCCCTTCTCTCTGATCATCTGTTTTTTAGTTCAATTCCCCTTACCACTATGTCCAAACCCTACCAATTCGATACTAACAGCCCCTCATCAAACGATTCCATGGAGGAAAGGCTTGACGAAAGGGGCTCTGTGCTCTCCCTTGATCCCTCCAGAGCCTTCACTTTCAGGGAGATTCTGAAAAATACGTTGATTGCGAAGTTTCTGGGAAAGACCTCTTTGTCACCTGCAGTCATGCAAAAGGCCATTAGTAAAGCGTAGAAAACCTTTGGTACGGTATGGATTGAAAAAAAGAGTGATTTTTACCTTTTCCATTTCCAAAATCCAAAAGACAAAGAATTTTTTCTCAATGAATCTCTTATTTCTATGCATGGCCTTTCACTGGTTTTCAAAGAAATAATGAACAATCAAGCCCTATCAGAGATAGATTTCATAAAAGCAGATATTTGGTTTCAATTCCCTATACTTCACTTGAAGGTTTTGATTTTGAAACAGCACAAAGGATAGGAAATTTGGCTGGGGATCTTGTGGTAGTAGACTGGTCTTTTAATAGAGTCCGAAGCATGCAAGGATTAAGGATCAAGTCTATGGTGGCTCTAGATCAGGCTCTAACACTAGGTGTTTATGTTAATGTCCCCGGGGAAGACGAGTTAAAGTGGGTACTTTTCAGTTACAAAAGATTTTTCAAAATTTGTTACAGATGTGGATGTATAGGACATGATAACAGGCATTGAAATACTAACCTTGTGGCGGTTTTGGAGAAGATGGAAGCTCGTTATCTGCAATCTCATCATCTCTCTGCCTACCCCTTCCATGTAAACCCCCAACGCAAGATGTTTACACACCTGCTAAAGTTTCACTCAAAACATGGCCCTCACCGCACCATCAAACTTGATTCAAGTGTGAAACCTATCTATACTTTTCAAGAACTCTCTGTCTCTCACGATCCAAACCAAGGCCCCCCTGCCACCACAACAACCATCTGCAGAACACTCATCCTTATCCAATGAATCTGCATGTTTCTTTACCCCCCCCCTCCAACCCAGAACCCACAACTTCCAATCAAACCTCTCTTATGGATGCCACCTCTGCTTTATAAGAAACTACTTCCCCAACATTCGACATTTAATTCAGCAATCCCAAACGCTTCTTATTCCTCTGCAACACCCTTCCTCTTCTCTACCAATACATGCACACGTTCCGGAGGTAGTTATGGCTGATTCCCTCTCTCAGCCATACCAACCATCCACATTGAATGTTGGTTCAGGTTCCCACTCTCAGCCAACTCAACCGTCTCCAATGAATGTGGGTGCAGTTCCAGAAAACCTCTTCAATAGAGACATGCATTCAAACTTTGAAACGGGAGACACTTTACTCCAAGAAATGAAAAGCCTCCCCCCTATCACCACTATAAATCATTACAACCAATCTCCAAAAGTTATAATTAGTTCATCTATAGAATAATTGCCAAAGTCTTGGCTAATAGGCTTAAGAAAGTTCTTCCATCTCTTATCTCTATCAACCAAAATGGTTTTATTCCACAAAGGCTAATACAAGATAACATTTTCATTGGCCAAGATCTTGTTCATACTATTCACAAAGCTAAGCCAATAATCAATCTAAGTTAGGAGCCCTGAAACTGGACATCTCCAAAGCTTTTGACCGCATTAGATGGGACTTTCTTGAACATGTCATGGTGCAAATGCACTTCCCTTCCCATTTTATTAAACTTATTATGCAATGTATTACTACTGTCTCTTATTCCATCATACTAAATGGCTCACAGTCTAAGTTTTTCAAACCTAATAGAGGCCTAAGACAAGGTGACCCTCTCTCCCCCTTCCTCTTTTCTCTATGTGCTGAAGTCCTTTCCAGCTCACTGACAGCTGCTGAAGAGGATGGCTTACTCCAAGGCATTCCCTTTTCCAGAAACCAAACTATTTCCCATCTGCAGTTTGCTGATGATACCCTACTCTTCTTCAAAGTAACTCCTCAGGCTAGTGTAAACATTAGGCTCATCCTTAACCTCTATACTTCTCAATCAGGGCAGTCCATTAACTTAGACAAGTCTTCCTTGGTCTTTAGTCCTAAATGTTCTCCTACAGATAAGGATCACTTCCTCAACTCCTTAGGCCTTGCTCCTAGTGACTGCATAGGAAAGTATTTAGGCATCTCTCTTGACAATAAAGGAACTAATAAGGCAATTGTCAAAAACACCATAGCCAAGGTAGTTAATAAATGTGCTAGTTGGCAAGGTCTTCTGCTTAACCCCTTAGGAAGAGCCACATTGATTAAGTCTGTTCTTAACAGTTATCTTGTTTACCCCATGTCCATCTATCTCTTCCCCAAGAAAGACTGCAACACTATCAAAACTGTCTTCTCTAAGTTTTACTGGTCAGGGGACTGCAATAAAAAGCGCATTCATTGGCTCTCTTGGGATTTTCTATGTAATAAACCCAAGAATGGGGGACTGGGTTTTAAGAATTTACAGTGTTTTAATAATGCTCTTCTTGCTAAAAGTAGTTGGAGAATCCTCAAGGATCACAACTCTCTTTTTACAAAATATTTTTCTGCTAAATACTGCAAAAGGAAAACTTTCTTGAGCCTCAATCATGCTACATCTTCCTCCTGTGCTTGGAAAAGTATCTGTAAAGGTAGAAGTACTCTCAGCCTTGGACTGCAGTGGAAGATTACTAATGGAAATTCCATTGAGTTGTGCGGGGATGGTTGGGTTAAAGATGTTCCAGGAGCCTCCATTAAGGAATGTTTAAGTGAAACAGACCCTCATAGCACTCTCACTAAGGTTGGCCAGTTGATTGATTAGCAACACAGAATGTGGAAAACCAGTCTAATCAACAATTTCTTTCCCAACTGGTTACGGGATAAAATAACTGCTACACCTCTAGAGAACTCTGAGAGCACAGATACCCCATACTGGAGAGCCTCCTCCACTGGAATCTTTTCTGTTAAATCAGCTTATTTCCTTCAAAACTACAATAACTCTTCCCCCCTTTTAGTAGCTGCCAACATCCATTTCAACCCCTAACTCTTAACTACAATTGGAAAAGGCTTTGGTCTTCAGGGATGCCTTCCAATATTACTCATCTCTTCTGGAGAATTTGTACTAACTCTCTGCCTTGTCTCTCTAATATTAGTTCTAGAATTACTTCCTCCAACCCTTTCCACATTTGTGAGAAAGAGATGTTTCTTTCTCACAAATGTGAGAAAGAAACAAGTGAATCGAATATTGGAACTATTGGAGTAAAGTCATTGTGGCTTTAATCAGATTGAAGATGCTAATCACATCTTTCTCCACTGTATTAAGGCTCGAGAGATTTGGGGCAGAGTCCCTCTCCACCCTTTCCAAAAGCCAACACATTACTCTACTAGTGTCAGTAAGTGGTTAATGAGATGGTTAAAAAAGAAAAATAAGCTCCAAATAAATAATAACTGGCATTGGATCCCAGCTATTTTCTGGATTCTATGGATTACTAGAAATAAGAGATTATTTGAGCAACAAGATACTCCAATTAACACTATGTTTCACCAGGCAGAAGCACTTGCAAATTTTATATTACTCTCTTGATATAATTTGTGAGTTTATCTTATTCCATTTAATGAAGGCTGGGTAGAAGTTGAAGTCAAGAAAGGAAGGCCAGAATGGTTGCCAGATCAAGTGCAGTTTTATCCTCAAGCGTTGGTGGAAGTTTCCCAAGCAGTCCCACTTGCTGTCCTGTCTCCTGTCCGAGGATCATTTGCTTTCAAGAATTCCTTTGCTGCTGAAGTTTCTGTTAAGGCCTCCCCTGGTGGAGAAGGAAGCTCTGCTGTACCAGAAGTCATCCAATCCCTTGATGCCTCAAGTGTTAGTGCCACAGGAGCTGCTTCTGGAGGAGAGCTACCTCCCATCCCAGATGATGACCTCATGTCAGCAGTCATTCCCTTTATTGATGCCTGAGGAGAGGTGGTTCCAAGTTGATGGTTCTCAAGATTTCAAATTATGTTTCAAGTTATGTTAAGTGGCTGTTTTTCAAAACTGTAGAAGTTTATGGTTCCTGTCTTTGTGTGATCTTCTATGTGTTGCTACTCTAGTCCTTCTGTTGGTCTTTTGGGATCTTCTCATGATCCTTTGGTAGTTCTGCTGGTTGGTCACTGTTAGGCTTTTACAGCTAGCTTTGGTCTCTTGTTTTCATGAGCTTGTTTTGAGCTTGTTTTGTGGGTTTGTCATGCTCTAGTGTCAGCAAGTAGCGCTACTCATGGTATGTCCTGTTATGTCATAATGGTGTCCTTAGTTGCTATGTATTTGTAATTATCGTTGGCTTTTCTTTGATATCAATGAAGTTCTACTTTATCCGCAAAAAAAAATAATACACACACAATGTCATTTACCATATCCCATAGAGACAAAAATACCCCTGCACGGTGCACACTTGTTGGCTTGGGAGTACTGTTTCTTGACTAGTACTGTCATTTCTTGGTTCTAAATTTTAGATTTTGTGCATTGTGATGTTTAGGATGTAAACACATTTAAGCTATTAAATTTGGCCATTCCATCGAGTCAAAACACACATTACTAGACGAGTAGATAACCAAAACCTACAAATTTACCAATGGTTAGAGACTACCCAAGGAGAATGCCTGTCCATTAAAGGTTAAAATCACCACTGCCACATTGTCAGTACAGTGAATGTGGAGAGAAGTGTCTGTGTGTGAAAATATATTAAGACTAATAGGCCTGAAAAAATGGACGGGTTGGTCGGAATCAGAATTTGATTTATATAATTTGGATTTTATTGGGTCATTCTCTATTTAAGCACTAATATGTGTATGATTTATTGGGCTAGATTTTATTGGGCTGGATAGTGATGGATAGTCCCAATTAAAGCCAACTTAAACAAAACATGTCTTTTCTTTAAGAGAAAGAAACTTGTTCTTATAAGCTCAATCACAAACAGAAGCCCAGACGGTAACCTATTCTTTGCTGAATTTACCAACACAACCTTGTAGCTGTCAGGTTTGGCAAATGAAGATACTCATACAATGAATTACCACTTTGTTCCCTCTCTTTGAATTCATTTGACTTTTTGACTCGTATTTGGGTCACTTGAACCGGTGATTTGGATCACAAAACAATATGATTTTTTTATAATTTTTCCACCGTGTGATAGAGCAACTTTTACTCTATAAAACCATGAAAAAATATAAAAAAAATGCATCATTTTGCTTTCTGAATCACCGGGTCAAAGTGACCCCTGACTAATGAAAAAGTCAATTTGGATAGAAAGAGAGAGAGCATGTGTTAAAGTGTAAGGACTTGTAGCTAAATACTAGCTGGTTATAGTAGCAATAGTGTAGGGACTATTGTGTAATAATTAGGGAAGAGTTAGTTACAGTTTAGTTGTGATATATTCCTGTATTTGAGAGAGTTGTTTGTTAATGAGAAATTAGAACTGCTCATCTTCTCTCTCTTGTTCTTCATTTTCTTCTTCCCAGAATTGTTCACAGCATGTATATTGTAGGGTCATATTGAAATTTCTACAAATGGCAAAAAAAATGATTAATTATTTCTGGTGTGGTAACTGTACATTAATGTAGTGTGCATTTCTTTTGGCTATGAATCTTTATGGTTCTTAATTTTCTTTTTTCTTTAACTCAATATGCATAGAGACAAAATTCCCTGCGCGGTGCACACTTGTTGGCTTAGGAGTACTGTTTCTTGACAGTACTGTCATTTCTTGGTTCTAGATTTGTCCAGACTTTGTGCATTGTTCAGTTTAGGAAAGAAAAACACATTTAAGCTATGCAATTTGGCTATCCCTTCAAGTAAAACACGCATTACTAGACCCATGATTCCAAATGGACAAAACCTACAAGTTTACAAATGGTTAGAGAGTACAAAAGGAGAACGCCTGCCCATGAAAGGTTAAACTCATCACTGCCATATTGTACTGTGAATGTGGGGAGAAGATGTGAAAAAATACTTATTAGTCTGCGTAGTGCTCCAAGTTTCTCGGAGAAGTGACTTTCAAGGCGACGGCTAGAGTTAGGGTTCCAACCAACAGAAAAGCTACCAGAGTTCAAACCCTAGTCTGCATGCTACAGGAAACTCGCTGCAAACCCCATTGTCAGTCATGGAAAGCTATGAGTATACACATAAAGAGAATAGGAGAGTAGTTCCACGATGATCTGCAAGGCGGCTGAAGAGAGTTTTGGTCACGTTCTGATTGGGTATTTCGTCTCCGATGATAAAGTAGTGGGTTCTTCAATGCGACCGGTGTTCAGAAATATTTGGAACTGAGGAAACGAAGTCAACATGATCGAGGTCAATTTCAACACGTTCCTATTTGTGTTCCCGGATCAAGCCACCATGGACATAGTTGCTTCAGAGGGACCGTAGGCTTTCGATAGCTGTATCCTACTGTTGAAACCTTAGAAACTCTGGGAACAATTAAAATCAGTCGAGTTTAAGGATTTCGAGGTTTGGGTATAATTAAGTAACATCCCAATTCACTTGATGAAGAAATAAACTAGACCTCTTTCTGGTTGTGGTTACCGTCTTGTCACCCCTCACTGAATGTAGATACCGTGGGGAGACAATTCTTGGGGATGGTCGAATCAAAAGAGAGGAAGGAATTAATTCATTCGAGCTAGTGTTCGCCACCCACTCGACGAGCCAACATCGTGAGCGGCAAACCTCGTTGTGAAAGACGAAGATATTTGGATTGACTTCAAATACGAATGATTTTCGTGTGTATGCCGATTGTGTGGGTGTACGCACCTCAGTGATGAATGTGAAGTGTATCCGAAATACTCGCAAGATGGAACCGGGGTACGGAGATTCCCTCTTTTCCATCCACAAAGTCTCGGAAGGGCGGCAATGAGGAAGCAAGTGGATGGTACCGTGGTTGCCACGTTATCAATGGCCATAGCCATCGTGGGCACTATCTCCTCTATTTCTGTGTTGCCCATAGCTTTCTCCTCTCCCGTCTTCTCATTCGGTGAGTCCGAACCAGTGGCCATTGGAATATCAAAGTTAACTACAGCATCCTCCTTCATTAAAGTTTCTTCATTATTCTCCGAATCCTCTTTATCTATGTTACTCGTTGGTCCCGCAATTATATGGAGGCCTTAAAGAACACACCCAACCAACAAGGGGGTGGAATTCTTGCGAAAATCAACCACTTCAACGAAACAGCCACAAAGACCCCTAGAGATCTTATGAAGTATGAGTCGGGTAAAATAAAAGGAATGTAATGAATTTTATTCCCACACACATTCCTACGAAAACAGCACTAGTAGAAGAAGATTCCCCTATGAAAAAGGAGTTGTTTAATCGAGGGAATAAAGAAGGCAGTAGACTAACGGACACCAATGTGTCCTGGACACTCACTCCTGTTTTGGCGGCTGCTGCAGTGTAGCACCTGTTGGAATAGGTGCCATAGAGGGAAAATATATTTAGTATGAACAATGTTTTTGGCTAGAATATACATTTATTATTTATTGTGATATTTAATATAATGAAGTCCTTTAGATACAATGTGTTGTTTATCTTAAATATCCCTAGTCCATTATATTGGTTAACAGGATGATCAGATATAGACTAGTATGTGTGTATATTGATATGGAGATATCAAGTCTAACACATGGATATGCATTAGGAGTAATGGCATATTGGATTGACCCACGACAAGAAGGATAAATTAGATTATGTTAAAGTCACAATCGCTTCTCGTAGTGCTAATATAATTGCAATCCTTAGACATGAAGTCACTAGATACTCTAGTTGTGGAATTTCATGCTTTGATGTTATCCAACGTTGCGCCTTAACCGGGCAACTATAAAGATAGCTATCGGGCATGATGGGAAGCAAGCTTAGAGATCGTAGTGATGTAGAGAGGATTTGTCCCTCCCACATAATGGGACCAAATATCCATGGCCACTCCAGGAATGTTGCTTATTAAATGTCTGGCCAGACTCATGTAAATCAATATAGAGATATTGATGTTATCTGCTTCCTTAAGCATATTCCCAGGATCGAGGAACTATGAATTGGATATACGAGTGCTACTATTTATGTCTCGTGTCCAATCCGAATATGGAGACAAAGGGATAGTTCAATATGTGATATTGGGCACAAAGGTTTTTCGGGATCACTGACTTATTTCTATTAGTTGGGTTGCATGGATGTGTTGCTAGACACCGCACCATGTTAGTAATAAGTTACTACCAACTAAGTAGAAACCTATGGGGTCACACGTCTAAAAGAGTTGAACTAGATTTGGGATTAATTAATATGATTAATTAATAAGAAGGATCACTTTGCAACACCTTTCAAACTTATTAGGACTAATATGCAAGGAAGGGACAAATCCAAGTTCATGTAAAACTAGGAAGGGCCTTTATGTAGTTAACAAGGAGTTGTTGGACTATAAAAAGGATGCTCTAGCTTCCTTCCCACAACTAATGCTCATAACATAAGTGAGTGGGAGAGAAAGCACAATAGAGAGCGAGAGACAAGCTCGGAGGCCGACCCCCTAGCCGTCCCCTACCCGTCGGCTACCAGAGAGAGGTCGAACCTCTCTTTGGTTCTTCGTTGCTGTATTCGTTCTTCCCTCTTCCCCCGGTCCAAGCTAGCACTAGGAGAAGGAAGAATCTATATCTCACCTCTAGACGTGGATCAACCGTAGAGACGAGGACATTATTCTTTGTGTGATCTCCCGAATCAAAAGGTACACATCTTCAATGTCCTTCATCATGTTATGAATGTCTCTTCATCATGTTATTCCGCTGCGTAACCTACGTCAAAACCCAACAGTTGTAGCAGAGCCACATGTCGTAGTGCATAACATGATTTTATGTGTTACGATTTCAGTTTATACACCGTTATATTCATATTACGCGAAACTGAAACTAATTGGAATAGTAGATGCAAATTGAATTTTATTCAATGTAAACAAGATCTAAATAACATTGGATGCGTAAATTAGTGATTTTGATCACATTAGATGTGAATAACTGGGTTCTTGAAAATTAGGGTTCTTGGGCACATAGTTGGAAAAGGAGTTTTTCAGTTATGGAAACAATTATATGGAAACATCCATATGGAAACAACCAAGCTTGGGAAACAAGGAAGGAAGGGAAGGAGACTAGGGCCGAAGCCCTAGCCGTACGCCCCTCTTCCTTGCGCGCCAAGTAAGGTCGCGGGTCACTAGGGGCAGCCAGCCTAGGGCCGGCCCATGTGACGGGCGACTGTCCTTTGGGGTTCGACGTAGGCGTAGGTTGGACCCCTTGGACCGTTGTAACCCTAATTACCCAATTCAACTAAAATTAAACAATTGCATTAAAAATTAGTTTAAACTGTATTATGTGCTTTGTTGCATGGTGGATGGATGTGGCCTAGATTGTGGATGCTTTGTGTTTGTTGTGGTTTGGTTTACGGCCTGCGAGCTGATCAAATTAAGGTAATAATTGATTAGATTTTACGGCCTGCGAGTCGTTTTTCTCCTCAACATGTGAAGCTTTATTTATTTATTTATTCTAGATGTTAGGCTAGAATTAGAAATATTTAGATGATAGCCAAGAGAATGGAGAAAAGGACCAGAGAACCAAGAAGACACAAAGACGATGAAGACTCCCTACCCTAGGCGCGCGGCTATGGTGGAGCACATGGATATGAGCTTGTCACTTTAGGGCAAATAGATATTATCATTGACTTGTTAATATCTTAGTCTAGGCGCCATATCCATGCCACATTATTTTTCCTTTTTGTGGATGTTTATTATTTATATCTTGTTATTTATTTTTGTGTGTATGGCGATACTAGCAAAACGTTAACAAGATAATAATAATAAACAAAGATGGTATTTTATTATGGATTGCCCAATCCAAATAAGTAGATTATGTTGATGTGATCAACCAAACGAATAAAGAGTGATTAAATCCCTCAAATAAGATATTGTGTTTTGCTTTCTCTTGCCTAAACATCCTTCATGATCAGGGTCTATTAAAATTCGGGCTTGCCAAACCACGGCGATTTTAATTCACCATGGTGTGTTGCGGATGACACAAGCTAGTAAAGTGTGTATGTTGAAGTAAGAGGTTGGACGCAACTAGATAAGAATCAATTGGATTGATGAACCTAGAGGCATGACAATTGGGTGTTATCAAAAGGATAAGAATAATAAGTTATTCACCTAATTGGACCAAGAGTTGCATGGGATGCTATTGGAATGGTTCCTACCTAAATAACTAATTATTTGTTGACTTGCCAAATCAAGCTCAAGAAGAAGTGAAAAAGGGATCTTGGACCTACTAGAAAATATACATGATATTTTCCGCATTAATTGTGAGGGCTATTAATCCGAGAAAAATAGTGGGAGTTATATTTAATGATCTAGCCATTATTGAATATAGGTAAATTGTTCAAAATACTAAAATTGCACATTTATCGTTTTGTAGAATTCTAAATGGCAAACAACAACGCATCGACTTCTGACACGAATTCTTACGTGTATGCGCAAGTTCACGGTCAAGTAATATAGTGGTGGTATTTCAACCCCGAGTTATCGATCCCATGAGGACAAGCTTGAGATTATTTAATTAGTTATTAGATTAGAGTAGGGTACAAGGAGGAAGAAATGTGATTAACTAAGGCGTCACCCACAAACAAGTGACTGAAATTAAATAACAACTAAACTAATATTTTTAGATTTTTATTTTATTAAAACTGAAAGCTCAGGTTGTTCAAGACTTGAAAGAGCTAGGCTATTTCAAGGCCTTGAAACAGCTTTCAAAGCCTTGAATCAGCTTCAGAAGCTTGAAAATAGTCTTCGATATTTTCAAGGCCTTGAAACTGGATTCAAAGCCTTGAAACTGTTAAACCTGAAAGCATGTTCTCAGGGAGAGTTTTTCTATTAACTCTCTGATTTAATTTATTATCTCTCTTGCATATGTTTGGTTGCTTGTTGTTAGATGATGAAAGACAGTGTTAAACATGTTTTAGAATCGTTCTATATCAACTGTTTGACCATGATAATGCAGGAAATATTGTTTCTAAGTTTTGCAGGATTGTTTCCTAAATTGGATTGCTGCAGATTTGGAAACACTTGAATACTTTGATCATGTGATCAATCAGACGTGTTTGACAGCTTCTCATGATGGTTAAGTGAAGGATTACAACAATATATCTGGATATTACAATCATTCAACCGTTGGAGAAGATCTCAAAGGAGTCAAACTCTGTTGCCTACAAAATAGGAAGGTTGTTGCTGAAAATTTGGAGAGATTTGCACGGTTGTTTGAAGTATTTAAAGAGCTCAAATTCGAAGCAACAAGAACACAATTCTCAACGGGCAAATACAGAGAAAGCATTCTGGATTGACAAGCATCAAATAATTTCTTCATCTCTTCCAATCCATACACAGAAGTTCACTGCATTTCACTGCAGTTTTCTACTCTTAAGTGATCTTCTGTATAGAGCTATATTGGTAGATCATTTTTGTATTATTTCTACATTCATTTTCAAGGATTGTTCAAGGTGAAAAATAGAGAATTCTTAGTTAATCAGTTAGCTAGAGCACGTACTAGACAGGTTAGGGAAAACCACAAGCTGTAACAGAGTAAGGGAACTCTATGTGCTTGAGTTCTAGGGCTTAGCTTTTGATTAATAAGAATTGAGTTGAAAATCCTGCAAATATCCAATCCCTGAGGTAGAGACGTAGGTCCAAGTGGACTGAACTCTATAAATCATTTGTCTTGTGCATTTTCAGTTCATCTACTTTCAAAGCATTTGCAGCGTACAAAAACAGTTTATTTTCAAGGGTTTGAACTTGCTTTCAAGGCCTTGAAAAATGCATACTTGTTCTAAAACTTTCTGCTACTCTTCAAAGGCTTGAACATGTGTTCAAGGCCTTCAAATTCATTGTTTGCACAAGTTTTATCACTTGTTAGCAATTCTTGCAAAAATTTGGCATACTCTATTCAACCCCCCCTTCTAGAGTATATTAGTTGCTTTTACATCTGCATACTCACACTTTGCAAAACTATGGTGATCATGACTACTGTAGGTGATGGTGGCTTCTCACAGGGAAGAGCTGCTAACAGACCTTCTCTATTCTGTGGAGAAAATTTTGCTCACTGGAAAGCTCTCATGAAAATGTTTATCATTGATCAAGATCTAGAGCTTTGGACCATTATTCAAAATGGACCTCATACTTTCTATACAGAGAACGATGGGATCAGAACTCCCAAAACAGAAGACTCACTCTCCTCTTCTGAATTAGAGCAATTTTCTAAGAACTACAAGGCTATTAACATTTTGTATTGTGCTTTGAGTACAGATGAATTTAACAAGATCTATGGATGCACAACTGCTAAAGAAATCAGGTATAAACTTGTGGTTACTTTTGAAGGAAACAGCCAAGTCAAGCAGACCAAGATCAACATTTATCTCTGACAGTATGAGATGTTCAAAATGAATGCAGATGAGTCCATCAGAGATATGTTCAAGAGATTCACTGATATTGTCAACAACCTTGACTCACTGGGAAAACATTTTCCAATGAGGAAAAGGTGAGGAAGATACTCAGAAGTCTTCCAAAGGAAAAATGGGAACCAAAGACCACAGCTATTGAAGAAGCTCAGAATCTCTCAACCTTACAACTTGATGACCTACAAGGGAAGCTCCTGACACATGAGATATCTATGAATTAAGTTTATGAAGAACTCCCAGAAGGTGTCAAAAATCTAGCGCTCAAACCCAAAGAGAATGAGAGAATTCAAAGCCTTGAAACTGATGATGGTGATGATGAAGATCTAATTGCCTTGATTTCCAAAGCCTTAACAAGGATTCTCTGAATGAAGAGAAACCCTGGAAACAACGAATTCAACAGAGAAAGGCATAGACCATCCAGCAGCAAGGATTACAAAGGTAAGCCCTCTTCACAAAACAAGTCAAAAGTTATGAACTGCTTTGAGTGTGGTGATGCAGGACACTTGATAAGAGATTGTACACACAAAAAGAGCAAGAACTTTCAGAAGAAAGATCATGACAGAAGAAATAAAGCCATGATAGCTTCATGGAGTGATTCAGATAGCTCCAGTGAATCTGAATCTGAAGAAGAACATGCCAATATATGTTTCATGGCCAACCATGATGATAGTTCTGAAAAGAACATTGAGGTAATGGTTAACTGTTTAATTTTAAAGCCAAAAGAAGCTCTTTCAGAATATCTCAGAACAATGCTTTTAAATGAAGAAGATTATTTGAAAGAGATCAGGCTTCTGAAAGAGAAAGTTCATGAGCAAGCAGAAGAAAATTTACAACTTGTTTTCCTAAATCAGAATCTTGAAATCTCTCGGAAGAAAATTGACAGTGATTTCAAGGCCTTGAAAACCAGTTTCAAAGCCCTGAAAACACAAGTCAAGTAAGTAGTCACTGAAAATTCCTCTGTGAATGACAACCTTGTTAATCTAAGACATCATATTGATGATTTAGAAAGACAAAAAACTACTCTTACTGAGAAACTGCAAGGATCTGAACTAGTCAAAATCAAGCTTGCTGGACCAGAACAGAAGTTGAACTTGATTCTTGGAGGAATTTCACAGTCTCTTCACAAAGCTGGTATTGGTTTCAATCCAAACTTTCCAAGAAGAAACAGTACCAGATTTTTGAAAGATGGAAACAAAATCTCTCCTACTTGTCATTACTGCTGTAAAACTGGTCATGTTAAAATGACTTGTCCTTTTAGAAGAAGAGACAATCACATAATGAGGAACACTTTTCCTTTTCAACTTAAAGGACAGGTTAAGCAGATTCGGGTTCCTAAAGGGGTTAGACCACCTAACATGGTTCATCCTGAATATGAATCCAAATTCCACACTTGGTCTAACACCTGGGTAAGGCAGTGATTCGTGCTTGCAGGTTGTCACCAAGGAACAGAAGTGGCTCATGGATAGTGGTTGCTCAAGACAGATGGGTGGAAAGAGATATCTATTCTCAGAATTAAAGGAGCAATCAGAAGGTTCAATAACACTTGGTTACAAATGAAAGTGCAATATTCTTGGTATTGGAAAAGTTGGTACAAATTGTGAAAACTCTATTTCTGATGTTTATCTAGTTGAAGGTTTGAAGTTTAATTTAATTAGTGTATCTCAGCTTTGTGATAATGGAAACAAATTCATATTTGATAAAGAGAAGTGTGTGGTTCAGAATGAGAAATCAGGAGATTGCATTCTCACAGCCTCTAGATCAAACAATGTTTATACTTTTCAGACTAACTAAGTTGTTGGTGAAAGTTTGAAGTGTCTCAAGGCCTTGAAAGAAGATTCAAAGCTTTGGCATAGGAAACTTGGTCATATCAGTTTGCATACTCTGAAAAAATTGATCTCTAAAGACTTGGTAAGAGTTTTGCCATCCATCAAGTTCAAAGAAGATGAGTTATGTAGAGCCTGTGCACAAGGAAAGCAGACCAGAAGCTCATTCAAGCCAAAGAAGTTTGTAAGTACAACTAGACATATTGAATTACTTCATATGGATCTTTGTGGTCCTATGAGGAATCCTACTGCAAACGGTAAAAGGTATATGCTAGTTGTTGTAGATGATTTTTCTAGATACACTTGGGTTATGTTTCCCAAAGAAAAATATGAAGCTCTCTCTGAATTTTCAAAGCTTTGCAGAGAACTTCAAAACTTGAAAAACCTACATGTAGCTTCAATCAGAAGTTATCATGGTAGAGAATTTGATCAGTTAGAGTTTGATTTATTCTGTGATAAGCATGGTATTTCTCATAAATTTTCTGCTCCAAGAACTCCTCAACAGAATGGTGTTGTTGAAAGAAAGAACAGGACTTTGGAAGATATGTCAAGGACAATGCTTCTTGAGAACAAATTGCCAAAACACTACTGGGCAGAAGCTGAGAATACAGCAAACTATATTTTGAACAGGTGCTTGATCAGACCTATTCTAAAGAAGACCCCCTATGAACTATTCAAAGGGAGGATGCCAAACATTTCTTACTTAAGACCCTTTGGATGCACTTGTTTTATCCATAAAAATGGAAACGACAATCTTGGTAAGTTTGATGCAAGAAGTGATGAAGGTATATTTCTTGGTTACTCTCTGAATAGCAAAGCTTATAGAGTTTACAATTAAAGAACCAAACTGGTTGAAGAGAGCATTCATGTTATTTTTGATGAAAGCTATGATGGTTCTTTGAGTGAAAGTTTTGCAGATTTGAATTTGAACAAGCATGAATCAGAGGAAGAGACTAAGAATCCACTTGGATTCAAGAAAGGCTCAGAAGAAAATAGAAGACATTTTCAAGACCTTGAAAATACTTATCAAGGCCTTGAAAATACAGCTCAAAGCCTTGAAAAAGATGATCAGAAGGATTCAAGTGACAAACCCACTACTTCAAGACCAGAGAAGATCTATGGTGAACCTGAACCATGGTCTCCAAGGAAGAGATTCAAATATCTCTCATCCCATCCAGCTGATAACATCATATCAGATCCAACCACTGGTACACAAACTAGATCACAGTTGACTTATGTGCTTTTAATGCTTTTATTTCTCTTGTAGAACCAAAAGCTGTGAAGGAAGCTTTACAAGAAGAAGACTGGATCATTTCTATGCAAAGTGAAATCAATGAGTTTGAAAGGAATAAGGTTTGGAACCTGGTTCCTGCACCAACAAACTAGTATGTCATTGGTACCAGATGGGTATTCGGAAACAAGTTGGATGAAAGTGGCAATGTAATCAGAAGCAAATCAAGGTTAGTTGATCAAGGTTACAATTAAGAAAAAGGTATAGATTATGAAGAAACCTTTGCTCCAGTTGCCAGGTTAGAAGCAATTAGAATTTTACTTGCATTTGCATCTCACAAGAACATGAACCTTTTTCAAATGGATGTGAAGTGTGCTTTCTTGAATGAATACTTACAAGAAGAAGTTTATGCTGCACAACCATCTGGTTTTGAAAATAACAGTTTTCCAGATCATGTTTACAAACTTGGCAAAGCTCTTTATGGTCTGAAACAAGCTCCAAGGGCTTGGTATGAAAGACTGTCTAAGTTTTTACTTGAAAAAGATTTCAAAAGAGGTTTAGTAGACAAGACTCTCTTCATTAAGACTCATGATTAAGATTTACTTGTAGTCCAGATATATGTTGATGATATACTGTTTGGAGCTACTAATGATCAGTTGTGCAGAGAATTCAGAAGTCTTATGAGCAGGGAGTTTTAAATGAGCATGATGGGAGAATTAACCTTCTTCATAGGAATTCAAATACATCGATTGAAGAAGGGTATTTTTCTGAATCAAAGCAAGTACACAAGAGACTTGCTGAATAAATACAGCATGGCTCAATGCAAGGAAGCCAAGACCCCAATGAGCTCTACACTATCCTTAGACAAGGATGAATCTGGTAAGAGTGTCAATGTAAAAGAATATAGAGGCATGATTGGTTCATTACTCTATCTGACAGAAAGCATACCAGATATTATGTTTAGTGTATGCATGTGTGCTAGATTTCAAGCTGATCCAAAAGAATCACACTTAACTGTTGTGAAGAGAATATTCAGATATATCAATGGTACCAAAGACTTAGGGCTTTGGTATCCACAACATTCTAACTTCTCTTTAAGTGGTTTATCAGATGCTGACTTTGCAGGCTACAAAGTTGATAGAAAAAGCACTTCTGGAATCTGTCAATTCATAGGATCATCTTTGATTAGCTGGCATTCCAAGAAACAGAATTCAGTTGCTCTATCAATAGCTGAAACTGAATATATAGCTATAGGAGCATGCTGCTCACAAGTACCTTGGATTGCTCAACAGCTAAGAGACATTGGATTTGATTTCAGAGGCATACCTATTAAGTGTGAAAACACTAGTGCAATTTCAATTACAAAGAATCCAGTACAACACTCAAGAACCAAGCACATTGATGTCAGACACCACTTCATCAGAGATCATGCGGAGAAAGGTGAAATTGTTCTTGAATTTGTTGCTACTAACATGCACATTGCAGATATATTCACCAAACCATTAGCAGATGAAAGGTTCTCATCTCTAATATTGGAATTGGGAATGCTAAATAAGACTTCATTGGATTAGGGGGAGCTTAAGGTAAGAAAGGTAAGTTATTTGTGTTTAGAATGGTTTGAATTGAGTTTCAAATCCTTGAAAATCAATTCAAAGCTTTGATTTTTTATCTATTGTAGTGTTACAGTGTTTCAAGGCCTTGAAAGCCTTTTCAAAGCCTTGAAAATGAATCTGTTATACTAAATAGTCAATAAAATTGGATCATTCTATACTGGGTGATATCTCTGTAGATATTTGCCTAATATAGTCCCTACCCTTTTTAAAAAAAATTTTTTAGCCAAAAATAGTATCAGTATATTCTTTTTCCAACGGCATAATAGTTTGAAATTTTCTCTGATCTTTGCAAATCTTTTCAGAATCAGAGAGATACTAGTTTCCTTTTGAACCTCAAACTCGTTCAGTATTTATCCTCTTCTCTTATCCTTCATTCCGTATCATTCCATCTCTCTCTTTTATCCTCCCTAACCCTAATGAGCAGAAGAAGAGCCTCAGACCGAATCAAGATGGCTGGTGGTTCAAAACATGTCTCAGAGAAGAAGAGAAAAGAATCAGTCGAAGAGGTTCAAGAGGTTAGTGGAGACTCTAGCTCCAGAACTCCTAGTGCAGAAGCAGTTCCAGATCCTCCTCCACCAAAGAAGAAGATCAAAAAGGCTACAACCTCCTCTTCAGAAAAGCAGAAGAAGCAGAAAGCCATTACAAAAAAAGGAATCAGAAAAAGAGCCTACCAGTTCAAATAAGGTTAAGAAGAAGGCAACTCAGGCTAAAAAAGGAAAAGGGAAGGTGACAGAAGCACAACCAGAAATTCACTAGAGAAGGCACTGCAGGTCTATTCTCAAGTTTCAACAAAGAATACAGCGCCAGATGAGACATGGTTTGTCTCAAATATCTCTAAAGGTCAGTGGTTAGATGGTTTTGCTTCAAGGTCTATTGGTTTTTGCAGTTTGGTTAATAAGTATGTGTTGGAACACATGAAACTCAAGTGCATCTCTATGTTAAAGAAGATTTCTTTGTGGTGTATGCTTAATCCTAGAGAAATATCCTACCCCAGACTCACCAGACTCTTCTATCTGAACCTAACCTGAGTAAAGAGATCTGCACACTTGGTGATCAAATCCAAAGTTGTTGGGATAGTAATTGAACTAGATCACTCTGAGCTTGCCACTGTGTTAGGTTGTCCAAAGAGGTATGACACTAGCAACCATCCACCAAAGTCAGAAATTTTGAAGCTAGCCAAAGAAGAATTCTTTCTTCCAAATATCTCAACCTCAGCCAAACAGTTAACACACTCTGGGTTGAATGTTGAAGCCAAAGTCCTTCATACTATACTGGTGAGATGTGTCTTTCCCATAGAGCACTCAAGAGATTTGGTGACTGATAGAATGCTGCACATCATGTACCTGGTTATGCATGGCTATGAAATTGATCTCCCAAAACTAGTTATTGAACACATGCTCTTCAGCCTAACGAGTAAGAGGATTCACCCTCTAACTTATGCAAACCTCCTCATCATGTTCTTTGAGCACTTTGAGATCCCTTTTACTGGAGAAGAATCAGTCACATCATGTACCTGGTTCTCTAAGCCCAAGACCTTGACTCCCACTTCAAGTCAGACATCTCAGCCTACAGACAATCAAAGACTTGATGGTTTGGAAATGGACATGGAGGATGTCAAAGCTACTGTCTTTGGACTGGAAAGTGATATGGGACAAGTTAAGTATATGGTGGAAAGTATCTTCAGAAGCATGACCTTGCTTTATGTTCCTGAGGATCCTGAAGGAAAAAATAAAGGAGAATCAGGCAAGGATTTTCCTAGTGAGCATTCAGACCAGGAAGAAGCTACTCCAGTTTCAGATAAGGGAAAGCAGGCAGCAGAACAGGCAGAAGATGAAGTCAATAGCCCTGATTCAGATGAGCTGCTGGTCATTTTGAAGAAGAAGAAGAAGAAGAAATCTCCAAAGGCTGCTGAAAAGGGCAAGACTGAAGAGAAAGCTATTGTAGAAGGAGTTGCAGAAGAACAGGAGGAGCATGACAAAACTGATGAAGAAGACAATGAGAAAGAGGAAGGAGATCAGGAGGAAGATGAAGACCAAACCCCTTAATCTTGCCTATTCTTTCTTCGACATCCTCTCTGCTTTAATTACTTCTTTAAGTTTTCAAAATTTTCCAGACACTTGATCCAACATCTTCTATCTTTTTGATGAAAGTAAAAAAGGGGGAGAAAATTCTAGGTTTGAGTTTAGGTTTTTAGGTTTATTTGATTTTATCTGCTGAACTATTTATGTGTTTCTGTTGGTATTTAAATAAGTTTGATCTTTTTAGAATAACTGTGTATTTTAATTGCAGACTACTCAGTTTATTTTGCAGAGAATAAGGATCAAGCAGAATTTGGTTTTGTCTTTCATCAAGGGGGAGATTGAAAGCTCAGGTTGTTCAAGACTTGAAAGAGCTAGGCTATTTCAAGGCCTTGAAACATCTTTCAAAGACTTGAATCAGCTTCAGAGGCTTGAAAATAGTCTTGGGCTATTTTCAAGGCCTTGAAACGGGAATAAAAGCCTTGAAACTGTTAAACCTGAAAGCATATTCTCAGGGGGAGTTTTTCTATTAACTCTCTGATTTAATTTATTATCTCTCTTGCATATGTTTGGTTACTTGTTGTTAGATGATGAAAGACAAAGTGTTAAACATGTTTTAGAATTGTTCTATATCAACTGTTTGACCATTATAATGCAGGAAATATTGTTTCTAAGTTTTGCAGGATTGTTCCCTAAACTGGATTGCTGCAGATTTGGAAACACTTGAATACTTTCATCCTGTGATCAATCAGACGTGTTTGACAGCTTCTCATGATGGTTAAATGAAGGATTAAAACAATATCTCTGAAGATTACAATCATTCAACCGTTGGAGAAGATCTCAAAGGAGTCAAACTCTGTTGCCTACAAAATAGGAAGGTTGTTGCTGAAAATTTGGAGAGATTTGCAGGGTTGTTTGAAGTATTTAAAGAGCTCAAATTCGAAGCAAAAAGAACACAATTCTCAACGGGAAAATACAGAGAAAGCATTCTGGATTGGAAAGCATCAAAGAAGTTCTTCATCTCTTCCAATCCATACACAGAATTTCACTGCATTTCACTGCAGTTTTCTACTCTTAAGTGATCTTCTGTATAGAGCTATATTCGTAGATAATTTATGTATTATTTCTACATTCATTTTCAAGGATTGTTCAAGGTGAACAATAGAGAATTCTTAGTTAATCAGTTAGCTAGAGCAGGTACTAGACAGGTTAGGGAAAACCACAAGCTGTAACAGAGTAAGAGAACTCTATGTGCTTGAGTTCTAGAGCTTAGCTTTTGATTAATAAGAATTGAGTTGAAAATCCTGCAGGGATCTAATCCATGAGGTAGAGACGTAGGTCCAAGTGGACTGAACTCTATAAATCATTTGTCTTGTGCATTTTCAGTTCATATACTTTCACAACATTTGCAGCATACAAAAACAGTTTATTTTCAAGGGTTTGAACTTGCTTTCAAGGCCTTGAAAAAGGCATACTTGTTCTAAAACTTTCTGCTACTCTTCAAAGGCTTGAACCTGTGTTCAAGGCCTTGGAATTCATTGTCTGTACATGTTTTCTCACTTGTTAGCAAGTTTTGCAAAAAGTTGGCAGACACTATTCAACCCCCCTCCATCTAGAGTATATTAGTTGTTTTTACATTTGCATACTCACACTTTCAAAAACAAATATGGAGAAACTAGGAAATATCTAGATCACCTGGGGCTGTAGACGATTTTCGGATTAGCAAAGTAACACGTCAATCCTATTCTAGTTAAGCCGGGTAATGGTACTGACAATCTCCTATCGGTCTCATGTCGTTCTACGTCACGGTTTACTTGGAGTCTTGTCGGTCCACCTATATCTACCGGTCCATTCTAGTAGGCTAACGACAATGTACAGAATGATGTCCTCTCATACCACCACCACACGAACACCTCACTATCTCCTACCGAATCTACCCGCTAAGGCCAATCCTACACACTTCTCTTATCAGTCTCAGTGATTAAGGAATGTTGTTCATATCTCATCACATTTAGGTCTAAGTCGCTCTCACGCACTCGCTAGCTAATTAAGAAGTCCGGTTAATTACTCCATTCTTGCCAAGGATTAAGCACATTATATGAACAATAGCTAGAACATAAATTAAATTTAATCAAGATCACAATATATGAAGAACACGAAGATTCATGAATTATAATTTCCTACCCAAGCCATGTCAATAGACTAAGATCTTCAACAAGTTCATGAAATCAAATGCCATCCAATAGATCAAATCAAAAAGCAAGAAACAAAGTCTTAAACCCGGAACACATAATCGTCAACATAAAACCTAGGCTCTCTAGAGAAGCCTAGCAAAACGTCTAACTACTACTTAAAATCGTAGCAACACAACAGAGTTTCTCCATAAAAGTGATGAAAAGATAAGAGAAGAGAATAAAACGGTGAAATCTCCGGTTTGGGGATGATCCCAATCGATCTCCTTAGCTCCCTTGCCTCTCTTCCTTCCTCCTTATGCGTGAATGATGTGTTTTTTCATCCCTAGGTCGTTCTTTAGTCATAACTCATCACAAGTCTTCAGTAATTTCACAATAGCCCCTGAAATCTGCTCCTTACTTCGCCGGGCCATAACTTCTTTGTCCGGACTCGGATTGAGCTTCGTGACCTATCGTTGGAAATCTCGTTGAGTCTACTTTAGTTTGGCACAGGTCTCACTCCCATATTAATTGTAGAACTCCAGCTATGATCAAATTAGTGCAGACTCGTCATCCAAGCTCCTCCAATTCAGCTTCTCTTGACTCCTCTTGAGCTCCCGTTGTTTCCGAAGTTCGTTCCAGGCTTCCTATCAACCGATTAGCATCTGTTCCTGCCAAGACAACATGAACAAACATACCAAGCGATTATATTTGACAAATAAGAACGAAATATGCATAGAAACGCCCGGACTAACAATATAGCACATGGTGAGCAACAAGTGATAAAACACATCATATTTTATACAATTAAGCTCAAATATCTCATGATAATGTGGAAGATAACAATAATATATAGCTCCTAAAAGGTGCTATCAAATTCCCCCGCACTATGCAATCTACATGACTATAAACAATGCAACTCGATTATGTATAATGCAATAAAGTAAAGAACATATTTTTTTTTTTCTTTTTGGTTGGAGATTGGGTAATTTCTATAACCTTGGTGATCGGTAGAACTTGTGGCCAGTTTCATCAGACAAAACGGGAACGAACACAAAATAAGTTGCTTCCACACACGCATCAAACTAATCCCTAGCACTTACTATCCGAGCTATTTATCCACGGGTTTCAATTGTTGACGGCATAGGACCGGTAGGATAGGATATTTAGAAGCGCAATCCTAGATGTCATGATACATCTCACAAAAACCCATTCTCACACTCCCTCACCAAAATCCAAGGAACCCCACCGAATCTCACTACTCCGGCCCTCATTCCCTCAATCTTAGTGCAACGCCGTTCTCGCGGCCACATATGTGAAGAAGTGATCAAAACTCATAGCTCATCTCCTCGGTCTTCATGAAGTTCAATTTCAGCTGCCAATTCCTTTCAGTTTCAATTTTTGTTTTTCTTTCTCTTTTTTTTCTTTTTCATTTCCATTTCCACACAAGTAAGCACATGGAGCAACCAATATGATAGTAATATCCGTGGATATCAAATATCAAATAGATAACGTGGGGGTGGAATGTGTCAAAACAACGTAATCAAATATAGATGTCGACACCCCCACACTCAATGTAAAGCAAATCACAAACCCAGTAGTCAATGTGCAAACATGCTATTCCAACCAATCCTCCTCATCACCTAAGATGTAGAAAATATAAATGAAACACAAGCACGTCCCCATATAAGATCAACGAACCCCACCCCATATCGTGCGGAAAAATGTCACACACTACGGCACTCCACCTGTGGTCGTGGTGTATGGACACGACTCATCGCCACACCGTAGTGTGCTACCGTCTCTAACTCACCCTCACATCCCCTCAAAAGATGACATGTAAGAGAGTCCACTCAAGATGTATAACATCAGCTCACCCTCAAGAAACCTCCCTAACTCGACTCCCTCTATCATGACGCATAGGAAGGGACGATTCTAACTAGTGATGAAAGTCACAAGGAACGGTTTCCTAGGCTGGAGGCTGTGAATAAAAGGTCTAGAAGCATCAAATTGGGGTAACTAGTGGACCCACGAGATGGAGACGGGACGTGAGGCCCCCCATAAAATCACTCGCACAGCTTTTCCGTTGCCACTACGAGGAGGTATGACGACTACGTAAGTGGCGGTGGTGTAGCGCTAGTAGGATAACTAGTTTGAGAGACAGTTACTCACAATTCTCGAGTGCATTAGCCCTATAGCCTTCCTACTCCATATTCTCGCGTCTACCTCACCTCAAATTGTCCTACTTATAGGGAATTTCTATCACTGAGCCCTCTCCACGCTCACTCTCTTCAATTTCCCTTTCTCAAAAAAATTCTATTATTCAATTTTTAGGATTTTTGCAAATTTTTTTATTATTTTTTTTACAATTTTTTTTTCATTCTATTTTCCTAACACTATATGCTTGGGCCAACTCAATTAACTAACAACGTTTGGGTAGGTGGACTCAATATTTAAACGTGCACAATAATATATACAATGCAATATCGAAATGTGCACATGCAATCCTAAGGACTAACTCTATATGAAAAACCGACTCACTAATCTATATGTAACATGGTTATGCAATGTTAGGCAAGTAAAGATATATGTAACCCCCCCCCCCCCCACTTGAGATAATCATTTTCCTCAATGAATTTGGAGTGTACCCCCAAAGGACATGATCTCAAAGTGTAAGGATTAGATGACAAAATTACAAGTGTTGCAGGCACTTCGCATAGAGTGACTAGACAAGAATTCTAAAGTGAGAGAGAGAAAACGTACCTACGGTCCCGGATTACCGTTCTTACGGGACCGGTTTCGCGAAAATTGGTCAAGATGGACTGAATCGGTCGACCAAATTTTCTGAAAACTCAATCAAGTCAAAGAAAGACTACATCGTTATGCTCCTTGGTGTTCCCGTTGCAAGTCTCTCTTGGAGCTTTGGCTGAATCCCTCTCCAAAGCGATGAATTGGACAATTTAAGTTCTTTGAGTTCTTCCTCTTTGAATTCCCCCACACTTAAACCGCTCACTATCTCTCAAAACTCCGCGAGTTAATGTTGATGGCGAGCTTGCAAGGAGCAAAACCCACCAAAAATTTTTGGATTTGGAGAAGTTTAGAGTTTTGTGTGTGTGAGTGTTCTTGAGAGTTTGAGAGGATGAAGATGAAGAAGAGTGTTTTAATCCAAAATTGGGGTTGGAAGTGTTACAAACCTTGTTTTTACCTTTAAATAGTAGCTCTGGAATACCCAAAATGCCCCCAATTAAAGGGGGTGTCAGACCATTTCGGCCCGAAATGGGTTGGAAATTTCAAAACAGAACCCCCTTTTCAGTTCGGCCCGAAATCAGTGGATTTCGGCCCGAAATGAACTGGAACTTACCGGTTTTTGTTTTTGCTCTAATTTCTTCATCCGGTGTCCAATTCCTTCGATTCTCGCGCTCACAAACGTAGAATCCAATGTTGGCTGAAAAATTCCCCAAGTCCGTGGAATTTTTCATCTCATCTCCAAAATTTCTCTCTAGCGCAAGAATCGTGCCCCTTTAAGCTTGTGTTTTCTTTTCATCCCTCTCCGATGCGTGCAACTCCTGGCCACAACTAGATGCCAATATACTCAATAAATGAATAGCTACTCCTCGACCTCGAGTAGCCTCTCTTCCAAGCTCCTACGATCAAATTGCTCGTTGTGCCTCGTTTTGCTTACAATGTAGTGCACGTGCATCAAGAAAGGGAACCCGAAGGGTCTTCGGTACCTTTGTCCTGCACACTCATGGAAAATATTAAAACGACTCTCTCTTACCCCTTACAATCAAATATGGAGAACTCAAAAACACAAATTAACATGAATAACATCCTACTCTACATTGGGCAGCCTCCCAAGAAGCGCTTGTAATTTAAGGTCGATCGCCCGACCCAGTTACCTCAACCGTCAAGGATAGTGGATGTTTCTTTAACGCTCCACTTCTTCTTCTTTCACCATATTTTCTCAATGACTTTCTTCTCAAGTGCACGCCTGTGCTTTGAAGATGGTGGACAATTGCAGAAGCTGGCCCCTTTCATCTTACACTTTTTCTTCTTAATCAGCTTCCACGAAGTACTAATGGGCTCAAATGAATCTTTAGCCATGAAATCATCCCAGTAATACTCATTTGGTGCTAAATGATCTTCAGTCAACGTATGCATTTCACTCACACCCCCACACTTGACGATTTCCAACTCCTTGACTATGACATATAGATTGTCAGTTTCTCATCACATTCTTCCCCAAAAGATTCTCCATACACAAGTCTTTTCAACTCATTGCGGACTTGATTTATATGAGATATCGAAAAGTCTTCAAGAATTTGAGTAGGGGCTTTTACCTCAACTGTAATGGACACTATTTCTTCGCCAGCTTCGTCATCAGCACACCACAAGCTCCCAATGTTGGTCTCATCCCAATCATGCCAAAGTTGTGAGATAATTGGAGGTTGCCTTGCAGAGAGCATTGTCTCCTCCATTGTTGAACACACAAGTCCACCCGAGTCTGAATCAGAGTCTAAGTCATCATAAGTGGCAAAGTCCACAACCTTTTTAGACATTGCACTCTTCGCTCGGCTCAGGTACCTCTTCTTCCACAACTAAAGCTCCCGATTCTGATTCTCGTTCTTTCTCCATCCTAGCCATCAGTGTCTTTTGCATCTCTAGGACAGTTGGTAGCCAATGAGGTTCATCCAAACCATCTTGTGATCGTGTCCATAGAGGCTCGATTAAGGGCTCAATGTCATGTGACAATGACTCCGCTTGTGGTTCTGGTGTATCCAGGGACATTCGTGTGATGCGCGCTTGGATCTCCCCCATATTATTGTGCAAGTCTGCCATGCGGGTGACCCGGGTTCGATCCCTGGAAACGGCGCCAAAAACTTGACACGAATTATTCTGTGTATGCGCAAGTGCAAGGTCAAGTAATATAGGGGTGGTATTTCAACCGGATTGTAACTAGACATTTTGCGTGGAACAACAACGTGAGAGAACAAAGACGCAAGGAAGAAGACGACGAAGAGAAAACGAAGAAGCTCGGAATCTTAGTTTGTTTTTTTCCCTCTTTTAATATTTGTTATGGAGAAATTTGTTAGTTTAACTAGTTTTCATACGATTAGCTAGGCGTTTTACTAGGCTTCTCTAGAAAGCCTAAGGTTTATGTAGACAATATGTTTTCTGGATTTTAGACTTTGTTTCACGCTTTGTGGTTGTGATTTATTGAATTGATTTTAGTTTCATGATCTTGTTGATGAATCTAGTATATTGACACGACTAGTTTAGGATTTGATATTCATGAACTTATGGTTTATTCCTAGATTGTAATCTTGCTTAATGTTAGTCTTTGTTTTAGTTATTGTTCATATACTGTAATTAATCCTTGGAAAGAAAGGAGTAATTAACCGGACTTGTTAATTAGCTAACGAGTGCGTGTGAGCGACTTAGACCTAGTTGTGATGAGATATGAACAACAATCCTTAATCACTGAGACTGAGAAGAGAAGTGTGTAGGATTGGCCTTAGTGGGTAGATTCGGTAGGAGATAGTGGGGTATTCGTGTGGTGGTGGTCTGAGAGGACATCATTCTGTGCACTTTCGTTGGCCTACTAGAACGGACCGATAGATGTAGGTGGACTGACAGGAAACCAAGTAAACTGTGACGTAGAACGACATGAGACCGATAGGAGATTGTCAGTACCATTACCCGGCTTAACTAGAATAGAGTTAATGTGTTACATAGCTAATCTGGAAATCGTCTACAGCCCTAGGTGATCTAGAGAAACCCTAGGCTCTCTAGAGAAGCCTAGAAAAATGTCTAGTTACTGTGCAATTGCGTACAAACCGGCATGTCATAAGGCTCTCACATCCCCTAGAAGATTTTATAAATTTGGTGATCGGTAAAACTTGCGGCCAGTTTCGTTAGACAGAACGGGCACGAACACAAAATAAGTTGCTTTTGCACACTCATCAAACGTATCCCTAGCACTTACCATCCGAGCTATTTATCCATGGGTTTCAATTGTTGACGGCTTAGGACGGGTAGGATAGGATATTTAGAAGCGTAGTCCTAGATGTCATGATATATCTCACAAAAACTCATTCTCACACTGCCTCACCAAAATCCAAGGAACCCCACCGAATCTACTACTCCGGCCCTCATTCCCTCAATCTTGGTACAACGCCGTTCTCGCGGCCACAAATGTGAAGAAGTGTTCGAAAATCATAGATAATCTCCTCGGTCTTCATGAAGTTTAATTTCCGGCTCCTTTTTCCATTTCACTTTCAATTTATTTTTTTTTTCTTTTTTTTTCAATTTCAACAATAAGCACATGGAGCCACCAATGATGATAGCAATATTCAAGGAGATCCAATATCACAATAGATAACGTGGGGGTGTAATGTGTCAAATCAACGATGTAATCAATATATGTCGACACCCCACACTCAATGTAAACCATATCTCGAACCCCGTAGTCAATGTAATACGTGCTAAATCCAACCAATCATCCTCATCACCTAGGATGTAGAAAATATAACTGAAGCACAAGCACGTCCTTCTATAAGATCAACCAACCCCACAACCCATGACGTGCAGAAAGAATGTCACGGACTACGGCACTCCACCTGTGGTCGTGATGTATGGACACGACTCACCGCCACACCGAAGTTTGCTACCGTCTCTAGCTCACCCTCACATCCCCTCAAAAGATGACATGTAAGATAATCCAATCAAGATGTATAATATCAGATTACCCTCAACGAACCTCCCTAACTCAACTCCCTCTATCTTGACGCATAGGAAGGGACCATTCTAACTAGTGATGAAAGTCACAAGGAACGACTTCCTAGGCTAGAGGCTGTGAATAAAAGGGGTAAATGGATCAAATTGGGGTAACTGGTGGACCTAGGCAATGGAGACGGGACATGAGGTCCCCATAAAAATCACTCGCACAGCTGTTCCGTTTCCACTACGAGGAGGGTTGACGACTACCTAAGTGACGGTGGTGTAGCGCTAGTAGGATAACTAGTCTGAGAGATAGCTACTCACAATTCTCGAGTGCATTAGCCCTATAGCCTTCCTACTCCAGATTCTCGCGTCTACCTTACCTCAGATTTTCCTACTACCTAGGGAATACTATCATTAAACCCTCTCCACGATTATTCTCTTCAATTTCCATTTCTCAAAAGTTTCAAATTTTTAGATTTTTCTTGTTTTTTTTTTTTAAAAAAAATTACTTTTTTTCGACACTACATGTAACTGGCCAACTCGACTAACCAACAAAATAGGGTAGGTGGACTCACTAAATAAAAGTGCAACAATATATACAATGCATAAAATAAACGTGCACATGCAAAACTAATCGACTCGACACCTACATGCAAACGCGACTCACTAAACTACTTGTAACAAGGCAATGCAATGGCTAACTAGCGGATAGCTAAAAACTCCACTAAACTTAAGCACTTCGTTGTCCTCATCGAAAGATAGAATAAAATCAAGAGGACTCGGCTGCTCAAATGCAGGGACGTTGGGTCCAGTCAAAGCGGGTATCCTCGTCCTCAGCGACAGGGGGTCTGGACTCGACTCTGGGTACACATTAGACTGTTAATGAAACAATCCATCGTAGGTAGGCGGGTGTTGCAACTGGACATTGGCCTCCACAACCAAGTACTGAATCCACGCACCCTGCTAGGCACAGTCATAGCTAAGTGACTCCATACCGCGGCCTAGTTGGCGCTGACTACTACGGATGTTCTCAAACTGCCTCCTAGACCTAGCTTTGTCAGCATCTGCTTGGAGTCTCTGCTGCTCTAGCAATTGGGTGATATGGGTTAGCTGACTCTCAATCCTAGAGCTAGAACTAGAGGTACTCGCCTCACTAGGGTGTGTGGGATCAACAGGTTCTGGGGATCTCAGGGGGTTGGGTATCTTCTCCCACTTACGCTCACCATTGCTCTTTTTAGATATGTCATAAATTAGACCCTTCAAATCTGAGCTAGCAGATTTTTCTAGCTTTAGGATAAGGCAATTGTGGCCTGCAGATCTACGGTTATTAGGACGGGTCTTCTCCATAATACAGCAATAAATGAAGTACAAGATGTTAATCCTCTTCCCGGTCCACAAACAGTAGGCCATGGTGCAAAGCTGGAAGGAGTAAGTGGGTTGAGCAGTGACGCCCACAACCCAGTTCTCAAGAAGTTCGCACAACCACCTCTCATGTGGATGCACGACTCTCCTAGAAACGTTCTACTACGGTAGGGTGGGTCTCTCATTCCATCCCGCCCCAGGCACCCCCTCAAAGCAAAAGGCGCTCACGACCTCAACATCATCAGCTCTTCGGATGGTCTCATGGTAGGCACAAGTCCCTTATTTTAGGGGTTTGAAGTTCAAGGCAGCCGCTATAGTCTCGGACGTGAGAACTATATAAGCACGCCGGCAAAATATGTGCATCCGATCCTCACCCTCTCCTTCGCTATAGAAACGCGCATTCACTAAAAACTCTCTTGCAAGATCGGAGCTAGACTTCTGACAGATTTTAAACTATTTTTCTAACTTCTCATTCTTAAAGAGGTCCTTAAGTTTTTGGGGCATCTTAGGGTGTAGCGGGAAGGGTTTTCAGAAGTCCCTTCCCTCTTCAGAAACTTGTCGGTGCAATACTCCTTGTGGGCGTTTGCACTAACAAACCTGAAGCTGCAGAATTTGGTACTGCAGATGCCTTAAGGTCTATATCCTTAGGTGTTGCGCCTCTAGTTCCTATCGTAGGGAGTGGTGGCATAACCTGATTCAACTCATAACGAATTGGAGACGGCGGAACCTGACGGCGGTTCCCCGACCCATCTCCCTCGTTCACTTCTTCCTCCTCCTCACTCATAACTACATCTTCCTCAGGGTTGAATATCAGTTGGTCATCAAGAACAAGTCCCCGTCTCCTCTTATTAACATTCCTAGATATAGACATAGTGATATGAAAAAGAAAAACTAGTGCTTGTGAGTTTTAGCCGTGAACTACACCAAGTAACCCATGGCACAAGCAATGAACACGTATAAATTGCAAGAAAATTAAGCCCTAGGAGTGCCTAAGCAAGAATTAAAGCCGGGAGAGAGAAAATTGTACCAATTTTTTTGGAAACACGAGCAAGTGAAGGCAAGAGTACCTCCTGAAGCTCCTCGGTGTACCCGTCACAAGTCTCTTCTTGAGCTAAGGCCAAATCCTACTCCAAGTATGCGAATCATAATTTTTTTGTTCTTGGAGATCTTTCTCTTTGTTTTCCCCCACACTCAAACCATGCACTATCTCTCAAAACTCCAAGACTTAATGTTGATGACGAGCTTGCAAGGAGCAAAACCCACCAAAAAGTTTTGGACTTGGAGATGTTTTTTATTTTGTGTGTGTTGGTGTTCTTGAGAGTTTGAGAGGAAGAAGATGAAGGAGGGTGTATTTGATCCGAAATTGTGGTGTAGGAGGGTTAAAACCCGGTTTTTGCTTCAAAGAATAGCCCCAAAATACCAAAAATGCCCTCAATAAGTGAGGCTGTCAGAGCATTTCGGCCCGAAATGCTAGTATTTCGGCCCGAAATGAAAAGCATTTCGGAGTATTTCATGCCGAAATTCCCTAAACCCTAAACCCTAAACCCGAAATGTTTTTAAAACTTCAAAACAGTGGCCTCTTTTTTATTCGGCCTGAAATCAAGGGGCATTTCGGCCCGAAATGAATTAATTTCGGCCCAAAATCAGTTGATACAATTTTTGCTAAACAAAGTGTTGAATCCAAAAAACATAATTGTGCTTTAGTTATATTTATACATCTTAGGTGATGAGGAGGATTGGTTTAATTTAGCACGTATTACATTGACTACCGGGTTCGAGATATGGTTTACATTGAGTGTGGGAGTACCGACATATATTGATTAAATCGTTGATTTGACACATTCCACCCCCACGTTATCTATTGTGATATTGGATCTCCTTGGATATTTTTATCATCATTGGTGGCTCCATGTGCTTATTGTTGAAATTGAAAAAAGAAAAGAAAAAAAAACAGAAATTGAAAGTGAAATGGAAAAGGAAGACATAAATTAAACTTCATGAAGACAGAGGAGATTAGCGATGAGTTTTGATCACTTCTTGACATTTGTGTCCGCGAGAACGGTGTTGCACCAAGATTGAGGGAATCAGGGCCGGAGTTGTAGATTCGGTGGGGTTCATTTGATTTTGGTGAGGGAGTGTGAGAATGGGTTTTTGTGAGATGTATCATGACGTCTAGGACTACGCTTCTAAATACCCTATCCTACCTTTCCTAAGCCGTCAACAATTGAAACCCATGGATAAATTGCCCGGATGGTAAGTGCTAGGGATACGTTTGATGAGTGTGCGAAAGCAACTTATTTTGTGTTCGTGCCCGTTCTGTCTAACGAAACTGACCGCAAGTTCTACCGATCACCAAAGTTATAAAATCTTCTAGGGGATGTGAGAGCCTTATGACATTCCGGTTTGTTCTTTGAGATTTCCCAATCTCTAACTAAAAAGGAAAAAATATGTTCTTTAGTTCCTTGCATTGTATATACTTGAGTTGCATTATATATATCATGTAGTTTGCATAATCGTGTCTTTGTGTATTGAGTCGTGAGTCGTGTTGGCTAGCGGAAAGTGAAGTATGAAAAGCAGTGGGGTATGTATTGGTTTGGTTGTGGTATGTTTGCAATGTCTCAAGTTTGGGGGTTTTGAGCGTCATTGTTGCTCGAGACGAGCAAAGAGTAAGTGTGGGGGAATTTGATAGTACCTTTTAGGAGCTATAATTCTTTAGAATTTACCACATGTTAGTATGTATTTGAGAGTTGTTAGAGAATAAAGGTCGTTTTATCACTTTTTGCTCACCATGTGCTATTTTGTTAGTCCGGGCGTTTTCTATGCATATTTCTTCGTTATTTGTCAAATATAATCGCTTGGTATGTTTGATCATGTTGTCTTGGCAGGAACGGATGCTAATCGGTTAATATGAGGCATGGAACGAACTTCGGAAACAACGGGAGCTCAAGTGGAGTAAAGAGAAGCCGAATTGGAGGAGCTTGGATGACCAGTTTGCACTATTTTGATACTATCTAGAGTTATAAAATTAACTTGGGGGTCAGACCAGTGCCAAATGAAATTAGACTCAAAGAGCTTTCCAACGATAGTTCACGGAGCTAAATCCGAGTTCGGACTAAGAAGTTATGGCCCGGCGAAGTCAGGAGCAGATTTCAGGGGGCTACTGTGCAATTACTGAAGACTTCTGCGGGTTATGATTGAAGGACGACCTAGGGACGAAAAAACACATCATTCACGCCTGGAGAGAGCCATGATCAAGGATGAGAGCAAGGAGACTTCATTGGGAGCAATCTCAAGCAAGGAGAAGAGCCCGGATCGCGCCAATCTTCACGATTTCTAGCGTTTGATCAATTTTCTCTCTAGTTTCTTGTATGAAATATTTGAACACCATGTTATCTTTTTCTATGAGTAGCTAAACTCATACCTAGGAATCTCATATGAGATCCTAGGGTTCATGTAAATGAATATTTCCCGGATTGAATCTAATTTCATGCTTTGATGATTTCTACTATTGAATAAGTTGAAGTTTCTAGATTCTAGTAATCCTAGTCTATTGACACGAGTAGGAGATGAACTAATAATCATGATCTAGGGTTTTATTCATTAGATGATTCATGTTTATTTTTTATTGCGTTCTAAACTAATTGTTCATGTACTATGTAGTTAGTGAGTGCACGAAAGTGACTTAATCTAGCTAGATGATATGAACATCAATCTCAACCATTGAGACCGACATGACAATTGTTAGGATTGGCCATTGTGGGTAGGATCAGTAGGATTATTTAGCTGTTTTGTGATACGGTGGACCGATAGGACCCATTAGTATATCAGTAGAGAACCTGCTAGACCGGACCGGTAGACATAGGTGGACTGAAAGGACCATAGGTCAACGTGACGTAAAAAGACCTGAGACCGAGAGGAGATGGTCAATGATAGTACCCGACTTAGTTAGACCGGATTAACGAGTTATTGAGATTATTCGGAAATCATTTACAGACCTAGGTGATCTACGAGGTTGCCTAGTTTCTTTATCAATTGATTAAGACTTCTTCTTAATTCACTTTTCTACTATTTCAGTCTCTACGTACAGCCACTTGTTTGGGGGTGGAAACCTGACAATTCTCAACATTTTTTACCGGTTACTTAGTAAACTCAATAAATTTGTTAGTAAAAGTTTGTTACGAGCTTTTCCTCGTGGGATTCGACAACCCGAGTATTAAAAATACTCACACTTTATTACTCGATCGTGCACTTGCGTACACACGTAAGAATACGTGTCAAGTTATTGCTACGATTTCAAGTAGTAACTAGACATTTTGCTAGGCATCTCTAGAGATCCTAGGGTTTATGTAGACGAATATGTTTTCCGGGTTTAAGACTTTGTTTCATGCTTTTTGATTTGATCTATTGGATGGCATTTGATTTCATGAACTTGTTGAAGATCTTAGTCTACTGACACGGCTAGGGTAGGAATTGATAATTCATGAATCCTCGTGTTCTTCATAGATTGTGATCTTGCTTAAAGTTAATTTATGTTCTAGTTATTTTTCATATACTATGCTTAATCATTTGCAAGAATGGAGTAATTAACCGGACTTGTTAATTAGCTAGCGAGTGCGTGAGAGCGACTTAGGCCTAGTTGTGATGAGATATGAATAACAATCCTTACTCACTGAGACTGAGAAGAGAAGTGTGTAGGATTTTCCTTAGTGGGTAGATTCGGTAGGAGATAGTGAGGTGTTCGTGTGGTGGTGGTCTGAGAGGACATCATTCCGTACATTCTAGTTAGCCTACTAGAACGGGCCGGTAGATGTAGGTGGACCGACAGGACACCAAGTAAACCGTGATGTTGAACGACATGAGACCGAGAGGAGATTGTTAGTACCATTACCCGAATTAACTAGAATAGAGTTAACATGTTACATAGCTAATCTGGAAATCGTCTGCAGCCCTAGGTGATCTATAGAACGCTTAGTTTCTCCTTATTTTTTAAATAAAAATAAAAACCCAAAAATATTAGTTTAGTTGTTTATTTTATTTCAGTCACCTGTTTGAGGGTGACAACTCTTTAAAAATCATAATTCTTCCTCCTGTTACAGTACTCTAAGTTGATAACTAATTAAATAGTCTCAAGTTTGTCCTCGTGGGATCGATAGCTCGGGGTTGAAATACTTTCCTATATTACTTGAACCGTGCACTTGCGGTAACACGTAAGACAGCGTTTCAAGTTTTTATGGGGGTGACCAAGCGCGCATCACACGGATGCCATGCATACATCTATCGGTCCGTTCTAGTAGGCTAACGACAATGTACGGAATGATGTCCTCTCAGACCACCACCACACGAACACCTCACTATCTCCTACCGAATCTACCCACTAATGCCAATCCTACACACTTCTCTTCACAGTCTCAGTGATTAAGGATTGTTGTTCATATCTCATCACAACTAGGTCTAAGTCGCTCTCACGCACTCGCTAGCTAATTAACAAGTCCGGTTAATTACTCCATTCTTTCCAAGGATTAAGCATAGTATATGAACAATAACTAGAACATAAATTACCTTTAAGAAAGATCACAATCTATGAAGAACACGAAGATTCATGAATTATCAAATCCTACCCTAGCCGTGTTAATAGACTAAGATCTTCAACAAGTTCATGAAATCAATTGCCATCCAACAGATCAAATCAAAAAGCATGAAACAAAGTCTTAAACTCGAAAAACATAATCATCTACATAAACCCTAGTCTCTCTAGAGAAGCCTAGCAAAACGTCTAAATAATACTTGAAATCGTAGCAACATCACAAAGTTTCTCCATAAAAGTGATGAAAAGAGAAGTGAAAGAAATCAAACGGTGAAACCTCCGGTTTGGGGATGATCCCAATCGATCTCCTCAGCTCCCTTGCCTCTTTTCCTTCCTCTGTTTGCGTGAATGATGTGTTTTTTCGTCCCTAGGTTGTTCTTTAGTCATAACCCGTCACAAGTCTTCAGTAATTGCACAATAGGCCCTGTAATCTGCTCGTGACATCGTCGTGCCATAACTTCTTCGTCCGAACTCGGATTAAGCTCCGTGACATATCGTTGGAAAGCTCTCTGAGTATACTTTCATTTGGCATAGGTCTCACTCCCAAATTAATTTTATAACTTCATATATGATCAAATTAGTGCATACTGTTCATCCAAGCTCCTCCAATTCGGCTTCTCTTGACTCCACTTGAGCTCCCGTTGTTTCCGAAGTGCGTTCCATGCTTCCTATACACCGGTTAGCATCTATTCCGTCCAAGACAACATGAACAAACATACCAAGCGATTATATTTGACAAATAACAATGAAATATGCATAGAAACGCTCGGACTAAAAATATAGCACATGGTGAGCAACTAGGATAAAACACATCATATTCTATACAATTAAGCTCAAATATCTCATGATAATGTGGAAGATAACAATAATATATAGCTCCTAAAAGGTGCTATCAACTTCATCCCTGCGATGTGTTGTAATACCCCGTTCTCATTATAGGGATAATCGTCACCTTTCGTGAGGTATAAATATTAAACGGGGAAGTATTTGTAGTTTTATAAAGTACAAACTAGTTAATAAAGGGGGGTTTTAGTTGTAGTTTGAATGAAGTCTAAAACCTAGTGAGTAAATACATAAAAAGTGAATTAAAAATTAATGAAAAAAAAAAAAAAAAAAAAAAAAAAAAAACAACCCTACCTCCTGACAATTCCCCCGTTCCCCAACTTCTCCCCTTTCCCCAACTTTTTTTGTTTTTTTTATTATTCTCTCTCCCTCTCTCTCCGTCACCTCCCTCTATATCTCTCCCTTCTCCCTCTCTTCTTCGGCAGCACCCCAGCCCCGAGACCACCTCCACCCTCACCTCCATCTCCACCACTCTCCCTCTCTGCCCAAGCCCATCACCACCACCACCCACATCTCTCTCACCCTCCTCTGTTTTGGCCAAGAGAGACCCAACCACCACCATCATCGCCGAGAACAACCACCGCCATCGGAAACCACAACCACCACCTCAGCCACCCCTCTGCCTCCTCCATCTTCCTTCTCTCTGCCCTATCTGACCCAAAAACAACAGCGACTAGCAGCAGCAGCAGCTGGCAGAGAAGACCCAGCCACCACCGTGACCTCCGACACCATCACCACCGAAACCACCACCATCTCCAACCCCACTCCGCCCGGCTGCCTCTTTGTCTCTCTCTCTCTCTCTCTCTCTCTGTCCTCTGATCATCAGCAGCAGAAGCAGCTGGGGGCAGTGGCCAAGGCCACCACCACCGCCACTGTGCTCGACGGAAAAACCCACCCGAGGCCGCCACCACCACTCTGTTTCTCCTCTGTCTCTCCGTCTCTCGATTCCCCTCTCTCTTCTGACCCGAAGCAAGAAGGGGAAGCAAAATTGAAGGAGGCAGCAGCTGCCTGAGCCGGAGAAGAAAACACGCCGGCGAAACACCATTGTTTCCGGCGAGAGCTTCGGGTGACCAAACCCAGAGCCACCCACCTCCATCTCTCCGTCTCTTCAGCCTCCAGGAGGTCCGAATGAACACTTGAAGGTCCTAGCCGCAGCCAAGAACCACCGGAGCCCCGCCATCGAGCTCCATCACCGGCGACCTCGACGGGTGACTCGACCCGACCCATTTCTCGGCCGTTTCTCGAAATTTTTGGCGTGGGTATGCTCTAAACCTTCCCATAAGTCGTTATTTGTAATCGAAATCATGTTTTAGGACTTGAATCCACGTTTTGATTGAAGAGATTGGGTGTGTTCATGTATGGGGTTAAAGTGTCTTTTCGAAAACTTGGAGGGTATATAGTGTAAGAACTGAAACTGTCTAGAACATGTGGTGGTGATTTTGGGGGAGCCCCTTGCCTTTTCCATAAACTGCATTTTTTTCTTTTAATGTATATTACTATTTGTTGTCAAATAATTAAGTATTATAAATAAACATGTTTATAAAGAAAATAAAGAGTTAAATCTCTATAAGTTAGAAATTTGTTATTACTAAGTAATATAGCTTGTTTTGTTGGAAAGTAGATAAAGAAGTTAACAAAATTACACTTTTGTTTATATGTACATATGTGTTTATAATGAAAGTAATAAGTGAAATTTTTATAAATAAGAAATTAGTTATTATAAGAGTTATAACTCTTTCTCTCGGAAAATAAGTTAACAAAAAAAAGGAGAATTTTTTTTGTATATATGATTATGTAATTGCTAAAGATAATGTTTTCACCTTAATTTTTATTTAAACAAATAGAGAGTTTCAAATAATTATAATCTATTTTCCAATAAATGAACTTGCTAAAATTTAATATTATTAGATGTAAATTGAAGTATTTTGGGAACAATTTCATTAACCAAAAGAAATGTATATGTATTTTTAAATCATTGTTTTATGAATGTCATGAATTTCTTATAAATAGTAGAACTCAATACTAAATAATAAATAGTTGGCGGATAGTACTTTAGCAATATTTTTAAAGTGTTAATCTTGATTTTCTTAAATAAATTATAAGTAAAATATTAATATTTTATGAGTTAACCGATATTTAATTAAATAAGTATGATGTCCTAACATTTTCACTTTGGGGATCGTGAGGGTTAGATTTGACTTTTCGTCCTAGTCGAGCACTCAAATAGGACTTGTGCATTTACTCGTTTAGAATTACCGGCCTCATGACTAGATGATTGACTAATTGTAGGCGACGGATTTGTGGACATTGGCTTTGTCGACCATCCTACGTACTAGCTGCTGAGTCAGCATCAGGTGAGTTTTACATGCTTAGCCTTGCGTGCCAGCTTCTTTCGTGTCGACTACTTGCCTACATGGAAAATAGTTGTCGTATTTCATTCCCCTACTCTATAAATGTGTTTACTTGTTTTAAATCTCCGAAATATTATATGATTTTGAAATACTTGTCACACTTGGTCGAAATTCAATGATAACGTAATATTGTACGAACATGTGATGTTATCGTGTGATGATTCCCTGGGCTTAGTCCCTAAAGAGATATTCGGGTTCGATCCCCGGAAAGTAAAATGATTCGCAAGTGCCGGAACCAGTTATGTTGATTTTATTTGGGTGATGATTCCCTGGGACCCGGTCCCTAAAGATATGGCACTACGTGCACCCCGACTCCTTCGCCGTAGGCTGGAGTACTGCTTCTAGATACCACTCCTTTGATTGACGCTCTTAGGAGGGTGTTGCAACACTTAAGGTCTAGAATGTCTGATTGTGGTCACTGGTCTACCCGGGTACTGTGCAATAATGGATAGTTCGATTACTGTGTTTGGAAAAAGTTATTCGTAAGCCATGCGTGGATGACTATGTGATTTGTGAGAGATGAGAATGGATGCTTATGACGTATCATGGTAAACAGAATTTGTTCCACGGGGAAACTATCATTATTTGACAATGTTGTTACTTGTTTTGAGTTTACGATGTTATACTCACTCTCCGTTACTCCTGAACTGTTTTTAAATATGTGACCCTGCAGCCTTTCTTAACCTTCCTGTTTTTACATGCTAAGGTGTATCTCACTCGGCATTTCTTGCTGACTTTCGAAAAACTGCGGTCTTTGTTTCATTCCCCCGCAGGTCTAGGAGCTGGGAGCTGGGAATAAGGGAATCGCGAACTTATCTAGTATTTGGTAGCACTTTTATTATGTCGAACTCTTAGTTTAATTTCACCTTGTATAATAGTACGCATCATGTTGAAGACAATTATCAGTATGAAATATATAAGTATGGGATGTATTGTTCTTGATTTCCGCCGCTTCATTTTGAGTAGCACCCTCCTGGGCTCTCCGGTCCGGAACGGAAAGCTCGGGAATCGAGGGGTGTTACAGGTGGTATCAGAGCCGGCAATCCTAAAAGGGATTAAAACCTGGAGGGTAATTTAAAATGAATATGGGATATTAAAATCTAAAATTTGACAAGCCGATTGGGTTATGGGTAGTATGAGCCTTACTGAGTCCCACCCACCTTCGATATTTTGACTTCGTTGTGTAGGGTTTTTGATTCATGGATCGCGCAACGGAAGCATAAACAAACAAATAACCATGCAAAACCCTCCAAGGATCACAAGTCTAGAGACATAACGATAGTAAAGGTAAGAAATCATAAACACACCTTTGGGTTCTCCTTGATGACTTCAAACGCGAATAGTGTCACGTTCTCTATAGTTGATCCACGCCTAGAGTTGTTCCTAGATCTCCAATCACCTTGGTGCTAGCCCGGATTGAAAGGAGGGTGAAGAAATCACGCAAAACGAGACACCAAAAGGGGTTCGGCACCCTTTGTGGCGTCGGGACAAGGGGGCGGCGGCAATAGGGGGGCGGCGTCCCTCTTTGCTTGCTCTCTCTCTCCTTTGTTCTCTCCCACTCTTGTTATGTTCTCTTTAGAGCATAAGTGTATAGGGAAGGAAGGAGGAGGGTCCTTTATATAGTCCAACAACTCCTTGTTAACTACCTAAAGGACTTATTCTAGTCCTACTAGAATTCAATTTAGTCCCTTCCTTGCAAATTAGTCCCTACTAAGTTTGCAAGGGTTTGCAAAGTGATCCTTCTAATTAATTAATCCAATTAATTAATTCCATAATCTAGTACAACTCTATATAGCGTGTGACCCCATAGGTTCTATCTAGTTGGTAGCAACTCTTTGCTAATATGGAGCGGTTTCTAGCAAAACATCCATTCTAGCCAACTAATAGAATAGTCATCTAGACAACCTTGTACAAGTAATTGTCTCATCCCTTTGCCTCCATATCCGGATTGGACACGAGACATACAAGTCACACTCGTATATCCAATCCCTAGTTCCTCGATCCATGGAATAGCCTTATTCGTGCAAATAACATCAATATCCATATATTGATTTATTTGAGTCTGGCCAGACATTCTATAAGCACTATCCTCGAGTGGCCTTGGATATTTGCTCCCGTTATGTGGGAGGGGCAAATCCTCTCTACGTTCACTACGATCTCTAAGCTTGCTTCTCATTGTATCCAGTACACGCCTTTATAACTACCCAGTTACGGTGTAGCGTTTAACGCTACCAAGATCACAATGATCCACAACTAGAATATCTAGCGACTTCAAGTCTAAGGATGACAATACCATTGTACCCGAGAAGCACTTGTGACTCAACATAACGTGTATGTAGCCTTCTCGGTGATGGGTCAATCCAGTGCAACATTCCGTAATGCACACCTATGTGTTGGATCGTGATATCTCCATATCAATCCAACCCCATACTAGTCTATAGATGATTGTCCCATTTAATCATTATACTTGACTAGGGATATTTAAGATAAACAACACAATTGTAAATCTAAGGACTTCATTATATTAAATATCCAATAAATAATAAATGAATTTCTAGCCAATTACAAATTCATACTAAACTAGATTGCCTCTAGGGCATCTATTCCAACAGTCTCCCACTTGCACTAGAGCCAATCTGGCGCATCTCGTATGCCCATACTCCTAGTGTGCCCTTCATGCTTCCACTGCGTGAGAGGCTTCGTAAGCGGGTCTGACAGATTATCATCTGTAGGAATCTTGCATATCCGAACGTCTCCTCTATCGATAATATCTCGAATCAGATGGAACTTTCTGAGCACGTGCTTGGATTTCTGGTGCGACCTGGGTTCCTTTGATTGCGCGATCGCCCCAGTGTTGTCACAGAACAACTCCACTGGATCCGCAATTCTAGGGACCACACCAAGTTCAGAAACAAACTTTCTGATCCAAACAGCCTCCTTTGCTGCGCCATTTGCAGCAATGTACTCAGCCTCTGTTGTAGAATCAGCTACCGTCTCTTGCTTGGAACTCTTCCAGCTCACCGCTGCTCCATTCAGGCAAAACACATATCCCGACTGTGATCTAAAGTCATCTCTATCGGTTTGGAAGCTTGCATCAGTGTAACCCCTTACACGCAACTCTTCCTCACCGCCAAACATCAAGAAAGCATCCTTAGTTCTTCTCAAGTACTTTAGGATGTTCTTGACTGCAATCCAGTGACTCTCACCCGGATTGGATTGGTATCTGCTTGTCATACTCAAGGCATATGACACATCTGGTCTAGTACATAACATGGCGTACATGATAGATCCTATGGCCGAGGCATAGGGAATCCTACTCATGCGTTCCTTCTCAATCTCATTGGAAGGACAACCACTCTTTGAAAGAGTGATTCCATGTGACATGGGCAAGAATCCCTTCTTGGAGTCTTGCATGTTGAACCGTTTCAACACCTTGTCAATATATGTACTTTGACTTAGGCCTAGCAACCTCTTAGATCTATCTCTATAGATCTTTATACCGAGTATATAGGCTGCTTCCCCTAAGTCTTTCATTGAGAAACACTTTCCTAGCCAATCTTTCACAGATTGCAGCATGGGAATGTCGTTTCCAATGAGTAGTATGTCATCCACATACAAGACCAGAAAAGCTACAGAGCTCCCACTAACCTTCTTGTAGACACAAGACTCATCTTCGTTTCTGATGAAGCCAAACTCTTTGACTACTTCATCAAAACGTCGATTCCAACTCCTAGAAGCTTGCTTCAACCCATAAATGGATCGTTGCAGTTTACAGACTTTGTTGGCTTGCTTTGGATCCTCAAAACCCTCCGGCTGTATCATATACACGTCCTCGAGGAGATTCCCATAAAGGAATGCTGTTTTGACATCCATCTGCCAAATCTCATAGTCGTAGTATGCTGCAATTGCAAGTAGGATTCGGATGGATTTGGTCATTGCGACTGGTGAAAAGGTTTCATCATAGTCAATACCATGAATCTGTCTGAATCCTTTAGCCACCAATCGGCCCTTATAGGTAATCACATTACCATCCATGTCGATCTTCTTCTTGAAGACCCACTTGCACCCTATGGGCCGCGCCCCATCAGGTGGTTCCACCAAAGTCCATACTTTGTTGGTATACATGGATTCCATCTCGGATCTCATGGCCTCAAGCCACTTCTGCGAGTCTGGGCCATTCATGGCCTCCTCATAGGTAGTAGGCTCATCATCTATGAGCATCGTGTCACCGGAATCAGTTACGAGAAGTCCGTACCTCTCGGGTTCCTGGCGCACTCTACTAGATCTACGAAGCTCTTGTGTTACTTGAACAGGTGGATCCACAACTGCTTGTGATTCCTGTTCATGTTCCATAATCGGTTCAGTGATTTGTGGTTCTTGAACTTCTTCAAGTTCTACATTCCTCCCACTTGCTTCTTTAGAGACAAACTCTCTTTCTAGAAACACGCCGGTCCGAGCAACAAACACTTTGTTCTCGGTTGGATTGTAGAAGTAGTATCCCTTAGTTTCCTTAGGGTACCCCACAAATTTACACTTATCCGATTTAGGCCCTAGCTTGTCTGATTGTAAACGTTTTACATAGACATCGCAGCCCCAAATCCTCATGAACGACAGTGTGGGACGCCTCCCACTCCACATCTCATATGGTGTCTTCATGACTGATTTAGATGGAACACGGTTAATGGTAAAAGCTGCACTTAATAGAGCGTAGCCCCAAAACGATAATGGAAGATCGGTTTGACACATCATAGATCGAACCATATCCAATAGGGTTCGATTCCTCCTCTCGGACACGCCATTCCATTGTGGCGTTCCGGGTGGAGTGAGTTGGGACACGATCCCACACTCTCTAAGATAGTCGTCAAACTCTTGGCTTAAGTATTCTCCTCCACGATCCGATCGTAGAGCCTTGATACTTTTGCCAAGTTGCTTCTCTACTTCATTCTTGAATTCCTTGAACACTTCAAAGGATTCGGATTTTGCCCTCATAAGGTACACAAATCCATATCTACTGTAATCATCAGTAAACGTAATGAAGTAGACATAACCACCCCTGGCAGGCGTGGCAAATGGCCCACACACATCGGTATGTATGAGCGCCAATTGCTCACTAGTCCTCTCACCTTTCTTATTGAAAGGGGACTTTGTCATTTTTCCCAATAAACAAGCCTCACATGTCTCATATGATTCAAAATCAAATGAGTCTAGTAATCCATCCTTATGGAGTCTAGATACACGTTTCTCATTTATGTGGCCTAAACGACAATGCCATAAATAAGCAGGATTTAAATCATTTATTTTAATCCGCTTGGTATTAATGTTGTAGACAGGATTACTTAGATCAAGGACATAAAGTCCATTAAATAATTGCGCACTAAAATAGTGAATATTATTAAAATAAAAGGAACAACAATTGTTCTTTATTGAAATAATAAAACCTTCCTTGTCCAAACAAGAAATAGAAATAATGTTTCTGCTCATAGCAGGCACAAAATAGCAATTATTTAATTCTAAAACTAATCCTGAAGGCAGAGATAGCTCGCAAACGCCTATGGCCAACGCAGCAACCTTTGCTCCATTCCCAACGCGCAGATCTACCTCCCCTTTAGCCAATCTCTTACTTCTCTTTAGATCCTGCATATTTCGACAAATATGAGATCCACATCCAGTATCTAATACCCATGATGTAGAGACAGTTAAATTGACATCTACAACGAAAATACCTGGTGGTGGTGGAATCACTATTCCAAGCCTCTTGTCCTCCAGATATTTGGGGCAGTTCCTCTTCCAGTGTCCAGGTTGACTACAGTAGTGACATTCACCCTTAGTCACGACCTTGGCAATTCCACCAACAGGCTTAAGGGCTTGTTCCTTGGACTTAGCAACTGACTTGCCTTTGCCCTTGGAGGAAGAGGCAAACCTTTTACCCTTTCCTTTATGCACCATCATAATGGCCTTGCCCTTACCCTTGTTGATGCTCTGTTCAGCCGTCCTCAACATGTTGAGCAAATCTGGCAGTGGTTTAACGATCTCGTTCATGTTATAGTTCATAATGAACTGTCCATAACTTTCGGGCAACGATTGCAACACGAGATCGGTTGCCAACTCTTGGCCGACCGGGAACCCAAGCCGGGCGAGATTCTCCAAGTACCCGATCATTCGGAGTACATGGGGTCCCACCGGGTTCCCTTCTGCCAGATGACATTTGAACAGTGCCTTTGAGACCTCATACCTCTCTACCCTCGCCTGCTCTTGGAAGAGCTGCTTTAGATGTTCGATCATATCGACAGCATTCATGTTCTCATGTTGCTTCTGAAGCTCAGAGGTCATGGTGCAAAGCATTAGGCAGGCCGCATCATTAGCATCATCAACATGCTTTTGATACGCCTTTAAGGCAGCAGGTGTCTGATTGTCTGGACCTTCTGGAACTTGCTCCTCTATTGCGTACAGCTTCTTTTCTTGCTTGAGAACAATTCTCAAGTTTCTGTACCAATCGAGAAAGTTGGTTCCTGAGAGCTTGTCCTTCTCAAGGACAGATCGTAGGGAATGTTGTGAACTCGATGAGTTGTTTGCCATTTGGAATTCTACAAAAAGGAAAATACGCAAGTTTTAGTATTTGTGAATTTTTGACTATATTTAATAATGGCTAGTTTATTAAATATAGCTCCCACTATTTTTCTACGGATTAATAACCCTCAAGATATTAATGCGGAAAATATCATTATATTTTCTAGTGGGCCAAGATCCATCTTTTTCATCTCCTTATGAGCTTGCTTTGGCAAGTCACCCATAATTCGATTACTTCTTAGGTAGGAACAATTCCAATTGCATCCCATATGCAACTCTTGGTTCAATCGGGCAAATAACTCCTTATTTATCCATCCATATGGATAATCCCAATTGATTGCCTCTAGGTTTCTTAATCAAATTAATAGCCTAGTTGTGTTCAACCTCTTATCTAAACAATTGCACATTGTTACGTGCCATCGCATTCCATCATTATGAACCAAGTCGCCATGCTTTGGCACGCACGAACTTGATAAATAATGATGATAATGAGTGTTTAAATAACGAGAAGGCAAGAACACAATATTTAAAATTTGAGGGATTTTTCTTCAATTTTTAATTATTTTGTTGATCAATATCAACTAATCTATCTATTTGAGTTTGGGCACAACTCCAAATAATAGATCCGGGTTGTCTAATTATCTTATTATCCTAATTGCATGCATCATCCATACACCAACCACACAAATAATAAGACAATAAATAAACAACCACAAAGCAGAAATTAAACGTGATGTGGATATGGCCTTTTCTAGACTAAGATAATTCCAAGCCAATGGAATTATCTATGAACCCTAAACAAACACACATCTCCATGCGTCTTGATCTTTTGGTCCATCCTTCATAGTCTTGTGGAATGCTCCATGCTCCATGCTCCATCTTTTGTGGCTCCTTTGGCTTTGGGCTTCTTTTCTCCAATCTTGGCTAACAATCTACTTTATCTAGCACTAGCTAATATCTATACTAAATAAAATAAATCTCACAAGTTGAGAAAAAAATGGCACGCAGGCCATAAAACCCTAATTAATTATTACAATTAATTGATCGGCTCGCAGGCCGTAAAACCAAACCACAAAATTAAACATCCACATCAAACCACATCCTAAGGCCATATCCAATCACCATGCGATTTGCACATAAACAGTTAAAATCCAATTTTAACGCGCTTGGTCAATTTTAATTGATTTTAGGATTTCTAGGGTTAAAACGGTCCATGGGCCCAACAATCCAATTGCCCGGGCCCAAATAGGTGAACCATAAAGCCCTAGGGCCGGCCCGGCCCAAAACCCGCAAGCTAGGCCCGCGGGTTAGGGCCGCCCGGCCCCTTAGGGCGCCAAGCTTGGGCGGCAAGCAAGGGGGCGGCTCCCTAGGGGGCCGAACCTCCTTGAGGAGGTTGTTTCCAAAACAACCTCCTTGCTTGGAGCCCAAGTTTGGTTGTTTCCTTGTTGTGGGAGAACTCCTTCTTCCCCAAGGATGCCCAAACCCTAGATCTTTGATCCTAAAATTTCTCAAACTCACCAATTCATGCATCCAATGCAATAATTGGGTCTTGTTATGATTAATTCTTTGACAAATTGCATCCAATGCTTGATTTGTCTTGTTTTACGCGATAAACAACAAATTAAGGTGTAAAACAACAAGAATGTAACACATAAACTACGTTTATGCTCTATGATCTGTGGCTCTGATACCACTGTTGGGTTTTTGATTCATGGATCGCGCAACGGAAGCATAAACAAACAAATAACCATGCAAAACCCTCCAAGGATCACAAGTCTAGAGACATAACGATAGTAAAGGTAAGAAATCATAAACACACCTTTGGGTTCTCCTTGATGACTTCAAACGCGAATAGTGTCACGTTCTCTATAGTTGATCCACGCCTAGAGTTGTTCCTAGATCTCCAATCACCTTGGTGCTAGCCCGGATTGAAAGGAGGGTGAAGAAATCACGCAAAACGAGACACCAAAAGGGGTTCGGCACCCTTTGTGGCGTCGGGACAAGGGGGCGGCGGCAATAGGGGGGCGGCGTCCCTCTTTGCTTGCTCTCTCTCTCCTTTGTTCTCTCCCACTCTTGTTATGTTCTCTTTAGAGCATAAGTGTATAGGGAAGGAAGGAGGAGGGTCCTTTATATAGTCCAACAACTCCTTGTTAACTACCTAAAGGACTTATTCTAGTCCTACTAGAATTCAATTTAGTCCCTTCCTTGCAAATTAGTCCCTACTAAGTTTGCAAGGGTTTGCAAAGTGATCCTTCTAATTAATTAATCCAATTAATTAATTCCATAATCTAGTACAACTCTATATAGCGTGTGACCCCATAGGTTCTATCTAGTTGGTAGCAACTCTTTGCTAATATGGAGCGGTTTCTAGCAAAACATCCATTCTAGCCAACTAATAGAATAGTCATCTAGACAACCTTGTACAAGTAATTGTCTCATCCCTTTGCCTCCATATCCGGATTGGACACGAGACATACAAGTCACACTCGTATATCCAATCCCTAGTTCCTCGATCCATGGAATAGCCTTATTCGTGCAAATAACATCAATATCCATATATTGATTTATTTGAGTCTGGCCAGACATTCTATAAGCACTATCCTCGAGTGGCCTTGGATATTTGCTCCCGTTATGTGGGAGGGGCAAATCCTCTCTACGTTCACTACGATCTCTAAGCTTGCTTCTCATTGTATCCAGTACACGCCTTTATAACTACCCAGTTACGGTGTAGCGTTTAACGCTACCAAGATCACAATGATCCACAACTAGAATATCTAGCGACTTCAAGTCTAAGGATGACAATACCATTGTACCCGAGAAGCACTTGTGACTCAACATAACGTGTATGTAGCCTTCTCGGTGATGGGTCAATCCAGTGCAACATTCCGTAATGCACACCTATGTGTTGGATCGTGATATCTCCATATCAATCCAACCCCATACTAGTCTATAGATGATTGTCCCATTTAATCATTATACTTGACTAGGGATATTTAAGATAAACAACACAATTGTAAATCTAAGGACTTCATTATATTAAATATCCAATAAATAATAAATGAATTTCTAGCCAATTACAAATTCATACTAAACTAGATTGCCTCTAGGGCATCTATTCCAACACGTTGTTACCGAGATTTTGTGACCTGATAATATTTAAATTGGCTAGTTTGATTATGGGATACTCCCTTAGGTGCTTCTCTATTTGATTGTCTTTTGGACTGATATTACTCTCATAACAGAGACGAGGATTTGAGGAATTGATGATTTGACTGTTTCAAATAAATTGATGGATTATGGAAAAGAATTTTGTGCATTAATTATGCAATCTTAGATTCCTATGTGTTAGGAAATATCTTTTATGGATGATAATTGTGCTATATGAAGTGATACGTGTGCATTTCGTGATACCAGTCGTTTTTGTCCTTCACCCCGTGCTAGAGTATGCAATGACACAATAAGTGATAGTGTAGGAATATGACTGATAGACCCCTGCGATACTATACTAGGAGGATTCGACAAGGACAAATGGCTCAAGACAACAATAGCAATGTGGAGCAGTTCTTCTCCCAAATGGCCCAAATGAACCAGTTCATGAACAACAACATCGCCAATGAAAAGGAACCTGACTGGGCAAAGAAGATAGCTCAGCGAAACCCGAGTAACTTCTTTGGGCAAGAGGACCCAGTATTGCTCGAGAACTGGATCAGAGACTTCGACAAGATTTTTCAGGCTATGGAATGTCCAGAAGCCCGCAAGATTAATGAGGTGGCTTTCTACCTCAAGGAAAAGGCTGATAATTGGTGGACCGCCAATCGGGCCAGATTCATGGCTCAAGAAGGCTTCGGATGGGAGGCAATGAAGGCTGCTATGAGAGCAAAGTTCTATCCGGAGCACGTCAAGGAAAAGAAGTATGAGGAGTTCATCGCACTGAAGCAGGGCAACGAATCGGTGACTGATTACTATGACAAGTTTGTGGAGCTAGCCCGTTTTGCGGAGGACACAGTTCCTACTGAAGGGCGCATGGTCACTCGCTTCATAGGTGGACTGAAGCTTGAAATTCAGAGGACCATGCTCACGAGGACCTATGATACCTTGACGGAAGCCTATGGGGTAGCAGCAAACATCTGGAGGGTCGATCAGGTGATGGGAAAAAGGAAGGTGGAAGGCCAAGGAAGTGGCAGCAACAATCAAGGATCTGACAAGCGAATCAGGACAGGAAACGGTGAAGGAAACCAAAACTGGAGAAGTGGAGGGAACCGGAACCAGCAGATGACGGGAGATGCCCGTAACTTTAACTGCAACAGGTGTGGCCGCAATCATCGAGGATACACCTGCGAAGGCGCCGCCTTGACTTGTAGGTTTTGTGGCATCAAAGGCCACATAATTGCTGACTGTAGGAGGAGGATGGCAGCCGAAAACGAGCAAGGCCTCAACGGGCAAGGATATCGTCAGAATCAGAATGGGTATGGCTATCGACAAAACAATCAGAATGGAGGAACCCAGTTCCGGGACAACAACAACAAAAACAACAACAACAACAACAACAACAACAACGATTTCAGGAATGGAGGACAGCGCAGGAATGCCGCTAACAATGGTAACAACAGAAACAACCAAGCTGGAAATGATGGAAATGGAGGGAATACAGCTCAGGGCAACAACCAGAGGCCAGCTGGTCAAATCTTCGTGATGAACCAAGCTGAGGCAAATGCGAGAAACAACATGGCAACGGGTAAGCAACTCTAACCATACTTAGTATACGTCTCATATTGGAAACCCTAGTGAGACCTTAGTGATTCGTTCAAGCTTCGAGGACGAAGCTTAATCCAAGGGGGGGAGGATGTAATACCCCGTTCTCATTATAGGGATAATCGTCACCTTTCGTGAGGTATAAATATTAAACGGGGAAGTATTTGTAGTTTTATAAAGTACAAACTAGTTAATAAAGGGGGGTTTTAGTTGTAGTTTGAATGAAGTCTAAAACCTAGTGAGTAAATACATAAAAAGTGAATTAAATATTAATGAAAAAAAAAACAAAAAAAAAAAAACAACCCTACCTCCTGACAATTCCCCCGTTCCCCAACTTCTCCCCTTTCCCCAACTTTTTTTGTTCTTTTTATTATTCTCTCTCCCTCTCTCCCCGTCACCTCCCTCTATATCTCTCCCTTCTCCCTCTCTTCTTCGGCAGCACCCCAGCCCCGAGACCACCTCCACCCTCACCTCCATCTCCACCACTCTCCCTCTCTGCCCAAGCCCATCACCACCACCACCCACATCTCTCTAACCCTCCTCTGTTTTGGCCAAGAGAGACCCAACCACCACCATCATCGCCGAGAACAACCACCGCCATCGGAAACCACAACCACCACCTCAGCCACCCCTCTGCCTCCTCCATCTTCCTTCTCTCTGCCCTCTCTGACCCAAAAACAACAGCGACTAGCAGCAGCAGCAGCTGGCAGAGAAGACCCAGCCACCACCGTGACCTCCGACACCATCACCACCGAAACCACCACCATCTCCAACCCCACTCCGCCCGGCTGCCTCTTTGTCTCTCTCTCTCTCTCTCTCTCTCTCTGTCCTCTGATCATCAGCAGCAGAAGCAGCTGGGGGCAGTGGCCAAGGCCACCACCACCGCCACTGTGCTCGACGGAAAAACCCACCCGAGGCCGCCACCACCACTCTGTTTCTCCTCTGTCTCTCCGTCTCTCGATTCCCCTCTCTCTTCTGACCCGAAGCAAGAAGGGGAAGCAAAATTGAAGGAGGCAGCAGCTGCCTGAGCCGGAGAAGAAAACACGCCGGCGAAACACCATTGTTTCCGGCGAGAGCTTCGGGTGACCAAACCCAGAGCCACCCACCTCCATCTCTCCGTCTCTTCAGCCTCCAGGAGGTCCGAATGAACACCAGAAGGTCCTAGCCGCAGCCAAGAACCACCGGAGCCCCGCCATCGAGCTCCATCACCGGCGACCTCGACGGGTGACTCGACCCGACCCATTTCTCGGCCGTTTCTCGAAATTTTTGGCGTGGGTATGCTCTAAACCTTCCCATAAGTCGTTATTTGTAATCGAAATCATGTTTTAGGACTTGAATCCACGTTTTGATTGAAGAGATTGGGTGTGTTCATGTATGGGGTTAAAGTGTCTTTTCGAAAACTTGGAGGGTATATAGTGTAAGAACTGAAACTGTCTAGAACATGTGGTGGTGATTTTGGGGGAGCCCCTTGCCTTTTCCATAAACTGCATTTTTTTCTTTTAATGTATATTACTATTTGTTGTCAAATAATTAAGTATTATAAATAAACACGTTTATAAAGAAAATAAAGAGTTAAATCTCTATAAGTTAGAAATTTGTTATTACTAAGTAATATAGCTTGTTTTGTTGGAAAGTAGATAAAGAAGTTAACAAAATTACACTTTTGTTTATATGTACATATGTGTTTATAATGAAAGTAATAAGTGAAATTTTTATAAATAAGAAATTAGTTATTATAAGAGTTATAACTCTTTCTCTCGGAAAATAAGTTAACAAAAAAAAGGAGAATTTTTTTTGTATATATGATTATGTAATTGCTAAAGATAATGTTTTCACCTTAATTTTTATTTAAACAAATAGAGAGTTTCAAATAGTTATAATCTATTTTCCAATAAATGAACTTGCTAAAATTTAATATTATTAGATGTAAATTGAAGTATTTTGGGAACAATTTCATTAACCAAAAGAAATGTATATGTATTTTTAAATCATTGTTTTATGAATGTCATGAATTTCTTATAAATAGTAGAACTCAATACTAAATAATAAATAGTTGGCGGATAGTACTTTAGCAATATTTTTAAAGTGTTAATCTTGATTTTCTTAAATAAATTATAAGTAAAATATTAATATTTTATGAGTTAACCGATATTTAATTAAATAAGTATGATGTCCTAACATTTTCACTTTGGGGATCGTGAGGGTTAGATTTGACTTTTCGTCCTAGTCGAGCACTCAAATAGGACTTGTGCATTTACTCTTTTAAAATTACCGGCCTCATGACTAGATGATTGACTAATTGTAGGCGACGGATTTGTGGACATTGGCTTTGTCGACCATCCTACGTACTAGCTGCTGAGTCAGCATCAGGTGAGTTTTACATGCTTAGCCTTGCGTGCCAGCTTCTTTCGTGTCGACTACTTGCCTACATGGAAAATAGTTGTCGTATTTCATTCCCCTACTCTATAAATGTGTTTACTTGTTTTAAATCTCCGAAATATTATATGATTTTGAAATACTTGTCACACTTGGTCGAAATTCAATGATAACGTAATATTGTACGAACATGTGATGTTATCGTGTGATGATTCCCTGGGCTTAGTCCCTAAAGAGATATTCGGGTTCGATCCCCGGAAAGTAAAATGATTCGCAAGTGCCGGAACCAGTTATGTTGATTTTATTTGGGTGATGATTCCCTGGGACCCGGTCCCTAAAGATATGGCACTACGTGCACCCCGACTCCTTCGCCGTAGGCTGGAGTACTGCTTCTAGATACCACTCCTTTGATTGACGCTCTTAGGAGGGTGTTGCAACACTTAAGGTCTAGAATGTCTGATTGTGGTCACTGGTCTACCCGGGTACTGTGCAATAATGGATAGTTCGATTACTGTGTTTGGAAAAAGTTATTCGTAAGCCATGCGTGGATGACTATGTGATTTGTGAGAGATGAGAATGGATGCTTATGACGTATCATGGTAAACAGAATTTGTTCCACGGGGAAACTATCATTATTTGACAATGTTGTTACTTGTTTTGAGTTTACGATGTTATACTCACTCTCCGTTACTCCTGAACTGTTTTTAAATATGTGACCCTGCAGCCTTTCTTAACCTTCCTGTTTTTACATGCTAAGGTGTATCTCACTCGGCATTTCTTGCTGACTTTCGAAAAACTGCGGTCTTTGTTTCATTCCCCCGCAGGTCTAGGAGCTGGGAGCTGGGAATAAGGGAATCGCGAACTTATCTAGTATTTGGTAGCACTTTTATTATGTCGAACTCTTAGTTTAATTTCACCTTGTATAATAGTACGCATCATGTTGAAGACAATTATCAGTATGAAATATATAAGTATGGGATGTATTGTTCTTGATTTCCGCCGCTTCATTTTGAGTAGCACCCTCCTGGGCTCTCCGGTCCGGAACGGAAAGCTCGTGAATCGAGGGGTGTTACATCTGTTCTTGAGAAGGACAAACTGTCTGGAACAAATTTCCTTGACTGGTACAGAAACTTAAGGATTGTCCTTAAGCAAGAAAAGAAGTTGTACGTCTTGGACACTCCAATTCCAGCACCACCCCAGGATGAGTCTGTTCTAGCAGATGTAAGGGCACGTCAGAAATATATTGATGATTCTAATGACGTGACTTGTCTCATGCTCTGCACCATGACTGATGAGCTTCAGAAGCAGCACGAGAACATGGAGGACTATTATATGATCATACACTTGAATAACTGTTTCAGGAACAGGCCAAGCATGAGCGATATGAGGTGTCCAAAGCAATGTTCAAGAGTAGTCTTGCAGAAGGGAATCCAGTAGGGCCTCATGTACTCCAAATGATCGGGTACATTGAGAACCTCGAGAGACTGGGGTACCCACTTCGCCAATATTTGGCCACTGATCTTGTCTTTCAATCGTTTTCTGACAGTTATAATTAGTTCATCATGAACTATAACATGAACGAGATCATTAAGACTCTGCCAGACTTGTTGAACATGCTGAAGACATCTGAACAGAGCATCAAAAAAGGCAAGGGTAAAGCCATAATGATGGTGCATAAAAGGAAGGACAAATGAGTTGCCTCTACTTCCAAAGGAAAGCTCAAGAAAGTTGAAAAATCCAAGGAAACCCTAAAGCCTAGTGGAGGCGTGGCTAAAGGTGAATTTCACTATTGTAGCCAGCCGGGTCACTGGAGGAGGAATTGCCATAAATATCAGGCGGATAAGAAGCTTGGAATAGTGATTCCACCACCACCAGGTATTTATGTTATAGACTTCAACCTTTCTATTTCTTCATCTTGGGTATTGGATACTGGATGTGGTTCTCACATTTGTCGAAATTGCAGGATTTGAAAAGAAGAAGATTGGCTAAAGGGGAGATAGATCTGCGCGTTCGGAATGGAGCAAGAGTTGCTGCATTATCTGTACGCGTTTATGAGCTATCTTTTCCTTCTGAACTTATTTTATAATTATACAATTTCTTTTATGTGCCTGCTATGAGCAGAAACATTATTTCCATTTCTTGTTTGAACGAGAAGGGTTTTCTATTTCAATAAAGGACAAGTGTTTCTCCATTTATTTTATGTACTATTGTAGTGCGCATTTGTCTAATGGATTGCATATCCTTGATCTAAATAATCCAATCTATAACATAAATAATAAGAGGATTAAAACTAACGATTTAAATCCTACATATCTATGGCACTGTCGTTTAGTCCATATAAATAAGAAACGCATATCTAGACTCCATAAGGATGGACTTCTAGACTCATTTGATTTGGAATCATATGAGACATGCGAATCTTGTTTATTAGGAAAAATGACAAAGTCCCCTTTCAATAAGAAAGATGAGAGGACTAGTGAGTTACTGGCTCTCATACATACTGATGTATGTGGGCCGTTCCCCACGCATGCCAGGGTGGTTATACCTACTTCATTACGTTTACTGATGATTTCAGGAGATATGGATTTGTATACCTTATGAAGGCCAAATCCGAATCCTTTGAATTGTTCAAAGAACTCAAGAATGAAGTAGAGAAGCAACTTGGTAAGAGTATTAAAGCTCTACGATCGGATCGTGGAGGAGAATACTTATGCCAAGAGTTTGATGAGTATCTTAGAGAGTGTGGGATAGTATCCTATCTCACTCCACCCGGAACGCCACAATGGAATGGCATGTCTGAGAGGAGGAATCGCACACTATTATATATGGTACGATCTATGATGCCACAAACTGATCTTTTGATATCATTTTGGGGACATGCTCTAATGACGACAACTTTTACTATTAATCGTGTTCCATCCAAATCGATCATGAAGACACCATATGGACTGGGAAGCGTCCCATAGTGTCGTTCATGAAGATTTTGGGCTGCGATGTCCATGTAAAGCGTTTACAAACAGACAAGCTCGAGCCCAAAGCGGATAAGTGTAAATTTATGGGATATCCTAAGGACGAAAGGATATTATTTCTACAATCCAGCCGAGAACAAAGTGTTTGTGGCTCGGACCGGCATGTTTCTAGAAAGAGAGTTTGTCTCTAAAGAAGCAAGTGGGAGGACTTTAGAACTTGAAGAATTTCAAGAACCACAAATCACTGAACCGATGATGGAACATGAGCAGGAACCGCAAGTTGTTGTGGAAGAACCTGTTCAGGTAACACAGGAACTCCGTAGATCAGGAAGAGTGCGTCATGATCCAGTTAGGTACGGACTTCTCGTGACTGAGACCGATGATGTACGATTCATAGATGATGAGCCTGAAACCTACGGGGAGGCCATGAAAGGCCCAGACTCAAAGAAGTGGCTAGAAGTCATGAGATCCAAAATGGATTCCATGTACACCAACAAAGTATGGACTTTGGTGGAATCCCCTGAAGGGGCTCGGCCCATAGGGTGCAAATGGGTCTTCGAGAAGAAGACCGACATGGATGGCAAGGTACTTGCCTATAAGGGGCGATTGGTGGCTAGAGGGTAAAGAAAGATTCATGGTATTGGCTATGATGAGAGCTTTTCACCAGTCGCCATGACTAAATCCATTCGAATCCTAATTGCTATTGCAGCATACTACGACTATGAGATTTGGAAAATGGATGTCAAAACAGCGTTCCTTTATGGGAACCTCCTCGAGGATGTGTATATGACACAACCGGAGGGTTTTGAGGATCCACAGAATGCCTATAAAGTTTGTAAGCTGCAAAGATCCATTTATGGATTAAAGCAAGCTTCTAGAAGTTGTAATCGACGTTTTGATGATGCAGTCAAAGAGTTTGGCTTCATCAAGAACGAAGATGAGCCATGTGTCTACAAGAAGGTTAGTGGGAGCTCTGTAGTATTTATGGTCTTGTATGTGGATGACATACTAATCATTGGAAACGATATTCCTACTTTGCAATCTGTTAAAGATTGGATAGGAAAGTGTTTCGCAATGAAGGACTTAGGAGATGCAGCTTATATACTTGGTATAAAGATCTATAGGGATAGATCTAGAAAGCTGCTCGGCCTAAGTCAAAGTACATATTTAGATAAGGTGCTGAAGAGGAACATGCAAGATTCCAAGAAGGGATACTTGCCCATGTCACATGGAGTCACTCTTTCAAAGAATGACTGTCCTTTCAATGAGATTGAGAAGGACCGCATGAGTAGGATACCCTATGCTTCGACCATAGGATCCATCATGTACGCCATATTGTGTACTAGACCAGACGTATCATACGCGTTGAGTATGGTGAGCAGATATCAGTCCAATTTGGGTGAGAGTCATTGGATTGTTGTCAAGAACATCCTAAAGTACTTGAGAAGAACTAAGGATGCGTTCTTGATATTTGGAGGTAAGGAAGAGCTAAGTGTAATTGGTTACACTGATGCGAGCTTCCAAACCTGACGAAGATGACTACAGATCGCAGTCTGGATACGTGTTTTTCCTGAATGGAGGAGCTGTAAGCTGGAAGAGTTCCAAGCAAGGGACAGTTGTTGATTCTACAGCAGAAGATGAGTACATTGCTGCTGCGGAAGCAGCAAAAGAGGCAGTTTGGATAAAGAAGTTTATCACTGAGCTCGGTGTGGTCCCTAGCATCGTGGATCCCATATATTTGTACTGTGGCAACTCTGGGGCGATCGCACAAGCTAAGGAGCCAAGATCACACCAGAAATCAAAGCATGTACTTAGGAGATTCAATCTTATTCGTGATATGATCGATCGAGGAAATGTGGAGATGTGCAAAATTCCAACGGATGACAATCTTTCAGATCCGCTCACAAAACCACTTGCGCAGCGAAAGCATGAAGGGCACGCTAGATCTATAGGCATACGAGATGCACCAGATTGGGAGATGCACCATATTGACTCTAGTGCAAGTGGGAGACTGTTGGAATAGGTGCCCTAGAGGTAATCTATATTTAGTATGAACAATGTTTTTGGCTAGAATATTAATTTATTATTTATTGTGATATTTAATATAATGAAGTCCTTAGATACAATGTGTTGTTTATCTTAAAAATCCCTAGTCCATTATATTGGTTAACACGATGATCAAATGTAGACTAGTGTGTGTGTAGATTGATATGGAGATATCAAGTCTAACACATGGGTATGCATTAGGAGTAATGGCATACTGGATTGACCCACGACGAGAAGGATACACTAAATTATGTTAAAGTCACAATCGCTTCTCGTAGTGCTAATATAAGTGCAATCCTTAGACTTGAAGTCACTAGATACTCTAGTTTTGGAATTTCATGCTTAGATGTTATCCAACGTTGCGTCTTAACCGGGCAACTATAAAGATAGCTATCGGGCATGATAGGAAGCAAGCTTAGATATCGTAGTGATGTAGAGATGATTTGTCCCTCCCACATAATGGGAGCAAATATCCATGGCCACTCGAGGAATGTTGCTTATTAAATTTCTGGCCAGACTCAGGTAAATCAATATTGAGATATTGATGTTATCTGCTTGCATAAGCATATTCCCAAGATCGAGGAACTATGGATTGGATATACGAGTGTGACTATTTATGTCTCGTGTCTGAAGCGTGTTAACGACGCGTTGCTGCGCAAGTATACGGTCAAGTAATATCATGGAGTATTTTGGACTCCGAGTTATCAAACCCAAGGGAAGGTATCTACTATGTATCTAGTTTAGTAATTAAATTCAATTCACACAAGTAATCGGTAAAAAAGGTTTGTAGTTTGAAGTGTTGTCACCCTCAAACAAGTGACTAGCAATGGTAGTGAAATAACGCAAATAAAATGATTTGATGTAAATCAGATGAGAGAAATCTAGGCAATCTATAGATCACCTAGGTTAGTTTTGGCGATTCCGGATTTCATGTTCTAACGCGACAATTCATAGTTAGTTAAGCTGGGTAATGGCGTTGACAATTACCTATCGGTCTCATGTCGTTCTACACAACGGTAGTGATTTGTCCCTCTCAGGCCAAGTATACTATCTATGTGTTCTAGTAGGTTAACGATATTGTAAGGGATAATGTCCTCTCAGACCACTATTCACAAACAATTCACTACATCCTACTGAATTTACCCTCATCTAGTCATTCCTATTCAACTCACTTCTCAGTCTAATTGATTAAGAATGTCCTTGTTTATTCATCCCAACTAGGGTAGAGTTGCTTTCACACACTCACTAGTTACGTAGTAATTTCGGGTCATGACTCCTACGTTACTAAGGATTAAGCACAATAAACAAATAATTAATTATTACAATTATCTTTAAGCCTAGTTCATGATTACATGGAGAAATAAATAATCAACATCACACATCCTAGTTCTAGCTTGTCAATGGAAGAACTAAACATGAAATAGAACATAACAATCTCCATAGAATCATAAACCTAGCGTGAAAGTTCATCCAAATCCGGAAAACATCCTCAAAACATAAACCCTAAGCTCTCCACATATGCCTAGGTATGAATTTAGCTACTCATAGCAAAAGATAACATGGTGTTCAAATAATTCATACAAGAAACTAGAGAGAAAATAGATGAAACGCTAGAAATCGTAATTTTCTTGCTATCCGGGCTCTTCTCCTTGCTTGATGATGTTCCCCAATGAAGTCTCCTTGCTCTCCTCCTTCTTCTTGACTCTCTCTATGCGCGAATGATCTGTTTTTCCGTCCCTAGGTCGTTCTTTAGTCAAAACCCGTCACAAGTCTTCAGTAATTGCACAACAGCCCCTGAAATCTGCTCCTGACTTTGCCGGGTCATATCTTCTTCGTCTGAACTCGGATTTAGCTCCGTAACCTATCGTTGGAAAGCTCTTTGAGTCTAATTTCATTTGGAACAGGTCTCACCCCCCCCCCCCCCCCCCTCAAATTAATTTTAGAACTCCAGCTATGATCAAATTAGTGCAATGTGGTCATCCAAGCTCCTCCAATTTGGCTTCTCTTGACTCCTCTTGAGCTCCCGTTGTTTCCAAAGTTTGTTCCATGCTTCCTATCAATCGATTAGCATCCATTCCTTCAGATACAACATGAACAAACATACCAAGCAATTATATTTGACAAATAACAATGAAATATGCATAGAAAATGGTCGGACTAACAATATAGCACATGGTGAGCATTAAGTGATAAAACGACTTATAATCTCTAACATGGGGCTAAAATCACTCTCCAAATACCTATTAACATGTGGTAAATTCTAAATAATTATATCTCCTAAAAGGCGCTATCAGTGTCCAATCCGGATATGGAGACAAAGGGATAGTGCAATATGATATTGGGCACAAAGCATTTGTCGGGATCACTGACTTATTTCTATTAGTCGGGTTGCATGGCTGTGCTGCTAGACACCGCTCCATGTTAGTAATAATTTACTACCAACTAAGTAGAAACCTATGGGGTCACACGTCTAATAGAGTTGAACTAGATTTGGGATTAATTAATATGATTAATTAATTAGAAGGATCCCTTGGAAACACCTTGCAAACTTAGTAGGACTAATTTGAAAGGAAAGGACTAATCCAAGTTCATGTAGAACTAGGAAGGGCCTTTATGTGGTTAACAAGGATTTGTTGGACTATATAAAGGATGATCTAGCTTCCTTCCCACAACTAATGCTCATAACATAAGTGAGTGGGAGAGAAAGTAAAAGAGAGAGCAAGAGACAATCTAGGAGGCCGAACCCCCTAGCCGTCCTCTACCCGTTGGCCACCAAGAGAGAGGCCGAACCTCTCTTTGGTTCTTCGTTGCTTGATTCGTTCTTCCCTCTTCCTCCGGTCCAAGCTAGCACTAGGAGAAGGAAGAATCTAGATCTCACCTCTAGACGTGGATCAACCCTAGAGACGAGGACATTATTCTTCGTGTGATCTCCCGAACCAAAATGCACACATCTTCTATGTCCTTCATGATGTTATGAATGTCTCTTCCTGTGATCCTTGGTGGGCTTTGAGTAGGAATTAATTTTTTGTTATTCCGCTGCGTAACCTACTTCAAAACCCAATTATATGGAGGCCTTAAAGCACACACCCAGTCAACAATGGGGTGGAATTCTTGCGAAGATCAACAACTTCAATGAAACAGCCACAAAGACTCCTAGACATCGTATGAAGACTGAGTGGGATAAAAGAAAAGGGGATGTAATGAATTTCATTCCCATACAAATTCCTACGAAAACAACACTAATAGAAGAAGATTCCCCTATGAAAAAGGATTTGTTTAATCGAGGGAATAAAGAAGGCAGTGGACTGAAGGACACCAATATGTCCTGGACACTCACTCATGTTTTGGCGGCGGTTGCAGTGTAGCGCCGCCCTTCACAATGAGTCTCATGAGTTGGAACGTGCGAGGGTTGGTAAACCTTAGCACGCTTCTATCGCTTTCGCGACCTAGTGAAGCAAAAATCCTCGGACTTGGTTTTTCTGCTGGAAACCAAGTTCTCTTGTGAGCTATGCAGCAGAGATTGGGTTGTCTGGGTTCCTACAAAGGTATCGCAGTTGATTCCAGAGGTAGAAGCGGAGGATTGACCTTATTGTGGAAGAGTAATATGAGTGTTCAGGTACTCATTCACTCTTTTTACTACATTGATGCTATAGTTAAAAGAGATGACGATGTGCAGATTTGGAAATTTCTAGCGTTCTGATTCTTGGGAGTTGTTAAGGAGATTAAAGCCCCTACCGGAAATCCCATGGAGCGTCGGGGGTGGATTTAATGCCATCCCCTCATACGCCGAAAAGGATGGAGGAGTGGGGACTAGTTTCAGTCAACTCAATCAGTTCAAAGAAGCGCTTGGTGATGTGGGTTTGTTTGATTTGAGGTTCCATGGCAGCCCATTCACATGGAATAATAACCAGAGTGATGATGACAATATTCGCAAGAGGCTAGATCGGGTTGTAGTTAATGTTCAGTGGATGCATATCATTCTTGGCGCCAAGATAATGCATCTTTGGTGGCCCAATTCAGATCATCTTTCGATCTTCCTCGAATGGAGACAAGAAGTGAGTAGATGGAGGAAGAAAGGAAGATTCCAGTACGAGAAGATGTGGGAACTAATAGAGGGGTTCAAACCCTTTGTTACCGAAGCCTGGGCCAGCTCTGAGGGATCAATAATGCACAAGCTGAAGGAGGTGAGTAAAAATTAATCCTAATTAATATGTAGCTCAATCATACGACAAATGCAACAATGGTCTATATGCAATGCGAATGCGTGCCCACAACTAATTATCCCCAACAAACGCTAACATAATTTGTAAGAAATCATTTATTAATGCCAAGTCTATTATTAATTATAACCATAGTTATTTTAGAGAATACATTTTTTTTACTAAGACAAATAAAAAGAGCTTTGAGCAAAAATTTATTTTGACGACTATTTTGGAAGAGAAATTTCTAATAACTTATCATTAATCATAAGAAAATCCTGATTTTGAATAAGGAATAATAATATATAATATTTATTATAAAGATCACATTTTAATGGAGAGAATGTCTTATTATCACTCTATACAAAATAAGTCTTCCTTAAATAAAAAAAAGGGTTAAAAAGACACACTTATTATAAAATATTCGATTCTTATCAAATATTTAGACTCTGTTTATTTTTATTCCAAAGAATAATTAACTCATAAATATTACTAAAATAACGCTCGTCTCGTTTATATGGACATAATACTATTAACTAGTTTGAGTTTTTCTCAGGAAAGCCTACTAATATCTATTGTAGCCTACTTAAAATCATAAAACCCTTTTAATTAAATGTTAGAGTAAAAAAACTCTTTTCCGAACTAATCAACATGGCTATTATGAAAGTAAACAAGATTCACAATTTACAATTAGCTTATTAAGAAAACATACTAAATTTCAAATCAAATAAAACAACTTTAATAACAAGTTATAAATCAATTAATTTATTATTCTATTATTATTTTCATAAAATAAGCTACTAAATTTATTCATGAACTGCTATTAATCAAATTAATAGAAAAGCTAAACTACAACTAGTAACCCTAAAATCAAACAATATGGATTTATGCTTTGCATGGAAATTACCCTCCAAGTTCATGTATCAACAATTATTCCCCACTTAATAATGCAAATTCTAACTAGGACTAGGAGCATCCCCAAACATTTCAGAAACTCCACCCGTTAACCCCCACATTTTTTGTATATCCATGACACTGAATGCACACATACCCTTGCAACATTACACTTGCCTTCCCCATAGATTCAAAAAATGCAGAAATACCCCTAACAAAATTAAAACCATACACCTATACCATCTTCTTCACACCCATTTCGACCCAAAATGCGTTCTAGGTACCAAGACCCTATTTGATGATTAAAAACATACTAAGATAGGATTTGGAGCATATCCACTCCAAGAACGGAGAGAAACGGTGAGGGATAAGAGCTCCGCAGTGGTGGTTGATGTGGTTGTTTCGCCTACTCCTCGTTGCGTTTGAGTAGCTACCTGTGATCCTCCGGTGCTCAGAAAAGCAGAGGAACACAAGTTAGGTGATGGGTGTCAACGGATTGGCCTGCTTCAAAATTTCGCCGACAACAATGGAGGTGCGCCGGCGGTGGAGTGGATGTGGCCAAAAAAATTCCTACAGAGCGAGAGGGAGGACGAGAGGGAGATATGAGCAATAGGGTAGAGGGGACGAGCTGGGCAGTGATTATTTTGGTGGTGGTGTTCGTCGTCATTGATGGTAGATTTTCAGCGACTGGGTTCCGCAGGGAGAACCCAAGAGAGAGAGAAATGGAGATGGAGTGGCGGTGTTGAGGTGTGTTTGACAGAAGAACAAGAACAAGAAGGAGAAGAGGGTGGTGGAGGTGGTGGTGTGGTGTTGGAGAGAAAGAAGGAGTGTTGGTGACTTTGTTGGGTAGAGAATGGGAAGAATTTATAGAAGAAGAAAACGTTGAAGAAGGAGAAGATAAAAAAATTATGGTATGTCCAAATTTGTTGGGGTTTGTAAGAACATCTCCAATCATGAGGGGGGGAGGGGGGGCAAAACCGTATAAAAATACGGTTCATGTCCAACCATGAGGAGGGAGGGGGAGGGGGAGATTGAAGGTGGGGGATGATTTTAGGCATGGGTGGGGGATGGTTAGGGTGCATTTCCCCCCAGCATCCCCCTCCCCCTCCCCCTCCATGGTAGCTAATTAATCCAATTTCGAGATATGTTAATTACATTTAATTCTATTTCATTATTATAATACATGTTTCTAATTATGATTAATATATTTTAATTATTATTTTTATTTTAGGAAAATCTCGATAATTAAACAAAATATTTACGAAAAATTATTGTTAATTTATTTTGTTGTTGTTTGTTGTCAACTTGATATATATTGTTTTTGTGATAATTATCAATTATAATTATTAAATATTTTGGGAACATAGTTAAAAAGATCCAAATTTAGTGATAATTATATTTAATATTATTATTATTATCTTTTATCATTTTTGTGAATATATATTCATATTAATATTATTTCAGGTTAATTTTTTTATCACTATTAACATTTTTTATTTATTTTTAAATTTTAAATATATTTAAAAAATAAAATTAAGTAGATAGGGGAAGAGGGAGGTGGGGGGAGGGGGAAATGAGACATGGTAGGAGATGCTCTAAGGCCTCGTTTGGGTAAGGTACAAGGAGGGGGGATAAGGATAAAATTGTACCTCCTGCTCCTTATCCTGTGTTTGGGTGCAGGATAAGGAGCAGGTACAAAACAACTTTTCTTATCCCTTCGGTACAATTCTAAATTTTTTTTGCCTACAACCTTGTACCACCTAGGGGGTGGTATAAGGTAGGATAAGGGGTGAGGGTATAAGAAGGGTATTCTGAAATGACAAAATTTCCCCCATATATATATATATACATATTATATATATATATACATATTATATATATATATATATACATATATGTATATTTATGTATATATATTTATGTATATATTCATGTATATACATATATTTATATGTATAATATACATGTATATGTATATTTATGTATATACGTATATGTATAATATATATATATATGTATATGTATGCGTATTTATATATTTATTTATGTAAAATACATATATGTATGTATTTATGTGTGTATTTGTGTGTGTGTCTATATGTGTGTGTGTGTGTGTGTGTGTGTGTGTGTGTGTGTGTGTATACTCACACATATACATATATACACACACACGTATATATGTAAATATGTAAATAAAATTACGGCAATTAGGATTTCAAGCCGCATCAACACCTATGATGTGAAGCAAGGAATAATAGACTTACATCACGATATCTTGAGCTAAGATTTATAAATATCTCTACTCTTTTTTGAAATGATAAATATCTCTACTCTAATATTGTCACAATTAACATGTCAAAATGTGTATAATATTATTGTTGTTTACATTCTACAGTAGAAGACAAAAATAATTTTAAAAAGCCGATTTTAAAAAAGCAGGACAATGTGGTCATTTACACACATATCCTGCAGCTTATACTATCTCATATCCTGCCCTAACCAATCACTCACCACCAGTACAATTTTATCCTACCTTATACCAGTACAATCATATCCTACCTCTTATACCAGTACAACTCTTATTCCCATCATTTTTGTACCTCACCCAAACGAGGCCTAAAAGATTGGTGTAACTGCAGAAGGTTGGGTAATGTGGTGGGTAATGTGTAGGTATTTATGGTATATAATACGTATAGGTATAAGTGCATATATATACTGTACAATATTTGTTATGGTATAAGTATACGTATGTTTGTACATATAAAAGTTAAAGTAGTGTATGAGTATTTATACTGTATACGCACTTAAACTTTTAAGAACAACAAGTACAACCCTCTAGTTTCATAATTCAAGAATTTACTCTCAAAATCTTTAGTGAAAATGCTCAAATTTTCCCCTATATCAAATTGGGTAAATAAAATAAGAAGATTATAAAATATTATATTTAAATTTAAAGGAAATTATTAGAAATAATTTGGGAAAGTATATATTTTGAAGCTCCATTTATTTGATATTTAGAAAATTATAACTTGACACTAAAAAAAATTGAACGGGTTAAAAAGAGTTTACGAAAAGTCAGGAGAAATTACACACCATGTCACTAAAAAATTAAACTTGAGTAATTTCTAAAGCTCTGCCCTCTCTCCTCCACGTCAGCGTGTATTATCAAAGCTTTGTGTACAACCTTTTGTCGGTTATCTCCTTCCCAAGGAGATAACTTCCTTGTTCTTATTCCAATTCAAATTCTATAAGCAGTTTCAAGTCAGTTACGTTAGTTATTAGCAGTTATCTGCTATAATTTTGCGCTTCAGGCGCTCTTTCTGTTAGCCATCTGGGCTTTTGCTTTGAGCAATTCACAAAAATCTATTCAATTTCTAGAAAATCTGATTACACACTTTGAATATGCCTCCAAAACAAGCAAAAAATCCCACTATTTCTGCAGATATTGCAAAAATGATGTCCTCGCTGAACCTGACGGCAAAAGAGAAACAAGGTGTAGTTATCCCAGCGGAGGTATTGATTGACGGTCAAGCTGAATGTAGGAAAGTATCTTTGGTAAGGTTATTACATCCAAAAATGTCAATTTCGGTAACCTCGTGAATGTTATGTCAAAAGTTTGGGATGACCCTAAGGGTTTCAAGGTCATTCCCTTGGGAAATCAGATTTATCATTTTGTGTTTGGAAATGAAGAGAAGGTGAAAACAATATTGGAGACACAACCCTGGTTCTACAGGGGGTCTATGATAGCTATGGAGCAGTGGTTGTTGGAATAGATGCCCTAGAGGCAATCTAGTTTAGTATGAATTTATTTGTGGCTAGAAATTCATTTATTATTTATTGGATATTTAATATAATGAAGTCCTTCGATTTAAATTTTGTTGTTTATCTTAAATATCCCTAGTCCAGTATAATGATTAATCGGACAATCATCTATAGACTAGTATGGGGTTGGATTGATATGGAGATATCACGATCCAACACATAGGTGTGCATTAAGGGTAATGACGCGCTGGATTGACCCATATCCGAGAAGGCTACATACACGTTATTTTGAGTCACAAGCGCTTCTCGCGGTGAAATGGTATTGTCATCCTTAGACTTGAAGTCGCTAGATATTCTAGTTGTGGATTATTGTGATTTTGGTAGCGTCAAACGCTACACCGTAACTGAGTAGTTATAAAGGCGTGTACTGGATACAATAAGAAGCAAGCTTAGAGATTGTAGTGGACGTAGATAGAATTTGTCCCTCCCACATAACGGGAGCAAATATCCTAGGCCACTCGAGGGATAGTGCTTATAGAATGTCTGGCCAGACTCAAATAAATCAATATGGGATATTGATGTTATTTGCATGAATAAGGCTATTCCCATGGATCAAGAAACTATGGATTGGATATACGAGTGTGACTTGTATGTCTCGTGTCCAATCCGGATATAGAGACAAAGGGATGAGACAATTACTTGTACAAAGGTTGTCAAGATGACTATTCTATTAGTTGGCTAGAATGGATGTTTTGCTAGAAACCGCTCCATATTAGCAAATAGTTGCTACCAACTAGATAGAACCTATGGGGTCACACGCTATATAGAGTTGAACTAGATTTGGGAATTAATTAATTGGATTAATTAATTAGAAGGATCACTTTGCAAAATCTTGCAAACTTAGTAGGGACTAATTTGCAAGGAAGGGACTAAATTGAATTCTAGTAGGACTAGAATAAGTCCTTTAGGTAGTTGACAAGGAGTTGTTGGACTATATAAAGGACCTTACTTCCTTCCTTCCCACAACTTATGCTCATTATTGATCATAACTAGAGTGGGAGAGAACAAAAGGAGAGAAAAGAGCAAGCAAGCAAGGAGCTCGCCGCCCCTAGCCCGCCGCCCGTCCCCGTCGGCCACAAGGAGGCCGAACACCTCCTTGTTCGTCTCTTTTAGCGTGATTCTTCTTCCTCTTCCTCTTTACGGGCTAGCACCAAGGAGTGGGAGATCTAGGAATCAACTCTAGGCGTGGATCAACTATAGAGAACGTGACACAATTCGCGTTTGAAGTCATCAAAGGAGAACCCTAAGGTGTGTTATTGATTTCTTCCTTTACCATCGTTATGTCTCTTGACTTGTGATCCTTGGAGGGCTTTGCATGGTTAATTATTGTTTCCGTTACGCATCCATGAATCAAAACCCTACGGTGGAATCAGAGCCACAGGTCGCAGAGCATAGACGTGGTTTATGTGTTACGTTTTAGTTGTTTTACACCTTAAATTGATTGTTTATCGCGTAAAACAAGACAAATCAAGCATGGGATGTAATTTGTCAATAATCTATCATAACAAGATCTAATTTTTGCATTAGATGCATGAATTGGTGAGTGTGAGAAATTTTAGGATCTTAGATCTAGGGTTTGGGCATCCTTGGGGAAGAAGGATTTCTTCCAAAACAAGTAAACATCCAAACTTGGGCACCAAGAAAGGGAGTTGTTTTGGAAACAACTCCCTATAGGAGGTTCGGCCCCCTAGGGGACCGCCCCTCTTGCTTGCCGCCCAAGTCTTGGCCGCCCCAGGGGCCGGGCCGGCCCTAGGGCCTTGCGGTTCACCTCTTTGGGCCCGGGCAATTGGATTGTTGGGCCCATGGACTGTTTTAACCCTAGAATTGCTAAAAACAATTAAAATTGACCAAGCGCGTTAAAATTGGATTTTAACTGTTTATGTGCAATTCGCATGGTGATTGGATATGGCCTTAGGATGTGGTTTGATGTGGATGTTTGATTTTTGTGGTTTGGTTTTACGGCCTGCGAGCTGATCAATTAATTGTAATAATTAATTAGGGTTTTATGGCCTGCGTGCCATTTTTTCTCAACTTGTGAGATTTCTTTTATTTTAGAAGTTAGCTAGCGCTAGATAAAGTAGATTGTTAGCCAAGATTGAAGAAAAGAAGCCCAAAGCCAAAAAAGAGCCACAAAAGATGGAGCATGGAGCATTCCACATGACTATGAAGGATGGACCAAAAGATCATGACGTATGGAGATGTGTTTGCTTTTAGGGTTCATAAATAATTCCATTGGCTTTGAATTATCTTAGTCTAGAAAAGGCCATATCCACATCACGTTTATTTTTTTTGTGGTTGTTTACTTTATTGTCTTATTATTTTGTGGTTGGTGTATGGATGATGCATGCAATTAGGATAATAAGATAATTAGACAACCCGGATCTATTATTTGGAGTTGTGCCCAAACTCAAATAGATAGATTAGTTGATTTTGATCAACAAAACAATTAAAATTGAATTTAAAATCCCTCAAAATTCAAATATTCTGTTAATGCCTTCTCGTTATTTAAACACTCATGATCATCATTATTTATCAAGTTCGTGCGTGCCAAAGCATGACGACTTGGTTCATAATGATGGAATGCGATGGCACAAGCTAGTAATGTGCAATTGTTTAAATAAGAGGTTGAACACAACTAGGCTATTAATATGATTAAGAAACCTAGAGGCAATCAATTGGGATTATCCATATGGACGGATAAATAAGGAGTTATTTTCCTGATTGAACCAAGAGTTGCATAAGGGATGCAATTGGAATTGTTCCTACCTTAAGTAGTCAAATTATGGGTGACTTGCCAAAGCAAGCTCATAAGGAGATGAAACATGGATCTTGGCCCACTAGAAAATATAATGATATTTTCCGCATTAATATCTTGAGGGTTATTAATCCGTAAAAAAATAGTGGGAGCTATATTTGATAAACTAGCCATTATTGAATATAGTCAAAAATTCACAAATACTAAAACTTGCGTATTTTCCTTTTGTAGAATTCCAAATGGCAAACAACTCATCGAGTTCACAACATTCCCTACGATCTGTCCTCTGGAACCAACTTTCTTGATTGGTATAGAAACTTGAGAATTGTTCTCAAGCAAGAGAAGAAACTGTACGCAATAGAGGAGCATGTTCCAGCAGGTTCAGAGAACCAAACACCTGCTGCCCTAAAGGCGTATCAAAAGCGTGTTGATGACGCTAATGATGCGGCCTGCCTTATGCTATGCACCATGACTTCTGAGCTTCAGAAGCAACACGAAAACATGAATGTGTCGATATGATCGAGCATCTGAAGCAGCTCTTCCAAGAGTAGGCAAGGGTAGAGAGGTATGAGGTCTCTAAGGCACTGTTCAAGTTTCATCTGGCAGAAGGGAATCCGGTGGGACCCCATGTACTCCGTATGATCGGTACTTGGAGAATCTCGCCCGACTGGGGTTCCCGGTCGGCCAAGAGTTGGCAACCGATCCCGTGTTGCAATCATTGCCCGAGAGTTATGGACAGTTCATCATGAACTATAACATGAACTAGATCGTGAAACCACTGCCAAATTTACTCAATATGTTGAACAGAGCATCAACAAGGGTAAGGGCAAGGCCATTATGATGGTGCAGAAAGAAAAGGGCAAAAGGTTTGCCTCATCCTCCAAGGGCAAAGGCAAGTCAGTTGCCAAGTCCAAGGAACCAGCCCTTAAACCTGTTGGTGGCATAGCCAAAGGTGTGACTAAAGGTGAGTGTCACTACTGCAGTCAACCTGGACACTGGAGGAGAAACTGCCCAAAATATCTGGAGGACAAGAGGCTTGGAATAGTGATTCCACCACCACCAGGTATATTTGTTGTAGATGTCAATTTAACTGTCTCTACATCATGGGTATTAGATACTGGATGTGGATCTCACATTTGTCAAAATGTGCAGGATCTAAAGAGAAGTAAAAGATTGGCTAAAAGGGAGGTAGATCTGCGCGTTGGGAATGGAGAAAAAGTTGTTGCGTTGGCCATAGGCGTGTGCGAGCTATCTCTGCCTTCAGGATTAGTTTTAGAATAAAATAATTGCTATTTTGAGCCTGCTATGAGCAGAAACATTATTTCTATTTCTTGTTTGGACAAGGATGGTTTTATTATTTCAATAAAGAACAATTGTTGTTGCTTTTATTTAAATAATATTCACTATTTTAGTGCGCAATTATTTAATGGACTGTATGTCCTTGATCTAAGCAATCCTGTCTACAAAATTAATACCAAGAGGATTAGAATAAATGATTCAAATCCTGCTTATTTATGGCACTGTCGTTTCGGCCACATAAACGAGAAACGTGTATCTAGACTCCATAAGGATGGATTACTAGACTCATTTGATTTTGAATCATATGAGACATGTGAGGCTTGTTTATTGGGAAAAATGACAAAGTCCCCTTTCAATAAGAAAGGTGAGAGGACTATTGAGCAATTGGCACTCATACATACTGATGTGTGTGGGCCATTTGCCACGCCTGCCAGGGGTGGTTATGTCTACTTCATTACATTTACTGATGATTACAGTAGATATGGATTTGTGTACCTCTTGAGGGCAAAATCCGAATCCTTTGAAGTGTTCAAAGAATTCAAAAATGAAGTAGAGAAGCAACTTGGCAAAAGTATCAAGGCTCTACGATCGGATCGTGGAGGAGAATACTTAAGCCAAGAGTTTGACGACTATCTTAGAGAGTGTGGGATTGTCCCAACTCACTCCACCCGGAACGCCATAGTGGAATGGCGTGTCTGAGAGGTGGAATCGAACCCTATTGGATATGGTTCGATCTATGATGTGTCAAACCGATCTTCCATTATCATTTTGGGGCTACGCTCTATTAAGTGCAGCTTTCACCATTAACCGTGTTCCATCCAAATCATTCATGAAGACACCATATGAGATGTGGAGTGGGAGGCGTCCCACAGTGTCGTTCATGAGGATTTGGGGCTGCGATGTCTATGTAAAACGTTTACAATCAGACAAGCTAGGGCTGAAATCGGATAAGTGCAAATTTGTGGGTTACCCTAAGGAAACTAAGGGTTACTACTTCTACAATCCAACCGAGAACAAAGTGTTTGTTGCTCGGACCGGCGTGTTTCTAGAAAGAGAGTTGTCTCTAAAGAAGCAAGTGGGAGGACTGTAGAACTTGAAGAGGTTCAAGAACCACAAATCACAGAACCGATTATGGAACATGAACAGGAACCACAAGCGGTTGTGGAGCAACCTGTTCAGGTAACACAAGAGCTTCGTAGATCTAGTAGAGTGCGCCAGGAACCCGAGAGGTACGGACTTCTCGTGACCGATTCCGGTGACACGATGCTCATAGATGATGAGCCTACTACCTATGAAGAGACCATGATGGGTCCAGACTCTCAGAAGTGGCTAGAAGTCATGAGATCCGAGATGGAATCCATGTACACCAACAAAGTATGGACTTTGGTGGAACCACCCGAAGGGGCGCGGCCCATAGGGTGCAAGTGGGTATTCAAGAAGAAGATCGACATGGATGGTAATGTGATTACCTATAAAGGCCGATTGGTGGATAAAGGATTCAGACAGATTCATGGTATTGGCTATGATGAGACCTTTTCACCAGTCGCCATGACTAAATCCATTCGAATCCTAATTGCTATCGCAGCATACTACGACTATGAGATTTGGCAAATGGATGTCAAAACAGCGTTCCTTTATGGGAACCTCCTCGAGGATGTGTATATGACACAACCGGAGGGTTTTGAGGATCCACATAATGCCTATAAATTTTATAAGCTGCAAAGATCCATTTATGGATTAAAGCAAGCTTCTAGAAGTTGTAATCGACGTTTTGATGATGCAGTCAAAGAGTTTGGCTTCATCAAGAACGAAGATGAGCCCTGTGTCTACAAGAAGGTTAGTGGGAGCTCTATAGTATTTATGGTCTTGTATGTGGATGACATACTACTCATTGGAAACGACGTTCCCATGCTGCAATCTGTTAATGATTGGCTAGGGAAGTGTTTCTCAATGAAAGACTTAGGGGAAGCAGCCTATATACTCGGTATAAAGATCTATAGAGATAGATCTAAAAGGCTGCTAGGCCTAAGTCAAAGTACATATATTGACAAGGTGTTGAAACGGTTCAACATGCAAGATTCCAAGAAGGGATTCTCGCTCATGTCACATGGAATCACTCTTTCGAAGAGTGGTTGTCCTTCCAATGAGATTGAGAGGGAACGCATGAGTAGAATTCCCTATGCCTCGGCCATAGGATCTATCATGTACTCCATGTTATGTACTAGACCAGATGTGTCATATGCCTTGAGTATGACAAGCAGATACCAATCCAATCCAGGTGAGAGTCGATGGATTGCAGTCAAGAAAATCCTAAAGTACTTGAGAAGAATTAAGGATGCTTTCATGATATTTGGCGGAGAGGAAGAGTTGCGTGTAAGGGGTTACACTGATGCAAGCTTCCAAACCGACAGAGATGACTTTAGATCACAGTCGGGATATGTGTTTTGCCTGAATGGAGCAGCGGTGAGCTGGAAGAGTTCCAAGCAAGAGACGGTGGCTGATTCTACAACAGAGGCTGAGTACATTGCTGCAAATGGCGCAGCAAAGGAAGCTGTTTGGATCAGAAAGTTTGTTTCTGAACTTGGTGTGGTTCCTAGCATTGCGGATCCAGTTGAGTTGTACTGTGACAACACTGGGGCGATCGCGCAATCGAATGAACCCAGATCACACCAGAAATCCAAGCACGTGCTCAGGAAGTTTCAACTGATTCGAGATATTATCGATAGAGGAGACGTTCGGATATGCAAGATTCCTACAGATGAGAATCTGTCAGACCCGCTTACAAAGCCGCTCACGCAGTGGAAGCATGAAGGGCACGCTAGGAATATGGGCATACGAGATGCGCCAGATTGGCTCTAGTGCAAGTGGGAGACTGTTGGAGTAGATGCCCTAGAGGCAATCTAGTTTAGTATGAATATATTTGTGGCTAGAAATTCATTTATTATTTATTGGATATTTTATATAATGAAGTCCTTAGATTTACAATTGTGTTGTTTATCTTAAATATCCCTAGTACAGTATACTGATTAATGGGACAATCATCTATAGACTAGTATGGGGTTGGATTGATATGGAGATATCACGATCCAACACATAGGTGTGCATTATGGGTAATGACGCACTGGATTGACCCATCTACGAGAAGGCTACATACACGTTATTTTGAGTCACAATCGCTTCTCGCGGTGAAATGGTATTGTCATCCTTAGACTTGAAGTCGCTAGATATTCTAGTTGTGGATTTTTGTGATTTTGGTAGCGTCAAACGCTACACCGTAACAGGGCAGTTATGAAGGCGTGTACTGGATACAATAAGAAGCAAGCTTAGAGATCGTAGTGGACATAGATAGAATTTGTCCCTCCCACATAACGAGAGTAAATATCCTAGGCCACTCGAGGGATAGTGCTTATAGAATGTCTGGCCAGACTTAAATAAATCAATTTGGGATATTGATGTTATTTGCAAGAATAAGGCTATTCCCATGGATCGAGAAACTATGGATTGAATATACGAGTGTGACTTGTATGTCTCGTGTCCAATCCGGATATAGAGACAAAGGGATGAGACAATTACTTGTACAAAGGTTGTCAAGATGACTATTCTATTAGTTGGCTAGAATGGATGTTTTGCTAGAAACCGCTCCATATTAGCAAATAGTTGCTACCAACTAGATAGAACCTATGGGATCACACGCTATATAGAGTTGAACTAGATTTGGGAATTAATTAATTGGATTAATTAATTAGAAGGATCACTTTGCAAAACCTTGCAAACTTAGTAGGGACTAATTTGCAAGGAAGGGACTAAATTGAATTCTAGTAGGACTAGAATAAGTCCTTTAGGTAGCTGACAAGGAGTTGTTGGACTATATAAAGGACCTTCCTTCCTTCCTTCCCACAACTTATGCTCATTATTTATCATAACTAGAGTGGGAGGGAAAAAAAGGAGAGAAAAGAGCAAGCAAGCTAGGAGCTCGCCGCCCCTAGCCCGCCGCCCGTCCCCGTCGGCCACAAGGAGGCCGAACACCTCCTTGTTCGTCTCGTTTTGCGTGATTCTTCTTCCTCTTACTCTTTCCGGGCTAGCACCAAGGAGTGGGAGATCTAGGAATCAACTCTAGGCGTGGATAAACTATAGAGAATGTGACACAATTCGCGTTTGAAGTCATCAAAGGAGAACCCTAAGGTGTGTTATTGATTTCTTCCTTTACCATCGTTATGTCTCTTGACTTGTGATCCTTGGAGGGTTTTGCATGGTTAATTATTGTTTCCGTTGCGCATCCATGAATCAAAAACCTACAGTGGTTTCCTTGGAAAAGGATGCGTGACTGTTTGTACAACGAGGCCTACCTTTGGGTGCAAATCTGGAACTTATCACCAGATTGTTATACTGAGAAGGCGGGAAAGGTCATCGGCTCTATTCTGGGTCGTTCCCCAGTGGTGGTCATACCTGCTCGAGGTATTCTGGTTGGAAAATGCATCCGTGTCAAAGTTCTGGTTCAAACTGCAGAACCACTTATCCGTGCATGTTCAGTTACACTGTTGGAGAACAGGTCGGAGAGGGTACTGCTTAAATATGAAAAAATCCCTAGTTTATGCAATTTCTGTGGGCTTATGGGACATGACATGCGGGAGTGTGAAGATGTTATGGGTTTACCAAAATTATGGACATTGGATGACATCCTCCGCAATGCTGGATTATGTTCTGGGTTTTAACTCGGACCCAACATCTGCTTTTGGCCCTTTTGCAGTTCCTGCAGATTGTAATATCCCTTGTGTCAATTCTTCGATTCCGGCAAATACAGAATACTCTGGTGGTAGTGCAGAAGAAAGTGATGATGGGGAAATTGATCCTGAATCCGACGAAGGACAGTTTATCATTCGACAAATTGAAAAAGATTCAGAATTCGATCTTATGACTGAAGCCAGAATTGATTCAACAATTAATGATGGGGACGATGAGTATTTTTGTGAAGAATTGATGACACTCTCTAAGGGTTGTGCGGTTGACGAGGTCTAAGGAGAAGCTGTTATCTACGGGAAACGTAGTATTGAAGAAGATGCTGGTGACAGTAGAAAGAAACGTAAGGGAGATCGAGACGGTTCGCTCTCCCCCCCCCCCCCCCCCCTTGGCAGAGGCTGGCGCGCCCCAGCCCTGCCATCAACCATGAGAACTTTATGCTGGAACGTTAGAGGACTGGGGAGTTCCTCTACGTTCCAAAACCTTCACTCCCTTGTAAGGGATAAGCGACCAGAAATTATATTTCTTATGCAGACTAAGTTGCTTATTCCTGGTGCTGAATCTATTCGGTCTCAACTTGGTTATCAGAATGCTTGTCATGTGCCCAGAATTACTTAGTGGAAATTGTTTTACTGCTTTAGATGATATCAAAACCTGCTTCACCAATTAATTTAAAGATATTTTCAATGCTATGCCGACTTCTCCTTACAGTACTTTTGATTGTATTCTTCTGAAACTTACTGCTGATATGGTTAACATGCTTAACGAACCTTTTACTGAGTCGGAAATTCTCCTCGCTTCAAAGTCTATTGGTTCTCTAAAGGCCCCGGGACCTGATGGTCTTCCGGAAATTTTTTATACTACCTACTGGCCCCTAATTGGTAAGGACATAATTGCTATGTGTCTAGATTTCCTTAACTTTGGGGTGACATTTCAAACATCAACCGGACTTGCATTTCTTTAATTCCTAAAATCAAAAGCCCCCGTTTCGTATCCGATTTTTGACCCATTATTCTTTGTAATGTGTCTTACAAATTAATTTCGAAGACTATTGCTAACCGTTTAAAACTTATTTTACTGGATATTATAGATCCCTCGCAATCTGCTTTCCTTAAGGGTCGGCAAATCTCGGATAATTCAATTATTGCTCTTGAAACTCTTCATACCATCAATAAACAAAAAGGCAAAATCGGTTCCTTTTCCTTAAAACTAGACATGGCTAAGGCCTATGATAGAATTGAGTGGTCCTATCTTGAGCAAGTCTTAGTTAAGTTGGGTTTCCCTACCACTTTTGTTAGTAGAATTATGTCTTGTTTGACCTCCGTTTCTTTTTCTATTTTAATTAATGGTCAACGAACTTCTACTTTTCAACCTAGTAGAGGTATTCGACAAGGAGACCCTCTTAGTCCCTATCTTTTTGTTATTTGCTCAGAAGGTTTATCTTCCCTTATTAATCATGTTACTAATAACAATCATCTTTATGGGGTTTAAAGAAGGTTTAGGTTCTCCAAGTGTAACCCATCTTCTTTTCGCGGATGATAGTATATTTTTTTCAAAGGCTACCACTAATAATGATATTACTATCCGCTCTATTCTTTTTAATATTGTTCGGCGTCGGGACAAATGATAAATAATTCCAAATCAAAAATTGTTTTACGTCCGCGTGTGCAGAATGATATTACGCATACAATTTCTCAAATTCTTCAAATTCCAAGTTCAAATTCTCATGACAAGTATCTTGGTCTCCCTACTCTTACTGGCCGTAAAAAAAAAAGCTACATTTTAATTCTCTTAAAACAAAAATTTGGAATAAGATTTCAGGTTACAAAGAAAAATTGCTTTCTCCGGCCGGAAAAGAGACTCTTGTCAAAGCGGTTGTTCAAGCTATCCCCACTTATATTATGTCCGTTTATTTACTTCCTATGACTTTTAGTAAGGAAATTCAACAGCTTTTTGCTCGGTTTTGGTGGGGTAAAAAATTTAGAAAACAAAAAAATACATTGGAAGGCTTGGGATGATTTGTGTGATTCTAAATCGGTTGGTAGTATGAGTTTCCGTCATATGTACGCCTTCAACCTAGCTTTATTAGGAAAACAAGTTTAGAGTATTCTAAACAATCCTAATTCTCTTCTTACCCGAGTTCTTAAAGGTAAGTACTTTCATCATTCAGATATTATCTCTGTTCAAGCAAGGTTGAATTCTTCCTTTATCTGGAAAGGTTTAATCAGGGCTAGAAATATAACTTTTAAAGGTGTTCGTCAGGGTATTGGGAATGGGCAGAACACTCTTATTTATCACCACAGATGGGTACCTATTGGTTTTGGTCGTAAACCTTACAGTCTTCATACTTTACCGGACCGATCCTACGTTTCAGACCTTATTAAACCTGATTTTACTTGGAACCAAGATCTTATTTTTCAAAACTTTTCTGAGGAAGAAGCTATGGCTATCATCCAAATCCCTCTTAGTTCTCCTCTTAACCAAGATAACTATGTTTGGTCTCAGACTAAGGACGGCATTTATACTGTTAAATCTGCGTATTACGTAGCTTTATCTTCTACTTGTCCTAAACAATTTCAAAACCATACTGCTTCTTCACAAAACAATACAGACAGTTTCTTAAAAATTATTTGGAAAAGCAAAATTTAGAATAAAATTAAAATTGTTATCTGGAAACTGGTTAACAATTGTTTGGCTACTAAAAATAACCTTTTGAAGAAGGGTATCAACTTACCTCAGCAGTGTTGTTTGTGCTACGCTTCTAATGAAGATCCAAATCACCTTTTCATCGACTGCTGCTGGTCACAGGAGATTTTTTCTTCAGTCTTTGGGGATATTCAAATCCCTTTTAATGATCTCCCTTTCAAAATCATATTTAGGCATCTTTTTCTGGATCTTCAACCTGACAAAAGAGACCTTCTTTGTTATAAATCTTGGAACATCTGGCTTGAGAGGAACAGAAGAGTTTTCAGAAATGAAAAACAGGATTCTAATTCGATTTTGAATCAAGCTCTTTCTACTCTATTTGATTTCAAAGGATCTACTTATCTTGATTTGGGATTTGACCATGCAGGACCTCAGGTTGCTCATTCTTCGGCGAAATGGAATCCCCACCCCCCTCCGGGCCTTCTCAAGTTGAACGTTGATGCTTCGATTGATGAGGAAAACAGAAGATCTGGAGGAGGAGCTATCATTCGAAACAGTGATGGAGATTTCATTTTGGGCATGGCGTTTCCGATCCCCTTTTCATCGGACTCAACAATCGCTGAAGCATACGCTTTCAAGATGGCGATTCTGTTAGCTAGATCTCGTGGATTCACAACGATGATATGTGAATCGGACTCAAAAAATCTGGTGGATAAGATTGGGAGAAGAGGAGGAGCGTCGTTCGGTGTTTCTGAAGGGGAACGAATTCTTTCTGAGGCTCATCACTCTCTCCACTCTCTTATAACAGCTAGGGTTTCTTGGTGCCGGAAGAACGAAAATACCCTTGCCCATCAGCTTGCAAAGATGGGTTTGGGCTGCAATGTGATTTCTTTTTGGGCCATCATTTGCCCTAACAGCTTGTACGAATTATGGGTCAAAGACAAAGCCCACTATTAAATAAATCAGGCTGATTTGCAAAAAAAAAAAAAAAAAAAAAAAGAGTAATTTTATATAATTACCGCATAACCTAAACAAAAAAATGAGGGTATTACAAGTAGAATCAGAATGGTATTTGTTGCACACAAAGTCAGGAGAAACTACACACCATGTCATTACATTTGGTGTGCCTAAAGCACGTGAACATAATTTATCTGCTACTACTTGATATCCAATTCTCGGAACCCAACTAACATTCTCCACATCAACAGTTCAATTTTTTGAACTATTAAACCCTCCCTCCCACACTAGCGGTCAAAAAAACCAAAACGTACCAAACATTCGGAAAGGGTACAGTAGAGAAAGCATGCATGAAAATGGAAGGAGTCTCTTTCGCTCTCTGTAATTGCTGTGCTCTGCATTTTGCAAATGATCTCACTCTCCTCTCATATTCACACACTCCATCATATTTCACTCTCCATCAGTCCTCTCTCTCTCTCTCCCTCTCTCTCTCATTTTAACTCCTACTACACCTACACTTCCACAGATCGCAGCTCAAAACCACCATCCCATCACCCTCACACCGTTACTTCCCATCTCTGTTCTCGGTGAGCCGCCGGCAGTGACGGACAACAAAGATCTCTCAGGAAGCGGCACTGGAGGTATGTGTTTCCAAATCTCAAATCCTCTGAAACTTTTGCACAGATCGAAGCTCAAAACCACCATCCCATTTCTAGCATGTCACATCCTCCAAACTTTTGCAGATCTCAAATCAACAAGATTAATTAATTATACTAGCAACTACCAAGGGTCTTGTTGCAGGTTCTAGGCCTTTGAGTTTTTTTTTTTTTTTTTTTTAGTTCCAAATCTGATGTCCCCAATTATGAGGATGAATAATTATTATTTTTATTCTGTTACTAATCTTCCTCAGTAATATGCAACTGAGGAGTTCTAATCTTCCTAGAGTAATTGTATCTTTATTATTCTGTTACTAACTAGGGATGTAAATATCATGTTCGGTACATAATTTAATGTTTATGCCTTGTTGCTAGATATTACTTCCTTAAAATTGTCTTTTTGAATAATTATTATTTTTTCTGCCTTTACAATAATAATTACATTTCATTTTTCTGCCCTAACTATTTATCCCTATTTTTTAGGTAAGAATAATGAGTATTTAGGCTTTATAATTAGGATTAAAAATTAAAATCTAGTTTATTTTTTTTTTGAGAATATTAAAATTTAGTTTAGGAGAAACTTAGGAGGATTACATGTGCAGTATGGGTAAAATAGACATTTAAAATTACATCAATAAAAATATAAAACAAATCAAGGTAACATCAGGGTTATAATGGTCAATCATTATTTCCGTTACATCCCCTACTCAAAAGGATGGCTTCTGTTATTTGTCAAATGTGAGGGTAGTATAGTTTGGTAAATATCCAAACCAAAAGGGTGGTTTCTTTGAATTACCCTTTACAGAACAACTGACTAGACAAATATCTAGATAGGGTTTCATAAGTAGTACTACCTCCGTTTCGTCTGTTTCGTCTGCGTTTGACTTTTTAATCCGTAATTGAGTCACTTTGACTTGGTGATTTGGGTACCAAAACGATGTAATTTTTTAACATTTTTTCATGGTATTTTAGAATAAACTTTCCTCTATAACACCATGCAAAGATTACTAAATTCTTGTCTCGTTTTGCTAATCAAATCACCGGATGAAAATAATCCAGTGAATAGTGACAAAAAGTGAAGTAGGCTGAAACAGGCGAAACAGAGGTCTTCTCTTTCAAGTGCGCTTGACTTTTTTACCCGTAATTGGGTCACTTTGACTCGGCGATTTAGATAGCAAAACGATGTATTTTTTTTTGTAATTTTTTCATAGTATTGTAGAGTAATGTTTACTCTACAAGATCATGCAAAAATTACCAAATTCGTGTATCGCTTTGCTTAGGGATGCAAGTTCAAACCAGAAGAACCGCAAACCGAATCGAACCGAGCTAAATCGAACCGAAATAAAACGAACCGAGCACAAACCGTTCAAAAGACCAACCGAACCGGACCGAACCGATTAAACCGCAATAAACCGTTCGAACCGTATTGCATATAATTATGTACCCTAAACATAATATTATTATTTTCTCATGCAAAATATTGAAGCTTCGTTCATATTGATGTAGTTTTTGCTCGAGTTTTTTGTAAAATTTTTTTAGAATATCAAGAAAATTGTAGTAGATTCTATTGAGTATACTTTACTCCCTAACATTTGAAAATATTTACATTTTCTTTACACTTTTTGGTTTAAATATCGAATTTTAAGTTCCATTGTGTACTAATATGCAAACCGCCGGTTTTAACCGAACCGAACCGTCTAAAACCGAGACCGAGGCAAAACCGAGCCGAGACTAAACTGAACCGTCAAGGTTTGGTTTTTTATTCCTCAAACCGGACCGAACCAAACCGTTTGCATCCCTAGCTTTGCTTACCAAATCACCGGGTCAAAGTGACCCAGTGAATAGTGTCAAAAAGTGAAGTAAGGTGAAATAGAAGAAACAGAGGTACCACTTTGTTTTTTCTCTTTCCCTCTATTGGGCTTTTTTGACTTGTATTTGGGTCACTTTGACCGGGTGATTTGGATTGTAAAACAATGCCATTTTTTGATAATTTTTTCACGTTTTATAGAGCAACTTTTACTCTACAACAACATGAAAAAATTATTAAAAAAGTTACATCGTTTTACAATCCAAAGCACCGGGTCAAAAAGGTCAAATAGGCGAAAGGGAAGAAACGAAGTGGTATAAGGCAACAAAGTCTTAAAAACCGGACCGGCCATCGAACCGGTGAGGCCCCGGTTCACGGTCGGACCGGTTCAATCGCATGTTTATTAAATAATATATATTTACTATTTATTATATAGGAAATAGTAAACATAATGAAAAATAATCAAAAAAATACTTGAACGTGACTACGATATTGATCAAATACCCTACAATAGCATTATTTAAGTTCATTTGCACGATAACCTATATATAAATGAATTAAGAATTGTTACAATTGTTTTTATTGAACTGAAAAAAAAATAGTTACTAAAAATCAAGTAATAAACGAGTCGTATATTTCATAATTTTTAATCTATTAACGTTACTGAAACATAAAAAAAAAATACACTCGATCATGGAAAAACAATTATGTCAATTTGTGCACAGCGTTAGGGAGATTATACATAAACCGGCAAAACCGGCCGGTTCACTGGTTCGCCGATCAACCGGCGGTTTTGACCGATTTTGACCGCCTTTGACCAGTTTGTTTGCATTGACGGTCTGAAAGCTGAACCGGACCAGTTAGGCACCGGTTCACCGGTTCAACCGGTCGAATCGGCCGGTCCGGTCCGGTTTTTAAAACTATGGTATAAGGTACTTTAGGACAACTAGAAGAATACATGACAACGTATAAATCACATACATTTAATACAATTTTAGAAGTTATGGTTGATTTTTTTTACTGTGGAAAAATCATAACCTACCTAATAGAGGAAAGGTGATTCCTAACAAAGAAATAGAGGAATGATGAACCCCTAAGCAAAAAATTAACAATACATCGAATATGTTTAGTAATGCTTTAGCTTTCTAGAACGTTGTTTTCTGAATCTAAAAACAGTATTAATATGTTTGATAAATTTATTTTTTGTCCGTTTGACATTTTTACAATAGATTATTTCACTTAAAACCCATATATTTTTTTGCATAATTCATTCATTGCTCGAATTTTTTCATAGATTTTGGTAAAATGAGATTCCCTACCTCGTTTCTGAGGACGGCGTCGTTGCCTACGATGCCCTTTGATGACCAGCACTATCGCCATCACCACGGACACAAGACACCAGTTTACGGGTGGATACTTCTTGCGGTTGTGGTACTTGTCGTCGTTGTTGGATTGATGTGGTATCTCTGGAAATATTTCCACAGTCAACCTGAACCAGAACCCCAAATTAACCCGCCCAACATTGGACGTGAGCCAGAACATCTTGATGAAGCACAGGTGGAGTCTTTTCCTATCAGTGCCTTCACGCAAGAAGGGGATGAACAGGTTCAGTGTGCTATTTGCCTCGACGAGTTCCAGGAGGGCTCAGTCGTTTGCACCCTACCATTGTGCCACCACCGATTCCACCGCGCCTGTATTCATCGGTGGCTCCTCACTTCGGGTACCACCTGCCCAACGTGCACACAGTGCTACAAGCCTGCCGGAGATAGCACAGCTTCAGCATCTACCAGCGGGACGGCGGCAGTTTAGTATTCACTACTTCGGGGAACTACGTTGGGGTTTTCCTATTTATGTTGTAATTAAGTGTGGAACTGGGATGTCTCTGAACTTATTAATAGTATTGTAAATTATTTTTATTAAGGCATTCCCTATTTACGAATATCTTACTAAGTTAATTTTGGACGTTTTTTGGATTTTTACCACATGTAGCAGGATTAACGTTGTGAAAATACACTCCCTATTTACGAAATCGCTAAAGGGTTGTCAATCTCGAGTTATTAAGCAATAAATCCTTACCAAAAATAGTAAAGAAAACGTAAAAGATGCAATTTAGCACCCTAAACGATATCGGATCCCTGAAGTTGGGCAGTGCTCCGGGGAACCTTTCCCCAAGACAGGAAGCCCTATATACCCGGCGATTCTTCATGAATTAGGGGTGTACTCACTGGAAACGAATAAAGTCCGAAATTAATAATCTTTTTAAATTGCAGTTTAGTCCTCGTCTCAAATTCTAACCTCGAACTTCTCAACTCCTAACATATTCTCCCAATAACCAATAGCTAATACTCAGTATAAGATGCAGGTAGGGGTGCAAATGCAATGACTAAACACATCAAATAATACAAATTATTTTAACACCACTCTACTTTGGTTCGCAGAAGAACGGGAGCTTTCAAAACACCATGCCTCAGTGCATGTTTGGTACCGCCGATTTTAATCCAATTTCTCTTTTCAACAATTTCATTTGTTATGCATGCAGATTTTAATCTGATAATCTGCAGATTAAAATAATCTATGTGCAATTGTAGAATCTCCAAAATTGGGGATTATGCAGCTGAAAATCTCTGAAAAATTATTTTTTATATTTTTTTAACATTAGCATGATCACAATTTAGTTATAAATAGGTGTATTTAATTATTTGACTTTAAAGCTCTTTAAATTTTGTTAAACTGATCAAGTTGGTGATCTATAATTTCAGCTCATACCAAACAGATTGTGATTCTCAGTTAAGTTGGATTTTTTTCTCAGATTTTTTTCAGCTGATTATTGAGATTTTCAGCTGGTACCAAACATGCTCTCAATGGCGTTAATCCTGCTAGCTTCTAGCCTACGCTTCTGGTCTCAAGTGGATTTGGATTTGCCTAATTTATTCTCTACAACCATCATTCATGAGGTGCTACCAAATAAGACCCACTTACGCCTAGGGGTGTAAAAAACCCACTTGACCCATTCAACCTAACCCAGCCCAATTTTATTGGTTTGTAGTAGATTGGGGTGAGTGTGGATTTTATTTTAGCCAAAATCAATATTTTAATTTAAGTTGTGAATTTAGTTATAAATTCCAAAAACTCACCCTACCAATCCAATATATGTAATATGTACAGCCAATCATATACAACCAAACCAAAATCAATTTTGAAGAGATTGGGATGGGGGGATTAGGAATTAGTCTCCTCTAATTAGAGAAGTTTCACTCTATTTCTTCTCTTTCAGCCTACTTCTATTTTTCTCATTATTCATTGGGCCACTTTAACCCTAGGCGTTAAAAAAAATGATAATCTTTGCGTAGTCTTCTAGAATAAATTTTACTCTACAACACCATTGAAAAATTTCTAAAAAAAATATATCGTACTTACTAGCTGTCAGGTTTGACAGATGAAGATGCTCATACAATGAATTATATTGTAGGGTCATATAGGAAGTTCTAATAAAAAGAAGAAGAAAAAAATGTTTCTGGTGTGAGGATGGTACATTAATGTGTGTGCATTTCTTTTAGCTATGAATATTTATGGTTCTCAAGTCTTTTTGTTATATAACTCAAAAGTTCGGATGCAATGCACAAGGTCATTTACCATATATATAGAGACAAAAATACCCCTGCACGGTGCACACTTGTTGGCTTAGGAGTAATGTTTCTTGACTAATACTGTCATTTCTAGGTTCTAGATTTGTCCATACTGTGCATTGTGCTGTTTATTAAAAAAATAAAAATAAAAATAAAATAAGCTATTAAACACCCCCCCCCCCCCCCCCCCTAAAAACACACATTACTAGACGAGTAGATAAACCTGTGATTTGGATCCAAGACAAAACCTACAAATTTACCAATGGTGAGTGTGCACGAATATGTCAAGACTAGTTGACCTGAAAAATGGAAGGGTTGGTCGGAATCATAATTGGATTTTATTGGGTCATTCTTCATTTAAGCAGTAATATTTGTAGGATTTATTGGGCCGGGTGATGGTTAGTCCCAATTAAAACCAACTTAAACAACAGGTGTTCTCTTTTGAAGAGAACCAAACATGTTCTTATAAGCCCAATCACAAACAGAAGTCCAGATTGCAACCTATTCTTTGTTGAATTTACCACAACCCTGTAAAAAAATTAAATGTCAAGTAGTAGGATCACCGCCAGTGCTCGTTACCGCCGCCGCCGCCGGAGGACATAGAAAGAGAAATGGATTGGGGTCAGCTTAAGTGCACGCGGATTCCCACAGCGGTTCTAATATAATAGTTACGAATTCTACTCGTGAGATCGATAGCACGCAGTATTTAACCGTACTACCTGACTATGTAGTGCACTTGCGAGAACACGCATAGATTTCGCATCAGTCACCACCTAATCCAAGTTAAGCTTGATTGCCAGAAATTTTAAATATCGTGAACCATGTTTTCAGGTTGATCATCTATCGTCAATTCTTTTGAATTGTAACTCCTAAACCGTATCGGTAACTTATGTACCGATTATGCATCAAATTGAGAATTGAATTGACGGTGAAAGGGTCATCATCAAATGTGAACACATCCTGTTACAGAATTGAGTGCCGCCGTGAATGCCAAATATGTAACTTGTAATCCCATCAATGGCCCGAAGGTAAGCAACTAATTAATGTTTATCATGCTCACTCATCCTTCATGTTTAGACACGTCTTGTGGTGCCTGATTCCTTGTGAATATCTCCAACTCCACTAATGAACATTTCTGACCAAGCACCAACTGGGCGACCGGTAGAGCTGCAAATCAGAATAGGCAATTTTATTTCAGAGAATTTTGTTCCCTCATTTTTGTATTTAAATAATTTGATACTAAAGCTAAAATTATATTCCTTAACTAGCAAGACCATCAATGTTGTAGATTCCCCAACCTCCAAAAAGAGCCACATAAAAATGACAACCCTCAATTATCAAGTGGAGAACTCTAGTCCACATTCTTAGATTTACAACTCTCAACCCTTATCTAAATCACAAATTAAAAATGCAAACTGGCTTTTTCAAGTGGTAGAAATTCCGAACTTTACGTAATTGTAACAATCTTGGAATTCAAACCCTTGCCTATTGTCTATGTTACCTATTAAGATAATCTATTAAGCTCATCAAATTTATTCAAATTACATTATTACAAAACACAAACTTAAGTAGATTAACGTAGTGGAAGAAGTGCAATGTGAACTTGATGGGTCGAAGTTACCCTGTGTGGTAGATTCCGTAACAGGGTCTCTAATTATTAGGTACTCCGGAGTAAATGACGTGTATGTACTCAAATTCATATAGCACATGACACATGATAGTACTGACACGTTATCTACTTTGAAGCAGATAGTAGCTGCTCGGATCTGCGGTAGTTGGCATGTGGAAACTCCTTGATGAAGTTGAACTCACCGACTGACTTCGCGACTTTCCACACCATTGCTTATTGTTTATGCTACCTCTTAAGATAATAGAATAAGCACATCAAATTTATTCGAACTAGATTACTGAAAAAGTACACACTGAAGTAGATTGATTAACTAACGGGAAGAAGTGCAATGCGAACTTTATGGGTCCGAAGTGTGCACTGTGTTGTAGATTCAGTAATAGGATCTGCAGTAGTTGGCCAGTGTAAACTCCATCCTCGAGACAAATTCAATGATTGATTAACTTCATTGAATGCATGAGCTGCTATTTTTGAATTCTATTCGTAAAGGTCATTAAGAAATTGAATTAGACGATTAGAAGAGTACAATAAAAAATGAATGCACTGACCAAATGTGAACTTGGTTGTTTGAAATGTGCACTATGTGATTCTGAGACATGATTCCCTGTGGAGTGCAGGTTATAACGCTTTCCTGAAGACGAATTTCCTGATTTACTATGTTCAAGGACTGCAAATGCATGCGCTACTGGTTTGAAACATCTACGAGCACCTGTGATGAACACTCTAAAACAGGGTCTGTGGTGTTTCGCAAATCCATGCTCTTTCCTGAAAATGAATTTATCGATTGACAAGTTTTTGAACGCTTTTGACACACCCTCCCTTATTTTGCAAGTTACCTATCCAAAATATCAAATTCAATAAGTACATATTTCAAAACCTCTTGGCAAAGCTCATTAAATAATTGAACTCGAATATTACTAGCGTACGATAAAAAAAATGAATTCACTTACCCACAGAGGCGCAATATTAACTCGGTTGTTTGAAATGTGCACTACGTGATTCTGAGACATGATTCACTGTAGAGTGCGGGTTGTAACTCTTTCCTGAAGAAGAACTTACTGATTTACTACGTTCAAGGCCTGCAGTGCACAAGAAGATAGATGAAAAGTGAGCTTGGTGAGGGACATTGAGAAAGACAAGACACTCCTGTAATAGCATCACCCCGGTAATAGTTATCGAATTTATTGGAGTGAAACTGATATCAAACATGACACCCCTGTAATGGTCCATAAGAAGAAGAAAACAGTGAAATATCAAAATGTTGTTCTACTGAGGATAGAATGTCAAATAGGAAAACAGGAAATCAATAAACAATTACAGTTTCATGTTGACCTTTTTTTACCATGTACGCATAATACATTTTTCAGTGATCAGATCAGTAGATGCAGGAATATGTCAAATAGGCTATTCAGGAAATATTTTGATTCACTCCAGAGAAGATGAGTTCATGTCATGATTTGGAGGAATCATGAATTTGAGGGATAACGAAACTAAGTTAGTCCAAAGTTAAAACCCACAAGAAGAAATGGATTGGGTACCCCAACTACGGATCTGAAAACCCAGAAGAGGAAAATGGATCATCATTGTCTCTTTTCAAATGACATGTAATCAAAGGGCGTAATCCTTCAAAATTAAATGGTCATGATCAGACTACTTGGATTAGACACAAACACTTTAATTATGAAGTGTAGTATGTTATCTTCTGGATTTGTCAACAACCAAACCATAACATTATTCTCAGTAACTTCATATAGCAATTGAAGATATAAGCTAACAGGAAACAGCAATTGCTTTACTATGAATTATGCTTCTTATATGACACTTAACAAACTGAAGACAGGAAACAGAACTGTTATCAGCTTTAAATTAAGTAGAATCAAGAGAGGGAGAGAGAACGCAATACCCTAATTTGTCAGAGCCCAACATCTGACGAAGCTGGAGATCCACGGTTAGGTGACTTGAGATCCATGGTTGAGTCTTCGAATCTCCGATTACAACTTCGAATCGCCCGATTGACTGTAGCTTCGACTCGAATGACCAGCTACGAATCGTCTTCTGAGAGGAAGTTGAAATCTTAGAATCAAATTACAGTCTTGCACACTAGGTTAGAATTTTAGAAAACACTTTGAACATAATTGACGTGAATATTAGAACTCAATTTTTTTTCTCAAATTATTAATCAATTTCATTAATAGTAGTTTTTTTGGTAAAGACAATAATGACCCTCAAACTTGGGTAAAATATACTTTGGTCCCCTGTACTTCGGATAAAGACACTTTGATCCCTTCGTAACTGACAGACTTAACGGATGTGGTGAAAAGACAGGACTACCCCTAATGTTGAAGCAAAATCACACTACTATAAATACCCTCTCTTCTCTTTCTCTTCCTCATTCTTCAATTTCTTCTTTACTGTTACCCTAGCCGCCACTCCCCCCTCTCCTTCGTCAACCCAGAAGCTTCTCATCTCCTTCTTCCTTCAACCCACCAACACCTCTCTCGCTGCTTCCGTTGTCGCTGGTTGTAACTCTTTCCTGAATAAGAACTTACTGATTTACTACGCTCAAGGCCTGCAGTGCACAAGAAGATAGATGAAAAGTGAGCTTGATGAGGGATATTGAGAAAGACAAGACACTCCTGTAATAGCATCACCGCGGTAATAGTTATCGAGGTTATTGGAGTGAAATTGATATTAAACATGACACCCTTGTAATGGTCCATAAGAAGAAGAAAACAGTGAAATATGAAATGTTGTTTCACTGAAGATAGAATGTCAAGGAAATCAATAAACAAGTACAGTTTCATTTTAACCTTTTTTTTTTACCTTGTACGATACATTTTCAGTGATCAGATCAGTAGATGCTCTTGTACTTAGGGTAAAATACACTTTGGTCCCATGTACTTCGAATAAAGACACTTTGATCCCTTCATAACTGACAGACCTAACGGATGTGGTGAAAGACAGAACTACCTGTAATGTTGAAGCAAAATTACACTATTACAAAATTATAAAATACCCTCTCTTCTCTTTCTCCTCCTCATTCCTCACCTTCGTCAACCCAGAAGCTGCTCATCTCCTTCTTCCTTCAACCCACCACCGCCTCTCTCGCTGCCTGGTGGTGGGTGTTTGGCTTCGAATTGGAGTTTTGTGATGTGTCGATCGGGAGTAGCTATGGGCTGGAGGTTCGCAAGGTTGAAGGCACAGGGTTCGACTGGGTTCTTGGCTTTGAGTGTGGCTATGGTGGAGGACAAGGTCGGTGGCTGTGGCTGTGGCCGTGCCTGTATTTGGGTGAGGCTGGTTCGTAATTGGAGTTTGGCGGCCTGAATTGGAGGGTCGATTGGAGGTGGGTTCTGTTCGACAAAAATTCCAAGTATAGGATATCGTCTCAAGTAATAAAATCCGGTAAGTCCGGAGTCGAATCCACAAGGAGAGGAGGGTTAGATAATGACTTACTATCACTAGAGTAAACGACTAACTAAACGATAAAAGCAACTTCTCAATAGCTTTAGAGCTTGCCAAGCTATCAAATCCACCACTAGTGATGGAGCAAGTTTGAGAATTCGAGTAAGAAACAAAGGAAACGAATTCTAATACTACTACGATTCGATAGAGCTAGTCGATATGAAAGTGAAGTTGGGTCAATTGATTTCGCTAAAGAACTTGTAAATGAAGTTCAACACCCAAAATTTGTATCAAGTGAAGAAGCATGGATTCTAAAGCAAAGATGAATGTCTAGCTCATGAATTCAAGAGCGAAACCCAAAATCGAGTTATGTCAAGCATCAAGGATATGTACTCATCTAAGTGAGTCCACATACAAGATCAAGCCACAATTCGGATTTGTCTTTCGACACAAGAATTCAATGAATTCGACATCCAAACTTGTGAAACTTTGAAGAACAATTGAAACTTCACAACAAGCCATCCAACTTCATCAAGTAACCCAAAAAATGAACTAACTAAGCATGTTATTGAGTTGAAGAAGAGATTTCACCAATATATTCAAATAGATTTCCATATATTTCAAGCTCAAACTCAAGAATACACAAGTCTATCTCAAAATCAACTCCAATAACACAATATTAAGCTACAACTTGAAGAACTAAATCAAACTAACTCGAATCAAAACTACAAGAAATTGAAGAGAAATCAACTAAGCAGCTCAAATGCTGCTGCTAGCTGCTGCTGCATTGCTGAACACAGCAAGAACACATCTCAAAACAGAGCCAAAAACAGTGCACAACCAGCCCAAAAATGGCTTCAATCCCACCTCCTCTCTCCCTCTCTTCACTTTTCTCTGTTCTTGGCTTCAAGAACAACCCAGAAACGTAGAGAAATCGGAGAGAGAGAGAGATACGAGAAGGACGAACCCGAACAGAGCAGTGTGTGTAGAACGAAGGTGTGAGAAGAGAGTCCGCGAAATTTCTTCATCTTCGGTTATATAGGCGATGGGGGAGGGTTTCGTAGCCCCCAAGGGATCATCCTACCCTCCAATTTGAAACAATCATCTCTGAATCATTGATTTACAGCCCCTCAAGAACCCTAGGCGAATTGGGGCTTTCTAGGATGCTTCGTTTTGGGCCGAATCAAGGGGTGGGTTTGATAGAGGGTCGGATAGGGAAGAGATTGGGACCGATTTTGGGTGATTTGGTAGAGATTTGGGCTGGTTTCGGAGCCTTGGTCGAAGCTTCGAAGAGCTTCCATGGAAGAAGCTCTGTTCCGTCTGTTGTAGCGTCGGGGAGAGAGAAAATGCACCGCTGGTGCCTAACTGTTGTCCGAATATTGCAGATTGGCCCCCCTTTGTTTGCTGGGGGCTTTAAAAGGCCCCCAGCACTTCTTAAAAAGTTCTTAAAATGGCATTTAAACCCCCATCCCATTAATTACTCTTCATTGCAGTCCTTTGAACGTTTAGAAAACATCACTTAGCGCCCCCCTTCCGTTAATTTCTTCTTAAATATGCCCTTTCACATCACTTTTGACTTGCAATCTAGCCTTTAACTTGCATTTTCTTCAATTTTGGCATCTTTTCCACTTGATTTCTTCAATATAAGCCCATCTAAATCCTTCTTCACTTCTCTTGGCTCCTCTAAAGCGTCTCAATTCATCATTCATGCTCTCTCAACTAGCCTCTTGCATTATAAATCACGTCTTTGCCTACAAAATAAGATAAAAACAACCAAAACTACGAAAACAAGCATAAGTCTAGAAAGAGAGATAAAATAGATAAATTACACATATTAGCAAGTTATGAAGAGTTCGTTAACATACTAAAATGTGAAATTTACGTTCCTTAACAGGTTCTGATGATTGTCGAAAAGGAATTGGGTTTACGATGGATTCGATGTGGGTTATTTGGTAAAAGAGGGTGGAGACGACGGTAAAGGAAGGAGTGGATATCAACGGTGGCAGAGAGGGGCCGGGTCTGTGATGTGTGCTAGTCGAGAGGAGTATTGCTGGAGGGAACGACGGCTCGGGTTTTTGGGTTTAATTTGGGTCATGGCTGAATCGAGGCTGAGACAGTAGTCTTTGTTGGGTTAATTCGGTTGTTTTTGTGATTGATTCTGTAAATTCTTGTTCTAGGTGCAAGTCAACTGCTATTGAAGCTATTTTGCAAAATTCTTGTTCTGGGTGCAAGTCAACTGCTAAATTGTTTGGTTTATTTTTCTTTTTTCTTTTTTTTTGTTTGAGGGTTTCTTATCTCTGCTAATGATTCAATTGAGTTGGTTACGGAATGTGGGATTGACTTTAAGAAGAACACGATATTGAGGTGAATTGGTTCGCCAAGCTTGTCATGTCATCGGGGATTGTTTTGAATGATAATGTGCAGTGGGTTACCTTTCACAGTGGGTATGATTTTGGGTTCTCTCAGTTGGTAAAAGTGTATTTTCTAGATTTATGATATCAGGCACTTGATGAGTTCTTGCAATAGCCTTCGCACTGGATTGAACAAGCTTGCAGAACTCTTGGAAGTTGAAAGGTTCGGGGTTTGTCATCAAGCTGGTCCAGATAGTTTGCTCACCTCTTGCATATCTAAGAAGTTGTAGGCGTTATATGATTGACAATTGGTCCAGATTGAATGTTGTGGTGATAGTGGTGTAGATTCAATTTGGACCAATTGACCAGTGGTTTGAGTAGAGATATGAAGGTTGATTTTGTTCTGATTGTTTTAATGTTTTTGGTGTTCGTGGTGTCAAATTCATCTTATTCTTCTCAAATTAGGATTGATAGTGAGTGGTGTAATTTGTTAGTTGGCTAAGGGCTATGTAATTTGTTAGTTGCCTTTGGAGAAAATAGCAACTCTGGAGAGAAGAGTGAATCTCCTATTTTCTCACTACGAGAAAGTAAAGGGAAGGGAAAAATGGTTGAAAAACAACCGATCTCTTCGGCACCAACCAAAAAAAAATTAATGGTGGGTGATACTCGTAGGACAAGGTCAGGACCAGTCACTCGGTCCATGACCAGGGGTCTTGAAGCTCGAAGTTTTATAAACTTGTTATTTGAGGGGGGCAATGAGAGTTCCGCCACAAAGAGAGACGGTGCAGTATCGGTCATGATGAACGACATCGATGATGATGAAGAATCGACGCAAAACCAACTTGTTATGCTCCAAGAGCAGTTGGAGCGGAAAAATAAGAGATCGTTGCCATTGCTGAGGAGATGAAGACCTTGCAAGCGCAACTAGCTAAGCCTCGGAAGTGAACAAGCCATGGACCTCCTAAGCCAGTCATCCCACCTACAACACAAGGGGTATCGCAAGGGATGCAAGCAACTCCACGATTCGAGACCCCCAACGCATCTTACCCTAACATCCAAGACATAGGAAACAACGGTTTTAGCCCAATGCTAATGGCGTTGATCGATGATATGGTCATAAAGAGAGTCCAAAAATTTATAGAGAAAGATGAAGAACGGATACAAGTAATTACGAAACCCTATCCAGCATTGGTAGATAAGATTTCTTTTCCTCCGGGGTATGTTCAGCCGATGTTCAAAATGTTCAACGGAACCGGTGACCCGAGACAACATTTGACCCACTTTCTTTCAAGATTCGGACCCATAGCACACAATGAGGCTCTGTGCTTGCAATTGTTTGTGCAGTCGTTGGAGGATGCCGGGTTTACATGGTACTCACAGTTGCCAAAGGGTTCTATCCCGAACTGGAGCACCATGACCAAAGAATTCCTCAAGCAGTTCTGCAATACCCAAAGAAGAAGATTAAGGGTACCAGAACTAATTGAAACCAAACAGAGTGACAATGAACCAGTCACATATTTCATTGCCAGGTGGATAGCCCTCACCTTTGCTTGTCCCCAAAAGTTCACGCAAAAAGAACTCATAAGGATGTGCCTTAGCAACTTTAGGCACGAATTGTCCATCTCCCTGGTGGCACAGTCCTTTGACGGTTTCAACGACCTATGAAACAAGGCCCATGATATGGAACACCATCTCGGCAAGAGAAGGAGGTCGAGGTTTTCAGACAAAATTGAATCCTCAACAGCCGCAGTGGTTGAAACCAAGAGGAAGAATAATATGGTCGTGGGGGTCAAGAAGCCAGCAGAGAGAAGAAGGTCATCCATTCAAGAAAGATTGAGAAAGACATATGTTTTCTCTGATGACCTTGTAGAAGATCTGTTTGGAGATCTTGTTGAGCAAGATTTGATCACACTGCCGGAAGCCAAGAGACCACATGAAGTGGGGAGAACGAACAATCCTAAATATTGTTTGTACCATAGGCTAATCAGCCATAGGCTAAAGGATTGATTTGTATTGAAGGACAAGATCCAAGAGTTGTTGGACTCTAAAATCACCGAGTTGCCTCCATCCAAAAAGATGGCGGCAAATTCCACCACCCTTCACGAGGATGGTGGAGGCGAGTGGAGCGTCTACAAACCTAAAAGGTCGAGGAGTGGGCGTAGCACAAATAGGGAAGGTCAAAGTACTTCCACCACCCCAAAGACAGCGGCCAAAACTAAGAAGTTTTCCAAGCATAGAAAGATGAGGATTCTAAGAGAAGATGAGGAAGGACAATGGGAACAAGCTCCCCGAGATCCGATAGTGCTGGAAGAGTTCATGCCACCCTGGTATCAGAATCCTGAAATGATTTTGCGGCTCGAATAAAGGAGCAACCCAATCGTGATGCCATGTTTAGCAATCACGGTCCAAGGGGTTGAGACTAGAAAGGAAGAAAAGACTCCTCCAAATGATAACTTTACACCCGAAACGCCTGAATTCAGCCCTGTTCCTTTAGACTATTACATGAACTCTCCGAGACGGGTCCACGCCTCTAGTGGCAATGAGGTAGGAAACCGAATTAAAGCACGAAGATGCTTACAGGAGCCTAAGTCTCCCCCGAAATCGGAAAGTGCAGTCTATGTGGATTGATCGAGTGATAGCGAGTTGGGGTTAAATTACCCTCTAGCTAGCTACCTCCCTTACTCACCAACTAAATTACAAGACTCGGACAACATCTTCGAGATTTGTCCATGCAACTTCATAACAATTGATGTTGACTTCGCCGGAAGAGCGATTTACGCCGAAAGGGATCCAGACGACTACGATAAGACAGTTATGGAAACATGGACCGGAGATGACGAGGCCCAAACATCCATAGCACTAAAGGAAAATATTCTTGAGTTACCTGTCATGCCAAAAGGAAACCCATATCCACGTTGGGTAGATGCGGTCCATTCCCACTTGGGTATGCAATACCCATATTTCCTACCTACCACGGAGTGGGATGCCCGAGGCGTCATCTCGCTGCATGTGGGAACACAATAAGCAATCAACCTTTGCTCATGCGACAATTTGTCCTCTCTTTGGAGGAGCAAGCATAAGATTGGTACTTCAGTCTCCCAAGAACTCCATCGATGACTGGGTTACCAGGGCGGAGAGGTTTTATAAAAGGTTCTACCCTGCAAGCCACCTTGATGACCATCAGTCTTCAGCTGTATCAGTGAACATATTTCAAATTAGCGAGGAAGTCAAGGGAGAAAATCAAGTGATTGCCACTGTATGTCCCGCATTTTTTACGTACAAGAGGCGCGCGAAAGTCGGCACGCCTGAAGACACTCATGCGCAAAAGATAGGGGAAGTTCAACCCGAAGAGGAACACATAAAGTGTGATGTGTTGGGTTTTGATGTAAGTAACGCAGCGGAATAACAAAATTAATCCTACTCAAAGCCCACCACGGATCGTCAGGAGGAGATATCATAACATGATAAGAGACATAGTATTGCGTACCTTTTGATTTGTGAGATCACACGAAGAATGATGTCCTCGTCTCTACGGTTGATCCACGTTTAGAGGTGAGATCTAGATTCTTCCTTCAAAAAAGTGCTAGCTTGAACCCGGAGGAAGAGGGAAGAGGATCAAAGCAACAAGGACAAGAGGAGGTTTTGGCCTCCTCTTTGTGCCGTCGGGAAGGGGGGCTGACGGGCCTAGGGCGTCGGCCTTAGCCTTGTCTTGCTCTCTCTCTCTCTCTTGTTCTCTTCCACTCTCTTTGTGTTGTGTCAATAACAAATCACAATTAGTGGGAAGGAAGCTAGAGCCTACTTTATATACTCCAACAACTCCTTGTTGTTTTCATAAAGGAGTTCCTAATTCTACGTGAACTAGAATTATTCCCTTCCTTGCAAATTCGTCCTACTAAGTTTTCAAGGTGTTGCACAATGATCGTTTCATTAATTAATCAATATTAGTTAATCCCAAATCTAGCTCTACTCTATTTGACGTGTGACCCCATAGGTTTCTATCTAGTTGGTAGTAACTTTTACCAAAATGGAGCGGTGTCTAGCAACACATCCATGCCACCCAACTAATAGAAATAGTCAGTGATCCCGACAAACCTCTTGTGCCCAATATCTTATATTGCACTTTCTCTTTGTCTCCATATCCGGATTGGACACGAGACATAAATAGTCACACTCGTATATCCAATCCATAGTTCCTCGATCCTGGGAATATGCTTATGCTTGAAGATAACATCAATATACCCATATTGATTTATCTGAGTCTGGCCAAACATTCAATAAGCCTCATCCCTCGAGTGGTCGTGGATATTTACCCCCATTATGTGGGAGGGACAAATCCTATCTACATCACTACGACTCTAAGCTTGCTTCCTATCATGCCCGATAGCTGTCTTTATGATTACCCAGTTAGAGTGTAACGTTTGATAACATCAAAGCACAATATTCTACAACTAGAGTATCTAGTGACTTCAAGTCTAATGATTGCAATTATATTAGCACTACGAGAAGCGATTGTGACTTTACATAATCTAATGTATCCTTCTCGTTGTGGGTCAATCTAGTATGCCATTACTCCTAATGCATACCCATGTGTTAGACTTGATATCTCCATATCAATCTACCCACATACTAATCTATATTTGATCGTCCCATTAATCAATATAGTGGACTAGGGATATTTAAGATAAACAACACATTTTATCTAAGGACTTCATTATATTAAATATCACAATATATAATAAATGAATATTCTAGCCAAAACAATGTTCATACTAAATCTAAGATTGCCCCTAGGGCATCCATTCCAACAGTCTCCCACTTGCACTAGAGCCAATCCGGCGCATCTCGTATGCCTATAGATCTGGCGTGCCCTTCATGCTTTCGCTGCACGAGAGGTTTTGTGTAACCCTTTGAATTTTCGTACCATGACCCTTCATTAAGTATTCACACACTATATCCCGTAGGTACTAACACTGTCGCATACCATACTAGAATGCATATCATATTACATCATACCTTATATGCGGGTTATACATAACGACACTAAACGTTTGGTGTGTATTTGGTTTAAGCTTCGAGGATGAAGCAGTGTTTAAGGGGGGAAGGATGTAATACTCCGATTTTATATAAAATATGGTTTAATTATTTTGTTAAAGTATGAGGTATGTAATGGTAAGTTTTGAAAGCTACAAGTGGTTAATTTGATAAATAGGGAGAAACTTGTAGTTAAAAGAAAGTTAAAAACTAATTGAATTAAAGATTGGGGCTTAATTGTAGTTTTAAGAAGTTATAAATCAACTAAGTTAGAACACGGGGAGGTAAATGTACTTTAGAAAAGTTAAAAATATATGGAGGAATGGGGAGGCAATTGTAGTTTACAGAAAGTTGATAATTAATTTGATTAAAAGTTTAGGGAGCTAACTGAACTTTAGAAAAATATTAGTATGTATATACGTATTATATACTTGTCTACAACCCGTATTTTACGTAACCCGACCCGTATTATAGTACCACCCGTATTTTATTTGTTTATTAATTTTATAAAATTATTATTTTAGTTTGGAATGTTAATTATTCTATTAGTTTATAATTCTACTAGTTTTAATTGTTTATTATTCTATTCATCCAATATTTTATTCCCCCTCATTTCTTCCTCTCTTCTCTCTCTCTCTCTCTCTCTCTCTCTCTCTCTCTCTCTTTCTCTCACCCGGCCAACCCTCATCTCTCTCATCCCCACTCCTCCCTCACACATCACCATCCCTCCTCCCACCTATTTCTCTTCTCCATTCTCTTGTTTCTTTTTACCCGAACACACACACACACACACCATCTTCCTCCTCCCTCATCTCTCTCATATCACCATCTCTCCCAACTCCTCCTTCCTCCATCACCATCCCTCTTCCACAACTCTCCATCCTTACAAAATCATCTTCTTCCCCAATATTTTAATCCTCCTCCTCCTCCAAATATTCTATAAATATGGCCACCCTCCTCCTCATTTTTTCATCACCCACACCTCTCTTCTTCCTCACCATCTTCTCCTTCCTCTTCCCCTTAGGCAACAACACCACACCACCCCCAAACCCCCCAGTGCCACCATCACCAACCACCACCACCATCACACCACCTCCACCTCCGGCAACACCACCATCACCACCGACCTCCTCTGCCCCTCTCTCCCTCCCCGACCTCTGTTCTCGCTCTTTCTCACAAACCCAGCATAAACAGACCACCCCCAACACCACAACCATCAACATCACCACCATCACTGCCGCCATCACCACCGGCACCACCATCATCCCCACCTTCCCCTCTGCTCTGTCCCTCCCCCCACCTCTGTCCTCTCTTTCTTTCTCACAACCCATCAGCATCAGCAACAACAGCAGAAACAACGACATGAAACACCACCGCCATCGACACCACCACCACCTCCGTCGCTGGTAGAAGCAGCACCGGCGACCCAATCGCTTGCACCTCCACCCTCTCTCTCTCTCCCTTCCCTTCGATCTCTCTCTCCCTCTCTGCTCGTCGGACCGAGAGCCAGCAGGAACAGCGGCGACAACGACAACAGTGGCCGAAGCCACCGCCTACACTACCGACCCGCGACCCGACCCGACGGAGAACACCTCCTCCGTCCCTCTCCTCCACTACCAGAAGGTCCCCCACCTTCTTTGAGGCTCGACCAAGCCCTGAGAAGCCGGAAGCAGCCACCCCAATCGCCGGAGCGCCATATTTTCCGGCAAAATCCCGACAAACTTCGGCGTACGATTTCTCGGTCATCCGGTAACCAATTCAATCGATTCTTGGCACTAATCTACTTGTTTTGACCTAAATTAGAGTTCTATAACATCAAATTCGAATGGGTATAACCGTATAAAGAGATTTACAAATTGAATTTGTTGGGTGTATGGTTGGGGGGAGATTTTGTAATATACTGGAACTTGGGGGAGGCTTATGTATGAAACAGAAATTTGAGGGTAGAAACTGTCAATTATTTTAGTTTCTACAATCTGATTTTATAAAATTAGGATATATGTTTAAACCAATTAAATAATATTATTTGCAATTTCTTATAATAAAGCACATATGTATATATACAAATATGTAAATACACAATGTTTTACAACTTAAAAAGAGAATATTATGTCTTGGCTATACTACTATTATATATAAGCTAACATTTTATCTACAAATTTTTGAACTATCTACTTGTAAATATTTAGTAAAAGAGATGTTTCTAGCTAATAAATAATAAGATTTGTTGGTTTAAATATATGTGACTAATATATTATTAAAAGATAAACTATAATGTTTTTGTAACTTAGAAATTAGCCATAATAAAATAGTTATAAATTTTTATGAAGGAGTTATGAATTTAAAATATATTTTTAAGAAGAGATATTATTTTATGAATTATCCAAATGTGAATTAGTACCCTCTTTGAATAGAAATATTATACTAAAGTTTACTAAATCGATTTGTGGGGTAAACTACTTAGTGAATCTAAAATTTTGTAATTATAGAGGGTTATGGTTAATTTTATATTTAAGTAAAAATGAAATTCTAGATAAATGTATTTAAAAATACTTTAAGTAATTATAAATTTCAAATTTAGTTATTGGAAGACAAATAAAATAATGCTTTTTATAGTTGGCTTGAAATTGGGGTTTTTTGGTTGTCTTGAAGTTAATAATAATAATAATAATAATAATAATAATAATAATAATAATAATAATAATAATAATAATAATAATAATAATAATAATAATAATAATAATAATAATAGTAACAATAAATAAAAAGTTTTATCAATAAATAGAACATTTATAGCATTACTTGCATTTCATGTGCTAGTTGAAAATTGGAATTTATTAGGAAATTATAATTTGTAGGCGACAAATTCATAGACGAGGGCTACGTCTACTTCTAGAAGTTGTTCCGTGCTATTTATAGTTGCTATTTGAGGTGAGTAAACATGTCTTACCTAATGTGCCCGTCCTCCTTTCGTGTCTAAATATTTTTATGATTTATGTCTCAAAATGTGATTTGTGATATACGTGTTGATGTGAGATTTCAATTATGTGTCAAAGTGTTTTCTTTCAAACTTATCACATGGAAAATAATAATGCGTAATAACGTAAAGTGAAAACAGTTGTGCGGCGGAACGTCATTTGGATTTGGTTTATTATATTTTGCTCGGTTGCAATTAGCCCCGGGCTGCTCCATGTACTCACCCCTCTGGTCGCGAGAAGTCTTAGGGGGGGGGGGGGGGGTGCCGGCACTTAAGGTCTTGGATGCATGGGATATGGTTGGATACTTATGAGATGGATTATGGATTATGGATTATGGATATGGATTGGTTCGTTCCCCGCTACAACTAAATAATCAATATGGATTTTTATGAGAAAATAAAAAGGAGTATTTGGATTTTGGAAATCCCTTAATTGGGAAAATGTTATGGTTGGAAATGATCCTCTTGGTTATATTCATTTTGTGACGATTTGGGAATGCAAAATTAAATAAAGAGTTGGAAAAGTTTATCTCTTTCCACACATGGTTAGCGGTGATAAAATATTTTTTTACTTCGTAAATGTCATCCTTGTTTATTAAACAAATTGCCTCTTATCCGGTTTACGTGTTCGGGTGTTTACTTACTCCGCATTTCTTGCTGACTTTGGAAAAACTGCGGTCTTTGTTTTATTTCCCCCACAGGTCTAGGAGAAGGGAGCTCGGCGTAAGGGGATCGCGGTATCACGTAGTGTTTAATAGTAGTTTAAATAAGCCGAACTCTAGTTTAATCTCACCTTGTGTAATAGTATGTTGTAAATTACGTTTTAGACACTTAAGAGTTTGTAATATATGATTATGGAATGTGTTGTTCTTGATTCTCACCGCTTCATTTTGAGTAGCACCCTCCCGGGCTCTCCGGTCCGGAACGAAAGGCTCGGGAATCGAGGGGTGTTACAGGTGGTATCAGAGCAGGCAATCCAAAAAGGAATTAAAATCTGTAGGGTTATATAAAATGAATTTAGGGCAAGAAAAATTAAAATTTGATAAGCCGATTGGGTTATGGGTAGTCTGAGTCTTACTAAGTCCCACCCACCCGTGACCTTTATTCTAGTTTCATGGAATGATTTATGGCATGATTGGATTAATTTTGGGAAACTTATCTTGATTGTCCATTGGACGTGTATCACTCCCATGATAGGGACAAGTATTGGTTAGTTTGAGATATATATGGAGAAAGGAATAGAAATGATAAATGACTTATGTGCATTAACTTCTAAATGAGGCATGCTTTTATCTCTTCTTGTTAGGGAATATTTTAAGTTAGTAATATTTGGATATAAGAAGAAATATGTGTGCATTACAGTTCATTACCCTGGGTTAGAATAAGCATTGATACAATAGGTGATAGTGTAGGAATATGACTGATAGACCACTACGATACTACACCAGGAGGGTCAACCGAGAACAAATGGCAGCTGGAGGAGACAACCAGCCAGAGATGGCTCAAGTGGTCACCCAAATGGCAAGAATTATTTCTAGAAACGAGGAGCGTGAGGAGCGAAGCTATTCCAAGAAGATAGCCGATCATAACCCTCGCGAATTCGCTGGAAGGGAAGACCCCACCGAGCTGGAGGACCGGATCAGGAACTTCGAGAAGATATTTAGGGCTGTCCAATGCCCTAACGACCAGAAAGTCAACTGTGCTGTCCTTTATTTGGCCAGCAAGGCAGACAACTGGTGGACAACCAATCATGAGGTCTTACTAGCTCGACCCAACTTTGGTTGGGAAGCTTTCAAGACTGCTCTAAGATTGAGGTTCTATCCGAGTCATGTGAAGAATAAGAAGTGCAATGAGTTCCAAAACCTGAAGCAGGGGAACGGCTCAGTGACGGACAATTTGGACAAATTTGTGGAGCTATCAAGATTTGCGGGGAACACGGTACCAGATGAAGATAGCAAGGTCGCAAAGTTCATTGGAGGGTTGCACCTTTAGCTGCAGAAAATTATGCGCAGCAGGACTTACGTCAGCTTGCACGAGGCGTATGACCGAGCAGCTGACATGTGGCAAATCCAGGAGATTCAGGATGAGGTCCGGGGGAAACGCAAGGCGAATGAGGCAGAAGGCAGTGCGACAAGGGACAAGAGGTTTAAGCCCAACCATGGAGGAAACTATCAGAATTAGGGTAACCAGCAGAATCGGGTAGCACAGCAAGTTCGCCGCTACATCTGCAAGAGATGCCAGCAAAACCACCCAGGAGCTGATTGTATGGGGAACTTGGTTGTATGCCACAACTGTGGCAGAAAAGGGCATCGAGCTTATGAGTGTTTAGCTCTAACAGCCAGGAACCAGCCACGGAACCAAGGAGGAAGCTATCAGAGGCAACCTCAGAACAGCTACCAAGGGAATCGCCAGCAGTATGGGAACGTGAACTATGACAACCGCAACAACCAGAACAATGGAGGCAATGGCTATGGGAGGTAGCAGAACTACGTCCAGAGGAATGCAGGACAATATGGAGCCCAAAACCGCAACAACAATGCTAGTCAGGGGGCTAACATCAACAGCGGAGCTGGTGCAGGAGGAGCTAGGGCTCAGAATGCCAATGTGGGAAGGATTGCAGTCATGACTAAGACTGAGGCTGATGCTGATCATGGAGTTGTTACGGGTACATTCCGTATCCATGAGCAACCAGCTTTTGTGTTATTCGATTCAGGCGCATCATACTCTTTTATATCATCATCATTTGCTGAAAAATTGGGATTGCATAAGTCATATAGCATATCCACCCCTGTTGCAACACCCACTGGCCAAATAGCAATATGCGACACCGTGTTCGAAGGAGTAGGAGTGAAAATCCTATCTTGTACCTTGCCTGCGAATTTGATAAGGTTTGACCTTAGAGGCATAGACGTCATCCTAGGGATGGATTGGCTTAGTGAATATCGGGTTGTCATTGATTGTTTCGATCAGAAGGTTCGATTGAAAGGACCTAACGGGCAAAATATCTCTTATCGCGGAGTCACAAAGGAGCCCTACATTAGACTAGTGTCAGCAATGACCATAATTAACCAAGTACGAAAAGGGAATTCTGCCTACTTGTGCTACATCCAAGATGTATCCAAGAAGGAGAACGTACTAGAAGAGATACCCGTTGTGAAGGAGTTTCCTGACGTATTCCCAGACGAGATACCAGGAATGCCACCAAGAAGAGAATTGGAGTTTACCTTGGACTTAGTACCAAGAATTGAACCTATCTCAAAAGCACCTTACCGGATGGCGCCATCAGAACTGAAGGAGTTGAAGGATCAATTGCAAGAACTTCTGGATAAGGGATAGATACGACCAAGGGTTTCACCTTGGGGAGCACCAGTGCTTTTCGTAAAGAAGAAGGATGGAAGCTTGAGGCTATGCATTGACTACCGTGAGTTGAACAGTGCAACCATAAAGAATAAGTACCCTCTACCCTGGATTGACGATTTGTTCGATCAATTACAGGGGCCTAGTGTCTTCTCGAAGATTGATTTGAGATCAGGGTACCATCAGCTTCGGGTAGCCGAGAAGGATATCCCGAAGACAGCCTTTAGGACAAGGTATGGCCATTATGAGTTCACTGTGATGCCGTTTGGTTTGACCAACGCACCTGCAGTGTTTATGGACTTGATGAATCGAGTCATGAGGCCATTTCTGGACAAATTTGTAGTCGTCTTCATTGATGACATCCTTTTGTACTCGAAGAGCAAGGAAGATCATGAGGAAAATCTCAGAGAAGTGTTGCCGACTCTGAGGCAAGAACAGCTGTATGCTAAGTTGTCCAAGTGCGAATTTTGGCTGGATCGCGTTCTATTTCTGGGTCACATCATCTCAAATGAGGGAATATCAGTGGACCCAGGAAAGATTTCAGCAGTCAAGGACTGGCCAACACCGAAGAATGTGTCTGAAATAAGGAGTTTCCTTGGCTTAGCAGGCTATTACAGGCGTTTCGTGAAGGACTTCTCCAAAATTGCTAGGCCATTGACCGCATTGACAAAGAAAGCAGTCAAGTACCAGTGGAGCGAAAGCTGTGAAGAGGCGTTCCAGACCCTGAAGGAGAAATTAACTACAGCACCAGTATTGGCGCTTCCAAATGATTCAGGCGAGTTTGAGGTGTACAGCGATGCATCAAAGAAGGGGGTAGGATGTGTACTCATGCAGGAAAGAAGGGTGATTGCCTATGCGTCCAAGCAGCTGAAACCCCACGAGGAGAACTATGCCACCCACGACCTGGAGTTGGCAGCAGTAGTCTTTGCCTTAAAAATATGGAGACATCACTTGTATGGATCCGTTTGCAAGCTCTACACAGATCATCGCAGCCTAAAGTACATCATCACACACAAGGAGTTGAACAACAGGCAACGACGATGGCTGGAAGTTATCGAAGACTATGACTTGCATATCTAGTACCACGAAGGAAAGGAAAATGTGGTTGCTGACGCATTGAGTAGAAAGTCGAGCCATGTAGTAAACGCCATACTAGACTTGCCAGACTGGCTATGCCAGGAGTTCATAAAACTCGAAATTGAAGTAGTGGATCAAGGAAAAGTGAAGAACCTTCTTGGGAGTATGACAGCCGTACCAGACTTCTTTGAAGAGATAATAAGTAACCAGGTAGGAGATGTGAATCTGGAGAGGATCAAGAATAAGATTGCTGATAACCCCGTTTACGGTGTTATATTTACACTTCAAATCTTATCATTTTGCGAGATTCCGGGTAGAATACATGAGAAATATGCTATGAAATTGAGATATTTGCGAGTTAGAGCTTTTTGTGCTTTAATGATAATCCGGGCGTTTTTAGCATTAATTTGAGCTTATTTTGTCACATTTGATCGCACAGGTCTTTTTCGTGTTATATTTGACAGGAGACAGAGCTCGGGGATTAATTGAAACGGGAACGAAAACGAACTTCGGAATTGAGTTGGAAGCTCAAGAACATTGCCGAGATTTGAGAAGGGAAAAGATGAAAGCAACAAACTGTTGCTGTTGCTGCTGCAGATTACCCAAAGCCATGACCAAACAAACAACCATCCAACCTGACCTATAACACTCTGCCTATCAACCATTAATCCACATCACAACCTCCTACATCACTGCCAATTCACTATCAGACCACACAACTCCCACAAAATCTACAAACATCAACTAATTTAACTACCATCTCCAATCCACCTTCAACCCCCAGTAATCACCAACTACCAATCCCTTCACCAGTACCTAAACCAACTAAAATACCCCTAACTTCAATCCATTACACCAACACATTTTCCACCACAAGCTCCCTGCTAAAACCCGAACAAACAACCTACATCACCACCAGTTTTACAAACTGCCTTTAACCTAAACAATCCATTACACCACTGAACCTTAAAAACCAACAACCTACCACCTGTTAATAACCTTCCTTCCATGAAATCCCCAATCACCATCCCACCTGATTTCTCCAATTCACCATGTCCATACACCATTGCCTCCATCCTTCACCTCACATTAACAAGCTCAACCTTTTCACCATGAAAACTTCACAAACCCACCAAATTCACCACCCAAGCCTCCACCGTTCATACCCAATCTTCTCCATGAATATAGAACCCAGACCTGGCCTTTCTCCGCCAATGAACCGACCTGAAACTCCATTGATTCCGTTCATAAACTCACCCCAAACCACGACCCAATCCTTCACCAAAAACAAACCCAAAACCGCCCTGCAATCAACCTAGCTAAAACCAGACCTGCAATACTCCATGGCCGCAGCACCGCAAGAAGCAATTCCCAGCAGCGATCAAAACCCAAGAAGAAAGCAGCGCACAAGAAGGAGAAGAAACTCAGAGCAGATCGCAAGAAGAGGAATTGCGAAGCAGAACAGAGCCGAAGAAAACCCAGAACTAGAGAGCAAAGAAGAAAGAAACAGAGCATAAATCAAGAAGAAGAAGAAGAGAAGGTTCAGATCGCAAGACCATCCCTCAGGTCGTGCGATCAGAGGAAGAAAGAAAAGAGAGAAAACTCTCTGCGTTTCACGATCAGAGAGAAGGTCGTGCGATCAGGACTAGAAGGTTGCACGGGTTTGTTTTAATAAAACCCTAGCAGCCAATTAGTGAAGTCCAACATCTTTGGAGGGGCTAAAGTGAAAATAAGAGACTTTTACTAAAATTCACCTACGGGTCTGATTTAGAAGAAGACAGGGGCTGTTCTTGACGGGGGATATACGGGATTGAACGAGAAAAAAGAAAACGCAGCAGAGAACAGTAGAAGAAGACGAAGACACGAAGCTCCAATATCGTGTTTGATCTCTTCCCTCTCTCTTTTTATCAATTTTATGGAGAACTTTGTAGAGCTAAACAAGATTATGCCTAGCTAAATCTCTCTAGCTAGATAGTTTATGGAGAACTAGGGTTTATATTAGATTTTCCGGATTTTTGTCACTTTGATTCATGTTTTGATACTTAAATCGACGTAGTGTTCTAGTTATTTGACAAGTTCTTGTTCTTAACTGTTAGCTTGTCTGGTTTGATCACCCAATACATGCTAGTTATCTAGGTTTGTTGCACGACAGTGAACATAACCCGGATTCGTGAAGAACTTTGTTGACATTCTCGTAGTTTCTTGAGACCGACAGGAGATAGAGACTTGAATGACCGTGTGTGGGTTGTTTCAGTTAGACGTAGTTAGGATTAGCGTAATCGGTGGAACGAAAGGACCCGGTGAGCGAACCTGGCTAGCTGACTAGAACGTAACGGTAGACGGAGGTGGACCGAGAGGACCCAAAATATACCGAAACGTAGATTTACGTGAGATCGACAGAAGATCGTAATGACTATGACCCGGTACGACTAGACATAGGTAGAGTGTTTCAAATCATAGTCCGGAAATATCTAAATGCCCTAGGGACCCTAAAACTATCTAGTGTTCTCCATATTCGTATTAATCAGAAAATAACAAAAAATATTAGTTCGTTTATTTAATTTCAGTCACTTGTTTGTGGGCGACGACTTTATATAATCAAACAACTTTTTACTTGTTACTTAGATATCGTAAAGTTAATTTCTAGTTAGCTAGTAATCGTAAATTCCCTTGGGTTCGATATTCGGAGTCATAAAATACTCCATATACTACTTGACCGTATACTTGCGTTTAAGCGCGTAAAGAATTCGCGTCAATCGCAGCAGGACAAGCCATAGGATTCCAGATCCATGAGGATGGAAGCATTCTCTACAAAGGAAGGTGGTGCGTTCCACAGAAATGTGCAGAAACGAAGGAAAAGCTGATGCGTGAAGCACACAACACACCTTACTCAGTACACCCTGGAGGCGACAAGCTCTACAAAGACTTGAAGAAGACATTTTGGTGGCCGAACATGAAAAAGGAAGTAGCGGAATTCGTGGCCCGATGTTTGACATGTCAAAAGGTGAAGTTTGAGCATAAGAGAATGGGAGGTCTAGTTCAACCATTGGACGTACCGGTTTGGAAGTGGGATTCCATTTCGATGGATTTTGTAACTGCCTTGCCAACATCGAAGAATGGACTCAACCAGATTTGGGTGGTAGTAGACAGATTGACGAAGACAGCAAGGTTCATCCCGATGAAGGATACGTGGAACATGGAGCAGAGAGCTGACGCATATATCAAGAATATAGTGAGGTATCATGGGGTTCCAAGCTTGATCATTTCGGACCGGGACCCTAATTTCCTCTCCCATTTTTGGAAGGCCTTACAAGAAGCATTGGGGACCCAACTAAGATTTAGTACAGCTTTCCACCCAGCTACAGACGGGCAGACAGAACGGACAATAAAAACGTTGGAAGACATGCTTAGGGCTTGCACTATGGACTTCCGAGGATCATCGGTCGACAGATTTCCGCTGATAGAGTTCTCGTATAACAACAGCTATCACGCTAGTATTGGCATGGCACCGCACGAGGCTTTGTATGGAAGGAAGTGTCGAACAACCTTATGCTGGAGCGACATCAGCGAAACAGTGGTTATTGGCCCGCAGATTATCGAAGAGATGACAGATCAAGTGAGGCTCATCCAACAACGAATGAAGGCAGCTCAAGACAGGCAAAAATCCTATGCAGACCAGAAGAGAAGACCATTACACTTCCAAGTAGGTGAAAAGGCGTTTCTCAAGGTTTCGCCAACCAAGGAAGTAACAAGATTCAATCAAAAGGGAAAGCTGAGCCCGAAGTTTATTGGACCATACGACATTCTTGAGAGAATTGGAGAAGTTGCATACCGACTAGATCTACCGTCCAACTTGGGGAGAGTACACAATGTCTTTCACGTCTCACAATTGAAGAAGTATGTGCCTGACTCATCCCATATATTGGATCCCGAACCCGTGGAGTTAGACACGTCTTTGACTTACGAGGAGCATCCTGTGAAGATCCTAGACACCAAGACGAGGGACACGCGTACCAAGAGCATCAAACTGGTAAAGGTCATGTGGACGAACCACCAGACAGAAGAGACTACTTGGGAAGCCGAGGATGAGATGCTAAAGAAATATACACACCTTTTCGATGAGGTAATTTGAGTTCCGGGGACGTCACTCTCCTAAGGGGGAGAGGATGTAACCCTTTGAATTTTCGTACCATGACCCTTCATTAAGTATTCACACACTATATCGCGTAGGTACTAACACTGTCGCATACCATATTAGAATTAATATCATATAACATCATACCTTATATGTGGGTTATACATAACGACACTAAACGTTTGGTGTGTATTTGGTTTAAGCTTCGAGGACGAAGCAGTGTTTAAGGGGGGAAGGATGTAATACTCCGATTTTATATAAAATATAGTTTAATTATTTTGTTAAAGTATGAGGTATGTAATGGTAAGTTTTGAAAGCTACAAGTGGTTAATTTGATAAATAGGGAGAACTTGTAGTTAAAAGAAAGTTAAAAACTAATTGAATTAAAGATTGGGGCTTAATTGTAGTTTTAAGAAGTTATAAATCAACTAAGTTAGAACACGGGGAGGTAAATGTACTTTAGAAAAGTTAAAAATATATGGAAGAATGGGGAGGCAATTGTAATTTACAGAAAGTTGATAATTAATTTGATTAAAAGTTTAGGGAGCTAATTGAACTTTAGAAAAATATTAGTATGTATATACGTATTATATACTTGTCTACAACCCGTATTTTACGTAACCCGACCCGTATTATAGTACCACCCGTATTTTATTTGTTTATTAATTTTATAAAATTATTATTTTAGTTTGTAATGTTAATTATTCTATTAGTTTATAATTCTACTATTTTTAATTGTTTATTATTCTATTCATCCAATATCTTATTCCCCCTCATTTCTTCCTCTCTTCTCTCTCTCTCTTTCTCTCTCTCTTTCTCTCTCTCTCTCTCTCTCTCTCTCTCTCTCTCTCTCTCTCTCTCTCTCTCTCTCTCTCTCTCTCTTTTTCTCTCACCCGGCCAACCCTCCTCCCTCATCTCTCTCACATCTCCACTCCTCCCTAACACATCACCATCCCTCCTCCCACCTATTTCTCTTCTCCCTTCTCTTGTTTCTTTTTACCCGAACACACACACACACACCATCTTCCTCCTCCCTCATCTCTCTCATATCACCATCTCTCCCAACTCCTCCTTCCTCCATCACCATCCCTCTTCCACAACTCTCCATCCTTACAAAATCATCTTCTTCCCCAATATTTTAATCCTCCTCCTCCTCCAAATCTTCTATAAATAGGGCCACCCTCCTCCTCATTTTTTCATCACCCACACCTCTCTTCTTCTCCTTCTTCCTCTTCCCCTTCGGCAACAACACCACACCACCACCCACACCCCCCACTGCCACCATCACCAACCACCACCACCATCACATCACCTCCACCTCCGGCAACACCACCATCACCACCAAACTCCTCTTCCCATCTCTCCCTCCCCGACCTCTGTTCTCGCTCTTTCTCACAAACCCAGCATAAACAGACCACCCCCAACACCACAACCATCAACATCACCACCATCACTGCTGCCATCACCACCGGCACCACCATCACCCCCACCTTCCCCTCTGCTCTGTCCCTGTCCCCACCTCTGTCCTCTCTTTCTTTCTCACAACCCATCAGCAGCAGCAACAACAGCAGAAACAATGACATGAAACACCACCGCCATCGACACCACCACCACCTCCGTCGCCGGTAGAAGCAGCACCGGCGACCCAATCGCTTGCACCTCCACCCTCTCTCTCCCCCTTCCCTTCGATCTCTCTCTCCCTCTCTGCTCGTCGGACCGAGAGCTAGCAGAAACAGCGGCGACGACGAAAACAGTGGCCGAAGCCACCGCCTACACTACCGACCCGCGATCCGACCCGACGGAGAACACCTCCTCCGTCCCTCTCCTCCACTACCAGAAGGTCCCCCCACCTTCTTTGAGGCTTGACCAAGCCCTGAGAAGCCGGAAGCAGCCACCCCAATCGCCGGAGCGCCATATTTTCCGGCAAAATCCCGACAAACTTCGGCGTACGATTTCTCGGTCATCCGGTAACCAATTCAATCGATTCTTGGCACTAATCTACTTGTTTTGACCTAAATTAGAGTTCTATAACATCAAATTCGAATGGGTATAACCGTATAAAGAGATTCACAAATTGAATTTGTTGGGTGTATGGTTGGGGGGCGATTTTGTAAAAAACTGGAACTTGGGGGGAGGCTTATGTATGAAACAGAAATTTGAGGGTAGAAACTGTCAATTAATTTTAGTTTCCACAATCTGATTTTATAAAATAAGGATATATGTTTAAACCAATTAAATAATATTATTTGCAATTTCTTTTAATAAAGCACATATGTATATATACAAATATGTAAATACACAATGTTTTACAACTTAAAAAGAGAATATTATGTTTTGGCTATACTACTATTATATATAAGCTAACCTTTTATCTACAAATTTGTGAACTATCTACTTGAAAATATTTAGTAAAAGAGATGTTTCTAGCTAATAAATAATAAGATTTGTTGGTTTAAATATATGTGACTAATATATTATTGAAAGATAAACTATAATGGTTTTGTAACTTAGAAATTAGCCATAATAAAATAGTTATTAAATTTTATGAAGGAGTTATGAATTTAAAATATATTTTTAAGAAGAGATATTATTTTATGAATTATCTAAATGTGAATTAGTACCCTCTTGGAATAGAAATATTATACTAAAGTTTACTAAATCGATTTGTGGGGTAAACTACTTAGTGAATCCAAAATTTTGTAATTATAGAGGGTTATGGTTAATTTTATATTTAAGTAAAAATGAAATTCTAGATAAATGTATTTAAAAATACTTTAAGTAGTTATAAATTTCAAATTTATTTATTGGAAGACAAATAAAAGAATGCTTTTTATAGTTGGCTTGAAATAGGGGATTTTTTGGTTGTCTTGAAGTTAATAATAATAATAATAATAATAATAATAATAATAATAATAATAATAAAAATAATAATAATAATAATAATAATAGTAATAGTGACAATAAATAAAAAGTTATATCAATAAATAGAACATTTATAGCATTACTTGCATTTCATGTGCTAGTTGAAAATTGAAATTTATTAGGAAATTATAATTTGTAGGCGACAAATTCATAGACGAGGGCTACGTCTACTTCTAGAAGTTGTTCCGTGCTATTTATAGTTTCTGTTTGAGGTGAGTAAACATGTCTTACCTAATGTGTCCGTCCTCCTTTCGTGTCTAAATATTTTTATGATTTTATGTCTCAAAATGTGATTTGTGATATACGTGTTGATGTGAGATTTCAATTATGTGTCGAAGTGTTTTCTTTGAAACTTATCACATGGAAAATAATAATGCGTAATAACGTAAAGTGAAAACAGTTGTGCGGCGGAACGTCATTTGGATTTGGTTTATTATATTTTGCTCGGTTGCAATTAGCCCCGGGCTGCTCCATGTACTCACCCCTCTGGTCGCGAGAAGTCTTAGGGGGGGGGGGGGGGGGTGCCGGCACTTAAGGTCTTGGATGCATGGGATATGGTTGGATACTTATGAGATGGATTATGGATTATGGATTATGGATATGGATTGGTTCGTTCCCCGCTAAAACTAAATAATCAATATGGATTTTTATGAGAAAATAAAAAGGAGTATTTGGATTTTGGAAATCCCTTAATTGGGAAAATGTTATGGTTGGAAATGATCCTCTTGGTTATATTCATTTTGTGACGATTTGGGAATGCAAAATTAAATAAAGAGTTGGAAAAGTTTATGTCTTTCCACACATGGTTAGCGGTGATAAAATATTTTTTTACTTCGTAAATGTCATCCTTGTTTATTAAACAAATTGCCTCTTATCCGGTTTACGTGTTCGGGTGTTTACTTACTCCGTATTTCTTGCTGACTTTGGAAAAACTGCGGTCTTTGTTTTATTTCCCCCACAGGTCTAGGAGAAGGGAGCTCGGCGTAAGGGGATCGCGGTATCACGTAGTGTTTAATAGTAGTTTAAATAAGCCGAACTCTAGTTTAATCTCACCTTGTGTAATAGTATGTTGTAAATTACGTTTTAGACACTTAAGAGTTTGTAATATACGATTATGGAATGTGTTGTTCTTGATTCTCACCGTTTCATTTTGAGTAGCACCCTCCCGGGCTCTCCGGTCCGGAACGGAAGGCTCGGGAATCGAGGGGTGTTACATTTTGTGAGCGGATCTGAAACATTGTCATCCGTTAGAATCTTGCACATCTTCACATCTCCTCGATTGATCATATCACGAATAAGATGGAATCTCCTAAGTACATGCTTTGCTTTCTGGTGTGATCTTGGTTCCTTAGCTTGTGCGATCGCCCCGGAGTTGTCACAGTACAACTCTATGGGATCGACGATGCTAGGGACCACACCGAGCTCAGTGATAAACTTCTTTATCCAAACTGCCTCTTTTGCTGCTTCCGCAGCAGCAATGTACTCAACTTCTGTTGTAGAATCAGTAACTGTCCCTTGCTTGGAACTCTTACAGCTCACAGCTCCTCCATTCAGGCAAAACACGTATCCAGACTGCGATCTGTAGTCATCTTTTTCGGTTTGGAAGCTCGCATCAGTGTAACCCTTTACACTTAGCTCTTCCGTACCTCCAAATATCAAGAACACATCCTTAGTTCTTCTCAAGTAGTTTAGGATATTCTTGACAACAATCCAGTGACTCTCACCCGGATTAGGACTAGTATCTGCTCACCATACTCAACGCGTATGATACATCTGGTCTAGTACATAACATGGCGTACATGATGGATCCTATGGCCGAAGCATAGGGTATCCTACTCATGCGGTCCTTCTCAATCTCATTGGAGGGACACTCATTCTCAGAAAGAGTGACTCCATGCGACATGGGCAAGAATCCCTTTTTGGAATCTTCAATGTTGAACCTCTTCAACACCTTGTCTATATATGTACTTTGAATTAGGCCGATCAACCTCTTAGATCTATCCCTATAGATCTTTATACCAAGTATATAGGCTGCATCTCCTAAGTCCTTCATCGCAAAGCACTTTCCTAGCCAATCTTTAACAGATTGCAAAGTAGGAATGTCGTTGCCAATGACTAGTATGTCATCCACATACAAGACCAGAAATACTACAAAGCTCCCACTAACCTTCTAGTAAACAAAAGGCTCATCTTCGTTCTTGATGAAGCCAAACTCTTTGACTGCGTCATCAAAACGTCGATTCCAGCTCCTAGAAGCTTTCTTTAATCCATAAATGGATCTTTGCAGCTTACAGACTTTATTCGCATTATCTGGATCCTAAGAACCCTCCGGTTGTGTCATGTACACATCCTCGAGAAGGTTCCCATAAAGGAACGTTGTTTTGACATTCATTTGCCAAATCTCATAGTCGTAGTATGCTGCAATAGCAAGTAGGATTCGAATGGATTTAGTCATGGCGACTGGTGAAAAGGTCTCATCATAGTCAATACCATGAATCTATCTATACCCTTTGGATACCAATCGCCCCTTATAGGCAACTACCTTGCCATCCATGTCGGTCTTCTTATTGAAGACCCATTTGCACCCTATGGGGCGTGCCCCTTCGGGTGGTTCCACCAAAGTCCATACTTTGTTGGTGTACATGGAATCCATTTCGGATCTCATGGCTTCCAGCTACTTCTTAGAGTATCGGCCTTTCATGGCCTCTCCGTAGGTTGCAGGCTCATCATCTATGAGTGGTACGTCATCGGGCTCAGTCAGGAGAAGTCCATACCTATCTGGCTCATGACACACTCTTCCTGATCTACGGAGTTCCCGTGTCACCTGAATATGTTCTTCCACAACTACTTGCGGTTCCTGTTCATGTTCCACAATCGGTTCAGTGATTTGTGGTTCTTGAATTTCTTCAAGTTCTACAGCCCTCCCACTTGCTTCTTTAGAGACAAACTCTCTTTCTAGAAACACGCCGGTCCGAGCAACAAACACTTTGTTCTCGATGGGATTGTAGAAATAATATCCTTTAGTTTCCTAAGGATATCCCACAAATTTACACTTATCCGCCTTTGGCCCGAGCTTGCCAGTTTGTAAATGTTTTACATAGACATCGCAGCCCCAAATCCTCATAAACGACACTATGGGACGCTTCCCAGTCCATATCTCATATGGTGTCTTCATGACTGATTTGGATGGAACGCGGTTAATGGTAAAAGCTGCCGTCATTAGAGCATGTCCCCAAAAGGATATCGGAAGATCTGTTTGAGACATCATAGATCGCACCATATCTAATAGAGTGCGATTTCTCTTCTCGGACACGCCATTCCATTGTGGCGTTCCGGGTGGAGTGAGATGGGATACTATCCCACACTCTCTAAGATACTCATCAAACTCTTGGCTCAAGTATTCTCCTCCACGATCCGATCGTAGAGCCTTAATACTTTTGCCAAGTTGCTTCTCTACTTCATTCTTGAATTCTTTGAACAATTCAAAGGATTCGGATTTGGCCTTCATAAGGCATAGAAATCCATATCTACTGAAATCATAAGTAAATGTGATGAAGTAGGTGTAACCAACTCTGGCAGGCGTGGGGAATGGTCCACATACATCGGTATGTATGAGTGCCACTTATTGAAAGGGGACTTTTTCATTTTTCCTAATAAACAAGATTCACATGTCTCATATGATTCCAAATCAAATGAGTCTAGAAGTCCATCCTTATGGAGTCTAGATATGGGTTTCTCATTTATATGGCCTAAATGACAGTGCCATAGATATGTAGGATTTAAATCATTAGTTTTATTCCTTTTAGTATTTATGTTATAGATTGGAATATTTAGATCAAGGATATACAATCCATTAGACAAATGCGCACTACAATAGTGCATACTATCAAAATAAATGGAGCAACACTTGTACTTTATTGAAATAGAAAAACCCTTCTCGTCCAAACAAGAAATGGAAATAATTTATCTTCTCATAGCAGGCACATAAAAGCAATTGTCTAATTCTAAAATAAGTCCAGAAGGCAAAGATAGCTCATAAACGCCTACAGCTAATGCAGCAACTCTTGCTCCATTCCCGACGCGCAGATCTATCTCCCCTTTACTCAATCTTCTACTTCTTTTCAAATCAAGGTTCTCAAGGTTCTCAATGTACCCGATCATTCGGAGTATGTGAGGTCCTACTGGATTCCCCTCTGCAAGACTACTCTTGAATAATGCCTTAGACACCTCATAGCGCTCATGCCTAGCCTGTTCCTGAAAAATTGTTTCAAGTGTATGATCATATCATAGGCTTCCATATTCTCATGCTGCTTCTGAAGCTCAGGAGTCATGGTACAAAGCATGAGGCAAGTCACGTCATTAGAATCATCAATATGTTTCTGACGTGACCTTACTTTCTCTAGAAGAGACTCATCTTTGTGGTGGTTCTGGAATTTGAGTGTCCAAGACGTATAGCTTCTTTTCTTGCTTAAGGACAATCCTTAAATTTCTGTACCAGTCAAGGAAATTCGTTACAGACAGTTTATCCTTCTCAAGGACAGATCGTAGGGATGAAGTCGATGCGTTGTTGTTTGCCATTTGGAATTCTACAAAACGATAAATGTGCAATTTTAGTATTTTGAACAATTTAACTATATTCAACAATGGCTAGATCATCAAATATAGCTCCCACTATTTTTCTCCGATTAATAGCCCTCGCCATTAATGCGGAAAATATCATTATATTTTCTATCAGGTCCAAGATCCCTTTTCCACTTCTTCTTGAGCTTGCTTTGGCAAGTCACCCAAGAATAGGTTATTTAGGTAGGAACCATTCCAATTGCATCTCATGCAACTCTTGGTCCAATTAGGTGAATAACTCTTTTATTCTTTATCCCATGGATAACACCTAATTGTCATGCCTCTAGGCTCATCAATCCAATTGAATCTTTCCCAGTTGCGTCCAACCTCTTGCTTCAACATACACACATTACTAGCTTGTGTCGTACGCAACACAGCATGGTAAATTGAAATCGCCTTGCTTTGGCAAGCCCGAATTTTAATGAACCCTGATCATGAAGGGTGTTTTTTGGCAAGAGAAGGCAAAACGCAATATTTAATTGAGAGATTTTTCTTTCTTAATTTGTTTGGTTGATCTCATCAACATGGTCTACTTATTTGGATTGGGCAATCCATAATAAAAGACCAACCTTGTTTATTATTATCTTGTTATTGTTTTCGCTAGTATCGCTATACACACAAAATTAAATAACAAGACATGAATAATAAACATCCACAAAGATTAAAAAAACGTGGCATGGATATGCCCCCTAGACTAATGATATTATCAAGCCAATGATAATATCCAATTGCCCTAAAGTGACGAGCTCATCTCCATGTGCTCCACCATAGCCGCGCCCCTAGGGGATGTCATCTTTGTCTTTTGGCTCCTTTGGTTCTCCGGTCTTCTTCTCCCTGCTCTTGGCTATCATCTAAAATATTTCTGATTCTAGCCTAACATTTAGAATAAATAAATAACAAAATCCTCACATGTCGAGGAGAAAAAGACGAATCGCAAGCCGTAAAACTTAATTAATTATTACATTAATTTGATCAGCTCGCAGGCCGTAAACCAAACCACAAAGCAATAAACATCATCAATCCTAGGCCATATCCATCCACCATGCAATAAAGCACATAATACAGTTAAAACCAATTTTTAACGCGCTTGTTCAATTTTAATTGAATTGGGTAATTAGGGTTACAACGGTCCAAGGAGTTCAAGCCAACAAGGGGACCGAACCCCTAGGACCGTTGCCCGCCACAAGGCCCGGCCCAAGGCCGGCCGCCCCATGTGGCTTGCGGCCTTTTCTTGCCGCGCAAGGGAGGGGGCGGATGGCTAGGGTTTCGGCCCTAGCTTCCTTCCCTCTTCCTTGTTGCCCAAGCAAGGTTGTTTCCTTTATGGAATTGATTCCATAAATTTGTTTCCATAATTGAAAACCCCTTTTCAATCATGTGCCCATGAACCCTAATTTTTCAAGAACCCAATTGTTCACATCTTATGTGACTAAACTCACCAATTCTAACATGCAATTTTAAATTGGATCTTGTTTTATTGAATCAAATTCAATTTTACATCTACTATGCCAATTATTTTCAGTTTTCGCGTAAGAAACAATAATACGGTGTATAAACTGAAATCGTAAAACATAAACACATGTTATGCTCTTCGACCTGTGGCTCAGAAACCACTGTTGGGTTTTGATGTAGGTAACGCAGCGGAATAACTAAATTAATCCTACTCAAAGCCCACCACGGATCTTCAGGAGGAGATATCATAACATGATAAGAGACATAGTATTGTGTACCTTTTGATTTGTGAGATCACATGAAGAATGATGTCCTCGTCTCTACGATTGATCCACGTCTAGAGGTGAGATCTAGATTCTTCCTTCAAACAAGTGCTAGCTTGAACGCGGAGGAAGAGGGAAGAGGATCAAAGAAACAAGGACAAGAGGAGGTTTCGGCCTCCTATTTGTGTCGTCGGGAAGGGGGGGGGGGACGGGCCTAGGGCGTCGACCTTAGGCTTGTATTTCTCTCTCTCTCTCTTGTTCTCTCCCACTCTCTTTGTGTTGTGTCAATAACAAATCACAATTAGTGGGAAGGAAGCTAGAGCCTCCTTTTTATAATCCAATAACTCCATGTTGTTTCCATAAAGGAGTTTCCTAATTCTACATGAACTAGAATTATTCCCTTCCTTGCAAATTAGTCCTACTAAGTTTGCAAGGTGTTGCACAATGATCCTTTCATTAATTATTCAATATTAATTAATCCCAAATCTAGATCTACTCTGTTTGACGTGTGACCTCGTAGGTTTCTATCTAGTTGGTAGTAAATTTTACCAACATGGAGCGGTGTCTAGCAACACATCCATGCCACCCAACTAATAGAAATAGTCAGTGATCCCGACAAACCCTCTTGTGCCCAATATCTTATATTCCACTTTCTCTTTGTCTCCATATCCGGATTGGACACGAGACAGAAATAGTCACACTCGTATATCCAATCCATAGTTCCTCGATCCTGGGAATATGCTTATGCTTGCAGATAACATCAATATCCCCATATTGATTTATCTGAGTCTGGCCAGACATTCAATAAGCCTCATCCCTCGAGTGGCCGTGGATATTTACCCCCATTATGTGGGAGGGACAAATCCTATCTATATCACTACGATCTCTAAGCTTTCTTCTTATCATGCCCGATAGCTATATTTATGATTACCCAGTTACAGTGTAACGTTTGATAACATCAAAGCACAATATTTCACAACTAGAGTATCTAGTGACTTCAAGTCTAAGGATTGCAATTATATTAGCACTACGAGAAGCGATTGTGACTTGACATAATCTAATGTATCCTTCTCGTTGTGGGTCAATCCAGTATGCCATTACTCCTAATGCATACCCATGTGTTAGACTTGATATCTCCATATCAATCTACCCACATACTAGTCTATATTTGATCGTCCCATTAATCAATATAGTGGACTAGGGATATTTAAGATAAACAACACATTCTATCTAAGGACTTCATTATATTAAATATCACAATATATAATAAATGAATATTCTAGCCAAACAATGTTCATACTAAATCTATGATTGCCTCTAGGGCATCCATTCCAAAATGATGTTCTTTCACACCTCAAGAAAATGCCAGCACTCTTGAGTGTGTATGATGCCCTTCGGATGTCTCCCGAGCTTGGAAAATCTTTAATATACGATTTATCCAAGCCGGAAGACTTCCATGGGACAGTCACCGATAGTCAAGAAAGAGCGATCGCATGCATGTCTGCAATTACATTTGGGGATGACGACATGTACGTCGAAATGATTGACCATAACCGCCCGCTGTTTATCACCGGGTCCATCTACGGCACCAAAATTTCAAGGGTTTTGGTAGATGGAGGGTCAGCTGTTAATCTTTTGCCAAGAAGGGCTTTAAGCTTGATGGGTCTGAAAGTCTCTCATATGCAACCGAGTCGTTTGGTGATCCAGGGGTTTAACCAAAACGAGCAAAAACTCTTAGGAAAGATCAGGTTGCGTACAAAATTCGGCGAAATTGAAGACAACACCGAGTTTCTAGTCATTGATGTTGATACTTCATATAATTGCAATGCTTGGACGCCCTTGGGTGCATGAAAACAGAGTTGTACCCTCAACGTACCACCAATGCATCGAATTCCCGCTACCCTCGCCAAGAAATGTAGGGGTAATCATTGCAGACCATGACCCTTTCAATGGGATAGAAGCGTACTACGCTGCCGCAAAATTTTACCAAGTGAAATCAGTTAAAGAAGAAAAACAAGTGTCTAGGCCTACGGTTGGGGTAAGTGATAGGCAACCGCCTCCTCAGAAAGACCTTCTGGTACATCCCGAAGTCTGTGGAACCAGTTGCAAAGCTAAAGAGAAATTTCACTTTGCCACTTCAGAAAACCGAATGCTCTATGGTAGAAACCTATAGTAAGTTCGTGGTCCCATCCAAAGGAGAAGGCTCCAAGAAAATTCGCTTCCATGCACTTGGAGATATCAGGAAGAGTGGTCATGAGACGAGCCAAAGCATGGAAGAGGTATGCATGCCCGTTTTCAGCATAAGAATAACCAAAATGTTAGTAAAATTCGGCTTGGACCCTAAAAAGCTCGATGGCAGGGCTCATTCGATAAAATATTGACGTCTTCCCAGAGAAAGGCTTTGAGAAACGGGACTCCTATCAAAGCCACTAAAGAAGGCTTAGGATACAAACGTCCCAATGGATCGGAAGAAGCATCAGTAAATATGAAAACTTCTCATGAGGATGTGAGCCTGTATGAAGAAGAAACTAAGCCTACTTCTCACGAAGATTCAAATTTGGGCGAAGAAGAAGCTAAGTCTGCTCCATTAGAATTGGAGGACGGTGGACAAGCCACTGTAGATTAACTCCGTGAAGTTAATCTGGGTGACAAGGTGAACAAAGGCTGACTTTCATAAATGCCAACTTGACAGATGAGGAAGCCTCAAGTTACATGTCTTTCCTTAAGGATTATAAAGATGTGTTTGCCTGGAGTTACGAGGAAATGCGTGGGCTTTATCCGGAAATAGCCTTACATAGGCTTGCGGTTTCCACAGGAAAGCGGCCTGTGAAGCAAGCTCAAAGGCAAACTCGCCCGGAGTTAACCGCCCATATAGAAATAAAGGTGGAGAAGCTCATCAAGTCCGGGTTCATCCGAGAGGTTAAGTACCCTACGTGGCTGGACAACATAGTTCCCGTGAAGAAGAAGAACGGCCATATTAGAGTGTGCGTCGACTTTCGGGACTTAAACGAAGCATGTCCAAAGGATGACTTCCCGTTGCCTATAACAGATCTCTTAGTGGATGCAACCAATGGTTACAAAACCCTATCCTTCATGGACGGATATTCAGGGTATAATCAAATCAGGATGGCTCCTGAAGACGAAGAATTGACGGCTTTCAGAACGCCCAAAGGCGTACTCTGTTACAAGGTAATTCCCTTTTGTCTTAAAAACGCGGGGGCCACCTATCAAATAGCCATGATGGTAATTTTCAACGACAAACTTCATGATATTGTTGAAAGCTATGTCGATGACCCAGTCGTGAAGACTAGGAGAAAAATATCACCTCAAGGACCTGAGGGAAATTTTTGAACGCTTGAGGCGTCACAACCTCAGGATGAACCCTTTAAAATGTGCCTTTGGGGTCTCATCGGAAAATTCCTTGGATTTATAGTCCGGAGTAGGGGTATTGAAGTTGAACCCGCTAAAACAAAGGCGATCATTGATATGCCCCCACCGAGAAACCTTAGGGAGTTAAAAGGACTGCAAGGGAGGCTAGCCTACATAAGTAGGTTCATTTTGAATCTCGCTGGACGATGTATGCCATTTTCCAGACTTATGAAGAAAGGGGTGCCTTATAAATGGGATCATGCTTGCCAAAACGCTTTTGATAGCATCAAAAAGTACTTGGTGAACCCACCTGTTCTCATGAGTCCGACCAAGGGAAAGCCTTTGATTTTATACATCACGACCCTCGACAATTCCCTCGGTGCTCTGTTGGCGCAACAAAATGAATAAGGAAAAGAAAATGCCTTGTACTACTTAAGTCGGACTTTGGTGGGGGTAGAAATTAAATATTCTCCCATCGAAAAGATTTTCTAGGCCTTGGTGTTGGCGCTGAAAAAGCTTAAACACTACGTGTCTGAACACGAAGTTAAGCTGATATCTAAAGCTGATCAGCTAAAGTACATACTCTCGTGGCCCGTCCTTAATGGGAGGATCGCACAATGGGTTGTACTTCTTCCACAATTCGACATCGAGTATCTCCCTCAAAAGGCGATTAAGCGACAAGCCTTGGCAGATTTCTTGGATGCACACCCTATCCCAGATGACTCACTCTTAGCAACAGACTTGCCATACAAAGATGTGATGGCAGTAGATGTGCACAAAGGATGGGAAATATACTTTGATGGAGCTTTCAAGAAGCCCTGATGGGATGAAGCAAGAAAACATTAAAAACAATAAGTCAGGGATTGGTGCTTTTTCATCACACCAGAAAATGTCGTCATCCCACATTCTTTTGCACTTAGCCAAGGGTGCTCCAACAATGAGGCCGAGTATGAAGCCATTGTCGCAGGGTTAGAGCTCGCCCTCCAGATTCACATTGAGGAGTTAACAATACATGGGGACTCTGAATTGGTGATTAAACAATTAAGAGGGGAGTACATCGTGAAAAAAGGCGTGTCTCGTCCCGTACGATGAGCGGGCGGACCAATTGCTCTCGCAATTCAATAAAATATCCATCTTCCATGTGAGGAGGGGGGTAAATGCTCAAGCCGACGCGCTAGCAAGCCTGGTAGCATCCGTGCCACTTCCCGACAAAAAAACACTCAAGGTCGTTGTAGGGGAAAGGACAGTTCTGACACCCCTTAAAGAAGGCCCGAATACAGTCCAAGTCTTGACACTCTCCACAAATGAAGACGGTGAGGATTGGTGGGACGTGTTCATCAACTATCTTCAAAATGGGAGACTTCCCGAAGATAAAGCGAAGATAGAGGAATAAGACGTCGTTCAACTAAGTTTTTCATGTTGAAAGACGTCCTTTATAAAAGGTCGCTCGATGACATATATCTTTGTTTTATTGCCGGAAATGCAACCAAAGAAGCCATGGCTGAAGTCCATGCAGGGATATGTGGTGATCAACAAGGCGGTCCAAAGTTGCACATGCAACTCAAAAGGCTGGGGTATTATTGGCCCACTATGATCGCAAAGTGCATTGACTATGCAAAGAGATGACAAGTATGTCCATACCATGGTGACTTCATTCACCAACCCCCCGAGCCCTTGCATGTCACAACTGCCTCGTGGCCTTTTGCGTTGTGGGGTGTGGATATCATCGGACCATTCGTTCCTCCTTCGTCAAAGGTGTATCGATACATCCTTACTGCCACTGACTACTTTTCTAAGTGGGCTGAGGCTGTCGCTCTAAAAGACTTCAAGAGCTCGATATTTGCCGAATTTTTCCGAACTCATATCATCTACAGGTTCAGAGTTCCTGAAAGAATCATTGCAGACAATGGGCAACCATTTCGAAGTAATGCTCTTCATAAGTTGTATGCTAAGTACAATATCAAGTCAAACCACTCTACCAAGTATCATGCTCCCGCCATCGGTCTAGTAGAGGGTTTCAACAAGACTCTCAGCAAGATTATCAAGAAAATGGTGGACAAGAACAGGAAAACCTGGCCGGAGAAGCTACAAGAAGACCTACAGGCCTATCGGACTTCTTACAGGACAGCGACTCAAGCTACGCCGTATTCACTTGTTTTTGGAGGTGAGGCAGTCCTACCACTCGAAGTTCAAATGCCTTCCTTGCGAGTGGCGGTGCAAGAGTCTCTTACTAAGGAAGAGCACGCCAAGCTAAGGTTGGCTGAGCTAGAGACCTTGGACGAAAGGAGAATACATGCCCAATAAAATTTGGAGATGTATCCACAAAGGATGGCGAACGCAACAAGAGAGTACGCCTCCACTCCTTCAAGAAAGGGGAATTAGTTGTAATGGTCAGAACTCCAATCATAGTGACCAGATGGACAAAAGGGAAGCTGGAACCTAAATGGGAAGGACCTTATGTGATCGAGAAATTTTATTCGAACGGAGCATACTTGTTGATCACAGTAGATGGTGAAAGGATTATACCACCTACTAATGCAAGGTTCCTGAAGCTATACTATCATTGATAAAGGGTCAACTAGGCCAAAAAACTAAAAGGACGCCTAGGCAAATCCAGACCCAAGTCCACTAGGTTGAAAACCCGAAAGGGCGGCCTAGCATGAAATGGAAAACATGACCTGCGAGGTGGAAAACCTGCAAAGGCGGCCAAGCGAATTCTAAGGTCATAAAAAAAATAAAAAAATAAATAAATAAAAAATAAAAGAGAGAGAGAGAGAACTACGTTTGACTTGATCCCGAAAGGGTGCGTAGGCAGCTCGACTTCTGCATTCGAGTTCAGTCTGCATCTCAAAATAAAAATCTCATGTTCCCCACTGAACTACATTCATCTTGATCACGAAATGGGTTATATGCAGCTTGAAATCAACTTTCAAGTTCAGTCCACCTTTCTTATGCTTAGCCAAATATGCTTTCACATAATGAAAAGGGTTCTTACACCTTGAAAGAATTGCAGAAAAGTCCTTAAACTCTTTGAGATGATGCGCCACAGTCTCTCCAAAGGGGTTAACCCAAAGCCCAAAAGTCATGAGTCAAAAGGGGTTGACCCATTGAATCGAAGTACTTAAGAGGTTGGACACGTCCCGAATAATACAATGATAGGATCAAAAGGGGTTAACCCATTGACAAAACACATAAGCAACAGAAAATTCCAAAAGACATTACTAAAGGGGTTGACCCGTGGACTAAAATGCATAATGGCGGACTCAAAAGCCCCAAATGACACAAGCCGAAGAAGTTCAACGAATTCGTCGATCAAGTCCTAAAAGACACATCCCAAGAAAGTAGCTCGACGTCAAGAAGCATCTCAGCCTCAAAATGAAAAAGGCCAGCAAGCACGTAAATAAAGAAAAGAAGACCAAAAGAAGAAAAGGGCCAAAATACAAATTGGTGCGATATGACCCTGAAGACGTCCACAAGGCCGGTGCATAAGAAAGGGCCATTCAAGCCATGCATTAGGCCTCAAAAATGATGGTGCCAAGTTTTCGTGATTTCCACAAGAGCTGCATCCCTCTTGCTCAAATTACGAGGGGTATTCGTTGGCAGTGAAATTTCGCCAATTAAATAAATTAAATTCGTCCATTATTAATTCCTAAATAAAAAGGCTGATAAAACCAAAGAAAGGAAGGGGATGTTATCAGATTTTGGTGATAAGTCTACCCAAAAACTGATAAGGTCAAAACAATATATTTATTGTAGTAACCCTCATATTTATGTTGCACTTTTATGTTTTAAGCGGTATTATTATCTTCTAAATATGTGTGTTAATGTTAATATTTTATTAAGTATGCTAGACTTTAAAGAAAATATTTTCAAGAATGTTATGTTTGTGCCAACTCGTTAGTTAAAATTAAATGCATAGTTGCCCCAAAAATTTATGTAAATTTGTAATGTTTACAAACTTTATGTTTTTATGCATCAATCTCTCTATTATTGGATTTTTCATCTTTTACCCAACTAACAAGATTACATCCTAAAACTCTCTTTCATCATACAAGTGGAGTTCATTATTTTAATATCTCTATGATAGCATGATATGAGATTATTTATATGCATCACCAACCCCCACCATCATGTACATATCTCTCATACTCTTTCCCATTGCATCTTTCTCATCAAGAACATTCAAGAATGCTCTCTTCTCTCTCTTCAAATACAAATCCCGGTTTTTGGTGTTGACCCTCCCAAAACACCCCCAAAACTCCATTTTTCACCACTCATATCATGAAAAACTCAAGCCTAAGGTTATACTATGCATTGGGGGAGTCTTTTCCTTCATTTTCCTCAAGAATCTAAGCTCCTCCAACCTCCAAGAACTCAAGATTAATCTATAATTTCTCTCAAGACATATAAGTAAGCACTATTCTCTTGTTTATGTGTTAAATTTGTAGATAATGCATGTTCTTGACATGAAATTGCTTGATCTTGAGTTGCATGTGTTATTTGATCTTTGATTTGTAACTTTTAAACTTTATCTTCCTCATCTCCAAGCATGCTTCATCATTTTCATGGCTAGATCATCAAATTGGTACTTCAATGTTGCATATTTCATAAAACCCACATTTGAACATACATGCATGTCATCAAAATCAAGTTTGTTGTTAGAATCATGTAAGAAGATGATGTGGGTAGTGATATGTGTATTATTTAGACCTTGTTTTAGTTAAATTTCAGATTTTGATGGAATGGTCCTTGCATGCAACAAGTTTTTGAAGTATAGAAAACCATAAAGTTCATGTTTGAGTCTATTTTCACAAAATTGGGAAAAATACCTAAACTTTTTAGAAAAATATGAAAAATTTACAGTTTGTGTATTTTTATGTGATATTTGTACAATAAAAATTTCAGAGCCATTGGACTTGTATTCAATTTTTAATCAGCCAAAAACTTAGGCTGTTTTTACAAACTGTTCAACCCAGACCAGAGAAGTTTTTCATTGATTTTATGTACTTATTCTACTCCAATGGTTACCAATTTAGGATATGTTGTTTCCATAGGTGTTATTTAGTTCCAGTTAAAATTTCATAATTTTTGGAATTATTATGAATATTTTATGAATTTATTCCCAATACCTCTTTTCAGCCTCTGTTTTACACCTAAACAACTATGAAAGTTAATGTTTAAAAATACTTAAAAGTTTTTATAATTTTTGATATTTTTATATGTTATCAGTAAACTCTTTATCTATGTTATGTAAAAATTTGAGGTCCCAAATAATTATTTTGAGTCACCTATGAATTTTTGTTCTAGCGATAGTTACACTTTTTATTTGAGTAAAATTTAGAAATTTGTCAAGTTTCTCAATGCTAGTTATGTAAGTTACTTTTTAGTTTGTTACATGTCATCTTCCATTTACGTGTTGCATTAGACATGTCATATGCACCTAATAAGAAGTATAAGGTTCTAGATATGAATTTGAGGACAGTTAGTTCTCTTGCATTCATAAGATTCATGTCATTTAGCTATGTGATTATGTGCTATGTTTGGAATGATTTCATGCTAAATAATTATGTGCTATGTTTGGAATGAATTCATGCTAAGTGCTTATGTGCTATGTTTGGAATGATTTCGTGCTAAGTGCTTATATGTATGATTTGTAGCCTTCTTTGCTATTTACGTGACGTGGAGTTGATGCTCGTACGATTAAGGAATGAATTAAGGAATATAATGTTAAATAAATGGATTAAGCTCGCAAGGTGAGTTACCCTACGTCCCAAAGTTTGTATCGAGCCTCAAGTTTCTTAAAATCTTATGTATGTTCATGTTGTCCCTATTATTATGTATGTATGTTTTCTTTACCAAATGAAATGTTTATGTCCCATGGATGCTAACAAAGAAAATAAAATAACGTTTCATAAGATAAAATACGTTTTCAGAAAGGTCACGGTTACCGTAGTGAAACCCCCTGTCGGGTATAGGCAGACTACGGCCCTTTTTCCGGGGAAATATAAAACGGCACGCGTCGCCTCACGAGCCGTCGCGATTGACATGTCCCTACGTTATGTTAAGTCACGAAGGTTACACGGGCCATAAGATAAGAAAATAAGCAAGCATGCTCAAGTATGTTAAGGTCTCCACGTGAGACAAAGCAAGGTTCCTACTTGGAACAATACGATTTCTCAGTTATGCTTTACGTTATGCTTTCTTTACGATACACATTATGCTTTATGAATGTCATGCTCTTTCAAGCTTCACAAGTATATGTATGTATGACTATGCCTTATGTTCATGTCGCTCCATGGGAAAGTTAGCCTCTTTTAATTTTTTAAACCTACGGAGGGGCGTAGATGTAACTCACTGAGCTAGTTGAGCTCACTCTTTAAATTTTAATTTTTTTCAGGTTTTAATAACATGTAAGAAGCAAGAAGTAGCATGGAGTTAAGTTCCTATGTGATTACGTGCTTGATGACGCTTATGTGCTAAGATGACGAGTATACGCTAGCCGACTTGGAGTTACTATGAAATACATGTTGTTGTTGTTTTTGGTTTAAGAATGTATAAGTTATGTAATTATGTATATAAGACTTTGTATGAGCCTTGTATGATACCTAGAACCTCTACTGAGTTATGCTCTGCTTACGTTACGAGTCGAGATGGCTAAATGACGTTGAATTTTTATGTTCCAACTTTCTTTTCGTTACACTTCAAATTGTTTATCAAGAAGACCCCAAGTAATTTGTTATTTACGCTTCCGCAAAGTTAATTTTTTTTAGAAACTTTTTATTTAGCCTCTCGACGAGTCAAGGCCTCTCCGGCGTGTCGCGCCCTCCTCCTGTTAAGGCAAGTTTTATTAATAGCTAATCGGGGTCGGCGGGAGGGGGATGTGACATTTATCTTGAATAAAGATACATATAAATGAGTAACACTGGAGGTAACTGGGAGGGATAAAAGAGATAAAATCTCTTCCTTATCTAGTACAACTTGAGATAAGATAAACTGCACAGATTGGGATGATATCTCAGAAATGTGGAAATTTTATCCTAATCTCTGTAACAATCAGCTGGAAACCTCTATAAATAAGAGGTTTCACAAAGGCTGGAGAGGACTTTTCTCTGGAGGAAAATACAGTAGAAAATAGAGAGACACAGAGAGAAAAACAGAGCAAAATACTCTGTGAAATCCAGCAGAGAATACCAAAGATCGCAGAGAGAAACGAAGGCACTTAAGCTACTGGTTATAGCCAAAAAAGCAACCGGAAAAGCAACATAAAGCTTCTGCTGTAAACTACAGAAGTCAGAATCTGTGAAGACAAGGTTCATACCAAAACAGAAGCCGCAGTAATGACTTCACATCTCGCTAGGTAAAGGGTTCCATTTCCTGATTCAGATTCTAATAAAATAGCTGTTGTAAACAGGCTATAGGAAACGTGTTTTCACAATATCTTGTTTAATAAAATTCTGCCCAGTCTTTTCATCTAAATATGATGCTTTTCTTTATTTTAGGCTTATCAATCAGGGGTTCCATTAAGCTCCAGGGTAATTAACGATTCAATTACTCGAATCGGAAATAGGGAACTCTCACACGCACACTTGAGAATCTGAAAATATATTTGTTTTCCAAAAATTTTTCGGAAAGTTAATGAAAATTCCGGGTTAAACAAAAACATTCCCCATTTATCTGAAATCTCTGTTAAAACCAAATTTGTCCATAATATCCAGCAAGAAGTGCCAATTTACCTTATCATAAGCCTTTTGAAGGTCCAACTTGAGAGCAATTAAAACATCATTGCCTTGATGATTCGTGTTCTTGATCAAATGGAAGAATTCCTGGGCAATAAGAATATTTTCTAGCTATCCCAGAAACAAATGTAGATTGTTCAAAAGAAATCAATTTTGGAAGAACCACCACTATTCTATTAGCAAGCAATTCAGGAATCACCTTATATATGAAAGCGCACAGAGCAATGGGTCTGAACTCATTCATTTGAACTTGACACTTCACTTTTGTAATAAGATCTATAATAGTCTTATTGAAGCTAGGAAGCATCACTTGAGTAGAAAAAAATGTTGGATAGCCCCTATAACCTCCTCTTTAATAATACTACATTTAGAATAATAAAACACACGTGTATACCCATCATAGCCCGAAGCTTTTGTTGGGATTTATAGAGAACACCACTGATTCAATCTCCTCTGCTGAGGGGATAGCACATAAGACAACATTTTCTTGAGCAGAGACCTCATAATTGATGTTTCTTATATAGAGGTGTCAAACGGGTGGGTTGGGTGGGTTTGACCCGTTTATAATTGGGTTTATTTATATACGGGTCTGACCCGCCAAACCCGTTTAAGCATTGCGGGTTTTTTCGGGCGGGTCATAAACGGGTCAACATTACTCGTTTATCCGTTTATTACCCATTATCTAACCCGCATATCATAAAGTTTCTTTCCTTTTTTTTGAAATGCACATATCCTAATGTTTGCAGCATAAAAAGACACGTACCCTTACCTCTCTCTCAATATTTTTTTTATTAAATCAGTTCTCTATTTCGTTTTAATCAAAGAAAATTAAAAATAAGATGAAAAGGAAAAAATGTATCAATCTCTCAGTCACTCATCAGAGAGACCCACACCAGTAAACATCCTCTCATCTCTCTGTAATCGTCGGAATCTCCTACCCTTCATCGATTGGTGTCGCCTACAAACCCAACATATCACTCCACCGCCAATCAATCGCCGAACCAAGCCTCCTAAACAATTGAAACCCTCAAAATCGCCGTCGAACGTTGCCCCCATACCACCGCTTTCCGAGCCTTCTCCCACTTCAAAAGGTCTCTGCTTTTTCTCCGTCCCCAACTCCACCATCTCTAGTTTCGCCGTGAATCGCTCGCAGCGACGCTCCGGCTAAAAGCGCGTCCCCTTCTACCCATGGGCTTGCGTCACCGGCGTCCCATTCTACCTCTGAGCTCGCATCACCGCCGTTCCCTTCTACCCTTGGCTCTCATCACCAATGTTGACGAATTGAACAAGTTTAAGATTTTCATTCTAGAACAAGATCTCAGAGAGAGGCAATGAGTCCGTCGATATTGACTTTGCCAAAATTGTGAAAGAAAGAAATAGGTTGAGGTGGTTTAACTTTTAGACCCGCTTAACCCATATAGTTCAACGGGTTATATTTTGTTCACCCACTTCAACCCGTTTAGATAATGTCCACGACCCAAAACCGTTCAAATTGCACGGATAGGGGCGGGTTGGTGGGTCCGGGTCTAGTTTGCCAGCTCTATGCTTAGAGAACTGAAGTCCTCCTCTAAACTTGGCAAATTGAAAAGCTTCTCAAAATAAGATTTAGCTATCCTCTTTATATCCTCTTTCCATTCCCCTTCTCATTCATCAACTTATTGATTATGTTAAAATTTCTTCTATGTATGGTGGATAAAACGAAAAACTTTTAATTTCTGTCACCTTCTTTAAGAAATCGTAATCTTGACTTTTCAATCCAATATCATTTTTCTATATCCGTAGCACAACTGGCTTTTCCATCCAACATCCTTTTTCTCCATCCAATATCCTTTTTTCTTTTTTCCAAGTCACTAGTGAACATTTATGACCAAGCACCAATTGGGTGACCAGTAGACCTGCAAATCTGAATAGGCAAATTTATTCCAGAAAATTGCGTGCCCTCATTTTTGTATTTCAATAATTTGATATTTCGCAAGTTTTCACGCCCTTGCTTGTTGTTTATGTTACCTATATAATATAATAACCTCATTAAAATTATTCGAATTACATTATTGCAACTTCAGTAGATTTGCCTACCAGAAGAAGTGCAATGTGAGCTTGACGGGTTGACTGTGCACTCTGTGTGGTGGATTTGGTAACGAGATCTGCGATAGTTGGCCAGTGGAAACTCCTTGACAAAGTTGAACTCACTGACTGACTTCGTGACTTTCCACACCTTTTCCTTTTGTTTATGTTACCTATTAAGATAATAGAAATATCGAATAAGAACATCAAGTTTATTCTAATTAGATTGTTGCAAAAGTACACACTGAAGTAGATTAACTCAGGGGGGGAAGTGCAATGGGAACTTTAATGGTCAAAGTATGCACTCTGTGTGGTAGATTCAGTAATAGGATTTGCAGTATTTGGCCAGTAGAAACTCCATCGAGAAGATAAATTCATTGATTGATTGACTTCATTGAATGCAAGAGCTACTATTTCGAATTATATTCGTAAAGAAATTGAACTAAACAATTACAAGAGTACAATTTAAAAAAATGAATCCACTGACCGAATGTGTTGGTTTTTTGAAATGTGCATTATGTGATTCTGAGACAAGATTCGCTATGGAGTGCATACTGTAACTCTTTCCTGAAGACGAACTTACTTCAACTAGAATCAAGAGAGGGAGAGAGAACGCAATACCCTAATTTGTCAGAGTCCAACATCTGACGAAGCTGGAGATCCACGGTTGAGTGACTTGAGATCCATGGTTGAGTCTTATAAAAGATTGAAGTCTTCAAATCTCCGACTACAGATTCGAATAGCCGATTGACTGTAGCTTCGAATTACCGCTTCGAGTGGAATGACCAGCTCCGGATCGTCTTTCGAGAATGTTAGATTCAAATTACAGTTTTGCAGGGATCAAAATTTTCACAGGGTTTCTGAGGATAAAATTGTTAGTGCTCCAAAAGAGCACCACGTTTTAGTGAGATATTTAAAACAAAGATAAATAGTGCACATAAAAGTAAGCTAAGGATGATTGTCACAGTACCAGGACACATACAAGTTTAAGATGACTACCAACCTTTCTTCAGACCAGGGCACTCATCTTCTCCTCTCAAAACCTCAGCTAGCTGGATAGCTGAACAATCAAAAAGTTAAATAATCAGAAACCAAAATTATCAGTGTAAAAGCCAAAAAACAGTAAAAGCTCAAATTTTTTCACCCGAAACATATATCAAAAGCAGTTTAAGCCCTACTACCAACCTTTCTCCAGACCAGGGCAATCATCTTCTCCTTTAAAAACCACAGCCACCTGAACAGAGAGAAACCAAATTATAAACAACCTTAAATGATCAGTCCAAAAGGAAAAAAAACATAAAAGCCCCATTTTTTTTGAAATAGCAGAAAACCCTAGTTTATGAACCAAAAATACCTAACATGCAATCTGTAATTGGGTCAAATATGTGCACAATGACTTCAAAATTAACCTAAATCTGCAAAACTCAAATTGGATCAATTTGATGTAGACTCAAATCAAGTAACATGCAATCTCATTTGGGAAAATATTTTCATCCAGTGGAAGACCCATAAATTTGAAGAAAGGAACATGAAGATAAAAGGGGGAGAAACCACCATACCTGATGAAGGGAATCAAACCACGAGAAAGCCGTCGAGAGACCGTTGATAGACCGTCGCAGAGTCGCGATACGAGGAAAAGATAAAACGGTTGAGAGTTATGAACGATGAATCGATGATTTTGAGAGAGAATCGCGCGATTGACGACAGGATGAGTGACCATTGAGAGACCCTCGCAGAGTGAGTTTGAGAGGGTGGGTGAGTGTTTAGAGTGATGAGTTACGTACGTGTGAGTGAAGGTTTTCTCGTAATTGGTGATTTACAGAGATTTTGTCAATTTTTTATTTTGATTCCCTCCAACATTTTAGAAGTGTGGGAATAATTTACCATTACCCTCCAAATATGTGTTTAATTTTTGACGAGTTTGTGAGTCATAAAATATAATTTTTGTCACCTATTTTATTGCACACAGCGGGAAAATTGAGCGCATATAATGTTTGATAATTTTTTTGCCTAGTATTCATAAATATCGGCATTGTTGACAAGTTGTATCGACAAACACAAGTTTAGTAGATAAATCATATAACTGCCAACAAAAAATTTCTTGTCAATAAAAAAAATGGTCGGCACATGTCATAATTATCGTAGTGATTAGAGAACTAAAGAGGTGTCTCGGTGCGGAATTCGTGATTAAGGATCTTGCGGCTGCTCGGAAGTTATTGGGAGTTGAGATCTATAGAGATATGAAGAATATGAAGCTTTTCTTATCATAGGGGCATAAATCAAGAAGATCTTGGCAGGATTCGGGATGCTATCAGCTAAATCTATAGATACTCATATAGCAACTAATAGCAAGCTAGGAATGTACACCATTCAGACCTAGGAGGTGAAGGAGTACATGTCCAGGTTTCCCTATGCTAGCGCAGTTGGAAGCTTCATGTAGGCTATGGTATGTACTCAGCCAGACGTAGCATTCGCTGTTAGTGTGATTAGTCGTTTTATGGCTCATCCGAGAAGGCACCATTGGCAAACAGTGAAGTGCATATTCGAGTATCTTAAAGGTACGTCAGACATTGGCATATGCTATGAGGCTAATGAAAATATCTTGGTAGATGGTTTCTTGAATTCAGACTATGCATGGGATATTGATAGTAGAAGATCAATGACTGGCTATGTGTTTGCTCTGGGAGCATCTGTTGTGAATTGGAAGGCTACGCTATAGCCAAAAGTGACTTTTTCCACCACAAAAGCGGAGTATATGGCTCTAGCAGAAGCTGCAAGGAGTCAATATGGTAAATAGAATAGTTAATGATTACGGGATACATCAAGATCATGCGATAGTCTACTGTGATAGCTTGAGTGCGATTTTCTTAATGAAGGACCAGGTGAACTTGATGCAGTAGCTGGAGCACTTTGTGTTCTGAGAAGTTTAGTCTCAAAGCTTTGAGAGTTTGATTCATTGGATGGCCAAAGCTTTGAGATTCTTTAGGCTGTTCCTGGAGATTAGTTTTGCTTCCTTTTTCTTTCTCAAAATCATCATATGCCTCATACTTATTTAGATTTAGATCTGCAAACCTTTCACTCAAGGAATCATCAGTACTTTCATCAAAAATCACATGAATGCTCTCCTCTACAATCTTAGTTCTCTTATTGAAAACTCTATATGCTTTGCTAGTTTGCGAATAACCAAGAAATACACATTCATCACTTCTAGCATCAAATTTACCAGGATTATCCTTACCATTATTATGCACATAACAAGTACAACTCAAATGCTTAAAATAAGAAACACTTGGCTTTCTTCCTTTGAAAAGTTCATATGGAGTTTTCTTCAAAATTTTCCTAATTAAACATCTATTCAGCATATAATTGGCAGTGTTAACATCTTGTGCCCAAAGATATTTTGGCAAATGACTTTTAAGTAGCATGGTTCTAGACATATCTTCAAGTGTCCTATTCTTCCTCTCAAATACTCCATTCTGCTGAGGAGTTCTAGGTGCAGAAAAGTTGTGTGAGATGCCATGCTTTGCACAAAATTAATCAGAATCAATCTGATCAAATTCTTTTTAAATTAATACATGTTATTCATATTCCTGTTTACATGCTTGGGTATATCCCACTATTTTTTGCTGATTTTCATATTGTGGTATCTTTTATTTTGTTTCCACACTACAAGTTCAGGTAATGGAGGCATGTTCTAGTAGGGGCGCTTCATTTTCTTTTATTTTGGTTTAGAATAAACAATCAAACTAATAGACGTTCATTTAGTTGGTAATTTTTCCTGCCCGATTTTCGGCAGTAGATGTTGGATAATTTACATCTTAGTACTTTAGTTATCAATGAATTGCTAGTTTATTAAATAACTGTCTTAACTTAAACCTTGAATTGCAGGAAGAATTCTTGAGTGCGGAGTGACATCTCCGAATTTCCAGGAGGTGGAATTTGGGGGTGTTACAGTTGGTATCAGAGCACCGCTTTAGTTAAGAATAATTTAAAATATGTAGGGCAACTAAAATGGACACAGAGAAATTAAAATTTGATAAGCTGTTGGGAATCGAGTAGCTTAAGGTTGAATTGAATTTTACTTGGAGACTATTAAGTTATCCCTTACCTTTTGTAGAGATTGAAACTAGTTTAGTGAATCCAACCGAGGAGAATTTTCAGCTTTGCCACCTTACAAGAACGCATTTCTTGAAGGGGATGTCAATTTTAGATTTCGTAGAGGAAGTCGTGAATAGATGTGAAGAATGAGCTTATACCTACATAAGAGGAGTTGCCTTTGTCGTTTCTTTAGTTCAAAGTCATTGTATTGTGGAGTCTTTTCCTAATGTGAATGACGCGAATTCTTTACGCGCTTAAACGCAAGTATACAGTCAAGTAGTATATGGAGTATTTTACGACTCCGAATATCGAACCCAAGGGAATTTACGATTACTAGCTAACTAGAAATTAACTTTACGATATCTAAGTAGCCGGTAAAAAGTTGTTTTAAGTTGGAACGTTGTCGCCCACAAACAAGCGACGTAAATTAAATAACAAGTAATTAAATATTTTTGGAGAATTTTCAATTTTTAACAAAAATAAATAGGGATGTGATTACGATTAATGAGAAAGAACTAGGCGATTGATGGTCCCTAGGGTTGTTAATGATTTCCGGAATTATGCATGAAACACTCTACTCACATTCTAGTTATATCGGGTAATGCTCTTCACGATCTTCTCTCGATCTCACGTGATTTTGTGTGAATAATAGATTTCGGGTCCTCTCGGTCCACCTCCGTCTACTACTACAATCTAATTAATTTGTTAGGCTTGTTCACCGGGTCCTATCGGTCCACCGAATTCACTAAACAATTAATCGAAACTACCCTCACACGATTAATCAAGTTTCTATCTCCTCTCAGTCTCAAGAAACTACAAGATTATCTACCTATTCTTTAACACGTCTCAAAGAATTCACTTTCGTGCAATTCTATCAACGAATAGTATCCTAAGGGTGATCAAGCCAAGAATACTAAGAATGAAGTTCAAGAATATGTAGGATAACTAGAACATTCATAAACTTTAAGCAAACGCATGTATCATGTCCAAAATCCGGAAAATCATCCAACAAACCCTAGTTTCTCATCAATCACCTAGCTTAAAGTGTTTAGCTAGACATAATATAGTTCAACATATCCAAAATAATGGAGTTCATGAAGAAAAGATGAAGAAACGAAGATCAAACGCTAAAATCTTCAATGTAGTTGATGATCCTTGCTCCAAGCTTGTTCTCCCTTCTTCCCTAGCTCCAAAGACTTCAAAGATGCGTCAATAACTTGATCTTAGGTCGTTCTCCCCGTTTTCTAGCAGCTGGACACGCTTTTTAATGAAACTATGCCAAAATTGCACTTCAGCCCCTTTACTTTGTAATTCCCGGACAGAATTCTTTGCTGACTTTGCGCGGGCTGTATCTCCCTCATACAAACTCGTCTTCGGGCCTACCATATACTGTTGGAAAGCTACGGATGTCTACTTTCCAATGCCGCAAGCCTTGCTTCAAAATTCCTTGTAGATTTTCCTGAGCGTCGAAAAGAGTGCAGGCTGGTCTTGTGTGACTTTTCCAACTTCTCTTCGTTTGTGCGTCTTCTTTTCTCCTCTTCATCTAGCTCCATTCCAAGCATGTCCAAGCATCTCATAAGCTCCGTTGCATCTCTTTTACCTGAGATACACAACACTAAACAACCCGGAAGATCACATGCGATAAACAATATATAAATCATATGAAAAACGCCCGGATTACGAAATAAAGCTCAATAAGTCATGTATGCTCAAAACAACTCGGATTTGGTCAATTTCTCACATAAATACACCGAAACGCTCGCAAAAAAGGTCATGGATCATAAACAATATAACTCCTAATGTGGAGTTATCAAACACCCCCACACTAACCTATTGCACGTCCCGAGCAATCCAATCAAAGTACAACCAAAATCCGGCCACAACCCAACCAAAACATCTCCAATGAAACACAACCCCACAAGTGATACGAGTCGAGAATTGCATACTTACTAGAAACACCGTTGCATACAAATCCTAACTAGCCGACTCAATAACGACACAAGACTCGACAATGCAACAATATGATGCAAATGCAAGCTACGACTCGATCCTACACAAACACATATATACAAAACACACTTTTTATCTTTTTGGTTGAGATTGGGCAATCTCCATTGGCTTAAATCGATTATCATGAAGTGATGAGAATCCTAGGAACAAAGCATGAGTTGAAACTAAACTCGACAACGAGACTCTCCCCTAGTTAGTATAGAAAGCCTAACTTTACTAAGTACAAGAGTACGCTACCTCTTCGCGTGTGCCACGAAATAAGAGACTACGCTAGGCAAAGCCACATCCAAGGTCCGAGCTCCTAATCCGCTAACGGTTTTCACATGATGAAGCTTAGGGACATAAAGATAATCTCATCGAAATCAAGTCCTAAGCGTCACATTCTCACATCAAAACCCACATCTCACACTCCCTCACCACGATGATAGGAACCAAAACCCAAAGCTCACCACCTCCGGCCCTCAATTCCCTCAAACCCCGGTACACTAGTGATCTCCGTGGCCATCGTCGTTCGTCGTGCATGAAACGTGAACCGTCGTCGTCAAAGTAGCTCCACCACTCGTTCCAATTCAAATTCAACTCAATACTTTATTTCATCTCTCCTTTTTCTTTTTCTCTCCTTTTTTTTATTTATTTTCTGTTTTTTTTTTTCTTTTTTCTTTTTCTTTCTCTCTTTTTTTTTTCTTTTCAAAATACCATCACAATGCAACAATAATGTCCGAGTGGTCTTCAAATAACAATCACATATGCTAGGAGAAGGAAACATGTAAATCGATGAATGAATATCACATAAAGAATATCATCTCCTCCTAACTCAATCAAAGTCCATGTCAAATCCAAGCCGCAAAATCAATGAAGTAAATGTGTGGGAGTGGAGTCGTCGCAAGCTCACACTCAATGTCCGGAGTCAAAAGTCGACACCCCCACACTCGAATGTAGCCATATCCCCACTCAAGTAGTCCCAAAGATGAATGTATCTCGTGCCTAATCCAACCGATCCTCCTACACCAAAGTAATCAAAACCGGTACCTAGCACGATCCACCAATTAAGTTCACCCAACCCAATTCCGTGCGTATTAGATTCACGCACTCACGACTCTCCACAACTGTGTCCATGATGTAGTGACATAAAACACCGCCACACCGAAGTGCGCAAGCCTACTCACTCACCCTCGCATCCCCTCGTAGATAATCAATGACGTGCAAGCGAGATGTAGAACTCAACGAATTGTATAATCACTCCCTCATCGAACCCCCTCAACTACACAACCCCCTCGTGACGCACTAAAGTGGTGATTCTAATCAATTTGTGATGAAGGCCAAGAATCGTCACCCTAGGTCCGAAGGCTAGCAAAGAATCCAAGGTTCAAATTGGGGCGTCTAATGGTCCTACAAGGTGAGTTCTAAAAGCAGTGAGTGCTCTAATACACGTCCTCGCACAGGCGTTTCGTGTGCCACTACGAGGCGGGTTGGCGACTACCTAAGACGTACACATGGATGTTCGGCTTGTTTAGCTCACACCTAGCTCAGATCTTGTGAGAAACTAGGCACACACTTTGGCTTTGAAAATCACGTAAGTGTTAGAAATAGGTAGGCATTCCCGTAAAGAAAGTCTCTCTATACCTACTAGGGGGGACTCATGTTGTCACTCTCGGTCGCAAATCATGCTCTACGCCTAAAATCCTCACACTTCGCAATTTATCAAACTTTAGCCTCTTTTGATTGCCCTTTTCTCAAAATTTTCTCTTTTTAATTTTTTTTTTAAATTTTTCAATTTTTGATTTTTTTTTTCATATAATTCCTACACTACATGCAAGCCGACACGAACTAAACGAAACTACACAAGACATTCAATAGGGTAGGTAGACTCAAATAAGAAAACGTGCAATATTAAACACAAACATAGACAAATATATACACTACTAACACAAACAATATGACATCCTATCACAACATCACGACACGGACTACAAAATTAGACACAATACGACACGAACAAACTATATGCAGACATGGCAATGCAGACACTGACTGGCTAGTCAAGACTAAAACTCCCCCACACTAGAATACGTCGTTGTCCTCAACGAAATTAGAAGTAAAACCGAGGACTCAGCATTTCTAATGTGACGGGCGGTGAATCTACTCATCCTCCGGGCTCTGGTAAGGGTCAGAGGCATACTCGAAAAGCTCGGCCTGAGGATCAACGCCAGAGTTGTGTTGTATGGCTAACTGAGCCAACAACCTACTCTGCCTAGCCACCTCTGCTCCTATCTTCTTCATACTACTACGAGTATGCGCAAAATGCCTATCCTCCTTCGCCCCCAACCTACGAAATGCCCGCTCGAAATCAAAACTGGGCACCGGCTCACTCGAGACACTCTCAACACCTCCTACTGCAGCTCTTCCTCTCCTCCTACTGCCACTCGGTGGCAAGTTCCTAAAAGGGGAAGGAATGTTATTCCAAAGCCGTTCTGGAGGCTTTTGCTTATCGCACTCAGGATTGGTTAGCGTCACACCGGCATCGGTAGCCAAATGCATTAGCAAATAGCTATAGCCGGGCGCCCTCCTATTCCCTTTTTCCAACCTAGAACGGAAATTCTTATGAATTCGTGCAGGTATGTCAAACCTCTACCCCTTGAACAAGCAATAAGCCATGACACAGGTATCAAAGTCCACCCATTGGGTAGAAGTAACACCCAAAATCCATGTCTCAACCCACTCTATTAACCACCGGGCAGGCTTTAGGAGAACCTTGTTCTCAACCAGCCAGTCTCTCTTATTCTCTCTTCTCACCCAATCTGCCCCTGGCACCCCCGCAAAACAAAACTGTCCTATCTCCTCCTCAATCCCTCTGCTCCTCAAAACCTCATGAAATTTGCACTTCTCAGTTAGGGGTGGCCACTTAAAGGCATTAGCAATAGATTCCGAGGTGAAAACCACAAACTTGCCCCTAGCATAAATTATTCTCTCATCGCTAACCTCACCATGGTGGCACGCACAAGTAGAGTACCGAGCATTCACAGTCATTTCACGCACAAGTGCCGAACATGAGGACTCTTTGAGTAGGGCATACATACCCAGAAAGTTCTCACGCTTGGCCGCATCTTTAATCTCCTTAGGCACATCAGGGACTGTAAAGTCGAACTCTTTTTCAGGATTAACACTATATTTGATCCCCTTGTTTGTTAAGAAAAACAAATGAGCATCATGACAAACAAATCTATGGGTGCAGAAATTTGTGGGTTCAATCTTCCTAGGATCAGTGATATCTTTCATAGGGTGCTTCCTAGATGCCCTCATTTTAGGATTAGCGGGAAGGGGACCTTTAAGCCAACTAAACTTAGGTGATTTAGGACAATCGGTTTCCTCATCGTCACTAGATGTCTCATCTCCCATCTCCAACTTAGGTTCATCCTCGTTTTGGTAACGGTCAACTAATTCACTCTCATTCGCCTTACGTTTCCCTTTATAAACCGACTAACCCATCACCATCTTGCCTCTATTAGGCCTCATCTCACACACGTATCAATTGTCAAACAAATGAAGCAAGTTCAAGTGCAAAAATCAAATAATACGCTAAAGTTTAGGAATACCTGACAAAATCAGTCAAATTGACTGATTTTTCTGTATTTTTCACGATGTGAGATTTTTAGCTCTTTAGCTTCCCCTTGGTGTCCCCGTCAAAACCCCTAAAACGGTTTGTTGAAATTCCAAACGATGAAGAATGAATCGACGATTCTTCGTTCTAGGGCTTGGACTTCCTTCTTCTCCCCCACACTTGTCTCTTGTAAACTAGCTGAATTGGCTTCACAATAGTTGTAGAGGAGCTTGAGGCGAGCAAAACCCCTGTCTCGATTCAGAATTTGATGGACTTCTTCCAATCGTGTTCTTGAGCACTGAGAGAGCTCACAAGAGAGAGAGCGACGGAAAGAAGCTGGGGCGTGTTTCTGTTCTTCAATCCGTGAGGGAGCCTCATATATTTCTTTTAATTGTTGCCAAAAAGACCCTATTGCCCCTTTTTAATGAGCCGCCTGCTTTGTATTTGATCGTGCGATCACCATAAGGTGATCGTACGATCTGAGATGGTCGCGCGATCAAGTATGTGATCGGCAATTCCAGTGAGTTTGTTGCGGCTGGCTCCTTAGCAGATCGTGCGATCACAATATGTGATCGTACGATCTGCTTTGATCGTAGGATCTCCTCTGTGATATTATTCTCCAGTGAGTTTGCTCAACTTTTTTTCGTCAAAATTTCTTCTAAGTATTCCTGCTGATCCCACGATCTCACATGTTGATCATACGATCTCCTGGCATTTTTTTTTTCGCTTTGTTTGCTAATCTTCACAGTTCCTTAGCTTGAATTCCATGTTCCTCTTCTGTTCTTGAGCTCAAAATCTGCAGAGACTCAACTCAAATGTCAAATTCTCGCTCTCTCACCCCTCAGATAACAAAACGAAATTAAAAACTCACACAACAGTATTTAAAACACACTCTCTACACTAATGCATAAAATACGTTGGGTTGCCTCCCAACAAGCGCTTTGTAATTTACGGTCGACGGCCCGACCCAGTTACCTCAATCAAATCACGGCTTGTCAAAGTAGATAACATCCACTTTGGCCGGAATTGGCGCGGATTCCAAGTACGGTTTCACTCTGCTTCCGTTGACGCGGAAACACTCATTCGTATGTGGATCTTCTAACTCAACCGCACCCCTAGGATAGATTTGGTGGATCCGGAACGGCCCGGACCATCTCGAACGAAGCTTTCCCGGAAAGAGCTTCAAGCGTGAGTTGAATAACAAAACCTTCTGTCCCACACGAAGTTCCTTCGGTTTGAGACGACTGTCGTGCCATCTCTTCGTCTTTTCCTTGTAAATCCGGGAACTATCATAGGCCTGTAATCTCCATTCCTCAAGTTCAAGAAGCTTCATCTTCCTTGCTTGGCCTGCTAACTCAGGATCCATGTTCAACCGTTTTATCGCCCAATAAACCTTGTGCTCTAGCTCAACGGGAAGGTGACATGCCTTACCGAAGACAAGCTGGAACGGTGACATGTTCAATGGAGTCTTCCATGCAGTACGGTATGCCCATAATGCGTCATCCAGCTTCATAGCCCAATCCTTGCGTCCAGTGTTGACGGTTTTCTGAAGAATCCCCTTAATCTCCCTGTTTGAAACTTCAGCTTGCCCATTAGTTTGGGGGTGATAAGGTAGGGAAACCTTATGGATAGACACCCCATACGTCTTCAAGACTCTGGCAAACACTCGGTTTATGAAGTGTGAACCTTCATCGCTCACCATTGCCCTTGGTGTGCCAAACCGAGTAAAGATGTGCTTCTTCAGAAACTTCTCTACAGTCGCTGCATCATTCTTGGGGCACGCAATTGCCTCAACCCATTTCGTCACGTAATCCACAGCAAGGAGGATGTAGAGATTACCATACGAAGTAGGAAACGGACCCATGAAGTCTATGCCCCAAACATCGAAGGGCTCCACCTCTAGCCATTCAGACATTGGCATCTCATCTCGCTTGGAGATGTTACCCGTTCTTTGGCAACTATCACATCCTGCAACCCAATCATGACAATCTTTAAATATAGTAGGCCAAAAGAAACCGGATTGTAGTACCTTCAAAGCGGTGCGAGGACCGCTGAAATGGCCTCCACTAGGCGCTGCATGACATTGCTTGATCACATCATAGATCTCATGAGTAGGCACACACTTTCGAATGATATTGTCGGCTCCCATCTTGAATAGATATGGATCCTCCCAAAAATATTGCTTGACCAAATACAAGAACCGCTTCTTCTGCTGCACTGTCCACTCTTCCGGAATCTTCCCATTGGTGAGATAGTTAGCAATTGCCCAATACCAAGGCTCAGTATCCCCCAAAGACATCAAGCTCTCGTCCGGAAAGTTCTCTTGAATCGGCACCTTCTCTACCGTTCCATTCTCGAGTCTTGAGAGGTGGTCCGCTACCACATTCTCAACACCCTTCTTGTCGCGGATCTCAACATCAAATTCCTGCATCAAAAGAACCCACCGCAACAACCTTGGCTTGGCATCCTTCTTATCAAGAAGATATTTCAGCGCTGAATGATCTGTAAAGACAATCACTTTCGATCCCACAAGATAAGGCCGGAATTTGTCAAGAGCAAAAATCACAGCTAATAACTCCTTCTCAGTAGTGCCATAATTCAGTTGAGCCTCATTAAGAACTCTACTAGCATAGTAAATAACATGGCATACCTTTTCCTTCCTTTGCCCCAATACTGCTCCAATGGCGAAATCACAGGCATCGCACATGAGCTCAAATGGCAAACTCCAATCCGGAGTTGTGATGATAGGAGCTGAGGTGAGCTGTTCCTTCAAAAAGTCAAAAGACTTCTTGCATGCTTCATCAAACACAAACGGGACATCTTTCCCTAGCAACTCACACAAAGGCTTGCAGATCTTTGAGAAGTCTTTGATAAACCTGCGATAGAAACCTGCATGTCCCAAGAAGCTTCTGACCCCCTTCACTGAAGTCGGATAAGGGAGTTGCTTGATTGTCTCTACCTTCGCTTGATCAACCTCCAAACCTCTGCATGAAATCTTGTGACCAAGAACTATCCCCTCTGTAACCATGAAGTGGCACTTCTCCCAATTCAGTACGAGATTAGTGTCTTCACAACGAACTAAGACACGGCCGAGATGGTGTAGACAATCCTCAAAACTGTCACCAAATAAGGTGAAGTCGTCCATGAAGACCTCTAAATTCCTCTCAATCATGTCTGAGAAGATGGCCATCATACACCGCTGGAAAGTAGCCGGTGCATTACATAACCCAAAGGGCATGCGGCGGAACGCGAATGTGCCATAGGGGCATGTAAAAGTGGTCTTCTCCTGGTCTTATGGAGCAATGGATATCTGGTTGTAGCCTGAATATCCATCCAAGAAGCAATAATACTCGTGGTGAGCCAAACGATCAAGCATCTGATCAATAAACGGCAACGGAAAGTGATCCTTGAGCGTGGCTTCATTCAGCTTCCTGTAATCCATGCACACACGCCATCCAGTAACTGTCCGTTGAGCACTCTGCTCATGCTTGTCGTTCTCTACCACAGTCATTCCTCCTTTCTTAGGCAGACACTGGACCGGGCTAGTCCAAGTGCTGTCTGAGATCGGAAAAATAATACCAGCCTCTAGCCACTTCATGACCTCTTTTATCACCACTTCTTTCATATGCGGATTCAATCTCCGCTGTGCTTGGATCACTGGCTTCTTTCCTTCTTCAACCCGGATCTTGTGCTGGCAATAGACGGGGCTGATCCCCTTTATATCTGCGATAGTCCATCCAATTGCTCCCTTATGCTTCCTTAGCACATCCAAAAGCTGCTCCTCCTGTGCCTGAGATAAAACAGAAGAAACAATTACGGGCAATGTGTTATCAACACCAAGAAAAGCATACCTGAGATGGCTAGGCAATGGCTTCAACTCAAGCACGGGTGGTGACTTGAGTGAAGGAACAATAGCTAGTTTCTGCTCCCCTTGCTCATATAAATCCAGCTTGGTCCAGCTGCTCATGTGACACAAATCCATGGGAGGGCTGTGGTCTTCATCCTTGTACATTCCATCAATTTCCTCCCACATCAATTTGGCTTCCTCATCTCCCATATCATCATCAAAGATCTCTACGCTAAAGCAATCTTCATAGTTATAACATGAAGGCATTTTCATTGCCTTGAACACATCGAAGACCACTTTTTCATCATTGATCTGCATAGACAACTTTCCACTCTTCACATGGATAATCGCCTCCCCTGTAGCTAGGAAGGGCCTGCCAAGAATGAGAGGTACTTCGCCAACCTCTATGTCTAAGATGACAAAATCTTCAGGAAAGATAAGAGTACCAACTTTGACCAAAATGTCGTCAATCACCCCATATGCTCTACGGATCGACCTGTCAGCCATTTGCAAGGTAACTCGGGTGGGACGAGGTTCCCCCACACCTAGCTTCCTGAATACGGACAAGGGCATCAAATTGATGCTTGCCCCCAAATCGCACAATGCAGTCATAGTGAGAGAATCACCAAGAGTAACCGGTATCACAAAGCTCCCAGGGTCTTTCTTCTTCTTAGGCAATCCATTCCTGACGCATTCAGAAGTCTCAGCAGTCGAATTCACCTGTGCAAAATCACTCATGCGTCTCTTTCCTGAAAGAATATCCTTGAGAAACTTGGCATATGTAGGCATTTTAGAGATAGCCTCTGCAAAAGGAATGTTAATCTCCACCTTCTTGAATATATCAATAAACCTCTGAAAATCTCTAGAATCATCCCTCTTTCTCGTTCTCAACGGATATGGAACTGCTTTAGAAATAGTCGTATCAATACGTACCTCATCCTTGTCTTTCACCGCCTCCTCATCCGTCGCGCCCTTTGATTGGGGGATCACGACATTAGTATCATCATCAAATATCTCATGCTCTTTAGCCTTAGAAGCATCGGCTCTAGCATGAGTGGGATATGGCGGATCTTTCAATGCAACCCCGCTTCGAGTAGTGATTGCATTAATCTGACGAGGATTTTCTTCCGTGTTGGAAGGCAAAGAACCTGGAGCTCTAGATGAGAGCTGAGTAGCAATCTGACCCACCTGTACCTCAAGAGAACGAAGAGAAGTCTTCGTGGCCTGTAAATCCGCAGACACAGCAGTAACCTGCGTGGACATGTTGTTCACATTGGTGGTCATAGTATTCATGTTTTCACTCAATTGCGCCAATGCCTTTGTCAACACAGAGATTTCTGAACTTGGTGTTGCATCAGCTGCTGGTGGAGCCTGCGAAACCTGTGGTCTATGCTGGAACCCCGGTGCATATGTCGCTCCAGACAGATCCCCATACCTGAATCTTGGATGATCTCTCGTGCCTGGCCTGTAGTTCCCTTGATTCCAGTTCTGCCTCTGTCCATGTGCCCCCACATAGTTCAAATCCTCATTTGCCATGTGTGCCATTGCTGCATCATATTCTGGCTCCTCAACACTTGCTACTGTCTTCTTGTCCTTATAAACATGCTTGGCCAAGTCTGACACCATCTTGCTGATCCCATCCTTCCACTCATTGTCTTTCGCCTCAGGCAATGCCGAAAGTCTTCTAGAATCATAAAACTGCGTATCCTGCTTGGCTAGCTGTTTCATAAGTGCAAATGCTCCCTCGTTGTCAACTGAATACATAAAATTTCCTCCAGCTTCCCTGTTGACTAACTCCTGGTTATGGCGTTCTAAGCCATGGTAGAAGACCTGCAAAATTTTGTAGTCCCCAAAATCGTGATTTGGGCACTTCCTGATCAAATGCATAAATCTATCCCACGCCTCTACCACGGTCTCATGGGCCTGCTGCTGAAAACCAAGGATATCACCTTGTAACTGAATCACCCGCTGAACTGGGTAAAACTTTGCCATGAATTCATCCACACATTGAGCCCATGTAGTGATTGAATCCGGAGCTCTTGACTCAAGCCACTTCTCAGCTGCACCTTTCAAACAATAAGGAAATAGGATAAGTTTCAACGCCTCTGGAGTCACGTTCTTATACTTCACAGTCTTGATATAAGCATTGAACTTCCCAATGAAATCGTTGGGATCCTCATCCTTGTTCCCATAAAACTGGAACTGATTGGTGACTGTCTGGATCGTAGCTGGCTTGAGATCGAAATGCTCAGCCTGTATGTCTGGCACTACAATTGCCGAATTGTGTCCATACGTGGACGTCTGGAATTTCTCCACAATAGCCTGCCCAGACTTGTTGTATGGTGTCTGAGTGTTGCGATCATTCAACTGTTTCGCCAACTCTTCCATTTTCTCATTGAGTTGCGCGTAGGTCAATTGATCACCCATCTTGCTCTGTTTCTGTCTTCTCCTCTGATCTCTGAATAACTGTTCCGGGTCTTCAAGTGGGGGCACAAGTTCTCTAGGGATCCTGGGCATACACTGACGACCTGAAAGTATAATCAAATACAAGTGAGAAAACAAATAGCTAATTAAACAAAAATAAATAAAAGAGATATCCTAATTCAATTTCTACTAAACTAATAAACCGTTAAAGTCCCCGGCAACGGCGCCAAAACCTTGACGCGAATTCTTTACGCGCTTAAACGCAAGTATACGGTCAAGTAGTATATGGAGTATGTTACGACTCCGAATATCGAACCCAAGGGAATTTACGATTACTAGCTAACTAGAAATTAAATTTATGATATCTAAGTAGCCGGTAAAAAGTTGTTTTAAGTTGGAACGTTGTCGCCCACAAACAAGCGACGTAAATTAAATAACAAGTAATTAAATATTTTTGGAGAATTTTCAATTTTTAACAAAAATAAATAGGGATGTGATTACGATTAATGAGAAAGAACTAGGCAATTGATGGTCCCTAGGGTTGTTAATGATTTCCGGAATTATGCATGAAACACTCTACTCACATTCTAGTTATATCGGGTAATGCTCTTCACGATCTTCTCTCGATCTCACGTGATTTTGTGTGAATAATAGATTTCGGGTCCTCTCGGTCCACCTCCGTCTACTACTACAATCTAATTAATTTGTTAGGCTTGTTCACCGGGTCCTATCGGTCCACCGAATTCACTAAACAATTAATCGAAACTACCCTCACACGATTAATCAAGTTTCTATCTCCTCTCAGTCTCAAGAAACTACAAGATTATCTACCTATTCTTTAACACGTCTCAAAGAATTCACTTTCGTGCAATTCTATCAACGACTAGTATCCTAAGGGTGATCAAGCCAAGAATACTAAGAATGAAGTTCAAGAATATGTAGGATAACTAGAACATTCATAAACTTTAAGCAAACGCATGTATCATGTCCAAAATCCGGAAAATCATCCAACAAACCCTAGTTTCTCATCAATCACCTAGCTTAAAGTGTTTAGCTAGACATAATATAGTTCAACATATCCAAAATAATGGAGTTCATGAAGAAAAGATGAAGAAACGAAGATCAAACGCTAAAATCTTCAATGTAGTTGATGATCCTTGCTCCAAGCTTGTTCTCCCTTCTTCCCTAGCTCCAAAGACTTCAAAGATGCGTCAATAACTTGATCTTAGGTCGTTCTCCCCGTTTTCTAGCAGCTGGACACGCTTTTTAATGAAACTATGCCGAAATTGCACTTCAGCCCCTTTACTTTGTAATTCCCGGACAGAATTCTTTGCTGACTTTGCGCGGGCTGTATCTCCCTCATACGAACTCGTCTTCGGGCCTACCATATACCGTTGGAAAGCTACGGATGTCTACTTTCCAATTCCGCAAGCCTTGCTTCAAAATTCCTTGTAGATTTTCCTGGGCATCGAAAAGAGTGCAGGATGGTCCTGTGTGACTTTTCCAACTTCTCTTCGTTTGTGCGTCTTCTTTTCTCCTCTTCATCTAGCTCCATTCCAAGCATGTACAAGCATCTCATAAGCTCCATTGCACCTCTTTTACCTGAGATACACAACACTAAACAACCCGGAAGATCACATGCGATAAACAATATATAAATCATATGAAAAACACCCGGATTACGAAATAAAGCTCAATAAGTCATGTATGCTCAAAACAACTCGGATTTGGTCAATTTCTCACATAAATACACCGAAACGCTCGCAAAAAAGGTCATGGATTATAAACAATATAACTCCTAATGTGGAGTTATCAGTGAAATCTTGGATTTCTGTGAAGGAGCAATTTAACGACCTTGTTCATGAAGGAGGATGGTCTTCCGGATCAGAAATACTTGTATCAAGGCCAATGGATGATAACGCCACACTTCATATACATTGATGTTAGCTCTCAGGGAATGGATTCGTCATGAGGAGCGTGACGGATTCAGATCTTTTTAAAATATAGGAGAAGTGGTTGACTAAGGAGATGTCATATGTCTTAAAGGTTATCCCATCCACCCTCAACTTTGAAAGCATTTAAGGTCTTGTTAGAAATTGTTTTGTTTGTTTTGGGAATTCTTGTTAGAGATTTCGAATGAATATTTGTTGGAAATCCACAAAGCTTTGATGTTTACGGTTAGTTTATGTCCTTACGTTTTCTCTGTATTAATCTTCTACAGATGGCTAGGACTAAGATTACAACAAGAAAAAGTATTTATAAACCATTGCACCATCCTATATTGTACCTAAGTAGTGGAAACCCTAGAAATTATTGGACTTTGGATCACGTATAGTACACCGATGTGAAGCATTATATCAGCAACATCAATATCAGCGTTATAGAGCTTATATATTCAAGTGTAACTGTTTACTCAAATTCTTACTTAGGAGGAGGATGTTCACTAAAATTCAAAGGTAGTATGGTGATTTGATTCGTGGGCTTAATGAGATACCAAATTTCAAAAAGTATATGGACGATGACAAGCACATGATAGATCATCTTTCGCTATGTCAGAATTTGATGAAACATCTTAGGAGATGGATCAGGACTCGAAAGATGAAGACGTTAAGTAGATGGGGTAGACGTCGAGAATCATGAATAGGATGGATGCGTGGGTAACGTGGATGTGATAGAAATCAATTCAGATTAGTTCAGTTATTCATCTTTAGGTATTAAATTTGTTTCGTTTATTTTATTGAGACTTTGTCGTTAGTTGGATCTTATTATTTTGGTTTGGATGATTAGTTGGAGTTTTTCTTAAGATTTATTTATTTTATTTGGGACAGAACTATGAGAAGTAAATTATAGATGGATTCGTTTCGAACGTTTTGTCGGAAAATTCAGCATGGTGTGAATCTGTGCAGTGATTAGAATTTAGTTTTTCGAAATAGCTTAGGCCTCTAATTATTTTTCGCCAACTTTTCCCTGAAAACTAGACATAAGGAGGAGTCTATTGTACAATTCTCAGACCCAGATGATACGTGGTGATTTAGATAAAAAATCCCCAAAGTCAGACGTTGGCTGGCAACAATGATGAACGACCAGCTTTAGCATCTTTTTTTATTATTATTTTTTTTATGTTAGCATACCTTTCGAACATTGAATGAACTTGAAATTTATATGAGTGAAAGTAGAAACATAATAATTTACTTGGACCAAATATTGGACTTGTTTGATTTAGTTAAGGTGGAGTAGTGATGCGGCAAATTTGAAACTTTCCCCTAGAATGTTGTAACAACAACTGTTGTAGTTTTGTGATAACTAGAGATGTACTATATAAATTGAGTTGATTCTTCTTGGTAATGAAAGTGGATTCAAATAAGAATGAGCAGGAAAAAATTCATAAATTTTACTTCGATTGATATGGTTGCTAATTTTTGCATTTGAAGTAAACTTTTAGGGAACTTTATGCGTACGTTCTCAAGGTGTGAATTTGTTAAGTGCTTATGTGCCAATTTGTGATGCGATTTTTTATTGCGTTTGTATTAGACAATGATTAAATATGTTATAGTGTAGAAAAATGACTTATAGACCACTACAATACTTCACGAGGAGAGTTCAATGACAACAAATGGCCAATCAGAACAACAACGTGGAGCGATTCTTTGCTAAGATGATGATGGATAATCCTTAGAATGGTACTAATTGGGCGAAGAAAGTAACTAACATGAAACATGGAAGCTTCATGGGTAATGAAGATCTGGTAGAACTCGAGGACTGGATCAACGAGATAGTTAAAGTAATTGAAACCGTCAAATTCCCTGAAGACCATAAGATTAATTGTGTAGTATTTTACCTCAGGAGCGAGGCGAGTTTGTGGTGGAAGGGATCGAAACAAGATGTGTCGGACCAACCAAACTTCAACTGGGAACCACTACAAACAACTCTTAGGTCTAGATTCTATCCATCATATGTAAAGAATCAGAAATACCATGAATTCATGAATCTCAGGTAGGGAAGTAATTCTGTTTCTGAGTATTTCAAGAAAATCATTGAATTGACGCGTTTCGGGGCAACATAGTTCCGGATGAGAATTTCAAGGTTGCCAAATTTATTTTTAGAGTGCACCTACAGTTATAACAAGCTTTACTGAGCAGAGCTTATGAGACTCTTCATTAGGCTTATGATCGAGAAACTGATATCTGGCGAATTTAATTGACCCAAGACGAAGTTCGTGGGAAGCGTAAGCAAGACGACACAGGAAGCGACAATAGCCAAATGACTAAGAATAACGAGAATGAGAAGAAATTAAAACCCTACAATGGAGTAAATAACCAAGAACAATACCTTGGAAACTAACAGGTTCGACGTTACTTATGCAATTTTTATTCGAGGAACCACCCATAAAAAGATTGTGCGGGAAAACATGTGACTTGTAGAAACTAGGAAGATGGGACACATAGCTTACGAGTGTCTAACACAGCCTACTAGGAATCAACAAGGTAACCAAGGAGGAAACAATCAAGGGAAATACCATAATAATTACCAAGGAAATCGTTAGTACAATGGAAACCAGCATAACATGAATGGTAATGGAAACTATGGAAATCGCAACAACTACAAAAACGGAGGGATGGACAACAGCAGAACTACAACTATGGAGGTAACAATGGAGCCCAGATTAATAATGCCAACAACAATGCTGTGAATGGAACAAGCAACAACAATGCAACTATTACCAGAGGAACTAGAAATCACAATGCTAATACAGGATGAATTACAGTGATGACGATATATGAATAAGAAGCAAATCATGTAATCGTTACGGGTACATTCTTTACCATGAGCAACCTACTTTTGTGTTATTTGATTCTGGAGCATCTTATTAATTTATATCATCATTTTTGACGAATAAACTGGATTTTGATAAGCCAATTAGTATATCCACACCCGTAGTAACACCATCAAGTCAGGTGACAGTGCGTGATACCGTGTTCGAAGGTATTGAAGTGAGAATATCGTCATGCAAGATGTCTGCTAGCCTTATTAAGTTTGATCTTGGAGGTATTGATGTGATCTTAGGAATGGATTGATTAGGAAAGTATAGAACGGTTATTGACTATCATATTCAGAAAATTTATTTCAGAGGACCCAAAGGAGAATTTTTTTCGTATTGTGGAATAACTAGAGAACCATGCATTAGGCTAGTTTTACCCTTAACCATTTGAGTCAAATGAAGAATGGAAATTCATCGTATTTGTGCTATATCCGCGATGTTTCGAATATGGAGAATATGCTAGAAGAGATACCCATAGTACGTGAAGTTTCCGGATGTTTTTCCTGATGAGATACACAGTATGTCGCCACAAAAGAAAGTCGAGTTAACTATAGACTTGACGCCCGGAACTACACAAAATCCAAATGAACCGTATCGGATGGCACCAGCCATATTGTAGGGATTCAAGGATCAATTGAACAAACTCTTGCAAAAGCGTACATTCAACCAAGTGTTTGACCATGAGGAGCACGTGGGCTTTTCTTGAAGAAGGACAGAAGCCTAAGACTATGCATCGACTATCGAGAGTTTAATAGCAAAAAAAAAAAAACGGTCAAGAACAAGTATCCCTTACACAGAATTAATGATTTGTTTGATAATTTACAAGGTGGGAGTGTGTTCTTGAATATGGATTTGAAGTTTGTATATCATCAGCTACGTGTTCCTGGAAAGGATAATCCAATAAAAACTTTTAGGAGGAGTTATGGTCACTATGAATTTACTGCGATGCCTTTTGGTTTAACCAACGCACCAGCAGTATTTATGGACCTAATGAATCCTGTTATGAGACAATTTTTGGATCGATTTGTGTTAGTCTTCATTTATGACATTCCTGTTTAATGGAAGAGCGAGGAAAGTCATAACGATCATCTCAGAGAAGTACTACAAGCTTTGAGAAAGGAACAATTATATGCTAAACTGTCTAAGTGTGAGTTTCAGCTACAACATTTTTGGTTTTTGGGACACATAGTTTCGAAGGACGGATTGACAGTCGATACAACGAATATGTTAGCGGTAACGACTGGCCAACACTGAAGAACGTGTCTGAAACACGCAATTTTCTTGGAATGGTAGTATATTATCGTCATTTCGTGAAAGATTTCTCGAAATTGCAAGGCCATTAACCAATTTGACAAAGAGGATTGTAAAGTATCAATGGAGGGAGAGTTGTGAAGAAGTATTTTAGACGTTGAAGGAGAAATTAACAACAACACTGGTATTAGCATTACCGAATAACTCCGGATAAACTGAAGTGTATAGTTGACGTATCGAAGAAAGGACTGGGATGTGTCCTGATGCAGGGAATGAAAAGGTGATTGCATATGTTTCGAGACTATTGAAACCACATGAGGAGATGCTACACATGATTTGGAGTTAGTATCTATTATTTTTGCATTGAAGATTTGGAGACATCATTTGTACGAATCTTTTTGCAAGATATATACAGATCATAGTAGTCTAGTACATATTTTCTCAGAAAGGAGCTCAACAACAGAAAACACCATTGGTTGGAAGTAATCAAGGACTACAATCTACATATCTAATATAAATAAGAAAAAGCTAACATAGTAGCCGACGCTTTGAGCAGGAAGTCGAATCATAGTGTGAATGTTATTCGAGTTTTACCAGATTGGCTACGTCATGAGTTTTGAAAGCTTGAAATTGAAGTTTTGAAAGAAGGAGGGACGAAGAATATGACCCCAAGTATGAATATTGTTCCGGATGTATGGGAGGAGATCCGAAATAATCAACTAGGATATGTGAAGGTTGGAAGGATCAAGAAGAAAATTTTCGATGGACAAGCAAAGGGTCTTGACATGCATGAGGATGGAAGTATTCGTTACAAGGGAAGGTGGTGTGTTCCGCATAAGTGCGAGAAAACTAAGGAGAAATTGATGCGTGAAGCGCATAATACACCATACTTAGTGCATCCTGGAGGTGATAAGCTTTACAAGGATTTGAAGAAGACGTATCGGTGGTCGAATATGAAGAAGGAAGTAGCCACATTTGTATCAAGATGTTTGATATGTCAGAAGGTGAAATTTGAACAAAAACGAATGTGAGGACTTGTACAACCATTGGAAGTTCCAATTTGGAGGTGGGAATATATTTCGATGGACTTTGTTACTGCTTTACCGACATTAAAGAAAGCATTGATTATGATTTGGGTTCTTATGGGCAGATTGACGAAAATAGGAAGATTTATTCCAATGAAAGACACATGGAATATGGAACAAAGGGCGGAAGCATATGTGAAAAAATAGTGTGATATCATGGAGTACCAGGTTAGATTGTATCTTATAGGGATCCTAATTTCCTATCACAGTTTTGGAAAGTGTTGCAAGAAGCAACGAGAACAAAATTGAGTTTTAGTACAACATTTTATCTAGCGACGGACACACAGACGGAAAGGACTATACAGACCTTGGAGAACATGTTACGGGTATGTGTTATTTTCAAGGATCGTGGGTAGACAGATTACCGTTGATGGAGTTTTCTCATGACAACAGCTATCATGCCAGTATTGGTATGGCGCCACATGAAGTATTTTATGGAAGGAAGTGTCGTACACTGCTATTTTGGAATGGGACTAGCGAGATGATAAAGATTATACCACAAGTGATTGAGGAGATGACTGATCAAGTGAGACTAATTCAGCAGTGTATGAAAGCAGCACAAGATAGACATAAGTCGTATGCTGATTAGAAAAGGAGACTAGTTTTCAAGTGGGAGAAAAATATTTTCGGAATATATCACCTAGAAAGGAGTTATGAGGTTTAATCTGAAAGGAAAATTGAGCCCGAAGTTTATTGGAATGTATGATGTAACTGAAAGGATTGGATAAGCTGCTTATCAGTTGGATTTGCCATCTAGTTTGACGCGAGTGCATAACGTATTTCACATATCGCAACTGAAGAAGTATATTCCTGATTCATCTCTTGTACTGGATCCTAAACCAGTTGAGATAGATCATTCGTTGAGTTATGAAGAACATCCTGTTAAGATTTTGGACACTAAGGGAGAGATACGCGTAGCAAGACTTTGAAGTTGGTTAAAGTTTTATAGATGAATCAACAAACCGAAGATGCTCCATGGGAAGCTGAAAACGAGATGAAGAAGAGTACCCACATTTTTCGAAGATGAAGTGATTTCCAGAGACGTCACTCTTCTAAGAGGAAGAGGATGTAACCCTCTGTTTTTTTCGTATTTTCTTACACTGCATTTGCTTTACCTTAGGAGTATCGTTTATGTTTTTCACTTTACATTTTTGCATACCGTAGTGATTAGATGTTTTTAAGTATCTTTAGTGTTGTGATCATTAGTGTGAATGTTGAGGTTGAAGAGAATCAATTTTTGTGGAAGAAGCTTTATGATTTAAGCTTCGAGGACAAAGCTTTTTCTAAGGAGGGAAGGATGAGATACCCCGTTTTTCATTATACGGTTAAAATAGTATTTTAGAGAAATTGAGGGGAAGTCTTATGAGTAAAGGGTCTTTTGGGGGATCTATTGTGAATTTATGAGAAGTTATGTACTATTTGGAGAAGTATTATAAAGTTGATCTGGACTAATTTGAATTAGTGAGTTAGTTATGTAATTTTTTCATTAAAAATACTAGATTCTTTTTCCTACTCGTTTTCTTAACCTTTTTCCTTCTCTATTTCTTTTATTCTTTTCATTTTATTCTTCTCCTACCGTGCCTATCTCTCTCTCTCTCTCTCTCACCCGTCCCACTCTCTTGCCCTCTTGGACCAGACGCGGCCACCCACCGAACTCGCCACCGCCGCCGACCTCTTTTGCCCTATTGTTCGTTTTCTCTTTTGATTTGGTGATTTCTTTATCTTCTATTCTATTAATATCAATCTCTCAATCTCAATTCTATATGATGACCATGAATCAAGAGATACATAGCTAAGACTATATTGTTGTGACGTTTGATTTTCAGTTACACCGTTGAGATCATCATTCCAACCTTGTTACCGGCATGTGAATCAAAAACCTAGTTTGATTCTTAACATCAATATCTTAATTTTCAGATTCATATTGTTGGTATAATCATTTATGGAGTTGTAGGATCGTTAGTTAATTGTTGGTGATAATTACGTTTATAGTTTATGTGCAAAACCATAGTTTTGGACGGGACGTTTTATTAGTTGATTTGGATGTTTTGATTAGTGAGTAGGTAATGACTTGGTTTGAAGTGGGATTGTAACACCCCGTATTTTTTTCTAAATAAATTGTCATCTTTTTCGTAAAATTTAAATAGTTACTTTCGAAACCATATTGCTAGCGGGGAGGTACTCGTAGTTGTAGGGTTTTGATTCATGGATCGCGCAACGGAAGCATAATCAAACATAAAACCATGAAAAACCCTCCAAGGATCACAAGTCAAGAGACTAAACGATGGTAAGGGTTAGAAATCATAAACACACCTTTGGGTTCTCCTTGATGACTTCAAACGCGAATTGTGTCATGTCTCTATAGGTGATCCACGCCTAGAGTTGATCCTAGATCTCCCAAATCCTTTGGTGCTAGCCCGGAATAGGAAGAGGAAGAAGAAATCACGCAAAACGAGACCCAAAGGAGGGTCTCGGCCTCCTTTGGCCGACGGGGACGGGGCGGCGGCAAGGGGGCGTCGGGCCTCCTTGTTGCTTGCTCTCTCTCCTTTTGTTCTCTCCCACTCTTGTTATGTTCACTTAATGAGCATAAGTTATGTGGGAAGGAAGGAAGGAAGGTCCTTTATATAGTCCAACAACTCCTTGTTAACTACCTAAAGGACTTATTCTAGTCCTACTAGAATTCAATTTAGTCCCTTCCTTGCAAATTAGTCCCTACTAAGTTTGCAAGGGTTTGCAAAGTGATTCTTCTAATTAATTAATCCAATTAATTAATTCCCAAATCTAGTTCAACTCTATATAGCGTGTGACCCCATAGGTTCTATCTAGTTGGTAGCAACTTTTGCTAATATGGAGCGGTCTCTAGCAAAACATCCATTCTAGCCAACTAATAGAATAGTCATCTTGACAACCTTTGTACAAGTAATTGTCTCATCCATTTGTCTCTATATCCGGATTGGACACGAGACATACAAGTCACACTCGTATATCCAATCCATAGTTTCTTGATCCATGGGAATAGCCTAATTCGTGCAAATAACATCAATATCCCATATTGATTTATTTGAGTCTGGCCAGACATTCTATAAGCACTATCCCTCGAGTGGCCTAGGATATTTGCTCCCGTTATGTGGGAGGAACAAATCCTATCTACGTCCACTACGATCTCTAAGCTTGCTTCTTATTGTATCCAGTACACGCCTTTATAACTACCCAGTTACGGTGTAGCGTTTAACGCTACCAAGATCAAAGCAATCCACAACTAGAATATCTAGTGACTTCAAGTCTAAGGATGACAATACCATTGCACCGCGAGAAGCGCTTGTGACTCAACATAACGTGTATGTAGCCTTCTCGGAGATGGGTCAATCCAGTGCAACATTCCCTAATGCACACCTATGTGTTGGATCGTGATATCTCGATATCAATCCAACCCCATACTAGTCTATAGATGATTGTCCCATTTAATCATTATACTTGACTAGGGATATTACGATAAACAACACAATTGTAAATCTAAGGACTTCATTATATAAAATATCCAATAAATAATAAATGAATTTTCTAGCCATATACAAATTCATACTAAACTAGATTGCCTCTAGGGCATCTATTCCAACAGTAGTTTCAGAAATAAGTGAACTAGTTTACTAGGGGATAAAAATTATAGTTTAAAGAAATTTTAAAACCTTGGGAGCAATTAAATAAAATAAATAAAATAATAAAACAAAAACAAATCTCTATCTCCCCAATCTCCAACAAACCTGCAAAATTTTTCTCCCACTTTTACGTAATCTTCTCCTCATCTACTTGTTAGTTTCTTCTTCTCCTTCTTTCTCTTCTATTTGATCTCTTCTTCATCTTCTTATTCTCCTCCATTGCCGACACCAACACCACCGGCACCGGAACCATCACAGACACCACCATCTCTCCCTCCATCTCACTGTCTCTCTCTCTCTCCTCTGTTCTGGCCAAGAGAAAACCCACCACCATCATCGCCAACAACAACCACCCGAGACGACACCACCCCCGACCCCATCACCACCTCCTCCTGTTGGAATAGATGCCCTAGAGGCAATCGTAGATTTAGTATGAACAATGTTTTGGCTAGAATATTCATTTATTATTTATGGCGATATTTAATATAATGAAGTCCTTAGATAAATTGTGTTATTTATCTTAAATATCCCTAGTCCATTATATTGATTAATAGGACAATCAAATATAGACTAGTATGTGAGTAGATTGATATGGAGATATCAAGTCTAACACATGGGTGTGCATTAGGAGTAATGGCATACTGGATTGACCCACGACGAAAAGGATACATTAGATTATGTGAAGTCACAATCGCTTTTCGTGGTGCTAATATTATTGCAATCCTTAGACTTGAAGTCACTAGATACTCTAGTTGTGAAATATTGCGCTTTGATGTTATCAAACGTTACACCGTAACTGGGTAATCATAAAGGTGGCTATCGGGCGTGATAGGAAGCAAGCTTAGAGATCGTAGTGATGTAGATATGATTTGTCCCTCCCACATAATGGGGGTAAATATCCACGGCCACTCGAGGGATGAGGCTTATTGAATGTCTGGCCAGACTCAGATAAATTAATATAGAGATATTAATATTATCTGCAAGCATAAGCATATTCCCAGGATCGAGGAACTATGGATTGGATATACGAGTGTGACTATTTATGTCTCGTGTCCAATCCGGATATGGAGACAAAGGGATAATGCAATATGACATATTGGGCACAAAGGTTTGTCGGGATCACTGACTATTTCTATTGGTTGGGTTGCATGGATGTGTTGCTAGACACCGCTCCATGTTAGTAATAGTTACTACCAACTGTATAGAAACCTATGGGGTCACACGTCAAATAGAGTAGAGCTAGATTTGGGATTAATTAATATGGATTAATTAATATAAGGATCATTGTGCAACACCTTGCAAACTTAGTAGGACTAATTTGCAAGGAAGGGAATAGTTCTAGTCCTACTAGAACAAGAAAAACTCTTTTATGGAAACAACAAGGAGTTGTTGGAGTATATAAAGGAGGCTCTAGCTTCCTTCCCACTACATGAGTTATTAGTCATAACACACAAAGAGTGGGAGAGAGCAAAAGAGAGAGAAAGACAAGGTGCTAGGGCCGAAACCCTAGCCACCCGTCCGCCCCCTACCCGACGGCAAGGAGAGGGCCGCCCCCTCCCTTGTGCCTTTGGTGATTTGTTGCTTTGATATTTATCCCTCTTCCTCCAAGGTTCAATCTAGCACTTGATTGAAGGAAGAATCTAGATCTCACCTCTAGACGTGGATCAACCGTAGAGACGAGGACATCATTCTTCGTGTGATCTCACAAATCAAAAGGTACACATCTTCTATGTCCTTAATCATGTTATGATGTCTCTTCCTGTGATCCTTGGTGGGCTTTGAGTAGGATTAATTTTGTTATTCCGCTGCGTTACCTACGTCAAAACCCAACAGTGGTATCAGAGCCACAGGTCGTAGAGCATAACATGATATTATGTGTTTACGATTTCAGTTCATACACCGTATTATTGTTTATTACGCGAAAACTGAAAAATTGGCATAGTAGATGCAATATTGAATTTGATTCAATCAAACAAGACCCAATTTAACATTGGATGTTAGAATTGGTGAGTTTAATCACATAGGATGTGAAAAATTGAGTTCTTGAAAAATTAGGGTTCATGGGCACATGATTGAAAAGGGGTTTTCAATTATGGAAACAAAATTATGGAATTAAATCCATAAGGAAACAACCTTGCTTGGGCAACAAGGAAGGAGGAAGGGGACTAGGGCCGAAACCCTAGCCGCCCGCCCCTCCCTTGCGCGCCAAGCAAGGCCGCGGCCACCCTAGGCGTGCGGCGGTCCTAGGGTTCGGGCCACTTGATTGGCTTGGACCCTCTGGACCGTTGTGAAACCCTAGTTACCCAATTTTATTAAAATCAAACAAGCGCGTTAAAAATTGGTTTTAACTGTATTATGTGCTTTATTGCATGGTGGATGGATATGGCCTAGGATTGTGGATGTTTATTGTTTTGTGGTTTGGTTTACGGCCTGCGAGCTGATCAAATTAATGTAATAATTAATTAAGTTTTACGGCCTGCGAGTCGTTCTTTTTCTCCTCGACATGTGAGGCTTTTGTTATTTATTTATTCTAGATGTTAGGCTAGAATTAGAAATATTTAGATGATAGCCAAGAGCATGGAGAAGAAGACTGGAGAACCAAAGGAGCGAAAAGACATCCCTAGACGCGCAGCTATGGTGGAGCACATGGAGATGAGCTCGGCACTTTAGGGCAATTAGATATTATCATTGGCTTGATAATATCATTAGTCTAGAGGCCATATCCATGCCACGGTTTTTATTTTGTGGATGTTTATTATTCATGCCTTGTTATTTATTTTGTGTGTATGGCGCTACAAGCAAAACCGATAACAAGATAATAATAAACAAGGTTGGTCTTTTATTGTGGATAGCCCAATCCAAATAAGTAGACCATGTTGATAAGATCAACCAAACATAATAAAAGAAATCCCTCAATTAAATATTGCGTTTTGCCTTCTCTTGCCACAACACCCTTCATGATCATGGCCTATTAAAATTCGGGCTTGCCAAAGCAAGGCGATTTTAATTTTTCATGATGTGTTGCGGACGACGCAAGCTAGTAATGCGTGTATGTTGAAAGCAAGAGGTTGGACGCAACTAGGCAAGATTCAATTGGATTGATGAGCTTAGAGGCATGACAATTAGGAGTTATCCAATTGGATAAAGAATAAAAGGAATTTATTCACCTAATTGGACCAAGAGTTGCATGGGATGCAATTGGAATGGTTCCTACCTAAATAACCAATTCTTGGGTGACTTGCCAAAGCAAGCTCAAGAAGAAGTGAAAAAGGGATCTTGGACCCACTAGAAAATATAAAGATATTTTCCGCTTTAATAGTGAGGGCTATTAATCCGAGAAAAATAGTGGGAGCTATATTTAATGATCTAGCCATTGTTAAATATAGTTAAATTGTTCAAAATACTAAATTGCATATTTCTCGTTTTGTAGAATTCCAAATGGCAAACAACAACTCATCAAGTTCATCCCTACGATCTGTCCTTGAGAAGGATAAATTGTCTGGAACAAATTTCCTTGACTGGTACAGAAACTTGAGGATTGTCCTCAAGCAAGAAAAGAAGCTGTACGTCTTGGACACTCCAATTCCAGACCCACCACAAGATGAGTCTCTACTAGCGGCAGTAAGGGCACGTCAGAAACATGTTGATGATTCTAATGACGTGACTTGCCTCATGCTTTGTACCATGACTAGTGAGCTTCAGAAGCAACACGAGAACATGGAAGCCTATGATATGATCATACACTTGAAACAATTGTTTCAGGAACAGGCAAGGCATGAGCGCTATGAGGTGTCTAAAGCATTGTTCAAAAGTAGTCTTGCAGAGGGGAATCCAGTAGGCCCTCATGTACTCCGAATGATCGGGTACATAGAGAACCTTGAGAGACTGGGGTTCCCACTCGGCCAGGACTTGGCGACTGATCTCGTCTTGCAATCGTTGCCTGACAGTTATAATCAGTTCATTATGAACTATAATATGAACGAGATCAACAAGTCTTTGCCAGACTTATTGAACATGCTAAAGACAGCTGAGCAAAGCATCAATAAAGGCAAGGGCAAGGCCATAATGATGGTCCACAAGAAGAAGGGCAAGTCAGTTGCATCTACTTCAAAAGGAAAACGCAAGAAAGTTGCGAAATCCAAGGAAGCCCTAAAGCCTAGTGGAGGCGTGGCTAAAGGTGAGTGTCACTACTGCAGCCAGCCGGGTCACTGGAGGAGGAATTGCCCTAAATATCTGGAGGATAAGAAGCTTGGAATAGTGATTCCACCACCACCAGGTATTTATGTTATAGACGTTAATCTTTCTATTTCATCATCCTGGGTATTGGATACCGGATGTGGTTCTCACATTTGTCGTAATGTGCAGGATTTGAAAAGAAGTAGAAGATTGCGAAAATGGGAGATAGACTTGCGCGTCGGGAATGGAGCAAAGGTTGCTGCATTAGCTGTAGGCGTTTATGAGCTATCTTTGCCTTCTGGACTTATTTTAGAATTAGACAATTGCTTTTATGTGCCTGCTATGAGCAGAAACATTATTTCCGTTTCTTGTTTAGACGAGAAAGGTTTTTCTATTTCAATAAAGGACAAGTGTTGCTCCATTTATTTTGATAGTATGCACTATTGTAGTGCGCATTTGTCTAATGGATTGTATATCCTTGATCTAAATAATCCAATCTATAACATAAATACTAAAAGGATTAAAACTAATGATTTAAATCCTACATATCTATGGCACTGTCGTTTAGGCCATATAAATGAGAAACGCATATCTAGACTCCATAAGGATGGACTTCTAGACTCATTTGATTTGGAATCATATGAGACATGTGAATCTTGTTTATTAGGAAAAATGACAAAGTCCCCTTTCAATAAGAAAGGTGAACGGACTAGTGAGTTATTGGCACTCATACATACTGATGTGTGCGGACCATTCCCCACACCTGCCAGAGGTGGTTATACCTACTTCATCACATTTACTGATGATTTCAGTAGATATGGATTTGTATACCTTATGAAGGCCAAATCCGAATCCTTTGAATTGTTCAAGGAATTCAAGAGTGAAGTAGAGAAGCAACTTGGAAAGAGTATTAAAGCTCTACGATCGGATCGTGGAGGAGAATACTTAAGCCAAGAGTTTGATGAGTATCTTAGAGAGTGTGGGATAGTATCCCAGCTCACTCCACCCGGAACACCACAATGGAATGGTGTATCTGAAAGGAGAAATCGCACTCTATTAGATATGGTGCGATCTATGATGTCTCAAACAGATCTTCCAATATCCTTTTGGGGACATGCTCTAATGACTGCAGCTTTTACCATTAACCGTGTTCCATCCAAATCAGTCATGAAGACGCCATATGAGATATGGACTGGGAGGCGTCCCATAGTGTCGTTTATGAAGATTTGGGGCTGCGACGTCTATGTAAAGCGTTTACAGACAGACAAGCTCGGGCCTAAAGCGGATAAGTGTAAGTTTGTGGGATATCCTAAGGAGACTAAAGGATATTACTTCTATAACCCTACCGAGAACAAAGTGTTTGTTGCTCGGACCGGCGTGTTTCTAGAAAGAGAACTAGTCTCCAAAGAAGCAAGTGGGAGGGTTGTAGAACTTGAAGAAATTCATGAACCACAAACCACTGAACCGATAATGGAACATGAACAGGAACCACAAGAAGTTGTGGAAGAACCTGTTCAAGTAACACAGGATCTCCGTAGATCAGGAAGAGTGCGTCATGAGCCAGAGAGGTATGGACTTCTCGTGACTGAGCCCGATGACGTACCACTCATGGATGATGAGCCTGCAAACTATGGAGAAGCCATGAGTGGCCCAGACTCTAAGAAGTGGCTTGAAGCCATGAGATCCGAAATGGATTCCATGTATACCAACAAAGTATGGACTTTGGTGGAACCACCCGAAGGGGCTCGACCCATAGGGTGCAAGTGGGTCTTCAAGAAGAAGACCGACATGGATGGCAAGGTAGTTGCCTATAAGGGACGATTGGTGGCCAAAGGTTATAGACAGATTCATGGTATTGACTATGATGAGACCTTTTCACCAGTCGCCATGACTAAATCCATTCGAATCTTACTTGCTATTGCAGCATACTACGACTATGAGATTTGGCAAATGGATGTCAAAACAGCGTTCCTTTATGGGAACCTCCTTGAGGATGTGTACATGACACAACCAGAGGGTTTTGAGGATCCAGAGAATGCCAATAAAGTCTGTAAGCTGCAAAGGTCCATTTATGGATTAAAGCAAGCTTCTAGGAGCTGGAATCGACGTTTTGATGACGCGGTCAAAGAGTTTGGCTTCATCAAGAACGAAGATGAGCCTTGTGTTTACAAGAAGGTTAGTGGGAGCTCTATAGTATTTCTGGTCTTGTATGTGGATGACATACTAATCATTGGCAATGATATTCCTACTCTGCAATCTGTTAAAGATTGGCTAGGAAAGTGCTTTGCGATGAAAGACTTAGGAGATGCAGCCTATATACTTGGTATAAAGATCTATAGAGATAGATCTAAAAGGTTGCTTGGCCTAAGCCAGAGTACATATATTGACAAGGTGTTGAAGAGGTTCAACATGCAAGATTCCAAGAAGGGATTCTTGCCCATGTCACATGGAGTCACTCTTTCCAAGAATGACTGTCCCTCCAATGAGATGGAGAAGGACCGCATGAGCAGGATACCCTATGCTTCGGCCATAGGATCCATCATGTACGCCATGCTATGTACTAGACCAGACGTATCATACGCGTTGAGTATGGTGAGCAGATATCAGTCCAATCCGGGTGAGAGTCACTGGATTGCTGTCAAGAACATCCAAAAGTACTTAAGAAGAACTAAGGATGTGTTCTTAATATTTGGAGGAATGGAAGAGCTAAGTGTAAAGGGTTACACTGACGCAAGCTTCCAAACTGACAAGGATGATTACAGATCGCAGTCTGGATACGTGTTTTGCCTGAATGGAGGAGCTGTGAGCTGGAAGAGTTCCAATCAAGGCACAGTTGCTGATTCTACAACAGAAGCTGAGTACATTGCTGCTGCGGAAGCAGCAAAAGAGGCAGTATGGATAAAGAAATTTATCACTGAGCTTGGTGTGGTCCCTAGCATAGTGGATCCCATAGAGTTGTACTGTGACAACTCTGGGGCAATCGCACAGGCGAAGGAACCAAGATCGCACCAAAAGTCAAAGCATGTACTTAGGAGATTCCATCTTATTCGTGATATGATCGATCGAGGAGATGTGAAGATATGCAAGATTCCGACAGATGACAACGTGTCAGATCCGCTCACAAAACCTCTTGCGCAGCGAAAGCATGAAGGGCACGCCAGATCTATAGGCATACGAGATGCGCCGGATTGGCTCTAGTGCAAGTGGGAGACTGTTGGAATAGATGCCCTAGAGGCAATCGTAGATTTAGTATGAACAATGTTTTGGCTAGAATATTCATTTATTATTTATGGCGATATTTAATATAATGAAGTCCTTAGATAAATTGTGTTATTTATCTTAAATATCCCTAGTCCATTATATTGATTAATAGGACAATCAAATATAGACTAGTATGTGGGTAGATTGATATGGAGATATCAAGTCTAACACATGGGTGTGAATTAGGAGTAATGGCATACTGGATTGACCCACGACGAAAAGGATACATTAGATTATGTGAAGTCACAATCGCTTTTCGTGGTGCTAATATTATTGCAATCCTTAGACTTGAAGTCACTAGATACTCTAGTTGTGAAATATTGCGCTTTGATGTTATCAAACGTTACACCGTAACTGGGTAATCATAAAGGTGGCTATCGGGCGTGATAGGAAGCAAGCTTAGAGATCGTAGTGATGTAGATAGGATTTGTCCCTCCCACATAATGGGGGTAAATATCCACGGCCACTCGAGGGATGAGGCTTATTGAATGTCTGGCCAGACTCAGATAAATTAATATAGAGATATTAATATTATCTGCAAGCATAAGCATATTCCCAGGATCGAGGAACTATGGATTGGATATACGAGTGTGACTATTTATGTCTCGTGTCCAATCCGGATATGGAGACAAAGGGATAATGCAATATGACATATTGGGCACAAAGGTTTGTCGGGATCACTGACTATTTCTATTGGTTGGGTTGCATGGATGTGTTGCTAGACACCGCTCCATGTTAGTAATAGTTACTACCAACTGTATAGAAACCTATGGGGTCACACGTCAAATAGAGTAGAGCTAGATTTGGAATTAATTAATATGGATTAATTAATATAAGGATCATTGTGCAACACCTTGCAAACTTAGTAGGACTAATTTGCAAGGAAGGGAATAGTTCTAGTCCTACTAGAACAAGAAAAACTCTTTTATGGAAACAACAAGGAGTTGTTGGAGTATATAAAGGAGGCTCTAGCTTCCTTCCCACTACATGAGTTATTAGTCATAACACACAAAGAGTGGGAGAGAGCAAAAGAGAGAGAAAGACAAGGTGCTAGGGCCGAAACCCTAGCCACCCGTCCGCCCCCTACCCGACGGCAAGGAGAGGGCCGCCCCCTCCCTTGTGCCTTTGGTGATTTGTTGCTTTGATCTTTATCCCTCTTCCTCCAAGGTTCAAGCTAGCACTTGATTGAAGGAAGAATCTAGATCTCACCTCTAGACGTGGATCAACCGTAGAGACGAGGACATCATTCTTCGTGTGATCTCACAAATCAAAAGGTACACATCTTCTATGTCCTTAATCATGTTATGATGTCTCTTCCTGTGATCCTTGGTGGGCTTTGAGTAGGATTAATTTTGTTATTCCGCTGCATTACCTACGTCAAAACCCAACACCTCCCTCTCCAACCTCTGCTCATTTATCTCCACCTCCCTCCCTCTATCTCTCTGTTCCGCTAACGCAGCAGGAAGTAGCAGCAGCGACATCAAGGCCGCTGCCTTCCCGACGAAAAGACCTGCCGGAAAATATGGCCGCCACCACCACTGCCTTCCATCACTGTCTCTTTCCCCTGATCTCTCCCTCTCTCTCCCCTCACTGCCTTGCTCGACGAAGCCACCGGAAGATGAAACAGCAGCAGCAGCCCAAGAACGCCGCCGAACCTCCATGGATTCCGGCGAGAAGACCTCCGGAACGCAACCAAGGCGATCCACCTATCAAAACCCGCTCCATTCAACCCAGAGAGGTCCGAACAAGCGATATGAGGCCTCAACCGAGGCCAAGAATCATGGGAGAAATCCCGGCGAAGCTCCATCTCCAGCGACACCGACGCCGTCCCATTTCTTCACCGTTTCTCGCGATTTTTGGAGTGGGTATGATTAAAATCTTCCCCTAAGTCGTTATTTGCAATCAAAATCATGTTTGAAAGCCTTGAATCCATGCTTTGATTAGTTAGTTTCGATGTTCTTGACTTGGGGGTTAAACTGTAACTTTTAGAAAGTTTATGGGGGGGGGGGTTATTTTGCAGTTTCAAAAAAACCTAGGGGGAGGTAGTTGACATTTCAGAACCTTTTGGGGTTCTAAGTGTAGTTTTTAATTTCAGATGTATTTATAAAACTAGTTTTTCTTTAATTGGTTTAGGTTATTATTTAATAATTAATAAAATATTTTTGGGGGTAAATTTTATTAAAGAAAATATATTTTTGGGTTTGAAAATAAGTTAAATAAATATTTTCTTGAAAAAATAAAAGGAGCTAGAAATACATATAGGTTGTATATTTGTTGACGTTGTATTAAACTAGAAGCTCCGATTTGTAGGTGATGTTTCCATAGACGAGATGACAACTAGGACGTGCTTTTGGATTTCGGTAAGTTAGTATTGTGATTGGTTACTGTTATGAGATTTTGACATATTGTGATTGGTTACTGTTACGATACATTTTGACATATTGACATATTGTGACATATTGTGATTGGTTACTGTTATGAGATTTTGAGATTATGATGCTCTGAACTCCTTTTGATTAGTTATGGTGATGAGGCGCTGTGATGCGAACCTCCTGTGATTGAGTTATGGATTGTGGGTGCTTTTTCACATTATGAGAAAGAGGTTTTGGATTGGACGTATCAACTAATTACTAAAATGAATTTTTGGACTCGATTCATATCGATGAGAATGTTGTTATCTCGAGATTAAAGTAATATTGTGAGTTGCTATTATTAGTGATTTCCCGAGATTGACCACATCTTTGGGTTGGAATACGAAATTTGAGATCGTTACGGAGTTTGACACATCAAATCAACGTGAACGCTATCCCCACACATTTGTGATATTTATTTATCGGCGAACATGTTATTCCTGTCATATGTTTCATAAGCTATTTACGTGCTACGGGTGTTAGCTTACTCAGCCGTTTGCTGATCATTTTCTGTAAAACTGCGTCTGCTTTTACTATTTTAAATCCGCAGGTTGGCTATCGAGGTGGGGGAACATTCACGACACTTGGACAGGAAATGCTTGTTAGTTGGAACATCACATTGAATAGTATTTCACTAAAAAGTATATTCCTTGATTTTTAAATGCTATCACTACCGTATTGGAATTGTAATAAATTATGTTTTGAATTATTATCGGTGATTGTACTAGCTGTGAACTGACGATCCTTATCCGTTCCCAATGAGGCTCATCACCTCGGGCGGAGACATCTCTTTCCGAACGTGCGGTCCGACCGACCGTGCAATTTGGGAGGGTGTTTCAGTTGGTATCAGATCCGACGGTTCTAAGTTAGTACGACCCTTCGGTTTCAATTAAAATAAGATTATTCAAAATTAAAATGAATATAGGACAACTAAAACCGGTAATAAATTGAACATGCCGGGGTTTACGGGATAGCTTAAGTCCTTATATGCTAGATTGTGTTACCTATCGGCTGAAGTTGGTATTTGTTGCTATATGATTATCTGTGTTGTGTGTTATTTAGTTTTATGTGTCGACAGGATAAGTGTTGCGCGTTTACCCTAGAACCTTTCTGAGACCCATCAGCTCTAGCTTCGAGGACGAAGCTGTCTTTAAGGGGGGAAGGATGTAACACCCATATTTTTTTTTTCTAAATAAATTGACATCTTTTTCGTAAAATTTAAATAGTTACTTTCGAAACCATATTGCTAGCGGGGAGGTACTCGTAGTTTCATAAATAAGTGACTAGTTTACCTGGGGGTAAAAATTATAGTTTAAAGAAACTTTAAAACCTTGGGACCAAATAAATAAAAGAAATAAAATAATAAAAGAAAACAAATCTCTCTCTCCCCAATCTTCAACAAACCTGCAGAATTCTTCTCCTACTTTTACGTAATCTTATCCTCTTTTATTTGTTTATTTCTTATTCTCCTTCTTTCTCTTCTATTTAATCTCTTCTTCATCTTCGTCTTCTCCTCCATTGCCGACACCAACACCACCGGCACCGGCACCGTCACCACCATCGTAGCCACCACCATCTCTCCCTCCATCTCACTGTCTCTCTCTCTCTCCTCTGTTCTGGCCAAGAGAAAACCCACCACCATGATCGCCAACAACAACCACCCGAGACCACACCACCCCCGACGCCATCACCACCTCCTCCCTCTCCACCCTCTGCTCATTTCTCTCGACCTCCCTCCCTCTATCTCTCTGTTCTGCCAACGCAGCAGGAAGCAGCAGCAGCGGCATCAAGGCTGCTGCCTTCCCGACGAGAAGACCCGCCGGAAAATATGGCCGCCACCACCACTGCCGTCCATATCTTTCTCTTTCCCCAGATCTCTCCGTCTCTCTCCCCTCACTGCCTTGATCGAGGAAACCACCGGAAGACAAAACAGCAGCAGCAGCCCAAGAACGCCGCCGGACCTCCATGGATTCTGGCTAGAAGACCGTCGGAACGCAACCAAGGCGACCCATCTATCAAAAACCGCTCCATTCAACTGAGAGAGGTCCGACCAAGCGATATGAGGCCTCAACCGAGGCCAAGAACCACCAGAGAAAGCCCGACAAAGCTCCATGTCCGGCGACACCGACGACGACCTCGACCCGTCCCATTTCTTCACCGTTTCTCGCAATTTTTGGACTGCGTATGATTAAAATCTTCCCCTAAGTCGTTATTTGCATTCAAAATCATGTTTTAAAGCCTTAAATCCATGTTTTGATTAGTTAGTTTGGGTGTTCTTGACTTGGGGGTGAAATTGTAATTGTCTGAAAGTTTATGGGGGGTTATTTTGCAATTTCAGAAACCTTGGGGGAGGAAGTTGACATATCAGAAACTTTTGAGGTACTAAGTGTAGTTTTTAATTTCAGATTTATTTATAAAACTATTTTTTCTTTAACTGGTTTAGGTTATTATTTAATAATTAATAACTATATTTTTTTGGGGGTAAATATTATTAAAGAAAATATATTTTTGGGTTTGAAAATAAGTTGAAATTAATATTTTCTTGAAAAAATAAAAGGAGCTAGAAACATATAGGTTGTATGTTCGTTGAGGTTGTATTAAGCTAGAAGCTCCGATTTGTATGTGACAGTTTCCGTAGACGAGATGACAACTAGGACGTGCTTTTGGATTTCGGTAAGTTAATATGCCTAGCCTCGTGCGCCTTTCATTCATTTAGCGTATCTCGTGTGTTATTTGTGATATGCTATCGTACATGTTTTATTTTGAGTTATGTACTTGATTTTGAAAAACTTCCTTGGAAATATTGCATGAATTTGGCATCCAAATCTATATAAGAAGCCGAAAGATGAACATCTAAATTCTATTGTGAAATAAGTTGGAATCTATCTTTTAACTGTGATTTCCCAAGACGGACCACGTCATTGGGTTGGAAGTACGAAATTTGAAACCGTTGCCTCGGTTACCAAGAGTAGCACACTGCTCACTTAGTTGCTACACCGGCTTTAGTTTGGGGCTCCTTACTCGATTCCACATCTTGAAAGAAAATTTGTAATTATGTAAAGTGGAATTCGTTGCGCGTGGGTTTGTGCCATATCCCTGATACGATACATTTCTGACATATTGTGATTGGTTACTGTTATGAGATTATGAGATTATGAGGCTCTGACCTCCTTTTAATTAGTTATGGTTATGAGGCGCTGGATGCGAACCTCCTGTGAATGAGTTATGGATTGTGGGTGCTTTTGCATATTATGAGAAAGAGGTTGTGGATTGGATATGGTCACGCCCGGTATCAACTAATTACTAAAATGAATTTCTGGACTCGATTCATATCGATGAGAATGTTATTATCTCGAGATTATAGTAATAATGTGAATTTCTATTATTAGTGATTTTCCAAGATGGACCACATCTTTGGGTTGGAATACGAAATTTGAGATCGTTAAGGAGTTTGACAAATCAAATCAACGTGAATGCTATCCCCTCACATATGTGATATTTATTTATCGGCGAACATGTTATTCCTGTCATATGTCTCATAATTTGTTTACGTGCTATGGGTGTTAGCTTACTCAGCCGTTTGCTGATCATTTTCTATAAAAGTGCGTCGACTTTTGCTATTTTAAAACCGCAGATTGGCTATCGAGGTGCGGGAACGTTCACGACTCTTGGACAGGAAAGGCTTGTTAGTTGGAACATCACATAGTATATTATTTCACTGAAAAGTGTATCCCTTGATTTTCAAATGCTATCACTGTTGTATTGGAATTGTAATAAATTATGTTTTGAATTATTATCGATGGTTGTACTAGTTGTGAACCGACGATCCTTATCCGTTCCCAATGAGGCTCATCACCTCGGGTGGAGACATCTCTTTCCGAACGTGCGGTCCGGCCAACCGTGCTATTTTGGAGGGTGTTTCAGGGACATCGTTGTACTTTGAGTGGATTTGAAGGGATGATTAACTAGATGTTTTGGATGTTAGTTTATGTGAATAATCACAAGTTTTAGTTTTGGTGATGGAAATATGTCGTTATAGCAGAATGTTGTCTAGTAATGTTAAAGTGGGCATATATTTTGATCTGGAAATCGAAATTTGAATCCGTTTGATGTTAGACTTATTTTTCACAGTGTTTCGGATATTATGAGACTATTTTTGAGTCATGATCTGTTTGGGAAGTTGAATGAATGAAGTAGTGAAGTTATGTTACGATATGCGCATATTAGTTAATGGGATTTTGGAGCAAGTGTAGGATTGTATTTTGGAGTTTGGATTAAGTGGTGACCTAGAGACATTGAAGTCATATTAGTAAGAACAATATTATATTATATAGACATTGTTTATCTACATGTAGTATTGTGTTTGATTACGGGCATATTTTAATATGTAGGAGACGTTTACGTTGGCCTAGGATACATACTACTAGCGAGTGATTGTGCTTTGCCTTTGAGTCAAGGTGAGTTGATATTCCAAGCCTTGAGCTTTATCTTTTTATCTTGTCTACACGAAAAAGTGTTTCACGAATACATGCTTTACATGGAAGTTGGTTTTTATTTGAAGTATTCTTTTGAGCAATGACATGGGTCATGTATTAATGCGTAATGACGTAAAGTGGAAAGAGTTATTAGTAGATTAATAATGTGACATAATAACAAGTTTACGGTTTGAATTCGGTCATCCGGCTTCTACGATTTTATCCGTTTTCTTTATATAGCAAGATGCCGATTTGACTTCGGTTCTACTGCTTCTACAGATTTATCCGTTCCTTTATCATGTATACTCGGACGCGATTAAGCCCGAGTCATTATAGTACTCACCGTTCTTATCGTTGGGTTCTTAGGGGTGTCGACACTTAAGTCTAGGGCCAGGAGTATTATGATGTGTGGTTATTCTTCTCCGTATAACAAAGTAAAGAGATTTATACTGTTTGTTGAAGGATATGTTTCTTTTCTTGGAAAAGATTATGAAAAGGTTTTGAAAATGATTCTTGACAACTATAATGGAAGTGAAAGTGTCAAGAAGTTGTTTTATTTCAATTACTCTTACTATTATTTTTAACTCAATACTTGTTATTCCTATTCGTGTTTACTTGCTTGTGCATATCTCACTCATTATTGTTTGCTGATTTTAAAACCCTGGTATCTTTTGTTTTCTTTCCACACCACATGTTCAGGTCATGAAGGCATGACCTAGGGGGAGCGCTTCATTTTCATTTAGTTTGTCTTAGAATAAAGGCACAATCTAATAGGCGTTCATTTAGTTGGTAATGTTTTATGCCCGGTTTGTGGCAATATATGTTGGATGATCTACATCTAAATACTTTGATTATTAATTATTTAGTAGTTGGTTAGATAATCGTATTAACTTAAACCTTGCGTTGCGGGAGAAATTCTCGAGTGCGGAGTGACATATCCGTGTTCCTAGGGGTGGAATTTGGGGGTGTTAGAGTTAACACTAGAAAAATATTCTTTGATGCGAAGGCATTTATAAAAAATATAGAGAACAATGTAAGTGGAATTCAATTTCTAGTTTGTTATGTAATTTTATAATACTATTGAAGGGCTAGACTGATCTAAACATGCATATTTCTGAAAACATAATTAAAGCATAAAATTTATGTATTACCTTTTAGCCTATGCTTCTACGCAGCGGATGATCAAGATCTTTGTGGTTGCTTGTTCTCACGTTCCACCGTCTTGCTCCCAACAGTCTGGCTCGAATCACTAGGACGAAAGCTCTTGTTCACACCACGTTCCAAAAATGGACGCAAGTTAGAGAGAGGGTAGGGTTCCTAGAATTTTCTTTGATCAGCACATGATCGCTACACAGTTTTATGTATTACAATATGTAGGAGGATGCCTCCTTATATAGACAGAAGTTCTAGCCAATTTGCAGCTAACCCCTTTGGGTTTTATGCCTTATTGCAGTTAACCCCATTAGGGTTTGTGACCAATTACATGTGCACTCCACATGGGCGCAACACGTAATTTTCTAACATCTCCCACTCGCAGAGTGGGGCTGCCCATAGTTCTTCTAGTCTCTCTCAATCTCCCAATGTATCATCTACAAAGTATTTTGTGGCTGTGGCGTGTGACTGCTGAGAGAACCCGCATTTCAGGAGATCCATGCTTTAAACTCATACATGATGATCTAGAAACCCAACGCACTGAACCATTATGGAAAAAACAATGCAATAGTATAACTCTCGTATCCCCCAAATTCGCTCGAATTGTCATCCCGTGGACCACGAACACCTGCCTAGTCCAGCAGGTCGTGCTCCAGTGAGTCCACATCTCTTTTATTATATTCATATCATGCATGAACCTGATGGGTCTTGCAGGTGGGCCCAATGATTATAAGAAAGAGTGATGCAATGAGAATCTTCCTTCTATCCATGTGCCGCTTAGATCTGCTCAGCTGCTTTCCGAGCAGTGTCCGGAAGGCCGAATCATTTATAGCTGTAAGGTGTCATGCCAAAGTAGCACCACCAACGTGTCACTCCATGACACATATAAAAGTACTAAGGGTATACAATTTCAACCATATTTGTATGATCGACGAGGCTCAGAGCGCATGTCTTATCTCATACGGAACACTATGCATATCTTAGTCAGGTAACCCTTTTGGCTACTAACCCAAGTACCGAAATGTCACACACTTGCGCACAAAAATCAATTCTCGCATCTGAATTTCTTTACGCAGACTATACAAGGCTTGGGGTATTAACCATGTTCGAATGGCTATATACCAATCTCACCTTGGAATCTATCCAATGCGATAGTTGAATTCGTCTGACAAGCGTCTCACTTTAATGATAGATGTCTATCTCATATCATAGGCCTTTTGCCTCACAATATAGGCGTCTTACTCATATCACATGCTTCTAGCTCTTATCATGAATGTGTCTCATCTTCTGCTCACCTAGATTATCCAGGATATTGAAAAGGCGGTCACTCGTGTGAGGGAGCCAACCTCGTGTCTGCGAGACATGCTCTATGCTAGTATAAGAATTGTAACATATCATGCACGTATCAATCAACATGTATATTAAAAAAAAAATATCCAATTAAAATCCAATCATCAATGTCTCAGTCACTTTATTAGTCTGAAATCTTGAAATTTCTCACAATTTACTTAGTCCCATATTCCTCACATGACCAACGAAAACATTCCTCAATAAGGGCTTGGTCATAGGATCATCTAACATCTGATTTGTAAGAATATGTTCTAAATTAATATCTCCCTTCGCTACCACCTACCGGATGAAGTGATACTTTATCTCTATGTGTTAAGCCTTGCTGTGATACTTCGGATCATTATCACAAGCTATGGCCGCCATACTGTCACAACATAGGGTTACTGGTCTTGGTTCGTCAACCGCTCTTAGACTGACCAGAAACCTCTTTCACTAAACACTCTTCTGCACTGCCGTGGAGCAGGCAACATATTCAACTTCCATGGTCGATAAGGCAGTGCAAGTCTGCTTGCTACTGTGCCACGTGATGGCTCCTCCACCTAGCATGACGACGTAGCTTGAGGTTAATTTGCGTGAGTCTAGGTACTCACCCCATTCAGCGTCACTATTGGAACGAGTCGAAGCTCCGAGCCTCGATAGCACAACATGTAATTCTTTTAACCTTTGAGATATCATAGTATTCTTTTGAAAGCTTTCTAGTATCCAACACTGGGATCCGGCTAGTATCTGTTAATTGAAGGGCAACAAGACATATTTTGGGTATTGTGCACATCATAGAGTAATTAGGCTCCCGACAGCACTTGGGTAGGGTACTTAGGCCATTGGATCTTTCTTGTGTTGATTTTTGGGACACAATTCTAGGCTGAGTTTCTCGCCTTGAGCAATAGGAGTGTCAAGTGGTTTGGCATCACACATTCTGAATTGTTCAAGTATCATCTTGATGAACGCCTCTTGCGAAAATCCTAGCTGAAAGTGTGTAATGTAGACTAAATACATGACCTAAATACTCTAGAAGGGGGAGGGTTGAATAGAGTATGAAAACTTTTTTCAAAACTCAAAGTTTAACAGAAATACTTTGTGTGAAACTCAATCTCAAGGCCTTGAGATTTAAGTAAACTGTCTAAAACTTTTAAAGGCAAAATAGAAAGCTTCAAGGCCTTGAACTGTAAACAATTTTCTAAACATCTTTTGAACCCTAGTTTGATTTGAGTTGTGTGCAGCAGATATTAATCAAACTGTAAAGTAAAGAACACAAAGCAATTTACAGAGTTCAGTCCCAACGGACCTAATCTTTGCCTGAGGGATCTAATCCCACCAGGATTTGGCAAAAACTTCTTATTACTCACACAGAAACAACCCTAGATCTTCAAGCCTAAGTGATTTCCCTTACACCTATACAGCTTGTGGTTCCAAACCTATCTAGTTCCAACTACTAACTGTTGAGCTAACAAGAACCTCTTGTTGTTCACTTGAACAACCAACCACTAGGTTAAGTGAGGTTTAAGATAATCTAAAGATACACAAATTAAAGTACAAGTGAAGAACACAGTAAAAAGATAAGTTGTTGAAGCCTGGATGTAAACTTCTGAAAAACTGGATTGATTTGATCTTCTGGAATCTGGATTGAAGCTTGAATGATTGTGTGTTTGAATGAATGATCTCCCACAAATTTGTCACACCTCTTTGAGTATTCTGCAAGCCTCTCTCTTTCAAAATTCAAACCAGTCTTTTTTATCCACAGCTGCAACTGATTGAGAGATTTTAGGATCTCAGTTCCTACAAATCCTCTTTCTGTTTTCAACTGAAATTCAAGAAGATCTAAGTTGATATCTGTCTGCACGTTTAGAAAACCCTGCAACAGCATTGAAACACAGCAACAACAAAATCCAGAAAAGTAACAGTCCTATGACTCTTTGGTTATCCAGTTTCTGATAAAACTGTTTAACAGATTAGAACAATAACCTGTTTATCTTCCAATACATATGAATCATGAAAAACAAGTTTAAGAAACTTAGAAGTGAGTAAGAATCACAACCTGCAAGAAAGAATCAACTTAGTTCTGTAAAAACTGTCAGCAGCTCAAGGCACATCTCAAGGCCTTGGAGCTCTGAACCTTCTTCACAGAAATTCAAATTTAAACCCAGATAACTTCGATTCTTCATGTTCTGATCATGTGCAAATGTGTTAGATATATAAATAGTGTAATCCATAAGTATATGCAGTCAATCCCTGATCTGTATAATCAGATATCCAATCTGCAACACAGATTTGTTAGAACATATAGTAGAATAGAATAACTCTCAAGGCTTTGAAGTTCTGTCAATATCTCAAGGCCTTGAAGTATCTGAAATGCCTTGCTGCTTATGTCCTTGTCTTTGTATTTCATCACTCAAAACAATTACCAACCAAAACACATTCAAGGGTCTTTGATTCAACAATCTCCCCCTTGATGAAAGACAAAACCTACAGTCTTGTATAGATTTTCCTGCTACACATATTCAAAATTAGATAACCACAAAATGCAGATACAATATACAATAATGCCAAACAGTTAACCAGCAAAAATAAAATTTGCATATTACCACAGAAACATAAACACACAACTGATTAAACCACAAAACAACTAAACATTATTATTATTATTCAAATACTACTGCAAACACAGAACCTCATAAATTCTCCCCCTTTTTGACTTTCATCAAATAAGGATGAAGAAATGTAGGATTATTACTAAGAGTCTGAAAAAAACTTTAAACAAAGTTTTAGCTAAAAAGTCAAGGCCTTGAGAATAGAAAAGAAAGAAGAGAAAGAGATAGAGGGTCAAGGCTTTGGCAATCTCTGATCTTCACTTCTTCTTTGATGTCTGGCCTTTCTCTGAGCCTTCTCCAATTTCTTCTTCACTTGCAGCATCTTCAGCAGACTGATTACCTTCTTGTTCAGCTTCTACTTCAGCAACAACTTCTTGGATTATCTCATCCACTTTCTTCTTGGCCTGTACTGAATCCACCTCTGTAGCTGCATCAACACCTGTGTCTTCACCAGCATCTTCTTCATCAGTTTGTTCATAAAAATCTTTTGAAGTAAGCACCACTGGAATTGGCTTTTTCTTCTTCTTCTTCTTCTTCTTCTTCTTCTTCTTCTTCAGAAAATCTCCCAGCCTTTCGTCTGAATCCACACTGGTGCCATGACTAGTAGCAGAAGGTATCTTCTCCAGATTCAAACCCTTGATGACAACGTCCAGCTTTACATTCATAACATTCATCAAGCCCTTGAACTGGTTTAATTCAGTTGACAGATCAAATAACCTTTGTCTGAGATCTTCAATCTCAATATGCTGATCTTCTAACTTCTCAATCAACAAAGAGTAATCCTAATTGGCTTGTCCTTTCCCAGATGTGGTCCCCTTAGGCTTCACAAACTCCTTCTCAGCAAGTTCTTCCTTTGAAAAATCTGAATAAAACTTCCAATGTCCTTTCCCAGTCTGAAATACTCCAATCCTATGAAGTGCAGTCTCATCTATCAACCCAAAACCTCCAGTAATCTTTTCCTCTCCTTTCACAGGTACATCAAAATATTCAAAGAAAAGAGGTAACAGGTTGGTATCTGGAAGAGGATGGTTTCTAGTCCTGGTTGCACAATAAATCATATGCTCCATAACAACTGGTTGCAAGTCTATCTCAAACCCTTGAGATATCAGATACATCAAAATCAGAACCTTATCAGTCACTAACTCCCTTGAGTTCTCCCTAGGAACTACACTCCTCATCAGAATTGTAAGCAAGATTTTGGCTTCACAGTTGAGCAAAGAGTGTGTCAACTGCTTTGGACCAGAGGGAACACCTTCAATAAAACATCTCCTTTGCCTTATCCAGACACTCCTTCCTGATAATATCCAACATTGTATTTCCTAGGAATGCCCAAGACTTTGGCAAAAGTCCTATGATCTAACCTCAAATCCACACCAGCCACTTTTGAAGTTAACACCATTTTATCATCACCTTCAGAAACCAAGTTCAGATAAAATAAGCTAGTTAACCTAGGATAGGCCTTTGAACTAGGATTTAACACCTTCCAAACACCAGTTTCTCTTAACTTTCTCATGCAGTCTATGTCCAATTTATCCAATAATTCATCAGAAATCATACTACAGAAGCTACCTTAGATGAAGCATACCCTTGCATCCATACAGTTCTAACCTCAGAACTAACAAACCAGTCTGTAGGAAGTACATTCTTACCTTGATATCCTTTCTTAATTGCAGCAGCAACTTGCTTAACCCTAGTTTTCTTCTCTGAGGGTTTGGTCTTTTCTTGTCCTCCTTCAGTCGGTTTCTTCTGGCTTTCCTGAGTTGATTTCCCCTTTTCCTCTTCACCAGTCTTTTTGTTTTCTCCCCCTTTCTTCTTCTCTGACTTAGGTTGATCACTACCCTGTGTCTCTTGTTGTGGATCAATACTTGAGCCTTCATCTCCCTTCCCTGTTCTAGACTTCTTTGCAGGAGGAGTATCCTCATGCAAACTTTGAGTGTTTTCTGAATCTGAATCAAAAATCACTATCTTCTCCTTCTTATTTGCTCTCTTCTTGGATCTGCCAGAGTGCTTTCCCTGTTGCTGAATTCTGGCTGATTTGCGCTCCATTTTGGGTTTAGGATTTTGAGAAGAGAATGTGATTGAGAGTAATTGAGAGAGAGAGAGAGAGTAGATTCGTAGAGAACTGAGAGAGAATGAGAAGAAAAATCCTTGACTTTCAGCTTAAGTAGGTTGAAAAGGATGAGTCATAAAATGACTCTGCTATATCAACATGCAAAAAAGGATCTTGAAAAAATATTTTTGAGATATTTTAGAAAATTCCCTGAGTAATTCAAATATTATAAAGTTATCTTAAAAAATAATATATAATATTTGATGATCCATTTTTGTTAAAAAAAAATTACAGATATTATCAAGACCTGGAGAACAATCTCAAGGCCTTGAGATTTTCTGCAGTTGGAGAAACTTCAAAGCTTTGAGCTATACTTTCAAGGCTTCAGAAAGTATAATCTCAAGGCTTGAGATTCCAGCACATAAACACATATAAGTACTAATACTCCCCCTAAACCAATGCATCCTTGTTTAACATTCCCAATTCAAGCCTTAGAGATGAAAACCTATCATCTGGCAAATGTTTAGTGAAAATACCAGCAATCTGCATTGAAGTAGAGATAAAATTTAAAACAACATCACCTTGTTCTGCAGGATCTCTAAGGAAGTGATGTCTCACATCTATGTGCTTGGTCCTTGAGTGCTGAACTGGATTCCTATAGATTGAAATAGCACTTGTGTTGTCACAATGAATAGACACATTTCTGAAATTATAGCCAAGATCTCTAAGTTGTTGAGCAATCCATAACACTTGTGAACAGCAAGCACCAGCTGCAATATATTCAGCTTCTGCAGTTGATAATGCTACATAATTTTGCTTTTTGGAATGCCAACTGATCAATGAAGATCCAAGAAATTGACAAAATCCAGAAGTACTTTTCCTGTCTACTTTATATCCTGCAAAATCTGCATCTGAATAGCCACTCAACTTAAAATTAGATCTTGTTGGATACCAAAGCCCCAAGTCTCTGGTTCCATTCAAATATCTAAAAATTCTTTTGACTGCAGTTAAATGAATTTCCTTAGGATCTGCTTGAAATCCAGCACACATACAGACACTGAACATAATATTAGGTCTGCTAGCAGTTAAATACAATAGTGATCCAATCATACCTCTGTATTCCTTTTGATTCACACTCTTACCATTTGAATCTTTGTCTAAAGAGAGTGATGAACTAATAGGGGTCTTAAGCACCTCGGAATGTGACATATTGTACTTACTCAATAAGTCCTTGGTATATTTTCCTTGATGCACAAAAATTCCTTTCTTCATTTGTAAGATATGAAGTCCAAGAAAGAAATTCAGTTCACCCATTAGGGTAATCTCAAAATCCCTGCACATCAGACTAGAAAACTCTTTTGAAAGAGCATCATTAGTAGCACCAAACAAAATATCATCTACATAAATCTAAACTACTAACAGACCACTTTGATGGTGTTTAATGAAAAGAGTTTTGTCAACTAAGCCTCTTTTGAAATTGTTTTCAAGTAGAAATTTTGAAAGTCTGTCATACCAAGCCCTTGGAGCTTGTTTTAAACCATAAAGAGATTTATCCAGTTTATAAACATGATCAGGAAAATTTTCATCTTCAAAACCAGGAGGTTGTGCTACAGAAACATCTTCTTGTAAATATCCATTCAGAAAAGCACATTTAACATCCATTTGATAAAGCTTTATGTGATTGTGAGATGCAAATGCAAGAAGTATTCTAATAGCTTCTAACCTGGAAACAGGAGCAAAAGTCTCCTCATAATCTATACCTTCTTCCTGATTATATCCTTGAGCTATCAGTCTGGCTTTATTTCTTACCACTTTGCCATTCTCATCAAGCTTGTTTCTGAATACCCATCTGGTTCCAATAACTGATTTCTCTTTAGGTCTGGGGACCAGATTCCAAACCTTGTTCCTTTCAAACTCATTCAGCTCACTCTGCATTGCAATGATCCATTCTGCATCTTCTAGTGCTTCATTGGTATTCTTAGGCTCAATCAAAGATACAAATGCACTAAAAGCACACAAATTCTTTAATTGTCCTCTTGTCTGAGTTCCAGTTGATGGATCTGATATAATGTTATCAGCTGGATGGTCTGCAAGGTACTTAAACTTCTTTCTTGGTACCCAGGAGTATTCTCCTTCAAGGCTTTGAGTCCTTGAAACATTAGAGGGAGCATCATAGAAAGTTTCAGCTTCTGTCTCAAGGCTTTGAGATTTTGGTTCAACAGGAGGTTCAAGGCGTTGAGATTCTGCTGATTGATTCTGCACATTAGTTTTGCATTTGTCTTCTTTCACAGCATCATCATCTGATTCATGCTTGTTCAAATCTAGATCTGCAAAACTTTCACTCTGAGAATCCTTAGTACTTTCATCAAAAATTACATGAATGCTCTCTTCCACAATCTTGGTTTTTCTATTATAAACTCTATAGGCTTTGCTAGTTTGAGAATATCCAATAAATACACCTTCATCACTTCTAGCATCAAACTTACCAAGATTGTCTCTACCATTATTATGCACAAAACAGATACAACCAAAATGTTTGAAATAAGAAACAGTAGGCTTTCTACCTTTAAACAGTTCATAGGGGGTCTTTTTCAAAATAGGTCTAATCAAGCATCTATTCAGCACATAATTGGCAGTGTTAACAGCTTCTGCCCATAAAAACATTGGCAAATTACTTTCAAGAAGCATGGTTCTGGACATATCCTCAAGTGTCCTATTCTTTCTTTAAACTACTCCATTTTGCTGTGGAGTTCTAGGTGCAGAAAAGTTGTGTGAGATGCCATGCTTTGCACAAAACAAATCAAAGTCAAGTTGATCAAAATCCCTACCATGATCACTTCTAATGGATGCAACAGGTAAATTTTTCAAAGTTTGAAGCTCTTTGCACAATCTAGAAAATTCAGATAAAGCTTCAGTTTTGTCTCTAATAAACATCACCCAAGTAAATCTATAATAATCATCAATTATAACAAGCATATACCTCTTACCTTTTGGGGTCTGAACTCTCATAGGACCACACAAGTCCATATGAAGCAATTCTAAGGGTCTACAAGTACCTAAAAAGTTCTTTGGCTTGAATGAACTTCGGGTTTGCTTACTTTGTACACATGCCTTGCAAACCTCATCATCTGAAAATTTCTGTGATGGTAAACCTCTTACCAAGTATTTTGAGATGAGTTTATTCAAGGTATGTATACTAATATGCCCAAGCTTTCTGTGCCAAAGCTTTGAATCTTCCTTCAAGGCCTTGAGGCATTTTAGCTTGTCACCAAATTTCTCATCTTGCACCACACATTTCTCCTTGTCAAATATAGCTTATAACCTTTATCACATAACTATACCATTGATATTGCATTTTGCTTTGTCACCAAGTGTGATTGTTCCTCCAGATTTTTCTAGTAAGTTCAGTGAAGAGAGACTTCTTTCCACTCATATGTCTGGAACATCCACTGTCCAATATCCATTTCTGATCTTTCAAGGCCTTGGTGACATCCTGCAAAAAAAAAATCATTGCCTCAACAGGCTGTTAGACCAAGTGCAGAACTTTGAGTCATACTGAGAATCATCCATATTTGGTGGCCTAATTCCTTTTGGAACCCAAATCTGCCTAACCTGTTCCTTAAGCTATTTGAAAAAACTAGGTCCAAGTTATCTTTTACGCATGAATCTTAATATTTAAAGCAGAAATCTCATTTCTATAACTTTCCTCATTTAAAAACATACTTTTGAGAATTTCAGGAAGTACATCAGAAGGACTACCAAGTAAATTTTTTACCATATCTTCAATATGTCTGTCTGATGAATTTTCCTCATCCTGCTTTGCCATGAAGCATAGGTTTGCTTGCTCTTCCTCTGTGTCTGAGTCACTTGATGAATCAGAAACACTCTAAGAAGCCATCATGGCTTTCTTCCTTCTGTTGTCATTGTCTTTATTCTGAAAGTTCATGTTCTTCTTCTTTTTTGGACAGTCCCTTACTAAATGATCTGCATCACCACACTCAAAACAATTCATTACTTTAGTTTTATGTGACTGTGATGAAGGTTTACCTTTTTAGTCCTTGCTGCCTGAGGGTCTTGATCTCTATCTGTTGTAATCCGTGTTACACAAGAGTTTCTTTACTTTTTTTAGAATCCTGGCCAAGGCCTTGGAGATCAATGCTAAAGCCTCTTCATCATCAGGCTCATCCTCAGTCTCAAGGCTTTGAGATATTTCACGGTCTTTTGCCTTAAGTGCTGGGTTCCTTATTTTTTCACTCAAATCACCTTCCACATCCTTCATATACATTTCATGAGTGAGCAGCTTTCCTTTTAGATCATCTAGCTGAAGAAGACTCAAGTCCTGAGCTTCCTCAATGGCTGTTGTCTTTGGCTCCCACTTGGCTTTTGGCAAGCTTCTCTGAATCTTTCTGACCTTCTATTCATTTGAGAACTTCTTTCCCAATGACTCCATATTGTTCACCACATCAGTGAATCTTTTAAACATCTCCTTGATGGTCTCATCTGAGTTCATCTTGAACAACTCATATTGCCTCAGAAGTATGTTGATTTTGGTCTGCTTAACCTGGCTAGTTCCTTCATATGTCACCACCAGTTTATCCCATACTTATTTGGCACTCTTGCAATTTGAAACATCTGTTGAACTCATCTGCATTAAGAGCACATTATAACAGATTCATAGCCTTGTAATTTTTTGATACCTTTTCCAGTTCAGTAACTGAAAGATTTTCCTCAGACTTGATACATCTGACTTCATCAATTGTAGTGTAGTACTCATGAGGACCATTCTGAACTATTGACCATAGTTCCATGTCTTGATCTATGATGAACATCTTCATCAATGCCTTCCAGTGCATGAAGTTATCACCACAGAACAATGGAGGTCTGTTGACTGCCCTTCCTTGTGAGAGTCCACCATCTCCTACATTACTCATAGTCACCAGATTGTTAGATCTAAAACAATGACACAAGCTCTTATACCAATTGAAAGTGTGTAATGTAGACTAAATATACGACCTTAATACTCTAGAAGGGGGGGGGGGTGAATAGAGTATGAAAACTTTTTGCAAAACTCAAAGTTTAACAGAAATACTATGTGTAAAACTCAAATCTCAAGGCCTTGAGATTTTAGTAAACTGTCTGAAACGTTCAAAGGCAAAATAGAAAGCTTCAAGGCCTTGAACTGTAAACAATTCTAAACAGCTTTTGAACCCTAGTTTGATTTGAGTTGTGTGTTGCAGATATTAATCAAACTGTAAAGTAAAGAACACAAAGTAATTTACAGAGTTCAGTCCCAACGGACCTAATCTCTGCCTGAGGGATCTAATCCCACCAGGATTGGGCAAACACTTCTTATTACTCACACAGAAACAACCTTAGATCTTCAAGCCTAAGTGATTTCCCTTACACCTATACAGTTTGTGGTTCCAAACCTATCTAGTTCCAGCTACTAACTGTTGAGCTAACAAGAACCTCTTGTTTTTAACTTGAAAAAACAAACACTAGGTTAAGTGAGGTTTAATATAATCTAAAGATACACAAATTAAAGTACAAGTGAAGAACACAGTAAAAAGATAAGCTGTTGCAGCCTGGATGTGTTCATCTGAAAAACTGGATTGATTTGATCTTCTGGAATCTGGATTGAAGCTTGAATGATTTTGTGTTTGAATGAATGATCTCCCACAAATTCATCACACCTCTCTGAGTATTCTGCAAGCCTCTCTCTTTCAAAATTCAAACCAGTCTCTTTTATCCACAGTTGCAACTGATTGAGAGATTTTATGATCTCAGTTCCTACAAATCCTCTTTCTGTTTTCAATTGAAATTCAAGCAGCTCTAAGTGGATATCCGTTGGAGTTTGTTGAGATTGCTCCTGCACGTTTAGCAACCCTGCAGCAGCATTGAAACACAACAACAAAAAAATCTAGAAAAGTAACAGTGCTATGACTGTTTGGTTATCCAGTTTATGATAAAACTGTTTAACAGATTAGAACAATAACCTGTATATCTTCCAATACATATGAATCATGAAAAACAAGTTTAGAAGTGAGTAAATAATCACAATACTAAGAATCAGAACCTACAAGAGAGAATCAACTTAGTTCTGTAAAAACTGTCAGCAGCTCAAGGCACATCTCAAGGCCTTGGAGCTCTGAACCTTCTTCACAGAAATTCAAAGTTAAACCCAGATAACTTTGATTATTCCTGTTCTGATCATATGCAAATGTGTTAGATATATAAATAGTGTAATCCATAAGTATATGCAGTAAATCCCTGATCTGTATAATCAGATATCCAATCTGCAACACAGATTTGTTAGAACATATAGCAGAATAGAATAACTCTCAAGGCTTTGAAGTTCTGTCAATATCTTAAGGCCTTGAAGTATCTGAAATGCCTTGCTGTTTATGTCCTTGTCTTTGTCTTTCATCACTCAAAACAATTACCAACCAAAACACATTCAAGTGTTTTTGACTCAATACCAGCAGTCTCTGGGAATGATCTCTCAGGATCTTCATCCCGATAATGTAACTTGCCTCACAAATATCCTTCATCGAGAAGCGAGAGGATAGCCACCCTTTGGTGGTCTTGAGCAGTCCTATATCATTGCTTGCCAATAGTATGTCACCCACATATAGAGACAGAATCATGAACTTCTTTCCTGAGCTTTCGACATACATACAGTGGTCCTCATCTACCACTGTAAATCCATATGCCACAATGTATTGATGGAAATTCAAATATCACTGTCTTGAGGACTCATTAAGCCCATATATGGACTAAATCAGTTTGCATACTTTGTGCTCTTGACCATTCATCTCCAAGCCTTCTGGCTAAGTCATATAGATCTCCTCGTCTAGTTCTCCATTGAGAAACACAGTCTTAAAATCCATTTGATGTAGCTCTAAGTCCATGCTAGCTACTATTTCCAATATGAGGTGAATGTAGGCAATTCTCCCCACTGAGAAGAATGTCTCCTCGTAATCCACACCCTGCTGTTGTGTGTAGCCTTCAACACTAGTCGGGCCGTATGCCTTTCCACGCTTCCGTCTGCCTTCCTCTTGACCTTTAAAACCCATTTGTTTCCAATGACCCTACGTTCAGGAGGCAAGTCAACTAGGTCCCAAACATGATTGGTTTTCATTGACTCTAGTTCTTCTAGTAAAGCAGTGTCCTAAACTTTCTTCTCAAATGATGGGAGAGCCTTGAAAAATGTCCTAGGTTCATAATCTTCTTGCTTGGTGACCATGATGGCCTCCCATTTGATGTCAAATCGTCGACGGGGAACGCTCCCACGAGCGCTCCTACGCAAGGAGGGTTCTTCAGCATCATCATCGTATATGATGGGCTGCTCACTAGGCAAGCCACTCCCACTGTTCTAAAGATCTATAGGAACTACTTCCTCTTGGTTAGTGGTGAACTGAGTGTCATCTACTGGTTACTCTTCTTCGTAGAGAAGTCCATCTCCACGTACTTCTCCCTGATTAGGAAAACTCCTTTGAGAAATTCAACGTCTCGCGACTCCATTATTGTTAGACTGCCATCTGGCTGTTGTGCTATGAATATGTGATAGAGCCTTTTAGGAGCTAAATATTACCATCATTTTACAAATTATCATGAGATATTTGAGCTTAAATGCAGAGAATATGTTGCGTTTATCACTTGTTGCTACATATGCGTTTTATTGTTAGTCTGGCCGTTTCTATGCATATTTAGGTGTTATTTGTCAAATATAATCACTTGGTATGTTTGTTCATGTTGTCTTGGCAGGAACCGATGCTAATCGGTTGATAGGAGGCATGGAACGCACTTCGGAAACAACAGGAGCACAAGTGGAACGAGGAGAAGCAAAGCTGGAGGAGCTAGGATGACCAATCTGCACTAATATGATGATATCTTGATTTCGACAAATAATTTTGGAGTGAGACCAGTTCCATATGAAATTAGACTCAAGGAGATTTCCAACGAAAGTTCACGGAGCCAAATGCGAGTCTGGATGAGGGAGTATGGCCCGCTCAAGATCAGCTTACAATTCTGTCCGGGAATTACAAACTGGAGGGACTGGAATGCAATTTCGGCCAAGTTACATTAAAACTCGCCCCAGCTGGTAAAAAAACGTGATAGACGACCTAGAGAGACATCATAGATGCACGAGAAATCATTGGAGAGCATCTTGGAGCTTGGGGATTGCACGGATTCGTCAACGCTTTGGCGATTTCACAGTTTGATCACTTTTATCCTTCTCTGTAATTATCTATGGAGAAAATCTGGTATATTTCATCTACTATGAGCAGATAGATAGTTTTCTAGGCTCTATTGAGAGCCTAGGGTTATGTTAGATTCATCTATTCCGGATAATTGAGATTGATACATGTTTTGGATTCATGATTGTGACGATTCTTCAATTCTTTTGGTGTATTGTTGAACTAGGGTTATTGAAACACTCTAATTATGATATGAATGACAATTATATATTTATTTGGATGTATTATTGTGTTATCTTACTTAATGTTTAATCTAGTTTTGTTATTGTTCATGTTCCGAGCTTCAATCCTTAGCAACAATGGAGTAGGTACTCAGAATTGTTAGTACTTAGGTGGAGTGCTTGAAGGAGACTTAGCCTAGGGTGATAGAGAACATGAACAAAATTCTAAATCAATGAGACTTAGAGGTTATTTGAATAGGATTGGCCATTAGGTAAACGACAGTGAAACGACAGGACCTATAGTATACCGTGACGTAGGACTGCGTGAGATCGAGGGAAGATCGTACAGACTAGTTACCTGGCATAACTGAGTTAGGATTAGCGTGTTTCAATACAATATCCGGAATTTTCTAACAACCCTAGGTGATCCATAGATCGCCTAGTCCTTCCCTGTATTTGATTAAGTCGTGTTTAATTATAAAATCCAAAAATGATTGTTATTTCAATACAACCACTTGTTTAGGGGTGGCAAACTCTTAAACCAACAAACATTCCTCCCAGTTACTTTAACTTTAAATTAATATTTTAAATAAATAATCTCGTGATTGTCCTCGTGGGATCGAAAACTCGGGGTTGAAATGTTACCCAATATTACTTGAACCGTGCACTTGCGGTAACACGTAAGAAAGCGTGTCAATATGTAACCCTTTGAGTGCTCAGACTAACATACGAAGATGCACTTCTTCCCTCTAGCACACCGTTTTCCATAGACATGGGAATTCTTACGTATATTGGCCGCCGACCCCAGGGCCTCAGGTGACCTAAGTCAGGTTGTCTTTTGGTCCACATCTCATAAGGGGTTGTGGCTAAAGACTTGGTGGGCACATGGTTGAGTATGCATGTGGCACTCATCCATGCGTCTCCCTAATAGGAGACTGGAAGATTCACGTTTGCCATCATACTACGATCCATATCTAACAGTGTCCGATTCCTTCTCTCTGCTACACCACTTTGTTGGGGGGTGTGAAGGGAATGGTCAACTGCCTCACTATTCTTTTTTACTCACAGATCTCTTTGAATTGATCTGATAGATACTCACGTCGTCGATCTGTCCTAAGAGATTTCACTCTCTTGTCCAGTTGGTTCACTACCTCTTGTAGGAACTTTCTGAAGCACTCTAGTGCCTCAGATTTGTGTGACATCAAGTACACAATCAAAATGTGTGATAGCTATGAATGTGATGAAATAGCGAGCATCATGTCTATCTAACATTTAATGGACCACAAACATCAGAATGAATGAGTTGTAAAGGCTCGATTGCCCTTACTGCTTTATCGAACGATTTACATTTAGCCTTTCCTGCAAGGCAAGACTCACACATAGGTAAGGTAATCCTGGACATCACTCCAAGTAGGCCTACCTTGGCTGGCATATTCATAATATCCTGTCCTATATGTCCCAATCTAGCATGCCATCTAGTGGAATCAATTTGATCACTAGAAGATGTAATGAATGAAAAATAGTCCTAAAAATTATCAATGCAAGAACCAACAATGTTTAAATAAAACAAACCACGAGAAATGTAACCAGTTCCAAAACATGAATTTCTACGAAACAGTCTGGTAATTCTACCCTAAAAAACAAGTTTATAATCCAAATCCAAAGGCCTACAAACTGAAATTAAGTTCTTGTGTGCATCGCGAGCGTATAAAACATCATGAAGAACAAGCGTCTCTCCAGACCGCAACTTCAGTTGATATGTGACAAGTCCCTCCACATTAAAATAAAGTGTTGTTCCCCATGTACACTCTTCTACATCAAATGGTACTCGCCTGTAATCCGTGCATGCGTCTCAATCACATGCTAAGTGGTTGCTTGAAGCTGAATCTACAACCCACACATGAGGCGAATCAGCCATAGAAACTGGACTTGTAACTAAATAGTCAGAGTTTTGATTATGGAATACCTTTTGCTCGGTGCAATCTCGAGAAAAGTGATCGTTCTTCGGGTAGTTGAAACACAAGACTCTTGCCAAGTTTCTAACTCTTCGGCTCTTCTTGCCACCAGTGCCGTTCTCGATCTTGGGATTTGGTCCCCAAACGGGTTTACCCTTCCTTTGTCATTCTTATCCGCCTTTCTCCAAATTCCACGCGGCTTACGCATCCTGGGATGAAGAATCTCTTCCAATAACACCTCACTGGTGGACTTGGCGACCTCAACTCGCTCATTTCAAACAGTAGGTGACATTTGACATCTTCAACCGTTTTGACATCCGCATTATGGGTCATGTTTTCCTTCATGTGATCCTCTGAGCGCGGCAGAGATCGCAGTGCCACTTCCACTTGCTCTTCATCAGATAAGTTACACCCAAACGCTATCACCTCTATAATCATGAAGGCCATATCCCACATATGTCGAGTCATTGTGTGCTCATGCTTCTTATGATATGAGTCAAAACTCATTTTTAAGACTCGCAGCTTGGTGGCAGAAGTGGATCCATATTTTCTTTTAATCGATTCCCAGATCTCCTTTCCAGTGGAAAAATTCTCGAACTTTCTGATGAGATCAACTTTTATCATACATAGAAGATTGTAACATGCCTTTTGATGCGCACACTAACATGCTATTCGCAAGTATACGAATTGAGTAATACCGGGTATATCTCAACTCGGGTGATCGTTCCCACAGGGACTTTGCAGGTTTTTCTAGTAATCAGTTTTAATGAACATAGTGTAAAAAGGAGGAGTAGTTTGAGATTTTGATTACGAACTAAGTACTAAAAGTAATGACTAAAACAGTAAATCTTTTTGTGAAATTTTTCTGAATAATGCTAAGGTTGTAAATCTAGGGTTTGGGATACTAGATTCCAGGATCCCCTAGGATCTCTTCATATTTTCGTTCTTTGTTTGATATGAAAACACACAACAGTTATTTATCCGTGCCTCGTACTAGTTGAGTAGTAACTTTTCAGATTCCACACGTTATCACGATTCTGCAGACTTTCAGATTCCTGTTAAGTTTCCTAGGTCTGCAATCTCGTTCTTAGTCTGCTAGGGTCTCAAACCTATCCTAAAGGCCTGTGTCAGATTCTCTAACAGCTGTTCAAACGATTTCAGGCTAGTCCTAACTCCCCTTCGCTAGTTGGCCCATCGGGGCAAGGTGCTAAATTATGTCTTCTCTTCCTAACCCTAACCAGACATTTTCACCTACCGGTTCGAGTCTTTAGCAATTCTGGTCAGCTACTCCGATCATTCCTAAATAGAAAAATTCAAAGACAAAATAACGAATAAAGCTGCTCATATTAAGATACTGCAATCGTGAATTCATAATCAAAACATATAACTAATCTCTAAGTATGAAACCGTAGGTTCAACGAGAAACTAGGTGAAAAGTTTAGCTACTGAAATTCATAACGTACATAACAGAGTTTTTTAATAGAGAGATATGAATTCAAACTAGGTCTTCAAATCTTCGTGCTTCCGTGCTCTCTGGGGATGCTCAGACTTCTCCTTGGATGTGTTGTGTCTCAAAAACGAGCTCTAGACATGTCTTTATATAGTGCTCGAATGTTTCCAAAACGATGTGTCTGAAATTACATAACTGCCACTGCTCCACCGCCTAAGAAAAGGTCATAATTGTGCGTATATACGCAGATGCATGTGCGTATAGACGCACAGAGTAGCTGTCAGCTTCTGTTTTTCTCCTCGGTGTGAGTATTTATGCAGAAGCTTGTGCGTATATTCGCACAAGGACTTCCAGCACCATTTTCTTATCCAAAATACGGTTTTTAGCTTGCTTTGTGCGTATATATGCAGGTAGCTGTGCGTATATACGCACACAGCAGCTTCTCAGTTTCTGCTTCAACTTTGTAAGGCCGTAACTCTCTCATCCGGACTCTGTTTTGGCTCCGTGACCTATCGTTGGAAAGATCTTGAAGTCTACTTTCATTTTCCACTAATCTCACTCCCAAATTCCTTGTAGAACTCGAGATATTTTTTAAAATAGTGAAGATTGGCCATTCTAGCTTCTCCAACTTTGCGTCTCTTCAGTGGGCTTGAGCGTTTATTTGTTTCCGAAGTTCGTGCCGTGCCTCTAATCAACTGCTAAGCATCCGTTCCTGTCAAGACAACATGAGAAACCATACCAAGCGATTATATTTGTAAATGACATCAAATCATGCATGAAGACGCCCAAATTTCACATTTAAGCTCAAATTCTTCTCTTGCACAATAGGGAGATTTTGTTGGCTAAAACATGCTCAAAATTATGATAACTCGTCTAGAATATAAGCTCACAGATAACTCCTAAATGGGAGTTATCAAATACCCCCACACTAAACTTTGCTCGTCCCGAGCAAACTCCAGCTATATACTACCACTTCATATTATCCCGAATCAATCCAGAGCGGTGTAACTGAAATTATTTAAAAATAGTATTGGTACAATAAAAACAGTTTATATTTTTGGTGAGACTGGGCAATCTCTTCAATTCAAACTGAACATCATCAAGCTCTCGTATTCCCCTAGATTTCTGAAACTGCGGTGATCGGAAGAACTTGCCGCCAGCCTAGGTTAGGAACAAGCACGAACACTACTTACTTCTGCTTTTGCACGCAAACCGAACGTATCCCTAACGCACACATTCTGTGATTTTTCTCCGGGTGTAACGTAAATCTGTTGGCTTTGCGACGGTAGGATATGTCATTTACAAGAGATGTCCTAAGCGTGACAGCACACTCACACATACCCCAATCTCACACTCCCTCCCCAAGATGATAGAAACAGACCCAAATCACCTAAGATTCTGGACACTCAATTTCCACAGTCCCGTGTAACTGTCGTTCTTGTGGCTACAACTGTGAACTGAAACTGTGATAAAAATTGCGGGCCTGGCGTTTTGAAATAAAGTCAATCAAGCACCCTGAATTTTCTGCCTTTGATACTCTTTTTTTTTCTATTTTTTTCTTCTTTTTTTCTTTTTTTTTTTCTTCTTCTTTTCTTTCTTTTTTTGTCGTTTTTTTTTTTCAATGCGGAGCAACACAATAAACATAAATAATATAAAACAGGCCAACTCTATGATAAACCAAAAACGTGGGGTAGCAGAAAAATACTGAACTAAAATCAGAAACGACCACCCCTACACTAATTTCAAACCATGTAGTCAATCTGTAAAAGAATCGCGCTTTTCCAACCGATCCTCCTCACTCAAAGGATGTCTAAATAGCACAGCGCGTCCTCCAAATAACCCTGTCAACCTAAGTTCCCCATGTCGTGCGGAAAAAATTTCATGCACTACGACACTCCTGTGCTCAGGGAGTAATGTCGTGAGTCACCGCCACACCGAAGTGTGCTGCCGTCACTATCTCACCCTTACGCACCCTCAAATATAAAAGTATTGACGCTCATCCCCTATCAAATATGACAATTCTACTCTACCCCAGGAATCCCCCCCCCCAACTCAACTCCCTCGTGCCATGACGCGTAGGAAAGGTCAAAATACTAACAATGATGCGAGTATCAAAAAAACAGCTTCCTAGGTCAAAAGGTTACCAAGAAAATGTATAATGGATCAACGGGGCTTACTAGTGGACCTAAGGCGCGAGATAGTATGTGAGGTTCCCTATAGCCTATCCCTCCACCAAATGATGTGGTGACCGTGATGGCTGGTTGACGACTACCTGGTGACGGTGGTCTGGCATCTAGTCGGATACATGGCTCGGGAGACAGCTACTTGCGTTTTCTGGAGTGCATTGGCTCTATTAACTCCCCTAGATAGATTCTCGCAGATCTTCCTCACTTAAGTTCGTCAACTTTCGGGAAATTTTCTATCACTAAGCTCTCTCCAGTTTTAAGCTAAATCCTTCGCCCAGTCTCAAAATTTTCAATTTTTTATCCATTTTTATAATAATTTTTTGACTAATATTTTTTTTTTAAATAAAAAGTAATGCAGTTACAACGCCACCACCTCCACACTGGATGGTGACATGCCCTCATGGTACTAGTCATCAGGCATATAATCTGAATTGGATGAGCTGGCTTGCCTCATCGAATGGGAACAACTGGTAGCATATGCAGAAAAATAAAGCAAGAGACATAAATTCAACCTGTGCACCTGGAGTCAGTTACAGGTGCTGAATTTTATGCAACTTCCGGCAGAGAAGGACCCCTGACCAGTCACTAGAAAATTTCTCGACGAATGTTGTCAACCTTCCGGGCTCTGTATGCGCTCTTCAAATGTGCAATCCCCGAGCAGCATTGTGTGTGACAATGTTCTCCCATATGGTCGAGTATACTTTCGTACACAAGGGTCGATTGCTCTGTTCTGCAGAAAAACTGTTCCTGAAAAAACCCCCAACTCGTACGGGTCCCTGTGATGGTCGAGTGTGCCAGAGCGCACCGGGGTCGATTCTTCAAGTTTTCGGAAATCTGCCTGTTCTCTCCTCTTTCACCTTTCCTTCTACAAAATTTTCAGAATTTGCTTCAACTCCACAGATCTGTGTTCTCCTCGTCGGAAACTCCTCGGTTGAAATTTGACCCCCACACTTTCTCGGCGCAGGTTTCTGAAAACCGACGGTAGGATGATAATCCTTGCTGGAGAGAAAACCTAGAAATGTCTTCAAATTTGGTGTTCATGGAGCTTGAGAGCAAGAGAGGTACATAGAGAGACATGCGAACTAAATGAGCTTCAAACCCGACGGCCCCCTTTTATACCCAATTTTCAAAAATTACAAAAATGCCCCTAGACCATTTTTTGAAACTTTTGTGCGTATACGCCGTGACAGGGGGAATTTTTTTTTGAAAATTTTGAAAATCTGGAGCTCCTGCGTGCGTATATACGCACAGCTTTGTGCTTATATACGCACACAGCCTCTGGCTAGTTTTTTCTGCGCCAATTTGGGGTATTCTTGAGCTACTGTGTTCGTATATACCTACAGGTTGTGCGTATATACGCACATAGCAGCCAGGACATTTTTTTTTAATTCAGTGTAAATACCTTTGAACTATGTTGTGCGTATATACGCAGGTTTGTGCGTATATACATGGTTCGAAATTTGTCCTGTTTTCTGCTCTGCTATGTCTGCACATGCTCAATTCAATGTAAGAACCCACTCATCTTACCTCTCTCAAAATTCAAAACTTCAAACAAAACTTAACAAAATTAAACTAACTTACTACGTTTGGTTGCCTCCCAACCAGCTCTTGTAATTTAAGGTCGACGACCCGACCCAGTTACCTCATGCCTACTCAAGGGATGTCAAAACTGCCAGGGTCTACCATGGCGTCCGCTTCCGGGTCCAAAGATGGCTTGACCCGGTTTCCATTCACCTTGAAAGTTGTACTGTCATGGAGATTCTCTAATTCAACCGCATCCCATGAAAGTATCTCTTTGATGATGAATGGTCTTGACCCTCGAGATCTCAATTTTCCCGGGAAAAACTGCTTCCGAGAATCACAGAGAAGTACTTTCTTCCCTACTTGAAACTTATTTTGCTGTGTTGAAGTTTGATGGCTCGGGAGCGGTTTCAGCTTCATGGTTAGCGGCTCTTCGAGTGACAGGATCATGGCCAATTTCTGCCCACCTTTTTCATCCAGCTGTAAAGTGTTCGAGTGTTTAGCTTTCATGGCATGCTCCTCCTGGAATCTCTCCTCGTTCTCTCTGTCCACTCTGTCAATCGCTGCCCATAGCTCATCCATCTCCTCGTTTTCCCAGCCTTCTTCGACTACCTCCACAACGAAGATTTTTTCATGCTCGTAATACTTTGGCAGTTGCAGATTTTTTGAAAACGTTAAACTTTACTTTGTCTTCACTTATCTTCATGGTCACTTCTCCGCTCTTGCAATTTATCATGGCCTCTCCGGTAGCCAAAAATAGTCTGCCCAGAATGAGTGGTACGTCTCCTGCCTCCATGTCAAGAATTACGAAGTCAGATGGAAAAATCAACTCTCCGAATTTCACCAGAATTCCTTTAATAACTCCGTAAGCCTTCTTCAAGAATCTGTCTGCCATCTGCAGGTTGATTCTGGCGGGTTTGAGTTCACCGATTTTCAGACTTTTGAAAATCTGGAACGACATCTGATTGATGCTGGCACCTAGGTCACACAGAACCTTTCTTGTGTAAGCATTACCTAGGGTAACCGAAATAAAAAAACTGTCAGGGTCCTTCCTCTTCCTTGGTAGCCCATTCTTCACACAGTTGCTCACTTATGCCGTCAGATTTATCGTCTTGAAATCGCTCATACGCCTCCTTCCATACATAATGTCTTTAAGGAATTTGGCTTAAGTGGGCATCTTTGCAATGTCTCAGCAAATGGTATGTTTATTTGCAGCTGTTTGAACATATCGAGAAATCTGGCGTAGTCCTTGCTATCATCCCTCTAACGTGTCTTCAAAGGATACGGTACCTCTTTGGAAACAGGCACCGTTTCAGCTTCCTTGTCATTCTGCACTGCATCTTGTTTAACCGAGCCCTTCAGCTGGGGGCGGTCGGCTAAACTGTTATCCTGGCCAAAGACTTTGTGTTCGAATTCGACCTTTCTGCACGCGCATGGCTAGGGTACTTCGGATCCTGTAGTGCTACTCCACTCCGAGTGGTGATGGCATTGACCTGAGCATGTGGATTGTTGACAGTGGTTGAGGGTAAGTTTTCTGGTGCTCTTTCAGTTAACTGCTGTGCTAACTGCCCTACTTGCCTGTGGCCTGTGCTGGAATCCCGGTGCATAAATCTCAAAATTTGGGTTTCCGTACCGGATCCGGGATGATCTCTCGTGCCCGGTCTATACCGGCTCGGATCCCACTGCTGATGTACATAGTTGGCCTCTTCGCTTCAGAGCTCTTCGATGGCTCCATCCAACTGATAACTCTCTATTAGAGTTATAGTTCTTGCATATTTTATATCGTTTTGCGTGATTCCGGGGTTAAAATATGAGTTTTACACTATGAATGTTGAGAAAACGTAGAAAGTTGAGTTTCTAGCACTTTATTGTTAATCCGGGCGTTTCGATGCATATTTCGATGTTATTTGTCAAATATAATCTCTTTTTATGGTGTTCATGTTGTCTTGACAGGAACAGATGCTAAACGATGTTTAGGAGGCATGAAACGAGCTTCGGAAACAAAGGAAACTCAAGAGGAAGCAAGAGAAGCGAAGTTAGAAGAGAAAAAGTGACCAATGTCCACTATTATTATAGTATCTCGAGTTATACAATTCATTTTGGAGTGAGACCAGTGGAAAATGAAAGTAGACTCAGAGAGCTTTCCAACTATAGGTCACGGAGCTAAAACGGATATCGGACGAGAAAGATATGGTCCCACAAAGAGGATGCAAATCTGAGAAAATTCCCTGGGGTGTTCGTGCGAACAAACTTTTGTTCGCACGAACAAAATGCCTTAGAAAACATTTTTGAAGGCCAAAAGAAGTGAAAAAGGGACTGCTGGAAAATAAGAACAAAATTCCTGTTCACACGAACGCTGTTCGCACGAACAGTCGGGTGTTCGTGCGAACAGAGAGGCCAGACACAATTTTTTGGGTTCTTTTGGTAATTTCTTGTAGGCTAGCCTTTCTTGAAAGTTAAAAGAGTCCAGCCCTATTCTAATGTATTGGGACGATCCTAAGGAGGTATTGAGGCATATTTGGAGGAGAAAACAAAGGGAGGACACGAAGGAAGAAGACGGGGAAGAAGAGAACTCAAAAGTCACCATTGGAGAGCTAGGTTTTTGATTCCTTCTTCTTCTTTCTCAATCTTTGTATGGAGAAACTATTGCACCGTGTTTGGTTGATAATTCTTACCTAAATACTTTTCTAGGCATCTCTACGAGAGCCTAGGGTTTATGTTGACGGTTATTTTCCGGATTTCATACTTTTTTTCATGCGTTCGGATTTGATTCTTCAATTGAATGTTAGTTTCTTGAACCTGTTGTTGATCTTAGTCTATTGACACGATTAGGATATGATTTGATATTCAACGAAACTAGGGTTTATTTTGTGAACCAATTCATTGCTTAAAGTTAATATTCGCTCTAGTTACACGTTCTTGTTCTATGCTTAATCTTTATTATGAATGGAGTAGCTACCTGGACGTACTAGCTAATTAGATGAGTGCACGACATTGACTCAACCTAATTGTGTAGAGAATTTGAACACAACCCCGAATCACCGAGACCGAAAAGGAGAAGTGTAAGGATTGGCCTAGTGTGGGTAGATTCTATAGGATTATTTAGCTGTTCCGTGAAACGGTGGGCCGACATGACCCGTTATCGTACCAGTAGATGACCTGCTAGAACGGACTGGTAGACAACATGAGACCGAGAGGAGATTGTAGTTAACCGAGACGTAAAATGACATGAGACCGATAGGAGATTGTCAGTGCAATTACCCGGCTGAACTAGAATAGAATTTACGTGTTACATAGCTGAACCGGAATCGTCTACAGCCCTAGGTGATCTAGAAATTGCCTAGTTTCTCCATATCTATTTCTTAAATATAAAATAAAAATACAAAAATATTAGTTTAGTTGTTTATTCTATTTTAGTCACCTGTTTGAGGGTGACAATTCTTTAAATCACAATTCTTCCTCCCAGTTACAGTATGCTAAACTAATCGCTTAATTAAACAATCTCAAGCTTGTCCTCGTGGGATCGATAACTCGGGGTTGAAATACCACACCTATATTACTTGACCGTGCACTTGCGCATACACGTAAGAATTCGTATCACCAACTCTGTTCCTTCTAACGCTACATTAGTCTTCTTCTAAGAGTAAACTTTCTTAACCAAATATTTTACGATATTGTTCAGACTCTCGATTCGATCATCTTCAGCTAGCTCGACCCTGGCTGTGAGCCTGCGATCGTCAATTTGGCGGGTATCTTGTTTCGCCAACTGCTTCATCAGTTCATACGCACCATCCTTGTCAACATGGTACAGAAAGTTTCCTCCGGCTTCTCTGTTAATCCTGTCAGCGCCCTCCACGTCTAGGGCATGGTAGAATACCTGCAGGATCTTCGGTTCTCCAAAACTGTGGTTTGGGCATCTATTTACCAATCTCATTAATCTGTCCCATGCGTTTACCACCGTCTCCCCCGTCTTCTGCTTGAATGATAGAATCTCGCTTTGTAGTTGCATAACCTTGGAGGCGGGGTAAAATTTGGCGAAAAAATGCGTGACACATCCTTCCCATGTAGTGATGGATATGGGTGGTCGGGATTTGAGCCAATATTTGGCCACTCCGTATAGGCAGTATGGAAAGAGAATTAGCATGAGTGCCTCTGCTTCAACTCCCTTATGCCCGACTTTGTTGCAGTAATCCTCAAATTTCCCGATGAAGTCGTTCGGGTCTTCCTCAACTTTGCTATGGAATGGGTAGAGGGTCTGAACAGTCTGGATGGTGGAGGATTTCAGGTCAAAGTGCTCTGCGGTAACCTCGGGCACCACAATAGCTGGCTCATGTCCTCCCGGAGGGACCCCAAAATTTTCCACCAACGCCTTTCCAAACCTGTTGTATGTCCTCTAGTTGTTCCGGGCAGCGAAACCTGCTGCGATCAGATCCTCGATGTAGCGAGCCATATGGGTTGGGGTACGTGTCTGGGGCAGTTCTGGTGTTCCTTCAGTATTTTCACCCATCCTGATTTATCGGTTTCTGCGGTTTTGGTCTCTGCAAATTGAACAAACCGGGATCTCGATTCAAGGTTAAAGAGACAATCGATAACCAAAACTAGAATATTAACGTTTAAGATTACATCTCATTTAATGTATACAACAAATATTTCAAAAATGAGTACAATTTGAAAAAAAAGTGTTTGTGATCTTCTAAGTGATCTACTTAAGCTCGCGTCATCGTCTCGATCTGCGTTCACTTTCCCCTCCTAGATTGATGACCTGCGGTTAAAAAATGGCAAAAGCCAACGCAGTTTTGAAGAAAATGATCAGTAAAAACTGAGTAAATACACACTATGACATGTAAAGCAACGAGTGGCGCAGAATCATGAGACGAAACAAGTCTGCAGATTTAAAAGCAGTAAAAATAACATGTTGGGGAATTTGGAACAACTGAAAGTAATCGAGTAATATAAACCTCGAAATTTAAGAACACTGAGAAACCACGGGTATTCAGTAATATGTCCAGAGTAAATAAGTCCATTTAAGTTGATAACGATATTAGTTCATGAGTATCCAAATATTTTCAAATCATTTCAATTGATTAGGGCATATCCAGAGCCACAAACAACATTAATAGAGTAGTCAAACTTTCTTTCAAGTTCAATTTAACTGTTAAGTTTAGCTGAGGCATGTCTAGAGATACCAAGGATCGATGTAAACAGAGGGATAACGAAATAATCACGAAGGGTTCCTTCTAGGGTATATCAAACTCTATTTCACCTGAGCGTTAAGGGATCCAATTCGTCAACCCCGCTCACAACAATAGCTAAAAGGCCTTAAGTGTCGACACGCCTATACTGTAGTGACCCTTACAAGTATAAGTAGCACTCTATAGCTCTACAAATACCTTGGCCTCAATATCTTGGTATGTTTTTGGCTCATCGTGGGTGGATTTGTGAACATTAAAGTTCTATCCAATAATAAGAAGCACTGCTTCAATGGTCTTAGCCATAAGAAAATGGAGGATCGCTTGAATCCTCCCATTAAATACATAACTCTGTACATAGTCCAAAGTCTATTAGAGGTATTATATTACCTTTAATTCTCATAACCAGAGTTGGTAAAATCTTCACAAGTCATTTTCAAGAGTTCTCATTATAAATCAATAATCGGAATTCTTCAGTATAAATCATGATTTTCATACTCTTCCAAATAAGGCGATATTCATTTAAAACGACAAGTAATTTCCGTGAGTTCTCAAAGGAGATGAATAAAATAGTTTAACAACTTTCGAGTGGAAAACATGCATTCTCATACTATTTCATATAACAAAGCGTTCATTCTAAAAATTCATACGCATAAGCATATTTTGATAATTAAAGGTCGCACGAATGTACTTACCGCTGAGCTAAGAAAGGCGAAAAGCAAAGCTAGCACTCCTACAAGGCTCGTCTCATGTGAATCTGAGTCTCACAGTCAATGCAACAGCACGAATAAATACGTCTACTTGGTACGTGCACAACGACTGGATATAGACAAGTCAAGTATACAGTCTATTAGCATTTACTCTCTATACGAGTTTGTATGCAAGAATGCAATGAAATGCGGGTCGTGCAAGATAAATGACAAAAACACCCAAGATACTCCAAAACTGTCCATTACCGTCTCTGACTCTTCCTGGACCCCAAGTTATACTCATAATGGCCCAATAACATGAAATAATGACTCATAACTCTCCCATATGAACTTAGCAACGAAATCTATATTTTCAATAAATTGCACTTAGGCCCCTAAAGTTTAGCAAAATTGTAAAAAGACCCCAACTATTGACTTGGTCAACATTAGCCGAGAATTACGTACGAGTGATCCACATACGCATACAATACATGCTGACAAACTCCAAATAGCAAAACGAATCTCAATTCAAAGCTCAAGTGAAATTACTATTTTACCCCTCCTATCTAGATCAGTCAAACTAGGGTTTTTGAATAGTCAAACTTGGTCAAACTTGATATTTAGACTCAGAATATCAATACAGACAAGTTTCGTGAAGAACGCTAAGGCCAGAAATGTCATTCAAATGGTCAAAACCGAATATCAAAGATAGCGAAAAGTCGTTTCAAGTAGTCAACTTCGCAACTGATTTCAGATCCGTTGGGAAAGAGTTTTGAGAAACTAGAAGTAGGGTTTTGAAGATGATAGTTCATGGATTCCAGAACATATTTGAACTCTTAAAAACTCCAAGTATTCAAAGAGATATCACTAGTCAAAGTTGGTTGAAAATTACGATTCAATACTTAGGAAAATTCAAACTATCAACTTAAGGCTCGTTTTGTGAGAAATCTGTTACAAATTTGAACATGACCCAGCGAAGATAAAATGAAGTATTGTATACCAGCTTTACACAGGAGATAATAGATCTACATTTCAGTAAGATTTGAAGAAGATACGAGGGTTAGAAAATGGGTGTTTCACCATGACATCCTCTACTTTGAAAATTTTCAGCTTTTAATGGTTCAAAATCACATCAAACCAGCCCTATTCAAGGCCAAATTTAGACAGGTTAGACTTGAAATCAAACAAAGAAATCTGAATGAGAGTTATAGAGCTATGTTGAGGCTTTTCGAAAAGCTAACAGTCATCCAAAACGGATTAAAAACGAGGAAGATACAAGAGTCCAAAGTTGGATCAAAATGCAGGTGAGGAAAAACTCAGCATGAACATTGTAGCTAGAACACCGAACACAGTCACTTTAATCCCAATTTCAAGCTTGTTAGAGATCGAACTAGACCAATAAATGAACACAAAATTTGTAGAAAATTCTCCAAGGATTCCAGAAATCTAGGGATCATTCAAAACGGACTCCTAACGAAGGAGCTAGACCCATGTTTTCGGGGTGTAAAAGTTCGTCAAAAAACTCATGAATTACCGAATGAAAAACGAATCAAAACCTATTAAGCCGTAAATATGGGCATGATTTGATCCTCCTATAAGACTCACGACATGCTAGTGAGTAGTTTGATCCATAGAACCCGAAATTTGGGAAAGAAATGAGACTTACCAAAAGTTTTGGTCGGCCATGGAGTTTTCCGGCGAATATGTCGAACTCCGGCGACATGCAGAGCCTCCTCACGGCTTCTAGGCATCAAATCGCTGGAAAAAACAGTTTCCTCAGTCCTCAGGGATCACCAGCTTGAGATTTTCAGAGAGAGAAGCAAGAACAAAGTTCTCACCGAGCTTCGCCGTCAGTGGTGTTTTTCCGGTGGTGGGTTCAATGCCCAATTCCGACATCGGCGTTTTTCCTCGTTTCAGTGCAAAAACTTGGTACCTACGAACTCTCCTTGACCTCACGATTCCAACAAGACAAACTAGAACTCAAATACTTCCATAACCAGAGAGAATTCCTCCAAAAACTAAGTTAGGGTTCTTACCCTTCAACTCCGATTTCCCGCGTCGATTCTTAATGGATTCCCGAATTAGAAGAGGGCTTTTGCTCCTTTTACCGTTGGCTACCTGGTGATAGCAGGTCGAGAAGAGATGAAGGTTTGGTTGTGAAACAGTGGTGGAGGTGGCGAAGTTCATGGTTGTTCTTGGTGGTTGTGAGGTGGTTCCATGGTGGGTTTGGAGAAAATAGATGAAAAATGAAGAAAATGATTATTCTCTCCAGCATATGTTGGTGGAGGAGGTGGAGGGGAAGTTTTTACCTCACCCAATTAGGTGTCAAATTAAGTTAGACAAGTGGCATGCATGCGTAGGGGGTAAAAGTGTAGTTTTTTAACCTTTTAGGATACAAATAGAATTATAGGTGTTACGTAATTTCAGAGAATTGCACAACCACCCCGAACATCTCTAGTGCTTCAAAATCCTCCTAACAACTTCCAAATATCACCAATCACTCCAAATTCCATCTTCAAAGTCGTGATAAACTATTTACAAACTCGCCCCCAGTGTCTTGATATTGCACTTAAGAACACTCTCGGAAATTAAGGGTGTTACAGTAAAGGTGTTCAGGATTGTCGAGTGGTTGCACCAAATGGCGTGGCAATCTGGGCATAAACTAAACAGTCCTGAAAAACGAGACTTCAAGAGTAGTGAGATAGAAGAAAAATAAATAAAAAATAAAAAATAAATGGAAAAACTCTGAAAATTAATTCTAACTACTAAAAAAACCCTAAAAAGTCCCCAACAACGGCGCCAAAAACTTGATGCGCAATTTAGTGTGCTATTTGCAAGTATACAAATCGAGTATTACCGGGTGTATTTCAACCTGGGTGATCGTTCCCACAGGGACTTTGCAGGTTTTTCTAGTAATCAGTTTTAACGAACATAGTGTAAAAAGGAGGAATAGTTTGAGATTTTGATTACGAACTAAGTACTAAAAGTAAAGACTAAAATAGTATATCTTTTTGTGAAAGTTTTTTGAATAAATCTAAGGTTGTAAATATGGGGTTTGGGATACTAGATTCCAGGATCCCCTAGGGTCTCTTCAGATTTTTGTTCTTTGTTTGATATGAAAACACACACCAATTATTTATCCGTGCCTCGTCCCAGTTGTGTAGTAACTTTTCAGATTCCACACGTTATCACGATTTTGCATACTTTCGGATTCCTGTTAAGCTGCCTAGGTCTGCAGTCTCGTTCTAAATCTGCTAGGGTCTCTAACCTGTCCTAAAGGCCTGGGTTAGATTCTCCAACAGTTGGTCAAACGATTCCAGGCTAGTCCGAACTACCCTTCTCTAGTCGACCAATCGGGGCAAGGTGCTAAATTATGCCTTCTCTTCCTAACCCTAACCAGACGTTTTCACATACCTCGAATCTTTAGCAATTCGGGTTAGCTACTTCGATCATGCCTAAACAGTAAAATTCAAAGACATAATAATGAATAAAGCTGCTAATATTAAGATACTGCAGTCATGAATTCATAATCAAAACTTAGAACTAATCTCTTTGTACGAAACCCTAGGTTCACCGAGAACCTAGGTAAAAAGTTTAGCTACTGAAATTCATAACATAAATAACCGAGTTTTTGAATAGAGAGAGGTAAAGTCAAATTAGGTCTTCGAATTTGGATTCGTGCTTCCGTGCGCTCTGGGGATGCTCAGACTTCTCCTTGGATGTGTTGTTTAAAAAACGAGCACTGCTTCAACTTTGCAAGGCCGTAACTCTCTCATCCGAACTCTGTTTTGGCTCCGTGACCTATCGTTGTAAAGCTCTTGAAGTATACTTTCATTTTACACTAATCTCACTCCAAAATTCCTTGTAGATCTCAAGATAGGTTTAAAATAGTGAAGACTGGTCAGTCTAGCTTCTCCAACTTTGCGTCTCTCCACTGCGCTTGAGCGTCCTTTGTTTCCGAAGTTCGTTCCATGCCTCTAATCAACCGCTAAGAATATGTTCCTGTCAAGACAACATGAACAACCATACCAAGCGATTATATTTTCTAATTACATCAAATCATGCATGAAGCCGCCGGAATTTCACATTTAAGCTCAAATTTCTCTCTTGCACAATACAGAGGTTTTGTTGGCTAAAACATGCTCAAACTTATGATAACTCGTCCAGAAAACACTCCAATATAAGCTCACAGATAACTCCTAAATGGGAGTTATCACCTTCCTATTAGTACCCTCGCACTTATGGAAGGAAACTAGGTTGCGGTTATGATCCTCCAAGGATTGATCATCATCCATTTCAGGTTCAGTTCTTTCCATCTGGAGATGGTCGGACAAATCTATTTCTAGCATGTAGTACATATAAAGACTCCACATATCGTAGTTGTCCCCATTAAGATTTAATGATTTAGCAGAACTAGCGTTGAGGCTAGATGATTTCGTCATTACTGAAAGAATGAGACAATGTGGAAGTTTATTACTAGCATTTTCTTTTAGCGAACACGAAACATTGAATAAAATTTAATAGTGTCTCATAAGGACTCCACCAAAACCTAGTAGCAATTCTAGGAATCAAATCTTGTCACTTATGATTCCCTATCAATTTTAATCATGTCTACTCATGTGAGCTCTTTTATTTTAGTTCTTTAGCATTCGAGGTTATACAGTTATATCCAATCACACGCAGTTATAACAGAAAACAAGCATAAGCATAAATAAGTATGCAATGGATGTGACCCCTAAGGTGCATTCCCATTAATGAGAATACTTTTTGAGCAAGTCTCGAACTTCGCCTCATGCAATCTCGCCTCTCTCGAGAATGCCATCCTTGAAGCTCCTTTGTTCGCCAATTTGATCCATGCACCTTGCACAGTGTCTTTTGATTTGGCCAACTCTCTTGAAGCTTCTATCTTCAATCTAATAAAAATGAACCTCTCAAGAGGCGATTTGGTGAGAATAGAAGACAATAGAGTATATAGAAAAGCACGACACACAGCCCGTATTTTGATTACATATTCAAACCACAACGTAAAGTAAACATCCACATCTATGCACACCCATGCACCAAACACATCCACTCAACCCACAATAATATGGAAAACAAAATAATAAACATTCTATTTTTTTTTGGAAATTTCCAAAATTAAACTCTAATTAAGGGAAATTAATAAACAATAATCTAATTACACTAAATAATCAAATTACCTCCTAAGGTGTCACCACCTACAGTAGACAGTAGGAATAATGACCTTTGTCTCCAGAATTTTTTTGGCTGAAAACTGTGTGTTTAAGGTCGCGTAATTATCTTGGGAAGTGTGCTAAACGCTAATTAATTAATCTAGAAATAAATAAAATTTTCCGTATTTCCAAAATTTATGAAATTATCCCAAAAAATAAGAAATTTAATTTTGAGTACCTCGAAAAATATTTTACGATAAATGACGGTAGGAGGAGGCCGCACGCGCCCTCAAACACCGCCGCGCGTGGGCACGTCTGCCAATGTCACACGCCGTCTGCCATGTCAGCATGTGCTGACTCGGACACCATGACACGATCTTACCGCAAGTGTACGGTTGTCGCGTGTAATAGTAATCCAGAAATCCGGGTTTATTAGAACCCAAGGGACTTTTTTAAACCAGTTATTATCTTAAACCTTATGTGGGCAATTCGCAAAGTTTTTTGTTGTTCTAATTCTAATAAAGTAAAAATAACAAGATTTTCAATTAATCGAGTGGAATGGTTCAAGATTAACAAAGAGTGATTTATGACGTTTCTAATAAGAGGAAAAATACCGGGAATTCTCTAGGTTCACTAGGGATGATATAAACTTATACTTTGATTCGTGAAACAACAACGTGTCTTTTACTATTAATCGAGCAATGCAAAATTTACCGAGTCACCAAGCAAATTATCTATGCCTAAAACCAAAATACACCGAGTTACCAAGTCTATTTCACCTTTAAGAATGCATGAGAAATCACAATTCTACTCCAACGATCCTAGTTAACAATACCGAGTTACCAAATATTGATTCAACTGGGTGGATTAGTCACTTTATCGACTAACTATCACGGAGTTACTACGTGAATGTCAATTAAAATTACTCCTACGTTAGCTATGCGCAAGAATAATAGAATCAAAACCATAAACAACCCATAATAATGAAAGAACACGATTGATTAAGTCTAAAACTTGAATCACAATCTCAAAACATCAAGTTTATAGCAAACCCTAGCTACACCAAACGAGAATTCCCTGCAAAAAGGGTTTAGCTACTACGATTCATACTCAAAACAACGAGTTTCATGTATCTCATAAGCAAAAACTAAGGAAAAGAAAGAGTTGAGAATCCAAACGAGTTATCCAAAGCTCCCAAGCTCCAACAATAGCTTCTAGCTCTCCAAAATACGTCTCTAAAGTGACGAACTACTGAAAATCACGGCCTAAAACACTTAAATACGTTTCCATAACAATATTACAAAGTTTGGATAAACTACACAAAAGCCCCAGAAATCCTGCATTTTTCTGCGATGTCTTTGTACGAAGACTTTTCTCTTCATACGAAGAGTCTTCGTGCGAAGACAATTCCTCTTCGTACGAAGGCCTTCCTATGTAAGTACTGCAAGCTTGTTTAGGAAGAGATCTTTAGCCTTCAAAATTTTGGCTAAGTATGATCTCTTCGTACGAAAACATTTGTCTTCATACGAAGACTCTTTTTTCTGCACTTCTTCCTTTGACTTTTTCATTGAGTTCCTTGCTTCCGAAGCTCGTTTCCATCTCCCGCATGATCCTCCAAGCCCTGTTTTGCTGCGAATCACAACACGAAAACAGAACCCGCGATCATACACAATAAAATCTCAAAATATCCATAGAAGCGCCCGGATTTAACAAGTAAAGCTCATGAACTCACATTCTCACATTTTAGCATAATTTACTCAAAATACGACAAATTTTCCATGTTGAGTACACAAAACGTAGAAATATAAGGCATAAAATAACTCCGAAAACGGAGTTATCAACTACCCCCACACTATCTTTTGCTCGTCCCGAGCAAATTCCAAAGTCATATAAAACTTCTCAAGCCAAAATCCTCTTACTTTCCCGCAGTCAATCCAACTTTGCATATCAAACCAATTCATCCTTGCATAACTTCCCTACGCCAATTGCATACTATCACCATTCATTGCATACAAATCCGACCTCAATTGCATACTAGTCCGAATTAGATAAAACCACAAACCACCCTTTTACAAGTCGACACGACTCGATTATACACAATGCACCTATTTGCAAATGCAATATTCACAATGCAAGTATTGAAATAACAATTTTTTTTTCCTTTCTTCTGCAAGATCGGGCAATCTCCATTGGCTTAAACCGGTTATCACGAAGCGATGAGAAATCTAGATACAAGGCATGAATTTAAATCAAAATCGACAATGAGAATCTGTAACACCCCTCGATTCCCGAGCCTTCCGTTCCGGACCGGAGAGCCCGGGAGGGTGCTACTCAAAATGAAGCAGTGAGAATCAAGAACAACACATTCCATAATCATATATTACAAACTCTTAAGTGTCTCAAACGTAATTTACAACATACTATTACACAAGGTGAGATTAAACTAGAGTTCGGCTTATTTAAACTACTATTAAACACTACGTGATACCGCGATCCCCTTACGCCGAGCTCCCTTCTCCTAGACCTGCGGGGGAAATAAAACAAAGACCGCAGTTTTTCCAAAGTCAGCAAGAAATGCTAAGTAAGTAAACACCCGAACACGTAAACCGGATAAGAGGAATTTTTTTTAATAAACAAGGATGACATTTACGAAGTAAGAAAATATGTTATCACCGTTAACCATGTGTGGAAATAGATAAACTTTTCCAACTCTTTATTTAATTTTGCATTCCCAAATCGTCACAAAATGAATATAACCAAGAGGATCATTTCCAACCATAACATTTTCCCAATTAAGGGATTTCCAAAATCCAAATACTCCTTTTTATTTTCTCATAAAAATCCATATTGATTATTTAGTTGTAGGGGGGAACGAACCAATCCATATCCATAATCCATAATCCATCTCATAAGTATCCAACCATATCCCATGCATCCAAGACCTTAAGTGCCGGCACCCCCCCCCCCCCCTAAGACTTCTCGCGGCCAGAGGGGTGAGTACATGGAGCAGCCCGGGGCTAATTGCAACCGAGCAAAATATAATAATCCAAATCCAAATGATGTTCCGCCGCACAACTGTTTTCACTTTACGTTATTACGCATTATTATTTTCCATGTGATAAGTTTGAAAGAAAACACTTGGACACATAATTGAAATCTCACATCAACACGTATATCACAAATCACATTTTGAGACATAAAATCATAAAAATATTTAGACACGAAATGAGAACGGGCACATTAGGTAAGGCCTGTTTACTCACCTCAAATAGCAACCGTAAATGGCACGGAACAACTTCTAGAAGTAGACGTAGCCCTCGTCTATGAATTTGTCGCCTACAAATTATAATTTCCTAATAAATTCCAATTTTCAACTAGCACATGAAATGCAAGTAATGCTATAAATGTTCTATTTATTGATATAAATTTTTATTTATTGTTACTATTATTATTATTATTATTATTATTATTATTATTATTATTATTATTATTATTATTATTATTATTATTATTATTATTATTATTATTATTATTATTATTATTATTGTTATTATTATTATTATTATTATTATTATTATTAACTTCAAGACAACCAAAAATCCCTAATTTCAAGCCAACTATAAAAAGCATTCTTTTATTTGTCTTCCAATAAATAAATTTGAAATTTATAATTACTGAAAGCATTTTTAAATACATTTGTCTAGAATTTCATTTTTACTTAAATATAAAATTAACCATAACCCTCTATAATTACAAACTTTTGGATTCACTACGTAGTTTACCCCACAAATCGATTTAGTAAACTTTAGTATAATATTTCTATTCCAAGAGGGTACTAATTCACATTTAGATAATTCATAAAATAATATCTCTTCTTAAAAATATATTTTAAATTCATAACTCCTTCATAAAAATTTATAACTATTTTATTATGGCTAATTTCTAAGTTAAAAAAATATTATAGTTTATATTTTAATAATATATTAGTCACATATATTTAAACCAACAAATTTTATTATTTATTAGCTAGAAACATCTCTTTTACTAAATATTTACAAGTAGATAGTTCAAAAATTTGTAGATAAAAGGTTAGCTTATATATAATAGTAGTATAGCCAAAACATAATATTCTATTTTTAAGTTGTAAAACATTGTGTATTTACATATTTGTATATATACATATGTTCTTTATTAAAAGAAATTGCAAATAATGTTATTTAATTGGTTTAAACATATATCTTTATTTTATAAAATCAGATTGTGGAAACTAAAATAATTGACAGTTTCTACCCTCAAATTTCTGTTTCATACATAAGCCTCCCCCCAAGTTCCATTTTATTATAAAATCTCCCCCCAACATACACCCAACAAATTCAATTTGTGAATTTCTTTATACGGTTATACCCATTCGAATTTGATGTTATAGAACTCTAATTTAGGTCAAAACAAGTATATTAGTGCCAAGACTCGATTGAATTGGTTACCGGATGACCGAGAAATCGTACGCCGAAGTTTGTCGGGATTTTTCCAGAAAATATGGCGCTCAGGCGATTGGGGTGGCTGCTTCCGGCTTCTCAGGTCTTGGTCGAGCCTCAAAGAAGGTGGGGGACCTTCTGGTAGTGGAGGAGAGGGACGGAGGAGGTGTTCTCCGTCGGGTCGGGTCGCGGGTCGATAGTGTAGGCGGTGGCTTCGGCCACTGTTGTCGTCGCCGCCGCTGTTTCTGCTAGTTCTCGGTCCGACGAGCAGAGAGGGAGAGAGAGATCGAAGGGAAGGGAGAGAGAGAGGGTGGAGGTGCAAGAGATTGGGTCGCCGGTGGTTCTTCTACCGGCGACGGAGGTGGTGGTGGTGTCGATGGCGGTGGTGTTTCATGTCGTTGTTTCTGCAGTTGTTGCTGCTGCTGATGGGTTTGAGAAAGAAAGAGAGGACAGAGGTGGGGAGAGGGACAGAGCATAGGGGAAGGTGGGGGTGATGGTGGTGCCGGTGGTGATGGCGGCAGTGATGGTGGTGATGGTGATGGTTGTGGTGTTGGGGGTGGTCTGTTTATGATGGGTTTGTGAGAAAGAGAGAGAACAGAGGTCGGGGAGGGAGAGAGGGGTAGAGGAGGTTGGTGGTGATGGTGGTGGTGGTTGGTGATGGTGGCAGTGGGGGGGGGGGGGTGTGGGTGGTGGTGTGGTGTTGTTGCCGAAGGGGAAGAGGAAGGAGAAGATGGTGAGGAAGAAGAGAGGTGTGGGTGATGAAAAAATGCGGAGGAGGGTGGCCCTATTTATATAAGATTTGGAGGAGGACAATGATTAAAATATTGGGGAAGAAGATGATTTTTTAAGGATGGAGGGTTGTGGAAGAGGGATGGTGATGGAGGAAGGAGAAGTTGGGAGAGATGGTGATATGAGAGAGATGGGGGAGGAGGAAGATGGTGTGTGTGTGTGTGTGTTCAGGTAAAAAGAAACAAGAGAAGGGAGAAGAGAAATAGGTGGGAGGAAGGATGGTGATGTGTGAGGGAGGAGTGGAGATGTGAGAGAGATGAGGGAGGAGGGTTGCCCGGGTGAGAGAAAGAGAGAGAGAGAGAGAGAGAGAGAGAGAGAGAGAGAGAGAGAGGAAGAAATGAGGGGGAATAAAATATTGGATGAATAGAATAATAAACAATTAAAACTAGTAGAATTATAAACTAATAGAATAATTAACATTACAAACTAAAATAATAATTTTATAAAATTAATAAACAAATAAAATACGGGTGGTACTATAATACGGGTCGGGTTACGTAAAATACGTGTTGTAGACAAGTGTATAATACGTATATACATACTAATATTTTTCTAAAGTTCAATTAGCTCCCTAAACTTTTAATCAAATTAATTATCAACTTTCTGTAAACTACAATTGCCTCCCCATTCTTCCATATATTTTTAACTTTTCTAAAGTACATTTACCTCCCCGTGTTCTAAATTAGTTGATTTATAACTTCTTAAAACTACAATTAAGCCCCAATCTTTAATTCAATTAGTTTTTAACTTTCTTTTAACTACAAGTTTCTCCCTATTTATCAAATTAACCACTTGTAGCTTTCAAAATTTACCATTACATACCTCATACTTTAACAAAATAATTTAACTATATTTTATATAAAATCGGAGTATTATAAAATCTCCCCTAGCTAGTGTAGAGAACCTAGCCTTACTACGTACAAGAATGTATTACCTCTTCGTGTGTTCTACAAAATAAGAGGCTACGCTAAGCTAAGCCACTTTCAAGGTCCGAGCTCCTATTCCACTAAAGGGTGTAGAATGATGAGGCTTAGGGACAAAAGGATAATATTCATGTAATAGTCCTAAAGCGTCACATTCTCACAAATAAACCACATCTCACACACCCTCACAACAATGATAGAAACCGAACCCGAAACTCACCATCTCCGTCCCTCGATCCCCTCAAACCCCGGTACAATTACGATCTCCGCGGCCACTGTCCTAAATCATGCACGAAATGAAACTTCCCGTTGATGAACTAGTTGCTCCTCCACTCGGTCTTTCAATAAGATTCCCCTTTATTCATTTATTTCAACTCTCCTTTTTTTTCTCTTTTCTTCCTTTTTTTTCTTTCTTTTTTTTCTGTTTTTTTTTTCATTTTTTTTTTCATTTTTTTAATCTCTCAAATTTCCGCAAAATTTCCATAATACAAATCCCGAGTGGCCTTCCAAAAGTCAAGCCAAAGTAAGATGAAAGGGGGAGGAAATAATCAAGACGATGAATACGTATCACAAATAAATCCATCTCTCCCTAAATCGATGAAATCCATGGTGTCACAAACTAAGACACAGACAAAATAAAGCACACATGTGGGGATGGGGTCGTCGCAAGCTCAATCTCGATGTCCGTAGTCAAAAGTCGACACCCCCACACTCGAATGTAATCCTGCACCCTCTCACGTAGTCAATCGGATGTATGTCTCGTGCCTAATCCAATGACCCTCCAACACCACGATGAGTAAAATCTGGTACCTAGCACGATCCACCAATTAAATTCACCCAACCCATTTTTTTTGTGTATTAGATGTTACACACTCACGGCTCTCCACAACTGTGTCCATGTTGTAACGACATGGGACACCACCACACCGAAGTGCGCAAGCCTACTCTCACTCACCCTCGCATCCCCTAGGAAATCACAAATGAAGCATATGCGATGTGTAAGACTCACACGAATATATCATGAAGCACTCCCTCATCGAACCCCCTCAACTACAACTCCCTCGTGACACACTAAGCGGTGATTCTAAACAATCAATGATGAGGGAAAAGAATCTTCACCCTAAGTCAAGAGGTTATTAAAGAATCCAAGGTTCAAATTCGGGTTTACTAGTGGTCCTACAGGGTGAGTTCTATAAGTAGTGAGTCCTCTAATACACGACCTCGCTCAGCTGTTCCGTGTGCCACTACGAGGCGGGTTGGCGACTACCTAAGACGTACACAAGAATATTCGGCTTGTTTAGCTCACACCTAGCTCAACTCTTGTAAAAAAAAAAAAAAAAAAAAAAAAATAGGCACACACTTTCGATTTGAAATAAAGTACGTGTGAAAAAATATGCACGCATTCTCGTAAAGAATGCTTCTCTATACTTACTAAGGGGGACTCACGTTGTCACTCTCGATCAAAAATCGTGCCCTATGACTAAAAGCGTCACACTTCTCGATTGTAACAATTTTCAGCTTCTTTTGACTTCCCTTTCTCAAATTTTTAATTTTTTTGGTTTTTCAAACTTTTAATTTTTTTTTTAGCTATACTACATGCATGGTCTACTCGATTAATGACCCGATATGTTGGTGGGATGACTCAACAGAAATAAACGTGCAAACAAAATTAGAAATAATAAAGAAGAAAATAAGGACATAACCAAAATTTCTACCTAAATTGGACACGGGCGATGCAACGACTCAACAGCTGACTAGTAAAAGGGTTGTACAACCCACCCCCACACTAGGATGCATCGTTGCCCTCAACGATGAAACGAGGACTCAACAATCCTAGCGTAAGGGCATGCTCCACTACTCATCCTCTTCCTCATCCTCCTCATCTTCATCATCCTCGTCTTCCAACTCCAACTCGTCCTCACTCGGTGGAACCGGATACTCAAATTCGTCTTCCTGAAACCACGGATCCGCCGTCGGGACTGGTGGAACAAACTCCTCCGCCGCCTGACCACTCGACTGAATAACCCACTGACCCACCATCTGGATCAAGCTACCCAGCTTCGCCTAATTATCCCTAGTATGGTTAAACTGGCATCTCCTCTCAATTCTATCCCGGGCCATTTCCGCCTTCAAGTGGTCATATGCAACTTGGTTGTCAAACCGAGAGGTGTTCATCTTCCTACCCTTGCCCTTTGTTTTGGCCTACTCATAAAACCTAGACCACTTCCTATCAGTAAACCTTTTTAGGTCCATGTCTTTCCCAACTGGTATTTCCGCGTTCTTAGCCAAATGAGTCAGCAAACACGTGTGGCCGGGACCCAACTTGTTAGTCCTCGAAACTCTCTCCAAGAGATTGGCCCAAATCAACCTAGGGATGTCTAGCCGAACCCCGGTGTATAGACACAGAGCCAAGACACATAGTCGGAAAGAGTAATGCGGATTCTGTTTGATTCCCAGAACCCAGTTCTCTAACAACTCACAACACCACCTCGCCTCGGGCCTAAAGTAGTTCTTGTGAGCTTTCCATTGAGGCACATCACCTCTCCTGTCCCATGGGTCCACTCCCTTCGCAAAAAAAAAGGAATTGACTCGATACCAAATACCTTCACTTTGAATAGTGGCACTGTAACCGCAACCCTCTCGTAGACGTGGAAACCCCATGGTCAAGCCGATAGTCTCTGGCGTGAAGACTATCCACTTGTTTCTACAGTATACGAGACAGGGGTCCTGGCTCTCACCATCTCTAGCATACCTCAAATTGAGGAAACACTCACGCGCTATGTGAGAACTAGACTTCCCTACAAGTTTGAACCAATTGGTTAACTTTTCACGCTCAAAGATGTTCTTGATTGCCTGAGGCATGTCCTCATGAAATGGAAACTCCTTCTCCGACTTCCCATTCTTCTTCAAGTAAGTGTCCCTAATAGAGTCTAGGTGGGCCTCGAATGTAACGAATCGATAACTATCAAAGCAAGCGGGCCCAATACTACACTCTTTTAAGTTCAGTTTGGACGATCTTCTTCCTACAATTCCCGGTTTAGTCGACGGAGGGTTATCCAAAACAGGGTATTGGGGTGAAGGCGGGATTTCTAACTGAGGATCACTCGAGCCGGATGCCTCTTGAGATTCTCCCTCACTGCCTTTCATTTCTTTCAACCACCCGCCATTTTAATTATGAAATTCAAGTAAAACAAGTAATTCAACCCGTGCAATGTGACAAGAAGTGTTTGCAGAAATTAAACACGTACGCAATTTGAAGCACGTAATCCTAGGACTCTATTCAATCGCCCCCAAGCACGCTACTAAGCGCAACAAAATAAAATTGGGATTTTACTAAATTGTGCCTAAGACTCGTATATTGAAATTACTATAGTAGAGAGTACCTACGTTCCCGGAGCAAGTCTTACGGGCACAATTTACAGAAAATCCGGCTAGAAGGACCGTATTTGGGGTCGCCAAAAATTTTCGATGAAATCTTCAATTGAACGGTGCACCGTGCTCCCTGTGATGTCCCCGTCGAGGTTGTCTTCTTGAACGAGGGCTGAATCAAGCTCTAACTTGCCCAAATTTTGAATCTAGGACCACAAACCCTAGAGTTCTTCTCACTGATTTCTCCCTCACCCTTCTCTTTCAGTTAAAACCCCCTACCAATTTGAATTCTTGCAAATCTGCACAAAACCCTACCTTGTTTGTTGAATTTGGTGATGTTTGAGTTGGGAGAGAGAAAGAGCTAGAGAGGTTTGGCTATGGAGGATGAAGAAGAAGATGTGAAGAATTAGAGAGATAGGAACGGGACCAACTGTTTCATGAATTATTTCGTGCAAAAAGTCCTTTTTACCCTCTCCCTAATACCCCTTCTTTCTTCTTTCAATCGGGCAAAACTGTCAATTCATCAGTGGTCTTCGTACGAAGACAATTCTCTTTGTACGAAGACTCTTCGTGCGAAGAGAATTTGTCTTCGTACGAAGGTCTTCCCAGACAAGTACTGCAAGCTGTTCTGGGAAGACCAAATTCAGAGAAAAATTTTTCTAAGTCCAATGTCTTCGTATGAAGACACTTCTCTTCGTATGAAGAGAAGTCTGGAGCTGCCAAAAACATCCTTTTTGGTATATTTTCGCATATCCGATCGTGCCTTTTCTTTCCGAAGGATCTCCTCGTCCTCGAGACTCCCTTTTTACCCTAAAATACTATCAAAGTCAGGGGAATATTTCATTCGTCAATTTTACGTATTGCAAGACACGTTTTGCATTTACGGATGCGTTTGGCCTCGTTTTACTCTCTTGAGCATCCTTTTTGGCGTAACTTTCTCATCCGGACTTCGATAGGCGCGATCCACCTGTCTACAGAAAGCTCTCAACAACCCCCACACATTAGCACTCATCAATATTGTTTTCAGTCTTGTTTTCAAAATATCACCTCGTAATCCGTGCCAGTGTGCTAGCTTTCTCCGTTCATTAATAAAATCCTCGTGTATATCAAGACGGGGAGTCCGGGAACCTGATCTTCCCCAGGTGCGTGTGTTGAATAAGTGTAGGAATGACGTCAATCTTCAATTCCTTCATTCCGGATCCCGATACGCGTTTTAGGCTGCTATTCTTTAATTTTCACTCTGTTTTGCACACGCGCATCAAGACGGGGGATCCGGAATAGGCCTTTCACCTTGAAATCCTGCACATACTCATTGGAAATATTAAATCCACTCTCTCGCACCTCTCAAATGAATCAAAAAAAAATAAAAATAGACAAAACAGTATTAAAACCTAAACTACAGCAATAAATAGGTTGGGTTTCCTCCCAACAAACGCTTGTAATTTAAGGTCGATGGCCAGACCCAGTTACCTCAGAGATACTTAACTAGCAGGAGTCGCATGGAGCCATTCAATGACTCCAATGAAATTCCCATCCACATACGGCTTTGCTCTCTAGCCATGTACCTTGAACCTGTTCCCATTTGCATCTTCCACCTCAAGAGATCCCCATGGATAAACTGCAGTAATCGTGTAGGGTCCACTCCATCTAGACTTCAAATTTCCTGGAAACAACTTTAGTCTGACATTGAAGATCAGCACCCTCTTTCCTACCTTGAAGTCTCTCGGTATGATGTGCCTGTCGTGCCACTGCTTTGTCCTTTCCTTATACATTTTTTCACTCTCATATGCCATCAATCGAAATTCCTCAAGTTCAAGTAGTGCTTGTTTCCGTTGCTCACCTGAGAGCCTAGCATCCAAGTTGATCATCTTCAAGGCCCAGAACGCCTTGTGCTCAAGTTCCACCGGAAGGTGACACGACTTCCCAAATACTAGCTTGTAGGGAGACATGCCTAACGGGGTCTTGTATGAAGTCCTATATGCCCATAAACTGTCATCTAAAGCAGGGACCAATCTTTGCGTCCCGGATTGACTGTCTTTTCTATAATCCCCTTTATCTCTCGGTTAAAGACTTCAGCTTGCCCGTTCGACTGCGGATGATAAGCTACTGATATCTTATGTGTCTTTACCCCATATTTGCTCAAGACATTGGCAAATACCTTGGTCACGAAATGCGATCCCTCATCACTGATAATGGCCCTGGGAGTTCCAAACCGCGTGAATATGTTCTTGCGCACGAATCTCTCTACATTAGCTCCATCATTCTTGGGACAAGCCATTGCCTCTACCCACTTGGTAACATAATCCACAGCTAACAGAATATAAAGATTTACAAGTGAAGAGGGGAATGGCCCCATGAAATCAATGCCCCATACGTCAAACGGCTCCACCTCCAACACAAAATTCTGAGGCATCTCATTTCGGTTGGAAATATTGTCGGTTCTCTGACACCGATAACACTACTGTACAAATAAATGAGCATCCTTATGTAAAGAAGGCCAATAAAAACCAATTTGAATTACCTTAGCCACAATGCGCGTCTTGCCAAAATGTCCTACACAATTCAGTTCATGACAATGCCCAAGAATATCCAACGTATCTGGCTCAGCTACACATCTTCTCAACACATTATCAGCTCTTAACTTGAACAGATAGGGGTCATCCCAAAAATAACCCCGTGCATCTGCGAAGAACTTATTTTTCTGATGGAAGGTCATGTCTTTGGGGACAATGTCGAGTGCCTTGAAATTTGCCAAGTCAGCAAACCAAGGCACACCTGCTACCACTACCATAAGTTGTTCATTTGGAAAATCTTCTCTAATTGGCACATCTTCCTGTTTCATTCTCCAGCCGTGACAAATGGTTTGCAACAACATTCTCTACCTCATACTTGTCTTTGATTACAACGTCAAACTCTTGCATCAACAGAACCCACCGGATCAATCTTGGCTTTGCATCCTTCTTGGTGAGAAGGTACCTGAGGGATGCATGGTCTGTGACAATAGTCACCTAAGAACCCACAAGATATGGACGAAACTTGTCCAACACGAAGATGATAGCCAACATCTTTTTCTCCGTGGTGGCATAGTTAACCTGTGCGTTATTAAGAGTACGACTGTCATAGTAAATGAAATGAGCTACCTTGTCTTTCCGCTGTCCCAGTAATGCTCCCACCGCATAGTCGCTGGCATCACACATAAGCTCAAACGGCAAGGTCCAGTCTGGTGTGGCTATGATGGGTGGCTGATCAACTTTTCCTTGAGTAAATCAAAAGCTGCCCTACATTTTGCATCAAAGTCGAAAACTGGATCTTTTTCAAGCAAACCAGATAACGGATTCGTAATCTTTGAGAAATCCTTGATGAACTGCCGGTAAAAACCTGCATGTCCCAAGAAACTACGTACCCCTTTGACAGATGAAGGGTAAGGAAGCTTCTCAATCACCTCAATTTTTTCCCGGTCCACTTCTAAACCCTTGCTTGAAATCTTGTGCCCCAACATTATTCCCTCGGTCACCATGAAATTACACTTTTCCCAGTTGAGCACTAGGTTGGTGTCAATACATATGTCAAGAACCCGAGCTAGCTGATGTAGACAGTCTTCGAACTCATCACCATAGAGCGAAAGATCATCCATGAATACCTCAAAATTCTGCTCCATCATGTCAGAGAAGATAGACATCATACACCTCTGAAACGAGGTAGGTGCATTGCATAGCCCAAATGGCATGCGTCTAAAGGCAAAGGTCCCATAAGGACAAGTAAATGTCGTCTTCTCCTGGTCAGCTGGCTCAATTGGTATCTGATTATACCCAGAGTATCCATCCAAAAAGCAATAATGCGAATGACGTGCCAGCCTATCAAGTATCTGATCAACGAACGGGAGGGGAAAATGATCCTTCAACGTGGCATCATTGAGTTTGCGGTAATCCATGCAAACTCTCCACCCAATAACAATACGAGTTGCAATATGATCACCTTTTGCCCTTCCACCATAGTCATACCTCCCTTCTTAGAGACACATTGTACCGGGCTAGTCCATGTGCTGTCGGAAATCGGGTAGATGATGCCTACTTCCAACCATTTAAGCACCTCTTTCTTCACCACTTCCTGCATGTGAGGGTTGAGGAGGCGCTGATATTGAACTACCGGCTTCTTATCTTCCATGAGTCGGATCTTGTGCTGCCAAATTGAGGGGATGAGCCCCTTGATATCCGCGATTGTCCATCCCATAGCTGCTTTCCTTCGTGCAGTACCTTGAGAAGCTGCTCCTCCTGTTCCCTGTCCAAACATGCATACAAAATTACTGGAAAATTCTCATTAGATCCCAAGTATAAATATTTTAAATGAACAGGTAAAGGCTTTAATTCTAAAATAGGAGCAGTAACAAGAGAAGGAGTAAGAATCTTCCAGCTTCCCTCATTAAAGAGGGGTAGGGGCGGACGCCAGTGAGCTTCCATAGCTTGTTCCTTCTCGCTTGAGTCAAGTAGAGCAAGCTCCTCATACAACCACTCCAATACGATATCTTCCTCCTCATCTGGTGCGTATGCCTTCACACCAAAACACTGCTCACTCACCGCATACGCGGGAAATTTCATAGCTTCAAAGACATTGAACGCCACCTTCTCATCATTAATCGGCATTGTCAACTCTCCATTGGAAACATCAATGATAGTCTTCCCCATGGCTAGGAATGGCCGTCCCAATATGAGTGGGACATCATCATCAGCCTCCATGTCTAGGATCACAAATCTGCGGGGAAGATGAATACTTCGACTCTCACAAGCACATCTTCCAACACGCCCCTTGGGCGTTTGATAGTACGGTCGGCCATATGCAAACACATGCGAGTAGGTTTTGGATCCCCTACACCAAGTTTCTCAAATATTGATATGGGCATCAAATTTATGCTTGCGCCAAGATCACACAATGCTCTACCATGGAACGCATCTCCCAATTTCACAGGAATGATGAAACTGCCCAAATATTTCATCTTCTTGGGCAACGCCTTTTGCACTACGGCGCTACACTCTTCATTCAGGGCTATAGTTTCAAAATCATCCATGCACCTACTATTGGAGAGGAGGTCCTTGGCATACTTTGGCATTTGTGAAATGGGCTCCGCGAAAGGGATGTTAATATGCAACTTCTTGAAAATATCCACAAATTTCTTGAAGTGCTTAACGTCCTCTTGACTTTTCAACCTTTGCGGATATGGCACATGCATGCTGTACTCCTTTGGCTTTTGATTCTCCTCCAACTTCCTACTCGTGTCCTTTGATTGGGGAATCACGGTAGGCACGTGAATTGCTTCATCCAACGCCTTCTCGATTTCCTTAGTTGCTTCTGCTCTCGCGTGGCTAGGATATGGGGGATCCTAAGTAGTGATGCCACTGCAAGTTGTGATTGCATTCAACTTCTCATTAGGCGTGATCTTGTTTGCTGGAAGTATGCCTGGTGGAAGTTTGATATTTTGATTGGCAATCTGCCCAATCTGATTCTCGTGACTTTTCATTGTGGCTTGTATTGAGACAATCGTGCTCTCCATCTTGTCTTGATTAGCTAGTAGATTTTTTAATAAAGCATTTGTCTCTTGCTCTTCTTTTTGTGGAGCCTGCTGTTGTGGAACCTACCTTTGCGCTTGGTATGGAACATTTGGTCTCTGACTGGGTGCGTATAATCCACTGTTTGGATTTACATAGCTGAAGTTGGGGTGATTGCGATTATTGGGATGATATGTGCTGCACCATTGCTGCTGTCTCATAAAATTTACTTCTCCAACACTACTATCGTACCCCTGGCTCTCATCTGCTAGTAATTCACCTATGGGCTTCTGTGATGGAGGTTGCATGCCGTGAACTGCTGAGGTCATGCATTCCAGCTTTTTTTCCATAGATTCAATCTTGTTTACTAAGGTTGCACCCCCAGGTTTGGAGTACCTCTGAGTTTAAGCTCGTGTAGTCTCTCTCTTTGACACGTTATTTAGCAGATCTTGGGCTCGCTGTGTGTAGGGTTTTGATTCATGGATCGCACAACGAAAGCATAATCAAACATAAACCATGCAAAACCCTCCAAGGATCACAAGTATAGATGCATAACGATGGTAAAGGTAAGAAATCATAAACACACCTTTGGGTTCTCCTTGATGACTTCAAACGCGAATAATGTCACGTTCTCTATAGTTGATCCACGCCTAGAGTTGATCCTAGATCTCCCAAACTCCTTGGTGCTAGCCCGGATTAGGAAGAGGAAGAACGAATCACGCAAAACGAGACAAAAAGGGGGTTTCGGCCCTTTTTTGGCCGACGGGGTGAGGGCGGCGGCAAGGGGGTCGGTTCGGCCTCCTTGTTGCTTGCTCTCTCTCCTTTTGTTCTCTCCCACTCTTGTTATGTTCACTAATGAGCATAAGTTATAAGGAAGGAAGGAAGAAGGGTCCTTTATATAGTCCAACAACTCCTTGTTAACTACCTAAAGGACTTATTCTAGTCCAACTAGAATTCAATTTAGTCCCTTCCTTGCAAATTAGTCCCTACTAAGTTTGCAAGGTTTTGCAAAGTGATCCTTCTAATTAATTAATCCAATTAATTAATTCCCAAATCTAGTTCAACTCTATATAGCGTGTGACCCCATAGGTTCTATCTAGTTGGTAGCAACTATTTGCTAATATGGAGCGGTTTCTAGCAAAACATCCATTCTAGCCAACTAATAGAATAGTCATCTTGACAACCTTTGTACAAGTAATTGTCTCATCCCTTTGCCTCCATATCCGGATTGGACACGAGACATACAAGTCACACTCGTATATCCAATCCATAGTTTCTCGATCCATGGGAATAGCCTTATTCGTGCAAATAACATCAATATCCCATATTGATTTATTTGAGTCTGGCCAGACATTCTATAAGCACTATCCCTCGAGTGGCATAGGATATTTACTCCCGTTATGTGGGAGGGGCAAATCCTCTCTACGTCCACTACGATCTCTAAGCTTGCTTCTCATTGTATCCAGTACACGCCTTTATAACTACCCAGTCACGGTGTAGCGTTTAACGCTACCAAGATCACAATGATCCACAACTAGAATATCTAGTGACTTCAAGTCTAAGGATGACAATACCATTGCACCGCGAGAAGCACTTGTGACTCAACATAACATGTATGTAGTCTTCTCGGAGATGGGTCAATCCAGTGCAACATTCCGTAATGCACACCTATGTGTTGGATCATGATATCTCCATATCAATCCAACTCCATACTAGTCTATAGATGATTGTACCATTTAATCATTATACTTGACTAGGGATATTTAAGATAAACAACACAACTGTAAATCTAAGGAATTCATTATATTAAATATCCAATAAATAATAAATGAATTTTCTAGCCATATACAAATTCATACTAAACTAGATTGCCTCTAGGGCATCTATTCCAACAGTCTCCCACTTGCACTAGAGCCAATCTGGCGCATCTCGTATGCCCATACTCCTAGTGTGCCCTTCATGCTTCCACTGCGTGAGAGGCTTTGTAAGTGGGTCTGACAGATTATCATCTGTAGGAATCTTGCATATCCGAACGTCTCCTCTATCGATAATATCTCGAATCAGATGAAACTTCCTGAGCACGTGTTTGGACTTCTGGTGCGATCTGGGTTCCTTTGATTGCGCGATCGCCCCAGTGTTGTCACAGAACAACTCCACTGGATCCGCAATGCTAGGGACCACACCAAGTTCAGAAACAAACTTTCTGATCCAAACAGCCTCCTTTGCTGCGCTATTTGCAGCAATGTACTCAGCCTCTGTTGTAGAATCAGCTACCGTCTCTTGCTTGGAACTCTTCCAGCTCACCGCTGCTCCATTCAGGCAAAACATATATCCCGACTGTGATCTAAAGTCATCTCTGTCAGTTTGGAAGCTTGAATCAGTGTAACCCCTTACACGCAACTCTTCCTCACCGCCAAATATCAAGAAAGCATCCTTAGTTCTTCTCAAGTACTTTAGGATGTTCTTGACTGCAATCAAGTGACTCTCACCCGGATTTGATTGGTATCTGCTTGTCATACTCAAGGCATATGACACATCTGGTCTAGTACATAACATGGCGTACATGATAGATCCTATGGCCGAGGCATAGGGAATCCTACTCATGCGTTCCTTCTCAATCTCATTGGAAGGACAACCACTCTTCGAAAGAGTGATTCCATGTGACATGGGCAAGAATCCCTTCTTGGAATCTTGCATGTTGAACCGTTTCAACACCTTGTCAATATATGTACTTTGACTTAAGCCTAGAAGCCTCTTAGATCTATCTCTATAGATCTTTATACCGAGTATATAGGCTGCTTCCCCTAAGTCCTTCATTGAGAAACACTTTCCTAGCCAATCTTTCACAGATTGCAGCATGGGAATGTCGTTTCCAATGAGTAGTATGTCATCCACATACAAGACCAGAAAAGCTACAGAGCTCCCACTAACCTTCTTGTAGACACAAGACTCATCTTCGTATCTGATGAAGCCAAACTCTTTGACCACTTCATCAAAACGTCGATTCCAACTCCGAGAAGCTTGCTTCAATCCATAAATGGATCGTTGCAGCTTACAGACTTTGTTTGCTTGCTTTGGATCCTCAAAACCCTCCGGTTGTATCATATACACGTCCTCGAGGAGATTCCCATAAAGGAATGATGTTTTGACATCCATCTGCCAAATCTCATAGTCGTGGTATGCTGCAATTGCAAGTAGGATTCGGATGGATTTGGTCATAGCGACTGGTGAAAAGGTTTCATCATAGTCAATACCATGAATCTGTCTGAATCCTTTAGCCACCAATCGGCCCTTATAGGTAATCACATTACCATCCATGTCGATCTTCTTCTTGAAGACCCACTTGCACCCTATGGGCCGCGCCCCATCGGGTGGTTCCACCAAAGTCCATACTTTGTTGGTATACATGGATTCCATCTCGGATCTCATGGCTTCCAGCCACTTCTGAGAGTCTGGGCCACTCATGGCCTCCTCATAGGTAGTAGGCTCATCATCTATGAGCATCGTGTCACCGGAATCGGTTACGAGAAGTCCATACCTCTCGGGTTCCTGGCGCACTCTACTAGATCTACGAAGCTCTTGTGTTACATGAACAGGTGGCTCCACAACTGCTTGTGATTCCTGTTCATGTTCCATAATCGGTTCAGTGATTTGTGGTTCTTGAACCTCTTAAAGTTCTACATTCCTCCCACTTGCTTCTTTAGAGACAAATTCTCTTTCTAGAAACACGCCGGTCCGAGCAACAAACACTTTGTTCTCGGTTGGATTGTAGAAGTAGTATCCCTTAGTTTCCTTAGGGTACCCCACAAACTTACACTTATCCGATTTAGGCCCTAACTTGTCTGATTGTAAACGTTTTACATAGACATCGCAGCCCCAAATCCTCATGAACGACAGTGTGGGACGCCTCCCACTCCACATCTCATATGGTGTCTTCATGACTGATTTAGATGGAACACGGTTAATGGTGAAAGCTGCACTTAATAGAGCGTAGCCCCAAAATGATAAAGGAAGATCGGTTTGACACATCATAGACCGAACCATATCCAATAGGGTTCGATTCCTCCTCTCGGATACGCCATTCCATTGTGGCGTTCCGGGTGGAGTGAGTTGGGACACGATCCCACACTCTCTAAGATAGTCGTCAAACTCTTGGCTCAAGTATTCTCCTCCACGATCCGATCGTAGATCCTTGATACTTTTGCCAAGTTGCTTCTCTACTTCATTCTTGAATTCTTTGAACACATCAAAGGATTCGGATTTTGCCCTCATAAGGTACACAAATCCATATCTACTGTAATCATCAGTAAATGTAATGAAGTAGACATAACCACCCCTGGCAGGCGTGGCAAATGGGCCACACACATCGGTATGTATGAGCGCCAATTGCTCACTAGTCCTCTCACCTTTCTTATTGAAAGGAGACTTTGTCATTTTTCCCAATAAACAAGCCTCACATGTCTCATATGATTCAAAATCAAATGAGTCTAGTAATCCATCCTTATGGAGTCTAGATACACGTTTCTCATTTATGTGGCCTAAACGACAATGCCATAAATAAGAAGGATTTAAATCATTTATTTTAATCCGCTTGGTATTAATGTTGTAGACAGGATTGCTTAGATCAAGGACATAAAGTCCATTAAATAATTGCGCACTAAAATAGTGAATATTATTCAAATAAAAGGAACAACAATTGTTCTTTATTGAAATAATAAAACCATCCTTGTCCAAACAAGAAATAGAAATAATGTTTCTGCTCATAGCAGGCACAAAATAGCAATTATTTAATTCTAAAACTAATCCTGAAGGCAGAGATAGCTCGTACACGCCTATGGCCAACGCAGCAACCTTTGCTCCATTCCCAACGCGCAGATCTACCTCCCCTTTAGCCAATCTTTTACTTCTCTTTAGATCCTGCATATTTCGACAAATATGAGATCCACATCCAGTATCTAATACCCATGATGTAGAGACAGTTAAATTGACATCTACAACAAAAATACCTGGTGGTGGTGGAATCACTATTCCAAGCCTCTTGTCCTCCAAATATTTTAGGCAGTTCCTCCTCTAGTGTCCTGGCTGACTACAGTAGTGACATTCACCCTTAGTCACGACCTTGGCAATCCCACCAACAGGCTTAAGGGCTGGTTCCTTGGACTTGGCAACTGACTTGCCTTTGCCCTTGGAGGAAGAGGCAAACCTTCTGCCCTTTCCTTTCTGTACCATCATAATGGCCTTGCCCTTACCCTGTTGATGCTCTGTTCAGCCGTCCTCAACATGTTGAGCAAATCTGGCAGTGGTTTAACGATCTCGTTCATGTTATAGTTCATAATGAACTGTCCATAACTCTCGGGCAACGATTGCAACACGAGATCGGTTGCCAACTCTTGGCCGACCGGGAACCCAAGCCGGGCGAGATTCTCCAAGTACCCGATCATTCGGAGTACATGGGGTCCCACCAGGTTCCCTTCTGTCAGATGACATTTGAACAGTGCATTTGAGACCTCATACCTCTCTACCCTCGCCTGCTCTTGGAAGAGCTGCTTTAGATGTTCGATCATATCGACAGCATTCATGTTTTCGTGTTGCTTCTGAAGCTCAGAAGTCATGGTGCAAAGCATAAGGCAGGCCGCATCATTAGCGTCATCAACACGCTTTTGATACGCCTTTAAGGCAGCAGGTGTCTGGTTCTCTGGACCTTCTGGAACATGCTCCTCTATTGCGTACAGTTTCTTCTCTTGCTTGAGAACAATTCTCAAGTTTCTGTACCAATCAAGAAAGTTGGTTCCAGAGAGCTTGTCCTTCTCAAGGACAGATCGTAGGGAATGTTGTGAACTCGATGAGTTGTTTGCCATTTGGAATTCTACAAAAAGGAAAATACGCGAGTTTTAGTATTTGTGAATTTTTTTGACTATATTTAATAATGGCTAGTTTATTAAATATAGCTCCCACTATTTTTCTACGGATTAATAACCCTCAAGATATTAATGCGGAAAATATCCTTATATTTTCTAGTGGGCCAAGATCCATCTTTCATCTCCTTATGAGCTTGCTTTGGCAAGTCACCCATAATTTGACTACTTTAGGTAGGAACAATTCCAATTGCATCCCATATGCAACTCTTGGTTCAATCGGGCAAATAACTCGTTATTTATCCATCCATATGGATAATCCCAATTGATTGCCTCTAGGTTTCTTAATCAAATTAATAGCCTAGTTGTGTTCAACCTCTTATCTAAACAATTGCACATTGTTACGTGCCATCGCATTCCATCATTATGAACCAAGTCGCCATGCTTTGGCACGCACGAGCTTGATAAATAATGATGATAATGAGTGTTTAAATAACGAGAAGGCGAGAACACAATATTTAAAATTTGAGGGATTTTAAATTCAAATTTTAATTGTTTTTGTTGATCAATATCAACTAATCTATCTATTTGAGTTTGGGCACAACTGCAAATAATAGATCCGGGTTGTCTAATTATCTTATTATCCTAATTGCATGCATCATCCATACACCAACGACACAAATAATAAGACAATAAATAAACAACCACAAAACAAAAATTAAACGTGATGTGGATATGGCCTTTTCTAGACTAAGATAATTCCAAGCCAATGGAATTATCTATGAACCCTAAGCAAACACATCTCCATGCGTCTTGATCTTTTGGTCCATCCTTCATAGTCTTGTGGATTGCTCCATGCTCCATCTTTTGTGGCTTCTTTGGCTTTGGGCTTCTTTTCTCCAATCTTGGCTAACAATCTACTTTATCTAGCACTAACTTACATCTATACTAAATAAAATAAATCTCACAAGTTGAGAAAAAAAATGGCACGCAGGCCATAAAACCCTAATTAATTATTACAATTAATTGATCAGCTCGCAGGCCGTAAAACCAAACCACAAAATTAAACATCCGCATCAAATCACATCCTAAGGCCATATCCAATCACCATGCGATTTGCACATAAACAGTTAAAATCCAATTTTAACGCGCTTGGTCAATTTTAATTGATTTTAGGATTTCTAGGGTTAAAACAGTCCATGGGCCCAACAATCCAATTGCCCGGGCCCATTAAAGTGTGTCACAAGGCCCTAGGGCCGGCCTGGCCCAAAACCCGCAAGCTAGGCCCGCGAGTTAGGGCCGCCCGGCCCCTTAGGGCTCCCAAGCTTGGGCGGCAAGCAAGGGGGGGCGGTCCCTAGGGGGGCCGAACCCTTCTATGGGAGTTGTTTCCAAAACAACTCCCTTGCTTGGTGCCCAAGTTTGGTTGTTTCCTTGTTTTGGGAGAACTCCTTCTTCCCCAAGGATGCCCAAACCCTAGATCTATGATCCTAAAATTTCTCAAACTCAACAATTCATGCATCCAATGCAAAAATTGGGTCTTTTTATGATTAATTGTTGACAAATTGCATCCCATGCTTGATTTGTCTTGTTTTACGCGATGAACAATCAAATTAAGGTGTAAAACAACAAGAATGTAACACATAAACCACGTTTATGCTCTATGACCTGTGGCTCTGATACCACTGTAGGGGTTTTGATTCATGGATCGCACAACGGAAGCATAATCAAACATAAACCATGCAAAACCCTCCAAGGATCACAAGTATAGATGCATAACGATGGTAAAGGTAAGAAATCATAAACACACCTTTGGGTTCTCCTTGATGACTTCAAACGCGAATAATGTCACGTTCTCTATAGTTGATCCACGCCTAGAGTTGATCCTAGATCTCCCAAACTCCTTGGTGCTAGCCCGGATTAGGAAGAGGAAGAACGAATCACGCAAAACGAGACAAAAAGGGGGTTTCGGCCCTTTTTTGGCCGACGGGGTGAGGGCGGCGGCAAGGGGGTCGGTTCGGCCTCCTTGTTACTTGCTCTCTCTCCTTTTGTTCTCTCCCACTCTTGTTATGTTCACTAATGAGCATAAGTTATAAGGAAGGAAGGAAGAAGGGTCCTTTATATAGTCCAACAATTCCTTGTTAACTACCTAAAGGACTTATTCTAGTCCAACTAGAATTCAATTTAGTCCCTTCCTTGCAAATTAGTCCCTACTAAGTTTGCAAGGTTTTGCAAAGTGATCCTTCTAATTAATTAATCCAATTAATTAATTCCCAAATCTAGTTCAACTCTATATAGCGTGTGACCCCATAGGTTCTATCTAGTTGGTAGCAACTATTTGCTAATATGGAGCGATTTCTAGCAAAACATCCATTCTAGCCAACTAATAGAATAGTCATCTTGACAACCTTTGTACAAGTAATTGTCTCATCCCTTTGCATCCATATCCGGATTGGACACGAGACATACAAGTCACACTCGTATATCCAATCCATAGTTTCTCGATCCATGGGAATAGCCTTATTCGTGCAAATAACATCAATATCCCATATTGATTTATTTGAGTCTGGCCAGACATTCTATAAGCACTATCCCTCGAGTGGCCTAGGATATTTACTCCCGTTATGTGGGAGGGGCAAATCCTCTCTACGTCCACTACGATCTCTAAGCTTGCTTCTCATTGTATCCAGTACACGCCTTTATAACTACCCAGTCACGGTGTAGCGTTTAACGCTACCAAGATCACAATGATCCACAACTAGAATATCTAGTGACTTCAAGTCTAAGGATGACAATACCATTGCACCGCGAGAAGCACTTGTGACTCAACATAACATGTATGTAGTCTTCTCGGAGATGGGTCAATCCAGTGCAACATTCCGTAATGCACACCTATGTGTTGGATCATGATATCTCCATATCAATCCAACCCCATACTAGTCTATAGATGATTGTCCCATTTAATCATTATACTTGACTAGGGATATTCAAGATAAACAACACAATTGTAAATCTAAGGACTTCATTATATTAAATATCCAATAAATAATAAATGAATTTTCTAGCCATATACAAATTCATACTAAACTAGATTGCCTCTAGGGCATCTATTCCAACACTGTGCCCCAAGCCCCATAAAATTACCTCCTGCTAGCATATCCAACTGGTCAGCTGTCTCTTTGTCTAATGCAGTGTAAAAGTAATGGAAGAGCTTGTGCCATGGCTCCCCATGATTCGGACATCTACGGAGAATTTGGCTGAACTTCCTCCAAGCATCTCCCAATGAGCTGTTTTCTTCCTGAGTACATTTTGTAATTTCAGCCATATACTGAGTGACTCTGGATGGTGGTAAATACTTCCTCAGGAACTCATGACAACAATATGCCCATGTAACTATGCTCCCAAATGGCAGTTCCATAAGCCACTTCTTAGCTTTTCCAGATGAAGAGAAGGAAAACAGTAAGAGTTTAACTGTTTCGTCTGGAACTCGTTGGTCGTGCAAGGTTGATGTAATCTGCTCAAATACCAGTAGATGGTGGTTGGGATCATCTGCTGAAGCTCCATTGAATGCGCACTCATCACGAACCATATTGATCATATGTTGGCGCAGCTCGAAGTGTTGGGCATTGATCTGCGGCCTGAAAATGGTAGGTTGGTAACATGCTGGAGTAGTCCTGAAATAATCCACCATAGGGCGTTCTTCAATATCGGCATTGTTAACCTGTGCCACCACATCCTGTGCATTATTCCCCCCATTATTATTGTTTCCCCCATTGTTGTTATTACCTCCATCGTTCCTCACTTGTACTCCCACACCAAGAGGTGGTAATGGATTTGGAGGGTTCAAGCGTGCCATAGCAGCTTGCACCTCGGTCAACTGAGCTCTGAGCTCCTCAGCTTCCCTTGTTCTATTTGCTGCATCTTCCACAGCTTCAACTCTAGCTGCTTCCGCGTCTTGCATACCCTTGCTGATCCTTTCAAACTCAGCTCTCGTAACAGGGATTCCGGGTCTTCAAGTGTAGGATGCAAAGGCTCGTCTCTAGAACGGGACATGCACCGTACAAGCTAACATGAAATCACAGATCACGCAAAACGTAGGTGAGTAATAGATATAAACAGCAAATTAAAATCACTAAGGCTAGGAATTATAACTAATTTAGCCGAAGTCCCCTACAACGGCGCCAAAAACTTGACACGATCTTACCGCAATTGTACGGTTGTCGCGTGTAATAGTTATCCGGAAATCCAGGTTGTCAGACCCAAGGGACTTTGTTAAACCAGTTATTATCTTAAACCGTATGTGGGCAATTCGCGAAGTTGTTTGTTGTTCTAATTCTACTAAAGTAAAAATAACAAGATTTTCAATTAATCGAGTGGAATGGTTCACGATTAACAAATAGTGATTTATGACTTTTCTAATAATAGGAAAAATACTGGGAATTCTCTAGGTTCATTAGGGATGATATAAACTTATGCTTTGATTCGTGAAACAACAACGTGTCTTTTACTATTAACCGAACAATGTAAAATTTACCGAGTTACCAAGCAAATTATCTATGCCTAAAACCAAAATACACCGAGTTACCAAGTCTATTTCACCTTTAAGCATGCATGAGAAATCACAATTCTACTCCAACGATCCTAGTTAACAATACCGAGTTACCAAATATTGATTCAACTAGGTGGATTGTTCACTTTACCGACTAACTATCATGGAGTGACCATGTGAATGTCAATTAAAATTACTCATACATTAGCTACGCGCAAGAATTAAAGAATCAAAACCATAAACAACCTATAATAATGAAATAACACGATAGATTAAGTCTAAAACTTGAATCACAATCTCAAAACATCAAGTTTATAGCAAACCCTAGCTACACCAAACGAGAATTCCCAGCAAAAAGGGATTAGCTACTACGATTCATACTCAAAACAACGAGTTTCATGTATCTCATAAGAAAAAACTAAGGAAAAGAAAGAGTTGAGAATCCAAACGAGTGATCCAAAGCTCCAAAGCTCCAACAATAGCTTCTAGCTCTCGAAAATATGTCTCTAACGTGATGAACTACTGAAAAATCATGACATAAAACACTTATATACGTTTCCATAAGAATATTACAAAGTTTGGATAAACTACACAAAAGCCCCAAAAATCCTGCGTTTTTCTGCGATGTCTTCGTACGAAGACTTTTCTCTTCGTACGAAGAGTCTTCGTGCGAAGACATTTCCTCTTCGTACGAAGGCCTTCCTATGTAAGTACTGCATGCTTGTTTAGGAAGAGATCTTCAGACTTCAAAATTTTGGCTAAGTTTGATCTCTTCGTAGGAAGACATTTGTCTTCATACGAAGACTCCTTTTTCTGAACTTCTTCCTTTGACTTTTCTTTGAGTTCCTTGCTTCCAAAGCTCATTTCCATCTCCCTCATGATCCTCCAAGCCATGTTATCCTGCAAATCACAACACGAAAACACAACCCACAATCATATTACAATAAAAGATCAAAATATCCATAGAAACGCCCGAATTTAACAAGTAAAGCTCATGAACTCACATTCTCACATTTTGGCATAATTTACTCAAAAGACGACAAATTCTCCATGTTGAGTACACAAAACGTAGAAATATAAGGCATAAAATAACTCCGAAAACGGAGTTATCACACCACATCGCCAGTCAGCGATACGTGGCATGCAACGTAAGCACATATGCTGATTAGGCTACCACGACGGCATGACACGTTATTTGCCACATCATCTTACAGGCGTTGTCTGCGGTCGTCTGCCATGTCAACATGTGCTGACTCATACGCCTCATGGCACTCCAGGAAGCGGCATGTCGCATGCCACGTCAGTACATATGCTGACGAGGCTGCCACGATATCATGAAACGTCAGCTACCACGTCATCTAACACAGACTACCACACCATCGACATGTCATGCCACGCCAGCTCTAGTGTCACATCAGCAGCCGCCGCCAGCCCTTTGGTGCGCGTCGCTTGTGGGTGCGCGTGGCGACGTCGTCGGTGGCGCGTGTGGCCTACACGATGCCTTCTCTTGCTCCGTTTTTGATGATTTTATATCGTTGGAATCGTCTTTTCGTCCTGATCGCAATTATATATTCAAAGTAAAATTTTAAAAACTTTTAAAAATCTCCATTAAGTAATAAGATCAAACAGTACAGATTAACACAGTTCTGAATCTTAAATGTGTCAGATCTTTACCTACGTTTGTCCAAAAATAAAATATTTATAATTCTAGAATCCTCGGTAAAAAAGATTTATGCATCCATATAGGATACACTACTGATTATGAAAAAACATAAATTCAGTTTTCTGCAGCTGTTCAGATTCGGGTACAAACTACGAGGCACAAAGAAGAAGCTTAGGGCTCTGATACCAATGAAGGACAAGGTTGATCTAAATATGTTTAGACTTAAACGCATAATTCAAGCGGAATATTTATATGTTACATCTTCGCCTATACTACTACGCAGTGGATGATGAAGATCTTTGTGGTTGCTTGTTCTCACGTTCCACCATCTTGCTCCCAACAGTCTGGCTAGAATCGCTAGGAGAAAATCCCTTGTTCACACCACCTTCCACCAATAGTCGCAAGTAAGAGATAGATGCTAGGGTTCCTAGAATTGCCTTTGATCTTCACATGATCTCAACACATTTTTGTGTATTGCAATATTTAGGAGGCTGCCTCTTTATATAGAGAGAAGTTCTAGCCAGTTTGCAACTAACCCTTTAGGGTTTGTGCCTTATTGCAGTTCACCCCCTTTCGGTTTTTGAACAAGTACATGTACACCCCACATAGTCGCAACACGTAATTTTCTAAGAACTAGAAATAATTTAAGAGAAATCCATGTTCCATACTTAGTTACAACATAAATACAAACATTCCCCCAGTGTAGTTCCTAGTTAGTTTTTTACCCTAAAAAAAGTTCATAGTTAGTTTAAGAAGACTAAACTGCTGCTCTCTCGCTGCTGGATGCCGAAGCTATGTTGTCTTGGTCCAGCTTATAACATTGTGAGCATGTTGGGCATGTATACCCCAGGAGGGGAGCCACTCATATAGGCATTCCTGGTGGAATGAGTGGTGGCACAGTGGCAGAGCGCATATGATTGAGCCCTCCATGTACTTCTCGAGGCATATACCACACTCCTCCTGTCCACCCCCTCCACGTGTAAAGGCACCTACAGGAAAAGACTCCACCATGTCTTGATCACGAGGCCCTGGTTCTCTTTGAAGGTTGGGCAGGTTAATTTATCTCACTTCTTATTCATGTTGACAGAGGAAACCGATAAATCCTTAATAAGAGTTATCCTAAGTACCTTCTACATTTTTATATGTTTAAGTGGAGGTATAAAGTGATGAGATTTGAGAAAAAAAAAAGAAGAAAATGAGTTTCAGGAAGTTTTAGAGCTTAAACGTACAATTTGGACGTTTCTTGAAAAGTTTTACGTATGCATGATTTTGTCACATTTGATCTTCGCGGTAGTGTTCGTGTTGTTATTTACAGGAACATTGCATGTGGATAGAAAGTGGAGAGAAGAAATGAGCTTCGGATTTCAAGAGGAAGCAAGAGAAGCAAAGTCAAAGAGCATTCCAATGGTAGGTCACGGAGCTCAATCAAAGGCCGGACGAGAAATATATGGTCCGTAGAAGACGACACATGAACGAAGAAGAGCTGGTGAAGTTGCACTGGACCAGTCTTCACTCTTCGGGCTACTTCAGGAGCTACAGAGGAAATTTTTGAGCCAGGCCTACGCCATTAGAAAGTAGACATTTATGGTTTTCCAACGATATAAGGTAGGCCCGCGCAAGATCAGTTTACATTTCTTTTTACAAAGTAGGCCCGTGCGAAGATCGTGTCAAGTTTTTGGCACTGTTTCCGGGAACTTCGGTTGAGTTATTAGAATTATTAGCTTTGGGGATTTTAATTTCTGTTTATATCTTTACTCACCTACGTTTTAGTTTTTTTTTGTGTTTCAGGTTATTCTCTTGGTGCATGACCCGTTCTCAAGACGAGCCATTGTACCCTCATTTGGATAATCCGGAACCACTTTTACGCACCGAGCGTAGAGACCCGAGGAATACAACTCTGATGGGTTACCAACATGGATCTGAGATAGAAAGACTCTGCAATCTTTCGGAAGATGCAGAGGATGCGAGATCCACTGCCGAGGCCAATGCGGCCAATTCTATGAGGGAAGCTGAGCTACTCAGGGCTCAGATGGCTGCTAGACAAGCAGTTTCTAATCCTCCGGTACCTCCACTCCCACCTAATGGAGGCAATGGAAAAGGATCGTGTTTTAAAGGAACAATGTGTCACAGGAAGAGGAGCTTCCTATGGTGTACTATTAGAGATCCACGACAGCTGGATACATGCCTACCATTGTGAGGCCGACGATTAATGCAACCCACTTTGAGTTGCGCCAACAAATGATTAACATGGTGGGTACTGAGTGCCTATTTACAGGAGCTCCATGGTATGATCATAATGCTCACTTGCTTAACTTCAAGCAAATCACCTCGACGTTACATGATCAGAGAGTTCCAGATGTAATAGTGAAGTTGATGCTGTTTCCTTTCTCTTTATCTGGAATAGCTAAGACTTGGCTCCTGGAACTACCAGCTGGATCAATCAGAACATGGCTAAACGAGAGACTACGAGATCTCACACTCGTAGAGCATCAAAACTGAGTGATACAAATTTAGCTACTAGAATGGGATCACGTTGGAGACTCACAGGACATCATCGGGAGCGTCGTTTGGAGCGTGGAGAAACCCTCGTTTGGATTCTTTTCTCTTCTCTTTCTTTATGTTTTGCTACATGATCATAGACTTTGTTGTTTTGATAATGTCTTGTCGTAGATAAACGTCTTGTTCAGGATATCTCGTCGATAACTAGGGTTTGAACATGTGTTTGGTGATTTATGAATTGTGCTTCATGCGTTTAGCTTAATTGAAGTTTTTATTCTTAATCATGCTTGATTAATGATCTTATTATACCTTTTATATTGTTTGACGTCACAATAGGATTGATCTAGGTAATGAATGTTAGAGGAATCAATATTTACTACCCAAATTTGAATCTTGCACCAGTCCTATTTACGTTAGAGGAATCAATATAGTTAACTAAGAACTAAGAGCAGAACACGGGAGTTTAATTCATGCTTAGACTTACGTAGGCTAGAGGAATCAGGTTCGTGCTTCTAAGTATAGATTTTGTTATAAGAATCAACAAAATAATGTTTCTCGTTTGGCTAAGTATAAGACATTCGTGTTGCTTGAACGTAAATCATTAACGATGTGAAATCCCTAGTGAACCAAAAGAGATATCGTGAATTTTATCACATATTCAGTAACTTCAGTAATCATTCTCTATTAGTTGTGAGATTATTTAACCGGCTAATGAGCTAGTAGTCCTTTATTTTAATTAGTTTGGTTAAACCAACTCAAATATTTTCCCACACAAAGTTGATAGTACTAGTTGATTCATGAAAAGTCCCCTAGGTTCGATAAACCCGGATTTTCGGATATTACTACACCCGAACGCCATACACTTGTGGTTGGATAGTGTCATAAACATTTCCAGAAGTACCACCTTTGCCACAATTATTAGCACGTAAATTGATGTTTGGTGTCCCTTGTGTCAGTGGTGGTCCTCAAAGGGTGTCGAAGATACCAACCCCGTCCTCAGAAACGCCGCGGCCAATAAATTTGAGGCCTTAAAAATTTTCCAAATGTGTTTTTTGTTGGAAAGACCTTGTGTGGGAACATGTTGTACGTGCAATGTATGGCAGAGAACGAACCGGGTTGGACGGGTGAGGGATGTATTTCCTACCCAACCCAGTGATTGCTGGTTGTTCATATCGATATCCAAACCCAATCACGCCTTTCAAATCGGACCGGTTCGGCCAGGTTTATACGGGTCCAAAATAACTCAAATCCTTGGAAAACTTAAGTCTATATACATGACATATTCAACGCTTGGGATGAGAACAAAACTGTTTGGCCCGATTTTTCCAAAAACAAAACTCCGACCCAATTGGTAAGGTTGGAGAATGTTCAACCCAATATCACCCTATTCATTTCGATACTAAAACCAAATCTAACTCTTAAAACTTGATTTGTGGATAGTGTACCTATTTAAAGTATGTAATTTTTTCACGTGATATTTAAATCGGACCTGACCGATTTTAAACGTTTCACAAACTCCATAATCCTGATCAATCAAAGTTTGTTCGGTTTTTATTTTATAATCGTAATCAATCAAGTTGCATGAACGGGTGATAAATATTTAGACCAGTTTGGGGCGGGTCGGTTTAAGGGGCCAGTGTGAGAACATGTTGTACGTGCTATCTTCGTGTTGGTTCGCACACTTCATTATTTTATTTTAGTTATCCGATTTTATTTCGGATCATTTAATTAATCAAAATTTTTATTCTTAATCATCAATGTGATTGATTAATGACAAATCCTCAAAAGATATGTGATATATGTATAAAGTTTCTCAGAGATCAAAACACGGATGATGATCAACCACAGGAACAATGTCAAATTTAGACCTAAATCATTAATTTGAATACATTAATGCCATCATTTTAGGAAAATATGCTAGAATTGAAAGTGTATCAAGTGATGAAGCTTTGACGGACAGATTAGAAGACAACTACCTATGATGAAGTACTGGAGGAGGCGACATATCCCGGCAATGAAGAATTGTGGGCGGCGAAAAGCGGGTTTTCTTTGAACGGAATAAGGTCTAGATTTGTTAAAATTTGAAGTAGTAGTTCAACGGCAATAGTGTAAGTTTTGTCGGCAAAAATGATATAAAGAGATAGTAGGAGGAGGAGGAGGAGGAGTAAATAAACAAGGAGGACTGATCGAGTGTGAATATATGAGAGGAGAGTGAGGGTGATATCACTTTCACATAGATGCAAGAAACTAGGTTCACTTCTAGCAACTACCACTGCAAAATCAAAGCACAACAATTACAGGGAGCTAAAGAGACTCCTTCCATTTTCATGCATGCTTTTTCTGTTAGAAAAATTGTGTGTAGCGCCCAGTGGGAGGCTTTGTAATTAGACACTAACAACAAGAGGTTTGTCTGCAGTAAGCTAGAAGTATGTCTATAATTACAGACAACTTCCTACAAAATAATACACAGTAGTTATGAGAGGAATAAATCAGTTTATTCTCAGATCTAAAAAACCCTAGCCTCTCTCACTCATTCATCAAAAGGTGGAACGTATGTGAATCATAGTGTTCGTCATAGAGATTCAAACTAGACTGTTGGGAGCAAGAGGATGTGAGGACAAGCAACAACAACAAACTTCATCCGCTGCGATCTTTTAGGAAAAGAGGTAAAAACGAGAATCTTCCACTTTAATTATGCATTTAGATCTATATGTGTTAGATGAGTATTTTTCCTTCATTGGTATTAGATCCCTAGGCTTGTTATCCGTGCTTCGTAACCCGAACCCGAATCTGATCTGTAAAATATAATTTTTGGGTTTTCATTTCCATTAGGCGAATCTTATACCGCCAGGTATATCTTTTCATGAGGATTCCAGAAATATAAAGTTTTAACTTTTGGACAAATATAGTGAAAGATATCAACGTTATAATATTTAGAAATGTATTAATCTGTGATGTTAAGATCTTATTAATAAATTATTTTTTTAGAAACATGTTAATATGGGGATTTGAACAATTAATCGGGATCAGGACAACGAGAGGAGTCCAATGATGTAAAGATCATCAGAAACGGAGCACGGGAAAGCGGCGCATGAGGCTCACGCGCCACCGACGATGCCACCAGGCGCAGCTACGCGGCGCACGCGCTAAAGGGCTGGCGATGGCTGCTGATGTGGCATAGGGGCTGATGAGACAACTGGCGTGGCCCAAAAGTGGAAGCCACGCATTGGCTGAGGTGGCAAGCCGAAAGCTTGGGTGCTGACGTGTAGTACCCCGTTTCAACTCATAGTATTTGTTTACTTTTTCGATGTTTACATGTTAATTATATGACAAGCGGGGAGGTAATTATAATTTTAAGTGTTTAAAAACACTTTACAATGTTATTGGTATTAAAAATTCATTAATACTAATCCTTTATCTATCGCCACTCTCGCTCTCCTCATTCGCCAAACCTCACCACACCAAAAACCATCTCTTGATGACTCCTCATCACCCTTCACATGAATTCACATGAATTTATGTTAACATATTTATTGTAGAAAGGAAATTTTATCAACTTGAACATACAAATATTAATGATTTTGTAAGCATTTTTATTTGCTTTCTAAGAATAAGCTCCCAAAAAAATGCTCTCGTGTTAATATTACTGCTGCACATAATTAGGATCATTTCCTACAAACATGTTGAACAAAATCAATTGGAAATGGGTGCTAAAAAAAATCAACTGGAACTGGCGTACATACCGAGTGATGAAGCCACGATGGCGAACCCATTAGAAGACAAGTGACAAGCAAGAACTGGATTGCGGCGGCCGCCATTTGTTAATTTGACTTCTGACACTCACTTTTCCAACGACGTAAGGAGTTTGTTTTTCGATAAGAAACTTTGAGAGAGAAAAAGAGGTTGAAGCATATATATATGTGTGTGTGGGGGGGGGCTAATGTCTTCAACGCCATCACATGGTTTCTTGGTCTCTAGAATTTTGTTGGCCTGAAGCGAGTAATAAGTTTGAGGCCCTCAAATATTTTTTTAGAAACGCTTTATAGAGCTCGTGTGTGGGAACATGTTGTGCAGTATACGTGCAATGTACGTGCTACCTCCGTGTTGACTCGCACACTTCATTTATTTATTTTATTTACACAATTTTTATTTGTTCTCAATTCATAAAATTTTAGATTTTATTCTAAATCGTCAAAGATAGAAAGGGGTAGTTTAGAGATGTGATGTACATTCGAAGTATCTCAAAAATTATATATAAAATACTGAAATTAATTCAAAAATTGTATATAAAATTATAAACTATCCGTATTACTTTTAAAAATTTTAGGCCCTCAATTATTGGCGACCCTAGGCGGTTGCCTTAACCGAATAAAGATTGAGACGACCCTACCTTCGTGGTTTCAACTTTCAACCAAGAGAGAAATAAGAGATGAAGTTCCTAAGAAAGGAATGTCTTTTCAACTACGAAATAGAAAATTGAAGTTATACAAAAAGAAAATTTCAAAATGTTTAGGTCTAAACAAAATTTCCAAATAGTTGAGGTGTACCGAGATTAGGAATATAAATAGGTTGAGGTATATCCATAATTAGAAAATTGTAAAATAGAATATAAGTGTCATAACTACAAACAAGCAAAAACGGATGGATGGATGGATGAATTGACTATATAACCGAAAAGTGTAGTACGAAATACCTCCCACTACAACAAAAAGTACGAGTGATTTCGGTGTCGAGGAATTATTCGTCGACTCGAATTCCTGCCGCAACGGAAGAAAAACAATGCCACGTGATCACACACTCAACACACACCATATAGTACATGAAAAACGACAACACAAGAATTTAACATGGTTCGGCAAAACCGCCTACATCCACGTGAGGAGGAGAATTTCACTATATCAATGAGGGAATACATCATAGGGGAGAGACAACACAATCCGTGGACCACATCGACGCGGTACTCTCATCCTCATAGACTAACTCTATGAAACCCTAGCCTCACACATCTGCTCAAAGATATCTCTCACCAATTCTCTACTAAACTCGACTCTCTTGCTCAATTAGAAACAATAGCTAGAACCTATATTTATAGTAATATAGAGGAGGTGGAAAAGTTCACTAAGCCCAAGCTATCACCTCCTCAGAGTACAAATCAGACGCATCAGGTACACCGGTTCGTCTTGCGGAATTCGAGACAAACTCAACAAACTCCACATTGGCTTGAATTCTGCAAGCGATAGAAAATTTCTCAGCGAACTTCGTTGTTGATTTCAACTCCGCCTCATTCGCCATGATCCACCTGCACGAACCGCCATCGCTTCTCTTTAGAGATGCTCTGCACCCCCTCGTAGGGCACCTCCTTGCACCCTCACACGGGCGCGTCCCAAAGTCTGCTACTTCGGGGAGTAGTATGGCTCCATCTCTCCACCAGCTAGCTCATCAGTGGAGAGATCACCACCAACCATGTCAAGTGCAAACGAGACTCATTTCCTCCACTACTGTAGTAGTTTTCTCATCACCGTTCTCGTCACTTGAACTTCTTCTTGAACAACCTGCAATTGCTGAACAACCCGCATTATTTCCAAGCTTTAGCATCCTTACACGTCAACCACATTTTTCTCCATGCCAGCCTTGAGTGCTTCTCCTTGCACTGTTGCTTCTCCTGTTCGATCATACGCCTTAACCAAGATGTCTTGCAAAACCATCACTTTGCAACCCGTCGCAACTTACCTCTCTTCTTTGCTCGAGTTTCTCAAGATTTATCGTCACGAACCACACACAGAGATACCAAGACGCTTCCTCGTGCCATGGCCTCATCCACTGTGTCCACCACCTCGATCTCTGCCTGGAGCTTCTTGAAAATTTCCTTGTAATAGTTGTTGGTATTTAACACGTGTCAACACAGGCTCTGATACCACTTGTTGGGATTTAACACGTCTCCAAACAAACTCATCCGCAACTGTGGCATCTCGTGATCACAAACACACACTACAATTTGCAGAATGTGACCCAGCCATCGAATCCGGAGCGTCCGAAAACCTAGGGTTCACCTCCTGTTCGAGTCCAATCGGACTTACAGGTAGCTCAGATCACCCAAAAAAATTTAGACCATCGGATCACCATTGGAATACTTGGAGCACCGCGGACCAGATGCATGAGATAATTCCCTCTACTATGTTCCCACTACAGCAAAAATACTTCATGTGCACCCCATAATCTCATCATATTGTCCACGCCAACTCCCATCAGCTCCACCCATGAAAAACCAATTTTTTTCCTTTGTTTCTTTTGAGTTCTCGTAAAACAATTCAAAGCTCAAAAGAAAAAAACTCTCTGCTGCCTTCCTCCGCCAACACACCATAATTAGTCACCACCTGCGGCCGCAAACAAGAAAGAAAATAAATTGCGTCTTTTTTCCTTCTACGTTTGATTTGATTTTTTCCCATTCCCTCCATGTTTTTCTTCTTCGAACTTTCACGTGCGTGCTCCACCCTCTTCGTGAACAAGGCTGTGATACCACTTGTTGGGGAATTATTCGTTGACTCGAATTCACGCCGCAATGGAAGCAAAAACAAGGCCACATGATCACACACTCAACACACGCCATATAGGAGAAGAAAAATGGGGTTCTGCAAGAATTTAACGGGGTTCTGCAAGACCGCCTACATCCACGGGAGGAGGAGAATTTCACTATATCAATGAGGGAATAAATCGTAGAGGAGAGAAAGCACAATCCGTGGACCACGTTGACGCGGTACTCATCCTCATAGACTACATCTATGAAACCCTAACCTCACACATCCGCTCAAAGATATATCTCATCAATTCTGTACTCAACACGACTCGCTCGCTCAATTAGAAACAATAGCTAGCACTTCTATTTTACACATATGGAGGAGGTGGAAAAGTCCACCAAGACCAATCTATCACCTCCTCAGAGATCACCTTCTCATAGTACAAATCAAACGCATCGGGTACACGGATTCGTCTTGCAGAATTTGAGACAAACCCAACATTTGGCCATTAGAACTTATCTAAACTTTTTTAACATATGTTCCATGGAAAATTTTTGATACACGAATGTATCGGGTTGTTAGGGTTTACCTAACGTGATAGAAATTCTAGACGCCATCAAGTCTCCACACACACGAACACGTTGAACACAATTAACTTTTACTTTTCTGATTGATAATGGAATTTTTAAATTACAGGACTTAAATAGAGAAAGACTAACATAACGTAAGACGGTTCTACTGAGCGTGCCGGGGAAAGAACCATTAAAGAAAATCGGTCAATGACTCGACAACTAAATAAATAAATAAATATAAAAAATACTAACTAAATAAAATAATTAACAAATAGTACCAAAGAATTAATAGTCATAGCGATAATAATACTGGTAACCCGTATCAGCTCCCCCGCAGTTGAAAATCGCCTTGTCCTCAAGGCGGTTCGCGGCAATTGACCGACGACGGTAAGTGTCGCGCGTCCAGGAAATTGGCGGGTCAGGAGGCCGAAAGCGAGCTTTTTCGTACAAAAAAGGGTCGTCGTAGCAGCTTTTGTAGCGTGTCTTAGGAACTGGTGGCCCAAAATAATCTGCATTGCGGTGACATTTGGACTTGGACTCAAAATTGTAATTGTAATTGGGCTCACTTTATAAATAAGGGTACTCACTTTTTGAATAATTGGGTTGATTTGCTGAATGATAGGGCTGACCCTTAATTGTAAGTCCCACATGATGTTGGCAGCCCAATTGAGAGTGTGGGCTGTAATAGTGAGTGTTATCCTCATAATGGCCCAAATTGTGAACCACACCGACACCCACACCCACGGAATGGTGGGACTCGGGTGTGTGGCCTCTGCTCTTCGGGTTGAGAATGACGGATCTGGGCCTTTTTTTTAATCTCCACGGAAATATCACCGTCCTCAGAGGCAGTCAGTAGTTCAGAGGGTCCATGACGAGAAGCGACGGAAGCACTGGGCCGGGGCCGTGGAAGGAGGTATTCGCCAGTCGTCGTAGTGAGATTGCCGGAGCTCGACGCCGGACCAACGGAGTCGAGCAGTTTAGGGTTGATAAACCCAGATCGTGGGGAAGGTGGGGGCTCCTCGTCAAATTGTGCTGCACAAGACCCACTTTTGGGTTTGTCCGCACGAGAGGCGGTAATCGCCAGAACGGATACCCCTGAATCGTGGTAATCGCCGGAGAAAGCTTCTCCCTGTCGCCAGAGGTGAGCTGGGCCGCGGTCAATGATCTCCTTCTCAGCGTCCCTCCCATCTCGTGATCGGAATCGTGGGATGTAACAGGCAGCTCCAAATCGAACCCGGTCTGTTCGTGATTAACGGTGTAGGGAAGTCAGCAACCACGGAATTGTTTCTTTAATTCTCATATGAGGCGGTGGTAAGTAAGAGGGGTTTTGCTTGGCTTGATGGCAAAGTTTGTTTCCTAAATTGGATTGGTGGGTACCTCATTACATGTTTATTTAAGGGGCATGGTTCTTTGGTACTACACAGTAACACACATGGGTCAGCTTGAGAGGAATTATTTAAGTGTGTGTCGGGTGGGTGTTTATCGGGTGGCCGCCGTGGCTATTTTAGCCACGACGTGCATTGTACTCGGGTTCTCTTCTCAATAAAATATATGGTTCTGGTCATGGATTAGCTAGCGGGTTCGTAACGAATTCGTTAGTGAACCAGGTTAAATATCTGTCTCGTTCTTGTTTTGCTTTCGTTGTTCTTGCTCGAATACCCCCAGGTTATAACAAACTGGAAACAGAGCTTTGAAACAAGAGTTCTGTTACAACAAACTGGTATCAGAGACGGGGTTCCAAGATCAGGGTGGAGCCAAGAGCTAGGGTTTCACGTTTTGGTGGAACTCAAAGCTAGAGTTTCGCGATTCAAGTGGAGCGGGCTATCGGAAATTGGGTTTCGAGATTCCACCGAGAACGATGTTTGGTTTGACGATCAAGATCGATCTGTTCGTGAGAGAGAAGTAGGTACACCCACAATCTGAAGCCCCGTGGAGGGGGCTATCTGTTGGAGCAATCTGGCGCACATCTGATAAGGCGTGCAAGGGATCTGGCTAATCCAGCACGCATTCGGTACTGGTGTGAATCTAGCGGTTCACACGCATTTGACATTCTGGCGACTGACGTTCAGACACAATCAGGCTTTCGGCGTGGAGCATCTGGCATGTGAATTGAATCTGGTTTTGGCTCATGCGTTGCAGGAACTCGTTGGACATGGAGCAACGGCATGGAGCATCTGGCGCTCATTATGCACGAGTTTGTTCTGGCGTGCATCTGTTCTAGTTAGTTTTGGAGCGTGTACCATGACACGCAATTGAGCTCGCATCTGGCGCGATCTATTTCTGGCGAGCATCTGGCGCATCTGAGGCATACGGGGCGCATCGGGCATGATAACTGTTGGGGAACTCATCGCTAAGTGCGTCGGGTCTGGTAGCGATATCTGAGCATTCTGTCATGGTGCATCTGTCTGGCGCAATTGGGTGCATCTGGAATACATTTGTCCTGCTTTCTTTGTGAATGTATTCGAGTCCGGTTCTAGGTGGAGCACTTGTTTCTGTTTCTGGAAGTGTATCCGCATCAGGCGCATTCTTTGCAGGAATGCATGGTAGTTGAAGCAACAATTTAGCAATTCGGGTTTCCCATACAGCTGCGAAACATCTGTTTGAGGAGGCGTGCTCGTTTCAGATTCTGGGAGACGCATCCGGTCCAGGTTTGAGGAGGGAAGCATCATGTTCTAGTTTCGATTTGCTGAGATGATTCAAGTCAAGGTGGAGATTTGTTGGGTTGTGACTTGAAGTCAAAGTCAGCAACCATGTAATTGTTTCCTTAATTCTCATGTGAGGCGGTGGTAAGTCAGAGGGTTTTTTGCTTGGCTTGATGGCTAAGTTTTTTTCCTAAACTGGATTGGTGGGCACCTCATTACATGTGTATTTAAGGGGCATGGTTCTTTGGTACTACACAGTAACACACACGGGTCAGCTTGAGAGGAATTATTAGAGTGTGTGTCGGGTGGGTGTTTATCAGGTGGCCGACGTGGCCGTTTTGGCCACAGCGTGCATTGTAATCGGGTTCTCTTCTCAATAAATACCTGATTCTGGTCGTGGATTAGCTAGCGGGTTCGTTACGAATTCGTTAGTGAACCACGTTAAATATCTGTCTCGTTCTTGTTTTGCTTTCGTCGTTCTTGCTCGAATACCCCCAGGTTATAACAAACTGGTAACAGAGCTCTGAAACAGGAGTTCTGTTACAACAAACGGCGTCGAGGATGTTCAGCGAGGTCCGATTCCGGGATTGGTTGTCCGACGCGACGAGTACCAGTTTGTGGGGCGTCGCCGGTCGCGCCTCAAAGGCCATCCCCATGGTCTGTGAGTTCGTCGTTGGGCGGCGCGATTCTGGGCGATTGTGGCAGTGGCTGTTCCAGCGACGGCGGTGGGGACGCTGTCTTGTCGGGCTGCTTGGCCAGCCGCGTCGGTACAGGATGCAGTGGAGGGAATTGCGCCTTGATTGCTCTAAAGCGGGGTTCAAGTTTGGCTTCGAGACGTGTTTCAAAAGCAGTTAACTGCTTCTTCAGTTCCGCGGTCAATTTTTTCACAACTTGATCCATGAGTTGCTAAATCAAATAGCTAGGTAATTCGACGATGTTCGTCATCGATTTCACCAGATGATTGGTGAAAAACATTGAAAGCACCAATTGTTACACGAATGTATCGGATTGTTAGGGTTTACCTAACGTGATAGCAATTTTAGACGCTATCAGGTCACCACACACGAACACGTTGAACACGATTAACTTTTACTTTTCTGATTGATAATAAAATTGTGAAATTACAAGACTTAAATAGAAAAAGACTTACCTAAAGTAAGATGGTTCTACTGAGCGGGCCCGGGGAAAGAACTGTTAAAGAAAACCGGTCCATGACTCAACAACTAAATAAATACATATAAAAAACTACTAACTAAATAAAATAATTAACAACTAATACTAAATATTAATAGTCATAGCGATAATAATACGGGTCACCCGTATCAAAATTCTTTAACAAAAGATTACCAAATATTCAACGAAAAACTCATCAGATAAATAATATTACTCCGACATGCATCACCTAACATTCATGTGATTCGTTTTCGTCCAATATTTATCTGATTCAACAAACATTTGTTGAATATTTATCTTTATATTCAATGAAAAACGAGTAAATAAACTCTCTCAATCAGATGAATAAATATTCAACAAACATTTGATCAGATTTAACATCCTTGTTCTTGGACTATTTCATACACAACGCTTATCTGGTTCTCTTTTTCATGTCTCATTCTATCTAAAATTTTGTCCGTTTAGATTATCCCATTACAAAAGTAATATAGGTAAACTAAAAAGTATACGTACAGTCGATCAAACGAAATTACGAACAATAGAATTGAGTAATGTAGATAAACTTAAAATAAATATTTTGGCTAGCCTTTGACAACTAGAGAGATCAAAGTTCACAATTGGTCCGCACTACAACAAATCTTTACTTTAGGGACAAATATTTTGGAACAAAAATGCATTTTTTGGCAAAAGTATGTTTTAGGGAGGAAAAGGAGAGCTTATCCCAACAGAGTTCAGTCAAGGTTAAAATGAAATTAGTTGAGGGCTCCAAAATTTAACTCTTATTGAAATACGATTTTTTATTTAAAATATATGCAAAACTTGATTTTTCCAACATTTTTTTAGAAGATTTTTCCAACGTTGAAGACCCAATAAAATATACTATACATATGATTTATCCCACAAAAATGGAAAAGGAAATTGAATCTCTGCGGAGAAAGAACAAAGTTTTTGCGAAATGGACATCATGTCCATTAGTAACAGATAAACTGAATGGAATTGGTAGGTCTGGACAAATAGACAATAAATGGTAATCTAAGTATTTTGTTTGCATCTTGTTCTTATGTAATTTCCTCATGTGTTCATACTCTTATTTTTCACCATTTATTATCGTTGAAAATATAGGAATAGCGAAAAACAAAGTGAAATCCAAGCTGAAATAGAAACTGTGTTTTGGAACAGGTCCATCAAACTCCATCGAAGGCCTATTGCAAAGACTTAGTTACAGTCTATCGAACTCACAGTTGTTACGTTGAAATCATACCTCGATAGTGACGTTCCTTCAAAACTCGCAACAACACCATCAAACTCAGAGTTCTTAGTTGCAGGCCATCCAACTCAGAGTTCGATTTGTGGAACTCATAGTTCAATAGGATGTTCCTTCAAATTTTGCAAAAACACCATCGAACATAGAGTCCCCACATCAAGCTCATTGTTCGATAGAGTTGTTTCAGAATATGAATGAATATACCTACTGAAGAACTATGTTCGATTGGGGCACTATTCCAAAAGAGGCCATGGAACAAAGGCTTTGATTATTTTAGAAAGGAGTTTGATGGATTCAAGGTTCTAAAGTTTAGGTTTTTGAAATAAGCAGGTCGACCATCGTACAACTAGTTCGACAAGTTTACACCCATCTAACTGATAGTTTGATGGTAGAACTAACAAATCCATACCCAAGCATACTTGTTTCTCGAGTTATTTATAACCATTTTTCTAATCCACTTAGCTTTGATTTCTCTTTTTCAGCATGGTAAACCAAGTAGCGAGTGTTTCTTGCAAAGAGGAGTGGAAGTTTGATAGAAAACATCGCGCGAACCACAGGACTAGGTAGACTAAGTGTTGGATGTTGTGTCCATCCCTCGATAAACTTTTTGGATAAGATCAAAGACCTCTAGTTAGTTCATTATACGAGCGAGCTGACCACCGCTTACCCCCACCTAACATTGATGATGATAGTGATCTCGATGAATGTTACTGTATGTACAAGGACAATGACAATTTTCTTTTATATGTCACCTTGTCCGTTCTGTCATGAAATCTCGTGGATTATCCTCGAGTAGATTTCGGTGAAGGGAGTTCACAATCGAGCATGAGGGCCTCGAAAAGACAAATAACACGTGGAGTCATCCATCGGTATTGTTTCACTGGCTAGGGATGATGACACGGCACCCTACCAAGAGAGCTCTTATGTTTTCAGCAGTTTCCCAACCAAATATTATCCCGAGGACACTGTTATGGAGTTGGGTGACTCGGTTGAAGTTCCCGACTATAACTGGGAAGTACGTGTGCCTGAGAACGATCATGAACCTGACAAGAGCTACCTTCGTGCGTACAATGGTCAGTGTTTTATTTATTTAAAGCTTGTCTGTATTCGATTTATGAATTGGAAGGTTGACTTATGTATAAATTCCATGTCTTCAAATTTTGTTTCATTTATTATGTAGTAAATCCAACGTTCGAAGTAGTAAAAACAACAAAAGTAGTTTTCATTACATGAAGAAGAGACACGTTTGTCATTGGTCCCAACGTGTTCTTTTGTGGTGTGCCTCAATGACGGATTCAATTTCCTCCCACTTAATATTTGCAGTGTGATTCTTGTTGGTGAAAAAATATTTAACAAACATCCGGTCATTTGCGCTTTTATATAGTATATTCTTATATCATTCTTTATATTCAGTCCGATGACAAGGACACACTCCTTCATTGAGCAGCAAGCGACAATGTCCTCAACGTAATATTGTACCACATCTTGTTATCCTTATTAATCGAGATTCAACCGTGCATCATCATGTTAAATAATTATTCTCGGGTACTCGATTGTGTCGTTCCAATCCAGTAAGAGCAAAATCTACTTTAGGTTTGCTTATTTTTACAATTTTTTTCTAACAACGGGTCAAGCATAATCCTTTCATGGGAATCGATTTCACTCCACATCAAGCTCGCGTTTATGATTTCTAATAATAAATATAAATTAATTATGTTTGATTGAATTGCAATTCTTTTATTTTGCGACTCGGCGTAGTTTTGTAGGACCACACGACGTTATTGATTTAGACTCCCGGATTATTGGCTCAGAAGGTGTACTATGGCCCATTCACATTCACAGCCTTGGCAGGTAGGCATTTGTCTTCAATCCCAATGTATTTTTCGTGGTGTGCGTTAAGGACAGCTCCAATGTCCACAAACTTAATATTTGTTGTGGGCTTCTTATTGTGGCAAAATGACTTAACAAAACTCGTGTCATTTGCGCTTTCACGTAGTATATCATTGCTAAATTCCTTATTCATACTTTCTTCAAGAAATGAGCAAGAAAGTCCCCGACATTCTACCATAGCTCGTTTCCTTATTAACTGAGAGCCTACAGTGCCTCACCACGTTAATAATTTTCCCTGACCACTCAATTTCTTCGTTCCAAACCAACAAGCACAAAATCCTCTTTAAGTTCGTCAATTTTCGCTGAATAAATCTTCTAAAAACGGGTCGAGCATAATCTTTCAACTTGGGGATAAATTGCACTTTCAACTTGGAAAAACGACATCCGGTTTGTAAGGGCCATCGTAAACCTTCCAAGGCCATTGTCTGAGAGCCAAATCAATGTCTCGTGATCCTACAGAACAGAGAAACAATTTCATCGAGTGTCAAAACAAGAAAAAATACAATCAAAATTAATTAGTTTATATTGGTAAATATAACGCATGTGTTAAACATAAATAACATCACTTAAATGAATTAGCGACTAAAAGGCAAATTTGTTTAGCTCTATGACCTAGTTGAACTGTTAGTCTAATGTATCGCATTATCAGTTCGACAAGTATGGAACAACAGGTTTCAAACACCAATTATCATTTCAATTCTGCTTGATAGGTTCGACACACTGAGTTCAAAAATCCAAGTACGAGACACATCAAACAGAGAGCTCGACACATTGAAAGCTTATTTGGAAAGGTCGAAATGGTACTTCTAAGGTCCTTTTCCTTGTTGCTTGAACAACCAGTTGTCAGTCCAATAAAACAAAGAGTGACAAATCAAATTCTCAGTTCAATATGTCTGAAACTTCATTTTTCAAGCATCAAGCTCCATGCCCATCGAATTCGGTGTTCAAAGTATTGAACTCTATATTCTATTAGCGAACTCCCTGTTGTATACATCGAACTACTTGTTCGATGGACCTGTAATCCTTGACTTCTCATAAAATCAATAATAAGTTCATGTTTATATAAATAATTCATAGTTCCTGTTGGATTTCATCAATCGGTTCATGTTCATGTGGTTCTTGCTGTTATTGCTATTCTGGTTGTTGTTGTTGCTCATCGAACAATTCTCGAACTTGATGGATCCGAATAGAATCTACGATCTCAAGGTCTAAACCTTCTCATTCCGGGTCCAATTCAACTTCTTGTGCTTCACCTTCTTGTCCTTCGTATTCTTCCCCTTCATGTTCATTAACTTCTTGTTCTTCAAAATTGACTGAAGTTGTAGGAGTAGCTTCAGAGTCGGCGGTAGTGTGCAGAAAATTTTTGGGGGCTGCTCTATGTTTTGTTCTTCTTGCGAACGAAGAGGGAGAGAGAGATGGTGACAGAAGGGTGATGATGATGGTTGAATTAATATGTTCATGGTGATCGGAGATAGACCGACGGGAGTTTTACTAATATATTGAAGTGAGATATCAAGTTATCAACCATGGTTTTGCTGATATATCGTAAGAGAGAGGGGATAGAAGAAGGTAATATTTTTTTACCTTTGAAAAATGTGATTTAACACTTAAATTTGAATCAGTATCATTAATGAGATAGATTAAGTTAATTATTAAGAATAAAAAATTAGACTTTAACATTGTTGTATACTCCCTCCGTTCCTCCAGGTTCTTCAAAAAAATATTTGGGTATTATTTGGGTATAGCAATTTGATTAGCGAATCGATGCAAGAATTTAGTATTTTTTTCATGGTATCGTAGAACAAACTTTGCTCTACAATACCACAAAAAATTACCAGATTCTTGATTTGTTTTTCTAATCAAATCTCTAAGCCCAAATAATACCCACATAAATTTTTGAAGAACCTGGAGGAACGGAGGGAGTATTTGTCAAACATTTTCTGAAACCATACCTATTCAGCAAATTTTTTAACCTTCTGAAGATTTGATCTCTTAGAAACCCTGCCAAAAAAATCTCCCTTGCAAGACAGTAATTTCATTCTAAGACTTCAATTTCATCTCAAAAAAATCCTATTCGGAGTTGGTCTCTGATTCGAACCTCTAATCGGAGATTCGAAAACTTCAATCTCAGGAAAGACTCAACCATGGATCTCAAGTACCTCAGCCATGGATCTCCAGCATCATCATATGTTAGGATCTGACAAATTAGGGTGTTGCGATCTCTCTCTCTCTATCTCTCTCCTGATTCAAGTTAATTTTGAAGCTTTCAACAATTAGTGGAGCTCACTTGCAAACCCACTTGGTACTTGAACCCAAATTTCATTGTGAGCTTTGACGCAGATTAATTTGCTATGTTGTTTCATTTTCATCATCATTGTTTTAGAATCTATACACGCTGGATAATAATATGAAAAGGAAAAGAAGAAACATAAAGTCAAGCAATAGTAAAACAAGTAAAGCAGTACTTATAAAGTCTCGAAAATCGCGGCAAAGAGTCAAAAAAATCAGAGACAATCTCGTAGGCACTGGCGGACCGAAGGGGGGGCGAGGGGGGGCTGTGGCCCCTGCAACCAGCTTTGTTTTGACTACTGCTGTATGCAACTTCAGGTGAAATAGTGAATTAACGTGGCTAATGGCCCCCACAAGATTTTGTTAAAGATAGTATATTATTTAAATAGATAAATACCAACCATTTTGAGAGTAAATCAAGTTATTCCTAAAAAATCCAACAGGTATACCACTGTGAGTAAATCAACAAGTAGTTATTCCTTAGATAAAATCAACAAGTAATTATCACTATCAGATCCTATATTTTAGGAAATTCTTAGACACGATCGAAGAATTTTTTTTCTTCTGTTTTTCTCTTCTGATTCTTCTCCTCGGAACCACACTGACTTGTGTAAATTCGACGCAAGAGTGGGCAATAGATATTACGCCTCTGCGTGGATCATTGGTAAGCTTTTAAGCTATTGTTATTCATCAAAGTTCTATATTATCAGGGGCATAGTTTAATCGATTGAGTTAATTGTAGATTGTATTTTGCAATTTTCAATTAATTGGGTTTTAATACTCGTATATGTTTAAAGTTCTTGTTTATTCTCAGAAATTTCGTGTTTGTCATTGTAATCTGATATTTTTCGTATTTGCTGATTTGATTTCGTTGAGTTGAAATAATTTTCAGTTGTCTCAGCAGATTGTACATATAGAGATTGGGGAGCGATCTTGGGATTTCAGTCCAATAAAAGGTACGCTTTAGTATTATAATTTTTTCTCAATCTGAAATTTTTGCACTATGAAGTTTTTGTGAGATATTTTCATGTTTAGTTTTTAATTTTAGCTACAATATGATGAATACAGTTTTTTGAACAAGATTATTAAATAATCATTATAGATTTTTGAATCGGTTACGAACTTGACTTGATGTATTTTTATAACTCTATATACTAATACGATGTGCCCCCCCCCCCCCATTAAACAAATCCTGCGTCCGCCACTGAACGTAGGATCGATTTCCTTAAGGCAAAATTCTTCGTTTAAGTGTCGTCTGATCCCGAGTGAAAGCCTCCCAACATAGTTGTCTTTCACTCTGTAATCGGGTCGCACCGTCGAATAACACCCTACGAACCCTTAAATGGAACGATAGCTCAAATAAGGATACTAAGATGGGTGATATGCTTTTTTAGAAGCAAAGGCCCATATTTGAGGTAGTTGGGGCGGTTCGCGAAAGGTGACAAACCATTCCAGATTAGTTGAAACAGAAATTCAAAATTTTGGGAGAAATTTCGGCGGTAAATTATTCTTTTTGGGCCCAACAATTAAATGGACAAGAGCCTATTAAGCAGCGCAACTCTGCCCACGCCGTACCTCGCCCCACCTCACCTTGCCTCACCATATCACGACTTGGTCTGATCCGAGCAGAGTCAGGCGACCGGCAAGACAAGGGCGGCGCGCGCGTGTGTGGTGGTTCGGACCGTAGCTAGGTCCTCCCTTCCTAAAAAAATTGATTCGCCCAAAGGGTGTGCCCTATTTAGTGAAACTGTAAATAGATTAGGTGGCCAACTCTACTCCAACAGATGTGGGACAACTAATATCTTCCCATTTGAAACACTCACTTTCAGCGTCGATATTTTCTTTCAACTGATGAATTAATCTGGATGAAGTAATGTTGTAGATTGTTCACCTAGCTCTAAGGAATCAACAACAACTTTCAGTTTTGCGAATATTTAAGTTGATTCATTAAAATTCACCTCCAAATTGGTGTTGAAGAATCGAGTTTTCCAACAATCCCCCCACATAAATGATAAAGTTGGCATAAGAGCCAGAACATCAAAAAGGAAGAAAGATAGCTAGCTAGTGAACATTAATTGCATTGAGAAGTTGGTCTGAGACCTTGAAGGTTTCATAATGGAATGGAATACTGGAGGGTATACAGGCTTGTTAGTGGGGAAGCGCCTTGAACTGCTCGACATGATCTATACCTAGTTAATAGTACCCACACGGTTATTATTCTTTCAATATCCGGCTCTCATGATCGTGTCTCTTTTGTCCATGGAATACTTAATCCTTGTTTTGTTATTTCTCTTAGAGAATTTAACCTCGTCATTTTCCTAGAACGGTCCCAGTTCCCTCTCATATAGGTGATTCTCAAAAAGAGTATCTTCCCATACCCCTAATTGGTTTTATCACCAAGATATGAGCTCATTAAAAGCCAAACACTTAACCTGGACCAATGCGATGTCGCCCTAGGAATGGGTTTGTAAATGAAAATTTCCTCACAATGACTATTTTTGCACAATAATTAGGTTGTCCATTTTGAACCATGTTCATGGGATCTACAGTCATCTAGGTTGGATATGTCGTTTTGTGAAACTCGGTGAGATAGTCTTTTATCTCAACCCCCATAACAAACTCAATACTTTCTCTCTTACTAACCCCTTGGTTAAGGTATCTGAAGGGATTTACAGTAGGTAGAAAAGCAGGATCAATACTCTAGAAGGGGGTTTGAATAGAGTATGCAGACTTTTGCTAAACTTTGCAAGAGTAGTGGTTTAAAAAGATTTGTAAAGAGATTCAAGGCCTTTAAATGAGTTTCAAGCCCTTGGAATAAAACATTTAGAATGAATGAAAGAATAAGCTTATTTCAAGGCCTTCAAATGAGTTTCGAACCCTTGAAATGAAACTTTTTTGAGTGCTGCAAAAGTTCTAAGTTTGTAAAAGAAAAGTAAATGAAAGAGACACAAGATATATAGAGTTCAGTCCACTTGGACCTACATCTCTACCTCAGGGATCTTCTCCCTGTAGGATTTTCAACACAATTCTTATTAATCAACAGCTAAGCCCTAGATCTCAAGCATAGATAGATACCTTACTCTGTTATAGCTTGTGGTTCTCACTAACCTATCTAGTACCTGCTCTAGCTATCTGATTAACTAAGAATTGTCTATTGTTCACCTTGAACAATCCTTGAGAATGTAAACAAGAGTAATATATGAAAGATATACAAATAAAGATCAGAACAGAAGAACACAATAAATGAAATTGTTGTGAGAGTGCAGTGTTCTTTTGAGAGTTGGATTGATATTTTTGATCTGCTTCTTTGTTCCTTGACAATCCTTGAATGTGTTTGAGAGTCTCTAGCATTTTGCCCGTTGAGTTGTGTATGAAATGCTTCAAACTGAGATCCTTTTATACAGCTCATTTGTTCTGCAAATCTTCAAGATTTTCAGCAACAAACTTTCCTATTTTCTAGGCAACAACTTTGATTTCTCTAACAGTCTTCTTCCAACGCATAGTTGCTTTAGTATCTTCAGGGATACTGATCTGATCTTGTCCATAAACATGTTGAGAAGCTGTTAGGATCAATAGATTTATTGCATAATCAAATCAACCCATAAATTCCTTCCCTGCAAAGCTCAGGTTAGGAAATAAATCATGCATAATAGGGAATAAACATTCCCTGCAAAACTGAATCAAACCGATAGATTAGATGGTGTTAAACATATCAAAATTCATTGTCTTTCATCATCAAGTAATAATAGATAAATCAAAGGAGTTTAGGAGTTCAAACAGAAACAAAAACTCCCCCTAAGATCATGCTTATAAGTCTCTGTCAGTTTCAAGGCTTTGAAAACTGTTTCAAGGCCTTGAAATAGACTAGCTATTTCAAGTCTTTGAAACATTGAAACTGTTTTGAGCTTACAGTATCCGCTAAGTGATACTTAAAATTCACATAATTGATCGATATAATTTCATTAGAGAGCAATTTCTTAATGGTATTATGCCTTCGAGATATGTGCATGGATTTACCAATACAAATACTACTTTGTTCCCTTCAAAATTTTGGATGGCTATCACAATGAATGCATAGCCGTCACTGGTTTGGGCTACATTGGTAGTTCTTCCATGAAGTGTCGAAAACCGTTATGCTCATCACTTATCGTATCCAACTCAATGAATGCAGATTCCATTGTGGATCTTGCAATGAAAGTATTTTTGGATGATTTTCATGACACGGCTGCACCTCTTAGGGTAAAAACATACCCACTCGTGGATTTAGAATCCATTTTATCGCATATCCAGTTGTCGTCACTATATCCTTCTAGAACGGTATTGAGGCTAGTGTAGTCAGTATGTTGAGGTGTACCTTAAATACTTTAACACTCGAGTTAAACCTTTCCAGTGATTATTACTTGGATTATTGGTTTATCGCCTTCGTTTGCCAACCGCTTGTGCCATATCTGGTCTGATGAAGTTCATGACGTACATTACACTGGCAATAACTTGAGCATACTCCACTTGTCCCATACTTGTACCGTGGAATTAGGATCAATTGAAATTCTAACTATCTTGCCGTCATTTTTGTCGAATTTCTCAATTATTTTCCGGACATAGTGAGATTGAGATAGTGAGTATCAATTAGTTGTCGTAGTGATTTTCATCCCTAATATAACGCCACTGATATCCATATCTTTCATATCAAAATTAGTTTTCAGCAATTTCTTTGTCGAGTGAATGATATTTGAATTAATTCCCATAATCAACATATCATCGGCAAACAAACATACAACGACATATCGGTCACGAGTGGTTTTGGAATAAACATACTTGTCACATTCATTAATTGTAAATCCGTCTGATATCATTGTGTTATCAAACTTAATATGCAATTGTATGGAGCCTCTTTGAATTCATAAAGAGATTTAACCAATTGGCACACATTAGTTTCTTTTCCTGAGACAAGGAAACCTTCTAGTCGTTCCATGTAAATCTTTTCATCCAATTAACCATTCAAGATGGCACTTTTTACGTCAATTTGGTGAATATCAAGATTATATATAGCTACGAGTGATATGAGCATGCGAATGGACGTAATTCTTGTCACTGGCGAATAGGTATCAAAATAGTGAATACCTTCCTTTTGTTTATACCCTTTTGGCTACAAGTATAGACTTGTATTTTTCAATTGTTCTGTTGGTTTAAGATTTGCTTAAAGATATATTTGCAGCCGCACGGCTCACAACCCTAAGGAAGATCCACCAATTCTCATGTGTAATTTTAAAGTATTGATTCAATTTCAGTATTAACTTCCTCTTTCAAATATGTTACATTTGAGCTATATATAGCCTCCTTATAGGATTGAGGTTCGTTTTTCATCATATAGGTCAGAAAATCTGCACCATATGTTGTAATGAATTTTTCCCGCTTTCTACACCTAGGTTCGAATTCTTCTTCGTACTGTTCAGGTGTAGACTCTCGAGTTATTTTGTTGGAATTTTATACACCCTTCTTCATATATGGAAATATGTATTCAAATAATGACGCATTACATGACTAAAAAATAGTATTACGTGTATGTACTCAATTTATGATTAGTAACCAAAAATCGGTATAAATTACCATTTTAGCATAACCTATGAGAAAGCAATCCACCGTTTTCAGTCCAATTTTCACCTAATCGTGCGCCCTACTGAAGGAAGATGCACATATTTGTTATTTGAAATGGCGTAGTTTTGATTAGTTATTTCCTAATCCTAGTTGGAATAACTAGTACACTACAACATCAATTAAGGAGGCATCTCGAATTAATTATCATTCATTCAAGTTGGAAGAGAGAAGAAAGCAAGGAGAAGAAGAAAAACACGAAGAAGACTATGGATAAGAACCAAAACTCAATATTCTTCGTATGATTTCTTTTTCTTCTACTCTCTTAATTTTTATAGAGAAACTCTTGTGTATTGCGTATTTCATTAGGAGTAGCTAAACACCATTACTTGGCATCTCTATGAGATCCTAGGGTTTTATTAGACGATTAATTTCCCGAATTCAAGTTTTTTTTCATGCTTTATGAATGTGATCTATTGAATGAGTTTAGTTTCTTGAACTAGTAAAAGACTCTATCATATTGACACAGTTCAGATATGAATTAATAATCAATGAAGCTAGGGTTTGTTCTTAATGTGTGATCATGCTTAAAGTTAATCATCATTCTATTTTAATTGTTCATATTCTATTCTTAAGACTTAGTGCGGATGGAGTCATGCCATGGAAAGATTATTTAGCTAGCAACTGCGTCAAAGCGGCTCTAACTAGTTGTGATCAAATGTTAACAACAACCATGAATCACCGAGATCGAAAGGATATGTGAGTAGGATTGACCTTAGCGGGTGGATTCGGTAGGATTATTCTAGTGTTTCGTGCAACGGTTGTCCGACAGGACCCGTTGTCGTACACATATAGTGGCCTACTAGAACGGACCGGGTAGACCTAGGTGGACTGACCGGACCCTAGGTAAACTGACGTAGAACGACATGAGACCTACAGGAGATTGTCAACGTTATTACCCGAATTAATTATAATAGAATTAATGTGTTACATAGCTAATCCGGATATCGCCTACAACCCTAGGTGATCTAAGATATTGCCTAATTTCTCCATATTTAATTAAGACTCTTCAAAGTTCAATTTAATTTTATTTCTTCCATTACTACACTCACTTGATCGAGGGTGACAACCTCATTATTGTAACTATTGTTTTTTTCCGGTTACTCATTAAATTAGAATAATTTGGTAATTAGAACTTGTTACAAGCTTTTCCACGTGGGCTTGGACAACCCAGGTATTAAAAATACTCACTATGTATTACCTGATTGTGCGCTTGTGTAGCGTCAAGTTTTTAGCGCTGTTGCCGGGAAAAACGGTTAACAAGTTTTTAGTTAGCAATTAGTTTAGTTTAATTTTTATTTTTCTGTTTATTTGCAACTTTGGTTCTAATCGAGTTTTGATCTTATTTAATGTTTTTCAGTGTATTCATATGAATTCTAATGAACTTGTGCCCCACTTGAAGACTTGGAAATTATGTTTAAGATTCAGATGACGAGACAAATAGAGAGCCCCATGGGAAAGCAGTTGACCAACGCGCAACTCCAAGAGAGCTTGCCCGAACTATCCGCACGCGTGAATGAGCGCGATAACCAGATGTCGTACAAAAAGTCAGGCTAGCCATTTTTTCAGAATTTTCAGTCATCCATGAGTGAACACAACCCAGCAATTTGTCGTGCCAGAGATTCAGGTCGAGCACTTCGACCTCAAGCATGCTACCATTCAAATCGTGCACAATCATTTCTAGTTTTATGGGAACACGGATGAAGACCCACTGACTTTATTAGGAAGTTAAATGCCTAAATTAAAATGTGAAGTACAAGAATGTGACGCCTGAAGCATTGAAGCTAATATTATTTCCATACAGTTTGAAAGATGAAGTAGAAAAGTGGCTGGAATCTAAAGAATCGGAGTCGATCACTTCTTGGGTTCAGTGCATCGATGAGTTTATGAGAAAGTTTTACCCTGCTCAACGTGTGATCACTCTACAGGTCGAGAACCTAAGATTTCGGAAACATGCCGATGAAACAATGGTGGATGCATGGGATCGTTTTATGAGAAAGATCAGGAGGTTCCCCTACCACAATTTTGGAGACTAAAAGATATTGCAGGTCTTCTACCACGGTTTAAAGTGTCACAATCTCCTCAATAGAGAAGCTGGTGGAATTCTACGATTCTAGAAGATTATAGAAATTTCAAGATCCCTAATGATGATTGGAAAAATGGAATCACAAAGGTTGTATCTGATTTAGGAAAGCACATGTATTAGGATAAGAAGACAGTTGCAGGGGTCGAAGAGCAGGATTCTGATGCAACCTTAACCCATATTCAGAATGAAGACATTATTTTTGTGGGGGTGGGGGGGTCACAAGGGTAGCGTAAGAGCTTGAACCAAGGAAATAGAGGCCATGTACCAGAGATCATCGAGGCTTATAGTACGCGGATTAGTTATGTGCTACTTATACGCCTGGATTTTAGCATAGGCCACCTGTGCCACTCCCTCATGCTCCATCAACAGTCTTTGCGCCAAATGCAGAGATGTCCGATCTCATAAAGATGATGATGCAGATGGGCCAAAATGTGAATATATTCACTAGGCATGTGAAGACATTGGCTGGTGACCTGCATATAACGCATACCTCACTTTGAAACTTGGAAGTGCAGGTTGGTGATCAGCATATTCCAAGGCATTCATTCCTAAACTAATGTTCATGTGTTCTATAAGTACGCCTATCTATGGGCCAAATTGAGAAGTGTTGTGGGATGGCAGACTAGAAATGTTGTCATTCGTGAAAGAAAGTACAGCTTAAAAGGGTAAGTGTTTAAAGACCTAGGGTTACACAAGAGCTGAAGCCAATACCATCAGTGAATAAGGAATGCATAAGAGACATGATCATCAACCATATAATACACGCAATTAAAACATATTGGCCTTAAGGTCTCTCTAAAGACATCATGATACAACAAGACAATGCACCATGTCATGTCTCAGCTGATGACCCAATATTCATAGCTGCAGCCACTAGTGATGGCTTCAACATCACTATGATTAATCAACCAGCTAGGACTCCAGACAAAAATGTCAATGACTAAGGGTTTTTCAATTCAGTTCAAAGTCTGCAATAGGAGATGCAAACAAAGAATATGGAAGAAATCATGGAGGCGGTTCATATGCATTTGAGGTATTGAAATCAGAAACATTGGATGATGTGTCTCTAAGCAGCCAACAGTTCATGGTAGAGATACGCAAAGTAAAGGGACACAACAAGTATGCAACACCACACCTGGGTAAGCAATATCTCATATCAATAGGCATATTGCCAAGAGACTTGACTATAGACATTGGAGAAGTAAGTGGGTGCATAGAATATTTGTTGGAGAAGAACAAAAAAATAGATAATGCATTCCTTTTAGATTCATTGGCGGCATTATGTTTAGAAAGAATAGACAATGCGACTTTTTGTAATTAGACAAGCATGTGATTAGGTAGACAATCATGTTTCTTGCCTATTTTTGGGGTCTGTGAGACAAACATTGTAATATGTTAATGGTGTTTTGAAAGACATGTCTCATAATATAACATCATCATTTGACATGTTGGATGTAGTACAATGCAGCGAACCTACAGATACTTGTAGTGTTGATGTAATAAACTAGAATATTGTTTATGTATTAGCCAAGTGCATGACAAAAATGTGTCACTCATCAGTTGAATACAAAAAATTAATTATAATTACTACACAACTTCACAATGTGCGCAAGGTTATGCAATACACAAAGTTCTACAACTAAGACTAGCAAGAGTATAATACGAACAAGTTTCTAAATTTCTACAAATGGCATGGCACAAGAGATTTTAAGAAAGGATGCAAAATCCATCATCATTGAATAAGTCCCACCGAATCAGTCTAAGAAACATAATATATGCATCATTTATCTCTATGAAATACAATACCATATGTCAAACACCAAGAACAGTAGCTCAACATACTATAGAAAGAGAAGATGAGTAGCATCTTCAAAATCTGTGTCATTCCAGATCACATTTCAAATTCAAAAATTAAGCATGAATTGATCATGAATCACATAGTATCGGATATCACATACCCAACCTGATCATTTACACATCAACTAGATAAGTAGATTACAGGGTTTAGTTTTAGGAAATAGGTGATCATCAATCAAACATTATCACGATTCAAAAAAAACAACCAGATTCGTTGATAAATTGATATCAACACATAAACGAAGATCATTTACACATTAACCACCAGATCATTAGATCAAAGGGTTAGGTTTTAACATGATTTCTTATGGGTATACGCGTTTGCACGATCGAAGTAATAAAATATGAGTATTAAAACACAGATAGTTGAACCCACATGAAAGGTATTGAGATTATTTAGTGACATAATTAATTTAGATATAACTACCAGAGGAAAAAATTTGGTTGATTTAAGAAGATGTCTCCCCCAAATAAACGACTAATTGAAATAACAAACTAAACTAACATTTTGTGACTTTTAGATATACGATTATGGAGAACAACTAGGCAATCTATTGATCCCCTAAGATTTTAGACAAATCCGGATGTTGTACTAAAACACACTACCATCTCATTACAATCTCATGTCGAGATCATGTAATTCTACCTATCGGTCAACTACGGGTCCTGCCGGTCCACCGAAATCTACCAATATGGTTCTAACCGCCTAACAATCCACTATTTCCCAAGCCTAACGCTACACAATCGAAACTACCCTCACACAACTAATCATATTCATCTATCATTTTAGTCTCAGTGATTTGGGACCAAGTTCCTGTTCTCATTCTATCCGGGTAGAGTCTCTGTCAAACAACAATCTAAAACACTAGCTTAACCGGTTAGCTACTCCGTTTATGATAAGTATTAAGTTCAGAACAATAAATCCAACTAATATGATGATAGTCTTTAAGCTTACAATTCTTGTAACCTATTTGGTCCTCCTCCCATAGTTTTTCTTGTAACCTAAGACTTTTCAGTAGCCCTATGTGATCCAAGATATACAATGAACGAAGAAGAATAACACAACTATGTCGAAGCATAAACCAATAACATAAATCTGGAAATTTTGTCTAGTTAGAAAACCCTAGGTTCCCCATAGAACCCTAGCAAAATTATTTAGCTACGCATAGTATAGGAAAACAACACAAGTTCGACGATAAAATAAAGAAAATGAGAGGAGAAAGAGATAAAAACATGCAATCCTAGCTCCGGCGCGAATCCAAGCTTGAGCCCCGTTCTTCGTCTCATTTGTCTTCTTCTGCGTGAATTTATGAATGAATGCCTTAAAACAGCCCCCCTAGGTCTTTTCATAGAAGAGGTTCGAATTTGCTACGGTTCCTCTATGTCCTATGGTCGTACAGCTTTGATCATGCGACTCAGAGTGAGCCAAGTATCTCAAATTAAAGAGTCAAAAAATGAGGAGATTAACCACGACGCGACTAATTACACTCTTACACTATTAACAAATCTCTCTCTCTCTCTCCTCTTCACGTCATTAATTCCGTATCATGTCTTTCAAGTTTCAAACCTGTTTCTTGTTGGGTTTGTCGCGAATTCTGTAAGACGAATCGGTGTACCCGATGCGTCAGATTTCTCTTCTGAGGAGGTGATCTCTGAGGAGGTGATAGCTTCGGCTTGGTGGGCTTTTACACCTCCTCTAGTTTAGTATATAAATAGAGGTACTAGCTATTGTCATCAGTTCAACTCATGAGTAGCACACATGTTTAGTGTGTAGGAGAGCTGAAAGGCTTGTAGAGAGAATTGTGGGTGTGCAGTTTTTCGTACTAGTGAAAATTCTTTCTTGCCCCGCGCACGTAGGAAACTTGCCGAAGCACGTTTAATCTTGTGTTCTTTATTTTTGTTGTTCTCCAAATCGCGTGTTCGTGTAGTGATCGTGTTTTATTTTACGTTGCGCGGCATTTGGACGTGATAAAACCCAACAAGTGGTATCAGAGCCAGTTTCACGATCCGGGTTATACACGCGATGAGAACGCATACAAGATTATAAAGTTTTCGGTGACGACGAAACTTTTCACGAGCGGCAGTTGGCGGTCTTGAAGAACCCACGGCGACGGGGCGTGTCGCGCTTGGGTTGAGAAGACGACAAGCTGCAGCAGCGGAAGAGAACGGAGCAGTGGGCAGCGGTGAAGCAGCTAGACAGAGGCTGTGCGTTGGCGGCCGCGAAGATTTTTTTCATTGGCAGCGGCGGCATAAAGGTCCTTGTGCAGCTAGGTAATCTCTTGAACTAATTGAGGTTGATTTTGTGTTGAATCGGGAGTTTTTGAGCTTTGTTGGTTGCCAAATTCGAAGGAAAAACCAAGCAAAATGTTGCTGGGTTTGCCTGTGGTCGTGAGGTAGGAGAAGATAGGAGAAAGTATCCGGTGCTTTGCGGGTATGGCTGGCCGCGAGTATGAAATTGCGCGACGTGTGGTCCAAATTGTTTTGGACGTATCTTGGTACCGGATGCATTTTTCCCTACTAAACCACCCAAACATAATCATGTACATCCCTACTACCATGGTCATGATCATTATTAAATGCTGACTTGAACTATGCAACCAAAGCCACTTGAGTTTTATAAATTATCCCTTTCTCAAATAAAAATTAATTAAGTTCTATAATGTTTAATTGTATAATTCGCTTCTTCTTCTTTTTCTATTTTACATGTTCCGAATGTGAGGAAGATTAATTTGGTAAAGATTGTTCAACTTTCACCTTAGTAGTCTCTTTTGTTCAAAAATTTATTAAATGCATTCTATGTTTTCCTTCAAAAATATGCATTTTACATTAAATGCAAATATTGTTTTTTGAATGATTAAATGCAAATTTATTTGCAATTTGAATAGTCTAAGTGGGTGATTATTGCTTACTTTTTTTTTAGTTATAATGCAAAATTAATTTGTATATAGTGCCACATGGCACTCTCGAAATTGAAAGATTTACAAATAGCTTCACTACATATGTCTCTCAAGGTTGCTAGGGTGTAATGACGTTGCATTGCAATACAAAAATGTTTTCAAGCTCATCTCGAAATAGGTACAATGTGTTGTTCTATTGTTTAATGTGATTCTACCTGTTTGTAGATTCAAATTGAAAAACACATCTGGTTGTTTGAAGAACATCATTGTGGTTCTCTCCATTCCCCATCGGCTTTTTTTCTTCTTTGAGGATGGGTTAATCCAAATCACTAGGCGAGTGGGTCTATGAATCAGGCCATCAACCTAGAAGGCCCATAAACAGTATGAAGTTGGATATCTTTATAACTTTTTGGTTATATGTATTCTTTTATCTCATGGTGTGAGATTATAATATTTTGCAGTCGTCCTCGACACCTTGTTACCGCTTGCTAGTCACAGTTGCATTTTCAATCACGACGTATATTGTTTAATTTCATATTGGCAAACCTTGCGGACGATAATAGTTTATTTACAAATAAGAAATGTAAAGGACACCACTCGAAAAAAGACATGTAGAGGACAAGAACTGCTATTAGTTGGAACCTCAACTAGGAGATTCAGATTATAGGAATACCAAGTTAATCCGCTACAAGCCTATTGCTGTGAGAATAATTGCACGAAATTCCAAACTTTTGCTTCTTATTTTTTTTTTTTTTATAAACCTTTTGCTTCTTATTTCATTATATGATAATTGTGGCAGAAGAAACTAATTTGCTTCTTATTCCATTATTTGCTGTTTTTATTCAGGGCTATTTTGGAGAAGTTATCGCATTTTTATTTTATTGTTTCCTAATAAATATTCAAATAATCAATAACTGTACGATCTGATTTATAAAGCAGGTTACACCTCATGCATGTACCTATTCTTCTTATTTGCTTTTTTCTTCTGACCTACAACGGGGTTGAAGGAAGAATGGAGTTATCAAAAATAGAAGAGTTGGAGATTGAGAATCAAATCAAACTTTTGAATAAACCAGCTAAAAGGAGTATCAAGGTAACAACAATCCAGAAAAATGTTATATTTGACTTTTCACATATTTAAGAATGTGACATTTAGTCTTTTCATAATGTCGGTGTGTTACCTCATTATTACAACATTATTATGAAAAGATTATCTACTTTTTTTAGTCCAATTACAATCACCCTCTTAAAATGAGTACAAAGTCAAATATGACATTTTTTCAGGAGAGTGGAAGCATGTTCTCTTTATTACAAACAACGCTATGGATAATGATTTTCTTATTGAATTTGTAGACCGAATGTGGTGATATATACGATTGCGTGGATTTCTTCAAGCAACCAACATTCGACCATCCTCTACTGAAAAACCACAACTTCCACCCTCAGGTTGATTTCTTGTGTGACACTTGTGCTTTATTGCCCATGCAAGAAGAGGATAGTTCAGAAAAAGATTTCAATTTCAATTGCAGATGAGGCCTTCTTATAATCGAAGGGGACTGAAGAAAAAACAATCTTCTAGAGTGAATCGATCCAAAAGGATGAGACTAAAAGGAGGTGGTTGCCCTGTTGGAACAGTTCCTATTAAGAGAATCACAAAAGAGGATCTTATAAGAGAACGATTTGCCTCTAGAATGCGGTCACTCGCCGTAGAGGACAACAGCCCTCGTACCCACGTATGTTTCAAAATCTAAGGAGTAGCGTTTGAGAATACTATTACTTAAGTTGCGTATTTATTTATTTATTTTGCATATGGATTTGATTAGTATGCATTAGCTCGGACAATCTACGGTACTGCTAGGTACAGTGGAGCTGGGGGGACATTAACTGTCTACAATCCAGAAGTTGATAGTAGAGCTTATAGTGCAGCCCGATTCAAGATATCAAGTTATCCCGATGCCATTCAACTAGGGTGGAGAGTAAGCTATTTGCGAGCACTCTAAACATTTTCTTTCATATGCTAACAAAATGAACAGAAAAATTCGGCTTGTAGCTAATTCTTTCTAATCTTCATATTTCCTCAGGTTGATCAGACTCTATATGGTGATAATCGTACTCGGCTTTTTATTTATACTGATGTGAGTTAACTTCTTACCTTCAAGACATCTATATATTTCACCAAAGAAAACATTACGGTTAATAATCTCTTGCTTTTTGCCCATCTATATAAACACGTAGGCTGGCCAATCACATTGCTTCAACACGAGGTGTCCGGGTTTTGTAATTGTCAACAAGGATTACCCTCTTGAGGGACCTCTTGAGCCTGTTTCGACACCAGGGAAATCACCACTTTATGAGGAGAAACTTTTTATTGTTCGGGTAAGAAATTTCTTCATATTTTTAGGTGTAGGAAATATGAAAGTATAAATTACACTTACTAACATTTTTTAATGAAACAAATTATTAGTTTTGGTTTATTAACTTAAATGAACATAAAGTATATTTCTACAAAAATTTGCATATATTATGTGAGTGTATTGGCATATATAATGATCACTAGCAAACAGTGGATTATTGTTGTTTGCTAGTAATCATTTATGTTGGTACCAACATAGTATATCTTTTCTTCTTAACTTGATTTCTGTAACAGGATTCGCTTACTGGAAATTGGTGGCTTGAATTCGGGGTGGACTCAATACAAATCGGATTTTGGCCAAAGAACATATTCACCAGCTTAGGAGATCTCGGTCTGAAAGTTGGGTGGGGAGGGGAAACTTATAGTCCCGAGGGTGTGGAAAACCCGAAAATGGGTTCCGGATATAGTTATTATACTGATTCTGATGGAGGCACTCGCTATATTGCCTACTTCAGAAAGACTTCAGTTGTAAACGAGCAATCTACGACAGTGGACGCAAATAACTTAGAAATATATGTAGATGATGACAGTTTATACACTGTCAAGGACAAGGGAAACGTGGGAGGAAATATCTCGCGTCTTATACTATATGGGGGCTCGGGTTGCATTAGAAATACGTCTCCTCCTGCTTGCATTACTTAGTATGTTTTGAACAGTTGCATCTCGAATAAACCAATTGCCCGATTTATTTTTCTTTGCGTAAGATTATTTATTTCATTAATATAATTCTGAAAATACATTTTCAGACCAAGCAATATGTGCAACTATTATGGTTATAATAATGCAATTTCATGCTAAGCAATCTCTTTAATATCCACATTAAATGGCAGCTAATTAATTATACAACTATGTTGGTTACAATTTTTCCAAATCCGAAGCTTTCATTAATAAAACAGGGCTATCACAGTCCAATATAGAGACCAAAAGGGGAATACAAAGAGATAGCTTCACCCATTCTGAGAAAAGAAGAGGCTCTCATAAAATTATAACAAAGAGCATTAAAGCCTCTAAAAAATGAAAAATGAAAAAGAAATTGGGACTCTCAATTAAAGTTGTTGGCAAGAAGAAGCATGCACACTACATCCAATGCATGACCTGCCACGTTAGCCAAATTTCAAAGCAACACATTCAATGCTAAGTTGTTCATCAGTCCATGGTGTTGGAGTTTCAACATTTCTCTAGAACTTTCATCTTCCTTGCATGGAGTCGTCGGAAAGTTCAATCCGGCAAGACACCACCCTTCCTAAACGTGTTACTTTCGATAAGTACTTCGATAAAAATAGGGGCTATGGCAGCCGCTCGAAAAGATGCCCCCAAACCCCTTAAGCCCTGACTTCACCATCACCCCATAGACACTGTCGCTGCTATCTGAGAGAGAAAAGAGACCCAACCATGACCTAGACGCAAATCTTAAAAATAAAGAGAAAGAAACCCAACTAAAACAAAGAAACAAAGGGCTCGCCGGCACAAAGAGAGGCGGCGGCGGCGAGCCCGACGAAGGCCCCTAGCTGCGACCAGGGACAGAAAAATAGAGGAGAACTGTTAAGAAGAGAAGGAGGAACTTGGGATGAAGCAAGACTAGAAAAACTTCGGTGAGGAGTACTTCTCTCTCTAGCTTTCTTTCTCTAGAGAAGGCAGAGAGAGAAAGCTAGAGAGACCCAATTTCTCGATGCATCATTGGTTACAATGATGCAATTAAATTGGTGCACTGTAGTATATAAATTCAAATTCTCGATGTAAAACTCTATGGAAGGAGGCAGACATGAAGATTGAAAATTGCGGTTGAGGCACTTTCCCAGGTTGGGATGTGAGTGGGTTGTAGATTAGAAATTGTGACTGAGAAAGTAAGAAGTTTTTTAGATTGAGAAATGCAATTATTAATTGTGAATGTCCTAGAGTCAATTTATATTGTCCTGACAGCTAATTTTTATAAATGTATTTTATTCATTATATTATATGTATGATGATATGCTGACAAAACAAAATCCTTAGAATACATGTCTTATACTTAAATATTCACGATTTCATATTATTTTTAATTATGAAGACTACAAAGCATCAAGACTAGTATGTAGGTAGATTGATATGAGATATCAAACCTAACACATGAGTATATATTATGAGTAATGGCGTACTGGATTGACCTTATAAAAGTATACTACATGGAAAAAATTTATGCTAGTGTCACAAGTGTTTTTCATAGCGATAATGGTGTTGTAGTCCTATGACTTGAAGTCACAACATTTTGAAAATGAGGAGTGACATGTTTTAACATCTTCAAATATCATGTTGTAATAAGCTGATTATAAAGTTGGTAATTGGACATTTTTAAAATCAGACTGAGGGGAGTAATAGATGTAGATAGAATTTTTCTCCACTATATAATGGGAATAAATACCCATGACCACTCGATGAGTGTGACTTAGGAAAACGCATGGGCATGCTTAAATGAATGAATATAATATATTAATGTCATTTATTAGTCCAAGTCTACACAGAGAATCGACAAACCATAGATTACATATACAAGGGTGACACTACATGTTTTATGCCTAATCTTGATATGTGGACATAAGGATTATACGACACAGTAACATTGATCATAGAGTTCAGTCAGATCACTGGAATTCATATTACTCTGGTAAAACTTATGTATTGATGGATATCCTGAGTGTTTATAGTGGTTAGATGTGATTTAGTAATTACTATCAACGTAATTAAGAATCTACATAGGCAACACAAAAATGGATCAAACTAAACTTATTGTCCATTAGTCATATTAAAGAGAAAAGTGAAATGTGGACTAAGTGTAGCATAATTCTAAATGTTACAACTGAAGGGTAAGTCACATTCTCTCGCGTTTACATAAATACTCTAGAACCCGTAGCTGGTGCTTGTGCATTTTTCACTATTGGTATACGATAGAGAATAGTTAAGGTTTTGAGAGACAGATATCCAAGCAGCCCCTTCTGTCCGGAACAAGAAGATTTTGTTAGGCAAAATCATTGACCTTCCTCCCGCACACTAGCATCTACGAAGAGGAAGTCATGTTTAGATCGTCCATGTGGATACCTTTAAAGGCGATGCAATCTTCATTGTTGTGATCATTATCAGACAATGCGACTGATGCAAACCTCTAATTATCAGATTACGCTCATTCACGTGGAATAGTTGGTCGGTGTAAGACAACAAAGTTCTTATTCTTGCAATGCGTTAGATAACCTAAAATCAAACAACTATCATGAGAGAAGATGTTCAACATACAGATTTCATAATTATGTTTTTCCTTTTTTGTGAAAAATAATTATGTCTTTCTTGAAAGTACTTGTAAATGAATATCTTTTTTTGAATAAAAATGAATATCTACTTTACTAATAAGCATAAATGATTGGATTGGATGTCATGAGAGGGAGTATAGACCTTTTTGCATGAGATAACCGGATAATAGTTGCTTCTTTAATATTTACACTATGTTCTGATTGAATAATTTGAGAGAAGAAAAGTATCGGTGGAAAATAGTTTTTTAGTCCATGTTTGGATTTGTTTGTATGTGAGGATTGCTGAGAAAGAATAACAAACATGAGAAATAAAAATCTCACCGCAACATATTTTTATTTCTCACCAAAAGTGGAGAGATTCGGTGAGAAAATAAACTAGTTGGAATATATTTACGGTTACACCGTAACTACCCATGTAGAAAAATTAAAATACTCCTTCTTTTCTCACCACTAACAAAAAAAACTGACTATGTTGTAGTATGGTAAATATATGAAAAAGGCTCCGGAAGGGCTCGCACAGACGAAAAAATCCTAGAAGATGTAGAAACCGGTGGCGACGTTCGAACCCCTCCGGCATACGAAAAAGGAGACACTGGTTATTGATTTTGATGAGGAGTTTTGCACTGAAGCAGAAAAAGGGTTTGAGCACTGCCTTATTGCGAGGTTTTTAACAGGGGTTGAGATTAACCCTAGACCCATGAAGGCTTTTTTTCCTAAGGTTGTGGAACAAAGGAGATCAGGTAAATTTTCTGCACGTAAGTAGGAATATGTTTCTGTTGATGTTCCCAAACAAGGCTCTCATGGATCGAATCTCCTTGGATTCACCTGACAACAGAGGCGGCTGGGAAGAAGGCTGTGGGGAATCTCGGAGTAGTCATTGAATCTGACCACCGAATTATTAGAGCGAAGATCTGGAGGATTTTGTAAGAGTAAGGGTTCGAATGCCTATATTTGAAGCCCTACCTAGAGGAGTTCACGTAAACATCAAGAAGGAGAGAATATGGCTAGATTGTACGAGAGAATTCCATCAATCTGTAAGTGGTGTGGTTTTCTATATCACCATAGCAAGAATTGTAATATGATAGAGGAGATGGTGTATGGGGAGTGGATGCTATTCCTCTCCCCCAAAAAAAAGGCCGGAATCCACCAACAAGGATGGCGCAGGGCAACGGTATGAGACAGGAGCAGGAGACCATGAAGAACAGCCACGGTAGTACATGCCCCTTTGATCTGAACAAGAACCTTGAAGAACCTGGGTTAGAGGACATCCACACGACTGTTATCGGAGGGAAGCAAAGTGATGTACTGATGTTTCAAAACTAGGCACAGGTGAGGACTAAATCACCAGCAGACAACCGGCAGGACAGTTTAGAGGAAGGGATGAATACTCAGGTAGTGTGTCAAGGAGAAAACAATTAGACGGTGGAGGCTCGGTGAACCAAAGCAAGGAGGTTATAAGGGAGAAAGGGAGAGATATGCAGACAAAAGGAGATAGTGTGGGAAAAGAGGGAGTCAACGTTGGGGGACGACCGACGTCAGCAAAGAGGAAGGTAGCCACGGAGATGAGCCCCTCTTTGGTGCAGACCCAAGACAACGCAAAACGAAACAAGCAACTGGAGATGGAGAAACGATACCTAGGCGAGATCAGAGGAATTAAAGATGGGGAAGGTAAAAGAAACAGGTTTGATGAAAAGGCGGTGAGTGCCTCAAAAACTCTAGCTGCGAGATTGGGCGGGGGCTGCTAAGCAGCCCCGCCAGGCACGATGAATCTCCTCATCTGGAACGTGCGAGGGCTTGGGAACCCTTGCACGGTCCTATCGCTTCGCGACCTAGTGAAGCGACAAGGCCCTGACTTGGTTTTCTTGATGGAAACCAAAGTTAACAAAGTTACTGTCGAGAAGATTTGTAAACATGTGGGGTATGCAAAGGGGCACTATGTTGAACATGTGGGAACCAAAGGAGGGATCGGATTGATGTGGAGGACCCTCTCTTAAGGTCACGGTGAGGTTAGCCACGGTACACAACATTGACGCCCTTTTGGAGGAAGATGATGGTAGGAAGTGGAACTTTACGGGTTTTTATGGAAGCCCAACGAAGGAAGATGCAACAAACCCCCTAATCTTATCCGGCTGGACAAGACCGGGAGGGTGATGCTGAAAGTGACGGCGGAACTCAAAAGCAATAAAATCCACAACTCGTATATTAACATTAACCATTATATTAAGATCTGAGTCTTATACAAGAATCTGATTACTGTTACAGTGATCAACTAACAATTTCTAACCACTACTTGTGAAGTCACTCTAAGTGAGTCTCGCGCCCAGCCCAACCATAATCACCAGCTTCTAGATCTGCGGTGGGAAGGAAAACAGAAACCACAGTTTGAAAGTCAGTAATAAATACTGAGTGAGCAACACCCAAGCATGTCAAACACAGAAGAGATGATGACTTAAGTAAAACAGTAAATAATATCAATGACAGCGGAAGTAAAAGACAATTGAGTAATAAAATATTATCAAGTTCCAGACACAATTCCAGAAATTTCCATAAACCAGCATTTAATTCATATCCAGTATCCTCATATGGAAATTCCAATTCAATTTCAATAATTCAATCATAAACATCCAATGTCTCATAAACTGCCAATCCAGAAATATCTATTTAAATTCTTGAGTTGAACGCGGAAAAGCCAATCGCAACATAATAAATCAATCACGATCCCACTTCCAAGACCTTAAGTGTCGACACCCCCGTAACAGGGTCTTTGTGCCCATAAGGAGTGAGTACAAGGAGCCAACCCGAGGTAAATTGCAACCGGGATAAATAATAATGGGTCGAGTGGACGTAGCCAACAACGACCAAACCAAATCAATAATAGTCCAATGACGTTTCCCGCACAACTCTTTCCACTTTAAGTTATTACGAATTAATAATTATCGTGTGAGATTTTACAAAGAATAAGTAAAAAAATCCGACAAGTAAACAATACAATTTTGAGACATAACATAGAATCCACGTTTGACACGAAGGAAGCTCGGCACGCAAGACTTGGCATGTATACTCCCCATAATTCACACCCATTAGCATATAAAGGCTTCTACTGACGTTCGTCTTCCTCGTCTATGAACCTGTCGTCACCGATTACCGAATCTATAATTACAACAATATCATACTATTCAGACGTGTGGCTACGACGCTTAACTATGTCAAACTCTCGCGATACCCCCAATAAAGCCCAATAAACTTGTCTTTAAGTCATATACTTATTAATAATACCTTATAAAGAAGTATTTCTTGAAGTAACTGTGATATTAAATAATTTAACCAACACTTGTAAATATTTATCAAAATAAGCACAATATTACAATTAGTAAGAAAATAGTGTGCTCATTTTTCAAAGAGATGTTCAGCGACAAAAACAATATTTAATTCCTTAAGAACAATTGATAAGTAACTATTTCAAAACTCCATATCTATTTATCCAAAAGCGACATTTAGTATTAAAATAATATTTATATATTTACGAACATTTTTGTTTTACTTAGTTTCCAAGAAAATGATCTATTACAACTAAGTATTTAAACATATTTTTAGCCATAAAACATTTATTCTATTTACTCAAAACATAATTTAGTAAAACATTACAAATAATCTTAAACATAAGGTTGTGGTGTAAATCACAATTATAGATTGCCCCCCCCATAAGTTCCTCTAAAAGCATAAATAAACCCCCAACTAACCAACAAGTTCTTATGAAGGACAGCCCCCTCCCCCATAAAATTCCGGAAAACTGCAAATCAGACCCCCATAAAGAACACTCTCTATTACCAGATCAAAACACGAAATTCAGCTAACAAGGCATGATTTTAATTGTTAAAAGCAACTCAGGAGATGACGTAGAACGTACCCATCCAGGAAGCGCGAGAAATGACGAAAAACGGGTGTCGAGCTCCTGAAAGTGGTCACGGTGGTGGAGGCCCGACGATGGCTCTCTGGTGGGTTCTGGCCTTGGTTGAGCACTCTTAGATGCTGATCGGAGCCCCTAGAGTCCATTTGGACAGAGAACGAAGGATGGGTCTTGCTGCTTCTACCTTCCCGAGCTCTCCGCCGGAAAACATGGAGTTCTGGCGGCGGTGGTCTGGTTCTTCGATCGCTGCAGCCTCTTCTTCTCCTTCCACTGCTTATTTTGGTCTTCCCTCTGATACGAATCGAGAGCGAGGGGTTGAAAGAGTGTGTGAAAGAGGGAGAAAGTTGAGATGGTGGCTTGGGGTGGTTTCCCGACGGTGACTCCGGCGGTGGCCTGAGGTTGTTGTTGCCGGATTATGTGACTTCCGAACTCAAATAACATAGGGAAATGAAGAGAGAGAAAGAGATGGGTGTTCTTCGTTGGTGGTTGTCGCCGAACTATGGTGGATGTGGTGGTGGTGGTGGTGGTTGCTTCCACCACTGATCCGCTGCTGTTGTTGAGTCTCAGAGACAGGGGGAGGGAGAGAAGGGAAGAGTAGAGAGGTAGAAAGGGAGATGGTGGTGGGTTTACTTCAACCATGGTGGTGGTGTTCGTGAAGGTGGCGGTGGGGGTGGTGGTGGAGTTGAGGGTGATGGTGGCTGCTGCTGCTGGGTGGTCTGCGAAGGGAGAGCTAGGTTTTTATAGAGGGAGAAGGGAGGTGATGAGAAGGCGGTGAAGTTTGGCGGAGGAAATGTTGGTGGCGGTGATGGTTGCTTTGTCGTGAAGAAAAAGTAGGAGGAAGGAGAAAACAAAAGAAGAATATGGTGATGAAAAAGGTCCAAATAAAATATTAGTTTTTTGGAAAGGATTGGGTGCGTGAGATGTATTACTTGTTAAAGTGATTGGTTGTGATTTACTTACGAGAACTCGCGGTGGTCGCACACGCGTCGTGACTAAAAAAAGAAACACTCACGCATTTATTCACGAATATTATTCTAAATTTTTTCTAAAACATAATTTCCTCAACTAATAAAACACTACAATTTTACCCAACTTGTTATTAATATTATTATTATGTTTTTTTAAATAAATTCCTATTCAGCTTTCTAAATTACTATTTTGCCCCTAGCATTTAGACGGGGTGTTACAGAAGACATGAAGTATTCTCGGGAATTGTTGAGGATAATGATGGAATAGACGCGCTAGAGGCAATCTAGTTTAGTATGAACTTATTTTGGCTAGAACATTCATTGTGTTATTTATTGGATATTTAATATAATGAAGTCCTTAGATTTACAATTGTGTTGCATATCTTAAATATCCCTAGTCCAATAAAATGATTAATAGGACAATCATCTATAAATTAGTATGCGGTTGGATTGATATGGAGATATCATGATCCAACACATGGGTGTGCATTAAGGGTAATGGCGCACTGGATTGACCCATCTCCGAGAAGGCTACATACATGTTATGTAAAGACACAAGCGCTTCTCGCGGTGACAACGGTATTGTCTGTAGGGTTTTGATTCATGGATGCGCAATGGAAGCATAAACAAACATAAAACCATGCAAAACCCTCCAAGGATCACAAGTCAAGAGACATAACGATGGTAAGGTTAGAAATCATAAACACACCTTAGGGTTCTCCTTTGATGACTTCAAACGCGAATTGTGTCACGTTCTCTATGGTTGATCCACGCCTAGAGTTGATCCTAGAATCTCCCAAGTCCTTGGTGCTAGCCCGGAAGAGGAAGAGGAAGAAGAATCACGCAAAACGAGACCCAAAAGGAGGGTCTCGGCCTCCTTTGGCCGACGGGGACGGGGCGGCGGCAAGGGGGCGGTCGGCTCCCTTGTTGCTTGCTCTCTCTCCTTTTGTTCTCTCCCACTCTTGTTATGTTCAATTATGAGCATAAGTTATATGGGAAGGAAGGAAGGAAGGTCATTTATATAGTCCAACAACTCCTTGTCAACTACCTAAAGGACTTATTCTAGTCCTACTAGAATTCAATTTAGTCCCTTCCTTGCAAATTAGTCCCTACTAAGTTTGCAAGGGTTTGCAAAGTGATCCATCTAATTAATTAATCCAATTAATTAATTCCCAAATCTAGTTCAAATCTATATAGCGTGTGACTCCATAGGTTCTATCTAGTTGGTAGCAACTATTTGCTAATATGGAGCGGTTTCTAGCAAAACATCCATTCTAGCCAACTAATAGAATAGTCATCTTGACAACCTTTGTACAAGTAATTGTCTCCTTTGTCTCTATATCCGGATTGGACACGATACATACAAGTCACACTCGTATATCCAATCCATAGTTTCTCGATCCATGGGAATAGCCTTATTCGTGCAAATAACATCAATATCCCATATTGATTTATTTGAGTCTGGCCAGACATTCTATAAGCACTATCCCTCGAGTGGCCTAGGATATTTGCTCCCGTTATGTGGGAGGGACAAATTCTATCTACGTCCACTACGATCTCTAAGCTTGCTTCTTATTGTATCCAGTACACGCCTTTATAACTACCCAGTTACGGTGTAGCGTTTAACGCTACCAAGATCACAATAATCCACAACTAGAATATCTAGTGACTTCAAGTCCAAGGATGACAATACCATTGCACCGCGAGAAGCGCTTGTGACTTAACATAACATGTATGTAGCCTTATCGGAGATGGGTCAATCCAGTGCAACATTCCCTAATGCACACCTATGTGTTGGATCGTGATATCTCCATATCAATCCAACCCCATACTAGTCTATAGATGATTGTCCCATTTAATCATTATACTTGACTAGGGATATTTAAGATAAACAACACAATTGTAAATCTAAGGACTTCATTATATTAAATATCCAATAAATAATAAATGAATTTCTAGCCACAAATAATTCATACTAAACTAGATTGCCTCTTGGCCATCTATTCCAACAGTCTCCCACTTGCACTAGAGCCAATCTGACGCATCTCGTATGCCCAAACTCCTAGTGTGCCCTTCTTGCTTCCACTGCGTGAGAGGCTTTGTAAGCGGGTCTGACAGATTATCATCTGTAGGAATCTTGCATATCCGAACGTCTCCTCTATCGATAATATCTCGAATCAGATGAAACTTCCTGAGCACGTGCTTGGACTTCTGGTGCGACCTGGGTTCCTTTGATTGCGCGATCGCCCCAGTGTTGTCACAGAACAACTCAACTGGATCCGCAATGCTAGGGACCACACCAAGTTCAGAAACAAACTTTCTGATCCAAACAGCTTCCTTTGCTGCGCCATTTGCAGCAATGTACTCAGCCTCTGTTGTAGAATCAGCTACCGTCTCTTGCTTGGAACTCTTCCAGCTCACCGCTGCTCCATTCAGGCAAAACACATATCCCGATTGTGATCTAAAGTCATCTCTGTCGGTTTGGAAGCTTGCATCAGTGTAACCCCTTACACGCAACTCTTCCTCACCGCCAAATATCAAGAAAGCATCCTTAGTTCTTCTCAAGTACTTTAGGATGTTCTTGACCGCAATCCAGTGACTCTCACCCGGATTGGATTGGTATCTGCTTGTCATACTCAAAGCATATGACACATCTGGTCTAGTACATAACATGGCGTACATGATAGATCCTATAGCCGAGGCATAGGGAATTCTACTCATGCGTTCCTTCTCAATCTCATTGGAAGGAAAACCACTCTTCGAAAGAGTGATTCCATGTGACATGGGCAAGAATCCCTTCTTGGAATCTTGCATGTTGAACCGTTTCAACACCTTGTCAATATATGTACTTTGACTTAAGCCTAGAAGCCTCTTAGATCTATCTCTATAGATCTTTATACCGAGTATATAGGCTGCTTCCCCTAAGTCCTTCACTGAGAAACACTTTCCTAGCCAATCTTTCACAGATTGCAGCATGGGAATGTCGTTTCCAATGAGTAGTATGTCATCCACATACAAGACCAGAAAAGCTACAGAGCTCCCACTAACCTTCTTGTAGACACAAGACTCATCTTCGTATCTGATGAAGCCAAACTCTTTGACCACTTCATCAAAACGTCGATTCCAACTCCGAGAAGCTTGCTTCAATCCATAAATGGATCGTTGCAGCTTACAGACTTTGTTTGCTTGCTTTGGATCCTCAAAACCCTCCGGCTGTATCATATACACGTCCTCGAGGAGATTCCCATAAAGGAATGATGTTTTGACATCCATCTGCCAAATCTCATAGTCGTGGTATGCTGCAATTGCAAGTAGGATTCGGATGGATTTGGTCATAGCGACTGGTGAAAAGGTTTCATCATAGTCAATACCATGAATCTGTCTGAATCCTTTAGCCACCAATCGGCCCTTATAGGTAATCACATTACCATCCATGTCGATCTTCTTCTTGAAGACCCACTTGCACCCTATGGGCCGCGCCCCATCGGGTGGTTCCACCAAAGTCCATACTTTGTTGGTATACATGGATTCCATCTCGGATCTCATGGCTTCCAGCCACTTCTGAGAGTCTGGGCCACTCATGGCCTCCTCATAGGTAGTAGTCTCATCATCTATGAGCATCGTGTCACCGGAATCGGTTACGAGAAGTCCATACCTCTCGGGTTCCTGGCGCACTCTACTAGATCTACGAAGCTCTTGTGTTACCTGAACAGGTTGCTCCACAACTACTTGTGGTTCCTGTTCATGTTCCATAATCGGTTCAGTGATTTGTGATTCTTGAACCTCTTCAAGTTCTACATTCCTCCCACTTGCTTCTTTAGAGACAAACTCTCTAACTAGAAACACGCCGGTCCGAGCAACAAACACTTTGTTCTCGGTTGGATTGTAGAAGTAGTAACCCGTAGTTTCCTTAGGGTACCCCACAAATTTACACTTAACCGATTTTGGCCCCAGCTTGTCTGATTGTAAACGTTTTACATAGACATCGCAGCCCCAAATCCTCATGAACGACAGTGTGGGACGCCTCCCACTCCACATCTCATATGGTGTCTTCATGACTGATTTAGATGGAACACGGTTAATGGTGAAAGCTGCACTTAATAGAGCGTAGCCCCAAAATGATAATGGAAGATCGGTTTGACACATCATAGATCGAACCATATCCAATAGGGTTCGATTCCTCCTCTCGGACACGTCATTCCATTGTGGCGTTCCTGGTGGAGTGAGTTGGGACACGATCCCACACTCTCTAAGATAGTCGTCAAACTCTTGGCTCAAGTATTCTCCTCCACGATCCGATCGTAGAGCCTTGAAACTTTTGGCAAGTTGCTTCTCTACTTCATTTTTGTATTCTTTGAACACTTCAAAGGATTCGGATTTTGCCCTCATGAGGTACACAAATCCATATCTACTGTAATCATCAGTAAACGTGATGAAGTAGACATAACCACCCCTGGAAGGCGTCGCAAATGGCCCACACACATCGGTATGTATGAGCGCCAATTGCTCACTATTCCTCTCACCTTTCTTATTGAAAGGGGACTTTGTCATTTTTCCCAATAAACAAGCCTCCCATGTCTCATATGATTCAAAATCAAATGAGTCTAGTAATCCATCCTTATGGAGTCTAGATACACGTTTCTCATTTATATGGCCTAAACGACAATGCCATAAATAAGCAGGATTTAAATCATTTATTTTAATCCGCTTGGTATTAATGTTGTAGACAGGATTGCTTAGATCAAGGACATAAAGTCCATTAAATAATTGCGCACTAAAATAGTGAATATTATTTAAATAAAAGGAACAACAATTGTTCTTTATCGAAATAATAAAACCATCCTTGTCCAAACAAGAAATAGAAATAATGTTTCTGCTCATAGCAGGCACAAAATAGCAATTATTTAATTCTAAAACTAATCCTGAAGGCAGAGATAGCTCGCACACGCCTATGGCCAACGCAGCAACTTTTGCTCCATTCCCAACGCGCAGTTCTACCTCCCCTTTAGCCAATCTCCTACTTCTCTTTAGATCCTGCATATTTCGACAAATATGAGATCCACATCCAGTATCTATTACCCATGATGTAGAGAAAGTTAAATTGACATCTACAACAAAAATACCTGGTGGTGGTGGAATCACTATTCCAAGCCTCTTGTCCTCCAGATATTTTGGGCAGTTCCTCCTCCAGTGTCCAGGCTGACTGCAGTAGTGACACTCACCTTTAGTCACGCCCTTGGCAATGCCACCAATAGGCTTAAGGGCAGGTTCCTTGGACTTGGCAACTGACTTTCCTTTGCCCTTGGAGGAAGAGGCAAACATTTTGCCCTTTCCTCTCTGTACCATCATTATGGCCTTGCCCTTACCCTTGTTGATACTCTGTTCAGCCGTCCTCAACATGTTGAGTAAATCTGGCAGTGGTTTAACGATCTCGTTCATGTTATAGTTCATAATGAACTGTCCATAACTCTCGGGCAACGATTGCAACACGAGATCGGTTGCCAACTCTTGGCCGACCGGGAATCCCATTCAGGCTAGATTCTCCAAGTACCCGATCATTCGGAGTACATGGGGTCCCGCCGGGTTCCCTTCTGCCAGATGACACTTGAACAGTGCCTTTGAGACCTCGTACCTCTCTACCCTCGCCTGCTCTTGGAAGAGCTGCTTTAGATGTTCGATCATATCGACAGCATTCATGTTTTCGTGTTGCTTCTGAAGCTCAGAAGTCATGGTGCAAAGCATAAGGCAGGCCGCATCATTAGCGTCATCAACACGCTTTTGATACGCCTTTAGGGCAGCAGGTGTTTAGTTCTCTGGACCTTCTGGAACATGCTCCTCTATTGCGTACAGTTTCTTCTCTTGCTTGAGAACAATTCTTAAGTTTCTGTACCAATCAAGAAAGTTGGTTCCAGAGAGCTTGTCCTTCTCAAGGACAGATCGTAGGGAATGTTGCGAACTCGATGAGTTGTTTGCCATTTGGAATTCTACAAAAAGGAAAATACGCAAGTTTTAGTATTTGTGACTTTTTTGACTATATTCAATAATGGCTAGTTTATCAAATATAGCTCCCACTATTTTTCTACGGATTAATAACCCTCAAGATATTAATGCGGAAAATATCCTTATATTTTCTAGTGGGCCAAAATCCATCTTTCATCTCCTTATGAGCTTGCTTTGGCAAGTCACCCACAATTTGACTACTTTAGGTAGGAACAATTCCAATTGCATCCCTTATGCAACTCTTGGTTCAATTGGGCAAATAACTCCTTATTTATCCATCCATATGGATAATCCCAATTGATTGCCTCTAGGTTTCTTAATCAAATTAATAGCCTAGTTGTGTTCAACCTCTTATCTAAATAATTGCACATTGTTACGTGACATCGCATTCCATCATGATGAACCAAGTCGCCATGCTTTGGCACGCACGAGCTTGGTAAATAATGATGATAATGAGTGTTTAAATAACGAGAAGGCAAGAACACAATATTTGAATTTGGAGGGATTTTAAATTCAATTTTTAATTGTTTTGTTGATCAATATCAACTAATCTATCTATTTGAGTTTGGGCACAACTCCAAATAATAGATCCGGGTTGTCAAATTATCTTATTATCCTAATTGCATGCATCATCCATACACCAACCACACAATAATAAGATAATGAAATAAACAACCACAAAACAGAAATTAAACGTGATGTGGATATGGCCATTTTCTAGACTAAGATAATTCCAAGCCAATGGAATTATCTATGAACCCTAAAGCAAACACATATCCATGCGTCTTGATCTTTTGGTCCATCCTTCATAGTCTTGTGGAATGCTCCATGCTCCATGCTCTATCTTTTGTGGCTTCTTTGGCTTTAGGCTTCTTTTCTCCAATCTTGGCTAACAATCTACTTTATCTAGCACTAGCTAACTTCTATACTAAATAAAATAAATCTCACAAGTTGAGAAAAAAATGGCACGCAGGCCATAAAACCCTAATTAATTATTACAATTTATTGATCAGCTCGCAGGCCGTAAAACCAAACTACAAAATTAAACATCCACATCAAACCACATCCTAAGGCCATATCCAATCACCATGCGATTTGCACATAACAGTTAAAATCCAATTTTAACGCGCTTGGTCAATTTTAATTGATTTTAGGATTTCTAGGGTTAAAACGGTCCATGGGCCCAACAATCGAATTGCCCGGGCCCAATAAAGTGAACCACAAGGCCCTAGGGCCGGCCCGGCCCAAAACCCACAAGCCTAGGTCGCGGGTTAGGGCCGCCCGGCCCCTAGGGCGGCCAAGCTTGGGCGGCAAGCAAGGGGGGCGGTCCCTAGGGGGGCCGAACCTCCTTGAGGGAGTTGTTTCCAAAACAACTCCCTTGCTTGGTGCCCAATTTTGGTTGTTTCCTTGTTTTGGGAGAACTCCTTCTTCCCTAAGGATGCCCAAACCCTAGATCTAAGATCCTAAAATTTCTCAAACTCACCAATTCATGCATCCAATGCAAAAATTGGATCTTGTTATGATTAATTATTGACAAATTGCATCCCATGCTTGATTTGTCTTGTTTTACGCGATAAACAATCAAATTAAGGTGTAAAACAACTAAAACGTATAACATAAACCACGTTTATGCTCGACCAGGCTCTGATACCACTGTAGGGTTTTGATTCATGGATGCGCAACGGAAGCATAAACAAACATAAAACCATGCAAAACCCTCCAAGGATCACAAGTCAAGAGACATAACGATGGTAAGGGTTAGAAATCATAAACACACCTTAGGGTTCTCCTTTGATGACTTCAAACGCGAATTGTGTCACGTTCTCTATGGTTGATCCACGCCTAGAGTTGATCCTAGAATCTCCCAAGTCCTTGGTGCTAGCCCGGAAGAGGAAGAGGAAGAAGAATCACGCAAAACGAGACCCAAAAGGAGGGTCTTGGCCTCCTTTGGCCGACGCGGACGGGGCGGCCGCAAGGGGGCGGTCGGCTCCCTTGTTGCTTGCTCTCTCTCCTTTTGTTCTCTCCCACTCTTGTTATGTTCAATATGAGCATAAGTTATATGGGAAGGAAGGAAGGAAGGTCCTTTATATAGTCCAACAACTCCTTGTCAACTACCTAAAGGACTTATTCTAGTCCTACTAGAATTCAATTTAGTCCCTTCCTTGCAAATTAGTCCCTACTAAGTTTGCAAGGGTTTGCAAAGTGATCCTTCTAATTAATTAATCCAATTAATTAATTCCCAAATCTAGTTCAACTCTATATAGCGTGTGACCCCATAGGTTCTATCTAGTTGGTAGCAACTATTTGCTAATATGGAGCGGTTTCTAGCAAAACATCCATTCTAGCCAACTAATAGAATAGTCATCTTGACAACCTTTGTACAAGTAATTGTCTCATCCCTTTGTCTCTATATCCGGATTGGACACGAGACATACAAGTCACACTCGTTTATCCAATTCATATTTTCTCGATCCATGGGAATAGCCTTATTCGTGCAAATAACATCAATATCCCATATTGATTTATTTGAGTCTGGCCAGACATTCTATAAGCACTATCCCTCGAGTGGCCTAGGATATTTGCTCCTGTTATGTGGGAGGGACAAATTCTATCTACGTCCACTACGATCTCTAAGCTTGCTTCTTATTGTATCCAGTACACGCCTTTATAACTACCCAGTTACGGTGTAGCGTTTAACGCTACCAAGATCACAATAATCCACAACTAGAATATCTAGTGACTTCAAGTCTAGGATGACAATACCATTGCACCGCGAGAAGAGCTTCTGACTTAACATAACATGTATGTAGCCTTCTCGGAGATGGGTCAATCCAGTGCAACATTCCCTAATGCACACCTATCTCCATATCAATCCAACCCCATACTAGTCTATAGATGATTGTCCCATTTAATCATTATACTTGACTAGGGATATTTAAGATAAACAACACAATTGTAAATCTAAGGACTTCATTATATTAAATATCCAATAAATAATAAATGAATTTCTAGCCACAAATAATTCATACTAAACTAGATTGCCTCTAGGGCATCTATTCCAACATTGTCATCCTTAGACTTGAAGTCACTAGATCGTCTAGTTGTGGATCATTGTGATTTTAGTAGCGTCAAACGCTACACCGTAAGTGGGTAGTTATAAAGGCGTGTACTGGATACAATAAGAAGCAAGCTTAGAAATAGTAGTAGACGTAGATAGAATTTGTCCCTCCCACATAACGGGAGCAAATATCCGAGGCCACTCGAGGGATAGTGCTTATGGAATGTTTGGCCAGACTCAAATAAATCAGTGTAGGATATTGATGTTATTTGCACGAATAAGCCTATTCCCAGGATCGAGAAACAATGGATTGGATGTACGAGTGTGACTTGTATGTCTCGTGTCCAATCCGGATATAGAGACAAAGGGATGTGACAATTATTTTCACAAGGTTTGTCGGATGACTATTCTATTAGTTGGCTAGAATGGATGTCTTGCTAGAGACCGCTCCATATTAGCAAATTGTTGCTACCAACTAGATAGAACCTATGGGGTCACACGCTGGATAGAGTTGAACTAGATTTGTGAATTAATTTATATGATTAATTAATTAGAAGGATCACTTTTCAACACCTTGCAAACTTAGTAGGACTAATATGCAAAGGGACTAATCCGAACTCATGTTGGATTAGGAAGGGTCTTTAGGTAGTTGACAAGGAGTTGTTGGAGTATATAAAGGATGCTCCTAGATTACTTCCCACACTAATGCTCATAACATAAGTGATTGAGGGAGAACAAAAGGAGAGAGCAAGCCAAGCTAGAGAGGCCGACCGCCCCCCTAGACGACCGCCCCTACCCGTCGGCCACAAGGAAGCCGTGAGCTTCCCATATTGCCTCGTGTTGCGTGATTTCTTCTTCCTATTCCTCCGATCCAAGCTAGCACAAAGGATAAGGAATATCTAGATCTCAACTCTAGGTGTGGATCAACTGTAGAGACGTGACACAATTCACGTGACAAGTCATCACAGGAAAAACCCTAAAGTGTGTAACATGATTCTTCCTTTACCATCGTTATGATTCTCTTCCTGTGATCCCCGGAGGGTATTGAATGGATAGTTTATTTTTCCGCTGCGAATCCATGATCAAAACCCTAAATATAATCCAACAGGGACCAGATAGTAATTGGATGGTACTAGGTGATTTGTAATCGTTTTCGAGGAAGAAAAAGACGGGGGGGCAGGGAGGTGTCCTACAGCCAGATCGTGGACTTCAAGGAGGTCCTTAGCGAACTTGAACTTCACGACCTGGGTTTCATGGAGGTATGTTTACGTTTAACAATATAGCGGAGGAGAATATTCGAGAGAGACTTGATAGGGCCATTGCAATGCCAAGGTGGACGGATGAGCACCGAGGGGTACGTGTGACCAACCTGGTCTGGCCCAACTCGGACCACCACCCCATTCTGCCGCAGTGGGGCAAGAGGAATCTGAAGAAGGTGGGACGCATATTCCAATATGAGCAGATGTGGTAGCACCACAAAGGTTTTGGGAATTTTATACATGATAGTTGGGATAGAACGGGAGGGGAAGAACACCATGACCGCCTAAAGGTTTTGGGGGAAGACTGTAGAGTGTGGGATAAAAATATTTTTGGCTGGTTAAAAAGAAGACGGTGAGATGTCGAAGGGAGCTAGAACAACTGGATATGCAGAAAACTACGGAAGAAACTTTTCAAAGGAAGAGACAGATTGAGAAAGAGTACAATGATTTACTCCGATCGGAGGAACTCATGTGGAAGCAGAGGTCTAGAGTTGATTGGCTCAAACATGGCGACAGGAACACACGATTCTTTCACCAAACAGCAACAATCCACAGAGCTAAAAATACGATGGCGGGGGTTGAATACAAAGACGAGAATTGGGTAACAGAAGAAGCAGAGGTCGCTAAAGCCTTGGAGGACCACTTCACACTATCTTTACAACGGAAATACCAGTGTATGCTGATATGAGAATTGCTCTAAGTTATGTGGAGAACAGTGTTAGTCGAGAAGAGAGGGACATGTTGGAATCAGAGTACACGACAGATGAGGTCATAACAACGCTCTTTATGATGCCACCGGATAAGGCCCCAGGCTTTTTCCAACGTTTTTGGAAGGTAGTTGGAGAAGGGGTAACTATGATGTGCCTTGGCGTACTAAACCAAGGTTGGAGTTTAGAGGAGCATAACAAAACCCTACTAGCCCTGATTCCTAAAATCAAAATCCGAGAACGCCAGGTGACTTCCGCCCTATGAGTCTTTGCACGATTATCTATAAAATTGTTTCAAAGGCCATAGCAAATCGTTTAAAAAAAATTCACCCTAGAATTATTAGTGAAAATCAGAGCGCCTTTGTGCTGGGACGACTGATTCTGACAATATTCTAACAGCTTTTTAGGTTATTCATTCCCTTAAGACTAGGAAAAAGGGGAAGACAGGAATCCTAGCCCTTAAGGTGGATGTGAGTAAGGCATACGATTGGTTGGAATGGGATTTTATTATGGAGACCCTTATTGAGTTGGGGTTTGGTCTTAAGTTTATCGCGGGGTGATGAATTGTATTACTACGGCCCAATTCTCCTTTATCCGGAATGGTGCAGTGGTGAGAAACGTGATCTCAGAGCGAGGATTGAGGCAAGGGTGCCCACTCTCCCCTTACCTCTTCCTCATTTTTAGTGAAGTTCTTTCAATATCTGTTATTGTCGCTATCAATAGAGGTGATATAACGGTAGTAACAGCATCCCGGGGTGGGCTAACGGTGTCCCGCCTCTTTTTCGCTGATGATAGTTTGTTCTTTTTACATGCTAATACAGAGGACCTAGCTACTCTCCTTCAGATTATACATATTTACAGTGCCGCGTCGGGGCAAAAATTAAATCTCGAAAAATCTGCGATTGTGTTGTTCTCGTCCAATCTCTCGCCAGCGACGAAGAAAGAAATTCTGGATCATTGTGGCATGGTGAAAGTTGAAAATTACGACAAGTACTTGGGACTTCCTACAACAATGGGAAGAAACAAGTCAATTTCTTTCAACAATTTGCTAGAAAAGCCAAGTAGTATGTTAAAGGGTTGGAAGGAAAGAACTCTCACCCAAGGTGGAAAGGAGGTCCTAATCCGAGCAATAGCACAGGCGATCCCCACATATGCGATGTCCTGCTTCCTCTTACCGGACGGGATCTGCGATAAATTGGAAAAGATTGTCAGACAGTTCTGGTGGAGCAAAACAGGTCAAGACCGAGGAATTGCGTGGATAGCTTGGGACAAGATTCAAATACATAAAATAGAGGGGGGTTAGCTTTTAGAGATTTCAAAACCTTCAATAGAGCAATGTTGGCGAAGCCAGGGTGGAAGATCCTTCAGCAGGCTGATACCATCTTGTCAAGAGTCCTAAAAGCAAAGTAGTTTGCCCATAAGTCTTTTCTAGAAGCAAAACCGGGAAACTCCCCATCCTTTGCGTGGTGGAGCATTATTGAAGGGAGGAAACTTATGAAGACAGGCTTAAGATTGAAGGTGGGGGACGGAAAAACAATCAGAGTGCATGAGATCATGGATCCCCAAAAAGAGCAAGTTTCTCTCCGATCACCACGACAGCTGCAATGGACCAAATGAGGTTCAGTGATCTAATAAAACAAGACAGACATGAATGGGACGAGGAAAAAATAAAACAGGCCAAAAACCGTGGGATCAAGAAGATGTGTTGGACATTCAACTACCAGATAAAAGAAGAAAGGACATGATTATATGGCATTATGAGGAAGATGGAGTGTACAAAGTTAAATATGGCTATAGATTAGCAAAGGCGAGAGAACGCACCGCAGTCACAGGACCGTCGGAGAGAAAGGAGAACCCAATAGCGAAGATCTGGAAACAAAGAGTGCCTTCAAAAGTCAAACACTTCGTCTGGCGCCTAAACCATGACAGTCTTGCCACCACCACGAACCTCCAACGAAGTGGAGTGTATATTAGGAGGAAATGCCCGTTCTGCAGCAGATATGAAGATTCTAGTGGGCACTTGTTTCAAGAATGCAAACACACAAGGGGGATATGGGAAAAAATAATGGCACAGAGTTCGCCGGTAAGAGTGCAGAAGGAAAACTTCAAGGATGGATCCAATTTCAATTTGAAAGCAACAATCAAGAGCACCAAATCCTTTTTAGCCTAACACTATAGCTGATTTGGATTCTAAGAAATAGTGCAATTTTACAAGGGAAATGTCCAGATTTCAAAGCTATGCCTACAAATATAATAGCTATATATGAAGAATTGGAGGAAGTTCATAAACCAGATCGAATAGTGATGCCTGACACAGAGAATGAAGCTTTACAGAAATGGACGCCGCCCCCGGAAGATTTTGTAAAGTCAACTAGGATGGTCGTGAATTCAATGACCAGACGAGCAAGCGCCGGTTTTGTCATCAGAGATTCACGTGGAAACTTCATCTGTGCCGGATCGAAGATCTTCGAGAAGTGCGAAAATGCAAGAGAAGCAGAGATAAGAACAGAAAAGGTGGGTCTAGAGGTAGCTACCCAAAAGGGTTATCGGCGACTGGTTCTTGAAGGTGACTCTTCGAGTGTGATTAGAAGCATTGAGAGAGCCCTCAAGGGAGAGAGATGGAGTGATTTCTCAAATGCAGCTATTGTTCTCGAGGAGATGGACCGGAGTTTTCGAGAAACGGTGGAGTTAAAGGTGCACAACATCCCACGAAGAATTAACACAGTAGCCGACCACGTGGCGAAGAGGGCACGCGACACGAGAGAGCTGTTGCTTTGGGACACGAAGCGTGGCTGGCTTGCTAGTTTTCTAGATTTTTATCTCCGTTTACCAGTTTCTTAGTTTTGGCGGTTTTATAAAGCGGTTTCCTCAAAAAAAGAATGACTCCGTTTTTCTTTATTTCTCATTTATCTTGGTTTATATGTGATCTATGTTCCCTTGTAATGTAAGATCAAAACTAGCTTACTTTTTCTTAAATTTAGCTAATTTATAACAAACTTGTTATTATGGAGACTTTCATCTCAGTAAGGTTGTGGGTTTGCAAAAGTAAAATAAAAATTTAAGAGTTCCCCTCAAAAAGAAAATTAAGAGTTGTTTTTTTACGAATGTGAAACATTATGTTCCACTTATGTGCCACTGTATTGTCAAATAACTTTTTCGGAAACGTATAAAAATGATCCATTTGTTTTCTTCTAATAAAAGTGATCCAAACATAGTATAGAAGAAAATCACTATTCTCTCATCCGTTTCTCACAAATTCATCCAAATGTGCTAGTGAGAAAATAAAATCAATTATCGTCGTTTCTTTTCTTCTCTCATCAAGTTTCTATACTTGTTTTTTTTTTCTTTCTCATTTGATTCACAAACGTGTATATTATATACACACACACTAATGCGAGCTTAAATTTATTCCATAAGTGAATATCTTCTTAAGTAATGAGCATTTCATTTGGTTGCATATTCCATGCACATCCTTCAAAAGACAGAATGTGATGCTAAGAGTATCCAAATCTTGTCGCTTTAAAGTTGTAATTCTATAAAAATTGATAACACGTGATATGAGGAATCCAAAATGAATCCTAAATAATTCTATAAAAATAAGATTTAAACTACATTCCTTTCGTCTAATCAACCCTGGTATTTGTATTGGTCATGTACAAACTCAAGTATCTAGGTGGATTTTCCTTCAATTCTTCTTATGTTCTTGAACGGAAACATCCACTCGGTATCTAGGAAAACATATTATACATTAGGCAAGTCATCTTGTCCTGCCAATTGTTCCTTCAATGATCATTAATGCTCAACCTCTTAGTAGGTCCTTATAAGTTGTGAAGCTACGTGATTTACATGTGTTAGAAGTAGGAATTATATTGAAATGTCGTTAAGACTATTTTTTTCTTTTTTTTTTGAGGAAAATACCGAAATTTCATTAATCACCAGAAATTAAGTGGAAAGGGAATACATCTTTTTCTTCGTAACGTTTAATCCACGCGGGGATCTCCTCGTGCCACTCGCCATCAATACCTTGAGCCGCGTGTCTGGCTAACTGGTCGGCCACGCGGTTGTTCTCTCTTCCCCATAATCGAATCTCGAGGCTAGCAAATTGACCGAACAGCAACATTATCTCATTCATTATCATCTGCATCTCCCCAATGTTCTCTCTACGGTTTCCTCTTCTAGTCTCTTCCAGTTCTTCAACAACATTTCTTGAATCTCCAATTAGCCAGATTGTCTTCTCTTTCCATCTTAGACCTGAACGGAGAGCTTGCAAACATCCATATTTCTCCGATTGGTTTGCACTTTCACACCGTGGGGAGGTTTTAGCCCCCGCCATCAGACACTCGCCTTTCGCCGTTCGGAGCAGGAAGCCGGCATAGGCTTTGCCGGAGACAGGGTCCCAGTTGCCGTCGAATTGGAGTATCAAATGGCCTTCATCTCCACTCAATTTTATGCTATGTGGTTTCTGGATCTCCAAGCTAAGTAGCTTTCCCTTACGAAATCTTTGTTCTTGCAACTTTTGTTTTATGAGGCTTCTCACCGATTCTTGGTCTGCTGGTACTCCTTTGAATCTCAGCAAGTTTCGTTTGTGCCAAATGGTCCATAGGATGACACTGTATCTTGTCAGATCTGCTTCATTTAGTCTCACTAAGTCTGATTTAATCCTTTCTGATGCAGTTTTGTTTGTTTGTACCAGGAGATCTTTGCCATCCATTGATTGATGCGCAAACTAACGTGCTGTCGCAAGTGTACGAATCTTGTAATACCGGGTGCAATTAGACTCGGTTGATCGTTCCCACGAGGACTATTTCGGGTTTATTCACGTTGTCAGTTTCAGTTAACCGAGTGTAGTAACAAGGAGGAGTAGGTTGTGATTGCAGTTTACTAAACTAAAAACATAAATTAAAAACGTAAACGTAAATATTTTTTGTGACGTTTTCTGAAATAAGTTGAATCGGTTGTAACGATAATAGATGAGAACTAGGCTCCAGGATTCGATATCTGTGCAACGTACCAGTTGTGTAGTGCTTTTCAGATTCCACATGTAATCCCGATCCTGCAGACTTTCGGATTCTTGTTAAGCTGCCTAAATCTACAGTCTCGGTCTAATCATGTTAGGGTTTCCAACCTGTCCGAATGGCCCGGGTCAAATTCTCTAACAGTTGGTCTCACGTTTTTCGATGCTAGCCCTATCTCCCTTTCTCTGGTCGGTCTATCAGGGTAAGGTACTAAATCCTGGTTTTTCTTCCTAACCCTAACTTGACGTTTTCACCTACAAGCTCGGGTCTATAGCAATCCTGGGTGATCAATCCTATCATGCATATACGATAATAATCAAAACCAGAATAACAGATATAACTTGCTGAATTAAGATAATCATCACGAATCCATAAACGAAGTAGTCATAAAATCTGGATACGAAACCCTAGGTTCACCGAGAACCTAGGTAAGAAGTTTAGCTACGACTAGACATAATACAAAACGCAGTTTCTGAATATAAAGAGAGAGAGAACGAAATCAAACTAAGTCTTCGAATCTCGAATCGCGCTTTCGTGCTCTCTGTGAAAGCTCTGACTTGCCCTTCGGTTGTGCTGAGAATTGTGTTGTCCTTCAAAACGAGTCTGGACGAGTCTTTAAATAGTGCTGTTTTCCCCGAAACGCGTGCGCCCGAAATTACGGAATCTGCCATCGGTCCACCGTCTTTGACCAAAAAGTCAAACTGGCTGCGTATATACGCAGGGTTGCGTATATACGCAACCAGGGACTGTATCCACCTCCCCATCTCTCCCTCTTGCCTGCGTATATACGCAGGCAGGGGGGTGGAGATGGGGCCCTGCTTGGTCCTTTGGTGGGCCTGGTTCGGTCCCCTGGGTCCCACTCTTCTGCCTGACGCTCCCGGTTTGCCTCCCTTGGTGTTCTCCTGCTATTCCGTGTTCCCGTCTTGACCCGGTCTTGTGCACGTTTCCCGAGACGGTCCCGGCTTGGTCCTAGCACGCTTCCCGATGCACCTCCCGAACCTGTTCCTGAAAAGGCAACACGAACGAAAACCCGCGATCATATCCAAATATAGCAATAAATAAGCAGAAATCCAGGAAGTACAAATAAACGTCTCGTTCTAGATTCCCGAGGCATTCTAAGGCATTTTCCGGCAAAAACCGCTATTTCTGACACAAATACTCGTGAAATCAGGCTATAAGATAACCCCTAATTGGGCGTTATCAAATACCCCCGCACTAAACATTGATCGTCCCGAGCAATCCTGCCAACTCTAGCCTGCATTTCTGTCCTCGTGACTGACTCTGTACATACCCTACCGTTGCATACGCTTTCGACCCGAACCTTTCAACCAGACGACTCGATAGAAAAACTGACTCAGATAGAATACACACAGACTCAAACGACTCAAAACAGACTAAGTACCAAAAATATTTTTGGTGAGATTGGGCAACCTCAAAAACATAAACAGTGTGTCCTCGTGATCTCATCCTTTTCAGAATGTACTTCCCTGCAAGCGATCGGTAAGTCTGAACAGATTTATATGGTGGAATTAAGCGCTGGACCAAAGTACTATTACTTTGGTTATCAAACTGAGCAAATCCCTAGCTAACTTACCATCCGAGCTGTTTCCGAAAGGATCTATATCTAATCAGGTAGGATAAATATATGTATCAAGGTACGACATAATCCTACTTGTTATGACATTCTCACAATTTACCAAACTCACACCCCTCACCGAGATCCCGAAAAACTGCCCGAAACACCTAAGTTCCTGCTTTCCCAATTCTCCTGTCCCCCGGTGTGTCTTCGCCGTGCTCGCGGCCACAAATGTGAAGCGGTGTAAACGTCTCAAAAATTGTGTCACTCACTCATCTTCTCATTTAAGTAATAAAAACGCAAAACAAACTAAAAACTAGATCATGATTTTTCTGCTTTTTCTTTTTTTTTTTCTTTTCTTTTCCTTCTTCTTTTTTTTTATATTATATATATATATATATTTTTTTAACACAAATATATATACAAACGTAAACGAATACTGACAATACTAAACTGACTAAAGCTGAGTGAGTGAAAATAAATCTCTGTCGTGGGGTACGTAAAATGTCCTCATGTGAAGTACCCCCACACTAATCCTGAAGCGCTGATCCTGTAGTCGAGATAATACTGTGCAGTCCCACCGAACCTCCTCATCACCAAAGATGTAGAAAAACGGCACAACCACCAATTGACCTTACAACCCCCCGAAACCCTGTTTTGTGCGAAAAGATGCTCACACGCGACTAACTCCTCCTGTGGTCACTATGTAATGAAGTGATCCACCCCCGCAAATTAATGCACTGTCGCCACTAACTCACCCTGTCCTTCCCTCGAAAAACGTGTCAATATCAAAACTATCCAAAACTGATAACTCATGAAGCTCTCCCATCTAAAAACCACCCTACTCACTCCCTCCGTCATAACACGTAGAATAGCCAACTATCGACTGATGAGGTCTCAAAGAAGGCTGCCTAGGCTAAAGTGGCTACGAAGAAAAGGGGTAAATGGCTTCAAACGGGTTGACTAATTGGACCTAGGGGTAAGAAACAGGACGTGAGGTCCCTTGATAGCCAGTCAATCCATCGAAAAATGCGATGACCGTGACGGCGCCCGTGGGCGGGTTGTCGACTACCTATGTGACGGTGGTGTAGCAACTAGTCGGATTTTTAGCTCAGGTGATAATTACTTGCGGATTCCAAAGGTCGCTGGCTCACACCTATCTACTATACCTCGGTGCAAGTTTTCTTCTCTTTCAAAGGATTCAAACTCAATTTCTTCACTGTTTTCGTTATCTTGATTGCCCTTTCTCAAAATTTTCCGATTTTAAACTTTTTTTTTTTTTTGAAAAAATAATCTATACTTGCTGTTTGCGTATATACCCCAACCAGCAGCATAAGAAATTTTTAATTTTTCAATTTTTTTTTAAATATATACAATGCACGGCCAGAATGTTTGTGGTGGGTTGACTTAAATAAAGAAAATATGCTGACTCAAAAATAAAAATAAAAACTGCAAATAAATACGAAAAAACGTGCAGACCGGGTTAATGCAGACACGACTACCACCCCCACACTAAGAGGTGGCATGCCCTCATGGCACTCACTCGTCCGGAAAAAATGTCGGGTCTGACCCGGTCTCGGACGTACCGGATATGCTACCCGGCGAGCTGCTACCTGAATCAGTCCGATAGACGACCGGCTGACGCGCACGTGCACGGGGCCGGTAATCAGAGGACTGCGACTCGGACCCAGTCCAACTGCTAGGTGGCTGGGATCGCAAAGCCGTCCTGCCACTCGAAGGCTGTTGGGTACGGGACCCAGTCTGACGGCCCCTTGGCTGCCGGGATCGTGTCCCAAGCTGCCGTCTCTCCTGTCGGGCAGGTGGCGGTGATGGCTGAGTCGGAGGAGGTGGCTGGGTCGGGGGAGGTGGAGCGGATGTACACTTACTAGAGTCCCCGCCATCCGACCAACCCTCTGTGAAGCTGCTGGAGTAGGTAGGGGGAAAATACAGCGGGAGTGGCGGTTCTCGGCCAGCGTGCCGAGCTGCCTCCCGCTGCTCCTCTCGAATGCTAGCTAGGGCAGCGTGGGTGTCCTTCGTGACCTTCCGCTGAGTCCGGCGGTTATGCGTCAAAGCTCTCCAAAGCTTGCCCACGCTCTCAAACATCTTCTCTCCTACGGACTTACGTCCGCCCTGACACCCCTCAAATCTCTCGTCCACTCGTGGCAATCTACGTGGCAGGGCTGGTGTCGCTCGTGGGGTCGGGTCGGCCCGTGGGGCCGGCTCACCTCGCTGTCGGGCTGGTTGGGTCGGGGCATTCCTCTCAGTCCCCTGTCGACTCGACTCGGGACGCTCACTCTCTCTACTAGTACGGCACCGCCGAAGTCCGGCCAATGCCTGGCGACTAACTGGTCGCTCCTAAGTCGAACGTCTCCTAGGGGCAGGGGCAGGTGCAGGTGCAGGGGCCGGGTCCTCCTCCATAATATCGTCATCCTCATCGAGGTCAACGACCGGCTTTGGTGGGCCCGGGTTACGGGCTATGATCTTCCTATAAGGCCGTGGCCTAGGAGGAAGTAGATCACCCTCGACATCGTGCATCGGAACCTCAAACTCCCGTGCCAGTTTGGCGATGAGGTTGGCATACCCCAACCCCTTGTGGCTCGCGGTGCAGTTACGCTCCTGCATGTACACCCATATGCGACGAGGAATGTCGACCTCTCGTCGGAGAACAAGGCAATAGACTAGGAGTACGTACTCATAGTCAAGGTAGGTAAAATGCTTAATACCCACTATCCTGTTCACTACCCACTCAGTCCACCAACGTGGCGGCCCGGTAATAAAACGAGAATGCAATTTCTTGCCTATCTCGCCACTCCCCTCTCTCTCGAAATGGGCACTCGGGTACCCCCTAGTCACAACCCGCAAAAGCTCAGAATCGCTAGGCGTGTAATCTGCACACTCAGCATATGTGCACGAGAAATGGCGCAACGGGATCTGGTACGCTTGGCGGATGCTATCCGCCGTGACCAACAAAAACTGTCGCCGACAATACACCCATCGGACATCCCCGTTGGCCTCACCCGCCCCCTTATGCATGAGGTTTGCGTAAAACTCACGCACCAAGGAGGAACTAGACACATCCGGAAAGCCAGCTAAGGACTGTCCGAAAATTTCCGGACGAATCGCAAAATCTGCCATCTCTGGCGGCATGTTCATGTGGTCGACCTCGAAATGGTAGTCTAGGGGCAGTCTATGACCCATTTTCGTCCCGGTCAAAAAGTAGAAATGAGCGTGATGGTTCACGATCCGAAAACTGTCAAACCGCCTAGAGGTGATTTCCTACGCGTCATAGTCAGTAGGGATCTCGTCCCGGTCTTGGTCTAGGACCGGTACCGTAAACTCCATAACAGTCACAACCTCGTAAAATGTGCCAACTCGGGAATATAAAGCAAAAATGTGAAACGTGCACGAAACAAGTGTGTCTCAATAGATAGTCCACCTAAGAGCTACCAGAGGTCCACACGGCAAGTGCCGCTCCAAAATCAAAAATACCGAAAATAACGGGCCCGGCTACGGGCCGTGCCAAAACGGAAAATAAAGCGAGGGATGATATTTTCGACCTTCCCTAAACAGGGGTGAAGACCGGAGATTCTGCCTGGAAAGTCGCCGGAAAAGTCGCCACCGGTCGCCGGAAAAATTGCCGGAAAACGTAACTGCCCGGAATTGAAATCCGAACCCACCAAATTGAAGCCCTCGATCTCCTCGTTCACGTTCCCTTGTATGGTTTTTGCTAGTTCTTGCTCTAACACCTTCGAATCTGCACTTTTCCTCAAGAACACCTCACTTTTTGATGAGAATTGCCCGCTCGATTTTCGCTTGTTTCTGGATTTTGATGGATGAAACTTGCTCCTTGCGACGAGGGGATTCGAGAAATGTGCCCGGATTTTGATTCGGAGGTCCGATGCAAAATCTTTGTTCTTCAAGTGGGAGGAAATTGAGGAAGAGAGAGAGAGAGAGGAAGGTGCCAACAATGGAGGTGGCCGGCCTCCTTCCCCTCTTATAACCCTAATTGTGTAAAATTACCAATTTGCCCTTGGGGTTTTGAATAAATTACAATTTGTTTTCTTTCTGTTTGCGTATATACGCAATACTGCGTATATACTCAATCAGAAATCAAAAAGAAAACAAAAATTAAAAAAAATTAGCCCCTGGTTGCGTATATACGCAGGGCTGCGTATATACGCAGCCAGCAGCTATATTATTTTTATTTTTTTTTTCTCAAATTGTCTCTCTTCCTCTGTTTTCCCTGTTCTGGCTGTTTTGAATGTTTTTGTATCTGCACATTCTCAAATTCAAAGTCAAAAACCCGCTCATCTCGCCTCTCTCGGAAATTCAGAACTGAAAATAATAAAAATAAATAAATTAACGATTAATTTTGGGTTGCCTCCCAAACAGCGCCTTGTGATTTACGTTCGACGGCCCGACCTTGTTACCTCTTACGGGTCATCAAAATAGACCGGGTCTATTTTGACGACTTCGGCGGTCTCGAGATACGGCTTGATCCGGTTCCCGTTCACCCTGAAACTGGACTTGTCTTTTGGATTTTCCAGCTCGAATGCTCCCCATGCAAAAATCTGCTTGATGATGAACGGGCCCGACCAACGAGACCTCAACTTTCCAGGAAAGAACCGCATCCAGGTATTGTAGAGAAGCACTTTGTCGCCTTCGTTAAACTGCTTTGGCGTGATACGGTTATCATGCCACTTCTTTGTCTTCTCTTTGTAAATTTTGGCGCTCTCGAAAGCCGTTCTGCGGAATTCCTCCAATTCCAGCAGTGCCATCTTCCTCTTATCTCCTGCTAGATTCTGGTCCAAGTTGAGCAGTTTGATTGCCCAATACGCCTTGTGCTCCAATTCCACCGGTAAGTGGCACGCTTTCCCAAACACGAGCTGGTATGGTGACATTCCCAGCGGTGCTTTGAAAGCAGTCCTGTAGGCCCAAAGCGCATCGTCCAGTCTGACGGACCAATCCTTTCGGCCGAGATTCACTGTTTTCTCGAGTATGCTCTTGATCTCTCGATTCGAAACTTCGGCTTGCCCGTTTGTCTGCGGATGGTAGGGTAACGAGACTTTATGAACCGACACGCCGTACTGTTTCAGGACTTTCGCAAAAACTCGATTGATGAAGTGAGAGCCCTCGTCACTAATCATTGCCCTGGGAGTCCTGAAACGAGTGAAAACGTTACGTTTCAGAAAACGCTCAACGGTAGCTGCATCGTTTTTCTGACACGCGATCGCTTCGATCCACTTTGTCACATAATCTACTGCCAGCAGGATGTAGAGGTTACCCATGGATGACGGGAATGGTCCCATAAAGTCAATCCCCCATACGTCAAAAGGTTCTACTTCCTGCCACACGGTCATCGGCATCTCGTCCCGATGGGACGTGTTTCCTGTTCTCTGGCATCTATCACATCCCTGCACATAGTCGTGACAGTCCTTGAAGATTTTCGGCCAAAAAAAACCGGACTGCAGTATTTTATGAGCTGTTCGCGTTCCCCCAAAATGACCCCCACACTGTGATGAGTGGCAGTGTCGGATCACGTTCCAGGCCTCGTGGGTTGGGATACACCTTCTCAAAATGTTATCGGCCCCCTGTTTGAATAAGTACGGGTCATCCCAGAAATACTGTCGACTTTCGGCAATGAACTTTTTCCGCTGAGACGGGGTGAGATCCTCGGGAAGCGTGCGAGTTACCAAGTAATTGGCTATGGCATAGTACCACGGTCTCCCGATTTTTACTGCCATGATGTGCTCGTCCGGGACGTTTTCCTTGATCGGCACCGGTTCCACCTTCACGTTCTCAAGTCTGGATAGGTGATCCGCTACCACGTTCTCGACTCCCTTCTTGTCCCGGATTTCCACATCGAATTCCTGCATCATTAGTACCCACCTCAACAGTCTCGGTTTCGCTTCCTTCTTGTCCAGTAGGTATTTCAGGGCACTATGGTCGGTAAAAACGATAACTTTCGACCCGACCAAATAGGGCCTGAATTTGTCCAGGGCATACACCACGGCCAGCAGTTCCTTTTCTGTCGTGCCATAGTTGAGCTGGGCATCGTTGAGTACCCGGCTCGCATAATAAATGACGTGGCAGACCTTATCCTTTCGCTATCCCAAAACTGCCCCGACTGCGTAGTCGCTGGCGTCACACATCAGCTCAAACGGGAGTGACCAATCTGGCATGGTTATAACCGGGGCTGTGGTCAGCTTCTCTTTCAAATGGTCAAAAGCCTGCCGACATGCTGCATCGAAATCAAAGGGTACGTCTTTTCCGAGTAAAGCGCAGAGTGGCTTTGTGATCTTGGAAAGTCTTTGATAAACCTTCGGTAAAATCCTGCATGTCCCATAAAACTTTTGATCGCCCTTACGTTCGTCGGGTATGGAAGCTGCTTTATCACCTCGATCTTAGCCCTGTCCACCTCGAGTCCTTTGCTGGAAATTCTGTGACCCAGCACGATCACCTCGGTGACCATAAAGTGACATTTTTCCCAATTGAGCACCAAATTCGCCTTCTTGCATCGGATCGAAACCTGACCTAAATGGAACAGGCAGTCATCGAAACTGTCCCCGAATAGTGAAAAGTCGTCCATGAAGACCTCCAGATTTTTCTCGATCATGCCGGAAAAAATCTCCATCATACATATCTGGAACGTGGCAGGAGCATTACACAACCCGAACGGCATGCGCCGAAACGCGAACGTACCATATGGGCAGGTAAACGTCGTCTTCTCCTGATCCTCCGGGGCTATGCAAATCTGGTTGTACCCGGAGTACCCGTCCATAAAACAGTAATAGGCGTGGTGGGCGAGCCGGTCCAGCATCTGGTCCATGAATGGTAGCGGGAAGTGGTCCTTTAGTGTTGCGTCGTTTAACCTCCGATAGTCCATGCAGATCCGCCAGCCTGTAACGGTACGCTGCGCAATCTGCTCCTGGTCGTTATTCTGCACCACCGTAATACCCCCCTTTTTTGTCACGCACTGGACCGGGCTGATCCACGTGCTGTCCGATATGGGGTATATGATTCCCGCTTCCAGCCACTTCATAACCTCTTTTCGCACAACGTCCTTCATGTTCGGATTCAGTCTCCGCTGGGGCTGAATCACCGGTTTCTTGCCTTCTTCAATTCGGATCTTGTGCATGCAGTAGGAGGGGCTGATCCCCTTGATATCTACAATCGTCCAGGCGATTGCTTCCTTATGCTCTCGCAATACTTCCAGCAGTTTCTGCTCCTGTTCCTGAGATAAACGAGACGAAACAATTACGGGCAGAGTACTATTTTCACCAATATACGCATACCTGAGATGGCTCGGGAACGGTTTCAGCTCCAGTGCGGGTGGCTCCTTGAGTGACGGGACCAGAATCATCTTTTGCCCGCCGTCTTCGTCCCGGTGCAAAGTGGTCCAGTCCTCGGCTCGCATGGCGTGCTCGCACCGAGTATGCTCCTTTTCTTCCCCGTACATGCTGTCGATCTCTTCCCACAGTTGGTCCATCTCCTCGTTTTCCCAGCCTTCGTCCACCACATCTATAGCAAAGATGTCCTCGTGGTCGTAGTAATTTGGCAGTTGCAGATTTTTGAAAACGTTGAATTTCACCTTTTCCTCGTTAATCTGCATGGTCAGCTCCCCGCTCTTGCAGTTTATCATTGCTTCGCCCGTGGCCAAAAACGGCCTGCCAAGTATGAGCGGTACCTCCCCTGCCTCCATGTCCAGGATGACGAAATCTGCCGGAAAAATCAGCTCGCCGACCTTGACCAGAATATCCTCGATAACCCCATAGGCCTGTTTTACAGACCTGTCTGCCATCTGCAGCATGATTCTGGTGGGTCGGAGTTCACCGACTTTCAAACTTTTGAAAATCGTCAACGGCATCAGGTTGATGCTGGCCCCTAGGTCACACAGAGCCTTTCCTGTGTAAGCGTTACCTAGGGTGAACGGTATAACGAAACTGCCAGGATCCTTTCTCTTCCTCGGTAGCCCATTCTTCACACAATTGCTCACTTCTTCCGTCAGGTTTATAGTATCGAAGTCGCTCATTCGCCTCCTCCCATACAAGATGTCCTTGAGGAATTTGGCGTAAGTGGGCATCTTAGCCAAAGCCTCGGCAAAAGGTATGTTAATCTGCAGCTGTTTGAACATCTCGAGAAACCTGGCGTAGTCCTTGCTGTCGTCCCTCTTTCGTGTTCGCAAGGGATACGGGACCTCCTTGGAGACTGGTACAGTTTCTGCACCTGTCTCGTTCTGCACTGCATCCTGCTCAACCGAGCCCTTCGGCTGGGGGCGGTCGACTGTGCTGTTATCCTGGCCCGACAAGTTGCGTTCTACTTCTTTCGAATTTTCTGAACGTGCGTGGCTGGGATACGGTGGATCCTGCAGTGCCAATCCACTACGAGTGGAGATAGCATTGATCTGAGCCCGTGGATTATTTACTGTATTCGAGGGTAGGTTTCCTGGCTGTCTCTCTGTTAGCTGCTGTGCTAACTGCCCCACTTGTACTTCCAAAGCGCGCAGTGACGTTTTGGTTGTCTGCATATCTGCCGTCAGGGTGTCCATGTGCTTGAAACGGGACTCCATGGTCTGGAACATGGACTTGATTTCTTTCATCTGAGCGTCGTACTGCTGTGCGGATGGGACTGACTGAGCCTGCTGGGCCGGGGCAGCCTGCTGGGCTGGTGGCCTGTGCTGGAATCCCGGTGCATAGACTGCTGCGTTCAGGTTTCCGTACCGAAACCCGGGATGGTCTCTCGTACCCGGTCGGTACCGGCTCGGGTCCCACTGCTGTTGTACGTAATTGGTGTCTTCGGTCCTTAGCTCCTCGATGGCTGTGTCCAGATCAGGTTCTTCGACTGCTGCAACAGTCTTCTTATCCGAGTAGACTTTCTTTACCAAGTCATGAACGATCTTGGCCAGATTGTCTATCCGGTCATCCTCTGCTGGTTCGGCTCTAGCCGTCATCCTGCGATCGTCAAACAGTCGGGTGTTCTGCTTGGCCAACTGCTTCATCAGGTTATACGCACCTTCTTTGTCCACGTGATACAAGAAGTTTCCCCCGGCTTCTCTGTCAATCCTGTCGGCGTTCTCCCGGTCTAGGGCATGGTAGAAAACCTGCAGAATTTTTGCGTCTCCAAAGCCGTCGTTCAGGCACCGTTTGACCAATCTCATGAGCCTGTCCCATGCGTCCACCACCGTCTCCCCCATCTTCTGCCTGAATGACAGGATCTCGCTTTGTAACTGTATGACTCAGGAGGCGGGATAGAATTTCGCCAGAAAATCTGCGACACACTCCTCCCATGTGGTGATGGATCGGGGTGGTCGGGATTCGAGCCAGTCTTTGGCTACTCCGTAAAGACAGTATGGAAATAAGATCAGCATGAGTGCCTCTGATTCTACCCCCTTGTATCTGACCTTGTTGCAGTAATCTTCGAATTTCCCGATAAAATCGTTCGGGTCTTCGTCGGCCCTGCCATGAAACGGGCAGAGAGTTTGTACCGTCTGGATGGTGGATGGTTTGATGTCAAAGTGCTCGGCGGTGATCTCGGGCACCACAATAGCTCGCTCATGCCCCCCGGTGGGAACTTCGAAATTTTCCACCAACGCCTTCCCAGATCGGTTGTATGTTCTCTGGTTGCTTCGGGCAGCGAGTCCTGCTGTGACAAGTTCCTCAATGTACCGAGCCATCTGGGCTGGGGTACGTGTCTCTCGTTCCTGTCCAGCGGCTTCGGTGTTCTCGGGCGTATCTCTCTGGTTGGTTGCCATCCTGCTTTCTCGGTTTCTGCAGTTCTGTTCGGTATACAGTTTTTCCGGGTTGTCGAGTGGTGACACCAAATCGCGAGGTAATCTGGGCATCAACTGAACAGTCCTGAAAACACAGATTCAAAAACGCAGTGAGATAAAAAGAAAAATAACAAAACTGAAAATAAACAAAAACTCAGAAAACTAATTCTGACTACTAAATAGACCCTAAAAAGTCCCCGGCAACGGCGCCAAAAACTTGATGCGCAAACTAACGTGCTGTCGCAAGTGTACGAATCTTGTAATACCGGGTGCAATTAGACTCGGGTTATCGTTCCCACGAGGACTATTTCGGGTTTATTCACGTTGTCAGTTTCGGTTAAACGAGTGTAGTAACAAGGAGGAGTAGGTTGTGATTGCAGTTTACTAAACTAAAAACAGAAATTAAAAACGTAAACGTAAATATTTTTTGTGACGTTTTCTGAAATAAGTTGAATCGGTTGTAACGATAATAGATAAAAACTAGGCTCCAGGATCCCCTAGGGTTTCTACAGATTTCAGTTTTACGTTCGATTATGAAAACACTCCGCAGTTTCGATATCTGTGCAACGTACCAGTTGTGTAGTGACTTTTCAGATTCCACACGTAATCCCGATCCTGCAGACTTTCGGATTCTTGTTAATCTGCCTAAATCTGCAGTCTCGGTCTAATCATGTTAGGGTTTCTAACCTGTCCGAATGGCCCGGGTCAAATTCTCTAACAGTTGGTCTCACGTTTTTAGATGCTAGCCCTATCTCCCTTTCTCTGGTCGGTCTATCAGGGTAAGGTACTAAATCCTTGTTTTTCTTCCTAACCCTAACTTGACGTTTTCACCTACAAGCTCGGGTCTATAGCAATCCTGGGTGATCAATCCTATCATGCATATACGATAATAATCAAAACCAGAATAACAGATATAACTTGCTGAATTAAGATAATCATCACGAATCCATAAACGAAGTAGTCATAAAATCTGGATACGAAACCCTAGGTTCACCGAGAACTTAGGTAAGAAGTTTAGCTACGACTAGACATAATACAAAACGCAGTTTCTGAATATAAAGAGAGAGAACGAAATCAAACTAAGACTTCGAATCTCGAATCGCGCTTTCGTGCTCTCTGTGAAAGCTCTGACTTGACCTTTGGTTGTGCTGAGAATTGTGTTGTCCTTCAAAACGAGTCTGGACGAGTCTTTAAATAGTGCTGTTTTCCCCGAAACGCGTGCGCCCGAAATTACGGAATCTGCCATCGGTCCACCGTCTTTGACCAAAAAGTCAAACTGGCTGCGTATATACGCAGGGTTGCGTATATACGCAACCAGAGCCTGTATCCACCTCCCCATCTCTCCCTCCTGCCTGCGTATATACGCAGGCAGGGGGGTGGAGATGGGGCCCTGCTTGGTCCTTTGGTGGGCCTGGTTGGGTCCCCTGGGTCCCACTCTTCTGCCTGACGCTCCCGGTTTGCCTCCCTTGGTGTTCTCCTGCTATTCCGTGTTCCCGTCTTGACCCGGTCTTGTGCACGTTTCCCGAGACGGTCCCGGCTTGGTCCTGGCACGCTTCCCGATGCACCTCCCGAACCTGTTCCTGAAAAGGCAACACGAACGAAAACCCACGATCATATCCAAATATAGCAATAAATAAGCAGAAATCCAGGAAGTACAAATAAACGTCTCGTTCTAGATTCCCGAGGCATTCTAAGGCATTTTCCGGCAAAAACCGCTATTTCCGACACAAATACTCGTGAAATCAGGCTATAAGAAAACCCCTAATTGGGCGTTATCATTGATTCCCACGCCGATTTTTCTAGGTGACAGTCAAAGAGCACATGCTCTGCTGTCTCCATCCCTTCGTTACACATGAAGCAGTGGCCTTCTACTTTCACACCCCATCTCCTCAAGTTTTCTGTCGTAGGAATGGTGTTCCTAGCTACCCTCCAGACCAGGTGGCCAATTTTCTTTTCGACTTTTATTTTCCATAATTTGGAGAAACAATTTCTTGTTTGGCTTGAATTTTCCCCTGAATTCTCCTGCTGTTTCTTCTCCTTCATTCCCAGTAGGTACCCTGATTTGACTGTGTACATGCCCGTGTCGTTGTAGTGCCATCGTATCTTGTCTTCCATTTGCTGCTATGGGAGTCGGATATGTGCTATCTCTTGCCAGTCCACTTCAAACAGGTATTCTCTGAGCTTCTGAAAATTCCAGCTTCGTGTTTCTTGAACAATGAACTCCTCCACTTTCAAATTGTTGACCATGCTGTTTCTGGTAATTATTTTGAAGGTGGGTTCACGGGGAATCCATGGTGAATTCATATGCGCTGATTTGCCATCTCCAATCTGCCATCTTGATCCTTTTGCTAGGAGCTTCTTCCCAAAACCGATACTTCGCCAAGCGTAACTGGGTGAGTTTCCCTCTTGTGCTTCCCAAAAGGTTTTTCCTGCAAAGTACTTGGCTTTGATTACTCTACTCATTAGGGATTGAGGGTTATGTAAAATGCGCCAAGCCTGTTTTGCAAGCATAGCTTGGTTAAAAACTTTAAAATCTCTAAAAGCTAGCCCGCCTTCTTCTCTTGAACCTTGCATTTTATCCCAAGCTATCCAATTTATACCCCTCTCCGTTTTTGAATTACTCCACCAAAATTGTCTGATCTTGGCTTCTATTTTGTTGCACACACCTTCTGGAAGTTTAAAGCACGACATTGCATAGGTTGAAATTGCATTAGCAACAGCTTTGATAAGGATCTCTTTACCCCCCACTGATAATGATTTCTCCTTCCACCCTTTGAGTTTACTGTCTAATCTATCAAATATATATGAGAAAGTAGTGTATTTTTGTTTCCCAATCGTATTAGGAAGGCCAAGATACTTATCGTGTTTTTCTGTATCAGGAATCCCGCAGAGCTGCTTGATTTCCTCCTTTGTTGTCCCATCTACATTTGGCGAGAAGACTATAGCCGATTTGTCGAAGTTGATAAGTTGGCCGGAAGCTCTACAGTAGTTGTCCAATATTTCTTGTAAATTTTTAATTTCTTGCTTTGTAGCTTGTAAAAAGAAAATAGATTCGTCAGCAAAAAATAGGTGGGAGACCACTGGTCCTCCCCGAGATGCTGTCACTCCTGCAAGTCTTCTACTACTAATTGCAGAAGTGATAGCACTCGATAATGCCTCTGAGCAGAGCACAAATAAATATGGTGACAGGGGCCAGCCTTGCCTGAGGCCTCTCTCAGGGATGACTTTCCCCGTTAAGGCTCCGTCACGAATAAACTCATACTGGGCCGTCGAAACGCACCGCATAATAACTGAAATAATCTTCAGGCCAAACCCAAACTGTAGTAAAACATTCTCTAGAAAGTTCCACTCAACACGATCGTAAGCTTTCGACATATCAACCTTTAGAGCTAATGCACCTTTCTTGCCCTTCTTTCTCGTCTTGAGGCTATGTATTACCTCAAAGGCCGTTAGGATATTGTCCGTGATCAACCTTCCAGGCACAAAAGCAAACTGATTTTCAAAAATAATATCGTCTAGGACTTTTTTAATCCTGTTTGCTACCACTTTAGCCACACTCTTATAAATAGTAGAACTAGGGGTGCACAAGAATCCGTCAATCCGCACCGATCCGCAAATCCGTCTGATCCGTGACGGATTGGGTCCGATCCGATCCGTCAATCCGTTCGATCTGTTTATACTTATTATTATGTTAATGTTTACTAATTTCATCAATATGATTTGTTCTCATGTTAACTTTAACTTAGTAATGTCATTACTTATCAATGTTGTGTTGAATAATTTTGATTTTTGATGATATAATGAGTAAGATATTTCAAAAGTTAACTAAAAACTATATTAAATGATAATTGTATATTAGTGTTTAGGTTGTCAGTTGAACATATTCGAAAATATTTTGAAATATCTCCGATCCGCGAATTAATCCGGTCCGATCCGCAAAACCGTGGATCCGATTGGATCCGATCCGTTTCGATCCGTAAACCGGCGGATCGGATTAACTCAACCTCAATCCGGACCGATCCGATCCGTGTGCACCCCTAAGTAGAACACAAACTTATCGGCCTATAATCAGCCAAATTTCGGGGCTGTTTAGTTTTGGGGATTAAAGCTATTACCGTGTCGTTGAAGCTTCCCATGTCCGCACCTGAGTTCAGAATTTCGAGACACGTCCTGGTTGTATCTTTGCCCACAATTCCACAATATTTCTGGTAGAAGCCAGCCGAGAATCCGTCTTTTCCTGGCGCCTTGTCCGGGTTCATTTGAAACAGAGCATAAGTGACTTCCTGGGGTGTGTACTCCTCGTCAAAGGTCGCTGCTTTCTCCGCTGGGATAGCACGATTTGTCAATCCGTCCGTGACTGCCCTTATGTCATCCTGCGTTGGGTTACTGGAGATGAAGATAGCTCCAAAATGTCTTTCGAGACATTCTGTAATCTCCTTAGTAGTCTGCACCCACATTCCACTCTCGTCTTCAATCCCGTTAAAGTTGCTCCTTGCTCTTCTTATCGATGCTCTACGATGGAAAAAGCTTGTATTTCGGTCACCAAACTTTAACCAGTCTGTACGTGCTCTTTGGGACCACATTACTTCTTCCCTTCTAAGTAACTCATCGTAGTGAAGTGATAATTTATGTTTCTCTTCTATGACCTCCTTTTTTTGTGCTCTACTTTCCAACACCTTCTTCCGTGCTCTTAGAGCTTTGATTTGTTGCTTAACGTTTCCAAAAGTGTCTTTGTTCCATTGCTGGCAGCTTACGGCCAGGCGCGACAGTCTCGATTGCAATGGCAGCTTCCTGTCTTGCTGCCAGCCATTGGCTACAACTTCAGGAAAATCGCTATGCATGGTCCACATCCGTTCAAACTGAAATCTCCGTCTTTGATCCCTTAGTTGCACCTTCTTTTCGCACTCAAGTAGAAGGGGTCTGTGGTCCGATCTAAGACCTGTTGTATGTGTGACCTTTGCTCCACCGAATCTAGACATCCAATCAATAGTTGCTACTACTCTATCCAGTCGCACCTTGATGTTTGTTTCTTCTTCTTGATTATTTGACCATGTGAATTCTGGTCCTGCAAACCCAAGATCGACTAGACATAAATCTTGCAAAACAGAATTGAAAGCTTGCATTTGACTATACCTCCTTTCCTTGCCCCCTTCCTTCTCCGTGTTGGAACGGATTTCATTGAAATCACCACACAATCACCATGGTTTGTCACTCATAGGCGCTACCCTCCGTAGTAATTCCCATGTATTAAAACGTTGCTCTCTTTCCGGGTCTCCATAGACCCCAGTAAGTCGCCAAACAAAACCATCTTGTTCTTCTACTAAAGCGTCAATATGATGATTGGAAACTTTAAGTAGCTTGATTTTTACCTTGGAATCCCAAAGTAGTGCTAATCCACCCTTCCGATCATTAGCCTCAGAAAAAATCCCATTTGCATACTTCACCTTTTCTCGAACTTTCTCCATCTCGAACTTATTTAGCTTTGTCTCCATGAGGAAGACGATGTTTGGGGAAAGGAGCCGTAGTTGCTCCTTAAGGGCTCGGACCGCACGCAGCTTCCCCAAACCGCGTACGTTCCAACTTAGAAGACTCATTGTGCTTGGCGGGGCTGCTTAGCAGCCTCCGCCAATCGTGCATTTAGAGTTTTTGAGGAACTCAAAACCTTGTTTCCTGCTTCACCACTCCCATCACCTTTCTCCGTACCGCCCCTTATTGCTCCAAGATATCTTCGCTCTAGCTCTAGTTGTTTATTTATTTTGGAGATTTCCATTAGTTGCACCGAACCCGGGCAAAGGTCTGGCGCTGTCTTCCTTTTTGGCGATGCTGGCCTACTATCACCCACCGCTTTATTGGTACCTTTTGTCGCCGTCGTGCGGCCCTCTGTGGGATCTTTCACCGACAGATTGGGGTCTGTTGGGGCATTCTCTATCACCCCTTCTCTCGGTTCAGGGTTGATCATGTCCGGCTAGGTTGCTTCCGCAGTATGGGGGTTCTGCGAGTTTATGTCCTCCTCCGCTGCACTGATAGGGTCCGCTATTGACTCATCCAGCTCCTTGTTTAGATCAAAGGTCCCCGTCTCCTTCTCGGGCTGCTGATCGCTTGCAACCTTCGCAGGTTTAGTCTTGGCTTCCGTCTTCTTTCCCACTGTTTGACGACCCTTCTTTGGTGGCTGGAACAACATCCAATCCCCATAACCTGGCTCTTCCTCCATCTCCTCAGCCCTCGTAAGATGGTTGCAGCAGTTACTTTGGTGATCCAGGTACCCACACCACTCGCAAATAGATGGAATTCGTTCATAATTTAAGTCCAACCAAACCCTTGCCTTCTTGATGTTCACGTAAACTCCTCTAGGCAAAGCCTCATATATCGGCATTCTTACACGAACCCGAACGTAGTTCTCCATCCCATCACTATCAACTCTTGGGTCTGACTCTAGGATTATGCCGATATTTTTCACCGCTTTCCTACCAGCTGCCTCAGTTGTTAGGTGAACTGGTAGGCGGTGAATCTGAACCCATACATCCATGGTTTCAAAGAAAGGTTTTTGAGTTTCGTCTCCAAGCCTCCAGGGTTTGAGAACCATCATTGCTCCCTCAAAAACCCATGGTCCACCAGAGGATATACGATCCAACAAATTCTTGTTTGGGAACTTAAGTAAGAAAGTATTGCGACTCACATAGAGGAACTCTACCTGTTCCCCTTTGGTCCAGATCCGCCCGAAAAAAGCCCTCGCCGATCTAGGGTTTATATCTTCTCCGGACAGAAGTCTGGCAATTAAACACCACTCGAATCCCTTCTCAGCTTCGGCACAGAACTCATCCTCAAACACGATTTCATCTAACTCCTTCTGCGTCAGTTGTAGCGTATCAAAAGCCTTCGTCGCTGCCTCGTCCATGGCCACCGCAGGTTCTTCCATGGTTTAGGGTTTCGCTCCGTCTCCGAGAAGTTCGGAGAGACTTTTTCTTTTTATTTTTGGTTCGTTGTAATGTAAGTGGTTACTTAATCCAAAATTGGTGAGCAACTTGTCAAACAACAATGTCGTTAAGACTATATGGGATCACATTCCTCGCCTTGTCACATTGGAGGGGTTTATCTGCAAATACATGTATCAAGGTCTCTTTTTTTGGAATAAATAAACTATTATTACCAGATTTTACAAAGTGAAGCTGTCAACCTAAAGTCCAGAACTATACAAAGGGACTTGAGGTTAGCAAATGAAAAACATGTAAAATACATGGAAAGAAACTACTGAAGAAAACAAATAGAAGAAAACAACATAGTAGTACACCAAACACGGCCTAAGATATTTTTCAAGCACAACTCTGCCTTGTGTTGTGGTGGTGGAAAGACCCACCGATTGAAGTCGGTGAGGCGGTGAGGAAACGCCATTGATTGACTTTGTCGGAGACGAAGGAGGAAGGCCAGCCGAAAATTCCTTGGTTAGATCGACGGATTGAAGAGCCAAGAATTCCGGTGTGGTGGTGGGAAAACAAGCCGCCAAGAACTTGGCGGTGATGGGAAACGTCGTCGATTGACCATGTAGGCGACGAGGAATAAAAACATCCAGAGACTCTTTGGTTAGATCGACGGATTGAGGAGCGAAAGATTTCGGCGTGGCGGTGGAGGAGTGAATCCCTTATGAAACACCGGCGAAAACCTCGGTGAGGCGGGGACGGTTAAGAAGAAACGATCCATCGTGGAACACCCATGGAGAACCGACTGAGACGAAGACGCCGGAGAATCTTGGAAATCTTGGCGGCAAAACCGCCGGAGAGCAACCTGCAAAAGAACATATCTGAAATCCAAAAAAAGATAAAGGAGGCTTCGATGGGAAAGCCAAGACGAGCCAAACCCTCACAAGAGGAACATCTGCACGGGAAACCAAGAAAACGGTGAAGGAGGCCGGTCGGCCGACGGACCGACTGACTCTCTCTCTCTAGAAACCTAGAGAGAGATGTCATAGAGAAGCTTCAAACTCAATGTTGTTCTATCAAGGTCTCACTAAGTCCAGGTGTCTAGTAGTAATTTGGAACTTTGATGAATTATGTTATCGCTGTTATTAGGTAGTTATGTGGTATAAGTGGAAAATATGTATTCATCTTCTTCACTAATCCATTCCAGAAAGGCTCTATTCTTCTTTCTATTTTTGTAATCTTCATGTGTTCATGTTCATCTTTGTTGTGGTATCATAAAAAATCGTTTCTGATGCTCATTGATTTCTTCGTTCTTTGTTCCATCTTTGTTACCGATTTCATTTCGATGTTGGATCACCCTATTTTCTTGTTCTATGGTTTTGCCATGTCTACTGAATGTCAATTTCATTCTCCGGAGAATTCGAAGGCTTTGACAGCCATCGTTGATCATACTTCCCCGTATTTCCTGACTAATCAACCAATCACTTTGAACATTTCTAATATAGTGGTGGGTCCTAATGTAGAGGTGGACAAGTTGGGACATTGTTGGGACATGAGAGCTGGGATGCATAGCATTTCTCTTTCTTACTGAAAAAATGATATGCATCCCAAGTCTCATGTCCCAACCATGTCCCAACTTGCGATGCCAACTACATCAACCAATCACTTTGAACATTATTAATATAGTGGTGGGTCCTGATGTACAGGTGGACAAGTTGGGACATAGCTGGGACATGAGAGTTGGGATGCATAGCATTTCTCTTTCTTACTGGACTAACTGACAACTACATTGAAGTTAGAGAGAACATCCCCCTTATTGAACCCTTACCATTAATGAAAAAGGTTTTTGCTCTAACTTTTCAACAAGAAAAGCAGAGAAAGATCCTTGCAGGGCCTATTATCCCTCCAATGGCTATGTAGACTCACTCTAAAGATTCTTTGAAAAATTATCAGTTTTGACCAGGATTAAATCATGAATGCTTCTCACTCTACTATTGATGCTCAATAGCAGTACAATCTTAGGTTTGGTGGCAGGTTTAAACCAGTATGTTGTCACTATGGACGAACATACATATTAAGGAGAAATGTTGGAAGTTGAATGGGTATACACCTGGTTTCAAGAATGGAAATATTCCTCATACTTTGTGTGTGCCTAAGTACAATTCTAATGTTGTTTTCAACAAAGTTGTTACCCTAAAGTTTGGAAAAATTGCAGAAAGGCCCCCAGCCAGTTGACTTGGTCAATACTAACCCAAAATAGCTAACCTCAATTATTCATATAAGATACTTATATGGCTTCAAGAATATTATTCAAGTCTCAACACAAATTTATGTGAAATTACAATTTTACCCCTCTCGCCCATATTTGGTCCAACAGGTATTCCTAGAAGGTAGATCTTGGTCAAATCTGATAGTCACACTTATAAGGGCATGATGAGCAAAACATAAATGAAAGTTCCAGAGTTATATGCAGAGAATACACACGAGAAAGAGTCGTCTCATTTCATCAACTGATGAGGAAGTTATCGATAATCAAAATGGTTTGCTCTGTCATTCTCTTTACTTAGGAAGGCTTAGAACCTACCAGCTCCAAGGAAATGAATGTAGTGAATTCAACCAAAAATTCAAGCAGGTTAGAGCCTGATGTCGCCTGACAAATCAACATAAGATCTGGAGTAATATGACTACAGGTCCAAGAACACCTCTCAGTCGTATTGTTTCTCAACATTAGGCTCAATTACCGATGGATTGGAGCCATAGTTGGAAATCTAAACCAACCTATATTTGTATAAGGGAAACCAGGGATTGAAACCAAACAAGAATCGTGTAAAACGGGAAACTAACGAGTGAGTTACATCCCGTGTTAACATGGCTGCTTCACTCGCCGAACAAACGTAAAACCCGAGATCCAAATCAATAAAATACCCGTTATGGGTGTGTTTTGATGGTTCTTACATGCTCACGAAGGTTCAAGGATCACAACCGACCAGTTTCCATGGAGAGAAAGCCATGGAAAGGAATTTAGCGAGTCTCCATAGTCCAAAATGCCGTTTCCTGCGCTGTTACACGATGCTGGCGTGTTATGGCCCTATTTCAACACTTGTGAGCTTGCCAAGCCCTAAAAAACATGAAAACGTGGATTAACTGAGTTGAAATGCAATGGATAGGGGATAATTGAGCAAAAATCGGAGTTAGTGTTGTTTAATTACAAACCTCAGTTTCTCCTATGTTACCCAATGAATTCCAAAAATTCCTTTTACTCCCCTAAATATGGAGATGCTCTGGCTGTAGCAGTTCTTGAAGGGACATAGATATGGTGGTGTTTCAGTTTGTGGGAATGGATGGTTTTCTTGAAGCTCCAAAGAAGAAAGAAGGTGAAGTTCAAGAGAAATGATGAAGGGGATAAATTCCTTCCAGAAACAGTTGGTAGATGAGATGGAGGAGGTGCTGCCACCTCACACAATAGGTGGCAAACATGAAAAATATGAGAGAACATGTGGCATTCATGAAATAAGGGGACAAATTATAATTTCTTTAAAGTTATGGTATATAAAGGGAATAAAAGAGAAGTTGTATATTCTATAAATTCCACTTCTTCCCCAAAGCTTTAGAATATTCTTAAAGATTCCCACAATTCCTCGGTAACCTCATTTTGGCCAAGTTCTAACCATCATTAAATTCTCAAAAAGTTACATACTTGTCCATTATTTCCAATAATTGCACAATTGCCCAAATTTGAATTCCCATACCAGCTGTTTCTAATTGAACAAATGTCATCAAACACTACTGAACAAGAAATTTACCCAAATAACTCAAAATTTTATCTTATAACAATGCGAACCCCATAGAAATTATGGGGGTTATAGCTGATATTTCGGCTATTCGGTATATCATCCTTACCATGACGGATCAAGAAGACATGTGGGTATGGTTTTTTCACAAGAAATGCATGTATACGGTCAAGTTCGGTACTTTGTGGATGAGGATTTGAGGTTAGATAAGTTGTCCATGGGAAGTCGAGACGGTCAAACAAGCCAGAAGATGGACAGATCGCTTGTTAAAATTTAGTCCTTAGAGACTCCAAGGAGTGCCATGTTCACAGTTTGGAGGACTTTTCATGCGCCCTTACCGTTGAAAATGAACCTAGCCAGAAGAGTTATTGATGTTCCGTTAACGTGCTAGTGGTGTCTAAAAGGATTTGAGTTAGAAACTCATATTTTTATGCAATGCAAAAGAGATCAGCGAGTTTGGGACGGTATCTAGGGTTTGGATTCACTCCATAACATGTGCCAACATATCACGGATTTCATTGCGGTGTCTTTGGAACTACCAGTTGCAAAGAAAATTTTGTTCCCAGTGACTATATGGGAGCTTTGTCGTAGTCGAAAATTGCGGCTACTTGAAGGTAAAACATGCGATGAAGGTACGGTAATTCGGCATGTACATATTTGACTAACAGATATGTCGAATGTGCGATCATTTATCATATTGGTAACCCACAATTTAGATGGACAGCTGGCAAATAATGCTCCGGTACGTAGGACCGCCAACAGGCGTTGTAAAGCTTAACTCAGACTCTGCATGAAAGGATAAAGATCAAGGGGTGTGCGTGGTTAGATTCTCTAGGATTCTACTTGAAATATTATTGAGGCTATGGACACTCCCATCCATGGGGTTGCGAAGACTCACGTGGCGGAGGCTATGGAGGATTGAGATTGAAGCTGATTTTCATAAGCTTATCAACGACATCCATTTCATAAGCTTCACCAAAGCCTTGCTCATCAGATGTACTCTTTTTTCTTTGTTGGAGGTTTTGTCCTGATGAATTCCTTTAATAAGATTTTAATGAGACATCACTATTAGTGAATATTCAAGGGGGTGTGATAAATATGTAATTGGTACTGTGCATATTCATAAGAAATTGTATTGTCATATGAGGATGATGCAAAGTGACTCACACACACTATATAAATTGTGCTTTGGAGGAGAATAAAGCGCATATCAATACAATTCTCTCTGCAATACTTATGTCTCTTTGTTCATCGTATTCATCTCGTCTCGAAATTCATAACACCAAAATCATAGTCAGGGGTTCTTGTATTGATAACATATTTTATTATATTGTCATATGAGGATGATGCCAATTGACTCACACACTATATAAATTGTGCTTTGGAGGAGAATAAAGCACATATCAATACAGTTCTCTCTGCAATACTTGTGTCTCTTTGTTCATCGTATTCATCTCGTCTCGAAATTCATAACACCAGAATAATAATCAGGGGTTCTTGTATAATTCAAACTGAAAAAGCTTAAGGTACTAAGCTATTTTTTTTTCAAATTTTTATCTACATTACAAGGGTGTAGCATAGTAACACCACACGCCCTCAATCCTTCTGATCTGTTCTATTTTTATATATGGGGTGATAGCTAAGAATGAAAATTTTCTTCTTCATCTGCGTACTTTTTTTATAAATTAAAATTATTGTTACTCGAAATGGACCGAGTCAAGTAATGATGGTGGAGTGATGCGGGATTGACTTTAACGGCAGAAACGGATGTAGTTTACGAAAATGAAGCACTTTACTACATACATCTTTTACATTCTTCTTCGTCACCCCTTCTTGTCATTTTCTCTTAGAGGAAATAAAACTTCTCCTCCACCACAATCTCTTCCACATTCTTCTTCTTACTTCTCCCCAAAATCCCCCAAACTAAACAATCCTCTCTTCTCTGTTAGCCCTACCACCTCTGGCGTAAAATCTGAAAATCGAGTTCCAATTTCCGATCACAATTGAGAATAAAAAAGACGTATTGAGTTGCATTTTTCTCGCCGGCATTTCGCGAACAGGTACATATTCCTATACACAATGTGCCGATTTCAGAAAGTTCATCAAACTACAAAATTTTGACCTAGTTATACCTTGCTCATAAACTTGTGATCTTCATTAGAGTATGTGTAATGAATAAAATATTGCAATTAAGATTTTGTTTTGAGGTATTCGTTTGAAGCTAGAGGGTCTTGCGCAGCGGGCTGCCAGATCCGACGGTTTAAACATATCTCACAGAATACTCAAGGTAGGTTTCCAAAATCTAGATCATATATAGGAATGTTATATATCTTGCATAATGGTAGAATTTTATCATGAATAGTATGATTTTACAATTCACAAAGATTTGATAGATTTTAAAGGCATAACAACTAATTTATTTTGTGTTATCAATATTTTACATAAGAAATTTTTTTTTTTGACCTACGGGAGGTAGGGCAGCATATCCCCGCATGTTACTAGAGTGAAATATTCAGGCTTCCAACATGTAAGAATCGTGGGGGACAAAACCACACCCACTGCTAACGAAAAAACCCTTATGGAGGGCAATGAAAAGATAGGCCCATCCTATCCTGCCTATACAAACTCCTGACACGAGACAAAAGCTCATTCAAGAAGCTGAAGTCAGCAAAAATGAGCAAGAATGGCCAAAAATCGCCAAAGCATCAGCCACCATGTGTTCCATGTCTATGAGAATGCCTAATACGAGCGCCAAACAGAAGGACTCGACAATCTGAACCATCGTGTAAATCATGGAATTAAAATGCGTCCCAACACCACCTGGACCACCAAAAGAGAATTGCTTGAACCCAATCAAAAAAATATTGTGTGCATAAGAAAATTTGAGCCACGATAGTAAAGCATGTGTCTCTGCCTCCAAAGACGAAATCGGGCCAAACCTACAAGCGAATGTCGCGATTAGATAACCATCATGGTCTCTAAACGCATAACCACAAGCACCCTGACAATTGCGCACAGATCCATCAAATTAAACGCCACCTAGCCAGACGGGGGACGAGACCATCTAATCCAAGACCCTCTCCTCACAGCAGGGTAAAGAAGAGGCAAAATGCAACTGAGCCACTGTAATCTGATCCAACATGCCAAGCTCTCAAGAAGGTGAGAATAAGGGAAGCATCTCTCTCAACCACCTCGAGACTCTACCAATAATCGCATCCACCGCCACAGGATGCCGATAAAAAATCGCTGCATTTCTTGACCTCCACAATTTTGAACATACCAAAGAAGGATTGACAGTGCGTAAGAAATGAATTTGGGAGGAAGAACCTGAAGAGCCCAACCAATCCACTAAAAGCCCACGAAACCAAAGAATGAGACAAGGACCCCCCCCCCCCCCCCACCAATGATAGGAAAGCCTCCCAAACCGCTCTGGCAATCCTACCGCAGATAAACAAATAAGCTAACGACTCCTCTGCCGAAGAACAACAAAAACATTGCAAGGGTAAACGAACCCCTAAGCGGCGAATTATGTCATCAGTTGGAAGAGCTCTAAATATCAAGCGTTACATGAAAACCCAACATTAAACGAAAGTTGAGGGATCCAAAATCTAGTACACCATAGAAAAGGCTCGGCATGAATACATAGAGGAGGCAAGCATGACCCGACCGGAAATTGACATGTCGTGTCCGTCCACCGAACGCACCCATGGTGGAACCACCACAATCCCTCTAAAAAGAAAACTGATGAATTATCCCAAGATGTCGCACTATCAACCACCAAACAAAGCTACCACGGTGCCCCGGAATAAAATCATGGGGAGTACCATTGCGAGAATGCAACAACCGAGATAAGAATGACGCTCCTTGAAAGTAGGACCAAGATAGCTTCATATATATAGGTCAAACCAACGTGTTCCAGGGACGTAAGTCCCAAACCACCCTCCTTACTAGGGGATTAAAGCATGACCCAACCAATCTAGTGCCTCTGAATCCTGTCACCCGAGCTCCAAAAGAAATCTGCAAAAAGATAGTGAAGTATGCACAGGACCACCTTCGGACTTGGAAGCACCAAAAGGATGTGAATGAGGATGGAAGCCAAAACACTATGAATGAGGGTTAGACTTCCACCTGATGACAGACATTTGGCTTTCCAGTCATAATCATCTTGTGCACTCTATCAACGAACCCAGAAAATCTATACTATGAGGTCGCCTCCATGATATAGGAGCACTCAAATAGATAACTGGGAAATCCCTGAAGGGAAAATATAGCCATGTCGCAATCCGATTCCTTCTATGTTGGGGAACCACATTGGGAACTGAGGAACTAGTCTTCCCCGGACTAATCAATTGACCTGACGCAGCCACATACTCAGCCAACAGTCTCTTAACCCCTGAAGATCCATTAAAAAAAAGGAGGCAGTCGTCCGCATACAATAACTGAAAAGGTGGACCAACCCTACTGGAGCAAGAATAAGGAGAGATATGGCATATCTCGATAGCCTTATTCCAAGCCCTACTCAAAGTATCCTGCACAGTGATGAATAAAACTGTAGAGAGAGGATCACCCTGGCGAACTCCCCTAGTAGCACGAAAGTAACCAAACAAGTGACCTTGCAAACTGATAGTGTACCACCAATTCGACAAAGAGCCCTTACCAAGAGACAAAAATCCTTCGCAAAACTAAAATTCTGCAAAACAGCAATAAGAAAGTCGCAGATGACAGTCATACACCTTCTGCTTGTCCATCTTAACAGCCACATTACCTCCTCTGATTTTCTTAGCATCTGAAAGAACCTCTTGATCATGGACCATATTCTCGTGAATTTATCGTCCCAAAAAAAACCAGCATGCTCGGGAGAGATAATCTCAGGGAGCACCTACTGCAACCGGTTAGAAATAACCTAGACAATATCTTGTACGAGCAGTTGCACAAACTAATCGGGAAAAGATCTGCAAACGACGAGGAAAATCCACCTTGGGAATAAGCGTCAAATTCACCGAGGCAAAAGTATTTGGCATAAAACCTCCTTGAAAAAAACACTGCACCGCAGCAATAACATCCACAGCAATAATATCCAACAAGAATAATAAAACTCACAAGGTATAGCCATCTGGGCTTGGGGCACTGTCTCGACTCATAGAAAACACCATTGACCAGATCACTTCAAAAGAGGAACAACCGTCAGCATAAGATTCATCTGCACGGTGCTCAAAGAAGGAATCGGATCAAGAAAATCCCCTATCTTTTGTGTGTGGGATGCAGAAAGGATACATTGAAAGTATTGGACCGTAACAGGCCCTAGAACCTGAACATCCGAGGAGTTGCTCCCATCATCCAAGCGCAAACATAGAGACTGGGAACACTGACGACGTTCTCTAACGGTGGCATGAAAGAAGGTTATGTTCCGGTCACCCTCCCTCAAACACCTAACCGTCAAAACAAGATTACCGTCTAACTAACATAAATGTATAAGAAACATGTGAATCTTTTACTTGGAATCTCACATTCATTTTTTAATTGACATTTGGGAAGCTGAAAGTGTAAGCACATAGCACAACGACGTGTTTGAAAATGACTAACCACTTCAAGGGTGAAGATCACGTTCGAGTGGATCCTGCGCCTATACAAGGGTCGTGTGGCTCTGACCGATCTGGAACTTTTAGCCATCAGTCCGGTGGATCACTTCAATAGTGGGGATCATGTCATGCCGATACTCACACTTATATAAAAGTTCACAGGGCATGCCTTAAAGGTCATACGGGCCAAACTGATTGGCCAGTTACACCATAGGTCCAACGGATTTTCAAGGAATTCAATCATTTCGGGTCGGATCCCGCGAGGACAGACCAGATGGGCCAAGATCTGATGTTTAGCCTGCCATGCCTTAAAAGTCAAAAATGAAGTATGATATATTTTTTATGGTTTTGAGATGAGCATGATATAATATTCTAACAGAATAGAGTTCATTCATTCAATATATATGCACATTCATTCATTGCTTTATAATTTTGGCCTTTAGTCACATGCTTTGATTTGGAATGGCTATGCAGTCATTCATATGTGATTTAAGAAATTACTGATTTGATTAATCTGGGTCTCCCGAGTCTACAAGAGGGAAGGTCTGGGGTTATCATGGGGCGAATCTAGAAGGGTCAGCCCCCCTGTGGATATTGGCTCGACCCTTGCCATTTTCAAATCTAGTCTCGTCCATCCCTATTCTCATAATTACATATACCTTCCCTCTTGCAATATTTTTTCTAGTACTTTGTTTTCTATATACATTAGCTTAGTGAGGATATATAATCAAAAGTTTCTAATTTGTGCCCACTTCTTGGTCATTTCCTGATTATGTCACTGATTTTCGTAGCGTCCTTATTATTTTCTCTTCATTTCATTATTTTCACAGGTCTGATAAAATGAGGACACCTACAGTTTTTCTGAGGGTAGCGGGGTCACCATCGCCTGCGTCACCATTGAACGACTACCATCACGAGGGGAATCTGAGACCCTTTTACGTTTGGATAAGTATAGGCGTATTGTTACTTATTACGTTTGCTGTAATAATAAAATGTTGCCTGAGATATTTCTCGGATCAACAGCGCACACAACAAGCCGGACAAGTTCGCCCGCAAAACAAAGCGGTCAACCGTCGACGACGAGAGCCAGAACATCTTCATCCTGAAGTAGTGGACTCTTTCCCTATAACTACTTTTATGGATGGAGTTGATGGACAAGTGAACACTGAGTGCGGTATATGCCTCGACGAGTACATGGAGGACTCAATTATCTGCACTTTGCCAGTGTGCCGACATTCGTTCCACCGCGACTGCATACATCCGTGGCTCCTCACCTTAGGTACCACATGCCCGACATGCTCAGTCAGTTACAAGACGCCCACAGGCCGTGTAGCTTCAGGCACGAGCAGCGGAGCAGTTTAGTGCATGTTTGGGAACTAAAGGTTTAATATGTTTAGATTAAAGTTGGTCATTTTAATTTAATTATGTTTGTCACAGTGTGTTGCTATTTCGATTATTAAAATATGTTTTGAACCAATTATCTCCAGATTATTTGAAATCCAATTTTGCAGATCCTCAAACATTTTATATATATTAATCTCATACCAAACACGGTTATAAACTTAGAATATTCAACTGGTTTAGATTTTCAACCTTCAGATTTTTTTTCATGTATTGTCGTCAACCGGGTTTGAACCCGAGACCTCATGCAGGGACTTCCAACGGTCTACCACTTGAGCTACCACCCTAAATTGGTAACAAACATGCCCTTAATTAGTCCTCTTAAATAGTATATCCAGAACCTAAATTCGGAGAATACAATTTATGCTGCAATAAAATGTCGGTTTGGAAAATTTATGAAACTGTACTATCACACCAGCAACGCATGTCGCATGGGATGCCTTTTTAATTTGTTTCTAATTGTATTGAAAAATTACATATCAAATTTAAATTCAGTTTAGATAGCATCCCCACCCCAAACCTATTCCTCCTCAATTAGGGATGAAATCCGCTTGGTTTTCAGCTGATCTTTGTGAAGAGGTAGTGAAAATCATTGGTAGGAAGGTCATATAAATTTAGCCAAAATCAATGCCAATCTCACTAAAACAAACATTAATGATGTTATGTATTATGAAGCGAGATCAGAACTCCTTATTCTATGTTTCGGCGGAGATTTAAATTTGTTGCTTCATCTTCTCAACCTCCACACGCAATCTTTTTGTTTGGGGTGTTGATTTTGGGATGTGACAAGGGTATGATGTGCATAGTTTACGAAGAGAGTTTTGATTTGATTCTGGGATTCATTGCTGCTGCCCAAAATAATCATATTCTCTCTTTATTTTCATCTTGTCACTTATAAATGTATTGATAATTTTTTTAGAAAATATATTGATGTTGGACTAAGCTACTTAGCTAGTAATGAGATGGTTGTGGTACTTAGGTTTTGGTACTGTGAATTTAAATATGGGAAGGAATTTAAATATGGGAAGGATGCAAGAGGTAATTGAATTGCTCGTAATTGAGGAGGACTCTACGAGCTACTAGCGGCTGAAAATAAATCACTATGATGGCATATAAAGGTTATTTTTAACCAAAATATTAGTCCTCGCTTAGTTTTTACTTCAAAGTAAAAAAACTTAAGGGAATAAATGGACTGTTGTCAATTGACAAAATTGCATCATTGGTACATGTAGTTTGAACTTTATGTGAATTTAGTAATTAAGTACTCAAATTTTTATTTTATCGCAAACAGATATCCTCCGCTAACATTTTTAGAGAAAATCCTCCGCTAACATTTTTAGAGAAAATCCTCCGCTAACATTTCATCCCTATGTTAGATTTAACTTTGTAAAAGACAATTTTACTCTTATTATATTTCAAGTGAAGTTATTAGATATCCAAACCTTATTTTTATAGTAAATATGTGCCTTTTGTTAACTTTCCTAGAGTATATTGATCAAAGAATATAAAAATACATTTTTACCCTACATTCTCACACTCCAAATTATAGAAAACCATTACCTTTTCCCCCATAACCCATAATTCTCAATCTCTCCATTTCTTTCTATCCCTCTCTTTTTTCTCTCTCGATCTCTTTATTGTTGTTGTGGTGGTTCTTGTTGTTGTTATTCTTCTTCAACTCATTTTGAATTTTATTTCGAATGAATTCTTGTTATATTCTTTTCCATTTTCTTGTGTAAATGAATAAATTTAAAAATATTATACTTTATAATTTTTTTATCCCCTGGTGCTCCATGAGATCAGACAACTTTCATTCGAGATAGCGAATATAGAGATCGATACAGATTGAGAGAGAGAGAGAGTAGGCAGAGAGAACATAGAGAGAGAGAGAGAATTGAGGGAGAGAATTAAATAGGCTATACCAGTCTGATTCTCCTCTTCCCCATCATCTGACTATTTTGACTCGTATATATGTGGGTGATTTTGACAGGGCGATTTGGATCGCAAAATGATACGCCTTTTAAATATTTTTTCACCATGTTATCGAACAATTTTTAATCTACAATACAACAAAAATATTATTAAAAAATTGCATCATTTAGCTACCCAAATTACGGGGTCAAAGTGACCCAGTAAATAGTGGTAAAAGTCAAGATGATGATGGGAAAGAGAAGAATAGAGTGGTGTGGGCAAACGTTGAGATTTCATAAATTTTTAGGGGTGAGAATGAAAGAAATTTATCTTATAAGATTTTTTTGTCAAATATATGACGTATAAAGTTAGCAAATTGTACTTGTGTACAAGAAAAATGAAGATTGGGTGCCTAATTGCATCAATTGAAAGTAATGGTAAGGGTAGAATACTATCTATTAGAAATTTACATTCTTTCTATGGATTAAATGTTAATAGATGGTGCCTATTTACTATTAGGGGTGCAACTTGGGCGGGTTGAACCCGACAAACCCGAGCCCAGCCCGAATTAAAATAGGACCCGAACACATAGCTTTAGTAATTTGGACGGGCTTGGCCAAAAATTTCTAGCCCGAATTGCAATTAGGGTTGAGTTTGGACACAAATATTATACAACGGGCTAACCCGAATTTTTCGATTTGTATGATCACTACCTCTAAATATTATATGTTGATAAAATTATGTAGCATATCTACATGAATATGCTACTTTTCATTGATTATTACGGATGTTTTTTAGTTATATCTTTTTCTTGAACTGGTTTATTTGGGTTATTCATAAAAAATATATAATTTCTTGTGTTTTAAAAATGCATCAAGTTTAATGTCCTAGCCCGAATTCAACCCGAACCCAAATTGATTTAAACGAATTTGGGCTCGGACGGGCTGGAACTTCTCCTAACTCGGGCTGGGTTGGGCTTGTTGGAATCAAGCCCTAGAGGCAATTAATTTATTGTAAAAAATATATGGATTTACGATTCATTATGGTATCGATATGGAGATATGATAACATGAATGAAGTCCTTAGAATATAAATGTTGTATTCTTAAATATCCCTAGTCCATTATAATGATTAATAGGACAATCATCTATAGACTAGTATGGGGTTGGATTGATATGAAGATATCACGATCCAACACATGGGTATGCATTAGGGGTAATGGCATACATTATAGACCCACAACGAGAAGGATACATTGGATTATGTCAAAGTCACAATCGCTTCTTGTAGTGCAAGTTATATTGTAATTCTTAGACTTGAAGTCACTAGATACTCTATTTGTGGAATATCATACTTTGATGCTATCCAACGTTGTGCCTTAACCGATAACTATAAAGATAGCTATCAGGCATGATAGGAAGCAAGCTTAGAGATCGTAGTGATGTAGAGAGGATTTGTCCCTCCCACATAATGGGAGTAAATATCCATGGCAACTCGAGGGATTGTGCTTATTGAATGTTTGGCCAGACTCAGATAAATCAATATGGAGATATTGATGTTATATGCTTGCATAAGCATATTCCCAGGATCGAGAAATTATGGATTGGATATACGAGTGTGAGTATTATGTGTCGTGTCCCATCCGGATATAGAGACAAAAGGATAAACGCAATATGTGATATTGGGCACAAGGTTTGTCATGATGACTATTCTATTTGTTGGCTAGAATGGATTTCTTGCTAGAGGCCGCTCCATATTAGTAAATAGTTACTACCAACTAAATAGAACCAATGGGGTCACACGCCATATAGGGGTGAACTAGAGTTGAGAAATAATTAATTAATGTGATTAAATAATTAGAAGGATCAAATCGCAACAACTTACAAACTTAGTAGGACTAATATGCAAGTTGGACTAATTCATGTAAAGACATAATTAGTATTTGCCAAGGTGGACTAATTCATGTAGAGACATGATTAGGATTAATTTACAAAGAGAACTAATCCATGTTTGGACATGATTAGGACTAGTTTGCAAAAGGGACTAATCCTTATTTGAGTACGATTACGAGAGGGGTTATTTATGAAGTAGGACAAGGAGTTGTCGGACTATATAAAGAACATTCCTAGCTTATTTTCTCTACACACATCTACATACTTGGAGTAGGAGAGAATAAAGCAAGGAGATAAAGCATGTCCCAAAGGAGGGTCGAACCCACCCTGGGACTGACCCCTACCCGTCGGCCACACAAGGAGGTGCCACCACCTTGGTGCTCCATCGTTGCGTGATTTCTTCTTCCTCTTCCATTCTTCCTAGCTAGCACAAGGAGTTGGAAGATCTAGATCTCACCTCTAGGCGTGGATCAACCGTAGACACGTGACACAATTCACGTTACAAGTCATCACAGGAGACCTCTAAGGTGTGTAACTTGCTTCTTCCCTAACCATCGTTATGATTCTCTTCCTGTGATCCTTGGAGGGCTTGAATGGATAATTCTTTCTTCCGCTGCGTATCCATGGTCAAAACCCAACAGTGGTATCAGAGCCACAGGTCGTAGAGCATAACGTGGTTTATGTGTTACGATTTATGTAGTTTCACACTTTAAGTTATTGTTTACCGCGTAAAACGAACAAATCAAGCATATTGATGCAATTTGTCAATAATTCAAACAAACAAGAACTAAATTTACATGGGATGTAGGAATTAGTGAGTTTGATAAATTTTTGGATCTTATATCTAGGGTTCATGGGCATCCTATTGGAAAAAGGAGTTTTTCCAAATAAGAAAACAACCAAACTTGGGCAACAAGGTAAGGAGTTGTTTTGAAAACAACTCCTAAGGAGGTTCGCCCCCCCCCCCCTAGGGGACCGCCCCTCATTCCTTTCCTTCCAAGCAAGGTTTGGCCTAGGGGCCGGGGAAGCCCTAGCACACAACCTAGCCATGTGGGCTAGGGGGCGGCCGGCCCAAGGCCTTAGGCGGTCTCTTAGGGGTTCGGCCAAGTGTATGGTTAGGCCCCTTGAATCGTTTTGACCCTAGTGATACTAAAATCTACTAAAATTAACTAAGCACGTTAAAAATTGGTTTTAACTGTTTATGTGCAATTTGTATGGTGATTGGATATGGCCTTAGATGTGGTTTGTTGTGGATGTTTAATTTTGTGGTTTGTTTACGGCCTGCGAGTTGATCAATTCATTGTAATAATTAATTTGGGTTTACGGCATGCGAGCCGGTATTTTTCTCACTTGTGAATTTTTTTTTTTTAGTATAGATGTTAACTAGTACTAGATAAAATAGATAGATAGCCAAGATTGAAGAAAAGAAGCTCAAAGAATTAAAGGAGCCACAACATGGAGCATGGAGCATTCCACAATGCAATGAAGGATGGACCAAGAGATGGAGGCACATGGAGATGCGTTTTTCATTCTAGGGTTCATAGATATTCTCATTGGCTTGAGAATATCTTAGTTTAGGAGGCCATATCAATATCACGTTATTTTCTGTTTTGTGGATGTTTACTTTATTGTCTTATTATTGTTGTTGGTGTATGGATGATGCATGCAATTTGATAATAAGATAATTAAACACCCGGATCTTTTATTTGGAGTTATGACCAAACTCAAATAAGTAGATCAGTTGATATGGATCAACAAAACAATTAAAATTAAAAATCTCAATTTAAATATTGCGTTTTTGCCTTCTCGTTATCTAGACACTCTTCATGATCATGATTATCAAGCTCGTGCGTGCCAAAGCAGGGCGACTTGATTTGTCATGAATATGCTGCAATGGCACAAGCAAGTAATGTGCAACTGTCTAGGTAAGAGGTTGGACGCAACTAGGTGATTTTAATATGATTAAAACCTAAAGGCAATCAATTTTTTTTTTTTGAGAATTTAAAGGCAATCAATTGGGATTATCCATAAAGATGGATAAATGAGGAATTATTTTTCCAATTGAACCAAGAGTTGCATGGGATGCAATTGGAATTGTTCCTACCTAAAGTAGTCAATTTTTGGGTGACTTGCCAAAGCAAGCTCAAGAGGAGATGAAACATGGATCTTGGCCCACTAGAAAATATAATGATATTTTCCGCATTAATATCTTGAGGGTTATTAATCCGTGGAAAATAGTGGGAGCTATGTTTGACAACTTAAATCCTTGTTGAATATAGTTATACGTCACAATGCTTTGCATAATCCTATACTGTTGAATACCCATGGCATTAACATACAAAACACGACCTTATGTCCATAAGATGGACAAGCTATCTGAAATCTATTTTTTAGGTTCTCAAATAAAAAGAGAAATTGAGAATTGTTCTCAAATAAAAAGATAAATTGTTGTACATCGTAGAACATAAAGTTCTCTTCCCACCAACTACGAAGACACACTAAAACATAATGGAAGGAACATCAAAGAATGGTTCTTTGAATGAAACTTGTCTCATGTAAGTTGCCATGAACTCTGAGCTTTGGAAGCAAGATGAGAGGATGAAGGTGTATAATATGATCATACATTGAAAGAAGCTCTTTCAAAGAGTGAGCTAGACACTGAAAGGTTTGAAGTGTTGCTCCACTTTGTGTTATGCAACTAAGCTAATTCAATATGATTATAATATTAGTTAATGGGTGTTATCTATAAGATAAATAAAGAATAAAAGTTATTCACCCAAGTGGACCAAGAATTGCATTGGATGCAATTATAGTTTTGTTCAAAGGAGATTTACTTAATATGATTGAGAATCACTAAAAAAAACACTCATAAAGGGCATAGGCAAAGCAGTTAATGGTTAGCAGCATGGGTAAGGGCAAATAGTTTGCGCCGACCCCATGGGTATACAGCAAACTTGTTGCTAAAACCAAGTTGACTTAAAATCCCATATGTGGTTTTCGAGGAAGAGAGACTACCCAAAGTACCTGGAAGTAAGTGATAAAGAAATTATGACTTCCAATTTATGTATTTTGTTATAGAAATCAATGTGCCTATCTCATCATCATGAGTATACGATACTAGATGAAGATCTCACATTTATTGAAGTGTAGATGATCTCAAGAGATGAAGACAATTGGATAAGGAAGAAATAATCCTACACACGGGGCAATGAAGCAAGGCGTTGCTGAATTAGCCGTAGGGAATTATTCTACCTTTATGAAATTGTTCTTGAATTAGAAAAAAGTGATTATGACCCTGCTATGAGTGGGGTATTATCATAGTTTCTTGTTTGGACAAGAAAGCTCTCTATCATAATAAAGGACAAATGTTGTTCCATTTATTCTGATAAGCATTATTGTAATGCAATTTTTTCCAAAGGATTGTATATCCTTGATCATGATAATTTCATCTATAACATTAATACCAAAAGATTTGCATATAATGATATGAACCTCACTTACCTTTAGCATTATCGTTTAGGCCACATGAATAAGAGATACATATCTAGATCTCCATATGGATGGATTTCTAGAACTCATTTGATTATTGAATCATATGAGACATGTAAGACTTATTTATTAGGCAAAGATATGATATTTTGGAATCATACATATCCATGTATGTAGGCCGCTAAGAACAAATACTAGAGATGGTTTTTAGTACTTCATCATATTTACTGATGGGATCAGAGAAATATGGATTTGTGTATCTTATGAAGAAACAAATTAGATTTCTTTGAAGAGTTCAAGGAATTAAAGAATGAAGTAGAGAACCAGCTTGGAAAAAGTATTAGGGCTCTACGGTTGGATCGTAGAGGAGCGTACTTGAGCCAAGAGTTTGACAAACATCTATTGGAGTGTTGGTTATGATCCAAACTCGCTCCACCCAGCACACCACATGGGTTTGGCGTGTCTAAGAGGAGAGTTCGGACCTTGTTGGACACGGTTCGGTCCATGATGAGTCAAACAGAACTTCCATTTTCCTTTTAGGGGCTATGTTCTAATTACAGCAAATTTCGCCCTTAACCTTGTTCCATCTGAATCAATTATGAAAAACACCATATGAGATATGAAGTAGGAAGTGTTCTAGTATGCTAATCATAATCATTTGGGTTATGAATTTTATGTAAAGGCGTTTACAGATAAACTTGAACCTAAGTCGGATAAATGTGCTATGTGGAAATATACTAAGGAAACAAAGGATATTATTTCTACAATTCAAACGAGAACAAATTGTTTGTTGCTCGAACCACAGTATTTCTAGAAAGAGGTTTTCTCTAAAATAAACAGTGGGAGGACAGTAGAACTTGAAGGAGTTCAATAACCACAATAGAACATTGATCCTTTTGATGAAACATGAGAAGAATCACAAGGTGTTGTGAAGCAACCTACTCAGATAACACAAGAACCTCGTAGGACAGGAAGGATATACCGAGGGACTAGATAAATAAGAATTTCTCATAAAACCGTGATATATTGCTCATAAAGATGAGCCTACAACCTATGAGATGGCCACGTGTGGGGCGTACTCTCAGAAATGGCTTGGAGCCATGAGATACGATATGGAATCCATGTATACCAACAAAGTATGGACTTTGGTGGAACCACCTGAAAGGGTATGACCCATAAGGTGCAAGTGGGTTATGAGGAAACCAACATGGATGGTAATATGATTACTTTTAAGGGACAACTGGTTTGAAAAGGGTTTTATAAGAGTTCATAGTATAGACTATGACGAAACTCTTTCCCCAGTTGTGATGCTTAAATCCATTCGCATCTTGCTTGTAGCAATCTGTCTATAGATTGAATCAAGCTTCTTGGAGTTGGACTCTTCGAATTGATGATGCAATTAAAGGAGTTTGGTTTCATCAAAATTGAAGATGAGACTTGTGTTTACAAGAAGGTTAGTGGGAGTACAGTTATGTTTCTGGTCTTGTATGTGAAGACATACTACTCATTGAGAATAATGTCCCTACTTGGAAATCTTACTTAGATTGACTAGGAAATTAAATCTTCAATGATAGAATTAGGCGAAGCAACCTATGAAGATATATGGAGATAGATCGAGATGGTTGTGAGGCTTAGGTCATAGTGCATATATTGAAAAAGGGTGTTGAAGTAATTAAACATGTATAGAATATGGATTCTACCTATGTCACATGAAACTAGTCTTTGGAAGACTAATTGTCTTTCCAATTAAATTGGGAAAGGGACCCTATGATTGAGATTCATGAGATACGCCATGCTATGTACTAGGCCAGACGTGTCATATGGCATGACAAAAAGATACCAGTCAAATCTGGGTGAGAGTCACTGGATAATTGTCAAGATCATCCTTTAGTACTTGAGAAGCACTAAGGATGAATTATTGATGTATGAAGGATATGAAGAGTTTACTGTAAAGAGTTACAGTAATGCCAACTTCAAAACTAACAAAGAAGATTTCATACTATTAAGGTCAAGTTTTATGTTTTGCACTAGTGGGAGCGACTCTGAGCTGGAAAGGTTCCAGGCAAGATTCAGTCACTAATTCTAGCATAGAGGACTGAATAAATTATAGCATGAGATGCACTTACTCATAATATTCAATCTCAATCAAATTGTTGATGGAGGAGATGTGAATATTTTCAAAGGTACCAGTGGATGTCTCGCCAACCATACCCCTGCGCAGCGTAAGCATGGAGGGTCGCGCTAGATCAATAGGCATATGATGCAGGAGATTGACTCTAATGCAAGTGGGAGACTGTTGGAATTGTGCCCTAGAAGCAATCAATTTATTGTGACAAATATATGGATTTACGATTCATTATGTTATCGATATGGAGATATGATAACACAAATGAAGTCCTTAGAATATAAATGTTGTATTCTTAAATATCCCTAGTCCATTATAATGATTAATAGGACAATCATCTATAGACTAGTATGAAGTTTGATTGATATGGAGATATCACGATCCAACACATGTGTATGCATTAGGGGTAATGACATACATGATAGACTCACAACGAGAAGGATACATTGGATTATGTCAAAGTCACAATCGCTTCTCGCAGTGCCAGTTATATTGTAATACTTAGACTTGAAGTCACTAGATACTCTAGTTGTGGAATATCATACTTTGATGCTATCCAACGTTGTGCCTTAACCGGGCAACTATAAAGATAGCTATCAGGCATGATAGGAAGCAAGCTTAGAGATCGTAGTGATGTAGAGAGGATTTGTCCCTCCCACATAATGAGAGTAAATATCCATGGCCACTCGAGGGATGGTGCTTATTGAATGTCTGGCCAGACTCAGATAAATCAATATGGAGATATTGATGTTATATGCTTGCATAAGCATATTCCCAGGATCGAGAAATTATGGATTGGATATACGAGTGTGAGTATTATGTGTCGTGTCCAATCCGGATATAGAGACAAATGGATAAACGCAATATGTGATATTGGGCACAAGGTTTGTCATGATGACTATTCTATTTGTTGGCTAGAATGGATTTCTTGCTAGAGGCCGCTCCATATTAGTAAATAGTTACTACCAACTAAATAGAACCTATGGGGTCACACACCATATAGGGGTGAACTAGACTTGAGAAATAATTAATTAATGTGATTAATTAATTAGAAGGATCAAATCGCAACAACTTGCAAACTTAGTAGGACTAATATGTAAGTTGGACTAATTCATGAAGAGACATGATTAGGATTTTCCAAGGTGGACTTATTCATGTAGAGACATGATTAGGATTAATTTGGAAAGAGAACTAATCCATGTATGGACATGATTAGGACTACTTTGCAAAAGGGACTAATCCTTATTTGAGTAGGATTAGGAGAGGGGTTCTTTAAGTAGTAGGACAAGGAGTTGTTGGACTATATAAAGAACACTCCTAGCTTATTTTCTCTTCACACATCTACATACTTGGAGTAGGAGAGAATAAAGAAATGAGAGAAAGCATGTCCCAAAGGAGGGCCGAACCCTCCTTGGGACCGCCCCCTACCCGTCGGCCACACAAGGAGGTGCCGCCCAACTTGGTGCTCCATTGTTACCTTATTTCTTATTCCTCTTCCATTCTTCCTAGCTAGCACAAGGAGTTGGAATAATGTAAGTGTGTGTCCTTAATTGTTTCAATTGAACATGTGGGTATTGAGTCCATAAAAGGTTCAAACTATGGTACCACAAATGATATTTTGTCTTGTCAATTTTATGTCCACATTATAAAGGTCTAGTACAGCGAGACCGTTTCAATATTACAAATAAATATAACCCAACAACTCTTGCCTATTCTATTTGGTCATATTATGTGGTGACAACTGAGAAGTAAATTTTCTTCTTATTCATAAGATGTTCTTTTATAAGTTCAATACTAGTATCTCTCAAAATGGGAAGAAACTGACGTTGTTTATGAGGATGAAGTAATTAAGGGAATTTTGTACATACTTCTCCCACATTCTTCTCTGTTAGCCCTTCTGGTCACTTTTTTCTAAGAGCAAACAAAAAGATGCTTCCTTCTCTAAATTCTTCTGCATTCTTATTGTAACTTGCTTTCCAAAAGCCCTAAAACAATCATCCATTCTCCGCCGCCGCTTTGACCTCCGGCCTAATATGTTATTGACATTCGGCAAAAAGTGGTAGCATATGTCAAACGTACCGTGAAAACAAATTCAAGAGAGGCTTTGGTACTCATTAAAGAAGGATCAACCTCCTAGCTATCTGTTTGGGACAATTTAATTAATGGCGGTGTTTGGCAAAGCTTAATTTTTAGATTGATTAATTATCAATAATTTGGCGGGTTGGGTAGATTTTTGCTCGAAGGTACCCGGACCCGTGCAAAATAACCGGTACCCGGTGAGCTCCCAACCGGGACCGGGTGAGGGTGAAGCCGCGACCGGTTTGAAAACAACCGTACCGTCCCAAGAAAGTGACTTGAATCAGAGAGGGATGGAGTCTTTTTGAATGGCCATGTGTCGCTTCCTAACTGGCCCGACTTTACCACTACCAAAGTAGTTTTGTCCTCATCTCTTTGTTTTGGATGATTTCTCAATTCCCACTAGTGATTTCACATTTCACCTACTCCCAACTGGACCCAGTCAGTGTGTAACCGGTACAGGTCATCATAGCAAATACACATAAAATTAATTAATTATTAACCGGACCCTGCTTTTAATCTAACCGGGCCCGATTGTTGCCCAAAACCATATTATTAATCTGATTTTCCCAAACGAGTCAAATTAATTCTCCAAATTTAATTAATTAAGCTATTAATCTAGCTTTTCCAAACTAACCCAACATATGAGGCCAACTTGATGCCTATGCCAGTAATATTCAACAATGTTGTAAGCAAGTCAAGCGACTCTCGAATAGTTCAAGCACCGACTTTGTCAATCTTTGTTCGTGGGTTCAAGAAGGAAAGCTCGAGCTTATGTTCGTGCACGGTGAGTTGAGCGAACCAAGTATGACAAAATGAGGTTATGATAAGCTCTAGAGTCAGTTTGTTTAAATTATTATAATAATATATGAGGCGATTTTTAAGCAGTCCCCATTAACGAATATGGTGCTTTAGTTTGGGTTAGCCGATGTCAAATGAAATAAGAATTTGTTGTTTACCCATGCACAACATTTAGTTTAAGGGCCCTTTTTATCCTTTAACAGTGGTTTACAAGCACCGTTTAAGGAAATATTTCTAGTATTGACCTTTCACTTTCGTTGCTGCTTTAACTCTATTAACATGCCGATTCTTCACTCCACTCTAGTATATCTACTCTTCATAACTATCAATTAACCACTCTAAACTCCGCATAGAAATCCAATGCATTGACGTAGATAATCTCAATGGAACGCCGATAAAGAGGTCATAGTCATAAACGAGTAAACCATTCCCTCACCTCTGCAAATGAAAGAAAAGTAAATGGACTTCGGCCACCAGTTAGCGGCAGCTAAGTAATAACAACAAAGGAAATAAAAATAATTGCAACAGGGAGAAAACAAGATTGGATAGGGACGAAACCAAACCAACACAATATCGTAATGGTAGAGGCTCTAAGCATGCACACAATGAGTCTCTTAAGCTGAAACATATCAAAAGAAGCATATGCCTTATGAGAGGAGATCCGATTAGCCATGGATCTAGAGCATTGAAGAAAATATGAGAGAGTTGGGATGCTTTGAATTTGCAAGACATGGTCTTATAGTCTTGAGAGTAGAACTATATGGCCCAATGTCGAAATCTCAATGGGCTCATCAACATCTCATAAATCATCTAACATGCCTCTAAGGCCCACTCATTTCTTTGATACTATGAAGCTGGTTCTCGGGAAAAAAAAAAAAAAAAAAACTAAGACTGCCTACAGAGATTCGTGATTTCATCTCAAATTCTACAGTTGAAGAACATTCGAAATGGCGCGGTAACAGACGAGACGACCATCGATTCATCTGTTCTTCGTGCAAATCTAGGGTTTGATTTACGCGGAGTCCCTTTTCTCAAAGCAGGTACGTTCGATATGCTTCTATCTATGTCTCATCTCTCGTTCGATTTTTTCATTGCCTACCGATTGTTGAATTCGTCATTCCTTTGGCTACTTCGCAGCTCAGATTCCTAGGGCAATATACATTTCTGAACATTGAAACTAATCTGTTCACATTTGGCTTTCAAAGGAATAAAATCTGCCAGCCATATCATGCTTGGAGTGTTCAGAGCTTTCTTCTAGGTCTAAAAATGGTAAAAACCAGACCTCATTGCTTTCAACTAGGGTTAATAGAATATGATCGAGAAACGAGTCTTGTGGAGGGCACTGGAGTGCCCAGTGTATATGCACCCAGGGGGTGGAAGAAAGGTGAAAAGTGATTTTCGGAGATTTTGGTGCTGAGGCACGGTTGAACATGCTCTTAGAAGCGCCTTGATCGTTTATGCAGTTTATTATGACCTTCTTCTTGCTTGCAAGATGATATAATTGATCCTTCCATGTAACTGTCATGAAATATGATATTGGCCCTATCCGGCTTATTGTGCCAATCCAAGGAAACGATTCAGAATATGAAATATATATAAGCAAGGCACAGAAAGTTTGCTCATTCTTGTAGCTTCCGTATGGTTTGTAAATCTGCAAAGGAAGTGGTCTCACTTGTTAATTGGGTTGTTCTTTCTTTTTTGTTGATGTTTTATTAGATTAAGCTGACTCACGCAATGAGACAAACAAATGTCAGAAAACAGAAGTGCAGTAAAACCCCTAGAAGGGTATAGGTCCAGGAAAGTCTCCTCCTTAGGTGATTTAAGACTCAACTCTATTCAGTTCTTTAACCATATTAGTATTAAGCATGCCACAATTGATAGTTTGATTACTCTGGACATGGAACTGATTGAGAGCCATGACTTGATGACTTTAGAGCGGCCTCATTTTCTCCCGCATTTTCTCATATCAGTCAAATGAAGACACCTATATGTCCAAAAAACTAGCAACCTATCATTCACGTTGCCTCATTGAGGTAGCCCAAAATAAAGTCACTAGTTGAGTGCAGTGGGTTATGGTGAATTTCTCTCTAGACTCTAGCTGATTTTAAGTGAAAGAGCTGCTTCATAACTGAAGTTTCGTGTCTGACTAGTGAGCACATAATATCTCTACCTAGAGCTCTTATTTGTGCCTCATACATAAAAGGAAGCGGCTTTTCTGTATCTGTATACCTGGTACTTCCGTCGAAATGAAATTCACATGTTCTGGCTGATGTTTTCAATTCACTATGATAAGGTATAAAACCGAACCGTATATTGGTTGAGAAAGTAAAGGGTTGAGAGGTTCTGTAAAATAAGGTAACCGATGAAATCGATTCTTATGACTATTTGGTTATCTTGCAGATCTTCTGCTAGAAGCAATTAAACAGATTGATGTCATTACAATGACAATGTCAAAACGTTGATCAGAAAATAGTAGAAGCAATAGAACTCATGTTTACTTGAATCATGTTTTTGTCTGACAAAATAAATTTATTAAGAATCCAAAGTACCAAAATAAAGAGACAGTGGAAGGTGGAGCACAAACGACAAAACCTCGTCATAGCTGTACCAAATCCATGACACCATCAACTAAAGTATAATAAAATGATTTGGGCAATATTGTATTTGGTTGTTTGAAAGCGTTTCAGAAAACAATCACGGCCTTTTGTTACCTAAGTAACAAATTTAGTCCCATTATACAGCATCAGCTACACCTGAAGCCGCAGTTACGCCTGACTTCCTCCCTTACTGTTATGCCTGTCGATACCACATTTTTACACCCCAGTCTATTATCTAAAAGCAATTGCCGGCACCTTAAGATTCCAAGTCACGGTAATTTGAGGATCCAACTCTATACCTTGAAAAACTGCTTCACATTGGTTTTTCTCAGGAACTTGCAAATTGTATATAAACAAAATATTCAACTTTCAGCATTTCTTGGGTTGCTCCTGCTACAGTTTCAGAGTTATTGACTGCTTGAGGTGGTGTTAGGGTGGATAAAGAGAGAATGAAAGCTAAAATTGGGATTCCTAAGTAAGGTCAAACCAATAAGGGAGTGGAAGAAAAGGGCTCGTGATGGTACAACCTGTCGTTCACTGGAAGGTCTACTTTGGCGCTCCCTTGGTTGTTATTTGGATTATTTGCAGAATCCGCAATAAGCAAGACTTTTGATGGCATTCATGTGTCGGACTTTTTTGTCAGAGGCCTTATTCTTCAGTTGGTTTCTGAATGGTGCACTGGCATGCTGTTGAGCTCCTGTTGGCCAGTTGCTCGATTTATGGTTTTGTTTGCGCTTGTAGTTCTTCTTTCCACTAACGCTGTATAGGTTAAGAGTGTATGACCCACCACTGCCCTTTGTATTTTTGTTCTTTTTCAGCAATAAACCTTTATTGCTTATCAAAAAAAGGAAGACACAGTCCTTTGTTATACACAATACCAGGTTCAGTTCTGTTATCAGTATCGAGCGATACTCGATACGTATCGTACAATACAATACATGCTATCAGCGTTACGTATCTTTACTGTATCGCTAATGAAAGTGTATCAAATTGTATCGAGCGATACACATCCGATACGATATGTATCGCGTATCTCACGAAACGTTCGAGAACTGAAACTGGGCTAGATTTGTTAGAACCTTTTGATATAACCTCATATTACATGGATTATATGAATATTTTGTTAGATGGTCCTACTTCTCCAGGTTTGCCTCAATCATGCTAGTCAAAAAACTCGATTGTCTTGAATTCTTGATTAATGATCTAACCTTTAGAAGAAAATTCAACATAGAAGACAAATTGTTCTATTTACATGACTCTAGTGGAATACGGCTGTGTTCGTAGTGGGGACTCATTAGAGATCCCTAAGTTTAGTATTTCAGTTTTATGTTCCATTTAATTGGGTGCTTTTGCCACACATAAGCAAGAATATTTGACTACTAAAACGATGCCACATAGATATACCCTACATATAACTGGCAACCCATTCAATTCTTCTACTTCACTATTACTCTCACTTATGTAATGTGAACATGTTATTGATTATTGGACACAAGTCTAAAATATATTATTATCTCCTTATAATGGGACTCTATAATCTAGCTGCATATAAAAACAGTTACTACGTGCTGGTTAGACTACCTGATCAACCTCTATATGTATTTAAGACATACTCTATAAGAAAGTAAATGCCAGTTGCAACAAATAAACTCTTCACTATAAGGGTCAGTATATATTTTACTAAGTTGTTTTAAGAAGGATGTGTGTATCGTTGCGATACGCGATACGATACAATACACGATACAAAAGTCCTACTATCGATACACGATACGTATCAAACTTTGACAACTATGAGGTTCACACCTACAACTAAAGTCACACATTAATATGAGGTCAAGTTAATTATGAGTTTTATTATCCTTCATTTTTATGTTGAGATCGATTGAAATTCAGGACGGATTTCAGAGAAGATGGAGATCAAGTATGGATTTGGCCTGTAGGAAGGATACTGACCGTTGAGTGTAGCAGGTTAAATGTTTTCCAGGGGTTGGAATAGTGTGGGTCCTTATCTTGTTGGTGGGGCTTGATGTTAACCAAGGAGCTATGCAGAAGTTATGGTGTGTTTGTCTCCTCGTGTACATTGATCGATGTGGCGGGGTAACATAATCAGTAGAACAGAAAGATTAACAGTCAAATTATTTGAGTTTAGGTATGGAGTAAGTAAAGTACTTGAGGATAGGCACCTCCTTTTACTGGGACAAGCCTTTTGAGGACACCATTGTAACTTTCAAATACTTCACTTGATGGTTATAATTTGTCCATGTAACTGTTTTTGACTTGAGACTGGAATAGTGCAGTGTTTTTTTGTGTAATAATTCTGATTGAAGCTGATGTTGTTACTCTTAAAGTAGGTATAACAGATTGATTGTAATTCTGTGAAGCCAATAGTAACTAGCTTCATTGTTTTTATGGAACTGTCTTTTCATATTTTAATTGACTTTAAAGGTAAGGGATTATTACAATTAAGGCATCAACTTAATGAATACTTATTAATAACAAAATATATATAAAAATATTTAAATGCAATTGTTGGGAAGTATTTAAAGGTAAGGGATTAATACAATTAAGGCATCAACTTAATGAATAGTACTTATTAATAACAAAATATAAAAAAAAATATTTTAAATGCAATTGCTGGGAAGTTTTTATTAATAAGGCAGAAGTAGTGAGTTAGAGGTTCCAAAGTACCGTTTACCCTTTACATAAACTATTAACCAAAAAAAGCTTCTACATCTCTCCCTCGCAACCTATCTCAATGACAATCCTCCGTTTCTTCCCAATAACGAGCTCTTGTTTCTTCAAAGAAAACCACTGAGTAGGGGAAAGAAAAACTATAACAGAGAGATTGTGATGTAGGATGAGGAGATAGCAATTGATAGTACTGTTCTTACGCTGCTGTTAACAGTACCCCATTGAATATTAATTTTAGGTTTTAGGCAAGAAATCTGAGTAAAATCAGTTACTAGCAAAAAACCAGAATTCTGAGCAGCAGAACTAAGAAAGAATAAGAAAAAGAATCAGGTGAAGAAGGATAAGATAGGCTAGACATCACAACTAAATATCCATAGGCATCACCTAAGGTTTGGAATGCATTGCACAATCTGAAGCTAAAAGCTCTCAGTTTTTTTTTTTTTTCAAATCTGAGTACTCTTGTAGTGCTTTTATAGACTCTGACCTAATAGAGTTAGCAATTCACTAGTTGTAACACAAGAAAACTAACGGGCTACAGCTTATTATAACTGAATTTTGGTAACTTGTCTAATTACTATAAAAGTATTTGCCAATAAACTAATTTACTGGTTGCATTTCTCATGGCCTGCATCAGATAGATATCATACTTTAAAGCTAAGCAACTTATTTGAAGCCAATGAGTGTTTGGAGAGAAACAGGAATTATAAAAAAAAAGTAATATTTACATGAGAACAGGGGTTCACCGTTGTTGGAGAGACATAAGATTTATTGAGAAAACCCAACTCTTTTGAAGAAATTTGGGTTCTTCTTCATTGAAGAAATCAGGGCTCATCGTTGTGGACTTTGCAAGGGAGAGATGTACAAGAAAAAGAAGAATTTGTTAATATTTTATGTGAGGGGTAACAAAGTATTTTAGTAGCTTCAATTCAATGCTTCTCAAGAATTGCTTAATAAATAATTGTGTTTCTTTTATTTCCTTATTAATGAATGTTAATCAAGGTTTTGCTGTGATTGCAGTAAATCTTGAAAGTAATCAGACTTGAACTCCATTTTGACGTTTTTCTTACGATAAACAGTCTAATGCTTCCTTTTATTTGTTTCTTCTTTTGTGCTTTTCTTCAAGCAGATTAGAATACATGGATAGTAGTGGCATGGCTTCAGATCAGGTGATTGCAGAACTAGTTTCTATGGGATTTGAGTTTCCCGATGTTATTAAAGCCATAGAAGCAGTTGGCCCATCAGTGGAAAGTGCCGTTGGTTTCATCTTGAATGATTCCCGTAGAAGCACCATTGCAACAAGTAGTTCTAATTGTTCTGAAAGCAAGAATAAGTCCACGAGGAAGAGAACTTTGTCCACACCCTGTTCCATCGATCGAATGCGGCAATCAACTCTGATTGAGCACCTACAGTCAGCTGGTGCACCAAAAAGAAGCAAAACTGAAACCAATTGTGATTTTCCAGTCCCCAAAGCAAAGTTGTTGGCCAAGAATGTTAAAGCATCAAGTGAGCCTGATATTGTTGGGAACTCTACTCACAATGCCACTCTAGATACAACCTTATTTCCATTTTCCTGCCATGAGGAATCAGATATTGGACCGGATTGGGAGCAGAAAGTTAATAATCTGCTGCAGAAGCATTTTGGATTTTCGTCATTGAAGAATTTTCAAAAGGAAACCCTGGTCGCATGGTTAACCCACCAAGACTGCCTTGTTCTTGCAGCTACAGGATCTGGTATCTTTCGTTTTCTTCTGCGTAGGGATGAAGGGTGTTTTTTTTAAGTCAGAACTTTGTTTTATTTGGTTGACTACTTATTTTGTCTAGTTCCCTTCCAAGTTCTAATTTCCTAAATATGGTTATATCGCTACTCTTTCACAGGGAAATCGTTGTGTTTTCAAATTCCTGCATTGCTAACAGGAAAAGTAGTGGTTGTGATTTCACCTCTGATAAGCTTGATGCACGATCAGTGCTTAAAGCTAGCAAAACATGGGGTCTCAGCCTGCTTTCTTGGCTCTGGACAAACAGACAGTAGCATTGAGCAGAAAGCAATGAGAGGCATGTATTCGATCATTTATGTCTGCCCAGAGACTATTTTAAGGCAAGAAGGTTATCCGACCCTAAGACTTCGATTAGGGTGGTTCCTGCAATTAAATTGAATAATGGAGCCCCATATTTTCTTCTGCAGACTGATAAAGCAACTCCAAGGTCTTGCAGAAAGCCGCGGAATCGCACTATTTGCAATTGATGAAGTCCATTGTGTTTCTAAGTGGGGCCATGATTTTCGACCTGACTATAGGTACATTCACTCACCATTGTCCTCTTGATTATACCAATCCCTCCCTCCAGTGCAAATTACTGGAATAGTATGTGGGAAACAGATACAACAAATGTTTTTTAGTAAATTTCTTTCTCCTTAGTGCTAGAAAATTATGTTTATGTGGCCGTATTTATATTTCCTGTCTGTTTCTGTTATTTATTATTCTAATACCTTAACTCCATTTTTAGATTCAATTAACAATCTGCTATTATCTTACAGAGTCTCTCTTACCAATGTAGGCGTTTGGCTGTTCTAAGAGAAAACTTCAGAGCCGACAGATTAAAATTCTTAAAGTTTGACATTCCACTGATGGCATTGACTGCCACTGCTACTGTTCGTGTTAGAGACGACATTCTGAATTCATTGTGCATGTCAAAGGACACAAAGATTGTGCTCACTTCTTTTTTTAGGCCAAATCTCCGATTTTCTGTGAGTGTCGTTTTGCCTGCGTTCTTTGATTCCTCGAACCTCTTACCCTCACATACAAGCATGTGGTTATTTATATAAAATATTTATTTTTAAATGAGAATTTTCATTTTTCTAATAACATGGTTTGAGTGCCTCCTGGATTGTTTCCAACATCTTTTGCTTCCATACCTTGAGCAAAAATTCAGTGAATATAGTAACTGCTATGTGGGCTGTATTTACCTGTCGATTCATCTATAGCAAGTATGTCAGTTTACATTTCTTGTGTATGCAGGTGAAACATAGCAGAACGTCTTCACCGTTATCTTTCGAGAAGGATTTTTCTGAATTAATTGATGTATACTCCAGAAAGAAAAGACCCAACATACAAAAGGACAATTTGATGTTGCAAGACCTAGATCATACATGTGATAGCTCTGTGAGCAGTTCACAGTATAATAAATTTGAGCCAGACAGAGCATCCCAGTATGATTCCCTATCTGACAGTGATGATGAAGAAGGTTCAGTGAAGGCAAATTGTTCAGCAGCTAAAAATGAGAACAAATTGACAGTTGAATTTCTGGAAGATGAGTTTGATCTGTCAATCCCCGTGGATGATTTGGATGGTAATTTTTTGTTGATTCTTCTTGCAAGTCATATGTGTTTATACATGTATATCCAAGTCTTACATAAAACCAACAAAACTGGTTAACATTATTTCCAAATTGAGGATTAATACCTGAATCTAGGAGGGAAAAGAGGACCAAGACTAGAGAAATGCTTGATGGGGAAATATTCCCTAAGAAATAATGGAATGCTTCTTCGCTTCATCATTTTTCATCCTGTTCATCCTGCCCTTCCCTAATTCCTCTCAACTGAGGTAATAAGAAACATGTGAGCCTAGCGGGATATGTATTTCCCACTAGTCACTGGCCTTGTCATTAAATAAATAAAAAATAGTCCAGGTAAGGTGGTATTTATGTTCTCTTCTCTTCTCTTCTCCCCTCCATCCTCTTCATTTTGTGACATTTGTTCTATAATCTGCATCTTTGCAGTTTGTTGTGGTGAATTTGTTGGTCAATCACCTAGTACGGACTTGAATAACTCTCAGCCACTGGAGATCCATGGGTCAATTAGCAAAGAGGAACATGGGCTAGAACTTCAGCAAGGACATTTAGAAGGACCAACCATTATATATGTACCTACCAGAAAAGAAACATTAAACATAGCAAAATTTCTTTGCAAGTTTGGTGTGAAGGCTGCTGCTTATAACGCGAAGGTATATACATTTTTAATCTTTGAATCGTGTAGTGTGTCAATATTCGTTGGTATGTGAATTGCGTGTGCAGTGAACCACTTAGCCTTGTTGTTTATTTCCAGTCAGTTGTACTTCGAAATACTTGATAAATATATTGGACAGGGGATAAGCTGATCTGAGTTTAATCATTTTGTCATGGTTCTTGTAGAAATAAATTACCATATTAATTTTAATTCTGTAATTTTTACCGTCTGTAAGTGTCCTTTGTTTTCTGTAGCTTCCAAACTTTGATCCGTTCCATTGTATAGGATTTATTTTAGCTAGTTGATACAACAAGGTAATTAACCCTGTCAGAATCAATAACTATTTGGTATTAAATATTTGAGATCATTACCGAAGAACAGATGGAAAATATAGCTGTGCATGTGCTGTATATGTCCTGTAACAGAATGCATTTTGTGCTTGTTACTATCCCTGATTTTCCGTGCGAAGGTCTTTGTAGATTTGTTCCGTATATGCCTTATCTGTTTCTTATTATTTCTGTCCAGTGGTTGAATAATAGAAGCGGTGGTTAAATTTTATGTAATGGTATCAAATCTTCAGGCTCTTTGTTTTCATTCTCTATTGTCCAGAAGAACGTTCCAAAAATAATTGAGGAGAAGCCGTCTTAATAGCTACTCATTTGATTAATCTTGAGTTCTTTGTTACAGCAGCCCTACGGAACTGTTTTCCAAATTTTTCCCTGAATTCAGAACTGAGAAGGGCCTAGTTCCTAGAATCGTTTGGTGTGTCCTTTGTCTAAATCCATTCAAACAATCGTGGGAAGTTTGATCCAATGGCCTTGAAGTGTATTTTTGTTGTATATGCTTCTGCATAAAAAGGGTACAAGTGTTATCATCCTTCAACGAAAAGATTCTTTGTCTCTGTAGATGACTTTTGTGGAGGATGAAAATTACTTCCCCAACTCTCACCGTCAGGGGGAGACACCAACCATGGCAGATAACAATAGAGACTTGCTTTTTCTTGACTTTCTATTCCTTCCATCCTTACAAAACCATAATCTTTCATGATGTAGCTGCTATTGGTTCAGAAGAAAAGGATATATATCAAAGTTCTGCTTAATCATTGAAAGTATATTCGCGAAGGAGATAGCCTCCTTGCTCAACCAATCGATGTTCAGAATTTAGGGCTCGAATATAATGCTCAAAATTTTGAGGTAAATCTGAATGCTGAAGATTCTGAACATAGTAATAATTTAATTGATGGTGTTTTACCCATTGCACTTAGAAAGGGTTTAAGGAAGTGCAACTACAGCCTATTTATCCATTGTCTAACTTTAATGTCCTTCAAAAAATGTCTAATGGATGTAGAAGTTTTCTTACCCACCCTAAGAATTTTACAATCTCAAAAAATCTAATTGAAGCGTTGGCAAGCAAATAATGGAAAGAATCTATGAAATCAGAAATGGATGAACTCAAGAAGAATAAAACATGGGATTTGGTTGAATTGCCTCAAGGGAAAACTTTAGTGGATTGTAGATGGATATTCACAGTGAATTACTTGGCAGATGGATCACTTGAAATGTATATGGGGAGATTAGTAGCTAGAGTATATACTAAGACCTATGGGAATAATTATCTGAAACATTTGCTTCAGTTGAAAAGATGAATACTTTGAGAATCCCATTATCTTTTGCTGCTAATTGTGGTTGGAGTTTGCAGCAGTTTGATGCAAAGAATGCTTTTTTACTTGGCGATCTCGATGAAGAAACTTTCATGGAGGTTCCTCCAGGATTTGAGTCAGACAAGAATAAAAGAATCTCTTATAGTTTGGTTTGGCTTGTTTGCACGAGTAATGGAAGCTTGTAAGCTACAACAGAGTCAAGTCGATAACACATTATTCATTAAACATAGAAGACGACGTGCAAAGAATTGAGTCATATTTGACAATATGTTTATTGAAAGAATCTGAGATCAAAGAGCTTCGCAGATTGAACAACTTTCTTGGGATTGAGGTGGCCCACTAAATGTGATCTTTTTATCCCAACAGAAGTATGTTCTGGAATTATTAACTGCGGCAGAAAAACTTGGCTGCCAGCCTGTGGAAACACCTATTCAACAGGACCAGAAGCTCTGTGAAGATGCGGTTGTTCACAGAGAATATTATCAGAGATTAGTTGGTAATCTCATCTCTCTTTCTCATACTAGAACACCCATAGCATATGTTGTTAAAATCGTGAGTCAGTTTACGCACAATCCAAAAGGAGTACATCTTTGAGCTGTGCACTAAATTCTGCTGTAGTGTTATTTGGAAGAGGGAACGAGTTGATATTGGAAGCATATACAAATTTGGATTATGCTGGATCAATTGATGATATAAGATCAACAACTTCAGGGTATCCTACATATCTCGGAGGCAATCTGGGAACGTTTCACCCAAATAAGCCTGTTCTGGCCTAAAGAACGAAAGAATCCCCATCTGGTGCAAAACACCGAAATAGGAACGTTTGAAACCGAGCCGAGATCGGTTTAAAAGGTTGAAACTTACACGTCTCAGCTTTAAGCTCCCAGAGACCCTACAAAAACCAATAGTCCAAATATCGGTTTTACTTGACTGATAAACCGATAGTTGCTGTATCGGTTTTAAACTTCTATCCCCGGACTCCCTCTATTTCCTGTCGTGGCGGCAAAATTTCCGGCTACCCCCCCCCCCCCCCCCCCCCCTCTCTAGGGAGTTCGCAAAACCAATAAATCAATAAATTTGGTTTCTTGCAATCTCTCTCTCCGCGTTTCAGTCTCTCTCTCCCTCCTTTTTTTTGTGTCTCTCTCTGTCTCCCTCCAAACCAATCTGTCTGTGCATTTAGGTTGGAAGCTGTTGGAACAAAAGAATTGATACTTCTATCATCAATTTTTTTATAGAAACCGATGGTAAACATGGGTTTTAATATGGTGTTGGGAAGATAAGAACTGAGACTTGGAGTCTCGGTTTTTAGGCTTGAAACCAATACTTGAAGTCTCAGTTTCAAAATGAGCCTATACTGGTGTTTTGCGCCAGATGGGGTTATTTCGGTCTTTTTCAGCCGGAACAGGCTTATTTGGGTGAAAAATTCGGCCAATCTGGTAACATGCACGAGCAAGAAGCAGACATGTAGTTGCATGATGAAGTGCATACGCTGAGTTTAGAGCTATGGCATTGGGTGTTTGTGAGTCTGGGAAATAATTCTGTAAGATTTAAAGATTGCTTTGAGAGAGCCTATGGAGTTATATTGTGATAAGAAGTCTGGAATTAGTATCGTGCGTAGCGCAGCATGGATGCACCGGGCATTTGGAAGTGGATAGACATTTTATCAAGGAAAAGTTGGATAGTGGGCTGATTTGTATGCCATGTGTGTCAACCAGTGGTCAACTGGCTGATGTTTGACGGAAGGTTTGAGTGATTCTGCATTTTTATCTATCATCAGCAAGTTAGGAGTGGAAAGTATGCATTCTCTAGCTTGAAAGGGTGGGGTTGTCAGAATCAATAATTAGCTGGTACTCCATATTGGAGGTTTTACAGAAGAACAGAGGGAAAATATAGCTGTGCTGGTGCCGCTTATGTTCTGTAACAAAAGGCATTTTGTGCTAATTACTATCCCAATTTTTAGGATTAGGTCGTAGGAGATTTTTCCTGTTATAGCTTAAGATGTTTCTTATATATTTCTGTATATGTAGTTGTTGAATAACCCGAATGACGATTGTAGTTTGTGTCAAACCCCGTTATACCAGTTCAATGGTACAGGATCCTTTGGATCTACAGAGATTGGGCCTAGCTGCCTGTTTATTTATATATATTTTTTGAAGTATGATGCTCTTTTGTTTGGTGTTTAATGAGCTCACATATTGATCCTTTACAGTTGCCTAAAGCTCACCTGAGGCGGGTGCACAAGGAGTTTCATGAAAATACATTGGAGGTAATTACTGCAAGTCCTTGCTAAAACAAATACTCCGTTTTTAGATTCAAAAGGTCAAATACGGTAATTTTGCTTCCTTGTGTCTTTGGTAATTTATTGTTTCTCCTGTAATTCTATACCTGTCTACTGCAGTATAAAGGAAACTTATCTCTGAATATATTATCTCTTCAGCATAGCCACCCATTTACCAGATATAAATCAAACCAACGCCCAAACAAGGCCAATATGCGGTGCTTTTGTAGCTGGGGTTCTCAGACTTTTAATGATACAGTCCAAATGGTTAAGTAATCACCCAACCTTCCCAATTTATTTCAGGTGCTGAAAGCTATGACATTTTGCTTTATTGTTCGCTGAAATTGGAATTTGGGTATGTTATATACTCTAGAAATTGACCAAATCGCCTCACTTTACTCTTCTCATTTCCCCGTCTGTTTTTCTGCCTCGGTTCCTTCCTTCTTTCCTGCATCCTCAACACCAACATCCGGACATTCCGGGAAGACGCAGCCATGGATCCACCTGGTATCTCCATCACTTCACGGTACCGGCCACCAACCCAGCTCCACCTGCCACAAGCTTGGTCCATCGAGCCCCACCACCAAGATCGCAGCCACCTGTGCATCTCTTCTTCTCAGCACTGAATCCGCCACCAATCCTACCCCAATTTCACAACTTGCCATTCATTTGTGTTCTCTCCCTCTCTCTCTGTTGCTCTGTGTATGGCTCTCTTTCAGATGAATTGCATGCCTTGTTATCTATGCCCAGACCTCTTGGAGTTTTCTTTAAAGTAACACAACCAAATTTCCTATTAAAACCTCAGGGATGTAAACTCCTCATTTCAAATTTGTGCCATAAGTTTGTTTTGTTTTGTTTTGATTTGTTTTGTTTTGTTTTGTTTTGTTTTGTTTCGTTTCGTTTCGTTTCGTTTCGTTTCGTTTCGTTCCGTTTCGTTTCGTTTTGTTTTGTTTTGTTTTGTTTTGTTTTGTTTTGTTTTGTTTTGTTTTTTTTTGTTTTTTTTATTTGTGTTTTTTTTTTGTATGTGTGTGTGTGGGGGGGGGGGGGGGTGGGGTGGACATCCGTGTAGTCATCGCTGGGTTCAAATTCCTTTTTGATTGATTCAGTCCGTGTTTGAGTTATTCTTTCAATTTGGTCATGCATGACTTCTTTTTGGGTGTATAGTTCTCCATTTGAGAGAATAATTGCTTGTTCCCTGCTTTCGAACTTGTTCGAACTGAATACGTGGGCCAAATTTTTTTCACACACACACACACACGATACGCTCTCTCCACTAGGAGATTACCAAAGTCAATTGATCTCACCGTTGAATCGCACCATAGGCCACCGATTTGAGTTCAAAAGTTTAGGGTGGTCGGTCTCTTCTTTGTCCGCTGTGATAAGATAGCATATGAAATACCCAGTAAGCCAATTCTTTATCAATTACAATTGAAATCAACTTCGGAAAAATGGTGTTTTCGGAGATGGCGGTGTCTTTAAAAGGTGGCTGGTAGAATTGGGGGCATCAGGTGAGGAGAATGAGTTATTGCAGTGGCAGTTTGTTTAGTGGTAAGTACCTAGGCTGAAGGGGGATGAAGAGTGAAGATGGAGGTGAAAGAAAGACGATGATGTAGGAGCAACATGTTTTCCATTCTATCAGCCACCTGGCCATTTAACGGCAGAATTGGACGGGAATACCAATTACTCATGAATATCAACATTAGGTAACAAAATAGAAAATTTAGAATTTTAGAGACCGTATTGGAAGTTGACTCGTACTTTAAAATTTGATGGTGAAAAGAGGCATTTTGCTTTGAAAATAAGATGAAGGAAACTTTTGCTTCTATATGAAATTTGCCGTTCAAAGTAAGAGGGATACAAATCGTAGCTATTACAAGAGTTTTCTTAGCCAAGTTATGAGTGCATGAATGTCTTTGAATGACTTCTATGCCTTAGGAGAGCTTCTACTTTTACTTCAGATGATTGTGGCAATCTGGATTCTTCTGATTGTTTTCAATGAAGACAAAGGAATCGTTATTTCCTTTTCTCCCCCTAATAAGTTGACCTTTTCTTATCATTGGGGGTCTGTTTCATGGATACATTTCCTCGCTACCTAGTAAGATGGATACATATTATTTTATTTTCACATAAAATAATATGAAGTTATTCTCATGTTTCTGTGTTACTCTGTATGCTCCCATAAATTTGGGGATATCTTTGAGGAAGCCCTTAAAGAGCCAACTTGGTAGACAAAATGGGTGCGGAGCAAAGAATGGTGGATAAAGTGGCATGCATTTAATATGTTTGCTTTTGCACATGAACGATGAGACGGAACATCTACTGTACACAAAGCGTCTTACCAAACTTGGGAGGGATGGAAAATTGGTGAATCAAATGGAAACATTCATGTGAGTTTGCTCACATATTATACGATTTTTTAAAGTATAAACGACAAAAGAACCCGAAAACTATCATTATGCCAAGGGTAAGACAAGACCTCTATTTCTGATGCTGTTAGTCCTGTTAATTGGGGGACGATGGGTCCGCGCCTGACATATGATCAAATGTGACCTGTTTCCCTAAGACCCTTCTCCTCCACCACTTTTCTTTTTTGTAAACAACCACCCTCCACCATCACCCTAGCCACTCTTGCGACTGCCAGTGAAATTGAAGCCACAGCTGCCTCTCTCTCTTCCAATAGGCCAGTTTCATGGCCCTCTTTCCTTACTACCACCATACAAACATTAAACCCAAGACTACCACAGCTCAGCGGCACCATAAACCCACACATCTCCTTCCCAACTTCCATCGTTTGCCAAAACCAGAACCACCACAGGAACCCACTCCTACCACCAATGATCTGTACCATGACACTAACCAGTCACCAGCTATCTGTAGGCCAAATTGATACCCAGAAATTTGTAATTCATGTCTCGCTCTCATGAAGTGGGGTCCAGTATAGGACTATACGGATGGCAATTGGATCCGATTTGATAGGATATCCAGCATTATCTAACCCTAATGGACCTTATTCGATCGGATCCATTTATAAATGGACCAGTTTTTTATAACAGGTTTTGTGATCCTAAACCTGATCCGATTCAATCCTATTAGGATATATATATATATATATATATATATATAATTCTACAATATGCATGTGTTAACATAATTATGAGCATATTATTGACTATATTGACTTAAAAAAACATAAGATTGATATAACAATGCTTTGTTATGATAAAATTGGTGAACTTGTACTTGCAAAGTTGCCATCTCTAGTCCAGTATTTTGAGTTCATGGCCCTCTTTCCTCACTACCAACATTAAACCCGAGCCCTGCTGCAACTCAGCCGCCATCATTTTACCATCTCCTTCCCAACTTCCATCTCTCGCCATCGATCCGTAGCCCCCATCAATATTTAAAAGAATCCTACAAGCGATGGAGGCCTTCAGGATTCGCACAACCACTAACATCATTGTTCCACGCACAGTCCCACCACCGCCACCAAGAAATTTGTAATACATGTCTCTCTCTCCACTGAAGTATGGTCCAGTACTGTTGATATGGGCCTTCCATTTGGAATGTGGCTGCTTCAATTTGTGGCATCAAATTCAAGCCGTGAAATGAAATCACGTCGATTGAAGAGGGTTGGGGATCTTGGGTCTGTGAGGAATAAATTTAGTCCAAATCATAGGAAACTAGGGTGTTAGAGTTCAGATTTGGTCAACTGGGATTGATTTGGTCTGGTGGTTGTGATGGTCTGGAGGGGATGGGATTGAATTTGACGATGAGAGTAAATTATTGCCAGTGTGCGATTGGTTTGGATGTAGTGCGTGGTTGGGTTCAGTTGTACGAGAGGTGTTAGTGGTCCAGTGGCGAGTTTGATTTGATGGCATTGATGGGTAGGTCACGATGGAGGGTTTCAAATCTTTGATTAGTGAGTTGTAAATTTTAGTAGGGTTAAGTAGTAATTGCACAGTTTCGTTTACAAAAACATTCTGTAGAGGTTTTCTGTGTCTTTGGCAAACCATAGAGGCTGCGTCTTTTTTCCCAAACAAAGGTTTGTTTTGTTAGTGGTCCAGTGGCGAGTTTGATTTGATTGCATTGATGGGTAGGTCACGATGAAGGAGGGTTTCAAATCTTTGATTAGTGAGTTGTAAATTTTAGTAGGGTTAAGTAGTAATTGCACAGTTTCGTTTACAAAAATATTCTGTAGAGGTTTTCTGTGTCTTTGGCAAACCATAGAGGCTGCGTAGCGTCTTTTTTCCCAAACAAAGGTTTGTTTTGTTAGTGGTCCAGTGGCGAGTTTGATTTGATGGCATTGATGGGAAGGTCACGATGAAGGAGGGTTTCAAATCTTTGATTAGTGAGTTGTAAATTTTAGTAGGGTTAAGTAGTGATTGCACAGTTTCATTTACAAAAATATTCTGTAGAGGTTTTCTGTGTCTTTGGCAAACCATAGAGGCTGCGTAGCGTCTTTTTCCCAAACAAAGGTTTGTTTTGCACCGTCCGATCCGTCCGCCGTAACCTGCAAACACTGTTAGGGGGTGAGCCAAGGATTTAAATAACGGTATCGGTCGGCTTATCGGTAACGGTCGCGGAAACCGGTTTTGGCCCGTAACGGACAAACCGTAACGGGAATCGGGGACCGAACGCGTGAATGTTAAAAGATCGTCAAACGATGCTAATATTACTTTTAAAAAAACAATGTTAAAACATATTCATAGTGTTTATGGTTGATTTGTAGAGAAGATGTATGATATCTAAATAAAACACAAACTGTTATTTAAATCCTTTGCCAAAGACACAGAAAACCTCTACAGAATATTTTTGTAAACGAAACTGTGCAATCACTACTTAACCCTACTAAAATTTACAACTCACTAAACAAAGATTTGAAACCCTCCTTCAAATAAACCTTTGTTTGGGAAACCATAGAGGCTGCGTAGCGTCTTTTCTCCCAAACAAAGGTTTGTTTTGCCCCCCCCCCCCCCTCTATTTCAGCTTACGGTTTATGCTTGGTGTTATATATATGTCGATTCGTATATTGTTGTTGTTATCGATTCGCATGCTATTGGGTGTTGTGTGATTATTACGTGTAACCTGCTATAATCATATTGTTTATGCATATCACCTTACTGTTGCGGTGAACGACCTACTGGGCGCGAGCTCACTCCAGGGTTTCAAATATCGTTCCGTACCGTACCGTACCGGGCGATTCGGAACGGTCACGGTGGGCACCGATACCGATTCGGCCGGTACGGTATGTGATTCAGATTCTCAGGCGAAACGGCCGCTTCGGAGCGGTACGCTCGTTTTTCGGGCGGTACGAAACGGTACGCTCGTGTTTCGGGCGGTACGGGCCTGTTAGGTGAAAAAAAGGTCTAAAATTCAGAAGAAGAAGAATCAGAGGAAGAACCTTTGTGATCTGTCCATTAGGAGGACTGGAAGGGGGTGGACGACGACGTACAGCAGCAGTTCGTTGTTCGTGTTTATCGTTCGTCTTCTTCTTTCTTCAAATGTCGTGTGTGTACTGTGTCGAGTGCTGTGCGGCTAGGGTTGAAGAATGTTTAAAGATGATAAACAAAACACTTTATTTCATATTTACCCCCCTATTTTTCTAAATTTCCAAAAAAGTCCCCAACAGTTTGTGTTTTATTTAGATATCATACATCTTCTCTACAAATCAACCATAAACACTATGAATATGTTTTAACATTGTTTTAAAAGTAATATTAGCATCGTTTGACGATCTTTTAACATTCACGCGTTCGGTCCCCCATTCCCGTTACGGTTTGTCCGTTACGGGCCAAAACCGGTTTCCGCGACCGTTACCGATACGCCGACCGATACCGTTATTTAAATCCTTGGCTCACCCCCTAACAGTGTTTGCAGGTTACGGCGGACGGTAGAATCGAAGCGCCGACCGATACCGTTACGGCGGCCGCTTCGGAGCGGTACGCTCGTTTTTCGGGCGGTACGAAACGGTACGCTCGTGTTTCGGGCGGTACGGGCCGGTTAGGTGAAAAAAAGGTCTAAAATTCAGAAGAAGAAGAAGAATCAGAGGAAGAACCTTTGTGATCTGTCCATTAGGAGGACTGGAAGGGGGTGGACGACGACTTACAGCAGCAGTTCGTTGTTCGTGTTTATCGTTCGTCTTCTTCTTTCTTCAAATGTCGTGTGTGTACTGTGTCGAGTGCTGTGCGGCTAGGGTTGAAGAATGTTTAAAGATGATAAACAAAACACTTTATTTCATATTTACCCCCCTATTTTTCTAAATTTCCAAAAAAGTCCCCAACAGTTTGTGTTTTATTTAGATATCATACATCTTCTCTACAAATCAACCATAAACACTATGAATATGTTTTAACATTGTTTTAAAAGTAATATTAGCATCGTTTGACGATCTTTTAACATTCATGCAATCGGTCCCCGATTCCCGTTACGGTTTGTCCGTTACGGGCCAAAACCGGTTTCCGCGACCGTTACCGATACGCCGACCGATACCGTTATTTAAATCCTTGGCTCACCCCCTAACAGTGTTTGCAGGTTACGGCGGACGGTAGAATCGAAGCGCCGACCGATACCGTTACGGCGGCCGCTTCGGAGCGGTACGCTCGTTTTTCGGGCGGTACGAAACGGTACGCTCGTGTTTCGGGCGGTACGGGCCTGTTAGGTGAAAAAAAGGTCTAAAATTCAGAAGAAGAAGAATCAGAGGAAGAACCTTTGTGATCTGTCCATTAGGAGGACTGGAAGGGGGTGGACGACGACGTACAGCAGCAGTTCGTTGTTCGTGTTTATCGTTCGTCTTCTTCTTTCTTCAAATGTCGTGTGTGTACTGTGTCGAGTGCTGTGCGGCTAGGGTTGAAGAATGTTTAAAGATGATAAACAAAACACTTTATTTCATATTTACCCCCCTATTTTTCTAAATTTCCAAAAAAGTCCCCAACAGTTTGTGTTTTATTTAGATATCATACATCTTCTCTACAAATCAACCATAAACACTATGAATATGTTTTAACATTGTTTTAAAAGTAATATTAGCATCGTTTGACGATCTTTAACATTCACAGCGTTCGGTCCCCCATTCCCGTTACGGTTTGTCCGTTACGGGCCAAAACCGGTTTCCGCGACCGTTACCGATACGCCGACTGATACCGTTATTTAAATCCTTGGCTCACCCCCTAACAATGTTTGCAGGTTACGGCGGACGGTAGAATCGAAGCCCCCCCCCCCCCCCCCCCCCCCCCGTATTTCTCCATTGGAAATCCAACCATGCTTGACTGAATCGGTTTGATCAAAACAACTCATCACAATTCATCTGTTTTTTTTTTTAGATTCCCCCCTCACTGTGACTGTTTTGGTTGTAACTTGTACGTAAAATCTATAAGATCTCGTATTACTCACCCAAAGCACATGATATGTTTTTCGTGTTGGTCACGGACCCATTCCCTGCCCATTTATGATGTCCACGTGTTTTTTTACTTCTATAATACTGCAAGTGAGTGTGGATGTTGAGATTTGTCCCACAGGGGGATTGTTCAATATGTATGCGCAGTTATAAAAAAAGGTCCTAGGCTACTACTCTCTTCACTGCCAATTTGCTTTTATGTGCAATTTATAGGGTCCTGGGCTATTCCCAATTGGTTTTGAGGTGGAACCCCGTGGACTCTGAACTTGGTATCAAGGTACAGCCTATCCGTTCCGTGCTGGTCATGCTATGCGCGTGTCACCTCCACCCATTGTATTTTGCATGCTTGGCTTGCAGGAGTGTTGAGATTTGTCCAACATTGGGATTATCGGGGTAGTTTATGCAGTTTATATATTCCCAGATTTCTCCCCTCACTGGCAATTGGATTCATAAGGTGGAAATCCCAAGGATACTTAACAGGGTTGATAACTTTTGCTGAAAACTACTTGTATAGACAACTATTCATTTCAGGTAGTTTATTTATCCAAATGAAACATATCTGATCATTTGACTTGAGCCAGAATTGATGAAACAACCCGATAAGTTACCTCTGGAGTTTCAGAAAGATTACTTTTTATGCTACGCCACTCAACCTCCTTCAATTGTATTCTGGCACATCAGCATCACAACTCCTGCTTACTGCCTTAAATGGGATAATGGAAACATCGGACTTGTGGGAGTTGGCACATTCCATGCCAATTGGCTAGTACCATGGCCCTCTTTCCGCCTATGAAAATATGTTTGACCCACAAAGATTGTTTGGTCAGAGTAAACTCATTCAAATCTTTTCCAATTGGTATTAGAGGGTCGGTCTCTCTTCAGGTATGATAGTTTCCATTGTCATGGTTAAAGTTAGTTTGACACCCTTATAACGGAAATATGATATTGTCTCGCATCTATTTGTTCCGTGAAAGAGACGTATAAATCTGAAGATTGCTATGAAAAGAGGTCTTCTAATTTCTGGTTGATACTTCACCTGGGCTTACAGATTTCCCTCGTGGCCAGTGTATTAACTGGAATAAAGAGTTCATCATAAGATTGTTCTCAATAATTGAGGTGTTCTTCACTAATCCAGTTTTTTTGGCTTGTGAAGTGGATAAATTGATTGTTGAGGTCCCTCCAAAGAAATGAGTATGCGTATAACTACAAATTTAAGAATACCTTGAAATGTATTGCTGTGAGGCTTGCTTTAAAAAAAGTTTTCACATTATTACCACCATTCCATATTCCACGTACAGTATCTTGCATATCACGGGTAAAAGACACTTTACACCCTTATGTTTAGGCAAAGACACCTGACACCTCCGTCTTTTGGATAATTATACATTGCCCCCTTGTAACTAACGAACCCCAGCGTCTACAATGAAAAGACAACTCTACCTCTAACATTGAAGCAAAAATTACACCATTAAAAACTCCCTTCTTCTCCTTCTCATTTTCCTTCTTCTTTACTGTTCTAACCCTATCCGCCACCCTATCAACTCTCTCCCTTTCTCAACCTCGTCACCACCTCTGCCACCACCTCTCTCTCTCTCTCTCTCTCTCTCTCTCTCTCTCTCTCTCGTGCCGATCTCCATCATCCACGAAAGTATGATGCTCTTTTTGTTTCTGGGTTTGTGCGCGATTTTTGTGTGCTTATTGCAGTTTTGTGTCAATTTGTGTAGGAAATTATTTGACGGGTCTGTGCAATAGGCATATGTAGTCTCTTCCTCTGTTGCTACAATTTTGATCCATTGTGTTTCAAGTTTGATCTGTGGTTGATTACAACATTTCTGGGTTCAATCCGGAGGACATATGGGGATGATTTTTTAGGGCTGTCAAGTACTTGGGGATTTTGATTGTTTGTTGTGGATGGGTTTGTGAAGGATGAGTTTCTAGGCTTGATTTGAGGTTGATTTTGTGGTGATAATTGTGTTGGTGGTAAAATTGTTGATGTCATGTTCTTGGTGTTCATAATAGATTCAGATGGAGTAGTCAAGGGTGTAACAAACTTTTACACAAAAAGAGGTTAATTAGTCAAAAGCACATGATATGTTTTTCGTGTTGGTCACGGACCCATTCCCTGCCCATTTGATGTCCACGTGTTTTTTTACTTCTATAATACTGCAAGTGAGTGTGGATGTTGAGATTTGTCCCACAGGGGGATTGTTCAATATGTATGCGCAGTTATAAAAAAAGGTCCTAGGCTACTCTCTTCACTGACAATTTGCTTGTATGTGCAATTTATAGGGTCCTGGGCTATTCCCAATTGGTTTTGAGGTGGAACCCCGTGGACTCTGAACTTGGTATCAAGGTACAGCCTATCCGTTCCGTGCTGGTCATGCTATGCGCGTGTCACCACCACCCATTGTATTTTGCATGCTTGGCTTGCAGGAGTGTTTAGATTTGTCCAACATTGGGATTATCTCGGTAGTTTATGCAGTTTATATATTCCCAGATTTCCCCCCTCACTGGCAATTGGATTTATAAGGTGGAAATCCCAAGGATACTTAACAGTGTTGATAACTTTTGCTGAAAACTACTTGTATAGACAACTATTTATTTCAGGTAGTTTATTTATCCAAATGAAACATATCTGATCATTTGACTTGAGCCAGAATTGATGAAACAACCCGATAAGTTACCTCTGGAGTTTCAGAAAGATTACTTTTTATGCTACGCCACTCAACCCCCTTCAATTGTATTCTGGCACATCAGCATCACAACTCCTGCTTACTTCCTTAAATGGGATAATGGAAACATCGGACTTGTGGGAGTTGGCACATTCCATGCCAATTGGCTAGTACCCTTGCCCTCTTTCCGCCTATGAAAATATGTTTGACCCACAAAGATTGTTTGGTCAGAGTAAACTCATTCAAATCTTTTCCAATTGGTATTAGAGGGTCGGTCTCTCTTCAGGTACGATAGTTTCCATTTTCATGGTTAAAGTTAGTTTGACACCCTTATAATGGAAATATGATATTGTCTCGCATCTATTTGTTCCGTGAAAAAGACGTATAAATCTGTAGATTGCTATGAAAAGAGGTCTTCTAATTTCTGGTTGATACTTCACCTGGGCTTACAGATTTCCCTCGTGGCCAGTGTATTAACTGGAATAAAGAGTTCATCATAAGATTGTTCTCAATGATTGAGGTGTTCTTCACTAATCCAGTTTCTTTGGCTTGTGAAGTGGATAAATTGATTGTTGAGGTCCCTCCAAAGAAATGAGTATGCGTATAACTACAAATTTAAGAATACCTTGAAATGTTTTGCTGTGAGGCTTGCTTTAAAAAAAGTTTTCACATTATTACCACCATTCCATATTCCACGTACAGTATCTTGCATATCACGGGTAAAAGACACTTTACACCCTTATGTTTAGGCAAAGACACCTGACACCTCCGTTTTTTTGGATAATTATACATTGCCCCCTTGTAACTAACAGACCCTAGCGTCTACAATGAAAGACAACTCTATCTCTAACATTGAAGCAAAAATTACACCATTAAAAACTCCCTTTCTTCTCCTTCTCATTTTCCTTCTTCTTTACTGTTCTAACCCTATCCACCACCCTATGAACTCTCTCCCTTTCTCAACCTCGTCACCACCTCTGCCACCACCTCTCTCTCTCTCTCTCTCGTGCCGATCTCCATCATCCACGAAAGTATGATGCTCTTTTTGTTTCTGGGTTTGTGCGCGATTTTTGTGTGCTTTTTGCAGTTTTGTGTCAATTTGTGTAAGAAATTATTTGATGGGTCTGTGCATTAGGCATATGTAGTCTCTTCCTCTGTTGCTACAATTTTGATCCATTGTGTTTCACGTTTGATCTGTGGTTGGTTACAACATTTCTGGGTTCAATCCGGAGGACATATGGGGATGATTTTTTGGGGCTGTCAAGTACTTGGGGATTTTGATTGTTTGTTGTGGATGGGTTTGTGAAGGATGAGTTTCTAGGCTTGATTTGAGGTTGATTTTGTGGTGATAATTGTGTTGGTGGTAAAATTGTTGATGTCATGTTCTTGGTGTTCATAATAGATTCAGATGGAGTAGTCAAGGGTGTAACAAACTTTTACACAAATAGGGGTTAATTAGTCAAAAACTTGTCAAAGAGACGGAGGGGTGTTAAAGTGTCCTGACGCTTTTCCTTTTCAGGGGGCAAAGTGTAATTATCCAAAACATGGGGATGTCTGGTGTCTTTTTGCCTGAACATAAGGGTGCAGAGTGTCTTTTACCCTCATATCTTTATGGTACATTAGGTTGGATATATGTGGTTTGTCAAATCACTAGAGTGCTTGACTTATGCAACCCATACTCCCCTTATTTGAGAAATTAATATGATTGGTTCCGTTGTTTCCATTGAGGAACAATGCTTTTGAAGGGAAGTTAAACGATTCTGGCTTGAATTTACTTTCGTAATATTGATTGATGCCTATTGAAGTCTTATCAATTTTGACTAGTCCAAACAGCCTCAGTTATTTCCATTGAGCTATTTCCCTCCAATATTAGAGATTCCAAATTTCAGTTAGACAGTGCCCGAGATTCACTATTGAAGTAGGGAGGTAAGAATAGGGTACCTGTACGCCTCACAATTAATGGCACAAGCACATTATAGAGAGTTTACTAGACTCATGATAAACACACCTTCGAGGGATCCTGCAGACCAGCTGGCCTAATTGTGGTAGGACCTGGCCCTTATATCATCCATAATGACCATGGCCAATCAACTTGTTCTGCTTAGGTAAGTGACTAAAACTGCTGGAAGTCCTAGTTGTTAGTAGTATTGTACTTGCCCCCAAGGCTCTTTGCAAATCAAATATGCCACACACTCAAGCTACTCCACTGCACACAATAGTGCCTTCATGAGATGAGGATAGGACTTCCAGTGAAGTGTTGTCTATCTGGGTTGCATGTGCCTTTCTGATTTATCAATTTGCCTCACCAGACAACCTTGCTCTTTGTACTTGTAGCTCGCAGTGTTTCGTACAGACCACCTAGATTTCTGGCTGGTCCCAATGGACTTGTATACACGTCCCTACAGAAATGATCACAATCTCCCAGTTGACCTTAATATGCAATAAAGCAGTGATAAAAAAAATTAAATATCAAGATCGGCACAAGCTGGTTGATTAGAATGATTGAATCTTCACTTTTGCAATTATGTTGTTTCATGGCTATTAGTTTGCTACTGGGTTCAACATGGATGCTATCTCAAACTTTCAGGTCATTGTTGCGACAATTGCTTTTGGAATGGGAATTGACAAGTCAAATGTTCGAAGAATCATTCATTATGGTTGGCCACAGGTATATGTATATCTTGGCTTTTGATATCTGGCCTTCTCTTTTGTTTCAAACAGCAGTAGGTCTGTGGTATGAGTTTTAAGGAGATTACACATCTCTAGTGTTTTATTTCTTTCTATGTGGTTAGATCCCTTTCAGCTTGTGTTTGATGTTAATTTATGAATGCAAATAGTATCCCTACCTAAGGTTTTGTGTTAGACTTCAACTTGTTTTGTAACATAAAAGTGTTAGTTTTTAGCGAATCTAGTTTGGTTAATATATGATGTTTGGTGGAGATTGGAGATTGATCAAAGATTTAACACTGATGGTACAAGAAAGGTCTTGTGTACTAGAAGTATTGACATAAAGGGAGCCATGGGGTTTGATTGGTTCTGTGGAGGCTACAGTTGGCTGTTATGCTGGGCTGTGCTCTTATGCGTAAGTTTGTGTTTCTATTGTGGTGTTGGTGTGTGTGTGTGTGTTTTTTTTTTTTTTTTTTTTTTTTTTTTTTTTTTTTTTGGCGGTGACGGTGCTATTGGTGGTACGACTTAATTTAGTTGAACTGATTGTCAGGACAAGATAGTGAGCGAGATTTTGTTGAATTTTGCTATGGGGGAAGGATTGGGATTTTGAAGTTGATTCATGTGGTTCCTATTTGTTTCTGTTAATAATTTCCATTGTAAGATTTGCAGTCTTTCTGTAATGACTCCGTATACTTACAGAGTTTGGAAGCATATTATCAAGAAGCTGGCCGAGCTGGACGAGATGGCAAATTAGCAGATTGCAGTGAGTGACATTTCCCGTAGTTAAACGTTTTATAACTTAAAATGGATAAACGGTTCTGATGTACAATATGAGTTTCTTTTTTGTGGTTTATAGACACCAAAAATTTATAGTAAGATAAAATTCTCAAATAAATTCGTCACTCAAATCCCACCACGAGTCAGTGCCAAGGTTTTAAATATCGTTCCGTATCGTACCGTACCGGGCGATTCGGAACGGTAACGGTGGGCACCGAAACCGGTTCGGCCGGTACGGTACATGTGAACTGGAATCACAGGCATAACGTCCGATACGGTCCGATACGGTCGTATTTCGGGCGATACGCCCCGGTATGGCATAAAACGGGTCTGGAACTGCCAGAGGAAGAAGAAGACAGAAGTTGACTCCCAAATCGAAAGCCCGTGCAATCGACATACCTGTGTTCCATCTGGTGAAATCCCAAATCAGAAGCCTCAAAATCGACAGAGAAAGTGCGAGAAGGAGAGAGAAACAGAAGCAGGTCGCCGATCGCACGGATCGCACGCCGATCTTCGCGCATAAGCTAACCCGTTCTCTCTCTCTCTCTCTCTCTCTCTCTCTCCCGTTCGTTTCGTCCCTCTATCTTTCTCCTCTCTCTGTCGTGTGAATCGTGTGGCTGTGGTGTGGGTTTGTAAAACCTTATCTGCAAACCTTATCTGCAAACCTTATCTGCTACTCTAGAATAGTTATTGGGTGCACCTAAAGTACCTACCTTAGGGTGTGTTTGTTTATGTTTTTCTTATTTGTCTAAAAATTAATTAGACTTGGTCCATAAACTATTAATAGAAGACTAAAAATATATTTAATACACAAAACATTGTCTTAAAAACATATTTTGCATCTTTTGACGATTATTTAACATTCACGGATTTGGTTCCCGATTCCCGTTACGGTTTCTCCGATACAGTCCAAAACCGCTTTCCGCGACCGAAACCGATACGTCGGCCGATACCGTTATTTAAATCCTTGGTCAGTGCTGCTGAGTCCATGAATAAGAGGTGCCGAATAGTAACATTGAATCAACTCAACTCAACTCAACTCAACTCAACTCAACTCAACTCAACTCAACTCAACAAACTTTTTTCCTAATTTAACCGGGGTTGGCTACATGGATCAAGCGTCTCCATCGGTATCTGTCCAAACTCATTCCATCCCTTAGGTTTAGGACTAAGTCATGTCTTATTGTCTCAACCCATGTTCATTTTGGTCTCCCTTTCCCTCGTCCACCACCCTCGATCGAAACCATATTACTTCTCATAACCGTGGAATCTGATGACCAAACCACCTCAAATTATCTTCCTCATTTGGTCTTCTATAGGTGCTACGTTAGATCCTTTCTAATTGTGTTATTGTCAAATACGTACATCACATTTTTTTTTTTTAAATTTTGCAGTTCTATTTGCAAACCTTTCAAGAACCCCATCACTGTTGCCAAGTAAAAGAAGTGTCGATCAGACAAAACAAGCAAAAAGGATGTTATCTGATTGCTTCAGGTTGGTCCAATATTGTGATTACATGTCATAGTTAAGTAACGTATGTGTTAGTTCACTGTTTGGTTTTATACATTCATTGGCTTTGCGTGCTTTTGTCCTTTGCAGATACGGAATGAACACTACAAGTTGCCGAGCCAAAATCCTCGTTGAATATTTTGGAGAGGCCTTTGGAACAGTTAAATGTAGCATGTATGTCTATTTTATTCATATGATGGTCTGCTTACATGATTATTGTTATAGCTAATATTGTGTTGTCTGAACTCTACCACACACATGGCTTATACAGGCACACATGCATTTTTAATGTAGTGTTTCTCATCCTGGGATATATATATATATATATATATATATATATATATATATATATATATATATTTTGTACATAGTATTGACCTGGTGGTCAATTTGTTGTCAATGCATCCCTACTCTATGAAGATGGATGTTCTCTCTACAAAAACATGAACTGTAGGAAGCAGGATAGTTATCATGTAATAGAATTGCGTGTGATGAACCGGTGTTAGGGACTACATGAAAACTACCACAATAAATATTGTAAACAATAACAGATAACCAAGTAAGCTGATTCACCAGATTCAGTTTTACCCTGCTCATCAATTTTAGTAAATGAGTCTTACATGAGAGTTTTATCCTTGCAGGTGTGATATTTGTGTGAATGGTCCTCCTGAGATGCTGGATTTTAAGGCTGAGGCAGATGCGTTTATGCGAGTCCTTGCTACTCACTATGTAATGCTGCGTAAAACTCTCAATTGCTTCCTGTTTGTGTGGGGTTATCATTTTTGTGTACACACACACACACAAACGTGCGCATAACCATTTAAGTCATTTTCCATTTCTGATGATAGCATGGTTCTTTAAATTATGAGAACTATTTTGGCTTGTTTGAAGCAGTTATTGAGGTCTGTATACTACTAGCGTGGAGGTGCCACATATTAGACTCGTGTTGAATGCTGCAAATTTAGCTCATTCTTGAGAACCTGGATACAGTTATTTATTTATTTATTTATTTAGCTTAGAAAAAAATTTACATTCTTAAAGGTGTGGTGGAAACACACGGACTCCCTTCACTCAAACACACAGTATGAGAAGAAATGCACTCTTATTGGAATCATAAGCTGAGAACAATGATTTCGATCCTATCTATTTATAGGTGCATGAATGAAAAGTCCTAATCAAACTGAACTACTGAATGATAAACTTAACATATTTAAGAAGATCCTATCATTACCTATTCTTTTATTGCAAACAAAATCCTTTTCTCATTCTACGTAGCGACTCTGCCTTCTCCTTTGATACTTGCTCCAAAAGTCCCGTTCTTTTGGAGGTGAGAACCAGCAAGGTGACAGTTTACCTATTTGTACTGGGCAGCAGCATTGACGGAAGAGGTGGCAGTTATGCAGCAATGGTGGTGCTACTGCAGCAGTGGTGACAGTGGCGGTCGGTCTAGCAGAGTTGGTGAGGTGAAGGGGTCTGATGGTAGTTGGCAGTCTGAGGAGGTGGTATTAGATGGTTGCCACAGTCCTATAGCTTTGGAAAATGGCTTATGGATTTTAAAAATCTGTAGTTAATTTTACAGCAGTTGGATGAAAACATTTTACTTGATACTATACGACTTCTTTGGAAACCAAACACTACAAATTGAGAAACAGATTACAGAAAAAAAAGTAAATTACTTCCAAATATTTCCAATTGTTAAATTTCCCTTCTAAGTGGAGGATGAGCTAAATTTGGTCTTACTGTGATCAATAAATTATAAGGTTCAAGGAAGAAGCGAGTCATTGTAAACTTTGAGACAGTGAGGTCTAGGCAAGGGAAAGAAAATTTGATGCCAAAGTAAAATACTACTAAACATCCACTAAACACAATGCTGGTAGTCCAGGAATAATCTTGCTTACTACTTCACCACCAGATGTCTATAGTCCAGGAATAATCTTTGCTTAACACTTCGCCACCAAACATTATATGTATGGTCCGGCTAATCTTATCTTATTATATAGATAATCCGTGGCGTTCCACCTCAAAACCATTTGGCAATGAGGGGAGTAAACCAGGGTCTTATTAAGTGTAGTTTCTTCTTGTAAATGTCCGATGTCAGACTTCTCAACACAGTTAACCTGTTCATCAAACTTGCCGTGAATGGTTAGTTTTACATCCCTAACAGTGAAAGAAGGCATGTTATGAACGTTTTCCAGCGTGTATTCCTGTGATTTCATCGATGTCCTTCAGGGTAGATTTTTTCTCTGAAGTGTCTCAAAGGACACATGATTTGTATTGTTCTTATCGCTTCCGTTTATGTTTCTTATGTTAATATGGAGGGAAGGCATACTGTGAACCCTAACGATGTTGAAATTAAGAGCAAAACAGTTACAATTTTCCTTCAAAATTTGCAGGGGCAAAGCAATTTTGCAGGCAGCTCGTATGAAGATGAAGCATATGGTCTTAACAACCGAGGGGAGTTCGTGGAGAAGCTAAACACTGGGGCCTTAGTCAGTAAAATAAGGGAACAGGTAACTCTCTCTCTCTCTCTGAATACAGTACTTAATAATAAGCCCCATTATTTGTAATGGTTATGTACAAACTTAAGTCTGTAGGTGGACTCTCCTTCAATTCTTCTTCTGTGCTTGAACGGCAACATCCAATTATAATGCATGAAAGTATAACAAGATATCCCTCTAAGCTCGGTAGCTAGTAACAAGGGGTTATACATTAGGCAAGATATCTTCTCCAGCCAGCTGTTCCTCCAATGATCATTAATGCTCAAACTCTTAATAGGTCCTTAAAAGTTGTTGAATATAGATGAGTTACATGCCAAAAGCATTTCCTGTACATAAATTTCTAATCATGTTGGAAGTGTTTTGAATGTGATTTTGACCTTGCAGTTCGAAAACTTCGTAGCAAGTGATAAACTATGGTGGCAGGGCCTTGCTCGTATTTTAGAAGATAAAGGATTTATTAGAGAGGCTGATGACATGGTATGAACTTGAGCTTACATTTCATTATCCTGATTTTTAGCGACAATCTTCGTTGACACGATTACATTACTGATTTGAAGTTATTGTAAATATCTATTGGAATTGATGTTATGTCTGTCCAAATGAAACCTGGTTATTCCAGTTGATCATGTTGAATCAGTTTTAAACTGTCATCTTCTGGTAAAATGACACCTGGCTATGAATTCCAACAATGAAAATCTATATAGGCTATCCAGAACTGCTCTTGGAGGATTGAGGCAACTGACTGGTCATATGCTCAAATATTTCTATCCCATAACCAAGCTTCCAGGTGAGGGCTCTGAGGGGTATTTCTGGTGACTTGGAGTTAAGAGCTCCTTGCTTTAAAAATGCCCAAGGGTTTGCCCTAGTAGGTAAGGGTCTTGGTCCCGGGGTCTGCTCCCCCGAGGTCCAGTGTTCACCCTTCTGGTTCTTGGGGCCTGTGATTTTTTTGGAGGTGCGTGGAAGCTGACCTAGACACCACGGTCATTAGTAGAAGCTTCCTACTTGTAAGGTTGCTCCCTGAGCTAAAGAAGGCACCAAAGCCGGATTTCATTACTTCTGTGCAAGAAAAAGCCACCTAATATAAGTCAGATCTCATTTTAGTTTTCTCTTCTATCTCAAACGCTCTCTTTAGATGCCCCATCACAGCTCCCAGATATACAAGAACCCACCAAAATGATATGTTAGTAAATTAAGCCAAACTAAATCCTTGCATTTCAGAATATACAAATTGGTTGGTTTATATTTTTGAAGAGGGAAAAACTGATTAAACCCTTAAGTTCATGGTTAGTCCCTGGCGATTGAAAAGTTCCAGTTTCGTCCTTCATATGTTTCTGTACGTTAAATGTGCACGTGACAGTCTCGTGTTCACATAAATTGATTCCACAAGACAGTCTGTCAAGTTAACACGTTATTTCTGATATTGACAATCTCGTGTTAGGAATTAGGATGCAACGCCTTAAATCCTCGAGATATTGTATTATTTCGATTACTGAGTCTAGATAGTCTTTAGCTGCATTCCGGCTTCTAAGCATACTGGTAGTATTCTTAACCCCTTCATGTCCTCTTAACGTTCTAAATTTTGTTCCCCATTACTCTCTCTTACTTCAAATATTTTTTCCCAATTTGCTAATGTGATAATCAATTTGTTTAATATAAGATGAAATAAACAAGCTGAAATGTCAGGCAAGTTCTTGAACAAAATTCTTCGTAGGATAGGGATTTTAACTACCATGGTTTTAGGAAAGGATGGCACTTAAACTGGAATGAGGGAGGGAGGGGGTGGGGGATATATAAATATATAATTGAATGGAAGTGCACCCGAGTGTTCCATGTTACTGTTGATGTGATTGTTGTTCTGTATTACAGTTAAAATGATGCTGGATGGAGAATAAACATCTAAAATAGGAAATATCGTGCCATGAATAGGCCATTAGGTCCCTGTTCTTGTCATACTGCACCTACATGAGGACTAGAGCTGTCAAACGGGTCGGTTAACTGCGGTTAATCGGTGAACCGGCCCGATTGTAACCTTGAATAACTGAGCCCGAGCCCGAAAGGACTGAACCGGAACTGATTCTTGCGGGCCAGGTCCGGTTAGACCTCATGTCGAACCGTGCCGACCCGATAATAACTGACGGAACGGTTCCGAGCCCGGTCCGGAACCGAATGGTTAACCGAACGGTTAACCGAACCGAACCTGTACTCTTCCACCAGTTTATGTGTGTGTGTGTGTGTGTGTGTGTGCGTGTGCGTGTGCGTGTGCGTGTGGGTGTGGGTGTGGGTGTGGGTGGGTGGGTGTGGGTGTGGGTGTGGGTGTGGGTGTGGGTGTGTGGGTAAACGACACTTTCCAACCCTATCTTTTGGTAAAAATACACTTTGCTCCCCTGACGTTTGAATAATTCCACTTTGTACCCTTGTAACGGAATATTCTGTGGACACTTAGCACCCTTCTGTCATGTTCCATCCGTAAAGCTACCTTGTAGGTCTTTTTGACCATTTTACCCTTATTTTGAGTAAAAGTCTGTCATACCCTTAACCAACTAACAAAATTACACCAACCACCAACAACAAATCTCTCTCTTCCTCCTTGGATCTTAAAAATCAAGAACATCAAGATCATCATTTTCTCCAAAAATTCATGAAGAAAAAACGAAGGTGAAGAACATCGAGATTTTATATGCAGATTAACATCAAGAACACATTTTCTTTTACAAACTGTTCTTTCCCACATTTATTGAAGAATTATGATGTTCATGGTTACACTTGTACACAAATCAACATGCACACAAAACAAACTGAGAATCTAACATTCCATCTTCCTCATGAAGGAGAAGTAACAACTCTCTAGTCTCTACACCATCCCTAAACATAACCACCTGGCCTCGTATCTTCATAGCAACTCCAGGGACATCGGCCAATCCAATTTAAGATCTTTTCATTCTGGAGCACAAATTGAAATATGAGAGATTAAACAATATCATGATCGGCCTCCAACAAGGACAATCTCATGAATTTCACTCTTCTTCAACCCCGGACCGTCCGTCGCATTCTTCACCGGTCCCATAGTCTTCTTAAACAAGTCCATGTTCAGCTCTTCGAATATTGCCCGAGTCAATGGCTCTGAGAAGTCAGTACCATCAAACAGTGACTCAATCTCTACACGAACTTGGTGTTGGCTACTTAATGATATTTTTGCCCTCTCACATTCCCTTCGGAGCTTCCCAAGAGCCTTGTTGTCTTTGCTAATGTCTTTCTTGTATGTTCTCATTATGAACTTGATGAAGTAGTCCATCACTCTGTGATCAAAGTCCTCTCCTCCTGAGTGTATCCACTAGTAGAAAGAACCTCAAACACGCCGTTATCAATGGTTAAGATCAGTGGCGGAGCCAGGATTTCTTTGAAGGGGGGGAACGGTTCGGTTGCAAGAATTTGTACTCTTGCTTAAATATAAATAAACATTAAATATGTACAGAGTCATTGTAGGGCCTTTACGTCAGTTGGTAACGCTCTCTCTTAATGCCATGGGCCGCCATGGTTCGAGTCCACCGGGGTACGTTTTATTTTCTTGTTTTTTAAATTTTGTGGAAAAAATTAAAAAACGCGCGTTGTGGGAATCGAACCCGAGACACTTAGACTTTAAGTCCAGTGATTTACCAACTGCGCTGGGAACAATCTTATGAACAGGGGGGGCACTTATTCATTTTTACATATATACGCTTCATTTTTTTTTTTTAACAAATTAAGGATTATCTAGATTTCCCGGAAAATTTTGGGGGGGGGGGGGGCACGTGCCCCCCCGTGCCCCTACATGGCTCCGCCTCTGGTTAAGATGCCAACATCAAAAGTACCACCACCAAGGTCAAAGAGTCATAGACGAGGATGTTTGTCTGTTCTCCGTTCTTGTCCAGACCATAGGCGATTGCTGCTGCGGTTGGTTCATTTATGATACGAGCCACATTTAGCCCAGCAATGATTCATGCATCCTTAGTAGCTTGCCTTGCGCATCATTGAAGTAAGCTACACAGTAAAACACAAGAGATCCATAAGCAAAAGTTATTAGTGGAAACTCCAAACGAATTGAGTTTTTCATTGGAAATCCATGTACCTAAAATCTTATTGTTCTTAAGTAATGTGAATGCATTATAGATGTAATACAGTATTGTGAAACCAGCATAGTTAACGGCTGATCAGTAGTCATTCAATTCTTCGTTTAATCAATATCATACCAATGCATATCGCATCCCTTATATTTTGGTTTAAAGCTACAATCAGTCTATATAAGCCTACCGAACCAGGACAATTTCCTAGGTGCTATTACTAAAAAACACGTAAATTTACCAGGAAGAGGACCAAGGTATTCAACCCACATTTCAGCTTCTTCGATAGAAAACAGACAGAGAAAGAATTATAGTACCTTTTGTTTCTTCATCCCCTCCTTCACTGTTGAGAATTCCTCCTTGACTGCAGCACCATAGGCCACTGTTTCATCTGGATTGACCCTTTGGATGGTTCTTTCCCATTGAAGTACTCCTTCAACAGCTCTTGCACCTTGGGGATTCTGGTACTGCCTCCAACAAGGACAATCTCATGAATTTCACTCCTCTTTAACCCATCATCCTCCATCGCCTTCTTCACCGGTCGCATAGTCTTCTTAAACAAGTCCATGTTCAGCTCTCCGAATCTTGCCCGAGTCAACGACTCTGAGAAGTCGGTACCATCAAACAGCGACTAAATCTCTACGCGGGCTTGGTGAAATAGAGAGGGAGAGAGAGGCGGCAGTCGATTCGTGGTGGTTGGTCGTGTGGCGATCTATTCCCGGTGGTGGATCGGCGGTCGGTTCCAGTGGCAGTGGTCGGTTTCTGGGGTTTTGTTGATCTCAAGAGAGGGAGCGATGGAGAGAGAGAAAGCAGAGACCAGAGAGGAAGGAGACGAATGTGGGGGGTGGGGAGGTGGAGGTGGGGGTGGAGGCCGTTGGGAGGAGAGAGAGAGGGAGGAGATGAAGATGGCGGCTAGGGTACGAGAAGAAGATGATGATTTGGGGAAGGAGAAGATAGCAGAATACGGAGAAAGGAGAAGGAGAAGAAAGGATAGAAGGGGAAGAAGATTTTAGTATGGGGGCGAAATAGTCTTTGTAACGTTGCCGTTAGTATCTGTCAGTTACAAGGGTGCGATGTGGAATTTTTCAAATGTCAGGGGTGTAAAGTGTATTTTGTCCTAAAGATAAGGGTGGCTATTGTCTTTTACCATATATATATATATATATGTATGTCGGTAAGCGGCCCGAACCGAACCGGTATACCCGGTTACGGTTGTAAGGGCCGGGCCGGTTAGGGTTTGTGAAATTTCCCAGGCCGGTTAAACGTAACCTAATACCCGGTAACCGAGCCCGAACCGAGCCAAGCCCGGTCGGTTCAAGGATTCTCGGGCCTGCTTCGGTTTCGCTTAACCGAAAGTGCAGCTCTAGATTAAGTGCCATCCTTTCCTATTGAGGACCGACGATGAACCTTGGTTACCTCAATAGCAACCACATGCATCAGTTCATTGATGGAGTTGCATCGTTGTTTGTGCCTAACTAATTAATCGGTAATGATTTTTTTTGCAGGTCCATGTTCAGATAAAATTCCCAGAGCCAACAAAGCGTGGTTTGGAATTTTTGCAACAAGCTAGAGATGAACCTTTAAATGGATATCCTGAAGGTGATATGCTGTACTCAATGGCAAAACCCAAATCCTATTCCAGTTTCTCAGAATGGGGAAAAGGTTGGGCCGATCCTGAGATTCGACGTCAGCGCTTAGGACGAAAGACCCGGTCAGGACAAAGAAATCCACGCAAAAGAAAATCAAAAAGAATTAAAGCAGACATGAAAACCGTACGAGGAAGATTAGCTGCAAAACTTAATAAGTGAAGGCTTATTTATTTGAACCCTGACAAAAACCATGTATGCTGCAACTTCATTCAATGATGTACGTCAGGTTCCTTGGGATAAAGTTGAAACTGAGGCCCAAGTTGGTTATGCACATTTGTAATCTTGGCGGTAAATTCGTCCTTTTACTCCACAGCAAACACGAACATTTCAGATCCACTGTCCCTTGCATTTCGAACAGATAGCGCCCAGCGAGTGTCATGGTAGAGTCACAGATGCCTGAGAAACTCTTCAAAGACTGACATGCTGACTTGGGAGTTGTCAAATCACCCCGGTACACTTTGGATCCCTTTGATTGGTGGCAAAACATTTTCCTGTAAAATGTTCTCTTATTTTAGTGTTTTGGTGTTGTTTAGTTGGAGGTTAAATGTTTTCCCTCAAATGATGTAAAATGATTAACACATTTCAAATCCAGAAGCCATTTTCCGGAGAGGGAAGGAGCACAACAACTCATACTAACACCTCCAGCACCAAGAACCAACACTAACACTTACCTCCACCACGACCCATTGCCGCCACCCACCTTCATTGCCGCCCATCATTGCCATTTCCATCACGGCCCACTGTTTTGGCAAGTGTCAACCAAACATGAGAAAATAAATACGGAGTACCTTTTTCCATACAATATTTTACGCGTAGAATATTTTCCCTTATAAAACATTTACTGCGAACCAAACTGAGCCTTTATTTCGCTCCTTTTTCCCTTGCTCAATTGATCAGTTTGCAAGAATCTTTCAGACCCACTAATAGATTGTGAAGGAAGACCAAGTTTACGACGCCAAAACACTCTTTCAGAATCATAGTTTCACTGGTCTCGGAGCTGTTGACGTAGCATCACAAGACCTGCACCCATTGATTTGTGTGGACTTTACACACTTGCTGCTTTTATACGATTGGCGAGCGCTATGTTAATTTCTGGACAAAGAAAGGGAAATTTTGACAAAAGATATAGTAGATGAACTGAGTTTTCAGGAGGCATCACAACTTCATGAAACAAAAGTTGGTCACATTCAAATGACTAGGACTAATGTGCTGTGATTTTGCCTGTCCCCAAACCATGAATTTAGAGATCAATGGGGCACGTACAGAGAACTAACAAAAGTTTCTATCGATAAGTCGTTCATTGTTCACGGAGTTGTTGGCCTTGTTTGAGAAGGGCGGTTGGGGTAACCCCAACCCAAAAGCAAAATTATTTTGCCCTAAAAAACCAAACTATAAAACCTCTTTTCCCAAACACCACCGTTATCACGACGTTCTTCAATACATCAGTGTGTATCGAGTTGAAGCAAATTTATTAGTTGTTATTCTCGTAGTACGGTGACTTGTGAGAGGCACCATATTAAGGTTTTTCCAGTTTGCCACCATAGTTTTGAAAATCGGTCGCCGTACGATTGTGGTAAATAATGTATAACTTTTATGAGTAAATAAATTATATATGTGTATATATTTATAGGGAATTGATTCTTACACCGGTGTTTTTTGTTGGTTACACCGAAATTTACTTGTCAAGACGTTATTACCCATTTTTAATCAATTAGTAGTAATTTTTTCATTCATTACGTCATCATTTATTTTAGGAAAGTTTACAATTAAGATATAATATTTTGGCCATTAGTGTTTGACATTCCTTTTAGTACATGACATTTTTTTATGGATCTCTGGGCCTAGCTTTTGATGGAACATAGATCTCCATCTTCGTTGGTTCGTGCTTTCTTCATAATTTTGTTCTTGTTTATTTTTAATGTAAAAATATTAACCGAACGGTGGGAGATTTGATCTCTCGCCAGTACTGGATAAATTTTGGGTATGTACAATGTTTTTTGTGTTGAACCCCCTTATCTTTGGAGCTCTCCCGGGAACAAGGACACATCCAGTACCCACCAGTACTCATGGATGATGCATAGAAGTCTTTTCTTTCCAAAGTGAAAAAATAGTGCATCCAATGGGATAGCCTCTTCAAGGACTCGCCAAAAAAACAAGTGCACGAACCTGGAGTATAGTTATTTCTACACAAAAAAACTTCCATGGTTCATTTAGTTTTTTCAACACAAAAAATAAACAAGAACAAAAGAAGTCACAAAACACCAACCTGAAGTACAGTGAAGATGGAGATTCTATATTCAAACAAAAGCAATCTGCAGACCCATAAGAAATTGTCATGTACAGGAAATAATTTCAAATATTAATGGCCAAAATACTGAAGAAGGTTATTTGAATTGTAAACTTCCTTAAAATAAATGATTACATAACAAATAAAAAAATTATTACTAATTGATTGAAAGGGACAATAATGTCTTGACAAGTAAAATCCGGTGTAACCAACAAAAAACACCGGTGTAAGAATCAATTCCCTATTTATATATGTGTATATAATATATTTCTATATTCTTCTATATATATATAAAGAGAGAGAAGAAGAAGAAGACGAAGAAGAGCCGAATAAGAAGGCTCGTTCGTTAGTGTTCGCGAACAAATTATGTTAGTATATATTTATATATAGTTAGAAAAATGATTACATTATTTTTGTCTTCTTTATGACTACTTTCCTAAAATCATGTGTAATTAGCGTATAATTTCTTTTTAACATTAGTTTGACCTCTTAATTAGGATTGGAAAAAGAAATCATATAATTTATCATACCAGAAATATTTACTTTAAATTTTATTATTTTATTATTTAAAAATCAAACAAGATACTTTGAGTCTATTATTGGCACAGATAAGGCATATCTTTATATCAATACAATTTACGTTATTTTTTCTTTACACATTTTCTCTGAAGTAATAGTAAAGTAATAGTTTAATTGATATAAAAAAGTAATAGTTTAATTCAAAAAATATTATTTCTTATTCAAAAGATATACAAGTTCATCGAACCGGATTCGAGCCGTAAACGAGCTAGTTAAACGAGCCACGAGCCGAACAACGAACAACTCGAGCCCTAAACGAGCCGGGCTCAAACAAGATTTTTTTGTTCGGCTCGAGTTCGTGTTCGACTCGTTTAGCCACGAACTTAATGAGCCAAATCCAAACAAGAGATATTCGATTTGGCTCGGCTCGTTTACAGCCCTATCCACATGACATCAATATAAACCAGAAAGCCCTTTACAAAGAAACTCGATCCTAGTGGGCCTCAATCGGTCTATCTCCATTAGGGATGGCAATGGATCGGATTCAGTAATTTCATCTCCCTCTCACTCCTCTTCTTTTCTTCAAGGGAGCATATTCCCACGAAAGGATCTGATCCACCTATATCCATATCCGGATCCAATCAATTTAAGTGGATCCATATTCGATCCATATCCAATCGGATCTGAAACGGATTCGGATCGAATTCGGATCGGATTTAATTTGTAATATCCGTATTCGATCCGACAATCCGTATCTCTGGAAACGGATCTGATTTGGATCCGGATTCGGATCTTGAGCATTTTTTTTACTTTTCATATAAATACACAACAAATTCAGAAAAATACGAAAAACAACCACAATAAAAATCTGCTAAAAAAGTAAAAATATACTCAAATATTTACCAATATGACAAACGCAAATCTATCAAGGTATATAGATTTTTCCTAATGTTTACTGAATTATTTATATATATGTAGGTAAATATATAATTTTTTATAACTCTAAGGGTATTTTCGTAAAATTGTGTGTGTTCGGATCCTTTCGGGTCGGATATCCATCGGATATCCTAATATATTCGGATCGAATCCGGATACGGATCGAATTTTGATTTTTAGTATCCATATCCGATCCATTTTAAAATGGATCGGATTCGGACTTGATCCATTCAGATCGAATCACTCGGATTTCGGATCGGATCGAACCGCATTGCCATCCCTAATCTCCATAGTAGGTATCAGGCTCTGGGACAACAACAAGCAAGAAAGCCCAACCCAAAGAGGTACCAAACAAAAGAGAAGTTTTTCTAACCCAAAAAAAAAAAACCCTGAACATAAACCACACTTACAAGGACAACGACAACACTACATATTCAGCCTCAGCATGTCTAGGTAGTGGTGGTCCGGGCTGGTTTAGGACATTGAAAGCCGTCAGACGAGCCTAATGCAGGCCAGGCCAGGACCCCCTCAAAGAAATATAAATATATTTTTTAATCTAAACATTATGTGTGTGTGTGTTAAAAATGAAAATGAAATAAGCCCACGAGTTAGGACCGGCCCACCCACAATGGTCTTGTTACGTGGGCTGATCTTAGGGTTGTTATTTCTAGGCCCGACCTGGGACCGACACACCTTAGTTTATGACTAGCTCAAACTCGGCAGTCCTCACTCAGTTGGGGACCTAGATCGGCCTGGCCCGTTTAACAACTCTACTTTATTTTGTAATTTTATTTATTATGTTGGTAGGGACGTAGAAAGATAATCTAGCTCCACGTCGCATGCAACAAAACTTGATGCCCATGATCCAGTATATTCAATTTTCATCTTTTTCAAGGTATATTATCAGCTTATGCATAGACAAATTGTTTAATTTTGGCTTTGTGCTACAATTTGTAGCACAATAATAACTTGTAGAAATTTTGTCAATAATGCATATTGCCTCTATAATTGATGTCATTTGTGGAATAGTCATTGCAAACAGTTGAACAATACTCCTAAAAAACTTTCCTCCTAACTCCGATATTCCCAGAAGAAAACCAATATGGGATCTGCTCTCCTACTTCTCCCTCCCTCTCTTTCTCCTCCTCTCTTATCTCTCTCATGTGCGGCTGGGTAGGTGAGGAACGAGAAAATATAATGAGGGATGTGTCACTAATTTGGGTTAGTTTTCTAATTTAATTTAATTAGGCCCAACTAAAATTAGGCAGTGTTTTCTAAAATTAGGGGTAAGTTGGTATTTTATCTGTAAAAAGTTACTAATTTAGAAAAGTTTGAAGAAACAGTTTGGACGTCCCAAAAAGGAAAATTTGAAGAAACGGGTGGGACGGAGGGAGTAAGGGGCACCAAGGGATTAGTGTCTTCTGCTTGGGCTTTGACTACTTCCTCCAGTGAAGGCCCACTCTATGCTCCCAATTGCTTTTGTATCTAACTTAATTTGCTACATGGTAGGCCATTCTATTTGCATATCTAGTTACATTAAAAAAAGAAATGGACATATTACTTTATGGGTCCTCTTTTGTTAGACCCAACATTCTGCTGCTCCATTGTTCAATCTCTTTTGTTAAACTTTAGCGATGTCTTTTTTGAAAAATATAATTTAAAAGTTTATGATATTTTATTTGCACTTTGATAGAGATTGAACAATCACCTACTCCCGCAAATGGTTTGAACACATGATCGACCAATATAATTTTACTATGGTAAGAAGTTTGAATCAATGGCTATTATGGTCAGAAGTTTCCCTCATTGGCTCCACACGACATCAGTGTACGTTTTGTTCTAAAAATAAAATGAAGGCTAGTTTAGGGTAGTGTGCTTCAAGTAAGAACAATCGGTCAAAACGATTTTTATTTGTCCAACACTACTAAATTGGACAGGACCGACTGCAGTTCACCGGTCTTGCCGAACCGGCCGATTTGATTTGGATTTCAATTCCCGAAACAAATGCCCACCCCCCCCCCCCCCCCCCCCCCCGCAGAATTTGGCCACGTGCCAACCCTGTTCTCAAAAGAAATTGTATTTGTTGTTCAATAGTAATATTTGCAACGGTCCTATCCAAACTAGCTATTACATGTAGAGATGACAACCTGTTGTATCTGGATCAGATCAGGCACTTCCCGATCCAGATCCGACCAGGAGAAATGGGATCCAGATCTGATCCAGATTCGCTCGGATCATCACCGGGTTCGAATCGGATTTGATCGGGTTTCATTCAGCCGATCCAAATCGGATCCTAAGATCCATATATTACGTGGTCGGATCGGATCAGGCTCAGATTCGCAATAAAATACATAAAATAACGTAAAAAAATAAACATTTCATACGCTAAAATAAGTTTGTAAATTACGGAGCCTAAACAAAAAATAAATGGCTTTGTAGATTGGAGTTATTATTGTATTCTTTCTTGAAAGTGTAAGTGGAGAGGTAATAGGAGTATATTCATAAATCACACATGTACGTCGGATCAGATTAGGTCAGAACCCGATAGATCTGCCCTCCGATCTAAATCTAGATCCAAATTCGATCGAGTCTGGCTTTCAGGATCTAAATCCATTCGGCTCGGATCGCTCGGATGTCAGATCGGATTGGACCATAATGTCATCACTAATTAACACATTTTTTTTCTAAAAAAAACTAGCTATTACACACTTAATAAACCAGAAACCCAATCCTAGTGGGCCTTAATCAGGCTATCTCTAAGTAGTTATCCGACTCTGGACAACAACAAGCAAGAAAGCCCAAACCAAATAGGTACCAAACAAAAGAGAAGTTTCTCTAATCACAAACTACAAAATACCCCTGGACAGAAACCACCATTACAAGGACAACTGACAACCACAACACTACAAATTCAGCCTTGGCCCTGTCTAGGGTAAGTGGTCCAGGCTGGTTCAGGACTTTGAAATCCGTCAGACGGGCCCACTGCAGGCCAGGACAAGACCGCCTAAAAGAAATACAAATATTTTTTTAATATATATAATCATTATATAATATATATATATATATATGATAAAAATGAAAAATGAAATAAGCCCACGGGTTAGGACCGGCCCACCCACATGGCTAGTCCTAGGGTTATTGTTTCAAGGCCCGACTTGGGACCGACACACTTTAGCTTGGCTCAAAACTCGGCAATCCTCACTCAGTTGGGGTCCTAGACTGGGCTGGCCCGTTTAACAACTCTACTTTATAACGTAATTTTATTTATTATGTTGCAGGGACGTAGAAAGAAGGATAATCTAGCTCTGCGTCGCATCGCAACAAAACTTTGATGCCCATGATCGAGTATATTCTGTTTTCATCTTTTTCAATGTAGATTATCAGCTTATGCATGGACAAACCGAGAAACCTGGTACTCGGGTAAGAATTGGCGTGTGTATCTTCCAACTTATTGGCCAATAAACTGTCACTCTCGTGTAGCCTCAAAGTTGCGATTGAAAGATCTATGTGGAGGAAGAAGGACCGTGAATGCAAGGTCCTTGGGGACACATTTGCATTAGCATCTTCCCAAATAGACCATGTTCTTCATCAACCAAAACTTATCTTTATCTTTGTGCATGTTAAATTCACTACTGATGACTAATAAAGCTTATCCACTGAATATGCGAGAACGAAAAGGAAAAATTGAGAGAATGACACCAACAAATTCAATTATTTTTTTTCCAAACCGGCGGCTTCTAGTTCTCATTGTTAACAACCAAATGTGGATCAATCTTTCTCATCCAGATTCTTTAGTTCAGACCTGTAATTTTATTTTTGTAATAAAGTAAAATTTTCATTAAGGAAGGGGCCCCAAGGGATTATAGTCTTCTATTTGGGCTTCGACTACTTCCTCCGGTAGAAGGCCCACTCTATGCTCACAGGTGCTTTGTTATCTAACCCAATTTGGCACATGGTGGGCCATTCTATTTGCAGATCTAGTTACATTATAAAAAGAAATGGACACTTTTACAGTTCACTTTTGTTAGGCCCAGCATTCTGCTGCTCCACTGAAAATGCAAGAACGAAAAGGAAAAATAGTTAGAATGACACCAACGAATTCAATTAATTTTTCACAAACCGGTGGCGCCTAGTCATCATTACTAACAACCAAATGTGATCTCATTCAGATTCTTTGCTTCGGACCTGCAATTGTTTTTTTTTTCTTTTTTTGATAAAGTCAAAATCTAATTAAGGAATGGGCACCAAGGGATTAGATTCTTCTATCTGGGCTTCTTCAACTTCCTCCAGTAGAAGTCCCACTCAATACTCACAGTTCCTTTTGTTATCTAACTTAATGGGTCATTCTATTTGCATTCTAGTTACATTATAAAAAGAAATTAACAATTTACTTTATGGGTTCTCTTTTGTTTACCCTAGTATTCTACTGCTCCATTGAAAATGTGAGAACGAAAAGGAAAAATTGAGAGAATGAGACCAACGAGTTCAATTAATTTTTTCGCAAATCGCCGGCTTCTTGTTCTCATTGCTAAGAACCAAATGTGAATCAATCTTTCTCATCCAAATTTTTTGCTCATACTGATAACGCCCAAAATGGGGGTTATCTTTTAGCCTGATTTGTCGTACTATTGTGTCAAAAACTGTGTTTTAGCCAGAATTCACTCTCGGAAAGTCTCGGTTTTAGGAACGAGATGTTTATTTGCTCTTTGTAAATTTCTAATTATTTCACGCATTTCGAGATATGATCGCGGGTTTGTTGATGTTGTCTTTACAGGAACAGGTTCGTGAAGTGCATTGGGATGCGTGCTGAGACAGAACCGAGTTCCTCTCGGGAAACGTGCAAAGAATGCTCGGAGCAGGATTTGAGTGAGACTGGTAAAGGGAGAGTGGAACGGAAAACGGAAAGACTGGAGGAGAAACGAGCAGGCCACGAGAGCCGAGGACGCTGAAAACGCCAAAGCCGAGAATGACCGGGATGTGCCTCAGTTGACAATATCTTGAGCTTGACTTGGAGTGTTGAAGTGAAACCAGGGGCAAAAGAACGAAGACGTCAAGGGCTTTCCGAAAACAGGTTATAATGCTGAAACAGAGTCGGGCCGAAAATTGACTCCCGTCAAGTGGGGGGTCTCGGGCATGCCTTGTCCAAGTAAGAAGTCTCAATTTACGGTTTCAGGAAGCGGGGATCAACTATTTCATGTTCGTGATGATTTTCGGTGCATTTCTAACCCAGGGGTATTTTGGTCATTTGGCATCGGGACCGGGTTTTCGGAAGTCAAGTTGGGATTTTGGCGCTCAAATTCAGTCACCAGTCTTGCGAGGACCAGAGGCAGGGATGCTGGAGGCTGGGGCAGTAGCTACGCTGCAACTACGCTGCAGCTACGCTGTAACTACGTTGCAGCTATGCTGCCGCCACGTAGCAGCCACACAATAAGCACGTTTTCCGAGGCGGTTTTGACCAGTGGCAGTTTCGTAAATACTGGAAATTTTCAGAAATCTCTCCAGCACTATATAAAGACTTGTCCATGGATCGTTTTAAAAACACACAACACATCCAAGGCAGAAGTTCGGGAGCATTCACGGAGAGCACGGAAGCACGAATCCACATTCGAAGATCTAGTTTGCTTTTACCCTCTCTCTTAATTTCAGAAACGTTGTTAATTAATTATGTCACTTAGTAGCTAAACTTTTACCTAGGTTCTCGGTGAACCTAGGGTTTCGTTTTCAGAGATTGATCTACGTTTTGATTATGGATTCATGATTGCACTATCTTAATTCAGTAGTATTATCAGTTATTCTGTCTTTGATTATTATCGTTTATGCATGATCGGAGTCGCGAACCAGAATTGCTACAGACTCGAGCCTGTAGGTGAAAATGTCAGGTTAGGGTTAGGAAGAAAAGACATGATTTAGTACCTTACCCCGATGGGCCGACTAGCGAAGGGGAGATAGGACTAGCCTAGACACGTTTGACCAACTGTTAGAGAATCTGACCCGGGCCAACATGACAGGTTAGAAACCCTAGCAGCCTTAGAACGAGACTGCAGACTTAGGCATCTTAACAGGAACCCGAAAGTCTGCAGGATCGTTATAGCGTGCAGGATCTGAAAGGTTACTGCGCAACCGGTACGTTGCACGGGTAATTAAACTGCTGCGTGTTTTCATATCAAACAAAGAACAAAAATCTGTAGAGACCCTAGGGGATACCGGGACTTAGTATTCAAACCCTAGATTTTAAGACCTTCGAGATTTTCAGAAAAACGTCACAAATAAAAAATATTTACGTTTTTAGTTGTTTATTTTCAGTACGTAGTTAGTAACCACACTCTCAAATTACTCCTCCTTTTACACTCTGCAATTTAAATCAGAATACTCGAAACACTCAAAACAGTCCTCCTGGGAACGATCAACCGAGTTGAAATACACCTGGTACTAATCAATTCGTATACTTGCGATTAGCACGTTAGTTTGCGCATCAAGTTTTTGGCGCCGTTGACGGGGACTATTTAGGGTTAATTTAGTTATCAGAATTAGCTTTCAGAGCTTTTATTTTTCAGTTTCGTTATTTTTCTTTAACTCACTGCTTTTAGAATCTGCGTTTTCAGGACCGTTTAGTTGATGCCCAGATTGCCTCGTGATTTGGTGCCACCACTCGACAATCTAAAAAAGCTCAACACCGAGCAGAACTGCAGAAACTGAGAAAGCAAAATGGCAAACAACCAAGGCGACCGTCGTGAAAACCCAGCGACCGGTGGAGAGGAACGAGAGACACGTAACCCAGCCCAGATTGCTCGGTACATCGAAGAGCTTATCACAACAGGCTTTGCTGCCTGGAACAACCAGAGGACATATAATCGGTCTGGAAAGGCGTTGGTGGAGAATTTGGAAGTTCCCACAGAGGGGGGGGGGCATGAACGAGCTATTGTGGTGCCCGAGATCACAGCAGAACACTTTGATCCAAACGGTGAAGACCCTCTGCCCGTTTTATGGCAAAGCTGACGAAGACCCGAACGACTTTATCGGGAAGTTCGAGGATTACTGCAACAAGGTCCGGTACAAGGGATTAGACACAAAGGCACTTATGCTAATTATGTCCCCATATTGCGTATATGGAGTAGCAAAAGACTGGCTCGAATCCCGACCACCCACATCCATCACTACATGGGAAGGGTGTGTCACAGATTTTCTAGCCAAATTTTACCCCGCTTCCCGGGTCATTCAGTTACAAAGCGAGATTCTGTCATTCAAGCAGAAGATGGGGGAGACGGTGGTAGACGCTTGGGATAGATTGATGAGATTGGTGAAGAAACGCCCGAACCACGGTTTTGGAGATGCGAAGATCCTGCAGGTATTCTACCATGCCCTAGACAATGATAGTGCTGACAGGATTGACAGAGAAGCTGGGGGAAACTTCGTGTACCATGTGGACAAAGATGGTGCATACGACCTGATGAAGCAGTTAGCCAAGCAGGACACTCGACTGTTTGACGATCGCAGGATGACGGCTAGAGCCGAGCCAGCGGAAGACGACCGGATAGATAATTTGGCCAAGATCGTTCAGGACTTGGTTAAGAAAGTCTACACGGACAAGAAGGCTATTGCAGCAGTGGGAGAACCAGATTTGGACACGGCCATTGAGGAGCTCAGAACCGAAGATACCAGTTACGTACAGCAGCAGTGGACCCGAGCCGGTACAGACCGGGAAACCCGAATTCTGCAATTTATGCACCGGGATTCCAGCAGAGGCCAACGGCTCAACAGGCCGCACCGACACCGCATGTTCAGCAAGGACCTTCTGCACAGCAGTACGTTGCCCAGATGAAAAAAATCGAGTCCATGTTTCAGACCATGGAGTCCCGGTTTGCACATATGGACGCCCTGACAGCCGACGTGCAGACGACCAAAACGTCATTGCGCGCTTTGGAGGTACAAGTAGGGCAGTTAGCACAGCAGCTAACAGAGAGACAGCCAGGAAACTTGCCCTCGAACACAGAAAAAAATCCACGTGCTCAGATCAATGCCATCACCACTCGGAGTGGATTAGCACTACAGGATCCACAGTATCCTAGTCATGCACGAGCCGAAAAATCGAAAGAAGTTGAACGCAAAGTATTTGGCCAGGATAATAGTTCAGCCGACCGCCCCCAGCCGAAGGGCTCGGTTGAGCAGGAGGCAGTGCAGAACGAGAAGGATGCAGAAACGGTACCTGTCTCCAAGGAGGTACCATACCCTTTGAAGACACGAAAGAGAGATGATAGCAAAGACTATGCCAGGTTTCTCCATATGTTCAAGCAGCTACAGATCGACATACCCTTTGCTGAGGCTTTGGCGAAGATGCCCACTTATGCCAAATTCCTCAGGGACATTCTGTATGGGAGGAGGCGAATGAGCGATTTCGAGCAGAAAAAATTTATGGTACGTGCGAACATGCTCCTGCGAGCAGAACAACTGTTCATGCGAACAATATCCTGAAGCAGCAAATAAGGATCGAAACGTTTCCTTATGGCCTAGGGTCGGTTTTGGGGACTATAAAGAAGTTCTTTGGGATCCTAGAATTGTATGTAAACATCTTCGTACGTTCTCCTCAGTTGAATAAAGGTCTTTCTTACCTGTGGACGTAGTTAGCTCGATTTAAGCTAGCGAACCACATTAAATTGTGTGTTTGCATCTTTTCTTGACAATTCGTGAGGTGAGAGCGATCAGGAATTGCATAACAGTATTGTAGCACAATAATACATAGTGGGAATTTTGTCAATAATGCATATTGCCTCTATAACTGATGTAATTTGTTGAATAGTCATGACAAACCGTTGAACAATATATAGTCCTAAAAGATTTTTTTTTTTTTTTTTTTTTTTTTTTTTTTTTGAGAATTAGTCCTGAACGATTTACTAAATAAGGGATATAAATGTAATATTTTGTGCTACAATGTATTAATTGACTCCCACGTATCAAAATAATTTGAACTGTTAATGAAAAGTTGCAAGGTATTGCGCCGCCACTAAGAAAACCCGTTGATTGGTTTGACGTACTAAGGCCCAACATAGGAAAGTCGGTGTCTATGTATTTAGCTGAATACTTTCCATCCGACGGTAGTAATTGTTTCCATAATGGGACAGTGACTTCATACCACTATAAATATAATGGTTTAATTCAAGAAACAGATTTCATAACTCGTTGGCTTCTCTCTTGCCCTATTTAGATCACCCTAAAGGCCAGGTCGCAGCTGTCATAATATTAACCTTCATAGGGAGATCCAACACAGTGAGTTCGAGACCAAAGATGGCCAACGATACTCCAAAACTCTGCGGCAACGGATGCGGCTTCTACGGAACATCCGCTGCCATGAACTTATGCTCTCAATGTTTCAGAGACGTCGCAAAGGAAACCTCGTTTAGAGCCAACACTGACGATAAGATCGTGGAAAGCAACCTGTATCTTCTTCCTCGACTCAAGCCGGTGCTTGCACCGAGACCTCCAATTGAGGAGTCGCCCACTCAAAAGCGTTGCACGACTTGCCGGAAGAAGCTTGGACTACTCGGTTTCAAGTGCATGTGTGGAGATTGGTGTTGCGCAAGTCACAGGTATCCGGAGGCGCACGGGTGCTTCTCACACTACAAAGAGTCTGGTCCCCATGCCCTCGCCCGAGCTAATCCTTTGATCGTGGCGGATAAGCTTCAGAATAGAATATAAACCATAATGGTTTCGACATGTACAAGTTTGTAGCTTCAGATAAATAAACAAATTCATTCATTCCAATTAATTTTTGTAATATGTTATGTGAATATAATTTTACAGCTCAGATGAAAGCTACTGTTCCTGCTTCGTTGTTCTTCCTCGGACGTTTGTCATAGTTGAACTTGACCATGCCACTCGGTGGTTTCTGGCATATTTGGCTCTGTATCTCCAAGAATCTGTTAGAACTATGTGTTTGATCTCTCTCAAATTCGTTGAGTTTATTTTTTTGGGTTGAAAACTATTTCTATAATTGTGTTCGCCTTTCGCTTCTGGCATGTGAAATTCCGTTTATTTCTTTGTTGAAAATCCTTAAAACTCAATCCTCGTGTGTCGATATCTTTCTGCGAGTTTACCTTTTGAACTCGTATAGCACAAGCCTAAATCCTGTTCAAGATCGGTCTTTACGGCTGCACAAATGATAACCAAGTTATGTAGTTTTCTTGTCTTTCATGCAAACTACATCAGTTGGTTTACTGGAATGGCGACAAAAGTACGAAACAGATCAGAATATTGAACGTGAAGACAAGCGGAAGTACTATGGACGGCAGCAAATAAGGTAACATATTTGAGCTTGGTGATAATACAATCCTATGAATATCCGGTAAATTAGCAGCTACTACAACTTAAGCCCAGTTTTGGAATGCTATGGTGATGCACGGATTGCAATGTAATCGGCGTTTAAACTTCAACGCTGTAGTCAGACTGAACTGAATTTACAAACTCAGCATCTATGCACAACAATCTTCCCCTTCACGAGATGTACGCGTTGAGACCAGACTCTGTTAATATAAGCATCCGTCTGCATTCTCCACGTGTAAAATCTAAATTCAGATAATAAGTGATGTACAATCTCCTCATTTACCGGAACTGAACTTGAAGAGATGGCCCGAGGAACACCCGAGAAACCTGGTACTCAGGGTAAGAATTGCCGTGTTTATCTTCAAACTTATTGGCCAATAAACAGTCACTCCGTGTAGCCTTAAAGACGCGAATAAAAGCTCTATGTGGAGGAAGAAAGTCAGTGAATGCAAGGTTTTGGGGGCGCATTTGCATTAGCATCTTCCCAAATAGACGATGTTCTTCGTCGACCAAAACTTATCTTTATTTTTGTGGCGTATCACATTCATTACTGATGCTCGGGAAAGCTTATCCACTGAAATTGCGAGAACGAACAAGAAAAAATGAGAGAATGACACCAACAAATTCAATTAATTTTTTTGCAAACCGGCGGCTTCCAATTCTCATAGCTAACAACCAAATGTGAATCAAACTTTCTCATCAGATTCTTTACTTCAGACCTGCATTTATTTATTTATTTATTATTATTATTATTATTTTTTTTGATCAAGTCAAAATTTCATTAAGGAAGGGTCACCAAGGGATTACAGTCTTCTATTTGGACTTCGACTACTTCCTCCAATATAAGGTACACTGTATGCTCACAATTGCTTTTGTTATCTAACCAAATTTGCTACATGATAGGCCATTCTATTTGCAGATATAGTTACTACATTATAAAAAGAAATGGACATATTACTTTCTGGGTACTCTTTTGTTAGGCCCAGGATTCTGCTGCTCCACTGAAAATGCGAGAACGAAATGGAAATACTGAGAGATTGACACCAACGAATTCAGTTAATTTTTCGCAAGTCGACGACTTCTAGTTCTCATTGCTAACAACCAAATGTGAATCAACCTTTCTCATCCAAATTCTGTGCTTAGACCTTCAATTTTTTTTCAAATATTTTGTGATAAAGTCAAAACTCCATTAAGGAAGGATCACCAAGGGATTAGAATCTTTTATTTGGGCTTCAACTAATTGCTCCAGTAAAAGGCCCACTCTATGCTCACAGTTGCCTTTTGTTATCTAACTCAATTTGCAACATGGTGGACCATTCCATTTGCAAATCTAGTTACTACATTATAAAAAGAAATTGACATATTACTTTCTGGGTGCTCTTTTGTTAGGCCCAGAATTCTGCTGCTCCACTGAAAATGCGAGAAGGAAATGGAAAAACTGAGAGATTGACACCAACGAGTTCAATTAATTTTTTCGCAAACTGGCGGCTTCGATTTTTCATTGCTAACAAATAAATGTGAATCAAACTTTCTCATCCAGATTCTTTGCTTCAGACCTCCAATTTTTATTTTTATTTTTATTTATTTATTTATTTATTTATTTTTTCTAATCAAGTCAACATTTCATTAATGAAGGGGCACCAAGGGATTATAGTCTTCTATTTGGGCTTCTACTATACACTTTACACCCTTCTGGAATGATAATTTCAAAATATATCCGTCGAACCCTCACTACCGCCGCGGCCTCCATCGCCTCAATGGGCTGCCTCCGCCAAACCCTTACCCGATTTGTGGGTACAAGAAGAGAGAGGGAAAGAGAACTAGCATAAGAGAAGAGAAGAGAGAGGGAGAGAAAAAAGTGCGACGTCCCAAAAAGAATAATTTGAAGAAACGGGTGGGGAGGAGGGAGCAAGGGCACCAAGAGATTAGAGACTTCTGCTTGGGCTTTGACTACTTCCACCAGCAGAATGCCCGCTCTATGCTCATAGTTGCTTTTTGTTATCTAACACAGTTTGCTACATGGTTGGACATTCTATTTGCAGATCTAGTTACATTACAATAAGAAATGGACATATTACTTTCTGGCACACCCGTGAGGTAAACATATAGTAACAAAAAATAAAATTAAACTCTAAACTAATTTCTAACTAAACAATCTATCACTTTTCCCGGCAACGACGCCAAAAACTTGACACGTTTTCTTACGTGTATACGTAGGTGCACGGTCGAAGTAATAAAATGATAGTATTAAAACTCAGGTTGTCGAACCCACATGAACAGTCTTAGAATATTCAGTGAAAGAATGAATTTAAAGTTAAGTAATCGGAGGAAAAAGTGGTGATTTAAGAGTTCTGCACTCTCAAATAAGTGACTAAAATTAAATAAACTAACTAATATTTTTGTTATTTTTGATTAATACGAAGATGGAGAACACTAGATAGTTTTAGGGTCCCTAGGGCATTCCGGACTATGATTTGAAACACTCTACCTACGTCTAGTTATACCGGGTCACACTCATTACGATCTTCTGTCAATCTCACGCAAATCTACATTTCAGTCTACTCTGGGTCCTGTCGGTCCACCATCGTCTACCGTTACGTTCTAGTCTGCTAGCCAGGTTCACTCACCGGGTCCTGTCGGTCCACCGATTATGCTAATCCTAACTACGTCTAACTGAAACAACTCACACACAGTCATTAAAGTCTCTATCTCCTGTCGGTCTCAAGAAACTACAAGAATGTCAACAGAGTTTTTCACGAATCCGGGTTATGTTCACTGTCGTGCAACAAACCTAGATAACTATCATGATAAGGGTGATCACTCCAAACAAACTAACAATTAAGAACAAGAACTTGTTGAATAACTAGAACAATACGTCGATTTAAGTATCAAAACATGAATCAAAGAGACAAAAGTCCGGAAAATCTAATATAAACCCTAATTCTCCATAAACTATCAAGCTAGAGAGGTTTAGCTACTCATTGAGTAGACAAAAAACACAAGTTCTTCCATAAGCATGATGAAACAAGAGAGGCAAGAGATCAAACGCGAAATCGGAGCTTCGGAGTGAATCCGAGCTTCACCACCTTTGTCTTCTTCGTCTTCTTTTCTCTGCTGCGTCTGTCCTCCTTTTCCCTTGCGTGAATGCAGAATAATTAAATATCCCGGTTGATAATACAGCCCTTTACAAATCTTGAAGTGAAAACCCCCTTATTTGCACTTTTGACCGTCAAATTAATTAACCAGTGCACTAGGGTTTATTAATAACCCAAAGCACGTAAGAAAATAAATGAGATGCGCCTCTTCCTCCAGATGATCGTGCGATCAAGTAGCTTGATCGTGAGTTAACAGTAGGTTTCTCAGTTTTCTTGCTCCAAAATTCGGCTAACTACGCTGCTTCTTTCTTGCTTCTTCCTCTGCTTTGCGCTTTTCTGGGTTTCTTCTAGTTATGCGATTCCAGTGGCGCTGATTTGCTGGGTTTTCTTCTCTCTTTATTTCTTTTCTTTCTCTATGTTGCCTTGGTGATTCTGCGCTGTTGTGATTCTTCATCCTCCTCTGTTCTTGTTGCGTTGCTCTGTTTTGAAGCCGGAGATTGAGCCTCTGGTTTGGTCTGTAATTGGTTCGGATCATGGTTGAAGCCTTGTAGCTGCTGGCACTTATTGGGTCGCGTTTATGGTGATTTTTTGATGGTGAATCAATCGGTGTTGGGTCTGATTGCAGGTGGTTGTGGTGGCTGCTGGTGATTGTCTAATGGTGGCAGGATGGTGATGTTGCTGTGGGTCGTGGTTGTTAGGAGCTGGTATTGAAGTCAGGTGGGTTAAAGGTTGTAGTCTGAATTAGTGTTAGGTGCGATGGAGGGGCTGTTATCGAGGGCAGTGATGTGGTGTAGGTGAAGGCTGTGATGTAGGTTGTTTTGTGTGGTTCAAGTCTGGGTTTGTATTGCATTGTTGGTATGTCTTGAATAACAAGTCATCAAAAAGAAGGAAATAAAAAAAAAGTCAAAAGCAATACAAGGAAATAATTGAGGCGGTGGTGTGGCTAGCAAATTCCACCGCCCCATGGTTTGTAGTACTATTTAAATGTATTGTTTTGGTTCTCTAAAGACATAACACACACAGGGTACAAACAGGGGGTTAGAGCATTGGACAAAGGCAATTGTTTAGTGCTATTTGTTAGTTTGTGTACGTGTGCGTTATCGGGTTGAACCGGGTGAGTTTCTCTCTAATAAAATCGGGGTTTTTGGTCGTGGAGGTAGCTAGCTAATAACTAGTGAACCACGTTAATACTTGTGTTCTTGTGTTATCGTTTACATCGTTCTCGAAGCTAGGTTCTGATCATAACAAACTGGTATAAGAGCTTGGGTTGCGGTGTTCCAAGATCAAGGTGGAGCTAAAGAGCTAGGGTTTCACAATCCGTGAAATAGCTAGGGTTTCGCGATCAAGGTGGAGCACACGTTCGGGGTTACAGATCTAAACTAGGAGCTGCAGAGAAGATGACTGGGGGGATGACCAAGATCGACAAGTTCACGGGGAGAAACAGCTTCAGCTTACGACAGATCAAGGTACGTGCTTTATTGAAGCAGCAATGCCTGTGGTTGCCATTGGAGGAAGATAAACAGGGGGCTTCGACAACCACCAAGGAGTACAAGACGATGGAGGAAAGAGCACACTCAACGATCATATTGTGTTTGGCGGATGACGTGATCACAGAGGTTGCGGATCAAGAGACGGCTGAAGGACTATGGAACAAGTTGGAGAGCCTCTACAAGACGAAGTCGCTCACCAACAAGTTGATGTTGAAGCAGCAGCTGTTCGGTCTACGCATGGGGGAAGGTACGGATCTAAGAGATCACTTGGATCGTCTTAATACTATTTTGCTTGAGTTGCGAAACAGTAATGAGAAGATAAGTGATGAAGATGCCGCACTGATTTTCTTGGTGTCTCTACCACCGTCTTATGAGGGGTTTGTGCAGTCTGCTTGTGCCTGAAAAGAGACTCTCGCGTTGGAGGAGGTGAGATCTGCTCTTCACACAAGGGACATGCGGCGCAGGGCCGCGTATGGGGAGTACGACGTTTCGGGTTCGGGCGCATTCATGGTGTCCAAAGGGGGTTATGGTAAGAGGAAGAACAAGGGTTCTAAGTTTCCAAATGACGTCTGTGCACTGTGTAAAGAGAAGGGTCACTGGAAGAGGGAGTGTCCGAAGAAGGCATCTGCAGATCTGGCTGTAGATGCAACAGCTTCAGAGGTTGATTACGTCCTCTAGGCCCCGTTGGGGGGCATAGAATCCGTGCTCTTGACGAGGAGGCGGATTTGGCATGGGGGATTCTCTTACGAGAGACACGACACGTGTGAGACGTGCAAGGGGGCGTATAGGAGGCGCGCAAGGGGACGATATTGCAGGAATTCGGTGGGAATTGGAGCAATTTCGCAAAACGTTGCAGGAATTCAGCGGGAATTAGAGCAACGTGCTGGGGGGTTTGTTGTAGGGACTCGGTGGGAGTCGGAACAACAAACGAATTTGTTGTAGGAACTCAGCGGGAGTTGGAACAACAAACAGGGGTTTCGATTGCAGGAACTCGGCCGTAGTTGGAGCATCGATAGGGTTCGATTGCAGGAACTAGACGGGAGTTGGAGCATCGCTGAGGGCACTCGTTGTAGGAACTTGGCGAAGTTGGAACAGCTTGTGACGTGAGGGTTTTGTATACAGCTACGAAACGTTTGAGGTTGATTATTGGAGAGAAGCATCGGTACAGGTTAAGGTTGCTGAGATGATTCAAGACAAGGTGGAGATTTGTTGGTATGTCTTGAATAACAAGTCAGCAAAAAGAAGGAAATAAAAAAAAAAGTCAAAAGCAATACAAGGAAATAATTGAGGCGGTGGTGTGGCTAGTAAATTCCACCGCCCCATGGTTTGTAGTACTATTTAAATGTATTATTTTGGTTCTCTGAAGACATAACACACACGGGGTACAAAGGCAATTGTCTAGTGCTATTTGTTAGTTTGTGTACGTGTGCGTTACCGGGTTGTACCGGGTGAGTTTCTCTCTAATAAAATTGGGGTTTTTGGTCGTGGAGGTAGCTAGCTAATAACTAGTGAACCACGTTAATACTTGTGTTCTTGTGTTATCGTTTACATCGTTCTCAAAGCTAGGTTCAGGTCATAACATGCATGTTGGGTGATTATGGTTAGGTGTATGGAGGAGATTGGGTCTGGTTATGGAAGTGGATGTATTGGTGTAATGGCGGTGTTTCTGGTCGTGGCTAAGGTCTGGTGGTAGTCAGGTTGTGTTTGGTGAAGGTGTAGTTCAGGTCTGTGGAAGAAGGCTGCGAAGTTTGGCCATGGCTTCGGGTTGAATTAGAGAAGGGTTCTGTGGTGTATAGGGTTGATTGCTGACAGGTTGTAGGTTGATAGTTCGGGCTGGTAATGGGCTAACAAAGGTGGTGATGGTGATAGGTGGCTGCTATGGTTGAAGGAGGTTATTCATATAGGTGGCAGTGGTGGTGAGTTTAGGTGGGTCTGTGGTGGTTGAATGGTCTGGTTTTGGTGATGAAGGAGGTGACTGTAAGTTGTTTGCTAGGTACTGTGTAATTGGGGGAATTGCAGGTTGTTTGGTTTCGGTTTCATGGAAGTTATGGTGATGGAGTTTAGGCTCAGGTAGGTGTAATTGGGAGTGATGGTGGGTTTGTGGTGATAAAGGTGTACTGGGTTGTAGGCTGGGTTTAGTAGTAGGCTGTGGCGATTTGCAATTTGAGGTGGTTTGGTGGTGAGTTGGAGCTGGGTGTAATGGTGGTAGTTACAGAGATGAAGGAGGTGGTTAATGGTGTTGGTGATAGTCTGTTCATGAATTGGTGGCAGAGAATTGAGGTAGCAGTGGTCATGGTGATGGACATTTGGGTAGGCATGTAATGGGCTGGTTTGTTTTTCAAATGGTAGAAATAGAGCTAGAAGGTAGTTTTGGTAGTTGGTTATGGTAGAGGTGAAAGGTTAATTAGGTAGTTTGTTTGGTTTAGCTAATGTATGAAGGAGCAGTGGTGGTTTGTTGTAGGTTATTGGAATGGGTTTGTCATGAGTTGCAGGTTTGGTTGTATTGAGGGGTTTTGGGATTAGTTGAAGGTGGTTGGTTAAAGGGTAATGGTGGAAAGGTGGCAGGTTGTAAGAGGTGCTAGTTTGGTGAAGATAAATGGTGATTGTGTAGAATGGTGGATGGTGGTCATGCTATAGGCAATGTTTATGTTGGTGAAGAATCAAGGCAGAGAGTTGGAGTAATGTGGCTGCTGCATTTTGCGTCTTATCAATTTCTTGAGCTTCATTGTTTCCGAAGTTCGCTTTCTTCCCGTTCCACGCTCCTGAGCCTCCGGTACCTGAGAATCAAACAACTACAAATACCGGGTGTAAAATGTGACAGTTATAGCTCAAATTTACTAGAAAATGCCTGGACTAATCAAATAATGCTCAAAGCTCTAACTACACAAAATCCTCACAATCACAGCTCTTTACGTATCAAATCATGCCCGGAATTACGCAAAACGGTAGACTTTTAATTGTAAATACAACACCGTAAACGAGGTTATCATACTAAACTGGGAAAAGTGTAACTTTATGGTCACCGAAGGTATCGTATTGGGTCACAAAATTTCCAGCAAGGGACTCGAGGTGGACCGGGCAAGATAGAGGTGATAAAACAGCTTCCGTACCCGAAAACCGTAAAGGCGATCAAGAGCTTTCTGGGACATGCAGGATTCTACCGGAGGTTCATCAAAGACTTCTCCAAGATTACAAAGCCACTTTGTGCGTTGCTCGGAAAATACGTGCCCTTTGACTTTAATGCAGCGTGTCAACAGACCTTTGATCGTCTCAAGGAGAAGTTGACCACAGCCTCGGTAATCACTACGCCGGAGTGGTCACTTCTGTTTGAGCTAATGTGTGACGCCAGCGACTACGCAATCAGTGCAGTTTTGGGACAGCGAAAGGACAAGGTATGTCTTGTGATATATTATGCAAGTCGGGTGCTCAACGATGCTCAGGTCAACTATGGCACTACAGAGAAGGAATTGCTTGCTGTGGTGTATGCTCTGGACAAATTCAGGCCATATCTGGTCGGGTCAAAAGTGATCGTTTTTACCGACCACAGCGCCCTGAAATATCTGCTGGAAAAAAGGACGCAAAACCGAGACTGCTGAGATGGGTACTGCTTATGCAGGAATATGATGTGGAAATCCGAGACAAGAAGGGAGTTAAGAACGTAGTGGCGACCACCTGTCTAGGCTTGAGAATTCGAAGGTGGACCCGATACCGAAGAAGGAAAATTTTCAGAATGAGCATATCATGGCAGTAAACTTCCTGAGAACTTGACTCTGTCACAGCGGAAACGCTTCATCTATGAATGCTGGTAATAATTCTGGGACGAACCTTACTTGTTCAAACAAGGGGCCGACAACATCTTAAGAAGATGCGTTCTGACTCACGAAGCCAGGAACGTGATCAAACACTGCCATTCAGCTCAGTGTGGGGTCACTTTGGAGGGACCTGCACGGCACACAAGGTACTGCAGTCCGGTTTCTTTTGGCCAACACATTTCAAAGACTGTCATGACTATGTACAGGGATGTGATAGATGCCAGAGGACAGGGAGTACCTCAAAGAGGGACAAGATGCCTTTGACTATGTGGCAAGAAGTTGAACCCTTCGATGTTTGGGGGATCGACTTCATGGGGCCGTTCCCGTATTCTATGGGAAATCTGTACATACTTCTTCCAGTGGACTATGTTACTAAGTGGATCGACCCGATAGCGTGTTAGGAAAACGATGTAGCTACAGTTGAGCGTTTTCTGAAACGCAACATATTTACTTGGTCCGGAACCCCCAGGGCGATGATCGGCGATGAAGGGTCTCATTTCATCAACAAAGTGTTTTCTAGGATACTAAAGCAGTACGGGGTGTCTGTCCATAAGGTGTCACTGCCTTATCACCCACATACTAATGGACAAGTTGAGGTGTCCAACAGAGAGATCAAGGGCATTCTTGAGAAAACCGTAAATCTGGGCCGCAAGGATTGGTCGATGAAACTGGACGATGCACTATGGGCATACACGACAACTTTCAAAACACCGCTGGGAATGTCACTATACCAGATGGTGTTTGGGAAAGCGTGTCATCTTCCGGTTGAGCTGAAGCACAAGGCTTATTGGGCGATCAAATTGCTCAATATGGATCAGAGTTTGGCTAGAGATAAGAGAAAGATGGTGCTGCTGGAATTAGAGGAGTTCTGCAGAACGGCATTCGAGAGCGCCAAAATTTACAAAGAGAAGACGAAGAAGTGGCATGATCAGCGGATCACGCCAAAGCAGTTCAACGAAGGGGACATAGTTCTTCTCTACAACACGAGAATGAGGTTCTTTCCGGGAAAACTGAGGTCTCGTTGGTCGGGGTAATTCATCATCAAGAAGATATCTGCGCGTTTGAGCTAGAGAATCCAAAAGATAACTCGAGCTTCAGGCTGAACGGAAACCGGATCAAGCCGTATCTCGAGACCGCCGAAGTCGCCAAGGTAGACCCGATCTAATTTGACCGTCCCGTGATCAAACCGGAGGTAATTGGGTCGGGCCGTCGACCGTAAATTACAAGCGGTGGTTGGGAGGCAACCCAACGTAGTAGGGTAGTTAAATTTATTTCAGTTTTATTTACGTTTTAAATTTTGAGAGAGGCGAGATGAGCGCGGTCTAATGGTTAAACGAGTATGTGCAGAAAAGTTTGAGCAGAAAAATGATACGGGTGAAAGCCGAGAGGCTAGCCACGGAGCTGGGAGGACAGCCACGTGTACAACAGAAAACAGCTACGCTGCAGCCACACTAACAGTGGCGTAAAAACGTTGGCGGAAAAATAAAATAAAATAACCTTTGCCACGCAGCCAAAATTAGCCATGCATCCCGAGGGGGGTCAAAGTGTTCTTTCGGAAACATGTGCGGGTCGAAGTGTACTTTCAGGAACTTCCGGGGGTCCAGGTGTATAGTTCGAAAACTGTGGGGGTCGAAGTGTACCGTAAGAAACTTGTGGGGGTCCAAGCGGAGTTTCAGGAACTTAGGGGGGTCCAAGTGGAGTTTCAATAACTTAGGGGGTCCAAGTGGAGTTTAGTGGACTGTTTGAAAAAAAAAGTTGAAAATTCTGCACATATGCAGAACGGCCAGAGCCCCCTTTCCTCAATTATTGCCCACTTGAAGCTTTCTCTCTCTCTCTCTCCATTTTCTCTCCACCTCCAAAAATTCGAACTCCTCCAAATCAAGAACCAAGCACCTTTCTGGAATCCTCAAGACCTCAGCATTCTACTAGTGTTTTCAGAATTGAAAAACACTGAGCAACAAAGTGTGGGAGTGAGGATAATGTTTGAGAAAAGTTCCTAGAAAAGCTGCAGATTCGTTAACTTCGGGTTGGATTCGGAAAAAAAAACAAAGAAGGTACGTCGAAGAGGAGGTCGAGGCCTACGCAGTGACCAGCTCGGAATTTTTTTCCGGCGAGAAAAAATTTCTAGCGACTTTTCCGGCGATGGAAAATTTTCAGAATTTGGCACTCGTTGACTAGCTTCAAGTGCTCATGTTCAAATTTTCTTCTCTCGCTTTATTTTACGTTTTAGGTACCAACCCGGACCCGGGTCGAAATTTTGACTGCATTTTCTCGGTTTGCGTTTTCTGCATTTTCTGCTGTATATTTCTGCTATGGATTGGACTGACATACCGACAGTTTTAGAGACCCGTTGGCACTTTCCGGTAGACTTAGAACGTCATGAAATTTCTGAAGAGTATTATGATAGCTATCGGTTTGTATGTGCTGGCCCATTTGCAGTACTTAAAAAAAAGGGTTAGGGGTCACTCCTTATTTAAGATTTCAGACCAGTGATGGAATGACTTCGGACATGGCACGCTTTGCTAATGAACATGACATATTTGGAAGTAACTTAGAGAACTTTCCCGAGAGGGCCAGTTCCTCCCTGAACCTAGAGTTTTTCTGTAACCTTATGTTTCAGGAATTGGGTGAGGCAGCACATGACATCCATTGGGTTTATTGTCGTCGGACTTTTATTTGGCTAACTCCTCTCGCTATTAGATGGGCATATAGTACGCCCAATTTTGAAGGGGAATGTGCATATGCACAGATTCAGTGATACCCTCCATCTGATAGGGAGATTCTTAGGACTTTATGTGCCGAGGCAGAAGGGGCCCACTGGGCGTCGAACCATAGACTGAATTCTACATTTTTGAGTCCACCAGCCCGATGGTGGCAGGAGTGGGTTCTGTACCGTATTATAGGGATACAACATGCGGCCATGTTAACATATGAGGTTGTACTCCTTATTTACTGCCTCATGAAGGGGTATGCGGTTGACATCCTGCACCAGATTTGGGCATCCATGAGAGCCCGAGCGGTGACCTCCAGCCGGAGGGTTTCGGGTTTTGCAACCTGATTTTCCAACTAGCCACCCATGCTGAGATAGATGTTGTAGGCATGAGTGATTTACCTGAGCCTGTCCTGAGTCCTTTCCATAGATTCGGAGCAAGGGCAGTTAGGAACCCTAGGGTACCGAGACACGGAGAGGCATCCGTCAACCTAGATGGTGACGATGATGATGATGACCCTGTGGACGAGGATGGGCATGAGTATGTCCCTACCCTTGCCCCTGCGCCTAGCAGACGCTCGACTCGTGAGAGGCGGGTCCCTGTACATGACCTTGCCCTTATCTCGAGTCGGCGGTCGACTCAGGATCGCCCTACACCTACCCCTGCCCTTGCTCGTGCGAGGCGTTCCACACAAGAACGACTAGTCATGAGAGAGCCCCCGGTTCGACTCCATCGTTCTCAGTCCAATTATTAGTACGGTGAGTCTAGTCGGTCAGCCCGTCCTGAGCCGAGCCAGCCTACCAGGCTATCTAGGGCCGGTGCCCCTGAGCCGAGTCGGCCTACCATGCCATCTCGAGCTGCTGACCCTGACCCAAGCCTGCCACCATGGGCCGTATTCGAGCAGAAACTGACCTGGGTGGATGAGAGAATGGAGTCCGATAAGAAGTCCCTTACGGATTTATTCTCGAAGAAGTGTGGGAAGCTATGGAAGCTGTTTCAGAATAACCGTCGGACCACCCGGAAGGTGGCAAAGGATCAGGCTGCAGCTTTTACTAGCATGGGGGAGGAGCAGCGAGAGGCTGCTAGGAGCGCAGGACGAGAGGTCTCGCTTCCTCTGTATTTACCAGTCACCTACTCCAGTGAGTTCTCGACCAGTTGGTCCGGTGAGGCTGAGTCGAGTCACTATGGCGATCACCCGGTCCCCGAGCAGTCGGATGGTCGGTCCAGTTCTGGGCCCTACTATCCATCCCCGCGCATCGGGGCCTATCAGACGCCGCCAGCGCGAGCGCGCCGACGAGCCAGTACCGAGACCGGGACAGAGCCTAGCGGCCCTAGGTTCCGGTCCATCAACAGCTCACCGAGCACCCTGTCCGGTTCATCCGAGACCGGGTCCGACTCGCCTTATGTACCTGATTATTCCATGTCATGAGGGCATGACATCCCTTAGTGTGGGGGTTGGAGTCGTGTCTGCATTAACCCGATCATCACGTTTTTTCGTATTTATTTGCAGTTTTGAGTCTTATCTTATCGAATCAGCACGTTTTCTTTATTTCAGTCTACCCACCATCTTTTTCTGGCCTTGCATTGTGTATAAAAAAATCCGAAAAATCCTTAAAATTAAAAACCTTAAAATTTTGAGAAAGGGCAATCGAAATAACGGAAACTGGAGAGAAATCATGATAGTCCTTTGATAGAAAAGAAAACTTGCACCGAGGTATAGAAGATAGGTGAGAGCCAATACGCCTTGGAATCCGCGAGTATTTATCGCCTGAGCTAAGGATCCGACTAGTTGCCACACCGCCGTCACTTAGGTAGTCGACAACCCGCCCACGGGCGCCATCACGGTCATCGCATATTTCGATGGAGTGATTGGCTATCAAGGGACCTCACGTCCTGTTTCTTACCCCTAGGTCCAAATAGTAAACCCGTTTGAAGCCGTTTACCCCTTTTATTCATAGCCACTGTAGCTTAGGAAGCCTTCTTTGAGACCTTCAGCAGTCATAGTTGGCCATTCTACGTGTTATGACAGAGGGAGTGAGTTAGGGTGGGTTTTAGATATAAGAGCTTCATGACATATCAGTTTTGGAGAGTTTGAGATTGACACGTTTTTTGAGGGAAGGACAGGGTGAGTTAGTGGCGACTGCATTAATTTGCGGAGGTGGATCACTGCATTACATAGTGACCACATGTGGAGTTAGTCGCGTGCGAGTATCTTTCTGCACAAACTGGGTTCCAGGGGTTGTGGGGTCAATTGGTGGTCGTGCTGTTTTTCTACATCTTTGGTGATGAGGAGGTTCGGTGGGACTGCACAGTATCATTCTGACTACAGGATCAGCGTTTCAGGATTAGTGTGGGGGTACTTCACATGAGGACATTTTTCGTACCCCACGACAGTATTTTATTTCTACCCACTCAGTTTTAGCCATTTTTTTATTATCATTCTTGTATTTGCTTGTGCATATATCGAAAAAAAATTGAAAAAAAATAAACCAAAAAAGAAGAAGAGAAAAAACAATGTTCTAGTTTTACAGTTTTTCAGTTATTTTTGTTATTTAGTTGAAAAGCTGAGTTGGTAGCACAATTTTCCAGACATTTGCACCGCTTCACATTGGTGGCCGCTAGAACGGAAAAGACACACCGGGGGCCAGGGAGATTGAGAAAGCAGGAACTTAGGTGTTTCCGTCAGTTTTTCGGGATCTCGGTGAGGGGTGTGAGTTTGGGAAATTGTGAGATTGTCATAACAAGTAGGGTTGTGCCTTACCATGACATATATATACACCATACCTGTAAGACTTAGAACCTTGATTCGGAAATATCTCGGATGGTAAGCTAACTAGGGAATTGCTCAGGTTGATAACGCGAGTAACAGTACTTGGAGCCAGAGCTTGTTTCCACCAAGAAATCTGTTCAAAATTACCGAGCGCTTGCAGGGAAGTGTTTTCAGAAAAAAGGTGAGGTCTCAAGGACACACCGGTTACGTTTTGTAGATTGCCTGATCTCGCTAAACATAACTTTGTCTTGTGTACGTTTTGAGTCTTTGTCTATCGAGTCAGTGTATATTATGTTCTGAGTCGGTCTTTCTATCTAGTCGTCTGTATAGGTCGGGTCAAAAGAATATGCAATGAGGTGATGCAAAGGTACAGTTTGCAAAAGCAGGGTCATTGCAAGACAGAGTTGTATGCAAGGGGTTGCTCGGGACGAGAAATGTTTAGTATGGGGGTATTTGATAACGCCCAAATAGGGGTTACCTTTTATCCTGATTTGCCGTGCTATTGTGTCAAAAAACCGTGTTTTAGCCAGAATTCACCCTCACAAAGCCTCGGTTTTAGGAACGAGATGTTTATTCTCTCTTCGTAAATTTCTACTTATTTCACGCATTTCGAGATATGATCGCGGGTTTGTTCATGTTGTTTTTACAGGAACATGTTCGGGAAGTGCATTGGGATGCATGCCGAGATATAACTGGGTTTGCCTTGGGAAACGTGCAAAGAATGCTCGGAGTAGGATTTGACCGAGACTGGTAAAAGGGAGAGTGGAACGGAAAATCGAAAGACTGGAGGAGAAACGAGCAGACCACGAGAGCCGAGGACGCTGAAAACGCCAAAGCCGAGAATGACCGGGATGTGCCTCCGTTGAAAATATCTTGAGATTGACTTGGAGTGTTGAAGTGAAACCAGGGGCAAAAGAACGAAGACGTCAAGGGCTTTCCGAAAACAGGTTATAATGCTGAAACGGAGTCGGGCCGAAAACCGACTCCCGTCAAGTGGGAGGTCTTGGGCTGGCCATGTCCAAGTAAGAAGTCTCGGTTTACGGTGTCCGGAAGCGGGGAGAAACTATTTCATGTTCGTGATGATATCAGGGGAATTTCTGACCCAGGGGTATTTTGGTAATTTGGCACCGGGACCGAGTTTTCGGAAGTCAAGTTGGGATTTTGGCGCTCAGATTCAGTTAGTACTGCGAGGACCAGAGGGAGGGATGCAGGAGGTTGGGGCAGTAGCTACGCTGCAACTACGCTGTAGCTACGCTGCAACTACGCTGCCGCCACGTAGCAGCCACACAAACAACACGTTTTCCGAGGCGGTTTTGACCAGTGGCCGTTTCGTAAATACGGGAAGTTTCCAGAAACGTCTCCAGCACTATATAAGGACTTGTCCAGAGCTCGTTTTAAAAACACACAACACATCCAAGGCAGAAGTTCGGGAGTATTCACGGAGAGCACGAAGCACGAATCCACATTCGAAGACCTAGTTTGCTTTTACTCTCTCTCTTAATTTCAGAAATGTTGTTAATTAATTATTCTCATATCACATGGTTTCTTTACTCCAGATCACATTAGATCGAGGAGGAATAAGGTTCAATAGACCCGCAACAATTAACTTGCACATTTTTTGCTGCGTTCCTTTTCAATTCATTGATATGAATAGAAACGTGAACAAAATCAAGATTGTTTTTGTTCGCTTGATTTCACTCAAGTACGAATCATACGAGAACAATACCAATCAAAACGAAATTGTACTTTTCGTTTGTTTTATTCTTTCTCAATAACACAATTATAACAATAACGTATTCATACTTGTCGTTACAGTCAATCTATCTTGGTTCGTAGAGCACCCTGTTGATAACATGTTATAAACTCAAAAGTAGAGAAGAGAGAACAATGTATGGAGGAATAGCAAGTATGTATTATTCTTCACCAAACCACCGTTTATATAGGGTGTGGGGGTCAATCTGTATCATCCAGATATGGTTATACAATATGATATGACTATTCACAATATCAATCATATATTTCATAACAATATAGAATATTAATATATATATATATATATATATATATAAAGAGAGAGAAAGAGAGAAGAAAAATATGTAAAATATTTTAACAGACGATGTCTTTTTTGAAAAATGCAATTTTAAAGTTTATGACATTTTATTTGCACTTTGATAGTGATTGAACAATCACCTATACCCGCAAACGGTATGAACACCTGATCGACCAATATAGTTTTATTATGGTGATAAGTTCGACTCAATGTCTATTATGGTCAGAAGTTTCACGTAATGGCTCCACACGACATCGATATACATTCTGTTCTGAAAATCAAATGAAGGCTAGTTTAGATCAGTGTGCTTTTAAGTGAGAACAATCGGTTTTGACCGATTTTTATTCGTCCAATCCCACTACTAAATTGGACAGGACCGACTGCAGTTCACCGGTCTTGTCGAGCCGGTTTGATCAGGATCTCAATTCCCGAAACTCACAGCCCCACCAGACTTTGGCCACGAGCCAACCCAGTTCTCAAAAGAAATTGTATGTGTGGTTCAACAATAGTATATGCAACAGGCTATCCCAACTATCTATTACACGTAGGGATGACAACGGGTTGGATCTGGATCGAATCTGGCACTTACTAATCCAGATCCGACTAGGCAAAATGAGATGTAAATCTGATCCAGATTCGTTCGGATCATTATCGGTCCAAAGTCGAAGTCGATCCTTAGATCCATATAGTACGTGGTCAAGTCGAAGTCGGATCGGATCAGACTCAGATTTGCAATAAAATACAGAAAATAATATAAAAAATAAACATTGTTTCATACGCTAAAGCATTTTTGTAAATTACGGAGCCTAAAACACAAAAGAAATTACTTTATGGATTGGAATTATTATTGTATTCTTATTTGAAGTGTAAGTGGGAGGTAATAGGGGTATATTCATAACGCACACATATATGTCGGATCGAATCGGGTCGAAACCTGGTAGATCTGCCCTCCGATCCAAATCCAGATCCAAATCCGATCGGGTCTGGCTTTCAGGATCCGAATCGGATTCGGATCGGATCGCTCGGATCTCATATCGGATCAGACCATAATGCCATCCCTAATTAACACACTTTTGAAAAAAATAAAAAAAGAAAAAAGAAAAACTAGCTATTACACGTTCAATAAACCAGAAACCCAATCCCAGTGGGCCTATATCGGGCTATCTCTAAGTAGTTATCAGGCTCTGGACAACAACAAGCAAGAAAGCCCAAACCAAAGAGGTACCAAACAAAAGAGAAGTTTCTCTAACCACAAAATACAAAAATAACCCTGAATAGAAACAACCATTACAAGGACAACCGACAACCACAACACTACATATTCAGCATTGGCCTTGTCTAGGGTAGTGGTCCAGGCTGGTTTTGAAAACCGTCAGACAGGCCCACTGCAGGCCAGGCCAGGACCGCCTTAATGAAAAATAAACATTTTTAATATATCTAACCATTATATATATATATATATGTATATATATATATAAATGAAAAATGAGATAAGCCCACAGGCTAGGACCGGCCCACCCACAAGGCTGATCCTAGGGTTGTTGTTTCTAGGCCCGACTTGGGATCGACACACCTTAGTTTAGGAGTAGCCCAAATTGGGAAATCCTCACTCAGTTGGGGTCCTAGACTAAGCTGGGCCGTCTAACAGCTCTACTTTATAACGTAATTTTAATATTTATGTTGCAGCGACGTAGAAAGATAATATAGCTATACGTCGCATCGCAACGAAACTTTAATGCCCATGATCGAGTATATTCTCTTTTCATCTTTTCAATGTATATTATCACCTTATGCATGGACAAATTGTTTAATTTGGCTTTGTGCTACAATGTATTTGTTAAGATAGTGCCATGACGGAGAAGTCGAACAATGGAGCAACAAGTGTCAAAGGAAACCAAGGATCAGACTCTGTTCTCGTGAGAACATAATTCTGTTCGTGTGAACATGTTCCCGTGAGAACAGATTTATGTTCGTGTGAACATGATCCTGTGAACAGAACGACTGTTCATGCGAAAAACATCCTGAGGCGGAAAATAAGGATGGAAACGTTTCCTTATGGCCTAGGGTCGGTTTGGGGACTACCAAAGAGTTGTTGGGGTCCTAGAACTGTATGTAAACATCTTTGTACGTTCTCCTCATTTGAATAAAGGTATTTCTTGCCCGTGGACGTAGTTAGCTCGATTTGAGCTAGCGAACCATGTTAAATTGTGTGTTTGCATCTTTTCTTTACTATTCGTGAGGTGAGAGCGATCGTGAATTGCATAACAAACTGGTATCAGAGCTAGGGTTAGGATCACTCCACCAAGAACGATCTCTAAATCGAGGACAAAGATTGACACGTTCACAGGAGGCAGTTTCAGTCTGTGGAAGATCAAGATGGAGGCCTTGCTTAAATCGCAGGACCTTTGACCACGGACAAGGGAGGCATGGATGTCAATACATCGGAGTTCAAGGTATTGGAGGATAAGGCACATGCAACGATTATGTTGTATGGTAGGATCACTCCACCAAGAGTCTGACTAGCAAGTTGATGCTAAAGAAACGGCTCTTCGCTTTGCGTAATATTGGCGAGAAGGTGGGTGATTAGGATGTCGCACTTTTGTTATTGATCTCGGCGCTCCATGCTAGAGAATTTCCCCATAAGGGTGCAGGCATAGGTACAGAGGACCATGCTTCCGGATTAATGGAGTCAGGGGGAAGCAAGAAGGGTAAGAAGAACAAGAAGAAGCAGTTCTCCGATTCTAAGTTACCCAAGGATGTTTGTGCCTACTGCAAGGAGAAAGGGCACTGAAAGAGGGATTTCCCGAAATGAGGACAACAAGGACAGAATGGCTCTGCAGTCGTGGTAGAGAAGGGTAATTCATCTGAGGATGATTACATTTTAATGGCCGGATAATGTCACGCATTCACCTGATGCGTGGTTTCTTGACTCTGGGGCTTCCTTTCACATATGTTCTAACAGGGATCTATATTGAAGATACAACCAAGAAGATGGAGGATCCATTCACATGGCAAACGGAGCTGTTTGCAAGGTCATAGGAAAAGGTTCAGTTAGATTCAAGACAAAGGATAGGAAGACATGCACACTAAATGAGGTTAGACACGTACCGCTTGTCACAAAGAATTTGATTTCTTTGAGTCTACTCGACAGCAGAGGATTTAGCTCCAAGGGTGAAGGTGGAGGATTATGCATCTACAAGGGTTCATTAATGCTACTCAAGGGGGTCAAGGATGGGACTTTGTATGTGCTACAAGGTTCGGCTATCATTGGGTCTGTCGGAGTTGCCTCAGCCGAGATTAGAGAAGCTGATCTAACTAAGCTGTGGCATATTAGACTCGGTCATATGAATGAATGTGTAATGCAGGAACTTCACAAGAAGGGTTATCTCACCGGGCATGTGCCCAAGAGCCTAGGGTTTTGTGAGTACTGCGTGTATGGGAAGCTACAACGTAGCAAGTTCCCTAAGGCGGTTCATAGAACGAAAGTGTTGGAATAGATGCCCTAGAGGCAATCTAGTTTAGTATGAATTTATATGTGGCTAGAAAACTCATTTATTATTTATTGGATATTTAATATAATGAAGTCCTTAGATTTACAATTGTGTTGTTTATCTTAAATATCCCTAGTCCAGTATAATGATTAAAAGGGACAATCATCTATAGACTAGTATGGGGTTGGATTGATATGGAGATATCATGATCCAACAAACAGGTGTGCATTAAAGGTAATGGCGCACTGGATTGACCCATCTCCGAGAAGGCTATATACACGTTATGTTGAGTCACAAGTGCTTCTCGCGGTGCAATGGTATTGTCATCCTTAGACTTGAAGTCGCTAGATATTCTAATTGTGGATTATTGTGATTTTGGTAGCGTTAAACGCTACACCGTAACTGGGTAGTTATAAAGGCGTGTAATGGATACAATAAGAAGCAAGCTTAGAGATCGTAGTGGACGTAGATAGAATTTGTCCCTCCCACATAACGGGAGAAAATATCCTAGGACACTCGAGGGATAGTGCTTATAGAATGTCTGGCCAGACTCAAATAAATCAATATGGGATATTGATGTTATTTGCACGAATAAGGCTATTCTCATGGATCGAGAAACTATGGATTGGATATACGAGTGTGACTTGTATGTCTCGTGTCCAATCCCGATATAGAGACAAAGGGATGAGACAATTACTTGTACAAAGGTTGTCAAGATGACTATTCTATTAGTTGGCTAGAATGGATGTTTTACTAGAAACCGCTCCATATTAGCAAATTGTTGCTACCAACTAGATAGAACCTATGGGGTCACCCGCTATATAGAGTTGAACTAGATTTGGGAATTAATTAATAGGATTAATTAATTAGAAGGATCACTTTGCAATACCTTGCAAACTTAGTAGGGACTAATTTGCAAGGAAGGGACTAAATTGAATTCTAGTAGGACTAGAATAGGTCCTTTAGGTAGTTGGCAAGGATTTGCTGGAATATATAAAGGACACTCCTTCCTTCCTTCCCACACTTATGTCATAATAGATCATAACTTGAGTGGGAGAGAACAAAAGGAGAGAGCAAGCAAGCAAAAGGAGCCGCCGCCCCCCTTGCTCGCCGCCTGTCCCCGTCGGCCCACAAGGAGGTCGAAACCTCCTTGTTTCGGTCTCGTTTTGCGTGATTATTCTTCCTCTTCCTCTTTTAGGGCTAGCACCAAGGACCGGAAAATCTAGAAATCAACTCTAGGCGTGGATCAACTATAGAGAACGTGACACAATTCGCGTTTGAAGTCATCAAATGAGAACCCTAAGGTGTGTTAATTGATTTCTTCCTTTACCATCGTTATGTCTCTTGACTTGTGATCCTTGGAGGGTTTTGCATGGTTTATTTTGTTTTCGTTGCGCATCCATGAATCAAAACCCTACAAAAAGGTACTCGTGATTATATCCATTCGGATTGCTGGGGTCCATCTCGAGTCGAGGCAATTGGCGGGTACAGGTATTTTCTGAGCATCATAGACGACTACTCCAGGATGACTTGGATATTCGTGATGAAGCACAAGAGTGAAGCTTTCGCAAGATTCAAGGTGTGGAAGACGCTGGTAGAAAATCAGGTGGGAAAGAAGGTGAGGAGGCTGCGCACGGACAACAGCTTAGAGTTTTTTTCATCAGAGTTTGATGGATTCCGAAAGGATCAGGGAATAGCACGCCATCGCACCGTTCGACACATACCGCAGCAGAACGGTGTGGCCGAAAGAATGAATCTGAAACTTTTGGGGAAAGCAATGTGCATGCTTTTGAATGCAGGTCTTTCTAGAGGCTTTTGGGGAGAGGCAGTTTCCATGGCATGCTATCTCATAAATCGGAGCCCGCACACAGGTATAGGATGCAAGATTCCTATGGAAGTCTAGTCCGGTAGAGTAGTGGATTACTCAGATTTGAGAGTTTTTGGCTGTGTTGCCTATTATCACGTTGATGATGGCAAACTAGAACCAAGAACTAAGAGGGGAGTATTCATGGGTTTCGGAACAGGTGTGAAGGGATACAAGATATGGTCAGACAACAAGATTATACTTAGCAGAAGTGTAGTTTTGATGAGACTCATATGTTGAATAACTTTGTGGAGGTGGAGCTTGGGGGTGCAGAGAAGAAGGTGGGAAGAGAGAGTCGGATACTACTTATCCTAAGGATTCCGAAATCCCTACGCCGCTGCGGAAGCCGAAGAGTAAGAAGCAGAAGAGTCTGATAGTGAGTATGCGTCTACACTAGATGAACCAGTTCATCATAGTATTGCTGATGGAAGACCAAGGAGAGTCATAAAGCCTCCAGCTAGATACAGGGATGATGGTATGGTGGGATATGCATTACAGGTTTCGGAAGAGGTGGAGGATGAGCCATCCTCCTACAAGGCCGCTATATCCAGTTCTGAGTCAGCACAATGGACTGCCGCGATGGGAGAAGAGATGGAGTCTCTAAGCAAGAACTCGACTTGGGGGCCTGTTAAATTTCCAGCATGAAGGAAGATAATTAGTTGCAAGTGGGTTTTCACAAGAAAGGAAGGAATTGCATCTGGAGAGGGCGTCAAGTATAAGGAAAGGCTATTTGTAAGAGAGTTTAATTAGAAAGAGGAAGTTGACTACAACGAGATCTTCTCGTCGGTGGTCCGACATACTTCTATCGGGTGCTACTAGCAATGGTGGCACACCACGGCCTAGAGCTTGAGCGTTTGGATGTCAAAACAGCTTTTCTACATGGAGAGTTGGAAGAAGAGATATACATGAGCCAACCGTAAGGGTTACAAGTTCCCGGAAAAGAGAACCACGTGTGCAATCTGAAGAGATCTCTCTACGGACTTAAGCAGTCACTGAGGCAATGGTACAAGAGGTTTGACAGCTTCATGTTGAAGATTGGTTACCACAAGTGCGAGTATGATTGCTGCGTGTATCACAAAGAGTTGCATGGTGGATCACGTATTTACCTAGTTCTATATGTGGATGATATTCTGATTGCAACTCGGAATATCAAGGACATTAGAGAACTGAAGAGGTCCCTTAGCGCGGAATTCGAGATGAAGGATCTGGGGACTGCTCAGAAGATATTGGGAGTTGAGATCTATAGAGATCGGAAGAAGAAGAAGAAGAAGCTTTTCCTATCGCGGCACGGATACATCAAGAAGATATTGGCAAGATTCGGGATGTTATCTGCAAAAGCTATAGATACTCCTATGGCAACTAACAACAAGCTAGGAATGTACACCGTTCAGACTGAGGAGGAGAAGGAGTACATGTCCAAGGTTTCATATGCTAGTGCAGTTGTAAGTCTCATGTATGCTATGGTATGTACTCGACTGGATATAGCATTTGTTGTTAGTGTGGTTAGTCATTTTATGGCTCATCCGGGTAGGGACCATTGGCAGGAAGTGAAGCGGATATTCAGGTACCTTAAGGGTACGTCATACATTGGCCTATGTTATGGGGCTAGTGGAAACATCTTGGTAACTGGTTTCTCGGATTCGGACTATGCAGGGGATGTTGATAGTAGAAGACCATTGACGTGCTATGTGTTTGCTCTGGGAGCATCTGTTGTGAATTGGAAGGCGACGCTACAGCCAACGGTGACTTTGTCAACCACGGAGGCGGAGTATATGGATCTAACGGAAGCATTAAAGGAGGCAATATGGCTTAAAGGAATGGTCAATGATCTAGGGATACATCAAGATCAGGCGATAGTCTACTGTTATAGCTTGAGTGCAATTTGCTTGATTAAGGACCAGGTTCATCATGAACGGACCAAGCATATTGACGTAAGATATCATTTTCTGAGAAGTGAGAGCAGAATCAAGGTAATTAAGGTGGGGACTGCTGGCAACCCCGCGGATATGTTCACCGAGCCGGTTCCAAGGAGCAAGTTCCCGCATTGTCTGGAAATTCTCAACATTATGAGCCAGTGAGCCCTTAGGGCATGTCGGACCCAGCGTGGTCCAGTGAGTCTCCGTGACGGGAGACATTGGGAGGCGAGAATACAAGCTTTGTTCGCAAGGAGGAGGAATACTTTTTTGCACACGAGAGACTTCAAGTCAAGGTGGTGATTTGTTAAGATAGTGCCTTGAAGAGAGAAGTCGAACAATGGAGCAACAAGTGTCAAAGAAAACCAAGGATCAGACTCTGTTCTCGTGAGAACATAATTCTGTTCGTGTGAACATGTTCCCGTGGATATATCAAAAGTTTGACCTAGCTCCGATAACTTCGGAACCCTAGAAGTGGCGACGGCCGTAGGAACCATGACGACGAAGAGAGGATCCTCCGACGAGGCAATCGGAAGACAAACAGAGAATCAGGAGTCGACAACGAAGAGGTTTGGCCTTTTGACCGTGGAAGAAGAGGAAGACGTGGTTGTCTACGATCGGGAACGATGCATCCAAGCGATGAAGGCATTCAGCCATTGCCTGGTAGGATCCTTTTTGATTCCCACTCGTATGAACGTGTGGGCAATGAAAATCTTGTTACAAAAGATCTGGATGGATGGGGACAAAACAACTATTACAGAAACCAAGCCGAACGTTTTCATATTCAGCTTTCCTACAGGGGAGTCCAGGGATAGGGTCCTGGCAGGTGGCCCTTGGGTTTTTGACGGGAACATCCTCCAGTTAAAGCCATGGGATATTAGATCGACAGTCGGGGAAGTCAGTTTCGATACAATCGATGTTTGGGTCCAGATCTACAATCTGCCGGCCTTTATGTTCACGGAAGAAGATGCGGAAGTTGCAGTAAGATCATGGGGAGAAATCATAGAAACAGACAAGAGAATCCTATCAGGGGAGTATGGCGATTATATGCGAGTAAGAGTCCGGATAGATGTACACAAACCTCTACGAAGAGGAAGAAAAGTACAGGTAGTGGATGACAAATTTTGGCTGGACTTTAAATACGAAAGAATTCCAGGTTTATGTAGTTGGTGTGGCAGAATCGATCACTTCAGTGACAGATGTGAACATTCTGCCGGAATCGATAAAGCAATCACCGAACCTGGGTATGGGCAGTGGTTGACTTTTAGGCCACCACCCAGGAAGAAGAGAGCTCCCAAGGGAATGCCCGAGGAAAAGAAGAAAGAAGATGGCGAAAGCGAGAATGATAATGATGATATGGCGATACCCACGGATGATGAAGCTGTATCCCTGAATTCAACTGAAGATTCAGAGATGGATATTGAAGGGGACAACATGAAGGGAATCAAATTCCGGGATAACCCACTGAGTACTGATGCTCAACAAGGCCCACCAGTCGGTTCGAGCAGCAAAGGAAAGGAGGCTGTATCAGCCACGGGAAAGGAGGAGAAGAAGATCCCTAGGACCACTGGGACGGCAACGGTGACTCCAAGAAAACCGAGGGATAAGAGGAAGGTGCGAGATAGTGCTCCGAGCCCTGTGCCTCGAGGAAAAGTACTGAATGCGAATGCAGAATCAAAAAATAAAGGTGGAAGTAAAGACGTGGAACAGGGAGATGGAAGAGTACATATTTCGGAAGTCCGAACAGTGCAGACGGATAAGGGACCCGGAAAAGACCCTATTGCGAGAGTGGCGGTGACTGCAGCGCAGTCCCGCCCGGCACAATGAAACTCTTAAGTTGGAACGTGCGGGGGCTTGGGAACCCCCGTAACGTTACCTCTCTTCATGATTGCGTGAGGAGACAGAAGCCCAATCTAGTTTTCCTAATGGAAACTAGACTTTATGCAAAAGAGATGGAGAAGATTAAGTTACGGTGTGGGTATGCAAATGGAGTCTACTCAAGTTGTGAAGATCGTCGTGGAGGACTAGCTCTCATGTGGGATAGGGAGGTAACCTTTATTCTTCACAAGTGTACTAGGTTTTTCATTAAAGGGGAAATTTTAATGGAGAGTTCGAAAGAATCATGGATTTTCACCGGGTTTTACGGAGATCCAGATCGGACTCAGAGGCACAACTCGTGGAAGCTTCTAACTCGTCTCAAACCAGTGGGCCAACCTTGGTTGGTGGTCGGGGACTTTAATGCAATAACTTCAAGTGTTGAGAAAGAAGGTGGGAGAGAAGTCACCTTGCGACAAGTTGAAGGTTTTTGCAATGTTATTCAGAAGTTGGAGCTTAGAGATTTGGGCTTCGCAGGCAACCAATATACATGGACAAATAATCAACCGGATGAGTTTGCAATCCGGGAACGCATCGATCGCTGTGTCGCAACAGACGATTGGATTGAGAAATTTGGAAGAGCTCAGGTCACGCACCTGGTAGCTGATACATCGGACCATGTGCCTTTAGAAATAATTATTTCGGAGGCAGTAAGGAGTAACAGGAAGGAGAAGAAACGCTTCCATATGGAGGCAATGTGGTTTGACCACTCTAATTGTGAAGATGTGATAACTGGGGAGTGGCGGGAAGCTAGCGGTTCAGTTGCCTCTAAACTGTCTAGGCTCTCCAATCACTTAAAAACTTGGGACAGCCGAGTATTCGGCAGTATCCGCAATAAATTGAAGGGGCTGAGAGCTCGCCTCCAAGAACTGGGTGGAAAGCCACAGACTGCAAACAATTTGAAATTCATCAAGGATACAAAGGAGGAAATTTCAGAATTGCTACAAACCGAAGAGGTCATGTGGCGTCAGAGGTCACGAGAGCTGTGGCTAAAGGCAGGAGACCGAAACACCAAATACTTCCACCGGAAGGCATCCATCCGCAGGGCCAGGAATAAAATCAGTGGGATTGAAAACCCCAACGGGGAATGGGTTGAAGATCCAGACGAGGTAACCTCAATTATTTCGGAGTATTTTAAAAATATTTTCTCGTCTAACAATCCGAGCAGGGAGAATATGGAACCTTTGACTATAAAGGTTGAAGGTTTACTATCGGAGGCAAACAAAGAGCTTTTGGATCAGCCATTCACGGCAGCAGAGGTGTTAGAGGCAGTCAAGTCCATGCCGGGTCAGAAATCGCCGGGACCGGATGGGTTCCCGGCCATGTTCTATCAAAAAATGTGGCACATAGTGGGAGAGGAAGTCACTAGCACGTGTCTAGAGATCTTAAATGGAGGAGGAGACATAACGGAGTACAATCATACGCTAATAGCCCTCGTTCCAAAAGTGAAACAAATACGCAAGGTTTCCGAGTTTAGACCCATCTCACTTTGCTCGACAGTCTACAAAATTATTACGAAGTCCATGGCCAACAGATTGAGGTTAGTCCTGAATGATCTAATTTCGGAAAACCAAAGTGCTTTTGTCCCGGGCCGTTTAATTTCAGATAATATTTTGACGGCTTTTGAAGTTTTGCATTCGATGAAAACAAAGAAGGATAAGGATGGTCTATGTGCTTTAAAGCTCGATATGAGTAAAGCTTATGATAGAGTTGAATGGGGCTTTTTGGAAGCCGTGATGGAACGTATGGGTTTCGGTAGTAAATGGATTGAGCTTGTTATGAAGTGTGTCACGACAGCAACATATAGTCTAAACATAAATGGAGGGATTGAAGGGTTAATCATACCTGAGAGGGGCCTTAGACAAGGGTGCCCTCTTTCTCCATACCTATTTTTGTTGATAAGCGAAACGCTATCTCGCAGTTTGACGAAGTCAGTGGAGGAAGGAGTGCTGTCTGGAGCGAGAGCATCAAGGGGAGGACCAATCGTGTCGCATCTCTTCTTTGCGGACGACAGTCTAATCTTTACAAAAGCTACAACCTCTGAACTAACAATTTTGTTACAATTATTACAGGATTACGAAAATGCATCGGGACAAATGATTAATTTACAAAAATCAGCAATGGTATTCTCTGAGAACGTCAAGGAGGAGAGGAGAACTCAATTGTGCAGCTTGTCGGGAATCCCAGCAGTACCAAGCCATGATAGTTACCTTGGCTTACCTACGTCCTTTGGAAGAAAGAAGAAGTTAACATTCCAAAAGATTATCGAAAGCATCAGCACCAAATTAAAAGGATGGAAGGAGAAGACCTTGTCAGTAGCGGGGAAAGAGATCCTCATCAAAGCCGTGATCCAGGCAATACCCAATTATGCCATGAGTTGTTTCCTCTTGCCAATTGGGATCTGCCAGGACATAGAAAGACTCATCAGACAATTCTGGTGGGGAGACAGAAGCGACAAAAGAACACTGCATTGGCTAAGTTGGGACAAGTTAAAAACACGAAAAGAGGAAGGTGGGTTAGGCTTCAAAGATTTTCACAATTTCAATATTTCTTTGTTGGCAAAGCAAGCTTGGAGAGTTTTGAAGAAACCACAAAGTTTATTAAGCCGAGTCCTACAAGCCAAATACTTCAGGAATGGAGATTTTCTGCATTTTAAACCGAAGAATCAAGTCTCGTATGCGTTTAGAAGTGTCCTAGCAGGGAGACAGTTACTCTTAAAAGGACTGGAGTGGAAAATCAAATCTAGCTCAAAGGTCAATCTGTTCAAAGACAGATGGATACCCAGAAACCCAATAGCCCCAGTTATCACTCCAAGCCCCGATTTTGCAAATCTGAAAGTGTCCCACTGCATAGTTAATGGAGAATGGAGTGAAAACAGATTGAGAACTTATCTCTGGGAAACGGATGTCGATGAAATCTTGCAGATCCCAATAGCACCAGAAACAGGGGAAGATATAGTTCGGTGGGGAGCAACACAAACGGGGGCTTACACCACAGCCACTGGGTACAAAGCATTGATTAGCAACAACAATCCAGAACCTTCAAATGGTGCGAACAAACCCTGGTTCAAGAATATATGGGAACTGAAGATCCCCACAAGAATGGCTTACCCGGTTTGGCGTCTCTGGCACGATTCGCTTCCAGTAGCTTCTAAGCTCAGAGACAGAGGGGTACCGGCACCGCTGCTTTGCAGTGCTTGTAACAAGGCCCCGGAAACAGCGGACCATTTCTTCTGTAAATGTCCAATCTCAGTAGCAATTTGGAGTGAGATTCTGGGTACACAGAAAGAGAGCATCAGGAAGAGAGATCTTAAACAGTGGATTGAAGAAGTTTTTTCAGAAAAATCGAAAAAAGACAGACAGATCTGGGCTATAACAGTGTGGAGCATGTGGAAGAGTAGAAATGATTGCCGTTTTAATGACTCACCGTTTACAGTGGCCGGCGTTGTTGAGAAGATCCGGTTCCATTTGAGAGAACTTCATATCCCCTCAGATCTGTTAGAGAGGAAAGCACCAGTAGAAATCAAAGCTAGCGTCGCATGGGAAGCTCCGCCGGAAGAATGGGTCAAGGTCAATTCGGACATAGCACAGTCGGCGGCGAAGATGGTGGCCGGAGCAGGGTGTTTGCTTAGAGATGCAAGCGGTGAATTTGTCGCAGGAAGGTTCGAGAGAATTTCTTTCGATAACTCCATCTTACTGCAAGAACTCAAAGGCATCGAGAAGGGACTGGTTTTAGCAAGAGATGCCAGATGCAAGAAATTGATAGTGGAATCCGACTCAAAAATGGCGATTGAGAAGCTACAGAAACGATTCTCACAGAGTCAAACGGAAGATGGAGATGAAGAGATAAGTGCAGTAGCCGAGAAGTGTTTAATGCTGCTGGTAGGTTTCGAGGAGATAAAGTTTCGACACGTCGCCCGAGAAGCCAACTCAGCAGCTGACTTATTTGCAAAAAGATCCTTATTGTTCTCGAGTTTTAGCTTGTATACCCGTCCACCTGATTGGGCAAAAGATGTAATTGAGAACGAAAGGATAGGCTGTTTACGCCATTAATGGAAAGTTTTCCCTCAAAAAAAAAAAAACATGTTCCCGTGAGAACAGATTTATGCATGTGCGAACATGCTCCTGCGAGCAGAACAACTGTTCATATCCTGAGGCTGCAAATAAGGATGGAAACGTTTCCTTATGGCCTAGGGTCGGTTTTGGGGACTATAAAAGAGTTGTTTGGGGTCCTAGAATTGTATGTAAACATCTTCGGACGTTCTCCTCAGTTGAATAAAGGTCTTTCTTGCCTGTGGACGTAGTTAGCTCGATTTGAGCTAGCGAACCACGTTAAATTGTGTGTTTGCATCTGTTCTTGACTATTCGTGAGGTGAGAGCGATCGTGAATTTCATAACAGTATTGTAGCACAATAATACATTGTAGGAATTTTGTCAATAATGCATATTGCCTCATAATTGATGTAATTTGTAGAATAGTCATTGCAAACCGTTGAACAATATATAGTCCTAAACGATTTTTTTTTCTTTTTATTCTTTTTTTTTTTTGGGAATCAGTCATGAACGATTTACTAAATAAAGGATATAAATGTAATATTTTGTGCTACAATGTATTAATTGACTACCACGTATCAAAATAATTTGAACTGTTAATGAAAAGTTGCAAGGCATTGCGCCGCCACTAAGCAAACCCGTTGATTGGTTTGACGTACAAAGGCCCAACATAGCAAAGTCGGTGTCTATGTATTTAGCTGAATACTTTCCATCCGACGGTAGTAATTGTTTCCATAATGGGACAGTGACTTCATACCACTATAAATATAAGGGTTTAATTCAAGAAACAGATTTCATAACTCGTTGGCTTCTCTCTTGCCCTATTTAGATCACCCTAAAGGCCAGGTCGCAGCTGTCATAATATTAACCTTCATAGGGAGATCCAACACAGTGAGTTCGAGACCAAAGATGGCCAACGATACTCCAAAACTCTGCGGCAACGGATGCGGCTTCTACGGAACATCTGCTGCCATGAACTTATGCTCTCAATGTTTCAGAGACGTCGCAAAGGAAACCTCGTTTAGAGTCAACACTGACGATAAGATCGTGGAAAGCAACCTGTATCTTCTTCCTCGACTCAAGCCGGTGCTTGCACCGAGACCTCCAATTGAGGAGTCGCCCACTCAAAAGCGTTGCACGACTTGCCGGAAGAAGCTTGGACTACTCGGTTTCAAGTGCATGTGTGGAGATTGGTGTTGCGCAAGTCACAGGTATCCGGAGGCGCACGGGTGCTTCTCACACTACAAAGAGTGTGGTCCCCATGCCCTCGCCCGAGCTAATCCTTTGATCGTGGCGGATAAGCTTCAAAATAGAATATAAACCATAATGGTTTCGACATGTACAAGTTTGTAGCTTCAGATAAATAAACAAATTCTTTCATTCCAATTAATTTTTGTAATATGTTATGTGAATATAATTTTACGGCTCAGATGAAAGCTACTGTTCCTGCTTCGTTGTTCTTCCTCGGACGTTTGTCATAGTTGAACTTGACCATGCCACTCGGGTTGAAAACTATTTCTATAATTGTGTTCGCCTTTCGCTTCTGGCATGTGAAATTCCGTTTATTTTTTGTTGAAAATCCTTAAAACTCAATCCTCGTGTGTCGATATCTTTCTGCGAGTTTACCTTTTGAACTCGTATAGCACAAGCCTAAATCCTGTTCAAGATCGGTCTTTACGGCTGCACAAATGATAACCAAGTTATGTAGTTATGTAGTTTACTGGAATGGCGACAAAAGTACGAAACAGATCAGAATATTGAACGTGAAGACAAGCGGAAGTACTATGGACGGCAGCAAATAAGGTAACATATTTGAGCTTGGTGATAATACAATCCTATGAATATCCGGTAAATTAGCAGCTACTACAACTTAAGCCCAGTTTGGGAATGCTATGGTGATGCACGGATTGCAATGTAATCGGCGTTTAAACTTCAACGCTGTAGTCAGACTGAACTGAATTTACAAACTCAGCATCTATGCACAACAATCTTCCCCTTCACGAGATGTACGCGTTGAGACCAGACTTTGTTAATATAAGCATCCGTCTGCATTCTCCACGTGTAAAATCTAAATTCAGATAATAAGTGATGTACAATCTCCTCATTTACCGGAACTGAACTTGAAGAGATGGCCCGAGGAACACCCGAGAAACCTGGTACTCAGGGTAAGAATTGCCGTGTTTATCTTCAAACTTATTGGCCAATAAACAGTCACTCCGTGTAGCCTTAAAGACGCGAATAAAAGCTCTATGTGGAGGAAGAAAGTCAGTGAATGCAAGGTTTTGGGGGCGCATTTGCATTAGCATCTTCCCAAATAGACGATGTTCTTCGTCGACCAAAACTTATCTTTATTTTTGTGGCGTATCACATTCATTACTGATGCTCGGGAAAGCTTATCCACTGAAATTGCGAGAACGAACAAGAAAAAATGAGAGAATGACACCAACAAATTCAATTAATTTTTTTGCAAACCGCCGGCTTCCAATTCTCATAGCTAACAACCAAATGTGAATCAAACTTTCTCATCCAGATTCTTTACTTCAGACCTGCATTTATTTATTTATTTATTTATTTATTATTATTACTTTTTTTTTATCAAGTCAAAATTTCATTAAGGAAGGGTCACCAAGGGATTACAGTCTTCTATTTGGACTTCGACTACTTCCTCCAATATAAGGTACACTGTATGCTCACAATTGCTTTTGTTATCTAACCAAATTTGCTACATGGTGGGCCATTCTATTTGCAGATATAGTTACTACATTATAAAAAGAAATGGACATATTACTTTCTGGGTACTCTTTTGTTAGGCCCAGGATTCTGCTGCTCCACTGAAAATGCGAGAACGAAATGGAAATACTGAGAGATTGACACCAACGAATTCAGTTAATTTTTCGCAAGTCGACGACTTCTAGTTCTCATTGCTAACAACCAAATGTGAATCAACCTTTCTCATCCAAATTCTGTGCTTAGACCTTCAATTTTTTTTTCAAATATTTTGTGATAAAGTCAAAACTCCATTAAGGAAGGATCACCAAGGGATTAGAATCTTTTATTTGGGCTTCAACTAATTCCTCCAGTAAAAGGCCCACTCTATGCTCACAGTTGCCTTTTGTTATCTAACTCAATTTGCAACATGGTGGACCATTCTATTTGCAGATCTAGTTACTACATTATAAAAAGAAATTGACATATTACTTTCTGGGTGCTCTTTTGTTAGGCCCATAATTATGCTGCTCCACTGAAAATGCGAGAAGGAAATGGAAAAACTGAGAGATTGACACCAACGAGTTCTATTAATTTTTTCGCAAACTGGCGGCTTCGATTTTTCATTACTAACAAACAAATGTGAATCAAACTTTCTCATCCAGATTCTTTGCTTCAGACCTCCAATTTTTATTTTTATTTTTATTTTTTTATTTATTTATTTTTTCTAATCAAGTCAACATTTCATTAATGAAGGGGCACCAAGGGATTATAGTCTTCTATTTGGGCTTCTACTATACACTTTACACCCTTCTGGAATGATAATTTCAAAATACATCCGTCGAACCCTCACTACTGCCGCGGCCTCCATCGCCTCAATGGGCTGCCTCCGCCGAACCCTTACCCGATTTGTGGGTACAAGAAGAGAGAGGGAAAGAGAACTAGCATAAGAGAAGAGAAGAGAGAGGGAGAGAAAAAAGTGCGACGTCCCAAAAAGAATAATTTGAAGAAACGGGTGGGGAGGAGGGAGCAAGGGCACCAAGAGATTAGAGACTTCTGCTTGGGCTTTGACTACTTCCACCAGCAGAATGCCCGCTCTATGCTCACAGTTGCTTTTGTTATCTAACACAGTTTGCTACATGGTTGGACATTCTATTTGCAGATCTAGTTCCATTACAATAAGAAATGGACATATTACTTTCTGGCACACCCGTGAGGTAAACATATAGTAACAAAAAATAAAATTAAACTCTAAACTAATTTCTAACTAAACAATCTATCACTTTCCCCGGAAACGACGCCAAAAACTTGACACGTTTTCTTACGTGTATACGCAGGTGCACGGTCGAAGTAATAAAATGAGAGTATTAAAACTCAGGTTCTCGAACCCACAAGAACAGTCTTAGAATATTCAGTGAAAGAATGAATTTAAAGTTAAGTAACCGGAGGAAAAAGTGGTGATTCAAGAGTTCTTCACTCTCAAACAAGTGACTAAAATTAAATAAACTAACTAATATTTTTTTATTAATACGAAGATGGAGAACACTAGATAGTTTTAGGGTCCCTAGGGCATTCCAGACTATGATTTGAAACACTCTACCTACGTCTAGTTATACCGGGTCACACTCATTACGATCTTCTGTCAATCTCACGCAAATCTACATTTCAGTCTACTCTGGGTCCTGTCGGTCCACCATCGTCTACCGTTACGTTCTAGTCAGCTAGCCAGGTTCACTCACCGGGTCCTGTCGGTCCACCGATTATGCTAATCCTAACTACGTCTAACTGAAACAACTCACACACAGTCATTCAAGTCTCTATCTCCTGTCGGTCTCAAGAAACTACAAGAATGTCAACAGAGTTTTTCACGAATCCGGGTTATGTTCACTGTCGTGCAACAAACCTAGATAACTATCATGATAAGGGTGATCACTCCAAACAAACTAACAATTAAGAACAAGAACTTGTTGAATAACTAGAACAATACGTCGATTTAAGTATCAAAACATGAATCAAAGAGACAAAAAACTGGAAAATCTAATATAAACCCTAATTCTCCATAAACTATCTAGCTAGAGAGGTTTAGCTACTCATTGAGTAGACAAAAAACACAAGTTCTTCCATAAGCATGATGAAACAAGAGAGGCAAGAGATCAAATGCGAAATCGGAGCTTCGGAGTGAATCCGAGCTTCACCCCCTTTGTCTTCTTCGTCTTCTTTTCTCTGCTGCGTCTGTCCTCCTTTTCCCTTGCGTGAATGCAGAATAATTGAATATCCCCGTTAATAATACAGCCCTTTACAAAACTTGAAGTGAAAACCCCCTTATTTGCACTTTTGACCGTCAAATTAATTAACCAGTGCACTAGGGTTTATTAATAACCCAAAGCACGTAAGAAAATAAATGAGATGCGCCTCTTCCTCCAGGTGATCGTGCGATCAAGTAGCTTGATCGTGAGTTAACAGTAGGTTTCTCAGTTTTCTTGCTCCAAAATTCGGCTAACTACGCTGCTTCTTTCTAGCTTCTTCCTCTGCTTTGCGCTTTTCTGGGTTTCTTCCAGTTATGCGATTCCAGTGGCGCTAATTTGCTGGGTTTTCTTCTCTCTTTATTTCTTTTCTTTCTCTATGTTGCCTCGGTGATTCTGCGCTGTTGTGATTCTTCATCCTCCTCTGTTCTTGTTGCGTTGCTCTGTTTTGCAGCCGGAGATTGAGCCTCTGATTTGGTCTGTAATTGGTTCAGATCATGGTTGAAGCCTTGTAGCTGCTGGCACTTATTGGGTCGCGTTTATGGTGATTTTTGATGGTGAATCAATCGGTACTGGGTCTGATTGCAGGTGGTTGTGGTGGCTGCTGGTGATTGTCTAATGGTGGCAGGATGGTGAAGTTGGTGTGGGTCGTGGTTGTTAGGAGCTGGTATTGAAGTCAGGTGGGTTAAAGGTTGTAGTATGAATTAGTGTTAGGTGCGATGGAGGGCAGTGATGTGGTGTAGGTGAAGGCTGTGATGAAGGTTGTTTTGTGTGGTTCAAGTCTGGGTTTGTATTGCATTGTTGGTATGTCTTGAATAACAAGTCATCAAAAAGAAGGAAATAAAAAAAAAGTCAAAAACAATACAAGGAAATAATTGAGGCGGTGGTGTGGCTAGCAAATTCCACCGCCCATGGTTTGTAGTACTATTTAAATGTATTGTTTTGGTTCTCTAAAGACATAACACACACAGGGTACAAACAGGGGGTTAGAGCATTGGACAAAGGAAATTGTTTAGTGCTATTTGTTAGCTTGTGTACGTGTGCGTTATCGGGTTGTACCGGGTGAGTTTCTCTCTAATAAAATCGTGGTTTTTGGTCGTGGAGGTAGCTAGCTAATAACTAGTGAACCACGTTAATACTTGTGTTCTTGTGTTATCGTTTACATCGTTCTCGAAGCTAGGTTCTGATCATAACAAACTGGTATAAGAGCTTGGGTTGCGGTGTTCCAAGATCAAGGTGGAGCTAAAGAGCTAGGGTTTCACAATCCGTGAAATTCATAGCTAGGGTTTCGCGATCAAGGTGGAGCACACGTTCGGGGTTACAGATCTAAACTAGGAGCTGCAGAGAAGATGACTGGGGGGATGACCAAGATCGACAAGTTCACGGGGAGAAACAGCTTCAGCTTACGGCAGATCAAGGTACGTGCTTTATTGAAGCAGCAATGCCTGTGGTTGCCATTGGAGGAAGATAAACAGGGGGCTTCGAAAACCACCAAGGAGTACAAGACGATGGAGGAAAGAGCACACTCAACGATCATATTGTGTTTGGCGGATGACGTGATCACAGAGGTTGCGGATCAAGAGACGGCTGAAGGACTATGGAACAAGTTGGAGAGCCTCTACAAGACGAAGTCGCTCAACAACAAGTTGATGTTGAAGCAGCAGCTGTTCGGTCTACGCATGGGGGAAGGTACGGATCTAAGAGATCACTTGGATCGTCTTAATACTATTTTGCTTGAGTTGCGAAACAGTAATGAGAAGATAAGTGATGAAGATGCCGCACTGATTTTCTTGGTGTCTCTACCACCGTCTTATGAGGGGTTTGTGCAGTCTGCTTGTGCCGGAAAAGAGACTCTCGCGTTGGAGGAGGTGAGATCTGCTCTTCACACAAGGGACATGCGGCGCAGGGCCGCGTATGGGGAGTACGACGTTCCGGGTTCGGGCGCATTCATGGTGTCCAAAGGGGGTTATGGTAAGAGGAAGAACAAGGGTTCTAAGTTTCCAAATGACGTCTGTGCACTGTGTAAAGAGAAGGGTCACTGGAAGAGGGAGTGTCCGAAGAAGGCATCTGCAGATCTCGCTGTAGATGCAACAGCTTCGGAGGTTGATTACGTCCTCTAGGCCCCGTTGGGGGGCATAGAATCCGTGCTCTTGACGAGGAGGCGGATTTGGCATGGGGGATTCTCTGACGAGAGACACGAAACGTGTGAGACGTGCAAGGGGGCGTATAGGAGGCGCGCAAGGGGACGATATTGCAGGAATTCGGTGGGAATTGGAGCAATTTCGCAAAACGTTGCAGGAATTCAGCGGGAATTAGAGCAACGTGCTGGGGGGTTTGTTGTAGAGACTCGGTGGGAGTCGGAACAACAAACGAATTTGTTGTAGGAACTCAGCGGGAGTTGGAACAACAAACAGGGGTTTCGATTGCAGGAACTCGGCCGTAGTTGGAGCATCGATAGGGTTCGATTGCAGGAACTAGACGGGAGTTGGAGCATCGCTGAGGGCACTCGTTGTAGGAACTTGGCGAAGTTGGAACAACTTGTGACGTGAGGGTTTCGTATACAGCTACAAAAAGTTTGAGGTTGATTATTGGAGAGAAGCATCGGTACAGGTTCAGGTTGCTGAGATGATTCAAGACAAGGTGGAGATTTGTTGGTATGTCTTGAATAACAAGTCAGCAGAAAGAAGGAAATAAAAAAAAAGTCAAAAGCAATACAAGGAAATAATTGAGGCGGTGGTGTGGCTAGTAAATTCCACCGCCCCATGGTTTGTAGTACTATTTAAATGTATTGTTTTGGTTCTCTAAAGACATAACACACACGGGGTACAAAGGCAATTTTCTAGTGCTATTTGTTAGTTTGTGTACGTGTGCGTTATCGGGTTGTACCGGGTGAGTTTCTCTCTAATAAAATTGGGGTTTTTGGTCGTGGAGGTAGCTAGCTAATAACTAGTGAACCACGTTAATACTTGTGTTCTTGTGTTATCGTTTACATCGTTCTCAAAGCTAGGTTCAGGTCATAACATGCATGTTGGGTGATTATGGTTAGGTGTATGGAGGAGATTGGGTCTGGTTATGGAAGTGGATGTATTGGTGTAATGGCGGTGTTTCTTGTCGTGGCTAAGGTCTGGTGGTAGTCAGGTTGTGTTTGGTGAAGGTGTAGTTCAGGTCTGTGGAAGAAGGCTGCGAAGTTTGGCCATGGCTTCGGGTTGAATTAGAGAAGGGTTCTGTGGTGTATAGGGTTGATTGCTGACAGGTTGTAGGTTGATAGTTCGGGCTGGTAATGGGCTAACAAAGGTGGTGATGGTGATAGGTGGCTGCTATGGTTGAAGGAGGTTATTCATATAGGTGGCAGTGGTGGTGAGTTTAGGTGGGTCTGTGGTGGTTGAATGGTCTGGTTTTGGTGATGAAGGAGGTGACTGTAAGTTGTTTGCTAGGTACTGTGTAATTGGGGGAATTGCAGGTTGTTTGGTTTCGGTTTCATGGAAGTTATGGTGATGGAGTTTAGGCTCAGGTAGGTGTAATTGGGAGTGATGGTGGGTTTGTGGTGATAAAGGTGTACTGGGTTGTAGGCTGGGTTTAGTAGTAGGCTGTGGCGATTTGTAATTTGAGGTGGTTTGGTGGTGAGTTGGAGCTGGGTGTAATGGTGGTAGTTACAGAGATGAAGGAGGTGGTTAATGGTGTTGGTGATAGTCTGTTCATGAATTGGTGGCAGAGAATTGAGGTAGCAGTGGTCATAGTGATGGACATTTGGGTAGGCATGTAATGGGCTGGTTTGTTTTGCAAATGGTAGAAATAGAGCTAGAAGGTAGTTTTGGTAGTTGGTTATGGTAGAGGTGAAAGGTTAATTAGGTAGTTTGTTTGGTTTAGCTAATGTATGAAGGAGCAGTGGTGGTTTGTTGTAGGTTATTGGAATGGGTTTGTCATGAGTTGCAGGTTTGGTTGTATTGAGGGGTTTTGGGATTAGTTGAAGGTGGTTGGTTAAAGGGTAATGGTGGAAAGGTGGCAGGTTGTAAGAGGTGCTAGTTTGGTGAAGATAAATGGTGATTGTGTAGAATGGTGGATGGTGGTCATGCTATAGGCAATGTTTATGTTGGTGAAGAATCAAGGCAGAGAGTTGGAGTAATGTGGCTGCTGCATTTTGCGTCTTATCAATTTCTTGAGCTTCATTGTTTCCGAAGTTCGCTTTCTTCCCGTTCCACGCTCCTGAGCCTCCGGTACCTGAGAATCAAACAACTACAAATACCGGGTGTAAAATGTGACAGTTATAGCTCAAATTTACTTGAAAACGCCTGGACTAATCAAATAATGCTCAAAGCTCTAACTACACAAAATCCTCACAATCACAGCTCTTTACGTATCAAATCATGCCCGGAATTACGCAAAACGGTAGACTTTTAATTGTAAATACAACAACGTAAACGAGGTTATCATACTAAACTGGGAAAAGTGTAACTTTATGGTCACCGAAGGTATCGTGTTGGGTCACAAAATTTCCAGCAAGGGACTCGAGGTGGACCGGGCCAAGATAGAGGTGATAAAACAGCTTCCGTACCCGAAAACCGTAAAGGCGATCAAGAGCTTTCTGGGACATGCAGGATTCTACCGGAGGTTCATCAAAGACTTCTCCAAGATTACAAAGCCACTTTGTGCGTTGCTCGGAAAATACGTGCCCTTTGACTTTAATGCAGCGTGTCAACAGACCTTTGATCGTCTCAAGGAGAAGTTGACCACAGCCTCGGTAATCACTACGCCGGAGTGGTCACTTCTGTTTGAGCTAATGTGTGACGCCAGCGACTACGCAATCAGTGCAGTTTTGGGACAGCGAAAGGACAAGGTATGTCTTGTGATATATTATGCAAGTCGGGTGCTCAACGATGCTCAGGTCAACTATGGAACTACAGAGAAGGAATTGCTTGCTGTGGTGTATGCTCTGGACAAATTCAGGCCATATCTGGTCGGGTCAAAAGTGATCGTTTTTACCGACCACAGCGCCCTGAAATATCTCCTGAAAAAAAGGAAGCAAAACCGATACTGCTGAGATGGGTACTGCTTATGCAGGAATTTGATGTGGAAATCCGAGACAAGAAGGGAGTTAAGAACGTAGTGGCGACCACCTGTCTAGGCTTGAGAATTCGAAGGTGGACCCGATACCGATGAAGGAAAATTTTCGGAATGAGCATATCATGGCAGTAAACTTCCTGAGAACTTGACTCTGTCACAGCGGAAAAGCTTCATCTATGAATGCTGGCAATATTTCTGGGACGAACCTTACTTGTTCAAACAAGGGGCCGACAACATCTTAAGAAGATGCGTTCCAACTCACGAAGCCAGGAACGTGATCAAACACTGCCATTCAGCTCAGTGTGGGGTCACTTTGGAGGGACCTGCACGGCACACAAGGTACTGCAGTCCGGTTTCTTTTGGCCAACACATTTCAAAGACTGTCATGACTATGTACAGGGATGTGATAGATGCCAGAGGACAGGGAGTACCTCAAAGAGGGACAAGATGCCTTTGACTATGTGGCAAGAAGTTGAACCCTTCGATGTTTGGGGGATCGACTTCATGGGGCCGTTCCCGTATTCTATGGGAAATCTGTACATACTTCTTCCAGTGGACTATGTTACTAAGTGGATCGAGCCGATAGCGTGTTAGAAAAACGATGTAGCTACAGTTGAGCGTTTTCTGAAACGCAACATATTTACTTGGTCCGGAACCCCCAGGGCGATGATCAGCGATGAAGGGTCTCATTTCATCAACAAAGTGTTTTCTAGGATACTAAAGCAGTACGGGGTGTCTGTCCATAAGGTGTCACTGCCTTATCACCCACAGACTAATGGACAAGTTGAGGTGTCCAACAGAGAGATCAAGGGCATTCTTGAGAAAACCGTAAATCTGGGCCGCAAGGATTGGTCGATGAAACTGGACGATGCACTATGGGCATACATGACAACTTTCAAAACACCGCTGGGAATGTCACCATACCAGATGGTGTTTGGGAAAGCGTGTCATCTTCCGGTTGAGCTGAAGCACAAGGCTTATTAGGCGATCAAATTGCTCAATATGGATCAGAGTTTGGCTAGAGATAAGAGAAAGATGGTGCTGCTGGAATTAGAGGAGTTCTGCAGAACGGCATTCGAGAGCGCCAAAATTTACAAAGAGAAGACAAAGAAGTGGCATGATCAGCGGATCACGCCAAAGCAGTTCAATGAAGGGGACATAGTTCTTATCTACAACACGAGAATGAGGTTCTTTCCGGGAAAACTGAGGTCTCATTGGTCGGGGTAATTCATTATCAAGAAGATATCTGCATGGGGCGCGTTTGAGCTAGAGAATCCAAAAGATAACTCGAGCTTCAGGGTGAACGGAAACCGGATCAAGCCGTATCTCGAGACCGCCGAAGTCGCCAAGGTAGACCCGATCTAATTTGACCGTCCCGTGATCAAAACGGAGGTAACTGGGTCGGGCCGTCGACCGTAAATTACAAGCGGTGGTTGGGAGGCAACCCAACGTAGTAGGGTAGTTAAATTTATTTCAGTTTTATTTACGTTTTAAATTTTAAGAGAGGCGAGATGAGCGCGGTCTAATGGTTAAACGAGTATGTGCAGAAAAGTTTGAGCAGAAAAATGATACGGGTGAAAGCCGAGAGGCTAGCCACGGAGCTGGGAGGACAGCCACGTGTACAACAGAAAACAGCTACGCTGCAGCCACGCTAACAGTGGCGTAAACACGTTGGCGGAAAAATAAAATAAAATAACCTTTGCCACGCAGCCAAAATTAGCCATGCAGCCCGAGGGGGGTCAAAGTGTTCTTTCGGAAACATGTGCGGGTCGAAGTGTACTTTCAGGAACTTCCGGGGGTCCCGGTGTATAGTTCGAAAACTGTGGGGGTCGAAGTGTACCGTCAGAAACTTGTGGGGGTCCAAGCGGAGTTTCAGGAACTTAGGTGGGTCCAAGTGGAGTTTCAAGAACTTAGGGGGTCCAAGTGGAGTTTAGTGGACTGTTTGAAAAATAAAGTTGAAAATTCTGTACATATGCAGAACGGCCAGAGCCCCCTTTCCTCCATTATTGCCCACTTGAAGCTTTCTTTCTCTCTCCATTTTCTCTTCACCTCCAAAAATTCGAACTCCTCCAAATCAAGAACCAAGCACCTTTCTGGAATCCTCAAGACCTCAGCATTCTACTAGTGTTTTCAGAATTGAAAAACAATGAGCAACAAAGTGTGGGAGTGAGGATAAAGTTTGAGAAAAGTTCCTAGAAAAGCTGCAGATTCGTTAACTTCGGGTTGGATTCGGAAAAAACACAAAGAAGGTATGTCGAAGAGGAGGTCGAGGCCTACGCGGTGACCAGCTCGGAATTTTTTTTCCGGCGAGAAAAAATTTCTAGCGACTTTTCCGGCGATGGAAAATTTTCAGAATTTGACACTCGTTGACTAGCTTCAAGTGCTCATGTTCAAATTTTCTTCTCTCGCTTTATTTTACGTTTTAGGTACCAACCCGTACCCGGGTCGAAATTTTGACTGCATTTTCTCGGTTTGCGTTTTCTGCATTTTCTGCTGTATATTTCTGCTATGGATTGGACTGACATACCGACAGTTTTAGAGACCCGTTGGCACTTTCCGGTAGACTTAGAACGCCATGAAATTTCTGAAGAGTATTATAATAGCTATCGGTTTGTATGTGCTGAAGCCCATTTGCAGTACTTAAAAAAAAGGGTTAGGGGTCACTCCTTATTTAAGATTTCAGACCACTGATGGAATGACTTCGGACATGGCACGCTTTGCTAATGAACATGACATATTTGGAAGTAACTTAGAGAACCGAGAGGGCCAGTTCCTCCCTGAACCTAGAGTTTTTCTGTAACCTTATGTTTCAGGAATTGGGTGAGGCAGCACATGACATCCATTGGGTTTATTGTCGTCGGACTTTTATTTGGCTAACTCCTCTCGCTATTAGATGGGCATATAGTACGCCCAATTTTGAAGGGGAATGTGCATATGCACAGATTCAGTGATACCCTCCATCTGATAGGGAGATTCTGAGGACTTTATGTGCCGAGGCAGAAGGGGCCCACTGGGCGTCGAACCATAGACTGAATTCTACATTTTTGAGTCCACCAGCCCGATGGTGGCAGGAGTGGGTTCTGTACCGTATTATAGGGATACAACATGCGGCCATGTTAACATATGAGGTTGTACTCCTTATTTACTGCCTCATGAAGGGGTATGCGGTTGACATCCCGCACCAGATTTGGGCATCCATGAGAGCCCGAGCGGTGACCTCCAGCCGGAGGGTTTCGTGTTTTGCAACCTGATTTTCCAACTAGCCACCCATGCTGAGATAGATGTTGTAGGCATGAGTGATTTACCTGAGCCTGTCCTGAGTCCTTTCCATAGATTCGGAGCAAGGGCAGTTAGGAACCCTAGGGTACCGAGACACGGAGAGGCATCCGTCAACCTAGATGGTGACGATGATGATGATGACCCTGTGGACGAGGATGGGCATGAGTATGTCCCTACCCTTGCCCCTGCGCCTAGCAGACGCTCGACTCGTGAGAGGCGGGTCCCTGTACATGACCTTGCCCTTATCTCGAGTCGGCGGTCGACTCAGGATCGCCCTACACCTACCCCTGCCCTTGCTCGTGCGAGGCGTTCCACACAAGAACGACTAGTCATGAGAGAGCCCCCGGTTCGACTCCATCGTTCTCAGTCCAATTATTAGTACGGTGAGTCTAGTCGGTCAGCCCGTCCTGAGCCGAGCCAGCCTACCAGGCTATCTAGGGCCGCTGCCCCTGAGCCGAGCCGGCCTACCAGGCTATCTCGGGTTGCTGACCCTGACCCAAGCCTGCCACCATGGGCCGTATTCGAGCAGAAACTGACCTGGGTGGATGAGAGAATGGAGTCCGATAAGAAGTCCCTTACGGATTTATTCTCGAAGAAGTGTGGGAAGCTATGGAAGCTGTTTCAGAATAACCGTCGGACCACCCGGAAGGTGGCAAAGGATCAGGCTGCAGCTTTTACTAGCATGGGGGAGGAGCAGCGAGAGGCTGCTAGGAGCGCAGGACGAGAGGTCTCGCTTCCTCTGTATTTACCAGTCACCTACTCCAGTGAGTTCTCGACCAGTTGGTCCGGTGAGGCTGAGTCGAGTCACCATGGCGATCACCCGGTCCCCGAGCAGTCGGATGGTCGGTCCAGTTCTGGGCCCTACTATCCATCCCCGCGCATCGGGGCCTATCAGACGCCGCCAGCGCGAGCGCGCCGACGAGCCAGTACCGAGACCGGGACAGAGCCTAGCGGCTCTAGGTTCCGGTCCATCAACAGCTCACCGAGCACCCTGTCCGGTTCATCCGAGACCGGGTCCGACTCGCCTTATGTACCAGATTATTCCATGTCATGAGGGCATGACATCCCTTAGTGTGGGGGTTGGAGTCGTGTCTGCATTAACCCGATCAGCACGTTTTTTCGTATTTATTTGCAGTTTTGAGTCTTATTCTATCGAATCAGCACGTTTTCTTTATTTCAGTCTACCCACCATCTTTTTCTGGCCTTGCATTGTGTATAAAAAAATCCGAAAAATCCTTAAAATTAAAAAACCTTAAAATTTTGAGAAAGGGCAATCGAAATAACGGAAACTGGAGAGAAATCATGATAGTCCTTTGATAGAAAAGAAAACTTGCACCGAGGTATAGAAGATAGGTGAGAGCCAATGCGCCTTGGAATCCGCGAGTATTTATCGCCTGAGCCAAGGATCCGACTAGTTGCCACACCGCCGTCACTTAGGTAGTCGACAACCCGCCCACGGGCGCCATCACGGTCATCGCATATTTCGATGGAGTGATTGGCTATCAAGGGACCTCACGTCCTGTTTCTTACCCCTAGGTCCAAATAGTAAACCCGTTTGAAGCTGTTTACCCCTTTTATTCATAGCCACTGTAGCTTAGGAAGCCTTCTTTGAGACCTTCAGCAGTCATAGTTGGCCATTCTACGCGTTATGTCAGAGGGAGTGAGTTAGGGAGGGTTTTAGATAGAAGAGCTTCATGACATATCAGTTTTGGAGAGTTTGAGATTGACACGTTTATTGAGGGAAGGACAGGGTGAGTTAGTGGAGACTGCATTAATTTGCGGTGGTGGATCACTGCATTACATAGTGACCACATGTGGAGTTAGTCGCGTGCGAGTATCTTTCTGCACAAACTGGGTTCCGGGGGTTGTGGGGTCAATTGGTGGTCGTGCTGTTTTTCTACATCTTTGGTGATGAGAAGGTTCGGTGGGACTGCACACTATCATTCTGACTACAGGATCAGCGTTTCAGGATTAGTGTGGGGGTACTTCACATGAGGACATTTTTCGTACCCCACGACACTATTTTATTTCTACCCACTCAGTTTTAGCCATTTTTTTTATTATCATTCTTGTATTTGCTTGTGCATATATCGAAAAAAATTGGAAAAAAAAATAAACCAAAAAAAATGATGAAAAAAAGAAGAAGAGAAAAAACAATGTTCTAGTTTTACAGTTTTTCAGTTATTTTTGTTATTTAGTCGAAAAGCTGAGTTGGTAGCACAATTTTCGAGACATTTGCACCGCTTCACATTGGTGGCCGCGAGAACGGAAAAGACACACCGGGGGCCAGGGAGATTGAGAAAGCAGGAACTTAGGTGTTTCCGTCAGTTTTTCGGGATCTCGGTGAGGGGTGTGAGTTTGGGAAATTGTGAGATTGTCATAACAAGTAGGGTTGTGCCTTACCATGACATATATATACACCATACCTGTAAGACTTAGAACCTTGATTCGGAAATATCTCGGATGGTAAGCTAACTAGGGAATTGCTCAGGTTGATAACGCGAGTAACAGTACTTGGAGCCAGAGCTTGTTTCCACCAAGAAATCTGTTCAAAATTACCGAGCGCTTGCAGGGAAGTGTTTTCAGAGAAAAGGTGAGGTCTCAAGGACACACCGGTTACGTTTTGGAGATTGCCTGATCTCGCTAAACATAATTTTGTCTTGTGTACGTTTTGAGTCTTTGTCTATCGAGTCAGTGTATATTATGTTCTGAGTCGGTCTTTCTATCTAGTCGTCTGTATAGGTCGGGTCAAAAGAATATGCAATGAGGTGATGCAAAGGTACAGTTTGCAAAAGCAGGCTCATTGCAAGACAGATTTGTATGCAAAGGGTTGCTCGGGACGAGCAATGTTTAGTATGGGGGTATTTGATAACGCCCAAATAGGGGTTACCTTTTAGCCTGATTTGCCGTGCTATTGTGTCAAAAAACCGTGTTTTAGCCAGAATTCACCCTCACAAAGCCTCAGTTTTAGGAACGAGATGTTTATTCGCTCTTCGTAAATTTCTACTTATTTCACGCATTTCGAGATATGATCGCGGGTTTGTTCATGTTGTTTTTACAGGAACATGTTCGGGAAGTGCATTGGGATGCGTGCCGAGATATAACTGGGTTTGCCTTGGGAAACGTGCAAAAAATGCTCGGAGTAGGATTTGACCGAGACTGGTAAAAGGGAGAGTGGAACGGAAAATCGAAAGACTGGAGGAGAAACGAGCAGACCACGAGAGCCGAGGACGCTGAAAACGCCAAAGCCGAGAATGACCGGGATGTGCCTCCGTTGAAAATATCTTGAGATTGACTTGGAGTGTTGAAGTGAAACCAGGGGCAAAAGAACGAAGACGTCAAGGGCTTTCCGAAAACAGGTTATAATGCTGAAACGGAGTCGGGCCGAAAACCGACTCCCGTCAAGTGGGAGGTCTTGGGCAGGCCATGTCCAAGTAAGAAGTCTCGGTTTACGGTGTCCGGAAGCGGGGAGAAACTATTTCATGTTCGTGATGATATCAGGGGAATTTCTGACCCAGGGGTATTTTGGTAATTTGGCACCGGGACCGAGTTTTCGGAAGTCAAGTTGGGATTTTGGCGCTCAGATTCAGTTAGTACTGCGAGGACCAGAGGCAGGGATGCAGGAGGTTGGGGCAGTAGCTACGCTGCAACTACGCTGCCGCCACGTAGCAGCCACACAAACAACACGTTTTCCGAGGCGGTTTTGACCAGTGGCCGTTCCGTAAATACGGGAAGTTTCCAGAAACGTCTCCAGCACTATATAAAGACTTGTCCAGAGCTCGTTTTAAAAACACACAACACATCCAAGGCAGAAGTTCGGGAGTATTCACGCAGAGCACGAAGCACGAATCCACATTCGAAGACCTAGTTTGCTTTTACTCTCTCTCTTAATTTCAGAAATGTTGTTAATTAATTATGCTCATATGACATGGTTTCTTTACTCTAGATCACATTAGATCGAGGAGGAATAAGGTTCAATAGACCCGCAACAATTAACTTGCGCATTTTTTGCTGCGTTCCTTTTCAATTCATTGATATGAATAGAAACGTGAACAAAATCAAGATTGTTTTTGTTCGCTTGATTTCACTCAAGTACGAATCATACGAGAACAATACCAATCAAAACAAAATTGTACTTTTCGTTTGTTTTATTCTTTCTCAATAACACAATTATAACAATAACGTATTCATACTTGTCGTTACAGTCAATCTCTCTTGGTTCGTAGAGCACCCAATTGATAACGTGTTATAAACTCAAAAGTAGAGAAGAGAGAACAATGTATGGAGGAATAGCAAGTATGTATTAGTCTTCACCAAACCACCCTTTATATAGGGTGTGGGGGTCAATCTGTATCATCCAGATATGGTTATACAATATGATATGACTATTCACAATATCAATCATATATTTGATAACAATATAGAATATTAATATATTTATATATATATATATATATAAAGAGAGAGAGAGAGAGAGAAGAAAAATATGTAAAATATTTTAACAGACGATGTCTTTTTTGAAAAATGCAATTTTAAAGTTTATGACATTTTATTTGCACTTTGATAGTGATTGAACAATCACCTATACCCGCAAATGGTATGAACACATGATCGACCAATATAGTTTTATTATGGTGATAAGTTCGACTCAATGTCTATTATGGTCAGAAGTTTCACGTAATGGCTCCACACGACATCGATATACATTCTGTTCTGAAAATCAAATGAAGGCTAGTTTAGATCAATGTGCTTTTAAGTGAGAACAATCGGTTTTGACCGATTTTTATTCGTCCAATCCCACTACTAAATTGGACAGGACCGACTGCAGTTCACCGGTCTTGTCGAGCCGGTTTGATCAGGATCTCAATTCCCGAAACTCACAGCCCCACCAGACTTTGGCCACGAGCCAACCCAGTTCTCAAAAGAAATTGTATGTGTGGTTCAACAATAGTATATGCAACGGGCTATCCCAACTAGCTATTACACGTAGGGATGACAACGGGTTGGATCTGGATCGAATCTGTCACTTCCTAATCCAGATCCGACTAGGTGAAATGAGATCTAAATCTGATCCAGATTCGTCCGGATCATTATCGGGTTCGGATAGGATTGGATCGGGTTTCATTCATCCGATCCAAAGTCGATCCTTAGATCCATATAGTACGTGGTCAGGTCGAAGTCGGATCGGATCAGGCTCAGATTTGCAATAAAATACAGAAAATAATATAAAAAATAAACATTGTTTCATACGCTAAAGCATGTTTGTAAATTACGGAGCCTAAAACACAAAAGAAATTACTTTATGGATTGGAATTATTATTGTATTCTTCTTTGAAGTGTAAGTGGGAGGTAATAGGGGTATATTCATAAAGCACACATATATGTCGGATCGGATCGGGTCGAAACCTGGTGGATCTGCCCTCCGATCCAAATCCAGATCCAAATCCGATCGGGTCTGGCTTTCAGGATCCGAATCGGATTCAGATCGGATCGCTCGGATCTCATATCGGATCAGACCATAATGCCATCCCTAATTAACACACTTTTGAAAAAAATAAAAAAATAAAAAGAAAAACTAGCTATTACACGTTCAATAAACCCGATCCCAGTGGGCCTATATCGGGCTATCTCTAAGTAGTTATCAGGCTCTGGACAACAACAAGCAAGAAAGCCCAAACCAAAGAGGTACCAAACAAAAGAGAAGTTTCTCTAACCACAAAATACAAAAATAACCCTGAATAGAAACAACCATTACAAGGACAACCGACAACCACAACACTACATATTCAGCATTAGCCTTGTCTAGGGTAGTGGTCCAGGCTGGTTTTGAAAACCGTCAGACAGGCCCACCCACAAGGCTGATCCTAGGGTTGTTGTTTCTAGGCCCGACTTGGGATCGACACACCTTAGTTTAGGAGTAGCCCAAATTGGGAAATCCTCACTCAGTTGGGGTCCTAGACTAAGCTGGGCCGTCTAATAGCTCTACTTTATAACGTAATTTTAATATTTATGTTGCAGGGACGTAGAAAGATAACATAGCTATACGTCGCATCGCAACGAAACTTTAATGCCCATGATCGAGTATATTCTCTTTTCATCTTTTCAATGTATATTATCACCTTATGCATGGACAAATTGTTTAATTTGGCTTTGTGCTACAATGTATTTGTTAAGATAGTGCCATGACGAGAGAAGTCGAACAATGGAGCAACAAGTGTCAAAGGAAACCAAGGATCAGACTCTGTTCTCGTGAGAACATAATTCTGTTCGTGTGAAAATGTTCCCGTGAGAAAAGATTTATGTTCGTGTGAACATGATCCTGTGAACAGAACGACTGTTCATGCGAACAACATCCTGAGGCGGCAAATAAGGATGGAAACGTTTCCTTATGGCCTAGGGTCGGTTTGGGGACTACCAAAGAGTTGTTTGGGGTCCTAGAATTGTATGTAAACATCTTTGTACGTTCTCCTCATTTGAATAAAGGTCTTTCTTGCCCGTGGACGTAGTTAGCTCGATTTGAGCTAGCGAACCATGTTAAATTGTGTGTTTGCATCTTTTCTTGACTATTCGTGAGGTGAGAGCGATCGTGAATTGCATAACAAATTGGTATCAGAGCTAGGGTTAGGATCACTCCACCAAGAACGATCTCTAAATCGACGACGAAGATTGACACGTTCACAGGAGGCAGTTTCAGTCTGTGGAAGATCAAGATGGAGGCCTTGCTTAAATCGCAGGACCTTTGACCACGGACAAGGGAGGCATGGATGTCAATACATCGGAGTTCAAGGTATTGGAGGATAAGGCACATGCAACGATTATGTTGTATCCTAGGATCACTCCACCAAGAGTCTGACTAGCAAGTTGATGCTAAAGAAACGGCTCTTCGCTTTGCGGATGCTCGAAGGTACGACTCTTAAAGACCATCTTGATCAATTGAACACAATTCTTCTTGATTTGCGTAATATTGGCGAGAAGGTGGGTGATTAGGATGTCGCACTTTTGTTATTGATCTCGACGCTCCATGCTAGAGAATTGCCCCATAAGGGTGCAGGCATAGGTACAGAGGACCATGCTTCCGGATTAATGGAGTCAGGGGGAAGCAAGAAGGGTAAGAAGAACAAGAAGAAGCAGTTCTCCGATTCTAAGTTACCCAAGGATGTTTGTGCCTACTGCAAGGAGAAAGGGCACTGAAAGAGGGATTTCCCGAAATGAGGACAACAAGGACAGAATGGCTCTGCAGTCGTGGTAGAGAAGGGTAATTCATCTGAGGATGATTACATTTTAATGGCCGGATAATGTCACGCATTCACCTGATGCGTGGTTTCTTGACTCTGGGGCTTCCTTTCACATATGTTCTAACAGGGATCTATATTGAAGATACAACCAAGAAGATGGAGGATCCATTCACATGGCAAACGGAGCTGTTTGCAAGGTCATAGGAAAAGGTTCAGTTAGATTCAAGACAAAGGATAGGAAGACATGCACACTAAATGAGGTTAGACACGTACCGCTTGTCACAAAGAATTTGATTTCTTTGAGTCTACTCGACAGCAGAGGATTTAGCTCCAAGGGTGAAGGTGGAGGATTATGCATCTACAAGGGTTCATTAATGCTACTCAAGGGGGTCAAGGATGGGACTTTGTATGTGCTACAAGGTTCGGCTATCATTGGGTCTGTCGGAGTTGCCTCAGCCGAGATTAGAGAAGCTGATCTAACTAAGCTGTGGCATATTAGACTCGGTCATATGAATGAATGTGTAATGCAGGAACTTCACAAGAAGGGGTATCTCACCGGGCATGTGCCCAAGAGCCTAGGTTTTTGTGAGTACTGCGTGTATGGGAAGCTACAACGTAGCAAGTTCCCTAAGGCGGTTCATAGAACGAAAGTGTTGGAATAGATGCCCTAGAGGCAATCTAGTTTAGTATGAATTTATATGTGGCTAGAAAATTCATTTGTTATTTATTGGATATCTAATATAATGAAGTCCTTATATTTACAATTGTGTTGTTTATCTTAAATATCCCTAGTCCAGTATAATGATTAAAAGGGACAATCATCTATAGACTAGTATGGGGTTGGATTGATATGGAGATATCATGATCCAACAAATAGGTGTGCATTAAAGGTAATGGCGTACTGGATTGACCCATCTCCGAGAAGGCTATATACACGTTATGTTGAGTCACAAGTGCTTCTCGCGGTGCAATGGTATTGTCATCCTTAGACTTGAAGTCGCTAGATATTCTAATTGTGGATTATTGTGATTTTGGTAGCGTTAAACGCTACACCGTAACTGGGTAGTTATAAAGGCGTGTAATGGATACAATAAGAAGCAAGCTTAGAGATCGTAGTGGACGTAGATAGAATTTGTCCCTCCCACATAACGGGAGCAAATATCCTAGGCCACTCGAGGGATAGTGCTTATAGAATGTCTGGCCAGACTCAAATAAATCAATATGGGATATTGATGTTATTTGCACGAATAAGGCTATTCTCATGGATCGAGAAAACTATGGATTGGATATACGAGTGTGACTTGTATGTCTCGTGTCCAATCCCGATATAGAGACAAAGGGATGAGACAATTACTTGTACAAAGGTTGTCAAGATGACTATTCTATTAGTTGGCTAGAATGGATGTTTTACTAGAAACCGCTCCATATTAGCAAATTGTTGCTACCAACTAGATAGAACCTATGGGGTCACCCGCTATATAGAGTTGAACTAGATTTGGGAATTAATTAATAGGATTAATTAATTAGAAGGATCACTTTGCAATACCTTGCAAACTTAGTAGGGACTAATTTGCAAGGAAGGGACTAAATTGAATTCTAGTAGGACTAGAATAGGTCCTTTAGGTAGTTGGCAAGGATTTGCTGGAATATATAAAGGACACTCCTTCCTTCCTTCCCACACTTATGTCATAATAGATCATAACTTGAGTGGGAGAGAACAAAAGGAGAGAGCAAGCAAGCAAAAGGAGCCGCCGCCCCCCTTGCTCCCCGCCCGTCCCCGTCGGCCCACAAGGAGGTCGAAACCTCCTTGTTTCGGTCTCGTTTTGTGTGATTCTTCTTCCTCTTCCTCTTTTCGGGCTAGCACCAAGGATTGGAAGATCTAGAAATCAACTCTAGGCGTGGATCAACTATAGAGAACGTGACACAATTCGCGTTTGAAGTCATCAAATGAGAACCCTAAGGTGTGTTAATTAATTTCTTCCTTTACCATTGTTATGTCTCTTGACTTGTGATCCTTGGAGGGTTTTGCATGGTTTATTTTGTTTTCGTTGCGCATCCATGAATCAAAACCCTACAGAAAGGTACTCGTGATTATATCCATTCGGATTGCTGGGGTCCATCTCGAGTCGAGGCAATTGGCGGGTACAAGTATTTTCTGAGCATCATAGACGACTACTCCAGGATGACTTGGATATTCGTGATGAAGCACAAGAGTGAAGCTTTCGCAAGATTCAAGGAGTGAAAGACGCTGGTAGAAAATCAGGTGGGAAAGAAGGTGAGGAGGCTGCGCACGGACAACAGCTTAGAGTTTTTTTCATCAGAGTTTGATGGATTCCGAAAGGATCAGGGAATAGCACGCCATCGCACCGTTCGGCACATAGCGCAGCAGAACGGTGTGGCCGAAAGAATGAATCTGACACTTTTGGGGAAAGCAATGTGCATGCTTTCGAATGCAGGTATTTCTAGAGGCTTTTTGGGAGAGGCAGTTTCCATGGCATGCTATCTCATAAATCGGAGCCCGCACACAGGTATAGGATGCAAGATTCCTATGGAAGTCTAGTCCGGTAGAGTAGTGGATTACTCAGATTTGAGAGTTTTTGGCTGTGTTGCCTATTATCACGTTGATGATGGCAAACTAGAACCAAGAACTAAGAGGGGAGTATTCATGGGTTTCGGAACAGGTGTGAAGGGATACAAGATATGGTCAGACAACAAGATTATACTTAGCAGAAGTGTAGTTTTGATGAGACTCATATGTTGAATAACTTTGTGGAGGTGGAGCTTGGGGGTGAAGAGAAGAAGGTGGGAAGAGAGAGTCGGATACTACTGATCCTAAGGATTCCGAAATCCCTACGCCGCTGCCGGAAGCCGAAGAGTAAGAAGCAGAAGAGTCTGATAGTGAGTATGCGTCTACACTAGATGAACCAGTTCATCATAGTATTGCTGATGGAAGACCAAGGAGAGTCATAAAGCCTCCGGCTAGATACAGGGATGATGGTATGGTGGGATATGCATTAGAGGTTTCGGAAGAGGTGGAGGATGAGCCATCCTCCTACAAGGCCGCTATATCCAGTTCTGAGTCAGCACAATAGACTGCCGCGATGGGAGAAGAGATGGAGTTTCTAAGCAAGAACTCGACTTGGGGGCCTGTTAAATTTCCAGCATGAAGGAAGATAATTAGTTGCAAGTGGGTTTTCACAAGAAAGGAAGGAATTGCATCTGGAGAGGGCGTCAAGTATAAGGAAAGGCTATTTGTAAGAGAGTTTAATTAGAAAGAGGAAGTTGACTACAACGAGATCTTCTCGTCGGTGGTCCGACATACTTCTATCGGGTGCTACTAGCAATGGTGGAACACCACGGCCTAGAGCTTGAGCGTTTGGATGTCAAAACAGCTTTTCTACATGGAGAGTTGGAAGAAGAGATATACATGAGCCAACCGTAAGGGTTACAAGTTCTCGGAAAAGAGAACCACGTGTGCAATCTGAAGAGATCTCTCTACGGACTTAAGCAGTCACTGAGGCAATGGTACAAGAGGTTTGACAGCTTCATGTTGAAGATTGGTTACCACAAGTGCGAGTATGATTGCTGCGTGTATCAAAAAGAGTTGCATGGTGGATCACGTATTTACCTAGTTCTATATGTGGATGATATTCTGATTGCAACTCGGAATATCAAGGACATTAGAGAACTGAAGAGGTCCCTTAGCGCGGAATTCGAGATGAAGGATCTGGGGACTGCTCAGAAGATATTGGGAGTTGAGATCTATAGAGATCGGAAGAAGAAGAAGAAGCTTTTCCTATCGCGGCAGGGATACATCAAGAAGATATTGGTAAGATTCGGGATGTTATCTGCAAAAGCTATAGATACTCCTATGGCAACTAACAACAAGCTAGGAATGTACACCGTTCAGACTGAGGAGGAGAAGGAGTACATGTCCAAGGTTCCATATGCTAGTGCAGTTGTAAGTCTCATGTATGCTATGGTCTGTACTCGACTGGATATAGCATTTGTTGTTAGTGTGGTTAGTCATTTTATGGCTCATCTGGGTAGGGACCATTGGCAGGAAGTGAAGCGGATATTCAGGTACCTTAAGGGTACGTCATACATTGGCCTATGTTATGGGGCTAGTGGAAACATCTTGATAGCTGGTTTCTCGGATTCGGACTATGCAGGGGATGTTGATAGTAGAAGACCATTGACGTGCTATGTGTTTGCTCTGGGAGCATCTGTTGTGAATTGGAAGGCGACGCTACAGCCAACGGTGACTTTGTCAACCACGGAGGCGGAGTATATGGATCTAACGGAAGCATTAAAGGAGGCAATATGGCTTAAAGGAATGGTCAATGATCTAGGGATACATCAAGATCAGGCGATAGTCTACTGTTATAGCTTGTGTGCAATTTGCTTGATTAAGGACCAGGTTCATCATGAACGGACCAAGCATATTGACGTAAGATATCATTTTCTGAGAAGTGAGAGCAGAATCAAGGTAATGAAGGTGGTGACTGCTGGCAACCCCGCGGATATGTTCACCGAGCCGGTTCCAAGGAGCAAGTTCCCGCATTGTCTGGAAATTCTCAACATTATGAGCCAGTGAGCCCTTAGGGCATGTCGGACCCAGCGTGGTCCAGTGAGTCTCCGTGACGGGAGACATTGGGAGGCGAGAATACAAGCTTTGTTCGCAAGGAGGAGGAAGACTTTGTTGCACACGAGAGACTTCAAGTCAAGGTGGTGATTTGTTAAGATAGTGCCTTGAAGAGAGAAGTCGAACAATGGAGCAACAAGTGTCAAAGAAAACCAAGGATCAGACTCTGTTCTCGTGAGAACATAATTCTGTTCATGTGAACATGTTCCTGTGAGAACAGATTTATGTATGTGCGAACATGCTCCTGCGAGCAGAACAACTGTTCATATCCTGAGGCTGCAAATAAGGATGGAAACGTTTCCTTATGGCCTAGGGTCGGTTTTGGGGACTATAAAAGAGTTGTAGCTTCAGATAAATAAACAAATTCTTTCTTCCCAATTAATTTTTGTAATATGTTATGTGAATATAATTTTTCGGCTCAGATGAAAGCTACTGTCCATGCTTCGTTGTTCTTCCTCGGACGTTTGTCATTGTTGAACTTGACCATGCCACTCGGTGGTGTCTGGCATATTTGGCTCTGTATCTCCAAGAATCTGTTAGAACTAAGTGTTTGATCTCTCTCAAATTCGCTGAGTTTAAGTTTTTTGGTTGAAATCTATTTCTATGATTGTGTTCGCCTTTCGCTTCTAGTGTGTGAAATTCCGTTTATTTCTTTGTTGAAAATCCTTGTAACTCAATCCTCCTGTGTCGATATATTTCTGCGAGTTTATACCTTACCAGTTGAACTCGTATAGCACAAGCCTAAATCAAGTTCGAGATCGCTCTTTACGGCTGCACAAATGATAACCAAGTTATGTAATACAGTTTTCTTGTCTTCCATACAAACTACATCAGTTAGTGTACTGGAATGGCGATGAAAGTACGAAACAGATCAGAATATTGAACGCGAAGATAAGCGGAAGTACTATGGACGACAGCAAATAAGGTAACATATTTGAGCTTGTTGATGATAAAATCCTATGAATGTCCGGAAATTAGTAGCTACTACAACTTAAGCCCAGTTTGGGAATGCTATTGTGGTGCAAGAAACTGACACATGAGAACATTAGTTAGCATGGATTGCAATCGGCGTTTAAACTTCAACGTTGTAGTCAGACTGAACTGATTTTACAAATTCAGCATCCATAACAACTCAATCCATTCAATGCACAACAATCTTCCTCTTCAGGAGATGTACGCGTTGAGACCGGAGTCTGTTAATATAACTATATCGGCATCCCTATGCATTCTCCACGCGTATAAACTGAGTCCTGATAATGAGTTGTGTACAATCTCCTCATTTATCTGAAGTGAACTCGAAGAATGGTCCAAGGAACACCCGAGGAACCTGGTACTCGGGTAAGAATTGGCGTGTGTATCTTCCAACTTATTGGCCAATAAACTGTCACTCTCGTGTAGCCTCAAAGTTGCGATTGAAAGCTCTATGTGGAGGAAGAAAGACCGTGAATGCAAGGTCCATGGGGACACATTTGCATTAGCATCTTCCTAAATAGACCATGTTCTTCATCGACCAAAACTTATCTTTATCTTTGTGCATGTTAAATTCACTACTGATGACTGGGGAAGCTTATCCACTGAATATGCGAGAACGAAAAGGAAAAATTGAGAGAATGACACCAACAAATTCAATTATCTTTTTTGCAAACCGGCGGCTTCTAGTTCTCATTGTTAACAACCAAATGTGGATCAATCTTTCTCATCCAGATTCTTTAGTTCAGACCTGTAATTTTATTTTTGTAATAAAGTAAAATTTTCATTAAGGAAGGGGCCCCAAGGGATTAGAGCCTTCTATTTGGGCTTCGACTACTTCCTCCAGTAGAATGCCCACTCTATGCTCACAGGTGCTTTTGTTATCTAACCCAATTTGGTACATGGTGGGCCATTCTATTTGCAGATCTAGTTACATTATAAAAAGAAATGGACACTTTTACAGTCCACTTTTGTTAGGCCCAGCATTCTGCTGCTCCACTGAAAATGCAAGAACAAAAAGGAAAAATAGAGAGAATGACACCAACGAATTCAATTAATTTTTCACAAACCGGTGGCGCCTAGTCCTCATTACTAACAAGCAAATGTGATCTCATCCAGATTCTTTGCTTCGGACCTCCAATTGTTTTTGTTCTTTTTTTGATAAAGTCAAAATTTAATTAAGGAATGGGCACCAAGAGATTAGATTCTTCTATCTGGACTTCTTCAACTTCCTCCAGTAGAAGTCTCACTCTATACACACAGTTCCTTTTGTTATCTAACTTAATGGGTCATTCTATTTGCAGTCTAGTTACATTATAAAAAGAAATAGACAATTTACTTTATGGGTTCTCTTTTGTTTACCCCAGTAATCTACTGCTTCATTGAAAATGTGAGAGCAAAAAGGAAAAATTGAGAGAATGATACCAACGAGTTCAATTAACTTTTTCGCAAATCGACGGCTTCTTGTTCTCATGCATTGCTAAGAACCAAATGTGAATCAATCTTTCTCATCCAGATTTTTTGCTCATACTGATAACGCCCAAAATGGGGGTTATCTTTTAGCCTGATTTCTCGTGCTATTGTGTCAAAAAACCGTGTTTTAGCCAGAATTCACTCTCGGAAAGCCTCGGTTTTAGGAACGAGATGTTTATTTGCTCTTCGTAAATTTCTACTTATTTCACGCATTTCGAGATATGATCGCGGGTTTGTTCATGTTGTCTTTACAGGAACAGGTTCATGAAGTGAATTGGGATGCGTGCCGAGACAGAATCGGGTTCCCCTCGGGAAACGTGCAAAGAATGCTCGGAGCAGGATTTGACCGAGACTGGTAAAAGGGAGAGTGGAACGGAAAACAGAAAGACTGGAGGACAAAACGAGCAGGCCATGAGAGCCGAGGACGCTGAAAACGCCAAAGCCGAGAATGACCGGGATGTGCCTCGATTCACAATATCTTGAGCTTGACTTGGAGTGTTGAAGTGAAACCAGGGGCAAAAGAACAAAGACGTCAAGGGCTTTCCGAAAACAGGTTATAATGCAAAAAGCCGAAAACCGAAGACCGTCAAGTGGGGAGTCTCGGGCAGTCCATGTCCAAGTAAGAAGTCTCAGTTTACGGTGTCCGGAAACGGGGATCAACTATTTCATGTTCGTGATGATTTTCGGGGCATTTCTACCCCATGGGTATTTTGGTCATTTGGCACCGGGACCGGGTTTTCGGAAGTCAAGTTGGGATTTTGCGCTCAGATTTAGTCACCAGTCTTGCGAGGACCAGAGGCAGGGATGCAGGAGGCTGGGGCAGTAGCTACGCTGCAACTACGCTGCAGCTACGCTGTAACTACCCTGCAGCTACGCTGCCGCCACATAGCAGCCACACAGTCATCACGTTTTCCGAGGCAGTTTTGACCAGTGGAAGTTTCGTAAATACGGGCAGTTTCCAGAATTGTCTCCAGCACTATATAAAGATTTGTCCATGTCTCCAGCACTATATAACACACGACACATCCAAGGCAGAAGACGGGAGCATTCACGGAGAGCACGGAAGCACGAATCCACATTCGAAGACCTAGTTTGATTTTACTCTCTCTCTCTCTTAATTTCAGAAACGTTGTTAATTAATTATGTCACTTAGTAGCTAAACTTTTACCTAGGTTTTCGATCAACCTACGGTTTCGTTTTCAGAGATTGATCTACGTTTTAATTATGGATTCATGATTGCACTATCTTAATTCAGCAGTATTATCAGTTATTTTGTCTTTGATTATTATCGTTTATGCATGATTGGAGTCGTGAACCAGAATTGCTACAGACTCGAGCCTGTAGGTGAAAACGTCAGGTTAGGGTTAGGAAGAAAAGACATGATTTAGTACCTTACCCCGATGGGTCGACTAGCGAAGGGGAGATAGGACTAGCCTAGAAACGTTTGACCAACTGTTAGAGAATCTGAACCGGGCCACCAGGACAGGTTAGAAACCCTAGCAGCCTTAGAACGAGATTGCAGACTTAGGGAGCTTAACAGGAACCCGAAAGTCTGCAGGATCGTTATAGCGTGCAGGATCTGAAAGGTTACTGCGCAACCGGTACGTGGCACGGGTAATTAAACAGCTGTGTGTTTTCATATCAAACAAAGAACGAAAATCTGTAGAGACCCTAGGGGATCTTGGGACTTAGTATTCAAACCCTATATTTTAAGACCTTCGAGATTTTCAAATAAACGTCACAAAAAAAATATTTACGTTTTTAGTTGTTTATTTTCAGTACGTAGTTAGTAACCACACTCTCAAACTACTCCTCCTTTTACACTCTGCAATTTAAATCTGAATACTCGAAACACTCAAAACAGTCCTCCTGGGAACGATCACCCGAATTGAAATACACCCGGTACTAATCAATTCGTATACTTTCCATTAGCACGTTAGTTTGCGCATCAAGTTTTTGGCGCCGTTGCCGGGGACTATTTAGGATTAATTTAGTTATCAGAATTAGCTTTCAGAGCTTTTATTTTTCAGTTTCATTATTTTTCTTTAACTCACTGCTTTTTGAATATGCGTTTTCAGGACCGTTTAGTTGATGCCCAGATTTCCTCGTGATTTGGTGCCACCACTCGACAATCAAAAAAAGCTCTACACCGAGCAGAACCGCAGAAATTGAGAAAGCAGAATGGAAAACAACCAATGAGACCGTCCTGAAAACCCAGCGACCGGTGGAGAGGAATGAGAGACACGTACCCCAGCCCAGATGGCTCGGTACATCGAAGAGCTTATCACAGCAGGCTTCGTTGCCCGGAACAACCAGAGGACATATAATCGGTCTGGGAAGGCGTTTCTGGAGAATTTCGAAGTTCCCACGGGGGGGAGGGGGGGCATGAACGAGCTATTGTGGTGCCCGAGATCACCGCAGAACACTTTAATCAAGACGGTGAAGACCCTATGCCCGTTTTATGGCAAAGCTGACGAAGACCCGAACGACTTTATCGGGAAGTTCGAGAATTACTGCAACAAGGTCCGGTACAAGGGAGTAGACGCAGAGGCACTTATGCTAATTCTGTCCCCATATTGCCTATATGGAGTAGCCAAAGACTGGCTCGAATCCCGACCACCCAGATCCATCACTACATGGGAAGGGTGTGTCACGGATTTTCTAGACAAATTTTACCCCTGCCCGGGTCATTCAGTTACAAAGCGAGATTCTGTCATTCAAGAAGAAGATGGGGGAAACGGTGGTAGACGCATGGGACAGATTGATGAGATTGGTGAAGAAATGCCCAAATCACGGTTTTGGAGACGCGAAGATCCTGCAGGTATTCTACCATGCCCTAGACAGGGATAGTGCTGACAGGATTGACAGAGAAGCCGGGAGAAACTTCTTGTACCATGTGGAGAAAGATGGTGCATACGACCTGATGAAGCAGTTAGCCAAACAGGACACGCGACTGTTTGACGATCGCAGGATGACGGCTAGAGCCGAACCAGCGGAAGACGACCGGATAGATAACCTGACCAAGATCGTTCAGGACTTGGTTAAGAAAGTCTACGCGGACAAGAAGGCTATTGCAGCAGTGGGAGAACCAGATTTGGACACGGCCATTGAGGAGCTCAGAACCGAAGATACTAGTTACGTACAGCAGCAGTGGGACCCGATGTAATACCCCGTTTTTATACGGGTGAAATACTAGAAAATCGTGAAGTTTAAATGCGAATTGAGGAGGTATTTGTAGTTTAAGAAAAGATATACTAGTTAATGTAGGGGGTGGTAGTTGTAGTTTGAAGAGAATTATATACCTAGAGGGTGCATAAATAAAAGTGAAATAATAAATAAACTTAAAATAAAAACTGAATAAATAAATTAAAGAATAAAAAAATAGTGAAGAAGCTTTCTCCACCAGTTCACACAATCCACTGATGAATTTCCCAAATAACAAGAAGACTGTCTTCTTCTTCAACCCCTCCTTCAAAACACAGCAGCCCCTCCCTCTCTTCTCACCCGTCACCACCACCAAAACCATCACCACCTCCATCACCGACAACACCATAACTGCCACCACAACATCCTCCTCCACCTCTCCACCTCTCTGTCTCCCTCTCCCCTGTCCTGCCCGACGAAACAGAGGAAGCAGCAGCAGCGGGAAAGCTGCTGCCTCCCCCGTCGGTGACGCCACCGCCACCAGCCACCTCAATCTCTCCCTCCCTCTCTGATTGGAACCCAAAATCCCCCTCTGCTATTTGATTCGAACAGAGGAGAAGTAACAGAAGGCGGCATAATCACCCAGGTCGCCATTGGAGACGCCATCGCCGCCGGAGAAGACGACGGAAACGGCAGAACCCCGCCACCACCATCTGCACCTCTTCTCTCCCTCTTTTTCGAATCTCTCTCTCTGTTTCGAGCCAAGGGGAAGCCAACACTGCAGTGAACCACTGCAGAAACAAGCCAAAGCCACCACAACTCCGGCGACCTCCATTAACGCCGGCGAGAAGCTCGACCCGAGCTATCCGACGATACCCACTTTCTCGAATCAACCTAATCAACTCCCACAGGTCCGATGAAGCTTTAATCGCTGCCAATCGAAGCCATGAACGCCTCAGTCGCCGGAATCGTTCATCACCGCTGGCCACCTCGACGATAACCTCAATCTGACCGAATTCTCAACCGTTTTTCGCGATTTTTGGTGTGGGTAACTTCTAAATCCTCCTCTGATTCGTTTTTGATAATCAAACTGCAGTTTTAATGGCTAAATCCGAACTTTGATCGATTGGGTGTTATGTGTTCTTGAAATAAGGGTTAAAGTGTAGTTTCAGAAACTTTAAGGGTATAATCTGTCACATACCCAACTGTTATTTGCTAGTAGGGGGTAATTGTGTGTCTTTTATCAGAACTTGGGGGTTTCAGTTATTGTTTATATAAACTGCATATAAACTATAAAATCAGACATGCTATTTTTAGATTAAAATTATTTCCTAACATTTCTAAATAATATTTTAATTATGTAAAAGAAAAGTGGCTATTTAAAACTATGTAGGAGTTATTTAATATACAATATTGTTGATTCTCTTGGAAAATAAGCAAACTAAAATTATATGTTGTTAAATAAATATTTTCTAAATGCTTATAAACTAGTGTTTTGAGTAAAATATGTTATTTACTTAATATTTCTAACACAAAATAAGTTAGGAAGTTAAATAGGAAAATAACTTTTAAGAAAACTCCTTTATTTATAAATAGATAAAAACTTGATTATTATTTGTAGATATTAGAAATTATTTCTACAAAATAAAGTTATAATTATGACTAAATACTTATTTTCTTAGAATAAATATTTGGTGAATCTAATTCTTTTATAGAATGTATATTTTCCAATAAATAATTAGCTATAATTAAATTAATTGGAATTTAATCTTTGTAGTCCCTTACAAATAAATGTGTGGTATAATAAATTAATATTTTCTAATTATGAGAGTGTATAAATTTAATATGTGATTTCCTACTTAATAAATTTAAAGAGCTAGTATTTATATAAGTAGTGATTTTCTATGAGGAAAATAAATAAATAAATAAATAATAAATAAACAAATAAATAAATAATAAATATGTATATAGTTGTGGTTTACGTCGCCGGTTTATTATATAAATATTGTATACTATAAATTAATGGGGTTATGGGGAAAATGGGACTTTTTAGGAATTTAGCATTTCACAAATCATACTTGGACTTGTGATTGATTTAGAAATTATAACTGTAGGTGACGAGTTTATAGACGAATGTTACGTCTACCTGTGAAAGCCGACGTGATATTTTCCGTATTATCAAGGTGAGTAAACATGCCAAGTCTAGCGCGCCCAGCTTCTTTCATGTCGAAATATGATTTTATAATTTGTCTCAAAATGTGTTTTATGACATACATGCCTTACTTGAAATTTGGATTGTTTTGAGATATTTTCTTTGAAATTGATACGTGAAAATAATAACGCGTAACAACGTAAAGTGGAAAGAGTTGTGCGGGAAAAACTTATTATTATTGTCGTGTTGGCTTTAGCCACTCGGCCTGTGATTATTATTGTCGTGTTGGCTTCGTCCACTCGGCCTGTGATTATTATTGTCGAGTTGGCTTTGTCCACTCGGCCTGTGTACTTTAACCCGGTCGCAACCAGCCGGGTCGCTCCATGTACTCACCTCTCTGGCCGCAAGAAGTCTTAGGGGGGTGCCGACACTTAAGGTCTTGGATGCTTGTGATGGATTATTCTTCCCCGTATCAACTAATGAATTTTATGGTTTGGATATTGGATATTAATGGAAATGGAAATATTGAGATTAAATGGTTTGGATATTGGATATGGATTTAATTGTGATGATTGGAGATTTTCTGAAAACTTACGAGAACTCGGAAATGTCTTACTATTACACTGTCTTTTACTTCCGCTGTATTTCCATTTGAAGTTAAATACTTGTGAAATATTTACTCTTCGTCCATTTATTATTTTTACTTGAGTTAAAATATCTCGTTCCCGATTTATGTGCTTGGGTGTTACTCACTCAGTATTTCATTGCTGACATTAGAAACTGCGGCTCCTGTTTTAATTCCCACCGCAGGTCTAGATGGAGAAGGCTTGACTTAGGACGGGGAAAACGCGGACTCATCTAGTTGTATCAGCACGCCTTGTAATCGAAATCTTAGACTTTTAAATTTGTGTAATAATGTTTTAAGACGATGTGTGAAACTTTTATCATATGTAATATATTTCTATGGAAGTGTTTGTTCTCAATTTCCACCATTTCATATTATAGTAGCACCCACCCGGGCTCTCCGGTCCGGAACAGAAAGTCTGGGAACCAAGGGGTGTTACAGGTGGTATCAGAGCCTGGCTGTCCAAAAAGGAAAATTAAAACCTGTAGGGCAACCCTAAAATGAAATTAGGAAAAATCTAAATTAAAATTGGACAAGCCGATTGGGTTATGGGTAGTGTAAGCCCTACTTTTATTAGTCCCACCCACCCATGTCCTTTCCTCTCCATTATGAGACACGATATATGCTTAATAGTATCTGGAGTTATTGGATGTGATAATTTTCCTTTGATGTCAATTGGACAAGTATTACTTCCATAAAGGAAGATATGATTATGGATTATGGTATGATGATTACAATTCTGAGATAGATTTATGGAAGCAAGAATGTGAATAAATTACTATATGATGCCTGCCTTGTGATAGATGATATTTTTATGTGTGATGTGCGTGTTATATGAATTGCCAAGCATGTAATTTATTGGATGATTCATTTCAAGCCATGATAAATTAGAGAATAATACAATAGGTGATAGTGTAGGAATATGACTGATAGACCCCTGCGCTACTACACCAGGAGAGTCCGGCAGGAACAGATGGCAGAAAACAACAACAACAACATGGAGCAATTCTTTGCTCAAATGGCTCAAATGATGGGCAATGGAGCTCGGGCAGGAGTTAACTGGGCCAAGCAAGTGGCAGACATGAAGCCACCGAGTTTCACTGGAAACGAAGATCCCGTTGAGCTGGAAGATTGGATCATGGAGATGGACAAGATCCTTGAGAACGTGGAATGCCCTGAGGACCGAAAGGTCAACTGTGCGGTGTTTTATTTGAAAAGTGAGGCAAATCTGTGGTGGAGAAATGCTCGAGGCACCCTCTTGGCTCAGCCTAACTTTGGCTGGGAAGCCCTCCAAACTGCTCTCAGAACCCGCTTTTATCCTCATCATGTGAAGATGACCAAGCAACAAGAATTCCACAAACTACAACAAGGAAGTGACTCGGTGACCGAGTATTTTCGGAAGTTTACGGAGCTGATGCGGTTTGCGGGCAACACGGTTCCCGATGAAGAGTCCAAAGTCTCTAAATTCATTTCTGGACTGCAAGAGCGGCTGCAGACGTCTCTGCTAAGCAGAACTTATCCTACCCTTCACAAAGTTTATGACAGAGCCGCCGATATCTGGAGAGTTCAGGCAGCCCAAGATGAAAGGCACAAGAAACGCAAGATAGAAGAGGCAGGAGGTAGTAACAACAACTTGGCAAGGGGGAACCAGAGGTTTAGGCCCAACAATGTTGGAGGTAACCAGGGACAGTACCGAGGCAATCAGCAGAACCATGAAGCTCAGCGAGTCCGTCGCTACATATGTAAGAGGTGTCAGAGAAACCACCCCGGAGTTGATTGCATGGGGAACCCAATTAACTGCAACAATTGTGGTAGGAGGGGACATCGAGCTTATGAATGTCGAGCACCACCAGCAGGGAACTTGCAAGTGAATGAAGGAGGGAACTATCTCAGGCTGCAACAGAACAACTACCAGGGGAACCGCCAGCAAAATGGGAACAATTTTGGGCAAAACCAGCAGTATGTGAACCAGCAACCTGCGAACCTGCAGATTGGATATGGTAACTTTGGAAACCATCCAAACAATGGAGGTAATGGCTACGGAAGGCAGCCAAACTACAACCAGGGGAATGCCAGACAGAATGGAGGACAGAACCGCAACAACAATGCTGGAGCTGCGGTCAACAACAATGCAGCAGGAGGAGCTGGAAACCAGAATGCCAATGTCGGAAGGATTGCTGTCATAACAAAGACCGAGGCAGAAGCTGCTCATGGAGTTGTCACTGGTACATTCCTTATCCACAAGCAACCAGCATTTATATTATTTGATTCTGGTGCATCTTACTCGTTCATATCGTCATCATTTGTTGATAAACTGGGTTTGAGTAAGTCATCTACCATATCCATTCCCGTAGCAACCCCTACTGGCCAAATAACAGTATGCGACACCATATTTGAAGGCGTTGAACTGGAAATCCTACCAAGTATCCTGCCAGCCAACCTGATAAAGTTTGACCTTGGGGGTATAGATGTTATACTAGGGATGGATTGGCTCGCGATGTATCGAGCGGTTATTGACTGCTACGATCAGAAAGTTCGGTTGAAAGGACCCAAAGGAGAGAAGATCACCTATCGTGGTATCACAAGGGAACCTCGCATCAGACTAGTGTCAGCCTTGACTATAGTCAATCAAGTGAGGAAGGGGAACTCTGCTTACCTGTGCTACATCCAGGATGTATCCAAGAAGGAAAATCTACTGGAAGACATACCTGTCGTAAGGGAATTTCCTGATGTCTTTCCAGACGAGATTCCAGGGATGCCACCCAAACGAGAAGTGGAGTTTACCCTAGACTTAGCACCTGGAACCGCTCCTATATCGAAGGCACCGTATCGGATGGCACCAGCAGAATTAAAGGAGCTCAAGGATCAACTGCAAGAACTCATACAGAAAGGGTACATACGACCAAGTGTGTCACCCTGGGGAGCACCAGTGCTTTTCGTGAAGAAGAAAGATGGGAGCCTGAGGCTATGCATCGACTATCGAGGATTAAACAGCGTGACCATCAAGAACAAGTATCCTCTACCCCGGATTGACGATCTATTCGATCAACTACAAGGGGCCAGTGTCTTCTCCAGGATTGATCTGAGGTCAGGGTATCATCAGCTTCGGGTAGCCGAAAAGGAGACTGCCTTCAGAACCAGATATGGCCATTATGAGTTCACAGTGATGCCATTTGGTCTGACCAATGCACCTGCAGTGTTTATGGATCTGATGAACCGGGTGATGAGGCCATTTCTTAGTGGTCTTTATCGATGACATCCTTGTGTACTCAAAAAGTAATGAGGACCACGAAGAACATCTTAGATAAGTGTTGCAGACTCTGAGGCAAGAACAATTATATGCCAAGCTGCCTAAATGCGAGTTCTGGTTGGATCGTGTTCCATTCTTGGGTCACATCATTTCAAAGGAGGGAATATCAGTGGACCCAGGAAAGGTCTCATCAGTTAAGGACTGGCCAACACCGAAGAACATGTCTGAAATAAGGAGTTTGCTTGGCTTAGCAGGTTACTATCGACGCTTTGTGAAGGATTTCTCTAAGATTGCCAGACCACTGACTACGCTAACGAAGAAAGCGGTGAAGTATCAGTGGGACGACAGCTGTGAAGAAGCATTTCAGACTCTAAAGGAAAAGCTGACTACGGCACCAGTATTGGCTCTACCAAACAACTCTGGCGAGTTTGAAGTGTACAGCGATGCATCTAAGAAAGGGCTAGGATGGGTGCTTATGCAAGAAAGAAGGGTAATTGCCTACGCCTCAAGAAAATTAAAGCCCCACGAAGAGAACTATGCCACACATGACTTGGAGTTGGCAGCAATAGTTTTCGCGCTGAATATATGGAGACATCATCTGTACGGGGCTGTTTGCAAGCTCTATAGGGAGCATAGAAGCCTGAAGTATATATTCACCCAGAAGGAGCTGAATAACAGACAACGACGATGGCTAGAGATTATCAAGGACTATGACTTGCGTATTCAGTACCAGGAAGGAAAGGAAAATGTGGTCGCCGATGCGTTAAGTCGGAAGTCCAGCCATGTGGTGAATACCATGTTAGCCATGCCAAGCTGGCTATGCCACGAGTTCGAGAAGCTCAAAATTGAAGTGGTAGAACAAGGAACAGTGCAGGGCCTACTTGGAAGCATGACAGTTGTGCCAGACTTCATTGAGGAAATAAGAAGCAATCAAGCCGGAGACGTTAAGCTCGAAAGGATCAGGAAGAAGATTGCAGCAGGAGAAGCCAAAGACTTCAAGATTCACGAGGATGGAAGCATTCTCTACAAGGGAAGGTGGTGTGTACCGCAAAAATGCGCAGAGACCAAAGAAAATCTAATGCGCGAAGCACACAACACACCTTATTCTGTTCATCCTGGGGCGACAAACTCTACAAGGATTTGAAGAAGACTTTTTGGTGGCCCAACATGAAGAAGGAAGTAGCTGAGTTTGTAGCACCATTCTTAACCTGTCATAAGGTGAAGTTCGAGCACAAGAGAATGGGAGGCTTAGTTCAACCATTGGACGTCCCAGTTTGGAAGTGGGATTCCATCTCTATGGATTTCGTAACTGCTTTGCCGACGTCGAAGAATGGACTCAATCAGATATGGGTAGTGGTTGACCGATTGACCAAGACAGCAAGGTTCATTCCAATGAAGGACACGTGGAACATGGAGCAGAGAGCTGATGCGTATATCAAGAACATAGTGAGATACCATGGGGTTCCAAGTTCAAAAATTATCAGACAGGGACCCTAACTTCCTCTCACATTTCTGGAAGGCTCTTCAAGAAGCGTTGGGGACTCAACTAAGATTCAATACAGCGTTCCACCCAGACACGGATGGACAAACAGAAAGGACCATTCAGACGCTGGAAGAAATGCTAAGGGCTTGTGTCATGCTTTTCCAAGGATCATGGGTTGACAAGTTGACACTTATAGAGTTCTCTTACAGCAACAGCTACCACGCCAGCATAGGCATGGCACCCCACGAAGCTTTGTACGGGAGGAAGTGTCGAACGCCTCTATGTTGGAGTGACATGAGCGAGACAGTGGTGTTAGGCCCACAAATGATTGAGGAAATGATAGATCAAGTGCGACTAATCCAGCAAAGAATGAAGGCAGCACAAGACATACAGAAGTCCTATGCAGACCAGAAAAGGAGACCATTGGAGTTCAAAGTAGGTGAAAAGGCGTTTCTTAAAGTTTCGCCTACGAAGGTAGTAACGAGATTCAATCAGAAAGGAAAGCTGAGTCCAAAGTTCATCGGACCATATGACATTCTGGAAAGAATTGGAGAAGCTGCGTACCGACTAGACCTACCTTCGAATTTGGGACGAGTACACAATGTTTTTCACGTGTCACAGTTAAAGAAGTATGTACCCGATCCATCCCACGTGTTGGATCCCGATCCGATTGAGTTAGATCCGTCTTTGACATATGAAGAGCATCCTATCTAAATCCTCGACGCCAAGACAAGAGACACACGTACCAAGAGCGTTAAGCTAGTGAAAGTCCTATGGACTAACCATCAGACGGAATAGGCCACTTGGGAAGCAGAGGATGAAATGAGAAAGAAGTATCCGCACCTCTTTGTAGAAATAGACTGAGTTCCGAGGACGTCACTCCTCTAAGGGGGAGAGGAATGTAACCCTTTAGTTTTCGTAACCTTAATCCTTGTGCCACCTCGAACTAAAAATTATGCAATTAATATATTGTGTGTGTTGACTGTTCCTGCACATCATATTATGGGAATTAGCTGTTGTGATACATATAAAATCTTATATTAGCATTATGTGAATTGGTTGGTTTGCGCTTCGAGGACGAAGCTCTATTTAAGGGGGGAAGGATGTAATACCCCGTTTTTATACTGGTGAAATACTAGCAAATCGTGAAGTTTAAATGCGAATTGGGGAGGTATTTGTAGTTTAAGAAAAGATATAGTAGTTAATGTAGGGGGTGGTAGTTGTAGTTTGAAGAGAATTATATACCTAGAGGGTGAATAAATAAAAGTGAATTAATAAATAAACTCAAAATAAAAACTGAATAAATAAATTAAATAATAAAAAAATAGTGAAGAAGCTTTCTCCACCAGTTCACACAATCAACTGATGAATTTCCCAAATAACAAGAAGACTGTCTTCTTCTTCAACCCCTCCTTCAAAACACAGCAGCCCCTCCCTCTCTTCTCACCCATACCACCACCAACACCATCACCACCTCCATCACCGGCAACACCATCACTGCCACCACCACATCCTCCTCCACCTCTCCACCTCTCTATCTCCCTCTCCCCTGTCCTGCCGAACGAAAACAGAGGAAGCAGCAGCAGCGGGAAAGCTGCTGCCTCCCCCGTCGGTGACGCCACCGCCACCAGCCACCTCAATCTCTCCCTCCCTCTCTGATTGGAACCCAAAATCCCGCTCTGCTATTTGATTCGAACAGAGGAGAAGTAACAGAAGGCGGCATAATCACCCAGGTCGCCACTGGAGATGCTTCGCCGCCGGAGAAGACGACGGAAACGGCAGAACCCCGCCACCACCATCTGCACCTCTTCTCTCCCTCTATTTCGATTCTCTCTCTGTTTCGAGCCAAGGGGAAGCCAACACTGCAGTGAACCACTGCAGAAACAAGCCAAAGCCACCACAACTCCGGCGACCTCCATTAACGCCGGCGAGAAGCTCGACCCGAGCTATCCGACAATACCCACTTCCTCGAATCAAACCTAATCAACTCCCACAGGTCCGATGAAGCTTTAATCGCTGCCAATCGAAGCCAAGAACGCCTCAGTCGCCGGAATCGTTCATCACCGCCGGCCACCTCGACGACAACCTCAATCTGACCCAATTCTCAACCGTTTTTCGCGATTTTAGGTGTGGGTAACTTCTAAATCCTCCTCTGATTCGTTTTTGATAATCAAACTGCAGTTTTAAAGGCTAAATCCGAACTTTGATCGATTGGGTGTTATGTGTTCTTGAAATAAGGATTAAAGTGTAGTTTCAGAAACTTTAAGGGTATAATCTGTCACATACCCAACTGTTATTTGCTAGTAGGGGGTAATTGTGTGTCTTTTATCAGAACTTGGGGTTTCAGTTATTGTTTATATAAACTGCATATAAACTATAAAATCAAACATGCTATTTTTAGATTAAAATTATTTCCTAACATTTCTAAATAATATTTTAATTATGTAAAAGAAAAGTGGCTATTTAAAACTATGTAGGAGTTATTTAATATACAATATTGTTGATTCTCTTGGAAAATAAGCAAACTAAAATTATATGTTGTTAAATAAATATTTTCTAAATGCTTATAAACTAGTGTTTTGAGAAAAATATGTTATTTACTTAATATTGCTAACACAAAATAAGTTAGGAAGTTAAATAGGAAAATAACTTTTAAGAAAACTCCTTTATTTATAAATAGATAAAAACTTTATTATTATTCGTAGATATTAGAAATTATTTCTACAAAATAAAGTTATAATTATGAATAAACACTTATTTTCTTAAAATAAATATTTTTGGTGAATCTAATTATTTTATAGAATGTATATTTTATAATAAATAATTAGCTAAAATTAAATTAATTGGAATTTAATCTTTGTAGTCCCTTACAAATAAATGTGTTGTATAATAAATTAATATTTTCTAATTATGAGAGTGTATAAATTTAATATGTGATTTCCTACTTAATAAATTTAAAGAGCTAGTATTTATATAAGTAGTGATTTTCTATGAGGAAAATAAATAAATAAATAAATAAATAAATAAATAAATAAATAATAAATATGTATATAGTTGTGGTTTACGTCGCCGGTTTATTATATAAATATTGTATACTATAAATTAATGGGGTTATGGGGAAAATGAGACTTGTTAGGAATTTAGCATTTCACAAATCATACTTGGACTTGTGATTGATTTAGAAATTATAACTGTAGGTGACGAGTTTATAGACGAAGGTTACGTCTACCTGTGAAAGCCGACGTGATATTTGCCGTATTATCAAGGTGAGTAAACATGCCAAGTCTAGCGCGCCCAGCTTCTTTCGTGTCGAAATATGATTTTATAATTTGTCTCAAAATGTGTTTTATGACATACATGCCTTACTTGAAATTTGGATTGTTTTGAGATATTTTCTTTGAAATTGAAACGTGAAAATAATAACGCGTAGCAACGTAAAGTGGAAAGAGTCGTGCGGGGAAAACATAATATTATTGTCGTGTTGGCTTTAGCCACTCGGCCTGTGATTATTATTGTCGTGTTGGCTTCGTCCACTCGGCTTGTGATTATTGTTGTCGTGTTGGCTTTGTTCACTCGGCCCGTGTACTTTAACCCGGTCGCAACCTGCCGGGTCGCTCCATGTACTCACCTCTCTGGCCGCAAGAAGTCTTAGGGGGGTGCCGCACTTAAGGTCTTGGATGCTTGTGATGGATTATTCTTCCCCGTATCAACTAATTGATTTTTATGGTTTGGATATTGGATATTAATGGAAATGGAAATATTGATATTAAATGGTTTGGATATTGGATATGGATTTAATTGTGATTATTGGAGATTTTCTGAAAACTTACGAGAACTCGGAAATGTCTTACTATTACACTGTCTTTTACTTCCGCTGTATTTCCATTTGAAGTTAAATACTTGTGAAATATTTACTCTTCGTCCATTTATTATTTTTACTTGAGTTAAAATATCTCGTTCCCGATTTACGTGCTCGGGTGTTACTCACTCAGTATTTCATTGCTGACTTTAGAAACTGCGGTTCCTGTTTTAATTCCCACCGCATGTCTAGATGGAGAAGGCTTGGCTTAGGACGGGGAAAACGCGGACTCATCTAGTGTATCAGCACGCCTAGTAATAAAACTCTTAGACTTTTAAATTTGTGTAATAATGTTTTAAGACGATGTGTGAAACTTTTATCATATGTAATATATTTCTATGGCAGTGTTTGTTCTCGATTTCCACCATTTCATATTATAGTAGCACCCACCCGGGCTCTCCGGTCCGGAACGGAAAGTTTGGGAACCAAGGGGTGTTACACCCGAGCCGGTACAGACCGGGTACGAGAGATCATCCCAGGTGCCGGTACGGAAACCCGAATTTAGCAATTTATGCACCGGGATTCCAGCACAGGCCACCGGCTCAACAGGCCGCACCGACACCGCAAGTTCAGGAAGGACCCTCTGCACAGCAGTACGTTGCCCATATGAAAAAAATCGAGTCCATGTTTCAGACCATGGAGTCCCGGTTTGCACATATGGACGCCCTGACAGCCGACGTGCAGACGACCAAAACGTCACTGCGCGCTTTGGAGGTACAAGTAGGGCAGTTAGCACAACAGCTAACAGAGAGACAGCCTGAAAACTTGCCCTCGAACACAGAAAACAATCCACGTGCTCAATGCCATCACCACTCGGAGTGGATTAGCACTACATGATCCACAATATCCTAGCCATGCACGAGCCGAAAAATCGAAAGAAGTTGAACGCAAAGTATGACAGGATAACAGTTCAGCCGACCGCCCCCAGCCGAAGGGCTCGGTTGAGCAGGAGGCAGTGCAGAACGAGAAGGATGCAGAAACAGTACCTGTCTCCAAGGAGGTACCATACCCTTTGAAGACACGAAAGAGAGATGATAGCAAAGACTACGCCAGGTTTCTCCAGATGTTCAAGCAGCTACAGATCAACATACCCTTTACTGAGGCTTTGGCGAAGATGCCCACTTATGCCAAATTCCTCAGGGACATTCTGTATGGGAGGAGGCGAATGAGCGATTTCGAGCAGAACAAATTTATGGTACGTGCGAACATGCTCCTGCGAGCAGAACAACTGTTCATGCGAACAACATTCTGAGGCGGCAAATAAGGATCGAAACGTTTCCTTATGGCCTAGGGTCGGTTTTGGGGACTATAAAGCAGTTCTTTGGGATCCTAGAATTGTATGTAAACATCTTCGGACGTTCTCCTCAGTTGAATAAAGGTCTTTCTTGCCTGTGGACGTAGTTAGCTCGATTTAAGCTAGCGAACCACGTTAAATTGTGTGTTTGCATCTTTTCTTGACAATTCGTGAGGTGAGAGCGATCGTGAATTGCATAACAGTATTGTAGCACAATAATACATTGTATGAATTTTGTCAATAATGCATATTACCTCTATAATTGATGTAATTTGTTGAATAGTCATTGCAAACCGTTGAACAATATATAGTCCTAAACGATTTATTATTATTATTATTATTATTATTTTTTTTTTTTTTTTGAGAATTAGTCCTGAACGATTTACTAAATAAAGGATATAAATGTAATATTTTGTGCTACAATGTATTAATTGACTACCACGTATCAAAATAATTTGAACTGTTAATGAAAAGTTGCAAGGCATTGCGCCGCCACTAAGCAAACCCGTTGATTGGTTTGACGTACAAAGGCCCAACATAGCAAAGTCGGTGTCTATGTATTTAGCTGAATACTTTCCATCCGACGGTAGTAATTGTTTCCATAATGGGACAGTGACTTCATACCACTATAAATATAAGGGTTTAATTCAAGAAACAGATTTCATAACTCGTTGGCTTCTCTCTTGCCCTATTTAGATCACCCTAAAGGCCAGGTCGCAGCTGTCATAATATTAACCTTCATAGGGAGATCCAACACAGTGAGTTCGAGACCAAAGATGGCCAACGATACTCCAAAACTCTGCGGCAACGGATGCGGCTTCTACGGAACATCTGCTGCCATGAACTTATGCTCTCAATGTTTCAGAGACGTCGCAAAGGAAACCTCGTTTAGAGTCAACACTGACGATAAGATCGTGGAAAGCAACCTGTATCTTCTTCCTCGACTCAAGCCGGTGCTTGCACCGAGACCTCCAATTGAGGAGTCGCCGACTCAAAAGCGTTGCGCGACTTGCCGGAAGAAGCTTGGACTACTTGGTTTCAAGTGCATGTGTGGAGATTGGTGTTGCGCAAGTCACAGGTATCCGGAGGCGCACGGGTGCTTCTCACACTACAAAGAGTCTGGTCCCCATGCCCTCGCCCGAGCTAATCCTTTGATCGTAGCGGATAAGCTTCAGAATAGAATATAAACCATAATGGTTTCGACATGTACAAGTTTGTAGCTTCAGATAAATAAACAAATTCTTTCATTCCAATTAATTTTTGTAATACGTTATGTGAATATAATTTTGCGGCTCATTCTTGCATGTGAGTGTGAATAAACTGTGCTTGTTCTTGCTCTGTATCTCCAAGAATCTGTTACAACTAAGTGTTTGATCTCTCTCAAATTCATTGAGTTTATTTTTTGGGTTGAAAATTGTTTCTATGATTGTGTTCGCCTTTCGCTTCTAGCATGTGAAATTCCGTTTATTTCTGTTCTCCCGAATCTTCCACACTGTATGTAATGCCTGTTTAAAAGACTTGAAAATCCTTGAAACTCAATCCTCCTGTGCGGGTATCTTTCTGCTAGTTTACCTCGTCTACTACAAGCCTAAATCCATTTTCAAGATCACTCTTATCACACAATCTGAGTCAGCTCATTTATGGCCGCAAAAATGATAATCAAGTTATGCAATAGACAGTTTTCTATTCTTTCATGCAAACTGCATCAGTTGGTTCACTGGAATGGCGAAGAAAGTACGAAACAAATCAGAATTGAACGTGAAGATAAACGGAAGTACTATGGAAGGCAACAAACAAGTTAACAGAATAGAGATTGGTCATGATACAATCCGATGAATATCCGGTAAATGCTATAACCAGGAACTTAGTGATGGTACAGTTCTACACAGAGGCGGATCCAGAAATTTGTTGATGTGGGGGATAAAATAAAACAATTAGATAAAGTCTATGGAAGTTTTAATTTTTCTAAACTTGAGTGGGGGCTAAGGTTAAACTAGAAAAATAAGGGCAATGAGGCTATAGCCCCCACAATATCTAATGTGAATCCGCCCATTGCTGTGCATGCAAGTTACAACAATATAGGCATTAACGATAGAATTGGCAGCTACTACAACTTAAGCCCAGTTTAGGAATGCTATGGTAGTGCAAGAAAGTGACACATGGGAACATTAGTTAGCACGGGTTGCAATGTAATCCGCGTTTAAACTTGAATGTTGTAGACAGGCTGTTTTACAAACTCAACATCCATAACAACTCAATCCACAACCTTCCCCATCATGAGATTTACACGTTGAGACTGGACTGTTAACTATAAGCATCCCGCCCACATTCTCCACACGTATAAACCAAATTCAGATAATGAATTGTGTACAATCTATTCATTGAGCGGAGCTGAACTTGAAGAGATGGTCCGAGGAACATTCGAGAAACCTAGTATTCGGGTAAGAATAGCATGTGTATCTTCAAACTTCTTGCCCAACAAATTGTCACTCAAGTTAGCCTCAATTCGCGAATGAAAGCTATATGTGGAGGAAGAAAGACCGTGAATGCGAGATCTTGGGGGCAGCATTTGAATGAGCATCTAGACATAGACACATAGTTCTTCGTTGAGTGAAACTTTGTTTACCTTTGTATGTATCACACTCGCTACTAATGATGCTTCGGGAAGCTTAGCCACCGGAAATACGAGAACGAAAAGGAACAAACTGAGAGAATGACACCGACAGATTCAAAATTAAATTTTTCACAAACCGGCGGCTTTTAGTTCTCATTGCTAACAACCCAATGTGAATCCATCTTTCTCATCCAGATTCTTTGCTTGAGACCTGCAACTTTTTTTTGATGAAGTCAAAATTTTGTTAAGAAAGGGGCAACACGGGACTACAGTCTTCTATTTGGGCTTCGACTACCTCCTCCAGTAGAAGGCCCATTCTATGCTCACAGTTTCGACTATTCGTGAGGTGAGAGCGATCGTGAATTACATAACAGTAGTGTAGCACAATAATACATTGTAGGAATTTTGTCAATAATGCATATTGCCTCTATAATTGATGTAATTTGTAGAATAGTCATTGCAAACCGTTGAACAATATATAGTACTAAACCACTTTTTTATTTTTTTATTTTTTTATTTTTTTTGAGAATTAGTCCTGAACGATTTACTAAATAAAGGATATAAATGTAATATTTTGTGCTACAATGTATTAATTGACTACCATGTATCAAAATAATTTGAACTGTTAATGAAAAGTTGCAAGGCATTGCGCCGCCACTAAGCAAACCCGTTGATTGGTTTGACGTACTAAGGCCCAACATAGCAAAGTCGGTGTCTATGTATTTAGCTGAATACTTTCCATCCGACGGTAGTAATTGTTTCCATAATGGGACAGTGACTTCATACCACTATAAATACAAGGGTTTAATTCAAGGAAACCTCGTTTAGAGCCAACACTGACCTATTTCTATGATTGTGTTCGCCTTTCGCTTCTAGTGTGTGAAATTCCGTTTATTTCTTTGTTGAAAATCCTTGAAACTCAATCCTCCTGTGTCGATATATTTCTGCGAGTTTATACCTTACCAGTTGAACTCGTATAGCACAAGCCTAAATCAAGTTCGAGATCGCTCTTTACGGCTGCACAAATGATAACCAAGTTATGTAATACAGTTTTCTTGTCTTCCATACAAACTACATCAGTTAGTTTACTGGAATGGCGATGAAAGTACGAAACATATCAGAATATTGAACGCGAAGATAAGCGGAAGTACTATGGACGACAGCAAATAAGGTAACATATTTTAGCTTGGTGATGATAAAATCCTATGAATATCCGGAAATTAGTAGCTACTACAACTTAAGCCCAGTTTGGGAATGCTATTGTGGTGCAAGAAACCGACACATGAGAACATTAGTTAGCATGGATTGCAATCGGCGTTTAAACTTCAACGTTGTAGTTAGACTGAACTGATTTTACAAATTCAGCATCCATAACAACTCAATCCATTCTATGCACAACAATCTTCCCCTTCAGGAGATGTACGCGTTGAGACCGGAGTCTGTTAATATAGCTATATCGGCATCTCTATGCATTCTCCACGCGTATAAAATGAATCCTGATAATGAGTTGTGTACAATCTCCTCCTTTATATGAAGTGAACTCGAAGAATGGTCCAAGGAACACCCGAGAAACCTTGTACTCGGGTAAGAATTGGCATGTGTATCTTCCAACTTATTGGCCAATAAACTGTCACTCTCGTGTAGCCTCAAAGTTGCGATTGAAAGCTCTATGCGGAGGAAGAAAGACCGTGAATGCAAGGTCCTTGGGGACACATTTGCATCAGCATCTTCCCAAATAGACCATGTTCTTCATCGACCAAAACTTATCTTTATCTTTGTGCATGTTAAATTCACTACTGATGACTAGGAAAGCTTATCCACTGAATGTGTGAGAACGAAAAGGAAAAATTGAGAGAATGACACCAACGAATTCAATTTTTTTTTTTTTTTTTTTTTTTTTTTTTTTTTTTTTGCAAACCGGCGAATTCTGGTTCTCATTGTTAACAACGAAATGTGGATCAATCTTTCTCATCCAGATTCTTTAGTTCAGATCTGTAATTTTATTTTTGTAATAAAGTAAAATTTTCATTAAGAAAGGGGCCCCAAGAGATTAGAGTCTTCTATTTGGGCTTCGACTACTTCCTCCAGTAGAAGGCCCACTCTATGCTCACAGGTGCTTTTGTTATCTAACCCAATTTGGTACATGGTGGGCCATTCTATTTGCAGATCTAGTTACATTATAAAAAGAAATGGACACTTTTACAGTCCACTTTTGTTAGGCCCAGCATTCTGCTGCACTGAAAATGCAAGAACGAAAAGAAAAAATAGAGAGAATGACACCAACGAATTCAATTAATTTTCACAAACCGGTGGCGCCTAGTCCTCATTACTAACAACCAAATGTGATCTCATCCAGATTCTTTGCTTCCGACCTGCAATTGTTTTTGTTCTTTTTTTGATAAAGTCAAAATTAATTTAGGAATGGGCACCAAGGGACTAGATTCTTCTATCTGGGCTTCTTCAACTTCCTCCAGTAGAAGTCCCACTCTATACTCACAGTTCCTTTTGTTATCTAACTTAATGGGTCATTCTATTTGTAGTTTAGTTACATTATAAAAAGAAATTGACAATTTAATTTATGGGTTCTCTTTTGTTTAGCCCAGTATTCTACTGCTCCACTGAAAATGTGAGAACGAAAAGGAGAAATTGAGAGAATGATACCAGCGAGTTCAATTAATTTTTTCGCATATCGACGGCTTCTTGTTCTCATTGCTAAGAACCAAATGTGAATCAATCTTTCTCATCCAGATTTTTCGCTCATACTGATAACGCCCAAATAGGGGTTATCTTTTAGCATGATTTGTCGTGCTACTGTGTCAAAAAACCGTGTTTTGGCCAGAATTCACTCTCGGAAAGCCTCGGTTTTAGGAACAAGATGTTTATTTGCTCTTCCTAAATTTCTACTTATTTCACGCATTTCGAGATATGATCGTGGGTTTGTTCATGTTGTCTTTACAGGAACAGGTTCGTGAAGTGAATTGGGATGCGTGCCGAGACAGAATCGGGTTCCCCTCGGGAAACGTGCAAAGAATGCTCGGAGCAGGATTTGAATGAGACTTGTAAAAGGCATAGTGGAACGGAAAACGGAAAGACTGGAGGAGAAACGAGCAGGCCACGAGAGCCGAGGACGCTGAAAACGCCAAAGCAGAGAATGACCGGGATGTGCCTCGGTTGACAATATCTTGAGCTTGACTTGGAGTGTTGAAGTGAAACCAGGGGCAAAAGAACGAAGACGTCAAGGGATTTCCGAAAACAGGTTATAATGCTGAAACGGAGTCGGGCCGAAAACTGACTCCCGTCAAGTGGGAAGTCTCGGGCAGGCCATGTCCAAGTAAGAAGTCTCACTTTACGGTGTCCGGAAGCGGGGATCAACTATTTCATGTTCGTGATGATTTTCGGGGCATTTCTGACCCCAGGAGTATTTTGGTCATTTGGCACCGGGACCGGGTTTTCGGAAGTCAAGTTGGGATTTTGCGCTCAGATTCAGTCACCAGTCTAGCGAGGACCAGAGGCAGGGATGCAGGAGGCTGGGGAAATAGCTACGCTGCAACTACTCTGCAGCTACGCTGTAACTACCCTGCAGCTACGCTGCCGCCACGTAGCAGCCACACAGTGAGCACGTTTTCTGAGGCGGTTTTGACCAGTGGCAGTTTCGTAAATACGGGCAGTTTCCAGAATTGTCTCCAGCACTATATAAAGACTTGTCCATGGCTCGTTTTAAAAACACACAACACATCCAAGGCAGAAGTTCGGGAGCATTCACAGAGAGCACAGAAGTTCGGGAGCATTCACTAGATTTTGAGACCTTCGAGATTTTCAGAAAAAACGTCACAAAAAAATATTTACGTTTTTAGATGTTTATTTTCAGTACGTAGTTAGTAACCACACTCTAAAATTACTCCTCCTTTTACACACTGCAATTTAAATCTGAATACTCGAAACACTCAAAACTGTCCTCCTGGGAACGATCACCCGAGTTGAAATACACCCGGTACTAATCAATTCGTATACTTGCGATTAGCACGTTAGTTTGCGCATCAAGTTTTTGGCGCCGCTGCCGGGGATTTAGGGTTAATTTAGTTATCAGAATTAGCTTTCAGAGCTTTTATTTTTCAGTTTCATTATTTTTCTTTAACTCACTGCTTTTTGAATCTGCGTTTTCAGGACCGTTTAGTTGATGCCCAGATTGCCTCGTGATTTGGTGCCACCACTCGACAATCCAAAAAGTCTCTACACCGAGCAGAACCGCAGAAACTAAGAAAGCAGAATGGCAAACAACCAAGGAGACCGTCCTGAAAACCCAGCGACCGGTGGAGAGGAACGAGAGACACGTACCCCAACCCAGATGGCTCGGTACATCGAAGAGCTTATCACAGCAGGCTTTGCTGCCCGGAACAACCAGAGGACATATAACCGGTCTGGGAAGGCGTTGGTGGAGAATTTCGAAGTTCCCACATGGGGGGGCATGAACGAGCTATTGTGGTGACCGAGATCACCGCAGAACACTTTGATCCAGACGGTGAAGACCCTCTGCCCATTTTATGGCAAAGATGACGAAGACCCTAACAACTTTATCGGGAAGTTCGAGGATTACTGCAACAAGTTCCGGTACAAGGGAGTAGACGCAGAGGCACTTATGCTAATTCTGTCCCCATATTGCCTATATGGAGTAGCCAAACACTGGCTCGAATGCCGACCACCCAGATCCATCACTACATGGGAAGGGTGTGTCACAGATTTTCTATCCAAATTTTACCCCACTTTCCGGGTCATTCAGTTACAAAGCGAGATTTTGTCATTCAAGCAGAAGATGGGGGAGACGGTGGTAGACGCATGGGACAGATTGATGAGATTGGTGAAGAAATGCCCGAACCACGGTTTTGGAGACGCGAAGATCATGCAGGTATTCTACCATGCACTAGACAGGGATAGTGCTGACAGGATTGACAGAGAAGTCGGGGGAAACTTCCTGTACCATGTGAACAAAGATGGTGCATACGACCTGATAATGCAGTTAGCCAAGCAGGACACTCGATTGTTTGACGATCGCAGGATGACGGCTAGAGCCGAGCCAGCGGAAGACGACCGGATAGATAATCTGGCCAAGATCGTTCAAGACTTGGTTAAGAAAGTCTACGCGAACAAGAAGGCTATTGCAGCAGTGGGAGAACCAGATTTGGACACGGCCATTGAGGAGCTCAGAACCGAAGATACCAGTTACGTACAGCAGCAGTGGGACCCGACCCATGATAGCTTGAAAATGGGATTAGTTTGGGACATCTTTTTACCATTGGTTCTAACCCTGCGAGAGTTGAGTTTGCCCATTTTCAGCCTATTTTCCACTTGATACGAGGCAGAGACTTATAGGACATGATCGTAAGATTTGAGTAATTTCATGCGTAATTGTGTTTGTTCGATATGATCGCGGGTACATGTTATGATGTGCAGGTAACAGGTGCCGAGAAATGCATGAGATTGACTTGGATTTGGAGGCAGCGTATCAAGAAAGCTGAGCAGAAAAATTCAAGTATGTGCGTTCAGACGCACAACATGGCAGCAGAAGGAAGAAAGGCAGAGAAAAGGGGCTAAGTCTGTGCGTTCAGATGCACAGACCTGCGTTCAGACGCAGGACTTGACTCCAGAACCGTGAAGACCAAGGGGTGCGTTCAGACGCAGGGAAGCTGCGTTCAGACGCACAAGTCCGAGAAGCCAGAAGGAAGAAGGAGAGAATTTTTTAAGGCCTGCGTTCAAACGGAGGAGATGTGCGTTCAGACACACTGCTTTTGAACGCAGGGGAGCTGCGTTCGAACGCACGATGGGTTTTCAGAAGCTTCCAGGACGGGTTTTTGCAAGGGTAGAACAGGAATTTCGTACATCAGTTTAGAGACTGTGGCAGTATAAAAGGAGGTGTCCCAGCACAGAATTACGGTTACACATACACAATCATCATCACAGCAGCCAGTATCAGAGCCGTCAGGATTGGAGCAGAGCAGGAGTGGAGCAGTTTTTCAGTATTCAGCCATAAACTCGTTTGATCATTTCTTCTTTCTTTTATGAAACAGTGTCTTTCAATAATGCAAGCTAGCTAAACCTTTTTCCTAGGTTCTTGGTGAACCTAGGGTTTATGAATTCAGCAGACTCATTTGTTTGATTTTCAGATGGATGACTAGTTTGAAGTCTTAATACAGGATGGATTGTTTATTATCTTGTCTTTGATTTTATGTACATACATGAATGGCTTGATCACCCAGGAGTGTTATATACAGGATCTGGTGCGCGAGAGTGACCGGTGAGAGTTAGGAAGAAAAGACAGGATTTAATACCCTGTCTTGATGGACTGAGAGGTGAAAAGAACCAGGGTGTTAGCCAGAAGCATTAGACTAACTGCTAGACGTTTAGGGGGAGACCGAGAAGAGAACCTATAACCTTAGCAGACTTAGAACAAACTTGCAGATTTAGGTGGACCGAGAGGACCCAAAATCTGTGGGAGAGTGACAGGTACATGAGACAGAGAGGAGATTCTACTAATGGTATGCTGGCATAAACAAGACTGCTGTGTGTTTCTAAAATCAAGTACACCAGGTGATAACTCTCTATTAGAGTTATATTTCTTGCATACTTTATATCGTTTTGCGTGATTCCGGGTTTGAAATATGAGTTTTACACTATGAATGTTGAGAAAACGTAGAAAGTTGAGTTTCTAGCACTTTATTGTTAATCCGGGCGTTTCGATGCATATTTGGATGTTATTTTTCAAATATAATCGCTTGGTATAATTGTTCATGTTGTCTTGACAGGAACGGATGCTAAACGATGTTTAGGAGGAATGAAACGAACTTCGTAAGCAAAGCAAACTCAAGAGGAAGCAAGAGAAGCAAAGTCGGAGGAGCAAAAGTGACCAATATCCACTATTTGGATTTTATCTCGAGTTCTACAATGAATTTTGGAGTGAGACCAGTGGCAAATGAAAGTAGACTCAAAGAGCTTTCCAACGACAGGTTACGGAGCTAAAACGGAGATCGGACGAGAAAGATATGGTCCGTCAAAGATGCCAAAATGGAAGAAAAACATTCTGCTGGATATTAAGAACACCAAACTGTGTTCGCACGAACACTGTTCGCACGAACACTGTTCGCACGAACACTCGAGTGTTCGTGCGAACACCTGGGCCAGACGGAAATTTTGGGGGTTTTTTGCTGATTTTGTGAAACTTTAGAGACCCCAGCCCTATTCTAATGTTGGGGGACGATCCAAAAGGTGTATTCACACATATTTGGAGTCTAGAGAGCTGGAGAAGACGGGAGAACAAGCTTGGAGCAAGGATCATCAATTACATTGAAGATTTTATCGTTTGATCTTCGTTTCTTCATCTTTTCTTCATGAACTCTATGATTTTGATCATGTTGAACAATATTATGCCTAGCTAAACACTTTAAGCTAGGTGATTGATGGAAAACTAGGGTTTGTTGGATGATTTTCCGGATTTTGGACTTGATGCATGCTTATGCTTAAATTCTATGAACGATCTTGTTAGCTTATCTATTCTTGTACTTATTTATTAATGTTTTTGGCTTGATCCCCCGTAGAATATTACTTGTTGATAGGGTTGCACGAAAGTGAGCTCGTTGAGACGTGTTAAAGAATAGTTTAGGTGATCTTGTAGTTTCTTGAGACCGAGAGGAGATAGAAACTTTCGTGTGAGGGTAGTTTCGGTTGATTTTGTTAGAACTTAGTGAATTCGGTGGACCGACAGGACCCGGTGAGCGAGCCTAACAAATCAACTATATTGTAATTGTAGACGGAGGTGGACCGAGAGGACCCGAAGGCTATTTATTGCACAAATCCACGTGAGATTGAGAGAAGATCGTGATGAGTATTACCCGGTATAATTAGAACGTGCGTAGAGTGTTTCAAGCACAACCCGAAAATCGTTAACAACCCTAGGGACCATCAATGGCCTAGTTCTTCCTCATTAATCGTAGTCAATCTCAATTTATTTTCGTTTAAAAATTGAAAACCCTACAAAAATATTTAGTTACTTGTCATTTAATTTTAGTCGCTTGTTTGTGGGCGACAACTTTATAAAATCCAAACCCTTCTTACCGGTTACATAGATATCTCATAATTACTTTCTAGTTAACTAATAATCGTAAATTCCCTTGGGTTCGATACTCGGAGTCGTAAAATACTCCACTTACTACTTGACCGTATACTTGCGTTTAAGCGCGTAAAGAATTCGCGTCAAGTTTTTGGCGCCGTTGCCGGGGACAACGGTAGATTATTTAGTTAGTAGTTAGTTTAGATTACTTAATTTTAGTTTGTATTCTATATCTCTGTGCTTCACGGGTGTCTTGCGAGTCTGTTTTTAAGGAACGCAGGAAGCAAGAGACAATATAAGCATGTGGAGGGAAGAGTGTTATTCGGGTCCCCCCTACTGTTTCCACTGCAGAGGTAACCATGAAGAAGAGGATGCATGCATAACTTGGTGCTACGTATGCGGCATTTGGCATGACCGTAGAGACTCATGTCGAGTACATGCCCCCCCAGTTTCATCAGCACCAGGAAGACTCATCAGCGGATATGGCAGAACGGCGTAGTATTATGAATGACATCGAAGTGTGCGCCAAATTTTTGTCCACAGATGCACAATTACCAAAAGAGGATTCAGCCACAGGTAAGGAATACGTGAGGGAGATGTTTGAGAGGATAAAGAAAAGAATAGAAAAAATGTCAACAACAGGGGAATCTAGTATTCAAGAGCCACAAGAAGAGACCTTGCCATATGACAGTGAGCCACAAATTGAACCTTCATCATCCCCACCACAAGTAGAAGAAGAGATACCTGAGCCGAGTGAAGACTGCAATGTCCAGGAACCATTGGTGGACTCTGCCATTTATGAGGACTCAGACTCTGATTCAGACTGGGGTGGACCTGTGTGTCGAAGATGGGAAGATCTGCCGTATTGCGAGCCAAAACGGCAGGCACCCTCACATCCTTGGCATGAATGGGAAGAAACCGACATTGGAAGCCTGTGGTGTGCCGACGATGAAGCTGGTGAAACACTTATGCTCATTGATATTGAGGTAAAAGCCCCAACTTTGATTAATGATGAATTCTCCATATCCTATGTCACGCAAGTCTGCGACGAGTTGGAACAATTACTGTATGGGGATTCTTATGGGGAAGAATGTGATGAGCAACTTCCAATCTCTTGTTTTATGGGCGATTCTATTGATCATCCATATGCCATAGTTAAGGAGTTGGAAGTTAGCAAGTGTGGGGGTGTGGATAATTTTCATGGGTAATTTGAAAATTAGAGTTATATTTCTTGCATACTTTATATCGTTTTGCGTGATTGCGGGTTTGAAATATGAGTTTTACACTATGAATGTTGAGAAAACGTAGAAAGTTGAGTTTCTAGCACTTTATTGTTAATCCGGGCGTTTCGATGCATATTTGGATGTTATTTTTCAAATATAATCGCTTGGTATGGTTGTTCACGTTGTCTTGACAGGAACGGATGCTAAACGATGTTTAGGAGGCATGAAACGAACTTCGGAAGCAAAGCAAACTCAAGAGGAAGCAAGAGAAGCAAAGTCGTAGGAGCAAAAGTGACCAATATCCACTATTTTGATTGTATCTCTAGTTCTACAAAGAATTTTGGAGTGAGACCAGTGGCAAATGAAAGTAGACTCAAAGGTCTTTCCAACGATAGGTCACGGAGCTAAAACGGAGATCGGACGAGAAAGATATGGTCCGTCAAAGATGCCAAAATGGAAGAAAAACATTCTGCTGGATATTAAGAACACCAAACTGTGTTCGCACGAACACTGTTCGCACGAACACTTGAGTGTTCGTGCGAACACCTGGGCCAGACGGAAATTTTGTGGGTTTTTTGGTGATTTTGTGAAACTTTAGAGACCCCAGCCCTATTCTAATGTTGGGGGACGATCCAAAAGGGGTATTCACACATATTTGGAGTCTAGAGAGCTGGAGAAGACGGGAGAACAAGCTTGGAGCAAGGATCATCAATTACATTGAAGATTTTAGCGTTTGATCTTTGTTTCTTCATCTTTTCTTCATGAACTCTATGATTTTGATGATGTTGAACAATATTATGCCTAGCTATACACTTTAAGCTAGGTGATTGATGGAAAACTAGGGTTTGCTGGATGTATTTCTGGATTTTGGACTTGATGCATGCTTTTGCTTAAATTCTATGAACGTTCTTGTTAGCTTATCTATTATTGTACTTATTTATTAATGTTCTTGGCTTGATCACCCGTAGAATATTACTTGTTGATAGGGTTGCACGAAAGTGAGCTCGTTGAGATGTGTTAAAGAATAGTTTAGGTGATCTTGTAGTTTCTTGAGACCGAGAGGAGATAGAAACTTGATTAATCGTGTGAGGGTAGTTTCGGTTGATTTTGTTAGAACTTAGTGAATTCGGTGGACCGACAGGACCCGGTGAGCGAGCCTAACAAATCAACTAGATTGTAATTGTAGACGGAGGTGGACCGAGAGGACCCGAAGGCTATTTATTGCACAAATTCACGTGAGATTGATAGAAGATCGTGATGAGTATTACCCGGTATAATTAGAACGTGCGTAGAGTGTTTCAAGCACAACCCGGAAATCGTTAACAACCCTAGGGACCATCAATGGCCTAGTTCTTCCTTAATCATCGTATCAAACACAATTATTTTCTTTTAAATTGAAAAATCATATAAAAATAGTAGCTTAGTTGTTATTTAAATTTCTAAAATCAATCAAATCTTTCCTCCTGCACCGTACTCTAAATTAAATAACTAATTAGATAATCTAAAGCTTGTCCTCGTGGGATCGATAACTCGGGGTTGAAATACCACCCCTATATTACTTGACCGTGCACTTGCGCATACGCGTTAAGAAATCGCGTCACCAGGCAAGCTGAAAAGTAACCCTAGGGGATCCTGGGACCTAGATTCTTAGAATCATCAACTTTTACAACTACAACAATCTCCAGAAAATTACTAAAAAAATAAAAAAAGCTTTTCTAAGTATTGCTTTATTTACTGCAAATTACTTGAGTATAATCACATCCCAACTTTCCTCCTTTTTACAGCTTTGTATTTATTTCTAGTTTTGATAAGTAAAACTTAAACTGTTCTCGAGGGTTCGACAATCAGAGTCATAAATACATACTCTATATTACTTGATCGTACACTTGCAAAAAAGCAGATAGGTTTACGCTGTCAAGTTTTTGGCGCCGTTGCCGGGGACGGTTACAGTTTTTCTTAAAATAAATTAGAATAAGTTTCAAAGCTTTTTCTTTTCTTTTTACGTTTATTTTCTTTTAACCTATTGCTCTTAAATTCTGATTTTCAGGCTATTCTAGTATATGCCCAGATTGCCTAGCAAACTGGTATCACCACTTGAAGATCCCGAAAAACTTTTCAGATAGCAAAATCGCAGACACCGATCCACGATGTCTGAGCACGAAGAAAACGCGCCAACCGAAGCAGGAACACCCACAGGACAGCAGCAACGCACTCCAGCACAGATGGCTCTTTACATTGAGGAGCTGATAGCAGCAGGCTTTGCTGCCAGGAACAATCACAGAACTTACAACAGGTCTGGAAGGGCGATAGTAGAAAACTTTGAAGTCCCTACCGGAGGACATCAACCAGCTATCGTAGTGCCACCAATTACAGCAGAGCACTTCGATCTAAAATCATCCACCATCCAAACCGCCCAGACTCATTGTCCTTTCAATGGGAAAGCAGATGAAGATCCAAACGACTTCCTTGGAAAGTTCGAAGACTACTGTAACAAGATTAAGTATAGGGGAGTTGAAGCGGATACGCTAAAGCTAATTCTATTCCCACACTGCTTGTTCGGAACAGCAAAAGACTGGCTGGAAGCAAGACCACCGAGGTCTATCACTACCTGGGAGGGGTGTGTTACTGATTTTTTGGCAAAATTCTATCCCGCATCCCGTGTTATCATGCTGCAGAGTGAGATCTTATCTTTCAAATAGAAGATGGGGGAAACGGTGGTAGACGCATGGGACAGGCTGATGAGACTCGTTAAAAGATGCCCCAATCACGGCTTCGGGGACGCGAAAATTCTGCAAGTATTCTACCATGCTCTTGACAGGGAGAATGCTGACAGGATTGACAGGGAAGCTGGGGGAAATTTTCTGTACCATGTAGACAAAAATGGGGCCTACGAACTGATGAAATAATTAGCCAAGCAGGATACTCGTCTGTTTGATGACCGCAGGCTCACAGCACTAGCAGAGCCAGTGGCTGATGACCGGATTGACAATCTCACGAAAGTGGTACAAGACTTAGTTAAAAAGGTGTATACAGAAAAGAAGACCGTGGCATCAGTGGATGAACCTGACCTCGATGCAGCAATTCTGGAGCTTCAGGCCGAAGATGCCAATTATGTTCAGCAGCAGTGGGATCCAAGCCGCTACAGACCTGGCACACGTGACCATCCAGGGTTTCGTTACGGAAACCCCAATGCAGCAGTTTATGCACCAGGGTTTCAACACAGGCCACAGGCACAACAGACAGCACCAGCACAGCAAGCACCAGCAGTACAACCACAGCTAAATTTATCACAGCAACATTTTGAGTCCTATATGGAGAAATTCAATAAGCAGTGGGAAGCTAGATTTTCGCAGATGGAGTCATTAACTGTCGATGTAAGCCAAATGAAAATTGTTATCCGCAACTTGGAGGTACAGAATGGTCAGCTTGCACAGAACCAAGCAGAACGAGCCCCAGGGAATTTACCATCAAATACAGTGAACAATCCACGCGCTCAAATCAATGCTGTCACAACTCGGAGTGGAATTTCACTGCAGGATCCGCCGTATCCCAGTCATGCACGTGCAGAAAAGTCAAAGATCATTGAACACGAAGTGTTTGACGGGAAAGACAGCTCAACCGCTAACCCTCAGCAAAGGGGTTCGGTCGAGCAGGAAGCAGAGCAGACTAATAAGGGTAACCCAGAAACAGTGCCAATCTCTATGGAGGTACCTTACCCTCTGAAGACACGTAAGAGAGATGACAGCAAAGACTACGCCATATTTCTGGAGGTATTCAAGCAATTACAGATAAACATACCTTTTGCCGAAGCACTCGCCAAAATGCCTACTTATGCTAAATGTCTCAAAGACATATTGTATGGGAGGAGGCGGATGAGCGACTTCGAAACAGTAAATTTGACGGCAGAAGCGAGCAGCTGTGTGAAAAACGGTCTACCACTGAAGAAGAAGGACCCTGGCAGTTTTGTTATTCCAGTAACTTTGGGCAGTGTATACACAGGAAAATCCTTGTGCGACTTTTGTGCCAGCATTAACCTGATGCCACTAACAATCTTCAAAAGTCTGGGAGTCGGAGAACCACGACCAACAAGAATTATGCTTCAAATGGCTGATAGATCTGTAAAACCTGCCTATGGAGTCATTGAAGATATCCTGGTAAAAGTTGGAGAGCTTATTTTTCCAGCAGACTTTGTGATACTGGATACGGAGGCCGGAGAGGTCCCACTAATTTTGGGCAGACCCTTCCTAGCAACTGGTGAAGCCATTATCAACTACAAAAGTGGAGAGCTGTCCATGCAAATCAATGAAGAAAAAGTGAAATTCAACTTCTTCAAATCTCTCCAACTCCCTGATCATTATGGTCATGAAAACTGTTTTGCAGTGGAAGTAATTGATGATCTGGAAATTGAGGAGATGGAAAATTTATGGGGGGAATTTGAGGATATGTACCCAGAGGAAACAGAGGAGCACCAATCTGAACAGATCATGAGAACAGAAAGCTGGGTCACTCTATATAAGGATGAAGGAGGCGAGCAGAAAATGACATTGATCCCATCACTTCAGGAACAACCAGTTCTGGAATTGAAATAGTTGCCAGACCACCTCAGGTATGCATTTATTGGTGAAAATAATACTCTGCCGGTAATTGTTTCATCTCTTCTATCTCAGGAACAGGAACAAAAGCTGCTGGAAGTACTTCGAGAGCATAAAGAAGCTATCGGGTGGACAATTGCTGACCTAAAGGGAATCAGTCCTGATTACTGCATGCACAAAATAAGAATTGAAGAAGGAAAGAAACCAATCATCCATCCTCAACGGAGACTAAACCCAATCATGAAGGATGTGGTACGTAAGGAGGTCATGAAGTGGCTAGAAGCAGGGATTATATACCCCATATCAGACAGCACTTGGGTTAGTCCTGTACAGTGTGTGCCAAAGAAAGGGGGTATTACAGTGGTGCAGAACGCTGATCAGGAGCAGATCGCCCAGCGCATTGTCACTGGCTGGCGAATCTGTATGGATTATAGGAAGCTGAATGACGCAACACTGAAAGATCACTTTCCGCTGCCATTCATGGACCAGATGTTGGACATATTGGCCCACCATGCTTATTATTGCTTCCTTGACGGGTACTCCGGTTATAACCAGATCTATATAAATCTGGAAGATCAAGAAAAGACGACGTTCACCAGCCCATACGGAACATTTGCTTTTAGACGAATGCCATTCGGATTATGCAATGCTCCAGCAACATTCCAAATATGTATGATGGCCATTTTCTCTGACATGATAGAGAAAAATTTGGAAGTTTTCATGGACGATTTTTCGTTATTTGGGGACAGCTTTGATGATTGCTTATACCATCTGGCCGGAGTTCTGATTCGATGCAGAAAGACTAACCTGGTACTCAACTGGGAGAAATGCCACTTCATGGTTACTGAAGGAATAGTGTTGGGACACAGGATTTCCAGCAAAGGACTGGAAGTAGACAGAGCAAAGATAGAGGTGATCAAGCAGCTACGATATCCGATTACAGGAAAGGCAATAAAGAGTTTTTTGGGCCATGCAGGGTTTTACAGAAGATTTATCAAGGATTTTTCCAAACTTACAAAGCCACTATGTAATTTGTTGGGAAAAGACGTGCCATTCATATTTGACGAAGCATGCAAAGAGGCCTTTGACGTACTCAAAGACAGACTGACAACAGCACCCATTATCACGACACCAGATTGGACCCTCCCATGCGAGCTGATGTGTGACGCCAGTGATTACGCAGTGGGCGCAGTGCTGGGACAGCGAAAAGATAAAGTGTGCAGTGTCATTTACTATGCCAGCAGGGTCCTGAATGAGGCACAGATTAATTATGGGACTACAGAAAAGGAGCTGCTGGCAGTCGTTTTTGCTCTGGATAAGTTCAGATCCTACCTGGTAGATTCAAAATTCTTCATATTCACAGATCATAGTGCATTGAAATACTTACTGGAGAAAAAGGATGCAAAGCCAAGGCTGCTGCGTTGGATTCTGCTGATGCAGGAATTCGATGTCGAAATCAGGGATAAAAAAGGAGTTGAAAATGTGGTAGCTGATCATCTATCTCTCCTGGAAAATCGTACAGAAGAATTGGTGCCAATTCAAGAAAATTTCCCAGATGAGCATATTATGAAGATCAAGACCAACCGACGACCCTCGTATTATGCAATAGCCAATTATTTGGTCAATGGAGCACTCCCTGAAGACATCACCCCTTGGCAGAAAAAGAAGTTTATTTCAGAATGCGGGCACTATTTCTGGGATGATCCTTATTTATTTAAACAAGGTGCAGATAATATTCTCCGACGTTGCATCCCATGTCACGAGATTTTGGAGGTAATTCAGCATTGCCACTCAGCACAGTGTGGGGGACACTTCAGCGGTCCAAGAACAGCCCACAAAGTGCTGCAGTCAGGATTTTTCTGGCCAACAGTCTTCAAGGATTGTCATGACTATGCACGCTGCCAGCGTACAGGAAATATCTCCCAGCGAAATGAGATGCCAATGACACTTTGGCAGGAGGTTGAGCCTTTTGACGTTTGCGGTATTGATTTCATGGGTCCGTTCCCTTCTTCTCTGGGAAATCTCTACATCTTACTGGCAAGTAGACTATGTGTCAAAGTGGGTGGAAGCTATGGCCTGTCAGAAGAACGATGCAGCAGTGGTGGAACGATTCCTCAAACGCAACATCTTTACCAGATTCGGAACGCAAAGAGCCATGGTCAGTGATGAAGGTTCTCATTTTATCAATAAAGTCTTCGCCAAGGTTCTAAAGCAGTACGGGGTGTCTATCCATAAGGTGTCACTGCCTTATCACCCTCAGGCAAACGGGCAAGCAGAGGTGTCCAACAGGGAGATAAAGAGCATACTGGAAAAAACTGTGAATCCTGGACGTAAGGACTGGTCATTAAAGCTGGATGATGCGCTCTGGGCATACAGAACTGCTTACAAAACCCTGCTGGGAATGTCCCCATACCAGCTGGTGTTTGGAAAAGCATGTCACTTACCAGTAGAATTGGAGCACAGAGCATACTGGGCAATCAAGCAGCTTAATATGGATCACAGCTTATCTGGAAACAAATGGAAGATGGCACTCGTCGAACTAGAGGAATTTCGTAAAACCGCTTATGAGAGTGCCAAAATTTATAAAGAGAAAACGAAGAAGTGGCATGACAATCGCATTCTACCAAAGAAGATAGAAATTGGGCAGAAGGTTCTCCTTTACAACTCAAGGATGAAATTCTATCCAGGGAAGCTGCACTCAAGATGGTCTGGACCATTCATTGTGAAAGACATTACATCATGGGGAGTGGTGGAACTTGAAAACCCAAGGGATAATACAGTTTTCAAGGTGAATGGAAACAGAGTCAAGCCATACAGAGATCCTCAGGAGATCATAGAGGTAGAGGCGATCTACCTTGACCTTCCTTGATCATAAAAGAGGTAACAAAGTCGGGCTGTCGGCTGTAAATCACAAGCGCTGGTTGGGAGGCAACCCAACGTAGATTAGTTGTTTTTATATATTTAGTCTTTATTATAAAATGTTCATAATTTGAGAGAAGAGTGAGAAAGAGGGGTTTAATATTGAATTCAGTGTTTCAGGAATCATAGGCATGCGTTCAAACGCATGTGATGTGCGTTTAGACGCGAAAGGCGCGTTCAAACGCATGCAATAAAACGAAGATTTCCAGCTAACACATGAGAAAGACTGGAAAAGCCTAAGGAAGTGCGTTTAAACGCAGAAGGTGCGTCTAAACGCAGAAACCAATCAACAGACGTTTCTAGAGAGAAGGCATGCGTCCAAACGCACATTGAGCGTTCAAACTGAACTCATCCGAAGAATTGCATAAACAAGCAGTGCGTTTAAACGCAGCTCATGTGCGTTCAAACGCAGTTCATCAAACCCAGAAATTCAGAGAACATCAAGTTGTGCGTTCAAACGCTGTTCAAGCATATTCACAAATTTCCAGAAAAGTAAAGCATTGCGTTCAAACGCACAATCGAGCGGGATCAGAAAAGTTTGAAAAATTTTGAAAAAATTTGAATTCCAGGGGCCATTCTGCAATTTCTGAAAGTTTGCCTATATATACTGTACGGGTGAAAGTGACTCATATTCACTTCAGTCAACCAGTTTTCAACTCTCTCACTAGAAATTCTCTCTGACCTAGTAGCCGCCAGCAACAGTCATCCGCCAGCGATCTCCGACTACCACCGCAGGGACACCAGATTGTCAGAAACAGTGTGGGGGTGGTCACACTCATCCGATCCAAACATCTCCAGATCCGCTTCACCGAGCAGTTTCCAGATCTGTACCCGTAAGATTCACTCCGGGTAGCCAGGTTCTGTTTTTTCTCTCTTTGAAGATTTCCATTTTTCTACTTGATTTTTTGAAATGGATGAGGACAGACCATATATGAGGCCTGATAGGGCAATCGCACCCTTGAACATCATAGATTGCAAACTGCTTAGGGTCGACCATTTCTGTGACCATAGGTTTGTCAATATGGAGGCTCACCGTTTCTTTCTGCAAGACAAAAAGATTAGGTATGACATACTCGCTGAGAGAACTTTTCCTCGTGATATTGTGTCTATGGGGGAAGACCTGTTCAACTTTACTGGGCAGGATCATTTTGGGGACTTGTTTACCGGCTTTACCAATCTGCAAGTCAGTTCTGTGCTGGCTAAGGAGATTTTCAGTAATCTCCAGCAGTGCATGAACAGTGAAGCCCAGTCAATTGACTGGATTTACTGCAGAAAGACCTAGATTAGGATCACCCCAGAGAGTATTCGAGAGAGTTTGGGTCTGGAATTAGTGTTGGACGATTGTCAGTTTCAGGAACTGCGGCGTCATCCCTCTGAACAGCTTAGCGAACAAATCCTTCACACCCTGTGTGCGGGTGTACCAGGCGCTGCTTGGTACTACCCACACCGGAGTCCTTCCTACCGGAAACTCCCTGCTACCTATTTGATTCGAGAGGCGAGATGGTGGACTGAGTGGGTCAACAACCGGATTGTGGGCATTAAACACATGACCCGTATAGAATATAATGTTGCCCATTTGGTGTACTGTCTGATGGCCAGAGAGCCTGTGAGCCTCCCGGAGATTATTTGTGAGTTTTTTCGGGAAAGACGAGAGTCCCACAGTAAGAAGGGTTTGGGTCTTCTGGGGATGTTGACTAAAATGGCATAGGATTATAAGGTGCCAGTTCCTGGTGAGCTGAGAGATATTCGACCGGTTCAGGTACGCAAGTACCGCAAGATGAGAAGTGCTTTGCACGAGGCTCTGCATGGGCCTCCAGAATATGTCCAAGTGGACGATGATGATGATGATGATGATGATGATGGTGCTCCGCCTCAGGGTGGGGGTGATGGCATACCACCACCACCTCCACCCGGTGAGGGGGGTTTTCCAGCCTTACCAGGTCCCCTTCGACTTCCCCGATCTGCTAGTTCCAGTGAACACAGGCAGACCGAGCCCGACCTAGGGCAGTCTAGCAGAGGGGCCAGGCGCAGTTCTTTTGGGCGCCTGGAGAGGACTGAGCATGAGGAATGGGTCAGGAAGAAAATTAAGGCCCAAGAAAAAATGCAGAACTACCTGGTAAGGACGGTCAAGAAAATGGCCAGGGGTCTTGGAAAGTTGTTCAAGACCCAGAAGCATATTTACCATGCTAACACAGTTGCATTGCGAGCTCATGAGGCTGCCCTCGCTGAGATTCAGAGCAATATGCGTGGTAAGAAATTTAACTTCCCGGAACACTATTCTAGTGACAACTGTCCCAGTTGAACAATGGAAGATAGTCGGCCCTATGACAGCTTCTCTGGCCATGACCCCATCCCGAGTCCGGAACACGTAGACAGTGTTGGTGACCCCGGCAGACCCGGTACCCAGTACCCACCCAGGTAGCATGTAGACCCAGGGGCCAGCAGTGCCCATCCCGGTGCCAGCCACGCTGGTACCGCTGCCGCAGCACGACAGGCTGCAAGGAAACGTCCCAGAGGGCGCACCCCTGAACCATCTCCCGAGTCGACCGACCAGTCTACTCCGGAGAACACAGATTCGAGTTACAGGCCAGATCAGTAGCGTCGCGAGGACGCGCCACCTCTAGTGTGGGGGTGGGGAATCGTGTCCTCCTGCATAGCCATGTCAGCATATTTTTGTCAATTTTCTTTTAATTTTGTTTTCATTTTTTGAGTCGGCACGTTTATTCTGTTGAGTCTACCTACCTATTTTTCTGACCTTGCATATATATTAAAAAAATAAAAAAATAAAATAAAATAAATAATAAAAAAAAATTAATAAATATTTAAAATCTTTTGAGAAAGGGCAACTTAAGACCTAGAAACTGAAGAGAATCCAATGAAAGAGCTCATGAGAGTAGGAAGCACCGTAGTAGGGATACTTTAATTTTAGTATTTTGTGCGCAAGTCTCACGACAGGATGTCCCGGGTATTCAGGAATGGTGAAAGTAGATAACAGGCATACTTTTGGCTTCTCTAGTGTGCTAGGAGGATTTAGTCTCTAGGTAGTTGAATACTCCGTTTCCTGTGGAAACTTGTGGACTCTTGGAATCTGGGGTGGACCTTCGTGTAGAGTCGGTTTTATGTGGTACGAGTCTTCGGCCTAAGCGAAGTCGGGGAGCGTACACCACCATCCCATAATGTGGTTCCAAGAGAAAATCCTAAAAAGACCACACTCTTAAGCTCTAATGCACGGTTGTAAAATATATATATATATATATATAATATATATATATATATATTGTGCTACAAGGAGAAACAACATAATGTGCTTCCGCTCACGCGGAAAATATGGATTCAATCCAATCTAGAGCTTAAGAGGAAAACTAAAGTCAAGCCGTATTACACAGGAGCTGTGTCTCCCAGTAATGGGACAATTAGCATTTCAAAAGCAATAACGGCTAAGAGGGTCTGAAAATACATATATATATATATATATATACATTTTGTGCTACAAGGAGAAACAACATAATGTGCCGTATCTTGGTTTGGTTTGGTGGAAGTTTAGGGACGCCTTAGTGAGTTTGTGCAGAGAATCATCATATATCATTTCTTGCTACGTGTTGTGAAATTTCAAAATGAGCTTGTGAGGATTTGATGATTTCGGTTCATGATAGAGAGGTTGCTCAATCTCAGAAAAAAAAAAGAAAAAAAAAATTGTGTCTTGGGTCAGTTTGTGAATATTCTCTGTCTGAGTCAGTAAGCTGTTGAGTCTTTTGGTCTGTAGCATGAATCTGTGATAAAGGGGAAAAGTATGCAATTGAAGTATGCAAAAGAAGGGTCTGCAAGGCAGTATGCAAGGGTCTGCTCGGGACGAGCAGAGTTTAATGTGGGAGTATTTTGATAGCTTGAAAATGGGATTAGTTTGGGACATCTTTTTACCATTAGTTCTAACCCTGCGAGAGTTGAGTTTGCCCATTTTCAGCCTATTTTCCACTTGATACGAGGCAGAGACTTATAGGACATGATCGTAAGATTTGAGTAATTTCATGCGTAATTGTGTTTGTTGGATATGATTGCGGGTACATGTTATGATGTGCAGGTAACAGGTGCCGAGAAATGCATGAGATTGACTTGGATTTGGAGGCAGCGTATCAAGAAAGCTGAGCAGAAAAGGTGCAGAAAAATTCAAGTATGTGCGTTCAGACGCAGGACCTGCGTTCAGACGCACAACATGGCAGCAAAAGGAAGAAAGGCAGAGAAAAGGGGCTAAGTCTGTGCGTTCAGACGCACAGACCTGCGTTCAGACGCAGGACTTGACTCCAGAACCGTGAAGACCAAGCGGTGCGTTCAGACGCAGGAAGCTGCGTTCAGACGCACAAGTCCGAAAAGCCAGAAGGAAGAAGGAGAGAATTGTTTAAGGCCTGCGTTCAAACGCAGGAGATGTGCGTTTAGACGCACTTCGTTTGAACGCAGGGGAGCTGCGTTCGAACGCACGATGGGTTTCCAGAAGCTTCCAGGACGGGTTTTTGCAAGGGTAGAACAGGAATTTCGCGCATCAGTTTAGAGACTGTGGCAGTATAAAAGGAGGTGTCCCAGCACAGAATTAGGGTTACACATACACAATCATCATCACAGCAGCCAGTATCAGAGCCGTCAGGATTGGAGCAGAGCAGGAGTGGAGCAGTTTTTCAGTATTCAGCCATAAACTCGTTTGATCTTTTCTTCTTTCTTTTATGAAACAGTGTCTTTCAATAATGCAAGCTAGCTAAACCTTTTTCCTAGGTTCTTGGTGAACCTAGGGTTTATGAATTCAGCAGACTGGTTTGTTTGATTTTCAGATGCATGACTAGTTTGAAGTCTTAATACAGGATGGATTGTTTATTATCTTGTCTTTTATTTTATGTACATACATGAATGGCTTGATCACCCAAGAGTGTTATAGACAGGATCTGGTGCGCGAGAGTGACCAGTGAGAGTTAGGAAGAAAAGACAGGATTTAATACCCTATCTTGATGGACCGAGAGGTGAAAAGAACCAGGGTGTTAGCCAGAAGCATTAGACTAACTGCTAGACGTTTAGGGGGAGACCGAGAGGAGAACCTATAACCTTAGCAGACTTAGAACAAACCTGCAGATTTAGGTGGACCGAGAGGACCCAAAATCTGTGGGAGAGTGACAGGTACATGAGACCGAGATGAGATTGTGTTGGAATAGGTGCCCTAGAGGCAATCGTAGATTTAGTATGAACAATGTTTTGGCTAGAATATTCATTTATTATTTATGGCGATATTTAATATAATGAAGTCCTTAGATAAATTGTGTTATTTATCTTAAATATCCCTAGTCCATTATATTGATTAATAGGACAATCAAGTATAGACTAGTATGTGGATAGATTGATATGGAGATATCAAGTCTAAACACATGGGTATGCATTAGGAGTAATGGCATACTGGATTGACCCACGACGAAAAGGATACATTAGATTATGTGAAGTCACAATCGCTTTTCGTAGTGCTAATATTATTGCAATCCTTGGACTTGAAGTCACTAGATACTCTAGTTGTGAAATATTACGCTTTGATGTTATCAAACGTTACACCGTAACTGGGTAATCATAAAGGTGGCTATCGGGCGTGATAGGAAGCCAGCTTAGAGATCGCAGTGATGTAGATAGGATTTGTCCCTCACTTAATGGGGGTAAATATCCACGGCCACTCGAGGGATGAGGCTTATTGAATGTCTGGCCAGACTCAGATAAATTAATATAGAGATATTAATGTTATCTGCAAGTATAAGCATATTCCCAGGATCGAGGAACTATGGATTGGATATACGAGTGTGACTATTTATGTCTCGTGTCCAATCTGGATATGGAGACAAAGGGATAATGCAATATGACATATTGGGCACAAAGGTTTGTCGGGATCACTGACTATTTATATTGGTTGGGTGGCATGGATGTGTTGCTAGACACCGCTCCATGTTAGTAATAGTTACTACCAACTATATAGAAACCTATGGGGTCACACGTCAAATAGAGTAGAGCTAGATTTGGGATTAATTAATAAAGATTAATTAATAGAAGGATCATTGTGCAACACCTTGCAAACTTAGTAGGACTAATTTGCAAGGAAGGGAATAGTTCTAGTCCTACTAGAACAAGAAAACTCTAATATGGAAACAACAAGGAGTTGTTGGAGTATATATATAAGGGGCTCTAGCTTCCTTCCCACAAGAGTTATTATTAGACATAACACAAAGAGTGGGAGAGAGCAAAAGAGAGAGCAAGACAAAGAGCTAGGGCCGAAACCCTAGCCCCCGTCCGCCCCTCTACCCGACGGCAAAGAGGAGGCCGCCCCTCCCTTGTGCCTTTGTTGCTTTGATCTTCATCCCTCTTCCTCCGGGTTCAAGCTAGCACTTGTTTGAAGGAAGAATCTAGATCTCACCTCTAGACGTGGATCAACCGTAGAGACGAGGACATCATTCTTCGTGTGATCTCACAAATCAAAAGGTACACATCTTCTATGACCCTAATCATGTTATGATGTCTCTTCCTGTGATCCTTGGTGGGCTTTGAGTAGGATTAAATTTTGTTATTCCGCTGCGTTACCTACGTCAAAACCCAACAGTGGTATCAGAGCCACAGGTCGTAGAGCATAACATGATATTATGTGTTTACGATTTCAGTTCATACACCGTATTATTGTTTATTACGCGAAAACTGGAAAAAAAAGCGTAGTAGATGCAATATTGAATTTGATTCAATCAAACAAGACCCAATTTAACATTGGATGTTAGAATTGGTGAGTATAGTCACATAGGATGTGAATAATTGGGTTCTTGAAAAATTAGGGTTCATGGGCACATGATTGAAAAGGGGTTTTCAATTATGGAAACAAAGTTATGGAAATAAATCCATAAGGAAACAACTTTGCTTGGGCAACAAGGAAGGAGGAAGGGGACTAGGGCCGAAACCCTAGCCGCCCGCCCCTCCCTTGCGCGCCAAGCAAGGCCGCGGGCCTCTAGGCGTGCGGCGGTCCTAGGGTTCGGGCCACTTGTTGGCTTGGGCCCTTTGGACCGTTGTAAAACCCTAGTTACCCAATTTCATTAAAATTAAACAAGCGCGTTAAAATTGGTTTTAACTTTATTATGTGCTTTATTGCATGGTGGATGGATATGGCCTAGGATTGTGGATGTTTATTGTTTTGTGGTTTGGTTTACGGCCTGCGAGCTGATCAAATTAATGTAATAATTAATTAAGTTTTACGGCCTGCGAGTCGTCTTTTTCTCCTCGACATGTGAGGCTTTTGTTATTTATTTATTCTAGATGTTAGGCTAGAATTAGAAGTATTTAGATGATAGCCAAGAACATGGAGAAGAAGACTGGAGAACCAAAGGAGCCAAAAGACATCCCTAGGCGCGCAGCTATGGTGGAGCACATAGAGATGGGCTCGGCACTTTAGGGCAATTAGATATTATCATTGGCTTGATAATATCATTAGTCTAGGGGCCATATCCATGCCACGTTTTTTTATTTTGTGGATGTTTATTATTCATGCCTTGTTATTTATTTTGTGTGTATGACGGTACAAGCAAAACGATAACAAGATAATAATAAACAAGGTTGGTCTTTTATTGTGGATGGCCCAATCCAAATAAGTAGACCATGTTGATAAGATCAACCAAACAACTTAAAAGAAATCCCTCAATTAAATATTGAGTTTTGCCTTCTCTTGCCAAAACACCCTTCATGATCATGGCCTATTAAAATTTGGGCTTGCCAAAGCAAGGCGATTTTAATTTTTCATGATGTGTTGCGGACGACGCAAGCTAGTAATGCGTGTATGTTGAAAGCAAGAGGTTGGACGCAACTAGGCAAGAGTCAATTGGATTGATGAGCTTAGAGGCATGACAATTAGGAGTTATCCAATTGGATAAAGAATAAAATGAATTTATTCACCTAATTGGACCAAGAATTGCATGGGATGCAATTGGAATGGTTCCTACCTAAATAACCAATTCTTGGGTGACTTGCCAAAGCAAGCTCAAGAAGAAGTGAAAAAGGGATCTTGGACCCACTAGAAAGTATAAAAATATTTTCCGCTTTAATAGTGAGGGCTATTAATCCGAGAAAAATAGTGGGAGCTATATTTAATGATCTACCCATTGTTAAATATAGTTAAATTGTTCAAAATACTAAATTTCATATTTCTCGTTTTGTAGAATTCCAAATGGCAAACAACAACGTATCGAGTTCATCCCTACGATCTGTCCTTGAGAAGGATAAATTGTCTGGAACAAATTTCCTTGACTGGTACAGAAACTTGAGGATTGTCCTCAAGCAAGAAAAGAAGCTGTACGTCTTGGACACTCCAATTCCAGACCCACCACAAGATGAGTCTCTACTAGCGGAAGTAAGGGCACGTCAGAAACATATTGATGATTCTAATGACGTGACTTGCCTCATGCTTTGCACCATGACTGGTGAGCTTCAGAAGCAACACGAGAACATGGAAGCCTATGATATGATCAGACACTTGAAACAATTGTTTCAGGAACAGGCAAGGCATGAGCGCTATGAGGTGTCTAAAGCGTTGTTCAAAAGCAGTCTTGCAGAAGGGAATCCAGTAGGCCCTCATGTACTCCGAATGATCGGGTACATAGAGAACCTTGAGAGACTGGGGTTCCCACTCGGCCAGGACTTGGCGACTGATCTCGTCTTGCAATCGTTGCCTGACAGTTATAATCAGTTCATTATGAACTATAATATGAATGAGATCAAAAAGTCTTTGCCAGAACTGTTGAACATGCTGAATACAGCTGAGCAAAGCATCAATAAAGGCAAGGGCAAGGCCATAATGATGGTACACAAGAAGAAGGGCAAGTCAGTTCCATCTACTTCAAAAGGAAAACGCAAGAAAGTTGCGAAATCCAAGGATGCCCTAAAGCCTAGTGGGGGCGTGGCTAAAGGTGAATGTGTAACACCCCTCGATTCCCGAGCTTTCCGTTCCGGACCAGAGAGCCCAGGAGGGTGCTACTCAAAATGAAGCGGCGGAAATCAAGAACAATACATCCCATAATTATATATTACATAACGATAATTGTCTTCAACATGATGCGTACTATTTTACAAGGTGAAATTAAACTAAGAGTTCAACATAATAAAAGTGCTACCAAATACTAGATAAGTTCGCGATTCCCTTATTCCGAGCTCCCAGCTCCTAGACCTGCGGGGGAATGAAACAAAGACCGCAGTTTTTCGAAAGTCAGCAAGAAATGCTGAGTGAGATACACCTTAGCATGTAAAAATAGGAAGGTTAAGAAAGGCTGCAGGGTCACGTATTAAATAAAATAAGAGTGACAGAGTATATGTAAAACATTATCAGAAATTTGCAACGTCGTAAATAACAGTGTCAAATAATGATATAGTAACGCCAACAAAGAGGCCTCCCAAAATAATTCCAACAAGGCAGTCGAATTAATCATTATTAGTTTCACAGTACCCGGGTAGACCAGTGACCACATCAGACATACTAGACCTTAAGTGTTGCAACACCCTCCTAAGAGCGTCAATCAAAAGAGTGGTATCTAGAAGCTGGAACCTAGCCGACAAGGCAAAGAGCCGGGGCACACGAAGTCCCGCATTTTAGGGACCAAAACCCAAGGGATCGAAACCTGAGGGGCACGCGAAGTCCCGCATTTTAGGGACCTGAGCCCAAGGGATCGAAACCTGAAATAAGTAACATAACTGGTTCCGGTACATGCTGATCGTTTTACTTTATTCCAGGGATCGAACCCGAATATCTCTTTAGGGACTAAGCCCAGGGAATCATCACCCAATACAAGTAACATCACTGATTCGTACAACATTACGAGATTACTAATTTCTGTTCACGTGTGACAAGTATTTCAAGATCCAACAACATTTCAAGGATTCGAAAACAGATAAACACATTTATCAAGTGGGGGATGAAATACGACAACTTATTTTTCAATTAACAAGTAGTTGACACGAAATAAGCTGGCACGCAAGGCTAAGCATGTAAAACTCATCTGATGTTGACTCAGCAGTCAGTACGTAGGATGGTCGACAAAGCTTATGTCCACAAATCCGTCGCCTACAATTTATCAATCATCTAGTCACGAGGCCGGTAATTCTAAACGAATAAATGCACAAATCCTATTTGAGTGCTCGGCTAGGACGAAACGCTAACTCAATCCTCACAATCCCTTAAATAAATATTTTTAAGAGGACATACTTATTCAGTTAAATATTGGTTAACCCATAAAATAATAACATTTTACTTACAGATTATTTAGGAAATAAGGATGTTACTAAATATAATTAACACATTTAAAAATATTGCTAAAGTATTATTTGACATCTATTTATTTAATAACGAGTTCTACTATTTATAAGAAATTCATGACATTCATAAAACAATATTTTAAGAGTGATATATATATAAAATTATTTCTTAAATTCTCTAACTTACAACTAACAATATTTAATTTTAGCAAGTTCACATGTTGGTAAGGAAATTATAGTTATTTGAAAACTCACTATTTGTTTAAACAGGATTAAAGTGACATTCATAATGTAAAAAAAAATCATCATAAAACAAATTTTCTTTTATTAATTAATTTTCAAGAGAAAGAACCACAACTACTTTCTGGTTTATAGAAATTTAACTTATTAATTTTATTACAAACATATATATACATATTTATATGTATGAAAAAGTGAAATTTTATTAACTTATTATTTATCCTCCAATAAAACAAACTATAACACTTATTTATAACAAATTTCTAATTTATAGAAATTTAACATATTTATTTCATTCATTTATTTAGAATACTTAATTATTTAACAACAAAATAATATACATTATATAGACTAAAATGTTAATACATATATATTAATGCAGTTTAGGTAAAGACGAGGGGCTCCCCTAAGTTTCTTAGAAACTACAACCACTTCAAATAATAAGTTTCAATTTCAACACTTTATACCCTTCAACTTTCAGAAAAGACACTTTAACCCCCCAACATGAACATACTCAAATTCTTCGATCGAAGCATGAATTTAAGCCCTACAAACATGGTTTTGATCACAAATAACGAACTAGGGGAAGATTTAGATCATACCCACGCTGAAAATTTCTAGAAACAGCCGAGAAATGGGTCGGGCCGAGTCACACGTCGAGGTCGCCGGTGATGGAGCTCGAATGGCGGTGCTCCGGTGGTTCTTGGCTGCGGCTAGGACCTTCTGGTGGTCGGTCGTACCTCCTGGAGGCTGAAGAGACGGAGGGAGGTGGCTGGGTGGCTCTGGTTTTTGATGGGCCGAAATCTCGCCGGCAAAAATGGTGGAATGGCGGCGGCGATGTGGCTCTGATGCGCCTTCCGCCTCTGTTCCTTCTTCTCTTTGTTGCTACTAGGTTTGAAACCCAGTGGGTAATCGTGATAGAGGGAAGAGGAAGAGAAAAATGGAGGTGGTGGCGGTCCTTGGTGGTCGCCGACGATGAAGGTGGTCGGCGATAGTGGTTGTTGTCTTCTACCGTTGCTGCTACTGCTACTCTTCGTTGTTCTCGGGTCAGAGAGGGCAGGGAGAAGGAGGGATATAGAGGGGGAGAAGAGATCTGGAGAGTGGAGGTGCTGATGGCGTTGGGGATGGCGTTGTTTCGGGGGTGGTGTTGATGGTGTTGGGTGGTGGGTTTCCCTCTGCAAAACCAGAGGAGAGAGAGAGAGAGAGAGAGACAGTGAGATGGAGAGAGAGTTAGCTGGAGGTGGTTGTGGTCGCGGTTGGGGTGTTCCCGGTGGTGGTGGGTGGTCGGAGATGGCAGCGGCAAGGCCGCTGCCGCTGCTGCTGCTTGTCTTCTTGTCGACAAAACAGAGAGGAAGAGAAATTGAGGGGGAGAGAGGGGTTGCAGTGGAGATGGTGGAAGAGAGGGAGGTGGTGAGGGTGATGGTGGCGTCGGGTGTGATGGTGCCGAAGGAGAAGGAGGAGGGAGGATAAATAGAAGGGGATGGAGGAGAGAGGGAGAAGTGTTGGAGAAAGTGAGGGTGTTGGGGAATTGAGGGAGTCTCGGGGGTGGTGGTGATTTGCTTGCCGAAGAAGGAGGGGAGGGTTAGGAGGGAGAGTGAGAGAGAGACGGGGAGAGAATGAGAGAGAAAGAGTTTGTGTTTCTCCAAAATTGTGCAGAATGTTGGGGGAACGTGAGGTTTTCTTTTTTTTTTGTCATAATATTTAATGCACTTATCTTTATTTACCCATTAATTTATAGGATTTCCTTCAAACTACAACTATAACCCCCTAACTAACCAGTTTATAATTTCTATAAAACTACAAATACTTCCCCGTTTTATATTTATATTTCACGAAATGTGACAATTATCCCTATAATGGGAACGGAGTATTACATCCTCCCCCCCTTGGATTAAGCTTCGTCCTCGAAGCTTGAAGGAGTTACTAGGGTCTCAATGGGTTTCCTATATGAGATGCATATTGACGAGGGTTAGAGTGCTTACCAGTTGTCATGTTGTTTCTTGCGTTTGCCTCTGTCTGGCTCATCACGAAGATTTGACCTGGTGGCCTCTGGTTGTTTCTCTGAGCTGCATTCCCTCCATTTCCATCATTTCCAGCTTGGTTGTTTCTGTTGTTACCATTGGTAGCTGCATTCCTGTGATGTCCTCCATTCCTGTTGCCATTCCCATTGTTGTAGTTTCCTTGCTGTCCCATACCTCCATTCTTGAAGTTGTTGTTGTTGTCTCGGAGCTGGTTGCCTCCATCCTGATTGTTTCGTCGGTAACCGTTCCAATTCTGATTCTGACGGTACCCTTGCTCATATTCGGCTGCCATCCTCCTTCTACAATCAGGAGCTATGTGGCCTTTGATGCCACAAAACCTACAAGCCAAAGCCGAGCCGTCACAGGTGTATCCCCGATGGTAGCGGCCACACCTGTTGCAGTTGAGATTACGGGCATTTCCCGTCATTTGATGGTTTTGGTTCCCACTATCTCCCCAGTTCTGATTTCCTCTACCATTATCAGTCTTAGCTCGCTTGTCAGATCCTTGAATGTTGCTGCCACTTCCTTGTCCTTCTACCTTTCTCTTTCCCATCACCTGATCGACTCTCCAGATGTTTGCGGCTACCCCATAGGCTTCCGTCAAGGTATCATAGGTCCTCGTGAGCATGGTCCTCTGAATTTCAAGTTTCAGTCCACCTATGAAGCGAGTGACCATGCGTCCTTCAGTAGGCACTGTGTCCTCCGCAAAACGGGCTAGCTCCACAAACTTGTCATAATATTCAGTCACAGATTCGTTGCCCTGCTTCAGTGCGATGAACTCCTCATACTTCTTTTCCTTGACATGCTCCGGAAAGAACTTTGCTCTCATAGCAGCCTTCATTGCCTCCCAACCGAAGCCTTCTTGAGCCATGAGTCTGGCCCGATTGGCGGTCCACCAATTATCAGCCTTTTCCTTGAGGTAAAAAGCTACCTCACTAATCTTGCGGGCTTCTGGGCATTCCATAGCCTGGAAAATCTTATCAAAGTCTCTGATCCAGTTCTCAAGCAACACTGGATCTTCTTGCCCATAGAAGTTACTCGGGTTTCGCTGAGCTATCTTCTTTGCCCAGTCGGGTTCCTTTTCATTTGCGATGTTGTTGTTCATGAACTGGTTCATTTGTACCATTTGGGAGAAGAACTGCTCCACGTTGTTATTGTTGTCCTGAGCCATTTGTCCTTGTCGAATCCTCCTAGTATAGTATTGCAGGGGTCTATCAGTCATATTCCTACACTATCACTTATTGTGTCATTGCATATTCTAGCACGGGGTGAGGAACTAAAACAACTGGTATCACAGAATGCACACATATCACTTCATATAGCGCAATTATCATTCATAAAAGATATTTCCTAACACATAGGAATATAAGCTTGCATCACTTTGCACGTAATTCATTCCCATAATCCGACAATTCATCTAGAATAGTCAAATCATCAATTTGTCAAATCCTCGTCTCTGTTATGAGAATAATATGAGTCCAAATGACAATCAAATAGGGAAGTACCTAGGAAGTATCCCACAATCAAACCAGCCAATTTAGATACTATCAGATCACAAAGTCTCGGTAATAAGGAAGAAAAAAAAAGTCTAGCATCGGTGGGACTAAATAAGACTCAAACCACCCATAACACAATCGGCTTGTCAAATTTTAGATTTAATTACCCTAAATTCATTTTAATTTACCCTACAGGTTTTAATCCCTTTTTGGATTGCCTGCTCTGATACCACCTGTAACACCCCTCGATTCCCGAGCTTTCCGTTCCAGACCGGAGAGCCCAGGAGGGTGCTACTCAAAATGAAGCGGCGGAAATCAAGAAAAATACATCCCATAATTATATATTACATAACGATAATTGTCTTCAACATGATGCGTACTATTTTACAAGGTGAAATTAAACTAAAAGTTCAACATAATAAAAGTGCTACCAAATACTAGATAAGTTGGCGATTCCCTTATTCCCAGCTCCCAGCTCCTAGACCTGCGGGGGAATGAAACAAAGACCGCAGTTTTTCGAAAGTCAGCAAGAAATGCTGAGTGAGATACACCTTAGCATGTAAAAATAGGAAGGTTAAGAAAGGCTGCAGGGTCACGTATTAAATAAAATAAGAGTGACAGAGTATATGTAAAACATTATCAGAAATTTGCAACGTCGTAAATAACAGTGTCAAATAATGATATAGTAACGCCAACAAAGAGGCCTCCCAAAATAATTCCAACAAGGCAGTCGAATTAATCACTATTAGTTTCACAGTACCCGGGTAGACCAGTGACCACATCAGACATACTAGACCTTAAGTGTTGCAACACCCTCCTAAGAGCGTCAATCAAAGGAGTGGTATCTAGAAGCTGGACCCTAGCCGACAAGGCAAAGAGCCGGGGCACACGAAGTCCCGCATTTTAGGGACCAAAACCCAAGGGATCGAAACCTGAGGGGCACGCGAAGTCCCGCATTTTAGGGACCTGAGCCCAAGGGATCGAAACCTGAAATAAGTAACATAACTGGTTCCGGTACATGCTGATCGTTTTACTTTACTCCGGGGATCGAACCCGAATATCTTTTTAGGGACTAAGCCCAGGGAATCATCACCCAATACAAGTAACATCACTGATTCGTACAACATTACGAGATTACTAATTTCTGTTCAAGTGTGACAAGTATTTCAAGATCCAACAACATTTCAAGGATTCGAAAACAGATAAACACATTTATCAAGTGGGGGATGAAATACGACAACTTATTTTTCAATTAACAAGTAGTTGACACGAAATAAGCTGGCACGCAAGGCTAAGCATGTAAAACTCACCTGATGTTGACTCAGCAGTCAGTACGTAGGATGGTCGACAAAGCCTATGTCCACAAATCCGTCGCCCTTCAATTTATCAATCATCTAGTCACGAGGCCGGTAATTCTAAACGAATAAATGCACAAATCATATTTGAGTGCTCGGCTAGGACGAAACGCTAACTCAATCCTCACAATCCCTTAAATAAATATTTTTAAGAGGACATACTTATTCAATTAAATATTGGTTAACCCATAAAATATTAACATTTTACTTACAGATTATTTAGGAAATAAGGATGTTACTAAATAAAATTAACACATTAAAAAATATTGCTAAAGTATTATTTGACATCTATTTATTTAATAACGAGTTCTACTATTTATAAGAAATTTATGACATTCATAAAACAATATTTTTAGAGTGATATATATATAAAATTATTTCTTAAATTCTCTAACTTACAACTAACAATATTTAATTTTAGCAAGTTCACATGTTGGTAAGGAAATTATAGTTATTTAAAAACTCACTATTTGTTTAAACAGGATTAAAGTGACATTCATAATGTAAAAAAAAAAATCATCATAAAACAAATTTTCTTTTATTAATTTATTTTCAAGAGAAAGAACAATAACTACTTTCTGGTTTATAGAAATTTAACTTATTACTTTTATTACAAACATATATATACATATTTATATGTATGAAAAAGTGAAATTTTATTAACTTATTATTTATCCTCCAATAAAACAAACTATAACACTTATTTATAACAAATTTCTAATTTATAGAAATTTAACATATTTATTTCATTAATTTATTTAGAATACTTAATTATTTAACAACAAAATAATATACATTATATAGACTAAAATGTTAATACATATATATAAATGCAGTTTAGGTAAAGACGAGGGGCTCCCCTAAGTTTCTTAGAAACTACAACCACTTCAAATAATAAGTTTCAATTTCAACACTTTATACCCTTCAACTTTCAGAAAAGACACTTTAACCCCCCAACATGAACATACTCAAATTCTTCGATCGAAGCATGAATTTAAGCCCTACAAACATGGTTTTGATCACAAATAACGAACTAGGGGAAGATTTAGATCATACCCACGCTGAAAATTTCTAGAAACAGCCGAGAAATGGGTCGGGCCGAGTCACACGTCGAGGTCGCCGGTGATGGAGCTCGAATGGCGGTGCTCCGGTGGTTCTTGGCTGCGGCTAGGACCTTCTGGTGGTCGGTCGTACCTCCTGGAGGCTGAAGAGACGGAGGGAGGTGGCTGGGTGGCTCTGGTTTTTGATGGGCCGAAATCTCGCCGGCAAAAATGGTGGAATGGCGGCGGCGATGTGGCTCTGATGCGCCTTCCGCCTCTGTTCCTTCATCTCTTTGTTGCTACTAGGTTTGAAACCCAGTGGGTAATCGTGATAGAGGGAAGAGGAAGAGAAAAATGGAGGTGGTGGCGGTCCTTGGTGGTTGCCGACGATGAAGGTGGTCGGCGATAGTGGTTGTTGTCTTCTACCGTTGCTGCTGCTGCTACTCTCCGTTGTTCTCGGGTCAGAGAGGGCAGGGAGAAGGAGGGATATAGAGGGGGAGAAGAGATCTGGAGAGTGGAGGTGCTGATGGCGTTGGGGATGGCGTTGTTTCGGGGGTGGTGTTGATGGTGTTGGGTGGTGGGTTTCCCTCTGCAAAACCAGAGGAGAGAGAGAGAGAGAGAGAGAGAGAGAGAGAGAGAGAGAGAGAGAGACAGTGAGATGGAGAGAGAGTTAGCTGGAGGTGGTTGTGGTCGCGGTTGGGGTGTTCCCGGTGGTGGTGGGTGGTCGGAGATGGCAGCGGCAAGGCCGCTGCCGCTGCTGCTGCTTGTCTTCTTGTCGACAAAACAGAGAGGAAGAGAAATTGAGGGGGAGAGAGGGGTTGCAGTGGAGATGGTGGAAGAGAGGGAGGTGGTGAGGGTGATGGTGGCGTCGGGTGTGATGGTGCCGAAGGAGAAGGAGGAGGGAGGATAAATAGAAGGGGATGGAGGAGAGAGGGAGAAGTGTTGGAGAAAGTGAGGGTGTTGGGGAATTGAGGGAGTCTCGGGGGTGGTGGTGATTTGCTTGCCGAAGAAGGAGGGCAGGGTTAGGAGGGAGAGTGAGAGAGAGACGGGGAGAGAATGAGAGAGAAAGAGTTTGTGTTTCTCCAAAATTGTGCAGAATGTTGGGGGAACGTGAGGGTTTTTTTTTGTCATAATATTTAATGCACTTATCTTTATTTACCCATTAAGTTATAGGATTTCCTTCAAATTACAACTATAACCCCCTAACTAACCAATTTATAATTTCTATAAAACTACAAATACTTCCCCGTTTTATATTTATATTTCACGAAATGTGACAATTATCCCTATAATGGGAACGGAGTATTACAGAATGTCACTACTGCAGCCAGCCGGGTCACTGGAGGAGGAATTGCCCTAAATATCTGGAGGATAAGAAGCTTGGAATAGTGATTCCACCACCACTAGGTATTAATGTTATAGACGTCAATCTCTCTATTTCATCATCCTGGGTATTGGATACCGGATGTGGTTCTCACATTTGTCGTAATGTGCAGGATTTGAAAAGAAGTAGAAGATTGCGAAAAGGGGAGATAGACTTGCGCGTCGGGAATGGAGCAAAGGTTGTTGCATTAGCTGTAGGCGTTTATGAGCTATCTTTGCCTTCTGGACTTATTTTAGAATTAGACAATTTCTTTTATGTGCCTGCTATGAGCAGAAACATTATTTCCGTACTTGTTTGGACGAGAAAGGTTTTTCTATTTCAATAAAGGACAAGTGTTGCTCCATTTATTTTGATAGTATGCACTATTGTAGTGCGCATTTGTCTAATGGATTGTATATCCTTGATCTAAATAATCCAATATATAACATAAATACTAAAAGGATTAAAACTAATGATTTAAATTCTACATATCTATGGCACTGTCGTTTAGGCCATATAAATGAGAAACGCATATCTAGACTTCATAAGGATGGACTTCTATACTCATTTGATTTGGAATCATATGAGACATGTGAATCTTGTTTATTAGGAAAAATGACAAAGTCCCCTTTCAATAAGAAAGGCGAGCATACTAGTGAGGTATTGGCACTCATACATACTGATGTATGCGGACCATTCCCCACGCCTGCCAGAGGTGGTTATACCTACTTCATCACATTTACTGATGATTTCAGTAGATATGGATTTGTATACCTTATGAAGGCCAAATCCGAATCCTTTGAATTGTTCAAGGAATTCAAGAATGAAGTAGAGAAGCAACTTGGCAAGAGTATTAAATCTCTACGATCGGATCGTGGAGGAGAATACTTAAGCCAAGAGTTTTATGAGTATCTTAGAGAGTGTGGGATAGTATCCCAGCTCACTCCACCCGGAACACCACAAAGGAATGGTGTATCTGAGAGGAGGAATCGCACTCTATTAGATATGGTGCGATCTATGATGTCTCAAACAGATCTTCCGATATCCTTTTGGGGACATGCTCTAGTGACGGCAGCTTTTACCATTAACCGTGTTCCATCCAAATCAGTCATGAAGACGCCATATGAGATATGGACTGGGAGGCGTCCCATAGTGTCGTTTATGAAGATTTGGGGCTGCGACGTCTATGTAAAGCGTTTACAGACAGACAAGCTCGGGCCTAAGGTGGATAAGTGTAAGTTTGTGGGATATCCTAAGGAGACTAAAGGATATTATTTCTATAACCCTACCGAGAACAAAGTGTTTGTTGCTCGGACCGGCGTGTTTCTAGAAAGAGAACTAGTCTCTAAAGAAGCAAGTGGGAGGGTTGTAGAACTTGAAGAAATTCATGAACCACAAACTACTGAACCAATAATGGAACATGAACAGGAACCACAAGAAGTTGTGGAAGAGCCTGTTCAGGTAACACAGGAACTCCGTAGATCAGGAAGAGTGCGTCATGAGCCAGAGAGGTATGGACTTCTTGTGACTGAGCCCGATGACGTACCACTCAAGGAAGATGAGCCTGCAAACTATGGAGAAGCCATGAGTGGCCCAGACTCTAAGAAGTGGCTAGAAGCCATGAGATTCGAAATGAATTCCATGTACACCAACAAAGTATGGACTTTGGTGGAACCACCCGAAGGGGCTCGACCCATAGGGTGCAAGTGGGTCTTCAAGAAGAAGACCGACATGGATGGCAAGGTAGTTGCCTATAAGGGCCGATTGGTGGCCAAAGGTTATAGACAAATTCATGGTATTGACTATGATGAGACCTTTTCACCAGTCTCCATGACTAAATCCATTCGAATCTTACTTGCTATTGCAGCATACTACGACTATGAGATTTGGCAAATGGATGTCAAAACAGCGTTCCTTTATGGGAACCTCCTTGAGGATGTGTACATGACACAACCAGAGGGTTTTGAGGATCCAGAGAATGCCAATAAAGTTTGTAAACTGCAAAGGTCCATTTATGGATTAAAGCAAGCTTCTAGGAGCTGGAATCGACGTTTTGATGACGTAGTCAAAGAGTTTGGCTTCATCAAAAACGAAGATGAGCCTTGTGTTTACAAGAAGGTTAGTGGGAGCTCTATAGTATTTCTGGTCTTGTATGTGGATGACATACTAATCATTGGCAATGATATTCCTACTCTGCAATCTGTTAAAGATTGGCTAGGAAAGTGCTTTGCGATGAAAGACTTAGGAGACGCAGCCTATATACTTGGTATAAAGATCTATAGAGATAGATCTAAAAGGTTGCTTGGCCTAAGTCAGAGTACATATATTGACAAGGTGTTGAAGAGGTTCAACATGCAAGATTCCAAGAAGGGATTCTTGCCCATGTCACATGGAGTCACTCTTTCCAAGAATGACTGTCCCTCCAACGAGATGGAGAAGAACCGCATGAGCAGGATACCCTATGCTTCGGCCATATGATCCATCATGTACGCCATGCTATGTACTAGACCAGACGTATCATACGCGTTGAGTATGGTGAGCAGATATCAGTCCAATCCGGGTGAGAGTCACTGGATTGTTGTCAAGAACATCCTAAAGTACTTGAGAAGAACTAAGGATGTATTCTTGATATTTGGAGGAATGGAAGAGCTAAGTGTAAAGGGTTACACTGACGCACGCTTCCAAACCGACAAGGATGATTACAGATCGCAGTCTGGATACGTGTTTTGCCTGAATGGAGGAGCTGTCAGCTGGAAGAGTTCCAAGTAAGGAACAGTTGTTGATTCTACAACAGAAGCTGAGAACATTGCTGCTGCGGAAGCAGCAAAAGAGGCAGTATGGATAAAGAAGTTTATCGCTGAGCTCGGTGTGGTCCCTAGCATAGTGGATCCCATAGAGTTGTACTGTGACAACTCTGGGGCAATCGCACAGGCAAAGGAACCAAGATCGCACCAAAAGTCAAAGCATGTACTTAGGAGATTCCATCTCATTCGTGATATGATCGATCGAGGAGATGTGAAGATGTGCAAGATTCCGACGGATGACAATGTGTCAGATCCGCTCACGAAACCTCTTGCGCAGCGAAAACATGAAGGGCACGCCAGATCTATAGGCATACGAGATGCGCTAGATTGGCTCTAGTGCAAGTGGGAGACTGTTGGAATAGATGCCCTAGAGGCAATCGTAGATTTAGTATGAACAATGTTTTGGCTAGAATATTCATTTATTATTTATGGCGATATTTAATATAATGAAGTCCTTAGATAAATTGTGTTATTTATCTTAAATATCCCTAGTCCATTATATTGATTAATAGGACAATCAATTATAGACTAGTATGTGGATAGATTGATATGGAGATATCAAGTCTAAACACATGGGTATGCATTAGGAGTAATGGCATACTGGATTGACCCACGACGAAAAGGATACATTAGATTATGTGAAGTCACAATCGCTTTTCGTAGTGCTAATATTATTGCAATCCTTGGACTTGAAGTCACTAGATACTCTAGTTGTGAAATATTACGCTTTGATGTTATCAAACGTTACACCGTAACTGGGTAATCATAAAGGTGGCTATCGGGCGTGATAGGAAGCCAGCTTAGAGATCGCAGTGATGTAGATAGGATTTGTCCCTCACTTAATGGGGGTAAATATCCACGGCCACTCGAGGGATGAGGCTTATTGAATGTCTGGCCAGACTCAGATAAATTAATATAGAGATATTAATGTTATCTGCAAGTATAAGCATATTCCCAGGATCGAGGAACTATGGATTGGATATACGAGTGTGACTATTTATGTCTCGTGTCCAATCCGGATATGGAGGCAAAGGGATAATGCAATATGACATATTGGGCACAAAGGTTTGTCGGGATCACTGACTATTTCTATTGGTTGGGTGGCATGGATGTGTTGCTAGACACCGCTCCATGTTAGTAATAGTTACTACCAACTATATAGAAACCTATGGGGTCACACGTCAAATAGAGTAGAGCTAGATTTGGGATTAATTAATAAAGATTAATTAATAGAAGGATCATTGTGCAACACCTTGCAAACTTAGTAGGACTAATTTGCAAGGAAGGGAATAGTTCTAGTCCTACTAGAACAAGAAAACTCTAATATGGAAACAACAAGGAGTTGTTGGAGTATATATATAAGGGGCTCTAGCTTCCTTCCCACAAGAGTTATTATTAGACATAACACAAAGAGTGGGAGAGAGCAAAAGAGAGAGCAAGACAAAGAGCTAGGGCCGAAACCCTAGCCCCCGTCCGCCCCTCTACCCGACGGCAAAGAGGAGGCCGCCCCTCCCTTGTGCCTTTGTTGCTTTGATCTTCATCCCTCTTCCTCCGGGTTCAAGCTAGCACTTGTTTGAAGGAAGAATCTAGATCTCACCTCTAGACGTGGATCAACCGTAGAGACGAGGACATCATTCTTCGTGTGATCTCACAAATCAAAAGGTACACATCTTCTATGACCCTAATCATGTTATGATGTCTCTTCCTGTGATCCTTGGTGGGCTTTGAGTAGGATTAAATTTTGTTATTCCGCTGCGTTACCTACGTCAAAACCCAACATATTGTACTAATGGTATGCTGGCATAAACAAGACTGTTGTGTGTTTCTGAAATCAAGTACACCAGGCAAGCTGAAAAGTAACCCTAGGGGATCCTGGGACCTAGATTCTTAGAATCATCAACTTTTACAACTACAACAATCTCCAGAAAATTACTAAAAAAAAAAAAAAAAAAAAAAAAAAAAAAAAAAAAAAAGCTTTTCTAAGTATTGCTTTATTTACTGCAAATTAGTTGAGTATAATCACATCCCAACTTTCCTCCTTTTTACAGCTTTGTATTTATTTCTAGTTCTGATAAGTAAAACTTAAACTGTTCTCGAGGGTTCGACAATCAGAGTCATAAATACATACTCTATATTACTTGATCGTACACTTGCGAAAAAGCAGATAGGTTTACGCTGTCAACCCAATACAGACCGGGTACGAGAGATCATCCCGGGTTCCGGTACGGAAACCCGAATTTTACAATTTATGCACCGGGATTCCAGCACAGGCCACCGGCTCAACAGGCCGCACCGACACCGCAGGTTCAGCAAGGACCTTCTGCACAGCAGTACGTTGCCCAGATGAAAAAAATCGAGTCCATGTTTCAGACCATGGAGTCCCGGATTGCACATATGGACGCCCTGACAGCCGACGTGTAGACGACCAAAACGTCACTGCGCCCTTTGGAGGTACAAGTAGGGCAGTTAGCACATCAGCTAACAGAGAGACAGCCAGGAAACTTGCCCTCGAACACAGAAAACAATCCACTTGCTCAGATCAATGCCATCACCACTCGGAGTGGATTAGCACTACAGGATCCACAGTATCCTAGCCATGCACGAGCCGAAAAATCGAAAGAAGTTGAACGCAAAGTATTTGGACAGGATAACAGTTCAGCCGACCGCCCCCAGCCGAAGGGCTCGGTTGAGCAGGAGGCAGTGCAGAACGAGAAGGATGCAGAAACGGTACCTGTCTCCAAGGAGGTACCATACCCTTTGAAGACACGAAAGAGATATGATAGCAAAGACTACGCCAGGTTTCTTCAGATGTTCAAGCAGCTACAGATCAACATACCCTTTGCTGAGGCTTTGGCGAAGATGCCCACTTATGCCAAATTCCTCAGGGACATTCTGTATGGGAGGAGGCGAATGAGCGATTTCGAGCAAAACAAATTTATGGTACGTGCGAACATGCTCTTGCGAGCAGAACAACTGTTCATGCGAACAACATCCTGAGGCGGCAAATAAGGATGAAAACGTTTCCTTATGGCCTAGGGTCGGTTTTGAGGACTATAAAGGAGTTCTTTGGGATCCTAGAATTGTAGGTAAACATCTCCGGACGTTCTCCTCAGTTGAATAAAGGTCTTTCTTGCCTGTGGACGTAGTTAGCTCGATTTGAGCTAGCGAACCACGTTAAATTGTGTGTTTGCATCTTTTCTTGACAATTCGTGAGGTGAGAGCGATCGTGAATTGCATAACAGTATTGTAGCACAATAATACATTGTAGGAATTTTGTCAATAATGCATATTGCCTCTATAATTGATGTAATTTGTAGAATAGTCATTGCAAACCGTTGAACAATATATAGTCCTAAACGATTTTTTTTTTCTTTTTATTCTTTTTTTTTATTTGAGAATTAGTCCTAAACTATTTACTAAATAAAGGATATAAATGTAATATTTTGTGCTAAAATGTATTATTTAACTACCAAGTATAAAAAAAAATTTGAACCGTTAATGGAAAGTTGCAGGGTATTGCGCCGCCACTAAGCAAGCCCCTTGATTCGTTTGACGTACTATGCCCCAGCGTAGCAAAGTCGGTGTGTCTATGTATTTAGCTGAATACCATCCGACGGTAGTAATTGTTTCCATAATGGGACAGTGACTTCATACCATTATAAATATAGGGTCCAATTCAAGAAACAGATTTCACAACTCGTTTGCTTCTCTCTTGCCCTATTTAAATCACCCTAAAAGCCAGCTCGCAGCTGTCATAATAAACTTATCATCGTTAACCTTTCATAGGGAGATCCAACACAGTGAGTTCGAGACCAAAGATGGCCAACGATACTCCAAAACTCTGCGGCAACGGATGCGGCTTCTACGGAACATCCGCTGCCATGAACTTATGCTCTCAATGTTTCAGAGACGTCGCAAAGGAAACCTCGTTTAGAGCCAACACTGACGATAAGATCGTGGAAAGAAACCTGTATCTTCTTCCTCGACTCAAGCCGGTGCTTGCACCGAGACCTCCAATTGAGGAGTCGCCCACTCAAAAGCGTTGCACGACTTGCCGGAAGAAGCTTGGACTACTCGGTTTCAAGTGCATGTGTGGAGATTGGTGTTGCGCAAGTCACAGGTATCCGGAGGCGCACGGGTGCTTCTCACACTACAAAGAGTCTGGTCCCCATGCCCTCGCCCGAGCGAATCCTTTGATCGTAGCGGATAAGCTTCAGAATAGAATATAAACCATAATGGTTTCGACATGTACAAGTTTGTAGCTTCAGATAATAAACAAATTCTTTCATTCAAGTTAATTTTTGTAATATGTTATGTGAAATAATTTTTCGGTTCACATGAAAGCTACTGTTCATGCTTCGTTGTTCTTCATCGGACGTTTGTCATAGTTGAACTTGACCATGCCACTCGGTGGTTTCTGGCATATTTGGCTCTGTATCTCCAAGAATCTGTTACAACTATGTGTTTGATCTCTCTCAAATTCATTGAGTTTATTTTTTTGGGTTGAAAACTATTTCTATAATTGTGTTCGCCTTTCGCTTCAGGCATGTGAAATTCCGTTTATTTCTTTGTTGAAAATCTTTATAACTCAATCCTCCTGTGTCGATATCTTTCTGCGAGTTTACCTTACCGGTTGAACTCGTATAGCACAAGCCTATATCCTGTTCAAGATCGGTCTTTACGGCTGCACAAATGATAACCAAGTTATGTAGTTTTCTTTTCTTTCATGCAAACTACATCAGTTGGTTTACTGGAATGGCGACAAAACTACGAAACAGATCAGAATATTGAACGTGAAGATAAGCGGAAGTACTATGGACGGCAGCAAATAAGGTAACATATTTGAGCTTGGTGATAATACAATCCTATGAATATCCGGTAAATTAGCAGCTACTACAACTTAAGCCCAGTTTGGGAATGCTATGGTGATGCACGGATTGCAATGTAATCGGCGTTTAAACTTCAACGCTGTAGTCAGACTGAACTGATTTTACAAACTCAGCATCTATGCACAACAATCTTCCCCTTCACGAGATGTACGCGTCGAGAGCGGACTCTGTTAATATAAGCATCCGTCCGCATTCTCCACGTGTATAATCTAAATTCAGATCATGAGCAGTGTACAATCTCCTCATATACCGGAACTGAACTTGAAGAGATGGCCCGAGGAACACCCGAGAAACCTGGTACTCAGGATAAGAATTGCCGTGTTTATCTTCAAACTTATTGGCCAATAAACAGTCACTCCCGTGTAGCCTCAAAGTCGCGAATAAAAGCTCTATGTGGAGGAAGAAAGTCAGTGAATGCAAGGTCTTGGGGGGCGCATTTGCATTAGCATCTTCCCAAATAGACCATGTTCTTCGTCGACCAAAATTTATCTTAATCTTTGTGCGTATCACATTCACTACTGATGCTTGGGAAAGTTTATCCACTGAAAATGCGAGAACAAAAAAGAAAAAAAATGAGAGAATGACACCAACGAATTCAATTAATTTTTTTTGCAAACCGGCGGCTTCTTGTTCTCATAGCTAACAACCAAATGTGAATCAATCTTTCTCATCCAAAATCTTTGCTTCATACCTGATTTTTTTTATTTGATCAAGTCAAAATTTCATTAAGGAACGGGCACCAAGGGATTAGAGTCTTCTATTTGGACTTCGACTACTTCCTCCAATATAAGGTAAACTATATGCTCACAATTGATTTTGTTATCTAACCAAATTTGCTATATGGTGGGCCATTCTATTTACAGATCTAGTTATATTATAAAAAGAAATGGACATATTACTTTCTGTGTCCTCTTTTTTTAGGCCTAGGATTCTGGTGCTCCACTAAAAATGCGAGAACGAAATGGAAAACTTAAAGAATGACACCAACGAATTCAATTAATTTTTTGGCAAACCGGCGGCTTCTAGTTTTCATTGCTAACAACAAAATGTGAGTCAATCTTTCTCATCCAAATTCTTTGCTTTAGACCAGCAATTTTTTTTTTATCTTTTTTGTGTGTGTGATAAAGTCAAAATGTCATTAAGAAAGGGACACCAAGGGATTAGAGTCTTTTATTTGGGCTTCAACAATTTCTCCGTTATAAGGTACACTATAAGCTCACAGTTGCTTTTATATCTAATCCAATTTGCAACATGGTGAGACATTCGATGTGCAAATCTAGTTACATTGCAAAAAGTAATGGACATATTAATTTATGGGTCCTATTTTGTTAGGCCCATGATTCCAGTGCATTTATTCAAAAAAAAAATAGCTTTATTAAAAACACTCGAAAAAGACATCAGTACCCCTGTCTTTTTCAACAATGACTCATACTAGCAAAGAGATTAACACAATCTGTCTCACTCTCTCCTCCATTTTTCCTCAAGAACACCACAAACAAAAGATCAATGCACTCCAAAATTAAATAAAATAAATGTTCTTGGCAACTGAAATTAACCAAAAAAGTTACAAAAAGTATAATTATTTATAGGAATGAACAAGATGTTCAACTGATCTACCATATCTTGTGATGATTCAAACGCAAAAAAGATGAAGAGCAGATGAAAAAGACGAAGACGAATAGAAGAAGAAGAAGAACATATGAAGTGGAGGTGTAGATCTACACTTTATACCCTTCTGGAATGATAATTTCACAACAGATCTGCGATCTTCTCTCCTTCTCCCTCCCTGTCTTTCTCCTCCTCTCTCTATCTCTCCCATGTGCGGATAGGTAGGTGAAGAACGAGTGAAGATGATGGGGATATGTCAAAAGGGTTAGTAATTTGAGATGTTGATTTTTTTAGTAATATCCTAATTTATAAGAGGCCTAATTAATTTAAGTTTGTTTGCTAATCCAGTTTAATTAGACTCAATTAAAATGAGGTAGTGTTTTTTTAAAATTAGGGGTAAGATGGTATTTTATCTGTATTATAGGAAAGTTTGAAGAAACAGGTGGGACGTCTCAGAAAGTAAAATTTGAAGAAACGGGTGGGAATGAGGGAGTAAGGGGCACCAAGGGATTAGAGCCTTCTGCTTGGGCTTTGAATACTTCCTCCAGTAGAAGGCCCTCTCTATGGTCACAGTTTCTTTTGTTGTCTAACCCAATTCGCTACATGGTAGACCATTCTACTTGCAGATCTTTTTACATTATAAAAAGAAATGAACATATTACTTTCTCGGTCCTCTTTTGTTAGGCCCAGCATTCTGCTGGTCCACTGAAAATGCGAGAACGAAAAGGAATAATAGAGAGAATGACACCAACGAATTCAATTATTTTTTCGCAAACCAGTGGCTCCTAGTTCTCACTGCTAACAACCAAATGTGATCTCATCCAGATTCTTTGCTTCACACCTGCAATTTTTTTTTTGTTTTTTTATTTTTTTTTGTGACAAAGTCAAAATTCATTAAAGAAGGGGAACCAAGGGATTAGATTCTTCTATTTGGGCTGCGTCTACTCCCTCGAGTAGAAGGTCCACTCTATACTCACAGTTGTTTTTGTTATCTAACTTAATTTGCTACATGAAGGGTCATTCTATTTGTAGATCTAGTTACATTATAAAAAGAAATTCCTCAAAAAAAAAAAAAAAAAAAAAAAAAACATTATAAAAAGAAATGGACATATTACTTTCTGGGTCCTCTTTCGTTAGCCTCAAGATTCTGTTGCTACATTGAAAATGTGAGAGCGAAAAGGAAAAATTGAGAGAGTGACAACTGTGAATTCAGTTATTTTTTTCGCAAGTCGACGACTTCTAGTTCTCATTGCTAACAACCAAATGTGAATCAACATTTCTCATCCAAATTCTTTGCTCAGACCTTCAATTTGTTTTTCAAATATTTTGTGATAAAGTCAAAACTTCATTAAGGAAGGATCACCAAGGGATTTGAATCTTCTATTTGGGCTTACGACTACTTCCTCCAGTAAATGGCCCACTCTATGCTCATAGTTGCCTTTTGTTATCTAACTCAGTTTGCAACATGGTGGACCATTCTATTTGTATATCTAGTTACAACATTATAAAAAGAAATGGACATATTACTTTCTGGGTGCTCTTTTGTTAGGCCCAGGATTTTGCTGCTCCACTGATATTTGCGAGAACGAAATGGAAAAACTGAGAGATTGACACCAACGAATTCAATTAATTTTTTCGCAAACTGGCGGCTTCGATTTCTCATTGCTAACAAACAAATTTGAATCAAACTTTCTCATCCAGATTATTTGCTTCGGACCTCCAATTTTATTTTATTTTTTATTTTTTTCTACTTTTTCCTAATCAAGACAACATTTCATTAAGGAAGGGGCACCAAGGGATTAGAGTCTTGTATTTGGGCTTCTACTAAACACTTTACACCCTTATGGAATGATAATTTCAAAACAGATCCGTCGAACCCTCACTACCGCCGCGGACTCCATCGCCTCAATGGGCTGCCTCTGTCGAACCCTTACCCGATTTGTGGGTACTAGAAGAGAGAGGAAAAGAGAATTAGCATAAGAGAAGAGAAGAAAGAGGGAGAGATAATTAGCAGAAGAGAATAGAGTAAGAGTTACCCATCTGCCACTTGCCACCGCCTCCGCTCACCTTCAATCGGCAGAAGACAAAGAGAGAGGAAGTGACAAATATGGAGGCGGCGTTGGAGTATCAACGTCCGCCTCTCTCCCTCTCTCCTCCTTACTCTGATCTGCCCAAAAGAAAACCGATATGAGATCTACTCTACTTCTTCTCCCTCCCTCTCTTTCTCTTTCTCCTCATCTCTCTATCTCTCTCATGTGCGGCTGGGTAGATGAGGAACGGGAAAAGATAAAGGGAGATGTGTTACCAGGGTTAGTAATTTGGGCTGTTGATTTTGTTAGCAATCTACTAATCTATATTCGGCATAATTAATTTGGGTTAGTTTGCTAATCTAATTTAATTAGGCCCAATAAAAATGAGGTAGTGTTTTTTAAAATTAGGGGTAAGATAGTATTTTATCTGTAGAAAGTCACTGTTTTAGGAAAGTTTGAAGAAAAAAGTAGGACGTCCCAAAAAGAATAATTTGAAAAAATGGGTGGGAAGGAGGGAGTAAGGGCACCAAGAGATTAGAGTCTTTTGCTTGGGCTTTGACAACTTCTTCCAGTAGAAGCCCACTCTATGCTCACAATTGCTTTTGTTATCTAACCCAATTTGTTACATGGTGGGCCATTCTATTTGCAGATCTAGTTACATTATAAAACGAAATTGACATATTACTTTCTGGGTCCTCTTTTGTTAAGCCCAGTATTATTCTACTGCTCAGTTGAAAATTGTGAAACCGAAAAGGAAAATTGAGAGAATGACACCAACGAATTCAATTACTTTTTCGCAAATCGACGACTTCTAGTTCTCATTGTTAACAATAAAATGTGAATCAATCTTTCTCATCCATATTCTTTCCTCAGAGCTTCAACTTTTTTCTTTTTTTTTAAATTTTTGTGATAAAGTCAAAATTTATTAAGGAAGGATCACCAAGGGATTAGAATCTACTATTCGGGCTTCGAGTACTTCAACCAGCAGAATGCCCGATCTATGCTCACAGTTGGTTTTGTTATCTAACACAGTTTGCTACATGGTTGGACATTCTATTCGCATATCTAGTTACATTACAATAAGAAATGGACATATTACTTTCTGGGTCCTCTTTTGTTAGGCTCGAGATTCTGTTGCTGCACTGAAAATGTGAGAAAGAAAAGGAAAAACTGATAGAATGACACCAACAAATTTAATTAATTTTTTTGCAAACCGGCGGCTTGTAGTTCATTGCTAACAGCCAAATGTGAATCAATCTTTCTGATCCAGATTCTTTGATTCAGACCTGCAATTTTTTTTTTTAATTTTTTTTAGCACCAACAACAACAATAAAAAATTAATAAAAACGAGATGCTATACAAAACAAACAATGTTTGTCAACTTGCGGCATTATGAATTAAGTTGTTGCGGTGTGTGCACGGCGGGTGCTTAGGTTCAAGACTTGGCTGCGTGCACCCTAGGTTGAAGACCTGGTAACTCCACAAAGCGGTGAACGTAATTACTCTAGATCATATGTTCATCTCTTGAATCTAAATAGATCGAAGTTAAAAACGCACAAGCGGAGCACGTAATCGCTCTAGATCATATGTTCATCTCTTGAATCTAAATAGATCGAGGTTAAAAACGCACATGGCGGAACACATAATTACTCTAGATCGAGACCCGACAAAAGAAACTTTTGGAATTTCTTGCTACTTTCTTTCAATTGTATTGGTAATTTTACTTATTGTATCCGCAATAATTCACGGCTTCACGCATTCGGCGATGTAGAGCACAGATGGTATAGTGCTTTGCCAGCCCTGTATGCTTACATTGGTAGCAATATTTTTCTTGGCGGATGGGTAATACAATTTAGTACAACCGATATGCACTATTATGAGCAAATGCTCAGATCACATGGTTTATTTACTCTAGATCACATTAGATCGAGGAGGTATAAGGTTCAATAGAACCCCAACAATTAACTTGCGCATTTTTTGTTGTGTTCCTTTTCAATACAAGGATATGAGTAAAAGTGTGAACAAAATCAAGATTGTTTTTGTTCGCTTGATTTCAATCAAGTACGAATCATACGAGAACAAGACCAATCAAAACGAAATTGTACTTTTCGTTTGATTTATTCTTTCTCAAGAACACAATTATAACAATAACTTATTCATACTTATCGTTACAGCCGATCTTTCTTGGTTCGTAGCGCATTCATGCTGATAACGTGTTATAAACTCAAAAGTAGAGAAGAGAGAACAATGTATGGAGGAATTTTAAGTGTGTATTATTCTTCATCAAACCACCCTTTATATTGGGTGTGCTGGTCAATCAGTATCATCCAGATATGGTAATACAATTGTTATGAATATTCTCTCTATATATATATATTGTAAGAAAAATATGTAGAATATTTTAAAACAGTGTCTTTTTTGAAAAAAAAAATGAAATTTAAAAGTTTATGACATTTTATTTGCACTTTGATAAATTGAACAATCACCTATATCCGCAAATGTCCTGAACACATGATCGACCAATATAGTTTTTATTATGGTGAGAAGTTCGACTCTATGTCCATTATGGTCAGAAGTTTCACTTAAAGGCTCCACACTGACATCAATATACATTTTGTTCTGAAAATAAAATGAAGGCTAGTTTAGATTAGTGTGCTTCAAGTAAGAACAATAGGTTTTTACAAATTTTTATTCGTCCAATCCAACTATTATATCGGACAGGACCGGCTGCAGTTCACCGGTCTTGTCGAACCGGCCGATTTGATCGGGATCACAATTCCCGAAATTCACGGCCGCACCTGACTTTGGCCCCGAGCCAACCCAGTTCTCAAAAGAAACTGTATTTTTGGTTCAATAGTAGTATATGAAATGGCCCTATCCCAACTAGCTATTACAAGTAGGGATGGCAACGGGTTGGATCTGGATCGGATCAGGCACTTCCCGATCCAGATCCGACCAGGAGAAATTGTAACACCCCTAATTCCCTAGAGAGTTCTTAAGTGAAATAATCAAGTCTTTGGGGGAAAATTTATAAATAGTTTTTCACGGCTTTAAAGTTGGCATTTCAGAGTGTTAGCAATATTTGGAAGTTGTTAGAATGAATTTGAAGCACTAGAGATGTTCGGGGTGGTTGTGCAATTATCTGAAATTAAATAGAAGCTCTAATTGTAGTTGTACCCAAAAGTTAGGAAAACTACATTTTCACCCCCCCCCCCCTGCATGTATGCCACTTGTCCAACTCCTTGTGACATCTCAAGAGCTAGGGCAAATCTGTAGGGTTTTTGATCATGGATACGCAGCGGAAAACAAATATTATCCATGCAATACCCTCCAAGGATCACAGGACAAGAGACATAACGATGGTAAGGGAAGAATCATGTTACATACCTTGGAGGTCTCCTGTGATGACTTCTAACGTGAATATTCTCACGTCTCTACGGTTGATCCACTCCTAGGATTAAGCTCTAGATTCCTCCACGTTGTGTGCTAGCAACCAATGGAAGAAGGAAGAAGAAGAATCATTCAAAGGAGACCAAAAGAGAGCTTCGGCCACCTCTCTTTTGACCGACGAGGTGAGGGGCGAACGGCACCTAGGGCTTCGACCTTGGGTGTTTGTCTTGCTCTCTCTCCTTGCTTTCTCTCCTACTCAAATAATGTTATGAGCATTAGTTGTAGGAAGGAAGGTAGGAGCATCCTTTATATAGTCCAACAACTCCTTGTTGACTACGTAAAGGCCCTCTCCTAATCCTACTCAAGTTCGGATTAGTCCCTTTTGCAAAATAGCCCTTATCATGTCAATACATGGATTAGTTCTATTTGCAAACTAGTCCTAATCATGTCTCTACATGAATTAGTCCACTTTGGCAAATCCTAATCATGTCTATACATGGATTAATCCACCTTGCAAATTAGTCGTACTAAGTTTGCAAGTGGTTGCATTTTGATCATTCTAATTAATTATTTAATCATATTAATTAATTCCCAAGTCTAGTTTGATCCATTTGGAGTGTGACCCCATAGGTTCTATTTAGTTGGTAGTAACCACTTACTAATATGGAGCAGCCTCTAGCAACACATCCATTCTAGCCAAGTAATAGAATAGTCATCATGACAAACCTTGTGCAAGTATTGTCTCATCCCTTTGTCCCAATATCCGGATTGGACACGAGACATACAAGTCACACTCGTATATCCAATCCATAGTTTCTCGATCCTGGGAATAGCCTTATTCGTGCAAATAACATCAATATCCTATATTGATTTATTTGAGTCTGGCAAGACATTTTATAAGCACTATCCCTCGAGTGGCCTAGGATATTTGCTCCCGTTATGTGGGAGGGACAAATTATATCTAAGTCTACTACGATCTCTAAGCTTGCTTCTTATTGTATCCAGTACACGCCTTTATAGCTACCCAGTTACGGTGTAGCGTTTGACGCTACCAAGATCACAATAATCCACAACTAGACAATCTAGTGACTTCAAGTCTAAGGATGACAACACCGTTGCACCGCGAGAAGCGCTTGTGACTTTACATAACATGTATGTAGCCTTCTCGGAGATGGGTCAATCCAGTGCGCCATTACCCTTAATGCACACCCATGAGTTGGATCATGATATCTCCATATCAATCCAACCCCATACTAGTCTATAGATGATTGTCCTATTAATCATTATAATCGACTAGGGATATTTAAGAATATAACACTTATATTCTAAGGACTTCATTCATGTTAACATATATCCATATCGATAACATAATAAATCGTAAATCCATATATTTGTCACAATTAACTGATTGCCTCTAGGGCACATATCCAACAGTCTCCCGCTTGCACTAGAGTCGATCTCCTGCATCATATGCCTATTGATCTAGTGCGGCTCTCCACGCTTACACTGCGTAGGGGCGTGGTATCTCTTGGTACCTTGAAAATATTCACATCTCCTCCATCAACAATTTGATTGTGTTTGAATATTCTGAGTAAGTGCATCTCATGCAGTAATTTACTCAGTCCCCTATGTTAGAATTCGTGACTGAATCTTGCCTGGTACCATTCCAGCTCACAGTCGCTCCCACTAGGGCAAAACATAAAACTCGACTTATAATCTGAAATCTTCTTTGTTAGATTTGAAGTTCGCATTACTGTAACCCCTTACAGTAAAATCTTCATATCCTCCACATATCAATAATTCATCCTTAGTGCTTCTCAAGTACTAGAGGATAATCTTGATAAATATCCAGTGACCATCACCCGGGTTTGACTGGTATCTTTGTGTCATGCCATATGACACGTCTGGCCTAATACATAACATGGCGTATCTCATGAATCTTATTCATGCGGTCCCTTCCCAATCTAATTGGAAAGACAACTACTCTTCAAAAGACCAATTCCATGTGACATATGTAGAATCCATATTCTATACTTGTTGAACCATTTCAACACCTTTGTCAATTTATGTACTATGACCTAAGTCGCACAACCATCTTGATCTATCTCCATAGATCTTCATAGGTTGTTTTGCCTAAGTCTATCATTTGAAAATCAACTCCCTAGTCAATCTGCGTAAGATTTCCAAGTAGGGACATCATTCCCAATGATAAGTATGTCTCCACATACAAGACCAGAAACATAATTATGCTCCCACTAACCTTCTTGTAAACACAAGTCTCATCTTCAATTTTTATGGAACCAAACTCCTATGATTGCATCATCAATTTGAAGAATCCAACTCCAAGAAGCTTGACTCAATCTATAGAGAGATTGCTACAAGCAAGATATGAATGGATTTAACCATCACAACTAGGAAAGATTTCGTCATAGTCTATACTATGAACTCACAGGAAATCCTTACCCAACCAATTGTCCCTTAAAGGTAATCGTATTACCATCCATGTTGGTTTCCACATAACCCACTTGCACCTTTTAGGTGGTTCCAGCAAAGTCCATACTTTATTGGTATACATGGATCCCATTTTGTATCCCATGGCTCCTAGCCATTTCTGAGAGTATGGCCCATACGTGGCCATCTCATAGTTTGTAGGCTCATCTCGATGAGCAATATATTACTAGTTATGAGAAATCCTTATTTCTCTAGTCCCTCGATATATCCTACCTGACCTACGAGGTTCTTGTGTTTTCTGAGTAGATTGCTCCACAACACCTTGTGATCCTGCTCATGTTCCATCAAGAGGATCAATGTTCTTGTTGTGGTTCTTGAACTTTTCAAGTTCTACTGTCCTCCCAGAGACAATCTCTACCTATAAACATTGTGGTTCGAGAAACAAACAGTTTGTTCTCGATTAGGTTGTAGAAATAATATCCTTTTCAAGATATCCCACAAAACATTTATCCTATTAATCATTATAATCGACTAGGGATATTTAAGAATATAACACTTATATTCAAAGGAATTCATTCATGTTAACATATCTCCATATCGATAACATAATGAATCGTAAATCAATATATTTGTAACAATAAACTGATTTCCTATAGGGCACATATCCAACAAAATCCACTATCCCACTTGACCATCTACTGAGAGAGAGAGAGAGAGTTCATAATCTTCCTCTTCTTCCACCTTCATCACCACCACCACTCCTCCACCACAATCTCCACCGTCTCTTCTCCTCTTCCCGAACTTCTACTACCGGAGGTAACCACCAACACCAGGAGTAAAATGCACAAATCAATTTCGAAAAAGGTGGAGTATCGAGTGAGAAAACCCGACTTGAAGGTATGAACCCTAACTGTGTAATTGATCAAATTCTCCTCCTTCGTTGTGTTCGAGCCTTTCTAATCGGTGTTGCTGTGTTCCCGTGATGATCGCGAGCCCAACACACCAAATTTCAGCAGCCAATTGTTGTTTCTCGACATTCGCCGGAATCTGGGTTGTTTTTGGCCGCCGGAAACCACCATGGACGGGGTGGCTCAGGAAACGCCTCCCACTGTATTTCCTTCAATTTAAATCCTTCCCCTGAGGCCTTTAGATGATTTAGAGCTCATTAATTATCCTAGGAATCGTCTGAAGCCCGTGGAAAAGTGCGGTACACCGCCGGAATCTCCCCAAGTCGCCGGCGAACCGCCATGGAAGGCAAAGCATGGGTAAGCTTTGTTTCTCCACCAATATTTGTGTTCTTTACGTTGTATTGCTCCAAATAACATCGTGAGACCTGTGAGATGATCAAAACCTGCACAGAAACACATTTTATTAGGATTTGAGTCGTTGTTCTTCTTTTTTCCGGCAACCTTAGGATGCACTGTTCGTGGTCACGTATCTCCTTCGTTACTTAATGTTTTGGCTTGATTCTTGGACCTGTAGGCTCTTCATATGTTGTACTACAACTTCTGTTTTGATTTCTTAGTTTGATTTGGCCTCTAAACTAACTTAAATTGGAGTTGAAATTGATGCATTTCTTGTTCTTGAAGCTGTCCAATTGCATGATTTTTCTAAGTATTGAAATCCTAGTTTTTCACCCAACTTTGGATATCTGTATCTCCCTCGTTTTTGGTCCGTTTTGAATGATCTTTAGCTTTCTGGAATCCTTGGTGAATTGTCTACAACTTTCATGTTGATTTCATGGTCCAATAAGGTCTCTAAACCCTCTGATTTTGGCCTTGAAGTGGGCTGGTTTGCGGTGTTCTTGAACCAACAAGAGCTGAAATTTTTCCAAATGTAGAACTATGTTGAAGTACCCATTTTATGACATCTATAACTTTCTCAATTGTTAATGAAATCTTGTTCTGTTTTCTCCTATGTAAAGCTGCTGTGTAATACTTCATTTTCTCGTCTCTAAGTCATCTTCAAATTTATAACGTATTGCTCACAAATCGAGCCTAAACTTGCTACTTTGGACCTATAAGAAACACTCAAGTGTTGAATCATTATTTGACCCAACTTTGAACAAGCATAGCTTCTTGTGTATTTAGAAATTTCTGGAGTTAAAATATGTTCTGGAATCCTTGAATTACCATCTTCAAGTACCTGCTTTCAGATTTCCCAATCTCATTCTCAAATGATCATAAATTGGCCACAAAGTTGACTAGTTGAGTCGATTTCTCTCAATCTTGACTTTCACATTCGATGTCGTAAACGACATCTTCAACCTTAGCATCCTTCACGGAAGTTGTTCTAAATCATATTCTGGCCCTAAATATCAAGTTTGACCAAGTTGGACTTTTCGAAAACCCTAGTTTGACTGAACTGTATAGGAGGGGCAAAATAGTAATTTCACTTAAACTTTGAATTGAGATTAGTTTAGTAACTTGGAGTTTGTCAGAATATCTTGTATGCTTATTTGGAGTACTTGTATGTAATTCTGAGCTAGGGTTGACCAAGTCAAATGTTGGGGTCTTGTTGCAATTTTACTAAACTTTAGAGGCCTAAGTGCAATTTATTGAAAGTTGTAGATTTTGATGCTAAGTACATATTGGAGAGTTTAGAGTCATTCTTACATGTTTTTGGGCCAATATGAGTATAATTTGGGGACCGGGCAACTAGACAGTTTTGGAGTATGAGGGCGATGTAGTCATTTATCTTGCACGACCCGCATTCCATTGCATTCTTGCTTACAACCTCATATAGAGGGTAAATGCTGATAGACTATATACTTTACTTGTGTATATCCAGCCGTTATTAAGGATCGTTCGAAGTAGACGTGCGTTTTCGTGTTGCTGCATTTACTCTGAGACTCGGAGACGAGCGTTGTAGGAGTGTTAGCGTTGCTTTGCGCCTTTCATGGCTCAGAGGTAAGTACATATATACGAACATTTCATATCAAATGTGCTCATGTGTGTGATGCTTCAAATGAATGCTTGTTATATGAAAAATTATGAGAATGCGTGATTTCCACTCGAAAGTTGTTAACTATTTTATACATCTCATTTGAGAACTCTCGGAAATTACTTGTGAATTGTTGATATTCTGATACTGTTTATGTGAAAGAGAAGAAATAAAATATCTCTAATAGACTTAGGACGATGTACAGAGTACTTTTATTAATGGGAGGTGCCAAGCGGTCCTCCATTTTCTTAGGGCTAAGACCATGGAAGCAATCCTTCTTATTATTGGATAGAACGTTAATGTTCACAAATCTGCCCCCGATGAGCCAAAATGTATCAAGATATTGAGGCCAAGGGGTTTATAGAGCTATAGAGTGCTACTTATACTTGTAAGGGTCACTACGGTATAGGGTGTCGACACTTAAGGCATTTTAGCTAATGTTGTGAGCGGAGTTGACGAATGGACTCCCTTAACGCTCGGGTGAAATAGTGTTTGATAGACCCTAGAAGGAACCCTTAGTGATTATTTCGTGATCCCTCTGTCTACATCAATCCTGCTGGTGGCTCTGGACATGCCTCAGCTAAGTTAAACTGTTGATTGAAGTCGAAATTAAAAATTGACTGCTTTATTAATGTTGTTTGTGGCTCTGGATTGCCCTAATCAATTGAAATGATTTGAAATGCTTTGGCTACTCATGAACTAAGTTATTCTCTTAAATGTACTTGTTTACTCTGGATATGTTACCAACTACTAGTGGTTTCTCAATGTAACTAAATTGAGAGGTTTTCGTTACTCGGTTACTTCCAGTTGTTCCAAATTCTCCAAAATGATAGTTTTACTGTTTAAATGTTCTGATTTGTTTCAACTCATGCTTCGTGCCACTCGTTGCTTTACATGTCGTAGTATGTATTTACTCAGTTTTTACTGATCAGTTCTTCCAAACTCCGTCGGCTTTTTCCATTTTAAAACCGCAGATCGTCAATCAAGTTTGGGAAATGGGAACGCGGATCCAGACGAAGAAGTTTAGCTTAAGTCAAATCACTTAGTAGATCACACACGATTTGTTTTAGATGGTACTTATTATCGAAATTTCGTTATGTACTTTAACCGAAATGTAAACTTAATAGTTAATAATCTACTTTTGGTTATCGATTATCTCTTTAACCATGAACCGACATCCCGGGTTGTTTCAGCTGGTATCAGAGCGTCGGTTCTCCGGTTAAAGTGACTTTTCGATTTCCATTAGTATAGAATAAGAAAGATAAAACGTTTTTGAGATTTTAAAAATTAACTAGGAGAACTCAATTTGGAAATAAATGAAGTAATCAAGTCGTCGGGGAATTTGGGTACTTACATATAGTTAAACTCGATTTGTACCTTACATTAATTAATTGTTAACTGCTTATGTATGTGATATATGCGAAAACTACTTGCTTATTAACATGATTGGTTAATCTATGGGCATGTTTAGTTGCTATAAAGAAATGATTTATCATTGTCGTGTGATGCGTATCCACGTTCCCTTGTTTGATTATGTTAATTTGTCGACGAGAGAGTAACGACGCTTTGATTAAGAAGACCATGAGACCATTCATATTATACCTATGAGCGTGACTTTTAAGATTATATTTTGTTTTGTTTCTTTTTGAGTTTATTTGACACGGTCATTTCCAAATTAGGTAGTGTAAACAATAAAATTATTTATCTAAACAAAAATAGTTTTCCAAAATTATTGGGGTGTCGAGCTACCAAATGCCAAGTGATATTGACTACTTAGTTTATCAGTCCGCTGGCGCGACTCTTAGTACGACTGTAATACCCCGGTATTTTATGGGGCATTTTTGGGAGTTTGGCTAAATTTTGGGGTCATTATGTGAACTTATAAAAGTATTTCTCTTCCTTTTTATCTAATAGTTTACTATTATTGTTATTATTATTATTAATATTATTAATATTACTATTATTATTATTGTTATTGTTATCAACATTTTTTTTTATCAAAAAGTATTTTTAATAAGATGACAACTTTTTATAGTTAATGTGTGTAAACTAGTGGGTGAAGTGTAGCGGGTCGTGTGACGTTTTAAACGTGTCTAAAGTGTAGTTTTAATTAATAACGCGTAGCGAATCGCCGCGCTTAGTGGTGCACCCGCCACACCATAATGTCTCTCCCATCATCCTCCCCAATCCCATTTTTGGGTTTCACAGTGGTTCTCCGCCAAATCACCGCCACCATCAATGGCAATGTCAGAAATTGACCTCAAACATTTCCAATTCTCGCCCCAATCTCGCCATGAATTGAAACCCAATCTCCATCATCAATTACTCTAATTGACCTTCCAAAATCAACCACAAATCTTCTCCAGTCAAAATTTTCTGATTTGGGTTTACACCCAAGCACACCAAAAACCCAGTTCTCTCACACTCCCTCTGCCTCTCTCTCTCGCACCCACCATCTCTCGCACTCTCCGCCCCTCTCTCTCGCTCTCTCTCTGTTCTGTGTCGACCGCCGAGGCAGACCCGACGCCGACGGCACCAGGCCCGAACCCAGGACCGCCGGCGAACCCAGGCCGCCCCGACGCCGCCCCTCAGCGTCGCCGTCCTCTGCACCTTCGTCCGTCCTTCCCTCTGCTCCGGCGAAACCAGCGGCGGCAGAAGCCACCACCGTTCGTCGCCGCCTTCATCGCCGTTCGTCCACCCCGATCGGTAACTCACGAAACCACCTTTTGTTTCCATTCTCAATCGCAATAGTTCTTGCTAGGATATGGTGTTCAATTGGGTTTTGTTTTCTTTGGATTTGTGAGAAATGGTTGCAGTAAGAATTGGTGGATTGAGTTTATGGGGGATTGAACTTGAAGAGGAAGAAGTCCACTGTGGGTGTGTTAATGTGTACCCAAGTTTCACAAGCTACAATTTATACCCCAATAATTGTGTAAATATTATTAGTTACCCCAACAGTTTAGTAAAAGACAATTTTGTTCTAGTATATTGACCAAGTAATATCTTGGCTTATGTAATTATGTTCTTTTGTGGCAAGTTTATAATCCCAGAAATAGTATTTGTCGTTCTTGATAAATAAAATTTACTGCCTCGCAACTTAATATTAGAGGTTATAAGTGTGCTTGTATAAATAGTTTTTGTATATTTTCATAATAATATAAACTAGTAATTTTCTGATGTTTACACACACCATTAAACATAACTCTAGAAATCCTTTTTCTGAAAACAAATCTTTAATCTTATTACGTTGATTTGGGATTTTGCAAGTATAATATCTACTTTTCCTAACCAACTATTTAGCCTTGTTTTGTAAGTATCGGAAAATAAACTCTTGTCACATAATAACGTTTTTTTAGTATTATAATTATTATGTTATATATAGTCGACATCAAGCTTATTTTAAATAGCTACCTTTATCTATAAATATTAGCTACTAAATGTTCTAATATATTAAATAAAGTTTTCTTTACCTCAACTACTACTTTTATATTTATACACCATTATTTTCTTAATAAATGTGTACAATAATCGTGCAACTAGTAGCTAGTGAAATATAACTTGTTTGGGGGATTATGTGGGGAATTTCACTTGCATTTCATATAGGACATTTAATTGTGATTTGTTGTATGGATGAATATGTGTTAATATAGGATTATGTGATATTGTAGATTCCGAGTTCGTAGGAGGAGAGTTCGTCGAGGACCCCTACTACTAAGTTCCGTGCAACTTGTGTTTGAAGTTCTCTCTCTCCATTTCCAAGTAAGTTATATGCGCAATACCTTTAAATTATCAAAATGTCTCTTGGCGTGTGTTATCTTTCTAAATCGCTCATGAACTACTAGAATCGTGATACTGGAAAATTTGACAAGTTTTGATTTTCCTTTTGCAAATGCAACTTTGAAAATGTGTGGTTACTTGAGAAAAACTCGAAAGTCATGTGAAACGATAATTGGACGATAATAGAATTGGGAACGATGTGCAGAGGATGCGCGTGAAGGCCAATGGCCGGGAACACCTATGTGTGATTTCCCTAGGGATCTTACCCTCTTATTTATCGTGGAATCTATGAGTACTACCTATGCATGTTTAGGTCACGACTGTATAGGGGTGCCGGCACTTAAGGTCTCATTAGAATGGTTAGGGCGGGATAGCGAAGGGCTATCTACTAACGTCCGGGGCAAAACCCCATTATTATTATTTATTCCATCGTGACCTCTCTGTTCACATAGTACTCGTTGGGGCTCGTGGGCTACGCCTCAACCAAACGAATGATTAAAATTGTGGTGGTTGTTCTCTTTATCTCCTTTTTAGCCAAAAACTCTGTTTTACATATTGTGGTATATCTTACTTAGTTTTTACTGATTAAAATTTTTCTGCGGTCGGCTTTCGCTATTTCAAAACCCGCAGGTCAAGAATAAGCTAGCTGGGATGGAAACGCACACAAGCTAAGGAGTAGTGCCACGCTAGTATTCAAGTAGTAGTTGTTTCATTTGGCTTAAGACGTGTTTTGAATTTCTGTTTAATAATGTAAGGAGGTTTCTTCTTTACTTTTATTTCAATAAAGCACTTTGGATTTCGTTAAGTTGTACTAGCGAGGAACCGTAGGTTCCCGGGTTGTTTCAGTTGGTATCAGAGCCGACGGTTCCAACGCTAGTGCGACTTCTCGATTTCCATTAATAAAGATAAATAATAATTGAAAGGTTTTCAAAATTAAAATGGACATAGGATAACTAAAACTGGAAATAAAACTGGACAAGCCGGGGATGTGGGATTGCGTAGCCGTGTTTTCTTTCTAAATTCATAAGTGTGTTGTGTGGTAAATTGTAATCTTTATTATTTGTGAAGAGAATTTGCTATGTGACTGTAACTTGTTAATTGTTAGTTTATTCATGTTACATGCATTCTTTAATTTTCTTAAATTATTTCGTTAAGTAATGAGCGTATACGTGGCTTAGAACAATTCTGAGACTTTTCTTTCTTCTTTCAGATGGCTGCCCTACCTGCTGCTAGACCACCCATCCCAGCCCCTGCTGACCTCACACCTGCTCACGCGCCGATCCATGTCACATTCCTTGAGGGACAAGAGACGGCAGAAGAGTACTGCAGATACGTTCGAAGCCTATGCATTGCTTGGAGCCAAAGCCCACATGGCAACGAGACCCACGCTCACCCGTTGAAGATAAGCTACTACATCCTCAACGGCCTCCTAGATGAGCCTCTATGGAATAACCTCAAAGGAAACTATGATGATTTGTTCGTCACGAACATATGGGGCCAAAATGTACCTAACATCACCAAGTACAAACACCGCGATTATGATTACTACTATTTGAACTCTCTCACGCTTTGGTTCAAAATGGATGAGTTGCTAGACCCAGCAATACAACAAATAGCAGCACAGGACGCCGAGCACCAAGAAGAAGAGGAGGAAGAGGTCGAAGAAGAAATGGAGGAGGATAAAGGAAACATGGAATTGGATGAGAACCAAGAAAATGAGCAAGACCAAGGTGTGAACCAAGACGAGGAGGCACAGGAGGAGTTTATAGATTGGAATGATGACGTAGACGAGATTGAAGAAATTGAGCATGAAGAGACCGACGAAGCGGAAGTGATTGCGATTGATCCTACCGATATCGAGCTCATGTTTCTAACTGACGATGAAGAGTAGAACCACACCCATCCCACCCTTAGGATTTCCATTTATTGCTTTTCTTTTATCACGAGAGTGAACGTTTACCTTGTTTTAGGAGTTGCTATTTCTTTTTGGATTGAGTTGTTTCTTTTATCATTTAAGTGTTTATGTGGATTATTTGATGGGTGGATTAATAAATGCTGAATTATCTGAAATCTATGTATTGCATGTGTGAACTACAAGTAGAATTCTTTTCGACCTATATTAAGTATAGCTATATTTAAAAGGTACGATGCAATATTATACCAGGAGACGTGCAAGAGAAGTAGGAACCATGAACCAGGGAACCCAAGGAAACCAGCAAATTCCGGTCCCTCAGCAGTATGACCCTATTCGGTTCCAGAATTTGGAACAAGCGACCCTAGCCTTAACCCAACTCTTGCACAACCAACAGGCTGGGGGAAATGACATAATGAGTAAGATTGCAGAACTCCGACCCGACTTCTTCTATGGGACGGAAGACCCGACTATCTTAGAGGATTGGATCCGCGACTTTCACAAGGCACTGATCTCGGTGCGTTGCCCTGAGGATCGACCCATAGAAGTGGCGACCTATTACTTCAAGAAAGAAGCTGATAAATGGTGGAGCTCCGTATCAGCTGAATTGCTCGCCCAAGAAGGCTTTGGATGGGAACAGCTAAAGGAAGCTATGCGCGAACGGTTTTACCCCGACCATGTGAAGTCGGCGAAATTTGATGAATTCTTGCACCTGAAGCAAGATGGAGCTACCTTAACTGACTACTATGACAAATTCATGGAACTCATGAGGTTCGGGCGGGAGATCGCACCCACAGAAATAAGAAGGATCCGCAAATTTGTCGAAGGACTGGACTTTGAAGTCCGAAAGGCAATGGGGCCTACTCGTTTTAACTCATTGTTCGAGGCCTATGGAGCAGCTCAAGATATGCTGCGCATGCTGGATAGTAATGCAGAAGCCAACAGAAAAAGGAAGACCGAGACACCAGCTGCAACAGGTTTCCAAAATCGCGGTACAGGAAATGATAACGGGGATAAAAGGTTTCGTCCCAACCCAACTCCCACCAACCAGCTGGGAAACCCAAACCAAGGTGGACAAGGCCAAGTAAGAGTTTACTACTGCTCCAGATGCGGCAGAAACCACCCAGGGGTGGATTGCCAAGGAAGGAAAATTACTTGCCTCAATTGTGGAAAGTTGGGCCATCGAAGGTTTGAATGTCGTTCACGACCCTCAGGAAACAATAGCGGTGGAAGCTCCAACAATTTCAACTCCAACAACTCCGGGAACAACAATGGGGGAAGATATGGAGGAACCAATCTGAATCGCCAGGGAGGAAACAACTATGGCGGGAATAACAACGGTTACAACCAAGGTGTCAATAACAACCGTGGTAACCAGTATGGTGGGAACCAGCGCAACTACCAGCAAGGTGGAGGGTATGGAAACAACAACAATGCTGGCAACAGGAACAATAATGGAGGTGGCTATAACCGGGGTAACAACTGGCAAGGAGGAAATGGTTACAACAACCAACCCCAGGGAAACAACAATGCTACTTCAGCAACCACTGTAGCAGGCGCACCTGCACCCGCAGCCACAGCACGCAGCGCAGCTGGAACAATTAATGTGATGAATCAGACTCAGGCAGCACAGGCCAACGTGGTGAATGGTACATTCCTAATCCATTCTACCCCTGCTTTTGTGTTATTTGATTCTGGAGCCACATTTTCTTTCATATCATCTACTTTTGCTAAGAAGTTAGACTTACCAAATCCTACCCCAATATCTATCTCAATCTCTACCCCTACTGGAGAAGTCACACCCTGCAATACCATGTACCCTGGAGTCAACCTAGAAATCTTAGGAGCCAAGCTACCTTCTGATCTAATTCTTTTCGATCTCAGAAACCTAGATGTCATCTTAGGTATGGATTGGCTCAGCAAATACAAAGCAACCATAGAGTGTGCCACCCAAAAGGTTAGGTTTCGTGGGCCGAAAGGTGAACGTCTATCCTATAGAGGTATAACCACTGGACCCAAAATCCAAATTGTGTCAGCCTTAACCATCCTCTCCGATGTGAAGAAAGGGCATAGAGCATACCTCTGTACGATCCATGATCAGGAGAAAGAAGGGGAGAAATTAGAGGACATCCCAGTTGTGAATGAATTTCCAGATGTCATCCCGGAAGAGCTTCCAGGGATGCCACCTAAGAGAGCCGTGGACTTTACGATAGACTTAGTACCAGGAACCGGACCAATCTCGAAGGCACCATATAGGATGGCACCAGCCGAGTTAAAGGAGCTTCAGGAGCAACTCAAGGAGTTATTGGACAAGGGTTTCATTAGACCTAGTGTTTCACCATGGGAGCACCTGTTTTGTTCGTGAAGAAGAAGGATGGTAGCCTAAGACTTTGCATTGACTACCGTGAGTTGAATGGGGTAACCGTTAAGAATAAGTACCCGATTCCCAGGATCGACGACTTGTTCGACCAACTACAAGGAGCCGATACCTTTTCGAAGATCGATTTAAGGTCTGGATATCATCAGCTTAGGATAGCTGAACAGGATATTCCTAAAACGGCATTTCGAACTCGCTATGGCCACTACGAGTTTACGGTAATGCCATTTGGACTCACTAATGCTCCAGCAGCATTCATGGAGTTAATGAACCGCGTTCTTCAGAAGTACCTTGATAAGTTTGTTGTCGTTTTCATCGACGACATTCTAATCTACTCAAAGGGGAAGGAAGAACATGAACAGCATTTGAGGGAGGTGTTGGAAACACTAAGGGAAGAGAAGTTGTATGGAAAATTGTCCAAGTGCGAGTTTTGGTTGGATAGAGTGCCTTTTCTAGGGCACATTATATCGAAGGAAGGTGTGTCAGTGGACCCAGGGAAGATATCTGCAGTAAGAGACTGGCCCACACCAAAGAGCGTAACGGAGATAAGAAGCTTCCTAGGATTGGCGGGTTACTATCGACGATTCGTGAAGGATTTCTCCAAGATCGCAAAACCAATGACAACGTTAATGAAGAAGACAAGCAAGTACGTATGGGACAAGAATTGTGAGGAGGCATTCCAATCCCTAAAGGATAGGTTGACGTCGGCACCTGTGTTAACGTTACCTACTGAAGGGGGAGAATTTGCGGTTTACAGTGATGCTTCAAAGCACGGGTTAGGATGTGTTTTAATGCAAGACGGCAAAGTGATTGCTTATGCTTCTAGGCAACTAAAGTCTTATGAGGAGAGTTACCCTACCCACGACTTGGAGTTGGCAGCCATCGTGTTTGCGCTAAAGATATGGAGGCATTACCTTTACGGTACGACGTGCAAGATCTTTACCGATCACAAGAGCCTAAAGTACATATTCACTCAAAAGGAGCTGAATATGCGACAAAGGAGGTGGCTAGAATTGGTGAAAGATTATGATATCAAGATTCAATACCATGAAGGGAAAGCCAACGTAGTAGCGGACGTATTGAGCCGAAAGACGGAGCATACGGTAAATGCAATGTGGGTTTTACCACCTAAGCTTTGCGAAGAGTTTCGAAGACTGGAGATTGAAGTCTGCACGAGGGGAACAACGAACAACATGTTGTGTAATATGACGATAGTACCGGACATCTTCGAAGAAATAAAAGAAGCACAGAAAGAAGACGCTTTCCTACAAAAGATTAAGGAGAAGATCAACAAAGGCGAAGCACTCGATTTCAAAGTGGAAGAAGATGGGAGCGTGAAGTTCAAGGGAAGATGGTGTATACCAATGAAATGTGCGGAGGTAAAAGAAAAGCTTATGAAGGAAGCTCATAACACGCCTTATTCGGTACATCTAGGAGGAGACAAGTTGTACAAGGATTTGAAGAAGAATTTCTGGTGGAAAGGTATGAAGAAGGAAGTAGCTGATTTTGTATCTAGATGTTTGACGTGCCAGAAGGTCAAGTTCGAGCACAAAAGACCAGGTGGAATGTTGCAACCATTGGAGATACCGGTTTGGAAATGGGACTCCATCTCAATGGACTTTGTCACGGCTTTACCTGTTTCGACGAATGGGTTGAACCAGATTTGGGTGGTAGTCGATCGACTCACCAAGACGGCAAGATTCATCCCCATGAAGGACACGTGGGACATGGAAAAGAGGGCGGACGCTTACATCAAGAACGTGGTAAGACTACATGGAGTCCCTAGCTCCATTGTTTCGGATAGAGATCCAAACTTCTTATCTCATTTCTGGAAGGAGCTACAAAAGGCCATGGGCACTGAGCTAAGGTTCAGTACAGCATTTCACCCAGCTACGGATGGCCAGACTGAGAGAACGATTCAAACACTGGAGGACATGCTAAGGGCTTGCATTCTAGAATTTGGAGGTTCATGGGTGGACAAGTTACCACTTATCGAGTTCTCGTATAACAACAGCTACCATGCTAGCATAGGGATGGAACCCTACGAAGCACTGTATGGGAGGAAATGCAGGACACCGCTGTGTTGGAGTGACATCAGCGAGACGATCATTCTTGGACCACAAATGATCGAGGACTCGACAAACCAGATTCGAATAATCCAGCAAAAGATGAAAGCGGCCCAGGATCGACAAAAGTCTTAGGCGGATTTGAAGAGAAGGCCATTGGAATTCAAGGTTGGTGACAAAGTGTTCCTAAGGGTTTCACCTACAAAGGGGGTCATGCGTTTTAATAAGAAAGGAAAGTTAAGTCCCAAGTTCATCGGACCCTACGAAGTACTGGATCGTATAGGAGAGGTTGCCTATCGCCTGAATCTTCCTAACAGCCTAGGTAGAGTCCATAACGTTTTCCATGTGTCCCAACTCAAAGCCTATATACCCGATCCGAGTCATATCATTGACCCCGAGCCTTTCGAGCTTGATCCCTCTCTTACCTATGAACAACAACCGATCAAAATCCTTGATACAAAAACCAGAAACACCCGTACCAAGTCCACCACGCTGGTCAAGGTTCTCTGGTCAAACCACCAAACGGAAGAAGAAACTTGGGAAGCCGAGGAGGACATGAGGAAACGTTACCCACACCTTTTCGACAAGGTACGAGTCGAGTGACGGGGACGTCACTCCTTTTAAGGGAGATGTGATTTAACAACCATGCATTTTAATTACCGTCTTGTCTTGTTATTACGTGCACATTAGAATTACCGTCTTGTCTTGTTATTACGTGCACATTAGAACTGCATACCACATACTTGCATTGGGAGATTCGATTTACTTTAAGCTTCGGGGACGAAGCTTTGTTTTAAGGGAGATGTGATGTAATACCCCAGTATTTTATGGGGCATTTTTGGGATTTTGGCTAAATTTTGGGGTCATTATGTGAACTTATAAAAGTATTTCTCTTCCTTTTTATCTAATAGTTTACTATTATTGTTATTATTATTATTAATATTATTAATATTACTATTATTATTATTGTTATTGTTATCAACATTTTTTTTTATCAAAAAGTATTTTTAATAAGATGACAACTTTTTATAGTTAATGTGTGTAAACTAGTGGGTGAAGTGTAGCGGGTCGTGTGACGTTTTAAACGTGTCTAAAGTGTAGTTTTAATTAATAACGCGTAGCGAATCGCCGCGCTTAGTGGTGCACCCGCCACACCATAATGTCTCTCCCATCATCCTCCCCAATCCCATTTTTGGGTTTCACAGTGGTTCTCCGCCAAATCACCGCCACCATCAATGGCAAGGTCAGAAATTGACCTCAAACATTTCCAATTCTCGCCCCAATCTCGCCATGAATTGAAACCCAATCTCCATCATCAATTACTCTAATTGACCTTCCAAAATCAACCACAAATCTTCTCCAGTCAAAATTTTCTGATTTGGGTTTACACCCAAGCACACCAAAAACCCAGTTCTCTCACACTCCCTCTGCCTCTCTCTCTCGCACCCACCATCTCTCGCACTCTCCGCCTCTCTCTCTCGCTCTCTCTCTGTTCTGTGTCGACCGCCGAGGCAGACCCGACGCCGACGGCACCAGGCCCGAACCCAGGACCGCCGGCGAACCCAGGCCGCCCCGACGCCGCCCCTCAGCGTCGCCGTCCTCTGCACCTTCGTCCGTCCTTCCCTCTGCTCCGGCGAAACCAGCGGCGGCAGAAGCCACCACCGTTCGTCGCCGCCTTCATCGCCGTTCGTCCACCCCGATCGGTAACTCACGAAACCACCTTTTGTTTCCATTCTCAATCGCAATAGTTCTTGCTAGGATATGGTGTTCAATTGGGTTTTGTTTTCTTTGGATTTGTGAGAAATGGTTGCAGTAAGAATTGGTGGATTGAGTTTATGGGGGATTGAACTTGAAGAGGAAGAAGTCCACTGTGGGTGTGTTAATGTGTACCCAAGTTTCACAAGCTACAACTTATACCCCAATAATTGTGTAAATATTATTAGTTACCCCAACAGTTTAGTAAAAGACAATTTTGTTCTAGTATATTGACCAAGTAATATCTTGGCTTATGTAATTATGTTCTTTTGTGGCAAGTTTATAATCCCAGAAATAGTATTTGTCGTTTTTGATAAATAAAATTTACTGCCTCGCAACTTAATATTAGAGGTTATAAGTGTGCTTGTATAAATAGTTTTTGTATATTTTCATAATAATATAAACTAGTAATTTTCTGATGTTTACACACACCATTAAACATAACTCTAGAAATCCTTTTTCTGAAAACAAATCTTTAATCTTATTACGTTGATTTGGGATTTTGCAACTAACCAACTATTTAGCCTTGTTTTGTAAGTATCGGAAAATAAACTCTTGTCACATAATAACGTTTTTTTTAGTATTATAATTATTATGTTATATATAGTCGACATCAAGCTTATTTTAAATAGCTACCTTTATCTATAAATATTAGCTACTAAATGTTATAATATATTAAATAAAGTTTTCTTTACCTCAACTACTACTTTTATATTTATACACCATTATTTTCTTAATAAATATGTACAATAATCGTGCAACTAGTAGCTAGTGAAATATAACTTGTTTGGGGGATTATGTGGGGAATTTCACTTGCATTTCATATAGGACATTTAATTGTGATTTGTTGTATGGATGAATATGTGTTAATATAGGATTATGTGATATTGTAGATTCCGAGTTCGTAGGAGGAGAGTTCGTCGAGGACCCCTACTACTAAGTTCCGTGCAACTTGTGTTTGAAGTTCTCTCTCTCCATTTCCAAGTAAGTTATATGCGCAATACCTTTAAATTATCAAAATGTCTCTTGGCGTGTGTTATCTTTCTAAATCGCTCATGAACTACTAGAATCGTGATACTGGAAAATTTGACAAGTTTTGATTTTCCTTTTGCAAATGCAACTTTGAAAATGTGTGGTTACTTGAGAAAAACTCGAAAGTCATGTGAAACGATAATTGGACGATAATAGAATTGGGAACGATGTGCAGAGGATGCGCGTGAAGGCCAATGGCCGGGAACACCTATGTGTGATTTCCCTAGGGATCTTACCCTCTTATTTATCGTGGAATCTATGAGTACTACCTATGCATGTTTAGGTCACGACTGTATAGGGGTGCCGGCACTTAAGGTCTCATTAGAATGGTTAGGGCGGGATAGCGAAGGGCTATCTACTAACGTCCGGGGCAAAACCCCATTATTATTATTTATTCCATCGTGACCTCTCTGTTCACATAGTACTCGTTGGGGCTCGTGGGCTACGCCTCAACCAAACGAATGATTAAAATTGTGGTGGTTGTTCTCTTTATCTCCTTTTTAGCCAAAAACTCTGTTTTACATATTGTGGTATATCTTACTTAGTTTTTACTAATTAAAATTTTTCTGCGGTCGGCTTTCGCTATTTCAAAACCCGCAGGTCAAGAATAAGCTAGCTGGGATGGAAACGCACACAAGCTAAGGAGTAGTGCCACGCTAGTATTCAAGTAGTAGTTGTTTCATTTGGCTTAAGACGTGTTTTGAATTTCTGTTTAATAATGTAAGGAGGTTTCTCCTTTACTTTTATTTCAATAAAGCACTTTGGATTTCGTTAAGTTGTACTAGCGAGGAACCGTAGGTTCCCGGGTTGTTTCAACGACGGTACTATAAGTTGTACCCGCTGTGTAGACTAAGTTGGAACATTTGAAACACATGCGAGTTGTGCTTGAGAGGCACGATGTGTGACGACACATAATGTCCTTTCTCCCTCGTATGCGTGGAACACTTTAGGTGATTGGTTTATCTAACCCTATAGAGGTAAGACAACATTTTTAACGCAGATGATTCAAGCAAAACGACATATTAGTCTTGATAGAAGTATTTGTCTAAAAGTTTTGAGATTTGGATAAATTCTAGAAAATTTTTGAGTCGTTTCTGAAATTCAGAAATTGTATGTTGTTATTGAACTTTCAAAATCTTGTTTCGAACTTTTACTTGTACTAATCATATACGAAACCCTATTTTGAAGCGAGTCTAGGCTGGATAGTTATATATAGACTCATAATAGACCTCGTCGTGCAGAGAGTAAGCATGAGAATTTTCTGTCAGTTAAGGTGTTTCTAGCTGACCATCTAAGGATGCCATCTTTTGGAAGCAGAACATCCGACGAGAGTGACCTATGTACTTGTCCGGCTAAGTAAAATAGACTGAGTCACTGTGCTACATTTCATGTGCATTGCATGTATATGGGTAAGTATAGTATGAGATCTTCGGGGACGAAGATTCTTTTAAGGTGGGTAGATTGTAACACCCCTAATTCCCGAGAGAGTTCTTAAGTGAAATAATCAAGTCTTTGGGGGAAAATTTGTAAATAGTTTGGCACAGCCTTAAAGTTGGCTTTTCGGAGTGTAAGCAATATTTGGAAGTTGTTAGAATGATTTTCAAGCACTAGAGATGTTTGGGGTAGTTGTGCAATTATCTGAAATTAAATAGAAGCTCTAATTCTAGTTGTACCCAAAATTTTGAAAAACTACACTTTCACCCCCCTTGCATGTATGCCACTTGTCCAACTCCTTGTGACATCTCAAGAGCTAGGTAAAATCCACTCTCCCACTTGACCATCTGCTGAGAAAGAGAAAGACAGAGAGAGAGAGAGAGAGAGAGAGAGAGAGAAAGAGAGAGGGAGCGAGAGAGAGAGTTCATCATCTTCCTCTTCTTCCTCCTTCATCACCACCACTCCTCCACCACAATCTCCACCGTCTCTTCTCCTCTTCCCGAACTGCTACTACCGGAGGTAGCCACCAACACCAGAAGTAAAACGCACAAATAAATTTAGAAAAAGGTGGAGTATCGAGTGAGAAAACCCGACTTGAAGGTATGAACCCTAACTTTGTAATTGATCAAATTCTCCTCCTTCGTTGTGTTTGAGCCTTTCTAATCAGTCTTGATGTGTTCCCGTGATGATCGCGAGCCAACCGCACCAAATTTTAGCAGCCAATTGTTGTTTCTCGACATTCGCCGGAATCTGGGTCGTTTTTGGCCGCCGGCAACCACCATGGACGGGGTGGCTCGGTAATCTTCTCCCACCGTATTTGCTTCAGTTTAAATCCTTCCCCTGAGGTATTTAGATGATTTAGAGCTCATTAATTGTCCTATGAATCGCTTGAAGCCTGTGGAAAAGCGCGGTACACCGCCGGAATCTCCCCACGTCGCCGGCGAACCGCCATGGACGGCGAAGCATGGGTAAGCTTCGTTTCACCACCAAATTTTGTGTTCTTTACGTTGTATTGCTCCAAATAACATCGTGAGACCTGTGAGATGATCAAAACCTGCAGAGAAACGCATTTTATTAGGATTTGAGTCGTTGTTCTTCGTTTTTCCGGCAACCTTAGGATGCCGTGTTCGTGGTCACGTATCTCCTTCGTTACTTGATGTTTTGGCTTCATTCCTGGACCTGTAGGCTCTTCATATGTTGTACTAAAACTTCTGTTCCGATTTCTTGGTTTGATTTGGCCTCTAAACTACCTTAAATTGGAGTTGAAATTGATGCATTTCTTATTCTTGAAGCTGTCCAATTGCATGACTTTTCTAAGTATTGAAATCCTAGTTTTTCACCCAACTTTGGATCTCTATATCTCCATCGTTTTTGGTCCGTTTTGAATGATCTTTAGCTTTCTGGAATCCTTTGTGAATTGTCTACAACTTTCATGTTGATTTCTTGGTCCAATTAGGTCTCTAAACCCTCTGATTTTGGCCTTGAAGTGGGCTGGTTTGCGGTGTTCTTGAACCAACAAGAGCTGAAAGTTTTCCAAGTGTAGAACTATGTTGAAGTACCCATTTTATGACATCTATAACTTCTTCAAATGTTAATGAACTCTTGTTCTGTTTTCTCCTATGTAAATCTGGTGTATAATACTTCATTTTCTCGTCTCTGGGTCATCTTCAAATTTATAACGGATTGCTCACAAATCGAGCATAAACTTGCTACTTTGGACCTATAAGAAACACTTAAGTGTTGAATCATTATTTGACCCACCTTTGAACAAGCATAGCTTCTTGTGTATTTGGTATTTTTGGGAGTTCAAATATGTTCTGGAATCCTTGAATTACCATCTTCAAGTACATGCTTTCCGATTTCAAAATCTCATTCTCAAATGATCATAAATTGGCCACAAATATGACTAGTTGAGTCGATTTCTCTCAATCTTGATTTTCACATTCGATGTCGTAAACGACATCTTCAACCTTAGCATCCTTCACGGAAGTTGTTAGTAATGTTATTCTGACCCTAAATATCGAGTTTGACCAAGTTTGACTTTTCGAAAAAACCCTAGTTTGACTGAACTGTATAGAAGGGGCAAAATAGTAATTTCACTTAAACTTTGAATTGAGATTAGTATAGTAACTTGGAATTTGTCAGAATATCTTGTATGCTTATTTGGAGTACTTGTATGTAATTCTGGGCTAGGGTTGACCAAGTCAAGTGTTGGGGTCTTTTTGCAATTTTACTAAACTTTAGTGGCCTTAGTGCAATTTATTGAAGGTTGTATATTTCAATGCTAAGTACATATGGGAGAGTTTAGAGTCATTCTTACATGTTTTTGGGCCAATATGAGTATAATTTGGGGACCAGGCAACTAGACAGTTTTGGAGTATGAGGGGCGTTTTAGTCATTTATCTTGCACGACCCGCATTCCATTGCATTCTTGCATACAACCTCATATAGAGGGTAAATGATGATAGACTATATACTTTACTTGCGTATATCCAGCCGTTATTAAGGATCATTCGAAGTAGACGTACGTTTTTGTGTCGCTGCATTTACTCTGAGACTCGGAGACGAGCGTTGTAGGAGTGCTAGTGTTGCTTTGCTCCTTTCATGGCTCAGAGGTAAGTACATATGTACGAACTTTTCATATCAAATGTTCTCATGTGTGTGATGCTTCAAATGAATGCTTGTTATATGAAAAAGTATGAGAATGCATGTTTTCCACTCAAAAGTTGTTAAACTATTTTATTCATATCCTTTGAGAACTCTCGGAAATTACTCGTGAACTGTTGATATTCTGATACTGTTTATGTGAAAGAGAAGAAATAAAATACTTCTAATAGACTTAGGACGATGTACAGAGTACTGTTATTAATGGGAGGTGCCAAGCGATCCTCCATTTTCTTATGGCTAAGACCATTGAAGCAATGCTTCTTATTATTGGATAGAACGTTAACGTTCACAAATCCACCCCCGATGAGCCAAAATGTATCAAGATATTGAGGCCAAGGGTTTATAGATCTATATAGTGCTACTTATACTTGTATGGGTCACTACGGTATAGGGGTGTCGACACTTAAGGCATTTTAGCTAATGTTGTGAGCGGGGTTGACGAATGGGCTCCCTTAACGCTCGGGTGAAATAGGGTTTGATAGACCCTAGAAGGAACCCTTAGTGATTATTTCGTGATCCCTCTGTCTACATCGATCCTGCTGGTGGCTCTGGACATGCCTCAGCTAAATTAAATTGTTGATTGAAGTCGAAATTAAAATTTGACTGCTTTATTAATGTTGTTTGTGGCTCTAATTGAAATGATTTGAAATGCTTTGGCTACTCATGAACTAAGTTATTTTCTTAAATGGACTTTTTTACTCTGGATATGTTACCAACTACTAGTGGTTTCTCAATGTTATTAAATTGAGAGGTTTTTGTTACTCGGTTACTTCCAGTTGTTCCAAATTCTCCAACATGATAGTTTTACTGTTTAAATCTTCTGATTTGTTTCAACTCATGCTTCCGTGCCACTTGTTGCTTTACATGTCGTAGCGTGTATTTACTCAGTTTTTACTGATCATTTCTTCCGAACTGCGTCGGCTTTTGCCATTTTAAAACCGCAGGTCATCATTCAAGTTTGGGGAATGAGAACGCGGATCGAGACGAAGAAGTTTAGCTTAAGTCAGATCACTTAGAAGATCACACACGATTTGTTTTAGATTATACTTATTATCGAAATTTTGTCATGTACTTTAACCGAAATGTAAACTTTATAGTTAATAATCTACTTTTGGTTATCGATTGTCTCTTTAACCCTGAACCGACATCTCGGGTTGTTTCAGCTGGTATTAGAGCATCGGTTATTCTGTTAAAGTGACTTTTTGATTTCCATTAGTATAGAGTAAGAAACGTAAAACGTTTTTGAGATTTTAAAAATTAACTAGGAGAACTCAATCTGGAAATAAATGAAGTAATCAAGCCGTCGGGGAATTTGGGTACTTACATATAGTTAAACTCGATTTGTACCTTACATTTTAATTAATTGTTAACTTCTTATGTATGTGATATATGCGAAAACTACTTGCTTATTACATGATTGGTTATTCTATGGGCATGTTTAGTTGCTATAAAGAAATGATTTATCATTGTCGTGTGATGCATATCCGCGTTCCCTTGTTTGATTATGTTAATTTTCCGACGAGAGAGTAACGATGATTTGATTAAGAAGACCACGAGACCATTCATATTATACCTATGAGCGTGACTTTTAAGATTATATTTTGTTTTGTTTCATTTTGAGCTTATTTGACACGGTCATTTCCAAATTAGGAAGTGTAAACAATAAAATTATTTATTTAAACAAAAATAGTTTTCCAAAATTATTGGGGTGTCGAGCTACCAAATGCCAAGTGATATAGACCACTTAGTTTATCAGTCCGCTGGCGCACTCTTAGTACGACGGTACTATAAGTTGTACCCGCTGTGTAGACTAAGTTGGAACATTTGAAACACATGCGAGTTGTGCTTGAGAGGCACGATGTGTGACGACGCATATTGTCCTTTCTCCCTCGTATGCGTGGAACACTTTAGGTGATTGGTTTATCTAACCCTGTAGAGGTAAGACAACATTTTTAACGCGGATGATTCAAGCAAAACGACATATTAGTCTTGATAGAAGTATTTGTTTAAAAGTTTTGAGATTTGGTTAAATTCTAGAAAATTTTTGAGTCGTTTCTGAAATTCAGAACTTGTATGTTGTTAGCGAACTTTCAAAACTTTGTTTCGAACTTTTACTTGTACTAATCATATACGAAACCCTATTGTGATGCGAGTCTAGGCTGGATAGTAATATATAGACTCATAATAGACCTCGTCGTGCGGAGAGTAAGCATGAGAATTTTCTGTCAGTTAAGGTGTTTCTAGTTGACCATCTAAGGAAGCCATCTTTTGGGAGCAGAACATCCGATGAGAGTGACTTATGTACTTGTCCGGCTAAGTCAAATAGACTGAGTCAATGTGCTACATTTCATGTGCATTTCATGTATATGGGTAAGTATAGTATGAGATCTTCGGGGACGAAGATTCTTTTAAAGTGGGTAGATTTTAACACCCCTAATTCCCGAGAGAGTTCTTAAGTGAAATAATCAAGTCTTTGGAGGCAAATTTGTAAATAGTTTTTCACGGCTTTAAAGTTGGCATTTCGTAGTGTCAGCAATATTTGGAAGTTGTTAGAATGATTTTGAAGCACTAGAGATGTTCGGGGTGGTTGTGCAATTATCTGAAATTAAATAGAACCTCTAATTCTAGTTGTACCCAAAATTTTGAAAAACTACACTTTCACCCCCCTTGCATGTATGCCACTTGTCCAACTCCTTGTGACATCTCAAGAGCTAGGGAAAATCCACTCTCCCACTTGACCATCTGCTGAGAAAGAGAGAGAGAGAGAGAGGGAGAGAGAGAGAGAGAGAGTTCATCATCTTCCTCTTCTTCCTCCTTCATCACCACCACTCCTCCACCACAATCTCCACCGTCTCTTCTCCTCTTCCCGAGCTGCTACTACGGGAGGTAGCCACCAACACCTAGAGAAAAACGCACAACTCAATTTCAAAAAAGGTTGAGTATCGAGTGAGAAAACCCGACTTGAAGGTATGAACCCTAACTTTGTAATTTATCAAATTCTCCTCCTTCGTTGTGTTTGGGCCATTCTAATCGGTCTTGCTGTGTTCCCTTGATGATCGCGAGCCAACCGCACCAAATTTCAGCAGCCAATTGTTGTTTCTCGACATTTGCCGGAATGAGGGTGGTTTTTAGCCGCCGGCAACCACCATGGACGGGGTGGCTCTGTAATCTTCTCCCACCGTATTTCCTTCAGTTTAAATCCTTCCCCTGAGGCCTTTAGATGATTTAGAGCTCATTAATTGTCCTAGGAATCGCCTGAAGCCCGTGGAAAAGCGCGGTACACCGCCGGACTCCCCACGTCGCCGGCGAACCGCCATGGAAGGCGAAGCATGGGTAAGCTTCGTTTCTCCACCACATTTTGTGTTATTTACGTTGTATTGCTTTAAATAACATCGTGAGACCTGTGATATGATAAAAACCTGCCCAGAAACACATTTTATTAGGATTTGAGTCGTTGTTCTTCGTTTTTTTCGGCAACCTTAGGATGCCCTGTTCGTGGTCACGTATCTCCTTTGTTACTTGATGTTTTGGCTTGATTCCTGGACCTGTAGGCTCTTCATATGTTGTACTAAAAATTCTATTCCGATTTCTTGGTTTGATTTGGCCTCTAAACTACCTTAAATTGGAGTTCAAATTGATGCATTTCTTGTTCTTGAAGCTGTCCAATTGCATGATTTTTCTAAGTATTGAAATCCTAGTTTTTCACCCAACTTTGAATCTCTGTATCTCCATCATTTTTGGTCCGTTTTGAATGATCTTTAGCTTTTTGGAATCCTTGGTGAATTGATTTCTTTGTCCAATTAGGTCTTTAAACCCTCTGATTATGGCCTTGAAGTGGGCTGGTTTGCGGTGTTCTTGAACCAACAAGAGCTGAAAGTTTTCCAAGTGTAGAACTATGTTGAAGTACCCATTTTATGACATCTATAACTTTCTCAAATGTTAATGAACTCTTGTTCTGTTTTCTCCTATGTAAAGCTGGTGTATAATAATTCATTTTCTCATCTCTGGGTCATCTTCAAATTTATAACGGATTGCTCACAAATCGAGCCTAAACTTGCTACTTTGGACCTATAAGAAACACTTAAGTGTTGAATCATTATTTGACCCAACTTTGTACAAGCATAGCTTCTTGTGTATTTGGAATTTTTGGGAGTTCAAATATGTTCTGAAATCCTTGAATTACCATCTTCAAGTACCTGCTTTCGGATTTCCAAATCTCATTCTCAAATGATCATAAATTGGCCACAAAGTTGACTTGTTGAGTCGATTCCTCTCAATCTTGACTTTCACATTCGATGTCGTAAACGACATCTTCAACCTTAGCATCCTTCACGGAAGTTATTCGTAATGTTATTTTGACCCTAAATATCAAGTTTTACCAAGTTTGACTTTTTGAAAACCCTAGTTTGACTGAACTGTATAGGAGGGGCAAAATAGTAATTTCACTTAAATTTTGAATTGAGATTAGTTTAGTACATTGGAGTTTGTCAGAATATCTTATATGCTTATTTGGAGTACTTGTATGTAATTCTGGGCTAGGGTTGACCATGTCAAGTGTTGGGGTCTTTTTGCAATTTTACTAAACTTTAGAGGCCTAAGTGCAATTTATTGAAAGTTGTATATTTCGATGCTAAGTACATATGGGAGAGTTTAGATTCATTCTTACATGTTTTTGGGCCAATATGAGTATAATTTGGGGACCGGGCAACTAGATAGTTTTGGAGTATGAGGGGCGTTTTAGTCATTTATCTTGCACGACCCGCATTCCATTGCATTCTTGCATACAACCTCATATAGAGGGTAAATACTGATAGACTATATAATTTACTTGTGTATATCCAGCCGTTATTAAGGATCATTCGAAGTAGACGTACGTTTTCGTGTTGCTGCATTTACTATGAGACTCGGAGACGAGCGTTGTAGGAGTGCTAGCGTTGCTTTGCGCCTTTCATGGCTCAGAGGTAAGTACATATGTACGATCTTTTCATATCAAATGTTCTCATGTGTGTGATGCTTCAAATGAATGCTTGTTATATGAAAAAGTATGAGAATGCATGTTTTCCACTCGAAAGTTGTTAAGCTATTTCATTCATCTCCTTTGAGAACTCTCGTAAATTACTTGTGAACTGTTGATATTCTAATACTGTTTATGTGAAAGAGAAGAAATAAAATACCTCTAATAGACTTAGGACGATGTACAGAGTACTGTTATTAATGGGAGGCGCCAAGCGATCCTCCATTTTCTTATGGCTAAGACCATGGAAGCAATCCTTCTTATTATTGGATAGAACGTTAATGTTCAAAAATGCGCCCCCGATGAGCCAAAATGTATCAAGATATTGAGGCCAAGGGGTTTATAGAGCTATAGAGTGCTACTTATACTTGTAAGGGTCACTACGGTATAGGGGTGTCGACACTTAAGGCATTTTAGCTAATGTTGTGTGCGGAGTTGACGAATGGGCTCCCTTAACGCTCGGGTGAAATAGTGTTTGATAGACCCTAGAAGGAACCCTTAGTGATTATTTCGTGATCCCTCTGTCTACATCGATCCTGCTGGTGGCTCTTGACATGCCTCAGCTAAATTAAACTGTTGATTGAAGTCGAAATTAAAAATTGACTGCTTTATTAATGTTGTTTGTGGCTCTGGATTGCCCTAATCAATTGAAATAATTTGAAATGCTTTGGCTACTCATGAACTTAGTTATTCTCTTAAATGTACTTGTTTACTCTAGATATGTTACCAACTACTACTGGTTTCTCAATGTAATTAAATTGAGAGGTTTTTGTTACTCGGTTACTTCCAGTTGTTCCAAATTCTCCAACATGATAGTTTTACTGTTTAAATCTTCTGATTTGTTTCAACTCATGCTTCCGTGCCACTCGTTGCTTTACATGCCGTAGTATGTATTTACTCAGTTTTTACTGATCATTTCTTCCAAACTGCGTCGGCTTTTGCCATTTTAAAACCGCGGGTCGTCAATCAAGTTTGGGGAATGGGAACGCGGATCGAGACAAAGAAGTTTAACTTAAGTCAGATCACTTTTTAGATCACACACGATTTGTTTTAGATTGTACTTATTATCGAAATTTTATTATGTACTTTAACCGAAATGTAAACTTAATAGTTAATAATCTACTTTTGGTTATCGATTGTCTCTTTAACCCTGAATCGAGATCCCGGGTTGTTTCAGAAATGGGATTCAGATTCAATCCAGATCCGTTTGGATCATCACCGGCTTCGGATCGGATTGGATCGGATTTCATTCAGCCGATCCTAATCCGATCCGTAGATCCATATAGTACGTGGTCGGATCGGATTCGGATCGGATAAGGCTTATATTTATAATAAAATCCAAAAAATAATATAAAAAATGAACATTGTTTCATACGCTAAAGCACACATAAACGTCGGATCATATCGGGTCAGAACACGGTGGATATGCCATCCGATCAAAATCCTGATCCAAATCCGATTGGGCCTTGTTTTCAGGATCCGAATCCGATCTATTTTCGATTAGATCGCATTTGGAACCGATCCATTCGGCTCAGATCGTTCGGATCTCAAATCGGATCGGACCATAATGCCATCCCTAATTAACAAGTTTTTCTAAGAAGAAAAAAAAAACTAGCTATTACACATTCAATAAACCAGAAACCCAATCCTAGTGGGCCTCAATCGGGCTATCTCTAAGTAGTTATCAGGCTCTGGACAACTACAAGCAAGAAATTACCGTTACAAGGATAACCGACAACCACAACACTACATATTCAGACTTGGCCTGTCTAGGGTAGTTGCCCAGGCTGGTTCAGGACTTCGAAAACTGTCGGACGGACCCCCTGCAGGCCATGCCAGGACCGCCTCAAAGAAATATAAACATTTTTTAATATATCTAATCATTATATAATATATATATATATATGATAAAAATGAAAAATGAAATAAGCCCACGGGCTAGGACTGTCCCGCCCACAAGGCTGATCCCAGGATTGTTGTTTCTAGGCCCGACTTGGGATCGACACACCTTAGTTTAGGACTGGCCCAAATTAGGCAATCCTCACTCAGTTGGGGTCCTAGACAAGGCTGGGCCGTCTAACAGCTCTACTTTATAACGTAATTTTATTTATTATGTTGCAGGAACGTAGAAACATAATCTAGCTCTGCGTCGCATCGCAACGAAACTTTGACGCCCATGATCGAGCATATTCTCTTTTCATCTTTTCAATGTATATTATCAGCTTATGCATGGACAAATTGTATAATTTTGGCTCTGTGCCAATAATTCATTGTAGAAATTTTGTCAATAATGCATATTGCCTCTATAATTGATGTCATTTGTAGAATAGTAAATAAAGGATATAAATGTAATATTTTGTGCTACAATGTATTAATTGACTACCAAGTATAAAAATAATTTGAACTGTTAATGCAAAGTTGCAGGGTATTGCGCCGCCACTAAGCGAACCCCTTGATTGGTTTTGACGTACTAAGCCCCAACATAGCAAAGTCGGTGTGTCTATGTATTTAGCTGAATTCTTTCCATCCGACGGTAGTAATTGTTTCCATAATGGGACAGTGACTTCATACCATTATAAATATAGGGTCCAATTCAAGAAACAGATTTCATAACTCGTTTGCTTCTCTCTTGCCCTATTTAGATCATCCTAAAGGCCAGGTCGCAGCTGTCATAATAAACTTATCATCGTTAACCTTCATAGGGAGATCCAACACAGTGAGTTCGAGACCAAAGATGGCCAACGATACTCCAAAACTCTGCGGCAACGGATGCGGCTTCTACGGAACATCCGCTGCCATGAACTTATGCTCTCAATGTTTCAGAGACGTCGCAAAGGAAACCTCGTTTAGAGCCAATACTGATGATAAGATCGTGGAAAGCAACCTGTATCTTCTTCCTGGACTCAAGCCGGTGCTTGCACCGAGACCTCCAATTGAGGAGTCACCCACTCAAAAGCGTTGCGCGACTTGCCGGAAGAAGCTTGGACTACTCGGTTTCAAGTGCATGTGTGGAGATTGGTGTTGCGCAAGTCACAGGTATCCGGAGGCGCACGGGTGCTTCTCACACTACAAAGAGTCTGGTTCCCATTCCCTTGCCCGAGCTAATCCTTTGATCGTAGCGGATAAGCTTCAGAATAGAATATAACCCGTAGTGGTTTCGATCATGTACAAGTTTGTAGCTTCAGATAAATAAACAAATTCTTTCATTCCAGTTAATTTTTGTAATGTGTAATGTGAATATACTTTATCGGCTAAGATGAAAGCTACTGTTCATGCTTCATTGTTCTTCCTCGGACGTGTTTCATAGTTGATCTTGACCATGCCGCTCGGTGGTTTCTTTCATATTTGGCTCTGTATCTCCAAGAATATGTTACAACTAAGTGTTTGATCTCTCTCAAATTCATTGAGTTAATTTTTTTGGGTTGAAAACTGTTTCTATGATTGTGTTCGCCTTTCGCTTCTAGCAAGTGAAATTCCGTTTATTTCTTTGCTCCCGAATCTTCCACACTGTATGTAATGCCTGTTTAAAAGACTTGAAATTCAATCCTCCTGTGTCGGTATCTTTCTGCGAGTTTATCTTACCGGTTGAACTCGTTTGGCACAAGCCTAAATCCAGTTCAAGATCGCTATTTAGGGCTGCACAAATGATAATCAAGTTATGTAATAGACAGTTTTCTAGTCTTTCATGCAAACTACATTAGTTGGTTCACTGGAATGGCGACGAACGCAACAGATCAGAATATTGAGCGTCAAGATAAACGGAAGTACTATGGATGGCAGCAAACAAGGTAACAGAACAGAGCTTGGTGATGATAGAATCCTATGAATATTCGGTAAATTAGCAGCTACTACGACTTAATGCCAGTTTGGGAAGCAGCTACTACGACTTATTGCCAGTTTGGGAATGCTATGGTGGTGCAAGAAGCTGCTATACATGAGAACATTTAGTAAGCATGGGTTGCAATGTAATCGGCGTTTAAACTTCAATGTTGTAGTCAGGCTGAACTGATTTTATAAACTTAGCATCCATAACAACTCAATCCATTCTATGCACAACAATCTTCACCTTCACGAGATCTACGTGTTGAGATGAACTATATTAACTATCAGCATCCCGTCCGCATTCCTTCACAAGTATAAATAAGGAATCGTGTACAATCTCCTCATTGACCGGAATTGAACTTGAAGAGATGGTCCGAGGAACAGCCGAGAAACCTAGTACTCGGGTTAGAATTGTGTGTGTATCTTCAAAGCTATTGCCCAATAATGTCTCCCCCGTTAGCCTTAAGTCGCGAATGAAAGATCTGTGTGGAGGAAGAAAGACCGTGGATGCAAGATCTCGGGGCAGCTTTTTCCCGAATAGACCATCTTCTTCGTTCACCGAAACTTTCATTATCTTCGTGCGTATCTACTGATGATTCAATGAAAATACGAGAACGAAAAGGAACAAACTGAGGGTGACATTGCGGCTTCTAGTTCTTATTAGACAACACTACTCTTCAGCCCAAACATAGAAGCCCAAACAATATTTCTGGAGATTGCAAGCTCATTGACAAGCAGTTGAAGCCCAGTACTCAAGACCATTATAAAAGAAGCTTGCCGGAAGAAGCTTGGACTACTCGGTTTCAAGTGCATGTGTGGAGATTGGTGTTGCGCAAGTCACAGGTATCCGGAGGCGCACGGGTGCTTCTCACACTACAAAGAGTCTGGTTCCCATGCCCTCGCCCGAGCTAATCCTTTGATCGTAGCGGATAAGCTTCAGAATAAAATATAACCCGTACAAGTTTGTAGCTTCCAATAAATAAACAAATTCTTTCATTCCAGTTAATTTTTGTAATATGTCATGTGAATATAATTTATCGGCTCATTCTTGCATGTATGTGTATAAACTGTGCTCATTAGTTATAGTTAGGCAAACCACATTGTTTTTCTTTTATTTTTTTCTTTCTTTTTTTTTGAGAATTACATTATATAGCGGGGTTCCAACCCACTGTTGTGGACATTCAAGCTTTTGCTTCCATTGCTATGAGACACTGAAGAGTGTTAACAGAGATAGCTTTTACTATCTCACACTCCTAGAGTCCTAGTCCCCGATGAAAACTACTGCTCATGCTTCATTGTTCTTCCTCCGACGTTTGTCATAGTTGATCTTGACCATGCCACTCGGTGGTTTCTGCCCTCTTTGGCTCTGTATCTCCAAGAATCTGTTACAACTTAGTGTTTGATCTATCTCAAATTAATTGAGCTTAGTTTCTGGGTTGAAAATTGTTTCTATGACTGTGTTCGCCTTTCGCTTCTAGCATGTTAAATTCTGTGTATTTCTTTGCTCCCGAATCTTCCACACTGTATGTAATGCCTGTTTAAAATCCTTGAAACTCAATCCTCCTATGTCGGTATCTTTCTGCGAGTTTACCTTACTGGTGGAACTCGTTTAGCACAAGCCCAAATCCAGTTCAAGACGCTCTTATATCACACAATCTGAGTCAGCTCATTTACGGCCGCACAAATGATAATCAAGGTTATGTAATAGACAGTTTTCTGGTCTTTCATGCAAACTACATCAGTTGGTTCACTGGAAATTGAACGTGCAGATAAACGGAAGCACCAAGGACGGCAGCAAACAAGGTAACAGACTAGAGCTTGGTGATGATAGAATCCTGTGAATATCCGGTAAATTAGCAGCTACTACAACTTAAGCCCAGTTTGGGGATGCTATGGTGGTGCAAGAAAATGATACATGTGAGCACTAGGTAGCACGGGCTGCAATGTCAACGGCGTTTAAACTTCAATGTTGTAGTCAAGCTGAACTGATTTTACAAACTCATCATCCATAACAACTCAATCCATTATATGCACAACTAATTCCCCTTCATGAGATCGACGTGTTGAGATTGAACTATATTAACCATAAGCATCCCGTCTGCATTCCTCCACAAGTATAAACTGAACCCAGAAAATGAATTGTGTACAATCTACTCATTGACCGGAACTGAACTTGAAGAGATGGTCCCGGGAACAGCCGAGAAACCTAGTATTCTGGTAAGAATAGCGTATGTATCTGCAAACTTATTGCCCAATAAACTGTCACTCCCGTGTAGCCTCAAGTCGCGAATGAAAGCTCTGTAGAGGAAAAAAGACCGTGAATGCCAGATCTTGGGGGCAGCATTTCTTTGAGCATCTTCCCAAAAAAAAAAAAAAAAAAAAAAAAAAAAAAAAAAAAAAAACGTCCCGAACTATAGACCCAGTTCTTCGCCGACTGAAACTTTCTCTGTCTTCGTGCGTATCACATTCGCTACTGAAAGTAGGCAACACACTGAGATAACCCATTAGGAATCAATTGAATTTTTCGCAAATCGGGGACTTCTACTTCTCAATGCTAATAACCCAATAGGAATCAAATCTTTTTCATCCAGATTCATTGCTTGAGAGCTGCAAGTTTATTTTCATAATGTGAATATTTCATTTAAGGAAGGAGCCAGCACCAAGGGATTACAATCCTTTGGGCTTTGACTACCTCCTTCTGTAGAAGGCCCACTCTATGTTAACTGTTGCTTTTGTTAATTCTGTCCCAATTTAATACATGGTGGGTCATTCTATTTGCAGATCTTGTAACATTAGGAAAAGAAATAGAAAATACTATTACTTTCCGGATCCTATTTGCTTAAACCCAGGATTTTGCTGCTCCACTCCCAAATTGCCGAGGACTTTAACTTGCAAAGCTCTGATCACTGAGGCACCATCAGATTTTTTATTTTTTTTGGACAAAATAAATATATTGACAAAAAGGAGTACAAGGAATTATCTCGGTTACTATTTTCCCCAGACAGACTGCCTATTACAAGCAAACTTGTCATTTTTCTACTAGACTATTTAATTGTAGAGGCCAATCAGACACCCAGTTCTCATGGAGCTCATTGTGGCTTCAGCTTTAGCTATCCAATAGGCACAACCATTGTCCAATCTACTAAGATGCTTGTCGTATTAGTTTTTCCTTGCACCATGTTGACAATAAATTTGCTATAACTTTCTAAAACACTCACACTTTGATCATTTTCAGTAAACAAGAAGGCCATTATTAAAGCATGAGCTTCTGCCATGGCTGATGAGTGAGACAGATGTCTATACCAGCTGTATTTAACAATGTCACCATCATCAGTTCCATTAGGTGGATCCAAGGATTGGAGGAAAGAGGTTCTCCAACTTTCACTACTCAATACCACAGGGTGAGGGTTAATTTTCTCAGCAGTAAAGACAATTATTTCTTGTAACCCATATGTTCCAGTCTGAAAATTACCTTATCCAGAAAAATCATGGGGGAGCTTGTGTTGGTTGACCAGGTTGGAAATAGTGAAGAACCACCGTTTGATGGACTGCAGAGAGCTACATTCTTCTCTAGAGAATATACCCATAGCAAACCAGATAGTAGAAGTCTGCGTTTAAACTCCGGTGTTGTTAGCACGAGTTGCAATGTAAAGAAATTGAAATTTTACTTTCTGGATCCTCTTTTGTTAGGCCCAGGCTTCTGCTGCTCCACTCCCAATTTGGCTGCCGACTTTAACTTGCAAGCTCTGATCACGAGGCACCGTCAGATTCAATTATCACTTTGTTTGATCCTAATTTTGGAGCTTTCCACCCCCGATTCTATAGCTTGAAATCAGCTTCAGCAATACTCCCTATCAGGCTTGAGCTCGTTTTTGTTGCAAAAAAACACATTTGCCACAGTGATTTCTAAACCACTATATCCATTCCACCAAAGTCATTCTCTTAACTGGGATTTTTTATCTTGTCTCTTCTTTTGGATCTTCCTCTGGAGCAGTGTGCCTGTGATAAATTTCTTTGTTCTTTCTTATCATGTGAGAGACAGAGAGCACATTATTCTTGTCTCTTATTTTGGATCGTTCTCTGGAGCAGTGTTGCCTTCATTTCTACTTTGCCAAATGCAAATCACAAACCACTGCCAGAAGTGTAGAAATTCGGGTACCATGTTCAGTCAAGCCCTGTTCATCTTCCCGAAGCCACTGCTTCATTGTCCACACTGGGCAGTTTTTCAGTTCTCAGGCCCACTTATCCAACCGAAACCCGTGTTTTCCAACATGGCAACTAAAGAATAAATGAGCAGTGCTCTCTTCTGCAGTACTACAAAGCTAGCAGAGATCCTTAATGTTAAACTCTCTTTTTGCTATGTTATCAGCTGTGGGGGAGAGTACCAGAACATGCTCTCCAAAGCATTAGTTTTAATCCATTGTGCATTCTTCCTTTCCATAATCTGTTCCACTCTAACCCTGCCTCCTCTTTGCTCCGCTGCTTGGTCTGCCAGTGGTAGGCAGCTTTGACAGTTACGTGCCCTGTATTTCTCATGTATCTTCTGTTTGGCTCGAGACCTGCAACTACAAACTTAGAAGTATTAAGCTCTATACACAACTAGTCTCTGTTAGTCATCAATCTCACAACTCTTGTGTTATGAATATGATTCAATATGTATAACATTGTGTTTTTTTCTCTCTCAAAATGACCACACATTTCAGCTAAAAGTGGGTTTCACACATGCTATTGGAGAATCAATAATTTGCCATTTTCTCAACCCAGTTCATGGCATACAACCTGCAACTACACAGCTAGAAGCAATGCAAACAAGAAAGAGTTATGCGCACAGATTACACAGAGTTGCAAAAGATTTCACTAATTAGACGAAACGTGTCAAAGAGAATTACAAAGAAAACCATAAAAGCTCTTAACCAACTTGCTACAAAGAACTGTAATTGCTCAATGTATACCCCACTCATAAAACCAGACTGGATCCAAATCCAAAATGGATAGTAGCAAAGGGAACATGTAAATAAAACGGGTCGCCCAGAATCCAATATATACGCCACATTTCAATTTCAGACCCTTCAAACAAAAATAGAAGCTGACCAATCTTTGTTTCAAATTAGGGTTTACTAATTTTGAGTATGCTACAGAGAGATTTTCGCAATTAGCTTCTCAGATACGATCATACGACAGTTCATAACACAAAATTGAAGTTTTCTTTTCCAGTAGGCAGATTGTTCAGTTGAATACCAGAGATTTCGAAAGTCAGATTGGCGAGGAAAAAAGATAAACTAATTTTACTTACTATTTCAAAGTGGAGGATCACGATGCGGCAGCGGTGGAACCGGAATCGAGATGTGCCCGTCGTCGGCGAGTTGGGATTCAAATCTATCTATCCGTACAAGACGAAGAACGGAGAGGAGCACGACGAGTGTGTTTTTTTTTTTTTTTTTGATGAAATGGCATATTTTATAAAAGAAAACTCAAGTAGCAGACATTACAACCCCAACATTACAATCAAGAACATTTCCCAGAATCTCATTTGGGATCATTCCAGTGAACTGATGTTCTATTGCCCACTTTGCTACATTGTGGGCATTAACATTGCTAATTCTAGGACAATATGAAATAACTACCTGAAGCTCTGATTTCACCTTTGCACTAATAGCGATAGTTCATACTTAGTTTAGGGACTAAACTGTAATTAGTATTGTACCAGCTTTGTTTATATTGCTAATGAAATTCTGAAGTCCTAGAGGACAATTTTCACCATCTCACATGGTATCAGAGCAACCCTAGCATCCGCCGCCGCCGTCGCACATCTCCTACAGTGCACTGCCGCCGCCGCCTAGCGGTCAGATCCTGTTCTCCTCTGCTTCCGCCCCTGTATCCCTCTTTCTCTCCATTTCCGTCACACTCTGCAACAAGATTAGTCCTCAAAACCGCCGCCCAATGCGACGGTGACCCACGGCGTAGCTTTCATGGACGCTCCCAAACGCGCCTCCTGAAGTCGCTGTTCTTCTCAGCTTCATCGGCTCATCTTCTCGGCTTCCGAAGCCGCATCTAGCGTCCTCTCCTCTTCCCGTCGGCATCCTCCACTGACCTGTCTTGTCGGAGGCCAGATCAGAATCCACGAGAAAAGAAGCGATCGTCGACCTCTGACTGATTGTCTACCTCTGCGCCAATCGCCGATCGACCACTGTGCCGTCGATACCTGTGATCTTCTCGCCACTTCCTCACAATCGGACATTTGTACCTGCTCGTGATCAATTGCAAACTGTTTTGTGGGTCAATTACCTCTTCGGCGCTGTCCTCGCTGATCCTCACCGCTTTGTGTGCCTCTGGACATTACAAACGGTGGACTTGCTTTGTGGGTTACAAACTTACAAGTCCACTGTTCATGTTTCCTTTTGGAAGTCAAACCCACTTCTGTGTTTTGTGGGTCAATTACTGCTAGTGTTTATTTGTGACTCTCGAGGAATCTTCTAGATTTTATTTTGCTCCTTGGAATCTTCACTCAAAGTTTATACAGTGCTTTTCTTCCTGGTCATCCGTCATGTCGACCGTCAAGCAAACCACTACTCCTCACCTAGCACGCCGAGGTAATAGTAATCATCGACACTTTGGCCGAAAAGGTCACGAACGCACTCAGCAACACCCAGAGCAACACCCTGCCCCACCTGCCTACCCTCACGGCAGCTGGGTGTGGTGTCCAGCCCCGTTAGCTCCGACTGCTCAGTCGGGCCTCTATCCCCCGACACCGGGTCGGACACAGTCAGAACCCTCTCAACCTACCGTTACGTCGGGTCTTCTTGGTCCAGGACCCTCTCAGCGTTCACATGTTCTTGTTTCCACTGCGGATTCGTCTCCCTCTGTTACTGCTCTGAGTTCGGAACGCGCTGGCATGACTCGTAATGCTCCGGATAAGATTTGGTACATGGATTCTGGGGCCACCTCTCATCTCACATCTCAGACAGGTACTCTCTCCTCTGTCTCGTCAAGTTCTCCAATTTCTAATATGATGGTCGGTAATGGGATGCAAATTCCAGTGTGCGGTTCCGGTCAGCAGACTATTACTACCCTAGCCCGTCCCCTACACCTCAAAAATGTCCTTCTTGCTCCGAATATTATTAAAAATCTTGTCTCTGTCCGTCAGTTCACCATTGATAATAATGTCTCTACCGAGTTTGACCCGAATGGCTTTTCTGTGAAGGATCTTCACTCGGGGACCCTTTTACTTCGGAGCAATAGTTCAGGGGACCTATATCCTCTTATTTCCACCCCGTCCCCCTCTCCAGCCCAGTCTCTTGCCATTCTTCCAGCCCCTATGTGGCACAACCGCCTTGGACATCCTGGTCGCCATGTCTTAGATCAACTTAGCTCTAATCATTTCATTTCTTGTACTAAAACTGAGCAGACCGGGTTGTGCCATGCATGCCAACTCGGCAAACACGTTAGACTTCCCTTTGCCCCTTCACAATCTTGTACTGTGGCTCCTTTTGACATTATTCATAGTGATATTTGGACGTCCCCTGTTGCTAGCAAATCTAATTTCAAGTATTATCTTCTCTTACTTGATGATTACTCGCATTTTCTATGGGTTTTTCCTTTGAAACTCAAATCGGATGCTTTCACTCACTTCAAACAATTCCACACGTATGTGCATACCCAGTTTTCTCGTGACATCAAGAGTTTTCAATGTGACCTTGGGGGGGAATTCGACAACTCTGTGTTTCATGAGTTCGCCAAGTCGAGTGGCCTTGTTTTTCGATTTGCTTGTCCGCAAACGTCTCCTCAAAACGGCAAAGCCGAACGTATGATACGTCGTATCAATGACATATCCCGTACCCTTCTCTCTCAGGAATCCATGTCTCCTCGCTTCTGGGTTGAGTCTGTTCTCACTGCTGTCTATCTCCACAACATTCTCCCTACCAAAGCTCTCAACGGTGGTATTCCTACCACCATTCTCTATCATCGTCTTCCCACATACGATCATCTTCGTACCTTTGGGTGTTTGTGTTACCCTAATCTGACTGCTGTGTCTCCCCATAAGCTTGCCCCTCGGTCCACTCGATGTGTGTTTCTTGGTTACCCTTCAAACTTTCGTGGATATCGGTGTCTCGACATCTCTACTGGTCGCATTCACATCTCTCGTCATGTTACGTTTGATGAGCATGTCTTCCCGTTTGCCACATCAAATTCCGTGTCACTTCCCGGGCATACTGTCTCTGACCCCCACGATTGTCTTCCTCCTATAGATCTGTCCGGTCATACTCACAACCCCTCTGCTCCCTCTCAGCTAACCCCACCCTTCCCTCTTCACTACACTCGTCGCCCGGCCGCACCTCCTCCTGTTGCCTCGACTCCACCTCAGGATCCTCCACCTCAGGCTTCTCCTCAGCCTCCTGCCTCCCCACCTGTCACAGTCTCTCCGCTATCTCCAGCACCAGACTCTCCTAACCCACCGACTCCACCCCTCTCTCCTCAGATGAGAACCCGAGCCCAGCACGGTATCCATAAACCCATATCCCGTCTCACCCTTCATGCTCAGTCTCCCTCTACTTTGTCTCCCTTGCCCAAATCCCATGTGTCTGCCCTTTCGGACCAACACTGGAAAGCTGCAATGGATGATGAGTTTGAGGCCATGATCACGAATCAGACTTGGGAGTTGGTTCCTCGCCCGTCTGGGGCAAACATTCTTCGGGCTCTTTGGTTGTTCCGTCACAAGTTTCAGGCCGATGGTACTCTTCAGCGGTACAAGGCTCGTCTAGTGGCAAATGGCAAGTCTCAGTTAGTGGGGGTTGATTGTGATGAGACTTTTAGCGCTGTGGTCAAACCGGCCACCATCCGCACTGTTCTCACTATTGCTGTCTCGCATTCTTGGCCCATTCGTCAGTTGGATGTCAAGAATGCGTTCCTACATGGTGATCTCGATGAAGTTGTGTATATGCATCAGCCACCGGGCTATCGGGATCCTCGTTATCCGGATCATGTCTGCCGGTTACGTAAGTCACTGTATGGGCTGAAGCAGGCACCTCGTGCGTGGTTTCAGCGCTTTGCTACTTTTCTCACCGGCTCTGTGGGATTCTCCAGTTGTAGATGTGATGAGTCTCTATTTGTCTACAGTCAGGGATCAAATATTGTCTACTTGCTCCTCTACGTTGACGATATCATCATTACAGGGTCCTCTCCTACAATTGTGCAGCGGGTTATCTCTCAGCTTTCGACTGAGTTTGCTATGACCGATCTTGGACCTCTACATCATTTTCTGGGCATTGCTGTCACTCGGACTGCTTCTGGTATGGTTCTCTCACAGCGTCAGTATGCCTCTGAGATTCTTCACCGTGCATCGATGGTGGGTTGTAAGCCTGTTAGCACTCCGGTTGAGACTGGCTCCAAACTCACCGCGGGTTCCGGACCTTCGGTTGATGATCCCACTCTCTACCGCAGCTTAGCAGGTGCGCTTCAGTACCTTACCTTCACTCGTCCGGACATCTCTTATGCTGTTCAGCAGATCTGTCTCTTCATGCATGATCCTCGAGAGCATCACTTGCGCGCGTTGAAACGCGTGCTTCGCTATGTGAGTGGCACTCTTGATCTTGGGTTTCACATCTCTGCTACTGCCTCCACGGGTCTCACGGCCTACACTGATGCAGATTGGGCAGGCTGCCCGGACACACGTCGCTCCACCTCCGGTTTTTGCACCTTCTTTGGGGACAACCTTCTCAGCTGGTCGTCCAAACGACAAGCTACTGTCTCTCGTTCTAGCGCCGAGGCCGAGTACCGTGGCGTGGCCAACGCTGTTTCTGAGCTCTGTTGGCTTCGCAATCTTCTTCTTGAGCTTAAGGTTCGTCCTCCGAAGGTCTCACTATGCTATTGTGACAATGTTAGTGCCGTCTACTTATCGGGTAATCCGGTTCAGCATCAACGCACGAAACATATTGAGATCGATCTTCACTTTGTACGGGAAAAAGTTCGTCTCGGCCAACTTCGGGTTCTTCACATACCCGCCGATTTCCAGTATGCGGATATCTTCACCAAAGGTCTGCCTCGCCAGTTATTTGAAAGGTTCTGCTCCAGTCTGAACGTTCATCATTCTCCCGCTCCGACTGCGGGGGTGTAATAGCGATAGTTCATACTTAGTTTAGGGACTAAACTGTAATTAGTATTGTACCAGCTTTGTTTATATTGCTAATGAAATTCTGAAGTCCGAGAGGACAATTTTCACCATCTCACATGCACAAGCTCTTGCTCTATTCTGCCATCTCCAATTTGCTTCTTTGTATTTTTGAATGTCTTTAACAGCTACAGCAGAGTCAGAATCAATTTCTACTAAAGCCCATTGTTCATATAGAACTCTCTTGACAGCCAATTCCAGAGTATTAAATTCTGCTTCATTTGCATCCAGACATTGACCTATTATAGATTCAGCACCCAGGCAAACTCCACTATCATTTCTTATCACATACACTGCAGCAAAATTTCCATTTTTGAAGGCAGCATCACAATTTAGTTTTAGACCATCCTTCCTTGGAGGTTTCCAGGTAATCAAATCAGCTGGGCCAGTATCTACCAGCACCAAATTTGAATTTCTCAGCAACTGTTCAGCACAGCTTCTATTAATGCAATCACAGGTCCTCTTAATCATTTTGTAATCTGGAGTTTCCCCTCTAAACACCACCTCATTTCTTTGCCTCCAAATGTTTTCAATAATGACTCCCAACATCATAATACTTCTATTCTTCCTGTCACAATCTTCAAACTCTTCCTTGCATCTTTTATAGCAAAATTCCAGAAACTTACCTGAACTGTTAAAAGGAAGCTCTTGAGTTTTCAAACCCATAATTTCTAACCAAATTGCTCTAGCTGCAGGGCATAAGAATATAGCATGGATCTGGGTTTCCTTCTTTTCTTTGCATAGAGGACAGCTGTTATTTGGATTGCAGTCATCATTATCAAATCTACCTCTTACAGGTAGTATATTTGACACTGTTCTCCATATCATCATTTTCATTCTATTGTGACATTTTGCTTTCCAAATCTCTTTCCACACAGCACTGATATTGTTTCTAGAATTGGAGTTGTCTGCTTGTGAATGATATACTGCTTTGACAGTAGCTTTGCCTGATTTTTCCTTTGTCCAAATCCAGGAGTCTTCCACTGTGGCTGCTGGGATCTTTATTTTCATAATCATGTCTTTTTCTTCTGGACTTACCCAATCATCTAGCATCTGAGAGTTCCAAGTTCTTGTATTCCAATCAATCAATTCCTCAACAAGTTTTGGGGCATTAACTAGATCATCAGGTGGTTTAGGTTTAGAATTCTCCAAATTTGGCACCCAAGGGTCTAGCCAAATATTAATGGAGCTTCCTTTTCCAACACTCTTGAGAGCAAAAGGTTCAATAAACTTCTTCATGTCCACAATCCCTTTCCAGAAATAGGAATCTCCCCCTTTCTTTTCTAGTTGCTGGAAATCCAAACAATTGCAATACTTATCCAAAACTGAGTTCACCCAAAGAGTATCCTTTTTAATCCACACCTGCCATGCCAATTTGGTAAGCAATGCATTGTTTTGCCACTTTCAAAATTCACACCCTGGGCTGTATTCTAACTTTCTTAAAATCCCCAAATTTTATCCTAAAGCAGAATTCTACCCTGCCAAATAATAAAAAAAATCCATATTTTATCCCGATTTCTGTCTTTTCTGGTTTACCCCTTCTTCTTAAATACTCATGTTACCTCCAATAATAAAGTTAGGTCCATGTGCTATCTGAAATGTATAATATGAACTACCTGCACAAAAAATTGGTTTGGCTTAGCTTCAAAAGAAAAAATTCTTTGAAACTTCTATCTCAATCAGGTTGCCCTATCTTTTACGGAAGTGAGCTAAACTCTCATCTCGGTGATCAATGAGGAATCTACTCAGTGATCTAGCTACTGGGATGGAATTTTGTTGATGGGTTTCTTCTGGTTTATGTCTGAAGACTTATCTTAAGCAGTAGTGTTCTGCTTTTGTGTGCTTATGATACATTGGAAGTGTTTTTCTTTAGGATATATTGAGTTGTTTAGGCCTTTTTTATCCAAACCAATATATTTCAAACTCAACCCAAACCATTACAATCTTCACTTAACAAAACTGCTAGAGATTTTGGCGGATTATACATCCAATCCCTACCCAAAACTCCTATACTAACATTTTTCACTACCCAGTCTATAACCTGATTACATTTTCTAGGAATCCACCTAAGAGTTCTTTTCCTCAAAGTTAGATATATTCTTGCATCTTCAACTATCTGGGCAGCTTCCCGTGGAGGATCTTTATCTTCCTTCACAGCTTCCACCACTTCTTTGCAATCATTTTCCATCTCTATTTCTTGAGAGAACTCCATTGTTCCTATCAGAGCAGCTCTTATAGCTAGTGCTTCTGCCATAGATGCTGAACATGCTTGAGCTTTGAAACAGTGACCTGTGACCACATTTCCATCAGAGTCTCTCAGAATCCATCCCACAGTGGCTTTTTGCTCATATTTCCTCCAACTAGCATCACAGTTGACTTTAAGGGAATTTGACTTTGGTTTAGCCCATGTCATAACTTCTCTAGGATTAGCAGCCACCTTCTGCACTGGACTCTGATTCTTCTCCTTATTACTTTCCAAATCAGCTAACAAATAGCAATCATTTTGGCATTGTTGGATTACTTGCATAGGGTTGACCTTCACTTCTTCAAATCAGCTTTTATTTCTGCTTTTCCATATATACCAAAACCCTAATAGAAGATTTTCCATGAATTTTTCTGGGATATCTCCTACCTTGTTGGCTTCCATTAAAGCTTGTAGCCATCTCCTATAAGAGGTAATTGGGATAGGATTTTCTCCCACTCTCCAACCTAGCCCAAACCAAACTGGGGTGGTCCAGCTGCATTGAAAGAGCATATGAACACTAGATTCAATTTCAGACAAACAGATGGGGCAAAAAGGATTTGGAGAACATTTTCTCTTTGTCAAACCCTCTTTTGTAGCTATAGCTTCATGCCATAGCCTCCAATGGAAGTGCTCCACTCTATGAGGAATTTGAAATGCCCAGAACTGCTTCCACTCTCTTTCAGACAGCTGGGTAGATGATTCCCCCTTTTTAGTTGTTGATGAATTTCCTTTTGGCACCCAGTAACCTGACTTAGTAGTGAGATTACATTTTTTTGTGTGAGGCCAGACAACTTCATCTCTTTTTGTAAAGTGTTAAATCCCCTTCTTCAGAATCACATCTGCAACATGATTTGGGAATTGGTTTCTAACATTCCTTACTCTCCACCCTCTAGTTTGAGGATTTATCCACACTTTGAGATTCTTTGATCTCCTTTCTGCTGGGATTTCTTCTAGCAGGATTCTATTACTTTGATCAAAACAGCCTCTAACTTCAGCTGTTTCTCCATCATTAATCACCCATAAGCAGTTCTTCTCAATGATAGTTCTTCCTTCTAGGAGACTGGACCAAGACCAACAGGGATTTGTTCCTTTCTTTGCCTTCATAAAACACCCATTTCTATAGTGGATGCTTTTCAAGAATTGAGCACCCAAAGAATTTGGGTTTTTGACAAGTCTCCAGCCTTGCTTTGCTAGCAGAGAAAGGTTGAACAGATGAAAATCTCTGAATCCCAACCCTCCTTTTGATATCTGTAACTGTACTGTTTCCCATGCTACCCAATTGATGGAATTTTTGTTAATATTGCCACTCCACCAGTATTTTCTCACTAGGTGACTGAGCTTGTCACAAAGTTTCTTTAAGATCTTGAAGATCTGCATAATATAGTTTGGTATTTCCTGTGCAATTGCCTTAATTGCGGTCTCCTTACCTCCTCAAGAGAGCAGTAGGCTGGTCCAACCTTGGAGTCTATCCTTCACCCTTTCCACTATAAAATTTGTAGCTTCTGATCTTGTCTTTCCCCACAGAGCAGGGACTCCCAGATATTTGGCTTCATTTTTCATTTCTTTGAGACCATACTTTTGTAAGAGGGAGGTTTTGATGTCTGTTGGGGTATTGGGGGAGAAGAGCACCTCTGTTTTCTGAACATTTAACTGCATCCCAGAAGCTTCTTCAAAGTCTTTCATAATTGCAAAGAAATTTTCCACTTCCTTCTCATCAGCTTGTAAGAAAATGATGGAATCATCCGCAAAGAGTAAATGTGTCAGAATCATACCATCTCTTCCCACTTTAACTCCTTCAATAACTCCTTCATTTTTAGCTTTATAAAGCATTCTAGAGAAAGCATCTGCTATTAGCACAAAGAGGTGGGGTGATAAGGGGTCTCCTTGTCTGAGACCCCTTTGAGGTTTGAAAGACTTAGTAGGCTTTCCATTTATCAAAATAGAGGTCTCAACAGTTGTGACACATTGCAAAATCCAATGGATCCATTGTTACAGAAGCCTAGTTTTTTCATCACCTCTTCAAAGAAAGACCAATTAACTCTATCATAGGCCTTTGAGAGGTCTAGCTTAAGGGCAAGACAACCTCTGCTACCAGCTTTCTTATGTTTTATAAAATGGAACATCTCTTGTGCTATCAGCACATTGTCTTGAATTAACCTTGAGGGCACAAAGGCAGCTTGATATTCACTAATGATATCAGGAAGGATAGCTTTCAATTTATTTGCCAACATTTTTGCCAAAATTTTGTAATTGAAGTTTCATAAGCTAATAGGTCTAAAATCCATTGGAGTTTGAGGAGTTTTCACCTTTGGAATAAGAGCCACCTGTGTCCTGTTCCAGCACTTCAAATTATACCCATTTATGAAGAAACTGGTTGCAGCTTCTGTCACTTGATCTTGAATCATGCTCCAATTTTCTTAATAGAATTGAGCATTTAAGCCATCCTCCCCAGGGGCTTTCCTTGGACCAAGAGAGAACACAGCTTCCTTTATCTCTTTCCCGCTTGGAGTTCTGCATAAGCCTTCATTCATCTGATCAGTCACAAGTCTAGGAATAGCTGCTATTGCAACACCATTATCTCTGCTATCATAGGCTTTGAATAGCTCCTGAAAGTAGTTTCTGAAGAGATTGTCTATCTCAGCTTCTTCCATTAACCAGTGGTCATTTGCACCTTTCATTTTTAGGATAGCATTCCTATTCCTTCTTTGGACTGTTGAAGCAAAGAAAAATCTGGAGTTTTTATCACCTGCTTTAAAATACTGCAACCTTGACCTTTGCAACCAATATTGCTCTTCTCTGATGATCTCCTTTTCCAGCTCTTTCTTTAACATTTTTTGATGAACTTCAAGATCAGGTCTTGAAGGCAGCTTCTGGATCTCAAAAAATTGGGACTGCAAGTCCTTTATCTTCTTTTGGGAGTTCCCAAATTCCACCTTACTCCATTTACTGAGTTCCTTTTTTCAATGAATCAGCTTGGAGTTTAACTTGAACATAGCTGAGCCCTTTGTCCAAGCCCATATGTAGCCCGTGTGTGCTGTAGTAGCCCAATGGTGTAAGTCGGCTATATGTTTCGTTGGCTTCAAGAAAAGTCAAAATGTTTCCATTGCCGTGTGTTGTTCTCTTTTCACCGCCACCACCAGTGGAGTATTTAAAGGCAAGTTCATGCCTTTAGCTTAGAGGAACTCGCGTAAATACCACTCACAGAGATAGAGTGAGCTTTGTGTGTGCCTTGGGTTGATATTCCAGGAGGAAGTAAATCTCTAAGTGTACGAAATAGCATCTTCTTAATTTCTACTATGCCCGTCTTCTCCGTCCATGATATCAAACCTATCAAGTGAGCTTGGACGTTAGAATGTGCTAAACAACTACTACCACTATTCTATGCAACAAATAACCCAAGTAAAGTTCAAGAGAAGTTACCCAAAGCGATTGAGATATCGGCCTTACAAATTCACAAACTAAAAGAAATTTTTGTGCTTTTTTTGGTACTTTTTTTTTGTTCCAAAGTTCAGGTTTGATCTTCGGATTTTCTAGGTGTTACTCGAATTCAACAACCAAATCTTATGCTCAAGAGTTCAATTCATGAGTTCAAATGGAGATATCCAATCAATGTTGCCCCAAGCATTGAGTATGCCTATTTCATTGAAATCCACATACTCAATCAATCTACAATAGAGATTTCTATTTCAACTCATAGAACTCAAGAATTCAATCTCTCAAACCAAAACAAAAAGCAATAAATGTATTTGGATCTCATGAATCAACTAATATCACCAATCAATCCAACAACACGTTTAGCTATACATGTTCAATAGTATATTGAAAGAAGGGTAAAAGACAAAAACCACCCCTCGAGTATGGGGTATATACAAAAAAAACGCTCGTGTTCGGGGATATACAAAGACCACCCCTGTCAGTTAACGGTGACTAACCGTAACTAACGGAATGGAGAAAAGACATATTTACCCTCACCTTCAAGAAAAATTACAATGTTATAAAAACATTTCTTCTCCTCACCCCTCATTTCTAACCCTAACAGCCCCTCTTTTCTCTCTCTATACAATCTCCATCACCAACCCACCTCCCTCTGCCCCTCATTCACCGACCCACCACCAACCACCCTTGTGCCTCTCTTCTGTTCTTGGAGATCATCTTTCTAGTGGTGGGTTGCCGGTTTCCGATCGAAAACCTTTCTCATGTCTCATCTTTGTGGGTTTAAATCTGCTTTGTGCAGGTCTGTTCAAGAATTGGTGGGTCTTAGATTCTGACTCTTCAAATTGGGGTAAGTTCAAGAATTGGTGGGTTTGGTTCTCACTGTTCTCTCTCTCTCTCTCTCTCTCTCTCTCTCTCTCTCTCTCTCTCTCTCTCTCTCTCTCTCTCTCTCTCTCTCTCGTTTGTGCCCTAATTTGCCCAATCAACCTCCTCAGGCCAGATCGATTCACTGGTGCAGATTTTAGGGCACCGATGGCTCTTTAGCCCCTCTTCATCTCCCAAAGGCATCGCTACAGGTATCATTTTCACCTCTCTTTATCCGATCTGGGGACGATTTGCTTCAACTGGATTTGTATCATTTATCGATTTCTCTCCTTTGCTTCGATATAAGTTCGGATTTTTCAGTCAATTTTTTACTCAGTTCATTGACTGACTCTGTTTTCCATACCTGAATGCTTGCAGAGAGAGGGTTTATAGGTCGGTGGAAATGGCTAAAGTGGCTACTCAGGGACCGGTGTCTTCAAACGCTATCCTTCTTGGCCCGTTGCAGAATTGGTGAATCTGAGAATGGCTGAGGGGGTTGCAGCAGGGGCCGCCGCCCGTTGGCATGTTGCAGAGGCGGCCTTCCTCATCTTCTTCTTCCCTACTTCTTCCCCCATCCTCTTATTCTCCTTCTACTCGCTGTGACAAAAGTCGAGAACCAGATCGAGTTTCAGATCGATGGAGGCTCGATGGAAGGAGGCTCGCCTGACGCACGACAGCCCAGCGAACCATCGTTCAAGCTCCCTCCTTTTGCAACGGATCGATTGCCACCGGTCAAGCCGACCAGCGACCGAGCTTGCGCCGCCATGGGTGCTCAGCCCGAAACCAGAGGACCAGACAGAGACTTCAAACAGTTTCAAGGTTCGTCAGTGGCGGTCGTTGTTGGTGGCCGCCGATGGCGGTGGTTGTGGCGGTGGCACAACAGTGGGGAAAAACATTCCTTTTGTAAAAACTATGGAGAAAATTTGGGGAAAAACATTTGGAGGTGTGTTTTTGCTTTTGCACATAAAGAACACTTGTATGGAGAAATTTGGAGAAAAATATAATTTTTTCTTTTAGCTGACTGATGAACTATATGTACCATCAGTGGGGATTTTTTTTTTTTTTTTTTTTTTTTTTTTTTTTTTTTTTTTTGAAATGGGGATGAATGTGTGTTAATGGAAAAAAGTTTGTTAAGTGATTTTGATATCTACTTTGAGGAAATTGTGTTGTATCTGATTGTGTTCTTGGTTGTGTTTGATGGTTTGTTGTGATGGAGGGTGATGAATTATGTACAGGTGTTGTTGTTATTGTTCTGGTGGTGGAGGTGGTTTGTGGTGGTGGTCAAGAACACCAAGAAGATGACCAAGAACACCAAGAAGATGAAAAAAATTAACAGAAAATATAGAGAAGGGCAAAATGGTCATAAAAAAGACAAATTGCACCCCATACTAATTGATAGTAACAGAAGGGTGCTTTTCGTCTAACGTCCATCCACTGACAGAGGTGGTTTTTGTCTCGACAAGGGTGGTCTTTGTATATCCCCGAACACGAGAGATTTTTTTGTATATACCTCATACTCAAAGGGTGGTTTTTGTCTTTTACCCTTGAAAGAAATATCAAGCATGTCCATGGAAGTTTTCATTAAATTCAATTTCATACTCTGAGAATTACACAAGATATCCTTCAATTCTCAGCCCATACCCCTCTTACACCCCACTGCCACATGGCCATCCACACTAGATATTGATACAACATATACGAAACCGACTAGAAATTGATTCAACGCTTCACTATAGCAACTAATAGCAGCTCCAACTATTGCTGCGACAGCAAAAGCAGAGCTCAGGAATGTCCTTGGAGGCTACGCAATTCATCGAGTTGAACTCAAAAACCCTCATTCGTCTATCTGAACTTCGAGTGGGCTGGCGAGCAATTTGGTGAAGGGTTTGATGGGGTTTAGGGCTGGCCGAAGCTTCGAGTGAAGCTTTCATGGCTCTTCTGCGTTATTCATCGAGAGAATACGCATCTCTGTTGATGATGAAACAAATTGCAAAGTGGTCCCTATTTTTTCTGGGGTCTCTTAAAATGGCCCATGTCACTTCCTAAAGTGTGCTAGAGTGACCTCAACTTCAGAATACGTTCACAAGAATACACACGCTGTTAGAACTTCTTCACCGTAGCCCTTAAAAACACCGGAAAACTCCAATTAATCCCCAATCTGTTAGAATCTTTTATATTCTGCCCTTAACTTTGACTTTTGGCCTCTTAGCTTCTCAATCTTCTATAATTGCCCCCAGTTCTTCTCTTATTTTCTCACATAGGCCATTGAATCTTCAAATTAACTTGCAATTTAATCCTTCAACTTGCTTTTATCTTCAATGTTGGCCTCTTTATTTACTTTTTTTTTTTTTTTTTTTGCAAATTAGCTTCTTAAAACTTTGAATCAAGCGCTTCCAATTCCTTCTTCACATTTATTGGCCCTCCAAGTCTCTTCCAACTCATAATTTAAGCTCCCTAAGCTAGTCTCATGTGTTCCAAAGTACGCATTCGTCTACAATTCAAGAAAAAAAAGGCCAAAACTACAAGAACGAGCAAAAGTCTAAAAGTAGGAAAATAAATTATAAATTACACATAAAATTATTAGTTATTAAGAATTCAATAACCTACTAAAACATGCAATTTTCAATAATTTACAATCTATTATGGATTTTTTTGTCGTAAAAATTTGTAGCTGAGTAGCGTGTATTACTAGTTTCACCCTCTTCGCTCCTAAAGCTGGAGATAAAAAGCACCCCATCTTTATTGATATTGGACATTTAGCTTCCAACTATTGTTGAAGTCTTCTAAATCGAAAAAATGAAGCTTGTTATTCTTACAAGGGTTTGTTATTTTTTTATTTTTTATTTTTTTTTTGGTTCGGAGTAAGATATAAGAACGATATATTATCTAAGTATGTGATTTATAAGAATATGAGGTAGAATATGATTGTGGCACGATAAAGAATTTTGTGTTTTTAAGTTTTCAAGACACTAGCTATATGAGACTATGAGGCATGGTACGATATGATAAGATATATTTGAACACGTATGGTGTGAGCATGTGAGGTTTATGAAGTGATGATCACATTAGGTACAACGGTGTGTATGATATTTCTTTTAGAATTACATCCAAACTTGGAAAAGAAATACACATGCATACACAGGCGAATGTGAAAAGTATTAGCTTTTGAGATAATAAAATTAATTGAGTGCCTATAATATAAATCAGTTTGGGGAAAGATTAAAACACTAATGAATTTTACCACAAATAACTAAACCACTACACACTAAATATAGGAGCCTAACATTAAACATATCATATACACATTAAATCGGTAGGTGTTGTTATTAGAAGTTTGTAACAACCCTAACTGTTCTTCCCTCTGTGATATAAATCGGTAGTTAACTCTGTAATTAGCAATTAATGAAATAGATTCTCTCTCTCATCTCTCTTACTTCCTCTCTCTAGTTCTTTAGTTCTTCATCTTCAACATACTCCTCAACGAAGTAAACTCGGGTGGGATTCAGTCTCTCCTGTTAATGATGAAAACAAGTGATACAATGTGCTATTATGTAGTTAGTAGAATATGTGGGGTCTGTATGTAATAAACAAGAGTTTGTAAAAGAATTACATATAAGTAGTGTTAGTTGATGCTTAAGTGTAATAATTAGCTTCAGAAATACATAATCAATGTTCACTTTCTCTTTCCTCTTCTTCGTCTTCCCTCCTTCTCTTCTCTGTGAATTGGAGCTTCTCCAGTGAATCACCATGGCTAAGCATGGTCTTCTACATCTCCAGATGATGACGGTATGTATCAAATTCTTTTTCTTCGAATTTCTGTAAATGGAGCTCGTCGTGGCCTCCAATGACGGATCCAATTCATCTCAGAACTCCTAGAAGTAGTTGATTTTCAACCGCTCCTCAAGAACCCTAGAATTTGGGGGGTTTTCTTCTGGGGCTGATTAGAGGGAAGAAGAAGGTAGAGAGAGCGGGATAGGGAGCGATTTGGTAGTGCAATTATTGTAAAGTGATAACTGTCCGTTTTGTTACAGATTGTTAGTAGAGTAGAGTGGAGTGAGTGAGTTTGTTAATTAGTGTGGTGCTTTAGCTTCTATATATAATAAATAGCATTAGCTTTACAACAGATTCTCTTGTGAGTGAGTACTCGTCTACGAAGTAAACCCAGGTGGTGGTTTGAGAAAATGGAGAACCCACAAGTAGTGCAGCAGAGTTCATTAGCTGAAGCTTTTAAGAGAATACCACCGCCATGGACAAGGGGGTGTGTGTTTGCATCTAGCATCCTCATATTTATGGTGTCAAAATCCACTCTCGCAAAGTGACATGTATACACAGTTTACTTAGAGGATGTATGAACACTTTCTTGAATTTTTGCTTGCAGGTGTACTACATTCTTCTCTTTGCTGCTGTCATTTTGGGATGCACAGTTCCTCCTGTTGCATATCCCAAGCTCCACCGACGCTGACGACTCCTCGTATGCCACCGGCGGATGCTGACAATGACGCTGGGAGATCAGTCCCAGAATCAGAGCTGAGATTGGGGTAGCCGCTCTTATCCTCATTATTGTAGTACTTATAGTGTCTAAATATGGTTGTTTTTGTATAATTCGATCAAATAGAAGTTCAAGTGAGTTCATTAGTCTTGACAGTCCAATTCATAGACGAGTCGCAATCAAAAGTACAATCTAGTCCATTAAAATTCAATCGAGTTCAGTAGGAGAAATAGACAGTCCAATTGAGGGTGAGTACAATCGTAGTCCAATTAATCTATTACAATTGCTATTGAAATTACATGTAAACATTTTTATAAATGAAAACTACTAGCTGCGATACACAATTGCAAAAATTGTGTTGTGCAGTGGACGTGCAATGCACGTGCTAATCTTGTGTTGGGTCGTACATGTAATACTTCAGTATTTTAGGGGGTCTTTCAGAAATTTAATGAATATTTTGGGCCATTATTTAGAATTATAAAAATAAATCTTCTCTTTATTAAATAGTTTTCTATATAAATTATTATTATTATTATTATCATTATTATATTTTTAATATAATAATAATAATAATAATAATAATAATAATAATAATAATAATAATAATAATAATAATAATAATAGGGCGATTGGCAGTGGACACACCAGATCCAAAGTCATAATTCATCGTCAATGGTGAACGATGACTGTGATTACCACTTCTCGTCTCTGAGTGCAATCTTTTTAACCAGAAATCGTATTGCTCGTTGAAAAAATTGAAAATATTCAAATACTTTCTCGTGTAAAACTTAAAGCTGGACCCATAATTTAAATAATTTATTGATGAAATTTAAAATTTGTTTGCGGATTCTCAATAATTCAAGAATGACACAGGTTTGTCGTTGTCATTTGCAAACGTTTTTGAAGCTTCAAGCCTCTAACCCAACTGAGATGGGTATATGGAAAGCTTTTTTTACGTAAGAGACAAAATGTTTGCTAAACTCAAGATGTAGGAACTTGAAATTTGTTCATGGAGAAATGGATTAAGATTTAGAAGGACAATGAGATGGAAGATATATTTTTTTTTTTTAAGAAGAGAAGCAAAATTTATTTTCAGTTTTCTTGACGAACAATACAATTTTTTGGTTAAAATGATTTGTGGTTGAACATTTGAGAAAAATATAAAAATATGGCAATAAGAGACGTAAGAACTCATATGTGTGTTTGCAACAATAGTTAATGCATATATATTCTAATCCCGAATGAATATTTGGTGTTCGAATTATACGCGTACGTATTGAAAACACAAATTAGTCTAATCTCATATTTTTAAGTTAATTTTTTACGAATATTGTTTATGTATAAAGTTATATAATATTTATATGTAGCGTATCATGTTTTAGTTTTGTACCATATATTATTAACGGTGAGAGATTGGGAGAAGGATGAATCAGGTAAAAAAAAAAGGAGAAAGATGAAAGAAAAATTAATTCGTTAATTAGATTCTTAAATACTGATGGTGAGAGTTTGGTTATGAGAGGGAAGGAGTAGGGCTGGTAAGTTCGTATTACCGTATTATCAAAGTTAACGGCGTCAAGATAGCAATGTGTGTTCCTTAACACACATTGCTATCTTAATAAACAAACAACGATGTGTGTTCCTTAAGTTTCCCTCATATATATTTCTTTTTATGAACACTTTGTTGAATTTGCGTGCAGGTGTACTACCACATGCTTCTCTTTGCTGCGCTGATTTTAGTTCCTCCTGTTGCATCCCGAGCTCCACTGATGCCGCCGCCGATTCCTCGTATGCCGCCGGAGGATGCCCTCCATGACGCTGGGGAGATCAGTTCCAAGGTCCAAGCTGATCGGGTTAGCCGGTCTTATCCTCGTTCTTGTAGTAGTTATATTGTTTTCTAGATGGGGTTGTTGTACTTACTTCACCGGGGAGGCAGTTCCACCTCCGCCTCCGCCTCCACCACCTCCTCCCGTTCCGGTAGGTGGGCTCGACCCGACTATCAGGGATTTGCTGCCAGTGTCGGCATTTCCCTGCGATAGACGGGTCGGTACCTTCTGCCCGGTCTGCTTGGATGATTACCAGGAGGGAGAGGATATCATGACTCTCCCTTCTTGTAATCACTCCTATCACTCCAGGTGCATGCATGCCTGGTTCACTTCTCGTACTACATGTCCTGAGTGTCGGGCCGACTACGTCGATTACCGCCACGTAGAGGAGGAGGACCAGGACGGACCACACGGCGGCGGCGACGAGGATATAGTTTAGTTAGACTACTTTTGTAAAACATTTATTTGGGTATGTTGTAAAACATATAAGTTATTGAATGACCTTGAACTCTATGTTTTAATTATCAAATTATATTGCTACGATATCGTCAAAGATTGTTGGGCAGAGCCGTAGGTGCTAAAGTTAGACAAACAACTAAGGCCGTGGTAGAGTAGAAACTTTGTTACAACAACTTAATACAATACAATCCATGTATGCTCATGTTATCAATACAATTAGCAATGCAGGGAATATCACAAATATCTTGTTAGACACTGACATAACATACATAGTCCAACGTGGAGACAAACAAATTATTTTCAGCATGTGACTAGTCTAACCCTCAATCAGTCATGCTTAAGGAATCAAACCTTCTTCATAGACCCTTGTAATACTTGCTACAACAAAGATCACCCTCGTAAATGCATACAAATTTTGGCTTCCTTGGTGGAATTTTCGGGAGCCTGGTAGTTGGGATGCAACATGAGGAACTGTGCATCCCAAAATGACAGCAGCAAAGAGAAGAGTGTAGTACACCTGCGTGCAAAAATTCAAGAAAGTGTTTATGCATCCTCTAAGTCAAGTGTGTATACATGTCATTTTGCCAAAGTGGATTTTGACACATAAATATATGAGGGATAATTTAGGAACATAAATAATTGTTTATTAAGAGGAATTCCAACGTGGTCCAAAACCTATGTTATTTATTCTAGACATACTTTTCAAAACGAATGTTACTAATATGGGGACAACCTAGCTCAAGTTATTATTTTGAAGTTAACTTTTCAGTGTAATTTAATACAATAGTTAGAAGGCTAAAGTTCTACTCAAGGGCGAAGAATAAAACGGAGTTGGGGGTCGAGATGGAGATTTGTAGACATTTCAAGGACTGCAATAAAGGGGAGACTAACTGTATGGGGAGGCATGTGTACTTTGCAAGTGCACCCGGGGGCCACTTCAGCACTAGTAATTAAGAAGTGATGGGGCCATTTTAAAAGCTCCTAACAAAATAGAGGGGGCAACTGGCAAAGTTTCTCAAACAAACAAGCGTTCTCATCATCTTCCTTTTGTCCTGGAAACACACTCTAAATTAAGAATTGTGAATTAAGAATTGTAAAATTTAAATAGAGCATGAGTGGTAGGACTCAACATAAGATCAGCACGTGCATTGCACGTGCACTGCACAACATAATCGAACGTCATAAATTATTCGAACACAAGATCTTGCAATACACGATGTCCATAAACTATTCGAACGTCTCAAACTTATTTCTCACATTAAGCTTCCAAAATGATGGAGACGACCCAAGCTGAATCGATATTTTTCAAATAAAAAATTCTATAGACGGCTTAGTATATTCTCTGTTAGGCTCCGCTTTTTTCTTTTATTCCTAATTCAGATGATTTTTTTTGTCCACTAGGTTCCACCCCGCGCGCGTTGCGCGCGGTGTGGCCTTGGCATGTTTGCTTGTCTGATGGGCGGAGATATACATTTGCTACTGCAGGATTATTATGTACTGCGTTTGGATGTTATTTTATCAGAATTATACTGTAAATAGCCTCAACATCTGTGAGTGCATCACATTTGTAGTATTTGGATTCGTCGCTGGCAATTGTCTTTTTATGAATTTAAGATACTAAAACTGGTAGATAGTACATTGCATAGACACGAGATTGGAAGAACAAGATAGTAGACATAGGGTATTTCGGCATTGTAGTCAGGGAGTACAGGAGTAGTAGACATTCGTGCCATTGATGGCAGCTTCAATTGGCTATATAGATATTGGTTGCACCTGCCTTTGAATCGGGTGTTGTCTTCTTGCTTTGAAATTGATAATTGTCTGACTGTCATTGCAATTCATACTTATGTAATTTTGGCAACATATATCGAGTACTATGTTTTACAATGACATTATATTCGCACCATTCAAAAGTGGTTGATTTAACATAGTTCATCTTTCCTAACTTCTTTGTTTTCAAAGCAATGGTATAGTTTGTCAATCTTTCTTATTCTCGGGCTGTAATTACGTAATACATGGGTTTTGCAGTCAAAATTGGGAAACTTCTAGTGGCTGATTTGATTGATTTAGAGTTATTAATTATCCTCTCATATTTGAATGGGTTATTAGTGACGTTTTGTACATGACACAATGGTGCAGTCTTTGTGTGTGATTTTGAAACGTTCAATAGCCTTACATTGGAAACGGTAAGTAATGTTCATCGGGTATACTTTTGGTAGAGTATTACCAGTTCATGTATAGTTGGTATAATGCATTGCATTCAGATATTCAATGTTTTTGAAATAGGTGTTGAAAATGTTCTTTCTCTCTTTAATTGATATCTATAATTAGTCTATTCTGCTCCCTTATGAGCATCATGGGCTCTTTGAGCCTGACAAAATCATACTCATAACCTATTATCCTAATCCATGGTCAACGCCTATTACCTTCCCCAACCACCCACCATCTCTCTCCTTCTGATTTGGGTTTCATCATTTAGATGCATTGTTTGATGTAAATTGAAGATTTCTTCAGTAGATTGAGTGGGGTTTGCAGTATCTTGTGCTTCATTCATCTGTCCTGCAGATTGCATTTATTGAAGATGTGTCTGTTTGAATATGCATGTCAACCAGTTTAATGAAAGGACATGAACAGTTGCTATGTATTACCAGTTCATGTATAACCTAGTCCATTGTCAACGCCTATTATCTTCCCCAATCAGCCACCATCTCTCTCATTCTGCTATAGGTTTCATCATTTAGATGCATTGCTTGATGTGAATCGAAGATTTCTTAAGTAAATTGAGTAGGGTTTGCGGTATCTTGTGCTTGATTGACCTGTCTTGCAGATTACATTTACAGAAGATATGTTTGTTTGAATAATCATGTTAACCAGTTTAATGAAAGGACATGAACGGTTGCTATGGTCTTTTGACCTCCCTCCTTACTTCTGGTATAAAAGCATAAGCAGTTGGCCTCAGTCACAACATACTGTGACTCAATGGATTCCGGTAAGGAAAATACCGATGATAAATGGAGGAGGACTGCTAAGAAGAAGAGCAAGAAGAAGATGAGGAAAAGTAAAAAATATCAGAGTGAGGAAGAATTCACAGAGAGTGAGTCTGAATGGGAGAGTAGGCCTGAACATGGTTATGTGGTCGGGAAGGGCTCGGAAACTACAGTGTACTCAGACGCGGAGGAAGAAGATGACTTCTGGGGAACTGACACGGCTTCCTCGTATCCGCTGAAGTGGAAGCATTCTGTCTCTCGTTCTTCCAGTTCAAGTAGTAAGAAGAAGGAAAAAGTGACAGCCAAAGGTAGCGAAGATTCACAAAAGAAGAAATAAATTCCTCCGCTGGATGCGACACCAGATAAGGGCAGCAAGAGGAAGAACACCGAGGAAGATGTTCAAGAGTCGTGCAAGAAGAAACCAAGATCCTAGAGTGTCTAGGTTTTTTTATGTTATGTTATGGTGAATTGTAGTTTTATGTTACGCCTTATGAGTAGTAATGTTGAGTTTGGTTATGTTTACTTTGTAATGGGGTTATGAATTGATGTCATCTTGGTTTATATTTCGTCTATCAATGCAAATTTTGATTTTTTGATAATTTCATATTCGTTTAGAATGATGTATTATACTATGTTATTCACGGATCGATGCAAATTGTGTTTGGTTGATCAAACGAGTAATATTTTTTCATTTTTTTCCCTTGTACATAAACTGATACGACTAATTTCCTTATTTGGCAAGTTGTTCCTGGATTTTAATGTAACAAATATAATGATGCTTTGTATTGATTCTGGTAGAAGATTCTAGTGTTGATTTCCTTGTTCTTGTTCTGGCTGTTGTTCCACAATTCAGAACAGGCAAACCGGTATATGCATCGTGTTTCGATATTATTTGATCGGAATAATACTGTAAATAGTCTGAAGATGTGTGACAAGAAAATGAAAGAGAAGAATTCATTTGCATTCTTTAATAGGCATGCATCAAATAATTGTTGAAAGCAACCATCTGTATGATATGAAAGAGTACCATTGTCAAGTGACCATAGGAAACTCAATATGGACTGAAATGTGAAAAATAAATGTTTGGCTATTATAACCAGAAAATGTTCTTTTTTCGGTACTCATAAAGCTTTTTTTATGACTCTGCGTGAATTTGGTACAGTGGTTTTTGGTAGGAAAAATGGTTTTTAGATTGTGGTGTAAAAATTTTAGTCTAAGATGTGAGGATAACATCGTCTTTGTGCATCATAGAAATAAACCAAAAGAAAAAAAACCAAAGTTCGTTTTTTCCTCATAATAGTATCTGTACAGTCATTGTTGACATTGTCACAAGAGTGCTTTCTAAGACAGTTTCAACAGGTAGACAAAATATTATGGCATCCATGATTCCAGTTTCATCTTGTAGCTGGCCATAGAGGTGGCCGCTGTAGTGAAGGGTTGTGTTTTTGTTCATCTTAGCATGTGTTTTTTGTTAGTTTGCTAGTCCATATCACTGGGTGAGATGTAACGATTAGAAGCTTGTAATTTGTCTTCTGTAATTAAATCCAGTATTATTTCTGGGGCTTCATATAATATTATGCATTTCTCTTGTTGTTCTGCTCCCATAGTTTTCAATAGTATCAATGTGATTTATTTCTAGATGCATGTCTCGTAGCAGGTTGTGCCCTCTATTGATTTCATCTTTCATAGATGGAGGATAATTTTTCACATGGTGGAAGACTTGAACCGCTTCGTAATATGAAGTGTGTATATCTATGTTATTCCAGTTGTTATCAAAAGCCATGTGAGACATGTTATTGCATAATTGATTTTGCACTGAAAAATAAAATGCGTAGTGCAGTACGTAAATATTTGCAGAAGAGTTTAGTGAAGGATTACAATAGGAGGCACGTTATTGCAGCAATGAAAATTCGGAATTCAGAAATACAAGATGACAGTAGTAGAAACATCAGAGCGGAATAGAACCGGTACATGATTTGCAGCTTCATTTGCCTTGATTGTTGGTGGGTGGAGAATGATGGGGTTGCATTGCTCCACTGATGTCCTTTTGTTAGGTGTTCTGGATACGGCGAACCACCCACCTTGTTAATCGAGGATTCCTGTTTTGTGTGCACCTAAGCACGCGGACGTAGAATTTTGTCGTTGGGCTCTTTGCATTTGCTGATGTTATGAGATTTTGTTGTTCCTGATAAGGAAACAAATCAATAAATGTAGCTGTAGTTACTGTGTGTTGCTGTTTTAGGGATTGTATAGATTAGGCAATCATAATACCTGTTCAGTCATTGTTGACATTGCGGCAAGTGTGGTCTCCAAAAAGGTTTCCACAGGGAGCCCAAATATTGTAGCATCCATAATTCCAGTTTCATCTCGAAGCTCCACATACAAGCGACCACTGCAGTTAAGTTCCAGTTTCTGTTAGCGGGTATGTACTTGTTTTCTTGTTATAGGACATGTGGATGTAGCTATATGTAGTGGATATGCTGTGCAGTAGCAAAAATGTTGTATATAATGGATGTTGGGGTTTTTTTATCTAACCACGGTATTGTGTTGCAGTCAGCATTGCCACAGTTACTACAGGTTTGACAGATGCGTTCACGTTTTCAATGTCGGCAAGCATTGAACCACGGCTGTTGAGTTGTTGGTATTGCACGTATCGATACTCGTAACCATGTCTCAGCATACAGCCGCTGTTACAAGATTGAGTATATTGTATTTCACTTGCAAGTATCACAATTGTAAATGTGTAAGTGAATGGAACAATTGTCTTACCACCGTTCGTCTTGCATCTGATATATTGTTGACCTGCATTGCAAGCTGCTGTATTTCTTCTGTGTAGTTATGGAATTTTTGCCTCATCAGTGAACTGTTTATATAGTGCCTTATGTACTGTGTACTCTGTTAATTATATTGTGAGTCATAAAATGGCACACACTTCAACGTTTATTGAATATTTACCGTGATCAAATGGGGTATGTTGGATGTTACAAATTGCTGAGATTTGCAGTGAATGCAGGCATGAGTGTTGTGTTATCAATCATGTGATGAGTACGTGGTGTGTTGTTGATGACAAATGTTTTGACAGAAGGTTGTTGTATGCCAAGTGTTTGTATTGCATGTTAGATCAGAATTTTGCTAACTATGGACTCCGACTTTGAATCTATACTTGTAATTCCCCGAGTTCAGTAGTCCACAAAATGCAGGTGGATGGTAGCCGCAGCAGCAACATATACAATTGACTGACATTTGTGGGCATCGAAAATCATTACTAATGACGGTATATCTATATACGGATCTATCAGCATACAAAAATGACAGCCTCGACACCAGTAAGCACACAAATCGTTTCTAATCATGTTCCTGTTGACGCAGTGTCCACTTGTTTGCCCAGCGTTTATTCTTACTCTTTGAGACAGCAGGGCAGAAGTACTATTTTCTGTTGAAGCTGTTTTCATTTGCTCTGGTTATCATATCAGTTTTTTCCTGCACACGACACACATGAAATGCATATACTGCTGAATACTGAGTATATTTGATATGCAACATGCAATTACATTTCAGATGTTTAGGTACAATGATATAACACAGCATTACTTACAGTTTCAGTTATCGCAGATAAAATTACACAAGTTTTCTCCAACACTATGTTGACATCATGTCCAAAAGGTGTGATTTCAAGATCGCTCTTGCCATCAGCAAGTCAAACATTGAGGCGACTCCTGACAGATACATAACAATTTGTCTAAGTAAAAATACATCGACCAAGCCAATTCAACAAAGGGTCAAGACAATATATACAGAATCAATGTACATACGAAGCATCAACAAAAAAATTATTAGTACACTGGAACTTATTAAACATCATTGATACTCAAAACACATAACTTCGGCAACAATATATGTTAATGGTTACATATAGTCTATCCATTAACATATATGTCATATATGCACATGTGAGTGATATCACAGTTGTAATATCATGGATCCTTATGTTAACTATTAACAAGCATACGAAAGAATATCAGCAAAGTTGCTAACTGTAATTTAATATGCAGTATTACCAGGCTATGCAAATGCATCCAGTATGTCCACAGCTGCTGCACGCATAAACTTCTCCCATAATATGGCCAGTAGACTGGTTGCAGCGATTGCATGCATGGCACCATGGTCGCTGGTTGGGTGGTGATATCAAGATCCAGGCTTTTTCCCAGACTTCAATATCTCCAGTCTGAATTGTAAAGATCTGGCACATGTTCAGAGAACATTGCAAGGTTAAAGGTTAAATATAAGCCTGATGAAATAAATTGAAACCCAAAGTAGTACCGGATTAGTTGGCAAATTTGCAACTTTGGATAACTTGAACTCCGGTTTTGGATTTTTAGAAGTCGTTCTTATAAGCAAACACTTTTAGTTTTTTCAGATCATCAATTTTGTAAAAATTCGCATCACGCCTGTCAAGAAAATCTAAAGATGAGCCATGCGTATAATCTCCTTAAACAATAAGTTATTTCAACCATACCATTCTGAAAGTTCTTCAACCTGTGCATCTTTAACATCGTACATAAAGATGGAAGACTCTGTTGTATTAAGCAAAAAAACTGGAGGAATTAAATATATTAGTGGATAACAAATTTCAATACTTACTGATTTATTTTCCACCGGAAATTCAATATTTGGAGATAAGGGATATTTTACCTCAATACTTTGTGGCCACAACATTAGTGACGACAAGAACAGGCTGTGGGCGCACTATAGCAGCTACGTTTTCCGTATTGTCCCGCGACCCCAGATCTAACCAGTTTCGACACATCCAGAAATGGAGAGTTAGAAACCTACCACGCCCTTCATCTTCATCTTCTTCTCCGGCTATTAGAGCAACCACCCCCGACTATGAATCCCTACTCACCGCCTATGTCTTTCTATCCCCTCCCGGACAACATGCGAAGTGAAAAGATGAGAGAGACAAGTGAGAGCTGTGTCTGGGAAGAACCAGAGAGCTTCTCCACGAATCCACCGTCTGTTTCTTCTTTCTCTTTCTCGTCCGAAGCGGAGTAAAGTTTCTGTAGAAAGCTTATCGTGGGTGACGATAGGCTTTATGACATCAGTAAGACGTTTCACAGGGCTAACTGCAGGCATTTACAAGCTACGAACCACACATTTCACAAGACCACAGGCATCGATTACATTCAACCACGGCAACAACAACGTAGAAATAGATTATATACCAAACTATCTAAACAATATGAACCCTTATCTTACTGGAAAACCTCACAATCAAATACCTATTCAAGGTTTCAGCCATGGCAACAATAACATAGAAATAGAGTCTACAACCCACACAATCAAATACCAATTCAAGGCACTAAAGCAGTATGAGGTAGTGAACCAGATCAGACATTAGAACAAAAAACAACAAGCAAAAAAATAGTCACACAGTTTTGCGGAGCAAAGCAGCACCACACGCATATACAACGGGGAATTCAAAACACACCACGCAGACTACTTACAGTAACATGTTTTCAACGTGCACAATAGCAACTGTAAGAGAGGTAAACGTACCGTATGAAGCGACACGTCAAATTCCTTCCACAAATCTCTGAAGATGAACCTGCAAATACCAATACCAAAAAAGATCGGATGCAAATCCAACTAAACAAACATAACCAATTAAATTGAAGAGATAACATGTTTTTAATGTACACAATGGCAACCATAAGAGAGATAAACAACCAGATGAAGAAATACAACACTTTCCTTGTACAAATCTCCGGAGATCAACCTGCAAATACCAATGCGGAATAAAATCAGATGCAAATTCAACTAACAAACATAACCGATTATATTGAAGCCATATAGGATATGAACTCAATAAAGACAAGCTAATAAAGTACTCAAGCCCACAACTTCTTACCAGTATAACACCATTTAACAAGAAAGAGCCTCACACCGTACACATGCAAGCAATCAAACCCCAAAACATCCAGGCCAAGATGCACCCGAATTAAATATCGGAATTCCACACATGCAAGCAGTTTAGACCCATCTCACCCAGCCAAAGGGCAAAAACTGTCTGTCTAGCCATGTGACTATTTTGCTGGCAGAACCCACCAACAAAAACGCCCAGCGTTGAGCACACCTGCCACGTCTACAACCCATAATTTCTTTTAAAAAGGTAGTAGGATTGTTTGCATAGTATGGTAGAGAGAGGCTCAGATATATTGGAGTGATCGGCCGAGAATGAACCGACAGTAGCTGTAACTACGGTGGCCAAAAGACCTCTAAGTCGCCACGCCAACATGTGATACCAATCTCTATACCTGGATCATTTACTTGGGGAAATTCATCGTCACAGCCTCGTATAAACCAAAGCTAGAAGGGCAGAGCCAATACGACCGCCCCTAACTCCATCAACAATTATAGAAATAAGTTCATTACCAGAAGCAACGTCATCAAAACGAAGCCAAACACGTTATAAAAACCAGTTCTTTCACTTGCTCTACTAACTCAACTGCTACCAAAGCAGTTCTATGCCAAATATTGAACATGCCTATACCAGAACTACCACGTTCAAACTAAAGGCGGCAATGAGAATGAACAAACCATATTTCCATCGCACATTTTTGTCTCCATTATCCACACATCCCTCACTTCTTAAATATGGACAGCGAGACGCCGTGAAGAAACCCCCAAATGATCACAACGCCCTTGAAACACAGACAACACAAATCACAGCAATTAGGGCGAAGCAATTAATATGCCCACGTCACAATTTCGCTGGCACATGCCACAGCTCTAACCAGGCAAAAGAAGCTCCAAATGACAACAACGCCCTTCAACCACAAACCACATAGCTCACAGCAACAACGACAAAACCGTCAATATGCCCACATCCTGGAACTAATGTTTGCGACTGTCGAAGTACTGAATGTTCGTTCGCTAAGATTTACTCGTCTTTTTCTATGTTTGGTGTACATAAAATTGTGAACAGTTTGTTGACAAAGTATGGTAGAGAGAGGCTCAGATCTGTTTCAGTAATTGGTCGAGAACGAACCCACAGAGGCTGCGACTACACTGGCCACAAGACCTGTGAGTCGCCACGCCAACAGGTGAAACCAATCTCTGTACCCGGATAATTTGCGATCGAAAATTCATCGTCACAGCCTCGTATCAACCAAAACCAGAAGGGCAGGCTTCCCGCAGAAGCCTTGTGATAACAAACCCACCCACACTGAACTAACCAAACATAACCGATTAAATTGAAGCAATAAAGGATATGAACTCAATAAAGACAAGCTAATAAAGTACTCAAGCCAACAACTTCTTACCAGTATAAAACCATTTAACAAGAAAGAGCCCCACACCGTACACATGCAAGAAATCAAACCCCAAAACATCCAGACGAACATGCACCCGAATTAAATATCGGAATGCCACACATGCAAGCAGTTTAGACCCATCTCACCCAGCCAAAGGGCAAAAACTGTCTGTCTAGCCATGTGACTATTTTTCTGGCAGAACCCACCAACAAAAACGCCCAGCGTTGAGCACACCTGCCACATCTACCAACCATAATTTCTTTTATATAGGTAGTAGGATTGTTTGCATAGTATGGTAGAGAGAGGCTCAGATCTATTGGAGTGATCGGCCGAGAATGAACCGAAAGTGGCTGCAACTACGATGGCCAAACGACCTCTGAGTCGCCACGCCAACATGTGATACCAATCTCTGTACCTGGATCATTTACTCGGGGAAATACATCGTCACAGCCTCGTATCAACCAAATCCAGAAGGACAGAGCCAATACGGCCGCCCCTAAATCCATCAACAATTATAGAAATAAGTTCATTACCAGAAGCAACGACATCAAAACGAAGCCAAACACATTATAAAAACCAGTTCTTTCACTTGCTCTACTAACTCAACTGCTACCAAAGCAGTTCTGTGCAAAATATTGAACATGCCTACACCAGAACTACCACGTTCAAACTAAAGGCGGCAATGAAAATGAACAAACCATATTTCCATCGCAGAGTTTTGTCTCCATTATCCACACATCCCTCACTTCTTAAATATGGACAGCGAGACGCCGTAAAGAAACCCCCAGATGATCGCAACGCCCTTGAAGGCATAATAAACAGTTCAAATAATATCTACCTAACTTGCTCAGAAAACTAAAAGAAGCTTGTATACAGCCAGCTACCGGAACTGTAGATGCCTCCCCTACTTGATAAAAAATATGTACACAAATAAGTTTTGTTTGGGTCTTCAACTATACAACCAAATATAACTCAACATTTATGCTTCTTCTCTTCATCAGTGAAGACATTAACGGCGACATAAACTTGCAAATATATAGTTTTAACTTATATCAAAGATTCAGAAAAGCCCCGCCTGGGAGAGATGCTGGCCATATTCATGTACCCAGCATAATTTCAGAGAATACACAAACAAAAACATAATCAACAGCTTTATAATCATATCTGTTCACCAAAGATACAATTTTCACGCAAAATGAATCTTTTCAAAGTTCAGTACAATGATATCCAAATCCATAGCAATAAACACATCTAACCAATTAGTATTTAATAGGATTACAGATACGTCATGAACAGTTCGTAGGAAAAAATTATATTATCATACAAATTCCATTAACACGGCGATACTATTGCTAATTTTATTGTTCATAGTCCCCAACTGAACGAAACCCGTCGAAATTGACTAAACCCAGAACCATAGACCAACAAAATAGAACCAAATTAGGGTTTTTGAAAACAGATCGGGCTAATGATCAAACCAGGGTGGTTCGTTCAAATCAACATTGCATGCAGACAAAAATTACATCGGAGAAACTGGGAAAATTGCATAAAATGAAGAAAAATAATAAGATGAAACTCACCTATTGAGCTCCGTCCAGAACCACAGACACAACCGTAGCTTTCAATCGATATCCGTTTCAATCGACAAAGTCATGAACGACTCGGACTCTACATAGAAGAATTGAATCAAGTTAAGAGAACCCAAATGCAAGTAACCAGTTAAGAAAACCAGATCTAAACCCTAATTGATTGAAGAACTGACCTGTGTGCAGTTGCCGCTGGTCAGAGGTGACTATCCCGACTGCGAACCCTAGCAACTGCGCTCCGATGCCCACCTCAACCAGGCCCATAACCTTCATCTTTTTCTCCTGCCAGACGAAGAGAGAACAAGAGTGGGAGAGAGAGTCAGGAGAGAGGAATGACACAGAGAAAATGGAATGAATGAAGCACACGAAGCTTCTCGCGGAAGCCCGAAAGAAAGCAACTCCTCTCTGTCCAAAATGCTCTCCGACCCCAGCCCACACAGACACATGAGCGAGGGGTGACCCAGCCAAGGGCAAAACAGTCAGTATGCCCACGTCACCATTTAGCTGACACACACCACAGCTCTAACCAGACATAGGAAGCGTCAAATGACCACAACGCCCTTCAACCACAGACCACATAGCTCACAGAAAGAATGGCAAAACCGTAAATATGCCCACGTCACTATTACGTTGGCATAACCCACCAACCAGAACGCCCAAAGTGGACGCCACGTCAAACGGGGATGATTTCTTTTATATAGGTTCACCCAGCCAAAGGGCAAAAACTGTCTGTCTAGCCATGTGACTATTTTTCTGGCAGAACCCACCAACAAAAACGCCCAGCGTTGTGCACACCTGCCACATCTACCAACCATAATTTCTTTTATATAGGTAGTAGGATTTTTTGCATAGTATGGTAGAGAGAGGCTCAGATCTATTGCAGTGATCGGCCGAGAATGAACCGACAGTGGCTGCAACTACGATGGCCAAAAGACCTCTGAGTCGCCACGCCAACATGTGATACCAATCTCTGTACCTGGATCATTTACTCGGGGAAATACATCGTCACAGCCTCGTATCAACCAAAGCCAGAAGGGCAGAGCCATTACGGCCGCCCCTAACTCCATCAACAATTATAGAAATATGTTCACTACCAGAAGCAACGACATCAAAACGAAGCCAAACACATTATAGAAACCAGTTCTTTCACTTGCTCTACTAACTCAACTGCTACCAAAGCAGTTCTGTGCCAAATATTGAACATGCCTACACCAGAGCTAGCACGTTCAAACTAAAGGCGGCAATGAAAATGAACAAACCATATTTCCATCGCACAGTTTTGTCTCCATTATCCACACATCCCCCCTTCTTAAATATGGACAGCGAGACGCCGTAAAGAAACCCCCAGATGATCGCAACGCCCTTGAAGGCATAATAAACAGTTCAAATAATATCTACCTAACTTGCTCAGAAAACTAAAAGAAGCTTGTATACAGCCAGCTACCGGAACTGTAGATGCCTCCCCTACTTGATAAAAAATGTATGTACACAAATAAGTTTTGTTTGGGTCTTCAACTATACAACCAAATATTACTCAACATTTATGCTTCTTCTCTTCATCAGTGGAGACATTAACGGCGACATAAACTTGCAAATATATAGTTTTAACTTATATCGAAGATTCAGAAAAGCCCCGCCTGGGAGAGATGCTGGCCATATTCATGTACCCAGCATAATTTCAGAGAATACACAAACAAAAACATAATCAACAGCTTTATAATCATATATGTTCACGAAAGATACAATTTGCACGCAAAATGAATCTTTTCAAAGTTCAGTACAATGATATCCAAATCCATAGCAATAAACACATCTAACCAATTAGTATTTAATAGGATTACAGATACATCATGAACAGTTCGTAGGAAAAAATTATATTATCATACAAATTCCATTAACACGGCGATACTATTGCTAATAGTATTGTTCATAGTCCCCAACTTAACGAAACCCGTCGAAATTGACTAAACCCAGAACCATAGACCAACAAAATAGAACCAAATTAGGGTTTTTGAAAACAGATCGGGCTAATAATCAAACCAGGGTGGTTCGTTCGAATCAACATTGCATGCAGACAAAAATTACATTGGAGAAACTGGGAAAATTGCATAAAATGAAGAAAAAGAATAAGATGAAACTCACCTATTGAGCTCCGTCCAGAACCACAGACACAACCGTAGCTTTCAATCGATATCCGTTTCAATCGACAAAGTCATGAACGACTCGGACTCTATATAGAAGAATTGAATCAAGTTAAGAGAACCCACATGCAAGTAACCAGTTAAGAAAACCAGATCTAAACCCTAATTGATTGAAGAACTGACCTGTGTGCAGTTGCCGCTGGTCAGAGGTGACTATCCCGACTGCGAACCCTAGCAACTGCGCTCCATTGACCACCTCAACCAGGCCCATAACCTTCATCTTCTTCTCCTGCCAGACGAAGAGAGAACAAGAGTGGGAGAGAGAGACAGGAGAGAGGAATGACACAGAGAAAATGGAATGAATGAAGCACACGAAGCTTCTCGCGGAAGCCCGAAAGAAAGCATCTCCTCTCTGTCCAAAATGCCCTCCGACCCCAGCCCACACAGACACATGAGCGAGGGGTGACCCAGCCAAGGGCAAAACAGTCCGTATGCCCACGTCACCATTTAGCTGGCTCACACCACAGCTCTAACCAGGCAAATGAAGCGTCAAATGACCACAACGCCCTTCAACCACATACCACATAGCTCACAGAAAGATGGGCAAAACCGTAAATATCCCCACGTCACTATTACGTTGGCATAACCCACCAACCAAAACGCCCAAAGTGGACGCCACGTCAAACGGGGATGATTTCTTTTATATAGGTTCACCCAGCCAAAGGGCAAAAACTGTCTGTCTAGCCATGTGACTATTTTTCTGGCAGAACCCACCAATAAAAACGCCCAGCGTTGATCACACCTGCCACATCTACCAACCATAATTTATTTTATATAGGTAGTAGGATTTTTTGCATAGTATGGTAGCGAGAGGCTCAGATCTATTGGAGTGATCAGCCGAGAATGAACCGACAGTGGCTGCAACTACGATGGCCAAAAGACCTCTGAGTCGCCACGCCAACATGTGATACCAATCTCTGTACCTTGATCATTTACTCGGGGAAATACATCGTCACAGCCTCGTATCAACCAAAGCCAGAAGGGCAGAGCCATTACGGCCGCCCCTAACTCCATCAACGATTATAGAAATAAGTTCATTACCAGAAGCAACGACATCAAAACGAAGCCAAACACATTATAGAAACCAGTTCTTTCACTTGCTCTACTAACTCAACTGCTACCAAAGAAGTTCTGTGCCAAATATTGAACATGCCTACACAATAACTACCACGTTCAAACTAAAGGCCGCAATGAAAATGAACAAACCATATTTCCATCGCACAGTTTTGTCTCCATTATCCACACATCCCTCACTTCTTAAATATGGACAGCGAGACGCCGTAAAGAAACCCCCAGATGATCGCAACGCCCTTGAAGGCATAATAAACAGTTCAAATAATATCTACCTAACTTGCTCAGAAAACTAAAAGAAGTTTGTATACAGCCAGCTACCGGAACTGTAGATGCCTCCCCTACTTGATAAAAAATGTATGTACACAAATAAGTTTTGTTTGGGTCTTCAACTATACAACCAAATATAACTCAACATTTATGCTTCTTCTCTTCATCAGTGAAGACATTAACGACGACATAAACTTGCAAATATATAGTTTTAACTTATATCGAAGATTCAAAAAAGCCCCGCCTGGGAGAGATGCTGGCCATATTCATGTACCCAGCATAATTTCAGAGAATACACAAACAAAAAACATAATCAACAGCTTTATAATCATATCTGTTCACAAAAGATACAATTTGCACGCAAAATGAATCTTTTCAAATTTCAGTACAATGATATCCAATTCCATAGCAATAAACACATCTAACCAATTAGTATTTAATAGGATTACAGATACATCATGAACAGTTCGTATGAAAAAATTATATTATCATACAAATTCCATTAACACAGCGATACTATTGCTAATAGTATTGTTCATAGTCCCCAACTGAACGAAACCCGTCGAACTTGACTAAACCCAGAACCGTAGACCAACAAAATAGAAACAAATTAGGGTTTTTGAAAAAAGATTGGGCTAATAATCAAACCAGGGTGGTTCGTTCGAATCAACATTGCATGCAGACAAAAATTACATCGGAGAAACTGGGAAAATGGCATAAAATGAAGAAAAAGAATAAGATGAAACTCACCTATTGAGCTCCGTCCAGAATCACAGACACAACCGTAGCTTTCAATCGATACCTGTTTCAATCGACAAAGTCATGAACGACTCGGACTCTACATAGAAGAATTGAATCAAGTTAAGAGAACCCACATGCAAGTAACCAGTTAAGAAAACCAGATCTAAACCCTAATTTCTTGAAGAACTGACCTGTGTGCAGTTTCCGCTGGTCAGAGGCGACCATCCTGACTGCGAACCCTAGCAACCGCGCTCCGGTGACCACCTCAACCAGTCCCATAACCTTCATCTTCTTCTCCTGCCAGACGAAGAGAGAACAGGAGTGGGAGAGAGAGACAGGAGAGAGGAATGACACAGAGAAAATGGAATGAATGAAGCACACGAAGCTTCTCGCGGAAGCCCGAAAGAAAGCAGCTCCTCTCTGTCCAAAATGCCCTCCGACCCCAGCCCACACAGACACATGAGCGAGGGGTGACCCAGCCAAGGGCAAAACAGTCAGTATGCCCACGTCACCATTTAGCTGGCACACACCACAGCTCTAACCAGGCAAAGGAAGCGTCAAATGACCACAACGCCCTTCAACCACAGACCACATAGCTCACAGAAAAAAGGGCAAAACCGTCAATATGCCCACGTCACTATTACGTTGGCATAACCCACCAATCAGAACGCCCAAAGTGGAGGCCACGTCAAACGGGGATGATTTCTTTTATATAGGTAGTAGGATTCTTAAGTCCTAAAAAAGTCGTTTCCTAAAAAAAGTCATAAAAAGTAATAATATGTTCATTCTCATTGTAACTTATTTTAGAGAACATTTTTTTTAATCTTTTTAAATAATTTTTTTTGGTCTAAAAAGATGATTTTTTTAGTTATTGGTTTAGATTTTTCGGGCTGAGTGATTTTTATGAAGAGAGAGAATAAACTCCACTCACTTTTTAAAAACTTCAAAAAATGCAAATAACTATGTATCCAAAGTAACTCAATATTTATAATTTAATATTAATGTTACATATAGATGTGTTTGGTAAATTAGATTAATTTTAGTTAATCTAGTTAAGAAAATAGACTGATGAAATTATTTATTTGCAGTTGATTAAAAATTAATTTGTAATTTAGAGTTTTTTCACATTTTTCTATGAAGAAAAAAACCAACTTTTTTTTCCTCATACATAAAATAAAATAAAACGAACTTTAGTAGTTTATGTTTTGGACAATTTTTATAAAACACATAGATAATATTATCCTCACACTATATTCTTGTTAAATTTAAATTGGGTCTTTATTTTTTTTGTAGTTATTTGATTTTTTTCATAGTGATCATTTAAAATATCACCCAATCATATAACCCATTACTTTGTCATTTTCAAACTCAATTCTCATATTTTTTCGATAAACATATAGAATTATATCGAAGAAAAGAGTTCTCGCATATTTTGGACTTTCATGTTCTTGATATTTTGAATAAATCATTCTTTCATGCTCTTTTTTTGTTGACTATATTTTTCCAATCCGTTATTCAACATTCATCAAAAGGATTACCCCTATATTAACGTTGGTAGTTTATTGTTCATTATATTACCCAAAGTAATACAAGAATAAACACGTCATTGCAATAATTGCATCTAGTTTAAAAGTTATCATCAAACACATTTCTTTATTTTTAATCTAGTTTAAATATCTTCACCAAGCACAATGGTTTTAAACACAATCTCCAAAGAGTACCAAAATTATTTATCCATAAAAGCTACTAAACACATGTTTTTCCACTCAAAGCAATTCTATTAATCTTATCTATATTTGTAGTCCCAACAGATTGGATGGTGCTATGTTGGCCATTCCAAGAGCAATGAGTAAATTTCAGTAGCATTCAAAGGTAACTTCACAATTGAGAATAGAAGACAAACACACACACAAACAATTCAAATGGGAGGCTAGTTCTCGTAATACCACGTAAGATTTGAAAATAAGTTCTGAAATCACACATTGTCACGTCCCCCTCCTGCCGACCTCGATTAGCGATTAATAAAACTTTGCGTTAATGGAAGGAGGGAGCGACATGTCGGTGAGGTCTTGACTCATTGAGAGGCTAAATAAGTTATTTTCTAAGGTCGTGATTAAAATTTTATTCGAAAAACTTTGCGGAAGCGTAACTAAAAAAAATTTACTTGGGGTCGTCATGATAAACAAATTGACTTGTAAGATAAATAAAAATTTAACAAAAAAGAGAAATGGAACTTGAAAATTATTTTCATTTTGTCCTCTTGACTCGTAACATAAACATAGCATAAATCGGGAATGTTTCTAGGTATCATACAATGGCTCATAAAAGTCTTATATACATAATTACATAACTTATACACTCTTAAACAATTTACAAACATGTATTGTACAATATCTCCCAAGTCACCTAACACATTTGCAACATACAAGAACATAAGCATCATCGGTCCAACAAGCCAACACATATCAACTTAACGTCAAGCTACTTCTTGCTTCTTAAGTGTGCTTATAACCTGAAAAGAAATTTAATTTTAAAGGGTGAGCTCAACTACCTCAGTGAGTTACACCTACGCCCCTCCGTAGGTTTGGAAAATCAAAAGGGGCTAACTTTCCCATGGAGCATCATGAACATAATCAATAGTCATACATACATATACTTGTGAAACTTGAAATATCATGGAATTCATAAATCGTAACTTGTATCGTAAAGAAATTATAACGTAAAGCATAGCTTAAGTCGTGTGATATCATATTGTTCCAAATAGGAACCTTGCTTTGTCTCACGTAGAGACCATAACGTACTTGAACGTGCTTGATTATTTTCTTATCTTATGGCCCCTGTAACCTTTGTGCTTTAATATAACGTAACGTAGGGACATATCCATCGCGACGACTCGTGAGGCGACGCGTTGCCTTCTTATATTGCCCCGGAAAAAGGGCCGTAGCCTGCCAAAACCCGAAAGGGGGTTTCACTCCGGTATCGTGGCCGTTCTGAAAATGTGTTTTATCTTATGAATCATCATTTATTATCCTTAGCATCCATGGGACATAAAACGTTTACTTGATTTTCTAAAGGAAACATACATACATATAGGGAAACATGAACATACATAAGCTTGTAAGAAACTTGAGGTTCGGTACAAACCTTGCGAGGTAGGGTAACTCACCTTGCGAGCATAATCCATTTACTTAACATTCCTTTATTCCAAATTCAATCATCTTTAGGCACATGATCATCAACTCCATTGTCACGTAAATAGCAAAGAAGGCTACAAATCACACATATAATCACTTAGCTTAAAATCATACCAAACATAGCACATAATCACTTAGTTAAACAACACCAATCTTATTAATGAAAATAAACTAACTTTTCTCACATATTCATATGCTTGTATAGCCTTAAACATGTTCTTAGATGCATATGAAATGTAAAATGCATCAAATAAAAGCAATATAACATATAATGAACTAAAAGTGTAATCGCATTTTTTGAAGCTTATATTACTTCAGTAAATTTTATGTTTAAGCATTAAAACAAGAATAGTTAAACTCGTCTAGAAATACACCAGAAGTCCCATTATCTTCTTTAGACGCTGAATTAAGGATAAAAATATTTAGAGAATAATTAGTACTAATCATACAATTTAAGTGTTGATTAGCTTAATTAATCATGATTAGTACATAATGAAAGGTATTATAGAGTGTGTTAGCTTGTATTCCCGTTAATTGCAGGAAAGACACATAGGGGGACACATGTCATGCTACTGGGCCTTGTCTTTATATGTTTGACACACAGGGGGCCACATGTCGCGGTTGGTGTATGGCTCTGCATGCATGACACATAGGGGGCATGTGTCGCGATTCGGTGACCTGCTTTGCATGCGTGACACCTAAGAGGGCGCGTGTTGCGACTTGGTGACTTGATTTGCATGCTTGACACGTAGGGGACACGTGTCAGCGTGTGGTGGCTCTTGCGCTGCATGAGTGCCACGTGTCGTGATGACCCATCGCAGCCTGATTAATCGAACACTTCTATAAATAGAGACTACTTCTATAATTATTTCTCATTCTAGATTCAATTCAAGTATTGATAAGTAAGAGAGAGGGAGAGAGAGTTACTCGGGATATTATGAGATATTATATTTGGAGCTACTCTCATTAATTCAAAGCTATTGTGCGGATGCTGATATTGAGGTAGGGGAATAATCGCTTTTCACGTATATTTGAAGTTAGATTACGCGTGATATTGTGTTGGTTTGAATGTTATTTTGGAGTTGTTGATACATGATTTTGGTGGTATATGATTTTCTATGTGGTCTTCATCTTGAAGCTATTTGAATAATGGTATTGTTGACTCAAAGACTTCTAAGTGTGTTATGAGAAGTAACTGTTTAGAGTGATGAAAGACAAAGACAAAGTATTTCTAAGGCTCCAAGGCCTTGAGATACTAATAAGAGCTTCAAAGCTTTGAGAGTAGTTTTATTATACTGTGTGATCTAATAATCTTGTGATGCAGGTGTTCTGTCTGATATTTTAGATCATAGATTTGTTGCAAATATCTTTGTTATACATTCTTTATATATCTAACACAATTGCAGATATCCTAATCAGAGTGAATCAAAGGTTTCCGGTCTTAATATTGAAAGACTGTGAAGCATGTTCAGAGCTCCAAGGCCTTGAGATGTGCCTTAAGTTGCTGACAGTTTTACAGAATTAACTTGATTCTCTCTTGCAGGATTTGATCTTTGTTATTATGATTGTTTAATGACTTTAACAAGTCTTAAACTAGTTTATTATGAGTAGTATGTTTCATAAGTTAATCAGGTTATTGATTTATTCATATGATCCAGCTTTTATTCAGAAACTGGAAATCCTAACAGACTTAGTGCTGTTATATTTCTGGATTTTGTTTGTTGTTGTGTTTAATGTTGTTGCAGGTTTTTCAAACGTGCATTGCAATCTCAACAAAATCCAACGGATATCTACTCAAAGTTGTTTTGAATTGCAGTTAGAAAGGATGAGGATTTGCCGGAACTGAGATCCTAAAATCTCTCATTCAAATGCAGAGAGTGGATAAAAAGACTGGTTTGAAATTTGAAAGGCAGAGAAGCTTACAGAGAACTGAAAGAGGTGTGATACATTCGTGGAAAACCAGACAATAAATCCCTCACAACTTCAGGCTTCAATCACTGCTTTCAGAAGATCAATCATTCCAGTTTTCCTGAAGAACACATTCAGGCCTTCATAAGCTTATTCTTCTACTGTGTTCTTATACTGTATTGTAATATGCTTATCTTCTATATCTCTTAAACCTCACAAAACCTAGTGGTTGGTTGTTCAAATGAACAACAAGAGGTTCTTGTTAGCTCAACAGTTAGTAGCTGATACTAGATAGGTTTGGAACCACAAGCTGTATAGGTGTAAGGGAGTTCACTTAGGGTTGGAGATCTAGGGCTGTTTCTGTGTGAGTAATAAGAAGTGTTTGCCCAATCCTGGTGGGATTAGATCCCTCAGTCAGAGATTAGGTCCATTGGGAATGAACTCTGTAAATTGCCTTGTGTTCTTTACTTTACATTTTTGCTATTTCTTTCTGCAAGCAACTCAATTCAAGCTAGGGTTCATAAACTGTTTAGAACTGGTGACAGTTCAAGGCCTTGAAGCTTTCTGTTTGCCTTAGAAAGTTTCTGACTAGTTTTGCAAAATCTCAAGGCCTTGAGATTTGAGTCTTTTACTTGTTCACTCAGTTAAAATTTGTGTTTTAGCAAGAATTTTCCATACTCTGTTCAGCCCCCCCTTCTAAAGTATTTTGGTCCTGTATTTCGTCTACATTACAAAATTTCAATTGGTATCAGAGCTTGGGTCACTACTATAGATCTAACAATTTTATGACTATGAGTAATGTAGGAGATGGTGGCTTCTCACAAGGAAGGGCAGCAAACAGACCTCCATTTTTCTGTGGTGATAACTTCATGCACTTGAAGGCATTGATGAAGTGTTCCTCATAGATCAAGACATGGAATTGTGGTCAATAGTTCAGAATGGTCCTCATGAGTATTACACTACCATAGATGGAGTTAGATGCATCAAGTCTGAGGAAAATCTCTCAGTTACTGAACTGGAAAAGGTATCAAAAAATTACAAGGCTATGAATGTGTTATATTGTGCTCTTAATGCAGATGAGTTCAACAGAGTGTCAAATTGCAAAAGTGCCAAAGAAGTATGGGACAAACTGGTTGTGAAATATGAAGGAACAAGTCAAGTTAAACAGACCAAGATTAACATACTTTAGAGGCAATATGAGCTGTTCAAGATGATTTCAGATGAGACCATCAAGGAGATTTTCAAAAGATTCACTGATGTGGTGAATAATCTGAAGTCATTGGGAAAAAATTTCTCAAATGAGGAAAAGGTCAGGAAAATTATGAGGAGGTTGCCAAAAGTAAAGTGGGAGCCAAAGACAACATTTATTGAGGAAGCTTAGGATTTAAGTCTTCTTCAGCTAGATGATCTACAAGGAAAGCTGCTCACTCATGAAATGTCTATGAAGGACGTAAAAGGTGATCTGAGTGAAAACATCAAGAACTTAGCACTCAAGGCTAAATACAATGAAAAATCTCAAAGCCTAGACTGAAGATGAGCATGATGATGAAGAGGATTTAGCATTGATCTCCAAGGCCTTGGCAAGGATTCTCAAGAAGAAGAGAAACTTTGGTAACAGAGACTACAACAGAGAGAGATCAAGACCTTCAAGCATCAAGGACTACAAAGGTAAGTCTTTATCAAAGTCACATAAAACTAAAGTAATGTATTGTTTTGAATGTGGTGATGCAGATCATTTAGTAAGGGATTGTCCACAAAAGAAGAAGAACAGGAACTTTCAAAAGAAAGACAGTGACAACAGAAGGAAGAAAGCCATGATGGCCTTTTGGAGTGATTCTGATTCATCAAATGATGCAGACACAAAAGAAGATCAAGCAAATTTATGCTTCATGGCTAAATATGATGAAGAAAAGTCTTCAGACAGACATATTGAGAAAATGGTAAAAAATCTTCTTGCTAGTCCTTCTGATGTACTTCCTGAAATTCTCAAGAGCATGTTTTTAAATGAGGAAAGTTATAGAAATGAGATTTCTTCTTTAAAGATTAAGATTCATGAGTAGGTAAAAGAAAACCTGGACCTAGTTTTTGCAAACAAAACTGTTGAAGTTTCTAAGACAAAAATTGAAAAGGACTTCAAGGTCTTGGACACTAGATTCAAAGCCTTGAAGGCACATATAAAAGAGATTGTTGATCAAAACACTCTCTTCAATGAAAGGTATGTTGATCTAAAGACTCATTCAGAGGATTTAGAACAACAAATCTGTTCTTTGACTGAGAAACTTCAAGAGTCTAAAAAGGTCCTGGCCAGTTTTACAGGCTCAGAACATAATCCGAATCTCATTCTTGGAGGAAGTCTGAAATCAGTGCATAAAAGTGGGATTGGATAAAATCCAAATTTTCCAAAGAAAAGCCAATACTTTTGTCAAATCTGGTAGAAGACATTCTCCAAAATGTCATTACTGTGGAAAAATTGGTCATATTAGATTAAATTGTCCCTTCAGAAGATCAGAACCTCATATTATGAGGAACACTTATCCTTATCAGCTTAAGGGACAGCTTAGGCAGATTTGGGTTCCAAAAGGAATTAGACCACCAAACATGGTTGATTCTGAGTATGACTCACAGTTCTTCACTTGGTCTAACAGCTTGTTAAGGCAATGATTTACTTTTGCAGGATTTCACCAAGGCCTTGAAAGATCAGAAATGGATATTAGACAGTGGCTGTTCCAGACATATGAGTGGAAAGAAGTCTCTTTTTACTGAGCTCACAGAAAAATCTGGAGGAACAATTACACTTTGTGACAAAGCAAAATGCAATATTATTGGTATAAGCAGTATTTGTAATGGTTCTACCCACTCTATCTCTGATGTTTATCTTGTGGATGGACTTAAATATAATCTGCTTAGTATTTTTCAGTTATGTGATAAAGGTTATAAAGCTATATTTGACAAGGAGAAATGTGTGGTGCAAGATGAGAAATATGGAGATTTCATACTCACTGCTCCTAGATCATATAATCTTTATGCTATGAGTACTAACAGTGTTGCAGGTGACCGGTTGAAATGCCTCAAGGCCTTGAAGGAAGATTCAAAGCTTTCGCATAGAAAGCTTGGGCATATTAGCATACACACCTTGAATAAACTCATCTCAAAGGATTTGGTAAGAGGATTACCATCACAAAAAATTTCAGATGATGAGTTCTGCAAGGCATGTGTACAAGGTAAACAAACAAGAAGCTCATTCAAGCCAAAGAACTTTGTAAGCACTTATAGACCCTTAGAACTGTTTTATACACACTTGTGTGGTCCTATGAGAGTTCAGACTCCAAAAGGTAAGAGGTATATGCTTGTGATAGTAGATGATTATTCTAGGTTTACATGGGTGATGTTTATTAGAGACAAAACTGAAGCATTATCTGAATTTTCTAGACTATGCAAAGAGATTCAAACTATGAAAAATTTGCCTGTTGCATCTATTAAAACTGTTCATGGTAGGGAATTTGATCAGCTTGGCTTTGATTTATTTTGTGCAAAGTATGGCATATCACACAAATTTTCTGCACCTAGAAATCCACAACAAAATGGAGTAGTTGAGAGGAAAAATAGGACACTTGAGGATATGTCTAGAACCATGCTGCTTGAAAGTAATTTGCCAAAGTTCTTGTGGGAAGAAGTTGTTAATACTGCCAATGATGTGCTGAATATATGTTTGATTAGGCCTATTTTGAAAAAGACTCCTTATGAACTGTTTAAAGGTAGGAAGCCTAGTGTCTCTTATTTCAAACCTTTTGGTTGTATTTGTTTTGTGCATAATAATGGTAGAGACAATCTTGGTAAGTTTGATGCTAGACGTGATGAAGCTGTATTTCTTGGATATTCTCAAACTAGAAAAGCTTATAGAATTCACAATAGAAAAACTAAGATTGTGGAAGAGAGTATTCATGTGATTTTTGATGAAAGTACTAAGGATTCTCTAAGTGAAAGTTCTGCAGATCTAAATTTGAACAAGCATGAGTCTGATGATGATGCTGTGAAAGAGGATAAAGGCAAAGCTAAAGTGCAGAATCAATGAGCAGAATCTCAAGGCCTTGAACCTCCTGCAGAGCCAAAATCTCAAAGCCTTGAAACTGAAACTGAAAATTTCTATGATGCTCCTTCTACTGTTTCAAGAACTCAAAGCCTTGAAGGAACATATTCCTGGACACCAAGGAAGAAGTTTAAGTATCTTGCAGACCATCCAACTGGCAATATCATATCTGATCCAACAACTGGAACTTAGAAAAGAGGACAGTTGAAGAACTTGTGTGCTTTTAGTGCTTTTGTATCATTGATTGAGCCTAAGAATACAAAAGAAGCACTGGAAGATGCAGACTGGATCATTGCAATGCAAAGTGAGCTGAATGAATTTGAAAGAAACAAGGTATGGAATCTGGTTCCCAGACCAAAAGAGAAATATGTTATAGGAACCAGATGGGTGTTCAGAAATAAGCTTGATGAGAATGGCAAAGTGGTAAGGAAAAAAGCCAGACTTGTGGCACAGAGATACAATCAAGAAGAAGGTATAGACTACGAGGAGACATTTTCTCCTGTTGCCAGGTTAGAAGCTATTAGAATACTTCTTGCATTTGCATCTCACAATCATATAAAGCTTTATCAAATGGATGTCAAATGTGCTTTTCTGAATGGTTATTTACAAGAAGATGTTTTTGTAGCTCAACCTCATGGTTTTGAGATGAAAACTTCCCCGATCATGTTTACAAATTAGAAAAAGCTCTTTATGGTTTAAAACAAGCTCCAAGGGCTTGTTATGATAGACTCTCAAAGTTTTTACTTGACAATAATTTCAAGAGAGGTCTAGTAGATAAAACTCTTTTTATTAAACATCATGAAACTGATTTGTTAGTAGTTCAGATCTATGTGGATGATATTTTGTTTGGTGCTACTAATGATGCTCTTTCAAAGGAGTTCTCTAGTCTAATGTGCAGGGAGTTTGAGATGAGCTTAATGGGAGAACTGAATTTCTTTCTTGGACTTCATATTTTACAAATGAAGAAAGGAATATTTGTACATCAAGGAAAGTATACCAAAGACTTGTTGAACAAATACAATATGACACAGTCCAGGGTACTCAAAACTCCTATACGTTCATCACTCTCATTAGACAAGGATTCAAATGGTAAGAGTGTAAATCAAAAGGACTATAGAGGTATGATTGGATCACTTTTGTATTTAACTGTTAGTAGACCTGATATTATGTTTTGTGTTTGCATGTGTGCAAGATTTCAGGCAGATCCTAAGGAAAGTCATTTAACTGTTGTCAAGAGAATTTTTAGATATTTGAATGGAACCAAATACTTGGGGCTTTGGTATCCAAGGAGATCTAATTTTATGTTGAGTGGCTATTCAGATGCCGATTTTGCAGGATATAAAGTGGATAGGAAGAGTACTTCTGGATGTTGCCAGTTTCTTGGATCTTCACTAATCAGTTGGCATTCAAAGTAGAAAATTTTTGTAACATTATCAACTGTAGAAGCTGAATACATTGCAGCTGGAGCTTGCTGTTCACAAGTGTTGTGGATTGCTCAACAACTTAGAGATCTTGGCTATAATTTCATAAATGTGCCTATTTATTGTGACAACACAAGTGACATTTCAATCTCTAAGAATCCAGTACAGCACTCAAGAACCATGCATATAGATGTAAGGCATCACTTTCTTAGAGATCATGCAGAAAAAGGTGATGTTGTTCTATTTTTTATTACTACTTCTATGCAGATTGCTGATATTTTCACTAAACCTCTGCCAGATGATAGGTTTTCATCCCTAAGGCTTGAACTGGGTATGCTAAACAAGGATGCACTGGTTTAGGGGGAGTGATAGTACCTACTTGTGTTTAGGTATTGAAATCTCAAAGCCTTGGGATTATACTTTCCAAAGCCTTGAAAGTATAGTTCAAAGCTTTGAAATTTCTGAAACTGCAGAAAATCTCAAGGCCTTGAGATTGTTCTCTAAGGTCTTGAAACATCTATATTTTTTTAAAAAATGGATCACCAAATATTATATGTTATCTTTTTAGATAATTGTATAATATTTAAATTACTCAGAGAATTTTATAAAATATCCGAAAATATCTTGTAGATATGTTTTGCATGTTGATTTCAGTAGAGTCCTTTTTAAACTCAATTTTTCAACCTACTTAAGCTGAAAGTTAGGGCTTTTCTTCTTCATTCTCTCTCAATTCTCTACGTCTCTCAGATCTCTCTCTATCCCTCTCTATCTCATTCTTCTTTCAAAAAACCTAATCCCACAATGGAGAGCAAATCAGCAAAGATTCAACAACAGGGAAAGCCTTCTGGTAGATCTAAAAAGAGGGCAAACAAGAAGGAGAAGATTGTGATCTCTGATTCAGATTCAGAAAACACACAGAGTTTTCATGAAGACTCACCTCCTGAAAAGAAGATCAGGACAGAGAAAGGGGATGAAGGTTCAAGTGTTGATCCACAGAAGGAGACAGAGGTTCAGGGTGATGTTCAACCTAGGTCAGACGAGATGAAAGGGGGAGAGAAGAAAAAGGTTGTTAAAGAAGAAAAAGGGAAATCTGCTAAGGAAAGCAAGAAGAAGTCTGCTGAAGGAGAACCAGAGAAGGAGAAACCTGCTGAGAAGAAATCAAGGGTTAAGCAAGTTGCTGCTGCAACCAAAAAGGGTTATCAAGGTAAAAATGTACTGCCTTCCGATTGGTTTGTGAGTTCAGAAGTTAGGATAGTTTGGATGCAAGGGTATGCATCATCTAAGGTTGCTTTCTGTAGTTTGATCTCTGAAGAGTTATTAGATAAACTGGATATTGACTGTATGAGGAAGTTAAAGGAATCTGCAGTTTGGAAGGTTTTAAATCATAGTTCTAAAGCCTATCCTAGGTTAAATAGGTTGTAATACCCCGTTTTAATACAAGGGCAAATTGGTAATTTGTGCGAGGAATTTAATTTTATTTGCGGGTTACGAAATTGGGTAATTTTCGGATTCAAATTATAGTCGAGACGGTTAATTTATATTCCTAGAAAACGATATCGTTATTGAGAAATTATTTTTAGCAATTTATTATTTTATACTAAGTAATAAATAGTATAGCCTAGTGCGTACCCGAACCACTAGATTAGTCTACCTATTGGTGCACCCAACACACCCTAACAATACAAAAAAAAGGGGGAACAGAAGATAATAAATTATTTTTATATTCCCATTTTTTGTAGGGATCTCCAAATCCCCAACGTGTTCTGTCTCTTTCTTTCTCTCATGTTACTTTTCCCTTCAAATAACAACACCTCCTTCCTCTTCTCTTCACAGACCACCACCACCATCACCGTACGCCACCACCAGCTCCACCACCGGCAGCACCACCACCTGCACCACCATCACTTCTCCCCTCTTCCTCCTCCACCTCCGAGCCTCCCTCTGTCTCACTCTCTCTCTCTCTCTGCCTCTGCTCCTCCCGACGAAAACAGAGCAGCGGCTTGGTGTCGCTGCCTTCCCTGACGGCAACCAATCCGCCACCACGACCACAACTCTCTCTCTCCCTCGTTTCGACCATCTATCTCACCTCCCCTCTCTGTCTCGACCTGAAAAGAGGCAGCAGCAGCAGCTAATCGCTGCAGAAACAACCCGGAGCCGCCACTACCGCCGGCGACTCCATTAACGTCGGCGTAAGCCCGGCCCGAGCCTCTCGACGTGACCCACCCCCACCAATCGGCCCTAATCAACTCCTAGAAGCTCGAGGATGCTGTAATCGCTGCCAATCGGAGCTAACAACCCCTCTATCACCGGAATCGCTCATCACCGCCGGCCACCATCGACGGCTGTAGATAGTGCTTTCTGGAAAGACAGATCTTAGCCACGTGGCGATCATCTAGCACACCTAGATGTGCTCCACACACACTGGATCACCACCCGCGCTGATCCATGTGGGGGCTGCGAGACAGGGCCCTCGCATACCACCACACGGGACCTGTAGGGACTTCGTGGTTTGGAGGCTAGAGTGAGTCATGTCGCGCGCGAGCAACAACCAAGCCCGCGCGCGACCTTTACTTACTGCTTTGAGAGATTTATGGCACGAGCTCCATAAACCCGGTCAACCTCATAACGGTTCCGGTATACGCGGACGACGTGCGTAACGGTCCCTATATACGCGGACGAACGTGCCGTTGTGGTTAAGCTAATTAAGCCGCCATTAATGGGTGCATTAACCCACTACAACGGTCACATTCTCCGTTATATATAGGATCGTTAACCCTTCCATACAAGGGCGAATCACCTGAGATACGCGGAAGCTCTCCCACAATTCTGTCTCTCTCTCATACAATGCTATTGTCTTACTCTCTCCCTACACACAACCCTACTCTTCCTTTGTTCTTTCTATCCCCTGCTCTTGGTGTATATTGAATCCTCCATGCAGGATTCTCTCGTACACATTTGGTGAACCCGACGTGAACCTTACCACTGCAAGCAACCATGTCTCACGCAGATGACGTCAGTAACAGATCGCCCTCCACGGAGACAACCTCGGGAGAGGACACCCGTCACACTTCTGCGGCTGCCAGTGGGACTCCGACATTGGAGGCTCTAAACGTCACCATCCAGAATCAGGGAAAGGCCCTCCAGGCTCAATCCGCACAGATGGAACGGATAATGGCCATCCTGGGAACCCTTGCTCTGAATCCTACATCGAGCACTGCTGTCTCTCAGGGAGGGGGAACCTCTACCACTCAGGGGACTGGGGTGGTACCGACACCACCTAACCCTAATTCGCAAACCCCACCAGCAATGGTGCAATTACCCTCTGTTCAAGGGTAAACAGCCCAAATACCGCCCCTTACTACACATATTCCTCAACCACCAACCGTGGCACCCAACCTCTCTTCACAATACCCCTTGCCTCCGCCGCCGGCACTGCTGGGCAACGTGACTTACACCCCTAGCCCGACCTCAGCATATGTTTCCCCGCCGGCTACAACCCTTCCTCCTGCTACTGGGAGAAGCACACCAGAATGTATGACGTCGCTGCAGCAGCGCATAGAGACATTCCTGGCCAATCAACCGTTTGCAGACACCATTATCTCGAAGGTTGAATACGATCCGCCTATTATACGTGAGATCTATCTCATGCCTAACCCCGCAGGGTATAAGGCTCCTAAGTGGGACAAGTTTGAAGTTGTCAACGGGAATGCCCACGAGTATGTCATGCGCTTCATCGATGTAATGGGACCATATGGGGCTGATCCCAAGTTGCTGATGCGCGAGTTCCCTAAGTCTTTGGGAAATGTGGCCTACAAATGATATAGGACGTTGGAGGCCGGATCTGTTAAAACTTGGGATTACATGGTTGAGAAGTTCTACATGAAGTTCTTCCAGGTGGAAGAGAAGGTTACAATGATTCATCTCTCTCGCATGTACCAGAAGAGCCAGGAAGATGGAGTCACCTTCATCAAGAAATTCAGGGCCAAATCCTTAGAGTGCAGAGACGAGGTGCTTGAGGGCAGGCTTGTGGAGATATGTCTATAAGGCATGCGAGATGAGTACAAAGGTATGCTGATCAACCTACAAACTCCTACCTTTTCAAAGTTGATTGAATGCACGAAAAACATAGAGCCTATAGTGGAGAGGCATAAGAAGAAGCATGCCCGTGAGCGACCCTCAGGGGGAACCACTTTCAAAATTGGAAGGTTTAGCTACAAGAGGGGGAGCGAAGCTGAGGTTAATACAGTTTCTCCGCACAAGCAGCCCAGGGTTGCAAACTCAGACGTGCCACCTCTACCATGTTCGATAGAGGAAGTCACTGACTTGTGTAAAGAGTGGCGTAAAGATGGAATCTTACCTCCGCTCGAAAGGATACCCTCTAAGGAGATGATGAGGGACCCGAAGTGGTGCGAGTGCCACGGGAAAATTATGCACCCCACAGCTGACTGCAAGAAACTCAGGCACATGGTGAGCCGAAAAATGAAGGACAGCGAGTTGATTGTCAGCGATCAGAGGCAGGACGTGCGAAGCAACCCGCTGCCAGCTCATGCGGAGCAAGATCAGAAAGGTAAAGAGGTAGCTATGATCGCGATTATGGATCTTGAAGAGATTGCGGAAGACGGCTTGCCTATCATTGCTGAAATTCACAATGATGAGGACTATAGCATAGATACAGAGGACGAGCGTGCCGACCGAATGAAGGGGTCGCACGGGTTCGGCAAGTTCTTTGACGAAATGAACTTTTCGGAGAAGTGCCAGAAAGAGATGACAAAGGCGATTCTAAGGGTAGCAGAAGACTTCGAGGAAGACATCGTGGTCTCCAATGGAAAAGTTTTTAGGGCGTCTCGCTCTACGGAAAAGGTTATGACCTTCTCCGCAAGTGACAAGAAGACGGACTCGAGCCACCAGAAGCCTTTGTACGTGACGGCGGTGACTAATGATGTCGAATTGAAGAGGGCATTCGTTGATGGAGGAGCAGCCGTTAACGTGGTCTCGCTCAACACTTTAAAGTTGGCAGGAATCCCGGAGAAGAAGATTGTCAGACGCCCATCCCCGCTGATGGGATTCGGGAGTGATTCCAGGATGACGATAGGATGGATTCGTCTGGGCGTCCAAATAGGAAAAATCAAATGTTCAGACAAATTCTACGTCATTGATGCGAACACTACGTATCACATGATCATAGGGCGAGCTTGGATTCATCGCTTCGACGCAGTCCCCTCGACAGCTCACCAGGTGATGAAGGCCATCTGGAATGACAGAGTAGTGGAGATACCGGCTTCAATAAACCCCTTCAATCTAAATGAGGTGCACCTCACTGAAGCGGTGTGGTTTACCGAAATAGCAGACGAGCAAACGCCTGGGCCGTTTAATCCGACTCCTTTGCCTCGATGGGAGGACATCAAGGATCAGTCGCTAGCAGGGGTAATGGTAACAAGGGAGGAAGCTAAGGAAACGTTATCCACACGCGAAGAGACACCGCCGGTCGCCTATCAAAGAAAGAACGTGTACACTCTGAAAAGAGTGGTGAAACATGATCTCGCAGGCAAAGAGATAGAAAGCTTCTACTCCAATGGAAAGAAATGCTACCGCATATGCAGGTGCGCGGGGGTACCCCCATTCGCGCATGGGGATATCCCTGAGCAAATGAATCAAGTCGAGCATGTCAAACCAACATTAGAGGTCTCAGAGGAAAAGCTGAAAGAAGCACCTGAATGCACGGAGGATAAGCCGAAACCTCAGAAGCAGGATCTGAAGGAAGTGTTCCTTAGCCCAAGCGAAGAGAAGAAGAGGCCCGTCTTTCTGAGTGCAGACCTCACAAACGAGGAAGAAGCAAGATTGCTGCAGCTACTGACTGAATACAAAGATGTGTTCGCTTGGGAATACAATGAAATGCCTGGTTTGGACACGAGCATCACTATGCACAGGTTAGATGTTATCCCAGGATCCAAACCAGTAAAGCAAAGTACGAGAAGCTTCAGTCCTGAGATAAATGTGAAAATCAAGCAAGAAATCGTCAAGCTATTGACGACCAAGATTATCGAGCCGAATCATCATCCCACCTGTTTGGCTAACATTGTGCCTGTGGTGAAGAAGAATGGGCAACTTCGCATATGCGTAGACTTCAGAGACCTCAACCGCTTCTACCCCAAGGATGATTTTCCGTTACCCAACATCGATCTGCTCATCGATTCGACTGCGGGTCATCGAATGTTCAGCTTCATGAATAGTTTCAGTGGGTACAACCAGATCAAAATGGACCCTAAAGATGCACGAAAAACCGAGTTCATCACGCTGATGGGAGTCTTCAATTACACGGTGATGCCGTTTGGGCTCAAGAAAGCAGGCGCGACTTATCAGCGAGCAATGATGGCTCTATTTCACGATATGATGCACCAGGAAGTGGAGTTTTATGTTGATGATTTGGTTGTCAAGTCCAAAGAGGAAGCGGACCATTTGGGGGGCCTGCGGAAGGTATTCGAAAGATGCAGAAGTTTCCAGCTAAAGATGAATCCCATGAAGTGTGCATTCGGAGTGACCTCAGGGAAGTTCTTGGGATGCGTAATACATCGCCAGGGCATCGAGCCTGACCCCGCGAAGGTATCGGCCATCACTAGCATGACGGCACCACACAATCAAAGCACTCTGAAGACGTTCTTGGGGAAACTATCTTACCTGCGGAGATTCATTCCCACAATCGCAGAAATAACCTTCTGCTTCAGCGATCTCCTCAAGAAGAATGCCGTGTACAATTGGACCGCGAAACACGAGGCCGCATTCGGGAGGCTAAAGGACTTGCCGACATCGCAAAGGGTGATGATCGCACCGCAGCTTGGATCGCCGCTTTTGTTGTATCTGACGTCGACAAAGAAGTCTATAGGGGCGCTTTTGGCTCAAGAATATGAAGGGCAAGAAATGCGGATTTATTACATTTCTCGCATAGTGCAACCAACCGAATCAAGGTACACAGATATCGAACGTCATTTCCTTGCCCTATTCTTCGTAATAGAAAAGTTAAAACACTACTTTGCCTCGCACAAAGTTGTGGTGGTTACAAAGAGCGACCCCATATGGTATCTCTTGACTCACACCTCTCTCGGCAGAAGATAGGCAAAATGGTATATGACCATTTCACAATACGACATCACGTGTGTTCGACCACGAGCAATCAAATCACAAGAAGTGGTGGATCTCCTGGCACGATTCCCGAATAACAGCTATGAGCCCATGATCGAGGAGGAACTAGAAGGACCCGAAATCTATGCAGTATAGTTACCTCACTGGACACTTCATTTTGATGGATCGTCAACAAGGAAAGGTGACGGAATTGGAATCGTGTTGACCAAACCAGATGGGGAGGTCATCCAAATGTCCACAAAACTTGACTTCCCGGTAACTAACAATGAAGCGGAGTATGAGGCTCTCATCGCAGGCCTCCGTGCAGCCAGGGCATTGGAAGTAAGCAATCTGACGATTATGGGGGATTCTAAGCTAATCGTCAAACAAGCTTCAGACGAGTACGGATTAAAAAAGGTAAACCTGTTACCCTATCGGACTTTGGTGCAGAAGCTGGTACAACAATTCCGCGATGTCAGGTATGAGCACACGCCTAGAGCTGATAATCGGCATGCTGATGCTTTAGCCACTCTGAGATCTAAAGTTAGTGCGGAAAAATGCCCTGCAAGAATTTCGATTGAAGTCCGAATGTCACCAGCGTTAACAGAGGATACATGCGAGGATGAGTCCATGGTTGACGAAGACTGGAGAAGACTGATATTGCACGCAATCGCCGAGGGATTGAGCAAAGAAAATTGGGCATCCACTAAGGGATACTGCATACATGATAATGCCCTCTACTACAAAGGTCCAGGAGGAATACTCATGCGATGCGTCTCGCAGCAGGAGGGGCAAGCGCTATTGGAAAAGATTCACCAGCAAACTTGCGGAGAAAGTGAGGTGTCAATCTATCAAAAAGCCCAAAGATATGGGATTCATTGGCGGGACATGTCAACGACTGCTGCGATAATTCAAGGGAATTGTGAAAGCTGTGCATTGATCAAAGATTTTCTAACAATCCCTTTGGTTGATGATGAAACGGATTGGAGAAAGCCACTCTTCGATTTTCTCACAGAAGGAATTGAGCCTGAACAAAGAAAAGAAGCCGAGAAACTGAAAAGGAAGGCAGCTCGATACGTGGTACAAGAAAACATACTCTGGCGAAGGGGTCATGAGGGTAATCTACTTCGATGCCTAGATAGAAAAGAAGCGCAAGAGGTGATGGATCTCTCTCACAAAGTAGAGCATCAAGGGGGATGCGAAGCTATACAGACAGCTCCTCACAGTTGGTTATTTTTGGCCCACCATGGAGGCAGATTTTCGCACCAAACTAAAGAGATGCCAGGAGTGCCAATTTAAGGGAAACCTCGTACATGCTCCTAAAATATACCTACACGCATTATGGACGCCATGGCCATTCCACACTTGGGCTCTAGGTTTCGTTGGCCCCATTCGACCAGCCTCACATGGGAACCAGTTCATCCTGACCGCGACCGAGCTATTTACTAAGTGGGTGGAGGCAATACCGCTCAAGACAGCTAATGCGCTCGCGGTGGTCAATTTCATTCAAGAAAACATTATGTACAGGTTTGGAATCCCCAACACAATCCTTTCGTACAATGGGAAGGTCTGTTTCACTCCTTATAATCCAAAAGGGAATGGTCAAGCAGAAGCGACCAACAAGACACTGCTAAGAATTCTGAGCAAGATGGTCGCAGACGATCACAAGAAGTGGGCCGATTCTTTGAACACAGCGCTATGGGCATATCGAACTTCACCAAGGACTCCCACAGGAGTCTCCCCGTTTCTTCTATGTTATGGAGCTGAAGCTGTTGTACCGTCGGAGGTGAAAGTCAACTCTGCGAGATTGGCCTTCCATGCACTATACGACAATCAACGTGACCATGACTTGATCTTATTGGAGGAAAAGCGAGAACAAGCCAAGCGGGCTAACAAAAGGTATAAGGAGAGGATCGCTCGCGCATACAACAAAACAGTCCAACATCGAGATTTCGCGGTCGGGGACTTGGTCTTGCGCGCTTCAGATCATTGCATGCGGGAGACGGCCCATCCAAAGTTCGTAACTAACTGGGAAGGACCGTTCGAAGTTAAAGAAGTCTTTGACAGTGGTTACTGCACAATACAGAGGCTTCATGGGACTGCTATAACCCCAAGTCCGATCAATATGCGCTGGATTAAAAAGTATTATCCTTAAACTCTCCCTTTACATACATCAGATTACAATGTCTATTTACGTCTAGTACTCTGATAGACTCATGCGTTGTTTCCTCCCATATGAGGAACTTGTAATCTTGCCTCTCCCATATGAGGGACTTGTAATTTTTCCTCTCCCATATGAGGGTGCTTATAATAAAAGAATTCTCCCATATGAGAAGAATTTTATTACCTTAGTCATCTCTTATCATTTTATTTAATTCTCTTTTTATTTACAAAAAAAGCCTATCTGCCAAGATAGCAGCCATAATATGCGATCTCATGCGATCCACAGCCTATCTGCCGAGATAGCAGCAATGTTTAAATACGATCTTAAGTGATCTGAAAGCCTATCTGCCTAGATAGCAGCCATAATGTATGATCCTATGTGGTCCAAAGCCTATCTGCCGAGATAGAAGCAATGTTCAAATACGATCTTAAGTGATCTGAAAGCCTATCTGCCTAGATAGCAGCCAGAATACACGGTCCCATGCGATCCAAAGCCCATCTGCCGAGATGGCAGAAATGATCTTAATTGATCTATAAGCCTATTTGTTTCATAATAAGCTACAACACTAACGTCCCGTGCGACGCAAAACTTATCAGCTTGAGAAAAGCAATTATTCAGGCAAATATCCGAATGCAAAAGGCGAAAGAAACATAACTTGTTTTATAGCCAACACGCATGCGATATCACAATTTGTTGTATCGAACAAAAACAACAAACGCTACAGTACACTTAATTAACAGTCAAAATGACTTACAATTTATCTGTCTAGATAACAGCTTACAAGCAAAAGTTTATAGTAAGATAATTCTTACTATAAAAGGAACGGCCTAACAAAAGCTATGCGACATAGTTTTCGGGATCCTAGATCTGAACAAGGCTCTTGACTGGTCTGCTGCCCAAGAGATGTGCCAGATGAACCTCATGTCCAGGCGGATGTGGCGGTGAAGAAAAAGTGGAGAGCAACTCCTGGGGCACAAAGATTATTGTCCACGGAGACGAGCGCCATGGCTCGTCACACCTTGTTCAATAACGTGGAGGCAAATAGTTCTCCTCTAGGAAAGCTAGAGGAGAAACACTCCATTCATTACGAGTCAGTAAAAAGGTCAGTATGGAACTGCACCTCACCGGAAGGCAGCCGGAGATACAACCTGCAAACATGATAGACGAAGAAGAATCTTCGTACAAGCAGGAGGTATTATGTATATCTTCTTAAAAGTGGTCGATAAGATCAGTAAGCTTGATAAAGAAGATCTTTGGAGCTACTTCTATGGCACAAGGCACAAACTCAGATTTCACAGCTTGAAATTGCCATGAATCAACAAAAGACAAGCATTGAAGCCAGCAGTCGTAAGGACTCATGGCAAGCCACATTTTGGGATGAAGAACCCAAGCAGCAAGAGGCAGGGTTTATATAGACTTTAGGAGGACCCTTCAGTTCCCTAGCTGAGTCAGCAAAGCTTGAAAAACGGGTAAGAATCAATTACTTACGTCTCAAAAGAGGTAAAATTCAATTACCCTCCTAAAGGCTATGACGATTCGGTGGCACGCCCTAATTAATGACGGAAGGTCATAATAATGATGGGCTTCCCAAGGAAATCGTGCTTATCTAATAAATCGTTAGCGCAAAAATCAAGGAAGATACGTCACCATGTGACGTCATAATTGATACGCATCAAGATATTCGTGCAAATCCCCAAAAGGGCAAAAAGGGACATAGAGTTCCAGAAAAAAAAAGGGGGAGAAACCCTAGCATTACAATAATATTTTGTTTTAAACAGATATTTTTGTTTCTAAAACAAATCCTTGATCAAAGGGTCTTCTAGAGAAAACGAGAGTGATGCCTCTGTTACTTGGTCCACTTCTCGCTTCAGCTGTTCGTACTAGGCATTCATCGCATGAAAGAGGTTGACAGCTTCTTCAGCCTTCTGCCTTTGTTCCTCTACCTTCCGTCTCTCAGATGCGAGGTTGTGGAAGCCGCGTTTCAAATTCACAGCTGCGAGAATTTGGGTGATCCTGTTGAGAAGGTACCCAAAGTCTAGCTTGCCTTGAACTTTAGCCCGAAGCCCTTTGCACGTGCTGAAGAGCAGCTGCGCACTATTAGGAGAAACGATCGCAGGACTGGCCACAGACAACTTCTCCAGAATCCAGATGGCTTCGGTCAAGAAAAGCCTCCTGTCATACGGCTCTATCTCTAGAGATATCGCAAATGACCGAGGGTATGAGAGGCGCATCTGAATCAGCCAGTCCACATCGGCTTGCTTCATTCCTGACAAAGTTGATTCAAGTTTAGAGTATAAAAGCTTTAAAACAAAGGTGTAGATTGCAAAAGAAGATAACATATCGGTCCCCTCAAGGATCTCACGCAAAGTTCGTAACAAGTTTCTTCGCACCCCTTTAAGGTGCTGCTGTCGCGCCTGTTGCGGCCTATACTCTTCCCGCCAACTATGATGACCTGGGTTACAAGTTTCTTCGCACCCCTTTAAGGTGAGTGTGACCTGGGGTGCGAAGAAACTTGTTACGATGATGATTGGGTTACTAAGCCTGACTTACAAACATTGCTTGAATGATTACCTGAGGGTTCACCACACTTGCCTACTAGCCATCGGCAAATATCAGCTTTTGATAAGCCATGCTTTAACGAACCAATAATCACATCTTGGTAAGTCACAGAAAGGTTAAAAAACTTACCTTCTTTACCACCTGCGATCTCCTCAAAGTCCTCTTGAGCTTGCTCCAAAGCAGCAGCATCTAAATCATCAACTTGCTGCACCAAGTCATCAACATGTTGTTCTTCCAAACTTCTCCTCTTTATGAGCTCGATCTTATCCTCCTCAAGCTTCCTCCTTCTCTCTGCAGCTTCCGCAGCCGTTCTTTCAGACTCAGCAAGGATATCTTCTTCAATGGCTTCGCTGGAAACGCCATAGTGAGAACCCTTGGTTTTATTCTTTTTCTTGGCCAAAAGGCCGCTGATGATTTCTGTATCATCATCTGCGAAAGAACAAACTGTTCAACAAATATTACAAGAGCTAAAGTACGAAGGAGATAAGTTTTTTTGAGATACCTTCCGAATCTTCTTCTTGTATCTCACCTCTTTCTTCTTCTCTTTGGCTTTCGCCTCTTTCTTCTTCATCGTCTCTTCCCCTTACTTCTCTTTCCTTGAATTCCTCTTCCTCCTCTTCCTGACCAAAAGGAATGAAGGACTCAACTGCAAGTTCATTCCGCGCTTTTCTTGGCATGCGACCTTTGCCTTTGTCCTTAGAAGCAAGAGACTTCTCAGGAGATGAAGTCGGGGCACTCCTAGGAGGAGAAGAGATTGTAATGCCCTTTTTCTTTTGTCTCGTGGCCCTCGGGGCAACATCTGCTGGAGGAGACGGAGCATTCATGGGAGGAGACATAGTCGGGGTATTGTCGATCAGCGAGTCACCGAATGCATCCATTACCTCGCGAATCCGAGCCTCTACTGGGGGAGCCATTCCCATTGTTAACAGAATTTTCTCGCCCTGCCTTCTCGCAGTAACGATAGTGTTGATCAGTGATTTGGAGCGCTCTCCAGATGCGAACTTCCTCAGATAGCACTAAAACAGAAGAGGGGGAATAAGTTTAAATGCATCAAAGGAAAGGGGTTTAACACGCACAAAGGAAATTGTTTACCTTTGCAAAATCTTCGCTGTATTTGATAACATGCGAAGCACCATCCCTAACTGCGGTCATCTTCTCCTCAAGAATGGTGGATGGGCACAAGTGATTGTCAAGATCCAACAAGGAGTAGCAGCCATACTGGGATTCATCCAAGCTGCAATTAGGACGAAATGGGAAGGCATTCCTCTTGATTATAGGAGCTCTGCTGGGCTGAGGAGCCGACTGCGTCTCGAACCTGGCCTGCTGAGTAGTTCAGTAAGCAACCCAATTTTTGTAGAAGCGACCTGTACGACCCCCTGGAGGTTGAACGAAGGACAAATTGTTTGGGAAGATCGTTTGGCACTCGCCAGACAGTAGTCGCTTGTAGCAGCCTCTTACGATTGATATAGGCCAAACGGAAGGCGCCACTGCATCAAAACCAAACTGGGGAGAAACGCGAGTTGGATCAACGTCGACTGTGATCCTTTCATACATGGGAGTAAGTTCAGGAACATACTCAGCAAGAGCAGGGAGCGAAACCCTTAAACACCAGGAGAAGAATTCGCGATAGCGCTCATGAAAGCGCTCATGACCTTCGAGAAGGAGCTCTTCTGAAAAAGCAAGAGATTTGGAGGGATATAACTTCGGGAACCATCGCACTTTCTCAATACGCATGGCATAGGTCCTAGCCGTAAACTTGCTCCGGTCATCGCATATCAGGCTCCAGGTGCACTTGGGAGGATTTGTTTTAAACCATCGAGCAGCTCTCCCACTAGAAAGTTCATTCTCTGTGCCTGGGACACACCATTTGTTGGGCCTAGAAGGAACAGGAGCATAGGAGGGCCATCGCTTAAAAACCCACATGGTAAGGAATGCGATGTTGACATAAGTCAACACATCAAGACGACCGCGAGAGTCCTTGATCGCCACTACCAATTGGTCCAATCTGTGATATAAAGTGCCCAATACCATGGGCCCCAGTGCGACTTTCTAGCCGAGGGCCAATTTGACAGCAAGGGAAAGGACATGATAGAAAACTCCATCATGAGGGTGACCATCAATTAGGTACCTTGACAGCCAAGCGCAGAGGAAGCCACGCAAGGTTAGATGGTATCCTTTCCCATTTACATAATTTTTCGCATTTGGGTTCTTGTCCAGAAGTTGCTTGGTGATACTACTATTCGCATAGTCGCGAAAGGAGTATTGCACCCATTTGCCGCAGGTGTTCTTTGCAGAAGTATCAACAAGTTGCCAGTCAGGAAGAACTTTCGCAGATGTCCAACGAGTGGAGATCTTCTTCACCTCGTGTAGGCATTTTTCCATCTGCTTGTATAGAGCAAGTTCTGGATCAGTCCTCAAAGGGCTCAGAGGATCCACTTCACCAATGGGATAAAGGTCATACAACATGTGCACATCTTCCAAGGTAGGAGCAGCCTCGAACTCAGCAAAATGGAAGGTGTGAGTCGCAGGTGAATAGCGAGAAAGAAGGTTTAGAAGCATGGACGGGTACAACTACACGGCAGCACCCTTCATAGCACGAACTGCGAAATAAATACCAGCATTGTCCAATGCGATGGCATGGTTGGTCAATATATGGTCGATCCACTCATCCGTGAAGTCCAACTTTTGGACAAACGCCCGAGTAGAAATCTTGGTGTGAGGGAAAAACCCATTTTCAACTCCCAGCCTAACCATATCCTTGGAGTCGATTAACTCTAACATGGCTGCATTGGTAGGTGGGGTCAATGTAAACAATTCTCCAGAGGGGGCAGGAGTCGGTAGATTCTTCACCTTAACCCTAGCATGATAGAAATATTTTCCACCCAAATAGGGGGCTTTTCTCCACAACGTCTTGGGAAGATCAGGTATTTCTTCGGCCTCTTTAATGGGTCTAGATCCTTTTGTCTTGGCCATTCCTGCAGAAGAGAAAGAAAAAGGGGGGAGAAATATACACACTTTCAGTTTGAATTTCAGGAAGCAATTATGTATTGTCGTTTTGTCAAAGAAGATGAACAGTTCGGGGTCAATTCTGGGTTTAGAAGTTCAGAATTTGTGTATATTGCTCAGAATTTCAGAAGATCTACATTCAAAATCGTCACAATCTAGTGATTGGATCAGTCCTGGGTTTAAGAAAAGAGCCTCTTTTGCAGTTCTCAATGAACGATATATTTCAAATAACCATGGGTTTACAGAGTATTTCAAATATTTCGAATATTTCAAAGAATATTCGAGTACATTAAATGGAATTGAGCAAAGCCAACCTTGTTTTGGTAAAGCTTGTTTTGATGAAGCAAGTTGAAGGAGACGATTGACAAGGAAGAACTGATGATTGATCACTTGAATCTGCTCTTGAAGGCTTCCGGGTATCATTCACTTTAGAGAGAGAAGTGATGCTTTGCAACAATGGAGAGCACAAAGTATTTATCCAAAACAATGAGGAGTCGCGTCCTTTCAGTAGTCGAATCGCAACCGTCACCGTCGAATCGCGCAATCACATGAAAAGCTGACGTCACGCCTAAAACCCTAAAAGAACAGACGGCACGACTCTAGGGATTCTAGGTCATAATGGCACGCACAAGGGCTGATTTTGCGTATATTTGAATTGGTGCGTGGCAACGACGCGTGCATTGGTTCCTGCGCATTGAAGTCTATCCGGCTATGTGTCTTCACGCGCAGAAAGGGGGCTAATGTAGATAGTGCTTTCTGGACAGACAGATCTTAGCCACGTGGCGATCATCCAGCACACCTAGCTGTGCTCCACACACACTGGATCACCACCCGCACTGATCCATGTGGGGGCTGCGAGACAGGGCCCTCGCATACCACCACACGGGACCTGTAGGGACATAGTGGTTTGGAGGCTAGAGTGAGTCATGTAGCGCGCGAGCAACAACCAAGCCCGCGCGCGACCTTTAGTAACTTCTTTGAGAGATTTATGGCACGAGCTCCATAAACCCGGTCAACCTCATAACGGTTCCGGTATACGCGGACGACGTGCGTAACGGTCCCTATATACGAGGTCGAACGTGCCGTTGTGGTTAAGCTAATTAAGCCGAGGACGAACGTGCCGTTGTGGTTAAGCTAATTAAGCCACCATTAATGGGTGCATTAACCCACTACAACATCCACATTCTCCGTTATATATAGGAACGTTAACCCTTCCATACAAGGGCGAATCACCTGAGATACGCGGAAGCTCTGCCAAAATTCTGTCTTTCTCTCATACAGTGCTATTGTCTTACTCTCTCCCTACACACAACCCTACTCTTCCTGTGTTCTTTCTATCCCCTGCTCTTGGTGTATATTTAATCCTCCCTGCAGGATTCTCTCGTACACAACGGCGAACCCAACCAGACCCAAATCTTGACCGTTTATCTTGATTTTTCGCTTGGGTAACTCCTAAATCACCCTCTGATTCATTTGTGATCATCGAAACATGATTTAGTTAGCTCTAAATCGAATCGAGTTGTTGGATTTATACTTGTTCATGTTGGGGGTAGTTCTTGTATTTTCAGAAAAGTTAAGGGTGACTTGTGTAGCATAATAAAACTGTTTTGGTTGTTGGGAGGGTCATTACATGTCATTAATGAAAAGTTGGGGGATCTATTTAATATAATATAAAATTAAAAATTCTTTCTTGAATTAGAATTAATTTCTAATATTTCTAGTTATTGTTTTAATTATATAAAAATGTTTTTGTTATTAAAATTATATATGTATTATTTAATATGAAATATTATTATTTTCTTGAAGAATAAGCATGATAAAATACATAGTTGATTTAATCATATAAACTTAGTGTGATTAAATAAACATTTTAAGTACTTATAAATTAGCGTTTTGAGTAAATATGTTACTTGTTCAAAATTGATAAAATAATATAAGTTAGAAAGTTAAATAGGAAAATGAATTTTAAAGAAAAATCCTCTATTTATAAATAGTTAAAGCCTGATTATTATATATATATATTAGATATTGATTTCTCCAAAATTAAGTTATAATTATGTGAGACTAAACACTTGTTTTATTTGAATAAACATTTTTGTGAGTTTTATTTATGAGTGTAATTCTTTAATAGTATATATATTTTATAATAAATAATTAGAAATACTTCAATTAGTTGAATTAAACTTTGTGGTCACTTACAAATAAATGTGTTGTAAAATAGATTATTATTTTATTTTCTAAATATTAGAGTGTATAAATTTATTTTTCGATTTATTACTTAATAAATTTTAAGAGTTAGTATTTATATAAATAGTGATTTTTATGAGAAAAAACAATTGTCTACGTCGTCGGATTATTATATAAATATTACATGCTAATAATTAATGGGGATAATGGGGAGTAATTTCAAATAAGACTTAGAGAAATTTTGCATAGCATAATTGAACACTTTGGATTTGTAATTAATTTAGGAAATTATTTATTGTAGGTGACGTGTTCGTAGACGAGGGTTTCGTCTATCCGTATAGGCTTTGTTGTGCAAATTGTCTTGCTACTCGAGGTGAGTAAATATGCCTTACCTAATGTGCCCGTCCTCAATTCGTGTCTAAATATTTTTATGATTTTATGTCTCAGAATGTGATTTGTGATATACGTGCTCGATTTGAGATTTCAAATACTTGTCGAAATGATTATTTGGAAAATATCACATGAAACTAATAACACGTAATAACGTAAAGTGGAAACAGTTGTGCGGCAGAACCTTATATACATTGTGGTTATGATTATTGGGATCGCACAGCCACCCGACCTATTATGATATTTTGCTCGGTTGCGATTTGCCCCGGGTTGCTCCCTGTATTCACCTCTCTGGCCGCAAGAGCCTTAGGGGGGTGCCGGCACTTAAGGTCTTGGATGCATGCGAGATGGTTGGTTCTATATTATTGGATTGGTTCGTTCCCCGCTACAACTAAAATAATAAATATGGATTTTTCATATGAGAAACAAAAGCAACTGTTTCTTTGAAATTGTGGAATAATTTGAGAATGCTAAGTAAAGATTTGGAATATTCCTATCTACGCTTTCGCAATAACAAGATGGTTTACTTACATATTATTCCTCTTTATTTAAAAGTGAAAATATGCCTCTTTCCTGTTTACACGTTTGGGTGTTTACTTGCTCAGCATTTTGTGCTGACTTCGGAAAAACTGCGGTCTTGTTTCTTTCCCCCGCAGGTCTAGGTAAAGGAAGCTCGGATTAAGGGAAACGCGGACTAACCCAGTTATGTTATTTTTAAATAAATGATCCACCTAGACAATGATCATCATGTTTAATAGTATGTCATGTATCGGGTTGAGACAATCATGTTATGTAATATATTAAGTATGGATGTTTTGTTCACGATTTCCGCCGATTCATTCATTTGAATAGCACCCTCCCGAGCTCTCTGGTCCGGAATGGAAGGCTCGGAATTAGGGGGTATCACAAGTGGTATCAGAGCAGGCAATCCAAAAAGGAATTAAAATCTGTAGGGTAATTTAAAATGAATATAGGGTAAGAAAATTTAAAATTTGACAAGCCGCTTGGGATTATGGGTAGTATAATTTTTACTAAGTCCCACCCACCCACGTCCTTTTCCTCTTCGGAATGACGTTTTGAGCATTATGATATCTGAGTTTATTGGTTTGGAATATGAGATATATGTGTTGATACATGCTTACATGATCGTATGGAGAAAAGTTATATGCTTTGGCTGTTATGTGCGATACTCGTCCTATTAGAATAGGATAAACTTGTGTGTCATGAGATAATTCATTTTAATCATTTATTCCTGATAGAATAGGCAATAATACAATAGGTGATAGTGTAGGAATATGACTGATAGACCACTACGATCCTACAATAGGAGAGTCAATCGAGAACAAATGGCATCCGAATGAAACAACCAACCACCAATGGAACAACTAGTTGCACAGATGGCACAAATGACCCAACTCATGGACCGAGTAGTGGGTAATGAGGACCGTGGAAGGCAAAGATATGCTAAGCAGATAGCTGATTTGAACCCTCGCCAATTCACTGGCAAGTAGGACCCCGTGGAACTAGAGAACTGGATAAGTCATTTCGAGAAGCTACTCAAGGTTGTGCATTGCCCTGACGATGAGAAGATCAACTGCGCCATCATCCATATGGCAGAAGACGCAGATGATTGGTGGACAACCAGCCAAGAAGCCTTGCTAGCTCGACCCAATTTCACTTGGGAAGCCTTTAAGACTACTTTAAGAACGCGTTTCTATCCAGCTCATGTTAAGAGAGATAAGTGTAATGAGTTCAACAACTTGACACAAGGGAACGGCTCAGTGAAAAATTACTTCAAGAAGTTCGTGGAGCTACTAAGGTTTGCACGCCACACGGTTCCCGTTGAGGATGATAAGATCAACAAGTTCATTTCGGAACTACACTTCCAGCTGCAGAAGATCATGCGTAGTATGACTTATGACACTTTGCACGAGGCATAAGATCGAGCAGCTGACATGTGGCAAGTTCAGGAGGTACAAGATGAGTTTCATGGGAAACGCAAGGCACTTGAGGCAGGAGGAAGTAGAAGAAACAAGAAGTTGAATCCAAACAATGGAGGAAACAACCAGAACCAGCAGAATCAGGTAGCGCAGCCAGTTCGTCGCTACAACTGCAACCGTTGTCAGCAGAACCACCCTGGAAGAGACTGTATGGGGAACCTATTCGTGTGCCACAACTGTGGTAGAAAGGGGCATCGTGCTTATGAATGTAGAGCCCGACCAGCCGGGAACCGGCAAGGGTACCATCGAGGAAATTATCAGGGGCAACCCCAGAACCATTATCTGGGAAACTGCCCACAGTATGTGAACCAGCAACCTGCGATCCTCCAGCTCGAATATGGGAACAGGAACTCTGGAAACCGCAACAACCACGGAGGAGGCTATGGAAGGCAGCCGAACTACAATAAGGGAAATGCAGGAAAGCATGGAGCTCAGAACCGCAACAACAATGCTGGACATGGAGGCAACAACAACAATGCAGCTGGTGCTGGAGGAGCTGGAGCACAGAATGCAAATGTGGGAATGATTGCTGTCATGACCAAGGCAGAGTCTCATGCTGCTTATGGAGTTGTCACGGATACTTTACTTATCCATGAGAAACCAGCTTTTATATTATTTTATTCTGGTGCATCATACTCGTTCATATCATAATCATTTGCTGATAAATTGGGTTTGGATAAGTGCCCTAAGAAATCTATCCCAGTAGCAACTCCCACTGGCCAAATAACAGTATGTGACACCGTATTCGAAAGGGTAGGAGTGAAAATCCTACCATGCACCTTTCCTTCAGACATGATTAAGTTTGATCTTAGAGGCATAGATGTCATCTTAGGGATGGATTGGCTTAGTAAGTATCGAGCCGTCATTGATTGTCATGATCAGAAGGTTTGGTTAAGAGGGCCCAACGGTGAGAGAATATCTTACCGTGGAATCACGAAGGAGCCTTGTATTAGACTAGTTTCAGCGCTGACCATAGTCAACCAAGTGAAGAAAGGGAACTATGCCTACCTGTGCTACATCCAGGATGTGTCCAAGAAGGAGAATGTGCTAGAGGAGATACCTGTTGTAAAGGAGTTTCCTGACGTATTCCCAGACGAGATTAAAGGGATGCCACCAAGAAGAGAGTTGGAGTTTACTCTGGACTTATCTCCTGTAACCGCACCTATCTCAAAAGCGCCGTACCGGATGGAACCAGCAGTACTGAAGGAGCTAAAACAGCAATTACAAGAACTCCTGGATAAGGGGTATATACGGCCAAGTGTGTCACCCTGGGGAGCACCAGTGCTTTTTGTGAAGAAGAAAGACGGAAGCTTAAGGCTATGCATTGACTACCGCGAGTTGAACAGTGCAACCATCAAGAATAAGTACCCTCTACCCTGGATTGACGATCTCTTCGATCAATTACAAGGGGCTAGTGTCTTCTCCAAGATTGATTTGAGATCAGGGTACCATCAACTTCGGGTAGCCGAGCAGGATATCCCGAAGACAACCTTTAGAACGAGATATCGCCACTATGAGTTCACTCTAATGCCTTTTGGTTTGACCAATGCACCTGCAGTATTCATGGATTTGATGAACCGAATAATGAGGCCATTTCTAGATCGATTCGTCGTCGTCTTTATTGATGACATCCTTGTGTACTCCAAGAATGTTTCCGAGATAAGGAGTTTCCTTGGCTTAGCAGGTTACTACAGGCGTTTTGTGAAGGACTTTTTCAAGATTGCCAGGCCGCTGACATCACTAACAAAGAAGGAAGTAAAATATCAGTGTAACGAAGACTGTAAAGAAGCATTTCAGACACTAAAGGAGAAGCTAACTACAACACCGGTTTTGGTTCTACTGAATGATTCAGGCGAGTTTTAGATATACAGCGATGCATCAAAGAAGGGTTTAGGATGTGTAATCATGCAAGATAGAGGGGTGATTGCCTACGCATCAAGGCAGCTAAAACCCCACGAGGAGAACTATGCTACTCACGACTTGGAAATGGAAGCAATTGTTTTCGCGCTAAAGATATGGAGACATCATCTGTATGGAGCAGTTTGTAAGCTTTACACAGATCATCGCATCCTAAAGTACATCTTCACACAGAAGGAGTTGAACAACAGACAGCGGAGATGGCTAGAAATCATCAAGAACTATGACTTACGTATCCAGTACCACGAAGGGAAGGCAAACGCAGTCGCAGACGCATTGAGTCGAAAGGCGAGCCATGCTTTGAATGCAATGGTAATTTTACCAGAATGGCTATGCCATGAATTCAGAAATCTCGAGATCAAAGTCGTGGATCAAGGAGGAGTACAGAACTTACTTGGCAGTATGAAAGCAGTACCAGATTTCCTTGAGGAAATAAGGAGTAATCAAGCAGGAGATGTCAAACTGGAGAGAATTAAGAAGAAGATTGCAGAAGGACAAGCCAAAGAATTTCGGATTCACGAAGATGGGAGCATACGCTACAAGGTAAGATGGTGTGTACCACAGAAGTGTGCAGAAACCAAAGAGAAATTGATTCGTGAAGCACACAACACTCCTTACTCAGTACTCCCTGGAGGCGACAAACTCTACAAAGATTTTAAGAAGAAATTTTGGTGGCCAAACATGAAGAAGGAAGTAGCAGAATTCGTAGCCCGATGTTTAACGTGCCAGAAAGTGAAGTTTGAACACAAGCGGATGGGAGGCCTAGTTCAGCCTATAGACGTACCAGTTTGGAAGTGGGATTCCATTTCCATGGATTTTGTGACGGCACTGCCAACGTCAAATAACGGACTTAATCAGATTTGGGTAGTAGTAGACAGATTAACCTAGACAGCAAGGTTCATTCCGATGAAGGATACCTGGAACATGGAGCAGAGGGCAGACGCGTATGTCAAAAACATAGTGAGATATCATGGAGTTCCAAGCTCGATAATTTCTGACAGAGACCCTAACTTTCTCTCTCATTTCTGGAAGGCGCTTCAGGAAGCAATGGGGACCCAGTTACGATTCAGTACGGCATTCCACCCAGCAGCGGATGGACAGACAGAAAGAACGATTCAAACATTGGAGGACATGCTAAGGGCTTGTGTCATGGAATTCCAAGGATCATGGGTTGAAAAGCTACCACTAATAGAGTTCTCATACAAAAACATCTACCACGCCACTATCGGCATGGCACCACACGAGGCTTTGTATGGGAGAAAGTGTCAAACACCTCTATGTTGGAGTGACATCAGCGAGACAGTGGTTATAGGCCCACAAATGATCGAAGAAATGACCGACCAAGTGAGACTTATCCAGCAAAGAATGAAGGCAGCACAAGCCAGACAAAAATTCCTATGCGGATTAGAAAAGGAGACCATTAGAATTCCAAGTGGGTGAAAAACATTTCTCAAAGTTTCACCTACAAAGGGAGTGACAAGATTCAATCAGAAAGGGAAAACTGAGCCCAAAGTTTATCGGCCCATATGACATTCTGGAGAGAATCGGAGAAGTTGCTTATCGACTGGACTTACCTTTGAATTTGGGACGAGTACACAAGGTCTTTCACGTTCCACAGCTCAAGAAGTACGTACTAGACCCATCTCATGTGCTAGATCCTGAACCAATTGAGTTAGACCCATCTTGGACTTACGAGGAGCACCCTGTCAAGATTCTGAATACTAAGACAAGAGGCACGCGTACAAAGAGCGTTAAGCTAGTGAAAGTTCTATGGACGAACAACCAGACGGAAGAAGCTACTTGGGAAGCAGAAGATGACATGAGAAAGAAGTGCCCTCATCTGTTTAATGAGGTAAATTGAGTTCCGGGGACGTCACTCTCCTAAGGGGGAGAGGATGTCACCTTCCGCTTTACTACCCTTGCGATCCTAAAATAAATCTTGACCTTTCCTGTTATCTCTGGTTAGTTTCATAATATATGTTGATGCATCATCATATAGATATACCCTTGCATCGTATAGAAACTATTTTCTCTTTGAGTAGATTTAGCTTCGAGGACGAAGCTCTCTTTAAGGGGGGAAGGATGTAATACCCCGTTTTAATACAAGGGTAAATTGGTAATTTGTGCGAGGAATTTAATTTTATGTGCGGGTTACGAAATTGAATAATTTAGAAAACGATATCGTTATTGTCGAGACGGTTAATTTATATTCAAATTAGAAAACGATATCGTCATTATCGGATTCGAATTATTGTCGAGACGGTTAAATTATATTCCTAGAAAACGATATCGTTATTGAGAAATTATTTTTAGAAATTTATTATTTTATACTAAGTAATAAATAGTATAGCCTAGTGCGTACCCGACCCACTAGATTAGTTTACCTATTGGTGCACCCAACACACCCTAACATTACAAAAAAAAGGGAACATAAGATAATAATTTATTTTTATATTCCCATTTTTTGTAGGGATTTCCCAATCCCCAACGTGTTCTGTCTCTTTATTTCTCTCCTGTTCCCTTCAAATAACAACACCTCCTTCCTCTACTCTTCACAGAACACCACCACCAGCACCGTACGCCACCACCACCTCCACCACCGGAAGCACCACCACCTGCACCACCATCACTTCCCCCCTCTTCCTCCTCCACCTCCCAGCCTCCCTCTGTCTCACTCTCTCTCTCTCTCTGCCTCTGCTTCTCCCGACAAAACAGAGCAGCGGCTTGGTGCTGCTGCCTTCCCCGACGGAAAGCAAGCCGCCACCACGACCACAACTCTCTCTCCCTTGTTTCGACCATCTCTCTCACCTCCCCTCTCTCTCTTGACCTGAAAAGAGGCAGCAGCAGTAGCTAATCGCTGCAGAACCAACCCGGAGCCGCCACTACCGCCGGCGACTCCATTAACGCCGGCGTAAGCTCGGCCCGAGCCTCTCGACGTGACCCACCCCCTCCAATCAGTCCTAATCAACTCGTAGAAGCTCAAGGATGTTGTAATTGCTGCCAATAGGAGCTAACAACACCTCAATCGCCGGAATCGCTTATCACCGCCGACCACCATCGACGGCGAACCCAACCGGACCCAAATCTTGACAATTTATTGCGATTTTTCACTTTTGTAACTCCTAAATCACCCTCTGATTCATTTGTGATCATCGAAACATGATTTAGTTAGCTCTAAATCTAATCAGGTTGTTGGATTTATAGTTTTTCATGTTGGGGGTAGTTCTTGTATTTTCAGAAAAGTTAAGGGTGACTTGTGTAGCATAATGAAACGGTTTTGGTTGTTGGGAGGGTGATTACATGTCATTAATGAAAAGTTAGGGGATATATTTAATGTTTACATAAACTGCAAATATAATATAAAATTAAATGCATTCTTGAATTATAATTAAGTTCTAATATTTCTAGTTATTGTTTTAATTATATAAAACATTTTTTTGTTATTAAAATTATATATGTATTATTTAATATGAAATATTATTATTTTCTTGAAGAATGAGCAAGATAAAATACATAATTGATTTAATCATATAAACTTAGTGTGATTAAATAAACATTTCAAGTACTTATAATTTAGTGTTTTTAGTAAATATGTTATTTGTTCAAAATTGATAAAATAAAATAAGTTAGAAAGTTAAATAGGAAAATGACTTTTAAAGAAAAATCCTCTATGTATAAATAGTTAAAGCCTGATTATTATATATATATTAGACATTGATTTCTCGAAAATTAAGTTATAATTATGTGAGACTAAACACTTGTTTTACTTGAATAAACATTTTTGTGAGTTTTATTTATGAGTGTAATTCTTTAATAGTATATATATCTTATAATTAATAATTAGCAATAATTAAATTAGTTGAATTAAATTTTGTGGTCACTTACAAATAAATGTGTTGTAAAATAGATTATCAATTTATTTTCTAAATATTAGAGTGTATAAATTTAATATGCGATTTATTACTTAATAAATTTTAAGAGTTAGTATTTATATAAATAGTGATTTTTATGAGAAAAATACAATTTTCTACGTCGTTGGATTATTAATTTAGGAAATTATAAATTGTAGGTGACGAGTTCGTAGACGAGGGCTTTGTCTATCCGTAGAGACTTTGTTGTGCTAATTGTCTTGCTACTCGAGGTGAGTAAATATGCCTTACCTAAAGTGCCCGTTCTCCATTCGTGTCTAAATATTTTTATGATTTTATTTCTCAAAATGTGATTTGTGATATACGTGCTCGATTTGAGATTTCAAATACTTGTCGAAATGATTATTTGGAAACTATCACATGAAACTAATAACACGTAATAACGTAAAGTGAAAACAGTTGTGCGACGGAACCTTATATACATTGTGGTTATGATTATTGGGATGGCACAGCCACCCGACCTGTTATGATAATTTGCTCGGTTGTGATTTGCCCCGGGCTGCTCCCTGTACTCACCTCTCTGGCAGCAAGAGTCTTAGGGGGGTGCCGGCACTTAAGGTCTTGGATACATGCGAGATGGTTGGTTCTATATTATTGGATTGGTTCGTTCCCCGCTACAACTAAAATAATAAATATGGATTTTTCATATGAGAAACAAAAAGCAACTGTTGCTTTGAAATGGTGGAATGATTTGAAAATGCTAAGTAAAGAGTTGGAATATTCCTATCTACGCTTTCGCAATAACAAGATGGTTTACTTCCATATTTTTCCTCTTTATTTAAAAGTGAAAATATGCCTCTTTCCTGTTTACACGTTTTGGTGTTTACTTGCTCAGCATTTTGTGCTGACTTTGGAAAAACTGCGGTCTTGTTTCTTTCCCCCGCAGGTCTAGGTGAAGGAAGCTCGGATTAAGGGAAACGCGGACTCACCTAGTTATGTTATTGTTAAATTAATGATCCACCTAGATAATGATCATCATGTTTAATAGTATGTCATGTATCGTGTTGAGACAATCATGTTTATGTAATATATTAAGTATGGATGTTTTGTTCACGATTTCCGCCGATTCATTCATTTGAATAGCACTCTCACGAGCTCTCTGGTCCAGAACGGAAGGCTCGTAATTAGGGGGTGTCACATAGGTTGTTTTATCTGAATTTGGTTCAAGAATGGGAAGATAAAATGGTGTTAACCTCTAAGGTGGCTGGGATAAATTTAAGGCTAGACCATAGGGCTTTTTCCAAGGTCTTGGGCATTCCTAGGAAGTATAATGTTTCTGACCACCCTGATAGGAAGGAATGTCTAGAAAAAGCCAAAGCCATGTTCTTTATTGGTGATGTTCCCACTGGTCCTAAACAGTTGACACACTCTGTGCTCAACTGTGAAGCTAAAATTATGTTTACAATTCTGATGAGAAGTGTTGTTCCTAGGGAAAACTCAAGAGAGTTGGTTACTGATAAGGTTCTTATCCTGATGTACTTGATATGTCAAGGGTTTGAGATTGACATGCCAACAGTGATCATGGAGCATATGATCTACAGTGCTACCTTAACTAGAAACAATCCTCTTCCATATGCCAACCTATTACCTCTTTTCTTTGAGCATTTTGAGGTACCTGTGAAAGGAGAGGAGAAGATAACTGGTGGTTTTGGGTTAATTGATGAGACTGCTTTACAGAGAATTTGAGTGGTTCAGACATGAAAGGGTCATTGGAAGTCCTATTCCGAGTTGTCCAAAGCTGAGCTTGAGGAGAAAGATTTCATCAAACCTAAGGGGGCTACAACATCAAGGGGACAAGCAAATGAAGATTACTCTCAGTTGGTTGATAAGTTTGAAGAACAGTAGGTTGAGATTGAAGTTCTTAGACAAAGTTTGTTTGATTTATCTTATGAGTTTAATCAGTTCAAAGCCTTGATGGGTGTGATGAATAGAAAGCTGGATATTGTCATCAAAGGTTTGAATTTGGAGAAGATCCCTTCTTCTGCTAGTCATGACACTAGTGTTGACTCAGATGAAAGGCTAGGTGAATTCTTAAAGAAGAATAAGAAACCTATTCTAGTTGTGTTCACTTCAAAGGATCTATGTGAGCAAACTGATGAAGAAGAAGCTGGAGAAGACACAGGTGTTGATGCAGCTACAGAAGGTGATTCAATACAGGTCAAGGAAAAGAAAGTAGATGAAATTATAGAGTAAGTTGTTGCTGAGGTGGATGTTGTACAAGAAGAGAATCAGTCTGCAGAAGAAGCTGAAAGTGATGAAGAGGTTGGAGAAGGCTCAGAGAAAGGCCAAGCATCAAAGAAGAAGTGAAGATTTGAGAAAGCCAAAGCCTTGATCCTTTCTTTCTTTCTTTCTTTCTTTCTTTCTTTCTTTCTTTCTTTCTTTCTTTCTTTCTTTCTTTCTTTCTTTCTTTCTTTCTTTCTTTCTTTCTTTCTTTCTTTCTGAATTCAAGGCCTTCACATTCAATAGGAAGTTATTTTGCTTAAACTAGGTTTTTTTTAAGACTCTGAGTAATGATCCAACATTTCTTCACCTTTAGTTGATGAAAGTAAAAAAGGGTGATAAGTTTTATGTGCTGAAATTTGTGATTACTCTTCAGTGTTTAGTATTTGTGATTTCTTCAGTGTTTAGATAATAAGGTTGTGAGTTTTTGTGTTAATCAGTTGTGTTGTTCTGTGATTATTGATTATCTGTGAGTACTGTTTGTTATCTCTGCAAATGATGTTATCTAATTCTTACAAAAAGTTGCAGGGATATTTACACAATATTATGGGTTTTGTCTTTCATGAAAGGGGAGATTTTAGACCCAAAGACTTCTAAGTGTGTTTTGAGAAGTAACTGTTTAGAGTGATGAAAGACAAAGACAAAGTATTTCAAAGGCTCCAAGGCCTTGAGATACTAATTAGAGCTTCAAAGCTTTGAGAGTAGTTTTATTATACTGTGTGATCTAATAATCTTGTGATGCAGGTGTTCTATCTGATATTTAAGATCAGAGATTTGCTGCAACTGTCCTTGCTATACATTCTTTATATATCTAACACAATTGTAGATATCCTAGTCAGAGTGAATCAAAGGTTTCTGTTCTTAAAATTGAAAGATTGTGAAGCATGTTCAGAGCTCCAAGGCCTTGAGATGTGCCTTAAGCTGCTGACAGTTTGACAGAATTAACTTGATTCTCTCTTTCAGGATTTGATCTTTGTTATTATGATTGTTTAATGACTTTCACAAGTCTTAAACTAGTTTATTATGAGTAATATGTTTCAGTAGTTAATCAGGTTATTGATTTATTCATATAATCCAGTTTTTATTCAGAAACTGGAAATCCAAACAGACTTAGTGATGTTATATTTCTTGATTTTGTTTGTTGCTGTGTTTAATGTTGTTGCAGATTTTTCAAACGTGCAATGCAATCTCAACAAACTCCAACGGATATCTACTCAAAGCTGTTTTGAATTGCAGTTAGAAAGGTTGAGGATTTGCAGGAACTGAGATCCTAAAATCTCTCATTCAGTTGCAGAGAGTGGATAAAAAGACTGGTTTGAAATTTGAAAGGCAGAGAAGCTTACAGAGAACTGAGAGAGGTGTGATACATTCGTCGAAAACCAGACATTCAATCCCTAAAAACTTTAGGCTTTAATCACTGCTTTCAGAAGATCAATCATTCCAGTTTTCCTGAAGAAAACATCCAGGCCATCATAAGCTTATTCTTCTACTGTGTTCTTGTTGGAATTGTGCCCTAGAGGCAATCAATTAATTGTGACATTTATGGATTTACGATTCATTATGTTATCGATATGGAGATATGTTAACATGAATGAAGTCCTTAGAATATAAGTGTTATATTCTTAAATATCCCTAGTCGATTATAATGATTAATAGGACAATCATCTATAGACTAGTATGGGGTTGGATTGATATGGAGATATCATGATCCAACACATGGGTATGCATTAGGAGTAATGGCATACTGGATTGACCCATCTTCGAGAAGGCTACATACATGTTCTGTTGAGTGACAAGCGCTTCTCGTGGTGCAATGGTATTGTCATCCTTAGACTTGAAGTCACTAGATTGTCTAGTTGTGGATTATTGTGATTTTGGTAGCGTTAAACGCTACACCGTAACTGGGTAGTTATAAAGGCGCGTACCGGATACAATAAGAAGCAAGCTTAGAGATCGTAGTGGACGTAGATAGAATTTGTCTCTCCCACATAACGGGAGCAAATATCCTAGGCCACTCAAGGGATAGTACTTATAGAATGTCTGGCCAGACTCAAATAAATCAATATGGGATATTGATGTTATTTGCACGAATAAGGCTATTCCCATGGATCGAGAAACTATGGATTGGATATACGAGTGTGACTTGTATGTCTCGTGTCCAATCCGGATATAGAGACAAAGGGATGAGACAATTACTTGTACAAGGTTTGGCAATATGACTATTCTATTAGTTGGCTAGAATGGATGTTTTGCTAGAAACCGCTCCATATTAGCAAATTGTTGCTACCAACTAGATAGAACCTATGGGGTCACACGCTATATAGAGTTGAACTAGATTTGAGAATTAATTAATTGGATTAATTAATTAGAAGGATCACTTTGCAATACCTTGCAAACTTAGTAGGGACTAATTTGCAAGGAAGGGAATAAATTGAATTCTAGTAGGACTAGAATATTAGGTAGTTGGCAAGGATTTGTTGGACTATATAAAGGACACTCCTTCCTTCCTTCCCACACTTATGTCAATATTGATCATAAATTGAGTGGGAGAGAACAAAAGGAGAGAGCAAGCAAGCAAGAGAGGAGTCGCCGCCCCTCCCTCGCCGCCGCCCCTCCCCATCAGCCACAAGGAGGCCGAACCTCCTTGTTTCGGTCTCGTTTTGCGTGATTCTTCTTCCTCTTCCTCTTTCCGGGCTAGCACCAAGGATTGGATGATCTAGTATTAAACTCTAGGCGTGGATAACCTATAGAGAACGTGACACAATTCGCGTTTGAAGTCATCAAAGGAGAACCCTAAGGTGTGTTATTGATTTCTTCCTTTACCATCGTTATGTCTCTTGACTTGTGATCCTTGGAGGGTTTTGCATGGTTATTTTTGTTTCCGTTGCGCATCCATGAATCAAAACCCTACAGTGGTATCAGAAGCCAGAGGTCGTAGAGCATAAATGTGGTTTATGTGTTATGTTTTGATAGTTTTACACCTTAAAATTGTTGTTTATCGCGTAAAACAAGACAAATCAAGCATGTGATGCAATTTGTCAATAATCTATCATAACAAGACCTAGTTTTTGCATTGGATGCATGATTTAGTGAGTTTGAGAAATTTTAGGATATTAGATCTAGGGTTTGGGCATCCTTGGGGAAGAAGGAGTTCTACCCATACAAAGAAACAACCAAACTTGGGCACCAAGCAAGGGAGTTGTTTTGGAAACAACTCCCAAAGGAGGTTCGGCCCCCCTAGGGGACCGCCCCTCCTTGCTTGCCGCCCAAGCAAGGCTCGGCCTAGAGGCCGGGGCAGCCCTAGCCCGCGGCCTAGCCGCGTGGGCTAGGGGCCGGCCGGCCCAAGGTCTTTGCGGTTCTCTTTTTGGGCCCGGACTATTAGATTGTTGGGCCCCTTGGACCGTTTTAACCCTAGAAAATCCTAAAATCAATTAAAATTGACCAAGCGCGTTAAAATTGTATTTTAACTGTTTATGTGCAAATCGCATGGTGATTGGATATGGCCTTAGGATGTGGTTTGGTGTGATTGTTTAATTTTTGTGGTTTGGTTTACGGCCTGCGAGCTGATCAATTAATTGTAATAATTAATTAGGATTTTATGGCCTGCGAGCCATTTTTTTCTCAACTTGTGAGATTTATTTTATTAAGTATATGTTAGCTAGTGCTAGATAAAATAGATTGTTAGACACGATTGAAGAAAAGAAGCCCAAAGCCAAAAGAAGCCACAAAAGATGGAGCATGGAGCATTCCACATGACTATGAAGGATGGACCAAAAGATGAAGACGCATGGAGATGTGTTTGCTTTTAGGCTTCATAGATAATTTCATTGGCTTAGAATTATTTTAGTCTGGAAAAGGCCATTTTCACATCACGTTTTATTTTGTTTTGTGGTTGTTTATTTTATTGTCTTATTATTTTGTGGTTGGTGTATGATGATGCATGCAATTAGGATAATAAGATAATTAGACAACCCGGATCTATTATTTGGAGTTGGCAAACTCAAATAGATAGATTAGATGATATGGATCAACAAAAACAATTAAAATTGAATTGAAAAATCCCTCAAAATTCAAATATTGTGTTCATGCCTTCTCGTTATTTAAACACTCATTATCATCATGATTTATCAAGTTCGCGCGTGCCAAAGCATGGCGACTTGGTTCATAATGATGGAATGCGATGGCACAAGCAAGTAATGTGCAATTGTTCAAATAAGAGGTTGAACACAACTAGGCTATTAATATGATTAAAACCTAGAGGCAATCAATTGAGATTATCCATACGGATGGATAATTAAGGAGTTATTTTCCCAATTGAACCAAAAGTCGCATAGAGATGCAATTGGAATTGTTCCTACCTAAAGTAGTAAAATTATGGGTGACTTGCCAAAGCAAGCTCATAACGAGATGAAACATGGATCTTGGCCCACTAGAAAATATAAGGATATTTTCCGCATTAATATCTTGAGGGTTATTAATCCGTAGTAAAATAGTGGGAGCTATGTTTAACAAATTAAATCCTTGTTAAATATAGTTAAACGTCACAAACTTTGCAGAATTCTATTATGTTGAATGCCCATGGCATTAAACAAACAAAAATGCGACTTTATCTACTTTCTAGACTGGTATAAAATTGAGAATTGTTCTCAAATAAAAGAGAAATTGTTTTACATCGTAGAACATAAAGTTCTCTTCCTACCAACTACCAAAACACACTAAAACCTAATGAAAGGAACACCAAAGAATGGTTCTTTGGTTATGACTTGCCTCATGCTAGCTGCCATGAACTCTGAGCTTTGGAAGCAAGAAGAGAAACATGGAGAAGTATGATACGATCATACATTGAAAGAATCTCTCTTAAAAGAGCAAGCTAGACATGAAAGGTTTGAAGTGTTGCTCCACTTTGCTTTACGCAAATAAACGAATTCAATATGATTGAAACATCAGTGAATGGGCATTATCTATGAGATAGATAAAGAATAAACGGTTATTCACCCAAGTGGACCAAGAATCGCATTGGATGCAATTATAGTTTTGTTTTAAAGTTGATTTATTCAATATGATTGAAAATCACTAAACAAAACACTAATAATGGGCATGGGCAAAGTTGTTAATGGTTAACAGCATGGGTAAGGGCAAATGTTTGCACCGACCCCATGGGTGTAAAGCAAACTGGTTGCTAAAAACCAAGTTGCCTTAAAATTCCCATAGGTAGTGTAGAGGAAGAGAGACTACCCAAAGTACCTGGAAGTAAGTAATAAAGGAATTATGAATTCCAATATAGGTGTTTTGTTATAGAAATCAATGTTTCTATCTCATCATCATAAGTATATGATACTAGATGAGGATCTCACATTTATAGAAATATGGAGGATCTCAAGAGACGAAGACAATTGGATAAGGAAGAAATAATCCTACACGTGGGGCTATGAAGCAAAGGGTTGCTGAATAAGCCGTAGGGAATTATTCTACCTTTAAGAAATTGTTCATGAATTAGACAAAAGCAATCATGTCCCTGCTATGAGTAGGACCATTATCATAGTTTCTTGTTTGAACAAGAAAGCTCCTTATCATAATAAAGGAAAAATGTTGTTCCATCTATTATGATATGCATTATGTAATGTAATTTTGTCTAAGTGGATTGTATATCCTCGATCATGATAATTTCATCTATAACATTAATACCAAGAGGTTTGCATATAATGATATGAACTTCACTTATCTTTAGCATTATTGCTTAGGCCTCATAAATAAGAGATACATATCTAGAACTCCATGAGGATGGATTTCAGAACTCATTTGATTATTGAATCATATGAGACATGTAAGACTTATTAGGCAAGGATATGATCTTTTAGGAATCATACATATTGATGTATGAAGGCCGCTAAGCAGAAAAGCTAATTAAGGTTTTCAGTACTTCATCATATTTACTGATGGGATCAGAGAAATATGGATTTGTGTATCTTATGAAGAAACAAATCAGAATCTTTTGAATTGTTCAAAGTATTCAGGAATGAAGTAGAGAACCAACTTGGAAAAAGTATTAGGGCTCTACGATTGGATCATAGAGGACATTACTTGAGCCAAGAGTTTGACAAGAATCTATGGGAGTGTTGGATATGATCCAAAACTCGCTCCATCTAGAACGCCACATGGGTTTGGCATGTCTAATAGGAGAGTTCGGACCTTGTAGGACACAGTTCGGTCCATGATGAGTCAAACGGAACTTCCAGTTTACTTCTAGGGACTATGTTCTAATTACAGCAAATTTCGCCCTTAACCTTGTTCCATCAAAAAGGGATTATGAATAACACCATTATGAGATATGGACTAGGAAGTATCCTAGTATGTCATTCATAAAGATTCGGGGTTATGAAGCTAATATAAAATATTTTACAAATAAACTTGGACCCAAGTCGGATAAATGTTTTGTGGGATATCCTGAAATGAATATTATCTCTACAATCCAATCGAGAACAAATTGTTTGTTGCTCGAACCACAATGTTTCTAGATAAGAGGTTGTTTCTAAATAGAAACAGTGGGAGGACAGTAGAACTTAAAGGAGTTCAAGAACCACAATAGAACATTGATCCTCTTGATGGAACATGAGCACGATCACAAGGTGTTGTGGAGCAACCTACTCAGAAAAACACAAGAACCTCGTAGGTCAGGTAGGATATATCGAGGGACTAGAGAAATAAGGATTTCTCATAACCCGTGATATATTTCTTATAAAAGATGAGCCTACAACTTATGAAATCTCCACGTATGGGCCATACTCTCAGAAATGGCTAGGAGCCATGGGATACAAAATAGAATCCGTGTATACCAACAAAGTATGAAATTTGGTGGAACCACCTAAAAGGTGCAAGTGGGTTATGAGGGAACCAACATGGATGGTAATATGATTACCTTTAAGGGACAATTGGTTGGGTAAGAATTTCCTGTGAGTTCATAGTATAGACTATGACGAAATCTTTCCAGTTGTAATGCTTAAATCCATTCATATCTTGCTTGTAGCAATCTCTCTATAGATTTAGTCAAGCTTCTTGGAGTTGGATTCTTCAAATTGATGATGTAATCAATGAAGTTTGGTTCCATCAAAATTGAAGATGAGACTTGTGTTTACAAGAAGGTTAGTGGGAGCATAATTATGTTTCTGGTCTTGTATGTGGAAACATACTAATCATTGGGAATAATGTCCCTACTTGGCAATCTTACGCAGATTGACTAGAGAATTGATTTTCAAATGATAGACTTAGGCGAAGCAACCTATGAAGATCTATGAAGATAGATTGAGATGGATGTGCGGCTTAAGTCATAGTACATAAATTGACAAAGGTGTTGAAATGGTTCGACATGTATAGAATATGGATTCTACCTATGTCACATGGAATTGGTCCTTTTGAAGACTAATTGTCTTTCCAATTAGATTGGGAAGGGACCGTATGAATAAGATTCATGAGATACGCCATGTTATGTACTAGGCCAGTTGTGTCATATGGTATGACAAAAAGATACCAGTCAAATTCGGGTGAGAGTCACTGGATAAATTATCAAGATTATCCTTTAGTACTTGAGAAGCACTAAAGATGAATTTTTGATAAATCGAGGATACGAAGAGTTTGCTGTAAGGAGTTACAGTGATGCGAACTTCAAATCTGACAAAGAAGATACGGATTATAAGTCGAGTTTTAAGTTTTGCCCTAGTGAGAGCGACTGTGAGCTGGAAAGGTTCCAGGCATATTCAGTCACTGATTCTAACATAGAGGACCGAGTAAATTAATGCATAAGATGCATTTACTCAGAATATTCAATCTCAATCAAATAGTTGATGGAGGAGATGTGAATATTTGCAATGTACCAGCAGATGTCTCGCCCCTATGCAGCGGAAGCGTGGAGGGCCGCGCTAGATCAATAGGCATATGATGAAGGAGATTGACTCTAGTGCAAGTGGGAGACTGTTGGAATTGTGCCCTAGAGGTAATCAATTAATTGTGACATTTATGGATTTACGATTCATTATGTTATCGATATGGAGATATGTTAACATGAATGAAGTCCTTAGAATATAAGTGTTATATTCTTAAATATCCCTAGTCGATTATAATGATTAATAGGACAATCATCTATAGACTAGTATGGGGTAGGATTGATATGGAGATATCATGATCCAACACATGGGTATGCATTAGGAGTAATGGCATACTGGATTGACCCATCTCCGAGAAGGCTACATACATGTTATGTTAAGTCACAAGCGCTTGTCGTGGTGCAATGGTATTGTCATCCTTAGACTTGAAGTCACTAGATTGTCTAGTTGCGGATTATTGTGATTTTGGTAGCGATAAACGCTACACCGTAACTGAGTAGTTATAAAGGCGTGTACCGGATACACTAAGAAGCAAGCTTAGAGATCGTAGTGGACGTAGATAGAATTTGTCCCTCCCACATAACGGGAGCAAATATCCTAGGCCACTCGAGGGATAGTGCTTATAGAATGTCTCGCCAGACTAAAATAAATCAATATGGGATATTCATGTTATTTGCACGAATAAGGCTATTCCCATGGATAAAGAAACTATGGATTGGATATACGAGTGTGACTTGTATGTCTCGTGTCCAATCCGGATATAGAGACAAAGGGATGAGACAATTACTTGTACAAGGTTTTTCAAGATGACTATTCTATTGTTGGCTAGAATGGATGTTTTGCTAGAAACCGCTCCATATTAGCAAATTATTGCTACCAACTAGATAGAACATATGGTATCACACGCTATATAGATTTGAAATAGATTTGGGGATTAATTAATTGGATTAATTAATTAGAAGGATCACTTTTCAATACCTTGCAAACTTAGTAGGGACTAATTTGCAAGGAAGGGACTAAATTGAATTCTAGTAGGACTAGAATAGGTCTTTTAGGTAGTTGGCAAGGATTTGTTGGACTATTTAAAGGACACTCCTTCCTTCCTTCCCACACTTATGCCATTATTGATCATAACTTGAGTGGGAGAGAACAAAAGGAGAGAGCAAGCAAGCAAGAGAGGAGCCGCCACCCCTCCCTCGCCGCTGCCCGTCCCCGTCAGCCACAAGGAGGCCGAACCTCCTTGTTTCGGTCTCGTTTTGCGTGATTCTTCTTCCTCTTCCTCTTTCCGGGCTAGCACCAAGAATTGGAAGATCTAGTATTCAACTCTAGGCGTGGATCAACTATAGAGAACATGACACAATTCGCGTTTGAAGTCATCAAAGGAGAACCCTAAGGTGTGTTATTGATTTCTTGCTTTACCATCGTTATGTCTCTTGACTTGTGATCCTTGGAGGGTTTTGCATGGTTATTTTTGTTTCCGTTGCGCATCCATGAATCAAAATCCTATAGTTCTTATAATGTATTATATTCTGCTTATCTTCTGTATATCTTAAATCTCACAAAACCTAGTGGTTGGTTGTTCAAGTGAACAACAAGAGGTTCTTGTTAGCTCAACAGGTAGTAGCTGATACTAGATAGGTTTGGAACCACAAGCTGTATAGGTGTAGGGAGTTTACTTAGGCTTGGAGATCTAGGGCTGTTTCTGTGTGAGTAATAAAAAGTGTTTCCCCAATCCTGGTGGGATTAGATCCCTCAGGAAGAGATTAGGTCCGTTGGGACTGAACTCTGTAAATTGCCTTGTGTTCTTTACTTTACAGTTTTGCTATTTCTTTCTTCAAGCAACTCCATTCAAGCTAGGGTTCATAAACTGTTTAGAACTGGTGACAATTCAACGCCTTGAAGGTTTCTGTTTGCCTCAGAAAGTTTCTGACCATTTTTTCAAAATCTCATGGCCTTGAGATTTGAGTCTTTCACTTGTTCACTTAGTTAAAATTTGTGTTTTAGCAAAAAGTTTCCATACTCTATTCAACCCCCCCCCTTCTAGAGTATTTTGATCCTGTATTTAGTCTACATTACAAACTTTCAGGTATCATGTCTATATCTGCTGTATTGTAATTAGATACTTTGCAGCCACGCGATCCCTAATGGTCATGATATAAAGTATTGATTTTCAAATTGAGAGTCACGTACCGCTCTATCAACTTTATGAAATAACTGAATAAGTGTTCATTGAAATACGATGTTTGGTACCTGAGCTGGTGGCTCAGAAGGTACCTGTTTGAAAGACGAGTCTTTGTTTTGGTACTCGCGGTGGTGATCCGCAGGTGCCTGAGCTGGTGGCTTAGAAGGATCGTCGTGTCGGTTTATATTTGTCACTATTTTATCGTAAAATTGATACTCTGGGTTCTGGGGCCTCACACATGGTATCAGAGCACGGTAACGCTCTGTTTGGGAAGACGGGATAATATGGGTTTATCTACGATGTGTTTTCTAAACTGATTTTTGAGTTACAGACCCGATGACAGAGCTCTACCAAAGTGGGAAATGGTGTGTTTTCAGTGCTTAGCTGTGGCTGTTGAGTCGTGGACTCGGTTTATTATTGATTGTGATATCAGCTGATTAGATATTAGGGTTGCGCAACTAAGGCTGTATGTGACACATTCCTCTAGTTGGTACGAGTTTGTCAGAGGTTATGACTCAGGTACGTGACCAGTTTTGAAAAATATGTATTTGGGTTTACTTTTAAATTTTGAGGACAAAATTTCTTAAAGGGGGTAGAGATGTAATAATCGCATTTTTTAAAGCTTATATTACTTCAGTGAATTTTATGTTTAAGCATTAAAACAATAATAGTTAAGCACGTCCAGAAATACACCAGAAGTCCCAATATCTTCTTTAGACGCTAAATTAAGGATAAAAAATATTTAGGGAATAATTAGTACTAATCACACCGTTTAAGTTAATTAGCTTAATTAATCATGATTAGTACATAATAAAAGATATTATAGAGTGTGTTAGCTTGTATACACGTTATTTGCAGGAAAGACACGTAGGGGGACACGTGTCCTGCTACCGGGCCTTGTCTTTACATGTTTGACACACAGGGGGCCACATGTCGCGGTTGGTGTATGGCTTTACATGCGTGACACATAGGGGGCATGTGTCGCGATTCGGTGACCTGCTTTGCATGCGTGACACCTAAGAGGGCGCGTGTCGCGACTTGGTGACTTGATTTGCATGCTTGACATGTAGGGGACACGTGTCAGCGTGTGGTGGCTCTTGCACTGCATGAGTGCCACGTGTCGTGATGACTCACCGCAGCCTGATTGGTCAAACACTTCTATAAATAGAGCCTACTGCTATAGTTATTTCTCATTCTAGATTCAATATAAGTATTGATAAGTAAGAGAGAGGGAGAGAGAGTTACTCGGGATATTCTGAGATATTATATTTGGAGATACTCTCATTAATTCAAAGCTATTGTGCGGCTTCTAGTATGTAGGTAGGAGAATAATCGCTTTTCACGTATATTTGAAGTTAAGATTACGTGTGATATTGTGTTGGTTTGTATGTTATTTTGGATTTGTTGATACATTTTTTGGTGGTATATGATTGTCTATGTGGTCTTCGTCTTGAAGCTATTTGAATAATGGTATCATGTCTATATCTGTTGCATTGTAATTAGATACTTTGCAGCTACGCAATCCCTACTTGGCTTTTGGCTCACCCTTTTGTTTTGCAGGATTGAGACCGGATGATTTTGAGACGGTAGAGAAGCTAAATTTATAGCAATTTGGAGATGTTTGACAATATGTCTGTATTCATTATTTGTATCAGAATATTGGTCATCATATAAAGTATTGATTTTCAAATTGAGATTCACATACCGCTCTATCAACTTTATGAAATAAATGAATAAGTGTTCATTGAAATACGATGTTTGGTACCTGAGCTGGTGGCTCAGAAGGTACCTGTTTGGCAGACGAGTCTTTATTTTGGTACCCGAGGTGGTGATCCGCAGGGGGTGTCGGTTGGATCGTCGTGCCGGTTTATATTTGTCACTATTTTATCCTAAAATTGACACCATGGGTTCCGGGGCGTCACAAAAAGTAACTTACATAAACTAGCATTGAGAAACTTGAGAAATTCTAGATTATGCTCATAAACAAAATGTGACTATCATTAGTTCAAAAATTCATAAGTAGATCAAAATAATTATTCGAGACCCAAAAATTTTACATAACATAGATAAAGAGATTAATGATAACATATAAAAATATCAAATATTATGAAAAAATTTAAGTATTTTTAAACATTAACATTCATACCTGGTATGGTGTAAAATTGAGGCTGAAAAGCGGTCTTGGGAGTAAATACATAAAATATTAATAGGAATTTCAAAAACTGTGAAATTTTAACTGGAAGTAAATAACAACCTTGGGAACAACATATCCAAATTTGGTAACCATTGAAGTAGAATAAGTAAATAAAATGTATGAAAAACCTCACAGGTCTGGGGTTGAGCAGAGTGTTAAAATAGAACTGATTTTTGGCCGATTAAAATTTAAATACAAGTCCAATTTCTATGAAAGTTTTACTGTGGAAATATCACATGAGATTACAAAAAAAATAAATTTTCATAATTTTCTGAAATGTTTAACTGTTTTTCATAATTTTGTGAAAATAGGCTCAAAACACGAGTTTTTTTATTTTTCATACTCCAAAACTTGTTGCATGAAGTAATTATTCTACCAAAACATGAAATTACATAAAAGAATCTCCAAATCACATACCTAACACTACTCATAACAATTTTATCCATGAATCTAGCAACAAACTTGGTTTGATGACATATATGCATGTTTGAATGTGGGTGTTATGAAATATACAACATCCAACTATCAATCATATGATCTAGCCATGAGAATTATGAAGCATGCTTGGTGATGAGAAAGATCAAGTTCAAAAGTTACCAATCATATACCAAACCACACATGCAACTCCAGATCAAGCTTTTTTCATGCCAAGAACATGAACTAACTACAAATTAAGCACATAAAGAAGAAAATAGTGCTTACTTATAACCCTTCAAAGAATTTAGGGATTGATCTTGGATTCTTTGAGGTTGGAAGAGCTTGGGTTCTTGTACAAGATGAAGAAAATGCTTCCCCAATGCATAGTATAACATGGGTATTGAGTTTTTCATGAATTGAGAGGTGGAAAATAGAGTTTTGGGGGTGTTTTTTTAGGGTCAACTCCAAAAATCGGGATTTGTGTTCTTGAGGATGAGTTTGAGTAAGGAAGAGAATGAGAGAGAGCTTGAGAGACATGTAGAGTGCTAGAGAGTGACATGATTGGACATAGTGATATATGTAGTCACACAAGTAATGAGAGCATAATATTATATTGTAATTGTCTAGTTGAATCACTACTAGAAATGAACACAAAAATGGCAAAGACATGTCAAAAATCGTGCGGCAAGAGCACATTTTGCCGTTTCTTGTGTTAGAAACGGCGAAATATTATATTCTCTCTTAAAATAGTCTTATGCGACGACAAAATTATGGCCCCGTATTTAGTTTTTCTTAAACGGCAAGAGATTAGTTAAAAAGGACGTGATACTTTATTGCCGTTAGTACTTTCATTATAGACAGCGACAATATTTTACTAACGACGCTTTTTTATTATCTCGGTATATAATAGTTAACATAAACGGCGAAGATAAGTTCACGCCGTTAATTACTATCATATACGACGAGTTATCTCGCCGTAAATGTTATTTTTTACGCGTGTCCCTAAGCCGACATTGTTTGATTTGTCTGCCGAATTTTGGGGCAAAAATTTGCGTACCCCGCGCGTAGAAATAAGGGAAATAGACCTAGCGAGAGGAAAAGGAGAATTTGGTGGTTCAACTTTGGTGGTTTAGGAGACTTCGGTAGTTCAGGCGACTTTGGTGCTTTAGGCGAAGGGTTCAGGCGACTTCGGTGTCTCCGCGACGTTTCCAGCTGTATGAGTTCTTCTTCTCTTCTTCTCTTCATTGTACTTGTCTATGGTTAATTCGCGTATGAAACCTTTAGGTTTCACCCGATTTTTTCTTTTCGAAGTACGAGACTGTTAATTTACCAATTTGTTTGCCAATTTGTTCTACAATTTTATTTGCAGTTACCTGTCTAGGGTTAATTCGCGTATGAGACTGATTAATTTGTAGAAATTCTTTTATGATTTCCAAATCCCTCTGCCTTGGGAGTACAGTGTACATTGTAACCCTAGTTTGGTGTGTTTGTTTGTTAATGTTTGGTTTGTTTGTTAAAAGGATATTTTAAGGGTGGGCTTTCGGGTCTGTTCTAAAATTTTGAACACTAATATGTGCTGAAGTTCATCGTAGTAATCCTTAACGTATGTGCTTAAGTTAATTTTAGTAATGCTTATTTTATGTGCTTGTATAACTGATGTGTAAAGTTTTCTTCACATTTTATTTTAGTTGAATTCTCGATGGATAAGAGTTGGATACATAGTACCCCAAGGTGTATTCCGGCTTATGTTGATGGTTGTGACAAGTTCTTAGACTTTGCGTACATGGGCATGGATGTTGGGTCACAAATATGTTGCCCTTGTAAAAAATGTCTTAACCGGTTTTATGAGACTAGAAGTGTAGTTAGAGGTCATATAATATGTAATGGATTCCAGCCTAATTATCTGTAATGGATTTATCATGGAGAACCATCTAAACTAGGTGAAACTGAGTTGGGTACTGAAGAAACAGTTGGTGGAGATGACATGATTGGTATGGTACGTGATGCATTAGGAGCTCATCCCGATCAAGATTTTAATAGCTCTAACGAGAAACCTTCATCGGGTGACGAAGAAACTGTTAAACTCCTTAAAATACTGGAACAAGCTGAGAGTGTGTTGTATCCAAGATGTAAGAATTTTACCGCAATGTCTCTCGTAGTTAGAATGTTTCACATCAAAGTCTTATATAACCTGCCAAACGTATGCTTCCATGATATGATTCAACTATTCAAAGTGGCTCTCTCTAAGGAGGATAAGTTACCCAATTCATACTATGAAGCAAATAATTTGAAGGATTCCTTAGGGTTTACCTACATAAAGTATGACGCTTGGCTCGAAAACTGCATGTTATACTGGAAGGAGAAGGCACATTTGGAGAAATGTGATTTTTGTGGAGAAGATATGTATAAACCAATTCCGCAGGGGGATGAACTAGATGGGAGCACTCCGGCTACCAAGATTCCTCGCAAATAAATGCGCTACTTCCCTCTCAAACCTAGGTTGCAACGATTGTTTATGTCCTCTAAAATAGCAAAGTCAATGGTATGGCATGACAAAGGACGTACTAAAGATGACATACTTAGGCATCCAGCTGACTCCTTAGCGTGGAAATTTTTTGATGAAAAGTACCATGAATTTTCTAGTGATCCTCGCAATGTAAAATTGGGCTTGGCTTCACATGGATTTAATCCATTCAGGAAGATAACCATTGCTCATAGTACATGGCTAGTATTGTTGACGCAATTTAACTCGGAGCCGTGGATATGTACGGGGAAAGGTCATATGATTTTGTCGATCCTTGTTGATGGACCTAAGGTGCCAGGAAACAATATAGACGTTAACCTGCAACCCTTAATAGATGATCTGAATGATTTCTGGCATCAAGGTGTACGCACATTTGATGCAGCAACTGGTGAAATGTTCACATTATATGCATATCTTATGTGGACTGCAAACAACTTTCCAGCGTACGCGAATTTGTCTGGATGGAGTACGAAAGGAGAATTAGCATGTACTCCTTGCAATAAAGACACTCACCATCGATGGTTAAAATATCGTAGAAAGCACGCGTATGGGGGTAATCGTCTTTTCTTTCCTACTACCCACAACTTCCGTAAAGATAAAAGTTTTGATGGGATAGAAGAAGACGGAGAGGCCCTGCCACTGCTATCTGGAGAAGACTTGTTCAGACAAGTAGAGCGTATTGAGAAAAAATATGGAGAGCGAGGGGTAGATGGAGATTATGTGATTAATCGAAAGAGAGGGAGGGACCATGTTGAAGCTGGAGTTGGTGTACCCATTCATAATTGGAAGAAGAGGAGTATTTTCTTCTAATTTCCTTATTGGAAGGACAATTTAGTACGCCACAATCTCGATGTTATGCATGTAGAGAAAAATACGTGTGATAGTATTCTCAACACCATACTCGATATAGGCAAAAAAGTAAAAGACAATTTGAATGCTCGTCTTGACCTGGAGGATATGGGTATACGAGGGTCACTTCCTCCACGAATTGCGGGCAAAGGCAAAGTTGTGTTACCCCCTGCATCATTCACCATGAGAAAAAGCCAGAAAGAGATGTTATGCAGTGTGTTGAAAGATGTTAAAGTACCTGATGGTTATTCATTAAACATATAATGACGTGTATCCATGAAGGACAGGACACTGATGGGTTTAAAGAGTCACGATTGCCATAATCTAATGAAGCAGTTGTTGCCCATTGCCGTGAGAAGGACACTTCCGAAGAATGTTGTCCAAGTACTCATCAAGTTGAGCTATTTCTTCAGGAAATTGTGTTCAAAGTCACTTGATCCGGCTAATTTACTTTAGTTACAGCAGAAAGTAACACTGACTCTCTGTCATCTTGAGAAAAAAATTCCGTCGTCCTTTCTGAATATCATGTTACATCTCCCTATCCACTTAGCTCACGAGGCGACAATTGCTGGCCCTGTAACATATCAGTGGATGTACCATGTTTAAAGGTATAAGTAACTAACTATAACATGATGTAAATGTAATATTAAATGTGTGGTTGATATAATATATACCATGCGACAATTGTAATGCAGGTATTTGCCGACTCTAAAAAAATATGAACGCAATAGGAGTCGCCCAGAAGCTTCCATAGCAGAGGGATACCTACTTGAAGAATGCTTAACGTTTTGTTAAAGATATTTGGATGAGGATGTTGAAACCAAACTTAGACGTCCGAGTCGCAATGACAGCAGTGAATTCGGTCGTCCATTGGGTGCAGGGAGGACTGTACATCTAGATCCAATCATGCTGGAGCAAGCGCATAGATATGCGTTAGCGAATTCAGAATCAATTGACCCTTACCGAGAGTAAGTATTTCGTCTAAGTGTAACCGATGTGAGTTTCCAAATTTTTTTCCTAGAAGTCTAATATAATTTTTGTCAAAACTGCAGCGAACACAAAGCGTGTATCAAAAGGGAAACCCCTCGATTATCGGGATGGGACCTAGCTAAATTACACAATGAGAAGTTCTCAACATGGTTAATAGGTCATGTAAGTTAAATATTTAACGTTAATTAAATAAAAAAAGAATGCAGTTGCAATGATATTTGGATATGAAGCCTCTGAAAAATGTAGGTGCAAAGCTTTGGCGGGAATGACGTATCCGGTGAAGTCATAAATCTTTCACAAGGACTTTATGAATGGGCAATTAGATATTCTGGATATGTAATAAATGATTTCAAATTTCACACCAAATGACGTGAACTCAAGAGGAAGACTCAAAACAGTGGGGTTTGGATTAGTGCGTCAACTGATAGCTATGCTAGTCGAGCGGATAGGAGACCAGCTACTGGTGATGTACCATACTAAGGTGATTTGAAGGATATTATTGAGATTCGATATACTGATGGTAATAGTTTTGTTTTGTTCAAGTGCGACAGGGTTGTCAATCGTTATGGCATGAAAGAGGACGAGTTCAAATTCACCTTGGTTAATTTTAGGCATTTGCTTTATAAGGATAAGACTGTGTCAGCTGAACCATTTGTCCTTGCATCGCAAGCTCAACCAGTTTGGTATGTGATGGATCCAGTTGATAAAGATTGGAGAGTTTCTGTCAAGATGGTGCCTAGAGACAACTACGATTTGTCGGTGACTTGTGCGCAAGAAGAGCCATACAGTGATCAGCAGATAGGAGAATATGTTACAGATGACAGTGAGTGTGTTAGAGGAGATATGGAGGTAGTTGAAGTTGATTATGAACCAACAGTCGTTCCAGAAGACATCCCCGACAATCCGTATGACATCCCCATTGATGATGGGGTAAACAAAGATGGTTTTGAGGATGATGACAACTTCATCGAAGACGATGGTGGTGATGATAGTGATCATGACGATGATGACGATTCTGACTACGATGTCAATAATGATTAGTTTGACCTTATTATTTGCTATGTAACGGGTTAACTAGTCTTCGGTATCCTTTTTTATGGATTATTGTTATTTGTTTAATTTCAATAAAATAGAAGGACCGTTTCGTGAAATTACATGATTTGTCGTGTTGTGTCATTTGTGGATTTGTGTTTGACTCTCTATCTGACCATCTCGGCACTTGGCCAACTCACTTTCAGTAAGTGTGCATTAGTTTTCACTCTATGATTGAATGCGCATGACTTTGTTGGATGTATTATGTTAATAATTAAGTAGTTTCTTATTTTCAGGATACCTAAACGGTTTTGCGAGGAAGCCTAAACGGTTTTGCGCTCACTCTATGTCTGATGTCATAGCAGATGGTTCCACTACTCCTCATCTAGAAGTCGATGCATGGCCTCAACCTCACCCTCCACCAACACCTAATGTTCACCACAAGACTCCACACAGTGCATCAACATCACAAGAAGGCGGTTTAGATAAACTGGTAAATTTTAGTTTCTCTGAATTTATTCCTTCTATTTATATGGTGATGTTTTGTATAGTTTGTGAACGACTAGGAGGGTCTTCTAATCAATCAAATGGAGCAACAAGCGTGGAGATGTCAGGTCCATCCGTACTGAATTCACCAAGTGTACCACATGACTCTCGCCCTGCACCATCCCCTCAGACACCCTCCCCAAGTGCTTCAACCCCAGAAGATGGTGGTACAGGTAAATGCTTGACGTTTGGTTGTATAAATTTATTCCGTCCTACGTATTACGAAGCGCCGTGACATTACTTCTTAACAACTAGGAGGTTCTACTAATCAACCAAATGCTACAAGGATCCTTCCAAGTTCAGGTAAAGTCGCGACGTCTGCCGACGTTCGTCTGAATTTCTCTGCTGTTATTAATTAATTATGCAACTCGTAAATATATGTACTTTTCATTTTTATTGACAACTAGGAGGACCATCAACTTCTGGAAGACAAAGGAAAAGGAAAGCTAGAGGAACTTCAAAACCATTCAAAGGTTGGGGAACAGGGTTTAAAATTCCCCTCCAGTTCAACGAATATAATGTGCCAGTAGGGGATTGGAGAAGTGTGTTTCAGAGTCATCTGGGACATCTTGCAAGGAAGGGAGAACTACTGCCCCTAGTATAGACAGATTGGCGGTATCCAGAACCAGCGTTTGCAGTAAAGCAGGAAGAGATGTGGGATCTCATAAAGGTGGTACAATTTACCCTTTATATTTTCCTATTATATTTGCAAAATTATACTAATTAATGAAGTTTTTCGTAATTGTACCAGCAAAATGCTAACATTATTGATGAATACAAAGAAGTTTGCATGCGAGATCATGGGCGAAAATGGTCGAGCTGGAAGCACGCACTGAAGAAGGAATACTATGAACCATTTAAATACAAACCTAAACTGTTAGCCATATGTCCGCCACGGGTGGAACCTAGACAATGGCCGATATTGGTCAAATATTGGAAGACGGAGGAAGCTGAGGTACTCTGTCATCTTGGTTCTGTCGTATTATTATTATTATTATTATTATTATTATTATTATTATTATGATTATTATTATTATTATTATTATTATTATTATTATTATTATTATTATTATTATTATTATTATTATTATTATTATTATTATTATTATTATTATTATTATTATTATTATGATTATTATTATTATCATTATTATCATTATTATTATTATTACTAATATTATTAATATTAATGCATTAATATCAATGATAAAATTGAGATTTTCAATTTTGTTAGTCACTACGTTATATATCCCCTATCTTGCTCGTGTTCGTGGCTCCTGCTTCTATGTTCTTCTTAGGCTAGGAGTCAACAGAATAAGGTAAATAGAAGCAAGCAAAAGAGCATTAATAGAAGTGGAAGGAAAGGCCAAATGCAACTGAGAGAAGAGGTATTTTCGACATACACTGCTTTGTGTAATTAAGTTATATTTTATTCATTGACGTGACGAATCCAAGCTCTAGTCGGCATCGATTGGGTATTTCAGCTGAAGAACCGGGGGAAAGACTTTGATCGTCCAACAGTCTACATGAAAACATACTCGAATGATTCATAGTATTTGAGTTTGTATATATAATGTCTAAATCACATGCGTGAATGACACTTTCATATGTTAGCGGTTACGGCTAGTGTTGCAGGTGAAGTTGACTGAGAAGCTCCAGCCACCTGAAGGTTGTGAAGTACCTGTCGATGAGAATATATAATCGGTGTTCGAAGAAGTTTTGAGGCAAGACAACAGAGGTCGTATGCGAACAATGGGCATTAGACTTTGTCCAAAAAAGGTTAAGGGCCAGAGGAACAGTTTGGAAGTTGGTACTATGCGTGAGAGGTTGCGTGAAGAGCTGCAACAGGAGATGCAAAAGAAAATTGTAGAGGAGGTGCAACGACAGGTACATCAAGCGTTACTTCTAATGACCCAAGATGGTACCATGCCACCTGTCAACCTTGGTCAGAATGGTGCAGTAGGGTCTTCTCCATCGCCTGCTGAGAAGGTAGCACCATCACCTGATAATGGAAGGCGCCAGGCTCCCTCGCTCGCTCGACAAAATTTCCGGCCTCCATCGCCTGCTGAAATTGTTTCTCCAGCGCCTGCTTAAGATGCCATCGGCTCGTCATCCTCTGCTTGTCGGCCACTGAAACCTGTTGAGGTAAATGTAAAATCATTAATAACAAAATATGTCCTAGCACAATGTTACCTTTTCTAAATGTTTTTTTTTGTTTGAAAAGAAAACTGTCACCCACGTGGTGTTGTATGGCGGACCAAACAAAGGCGCTGTGGCGAGAGGGAATTTGATTTCCGGGTTAGAAAAAAAAGTGGCACAGGGAATAACATTGGGAAAAGAGTACCTTGAAATTTTGGTGAAGCAGGTGGCAAGGCCAGAAGAAGATATCGATTTTATTATAATGGACGGTGTTAAGAAATGGGGAGACACTTTTAACAAGATTATACCATGGCCCCGTCGTCTTGTAAGTATATATGCTTACCGTTTTGTTAATGAGATTTAGCTGTTTTGAGCCACAACATACCTTTTTGATAAGTTTGTAAATATTGCAGCTTAAAAAGGCTACGCCGGCATAGTATGCTGCTTGTTCTAAGCTGGCAGTGGACATAACATATATATGTGTGTGTGTGTGTGTGTGTGTGTGTGTGTGTTGTCATTTCATTTTGTGTGTTAGTTGTTCAATTTTGATGAATAGGCTAATTCGCTGTGTGAAAGGCGATAAATTAGTTAGTATTTATTCATACTTGATCTGTTTAGTTTTACCCCTCATGGTTTAATATTGAGCTTCCCTTCACGTTATCCATGTTGTCTTCTTCAAACACTTTTTCCAGGGTGTTGGACTGGTATTTATCAAGTGTTGGATTTTTTTGTGCTAGTCACAATGTTTTACGAACCCTGCACATTGAGTTAGCTACCTAACCATCATCTCAGAATAAATGTTATCGCACTTGTATTTGTTGTCTTAGTAATCAATTTGGTTTCTTTGATTTCTTTTGAAATGACGTAAAATACCTTAACTGTGTACAGTTTGGTTCTGCTGCTTAGTTGTATTGTCCGTATACTTATGATGCTACTGTTATCTTTTTTTAGGGCTATCGAGGCTTTCGACACGTTAACGTTATCGTGACCGTTTTGTCCCAGCGCACCTATGTGAAGCAGGAGCGTGCTTTTTGAAGCCACTTTGTCGCACTATAGGGATACAGATAGAGGTACCACAGTGGGTATACTTGGAAATAGCTAGCGCAAAAGTCCCAGAGCATAGAATTTTTGGTACAGTTTTAAAGAGCATGAATGGTGAATTATGCCTTAAACGGCCGTTTTGTGGAGATATATGGATTTAAAGTTTTTGAAATGTGTTTTCTCTGCAAAACTAAAGTTCAGTAGATGGTTGTGCCATGCATGTGCTTGATTTGTTGATGTGTTTGATTGTTGGATTGTGCGAAAAAGGCTATAGTTTATATGTGTGTAATTGTTGGATTGAGCCTAAAAGACTACAGGTTGGATTACTCAAGTAGTTAACTACACTGGTTGCAGGGTAAAGCTCACATACGGCGAGAATACACTTCTGCCATTTTCTGTAAACACAAAAACGTCAAAAAAATACAATGTTGCCGTAAATGTCTACTATCAAATACGGCAAGAACAATAGCTAATATGGCTAAAACATTGACGTTCACAATATAACAAAGACGGCGGGATACTCTTTTCGCCGTATTTGATTGTAACCAACAAAAACAATGAAAAAGCAATAACGACACTATTAATCTCCGCATAAGCTAGATCAAACACTGCGAGAGTTATTTCGTTGCGGTATATGTCCTAACATATACGGCGAGTACTACCGCAATTTGTATTGAATATATGCGGCGAGAGCTCATATGCGGCGCTAGTTTTTCAGGCCGCAAGACAAAAACGTCAGACTACCTAGCGGCCGAGCTAAATTTCGCCGTTTATGTCTTCAAACGGCGACAAAAAGGCCTTAAACTGCGAGTTTTTGTCGTCGTTTTTTGGTCCGTTTCTAGTAGTGAATGGATGAATGATTGAGATGCAGCATTACTTGGAAGACATGCTAGTTGGGGTAAATTGTGCAAAATCCAATAATTGAGAGGTTGATGCATAAAAACATAAAGTTTGGAACACAACTAAAAATTTACATAAAGTTTTGGGGCAACGATGAATTTAATACTAACTAACAAGTTGGCACAAACATAACATTCTTAAAATATTTTCCTTATAGTCTAGCATACTTAATAAAATATTTAAAATTAATACACATATGTAGAAAATAATCAAATCGCTTAAGATATAAACGTGCAACATAAATATGAGGGTTACTACACACATGTTATGTTATAAGATTAAGTGGCAGACACATAGGCAATGTCAACCAGTTAAATTTTGTCAATTCATATATCAGTGAAACATATGTTTGCCAACTCAATCTTCTGTAAAATGTGATGCATTGAACCTTACTTATCTACATCGAATCATACACTTTGAATCAAACTTTTAGTTTCTCCATGCATTGGTAAAACATATAACTATAGCTTTTAGTACTTTCATATTTTGAGTGAATAACATTTATTATAGTTTTTGTTTTTCAATGTAAATATTGGTTTTGACTGCAATGTAACTATATTTCTGCAAGTGTTCATTTAAATTAGCATTGCATAATACTAATGTATGATTCACTGAGAAAAGACTACTAGGGGACAAGAAAGAGAAACATATAAAAAACCGATTTAAAAAGGGAAATACAAATTCAACATTATAAAATTATATTTTTCTTACATTGAACCATACACCATAAATGGAACTTTCCGTTTTTCATTTTTGAGAAAGTAACTACAACTTTTTAATTTTAAACTTTTTTTTACATTGGACCATACACTTTCAATCAAACTTTTCATTTATCTATGCATTGATCAAAAAAATAACTACAACTTTTAATTTCCTAAAATTAATGCTTACTAAACATATTTTTTTATGGTCATACAAAAATTTATGCAAGTGTTCCGTTCAATTAACAATGTATCTATCCTAAACAAAAAGTAAACGAATGAGAAAAAAAAAACAAATTAACTAAATTAACTTAAAGAATCGTTAATAAAAAATTAAAATCTGATGAAAAAATAAACCTTTGCATTTTATGTGAATTGAATCAACTTTTCCGTTCTCTAAGCACTGGTAATAATATATAAGTACGATTTTGATTATTTAGTACAATCTTTCACTATAATTTCTATTTTTTCTAGTGTAAATATATTCTTATGATTTTTTAATTCAATAATATTTAAATAATAGTGATGTATCTATCACAAAGAAAAACAAGCAAAAACACACACAAAAATAAAAATATAACCTTAGAAACAAAGTTAAGGAATGTGTGAACAACAAATCATAGTTGCATAAAACAAAAACAAAAACAAAATATGAACCCACACTTATATGTTAGGCAAAAAATTAATTTGCACCCCTTAAGTTGGGGGTCGTTTTCAAAATGCTCCCCCATGTTTCAATTTTTTTCATTTTCTCCCTCACATTTTACTTCCGTCAAGAATAAGGAGTTTCCGTCAACTGAACTGTTAATTCACCCTGCAAATATTGTGGGACAAAAAAAATGAGATTTACCAAATAATTACAGTTATTTTATGTGATTTGTTACTATTTTTATTTTCATAAAAAAATCAATTACTTATCTAGACAGATTTACATTTTTAACTGTTTTTGTACCATTAAAATTCATCTGAGATGTATCATCCAAATCTTATCCTTGACCAGCATAGAAGATCGCAAGAGACACCGAGAAGATCGTAGAGTTGAACCTCGGCGATGACAAAAATCGGGAAATCAATATCTCATAATCTTGAAATTTACGGCTTACCCGACGATATACAAGAAATTGATATTGTTGGAATCTCGGTGATGACAGAAATTAGGGATTCAATCTCTCATCATCGGGAAACTTTCTGCAAGATGAAGATTCTCACAAAGCATTCTTAGTCTTGGTAATGGGTACAGCCGAACTATAAATATGGATGAGCTAGTGTCATCGACAAGAGATTCGAAGAGAAAACAACCAAAAAGAAGGTCGATTGACAAAGATAGGGTAATAGATGCTGAAAGTGAAGCCGAAGTTGAAGAAATCCAGAAAATCAGGTAACTCTAAACTTTAGTACTCTCTCAGTATGAGTATGCGATACGTTGTTTGTATATACTCTTTCGTGTTGTTTCTCCTCTGATAAGGGTTTCAAGGCAGTGGCTAAAATTAGTAGGATCATGCCCTGACTGGTTTATTGTTCTTTTACTCATTTTTTAGTCAGTATTTTGACTGCATGTACTATGATGTGTCAGTTGGGAATTTTGAATGTGGGCTCAGGGAGCTTAAGAATGATAAAGATACCCTCGATGTAGTGCAGTTTGCATCGCTCGGACATGACGTCCGTGTGTATGTTAGCCAGGTGGGTTACACCAGTTTGGAACCACCTAATGCTTGCGTTGAAGAAATAACCATGGAATAAACGAAAAATAGTGACGGAAAGGAAAAGAATACAGACATCGATGATGATGACGAAGACCTCCCATATATGCATGATCTTGATTGTGAAGATCCAAGTGGGGAAAACTTATATATCATATTGATTGGAGGGGAATTCGAAAATAATGAAAGGGAAAAATATGGTACAGCTGGTGACATAAGGGGATATAGCACTTGGAGCAAGCAAAAAGAACCAAAGGAAAGAGATGGTAAGGACAATTTTTTTGGAGTTCGAGTGGAAGACCACTCTGACAGTGAATCTGAATATCAAAATTCTGATTTCATTGTCACACCAACCAACAGTGATGAGGAAGGAGATTTTTCTCAACCTAGGTGGGAGGAGTTTAGGCAGGAGACAGACATGAGTGATCCAAAATTTAAACTCGGGTTGTTGTTTAAGGACCATCGCCAGTTCAAAGAGGTAATTATTAACTACAAGATCAAATGGGCTTACAGGCAGAGAAAAACTAAGAATGAGTCTGGAAGAGTGAGGTACAAGTGTGTTAATGGTTGTCCGTGGGTGATCTTTGCTAGCTTAAACGAAGATATTGGTGGTTTGCAGGTGAAGACTTCGATTGATGAGCATAATGTAGCAAATCACACAATAGTAGACAGGTGAACTCAAAGTGGGTGGGAAGGAAAATCATGGATAAAGTGAGAAGGAAACCTCATTATAAGTTGTCTGAAATAATTGAGGATTTGAAGGCTGACTATGAAGTGGAAATTTATATAAGCAAGGCCCAAAGAGCTATAAAGTTTGCTAGGATCATGGTTGAAGGAAATTACGAAGATCAATTTAGCACAGTGAGGGATTATGGATATGAAATACTGAGGAGTAATCCAGGATCAACAGTTAAGATTGACTTCGCTAGTCTGGTGTTATATTTCAATAGAATGTACATTTGCCTAGCAGCTTGTAAGTAAGGATTCTTGAACCATTTTAGGCCAATCATAAGTGTGGATGGTTGTCATCTCAGGGGACCTATTAGCGGACAGATTCTAACAGCAGTAGGTATTGATGCCAATGATGGCATGTACCCTATTGTTGTCGCTGTTGTTGAGGAAGAAACTAAAGAGTCTTGGAAATGGTTCTTCAACAACTTGTACAATGACATTGGATCAGTTTAGGAGCATGGTTGGGTGTTTTATTCAGACCAACAAAAGGTGCGTCACTTATAATATTTTTACTATTTGAAGTTTTATTCAATATATGCTACTGAAAATACTAAAATTGTCAATACGCGCAGGGTTTGGTGCCAGCATTGAGTGAAGTTTTCACTGGTGCGAGGAACAGATTTTGCCTTAGACATTTGTATGCCAACTTCAAGAAGTCACACCGAGGTCTAGTTCTGAAAGACATGATGGAAGCTGCTGCAAGAGAGACAACTTTACAAGGTTTTGAGAAGAGAATGGAGGAGATGAGGAAGGTTGACATTGAAGCAGAGCAGTACTTGAGGCTTATTCCCACGGAGCAGGTGTAAGTACACTTTATCGCCTAACCCAAATTGCTTAACAACCTTGCCGAGACTTTCAATTCGAAGATACTTGAAGATAGGGATAAGCCTGTGGTAACCATGATTGAGACAATAAGAAGATACCTAATGTGTAGGATTCAAAGAAACAGAGATGCCATGCTGAATTTTAATGGTCCCATTTGTCCAAGAATCCAAGCTAAGTTAGAAAAAGCCAAGATAGAAGTAACATGGAATGGGATTGTGAGGGGAAGGGAACAATATATAGTCGACCTCCATAATAGAACTTTTGCTTGCTACAAGTGGGATATCACTGGTATTCCATGTGAACATGTTGTAGCTGCTATAGCAAAAACTAACGGAAGGAGTGAGAATTACGTGGATAATTTTCTTACAAAGGATACATATCTTAAGACGTACTCCTATCTTGTGCAACCTCTAAATGTGGAGGAACTATGGCCCAAGGCATGTGGTTTACCAATTTTTCCACCTAGGGTGAGAAAGCAACCAGGGAGACCACAGAGGCATAAGAGGAAGAGGGATAAGGATGAAGTTTCAACATCTGGTAAGCTAAAAAAGACAGGAGGAAAATCAGTCTGCAGTGCATGTAAGAGTGCCGGACACAACAAGAAGACTTGTAAAGGTGGAATGCCTGTAAACAACGAGAAAAAGCAAAAACAAACAAAGGTAAACGTAAATTTGCATGTAACTTTCTAATTTTTAATAGATTTTTATTGATCTTATAAAATCTGAAATTTTGATAGGATATGGGAAGATCATTCTCAAGTGCAAGAAATGGTGAAGGTGGACGAGAAAAGAAGAAAGTAAGTCGTTTCAATCATAAAATATAATGTTTTTGTTAGACAATGAAATCTTCATTTTTCGTACATTTGTACAGTTTCTTTGTTTTCTATATCAATCCTCTTCTTTGTCAGGGCAAGAGTACCACCACTGTGAACCTAGGTACAAGCAATGGTACCGCAACAGATGCGGTTGGTCCAAGTAACGGTTCTAAAAATAAGGTTGATGCGCAAAGTAACGTGCTAATTGCAAGTATACGAATCAAGTAATACCGGGTGTATTTCAACTCGGGTAATCGCTCCCACGAGGACTGTTTTGAGTTTTCTCGAGTTATCAAATTTAACTTGCAGAGTGTAAAAGGAGGAGTAATTTGAGAGTGTGGTTACTAACTAAGTACTAAAAATAAACAACTAAAACGTAAATATCTTTTGTGACGTTTTTCTGAAAATCTTAAAGGTTGTGAAATCTAGGGTTTGAATACTAGGTCCCGGGATCCCCTAGGGTCTCTACAGATTTTCGTTCTTGGTTTGATATGAAAACACACAGCATTTTAATTATCCGTTCCACGTAACAGTTGTGCAGTACCTTTCAGATCCTGCACCTTATCACAATCCTACTGACTTTCGGATTCCTGTTAAGCTGCCTAAGTCTGCAGTCCCGTTCTAAGTCTGCTAGGGTTTCTAACCTGTCGTGGTGGCCCGGGTCAAATTCTCTAACACTTGGTCAAACGTTTAGCTAGCCCTATATCCCTTTCTCTGGTCGGTTTATCAGGGTAAGATACTAAATCCTGTCTTTTCTTCCTCAGCCTAGCCTGACGTTTTCACCTACAGGCTCGGCTCTGTAGCAATTCTGGTTCGCGACTCCGATCATGCATAACGATAATATTCAAAGAAAGAATAACTGATAAAAAATGCTGAATAAAGATAACGTAATCATGAGTTCAATACCGAAACATAGAACAATCTCTGGATACGAAACCCTAGGTTCACCGAGAACCTAGGTAAAAAGTTTAGCTACTACGTGACATAATTAAATAACAAAGTTTCTGAAATAAAAGAGAGAATTGAGATCAAACGAGTATGTTGAAATCTCGATCCGCGCTTCCGTGCTCTCCGAGGGTGCTATGAAATCTCCTTGGATGAATTGTGTTGTGTGTTGTTTTTCAAAACGATCTCTGGACGTCCCTTTATATAGTGCTGAAAAGTTTCGGAAACTGCCCGAATTTACGAAACTGCCACTGGGCCCGGAACCGCCTCGGAAAAAGTCTTCATGCCAAAATCCTGTAACCTCCTCAGAACCCGAGTCTGGAAGCTTCCAAAAACGTTTTCCTGCATTTTGACGCCAAACTTGTCAAAATGACCAAAATACCCTTGGGTCATACCCGCTCAAAATTATGCCCAATCCTGAATCTGGTTCTAGGAAAACTGATGACTGAATATGGAAGAAAAAACCGAGCATGACTCCAAAAACCAGGGCTCGGTTTCTAAATTACCAAAAAACCCCTGGGTAAAAAATTGTTCCGGAAATCAACCTAAACATAAAATAGGTGATCAGGACTCTGGACACCGGGACCCACGCTTGGGCGTGGCTAGGAGGGGACCCACGCTTGGGCGTGGGTTGGTCATTGACCCGCGCTTGGGCGTGGGTTGGAAGGGACCCACGCTTGGGTGTGGATCGGTTTTTCGGCCGGACATCATTTCGGCATTATGACCTCTTTTCGGAAAGCCCTTGACGTCTTCTTTCTTCTGTCGCTGGTTTCACTTTAAAAATCCAAGTAGATCTCAAGATATTGTCAACCGAGCGCATCCCAGTCATTCTCGGTTCTTGCATTTTCAGCTCTCTCGGTCGATTTTCACTGCCCGTTTCTCCTCCAGTCTTTCCGTTTTCTGTTCTTATCTCCCATGTACCAGCCGCAGTCAAATCCGGCCCCGAGCATTTTCTGCACGCTTCCCGAGGTGAACCCGATTCTGTCTCAGCACGCATCCCAATGCACTACCCGAACCTGTTCCTGTAAAGACAACATAAACAAACCCGCGATCATATCTATAAAAAGTACGAAAAATGCAGAAATTTACGAAGAGCTAATAAACATATCGTTCCTAAAATCGAGGCTTTTCGAGGGTGAATTCTGGCTAAAACGCGGCTTTCCGACACAATGTCACTTCAAATCAAGCTAAAAGATATCCCCTATTTGGGCGTTATCAAATACCCCCGCACTAAACATTGCTCGTCCCGAGCAACCCCTTGCATACAACTCTGTCTTGCAACGACCCTGCTTTTGCATACACTACCCTTGCATCACCTCATTGCATACTCTTTTGACCCAAATCTTTACAACCAGACGACTTGATAGAAAGACCGACTCAGTTTAGAATATACACTGACTCGATAGACAAAGACTCAAAACGTACACAAGACAAAATTATTTTTAGCGAGATCGGGCAATCTCCAAAACGTAACCGGTGTGTCCTTGAGACCTCACCCTTTTTCAGAAAATACTTCCCTGCAAGCAATCGGTAAGTCTGAACAAATTTCTAGGTGGAAACAAGCTCTGGCTCTAAGTACTATTACTTCTGTTATAAACCTAAGCAAATCCCTAGTTAGCCTACCATCCGAGTTATTTCCGAATCAAGGTTCTAAGCCTAACAGGTGGGGTATATATATGTCATGGTAAGGCACAATCCTACTTATGACAATCTCACAATTTCCCAAACTCACCCCTCACCGAGGTCCAGAAAAACTGACCGAAACACCTAAGTTCCTGCTTTCTCAATCTCCCTGTCCCCCGGTGTGTCTTCGTCCTTCTTGCGACCACAAATGTGAAGCGGTGCAAATGTCTCGAAAATTGTGCTACCAACTCAGATTTTTGACTAAATAACATAAATAACTGAAAAAATTGTAGAACTAGAACATCACTCTCTTTTTTTCTCTCTCTCCTTTTTTTGATTTTTTTTTTTGTTTTGGTTTTTTTTTTTCTTTTGTCTTTTTCTTACGCTAATATATACAGAAACAAATACAAGAATGATAATAAACAAAACTAGCTAAAGCTGAGTGGGTAGAAATAAATTGTTGTCGTGGGGTATGAAAAATTTCCTCATGTGAAGTACCCCCACACTAATCCTGAAGCATTGATCCTGTAGTCGGAATGATACTGTGCAGTCCCACCGAACCTCCTCATCACCAAAGATGTAGAAAACGGCACGACCACCTATTGACCCCACAACCCCCGGAACCCAGTTTGTGCGGAAAGATACTCGCACGCGACTAACTCCACCTGTGGTCACTATGTAATGCAGTGATCCCACCTCCGCAAGTTAATGCAGTCGCCACTAACTCACCCTATCCTTCCCTCGAAAAACTTGTCAATGTCAAAACTATCCAAAACTGATATGTCATGAAACACTACCATCTAAAACCCTCCCTAACTCACTCCCTATGTCATAACGCGTAGAATAGCCAACTAACGACTAAAGGTCTCAAATAAGGTGAAAGTGTGAGTATGCAGATGTATAAGCAACTAATATACTCTACAAGGGGGGGGGGGGTTGAATAGAGTATGCCAACTTTTTGCAAATCTTGCTAATAAGTAGAAGAACTTGTGCAGACAATGAATATCAAGGCCTTGAACACAGGTTCAAGCCTTTGAAGAGTAGCAGAAAGCATTAGAACAAGTACACCTTTTTCAAGGCCTTGAAAACAAGTTCAAACCCTTGAAAAATAAACAATTTTTGTATGCTGCAAAAGCTTTGAAAGTAGATGAACTGAAAACGCACAAGACAAGTGATTTATAGATTTCACACCACTTGGACCTACGTCTCTACCTCAGGGATTAGATCCCTGCAGGATTTTCAACTCAATTCTTATTAATAAAAAGCTAAGCCCTAGAACTCAAGCACAGAGAGTTCCCTTACTTTGTTACAGCATGTGGTTTTCCCTAACCTGTCCAGTACCTGCACCAGCTAACTGATTAACTAAGAATTCTCTATTTTTCACTTTGAACAATCCTTGAGAATGAATGTAGAAATAATACAGAAACGATCTACCAATATAGCTCTATACAGAAGATTACTTAAAGTAGAAAACTACATTTAAATGCAATGAACTTCTGTGTATGGATTGGAAGAGATGAAGAACTTCTTGATGCTTATCAATCCAGAATGCTTTCTCTGTATTTGCCCGTTGAGTATTGTGTTGTTGTTTCTTCGAATTTGAGCTCTTTAAATACTTCAAACAACTCTGCAAATCTCTCCAGATTTTCATCAACAACCTTCCTATTTTGTAGGCAACAAAGTTTGACTACTTTGAGATCTTCTCCAACGGTTGAATGATCATAATCTTCAGAGATATTGTTGTAATCCTTCGTTTAACCATCATGAGAAGCTTTCAAACACGTCTGATTGATCACAGGATCAATGTCTTCAAGTGTTTCCAAATCTGCAGCAATTCAGTTTAGGAAACAATCCTGCAAAACTTATAAACAATATTTCCTGCGTTATCATGGTCAAATAGTTGATATAGTACGATTCAAAACATGTTTAAAACTTTGTCTTTCATCATCTAACAACAGGTAATCAAACATATGCAAGAGAGATAATAAATTAGATCGGAGTGTTAGTAGAAAACTCCCCCTGAGAGTATGCTTTCAGGTTTAACATTTTCAAGGCTTTGAATCCAGTTTCAAGGCCTTGAAAATAGCCAAGACTATTTTCAAGCCTCTGAAGCTGATTCAAGGCTTTGAAAGCTGTTTCAAGGCCTTAAAATAGCCAATCTCTTTCAAGTCTTGAACAACATGAGCTTTCAATCTCCCCCTTGATGAAAGACAAAACCAAATTCTGTTTGATCCTTAGTCTCTGCAAAATAAACTGATTAGTCTTCAATTTAAAGACACAGTTATTCCAAAAAGATCCAACTTATTTAAACACTAACAAAAACACATAAAAGTTCAGCAGATAAACCTAAAAACCTAAACTGAAACCTAGAATTTTCTCCCCCTTTTTGACTTTCATCAAAAAGATATAAGATGTTGGATTAAGTGTCTGGAAAATTTAGAAAACTTAAAGAAATAATGAAAAGCAGAGAGAATGTGGAAGAAAGAATAGGCTAGATTAAGGGTCCTTCTCATCTTCCTGATCTCATGTTTCTTCCTCACTTTCTTCACTGTTGGTTTGAACTTCTTGAGAGATCACATCTATTTCCTCAATGAAGGAAATGATCTTTTCAATAGCATTTTTGAATAGGAAAGTGATTCCTTCCAAGGCTTTCTTCCCATGCTTCAGCTTCTTCTTTACAGCTAACCTTTTCTGTTGAGGAGAGGTAGTCTTTATATTCTTCTTTCCTACTTTTGATGCCTCTTGAGATAGATCTTTGTCAAGTTTCCCTTCGAGTTTCTCTTTGTTGGGCATGGCATACACACCATAAGATCCTGAAGAAGTGTCTGAGTCTGAATCTTGAATAAGGATTTCATTTCCTTTCCCTTTAGGCTCAGAGACTGTCTTCTTCTTGTCTCTCTTAGGACTTCCAATATGGATACCCTTCTTGTAACACCCCCAAATGGCCCAAGCCGGAAGCCCGGGGATGTCACTCCATACCCGAGATTAAACCCGGATACAAGGAGATTTTATAACATGGTTCTCAAGCAAAATCACCCACAATAATGATTTAAAACTAATCGTTATTACAAACCAACTGTTCTTGCCTCAAACCGGTCATAATAGCAAACTAAAGTGATTAAAGAGTTCTAATTAAAAATGAAAACACTAATGATTCAAATGATGAAACTAATGAATTAAAATATGAACGCGTTCCCCTTATATTCCAGATTCTCATCCTCTAGACCTGTGGTGTGGAATCAAAAAGAAACACCACAGTACAAAATCAGCATGAAATACTGGTAAGAAAACACCCAAGCATGTAAACTGATGATAAGATAATTATAAAACAACGACTCATTTACAAGTAGGAGTTCATTTCAAAACACAACTGAAATGAAGTTGACACTTGTGGGAAAACATGAGAGTTCCCAATTTCATAATATTTCAAAACCAATTCCATAATCATTAGGAAATCCAAAATCACATATTGATTCTTTTTCCATTAACAAAACCAAAATCCATCATTATTAATTCATTGTGCCGGGGGAAACCAAACCATCTCGCAAGCATCTAAGACCTTAAGTGTCGACAGCCCCCCAAAGACTTCTGGCGGCCAGAGGAGTGAGTACAGGGAACTATCCGGGGACTCGCAACCGGATTAAATAAAATAAATTGAAACGGAAGACCGACGTCAACACGCCCAGTGCCAATAGTAACCAATAATAAATGTCCGCGCACAACTCTTCCACTTTACATATTAAATTATTGTTATTATCATGGTGTTATTTTCAAGAAAGACATTTATCAAGTAAAAATCACATATTGCATGTCACATCACATAAACACATTTTAAGACGTAAAGAAATATAAGAATTCATTTGACACGAAGGAGTTAGGCACACTAGGCCTGCCATGTTTACTTACCTCAAAACAAATCAACTACTGCAAATCACTCGACGTACTCGATGTACTCATCGTCGAAGAACTCGTTTCCTACATGTAACAATACCCTAATTAAACATAATCCTCTAGCAATATAACTTGCTATACTATCTACATGCATATGACACTCAACGGTTTAGGTCTCTAACACCAACCCAACATCCCACTTAATCTATACTTCAAAACCAAACTCAAAATCTTGCCCCAAAATCCTATAACCTAACGTGTACATAACCTAACATATCTTCACCAATTTTATTACTCCAACTTCCCAAACAGATCATGGCTCAAAAATAGTCTCATTAGATTCAAAACACTCCGAATAATAAGTTTAGCCTCAAACGGATCCGAATTTCGATTCCTGGATCAAAAGTTATGCTAGTTTTAAGTTTCCAATTTCACTCATAGTACCCATACGGGAATTATCAATTTTCATACAACTAATCTCCAAAGCATCAAGTTAATCCCGTATTCAAACAAAACCTAATGTAACATGAATACCCACATCAAATAAGGTTACGACCCACATACTATGATCATCAAATCACCCAAATCGCATAATCAAACGTCCCTTCCATGTCTAGGGTTTTTCCATAAACTAAGAACATGATTAAACAAAAACTTGATGATTAATCATATTACTTCAAGAATGATGAAACCAGCAATACAAATCTGAAAATTAAATATTACATGCAACATACATGAATAGTAAGCAAGTGATCAAGAGAACAAAAGAAATCAAGAGAAAAGAAAAGAAGAAGAAACATGATCAAAACTCGCCGCCCATGGAGGGTCGGACGTAGAGAGAGAGAGAGAGAGAGAGAGAGAAAGAAGAAGAAAAAGAAAAAGAGAGAGAGAGAGAGAGAGAGAGAGAGAGAGAGAGAGAGATAACTGCGACCGGAGGGAGAGAGACGGCAGCGGCGGTGGTTGTTGCTGCCGTCGGGGAAGAGAGAGACCGAGAGAGTGAGAGAGAGGGACGGGTGAGAGAGGGAGAGACGTGAGAGAGATAGAGAGAAATAGGGAGAGTGAGGGTTTTATGAGAGTTGGAAAAAAAAATCAACTTCATGAGTTGGAAACCCTCTTTGAATAGGAAACTTTACGTAGTAAGAAATGTTGGGTCAAAAGACACTTTCCCCCCCCCCCCTTAGTTTTGTCAAAAGACAACTACCTCCTCCAAACTCCATTAAAAGACACTAAAACTTTTGAATTAAAGTCACAAAGATCCCCCAAACTCTATAAACCATTATAATTAACTCTCGAAAATTAAATTAACTCCCCAACACTTATAATAATACCACAAAATACCCATAGTCACTAAACGGCCCTTCCCTCCTTAAAGAGAACTTCGTCCTCGAAGTTTAAACTAAAACCTCAATAACTGATAAGGTATGAACCTCCAGTCAAAGGTACAACTACTAAATGCAAACCTAAGCTCATGAATGATATGAAATATACTACAAGGAATAATGTAATAAAAACCGAAGGATTACATCCTCTCCCCCTTAGAGGAGTGACGTCCTCGGAACTCAAAGTACCTCGTTAAACAGGTGAGGGTACTTCTTCCTCATATCATCCTCCGCTTCCCACGTTGCATCTTCAGTGAGGTGATTTGTCCATAACACCTTTACAATCTTGACACTCTTGTTGCGGGTGTTCCTTGTCTTGGCTTCTAGAATCCTGACAGGATGTTCTTCATAACTCAAAGACGGATCCAGTTCTATTGGTTCGGGATCCAACACATGCTATGGGTCAGGCACGTACTTCTTCAGCTGAGATACGTGGAATACATTGTGAACACGACCCAAATCTGATGGTAGATCCAATCGATAAGCCACTTCTCCAATCTTCTCTATGACATCATATGGTCCAATGAACTTAGGGCTTAACTTCCCTTTCTGATTGAACCTCATGACTCCCTTAGTAGGCGAAACTTTAAGAAATGCCTTTTCTTCAATTTGAAATTACAATGGTCTCCTCTTCTGATCAGCGTATGACTTCTGTCTATCCTGGCCTGCCTTCATTCGCTGCTGGATAAGTTTCACCTGATATGTCATTTCTTCAATAAGTTGTGGACCAATTACTATTGTCTCGCTTATGCCACTCCAAAACAGTGTTGTTCGGCACTTTCTTCCATACAACGCTTCGTGAGGTGCAATTCCAATACTGGCATGGTAAGTGTTGTTGTAGGAGAATTCTATCAAAGGTAATCTATCAACCCATGAACCTTGAAAGTCCATAACACAAGATCATAGCATATCTTCCAACGTCTGAATCGTCCTCTCGGTTTGTCCATCCGTAGTAGGGTGGAATGCCGTGCTGAATTTCAACTGTGTTCCCAATGCCTCCTGGAGTGCTTTCCAGAAGTGAGAAAGAAAGTTGGGATCCCTGTTGGAAACTATAGAGATTGGAACTCCATGGTATCTGACAATGTCCTTCATATAAGCATCGGCTCTTTGTTCCATATTCCATGTGTTTTTCATCGGAATGAACCTTGCTGTCTTGGTCAATCTGTCAACTACAACCCAAATCTGATTCATTACATTCTTCAATGTCGGTAAAGCAGTTACAAAATCCATCGAAATTGAATCCCACTTCCAAACTGGGACATCTAATGGTTGAACTAAGCCTCCCATTCTCTTATGTTCAAACTTCACCTTTTGACAAGTCAGACATCTTGCCACGAATTCTCCTACTTCCCTTTCATGTTGGGCCACCAAAAATTCTTCTTTAGATCTTGGTAGAGCTTGTCACCCCCTGGATGTACCGAGTAGGGTGTGTTGTACGCTTCAGGCATCAAATTTTCCTTGGTTTCCATACACTTGTGTGGTACACCCATCTCCCTTTGTAGCGGATACTTCCATCTTCATGGATCTTAAAATCCTTCGCTTGACCTTCTGCAATTTTCTTCCTTATCCTTTCAAGCTTCACATCTCCAGGCTGGTTACTCCTTATTCTTCTAAGACATCTGGCACAACTGTCATATTCCCAAGGACATTCTTTACTCCACCTAGTTCCACCACTTTAATCTCGAGCTTTCGGAACTCTCGGCATAGCCGATCTGGCAAAACTAGCATAGTATCTAAAGTATGGCTCGATTTTCGGCTTAACGCATCAGCTACTACGTTTGCCTTCCCTTCATGATACTGGATACGCAAGTCATAATCCTTTTTGACTTCTAGCCAACGTCTCTGCCTGTTGTTTAGCTCTTTCTGAGTGAAGATGTATTTGAGACTGCTATGGTCAGTATACAATCTACACACTGATCGATATAGGTGATGTCTCCATATCTTCAGTGCGAAAACTATTGCTTCAAGTTCTAAATCATGCGTAGCATAGTTCTCTTCATGAGTTTTCAGTTGTCGCGAAGCATCGGCAATAACCCTTCTTTCTTGCATAAGCACGCATCCTAAACCCTTCTTCGATGCGTCGCTGTACACGTCAAACTCGCCAGAATCATTGGGTAAAGCTAACACGGGTGCTTTAGTCAACTTTTCTTTCAATGTTTGGAATGCTTCACAATGTTCGCTCCACCGGTACTTTACCGTCTTCTTGGTTAGTGTAGTCAGCGGTCTAGAGATCTTCGAGAAATATTTTACAAAACGCCTGTAATATCCTGCTAATCCCAGAAAACTTCTTATTTCTGACACATTCTTCGGAGTCGGCCAATCTTTAACTATTGAAATCTTTCCTGGATCCACGGATATCCCTTCCTTGGAGATTATGTGACCCTGAAATGGAACATGATTTATCCAAAACTCACACTTCGAGAGCTTAGCATACAACTTCTCATGTCTCAATGTTTCTAACACTTCTCCGAGATGTTCTTCGTGATCTTCCTCGCTCTTTGAGTAAACGAGGATGTCATCAATAAACACGACCAAGAATCGATCCAAAAACGTTCTCATAACACGATTCATTAGGTCCATAAATACTGCAGGTGCATTGGTTAGACCAAAAGGCATAACAGTAAACTCATAATGTCCATACCTTGTTCTAAAGGCTGTCTTCGGGATGTCCTTCTCAGCTACCTGAAGTTGGTGATACCCTGATCTCAAGTCTATCTTTGAGAAAACACTCGCCCTTTGCAACTGATTGAACAAGTCGTCAATTCGGGGTAAAGGGTATTTGTTCTTGATCGTTGCGCTATTCAATTCTCTATAGTCAATGCACAACCTAAAGCTTCCATATTTATTCTTCACAAACAATACAGGTACGTCCCAAGGGGACACACTTGGCCTTATGTAACCCTTTTGAAGTAGCTCTTGCAGCTGATACTTTAGTTCTTTCAACTCTACTGGTGCCATTCTGTACGGTGCCTTTGAGATTGGAGCTGTTCCAAGTGCAAAGTCCATAGTGAATTCAATCTCCCTTCTAGGTGACATTGGAATCTCATACGGGAATACATCGGGAAAGTCTTTGACTATTGGTATCTCTTCTAGAACATTCTCCTTATTAGAGATGTCTTGGACATAACACAAATATGCACTATTCCCCTTCTTCACTTGGTTGACTATGGTCAAAGCTGACACTAGTCTGAAACATGGTTCCTTCGTGATGCCATGGTAAGAAACCTTTTCTCCCTTTGGACCTGTAAGCCTGATCGTCTGATCGTGACAGTCTATAACTTCTCGATTGTTACCCAGCCAATCCATTCCCAAAATAACATATATCCCTCCAAGATCAAATTGTATTAGATTCGCTGGCAAGGTACTAGCCGAAATCATAACTTCTATCCCTTCAAAAATGGTGTCACAAACTGTTACATGACCGGTTGGGGTAGCTACAGGGATGGATATTCTAGACGGCTTATTGAGACTCAACTTTTCCACAAATGATGATGAAAGAAATGAATACGATGCTCCAGAATCAAATAGAGTAAATGCCGGTTGATCATGGACAAGAAATGTACCAGTGACTACTCCATTTGCTGCTTCCGCTTCAGTCCTGCTCATGACATCGATCCTTGCAACATTCCCGTTCTGCGCTATGGTTCCTGCTATACCAGTTCCATTTTTGTTATAGGCATTAGCTGGAGCGTTGTTGTTCCTATTCCCGTTCTGATCTCCATTGTTCCTCCCATTACCCTGGTTGTTCACTTGCTGTCTGCCATAATTGTTGCCTCCATTATTCTGGTTGTTGTCGTTCCCATAGTTCCTGTTTCCGACCTGATTGTTGTTGTTGAACTGTCGGTTCCCTTGATAATTTCCTCCTTGGTTTGCTTGTTGGTTCCCATTTGGTTTCGATCGGCACTCATACGCACGATGACCCTTTTTGCCGCAGTTCTGGCACGTGACAGGGTTTCCTTGACAATCCTTTCCAGGATGATTCTGTTGACACCTCTTGCAGATGTAACAGCGAGGTTGATCATCTCCATTTATTTTCTTGTTGCCACGGTCCTGACCCTGGTTACTTCCTCCGTGGTTGGGCTTGAACCTCTTGACTTGTCCATTGTGGTTGTTCCTTCCCTGATTGTTGCCAAAACCCCCAGCGCTCTCAATCTTGCGCTTTCCACGCTTCTCATCTTGGGCCTCTTGAATGCGCCAAATAGTCGCAGCTCTATCATATGCCTCCTGAGTGGTATCATACGTTTTGCACATCAAGTCTTTCTGCAGATGGAATTCAAGTCCAGACATGAACTTCCTAAGCTTAGTCGCCTCATCAGGCATCAACTCACCTGCGAATCGGGATAGTTCCATGAACTTCTTGAAGTACTCGGTCACAAAACCGTTTCCCTGCGTCAAATTCACGAAGTCTATGTACTTCTGATCCTGGACATGATCCGGATAAAAGCGAGTGCAAAGAGCAGTCTGAAGACCTCCCAATCAAAGTTGGGTTGAGCAAAAGAGGTATGACGTGTGATCCTCTACCATATATTCGCTTCATTCTTCAGGTAGAATGCCGCGCAAACAACCTTGCGGTTTTCGGTGCACTCAACCAGCTCAAGGACCTTATCCATCTCATCGATCCAGTTTTCGAGCTCAACAGGATCCTCATTGCCTGTAAAGTTCCCAGGCTTCATGTCAGCCACTTTCTTCGCCCAGTTAGCTGCATTCGGTTCTCCTTGGTTCATGTTCTGAGCCATTTGAGCAAATTGAGCAAAGAATTGCTCCATGTTGTTGTTGTTGTTGTTGTTGTTGTTGTTGTTTGGTGCTACCATCGGTACTTGACGATTTCTCCTGGTGTAGTATTGATGTGGTATCAGTCATAATCCCTACACTATAGCCTATTGTATTATTCATAGAGCATCAAGAAGTACAAGTAATAACCCATATATGGCATGTAGTGCACAATTAAACAAGTAATGTCACACATCAATTACACATGCATCTACACCTAGGCTGATCACGTCTCATTTCGTCCTCCTTGTACAAAAATTTGAAAAATGGTTCATCAGACAAGCAAAAATTATGAATTTTGGTGTGTATCAACCTCTCTGATTCTAAATTAATAATCAAGAAGAATCAACACAAAATAAATTTTAGAACTCAAGATACACAGAAAATACTACAGCTGCTGTCACAGACTACAAGAACATAAACTCTGACTTTGATAGGTCTTAAACGTACTTTAAAATTCTCAAAATGATATAGAATTTCACCCAGAGTTAGCCACACGTGTCTACTAGCTTCCATAAAAATTTGAGATCCAGACAAGATCTGGAAAATAGCTAAACGTCAAAAATACTACAGCTAGTCACTTTGCAACTCTACTACTGAATCACCAAATTTTAAAATTCATAACTAATTCTGAGAAACTGATATGGGGCTGAAATTGTAATAGGAGATACCAGGGTGTGTCTACGTTCTGGGAAAAATTCAGGGAAAAATAACTCCAACATGAAATACGTCTGCTACAACAGAAATCCACTGCTGCGCAGAATCAAACTGCATCAAAATCACTGCTCTTGCGTTCTAACTCCATGAACACTTTCTATGCATTTAATCAATGTCAACAATACACAAGGAAATCTTAATCCATCAAATCATACTCCAAAATCATAGACTAAATTTATTAAACTCTCAAATCGGGTCCGCAAAACATGAGCATTATTCATCATCCTTTAATCAAAACGCTAAGAATCTAACTCTAGCCCAAAAGTGGCTATTCAAAAATCATTCAAGAAACTTCAAGTCTTGCTTGGAATCATAGCCTTATTCAAACCAATAAGTAAAATTCAAAATGCATCAAGTCTAGGAAATCTAAAGAAATTCTAATCATGCTTAATCCTCATCTTCATCGCTCTTATCCACCTCATCTTCATCGGCATCATACTTGAGCTCTTCACCTTCATTCGGGTCTTCTTCAATTTCTTCATACTCCATGGGATATTCCTCAATCTCGGGGTTTTCATCGACATCTTCCATTGGGTTCTCTTCGACTTCCTCATCGTCACTAGAGTCTATAACGATCACCTCTTCATCATCACTAGAGTCTATAACTATCACCTCTTCATCATCACTAGATTCTATGTTGATCACCTCCTTGGCTTCAATAGGATTCACTTCAATAACCGTGTAACCTTGCCACTTCACAATTAACCTCCATCAATAATTTGCATATGAAATCGGCGCTCACCCTCCATTCGCCTTGGTAGAGATAATCCCTAGCATTCACTCGGTTGAAATTGTCCATGATATTGCTATACTTTGCTATAATGTCTCCAAACATAGGTCCCATAGGAAGTGCTTTCACCATACAATGCGCCTGAAAAGCTGGATTACGGTACCGAGAAAACTCCAATGCAACGAACTTTTGCTCACAATACTGAACGACGCGATCATGAAAGGTCGTGAGATCCTCACCCTCGACCCAAGGTGTCACTACCGAGTGCTTCTCAACGGGCAACACACGTTTCCTAGTGGTTGTTTTGGTTACGGCCATCCACAAAAGAAAACAACTCCATAAGTCTCTTACTCCGCAAATATATAGCGTAAATAAAATGACTACTCTTCGTAAACTAATAAATATCTCCAAGACTCCAAATTTATAATCACAAGACTCTTGAAACAATCCCCCAACGAACCGCCTAAAAAAGGGTTGGGTGATCAAAGGTTTCTAACCCGAACTCCAATGAAACGCCTCAAAACCCAATCTCTTAGTATCTCGGATAGTCCAAGGCTCTTACTTAGGAGTGGGTGGGTGGCTATACTTTCTTTCTATCCTATTTTCTAACACTTACACAAATAGTAATCCTAACAGTAATACCCAAATTCCCATCGGCTTGTCAAATGTTAGTTTTTTTTTTTGTATTCATTTTAGTTACCCTAACAGGTTTTAATTTACTTTTCGGAATGCCAGCTCTAATACCACTTGTAACACCTCAAGCAAAATCACCCACAGCTCTAATTTACTTTTCGGTTTTAATTTACTTTTTAACGAGGTACTTTGAGATTTTATAACATGGTTCTCAAGCAAAATCACCCACAATAATGATTTAAAACTAATCGTTATTACAAACCAACTGTTCTTGCCTCAAACCGGCATAAAGCTAACTAAAGTGATTAAAGAGTACTAATTAAAAATGAAAACACTAATGACTTAAATGATGAACTAATGAATTAAAAGATGAACGCGTTCCCCTTCTATACCAGATTCCCATCCTCTAGACCTGTGGTGCGGAATCAAAAAGAAACACCACAGTTTAAATTCAGCATGAAATACTGGTAAGAAAACACCCAAGCATGTAAAATGATGATTGGATAATTATAAAACAACAACTCATTTACAAGTAGGAGTTCTTTTCAAAACACAACGGAAATGAAGTTGACACTTGTGGGAAAACATGAGAGTTCCCAATTCCATAATATTTGCAAACCAATTCCATAATCATTAGGAAATCCAAAATCACATATTGATTCTTTTTCCATTAACAAAACCAAAATCCATCCTTATTAATTCGTTGTGACGGGGAAAACCAAACCATCTTGCAAGCATCCAAGACCTTAAGTGTCGACACCCCCAAAGACTTCTGGCGGCCAGAGGAGTGAGTATAGGGAGCTATCCGGGGACTTGCAATCGGATTAAATAAAATAAATTGAAACGGAAGACCGAAGTCAACATGCCCAATGACAATAGTAACCAATAATAAATGGCTCCGCACAACTCTTCCACTTTACGTATTAATTCATTGTTATTATCATGGTGATATTTTCAAGAAAGACATTTATCAAGTAAAAATCACATATTGCATGTCACATCACATAAACACATTTTGAGACGTAAAGAAATATAAGAACTCATTTGACACGAAGGAGTTAGGCACACTAGGCTGGCATGTTTACTTACCTTAAAATAAATCAACTACCGCAAATCAGTCAACGTACTCGATGTACTCGTCGTGGAAGAACTCGTCACCTACACGTAACAATACCCTAATTAAACATAATCTTCTAGCAATATAACTTGATATACTATCTGCATGCATATGAAACTCAACGGTTTAGGTCTCTAACACCAACCCAACATCCCACTTAATTCATACTTCAAAACCAAACCCAAAATCTTGCTTAAAAATCCTATAACCTAATGTGTACATAACCTAACATATCATCACCAATTTTTTACTCAACCTTCACAAAGAGATCAAGGATCAAAAAAAGTCTCATTAGATTCAAAATACTCTGAATAATAAGTTTAGCCTCAAACGGATCCGAATTTCGATTCCTGGATCAAAAGTTATGCTAGTTTTAAGTTTCCAATTTCACTCATAGTACCCATACGGGAATTATCAATTTTCATACAACTAATCTCCAAAGCATCTAGTTAATCATGTATTCAAACAAAACCTAATGCAACATGAATACCCACATCAAATCAGGTTACTACCCACATACTGTGATCATCAAATCACCCAAATTGCTTAATCAAACGTCCCTTCCATGACTAGGGTTTTTCCCATAAACTAAGAACATGATTAAACCAAAACTTGATGATTAATCCTATGACTTCAAGAATGATGAAACCAACAATACAAATCTGAAAATTCAAGATTACATGCAACGTACATGAATCGTAAGCAAGTGATCAAGAGAACAAAAGAAATCAATAGAAAAGAAAAGAAGAAGAAACATGATCAAAACTCGTCGCCCATGGAGGGTCGGCAGAGAGATAGAGAGAAAGAGAAAGAAGAAGAAAAATAAAGACAGAGAGAGAGAGAGAGAGAGAGAGAGAGAGAGAGAGGGAGGGAGAGAGAGAGACCTGCGACCGGAGGGAGAGAGACGGCGGCGGCGGTGGTTGTTGCTGCCGTCGGGGAAGAGAGAGACCGAGAGAGTGAGAGAGAGGGACGGGTGAGAGAGGGAGAGACGTGAGAGAGATAGAGAGAAATAGGGAGAGTGAGGGTTTTATGAGAGTTGGAAAAAAAATCAACTTCATAAGAGGAAACCCTCTTTGAATAAGAAACTTTACGTAGGAAGAAAAGTTGGGTCAAAAGACACTTTTTCCCCTTAGTTTTGTCAAAAGACAACTACCTCCCCCAAACTCCATTAAAAGACACAAAAACTTTTGGATTAAAGTCACAAAGATCCCCCAAACTTTATAAACCATTATAATTAACTCTCGACAATTAAATTAACTCCCCAACACTTATAATAATACCACAAAATACACATAATCACAAAACGGGGTATTTCACTTCTTCTTATCTTGTGTAGATGTCGTGGATTGTTTCTTCCTTTCTTGAGATTGATCTTTTCTCACTATCTTCTTGGGTGGTGAAGATTCCTCTTCCTCTTCAGATAAACTTTTTGACACAGAGTCCCCACTGATTTCTTGAACCTCTTCCACTGCTGCTTTTCTTTTCTTCTCTGAGACAGGTTTTGAAGAAAAGAAAACTAGTAAACTAGTATCTCCCTGATTCTAAAAAGAGAGATGGAATGATATGGAATGAAGGAGAAGATAAGGGCATAAATACTGAAAGAGTTTGAGTTTCAAAAGGAAACTAGTATCTCTCTGATTCTAAAAAGATTTGCAAAGATCAGAGAGAATTTCAAACTATTAGGCCGTTGGAAAAAAGAATCTACTAATACTATTTTTGGCTAAATTTTTTTTTAAAAGGGTAGGAACTATATTTGGCAAATATCTACAGAGATATCACCCAGTATAGAATGATCCAAGTTTATTGACTATTAGTGTAACAGATTCATTTTCAAGGCTTTGAAAAGGCTTTCAAGGTCTTGAAATACTGTAACACTTCAACAAGTAAAAGTCAAGGCCTTGAACTGAATTTCAAGGCTTTGAAACTCAGTTCAAACCTTTGTAAACACATGCAGCTTACCTTTCTTACCTTATGCTCCCCCTAAATCAATGCAGTCTTATTTAGCATTCCCAATTCAAATCTTAGAGCTGAGAACCTTTCATCTGCTAATGGTTTGGTGAAGATATCTGCAATTTGCATGTTAGTAGCAACAAATTCAAGAACAATATCACCTTTCTCAGCATGATCTCTGATGAAGTGGTGTCTGACATCAATGTGCTTGGTTCTTAAGTGTTGTACTGGATTCTTTGTAATTGAAATTGCAGTAGTGTTGCCACACTTAATAGGAATGCCTCTGAAGTCAAATCCAAGGTCTCTTAGATGTTGAGAAATCCAAAGTACTTGTGAGAAACATGCTCTTGCAGCTATATATTCAGCTTCAGCTGTTGATAGAGCAACTGAATTCTGTTTCTTGGAATGCCAGCTAATCAAAGATGATCCAATGTTTTGACATGTTACAAAAGTGCTTTTTCTATCAACTTTGTAGCCTGCAAAGTCAGCATCTGAAAAACCACTTAAAGAGAAGTTAGAATGTCTTGGATACCAAAGCCCTAAGTCTTTGGTACCATTGAGATATCTGAATATTCTCTTCACAGCAGTTAAGTGTGATTCTTTTGGATCAGCTTGAAATCTAGCACACATGCATACACTAAACATAATATCTGGTCTTCTTGCTGTCAGATAGAGTAATGATCCAATCATGCCTCTATATTCTTTTACATTGACACTCTTACCATATACATCCTTGTCTAAGGATTGTGTAGAGCTTATTGGGGTCTTGGCTTCCTTGCATTGAGCCATGATGTATTTATTCAGCAAGTCTCTTGTGTACTTTCTTTGATTCAGAAATATACCCTTCTTCAATTGATGTATTTGAAGTCCTAGGAAGAAGGTTAATTCTCCCATCATGCTCATTTCAAACTCCCTTCTCATAAGACTTGAGAATTCTCTGCACAACTGATCATTTGTAGCTCCAAACAGTGTATCATCAACGTATATCTGGACTACAAGTAAATCTTTCTCATGAGTCTTAATGAAAAGAGTCTTGTCTACTAAACCTCTTTTGAAATCATTTTTAAGTAAAAGCTTAGACAGTCTTTCATATTAAGCCCTTGGAGCTTGTTCCAAACCATAAAGAGCTTTGTCAAGTTTTTAAACATGATCTGGAAAAATATTATTTTCAAAACCAGGTGGTTGTGCAACAAAAACTTCTTCTTGTAAGTATCCATTCAAGAAAGAACACTTCACATCCATTTGAAATAGTTTCATGTTCTTGTATGATGCAAATGCAAGTAGAATTCTAATTGCTTCGAACCTGGAAACTGGAGCAAAGGTTTCTTCATAATTTATACCTTCTTCTTGATTGTAAACTTGAGCAACTAACATTGCTTTGTTTCTGATTACATTGCCACTTTCATCCAACTTGTTTCTGAACACCCATCTGGTACCAATGACAGACTGGTTTGTTGGTGCACTAACGAGTTATTCCTCTCAAACTCATTGAGTTCACTTTGCATAGCAATGATCCAGTCTGCTTCTTGTAAAGCGTCCTTCACAGTTTTTAATTCTACAAGAGAAATAAAAGCATTAAAAGCACATAAGTTCTTCAACTGTGATCTAGTCTGTGTACCAGTAGTTGGATCTGATATGATATTATCAGCTGGATGGGACGAGAGATATTTGAATCTCTTCCCTGGAGACCATGGTTCAGGCTCACCATAGATCTTATCTGGTCTTGAAGTAGTGGCTATGTCACTTGAATCCTTCTGATCATATTTTCAAGGCTTTGAGCTGTATTTTCAAGGCCTTGAGAGCTATTTTCAAGGTCTTGAAAATGTCTTCTATTTTCTTCTAAGCCTTTCTTGAATCCAAGTGGATTCTCAGTCTCTTCCTCTGATTCATGCTTGTTCAAATTCAAATCTGCAAAACTTTCACTCAAAGAACCATCATAGCTTTCATCAAAAATAACATCTCTCTTCAACCAGTTTGGTTTTTTTATTGTAACCTCTATAAGCTTTGCTATTCGGAGAGTAACCAAGAAATATACCTGCATCACTTCTTGCATCAAACTTACCAAGATTGTCTTGTCCATTGTTATGGATAAATCAAGTGCATCCAAAGGGTCTGAAGTAAGAGATATTTGGCTTTCTCCCTTTGAATAGTTCATAAGGGGTCTTCTTCAGAATAGGTTTGATCAAGCACCTGTTTAAAATATAGTTTGCTGTATTTACAACTTCTGCCCAGTAGTGTTTTGGCAATTTGTTCTCAAGAAGCATTGTCCTTGACATATCTTCCAGAGTCCTGTTCTTTCTTTCAACAACACCATTCTGTTGAGGAGTTCTTGGAGCAGAAAATTGTGAGAAATACCATGCTTATCACAGAATAAATTAGACTCTAACTAATCAAATTATCTACCATGATCACTTCTGATTGAAGCTACAGGTAGGTTTTTCAAGTTTTGAAGTTCTCTGCACAGCTTTGAAAATTCAGAGACAGCTTCAGATTTTTCTTTGAGAAACATAACCCAAGTGTATCTAAAAAAATCATCTACAACAACTAGCATATACATTTTACCTTTTGAAGTAGGAGTGTTCATAGGAACACATAGATCCATATGAAGTAATTCAATAGGTCTAGTTGTACTTAAAAACTTCTTTGGCTTGAATGAGCTTCTGGTCTGCTTTCCTTGTGCACAGGCTTTGCATAACTCATCCTCTTTGAACTTGGTGGATGGAAATCCTCTTACCAAGTCTTTAGATATCAATTTGTTCAAAGTATGCAAATTGATATGACCAAGTTTCCTATGCCAAAGCTTTGAATCTTCTTTCAAGGCCTTGAGACACTTCAAACTTTCCCCTGCAACTTTGTTAGTCTGAAAAGTATAAACATTGTTTGATCTAGAGGCTGTGAGAATGCAATCTCCTGATTTCTCATTTTGCACCACACACTTCTCTTTATCAAAGATGACTTTTTAGCCATTATCACAAAGATGAGATACACTAAGAAAATTAAACTTCCAACCTTCAACTAGATAAACATCAGAAATAGAGTTTTCAGAATTTGTACCAACTTTTCCAATACCAAGAATATTGCACTTTCCTTTGTCACCAAGTGTTATTGAACCTTCTGATTGCCCCTTTAATTCTGAGAATAGAGATATCTTTCCACTCATGTGTCTTGAGCAACAACTTTCCAAGAACCACTTACGTTCCTTGGTGACAACCTGCAATCACCAATCACTGCGTTACCCAGTTGTTAGACCAAGTGTGGAATTTGGATTCATATTCAGGATCAACCATGTTAGGTGGTCTAACACCTTTAGGAACCCAAATCTCCTTAACATGCCCTTTAAGTTGAAAGGGAAAAGTGTTCCTCATTATGTGAGGGTCTCTTCTTCTAAAAGGACAAGTCATTTTAACATGACCAATTTTGCAGCAGTAATGAAAAGTGGGAGAGGTTTTGTTTTCAGCTTTCACAAAACTGGTATTGTTTCTTCTTGGAAAGTTTGGATTGAATCCAATACCACCTTTGTGAACAGACTGTGAGCTTCCTCCAAGAATCTATCAAGTTCAACATCTATTCTGATCAAGCAAGCTTGATTTTGACTAGTTCAGATTCTTGAAGTTTCTCATTAAGAGTAGTCTTTTGTCTTTCTAAATCATTAACATGATGTCTTAGATTAACAAGGTTGTCATTCATAGAGGAGTTTTCAGTGACTACTTCCTTGAATTGTGTTTTCAAGGCTTTGAAACTGGTTTTCAAGGCCTTGAAATCACTGTCAGCTTTCTTTTGAGAGATTTCAAGATTCTGATTTAGGAAAACAAGTTGTAAATTTTCTTTTGCTTGCTCATGAACTTTATCTTTCAAAATCCTGATCCCTTTCAGATAATCTTCCTCATTTAAGAGCATTGTTTTGAGATATTCTGAAAGAGCTTCTTTTGGCTTTGAAATTAAGCAGTTAACCATTACCTCAATGTTCTTTTCAGAACTATCATCATGCTTGGCCATGAAGCATAGATTGGCATGTTCTTCTTCAGATTCAGATTCACTGGAGCTGTCTGAATCACTCCATGAAGCTATCATGGCTTTCTTTATTCTGTCATGAACTTTATTCTGAAAGTTCTTGCTCTTTTTGTGTGGGCAATCCCTTATCAAGTGTCCTGCATCACCACACTCAAAGCAGTTCATAACTTTTGACTTGTTTTGTGAAGAGGACTTACCTTTGTAGTCCTTGCTGCTGGATGATCTATGCCTTTCTCTGTTGAATTCTTTGTTTCCAAAGTTTCTCTTCATTTTGAGAATCCTTGTCAAGGCTTTGTAAATCAAGGCAATTAGATCTTCATCATCACCATACTCAGTTTCAAGGCTTTGAATTCTCTCATTCCCTTTGGCTTTGAGGGCTAGATTTTTGACACCTTCTTGGAGTTCTCCATCAACTTCATTCATAGATATCTCATGTGTCAGGAGCTTCCCTTGTAGGTCATCAAGTTGTAATGTTGAGAGATTCTGAGCTTCTTCAATAGCTGTGGTTTTTGGTTTCCATTTTGCCTTTGCAAGACTTCTGAGTATCTTCCTCACCTTTTCCCAGTGATTCAAGGTTGTTGACAATACCAGTGAATCTCTTGAACATATCTCTGATGGACTGATCTGCATTCATTTTGCACAGCTCATACTGTCTGAGATAAATTTTGATCTTGGTCTGCTTGACTTGTCTGGTTCCTTCAAAGGTAACCACAAGTTTATCCCAAATTTCTTTAGCAGTTGTGCATCCAGAGATCCTGTTATTCATCTGTACTCAAAGAACAATACAAAATTTTAATAGCCTTGTAGTTCTTAGAAATTTCTCTTAATTCAGAGGAGGAGAGTGAGTCTTCTGTTTTGGGAGTTCTAATCCCATCTTTCTCTGTATAGAAAGTATGAGGTCCATTTTGAATAATGGTCCAAAGCTCTAGATCTTGATCAATGATAAACATTTTCATGAGAGCTTTCCAGTGAGAAAAAGTTCTCCACAGAATAGAGGAGGTCTGTTAGCAGCTCTTCCCTCTGAGAAGCCACCAACACCTGCAGTACTCATGATCACCAGTTGGTTAAATATTATACAGTGATACAAGCTCTGATACCAATTGAAAGTGTGAGTATGCAGATTTATAAGCAACTAATATACTCTAGAAGGGGGGGGGGTGAATAGAGTATCCCAACTTTTTGCAAATCTTGCTAATAAGTAGAAGAACTTGTGCAGACAATGAATATCAAGGCCTTGAACACAGGTTCAAGCCTTTGAAGAGGAGCAGAAAGTATTAGAACAAGTATGCCTTTTTCAAGGCCTTGAAAACAAGTTCAAACCCTTGAAAAATAAACAGTTTTTGTATGCTGCAAAAGCTTTGAAAAAAAATGAACTGAAGATGCACAAGACAAGTGATTTATAGACTTCAGTCCACTTGGACCTACGTCTCTACCTCAGGGATTAGATCCCTGCAGGATTTTCAACTCAATTCTTATTAATCAAAAGCTAAGCCCGAGAACTCAAGCACAGAGAGTTCCCTTACTCTGTTATAGCTTGTGGTTTTCCCTAACCTGTCTAGTACCTGCTTCAGCTAACTGATTAACTAAGAATTCTATATTGTTCACTTTGAAAAATCCTTGAGAATGAATGTAGAAATAATACAGAAATGATCTACCAATATAGCTCTATACAGAAGATCACTTAAAAGTAGAAAACTGCAGTGAAATGCAGTGAACTTCTGTGTATGGATTGGAAGAGATGAAGAACTTCTTGATGCTTATCAATCCAGAATGCTTTCTCCGTATTTGCCCGTTGAGTATTGTGTTGTTGTTGCTTCGAATTTTAAGCTCTTTAAGTACTTCAAACAACTCTGCAAATCTCTCCAGATTTTCATCAACAACCTTCCTATTTTGTAGGCAACAGAGTTTGACTACTTTGAGATCTTCTCCAACGGTTGAATGATCATAATCTTCAGAGATATTGTTGTAATCCTTCATTAAACCATCATGAGAAGTTGTCAAACACGTCTGATTGATCACATGATCAATGTCTTCAAGTGTTTCCAAATCTGCAGCAATCTAGTTTAGGAAACAATCTTGCAAAACTTAGAAACAATATTTCCTGCATTATCATGGTCAAACAATTGATATCGTACGATTCAAAACATGTTTAAAACTTTTTCTTTCATCATCTAACAACAGGTAATCAAACATATGCAAGAGAGATAATAAATTAGATCAGAGAGTTAGTAGAAAAACTCCCCCTGAGAGTATGCTTTCAGGTTTAACAGTTTGAAGGCTTTGAATCCAGTTTCAAGGTCTTGAAAATAGCCAAGACTATTTTCAAGCCTCTGAAGCTGATTCAAGGCTTTGAAAGCTGTTTCAAGGCCTTGAAGTAGCCAAGCTCTTTCAAGTCTTGAACAACCTGAGCTTTCATAAGGCTTCCTAGGCTACAGTGGTTATGAATAAACGGGGTAAACGGCTTCAAACGGGTTTACTATTTGGACCTAGGGGTAAGAAACAGGACGTGAGGTCCCTTGATAGCCAATCACTCCATCGAAAGATGCGATGAACGTGACGGCGCCCGTGGGCGGGTTGTCGACTACCTAAATGACGGCGGTGTGGCAACTAGTCGGATCCCTAGCTAAGGTGATAACTACTAGCGGATTCCAAGACGCACTGGCTCTCATGTATCTCGGTCCAAGTTTTCTTTTCTGTTAAAGGACTATCATTGATTTCTCTCCAGTTTTTGTTCTTTCGATTGCCCTTTCTCAAAATTTTGTGATTTTTAATTTTTAAGATTTTTCGGATTTTTTACTTTTTTTTTTGTTTTTTACAATTCAATGCCAGAAAAAGTTGGTGGGTAGACTCAAATAAAGAAAATGTGCTGACTCAATAAAATAAAACTCAAACTGCAAATAAATACGAAAAAACGTGCATATCGGGTTAATGCAGACACGACTCCCACCCCCACACTAAAGGATGGCATGTCCTCATGACATGGACTGATCTGGTACATAAGGCGGATCTGACCCGGTCTCGGATGAACCAGACAGACTGCTAGTCAAGCACGGGTTTTACTATTTTCATTGCAGAAAATACAAAAAAACGTGCAGAAACAGAAACTAGTTTACGTGCGTGTGAATTGTGCGTCTCAGCAAGTAATCCACCTAGAATCTACCAAAGGTCTACACGGCACAAAAAACGAGAAAATAACGCAGAAATAGTGACCCGGCTACGGGTCCTGCTTAAAACTGAAAAATAAAAAGAGAGAAAGCGATTTGGACCTGCCCTCAAAAGGGTGCGAAATGCAGAATCCGGCAAGGAGGTCGCCGGAAAAGTCGCCGAAAACGAAACTTCCCGGAACGAAATATGAAACCGCCAAAACGTAGCTTTCTTCCTCCTCTTTCAACTTGCCTTCTACGAAATTTTCTGATTTTGCTCCAAAATTCATGGATTTGCGTTTTCCCTCAAGAACACCTCGGTTTGATTCAACCCCCACACTTTCGTGATGCTTGTTTCTCCTCTATCCTGTTTCTTTTCTACTATGTCTGCACATGCTCAATTCAAAGTCAATACCCACTCATCTCACCTCTATGAAAAATTTCAGAATTTAAAATAAAATTGAAATAAATTAAACTAACTTACTACGTTGGGTTGCCTCCCAACCAGCGCATGTAATTTACAGTCGAAGGCCCGACCCAGTCACCTCCGGTTTGATCATGGGTCGTCGAAGTAGATCGGGTCTACCTTGGCGACTTCGGCGGTCTCAAAATATGGCTTGATTCAGTTTCCGTTCACCCTGAAGCTCGAGTTATCTTTTGGATTCTCCAGCTCAAATGCGCCCCATGCGAATATCTTCCGGATGATGAACGGCCCTGACCAACGCGATCTCAACTTTCCCCGAAAAAACCTCATTCTCGTGTTGTAGATAAGAACTTTGTCACCTTTGTTAAACTGCTTTGGCGCGATCCGCTGATCATGCCAGTTTTTCGTCTTCTCTTTATATATTTTAGCGCTCTCGAATGCCGTTATGCAGATTTCCTCTAATTACAGCAGGGCCATCTTTCTCTTATCTTCGGCCTGACTCTGATCCATATTGAGCAATTTGATCGCCCAATAAGCATTGTGCTCCAGCTCAACCTGAAGGTGACATGCTTTCCAAACCACGAGCTAGTACGGTGAAATTCTCAGCGGTGTTTTGAAAGCTGTCCTATACGCCCAGAGGATCGTCCAGTCTCATCGACCAATCCTTCCGGCCCAGATTCACGGTCTTCTCTAGAATGCCCTTGATCTCTCTGTTGGACACCCCAGCTTGTCCGTTAGTCTGGGGGTGATAAGGCAGTGACACTTTATGGGCAGACACCCCGTACTGCTTTAGTAACCTGGCAAACACTTTGTTGATGAAATGAGATCCTTCAACGCTGATCATCGCCCTGGGGGTCCCGAACCGCCTAAATATGTTGCATTTCAGAAAACGCTCAACTGTCGCTGCATCGTTTTTATGACACGCAACTGCTCGATCCACTTAGTCACATGGTCTACTGCCAGGAGAATGTACAGATTTCCCATAGAAGACAGGAACGGGCCCATGAAATCGATTCCCCAAACATCGAAAGGTTCAACTTCCTGCCATATCGTCAAAGGCATCTTGTCCCTTTGTGATGTACTCCCTGTCCTCTGGCATCTATCACATCCCTGTACATAGTTATGAAAGTATTTGAAAAGTGTTGGCCAACAGAAACCGGACTGCAGCACCTTGTGTGCCGTGGGGGTCCCTCCAAAGTGACCCCCACACTGAGCTGAATGGAAGTGTTTGATCACGTTCCAGGCTTCGTGAGTCGGGATACACCTTCTCATAATGTTGTCGGCTCCTTGTTTGAACAGGTACGGGTCATCCCATAAATATTGACGGCACTCGGAAATAAACCGTTTCCGCTGTGACGGGGTTAGGTCTGCAGGGAGTGCTCCACTCACCAAGTAATTAGCTATGACGTAGTACCACAGCTTTCCAATCTTGACCGCCATGATGTGCTCATCCGGAAAGTTTTCTTGAATCGGCACCGGGTCTACTGCAGAATTCTCGAGCCTGGAAAGGTGGTCAGCAACTACGTTTTCGACTCCTTTCTTGTCCCGAATCTCCACATCAAATTCTTGCATCAGCAATAACCATCTCAACAACCTCGGTTTTGCGTCTTTCTTATCCAGCAGATATTTCAGTGTACTATGATCAGTAAAAACAATCACTTTGGACCCGACCAAGTATGGCTGGAATTTGTCCAGTGCATAAACAACAACAAGCAGTTCCTTTTCTGTAGTACCGTAATTAATCTGCGCATCGTTGAGCACCCGGCTCGCATAGTAGATCACGTGATAGACTTTTTCCTTCCGCTGCCCCAAAACTGCACCTACTGCATAGTCGCTGGCGTCACACATGAGCTCAAACGGGAGTGACCAATCCGGCGTGGTGATCACCGGGGCCGTGGCCAGCTTTTCCGTAAGGTGGTCAAAGGCCCGCTGACATGCTTCATCAAAGTCAAAGGGCACGTCTTTTCCTAACAAGGTGCAAAGTTACCAAAATACCCATGGGTCAAAAATTGTTCCAGAAATCGACCTGAACATGAAATAGTTGATCAGGACTCTGGAAACCGGGACCCGGGACCCACGCTTGGGCGTGGGTTGGTCATGGACCCACGCTTGGGCGTGGGTTGGCAGGGACCCACGCTTGGGCGTGGGTCGGTTTTTTGGCCGGACTTCGTTTCGGCATTATGACCTCTTTTCGGAAAGCCCATGACGTCTTCTTTCTTCTATCGCTGGTTTCACTTCAAAAATCCAAGTAGAGCTCAAGATATTTTCAACCGAGCGCATCCTAGTCATTCTCGGTTCTGGCATTCAGCTCTCTCGGTCGATTTTCACTGCCCGTTTCTCCTCCAGTCTTTCCGTTTTCTGTTCTTCTCTCCCATGTACCAGCCGCAGTCAAATCCGGCCCCGAGCATTTTCTGCACGCTTCCCGACGCAAACCCGATTCTTTCTCGGCATGCATCCCAATGCACTACCCGAACCTGTTCCTGTAAAGACAACATGATCAAACCCGCGATCTTATCCAATATAAAATACGAAAAATGCAGAAATTTACAAAGAGCTAATAAACATCTCGTTCTTAAAAACGGGGCTTTCTGAGGGTGAATTCTGGCTAAAACGCGGCTTTCCGACATAATGGCACGTCAAATCAGGCTAAAAGATAACCCCTATTTGGGCGTTATCAAAGGTAAATCGTTCATTTCTTCTATATTAACGGATGTCAGGTATGATAAAAAATTAAACCTCGAACAAATTTTGACGCAACTTTGTTAAGTTGTTGACTGGTTCAGTAGCTGGATTAACTCAGTGGCATTGTAATATGTATCTTATCGTGTGATTTGCTCTTACATAATTAATAGTACTATGAATGATTCACATATGCTGATGTAGTATTTTGATGGATAGGGAAAAGAGAAGATGGTGACGTACATGGGATTCAGAGTTCCATCTGATAAAAATTTGACGAAAAAGAAAACAGCCGGGCTTCAAACTAGTCAAGCAAGCAGTACGATTGTGAATCAAACTCCACCAGAGTACCAAGCAAGTTTCAATCCAACTGCTGCAGTGCAATCATTTGGTGGGTTCCAGAACAAAGATGATGGTGGTTGGAGCATGTTCTAGGATTTATGAAGCAATAACTTGTTAGCTTTCGTTCAGTAATAGACTTCGTTTATCTTTTTAATAAGTTCACTGTTTGAATTTGTACACACAAATTTTGCTAACTCAGCGAAAAGGACGCAAAACGTAAGTGTACAAATTTAATTTGTATTTAATTTGGGTTAAAGAGGGTACAATCCTCTTGATTTTACACCGGATCGGAAACCTCTGATTAAATCTCCAACTTCTTGACTTTTTTGACTTGTAGCGTGATGATGACAAGCTTTCTTCAAAGAGACGAGGTCGGCGATGTAGTTGACTTTTGACCTTAGAACGGTAAGATTTGATGAAGAACGGTCCGTGGCTTCAAGCTCCAATATTGAGGAACTTGAGGTGGAAGGATTTGTGTCTTCCGACTTCCGCGCAATGGTCGTGTGGGGGTGAAGCTTGACAGACGGCCCGAAATCTTGATCTCGATAGCGCTTCGTGTACGTTTGCGTTCTTGAATCTCCAGTGAAAGGCTTATGGATCTTCAAGAAAGTCTTCGTGTGCGTTCGCGTCCTTGAATCTCCGGCGAGATGCTTGTGGATCTTCAAGAAAGTCTTCGTGTGCGTTCGCGTTCTTGAATCTCCGGCGAGATGCTTGTGGATCTTCAAGAGAGTCTTCGTGTGCGTTCGCGTCCTTGAATCTCCGGTGAGATGCTTGCGGATCTTCAAGAGAGTCTTCAAAGAGTTGGAGAGCTCTGGCGTCTACTAGCACGATGTCCTTTGTGTGTGAATGAGAGTCTCTATTTATTGACTGACATGTAGGGACTCGTTTGTAATAATCCCTTGATTTCTTTTGATTTATTGCGTAAAGCCCCCTCGACTTCGTGAGGAATCATGTTTAAGGACATTTAAGGACTTTAGATACAATTTTGTTTTAACCCACAATAAGTGGGTTTGTTGTCACCATTGGGCTTGGCACGAGACCGTTATGAGAGGCCCGTTGCTTTAATAAGCCTTGTTTCGGCCCGATTAATCTTAATTAATTATAATAATCAATTAATTCATGAAAAATTGTTGGACATTTGTAATGTCTAAAGAAGTATTCAAGTTTCTCAAAGTCTTACAAACCTCAAAAGGGTGTAATAAGTTCACTTTGTCAAGTGTTCTCAAGTATCATTTCTAATAAAGATCGACGCCTCTCGCATTTTTCTTCAGTATCCCCAGTCCAGAAATCCGTTCTTTAGTAGAGTGCTTTGTTCTGGTGAGGTTATCATGAAAATTTTCAGTAGCAATCTTGGACAGTTTTTTTTTTTTTTTTTTTTTTTTTTTTTTTTTTTTTGAGACAGCAATCTTGGACAGTTGAGGTTTCTATAGTGCTAACATCTGGCTCTTGTTTAAATACTCCAGCTTCTTAGTCTTTTGTTAATGTTTTTGGTAAACTTCAAAAGAAACTATAGTCAATTCTAAAAAAAAAAAAGAAACTATAGTCAATTCTCAAAAAAAAAAAAGAAACTATAGTCAATTCTCAAAAAAAAGAAACTATAGTCCAAGGGGTAAAACTGTCTTTAAAATACTACTATTGTGATTTTTATAAAGATGTCAAAAGGGGTGAAATCCGTTTTTTATGAATCATATTTCAAGGAGTAAAATTGTCTTTTTATGCATTCTTTTACAAGGGGTAAATCTATCCAGACACATTAAATAATCTAAAATAATTATTTTTATTTGTAAGTATAATTTTTATCCGAATATTTTTGATGACTTAACGGTTCTTTTGACGAAAGCTGTCGGCGACGGCAAGGCATCCCATACGTTGACACCAGACGCTGTTAAGGTGGCCGAGGACCCAGGCCCCAGCACCAAAGGGCGCACTACAGCAGGGGATTTGTCCCAACAAGCCAATCCAACCGCCTCTCTCATGACAATTTATGTACCTGGCTCTGAAACAGCAAAGTTTCACCGTCGTTTTCTTGAAGTTTTGTGGGAGGGGATTGTGGAGAAGGTGAAGGAACGTCCGCTTCATCGCTTGCTTTTCGCTAAAGGTCCCATTGAAGAGATATACGAAGAGATGCAGCGCTATTCGCAGGAGGATTCTATCCCATTCAGGGGGCGAATAGACGCGTTTTTTTCGCGCCTTGAAGTATTTAGTGCAGCTCGAGAAGGTTCTTTGAAAACTGAACTTCGAGCTGAACTGGAGACTAAACTACAAGACGTTTTGGCGCGTCTCACTGATGCCACTCAGCGGGAAACTGCTCAGGGAAAAGTTGTTGATTCTGCCCGGTTAGTGGTGGACAATCTCGAGGCCCAAGAAGCTGAGCTGTTCCACAAGATCGGGGATTTGCAGAAGGAGTTGGAGCTGCTGCGTGACCGTAAGGCTGGTGAAGTTGCTGCATTGACTCAGAAGAATGAAGAGTTAGGGAAACTGCAGGCCTCTGTGAGCTCCCTCCAGTAAGAGGTTAACCAGACGCAGAAGAGGATCGACGAAGCCAAGGAGAATTCCCATCATTTGAGAGAGATGGAGGAGCTGCTGGAACGGGCACGACAAGAGATAATCGACTACACTTTTCGTCCCTAGGCCTAATTTCCCTTTGTTTTTGTGTTACTCTTCTCTTGGAATCCTTATGAATTGTGTCAATCTCTGGAGGTGCTCTCTTACTTCGTGATTTTGCTCATTTCTGCTCGATTTTTTTTTACATCAGTTGCAGCTGCGGTATACCGGTTCCTGCTTTTTTTCTTTCGCACTCTGGATTTCATTTTGTGTTGCATCTAGACTTCAGACAATTCTTGCTGCCGTATTACTCGTTGGCTATCCTGTCGTTTTCTTTCTCGAACTCTGGATTTCATTTCGCGTTGCGTCTAGACTTCCGACAATGCTTGCTGCCGTATCACTTGTTGGCTATCCTGCCGTTTTCTCTTGTTTCGTTTCGTTGCATTTGTGTGCAGGGTGCAGGGCGTGCATAGTGGCGAGAAGAGTCTTGAACCGATCCTGGTAGCTTGTGGGTGCTTTCCCTAGACTCAGCTGATACGGTAGATGCTGCAACAGATGGCTTTCAAGGAAGCAAGAGCATGACGTTTAGGCAAAGAAATTCGCGAGGATGTGGCGAAGACGGCTTGGAGAAAGCAACTATTTAACTTCAGGTACTTTGTGGGTGATGGCGCTTCCTAATGTTGTCAACCTGATTGTTTTTGAATGATGCAATTGCGCTTAACATGACTTCTCTGGCATTGCATATTATCCAGGGACTCGGAGTGGATTACAGAATGAGTTAAAGAACTCCGGGGAGAGTTTACCAGGGTTCAAAACTTGTTCTTGAGTCTTTCCAGAGTTGAGATTTGAGGGATTCTTCAATCGAGTTGGTTCTGGAAGCTTCAACGGCATCTGTGGGGGGAAGGGCTGGTGACAATGAACGGGGTCAAATAGGCAACCATGCGTATCCTGCAACAGCGATCAGGTGGAAGCTTCCTTTTGACACCTCACGTGGCTTATTGCAAGCATGATGATTTGGCGAAGAGCGGGCCTTTGGCACATGGTGTGCTGGACGTGAAACCAATTAGCAAGCAATGGGAGAGCAAGTAGGCAGATATTGCAGCAAGAAAAGGCGTGATCGAGCTGATTAAGCATCTGTGGGTGATGGTGTTGATTAACCTTGTAAACCTTATTATTTGTTTATTATTTTTTTGCTGAATTATTTTGAATGAAGCAATTAAGCTTGACATGATGACTCTGGTATTCTGTGCTATCCAGGAACCTTGGGGTAGATCAAAAATCAAATTTGGGTGGTCCAGGGAGGTTTTCTCAAGGTGCATCACCTGTGCCTGAGTTTGATCAAGGCGGCATTAGGAGTATTATTTCACTGAATTGGTTAGGAAAGCTTCAACAATTTCTAGGAAGTAAAGGGTTGAGACAAGGACCGATGTTACAGAGGCAACCGTGTGTATCTCATAGAGGCGATCAGGTCACGATGGTATGACCTTGTGGAGACTTTCTCCTCACACCTTACGTGACTTATTGCAAGCAAGAAGATGTCTTATCTTGGGACATTGGGAGAAGAGCAAGCTTTTTTTGGCGGGTGCTGATCCGGACATGAGACGAATAGTAGGAGCGAGTATGCTGATATTGGTGCAAGGAAGGCGTGACTGATCTCTCATCAGCGGGTAGAGGCGCATATGTTTGAATGGGTATCTCTCGTCGTAACTTTAGCAACATACCTACCATTCTGGAATGCACCAGGGTAACTTTCAGATGCGGGGAACATCATAAATCCTCAGCAAAGTAGTTTGAAGAGTCACAAAATAACACTAGAGACTTTTCCTGTTTGTGAATAGCATACCCCGTTTGGGATATCTTCTCATTTTGGGAGCATTAGGACCTGAGATGGAACAACTAAAAAAAACTTGTAGCTCATCTCCCATTTTCTTCAGCGAATAACAACACTATGACGAATGTCATCTTGCTAACATGCTTTGACGAGTGTTTCAGCCTGCGTCTGACTTCTTACAGGCTGAGTAAAAAAATGCATTCTATTTATAGCAGTTTCTTTGGGAGATCTTGCCTAGTTGTTCTTGTATTCTTCCTTTTTTTTTTCTTTTTTCTTTTATGTTGTAAACCGGACATGCTGAAGTTTTATGAACCCATTGAATAAAAGAAGATTATCAAGTTCTCACTATGCGCATTCTTTTATTTTCCGCTTGCATTTTTTTTTACTCGTTCAGGTGAATATTTCATCCTAACATTTTCACCCCCTGGGGAAATTCACCCAGCCGGCCAGCCGCCTGGTTTAGATCGTTAACCTGATGCAGTGACCTTGTGTCTCATTGGCTGCCCTACCATTTGATTGATTAATTTATTTACTCATTCGCTTTCATTCTCGGCTGGTCGCGAGCATCAAAGTTTCTTGTAGCCGCAGCGCTTTATAGCGGGAACATTACAATTAATAAAACCTTATTAAGCAACAAAGATCGTAATTTTCAGCTTCGACGAGCATTAATGCTTAGATGTGCAGACGCGCATAATGGGAACCTTTACCCACCTTTGCAGCAGCAGGATTCTTATTTTTCGGATGCGATGTCATTTTTTTCTTTTCGCAAACATAACCAAAGTTAGAAGCCTACCAGATGCTCCTGGGCTGAATCTCGTCTTGCTAGGGGCTGACTGCCAATAAGGGATGCCAGGTTGAACTCGTTGCAGTGCATATCTAATTCATGATGCTGAGGACATTTTCCGAGTTGAGCATGGTGACGATAAAGGTGTAAAGCGGCCGAGCTCCTTTAAGTGTCTGTTGAAGTGCAATAAGAACGACCCTCAAATGTGATTAGTTCGTGGCAACAACCTGCTGAGGGAGTACAAAATTAACCGTCGGAAGGTGCCAATATACTGGGAATTCTTCCTGAATTTGATCACCCTTTTTATATACCAACTTAAGGAATGGTTCAAGTGTCTTTTCGTTAATTTTTGTGTTCAGGATATTTCTCAGCTCCTTAACGCGATTTTGTTCTTCTATTTCAACCCTCCTTTTTTTAGGTTAAGTTTGTGACTGCATAACATCAGGATGACATTCTGAAGACTATCCGGGTACAGTATACTGGATAATATCTTTGGATGCATCCTGGAAGGTGTTCAGGATAATATCATGGCAAGCATCCTGGGATAACATCCTGATAAGATACTGGATAGTATTCGAACTTTTCATTCATTATCCAGAGTGACAACTCAGGGTTCCGTTCACCATAATTTGAAATTTGAAACACCTACACGCATATTGGACAAGCATCTCAAGGTTCCTTGTATAATTTTCCAAAACAACAGCCCTGATTCCGGATATTATATCCTGAATTATGAGTAACTATTCAGTCAATTTGGGCCTCCAAGCTTTAAAATTATCTGAAATAGAAGGAGGTGATGACAAGGATTGACGTCGGGGGCTAATTAGATGTGCCTTGAAGCAGAGATGATCTCATAAAAGCATGGTATTGTAGCAGCACTCTTTTGGCGTAATGGTGCCATTGCAAGCAAAAAGGCGTCATCCTTGAAAATTTGGAAAAGAAAAGGCTCGTGACATGCTAAGTGCGAGATGAAGCTGACTACCAAGCCATGATGAGGGCCGGAATGATAATGTTGCCACAAGAAAAGGTGGGATCGAGCCTTCGTCATAAGGCAGAGATGCATATCTTTCGAAAAGCATCCCCTTTGTAATCTGAAGCCTTGTAATTGTACCGAAGCTTTTAAGTGAATACACCTCTTATGTAAAATTTATTTTCATCAGCATGATGAGTGTGAAACCTACTTTGATAGTAGTTTGAACAAAAGAACTGGTATTCTTCTTCACTGAATACTATTCCAGCCAGGAGTCTCATCTTCTTGTACTTTTCTCTTGAAATTTGTCGAATATTATAATAATTCATTGAGTAAAACAGAATTTTGTTAAACCTCGTCTTCTTTTCCCTTTTGTATTTCTCAGTACCTCTTTTTCTTTCTCATTTTTTTTTACTGACATATCTATGTGAAATTTGGTGGGGGGGAACGACGACCTTACAATGAGAGCAGTGATAGAATACGCGTGTGGTTCATTTGTGCACGACGAATGTCCTGCTCCCGCCGGAACATTGTAAGTGGTCTACGCCACGTTGCACCAGGGTGGTTGCGAGAAGTTGTTATTGGAATGCATAGGAGTATGGATGTTACCCATTTTTGCAACCACCTGAGTCTTCAATATCACAATGTCAGGTTTATAATGGAGGTAACGAGGGAAAGATGCCACGATTTTCAAATAAGAGGTGTCAGGTCAAATTCCTTGCTGCAAAGGTTTACTTCAATGATTCTAAGGATATCTTTGGAATCAGGCATGGGTGATGATAAAGGTGTAAAACGGCCAAATTTCTTTAGGTGGCCGGAAAGTTCTCTAGGTTCATGGCGAGAGTGTACATGTTAGCATTCTCAAGCATTACCTCATTTTCTTCCTCGTCCAACGTGCTAAAACATGGACGCTATCATACAAAACATGCTTCAAATAAAAAAACCAAAGAGTTCAAGTTGTTGTTAGCTTATGGCAACGGCATGATGAGGAAGCAAAAATTCAGCGGATGGAGTGTCAACGTGCTGAGAGCTTCCCCAGCTTTACCCTGGTACAAATTCTTGAATCCACGTATAACATTCTGATAAGCTATTCTAAATTTCGGACATAGCATCCCGAGTCCTTGGATAATATCTGAGGCATATTATGCTGAATTCAGGGTATAGCATCCTGGCAACATCCTGAGTTACAGATGTAACACACTGTATTCATCCTGGGTTATTTGGTGTTTAACATCCCGCATGATATCTTGGTACAACGTCGTGAAATTTGGATATAACGCGCTGGATAACATCATAGTTATCCTAAATAACCTATTGTTATAACATTCTGAATTGTACTCTCGTTGCAATGACACCCTCAAGTCTTGATATAACATCTTGAAGATCCATCTACTGGGTTTCAAACTTGGAGACTCCTACCCCTGCTTGGTTTCAGCTCGCATAGCATTATGAATGGGTTCACTCCATCACTCCAGGGAAGGAGTAATTCGAAGGGGTCGTATTCATGTTTTGCAAATGATTTCAAACATTCACCTGGCCATGCGGATACAGTGCTTGTTGTGAAAAGGGTGCCCATGTAAGTACTTTGAACTTAAAAGTTTCTTGCTTGAAGACATGGAGGTTATCGTGCTTGACGCCCACCGGTCATATGCACGCGTGGACACACTTGAAGGAAATATTATCCGTGAAAATACCAACCAACTGATCCTGTACTTTCAAGAGGATATTATCCTGAATTACTGGATAATATCCTTAGGTTCAATTTACTAGGATTTTAAATTGAAAACGCCTATGTGTATACGTTGAACTTTGGAGGGCGTCCTTGGACGGAATTCAACCCGGGCTTTGACGGGTGCTCTCATATTGCGCGGAACCCGAGGAATAATATCTTCAAATGCATCCTGGAATAATATCCTGGATAACATCCAGGATTTTTTTTTTTATCCTGGATAATATCACAAGGTTCATTTAATTATTAGGATTTTAAATTGAACACACTTGCATACTTTGACTTTTGGAAGGTGTCCATGGAGGGAATTTAATCTAAGCTTTGATAAAATAATCTACAAGGGGATATTATCTTGAATTCGAATAACATCCTGAGGTATATTAACCCGGATAATATTCTGAATTTCAGGTTATTATCCTGAACTAGATCGTGATATCCTATCTACAAGGATTTAATCTTGGAATCGCCTAGGCATATGCTATGCCTCGTGCAAGGTGCCTCTGAATGCAGTTCGACCCGAGCTTTGATGGCCGCCAACACATTATACACCTTTGAGGGGATATTATCCTGAATTCTTGGATAATATCCTGGATAACCCGGATAATATCCTGAATTTCAGGTTATTATCATGGATAAAATTGTGATATCCTATCTGCAAGGATTACAACTAGGAGACGCCCAGACGCATGCTATGACTTTGGAATTGTGTCCCCGGATGGAAGTTAGCTCGAGCTTTGCTGGTTACTAGGATCTCAGGATAATATATATATATATATATATATATATATATATATATATATATATATATATATATATATATATATATTATCCTTGAAAACGTCGTGATGTACCATTACCAAGTTTCAAACTTGAACACTTTTCATGGCGTCTCGTGAGTTTTGAAATGGCATCCTGTGATTGATTTCAACCCGAGCTTCGGTAGCTAAAAGGATACCGTGCGCTTCCAAGGGAATATTATCCTGCATTTTTAACAATATCCCGCATAACATCCTGAGATACATTTCCTTGAAACATTGAAGAGGATTGCAGGGAATGCCAGGGTCCGTACGCTGGGCTGATGACAAGGATAGTTCCCGTGCGTATCTTCTGAGTTCCGAGATTATGTCCTTCGAAAGAATTCGATTCGATCTTTGATATATCCTGCACTTCCAAGGGGGTAATTGGGTTTTTTTTTTGTTTTTATGGCTGCACCTGAAGTAGGATTTCAGGCTGCCTATGTACCCTTGCAGGATCAAGCCAAACGTAGTTCGTTTTTTTTTTTTTTTTTTTTTTTTTGGCATCGTGCAGTTTATACTCATGCGATGAGGAGTGTGTACCCTGCTCAAGGGTAGTAACGCTTCAAGAACTTCCCGTTGATCGGACCTACTCTAACGCCGTCTCCATAAACGATCTTGTAGGCCCCGTTTGTGTAAACTTCCAGCACAGTGTATGGACCGTCCCACTTAGAGGAAAACTTATTTCCGGTTCTATGGGTGGTAATGATGGGTCTTCGGACAGCGAGAAAAAGATCTCCAACTTGGAAAGAACGAGGCCTAACTTTCTTATTGAATGCCTTGGCTAGCCTTGCTTGGTAACACTCGAGTTGCTCTTGAGCTTGCAACCTTTTCTCATCCAGCGCCTCTAACTCAGCAAGGCGTAGTTTTGCGTTCTACTCGTTCGTAAGACCCTCTTGTAATGCGATCCTCAAGGATGGGATTTGCCGCTCGAGGGGAAGTACAGCTTCAACACCATACACGAGTGAATACGGAGTTGCTTGAGTTGGAGCCCGATAGGTGGTGCGATATGCCCAAAGAGCTTCTTCAATCCGTTCATGCCAATCACGTTTGGATTTTGCTACTATTTTCTTCAAGAGGCTCCCCAAAGTCTTGTTAAATGCTTCAGCGAGTCCGTTTGCTGGTGCGTTGTACATCGAAGACTTCCTTTGCTTGAATTGAAATTTCTCACAAAGCTTTGTCATCAAAGAGTTGTCAAACGGAGTACCATTGTCAGTTATCACGTATTGAGGCACACCATACCGAAATATTATGTTGGATTTGATGAAGTTCAAAACAGTTTCCTTTTTCACCTCTTTCAAAGGAACGGCTTCAGCCCACTTCGAAAAATAGTCCGTTGCCGCAAGGATATACAAGTGACCAGCCGACGACTTAGGGAGTGGCCCAATTGCATCAAGCCCCCAAGCATCAAAGGGCCATGAAGCAACAGTAGGATGAAGCGGCTCGGGTGGCTGGTGGATAAAGTTTGCATGGAATTGGCATGCTTGGCACCTTTTCGCGTATTCCATACAATCCTTAACCATGGTAGGCCAATAATAACCCATTCGCTTTATGCGAAAATGAAGCTTAGGTCCTGATTGATGAGCTCCGCATATACCAGAATGTGCTTCCTCCATGGCTTGTCGTGCTTCTTCCACGTCTAGGCAACGCAAGAGGACTCCTTCAACCGATCGTCGGAAGAGGGTATCCTTATGATAGAAGAATCGAGGAGACCTCCTTCTTATCTCCGTCTTGTGACGTGGATCGTCCGGTAAATTCTCGTGTTGTAGGTAGTCAATGATAGGCTGCCGCCAATCACTGGCATCAACGACATATACCGAAATTTGATTAACTTCTTCATGGCTTTCTGAGGCCGGCGGAACCACCCACCTTCGACATACAGGCACTTTCAGGGCTTCATCATCCAAGGAAGCTAAAGTAGTCGCTAGGTTTGCCAAGGTATCAGCCATTCAATTGTCATTTCTAGGTACGTATTCCAACACAAACCTGTCCAAGTTCTCCAGCAATTGCGTCGCCAGGCGGAAGTAGGGAACCAAACTATCCTTCTTAACCTCGTAAGAACCCGAGAGTTGGCTTATCACTAGTAGGGAGTCCCCATAAATTTCAAGGTTATCAATATTAAGTTCGGTTGCCATTTGAAGACCGATTATCAAAGCTTGATATTCAGCAACATTATTCGAGCAATTTTCCGTGAGCGCGAATGACTATGGCAAGACGAGTCTTTCCGGTGAAACGAGGACAACCCCAGCCCCTGCTCCTTCCTTCCTTTCCGCTCCATCGAAAAACATGGTCCATGGAGGTAGGATCTCAACAAACATCACGTCTTCGTCGGGTAAGTCTTCCGAGAGTTCCCAATCGGTCGGGATTGGATGATCCGCTAAGAAGTTGGCTAGTGCTTGTCCTTTCACCGCCTTTTGAGGAACGTATACAATTTCAAATTCATTGAAAAGAACAGACCACTTAGCTAAGCGCCCAGAAAGAACTGGCCTAGACATGATGTATTTGAGGGGGTCGGCCTTCGAAATGAGATGGATAGTGTAGGCTTGAAAGTAGTGCCTTAATTTTTGCGAAGAAAACGCAAGAGCAAGGCACATCTTTTCAATATGAGAGTATTTGAGTTCATTTTCGGTCAGCCTACGACTCAAATAATAGAGAGCTTGCTCCTTCCCCTCCTTGTTATTTTGTGCAAGCATTGCTCCCACGGATTCCTCTTGTGCCGCAAGGTAAAGAACCAATGGCTTTCCTGGTATTGGAGCATCTAGTATGGGTGAGTTGAGAAGATATGCTTTGATGCAGTCAAAAGCCTTTTGACAAGCTTCATCCCAAGTGAACGGTGCATCCTTCTTCATCAAACGGCTAAAAGGCTGACATCGGCCCGCAAGGTTTGAGATAAACCTCCTAATGTATGCAAGGTGTCCTTGTAAACTTCTCAGCTCCCTCAAGCTCCTTGGCGGTGGCATCTTTTGTATGGCGTCCACCTTGGATTGGTCAATTTCAATACCCCGGTGCCTAACAACAAAGCCAAGAAATTTTTCGGACGTAACCCCAAAGGCACACTTGTTGGGATTCATCTTCAGGTCGTATTTTCTCCACCGGTCAAATGTTGCTCGGAGGTCTAGAAGATGATCTTCTCTTCTTTTAGTTTTGACAACGAGGTCGTCAACATAACACTCGACACTTTTGTGCAACATATCGTCAAAAATCTTTTGCATTGCCCGCTGATAAGTCGCCCCGGCATTTTTCAAGCCGAAAGGCATAACTTTATAACAATAAATCCCTTTTGTTGTGCGAAAAGCCGTAAGCTCTTTGTCTTCGGGAGCCATTCTTATTTGATTGTACCCCGAGCATCCATCCATGAATGAAAGTGCTTCGTGCCCTGTCGTCGCATCTATCATGAGTTCTGTAATGGGGAGTGGGAAGTCATCCTTTGGGCATGCGTTGTTGAGGTCCCGGAAGTCTACACACACACGGATTTGCCCATTTTTCTTCATCACCGGCACCATGCTAGAGATCCACGTGGGGTATTTAACTTCTAGAATGAAACCAGCCTCGATAAGCTTGTTCAGCTCCGCCTCAATTTGGGGGATGCGATCAGGACGGATTCGCCGATATGCTTGCTTTACTGGTCTAGCGCCGTGTTTCACTCCAAGGTGATGTACCGCAATCTTCGGACTCAACCCCGGAATCTCTTTATACGTCCAAGCGAAGACATCCTTGCATTCAGTCAATAACTCAAAATAACCTTTCTCTTCTTCAGCGGATAAAGATGCACTTACAAATATCGGCCTTGGTTCCTCGCTAGTACCCAAGTTTATTTCGCGAAGGTCGTCGACAGTTGCTTGTCCTCCATCTTCAAGTTGTGGTGGAGCCTCCTTCAATTCATCATATTCTTGATCGCGATCTTCTTCTTCCACAATCGTAATATGGAAGGAGTTAGCATACTCTCCTTGCTCTTTGGCGTAATTCGCGTTCCCCTTCGTCATGAACACCGTTCTCTTCTTCAGTTTGAGCCCCCCTTCCGTACTTATGGCCCAAGACGTCAAGCGTTTCATTCTCGAGGGGATGATACTTCGAATTTATTTGTCTTCCTGTAAGTTGGCCATTTTATTTCCTTGATTTTGAGACGAATCTTGAGAATGGGTCACCCTCTTATCTTCCATTCGAGAAAATACAGATTTTCTCGGTATAAGCACGCATCGACTTGATGCTTTTACATGGCTGCCCAACCGAGAAAATGCATAATCTCTTTGAGGCGTGGAATCTATCCGGTCAAAGACGGATGTACGATCAGCCTCTTCTTGAGGAGTTTCTTCTTTCGGATCCTCCACCGTTATATATTGAACATCTTTTTTTGCTACCCTTTTCTTTGCGGAAATTCGTACTGGGTTCGGCTGCGTATAACCCAAACCCACTTTTGGGGGTGCGACTTTATGCCCTTGTTTCCTTAGCTTTATTTGTGCTTCAGTGAGACCATGAATTTTCTCTCCAACGGCATGAAGACTTACATCTTCCCTTGTTGGGGATTTCGAGAAGTCGTAACCCGATAGAGAAAGCAACTTGTAAGCATTTGGGTCAAACCCTCCGGAGCGCGTATTCGGTAATTCTCCATGCTCGATGGAGCCGTAAATTGGTTTAACAAAGCCTTTGAGCGGCGGTTTAGTTAGCTCAACATCTTGTAGTTTAGTCAAAGGCATCACCAATCCTTCTTCCAGCGCAATGGAGTTCTCGCGCTCTTTGGATCGTGGGGAGTTCTTCTCATGGTTGACAGCGATGATGACTTCTTCAAAAGGGGACTGACCTGCCGTTCTCCGAGATTGCGGAATGTACTTAAGGATCTTCGTAGTATTTTGAGGCTCAGTCACATGACTCGGCAATTATGAAGTAGCCACCTCCTGATTTTTTGCCAACATTGATTTGTTGACAACAATATCTTCTCTCTTCGGTTCGTCCACTCCTAAGGCAGGGATTTCCGTTGGCATGACTTCAGGCACAACTTCATGTCCCTCATAAAACTTTTCGTCTGCAAAATGTGCCTCAGCTTCCAGGAATGGTTTCTCGTCCGCGAACACCGTCTTGACACCATTTTTGTAAAACTTAAAACATTGGTGTAAGGTGGAGGGGACAACACCATTTTCGTGAACCCATGGTCTTCCTAATAGCAATTTGTAAGAAGTTTTCGCATCAATAACATGGAACAGGGTACTCGCCTTGAGTTCTCCAATTGTTAATTGTATGCGGATTATGCCGATTGCTCTTTGCACGCCTTGATTGAATCCTTGAATGATTACTCGGCTACGCGATAGCTCGTCCACCAATATGCCCATCTTTTTCATTACGGATTTAGGCATGATGTTTACGGCCGATCCTCCGTCGATAAAGATACGATTCATTCGTTGCTCTCGGATGTATCCAGCTACGAACAAAGGGCGGTTGTGCGGTTTGGATCCTAATTGCAGATCTTCATTAGAGAAGGTAATCGCGGCGAAGAATGACGACCATATTGCTGAGGCCGCTTGTGCATTATTCTCTTCTCTTGTGCAAAGTAGGTGTTGGGATTCCTCTTCAGATTCTCCAGCAGGGAGCTCATTTTCTCCCTTGTTCTCTTCCCCCTCATCCGCGGAGTCTACGTAGGCATCCACAACATGATTTGACTCTTCCATCTCATCGATATCAAGTATTATTTTGTTCTTCCTCGCAAGATCAATCAGCAACTCCTTTAGTACGAAGCATTTCCCGGTGGGGTGGCCCACGATACAATGATAATTACAGTACTTTGGGTCACCGGTTCTCCCCATTTCTTCTGGGCGCTTGCACTCGGGCAGCTCCATAATCTTCTTCTCGAGTAGGTCTTCCAACATCCCCGGCACATCGGCATCGGGAAAAGGATACTTCTTTTCTTGTAGCTCTTTCAAGGTTAGACGTGCTTCCTTTTGTGGACGATAACCCTCCTTTTTTCACCCTTCTTTTCCTTGGCTGATATCCTCACAGGGGCCATAGTCGCTACCATGGATTCTTTGGCCTTAGGTTTGAATGACTTATCGTACTTGTTTTTTTCCTTCTTTTCATGACGTGGTTCCGTGATATGGGGGTTTCTTCCTCCATGGTGTGCTATGCTTATTTCCATGTCGTGGGCACGAGTGGCTAGTTCCTCAAATGTGCGCGGCCTAATTTCTTGGTGGATGTAAAGGAGCCCCCAGTTCATACCTTGCATGCACATTTCCACTGCGGATACTTCAGACAATCGATCTCGGCAATCGAGGCTCAAAGCACGCCACCTGTTAATGTAATCTATCACCGGCTCGTCTTTCCACTGCTTCGTGTTCGTTAGCTCAATCATGCTCACGGTACGGCGAGTGCTATAGAACCGACTAAGGAATTCACGCTCCATTTGATCCCAACTGTCAATGGATTCAGGGTTTAAACCGATGTACCATTCAAAAGCATTATCCTTGAGAGTACGAACAAATTGCTTTACCAGCCAATCTCCTTCGGTCCCTGCATTGTTGCAAGTCTCAATGAAATGTGCAACGTGCTGCTTCGGGTTACCCTTTCCGTCAAACAGTTGGAATGAGGGAGGGATGTAGCCTTTAGGCATCGGCAACATATCAATCATTTGAGTGTAAGGCTTGGTGTATCTAATTGATGTGTGCGAAGTGCCGCCATATTGCGCCCTCACAGCATTTTGGATCAAATCGTCCAACTGTTGCATGGAAAACGGAGGGATAAGCGTCGAGCTTCTTTGTGGAGCCGCCTCACGCTGTAATGCATTGATTGTTGCAACTCATTGGCATTCGGAGGTTTTATAACGCCGCTAGAATTTCCAAAAGCTGCGACATTATCTTTTGCAGTTGGGTTTGGTGGATGCGAATCGTCTTGGCTCATCTCAACCACGTTCAAACTCTCTATCTTGTTCATGAGCGAGGCAATTTGGATGTCCTTCTCCGCGACGGTCCTTTGTAGTTTTTCGATTGCCTCCATCATGGCCCCCAATTTCTCTTCAACGCTAGACGCCCCTATCGTCATTGCTTGCACAGCTAACGTACGCGATGACTCCTCTTGATTCAACGGATCCCAATATTTGGGGCTAGGCGAAGATGAACCCGATTCCGACCCTGCACTTAAAGTCACATTTACCTTTGGTAAGTTTCGACACTGCGACGAAGCTTCGAGGGAGAGAGTGGAGGGAAACGATGAACGTCCCCTCTTAGCATCGGCTTCTTTTGCCGCAAGAGCGTTATCGTGATTCTCTTGAATCTCTTCAATTTCTTTCATCTTCCTTTCCATGTCACTTGTAGTGACGGAAGAAGTCTTGATTCCACTAAGGCCTTTGGTCGCCTTTGATGCAACTGGTTGCTTTGTGAGAGTCGCCCCTACTTTCGCTTTGCTTCGGGTAAAGTGCCCTGAAGACGTACTGCTGCTGCTTTGCGCTTTCCTTGATGCCATTGGAATACGACGTTCCAGATGTAGGAGAAAAACATGAGAGGAAGAGAAGTCCCACTGGGCGTGCCAAAATTTGTACACACAAATTTTACAAACTCAGCGAAAAGGACGCAAAACGTAAGTGCACAAATTTAATTTGTATTTAATTTGGGTTAAAGTGGGTACAATCCTCTTGATTTTACATCGGATCGGAAACCTCTGATTAAATCTCCTACTTCTTGACATTGTTGACTTGTAGCGTGATGATGACAAGCTTTCTTCAAAGAGACGAGGTCGGCGATGTAGTTGCCTTTTGACCTTAGAACGGTAAGATTTGATGAAGAACGGTCCGTGGCTTCAAGCTCCAATCTTGAGGAACTTGAGGTGGAAGGACTTGTGTATTCGGACTTCCGCGCAATGGTCGTGTGGGGGTGAAGCTTGAAAGAGGGCCCGAAAGCTTGATCTCGATTGCGCTTCGTGTACGTTTGCGTTCTTGAATCTCCGGTGAAAGGCTTATGGATCTTCAAGAAAGTCTTCGTGTGCGTTCGCGTCCTTGAATCTCCGGCGAGATGCTTGTGGATCTTCAAGAAAGTCTTCGTGTGCGTTCGCGTCCTTGAATCTCCGGCGAGATGCTTGTGGATCTTCAAGCGAGTCTTCGTGTGCGTTCGCGTCCTTGAATCTCCGGTGAGATGCTTGCGGATCTTCAAGAGAGTCTTCAAAGTGTTGGAGAGCTCTGGCGTCTACTAGCACGATGTCCTTTGTGTGTGAATGAGAGTCTCTATTTATAGACTGACATGTAGGGACTAGTTTGTAATAATCCCTTGATTTCTTTTGATTTATTGCGTAAAGCCCCCTCGACTTCGTGAGGAATTCTGTTTAAGGACATTTAAGGACTTTAGATGCAATTTTGTTTTGACCCACAATAAGTGGGTTTGTTGTCACCATTGGGCTTGGCACGAGACCGTTATGAGAGGCCCGTTGCTTTAATAAGCCTTGTTTCGGCCCGATTAATCTTAATTAATTATAATAATCAATTAATTCATGAAAAATTGTTGGACATTTTTAATGTCTACAGAAGTATTCAAGTTTCTCAAAGTCTTACAAACCTCAAAAGGGTGTAATAAGTTCACTTTGTCAAGTGTTCTCAAGTATCATTTCTAATAAAGATCGACGCCTCTCGCATTTTTCTTCAGTATCCCCAGTCCAGAAATCCGTTCTTTAGTAGAGTGCTTTGTTCTGGTGAGGTTATCATGAAAATTTTCAGTAGCAATCTTGGACAGTTTTTTTTTTTTTTTTTTTTTTTTTTTTTTTTTTTTTTTTTTTTTTTTGAGACAGCAATCTTGGACAGTTGAGGTTTCTATAGTGCTAACATCTGGCTCTTATTTAAATACTCCAGCTTCTTAGTCTTTTGTTAATGTTTTTGGTAAACTTCAAAAGAAACTATAGTCAATTCTAAAAAAAAAAAAGAAACTATAGTCAATTCTCAAAAAAAAAAAAAAAACTATAGTCAATTCTCAAAAAAAAAGAAACTATAGTCCAAGGGGTAAAACTGTCTTTAAAATACTACTATTGTGATTTTTATAAAGATGTCGAAAGGGGTGAAATCTGTTTTTTATGAATCATATTTCAAGGAGTAAAATTGTCTTTTTATGCATTCTTTTACAAGGGGTAAATCTATCCAGACACATTAAATAATCTAAAATAATTATTTTTATTTGTAAGTATAATTTTTATCCGAATATTTTTGATGAATTAACGGTTCTTTTGACGGAAAATCACAGTTGTTAACAAAAGCAAAATTTAAGGACGGAACTGAAAATTTTGAAACATGGAGGAGCATTTTGAATATGACCCCCAACTTAAGGGGTGTAAATTGATTTTTTGCCTAATTTTATATATTAGTATATTCATTTTTAAATATAATTATTGGGTATTTTTATGAAATAGCAAGTTACCATGCTCACAAGTCCAAAAATAATCGGCATGATGGTGAGAGAGGGTGGAAAAGACTTACAAGTCAAGATAATCTCCAAAAGTTACGAACTACATGTTTTCATTAATTCGGTGTCTAGAGCTAATCTAAATGTTACAGTTAGCTCACACATGAGCATTAGTTCATCACATGATAGTGCTATATATATATGTCCTCCTAGGCATTTATAGGAATACGATAAATGATCTTACATTTTGTGCGAACATGGTGGTGATACTATGTTAGTATACTTTACAACGTTCCCTTATGATATGCAAATAGGAATGACATGCCAAATTAATACGTATACTCAGCATTACAACGTCGCCCCGCGCAAATGCGTGGTTTTCGTCTAGTTCAACTATTTTTTTGTGACTTGATGCGGAAAAGAGATTATAAAATACATTTTGTTTTTGTAGAATTAGCCTTGCTTTTGTTCCAGTGTTGCCACTTTTTGTGTTTTGGCTATTTTTATATTATCATTTTACGCAGTTCTTCACGACCAGAAGTATCAAATGGGTTGCGTGCTTATGTGGGTTCAACGAATGAAGCAAAAACTTGATAAGTATATATGTAAATACTTATCATATCCTTCCTCGTATCCCGCTCTAACCAAACACTAGAACAAAAAGTTATTCTCTTGCCTTATCTTAGTTGAACATGTTTGACAATGAAGAAGACTCTTCTTACAAAGAAACACAAGAAAAGTCCTCAAAAATATTTATTCCTATCCTTAAATCATTATAAAATTATTTTATCTATACAAATGGCACCTTGTCGACATTTACACAGATTGCCAACACAAACAAAATCTGCACTAGGGCAATCCGCATTGGTTTTACAAGGTATTAGTACTTTTTGTTGGCTTGGACTTCGAGAAGCACATGATTGAGTTATCTCTCCTGCAAGTAGTTCCAATAAATTGTTAGCAATCCTTTTATGCAATATAATTTAAAAATATATATATGTAATTTGAGATAACTGGAACACTAACCAGAGGAAAAGAGAGCCAACACAACAATGATACACACGAATTTCGAAGAACTCTCCATCTCAGTTTATGAATTTTTACTATTCAAATTTCAAGAATTGATGAGTGGTTTGCATTTCACTATGATGGGTATATATAGCCTATAAATGTAAACTATACTTACCAAAACTGTTGCATGACTAAGAAATTGTGTACACTTGAAAACTCTAGGTACATTTTTCGAATTCATTGAATCATATATACTTTTCTCAGTAGAATCTCTTCACAGGAAATTACTTATCCAAATAATTCATGAATGTATCATACCTTTTGTATTGTTTGAATTAAAAAAAAAATAGTGAAATTGGAAATAATTAATGAAAGATATAAACACCTTATTCACTTGCCTATCTGGTATGTCATAATGAATGCTATGTACTTTGCTGGATAAAACATGATTTATTTACTCTTTTACAATTTTCTATGTAATATGTATCTTATCGTGTGATTTGCTCTTCCATAATTAATAGTACTATGAATGATTCACATATGCTGAAGTACTATTTTGATGGATTGGGAAAAGAGAAGATGGTGAGGTGCATGGGATTCAGAGTTCCTGTTGTATTAGAACTCCTGCTTCAGAGCTCACTGCCTCTCTTCGTGTGTGTATGTGTGTACTGTTACAAAACAATGCAGCCTTTTATAGTCATGTGCCAGCATTACTTGGGCACAAAGAAACAAAGGACCGCCTCACAATACATGGAAACAATTCCATGTATGTGCTGTTGCCTTTGACTCAAGTCACCACATAACAAATCTCCACCTTGACTTGAATAATCTCAGCAACCCGAAACCAGAATCTGATGCTCCTCTTCTCAAACCTGAACCGGATGCGTCTCCCAGAACCTGATCGAGCACGCCTCCCAAGAACGATGTTCTGCAGCTGTATGCGAAACCCGAATCGCCAAATCGTTGCTCCAACTACCATGCGTTCCTGCAACGAATGCGCCCGATGTGGTTGCACTTCCGGAAATAGAAACAAGTGCACCACCAGAACCAGACTCGAATACATTCACTGAGAAAGCAGGACTGAATGTATTCCAGATGCGCCCAATTGCGCCAGACAGATGCACCATGACATAATGCCCATATGTCATCCAGACCAGATGCAACGATGACGAGTGCCACAAGTTGTCATGCCAGATGCGCCCCGTATGCCTCAGATGCGCCAGATGCTCGCCAGAAACAGATCGCACCAGATGCGAGCTTAGTGCGTGTCATGGTACACGCTGCAAAACCGGGTGCACGCCAGAACAGACTCGTGCATAATGCGCTCCAGAACCAGAATCAGATGCGCGTGCCAGAAATCTCACGCGCCCGATGCTCCATGTCGTTGCTCCAACTCCAACGAGTTCCTGCAACGCATGAGCCAGAACCAGATTCAATTCACACGCCAGATACTCCACCACGGGAGCCAAATTGCGCCTGAACATCAATAGCCAGAACGCCGAATGCGCGTGAACCGCCAGATTCGCGCCAGTACTGAATGCGTGCTGGATTTGCCAGATCCCTTGCACGCCTAATCAGATGCGCGCCATATTGCTCCGACAGGAGCCCGGATAGCCCCCTCCACAGGGCTTCAGATGGTGGGTGTACCTGCTTCTCTCTCACGAACAGATCGATCTTGATCGCCATACCAGACATCGTTCTTGGCGGAATCTCGAAACCAACTCCTGATAGCCAGCTCCACCTGAATTGCGAAACCCTAGCTTTGAGTTCCACCCCGATCTTGGAACCCGGCTCTGATAGGTGATGCCCCTGACCTGGCTCTGATACCATTTTGTTGTAACAGAACTCCTGTTTCAGAGCTCACTGCCTCTCTTCGTGTGTGTATGTGTGTACTGTTACAAAACAATGCAGCCTTTTATAGTCATGTGCCAGCATTACATGGGCACAAAGAAACAAAGGACCGCCTCACAATACATGGAAACAATTCCATGCATGTGCTGCTGCCTTTGACTCAAGTCACCACATAACAGTTCCATCTGATAAAACTTTGACGAAAAAGAAAACAGCCGGGCTTCAAACTAGTCAAGCAAGCAGTACGATGGTGAATCAAACTCCACCAGATTCCCAAGCAAGTTTCAATCCAACTGCTGCAGTGCAATCATTTGGTGGGTTCCAGAACAAAGATGATGGTAGTTGGAGCATGTTCTAGGATTTGTGAAGCAATTACTTGTTAGCTTTCGTTCAGTAATAGACTTCGTTTATCTTTTTATAAGTTCACTGTTTGAAGTATTCAAGTTTCTAAAAGTCTTACAGACCTCAAAAGGGTGTAATAAGTGCACTTTGTCAAGTGTTCAAGTATCATTTCTAATAAAGATCGACGCCTCTCGCATTTTTCTTCGGTATCCCCAGTCCAGAAATCCGTTCTCTAGTAGATTGCTTTGTTCTGGTGAGGTTATCATGAAAATTTTCAGTAGCAATCTTGGACAGTTGAGGTTTCTATAGTGCTAACATCTGGCTCTTGTTTAAATCACTCCAGCTTCTTAGTCTTTTGTTAATGTTTTTGGTAAACTTCAAAAGAAACTATAGTCAATTCTCAAAAAAAAGAAACTATAGTCAATTCTCAAAAAATAAACTATAGTCCAAGGGGTAAAAATGTCTTTAAAATACTACTATTGTGATTTTTATAAAGACGTCGAAAGGGGTGAAATCCGTTTTTTATGAATCATTTTTCAAGGAGTAAAATTGTCTTTTTATGCATTCTTTTACAAGGGGTAAATCTATCCGGACACATTAAATAATCTAAAATAATTATTTTTATTTGTAATTATAATTTTTATCCGAATATTTTTTATGACTTAACAGTTCTTTTGACGGAAAATCAAAGTTGTTAACAAAAGCAAAATTTAAGGACGGAACTGAGAATTTTGAAACATGGAGGAGCATTTTGAATATGACCCCCAACTTAAGGGGTGTAAATTGATTTTTTGCCTAATTTTATACATTAGTATATTCATTTTTAAATATAATTATTGAGGATTTTTTATAAAATAGCAAGTAACCATGCTCACAAGTCCAAAAATAAGCAGCATGATGGTGAGAGAGGGTGGAAAAGACTTACAAGTCAAAATAATCACCAAAAGTTACGAACTACCAGTTTTCATTAATTCGGAGTCTAGAGCTAATCCAAATGTTACAATTTGCTCACACATGAGCATTAGTTCATTACATGATAGTGCTATATATATATGTCCCTAGGCATTTATAGAAATACGAGAAATGATCTTACATTTCGTGCGAACATGGTGGTGATACTATGTTAGTATACTTTACAACGTTCCCTTATGATATGCAAATAGGAATGACATGCCAAATTAATACGTATAATCAGCATTACAACATCGCCCTGCGCAAATGTGTGGTTTTCGTCTAGTTAAACTATTTTTTTGTGACTTGATACGAAAAAGAGATTATAAAATACATTTTGTTTTTGTAGAATTAGCCTTGCTTTGTCCCAGTGTTGCCACTTTTTGTGTTTTGGCTGTTTTTAAATTAACATTTTACGCAGTTCTTCACGACCAGAAGTATCAAATGGGTTGTGTGCTTGTCTACGTGCTTATGTGGGTTCAAAGAATGAAGCAAAAACTTGATAAGTATATATGGAAATACTTATCATATCCTTCCTCGTATCCCGCTCTAACCAAACACTAGAACAAAAAGTTATCTCTTGCCTTATCTTAGTTGAACATGTTTGACAATGAAGAAGACTCTTCTTACAAAGCAACACAAGAAAAGTCCTCAAAAATATTTATTCCTATCCTTAAATCATTATAAAATTATTTTATCTATACAAATGGCACCTTGTCGACATTTACACAGATTGCCAACACAAACAAAATCTGCACTAGGGCAATCGGCATTGGTTTTACAAGGTATTAGTACTTTTTGTTGGCTTGGACTTCGAGAAGCACATGATTGAGTAATCTCTCCTGCAAGTAGTTCCAATATATTGTTAGCAATCCTTTTATGCAATATAATTTAAGAATATATATATATATATGTAATTTGGGAGAACTGGAACACTAACCAGAGGCAAAGAGAGCCAACAAAACAATGATACACACGAATTTCGAATTACTCTCCATCTTAGTTTATGAGTTTTTACTATTCAAATTTCAAGAAATGATGAGTGGTTTGCATTTCACTATGATGGGTATATATAGCCTATAAATGTAAACTTATTGTATACTTACCAAAACTGTTGCATGACTAAGAAATTGTGTACACTTGAAAACTCTAGGTACATTTTTCGAATTCATTGAATCATATATACTTTTCTCAGTAGAATCTCTTCACAGGAAATAACTTACCCAAATAAGTCATGAACGTATCGTACCTTTGTATTGTTTGAATTAAAAAAAATAGTGAAAATGGAAATAATTAATGAAAGATATAAACACCTTATTCACTTGCCTATCTGGTATTTCATAATGAATGCTATGTACTTTGCTGGATAAAGCATTATTTATTTAATCTTTTACAATTTTCTATGTTATTATTTAGTAGACTTTCAATAGTCTAAAAATATAAACTTATCATATGTTCGGATAAACAAGAGAGACGCAAAGGGCGGCGTGAAACCCAAATCAATGGAAGAGACGGCGACGGCGTTTGAATCCCTCAGGCTGACGGCAAAGGAATCGGTGGAGATCGAGTTTGACGATGATTTCTGCTCAAAGGAAAAAGAGGGTTTCGAAGGGTGCCTCATAGGAAAGTTCCTAACAGCAGACGAGATAAACCCTAAACCCATGAAGTCCTATTTCCGGCGGATTTGGACTAAAGGTGACCAGATCAATTTCTATTCGGTCAACAGAAACACATTCTTACTCAAGTTTCCCAACAAACCATTGATGGAAAGGATCGCATCCGGTGGTCCATGGGTGTTTGAGGGAGCCATGTTGATGCTTAAGCCATGGAAGCTGGGGGACGAAACCGAAAATCCAAAGTTCGACACGATGGATGTCTGGGTCCAAATCCACCATCTCCCTATCCACCTAGCAACGGAGGAAGCGGGAAGGAAAGCAGTGCAGAACGTAGGAGAAATTCTGGAGTCGGATCCGAGAGTTAATAGCGAAGGATTCAAGAACTTTGTGCAAGTTAGGGTTGGTATGCCAATCTTTGATGCTCTTCCGCGTGGAGTTTATGTGAATGTTAAAGGGGAGCGAGTGTGGTTGGACTTTAAATATGAAAGAATCCCGCACGTCTGCAAGTGGTGTGGATTCTTAGATCACTATAGCAACCACTGTGACCAGATCGCAGAAGGGATAGCACAAGACAACGAAGCAGGGTACGGGGATTGGCTCCTGTTCCAACCTCCGAGGAAGAGCAGAGTCGAGACAGGGAGCAAAACAAAGGCCAGAAGGAGTATGGGTGACACGTCCAAACCACAAGTGTATGGCTGTCGGTGCAGTAATAATCGGAAAAGTCCGGATTGTCGAATCCCAAGAGACTTCTTTGTAAATTAGCTATTAATTCTTAACCTTGTGTGGGCAAGGCGCAATGATTTGGTTTTCTAATTCTACTTAAAATAAAAGACAAAGATCTCAATTAATCGGTTGAATAATCTCACGATTAACAAAGAATGATTTTTAAGTTACTTAACAAGTGGACAAGTTCAGGATATCTCTACGGGTTCACTAGGGAATTCACACCACTTAGGATTTATGTTCATGCAACGCGGATATTTTCTACTTAGCCAAACGAGCAATTTCACTTTGAAGATTCCTCAACCAAAGCCTATATTCAAACTCTTGTACATGATTCCTCTAGCCTACTCAAGTTTAAATACGCATTATGATCTTGATATCAACTCTTAGTTCTAGTTAACTAGCAAGATTCCTCAACCCCAGATTCGACTAGTGCAAGATTCAAGTTCAAGCAATAACTATTGATTCCTCTAATAATTATCACCTAGATCAATCTTATTGTGACGTCAAACAATATGAGAGATAGAATTACGCATATGAATCAAGCATAACTAAGCATAAACATCCAATTAAGCTAACAAGCATGAAGCATAATCCATAAATCACCAATATATGGTGTTCAAAACCCTAGTTCCCTATGAGATATCCCGAATAGAGGGTTTAGCTACTAAAACACATGATCAAAGTACAAAGTTTGAATGATCATAAACAAAAACTAAAGAGGGGAAGAAGATAGGGAATCAAACGATGGTCTCCAAGCTCCAAGAATGCTCCTTGCTCTCCAATGGCGTAGAATAGATGAGTCATACAAGCCCCAGGTCGTTCCCCTTGTTAAATCACGTCACTTCTTTCAAGTTTTTAAAAATTACACTTTTTACCCCTTTTCTAATCACGTCAGATCTACTAATGTGATCTTGGGATCACAATTTGTGATCCGAGGATCACCTTACTTGATTGTAGGATCACGTTGGTCTTCTATGTGGTCTTGCACTTTGATCTTGTGATCATAGGATCACCTTTGTAGGATCACAATGATCTTCCATGTGAGTTTGCTTCTTTTCACTCCTCTTGAAAATTTGGCTAAGTCTTTTTCTCCTCTTCGCTTCTCCTCTTCTTCTATTCTCTCATACATTCCTTGAGTTTCTTTCTTTCCGAAGTTCGCTTCCGCTCCAAAATCCGCACTCCACGCTTCCGGTTCCTGAAATCCACAACACGAACAAATACCGGAAGATCAAATGCGACAAATAAAGCATAAAACATGCATAAAACGCCCGGATTACACCATGAAGTCCAAATACTCAAGTATGCTCAAAACTATCAAAACTCGGCCTAAAACACATATAAATGCATCGAAAAGTACGCGAAACGACAAGTAATCACAATAGAATATAACTCCAATTATGGAGTTATCAATGGGTAACAAGGAGGAAGAAAGGAAAAAGGCGGACCCAGTGGTGGGGATCTTTGATCTCAATGAAAATCTGGAGGACGTAAGTGGGGAGGGACTGCCCCACCCTGCAACGGAGGAGACTAGCACTGAGTCGCCAGCAACTGTTGAATCGGCGAAAGAAACTAGGAGTACGGAACGGAGTTGGGGACACAGTGGACCTGAGTGTTTCACGTAGGGATCTGCCACGGGTACGTACCCCGATTCCACGGGGACAGGCGCGGCAGATGGACATGGGACAAATCTCCACAACCGAGGAGGTAGTAAGGCCGAGCTCCCCCAAGAGGAAGATTGCACCGGACCTTAGCCCGGCTTCGAAACAATCGAAGGAAGTGAGTAAGAGGAACAAACAAGTTGAGATCGAACGCAAGTTCCTAGGGGCCATAAGATCGAATAAACAAGGTGGTGAAGGAAGGAGCACTACCAACCAAAAGGGAGGGACTGCCTCAAAAATTCTGAATGTATCCGCCACGCACAATGAATCTCCTCAGTTGGAACGTGCGAGGGCTTAGGAACCCTAGCACGGTCCTATCGTTTCGCGACCTCGTGAGGCACCAAGATCCCAGTTTGGTTTTCCTAATGGAGACTAAACTTCCTAAAAAATATATGGTGAAAGTCAAAAATAAGGTGGGGTATGCAAAGGGTTTTTTTGTCGACCCAATAGGCCGCAAAGGAGGTTTGGGGTTGATGTGGAAGGAATCGTTTAGGGTCTTTGTCAAGACCTCAACAAACTACCATATTGACGTAGTCATTGAAGAGGGGGATAATACAGTCTGGCAATTCAAGGGTTTCTACGGAAACCCGTCCAAGGAAGAAAGAAAACACTCATGGGAACTCTTAAGAAGGCTCCGAGGAAATCCAGATGACTCGTGGCTAATAGTGGGCGACTTCAACGCCATCAGTGCAAGTGAGGAGAAATCAGGAGGATGTGAAGTTACTTACAGTCAGATCCGGGACTTCAAGGAAGTCCTAAGTGAGTTAGAACTCCATGACTTGGGGTTTGCAGGAAACATGTTCACATGGAATAATAATATAGTCGAGGAAGGGAACATAAAGGAGCGGCTAGACAGAGCTTTGGCGACCGTCTCCTGGAGGGATAGTCATCGGGGAGCCCGAGTAACAAACCTCCAATGGCCGAACTCTGACCACAGTCCGGTGGTCATCTAATGGGGTGGAAGGAACCAACAAAAACCTAAAAGGCGCTTCCAATTTGAGCAGATGTGGACGCGTCATGAGGGTTTAGAAGAGTTTATCAAAGGAACTTGGGAATTATCAAGAGGAGAGGCCCTGAAAAACCGGCTGGAAGCGTTAGCAAACAACTGTAAGGTATGGGATAGCAACGTTTTTGGATCCGTTAGAAAACAATCCATTGAATTCAGATGTGAACTTGCAAAGATTGAAAGCCAGCCGTTAACCGAGCAAAGCAGGAAGTTGAAGTTGGACTTAGAAGAGAGGTACAACAAGCTGCTTGAGAAGGAGGAAATCATGTGGTACCAGAGATCTCGTACGGATTGGTTAATGTACGGGGATCGAAACACGAAATTCTTCCACCAAAGAGCGACGCTAAGAAGAGCAAGGAATAGTATTGAGGGGATAGAATATGATCAAGGTAACTGGGTCACAGATGAAGAGGGAATCGCCAAGGTTTTAGAAGCCCACTTCTCAAATATTTCCAGCTCAACTCAGCCGTCAAATGAGGAGATTAATCCAGCTCTCGAAACAATGGATGTCCGTATCTCCACCTCGGACAGAGAACTTATGGAGATGGCTTACACTCGTAAGGAGATTGAGGATGCCCTCTTTCAAATGGCACCCGACAAGGCCCCAGGAATTGATGGGTGCAGGTTTTTTCCAACGCTTTTGAAGTACGGTGGGGGATGGGGTCTCTAAAACCTGCCTTGAAGTCCTAAATGAAGGAAAAGCTCTCGGCAAACACAATCGTACACTGATCGCGTTAATCCCTAAGGTGAAGCAAGCAAGGAAACCAGGTGAATTCAGACCTATTAGTTTGTGCACTATCGTTTATAAAATCATTTCAAAGGCATTGGCTACCAGACTCAAACGAGTACTCCCCGCTATTATAAGCGATAATCAGAGCGTCTTCGTTCCAGGGCGACTGATTTCTGATAACATTCTCACTGCCTTCGAAATGATTCACTCTTTAAAAACGCGTAAGAAGAGGAAGAAGGGTTTTCTAGCCCTAAAAGTACACATGAGTAAAGCCTACGATCGGGTGGAGTGGACGTTTTTACGGGAAACTCTACGGCATATCGGGTTCGGCCCAATATTTACAAATCAAATTATGAACTGTCTGAGTTCGGTGCAGTCTTCTTTTATCCGTAATGGTGTTGTTGTGGGCCAAGTTGTCCCTGAAAGGGGTTTGAGACAGGGGTGTCCACTTTTCCCCTATATCTTCCTAATTTGCAGTGAAGTATTATTGAGAGCTGTTATTGCGGCAGTTGACAGAGGAGAGTTAGCTGCAGTAACAGCGTCCCGGGGTGGGCCTGCAATATCCCACCTCTTTTTCGCTGATGATAGTTTATTCTTTTTACAGGAAAACAAAAATCAAATAGCTACACTATTACAGACAGTGGAAGTCTAAGGCCGTGCATCGAGACAACAGATTAACGCCGATAAATCTGCTATTGTATTTTTGAATAGAGGGTTTAGCTACTAAAACACATGATCAAAGTACAAAGTTTGAATGATCATAAACAAAAACTAAAGAGGGGAAGAAGATAGGGAATCAAACGATGGTCTCCAAGCTCCAAGAATGCTCCTTGCTCTCCAATGGCGTAGAATAGATGAGTCATACAAGCCCTAGGTCGTTCCCCTTGTTAAATCACGTCACTTCTTTCAAGTTTTTAAAAATTACACTTTTTACCCCTTTTCTAATCACGTCAGATCTACTAATGTGATCTTGGGATCACAATTTGTGATCCTAGGATCACCTTACTTGATTGTAGGATCACGTTGGTCTTCTATGTGGTCTTGCACTTTGATCTTGTGATCATAGGATCACCTTTGTAGGATCACAATGATCTTCCATGTGAGTTTGCTTCTTTTCACTCCTCTTGAAAATTTGGCTAAGTCTTTTTCTCCTCTTCGCTTCTCCTCTTCTTCTATTCTCTCATACATTCCTTGAGTTTCTTTCTTTCCGAAGTTCGCTTCCGCTCCAAAATCCGCACTCCACGCTTCCGGTTCCTGAAATCCACAACACGAACTAATACCGGAAGATCAAATGCGACAAATAAAGCATAAAACATGCATAGAACGCCCGGATTACACCATGAAGTCCAAATACTTAAGTATGCTCAAAACTATCAAAACTCGGCCTAAAACACATATAAATGCATCGGAAAGTACGCGAAACGACAAGTAATCACAATAGAATATAACTCCAATTATGGAGTTATCAAATATCCCCACACTTACCATTTGCGCGTCCCGAGCAATCTATCAAAACCGGCCATCATCTCCAAACTTTCTCCCCAACAAATCTTGGTATGAGTCTAACTAATTGCATACATTTCGAAACAACACTTGCATACAAACCAAGACTAGCCGACTCGACATAAACACGACTCAATACATGACTCGACTATGCAACAATATGAAAATGCAATATATACAATGCACATAACAAAATAACATTTTTTTTCTTTTCTTTTGCGAGATTGGGCAATCTCAATTAGCTCAAACCGGTTCTCATGGAGTGATGATCAATCTAGGAACAAGGCGTGAATTGCAACTAAACTTGACAATGAGAATTTCCCCTAGTTAGTATAGAGAGCCTAGAGTTACTATGTAAAGGAATACCTACCTCTTCGCATGTGTCGACAAAAATAAGAGGCTACGCTAGGCTAAGCCACATTCAAGGTCCGAGCTCCTACTCCGCTAACGGTTTAGAATGTTGAGGCTTAGGGACAAAAGGATAAATATGTAGTAACAAGTCCTAAGCGTCACATTCTCACATTAAACCCCACATCTCACACACCCTCACTACGATGATAGAAACCGCAACCCGAAACTCACCGTCTTCGGCCCTCGATCCCCTCAAACCCGGTACAATAACGATCTCCGTGGCCACCAAGGCGATACGTGCACGAAATGCAAACCGTCGTCAACGAACTAGCAACTTTCCACCACTCAATTTCCAATAAGCTCAAATTTATTCCTTTATTCCATCTCTCCTTTTTTTCTCTCTTTGTTTTTTTTTTCTCATTCTTTTTTTTTTCTTTTCATTTTTTTTTTCTCTCAATATAACAAAATGCCGCAAAAGTATCCGAGTGGTCTTCCAAGAATCAAGCAAAGCAAACATGTTAAGGGGAGGAAATAGACGATCCAATGAATGTATATAACAAGTAAAATTCATCTCCCCCTAACTCAATGAAGTACACGGTGTCACCAAACAAAGCCGCCAAATAGTCAAGGCGCGTGTGTAGAGATGTAGTCGTCAGAAGCTCAATCTCGATGTCCGTAGTCAAAATTTGACATCCCCACACTAGAATGTAAACATGCCCTCTCTCAAGTAATCAAATGTATGTAAGTCTCGTGTCTAATCCAACCGATCCTCCTACACCGTGATGATGAAAAGAAACGATAACTAGCACGACCCACCAATTAAGATCAACCACCCCATTGTTGTGTGGATTAGACGTCACGCACTCACGGCTCTCCACAACTGTGTCCATGGTGTAGTGACATGGAACACCGCCACACCGAAGTGTGCAAGCCAACTCACTCACCCTCGCATCCCCTCGAAGATATGTAATAATACGCAAGCGATCATGTAGAACTCACAAGTATATGCAGTACAACTCTCCCTCATCGAACTCCCTCAACTATGACTCCCTCGTGACGCACTAAAGTGGTGATTCTAAACGATTTATGATGAAGGCCAAGAATCGTCATCCTAGGTCAAGAGGTTATGAATAAAAACAAGGTTCACATCGGGCTTTCTAATGGTCCTACAAGGTGAGATCTATCAAGCAGTGAGTGATCTAATACGCATCCTCGCACAGCTGTTCTGTGTGCCACTACGAGGCGGGCTGGCGACTACCTAAGACGTACACATGAACGTTCGGCTTTTTTAGCTCACACCTAGCTCAACTCTTGTAAAAAAAAACGACACACACTTTAAATTTGCAAATCAAGTAAGTGTAATAAAATAGGTAGACATTCCCGTAAAGGAAGTCTCTCTATACGTACTAGGGGGAACTCAATTTGTCATTCTCGGTCACAAGTCACGCCCTACGCCTAAAATTCTCACACTCCTCGATTCTACCAAATTTTAAGCTTCTTTTGATTGCCCGTTCTCAAATTTTCTTATTTTCAAATTTTTAAATTTTTTGTCTTTTTACTTTATTTATTCTAACTCTACATGCAAGGCCAGACGCGAAAGAAGACTCGAAACTGACTCAGTTTGTTTGGGTAGGTGGATTCAATTAAATAAACGTGCAAGAAACAAACTCTAACACATATACATAACTAACACCCACATTACGACACTAAAACTACACACGCGGACCGCGAATACGACACAATACGCCCTAACAATCTATATGTGACAGGTTAATGCTGACACGGACTGGCTAGTCAAGATTAAAAATCCTCCCCACACTTGAATGCTTCGTTGTCCTCAACGAATTTAGAGATCAATCAAGAGGACTCAGCAATTCTAATGCGAGGCATGGTGTATCTACTCAGGGCCATCACCACCCTATGCCTCAACTACTTTTGTCTCTTTCGACAGTCAAACTCATGCGACTTACTCCTCTTACTTCTAAACAGTCTCATTGCACAAGAAAGTAGCAGTTCAAATTTAGAGATTATCTTCGCTACGTGCACGTGACAAGGAGTGTGTATTGAATCAAAGCAAGAAAGTACGCAATTAACAGATACGTCCTAGGACACTAGTCAATCGCCCCCAAACGTCGCAACTAAGCGACAACAATAAAAATTTGGGCTTTTACTCAATGTGCCTAGACTCGATTAAATTAAATTGCGAAAGAGAAAGATTAGTGATACCTGAAGCCCTGGAGTTCCATTCTGACGGGGCTTAATCAACAAAATCAGTCAATGAACGTACGGTCGACTGATTTTTCGATACTTTTCGCGATGTGAGATTTTTAGCTCAATAGCTTCTCCTCGTTGTCCCCGTCACAACCCCGCAAACGGTTTGCGCGAATTCACACCGGTTGAGAACGAATTGACAGATTTGCGTGAGCATAACCCTAGCTTTTACCTTGCTTTCCCCACGCCTAGCTGCACTGAATCTTCAAAATCGAACCCACCAACGGAACCAGAATGTCGCCGGCGCTGCTGAGCCGAGTAGAATCCACCAACCGCCGTCAAAATCCGGCGATTTTTGGTCGGCAGCGGTTGTGAGAAGTGATGCTCTGTTCGTCGAGAGATTGGCCGTGGGGGTCTGAACAAGAACCGCCCTATGTCGCCGGCGCTATCAGTCGAGCAAAACCCGCCGCGTCCCGTCAATCTCCGGCGAATTTCCGAGCTGTAGAAGTTCTTGAAGGCCTGCGTCGCTCGTCTGAGTTGCTGCCTGATGCGGGTCTGTTCAAAGGAAAAACAACCTCTGTTTCGTCGGCGATGATTAGCTGACCAGAACCCACCAAACGCCGTTGATTTCCGGCGATTCTCCGATCGTTGCTCTGTAGAGAGTCGTCCTCTGTGTTCTGGAGATTGCCGTGGGTCGAAGAACGACCCGTCGCTGCTAGTTGCAGCGTGTTCACCTTCTTTTCATTTTTTTTTTTTTAACTTTAAATGACATATATGCCCTTTATTAATGAAGCTTCAGCGTGGGAGAGCCAAAACCTGATCCTGCGATCAGCGGAAGTACCACACGATCAACTTTTGTGATCTTGCATTAACAGTGAGTTGCCTAGACATTCCATCTCTCTCTTTTCTTTTTTTTTTCTAAGTACCAGCCCAGTTTTTTTCTTTTTTTTTCTTCGTCCTGCAAAAAGTCTCAAGTTTGCGCCCCCGAACTCCGATGCATGCATATTATATACCGTTGGAAAGCTTGTTTCGCGCACATTATGATTTTGCACAAGTAACACCAAATTTCCGGAGGAAAACTTCATAATTTATGACCTAAAATTTCGTGACTATTACGTCGCTTTCTCGATTTTTGTGCGTTTCTTCCGCGCGCATCAAGAATGGGAGCCCGGATAGCGTCTCCAACCTGTTTTCCTGCAGAGACTCAATTCAAATGTAAGATCCGCACTCTCTCACCCCTCAGATAAGAAAACTGTATTGAAAAACGCACACAACAATATTTAAACACACACTCTACACTAAAGTATAAAAATACGTTGGGTTGCCTCCCAACAAGCGCCGTGTAATTTAAGGTCGACGGCCCGACCCAGTTACCTCAAAAGATGTTAAGGAGGTCTAGCACGACGTGCCTCCTCCTTCAATTTCTTGCTCTTGATTTTCTGCACCACATCATGTGCACACACCACGTTTGGCTTCTTCTCTGGTTCGGGTGGATCGGGATGCAAAATTGTAGGCAACCCAAGAGAAGAATCCACACGATCTTCTCTAAACTTGATCATGGCCAATTTATTCTTCCCTTTGCTCGGAACAAAGGCCTTGAACATGAGCGATGAGTCTAAAGCCTTGATAGTCAACTCCTCAGTCTCTAGATCCACATTTGCGCCCATTGTCTTCAACAACGGTCTTCCAAAGATGAGTGGAACATCGCGATCCTCCTTGATATCCACTATCACAAAGTCAGCTGGAAATACAAATGCACCCACTTTGACGAGCAAGTTCTCAATCACCCCATTTGCCGTAACTATAGAATTGTCTGCCAATTGCAGACCCATCTTCACAGGGGTTGGCGCACCAATGCACAGTCTCTCAAATAGAGACAATGGCATTAGATTAATACTTGCGCCCAAATCACAGAGACCATGTGTATGATATCCACCCCCAAGAGTGCAGCCTAAGATGACACTGCCTGGATCTCTCATCTTGGGAATGTCTCTTTGTATGACAGTGCTACACGTCTCTGTTAGCTTTACCGTTGCATAGGGTTCTATGCTCTTCTTCCCCCATAGGATTTCTTTCAAGAACTTCTTATACCTGGGCATCTGAGCAAGTGCTTCTACAAGAGGAATGTTGATATGCAATTGTTTGAATATATCCATAAATCTCCCAAAGTGTTCCTCATCATTCCTCTTTATTGCCGCCGGATATGGAATCCGTGGCTCATAAGTAGCTGGATCTGGAGTGCTCTTGGACTCTTCTTTCTTCTCAACCGTGTCCTTTGATTGGGGGCTCACGGCCTTGGGCAACTCTTCACCCAACTCCTTCTCTGTAGCTTTTGTAGCTTCGGCTCTCGCATCGCTAGGATATGGAGGATCCTGAGTAGTCACACCACTGCGAGTAGTAATAGCCTTGAGCTGCTCAGTAGGAAGAATGGTATTGGAAGGAAGCATACCTGGCGGAAATTTAGCATTCTGATTGGCAATCTGCCCAATCTGAGTCTCGTGGCTCTTTATTGTTGCTTGTAGTGAGACAATCGTGCTCTCCATCCTGTCTTGTTTAGCTAGTAACTTTCTCAATAAAGCATTTGTCTCTTGCTCTTCTGGTTGCTGAGCCTGTTGCTGTTGAAATTTCCCTTGAGCTTGATACTGAGAATTCGGCTGCTGTCCGGGCGCATATAACCCATTGTTAGGGTTGGCATAGCTAAAGTTGGGGTGATTGCGGTTGTTGGGATGATAAGTGTTAGTCCACTGCTGCTGTCGTGGTGGACCCATGTAATTCACATCTTCAATGGAGCCATATCCCTGATTTTCATCCGCGAGTAACTCACCCATGGGCTTCACTTGTGATGGAGGTTGCATGCTGTGAAATGCTGAGGTCATGGATTCCAGCTTTTTCTCCATAGACTCAATCTTGTTGACTAAGGCTGCATCCCCCGGTTTGGAGTACCTACGAGTTTCAGCTCGTGTAGTCTCCCTCTTCGACACGTTATTCAGCAGATCTTGAGCTCGTTGTGCCACAAGCCCCATAAAATTACCTCCAGCTAGCATATCTAACTGGTTAGCTGTCTCCTTGTCTAATGCAGTGTAGAAATAATGGAGAATCTTGTGCCATGGCTCCCCATGATTCGGACATCTACGGATAATTTGGCTAAACTTCCTCCAAGCATCTCCCAATGAGCTGTCTTCTTCCTGAGTGAAATTTGCAATCTCAGCCATCTGCTGAGCGACTCGGGATGGTGGCAGATACTTCCTCAGAAATTCATGACAACAATCCGCCCATGTCACGATGCTACCAGCTGGCAGCTCCATAAGCCACTTCTTGGCTTTTCCAGATAAGGAGAAGGGAAATAGTAATAGCTTAACTGTTTCATCTGGAACTCGTTGGTCGTGCAGGGTTGATGTGATTTGCTCAAATACCAGCAGATGGTGATTGGGATCATCTCCTGGAGCTCCGTTGAATGCGCACTCATCACGAACCATATTGATCATATGTTGGCGCAACTCGAAGTGTTGGGCATTGTTCTGTGGCCTGACAATGGTAGGCTGATAACACGCTGGAGTAGTCCTGAAATAATCCACCATAGGGCGTTCTTCAATCTCGGCATTGTTCTGCCTGTTGTTTCCCCCATTATTCCCATTATTGTTCCCACCGATGTTCGCCACTTGTGCCCCCACACCAGGACGTGGTTGTGGATTTGGGGGATCCAAACGATCCATCATTGCCTGCATCTCAGCCATTTGAGCCCTCAGCTCCTCAGTTTCTCGTGCTTTATTGGCTGCATCCTCTACAGCTGCTGCTCTAGCTGCCTCCGCATCCTGCATACCTTTGCGGATCCTCTCAAACTCAGCTCTAGTTTCGTCATCCATAGCAACTGAGCTTGTCTTCCTCTTGTCTCTACGTTGTGCGCGTAACAAATTTTCCGGGTCCTCAAGTGTTGGGTGCAAAGGCTCGTCTCGAGAACGGGACATGCACCGTGAAGTTCAACCTGAAAACACAGATTACACACAGAAAGTAGGTGAGTAATAGATATAAACAATAAAATAATTCCCTAAGGCTAGGAATTATAACTAATTTAGCCGAAGTCCCCGGCAACGGCGCCAAAAACTTGACACGTCCAAACCACAAGTGTATGGCTGTCGGTGCAGTAATAATCGGAAAAGTCAGGATTGTCGAATCCCCAGAGACTTCTTTGTAAATTAGCTATTAATTCTAAACCTTGTGTGGGCAAGGCGCAATGATTTGGTTTTCTAATTCTACTTAAAATAAAAGACAAAGATCTCAATTAATCGGTTGAATAATCTCACGATTAACAAAGAATGATTTTAAAGTTACTTAACAAGTGGACAAGTTCAGGATATCTCTACGGGTTCACTAGGGAATTCACACCACTTAGGATTTATGTTCATGCAACACGGATATTTTCTACTTAGCCAAACGAGCAATTTCACTTTGAAGATTCCTCAACCAAAGCCTATATTCAAACTCTTGTACATGATTCCTCTAGCCTACTCAAGTTTAAATACGCATTATGATCTTGATATCAACTCTTAGTTGTAGTTAACTAGCAAGATTCCTCAACCCTAGATTCGACTAGTGCAAGATTCAAGTTCAAGCAATAACTATTGATTCCTCTAATAATTATCACCTAGATCAATCTTATTGTGACGTCAAACAATATGAGAGATAGAATTACGCATATGAATCAAGCATAACTAAGCATAAACATCCAATTAAGCTAACAAGCATGAAGCATAATCCATAAATCACCAATATATGGTGTTCAAAACCCTAGTTCCCTATGAGATATCCCGAATAGAGGGTTTAGCTACTAAAACACATGATCAAAGTACAAAGTTTGAATGATCATAAACAAAAACTAAAGAGGGGAAGAAGATAGGGAATCAAACGATGGTCTCCAAGCTCCAAGAATGCTCCTTGCTCTCCAATGGCGTAGAATAGATGAGTCATACAAGCCCTAGGTCGTTCCCCTTGTTAAATCACGTCACTTCTTTCAAGTTTTTAAAAATTACACTTTTTACCCCTTTTCTAATCACGTCAGATCTACTAATGTGATCTTGGGATCACAATTTGTGATCCTAGGATCACCTTACTTGATTGTAGGATCACGTTGGTCTTCTATGTGGTCTTGCACTTTGATCTTGTGATCATAGGATCACCTTTGTAGGATCACAATGATCTTCCATGTGAGTTTGCTTCTTTTCACTCCTCTTGAAAATTTGGCTAAGTCTTTTTCTCCTCTTCGCTTCTCCTCTTCTTCTATTCTCTCATACATTCCTTGAGTTTCTTTCTTTCCGAAGTTCGCTTCCGCTCCAAAATCCGCACTCCACGCTTCCGGTTCCTGAAATCCACAACACGAACAAATACCGGAAGATCAAATGCGACAAATAAAGCATAAAACATGCATAAAACGCCCGGATTACACCATGAAGTCCAAATACTCAAGTATGCTCAAAACTATCAAAACTCGGCCTAAAACACATATAAATGCATCGAAAAGTACGCGAAACGACAAGTAATCACAATAGAATATAACTCCAATTATGGAGTTATCAATGGGTAACAAGGAGGAAGAAAGGAAAAAGGCGGACCCAGTGGTGGGGATCTTTGATCTCAATGAAAATCTGGAGGACGTAAGTGGGGAGGGACTGCCCCACCCTGCAACGGAGGAGACTAGCACTGAGTCGCCAGCAACTGTTGAATCGGCGAAAGAAACTAGGAGTACGGAAAACGGAGTTGGGGACACAGTGGACCTGAGTGTTTCACGTAGGGATCTGCCACGGGTACGTACCCCGATTCCACGGGGACAGGCGCGGCAGATGGACAGGGGACAAATCTCCACAACCGAGGAGGTAGTAAGGCCGAGCTCCCCCAAGAGGAAGATTGCACCGGACCTTAGCCCGGCTTCGAAACAATCGAAGGAAGTGAGTAAGAGGAACAAACAAGTTGAGATGGAACGCAAGTTCCTAGGGGCCATAAGATCGAATAAACAAGGTGGTGAAGGAAGGAGCACTACCAACCAAAAGGGAGGGACTGCCTCAAAAATTCTGAATGTATCCGCCACGCACAATGAGTCTCCTCAGTTGGAACGTGCGAGGGCTTAGGAACCCTAGCACGGTCCTATCGTTTCGCGACCTCGTGAGGCACCAAGATCCCAGTTTGGTTTTCCTAATGGAGACTAAACTTCCTAAAAAAGATATGGTGAAAGTCAAAAATAAGGTGGGGTATGCAAAGGGTTTTTTTGTCGACCCAATAGGCCGCAAAGGAGGTTTGGGGTTGATGTGGAAGGAATCGTTTAGGGTCTTTGTCAAGACCTCAACAAACTACCATATTGACGTAGTCATTGAAGAGGGGGATAATACAGTCTGGCAATTCAAGGGTTTCTACAGAAACCCGTCCAAGGAAGAAAGAAAACACTCATGGGAACTCTTGAAAAGGCTCCGAGGAAATCCAGATGACTCGTGGCTAATAGTGGGCGACTTCAACGCCATCGGTGCAAGTGAGGAGAAATCAGGAGGATGTGAAGTTACTTACAGTCAGATCCGGGACTTCAAGGAAGTCCTAAGTGAGTTAGAACTCCATGACTTGGGGTTTGCAGGAAACATGTTCACATGGAATAATAATATAGTCGAGGAAGGGAACATAAAGGAGCGGCTAGACAGAGCTTTGGCGACCGTCTCCTGGAGGGATAGTCATCGGGGAGCCCGAGTAACAAACCTCCAATGGCCGAACTCTGACCACAGTCCGGTGGTCATCTAATGGGGTGGAAGGAACCAACAAAAACCTAAAAGGCGCTTCCAATTTGAGCAGATGTGGACGCGTCATGAGGGTTTAGAAGAGTTTATCAAAGGAACTTGGGAATTATCAAGAGGAGAGGCCCTGAAAAACCGGCTGGAAGCGTTAGCAAACAACTGTAAGGGATGGGATAGCAACGTTTTTGGATCCGTTAGAAAACAATCCATTGAATTCAGATGTGAACTTGCAAAGATTGAAAGCCAGCCGTTAACCGAGCAAAGCAGGAAGTTGAAGTTGGACTTAGAAGAGAGGTACAACAAGCTGCTTGAGAAGGAGGAAATCATGTGGTACCAGAGATCTCGTACGGATTGGTTAATGTACGGGGATCGAAACACGAAATTCTTCCACCAAAGAGCGACGCTAAGAAGAGCAAGGAATAGTATTGAGGGGATAGAATATGATCAAGGTAACTGGGTCACAGATGAAGAGGGAATCGCCAAGGTTTTAGAAGCCCACTTCTCAAATATTTCCAGCTCAACTCAGCCGTCAAATGAGGAGATTAATCCAGCTCTCGAAACAATGGATGTCCGTATCTCCACCTCGGACAGAGAACTTATGGAGATGGCTTACACTCGTAAGGAGATTGAGGATGCCCTCTTTCAAATGGCACCCGACAAGGCCCCTGGAATTGATGGGTGCAGGTTTTTTCCAACGCTTTTGAAGTACGGTGGGGGATGGGGTCTCTAAAACCTGCCTTGAAGTCCTAAATGAAGGAAAAGCTCTCGGCAAACACAATCGTACACTGATCGCGTTAATCCCTAAGGTGAAGCAAGCAAGGAAACCAGGTGAATTCAGACCTATTAGTTTGTGCACTATCGTTTATAAAATCATTTCAAAGGCATTGGCTACCAGACTCAAACGAGTACTCCCCGCTATTATAAGCGATAATCAGAGCGTCTTCGTTCCAGGGCGACTGATTTCTGATAACATTCTCACTGCCTTCGAAATGATTCACTCTTTAAAAACGCGTAAGAAGAGGAAGAAGGGTTTTCTAGCCCTAAAAGTACACATGAGTAAAGCCTACGATCGGGTGGAGTGGACGTTTTTGCGGGAAACTCTACGGCATATCGGGTTCGGCCCAATATTTACAAATCAAATTATGAACTGTCTGAGTTCGGTGCAGTCTTCTTTTATCCGTAATGGTGTTGTTGTGGGCCAAGTTGTCCCTGAAAGGGGTTTGAGACAGGGGTGTCCACTTTTCCCCTATATCTTCCTAATTTGCAGTGAAGTATTATTGAGAGCTGTTACTGCGGCAGTTGACAGAGGAGAGTTAGCTGCAGTAACAGCGTCCCGGGGTGGGCCTGCAATATCCCACCTCTTTTTCGCTGATGATAGTTTATTCTTTTTACAGGAAAACAAAAATCAAATAGCTACACTATTACAGACAGTGGAAGTCTAAGGCCGTGCATCGAGACAACAGTTTAACGCCGATAAATCTGCTATTTTATTTTTGTCAAAGGTGCCTGAAGCAGTGAAGAAGGATATCCTTGAATTCTGTGGGATGATCGAAATGGAAAAATACGACAAGTATGTGGGCCTACCAACGACAATGGGAAGAAATAAGTCAATAACTTTCAAAAAAAATTTAGAAAGACTAATCAGCAAGCTTAAAGGTTGGAAGGAGAGAACTCTCACCCAAGGTAGTAAGGAGATGCTGATTAGGGCCATAGCCGAGGCCCTCCCAACATACGTGATGTCGTGATTTCAGCTGCCGGAGGGGATCTGTGAAAAAAATAGAGAAAATAATATGTCAATTCTGGTGGAGCAATTCGGGACAAGAAAGGGGCATAGCATGGGTGTCCTGGGACAAGATCCAGAAGAGCAAGTACGAGGGAGGACTAGCTTTTCAAAAATTTAGCGAGTTCAATAAGGCCATGTTGGCGAAGCAGTCATGGAGGATTATCCAAAGGCCAAATTCTATAGTAGCACAAGTTTTAAAAGCTAAGTATTTTGGGGACAAACCTTTCATGGAAGCTCAGTTTGGGGAAAATCCGTCGTATGCGTGGAGAATCTTACTGGAAGGGAGGAAACTGTTACAAATGGGCCTTCAGTGGAAAGTGGGAGATGGAGCCACTTTACAGGTGCATGATCGATGGATCCCAAGGGAGCCAAACTTCTCCCTCATCACAAAAACACCTTGCACAAGTAATATGAAAGTAGCTGAGTTCATAAACACAGACACAATGCAGTGGAAGGAGGAAAAACTGAACACGGAACTGAAGCAGTGGGACATCAGAGATATTTTGGAGATTCAGCTACCTGATAAAAGACGAATAGATCAACTTGTGTGGCACTTTGCTGAGGACGGAGTCTACAGTGTCAAGACAGGGTATCAACTAGCAAAGAGAAGAGCCAAAGCAACGGCGGAAGGAACATCATCTGCTGAGAGAAACCCAGTAAGGGAAGTCTGGAAGCTAAAGATCCCCACAAAAGTTAAACACTTTTTATGGAGAGCACAGTTCAATAGCATCGCCTTGGGGACGAACCTGAGAAAGAGAAGAATAAAAACATATCAGATCTGTGTTTTCTGTAAGAAATCGGAAGAAACAACTCTCCGTTTGCTACGAGATTGCAAAAAAGTCCAGCCAATATGGGAGCAAGTCATGGGTAATAAATGGTTTGCCGAAAGCAAAAGTGGAAATCTTCAAGATTGGATCTTAGAACAGTTCCATAAAAAATCAAAATCACACATGTCTCTGTTTAGCCTCTCACTATGGACAATCTGGGGATTGAGAAACCAAAAGAAGTTCCAGGGTGTGGAACCGAACTATCAATCGAGCCCTAGAAAAATTATTCAACGGTGGGAAGAAATAGAAGAAGCTTGGGAGGATAAAAAGTTAGTACCTGAAAAACTAGATCAGGGGCGAGTCCACTGGTCACCACCGGCGACGGATTCTCTGAAGGCAAACTATGATGGTAGCTGGAACCCATCAACGAGGAAGGCCTCCTTAGGAGTGGTCATCCGGGACAAGTACGGAAGGACAATAGTCATCGCGAAGGAAAACCTCTCACGGTGCTCTTAGGCAAAAGAGGCGGAGCTTCGAGCAGCGTTGTTGGCTATGAAACTGATTAGACAAAGAGGGCTTCAAAGAGTCATCTTGGAAGGCGACTCGTCTGTATAGTCCGAATTTTGCAAAGGCTAATTAATTGTGAGAAGTGGGAAGACTTCTCTTTGATCGGCGATCTGAGAGACACAGCAAGGGAAATGATGAAGACCATCGATGTGAAGGCCTCGAGATGGACGCCGCGAGCTGGCAACCATGCAGCGCACCAGGTGGCCTCGATTCCAACGGACACAGATATCCTTATCGTGTGGGAAGAAGAGCCCACGTGGCTCTTGAAGTTTCTAGATTAGGATAGAGGAATTGGCTAATCTGTATTTTTTTCTCTGTTTCGGTTGTTGTGTTTCGTATTTCTCCTCAAAAAAAGAAGTCTAAAAATATTTAAAAAAAAATCAATAAAAAATAGTAACTTGAGTAAATTGATTATATGAGAAGGAAATGGAAAATAAAACAGTGAAGTTGTGGGTGGTTGTACGTTGCAGTGTAGCTTCTAGCATTTTAACTTGTAGCATTTTAATAAAGAATAATGCAGAGGGGAGATAATGTCTATTTTGCATTCAACTTGGGCATATGAAATTTTAGTTTCGTGACTTGTGTATTAACTTGAGCTGTAAGAGGAGGTGGTTGTAGTAGTTCAGGTTTAATAATTATTTCTATCTTCACAGAGCATCAATTTCACTTTTGAGATTGAGTTTGAAGATGCGGTTTATTGTTTTCAGTTACGGTTGTGCTATCGATTTAAGAATAATTTAGTAGTGCAGTGGGTTTAGACAGGGATGGCAATGGGTCGGAATAAAATAGGACCCACTTATATCTATATCCATATTAAAATAAAGAGGGGAGATCCAGATCCGATCCAGATGCAATCAGATCTTAACCTAATTGGGGTGGAATTCGGATTAGATCTTAACTACCAGATCCATATCTGATTCGGAGATCCGCCAAGCACAAATCGAATCAGACACAGGTCGGACTTACAAAAGAACCACAAAAAATAAAATAAGAATAAAAAATACATGAAAATTATGGTGACGTCAAAATAAGATTAAGATCAACATAAACAAGACCTTCATTACATCCAATCCACAAATAGAAAATATAAAGTGGCACTACACTTCATTTTCAAATTTAGCAAAATTTCAAACACATTAAAGTTATCCGAAACTCATTGTTCGTTGCTCATAAGGTTGGTGAGTTTTGCGAGGCGGTGTCAGTAGCATTATGGAATAAATTGACTTTAGAATTTTATACATTGGTATATTCAATATTAAATATAATTGTGGGGGGATATTTATAAAATAGCAAGTAACCAGGCTCACTAGTCCCAGATAATCACCATGATGGTGATAGAGGGTTGAGATGATTTACAAAGTCAAGATAATCTCCAGAAGATATGAAAGCCATGTTTTCATTAATTCGGAGTCTACAGCTAATGTAAATGCCACACTTTGCTCACAAATGGGAAATAAATCATCACATGATAGTGCCATATATATGTCCTCCTAGGCATTTATAGGAATACGAGAAATGATTTTACATGTTGTGCGAACATGTTGGTTAAACTATGTTAGTATACTTTTCACGTTCTCTTCTGAAATTACTATGTTAGTATACTTCCCGAATAAAAGTCTTCGCTCCACATGCTTATATTGTCTCTTGTTTTCTGCGTTCCTAAAAAACAGAATCACAAGACACCCGTGAAGCACAGATATATTGAATAAAAAGATTAAAACTAACACTAAAATAAAAGTACTCCAAACTAACTCCTATATAAATAATGTACCGTTGTTCCCCGGCAACGGCGCCAAAAACTTGACGCGATTTACTAAAGCGTATGCGCAAGTGCACGGTCAAGTAATATAGGGGTGGTATTTCAACCCGAGTTATCTATCCCACGAGGACAGGCTTGAGATTATTTAATTAGTTATTTAATTTAGAGTATGGTGCAGGAGGAAAGAGTTGATTGATTTAAGAATTGAAATAACAACTAATCTAATATTTTTGTATTTTTTTATATTTAATAAAAGATGGAGAAACTAGGCAATCTCTAGATCACCTAGGGCTATAAACAATTTCCGGATTATCTGAGTAACACGTTCATTCTATCCTAATCAATTCGGGTAATAGGCTTTGACAATCTCCAGTCAGTCTCATGTCATTTTACATCTCGGTTGACTACAATCTCCTCTCGGTCTCATGTTGTCTACCGGTCCGTTCTATCAGGTCATCTACTAGTACAATAACGGGTTCTGTCGGCCCACTATTTCATTGGACACCGGAATAATCCTATCGAATCTACCCACACTAGGCCAATCCTAACACTTTTCCTTTTCGGTCTCGGTGATTCGGGATTGTTGTTCACATTTCATCAATGATAGTTAAAGTTGCTGTCGTGCACTTGCTAACTACGTAGTATTTCCGGGTCATGACTCCTTCAACACTAAGAATTAAGAACAACATGTGAACAATTGAACTAGAATAAGATTAAGCATTAAGCAAGATTCAATTCAAGAATAGACCCTAGTTTTATTGCATATCGAATCATAATCACGTCGTGTCAATATACGAGATTCAACAACAAGTTCAAGAAACTAAAGTATTCGTTCAATAAATCGAAACACAAAGCATGAAACAAAGATTCAAATCCGGTGAAACTAACCATCTACATAACCCTAGGCTCTCGTAGAGAGTTATCAAATCCCCCACACTACCTTTTTTGCGCGTCCCGAGCAAAATCTAATCTCACGCTAGGTTTTCAATCCACCGAATTGCATACAACTCCACTACCATGTGACTCAAAAAACACACACACCCAATGCAAACTACATGACTATACAATGCAACTCGATTATAGAACAATGCGGATATTGAAACAACACAATTTTTTTCTTTCTTTTCCTTTGTCTTTAGAGATTGGGCAATCTCGCTATCACGAACCAAAATCATCAAGCTCTCACAAGTCTATTTCGAAATTTCACAACCAATAGCACGAAATTGAAGTAGAATGATCCTACGCACAAGTTCACTAAGGGGTCCCCAAACATCCACCTATACAATCCAAGATCCGGGCACGTCCTTTAGCTCAGAGGGTCTAGGCGTCATAAGTACTAAGGTAGTCTTTCGTCGCCAAGTCATTTGAGGTTTTCAGACCCTCTTAGCCGTTATTGCATTGAATACAAATTGTCCCATTGATGGGAGACACAACTCCGTGTAATACTTCTTGATTTTAATTTTCCCAAGTTGCTCTAATTGGCTTGAATCTGTATTCCCCGCGTGAACGGAGGCACATTAGGTTGTTCACTGTATCTAATCCAAGAGAATATTTTGATTTCTTTTGTTTTCACTCTCTTCTTTTTATTTTCAGTCGGGCATTTAGAGCTACTAAGTGTGGGCTTTTTCGGTTAACTCTTGAAACCGCCTTAAGGGATGGTGGTGTACACTCCCTAACTTCACTTAGGCTAGAGCAATGTACCACATGGAACCGACTCTACACCAAGGTCCACCCCATATTTACAAGAGGCCACAAGTTTCCACTCGAAAATAGACTATTCAACTCCTTAGGACTAAATCCTCCTAGCACAATAAAGGAACTAAATGTATGCCCTCGTCTACTTTCCAATTTTCCCTAAATACCCAGGACTTCTTTTCGTGAAACTGGTGCACAGAATACTAAAATTAGAGTTTTCCCTACTACGGTGCTTCCTATTCATCGAGACTCTTTCAGTGAACTCTCTCCAGTTTCAAGCTTCATCATTTGCCCATAACTCAAAAAAATTAATTTTAATGGATTTTCTATTTTTCTATTTTTTTTTCTTATTTCCTAGACTCTACATGCTTTTGGCAAACTCGATTATTAACAACGATTGGGTAGTGTTGGAATAGATGCCCGAGAGGCAATCTAGTTTAGTATGAATTTATTGTGTTGTTTATCTTAAATATCCCTAGTCCAGTATAATGGTTAATGGGAAAATCATCTATAGACTAGTATGGGGTTGGATTGATATGGAGATATCATGATCCAACACATAGGTGTGCAATAAGGGTAATGGCGCAATGGATTGACCCATCTCCGAGAAGGCTACATACACGTTATGTTAAGTCACAAGTGCTTCTCGCGGTGCAATGGTATTGTCATCCTTAGACTTGAATTCGCTAGATATTCTAGTTGTGGATTATTGTGATTTTGGTAGCGTTAAACGCTACACCGTAGCTGGGTAGTTATAAAGGCGTGTAACGGATACAATAAGAAGCAAGCTTAGAGATCGTAGTGGACGTAGATAGAATTTGTCTCTCCCACATAACGGGAGAAAATATCCTAGGCCACTCGAGGGATAGTGCTAATAGAATGTCTGGCCAGACTCAAATAAATCAATATAGGATATTGATGTTATTTGCACGAATAATGCTATTCCCATGGATCGAGAAAATGTGGATTGGATATACGAGTGTGACTAGTATGTCTCGTGTCCAATCCGGATATAGAGACAAAGGGATGGGACAATTACTTGTACAAAGGTTGTCAAGATGAATATTCTATTAGTTGGCTAGAATGGATGTTTTGCTAGAAACCGCTCCATATTAGCAAATAGTTGCTACCAACTAGATAGACCCTATGGGGTCACACGCTATATAGAGTTGAACTAGATTTGGGAATTAATTAATTGGATTAATTAATTACAAGGATCACCTTGCAATACCTTGCAAACTTAGTAGGGACTAATTTGCAAGGAAGGGACTAAATTGAATTTTAGTAGGACTAGAATAGGTCCTTTAGGTAGTTGGCAAGGATTTTTTAGACTATATAAAGGACACTCCTTCCTTCCTTCCCAAACTTATAATTCAATTGATCATAACTTGAATGGGAAGAACAAAAGGAGAGAGAGCAAGCAAGCAAAGGAGCCGCCTCCCCCTTCCCTCGGCCCACAAGGAGGCCAACCCTCCTTGTTTCGGTCTCGTTTTGCGTGAGTCTTCTTCCCCTTCCTCTTTCCGGGCTAGCACCAAGGATTGGAAGATCTAGAAATCAACTCTAGGCGTGGATCAACTATAGAGAACGTGACACAATTCGCGTATGAAGTCATCAAAGGAAAACCCTAAGGTGTGTTATTGATTTCTTCCTTTACCATCGTCATGTCTCTTGACTTGTGATCCTTGGAGGGTTTTTCAAGGTTAATTATTGTTTCCGTGCGCATCCATGAATCAAAACCCTACAGTCGTATCAGAGCCACAGGTCGTAGAGCATAAACGTGGTTTATGTGTTACGTTTTGATAGTTTTACACCTTAAAATTGTTGTTTATCACGTAAAACAAGACAAATCAAGCATATGATGCAATTTGTCAATAATCTATCATAACAAGACCTAGTTTTCGCATTGGATGCATGAATTAGTGAGTTTGAGAAATTTTAGGATCTTAGATCTAGGGTTTGGGCATCCTTGGGGAAGAAGGAGTTCTTCCCAAACAAGGAAACAACCAAACTTGGGCACCAAGCAAGGGAGTTGTTTTGAAAACAACTCCCAAAGGAGGTTCGGCCCCCCTAGGGGACCGCCCCTCCTTGCTTGCCGCTCAAGTAGGGCTCGGCCTAGGGGCCGGGGCAGCCCTAGCCCGTGGCCTAGCCGCGTGGGCTCGGGGCCGGCCGGCCCTAGGCCCTTGCTGTTCACTTTTTAGCCCGAGCAATTGGATTGTTGGGCCCAATGGACCGTTTTAACCCTAGAACATCCTAAAATTAATTAAAATTTACCAAGCGCGTTAAAATTGGATTTTAACTGTTTACGTGCAATTCGCATGGTGATTGGATATGGCCTTAGGATGTGGTTTGTTGTGGATGTTTAATTTGTGTGGTTTGGTTTACGGCCTGCGAGCTGATCAATTAATTGTAATAATTAATTAGGGTTTTATGGCCTGCGAGCCATTTTTTTTTTCTCAACTTGTGAGATTTATTTTATTTAGTTTAGAAGTTGGCTAGTGCTAGATAAAGTAGATTGTTAGCCAAGATTGAAGAAAAGAATCTCAAAGCCAAAAGGAGCCACAAAATATGGAGCATGGAGCATGGAGCATTCCACATGACTATCAAGGATGGACCAAAAGATCAAGACGCATAGAGATGTGTTTGCTTTTAGGGTTTTCATAGAAAATTCTATTGGCTTGGATTTTTCTTAGTCTAGAAAAGGCCATATCCACATCACGTTTTATTTATGTTTTTTGGTTGTTTAACTTTATTGCCTTATTATTTTGTGGTTGGTGTATGGATGATGCATGCAATTAGGATAATAAGATAATTAGACAACCCGGATCTATTATTTGGAGTTGTGCCCAAACTTAAATAGATAGATTAGTTGATATTGATCAACAAAAAAATTAAAATTGAATATAAAATCCCTCAAAATTCAAATATTGTGTTCTTGCCTTCTCGTTATTTAAACACTCATTATCATCATGATTTATCAAGATCGTGCGTGCCAAAGCATGGCGACTTGGTTCATAATGATGGTATGCGATTGCACAAGCTAGTAATGTGCAACTGTTTAAATAAGAGGTTGAACACAACTAGGCTATTAATGTGATTAAGAAACCAAGAGGCAATCAATTGGAATTATCTATATGGATGGATAAATAAGGAGTTATTTTCCCAATCGAACCAAGAGTTGCATAAGGGATGCAATTGGAATTGTTCCTACCTAAAGTAGTCAAATTATGGGTGACTTGCCAAAGCAAGCTCATAAGGAGATGAAACATCGATCTTGGCCCACTATAAAATATAAGGATATTTTCCGCATTAATATCTTGAGGGTTATTAATCCGTAGAAAAATAGTGGGAGCTATATTTGATAAACTAGCCATTATTGAATATAGTCAAAAAAAATCACAAATACTAAAACTTGCGTATTTTCCTTTTGTAGAATTCCAAATGACAAACAACTCATCGAGTTCACAACATTCCCTACGATCTGTCCTTGAGAAGGACAAGCTCTCTGGAACCAACTTTCTTGATTGGTACAGAAACTTGAGAATTGTTCTCAAGCAAGAGAAGAAACTGTACGCAATAGAGGAGCATGTTCCAGAAGGTCCTGAGAACCAAACACCTGCTGCCTTAAAGGCGTATCAAAAGCGTGTTGATGACGCTAATGATGCGGCCTGCCTTATGCTTTGCACCATGACTTCTGAGCTTCAGAAGCAACACGAAAACATGAATGATGTCGATATGATCGAACATCTAAAGCAGCTCTTCCAAGAGCAGGCGAGGGTTGAGAGGTATGAGGTCTCTAAGGCACTGTTCAAGTGTCATCTGGCAGAAGGGAACCCGGTGGGACCCCATGTACTCCGAATGATCGGGTACTTGGAGAATCTCGCCCGACTAGGGTTCCCGGTCGGCCAAGAGTTGGCAACCGATCTCGTGTTGCAATCGTTGCCCGAGAGTTATGGACAGTTCATCATGAACTATAACATGAACGAGATCGTGAAACCACTGCCAGAATTGCTCAATATGTTGAGGACAGCTGAACAGAGCATCAACAAGGGTAAGGGCAAGGCCATTATGATGTTGCAGAAAGGAAAAGGCAAAAGGTTTGCCTCATCCTCCAAGGGCAAAGGCAAGTCAGTTGCCAAGTCAAAGGAACCTGCCCTTAAGCATGTTGGTGGCATTGCCAAAGGTGTGACTAAAGGTGAATGTCACTACTGCAGTCAGCCTGGACACTGGAGGAGGAACTGCCCAAACTATCTGGAGGACAAGAGGCTTGGAATAGTGATTTCACCACCACCAGGTATTTTTGTTGTAGATGTCAATTTAACTGCCTCTACATAATGGGTATTAGATACTGGATGTGGATCTCACATTTGTCGAAATGTGCAGGGTCTAAAGAGAAGTGGAAGATTGGATAAAGGGGAGATAGATCTGCGCGTTGGGAATAGAGCAAAAGTTGTTGCGTTGGCCGTAGGCGTGTGCGAGCTATCTCTGCCTTCAGGATTAGTCTTAGAATTAAATAATTGCTATTTTGTTCCTGCTATGAGCAGAAACATTATTTCTATTTCTTGTTTGGACAAGGATGGTTTTATTATTTCAATAAAGAACAATTGTTGTTCCTTTTATTTGAATAATATTCACTATTTTAGTGCGCAATTATTTAATGGACTGTATGTCCTTAATCTAAGCAATCCTGTCTACGACATTAATACCAAGCGGATTAAAATAAATGATTTAAATCCTGCTTACTTATGGCACTTTCGTTTAGGCCATATAAACGAGAAACCTGTATCTAGACTCCATAAGGATGGACTGCTAGACTCATTTGATTTTGAATCATATGAGACATGTGAGGCTTGATTATTGGGAAAAATGACAAAGTCCCCTTTCAACAAGAAAGGTGAGAGGACTGGTGAGCAATTGGCACTCATACATACTGATGTGTGTGGGCCATTTTCCACGCCTGCCAGGGGTGGTTACGTCTATTTCATTACATTTACTGATGACTACAGTAGATATGGATTTGTGTACCTTATGAGGGCCAAATCTGAATCCTTTGAAGTGTTCAAAGAATTCAAGAATGAAGTAGAGAAGCAACTTGGCAAAAGTATCAAGGCTCTACGATCGGATCGTGGAGGAGAATACTTGAGCCAAGAGTTTGACGAATATCTTAGAGAGTGTGGGATCGTGTCCCAACTCACTCCACCCGAACGCCACAATGGAATGGCGTGCCTGAGAGGAGGAATTGAACCTTATTGGATATGGTTCGATCTATGATGTGTCAAACCGATCTTCCATTAACGTTTTGGGGCCACGCTCTATTAATTGCAGCTTTCACCATTAACCATGTTCCATCTAAATCAGTCATGAAGACACCATATGAGATGTGGAGTGGGAGGCGTCCCACACTGTCGTTCATGAGGATTTGGGGCTGCGATGTCTATGTAAAACGTTTACAATCAGACAAGCTAGGGTCAAAATCGGATAAGTGTAAATTTGTGGGGGTACCCTAAGGAAACTAAGGGTTACTACTTCTACAATCCAACCGAGAACAAAGTGTTTGCTGCTCGGACCAGCGTGTTTCTAGAAAGAGAGTTTGTCTCTAAAGAAGCAAGTGGGAGGACTGTAGAACTTTAAGAGGTTCAAGAACCACAAATCACTGAACCGATTATGGAACATGAGCAGGAACCACAAACAGTTGTGGAGCAACCTGTTCAGGTAACACAAGAGCTTCGTAGATCCAGTAGAGTGCGCCAGGAACCCGAGAGGTATGGACTTCTCGTGACCGATTCCGGTGACACTATGCTCATAGATGATGAGCCTACTACCTATGGAGAGGCCATGAAGGGCACAGACTCTCAGAAGTGGCTAGAAGCCATGAGATCCGAGATGGAATCCATGTATACCAACAAAGTATGGACTTTGGTGGAACCACCCGAAGGGGCGCGGCCCATAGGGTGCAAGTGGGTCTTCAAGAAGAAGAACAACATGGATGGTAACGGTCGACTGATGGCTAAAGGATTCAGACAGATTCATGGTATTGACTATGATGAAACCTTTTCACCAGTCGCTATGACCAAATCCATCCGAATCTTACTTGCGATTGCAGCATACCACGACTATGAGATTTGGCAGATGGATGTCAAAACAGCATTCCTTTATGGGAATCTCCTCTAGGAGGTGTATATGATACAGCCGGAGGGTTTTGAAGATCCAAAGCAAGCCAACAAAGTCTGTAAGCTGCACGATCCATTGATGGATTAAAGCAAGCTTCTAGGAGTTGGAATCGACGTTTTGATGAAGTAGTCAAAGAGTTTGGCTTCATCAGAAACGAAGATGAGTCTTGTTTCTACAAGAAGGTTAGTGGGATCTCTGTAGCTTTTCTGGTCTTGTATGTGGATGACATACTACTCATTGGAAACGACATTACCATGCTGCAATCTGTGAAAGATTGGCTAGGAAAGTGTTTCTCAATGAAAGACTTAGGGGAAGCAGCCTATATACTCGGTATAAAGATCTATGGAGATAGATCTAAAATGTTGCTAGGCCTAAGTCAAAGTACATATATTGACAAGGTGTTGAAACGGTTCAACATGCAAGATTCCAAGAAGGGATTCTTGCCCATGTCACATGGAATCACTCTTTCGAAGAATGGTTGTCCTTCCAATGAGATTGAGAAGGAACGCATGAGTAGGATTCCCTATGCCTCGGCCATAGGATCCATCATGTACGCCATGTTATGTACTAGACCAGATGTGTCATATGCCTTGAGTATGACAAGCAGATACCAATCCAATCCGGGTGAGAGTCACTGGATTGCTGTCAAGAACATCCTAAAGTACTTGAGAAGAACTAAGGATGCTTTCTTGATATTTGGCGGTGAGGAAGAGTTGCGTGTAAGGGGTTACACTGATGCAAGCTTCCAAACTGACAGAGTTGACTTTAGATCACAGTCGGGATATGTGTTTTGCCTGAATGGAGCAGCGGTGAGCTGGAAGAGTTCCAAGCAAGAGACGGTGGCTGATTCTACAACAAAGGCTGAGTACATTGCTGCAAATGGCGCAGCAAAGGAAGCTGTTTGGATCAGAAAGTTTGTTTCTGAACTTGGTGTGGTTCATAGCATTGTGGATCCAGTTGAGTTGTACTGTGACAACACTGGGGCGATCGCGCAATCGAAGGAACCCAGGTCGCACCAGAAATCCAAGCACGTGCTCAGGAAGTTTCATCTGATTTGAGATATTATCGATAGAGGAGACGTTCGGATATGCAAGATTCCTACTGATGAGAATCTGTCAGATCCACTTACAAAGCCGCTTACACAGTGGAAGCATGAAGGGCACACTAGGAGTATGGGCATACGAGATGCGCCAGATTGGCTCTAGTGCAAGTGGGAGACTGTTGGAATAGATGCCCTAGAGGCAATCTAGTTTAGTATGAATTTATTCGTGGATAGAAAATTCATTTATTATTTATTGGATATTTAATATAATGAAGTCCTTAGATTTACAATTGTGTTGTTTATCTTAAATATCCCTAGTCCTTAGATTTACTTGTATGGGATTGGATTGATATGGAGATATCATGATCCAACACATAGGTGTGCATTAAGGGTAATGGCGCACTGGATTGACCCATCTCCGAAAAGGCTACATACACGTTATGTTAAGTCAAAATTGCTTCTCGCGGTGCAATGGTATTGTCATCCTTAGACTTGAAGTCGCTAGATATTCTAGCTGTGGATTATTGTGATTTTCGTAGCGTTAAACGCTACACCGTAACTGGGTAGTTATAAAGGCGTGTACCGGATACAATAAGAAGCAAGTTTAGAGATCGTAGTGGACGTAGATAGAATTTGTCCCTCCCACATAATGCGAGAAAATATCCTAGGCTACTCTAGGGATAATGCTTATAGAATGTCTGGCCAGACTCAAAGAAATCAATATAGGATATTGATGTTATTTGCACAAATAAGGCTATTCCCATGGATCGAGAAACTGTGGATTGGATATACGAGTGTGACTTGTATGTCTCGTGTCCAATCCGGATATAGAGACAAAGGGATGAGACAATTACTTGTACAAAGGTTGTCAAGATGACTATTCTATTAGTTGGCTAGAATGGATGTTTTGCTAGAAACCGCTCCATATTAGCAAATAGTTGCTACCAACTAGATAGAACCTATGGGGTCACACGCTATATAGAGTTGAACTAGATTTGGGAATTAATTAGTTGGATTATTTAATTAGAAGGATCACTTTGCAATACCTTGCAAACTTAGTAGGGACTAATTGCAAGGAAGGGACTAAATTGAATTCTAATAGGACTAGAATAGGTCCTTTAGGTAGTTGGCAATGATTTGTTGGACTATATAAAGGACACTCCTTCCTTCCTTCCCACACTTATGATTCAATTGATCATAAATGGAGTTCGAGAGAACAAAAGGAGAGAGAGCAAGCAAGCAAAGGAGCCGCCGCCCCCCTTGCTCGCCGCCCCCTTCCCGTCGGCCCACAAGGAGGCCGAACCTCCTTGTTTCAGTCTCGTTTTGCGTGATTCTTCTTCCCATTCCTCTTTCCGGGCTAGCACCAAGGATTGGATGATCTAGAAATCATCTCTAGGTGTGGATCAACTATAGAGAACGTGACACAATTAGCGTTTGAAGTCATCAAAGGAGAACCCTAAGGTGTGTTATTGATTTCTTCCTTTACCATCGTTATGTCTCTTGACTTGTGATCCTTGGAGGGTTTTGCATGGTTAATTATTGTTTCCGTTGCGCATCCATGAATCAAAACCCTACAGGTAGGGGACTCAATAATGTAAGAGTGCACAACAATGCATAAATTTAAAACTATCACAATACGACACTGTATATAAACACTCTACACTAACCACTCAACTCACAATACTAACACAAGCTACATGAAACAAGGCTATGCACGGACCGACATGGCTAGTGAAATTTTACACAAACCCCCTACACTTAAGCGTTTCGTTGTCCTCTACGAATTTAGAGATCAACTAGGAGGTTTTCTCGCTTAAATGTGCAGGCGGTGGATATCCAAAATTACTGCTCAAAATGTAGAACAGAGAGAGTTAGAGATACTTGTGTGCCGGACCTACATGGGCACCGTTGCCGCGAAACTGCAACAAGAAGGGGTCTTGTGGACCGTTGACAGTTTCTGGAAAAGTCTCACCTCGTGTTCGGATTTCGATGCGCCTACTCAACATTCTCTATCGCACGCATCAAGAATGGGAACCCAAAGCGTCTTCTGTACATGTGTCTCTGCACACTGATTGGAAGAATGAACACAACTCTCTCTCTCACCCCTCAAATTTGAATATGGAGAACTAAAAGAGAAAAATAGAAATAAATAGCATCCTACTCTACATTGGGTTGCCTCCCAAGCAGCGCTTGTAATTTAAGGTCAACAACCCGAACCAGTTACCTCAACCGAAAAGGATGGTGGAGACTGCTTTATCCCTCCACTTCTTCTTCTTCCACCATCTCTTCTCGATAACTTCAAGTGCACCCCTGTGCTGTGCAGATGGTAGAGAGTTGTAGAAGCTGAATTTTTTCATCTTGCAATTTATCTTCTTGATGAACTTCCACAAAGTACCACTGGGCTCACATGCATCCTTTTCCATAAATTCATCCCATTAGTACCTCCTTGGTTCTAGATGCTCATCAAATGACCCATGCAATTCATCCACACCCCCACACTTGCTGACTTCCAACTCCTTAACTAGGGCATATGGATCATTAATGGAATCGCCCATAGAACAAGATATTGGAAGGTGCTCATCACGTTCTTCCCCATAAGAATCTCCATACAGTAATTGTTCCAGCTCATCACAGACTTGCGTGACATAGGATATGGAGAATTCATCACTAATCAAAGTCGGGGGTTTTACCTCAATAGAACTGAGCACAAGTTTTTCACCAGCTTCATCGTCATCAGCACACCACAGGCTTCCAATGTCGGTGTCTTCCCATTCATACCAAGGATGTGATGGCTCATGCGGTCTTGGCTCGCAAAACGGCAGATCCTCCTATCTTGGGCACATTGGTCCACCCCAGTCGGAATCTGAGTCTGAGTCCTCATAAATGGCAGAGTCCACCAATGGTCCCTCGATACTGCATTTTTTGCTCGGATCAGGTATTTCTTCTTCCACTTGTGGTGGTGATGATGAAGGTTCAATATGAGGCTCACAGTCATGTGGCAAGGGCTCCTCTTGTGGTTCTTGAATACTAGATTCCCCTGCTGTTGACAGTTTTTGTACTCGTTTCTTTATCCTCTCCATCATCTCCCTCACATATTCCCTACATGTACCTGAATCCTCTTGTGGTAATTGTGCAGCTATGGACAAAAATTTGGCGCACACTTCAATGTCCTACATAATACTACGTCGTTCTGCCATAATCGCTGATGAGTCTTCCTGGTGTTGATGAAACTGGGGTGCATGTACTCGACATGAGTCTCTACGGTCGTGCCAAATGCCGCATACATAGCAGCAAGTTATGCATGCGTCCACTTCTTCACGGTTACCCCTGCAGTGGAAACAGTAGGGTGGACCCGAATAACAGTCTTCGCTCCACATGCTTAAATTGTCTCTTTCTTCCTGCGTTCCTGGAAAACAGACTCACAAGACACCCGTGAAGCACAAAGATATAGAATAAAAAGATTAAAACTAACACTAATATAAAAGTACTCTAAACTAACTCCTAACTAAATAATGTACCGTTGTTCCCCGGCAACGGCGCCAAAAACTTGACGCGATTTACTAACGCATATGCGCAAGTACACGGTCAAGTTATATAGGGGTGGTATTTCAACCCCGAGTTATCGATCCCACGAGGACAGGCTTGATATTATTTAATTAGTTATTTATTTTAGAGTACGATGCAGGAGGAAAGAGTTGATTCATTTAAGAATTGAAATAACAACTAATCTAATATTTTTTTATTTTTTTATTTTTTATTAAAAGATGGAGAAACTAGGCAATCTCTAGATCACCTAGGGCTATAGACGATTTTCGGATTATCTGAGTAACACATCATTCTATCCTAATCAAGCCAGGTAATAGGATTTGACAATATCCTGTAAGTCTCATGTCATATTACGTCTCGGTTGACTACAACCTCCTCTCGGTCTCATGTGGTCTACCAGTCCGTTCTAGCAGGTCATCTACTGGTACGATAACGCGTCCTGTCGGCCCACCGTTTCACGGAACACCAAAATAACCCTACCGAATCTACCCACACTAGGCCATTCCTAACACTTTTCCTTTTCGGTCTAGGTGATTCGGGATTGTTGTTCACATCTCATCAATGCTAGTTAAAGTCGCTGTCACGCACTTGCTAACTACGTAGTATTTTCGGGTCATGACTCCTTCAAAACTAAGAATTAAGAACAACATGTGAACAATTGAACTATAATAAGATTAAGCATTAAGCAAGATTCAATTCAAGAATAAACCCTAGTTTTATTGCATATCGAATCATAATCACGTCGTGCCAATAGAGAGATTCAACAACAAGTTCAAGAAACTAAGTATTCGTTCAATAAATCAAAACACAAAGCATGAAACAAAGATTCAAATCCGGTGAAACTAACCGTCGACATAACCCTAGGCTCTCGTAGAGACGCCTAGCAAAACGTTTAGCTAACAAATATCAACCAAACAAAACTTACAAGTTTCTCCATAAAAGATTGAGAGAGAAATAAAAAGAAAAACTCAAACCCTAGGTCTTCCATGGAGGTCTTGGCCTTTTTCTTCCTCCTTTTTCCTTGCGGCTTCCACCGTGAGTGATAGAACGGATCCTCCAAACGTGAATCCTCTCCAAGAAATGTGAATCCTCCTTTTCCCCAGCTCCTAGGTCACTTAATACAAGATTCTCCTCATTTCTTGCCCAAAAGTTCTTAAAAAATGCATTGAAACCCCATATTTTCGTGTATTGGGCATCAGACTGGTCTTAATACAAGATTCCCCTCACTTTTTCTTTGATTCTTTAGTCTTTTATTCACCCGTCTTCAACTCCATCATTCTCTTGAGCCTTCTCGTCCTTCCAAAGTTCGTTCCACCTCCCATTCACATTCCCGAGCCTCCGGTTCCTAAAACGCACAACACAAAACAAATACCGGAAGATCAAATGTGACAATAAAAGCTTGAATTTACACAAAAAATGCCCGAATTACACATTTATGCTCAAATGCTCAAGCATGCTATATTTCTCCCAATTCATAGCATGAAACTAATATTATCAACACGTTAAGCTTGCACAGTGATGTAAAACGTGCAATAAATTTAAGTCTAATAGAGAGTTATCACATGTGATCCTTGGAGGGGTTTGAGCAGGATTAAATTTTTGTTATTCCTCTGCGTAACCTGAATCAAAACCCTAGATTGGTATCAGAGCCACAGGTCGTAGCGCATAACATGATATTATGTGTTATTGTTTTTAAGTTCTACACTGTTGATTTACGCGAAAACTGAAATTAATTAGCAAATTAGATGGATATTGAATGTGATTCAACCAAACAAGATCTAATTTTACATGGGATGTAGGAATTAGTGAGTTTGGATCACATATGATGTGATAAATTGGTTTCTAGAAAATTAGGGTTCTTGGGAAAATAATTGAAAAAGGGGTTTTCAAGTTATGGAAACAACCAAACTTGAGCAACAAGGCAACAAGGAAGGAAGGGGAAGGAAGCTAGAGCTGAAACCCTAGCCGCCCCTCCTCTTCCTTGCGAGCCAAGCAAGGCGGCGGCCACCTAGGGGCAGCCGGCCCGGTGGCGTGCGGCTGTCCATGGGGTTCGGCCTAGGTCTAGGTTGGACCTCTTGGACCGTTGTGACCCTAATTATCCAATTTTAACTAAAATTGAACAAGCGCGTTAAAAATGGTTTTAACTGTATTATGTGCTTTGTTGTATGGTGGATGTATATATCCTAGGTTGTGGATGTTTACTTTCTGAGGTTTGGTTTACGGCATGCGAGCTGATCAAATTAATGTAATAGTTAGTTAAATTCACGGCCTGCGAGCTGATCATCCCCTCAACATGTGAGGCTTTATTTATTTATTTATTCTAGATGTTAGGCTAGAATTAGAATATTTATATGATATCCAAGAGCATGGAGAAGAAGACCGGAGAACCAAGAAGCCACAAAGACGATGAGGACTCCCATCCTAGGCGCGCGGCTATGGTTGGGCACATGGAGATGAGCTTGTCACTTTAGGGCACATAGATATTATCATTGTCTTGGTAATATCTTAGTCTAGGGGCCATATCCATGCCACATTAATTTTTCTTTTGTGGATGTTTATTATTTATGTCATGTTATTTATTTTTGTGTGTATGGATGATACTTGCAAAAACGTTAACAAGATGATAATAAACAAGAATGGTCTTTTATTGTGGATTGTCCAATCCAAATAAGTAGATCATGTTGATTGGATCAACCAAACTGAAAATGACTCTTAAAATACCTCAAAGGAAATATTACGTTTATTGCCTTCTCTTATCTTGGCACCCTTCATGATCAGGGTTCATTAATTTCAGGCTTGCCAAAGCATGGCAATTAAATTTACCATGGTGTGATGCGACGACACAAGCAAGTAATTTGTGGTTGTTTAAATAAGAGGTTAAAATGTAACTAAGTGTTTCAATTGGATTGATGACTTAGAGGCATGGGATTGGGATTATTTATGAGATAAATAACTGAGGAGTTATTTGCCTGGTTCCTCCAAGAGTTGCATATGGATGCAATTGGAAAGACGTTCCTAAATAACTTATTCTTGGGTGACTTGCCAAAGCAAGCTCAAGAAGTAGGGAAATATGAATCTTGGACGCACTAGAAGATATTTGATATTTTCCGCATTAATGGTGAGGGCTATTAATCCGAGAAAAATAGTGGGAGCTATATTTGATAATCTAGCAATTATTGAATATGGTTACATTGTTAAAAATACTAAAATTGCATATTTCTCATTTTGTAGAATTCCAAATAGCAAACAACAATCAATCATCGACACCATCCATGTGTTCTTAGATGCACCTGTTCCAGCGACACCAGATGAGGATGCAGCCGAGGATGTCGTAAGGGCACATCAGAAGATTGTGGACCAAAATAATGATGTCACCTGTCTCATTTTGTGAACCATGAGCTACGACCTTCAGAAGCAACATGAGAACATGGGGGCGTACGATATGATCGTACATTTAAGGCAGCTCTTGCAAGAGCAGGCCCGGCATGAGAGGTACGAAGTGTAGGGTTTTGATTCATGGATCGCGCAACGGAAGCATAATCAAATAAATAACCATGCAAAACCCTCCAAGGATCACAAGTCTAGATGCATAACGATAGTAAAGGAAAGAAATCATAAACACACCTTTGGGTTCTCCTTGATGACTTCAAACGCGAATAGTGTCACGTTCTCTATAGTTGATCCACGCCTAGAGTTGATCCTAGATCTCCAATCTCCTTGGTGCTAGCCCGGAATGAGAGGAGGGTGAAGGAATCACGCAAAACGAGACAAAAGAAAGGGGCTCGGCCCTTCTTTTGGCCGACGGGGATGAGGGCGGCGGCAATGGGGGGCTTCGGCCTCCTTTGTTGCTTGCTCTCTCTCCTTTGTTCTCTCCCACTCTTGTTATGATCTCTAAAGAGCATAAGTTATGAGGAAGGAAGGAAGGAGGGTCCTTTATATAGTCCAACAACTCCTTGTTAACTACCTAAAGGACTTATTCTAGTCCAACTAGAATTCAATTTAGTCCCTTCCTTGCAAAATAGTCTCTACTAAGTTTGCAAGGGTTTGCAAAGTGATCCTTCTAATTAATTAATCCAATTAATTAATTCCAAATCTAGTACAACTCTATATAGCGTGTGACCCCATAGGTTCTATCTAGTCGGTAGCAACTATTTGCTAATATGGAGCGGTTTCTAGCAAAACATCCATTCTAGCCAACTAATAGAATAGTCATCTAGACAACCTTGTACAAGTAATTGTCTCATCCCGTTGCCTCCATATCCGGATTGGACACGAGACATACAAGTCACACTCGTATATCCAATCCCTAGTTTCTCGATCCATGGAATAGCCTTATTCGTGCAAATAACATCAATATCCCATATATTGATTAATTTGAGTCTGGCCAGACATTCTATAAGCACTATCCTTCGAGTGGCCTAGGATATTTGCTCCCGTTATGTGGGAGGGGCAAATCCTCTCAACGTCCACTACGATCTCTAAGCTTGCTTCTCATTGTATCCAGTACACGCCTTTATAACTACCCAGTTACGGTGTAGCGTTTAACGCTACCAAGATCACAATGATCCACAACTAGAATATCTAGTGACTTCAAGTCTAAGGATGACAATAACATTGCACCCGAGAAGCACTTGTGACTCAACATAACATGTATGTAGCCTTCTCGGTGATGGGTCAATCCAGTGCAACATTCCGTAATGCACACCTATGTGTTGGATCGTGATATCTCCATATCAATCCAACCCCATACTAGTCTATAGATGATTGTCCCATTTAATCATTATACTTGACTAGGGATATTTAAGATAAACAACACGATTGTAAATCTAAGGACTTCATTATATTAAATATGCAATAGATAATAAATGAATTTTCTAGCCATATACAAATTCATACTAAACTAGATTGCCTCTAGGGCATCTATTCCAACATTCTCCCACTTGCACTAGAGCCAATCTGGCGCATCTCGTATGCCCATACTCCTAGAGTGCCCTTCATGCTTCCACTGCGTGAGAGGCTTCGTAAGCGGGTCTGACAGATTATCATCTGTAGGAATCTTGCATATCCGAACGTCTCCTCTATCGATAATATCTCGAATCAGATGAAACTTCCTGAGCACGTGCTTGGACTTCTGGTGCGATCTGGGTTCCTTTGATTGCGCGATCGCCCCAGTGTTGTCACAGAACAACTCCACTGGATCTGCAATGCTAGGGACCACACCAAGTTCAGAAACAAACTTTCTGATCCAAACAGCCTCCTTTGCTGCGCCATTTGCAGCAATGTACTGAGCCTCTGTTGTAGAATCAGCTACCGTCTCTTGCTTGGAACTCTTCCAGCTCACCGCTGCTCCATTCAGGCAAAACACATATCCCGACTGTGATCTAAAGTCATCTCTGTCGGTTTGGAAGCTTGCATCAGTGTAACCCCTTACACGCAACTCTTCCTCACCGCCAAACATCAAGAAAGCATCCTTAGTTCTTCTCAAGTACTTTAGGATGTTCTTGACAGCAATCCAGTGACTCTCACCCGGATTGGATTGGTATCTGCTTGTCATACTCAAGGCATATGACACATCTGGTCTTGTACATAACATGGCGTACATGATGGATCCTATGGCCGAGGCATAGGGAATCCTACTCATGCGTTCCTTCTCAATCTCATTGGAAGGACAACCATTCTTCGAAAGAGTGATTCCATGTGACATGGGCAAGAATCCCTTCTTGGAATCTTGCATGTTGAACCGTTTCAACACCTTGTCAATATATGTACTTTGACTTAGGCCTAGCAACATTTTAGATCTATCTCCATAGATCTTTATACCGAGTATATAGGCTGCTTCCCCTAAGTCTTTCATTGAGAAACACTTTCCTAGCCAATCTTTCACAGATTGCAGCATGGGAATGTCGTTTCCAATGAGTAGTATGTCATCCACATACAAGACCAGAAAAGCTACAGAGCTCCCACTAACCTTCTTGTAGACACAAGACTCATCTTCGTTTCTGATGAAGCCAAACTCTTTGACTACTTCATCAAAACGTCGATTCCAACTCCTAGAAGCTTGCTTCAATCCATAAATGGATCGTTGCAGCTTACAGACTTTGTTGGCTTGCTTTGGATCCTCAAAACCCTCCGGCTGTATCATATACACTTCCTCGAGGAGATTCCCATAAAGGAATGCTGTTTTGACATCCATCTGCCAAATCTCATAGTCGTAGTATGCTGCAATTGCAAGTAGGATTCGGATGGATTTGGTCATAGCGACTGGTGAAAAGGTTTCATCATAGTCAATACCATGAATCTGTCTGAATCCTTTAGCCACCAATCGGCCCTTGTAGGTAATCACATTACCATCCATGTCGATCTTCTTCTTGAAGACCCACTTGCACCCTATGGGCCGCGCCCCATCAGGTGGTTCCACCAAAGTCCATACTTTGTTGGTACACATGGATTCCATCTCGGATCTCATGGCCTCAAGCAACTTCTGTGAGTCTGGGCCATTCATGGCCTCCTCATACGTAGTAGGCTCATCATCTATGAGCATCGTGTCACCGGAATCAGTCACGAGAAGTCCGTACCTCTCGGGTTCCTGGCGCACTCTACTAGATCTACGAAGCTCTTGTGTTACCTGAACAGGTGGGTCCACAACTGCTTGTGATTCCTGTTCATGTTCCATAATCGGTTCAGCGATTTGTGGTTCTTGAACTTCTTCAAGTTCTACATTCCTCCCACTTGCTTCTTTAGAGACAAACTCTCTTTCTAGAAACACGCCGGTCCGAGCAACAAACACTTTGTTCTCGGTTGGATTGTAGAAGTAGTATCCCTTAGTTTCCTTAGGGTACCCCCCAAATTTACACTTATCCGATTTAGGCCCTAGCTTGTCTGATTGTAAACGTTTTACATAGACATCGCAGCACCAAATCCTCATGAACGACAGTGTGGGACGCCTCCCACTCCACATCTCATATGGTGTCTTCATGACTGATTTAGATGGAACACGGTTAATGGTGAAAGCTGCACTTAATAGAGCGTAGCCCCAAAATGATAATGGAAGATCGGTTTGACACATCATAGACCGAACCATATCCAATAGGGTTCGATTCCTCCTCTCGGACACGCCATTCCATTGTGGCGTTCCGGGTGGAGTGAGTTGGGACACGATCCCACACTCTCTAAGATAGTCGTCAAACTCTTGGCTCAAGTATTCTCCTCCACGATCCGATCGTAGAGCCTTGATACTTTTGCCAAGTTGCTTCTCTACTTCATTCTTGAATTCTTTGAACACTTCAAAGGATTCGGATTTTTCCCTCATAAGGTACCCAAATCCATATCTACTGTAATCATCAGTAAATGTAATGAAGTAGACATAACCACCCCTGGCAGGCGTGGCAAATGGCCCACACACATCGGTATGTATGAGCGCCAATTGCTCACTAGTCCTCTCACCTTTCTTATTGAAAGGGGACTTTGTCATTTTCCCCAATAAACAAGCCTCACATGTCTCATATGATTCAAAATCAAATGAGTCTAGTAATCCATCCTTATGGAGTCTAGATACACGTTTCTCATTTATGTGGCCTAAACGACAATGCCATAAATAAGCAGGATTTAAATCATTTATTTTAATCCGCTTGGTATTAATGTTGTAGACAGGATTGCTTAGATCAAGGACATAAAGTCCATTAAATAATTGCGCACTAAAATAGTGAATATTATTCAAATAAAAGGAACAACAATTGTTCTTTATTGAAATAATAAAACCTTCCTTGTCCAAACAAGAAATAGAAATAATGTTTCTGCTCATAGCAGGCACAAAATAGCAATTATTTAATTCTAAAACTAATCCTGAAGGCAGAGATAGCTCGCACACGCCTATGGCCAACGCAGCAACCTTTGCTCAATTCCCAACGCGCAGATCTACCTCCCCTTTAGTCAATCTTTTACTTCTCTTTAGATCCTGCATATTTCGACAAATATGAGATCCACATCCAGTATCTAATACCCATGATGTAGAGACAGTTAAATTGACATCTACAACAAAAATACCTGGTGGTGGTGGAATCACTATTCCAAGCCTCTTGTCCTCCAGATATTTTGGGCAGTTCCTCCTCTAGTGTCCAGGTTGACTGCAGTAGTGACATTCACCCTTAGTCACGACCTTGGCAATGCCACCAACAGGCTTAAGGGCTTGTTCCTTGGACATGGCAACTGACTTGCCTTTGCCCTTGGAGGAAGAGGCAAACTTTTTGCCCTTTCCTTTATGTACCATCATAATGGCCTTGCCCTTACCCTTGTTGATGCTCTGTTCAGCCGTCCTCAACATGTTGAGCAAATCTTGCAGTGGTTTAACGATCTCGTTCATGTTATAGTTCATAATGAACTGTCCATAATTCTCGGGCAACGATTGCAACACGAGATCGGTTGCCAACTCTTGGCCGACCGGGAACCCAAGCCGGGCGAGATTCTCCAAGTACCCGATCATTCGGAGTACATGGGGTCCCATCGGGTTCCCTTCTGCCAGATGACATTTGAACAGTGCCTTTGAGACCTCATACCTCTCTACCCTCGCCTGCTCTTGGAAGAGCTGCTTTAGATGTTCGATCATATCGACAGCATTCATGTTCTCATGTTGCTTCTGAAGCTCAGAGGTCATGGTGCAAAGCATTAGGCAGGCCGCATCATTAGCGTCATCAACACGCTTCTGATACGCCTTTAAGGCAGCAGGCGTCTGATTCTCTGGACCTTCTGGAACATGCTCCTCTATTGCGTACAGTTTCTTCTCTTGCTTGAGAACAATTCTCAAGTTTCTGTACCAATCAAGAAAGTTGGTTCCAGAGAGCTTGTCCTTCTCAAGGACAGATCGTAGGGAATGTTGTGAACTCGATGAGTTGTTTGCCATTTGGAATTCTACAAACAGGAAAATACGCAAGTTTTAGTATTTGTGAATTTTTGACTATATTTAATAATGGCTAGTTTATTAAATATAGCTCCCACTATTTTTCTACGGATTAATAACCCTCAAGATATTAATGCGGAAAATATCCCTATATTTTCTAGTGGGCCAAGATCCATCTTTTCATCTCCTTATGAGCTTGCTTTGGCAAGTCACCCATAATTTGACTACTTTTAGGTAGGAACAATTCCAATTGCATCCCATATGCAACTCTTGGTTCAATCGGGCAAATAACTCCTTATTTATCCATCCATATGGATAATCCCAATTGATTGCCTCTAGGTTTCTTAATCAAATTAATAGCCTAGTTGTGTTCAACCTCTTATCTAAACAATTGCACATTGTTACGTGCCATCGCATTCCATCATTATGAACCAAGTCGCCATGCTTTGGCACGCACGAACTTGATAAATAATGATGATAATGAGTGTTTAAATAACGAGAAGGCAAGAACACAATATTGAATTTTGAGGGATTTTTCAATTCAATTTTAATTATTTTGTTGATCAATATCAACAAATCTATCTATTTGAGTTTGGGCACAACTCCAAATAATAGATCCGGGTTGTCTAATTATCTTATTATCCTAATTGCATGCATCATCCATACACCAACCACACAAATAATAAGACAATAAATAAACAACCACAAAACAGAAATTAAACGTGATGTGGATATGGCCTTTTCTAGACTAAGACAATTCCAAGCCAATGGAATTATCTATGAACCCTAAACAAACACATCTCCATGCGTCTTGATCTTTTGGTCCATCCTTCATAGTCATGTGGTGTGCTCCAAGCTCCATGCTCCATCTTTTGTGGCTTCTTTGGCTTTGGGCTTCTTTTCTCCAATCTTGGCTAACAATCTACTTTATCTAGCACTAGCTAACATCTATACTAAATAAAATAAATCTCACAAGTTGAGAAAAAAATGGCACGCAGGCCATAAAACCCTAATTAATTATTACAATTAATTGATCAGCTCGCAGGCCGTAAAACCAAACCACAAAATTAAACATCCACATCAAACCACATCCTAAGGTCATATCCAATCACCATGCGATTTGCACATAAACAGTTAAAATCCAATTTTAACGCGCTTGGTCAATTTTAATTGATTTTAGGATTTCTAGGGTTAAAACGGTCCATGGGCCCAACAATCTAATTGCCCGGGCCCAACAAAATGAACCATAAGACCCTAGGGCCGGCCCGGCCCAAAACCCGCAAGCTAGGCCTGCGGGTTAGGGCCGCCCGGCCCCTTAGGGTGGCCAAGCTTGGGCGGCAAGCAAGGGGGCGGTCCCCTAGGGGGCCGAACCTCCTCATGGAGGTTGTTTCCAAAACAACCTCCTTGCTTGGAGCCCAAGTTTGGTTGTTTCCTTGTTTTGGGAGAACTCCTTCTTCCCCAAGGATGCCCAAACCCTTGATCTAAGATCCTAAAATTTCTCAAACTCACCAATTCATGCATCCAATGCAAAAATTGGGTCTTGTTATGATTAATTCTTGACAAATTGCATCACATGCTTGATTTGTCTTGTTTTACGCGATAAACAACAAATTAAGGTGTAAAACAACAAGAATGTAACACATAAACTACGTTTATGCTCTATGACCTGTGGCTCTGATACCACTGTAGGGTTTTGATTCATGGATCGCGCAACGGAAGCATAATCAAATAAATAACCATGCAAAACCCTCCAAGGATCACAAGTCTAGATGCATAACGATAGTAAAGGAAAGAAATCATAAACACACCTTTGGGTTCTCCTTGATGACTTCAAACACGAATAGTGTCACGTTCTCTATAGTTGATCCACGCCTAGAGTTGATCCTAGATCTCCAATCTCCTTGGTGCTAGCCCGTAATGAGAGGAGGGTGAAGGAATCACGCAAAACGAGACAAAAGAAAGGGGCTCGGCCCTTCTTTTGGCCGACGGGGACGAGGGCGGCGGCAATGGGGGGCTTCGGCCTCCTTTGTTGCTTGCTCTCTCTCCTTTGTTCTCTCCCACTCTTGTTATGATCTCTAAAGAGCATAAGTTATGAGGAAGGAAGGAAGGAGGGTCCTTTATATAGTCCAACAACTCCTTGTTAACTACCTAAAGGACTTATTCTAGTCCAACTAGAATTCAATTTAGTCCCTTCCTTGCAAAATAGTCCCTACTAAGTTTGCAAGGGTTTGCAAAGTGATCCTTCTAATTAATTAATCCAATTAATTAATTCCAAATCTAGTACAACTCTATATAGCGTGTGACCCCATAGGTTCTATCTAGTCGGTAACAACTATTTGCTAATATGGAGCGGTTTCTAGCAAAACATCCATTCTAGCCAACTAATAGAATAGTCATCTAGACAACCTTGTACAAGTAATTGTCTCATCCCTTTGCCTCCATATCCGGATTGGACACGAGACATACAAGTCACACTCGTATATCCAATCCCTAGTTTCTCAATCCATGGAATAGCCTTATTCGTGCAAATAACATCAATATCCCATATATTGATTTATTTGAGTCTGGCCAGACATTCTATAAGCACTATCCTTCGAGTGGCCTAGGATATTTGCTCCCGTTATGTGGGAGGGGCAAATCCTCTCTACGTCCACTACGATCTCTAAGCTTGCTTCTCATTGTATCCAGTACACGCCTTTATAACTACCCAGTTACGGTGTAGCGTTTAACGCTACCAAGATCACAATGATCCACAACTAGAATATCTAGTGACTTCAAGTCTAAGGATGACAATACCATTGCACCCGAGAAGCACTTGTGACTCAACATAACATGTATGTAGCCTTCTCGGTGATGGGTCAATCCAGTGCAACATTCCGTAATGCACACCTATGTGTTGGATCGTGATATCTCCATATCAATCCAACCCCATACTAGTCTATAGATGATTGTCCCATTTAATCATTATACTTGACTAGGGATATTTAAGATAAACAACACGATTGTAAATCTAAGGACTTCATTATATTAAATATCCAATAGATAATAAATGAATTTTCTAGCCATATACAAATTCATACTAAACTAGATTGCCTCTAGGGCATCTATTCCAACACGAAGTATCCGAAGCACTGTTCACGTATAGTCTCGCAGAGGGGAACCAAGTCGGGCCTCATGTACTCCATATGATCGGATACATTGAGAACTCGAAAGGTTAGGCTTCCCATTCGTCCAAGAGCTGGCCACTGATCTCATCCTGCAATCGTTGTCGGGTAGTTATAGTCAGTTCATCATAAACTATAACATGAATGAGATCAACAAACTCTGTCTGACTTACTCAATATGTTGAGGAATGCTGAACAGAGTAACAACAAGGGCAAAGGCAAGTCCATAATGATGTTCCATAAGAAGAAGGGCAAGTCGGTTGCTTCTACTTCCAAATGAAAGAGCAAGAAAGTTACGAAATCCAAGGATAATGCCTTAAAGCCCAATGGAGGAGTGACTAAGGGTGAATGTCACTACTGTAGTCAGCCTGGACACTGGAAGAGGAATTGCCCCAAATATCTGGAGGATAAAAGGCTTGGAATAGTGATTCCACCACCACCAGGTATTTTTGTTATAGATGTCAATCTTTCTTTTTCTTCATCTTACTTATTGGATACTGGATGTGGATCTCACATTTGTCAAAATGTGTAGGATTTGAAAAGAAGTAGAAGATTGGCTAAAGGGGAGATAGACTTGCGCGTCGGGAATGGAGCAAGAGGTGCTGCATAAGCTATAGAAGTGTATGAGTTATCTCTGCTTTAAGGGCTTATTTTAGAATTTTACAATTGCTACTATGTGCCTGCTATGTGCAGAAACATTATTTCTATTTCTTGTTTGGACAAGAAAGGTTGTACTATTTCAATAAAGAACAATAGTTGTTCATTTTATTTTGATAGTATCCACTATTGTAGTGGGCCTTTGTATAATGGATTATACATCCTTGATGTAAGTAATCCCATCTATAACATTAATACTAAAAGGAATAAATTTATGAATTAAATCCAACTTACCTATGGCACTGTAGTTTAGGCCACATAAATGAGAATGCATATATAGACTCCATAAGAATGGATTACAGGACTCATTTGGTTATGAATCATATGAGACATGTGAATCTTGTTTAATTGAAAAGATGACAAAGTCCCCTTTCAATAAGAAAGGTAATAGGACTAGTGAGTTACTGACACTCATACATACTGATGTATGTGGACCATTTCTCACGTCCGCCAGAGGTGGTTACACCTACTTCATTACGTTTACAGATGATTTTAGTAGATATGGATTTGTGTACCTTATGAAGGCCAAATCTGAATCCTTTGAACTGTTCAAAGAATTCAAGAATGAAGTAGAGAAGAAACTTGGCAAAAGTATCAAGGCTCTACGATCGGATTGTGGAGGAGAATACTTGAGCCAAGAGTTTGACGACTATCTTAGAGAGTGTGGGATTGTGACGCGACTCACTCAACCCGGAACGCCACAATGGAATAGTGTGTCCGAGAGGAAGAATCGCACCTTGTTGGACATGGTGCGCTCTATGATGTGTCAAACAGATCTTCCGATATCGTTTTGGGGACATGCTCTAATGACAACTGCTTTTACCATTAACCGTGTTTCATCCAAATCGGTCATGAAAACACCATATGAGATACGGACTGGGAGGCGTCCCATAGTGTAGTATATGAATATTTGGAGTTGCGACGTCTATGTAAAACATTTACAGAGTGACAAGCTCGGACCCAAGTCAGATAAGTGTAAGTTTGTGGGATATCCTAAGGAAACTAAAGGAAATTACTTCTACAACCTAGTCGAGAACAAATTGTTTGTTGCTCGAACCGGCGTGTTCCTAGAAATAGAATTCGTCTCTAAAGGAGCAAGTGGGAGGGTGATAACCCCGTTTACGGTGTTATATTTACACTTGAAATCTATCGTTTTGCGTGATTCCGGGTACGTTTTGATTCATAAATAGCTATGATTTTGAGTTATTTGAGTATTTGAGCTTTGTGTGGTTAATTGACAAGTCCGGGCGTTTTCGTATATATTTGAGCTATAATTGTCGCATTTTACACCCGGTATTTGTAGTTGTCTGATTCTTAGGTACCGGAGGCTCGGAACATAAATTGAAATGGAAGACGAACTTCGGAACAGAGATTAAAGCTCGAAAAATTGGCTAGGAATGCTCGAGAAGAGAACTGAGTTGTTTGGAGCCAAATGCCACTGCCTAGCCTTCACCATTTCTCCTTTAAGAACATAACCAAACTGAATCTAAATCATTCCCATTACCACCATAACCTGCTAATAAACTCAGCCAATAACACCTCCAAATAACCTACTGTAACCATTACCCATTGCCTAATCATCACCACAAACCACAACCAATTAACCTACAGCTTGCAATTAACCAAACCAAATCTCCACCACCAATACACTCCAGCTCACCATTAGACCAACACCAACCTCATACCCTTACAACTCACCCACATGACCTGCTACTATATTCAACCCATTGTAGCCACAACTAGCTGCTGCAAATCCAATCACCAGCAGCCTATTCACCATCAAACCAATAACCCACTTGAGACTTCACCAAATTATCGATTCACCTTCAAACAATCACCTCTGCCACCTCTTCATGAACACCACCGTGCAACACCGCAACAACCACAGACCCACGAAGCCTTCGGATTCAATCTCAAAACCACCTTCACCGCTGCAACCACCAGCCACCATAGCCGATGCCAACCACAAAACCCAGAAATCAAAGAGAGAAAAAAACAGAGCACATCAAGAACACAAACTCAGCAGCCAATCTCTGAGACCAAAACCGCGACGAAATCAGAGCCTAAACCCACTGCAAACCAACCCAATAAGCCGCCTGAAACTACCTACAACCTGCGACCTTCACCCAATGCCGCAACCAACACCATAACCTCCATGGAAACAATCACAAAACCACCACAATCCAGTTAATAAACCCACCTAAACCTAGCACTTAAAACACCATCAGCAACTTACCCACGAATCAGACCAAACCACATAAACAACCAATTCCATGAACCACCAATTACCCCACCATTCATCAAGCTCCTTAACCCAATTAACCAACTAAACAACCTGCCAATAAACAACCAAAACAACATCGCAGCGAATCACCTCAGATGCCGAAGCAAAACAGAGCAACGCAAGAGAAGAACAGAGAAAAGAAAAGAAGAAGAAAGCAGCGCACAAGAAGAAGAGGGAACCCAGCAAGAGAAAGCGCAGAGCAAAGAAACATCGCAAGAAGCAATGCCCTGCAGCGATCAAAACCCAGCAGAGAAAGAAGAAAGAAACAGAGCATAAATCAAGAAGAAGAAGAGAAGGTTCAGATCGCAAGACCGTCCCTCAGGTCGTGCGATCAGAGGAAGAAAGAAAAGAGAGAAAACTCTCTGCTTTTCCCGATCAGAGAGAAGGTCGTGCGATCAGGACTAGAAGGTTGCACGGGTTTGTTTTAATAAAACCCTAGCAGCCAATTAGTGAAGTCCAACATCCTTGGAGGGGCTAGAGTGAAAATAAGTGACTTCTACACCAAATTTGGAACGGGTCTGATCTATTAGAAGACGGGGGCTGTTTTGAATAAAAGAGGACACTATCATTCAACGTGAAAAAAAAAGACGAAGACACCATTGAACAGAAGCAACGAGGACAAAGACGAAGAGGACGGGAAGCTCCTGGTTTCGCGTTTGTTCTCTTCCCTCTCTCGTTTTATCAATTTTATGGAGAACTCTGTAGAGCTAAACAATACTATGTCTAGCTAAATCTTTTGTTGCTAGATAGTTTATGGAGAACTAGGGTTTATTTTAGATATTTCGGATTTGATGTTTGATTCATGTTTTGATACTTAAATCGACGTATTGTTCTAGTTAGTCGACAAGTTCTTGTTCTCAATTTCTTAGTGTGTGTGGATTGATCACCCTTATCATGCTAGTTATCTAGGTTGTTGCACGATAGTGAACGAGCCCGGATTCGTGAAGAACGTTGTTGACATTCTTGTAGTTTCTTGAGACCGACAGGAGATAGAGACTTGAATGACCTTGAGTGGGTTGTTTCAGTTAGACGTTGTTAGGATTAGCGTAATCGGTGGACCGACAGGACCCGGTGAGTGAACCTGGCTAGCTGACTAGAACGTAACGGTAGACGGAGGTGGACCGAGAGGACCCGAAATATACCGAAACGTAGATTTGCGTGAGATCGACAGAAGATCGTAATGAGTGTGACCCGGTATAACTGGACGTAGGTATAGTGTTTTAAATCGTAATCCGGAATTGTCTAAATGCCCTAGGGACCCTAAAACTATCTAGTGTTCTCCATATTCATATTAATCAGAAAATTACAAAAATATTAGTTTATTTCGTTTATTTAATTTATGTCACTTGTTTGAGGGTGACTATCTCTTAAATCACACTTTTTCCTCCGGTCACTTGACTTTAAATTAATTGTTTAACTAAATAATCTCAAGACTGTCCCTGTGGGTTCGACAACCTGAGTTTTAATACTCTCATTTTATTACTTCGACCGTGCACTTGCGTATACACGTAAGAAATCGTGTCAGAGGGTTGTGGAACTTGAAGAAATTCAAGAACCACAAATCACTGATATGACAATGGAGCATGAACAGGAACCACAAACGGTTGTTGAGGAACCTGTTCGAGTAGCACAAGAACTCCGTAGGTCGAGTAGAGTACGTCACGAGCCCGGCAGGTATGAACTTCTCGTTACTGAGGACGGTGACGTATTGCCCATACATGTTGAGCCTACTACTTACGGGGAGGCCATGAAAGGCCCAGACTCAAAAAAGTGGCATGAGGACATGAGATCCCAAATGAAATCCATGTATTTCAACCAAGTATGGACTTTGGTGGAACCACCCGATGGGGTTCGGCCCATAGGGTGCAAGTGGGTATTTTAGAAAAATACTAACATGGATGGCAATGTAGTTGGCTATAAGGGCCGACTGGTGGCTAAATGTTACAGAAAGATTCATGGTATTGACTATGATGAAACCTTTTCCCTAGTCGCAACGACCAAATCCATTTGAATCTTGCTTTCGATTGCAGCTTACTACGACTATGAGATTTGGCAGATGGATGTCAAAACAGCATTTCTATATGAAAACCTCCTCGAGGACGTGTACATGACACAACCTGGGATTTTTGAGGATCCAGATTATGCAAACAAACTATGTAAGCTACAACGATCAATTTATGGATTAAAGCAATCTTCTAGGAGTTGGAATCGACGTTTTATTAACGCGGTCAAAGTGTTTGGCTTCATCAAGAACGAAGATGAGCCTTGTGTTTACAAGAAGGTTAGTGGGAGTTCTGTGGTGTTTCTGGTCTTGTATGTGGATGACATACTACTCAATGGAAACGACATTCCCATTCTACAATATGTTAAAAGATTGGATAGGAAAGTGTTTTGCAATGAAGGACTTAGGAGATGCAGCTTATATACTGCGTATCAAGATCTATAGGGATAGATCGAGGAAGCTGCTCGACCTAAGCCAAAGTACATATATAGACAAGGTGTTGAATCGATTCAACATGCAAGACTCCAAGAAGGGATTCTTGCCCATGTCGCATGGGATCACTCTTTCGAAGAGTGATTGTCCTTCCAATCAGATTGAGAAGGACCGCATTAGTAGAATTTCGTATGCATCGGCTATAGGATCTATCATGTATGCTATGTTGTGTACTAGACCAGATGTGCCATACGCATTAAGTATGGCAAGCAAATATCAGTCCCATCCGGGTGAGAGTAACTGGATTATCGTCAAGAACATCCTTAAGTACTTGAGAAGGACTAAAGATGCATTCTTGGTATTTAGAGGCGAGGAAGAGCTAGGATTAATCGATTACACTGACGCTAGCTTCCAAATCGACAAAGACGACTATAGATCGCAGTCGGATTATGTGTTTTGCCTGAACGAAGGAGCAGTGAGCTTGAAGAGTTCCAAGAAAGATACAGTTGTTGTTTCTACAACTGAAGTTGAGTACATCGCTACTTCAGGCGCAGCAAAGGAGGCTGTTTGGATAAAGAAGTTTATCACTGACCTTGGTGTGGTTCCTAGCATTGTGGATCCCATAACGTTGTACTGTGACAACAGTGGGGCGATCGCACAGGCCAAGGAACCCCGCTTGCACCAAAGGACGAAGCATGTACTTAGGAGATTCCATCTGGTTCAAGACATAGTGGATCTAGGAGATGTGAAGACATGCAAGATTTTAACAGATGACGATCTGTCAGATCCTTTAACGAAGTCGTTGGTTCAGCGAAAACATGAAGGACACACTAAGGTTATATGTATACGTGATGCACCAGATTGTATCTAGTGCAAGTGGGAGACTGTTGGTTTTGGATGCCCTAGAGGCAATCTGCTTAGTATGAACATTAGTTTCTAGAATAATCATTGTATTTTTTATGTAGATATTTTCCAAATGTGGTGTTTATCTTAAATATCCCTAGTCCACTATATTAATTAATGGGACGATCAACTATAGACTAGTATGTGGGTAGCTTGATATGGGGATATCAAGTATAACACGTGGGTATGCATTAGGAGTAATGTCATACTGGATAGACCCACCACGAGAAGGATACATTATATTATGTCAACGTCACAAGCGCTTCTCGTTGTGCTAATGGTGTTGTAATCCTTAGACTTGAAGTCACTGGATTCTCTAGTTGTGAAATATCATGCTTTGATATTATCAAACGTTGCACCGTAACTGGGTAACTATAAAGATAACAATCCGGCATGATAGGAAGCAAGCTTAGAGGTGGCAGTGATGTAGACATGATTTGTCCCTCCTACATAATAGGAGTAAATATCCACGGCCACTCGAGGGGTAAAGCTTATGGAATGTCTGGCCAGTCTTAGATTAATCAATATGGAGATATTGATGTCATCTGCATGGATAAGTCTATTTCCTGGATCGAGAAACTATGAATTCGATATACGAGTGTGACGAATATGTCTCGTGTCCAATCCGAATATGGAGACAAAGGAATAACACAACACGGTAACATTGGACACAAGGTTTGTTGAGATCACTGACTATTTCTATTAGTTGGGTAGCATCGATGTGTTGCTAGACACCGCTCTATGTTTGTAATAGTTACTAACAACTAAGTAGAAACCTATGGGGCCACACACCGTATGGATTAAACTCGATATGGGTAATAATTAGTTGGACTAATTAATAAAAGGATCATAACGCAACCACAAGCAAAGTTAGTGGGACTTACTTGCAAGTGGACTAATCCATGTAAGGACATGATTAGTATTTGGGCTTTTATGTAGTTAATAAAGAGTTATTACTATAGAACTCTAGCTTGTTATTTTCTCACTAGAGTCATTATTGAGAGAAACATAACAAAGCAAGAGAAAGGGGCAAGTCTAGATGCCGAACCCCTAGACCCGCCGCCCCCCCTTGTCGCCGTCGGCCCCCTTGGCCGTTGGTGGCGCCTCGTTTTGCGTGATCCGTTCCTCCTTTCTTCCGTTGCTAGCACTACACGGTTGGAATGAATCCAGTAAAAGATCCAAGGTGTGGATACTCTTAAAAACGAAGACACAATTCTTCATAGTGATCACACAAACTAAGGTACACATGTTTCTACCGTAATCATGTTATGATTGCTTGCCTCTGATCCTTGGAGGGGTTAGAGCAGGATTAAATTTTTGTCATTCCGTTGCGTAACCTGCATCAAAACCCTATAAGTGGACCATTCTATTTGCGAATATAGATACCTTATAAAAAGAAATTGACATGTAACTTTTTGGGTCCTTTTTTGTTAGGCCCGGGATTTTTCTGTACCAATGAAAAAGCGAGAACGAAAAGGTAAAACTGATAGAATGACATCGAGGAATTAAATTAATTTTTTCTGCAATTAATCTTTCTAATCCAGATTCGTTGCATCGGACCTCCAATTATTTATTTTTTATTTTAGGTTCAAGTCAAAATTTCATTAAGGAAGAGGCACCAAGGGATTAGAGTCTTCTATTTGATTTCGACTACTTCCATCAGTATAAGGTACACTATATGCTCACAGTTGCTTTCGTTATCCAACACAATTTGCTACATGGTGGGCTATTCTATTTGCAGATCTAGTTACATTATAAAAAGAAATTGACATATTAGTTTCTGGGTCCTCTTTTGTTAGGCCCTGGATTCTGCTGCTCCACTAAAAATGCGAGAACGAAAAGGAAAAAATGAGAGAATGACACCAACGAATTCAATTAACGTTTTCGAAACCGGCGACTTCTAGTTCTCATTGCTAACAGCAAAATCTGAATCAATCTTTCTTGTTCAGATTCTTTGCTTCAGACCTGTAATTTTTTTGTGTGTGATTAAGTCCAAATGTCATTAAAGAAGGGGCACCAAGGGATTAGAGTCTTCTGTTTGAGCTTCGACAACTTCCTCCAGTAGAAGGCCCACTCTATGCTCACAGTTGCTTTTGTTATCTAACCAAATTTGTTACATGGCAGACCATTCTGTTTGCAGATTGATGTACATTATAAAAAGAAATTGACATATTACTTTATAAGTCCTCTTTTGTTAGGTCCAGGATTTTGCTGCTCCACTGAAAATGCGAGAACAAAAAGGTAAAACTGAGAGAATGACACCAACGAATTCAATTAATATTTTTGCAAACCGGCGGCTTCAAGTTATCATTGCTAACAACTAAATTTGAATCATTCTTTCTCATCCAGATTCTTTGTTTCAGTCCTCCAATTTTTTATTTTTTATTTTTTTGTGATCAAGTTAAAATTTCATTAAGAAAGAGGCTATCAAGGGATTAGAGTCTTCTATTTTGGCTTCGACTACTTCCTCCGGTATAAGGTACACTATATGCTCACAGTTGCTTTTGTTATCTAACCCAGTTCGCTACATTGTGGACCAATCTATTTGCAGATCTAGTTACATTATGGAAATGAACATATTACTTTCTAGGTCCTCTTTGTTAGGCCCAGGATTCTGCTCCTCCACTGAAAATGCGAGAACGAAAAGGAAAAATTAAGAGAATGACACCAACGAATTGAATTATTTTTTTCGCAAATCGTCAGCTTCAAGTTCTCACTGCTAACAGCCAAATGTGAATAAAACTTACAAATCTAGATTCTTCGCTTCAGACCAACAATTTTTTTTTTTTTTTTGGTGCTAAAATCAAAATTTCATTATGGAAGGGGCACCAAGGGAGTCTTCTATTTGGGCTTCAACAATTTCCTTCAGTAGAAGGCACACTCCATGCTCACAGTTGCTTTTGTTATATAACCCAATTTGCCACATGGGGGACTATTCTATTTGCGAATCTAGGTACATTATAAAATGAAATTGACATATTACTTTTTGGGTCCTCTTTTGTTAGGCCCGAGATTTCGTTGCTCCAATAAAAATGCGAGAACAAAAAGGAAAAACTGGGAGAATGACACCATCGAATTCAATTAATTTTTTCCTAAACCGTCGGCTTCAAGTTCTCATTGCTAATAACCAAATGTGAATCAATCTTTCCCATCCACATTCTTTGCTTCAGACATGCATTTGTTTTTGTGATCAAGTCGAAATTTCTTTAAGGAAGGGGAACCAAGGGATTATAGTCTTCTATTTAGGCTTCAACTACTTCCTCTAGTATAAGGTACACTATATGCTCGCAGTTGCTTTTGTTATCTAACTCAATTTGCTACATGGAGGGTCGTTCCATTTGTAGATCTAGACACATTATAAAAAGAAATTTTCATATTACTTTCTGGGTCATATTTTTTAGGCCAGGATTTTGCTGCTCCTCTGAAAATGCGAGAACAAAAAGAAAAAACTGAGAAAATGACACCAATGAATTCAATTAATTTTATCACAAACCGGCGGCTTCTAGTTCTGACAACCAAATGTGAATCAATCTTTCTCATCCAAATTATTTGCTTCAGACCAGGATTTTTTTTTATGTTTTCGATAGTCAAAATTTTATTAAGGGGCACTAAGGGATCAGAGTCTTCTGCTTGCGCATTGACTACTTCCTCCGGTAGAAGGCCCACTTTATGCTCACTATTTCTTTTGTTATCTAACTCAATTTGCTACATGGTGGGTCATTGTATTTGCAGATCTAGTTATATTATATAGAAAATTGACATATTACTTTTTGTGTCCTCCTTTGTTAGGCCCAGCACTCTGCTGCTCCACCGAAAATGCGAGAACGAAAAGGAAAAATAGATAGAATGATACCAACGAATTCGATTAATTTTTTCGCAAACCGACGGCTCCTAGTTCTAATTGCTAACAACCAAATGTGAAATTATCCAGATTCTGTGCTTCGAACCTGCATTTTTTTTTTTGTGATAATGTTAAAATTTCATTAAGGAAGGGGCACCAAGGGATTAGAGTCTTCTATTAGACTTCGACTACTTCCTCCAGCAGAAGACTCACTCTATATATGCTTCACAGTTTCTTTTGTCATCTAACCCAATTTGCTACATGGTGGGTCATCCTATTGGCAGATCCAGTTACTTTATAAAAAGAAATGAACATATTATTTTATGGCTCCTCTTTTGTTAGGTCCGGGATTCTGCTGCTACACTGAAAGTGCGAGAATGAAATGGAAATACAGAGAGGATGACACCAATGAATTCAATTATTTTTTCCTCAAATTGGCGGCTTCTAGTTCTCATTGCTAACAACCAAATGTGAATCAAATTTTCTCATCCAGATTCTTTGCTTCAAACCTGCAACTTTTATTTTTTATTTTTATTTTTTTGGTGATAAACTCAAAGTTTCATTAAGGGGCACCAAGGAATCGGAGTCTTCTATTTGGGTTTCGACTACTTCCTCTAGTAGAAGGCTCACTCTATGCTCACAATTACTTTTGTTATCTAACTTAATTTGCTACATGGTGGGCCACTCTATTTGGAGATCTAGTTACATTACAAAAAGATTATCAAAATAAATTCACATATTACTCTATGGATCCTCTTTTGTTAAGTCCAGGATTCTGCTGCTCTATTGAAAATGTGAGAACGTAAAGGAAAAAAATGAGAGAATGACACCAATGAATTCAGTTAATTTTTCGCTAACTGACGGCTTCTAGTTCTCATTGCTAACGACCAAATGTGAATCAATCTTTCTCATCCTGATTATTTGCTTCAGTCCTTCACTTTTTGTGTGTGGCAATGTCAAAATTTCATTAAAAAAGGATCACCGAGGGATTAAAATCTTCTATTAGGGCTTCGACTACTTCCTCCAGAAGGCCCGCTCTATGCTCACAGTTGCTTTTGTTATCTAACCCAATTTGCAACATGGTGGGCCATTTTATTTGAAGATCTAGTTACATTATAAAAAGAAATGAACATATTACTTTTTGGGTCCTCTTTTTGTTAGGCCCAGGATTCTGCTGTAGGCTGAAAATGCGAGAAGGAAACGAAAAAACTGAGAGAATGACACCAACGAATTAAATTATTTTTTGTCGCAAATCGACGGCTTTTAGTTCTTAGTGCTAACAACCAAATGTGAATCAATCTTTCTCATCCAGATTCTTTGCTTCAGACCTTCATTTTTATTTTTATTTTTTGTGATGAAGTCAAAAGTTCATTAAGGGATTGGAGTCTTCCATTTGGGCTTCGACTACTTCTAATCCATTAGAAGGCCCACTCTATCCTCTCACTTGCTTTAGTTATCTAACCCAATTTGTCACATGGTGGTCTATTCTATTTGCAGATATAGTTACATTATAAAAAGAAATAGACATATTACTTTCTGGGTCCTGTTTTGTTCGGCCCAGGATTCTGCTGCTCCACTGAAAAACAAAAAGAAAAACTGAAAGACTGACACCAACAAATTCAATTAATTTCGCAAACCGACAGGTTGTAGTTCTCATTGCTAACAACAAAATGTGAATCATTCTATCTCATCCTGATTCTTTGCTTCATACATGCAATTTTTTTCTTTTTTTTTTTGTTTTTTTTTTTTTGTCATAAAGTCAAAACTTCATTAAGAAAGGAGCACCAAGGGATTAGAGGCTTCCCCGCACATTGTCAGGACACTGCCTGTTACAAGCAAACTCGTCTTTTTCTCATGGAGCTCCTCGTGGCTGTAGCTTTAGCTATCCAATCGGCACAACCATTGTCCAATCTACTGATCCAGCGCAAGAGGCCTTGGTTTTGCTTTTGAGAAGATCAATATCTGTGATAATACAACTGAGATCCTTGTCAATACTAGTTTCCATGTTGACAAGATATTTGCTATAACTTTCTAAAACACTCACACTTTGATCATTTTCAGCAAACAAGAAGGCTATTCTTAAAGCCTGATCTACTACCATGACTGATGAGTAAGACAAATGTCTATTACTAGCTGTATTCCACAATTTCACCCTCATGGTTTCTAACCACTAAATCTGAAACTGCCATCTTAGATGTTACAACATACCTCCATGTTTCTTCTCTTTCAATTTCGTTGACTTTTTAACTCGTAACTGGGTCACTTTGACTCGGTGATTTGGATAGCAAAACGATGTAACTTTTTAACAATTTTTTCATACTATTGTAAAATAAAGTTTACTTTACAGGATCGTGTAAGGATTACCAAATTCATGTATCGTTTTGCTTACCAGATTACCGGGTCACAGTGACCCATTGAATATTGTCAAAAAGTGAAGTAAGCTGGAAGAGAACATACCAGTCCGTCCCAGCTCTTTCTTCTCATCTGACTTTTTTGACTCGTTTCTGGGTCACTTTGACTAGGTGATTTCGATAGCAAAATAATACGATTTTTTGATAATATTTTCACCATATTATAGAGCACCTTTTACTCTACAACACCATGAAAAAATTATCAAAAAATTACATTGGTTTGCTATTCAAATCCGGGTCAAAGTGACCTAGTGAATAGTGACAAAATTCAAATTGGTAAGAAAGTGCTGGGACAGACTGGTATGTAGTATGTCCCAAGAAGCATGAACAGATTTATGTTTCTCTAGCGTGGACCATCCTTGAGTAGGGGGAGACGTTGAAGCTGGTAAAGAGCCATCAGTTCCATTAGGTGGATCCAAGGATTTGAGGAAAGAGGTTCTCCAACTTTCAATACTCAACACCACATGGTGAGGGTTAATTTTAGACAAAATCATTTCTTGTAACCCATATGTTCCAGGATGTGAAAATTACTTTATCGAGAAAAATCATGGGGGAGCTTGTGTTGGTTGACCAGGTTGGAAAGAGAGAAAGAACCACCCTTTGATGGACTGCAGATAGCTGCATTCTTCTCTAGACAATAGACCCATAGCAAACCAGATTGTAGAAGTCAGCGTTTAAACTCCAATTATGTTAGCATGGGTCGCAATGTAATCCGCATAGAAAAAGAAATGAGAAATATTACTTTCTGGATCCTCTTTTGTTGCTCCACTCCCAATTTGGCTGAGGACTTTAACTTGCAAGCTCGGATCACTGAGGCACCCTCAGATTCAATTATCACTTTGTTTGATCCCAATTTTGACAGCTTTCCCCCGCCAATTCTATAGCTTGTAGTAGTTCAGCATCAGCAATGCTCCCTATCAGGCTTGACCTCGTTTTTTGCAAAAACACATATTTGCCACAGTGATTTCTAACCCACTATAGCTATTCCACCAAAGTCACTGTCTTCACTCGGTTTTTTTTATCTCGTTTCTTCTTTTGGATCTTCCTCTGGAGCAGTGTGCCTGTGAAAAATTCTTTGATCTTTTCTTATCATGTGAGATACAGAGAGCGCATTATTCTTGTCAGCATCCCCAAAGTAGTCTTCATTTCTACTGTGCCAATTGCAAATCACAAACCACTGCCAGAAGTGTCGAAAATCTGAAACATTTCTCATGTGTCTTCGGTTTGGCTTGAGACCTGCAACTACAAACATAGAAGTATTAAGCTCTATTAGTCATCAATCTCTTGTGTTATGAATATGAATGAATACGTAAAAATGGGTTTTTTTCTATCTCAAAATGACCAAACATTTCAGCTAGAAGTGGGTTTTACGCATGCTATTGGAGAATAAAGAATTTGCAATTTTCTCAACCCAAATCATGGCCTCCAACCTGCAACGACAAAGCTAGAAGTAATGCAAACAAGAAAGTGTCAGACACACATACTTACATGGTTCGGCCAAGAACAACTTACATCCACAGAGTTGCAGAGATTTCATTAATTAAACGAAAACTTCTCCGAAAGAGTTACAAACAAAATCAGAAAACCTTTCAGCTTAATGGATGCAAAGAACCCTAATTGCTCAATAAATACATGACTCATAAAACCAGACTAGATCCACGTTCAAAAGGGATAGTAGTAAAATTGTGTACGGGTCGCCCAAAACCAAGCTTCACCTAATAGTTATGAGTAGTTACATTGTTATTCATCTCTATCTCTAAACGTTCATACATTTTAACATATATGTATCAAAATCAAGAATTTGCTTTAGTAGTACAAAGAAAGCTACATTTCATGTTTCAGACCCATGAAACAAACAGAAAATAGAACCTGACATTTCATCTTTCATCTTTATTTCAAGTTAAAGTTACCAAATTTGAGTATGCTACAGAAAGATTTTCGCAATTAGCTTCTCAGAAACTACTGTTCATAACACAAAATTGAAGTTCTTCTCTCCAGTGTGCAGATTGTTCGGTTCAATACAAAAGATTTCGAGAATCAGATCTATCTATCTGTAATAGACGGAGAACGGAGGAGGAGAACAATGAGTGTGTGAGGGAGGGGTTAGTAAATCTAATCCTAAAAGATAAATATTAGTTTAATTTTAAGTTCTTAACCATGAACTATTCAAACTTTCTTAAAGAGTCATTCAAAAATACTTTCTTAAGGAGCCCCAAATTTTATTTGAAAACGTAATTCTACCCGGCCTAATTACTGAAAATTCATATTCCACCCCAATTTCTAACTTTTCTGGTTAACATGATTACTTGCCCCTTTCCTAAATACTCATGTTACCTCCAAGGCTAACTAGCGAAGTAAGCACACGCAATGCTTCTACAATTAATAAACCAAGGTATTAGATAGAAAAAGAACTTACAAAACATGATACCAATAAACTCACGGCAACGAAGCATTTCATCAATAAGTTATGTTACTGAAGACATCCACACAGAGAAACCTTGACTTCTCTTTGCCTTCAACAGCACACCAAACACCAGAAGAGGATCTACACCAAACACAAAATCTTCCCCTTCACGAGATCTAAGCATTGAGATTGGACTTTATTAACTATGAGAATCCCGTCCACAAGTATAAAATGAACCCAACGAATTCAAACTTTTCGCAAACCGAAACTTTCTTTATCTTCGTGCGTATCACATTCACTACTGATGCTTCAAACTGAGTTTACGACCCCAACAAATTCAGTTGAATTTTTCCCAAACCGGCCACTTCTAGTTCTCATTGCTAATAACCCAGTAGGAGTCGATCTTTCTCATCAAGATTCATTGCTTGAGACCTGCAAATTTTTTGGAGGGCAAAAGGTTGAACTTTGTATTGATGCACCATTGGGCATAAATCTGTTACATTATTAGTATCTAAGATTATTTTGAGATCTGTTGGTATGATCATATATGACCAATTAGAACTTAACATTCCTAATTTTGCTTTCTCGGTATTCCAGTCAGCAGTTGCATTGCCTTTTCTGGGAATAAAAGAAAAAAAACTGCATTCATGTTGGAGCTACAGCTCCAAATATCTCTCACCTCTTGTAAGCAGTTCCAAGGTGGTTTTCCTTTCTTCTCTACTGCCTGCCAGAGAGCTTTGGTGTCCATTTCAAAGCAGCAATTTTGAAGATTTAAAGAGGTGGCTAATCAAGGTGTCACCGGGCCGGGCATGGAGAAGGGCTGGGAGGGGAGGGTTAAAGGCCGGGCCGGGCTGTTGGGGGAGTAAAGTGATCTGGACCGGTTAGGGGCTAAAAGCCCTTGGGTTCGGGGCCGGGCCGGATTAAAATGGTCAAAATAATTAAAAAATATAGTTAATTGAAGGGTTGTTTGGGAGGGCGCCCGGACTGGAGGGGGCAGGCTAATCCGGAGGGGGCTTCTTCTATGAGGGGGGCGGGGCGGGGCGCTGGGGGTTAAAAGCGACCCATGCCGGTTTCGGGGTGGCTACCGCTTAGCCGGCCGAGCTGGGACCGGGTTGGTGTTATGTGGGGCGGGCTGGGCCGGTTTTGCCCACGGACCAGCCCTCTTGACACCATGAGCGGCTAACAAAACAGCCCCTCTGAGTGCAATGGCTGCTCCTTGAAGAGAACTTGCACCATGAAAATTTGAAGAATGCAGTAGGTACCAATACTTCGCCCCTATCATCTATTTCTAAGAACAATTCCAGAGAAGCCAGCCATTTTACTTTCCAGGAAAAGAACAATCTGAATTGAATTTTTCCATACCTGCTGGTAGTGACTTCCATTTCATATCTTGATTTCTTGGAGCAGGTCCCTTTTCCTCCAACAAGGTGCCTATTGGTTTGTCCAAATTTGTTGGCTTCCATCATAGCTTTATGAATTGTTGTGGAGGCTTGAGGGTCCTCGTTGTTGAAAATTTTTCTGGTTTCTGCCTTTCCATATGTGCCAGAAATGGTAGGGTAGACTGCTTTTCTGGTCTTTGCGGAGGCTTTCAGTATTCCGTATGTGGGTTGGATTTTACTGATGTTGATATTGTTTGCCCAAAAATCATCCAACCATGAACAACGGAAGTAAAGATGTTCTACAGTTTCTTCTGCATTACTGCAAATAGGAGGGTGCATTCTCCTTTTTGCCAGATTTGTGCCCACTGGTAATCCTTTGTGACAGCTCTTCCATAAATGACCCAAAACTTTTGAGGCTGCCTTAATCTTCCAAATCTCTTTCCAACTTAGAGGGTCTGGTATATAGCAGCTGGAACCTCTCTTATCTTCTAGTATCTCTTTGGCTTTGCTGGCACTGATGTATCCACTGTTTACAGTGTAATCTCCATCAGCAGTATGAGGCCATATATAGATGTCATCTTGTCAAAACACAGTGAGGTTTAGGGATTTGATCTTCTGCACTGTGGAGTTATCACACATACGCTGAAGTAGTTCAAATTCCACTCCTGTTTGCAGATCTAGATACATGAGAAAAAGAAATGGAAATATTACTTTTTGGATCCTCTTTGATTAGGCCCAGGATTCTGCTGCTCCAATCCCAATTTGGTGAGAACTTCAACTCGCAATTATCACTTCGTTTGATCCCAATTTTGGACAGCTTTCCACCGACAATTCTATAGCTTGTAGTTTAGCTTCAGCAATGCTCCCTAACAGGCTTGAGCTAGTTTTTGCAAAAACACATTTGCCAGAGTGATTTCTAACCCACTATAGATCCCACCAAGTCACTGTCTTCACTCGGTATTTTTATCTTCTCGCTTGAGACCTGCAACTATAAACTTAGAAGTATTAAGCTCTATACATAACATGTCCCTGTTAGTCACAATCTGACAAGTCTTGCATTATGAATATGAATATACAAATTTGTGTTTTTTCTCTCTCAAAATAACCACACATTTAACCCAATTCATGGCTTACAATGCAAACAAGAAAGACTCATGCACACAGATTCACGTGGTTCTGCTTGATAACAGGCTACATTCACAGAGTTGCAGAGATTTCGTCGATGACAATTACAAACAAAACCAGAGAATCTATCAACCTACTTGCTACAAAGAACAGTAATGCCACAATGAATACACGCATCATAAAAACCAGACTGGATCCAAATCCAAAATGGATAGTAGTAAAGACAGTACCCGAGCGAATACATAAAACAGGTCGCCCAGAACCAAGCTTTTGCACATTGCTATTCATCTCTATCTCTAAATGTTCACATTGTAACCAATGTAGAATTGGACCCATAACTTGCATATATCAAAATTTGAGTATGCTACATTTCAGGTTTCAGACCCCATCAAACCAAAAAATAGAAGCTGACCAATCTTTGTTTCAATTTAAGGTTACTAAATTTGAGTATGCTACAGAGAGATTTTCGCAATTAGCTTCTCAGATACTACAGTTCATAACACAAATTTGAAGTTTGTGCAGATTGTTTCAGTCCAATACCAGAGATTTTGAGACTCAGATCGGCGAGCAAAATAGATACACTAATTTTACTTACTTATCAGTCATATTCTTACACTATCACCTAGTGTATCATTTCTTATTCTAACACGTGATGACGAACTAGAACGATTAGTATCACGAAATGCACACATGTCTCTTCATATAACACAATTATTACCCGTAAAGATGTTGTCTAACACCTAGAGGTCAAAAGCATGCATCGTTTAGCTGCTAATACACATAATTCACCTTCATAATTCAACTCAAGTTCTTGGCTCCTCTTAGTTATCAATTTCTTAATACATTGTCTCCACCGTGAGAGTAATTAGTCCAAAAGACAATTATCATATGCAAATACCCAATAAAATATCCCATAGTCAAATCAGCCAAATCGGGTCTCAAAATATCTCCAGCAAGGAAAAGAAAGGTCTAGGTACGGTGGGACGTAATAAGGCTCAGACTACCCATGACCCCATCGGCTTATCAAATTTTACATTTTCTTGCCCTAAATTCATTTTAAGTTACCCTACAGGTTTTAATCCCTTTTGGATTGCCTGCTCTGATACCACCTGTGACACCCCCATATTTCTTGAAGGAGAAACGCGGGAATGCCACTCCGCACACGAGATCGCTCTTGGGTGCCAGGAACAATGGTAATCAAAAATAAACTCTAACATAATTATATATTACAAAGGTCATAATTGTCTCAAACCAAGTCTGTCATACTACATTACAAAAGACGAAATTAAACTAAGTTTTTGAGTAAACAAAAGACATTAAACATAACTACTAGCATTTTTGCGCTTCCTTATACATCGAGTTCCCTCCACCTATACCTGCGGGGGAAAGAAAACAAAGACCGCAGTTTTTTCAATAGTCAGCAATAAATGTTGAGTGAGAAACACCTTAGCATGTAAAAACAGGAAATATGAAGATAGGCTGCTAGGAAAAGTGTTAAATAAAATGAGAGTAGTAGAGTATAAGTACCATCAAAATTTCAAGAACAAGCAATAATATTACCAAACATTGATTGTTTCTCACGTAACCGATCTGCTTACCAAGATGTGTTCCTTAAATTCAATACGTCGAAATTATATAACGGTTTCCATACAGATTAGTCAAATTATCGTTTATTTCGTTCACAGTACCCGGGTAGACCAGTGACCACAATCAGACATTCTAGACCTTAAGTGTTGCAACACCCTCCTAAGAGCGTCAATCAAAGGAGTAATATCTAGAAGCATTACTCCAGCCTACGGCGAAAGGAGTCGGGGTGCACGTAGTGCCATATCTTTAGGGACCAAAGCCCAGGGAATCATCACCCGTAATGAATTTAGGGATCGATGCCCAGGGAATTAAACCTGATAACTGGTTCCGGTACATGAGAATCATTTTACTTTATTCCGGGGATCGAACCCGATTATCTCTTTAGGGACTATGCCCAGGGAATCATCACCCAATATAAGTAACTCCGGGGATCGAACTCGATTATCTCTTTAGGGACTAAACCCAGGGAATCATCACCCAATATAAGTAACATCAGTGGTTCGTATAGATTATGTTATTATTGATTTCTGATCAAGTGTGACAAGTATTCCAAGTTCAATTAATATCATGAAGATTTGAAAAATTATTAAAACACATTTATCAAGTAGGGGATGAAATACGACAACTATTTTTCAATTAAACAAGTAGTGGACACGGAAGAAGCTAGCACGCAAGACTAAGCATGTAACTCACCTCAAGTCGATACAACGATTAGTACGAAGGGGCGTCAACGAAGCCTATATCCACGAACTCGCCACCTACAGATTATCGATTATTAAGTTACACGAGTAGCACTAATAAACAAATGCGATATCTCTATATGAGTGTTCGGCTAGGCTGTTGACCAAATCCTACCCTCACGATCCCAATATAATTATTTTAAGAAGACATATGTATTTAATTAAATGAGACTGTAATTCATTTATTAATAAAAGATTGATTGTTACTCATTTGAGAAAATAAGGTGATACTAGATAAGTAAATCAACAATTCAATATATTGCTAAGGTATTATTCAACGACCATTTATTATTATTAACAAGTATTACTTATTATAAGAAGATTGGGTTTTTTTTTATTTGATTAAGTCACATGAAAAAACAATTCTTATAATTGTGAGAGTTATATTTACAGAACTAATTTCCTTTTTTGACTAATTTATTTTATTTGATGAAAGCCATATTTGATTTTGACAAGTTAACATGTTGGTAAATAGATTATTAAATGTTCATAGATTATATACATAAAACGAAATATTTGTTAACTTATTTAAGATTATAAATTGTAGTATTTAATTATAACTAATTCCCATTTTGTAGAAAGTTTTCTTTTTACTTTCACTATGAACATATTTATTTTCATCTTTTTATTCAAAATAAATAGTTAACCTCAAATAATGATAATATAAATAGGTTAACAAAAATTTAGTTACATAAATAATAGTGTTTAGAGTAAAAGACAAGGGCTCTCCCAAACTTTATGTTTTGACACTTTATACCCTAAATTTTATCTTTAAGACCAAAACTACCCCTTTCCATCATCTTCTTCAACCTTCATCAACACACAATCACCAATTCGATTATTTGATGTCCATACGATTTTAAGGGCATAGAACTCAAATTCAAGTTAATATAATACGATTCAAGCCAAAAATCATCAAAATCGGATACCGAATCGTCGAGAACACAAGAGGCGGCATTGGGTTGAAGTTTTCGCCGGAAAATATGGATCTTTGGTGGTTGGGTCGTCTCTGGGTTTGGTCAGACCACTAGCACGCCGAGGAAGTCGTCGAGAGAGGCGGAGAGGCGGTATATGGGCAGCGTCGGACCTCGCGGGTTGCCTTCAGGTCTGAATCGGCAGTGGCTTCTTGCCGCTGCTGCTACTGCTCTGTTTTGTCCCCGTCGGTCAGAACAGACAAGGGGAGGCGAGAGGGAGAGAGAAAGAGAGAGTAGAGGGTGAGAGGAGAGAGCCGACGGTGGCAACTGCCGCTGCTGCTGTCGCTGCTCTGTTTTCGCCGGACAGAACAGAGAAGAGAGAGAGAGAGAGAGAGACGGATTGAGAGAGGCAGAGGTAGAGATGGTGGTGTGATGGTGGTGTTGACGTTGGTGAGGATGGTGAGGGTGGGTTGTTCTGTACTGGGGAAGAAAGGAGGGGTGAAATTATATGGTGGTGCCATTGTACTTCCTCTGTTTCTCTTCTTTCTTCCTACTTGCCTAAAACGGACGTTTCCTCTCTTTCTTCCACTTTCCTCTTTTGGTAACCTTTGCAAGAGTAATTGGCAAAAATACCCTTTTCTAACCCTACCCACAAACCCACCCAACTACTCCCACCAGCTCTTCATTTCCTCTCTATCTCATCATCTACGCTTCTCTCTCTCTACCTTATCCTCACAAACTCACCCTCTCCATCTGAAACACACGGTTGGAGTAGCAACCTCCGGTTCTCTACCCGCTACCCCCTTTTCTTTCTCTGCTCTCTCCGATCCCCTCCCCCTTTTCTCTCCGATCCCCTCCTCACTCTGCTTCTCCCCGATCCCCTCCTCCCTCTCTGCCTCCCTACCTCTGCAATCCGCACGGTGGAGCCGACGGTGGGCACCGAAGCTCTGGATCGGCGAGGCTTCGGCGTTCGGGTTTGAGCGGCGGCGGCGGCGGCGGCGAGGCGGTGGCGATGCAGCGGCGGTGACACTGTCTTCATCTGTTCTTCTTCGCTTCTTTTCCTTCCTCTTTGTGCTCTTATTGTAGATCTGTTTTTTTTTTCTTCATTTTGTTTTTCTTTGTATCTAGATCTGCTGTATTGGAGACGTATCTAGATCTATTTTGCCGTTTGATTATGTTGTTGATACTGTTAGTTGTGGTTGTGGTGGTGTTTGTGGAGGAGGCAGGGGGAGGAGAGGAGAGGAGAGAGAGGGAGACTGAGGTTGAAGTTGAGAGGCAGGGACAGTGGGGAATTCATGTGAAAGGAAAGGGTAATTTCGTCTTTTGAGTGAGTTTCTTAATCTACGCGAGTACAGTAAATGGAAGAAACAAGAGAAACAGAGGAAGTAGCTTAGTAGGTCCAACTAGGTAGGGTCAATTGGTCAAGTCAAATGGCCAATAATTGATGAGTCTTGGTTAATTGGCCAATAGAGATTGTAAGGAAAATTTATTTGGTGCTTTGGGTGCACATCTAGGTAGGTAAAATTTATTTTGTGCATTATTGGTGAAAAATTTTATTATACTCTTATAGCACAAAATATATGGTTTTAATTTTTTTATCTAGTTATATTATTTAGGTTAGTATTAGTTAAGCTAAATATAAATTTAACTTATAATATGAAAAATAAAAATTTAGACACGAGTCTACCACTTAAATAACGAGTTCGAAAATTAGCCAATTATTTCTAGTGATTCATATCCGATTCTAATGTGTTAAATTACTATCTTACCCCTAGCATAAAAACGGAGTATTACAGAAAACGAATAGAACAAGCATAAACAAGTCTTTTAAGCTGAGTTACAAGATCACTTTGTTGTTAGTGGTATGAATGTTCCCAACAAATTCATTAAATCAGTAATGAGTATTGGCAGAAATGGTGCTGTTCTGAAGTTTGTTGAAGTCTTAGATGCTTTTCAGACATTATCTGAAGCTAAATGACTGAAGTGAAATTCTCAAAAGGTGTATTTTCTAAGGCTTATAAACCTTTGTGGTGTTATCATTATTTACTGCAAATATGGGCTGTGTTTTTACATTATCAAAAGTCTAGATTGCAATTTGTGTTAACCAGAAGGGTAATTCTGTCTTTTAGGATCTGATCTTATCATCCAACGGCAGTAAATCAGTTCGTTGGATTTCCTTGTATATATTGGCGATTCAATGAGAAAACCATAGCTTTTCAGCTCATTTCATCTTCTCTGTTTTCACTTCTCACTGTGTTCATCTTCTCTACAAACGCTAGAATTTGGGTTTGCTTTCATGGTATCAGAGTTATGAGTCTCACAACCATGGCTTCTGCATCACATAATCCCCTCTTTATTCTTTCAAATATCAAAATCTTGTCCCGTTTAAGCTCGACAACACCAATTTTGTCTTATAGAAACAACAAGTCACCTCTGTTCTTCGTACACAAGATCTTTACAAATTTCTTGATGGTAATCATCCCCCACCACCAGAATCCATCGTCGGTCCTGACGATTCTGATAAGATCCCTAATCCAGCGTTCACTGCCTGGACGATTCAAGATCAAGCGATCCTCACTCTCATCAACGCTAATCTCACTCAGGAGGCCTTGACTCTGGTTATTGGTAAGAACACCTCTCTCTCTCATTGGGCTAGACCTCGAGTCAAGGTATGCGTCTCTTACCCGCTCCAATATCTTGCAACTTAAGCATGAACTACAAAATAAAAAGAAGAAGAACGATTCTATTGATGTCTATATGCAAAAGCTCAAATTAATTCGTGACAAATTAGCTGTCTCGATGGTTTCTATTGATGATGAAGACATGTTACTGTATGCTTTAAATGGTCTGTCTATTGAATTCAACCCTTTTCTATCTCTCTCGAAGAATTGCATGTACTTCTCAAATACAAAGAACAAATGTTCGAATCTCAAGGGTCTTGTCGCTCTAGATTCCTCTTCTGGATCTATGGCCTTTGACACTACAATGCCAATCGTGGTGGCTACAACTCTCGTGGTCATGGTGGTTCAAATACTAATTCAGGTTACCGAGGTAGTCAACTTGGCAATCAATATGGTGGTCCTGGTAACTACAGAGGTGGTTCTCGAGGGGAGTTTTCTCGCGGAAGGGGTTCAAACCGTAAACCTGAATATGAAGATTCTGGAGGCAGGTTTAATGGCTATAAAATCCCTAACCCAAGATCCTATCATGGCAATGATGTTGTTACTTGTCAGATTTGTGGAAATAATTATCATATTGCTCTAGAATGTTGGCATAATATGGATTACTCCTATCAGGGTAAACCTCCTCCATCTAAACTTACTGCCATGAATGCTTCCACCTCTAACACATCCAGCACTCCTGGTTATTGGCTTTCTGACTCTGGTGCAACCAATCATAACGACTATAGAACAAATAAGGAAACAACCCAGAAACTGCCAAAGTTTGCTGCCCCAATTTGTTTCCTAAATCTCTTAGCCTCCTTTGACTTTTGCCGCCTTTGACTTCAAGTCATATTCAACAGAAAAGTTAAAGCAAATCATCGTGAAGTACCCAAGTTAATCATATAATAGGATGTTTTCATCGAGTTGAATGTTTCAGGAGGAGAACGTTTCACAAAGTGACACCTCTTACAATACCTTGTAGTTAATCAATACAGTAGCAATGGAAACTCACTCTATCATATAAACTAACTTCTAGCTGGATCCTACACGATTCGTTGTCCCTGTTTTCAGTTAAAACATTGTAGTTTGGGTCTTAGTAAGCTCTGGAGTTCGAGATGTGAAGGGGATGGCTATAACAGACTCCCTTAAGTGAAAGGCGTAGGGAACATTAGAAATTATGAGTTCAATCGTGAAACATATTGGAGTAGATTGCTTATGGTGGACTTTAGCTAAGTAAAACAGAAGAGGTGTGTTCAAGTCTTCATTTAAAACATTTACTAATAAATGTTTGTAAGGGTATTTTCACTTAGGTCTTCCGAATCTTAAAGCATCAAGATAAGTTGATGAAGCTTTACTGCTACATCATATATACTTTCAGATGCTAAGACATTTAGTACGATACAAATACTGTTTTATTAGAAATGCGAGTGTTCCGACCAAACCCAATGAATGCAGTTACTCCGAGCCACCGTATACAATAAGATGCTTGTCTTTATCTCCACGGTATCCCAAGTCCCTGACAGCATAGGTACTGTTAGAATTTGGGTCCAATTCTAAGTCATTTGGGTCAACAGTCTGCCATTGCTCGTTTTTAACCGCCAAATTGCTGATGTAGGCGATGTAAAGAAGGTAATTTTCATCCGTGATCCTTGAATCTCTAGTATAAGGATTGATCCCTGAACCCATTGGTGGATTCTTCGAACCAGCAGGACTATACACTTCTCCTGCCCATTCAACGCTCAGAGCAAGATCTGCTAAGCCGGTGAATATTGTCTTTGGCCAGAAACCAATCTGATCTGAGTTCTTTCCGTAATCAAGCCACCAGTTTCCAGTAGGTGGGTCCTGTTACAGAAAGAAAATGACTAAATGATCTGTATATGCCTGCTTAAGCGGATACATATTAAAGTCGCTGTGTAATAGTTGCTTACACGAACAATGGAAACTGTTATTCCGTAAGCTGTTTTCCCAGGGTCTGTGTTAGGTTCAAGAAGTCCGTCAAGAGGGTAACCTGTGTTGACAATAATAAAACCGGGACATCTTGTGTTGAAGCAATGTGATTGACCAGCCTGTTGTTGGTTCATGGATAGTAAAAGCAAGAAAGGGTTAACCGTTAAAACTCTAATAATTGTCTTTGGTGAAACATACATGTTGATTCGGTAGACGTTCAACTCACATCAGTGTGAATAAAAAATCGAGTTAGGCTGTCACCATAGAGAGTAGGATCTACCTGAGAAAATAGTTGAAACAGTGAGCTTGTATTTTTAACATTTAAATCTTCTTCTTTTTTTTAATATGATGACGATAAGAGAAAGTAGAATATGACTTACTCTCCACCCAGCTTGTATGGCATCAGGTCCACTTGTTAACTTAAACCCACCTGCACTATAGCTTGTACTCTCAACTGATAGATTGTATGTAGTTAGTACCCCTCCAGCTCCGTTAAACCGAGGACCAGATTTTGTCCGAGCTTTTGCGTACTGATCAAAAGCATTTTCAAAATCAAATTCTAAAAATTGAGATAAACTAAAATGTACTAGTATATATGAAAAAAACATTATCCTATTTACAACTTACCTTTGTAGGGATATTGTTACTAGAGGCAAGTTTTTCTCTGATAAGATCTTCCTTGGTGATTCTTCTTATGGGAACTGTTCCAACTGGACATCCGACTCCTTCTAGTGTTATCGTACTAAATTGATTTTCCGTCGAGGAATGTTGTTCGTTTAGACCCTTGTGAGCATAAGAAGGCCTCATCTGCATTTTAAAGTAGATTTTACCTGTAATTTATTTTCATCTTGCAAGTATTCTGAAGAAAACTGGGAATTCACCTGAGGGTGGAAATTGTGGTCTTTGAGTAGAGGATGGTCGAATGCTGGTTGTTTGTAGAAATCTACGCAGTCGTATATATCACCATGTTTCGTCTGTCAACATCTAGATCGTCATTCATAAAGTTCAATCGTAATCTCCAAATGTAGAAGAGTGATACACTCAGTATCGTACCACTAGCTTTAGAGGCTACGAATCTCACAAAACTGGAAATAATTGAACAAAAATAAACAGAAATAAACAATTCTTATTCTCTCATGAAAAATAAAGTTGAACCCTAACATCCTATAAATACTAAACGTTTTAGATAAATACTCTCAAGACCCCTAAACAATGGAAGAAATGCAATAACTGACCCCTACTAACAAAATAATGTAAATAACGTCCTACTAGTGACTACTTAGGCACGTAGTCGTTGAGATACTTCGGCGGAGCACGATTCCGTTCCTCACGACGCAGGGTCGTATCGCTAGTCTTGTCCTCCGGTAGATACGTGCCCGTATCAACTCCCCCCCTGTCGACAATCGCATTGTCCTCAATGCGAAGTCCGTCATAGTGATCGTTGTCATCAGAGCCCATATACAAGTACTTGTTGTCGCACGTGTGCTGTCCCTTGACAAATTTCTGACCACATTTGAAACACAACCCATTCGCGTACCTTTCTTGGCGCTCGGCAGGAGTCAGCTGGCGACGTGATGGTGTCGACGCTGCGGCGGGATCAAATGACGATGCCGGGGAAGAAGGGCTGAGCGCTGCGGACGGCATTCGAATCGACTCTAGCTCACGGGCGAGCGAGAAAGCTTCCGCTAAGGTTTGAGGCTTGCGCAACCCTAATTCGCGTCCCAGTGGTGGCTTGAGACCGGAAGAAAAAATAGATATCAAATGCGGATCGGGTACTGCTGTAATTCTGTTCATCAACCGTTCAAACTCGGTCTGAAAAGCCAGAACGGAGGTTTCCTGGCGTAACTTTGACAACTCCCCAAAATAATCATGATAAATATGGTTATCAAAGCGAAGTTTGACCTCGTCAACAAAAGCTTGCCAGCTGGCAAAAGAGAAATTATTTTGGCGATACCGAAACCAATCGGCGGCATCACCGTCTAACAATACCCCTACTAACTGTAGTCGATCATCCGGAGGAACGCGATAATACTGAAAATATTTCTCAACTTTAAAAAGCCAATTATGCGGGTCAATACCTGAAAATTTCGGGGCGTCGAAGCGAAGCTTGTGATTACGTGTGTCCGTACCCACCGGATTGCTCTGTCCGGAATACAACACTGGTTGACCCGGATAATTCCCCTGACACATATTTTGGGTATTACCCGGAATAGTGGCTGCACCCGTGTAGGCTTGTTGTCCTGTATTTGGGTTGGGTAGATTAATTGGATTGACAACTGGGTCAAAGCCAAAATTGGGCTGAAGTGAAGGCCCACTGGGTTGTTGTGCCCCTGTTTGATACGGGGAGAGGTAGGGTTGGAGGCCACCTTAATGGTTGGCGATTCCCTGGGCTGCGAGCGACAGAGTGGTAGGCGGATGGTAGTAGGCGGTCGTCTGGAGTGGTTGGATGATGGGTGTCGCCGGAGAGAAGGGCGGCAATTGCAGCGAGGTAGGTATTGGGTGAATCGGTGGGGTGTGCTGGCGTATCCCCTGAAGGGCGACGATGCAGGCATCCACGACGGCAGCGGACTGTGGATCTGGTGGTTCTCGGGCGGTCGCCGTTGTCTGGGTCGACGCCGTGAGAAGCAACGGGGATGATTGCTGGGGGTGGTTCGGCTGGAGAAACAACGGTGGTTGCTGCTGTTGGTTTGTGATCTGCGGCGGTGGCGCGAAGAACCCCGTCAGAGTTGTTGTTGGCGGCCGACGGTATGAATCAGACGGCTGAAGCGTGGTCGCGACCAGAGGCGGCGGAGCAGAGAGGCCTTGATTGTTTTGTGCCGCGGAGACAAGCTGCGGATCGGGGAACAGGGGAAGAAATTGGGTCGTGGAATCTGGGTTCGTCGGTGGTGCAGAGGAGACCTGGGACGAGGCCGGCGCCGGAGCTGAGGAAGACGACTGCAGCAAGGGTTGATCCTCCAACCGGGAGATTCGTTGACCCAAACTGGTTTCCAAAGCCGTGATTCGATCGCTCAAACCCTCTTTCACCTCATCCTGTTCGTCAGAGCTCGTATTTGCCGCGAGCTGGGTTTGCACAGCGGTGATGGCGGCCATTATTGTAGTGAATCGTTCTTCGATTGTAGCGAATCGTCCCTCGATTGTAGTGACTCGTTCTTCGATTGTGGATATGTTCGTCATGATGAAAGCACCAAATTGATACACTCAGTATCGTACCAGTAGCTTTAGAGGCTACGAATCTCACAAAACTGGAAATAATTGAACAGAAATAAACAGAAATAAACAATTCTTATTCTCTCATGAAAAATAAAGTTGAACCCTAACACCCTATAAATACTAAACCTTTTAGATAAATACTCTCAAGACCCCTAAACAATGGAAGAAATGCAATAACTGACCCCTACTAACAAAATAATGTAAATAACGTCCTACTAGTGACTACTTAGGCACGTAGTCGTTGAGATACTTCGGCGGAGCACGATTCCGTTCCTCACGACGCAGGGTCGTATCGCTAGTCTTGTCCTCCGGTAGATACGTGCCCGTATCAAAGAGAAAAGCCGTTACCTTGATGCTCTTGTTTGCTGGCTTGTTTAAAAGTTTAAGCTGATTCTCAATCTCCAGCTCTTCTTCTCTTGATAAAGTTGTGCTACCTTCAACTCCGTTGTGGCTCAGAAGGAAAGAGAAAACGAAAAGAACAAGCATAAACATGGCTTGTAAGCTGAGTTATGAGAACACTTTGTGATTAGTGGTTTGAATGTTCCCAACAAATTCATTCAATCAGTAAATGAGAACCCATAAAAGGCAATTGACTTTCGACAAGACATAAACTGGGGATCCCATGCTCCAATGTCATTTTCTCATGAATTTTTTAATTTGCTAAAAGAGATGTAGTCATGCACGGATTTAGCCAAATATGGCTTTAGGTTATTTTGTTATTCGACACCCGTGCCATACATTGGCATGCTGCTCGTAGAAATTAGAAAGATATACCAAGTCTTGGTGAATGATGCAACTGAAAATGGACTCATAAATCTGGAAAATTGACGATATAAAATAGAAGTACAAAGCAAATTAAGGTTTCAAAACAGCAAGAAGTGTTAGATCTTGGTGTATATTAGGAGAATCAAACCACAAACAAACACTGCAATCTTATCCGTGTGTCAGAGAATCGCTAGTGACATTCAGGACCTTACAGCCCACACACGGAGAACCCGCCCATACGATAGTGGGCGTCTTAGGATAATCGAAAAACAAATGAGCATTTTTGCCTAAGAAAAGAACATTTTTGCGAAATGGTTGAAAAGAACTCATAGATAGCATACGTGTTGCGAGATGAAACTGAGAGCATTCTTCTATTGTAATGTCAATATAATGTTGGTTAGCTTGAGAGATTTATACAGTGACAAGCAAAGCGTTTTCTTATTGTGGAGAAGAAGGATACATGAACATCACTGCATTTAAGCGTTTTCTTATTGTGGAGAAGAATGATACATGAACATCATTGCATTTAAGCGCTTTCTTATTTTGGAGAAGTATACATGAATATCGCTGCGTCTATCACAGTAAATGTAATAAATGACAACGGGTTACAATTGCAGCGATAGTGGGCGTCTTGTGATAATCGAACAACAAATGAGCTTTTTTGCATAAGAAAAAGAACATTTTTTTGCGAATTGGTTAAAGAAGAATTCATAGATAACATACCTGTTCGACATGAAACTGAGAGCATTCTTGTATTGTAGTGTAAGTATAATGTTGGTTAGCGTGAGTAGGGATGACAATTTATCGGGCTTGGATCGGATCATTCTATACCAAATCCGATCCACAGGAGTTCGGATCGGATTTAACCAGATCCAAATCCGATTATCGATCACATTGGGTTTTATGGATTACAAAACCTGTGTTCTATATCCGATACATTTGTAAACGGACCGGATCCAATCTGCTCCATTAAAGTCGGATCATGGCGGATACCTATCGGATAGGATCCAATTGCCATCCTTACGCGAGAGATTTATTGTGAGACAAGCAAAGTGTTTTCTTATTGCTGCATTTTCTAACAAAGGATACATGAATATCGCTGCATTTTCTTATTGTGCAGAAAAAGAATACACGAACACCGCTCCATTTTCTTACTAGAGAGAAGAATGATACATGAATATTGCTGCATTTATGACAATAAATATAATAAATGACAATGGGTTACTGTTGTAATAACTCTTACGTGATGTGGAGTTTTTTGTGCTTGTGGTAGTAAAGCTGATATTTTTGTTGGGGATATTATTGGAAGTTCCAAAACTTTATACTATAATATTTATATTTTTAATTATCATTTATATTTTAATTGTAGTAAAGATGTGTTACTGTCATTTTATAGCATAGCATTAACTCTAATCATTGAAAGTTGTTGATGTTAAATTCTATTTGGGTTTATATTCAAGTTGATCAACTCTTGAACATATTAATATTCATATGATTTATGATTAAAACGGTTTTCTACCAAATAGTTGCTACGTAAATTTGTTCATTATATTACATATTGTATTCTTATTTTGTGTTGTGCTATATAAGATCACTTAAATGGTTGATGGGTCAATATGGACAAATATATAGAGTTCATGAGAAGATTCATATGGTTTATGACCAAAACTGTTTTCCACCAAATATTTAATATGGTTATAAATTACAACATTATGCATTGTATTATTATTGTATGTTTTGCGATATGAGACAACATAAGTGGTTCATGGGTCAATACAGATGACTATGTATTATGAACAAATAGTTAATAGGAAATGGATAAATGTGAGACAAATATGAGCGGATACAGTAGCAATCAAAAAGTAAATGTTAAAAGAATTCAATTCGAACACCCCTTCAACTTAAATAAGTGAGGACTAGTTTGTAACTTTGTATGCATGTAAGCGTTGTTATCCAAAAGAATTATTGAATTTAATTGCGTATGTCAAGTATTCTTCCTACTTTTTTTGATGGACTCAGAATAGATTAAAACCAAACTAGGGAGGTTCAAATATGGGGGAGGAAACACCCCTTGCATCCTCAACCAAAGCCCTCTTCAAAAACCTTGGAGGGTGGCTCGAAATGCAGTAATCAAAGTTGAAATCAAACACAGGATCTAACAGAGAAATGAAATTGGAAACATGAGAGTCTGGTATGGCTTTGGAGGCTACATCAGCAAGGAGATCAGTAGCTCTGTTGGTGGACCTGTGTTGCAACTCAATGCATAACTGTCTGCATTCATGGATAATACTTGCACTAATATGATTAGGGTCAGGCTCGTGAAACAATTTAACCAATTCACAGCAGCCAGTACAAGCAATCAAGCAGCTTATGTTAGACATTTTAGCCATGTGAAGTCCAACAAGGATTGCCAGAGCCTCAATGAGCAGGGGTGAGTTGGAGCACACACTGGTAAAGAAACCACAGACCAAAGCTCCATAAGATTTTCTTAGCAAGCTTCCAATGCCTTGTCAGGTAGGCTTCCAAGCCTCATCAGTATTCAGCTTGGTCCAACTAGAAGGGGATGGGTCCAAAGGACACTGGGACTTGGAGACCTAACCTTGGTACTGAAGTTGTCCATGAGGCGGTTTTTCACTTCCTTAATGACTTCCAGGAAGTATAGCAGTAGTATTACAAAACACAAGGTTATTCCTCCTCTTCAAATGTACCAGCATGCACACTAGGTAGTTTTCGAGTGGCTTTTCCAACCAAGATTACGAGCGCTATTACCAAAAAACCAGTGCACCAGAGATCAGGAGGAGCTAGGTTGAATTCAGGGGCCCACTTCAACTCATTCCAGAGGGCATTAAGGTGACTGTAGGTTCTGAAGAGATTGTTGAGGGTTTCAACATGGGTACCACAAGCATGGAACAAACTGGGGTGGTTAGGGATAATCTTGCTAAGCGCTTCATTAGAATGAAGTTTGTAATGGATCGGCACAAAGAACATGATTTTAGGAGGGAGATGCAGTTTCCAAATCTAGGACCAAACTATGAGGTTAGGGGGGGGGGGGGGGCAAATTGAGTCCGGGTTAATTCAGGAGGAGACTGAGAATTTCCCAGAGGCTTTAGCAGTCCATCTAAGGGTATCAGACTTCTCAAAAAGAGGAAAATAAGGGGTGCTCAAAATAGCCTTAATAATGCTGGGAGGGAAAGAGAAGGAGATGGGCCAGGAACTATTCTCCCAGGAATGCCACACAGTCTTAACAAATAGAAGCTCTTCAGATTGAGTAACATGCCCCTGCACAAGGCTCCTTAAGGGGGTATTGTGATACCGTTAAGGTATCGGGGTCGACGGATTTTGTGAAAATCTGTCAAAAACTACCACGTAGCTGAGCCTACGGCGCTTTTCCTAACAACTAAGGTTTGATCAAACGAAGATATTCTTTTCAATTCATCTGATAAAAATAAAACAAAGACTACAACTGTTTAAATAGTGAAAACCTAGACCTAGTCGGTTCACTCTAATGGTCCAGGAAAGAACCGAAAAGAAAACCCAGCCCTTTATTTAACAATGTCGAAAAATAAATAACTAAATAAATAAGTGACTACTTCGTGACGTAGTCCTTGAGATAGCCCGGTGCGACTCGCTCGCGTGTTCCCCGTCTCGGGCCCGTGTCTGTGTCCTGATACGTACCCGTATCAACTCCCCCCTGGTTGACTACCGCCTTGTCCTCAAGGCAAAAGAAAGAACGATGGAAACCCAATGCTGCTGCTGTCAATCCCTGTAAAACCACATGCTTGCCGTTGTGCTGGAATGCCAATGTCTTCTTGGAGTAATCGGTGACCACCTCGCCCAAGTGTTGGAGCCAAAGCATGCCCAGAACAACTTGTGAACCGTGGAACTCCAAGATGTACAAGTCAACTAAAAACGAAGACCCCTGCATAACAAGCTCAACCTGTCCGCACGTGGTGTCGCAGTGTAGGAACTCCCCATTGCCCACACGAACCATGAATGGTGATGTCGTCTTGACCGGTAACTGCAGCTGTTTCACCAATGTGGGGTGGATAAAATTCTTCGTCGAGCCGTTGTCAATGAGAACAGAAAGCGACCTACCGTGAATGGTCCCCACGAGACGCAAAGTGCTGAGCTGATCGGAGCTAATCATACTGTAGAGACCTTAAACATCATCCTCAATAAATTAATTATCAGCTGGCGGTGTTCCCTGAGCATCGGTCTCCATGAGACGCAACTGACCCGCGCACTTATGGCTGCTAACAAACTTTTCACCGCAACGAAAACATAAACCCTTGTTCATTCGTTCAGCTGGGGTGAGACGAGGTGCTGTGGTTGAGGTCTGAGCTGGGGAAAGAGTGGAAGTAACCGACTGAACTACGGTGATGGCCTGTGTTGGAGCGGGAGAACGAATGGCTTCGAGCTCACGAGCAAAGGAAAAGGCCTCCGACAGCGAACTAGGATGGCGTAGTCCCAATTCACGCCCCCAACGGGTCTTTCAAACCCGAAGCAAATAGGGAAATCAACTGATCGTCGGATGTCGGTCCAGTCTTGTTTAGTAACTTCTCAAGCACTGCCTGATATGCAAGTACAGTTGTCTGTTGTCGCAACTTCGCTAATTGGCCAAAGTAGTCATGATAATAGTTGGAATCAAACTGCACCTGCATTTCCTGTTAGAATGCGTCCGAGCTAACAAATCCGAAATTATTCCGCCGATAACAGAACCATTCAGCGGCTTCACCCTCTAACAGTACACCAACTAACCGAAGCCGTTCAACCGGCGTAATTCGATAATACTCATAATATTCTTGAACTTTAAATATCCAGGTATGCGGGTCAATACCTGAAAAGCAGGGAGCGTCCATTCGTAGCTTCGGGCCGTGTCTGTCTGGAACCTGTTGGAATAGATGCCCTAGAGGCAATCGTAGATTTAGTATGAACAATGTTTTTGGCTAGAATATTCATTTATTATTTATGGCGATATTTAATATAATGAAGTCCTTAGATAAATTGTGTTATTTATCTTAAATGTCCCTAGTCCATTATATTGATTAATAGGACAATCAAATATAGACTAGTATGTGGGTAGATTGATATGGAGATATCAAGTCTAACACATGGGTATGCATTAGGAGTAATGGCATACTGGATTGACCCACGACGAAAAGGGTACATTAGATTATGTGAAGTCACAATCGCTTTTCGTAGTGCTAATATTATTGCAATCCTTAGACTTGAAGTCACTAGATACTCTAGTTGTGAAATATTGCGCTTTGATGTTATCAAACGTTACACCGTAACTGGGTAATCATAAAGGTGGCTATCGGGCGTGATAGGAAGCAAGCTTAGAGATCGTAGTGATGTAGATAGGATTTGTCCCTCCCACATAATGGGGGTAAATATCCACGGCCACTCGAGGGATGAGGCTTATTGAATGTCTGGCCAGACTCAGATAAATTAATATGGAGATATTAATGTTATCTGCAAGTATAAGCATATTCCCAGGATCGAGGAACTATGGATTGGATATACGAGTGTGACTATTTATGTCTCGTGTCCAATCCGGATATGGAGACAAAGGGATAATGCAATATGTCATATTGGGCACAAAGGTTTGTCGGGATCACTGACTATTTCTATTGGTTGGGTTGCATGGATGTGTTGCTAGACACCGCTCCATGTTAGTAATAGTTACTACCAACTATATAGAAACCTATGGGGTCACACGTCAAATAGAGTAGAGCTAGATTTGGGATTAATTAATATGGATTAATTAATAGAAGGATCATTGTGCAACACCTTGCAAACTTAGTAGGACTAATTTGCAAGGAAGGGAATAGTTCTAGTCCTACTAGAATAAGAAAACTCTTTTTATGGAAACAACAAGGAGTTGTTGGAGTATATAAAGGAGGCTCTAGCTTCCTTCCCACAACACATGAGTTATTAGTCATAACACACAAAGAGTGGGAGAGAGCAAAAGAGAGAGCAGGACAAGAGCTAGGGCCGAAACCCTAGCCCCGTCCGCCCCTTACCCGACGGCAAGAAGGGAGGCCGCCCCTCCTTCGTTGCCTTGTTGCTTGGTTGCTTTGATCTTCATCCCTCTTCCTCCAAGGTTCAAGCTAGCACTTGATTGAAGGAAGAATCTAGATCTCACCTCTAGACGTGGATCAACCGTAGAGACGAGGACATCATTCTTCGTGTGATCACAAATCAAAAGGTACACATCTTCTATGTCCTTAATCATGTTATGATGTCTCTTCCTGTGATCCTTGGTGGGCTTTGAGTAGGATTAATTTTTGTTATTCCGCTGCGTTACCTACGTCAAAACCCAACAGTGGTATCAGAGCCACAGGTCGTAGAGCATAACATGATATTATGTGTTTACGATTTCAGTTCATACACCGTATTATTGTTTATTACGCGAAAACTGAAAAATTGGCATAGTAGATGCAATATTGAATTTGATTCAATCAAACAAGACCCAATTTAACATTGGATGTTAGAATTGGTGAGTTTAATCACATATGATGTGAATAATTGGGTTCTTAAAAAAAAATTAGGGTTCATGGGCACATGATTGAAAAAGGGTTTTCAATTATGGAAACAAAATTATGGAATTAAATCCATATGGAAACAACCTTGCTTGGGCAACAAGGAAGGAGGAAGGGGACTAGGGCCGAAACCCTAGCCGCCTGCCCCTCCCTTGGGCGCCAAGCAAGGCCGCGGCCCCCTTAGGCGTGCGGCGGTCCTAGGGTTCGGGCCACTTGTTGGCTTGAACCCTTTGGACCGTTGTGAAACCCTAGTTACCCAATTTCATTAAAATTAAACAAGCGCGTTAAAAATTGGTTTTAACTGTATTATGTGCTTTATTGCATGGTGGATGGATATGGCCTAGGATTGTGGATGTTTATTGTTTTGTGGTTTGGTTTACGGCCTGCGAGCTGATCAAATTAATGTAATAATTAATTAAGTTTTACGGCCTGCGAGTCGTTCTTTTTCTCCTCGACATGTGAGGATTTTATTATTTATTTATTCTAGATGTTAGGCTAGAATTAGAAATATTTAGTTGATAGCCAAGAGCATGGAGAAGAAGACCGGAGAACCAAAGGAGCCAAAAGACATCCCTAGGCGCGCAGCTATGGTGGAGCACATGGAGATGAGCTCGGCACTTTAGGGCAATTAGATATTATCATTGGCTTGATAATATCATTAGTCTAGAGGCCATATCCATGCCACGTTTTTTTATTTTGTGGATGTTTATTATTCATGCCTTGTTATTTATTTTGTGTGTATGGCGCTACAAGCAAAACGATAACAAGATAATAATAAACAAGATTGGTCTTTTATTGTGGATAGCCCAATCCAAATAAGTAGACCATGTTGATAAAGATCAACCAAACAAGTTAAAAGGAAATCCCTCAATTAAATATTGCGTTTTGCCTTCTCTTGCCAAAACACCCTTCATGATCGTGGACTATTAAAATTCGGGCTTGCCAAAGCAAGGCGATTTTAATTTTTCATGATGTGTTGCGGACGACGCAAGCTAGTAATGCGTGTATGTTGAAAACAAGAGGTTGGACGCAACTAGGCAAGAATCAATTGGATTGATGAGCTTAGAGGCATGACAATTAGGAGTTATCCAATTGGATAAAGAATAAAAGAAATTTATTCACCTAATTGAACCAAGAGTTGCATGGGATGCAATTGGAATGGTTCCTACCTAAATAACCAATTCTTGGGTGACTTGCCAAAGCAAGCTCAAGAAGAAGTGAAATAAGGATCTTGGACCCACTAGAAAGTATAAAGATATTTTCCGCTTTAATGGTGAGGGCTATTAAACCGAGAAAAATAGTGGGAGCTATATTTGATGATCTAGCCATTGTTAAATATAGTCAAAATTGTTCAAAATACTAAAATTGCATATTTCTCGTTTTGTAGAATTCCAAATGGCAAACAACAACGCATCGAGTTCATCCCTACGATCTGTCCTTGAGAAGGATAAATTGTCTGGAACAAATTTCCTTGACTGGTACAGAAACTTGAGGATTGTCCTCAAGCAAGAAAAGAAGCTGTACGTCTTGGACACTCCAATTCCAGACCCACCACAAGATGAGTCTCTATTATCGGAAGTAAGGGCACGTCAGAAACATATTGATGATTCTAATGACGTGACTTGCCTCATGCTTTGTACCATGACGAGTGAGCTTCAGAAGCAACACGAGAACATGGAAGCCTATGATATGATCATACACTTGAAACAATTGTTTCAGGAACAGGCAAGGCATGAGCGCTATGAAGTGTCTAAAGCATTGTTCAAAAGTAGTCTTGCAGAGGGGAATCCAGTAGGCCCTCATGTACTCCGAATGATCGGGTACATAGAGAACCTTGAGAGACGGGGGTTCCCACTCGGCCAGGACTTGGCGACTGATCTCGTCTTGCAATCGTTGCCTGACAGTTATAATCAGTTCATTATGAACTATAATATGAATGAGATCAACAAGTCTTTGCCAGACCTATTGAACATGCTAAAGACAGCTGAGCAAAGCATCAATAAAGGCAAGGGCAAAGCCATAATGATGGTGCACAAGAAGAAGGGCAAGTCAGTTGCATCTACTTCAAAAGGAAAACGCAAGAAAGTTGCGAAATCCAAGGATGCCCTAAAGCCTAGTGGAGGTGTGGCTAAAGGTGAATGTCACTACTGCAGCCAGCCGGGTCACTGGAGGAGGAATTGCCCTAAATATCTGGAGGATAAGAAGCTTGGAATAGTGATTCCACCACCACCAGGTATTTATGTTATAGACGTCAATCTTTCTATTTCATCATCCTGGGTATTAGATACCGGATGTGGTTCTCACATTTGTCGTAATGTGCAGGATTTGAAAAGAAGTAGAAAATTGCGAAAAGGGGAGATAGACTTGCGCGTCGGGAATGGAGCAAGGGTTGCTGCATTAGCTGTAGGCGTTTATGAGCTATCTTTGCCTTCTGGACTTATTTTAGAATTAGACAATTGCTTTTATGTGCCTGCTATGAGCAGAAACATTATTTCCGTTTCTTGTTTGGACGAGAAAGGTTTTTCTATTTCAATAAAGGACAAGTGTTGCTCCATTTATTTTGATAGTATGCACTATTGTAGTGCGCATTTGTCTAATGGATTGTATATCCTTGATCTAAATAATCCAATCTATAACATAAATACTAAAAGGATTAAAACTAATGATTTAAATCCTACATATCTATGGCACTGTCGTTTAGGCCATATAAATGAGAAACGCATATCTAGACTCCATAAGGATGGACTTCTAGACTCATTTGATTTGGAATCATATGAGACATGTGAGTCTTGTTTATTGGGAAAAATGACAAAGTCCCCTTTCAATAAGAAAGGCGAGCGGACTAGTGAGTTATTGGCACTCATACATACTGATGTATGCGGACCATTCCCCACGCCTGCCAGAGGTGGTTATACCTACTTCATCACATTTACTGATGATTTCAGTAGATATGGATTTGTATACCTTATGAAGGCCAAATCCGAATCCTTTGAATTGTTCAAAGAATTCAAGAGTGAAGTAGAGAAGCAACTTGGCAAGAGTATTAAAGCCCTACGATCGGATCGTGGAGGAGAATACTTAAGCCAAGAGTTTGATGAGTATCTTAGAGAGTGTGGGATAGTATCCCAGCTCACTCCACCCGGAACACCACAATGGAATGGTGTATCTGAGAGGAGGAATCGCACTCTATTAGATATGGTGTGATCTATGATGTCTCAAACAGATCTTCCGATATCCTTTTGGGGACATGCTCTAATGACGGCAGCTTTTACCATTAACCGTGTTCCATCCAAATCAGTTATGAAGACGCCATATGAGATATGGACTGGGAGGCGTCCCATAGTGTCTTTTATGAAGATTTGGGGCTGCGACGTCTATGTAAAGCGTTTACAGACAGACAAGCTCGGGCCTAAAGCGGATAAGTGTAAATTTGTGGGATATCCTAAGGAAACTAAAGGATATTACTTCTATAACCCTACCGAAAACAAAGTGTTTGTTGCTCGGACCGGCGTGTTTCTAGAAAGAGAACTAGTCTCTAAAGAAGCAAGTGGGAGGGTTGTAGAACTTGAAGAAATTCATGAACCACAAACCACTGAACTGATAATGGAACATGAACAGGAACCACAAGAAGTTGTGGAAGAACCTGTTCAAGTAACACAGGAACTCCGTAGATCAGGTAGAGTGCGTCATGAGCCAGAGAGGTATGGACTTCTCGTGACTGAGCCCGATGACGTACCACTCATGGATGATGAGCCTGCAAACTATGGAGAAGCCATGAGTGGCCCAGACTCTAAGAAGTGTCTAGAAGCCATGAGATCAGAAATGGATTCCATGTACACCAACAAAGTATGGACTTTGGTGGAACCACCCGAAGGGGCTCGACCCATAGGGTGCAAGTGGGTCTTCAAGAAGAAGACCGACATGGATGGCAAGGTAGTTGCCTATAAAGGGCGATTGGTGGCCAAAGGTTATAGACAGATTCATGGTATTGACTATGATGAGACCTTTTCACCAGTCGCCATGACTAAATCCATTCGAATCTTACTTGCAATTGCAGCATACTATGACTATGAGATTTGGCAAATGGATGTCAAAACAGCGTTCCTTTATGGGAACCTCCTTGAGGATGTGTACATGACACAACAAGAGGGTTTTGAGGATCCGGAGAATGCCAATAAAGTCTGTAAGCTGCAAAGGTCCATTTATGGATTAAAGCAAGCTTCTAGGAGCTGGAATCGACGTTTTGATGACGCGGTCAAAGAGTTTGGCTTCATCAAGAACGAAGATGAGCCTTGTGTTTACAAGAAGGTTAGTGGGAGCTCTATAGTATTTCTGGTCTTGTATGTGGATGACATACTAATCATTGGCAATGATATTCCTACTCTGCAATCTGTTAAAGATTGGCTAGGAAAGTGCTTTGCGATGAAAGACTTAGGAGATGCAGCCTATATACTTGGTATAAAGATCTATAGAGATAGATCTAAAAGGTTGCTTGGCCTAAGTCAGAGTACATATATTGACAAGGTGTTGAAGAGGTTCAACATGCAAGATTCCAAGAAGGGATTCTTGCCCATGTCACATGGAGTCACTCTGTCCAAGAATGACTGTCCCTCCAACGAGATGGAGAAGGACCGCATGAGTAGGATACCCTATGCTTCGGCCATAGGATCCATCATGTATGCCATGCTATGTACTAGACCAGACGTATCATACGCGTTGAGTATGGTGAGCAGATATCAGTCCAATCCGGGTGAGAGTCACTGGATTGCTGTCAAGAACATCCTAAAGTACTTGAGAAGAACTAAGGATGTGTTCTTGATATTTGGAGGAATGGAAGAGCTAAGTGTAAAGGGTTACACTGACGCAAGCTTCCAAACCGACAAGGATGATTAGAGATCGCAGTCTGGATACGTGTTTTGCCTGAATGGAGGAGCTGTGAGCTGGAAAAGTTCCAAACAAAGCACAGTTGCTGATTCTACAACAGAAGCTGAGTACATTGCTGCTGCGGAAGCGGCAAAAGAGGCAGTATGGATAAAGAAGTTTATCACTGAGCTCGGTGTGGTCCCTAGCATAGTGGATCCCGTAGAGTTGTACTGTGACAACTCTGGGGCAATCGCACAGGCAAAGGAACCAAGATCGCACCAAAAGTCAAAGCATGTACTTAGGAGATTCCATCTTATTCGCGATATGATCGATCGAGGAGATGTGAAGATATGCAAGATTCCGACAGATGACAACGTGTCAGATCCGCTCACGAAACCTCTTGCGCAGCGATAGCATGAAGGGCACGCCAGATCTATAGGCATACGAGATGCGCCAGATTGGCTCTAGTGCAAGTGGGAGACTGTTGGAATAGATGCCCTAGAGGCAATCGTAGATTTAGTATGAACAATGTTTTTGGCTAGAATATTCATTTATTATTTATGGCGATATTTAATATAATGAAGTCCTTAGATAAATTGTGTTATTTATCTTAAATGTCCCTAGTCCATTATATTGATTAATAGGACAATCAAATATAGACTAGTATGTGGGTAGATTGATATGGAGATATCAAGTCTAACACATGGGTATGCATTAGGAGTAATGGCATACTGGATTGACCCACGACGAAAAGGGTACATTAGATTATGTGAAGTCACAATCGCTTTTCGTAGTGCTAATATTATTGCAATCCTTAGACTTGAAGTCACTAGATACTCTAGTTGTGAAATATTGCGCTTTGATGTTATCAAACGTTACACCGTAACTGGGTAATCATAAAGGTGGCTATCGGGCGTGATAGGAAGCAAGCTTAGAGATCGTAGTGATGTAGATAGGATTTGTCCCTCCCACATAATGGGGGTAAATATCCACGGCCACTCGAGGGATGAGGCTTATTGAATGTCTGGCCAGACTCAGATAAATTAATATGGAGATATTAATGTTATCTGCAAGTATAAGCATATTCCCAGGATCGAGGAACTATGGATTGGATATACGAGTGTGACTATTTATGTCTCGTGTCCAATCCGGATATGGAGACAAAGGGATAATGCAATATGTCATATTGGGCACAAAGGTTTGTCGGGATCACTGACTATTTCTATTGGTTGGGTTGCATGGATGTGTTGCTAGACACCGCTCCATGTTAGTAATAGTTACTACCAACTATATAGAAACCTATGGGGTCACACGTCAAATAGAGTAGAGCTAGATTTGGGATTAATTAATATGGATTAATTAATAGAAGGATCATTGTGCAACACCTTGCAAACTTAGTAGGACTAATTTGCAAGGAAGGGAATAGTTCTAGTCCTACTAGAATAAGAAAACTCTTTTTATGGAAACAACAAGGAGTTGTTGGAGTATATAAAGGAGGCTCTAGCTTCCTTCCCACAACACATGAGTTATTAGTCATAACACACAAAGAGTGGGAGAGAGCAAAAGAGAGAGCAGGACAAGAGCTAGGGCCGAAACCCTAGCCCCGTCCGCCCCCTACCCGACGGCAAGAAGGGAGGCCGCCCCTCCTTCGTTGCCTTGTTGCTTGGTTGATTTGATCTTCATCCCTCTTCCTCCAAGGTTCAAGCTAGCACTTGATTGAAGGAAGAATCTAGATCTCACCTCTAGACGTGGATCAACCGTAGAGACGAGGACATCATTCTTCGTGTGATCTCACAAATCAAAAGGTACACATCTTCTATGTCCTTAATCATGTTATGATGTCTCTTCCTGTGATCCTTGGTGGGCTTTGAGTAGGATTAATTTTTGTTATTCCGCTGCGTTACCTACGTCAAAACCCAACAGAACCGGTGCCGTGCGACGGCCGTGGCGATTGTCGTAACCAAAATCATTGGGGTCGGGATCAAGCGGGTCGTCATCATCCCCGTAACCATCCTCGTGGCCTGTCCAGCGCTGACCTTGAATGTCAAAATCACGCGCGACGGGTTGGGGATCAAAATCTGTCCGAATCCACTGATTTTCACAACCCAGCAGCCGCCTATTTCGCGGATTGGGACGACGAAAATCGCCGGTACCCGCGACTGGTGGGAGCCCTTGGCGGTGAGGACGGCGCTGGTAGTCGTCGTAGGGTGCCGCTTGTGGCCGGTGAGCAGGTGGTGGGTACTCGAAATCGCAATCGAATCGAGGGTCTGGGCGACGAAACCCCCCCCCCCCGGATTCTGGCGGCGAATGGTCGCAGCTTCATCGTGCAGAGGGAAGTGTGAGTCCTGTGGTCTGTGTCCGGAGGCTGGGAGGGGTCTGATTTGCCCTTGACCTGTTCCAGCAACGCCGGAGTTGCGATCTGTGGCGGGGTCGAGCTCGACAGCGGTTGATTGCGGATCTGTGGTTGCCAACGGTGCCGGAGCGCGAACCGCTATGGTAGTGACGGAGTTCTCGACGGCGGTCAGGCGAGTGGTGATAGCAGCGAGGGAGGGTGGGTCATGCTGTTCCGGCGGTGACTGGGATGTCTCTGCCTGAGGTCGAGGCTGGTCGTGGCGGCCTTCGAGAGAGACAATTCTGGCCTTCATAGCGTCAATCCGTGCGCCCAAGCGAGTCTCCAATTGTTCAATAGCCGCCAATAACCGTTCTCCCATGGTTGGAGAAACTTCCTCGTTGTTCGTCATTGATTCTGGTTGTGGAAGGTAGTTGGTGCAGGGTTGTGTAGATAGCGAGAAACAAAAGAGGAAGGATTTGTTTTGGGTTAGGTTGAGAGGTGGCTTCGTGGGTATGTGTAGGGTGTGTGTACTGGAGGTGCAAGGAGGAAAAAGACGGAGACAAAAAAGGGTTTTGATGGCGGTTTGTTTGAGGTGTCGTGGAGGATTGTGAGTGAGGTCTGTGAGTAGAGACGGCGCAAATCAACTGATTGCTTTGTCCGCCACAATCAATGAAAGCACCAATTTGATACCGGTAAGATATCCGGGTCGATGGATTTTGTGAAAATCTGTCAAAAACTACCACGTAGCTGAGCCTACGGCGCTTTTCCTAACAACTAAGGTTTGATCAAACGAATATATCTTTTCAATTAATCTGATAAAAATAAAACAAAGACTACAACTGTATAAATAGTGAAAACCTAGACCTAGTCGGTTCACTCTAATGGGCCAGGAAAGAACCGAAAAGAAAACCCGGCCCTTTATTTAACAATGTCGAAAAATAAATAACTAAACAAATAAACAATTAAATAAATAAGTGACTACTTCGTGACGTAGACCTTGAGATAGCCCGGTGCGACTCGCTCGCGTGTTCCCTGTCTCGTTGCTTTACATTCTCCAATATGATAGTTTTACTGTTTAAATCTTCTGATTTGTTTCAACTCAAGCTTCCGTGCCACTTGTTGCTTTACATGTCGTAATGTGTACTTACTCAGTTTTTACTGATCCATTTCTTCAAAATTGCGTCGGCTTTTGCCATTTTAAAACCGCAGGTCGTCAATCAAAGTGGGGGATAGGAACGCTGGAACGAGACGAAGAAGTATAGCTTAACTTATATCACTTAGTAGATCACAAATTTTATGTTTTAAGTTGTACTTATTATCGAATTTTTTTATGTACATTATGCGAAATGTAATCTTAATAGTATATTTCTACTTTTGGTTGTCGATTGTCTCTTTAACCCTGAACCGAGATCCCGGGTTGTTTCAGCAGGTATCAGAGCATCGGTTCTCCGGTTAATGAGACTTTTCGATTTCCTTAAGTAGATAAAAAAGAAAGATAACACGTTTTCAAAATTTTAAAATTGATTAGGATATCTCAAGTTGGTAATAACAAAGTAAGCAAGCCGCGGGGGATTTCGGGGTACTTCGTATTCTTAAACACGATTTGTCCCTTACTTGTTGATTAGCTGTTACTTGCTAATTGGTATGTGCTCCATGCGGAATCTACTTGCTTATTTATATGTTTGCTATCCTATGAGCATGTTTACTTGCTATATAGAAATGATTTGTCATTGTCCTGTGATGCCAATCCGTGTTCCTTTGCTTGGTCATCCTACATTGTCTACGAGAGAGTAACGACCTTTTGACTTAAATACCATGAGACCATTCTTTTCTTACCTATGAGCGCGAATTTTAAGATAGTACTTTTAACTTGACTTGGTCGTTTCCAAAATTAGAAAGTTTTGACAAAAAAAAAGGGTATTCAATAAAAAATGATTTTGACAAAAAATATAATTGGGTGCGGAGATACTAAATGTCAAGTGATATGGACCACTTTGTTTAGCAGTTCGCTGGCGTGACTCTTAGTACGACGGTACTATGAGTTGTACCCGCTGTGTAGACTAAGTTGGAACATTTGAAACACATGCGAGTTGTGATAGAGAAACACGTTGTGTGACGACACATAGTGTTCTTTTTCCCCTCGTATGCGTGGAACATTTGAGGTGATTGGTTTATCTAATCCTATACAGGTAAGACAATATTTTCAACGCGGTTGAGCAAAGCAAAATGACAAGTTAATTTTTATCAAAGAATTTTTCCTAAAATTTCGAGATTTGTTTAAATGCTACAAAATTTTCGAATCGCCTTGTAAACGTGATAACTAGTATGTTGGTCTAGACCTTTCAAAATTTAGTGTCGACCTTTTACTTGAGCTAATTGTGTTTGAATCCCTACTATTGTACGAGTGAGATGAGACGTAACCGATCAAGAGCGCGTTTCTCGTTAATTAAAGTGTTGCATATGCATTAGCCCTGTGACACCCCCTGATTCCGAGCCTTCCGTTCCGGACCGGAGAGCTCGGGAGGGCGCCGTTCAAGTGAATGAATCGGCGGAAATCGTGAAACAAAACATCCATACTTAATATATTACATAAACGTGATTGTCTCAACATAAAACATGACATACTATTAAACAAGATGAGCATCGTCTAGGCGAATTATTTATTTATTACTAACATAACTAGGTGAGTCCGCGTTTCCCTTAATCCGAGCTTCCTTCACCTAGACCTGCGGGGGAAAGAAACAAGACCGCAGTTTTTCCAAAGTCAGCACAAAATGCTGAGTAAGTAAACACCCAAACGTGTAAACAGGAAAGAGAAACATTTTCATTTTAAATAAAGAGGAATAATATGGTAGTAAATCATCTTGTATTGCGAAAGCGTAGATATGAATGTTCCAACTCTTTACTTAGCATTCTCAAATCATTCCACCATTTCAAAGCAACAGTTGCTTTTATTTCTCATATGAAAAATCCACATTTATTATTTTAGTTGTAGTGGGGAACGAACCAATCCAATAATATAGAACCAACCATCTCGCATGCATCCAAGACCTTAAGTGCCGGCACCCCTCTAAGACTCTAGCAGCCAGAGAGGTGAGTACAGGGAGCAGCCCGGGGCAAATCGCAACGGAGCAAAAATATCATAATAAGCCGGGTGGCCGTGCCATCCCAATAATCATAACCACAATGTATATAAGGTTCCGCCGCACAACTGTTTCACTTTACGTTATTACGTGTTATTAATTTCACGTGATAGTTTCAAATAATCCTTTCAACAAGTATTTGAAATCTCAACTCGAGCACGTATCTCACAAATCACATTTTGAGACGTAAAATCATAAAAACATTTAGACACGAATGGAGGACGGGCAAATTAGGTAAGGCATATTTACTCACCTCGACAATTAGCACAACAAAGCTTCTACGGATAAACGAAGCCCTCGTCTACGAACTCGTCACCTACAATTTATAATTTCCTAAATTAATTACAAATCCAATATGTGAAAATATGCTATGCAAAATTTCTCTAAGTCTTATTTGAAATTACTCCCCCATTAATTATTAGCATGTACAATTGTATTTTTCTCATAAAAATCACTATATATATATAAATGCTAACTCTTAAAATTTATTAAGTAATAAATCGCATATTAAATTTATACACTCTAATATTTAGAAAATAATAATCTATTTTACAACACATTTATTTGTAAGTGACTACAAAATTAAATTCCAACTAATTCAACTATTGCTAATTATTTATTATAAAATGTGTATACTATTAAAGAGTTAAATTCATAAATAAAACTCACAAAATATTTATTCAAATAAAACAAGTGTTTTAGTCACATACAATTTATAACTTGTTTTGGAGAAATTAATTTCTAATATCTACAAATAATAATCAAGCTTTATTTATTTATTAATAAAGGAATTTACTATTCTATATTTTCTAAAATATCTCCCTAACTTATTTTATTTTATCAGTATTGAACAATTAACATATTTACTCAAAACACAAATTTATAAGTACTTGCAATATTTATTTAAACACACTAAATTTATATGATTAAAGAACTATATATTTTATCTTTCTTATTTTTCAATAAAACAACAATATCCCATTTTAACTAATACATACATATATATATAACTTTAAATAGCAAAAACATCTTTTATATAATTAAAACAATAACTAGAATTATAAGAAATTAATTCTAATACAAAATTGCATTTTAAATGTTATATTATATTTGCAGTTTATGTAAATACTAATTAGATCCTCTAACTTTTCATTAATAACATGAAATAACCTCCCAATAACCAAAAACAGTTTTATTATGCTTCACTAGCCACCCATAACTTTTCAGAAAGTACAAAACAACCCCCAAACATGAACAAGCTTAAATCCAACAATCCGATTCGATATAGAGCTATTAAAATCATGTTTCGATGATCACAAATGAATCAAAGGGCGATTTAGGGGTTACCCAAGCGAAAAATCGCGAGAAACGGACAAGATTTGGGTCCGATTGGCTTCGCCGTCGATGGTGGCCGACGGTGATGGTTGAATCCGACGATTCTGCCGTCCTCTGCTTTGATTGGCGCCGGCTATAGTCTCCTCGGGACTCAGGGAGTCGTTTGGGATGGATTTGAAGGATTGGGTTGCGTCAAATAGCTCGGGCCCAGCTTTCGCCGGCGTTAATGGCGCCCAGCGGTCGGCGGCGGTATCTGGGGCGTCTTTGCAGCGATTAGCTGCTGCTGTTGCTTCGTCTCGGCTCGGAACAGGGAGGGGGATGAGTACGGGGTGAAATCAGAGGGGTTGGGGAGAGTTGCAGGTGGTGGTGGCGACGGTTTTGCCGTCGGGGTCTTCGTCGGAGGCGACAGCGGCTTGAGCCGCTGCTCTGTTTCTGCTTGTTTTTCGCCGGAGACAGGGGAGAAGGGAGGGAAAGAGAGAGAGAGAGAGGTGTGGTCGTGGTGGCGGCTTGGTCGCCGTCGGGGAAGGCAGCGGCACCAAGCCGCTGCTCTGTTTTCGTCGGGAGAGACAGAGGCAGGGAGAGAGGGTGAGGCAAAGGGAGGCTCGTAGGTGGAGGTGGGAGAGGAGAGAGTGGTGGCTGTGGTGGTGTGGCTGCCGGTGATGGAGGTGGTGGTGGCGTATGGTGCTGGTGGTGGTGGTCTGTGTGTGAAGAGAAGAAGAAGATGATGTGGTATTTGAGGAGAAAAGGTAGCAGGAGAGAAAGAGAGAGAGAGGGACGTTGGGGAGTGGGAAATTCTACCAAAAATGGGGAATAAACAATTATTTATTATTTCAGCATTCTTCCCCTTTTTTTTTGTATGTGTTAGAAATGTTAGGTTGTGTTGGGTACACCAATTGGTAGACGAATCTAGCGGGTCGGGTACACACTAGGCTATACTATTTATTACTTGGTATAAAATAATAAATTGCTAAAAATAATTTCTCAATAACGGTATTGTTTTCTAAGAATATAGATTAACCGTCTCGACTATAATTTGAATCTAACAATTACCCAATTGCGTAACTTGTAAATAAAAATTAAATTCCTCGCACAAATTACCATTTTACCCTTGTATTTAAAACGGGGTATTACACTTGCATACAATTTGCATGTGTATTGACATTGCATACAACTCTCATGTGCATTAGTTGCATTCTCGTGAAGCATGTCGTAGTTTTACACAAAAAAAAAAAAAAAAAAAAAAAAAATCTTAAGCTTCGGGGACGAAGCTTCATTTTAAGGGGGATATAATGTAATACCCCGTATTTAAGTTAGGGGTTATTTGGTCATTTCGAAAAGAAAATAATAGTTGAAAATTTTAAGAAAGTTATATTTCAAACTTGTTCTTGACTTATTATTGGTTTCAAAGTATAAGGGTGTCATTTGACATTTATGATTTTATAAAAGTTAATTTTTGAGTATTTTGTAGTTTTGGTTACTTGAGTAATACTATCTAAAATTTATTTGGTATACTTGGGACATTTATGTAGTTTTGTAAATGTAGAATTTGATACTTATACACATAGTAACTTGTTTGAAATGTTCTAATTAATAAAATTAACTTGTATGTGATAGTTAGTAATTGAAAATTACATTTTACCCCCTTTACTATTGGTTTTATTATTTCAACTCCACCCATCAATTCATGTAAAGGATATTTTTACCCCAAGTGCTCTTACCATCCTTTTGGTCAACATCAATAAAATAATGTCCTCATGACTACTCTTATACATACACACACACATACACACTCCCACACTAACTCTCACACCATATGCATCATCATCATCTTCTCCTCCACTCATTTTCTACATTGAAGAACACTCAAAAGCTCCATTCTCTCTCCAAAAAACTCCATTCCCGGATTGGAGTGTTGACCTCACAAAAACACCTCCAAAACATCATTTTTCACATTCAAATTCATGAAAAACTCAAGTCCAAGGTCATACTATGCATGGGGGGAGCTATTTTCTTCATCTTCTTCATGATTTTAAGCTCATCAAGGTCTTGTAAGCATCTCTTTTCTATTTTCATTTGTGTGATGTTAGTTTCATCATCATCTTCTTCATCATCACATTCCTCTTACATCAAAATTCCCTCCATTGAAGGGGTTTTCAAGCTCTCATGGACTTCAAGCTTCTCCAAGCACCATTACTGTCCCAAATGTCTCTCTTAAGGCTCATTTGTAAGCTTTCATTCCTCTTTAAATTTGTGCATTTTGATGGTACTTTCATCATAATGATAGAAAACTTCTTGATCTTTGCTTGCATGTGTGTCTAGAACATGAATTGGAGACTTTAAACTTGTTTTTTTTCAAATTCTTCACATGATTCCACAAATTTCTTGTTTGATCTATTTTTGTATGTCTAACTTGTTGTGTTTTAGTATAAAAACATATTTCTCAAGATGCATGTATGATGGAAGTGGATTGATCATGTTTTGAGTGTTCTTGGTGAAAATTGCATGTCTTTACAATCTCACCCAGTTTGTGAAAAACGTATATTATCTCTAAATTTTGTCTCTGTAGAATTTTTAACTCTTTCATATTCTGAAACTAGACTCAGAGAGGGTCATTTTGAAAGAAAATTCAACTCCATAGCCTTTTTGGTTAGGGAGATATGCTCATTCTAAGTTGCATGTTTTCTGAAACTCTGTTTTTGGACAAGTTTTACCATTTTTGTTAAAAATCTCATTTCCAGAAACTTATGGCACCCAATCTTTCTTTTGATGAAACTAGACACATAAGGGCTTCATTCTGGAGAATATAGGTATTTTTCCTATTCTCCAAGTAGTAGTAATTGGTCTTCAAAGTTGAAACTTTCTTCCAATCATGTCTCTGCATAGCAGTGTTTGTTATTTTTGTAACTTGAGTTTTATAATAGCTATGCATGATTTTCTTGATGTTTCTGAAAGTAGACACATATAGGTTCATCATACATTAATTTCAAAATTTTAGGAGATGATTTGATATGGTAAATATGGCTCCAAAGTCAGAGCGACAATTCTGTCCAGAATTGTAGTTTCACATTTTTTAGAAAACTTGAATTTTTGAACTTCTAGGTGTTTTGTTGGACTTGTTTTGATAATTAAACATCATCATATGTGCATTAGTGAAATTTAGGACTATGTGACATGTAGGTTTTCATTTTTATTATGCATGTGTAAATTGGTTATAACGAGTACGTCATACGTGTGATTGTAGACATCGACCCCGTAGGAGAGAGCGGTTATCGTCGGAGTGCTAGGCTTAGTTTCTTGATTTTGATTGTTCTTCATCTCAGTGGTAAGTACATATGTACGAACTTTTTATATCAAATGTGCACATATGTGTGATGTTTCAAATGTATGCTTGTTATATGAAAAAGTATGAGAATGCATGTTTTCCACTCGAATGTTGTTAAACTATTTTATTCATCTCCTTTGTGAACTCTCGGAAATTACTTGTGAAATGTTGATATGTTGATTTTGGTTATGTGAAATTGAAGAAATAAAATACCTCTAATAGACTTAGGACGATGTACAGAGTACTGTTACTAATGGGAGGCGTCAAGCGATCCTCCATTTTCTTATGGCTAAGACCATTGAAGCAATGCTTATTATTATTGGATAGAACGTTAATGTTCACAAATCCGCCCCCGATGAGCCAAAATGTATCAAGATATTGAGGCCAAGGGGTTTTTAGAGCTATAGAGTGCTACTTATACTTGTAAGGGTCACTACGGTATAGGGGTGTCTACACTTAAGGACTTTTAGCTAATGTTGTGAGCGGGGTTGAAGAATGGGCTCCCTTAACGCTCGGGTGAAATAGGGTTTGATAGACCCTAGAAGGAACCCTTAGTGATTATTTCGTGATCCCTCTGTTTACATCGATCCTGCTGGTGGCTCTTGACACGCCTCAGCTAAATTAAACTGTTGATTGAAGTCGAAATTAAAAATTGACTACTTATTAATGTTGTTTGTGGCTCTTGCTATGCCCTAATCGATTGAAATGAATTGTAAATCTTGGCTACTCATGAACTACTATCGTTATCAGTTCAAATGAACTTGTTTACTCTGGATATTTTACCAATTACTCGTGGTTTCTCAATGTGATTAAATTGAGAGGTTTTTGTTACTCGGTTACGTCAAGTTGATCCAAATTCTCCAATATGATAGTTTTACTGTTTAAATCTTCTGATTTGTTTCAACTCATGCTTCCGTGCCACTCGTTGCTTTACATGTCGTAGTGTGTACTTACTCAGTTTTTACTGATCAATTTCTTCAAAACTGTGTCGGCTTTTGCCATTTTAAAACCGCAGGTCGTCAATCAAAGTGGGGGATGGGAACGCTGGGACGAGACTAAGAAGTATAGCTTAACTTATATCACTTAGTAGATCACAAATGTTATGTTTTAAATTGTACTTATTATCGAATTTTTTTAAGTACATTATGCAAAATGTAATCTTAATAGTATATTTCTACTTTTGGTTGTCGATTGTCTCTTTAACCCTGAACCGAGATCCCGGGTTGTTTCAATCAGCAAACAACAGGTGGGTAATCTTGGGGCCATGGGATGTTTTAATAGGCTTCCAGTCTCCCTCAGCCAATCTCTCTGAGAATTAGTAGGAAAGACACTCCATGCTAATGATGAACAAGTAGGGGGAAATGGGATCACCTTGTCTAAGCCCCTTTGAGGGTGTAATGGTAGAGGATGGCTTCCCGTTCACAAGGATGGTCATAGAGGAGGTAAAGACACATGCCATAATGATGTTGATGAGGGCGGCAGGGAAGTTGAAATGCTGGAAAATGGCTTTCACAAAACTCCACTCCATATTGTCATAAGCCTTTTTCAAATCAAGCCTAATGATAAAGTCACCAATCTTACCTTATTTGGCTTTAAAGCCATACATGATATCTTGGACAATGGTGATGTTATTAGAGAAATTCTGCCAAGCATAAAGCTGGACTAGAATGGAGATATGAGCTCATTAAGGAGGGGTTTAATTCTGGAGGCCATAGTGTGATGAACTTGTAGGTGGTTTTGCAAAGGGAAATTGTTGTAAAGTCCTAGACCAGGGTGGGCTTAGGGTTTTTAGGGATGTGGGAGACATAAGAGTGGACCAGATCAGGAGGAATGGACTGAGAGGTGAAGACATAAGAGGTCGTCTGGTGAATCAGATGTTTGGTAGTCTACCGGCCTTTCTGAAAGAAGACAGGATGAAAGCCATCACGACCAGGGGCTTTCCTGTCCTTCATGGTCCAGACTCCAGGGGACCTTTCTCAACTCCTCCAAGGTAGAGCAAGAGCACAAGGACCTAAAGGTTTGGCTTCTAAGCTAAGGAAACTGTACTCCAAGGCACATGTTGGCAACACTACAAGAGTGAAAAGAGGTAAAAGACTTTGTGAAATTTATGGAAGCATGATGCAATTTCATAGGGTCATACAACCATTCCCATTCTCATTAATAATATATGAGATTCTGTTTCTACTCCTTCTAGTAAGAGTGACAACATGAAAGAAACTGGTATTCCTGTAACCATCCACAGCCCACTGGAGCTTGGCTTTAATCGTACAAAATTCCTCTTATATAGAAAGGACACAATTGTACTCAAAAGTAAGCTGGGTGTTTAGATCAATAAGAACGTTTTAGGAACTATTGTCAAGGGCTTTCTAAATACCAGCAAGTCTGGCCATGATCCTATTCTTTTTATGAAAGATTATCCAGAACACTCCCTATTCCACTTGGTGAGGTCCCTGTGAGTGTTACGAATAACACTGGAATAAGATTCACTGGAGTTCAAGTCATTAGAGCTGGTATCCCAAATGGAAGGTTCACAGAGCCACATGCGTTAATTCTAGGCAGGTGAGTGACACAAGCATTGGGGAATCAGGCGTGCCACTTAGGGGTACCAAAGAACATAACAATTCTCTCCTTAATCAAGGTTGACAGGTCTCTACCATTAGAACAGGTAAATTTGGATCCAGAGAAAGCAAGATCAACCATATCACATAAATTGAGAATGGTATGGAAGACGTGATTGTTCCTTATATTAATCCCATTCCCATACCATTTATCGGTGCTGGAGAGAACTTCATTAAAGTCCCCAAACATAAACAAGGGAATATTTAAACAAAGGTCAGTATGAAAAATTATCCTAGAGAGCAAGTCTCAATTTATCTTTGGGCCTAGCATAAATGAAAGAGAGGAAAAACAGAAAGGGAGAGTGAGAGGAGCAAACCTGAATTAGGGCATGGATCTCGTGCTGGGACACAACAATCACATCAACCTCCACTTCATTGCTATCCCACAGACGCCACAAGCCATCAGCAAAACCAATAGGGTCAGCCACAAAGAATCTATGAAAACCAAGAGAACCACACATCATCTTAGCCCTACCTCCTAGGATTCTAGCTTCACTAATCCCCACAATTTTTGGCATGTGCCTGCCCACAAGGTATATGAAGTTGCTCCTAAAAGCAGCACTCCCAGCACCCTACAGTTTAAAAGTAGAAACTTCATGGGAAAATTTCTAACCCTTACTCCCTCCAGGAGCCCCCTGGTGCCCTTTCTCTTTGGTTTTCCACCATTGTTCTTATCTCCTCCTCTATGACATTCATCATATTTCCTCCTTCCACCCAGAATCCTCCCTTTTCTAGGAATGTGTGAATATATTCCCCTGAGAAAGGCTGCATGTTTCTTGAGTAATCTATTTACCACTTTTCCTTGTAGTCCTCCATCCTTAGATGCTTTGCTTCTCCTATGTTTGTGGGAAACTGCACTATGTTCCAGAGATTCCTGCTCAGCCTCTCTTTTGCCCACACCCTCTGAAACTCTCGAACGATGTGGTTCTCCACCCTTTCCTCCTCTTGAGTTGTTGTCATGTTGATCTATGAAGATGTCCAACTGAACTGCTCCAAGAGGGAGTTTAGGTTCCATTTCTCCACCCTTCTTGTTACAAGGGCCTTTAGTGGGTCAGGATAGAAGCCATGTGTGTTCTTGGGGATGGTATGGTTTGGATTATTATGAGACATTTAGTCCAGTGGTGAAGCCACAAACAACCAGAGTTGTTATCTCTCTTGTTGTTCCATCTGACTAGGTCATTAGAAAATAAGTTGTTTCAAGTGCCTTCTTACACGGCTCTATTGAAGAGGAGGTTTACATGTTGAGCCTCAAGGTTTTGAAAGTTCAACTCATCCTCAGTATGTGTGCAAGCTTCAAAAATCTCTGTATGGTCTGAAACAAGCTCCAAGAGCTGGGTATACCATGCTTAGCACCTATCTTACTCAGTATGGTTTTCTTCTCAGTATAGCTGATACTTCTGTGTTTGTTCTTTAACAATCCAAGTTCACCTTGATTGTTTTGGTTTATGTGGATGACATTTTGGTAACTGGTAGTGATGCTCACGCTGTCGAAACCCTCATAAGCTCTGAGTAATGTGTTTGCTATGAAGGACTTAGGGGTAATTTCTTATTTCTTGGGTGTTCAAGTTTCCAAAACTACTCAAGGTCTGCATTTGTGTCAAACCAAATAAGCCAAAGAGTTACTTGCCAAAGTTGGGATGTCTTCTTGTAAACCTTATGCTACACCCTGCTCCACAAATTTACCTGATGCATCTTCATCAACCTCTTATGTGTTTGATGACACTTCTTGGTTCAGATGTTTAGTTGGGGGGCTTACAATATGTGACAATAACTAGGCCTGACATCCAGTGTGCAGTCAATTCAATTTGTCAGCACATGCATCAGCCACTCAACTCACATTTTCTTCAGCTCAAGAGGGTTCGCAGATATGTTCAAGGAACACTGTCTCATGGCTTGTGGTTTAATAAGAGCTCTTTCCATATTACTGCATACTCTGATGCAGATTGGGCAGGATTAGGTCCCACTACTAGAAGTTCTACATCTGGTTACTGTATTTTTCTGGGAACTAATCTCATCTCTTGGGCTTCTAAGAAACAACACACAGTGTCCAGGTCTTCTACAGAAGCAGAGTACATGGCTCTGGCTTCCACCTGTGCTGAATTATCTCTTTAGAGATCTGAGTTTATCTCTTCCTTCTTTTCATGTTCTTCTGTGTGAAAACCTGACTGCAATAGCTCTAGATATGAAGAATAATCATCTATTATAACAAGCATATACCTCTTACCTTTTGGGGTCTGAACTCTCATAGTACCACACAAGTCCATATGCAACAATTCTAAGGGTCTAGAAGTACTTACAAAGTTCTTTGGCTTGAATGAGCTTCTGGTTTGCTTACCTTGTACACATGCCTTGCAAACCTCATCATCTGAAAATTTTTGTGATGGTAAACCTCTTACCAGATCCTTTGAGATGAGTTTATTCAAGGTATGTATGCTAATATGCCCAAGCTTTCTGTGCCAAAGCTTTGAATCTTCCTTCAAGGCCTTGAGGCATTTTAGCTTGTCACCTGCAACACTCTTAGTACTCATAGCATATAGATTATATGATCTAGGAGCAGTGAGTATGGAATCACCAGATTTCTAATCTTGCACCACACATTTCTTCTTGTCAAATATAGCTTTATAACCTTTATCACATAACTGAGAGATGCTAAGCATATTATACTTAACTCCATCTACCAGATAAACATCAGAGATAGAGTTAGTAGAACCATTACCAATACTACATATACCAATGATATTGCATTTTGCTTTGTCACCAAGTGTGATTGTTCCTCCAGATTTTTCTGTGAGTTCAGTAAAGAGAGTCTTCTTTCCACTCATATGTCTGGAACATCCACTGTCTTATATCCATTTATGATCTTTCAAGGCCTTGGTGACATCCATATCTTCAATACGTCTGTCTGATGATTTTTCTGTTGGAATAGATGCCCTAGAGGCAATCTAGTTTAGTATGAATTATTTGTGGCTAGAAATTCATTTATTATTTATTGGATATTTAATATAATGAAGTCCTTAGATTTACAATTGTGTTGTTTATCTTAAATATCCCTAGTCAAATATAATGATTAATGGGACAATCATCTATAGACTAGTATGGGGTTGGATTGATATAGAGATATCATGATCCAACACATAGGTGTGCATTATGGAATGTTGCACTGGATTGACCCATCTCGGAGAAGGCTACATACACGTTATGTTGAGTCACAAGCGCTTCTCGCGGTGCAATGGTATTGTCATCCTTAGACTTGAAGTCACTAGATATTCTAGTTGTGGATTATTGTGATCTTGGTAGCGTTACACGCTACACCGTAACTGGGTAGTTATAAAGGCGTGTACTGGATACAATAAGAAGCAAGCTTAGAGATCGTAGTGGACGTAGATAGAATTTGTCCCTCCCACATAACGGGAGCAAATATCCTAGGCCACTCGACGGATAGTGCTTATAGAATGTCTGGCCAGACTCAAATAAATCAATATGGGATATTGAGGTTATTTGCACGAATAAGACTAATCCCATGGATCGAGAAACTATGGATTGGATATACGAGTGTGACTTGTATGTCTCTTGTCCAATCCGGATATAGAGACAAAGGGATGAGACAATTACTTGTACAAAGGTTGTCAAGATGACTATTCTATTAGTTGGCTAGAATGGATGTTTTGCTAGAAACCGCTCCATATTAGCAAATAGTTGCTACCAACTAGATAGAACCTATGGGGTCACACGCTACATAGAGTTGAACTAGATTTGGGAATTAATTAATTGGATTAATTAATTAGAAAGATCACTTTGCAAACCCTTGCAAACTTAGTAGGGACTAATTTGCAAGGAAGGGACTAAATTGAATTCTAGTAGGACTAGAATAAGTCCTTTAGGTAGCTAACAAGGAGTTGTTGGACTATATAAAGGACCTTCCTTCCTTCCTTCCCACATAAATTATGCTCATTAGTGAACATAACAAAGAGTGGGAGAGAACAAAAGGAGAGAGAGCAAGCAACAAGGAGGCCCGACCGCCCCTTGCCGCCGCCCCGTCCCCGTCGGCCAAAGGAGGCCGAGACCCTCCTTTTGGGTCTCGTTTTGCGTGATTTCTTCTTCCTCTTCCTCTTCCGGGCTAGCACCAAGGACTTGGGAGATCTAGGATCAACTCTAGGCGTGGATCAACTATAGAGAACGTGACACAATTCGCGTTTGAAGTCATCAAGGAGAACCCAAAAGGTGTGTTTATGTTTTCTAACCCTTAACATCGTTATGTCTCTTCACTTGTGATCCTTGGAGGGTTTTGCATGGTTTTTATTTTTATTTATGCTTCCGTTGTGCAATCCATGAATCAAAACCCTACAGTGGTATCAGAGTCACAGGTCGTAGAGCATAAACATGGTTTATGTGTCACGTTTTAGTTGTTTTACACCTTAATTGATTGTTTATCGCGTAAAACAAGACAAATCAAGCATGGGATGCAATTTGTCAATAATTAATCATAACATGATCCAATTTTTGCATTGGATGCATGAATTGGTGAGTTTGAGAAATTTTAGGATCTTAGATCTAGGGTTTGGGCATCCTTGGGGAAGAAGGAGTTCTCCCAAAACAAGGAAACAACCAAACTTGGGCACCAAGCAAGGGAGTTGTTTTGGAAACAACTCCCACAAGGAGGTTCGGCCCCCCTAGGGACCGCCCCCTTGCTTGCCGCCCAAGATTGGCCGCCCTAGGGGCCGGGCGGCCCTAACCCGCGGGCCTTGTCTTGTGGGTTTTTAACCGGGCCGGCCTTAGGGCCTTGTGGTTCACTTTGTTGGGCCCGGGCAATTTGATTGTTGGGCCCATGGACCCTTTTAACCCTAGAAATCCTAAAATCAATTAAAATTGACCAAGCGCGTTAAAATTGGATTTTAACTGTTTATGTGCAAATCGCATGGTGATTGGATAAGGCCTTAGGATGTGGTTTGATGCGGATGTTTAATTTTGTGGTTTGGTTTTACGGCCTGCGAGCTGATCAATTAATTGTAATAATTAATTAGGGTTTTATGGACTGCGTGCCATTTTTTTTTCTCAACTTGTGAGATTTATTTTATTTAGTGTAGATATTAGCTAGTGCTAGATAAAGTAGATTGTTAGCCAAGATTGAAGAAAAGAAGCCCAAAGCCAAAGAAGCCACAAAAGATGGAGCATGGAGCATGGAGCTTTTCCACATGACTATGAAGGATGGACCAAAAGATCAAGACGCATGGAGATGTGTTTGTTTAGGGTTCATAGATAATTCCATTGGCTTGGAATTATCTTAGTCTAGAAAAGGCCATATCCACATCACGTTTAATTTCTGTTTTGTGGTTTTTTATTTTATTGTCTTATTATTGTGTGGTTGGTGTATGAATAATGCATGCAATTAGGATAATAAGATAATTAGACAACCCGGATCTATTATTTGGAGTTGTGCCCAAACACAAATAGATAGATTAGTTGATATTGATCAACAAAACAATTAAAAATTGAATTTAAAATCCCTCAAAAATTCAAATATTGTGTTCTTGCCTTCTCGTTATTTAAACACTCATTATCATCATTATTTACCAAGTTCGTGCGTGCCAAAGCATGGCGACTTGGTTCATCATCATGGAATGCGATGGCACGTAACAATGTGCAATTGTTTAGATAAGAGGTTGAACACAACTAGGCTATTAATTTGATTAATAAACCTAGAGGCAATCAATTGGGATTATCCATATGGATGGATAAATAAGGAGTTATTTGCCCAATTGAACCAAGAGTTGCATAAGGGATGCAATTGGAAATGTTCCTACCTAAAGTAGTCAAATTATGGGTGACTTGCCAAAGCAAGCTCATAAGGAGATGAAAGAAGGATCTTGGCCCACTAGAAAATATAAGGATATTTTCCGCATTAATATCTTGAGGGTTATTAATCCGTAGAAAAATAGTGGGAGCTATATTTGATAAACTAGCCATTATTGAATATAGTCAAAAAAATTCACAAATACTAAAACTTGCGTATTTTCCTTTTTGTAGAATTCCAAATGGCAAACAACTCATCGAGTTCACAACATTCCCTACGATCTGTCCTTGAGAAGGACAAGCTCTCTGGAACCAACTTTCTTGATTGGTACAGAAACTTGAGAATTGTTCTCAAGCAAGAGAAGAAACTGTACGCAATAGAGGAGCATGTTCCAGAAGGTCCAGAGAACCAAACACCTGCTGCCTTAATGGCGTATCAAAAGCGTGTTGATAACGCTAATGATGCGGCCTGCCTAATGCTTTGCACCATGACTTCTGAGCTTCAGAAGCAACACGAAAACATGAATGCTGTCGATATGATCGAACATCTAAAGCAGCTCTTCCAAGAGCAGGCAAGGGTAGAGAGGTATGAGGTCTCAAAGGCACTGTTCAAATGTCATCTGGCAGAAGGGAACCCGGTGGGACCCCATGTACTCCGAATGATCGGGTACTTGGAGAATCTCGCCCGACTAGGATTCCCGGTCGGCCAAGAGTTGGCAACCGATCTTGTGTTGTAATCGTTGCCCGAGAGTTATGGACAGTTCATTATGAACTATAACATGAACGAGATTGTGAAACCACTGCCAGATTTACTCAACATGTTGAGGACGGCTGAACAGAGCATCAACAAGGGTAAGGGCAAAGCCATAATGATGGTACAGAAAGGAAAGGGCAAAAGTTTGCCTCTTCCTCCAAGGGCAAAGGCAAGTCAGTTGCCAAGTCCAAGGAACCTGCCCTTAAGCCTATTGGTGGCATTGCCAAGGCCGTGACTAAAGGTGAATGTCACTACTGCAGTCAGCCTGGACACTGGAGGAGGAACTGCCCAAAATATCTGGAGGACAAGAGGCTTGGAATAGTGATTCCACCACCACCAGGTATTTTTGTTGTAGATGTCAATTTAACTTTCTCTACATCATGGGTATTAGATACTGGATGTGGATCTCATATTTTTCGAAATATGCAGGATCTAAAGAGAAGTAGGAGATTGGCTAAAGGGGAGGTAGATTTGCGCGTTGGGAATGGAGCAAAGGTTGCTGCGTTGGCCATAGGCGTTTGCGAGCTATCTCTGCCTTCAGGATTAGTTTTAGAATCAAATAATTGCTATTTTGTGCCTGCTATGAGCAGAAACATTATTTCTATTTCTTGTTTGGACAAGGATGGTTTTATTATTTCAATAAAGAACAATTGATGTTCCTTTTATTTAAATAATATTCACTATTTTAGTGCGCAATTATTTAATGGACTTTATGTCCTTGATCTAAGCAATCCTGTCTACAACATTAATACAAAGCGGATTAAAATAAATGATTTAAATCCTGCTTATTTATGGCATTGTCGTTTAGGCCACATAAATGAGAAACGTGTATCTAGACTCCATAAGGATGGATTACTAGACTCATTTGATTTTCAATCATATGAGACATGTGAGGCTTGTTTATTGGGAAAAATGACAAAGTCCCCTTTCAATAAGAAAGGAGAGAGGACTAGTGAGCAATTGGCGCTCATACATACCGATGTGTGTGGGCCATTTTCAACGCCTTCCAGGGGTGGTTATGTCTACTTCATTACTTTTACTGATGATTACAGTAGATATGGATTTGTGTACCTTATTAGGGCAAAATCCGAATCCTTTGAAGTGTTCAAAGAATTCAAGAATGAAGTAGAGAAGCAACTTGGCAAAAGTATAAAAGCTCTACGATCGGATCGTGGAGGAGAATACTTGAGCCAAGAGTTTGACGACTATCTTAGAGAGTGTGGGATCGTGTCCCAACTCACTCCACCCGGAACACCACAATGGAATGGCGTGTCCGAGAGGAGAAATCGAACCCTATTGGATATGGTTCGATCTATGATGTGTCAAACCGATCTTCCATTATCATTTTGGGGCTACGCTCTATTAAGTGCAGCTTTCACCATTAACCGTGTTCCATCTAAATCAGTCATGAAGACACCATATGAGATGTGGAGTGGGAGGCGTCCCACACTGTCATTCATGAGGATTTGGGGCTGCGATGTCTATGTAAAACGTTTACAATCAGACAAGCTAGGGCCTAAATCGGATAAGTGTAAATTTGTGGGGTACCCTAAGGAAACTAAGGGTTACTACTTCTACAATCCAACCGCGAACAAAGTGTTTGTTGCTCGGACCGGCGTGTTTCTAGAAAGAGAGTTTGTCTCTAAAGAAGCAAGTGGGAGGAATGTAGAACTTGAAGAGGTTCAAGAACCACAAATCACTGAACCGATTATGGAACATGAACAGGAACCACAAGCAGTTGTGGAGCAACCTGTTCAGGTAACACAAGAGCTTCGTAGATCTAGTAGAGTGCGCCAGGAACCCGAGAGGTATGGACTTCTCGTAACCGATTCCGGTGACACGATGCTCATAGATGATGAGCCTACTACCTATGAGGAGGCCATGAGTGGCCCAGACTGTCAGAAGTGGGTGGAAGCCATGAGATCCGAGATGGAATCCATGTATACCAACAAAGTATGGACTTTGGTGGAACCACCCGATGGGGCGGGGCCCATAGGGTGCAAGTGGGTCTTCAAGAAGAAGATCGACATGGATAGTAATGTGATTACCTATAAGGGCCGATTGGTGGCTAAAGGATTCAGACAGATTCATGGTATTGATTATGATGAAACCTTTTCACCAGTCGCAATGACCAAATCCATCCGAATCCTACTTGCGATTGCAGCATACCACGACTATGAGATTTGGCAGATGGATGTCAAAACAGCATTCCTTTATGGGAATCTCCTCGAGGACGTGTATATGATACAGCCGGAGGGTTTTGAAGATCCAAAGCAAGCCAACAAAGTCTGTAAGCTGCAACGATCCATTTATGGATTGAAGCAAGCTTCTAGGAGTTGGAATCGACGTTTTGATGAAGTGGTCAAAGAGTTTGGCTTCATCAGAAACGAAGATGAGTCTTGTGTTTACAAGAAGGTTAGTGGGAGCTCTGTAGCTTTTCTGGTCTTGTATGTGGATGATATACTACTCATTGGAAACGACATTCCCATGCTGCAATCTGTGAAAGATTGGCTAGGAAAGTGTTTCTCAATGAAGGACTTAGGGGAAGCAGCCTATATACTCGGTATAAAGATCTATAGAGATATATCTAAGAGGATGCTAGGCCTAAGTCAAAGTACATATATTGACAAGGTGTTGAAACGGTTCAACATGCAAGATTCCAAGAAGGGATTCTTGCCCATGTCACATGGAATCACTCTTTCGAAGAGTCGTTGTCCCTCGAATGAGATTGAGAAGGAACGCATGAGTAGAATCCCCTATGCCTCGGCCATAGGATCTATCATGTACGCCATGTTATGTACTAGACCAGATGTGTCATATGCCTTGAGTATGACAAGCAAATACCAATCCAATCCGGGTGAGAGTCACTGGATTGCAGTCAAGAACATCCTAAAGTACTTGAGAAGAACTAAGGATGCTTTCTTGATATTTGGCGGTGAGGAGGAGTTGCGTGTAAGGGGTTACACTGATGCAAGCTTCCAAACCGACAGAGATGACTTTAGATCACAATCAGGATATGTGTTTTGCTTGAATGGAGCAGCGGTGAGCTGGAAGAGTTCCAAGCAAGAGACGGCAGCTGATTCTACAACAGAGGCTGAGTACATTGCTGCAAATGGCGCAGCAAAGGAGGCTGTTTGGATCAGAAAGTTTGTTTCTGAACTTGGTGTGGTCCCTAGCATTGCGGATCCAGTTGAGTTGTTCTGTGACAACACTGGGGCGATTGCGCAATCGAAGGAACCCAGGTCGCACCAGAAGTCCAAGCACGTGCTCAGGAAGTTTCATCTGATTCGAGATATTATCGATAGAGGAGACGTTTGAACCAAAATACTCCTGGAGGTCCGAGGAGTACTCTAGCAACATCAAACAGAGCCCCCATCGTCCGATTCATCGCCGGTGTTCATCACCGCCGACCGCCACCTTCGGAGACGTAACCCGCCTCGTTTCTTGACCGTTTCTCGCGATTTTTCGTGTAGGTGAGTCCTAAATCACTCTCTGGTTCATTTCTAATCATCAAAATCACATCTTGATAGCTCTAGCACGAATCGGGTATGTTGGGTTGAAGATGTATGCTTGTGTTTATAAAGGGGGGTCGTTTATGTAGTTTCTGAAAAGTTGAGGGCAAGGTGTTAACTGCATGTTTAGTTTCTCAAAGATTGGGGGTGATGTGTGTATATTATAAAACTGCATATTTATATAAACTTTAAAGTGTTATTTTTGGATTAATGATATATGCTAATGTTTATATATATTATTTTGACTATATAAAAGTAAATAAATTGTTAAAATTACATAGAGTTATATTTATATGAAATATTGTTGTTTTTGTAAGCAAGATAAAAATGTGTGATTTGGTGTTATTAGATAATTTTGGCTTATTTAACTAAATAGTTTAAATTGCTTGTAAATTGTTATTTTGAGTAAAATAGATTATTTTGATAATATTGATAAAAATAAATAAGTTGGAAGTTAGTTTGTGAAATAAATATTAAGTATATTTTTTTAAATAAAAATCCCTAATAATATTGTTTGATATTACATGATTATTTTTCTAGAAAGTAGAAATTATTTATTTAACATAAGTTTATAGTTATGTATGACTTGTTTTATTGAAATAAGCAATTTTGTTAGTTTTATTTGAGTATTTAATTATTATATAGGTTATATATTTTCTAATAAATAAATAGTTATAATTGAATTAGTTTGAATTAACTTTTATAGTCACTTATCAATAAATAGTTTGTTTATTAAATTATTATTTACTAAATAAAGAAATTGTATAAGCTTAATATTGGATTTATTTTTCAGTAACTTTACAATTTTGTATTTATATAAGTTATAATATTTCTATGAGAAAATATATGTGTTAATTAAATAATTGTTTTATGCTATTAATTAATGGGGTTAAGGGGGATAATTTCAAATGAGAAATTAGGAGATATAGTATTTTTGCATACTTGCATAATTAGACTTGTAATTAATTTAGGAATTATAAATTGTAGGTGAAAAATTCGTAGACGAGGGCTACGTGTATCTATAGGAGCTATCGTGCCATTTGTCGTGCTACTTGAGGTGAGTAAATATGCCTAACCTAGTGTGCCCGTCCTTCTTTCGTGTCCAATTATTTTTATAATTTTTACGTCTCAAAATGTGATTTGTGATATACGTGCTTGACTTGAGATTTTAAATACTTGTCTAAATGATTCTTTGGGAAAATATCACATGGAATTCATAATACGTAACGTAAAGTGGAAACGGTTGTGCGGTAGAACCATTTACGGATTCTTATTTATCGTGGTTATGATATTTTGCTCGGTTGCAATTGCCCCGGCTGCTCCATGTACTCACCTCTCTGGCCGCAAGAAGTCTTAGAGGGGTGACGGCACTTAAGGTCTTGGATGCATGGGATATGGTTGGTTCTATATTTGGATTGGTTTGTTCCCCGCTACAACTAATTAATAAATGTGGATTTTTCATATGGATGATGAATGGACTTGATTTATTTTGGAAAAATATGGAAATGAATTGAGAATATTAAATGATGAGTTGGATAATTTATATTGGTCATTTGAAATAATATGTTGCTTACTTACTTATTATTCCTCTTTTATTTAAAATAAAATATGCCTCTTTCCGATTTCCATGTTGGGGTGTTTACTTGCGCAGCGTTTGTGCTGACTTTGGAAAAACTGCGGTCTTGTTTCTTTCCCCCGCAGGTTTAGGTGAGGGAAGCTCGGCTTAAAGGGGATATCGCGGACTCACCTAGCTTATCTAGTATTTAAATAATTGAAACACCTAGACATTGTTTCATCTTGTTTATTAGTATGTATAATTTCACTGTTAAAGACTCCCGGTTTGTAATAAATAATTATGCGATGTTTGTTTTGTCTACCACTCTATCTTCCCCCGCTCCCGGGAGCAATCTCGGGCGCGGGGCGTCGACATTCCCGCATCTCTCCCCACGGCGAGGCGCGGGGTGTCGCACCAGTAGTCGCCATTCTCGGACACATGACACCGACCATCCTTAAAGGAATAGTAGTAGATTGGGAAACCTTCTTCCATCCTTAAACCGTAGAAATACATCCTGCCGGCAACATTTGACCCAGACGGGACAGTAACAGCAAATGAGGTAGGATCACCAAGAAAGAGAGTGTGATTCTCCAAGCTTGTTTTCTCAACCCATGTACTTGTAGAGCTACAAAACTCGAACAGTCCGTAGCGATTATTGTACTCCAAATTCACTAAGTTGACGAATGCAATAATTAACTTCCCTTCACACACAACCAAACATAGCCGAGGTATTCTGGAATACAAGATGGACAAAGGGGATGGAGGGACAATGAGATTCCAGCTCCGCCAAACAACATCATAGGCTGCTAGCTCACCTTTCGAGGACATACAATAGAAGCATCCGTCATGTTAGACGACGGATGAAACATAATCCATCGGTTTATAGAAAACCTTAGTCTTCCACTTTCCGGTCTTTTGATCTAGTGTGCTGATACTACATTTCTCTGGGTTATTCTCCTGAGACAGGAAGAAGAAAACACAATCCGGAGATGATGGATCATCTGAAGAGAAGGTGGCTTGGCATGACAATTGGTCGTATCCGTCAAGATAATTATTCAATCAGGCAACTTGATGATCCTCTTATTGAATGGACAAAACAATAAGAAACATGTCACGCCTGAATTTTCTTGTTCTTTTGAGCATAAACAGAGAAACCAACCTTTCTTGCAAGCTTTAATTGTGGTGTGACCCAGACAGCGGCCAAAGTCGCGAATGTGATAATCAGCATAGTTAGGCTGTCCTGGTTGTTGGAGTGGCTCGAACAACCTGAATACCAGTTCATCCGAATAGGAGAAGAAACTTAACCGTGAACTTGTGGTTCTGCTTCTTCCTCCTCCGCAAATTGTATGTCTTCCTCGCTGGTGGAGCCATCGTCAGTCCAATTTTAGAGATGAACTCACGCCACCGACCCTAAAAGCCCTAGCAACACAGTTTCCTGAAAATTCAACCCCAAAACCCCGAACTGGATATTGTCCTCAAGTCTACTATTTTTTTTATTTTTATTTTTTATTTTTTTGAAATAGCCTCAAGTCTACACACCTCTCATTTTTGAGTTATTATTAGGGAACAGACATTTCCCCCCTTCAGTTTCACTTAATGACACTTTCACCCTTCAATATGACGAAATTCGAGTAACTTACGTCCCTGATTGTGAAGATGTGAGTCTGGGGAGGTTCAGTCAGTGAATATAGTTTACCCTCCATATGGTGCATAAAGTCTATTATATCTTTGGGTAATCCATGTTTTGCATAATATGGGGGTAAATATGTACAAAAGACTAATTTTAGTGTCATAATCAAACCAGACTAATGTTGTCATGGTAAGGGTTGCAAGTTTCCTGAAGTATGCATTAGCAGTGTTCATAATTAATGCAAACTTACATTGATTCAGCCCGCACTTCTCAAAGCGACCTAGAGTCTATTTTATAGGTATCTTTAGGCATTTTTAAGGGAAGAAGAATCACTTTTGGAGCATCTTTCGTATCTTGGAGTAGAAGATCAAGGACGGAGTAGTGGAAGCACCAAACCTTCGCGATTCTTCGTTTGTTTTCCTTCAAATCCTTGTTACTTGAAACATGTTTTTTACGTTAAACAATATGGGTATCTAAGTTTTACTAGGGCCCAATTATTATGCCTAGGTTAAGTTTTCTAGATCTAGTTTTCCGATATGAACTCGTATCCCCTCACTGACACATTTCCAAGTTGTAAGGGATCGGATTAGGCGTCAATCGAAGTACCTCGGTGATTCGTCAATTATTAGAAGTTTATTGCAATTGTTTTAGTATTAGTTAATTTAGTTATTGTTAAGGTTCCTATAGTTAAGTTAGGGGATAGGTGTACATTACCTAAACATTGTTTATTAAACTGTATTGTGTATGAGTTTTGATCAACATCAGAAAATCAAATTAAAATTAGGGAAAAACCCCGAGGTTATTGGATTACTGTCATTCTCTGAAATGCTCTTTGAGTTATGCACTTTGGCTGAATTGGTCTTTGAAAAATACCCTCCAATTTAAACAACGTGTTAGCTGGGGTGATAGCAAGCAAGTGGGGACAACATCGTCTCCAAAAACAATTGTACCGGTACGAGTACACTCGTCTCACAAAGCAAGTAGGTGATGACATGTAAAGTTGTGAGAAATTGGTTAAATGACCCTGCTATCCTTGTCAGTGAAAATCAAACAAATCCTAAACAGGTATCTCTCTCTCTAACCAAACATTGAATTTTTCCATCTGCCTCAACCTACCGAGTACAGTTGAATTTACTTCAACTGTAAAATTTATGAATGTATTCGTCACTCTCATTGGCTCACCTCTCCCACATAAGTCTCCCATTTGTCTGTACAAGTCTCTCTCTGTTTCCCCACTTTTGTTTTTCAGCTAAGGTAAAAACTGAAACTCATTTTTGTGATTTTGTCTTGTAATATGTTGATCACAGTACTCTGAAGTGTATGGTATTCTAATTTTTTTGCTTTCATCATTCTCATATGTTCATCACATCACTCTAAAATGTATGCGCTTCTATGTTCTTCATTCTGGGTTTGATGTGTGTTGTTGTATGTGGAGAGACTGGGACGAGTAGATTCATCGCCTCTGTCTTCTCATAAGACTGAGACGAGAAATATGCTCGTCTCTGTCTTCTCAGAAAGACAGAGACAAGTATCTTACTCGTACTAGTCTATCACATGCACAACGGGGAAGAGCAAGACCTGCCAAACTAGGACGAGAGATCACTCGTCCTAGTGTGGACAAATGAACTCGTCTGGACAGCTGAACTGGGACGAGAGATCTCTCGTCTAGCCTTATAAATCACATACAAGTTCATTTGTCCAGACTAGGACGAGTGATCTCTCGTCTGCCCTTATAAATCATATACAAATTCAGTTGTCCAGACTAGGACGAGTGATCTCTCGTATGGCATTTAAATCACAGACGAGTTCAGTTTTCCAGACTGGGACGAGTGATCTCTCGTCTGTTATTTAAATCACAACCGAGTTCAGTTGTCAAGACTGGAACAAGCGATTACTCGTCCCAGTCTGGCAGGTCTTGCTCTTCCCAGTTGTGCATGTGATAAAGACGAGCATACCCTAAACCCTAAACCCTGAAATCCTCTTATCTCTTATCATGAAAAAATGGTATTCAATATTGTTAAAAACGGTAATGTAAGTCCTAAACCATATAATCATGTAATCTAAACTATAAACTCAAAATCCTATAATCATCATCTCTTGATCATGTAAGGCCTAAACCTTATACTCTTAACCATATACCATCTAACCAAAACCATACATTTGTAGACACTAAACACTAGAACCAGTGAAGTATCATTACTATGGCCACTAAAAATTTTATTGAATCATGTTAACCCCATCAGATCAATAAAACAACAAGACACTAAGAGTCCTAACCCTAAACCCTAAGTCATGTAAACCCCTAAACTCTAGATCATCAAACCTAAACCCCAAGATAGTGTTCACTAAGCACTAGAACCAACTAAGCACCATTACTATGGCTACTTAAAATCTTATTCAATGATATTAATCCCCCTAGATCATAGATCATCTTAACTAAACCCTAAAATAGTACACTAAGTATCATTACGAAATCTAAGACTGGGACGAGTTTGTGCTCGTCTCAGTTCGTATCATTACTAAGGCCCACTCATCCCAAGGTTAGGGTAATGCTCGTCCCTGTCTTCTCTGACACAAGTGATGGAAAACAAAATTCCATAATGACTCACCAAGATTGGGACGCGAGAGTGCTCTGAGTGCTCGTCTCTGTTAGAAAAACTAGACGAGGGATCCACTCGTTCCAGTGTTGGTTGTCCTTCTCGTTCCTATATTCTCTGACAAAAGTAAAAGAACATTCTGCCCTGACAAAAGTAAAAGAACATTTTGTCCTGACAAAAGTAAAAGCAAAAGAACTTTTATCATCCAAACCCTAAAATCATCGAAACCTTAAAATCATTCTCCCCTGACCAAACCCTAAAATCATTCTCCCCTGACCAAATCCTAAAATCATCCAAACCCTTAAATCATTCTCTCCTGACCAAAATGTGCTTTATTGACATTCAGTGATGTTCCGTGCTGTTTGGAATGATGAATGGACAATTGTCGAAGGTAGATACATATACGTAGGTCAGGCAGTGAAGAATGCGGTTTTCAAGATAATCCAAGGCATTACCGTAGATCGTTTGGAGCATGAAGTTTTGGTTAGAATTGATACATATTGTCCGCCTTCCAAAAAGGTGGTCCTAAGTTATCATTTCCGATTCCCGGATGCGAAATTGATCGAGCCTAATATCCTCGCTAAAGATATAGAAATCAAAGATATCTTTGAGACTACAGAAATGTGATCTATTGTAACAATGTACGTCACTTTAAAGGATTTGGCGGATCAACCAGACATAGATGTTGACGTAGCTGACCAGGATATGGTGGATGAAACTGAAACCCAAAACCAGTTGGTTCCTTTGAGTCCCCCCTACATACCGCGAGGATTACTTTCAGGATGTCGAGATACTTGTCGAGGATCATGACGAAGACAGGGTAGCATATAATGCAATTGATCTCACTCCATCCTTTTCGGTTCACCGTAAGGACATGGTGGCATATAATGCAATTGATCTCACTCCATCGTCTTCGGTTCACTGTAAAGACAGGATATCATTACTTGACCAAGATATGGTTGTCACTTAATGGAGCAAACCAATTTTGGATAGGCCACTGTTGCGGTAGACTGTTCAAGGAGTCTTGGTCAGACTGGTTGGGGAAGGTTTGACGATCTGAAAATAGAGATGAAAGGTTTGTATACCTGTAAGGCGTTGTCCCACCATATCAGAAAGGTTGCCGGTGCAAAAAATGGATTTTTTACGTTCATTAGCGAGACCAGACTCGATATATACTCGCTGCGAGAATAGGGAATGCAAGTGGAAGGTTGGGGCGTACAAGCGTAAAGATTACGTGCACTACCAGGTGAGGAAACATAACCTCATTCACACATGTACCGCAAGCACCCTAGATGGGAAGCACCGTAACATTTTTGCTGGGAATGATGGCCCAAACAAAAAGACACCCACAATTATTCAAGTACACGAGGTCGCCTTAGATCAAGGAAGTAGAGTATCGTACTGGGGGCGTGGTATGAACGCCAAAGGGAAAAACATATGATCCAGGGTACTCGTGCTCAAAATTATGCTGATCTTCCCGTGTTCATGTATTTTTGTCAAATCTTGAACCCTGGTACTTTATGGGATATGGGAGTGGACAAAGATGGTATTTTCATGTACTGCTTCCTTGCGTTTGGCGCACAAATTCATGGGATACCGTTTATGCGACCCACAATTGTCATTGATATGTCGCACATGAAGAAAGAACCACTGTAATTGGTCGTATGCACAATGGTTGATAGCGAGAAAAAGTGATATCCCATTGCATGGGGAATGGTGGACAAGGAGAACACCCCTGCATGGACTTGGTTCTTAACCAAACTGAGCTCAATTGTCATGGATCACGAAGAGTTCAAGTTCATTTTGGATCGGCAGCAAGCTATAATCAATTCAATCAAGGCGGTGTACCCCTTATCCAACCACGTCCACTACTATTACCATTTGAAAATGAATGCTCTGTCGCATTACAATACACAGAAGTGGGTGCCTCATTTCCACAAAGAGGCATATACATTTGATAGGGTGGCCTGTGAGTCACATCTGACGGACATGGGTATTGAGTGCAACATACCAAACAACGTTAACAAAAATATCATCGAACGTTACTTACGAGATGTCAGTCTGAGAAATGGGCAAGGTCGTATTATAAAACAGCACGGTTTGAGATGCTTACATCGAACCATGCAGGGTCTATTAACTCGTCCATGCTGGCGCCGCGGTCTGACAAAGCTCTTACAATGTTCTCCCAAATATGCGACCAACAAAGCGAATGGCACCACACAAAATGAAACCTGGCTATTGACATGGGAAACAACTACTTGACTGCAAAAAGTGAGAAAAGAATGTTGAGCCGTGCTATAAATTGTATAGGTTTTTGCGTGCGACCAATTATAGAGTCTCTTTATGAAGTCTGCGGTAACGATCTGAAAACTCATACAGGGGAATTCAAACCAGGACATTGCCGCGGAACCTGCACGTGCGGCAAATACAACCAGATGTGGTTACCGTGTGTACATGTGTGTGCTTGTGCAATAGAACTCAGGAAACTGGGCCGTTACGATACCCAGTACGATATGGAGGTCATGTACAACCACCCCAGCATGTTCTATTCACTCGCCCACTAGAAAAAGGCTTATGCAGGTACAATCCCAACCCAGCAACGTGGGACACTAGCGAAGTACCAGAACACATAAGAAACTGTCGCCCACTTCCACCGAAGAAAGTGGTAACAGTTGGGAGGGACAAGGAGAAAAGACACAAGCCAATAGTCGAAACCGTGCGTGAATAGAAGCGAGTAACGAGAACTTACGGATGTAGCCATTGCCATGTAAAAGGGCATACCAAAAAGATTTTCCCTCAATTGAAACATTTGTTGTGATAGAAGCCATTGTTCTTCGTTTTTTGAAATCTCATGTTTACAATCTCTTCCGATGATTGCGCGAACAATAATCTTTTGTTTCTATCAATATTTGTGTTTTTTAGTATAAATATGCATTTTATTACATAAATAAACAATATATTATTACATTTTTGAATTATTACATTTTTATTTATTACATGTTTTAAATTTTGATACATTTCCTACAAAACATGCAAACTGTTGCATTCTTAAAACTTTATCCAAATTATTACATTTTCCTGATAACATATCCAAATTAGTGCAAAACTTAACCACGACACATGAACCTAAAGTGCCACCGTCTCTTCATCTACCCACGAATTGCATCTACAAAAGCCACTGAGATAGCCTCCAAACTTATCACATCTGAAATGGCGAAAAAAAACCCACCAAAGAAGTGGAAAAGCGACGAGGAGGAAACCGAAAAATCGAAAGAAAGTGACGAGGAGGAAACCAAAAAATCAGAGGAGAGTGACGTGAAAGAAGAATCTGAAGAAGAAGATGAAAAATATGGACACGAGGATGAAGTTTTACCTTCTTTTATCGCTAAAAGGGGTTCAGAAACGACTCAGTACTCAGATGATGAAGATGACTCCGACACGACGTCTTATCCTGGTTTACCGGAAAGGACGCCATCTCCTCCGATGAAGAAAAGAAGAAAAGGTGGCAGTAGTGATGAAGATTGGAGCTCCGATGATTTACCATGAAAACCCAAAAATATTATAATGAACATTTTTTTAAGTTTCTATGCAATGAACTTCTTTTGTTTCCATGTTCGATCTTTTTTGACTGTTCTGACTGTTCATCTGAGCTCAATTATGTTCAAGTTTTGGAAAAACTCAGTTTCTGTGTCAGACGAGAAATTACTCGTCTCAGTATACATAGCTCGTCTCAGACTCGGTATGACAATATACTTAGACGAGCAGAACTCTCGTCTCAGTATATTGCCACACTGAGACGAGTAATGAAGAACGAGACGAGGGAATACAAAACAGGGGCGAGCATTAACTGGGACGAGTAACAATTGGGACGAGCGAACAAATCTCACTCCCAGTTGTTAAGAAGACAGAGGAGAGAGTTTTGTTTTAAACAGAAGGTTAATTAAGAGAGAATCGAGTTAGTTACACTTGTTAGCCTAAAGTGAGATCAACAACTAAACATAATTGAGAGGTGGGTATTTTTCAAAGATCAATTCGCCAGACGGGTAGCACGCATGTGTGTAGCTTTTTTTGTTCGTGTGATAGCATCTAACTATCAGCTGGTGCCTTCATTGAATCTGACCGCAATCAACTGGTGATTTCATCATGTCAACATCACTGGACAAGGAGTTGCTCGCAAACCTCATGGAAGAACTAGAATCAATGGAGTCAACAATCGAAAATTTTGATTTACGATTCACTGAGTTGGACTCACGTTTGGCTAGGTTTGAAACTTGTTTCACTGCAATTGAAGGATGGTTTCCACCATCAGACAAAACTTTGGAGACCTCACAGCAAGATCCACCGCCACAGCAACATAGCACACCCACGCCACAATTGACACTCCTTGTGACGTCGCCTAACTTGCCAAATCAGGCGCCGCTGTTGGGCATACGACAGCAGCAAATCCTAACTACCGCGCAAGCTCAATCACAGGACCCCTAGATCCAGAATACAGCGCCCACATAGTTGGGAACGTCGCACCATGGCGTGGACCAGCGAATCCTAACTACCGCCCTACTGGATTAGGTCGGCCATCCCACTGGTGGGACTAGCGAATTCTTTCACGACCCAACAAGGGTCCGACCACCGGCAACGTCATTCGCCGTTCCGTAATACGGACAACCAATTGGACTGGGACGAAGCCCACCAGGAAGATCCCAGCAGCATTGCTCGTACTCATTTCCATCGCCTCATCACATCATTTTTACCTGCAAGATAAATTAAATAAGACCATTGAACCTCTTTCCTAACCAATGAAAATGAGAGAAGAAAGACTAATAACCTTCATCCCATAATTTGGCAATCACTCTCCACATAGCAGGGCATGACTAGCTCTAACTGCACCCCATCTAATAATAGCCAATAATTCAGCTGTTAAGGGGTCCTGTGCAATAAAGTAGGTAATTTTTTTTGAACCAAATCTATAAAGTATGTAGAATAAATATATTTAGGGTAAAAGACTAACCACCCCTGAGTTTTGAATTAATTCCACTTCGCTACCCTGACTTTTGAAAAAAGACAGTCTGCAACCATTTAACGGAATATTTCGTGGACACTTAGCACCCTTCTGTTATGTTCCGTTAAAAAAGTGGTTGTTGAATTTTTTTTTTACCATATTATCCCCGGTGTATTTTTCTAGACTTTTCCCCCCATGATTTATCATCAAGAACACCATGAACATCAAACCAATAACATCAATAACACCAAAAAAAATCTCTCTTGGTGTCCATGGTTCAAGAACACAAATAACACGACACTAATAATTTCACTACATCGATCTAATAAATGAATCATATAAATATATCAATTGCTACTGAAATCTACTAAAGCCCCTGCAACTCCCTACAATTCAACACATACACAATCGGTGCAAACACCACCAACGTATCACCTACACAGCCAACATAATAACCAACAAACACCAAAATACCAAAATGGGCAACAATTAACCAAGTTAAAGCACAAATTTTCACATTGAACCGCCAAACACATCCACAACCCCAAACTGAACCCCAAACCAAACCCAAAATTGATTATGCAGAGTGAAGACGAAGAAAGAGATAGCCAAAGTAATATGATCCAAAGTCAGAACGAGTAGCATCAACCCCAATTTCTCAGATCTCCCTCTCCCATTTCTTCTGCTGGCCAAAGTAATTCTCTGCTTGAAAGCTCAATCATCCAGCACCTCCAATGAAGCTCTCTTGTGCAATACCCAGAGCTCTAACGCAATACCCAAGAAGAAGGCTCATCCAATTGTCGAGTCAGCTAGTCTTGGTTTGTATGCAAGTGGTGTTTTGAAAAGTATGCAAGTAGTTAGACTCGTACCATGATTTTTTGGGGAGAAAGTTTGGAGATGATGGCCGGTTTTGATAGATTGCTCGGGACGCGCAAATGGTAAGTGTGGGGATATTTGATAACTCCATAGTTGGAGTTATATTCTATTGTGACTACTTGTCGTTTCGCGTACTTTCCGATGCATTTATGTGTGTTTTAGGCCGAGTTTTGATAGTTTTGAGCATACTTGAGTATTTGGACTTCATGGTGTAATCCGGGCGTTTTATGCATGTTTTATGCTTTATTTGTCGCAGTTGATCTTCCGGTATTTGTTCGTGTTGTGAATTTCAGGAACCGGAAGCGTGGAGTGCGGATTTTGGAGCGGAAGTGAACTTCGGAAAGAAAGAAACTCAAGGAATGCATGAGAGAATAGAAGAAGAGGAGAAGCTAAGAGGAGAAAAAGACTTAGCCAAATTTTCAAGAGGTGAAAAGAAGCAACACACATGGAAGATCAAGGTGATCCTACAAGACAAAAGGTGATCCTATGATCACAAGATCAAGTACAAGACCACCAACGTGATCCTACAATCAACTAAGGTGATCCTAGGATCACACATTGTGATCCCAAGATCACATTAGTAGATCTGACGTGATTAGAAAAGGGGTAAAAAGTGTAATTTTAAAAACTTAAAAGAAGTGACGTGATTTAACAAGAGGGAACGACCTAGGGCAAAAAGGAGGACTCATCTATTTTACGCCATTGGAGAGCAAGGAGCATTCTTGGAGCTTGGAGACCATCGTTTGATTCTCTATCTTCTTCCCCTCTTTAGTTTTTGCTTATGATCATTGAAACTTTGTACTTTGATCATGTGTTTTAGTAGCTAAACCCTCTATTCGGGATATCTCATAGGAAACTAGGGTTTTGAACACCATATTTGGTGATTTATGGATTATGCTTCATGCTTATTAGCTTAATTGGATATTTATGCTTAGTTATGCTTGATTCATACGCGTAATTTTATCTTTCGTATTGTTTGACGTCACAATAAGATTGATCTAGGTGATAATTATTAGAGGAATCAATAGTTATTGCTTGAACTTGAATCTTGCACTAGTCGAATCTAGGGTTGAGGAATCTTGCTAGTTAACTAGAACAAAGAGTTGATATCAAGATCATAATGTGTATTTAAACTTGAGTAGGCTAGAGGAATCAGGTACAAGAGTTTGAATATAGGCTTTGGTTGAGGAATCTTCAAAGTGAAATTGCTCGTTTGGCTAAGTAGAAAATATCCGTGTCGCATGAACGTAAATCATAAGTGGTGTGAATTCCCTAGTGAACCCGTAAAGATATCCTGAACTTGTCCACTTGTTAAGTAACTTAAAAATCATTCTTCGTTAATCGTGAAGCTTTTCACCTGATTAATTGAGATCTTTGTCTTTAAATTTCAGTAGAGTTAGTAGAACAAACCACTGCGCTTTGCCCACACAAGGTTAAGAACTAATAGCTAATTTACAAAGAAGTCTCTTGGGATTCGACAATCCGGACTTTTCCGATTATTACTGCACCGACAGCCATACACTTGTGGTTGAGACGTGTCATCAATCCATCGCAGCCATTAATTCCGGCTACGTGACCCACTTCGTCGTGAAAAATTTGTATGTATAATAATGACTCACTCTCGAAACGGGTCAATTGATTCAGTGTTTGTCAGAATATATCTATGAGCTTGCTCACGCTCAACTGGATCAAGGGTGAACCTTTCCTCTTTTCCATTGCCTCCATCAGTATATCTAGCAGGTCGATTAATTTTTGTCTCCACATCATCGTCCAAATACCTACTGCAAAAAGTTAAACATTCTTCCGCAATATATCCTTCAGCAATAGATCCTTCAGGATAGTTTCGTTGTCTCACATACTTTTTAAGTGTAAGCAAATACCTGGTAAAATATTAACTAACATTAATGGTTAATTATACTTAAAGAACCTTGAAATCAGGATGACAGCCTGTAAGTTATTATCTAACCTCTCAATAGGATACATCCATCGATATAATACCAGCCCAGCAATTCTTGCCTCCTCGGCCAAATGAATGGGTAAATGCATCATGACATCAAAAAATGATGGCGGGAAGATCTTTTCAAGACTGCATATGGTCAACTTGATCTGCTTTTCCATTTCATCAATGTCAGACTCGGTCAACACCTTCGAACATAGTTTCTTAAAGAAGTTACATAGTTCGACTAACGTTTTGCCCACATTGCTTGGCAATACCTTCCTTATCGCTATAGGTAACAACTCCTGCATCAATACGTGACAATCGTGACTCTTTAATCCTCTAATAGTTCTCTCCTTCACTTTGACACATTTGGAAATATTTGAAGAATAGTTGTCAGGAACTTTGATACCCTTTAGCACCGTACAAAATGTAACCTTTTCCTCATTGCTCATTGTAAACGACGCGGGGGGTAGCTTTGATTGACCATTACCACAAGCCTGTGGATGGAGTGGCTTACGGATACGCATATCTTTGAGATCTTTGCGAGCTTTAACGCCGTCCTTAGTTTTCCTAGCATCACCTAACAAAGTATAGATTATGCTCTCGCACACATTCTTCTCTATGTGCATCACATCAAGATTATGATGGATCAAATTATCCTTCCAATATGGTAATTCAAAAAATATGCTTTTCTTCCTCCAATTATAAGGCATAGCAGGAGAAACATTATAACTATCTTTTGACCTCTTTGAACTCCCTTTTGACGTCTTTGAACTCCCTTTTGACCTCTTTGAGATACTATTTGACCTCTTTGAACCACCATTTGACCTCTTTGAACTACTGTTTGACCTCTTTCTTTTTGGTGGTTTAAAAAGCTTTCCAAATTTATTCTGGATGTTCTCTACCTGCTTCAAAATTTCTTCCCCTGATAATCTTCGTGGCTTTTCCCTGGTTTCCTTTTTATCATAAAAATTTCGCACATCTTTACGGAATTTGTGGTCCATTTCCAAGAAACGTCGGTGCCCGGCGTAGCAATACTTATGACTATTTTTCAACCACCTTGAATCTGTATCTTTATTGCATGGTGGACATGCGTACTCACCTCTTGTGCTCCATCCTGACAAATTAGCGTATGCTGGAAAGTCATTGATTGTCCACATAAGAGTCGCATACAACTGGAACATTTCTTTACTATCTGCATCATACGTACGTAGACCTACAATCCATAAGTCTCTCAACTCCTCAATCAAAAGTTGCAAATACACATCGATGTCATTGCCAGGTGCATCAGGTCCATCAATCAATATTGACAATATAAAGGATGACTGTTTCATGCATAACCAAGGCGGAAAATTATAAATAATTAACGAAACCGGCCACGTACTGTAGGGAATGCCAATCGTCCTATAAGGGCTAAAACCATCAGACGCCAAACCAAATCTCACATTCCTCCGATCATCCGCAAATTCCGGATGAAGCTCGTCAAATGTTTTCCAAGCCAAAGAATCGGCCGGGTGCCTTTGTATACCATCGCGGTCCGTTCTTCAGCATGCCACCTCATCAAAGCAGCAGTTTTTGAAGACCTAAACAATCTTCTGAGCCTTGGTTTCAAAGGAAAGTAGCGCATTCTCTTTTTGGGAATCTGTTTGCTCTTGGTCTTTCCATCATCAGTTTGGTCCACAATTTCATGATATCTTGGTGTCTTGCAAACATCACAACTCTCTAACCCTTCCTTTTCTTTCCAATATAACATGCAATTATTGGGACACGCATCAATTTTCTTGTATGAAAATCCTAATGAACTGAAAAAAATTTTTGCCATGAAATAAGATTTGGGTAATGTCTCACCATTGGGGAAGGCTTCTTTCAACAACTCTAACAATTTACTAAAAGATATGTCACTCCATCCATATAATACTTTCAAATGCAATAGTTGAACAAGAAACGATAAGGTTGTGAATTTCTTACAACCAGGGTAAAAAGGTTTCTCTGCATCTTCTAAAAGCCTATAAACTCCTTACTCTCTTCATCGGGACTACTGGAATTGAGCCCTTCCACCCCACCTATTGCATCATGTATCATATCAATCATTTCCTCGTCAACATTGTAATTCTGATTTTCATTGTCAGATGTTTTACTGCCATCAAATGACTCTCCATGGGTTACCCACACCACATAATCAGTGTCAAATCCATTGCAAATAATATGATCAAATGCATTGTCACGATCCAGATAGTAGCGATTCAAACACTTAGTACAAGGACATTGTATCTCCAAACTTCCTACATTGTTGGCAAAAGCGAAATCAAGGAATGCCAAACACCCTTTACAATATGCCAAACTCACACGATCTTGCAAATTTATCCAGCTCTTATCCATATTAAATAAGCTAACTACAAATACACTGCATGAATATAGATGTAAATTAGAAAAAATAATGAATGAAGCACCCAAATTTCAAGATAAGATCACCATTACACTATTGGATAATTTAAAAAGCAAACACCAAATTAATAATGCACCTATGTCTATTGGGTTCACACACCACAACTTAATGGGTGGCTAATCTTGTTGAATTGCAGATTTTATGTTTCTTTTGTTGGCTAATAGTGATTCTTAGTTCTTGTGAGTAATTGACTCGTTTTACTGGGTATTATAGTGTTAATATGTATAAGCTCACAATAGTGATTTTCCCAAATGCAGGGTTTCTTTTCCTGCGCGATTATCGTGAACTATTGGGGTATATCTTGTTGATTTTTCTTTTTTCTGTCCAGTGGTATTGCTGCGGTGCGCTGAAGAGATCTCTCCTGTGTTTTTGCTATTAATGGCGTCCAAGAAACTAATAGCCATATGTCAATGCGGGGGAGAGTTTGAGACGGATGATGATGGATGCATGACATACAATGGTGGGGAGGCTTTTGCTGTTGACATTGATCAGCAAACAAAATTGAGTGATTTCAAAAAGGAGCTAGCTGAAATCTTCCATTACCGTGTCAGCAACTTGTTAATCAAGTATTTCCTACCTGGAAACAGGAAGACCCTGCTTACAGTAGCCAGAGACAAGGATCTCGAGCGCATGTTAAATTTCTTTGTGGATTCTGACCAGGTGGAGATTTATGTTCAGGTCCAGGAAGGTGTTGCTCGAACTGTATCAAATACACCTCCCGCAAGGTATTTTATTTTATTTTGATTATTAATTGTATCCAATCTATGCCTTCGAACTGTTTATTTACGTCTAGTCACGTCTACAATTAAGATTATCACTCTCACGAACGCAGCAAATACAGAACTCTGAATTTCGGTTAAAGGCCATTGATACTGAAATTTGTGCATAGATTAGAGAGATTGTAATGCTACAGTTTACCGTGCGTGCAGGTCAAGCAGGACAGTCATGTCAGAAGCACTAGTTACCCCAGCTATAACTGTTGATGGACCAGTTACTACTGTTTGCACCCACTTGCAGACAGTTCCTAAAGCAATCCCAACAAATGCTCTAGATAATGTCAACCAATCTGCATGTACAATGAATCCTCGTGCATATATGTCACTTTACGGTAAAAAATATTCATTTCATTATTTGTTTTCTGTGAGTAAAACATTCCAAAATTCAGTAAAACAACATAACAGGTGCAACACACAACACCATTATGAAGGATTTTCAAGGAAACAAACATCCATGGTTGCAGGAATGAAGTTATCCTTGGTGAAATATGTGTGACTCAGAAAGAATAAGTTTGATGTTAAGAAATCACCCTTTACAACCCAACTCACCCCATTTCACCGTATTTGGAATAAGATCTAGTATTTAATGTTTTCATGTCTATTGTGAGATTTCTTCTATATGACTTGACGATGGCTTTGTTCGCTTTTAAGCTAACATAGGGAAATAGAAATACAATAGATTGTACCTAATAAAAAAAGCATTGTAGATTCGAGGTATGAAGACGGGTTAAGTATTTATGATTACTTTCCAGAGTTTTTGTGCCTTTTCACTGTGCAATAGCTAAACCACCTTCAGATAACCCCAACTTTGCAGGTAATAACAACGTAAATTAAGAAGATAAATAGAATTAAAAATAAGGCCCTGTCATAGAAGATGTAACATCCACCCAACAGTGTATGGCCATTTTGCTTCAACTTCTGTTGGAATGAGGTGCAGCTCTAGGTTGGATCACTTTTTCAATTTTGTTAGATCCTCTTTTAATTCATTAGGGGTCCTATTTTCCCTCAGTACTGAGATCATTCGAGGTTATCGTGGATTAACCTCTTTTACTGTTTGTGAAGATTTCGATTACTGGAGTATAGTTTACAGTAATTTCGTTTTAGATCACTTCCTACAAAAAATATCCCTTACAACCACAAGTAAAATCAAACATGCTCCGTTATCTTTGTTATGCTCAGAGAACTGTACTCTTATGTCATATCAGTAGCAAATTGCTTCATGGTCTCTTAAAGGAGGTAAGGCCAGGAAGGAGCAGATGGGGACAGAGGGTTACCAGGAGATGGGACAGAAGGGAGGGCAGGCCAGGAAGGAGCAGATGGGGACTGAAGGCTATCAGGAGATGGGCCGTAAAGGGGGACTCAGCACCATGGACAAGTCCGGAGGAGAGCGTGCATAGGAGGAAGGGATCGAGATTGACGAGTCCAAGTTTGAGACTAAGAGTACCTAGATAGCTATGTGACAGTCAAGATTTTAACAGCTTATTACCGATTACATGTCACCAAAGCTACTGTCTGGTCTTCTTCGCCTTAAACAGACAATGAGACCCCTCATACATACATATCAATCCTTAGATATGCATGTCGTATACGGACATTATGCAGTTTTTTTTCCAGAACACAAGTGTGTTAGACATCATACTCTTTAAAGAGATTTCATTGTCTTCTCAACTGAATCAAAGCCTAATCCATGCCAATGTGTTATCCTACAGCTAAAGTAACAATACGTGAGTATGAATACAAACTCTTGACTCAATTCCCTCAATTATTTACTCTATTTTTTACTTCAGACTCTACTCAATTCCATCATTCAAGAGTCTTAATTAGTTTCACACATCCAGACACAACCCAACCCAAACTGCTGAATTTCACACATCCAGACACAACCCAAACTGCTAAATCAAAAATCATAAAACCATAGGAACACAGCTGAATTTCACACATCCAGACACAACCCAAACTGCTAAATCGATCATTGCAATAGATAATAACCCATGAAAAGCACATGTATTCAGAAAACCTTTGGACAATTACAAAAAAACGAACAAGTAACTCAAGAATTGCAGGTACCTGCTACTCCGATGTACTGGTACCAATTGAGGTAGAGTTGTAGTACCTTCCCAATCGACCCAGTTCTCGTACCCAACTAATTCGCTTACTGCCCTAAGCGACAACGAGAGAGACAATTAGTTTGAGGAGGAGAAAAGAAGTTCTCCGATGGAGAACAATACATCGATCGACGATGAGGACGGCAGAAGAAGGAGAAGATATACTGATTCGCCGCACCTTATTCACTGATGGTTGGAGTCTCTTGGACTATTTTCTCGTCCGTCCGTCGATCCAAGATGACGACGACAGAAGAAGGTGAAGAATTCTGGGAATCGCCGCACCTTCTCGCTGATGAAGAAGACTACGAGGGTTTGGGAACTGCGATCAGTTTTGTGTCTTTTGCAATCCAAGTACACTAAACTATTAATTAATATTAAGTATATTATTATTGGCGAAGCGGGAGTGTGAAAATTAGAGGCGGGAGCGTGAATAATTTTACGAGCGGGAGAGCCAATATTTTATTGGAGGTGGGGCCGTATCTATATAAGGATACGACGGTAAATCGTCTAACCGTAGTATAATAATTTTAAAAACGACGGTAAACAACATATCCGTAGTTAAATGACATAAAATACGACGGGAACATATATCTACCGCGATTTTACCTAGAATACGACGGATTAGAACAAACCGCCGTATTTTGTAATCAAAAACGACGGAAGTCAAAGTGTAACCGTCGTTTTAAGAGACATTTCCTGTAGTGTATACAAATCACCGGGTCAAAGTGACCCAGTAAATAGTGACAAAAGTCAATACGGTGTGATAGAGAAGAAACGGAGGTAGTATGAAAATTGTGATGTGTTAATGTGTCTCCCTAAGAAAACTTTATGCGCCCGACCCTGCATCTGGAGATTCCGGACCACCATCCGAAGGAAGGACTTCAAAGGGTCTGATCTTCTAGGTTGTGGAAATAGTTTCAGACGATTCCAATGCCGTGTTTGTGTGTTTGAGCTTGAAGGAGCGTTTTATGTCCAGTTTAACAGATTCGGTCGTTACAATATGTTCTTTTCAAATTCCCATGCTCAACAATTTTATTTTTTGTTTTGTTTTGTTCTTTTCAGTGCTTTGTCTTTGAGTTAAAACATAATGACTCCGCTGGCGCATATTCCCATTTCCCAGTTCACTAAGTATGTTATTATGGAGGATCAATAATGATAAGATCATTGAGAGATATCATCCTTCCAGCTGACTACATTTTCTCAAAGGAGTAATGGATGCGGAATAAAATAATAGATGATCACAAAGTTCCCATTCTTGTTACTATTTTCTACTGAATTCTCCGACAACTGCTTTTACGTTTTATGTTTCCGGAAATTTTGTGTCTTGATTTCTCCAAAAGGAAACCAGAACATGGTTGTGAACTTTTGAACCTAGTTGATGCCGAAGGTCTTACTCCAAGATGGGAATTCACTCAAATTGTCTGTTCAACCACATTTGTAGGAAAATCTAATGTTTCAAGGTAGTAATTAATAATAAGTATCAACCAGGTTTTCAAATAATTTGAATACATGTCCCGTCCTTTTTTAGAAATTAGATACTGTTCCGTTATAAATGTGCATTGATCATATATGTTGATGCTGTAGGATGTACTCAGTTCAAGAGTACATGAAGATTTGACGTGGTAATACCTCTAGACGCTTCCAATGGATATCTTTATTCTTAAAAGCCATGGCAATGGAAGAGTGGGGTTTTTTCACCTCTAAAGGTCCTTTGAAAAATGCTATACAATTGGGTGATCAAAAGCTTCTCGGACATAAAGACAGACATTGCGTATCTTCCATAAGCGGTACCACTCAAGTTACAATATGTAATTGCAGTTATTTTAGTAACACCAAGTACTGTAAAATAAATGGACCTCGTTGTTGAACTGAGCTTTCTGTTTTCTCACAGGAACCAACTTCGTAATCGAAGAAGAAATGGATGTCGACAAGGTATACTCATATATGGTCTCTCTACTTCCACTGAGCATACAAGTTTATGCTGACATGAAGCTGAGGACTAAAGACTACATTCATGGTAAGTGTCATGTGACCAAGTACTTGTCAGATCAATTTTTTCAAACAAACACTGCAAATTTCCCATGTCTTCAGTTGAATTAGGACACATTATTTTTTCCCTTCTTGCAGCCAATAATTGACTTATCTGGTCCGCATAACCCTGCAATACACTTGAGGGTTAGCCTCAAGTGTAGGGCCTCACAATCGGGTATAAATAGGTTCTCTGGTTTGATTGAGAAAAGGGGACATCATTCCATACGCTCTGTATTGTGTAAAGCCAATCTCATCTCTCTCCAAACTATCTCTCTAAATGTCCAATTTTCTTGGCGAGTGTTGCAGATAATTGCTTCCACCTTATTATGTAGACTGTAGATTGTGAGCCCGATTTTTTAGGTTATTTATTAAACCTAGTGGTCCCGCTTCCAACTGGTACAACCTCGGAGATTGGCATGTCTTCAACTATATATCTACCTGAGATTATTATTGTTGGAAATAATTACAAGTTCATTTCAGTTTTAGTATGCAGATTTTAGTGCTGAGTTTTGGCATGAAGAATTTAGGTGAACTTACTTATTTCTTGGCCCTAACTCTGTTGCATCAACGCTAGAATTTAGATTGATAAGAATAGTCAAGTTACTAATTTGTTGGCCTCATTCAGTTAGCAATTACAAGCCTCCTTCTACTCTGTTAGACTCATTTTTATTCAAGGTGAAAGGATATCCGATCCCGCATATTATAGACAGTGTGTTATAGTATCTCATCTTTAAGCCATCATATAGCCTTCCATGTGAATCACATCCGTCAATACATTTACTCTCCTACTTCCACTCACTTAGTTGGTGCAAATGGTACTCTAAGATATCTTATAAGGAATTTCCACCTGTCATTCTTTGTAGTCCTGGTACTTTATCTTTGTGGGTGTCTTACCGTGATGGCAACCAAACTGATCGGAAGGAGCACACTTAGTTGCTGCAAAGCGTACTCTAAGATATCTTAAAGGCATTTCCACCTCTGTCATTCTTTGTAGACCTGGTACGTTATTGTTGGCGGGTTTAGTCTTTCTGTGAGGGCAACCAAACTGGTATGTGGTCTTTCTTGGATCTGATCGAAATTCTAGGTCCACTGGAAAGCAACTCTGTTATCCGAGAGGAAATTTCCATGGACAGGGTGCTCATGTCTATTATCTTCGAATGGGCATATAAATTAATAACGACTTCAAGCTGGGGACTACTAAAGGCCCGATTCATGTAAATGTCATGTGATTACTTGTCAGATCACTTTTATTGGGTGACATTATTGATTTTGTTGGGTTTGTCTCGAATTCCGCAAGACGAATCGGTGTACCCGATGCGTCTGATTTGTCCTCCGAGGAGGTGATCTCTGAGGAGGTGATCTCTTCTGAGGAGGTGATCTCTGAGGAGGTGATAGCTTGGGCTTGGTGGGCTTTTCCACCTCCTCTATATTAGTATAAATAGAGGTGCTAGCTATTGTTTCTAATTGAGTTGAGTTGAGAGAGATTGGTGAGAGATATTTTTGAGCGGATGTGTGAGGTTAGGGTTTCATGGTTGTAGGCCATGAGGATGAGAGTACCGCGTCGACGTAGTCCGCGGATTGAGCCGTCTCTCCCCTACGATGTATTCCCTCATTGATATAGTGAAATTCTCCTCCTCCCGTGGATGTAGGCGGTTTTGCCGAACCACGTTAAATTCTTCTGTATTGTTTTTCTTCTCCTATATGGCGTGTGTGTAGTGTGTGATCGTGCGGTGCGTATTTTTGCTTCCGTTGCGGCGGGAATTCGACGAATAATTCCCCAACAAGTGGTATCAGAGCTAGGTTCACGATCCGGGTGGAGCACGCAGGTGAAAGGACGAAGAAGAAAACAAGAAAAGAATTGAAAAAAAAGTGTTGATGACGCGATCGAGTGGTCCAGATTTGTTTGGGTGTTCTGAGCTGCCTGTAAGTCCGATTTGGCTCGAACAGGAGGTGAACCCTAGGTTTTTGGATGCTCCGGATTCAATGAAGGGGTCAGATCGTGCAAAAAGTTGACGGATTTTGCTGGATGCTGACGTGGGAGCGTGCTGACGGGAATCCAACGGTCCAAACTTGTCCGGGTTGCTACGACGTGCCTGTAGATCGGATTGGGATGAGTCAGGAGTCTAACCCTATGTTTTTGGACGTTGCGGATTCATCGGTACGGTCAGAATTTTGAGATTCTGAGTGGATTGAGAAGGTCGGCATCAACCGATATCGATAGGCAGATCGAAGACGGCGGGATGCGATCAGGGTCAATCAAGTTCAAGTCCAATCAGGTGGGGTCAATTAGAGGCGTTTTCCTAATTGAACGTTCGATTGGCAACCTATGCAGGCTTGGGAGTGTGTTGACAGGTGGAGCTGCTGTTCAACATAGGCAAGAAGCATAGGTGTTTGTGTGATTGTGAGCACGTGACGCAACAGTTGCAGAGGGTGTCTAGTTAGATACGTGGGCAACTAGTGCAAGGAAATTCACAAGAAGCTCCGGGGCAGAGATTGAGACGGTGGACGCATTTGACGAGGCCATGGCTTGGTGTCGTCCTGATATCTCTGTGTATGGTTTGTGACGATAACTCTTGAGCAACTCGAGGCAAGAAGAGAGGTAAGTCGCGGCGGGTTCGCAAAGCGGTGGCTTTGCAAGACGTCTTGGTTAAGGCGTGGGATCGAACAGGAGAAGCAACAATGCAAGGAGAAGCACTCAGGGCTGGCGTAGAGAAACACGTGGTTGACGTGTGAGGACGCTGAAGCATGGAAATAGTGCAGGCTATGCAGCAGTTGCAGGTTGTTCGAGATGGTGCTCAAGTGACGAGAACAATGATGAAGAAAACTACTGCAGTAGTGAAGAGGAAGCGAGTCTCGTTTGCACTTGACGTGGTTGGTGGAGAACTCTCCAGTGATGAGCTAGCCGGTGGAGAGATGGAGCCACACTACTCCCCAAAGTGTCATGCTTTGGGACGCACCCGTGTCGGGGGTGCGAGGCGTGCCCTAGGAGGGGGTGCAGAGCATCTCGGTAGAGGTGCGATGGCGGTCCATGCAGTTGGAGCATGGCGGATGCGGCGGAGTTGACATCAACAACGGAGTTGGCTGAGGAATTTGCTAGGCGCTTGCAGAATTCAAGCCAAGGTGGAGTTTGTTGGGTTTGTCTCGAATTCCGCAAGACGAATCGGTGTACCCGATGCGTCTGATTTGTCCTCCGAGGAGGTGATCTCTGAGGAGGTGATCTCTTCTGAGGAGGTGATCTCTGAGGAGGTGATAGCTTGGGCTTGGTGGGCTTTTCCACCTCCTCTATATTAGTATAAATAGAGGTGCTAGCTATTGTTTCTAATTGAGTTGAGTTGAGAGAGATTGGTGAGAGATATTTTTGAGCGGATGTGTGAGGTTAGGGTTTCATGGTTGTAGGCCATGAGGATGAGAGTACCGCGTCGACGTAGTCCGCGGATTGAGCCGTCTCTCCCCTACGATGTATTCCCTCATTGATATAGTGAAATTCTCCTCCTCCCGTGGATGTAGGCGGTTTTGCCGAACCACGTTAAATTCTTCTGTATTGTTTTTCTTCTCCTATATGGCGTGTGTGTAGTGTGTGATCGTGTGGCGTATTTTTTGCTTCCGTTGCGGCGGGAATTCGGATTGACGAATAATTCCCCAACAGATTTCCCTTCTTGGTCTCGGTATTGGGTTATCCAATGTATGTGAAACATACCCTGGAACCTACGGTTCCCTGCTAGTACAACCAAACGATAATCCAAAAGTGCATTTATTAATGAAAACCGGAGAAATCCTCCAACAATAGTTTGAAATAAAACAAATGACATTGTTCAAATCTAAATTCTGAAATAAAAGCTTCCTAAGACAAATGAAATACTTCCTAGCTGCTTGATCCTAATCTTCAATTCACGTGTGCGCGTTCTCCCACTTTATTCATAACCTGCGGGTTTTCAAATAGCAACAGCCGACCGCACAAAACGTTTATCAGTAAAAACTGAGTAAGCATATACCACAACATGTAAAACAGAGTTTTGGCTTAAAGACTGGATCACAATATAACTGAAGTAACTTCACATTTAATCATTAGTTGAGCTGAGGCATATTAGAGCCCAGCGGGTAACGAATGCCCACAGAGAGGTCACGATGCAATAAATAATCATTAGGGTACCTCTCGGGATATCACAGTCCATCCCAATTCACCCCTGAACTAACTATGAGACCTTAAGTGTCGACACCCCTATACAGGTTGTGACCCACACATGCATAGGTAGTACTCTATAGCTTTCACAATAAACATAGGGAATCGCCGACATGCTTCCCGCGGACACTTAGCACCCTAGATGGTCTGCTTGCTTCTCGCCGTGGTCAGGGAAGAGGAACTTAGTGACCACAGGAAGAAACAGAGGAATCGACGGTGGAGATCACCGATTGACGGGGCGGAGGAGCGATGAAGATCGTGGCGTCGATTCCAGTGGTGGTGGCGGTTCCTGGGTTTCATCGGTCGATCGATCGATCGAGAGAGAGAGAGAGAGAGAGAGAGAGAGAGAGAGAGAGAGAGAGAGAGAGAGAGAGAGAGAGAGAGAGAGAGAGCCACTGTCTGTCAATCCATCGCAACCATTAATTCCGACTACGTGACCCACTTCGTCGTCCTCCACCAGCAACGCCCTAACCACCGCCACCAGCAGCAGCGCCAGTTTCTTCGTCATCGTCCTCTTCAGATCTGGCGGCTGACTGTGTTTCACAGGGGGAAGAGAGAGAGATTAGGGTTAGAAATGAAGGAGGGGGGGGGGGGGGGGTTAGGGTAATATACAGGTGGTAATTTTATAAAATTTTAGGGGCAAGCTAGTCTTTTTTCCCTACTGTTAGTTAACCGTCTGCCTCCAGACTGTTTTTTTTCAAAAGTCAGGGTAGCGGAGTGGAATTTATTCAAAATTCAGGGGTGATCAGTGTCTTTTACCGATATATTTATCCAACCTTGCCAGGGTAGGCATGGCCCAAATCCCAAACATGAGCCCAGCCCATAAAACTGAAGCCCATGACCATGTCTCCAGTATACTGTTAAGCCTTTTTTTTTTTGTCAACCTCTATACTGTTAAGCCCAGTCGTTGATTTTTCCCTGGCTCTAGCGATTATTTGGGCCCTTGACGGACACTTTTTTTTTTTTTTTGAGAAACTTTACGGACACTTTCTGGTGTAATTCTTCTGCATAGTGTTTTTAATAGATTTTTTTTTTTAAAGCAAAGTTATAATATCTCTACAATTTTGGAGGGAGATTTGGGCAAATTGTATTCCATCTCTAAATGCGGAGAGGAAATGGGGTACAAAGCTAGGGTTCTCATTCGCTAACACTCGTCTTGAAGGCTGAATCAGAGAAAAAATTGAAGCGATTTGAAGATGGCCGGAACCAAGATTGAAACAGGAACGAGGCGGCGTCGACCACCACCACAACGGTATGTACGAATCAAAGTTTTTGAGTCAATAAGTGTGATCACTCAGTAGTTGTCTCAGCAAAACAAAGTTTTTGCTGGTTCCAGTTGCCGGCCGATATTGAATTCAAACTTCTTTGTGCACTTTCCAATTGTGCCGGCACTGCCATGTAATTGAACCCCTCAAATGGAGACGTGGTCTCCATGCTCACAAATTACATCTTGTTTTGCCTGATTGTAAGGTTTACTGATTTTCTTTATCAAACTGCAGCCTTTGATGGCTACAGTTTATCCCTCAAGTTTGTCTAATATCTATATGTAAACCTTTTGCAGCTTTACATGCGAACAATCCAAGACCTCCTCGATCCAGTTAATGATAACATTTCCATTGTTTCAGTACCTGGTGCCACTGTTGTTGAAATGAGAGACCACTAGAGTGTGTTGTGGAACTTCTTCAATTTGGGTAAGCACAACGATTTGTCTCTAATACAAAATTGAATACAGAATCTTCTCGTAGTCATGCAATCCTCACGGTGAATAAAATAGTTGTTTTTTACTCTCGTAGTCATGCAATCCTGGAGGTTGTCCTTAGGCATGTCAACATTGTTTACTGTTTCCATGTGATCTATCTTGACTGTACTGCTTTCACGCTCATGTAAAAAAAGTCAGACTTGGTGAAGGAAGCTGAGTTTTCAAATGTAAATGACTATCCTTCGTACTCCCTTACTAACTTCAAGCCATCTGTTACAGGGAAGGGCGAGCTTGTTCTAGTAGATTTAGCTGGTTCTGAATGAATTCACAAGTCAGGTATGGAGTGCATAGTTCGATCTTTGCACTTATATATATATAAATAAATTGTCGGCCTTCAGTATTCTACAGAGATGAGATTATTTTCGACCTTGAGCCTTCTAATTTGCATGCCAGCAGCATACATGTTTCAACATTTAGTGTCGTGTGCAATAGGGTTGATGGGTTGTCCTATTATGTTAGTAAATGGGTTGGATAGTGCTACTACAAGCCTATAGTGGTCTATTATTCTAAATGTTGAGGTTAAAATTGTCTTTTCATTGCCGTTAGTCTCCATTAGCCTGCAAGGGTGTTTTATGAATTGCTAATTTGTCAGGGAGTATATTGGTATATCTTCAAAAGTGAAAGGAGCAAGGTGTGTTTGACCCTTAATTAAAATATCATTATCCAAGTTACTATAATAGTTCAGCTTCTAAATAGCCAAAATTCTTGATTCGCCCCTGCTAAACTAGCCGATTCCTTCTCTTCTCGAAACATTATTTACGAAAAGATTGTTCGTCTATTATAGTAATTTATCGGAGTGTTAGATTATATGAAGTCTGGAAACTTTTTGCCATGTTCTTATCTTGGTATTATTGATGGATGGGTTTTTTCGATGGCAAGTCTGCCTTTATTTATATGGCGACTAGACTCTCAGTTCATGCTTTGATCACTAGACTCAGTCTAAGCAATTGAGTGCTTGTAGCTCTGGCTTTATTTATATGGTGACCTCATAGTCTATGGTTATGTTTTCAAGGTCTTCTAGCAATTGGTTTCCTTTCTTGAGTCGGTCGATCCTTATTGCTGCTGATGGGGGCATTCTAATCTCAAAGACAAGCGGATCACGGGGTATTAAGGGGTTCTTGCAGTTTGAAGGTCAATGACTGATGGCTTAATAATGTCAAAGCTAATCGAAAACTATCTAGCCAACGGCAGTGTGCTCAATTTGAATACAAATGGGGTTTCCAGCGATCGCTGGTGCTGGTGTGTGTTTGGAAAAGAGGGGGGGGGGGGGGGGGGCTCCATGGTTGAATGTTACATTTTTTGAAAACACGAGGTAATTATCAGTAACTATGGGCCTTCATTATTATTTTGTGGATACTGTAAATATTTTAGGAGATAAATAGAAAGGATAAAGGCTTCACCAAGTCATGATCTACCTGTAAAGGCAAAATTGCACCCGTGGTACCAAAATTTTGAATTTGCTGCAAAATCAGTACCCTATGACCGTTATGCCCTAACGTCCTCTCCTATTGTTGCCTATAATTATATTTTACTATGTTTTTGGCCCTTCAACATTTTACATTATTTCCATTACACTCCTTCATCACCATCCTCATGACCTGATTACTACAGCGAACAAAACTGTACATGTTATCTGGGAAAGGTAAACACGAAATAATTAACATCACAAAATCTAAACCTGCAAAACTAAGCATTACAAAAGGGCAGAAACATAAGAAAAACCAACTGCTTGGAAATTGTTCTTCAACACCACCACCAACCCATGTTTCTTTGTCAAAATCATATGACAATCTGTATAACTCAGCGTCATGTCTCGGCAACGTAAGCCAAGCTATATTCTCTTCTTCCATGGCAGACTATGTTTCTTCTCTTCCACTGTCTTTCTTTTCATCCAAAATTGTGCCAATTTAGCCTCGTCAAAGACCAAATCCGAAAAATAGCCGTTGTTGGTCTTGGTTGTTGCGATGTGGTGGTTTTTGGGTTGGTTTCAGATTTGGTTTATCTGTTGTAGGTGTTTGGACTTGCATCATTGTCTAAATATGGTGGTCGGTGGTTCATGGTTATTTCTTCTTTGCAATTTGGGGAAAAGGCCCAATGGTGTGTCTGCTTTAAAAGAGTGGAGTCATTAGTTTAGGTTTTGACTGATTTTCGAACAAAAGAATCTCAGCCTTCACGATGGCCATGGTCTAGGGAGGGGTTATGGTTGGAGAAGAAAGGTTGTTGAAGCGATGTGGAGGTGATGAAGATTGTTCACGTTGGTGGTGACAATGATACTGGTGGGGGTATAACAAAACATAGTAAAGGCTCGATATGGGAAAATGCGAGAGAGTTTAAGGCTACAATAGTGATTAGGTACTGAATTTGCAACAAATTCAAGGACTTGAGAAGCACCATTCTTAGATTTAAAAAGCGGGTACTAAAGTGTAATAAAGTCCAAAATATGGGTTCCACTGGTTCAACTGTTGCCTTTATATTGTAAAGTCGTATTTATAGAAACTGTTGAGCTAGTGCCAAACAATTTAGAGTGTACAACTGATGAACTAAACCGCTAGACTCGCCCTACCCACAACCCAACTAAGGGTGAGTTTGGTAGAATGGTTTTTGGTGGAAAAACTGGTTTTTAGATTGTGGTGGAAAGTTTTTGGTTTTTTTATGAGATTTCGTATAAACCATTGTGTTTGGTGACGGTTTTCAAACCAGATTAAAAACTGCAAGAAATGTGTTTGGTAGTGGGTTTTAAACTAAATTCAGTATGTTAATTGACAAATTTACCCCCCCCCCATATGCATTTATTTTTTTAGATTCAGGAAGAACAAAATAGATTGCATTTTAAATAAATAGATGCCAGAAGAGAATGCTCCCGATCATGTTCTTACTATCTAGATTAGAGAAAATTTTGTCTCCGGTAGCGTACATTTTAAGATTTTAAAGTTTTGATTAAAATCCATCAATCTTCATTAACATATATCCGTCAATCTTCAAGTCTTTAATTTTTTTTAACAGCTTTTTAAAAAAATCTCAAAACGTCGTAATTTCACATGTATTTTTAATAAAACGATAACATACAAGTATCTTTATGGATTTTAACAACTTACACAAGAGTTGATACCAGACATTCTTGAGTAGTTTTTTTATTGTAATGATTTGTATTTTTCATGCAATTGTAAAAGATACTATTGTATAAAATGTACAAAGATACTTTATGTTATTGTTTCTTAAAAAATACATGAAATTATGAAATTTGAGATTCATTTTAAACACTATCAAAAAAATTAAAGACTTTAAGATTGACCGGTATGTGCTAATAAAAACACATTTCATATCTTGAAATGATGTAAAAATATGTAATTTTGATAAAATTTATTGCATTATATTACATATATCAAATTATTAAATTAAAATTTTAGTTTTTTTTAACTTTTTTAGAATTTTAGTAAAACTTGTATTTTTTTTAAAAAGTTGGAGGTGAAAATAAGGGGTACAAAAGTCTTTTTATATTTTTCCGTCCAATGTTAACGGAAAGTTAACGGAAGGGTACCTACTTGCTCGAAAATCGAAAGTTTGAGACCTGTGGTGCTCGATTTTGAAATTTGGGTACCTACTTACTCGTGTTGACAAACTTTGGGTACCTCCGGTGCAATTTAGCCTTTTATATATAACCCAACAAAAGAACTTCAAATGGCCAAATGAATACACAACTATGGTGAAAAGAGAAGCCATAATGGGATCATTCTTACTCTTCAAAATATATGCGGAAAAAGTAATGTAGATTGGTTCTTTTACTAAAGCCATCCAGAGGGAGAAGAAGGTGACAAACAAAATTTGTTTGCAACTAAATGGAGAAGTTATTTCCTTAGAGAGGAGGGAGAGACGCGTGAAGCCTTTAGAGAGGTTTGTAAATCCTGCCTATTACTATAGCTACAGATTCAGGTGTATTGGTGCAAGCCTCTTTCTCTCTCCAGTCCTCGTAGTTTGTTTTTTTCCAATTAATCAATTTTTTTTTATTAATTACGGTGGAGAAGAATTAATAAGTAGGAAAAAAATAAATAAAATTCATTGGGATACATGGATAAAGGTGAATAACATCCCACTCCAAGAAAATATATACTCCAGGAACACTACGAAAATTCCGAGAAAGGAAATTTTCTTTTGAGATAGTTTAGTTTGAGAAAGAATAATAGCAAAATTACGGAAGGATGAATACCAAGGAAAAGTAAAAAAAAAAAAAGTTATTGCGTAAACTCACAAGTCGAAAAGTAATCAAGTTTCTTAAACTACATTGACAACAATAAACTGTATTTTAGCTAAGTAACAATAAATAATATGAGATTTTACGTATTTCTAACATTTTTTTGCCTCATTGGGTTAACATGGATAAATGTTTCGATTTTTATTTGAGATAGAATGCATAGAAGCGGAGTTTAACGACTATAGATTTATATTAATAATGAACCTCTAGTTTTGATCCGAAATCTGAATTAGTTTGGGAGTCAATAAATCAATGTAGATGCTACCTAGTAAGAAGATTTTGATTTGGATGTCGGGGTATAATTGCCATTTGTGTAACACTATCTGCATTAACCATTAAGTGAGTCTTTGCAACTTTTCAAAGGTGTAGGGGGTGGTTGTATTTATATACAAAGGGATGTAAATGTAGTTTTCCATAACAGTTTTGGTTCATTTTCTATAACTAGGAATGCAAGAACCAAACAATGGGTTGTAAAATCCCTTTCCATTTCTCTCTCCCGAGTTTCACTTACTTTTATCTTATTTCTTCAAGTCACTGGAACCAATTGTTCAAATTTGTCTTTCCTTTTGATAAGGTTTGCCATGCTTCTTCAATTGCATGTTGTGGCGGTGTTAGAGCAGAATAATTGTATTCGATTGATGGAACGCTAATACACACGGTAGTTTTAGTAATCTAGTTCAGGGACTAATAACATAAATAATAAAACTAACTAATTGCATTATTGTCCTATACGCCCCCGCAAGATGGAGGATCTAGGAGAGACTCCAAGCTTGGACCGCAAAAGAAGAAAAGGCCCTCTCGAGAGGGGCTTCGTGAGACAATCAGCTAGCTGGTCGGCAGACGAAACATGAGACACACGAAGAATGCTAGCGTGAATCTGTTCACGAACAAAGTGAAAATCAAGGGCAACATGCTTCATACGAGAGTGAAACACCGGATTGGAGCAGACGTAGTTGGTGCCCATGTTGTCACAGTAAATGACAGGTGCGGAGGGTAAAGGACCTCCAAGCTCTGCAAGAAGAGAGCTGAGCCAACGAATCTCAGCGGAAGCACCCGCGACAGCTCGATACTCAGCCTCAGTAGAGGAGCGAGCAACCGTGCGTTGTTTCTTGGAGCTCCATGAGATGGGAGAGCCACCAAGATACACCAAGTAACCAGAGGTGGATGTATAGTCATCCTTGTCTCCTGCCCAGTCAGCATCAGAGAATGCATAGAGGGTATGGGGACCACGATGAAGCACCAAACCAAGATCAGCTGTCCCATGTAGGTACCGTAGCAGGCGTTTGACCGCATTCCAGTGAGCTGTAGTAGGCTTGTGCATGAACTGAGAGGGACGATTAACAGCAAAGGAGGTGTCAGGACGAGTGAGGGAGAGATACTGAAGGCTTCCAACAGCCATCCGATATTCCTTCGCATATGAGAGAGTTGTACCAGTGTTAATCGTAAGAGCAGCATAGGTATCCATAGGCGTCTGAACCGGGTTGGCAGAGGACATGCCAAGACGGTGAAGAAGATCAAGTATGTACTTCTGCTGTGACAAGAGCAAACCCTACGGGTGTTGTAAAACCTCAACCCCAAGGAAATAAGATAAATCACCAAGATCTTTCAACGAGAATCTGCGAGAGAGGTCTTGGATGCACTGCTGAACAGACGACGCATCAGATCCCGTAATAACAATATCATCCACATAAACAAGCAGATACAAGATGATGCCCGAGTGACGGTAGATGAACAGTGAAGTGTGAGCACGAGAGTTAACAAAACCTGGTGAAGGAGAAACGACCGGAAATCTGCGTACCATGCTCTGGGGCCTGTTTGAGGCCATAGATCGCCTTGTTGAGGCGACATACATGATGGGGCGATCCTGATCCACAAAGCCAGGTGGCTGCTGCATGTAGACCTGTTTAGAGAGAGAGAGAGCGCCCTGAAGGAAAGCATTGTTGACATCCAACTGCTTGATGTGCCATTGCTGAGAGATGGCAATAGAGAGGACCAAACGAATGGTGGAAGGCTTGACCACTGGACTAAAGGTGTCATGATAGTCAATGCCAGTGATGAAATCCTTTGGCAACCAGACGTGCCTCGTATATGTCAATAGAACCATCGGGCTTTCGCTTGATGCGAACACCCATCTGCATCCAACAACATTAGTAGAACGAGCTGGTAAAACAAGATCCCAGGTATTATTCTGAACCAGGGCATCTAACTCTGCTGCCATAGCAGCTCTCCACTGTAGGTGCCGAAGAGCCTCAGCAACAGAAGTGGGTTCGCTATCTTTATCAATGGTGGAAAGGGTAGCATTGAAGGTATATCTAGGGTTGCTGCGAAGAGTGCCATCTCGCGACCTTGTGACCATAGGATGCGAGGTGGCAGGCGGAGGGGCAACGGGCTGGGGTGCAGACTGGGGTATATGAGGAGGCTCGACTACAGATTGTTGTTCAGCTGATACACTAGAACGACGCACATAGTGTTGGCCAGAGTATCGATGAGGATCAGACATATCAATGGGTGGTGGTGGTGGTGGGAGAGGTGGTGGTGTTGATGGTGTACTGACTGGTGATGGTAAGGTAAGGATGCTAGTGCGGGGAGAGAACCACAGGGAGACCGGATATCACGCTGTTGGGAGGACTCGGAGGATCAGGAGAGAAACGGAAAAGACGACTCATCAAACTGAACATGACGAGAGACATAAAGACGATGAGAGGTAACATCAAGACATAGATAGCCACTCTGAGTGAGAGAATACCCAACAAACACACACGGGGTGGACCGATCTTCTAGCTCATGCGAAGTGTAAGGACGAAGGTAAGGATAACAGAGGCACCCAGAGACTCGAAGTTTGGTGTAGTTGGGGTGTTGTTGAAAGATGACTTCAAACGGTGAGCGAAACTTGAGATGTCGCGTGGGAAGGTGGTAAATAAGATATACTGCAGTGGTGAACGCATGGGGCCAGTACTGAAGAGGTACAAAGGCGTGATGAAGTAAGGCTAAGCCAGTCTCGACGATATGACGATGACGACGTTCTGAATACCCATTATGTTCTGGGGTATGGGGCGGAGAAGTAAGATGAGAAATACCGTGAAGCCCTAGATAACCACGCAGACCAATGTATTCACCCCCGTTGTCTGAATATAGAGTCTTGAGTGGAAGAGAGAAATATTTCTCCACCAGTGCATGAAAGCGAACAAAGATATCGTGCAATTGAGATTTTCGTTGCATTGTGTAGAGCCACATATATCTAGAAAAATGGTCAACGAAGACGACATAGTATTTGAAACCATCATGCGATGTAATAGGAGAGGTCCAAATATCAGAGAAAACGAACTCAAGGGGCCGAGAAGATTTTATACTGGAATTATGAAAAGGGAGTTTGTGACTCTTGGTGTATTGACATGCACTACAGGACTGAGACTCTTTGGTGCTACTAAATGGAAGGGAAAATTTTGAGACTACTTGCCGGCAGACAGGCCCTGCCAGGTGGCCAAGACGACGATGCCATGAGTGAAAGGATGGACGAGACTCAGTGATGAGGGCCAGCGATGGAGTGGAAGCGGGCCACTCATACACTCCGTCTTTAAGCAGACCGGTCATAATAGGCGCCCCCGTGGTTCGATCTTTCAAGACAAAACCAACAGATGAAAACTCAGCGATGAGATTATTAGAAGAGCAAAGCTGAGAGACAAAAATAAGATTTTTCCTAATAGCTGGAACGCATAAGACATGATTAAGTGTAAAGGTGTGAGAGGGAGATGATAAAGATAGCGAACCAGTGTGATGATAGGCAGACTCGTGCCATCACCGATCATGACGTCATCTCCACGCGTATATGGCTGATGCAGTGAGAGATTGGCCAGGTCAGCCTTAATGTGATGAGTAGCACCACTGTCAAGCAGCCAAGATGGTGTGAGTTGCACTCCTTAATGTGCTGTAGCCACATGTGCACACGGAGTCCATGGAGAGCTCGGCACATAATAGGATGGATTGGGGGAACCTGATCGATAGCTTGTCGGGCGAGGCGTCCCTGAGTCATGATATTGCTGGAGCATCCAACCAAACTGCGAGCACTGACGGATCCTATGTCCTTGTTCGCCGCAACCCTGACAAAAACCCTGAAACAGACGAGATTGTTGGGACCGGCGTGTGATGACTAAGGTTGCCAACCAGAAGTGGGAGCAGATGGGGGCCACTGGGACTGATACTGTGGCTGTACTGCATCGGATGGAGCTGCGGATGGTTTGGCCGAGTGTTGTGGCCACGACCACGACCACAACCCTTGTTGGAGGGTCCTAAAGTAGGATTGGCCGATGCCGGGGTAGACAAAGAAGTAGTCGGCCGGACTTTGTGGATAAAGTGCTCATGCTGCGTGAGTTTCTCGAAAAGCTCTTCAAAGCCAATGTTAGTGTCGCGGGCTTTGATTGCAGCAACGATAGGAAAATAAGACTCATTAAGGCCATCGAGAATCCGATCGACAACATCGGACTCGTCCATGGGTTTTACCCAAGAGTGCCGGCTTTATGCTTCACAAAGTGCATAAAGGTAGAGATTGTCCGCGAGCCTTGTTGAGGATTCTTCAGATGCTCCTTGATCTGGTTAATGTGACCACGGGTCGGGCGAGCATAAACATTATGGAGAGTTTTCCAGATATCAAATGCCGTGTGGGCAGTGGTGATGTGAGATGGGGCTGATTGAGCCAGAGTACTCGCAAGAAAAGCAAAAACTAACTGGTCCCGCTGAAACCATGATGCGTAGGCTGGATTTGGCTGAGGCTGTAGCGTAGCCATCGTACTAGAGGTGGTGGACGACTCGGTAGTGGACTGTGCAGAGGGCTGTTGCTGAGCAGTGACTGTTGCAGTTTGCGATTGGACCTGTGAGGTTTTGGTCGCCGTTGGGGACGGCGCAGAGACAGGCGCCGGCTGAAGCAAAGGCGGCGGTGGTGGTTTGGACCCATCGACATGGCCGGATACTCCATGGCCCGTCAGTAAAGCCTGGACTTGAACTTTCCAGGTAAGTCCAGGTTGGACCCATCTAGTTTAATTAGTGTGGGTGGGGCAGAGACCACGGTCAGGGGTTTTGCCAGATTATTCGGATCGAGGGCAGTGTTGTTTGGCGCCACTGAAGCTGTTACAGTGAGTTGAGAGATAGCAGCGATGGTGGTAGACTGTTACAGTGACCTGTAACAGTAATCTGCAGGTAGCAGAACTGAAGAGCGATAAAGCAGAGGGTGGGACTTGGCCTTGCAACGAATCTGGAAGCAATAGTGGTCGACGATTGGAAAAGCTGAGTGCGAACTGGGAGGCGACAAACCTGGACTTGCTGGCGACGGCTCTGGTTGATGACCGGTTGGTTGAGGCGACGCAAGTGCGACAACCTGACTGGAGATTGACGACGTTGGAGGGAACGACAGTAGTCGATCCTCTTGGACGCTGCTGCTAGGATTTTGAGGCAGGATCTTCAACCTGCTCTGATACCATGTTAGAGCAGAATAATTGTATTCGATTGATGGAACGCTAATACACACGGTAGCTTTAGTAATCTAGCTCCGGGACTAATAACATAAATAATAAAACTAACTAATTGCATTATTGTCCTATAGTCGGAACTTGAGATTTTTTATCTGTCAAATTTGTAGAAATTTTGGTGAATTTGATTTGAGTTTCCATTTGCAGATTCAAGTTATGGCGGCTTCATCATCATCATCCATGTCGGCAGATGTGTTCGGAAATCATGAACCAAATTTGACGCAGACGAACTCACCGACGTCAAACTCACCGTCGTCTCCAACCGAGACAGTTCCTCTGAAGAAGAGATGGATTCAGCCCGGTGATGCAGATTATAATCAACTAAATCAGCAGCATCCATCAGCGGAGTCATTCCCTTCGCCTCCAGCCGATGCTGTCTCTTGAAGAAGAGACGGATCGAGCCTGATGATGCAGAGCATAATCAGCTCCCTCAGCAGCATCCATCGACGCAGATGAACTCATCGCCGTCGCATTCAGCCGACGCCGCCCTTGATCCAGGTATACATGTTCACATATTTTAAGTTTCTGTCATGCCGTTTCCTAAATTCACAAATCACAAAACCCTAGATTTGATGTCTCACAATCAAATTTGAGGGGGTTTGCTCGATTTTTCTACTAACATGGCAGAAGCACAATGGAGTAGATGCTTTGTCACCAGCTTCACTTGTCTCTAGAAGCAAATAATTTAGTTTTGACTAGAATCTGATTAGAATTTTCCATGAATTAGCAGTTTGAAAAAATAAGCCAGTAGAAGCAAAAATCAAAAGATTCTGCTTCCAGCAGACCAACACCTCAGCATAGGCAGTTGTAAATACCTCCTTCCACATGTTATTTGCACAAAACCTGTCCAGTACCTTTCTGACATTTTGCTTCTTCCCTTTACCATTATAGCAAGTAAAAGTTTGGTTGACCAAAACCCTTTTGAAAACGGGTATAGGAAATTAAATTCACTTCAACCTTATTATTCCACAACAACATTGAGTCTCCAGGGAAGCTATTCTAGGAACAGAAAAGCACTAGGTCAAATCAGCTTAAACCACAATCTTTCACTGGAATTCTTTGACAACTTGGTTTCTAACAAAAAGACTAAGTTGGAAACTGTATCCTTCGCCCAAGTCATACGTTCCAAGCAAAGGTTTTCATAGCTCCCGGTAGAGGGTTCATGCAGTCGCAAAAGAAGTTCCTCGTGTCCCTCTTCAAGATCCCTCCTATCATGACTTCTCTTCAAATTTAGTCCTAAAGCAGAAGGAGGCCTGTTTAGGGGTCCATTTTCCTTTGAGAGATTGTACTCTAATGTTCCAACAACTGTTCTTACTCGCAATATACTCACAGTTACCCTTGTTGTCTTCTTCTCATGTTTCTTCCTTGAACCTTGCCCACTGAACCACTATCATTCTCTTGCACTACCTCTTTACTCTTGCCTCTCCGTTGAGTTGCCCATTTTGTGAATGACCCGGTATGATAATGGGAATGAGTTACCTCATGAAGGTATGTACCATGAACCTAAGTGCTCCCAAGTGTTCCCTCTCATTCTTGATTACTTGACTAAAGTGCTAGTACTACCTAGGGGAGCAAATGAGAGGAGATGAGTCGAATACTAAATGGTTCCTGCTAAGCTTCTTCTAGAAAAAGCTCTGCTTGGGCTCGCTCCAAGCTCAACATGCCATGCTCCTGCTCGGTTCCGAACAAGATTTGCAGGTTTGAGCTTGGCCTGGGCTCATCTACTACAAAGCTTGAGCTCTAGAATCCAAGCTCATTAGGCTCGAGAGCTCTTCCATAAGGTATGTGAGTATTAAGTAACAGTTTCTAAAACCCTCAACTTAAGCAAAAAATATCGAGACAAAACATAATATTCATCAATAAACAAAACTGATGATTCAAAATACCAAAACTAATCCTTCATGCATTCCATAGTCCAATTTTAAAATGTTTTGTTCATTCCAAACGAAGAAAAGTCCAAGCATGAAATTCAATCATGTGGAAAATTGTTGCTTAAGAATGCAACAGGAAAAATATGCACCATTTGAAAGAACACAAAGATAGACAAATAACATCATGATTAGCATATTATATATACAACTTCAACTTACTAGTGAATCATCGAGTTCAATTCCATTAGCAACAAGCTCAACGCCTATAAACATACACACACATGTGTGTGTGTGTATGTAATTGATTATTTAATGATTTGGCTCTAGATTCTACGATCCGAACACATCCATTTCAAGCTCGGCTCGTTTAACTCAACAAGCTTAAATCAAGGCTCAGGGTTGTCTCATTTAGTGCACTAATCGGACTTTGACCAAGCTTTGACCTTGTCGGCTCGTTTGCAGCACTAGTACTACCATATGTGGAATATAAAATTATTGTGAATGTTCTTGTAAATGAAGACTTTCATAGTTCGTCATATATCATGTATTTTGAACATCTTGTTTTCTTTTACATGATATCATCATCTTCTGGATAACATAATTAAATATGGCTTGTTTATATGCATTTGTATATTCTTCTAGTGTTATGTTATATCGTAGTGATACTTTACAAAGTCGGTGTTTTTTTGTTATGTAATGTTGGAACCATGTTGAATTTACAGTTGATTGTTGTGTCATTCTTTTATGGTTATGAATATAATCCAAAGAGTAGTTAACCTCTTGGGGCGAGCTAGAGATTGATCAACCTCTTAGGGTGGGGGGGGGGGGGGGAGTGGGTGCAGAAATAAATGTTTATTTTCTCAAGAAATGTTGGCATTGTTTCTTATTTTCTCCATATAAAAATTTATTTGTGACTGTATAAAAGATCCCATGCCGATAACACAGCCGTTGCAACAACACCCTCTTCATCTATATGGAAGAAGAACAATGTAAGCAACACGACCACCGAGCTTCCACACCTCAATCTGCATATCTCCTTCAATTTGTCCCTTGATTCTTGAAGTTCAACGTCCAAAGCATCCACTTTGTTGTGTGAAGTCGGCACAAGCATGTTTGATCCAATGGTAGATCAGTCCAACCAAAGAACTTTGAATGTCTTATGTCTACAATAAACAATGATTGTCAACCCCAATACTGATCGAAGATCCACGTCGCAGAACAGAGGCACAACATATCAAATAAGAGGTTCAAAATCAATACTGGTTACTTGTCCCATATGAATAGCATCTGTAGACCACCTGTCTTTGTTCATCGTCCTTCCCTAAGTCCTTATTGTTGCAAAGTCCTAAAAAAAAGCAGTAGGCAGATATGGCCGTAGAGATTGAAAAGAGAGTGACTGAGGGATAAAGAGAAAATAAAACGTTGCTGGGGCTGGAGAAGATTGCGAAAGGCAAAATTAAACAAATTAAATGGGTAATTCAGAAATTAATCATAGAGGAATTACTCGTCACTTGCCATTTAGTGTGTCTCACACACACTTATCAGGTCTGACGGTCCTCACCATTCTTTTTCTTTTTGAAACCCATCATTGTACTCATATTCATATTCAGTAGAAATCCTACTTTTTACACTGTGTTCCATCTCTACAGAGTTAACATGAGGTAGTAATAATTGTTAGCAGGGGTGTAAGTACATGGGTTGGTTTGGTTGGTTCATTGCTAAACCTCACAGCTACACCGGCACATTCCAGCAACAATTATTACCTCGTATTGTTGCTGGAATGTCTACATAAACCAGCCCAATTGTTTTTGCGGGCGATTGGGCTGGCTTATGTGGGCTGAAGCAAGTCAACATTTTTATCATCCAAAGTTCCAAACCAACCAAAAAAATATGAATCCAAACCAAAACTTCAAATTTATTGTGGGCGATTGGGCTGGTTTATGTGGGCTTAAGCATGTCCTAAACTTCTCTTCTGTTATCAAACAAGCTTGAATTTGAAACATAATATGGTATGTCTTAGAATTTGGGTGTGTTCTCCTTCTCTCTCCCCAGTTTCTTTCTATACTATACGAAAGCATTGATGTATATATCCCATCTATAAAAGTGAAATTTTAGGTTTCCATATGAACCTTAAGTAATTTGACCAAATTACACCCAAGCAGAGCTAGCTCGAAGTTAGATAATTTGAACAAATTTCCCGAGCATAAAGTGATTTCCCAAATCAATGGCAAGCATTCTTCCTTTCAGCTGTAAAAGGCTTTCAGCTTTTGTAGAGAAAATCAAAGCTGAAAGTTCTACCCACCGGTTTGACAGTGATGACTAGATTCAGTACTGCGCGTCCTTGAATATTTTGTTCATAGGCGAGAGGATTGCACGGAAGCCTATTAATTATCATCCTCTACCTCCTCATCTTGCCGTCTGTGCTCCTAACTGTGTTCCAGCTCAGTTTGGGGGATTGAAGGAGCGTCATTATCCATTGTCTATGACTCATTACTCTGTTATGATGTGTCCTCTCTGGCCTTTTCCTTGAGAGACTTTATTACTGTATATGTACTACCTCATATCTTGCATCAGCCAAACATGTTACCATATATCATGCATCATATCCCTCCTCGTATCCTGCATCACCCAAACACATAAACATATAATTTCATATCCTGCATTTTCCCACACTTATCGAATCCCACGTCATATCCCAGTAAACAACGTATCCTGTAGTTTCATGTCTCTTACCCAAACAAGGCCTAGATGTTGCTTAATTTAGAATGTATTGCCATATAGTGTTGTTGGATCTTCATCTGATCTTGGTAGATTTTGAAAATATCTATTCTAAAAATGAATAATGATAGAGTCTTTGTAAGTTTTAAATATCAGCATGCATGTATTCGATATGAAAGAAAGTCCCATCCAGCTAACTTTATTCTTGAAATCAAGAATTTTTCTTCATTTCTCGATCCCGATGTAGAATGTTACTTCTCTCGTGAATTTGAAGCTTGCGGCTGTCAATGTTATGGTCCAGGAACCTATCTTTTTTTTTAGCTATAGTTACCAGAAAATTCATTTCATACTTTGTTCTCTCTCTTCTTTCTTGTATAACTTTTGTTATAGTGAAAGTTGTTTTTTTTATTATTATTATTATCATTATTATTATTTTTTTAAGAAAAAACATGTATCTTTTGTTTCAGGGTACTATGTCTCTGGCCACAAGGAGACAAGAATATGGGCGTGAATGATCACATATCGCTTTACTTGGAACTGGTGGGAATGAGAGAAAACCTGCAAGGGTCGGACATATTTGTAAAATTTAAGCTCTTTGTGCTTGATCAAATCAATAATAAATACTTGACTGTAGAAGGTAATGTTGTCGTCCATCCTGCCACTCATCCTTTGCAGTACAAGAAATTCATGGCTATTGGTTTTATCTACATCCACGTTTATGAACGCATAACTTTTGTTCATACAGCTGACGAAATTAGCCGATTTAATGAGGAAGAGTGTGTACGGGGCTTTTGCCAATTTGTACGTTTGGACACTTTCAAAGATGTCGCCAATGGATACCTGAAGGATGACTGCTGTGTGTTTGGGCCTTGGGGCTGAAGTATTTTCTGTAGAAGACAAGCGCCAAAACGAGGATGTCTCAATTGTGGAATTCCCTGAGGGGACAAGTTCTTTTACTTGGAAAATTGAGAACTTCTCTGGAACAGAAACAAACGACATCTTCTCGTACGAATTTGAAGCTGGTGATTACGAATGGTATTACTTAAGTTTCATGATGAATTTGACCTATCCATACCAAATATAGAAGTTAAGATAACGTAATATTGATAAAGTAAGATTGTTTTTTTGTGACAGCAAGTTGAGGTTTCACCCAAGGGGATTTGGAACCGGAAAAGGTACTCATTTGTCGGTTGAGTTAGGCCTATGGCAGTCACATGCATCACAAGTTTATGGTGATTTCACGGTCGGGATAATTGATCAGATCCATCATTAAAACAAGTACAGAACAAGTAAGAAATTGATTTTCTTCAACGAACATTCACACTTGCCCCTGTTTCTTAATTGGGTTTTTTCAGGAAAGCTTTCTTGATTTTGGCCCATTATCGATGTTTTTGTTTGTTGTTGCAGTAAATGGTTGGTTTCGAAAATCAAATCCATTCCTGTGTGATGAGGAGTTTTTGTCTCTAAAAGATCTCAATGACAAGTCAAAGGGATACATTGTGAACAACACAGTCATTTTTGAATTGAAGACCCATGGCATTTCTTCTTCCGAGGATTACTGAATCAATTCATCTCTCTTTCTCTCGGCAAAGGGTTTTGTTTGCTTTGTTATCTGCTTGTGTACCCTTCTATGGATTGTTCTTTTAAGATCCAGTATAAATATGTATTCAGGGATTGTTTTATGTATGATCTATTATGAATCAGAGTGTTCAAATACTCATTTTGATATTGGGGCTTATGATAAAATAAACATATACAGGTTTATCTTTTCCAGATTTATTGAGATTTTTCTTGAATCAATGATCTGATTGTTTTTTGAACATGTAACATTGTTTCTTTCTTCTCAAATTCCATGATGGTGGCTGTATCCGTTAGTGGTGGGTTCTGGGTTGATTAGTTGTTTGGTATTTAGATTTCTTACTATGTTTTGGTTGGAGTGATGGTGGTTTCCTGGAGTAAAGGAGGTGGTGGCAGTGGGATATTCCCTGGAAACTTGGCTTAGGGTCTGCGGGATATTGGCTTGCAAATTACAATCAGGAAGTTTAGAAAGTGGGGGTTCATACGGGTCAACCGTATCGCTTATTATCTATTCGTCATTTTATTCATTTAATTAGTCAATAACGTAATTTATTTATTTAGTGTCGGGTTTTCTTTAAACGGTTCTTTCCCGAACTCGTTAGGTCGAACCGTCTAAGTTAGGGTCAGCTTCGTTGTTCTAGTTAAGCAATTGTAATTTAACTTTTCTTTATCAAGCAATCAAGAAAACAGTTAAATTATGTCGTGTTTTTACTTTTCGTGTACGTCTGGAGATTTGATAGCTGTTGGGTATCACGTGTAGTTTGTTCCACATCGGGATGGTGGACATGAGGTTCATGTTTAATATCGTATGGTTTGGGCCCTAACTTACAAGGTTGACCTTTTGGGTAAGTGAGTCTCACATCATACTATGGTGCTCCTCTCTCGCAGTGTTTAATCTCCCTACAAGTGGTATCAGAGCCTGGTTCGTGCGCGCTGCAGTGGTGAATCAATGGTGACATGTGCGGTGTTCTCATGGATGGGTCTTCCAAGAATGGTGGACCAGGTGTTCCTGCAGACGGTCAAATTCCTGTGTTGCTCCAGCAGGTGGTCTGGCAGATGGTGGTCTGGTGCACTATCACAAAGGTGATTCCAAGAAATTCGGCGAATGCTTCCTGGCGAGGGAGAGCATGTTGAAGGGCTCACACATGAAGGGGGAGATTGTTGGGTATCACGTGTAAGCAGTTTGTCCCACATCGGGATGGTGGACATGAGGTTCATGGTTAATATAGTATGTTTGGGCCCTAACTCACAAGGTTGACATTTTAGGTAAGTGGGTGTCCCAGATCATACTATGGTGCTCCTCTCTCGCAGTGTTTAATCTCCCTACATTAGCGTCTAGAATTGCTATCGTGTTAGGTAAACCCCAACACATACCTTTAAATCTCTATACGATAACGCCCAATTAGGGGTTATCTTTTAGCCTGATTTCACGAGCGTTTGTGTCGGAAAACGGCGTCTTGTGCCGGAATTTGCCCTAGAATGCCTTGGAAAGTTAGAACGAGACGTTTATTTGTACTTTCTGGATTCCTGCTTATTTTATGCTTTTATTGGATATGATCACGGGTTTTGTTCGTGTTGTCTTTTCAGGAATAGGTTCGGGAGGTGCATCGGGAAGCGTGCCGGGACCGAACCAGATCCGTCTCGGGAAACGTGCACGAGATCTAACCAAGACAGGAACACGGGAAAGTAGGAAGACACCAAGGAAGGCAAACCGGAGATTTCAGGCAGAAGTGTGGGACCCGGAAGACCCAGCCAGGCCAAGCAGGGGACCAAGCCAGGCCAAGAGAAGCCCCTGCCTGCGTACATACGCAGGGGCTTTCGTATATACGCAGCCTCTTGCGTATATACGCAGGCAAGAGGAGGGGGATGGACTTTTGGTGGGCCCTGGTTGCGTATATACGCAGCCTGTTGCGTATATACGCAGCCATGTTAACTTTTTTCCGAGTCGGTGGACCGATGGCAGTTTCGTAAATTCTGGCATAGCGTTTTGAGAAAAAACAGCACTATTTAAAGACTCGTCCAGACTCGTTTTGAAGACACACAACACAGTACAACCGAAGGACAAGTCAGAGCATCCCCGAAGAGCACGGAAGAGCGATTCGAGATTCGAAGACTTAGTTTGATTTCACTCTCTCTCTTTATATTCAGAAACTGTGTTTTAGTATTATGACTATTAGCAGCTAAACTTCTTACCTAGGTTCTCGGTGAACCTAGGGTTTCGTACCCAGATTTTATAACTAGTTTGATTATGGATTCATGATTATTATCTTAATTCAGCAATTGTATCTGTTATTCTGGCTTTGATTATTCTCATATATGCATGATAGGATTGATCACCCATGATTGCTATAGACCCGAGCCTGTAGGTGAAAAAGTCAGGTTAGGGTTAGGAAGAAAAGACTGGATTTAGTACCTTACCCTGATAGACTGACTAGAGAAAGGGAGATAGGGCTAGCACCGAAAAACGTGAGACCAACTGTTAGAGAATATGACCCGGGCTATTCGGACATGTTAGAACTCTAACAGGATTAGAACGAGATTGCAGACTTCGGCAGCTAAACAGGAATCCGAAAGTCTGCAGGATCGGGATTACGTGTGGAAGCTGAAAGGTCACTGCACAACCGGTACGTTGCACAAATAACAAAACTGCTGAGTGTTTTCATATCAAACAAAAAACTGAAATCTGTAGAAACCCTAGGGGATCCTGGAGCCTATTTCCCATCAATTAATAGTAACAACCAATTAAGCTTATTCCAGAAAAACATCACAAAAAATATTTACGTTTTCATCTTTTAATTTCTTTTTTTAGGTTAGCAAACTACAATCACAACCAACTCCTCATTGTCGTTACCCTCGGTTAACTGAAACTGATCACTCAAGAAAACCCGAAACAGTCTCTGTGGGATCGACAACTTGAGTTGAAATACACCCGGTATTACTTGATTTCGTATACTTGCGAATAGCCTGTAATCTGCGCATCAAGTTTTTGGCGCCGTTGCCGGGGACTTTTTAGGGTCTATTTAGTTGTCAGAATTAGTTTTCAGAGTTTTTATTTTATTTTTCAATCTCGTTATTTTTCTTTTATCTCACCGCTTTTTGAATCTGCGTTTTTCAGGACTGTTCAGTTGATGCCCAGATTGCCTCGCGATTTGGTACCACCACTCGACAATCCAGAGAAGCTGTACACCGAACAGAACCACAGAAACCGAGAAAGCAGAATGGCAACCAACCAGAGAGACAATCCCGAAAACCCAGCAACCGGTGGGGAGGAACGAGAGACACGTACCTCAGCCCAGATGGCTCGATACATCGAAGAGCTCGTCACGGCAGGCCTTGCTGCCCGAAGCAACCAGAGAACGTATAACCGATCTGGGAAAGCGTTGGTGGATAATTTCGAAGTCCCCACCGGGGGGCATGAGAGAGCTATTGTGGTGCCCGATATCACCGCCGAGCACTTTGACATCAAACCCTCCACCATCAAGACAGCCCGTTTCATGGCAAGGCCGACGAAGACCCGAACGACTTTATCGGGAAATTCGAGGATTACTGCAACAAGGTCCGATACAAGGGGGTAGACGCAGAGGCACTTATGCTAATCCTGTTCCCATATTGCCTATTCGGAGTAGCCAAAGACTGGCTCGAATCCCGACCACCCAAATCCATCACTACATGGGAGGAGTGTGTCACAGATTTTCTGGCAAAGTTTTATCCCGCTTCCCGAGTCATTCAGTTGCCGAGCGAGATTCTGTCATTCAAACAGAAGATGGGGGAGACGGTGGTAGACGCATGGGACAGACTCATGAGATTGGTGAAAAGATGCCCGAACCACGGTTTTGGAGATGCCAAGATCCTGCAGGTATTCTACCACGCCCTAGACAGGCAGAATGCTGACAGGATTGACAGAGAAGTCGGGGGAAACTTCCTGTATCATGTGGACAAAGATGGTGCATACGACCTGATGAAGCAGTTACCCAAACAGGACACCCGACTGTTTGACGATCGCAGGATGACGGCCAGAGCCGAACCAGCGGAAGACGACCAGATAGATAATCTAGCCAAGATCGTTCAGGACTTGGTCAAGAAAGTCTACTTGGATAAGAAGACCGTTTCAGCAGTGGGAGAACCTGATTTGGACACGGCCATTGAGGAACTGAGAACCGAAGACACCAATTACGTACAGCAGTGGGACCCGAGCCGGTAAAGACCGGGTACGAGAGATCATCCCGGGTTCCGGTACGGGAACCCGAATTCCGCAGTTTATGCACCGGGATTCCAGCACAGGCCACCAGCCCAGCTGGCTGCACTGACTGATAACGCCCAATTAGGGGTTATCTTTTAGCCTGATTTCACGAGTATTTGTGTCGGAATTAGCGGTTTTTGCCGGAAAATGCCTTAGAATGCCCCGGGAATCTAGAACGAGACGTTTATTTGTACTTGATGGATTTCTGCTTATTTCTTGCTATATTTGGATATGATCGCGGGTTTTCGTTCGTGTTGCCTTTTCAGGAACAGGTTCGGGAGGTGCATCGGGAAGCGTGCCGAGACCAAGCCGGGACCGTCTCGGGAAACGTGCACAAAACCGGGACACGACGGAAACACTGAAAAGCGGGAGAACATCGAAGAGGCAAACCGGGAGCGTCAGGCAGAAGAGTGGGACCCAGGGGACCAAACCTGGCCCACCAAAGGACCAAGTGGGGCCCACATCTCCACCCCCTGCCTGCGTATATACGCAGGCCTGCGTATATACGCAGCCTTGCGTATATACGCAGGCAGGGAGGGAGATGGGGGTTGGTTGATGGGCCCTGGTTGCGTATATACGCAACCCTGCGTATATACGCAGCCAGTTTTGACTTTTGGTCAAAGACGGTGGACCGATGGCAGATTCCGTAATTTCGGGAACAAGCGTTTTCGGGAAACAACACTATTTAAAGACTCGTCCAGACTCGTTTTGAAGACACGGAGACACAACACAATTCTCAGCACAACCGAAGGACAAGTCAGAGCATTCACGGAGAGCACGAAAGCGCGATTCGAGATTCGAAGACTTAGTTTGATTTCGTTCTCTCTCTTTATATTCAGAAACTGCGTTTTGTACTATGTCTAGTCGTAGCTAAAATTTTCACCTAGGTTCTCGGTGAACCTAGGGTTTCGTACTCAGATTTTATGATTACTACGTTTATGGATTCATAATGATTATCTTAATTCAGCAAGTTGGATCTGTTATTCTGGTTTTGATTATTATCGTATATGCATGATAGGATTGATCACCCAGGATTGCTATAGATCCGAGCTTGTAGGTGAAAACGTCAAGTTAGGGTTAGGAAGAAAAACCGGGATTTAGTACCTTACCCTGATAGACCGACCAGAGAAAGGGAGATAGGGCTAGCATCGAAAAACGTGAGACCAACTGCTAGAGAATCTGACCCCGGCCATTCGGACAGGTTAGAAACCCTAACAGGATTATACCGAGACTGCGGACTTAGGCAGCTTAACAAGAATCCGAAATTCTGCAGGATCGGGATTACGTGTGGAATCTGAAAAGTCACTGCACAACTGGTACGTTGCACAGATATCGAAACTGCTGAGTGTTTTCATAATCGAACGTAAAAATGAAATCTGTAGAAACCCTAGGGGATACTGGAGCCTAGTCTTCATCTATTATCGTTACAACCGATTCAGCTTATTTCAGAAAACGTCACAAAAAATATTTACGTTTACGTTTTTAATTTCTGTTTTTAGTTTAGTCACTACAATCACAACCTACTCCTCCTTGTTACTGCACTCGGTTAACCGAAACTGACAACGTAAGTAAACCCGAACAGTCCTCGTGGGAACGATCATCCGAGTCTAATTGCACCCGGTACTACAAGATTCGTACACTTGCGATAGCACGTTAGTTTGCGCATCAAGTTTTTGGCGCCGTTGCCGGGGACTTTTTGGGGTCTATTTAGTAGTCAGAATTAGTTTTCTGAGTTTTTATTTATTTTCAGTTTTGTTATTTTTCTTTTTATCTCACTGCGTTTTTGAATCTGCGTTTTCAGGACTGTTTAGTTGATGCCCAGATTGCCTCGCGATTTGGTGTCACCACTCGACAACCCGGAAAAACTGTATACCGAACAGAACCGCAGAAACCGAGAAAGCAGGATGGCAACCAACGAGAGAGATCCACCCGCGAACACCGAAGCCGGTGGACAGGAACGAGAGACACGTACCCCAGCCCAGATGGCGCGGTACATTGAGGAGCTTGGCACAGCGGGACTTGCTGCCCGGAGCAACCAGAGAACATATAACCGATCTGGGAAGGCGTTGGTGGAAAATTTCGAAGTCCCCACCGGGGGGCATGAGCGAGCTATTGTGGTGCCCGAGATCACCGCCGAGCACTTTGACATCAAACCATCCACCATCCAGACGGTACAAACTCTCTGCCCGTTTCATGGCAGGGCCGGCGAAGACCCGAACGATTTTATCGGCAAATTCGAAGATTACTACAACAAGGTCAGATACAAGGGGGTAGAAGCAGAGGCACTCATGTTGATCTTATTTCCGTACTGTATTTATGGAGTAGCCAAAGACTGGCTTGAATCCCGACCACCCTGATCCATCACCACATGGGAGGAGTGTGTCACGGATTTTCTAGCAAAGTTCTATCCCGCCTCCCGAGTCATACAGTTACAGAGCGAGATCCTGTCATTCAGACAGAAGATGGGGGAGACGGTGGTGGACGCATGGGACAGGCTCATGAGATTGGTCAAACGGTGCCCGAACCACGGTTTTGGAGACGCAAAAATCCTGCAGGTTTTCTACCATGCCCTAGACAGGGAGAACGCCGACAGGATTGACAGAGAGGCCGGGGGAAACTTCTTGTATCACGTGGACAAAGAAGGTGCGTATGACCTGATGAAGCAGTTGGCCAAGCAGGACACCCGACTGTTTGACGATTGCAGGATGGCGGCTAGAGCCGAACCTGCAGAGGATGACCGGATAGACAATCTGGCCAGGATCGTTCATGACTTGGTCACGAAAGTCTACTCGGATAAGAAGACTGTCGCAGCAGTCGAGGAACCGGATCTGGACACGGCCATTGAGGAGATAAGGACTGAAGATACCAATTACGTACAGCAGCAGTGGGACCCGAGCCGGTACCGACCGGGTACGAGAGACCATCCCGGGTTTCGGTACGGAAACTCGAACGCAGCAGTTTATGCACCGGGATTCCAGCACAGGCCACCAGCCCAGCAGGCTGCCCCGGCCCAGCAGGCTCAGTCAGTCCCATCAGCACAGCAGTACGACGCTCAGATGAAAGAGATCAAGTCCATGTTCCAGACTATGGTGTCCCGGTTCAAGCACATGGATACCTTGACGGCAGATATGCAGACAACCAAAACGTCACTGCGCGCTTTGGAAGTACAGGTGGGGTAGTTAGCACAGCAGCTAACAGAGAGACAGCCAGGAAACCTACCCTCGAACACAGTAAACAATCCACGGGCTCAGATCAATGATATCTCCACTCGGAGTGGATTGGCACTGCAGGATCCACCGTATCCCAGCCACGCACGTGCAGAAAATTCGAAAGAAGTAGAACGCAACTTGTCGGGCCAGGATAACAGCACAGTCGATCGCCCCCAGCCGAAGGGCTCGGTTGAGCAGGATGCATTGCAGAACGAGACAGGTGCAGAAACTGTACCCGTCTCCAAGGAGGTCCCGTACCCCTTGCGAACACGAAAGAGGGATGACAGCAAGGACTACGCCAGGTTTCTCGAGATGTTCAAGCAGCTGCAGATTAACATACCTTTTGCTGAGGCTTTGGCTAAGATGCCCACTTACGCCAAATTCCTCAAGGACATCTCGTATGGGAGGAGGCGAATGAGCGATTTCGAGACCATAAACCTGACGGCAGAAGTGAGCAATTGTGTGAAGAATGGGCTACCGAGGAAGAGAAAGGATCCTGGCAGTTTCGTTATACCGGTTACCCTAGGGAACACTTACACAGGAAAGGCTCTGTGTGACCTAGGGGCCAGCATCAACTTGATGCCATTGACAATTTTCAAAAGTTTGAAAGTCGGTGAACCCCGACCCACCTAAATCATGCTGCAGATGGCAGATAGGTCCGTAAAACAGGCCTACGGGGTTATCGAGGATATTCTGGTCAAGGTTGGCGAGCTTATTTTCCCGGCAGATTTCGTCATCCTGGACATGGAGGCAGGGGAGGTACCGCTCATACTTGGCAGGCCGTTCTTGGCCACGGGCGAAGCAATGAAAAACTGCAAGAGCGGGGAGCTGACCATGCAGATTAACGAGGAAAAAGTGAAATTCAACGTTTTCAAAAATCTGCAACTGCCAAATTACTACGACCACGAGGACATCTTTGCTATCGATGTGGTGGACGAAGGCTGGGAAAACGAGGAGATGGACCAATTATGGGAAGAGATCGACAGCATGTACGGGGAAGAAAAGGAGAAGACTCGGTGCGAGCACGCCATGAGAGCCGAGGACTGGACCACTTTGCACCGGGACGAAGACGGCGGGCAAAAGATGATTCTGGTCCCGTCACTCAAGGAGCCACCCGCACTGGAGCTGAAGCCGCTCCCGAGCCATCTCAGGTATGCTTATATTGGTGAAAATAGTACTCTGCCCGTAATTGTTTCGTCTCGTTTATCTCAGGAACAGGAGCAGAAACTGCTGGAAGTATTGCGAGAGCATAAGGAAGCAATAGCATGGACGATTGCAGATATCAAGGGAATCAGCCCCTCTTACTGCATGCACAAGATCCGAATTGAAGAAGGCAAGAAACCGGTGATTCAGCCCCAGCGGAGACTGAATCCGAACATGAAGGACGTTGTGCGAAAAGAGGTCATGAAGTGGCTGGAAGCGGGAATCATCTACCCCATATCGGACAGCACGTGGATCAGCCCGGTCCAGTGCGTGCCCAAAAAGGGGGGTATTACGGTAGTGCAGAATAAAGATCAGGAGCAGATTGCGCAGCGCACCGTTACGGGCTGGCGGATCTGCATGGACTATCGGAGGCTAAACGATGCAACACTGAAGGACCACTTCCCGCTGCCATTCATGGACCAGATGCTGGACCGGCTCGCCCACCACGCCTACTACTGTTTTCTGGACGGGTATTCCGGGTACAACCAGATTTGCATAGCCCCGGAGGATCAGGAAAAGACGACGTTTACCTGCCCGTACGGTACGTTCGCGTTTCGGCGCATGCCGTTCGGGTTGTGTAACGCTCCAGCCACGTTCCAGAGATGTATGATGGCGATTTTTTCCGACATGATCGAGAAAAATCTGGAGGTCTTCATGGACGACATTTCACTCTTCGGGGACAGTTTCGATGACTGCCTATTCCATTTGGGCCAGGTTCTGATCCGATGCAAGAAGGCAAATTTGGTGCTCAATTGGGAAAAGTGTCACTTTATGGTCACCGAGGGGATCGTGCTGGGTCACAGAATTTCCAGCAAAGGACTCGAGCTGGACAGGGCTAAGATCGAGGTGATAAAGCAGCTCCATACCCGACGAACGTAAGGGCGATCAAAAGTTTTCTGGGTCATGCAGGATTTTACCGAAGATTCATCAAAGACTTTTCCAAGATCACAAAGCCACTTTGCGCTTTACTCGGAAAAGACGTAACTTTTGATTTCGATGCAGCATGTCGGCATGCTTTTGACCACTTGAAAGAGAAGCTGACCACAGCCCCGGTTATAACCACGCCACATTGGTCACTCCCGTTTGAGCTGATGTGTGACGCCAGCGACTACGCAGTCGGGGCAGTTTTGGGCCAGCGAAAGGATAAGGTATGCCACGTCATTTATTATGCGAGTCGGGTACTCAACGATGCCCAGCTCAACTATGGCACGACAGAAAAGGAACTGCTGGCCGTGGTGTATGCCCTGGACAAATTCAGGCCCTATTTGGTCGGGTCAAAAGTTATCGTCTTTACCGACCATAGTGCCCTGAAATACTTGCTGGACAAGAAGGACGCAAAACCGAGACTGTTGAGATGGGTACTACTGATGCAGGAATTCGATGTGGAAATCCAGGACAAGAAAGGAGTTGAGAATGTGGTAGCGGATCACCTATCCAGACTAGAGAACGTGAAGGTGGACCCGGTGCCGATCAAGGAAAACTTCCCGGACGAGCACATCATGGCAGTAAAAATCGGGAGACCGTGGTACTATGCCATAGCCAATTACTTGGTAACTGGCACGCTTCCCGAGGATCTCACCCCGTCGCAGCGGAAAAAGTTCATTGCCGAAAGTCGACAGTATTTCTGGGACGACCCGTACTTGTTCAAACAGGGGGCCGACAACATCCTGAGGAGGTGTATCCCGACCCACGAGGCCTGGAACGTGATCCGACACTGCCACTCATCACAGTGTGGGGGTCATTTTGGGGGAACGCGAACAGCTCATAAAATACTACAGTCCGGGTTTTTCTGGCCGACAATCTTCAAAGACTGTCACGACTATGTGCAGGGATGTGATAGGTGCCAGAGGACAGGAAACACGTCACACCGGGACGAGATGCCGATGACCGTGTGGCAGGAGGTAGAGCCATTTGATGTATGGGGGATTGACTTCATGGGTCCGTTCCCGTCTTCAATGGGAAATCTTTACATTCTGCTGGCAGTAGATTATGTGACAAAGTGGATCGAAGCGATCGCGTGTCAGAAAAACGATGCAGCTACCGTTGAGCGTTTTCTGAAACGCAACGTTTTCACTCGTTTCGGGACTCCCAGGGCAATGATCAGCGACGAGGGCTCTCACTTCATCAATCGAGTTTTTGCGAAAGTTCTGAAACAGTACGGCGTGTCAGTTCATAAAGTCTCGTTACCCTACCATCCGCAGACGAACGGGCAAGCCGAGGTGTCGAATCGAGAGATCAAGAGCATACTCGAGAAAACAGTGAATCTCGGCCGAAAGGATTGGTCCGTCAGACTAGACGATGCGCTCTGGGCCTACAGGATAGCTTTCAAAACACCGCTGGGAATGTCACCATACCAGCTCGTGTTTGGGAAAGCGTGCCACTTACCGGTGGAACTGGAGCACAAGGCATACTGGGCCATCAAACTGCTGAACTTGGACCAGAATCTAGCAGGGGATAAGAGGAAGATGGCACTGCTGGAATTGGAGGAATTCCGCAGAACGGCTTTCGAGAGCGCCAAAATTTACAAAGAGAAGACAAAGAAGGGGCATGATAACCGTATCACGCCAAAGCAGTTTAACGAAGGCGACAAAGTGCTTCTCTACAATACCCGGATGCGGTTCTTTCCGGGGAAGTTGAGGTCTCGTTGGTCGGGGCCGTTCATCATCAAGCAGATTTTTGCCTGGGGGGCATTCGAGCTGGAAAATCCAAAAGACAAATCCAGTTTCAGGGTGAACGGGAACCGGATCAAGCCGTATCTCGAGACCGCCGAAGTCGTCAAAATAGACCTGGTCTATTTTGATGACCCGTAAGAGGTAACAAGGTCGGGCCGTCGACCGTAAATCACAAGGCGCTGTTTGGGAGGCAACCCAAAATTTATCGTTTATTTATTTAGTTTTATTAGTTATTACGTTATTATGTCAGTTCTGAATTTTCGAGAGAGGCGAGATGAGCGGGTTTTTGACTTTGAATTTGAGAATGTGCAGATACAAAATCATCCAAAACAGCCAGAATCGGGAAAATAGGGGAAGAAAGAGGATTTGAAAAAAAAAAAAAAAATTAATTTTGCCTCGGGCTGCGTATATACGCAGCCCTGCGTATATACGCAACCCGAGGGCATAAATTAATTTTTTTTTGGTTGTTTTCTGGTTGGGTATATACGCAGTACTGCGTATATACGTAAACAGGAAAGAAAGAAAAAAAAATTCGAAATTTTTTCAAAACCCCGGGGGTATTTTGGTCATTTTGACCATTTAGGGTTTATAATGAGAGAGGGGGCCGGGTTTTGCCATTGTTGGCACCTCTCTTTCTCTCTCTACCTCCATTTTCTCTCACTTGAAGAACACAAATTGTGCATCGGACCTCCAAATCAAAATCCGGGCACATTTCTGGAATCCCCTCGTCCCAAGGATCAAGTTTCATCCATCAAAATCCAGAAACAAGCGAAAATCGAGCGTGCAATTTCCATCAAAAAGTGAGGTGTTCTTGAGGAAAAGTGCAGATTCGAAGGTGTTAGAGCAAGAACTAGCAAAAACCGTACAAGGGAACGTGAACGAGGAGATCGAGGGCTTCGATTTGGTGGGCTCGGATTTCAATTCCGGGCAGTTGACTTTTCCGGCGACTTTTCCGGCAACCACCGGCGTCTTTCCGGCGACTTTCCGGGCAGAATCTCCGGTCTTCACCCCTGTTTAGGGAAGGTCAAAAATCTCATCCCTCGCTTTATTTTCCGTTTTGGCACGGCCCGTAGCCGGGCCCGTTATTTTCGGTAATTTTGCGTTTTGGAGCGGCACTTGCCGTGTGGACCTCTGGCAACTCTTAGGTGGACTATCTATTGAGACACACTATTTTTGTGCACGTTTCACGTTCTTGCTTATTTTCCTGAGTCGGCACGTTTTACGAGGTTTTGGTCTGTTATGGAGTTTCACGTGCCCGTCGTAGACCCCGAGCGAGATGACATCCCCACTGACTATGAGGCGGATGAGCTTACCTCTAGCCAGTTTGACAGTTTTAGGTTCGTCAACCATCATGCCCAATTTTACTTTATGACCGGAACCAAAATGGGGCATAGCCTTCCCATCGACTACCAGTTTCAGGTAGACCATACGAGCATGCCGCCAGAGATGGCAGAGTATGCGAGTCGACCGGACATTTTCGGAACGTCCTTAGCGGGGTTTCCGGACGTTTCCAGTTCTGACTTGGTGCGTGAGTTCTACGCGAACCTCATGCACAAGGGGGAGGGTGAGGCCAACGGGGATGTCCGTTGGGTGTATTTACGGCGTACGTTTCTGTTGATCACGGCGGATACCATCCGCCAAGCGTACCAGATTCCGATGCGCCATTTCTCGTGCGCATATGCTGAGTGTGCAGATTACCCGCCTAGCGATGCTAAGCTTTTGCGGGTTGTGACTGGGGGGTACCCGGGTGCCCATTTCGAGAGAGAGGGACCAGGCGAGATAGGCAAGAAATTGCATTCTCATTTTATTACCGGCCCGCCACGGTGGTGGGTCGAGTGGGTAGTGAACAGGGTCGTGGGTATTAAGCATTTTACCTACCTTGACTTTGAGTACGTACTCTTAGTCTATTGCCTTGTTCTGAGACGAGAGGTTGACATTCCTCGTCGGATTTGGGTGTACATGCAGGAGCGGAACTGCTCCGGTAGCCATAAGGGATTGGGGTACGCCAACCTCATTGCCAAACTGGCACGGGAGTTTGAGGTTCTGATGCATGATTTAGAGGGTGATCTATAGCCTCCTAGGCCACGGCCTTATAGGAAGCTTATCGCTCGTCAACCGGGCCCACCACAGCCAGTCGTTGACCTCGATGAGGATGACGCTATTATGGAGGAGGACCCGGCTCCTGCTCCTGCACCAGCCCCTGCCCCTGTCCCTAGGAGGCGTTCGACTCAGGAGCGACCAGTCAGTCGCCAGGCATCGGCCGGACTTCGGCGATGCCGTACTAGTAGAGAGAGTGAGCGGTCCGAGTCGAGTAGACAGGGGACTGAGAGGAATGCCCAGCCTCAGCCTGCCCGTCAGAGAGGTGAGCCGGCCCCACGGGCCAACCCGACCCCACGAGCTAGACCGGCCCCGCCACGTAGACTGCCCCGAGTGGACGAGATATTTGAGGGGTGTCAGGGCGGACGCAAGTCCATAGGAGAGAAGGTGTATGAGAGCGTGGGCAAGCTTTGGAGAGCGTTGACGCATAACCGCCGGACTCAGCGGAAGGTCACGAAGGACACCCAGGCTGCCCTAGCTAGTATTCGAGAGGAGCAGCGGGATGCGGCTCGGCACGCAGGCCGAGAACCGCCACTTCCGCTGTATTTTCCACCCACCTACTCCAGCAGCTTTACCGAGGGATGGTTGGATGACGGGGACTCTAGCGAGTGCACGTCTGCTCCACCACCCCCGACCCAGCCACCACCACCGACTCAGCCATCACAGCCACCTGCCCGACAGGAGAGACGGCAGCCTGGGACACGATCCCGGCAGCCTACAGGTCGTCAGACTGGGACCCGTACCCAGCAGACTGGGACCCGTACTCAGCAGCCTTCGAGTGGCAGGACGACTTGCGATCCCAGCCACCTAGCAGTTGGACTGGGTCCGAGTCACAGTCCTCTGATTACCGGCCCCGTACACGGGCACGTCAGCCGGTATTTAGGACTGATTCAGAGAGCAGCTCGCCGGGTAGCATATCCAGTACGTCCGAGACCAGGTCAGACCCGACATTTTTTCCGGACGAGTGAGTGCCATGAGGGCATGCCACCTCTTAGTGGGGGGGGGGGGTGGTAGTCGTTTCTGCATTAACCCGGTCTGCACGTTTTTTCGTATTTATTTTTATTTTTATTTTTTATTTTTGAGTCAGCATATTTTCTTTATTTGAGTCAACCCACCATAATCATTCTGGCCATGCATTGTATATAATTAAAAAAAATGGAAAAGTTAAAAATTTTTTATGCTGCTGGTTGGGTATATACGCAGACCTGCGTATATACGCAAACAGCAAGTATAAATTATTTTTCAAAAAAAAAAAAATTAAAATCAGAAAATTTTGAGAAAGGGCAATCGAGATAACGAAAACAGTGAAGAAATTGAGTTTGAATCCTTTGAAAGAGAAGAAAACTTGCACCGAGGTATAGTAGATAGGTGAGAGCCAGTGACCTTTGGAATCCGCAAGTAATTATCAACTGAGCGAAAAATCCGACTAGTTGTTACACCACCGTCACATAGGTAGTCGACAACCTGCCCACGGGCGCCGTCACGGTCATCGCATTTTTCGGTGGACTGACTGGCTATCAAGGGACCTCACGTCCTGTTTCTTACCCCTAGGTCCAACTAGTCAACCCGTTTGAAGCCAATTACCCTCTTTCTTCATAGCCACTTTAGCCTAGGCAGCCTTCCTTGAGACCTCATCAGTCGATAGTTGGCTATTCTACGTGTTATGACGGAGGGAGTGAGTAGGGGCAGGTTTTAGATGGGGGAGCTTCATGAGTTATCAGTTTTGGACAGTTTCGATTTTGACACGTTTTTCGAGGGAAGGACAGGGTGAGTGAGAGGCGACAGTGCATTCATTTACGGAGGTGGATCACTTCACTACATAGTGACCACAGGAGGAGTTAGTCGCGTGCGAGCATCTTTTCGCACAAAACGGGGTTCCGGGGGGTTGTAGGATCAATTGGTGGTTGTGCCGTTTTACTACATCTTTGGTGATGAGGAGGTTCGGTGGGACTGCACAGTATTATCTCGATTACAGGATCAGCGCTTCAGGATTAGTGTGGGGGTACTTCACATGAGGACATTTTACGTACCCCACGACAGAGATTTATTTTCACTCACTCAGCTTTAGTCAGTTTAGTATTGTTGATATTCGTGTACTTGTGTATATATAGTTGTGTTATAATAAAAAAAAAGAAAAAAGAAAAAAAAAAGAGAAAAGAAAAAGATTTTTTTTTGATCTAGTTTTCAGTTTGTTTTGTGTTTTTGTTATTTAAATAAAGAGCTGAGTGAGTGGCACAATTTTCGAGACGTTTTGCACCACTTCACATTTGTGGCCGCGAGCACGTCGAAGACACACCGGGGGACAGGAGAATTGGGAAGGAAGGAACTTAGGTGTTTCGGGCAGTTTTTCGGGATCTCGGTGAGGGGTGTGAGTTTGGTAAATTGTGAGAATGTCATAACATGTAGGATTATGCCGTACCTTGATACATATATTTATCCTACCTGATTAGACATAGATCCTTTTGGAAACAGCTCGGATGGTAAGTTAGCTAGGGATTTGCTCGGTTTGATAACCAAAGTAATAGTACTTCGGTCCAGTGCTTAAATCCACCATATAAATCTGTTCAGACTTACCGATCGCTTGCAGGGAAGTAAATTCTGAAAAGGATGAGATCACGAGGACACACTGTTTATGTTTTTGAGGTTGCCCGATCTCGCCAAAAATATTTTTGTCACTAGTCTGTTTTGAGTCGTTTGAGTCTGTGTATATTCTATCTGAGTCAGTTTTGTAGGGTTTTGATTCATGGATCGCGCAAACGGAAGCATAATCAAACAAACAACCATGCAAAACCCTCCAAGGATCACAAGTCTAGATGCATAACGATAGTGAAGGTAAGAAATCATAAACACACCTTTGGGTTCTCCTTGATGACTTCAAACGCGAATAGTGTCACGTTCTCTATAGTTGATCCACGCCTAGAGTTGATCCTAGATCTCCAATCTCCTTGGTGCTAGCCCGGAATGAGAGGAGGGTGAAGGATTCACGCAAAACGAGGCAAAAGAAGGGACTCGGCCCTCTTTTGGCGTCGGGGACGAGGGGCGGCGGCAAGGGTGGCGTCGGCCTCCTTGTTGCTTGCTCTCTCTCTCCTTTGTTCTCTCCCACTCTTGTTATGTTCTCTCTAGAGCATAAGTTATTAGGAAGGAAGGAAGGAAGGAGGGTCCTTTATATAGTCCAACAACTCCTTGTTAACTACCTAAAGGACTTATTCTAGTCCTACTAGAATTCAATTTAGTCCCTTCCTTGCAAATTAGTCCCTACTAAGTTTGCAAGGGTTTGCAAAGTGATCCTTCTAATTAATTAATCCAATTAATTAATTCCCAAATCTAGTACAACTCTATAAAGCGTGTGACCCCATAGGTTCTATCTAGTTGGTAGCAACTCTTTGCTAATATGGAGCGGTTTCTAGCAAAATATCCATTCTAGCCATCTAATAGAATAGTCATCTAGACAACCTTGTACAAGTAATTGTCTCATCCCTTTGCCTCCATATCCGGATTGGACACGAGACATACAAGTCACACTCGTATATCCAATCCATAGTTTCTCGATCCATGGAATAGCCTTATTCGTGCAAATAACATCAATATCCCATATTGATTTATTTGAGTCTGGCCAGACATTCTATAAGCACTATCCTTCGAGTGGCCTAGGATATTTGCTCCCGTTATGTGGGAGGGGCAAATCCTCTCTACGTCCACTACGATCTCTAAGCTTGCTTCTCATTGTATCCAGTACACGCCTTTATAACTACCCAGTCACGGTTTAGCGTTTAACGCTACCAAGATCACAATGATCCACAACTAGAATATCTAGTGACTTCAAGTCTAAGGATGACAATACCATTGTACCCGAGAAGCACTTGTGACTCAACATAACATGTATGTAGCCTTCTCGGTGATGGGTCAATCCAGTGCAACATTCCGTAATGCACACCTATGTGTTGGATCATGATATCTCCATATCAATCCAACCCCATACTAGTCTATAGATGATTGTCCCATTAATCATTATACTTGACTAGGTATATTTAAGATAAACAACACGATTGTAAATCTAAGGACTTCATTATATTAAATATCCAATAAATAATAAATGAATTTTCTAGCCAATTACAAATTCATACTAAACTAGATTGCCTCTAGGGCATCTATTCCAACAGTCTCCCACTTGCACTAGAGCCAATCTGGCGCATCTCGTATGCCCATACTCCTAGTGTTCCCTTCATGCTTCCACTGCGTGAGAGGCTTCGTAAGCGGGTCTGACAGATTATCATCTGTAGGAATCTTGCATATCCGAAGTCTCCTCTATCGATAATATCTCGAATCAGATGAAACTTCCTGAGCACATGCTTGGACTTCTGGTGCGATCTGGGTTCCTTTGATTGCGCGATCGCCCCAGTGTTGTCACAGAACAACTCCACTGGATCCGCAATGCTAGGGACCACACCAAGTTCAGAAACAAACTTTCTGATCCAAACAGCCTCCTTTGCTGCGCCATTTGCAGCAATGTACTCAGCCTCTGTTGTAGAATCAGCTACCGTCTCTTGCTTGGAACTCTTCCAGCTCACCGCTGCTCCATTCAGGCAAAACACATATCCCGACTGTGATCTAAAGTCATCTCTATCGGTTTGGAAGCTTGCATCAGTGTAACCCCTTACACGCAACTCTTCCTCACCGCCAAACATCAAGAAAGCATCCTTAGTTCTTCTCAAGTACTTTAGGATGTTCTTGACAGCAATCCAGTGACTCTCACCCGGATTGGATTGGTATCTGCTTGTCATACTCAAGGCATATGACACATCTGGTCTAGTACATAACATGGCGTACATGATAGATCCTATGGCCGAGGCATAGGGAATCCTACTCATGCGTTCCTTCTCAATCTCATTGGAAGGACAACCACTCTTCGAAAGAGTGATTCCATGTGACATGGGCAAGAATCCCTTCTTGGAATCTTGCATGTTGAACCGTTTCAACACCTTGTCAATATATGTACTTTGACTTAGGCCTAGCAACCTCTTAGATCTATCTCTATAGATCTTTATACCGAGTATATAGGCTGCTTCCCCTAAGTCCTTCATTGAGAAACACTTTCCTAGCCAATCTTTCACAGATTGCAGCATGGGAATGTCGTTTCCAATGAGTAGTATGTCATCCACATACAAGACCAGAAAAGCTACAGAGCTCCCACTAACCTTCTTGTAGACACAAGACTCATCTTCGTTTCTGATGAAGCCAAACTCTTTGACCACTTCATCGAAACGTCGATTCCAACTCCTAGAAGCTTGCTTCAATCCATAAATGGATCGTTGCAGCTTACAGACTTTGTTGGCTTGCTTTGGATCCTCAAAACCCTCCGGCTGTATCATATACACGTCCTCGAGGAGATTCCCATAAAGGAATGCTGTTTTGACATCCATCTGCCAAATCTCATAGTCGTAGTATGCTGCAATTGCAAGTAGGATTCAGATAGATTTGGTCATAGCGACAGGTGAAAAGGTTTCATCATAGTCAATACCATGAATCTGTCTGAATCCTTTAGCCACCAATCGGCCCTTATAGGTAATCACATTACCATCCATGTCGATCTTCTTCTTGAAGACCCACTTGCACCCTATGGGCCGCGCCCCATCAGGTGGTTCCACCAAAGTCCATACTTTGTTGGTATACATGGATTCCATTTCGGATCTCATGGCCTCAAGCCACTTCTGCGAGTCTGGGCCATTCATGGCCTCCTCATAGGTAGTAGGCTCATCATCTATGAGCATCGTGTCACCGGAATCAGTTATGAGAAGTTTGTACCTCTCGGGTTCCTGGCGCACTCTACTAGATCTACGAAGCTCTTGTGTTACCTGAACAGGTGGATCCACATCTGCTTGTGATTCCTGTTCATGTTCCATAGTCGGTTTGGTGATTTGTGGTTCTTGAACTTCTTCAAGCTCTACATTCCTCCCACTTGCTTCTTTAGAGACAAACTCTCTTTCTAGAAACACGCCGGTCCGAGCAACAAACACTTTGTTCTCGGTTGGATTGTAGAAGTAGTATCCCTTAGTTTCCTTAGGGTACCCCACAAATTTACATTTATCCGATTTAGGCCCTAGTTTGTCTGATTGTAAACGTTTTACATAGACATCGCAGCCCCAAATCCTCATGAACGACAGTGTGGGACGCCTCCCACTCCACATCTCATATGGTGTCTTCATGACTGATTTAGATGGAACACGGTTAATGGTGAAAGCTGCACTTAAAAGAGCGTAGCCCCAAAATGATAATGGAAGATCGGTTTGACACATCATAGACCGAACCATATCCAATAGGGTTCGATTCCTCCTCTCGGACACGCCATTCCATTGTGGCGTTCCGGGTGGAGTGAGTTGGGACACGATCCCACACTCTCTAAGATAGTCGTCAAACTCTTGGCTCAAGTATTCTCCTCCACGATCCGATCGTAGAGCCTTGATACTTTTGCCAAGTTGCTTCTCTACTTCATTCTTGAATTCTTTGAACACTTCAAAGGATTCGGATTTTGCCCTCATAAGGTACACAAATCCATATCTACTGTAATCATCAGTAAACGTAATGAAGTAGACATAACCACCCCTGGCAGGCGTGGCAAATGGCCCACACACATCGGTATGTATGAGCGCCAATTGCTCACTAGTCCTCTCACCTTTCTTATTGAAAGGGGACTTTGTCATTTTTCCAATAAACAAGCTTCACATGTCTCATATGATTCAAAATCAAATGAGTCTAGTAATCCATCCTTATGGAGTCTAGATACACGTTTCTCATTTATGTGGCCTAAACGACAATGCCATAAATAAGCAGGATTTAAATCATTTATTTTAATCCGCTTGGTATTAATGTTGTAGACAGGATTACTTAGATCAAGGACGTAAAGTCCATTAAATAATTGCGCACTAAAATAGTGAATAGCAATTATTTAATTCTAAAACTAATCCTGAAGGCAGAGATAGCTCGCACACGCCTATGGCCAACGCAGCAACCTTTGCTCCATTCCCAACGCGCAGATCTACCTCCCCTTTAGCCAATCTTTTACTTCTCTTTAGATCCTGCATATTTCGACAAATATGAGATCCACATCCAGTATCTAATACCCATGATGTAGAGACAGTTAAATTGACATCTACAACAAAAATACCTGCTGGTGGTGGAATCACTATTCCAAGCCTCTTGTCCTCCAGATATTTTGGGCAGTTCCTCCTCCAGTGTCCAGGTTGACTACAGTAGTGACATTCACCCTTAGTCACGACCTTGGCAACGCCACCAACAGGCTTAAGGGCTTGTTCCTTGGACTTGGCAACTGACTTGCCTTTGCCCTTGGAGGAAGAGGCAAACTTTTTGCCCTTTCCTTTATGTACCATCATAATGGCCTTGCCCTTACCCTTGTTGATGCTCTGTTCAGCCGTCCTCAACATGTTGAGCAAATCTGGCAGTGGTTTAACGATCTCGTTCATGTTATAGTTCATAATGAACTGTCCATAACTCTCAGGCAACGATTGCAACACGAGATCGGTTGCCAACTCTTGGCCGACCGGGAACCCAAGTCGGGCGAGATTCTCCAAGTACCCGATCATTCGGAGTACATGGGGTCCCACCGGGTTCCCTTCTGCCAGATGACATTTGAACAGTGCCTTTGAGACCTCATACCTCTCTACCCTCGCCTGCTCTTGAAAGAGCTGCTTTAGATGTTCGATCATATCGACAGCATTCATGTTCTCATGTTGCTTCTGAAGCTCAGAGGTCATGGTGCAAAGCATTAGGCAGGCCGCATCATTAGCGTCATCAACACGCTTTTGATACGCCTTTAAGGCAACAGGTGTCTGGTTCTCTGGACCTTCTGGAACATGCTCCTCTATTGCGTACAGTTTCTTCTCTTGCTTGAGAACAATTCTCAAGTTTCTGTACCAATCAAGAAAGTTGGTTCCAGAGAGCTTGTCCTTCTCAAGGACAGATCGTAGGGAATGTTGTGAACTCGATGAGTTGTTTGCCATTTGGAATTCTAAAAAAGGAAAATACGCAAGTTTTAGTATTTGTGAATTTTTGACTATATTTAATAATGGCTAGTTTATTAAATATAGCTCCCACTATTTTTCTACGGATTAATAACCCTCAAGATATTAATGCGGAAAATATCCTTATATTTTCTAGTGGGCCAAGATCCATCTTTTTCATCTCCTTATGAGCTTGCTTTGGCAAGTCACCCATAATTCGACTACTTCTTAGGTAGGAACGATTTCCAATTGCATCCCATATGCAACTCTTGGTTCAATCGGGCAAATAACTCCTTATTTATCCATCCATATGAATAATCCCAATTGATTGCCTCTAGGTTTCTTAATCAAATTAATAGCCTAGTTGTGTTCAACCTCTTATCTAAACAATTTCACATTGTTACGTGCCATCGCATTCCATCATTATGAACCAAGTCGCCATGCTTTGGCACGCACGAACTTGATAAATAATGATGATAATGAGTGTTTAAATAACGAGAAGGCAAGAACACAATATTTAAATTTGAGGGATTTTAAATTCAATTCTTGATTATTTTGTTGATCAATATCAACTAATCTATCTATTTGAGTTTGGGCACAACTCCAAATAATAGATCCGGGTTGTCTAATTATCTTATTATCCTAATTGCATGCATCATCCATACACCAACCACACAAATAATAAGACAATAAATAAACAACCACAAAATAGAAATTAAACGTGATGTGGATATGGCCTTTTCTAGACTAAGATAATTCCAAGCCAATGGAATTATCTATGAACCCTAAAAGCAAACACATCTCCATGCGTCTTGATCTTTTGGTCCATCCTTCATAGTCATGTGGAATGCTCCATGCTCCATGCTCCATCTTTTGTGGCTTCTTTTGGCTTTGGGCTTCTTTTCTCCAATCTTGGCTAACAATCTACTTTATCTAGCACTAGCTAATATCTATACTAAATAAAATAAATCTCACAAGTTGAGAGAAAAATTGGCACGCAGGCCACAAAACCCTAATTAATTATTACAATTAATTGATCAGCTCGCAGGCCGTAAAACCAAACCACAAAATTAAACATCCACATCAAACCACATCCTAAGGCCATATCCAATCACCATGCGATTTGCACATAAACAGTTAAAATCCAATTTTAACGCGCTTGGTCAATTTTAATTGATTTTAGGATTTCTAGGGTTAAAACGGTCCATGGGCCCAACAATCCAATTGCCCGGGCCCAATCAAAGTGAACCATAATGCCCTAGGGCCGGCCCGGCCCAAAACCCGCAAGCTAGGCCCGCGGGTTAGGGCCGCCCGGCCCCTTAGGGCGCCATTCTTGGGCGGCAAGCAAGGGGGCCGGTCCCTTAGGGGGCCGAACCTCCTTATGGAGGTTGTTTCAAAAACAACCTCCTTGCTTGGAGCCCAAGTTTGGTTGTTTCCTTGTTTTGGGAGAACTCCTTCTTCCCCAAGGATGCCCAAAACCTAGATCTAAGATTCTAAAATTTCTCAAACTCACCAATTCATGCATCCAATGCAATAATTGGGTCTTGTTATGATTAATTCTTTGAAAAATTGCATCCAATGCTTGATTTGTCTTATTTTACGCGATAAACAACAATTTAAGGTGTAAAACAACAAGAATGTAACACATAAACTACGTTTATGCTCTAAGACCTGTGGCTCTGATACCACTGTAGGGTTTTGATTCATGGATCGCGCAAACGGAAGCATAATCAAACAAACAACCATGCAAAACCCTCCAAGGATCACAAGTCTAGATGCATAACGATAGTGAAGGTAAGAAATCATAAACACACCTTTGGGTTCTCCTTGATGACTTCAAACGCGAATAGTGTCACGTTCTCTATAGTTGATCCACGCCTAGAGTTGATCCTAGATCTCCAATCTCCTTGGTGCTAGCCCGGAATGAGAGGAGGGTGAAGGAATCACGCAAAATGAGGCAAAAGAAGGGACTCGGCCCTCTTTTGGCGTTGGGGACGAGGGGCGGCGGCAAGGGTGGCGTCGGCCTCCTTGTTGCTTGCTCTCTCTCTCCTTTGTTCTCTCCCACTCTTGTTATGTTCTCTCTAGAGCATAAGTTATTAGGAAGGAAGGAAGGAGGGTCCTTTATATAGTCCAACAACTCCTTGTTAACTACCTAAAGGACTTATTCTATTCCTACTAGAATTCAATTTAGTCCCTTCCTTGCAAATTAGTCCCTACTAAGTTTGCAAGGGTTTGCAAAGTGATCCTTCTAATTAATTAATCCAATTAATTAATTCCCAAATCTAGTACAACTCTATAAAGCGTGTGACCCCATAGGTTCTATCTAGTTGGTAGCAACTCTTTGCTAATATGGAGCGGTTTCTAGCAAAACATCCATTCTAGCCAACTAATAGAATAGTCATCTAGACAACCTTGTACAAGTAATTATCTCATCCCTTTGCCTCCATATCCGGATTGGACACGAGACATAAAAGTCACACTCGTATATCCAATCCATAGTTTCTCGATCCATGGAATAGCCTTATTCGTGCAAATAACATCAATATCCCATATTGATTTATTTGAGTCTGGCCAGACATTCTATAAGCACTATCCTTCGAGTGGCCTAGGATATTTGCTCCCGTTATGTGGGAGGGGCAAATCCTCTCTACGTCCACTACGATCTCTAAGCTTGCTTCTCATTGTATCCAGTACACGCCTTTATAACTACCCAGTCACGGTGTAGCGTTTAACGCTACCAAGATCACAATGATCCACAACTAGAATATCTAGTGACTTCAAGTCTAAGGATGACAATACCATTGTACCCGAGAAGCACTTGTGACTCAACATAACATGTATGTAGCCTTCTTGGTGATGGGTCAATCCAGTGCAACATTCCGTAATGCACACCTATGTGTTGGATCATGATATCTCCATATCAATCCAACCCCATACTAGTCTATAGATGATTGTCCCATTAATCATTATACTTGACTAGGGATATTTAAGATAAACAACACGATTGTAAATCTAAGGACTTCATTATATTAAATATCCAATAAATAATAAATGAATTTTCTAGCCAATTACAAATTCATACTAAACTAGATTGCCTCTAGGGCATCTATTCCAACAAGCTGCCCGAAGCAACCAGAGAACGTATAACCGATCTGGGAAAGCGTTGGTGGATAATTTCGAAGTCCCCACCGGGGGGCATGAGAGAGCTATTGTGGTGCCCGATATCACCGCCGAGCACTTTGACATCAAACCCTCCACCATCAAGACAGCCCGTTTCATGGCAAGGCCGACGAAGACCCGAACGACTTTATCGGGAAATTCGAGGATTACTGCAACAAGGTCCGATACAAGGGGGTAGACGCAGAGGCACTTATGCTAATCCTGTTCCCATATTGCCTATTCGGAGTAGCCAAAGACTGGCTCGAATCCCGACCACCCAAATCCATCACTACATGGAAGGAGTGTGTCACAGATTTTCTGGCAAAGTTTTATCCCGCTTCCCGAGTCATTCAGTTGCAGAGCGAGATTCTGTCATTCAAACAGAATATTGGGGAGACAGTGGTAGACGCATGGGACAGACTCATGAGATTGGTGAAAAGATGCCCGAACCACGGCTTTGGAGATGCCAAGATCCTGCAGGTATTCTACCACGCCCTAGACAGGCAGAATGCTGACAGGATTGACAGAGAAGTCGGGGGAAACTTCCTGTATCATGTGGACAAAGATGGTGCATACGACCTGATGAAGCAGTTAGCCAAACAGGACACCCGACTGTTTGACGATCGCAGGATGACGGCCAGAGCCGAACCAGCGGAAGACGACCAGATAGATAATCTAGCCAAGATCGTTCAGGACTTGGTCAAGAAAGTCTACTTGGATAAGAAGACCGTTTCAGCAGTGGGAGAACCTGATTTGGACACGGCCATTGAGGAACTGAGAACCGAAGACACCAATTACGTACAACAGTGGGACCCGAGCCGGTAAAGACCGGGTACGAGAGATCATCCCGGGTTCCGGTACGGAAACCCGAATTCCGCAGTTTATGCACCGGGATTCCAGCATAGGCCACCAGCCCAGCTGGCTGCACTGACTGATAACGCCCAATTAGGGGTTATCTTTTAGCCTGATTTCACGAGTATTTGTGTCGGAATTAGCGGTTTTTGCCGGAAAATGCCTTAGAATGCCCCGGGAATCTAGAACGAGACGTTTATTTGTACTTGCTGGATTTCTGCTTATTTCTTGCTATATTTGGATATGATCGCGGGTTTTCGTTCGTGTTGCCTTTTCAGGAACAGGTTCAGGAGGTGCATCGGGAAGCGTGCCGGGGACCAAGCCGGGACCGTCTCGGGAAACGTGCACAAAACCGGGACACGACGGAAACACTGAAAAGCGGGAGAACACCGAAGAGGCAAACCGGGAGCGTCAGGCAGAAGAGTGGGACCTAGGGGACCAAACCTGGCCCACCAAAGGACCAAGTGGGGCCCACATCTCCACCCCCTGCCTGCGTATATACGCAGCCTTGCGTATATACGCAGGCAGGGAGGGAGATGGGGGTTGGTTGATGGGCCCTGGTTGCGTATATACGCAACCCTGCGTATATACGCATTCAGTTTTGACTTTTGGTCAAAGACGGTGGACCGATGGCAGATTCCGTAATTTCGGGCACAAGCGTTTTCGGGAAACAACACTATTTAAAGACTCGTCCAGACTCGTTTTGAAGACACGGAGACACAACACAATTCTCAGCACAACCGAAGGACAAGTCAGAGCATTCACGGAGAGCACGAAAGCGCGATTCGAGATTCGAAGACTTAGTTTGATTTCGTTCTCTCTCTTTATATTCAGAAACTGCGTTTTGTACTATGTCTAGTCGTAGCTAAACTTTTCACCTAGGTTCTCGGTGAACCTAGGGTTTCGTACTCAGATTTTATGATTACTACGTTTATGGATTCATAATGATTATCTTAATTCAGCAAGTTTTATCTGTTATTCTGGTTTTGATTATTATCGTATATGCATGATAGGATTGATCACCCAGGATTGCTATAGATCCGAGCTTGTAGGTGAAAACGTCAAGTTAGGGTTAGGAAGAAAAACCGGGATTTAGTACCTTACCCTGATAGACCGACCAGAGAAAGGGAGATAGGGCTAGCATCGAAAAACGTGAGACCAACTGCTAGAGAATCTGACCCGGGCCATTCGGACAGGTTAGAAACCCTAACAGGATTATACCGAGACTGCGGACTTAGGCAGCTTAACAAGAATCCGAAAGTCTGCAGGATCGGGATTACGTGTGGAATCTGAAAAGTCACTGCACAACTGGTACGTTGCACAGATATCGAAACTGCTGAGTGTTTTCATAATCGAACGTAAAACTGAAATCTGTAGAAACCCTAGGGGATCCTGGAGCCTAGTCTTCATCTATTATCGTTACAACCGATTCAGCTTATTTCAGAAAACGTCACAAAAAATATTTACGTTTACGTTTTTAATTTCTGTTTTTAGTTTAGTCACTACAATCACAACCTACTCCTCCTTGTTACTGCACTCGGTTAACCGAAACTGACAACGTAAGTAAACCCGAACAGTCCTCGTGGGAACGATCATCCGAGTCTAATTGCACCCGGTACTACAAGATTCGTACACTTGCGATAGCACGTTAGTTTGCGCATCACTGACACAGCAGGTTCAGTCGGGCGCATCTGCACAGCAGTATGACGCCCAGATGAAGAAGATCGAGTCCATGTTTCAGACCATGGAGTCCTGGTTCGCGCATATGGATGCCCTGACAGCCGACATGCAGACAACCAAAACGTCACTGCGCGCTTTGGAGGTACAAGTGGGGCAGTTAGCACAGCAGCTAACGGAGAGACAGCCAGGAAACCTGCCCTCGAATACAGTGAATAATCCACGGGCTCAGATCAATGCTATCTCCACTCGGAGTGGATTATCAATGCAGGATCCACCGTATCCTAGCCACGCTCGCGTAGAAAAGTCGAAAGAAGTAGAACGCAACTTGTCGGGCCAGGATAACAGCTCAGTCGACCGCCCCCAGCCGAAGGGCTCGGTTGAGCAGGATGCAGTGCAGAACGAGACATATGCAGAAACGATACCTATCTCCAAGGAGGTGCCATACCCCTTGAGGACACGAAAGAGGGATGACAGCAAAGACTACGCCAGGTTTCTCGAGATGTTCAAACAGCTGCAGATCAACATACCCTTTTTCGAGGCTTTGGCGAAGATGCCCACTTACGCCAAATTCCTCAAGGACATCTTGTATGGAAGAAGGCGAATGAGCGATTTCGAGACCATAAACTTGACGACAGAAGTAAGCAACTGTGTGAAGAATGGGCTACCGAGGAAGAGAAAGGATCGTGGAAGTTTTGTTATACCGGTCACCCTAGGTAATGCTTACACAGGAAAGGCTCTGTGTGACCTAGGGGCCAGCATCAACCTGATGCCATTAACGATTTTCAAGAGTTTGAAAGTCGGTGAACCCCGACCCACCAGAATCATGCTGCAGATGGCAGACAGGTCCGTAAAACAGGCTTATGGGGTTATCGAGGATATTTTGGTAAAAGTCGGCGAGCTGATTTTTTCGGTAGATTTCGTAATCCTGGACATGGAGGAAGGGGAGGTACCGCTCATACTTGGCAGGCCGTTTTTGGCCACTGGCGAAGCTATGATAAACGGCAAAAGCGGGGAACTGACCATGCAAATTAACGAGGACAAGGTGAAATTTAACGTTTTCAAAAATTTGCAACTGCCAAATTATTACGACCACGAGGATATCTTTTCCATAGACGTGGTTGGCGAAGGCTGGGAAAACGAGGAGATGGACCAATTCTGGGAAGATATTGACAGCATGTACGGGGAAGAAAAGGAGAAGACTCGGTGCGAGCATGCCATGAGAGCCGAAGACTGGACCACTTTGCACCGGGACGAAGATGGCGGGAAAAAGATAATTCTGGTCCTGTCACTCAAGGAACCGCCCGCACTGGAGCTGAAACCGCTCCCGAGCCATCTCAGGTATGCGTATATTGGTCATAATAGTACTCTGCCCGTAATTGTTTCGTCCCGTTTATCTCAGGAACAGGAGCTGAATATTGTGAGAGCATAAGGAAGCAATCGCCTGGACGATTGCAGATATTAAGGGGATCAGCCCCTCCTATTGCATGCACAAGATCAGAATTGAAGGCAAGAAACCGGTGATTCAGCCCCAGCGGAGACTGAATCCGAACATGAAAGATGTTGTGCACAAGGAGGTCATGAAGTGGCTGGAAGCGGGAATCATATACCCCATATCTGACAGCACTTGGATCAGCCCAGTCCAGTGCGTGCCCAAAAAGGGGGGTATTATGGTGGTGCAGAATGATGACCAAGAACAGATTGCGCAGCGCACCGTTACAGGCTGGCGGATCTGTATGGACTATTGGAGGCTAAACGATGCAACACTAAAAGACCACTTCCCGCTACCATTCATGGACCAGATGTTGGACAGGCTTGCTCATCACGCTTATTACTGTTTTCTGGACGGGTACTCCGGGTACAACCAGATTTGCATAACCCCGGAAGATCAGGAAAAGACAATGTTTACCTGCCCGTATGGTACGTTTGCGTTCCGGCGCATGCCATTCGGGTTGTGTAACGCTCGAGCCACGTTCCAGAGATGCATGATGGCGATATTCTCCAATATGATCGAGAAAAATTTGGAGGTCTTTATGGACGATTTTTCACTGTTCGGGGACAGTTTCGATGACTGCCTGCACCATCTGGGTCAGGTTCTGGTCCGATGCAAGAAGGCAAATTTGGTACTAAACTGGGAGAAGTGTCACTTTATGGTCACCGAGGGGATCGTGCTGGGTCACAAAATTTCCAGCAAGGGACTCGAGGTGGGAAGGGCCAAGATCGAGGTGATAAAACAGGTTCCATACCCGACAAACGTAAAGGCGATCAAGAGTTTTCTGGGGCATGATTTTACCGGAGGTTCATCAAAGACTTCTCCAAGATCACAAAGCCACTCTGCGCTTTACTTGGAAAATGCGTGCCCTTTGACTTTGATACAGCATGTCAACAGGCATTTGACCATTTGAAGGAGAAGCTGACCACAGCCCCGATTATTACTACGCCGGATTGGTCACTCCCGTTTGAACTGATGTGTGATGCCAGCGACTACGTAGTCGGTGCAGTCTTGGGGCAGCGAAAGGACAAGGTCTGCTACGCGATATATTATGCGAGCCGGGTACTCAACGATGCCCAACTCAACTATGGCACTACAGAAAAGGAACTGCTTGCTGTGGTATATGCCCTGGAAAAATTCAGGCCATATTTGGTCGGGTCAAAAGTTATCGTTTTTACCGACCATAGTGCCCTGAAATATCCGCTGGACAGGAAGGATGCAAAACCGAGACTGTTGAGGTGGGTATTATTGATGCAGGAATTCGACGTGGAAATCCGGGACAAGAAGGGAGTTGAGAACGTAGTAGCGGATCACCTATCCAGGCTTGAGAATGCTAAGGTGGACCCGGTACCAATCAAGGAAAACTTCCCGGACGAGCACATCATGGCAGTGAAAATCGGGAGACCATGGTACTACGCCATAGCCAATTACTTGGTAACTGGCACGCTTCCCGAGGATCTTACCCCGTCTTAGCGAAAACGGTTTGTTTCCGAGAGCCGACAGTATTTCTGGGATGACCCGTACCTATTCAAACAGGGGGCCGATAACATCCTGAGAAGGTGCATTCCGACCCATGAAGCCAGACGGTAATCAGACACTGTCACTCATCACAGTGTGGTGGTCCATTTGGGGGAACACGTACAGCACATAAAATACTGCAGTCCGGTTTTTTTGGCCGACAATATTTAAGGATTGTCACGACTATGTGCAGGGATGTGATAGATGCCAGAGAACAGGGAACACATCCCACAAGGAAGAGATGCCGATGACTGTGTGGCAGGAAGTGGAGCCCTTCGATGTATGGGGTATTGATTTTATGGGGCCATTCCCGTCTTCTATGGGTAACCTCTACATTCTGGTGGCAGTGGATTATGTGACTAAGTGGATCGAGGCAATCGCGTGTCAGAAAACGATGCAGCTACCGTTGAGCGTTTTCTGAAACGCAACATTTTTACACGTTTCGGAACTCCCAGGGCGATGATCAGTGACGAGGGCTCACACTTCATCAATCGAGTTTTTGCTAAAGTTCTGAAATAATACGGCGTGTCAGTTCACAAAGTGTCGCTACCCTACCATCCACAGACAAACGGACAAGCCAAGGTTTCAAACAGAGAGATCAAAAGCATACTCGAGAAAACCGTGAATCTCGGCCGAAAGGATTGGTCCATGAGACTGGACGATGCGCTCTGGGCCTACAGGACAACTTTCAAAACACTGCTGGGAATGTCGCCATACCAGCTCGTGTTTGGGAAAGCGTGCCACTTATCGGTAGAATTGGAGCATAAAGCGTACTGGGCCATCAAGCTGCTCAACATGGATCAGAATCTGGCAGGAGATAAAAGAAAGATGGCGCTGCTGGAATTGGAGGAGTTCCGCAAGACGGCTTTTGAGAGCGCCAAAAATTACAAAGAGAAGACAAAGAAATGGCACGATAAGCGCATCATGCCAAAGTAGTTTAACGAAGGAGATAAAGTGCTTCTCTACAACACCCGGATGCGATTCTTTCCGGGAAAACTGAGGTCTCGTTGGTCAGGCCCGTTCAACATCAAGAAGATTTTTGCATGGGGTGCATTTGAGCTGGAGAATCCAAAAGATAATTCCAGTTTCAGGGTGAATGGGAATCGGATCATATCTCGAGACAGCCGAAGTCGTCAAAGTAGACCCCGTCTATTTTGACGACCCGTGAGAGGTAACCAGGTTGGGCCGTCAACCGTAAATTACAAAGCGCTGATTGGGAGGCAACCCAAAGTAATCGTTAATTAGTTTATTTCTGTTATTTTATTCATTTCTGAATTTTTGAGAGAGGCGAGATGAGCGGGTTTCTGACTTAAAATTGAGTATGTGCAGATGCAGCAAAACAGAAATCAGGCGGAAAAGGGAAATAGAGGAAGAAAGAGAGACATAAATAAAAAAAAATTGTTGCTGCCTGCGTATATACGCAGGCTGCTGCGTATATACGCAACCAGCAGCATTTTTTTTTATTTTTTCTCGTTTCAAAATATTTTCTTATTGCGTATATACGCAGGTGTTGCGCATATACGCAGACAAAAGAAAAACAAATTGGAATTTTTTTCAAATCCCAGGGGTATTTTGGTAATTTTTCAAAAATTATGGTATAAAGGGGGCAAGGAGGCCTACGGGACTCCATTGTTGGAGCTCCATTTCTCTATCTTCCTCCATTTTCTCTCCACTTGAAGAACACACATTTTGCTGCGGACCTCCAAATCAAATTCCGAGCACATTTATGGAATCCCCTCGTCGCAAGGAGTCCAAAGCTACCATCAAAATCCAGAAACAAGCAAGAATCGAGCGGGAATTTCAAATCTAGGAATGGGGTGTTCTTGAGCAAAAGGGCCAATTCGAAGGAGTTAAGGCGGAACTAGCAAAAATCGTAGAAGGGAAGTTGAAAGAGGAGAACGAGAGCTTCGACTTGGTGGTTTCAGATTTTGATTCCGGGCAATTTCATTTTCCGGCGACTTTTTCGGCGACCGCCGGCGACTTTTTCGGTGACCGCCGACGACTTTTCCGGTCACTCCCGGAGCAGTTTCTGCGTTCTTCACCCCTTTTTAGGGAAGGTCGAAAACTTTCATCTCTCGCTTTATTTTCAGTTTTGGCACGACCCGTAGCCGGGTCCGTTATTTTTTGCGATTTTTTATTTTGGAGCGGCACTTGCCGTGTGGACCTCTGATAGATCCTAGGTGGATTATTTACTGAGACACACATCTCACGTTAACGTTTTGCTATTTCTGCACAAATCCCTAGGCGGCACGTTTTTTGAGATTTTTATTTTTTTTTCTGCCATGGATTACGGTGTGCCGATTATTGACCCGAATCGGGACGACTATCCTACTGATTACCCGAAGGAGTCAATTAACGCGGGTAATTATGACAGTTTTCGTTTTGTTAACCATTATGCCCATTACAATTACATGACGGGGAAAAAGATGGGTCATAAACTGCCTAGGGAATACCGCTTTGAGGTAGATGACGTTAGGATGCCTCCAGAGATGGCTGAGTATGCTAGTCGTTTTGACCTTTTCGGACAGTCCCTTACCGGGTTTGAGGATGTGTCCAGCTCCTCTTTGGTTCGAGAGTTTTACAGCAACCTCATGCATAAGGGGGCAGGGGAGGCCAACGGTGACACTCGCTGGGTGTTTTGCCGCCGACGGTATATGTTGGTGACGGTGGATAGTATCCGCCAGGCCTACGGGATATCATTGACGAATGTCCCCTGCGCCTATGCTGAGTGTGTTGACTACCCACCGAGCGATGCAAAAATTCTGCAGGTCGTGACTGGTGGTGCTGCGGGGGCCCACTTCGAGAGAGGCGTTGAGGGGCAAATAGGCATGAAGTTGCACTCTCGATACATTACCGGACCACCACGGTGGTGGGCCGAGTGGGTGGTGAACCGCGGGGTGGGGATCCATCATTTTACCCATTTGGATTACGAGTATGTCCTTTTGGTATATTGCTTAGTTCTCCGGAGAGATGTCGATATCCCACGTCGCATTTGGGTATATATGCAGGAGCGGAATGCGACCGCTAGCCATAAGGGGTTGGGGTATAGCAACCTCATCGCCAAACTGGCTCGGGAGTATGATGTTCCTTTGATTCTCCAGGAGGGCGACTTAGACCCTCCAGTTCTGAGGACCTATAGGAAGATAGTGACTCGGAACCCGGCCCCACCTGGTCATCACGAGGCGGTTGTTGACCTAGACGGGGATGACGAACCCATGGAGGAGGACCCTTACACTGCACCTGCCTCTGCCCCTAGGAGGAGATCGACTCAGGAGAGACCCGTCAGTAAGCAGGCATCGGCCGGACTTCGGCGATACCGTACGAGTCGAGAGCGTGAGCGTGGGGAGTCGAGTCGGCTGGATAGTTAGGGAGCTGGCCCGAGTCAACCAGCCAGAGAGGGAGCCGAGCCCACGGGCCGACCCGACTCCGAGAGCCCGACCGGCCCCACCACGTAGGCTGTCCCGATTAGATGAGGGATTTGAGGGATGTCGTGGGGGCCAGAAGTCCATCGGGGAGAAACTGCTCGAGAAAGCGGGCAAGCTTTGGAGGGCATTCAAGCACTCCCAACGGACTCAGCAGAAGATGGCCAAGGACCATAACGCTGCATTCACCAGTATTCGAGAGGAGGAGCGTGAGGCGGCCCGGCACGCAGGCCGGGAACCACCATTACCATTATATTTCCCTCCTACCTACTCCAGCAGCTACACTACGAGTTGGTCGGACGAGGCGGACTCTAGCGAGTTTACCTACGCCCCACCTCCCCGTCTCAGCCACCTCAGCCACCGCAGCCACCACAGAGACGTCAGTCTGGGACACGATCCCAGCAGCCCATGGGTCGTCACACTGGGTCACGAACCCAGCAGCCTTCGAGTGGCCGGACGAGGTTACGTTCTCAGCCACCTAGCAGTTGGACTGGATCAGAGTCACAGTCCTCCGACTACCGTCCCCGTCCACGAGCACGTCGGGCGGCCGTCTACCGGACCGACTCTGGCGGCAGCTCCACGAGTAGCACATCTGGTTCCTCGGAAATCGGGTCAGACCCGACATTTATTCCAGACGAGTGAGTGCCATGAGGGCATGCCACCTCTTAGTGTGGGGGAGGTAGTCGTGTCTGCATCAACCCAGTCTGCACGTTTTTTCATATTTATTTGCAGTTTTTTTTTGAGTCAGCATATTTTCGTTATTTGAGTCAACCCACCATAAAAAAAATTCAAAAATTAAAAAATTAATACTGCTGCTTGGGTATATACGCAGGCTGCTGCGTGTAAACGCAGACAGCTGTGTTTCTTTTAAAAAAAAATAAAATAAAAATCAGAAAATTTTGAGAAAGGGTAATCAAGATAACAGAAACTGTGAAGAAATCGAGTTTTAATCATTTGAGGGAAAATAAAACTTGCACCGAGGTATAGTAGATAGGTGAGAGCTAGTGACCTTTGGAATCCGCAAGCAATTATCACCTAATTTAAGGATCCGACTAGTTGCTACACCACCGTCATCTAGGTAGTCGACAACCCGCCCACGGGCGCCTTCACGGTCATCGCATTTTTCGTTGGAGTGGCTGGCTATCATGGGACCTCGCGTCCTGTTTCTTACCCCTAGGTCCAATTAGTCAGCCCGTTTGAAGCCATTTACCCCTTTATTCTTAGCCACTGTAGCCTAGGCAGCCTTCTTTGAGACCTTCATCAGTCGTTAGTTAGCTATTCTACGCGTTATGACACAGGGAGTGAGTAGGGAGGGTTTTAGATGGGAGAGCCTCATGATCTATCAGTTTTGGACAGTTTTAACATCGACACGTTTTTCGAGGGAAGGACAGGGTGAGTTAGTGGCGACGGTGCATTAATTTGCGAAGGTGGATCACTGCATTACATAGTGACCACATGAGAAGTTAGTCGCGTGCGAGCATCTTTTCGCACAAAACAGGGTTCCGGGGGGGGGGGGTTGTTGGGTTAATTGGTGGTTGTGCCGTTTTTCTACATCTTTGGTGATGAGGAGGTTCGTTGGGACTGCACAGTATCATTTCGACTGCAGGATCATCGCTTCAGGATTAGTGTGTGGGTACTTCACATGAGGACATCTTACGTACCCCACGACAGAGATTTATTTTTCCTCACTCATCTTTAGTCAATTTAATTATTGCCATTATTCATGTATTTATTTATGTATATAGTGCTAAAATAAAGAAAAATAAAAGAAAAAAAAAGAGAATAAAAAGAAAAAAGAAAAGAAAGAAAAGCAATGTTCTAGTTTTCAGTTTTTTTTGTCGTTTATGTTATTTAGTAAAAAGCTGAGTGAGTGTCACAATTTTCGAGACGTTTGCTCCACTTCACATTTGTGGCCGCGAGTACGGCGAAGACACACCAGGGGCCAGAGGAATTGAGAAAGCAGGAACTTAGGTGTTTCAGATAGTTTTTCGGGATCTCGCTGAGGGGTGTGAGTTTGATAAATTGTGAGAATGTCATAACAAGTAGGACTGTGCCATACCCTGATACATATATATACCCTGCCTGTTAGACTTAGATCCTTTTGGAAAAAAAAGCTTGGATGGTAGGTTAGCTAGGGATTTTCTCAGGTTGATGACGAAAGTAATAGTACTTTGGTCCAGTGCTTAAATCCACCATACAAAATCTGTTCAGACTTACCGATCGCTTGCAGGGAAGTATTTGAGATTGCCCAATCTCGCAAAAAATAATTTGTCATAAGTATGTTTTGAGTCGTTTGAGTCTGTGTATATTCTATCTGCTTCAGTTTTCTATCGAGTCGTCTGGCCGTAAGGTTCAGGTCGAAAGAGTATGCAAAGGTAGTGTATGCACGGCAGGGTCGATTTTACGAAGGCAGAAATGTATGCATGCAGGATAGTGTACACCGGGTTTGCTCGGGACGAGCAATGCCTAGTGTGGGGGTATTTGATAACGCCCAATTAGGGTTTATCTTTTATCCTGATTTCACGAGCATTTGTGTCGGAAAACGGCGTCTTTTGCCGGGATTTGCCCTAGAATGCCTTGGAAAGTTAGAACGAGACGTTTATTTGTACATTCTGGATTCCTGCTTATTTTATGCTTTTATTGGATATGATCACGGGTTCTGTTCGTGTTGTCTTTTCAGGAAAAGGTTCGGGAGGTGCTTCGGGAAGCGTGCCGGGACCGAACCGGGTCCGTATCGGGAAACATGTACGAGATCTAACCAAGACGGGAACACGGGAAAGCAGGAAGACACCAAGGAAGGCAAACCGGAGATTTCAGGCAGAAGTGTGGGACCCGGAAGACCCAGCCAGGCCCAGCAGAGGACCAAGCCAGGCCAAGGGAAGATCCTTCCTGCGTATATACGCAGCCTCTTGCGTATATAGGCAGGCAGGAGGAGGGGGATTGACTTTTGGTGGGCCCTGGTTGCGTACATACGCAGCCTGTTGCGTATATACGCAGCCATGTTGACTTTTTTCCGAGTCAGTGGATCGATGGCAGTTTCGTAAATTCTGGCATAGCGTTTCGGGAAAAAAGCAGCACTATTTAAAGACTCATCCAGACTCGTTTTGAAGACACACAACACAGTACAACCGAAGGACAAGTCAGAGCATCCCCGAAGAGCACGGAAGAGCGATTCGAGATTCGAAGACTTAGTTTGATTTCATTCTCTCTCTTTATATTCAGAAACTGTGTTTTCGTATTATGACTATTAGCAGCTAAACTTCTTACCTAGGTTCTCGGTGAACCTAGGGTTTCGTACCCAGATTTTATAACTACTTTGATTATGGATTCATGATTATTATCTTAATTCAGCAGTTGTATCTGTTATTCTGGCTTTGATTATTCTCATATATGAATGATAGGTTTGATCACCCAGGATTGCTATAGACCCGAGCCTGTAGGTGAAAACGTCAGGTTAGGGTTAGGAAGAAAAGACAGAATTTAGTACCTTACCCTGATAGACCGACCACAGAAAGGGAGATAGGGCTAGCATCGAAAAACATGAGACCAACTGTTAGAGAATTTGACCCGGGCTATTCGGACAGGTTAGAAACCCTAACAAGATTAGAACGAGACTGCAGACTTCGGCAGCTTAACAGGAATCCGAAAGTCTGCAGAATCGGGATTACGTGTGGAAGCTGAAAGGTCACTGCACAACTGGTACGTTGCACAGATAACAAAACTGCGGAGTGTTTTCATATCAAACGAAAAACTGAAATCTGTAGAAACCCTAAGGGATCCTGGAGCCTAGTTCTTATCAATTATAGTCACAACCAATTAAGCTTATTCCAGAAAAACATCACAAAAAATATTTACGTTCTCATCTTTTAATTTCTGTTTTTAGGTTAGCAAACTACAATCACAACCAACTCCTCATTGTCGTTACACTCGGTTAACTGAAACTGATCACTCAAGAAAACCCGAAACAGTCTCTGTGGGATCGACAACCCGAGTTGAAATACACCCAGTATTACTTGATTTCGTATACTTGCGAATAGCCTGTAATCTGCGCATCAACAACCCCTTGAGGTGAGTAGCAATTCTCAAACAGGTCCAAGTGTCACTTCATTTGAGTTTCTCTTTGAAAATGCAAGATGCATGTACAATCATAGTGCCATTTAAATATAACAGTATAAGGCATCACATATTTTTGAGAGGCATTCCAGCAATCAACTTATATTTGAAGTAATTCTCTACTCTCTCCTGTAATACCAAAAAAACATATTCATTTATCCAGGTTGACATTGAAAACATCCACGTGTCAAACCAGAACGTCCAGAACATTGGGAACAATCAAAATACGATGTAACTCGTTGCTTGCATGATCCTTGGCATGACTCATCTGATCAATCTTTCAGATCAAATTATAATACCTTAACGCATGAAGGTCCACATTTGTTCTCATTGACGACGTAACCTGCATTGTCAAAGTATAAAAAATTGTTATGAGATTGTTCTCATATATTAATTTACATATATTTTAACTATTTTGTCAAAAATCTTTTTGAAGGGGCTCCATAAACAAATTTTCATCTCCTGAAAACTATACGTATCGATACTCAACTTATCAACATTCAATGATTATCTCACTGAAAATATTTTCTTGAGATCGATAATGCAAATACAAGAGAATGATAATGCAAAAAAGAAATATAAGTTGATGCAACAATGTTGAACAAAAGTAAGCACGAGAGCGCAAATACTAGTACACATAAGACATTTGTTCTCCATTGGACTGTGTAACTCTATGGGTGAGTTACAATTTAACACTTGACAGAATTTTTTGATATGTCTTTTATGCGCACGAGCCATACATTTATAGGCAACTCTGATGGAGAAATTTAATATATGTTACTATGAAAGTTCGGGGCCTTCTTTATAAATATTTAGTTCGACACACGATAGTTTACTTAGTCTACAGTTTGTTACTGCAATAGAAAACAAAGTAGAATTTTTCATGTTCTCATCCACTATTTGTTTCCAACCATTTGGGTGGGTAGTTGCATTCTTTTCTCAACAAATTTTTCTATAAATACACCCGGTATAGATTGTTTGAGAGAGATAGAGAAACAGGATTAGAGGGAATATATGAGAGTATTTTTGGAGGAAAAGTACAATTATCTTCTACCTATTCTGCATATATATATTTGTTGATTTTATTGAGTTTTGGGCAATTCAGACTTCGTGGAACTTACTACGCTGCACCGGAACGATTCTTGAGGTCGTTGTATCCTTGGAGCGGATTCTGGAAATCCCGTACAGAAGGGACAGATCTTCTCTAAGGTTAGCAATGATTGAATTGCGCCTCGACCACTTATCACATGCTATTTCTAAACTTTTTCTTAATATTTGCGTGCTTGATTTATTTAATTGCATTACTCTAATTAATTTATTCGGTATATGCTGAATATTTTCCAAACAAATCAAGCGTCCACTTAGAGTAATTCATATTTGGCTTTCACTCTAAAGATTTAGTAATTTTTGTGTAGTAAGTTTTTCCTACAACACTACAATAAAACCTCTATAAATTAATAATGTTGGGACCATTTTAATAATTTGCGAGATATTATTATATAAATAAATTAATAATTTATTAATTTAGAGAAATTTTACGCATGACCTTTAAATTTTCAAGTCCAATGTACTAGTTACAATGTATATTAGTTAAAAACAAACCAATTTCATCCTTATTGAATGAATGTGAATCACTTCCTAGATTATGCTGGTGAAAATAACGAATACTACAATGTCCAAAGCATTGAAGAAATTGTGGTGGATACCATTTAAAATCCGATCGATGACGAAGTTGAGGGTGATACAATAGCGTTGGAACTGGTCACTCGGAAAAAAGCATTGCAAGCGGCAACAACTCTTCAAAACTTTTTGTTGCAATACGAGACGACAATGCCCCAACTCTTAAGTGCAATGAGGAGATTTAAAGATGCACTCAACATATATCTGATGTTCAAAAAAAAGCAAGTGACTATAGATTCATACTTCACTAAGTAATATTTAAATTTGGAATCTTTTAGTAATTATGAACTTATAGTTTCGTTGGGACCAATACATATGCACTGTGATTAAAAAAAAATATTATCTTATTATTTTATCGATGGGGGTCCAATTTGTACTGGTCCCAAGTTGGGACTAGACAAATTATTAATTTTTTGAAAGTTATTAATTCATCGAGTATTAATTTATAGAGGTTATACTGTATATAAAAATTGCCAAATTCTTGCATTGTTTTTCTCACGCATTATGAAAAACCTAGTGGAACGGCAACAGTAGATCTAAAGCTAATTCATGTACTATCCAGGGAGGGGAATTAGTAAGCTCTGGTCATTGGTCATGACACTGCCTTATGTATTATTTTGTTCACGGTGAATTTAACTTCTTGTCCGTTGAAGTGAACATGGAGATCAGTGAAGAACTGTTGAGAAAGTTGAATGTTTCTAAAGGGACTTTACTGGATCGGGTTAGGGTGTTGTGGTGGAACGGGACATTCCGCCTGTTCGGACCAAAACCGAAAAGAATTGATAACTATGATTTGTAATCAAACACGAAAAGGGAATAGTTACAGTTTTTAGTCTCTAGTGCTCCGCAAAAACCGGAGCTCGAACCCTAGGGAAACACTAGCGCAGCCTCTTGATTGATCAGTCATGGCGAATCAGGGAACTAAGCATGAATCTGAGTACACAGCTAATGAGTGTAAGGTAGTGAGATTCGATGATAAGTACTGCAAGAAGGCAGAGGAGAAGTTTCTGAACTGTTTGATAGGGACGTTTGCTGCTGAGGAACCGGTCAACCCAAGGGCTATGAGGAACACTTTTCAGCGGGTTTGGACAAACGCTAAGCATGTTAATATACTTTTTGTTGATTTTAACACTTATTTATTCTCGTTTCCTGATTCAGAATCGATGAACAAAGTTGTTGGTGTAGGACCATGGATCTTCAATAAGAAGATCCTACTTCTAAAACCTTGGTCTCTAGGAGATCCAACGAAGGGTGTCGGGTTTGGTGGTGTGGAGGTTTTGATCCAAATCTTCAACCTACCTGTATCCCTAATAAACAAAGAGGATGACGATAATTATGTTCGTATACGAGCTAGGATCCCTGTTACTGAACCACTCCCGAGAGGGATACACTTAGAAACTCGTGGATAAAAGCTTTGGTTGTATTTCCGCTATGAGAGAATTCCCTCTTTGTGTAGTTGGTGTGGACAGATAACCCACAATGAAGATCACTGCATGGAGTTCACAAAGCAGGAGAAGGAGATAAACGAGAAAAGGTACGAACCATGGCTTCTCTATTAGCCACTCCCAAAGAAGATACCAACAGGTAGCAAGACAGATCCTAGGAGCATAAAAAGGAGAAGGACAAGGTTGCAAACGGAGATGATGATCTGTTAAATATGATGGCTGACGAGGAATTACACAAGCCAAAAGGGGGTGAGGTAACAGTGCATGACAACCCACTTGCTACTGAAGGGGGCGATCATGAGAAGACGAGCTCAGTGTTTATTACTGAAATTGCAGAAGTGGTAGGAGGGGAGGAGCAGTTGAACACACAAGGACAGTTAGCTTTGATTGAAGACTTTGCGGGAGATCTTGCAAACAAATTCATGCAGGAATTGCAACCAAAAGAGCATAATATCCAAGAAGACCAGAGGATAGAAAACCAGGGGGCGGAAGCTACCATTCACGCAACAATAGCAGATGAGATGGGGTCAGTTCGAGAGAGAATCAAATATCTAAATCATAGTCAGATGAGGGGGTTGGGAAGCCTGAAGGACCAAGCGCGAAAAAAAAGAAAATGCATGGCTGATATGAAAGAGGAAGGGGTCTACAACAAATTTTATCCCACCACCAAACAAAACAGCTCTAGAAATTCTCACCAAAAAAAAAGGAAGAGCACTCTCCTTTGAAGACAGGTTGACAGAGACAAAAGATGACAGTAATGAAAAAAGTCAATAAACGGCTTTGGCCATTCTTCCGGCGACCCGCTTCAATAAATCTCCTTAGTTGGAATTTGCGAGGGCTTGGGAACCCTTACACATTCTAAACTCTTCACAAGGAGGTGAGGGTCAAGGTCCTGACATGGTCTCATCGAGACTAAGCTTGACAGAAATCGGATGAACAAACTGCAACAAAAGCTCAACTTCCAGAATGGATTCCACGTTAGCAGTGTGGGACTAAGCGGGGGTTTATCGCTTATGTGGTCTCATCAGATTCATTTCAAGCTAGTAAAGGCGGGTAAGTATCATATTATAGGTTGGATATGCAATCAGGAAGGTGAAAGGCACAATTCTTGGGAGTTACTGAAGAGAATGAAGCCATCAATGCCAAAGCCATGGATGGTGGTTGGAGATTTCAATGCTTTCTCATCCTACAGTGAAAAAGAAGGGGGAAGAGAGGTGCACTTTAGCCAAATCGAACCTTTCATTGAAGTTTTAGACACTTGTGACCTTCGTGATCTTGGATTTTCAGGATTTCCTTTCACTTGGTCAAATCGACATAGCGATGGAACTATAATCCGGGAGTGGTTCGATATAGCAGTGGCTAATAGTGAATGGAAATACAAGTTTGCAAGAACCCAAGTTACACACAGTGTAACACCCACAAAATGACCAAGCCGGAAGCCTGGGGAGTGTCACCCCGTACCCGAGATGAACCCAGATACAAGGATATTTAAAAGTGGATCCAAGAAAACTCAACTAAAAGTTAAATGTTATACTTTATTACAATTCAAAGGTTGCCTCAAACATGGGCGCTTAACAAACTAAAGCATTATTAATAAACAAAAGAGTTCAAATTATTTAAATGAAAGGACTAAACATCTAGGTGATGATTCGCGTTTCCCCACTATGCCAAAGTCCCATCTAAACCTGTGGTGCAGAAAACAGAAAGGGAACACCACCGTTTCCAAAATCAGCAATAAATACTGAGCAAATAAACACGCAAGCATGTAAAATAATTATGAGGCAAGTTATGAAAAAATAGTAACCAACTTTTCCTGTAGTACTTCATATTAAACACAGCGAAAATAAAGTTTGACACTTTTAAGAAAGCATGAGAGTTTCAAATTCCATTGTATTCTCCCAAAACCAGTTCATTATCCAAGATGGGAACCCAAAACCACATATTATTTCATTTTATATTAATATTATCAAATTCAAAATCAACTTGTTAATTTGTTGTGACGGGGAAAGAACCAACCATCTCGCAAGCATCCAGGACCTTAAGTGTCGACACCCCCTAAAGAATCATGTGGCCAGAAGGGTGAGTACAAGGAGCTATCCGGGCATTGCAACCTGATTAAATAAATTAATTGGACGCGTGAACGTAGTCAACACGCCCAAGCCAAAAGTAACCAAGCAAAAACCCCGCACAACTCTTCCACTTTACGTTATCATCCATTATTATATTTTTGTGATATTTTCAAAAAAAAAGCATTAAACAAGTAAAATCAGATATTTAAATGGCACATGATGCACATAACACGTAAATTCATTTTTAGACAAGAAGAGAAATATTCATTTGACGCGAAGGCGGTAGGCACGCTAGGTCTGGCATGTTTACTCACCTTGAATCTCAAAAAAAAGCAAATCACTTCCTAGTAATACTCAACGTATCCTTCTTCAATGAAATTGTCGCATACAAATTTAATAATTCACCAATCAAAATACAATAATAAAACAAATAGACAATGCCTACCCAACAAGATAATGATCCCACAAAGTTTTTAAGTCTATAGTTCACCCCTTAATTCATACTTCAAAACACAACCCAGCACCTTGTCCCAAAATCCCATAACCTAATGTGCACATAACCTAACATAACTCCACTAATTTATTACTCCAACTTTCCAAACAGATCATGACTCAAAAATAGTCTCATTAGATCTAAAACACTCTGAAAAATAAGTCTAGCATCGAACGGATCCGAATTTCGATTCCCGAATCAAAATATATGACTGTTTTAACTTTCTAGTCACACTCCCATTACCCATATGGGTATTGTTGATTTTCATATAAACTATCCTCCAAAACATCTAGTTCATCCGCATTCAAACAAAATTCAATGTACAATTAATACCCACTTTAAATCAAGTTACTACCCACATACTAGGATCATCAAATCATCCAAATCGATTAATCAAACTCCCCTCCATAAATAGGGTTTTATCCCATAAACTAAGAACATGATTAATCCCAACACTTGATTATTAATCCTACGACTTCATGAATGATGAAACTAACAATATAAATCTGAAAATTTGCGATAAAGAACTGAAATTACAAATTGATCAAGACTTACAATTGGAGGAGGTGATTCGAAACGATTGAGATGCGGGGATTGAAGCTTGCTAGCGGAGATGACGACGTTAAATCTGTCGGAATCAACCGGGTTAGAAACGACCCAACACTTTGATTGAAATCAAAGAAGAAAATAGAAGAAGTAGAACGGTAGAATAAGAATAATAAACTGACTTGACGGCGACGGGGGTGGCTGGACGCAGCTGCTGATGTGCCACTGCTCTTAATTCTCTCCTACAAAGGACCAGTCATGAGGGAGGGACGATGGAGGCATTGATGGGGGTCACTGATGAGGGATCAGTGAGTTGGTGAGTCGTGAGGAATAGGGAGAAGGATGCAGAAGACGATGGGGAAGGAGAATATCGGATTGGAATCCGATCGATAGGAGAATTTCCCATTCACAGACGTGAATTTGGGGGAAGAAATCACGCCAGACTGATGGGTGTCAAGATTATACCAATCTGTTGAAAAAGAAACTTTCACACCCCTAATTTAGGTAAAAGACACTTTAACACCCCTAGTTTAGGTAAAAGACACTAACAACTTTAGGTAAAAGTCACAAAACCCCAAAAGCTTATTAACAATGAAAATAAACTCCCAACACTTATATTAATAGCACAAAAACACCCGTATACACAAAACGGGGTATTTCACACAGAGTCCTGTCAAATTCGGACCATGTTCGAATAATGGTGAGCGTTAGAAAAGCACCGGTATGGACGCAAAGAACTAAACGTTATCAGTTTGAATCGTTCTGGTCCAAGCAACCGAACTGTAGAAGCAAAATTGAAGAAGTTTTGTTGAAAGGGGAAGCACTGGGCCCCAACCTGTCCATGTTGTCGGGGCAGTTGAGGAACTGGGAGAGAATAAAATTTGGAAAATCTAAAGGCGTGTGAAGGAGCTTAAACGCACTCTCCAAATGCTGTGGAACAAACAACAAGATATGGACACTCTAATCCTCCAGAAGCAGACCCAAGAAGATCTAAATGAACTCCTTAGTCATGAGTAAGCTTTGTGGAGACAACGAATTCGGGCCCTCTGGTTACAACAAGGGGACTGTAATACTGCTTTCTTTCATAGAAAGGCTTCTCAAAGGTGAGGTCGCAACAGGATAGTGGGGTTTCGTTCATAAGAAAAAGTTCGGACTGATACGGAAGAAGGCATTATCCAGTTGCTGGAAAGCCATTTCGGTACGGTTTTCACCTCCAGCGGACAGATCCAGAGCCTGATTGAGGAAGTGACAAGACATGTTCCCCATATAATTCTTCCTCAAGACCGCCAGAATATGGATGCGTTATATACACAAGATGACATTATCGCTGCTTTAAAGGGTATGCACCCTTTAAAAGCGCAAGGTACGGACGGATTCTTGACGTTTTTTATTCAAAAATATTGGAGTATTGCTGGTTTATATGTCTCAAAATTATGCTTATCGTTGTCAAATGATGGAGCTAACATGGACAATACAAATGAGACACTCATCACATTAATACCCAAAATCAAGCATCCCTCACATCCATCAGAGTTTTGGCCAATTAGTCTGTGTACTGTTGTGTATAAGATTATTGCTAAGGATATAGCAAACAAACTTAAAAGTGTTCTCCCGAATATAATTGGAAAAAAACATAGTGCTGTCGTCCCCGGAAGGAAAATATCATATAATATCTTGGCGGTGTTTGAAGTCATACGATGCGTACCAGAGTTTCCGGAAAGAAAGGTTATGTAGACCTAAAGATTGACATGTCTAAGGCTTACGACAGGGTCGAATGACCCTTCCTTGTCGCTATGATGACAAAACTGGGGTTCGGTGACAGAACCACCAATCTTATACTTCGTTGTATCAGTTTTGTTCGTTATTCTTTTAACTTGAATGGTGCTGTGGCAGGAAGAATCGTACCTAAACGAGGCCTAAGACAAGGATGACCTCTTTCTCCCTATTTGTTTCTCATATGCAGCGAAGGACTGTCGCGCTCAATTGAAGATGCCGTCCGCAATTGACAGTTGATGGGGGTTCGTGCGTTCAGAAGTGGTCCTATGGCCTCACACTTATTTCTTGCAGACGATATCATCTTTTTTACAAAAGCATCTCAAGAAGACATAGCAAAATTACTACAAATTATCACAAATTATGAAAAAGCTTTGGGGAAAAAAATTAATCTTGACAAATCGGCGACAATGTTTTCGGCTAATGTCACGAATGAAGTCAAGATGGCAATCAGTGGAACTTGTGGAGTCAGAGATGTGGATCAACACGAAAAGTACCTCGGCCTGCCAACAACAACTGGGAGAAATAAAAAAAGTACGTTTAGCTACATTCTAGAGAGAATTGATAGTAAAGTTACTGGATGGAAGGAAAAATATCTCCCTATAGCAGGTAAAGAGATCCTCCTAAAATCAGTAGTTCAAGCTATTCCCAATTATGCAATGTCCTGTTTTTTTACTACCACATGGTACTTGCGCAAAAATTGAACAGAAGATGAGGGATTTCTGGTGGGGGAGTGGTACCAAACAAGGAATAAATTTGCTAAGTTGGGAGAAAATAAAAGAGCCAAATATTCACGGAGGCATAGGTTTTAAAGACATGACAGATTTCAACAAAGCGTTACTAGCCAAGCAGGGGTCGCGGATTCTTACAAACCCTAACAGTCTTATGGCCAGAATTTTGAAAAGCAAGTATTTCCACCAAGACAATCTACTGGAGTCTAAGCTAGGAAATCAGCCATCCTATGCTTGAAGGTCGTTACATGAATGTTTGAAATTACTGAAACAAGGTGCAAGAAAAGCTTTGGGAAATACCATCCAAGATCCTTGGGTAGAAAGACCAAAGCAGTTCAAGGTTCTACCTCCACAACCTGAAAATGTAGCAGTTCGGGTCAGTGATTACATTATTAGCAACGAGAAGAAATGGGATATCCAGAAATTAGCTGGTGCTCTTACCAGTGGAAGTAGTTGACATCTCCAGAATGATAATTCCAGAAGATGAAGAGGACGACAAATGGACATGGGCTTACGAAGAACATGACAAGTACAGAGTGAGATCCGGGTATACCATGCTCTCCCAGGTACGCTAAGAGGACAATTATAAAGAATCCCCTTCTTCGAGGGTTCAAAAATAGGCAAAACCTCTGTGGCAATTAAAAATACAGAGGAAGATTTTATTCTTTTTTATCAAAACCTTATACCCACCAGAGAAAATTTAACCAGGCGAGGAATCAAAGTGCATGATCAGTGCCCATTCTATTCATGCTCAGAGACAGGGATGCATATTTTGTTTCAATGCGAAGTGGCAAAGGGGTTCTGGGATTGGTTTATCCCGAAAGAGATAGCCTCCATGTTTCAGACGCAAAATCAAAGCCTCAAGTGGATCACAGATCTTTTCACCCGACTTACAACTCAATATAGAGAACGACTTCGTGTCGGAATCTGGCTAATTTGGTGGAATAGAAACTAATTTTTTTTCTGAAATGAGGAACTTCAAGCAGAGAAACTAGTCTCCAAAGCTTACGAGTACCTGAGTTTTGGAAACAATTTGGAAGAGGAAGTGAACTCAGATCCGTAAAGAAACACAATCAATCCAGCCAATCAAGGTCCGCTTCAACAAACGTGGGTGGTGGAATTCGATTGTGCCTGGTCTTATGCTACAAAGGTTTCCGGCGCCAGTGCTATCTTGCGGAATCATCATGGTTCTTTAGTTGCAGCCCAAGCCAAGAAGATCATCAGAGGTAAAGAGGGGAAAGAGGCACAAGCCTATGCTCTAGATCTAGGAATATATCTTGCCATAGACCTGGAAGTAACAAATCTTCGCATAAAAGGAGATGCTCAGGTGCTAATTGATCAGTCAGCCGGCAAATACACAACCCTAGTGGAAGACAGAACTCCGATTAGGGTTCTGATGGAGAAGATAGCAAAGAAGACCAAGAAATTCCACTCGGTGGAATGGAGATGGAAGCGAAGAGAAAGGAACCAGATAGCCGACATACTTTCTAGACATGCATTGAATGAAGGTGATGGGAAATGGAAAAGTCTCTTCCCAAGTTGGATAGTTACTGATACAGCTGTTCCCAATGTACCTTCTGACTGATTATAAAAGTTTATTTCTGAAAAAAAAAAAAAACAAAAAAAGGTACCATATAAACTAAACATGTCACAAAATAAACATAGTTTTTTGTAAGAATAATTTGTGGAGAAAAGAGTACATCAGAACCTGGTTATATGGTAGCCCTATATTTTCTCTGAGTTGCTAATAAAACATAGAAGGAACACACACGTTTCTAACACAATGGGGTGGGGGCGTCTTTGTTTTACCGGGTTGCAACTGATGACAAGGAATGGATGCATAGAGGATCAGAAGGTCAATGGTTCTCAAATTTATACTTCCTCTTTTCTCTCCCTATCTTCCAAGTTTGAATTTTATCAATCTTATTGGGTTGCTTCGATTCAGCGATTTGATTAGTAAACGGATGCAAGCATTCAATAAACTTTGCAAGATGTTGTAGAGTAACCATGAAAAAACTATCAAAAATTACATCGTCTGGCTACCCAAATAAACAGATCAAAGTGATCCATTTACGGAAGAAAAAGTAAAACATAGAAGATAGAGAGAGAACGGAGTTAAGTGTGTTTCTCAAAATTTCTTTATTTAAATAAATGAATTGGAAGGGTGGTGAAGATTACACGTTAGTCGCATGTAGCAAATTTAATATGTTCTCATTATTTTTCATTATTAAGGGCCAGTTTGTTAATGCTGTGGCGTTTTAGAAAGCTGTTGTGTAGAAAGTATTGTAGAAACGCGAAAAGTGTTTGGTAAATTCAGTATTTAAACTGTTGCGGGAAAGCACTTTTGACATTTTTTGTTTGGTAATTAGTGTTCTGGAGTTGCTGTTACAGTTGAAATGACAATATCAGACATGATATAGATAAATCGTGTTATTATTATTACTATTTATTAGCGGATAAGAATGTCAAATATTAAAATATTCGGAAAGATGGTCTTGGAAAGTAACCCCTCCCCTGCTTTTCAAAAGCTGTGGGAAAGCAACTGCTTTTCAGAAAGCAGTAAAATTTTAATTTACCAAACACATTACTACTGCTTTTAGATTCGAAAAGCAGCGTTCTGGAAAGCAAAAACATTACCAAACGGGCTCTAAGCATATATTAATATTTTTGTGGTATCTTAGTAATTTCAAAAAAGTAATTGGTGAAAATATTTTTTTTTTTAAAAAAAACTAAAATATGTTAGCTTTTTTTTTTTGAGGAACAAACTCATTTTATTGAATACTAAACTGGGCTGATGAGGCCCAATACATCAGTTTCAACTGCTTTTGATGCCTAATGGGGCTCACTCCCGTACCACTCCTGTTGTATTGGGTTACAAGGCCTTGTTTGGCGTGTAAATGTGCAACTACATTTGTGGATCTGTTACCGTATTGAATTGAGAACGTTGAGAGCCTTCTAGATAATTGAACGGATTCATTTAAGATTGCACCACTTTCATAACGACTTTTCCAATTCTCTTTCATCATCCTCTGCATCTCCATTACTGAGTTCTTCGAATCCGCTTCCATCACCAGATCTTTGCAGCCGAGCTTGAGGGCAAACCTTATTCCGTCGCGGATGGCTTGACCTTCTGCCGTTTGGGGTTTTGTTCCGAAAGCCACCGGCTTGGCAAATCCGGCGATGTAAGTCCCCGCTGCGTCTCTGATGACTCCGCCAGCGCCGGCCTTTGCGGTCTTTAAGTCCCAGGCTCCGTCAACATTAAGCTTGACTTTGCCTTGTTTGGGAGGACGCCAGGTCTGAGACAGCGGAATGGAGATCGGAGGGTGTTTTGTTCTTGATGCTTCAAAAGCTTCCATCTTCTCCACCGCAGCTCTAACAATTTCAGCCGCCTCTTTTCTTCTGTTCTTGAAGATGAAGTAGTTTCTGTTTGACCAGATCTACGATATACACATGCACATGAGATTCAGAGATTTGTCACTATTTGAGTTCTGGAACTGGGTCTCGATCCAATGGCTGGAGTTCATCTTCTTGAGTTGGAGATCTAGATTCGGGAAGGCTAATTTCCACACTTTGCTGGCCTGCTTACATCTCAGAAAAAGGTGTGTCTCATCTTCATCTTCTTTGCCACAAAGGGCACAAGTAGCTGCTACTCCTACATTTCTTTTAATGAGATTCACAGTTGTGGGGAGGGATCCCTTCCATCCTCTCCAAACTGGGAAGAGATGTGTTAAGGATCGTAAATTGCATATTTTAGTATGTTAACAAACTCTTCATAACTTGCTAATATGTGTAATTTATCTATTTTATCTCTCTTTCTAGACTTATGCTTGTTTTCGTAGTTTTGGTTGTTTTTCCCTAATTTTGTAGGTGAAAACGTGCTTTAAAACGCAAGAGGCGAGCTAGGGGACCTTAAACGATGAATTTGAAGAGGATTTGCGGCTCAAGAGCCATGAAGAAGGGACTTGGATGACCTAATTTGAAGAATAGTTGAAGATTTAACGGCCAATTTGCGAAGACAAGAGAAGAATTGGGGCCATTATTGAAGATCTAGAAGCCAAAGTTACATCGGAGGGCTTATTTGAAGACAATTTAACGGAAAAAGGGAGCTAAATGCAAATTTATAAAGGTCTAAAGGGCTGCAGTGAAGGGTTATTAACGGAGTTGGGGTGTTTTTGATATTTTCCAAACCTTTTGAAGAAGGAACGGGGTGTTTTAAAAGGATACAGCAACTAGGGGGGAGCCGAGTGAAATTTCGGCTAAACTTAAAACACACCAGCGCGTCTCTCTCTCTTCCCCGTCGTTCCTCACGCAGGAACCCACCAGAAGCCATGAAAGCTTCGTGCGAAGCTTCCTCCACCCTCAAATCCGACCCAAATCACCACCAAATCGCACAAACCCGGTACCAAAACGCTCCCCAGCCCATCCTCTATCTACCCATGCCCTCAAATTGGCCCAAGAACAAAGCAATGAAAAAGCCCTAATTTCTAGGGTTCATGAAGACAAGATGAAAATCGACGATGGAGGTGGAAATAGGTGAATCAAAGGGTGGATATTGATCCTTGGAGGTTACGAAACCAGCCCTAGCATCTATATAAACCAAATATGGAAGGAATTTCGGACTCCTCTCTGAGACCCGTGGGTTCATACGACGCCTCTGTTTTCTCTCCTCTCTCTCTCTCTGATTTCGCCCTAACCATGGGTTGTTCTTGCTAGAACATAGAAAGAGGAAGAGAGGGAGAGAGGAGGTCGAATTCATGCGATTTCTGGACTGGTTTTGATGAATTCAGAGCTGTTCTTGGTGAAAATTGTTATTGCTCTGTTTTTGGGAAGCTATAGCACTGTTTATGCTGCTGTGTTCATGCTCTGTTTCAGCAGCAGCAGCTTAGTTTCACATGTTTCTCATTAGTTTGTAGCTTGGTTTGTGTAGTTGAATCAAGTATTGAGGTTGAATTGGTGAAAACAATTGGTTGATTCAAGTGTTGGATATGAAAATACCATTTCTCTTTACTTCTCTTGAATCTCTCATGTTTAGCTAGTTAACTTGCTTGGGTGATTTGGGACTATCTAGTGCCCTAATCCTCTTATTGATTCAAGTTGGACTTCAAGGATGAATGGGTTGAATTGAGTAGCTTCAATACGTAGTTTAAAACTTGAATCTCTCATGTTGGAGTATTTGATGCATTGAATAGGTAGATGTGCGAATGTTCTTGACATGTTTGATTCGGAATTTCTCTTGCGTTGAAGTGACTCGTTAATCCTAACTTTGAGAAATTGAGTACTAGTTAGGTGATTTGAGTGAGAATTTAAGAATCTCATTTGTGGCTTGATCTTTCATGTGGAAACACCTATGTGTGTTTACATATGTTTGATGCTTGAGGCACTTGATATTTGGAAAATCTCATTTGAATCGCTTCTTTAGTGCTTAATTATCGTGTGTTAGAGTTAGGCACTTCATTTGTGGCAAGTTGGATTGCAATGAGCAATCGATTCTTGAGGCACTTGTCTTGTGGAATTCTACATGTGATATGAGAACCGGGCTTGAATATAATAGGGGGATTGGTCACTAGAGAAACCGATGATCCCTAGCCCCTCATTACTTGTTATTTCACTACTTTCTTTAATCGTAGTTTTAGTAGTTGTTTACTTTGTTCTTTAAATTCTCAAATCTCAACTCGCTCCATCAATTAGTTTTGGTGGATTTGATAGCTTGGCTAGCTAAAAAGCCTACGAGAATTTACATTACTTGCTCTAGTTAGTAGCTTAGTTCCTTCTATTGCTAGTTTAGTAAGTCATTATCTAACCCTCCTCTCCTTGTGGATTCGACCCCGTTCTTACTCGGGTACTACTTAGAACGATATTCCTATACTTGGGAATTATCGCGAACAAGATGTCTCCTTGGGACTTTTAGTTTCCATAGCTTTTCTAGCCACTTCTTCTCCTGCGGTTCTGTGCTTCTGTGTTCATAGTGACTTGGCTTTTCAATGAGCTCCTGGGCTATTTGGTACCCCGATTTGACACTGTAATCACCACTTTCTGTGAGAGTCCAAAGTAATGTGTCTTTCAGATCAGTTTTTGCAATGGGGGTTCGGATAATATCTGCTATATCAACAGGCCAAAAAACTTCATTGATTTTATTCATGTCCCACTCCCCCTACTCTTGATTTATGAAGTCCTTCACCATGTAATGGTCCACTGCGGGGGTAGTAATTGGTTTATAGGGGAAATTTTTCGGTAGCCAGGGATCAAGGAAGGCATTGAACCTTGAACCATCCCCTATGAGCCATCTACTACCCCTTCGTATTACTTCTCTGCTTGCTAAGATGCTTCTCCATGAATATGAGCACTGACTAGATGACTCAACTGTCCACATATTGTGTTGTTTGCAATATTTGTCCAGTAAAACTTTACTGAGCAGTGATTCAGGATTACTTACAATCCTCCAGAACTGTTTGCCCAACATTGCGAGATTAAAAGCTTGTAGGTCCTTAAAGCCCATTCCGCCTTGGCTTTTACTTGTCTTCAAAGTGTCCCAAGATACCCAGGTAATCCCCTTCTCTTAGTTGTCCTGTCCCCAGAAGAACTTGCGACAAATTTGTTCTATCTTCTTGCATATAGACTGTGGAAGCTTGAAACATCCCATTGTGTAGGTAGGCACAGATTGAGCTACCGCCTTGATCAAAGTCTCTCTAACCGTGAAAGAGAGGTCTTTTCTTTCCAACCTTTACATTTAGACTCTACTTTTTCAATTACAAAATTAAAATCTAAAGACTTGTTTTTACCGATTGCTGTAGGTAATCCCAGATATCTGTCCTGGGATTCGACCAACTTGACGCCGCAATGGTTGCTGAGGTTCTGTTTTCGCTGACTATCCACATTCGCTGAGAAGACCACCACACTCTTTTCTAAGTTTATTTTTTGGCCAGAGGCCTTTTCATAAACTTTTAATAATTGTAGAATAGCATTCATCTCTTCCTCTTTAGCTTTTGAGAACAATATGTTGTCGTGCAAAAAACAAATGTGTAATATTTGGGCCATTCCGCGGGGCAGATAGACCGAAGATAAGCCCATCGCGAAGAGCTGCTGTAAGTGAACGGGAAAGGACATCTCCACACAGCAGGAATAGGTACGGCGATAAGGGGCATCCCTGTCGCAATCCCCTTTGAGGTAATACTTCGCCACACATTTCCCTTCGTAAGCAAAACTAAAACTTGCTGTTGTGATGCAATCCATGACCAGTTCGATCCACTTGTTGCCAAAACCATACCGTTCCATACAAGCGCGTAGAAAATCCCACTCCACACGGTCATACGCCTTGGACATATCTATCTTTAGGGAAAAGCTCCCCGTCTTGTCTTTCTTGCGATACTTAATAGTGTGGTGTAACTCATAGGCTAATAGGATGTTATCCGTAATAAGCCTTCCGGGCACGAAGTCACTTTGGTAGATTGAAATAATATCAGGGAGAATAATTTTCAGCCTATTAGCCATAGTTTTGGTCACTAGCTTATAGATGACCGAACACAAGCTAATGGGACGAAGGTCTGCAGGCCTCCTCACCTGACTTACCTTGGGGATCAAAGCGATTATGGTCTTGTTATACTCTGCCATGGATCTTCTACCATTGAGGATGTCAAGACAAACAGTTTCTACATCTAAACCCACTGTTTTCCAATGAGTTTGGAACAAAGTGGCAGCATAGCCATCGAAACCTGGGGATTTAAGCGGCCCCATTTGGCTAAGAGCTTCTTTTACCTCCTTGCATGTGTAGCTATTTTCTAGCATTGTTTTATTTTCGCCTTGGATCAAGTCCGGTATTTCACTGAGAAGAGGCTCCATATCTAACCTCTGGGGGTTGTTTGAGGTAAATAACTCAGTGAAATATTTGGTTAAAATATCAATTACCTCATGTTCGCTACTTCTCCACGTACCTTCCGCATCTTCCAAGCCTTTTATGGCGTTTCTTGCCTTCCTTATCGTGGCTTTTCGATGGAAAAACGCACTGTTTCTATCTCCTTTTTCTAACCACTGGATATGACTCCGTTGTTTCCATATTTCCTCCTCTTTCAATAAAAGGGAGTTGATTTGGGACTTAATTTCCAGAATGGATGCGCTATTGTTCTGGTACCCTTCTCCCATCTCAAGAGCCGCCAGATTCTTCTTGAGCTTCTTGATCTGCCCCGCGATGTTCCCTATCTCCTATTTCTCCCAAACTTTAAGACTAATAGCTAGGTTTTCTAGCTTAGTCTTTAGGGGGAGATTTTGTGGCATTATAGCCCACTCGTTCGAAATCAACTCACCGCAGCTACTATATTGATTCCAAAAAGCTTCAAAGTGGAATCGACATTCCTTTGATCCCCTTTTGCGGTCAGCTTGCCACAGTAGCTGGACCGGACAATGATCAGACACTGTTGCTATCAAATGGTTTACTCTGCTCGCTTGGAATAGAACCATCCACTCCACTGTCACGACCACTCTGTCGAGACGCTCGTAGATAATGTTACCATTCCTCGGATTGCTTTCCCATGTGAAATCCTTGCCAGAATACCCAAGATCATGGAGATTTAGGTCTTGAAGTATGTGACAAAACAAACTCGCTCCTTGTTCATCAAAAATTCTTCCACCCAACTTCTCTATTGATTTGGTCATAGCGTTGAAATCACCTAAAGCACACCATGGGGTTGTTCTCGAACCGCGGATACGCCTTAGGAGCTCCCACGAGTGATGGCGTTCCAGAGAATCGGGGTTGCCATAAAAACCCGCTAGTTTCCACCATTCAAACACTTTATCATAAAAGACTTCACAATCGATGTGCCAGAAAGAAATCAAACCCACTTTAACTCTCTGGGTTTCCCGCCATAGCAAGGCGAGCCCCCCACATCGACCATCACTACTAACAAACTTACCTTTGTAATGACCCAATTTCCTTCTAACACCTTCCATCTCCTCTACTGACAGTTGATAACTCCATAGTTGGAGTTATATTCTATTGTGATTACATGTCATTTCTGTAGGGTTTTGATTCATGGATCGCGCAAACGGAAGCATAATCAAACAAACAACCATGCAAAACCCTCCAAGGATCACAAGTCTAGATGCATAACGATAGTGAAGGTAAGAAATCATAAACACACCTTTGGGTTCTCCTTGATGACTTCAAACGCGAATAGTGTCACGTTCTCTATAGTTGATCCACGCCTAGAGTTGATCCTAGATCTCCAATCTCCTTGGTGCTAGCCCGGAATGAGAGGAGGGTGAAGGAATCACGCAAAACGAGGCAAAAGAAGGGACTCGGCCCTCTTTTGGCGTCGGGGACGAGGGGCGGCGGCAAGGGTGGCGTCGGCCTCCTTGTTGCTTGCTCTCTCTCTCTCCTTTGTTCTCTCCCACTCTTGTTATGTTCTCTCTAGAGCATAAGTTATGAGGAAGGAAGGAAGGAGGGTCCTTTATATAGTCCAACAACTCCTTGTTAACTACCTAAAGGACTTATTCTAGTCCTACTAGAATTCAATTTAGTCCCTTCCTTGCAAATTAGTCCCTACTAAGTTTGCAAGGGTTTGCAAAGTGATCCTTCTAATTAATTAATCCAATTAATTAATTCCCAAATCTAGTACAACTCTATATAGCGTGTGACCCCATAGGTTCTATCTAGTTGGTAGCAACTCTTTGCTAATATGGAGCGGTTTCTAGCAAAACATCCATTCTAGCCAACTAATAGAATAGTCATCTAGACAACCTTGTACAAGTAATTGTCTCATCCCTTTTCCTCCATATCCGGATTGGACACGAGACATACAAGTCACACTCGTATATCCAATCCATAGTTTCTCGATCCATGGAATAGCCTTATTCGTTCAAATAACATCAATATCCCATATTGATTTATTTGAGTCTGGCCAGACATTCTATAAGCACTATCCTTCGAGTGGCCTAGGATATTTGCTCCCGTTATGTGGGAGGGGCAAATCCTCTCTACGTCCACTACGATCTCTAAGCTTGCTTCTCATTGTATCCAGTACACGCCTTTATAACTACCCAGTCACGGTATAGCGTTTAACGCTACCAAGATCACAATGATCCACAACTAGAATATCTAGTGACTTCAAGTCTAAGGATGACAATACCATTGTACCCGAGAAGCACTTGTGACTCAACATAACATGTATGTAGCCTTCTCGGTGATGGGTCAATCCAGTGCAACATTCCGTAATGCACACCTATGTGTTGGATCATGATATCTCCATATCAATCCAACCCCATACTAGTCTATAGATGATTGTCCCATTAATCATTATACTTGACTAGGGATATTTAAGAAAAACAACACGATTGTAAATCTAAGGACTTCATTATATTAAATATCCAATAAATAATAAAATAATTTTCTAGCCAATTACAAATTCATACTAAACTAGATTGCCTCTAGGGCATCTATTCCAACAGTCTCCCACTTGCACTAGAGCCAATCTGGCGCATCTCGTATGCCCATACTCCTAGTGTGCCCTTCATGCTTCCACTGCGTGAGAGGCTTCGTAAGCGGGTATGACAGATTATCATCTGTAGGAATCTTGCATATCCGAACGTCTCCTCTTTCGATAATATCTCGAATCAGATGAAACTTCCTGAGCACATGCTTGGACTTCTGGTGCGATCTGGGTTCCTTTGATTGCGCGATCGCCCCAGTGTTGTCACAGAACAACTCCACTGGATCCGCAATGCTAGGGACCACACCAAGTTCAGAAACAAACTTTCTGATCCAAACAGCCTCCTTTGCTGCGCCATTTGCAGCAATGTACTCAGCCTCTGTTGTAGAATCAGCTACCGTCTCTTGCTTGGAACTCTTCCAGCTCACCGCTGCTCCATTCAGGCAAAACACATATCCCGACTGTGATCTAAAGTCATATCTATCGGTTTGGAAGCTTGCATCAGTGTAACCCCTTACACGCAACTCTTCCTCACCGCCAAACATCAAGAAAGCATCCTTAGTTCTTCTCAAGTACTTTAGGATGTTCTTGACAGCAATCCAGTGACTCTCACCCGGATTGGATTGGTATCTGCTTGTCATACTCAAGGCATATGACACATCTGGTCTTGTACATAACATGGCGTACATGATAGATCCTATGGCCGAGGCATAGGGAATCCTACTCATGCGTTCCTTCTCAATCTCATTGGAAGGACAACCACTCTTCGAAAGAGTGATTCCATGTGACATGGGCAAGAATCCCTTCTTGGAATCTTGCATGTTGAACCGTTTCAACACCTTGTCAATATATGTACTTTGACTTAGGCCTAGCAAACTCTTAGATCTATCTCTATAGATCTTTATACCGAGTATATAGGCTGCTTCCCCTAAGTCCTTCATTGGGAAACACATTCTTAGCCAATCTTTCACAGATTGCAGCATGGGAATGTCGTTTCCAATGAGTAGTATGTCATCCACATACAAGACCAGAAAAGCTACAGAGCTCCCACTAACCTTCTTGTAGACACAAGACTCATCTTCGTTTCCGATGAAGCCAAACTCTTTGACCACTTCATCAAAACGTCGATTCCAACTCCTAGAAGCTTGCTTCAATCCATAAATGGATCGTTGCAGCTTACAGAATTTGTTGGCTTGCTTTGGATCCTCAAAACCCTCCGGCTGTATCATATACACGTCCTCGAGGAGATTCCCATAAAGGAATGCTGTTTAGACATCCATCTGCCAAATCTTATAGTCGTAGTATGCTGCAATTGCAAGTAGGATTCGGATGGATTTGGTCATAGCGACTGGTCAAAAGGTTTCATCATAGTCAATACCATGAATCTGTCTGAATCCTTTAGCCACCAATCGGCCCTTATAGGTAATCACATTACCATCCATGTCGATCTTCTTCTTGAAGACCCACTTGCACCCTATGGGCCGCGCCCCATCAGGTGGTTCCACCAAAGTCCATACTTTGTTGGTATACATGGATTCCATCTCGGATCTCATGGCCTCAAGCCACTTCTGCGAGTCTGGGCCATTCATGGCCTCCTCATAGGTAGTAGGCTCATCATCTATGAGCATCGTGTCACCGGAATCAGTTATGAGAAGTCCGTACCTCTCGGGTTCCTGGCGCACTCTACTAGATCTACGAAGCTCTTGTGTTACCTGAACAGGTGGATCCACAACTGCTTGTGATTCCTGTTCATGTTCCATAGTCGGTTCGGTGATTTGTGGTTCTTGAACTTCTTCAAGCTCTACATTCCTCCCACTTGCTTCTTTAGATACAAACTCTCTTTCTAGAAACACGCCGGTCCGAGCAACAAACACTTTGTTCTCGGTTGGATTGTAGAAGTAGTATCCCTTAGTTTCCTTAGGGTACCCCACAAATTTACATTTATCCGATTTAGGCCCTAGTTTGTCCGATTGTAAATGTTTTACATAGACATCGCAGCCCCAAATCCTCATGAACGACAGTGTGGGATGCCTCCCACTCCACATCTCATATGGTGTCTTCATGACTGATTTAGATGGAACACGGTTAATGGTGAAAGCTGCACTTAACAGAGCGTATCCCCAATATGATAATGGAAGATCGGTTTGACACATCATAGACCGAACCATATCCAATAGGGTTCGATTCCTCCTCTCGGACACGCCATTCCATTGTGGCGTTCCGGGTGGAGTGAGTTGGGACACGATCCCACACTCTCTAAGATAGTTGTCAAACTCTTGGCTCAAGTATTCTCCTCCACGATCCGATCGTAGAGCCTTGATACTTTTGCCAAGTTGCTTCTCTACTTCATTCTTGAATTCTTTGAACACTTCAAAGGATTCGGATTTTGCCCTCATAAGGTACACAAATCCATATCTACTGTAATCATCAGTAAACGTAATGAAGTAGACATAACCACCCCTGGCAGGCGTGGCAAATGGCCCACACACATCGGTATGTATGAGCGCCAATTGCTCACTAGTCCTCTCACCTTTATTATTGAAAGGGGACTTTGTCATTTTTCCCAATAAACAAGGTTCACATGTCTCATATGATTCAAAATCAAATGAGTCTAGTAATCCATCCTTATGGAGTCTAGATACACGTTTCTCATTTATGTGGCCTAAACGACAATGCCATAAATAAGCAGGATTTAAATCATTTATTTTAATCCGCTTGGTATTAATGTTGTAGACAGGATTACTTAGATCAAGGACGTAAAGTCCATTAAATAATTGCGCACTAAAATAGTGAATATTATTCAAATAAAAGGAACAACAATTGTTCTTTATTGAAATAATAAAACCTTCCTTGTCCAAACAAGAAATAGAAATAATGTTTCTGCTCATAGCAGGCACAAAATAGCAATTATTTAATTCTAAAACTAATCCTGAAGGCAGAGATAGCTCGCACACGCCTATGGCCAACGCAGCAACCTTTGCTCCATTCCCAACGCGCAGATCTACCTCCCCTTTAGCCAATCTTTTACTTCTATTTAGATCCTGCATATTTCGACAAATATGAGATCCACATCCAGTATCTAATACCCATGATGTAGAGACAGTTAAATTGACATCTACAACAAAATACCTGGTGGTGGTGGAATCACTATTCCAAGCCTCTTGTCCTCCAGATATTTTGGGCAGTTCCTCCTCCAGTGTCCATGTTGACTACAGTAGTGACATTCACCCTTAGTCACGAACTTGGCAACGCCACCAACAGGCTTAAGGGCTTGTTCCTTGGACTTGGCAACTGACTTGCCTTTGCCCTTGGAGGAAGAGGCAAATTTTTGCCCTTTCCTTTATGTACCATCATAATGGCCTTGCCCTTACCCTTGTTGATGCTCTGTTCAGCCGTCCTCAACATGTTGAGCAAATCTGGCAGTGGTTTAACGATCTCGTTCATGTTATAGTTCATAATGAACTGTCCATAACTCTCAGGCAACGATTGCAACACGAGATCGGTTGCCAACTCTTGGCCGACCGGGAACCCAAGCCGGGCGAGATTCTCCAAGTACCCGATCATTCGGAGTACATGGGGTCCCACCGGGTTCCCTTCTGCCAGATGACATTTGAACAGTGCCTTTGAGACCTCATACCTCTCTACCCTCGCCTGCTCTTGAAAGAGCTGCTTTAGATGTTCGATCATGTCGACAGCATTCATGTTCTCATGTTGCTTCTGAAGCTCAGAGGTCATGGTGCAAAGCATTAGGCAGGCCGCATCATTAGCGTCATCAACACGCTTTTGATACGCCTTTAAGGCAACAGGTGTCTGGTTCTCTGGACCTTCTGGAACATGCTCCTCTATTGCGTACAGTTTCTTCTCTTGCTTGAGAACAATTCTCAAGTTTCTGTACCAATCAAGAAAGTTGGTTCCAGAGAGCTTGTCCTTCTCAAGGACAGATCGTAGGGAATGTTGTGAACTCGATGAGTTGTTTGCCATTTGGAATTCTACAAAAGGAAAATACGCAAGTTTTAGTATTTGTGAATTTTTGACTATATTTAATAATGGCTAGTTTATTAAATATAGCTCCCACTATTTTTCTACGGATTAATAACCCTCAAGATATTAATGCGGAAAATATCCTTATATTTTCTAGTGGGCCAAGATCCATCTTTTTCATCTCCTTATGAGCTTGCTTTGGCAAGTCACCCATAATTCGACTACTTCTTAGGTAGGAACGATTTCCAATTGCATCCCATATGCAACTCTTGGTTCAATCGGGCAAATAACTCCTTATTTATCCATCCATATGAATAATCCCAATTGATTGCCTCTAGGTTTCTTAATCAAATTAATAGCCTAGTTGTGTTCAACCTCTTATCTAAACAATTGCACATTGTTACGTGCCATCGCATTCCATCATTATGAACCAAGTCGCCATGCTTTGGCACGCACGAACTTGATAAATAATGATGATAATGAGTGTTTAAATAACGAGAAGGCAAGAACACAATATTTAAATTTGAGGGATTTTAAATTCAATTCTTGATTATTTTGTTGATCAATATCAACTAATCTATCTATTTGAGTTTGGGCACAACTCCAAATAATAGATCCGGGTTGTCTAATTATCTTATTATCCTAATTGCATGCATCATCCATACACCAACCACACAAATAATAAGACAATAAATAAACAACCACAAAACAGAAATTAAACGTGATGTGGATATGGCCTTTTCTAGACTAAGATAATTCCAAGCCAATGGAATTATCTATGAACCCTAAAAGCAAACACATCTCCATGCGTCTTGATCTTTTGGTCCATCCTTCATAGTCATGTGGAATGCTCCATGCTCCATGCTCCATCTTTTGTGGCTTCTTTTGGCTTTGGGCTTCTTTTCTCCAATCTTGGCTAACAATCTACTTTATCTAGCACTAGCTAATATCTATACTAAATAAAATAAATCTCACAAGTTGAGAGAAAAATTGGCAGGCAGGCCACAAAACCCTAATTAATTATTACAATTAATTGATCAGCTCGCAGGCCGTAAAACCAAACCACAAAATTAAACATCCACATCAAACAACATCCTAAGGCCATATCCAATCACCATGCGATTTGCACATAAACAGTTAAAATCCAATTTTAACGCGCTTGGTCAATTTTAATTGATTTTAGGATTTCTAGGGTTAAAACGGTCCATGGGCCCAACAATCCAATTGCCCGGGCCCAATCAAAGTGAACCATAATGCCCCAGGGCCGGCCCGGCCCAAAACCCGCAAGCTAGGCCCGCGGGTTAGGGCCGCCCGGCCCCTTAGGGCGCCATTCTTGGGCGGCAAGCAAGGGGGGCGGTCCCTTAGGGGGCCGAACCTCCTTATGGAGGTTGTTTCCAAAACAACCTCCTTGCTTGGAGCCCAAGTTTGGTTGTTTCCTTGTTTTGGGAGAACTCCTTCTTCCCCAAGGATGCCCAAACCCTAGATCTAAGATCCTAAAATTTCTCAAACTCACCAATTCATGCATCCAATGCAATAATTGGGTCTTGTTATGATTAATTCTTTGACAAATTGCATCCAATGCTTGATTTGTCTTGTTTTACGCGATAAACAACAATTTAAGGTGTAAAACAACAAGAATGTAACACATAAACTACATTTATGCTCTAAGACCTGTGGCTCTGATACCACTGTAGGGTTTTGATTCATGGATCGCGCAAACGGAAGCATAATCAAACAAACAACCATGCAAAACCCTCCAAGGATCACAAGTCTAGATGCATAACGATAGTGAAGGTAAGAAATCATAAACACACCTTTGGGTTCTCCTTGATGACTTCAAACCCGAATAGTGTCACGTTCTCTATAGTTGATCCACGCCTAGAGTTGATCCTAGATCTCCAATCTCCTTGGTGCTAGCCCGGAATGAGAGGAGGGTGAAGGAATCACGCAAAACGAGGCAAAAGAAGGGACTCGGCCCTCTTTTGGCGTCGGGGACGAGGGGCGGCAGCAAGGGTGGCGTCGGCCTCCTTGTTGCTTGCTCTCTCTCTCTCCTTTGTTCTCTCCCACTCTTGTTATGTTCTCTCTAGAGCATAAGTTATGAGGAAGGAAGGAAGGAGGGTCCTTTATATAGTCCAACAACTCCTTGTTAACTACCTAAAGGACTTATTCTAGTCCTACTAGAATTCAATTTAGTCCCTTCCTTGCAAATTAGTCCCTACTAAGTTTGCAAGGGTTTGCAAAGTGATCCTTCTATTTAATTAATCCAATTAATTAATTCCCAAATCTAGTACAACTCTATATAGCGTGTGACCCCATAGGTTCTATCTAGTTGGTAGCAACTCTTTGCTAATATGGAGCGGTTTCTAGCAAAACATCCATTCTAGCCAACTAATAGAATAGTCATCTAGACAACCTTGTACAAGTAATTGTCTCATCCCTTTGCCTCCATATCCGGATTGGACACGAGACATACAATTCACACTCGTATATCCAATCCATAGTTTCTCGATCCATGGAATAGCCTTATTCGTGCAAATAACATCAATATCCCATATTGATTTATTTGAGTCTGGCCAGACATTCTATAAGCACTATCCTTCGAAGTGCCTAGGATATTTGCTCCCGTTATGTGGGAGGGGCAAATCCTCTCTACGTCCACTACGATCTCTAAGCTTGCTTCTCATTGTATCCAGTACACGCCTTTATAACTACCCAGTCACGGTATAGCGTTTAACGCTACCAAGATCACAATGATCCACAACTAGAATATCTAGTGACTTCAAGTCTAAGGATGACAATACCATTGTACCCGAGAAGCACTTGTGACTCAACATAACATGTATGTAGCCTTCTCGGTGATGGGTCAATCCAGTGCAACATTCCGTAATGCACACCTATGTGTTGGATCATGATATCTCCATATCAATCCAACCCCATACTAGTCTATAGATGATTGTCCCATTAATCATTATACTTGACTAGGGATATTTAAGATAAACAACACGATTGTAAATCTAAGGACTTCATTATATTAAATATCCAATAAATAATAAATGAATTTTCTAGCCAATTACAAATTCATACTAAACTAGATTGCCTCTAGGGCATCTATTCCAACAATTTCGCGTACTTTCCGATGCATTTATGTGTGTTTTAGGCCGAGTATTGATAGTTTTGAGCATACTTGAGTATTTGGACTTCATGGTGTAATCCGGGCGTTTTATGCATGTTTTATGCTTTATTTGTCGCATTTGATCTTCCGGTATTTGTTTGTGTTGTGGATTTCAGAAAACGGAAGCGTGGAGTGCGGATTTTGGAGCGGAAGCGAACTTCGGAAACAAAGAAACTCAAGGAATGCATGATAGAATAGAAGAATAGGAGAAGCTAAGAGGAGAAAAATACTTGGCCAAATTTTCAAGAGGAGTGAAAAGAAGCAACACACATGGAAGATCAACGTGATCCTACAAGACAAAAGGTGATCCTATGATCACATGATCAAGTGCAAGACACCACCAACGTGATCCTACAATCAAGTAAGGTGATCCTAGGATCACAAATTGTGATCACAAGATCACATTACTTGATCTGACGCATGACAAAGGGGGTGAAAGTGTAATTTTTAAAAACTTACAAAGAAGTGACGTGATTTAACAAGGAGGAACGACCTAGGGAATGGATTATTCATCATTCTACGCCATTGGAGAGCAGGAGCATTCTTGGGAGCTTGGAGACCATCGTTTGATTCTCTATCTTCTTCCCCCATTTAGTTTTTGTTTATGATCATTGAAACTTTGTACTTTGATCATGTGTTTTAGTAGCTAAACCCTCTATTCGGGATATCTCATAGGGAACTAGGGATTTGAACACCATATTTGGTGATTTATGGATTATGCTTCATGTTATTGACTTAATTCGATGTTTATGCTTAGTTACGCTTGATTCATATGCGTAATCCTATCGTTCATATTGTTTGACGTCACAATAAGATTGATCTAGGTGATAATTATTAGAGGAATCAATAGTTATTGCTTGAACTTGAATCTTGCACTAGTCAAATCTAGGGTTGAGGAATCTTGCTAGTTAACTAGAACTAAGAGTTAATATCAAGATCATAATGCATATTTAAACTTAAGTAGGCTAGAGGAATCAGGTACAAGAGTTCAAATATAGACTTTGGTTGAGGAATCTTCAAAGTGAAATTGCTCGTTTGGCTAAGTAGAAGACATCCGTGTTGTATGAACGTAAATACTAAGTGGTGTGAATTCTCTAGTGAACCCGTAGAGATATCCTGAATTTTTCATCTTTTTGAGAAACTCCTACAAATCAATCTCTATTAATCGTGAACTAATTCATCGATTTTATTGGGACTTTTTGTCTTTTATTTTCCATAGGGATTAGAAAACAAACAATGCGATATGCCCACATAAGGTTTAGAATAAGTAGCTAATTTTAAAAGAAGTCCTTTGGGTTCGACAACCCGGATTTACCGGATATTACTACACACGACGACTGTGCACTTGCAGTTGAAACATGTCAAGTTCTTGGCGCCGTTGCCGGGGACTTCGGCTAAATTAGTTATAATTCCTAGCCTTAGGGATTTTATTTTATTGTTTATATCTGTTACTCACCTACTTTCTGTGTGTTATCTGTGTTTTCAGGTTGAATTTCACGGTGCATGTCTCGTTCTCGAGACGAGCCTTTGCACCCAACACTTGAGGACCCGGAAACTTTGTTACGCGCACAACGTAGAGACAAGAGGAAGACAAGCTCAGTTGCTATGGATGACCAAACTAAAGCTGATTTTGAGAGGATCCGCAAAGGTATGCAGGATGCGGAGGTAGCTAGAGCATCCGCTGTAGAGGATGCAGCCAATAAAGCACGAGAAACTGAGTAGTTGAGGGCTCAAATGGCTGAGATGCAGGCAATGATGGATCGCTTGGCTCCCCCAAATCCACAACCACGTCCTGGTGTGGGGGCACAAGTGGGGAACATCGGTGGGAACAATAATTGGAATAATGGGGGAAACAACAGGCAGAACGTCGAGGCACTGGTTAACAATGCCGAGATTGAAGAACGCCCTATGGTGGATTATATCAGGACTACTCCAGCGTGTTATCAGCCTACTATTGTCAGGCCGCAGATCAATGCCCAACACTTCGAGTTGCGCCAACATATGATCAATATGGTTCGTGATGAGTGCGCATTCAACGAAGCTCCAGGAGATGATCCCAATCACCATTTGCTGGTATTTGAGCAAATCACATCAACCATGCACGACCAACGAGTTCCAGATGAAACAGTTAAGCTATTACTATTTCCCTTCTCCTTATCTGAAAAAGCCAAGAAGTGGCTTATGGAGTTTCCAGCTGGGAGCATAGTGACATGGATGGATTGTTGTCATGAGTTTCTGAGGAAGTATTTTCCACCATCAAGAGTCGCTCAGCAGATGGCTGAGATTGCAAATTTCACTCAAGAAGAAGACAGCTCATTGGGAGATGCTTGGAGGAAGTTCAGCCAAATTCTCCGTAGATGTCCGAATCATGGGGAGCCATGGCACAAGCTTCTCCATTATTTCTACACTGCATTAGACAAGGAGACAGCTGACCAGTTAGATATGCTAGCTGGAGGTAATTATATGGGGCTTGGAGCACAGCGAGCTCAAGATCTGCTGAACAACGTGTCAAAGAGAGAGTCTACACGAATTGAAACTCGTAGGTACTCCAAACCGGGGGATGCAGCCTTAGTCAACAAGATTGAGTCTATGGAGCAAAAGCTGGAATCCATGACCTCAGCATTTCACAGCATGCAACCTCCATCACAAGTGAAGCCCATGGGTGAGTTACACGCGGATGAGAATCAGGGATATGACTCCATTGAAGATGTGAATTACATGGGTCCACCACGACAGCAGCAGTGGACTAACACTTACCATCCCAACAACCGCAATCACCCCAACTTTAGCTATCCCAACCCTAACAGTGGGTTATATGCGCCCGGTCAGCAGCCGAATTCTCAGTATCAAGCTCAAGGGAAATTTCAACAGCAACAGGCTCAGCAACCAGAAGAGCACGAGACAAATGCCTTATTGAGAAAGTTACTAGCTAATCAAGACAGGATGGAGAGCACGATTGTCTCAATACAAGCTACAATAAAGAGCCACGAGACTCAGATTGGGCAGATTGCCAATCAGAATGCTAAATTTCCGCCAGGTATGCTTCCTTCCAATACCATTCTTCCTACTGAGCAGCTCAAAGCTATTACTACTTGCAGTGGTGTGACTACTCAGGATCCTCCATATCCTAGCCATGCGAGAGCTGAAGCTACAAAAGGTACAGAGAAGGAATTGGGTGAAGAGTTGCCCAAGGCCGTGAGTCCCCAATCAAAGGACACGGTTGAGAAGAAAGAAGAGTCCAAGAGCACTCCAGATCCGGCTACTTATGAGCCACAAATTTCATATCCGGCTGCAATAAAGAGGAATGATGAGGAACACTTTGGGAGATTTATGGATATATTCAAACAATTGCATATCAACATTCCTCTTGTCGAAGCACTTGCTCAGATGCCCAGGTACAAGAATTTCTTGAAGGAAATCCTATGGGGGAAGAAGAGCATAGAACCCTATGCCACGGTAAAGCTAACAGAGACGTGTAGCACTGTCATACAAAGAGACTTTCCCAAGATGAGAGATCCAGGCAGTGTCATCTTAGGCTGCACTCTTTGGGGTGGATATCATACACATGGTCTCTGTGATTTGGGCGCGAGTATTAATCTGATGCCATTGTCTCTATTTGAGAGATTGGGCATTGGTGCGCCAACCCCTGTGAAGATGGGTCTGCAATTGGCAGACAATTCTATAGTTACGGCAAATGGGGTGATTGAGAACTTGCTAGTCAAAGTGGGTGCATTTGTATTTCCAGCTGACTTTGTGATAGTGGATATCAAGGAGGATCGTCATGTTCCACTCATCTTTGGAAGACCGTTGTTGAAGACAATGCGCGCAAAAGTGGATCTAGAGACTGAGGAGTTGACTATCAAGGCTCTAGACTCATCACTCGTGTTGAAGGCATTTGTTCCGAGCAAGGGGAAGAATAAATTGGCCATGATCAAGTTTAGAGAAGATCGTGTGGATCCTTCTCTTGGGTTGCCTACAGTTTTGCATCCCGATCCATCCGAATCGCAGAAGCAGCCAAATGTGGTGAGTGCACATGATGTGGTGCAGAAGATTAAGAGTAAGAAATTGAAGGAGGAGGCACGTCGTGCTAGACATCCTTAACATCTTTTGAGGTAACTGGGTCGGGCCGTCGACCTTAAATTACAAGCGCTTGTTGGGAGGCAACCCAACGTATTTTTATGCTTAAGTGTAGAGTGTGTGTTTAAATATTGTTGTGTGCGTTTTTCAATACAGTTTTCTTATCTGAGGGGTGAGAGAGTGAGAATCTCACATTTGAATTGAGTCGTTTCAGGAATACAGGTTGGAGACGCGGTCCGAACTCCCCTTCTTGATGCACGTGAAAGAAACGCAGAAAAACCGAGAAAGTGATGTAATGATCACGGAATTTGAGGCCATAATTCTGAAGATTACTCTGGTAATTTTGGAGTAACACAAGTAAAAGCAGAAAGAGTGCGAAACAAGCTTTCCGACGATATAAAATCTGCGTGCATCGGAGTTCGGGGGCGAAAACTAGAAGAAAACGAAAAAAAATGAGCGGCTTTTACTTAGAAAAATTGGAAGAGCAATTTTTTGGCAACCCACTGTAAATGCACGATCAAAATACTTGATTGTGAGACAATTTTTCTGATCACACGATCAGAATGGCTCTCCCATGCTGAAGCTTCATAAAAAGGGGCAGTTCTGTCTTTTCATATTTTAAGTGAGAATGAAAAAAAAAGGAAAAGAAGGTGAACACGCTGCAACTAGTAGCGACGGGTAGTTCTTCAACCCACGGCAATCTCCAGAACACAGAGGACGACTCCCTACAGAGCAACGATCGAAAAATCGCCGGAAATAAACGGCGTTTGGTGGCGTTCTGCTCGGCACGACAACATCAACGCCCCTAGCATCGGAGTTCTTCACCAGATCCACGCAACACAGCTCTAAGAACGCAGCGCGTCTCCGGAGCTCCACTGGTCGGAAAAATTGCTGACTTTTGACGACGTTTGGTGGGTTTTGGTCGGCTCAACAGCGCCGACGAGTTTGGGGGTTGGAATTTTGATGGTTCAGCGTAGCTAAGTGTGGGGGAAAGAGTGAAAGCTAGGGTTTTCTCAACACAAATTTGTCAATTCGTTCTCAACCGGTTGAAATTCGCGCAAACCGTTTGCGGGGTTGTGACGGGGACAGCGAGGAGAAGATATTGAGCTAAAAATCTTAATTCGCGAAAAGTATCGAAAAATCAGTCGACCGTACGGTCCTTCTTGACTGATTTTGTCGATTCAGCCCCGTTTGAACGGAACTCCAGGGCTTCAGGTATCGCTAATCTTTCTCTTTCGCAAGTTAATTTTATCGAGTCTAGGCACATTGAGTAAAATCCCAAATTTGTTATTGTTGTCGCTTAGTTGCGACGTTTTGGGGCGATTGACTAGTGTCCTAGGACCTATATGCTAAATTTCTTTCTTGCTTTGATTCACTAAACACTCCTTGTCACGTGCACGTAGCTAATATAATCTCTAAATTTGAATTGCTACTTTCTTGTGAAATGAGATCGTTTAGAAGTAAGAAGAGTAAGGCGCACGAATTTGAATGTAGGAAGACAAAAAGTAGTTGAGGAAGAGGGTGATGATGGCCCTGAGTAGATTCATGGCACCTCGCATTAGAATTGCCGAGTCCTCTTGATTGATCTCTAAATTCGTTGAGGACAACGAATCATTCAAGTGTGGAGAGGATTTTTAATCTTGACTAGCCAGTCTGTGTTTGCATTAACCTGTAACATATAGATTGATAGGGCCTATTGTGTCGTCTTCGTGGTCCGTGTCGTGTTTTGTTTTAGTGTCGTAATGTGTATGTTAGTTATATATATGTGTTAGTGTTAGATTGTTGCACGTTTATTTAATTGAGTCTACCTACCCAAACTGAATCAGTTTCGAGTCTTCTTTCGCGTCTGGCCTTGCATGTAGAGTTAGAATAAATAAAGTAAAAAAATAAATAAATTAATTAAAAATTCAAAATACAAAATAATAATAAGAAAATTTGAGAAAGGGCAATCAAAAGAAGCTTAAAATTTGGTAGAATCGAGGAGTGTGAGAATTTTAGGCGTAGGGCGTGACTTGTGACCGAGAAGGAAAAATTGAGTTCCCCCTAGTACGTATAGAGAGACTTCCTTTACGGGAATGTCTACCTATTTTATTACACTTACTTGATTTGCAAATTGAAAGTGTGTGTCGTTTTTTTTACAAGATTTGAGCTAGGTGTGAGCTAAACAAGCCGAACGTTCATGTGTACGTCTTAGGTAGTCGCCAGCCCGCCTCGTAGAGGCACACAGAACAGCTGTGCGAGGATGCGTATTAGAGCACTCACTGCTTGATAGATCTCACCTTGTAGGACCACTAGAAAGCCCAATTTGAACCTTGGTTTTATTCATAACCTCTTGACCTAGGGTGACAATTCTTGCCCTTCATCATAAATCGTTCAGAATCACCACTTTAGTGCGTCACGAGGGAGTCATAGTTGAGGGGGTTCGATGAGGGAGAGCTGTACTGCATATACTTGTGTGCTACATGATCGCTTGCGTATTATTACATATCTTCGAGGGGATGCGAGGGTGAGTGAGTAGGCTTGCGCAATTCGGTGTGGCGGTGTTCCATGTCACTACACCATGGACACAGTTGTGGAGAGCCGTGAGTGCGTGACGTCTAATCCGCACAACAATGGGGTGGTTGATCTTAATTGGTGGATCGTGCTAGGTATCGTTTCTTTTCATCATCACGGTGTAGGAGGATCGGTTGGACTCGGCACGAGAATTACATACATTTGATTACTTGAGAGGGGGCATGTTTACATTCTAGTGTGGGGATGTCGACTTCTGACTACGGACATCGAGATTGAGCTTCTGGCGACTACATCCCTACACACGCGCTTTGACTATTTGGCGGCTTTGTTTGGTGACACTGTGTACTTCATTGAGTTAGGGGGAGATGAATTTTACTTATGATATACATTCATTGGATCGTCTACTTCCTCCCCTTAACATGCATGCTTTGCTGGATTCTTGGAAGACCACTCGGATACTTTTGCGGCATTTTGTTATATTGAGAGATGAAAAAAAAAATGAAAATAAAAAAAAAGAAAGAAAAATAGAAAAAAAAAAAAAAGAGAGAAAAAATGAGAGATGGAATAAAAGAATAAATTTGAGCTTATTGGAAATTGAGTGGTGGAAAGTTGCTAGTTCGTTGACGACGGTTTGCATTTCGTGCACGTATCGCCATGGTGGCCACGGAGATCGTTATTGTACCGGGGTTTGAGGGGATCGAGGGCCGGAGGCGGTGAGTTTCGGGTTGCGGTTTCTATCATCGTGGTGAGGGTGTGTGAGATGTGGGGTTTAATGTGAGAATGTGACGCTTAGGACTTGTTACTACATAATTATCCTTTTCTCCCTAAGCCTCAACATTCTAAACCGTTAGCGGAATAGGAGCTCGGACCTTGAACGTGGCCTAGCCTAGCGTAGCCTCTTATTTTTGTCGACACATGCGAAGAGGTAGGTATTCCGTTACATAGTAACGCTAGGCTCTCTATACTAACTAGGGGAAATTCTCGTTGTCGAGTTTAGTTGCAATTCATGCCTTGTTCCTAGATTGATCATCATTCCATGAGAACCGGTTTGAGCTAATTCAGATTACCCAATCTCGCAAAAGAAAAGAAAAAAAATGTTATTTTGTTATGTGCATTGTATATGTTGCATTTTCATATTGTTGCATAGTTGAGTCATGTATTGAGTCGTGTTTATGTCGAGTCGGCTAGTCTTGGTTTGTATGCAAGTGGTGTTTCGAAAAGTATGCAATTAGTTAGACTCGTACCATGATTTGTTGGGAGAAAGTTTGGATATGATGGCCGGTTTTGATAGATTACTCGGGACGCGCAAATGCTAAGTGTGGGGATATTTGATAACTCCATAGTTGGAGTTATATTCTATTGTAATTACATGTCGTTTCGCGTACTTTCCGATGCATTTATGTGCGTTTTAGGCCGAGTACTGATAGTTTTGAGCATACTTGAGTATTTGGACTTCATGGTGTAATCCGGGCGTTTTATGCATGTTTTATGCTTTATTTGTCGCATTTGATCTTCCGGTATTTGTTCGTGTTGTGGATTTCAGGAACCCGAAGCGTGGAGTGCGGATTTTGGAGCGGAAGCGAACTTCGGAAAGAAAGAAACTCAAGGAATGCATGAGAGAATAGAAGAAGAGGAGAAGCTAAGAGGAGAAAAAGACTTCGCCAAATTTTCAAGAGGAGTGAAAAGAAGCAACACACATGGAAGATCAACGTGATCCTACAAGACAAAAGGTGATCCTATGATCACAAGATCAAGTGCAAGACCACCAACGTGATCCTACAATCAAGTTAGGTGATCCAAGGATCACAAATTGTGATCACAAGATCACATTACTTGATCTGACGCATGACAAAGGGGGTGAAAGTGTAATTTTTAAAAACTTAAAAAGAAGTGACGTGATTTAACAAGGAGGAACGACCTAGGGAATGGATTATTCATCATTCTACGCCATTGGAGAGCAGGAGCATTCTTGGGAGCTTGGAGACCATCGTTTGATTCTCTATCTTCTTCCCCTATTTAGTTTTTGTTTATGATCATTGAAACTTTGTACTTTGATCATGTGTTTTAGTAGCTAAACCCTCTATTCGGGATATCTCATAGGGAACTAGGGATTTGAACACCATATTTGGTGATTTATGGATTATGCTTCATGTTTATTGACTTAATTGGATGTTTATGCTTAGTTACGCTTGATTCATATGCGTAATCCTATCGTTCATATTGCTTGACGTCACAATAAGATTGATCTAGGTGATAATTATTAGAGGAATCAATAGTTATTGCTTGAACTTGAATCTTGCACTAGTCGAATCTAGGGTTGAGGAATCTTGCTAGTTAACTAGAACTAAGAGTTGATATCAAGATCATAATGCATATTTAAACTTAAGCAGGCTAGATGAATCAGGTACAAGAGTTTAAATATAGACTTTAGTTGAGGAATCTTCAAAGTGAAATTGCTTGTTTGGCTAAGTAGAAGACATCCGTGTTGTATGAACGTAAATCCTAAGTGGTGTGAATTCCCTAGTGAACCCGTAGAGATATCCTGAATTTTTCATCTTTTTGAGAAACTCCTACAAATCAATCTCTATTAATCGTGAATTAATTCATCGATTTAATTGGGACTCGTCTTTTATTTTCCATAGGGATTAGAAAACAAACAACGCGATTTGCCCACATAAGGTTTAGAATAAGTAGCTAATTTAAAAAGAAGTCCTTTGGGTTCGACAACCCGGATTTACCGGATATTACTACACACGACGACTGTGCACTTGCAGTTGGAACGTGTCAAGTTTTTCCCCGACAACGGCGCCAAAAACTTGACACAATCCAACTGCAAGTGTACGGCTGTCGCGTGTAGTAATATCCGGTAATCCGGGTATGTCGAACCCAAGGGACTTGTCGTGAATTAACTAGGATGATTAACTTCGTGTGGGAAAGCAATTGGATTGTTTTACTAAACTAATAATTTAAATAACAAACTGATTATTAAAAGTCGGATTAATACGAGGGACAAGTATCAGGATATCTCTTCGGGTTCACTAGGGATCTCACACCGCTAATGATTTACGTTCATGTAACACGAACATCTTTTACTTAGCCAAATGAGAACCTTTGCTTTGAAGATTCCTCAACCAAAGCCTATATTCAAACTCTTGTACCTGATTCCTCTAGCCTACTCAAGTTCAAATAAGCATTATGTTGTTGTGGTCTACTCTTAGTTCTAGCTAACTAGCAAGATCCCTCAACCCTAGATACGACTAGTGCTTGATTCAAGTTTCCGAGTAGAGAATGTTGATTCCTCTAACATCCTATACCTATAATCATCCTATTGAGAGCTCAAACAATAGAAACGATAGAATTAAGTACATAAATCAATCATATCTAAGAAAAACACATTCAATTAAGCTAAAAGCATGAAAAAGATCCATAAATCACCAACATGGTGTTCAAACCCTAGCTACCTATGAGATATCCCGAATAGAGGGTTTAGCTACTAAAACACATGATCAAATTACAAAGTTTCAATGATCATAAACAAAAACTAAAGAGGGGAAGAAGATAGAGAATCAAACGATGGTCTCCAAGGTCCCAAGAATGCTCCTGCTCTCCAATGGCGTAGAACGATGAATAATCTGTTCCCTAGGTCGTTCCTCCTTGTTAAATCACGTCACTTCTTTTTAAGTTTTTAAAAATTACACTTTCACCCCCTTTGTCATGCGTCAGATCAAGTAATGTGATCTTGTGATCACAATTTGTGATCCTAGGATCACCTTACTTGATTGTAGGATCACGTTGGTGGTCTTGCACTTGATCTTGTGATCATAGGATCACCTTTTGTCTTGTAGGATCACGTTGATCTTCCATGTGTGTTGCTTCTTTTCACTCCTCTTGAAAATTTGGCCAAGTCTTTTTCTCCTCTTAGCTTCTCCTCTTCTTCTATTCTCTCATGCATTCCTTGAGTTTCTTTCTTTCCGAAACTCGCTTCCGCTCCAAAATCCGCACTCCACGCTTCCGGTTCCTGAAATCCACAACACGAACAAATACCGGAAGATCAAATGCGACAAATAAAGCATAAAAGATGCATAAAACGCCCGGATTACACCATGAAGTCCAAATACTCAAGTATGCTCAAAACTATCAAAACTCGGCCAAAAACACACATAAATGCATCGGAAAAGTACTCGAAACGACATGTAATCACAATAGAATATAACTCCAACTATGGAGTTATCAACAGTCTCGTTTCCATGATGAAAACTAGACTGGGGCAATGGCTCTTTACGAGGTTGCAAAGAGCCAGGACATTTCGAGGGTTGCCCCAGCCCTCGAATGTTCCAACTTATTATACTCATTGCTTCGGGGCGGACCGGCTCCCGGTCTCCGCCCTTTTCGAAATATTGTTGCTTTCTGTACCCTCTTCTTCTGTCTCCGCTCCTCCTTTTGGAACGTCTCCATAACTAATTTGTCTCCCCTTTTTGTTTGTGAACGACTCCAGTGGTGACTTATTCGGTGGTGGGCTAAAGTATGTCGTCGACCCCTTTCTTTTAATATTCTCCCCTCATGTTTTGTCGGAAAGAGCCTTGTTTAGCTAATGCACCCTATTCCGGACTGATTGAGTTTTCTGTTGGGCATAGCCCTCTACCACAGAATCTGCGAACTGCTTTATTACCTCCATCTGACTAGCAGTAGTGTCAATGATCTCATGGGACTTTGTTGGAATACTGTTTGTAAACCCCTCGTTGAGGTTTCCGTCATTCTCTTTGTCCTGTGCCGCTGTTTCCTCAGATGCCATTGGGGAGTTCTCTCTGCCTTCTGTGTCAGTTTGTATTTGGGGGACATCATCTTCTTGTCCTTCCTTCTTTGACCTTGGGGGGGGGGGGGTTTCTTGATCACTGGATGGTACAAGAGGAAAGTACCATAGCCTTCCTCTAGGTTCTTCCTGTCTGCCGTAGAGAAATCTTCACAGTTGTTGCCATCGTGGGTGATCCGTCCGCACCATCTACATACTGTTGGGACTCTCTCATATCGGAAGTCAATCCAACTTCTCTCATTACTAATTTGGGCGTGAATTCCTCTAGGGATAGGTTCGTTTATTGGGATACGAATACGGACGCGTACGAAATTTCCATCATCACCTTCGCTGAAAATTCTACTGTCCGTTTCGATCACTTCTCCTGCACACGAACCAATCTCGCGTGCTCCTTCCTCATTGACATATTGTATGGGAGGCCTAGGACCTGTACCCACACGTCAAAGCTGGTAAACGGTACATCCCTTGTTTGGTCCCCCTGTTGGAATTGTGCCCTAGAGGCAATCAATTAATTGTGACATTTATGGATTTACGATTCATTATGTTATCGATATGGAGATATGTTAACATGAATGAAGTCCTTAGAATATAAGTGTTATATTCTTAAATATCCCTAGTCAATTATAATGATTAATGGGACAATCATCTATAGACTAGTATGGGGTTGGATTGATATGGAGATATCATGATCTAACACATGGGTATGCATTAGGAGTAATGGCATACTGGATTGACCCATCTCCGAGTAGGCTACATACATGTTATGTTAAGTCACAAGCGCTTCTCGCGGTGCAACGGTATTGTCATCCTTAGACTTGAAGTCACTAGATATTCTAGTTGTGGATTATTGTGATCTTGGTAGCGTTAAACGCTACACCGTAACTGGGTAGTTATAAAGGCGTGTACTGGATACAATAAGAAGCAAGCTTAGAGATCGTAGTGGACGTAGATAGAATTTGTCCCTCCCACATAACGGGAGCAAGTATCCTAGGCCACTCGAGGGATAGTGCTTATAAAATGTCTGGCCAGACTCAAATAAATCAATATGGGATATTGATGTTATTTGCACGAATAAGGCTATTCCAGGATCGAGAAACTATGGATTGGATATACGAGTGTGACTTGTATGTCTCGTGTCCAATCCGGATATTGGGACAAAGGGATGAGACAATTACTTGCACAAGGTTTGTCATGATGACTATTCTATTTGTTGGCTAGAATGGATGTCTTGCTAGAGGCCGCTCCATATTAGTAAATAGTTACTACCAACTAAATAGAACCTATGGGGTCACACGCCATATAGGGGTGAACTAGACATGGGAAATAATTAATTAATATGATTAATTAATTAGAAGGATCAAATCGCAACAACTTGCTAACTTAGTAGGACTAATATGCAAGTTGGACTAATCCATGTATAGACATGATTAGGATTTGCCAAGGTGGCCTAATTCATGTAGAGACATGATTAGGATTAATTTGCAAATAAGAACTAATCCATGTATTGACATGATAAGGACTATTTTGCAAAAGGGACTAATCCGAACTTGAGTAGGATTATGAGGGGTTCTTTATGTAGTAGGACAAGGAGTTGTTGGACTATATAAAGAACACTCCTAGCTTATTTTTCTCTCTACACACACCACACATCTATTTGATAGAAGTAAGGAGAGAACAAAGCAAGGAGAGAGCAAGTCCCATAAAGGGCCGAAACCCCATGGGACCGCCGCCCCCTACCCGTCGGCCTAAAGGGAGCCGCCCCACCTCTTGGCACTCCATTGTTGGCGATTCCTTCTTCCTCCTCCATTCTTCCTAGCTAGCACATGGATTTGGAGGATCTAGATCTCACCTCTAGGCGTGGATCAACCGTAGAGACGTGACACTATTCGCGTTTGAAGTCATCAAGGAGAACCCAAAGGTGTGTTTATGATTTCTATCCTTTACCATCGTTATGTCTCTTGACTTGTGATCCTTGGAGGGTTTTGCATGGTTTTATGTTTGATTATGCTTCCGTTGTGCAATCCATGAATCAAAACCCTACAGTGGTATCAGAGCCACAGGTCGTAGAGCATAAACGTGGTTTATGTGTTACGTTTAGTTGTTTTACACCTTAAATTGATTGTTTATCGCGTAAAACAAGACAAATCAAGCATGGGATGCAATTTGTCAATAATTAATCATAACAAGACCCAATTTTTGCATTGGATGCATGAATTGGTGAGTTTGAGAAATTTTAGGATCTTAGATCTAGGGTTTGGGCATCCTTGGGGAAGAAGGAGTTCTTTCCATACAAGGAAACAACCAAACTTGGGCACCAAGCAAGGGAGTTGTTTTGGAAACAACTCCCAAAGGAGGTTCGGCCCCCCTAGGGGACCGCCCCTCCTTGCTTGCCGCCCAAGCAAGGCCGCCCTAGGGGCCGGGGCAGCCCTAGCCCGCGGCCTAGCCGCGTGGGCTAGGGGCCGGCCGGCCCTAGGGCCTTGCGGTTCACCTTTTTGGGCCCGGGCAATTGGATTGTTGGGCCCATGGACCGTTTTAACCCTAGAATATCCTAAAATCAATTAAAATTGACCAAGCGCGTTAAAATTGGATTTTAACTGTTTATGTGCAATTCGCATGGTGATTGGATATGGCCTTAGGATGTGGTTTGATGTGGATGTTTAATTTTTGTGGTTTGGTTTACGGCCTGCGAGCTGATCAATTAATTGTAATAATTAATTAGGGTTTTATGGCCTGCGTGCCATTTTTTTTCTCAACTTGTGAGATTTATTTTATTTAGTATAGTTGTTAGCTAGTGCTAGATAAAAGTAGATTGTTAGCCAAGATTGAAGAAAAAAAAAAAGAAGCCCAAAGCCAAAGGAGCCACAAAAGATGGAACATGGAGCATGGAGCATTCCACATGACTATGAAGGATGGACCAAAAGACGAAGACGCATGGAGATGTGTTTGTTTTAGGGTTCATAGATAATTCCATTGGCTTGGAATTATCTTAGTCTAGAAAAGGCCATATCCACATCACGTTTAATTTTTGTTTTGTGGTTGTTTACTTTATTGTCTTATTATTGTGTGGTTGGTGTATGGATGATGCATGCAATTAGGATAATAAGATAATTAGACAACCCGGATCTATTATTTGGAGTTGTGCCCAAACTCAAATAGATAGATTAGTTGATTTTGATCAACAAAACAATTAAAATTGAATTTAAAAATCCCTCAAAAACAAATATTGTGTTCTTGCCTTCTCGTTATTTAAACACTCATGATCATCATTATTTATCAAGTTCGTGCGTGCCAAAGCAGGGCGACTTGGTTCATAATGATGGAATGCGATGGCACGTAACAATGTGCAATTGTTTAGATAAGAGGTTGAACACAACTGGGCTATTAATATGATTAAGAAACCTAGAGGCAATCAATTGGGATTATCCATATGGATGGATAAATAAGGAGTTATTTGCCCAATTGAACCAAGAGTTGCATAAGGGATGCAATTGGAATTGTTCCTACCTAAAGTAGTCAAATTATGGGTGACTTGCCAAAGAAAGCTCATAAGGAGATGAAACATGGATCTTGGCCCACTAGAAAATATAAGGATATTTTCCGCATTAATATCTTGAGGGTTATTAATCCGTAGTAAAATAGTGGGAGCTATATTTGACAACTTAAATCCTTGTTGAATATAGTTATACGTCACAAACTTTGCATAATCCTATTATGTTGAATACCCATGGCATTAAACAAATAAAAACGCGACTCTATCTATTTCCTAGACTGGTATAAAATTGAGAAATGTTCTCAAATAAAAGAGAAATTGTTGTACATCGTAGAACATAAAGATCTCTTCCTACCAACTACCAAATCACACTAAAACCTAATGGAAGGGACATCAAAGAATGGTTCTTTGGATGTGACTTGCCTCATGTTAGCTGCCATGAACTCTGAGCTTTGGAAGCAAGATGAGTAACATGGAGAAGTATGATATGATCATACATTGAAAGAAGCTCTTTCAAACTAGGGAGCTAGGCATGAAAGGTTTGAAGTGTTGCTCTACTTTGGGTTATACAAATATACTAATTCAATATGATTGAAACATTAGTAAATATGCATTATCTATGAGATAGATAAAGAATAAACGGTTATTCACCCAAGTGGACCAAGAATTGCATTGGATGCAATTATAGTTTTGTTTTAAAGTTGATTTATTCAATATGATTGAAAAATCACTAAACAAAACACTGATAATGGGCATGGGCAAAGTTGTTAATGGTTAATAGCATGGGTAAGGGCAAATGGTTTGCGCCGACCCCATGGGTATAAAGCAAGCTTGTTGCTAAAACCAAGTTGCCTCGAAGTCCCATAGGTGGTGTAGAGGAAAAGAGACTACCCAAAGTACATGGAAGTAAATAATAAAGGAATTATGAATTCCGATTTGGGTATTTCTGTTATATAAATCAATGTGTCTATCTCATCATCATAAGTATATGATACTAGATGAGGATCTCACATTTATAGAAATGTGGAGGATCTCAAGAGACGAAGACAATTGGATAAGGAAGAAATAATCCTACACGTGGGGCTATGAAGCAAAGGGTTGCTGAAAAGCCGTAGGGAATTATTTCTACCTTTAAGAAATTGTTCATGAATTAGACAAAAACGATCATGTCCTAGCTATGAGTAGGGACATTATCAAAGTTTCTTGTTTGGACAAGAAAGCTCCATATCATAATAAAAGGACAATTGTTGTTCCATTCATTATGGTATGCATTATTGTAATGCAATTTTGTCTAAATGGATTCTATATCCATGATCATGATAATTTCATCTATAACATTAATACCTAGAGGTTTGCATATAATGATATGAACTTCACTATCTTTAGCATTATCGTTTAGGCCTCATAAATAAGAGATACATATCTAGAACCCCATGAGGATGGATTTATGGAACTCATTTGATTATTGAATCATATGAGACATGTAAGACTTATTAGGCAAAGATATGATCTTTTGGGGATCATACATATCGATGTATGAAGGCCACTAAGCACAAATGCTAAAGATGGTTTTCAGTACTTCATCATATTTACTGATGGGATCAGAGAAATATGGATTTGTGTATCTTATGAAGAAACGAATCAGAATCCTTTGAATTGTTCAAAGAATTGAGGAATGAAGTAGAGAACCAACTTGGCAAAAGTATTAGGGCTCTACGATTGGATCATAGAGGAGAGTACTTGAGCCAAGAGTTTGACAAGAATCTATGGGAGTGTTGGATATGATCCAAAAACTCGCTCCACCTAGCACGCCACATGGGTTTGGCGTGTCTAAAAGGAGAGTTCGAACCTTGTAGGACACGGTTCGGTCCATGATGAGTCAAACAGAACTTCCAGTTTACTTTTGGGGGCTATGTTCTAATTACAGCAAATTTCGCCCTTAACCTTGTTCCATCAAAAACGAAATATGAATAAACGCCATATGAGATATGGACTAGGAAGTGTCCTAGTATGTCATTCATGAAATTACGGGGTTATGAAGTTTATGTAAAAGAGTTTACAAAATAAACTTGAACCCATGTCGGATAAATGTTTTGTGGAATATTCTGAAAAGATATTATTTCTACAACCTAATCGAGAACAAAACTGTTTGTTTCTCGAACCACAGTGTTTCTAGGTAGAGATTGTCTCTAAGAGAAACAGTGGGAGGACAGTAGAACTTGAAAAGTTCAAGAACCACAATGGAACATTGATCCGTTTGATGGAACATGAGCAGGATCACAAGGTGTTGTGGAGCAACCTACTCAGAAAAACACAAGAACCTCGTAGGTCAGGTAGGATATGTCAAGGGACTAGAGAAATAATGATTTCTCATAACCCCTGATATATTGCTCATCGAGATGAGCCTACAACCTATGAGATGGCCACGTGTGGCCATACTCTCAGAAATGGCTTGGAGCCATGAGATACGATATGGAATCCATGTGTACCAACAAAGTATAGACTTTGGTGGAACCACCTGAAGGGTAGGACCCATAAGGTGCAAGTGGGTTATGAGGAAACCAACATGGATGGTAATATGATTACATTTAAGGGAAAATTGGCAGGAAAGGGATTTCATGTGAGTTCATAGTATAGACTATGACGAAATCTTCCCCAATTGTGATGCTTAAATCCATTCGCATCTTGCTTGTAGCAATATATTTATAGATTGGATCAAGCTTCTAGGAGTTGGAGTCTTCAAATGGATGATGTAATCAAAGGAGTTTGATTCCATCAAAATTGAAGATGAGACTTGTGTTTACAAGAAGGTTAGTGGGAGCATAGTTATTTTTCTGGTCTTGTATGTGGAGACATACTTAATCATTGGGAATGTTGCCCCTACTTGGCAGTCTTACGTAGATTGACTAGGGAGTTGACTTTCTAATGGTAGACCTAAGCGAAGCAACTTGTGAAGATCTATTGAGGTAGATCAAGATGGTTGTATAGCTTAGGTCATAGTACATAAATTGACAAAGGTGTTGAAATGGTTCAACGTGAAAAGAATATTGATTCTTACCCATGTCACATGGAATTATTCTTTGGAAGGCTAATTGTCTTACCAATTAGATTGGGAATGGACCGTATGAATTAGATTCATGAGATACGCCATGAGATGTACTAGGCCAGACGTGTCATAAAGCATGACACAAAGATACCAGTCAAATCCGGGTGAGAGTCACGGGATTAATTATCAAAATTATCCTTTGGTACTTGAGAAGCACTAAAGATGAATTATTGATAAATAGATAATATGAAGAGTTTGCTGTAAGGGGTTACAGTGATGCGAACTTCAAATCTGACAAAGAAAATTTCAGATTATAAGTCAAGTTTTGAGTTTTGCCTTAATGGGAGCGACTGTGAGCTGGAAAGGTTCCAGGCAAGATTCAGTCACTGATTCTAACATAGAGGACTGAGTAAATTAATGCATAAGATGCATTTATTCAGAATATTCAATCTCATTCAAATAGTTGATAGAGGAGATGTGAATATTTGCAAGGTGCCAACATATGTCTCGCCCCTACGCAGTGTAAGCGTGAAGGGCCGCGCTAGATCAATAGGCATATGATGCAGGAGATTGACTCTAGTGCAAGTGGGAGACTGTTGGAATTGTGCCCTAGAGGCAATCAATTAATTGTGACATTTATGGATTTACGATTCATTATGTTATCGATATGGAGATATGTTAACATGAATGAAGTCCTTAGAATATAAGTGTTATATTCTTTAATATCCCTAGTCAATTATAATGATTAATGGGACAATCATCTATAGACTAGTATGGGGTTGGATTGATATGGAGATATCATGATCTAACACATGGGTATGCATTAGGAGTAATGGCATACTGGATTGACCCATCTCCGAGAAGGCTACATACATGTTATGTTAAGTCACAAGCGCTTCTCGCGGTGCAACGGTATTGTCATCCTTAGACTTGAAGTCACTAGATATTCTAGTTGTGGATTATTGTGATCTTGGTAGCGTTAAACGCTACACCGTAACTGGGTAGTTATAAAGGCGTGTACTGGATACAATAAGAAGCAAGCTTAGAGATCGTAGTGGACGTAGATAGAATTTGTCCCTCCCACATAACGGGAGCAAGTATCCTAGGCCACTCGAGGGATAGTGCTTATAAAATGTCTGGCCAGATGTAGATACTGCTTTATGACATGGCAGATCTAGGCCACGTGGCAACCATCCAGCACACCATATTGTGCTCCACACACACAGGATCACCAGCCGAGCTGATCCATGTGGGGGCTGCGAGACAGAGCCCTCGCATACCACTGCACGGGACTTGTAGGGACTTTGTGGTCTGGAGGCTAGAGTAAGCCCTGTCGCGTGCGAGCCAAGCCCGCGCGCGACCTTTAGTAACTGTTTTGAGAGATTTATGGCACGAGCTCCATAAACCCGGTCAATCCGGTCAAACCCGGTCAACCTCGTAACGGTTCCGGTACTCGCGCACCACGTGCTCTAACGGTTCCTATATACTCGGACGAACGTGCCGTTATGGTTAAGCCAATTAAGCCGCCATTAATGGGCGCATTAACCACACTACAACGGTCACGTTCTCCAGTATATATATATCGTTAACCTTTCCATACAAAGGGGGACACACTGCCATACGCGGAAGCTCTGCCAAACCTCTGTCTCTCTCTCAGACATTGCTACTGACTTGCTCTCTCCCTACACACACCCCTATTCTTCCTGTGCGATCCCTGATCCACTACGTACGGTGTACACGGAGGTCTCCCCGCCGGAATCTCTTGTGCACATTTTGGTGAACCCGACGTGAAACTTACCAGCAAAAGCAACCATGTCTCAGGAGGACGATGTCAGCAACCGATCTCCTTCCACTGAAACTCCCTCGGGAGACGAGACTCGCCGCACTCCGACGACTCCCGGCGAGGCGCCAACTTTAGAGTCTTTGGACGCCACTGTCCAAAGTCAGGCAAAAGCTCTCAAGTCTCAGTCCGCGCAGTTAGAACGGATCTTGGCCGTTCTGGGCACTCTTGCGCCAAATCCTCCACCTGCCACCGCTATTCCCCAGGGAGGAGGAACCCCTTCCGCTCCAGGATTGGGAGTGTCGGCCACGCCTCCCAACCCTCATCTGCAAACTCCACCGTCGGCCGCGCAGCTGCCTTCGGTCCAAGGGTCGACGGCACAAATGCTGCCCCCTGCTGCTCACGCCTCTCAGCCCCCGGCTTTGGCGTCCAACCCAGCTCTGCAGTACACTCTGCCTCCACCAGCGACAATCTGGGGAAACGCGGGTAGCCAATACACCCCCAATCCTCCGGCAGCATATGTGTCGCCACCGCCTACGGCAACCCCTCCGTCAACTACCGAGGGAAGCATTCCAGAATGCATGACGTCTTTGCAGAAGCGCGTGGACTCCATCTTGGCTCATCAGTCGTTCGCGGATACCATCATCCCGAAGCTAGACAACGATCCACCCATCCCACGAGAGATCTATCTCATGCCTAACCCGGCGGGGTACAAGGCTCCCAAATGGGACAAGTTCGAGGACGTCAATGGAAACGCTCATGAGCATGTCATGCGTTTCATCGATGTCATGGGTCCATACGGAGCCGATCCCAAACTGCTGATGCGAGAATTCCCAAAAACTCTTGGGAATGTAGCATACAAATGGTACCGAACATTGGAGGCCGGATCTGTGAAAACTTGGGACGATATGGTCCAGAAGTTCTATACCAAGTTCTTCCAGATGGAAGAAAAGGTGACGATGATCCATCTCTCACGGATGTATCAGAAACGCGAGGAAGATGGAATCACTTTCATCAAGAAATTCAGAGCGAAATCCTTGGAGTGCAAAGATCCAATGCTCGAAAGCCGGCTCGTAGAGATATGCCTGCAGTGCATGCGAGACGAATACAAAAGCATGCTGATCAATTTGCAAACGCCTACGTTTTCAAAGCTAATAGAATGCACGATGAACATCGAGCCCATTGTCGAGAGACAGAGAAAGAAGAGCGCTCCAGAACGACCTGCGAGCACCACCTACAAGATCGGCAGATTTGGCTACAAGCGGGGACGCGAAGCTGAGGTCAATACAGTTTCGCCCCAGAAGCAAGCAAAGGCTGCAAACTTCGATGCACCGCCTCTGCCATGCTCGGTGGAGGAAGCAAGCGATCTCTGCAGACAGTGGCGTAAGGACGGTGTCCTACCACCGCTCGAGAAAGCACCCTCCAAGGAGATGACGAGGGACCCTAAGTGGTGCGAATACCACGGCAAGGTCATGCACCCCACGGCCGAGTGCAAGAAGCTCAGATTCACGCTCGATCAGAAGATGAAGAGCGGCGAACTCATCGTCAGCGACCATCGGAAGGATGTGCGCAACAACCCGCTGCCTGCCCATACGGATTCAGGCTCAAAAGGCAAAGAGGTCGCCATGATCTCGATAGTGGACTTGGAAGAAGTCGCAGAGGATGGTCTGCCCATCGTTGCTGAAGTCCATGAAGACGAAGACTACAGCATGGACACGGAAGATGAGCGTGCCGACCGCATGAAAGGGTCGCACGGCTTCGACAAATTCTTCAACGAGATGAACTTCTCCGAAAAATGTCGAGCGGACATGACAAAAGCAATCTTAAGGGTAGCAGAGGACTACGAGGAGGACCTCGTGGTCTCCAACGGGAAAGTTGTCAGGGCGTCCCGTTCCACAGAAAAGATTATGACCTTTTCTGCCAGCGACAAAAAGACAGATGCGAGCCACCAGAGGCCCCTGTACGTGACCGCCATCATCAACGGCGTCGAATTCAAGCGAGCATTCGTCGATGGAGGAGCAGCGGTCAATGTTGTTCCACTCCACACACTGAAGCTAGCAGGGATCCCCGAGCACAAGGTAGTCAAGCGTCCATCCCCGCTGGTGGGATTTGGAAGCGATTCCAGAATGACGATCGGGTGGATCCGCCTGGGCGTTCAGATCGGCAAAATCAAGTGCTCGGCGAAGTTCTATGTCATAGACGCGAACACCACATACCACATGATCATAGGTCGGGCCTGGATTCATCGCTTTGACGCGATTCCTTCGACGGCTCACCAGGTGATGAAAGCTATCTGGAACGACAGGATTGTCGAGATACCGGCCTCAACTAACCCGTTCAACTTGGACGAAGCACATCTCAGCGAGGCGGTGTGGTTCACCGAGATGGCGGACGAGCAAACACCCGGACCATTCAACCCCACTCCTTTACCTCTCTGGGAGGACATCAAGGACCAGTCACCTGCAGGCGTGATGGTGACAAGGGGAGATACCAAGGAAACGCCGCCTACTCACGAAGAGGCGCCGCGCATCGCATATCACCGCAAGAGTGTGTACACTCTGAAGAGGATCGCAAAGCATGACCCCGAGGGCAAGGAGATAGAGAGCTTCTACGCCAACGGGAAGAAATGCTATCGCATATGAAGGTGCGCGGGGACGTCCTCACACGGGCATGGGGATGTCCCTGGGCAAATCAATCAAATCGAGCAAGTTGCGCTGACAGAAGAGCCAACACAGGGTACTCCAGAGGAGAAACTCAAAGAAGCGCCCGAATGCATGGAAGACAGGCCAAGACCACAAAAGCAAGAGCTTAAGGAAGTGTTCCTCAGCCCGAACGAGGAAAAGAAAAGGCCAGTCTTCCTGAGTGCGGACCTCACAAGCGAAGAGGAACAAGGACTGCTGCAGCTCCTAACCGAATACAAGGACGTGTTCGCATGGGAATACGACGAGATGCCGGGTCTGGACACGAGCATCACCATGCACCGTTTAGACATCATCCCAGGGTCTAAACCGGTCAAGCAAAGCACCAGAAGTTTCAGGCCAGAACTCAACGTGAAGATCAAACAGGAGATTGTCAAACTCCTAGACGCCAAGTTCATAGAGCCAAATCACCATCCCACATGGTTGGCCAACATCGTGCCAGTGGTGAAGAAGAACGGACAGCTCCGCATCTGCGTGGACTTCCGAGATCTCAATCGCTTCTGTCCTAAGGACGATTTCCCACTGCCTAACATCGATTTGCTCATTGATTCAACGGCAGGCCATCGCATGTTCAGTTTCATGGACGGCTTCAGCGGGTACAATCAAATCAAGATGGATCCCGAAGATGCAAGGAAAACTGCATTCATCACTCCCGTGGGGGTATTCAACTATACGGTAATGCCATTCGGTCTTAAGAATGCAGGCGCAACCTATCAGCGGGCCATGATGGCTCTATTCCACGACATGATGCACAAAGAAGTGGAATTCTATGTGGATGACTTGGTAGTCAAATCCAAGTATGAAGCAGATCACCTTGCAGACCTGCGAAAGGTATTCAACAGATGCAGGAACTTTCAACTGAAAATGAACCCCATGAAATGCGCATTCGGCGTGACTTCGGGGAAGTTTTTGGGATGTGTAGTTCATTGCCAAGGGATCGAGCCTGACCCTGCGAAAGTGTCAGCCATCACCAGCATGACGCCACCTCACGACCAAAGTACCTTGAAAACATTCTTGGGAAAATTGTCATATCTGCGGAGATTCATACCAGCAATCGCCGAAATCACATGCTGCTTCAGCACTCTCCTCAAGAAGGACGCCGCGTACAACTGGGCTCCAGATCACGAAGCCGCATTCGAAAAGCTAAAGGAGCTACTCACATCCCCAAAGATAATGATCGCGCCTCAACTGGGATCGCCGCTTCTGCTATACCTTACATCGACAAGGAAATCTATAGGAGCGCTCTTGGCTCAGATCTATGAGGGACAAGAGAGGCCTATCTATTACATCTCTCGCATTGTGCAGCCTGCTGAATCAAGGTACACGGACATCGAACGTCATTGCCTTGCTTTATTCTTCGTAATAGAGAAGCTGAGACACTATTTTGCATCGCACAAAGTAGTGGTGGTCACCAAAAGCGATCCCATAAGATACCTGCTAACTCACACTACTCCGGGCGGAAGATTGGCGAAATGGTACATGACCATCTCTCAATACGATATCACATGCGTGAAACCAAGAGCGATCAAGTCGCAGGCGGTAGCAGATCTGTTGGCACAGTTCCCCGACAACAGTCACGAACCTGTGATCGAGGAAGAGCTCGAAGGTCCTGAAATCTACTCGATCGACGTGCCCTATTGGACCCTCCACTTCGACGGTTCGTCAACCAGAAAAGGTGGAGGCATTGGGATAGTCTTGACAAAGCCGGACGGGGAAGTCATACAGATGTCCGCAAAACTAAACTTCGCAGTCACGAACAACGAGGCGGAATACGAGGCTCTGATCGCGGGGCTCCGTGCGGCGAAAGCTTTGGAAGTAAGCAACTTAACAGTCATGGGAGATTCCAAGCTGATTGTTAAGCAGGCCTCGGGCGAATACGGTTTAAAGGAGATCAACCTCCTGCCATACCGTACCCTAGTGCAAAAGCTGATGCAGCAATTCTGCGACGTGAAATACGAGCACAAACCCCGAGCGGACAACAGGCACGCAGACGCCTTAGCAACTCTGGGATCTAAGGTCAGCATAGACAAATGCCCCGCAAGGATTTCCATCGAAGTGCGAACATCGTCGGCATTAACAGAAGATGCGTGCGACGATGAACACATGGATGACGCAGACTGGCGAAAAGCAATCTTGCAAGCTATTGCGAAAGGCACCAGTAGCGAAAGCTGGGTACTCACGAAAGGATACTGCATCCACGACAACACCCTTTACTACAAGGGTCCCGGGGGAATACTCATGCGATGTGTCTCCGAGCAAGAGGGACAACAGCTGTTAGAAAAGATTCACCAACACGCTTGCGGAGAAAGCGAGGTGTCAATCTACAGGAAAGCTCAGAGATATGGCATTCATTGGCCAGGCATGTCAACAGCCGCAGCCCTGATACAAGGGAAGTGCGAAAGTTGCGCACTAATCAAAGATTCTCTACTCGTCGCTCTAACCGATGACGACACAGACTGGAGGAAGCCATTGTTTGAATTCCTCACCCAGGGCACCGTACCCGAATCGAGAAAAGAAGCCGACAAATTGAAGAGGAAAGCCTCTCGATACCTGGTTCAGGAAAACCTGCTTTGGCGAAAAGGTCACGAAGGTAACTTGCTGCGATGCCTAGACGGCAGGGAAGCACAAGAAGTCATGGACCTTTCTCATCAGGTGGAACACCAGGGAGGTGCGAAATTATGCAGACAACTCCTCTCAATCGGATACTTCTGGCCCACGATGGAGGTCGATTGCCGCACCAAGGTGCGACGCTGCCAAGAATGCCAATTCAAAGGGAACCTAGTGCACGCTCCTGCCGTGGATCTACATGCATTAGGGACGCCATGGCCATTTCATACATGGGCTCTGGACTTCATTGGCCCCATCCGACCAACGTCACATGGGAACCACTTCATTCTCACTGCAACCGAGCTGTTCACCAAATGGGTGGAAGCAATACCACTAAAGACGGCAAACGCGCTGGCTGTGGTTAACTTCATCCAGGAAAACATCGTATGCAGGTTTGGAATCCCAAACACTATCCTTTCAGATAACGGTACTCCTTTTGTTAATCTTCAGGTAGCTACGAAACTCGCGGAGTACAATATCAGGCAGATATGCTCTACCCCCTATTATCCAAAGGGAAACGGACAAGCCGAAGCGACTAACAAAACGCTGTTGAGAATTCTGAGCAAGATGGTCGCGGATGACCACAAGAAGTGGGCCGACTCCCTTAACACAGCTCTGTGGGCCTACAGAACTTCTCCAAGGACACCTACAGGGGCCTCGCCATTTCTACTATGTTATGGGGCCGAAGCTGTGGTACCTGCGGAGGTCAGAGTCAATTCGGCAAGGCTGGCCTTCCACGCACTCTATGAAAATCAACGCGATCATGATTTAGTCTTGCTGGAAGAAGAGCGAGAACAAGCCAAAAGGACTAACAAGCGGTACCAAGAGAGAATCGCTCGCGCCTATAACAAGACAGTCCAGCGACGGGATTTCGCAGTTGGCGACCTGGTCTTGCGCGCATCTGATCACTGCATGCGAGAAGCAACTCACCCAAAGTTCGCAGCTAATTGGGAAGGACCCTTCGAAGTCACAGAAGTCTTCGATAGCGGCTACTGCAGCATACGAAGGTTGCACGGCACAACCTCAACTCCAAGCTCAGTCAACATGCGCTGGATCAAGAAGTACTATCCTTGACTTCTCTTATTTCATACGTTTTATGATAACGTTGCTTAATGACTCATGTGGCTATGATTAACGCAATCTCCTCTCCCATACGAGAGGATTGTAATCCTATCTCTCACATATGAGAATGTCATAATAAAAGAATTCTCCCAAATGAGAAGTTCATATTGCTAGCTGTTTATATCGCTCTATTTAACTTGTTATTACTGTTAACAATGATTTATTTGCTGCAATAGCAGCAAATACAAACGCGATCTTAATTGATCATCAAAGCCTATCTCATATGATAGCAAACGCGATCTCAATCGATCATCTAAAGCCTATCTTTTACGATAGCAGCCAAACGCAAACGCGATCTTAACTGATCATCAAAGCCTATCTCTTGCGATAGCAGCAAACACAAACGCGATCTTAATTGGTCATCAAAGCCTATCTCATACGATAGCAAACGCGATCTCAATCGATCATCCAAAGCCCATCTCCTACGATGGCAACCAATGCAAATGCGATCTTAATTGGTCCTCAAAGCCTATCTCATACGATAGCAAACGCGATCTCAATCGATCATCCAAAGCCCATCTCCTACGATGGCAACTAATGCAAATGCGATCTTAATTGGTCATCAAAGCCTATCTCATACGATAGCAAACGCGATCTCAATCGATCATCCAAAGCCCATCTCCTACGATGGCAACCAATGCAAATGCGATCTTAAATGATCATCCAAAGCCTATCTCTCACGATAGCAGTCAACATAAACGCGATCTCAATCGATCATCCAAAGCCCATCTCCTACGATGGCAACCAATGCAAATGCGATCTTAAATGATCATCCAAAGCCTATCTCTCACGATGGCAGTCAACATAAACACGATCTTAGTTGATCATCTAAAGCCCGTCCCTTACGATGGCAACCAATGCAAATGCGATCTTAAATGATCATCAAAGCCTATCTCATATGATAGCAAACGCGATCTTAATTGATCATCTAAAAGCCCATCTCTTACGATGGCAACCAATGCAAATGCGATCTTAAATGATCATCCAAAGCCTATCTCTCACGATAGCAGTCAACATAAACGCGATCTTAGTTGATCATCTAAAGCCCATCCCTTATGATGGCAGCCGATGCAAACGCGATCTTAAGTGATCATCCAAAGCCTATCTCCTACGATAGCAGCAAAAATACAAAAACGATCTCAATCGATTATCAAAATCCTATCTCTCACGATAGCGGTTTACTCAAGTGCGATCTTGTATGATCTTTTTAAGCCAATCTCAATCGATCATCAAAAGCCTATCTCTCACGATAGCGGTTTACACAAATGCGATCTTATATGATCTTCTCGAGCCTATCTGTTACGGTAGCAATTTATACGCAAAGTGATTTTAGTTGATCACCCAAGTCCGTATGTTACGATGGTAACGTAATTGCAGAACCATCTTGCTAGACCTTCTAAAGGTCTATCTGCTGCGATAGCAATTCATGCGAGAAACTATCTCAAGCAATCCTCTAATCAAGCCTATCTTCTATGATAGCAATTCGCACCGCTCAATGATCTCAATTGATCTGTTAAAAAAAAAACTATCTGTTATGATAGCAAAGTTGTGAACGTAATCTCATACGATTTACAACGACCACCTGCAAGCCCATTCGTCAAGATGGCACAGCTGCGAAATTATGATCTCGAATGATCTAGCGAAACATCTGCGCATTGACGTCGCATATGTTAAATCATTACATGGCATTATGCAAGGCAAAACAAGCCGAAACGAATGCGAAATTGTATTTTGTTGCAAAGAGAGCAAATAGTACAAAAGCTATATATCATTACGAGTCAAATGACTTACAATTTATCTATCTAGATAGCAGCTTACAAGCGAAAAGCTCGCATCTAACTACGCAGCCAACATGGCTTACAATACATTCAAAAAACGGCTGGTAAGCCAGAGATGCGCCAAGGGAACTCTCGACTAAGAAAAGAGAGAATCCACCGGTCCTGATACCGGCAGCACAGTACGCAGATCTGCGGCCAAAGATCTGTAGCAAGTAGGATGCATCTGCGAAGAGATTAACTCGCCATTCGCTACATCCCTAGCAGCAAGATCTGGGTGAATCCACGTCCAAAGATCTTCGAATCTGACGAGACCCCTGTCTGATCAAGATATGTACCAGAGGAACCACCTGTTCCGGCATATGCAGTCGTGCAAAACAGGGGAAGCCGTCATTCCTCTGGTACTGGGTCCCTTGTCCTGATAGACAAGGGCATTGGCGAGCCTCCTGAGTTCAAGAACGAAGAGGCAAGAAACCCTCCTCCGGAGATGCTGGAGGAGAATTCCGCCGTTCATTACGAGACGGTAGCACGGTCACTTCGGCGCTGCACCTCGCCACGAGGCGGCCGGAAACATGACCTGCACACATAATACACGAAGAAATTTCTTCGAACACACATGAGGTATTATCTGCATCCTCTTTATGACGGTTATAAACAGCAATAAGCCTCATAAAGTGGATCTTGGAAACTACTTCTATGGCACAAAGCGCAAACTCAGGATTCAAAACTTGAAGTTGCCATGAATCAACGAAAAACAAGCGTTGAAGCCAGCAGTCATAAGGACTCACGGCAAAGCACATGTTTGGGATGAAGAACCCAAATGGCAAAGACAGGGTTTATATAGACCCTGTGGAGACTCTTCGGTTGCCTAAGATGAGTCAGCAAAATTCAAAAAGAGGGTAAGTTCAATCACTTACGCCTTGAAAAGCGGTAACAATCAATTACCCTACTAAAGGCTACGACGATTCAGTTGCGTATCCTAATAAATGACGGATAGTCATGATTCGGATGGACTTCCCAACGGAAGCGTGCTTATCTGCCGAGAAATTAGCGCGAAAATCAAGCAGAAAATCAATTGCTGATGTCATAATTGGATATGCACAGAAATGTCCAATCAAATCCCGAAAAGGGCAAAACGGGCAAACTCAGTGTTTGTTGTTAAAAAAAGGGGGGAGAAACCCTAGCAATATCACATTAATGTTTCAAAACATTACATTAATGTCTCAGCCATTTTCCTGTTTTCTTTTCAAAATTCGAAAAGTCAAAACAAATTCTTGATTAAGGAGTCTTGGGGCTCGAACTGCTCGCTCAGCTTCTCCACTTGTTTCACTTCTTGCTTCAGTTGCTCGCACTTAGCATTCATTTCATGATACAGCTTTACAGCTTCATCAACCTTTTGCTTTTGCTGCTCCACCTTCTGCATCTCAGCTGCGAGATTCTGGTGACCGAGATTCAAAGTTACAGCTGCGCGAATCAGTGTAACTCTGTCCTTGAGGAATTTGAAACCAAGTCTGCCTTGGACTTTGAACAAGAGATTTTGGCACATGCCACACAGCAATTCAGCACTCTGGGCCGAAATGGTCGCAGGTGTAGCCGCAGACAGCTGCTCCAGTATCCAGATGGCTTCAGTAAGGAATAGCCTCCTGTCAAAAGGTCCAATCTCCAGAGATCTCACAAACGATCGGGGGTATCTGAGACGCATTCGAACCACCCAGTCTACATCGGTTTGCTTCAAACCTGAGACATCAAAAATGGTTATAATGTCAGAACTCGCAAGCAAATAATGCGACGTGCGAACGGTAAATCTTTACTTACCAGTGCCTTCCAGAATTTCATGAAGAGAAGGGATGCGGGCCACTGGGTTGTTCGAAGACTGCCCTCGCTCCATAGCCCTCCTATCAGCTGCGAGCTCCAACCTCTCATAGTCAGGAGGAAGAGTGTAGGCCGCACCAGCTGCGACTACATTCCCAACCTGCGAGCCCCAAATGCTCCACGCAGGAATAGGTGCTTCCGGCTCAGTCATCGCTGGAGGCGAAGGAACAGCCGAAGTCGCCGGGCGGAGGACACTCCCAGATGCGAAAATGTTAGCATCACTTGTCCTTTCTTCCTCACCACCAGTACGGACACCTTCGTCCATCGGCACAGCATCAGCTTCGACATCATCGGAGAGTTCGATGACATCCTCGAGATGCTCACGTGCGTGTCCAGCAGCTGCGACGGGCTTCTCGGTATGGGAGCTCGAAATTGGAACATGGGATGCAGAAGGCTGACTTCTCTGCTCCAGCTCAGGTTCCTCAGCATGACCTGCGATACCAAATGCGATAAAGTGAGGTAACTTGTGTTATAAGTTATTTCGCTATCTTTACTAAAGCTAAGAATAAGCACCTCCACGCGAAGGTGGGATTGAGGTATCCTCATCGTACACTAGGGACGTGGAACCGTGCCCTATCAGTGTATCCTCACTAAGCAAATCTTTAAGAGAAGCGTGACCTGGGACGCGAGTAAACCAGTCATGATTTTGCCTCAAGTGGCTACAGCCTAGTATGCGCATATCACTCAAAATAATTACCTGAGGGTTCTCCACATTTGCTTACCAACCAACGGCGAATGTCAAGCCTTGACACACCGTGCTTTAACGCACCCACAATTACATCTCTATAAGTAACCGCGAGATTGAAGATCTCACCTTTATCGCCACCTGCGATCTCTGCGAAGTCCGCTTGGACTTGCTCTAGCTCTGCTGCGTCCTCTCCAGGAACCTCATCTTCCTCCTCCACATGAGGAGCCACTTCTTCGGGAAGCTCGTCTTCCTCGCCAACTGGGCGCACTAAGTCGTCAACATGCAGCTCCTCGAGGCTCCGCTGTTTCACAAGCTCGAGCTCCTCTTCCTCTCGCTGCCTTCTTCTTTCAGCAGCCTCCGCGGCTGTCTTCCGGGATTCAGCAAGAACATCCTCGCTTATGGGATCATCTGAAATGCCAGAATGGGCATCTCTCCTTTGCCTCTTGGCCGCAAGGCCACCGACGGCTTCATCATCATCATCTGCAAATACATATTGGGTTCAAAGAAAAGAACTACAAAGAAGTCAAGATAAAGGGCAAGGAGATGCGACGGAAGTACCTCCTGATTCTTCCTCGCACATCACAACTGTTGCTTCTTCTTCATCACTTGCCTGGGGCTCCTGTCTCTCTTCCTCCTCTTGGTTGAATGGAACGAAAGTCTCAACTGCGAGATCTTTTCGCACTTTGCTGGGCATACGACCCTTGCCTTTGTCCTTGATGGAAAGGGACCTCACTGGGGGAGAAGCTGGAGCACTCCTAGGGGAAGAAATCGTAATCCCCTTTTGCCTAGGTCTCTTCACTCTCGGCGCCGCAGTCGCTGGAGGGGACGGGTCATCTCTAGGAGGAGACGGAGCCGGAGGGTTGTCTATCAGCGAGTCAGCAAAAGTGTTCATGACCCCGCGAACTTTTGTTTCGACCTCGGCATCCATCCTCCATGCTAACCGGTACGACTCCCCCTTCCTTCTAGTGGCAACAATGGTGTCCACCAGCGACTTGGAGCGATCACCAGCTGCGAACCTCCGCACGTGACACTGAAACAGCACAGAACAAAAAGCATCAGCGCAAGGAAACTAAAAAGCTTAAAGCACATAAGGAAATTGCTTACCTCAGCAAACGCCTTGCAATATTTGATGACCTGCGCGTCACCCTTCTTGATTGCGTCGACTTGCTCCTTCAGAATGAAATCGGGGCACAAGTGATTCTCACGGTCCCACAGCGAGTAGCAACCATACTCAGACTCGCTCAAACTGCAATTGGGGCGAAAAGGAAAAGAGTTTCTCTTGATCAAGGGGGCCTTTCCTGGCTGCGCCGCCGCCTCCGTCTCAATCCTCGTTTGCTGGGCAACCCAGTATGCGATCCAGTTCTGGGAACAACCACCCTTGCGAGTTCCCGCAGGCTGCTCATAAGGACTGTCTTGCACTCCTTTGTCAGCAAACGCTTGTAGCACCCTCTGATAATAGACTGGGGCCAGATCGATGGGGCCACCGCATCAAAACCAAACTGAGGAGAGACCCGAGTAGGGTCAACATCCACTGTAAGTCTTTCATACCGTGGCGCGAGCTCACGAATATGCTCTGCAAGGGCAGGAAGAGAACCTCGCAGACACCAACAGAAGAAGTCACGATAGCGTTCGTGGAAATGCGGCCCCTTTTCAAAGAGAAGGTCTTCTGACAAGACCATACCTCTGGAAGGGTATAGCTTTGGAAACCACCGCACATTCTCAACACGTGTGGCATAGGGCCTGGCAATAAACTCCTTTCGTTTTTCGCATATCAAACTCCAAGTACACTTGGTGTTGCTTGCTCCAAACCATCTCGCAGCCCTTCCGCTGTTGCGCGCCTCTGTCTCGCCTGGGGGACACCACTTCTCAAGTGGGAGGGGAGTTGGAGCATAAGACGGCCAGCGCTCGAAAACCCACATTGTCAAAAAGCTGATATTGACAAAGGTCAGGACATCGAGGCGGCCACGCGATTCTTTCATCGCCAGAACCAGCTGATCCAGCCTGTAATATAGCGTCCCCAGGACCAAGGGTCCGAGTGCTACTCTCTGGCCAAGAGCGAGCCTCACAGCAAGTGGCAGCACATGGTAGAAGACCCCGTCATGGGGATGACCATCAATCAGATACCTCGACAGCCAAGCACAGAGAAAGGCGCAAAGGGTTAAATGATAGCCCTTGCCCTCTACATAATTCTCGGCCTCCGGGTTCTCGCTCAAAAGCTTCTTAGTAATGCTGCTGTTCGCATAATCTCGGAAGAAGTACTGCAACCACTTGTTCCAGGTATTCTTCGCAGACGTATCCACTAGCTGCCAGTTCGGAAGAGGCTTCGTAGTGGTCCATCGAGTAGAGATTTTCTTTACCTCTGCTAGGCACTCCTCCATCTGCGCGTACAAGGCCATTTCAGCAGATGTCCTCAAGTGGCTCAAAGGGTCCACCTCGCCCATGGGGGAAAGCTCATACAGCATTTGAACGTCCTCAAGCGTGGGGGCAGCCTCGAACTCAGCAAAATGAAACGTGTGAGTCGCGGGCGAATAACGGGACAGAAGGTCTAGCAGCATGGACTGATCCAACTTCACGGCAGCACCCTTCATAGCACGGATAGCAAAGAAAATGCCGGCTTTATCAAGAGTCTCGGCATGATGATCCAATACGTGGTCAATCCACTCATCCATGTAGTCCAATTTCTGGACGAACGCTTGAGTAGAAATCGCAGTATACGGGAAGTGCCCGTTCTCGATCCCCAATCGGACTACATCCTCGGAACCAACCCACTCGAGCAGGGCTGAGTTAACTGGGCGAGTCAACGTCAGCAATTGCTCAGCAGGAACAGGATCAGGCATCCTCTTCGCCTTCACCCTCGCATGATAAAAATCCTTCCCACCCAGAAAGGGGGCTTTACGCCACAGAGCCTGCGGAAGCTCCGGCATCTCTTCGTCTTCCTTGACGGGTCTGGTTACTCTTGTCTTGGCCATTCCTGCGAAAGGGCAAGAAAAAGGGGGGAGAAATACCACACCACACTTCAGTTTGAATTTTGGAATTTGAGATCTATGCAAACCAAAGCAAACAGTTCCGGTGCCGATTTCAGAAATTGGGGAGTTGATATTGTTGAAAGATTAAAACGAAGCGGGTTCAAAGATCAAAAGCCTCTTCACAAATTTCATGGATTTACAGATTCAATGCGATTCAAGGCAAACACTGGTAGTTTAAATCAAAAGTAAACGAGGCCAACCTTGTTTCCTTGAAGCTTGCTTGGATATGCACAATTGGAGAATACGATTTGCAGTTCTGAACTGGTGATTGATTATCTGGATCTGCTCTCGAAGATCTCCGGGTACCATTCACTTTAAGAGAAAGAAGTAATGTTTTGCAATGATGGGATACAAGGTATTTATCCAGAAGAATGAGGGGTTGCGTCCCTTCAGTAGTCGAATCGCAACCGTCACCGTCGTGTCGCGCAATCACAGGACGGGCTGACGTCACGCCTAAAACCCTAAAGGTCAGACGGCACGACTCTAGGGGTTTTAGGTCATAATGACACGCACGGGGGCTGAACCTACCCGTATTTGAATTGGTGCGTGGCGACGACGCGCATGTTGGTTTCCGCGCATGGAAGCCTATACAGCTCTGAGCCTTCACGCGCAGAAAGGGGGCTAATGTAGATACTGCTTTATGACATGGCAGATCTAGGCCACGTGGCAACCATCCAGCACACCATATTGTGCTCCACACACACAGGATCACCAGCCGAGCTGATCCATGTGGGGGCTGCGAGACAGAGCCCTCGCATACCACTGCACGGGACTTGTAGGGACTTTGTGGTCTGGAGGCTAGAGTAAGCCCTGTCGCGTGCGAGCCAAGCCCGCGCGCGACCTTTAGTAACTGTTTTGAGAGATTTATGGCACGAGCTCCATAAACCCGGTCAATCCGGTCAAACCCGGTCAACCTCGTAACGGTTCCGGTACTCGCGCACCACGTGCTCTAACGGTTCCTATATACTCGGACGAACGTGCCGTTATGGTTAAGCCAATTAAGCCGCCATTAATGGGCGCATTAACCACACTACAACGGTCACGTTCTCCAGTATATATATATCGTTAACCTTTCCATACAAAGGGGGACACACTGCCATACGCGGAAGCTCTGCCAAACCTCTGTCTCTCTCTCAGACATTGCTACTGACTTGCTCTCTCCCTACACACACCCCTATTCTTCCTGTGCGATCCCTGATCCACTACGTACGGTGTACACGGAGGTCTCCCCGCCGGAATCTCTTGTGCACACCAGACTCAAATAAATCAATATGGGATATTGATGTTATTTGCACGAATAAGGCTATTCCAGGATCGAGAAACTATGGATTGGATATACGAGTGTGACTTGTATGTCTCGTGTCCAATCCGGATATTGGGACAAAGGGATGAGACAATTACTTGCACAAGGTTTGTCATGATGACTATTCTATTTGTTGGCTAGAATGGATGTCTTGCTAGAGGCCGCTCCATATTAGTAAATAGTTACTACCATTTAAATAGAACCTATGGGGTCACACGCCATATAGGGGTGAACTAGACATGGGAAATAATTAATTAATATGATTAATTAATTAGAAGGATCAAATCGCAACAACTTGCTAACTTAGTAGGACTAATATGCAAGTTGGACTAATCCATGTATAGACATGATTAGGATTTGCCAAGGTGGCCTAATTCATGTAGAGACATGATTAGGATTAATTTGCAAATAAGAACTAATCCATGTATTGACATGATAAGGACTATTTTGCAAAAGGGACTAATCCGAACTTGAGTAGGATTATGAGGGGTTCTTTATGTAGTAGGACAAGGAGTTGTTGGACTATATAAAGAACACTCCTAGCTTATTTTTCTCTCTACACACACCACACATCTATTTGATAGAAGTAAGGAGAGAACAAAGCAAGGAGAGAGCAAGTCCCATAAAGGGCCGAAACCCCATGGGACCGCCGCCCCCTACCCGTCGGCCTAAAGGGAGCCGCCCCACCTCTTGGCACTCCATTGTTGGCGATTCCTTCTTCCTCCTCCATTCTTCCTAGCTAGCACATGGATTTGGAGGATCTAGATCTCACCTCTAGGCGTGGATCAACCGTAGAGACGTGACACTATTCGCGTTTGAAGTCATCAAGGAGAACCCAAAGGTGTGTTTATGATTTCTATCCTTTACCATCGTTATGTCTCTTGACTTGTGATCCTTGGAGGGTTTTGCATGGTTTTATGTTTGATTATGCTTCCGTTGTGCAATCCATGAATCAAAACCCTACACCCCCCGTTTCCATGGTTGGAGTATAAGAACTTTTCTCTGAAAGATCCAAGGACCTCCCGAGAAAACCCTAGCTAGGTTTTTTTCTTCTGGGAATATAAACAAGAACGTGTTAAAATCTACTTCAAGGATGGAGATTTTTTCACCTTCTGTCCATATACGTCTGAACATCCCCCTCATAACTCCGGAGTTGATACAGTCTTCTGATACGAACATTCCTATCAAACAATGCTTGAACTTGCTATCAACTTTATCACAGAAATCATCCTCAAAGACCACCGTCTGGTTCTCCTTTGCTGTATACTCTGCCGGATTCCTGATTGCCATGTTTCGCTTCGCAGATCTGGTCGCCGTCGTCCGCTAGGGCTTCGTCCACTAGGGTTTCGTTCTGACTTCCTCGGAGCACTCGAAATATGTTAGCTTTTTATAAAGTAGGTAGAAAGATACATATGTTCAAAAGTCTAAAAAAGAAGAAGATATATTTGTCCAAGCTGGGCCTGCGTAGGCGTGGGCTAAAATCACATACATAAGCCTTGACTCATAAATTGATCGGGCTTCAAATTGAAGCCCATCGCCATGTCTCAGGTGAGCCTTTTCATAGGTCCTGGCTGGATGGATACTTTGGGCTATTGGCCTGATAGCCAGCTTTACCTAGAACAAGTATTTTGGGACTATGGCTGGATGGATAATACTTCTCATTCCGTAAAAGCGGAGAGGACTGAAGGGTACAAAACTAGGGTTTATGTATCCAGTATGAAGCCAACTGAAGGGTTCAAAACTAGGGTACAAAACTAGGGTTTATGTATCTAGCGTCGACCACCTCCACCACGGGTTTATGTATCTAGCGTCGACCACCTCCACCACAACGGTATGTATGAATATGTTTGAGTACGGTAGTCGTTGTTATGATATTTCACAAACACATCACTCACTTGGGTCATTTTCATTGCCAAATTGATTTGAAAAAATTTGAAATCCCTACGGTTTGATATCAAATTCTAACCTCACGGTAGACTGGAAACTAACGATTGATTTCAATTTCTTTTTTCAGATTAACTGCAGAGATTTGAATGCCGTGTGTTTGAGGTCCAACGAGCCTTTTATGTCCACTTGACATGATTCTATAGTTAAAAAAATTATTGTTTCGAATTCCCATGCTCAACATTTTCTTTTAATTCTTGGTCTTTGTGTCTAGTTTTAACTGGCTCATATCAAGTTTAAATCATAATGACTGCGCAGGCCCGTTCTTCCTCCAGCTGACTATATTCTCTCAAAGTAGTAATGGGTGCAGATGAAAACAATTGATTACAATGTTCCCATTCTTGGAAAAGTGTTGAAATGTCCGACAACTGTTTTTATGTTTCAGGAAATATTGTACTAAGATAGGAAACCCGAACATGGATGCGTACGGTTGAACCTATTGTTTAAACTGTCTGTCTTCGACCACATTTCTGGAAAATTCTTAATGTTTGAAGGTGGTAGTAATTAATAACAAGTATCTACCAGCTTTTCAAATAATTCGAATATACGTCATGTACTTTGTTTAAATTAGATAATGTTCCGTTATCAATGTGCATTGACCATATATGTTCATGTACTCAGTTCCCGAGTACATGAAGATTTGACGGACTAATATCTCTAGCCGCTTCCAATGGATATCTTTATTCTGAAAGCCATGGCAATCTAAGAGTGGTGTTTTTCACCTCGAACAGTTCCGGTGATAAATACTTTTACAATCGGGTGATCAACAACTTCTTGGACATAAAGACAGGCATTTTCTGTTGCATAAGTGGTATTACCGAGTTACTATTTTAGTGGAATTAAGAACTGTAAAATAAATAGTCCCCGTTGGTGAACTAAGCTTTGCTGTTTCCTCACACGCAAACAACTCCGTTATGTAAGAAGAAATGGATGTGGACGAGGTTTACTCATATATTGTCTCTCTACTTCCACTGAGCATAGAAGTTTATGCTGACTTCAAGCTGAGGACTAAAGACCAGGTTAATGGTAAGTGTCACGTTACTAATTACTTGTCAGATCTATTTATTCAAACAAACATTTCGCATTTCCCATGTCTTCAGTTGAATTAGGACATATTATTATTTCCCTTCTTGCAGCCAATAATTGGTTTCGGTAGCCTTGCATTATCTGGTCCGCATAACCCTGTAATACACTTGAGGGAAGCTTCACAATCGGGTGTAAATAGGATCTCTGGTTTGATTGAGAAAAGTGGACATCATTCCATATGCTCTGGATTATGTAAAGCCAATCTAGTGGCTCTCCAAACTTTTTCTCTAAATGTCCCATTTTCTTGGCGCGTGTTGCAAACCATTGCTTCCACGCTATTACCTAGATTGTAGATTGTGAGCCGGATTTTAGGATATTTATTGAACCTTCGGGTCCTGCTACCCTACCAAATGGTACAATATCAGAGAATGGTATGTCTTCTACTATTATATGTACCTGAGATTATTATTGTTGGAAACTACGTTACCTGGACTCTTATAAATCGCCACCCTACCCGTGTCGATACGATCCGACATGGGTGTGGGTATGGGATGTGTGGCGGGTGTGGCTGGATTCCTCCGGACGCTTTGACTACGAGCCGCTTACTCAAAACACTGGACTAGCCCAAGGGTTTAGTTATATTTCAGTTATTGTCAGCAGACCTTTAAAAGAAAAATCAGTTTTTGCACTAAATTTCAATATATTCCTTGTAGTGTAGCTATATAACAGTTTTATACACTAAACCTCGCCTAAACATATTGCAATTTTGTATTTTCTGCATTCTCATGTATGACATTTTAAAAATAGGTTTTGAAATAATCATTTTTCTACCATATCCTCGCACCCGTGTCCAAAAACTGGATACTTTTTAGCCGAGTCGACGTATCCTACTTTCAAATAAATTTGCGAATCCGACCTCCGGATCCGTATCAGATCCGATACCCGCACCCAAGTCCGTGTAACATAGGTTGGAAATGATGACAAGTTCATTTCAACCTTAGTATGCAGATTTACTGCCGAGTTTGACATGAAGAATTTGGGCAGACTTACTTATTTCTTCGCCTCAACTCTGTTACATCAACGCTGGAATTTAGATTGATCGGAGAAGTCATGTTACTATTTTTTTGCCTCATTCAGTAAGAAATTGCAAACCCTCTTCTACTCTGTTAGATCCTGGTGTACGATGTCATTTTTAATCAAGGTGAAAGGATATCCGGTCCCGTATTTTATTGACAAGTTTGTAGTTTGTTATATCTTCCCTATTAAGCCCTCATATAGCCTTCCATGTGAATCACGTCCGTCAGTTCATTTACTATGCTACTTATGTACACTTAGTTGATGCGAATCGTATTCGAAGATATCTTAAAGGCATTTCCACCTCTGTCATTCTTTGCAATTTGTTATGATTTTACCTTGTATGTTTTTCACTTAATGTCCATTAGCCCAACAAATCCCCTCATAAATCACATAATAAACCGCATTACTTATGTTTATTAGCTAAAATATCATTATCAAGTTACCATAATAGTTAAGCTTCTAAATAGCCAAAATTCATTATTCACTCCTGCTAAAGTAGCGGATTCCTTCTCCTCTGAAACATTGTTTGCGAAAAGATTGTTCATCTATTCTTGTAATTTATGGAAGTGTTACGTTAAATGATGTCTGGAAACTGTGTCATGTTCGTATGTTCTGTCTCATATTGTTGATATTAATTCAATCTTTTGTTTTGTGAAATTTGAAGTATGTTTTTACATGCTTAATCATTATACTCACCAAATGATCTAGAATAACTTATTTCAGAAGTGAATAAAAAATGGGTTTGCACGAAAGAATCATGGCTTGGAAAATCTGAAGATGCATTTGGCCATATTGGATAAGGACTCCCTATGAAGTGTAAACTGTGCAATTATTAGAATTTAATGCCACTCTGAAAGTATAGTTGAAGGGTTTGGTCCATGGCAAGTCTGCTTTTATGGTTTAATGGTCTGCCCACTCAAGACATCTTAGTCCATGCTTTGATGACTAAGCTCTCAGTCCAATCAATTGGGGCTTCTATCCCAGGCTTTATTTATATGGTGACTTCATAGTCCATGGTTATGGTTCCAAGGTCTTCTAGCCCATTGTTTATTGCTCGAGTCTGTCAATCCATAGCGCTGGTGATGTGGTCATAATAAGCGCAATGACAAGCGCTTCATGGGGTATTTAGGGGTTCTTGCTGTTCGGAGGTCAATGGCTGGTGGCTTAGTAATGTCAAAGATAAGTGAAAACTATCTAGCCTAGGCAGTGTGCTCAATCTGAATACAAATGGGGCTTTCAGTGATGGCTCGTGCTGGTGTGTGTTTGGAAAAAAGGGGAGGGGGGTGGGGGAGAAATGGAGGTGAATAAGAAATCATGAGGGGCCTCCATGGTTGAAGGTTGCATACTTGGATGTAATTTTGGAAACATGAGGTAATGGCCAGTAACTATGGGCCTTCATTATTATTTTGTGGATACTGTAAATGTTTGAGTGTATAATTAGAAAGCATAAAGGCTTCACCAAGTCATGAGGCAAAATTGCACCGATGGTCCTTAAAGTTTGAATTTGCGGCAACATAGTACCCTGTGACGATTAGGCCCGTACAACGTCTCCTACTGTTGCCTATAACTATATTTTATGATGTTTTGGCCCTTCAGCATTTGACATAATTTCCATAACACACCTTCTTACATCGGAACCAACGTCACCATCCTCACCGCCTAATTACTATCGCCAACGAAACTGTATATGCTATCTTGCAAGGGTAGACTCGAAACAATTAACATCACAAAATCTAAACTTGCAAAACTGAGCATTAGGAAAGGGCCGCAACATACAAAGAGCCAAGTACTTTTCTTCAACACCACCACCAACCCATGTTTCTTTGGCAACGTCACATGACAATCTATATAACTTTTTTCTTTGAAATTTGGGGAATAGGCCCGATGGTGGGTCTGGTTTTTAAAGAGTGAAGTCATTAGTTTAGGTTTTGACTGATTTTTGAACAAAGGAATCAAAACCTTTACGATGGCCATGATCTTGGGAGGGGTTATGGTTGGAGAAGAGAGGAGTTTGAAGCGGGGTGGAGGTGATGAAGATGTCCACTGTGGTGGTCACAATGGTATTGGCGGGTTGTAACAAAGCATAGTAATAGATACTTACGGGAAAATGAGCGAGAGTTTAAGGCTATAATAGTCATTAGGTGCTGAATTTGCAACAAAATCGAAGATTTGAGAACCACAGTTGTTAAATTTAAAAAGTGGGTACTAAAGTGTAACAAAGTTTATAATATGGGTACCACTGGTTCAATTTTTGCCATTATATTACGAAGTCGTATAGATAGAAAAATTGTTGAGCTAGTGCCTAACAATTAAGAGTGTACCTGGATCACCATGGTGAGTTGTCTCTTCTTCAGAGGGTCGACGCAGGTTGGAGGCAACAACAATGAGTTTTTCCGAGCTTATCAATTTTGCTGATCTATTGTTGATTATAATGTGCATTATGTAATCCTGACAAATCTGTCGACATGTATGATGATGAAGCCGCCATATCTTGAATATGCAAATGGAAACTCAAATCAAATTAACTGAAATTCATACAAAATTTGACGAATTTTAGATAGAGATATCAAGTTCCGACACAACATGTAACTGAAGAAGTATCACAAACATTATCAACACGGAGGATGAATTTGAAAAACTGATACCAGTGATGAAATCAAAACAAACAAAATAACTCATACTCATTAGAGAAAGGAGGAAGAGAGAGAAATGAATATGGATTGTATTACCCATTGATTAGTTATTTCATCCATCTTTATAGAAAATGATTCAAAATTGTACATCCCTTACGATTTAATGTAAATATAAAACCTCCAACACAACTTACCCAGACCCCCATAAGGACTAATGCATGCAGTATTAAACAAATGGAAAGTATACCTGATTATGTGATGGTATACTTGCCATTTGTTTAACGCGACCTGCATTAGCCATTAAGAGGTCATTGTAATTTCTCAAAGGTGTGGGGGTGGTTCGCTTTACATCAAATCGCGAGGATGTAATTTACCACAACAATTTTGGTGCATTTCCTATTTAGAGAATTTCAAGAACTAAAGAATGGATTGTAAAATCCATTTTCATTTCTGTCTCTTCCTCCCCCCACCCCCACTCGTTCAGTTGTTAAAATTCGTTACCTCTTCCGATAAGGTTTGGAATGCTTCTTCAATTGCATGTTGTGTCGAAACTTTGAAATTCCTTTCTGAAACCTACTAAATTTGGCACAAAATTCATGATGCAGGTCATAATTAACTTAATAAACAGCATTCATTGGCGCAGACTAACTTGTGTTTTTCGCCTCCTGCCTACTTTTTCCGGCTAAATAAGATACGGACTCAGCTCGGTGATTCTGGTATAAGTCTGCATATATTTTAAAGTTTCGTACATACCTTTACAAATCATAACCCTAGCTTCACAACTCAAAACCCTTGGTTTGATCTCACGATAGAATTTATGTGGTCTGCCCTATTATGCTTCTACCATGGTAGATGTTTCATCTTCGGCTTCACTTGTCTCTAAAAACACATATATGTTTTCACGGAATCTAAATTTGAATTTTACAATCAAACCAAGTGAAAAGTTGTTCGATTAAATCTGATATGGAAACGGATATAGGAAACTAAATTCAGATCGACCCAATTGTTCCACAACATCACCCCTTGGGCAAAGCCTATCCTTGGAACAGAAAAGGCACTAGGTTAAATCAGCTTAAACCATAATCTTTAAATTCAAGCCTTTAGCAACTTAGTTTCTTACAAGAAGACTAAGTTGGAAACTTTGTTCTGCACCAACTGATGAAGATTATTGAATATAGCAAGGAATTCTTCCAAGCAAAGGTTTTCATTTCTCCTTACAGAGGTTGTCAGTTCCGATTGCAAAAGAAATGCTTTTTCTGCGAGATCACCTTCTGATGTATCTTCATGGAGTATTTCCAACCAAACAGGTATCATTCTCTTGCACTACATCTTTACGCCTACCTTTCCTGGCTTTCCATTGTTGAATGCAGTTGATTGAGCGGACTATTTTTTGAATGACATGGTATAAAAATGATTTGCCTCATGAAGGTATGAACATAAGTGCTGCCAAGTATCCTCTGTCATTCTTGATTACTTGAGTAAAATGTTAAGACTACCTTATGTCGAATATAACATTATTGTGAATTTTCTTGTAAATTTAAAAACTTTTATAGTTATTCGTATGATGTATTTTGAAGATCTTGTTCCCTTTTACATTATATCAGCTTCCGAATGAGATGATTAAATATTGTTCATTTATATGCTTTTGGTTATTTTTCTAGTATTGTGTGGTAGTGAAACTTTATGAAGTCCATGTTTCTTGTGTCAGTGTAGTTTCCTCTATGGCGGCGAGTTAAAGATTGATGAGCCAATCACTTAGAATGTTGCACTTAATTTCTCAAGAAATGTTAAACTTAATTTCTTATTCGCTGCATATATAAGTTTAATTTATGATTACATCGCAAAAGATCCTCCCCCCCCCCCCAATTACACAGTCGTTGCAAAACACCTAATTCATCAAAATCGAAGAACATAACTAAAACCTCCACCGAGCTTCCAATCCCAAATTTGCATGTCTTCTACCATTGTGCTTGGAATCTTGAAGATCAACCATCCGCTTTCTTGCAATCCCAAACCATCAGCTTTCTTGCTTAAAATTAGTATGTGAGGCATCTTAGAGCCTCTCCTACTATCGTTAACAACCGATGTCCTTAACTTTTCTTCCTCCCCTAGAAATCTTGTGATTGTGCGATCTCCTCATCACAAAAGGGTTTAGAGGAAGAGGAAACATAATTTGTAGTGGGTGCAATTTCGGGAGGCCTTATATCTCGAACCACCATTTCTGTTTCATAGTGTTGATCTTATTCTTCTCATTTCACTGAAGGATGGCTTGTAGGAGCAAAAACCTTCTCTCTGGTCGAAGGATATACTTCCATGCTTTCAAATTAATATCAACTTAAGATTCGTGAATGGATTCAATATAGACAAGATTACTCAGTTCCAATATTTTCAAATCATATCAAAGACCAGGAGATCAAAGAACCCATCCACATTGTCTGAAATCTAAAATGTTTAATAAAAGTCCTCTGACATGTATCATGGAGGAGTAGTGATGAGAATGTTTTGTACGGAGGTGGAGAATAAAATTAAGTAGCAAGGATTTGTTGCCCTCCACGGTTGGCTAAATGTCTATCCAAGCTCTTCCTAATCAGACCTCCAGGAACTCAGCTGTACTCCCAAGTGAATTTAGGCCTAGAAAAAGTTCAGCCAAGTCAAGTAGGTTACACTGGTCTACAACTAATATTGAACCTAATACTTCTACTAATAGATAAGATATTTTCTCATTTGTCTAGTGAAGACATGAACACATTGAAGTGCCGAAATATGATCCATGTGACTATCAGCCACAATCCTCAAATTTTACAAAAGTCTACGTTAAAATGGTTGATAAGGCTCAACATTAAGTACAAGAACCAATATTGAGAAAGAAACTAAGGAAGTTAACTACACCATGACATGGATTTTCTTCTGAGAGACAGCAAAGAAATCACATTGAACATCATCGCAGAATACCAGTTGAGACCAAAAGAGACACTGATGTCCCTACTCGATCTCCTCAGATCTTGGTTTCAATAAAATCCACAATCTGAGAGCTGTGATGTCCCATGAGTTCTTTCAAGTCCCTCCCTAAACTGGGGTGGCTTGCACCTCTATAGTCCATATGCAGCATCTTCAACGGGAAGTTTAGTACTTGTTGATAATCCAACATTCAAATTTTTTCCTCCAGTTCTTCCTACTTTTTTACCGCCATTGCATTTCCTCCCGTTGCCATATAATCCCTTTTGGCCAAGAGAGAAAGGAGTTTTCCCAATTCTTCGAAGGATTAACCTTTTAATACTCCATCAAATTTCCCATTCTTTCGAAGGGGTAACCTTTGAGTAGGAGCATGTTTTCCTCATCTTGTGTGGGAAATCGAGAGGTCCAAACTTTTTTGAGATCATTCTACATATGGAAAAAGTATTTTCTTTCATGGGGGGTAGGAATGTACACTAATCCACTATTATTTTCTTCTGGTTGATCCTCAACTTGCTCATGTTGTAGCCATTTCTAATCTGAACTGTGCTTTACAGCATTGTGGATGAATAAATGATGTTCATTTTCCTTTTGTCTCAGGTTTTTACTATGTTGTGATGAGTCCTTGCTAGCCTGTTCCATTGAGGACTTTACCACCAAGTTACTTAGAACGCGGATCATTCCGGTTTGTGGAATAAGTTTGCGGAACGCCATACCCAATGGAATTTAGTACGCCAAGAGTAGGCTTCTTTAGGTACCTTCTAAGGAATTTTACCATTTTTTTGTAAATCAAGTATATGAAATGATTAAAACACATCTTTAAATAAAGTAGACACTTGCACATTCAGTTCAGGACTCTTCTATCTTTTTTGAATGCCAAGAGACAGATATATACTCATAGAAGCCCTCAATAACAAATAAACAAAGTTGGAAAGAGTTTGATGTCCCCCCCTGTGGTTATCTAGGAAAACCGAGCATGTTTGATGTCAGGGAGATATCAAACTCTTTATTTTGCATGGGCAAGGGATTTTACTGTCCAAATTATCATGAGAAAATTCGAACTCTAGAACTCCTTTAACCCCCTTTTCCTATTTAGGTTCCAATCTGTTATTGAGTTTCATCAAACTCTTATCCATTTTCTCCGAATTAGGCTTCTCCTTGCAGACCGATAAAAGGATTACTACAGTAAAAAATGAGAGCACATGTAGAAATTTTAAATGAATGCAAACGTATATATTTAGTTCAGTATGACTAAACAAACAAGGAATCAAACTAATGTATATATCCAGCTCATAAATTTCAGAAGTCAATATCTAGCTCATCAATATCATAATTAGAGATCAAAGTGACTGGGGAAAATTCAATTGAAGGAAAATTGGAAATTCTTTTCTAGCTTCATCTACTTGTACATTCCCTGAAGTAGACAATCTGAAAATGTATATTTGAGACAAATATATATAAAAAAAAAAAGTTGGCATTGTTGTCATTATATCATGCTGGGAATGTATATTTCACTAACTATGTAATAAACATTGAAATATAACAGGACTCTTGATTTCCTAGAACATTTTTTTAATCAAAAGGCTTCATTTAGAAAACTAGGGCATAACATCCACAGTTGGGGGGGGGGGGGGGGGGGGAGGGGGGGGGGGGGGGGTTAGCTTACAATTTCTTGTCCATAGAAATCCAGGCAGTTAAGAGTTTACCATTAACTTACATTTTCTTGTTCAGTTTTTGAAGAATTTGTCACTTTCATCTCTACTCCAACTTTAGATTCCTTACATATATTTCTCTTCCAAGTTGTCAAAAGAAAACAAAGTCAAAGATACCAAGATTTCACACATAGAAAAGTTATACACAAGTGATGATAAGTTTTAATCGTTCACATAGAAATAACTCGGTAACAATTCTCAATTATAGATCATTCACCTTAGTATATGTTCTTCTATTTAAAGATATAATCTTTACTTCATGATCAAAATTGCGACCCCAAGATACTCAGTCCCATAAGTGCAACTCCTAAAATCACGTAAGAGTAAAAATACCCGATTTTAAAACCCTAACCTACAACCCTCACATCAACAAACGATCACTCATATTTTTCATTATAAAAATGCAATCAAGCCAATATATCATTATCTAAAATACAGATTTTATTTACAAGAGACACAAAACCGATCTTTGACACTAAATCCTTATCCGCAATGAACCGAAGCACGGAACAGATCTATTGCGTTCTTGGGACTTGAGAGCAATGAAATGGCGAACAACTTGTTCGGGTTGGCAAGGGGAAACGGCAATCCTCAAACAATCCACCGTCTTCAATTGTTTGATTGAGAAGATCAAGTACTCGCCCCGCAGAACCACAATTAGGTCTAGATATTTCTCCGATTGATTTGCAGTACGAGAGAGGTGGGTAATCGGATCGTGAGATCTATTGTCGTCTCTCACAGTTCGATTACAGCGAGGGAGAATTGAGAGAGATGTTGGGGTTTTGAGATTCGTTTCTAGGTTTCTTCTGTGATTAAATACACCAAATTGAAGGGGACTGGTCTTGTATTCGTCCTCGTGATGAACGACGCCGTTTGGATGTGTCAGCCAAAAACAAGAAAAAGACAAAACTTTTACCCATGGGTGTCACTTTATAAAATGCCACATTTTCCCCCAAATTTTGCTATTAAGTGCCATTTGATATTTATGCCACAAAATGATTGGTTCATGGCAATTTAAAGCTTTCCACCCACTATAAAGCCACCAGTAATGCCCACCCTTTGAACATATTTGTTGTAGTGACCCTAGTACTATATACATGTATACACTACTCATTCAGTGTGTCGCCTTTAATGAATTCGCAGTGACTGTAACAGATCAGAGTTTATTCATCATTTCATTGCGCAATGCTCATTCTGATCTGTACTCTTAATCTCAAGTGCTTATTATGTAGCAGACCTCTTATACTTTTTTTTTTTTTTTTTTTTATCTCATATAAGTTGAGTATAGATTGGTTACAAGCACTACACAACTGTGACGATCAGAATCAAATATACATTAATTTCTTTGATTGAAAACTTGTAGGAAGGATGAATGACGAACAGACTTGGTTTCACTCTGGAAAAAAATTGCTTTGAGTCATAACCAGTGCTGAAAAGGATGGAGTATCGCCGTATCCATGATAAGGTGCAATGGGGCAAAACCAAGCTGGGGAGTCAATAATAAAGGGCATAACAAATACCTTCATCCAGGTACTAAAAGTTTTCCCTAAATGATTGAGGAGACAAGGACGCGGAGAATACATAGATGAACTTACCACTGATAGTTGACGGAAGATGGAGGCCGAGATGGAGAAGAAAAAGGTATAATACTGTGGGCGCACTCTGGAAGAGAACCTGAGAGGAAACCATAATTTTAGATATCAGTTCTAAAATTCTAGATAATGGAAGTAAAGAAGAAACATAAATGAGCTAATTAAATTCAAGGATTCCTTTCACTCCAATGCTCGAACTAAATGCGAAAATTCCCCACAGCGGAACAAAATAAGATAATCCAACTTCAAATACTAAATAACCCATATGATTATACCAATAGCGAAAGGAAAATTAGTAGAAAGCAAATTCAATATCAATTCTTACAATTAAAAAGTCGGAAGTTAATTGGCATTAAAATACCCAAAAAGACAAGTTTTCATATGAACAGCACAATTCTTCAGAATTAGTCTAGGAGGATTACTAACAGTCCTGTGTGTTTTAGGTTTTGAATTAGCTAACCATCTGTTGGATTTTGCATGGTTTTCAATACACGGTCCCTGCCAGTTCAGGGTTCTTCCATCATTATTGAATGCCAAGAGACATATATATACACACATAGAAGCGTCCAATAACAAATAAACAAAATTAGAAAGAGTTTGATGCCCCCGGTGGTCATCTAGGCAAACCAAGCATGTTTGATGTCAGGGAGATATCAAGCTCTTTCTAAAACTGGTGCATAACCTACCAAGTCATAAGCATTGATCTCATTTCAACGTCTTACAGAGATTCGATTGAGCTTTACCACCACAGACATGCTTGATTCCATAAACAACAGAACAAGTAATGAAGAGGAGTTGATCGAATTCATTAACGGAGTATGGGATCGAAGTCGTCGCCCTATAGTTTAAGCCGAAGCGCTGGTGACTCGCCACTGCAGGATAGACGTACCAGACCTGAAAAACCGAGGGACGATCGCCGACCAAACTAAAGCTTCGGATTTTTGTCTTGGGGATAGTCTTCAGACCATCTCACTACAGAGAGTTTGTCATTCTGATGAAAAGAGAACGATGAGGGCCCTAGAGGCATAAAAACGAGAGGATTGTTTTGTTTGGGCTCCGAATTTGGGCTTATAATAAAAACTCCTTTATTTTTGCGACAATTTTTTTTATACGCCCATTAAAAAATCATTAAATAATTGATTTTCGTACCTACCAACTACCAAGTGATAAGCGAATTTCATTTTGACCCATTAATGAACTCTTTTAAGACATAAGAGTATATTTTAGGGAAGCCGAAGCGCCAGGGACTGGCCGCTGATTACTTGGTAGTTGTAGCTAAGAAAAACAATTATTTAATGATTTTTTTAATGATTTTTCGTGAAAATAAAGAAGTTTTTGATTATGATCCCAAATTCGGAGCCCAAACAAAACTATCCTTTTGTTTTTATTCCCCCAGGGGTTCTCATCGTGCTCTTTTCATCTCCTAATCGCTATCAGAAACTCTCTGTAAAGAGACTGTCTGAAGACTATCCCCAAGACAATAATCCGAAGCTTTAATTGGGTTGGCCATCGACTCTCGGTTTTTCTTGTCTGGTATGTCTATCCGGCAGCGGCGAGTCCCTGGTGTTTTGGCTTAAACCGTAGGGTAACGACTTCAACCTTACTCGGTTCATGAATTCGATCAACTTGTCTTCATTAGCTGTTCTGTCGGTTATGGAATCAAGCATGTCTGTGGTGGTAAAGCTCAATCGAATCTCTGCTTGGTTTCACTAGATAATGCGGGGGAAGGGGGGGGGGGGGGGGTGAATTAAACTCTTCCCATTTTTTTATGTATAAGTCTGTCTCTTGGCATCCAATGTCTACTATATTGAAGCCATGCCAAATTCAACACATGGTTAGCTAATTCAAACCTAAAACACACATGACTGTTCGTATCCTCCAAGACTGATTCTGAAGAATTGTGGTCTTCATATGAAAACTTGTCTTGTTTTTGGGTATTTTAAAACTAATTAACTTCCGAGTTTTCAATTGTAAGAATTGATATTGAATTTGCTTGCTACTAATGTTTCTTTCCCTGTTTGTATAATCGTATGGTTTATTTAGTATTTGAAGTTGGATTATCTTATTTTGTTCATCTGTGGGGAATTTTTGCATTCAATTCGAGCATTACAGTGAAAGGAATCCTTGAATTTAATTAGCTCATTTATGTTTCTTCTTTACTTCTGTTAACTAGAAATTTAGAACTGATGTCTAATATTATGGCTTCCTATCAGGTTCTCTTCCAGAGTGCGCCCAGAGTATTACACCTTTTTCTTCTCCATCTCGACCTCCATCTTCCGTCGAGTACTAGTGGTAAGTTCATCTGTGTATTCTCACCGTCCTTCTCTCCTCAATCATGTAGGGAGAACTTTTAGTAACTGCATGAAGGGATTTGTATGCCCTTTATTATGGAATCCCCAGCTTGGTTTAGCCCCATTTCATCTTGTCATGGATACGGCGGTACTCCATCCTTTTCAGCACTGGTTATGACTCGAAGCAATATTTTTCCTGAGTGAAACCAAACCTGTTCGTCATTCATCCTTCGTACAAGTTTTCGATCAAAGAAATTAATGTATATTTGATTCTGATCGTCACAGTTGTGTAGTGATTGTAGCCAATCCATACTCAGTTTATTTAAGATAAAAAAGTTCCCAAGAGGTCGGCTACATAGTAAGTACATGAGATTAAGAGTACCGAACAGAATGAACATCGCGCAATGAATAGACACCAATGTGTTACCATCACTATGAATTCATCAAAAGCGACGTACTGAATGAGTAGTATATACATGTATATGGTACTGGGGTCACTACAGCAAATATGTTTAAGGGTTGCATTACTGGTGGCATTATAGCGGGTGGCAAGATTTAAATTGCCATGAACCAATAATTTGGTGGCATAAATCTCAAATTGCACCGAATAGCAAATTTAGGGGCAAAATGTGGCATTTTATAAAGTGCCACCTATGGGTAAAATATTTTATTCTTTTTTTGGCTGACACATCGAAACGGCGTCGATTCATCGCGAGGACGAATATTAGACCAGCCCCCTTCCATTTGGCGTATTTAATCCAAGGTTTTTAAACCCGTGGGTCAGCATAAACCCGTAGAGGGTGGGTAGACTCGACCCGTGACCCGTAACCCGAGACTCGCCCGGGTCACGTTTATCTTGAAATGTTTAATTATTTATGTAAACGTAACTTTTCACCTATGAAAAGTTGAATCTTTTGAATCTTTGATGATTAAATTCTACATTTGAGTTCATGTATATAAATTATTTCAATCCTACAAGCTTTATATTTCAAAGTTTTATAAATAAGTTAAATTTATTTATTTATTTATTTATTTATTTATTTATATTTATTTATTTATTTCTGCATCGAACCACTTATTTGAAGTATGGGTGCAACTAAAATTTACTGTGCTAAATTCTATGTAGGATTTCTTAAACAAGTCCCTCAAATATGAAAAAGAAACTTTCATACATCTTAATTAGTATGGTTCGTCTGATATTTACACAGTTCATCGATGTGGTTGATTGGATATTGGTCTTTATAGTTTATCTCTTAATCTTTTAATAATTCCAACGGTTCACCAGTGTTTGAAGGTGGGTGACTATATGTCCCATTTTTCCGCGCACTAAAAGATCAAAAAACTAATAAAACTACACTATTTCCACAATTAGTTGACTCGGTAAACCCGCGGGTCAACTCGCGGGCCTACGAGTTTGACGGGTTTGCACGGGTTTGCTGCGGGTTTGTCAGCCGCCGGGTTTTCGAGCGGGTCAACCCGATTGCCCATGTAGACTCGTAAACTCGTCAAACCCGCGGGTGACAACCTTGATTTAATCACAGAAGAAACCTAGAAATGAATCCCAAAACCCCAACATCTCTCTCAATTCTCCCTCTTTGTAATCGAACTGTGAGAGACGACAATAGATCTCACCATCGAGTACCCAACTCTCTCTTACTACGAATCAGATCATAGAAATCTCTAGACCTAATCGTGGTTCTGCAGGGCGAGTACTTGACCTTCTCAACCAAACAATTGAAGACGGTGGATTGTTTGAGGATTGCCGTTGCCCCTGGCCAACCCGAACAAGTTGTTCGCCATTTCATTGCTCCCAAGAACGCAACAGATCTGTTTCGTGCTTCGGTTCATTGCGGGTAAGGATTCAGTATTAAATTTCGATTTTGTGTCTCTTGTAAATAAAATCTGTATTTTAGAGCTTGATTTCATTAATGAGAAATATGAGCAATCGTTTGTTAATGTGAGGGATGTAGGTTAAGGTTTTAAAATTGGGAATTTTTACTCTTACGTGATTTAGTAATTTCACCTATGGGATTTGAGTATCTTACGCAATTTTGATACTTAAGTAAATATTAGATCTTCAAATAGAACATATACTAAGGTGAATGATCTATAAATTGAGAATTGTTACCGAGTTATTTCTATGTGAACAATTAAAACTTATCATCACTTGTGTATAACTTTTCTGTGTGTGAAATCTTGGTATCTTTGACTTTGTTTTCTTTTGACAACTTGGAGGAGAAAGATATGCAAGGAATCTAAAGTTGGAGAAGAGAAGGAAGTGGCAAATTCTTCTAACATTGAACAAGAAAAATTTAAGTTAATGGTAAACTTTTAATTGCCTGGATATCTCTTTATGGACAAGAAAAATTAAGCTCCCCCCTTTGGATGTAAGTCTTTTCTTTTATCTCTATAATCACAAGTCTTTTTCAGAAAACCATGCACTAACTTTTAATGCTTGGAGAGAATAGCAAGAGTAAGCTAGTCAACATTGATCGCACCGACTCTATTTATCGATATAATTTTGTAAAGCAAGCCATGTACTTAGAGCTCTTCTTCCTTTACCTCTATGAAGACAAATTTCTTCAATAACAAATGAGGTTTGATTCCTGGCAAAGGAAAATGAACAAATTTTGGTAATTGGTTCTCTTAGGTTCGACTTCCTTGTTCACTACCACACACCGATTTGTTACGACTATTTTCTGATAGGAGCAAAGAAAGACCATTTCTGAACTTCTCATTCTGCTAGTCATTCTTTAACATTCTGACGACCCTAATCCACCGACCGAAAATGCTAAATGCTAAATTATGTACAACTAAAAACTATTACACTACTCAACCAAATTTGGCAATACCCAGAATCATACACTTAGACAAACTTTGCTAAACCCACAAACTTGCAAAAAGAACTATTAAACTACTTAGCCAAACTTGGCAAAATCTCAAATCATACAATAGTCTTTCATGAATTGTTCGAGTACACCGATCCAGAAACAGTGCATTAGTTGCCAAAAAACTCAGGCAAAACCCAGATGCTTACAATTTCTTTCCACGACATTGTTCCTACCAAAATAAACCCAGAATTTTCAAACACAAAACGACTATATATCCAACAGAGTACCTCAAAAACTAGCTAAGCACATTGTCGATATTGGATTAGAAGACAGTGGTCTCGGATGAGCTACTGCTACAAGTGCTGGACTCCATCGTCATCTCCCATTTGTTTTTGTACTTCTATAAAAACCGAAAAATTAAAACCATAACATGAAAATTATACAGACGAGGGAATTACGAAACTAAAATGCTTCTGCTCTATATTTGGACTTGTCCAAAAGTCTGTATTCTTCCTGCAGTGAGTGACCTTGTAGTTGTTAGTAGGAGAAGGGGTATCCTTCACAAGAGAGTTAAAATGAATTTCAGACCGAAATAATATAACTAAGATACTAAAATTTTATCAAAGAGAGGATGACTTGGAAATTACCATCTCATATAATCATTGGACAATCGACTTTGAACCTGTTGATAAAGTTTTTGATCGGTTCAACTTGCCCTTGGCACTCTTATCCTGTAATGACGTAATAATGGACATGAAGTCAAAAGCAATTAGATATTACCAATTTCTGTTTATGTGCGTTCAACTAAGTGGAAACCTGTGTGAATTGAGAACTACTTCACTTGCAGTCAAATCTGGTATGTTCTAATATTTGATTGTGCTTATTCAAATAATTTATCATACTTCTAAAACAGACATCAGAAATATGGTTGTGAACGAGCTAGGCCGGCTCAAGGAAACAACAAGAACCAATCCATGGAATAACAATGTAATTTAACCTACTTGTGAATAGATAATTAGTTCCCTCATAATTAACTGCCCTCCATTGCACCCTGATGATGCATCCTAGTCTTCTAGCTTAGCTCCATTATAGCTAAAAGGATAATAATTAAACCACGTTAATCAAAAATCTTACATGTGATTCAAATAAAACTTCTGCATTATAATATAATACTATAGTTTTTCACTAGCAAAAAAACCCATAGTATAATACTATAGTATTATATGTATTATATTAAAGCTCAAGTAGTAGAGCATTTAAAAGTTAGAGACCTCCACTCGCAAAAGATAGTTATAACCGCTCACAAAGTTAGAGACCTAGAAACCTATAATACAAAAAATTACTAGGTTTTATATATTCATATTAGGGTAATGCTTAATTTGATGCTTACAAAGCTACTACTTAATTTTTTTTGCTTCATGACTAATTTAACCTTTCACTATCATTAATAACCTTTTGACTGTTAGTTTAGGATACCATGAAAGCAAGAACTACTTTCTTTATTATTTGTCTCATTCTTCCACTTCTAAAAAAAGAATACAAAAAATTAGGGAGTCCTCTTAAAATAAATAAATAAAAATAATTACATAGGAATTTCAAATACAAGAACTTATGGGACAGTTCGATAGAACAAGGATCAAATCCCACTCCCGAAGGAGCATGCTGTGAGGGGAGTGGATGTAATGAGAAGGCCTCTAAATTTATTTTCTTTGATTTTTTAACTTTTTAGACATGCTTCTATGAGGCATCAGGTATGCTCCACGTTTGCATATCAATGCCATCCCTGTCGCCGGAATTGCATTAGCTATAGTGCCGTCCTCAAATCACGACATTGTTTAACACGTAGAACTGGGAAGGATATGAAGATAATATAGAACAATTCATTAGGTAGGTTCAATTAGTTAGTATTTAACGTAGTATTAGTTTCTCTCATTAAACTCCTAAGAGGATGATGGATATATTTGTTTTTGTGGTGGATTGAATGATAATATACAGGAGCACACAGGTTTTGTGTTTATGTTTGAATTTTTAAATTTGGACAATTTTTCGCATATTTTTCGTGTGTTACTTTCACAAGCATTGCATATGAATTCTGTAAAGTTGGCATTTGAACAATGGTAATGCATTGTTTGTGGCATGGCCGATGGTGGGTACTGATAGAAGCAAGGGAGAAGGAAATGATTTTTTTTTTTTTTTTTAAACCCACAAATGAGTTTGAAATTTAGAGAAGTTTTTGGAACTTTAAAACTAATAAAGTTATTAGACAACTCCCCTAATTTATTAATAAGTAGTTGATTAAAAGTAGATAGTGGGAAGGTTAGATTTGTCATTCCAAATTTATTTTAGATAGTGGCTTTATAAGAATCAATTTCTGTTTTGTAATAATCAACACCCTTCTTACAAAGCACACTTTTATTCTTACAAAGTCACTTACTTATTGTTTGCTTGAAAAGACAAGCTTACCCTTTTCTTTAACAATTTGCACTGCAATTATATGATTCTACATTTTTCACTTTTGAGTTTTGTGTTCTGTGAAATTCACCGGCACCACTGACTACCTTCATCGACGATCTCTTTCCCGACGACTAGTCCACCATCACAATCCCCACTGCCACCGCCGCCACTGACCCAACTTGTTGCCATCCCTAATCCTGTTACTCCCATCTCCACAATCACCCATGTCATCAACAACCGCTCCACAATCAATCCCCGCCAACAATGACAACCACTATCAACCGTTGCACCACGACTTACACCGATCTCCAACATCAACCGATGAAGCCCGTGGATGTTCCATAAATCAATTCTTAGCAAACTTCATGTTGCTTTAGACTGAAAGCCAGATAGTCTCACCAGAAACCAAAAGTTGGAGTCTCTCCATCCTATTGCCATTGGAATCAAGGTGGCGTATAAATTCATTAAATTGGGTACATTTCAGAACATAAATGTTCTCAATCAGAAAACAACCCAGACAAACCAAATCCTAAATTCAGAATTGAGTCCACAGTGGATTTGTCAATTGTTTGTGAGTCTTGCAAAAAATTATTGGACATATGTGTGTGCATATGAGATGTTTGGCTGGGCGAAAATTAGTGGTTGAGCGGAGGCGGATTAATGGTGTGTGAGAGAGAGAGAAAAAGAGTTTGAAGGTTTATTTTGGATGAGAAGCTACAAGGAAGCTGTGACATAACAGGGAAAGGAAATCAACGAGAGAGAGAGAGAGCGGTAGCCATTTTAATCACAAAACCGAAACCACGGGAGAGGCATCGACGAGAGACTATTATTCCTTGAGAATTTGTGCATAGTGGATAGTGATTCAGGGACAAAGTATGAATGTAGGGGCAAAATCGTAATGGTGAAAAAGTTGCTTTGTAACCATAAGAATTTGCTTGGTAAGAATCATTACCCTTTATTAATAGCGTAGCTAATTATAGTATAGAATAATTATAGGGGTTTATCTGTAATTATTTTAGGACGAATTGTGTATATATCACTAATCAATATAAAGGTCCAGGAGAGGACAATTTCACAAACCTTCATGGTATCAGAGCCCTACCTTGCCTCTAAGTTTTCTTCCGATCGTCGACGTCCCCTCCCTCTCATCATCATCTTCGTCCACGTTGTTCATCGTTGTCCTCGTCCTCTGCTAGGGGTCGTCATCCGCTTCCTCTGCTTCCGACCCCTCAATCGTTCCAAGTTCAGAACGATCGCTGTTCTCTGAGCCCTAGTCGACGACCTCCACGCCACTGGAATTGCCGGAATTCTTCTCAAGTTCTGGTCGCCTGTGTTGTGCCATCTACATCGCACCGTCTTTCGCCGTCTACTCGCCCAGATTGCTGTCGAACTCCACCGGAATCACCGGAATTCTTCTCAAGTTTTGGTCGCCTGTGTTGTGCCGTTGACTATCGCACCGTCTTCCGCCGTCTTCGTCACCCAGATTGCGGTCGAACCCGCCTGTGTTCCTCTCAATTCAGTTGCGCCGTTCTCGTCCCCTTTACCACTGCACTGTGTGTGATTTGGTGGGTTCCTCTGATTGATACCCAATCTTTGTTTCCAATTGCTTGGTCGGTGGTAATATTTAATTTGTGGGGTTCATCAATTAGTGATTACTCATCAGCTGCAATTCGCTACTACTATCAGTTTGTTTGTGGGTTCAATCTCCGTTACCTACTGTACTTGGCAAAAAGTACCAATTGAATTGTGGTACAGTGCACTGTTTGGGTAGTGCTTTGGTAAACAAAGTTAGATTATTTGATTTGGAATGGCTAGTGACAAAAAGGTATTCTCGGGTATTGCTTCTTCTTTAGCACTACCACCAACCCAGCAATCACATGGTCCTCAGGGATATCGCAGTCGTCGTCGTCAGTCTAAATAGAAAGGATACAACCACACTCAACAATACCCTCAGCAGTGTCTTGCACTGCCTGCCTCTTTTCAAGGGAGCTAGGTATGGTGTCCTGCTCCATGCTCCTATCCCGCAACGAAGGACAAGGCACACTCAGACCCTCTCAGCCTACAACCACGTCAGGTATACTTGGTCCACGACCTGCTCAACGTCCACAAGTTCTTGCTGCCACTGCGGGTTCGTCTCCCTCTGTCACTGCTCTCAGTTCGGAACTTGCTGGGATGACCCTTAATGCTCCGGATAAGACTTGGTACATGGACTCTGGGGCCTCCTCTCATCTCACATCTCAAACAGGTACTCTCTCCTCTGTCTCATCCAGTTCTCCACTTTCTAATATGATGGTCGGTAATGGGATGCAATCAGTGTGCGGTTCCGGTCAGCAGACTATTACTACCCTAGCCCGTTCTCTACACCTCAAAAATGTCCTTCTTGCTCCAAATATGATTAAAACTATTGTCTCTGTCCGTCAGTTCACCATTGATAATAATGTCTCTATCGAGTTTGACCCGAATGACTTTTCTGTGAAGGATATTCACTCGGGGACCCTTTTACTTCGGAGCAATAGTTCAGGGGACCTATATCCACTTATTTCCACCCCGCCCCCTTCTCCAGCCCAATCTCTTGCCATTCTTCCAGCCCCTGTGTGGCACAACCGTCTTGGACATCCTGGTCGCCACGTCTTAGATCAACTTAGCTCTAGTCATTTTATTTCTTGTACTAAAACTGAGCAGACCGGATTGTGCCATGCATGCCAACTCGGAAAACACGTCCTTCACAATCTTGTACTGTGGCTCCGTTTGAAATTATTCATAGTGATATTTGGACATCCCCTGTTGCTAGCAAATCAAATTTCAAGTATTATCTTCTCTTACTTGATGATTACTCCCATTTTCTATGGGGTTTTCCTTTAAAACTCAAATCAGATGCTTTCACTCACTTCAAACAATTCCACACGTATGTGCATACCCAGTTTTCTCGTGACATCAGTTTTCAATGCGAACTTGGGGGAGGGGGGAATTCGATAACTCTGTGTTTCATGAGTTCGCCAAGTCCAGTGGTCTTGTTTTTTGATTTGCTTGTCCGAAAACGTCTCCTCAAAACGACAAGGCCGGACGTATGATACGTCGTATCAATGACATATCTCATACCCTTCTCTCTTAGGCCTCCATGTCTTCACACTTCTGGGTTGAGTCTGTTCTCACTGCTGTCTATCTCCACAACATTCTCCCCACCAAATCTCTCAATGGTGGTATTCCTACCACCATTCTATATCATTGTCTTCCCACATACGATCATCTTCGTACCTTTGAGTTTTGTGTTACCATAATCTGACTGCTATGTCTCCCCACAAGCTTGCCCCTCCGTCCACTCGATGTGTGTTTATTGGTTACCCTTCGAACTTTCATGTTTATCGGTGTCTCTACATCTCTACTGGTCGCATTCACATCTCTCATCATGTTACGATTGATGAGCATGTATTCCCGCTTTCCACACCGGGTTCTGTGTCATTTCCCGGGCATACTGTCTCTGACCCCGACGATGGTGTTCCTCCTATATATATGTCCGGTCATACTCACAACCCCTCTGCTCCCTCTCGGCTAACCCCACCCTTCCCGCTTCAATACACTCGTCGCCCGGCCGCACCTCCTCCTTCTGCTTCGACGCCACCTCAGTCTCCTCCACCTCAGGCTCCTCCTCAGCCTCCTGCCTCCCCACCTGTCACAGTCTCCCCACTGTCTCCAGCACCAGACTCTCCTAACCCACCGGCTCCACCTCTTTCCCCTCAGATGAGAACCCGAGCCCAACACGGTATCCATAAACCCATCTCCCGTCTCACTCTTCATGCCCAACTCCCTCCCACTGTCTCTCCTTTGCCCAAATCCCATGTGTCTTCCCTATCGGAGCCACACTAGAAAGCTGCGATGGATGATGAGTTTCAGGCTATGATCACGAATTAGACTTGGGAGTTGGTTCCTCGCCCAACTGGGGCAAACATTCTTCGGGCCATTTGGTTATTTCGTCACAAGTTTCGGGCTGATGGTACTCTTCAGCGGTACAAAGCCTGCCTAGTGGCCAACGACAAATCACAGTTAGTGGGGGTTGACTGTGATGAGACTTTTAGTGCCGTGGTCAAACCGTCCACCATCCGCACTGCTCTCACCCTTGCTGTATCGCGTTCTTGGTGCATCCGTCAGTTGGATGTAAAGAATGCCTTTTTACATGGTGACCTGGATGAGGTCGTATATATGCAGCAGTCACCAGGTTATCGGGATTGTTGCCATCCGGATCATGTTTGCCACCTCCGTAAGTCCTTCTATGGGCTGAAGCAGGCTCCTCGCGCGTGGTTTCAGCGCTTTGCTACTTTTCTCGCAGGCTCCATCGGTTTCTTCAGTTGTTGGTGTGATGAGTCTCTGTTTGTCTACAGTCAGGGACCCGATATTGATTACCTCCTCCTCTATGTTGACGAAATCATCATTACCGGGTCCTCGCCTTCAGTTGTAAAGCGTATTATTTCTCAGCTCTCCACTGAGTTTGCTATGACTGATCGTGGACCTCTGCATCATTTTTTGGGTATTGCTGTCACTCGAACTGACTCTGGTATGGTTCTCTCTCAGCGTCAGTATGCATCTGCGATTCTCCAACGTGCTTCGATGGTGGGCTGTAATCCCGTTAGCACTCCGGTTGAGACTGGCTCCAAACTCACCGCTGGTTCAGGCCCTCCGGTTGATGATCCCACTCTCTACCGCAGTTTAGCCGATGCTCTTCAGTATCTCACTTTTACACGTCCGGACATCTCCTATGCCGTTCAGCAGATCTGCCTCTTTATGATCGATCCTCGAGAGCATCATTTTCGCGCGTTGAAACACGTGATTTGTTATTAGAGTGGTACTCTCGATCTCGGGTTTCACATCTCTGCTACTACCTCTACAGGTCTCACGGCATACACAGATGCAGATTGGGCTGGCTGCCCAAACACGCGTCGCTCGACGTCTGGTTTCTGTACTTTCTTCGGAGATAACCTTCTCAGCTGGTCGTCCAAACAGTAGGCTACTGTTTCTCGATCCAGTGCTGAGGCTGAGTACCGTGGCGTTGCCAACGCTCTTGCTGAGCTATGTTGGCTCCGCAATCTTCTTCTCGAGCTCAAGTTTCATCCTCCGAAGGTATCACTCTGCTATTGTGACAATGTTAGTGCCGTATACTCATCAAGTCACCCCGTTCAGCATCAACGCAAAAAACATATCGAGATTGACCTTCACTTTGTTCGGGAAAAGGTTCGTCTCGGCCACCTTCGTGTTCTCCACATCCCCGCTGATTTTCAGTATGCGGATTTTTTCAGCAAAGGTCTGCCTCGTCAGTTATTTGAAAGGTTCCGCTCCAGTCTGAACGTTCATCCTTCTCCCGCTCCGACTGCGGGGGTGTAATAGTGTAACTAATTATAGTATAGAATAATTATAGGGTTTATCTGTAATTGTTTTAGGATGAATTGTGTATATATCACTAATCAATAGAAAGGTTCAGGAGAGGACAATTTCACAAACCTTCATATTATAGATCAAGTGGTAAAAATTTGTTAGAAACCTAGAAACCAGTCTCCTAGATTCCAACCTAGAAACCTAGAAACTTATAATATAATACTCCTAGGGGATTGCCCGTGCCCGAGGGCACTACCCCAAAAACACGTTTCACGGCCTATTGTAATGTCATAAATAAAATGAGTATTTTCATCTACTAACATGGGCTGGAAAAGAAGACAACATAAATTATTGTATTAAATAATCAAAAACAAAGGAAGCCCTTTTTTTATAATTATGATAAAAGGAGTAGGTCGTTAAGTGGGTGGTTAAGTAGTGGGTAGTTAATGGGTGGTAGGTGAGATCTAAGGGCTGGGGTTAATTCAATCCAACGGTCTAAAAGACATTTTAAAGTCAACCGTTCTAATTTATAATATAGATACTTGAGCTGACCTAGATCAAATAAGGAAACAATTCAAAAACTTCCAGCCCCGACACATGTCATGCGGGACTTGCAGCTCATGTGGGATCTACCATAGGTCATGGTGGCAACGGCTCGGAACCGCGGGCCAATTTTGCACGAACCGACACGAACCGGAGGTAAACACAGCCCGAGCACAGACCGGTGCGCAGGCGACCCGAGCACGCCCCGCGTCCCAGCGTGCCTTGACCCGTGCACCCCCCGATTCACATTTCTCAGTTGGGCGACCCGTGCACGGCCCGACCCGTCCTCCTCTTGACCCACATGGGTCGGACCCGGCACGTGCAAGCACGGGTAGGCCCGCGTGCTACCTGCTCGGTTTTTTTTTTTTTTTTTTTTTTTTTTTTTTTTTTTTTGTTACAACGGCTATAAAGCCTTAAATGACAATTTTGACCTATTTTATAAAAAATAGCGGCTACTTTGAGGGGTATAAGTGGAAATGTGTGTATATATCTCACAAAATACTTTTTTACCCCTCCCAACAGCCATAAAACGACTGTTTTGTAGGGGTAAAAAGGGATAGAGGGAAAACTACTCATCATATAAATACCACTACACTAGTATGGATTGTTTTCATACTCATTCCCACAAAAAATTCATCTCATCTTCTACTAACCTCTCTCAAAGTGTTGGAATTTTCCTAATTGACGGTTTTTGAAGATCAAATTGTCGGCTTCATCTCATCTTCCACTTCCATTCCTACAAGCTATTCCGATCGTACAACATCGTCGGAAAGTTTGTAAGTTTTAATTTTTAGCGATTATTTTTTTGTTGTAGTTTTAGTAAGCTTTAATTTGTACTTAGATGTTTGAATAATGTCAAATAGTCTTACTTTTCATGAACAATTTGAGAATCCGCTAGAGGATTTTGCATATGAAGAAAATACTACTTTACATGATAATCCCATTGATAGCGAAAATAATGTTATAAATGTAGAGGATTTAGATCAAAGTATGCAAACGGCTAGAACAAACGATGATATTAATAGACCTAAGAAAAAAATAGGGGTTCGGGCCATACGGGTAAACAAACTTCTTATATATGACATCTCATGACGATTAAAACTATGATGTTTGAAGGTAAACTTTTCGAAAGAACATGTTGTAACCTTTGTGATCATCATTATACTAAAAGTAAAGATGGAACTGATAGTTGTAGAAGACATTTAGTTACAAAATATAAACTTGTGGACCAAAATAAGAATGTGGGTAGTACACAAACACAATTAAGTTTTGGCCGAAAATTCCAATATATGCATGTTAGAGCTAAACACGAAATTGCATTATGGATAGCCACTAGTGAGTTGCCTATAAACACCGCTTCTAATGTTAGATTGAAAGAATGATTCAAAACGCTTTTAATTCATATTTTACAATGGTTAGTCGTAACACTACTAGAGCCGACATTATAAAAAAATTTAAATGCTACAAAAGCGCAATTTTAGAACTTTTTAGAACTAATCATTACTCTATTTCATGCACATCCGATTTGTGGACTAGTAGAACTAATCGTGGTTTTATTTGTGTTACCGCGCACTTTGTGGATGATGATTGGATTCTTCAAAAACGAATTATTGCATTTTGACAAATAGAGTATCCACATAACGCAAAAAAGATTAGTGATAGCATATATGACATTTCTCTTGAATATGAAATTTCAAACCGCATTATGGGTATTACTTTTGACAACGCATCGGCAAACAATGCATGTATACCTCTTTTGAAATAAAATTTAATTCCTTATAACGGCGAACGACTTCACCACATCAAATGTTTTTGTCATATTATTAACTTGATTGTGAAGGATGTTTGAAAACTCAAGGCGCAAGTATTGAAAAATATTCGTAACGCACTTTTATATATTTCTAGTAGTAGCCAAAGACAAAAGAAATTTGATGAAGCATGTGAAATTGCTAACAAAAAAATTAGGAAATTTAGTGTGGAATTTCCAAGTAGGTGGAGTGGTACTTATTTGATGATTAGGGGTTGTGAAGGGTACGAAACTGTGATAACAGAGTTTATTAGAGATGATGCTCGCGACCTTGAACTTACTATGAGTGATTGGAAAGATGCAAGAGAGTTGATGAAAATGTTACGGCCTCTTTACGATGCTACTAACCAAATGTCGGGCGTTTATTATACTACAACTAATTGGGCACTAATTCAATTGATGAAAATGAGTAGTATTATTGATGCTTGTAGGCTTCACGAGCAATTAAAAGAGGCCATAATTAATAGGCATGCTAAACATATGAAATATTTCAAGAAAATTCCAATGATTTTTTGTTTAGCCGTGGTTCTTGATCCACGCCAAAACTTCAAGCAGTTGAAAAAGCGCTTAACCAAATAGCGGATAACATGGGTGAGGATTATCCAAAGCCAACAATTGATGAGGTTTATAGTGAATTAAAAAGAAAACTTGAAAAATATGTTTCAATACATGGAGAACTACAACCTCAAAATGTGCCTCCATCTACTTCTCAAAGCAATTTTCTTGATCCAATATTTAATTTTGCTACATTCACGGATTGTTCTAGTTCTTATGACCCTTGTGTATCCGAATTGGAAAGATATTTAAAAAATAAGCATACTTATGATATTCAAAATATTAACGAATTAGATGTATAAAAATGGTTGAAAAAAATGCCAAAAGCTACCCGGTATTATCAATACTAGCACGTGATGTACTAACCCCTCCTGTTTCAAGTAGCCCATCCGAGCCGGCTTTTAGTACTGGTGAAAGAGTGTTATCATTGTTCAATATTGACGCCGAAGATGTTGGAGGTGCTCATTCTCACAAAGGATTGGAACGATGCCAAGATGAGAACACAAGATATCCGAAAATAGGACTAACTCACTAATGCAATATTCCAAGCCGATGCCGAGGTAAAGACAATAGACGAAGTTGATGGTATTATTTACGAAGACATCGACGAAGACGAATGAAGTTAGTTTAGAGAAAATAGACAATAGACATTTTTCTTAGTTTTTTCTACATGTATAGTTTAGAAAAAATGCAAAGGATAGATAGTTGGGTAGGTGCCAACCTAGTTGGGATGTACCACAACTATAGCGATGCATTATTTATAACATTTGTGACATCAAAATTAAAAAGTTAAGGTATTAATAAATTGTTACATCTTTTTTTTTTAATATTTAGTTCTTTGTTATTTTTAAACGTTAAGTTTTTTTGAAATAATTATTAACAGTTAAGTTAAAATCCTACTCATACGGTTCTTCTCAATCTCATTGGAAGGATAATCAGCCTTCGAAAGGGTGATTCCATGCGACATGGATAGGAATCCTTGTTGGAATCTTGAATGTTGAACAGTTTCAACACCTTGTCTATATATGTACTTTGACTTACGCCTAACATCTTCCTCAATCTATCCCTATAGATCTTGCTACCAAATATATAAGCTGCATCCCCTAAGTCCTTCATTGAGAAAAAATTTCCTATCCAATGTTTAACAGATTGCAAGGTAGGAATGTTGTTTCCAATGAGTAGCATGTCATCCACATACAAGACCAGAAACACAATAGAGCTCCCACTAACCTTCTTGTAGACACAAGGTTCATCTTTGTTCTTGACGAAGCCAAACTCTTTGACCGCTTCATCAAAACGTAGATTCAACTCCTAGAAGCTTGCTTCAATCCATAAATGGATCGGTGAAACTTACACACTTTATGGCATGCTCTGGATCCTGAAAACCCTTTGGTTATTTCATGCACACATCCTCAAGGAGGTTTCCATAAAGAATCATTGTTTTGACATCCATCTGCCAAATCTCATAATCGTGATAAGTTGCAATGGCAAGTAAGATTCAAATGGATTTGGTCATTGCGATTGGAGAAAAGGTTTCATCATAGTCAATACCATGAATCTGTCTGAATCCTTTTGTCACCAATTGGCCCTTATAGGAAATCACATTGCCATCCATGTCGGTCTTCTTCTTGAAGACCCACTTGCACCCTATGAGCTGAGCCCCTTGGGGTGGTTCCACCAAAGTCCATACTTTGTTGGTATACATGGATTCCATCTCGGGTCTCATGGCTTCATGCCAATTTTGAGATTCTGGCTTTTCATGGCTTCTCCATAGGTAGTAGGCTCATCATCTATCAGCAAAGTATCACCAGGCTCAGTCACGAGAAGTCCATACCTCTCTGGCTTCTGGCGCATTCTACTCGACGTACGAAGTTCTTGTGTTACTTGAACAAGTTCCTCCAAAACATCTTGTGGTTCCTATTCATGTTCCATAGTTGGATCAGTCCTTTGTGGTTCTTGAATTTCTTCAAGTTCTACGGTCCTCCCACTTGCTCCTTAGAGAAAAATTATATTTCTAGGAACACGCCGGTCCGAGCAACAAACACTTTGTTCTTGGAAGAATTGTAGAAATAATATCCCTTTGTTTCCTTAGGGTATCCCACAAACTTACACTTATCCGAATCGGGCCCGAGCTTTTCTGTTTGTAAGCGTTTTACATACACATCGGAACCCCAAATCCTCCTGAACGACAATGTGGGACGCCTCCCACTCCACATCTCATTAGGAGTCTTCATGACCGATTTAGATGGAACACGATTAAGTGTAAAATGTGCACATAATAGAGCGTGACCCCAAAAAGGATAATGAAAGATCAGTTTCACACATCATAGATTGAACCATGTCCAACAGAGTTCGATTCCTCCTCTCGGACACGCCATTCTATTGTGGCGTTTTGGGTGGAGTGAGTTGGGACAAGCTCCCACACTCTCTAAGATAGTGGTAAAACTCTTGGCTTAAGTATTCTCCTCCACGATCCGATCGTAGAGCCTTAATACTCTTGCCAAGTTGTTTCTCTAATTCATTCTTGAATTCTTTGAACTTTTCAAAGAGCTAGGATTTATCCTTCATAAGGTACACAAATGCATATGAAATAAAGATAACCACCCCTGACAGGCATGGCAAATGGCCCACATACATCTGTATGCACGAGAGCCAATTACTCACTAGTCCTCCCTCCTTTCTTATTGAAAGGGGACTTCGTCATTTTTGCTAATAAACAAGATTCACATGTATTATATGATTCATAATCAAATGAGTATAGGAGTCCATCCTTATGGAGTCTAGAGATACGTTTCTTGTTTCTATGGCCTAAATGACAATGCCATAAGTAAGTAGGATTTAAATTATTAATTTTAATCCTCTTGGTATTTATGTTATAGACATGATTACTTAGATCAAGGATATAAAAATCATTAGATAATTGCGCACTAAAATAGTGCTTACTATTAAAATGAATGGAGCAACATTTGTCCTTTATTGAAGTAGTAAAACCTTTCTCGTCCAAAAAAGAAATAGAAATAATGTCTCTGCTCATAGCAGGCACAAAATAGCAATTATCTAATTCCAAAATTAATCCTGAAGTCAAAGATAGCTCGTACACACCCACGGCCAATGCAACAACGTTTGCTCCATTCCCAACGCGCAAATCTATCTCCCCTTTAGCCAATCTTCTACTTCGCTTTGAATCCTGCCCATTTAGACAAATGTGAGACCCACATCCAGTATCCAATACCCAAGATGAAGAGATAATTAAATTGACATCTATAACAAAAATACCCGGTGGTGGTGGAATCACTATTTCAAGCTTTTTATCCTCCAGATACTTTGGGCAGTTCCTCTTCCAATGTCCAGGCTGACGTCAGTAGTGACACTCACCCTTAGTCACGCCATAGGAAACGCCACCAGCACGTTTAAGGGAAACTTCCTTGGGTTTTGCAACTGACTTGCCTTTCCCTTTGGAGGTAGAAGCAACTCACTTGATTTTTCCTTTGTTCACCATCGTTATGGCCTTGCCTGTTCCCTTGTTTATTCTTTGTTCAGCTATCCTCAACATATTGAGTAGATCGCAGATGTTTTTAATCTCATTCATGTTATAGTTCATGACGAACTGTCCATAAATATCAGACAACGATTGCAAGATAAGATCACTGGCCAACTCTTAACCTACTAGAAAACCTAAGCGTGTGAGATTCTCCAAGTACCCGATCATGCGCAGTACATGAGGTCCCACGGGGTTTCCCTCTGAAAAATGACATTTGAACAATGCCTTGGAAACTTCATACCCCTCAACCCTTGCATGCTCTTGAAAGAGCTGCCTTAGATGTATGATCATATAAAAAACGACCATGTTCTCATGTTGCTTCTGAAGCTCAGAGCTCATGGTGCAAAACATAAGGCAGGCCGCATCACCAGCATCGATAACGATCTTCTGATATACCTTTAGGGCTACAAGAGCATTATTTTTTGGACCCTGAGGAACTTGCTGTTCTAAAATGTACAATTTCTTCTATTGCTTGAGAACGATTCTCAAGTTCCTGTACCAGTCCAGAAAGTTTGTTCCTGAAAGCTTGTCCTTCTCAAGGACTGATCGTAGGGATTGTGATGAATTCGATGAATTGTTTGCCATTGGAATTCTATACAATGAGAAATATACAAGTTTTAGTATTTTGTGAAAAAATATCTATATTTAATAATGGCTATATTATTAAACATAGCTCCCACTATTTTTCTCGATTTAATAACCCTCCATATTAATGCGGAAAATATCATTATATTTTCTAGTGGTCCAAGATCCGTATTTCATTTCTTTTTTAGCTTGCATTGGCAAGTCACCTAAAATTAGTTATTTAGGTAGGAACAATTTCAATTGCATCCTATGCAACACTTGGTTCAATTGGGCAAATAACTCATTATTTTCTATCTCATAGATAATCCCAATTGTTTGCCTCTAGGCATTCAATCCAGTTTAAGTAGACCAGTTGCGTCCAACCTCTTACTTCAACAATCGCACATTACTAACTTGTTTCGTCGCATCACATAATTATGAATCAAGTTGCCTTGATTTGACAAGCCCGAACTTGATAAATCATGATTATGACGAGTGTTCAGTAACGAGAAGGCAAAAACGCAATATTTAAATTTGAGGGATTTTTCATTTAATTTTAATTGTTTTGTTGATCCATATCAACTGGTCTACTTATTTGGGTTGGGCAATCCCAAATTAAAAGGGGTTGTTTTTATCTTGTTACCAATTTGCATACATCATCCATAAACCAACAATAAATAACAAGACAATCATTCACAAACAATAGATAAACGTGCTGTGGATATGGCCTCCTAGACTAAGATATTCCCAAACCAATGAGAATATCTATAAGCCCTAAAAATAGCAAGCTCATCTCCATGGGCCTCCGTCTTTTAGTCCATTCGCCTTAGCTTGTGGAATGTCGCCATCTTGTGGTTTCTTCAATTTTTTAGGCTTATTCTCCAAGTCTTGACTATCATGTAGGATATCTAATACTAGCTAGCATCTATACTAAATAGAGAGACCTCACAAGTTGAGAAGAAGACCGACTCGCAGGCCATAAAACTTAATTAATTAATTATTACAATCAAACAAAACCACAAAAATAAACATTCACAAAATCCACATCTACGGCCATATCCAATATCCATGCAAAAGCACATAATAAATTTAAAATCCAATTTTAACGTGCTTGGTTAATTTTTAGTTGATTTTGGATGTACTAGAGCCAAAACAGTCCAAGAGGGCCCACCAACTACTTGGCCGAACCCCTAATTGACCGCAACACGGCCTTGGGCCGGTCGACCCTAGCCCACGCGGCCAAGCCGCGCTCTTGGCCGGGCCAGCCCTTGGCCTTGGCTTGATTGGCGCCCTAGGAGGGGGCGGACGACCCTAGGGTTTCGGCCCTATGGTTGTTTCCTTCCTCTCTTTCCTTGTTTCCCAAGTTTGCTTGTTTCAAAATTTTAGAAAAACCCCTTTTTCCTAATTTGTGCCCAAACCCTAGTTTTCTTTCACATCATATGTGATCCGAATTCCCTAATCGTTACATCATATGCAATATCAGCTCATTCTTGTTTGAATCATATTGAAATTTCATCTTTATGCCAATTTTAGTTTTTACGCGAAAAGTAGTAGAACGGTTTAAAAACTAACAACAAAGTAACACATAAACCATGTTATGCACTACGACCTGTGGCTCTGACACTTCTGTACGATTTTGATAATGATTACGCAGTGGAATAAATAACAAACAATTCCGTTCAAGATCCTCCAAAGATCATAGGAATAGACATCATAACAATGGTAAAGGATAGAAGTATCAAGTACCTTGTTTGTTTCCTTTGGTGAATTCACGTGAAATAGCGTCCACATCTCTGTAGTAGTCCACGCCTAGGATCAAGTCTAGAGTCCTTTGAGTCATTTGTGCTAGAAAATGATGGAAGGAGGAAGAAGAATATCACGCAAAATGGAGCACCCAAGGACGCGCCACACAAGGCCGACGACATGATAGAGGGGGCGGACGAGGGGGGTTCGACCTCCTTGTCTTATCTCTCTCCTCGCTTTTCTCTCTCTCTCTCTCTCTTGTGTGATAACAATTATGAAACTTATGAGAAACATAAGCTAGGAGTGTCTTTATATAGTATAACAAGTCCTTCTTAACTACATAATTTCCCAATACTAATCATGTCCTTACATGGATTAGTCCACCTTGAAAATTAGTCCTACTAAGTTTGCAAGTGGTTGCGTATTGACCCCATAGATTTCTACTCAGTTGGTAGTAAAAACTACTCATAGGGCATGTGACAATTACTCATAGGGTTTCTACTCAGTTGGTATGTAGCCTTCTCGTTGTGGGTCACTCCAGTATGCCATTACCCCTAATACATACCCCTGGGCTAGACTTGATATCTCCATATCAATCTACCCACATACTAGCCTATAGTTGATGGCCCTGTTAATCAATACCTTGGATTTTGATAAGATGTTCGAGGTTAATTGTGATGCATCAATTCTTGGCATTGGAGGGGTCCTTAGTCAGCCGCGGCGTCCAATTTCCTTCTTCATTCAGGGTCCAAGAAGAACTACTCGACTTCTGAACTGGATTTCTACGCCATCGTTTAGTTACTGAAGCATTGGTGTCACTATTTAATATAGAAGGAGTTCATCCTATTCACTGATCATGAGGGGTTGAAGTACATTAATGGACAACACAAGCTTAATACGAGACATGCCAAGTGGGTGGCCTACTTGAAGGATTTCACCTTTGCAGTGAAGCCCCAAGCAGGCAGCTTGAACCGCGTGTCATATGCTTTGAGTCGCCGCAATGTGCTTCTCTCCACCATGAGTAGCCAAGTTGCAGGATTTGAGGCGTTCGTGGACATGTATGAGTTTGATCCTTCATTCGCGAAGATATTTAAGAAGGTAACTGATCAACACCATGATTTTATTTTTCAGAATGGTTATCTATTTCGGGGGTAGCGGTTATGGATTCCCGATTTTTCCTTGCGACAAAATATTATCAGCGAGCTTCACAATGAAGGGCACTTTAGCCAAAACAAGACATTGGCTCTTGTATTTGCTGACTTTTACTGGCCAAAGTTGAGTAGTGACGTGGCCCATTGTGTTGATCGTTGCTATGTGTGTCGGTGTTCTAAGGGAGTTATCACTAATGCATGTCTTTATACTCCATTACCTATTCCTAAAGCTCCTTGGTTTGATGTTAGCGGGGAATTTGTACTTGTTTTACCCCGCACACAAAGGGCGGCATATCATGTCCTTGTAATTGTTGGCAGGTTTTCCCAGATGGCGCATTTTTTACCATGCAGGAAGACGATGGATGTTGTGCGGAATTATCACCTTCATTTCAGGGAGATTGTGCGGTTGCATGGGGTTCCTCATTCCATCACCTCCGACCATGAAACGACTTTCATGAGCCAATTCTGGAAGATTCTTTGGTAGAAGTTGGGCACTCGTTTGAACTTCAGCAGCGCCTATCAGCCTCAGACAGATGGCCAGATCGAGGTGGTGAATATCAGATTCGGCAATCTTCTTTGGTGTTTGGCAGGATCTAAACCGAAGCAGTGGGATTTCGATCTTCCTCAAGCAGATTTTGCCTACAATAGATCGACAATCAAGACCACTGGCCTGAGTCCATTTCAGATTGTCTATGGTCAGAATCCTTCAAGGGTGGTGGACTTAGCCCCTATTCCACGTGTGGGCCGCATTCATCCTAAGGGTGAGTAGATGGCAGAGCATTTGAGGGGCATTCATGACCAGGTGAAGAGCAAAATTGAGGAGAGTAACGGCAAGTACAATGCACGGGTGGACAAACATCGTTGTCAGGTAATATTTGATGTTGGTGATTTTGTATGGGCTCTATTGACTAGTGATCCTTTCCCTGTTGGCAAGTACAATAAGCTCAAGGATCGGAAGATTGGGCCTTGTGAGATCGTGCATAATATCAATGATAATGCTTACAAGTTGTTGCTACCTAGTCACTTGAAGACATCAGACGTGCTGAATGTGAAGCATCTCTCTCCTTGCTTTGTGGATTCTGAAGACAATGCTTTGAACTCGAGGACGAGTTCTTTCCAACCCGGGGAGACTGATGCAGGAGTAGATGATCCAGATGAAGCTGAACTATCAGACGCGATTAATTTGGCACTTATCTTCCATGGAAGATAAGCGCATGGGACAGAAGAAATTGCAGCTTTTGGTGTGGCCGCACTGTTTGGGCCATAACTTTGGCTACGGGTATCCGAATGACGCGAGCCACCCCAATTCGGAAGTATCTCGATGAGACGCACGAGGGCCTGATCCAGATGTGTTCCATCGGGGTCCGACTTCTTCCCGAATTCCGCTGTTTGACTAATCAAACGAGCGTTTTTAGTTATTTTTACTATTTTTAGTAATATTGTCTTTACTGATTAGGACCTCAATTTTTACCCATTTTGGGTCAAACTTTCACGTACGTACTTCTCTCAATAAGGTCAAACTCTTGTGCTAATTTTGGTATTTTGACATTTTTGGCATATTTAGGTTTCAGCTATATATGCCTGGCTTGTGGGCAGAACTCGTTACTTTTTGCATTATTGAAATTATTTCGATCCCTTGAGACATTCTTCTCTTGAATTGTGCCATTCCAATCGTTTTTTATTTTGCTTGATCACACGTCTTGATTCAATTCGGCGAAAACTCTCCATCTCAGTTTATGAATTTTTACTGTTCAAATTCTAAGAATTGATGAGTGGTTTGCATTTCACTATGATGGGTATAAATAGACAACAAATGTAAACTTATTGTATCCTTACCAAATCTGTTACATGACTAAGAAATTGCGTACACTTGAAAACTCTAGGTACATTTGTCAAAGTCTTTGAATAATATATATTTTTTTTCAGCAGAACCTCTTAACAGGAAATAATTTATCCAAAAAGTCATGCACATGTCATACCTTTTGTATTGTTTGAATTAAAAAAATGAGTGAAAATGGGAATAATAAATGAAAGAAATAGACACCTTATTCACTTGCCTCTCTAGTATGTCATAATGAAAGCTATGTACTTTGCTGGATAAAACATTATTTATTTACTCTTTTAAAAAAATTTATGTTATCATTTAGTAGAATTTCAATAGTCTAAAAATTTAAAAACTCAATAAAAAAAAAATAACATGAAAAAATTAATTATATATGAGGAAAAAAAAACATAAAAATTACGGTAACGTTAAAATATGATTAAGATCCACATCAACAATACCTTCATTACATCAAATCCCCGAATAGAAAATATTAAGTGGTACAACACTTCATCTACAAATTTAGCAAAATTTCAAACACAGTAAAGTTTTACAAAACTCATTGCCCATTGCTCATAAGATCAATGATTTTAGCGAGGCGGTGTTAGTAGCATTATGGAAGAAATTGAGCTTATAATTATATACATTAGTATATTCATTATTAAATATAATTATGGGGGCATTTTTTTAGAATGGCAAGTAACCAAGGTCACAAGTCCCAGATAATCACCATGATGGTGACGGAGGGTAGTGAAGATTTACAAGTCCTGATAATCTCCAGAAATTACAAACCCCATGTTTTCATTAATTTGAAGTCTACATCTAATGTAAATGTTACAGTTTTCTCACACAGGGGCAGTAGTTCATCACATGATAATGCCATATATATGTCCTCATAGGAATTTATAGGAATACGAGAAATGATCTTACATTTTGTGCGAACATGTTGGTGAAACTATGTTAGTATACTTTTCAACGTTCCCTTCTGATGTGCTAATAGGAATGACTTGCCATATTAATACGTATACTCAGCATTACAACGTCACCCCGCGCGAATGCGTGGTTGTCGTCTAGTTCAACTATTTTTTTGTGACTTGACGTAGAAAAGGGATTATGAAATACATTTTCTTGTTTTGATTGTAGAATTAGCCTTCCCTTGTCCCCCTGTTCACACTTTTTGTTTTGGCTGCTTTTACATTAACATTTTACGCTGTTCTTCACGACCACAAGTATCAAATGGGCTGCATGCTTGTCCTCGTGTTTATGTGGGTTCAAAGAATGAAGCAACAAATTGACAAGTGTTTAGAAAAATTGATGTTTGAGTTTATCCTGCATTAAAAGGCCTCACTTAAGAGAATTTTCATTTGTTTCCAGCTTTCTTTCGAAACCCTTTGAAAGTAGGCTACTCCTGGTAAGTCATAAGTTGAGATGTACAAGGATATGTTTTATCTGTCTCATATCCCTCGTTTCGGTAAGGTTATAAGAGACATCCGAACTTATACCACTCCTCATTTCTTGATAAAACTTTGAGGGATATGAGAGGGTGTTGGAATGACTTAAATGTTCTTATACAATTATAAGAAAAAAGACAATCCGAATAAAAATACATTATTTTATATATATATATATATGTGTGTGTATATATATATAAATACGTATCATATCCTTCCTCGTATCCCGCTCTAACCAAACACTAGAAAACGAAAAGTTATTCTATTGCCTTATCCTAGTTAACATGTTTGACAATGAAGAAGACTTTTCTTAAAAAGCAACACAAGAAAAGTCCTTCAAAAATATTTTTATTCCAATCCTTAAATCACTATAAAATTATTTTATCATATACAAATAGCACCTTGTCGGCATTTACACAGATTGCCAACACAAACAAAATCTGCACTAGGGTAATCAACATTGGTTTTACAATATATTGTCCTGTTTGTAGGCTTGGACTTCGAGAAGCACATGATTGATAAATCTCTCTTGCAAGTAATTCCAATAATATGTTAGCAATCCTTTTATGCAATAACTATTAAAAAATATATGTATTTTTAGAGAACTGGAACACTAACAAGAGGCAAGGAGAGCCAACACCACAATGATACAAACTTCGAAGAACTCTCCATCTCAGTTTATGAACTTTTTTACCATTCAAATTCAAATAATTGATGACTGGTTTGCATTCCACTATGATGGGTATATATAGCCAATAAATGTAAATGTAAGATCAGGTTGTGCAAGGTTTGGAATGTTCTGACTATTTCAAGGCCTTAAACCAGCTTTCAAAGTCTTGAATTAGTTCTCATAGGCTTGAAAATGGCTATTTTCAAGGCCTTGAAACTGGATTCAAAGCCTTGAAATTGCTTAACCTGTGTGAACAATCTCAGGGGGAGTTTTCTGCAAACTCTCCCGATTTGATTTCCTTTCTATCCTTCATATTTTTGACTTATTGCTATTTGATGATGAAAGACAAAAGCATCCTAACTCGTTTGAACATAGTATATCATCTATTTGACTTTGTTTATGCAGGAGATTTTATTTCCTAAGTTTGCAGAGATTGTTTCCTAATCTGACTTATGCAGGGAAGGAAATAATCAAGAAGATGATTCTTTGTTTGATCTGAATGACTTGGCAGCTTCTCAATCTGTTCAAATACAAGATCATAACATTATCTCTGAAGATTGTGATCACTTAACCGTTGGAGAAGATTGTCAAAGAGTCGAAGTCTGTTTCCTACAAAATAGAAGATTTGTTCTGAAAATCTGGGAAGATATTCAGAGCTGTTTGAAGTTTAAATAGAGCTCAATTCTAAAGCAACAAGACACAACACTCAAAGGGCAAAAAAAGAGAGAGAAAGAGTTCTGGATTTACAAGCATCAAAGAAGTTCATCATCTTCCAATCCATTCACAGAAGATCACTGCATATTTCACTGCAGTTTCTACACAATAAGTGTTCTTCTGTATTTTGCTTTATTATAGATCATTTCTGTAATTTTTCTATCTCCATTCTCAAGGATTGTTCAAGGTGAACAATAGATAATTCTTAGTTAAACAGTTAGCTAGAGCAAGTACTAGATAGGTTAGGAAAAACCACAAGCTGTAACAGAGTAAGGCAATTCTCTGTGCTTGAGATCTAGGGCTTATCTTTTGATTAATAAGAATTGAGTTGAAAATCATGCAAGGATCAAATTCCTGAGGTATAGACGTAGGTCCAAGTGGATTGAACTCTATAAATCTCTTGTCGCTTACATTTTTAGTTTATTATTTTTCTTAGTTCTTGGAACTCTCACAACTATCTGTTTTTTAAGGGTTTGAAACTCTTTTCAAGTCCTCGAAAAAGGCTTATTTGCTTTTGTACAAACTGCATCTCTTTCAAAGGCTTGAACTAGTTTTCAAGGCCTTGAACTTCACTAGTTTTCACAAGATCTCATCCTTCTAGCAAGTTTTGCAAAAAGTTGGCATACTCTATTCAACCCCCCCCCCCCGTTCTAGAGTATATTAGCTGCATTACCACCTGCATACTCAAACTTTCAATTGGTATCAGAGCTTGTATCACTGTATAGATTTAACCATCTGGTGATCATGAGTACTGCAGGTGATGGTGGTTTCTCACAGGGAAGAGCTGCTAACAGACCTCCTCTATTCTGTGGAGAAAATTTTGCTCAATGAAAAGCATTGATAAAAATTTTCATCATTGATCAAGACATAGAGCTTTGGACCATTATACAGAATGGACATCCCACTTTCTACACAGAGAAAGATGGGATTAGAACTCCCAAATATGAAGACTTAATCTCTTCTTCTGAATTAGAGCAATTCGCTAAGAATTACAAAGATATTAATATCTTATATTGTGCTTTGAGTACAGATGAATTCAACAGGATTTCAGGCTGCACTACTGCCAAAGAAATCTGGGATAAACTTGTGGTAAATTTTGAAGGAACCAGTCAAGTGAAGCAAACCAAGATCAACAACTATCTCAGGCAATATGAGATGTTTGATATGAATGCAGATGAGTCTATCAGAGATATGTTCAGGAGGTTCACAGACATTGTTGACAACCTTGATTCACTGGGAAAACACTTTTCCAATGAAGAAAAGGTGAGGAAGATACTAAGAGGTCTTCCAAAAGTAAAGTGGGAACCAAAGACCACATGAATTGAAGACGCTCATAATCTCTCAACTCTACAACTTGATGACCTACAAGGGAAGCTTCTGACAAATGAAATATCTATGAAAGAAGCTGATGGAGAGCTCCCAGAAAGTGTCAAGAACTTAGCTCTCAAATCCAAAGAAAATGAGAGAACTCAAAGCCTTGAAACTGAGGATGGTGATGATGAATATCCATTTGCTTTGATTTCCAAAGCCTTGACAAGAATTCTCAAAATGAAGAAAAAATTTGGAAACAGAGACTTCAATAGAGAAAGGCATATACCATCCAGTAGGAAGGACTACAAAGGTAAGTCTTCTTCACAAAGTAAATCAAAGGTTATGAACTGCTTTGAATGTTGAGATGCATGAAATTTTATAAGATATTGTGCACACAAGAAAAGCAAGAGCTTTCAAAAGAAAGACCATGACAGAAGAAATAAAGCTATGATAGCTTCATGGAGTGATTCAGATAGCTCAAGTGAATCAGAATCTGAAGAAGAACATGCCAACCTTTGCTGCATGGTTAAGCATGATGAATGTTCTGAGAAGAACATTGAAGTATGGTAAACTGTCTGATTTCCAAACCAAAAGATGCTCTTTCAGATTATCTCAGAACAATGCTTTTAAATGAAGAAGATTATCTAAAAGAGATCAAAATTTTGAAATAAAAATTTCATGAGCAAGCAAAAGAGAACTTACACTTGTTTGTCTAAATCTAGATCTTGAAATCTCTCAAAAGAAAACTGACAGTGATTTCAAGGCCCTTGAAAACCAGTTTCGAAGCCTTGAAAACACAAGTCAAGGAAGTAGTCACTGAGAACTCTCTGATGAGTGACAGCCTTGTTAATCTAAAACATCAAGTTGATGAATTAGATGAACAAAAGACTATCCTTACTGAGAAACTTAAGGCATATGAATTGGTCAAAGTAAAGCTTGCTGGATCAAAACACAAGTTGAACTTGATTCTTGGAGAACGTTCACAGTCAGTTCACAAAGCTGGTATTGGATTCAATCCAAACTTTCCAAGAAAGAACAATAACAGATTTGTGAAGTCTGGAAACAAAAATTCTCCTTAATGTCATTACTGCTGTAAATCTGGTCATGTTAAGATGACTTTTTGTTTCAGAAGAAGAGACCCTCACATAATGAGGAACACTTTTCCTTTTCAACTCAAAGGACAAGTTAAGCAGATTTGGGTTCCTAAAGGGGTTAGACCACCTAACATGCTTGATACTGAATATGAATTCAAATTCCACACTTGGTCTTACAGCTGGATAAGGCAGTGATTGGTGTTTGCAGGGTTTCACCAAAGAACAAAAGTGGTTTAGGGACAGTGGTTGCTGAAGACATATGAGTGGGAAGAGATCTTTATTCCCAGAATTGAAAGAGCAATCTGAAGGTTCAATCACATTTGGTGACAAAGGAAAATGCAGTATTCTTGGTATTGGTAAATTTGGTACAAATTCTGAAAACTCCATTTCTGATGTGTATCTAGTTGAAGGTTTGAAATTTAACTTGCTTAGTGTTTCTCAACTTTGTGACAATGGCAACAAAGTTATATTTGATAAAGAGAAGTGTGTGGTGCAAAATGAGAAATCAGGAGATTGAATTCTCACAACCTCTAGATCAAATAATGTTTATACTTTTCAGACTAACAAAGTTGCAGGTAAAAGTTTGAAGTGTATCAAGGCCTTGAAAGAGGATTCAAAGCTTTGGCACATGAAGCTTGGTCATATCAGTTTGCATACTTTGAACAAGTTGATTTCAAAAGACCTGGTAAGAGGATTTTCATCCATCAAGTTCAGAGAAGATGAATTGTGAGCTTGTGCTCAGGGCAAGCAGACCAGAAGCGCTTTCAAGCCAAAGAAGTTTGTAAGAACAACTAGACCCATTGAACTGCTTCATATGGATCTATGTGGTCCTATGAGAACTCTTACTCCAAAAGGTAAAAGGTATATGCTAGTTGTTGTAGATGATTTTTCTAGATATAAGTGGGTTATGTTTATCAAAGAAAAATATGAAGCCCTCTCTGAATTTTCAAAGCTTTGTAGAGAACTTCAAACTATGAAAAACCTACTTGTAGCTTCAATTAGAAGTGATCATGGTAGAGAATTTGATCAATTGGAATTTGACTTGTTCTGTGATAGCATGGTATTCCTCATAATTTTTCTGCTCCAAGAACTCCTCAACATAATGGTGTTGTTGAAAGAAAGAACATGACTCTTGAAGATATGTCAAGGACAATGGTTCTTGAAAACAAATTTCCAAAACATTATTGGGCAGAAGCTGTGAATACAACAAACTATATACAAAACAGGTGCTTGATCAGACCTATTCTGAAGAAGACCCCCTATGAACTATTCAAAGGGAGGAAGCCAAACATTTCATACTTCAGGCCCTTTGGATGTACATGCTTTGTCCATAACAATGGAAAATATAGTCTTGGTAAGTTTGATGCAAGAAGGGATGAAAGTACCTTTCTTGGTTACTCTCTGAATAGCAAAGCTTATAGAGTTTACAATAAAAGAACCAAAATGGTTGAAGAAAGCATTCATGTTATTTTTGATGAAAGCTATGATGGTTCTTTGAGTGAAAGTTTTGTAGACTTGAATTTGAACAAGCATGAATCAGATGAAGAAACCGAGAATCCACTGGGATTCAAGAAAGGCTCAGAAGAAAATAGATGACAAGTGACAAAGCCACTACTTCAAGACCAGAGAAGATATATGGAGAGCATGAACCATGGTCTCCAAGAAAGATTATCAAATATCTCTCATCTCATCCAGCTGACAATATCATTTAGATCCAACCACTGGTACACAAACTAGATCACAGTTGAAGAACTTATGTGCTTTTAATGCTTTTATCTCTCTTGTAGAACCAAAAACTGTGAAAGAAGCATTACAAGAAGCAGACTGGATCATTGCTATACAAAGTGAACTCAATGAGTTTGAAAGGAATAAGGTGTGAAACCTGGTTCCTCCACCTACAAACCAGTCTGTCATTGGTACTAGATGGGTGTTCAGAAATAAGTTGGATGAAAGTGGCAAAGTGATCAGAAACAAAGAAAGGTTAGTTGCTCATGGTTACAACCAAGAAGAAGATATTGATTATGAGGAAACTTTTGCTCCAGTTGCCAGATTAGAAGCAATTAGAATTTACTTGCCTTAGCATCATACAAAAACATGAAATTATTTCAAATGGATGTGAAGTGTGCTTTCTTGAATGGCTACTTACAAGAAGAAGTTTATGTAGAACAACCTTCTTGTTTTGAAAATGACAATTTTTCATATTATGTCTACAAACTTGACAAAGCTCTTTATAGTTTAAAACAAGCTCCAAGAGCTAGGTATGAAAGATTGTCAAAGTTTTTGCTTGAAAATGATTTCAAAATAGGATTAGTTGACAAGACTCTTTTCATAAAGACTCAGGAGAAAGATTTGCTTTTAGTTCAGATCTATGTTGATGATATCTTGTTTGGAGTTACTAATGATCAACTGTGCAGAGAATTATCAAGTCTTATGAGCAGGGAGAGCATGATGGGAGAGTTGAAATTCTTCCTAGGACTTCAAATACATTAGTTGAATAAGGGCATATTTCTACATAAAAGAAAATACACAAGAGACTTGTTAAACAAATATAGCATGTCTCAATGTAAGGAAGCAAAGACTCCTATGAGTTCTACACTGCCCTTAGACATGGATGAATCTGGTAAGAGTGTCAATGTGAAAGAGTATCGAGGTATGATTGGATTATTACTCTATCTCACAGCAAGGGGACCAGATATCGTGTTTAGTGTATGTATGTGTGCTAGATTTCAAGGTGACCCAAAAGAATCACACTTGACTGCTGTGAAGAGAATATTCAGATATCTCATTGGTACCAAAGACTTAGGGCTTTGGTATCCAAGACATTCTAAATTCTCATTCCATGGATTTTCAGATGCTGAATTTGCAGGTTACAAAGTTGATAGGAAAAGCACTTCAGGAACTTGCCAGTTTATTGGATCATCTTTGATCAGTTGGTATTCCAAGAAACAGAATTCAGTTGCTCTATCAACAGCTGATGCTGAATATATAGCTGTAGGAGCATGTTTCTCACAAGTAATATGGATTGCTCAACAGCTAAGAGACATTGGATTTGATTTCAGAAGCATACCTATCAAGTGTGATAACACCAGTGCAATTTCAATTACAAAGAACCCAGTTCAACATTCAAGAACCTAGCACATTGATGTCAGACACCATTTCATCAGAGATCATGCTGAGACATGTGATATTGTTCTTGAATTTGTTGCTACTAACATGCAAATTGCAGATATCTTCACTAAACCATTAGCAGATGAAAGATTCTCAGCTCTGAGATTGGAATTGGGAATGCTAAATAAAGATGCATTTATTTAGGGGGAGCATCAGGTAAAGAAAGGTAAGTTGTATGTGTTTTCAAAGGTTTGAACTAATTTTGAAAGCCTTGAAAATCACTTCAAAGCTTTGATTTTTATCTATTGCAATTTTACAGCATTTCAAGACCTTGAAAACCTTTTCAAAGCCTTGAAAATAAGTCTGCTATTCTAGTAGTCAATAAACATGGATCATTTTGTATTCGGTGATATCTCTGTAGATATTTTCTCAATATATCCCCTACCTTTTTCAAAAACACACTTTAGCCAAAAATAGTATGAAAATATTTTATTTTCCAACGGCCTAAAAGATTTTAATTCTCTCTGATTATTATAAATCTTTTGAGATCAGAGAGATATTATAGTTTCCTTTTGAAACTCAAACTCTCTTAGTATTTATCTTCTTCTCTTCTCTTCTCTCCGTATCATTCCTACCTCTCTCTATTCTTCTCTCAAACCCTAATGAGAACAAGGAGAGCCTCAGACAGAATCAAGATGGCTGGAGGATCAAAACCTGGTTCAGAGAAGAAAAGAAAGGCAGCAGTGGATGAAGTTCAAGAGATCAGTAAAGACTCTGATTTAAAGAGTTTTACTGATTAAGAACAAGAATCCTCCCCACCCAAGAAGATAGTGAAAAAGGACCAATTTTCAGCAAAGAAGAAAGAGGCTATGGTATCTACTCAAGAAAAGCAGAAGGGAATCCATATTGGAAGACCTAAAAGAGATAAGAAAAATTCAGTCACAAAAGTCACAGGAAAAGGAAAAGAAATCCACATTCAAGACTCAGACTCAGACACTACTTCAGGATCCTATGGAGTGTACTCCATATCCAACAACAGGAAACAAGAGAAGGATCAGCCCCAGTCTTTAGAAGCCTCAAAAGCAGGAAAGAAGGATCACAGAAGTTCCTCTGCTCAGTAGAAAAGGATGGCTGTAAAGAAGAAACTGAAGCATGGAAGAAAAGATTTGGAAGAACTCACATTCTTATTCAATAGTGTTATTGAGAAGATCAGCTACTTCACTGAAGAACTTGATGTAGTTTCCCAAGAAGTTCAAGCCAAAAATGAAGACAGTGATGAAGAAGAGGGTATCAAGATGGAGATCAAGACCCACATCCTTAACCTCGCCTACTCTTTCTTCCCCATTCTCTCTTCTTAAATTTTTTTTTTTAAGTTTTCAAAATTTTCCAGACACTTGATCCAACATCCTCTCTATCTTTTTGATGAAAGTCAAAAAGGGGGAGAAATTATAGGTTTTAGGATTTATTTTCTTAGGTGTTATTTACTATTTCCGGAACCTTTTTAATTTCTGTTGGTAAATTGAATAAGTTTGATCTTTTTGGAATTACTGTGTCATTATGAATTGTGAACTAATCAGTATTTTTTGTAGAGACCAAGGATCAAACAGAATTTGGTTTTGTCTTTCATCAAGGGGGAGATTGTAAGATCAGGTTGTGCAAGGTTTGGAATAGTCTGACTATTTCAAGGCCTTGAACCAGCTTTCAAAGCCTTGAATCAGTTCTCATAAGGCCTTGAAACTAGATTCAAAGCCTTGAAACTGCTAACATGTGTGAACAATCTCAGGGGCAGTTTCTAAAAACTATCCTAAGTTGATTTCCTTTCTATCCTTCATATGCTTGACCTATTGTTATTTGATGATGAAAGACAAAAGCATCCTAACTCATTTGAACATAGTATATCATCTATTTGACTTTGTTATTGCAGGAGATTTTATTTCCTAAGTTTGCAGAGAGTGTTTCCTAATCTGACTTATGCAGAGAAGGAAATAATCAAGAAGATTATTCTGTGTTTGATCTGAATGGCGTGGCAGCTTCTCAATCTATTCAAATACAAGATCACGACATTACCTCTGAAGATTGTGATCACTTAACCGTTGGAGAAGATTGTCAAAGAGTCAAAGTCTATTGCCTACAAAATAGGAGATTTGTTGCTGAAAATCTTGGAAGATATTCAGAGCTGTTTGAAGTTTAAATAGAGCTCAATTCTGAAGCAACAAGAGACAACACTCAACGGGCAAAAAAATAAAAATAGAGAAAGAGTTCTGGATTGACAAGCATCAAAGAAGTTCATCAATCTTCCTATCCATTCACAGAAGTTCACTGCATATTTAACTGCAGTTTCTACACACTAAGTGTTCTCATGTATTGTGCTTTATTGGTAGATCATTTCTGTAATTTTTCTATCTCCATTCTCAAGGATTTTTCAAGGTGAACAATAGAGAATTCTTAGTTAATAAGTTAGCTAGAGCAGGTACTAGATAGGTTAGGGAAAACCACAAGCTGTAACAGAGTAAGGCAATTCTCTGTGCTTGAGATCTAGGGCTTAGCTTTTGATTACTAATAATTGAGTTGAAAATCCTTCAGGGATCAAATCCCTGAGGCAGAGACGTAGGTCAAAGTGGACTGAACTCTATAAATCTCTTGTCTCTTGCATTTTCAGTTTATTCTTTATCTTAGTTCTAGCAGCTCTCACAACTGTCTGTTTTTCAAGGGTTTGAAACTCTTTTCAAGGCCTTGAAAAAGTCTTGTTTTCTTTTGTACAAACTGCATCTCTTTCAAAGACTTGAACAAGTTTTTAAGGCCTTGAAGTTCACTAGTTTTCACAAGATCTCATCCTTCTAGCAAGTTTTGCAAAACGTTGGCATACTCTATTGAACCCCCCTCCTTCTAGAGTATAGTAGCTGCATTACTACCTGCATATTCACACTTTCAGTAAACTTATTGTATACTTACCAAAACTGTTGTATGACTAAGAAATTGTGTACACATGCAAACTCTAGGTACATTTGTCGAAATCATTGAATTTTATATATTTTTTCAGTTGAAAATAGACTATCCGTATAAAATATAAATATTATATATATATATATGTATGTATATACACACACTTATCATATCCTTCCTCGTATTTAGCTCTAACCAAACACTAGAAAACTAAAAGTTCCTCTCTTGCCTTATCCTAGTTGAACATGTTTGAACAATGAAGAAGACTTTGCTTACAAAGCAACACAAGAAAAGTAATTCAAAAATATTTTTATTCCAATCCTTAAATCAATATAAAATTATTTTTTTGTATACAAATAGCACCTTGTCGGCATTTACACAGATTACCAACACTAAAAAAATATGCACCAGGGCAATCAGCATTGGTTTTACAAGATATTGGTTCTATTTGTAGGGTTGGACTTCGAGAAGCACATGATTGAGTAATCTCTCCTGCAAGTAATTCCAATAGTATGTTAGCAATCCTTTTACGCAATAACATTTTAAAAAACATATATGTAATTTTAGATGTAAGTTCACAGGTTTCAAAGGCTTGAAATAGCAAGGCTATTTTCAAGTCCTTGAACCAGTTTTCAAATCCTTGAATCAGGTTTTACAGGCTTCAAGGCCTTAAAACAGGATTCAAGTCCTTGAAACTGTCTGACCTGTATGCATATTCTCAGGGGGAGTTTTTCTGAACTCTTCTGATCTGATTCTATCTCTCTCACCCCTATGCTTGATCTCTTATTATTGGATGATGAAAGTCAAACTATTTAGATATATTTAACACCATTTAATCCATCTGTTTGACTCATTTTTGCAGGGAAATTTTATTTCCTAGTTTGCAGGATTGGTTTCCTAATCTGGATTTTGCAGGAAAGGAAACTTGAGGAGAATATGATTCTGTGATCAATCACACACTCTTGAGAGCTTCCCAATCTGTTTAAAGACAAGATGAGAACAATATCTCAGAATATTATGATCAACTATCCGTTGGAGAAGGCTGTTAAAGGAGTCAAAGCTGTTGCCTACAAAACAAGAAGTTTGTTGCTAAAAATCTGGGAAGATTTGCAGAGCTCTGAGCTGTATAAATAGAGATCATTTTGAAGCAATAAGATAAAACACTCAAAGGGCAAAAAGAGAGAGACACATTCGAGGATTTTCAAGCATCAAATAAGCACATCATTCTCACAATCCATCTCACAGAAGATCACTGCATACTTCACTGCAGTTTTACACTTCGGTGTTTTCTGACTTGTACTAAATTTGTATATCATTCTTATGCTACTTCTTTTTCTCGTTCTCAAGTATTGTTCAAAGAGAACAATAGAGAATTCTTAGTTAATCAGTTAGCTAGAGCAGGTACTAGATAGGTTAGAGAGAACCACACGCTGTAAGAGAGTAAGGCATATCTCTATGCTTGAGATCTAGGGATTAGCTTTTGATTGATGAGAATTGGGTTGAAAATCCTGCAGGGAGAAGATCCCGGAGGTAGAGACGTAGGTCCAAGTGGACTGAACTCTATAAATCATGTGTCTCCTGCATTTACAGTTTCATTTACATACTTAGTTTTTTGCAGCATTCAAACTAGTCTACTTTCAAGGGTTTGAAACTCTTTTCAAGGCCTTGAAAAAGACTTGTCTGTTTTCTTTGAAACTGTATTTCACTCCAAAGGCTTCAAAGTGTTTTCAAGGCCTTGAACTTTACTGATCTTTTTAGAAACTCCTCTCCTCTACTAGTTTTGCAAAAAGTTGGCATACTCTATTCAAACCCCACTTCTGGAGTACTTGTGCTGCATTTCTACCTCCATACTCCCCTTTAAATTGGTATCAGAGCTTGTATCAGTGTATAGATTTAACCATCCTCATGAGTAGTGCAGATGATGGTGGTTTCTCACAGGGAAGAGCTGCTAACATACCTCTTCTATTTTGTGGAGATAATTTTGCTCACTGGAAAGCTCTGATGAAAATGTTCATCATTGATCAAGACATAGAGCTATGGACCATTATTCAGAATGGACCTCACACTTTCTACACAGAGAAAGATGGGATTAAAACTCCCAAAATCTGAAGACTCTCTTTCTTCATCTGAATTAGAACAATTCTCTAAGAATTACAAAGCAATTAACTTCTTCTATTGTGCTTTGAGTACAGATGAATTCAACAGGATTTCAGGCTGTAAGAATGCCAAGGAGATTTGGGATAAGCTTGTGGTGACATTTGAAGGAACTAGTCAAGTCAAGCAAACAAAGATCAAAATCTATCTTAGACAATATGAGCTATTCAAGATGAATGCAGATGAGTCAATCAGAGAAATGTTCAAAAGGTTCACATACATAGTCAATACCCTTGATTCACTTGGAAATCATATTTCCAATGAATAAAAGGTGAGGAAGGTTCTGAGAAGTCTACCAAAGGCAAAATAGGAACCAAATACTACTGAAATTGAAGAAGCACAAGATCTCTCATCACTACAACTTGATGACCTACAAGGGAAGATTCTGACAGATGAAATATCCATGAATGAAGCTGATGGAGAACTACTAGAAGGTGTCAAGAACTTAGCACTCAAGGCCAAAGAGAATGAGAAAATTCAAAGCCTTGAAACTGTGGATGATGATGAAGATCCATTTGCTTTGATTTCCAAAGTCTTGACCAAAATCCTTAAGATGAAGAAAAACCTTGGAAACAAAGACTTCAACAGATAGAGACACAGATCATCCAATAGCAAGGACTACAAAGGTAAGTCTTCTTCACAAAATAAATCAAAAGTCATGAACTGCTTTGAGTGTGGTGATGCATGAAACTTGATAAGAGATTGCCCACATAAGAAAAGCAAGAACTTTCAGAACCACGACAGGAGAAAGAAAGATATGATAGCTTCATGGAGTGATTTCGATACTTCAAGTGATTCTGAATCTGAAGAAGAACATGCCAACCTATGCTTCATGGTCGAGCATGATGAAAGTTCTGAAAAGAACATTGAGGTAATGGTAAACTGTTTGATTTCAAAACCAAAAGAAGCTCTCTCAGATTATCTTAGAACAATGCTTTTAAATGAAGAGGATTATTTGAAAGAGATTAGAGTTTTGAAAGAAAACGTTCATGAGCAAGCAAAAGAGAATCTATAACTTGTTTGTCTAAATTAGAATCTTGAAATCTCTCAGTAGAAAACTGACAGTGATTTCAAGGCCTTGAAAACCAATTTCAAAGCCTTGAAAACACAAGTCAAGGAAGTAGTCACTGAGAACTCTTTACTGAGTGACAGCCTTGTTAATCTGAGACATCAAGTTGATGAATTAGATAAACAAAAGACCACGCTTACTGCGAAACTTCAAGAATCTGAATTAGTGAAAGTCAAGCTTGCAGGCTCAGAACACAAGTTGAACTTTATTCGTGGAGAAAGTTCAAAGTCTGTTCACAAAAATGGTATTGGATACAATCCAAATTTTCCATGAAAAAATAATACCAGATTTGTGAAAGCTCGAAACAAACTTCTCCTAAGTGTCATTTTTGCAACAAAACTGGTCATGTTAATATGACTTGTCCTTTCAGAAGAAGAGAACCTCACATAATGAGGAACACTTTCCCATTTCAACTCAAAGGACAAGTCAGACAGATTTGGGTTTCTAAAGGGGTCAGATCACCCAACATGGTTGATCCTGAGTATGAGTCCAAATTCCATACTTGGTCTAACAGCTGGGTAAGGCAGTGATTGATGTTTGCAGGTTGTCACCTATATCAAAAAACAGAAGTGGTTTATGGACAGTGGTTGCTCAGGACACATGAGTGGAAATAGATCTCTATTATTAGAATTGAAAGAGCAATCTATAGGTTCAATCACATTTGGTGACAAAGGAAAATGCAACATTCTTGGTATTGGTAAAGTTGGTACAGATCAAAGGAAAATGCAACATTCTTGATGTATATCTAGTTGATGGCTTGAAACTTAACTTGCTTCGTGTATCTCAACTTTGTGACAATGGCAATAAGGTTATCTTTGATAAAGAGAAGTGTGTGGTTCAAAATGAGAAATCAGGCAATTGCATTCTCACAGCCCCTAGATCAAACAATGTTTATACTTTTTAGACTAACAAAGTTGCAGGTAAAAGCTTGAAGTGTGAAGGCCTTGAAAGGGGATTCAAAGCTTTGGCACAGAAAGCTTGGTAAAATTAGTTTGCATACCTTGAAAAAGTTTATCTCCAAAGATCTGGTAAGAGGATTACCATCTATCAAGTTCAAATATGATGAAGTATGCAAATCTTGTGCTCAGGGTAAGCAGACCAGAAGCTCATTCAAGCCAATGAAATTTGTAAGTACTACTAGACCTATTGAATTAGTTCATATGGATCTCTGTGGTCCTATGAGGACTCCAAATCCAAAAGGTAAGAGGTATATGCTAGTTATTGTAGATGATTATTCTAGATTTTCTTGGGTTATGTTTCTAAAAGAAAAATATGAAGCTATCTCTGAATTTTCAAAGCTTTGCAGATAACTTCAAACCTTGAGATACCTACCTATTGCTTCAATCAGAAGTGATCATGGTAGAGAATTTGATCAATTATAATTTGATTTGTTTGGTGTTAAGCATGGTACCTCTCACAATTTCTCTGCTCCTAGAACTCCTCAACATAATGGAGTTGTTGAAAGAAAGAACATGACTCTTGAAGATATGTCAAGAATAATGCTTCTAGAAAACAAGCTGCCAAAACACTATTGAGCAGAAGCTGTGAATAAAGTAAATTACATTTTGAACAGATGCTTGATCAGACCTATCTTGAAGAAGACTCCCTATGAAATTTTCAAAGGGAGGAAGCCAAACATTTCATACTTCAAACCCTTTGGTTGCACATGTTTCGTCTACAACAATGGTAAGGACAACTTGGGTAAGTTTGATGCAAGAAGTAATGAAGGTATCTTTCTTGGTTACTCTCTTACTAGAAAAGCTTATAGATTTTATAATAAAAGAACCAAGCTGGTTGAAGAAAGTATTCATGTTATCGTTGATGAAAGCTTTGACGGTTCTTTGAGTGAAAGTTTTGCAGACTTGAATCTGAACAAGGATGAATCAGATGAAGAAGCTGAGAACTCACTTGGTTTCAAGAAAGCTAGAAGGAAACATAAGCCAATTTCAATACCTTGAAAACATGTCTCAAGGCCTTGAAAACAGAGATCAAAGCCTTTACAAGGATGATCAGAAAGCTAAAAATGATCAGACTACAACTTCAAGACCAGAGAAGCAATATGGAGAGCTTGAACCCTGGTCTCCAAGAAAGATATTCAAATATCTTTCATCTCTTCCAACTAACAACATCATCTCTGATCCAACAACTGGTACATAAACAAGATCAAAGTTGAAGAATCTTTGTGCTTTTAATGCTTTTATATCTCTTGTAGAACCCAAAACTGTGAAGGAAGCATTACAAGAAGCAGACTGGATTATAGTTATGCAAAGTGAACTCAATGAGTTTGAAAGAAATAAGGTGTGGAACTTAGTTCCTCCACCAACAAACCAGTTTGTCATTGGTACAGATGGGTGTTCAGAAACAAAGCAAGGTTAGTTGCTCAAGGTTACAACCAAAAAGAATGTATTGATTATGAGTAAAAATTTTCTCCAGTTACCAGGTTAGAAGCAATTAGAGTTTAATTTGATTTTTCATCTTACAAGAACATGAAACTATTTCAAATGGATGTGAAGTGTGAATTCTTGAATGGTTACTTGCAAGAGGATGTTTATGGTGCACAACCTCCTTATTTTGAAAGTGATAAGTTTCCAGATCATTTTTACAAACTTGACAAAGCTCTTTATGGTTTGAAACAAGCTCCAAGAGCTTGGTATGAAAGATTGTCAATGTTTCTGCTTGAAAATGATTTCAAAATAGGATTAGTAGACAAGACCCTTTTCATAACGACTCATGAGAAAGTACTTCCTTGGACTTCAAATACATCAGTCGAAGAAGAGAGTTGAATTACTTCCTTGGACTTCAAATACATCAGTTGAAGAAGAGAATCTTCCTACATCAAAGCAAGTACACTAGGGACTTGCTGAATGATAACTCCGTTTTCGGAGTTATTTTATTCCTTATTTTGCTACGTTTTGCGTGCTCAACATGGAGAATTTGTCGTTTATTGAGTGAATTATGCAATTATTTGTGAAAATGAGTTCTTGAGCTATTATTGTTAAATCCGGGCGTCTTTAGTATAATTTCGAGCTTTTATTGTGATATGATCGCGAGTTGTGTTTTCTTGTTGTGGTTCGCATGAAAATAGGGCTTGGAGGATTATGCCAGGAATGGAAACGAGCTTGGGAAAGGAATAACTCAAAGAATAGCCAAAAGAAGATGGAATTAAAGCCTCTTCGTGCGAAGAGATTTCTCTTCGTGCGAAGAGAAAAAGAGTTAGAAAATTTTTGATGCTGCCAAAGTCTTCCCAAAAAGACATCCAGCCCCAAAGTGAGAAGTCTTCGCACGAAGAGGGAAGTTTCTTCGTACGAAGACTCTTCATACGAAGACTCTTCGTGCGAAGAAGAATTTGTTCGTACGAAGAGGGCACTGACAGGGGGCGTTTTTGGCGGGGTTTTTCTGCAATTTGTTCAAACTTTGTTATAATGTTATGGAAAAGTATTTAATTATTTTAGGTCATAATTCTCAGTAGTAAGGGACGTTTTTGAGACATCTTGGAGAGCTAGAAGCCATTGTTGAAGCTTAGGAGCGATTGGATCACTTCGTTTGATTCCTAAACCTTTTCTTCTTGCTTTTTCTTGATTATGATCATCAAACTTGATATTTTGAGTATGAATCGTAGTAGCTAAACCATTTTTGCTGGGAATTATAGTTTGGTTTAGCTAGGGTTTGCTATAAACTTGATGTTTTGAAAATGTGATTCAAGTTATAGACTTAATCTATCGTGTTCTTTCGTTATTATGGGTTGTTTATGGTTTTGAATCTATTATTCTTGCGCGTAGCTAATGTAGGAGTAATCTTAATTAACATTCACGTGGTAACTACGTGAAAGTTTGTCGGTAAATCAAATAATACACCTAGTCGAATCAATATTTGGTAACTCGGTATTGTTAACTAGGATCGTTTGAGTAGACTTGTGATTTCTCATGCATGCTTAAAAGTGAAATAGATTAGGTAACTCCGTATATTTTGGTTTTAGGCATAGATAATTTGCTTGGTAACTCGGTAACTTTTACATTGCTCGACTAATAGTAAGAGACACGTTGTTGTTTCACGAATCAAAGCATAAGTTTATATCATCCTAGTGTACCTAGAGAATTCTCGTTATTTGCCCTCTTATTAGAAAAGTCATTAATCACTCTTTGTTAATCGTGAACCATTCCACTCGATTAATTGAATATCTTGTTATTCTCATTTTTTGTAGAATTAGAACAACACACAACTTTGCGACTTGCCGACATAAGGTTTGAGATAATAACTAGTTTAACAATGTCCCTTGGGTTCGACAAACCCCGATTTCCGGATATTACTACACACGACGGCCATACAATTGTGGTTAGATCGTGTCAAGTTTTTGGCGCCGTTGCCGGGGACTTCGGCTAAATTAGTTATAATTCATAGCCTTAGGGATTTTACTTTTATGTGTATATCTAATACTTACCTACGTTTTGTGTAATTTGTGATTTCAGGTTAGCCTGTATGGTGCATCTCCCGTTCTAGAGACAAGCCTTTGCATCGTACACTTGAAGACCCGGAATCCCTATTACGAGCACAGCGTACAAGAGGAATTCAAGCTCAGTTTTGAAACAAGAGCTGAGTTTGAAAGAATCTGCAAGGGTATGCAAGATGCGGAAGCAGCTAGAGTTACAGTTGTGGAAGATGCAGCAAATAGAGAAAGGGAAGTTGAGGAGCTCAAAGCTCAGTTGACCGAGGTGCAAACTGCTATGGCACACTTGAACCCTCCAAATCCACAACCACGTATTGGTGTGGGGGTACAAGTGAGGAACGATGAAGGTAATAACAACAATGGGGGAAACAATAATAATGGGGGAAGTAATGCACAAGATGTGGCGGCACAGGTTAAGAACGCCGAGATTGAAAACGCCCTATGGTGGACTATTTCAGAACTACTCCAGCATGTTACCGACCTACCATTGTCAGGCCGCAGATCAATGCCCAACACTTCGAGCTGCGCCAACATATGATCAATATGGTTAGTGATGAGTGCGCGTTCAACGGAGCTCCAGGAGATGATCCCAACCACCATGTACTGGTATTTGAGCAGATTACATGTCACTATGCTCCCAACTGGAAGTTCTATAAGCCACTTCTCTTTATCTGGAAAAGCTAAGAAGTGGCTTATAGAACTGCCAGTTGGGAGCATAGTGACATGGGCAGATTGTTGCCATGAGTTTCTGAGGAAGTATTTTCCACCATCCAGAGTCGCTGAGCAGATGGAAAAAATTGCAAATTTTACTCAGGAAGAAAACAGCTCATTGGGAGATGCTTGGAGGAAGTTCAGCCAAATTCTCCGTAGATGTCCGAATCATGGGGAGCCATGGCACAAGCTCTTCCATTATTTTTACACTGCATTAGACAAAGAGACAGCTGACCAGTTGGATATGCTAGTTGGAGGTAATTTTATGGGGCTTGGGGCACAACGAGCCCAAGATGTGTTGAATAACGTTTCGAAGAGAGAGACTACACGAGCTGAAACTCAAAGGTACTCCAAACCGGGGGATGCATCCTTAGTCAACAAGATTGAATCTATGAAACAAAAGCTGGAATCCATGACCTCAACATTTCATGGCATGCAACCTCCATCACAGAAGCCCATGAGTGAGTTACTAGCAGATGAGAGCCAGGGGTACGATAGTAGTGTTGAAGAGGTGAATTTTATGAGACATCAGGAATGGTCCAACACATATCATCCTAATAATCGCAATCACCCCAACTTCAGCTATGTAAATCCAAACAGTGGATTATATGCACCCGGTCAGAGACCAAATGTTCCATACCAAGAGCAAAGGCAGGCTCCACAACAGCATGCTCCACAAAAAGAAGACCAAGAGACAAATGCTCTATTGAGGAAACTACTAGTTAATGAAGACAGGTTGGAGAGCACGATTGTCTCAATACAAGCTACAATGAAGAGCCACGAGACTCAGATTGGGCAGATTTCCAATCAGAATATCAAACTCCCACCGAGCATGCTTCCAGCAAACACCATTACGTCTAATGAGCAGCTAAACGCGATCACAACTCGCAGTGGCATCACTACTGAGGATCCCCCATATCCTAGCCACGCGCGAGCAGAAGCAACTAAGGCAACCGAGAAGGCGTTGGATGAAGCAATTCCCATGCCTACCGTGATTCCCCAATCAAAGGACACGAGTAGGAAGTCGGAGGAGATGCAAAATCCAAAGGAGTACAGCATGCGTGTACCATACCTTCAAAGGTTGAAGTGCCAAGAGGATGCTAAGCACTTCAAGAAATTAGTGGATATTTTCAGGAAGTTGCATATCAACATCCCTTTCGCGGAGGTCATCTCACAAATGCCCAAGTACGCCAATTTTCTCAAGGACCTCCTTTCCAATAGGAGGCGCATGGATGATTTTGAGACTGTGACCCTGAATGAAGAGTGTAGCGCCGTTGTGAAAAAGGCGTTTCCAAAGAAGATGAAAGATACAGGCGGTTTCATCATTCCTGTGACATTGAGAGATGCATTCCATGGTAGAGCATTGTGTGATCTTGGTGCAAGCATCAATTTGATGCCCACATCTGTATTTGAGCAACTTGGTGTAGGGGATCCAAAACCTACTCGTATGTGCTTGCAGATGGCTGATCGTACAATCAAATGCCCAAGAGGCATTTTAGAGGATGTACTTGTTAGAGTCGAAGGACTCATCTTCCCCGCGGACTTTGTGATTCTAGACATGGAGGCTGACGATGATGTTCCACTCATATTGGGACGACCATTCCTTTCCACGGGGAAGACTATCATTGATGTCGCCAATGGAGAGTTAACGATGCATATTAACAACTATAAGGTATCATTCAATTTATTTGAAGCTATGAAGTTCCCCGCATATGCAGTGAGTGAGCAGTGTTTTGGTGTGGAAGCGTAAACACCGAATAAGGAGCAAGACATCTTATTGGAGCCGCTATATGAAGAGCTTGCTCTACTTGACTCAAGTGAGAAGGAACATGCCATGGAAGCTCACTGGCGAAAGCCCCTACCCTCTTTGATGAGGGAAGCAGGAAGATTCTTATTCCTTCTCTTATTACTGCTCTTGTGTTAGAATTAAAACCTTTATCTGTTCATTTTAAATATTTTTACTTGGGATCTAATGAGACTTTACCTTTGATTGTGTCTGCATGTTTGGACAGGGAACAGGAGGAGCATCTTCTCAAGGTGTTGCAGGAAAGGAAAGCAGCTATGGGATGGACCATAGCAGACATAAAGGGGATCAGCCCCACAGTTTGCCAGCACAAATCCGGCTCATGGAAGATAAGAAGCCAATAGTTCAATTTCAGCGCCGCCTCAACCCTAACATGCAGGAGGTGGTGAAGAAAGAGGTGCTTAAATGGTTGGAAACAGGCATCATCTATCCGATTTCCGACAGCACATGGACTAGCCCGGTGCAGTGTGTCCCTAAGAATCGAGGTATTACGGTGGTGGAGGGGGAAAAAGGTGATCAGATTGCCACTCGTACTATTACTGGGGGGAGAGTTTGCATGGATTACCGCAAACTCAATGATGCCACGTTGAAGTATCATTTCCCCCTCCCGGTCGTTGATCAGATGCTTGATAGGCTGGCGGGTCATTCTCATTACTTCTTTCTGGATGAGTATTCAGGGTATAATCAGATATCAATTGAGTCGGCTGACCAGGAAAAGACAAGATTCACTTGTCCATATGGTACTTTTGCAATTAGACGCATTCCATTTGGGCTATGCAACGCACCTGCTACATTTCAGAGGTGTATGATGTCTATCTTCTCTGATATGATGGAGCAGAATTTTGAAGTCTTCATGGATGTTTTTTCACTATACGGTGATGGGTTCGAAGACTGTCTACAGCAGCTAGCTCGGGTTCTTGATAGATGTATTGACACCAACCTAGTGCTAAACTGGGAGAAGTGTCATTTCATGGTGACCGAAGGAATTGTGTCGAGGCACAAGATTTCAAGAAAAGGTTTAGAGGTAGACCGGCAAAAATTGAGGTGATTGAGAAGCTTCCATACCCCACATATTTCAAAGGGGTACGGAGTTTCTTAGGACATGCAGGGTTCTACTGGCGTTTCATCAAAGACTTTTCAAAGATCACGAAGCCTTTGTCTGGATTGCTTGAGAAGGACGCAGTATTTGATTTCAATGAAGAGTGGCAACTTTTTTTGATTTGCTCAAGAAGAAGCTGATTAGCGCGCCTATCATCACCACGCCAGACTGGACCCTACCATTTGAGCTCATGTGTAATGCTAGTGATTATACGGTGGGAGCAGTTATGGGACAGCGAAAAGACAAGGTAGCTCATGTTATCTATTATGCTAGCCGGAACTTGAACATTGCACAAGTAAATTATGCTACTACTGAGAAAGAAATGTTAGATATTATTTTTTCATTGGACAAGTTTCGTCTGTATCTTGTGGGTTCCCAGGTGACTATCTTCACGGATCATGCTGCACTCAAGTATCTACTCACCAAGAAGGACGCCAAGCCGAGATTGATTAGGTGGGTATTGTTGATGCAAGAATTTGATATAGAGATCAAATACAAGAAAGGGGTGGAAAATGTAGTGGCTGACCATTTATCACGTTTGGAGAATGAGAAGCATGAGGAGGTTCCAATCAGAGAAGAGTTTCCAGACGAACATATTATGGTAGTTGTTGCCGCTGTGCCTTGGTTTGCTGACTTGGCAAATTTCAAGGCACTCAATATTATCCCCAAAGACATGAACTCCCACCAGAGAAAGAAATTCTTTGCAGATGAGCGACATTATTTTTGGGATGATCCTTATCTGTTCAAGCTGGGAGCAGACAATGTATTGCGGAGGTGTGTTGCTAAGCCAGACACATTGGAGATTCTTAGGCATTGCCACGAGTTGAACTGTGGAGGTCACTTCGGAAAATCACGCACAGTAGCAAAGGTACTTCAGAATGGTTTCTTCTGGCCTATATTGAATAAAGATGCTAGTTTGTTTGTGCAGCAGTGTGACAGGTGTCAGATAACCGGTAATAATTCCAACCCAAATGAGATGCCTCATAATTTTGTGTTGGGTGGAGCTGTTTGATGTCTGGGGCATCAATTTCATGGGGCCATTCCCTTCTTACTTGGTAATCTCTATATCTTATTGGCTGTTGATTATGTGACCAAGTGGGTGGAGGCATTGGCGTGTCCCAAGAATGATGGTGCGACCGTAGAGAGATTTGTGCGCAAGAATATATCCACACGGTTTGGGACTCCCACAGCCATTATTAGTGATGAGGGATCACATTTTGTGAACAAAGTCTTTGCCAATTTCTTGAGCAAATATGGGGTGAAGACTCATAAAATATCACTAGCCTACCATCCGCAGTCGAATGGGCAAGCTGAAGTATCCAACCGCGAGATCAAGGGAATTCTGGAGAAGACAGTCAATCCGGGACGAAAAGATTGGTCTCTACACTTGGATGACAGTCTTTGGGCATATAGGACAGCATACAAAATTCCCTTGGGCATGTATCCTTATCAGCTAGTATTTGGGAAGTTGTGCCATCTTCTGGTAGAACTTGAGCACAAGGCATTCTGGGCCTTGAAGAAGATCAACTTGGACGCGAAGCTCTTAGGTGAGCAAAGGAAACAGGTGTTACTTGAACTTGAAGAATTCTGGTTGATGGCTTACGAGAGTGCAAAAATTTACAAGGAAAGTACCAAGCTGTGGCTCGACAAGCATATCATATCGAGGGACTTCAAAGTTGGACAGAGGGTGTTGATCTTCGACGCTAGGCTGAAGCTGTTTCCAGGCAAGTTAAAATCTCGATGGAGCGGCCTATACACGATTTCTGCAGTCTATCCATGGAGTTCTCTTGAAGTGGAAGATGCAAATGGAAACAGGTTCAAGGTAAATGGTCGTGGATGGGAATTTCATTGGAGTCATTGAATGGCTCCATGCGACTCCTACTGTTTGATTATCTCTGAGGTAACTGGGTCGAACCGTTGACCTTAAATCACAAAGCGCTTGTTGGGAGGCAACCCAACCTATTTATTGCTGTAGTTTAGGTTTAAATACTGTTTTGTTTGTTTTATTATATTTGATTTATTTGAGAGGTACGAGAGAGTGAATTTAATATTTCCAATGAGTATGAGCAGGATTTCGGGGTGAAAGGCCTATTCCGGATCCCCCTTCTTGATGCGCGCATGAAGAACGGATTGAAATTGTAGAGATAGCAGCCCAGAACGCGTATCGGGATCCAGATTGAAGAAAGTGGAGTGTGAAGCCATGTCTTACACATACTCAACACATTCACCTGGGGAAGATCATATTCCCGGACTCCCCGTCTTGATATACGCGAAGATTACATTGAAGAAGAGGAAGCTGGCACATTGGCACGGATTACGAGGTGAAATTTTGAAAACCAGATTGAAAGCGAAATTGAAGAGTGCCTTTGTGTGGGGGTGGTCGAGAACTTTCTGTAGACAGGTGGATCACGCATATCGGAGTCCGGATGAGAAAGTTGTTGGGTTTTGATCATGGATGCGCAACGGAAAAACAAACATAATCCATGCAATACCCTCCAAGGATCACAAGTCAAGAGACATAACGATGGTAAAGGAAGAAATCAATTAACACACCTTAGGGTTCTCCTTTGATGACTTCAAACGCGAATTGTGTCACGTCTCTACGGTTGATCCGCGCCTAGAGTTGATTTCTAGATCTTCCAATCCTTGGTGCTAACCCGGAAAGAGGAAGGGGAAGAAGAATCACGCAAAACGAGACCAAACCCAAGGAGGTTCGGCCTCCTTGTGGGCCGACGGGAAGGGGGCGGCGAGAAAGGGGGGCGACGACTCCTTTGCTTGCTTGCTCTCTCTCCTTTTTTCTCTCCCACTCAAGTTATGATCAATTGAATCATAAGTGTGGGAAGGAAGGAAGGAGTGTCCTTTATATAGTCCAACAAATCCTTGCCAACTACCTAAAGGACCTATTCTAGTCCTACTAGAATTCAATTTAGTCCCTTCCTTGAAAATTAGTCCCTACTAAGTTTGCAAGGTATTGCAAAGTGATCATTCTAAGTAATTAATCATATTAATTAATTCCCTAATCTAGTTCACCCCTATATGGCGTGTGAACCCATAGGTTCTATTTAGTTGGTAGTAACTATTTACTAATATGGAGCGGCCACTAGCAAGACATCCATTCTAGCCAACAAATAGAATAGTCATCATGACAAACCTTGTCCAACTAATTGTCTCATCCCTTTGTCCCAATATCCGGATTGGACACGAGACATACAAGTCACACTCGTATATCCAATCCATAGTTTCTCGATCCTGGGAATAGCCTTATTCGTGCAAATAACATCAATATCCCATATTGATTTATTTGAGTCTGGCCAGAAATTTTATAAGCACTATCCCTCGAGTGGCCTAGGATATTTGCTCCCGTTATGTGGGAGGGAAAAATTCTATCCACGTCTACTACGATCTCTAAGCTTGCTTCTTATTGTATCCAATACACGCCTTTATAGCTACCCAGTTAAGGTGTAGCGTTTGACGCTACCAAGATCACAATAATCCACAACTAGACAATCTAGTGACTTCAAGTATAAGGATGACAATACCATTGCACCACGAGAAGCATTGTGACTTAACATAACATGTATGAAGCCTTCTCGGAGATGGGTCAATCCGGTGCGCCATTACCCTTAATGCACACCCATGTGTTGGATCATGATATCTCCATATCAATCCAACCCGATACTAGTCTATAGATGATTGTCCTATTAATCATTATAATCGACTAGGGATATATAAGAATATTTCACTTATATTCTAAGGACTTCATTCATATTAACATATCTCTATATCGATAACATAATGAATCGTATATCCATATATGTCACAATTAATTGATTGCCTCTAGGGCACAATTCCAATAGTCTCCCACTTGCACTAGAGTCAATCTCCTGCATCATATTCCTATTGATCTAGCGCGGCCCTCTACGCTTACACTGCGTAGGGGCGAGACATATGCTGGCACCTTGCAAATATTCACATCTCCTCCATCAACAATTTGATTGAGATTGAATATTCTGAATAAATGCATCTTATGCATTAATTTACTCAGTCCTCTATGTTAGAATCAGTGAATGAATCTTGCCTGGAACCTTTCCAGCTCACAGTCGCTCCCACTAGGGAAAAACTCAAAACTCGACTTATAATCTGAATCTTCTTTTTCAGATTTGAAGTTCTCATCACTGTAACCCCTTACAGTAAACTCTTCGTATCCTCCATTTATCAAAAATTCATCCTTAGCGCTTCTAAAGTGCTAAAGGATAATCTTGATAATTTATCCAGTGACTCTCACCCGGATTTGACTGGTATCTTTGTGTCATACCATATGACACTTCTGTCCTAGTACATAACATGGTGTATCTCATGAGTCTTATTCATACGGTCCCTTCCCAATCTAATTGGAAAGACAATTAGTCTTCAAAAGACCAATTCCATGTGACATAGGTAGAATCCATATTATATACATGTTGAACCATTTCAACACTTTTGTCCATTTATGTACTATGACTTAAGCCGCACAACCATCTTGATCTATCTCCATAGATCTTCATAGGTTGCTTCGCCTAAGTATGTCATTGAAGATTAATTCCCTAGTCAATCTACGTGAGATTGCCAAGTAGGGTCATCATTCCCAATGACTAGTATGTCTCCACATACAAGACCATAAATATAATTATGCTCCCACTAACCTTCTTGTAAACACAATTCTCATCTTCAATTTTGATGGAATCAAACTCCTTTGATTGCATCATCAATTCGAAGAATCCAACTCCTAGAAGCTTTATTCAATCTATAAACAGATTGCTACAAGCAAGATACTAATGGATTTAAGCATCACAACTGGGAAAGATTTCGTCATAGTCTATACTATGAACTCACAGGAAATCCTTGTCCAACCAATTGTCCCTTAGAGGTAATCATATTACCATCCATGTTAGTTTCCTCATAACCCACTTGCACCTTTCAGGTTGTTCCACCAAAGTCCATACTTTGTTGGTATACATGGATTCCATTTTGTATCCCATGGCTCCAAGCCATTTCTGTGAGTATGGCCCATTCGTGACCATCTCATAGGTTGTAGGCTCATCTTTATGTGAAATATATCATGGGTTATGAGAAATACTTATTTCTCTAGTCCCTTGATATATCCTACCTAACCTACGAGGTTCTTGTGTTTTCTGAGTAGGTTACTCCACAACACCTTGTGATCCTGCTCATGTTCCATCAAAAAAGGATCAATGTTCTGTTGTGGTTCTTGAACTTATTCAAGTTCTACTGCCCTCCCACTGTTTCTCTAAGAGACAATCTCTACCTAGAAATACTGTAGTTCGAGCAACAAACAGTTTGTTCTCGATTGGGTTGTAGAAATAATATCCTTTTAAGGTTATCCCACAAAACATTTATCCGACTTGGGTCCAAGTTTATTTGTAAAATATTTTACATAAACTTCATAACCCCAATTCTTAATGAATGACATACTAGGACACTTCCTAGTCCATATCTCATATGGTGTTTTTCATAACCTGTTTTGATGGAACAAGGTTAAGGGCGAAATTTGTTGTAATTAGAACATAGCCCCAAAAAGTAAACTGGAAGTTCTGTTTGACTCATCATGGACCGAACCATGTCCCACAAGGTGTGAACTCTCCTCTTAGACACGCCAAACCCTTGTGGCGCGCTAGGTGGAGCGAGTTTTGGATCATATCCAACACTCCCATAGATTCTTGTCAAACTCTTGGCTCAAGTACTCTCCTCTACGATCCAATCGTAGAGCCCTAATACTTTTGTCAATCTGGTTCTCTACTTCATTCCTGAATACTTTGAACAATTCAAAGGATTCTGATTTGTTTCTTCATAAGATACACAAATCCATATTTCTCTGATCCCATCAGTAAATATGATGAAGTACTGAAAACCATCTTTAGCATTTGTGCTTAGCGGCCTTCATACATCAATATGTATGATTCCCAAAAGATCATATCTTTGCCTAATAAGTCTTACATGTCTCATATGATTCAATAATCAAATGAGTTCCAGATATCCATCCACGTGGAGTTATAGATATGTATTTCTTATTTATGAGGCCTAAACGATAATGCTAAAGATAAGTGAAGTTCATATCATTATATGCAAAACTCCTGGTATTAATGTTATAGATGAAATTATCATGATTAAGGATATACAATCCACTTAGACAAAATTGCATTACAATAATGCATATCATAATAAATGGAACAACATTTGTCATTTATTATGATAAGGAGATTTCTTGTCCAAACAAGAAACTATGATAATGATCCTACTCATAGCACGGACATAATCACTTTTGTCTAATTCATGAACAATTTCATAAAGGTAGAAATAATTTCCTACGGCTAATTTAGCAACCCCTTGCTTTATTGCCCCACATGTAGGATTATTTCTTCCTTATCCAATTGTTTTCATCTCTTGAGATCCTCCACATTTCTATAAATGTGAGATCCTCATCTAGTATCATATACTCATGAGATGAGATAGACACATTGATTTTATAACAAGAATACCTAAATCGGAATTCATAATTCCTTTAATACTTACTTCCAGGTACTTTGGGTAGTCTCTCTTCCTCTACACCACCTATGGGACTTCAAGGCAACTTGGTTTTAGCAACAAGCTTGCTTTATACCCATGGGGTCGGCGCAAACCATTTGCCCTCAACCATGCTGTTAACCATTAACAGCTTTTCCCATGCCCATTATGAGTGTTTTGTTTAGTGATTTTCAATCATATTGAGTAAATCTCCTTTGAACAAAAATTTAATTGCATCAAATGCAGTTATTGGTCCACTTGGGTGAATAGCCATTTATTCTTTATCTATCTCATAGATAATGCCCATTCACTAATGTTTCAATCATGTTGAATTAGTTTATTTTCATAACGCAAAGTGGAGCAACACTTCAAACCTTTCATGTCCAGCTCGCTCTTTTGAAAGAGCTTCTTTCAATGTATGATCATATCATACTTCTCCATGTCTCTCTTCTTGCTTCCAAAGCTCAGAGTTCATGGAAGCTAACATGGGGAAAGTCATAACCAAAGAACCATTCTTTGGTGTTCCTTTCTTAGGTTTTAGTGTGTTTTGGTAGTCGGTGGAAGAGAACTTTATGTTCTACGAAGTACAACAAATTATCTTTTATTTGAGAACAATTCTCAATTTTATACCAGTCTAGAAAAAGATAAAGTCGTGTTTTTTGTTTGTTTAATGCCATGGGTATTCAACACAATAGGATTATGCAAAGTTTGTGACGTTTTAACTATATTTAACAGGGACTTAAATTGTTAAATATAGCTCCCACTATTTTACTACGGATTAATAACCCTCAAGATATTTATGCGGAAAATATCCTTATATTTTCTAGTGGGCCAAGATCCATGTTTCATCTCCTTATGAGCTTGATTTGGCAAGTCACCCATAATTTGACTACTTTAGGTAGGAACAATTCCAATTGCATCTCTATGCAACTCTTGGTTCAATTGGGCAAATAACTCCTTATTTATCCATCCATATGGATAATCCCAATTGATTGCCTCTAAGTTTCTTAATCATATTAATACCCTAGTTGTGTTCAACCTCTTATTTAAACAGTTGCACATTACTAGTTTGTGCCATCGCACTCCGTCATTATTAACCAAGTCGCCATACTTTGGCACGCACGAACTTGATAAATCATGATGATAATGAGTGTTTAAATAACGAGAAGGCAAGAACACAATATTTGAATTTTGAGGGATTTTAAATTCAATTTTAATTATTTTTGTTGATCAATATCAACTAATCTATCTATTTGAGTTTTGGCACAACTCCAAATAATAGATTCGGGTTGTCTAATTATCTTATTATCCTAATTGCATGCATCATCCATACACCAACCACAAAATAATATACCAATAATATAAACAACAACAAAACAAAAATAAAATGTGATGTGAATATGGCCTTTTCTAGACTAAGATAATTCCAAGCCAATGGAATTATCTATGAACCCTAAAAGCAAACACATCTCCATGCGTCTTGATCTTTTGGTCCATCCTTCATTTTCATGTGGAATGCCCCATCCTCTAGGCTCCATCTTTTGTGGCACCTTTTGGTTTTGGGCTTCTTTTCTTCAATATTGGCTAACAATCTATTCTATCTAGCACTAGCTAGCAACTATACTAAATAAAATAAATCTCACAAGTTGAGAAAAAAAAGGCTAGCAGGCCATAAACCCTAATTAATTATTACAATTAATTGATCAGCTCGCAGGCCGTAAACCAAACCACAAAAATTAAACATCCACATCAAACCACATCCTAAGGCCATATCCAATCACCATGCGATTTGTACATAAACAGTTAAAATCCAATTTTAACGCGCTTGGTCAATTTTAATTGATTTTAGGATATTCTAGGGTTAAAACGCTCCATGGGGCACAACAATGAAATTTCCCGGGCCTAAAAGGTAACCGAAAAGGCCTTGGGCCGGCCGGCCCCTAGGCCTAGCCTTGCTTGGGCGGCAAGCAAGTAGGGGCGGTCCCCTAGGGGGGCCGAACCTGCTTTGGGAGTTGTTTCCAAAACAACTCCCTTGCTTGGTGCCCAAGTTTGGTTGTTTCTTTGTATGGGAAGAACTCCTTCTTCCCCAAGGATGCCCAAACCCTAGATCTAAGATCCTCAAATTTCTCAAACTCACTAATTCATGCAACCAATGAAAAAACTAGGTCTTGTTTTGATAGATTATTGACAAATTGCATCATATGCTTGATTTGTCTTGTTTTACGCGATAAACAATCAATTTAAGGTGTAAAACTATCAAAAAGTAACACATAAACCACGTTTATGCTTTACGACCAGTGGCTCTGATACCAATGTAGGGTTTTGATCATGGATGCACAACGGAAAAACAAACATAATCCATGAAATGCCCTCCAAGGATCACAAGTCAAGAGACATAAAGATGGTAAAGGAAGAAATCAATTAACACACCTTAGGGTTCTCCTTTGATGACTTCAAACGCGTATTGTGTCACGTCTCTACGGTTGATCCACGCCTAGAGTTGATTTCAAGATCTTCCAATTCTTGGTGCTAGCCTGGAAAGAGGAAGGTGAAGTAGAATCACGCAAAACGAGACCAAACCCAAGGAGGTTCGGCCTCCTTGTGGGCCGACGGGAAGGGGGCGGCGGCTCCTTTGCTTGCTTGCTCTCTCTCCTTTTGTTCTCTCCCACTCAAGTTATGATCAATTGAATCAGAAGTGTGCAAAGAAAGGAAGGAGTGTCCTTTATATAGTCCAACAAATCCTTGCCAACAACCTAAAGGACCTATTCTTGTCCTACTAGAATTCAATTTAGTCCCTTCCTTGCAAATTAGTCCCTACTAAGTTTGCAAGGTATTGCAAAGTGATCCTTCTAATTAATTAATCCTATTAATTAATTCCCAAATCTAGTTCACCCCTATATGGCGTGTGAGCCCATATGTTCTATTTAGTTGGTAGTAACTATTTACTAATATGGAGCGGCCTCTAGCAAGACATCCATTCTAGCCAACAAATAGAATAGTCATGATGACAAACCTTGTGCAAGTAATTGGCTCTTCCCTTTGTCCCAATATCCGGATTGGACACGAGACATACAAGTCACACTCGTATATCCAATCCATAGTTTCTCGATCCTGGGAATAGCCTTATTCGTGCAAATAACATCAATATCCCATATTGATTTGTTTGAGTCTGGCCAGACATTTTATAAGCACTATCCCTCGAGTGGCCTAGGACATTTGCTCATGTTATGTGAGAGGGACAAATTCAATCTACGTCTACTACGATCTCTAAGCTTGATTATTATTGTATCCAGTACACGCCTTTATAGCTACCTAGTTACGGTGTAGCGTTTGACGCTACAAGGATCACAATAATCCACAACTAGACAATCTAGTGACTTCAAGTCTAAGGATGACAATACCATTTCACGAAGAGAAGAACTTGTGACTTAACATAACATGTATGTAGCCTTCTCGGAGATGGGTCAATCCGGTGCGCCATTACCCTTAATGCACACCCATGTGTTGGATCATGATATCTCCATATCAATCCAACCCATACTAGTCTATAGATGATTGTCCTATTAATCATTATAATCGACTAGGGATATTTAAGAATTTAACACTTATATTCTAAGGACTTCATTCATGTTAACATATCTCTATATCGATAACATAATGAATCGTAAATCCATAAATGTCACAATTAATTGATTGCCTCTAGGGCACAATTCCAACAAAAGTTACGCCAAAAAGGATGCTCAAGAGAGTAAACCGAGGCCAAAAGCATCCTAAAATGCAAAATGTGCCTTGGGAAGCGTAAAATTGAAGAATAAAATGTTCCCCGGATTTTGGGAATGTTTTATGACATGAAAGGAGTCACGAGGACGAGGAGATCCTTCGGAAAGCAAAGGCACAGTTAAAGACGCAAAAAATGACGAAAAAGGATGTTTTTGAAGCTGTCCAGGATCCTCTTAGTACTAAGACAATTGTCTTCGTACTGAGAGAAAAGACTTAGAAAAATTTTTGGAGGTAATTTTTCTCTTCTCAGAATGACATCTGCCCCTTTTTGAGAAGACCTTCGTGCGAAGGGGGGGGGAGTTCATAGCACGAACATAAGTTCATTCCTACGAAGAGATCGGGCGAAAGGTCTATTCTTCCAAGCGATAGACGAAGAAGGGAGGCACTTATGGAGGGGTAAAAACGTCTTTTTGCGGAATTTTTGAAGACACTACATCCACCGTCGGGTTCTTCTTCTTCATTATTCAGTCTTCATCAGTCTTCCTTCCTCGTCCATAGCCGACCAAGCTCTCAATCTCTCTCTCCCAAACTCAATTTTTGGCCGAATTCTTCACAAAACCTAGGGTTGGGCTCGCAATAAAGAGGCGATCAAAGCTTGGTTATTGGTTTTGACTGAAGTGGAAACAAGAGGGAGAAATCAGTGCGAGAAGAGCTAGGGTTTTCATCCTATATTTTAAAATTTACCAAGTTGGAGGAAGATTCAAGAAAAAGTGAAGAAGACAACCTCGACGGGGACACCACAAGGAGCACGGTGCACCAATTTATTGACGAATTCATCGAAAAAAAATCGTCGACCCGAAACGGACCTTTTTGCTGGAATTTCTGAAAATTGTGCCCGTAAGACTTGCTCCGGGCACGTAGGTACGTCATAAACTCTCTCTTTACAAGTCTTAGGCACAATTGAGTAAAAGCCCAATTTTATTGTTGGGCTTAGAAGCGTGCTTGGGGGCGATTTTTTAGAGTCCTAGGGATTAAGTGTTTACTTGCTACGTTCTTATGTGTTTGAGTTCTGTACACACTCCCTGTCACGGTGCACTTATCGTACATTGCTTTATTTTCTCACAATCTAAATGGCGCCTAAAAAGCGAAAGACCGGTGAGGGGTCATCTCGTGATGCATCCGGGTCGGGTGAGTCTCAGTTCGAGATACCACCTTCACCCACCTATTCTATATTAGAGACACCTGTGCTTGAGGACACGGGAGTTGTCGGTCGTAGGACGAGGCGTGCGGGTATTCAACAACATAAGATAGGCCCGAGAGTGTATGATAGCTTTTGATTTGTGACATATGAGGCTCACCTTGACGCCTACAATGACACATACTTGAAAAAGAAGGGGAAACCTGAGAAAGAATTCCCTTTGCATAATGAGATGCCTGATGCTATTAAAGCTATTTTTACTCGTGAGAAATTGAACAACTGGTTCAAATTTTTAGGGCAGTCTAGCATGAAAATGTCTAGGGAATTTTTTCTTAATCTGAGGTATGCCAAAGATGGAGAGAGCCAGGACCCACGACTGGTTTATTGTCGGGGCAAGTGGATAGTCTTCACGCCAGAGTCTATCCGCATCGCCCTGGGGTTCCCGCGTCTAAGAGCACTGTGTGCTTATCATGACACCGTAAGGAGTGAAAATATTTTCGCGAGGGTGAACCAGTTTTGTTTTACACCAAGGAAAGACGCTTGGGATAGGAGGGGAGATTTGCCGTGTTGGTTGGCTCATAAGAATGAGTTCTGGCCCGAAGCTCGGTGGTGTTGTGAGCTATTAGATAATTGTGTTCTAAGAATCACACAGAACCCAACGTACACATTCAAGCTTTGTGTCATGGCTTTATGTCTGTGGTCAGGAGATAGGATAAACATTCCGAAGATGATAGCTAATTGCCTTCAGAGGGGATCTAGGGACAACAAGTTAGGACCCGGTCATACTTGCCTTTTGACCCATTTGGCTAAGACTGCTCAGATAGATGTTGTCACGGAAGTTGAAAATTTTCTGACCGGGTGTGGTCTAGGTTTGACTAGTCTGGTAAAACTAGGTCCAAGGGGAAGAAACCAAAAGCTTCTATATTTGAAAATCAGGTGGGATATGATAAGTTGAGAGAAGAGATGGCCCGCGACCGATTAGAGAGGAGAAGCCACTTTTCTCACACTCGGAGCAATCAGGTGAAACTAGGGAACTTGATCCAGATGGTGGGGCGATGGGTAGTTCAGTCTAGTGGACGGCCAGAAGAGGAATGTGTTCCACATGTTCCGAACACTGATCTTTGGTTCCAAGAGGATGAGTTCGAGTACCCGGTACCACCTAGTGATGAGGAGTCCGCGGATGGAGACTCGGAAGAAGAAGAAGATGGTGAGTTCGGAGAGCATGAGACGTTGGCCCCGGAGATGGGGCCCGATTATGATGAGGATGAGTAGGAGAGAGCGCCCTTATGCTAGGATTGTTGAGTCCTCCTCGTCTCGTTGAGGACAACAAGACATCCTAGTGTGAGGGTGTTGTACACCTTTTACTAGCCATTTGTCTAGTCTTTACATCACCTGTCACATGTAGATTAGTTTTTGGTTATGTCCTTATTTTTCTCTTTGTTATTTATAATTTTGTCTGCACGTTTATTATTATTGAGTCACCCCACCAATTTATCGAGTTGGCCGTTGCATGTAGAATTAGACATTATTCCAAAATCACAAAAAAATTAAAAATTTGAAAAATTCAAAAAAAAAATTAAAAATTAGAGAAAAGGGCAATCAAAAGAGGCTAAAATTTGATAAATCACGAAGTTTTAAAATTTTAGGCATAGGGCAGGATTTGCGACCGATAGTGACAACGTGAGTCCCCCTTAGTAAGTATAGAGAGACTTTTTTTACGACAATGCGTGCCTATTTTACACACGATACTTAAATTTCAAATCTAAAGTGTGATGCCTAGTTTTATTACAAGAGTTGAGCTAGGTGTAACCTAAACAAGCCGAACGTTTATGTGTACGTCTTAGGTAGTCGCCAACCCGCCTCGTAGTGGCACACATAACAGCTTGGCGAGGATGTGTATTAGAGCACTCAATGCTTTTAGACCTCACCTTGTAGGACTACTAGAAAACGTGTAGGGTTTTGATTCATGGATCAGTAACGGAAACAATAATAAACCATGCAAAACCACCCAAGGATCACAAGTCAAGAGACATAACGATGGTAAAGGAAGAAATCAATTAACACACCTTAGGGTTCTCCTTGGATGACTTCAAACGCGAATTGTGTCACGTTCTCTATAGTTGATCCACGCCTAGAGTTGATTTCTAGATCTTCCACTCCTTGGTGCTAGCCCGGAAAGAGGAAGAGGAAGAAGAATCACGCAAAACGAGACCGAAACAAGGAGGTTCGGCCTCCTTGGGGGCCGACGGGAAGGGGGCGGCGAGCTAGGGGACGGCGGCTCCTTGGCATGATTGCTCTCTCTCCTTTTGTTCTCTCCCACTCAAGTTATGATCAATTGAATCATAAGTGTGGGAAGGAAGGAAGGAGTGTCCTTTATATAGTCCAACAAATCCTTGCATACTACCTAAAGGACTTATTCTAGTCCTACTAGAATTCAATTTAGTCCCTTCCTTGCAAATTAGTCCGTACTAAGTTTGCGAGGTAATGCAAGGTGATCCTTCTAATTAATTAATACAATTAATTAATTCCCAAATCTAGTTCAACTCTATATAGCGTGTGACCCCATAGGTTCTATCTAGTTGGTAGCAACAACTTGCTAATATGGAGCGGTTTCTAGCAGAACATCCATTCTAGCCAACTAATAGAATAGTCATCTTGACAACCTTAGTACAAGTAATTGTCTCATCCCTTTGTCTCTATATCCGGATTGGACACGAGTATATCCACACTAGTATATCCAATCCACAGTTTCTCGATCCATGGGAATAGCCCTATTCGTGCAAATAACATCAATGTCCCATATTGATTTATTTGAGTCTGGCCAGACATTCTATAAGCACTATCCCTCGAGTGGCCTAGGATATTTGCTTCCGTTTTGTGGGAGGGACAAATTCTATCTACATCCACTACGATCTCTAAGCTTGCTTCTTATTGTATCCGGTACACGCCTTTATAACTACCCAGTTACGGTGTAGCGTTTAACGCTACCAAAATCACAATAATCCACAACTAGAATATCTAGTGACTTCAAGTCTAAGGATGAAAATACCATTGCACCGCGAGAAGCGCTTGTGACTCAACATAACGTGTATGTAGCCTTCTTAGAGATGGGTCAATCATGTGCGCCATTACCCTTAATGCATACCTATGTGTTGGATCATGATATCTCCATATCAATCCAACCCCATACTAGTCTATAGATGATTGTCCCATTGATCAATATACTGGACTAGGGATATTTAAGATAAACAACACAATTGTAATTCTAAGGACTTCATTATATTAAATATCCAATAAATAATAAATGAATATTCTAGCCATATACAAATTCATACTAAACTAGATTGCCTCTAGGGCATCTGTTCCAACAGTCTCCCACTTGCACTAGAGCCAACATGGCGCATCTCGTATGCCCATACTCCTATTGTGCCCTTCATGCTTCCACTGCGTAAGCGGCTTTGTAAGTGGATCTGACAGATTCTCATCTGTAGGAATCTTGCATATCCGAACGTCTCCTCTATCGATAATATCTCAAATCAGATGAAACTTCCTGAGCACGTGCTTGGATTTCTGGTGCGACCTAGGTTCCTTCGATTGCGCGATCGACCCAGTGTTGTCACCGTACAACTCAACTGGATCCGCAATTCTAGGAACAACACCAAGTTCAGAAACAAACTTTCTGATCCAAGCAGCTTCCTTTGCTGCGCCATTTGTAGCAATGTACTCAGCCTTTGTTGTAGAATCAGCCACCGTCTCTTACTTGGAACTCTTCCAGCTCACCGCTGCTCCATTCAGGAAAAACACATATCCCGACTGTGATCTAAAGTCATCTATGTCGGTTTGGAAGCTTGCATCAGTGTAACCCCTTACACGCAACTCTTCCTCACCGCCAAATATCAAGAAAGCATCCTTAGTTCTTCTCAAGTACTTTAGGATGTTCTTGACTGCAATCCAGTGACTCTCACCTGGATTGGATTGGTATATTCTTGTCATACTCAAGGCATATGACACATCTGGTCTAGTACATAACATGGCGTACATGATAGATCCTATGGCCGAGGCATAGGGAATTCTACTCATGCGTTCCTTCTCAATCTCATTGGAAGGAAAACCACTCTTCAAAAGAGTGATTCCATGTGACATGGGCAAGAATCCTTTCTTGGAATCTTGCATGTTGAACCGTTTCAACACCTTGTCAATATATGTACTTTGACTTAGGCCTAGCAGTCTCTTAGATCTATCTCTATAGATCTGTATACCGAGTATATAGGCTGCTTTCCCTAAATCCTTCATTGAGAAACACTTCCCTAAACAATCTTTAAAAGATTGTAGCATGGGAACGTCATTTCCAATGAGTAGTATGTCATCCACATACAAGACCAGAAAAGCTACAGAGCTCCCACTAACCTTCTTGTAGAAACAAGACTCATCTTCGTTTCTGATGAAGCCAAACTCTTTGACTACTTCATCAAAATGTCGTTTCCAACTCCTAGAAGCTTGATTCAATCTATAAATGGATCGTTGCAGCTTACAGACTTTGTTAGCTTGCTTTGGATCTTCAAAACCCTCTGGCTATATCATATACACGTCCTCGAGGAGATTCCCATAAAGGAATGCTGTTTTTACATCCATCTACCAAATCTCATAGTCCTGGTATGCTGCAATCGCAAGTAGGATTCGGATGGATTTGGTCATAGCGACTGGTGAAAAGGTTTCATCATAGTCAATACCATGAATCTGTCTGAATCCTTTAGCCACCAATCGACCCTTATAAGTAATCACATTACCATCCATGTCGATTCTCTTCTTGAAGACCCACTTGCACCCTATGGGCCGCGTCCCTTCGGGTGGTTCCACCAAAGTCCATACTTTGTTGGTATACATGGATTCCATCTCGGATCTCATGAATTCCAGCCACTTCTGAGATTCTGGGCCTTTCATGACCTCTTCATAGGTAGTAGGCTCATCATCTATGAGCATTGTGTCACCAGAATCGGTCACGAGAAGTCCATACCTCTCGGGTTCCTGGCGCACTCTACTAGATCTACGAAGTCTTGTGTTACCTGAATAGGTTGCTCCACAACCGCTTGTGGTTCCTGTTCATGTTCCATAATCGGTTTAGTGATTTGTGGTTCTTGAACCTCTTCAAGTTCTACAGTCCTCCCACTTGCTTCTTTAGAGACAAACTCTCTTTCTAGAAACACGCCGGTCCGAGCAACAAACACTTTGTTCTCGGTTGGATTGTAGAAGTAGTAACCCTTAGTTTCCTTCGGGTACCCAACAAACATACACTTATCCGATTTTTCCCTAGCTTGTCTGATTGTAAACGTTTTACATAGACATCGCAGCCACAAATCCTCATGAACGACAATGTGGGACGCCTCCCACTCCACATCTCATATGGTGTCTTCATGACTGATTTAGATGGAACATGGTTAATGGTGAAAGCTGCACTTAATAGAGCGTGGCCCCAAAACGATAATGGAAGATCGGTTTGACACATGATAGATCGAACCATATCCAATAGGGTTCGATTCCTCCTCTCAGACACGCCATTCCATTGTGGCGTTCCAGGTGGAGTGAGTTGGGACACGATCCCACACTCTCTAAGATAGTCGTCAAACTCTTGGCTCAAGTATTCTCCTCCACGATCCGATCGTAGAGCCTTGATACTATTGTCAAGTTGCTTCTCTACTTCATTCTTGAATTCTTTGAACACTTCAAAGGATTCGGATTTTGCCCTCATGAGGTACACAAATCCATATCTGCTGTAGTCATCAGTAAACGTAATGAAGTAGACATAACCACCCCTGGCAGGCGTGGCAAATGGCCAACACATCAGTATGTATGAGTGCCTATTGCTCACTAGTCCTCTCACCTTTTTATTGAAAGGGGACTTTGTCATTTTTCCCAATAAACAAGCCTCACATGTCTCATATGATTCAAAATCAAATGAGTCTAGTAGTCCATCCTTATGGAGTCTAGATACACGTTTCTCGTTTATGTGGCCTAAACGATAGTTCCATAAATAAGCAGGATTAAATCATTTATTTTAATCTGCGTGGTATTAATGTTGTAGACAGGATTGCTTAGATCAAGGACATATAGTCCATTAAATAATTGCGCACTAAAAAAGTGAATATTATTCAAATAAAAGGAACAACAATTGTTCTTTATTGAAATAATAAAACCATCCTTGTCAAAACAAGAAATATAAATAATGTTTCTGCTCATAGCAGGCACAAAATAGCAATTATTTAATTCTAAAACTAATCCTGAAGGCAGAGATAGCTCGCACACGCCCACGGCCAACACAGCAACTTTTGCTCCATTCCCAGCGCGCAGATCTATCTCCCATTTAGCCAATCTTCTACTTCTCTTTAGATCCTGCACATTTCGAAAAATGTGAGATCCACATCCAGTATCTAATACCCATGATGTAGAGACAGTTAAATTGACATCTACAACAAAAATACCTGTTGGTGGTGGAATCACTATTCCAAGCCTCTTGTCCTACAGATATTTTGGGCATTTCCTCCTCCAGTGTCCAGGCTGACTGCATTAGTGACATTCACCTTTAGTCACACCTTTGGCAATGCCACCAACAGGCTTAAGGGCAAGTTCGTTGCACTTGGCAACAAACTTGCCTTTTTCCTTGGAGGATGAGGCAAACCGTTTGCCCTTTCCTTTCTGCACCATCATAATGGCCTTGCCCTTACCCTTGTTGATGCTCTGTTCAGCTGTCCTCAACATATTGAGTAAATCTGGCAGTGGTTTCACGATCTCGTTCATGTTATAGTTCATGATGAACTGTCCATAACTCTCGGGCAACGATTGCAAAACGAGATCGGTTGCCAACTCTTGGCCGACCGGGAACCCTAGCCGGGCGAGATTCTCCAAGTACCCGATCATACGGAATACATGGGGTCCCACTGGGTTCCCTTCTGCAAGATGACACTTTAACAGTGCCTTAGAGACCTCATACCTCTCAACCCTTGCCTGCTCTTGGAAGAGCTGCTTCAGATTCTCGATCATATCGACAACATTCTTGTTTTCGTGTTCCTTCTGAAGCTCAGAATTCATGGTGCATAGCATAAGGCAGGCCGCATCATTACCGTCATCAATACGCTTTTGATACGCCTTTAGCGCAGCAGGTGTTTGGTTCTCTAGACCTGCTGGAACATGCTCCTCTATTGCGTATAGTTTCTTCTCTTGCTTGAGGACGATTCTCAAGTTTCTGTACCAATCAAGGAAGTTGGTTCCAGAGAGATTGTCCTTCTCAAGGACAAATCGTAGGGAATGTTGTGAACTCGATGAGTTGTTTGCCATTTGGAATTCTACAAAAGGAAAATACGCAAGTTTTAGTATTTGTGAAATTTTGACTATATTCAATAATGGCTAGTTTATCAAATATAGCTCCCACTATTTTTCTACGGAATAATAACCCTCAAGATATTAATGCGGAAAATATCCTTATATTTTCTAGTGGGCCAAGATCCATGTTTCATCTCCTTATGAGCTTGCTTTGGCAAGTCACCCATAATTTGACTACTTTAGGTAGGAACAATTCCAATTGCATCCCTTATGCAACTCTTGGTTCAATTGGGCAAATAACTCCTTATTTATCCATCCATATGGATAATCCCAATTGATTGCCTCTAGGTTTCTTAATCATATTAATAGCCTAGTGGTGTTCACCCTCTTATTTAAGCAATTGCACATTACTAGCTTGTGCCATCGCATTCCATTACTATGAACCAAGTCGCCATGCTTTGGCACCCACGAACTTGATAAATCATGATGATAATGAGTGTTTAAATAACGAGAAGGCAACACACTATTTGAATTTTGAGGGATTTTTAAATTCAATTTTAATTGTTTTGTTGATCAATATCAACTAATAAATCTATTTGAGTTTGGGCACAACTCCAAATAATAGATCCGGGTTGTCTAATTATCTTATTATCCTAATTGCATGCATCATCCATACACCAACCACAAAATAATAAGACAATAAAGTAAACAACCACAAAACAAAAATAAACGTGATGTGGATATGGCCTTTTCTAGACTAAGATAATTCCAAGCCAATGGAATTATCTATGAACCCTAAAAGGAAACACATCTCCATTCGTCTTGATCTTTTGGTCCATCCTTCATAGTCATGTGGAATGCTCCATGCGCCATGCTCCATCTTTTGTGGCTCCTTTTGGCTTTGGGCTTCTTTTTCTTCAATCTTGGCTAACAATCTACTTTATCTAGCACTAGATAACTTCTATACTAAATAAAATAAATCTCACAAGTTGAGAAAAAAAATGGCTCGAAGGCCATGAAACCCTAATTAATTATTACAATTAATTGATCAGCTCGCAGGCCGTAAACCAAACCACAAAATTAAACATCCACAACAAACCACATCCTAAGGCCATATCCAATCACCATGCGGATTGCACATAAACAGTTAAAATCCAATTTTAACGCGCTTGGTCAATTTTAATTGCTTTTAGGATGTTCTAGGGTTGAAACGGTCCATTGGGCCCAACAATCCAATTTCCCAGTCCCAAAAAGTGAACCGCAAGGGCCTAGGGCCGGCCTTGCTTGGGCGCAGGCCGCGGGCTAGGGCTGCCCCGGCCCCTAGGCCGGCCTTGCTTGGGCGGCAAGAAAGGAGGGGCGGTCCCCTAGGGGGGCCGAACCTCCTTTGGGAGTTGTTTCCAAAACAACTCCCTTGCTTGGTACCCAAGTTTGGTTGTTTCCTTTTTTGGAAAGAACTCCTTCTTCCCCAAGGATTCCCAAAACCCTGATCTAAGATCCTAAAATTTCTCAAACTCACTAATTCATGCATTCAATACAAAAACTAGATCTTGTTATGATTGATTATTGACAAATTGCATCACATGCTTGATTTGTCTTGTTTTACGCGATAAACAACAATTTTAAGGTGTAAAACTATTAAAACATAACACATAAACAACGTTTATGCTCAACGACCTATGGCTCTGATACCACTGTAGGGTTTTGATTCATGGATGCGCAACGGAAACAATAATAAACCATACAAAACCCTCCAAGGATCACAAGTCAAGAGACATAACGATGGTAAAGGAAGAAATCAATTAACACACCTTAGGGTTCTCCTTGGATGACTTCAAACGCGAATTGTGTCACGTTCTCTATAGTTGATCCACGCCTAGAGTTGATTTCTAGATCTTCCACTCCTTGGTGATAGCCCAGAAAGAGGAAGAGGAAGAAGAATCACGAAAAACGAGACCGAAACAAGGAGGTTCGGCCTCCTTGTGGGCCGACGGGAAGGGGGCGGCGAGCTAGGGTGCGGCGGCTCCTTGGCTTGCTTGCTCTCTCTCCTTTTGTTCTCTCCCACTCAAGTTATGATCAATTTAATCATAAGTGTCGGAAGGAAGGAAGGAGTGTCATTTATATAGTCCAACAAATCCTTGCCAACTACCTAAAGGACTTATTCTAGTCCTACTAGAATTCAATTTAGTCCCTTCCTTGCAAATTAGTCCCTACTAAGTTTGCAAGGTATTGCAAAGTGATCCTTCTAATTAATTAATCGAATTAATTAATTCCCAAATCTAGTTCAACTCTAAATAGCGTGTGACCCCATAGGTTCTATCTAGTTGGTAGCAACAATTTGCTAATATGGAGCGGTTTCTAGCAAAACATCCATTCTAGCCAACTAATTGAATAGTCATCTTGACAACCTTTGTACAAGTAATTGTCTCATCCCTTTGTCTCTATATCCGGATTGGACACCAGACATACAAGTCACACTCGTATATCCAATCCACAGTTTCTCGATCCATGGGAATAGCCTTATTCGTACAAATAACATCAATATCCCATATTAATTTATTTGAGTCTGGCTAGACATTCTATAAGCACTATCCCTCGAGTGGCCTAGGATATTTTCTCCCATTATGTGGGAGGGACAAATTCTATCTACGTCCACTACGATCTCTAAGCTTGCTTTTTATTTATCTGGTACACGCCTTTATAACTACCCAGTTACGGTGTAGCGTTTAACGCTACCAAAATCACAATAATCCACAACTAGAATATCTAGTGACTTCAAGTCTAAGGATGACAATACCATTGCACCGCGAGAAGCGCTTGTGACTCAACATAACGTGTATGTAGCCTTCTCGGAGATGGGTCAATCCAGTGTGCCATTACCCTTAATGCACACCTATGTGTTGGATCATGATATCTCCATATCAATCCAACCCCATACTAGTATATAGATGATTGTCCCATTGATCATTATACTGGACTAGGGATATTTAAGATAAATAACACAATTGTAACTCTAAGGACTTCATTGTATTAAATATCCAATAAATAATAAATGAATTTTCTAGCCATATACAAATTCATACTAAACTAGATTGCCTCTAGGGCATCTATTCCAACAAAACCCGACTTTGAACCTTGGATTCTCTGATAACCTCTTTACATAGGGTGACGATTCTTGGCCTTCATCATTGATTGTTTAGAATCACCGCTTTAGTGCGTCACGAGGGTGTTGTAGTTGAGGGGGTTCGATGAGGGAGTACTTCATGTTATATTCTTGTGAGTCTTACATATCGCTTATTCTTCATTAGTGATTTACGAGGGGATGCGAGGGTGAGTGAGAGTAGGCTTGCGCACTTCAGTGTGGCGGTGTTCCATGTCGATACATCATGGACACAGTTGTGGAGAGCCGTGAGTGCGTAACATTTAATACGCACAAAATTGGGTTGGGGGATTTAATTGGTGGATTGTGCTAGGTACCGGATCTCATTAATCGAGGTGTAGGAGGTTTGGTTGTATTAGGCACGAGACATACATCCGATTGACTACGTGAGAGAGGGCATGATTACACTAGAGTGCGGGGGTGTCGACTTTTGACTACGAACATCGAGATTGAGCTTGCGACGACTCCATCCCCACACATATACTTTTACTTGTGAGCGGCTTAGTTTGTGACACTATGGATTTCATTGACTTAGGGGGAGATGAATTTACTTGTGATACGTATTCATAAAATTGATTATTTCCTCCCCCTTTCATTTTGTTGGCTTTACTCTCTCGGAATGTGTAATGCAGAATTTCCAGGAATTTTGAGAGACATTAAAAAAAATCAGAAAAAGAAAAAAAAAAAGAGAGAAAAAAGGAGAGTTGAAATAAAGGAATAAATGGGAAGCTTATTCGAAGACCGAATGGAGGAGCAAGTAATTCATCAACGAGCAGTTTTATCTTGTGCACGATTCACGACGGTGGCCGCGGAGATCGTAATTGTACCGGGGTTTTGAGGTGATCGAGGGTCGGAGATGGTGAGTCTTGGTTTCGGTTTATATCATCGTTGTGAGGGTGTGTGAGATGTGGTATTATTGTGAGAATGTGACGCTTTAGGACTATTACATGATTATTATCCTTTTTTCCCTAAGCCTCATCATTTTAACCCGTTAGCGGATTAGGAGCTCGGACCTTGAACGTGGCTTAGCGTAGCGTAGCCTATTATTTTGTGGGCACACGCGAAGAGGTAATGCATTCTTGTACGTAGTAAGGCTAGGTTCTCTAAACTAGCTAGGGGAGATTCTCGTTGTCGAATTTGGTTTCAACTCATGCCTTGTATCTAGATTTCTCATTGCTTTATGATAATCTGTTTAAGCTAATGGAGATTGCCCGATCTAGAAAATAAGAAAAAAATAAATAAATATGTTTTTCAATACTTGCATTGTGAATATTGCATTTGCATATAGGTGCATTGTGTATAATCGAGTCGTGACGGCTAGTAAAAGGATGGTTTGTTGATTGGTTTCAAACTCGGACTCGTATGCAATGATTGGTATAAGTGTGAAAATGGCGTAGGGAAGTATGCAATGTGGAATAGGTTTTGTATGCAAAGTTGGAGTGATTGAGGAAAGTGAGAGGATTTTGGGCTTGAGAGTTTGTATGGCTTGGATATTTGCTGGGACGAGCAAAAGGTAGTGTGGGGGTAGTTGATAACTCCGTTTTCGGAGTTATTTTATTCCTAATTTTGCTACGTTTTGCGTGCTAAACATGGAGATTTTGTCGTCTTTTGAGTGAATTATGCTATTATTTGTGAAAATGAATTCTTGAGCTATTATTGTTAAATCCGGGCGTCTTTAGTGTAATTTTGAGCTTTTATTGTGATATGATCGTGGGTTGTGTTTTCTTGTTGTGATTCGAAGGAAAATAGGGCTTGGAGAATTATGCGAGGAATGGAAACGAGCTTCGGAAAGGAAGAACTCAAAGAAGAGCCAAAAGAAGATGGAATGAAGGCCTCTTCGTGCGAAGAGAAAAAGAATTAGAAAATTTTTGATGCTGCCAAAGTCTTCCCAGGAAGACATCCTGCCCCAAAGTGAGAAGGCCTTCGCACGAAGAGGGAAGTGTCTTCTTACGAAGACTCTTCATGCGAAGAAGAATCTGTTCGTATGAAGAGGGCACTGGCAGGGGGCGTTTCTAGCGGGCTTTTTCTGCAATTTGTTCAAACTTTGTTATAATGTTATGGAAACGTATTTAAGTAATTTAGGTCATAATTATCAGTACTAGGGGACGTTTTTGAGACATCATGGAGAGATAGAAGCCATTTTTGAAGCTTAGGAGCGATTGAATCACATCGTTTGATTCCTAAACCTTTTCTTCTTGCTTTATCTTGCTTATGATCATCAAACTTGATATTTTGAGTATGAATCGTAGTAGCTAAACCCTTTTTGATGGGAATTATTGTTTGGTGTAGCTAGGGTTTGCTACAAACTTGATGTTTTGAGATTGTGATTCAAGTTTTAGACTTAATCTATCGTGTTCTTTCATTATTATGGGTTGTTTATGGTTTTGATTCTATTATTCTTGCGCGTAGCTAACGTAGGAGTAATCTTAATTGACATTCATGCTGTAACTCCGTGAAAGTTAGTCGGTAAATCAAATAATCCACCTAGTCGAATCAATATTTGGTAACTCGGTATTGTTAACTAGGATCGTTTGAGTAGAATTGTGATTTCTCATGCATGCTTAAAAGTGAAATAGATTTGGTAACTCGGTATATTTTGCTTTTAGGCATAGATAATATGCTTGGTAACTCGGTAAATTTTACATTGCTCGATTAATAGTAAAAGACACGTTGTTGTTTCACGAATCAAAGCATAAGTTTATTAATCCTAGTGAACCTAGAGAATTTTGTTAATCGTGAACCATTCCACTCGATTAATTGAGAATCTTGTTATTTTCATTTTTTGTAGAATTATAACAACACATAACTTTGCGACTTGCCCACATAAGGTTTGAGATAATAACTAGTTTAACAAAGTCCCTTGGGTTCGACAAATCCGGATTTCCGGATATTACTACACACGATGGCCATACACTTGTGGTTAGATCGTGTCACTGAACAAGTACAATATGTATCAATCCAAAGAAATCAAGACTCCTATGAGTTCTACACTGTCCTTAAGTAAGGATAAAACTGGTAAGATTGTCAATGTGAAGAAGTATAGAGGTATGATTGGATCATTACTATACCTTACTGCTAGTAGTCTAGATACCATGTTCTGTGTATGTATGTGTGCAAGATTTCAGGCTGATCCAAAGGAATCAAACATAAGTGTTGTGAAGAGAATATTCAGATATCTCAATGGTACCAAAGACTTAAGGCTTTGGTATCTGGCTCACAGGTATCCTGGAGAGATCCAAGTGTGCACCTCAAATAGAGAATAGGAACACAGAGAAATGTAGGGTGTGTGTAGGGAGAGGGTAAGCACTGGTAACTGCTCGAGAGGAGAAAGTAGGCTGAGAGAGAAAGAGTCGATTGCTTAGCGTTCCAAGAGCTGATATGTACTGGTCTGTACTCAGTGTTGCAATGGAGAGCTAACGATCGTATATATAGTGGGGAAGTGACCGTTGAGGGGGTTTATGCACCATAAATGGCGGCTTAATGATAGACCCCCAACGGCACGTGCGACCGTGTATATAGGAATCGTTACGTATCTGCCCGCAAGTATCGGAGACCGTTATGAGATCAGCCGCATTTATGGGACACGTAAGCCTAGAATCTCTCAGTCAGTTACCAGAGGTCGCGCGCGAGCTTGGTTGTCGCACGCGCGCGACGGGCCTAACCCTAGCATCCAAACCACTAAGTCCCTACAAGTCCCGTGTTGGTACGCGAGGGCCCTGTCTCGCAGCCCCCACGTGGATCAGCATAGGTAGTGATCTGGTGTATGTGGAGCACAGCTAGGTGTACTGGATTGCTGCCACATGGGTGTGATCTGTCTGTCCAGAAAGCACTATCTCCATTAGCCCCCTTTGGCGAGAATGTCACGCGTGGGTCCGTTGTGCAGTCGCGCAAAATCAGCCAGCGTGAGCCTCACGCAGATTCGTTGTATTTTGAACTAGAATCCCCATAGCCCCCAGTCATGGCCATGATTACCTAGGGTTTGGGAAGCGCTGTTTAGCCTCTGGCGAAGTGTGGCCACTGTCGAGTTAATCAAACGTCGCCTGATTTCGCCTACTTTTGAGGTAATGATAGATGATAGGTCGTCAATTTCGCCGGATTTTCGAAGCGTGGCTGATTCATCAAGCGTCAACAATCGTGACTCTTCGAGGGTTTATTTAAATCCTACTGTTTCTTCAATTACAACTTTTCCATTGTTTTACTTCTGAGTTCGTATGCATCGGAGAGAGAATCCTCAAGCCGAAGAAGAAACCTTCGATCAAGTTCTTGATCAACTCGCTGACACCTTTCCTCAATCGATTCGAGCTCTCAATCGTCAACACGGTGAGTGTTTATAAATTTTGAAATTTCCAAGTCCAATTTTTGCAGATACTCCTTTCCCACTTTTTTCTTTCATCTTGCATGTCGTTGGCTTTTAATCTGCTACTTTATGCCCACAGAAATAGCCCCAAAGAAGTCAAACCAGGACGCTGTTGAAGTGCAAGAGCTTCCAAGAGAATTTTGGTGCAAGGCTCCTTATGTGGGTGGCGATTTTTTTTATTTGGCTACCATTCAGGGAGATGCTCCTCAGACGTCTCCTCCAGTTGCTGCCTTCGAGTTGAAACCCGAACAAGACATGGAAGATTGGGATCTAGATGATGCCCATGACGTATAGAGGATTAGTATCGAAGCTGGTCTAGTCCCTTTCAATGACGTCTTTTTCCTGGCCTTCCTAGAGAAGCTTGACGGGATGGATGAATGGACCACATTCATTCTTCGCAATCATGAGGCGGTGTTAAAGCAAGCCAGGATTTATAACGCCATTCGCGCGACCAGAGGTTTCAACCTTAAAGCTGACCAAGACATGCTAAGGGTCCTATTTTCGCGTTACTCAAGGAGAACCCATACATTCCACTTTTCTTACTTTGAAGCCGCGCCTACCCTCGAAGAGGTGGAAAATCTGTTGATGCTTTCAAGAATGGGAGCCTTTGATCCTCTGGGAAAATTAGAAGGTGACGAGGAACTTACTCTTTTTACGCAAATGCAAGAGTGTATTGAGACCCTGAAAAATGCTGCCATGCAATGGGCACCTGACGCAATTGAACCCTGCGGTTCTTTCATGTCAGTTTCCTGCAGCGTGAAGAATATCTAGTCCATATGGCTCATTTTCTTTTACAGGGACTATGCCAAGCCCGCCATCATTCAGAAATTGCTCAAGGGCAATCCCAAAGCGGTGATTTTTTTTATGGAGAAGGACTCCAATGGTCGTTTTGTGGCTTCCTGTGCGTTTGGCTGTCACGTTTCCTCATAGACGGGAGTTCGCGTGATGGGGTTTTCATCCACGTGCTCCAGCTCACGGTGGAGCTCGCGCTTGGTCGTAAAATTGCTCTGAGGCCCCTTATCTTGGGTTCCTTGTATTATCGTCTTGACTTAGCCGTTTCTCATGTTGAGCAATCGCGGGGAAGAGTCGATATTATTTCCTTTGTAAATATCAGATTTTTGACAATGTGGGTCTTAGACATTGGCCTACATATGCTCCAGCTCCCTCTCCTGTCTATTTAAGGAATGTGAAACCGAAGGAGGTACTTATGTGTCCTCGCTTGTGGCGTTGGTTTGGTACTAAGAGTACTCGCCGCAACTTTTCCTTGGTGTGTGATGATGCCGAACTCTTTGTGGCCCGGCCCTATGTGGTGGAATTAGACGACATCGTTTACCTTGCGTATATGTATCCCGAGGTCGACACTCCTTCAAAGAGAAACACATTACCAGAGGGTCTTGGCGTTATGGGCGGTATGTGAATTGGTGCAGGAGAACTTATCTGCCTGCGTTGGTCGAACATGCGCCTGGTGCAGAATCGTGCAATTATGAGCGCATAGAGGTTCCTTTTGATCCTCTTCGCCTGACCTTTTAACAGGGTTATGACGCCGTCGCGCCCCCCATGTGGTCCAAGTCTACTACCAAGGGTGGCTACAATGGGGTGCTCTATGGGAAGAGCAACAAACTGCTTCTTGCAAAACTTCCTTTGACTCAGCCTTCCAGGGGAAGGCAGGGAAAAATTTCTGCTAGCTTGGTGGCTTTCTGGAATACCCAGGTTCGTCGTTTGACCAATCCTCAAACTCAACTTCCGGTTGGTACGACCCTCCCGCCTTTATCAAAAGATTATCTCTTCAAGACTATTCTGAAGCGAAGCACGACCAATTACGGATATTACTCATTGCTAGTTGAAGACCATCTTTGCCCGGAGTTCACCCTAAAGGAGAAGGCTATCGCCATTGGGCAGCACTCCCTCGATGCTAGGGCTCAGTACGCGCGAGACTTCCAAGCGCTATTATATGAACCTACTTATCCTTTTTTTATTTTGTGTCTTGTGACTGAACATTGTTCCCTTTTTCTCTTATTAGTGCTGCTTGAGACAGTTTGCCTCGGGGTATCGTAGCGGGGATCTTATCGATCTATTTCGCTCAAAGAAAAGTTAACCCGACAGCATCATCCTTCCAGATATGCCTATGGATGAAGAAATTCACCAGGCAATTTCGGAGAGTCTTGAGCTTTTCCTCGCTTCGTACGTCGATACAACAAACAATAGAAGTGCAGATCCTTCCCCGACAGATGACTTGGTGACATGACGATCGAAAAGTTCACGGAATGAGCCAGTAGTAAAGAAAACCTCTTCTGCCAAAAGATTTGTCTCGAAGAAAAGGATCATTCTGGAATTCGAGGCGGGCTTTGTCGCCAGGGAGGAAGAGGAAGAAGGTGAGATAGAGCAATATGTTAACTTGGCGTATCATCGTGCCAACACTTATTTTTTGCTCCTCTGTCGTAGATGAGGAAAGCCTTCTGAAGGGATCGACGATTGTGACTGAGGAAGAGGCCATGGAGGAGCCGAGACGTATGGATGAGGAAAGATCTATGCAAGACAAACTTTCGGAGGAGGAGCGAATCCAGATAGCCAAGAAGAAAAGTATCGAGGAGATTGCCAAAGTGATCTCCTGAGAGCGAAGATCACATGTACGCTCAACTCGTTCGCGCACACCTCCTCCCCTTCCTGGAACGGTCAATGAATTGCATCGAGCCCAATTAGCCCTTCATGAGCTCGTCGACGATGAAGATGAAGAAGGTACAATTTTTAAGTTTGCTTTATCCAATCATGAAATTTTGATTGGTGCATTTTACCATGGTGTGCCTATACGTGATATCCGTAGGTGGATAAGAGATAAGTGTGGGGAATCCTCAGGTAACCCCTCTGGCAACACGCAACATACTCATCCCCCTTCACCCTTCCTTGAGTGGGATTTTAATGTTTATTGTAAGCAGGTCACTCTAGGCTGAAAGGTGTCGATGATAACCTGCATCATGCTTATCGTGTGGACACCCTATTTAAGTGGAAAAAGCGCCGCTTTAAACACTGGAAGTGGTTTTTAATTCCCCGTGTCTGTTGTTTCGAGAGTAACTCTCTTTTTTTGCAGAACATGACCCTTTCCCTCGTCGTCCTCGCAGTGCCATAGTGGTTTTTGACCGTGAAATTTCCACTGCAGGGACTTTGGAGCAGGGTCTGGTGGAAAAGGCTTCGACGGTTGAAGGTGACGTTGATGCAGAGCGCCTCGAGTTCATTTCTGAGCAGGAAGAGGAGGACCAGTGAAGGCAAGAGGATGATGCTGCTCCCATCACTCAAGCAATATTCCTTTCTTCGGATGACGAGGATGCCGGTCAAAGAATAAGTGCTAAGCGAGCCACCATGGTCATGAACTACGGACGGGATGCTTCTCCTAAGGAAGGTACTGGAATAGTCGAAGGTGACCCTGAGTTGGGTGAACACATCACCCCTGTTAAGGAAATTATTGCAGGAGCTTCCTCAGCTGAACGCGATGCTCTTGATGATAACGAGCTTGGGTCACCTGGGCGTGATTCTTCTGTCGCGCCGAGCGTTTCAGGGAGTGCTGCTGTCACAGGGGACGTTTTGGATTTGTATGCTCTTTCCTCTGAGAATCCATGGGAGGTCTGGGGTTCACAGGTTGAAAACCCTATTGTCGTGGCCCAAAGGAGTCCTGTAATCCCCGAGGCATACTTGGCACGTGAAGCTCAGGATGATCTGAGCATGATCTAGGCAGCTGGTTCTAGCGCGCAAGCAGCCGCTCCTGTTGCCTCTCTTCGGCAAATTATCAAAGACACTGATAAGGCCACTGCACTCATGCTTAGTTGCTGAACTCACGCTTTCGCTGATTGTTCCATTCTTGTTTTCCTCATGTACAGATATCGACCAGGCTTGCCTTGAGTGGCTGATGAAGGTGCGCCTATCATATCCAAGGAAATTTGTAGGAGTGCTGGAGTCGCTTCTCGGGGACATAGAGGTTCTACTCAAAGAGATGAATGATCTTTTGGAGAAGGTGTATAGGGCTACCCCCGCAGGCACCACGGTTCAAAACGCCGAGAATCTACTCGCGAGCGCGGACGTGCTTCAAGAAATCGCAGCAGGAAAATTGGATATGAGCTTCCTCATAGAGAGGTTAACCAGGATACGCAACTCTGCTTAACTCCGATCCGGGCATTCTGGCTATAACGAAGAGAAGGGAGCCCTTCAAGCGCGCAAGGCAGAGCTAGATAAAGCTCTTAAAGAGTTTGAGGAAGCTGACAAGCGTTATAGGGACATCAAAGCTCGCTTGGAGCAATTAGCTGCCAACTATATTCACCTGTCGGCAGGAGATTACCTTATTAAAGGCCTCTTCATGGATTGAAAACGAATCCTTTTGAACTTCTTTTGATATAAATTCTTGGATTCTTTTTGCGATCGCGCTTCTTGGATTGCTTGAACATGTGTGACATTGTTGTTTTGGCGTGTGCTAGTTTTGCACATTATAAAATGCTTTCTTTCGTGCTTTTGATTGGCTTATGTCTTTGCTCATACAAGTGCTAAGTTGTAAACAGGATTCTTGCCATTACTTAGGCAACAAACTTTAACTAGATCAGATAGCATTTTGCTGCAATTTTTAGGTTATAGATGGCCAACAGATAGGCCCGCGTATTGCCACATATAATCGCTACCGTATGAGATAGGCTTACCCATTGCTGCATTTTTACTGCTATCATATGAGATAGGCTTTTGCATACTTCTTGTTGCTACTTAAGAATGTAGGCTTACACTTGTCTTGACATTTTGCCGCTATTTGAGACGAATAGGCTTATGCGTGTATGTTTGCTTCTTGTAGTGATTCAAAAACTTTAGATTCTCAATGTTCCGAATATCTTAATGGTGATGATTCAAGCCCCCAAAAGCCATCATCATCGTCTGAATTGTCGTGCCGGCGTGGAGTCTGGATAAGGTATTGCCGTCATACTGCAGGTTGGACCCTCATTATTGCCTAGGGCTACTCTATCGTCATAGTCTTTAATAGGCCCATTGATTCTTGCTCATTTTTGAGATGTTGCTAACTCGGACGGGAAACTGAAGAGTCTCCTTTGAGCCCTATATAAAACTCATTTTTCTTGCTTTTTCATTCTTCATCTGGGCTCCTGTGATTGGAAAAATGCCACCTCTCCTGGGTCTTTGCCCTTCTCTTCACTGTTCTTTGCCCCTTCTTCATCTGTATGAGTTTTGGTCCGTTGGACTTTAATCCGTGTGACTCCCAAGGAGTTACCTGAAGAATCCCCGAGCCCTCATGGTCTTTTCGAAGAACAACTATGTAAGTTCTTGTATTGCATTGAAGACATCTTTTCCTTTATCATGTTTGTAGGGTTCACCGCCGGTGATCCTCCGGCGGAGAGGATCTTTATGCCGATTCTTATGCCAGCAAGTAATGAGTGGTGTGCATCTCCGTCGGTTTTTCATCGGAGAACTATTTGCCACCATTGTTTCAACCAGGGAACAAAGGTGGGTGTGCTTTCTCTTACGCACGATTAGCTTCCTACCCCATGATCTATTCCCCCATTTGTTCTTCACCTCAGCAGCCTTGATGGATTGAAGTTCATCTGGCATCTCACCATGTCAGGGGCATCGACAAGAGCATTGTTCTGGTCGAGAACGTCGATTGCAGCATCATGCTTCATAGTTGTAGAGTCATGTAAGAGTGTTTCCTAGGAACACTTTGCTTTTCAGTTGCATTCCATCTCTTTTTTTGTTTGTAAGTCCTGCTTTAGACTGCTATCTAGACATAGATTGTTAACCAGATTTGACTATTATGAAAGTATGTTTCTTCGCCATTTTGTCTACTATAGTAGACTTTTAACTCACGTATTGTCTGCTATCCAAAGGAACATATAGATTCTAATTGCGCTTAGCTGTCATCGGAACAGGTAGGCCTCTAATCGTGTTCGGCTGCTATCTAAATAGATGGCTTTTTCATTTTTGCTGCTATCTAGATAGATAGGCTTTGATCGCATTTGGATGCTATCTAAATAGATGGGCTTTCATTTTGCTGCTATCTAGACAAATAGGCTTTGATCGCGTTTGGCTGCTATCTAAACAGATAGGCTTTTTCATTTTTGCTGCTATCTAGACATATAGGCTTTGATCGCGTTTGGATACTATCTAAACAGATAGGCTTTTCATTTTGCTGCTATCCAGACAGATAGGCTTTGATCGCGTTTGGATGCTATCTAAACATATAGGCTTTTCATTTTGCTGCTATCTAGACATATAGGCTTTGTATTTTTGCTGCTACCCAGACAGATAGGCTTTGTATTTTGCTGCTATCTAGACATATAGGCTTTGTAAGTTACAATTGGTTGCTACCATATGAGATAGGCTTATACTCACACTTGGATGCTATCTAAACAGATAGGCTTTTAAATTATCGATTTAACTACTATCATATGAGATAGGCTTACGTTCGCATTTTTCTGCTATCTAAAGAGATAGGCTTTGTTTTTTTTGTGAGTGACTGCTATCTAGGCAGATAGGCTTACACCTCATGCATTACTGTAGAATGGCAAGGTGAGTCTGATAGTTAATCAGGAAAGGGATTCCCGTGAAAGGATTATTGTTACTCATAAGACCTTCATATGGGAGTGTACAGTCGTCTGTCACAAAATTCAGTGAAGAGAAGACAAAGGACAATACCATTGCGTTCTTGAGTGGCATTGGGGTGATAGTGGTCCCGTGACAGCCTTCAGATGCGATAACACTTCCTACCATTGGAGTAGAAACTGCTTACCTCCCTGCCCTCACTGTCATGCTCGATGACCCTTTTTAGGGTGTAGACATTCTTCTTGTAAAAAACTTTGGGAATCTCTTCCCGCGTGGATTTCTCTCCGATTCTTCATGCATCACCATGACTCCGGTTGGTGACTGCTCTTTAACATCTTCCCACTTGGGTAAGGGAGTTGAATGGTATGGGGCTAGAGTAGGTTCATCCGCCAATTCTGTAAACCATACAGCCTCAGACAGATGTGCTTCCTCTAGATTAAAGGGGTTCACAAGGCAGGTATTGAGACCACTCTGCTCTTCCAAATGGCCTTCATAACTTGGTGGGCCGTGGAGGGTATAGCATCGAAGCGATGGATCTATGCTCGACCAATAATCATATGGTAAGTGGTATTGGAATTGATAACGTGGAATTTGGCAGAACACTTGATATGGCCAATCTGAATTCCCAGTCGAATCCAGCCAACTGTCATTCTGGAGTTGCTTCCAAAACCCATTAGTGGTGACGACCACTTGGCAATCTTGTCTTGGGGAATTCCTTCTAATTCCAAGGTACCGAGAGGGACGACATTCACTGCAGCTCCTCCATCAACAAAGGCCCTCTTGAACTCCACATGGTTGATAGTGGCTGTTACGTACAACGGCCTCTGATGATTGGCATCAGTCTTCTTGTCTGATTTTAGTCAAACGTTATGCTTAAGCCCCTTGGTCGCGCGGCCGTCACAACCCTTCTATTGGAGATGAACAATTCTTCCCCATGATCCTCAGATACCCTCAAGATTTCCTTTATCATCTCATGCCTGCAGTTGTTCGAAAAGTTCATCTCATCGAAGAATTTAACAAACTTGGCAGAGTCCTTCATCTTCTCAGCACGCGAATCTTCTGTGTCGACACCATAGTCTTCGTCTTCATAAACCTCCGCGTATCCTAGATTGAACAGGGCAAAGGTGGTGCCTCCTGGTCCGCAGACCGCTGCTGTTTGTTGGGGGATGATACTGCATGGACGTTGACGTCCCGCGTCTGCGTGTAGCTGTACTTTCCCACCTTGAAGCTGGGATTTGCCTGTGTACGCTCGTTAGCGTATCTCTTTTTCATCCTTTCCACTAGAGGTTCCACATTCCTGGTTTTTTCCACCAATCTGGAAAAGGTAGGCATATTTAAGTTAATGAGCATACCTTTGTATTCATCGCGCATGCCCTGGAGGCATATCTCCACCAGTCGACTTTCCGAGACATCGTCCACACACTCCAAGGACTTGGCCCTGAATCTTTTGATGAAGGCGACCCCTTGCTCGTCATTCCTCTGGTACATGCGTGAGAGATGGATAGTGGTAACCTTTTTTTCGACTTGGAAGAATTTGGTGTAGAACTTCTTAACCATGTCTTCCCATGTCTTGACGGATCCTGCTTCCAGATTCCTGTACCACTTGTACGCGACAGGCCCCAGAGACTTGGGAAATTCACGCATTAGTAATCTGGTGTCTACCCCATGCGAGCCCATCATGTTAACGAATCGCATCACATGCTCGTGTGCGTTCCCGCCGACGTCATCGAACTTCTCCCATTTGGGTGATTTGTACGCAGTAGGGTTGGGCATCAAGTAGATGTCCCGCAGAATGGGGAGTGCGCTGTCGACCTTTTGGATGACAGCCTCTGCCAAGCTCTTACTCGCAATGATGCTGTCTATACGCTGTTCCAGGGCCGCGAAGCCCAGAATGTAGGGCATGGTTGGATCATAGGGAGGTGGTGGCGGAAGTGCATGGCTGCCTAGGTTCCCACCTATGTGATAAGGCACCGCCGAGTACGACGTAGGGTTCCCCATCGTCATCAGGGAGGAGTTTGTCGAGATGCCCGGCACATGAGGCCCAAGACTACCGGAAAAAGAAGATTGTGAAATACACGTATGCACTATAGACGTGGTTGCCGCCACCGGTAGGGGCAACAGGGTTGTTAACGGTGGGACTCAAGCCCCTACACTGGTGTTTTGAGCAATCCTTCCCACGATCGTCATGATTTGAGCAATTTGGGCGGATTAGGCCTGCAACATCTGGGCTTGACTCTGAATCGTGGCTTGGAGTGCCTCTAAAGAGGGACCTCCTTCATCAGATACTGGTGCACGGGCACTGGGATCAGCAGTGGCGTTGAGAAGTCCCTCTTCTCGTGAGGTATCCTCGTGGGAAGGGGACCGATCGCCGTCACGAACGTTTGCGTCAGAAGACATTATGGAGGTGTTTAAAAAGGGTTGAAGGTGGATGTTTCACATCAGGTTCACCACATTTTGCTCACAGGTATCCCTCGGAGAGATCCAAGTGTGCACCTCAAATAGAGAATAGGAACACAGAGAGATGTAGGGTGTGTGTAGGGAGAGGGTAAGCACTGGTAACTGCTCGAGAGAGAGACAGTAGGCTGAGAGAGAGAGCCGGTTGCTTAGCCTCCCAAGAGCTGAGATGTACTGGTGTGTACTCAGTGTTGCAATGGAAAGCTAACGATTTTATATATTGTGGGAAGTGACCTTTGAGGAGGTTAATTCACCATAAATGGCGGCTTAATGATAGACCCCCAACGGCACATTCGACCGTGTATATAGGAACCGTTACGTATCTGCCCGCAAGTATCGGAGACCGTTATGAGATCAGCCGCATTTATGGGACACATAGGCCTAGAACCTCTCAGTCAGTTACCAGAGGTCGCGCGCGAGCTTGGTTGTTGCATGCCCGCGACGGGCCTTACCCTAGCCTCCAAACCACTAAGTCCCTACAAGTCCCGTGTTGATACGCGAGGGCCCTTTCTTGCAGCCCCTACGTGTATCAGCATAGGTAGTGATCCGGTGTATGTGGAGCACAGCTAGGTGTATTGGATTGCTGCCACGTGGCTGTGATCTGTCTGCCCAGAAATCACTATCTACAGTATCCATGACATTCTAACTTCTCTTTGCATGGATTTTCAGATGCTGATTTTGCAGGTTACAAAGTTGATAGGAAAAGCACTTCAGGAACTTTCCAATTCATTGGATCCTCCTTGATCAGTTGCCACTCCAAGAAATAAAACTCAGTTGCTTTATCAACAGATGAAGCTGAATATATATCTGCTGGAGCTTGTTGTTCACAAGTATTATCTATTGCTCAACAGTTGAGGGATCTTGAATTTGATTTCAGAAGTATACCCATCAAATGTGACAACACCAGTGCAATATCAATTACAAAGATTCTAGTTCAGCATTCAAGAACTAAGCATATTGATGTTAGACACCATTTCATCAGAGATCATGCTGCGAAAGGTGATATTGTTCTTGAATTTGTTTCTACTAACATGCAACTTGCAGATATCTTCACTAAAACATTGCCAGTTGAAATATTTTCACCTCTAAGGCTGGAATTAGGCATGCTAAATAAAGATGCATTGGTTTAGGGGGAGCATCTGTTGGAATAGATGCCCTAGAGGCAATCGTAGATTTAGTATGAACAATGTTTTGGCTAGAATATTCATTTATTATTTATGGCGATATTTAATATAATGAAGTCCTTAGATAAATTGTGTTATTTATCTTAAATATCCCTAGTCAATTATATTGATTAATAGGACAATCAAATATAGACTAGTATGTGGGTAGATTGATATGGAGATATCAAGTCTAACACATGGGTATGCGTTAGGAGTAATGGCATACTGGATTGACCCACGACGAAAAGGATACATTAGATTATGTGAAGTCACAATCGCTTTTCGTAGTGCTAATATTATTGCAATCCTTAGACTTGAAGTCACTAGATACTCTAGTTGTGAAATATTGCGCTTTGATGTTATCAAACGTTACACCGTAACTGGGTAATCATAAAGGTGGCTATCGGGCGTGATAGGAAGCAAGCTTAGAGATCGTAGTGATGTAGATAGGATTTGTCCCTCCCACATAATGGGGGTAAATATCCACGGCCACTCGAGGGATGAGGCTTATTGAATGTCTGGCCAGACTCAGATAAATTAATATAGAGATATTAATGTTATCTGCAAGCATAAGCATAATCCCAGGATCGAGGAACTATGGATTGGATATACGAGTATGACTATTTATGTCTCGTGTCCAATCCGGATATGGAGACAAAGGGATAATGCAATATGACATATTGGGCACAAAGGTTTGTCGGGATCACTGACTATTTCTATTGGTTGGGTTGCATGGATGTGTTGCTAGACACCGCTCCATGTTAGTAATAGTTACTACCAACTATATAGAAACCTATGGGGTCACACGTCAAATAGAGTAGAGCTAGATTTGGGATTAATAAATATGGATTAATTAATAGAAGGATCATTGTGCAACACCTTGCAAACTTAGTAGGACTAATTTGCAAGGAAGGGAATAGTTCTAGTCCTACTAGAACAAGAAAACTCTTTTATGGAAACAACAAGGAGTTGTTGGAGTATATAAAGGAGGCTCTAGCTTCCTTCCCACGAGATGAGTTATTAGTCATAACACATAAAGAGTGGGAGAGAGCAAAAGAGAGAGCAAGACAAGAGCTAGGGCCGAAACCCTAGCCCCCGTCCTCCCCTCTACCCGACGGCAAGAAGGAGGCCGCCCCTCCTTTGTTGCCTTGTTGCTTCGTTGCTTTGATCTTCATCCCTCTTCCTCCGGGTTCAAGCTAGCACTTGATTGAAGGAAGAATCTAGATCTCACCTCTAGACGTGGATCAACCGTAGAGACGAGGACATCATTCTTCGTGTGATCTCACAAATCAAAAGGTACACATCTTCTATGTCCTTAATCATGTTATGATGTCTCTTCCTGTGATCCTTGGTGGGCTTTGAGTAGGATTAATTTTTGTTATTCCGCTGCGTTACCTACGTCAAAACCCAACAGTGGTATCAGAGCCACAGGTCGTAGAGCATAACATGATATTATGTGTTTACGATTTCAGTTCATACACCGTATTATTGTTTATTACGCGAAAACTGAAAAATTGGCATAGTAGATGCAATATTGAATTTGATTCAATCAAACAAGACCCAATTTAACATTGGATGTTAGAATTGGTGAGTTTAATCACATAGGATGTGAATAATTGGGTTCTTGAAAAATTAGGGTTCATGGGCACATGATTGAAAAGGGGTTTTCAATTATGGAAACAAAATTATGGAATTAAATCCATAAGGAAACAACCTTGCTTGGGCAACAAGGAAGGAGGAAGGGGACTAGGGCCGAAACCCTAGCCGCCCGCCCCTCCCTTGCGCACCAAGCAAGGCCGCGGCCTCCTAGGCGTGCGGCGGTCCTAGGGTTCGGGCCACTTGTTGGCTTGGACCCTTTGGACCGTTGTGAAACCCTAGTTACCCAATTTCACTAAAATTAAACAAGCGCGTTAAAAATTGGTTTTAACTGTATTATGTGCTTTATTGTATGGTGGATGGATATGGCCTAGGATTGTGGATGTTTATTGTTTTGTGGTTTGGTTTACGGCATGCGAGCTGATCAAATTAATGTAATAATTAATTAAGTTTTACGGCCTGCGAGTCGTTCTTTTCTCCTCGACATGTGAGGCTTTTATTATTTATTCATTCTAGATGTTAGGCTAGAATTAGAAGTATTTAGATGATAGCCAAGAACATGGAGAAGAAGATTGGAGAACCAAAGGAACCAAAAGACATCCCTAGGCGAGCAGCTATGGTGGAGCACATGGAGATGAGCTCGGCACTTTAGGGCAATTAGATATTATCATTGGCTTGATAATATCATTAGTCTAGAGGCCATATCCATGCCACGTTTTTTTTTATTTTGTGGATGTTTATTATTCATGCCTTGTTATTTATTTTGTGTGTATGGCGCTACAAGCAAAACGATAACAAGATAATAATAAACAAGGTTGGTATTTTATTGTGGATAGCCCAATCCAAATAAGTAGACCATGTTGATAAAGATCAACCAAACATATTAAAAGAAATCCCTCAATTAAATATTGCGTTTTGCCTTCTCTTGCCAAAACACCCTTCATGATCATGGCCTATTAAAATTCGGGCTTGCCAAAGCAAGGCGATTTTAATTTTCATGATGTGTCGCGGACGACGCAAGCTAGTAATGCGTGTATGTTGAAAGCAAGAGGTTGGACGCAACTAGGCAAGAGTCAATTGGATTGATGAGCTTAGAGGCATGACAATTAGGAGTTATCCAATTGGATAAAGAATAAAAGGAATTTATTCGCCTAATTGGACCAAGAGTTGCATGGGATGCAATTGGAATGGTTCCTACCTAAATAACCAATTCTTGGGTGACTTGCCAAAGCAAGCTCAAGAAGAAGTGAAATAAGGATCTTGGACCCACTAGAAAATATAAAGATATTTTCCGCTTTAATAGTGAGGGCTATTAATCCGAAAAAAATAGTGGGAGCTATATTTAATGATCTAGCCATTGTTAAATATAGTTAAATTGTTCAAAATACTAAATTGCATATTTCTCGTTTTGTAGAATTCCAAATGGCAAACAACAACGCATCGAGTTCATCCCTACGATCTGTCCTTGAGAAGGATAAATTGTCTGGAACAAATTTCCTTGACTGGTACAGAAACTTGAGGATTGTCCTCAAGCAAGAAAAGAAGTTGTACGTCTTGGACACTCCAATTCCAGACCCACCACAAGATGAGTCTCTATTAGCGGAAGTAAGGGCACGTCAGAAACATATTGATGATTCTAATGACGTGACTTGCCTCATGCTTTGTACCATGACTGGTGAGCTTCAGAAGCAACACGAGAACATGGAAGCCTATGATATGATCAGACACTTGAAACAATTGTTTCAGGAACAGGCAAGGCATGAGCGCTATGAAGTGTCTAAAGCATTGTTCAAAAGTAGTCTTGCAGAGGGGAATCCAGTAGGCCCTCATGTACTCCGAATGATCGGGTACATAGAGAACCTTGAGAGACTGGGGTTCCCACTCGGCCAGGCCTTGGCGACTGATCTCGTCTTGCAATCGTTGCCTGACAGTTATAATCAGTTCATTATGAACTATAATATGAATGAGATCAACAAGTCTTTGCCAGACCTATTGAACATGCTAAAGACAGCTGAGCAAAGCATCAATAAAGGCAAGGGCAAGGCCATAATGATGGTACACAAGAAGAAGGGCAAGTCAGTTGCATCTACTTCAAAAGGAAAACGCAAGAAAGTTGCGAAATCCAAGGAAGCCCTAAAGCCTAGTGGAGGCGTGGCTAAAGGTGAGTGTCACTACTGCAGCCAGCCGGGTCACTGGAGGAGGAATTGCCCTAAATATCTGGAGGATAAGAAGCTTGGAATAGTGATTCCACCACCACAAGGTATTTATGTTATAGACGTTAATCTTTCTATTTCATCATCCTGGGTATTAGATACCGGATGCGGTTCTCACATTTGTCGTAATGTGCAGGATTTGAAAAGAAGTAGAAGATTGCGAAAAGGGGAGATAGACTTGCGCGTCGGGAATGGAGCAAAGGTTGCTGCATTGGCTGTAGGCGTTTATGAGCTATCTTTGCCTTCTGGACTTATTTTAGAATTAGACAATTGCTTTTATGTGCCTGCTATGAGCAGAAACATTATTTCCGCTTCTTGTTTGGACGAGAAAGGTTTTTCTATTTCAATAAAGGACAAGTGTTGCTCCATTTATTTTGATAGTATGCACTATTGTAGTGCGCATTTGTCTAATGGATTGTATATCCTTGATCTAAATAATCCAATCTATAACATAAATACTAAAAGGATTAAAACTAATGATTTAAATCCTACATATCTATGGCACTGTCGTTTAGGCCATATAAATGAGAAACGCATATCTAGACTCCATAAGGATGGACATCTAGACTCATTTGATTTGGAATCATATGAGACATGTGAATCTTGTTTATTAGGAAAAATGACAAAGTCCCCTTTCAATAAGAAAGGCGAGCGGACTAGTGAGTTGTTGGCACTCATACATACTGATGTATGCGGGCCATTCCCCACGCCTGCCAGAGGTGGTTATACCTACTTCATCACATTTACTGATGATTTCAGTAGATATGGATTTGTATACCTTATGAAGGCCAAATCCGAATCCTTTGAATTGTTCAAAGAATTCAAGAGTGAAGTAGAGAAGCAACTTGGCAAAAGTATTAAAGCTCTACGATCGGATCGTGGAGGAGAATACTTAAGCCAAGAGTTTGATGAGTATCTTAGAGAGTGTGGGATAGTATCCCAGCTCACTCCACCCGGAACACCACAATGGAATGGTGTATCTGAGAGGAGGAATCACACTCTATTGGATATGGTGCGATCTATGATGTCTCAAACAGATCTTCCGATATCCTTTTGGGGACATGCTCTAATGACGGCAGCTTTTACCATTAACCGTGTTCCATCCAAATCAGTCATGAAGACGCCATATGAGATATGGACTGGGAAGCGTCCCATAGTGTCGTTTATGAAGATTTGGGGCTGCGACGTCAATGTAAAGCGTTTACAAACAGACAAGCTCGGGCCTAAAGCGGATAAGTGTAAGTTTGTGGGATATCCTAAGGAGACTAAAGGATATTACTTCTATAACCCTATCGAGAACAAAGTGTTTGTTGCTCGGACCGGCGTGTTTCTAGAAAGAGAACTAGTCTCTAAAGAAGCAAGTGGGAGGGTTGTAGAACTTGAAGAAATTCATGAACCACAAACCACTGAACCGATAATGGAACATGAACAGGAACCACAAGAAGTTGTGGAAGAACCTGTTCAAGTAACACAGGAACTCCGTAGATCAGGAAGAGTGCGTCATGAGCCAGAGAGGTATGGACTTCTCGTGACTGAGCCCGATGACGTACCACTCATGGATGATGAGCCTGCAAACTATGGAGAAGCCATGAGTGGCCCAGACTCTAAGAAGTGGCTTGAAGCCATGAGATCCGAAATGGATTCCATGTACACCAACAAAGTATGGACTTTGGTGGAACCACCCGAAGGGGCTCGACCCATAGGGTGCAAGTGGGTCTTCAAGAAGAAGACCGACATGGATGGCAAGGTAGTTGCCTATATGGGGCGATTGGTGGCCAAAGGTTATAGACAGATTCATGGTATTGACTATGATGAGACCTTTTCACCAGTCGCCATGACTAAATCCATTCGAATCTTACTTGCTATTGCAGCATACTACGACTATGAGATTTGGCAAATGGATGTCAAAACAGCGTTCCTTTATGGGAACCTCCTTGAGGATGTGTACATGACACAACCAGAGGGTTTTGAGGATCCAGAGAATGCCAATAAAGTCTGTAAGCTGCAAAGATCCATTTATGGATTAAAGCAAGCTTCTAGGAGTTGGAATCGACGTTTTGATGACGCGGTCAAAGAGTTTGGCTTCATCAAGAACGAAGATGAGCCTTGTGTTTACAAGAAGGTTAGTGGGAGCTCTATAGTATTTCTGGTCTTGTATGTGGATGACATACTAATCATTGGCAATGATATTCCTACTCTGCAATCTGTTAAAGATTGGCTAGGAAAGTGCTTTGCGATGAAAGACTTAGGAGACGCAGCCTATATACTGGGTATAAAGATCTATAGAGATAGATCTAAAAGGTTGCTTGGCCTAAGTCAGAGTACATATATTGACAAGGTGTTGAAGAGGTTCAACATGCAAGATTCCAAGAAGGGATTCTTGCCCATGTCACATGGAGTCACTCTTTCCAAGAATGACTGTCCCTCCAATGAGATGGAGAAGGACCGCATGAATAGGATACCCTATGCTTCGGCCATAGGATCCATCATGTACGCCATGCTATGTACTAGACCTGACGTATCATACGCGTTGAGTATGGTAAGCAGATATCAGTCCAATCCGGGTGAGAGTCACTGGATTGCTGTCAAGAACATCCTAAAGTACTTAAGAAGAACTAAGGATGTGTTCTTGATATTTGGAGGAATGGAAGAGCTAAGTGTAAAGGGTTACACTGACGCAAGCTTCCAAACCTACAAGGATGATTACAGTTCGCAGTCTGGATACGTGTTTTGCCTGAATGGAGGAGCTGTGAGCTGGAAGAGTTCCAAACAAGGCACAGTTGCTGATTCTACAACAGAAGCTGAGTACATTGCTGCTGCGGAAGCGGCGAAAGAGGCAGTATGGATAAAGAAGTTTATCACTGAGCTTGGTGTGGTCCCTAGCATAGTGGATCCCGTAGAGTTGTACTGTGACAACTCTGGGGCAATCGCACAGGCGAAGGAACCAAGATCGCACCAAAAGTCAAAGCATGTACTTAGGAGATTCCATCTTATTCGTGATATGATCGATCGAGGAGATGTGAAGATATGCAAGATTCCGACAGATGACAACGTGTCAGATCCGCTTACGAAACCTCTTGCGCAGCGAAAGCATGAAGGGCACGCCAGATCTATAGGCATACGAGATGCGCCAGATTGGCTCTAGTGCAAGTGGGAGACTGTTGGAATAGATGCCCTAGAGGCAATCGTAGATTTAGTATGAACAATGTTTTGGCTAGAATATTCATTTATTATTTATGGCGATATTTAATATAATGAAGTCCTTAGATAAATTGTGTTATTTATCTTAAATATCCCTAGTCAATTATATTGATTAATAGGAAAATCAAATATAGACTAGTATGTGGGTAGATTAATATGGAGATATCAAGTCTAACACATGGGTATGCGTTAGGAGTAATGGCATACTGGATTGACCCACGACGAAAAGGATACATTAGATTATGTGAAGTCACAATTGCTTTTCGTAGTGCTAATATTATTGCAATCCTTAGACTTGAAGTCACTAGATACTCTAGTTGTGAAATATTGCGCTTTGATGTTATCAAACGTTACACCGTAACTGGGTAATCATAAAGGTGGCTATCGGGCGTGATAGGAAGCAAGCTTAGAGATCGTAGTGATGTAGATAGGATTTGTCCCTCCCACATAATGGGGGTAAATATCCACGGCCACTCGAGGGATGAGGCTTATTGAATGTCTGGCCAGACTCAGATAAATTAATATAGAGATATTAATGTTATCTGCAAGCATAAGCATAATCCCAGGATCGAGGAACTATGGATTGGATATACGAGTGTGACTATTTATGTCTCGTGTCCAATCCGGATATGGAGACAAAGGGATAATGCAATATGACATATTGGGCACAAAGTTTTGTCGGGATCACTGACTATTTCTATTGGTTGGGTTGCATGGATGTGTTGCTAGACACCGCTCCATGTTAGTAATAGTTACTACCAACTATATAGAAACCTATGGGGTCACACGTCAAATAGAGTAGAGCTAGATTTGGGATTAATTAATATGGATTAATTAATAGAAGGATCATTGTGCAACACCTTGCAAACTTAGTAGGACTAATTTGCAAGGAAGGGAATAGTTCTAGTCCTACTAGAACAAGAAAACTCTTTTATGGAAACAACAAGGAGTTGTTGGAGTATATAAAGGAGGCTCTAGCTTCCTTCCCACGAGATGAGTTATTAGTCATAACACATAAAGAGTGGGAGAGAGCAAAAGAGAGAGCAAGACAAGAGCTAGGGCCGAAACCCTAGCCCCCGTCCGCCCCTCTACCCGACGGCAAGAAGGAGGCCGCCCCTCCTTTGTTGCCTTGTTGCTTCGTTGCTTTGATCTTCATCCCTCTTCCTCCGGGTTCAAGCTAGCACTTGATTGAAGGAAGAATCTAGATCTCACCTCTAGACGTGGATCAACCGTAGAGACGAGGACATCATTCTTCGTGTGATCTCACAAATCAAAAGGTACACATCTTCTATGTCCTTAATCATGTTATGATGTCTCTTCCTGTGATCCTTGGTGGGCTTTGAGTAGGATTAATTTTTGTTATTCCGCTGCGTTACCTACGTCAAAACCCAACAGCATCAGGTAAGGAAGGTAAGTTACTGTGTGTTTCAAAGATTTGAACTGATTTTCAAAGCCTTGAAAATAGTTTCAAATCGTTGATTATATGTATTTCAGTATAGCAGCGTTTCAAGACCTTGAAACTATTTTCAAAGAATTGAAAATAAGTCTGATAATTGGTTAGTGAATAATTCTTGGATTATTTAGTATTGGGTGCTATCTTTGTAGATATTTGCACAATATTGCCCCTACCTTTTTCAAAATCCTTTTTCAGCCAATTATAGTATTATATTATTTATTTCCATTGGCTTCAAAGATTTATATCTTCTCTGATCATTACAAATCTTTTGAGATCAGAGAGATATTGCAATTTCCTTTTTAAACTTAAACTCTTTCAGTATTTATCATCTTCTCTTCTCCTTCTGCAACACCCTCTCGAACCGCAAGGACGCCCAGGCCCCACGTTCGGAAGAGATGTCTCTGCCCGAGGTGATGAGCCTCATTGGGAACGGATAAGGATCGTCAGTTCATAGCAAGTACAACCATCGATAACATTTCAAAACATAATTTATTACAATTTCAATACAAATACAAACAGTGATAATCCTTTGAAAATCAAGGAATACACTTTTAGGTGAGATACTAAAAAATTACACTAAGTACCCCAAAGTTTGTGAAATAACATAATAACCCCCCAGAAAAGTTTTTGAAAATGACACTTTAACCCCCTAAGCATGAACATTCATACTAACCGATTAAAACGTTGATTCGAGGCCTTAAAACTTGATTTTGATTACTAAAAACAACTTTCGGGAAGATTTCAAGCATACCCATATCAAATTTCACGAGAAACGGTCAAGAATTCGTACGGGTCAAGATCGCCGTCGGGTCGCCGGAGGTGGAGCTTTCGCCGGGGCTTCTCCGGCTGTTCTTGGCTTCGGTTGAGGCCTCCTAGAGCTTAGTCGGAATCCTCTGAGTCGAATGGTACGGTTTTGGAGGCATGGGTCGTCACGATTTAACTCCGGCGAAGTTCTCGCCGGAATTCATGGTGGTTCGCCGGAGTTTAGGGGCTGTTGCTGTTGCTGCGGCTCTTTCTCCTTTTGGTGGGTTCGTCGAGCAAGGCAGAGAGGGGAGAGAATGAGAGAGCAGTGGGAAGTGGGAGAGATGGGTGGCCGTGATGGTGGCGGCCATTTTTGTCGGCGGCCTTCTCGTTGGGAAGGCAGCGGCGTTGTTGTCGCTGCTGCTGCTGCTACTCTTGCTGCTGCTGCTACTCCTGCTGCTGCGGGTGTTCTCAGAGGGAGAGAGAGGGGTCAGGGAGAGAGAGAGCTAGCTGGAGGTGGCGGTGGTTGCGGTTGGGGTTTTCCCGGTGGTGGTGGCGACAGTTTTGCCGTCGGGGTCTTCGCCGGAGGCGGCAGCGGCTTGAGCCGCTGCTGTTTATGCTGGTTTGTCGCCGGAGACAGGGGGAGAAGGGAGGGAGAGAGAGAGAGGTGGTGATGGCGTTGGGGTGGTGTCGGGGGTGCTGTGGTTGCCGAAAGGAAGGAGAAGAAGATATAGAAGGAGAAGAGACAGAGAGAGAGAGAGAGAGAGAGACACGTGCGTGAGAGAGGGAGAGAGAGAGAGAGAGAGAGAGAGAGAGAAAGAGAGAGAGAGAGAGAGAGAGAGAGAGAGAGAGAGAAGGAGAAAGAAAGAAATTTTTGTTGGGGGTTGGGAAATTGTTGGGGAACGGGGGATGTCAGGAGAGTTCTCAACATTTTTTTTTGGTTTATTTATTTATTTATTTATTTATTTATTTATTTATTTATTTATTTATTTATTTATTTATGTATTTATTTATTTATTTATTTATTTATTTATTTATTTATTTATTTATTTATTTATTTATTATTATTATTATTATTATTGTTATTATTATTATTATTATTATTATTATTATTATTATTATTAATATAAAGTATAGTATAATATATGTAGTATGAATACGGTACAAATAGGTATAGGTAGAGAGTATAAAAATACGTATAGATAAATACAAGTACAAGTATTAAATACTAAAAGTGTTATAAAAGACAATTAATACCCCTCAACAACAACAATTTAATATTAACTAAATTACAACTACCTCCCCATTAACTATATATTTTTGAAAATAACTGATTAAAATTCACGAAAAATACGTCAAAAATATTGAGGAAAATACGGGGTGTTACATCCTTCCCCCGTTAAAGAGAGCTTCGTCCCCGAAGCTAGAACGTATAGCTCTCGGAAAGGTTCTAACGTCAACGTGTCTCACTTATCGTATCAGCACACGAAACTAAATAACTCACAAACCAGATGATCACATAACAGCAATTAGAAACTCAAGATAACAAGAATCACAAATTAGCACTCCTGGCATCTAAGGACTTAAGCTATCCCGCAATCCCCGGCTTGTTCAATTTTATTACCAGTTTTGGTTGTCCTATATCCATTTTAATTTTGAAATATCCTTTTTTAGTTGATACCGAAGGGTCGTACTAACTTAGAACCGTCGGCTCTGATACCAACTGCAACACCCTCCCGAACCGCAAGGCCGGCCGGGCCCCACGTTCGGAAGAGATGTCTCCGCCCGAGGTGATGAGCCTCATTGGGAACGGATAAGGATCGTCGGTTCATAGCTAGTACAACAATCGATAACCTTTCAAAACATAATTTATTACAATTTCAATACAAATACAAACAGTGATAATCTTTTTAAAATCAAGGAATACACTTTTAGGTGAGATAATATACTACGTGATCTTCCAACTAGCAAGCTTCTCTATCCTGCTGTGTCGTGAACGTTTCCCCCACCTCGATAGCCAACCTGCGGTTTGAAAATAGCAAAATTCGACGCAGTTTATACAGAAAATGATTCGCAAACGGCTGAGTAAGCTAACACCCATAGCACATAAAAAGATTAAGAGACATGTTACAGGAATAACCAATTCGCTAGTAAATAAAAGTCAAATATTCGCGGGAAAAGCGTTCACATTGATTTGGTGTGTCAAACTCCGTAACGATCTCAAATTTCGTGTTCCAACCCGAAGATGTGGTTCAGCTCGGGAACTCACTGATAATAACTAATCACAATATTACTCAAATCTCAAGATAATAACATTCTCATCGATAGGAATCGAGTCCACAAATTCATTTTAGTAACTAGTTGATAAGGGCGTGACCATATCCAATCCACAACCTATTTCTCACATGTTCAAAAGCACCCACATAACCATATCTCAATAACAGGAGGTTCGCATCATAGCGCCTCATAACCATAACTAATCAAAAGGAGGTCAGAACCTCATGATCTCATAATCTCATAACAGTAACCAACACAATATGTTAGAAATGTATCCTATCACGGATATGACACAAACCCATGCACAACGGCTTTCCACTTTACATAATTACAAACTTTCTTTCAAGATGTAGAATCGAGTAAGGAGTTTAGATGTTCAAACTATTTCAAATTATTTCACAATAGAGTTTAGGTGTTCGTCTTTCGGATTCGTTATTTAGATTTGGATACCAATTTCATACAATACTTCTACGGAAGAGTTTTTCAAAACCAAGTAGACAAATAAAACATGTATAGTTATATATTCTCAACCAATTGCCGTTTATGATTTCAAAGAAATATTTTCAAACCACCATATGTCTCGATTATGGATAATCTCATAATACTGTCCCAATTAGGGGGAAAATCTCGTGTATAGAATTTCTTTCCATTTGTTCATGAAAAACCATATTTATTAATCAGTTGTAGCGGGGAACGAATCAATCAAATAATATATAACCAACCATCTCGCATGCATCCAAGACCTTAAGTGCCAGCACCCCCCTAAGACTCTTGCGGCCAGAGAGGTGAGTACAGGGAGCAACCCGGGGCTAATTGCAACCGAGAAAAATATCAAAATAGAACGAGTGGATGTGCCATCCCAAATATCATAACCACAGTGTATATAAGGTTCCACCGCACAACTGTTTTCACTTTACGTTATTACGTGTTATTAATTTCACGTGATAGTTCTCAAAGAATCATTTAGATAAGTATTTGAAATCTCAAGTCGAACACGTATAACACAAATCACATTTTGAGACAAAAATATATTTGGACATGAAAGGAGGACAACACATTTGATAATTGTAGCCCGTGACCTAATTAATCAGGGCCTTATGTGGTAGTCTGGATTTGATCGGTACTTCATTTCGAGATAGCGTTTAGATGTTCTACTTTCAGATTCTTATTTTTGGATTTGGATTTATCAATTTTTATACGATACTTCAAAGAAGAGGATTTCAAAATAAGCAAATAACTCAAATAAATCAAGTACGGTAGCATTTCAAAAATAACTCACGCGATACGCGAAAAGAAAGAAAGGCACACTAGGCTAGGCATATTAACTTACCAAAAATCCAAGCACGTCCTATAATTCGTTCTCGTCTACGGAATCATCACCTAAGAATCGGAGCTTCTAACTTAATACCATCTCAACAAATATACATCCTTTATATATATTTCTAGCTCATTTTCTTTTTCTCAAGAAAAAATTATCTTATTTATGAACCCAAAAACATATTTTCTTTAATAGTATTTACCCACAAATTAATTTAAAAATAATAATCTATATAAACTAATTTTATAAATGAATCTGAAATAAAAAATTACACTAAGTACCCCAAAGTTTCTGAAATGACATAATAACCCCCAGAAAAGTTTTTGAAAATGACACTTTAACCCCCTAAGCATGAACATTCATACTAACCGATTAAAACGTTGATTCGAGGCCTTAAAACTTGATTTTGATTACTAAAAACAACTTTGGGGAAGATTTTAAGCATACCCATATCAAATTTCGCGAGAAACGGTCAAGAATTCGTACGGGTCAAGATCGCCGTCGGGTCGCCGGAGGTGGAGCTTTCGCCGGGGCTTCTCCGGCTGTTCTTATTCGGTGGAGGCCTCCTAGAGCTTAGTCGGAATCCTCTGAGTCGAATGGTACGGTTTTGGAGGCATGGGTCGTCAAGGTTTAACTCCGGCGAAGTTCTCGCCGGAATTCATGGTGGTTCGCCGGAGTTTAGGGGCTGCTGCTGTTGCTGCGGCTCTTTCTCCTTCTGGTGGGTTCGTCGAGCAAGGCAGAGAGGGGAGAGAATGAGAGAGCAGTGGGAAGTGGGAGAGATGGGTGGCCGTGATGATGGCGGCCATTTTTGTCGGCGGCCTTCTCGTCGGGAAGGCAGCGGCGTTGTTGTCGCTACTGCTGCTGCGGGTGTTCTCAGAGGGAGAGAGAGAGGGGTCAGGGAGAGAGAGAGCTAGCTGGAGGTGGCGGTGGTTTGCGGTTGGGGCTTTCCCGGTGGTGGTGGCGACGGTTTTGCCGTTGGGGTCTTCGCCGGAGGCGGCAGCGGCTTGAGCCGCTGCTGTTTATGCTGGTTTGTCGCCGGAGACAGGGGGAGAAGGGGTGGAGAGAGAGAGAGGTGGTGATGGCGTTGGGTGTGGTGTCGGGGGTGCTGTGGTTGCCGAAGAGGAAGGAGAAGAAGATATAGAAGGAGAAGAGAGAGAGAGAGAGAGAGAGAGAGAGAGAGACGTGCGTGAGAGAGGGAGAGAGAGAGAGAAAGAGAGAGAGAGTGAGAGAGAGAGCGAGAGAGAGAGGGAGAAAGAAAGAAATTTTTGTTGGGGGTTGGGAAATTGTTGGGGAACGGGGGATGTCAGGAGAGTTCTCAACATTTTTTTTGGTTTTTTTTTTTATTATTATTATTATTATTATTATTATTATTATTATTATTATTATTATTATTATTATTATTATTATTATTATTATTATTATTATTATTATTATTATTATTATTATTATTATTATTATTATTATTATTATTATTATTATTATTATTATTATTATTATTATTATTATTATTATAAAGTATACTATAATACACGTAGTATGAATACGGTACAAATAGGTATAGGTAGAGAGTATAAAAATACGTATAGATAAATACAAGTACAAGTATTAAATACTAAAAGTGTTATAAAAGACAATTAATACCCCTCAACAACAAACAATTTAATATTAACTAAATTACAACTACCTCCCCATTAACTATATATTTTTGAAAATAACTGATTAAAATTCACGAAAAATACGTCAAAAATATTGAGGAAAATACGGGGTGTTACATCCTTCCCCCGTTAAAGAGAGCTTCGTCCCCGAAGCTAGAACGTATAGCTCTCGGAAAGGTTCTAACGTCAACGTGTCTCACTTATCGTATTAGCACACGAAACTAAATAACACACAAACCAGATGATCACATAACAGCAATTAGAAACTCAAGATAAAAAGAATCACAAATTAGCACTCCTGGCATCTAAGGACTTAAGCTATCCCGCAATCCCCGGCTTGTTCAATTTTATTACCAGTTTTGGTTGTCCTATATCCATTTTAATTTTGAAATATCCCTTTTTAGTTGATACCGAAGGGTCGTACTAACTTAGAACCGTCGGCTCTGATACCAACTGCAACACCCTCCCGAACCGCAAGGCCGGCCGGGCCCCACGTTCGGAAGAGATGTCTCCGCCCAAGGTGATGAGCCTCATTGGGAACGGATAAGGATCATCGGTTCATAGCTAGTACAACAATCGATAACCTTTCAAAACATAATTTATTACAATTTCAATACAAATACAAACAGTGATAATCTTTTTAAAATCGAGGACTACACTTTTAGGTGAGATAATATACTACGTGATCTTCCAACTAGCAAGCTTCTCTATCCTGCTGTGTCGTGAACGTTTCCCCCACCTCGATAGCCAACCTGCGGTTTGAAAATAGCAAAATTCGACGCAGTTTATACAGAAAATGATTCGCAAACGGCTGAGTAAGCTAACACCCATAGCACGTAAGAAGATTAAGAGACATGTGACAGGAATAACCAATTCGCTAGTAAATAAAAGTCAAATATTCGCGGGAAAAGCGTTCACATTGATTTGGTGTGTCAAACTCCGTAACGATCTCAAATTTCGTGTTCCAACCCGAAGATGTGGTCCATCTTGGGAACTCACTGATAATAACAAATCACAATATTACTCTAATCTCAAGATAATAACATTCTCTTCGATAGGAATCGAGTCAAGAAATTCATTTTAGTAACTAGTTGATACAGGGCGTGACCATATACAATCCACAACCTCTTTCTCATATGTGCAAAAGCACCCACATAACCATATCTCAATCACAGGAGGTTCGCATCATAGCGCCTCATAACCATAACTAATCAATAGGAGGTCAGAGCCTCTTGATCTCATAATTTCATAACAGTAATCAACACAATATGTCAGAAATGTATCATATCACGGATATGGAACAAACCCACGCACAACGGCTTTCCACTTTACATAATTACGAATTTTCTTTCAAGATGTAGAATCGAGTAAGGAGTATAGATGTTTAAACTATTTCAAATTATTTCACAATAGAGTTTAGGTGTTCGTCTTTCGGATTCGTTATTTAGATTTGGATACCAATTTCATACAATACTTCTAAGGAAGAGTTTTTCAAAACCAAGTAGACAAATAAAACATGTATAGTAATCGATTCTCAACCAATTGGCGTTTATGATTTCAAAGAAATATTTTCAAACCACCATATGTCCCGATTAGGGATAATCCCATAATACTGTCCCAATTAGGGGGAAAATCTCGTGTATAGAATTTATTTCCATTTGTTCATGAAAAACCATATTTATTAATCAGTTGTAGCGGGGAACGAACCAATCCAATAATATAGAACCAACCATCTCGCATGCATCCAAGACCTTAAGTGCTGAAACCCCCCTAAGACTCTTGCGGCCAGAGAGGTGAGTACAGGGAGCAACCGGGGCTAATTGCAACCGAGCAAAATATCAAAATATAACGGGTGGCCGTGCCATCCCAAATATCATAACCACAGTGTATATAAGGTTCCACCGCACAACTGTTTTCACTTTACGTTATTACGTGTTATTAATTTCAGGTGATAGTTCTCTGAGAATCATTTAGACAAGTATTTGAAATTTCAAGTCGAACACGTATAACACAAATCACATTTTGAGACATAAAAGCATAAAAATATATTTGTACATGAAAGGAGGACAACACATTTGATAATTGTGGCCCGTGAACTAAATAATCAGGGCCTAATGTGGTAGTCGGGATTTGATCGGTACTTCAGTTCGAGATAGCGTTTAGATATTCTACTTTCAGATTCTTATTTTCGGATTTGGATTTATCAATTTTTATACAATACTTAAAAGAAGAGTATTTCAAAATAAGCAAATAACTCAAATAAATCAAGTACGGTAGCATTTCACAAATAACTCACGCGATACGCGAAAAGAAAGAAAGGCACACGAGGCTAGGCATATTAACTTACCAAAAATCCAAGCACGTCCTATAATTCGTTCTCGTATACGGAATCGTCACCTACAAATCGGAGCTTCTAACTTAATACAATCACAACAAATATACATCCTATATATATTTCTAGCTCATTTTTCTCAAGAAAATATTCATTTTATCTTATTTATGAACCCAAAACATATTTCTTCAATAATATTTACCCCCAAATTAATTTATAAATTATAATCTATAAAAACTAATTTTATAAATGAATATGAAATTAAATATTACACTAAGAACCCCAAAGTTTCTGAAATGACATAATAACCCCCCAGAAAAGTTTCTGAAAATGACACTTTAACCCCCTAAGCATGAACATTCAAACTAACCGATTAAAATATGGATTCGAGGCCATAAAACTTGATTTTGATTACTAAAAACTACCCAAGGGAAGATTTCAAGCATACCCATATCAAAGTTCCAGTGAAATGGTCAAGAATTCGTACGGGTCAAGATCGACGTCGGGTCGCCGGAGGTGGAGCTTTCGCCTGGGCTTCTACGACTATTCTTGGCTTCTGTGGAGGCCTCATAGAGCTTAGTCGGACTCCTCAGAGTCGAATGGTACGAGTTTGGAGGCATGGGTCGTCACGGTTGAACTCCGACGAAGTTCTCGCCGGAATTCATGGTGGTTCGCTGGAGTTTAGGGGTTGCTGCTGTTGCTGCGGCTCTTTCTCCTTCTGGTGGGTTCGTTGAGCAAGGAAGAGAGGGGAGAGAATGAGAGAGCAGTGGGAAGTGGGAGAGATGGGTGGCCGTGATGGTGGCGGCCATTTTTGTCGGCGGCCTTCTCGTCGGGAAGGCAGCGGCGTTGTTGTCGCTGCTGCTGCTGCTTCTCCTGCTGCTGCGGGTGTTCTCAGAGGGAGAGAGAGGGGTCAGGGAGAGAGAGAGCTAGATGGAGGTGGCGGTGGTTGCGGTTGGGGTGTTCCCGGTGGTGGTGGCGACGGTTTTGCCGTCGGGGTCTTCGCTGGAGGCGGAAGCGGCTTGAGCCGCTGCTGTTTATGCTGGTTTTTCGCCGAAGACAGGGGAGAAGGGAGGGAGAGAGAAACAGACAGGTGGTGATGGCGTTGGGTGTGGTGCCGGGGGTGGTGTGGTTGCCGAAGAGGAAGGAGAAGAAGATATAGAAGGAGAAGAAAGAGAGAGAGAGAGAGAGAGAGAGAGAGAGAGAGAGAGACGTGCGTGAGAGAGGGAGAGAGAGATAGAGAGAAAGAGAGAGAGAGAGAGAGACGTGCGTGAGACAGGGAGAGAGAGATAGAGAGAGAGAGGGGGGGGGGAGAAAGAAAGAAATTTTTGTTGGGAGTTGGGAAATTGTATGTGGAGAGTTCTCAACATTTTTTTTGGTTTTTTTTATTATTATTATTATTATTATTATTATTATTATTATTATTATTATTATTATTATTATTATTATTATTATTATTATTATTATTATAGTATAAATTATAGTATAATATACGTAGTATGAATACGGTACAAATAGGTGTAGGTAGAGTGTATAAAAATACGTATAGTATAAATACAAGTACAAGTATTAAATACTAAAAGTGTTATAAAAGACAATTAATACCCCTCAACAACAACAATTTAATATTAACTAAATTACAACTACCTCCCCATTAACTATATATTTTTGAAAATAACTGATTAAAATTCACGAAAAATACGTCAAAAATATTTAGGAAAATACGGGGTGTTACACCTTCACTCCGTATCAACCCTACCTCTCTCTATTATTCTCCCAAACCCTAATGAGCACTAGAAGAACCTCTGACATAATCAAGATGGCCGGTGGTTCAACACCTAGTACAGAGAAGAAGAGAAAGACAGTTGAGGATGAAGTTCAGACAATCAGTGGGGACTCAAGCTGTAGGACTCCCAGTGCAGAAACTGTTGCAGAACTTCCTCCGCCAAAGAAGAAGACCAAGAAGGATGTGACATCATCTTTAGACAAGAAGAATAAGAAGTAGAAAGAGAAGGCTGCTGCAGAAAAGCAACCAGAAACACAGATCTCAAGCCCCAAGAAGTTGAAGAAAAAGAAGAAGGCCTCTCAAGTTGAAAACGGAAAAGAAAAGTTGACATAGGAAGAACCAGAAGACAATGTGGAGAGAGCCTTGCAGGTCTACTCAAAGAACTCTTCTCCTAATGAATCATGGTTCATCTCAAATACTTCCAAAGGTCAGTGGTTTGATGGTTTTGCCTCTAGGCCTATTTCTTTCTGTAGATTGATCAGTATGCCTATGTTGCATGGAATGAATCTGAATTGCATTACTATGTTAAAGAGAAGCTCTTTGTGGTTCATGCTAAACCCTCCTGAGCTAGCCTACCCAAGACTTACCAGATTCTTCTATCTCAACATGAAGAAACTTAAGACCTCTCCACACTTAGTAATCAAGACTAGATTTCCTGGTGTTACTATGGAATTAGATCATGCTGAGTTTATATCTGTCTTAGGCTGTCCTAAGAGGAATGACACACATAACCATCCTCCCAAAAGGGAAGTTTTGAAGTTGGCCAAAGAAGAATTCTTTCTACCCAACACTCCTGCCTCATCCAAACAGTTAACACACTCTGTGTTAAATGTTGAAGCCAAAGTGTTATTCACTATCTTGATGAGATGTATCTTCCCAAGGGAACATTCCAAGGAGTTGATCACTGAGAGAGTACTATGCATTATGTATCTGATTATGCATGGATATGGCATTGATCTTCAGAAGCTTGTAGTGGAACACATGCTGTTTAGCCAAACAGATCAGAGAAAGCATCCTTTTCCCTATGCAAACTTGCTCACTCTACTCTTTCAACACCTTGAAATTCCAACTGCTGGTGAAGAGTCTATCACTTCTGGGATCGGTTTGCTTAATGAGAAAGCTTTTGAGCAGATTGGAGTGGTGAAGAACAAGGCAAAAATTTGGAAGTTGTATTCAGATTTGACAGAAGAACAGCTGACTACAAAGAAGTTTCTTAAGCTCAAGACCTTGACTCCTACTTCAAGCCATACCTCTCAGCCTCCTGACTTTTCTTCAATCCTTCAGAGACTTGATGGTTTAGAGATGGACTCTAGTGAAATCAAAGAAAATCATCATGGATTTCAGACTGATCTCATGCAAGTAAAGTACATGATGGAGACCATCTTTAGGAGCATGACTCTGTTTGATGTCCCTGAGGATGAAGAAGGTATCAAGTAAGATGGCTCTGAAAAGAACTTGCCAAGTGAACACTCAATCAAGGAAAAGGCTGCTCAAGATAAGGAAAAAGGAAAGCAGGTGGTAGAGGAACAAGTGGCTCAAAAGGGAGATGAGGTAGACAGTCCTGATTCAGATGTTTTGCTGATAAATATCAGGAAGAAGAAGAAATATCCAAAGACAATCATTCCTGAATCTGAAGAAGCCGAGACTACTGCTGGGAATGAAGAGGTTGCATAAAACAAGGAAAATTATGAAGACAGTGAGAAAGAAGAAGGAGATCAGGATGGAGATGAAGACCCAACCCCATAAACTCTTGCCTACTCTTTCTTTCCCCCTTCTCTTTTAAGTTTATTTTCAAAATTTTCCAAAGACTCTGATCCAACATCTTTTAATTATTTTTAATGAAAGTCAAAAAGGGGGAGAAATCTTAGGTTGCTTTTATGATATAGTGACCTATCTTTTTAGTCAGTAGGATTATTTGGACTTATGTGTTTCTATGCTTAAGTTTTTATTGAATAAGTTAGATATTTTAAGAATCAATTTGTTACTACTATTTGAACTGTGTGCTAATCGGTATTTTTTTTTTGCAGAAACTAAGATTCAAAAAGATTGAGGTTTTTTCATTCATGAAGGGAGAGACTGTAAGTTCACAGGTTTCACAGGCAGAGCTGTTTGAAGGCCTTGAATCTATTTTCAAAGATTTGAACCAGGTTTCACACGCTTGAGCTATTTCAAGGCCTTGAAACAGGATTCAAATCCTTGAAAGTGTCTGACCTGTATGCATATTCTTAGGGTGAGTTTTCTGAACTCTTCTGATCTGATTCTATCTCTCTCATCCCTATTCTTTATCTGTTATTATTCGATTATTAAAGAAAAATTATTTGTATATATTTAACACCATTTAATCCATCTGTGTGACTCAGTTTTGCAGGGAAATTTTATTTCATAGTTTGCAGGATTGGTTTCCTAATCTGGATTTTGCAGGAAAGGAAAATTGGATAGAATGTGATTCTGTGATCAATCAGACACTCTTGACAGCTTCCCAATTTGTTTAGAGAGAAGATCAAAACAATATCTCAGAAGATTATGATCAACTATCCGTTGAAGAGGCTGTCAAAGGAGTCAAAGCTGTTGCCTACAAAACAAGAAGTTTGTTACTGAAAATATGGGAAGATTTGCAGAGCTATGAGCTGTAAAAATAGAGATCATTTTGAAGCAAAAAGATACAACACTCAACGGTCAAAAATATAGAGACACATTGCAGGATTGTCAAGCATGAAAGAAGCACACTCTCACAGAAGATACTGCATTCTTCACTGCAGTTTTACACTTCAGTGTTCTTATGACTTGTACTAAATTTGTATATCATTATTAAACTACTTCTTTCTCTCATTCTCAAGGATTGTTCAAAGTGAACAATAGATAATTCTTAGTTAATCAGTGAGCTACAGCATGTACTAGATCGGTTAGAGATAACCACAAGCTGTAACAGAGTAAGGCATATCTATGTGCTTGAGATCTAGAGCTTAGATTTTGATTAATAATAATTGGGTGAAAATCCTGCAGGGAGAAGATCTCTGAGGCAGAGACGTAGGTCCAAGTGGACTGAACTCTATAAATCATGTGTCTCTTTCATTAACAGTTTCATTTACATACTTAGTTTTTGCAGCATTCAAACTAGTCTACTTTCAAGGATTTGAAACTCTTTTCAAGGCCTTGAAAAGACTCGTCTGTTTTCTTTCAAACTGTATTTCATTCCAAAGGCTTGAAACTGTTTTCAAGGCCTTGAACTTTACTGATCTTTTTAGAAACTACTCTCCTCTACTAGTTTTGCAAAAAGTTAGCATACTCTATTCAATCCCCCCTTCTAGAGTATCTGTGCTGCATTTCTACCTGCATACTCCCATTTCATTAGAGAACTGTAACACTAACCAGAAGCAATGAGAGCCAACACCACAATGATACATACGAACTTCGAAGAACTATTCTTCTCAGTTTACGATTTTTTTTTTCTATTCAAATTCCAAGAATGGATGAGTGGTTTGCATTTCACTATGATGGGTACAAATATCCAATAAATGTAAACTGATTGCATTCACTACTAGAAAAATCGCCCAAAAGGGCGCTTGCAAACCGCCCTTAAGGGGCTTAAAACCGTCGTTCTTAGCCTTTACGGCGGTTTTTACGGCGGTTTTCACTGTGCCGTTAAACTAAGTGTCGTAAATAGAGTAACGGCGGTTCCAAGCGCCGTTTCATATAACGGCGCCTGGTATGAAGCGCCTTAAATGTTAACAGCGACTGACAGAAGCGCCTTAAACGGTAACGGTGGAATCTAAAAACCGCCTTTTATACTGATTTTTTATTCTTTTTAAATTAATCATTTAATAGCTTACATTTACGTCAAAACGTAATTATATTTGTTGATTAATTAAAATGAATGAATTTCTTTTTTAATATGAGAGCTTTACAGAAGGTGAATCCAAATTTTGATGCCATCACATGAATTTTCTGGATCGGAGATTTGTGCAGGTCATTCTGGAATTCTTCAGAATTTCAGATCTGCAATTTCTTCAACCCATATGATGAATCTGCACACACAATTTCTTCGCAACATTTCAAATCATGAATTTCAGCAAGTGATTTCTGAAGAGAAAGAGCGAGAGAAGCGGTGGTGAGGGAGACAAAGAGCGAGGAGACGAGGAAAGAGAGATCGAGACAGAGAAACAGAGATATGGTCGGAGAAGGAGAGAGAGGGGCGGAGAAGGAGAAACATCGAAGTACAGAGAAGGAGAAAGGGCGGAGACGGAAAAACAGAGAGAGGCAGAGACGGAAAAACAGAGGCAGAGTCGGAAAAACAGAGAGAAGAGCGGAGACGGTGAAATACAGATAGGGACGAAGAAGGAGGACGAGGATGGAGACAGAGTTATACCTTATACAAAACGACCATCATCTTCGACGGAAAACACATACAGGCGATGGAGAGAGAGATGCGGATACAGACGATGGAGAGAGAGATGCGGAGATAGAGGGAGATGGAGAGATGGATTGAGATATGTGAGGGGGAGCCGCACTTATGGTGGGGGAAAGGTAGAAGTCTCTTTTTATAGTGTAGGGTTTTAATTTAACGGTCCAGAATAGATCTGGGAAAAAATGTAATTAACGGTGCTTTTTAGGCAACCGCCACAAATTTAACGGCGTGAAACCATACACATGCCTTAACATTAACGGCGTTTAATATAAAACCGCCTTATCCAGTAAGGCAAACGACGCTTTGGCCCCTTCCGCCGTACTTTAGCCCACCCATAAGGCGGTAACAAACAAACCGCCATAAATAATGGCGGTTTTCTTAAAACCGCCGTAAATTAATTTTAAATACGGCGGACCAAATTAAAAACCGCCGGGTATGACACTTTTTCTAGTAGTGATTCTTACCAAAAATTGTTTCATGAGTAAGAAATTGTGTACACTTGAAAATTCTAGGTACATTTGTCGCAGTCATTGAATCATATGTATATTTTTCAGCAAAACTCTCTACACAGGAAATAATTTATCCAAAAAGTCATGCACATGTCATACCTTTTGTATTGTTTGAATTAAAATGAGTGAAATTGGGAATAATAAATGAAAGAAATAGACACCCTATTCACTTGCCTCTCTGCTATTTCTTATTGAATAATATGTACTTTGCTGGATAAAGCATTATTTATTCATTTTTTAAAATTTTATGTGTTATCATTTAGTGGAATTTCAATAGTCTAAAACTATACAAATCAATAAGAAAATAGTAACCTGAATCAATTAATTATGTAAGAAATGAAAACAGTGAGGTTGGGGGTGGTTGTACGTTGCAGTGTAGCTTCTAACATTTTAGCTTGTAGCATTTTAACGAAGAAGAATGCAGAGGGGAGAGAATATCTATTTGCATTCAACTTGGGGATATGAAATTTTAGTTTCGTTGAAACGGAATAACTTGAGGTGTAAAAGGAGGTGGTTGTACTAGTTCTTGTTTTAGTTGATAACTTTTATCTTCACAAAGAATCAATTTCACTTATGAGATCCAGTTAGGAGTTGAGGTTTATTGTTTATAGTTAAGGTGAAGTTATTGATTTAAGACTAATTTAATAGTGCGGTGGGTTTAGACAGGGTGGTAAAAGGCCGGAATTGAATAGGTCCCACTCATATCTATATCCATATCTCTACTACTAAAAAGAGTGAAGGAGCTATTAGTGTTTAACCACTTCAAGTGGTTTTTCACTTGAGGTGTTTCCTTCTTTTTCGAATACCAACAATACCCCTGAGCTAATTATTGCAGAGCAATTGAATGATTTTTGGTAATCCATATTTGTTTTTGATTGCTGAGTAACTACACCCTTTACTCAATTGATTTCTTGGAGCCGTTCCTTTTTTAATCACTCAATAAAAATTGAATGATATTTGGTAACCCACAATTTTTATTGATTGCTGAGTAACTCCACCCTTTACTCAATTGATTTCTTGAACCCGTTTCTTTTTCCATCACTCAATAGCAATTGAATGATTTGTTGGTAACCCACAATTTTTATTGATTGCTGAGTAACTCCACCCTTTACTAAATTGATTTCTTGAAGCCGTTTCTTTTTCCATCACTCAATATTCAACTTGGAAGATTTTTGGTTGACCCACCATTTTTGTTGATTTGGAAGATCCTGACGCCGTCGCACTTGTCAGACACCCACTTCAGATTTCGTCTCTCTCTCTCTCGACCATCAACGGGGTCGAATCTGATGATACTTGCCAGCCTCCAACTTCAGGTTTCGTCTCTCTCTCTCTCTCTCTCTCTCTCTCTCGATCATTAACAGGGTCGAATATGATGATACTTGAATATCACACTGTCAGAGGGTGCCCCTGATGATACTTTAATGGATGCCCCTGCTGATACTTGAAAATCAAAATAACACTTTGATTTTGTGTTTGGAGCAGGTTGACCTTTTATAACAGGAGGATAGACTATATAAGGTGCTATTTCGGCTTTCATATGCTCACATTTGAGTCGTTTTAAATATGTTCATTTTGTCTCCCTATGAGTTCCATCTCTGAAAATTATTTTGATTGCATCAGACACCGGAATTTTTCTCTTCTTTTTCATAAAATTGGCCTTGTGTTCTTCACTTTGTTCCAATCGAGTTTATTTGGTCTCAACAGTCAATTGAAGTTGCGTACAACTTATCTGGTATTCAACGGTATGTCAAATTTTGTCTCTACAGCTACTCTGTTTTGATTTGGTTCATTTGTCTTATCTCTACTAAGCGTTATTGGTTTTTTTCCAATTGGTTCGTTCGTTTTACGCTTCCCCAGTTCCGTCTATGTACAAACTTATTTGGTATATGACGGTAAGTGATTACTTTGTCTCCACAGCTTGGCATCTCCTCTGGCTAAAAGTCGAAACTATTAGGTTTATGTAGAGCTCCTATTCAAATTGACTAATGTAATGTATTAATAGCTTGTACTGAACAGAATCATACCTTATGTGATAAAGTAACTTACTCATACTAATTTGATATTGTTGCTCTAATTCAAAAATTTGATTTTGTGTGATAAAGTAAATTACTCATGGTAATTTGATTATGTTACTCTAATTCAACAATTTGATTTTGTTTTCTATTTCAGTGAACTGAGTTTTTTAGCTACCTATTTAGTAATTTCTGTTAATTGATTGTTTTCATGAGAAATTTTTTAGCGCTCCGAAAGAGCACCACATGGTGATCTACAACCAATGAGCATGTGCTAACCACCAACAGTTTGTATAAATGGTGCAGTGTGATTGGAAGTAGAGCACCACGTAGTGCTCTTTCGGAGCACTAAAAAATTTCTCCTAAATAATAGTGGTTACTTTTCAATTCCAGTGGTGGCTAATGTGAATTTAATAAACAAAAACATGATAAAAATACAAATTTCAAAAGTTGAGATGGGGCAATATCTTCCCCCCCTCCCCCCAGATTATATAGATCCGCCCATGCCTATACAGTAAGTTCAATAAAATATTTTAGCTCCAAGAGGATAATATTCAGAATTTTTGGTCATGTCATCATGTATCTAATAGATGGTCCATAAAGAACAATTAAAGAATGTGATGGTTCTGTTTATACCTCCCCTAAATTATTAATGGAATTTGATAATCGAGACCCTAAATTTAATTATTTCCTTAGAGTGTAGCCACGAAACGTATTATATAAGAAGTTTTAATTGCATGCCATGTGTTGGCGTGCAGAAGTGTTGGTTTCCAAACCTATCAAACAAAGTACAGTATAAGAGTTTTTGTACGACTGTTATGTAACTAATTTAGCATGGCAGTATAGCATGCACTCTACTTATATAAGAATTTTGAATATTTCTCATTGTAAAATTTAGTCTGTGTTTGTCTATTTTATCAATCTCAAGATCATTACTAAAACACTTTGTCCTAATAAAACATTAAATGTGATGACGATTATTGATAAGCTATTAGTTCTTCGTGGTAGTAATTATGATTTCAGGCTTGTAGTAATGGCTGTTAAAAAAAGTAATGAAGTAACGGTGTTTCCTTAAATTATGATATTTGGAATGTGTTATCTGTTTGATATATTAGCCATCTACTTGGTACAGAAGGAAAAAAATGTGTGCAAGCAAAATGAAATATTGTTCGAGAACCGGGTGTGTATTGGGAAAATACTTCAAAACCAGAATGCGGAGATCTTTAACCAATGCACTAAAATTGGTAAATCTCTGTCAATTTATAAATATCTGATTATCAAGTAACACTTTCTCCATGAACGCAGACATGTTGTATTGACCACAAAGAATGTATGTAACACCTTTGTAGATGTGATTATGGATTTGAAAAAAATTATAGTATCATCGAGTTTCTATAGCTGTTGCTCTAAATCCGATGAAACAAGGCCACAATGTTTCAAAATGAAAAACAAAAACATGTTAGCTAATAGCAATTTTGGTGTCGGAGCCTGGTAGCACAAGTTGGAATGTTCTATTACTGAAGGCACTCAACTTTTACCTTCCAAAGTCAGGATTCCCTATTCAGAAGAAGCACTTGTGATGATATATTTTGTTGAATAAAAAAAATATTTACATGCCATGGCTAAGTAGGTTGAGGTGCTTCTCTTGTCCTCCTTACCAATATTAATATTGAGAAAATTTTTTCATACTAGGTGGGTAATCTAAGTGACCTGGAGCAGGAGCGAGAACCGGTGCAAGACCGAGAGCGCGAAAGCGATAAAAAAATGTATTTGTGAGCAAATATTATAAGCAAATTCAAGATGATAGCATTGGAGTGAGAATTGGGAGTGGGAGCGAAGCCCCTTATATGAGTTTTAGCAGATTTAGGAAGGGTTATACAATCAATGAGGCTGCTTGCAAAAGTCGTTAGGCATTAAAAACATTGGACTACACATTTATGGTTGCTTGTATAGTAGGAACCACAGGATGATGGTTGTTCATTTGTTTTCTGGCATCAATAGTAAGATTTTCATGTTGTTGGATAGAATCTCTGCAGGTGGCAAAGCACAAAAAAGTTTGAACATGGGTAAGAAAATATGTCAATTTAGAGAGATTTTACTTTTGCGGCAGCCGATGTCATAAGTGATCAGTAAGGGAGCTCGATGGTATGTTTAAATAAAAATGGACAAAATATAATCTTTTGGAGTTTATATGGAACCAGTAATGCACATTTGAAGTACTACATTCTGGAAATATTGGGTGGCACAAAGAGATTGCTTTCATTTTGGCATCATGAAGGTTTTGAAAGATTTTGAAGAGATTGTGATCTATCTACTCATAGTTGTGGTAGATCTACTTTGAGTCATTTGATTGTACTAAAGAATGTATTTAGAATTCTTCAATTAATATATTGGTTGAGAAAAATACTATGGTTCAAATATTAATGTTTGTTTTATGGTGTCAGACATTTTACAAATCCTTATTGATGTCTCTTTCTTAACACACTGTCTGTATCTTATCTTTTTGTCTTCGATTTACAAAGATTTAGAATACAGACAACGGTGTTTCTAAAGAGTAGAATACAGAAAACGTACATGGGGAGCTCGAATTAAAGCTGTACTATTCTTTGTAAGCGAAATTTTACTTATAAGAGCAGTGACATTTTGCTCTTGAGTCAAAACTTATATCCATATCAAACTCATTCATGTAGGCATTTGAACTCAGTTTTTGGCACATAAAATAAAATATTTCATCACATGGGTAGGAAAACAGTCTCCACAAAAATCAAGAGTGTGTCCCTCAAGCGCGAAAACTTCAACTTTCTGTTATCAGAATGGATCGAAGCTCTTACTTTGAAAAACTTGATTCGCTAAAAAAACGAGTTATTGTGATTTTTATAGATGAGAACTAAAAAATTGAGTATTGTGATATTTATATATGAGAGAACAACTTAGTATAAACAATTATAAAGAAAGTTCACGTGCAACGCACGTACATTAAAACTAGTTAAAATAAAGAGGGGAGATCCAGATTCGATCCGGATGCAATCAGATCTTAACCTAATTGAGGTGGAATTTGGATTAGATCTAAACTGTCAGATCCATATTCCGAGGTCTGCCATGCACGAATTGAATCGGACTCAGGTCGGACTTCCAAAAGAACCCAAAATAAAGAAGAAAAAAAAAACATGAAAATTATGGTAATGTCAAATTAGGATTAAGATCCACATGAACAAGACATCCGTTACTTCAATTCACAAATATAAAATATAAAGTGGCACAGCACTTCAACTAGAAAAACACAATAAACTTTTCCAAAACTCATTATCCATTGCTCATAAGGTCAGAGATTTTTGCAAGGCGGTGTTAGTATAATTATGGAATAAATTGAGATTATGATTTTATATATTAGTATATTCATTATTAAATATAATTATTGGGGAATTTGTATAAAATAGCAAGTTACCATGCTCACAAGTCCAAAATAATCAGCATGATGGTGAGAGAGGGTGGAAAAGATTTACAAGTCAAGATAATCTCCAAAAGTTACGAACTACATGTTTTCATTAATTCGGAGTCTTGAGCTAATCTAAATGTTACAGTTTGCTCACACATGAGCATTAGTTCATCACATGATAGTGCAATATATATAAATATATATATATATATATATATATATATATATATATATATATATATATATATGTCCTCATAGGCATTTATAGGAATACGATAAACGATATTTTGTGCGAACATGTTGGTAAATACTATGTTAGTATACTTTACAACGTTCCCTTCTGATATGCAAATAGGAATGACATGCCAAATTAATACGTGTACTCAGCATTACAATGTCGTCCCACGCAAATGCGTGGTTTTCGTCTAGTTCAACTATTTTTTTGTGACTTGATGCGGAAAAGAGATATGAAATACATTTTTTTGCTAGAGTTAGCCTTGCTTTGTCCCCGTGTTGCCACTTTTCGTGTTTTGGCTGTTTTTACATTAACATTTTACGCTGTTCTTCACGACCAGAAGTATCAAATGGGTTGCGTGCTTGTCTACGTGGTTATGTGGGTTCAAAGAATGAAGCAAAAACCGTATAAATATATATGTAAATACTTATCATATCCTTCCTCGTATCCCGCTCTAACAAATACTAGAACAAAAAGTTATTCTCTTACCTTATCTTAGTTGAACATGTTTGACAATGAAGAAGACTCTTCTTACAAAGCAACACAAGAAAAGTCCTAAAATATTTGTTCCTATCCTTAAATCATTATAAAATTGTTTTATCTATACATGTAGCACCTTGTCGGCATTTACACAGATTGCCAACAAAAACAAAATCTGCACTAGGGCAATCAGCATTGGTTTTACAAGGTATTAGTACTTTTTGTTGGCTTGGACTTCGAGAAGCACATAATTGAGTAATCTCTCTTGCAAGTAGTTCCAATAAATTATTAGTAATCCTTTTATGCAATATAATTTTAAAAAAATATATATGTAATATGAGATAACTGGAACACTAACCAGATGCAAGGAGAGCCAACACAACAATGATACACATGAATTTTGAAGAACTCTCCATCTCAGTTTATGAATTTTTACTATTCAAATTCCACGAATTGATGAGTGGTTTGCATTTCACCGTGATGGGTATATATAGCCTATAAATATAAACTTATTGTATACTTACCAAAACTGTTGCATGACTAAGAAATTGTGTAAACTTGAAAACTCTAGGTACATTTTTCAAATTCATTGAATCATATATACTTTTTTCAGTAGAATCTCTTAACAGGAAATAACTTATCCAAATAATTCATGCACGTATCATACCTTTTTTATTGTTTGAATTAAAAAAAATAGTGAAAATAGGAATAATTAATGAAACATATAACACCTTATTCACTTGCCTATCTGGTATGTCATACTGAATGCTATATACTTTGCTGGATAAAGCATTATTTATTTACTCTTTTAAAAAATTTATGTTATCATTTAGTAGACCTTCAATAGTCTAAAAATAAGATTAAAAAAAAAATTTGTAATCTTAGCAGGAACGAAAAAAGGAGACGACAAACCCTAGAAGATGGACGAAGCGGCGGCCGCGTTTGATTCCTTCCGATTGACAGCGAAGGAGGCAACAAAGATCACCTTCGACGATGATTTATGTACAAGGGCAGAACGAGGTTTTGAATGGTGTCTTATCGGGCGTTTCCTGACTGGGCACGAGGTAAACCCTAGGGCCATGAAGACTTTTTTCCGGAGAATACGGAACAAAGGGGATCAAATTAACTTCTACAACGTGAGAAGAAATACCTTCATCTTCAAGTTCCGGAACAAAGCTTTGAAGGAGCGGATAGCTTAGGGAGGGCCATGGGTGTACGACGGGGCCATGCTGATGATCAAACCCTGGAGGCTGGGAGACGAGACAAAGAAGCCAAGATTCGAGACGATGGATGTGTGGGTTCAAGTCCACAACTTACCTATCAATCTTGGAAAAGACGACAGTGGCTGAAAAGCAGTCCAGAACATTGGGGTTATCCTCGAATCCGATCCTCGAGTGGATAGTGAAGGACTTCGGAACTTTGTACGAGTACGGGTACGTAAGCCAATCTTTGAATCTCTACCTCCTGAAATTTATGTAAACAGAAAGAAGTATCTAACCTGGCTTGACTTCAAGTATGAACGAATACCAGCTGTTTGTAAGTGGTGCAGATATCTTGATCACTACAGTGATGCATGTGAACAAGTACAAGGGAATAACGGTACGGAAGCAGAGGCGGGGTATGGAGCGTGGTTGCTGTTCCAACCGTCTAAGAAAGAGTGTGCTATATCGGCTCGCAAACTAAACTCAACAGTGGGAGAAGGGGACAGAAAGAAATCGAAGGGGGGGGGAGCAGGGAACCTTGATTTAAACAAAAATGTTGAAGAGATGGGGGAAGGGGAAGAACCGGCTATTGCCAACAAGGGGACTGTACCCCCTGACGTTCAAATGTTCAAAAATCCGCAGTTTGTGGACGAAAGCGCAGATACTGGGAATGAATCACAGAGGATAGTGGAAAAATAAAAGGACATGCCAACAAAAGAGCAAGTTCCGGCTTTCAAGGAGGCAGGAGAGGTGGTAAAGAGGTCAGTAACACGACAGGGCTTGCAAAAGAGTTGGCAAGGCCAAGCTCACCGAAGAGGAAGATAGCACCTGATCTAAGCGCAGCGTCTCAGCAAGCTACAGAAGCAAGCAAGAGGAATAAGCAACTAGAGTTGGAGTGCAGGTACCTAGGCGCAATCAACTCAAAAAAGAAAGGCGACGAAAGAGGAACTAGTAATACAAGGGCGGTGAGTGCCTCAAAAACTCTAAATGCGAGATTGGCGGCGGTTACAGAGCAACCCCGCCAGGCACAATGAATCTACTCAGTTGGAACGCGCGGGGGCTTGGGAACCCCGACGCGGTCCTTGCTCTTCCCAAAATGGTCTTTCTCATGGAGACCAAGCAAAAAAAAGTGAAATGGAAAAGATAAAAAGAAATGTGGGGTATGCAAACGGGCATTTTGTGAGCCCGGAGGGTCGTAGAGGAGGACTTGGTTTAATGTGGAAGGACTCAATCCAAGTCACTGTTTAATCGTCAACAAAGTCTCACATCGACGCTACGGTGGTAGATGAGAATAATCAAGTATGGCAATTCACCGACTTCTATGGTAGTCCGGTAAGGAGGTGAGAAGGCAGCCATGGGAACTTCTAAGAAGGTTGAGGAGGCGATTAAATGGCTCATGTCTCGTAGTGGGCGAATTTAGCGCAATTGTCTCAAGCGACGAGAAAGAAGGAGGACGTGATGTGTTGTTCAACCAAGTTGCGGGGTTCAAGGAAGTTTTAAATGAATTAGAACTCCACGACTTAGGGTTTGTGGGAGGGATGCATACGTGGAATAATAACATAATTTATGAAGGCAATGTGAAAGAACGACTTGATAGAGTAGTAGCCACAACCCAATGGAAAGATGAGCATCGTGGTGTACGAGTTACCAATCTAGTGTGGCCCAACTCTGACCAAAAATTTGTCTTGATTCAATTGGGGGGGGGGATAAGGGCGTGCAACCAAAAATACGGTTTCAATTCGAAAAAATGTGGCTGTGCCACGAGGGTTTTGAGACCTTGGTGAAAGAAAGCTGGAAGTTAACGTGGGGGGAACAAGTCAACGACTGATTGAGCGGTCTGGATAACGAATGCAAACATTGGGACTAGTCGGTCTTTGGGTCGGTCCAGAAAAAAACAGAAAGACTTAGACGTGAGATTGAAGAAATTGAGAGGAGAAGCCTTAATACCCAGAGGAGACAGAGAAAATGGGCGCTGGAGAAAGAATACAACAAGTTGTTAGAATTGGAAGAAGTGATGTGGCACCAAAGGGAACGCACGGACTAATTAAAGTACGGTGATAGGAACATGAAGTGTTTTCACCAGCTAGCCACTCTCAGGCGAGCAAGAAACTGTATGGCCGGAATTGAGGATAATACGGGGAAGTGGGTCACGGACGAAAAAGAAATAGCAGGAGTGTTGGAACAACATTTTGCGGAAATTTTTAGCTCATCCGAACCAACCCCGGACGCCATCGATGAGGCTCTGGAAACAATGGATGCGACTATCACACATGCGGATAGAATGATGATGGAGGAGGCATATACCAGAAAAGAAGTTGAGCAAGCGCTTTTCCAAATGGCCCCTGACAAGGCCCCCGGGGATGGACAGTTTCAACGACGGGTTCTTTCAACTGTTTTTGGGAACAGTCGGGGATGATGTAACCAGAGTCTTCTTAGGGGTACTAAACGAGGGAAAGGAATTGCGAGTCTACAACAGGACTTTGATTGCATTAATTCCCAAGTTGAAGCAACTCAGGAAGCCAGGTGACTTTAGACCTATTAGCTGATGCACTACTATTTATAAAATTATTGCTAAAGCTATTGCTCTAAGGCTCAAAAGAATTATGCCTTCAATTATTAGTGACAATCAAAGCGCCTTCGTTCCCGGTAGGCTTATCTAGGAAAATATACTCACGGCTTTTGAGGTTATTCACTCACTCAAGACTAGAAAGAAGGGCAAGACAGGTTATTTGGCACTAAAGGTCGACATGAGTAAGGCCTACGATAGGGTATAATGGCAGTTTCTACGCGACATCCTAGCTCATATGGGTTTTGGAACCATGTTTATAACGCAGATCATGAATTGCATTACATCGGTGCAATTTTCATTTATACGGAATGGTGCCACTATGGGATCTGTGACTCCTGAGAGGGGAGTACGACAGGGATGTCCGCTGTCCCCGTATTTGTTCCTAATTGTTTCAGAGGTGCTGTCGAGAGCTGTAACTGCCGCAGTTAGAAGAAGGGAGTTGGCAGCAGTTACAGTGTCCCGAGGCGGAACTGAAATTTCACATTTGTTTTTTGCTGATGAAAGCTTGTTCTTCTTACAGGCAAATACAGATCAAACAGGAAAATTATTACAGATAGTAAAAATCTATGGCGACGCATCAGGACAGCAGATCAATCCGGAAAAATCTGCAATTGTCTTTTCGTCCAACACAACAGCAGCAGACAAGAAGCTGATCATGGACTATTGTGGTATGGTTGAAGTGGAAAAGTACGACAAATACCTGGGATTGTCAACAACCATGGGGAGGAATAAATCAATAACGTTCAACAACTTGATCAAAAGGCTATTTAACAATCTTAAAGGGTGGAAAGAAAGAACACTTACACAAGGGGAAAAAAAGGTACTAATCAGAGCAATAGCAGAGGCACTGCCGACGTACGCTATGTCGTGCTTCCAGCTCTCGGAGGGTATCTGTGACAAGATTGAGAAGACTATCAGACAGTTTTGGTGGAGTAGTGCCGGTCAAGAAAGGGAATATCGTGGATTGCGTGGAACCAGTTATAAAAAAGCAAAAGAGATGGAGGCTTAGCTTTCAAAAATTTTAGAGTCTTTAACAAAGCGTTGCTCGCCAAACAGTGCTAGAGGATCATCCAACGATCAGATTCAATTCTCACAAGATTAATTCAAGCCAAATACTTTGCCAACAAAACCTTCTCTGAAGAGGAGCTAGGCTCAAACCCATCATATGCTTGGAGAAGCATTCTCGAAGGCAGAAAACTGCTTAATTTAGGGCTGCGATGGAGAGTGGGTGATGGGACTGCAATTAGGATTCAAGACAAGTGGATTCCAAGAGAGCCATCCTTCTCCTTGATTACACAACCTACTGACAGAAATGATATGACGGTATGTGAACTCATCGACTCAGCAACTATGCAATGGCATGAGGAGAAAATACAAGGAGTACTGAAACCGTGGGACATAGACGAAGTGCAAGCTATTATATTGCCGAATAAACAGATTAATGATAAACTGGTGTGGCACTTTGAAGAAGATGGGATTTACACAGTAAAGTCAGGGTATGAAACGACAATGAGAATTGACAAGCTAGGCAAAGAAGGTACCTCAGTCATAACTCCAAGCCCAATTGCTGAGTTGTGGAAACTGAAGATCCCAACCAAGATAAAGCACTTCATTTGGCGAGCTCACCACAACAATTTGGCAACAGCGAAAAACCTGGAGAAAAGGAAAGTAAGTGTATCAATGATGTGCCCCTTCTGCAAGAGACATATGGAATCTAGTGCGCATGTCTTCAGAGATTGCAAGCTCATTCGTCCAGTGTGGACACAAATTATGGGAACGGAAAGTAAGGAAGGTGAGCAAATGGAAAAATTCCAACACTGGATAGAAAGACAATTCCACAGACAGTCCAAAAATCATATGTCCGTCTTCAGCTTAACGCTTTGGGAAATCTGGTTGGCGAGAAACAAAAACAGGTTCCAGGGAATTGAACCAGATTATAAAGGAATTCCAGCTGAAGTAATTGACAGATTGGAAGAAATAGAAGAAGTTTTTATGTGCAAAAAGCAAAAAGTACCTGATTAATCATGAGCTAGATATGTGAGATGGCTTCCTCCGGCGCCGGATAAAATCAAAGCCAACTACGATGGGGCATGGAACCAGATGACAAAGATAACTTTGATGGGAGTGGTTTTTAGAGACAGCAACAGCAAGCTAATCTTGGAAGCAAAGAGATGTTGGAATAGATTCCCTAGAGGCAATCTAGTTTAGTATGAATTTATTTGTGGCTGTAAATTCATTTATTATTTATTGGATATTAAATATAATGAAGTCCTTAGATTTACAATTGTGTTGTTTATCTTAAATATCCCTAGTCCAATATAATGATTAAATGGGACAATCATCTATAGACTAGTATGGGGTTGGATTGATATGGAGATATCACGATCCAACACATAGGTGTGCATTAAGGGTAATGACGCACTGGATTGACCCATCTCCGAGAAGGCTACATACACGTTATGTTGAGTCACAAGCGCTTCTCGCGGTGCAATGGTATTGTCATCCTTAGACTTGAAGTCACTAGATATTCTAGTTGTGGATTATTGTGATTTTGGTAGCGTTAAACGCTACACTGTAACTGGGTAGTTATAAAGGCGTGTACTGGATACAATAAGAAGCAAGCTTAGAGATCGTATTGGACGTAGATAGAATTTGTCCCTCCCACATAACGGGAGCAAATATCCTAGGCCACTCGAGGGATAGTGCTTATAGAATGTCTGGCCACACTCAAATAAATCAATATAGGATATTGATGTTATTTGCACAAATAAGGCTATTCCCATGGATCGAGAAACTATGGATTGGATATACGAGTGTGACTTGTATGTCTCGTGTCCAATCCGGATATAGAGACAAAGGGATGAGACAATTACTTGTACAAAGGTTGTCAACATGACTATTATATTAGTTGGCTAGAATGGATGTTTTGCTAGAAACCGCTCCATAATAGCAAATAGTTGCTACCAACTAGATAGAACCTATGGGGTCACACGCTATATAGAGTTGAACTAGATTTGGGAATTAATTAGTTGGATTAATTAATCAGAAGGATCACTTTGCAAAACCTTGCAAACTTAGTAGGGACTTATTTGCAAGGAAGGGACTAAATTGAATTCTAGTAGGACTAGAATAAGTCCTTTAGGTTGTTTACAAGGAGTTGTTGGACTATATAAGGGACCTTCGTTCCTTCCTTCCCACAACTTATGCTCATAATTGAACATAAAAAGAGTGGGAGAGAACAAAAGGAGAGAGAGCAACAAGGATTGGGAGATCTAGAAATCAACTCTAGGCGTGGATCAACCATAGAGAACGTGACACAATTCGCGTTTGAAGTCATCAAAGGAGAACCCTAAGGTGTGTTATTGATTTCTTCCTTTACCATCGTTATGTCTCTTGAATTGTAATCCTTGGAGGGTTTTGCATGGTTAATTATTGTTTCGTTGTGCATCCATGAATCAAAACCCAACAGTGGTATCAGAGCCACGGGTCGTAGAGCATAAACGTGGTTTATGTGTTACGTTTTAATTGTTTTACACCTTAAATTGATTGTTTATCGCGTAAAACAAGACAAATCAAAGCATGGGATGCAATTTGTCAATAATCTATCATAACAAGATCTAATTTTTGCATTAGATGCATGAATTAGTGAGTTTGAGAAATTTTAGGATCTTAGATCTAGGGTTTGGGCATCCTTGGGGAAGAAGGCGTTCTTCCAAAACAAGGAAACAACCAAACTTGGGCACCAAGCAAGGGAGTTGTTTTGGAAACAACTCCCTAAAGGAGGTTCGGCCCCCCTAGGGGACCGCCCCTCTTGCTTGCCGCCCAAGCCTTGGCCGCCCTAGGGGCCGGGCGGCCCTAGCCCGCGGCCTAGCCGCGTGGGTTAGGGGTCGGGCCGGACCTAGGGCTTTGCGGTTCACCTATTGGGCCTGGGCAATTTGATTGTTGGACCCATGGACCGTTTTAACCCTAGAAATCCTAAAATCAATTAAAATTGACCAAGCGCGTTAAAATTGGATTTTAACTGCTTATGTGCAATTCGCATGGTGATTGGATATGGCCTTAGGATGTGGTTTGATGTGGATGTTTATTTTTGTGGTTTGGTTTTACGGCCTGCGAGCTGATCAATTAATTGTAATAATTAATTAGGGTTTTATGGCCTGCGTGCCATTTTTTTCTCAACTTGTGAGATTTATTTTATTTAGTATAGAAGTTAGCTAGTGCTAGATAAAGTAGATTGTCAGCCAAGATTGAAGAAAAAGAAGCCCAAATCCAAAAAGAGCCACAAAAGATGGAGCATGGACCATGGAGCATTCCACAAGACTATGAAGGATGGACCAAAAGATCAAGACGCATGGAGATGTGTTTGCTTTTAGGGTTATTAGATAATTCCATTGGCTTGGAATTATCTTAGTCTAGAAAAGGCCATATCCACATCACGTTTAATTTTTGTTTTGTGGTTGTTTACTTTATTGTCTTATTATTGTGTGGTTGGTGTATGGATGATGCATGCAATTAGGATAATAAGATAATTAGACAACCCGGATCTATTATTTGGAGTTGTGCCCAAACTCAAATAGATAGATTAGTTGATTTTGATCAACAAAACAATTAAAAATTGAATTTAAAATCCCTCAAAAATTCAAATATTGTGTTCTTGCCTTCTCGTTATTTAAACACTCATCATCATCATTATTTATCAAGTTCGTGCGTGCCAAAGCATGGCGGCTTGGTTCATAATGATGGAATGCGATGGCACAAGCTAGTAATGTGCAATTGTTTAAATAAGAGGTTGAACACAACTAGGCTATTAATATGATTAAGAAACCTAGAGGCAATCAATTGGGATTATCCATATGGATGGATAAATAAGGAGTTATTTGCCCAATTGAACCAAGAGTTGCATAAGGGATGAAATTGGAATTGTTCCTACCTAAAGTAGTCAAATTATGGGTGACTTGCCAAAGCAAGCTCATAAGGAGATGAAACATGGATCTTGGTCCACTAGAAAATATAAGGATATTTTCCGCATTAATATCTTGAGGGTTATTAATCCGTACAAAAATAGTGGGAGCTATATTTGATAAACTTGCCATTATTGAATATAGTCAAAATTCACAAATACTAAAACTTGCGTATTTTCCTTTTGTAGAATTCGAAATGGCAAACAACTCATCGAGTTCACAACATTCCCTACGATCTGTCCTTGAGAAGGACAAGCTCTCTGGAACCAACTTTTTGGATTTGTACAGAAACTTGAGAATTGTTCTCAAGCAAGAGAAGAAGCTGTACACAATAGAGGAACTGCCCAAAATATCTGGAGGACAAGAGGCTTGGAATAGTGATTCCACCACCACAAGGTATTTTTTTTTGTAGATGTCAATTTAACTGTCTCTACATCATGGGTATTAGATACTGGATGTGGATCTCATATTTTTCGAAATGTGCAGGATCTAGAGAGAAGTAGAAGATTGGCTAAAGGGGAGGTAGATCTGCGCGTTGGGAATGGAGCAAAAGTTGCTGCGTTGGCCATAGGCGTGTGCGAGCTATCTCTGCCTTCAGGATTAGTTTTAGAATTAAATAATTGCTATTTTGTGCCTGCTATGACCAGAAACATTATTTATATTTCTAGTTTGGACAAGGATGGTTTTATTATTTCAATAAAGAACAATTGTTGTTCATTTTATTTGAATAATATTCACTATTTTAGTGCGCAATTATTTAATGGACTGTATGTCCTTGATGTAAGCAATCATGTCTACAACATTAATACCAAGCGGATTAAAATAAATGATTTAAATACTACTTACTTATGGCACTGTCGTTTAGGCCACATAAATGAGAAACGTGTATCTAGACTCCATAAGGATGGATTACTAGACTCATTTGATTTTGAATCATATGAGACATGTGAGGCTTGTTTTTTGGGAAAAATGACAAAGTCCCCTTTCAATAATAAAGGTGAGAGGACTAGTGAGCAATTGGCGCTCATACATACTGATGTGTGTGGGCCATTTGCCACACCTGCCAGGGGTGGTTATGTCTACTTCATTACATTTACTGATGATTGCAGTAGATATGGATTTGTGTACCTTATGAGGGAAAAATCTGAATCCTTTGAAGTGTTCATAGAATTCAAGAATGAAGTAGAGAAGCAACTTGGAAAAAGTATCAAGGCTCTACGATCAGATCGTGGAGGAGAATACTTAAGCAAAGAGTTTGACGACTATCTTAGAGAGTGTGGGATCGTGTCCCAACTCACTCTACCCGGAACGCCACAGTGGAATGGCGTTTCCAAGAGGAGGAATCGAACCCTATTGGATATGGTTCGATATATGATGTGTCAAACCGATCTTCCATTATCTTTTTGGGGCTACGCTTTATTAAGTGCAGCTTTCACCATTAACCGTGTTCCGTCCAAATTAGTCATGAAGACACCATATGAGATGTGGAGTGGGAGGCGTCCCACACTGTCGTTCATGAGGATTTGGGGCTGCGATGTCTATGTAAAACGTTTATAATCAGACAAACTAGTGCAAAAATCGGATAAGTGCAAATTTGTGGGGTACCCTAAGGAAACTAAGGTTTACTACTTCTACAATCCAACCGAGAACAAAGTGTTTGTTGCTCGGACCGGCGTGTTTCTAGAAAGAGAGTTTGTCTCTAAAGAAGAAAGTTGGAGGACTGTAGAACTTGAAGAGGTTCAAGAGCCACAAATCACTGAACCGATTATGGAACATGAACAGGAACCACAAACGGTTGTGGAGCAACCTGTTCAGGTAACAAAAGAGCTTCGTAGATCTAGTAGAGTGCGCCAGGAACCCGAGAGGTACGGACTTCTCGTGACTGATTTCGGTGACACGATGGTCATAGATGATGAGCCTACTACCTATGAGGAGGCCATGAAGGGCCCAGACTCTCAGAAGTGGCTAGAAGCCATGACATCCGAGATGGAATACATGTACATCAACAAAGTATGGAATTTGGTGGAACCACCCGAAGGGGCGCGGCCCATAGGGTGCAAGTGGGTCTTCAAGAAGAAGATCGACATGGATGGTAATGTGATTACCTACAAGGGCCGATTGGTGGATAAAGGATTCAGACAGATTCATGGTATTGACTATGATGAAACCTATTTCACCATTCGCTATGACCAAATCCATCCGAATCCTACTTGCGATTGCAGCATACCACGACTATGAGATTTGGCAGATGGATGTCAAAACAGCATTCCTTTATGGGAATCTCCTCGAGGACGTGTATATGATACAGTCGGAGGGTTTTGAGGATCCAAAGCAAGCCAACAAAGTCTGTAAGATACAACGATCCATTTATGGATTGAAGCAAGCTTCTAGGAGTTGGAATCGAAGTTTTGATAAAGTAGTCAAAGAGTTTGGCTTCAACAGAAACGAAGATGAGTCTTGTGTCTACAAGAATGTTAGTGGGAGCTCTGTAGCTTTTCTGGTCTTGTATGTAGATGACCTACTACTCATTGGAAACGACGTTCCCATGCTACAATCTGTTAAAGATTGGCTAGGGAAGTGTTTCTCAATGAAGGACTTAGGGGATGTAGCCTATATACTCGGTATAAAGATCTAAAGAGATAGATCTAAAAGGTTGCTAGGCCTAAGTCAAAGTACATATATTGACAAGGTGTTGAAACGGTTCAACATGCAAGATTCCAAAAAGGGATTCTTGCCCATGTCACATGGAATCACTCTTTCGAAGAGTTGTTGTCCTTCCAATGAGATTGAGAAGGAACGCATGAGTATAATTCCCTATGCCTCGGCCATAGGATCTATCATGTACGCCATGTTATGTACTAGACCAGATGTGTCATATGCCTTGAGTATGACAAGCAGATACGAATCCAATCCGGGTGAGAGTCACTGGATTGCAGTCTAGAATATCCTAAAGTACTTAAGAAGAACTAAGGATGCTTTCTTGAAATTTGGTGGTGAGGAAGAGTTGCGTGTAAGGGGTTACACTGATGCAAGCTTCCAAACCGACATAGATGACTTTAGATCACAGTCGGGATATGTGTTTTGCCTGAATGGAGCAGAGGTGAGCTGGAAGAGTTCCAAGCAAGAGACGTTAGTTGATTCTACAACAGAGGCTGAGTACATTGCTGCAAATGGCGCAGCAAAGGAAGCTGTTTGGATCAGAAAGTTTGTTTCTGAACTTGGTGTGGTTCCTAGCATTGTGGATCCAGTTGAGTTGTACTGTGACAACACAAGGGCGTTCGCGCAATCAACGGAACCCAGGTCGCACCAGAAATCCAAGCACATGCTCAGGAAGTTTCATTCTGATTCGAGATATTATCGATAGAGGAGACGTTCGGATATGGAAGATTCCTACAGATGAGAATCTGTCAGACCCGCTTACAAAGTCGATCACGCAGTGGAAGCATGAAGGGCACACTAGGAGTATGGGCAAACGAGATGCGCCAGATTGGCTCTAGTGCAAGTGGGAGACTGTTGGAATAGATGCCCTAGAGGCAATCTAGTTTAGTATGAATTTATTTTTGGCTAGAAATTCATTTATTATTTATTGGATATTTAATATAATGAAGTCCTTAGATTTACAATTGTGTTGTTTATCTTAAATATCCCTAGTCCAATATAATGATTAAATGGGACAATCATCTATAGACTAGTATGGGGTTGGATTGATATGGAGATATTACGATCCAACACATCGGTGTGCATTAAGGGTAATGACGCACTGGATTGACCCATCTCCGAGAAGGCTACATACACGTTATATTGAGACAAGCGTTTCTCGCGGTGCAATTGTATTTTCATCCTTAGACTTGAAGTCACTAGATATTCTAGTTGTGGATTATTGTGACTTTGGTAGCGTTAAACGCTACACCGTAACTGGGTAGTTATAAAGGCGTGTACTGGATACAATAAGAAGCAAGCTTAGAGATCGTAGTGGACGTAGATAGAATTTTTCCCTCCCACATAACGGGAGCAAATATCCTAGTCCACTCGAGGGATAGTGCTTATAGAATGTCTGGCCAGACTCAAATAAATCAATATAGGATATAGATGTTATTTGCACGAAGAAGGCTATTCCCATGGATCGAGAAACTATGGATTGGATATACGAGTATGACTTGTATGTCTCGTGTCCAATCCGGATATAGAGACAAATGGATGAGACAATTACTTGTACAAAGGTTGTCAAGATGACTATTCTATTAGTTGGCTAGAATGAATGTTTTGCTAGAAACCCCTCCATATTAGCAAATAGTTGCTACCAACTAGATAGAACCTAAGGGGTCACACGCTATATAGAGTTGAACTAGATTTGGGAATTAATTATTGGATTAATTAATTAGAAGGATCACTTTGCAAAACCTTGCAAACTTAGTAGGGACTAATTTGCAAGGAAGGGACTAAATTGAATTCTAGTAGGACTAGAATAAGTCCTTTAGGTAGTTGACAAGGATTTGTTGGACTATATAAAGGACCTTCCTTCCTTCCTTCCCAAAACTTATGCTCATAATTGAACATAACAAGAGTGGGAGAGAACAAAAGGAGAGAGAGCAACAAGCTAGAGGAGCCGCCGTCTCCCTAGCCCGCCGCCCGTCCCCGTCGGCCCCAAAGGTGGCCGAAACCTCCTTTGGTTCGTCTCGTTTTGCGTGATTCTTCTTCCCCTTCCTCTTTCCGGGATAGCACCAAGGAGTGGGAGATCTAGATATCAACTCTAGGCGTGGATCAACCATAGAGAACGTGACACAATGCGCGTTTGAAGTCATCAAAGGAGAACCCTAAGGCGTGTTATTGATTTCTTCCTTTACCATCGTTATGTCTCTTGACTTGTGATTCTTGGAGGGTTTTGCATGGTTAATTATTGTTTCGTTGCGCATCCATGAATCAAAACCCAACAACAGAAATCATCAGTAGTGTGCATCGGCTAAGGAGGCGGAGATAAGAGCGGCCAAGTTGGCAATTGAAATAGCGAGAGAGAAGGGATACCAAAACGTGGTTTTTGAAGGAGATTCAAGTGGTGTTGTGCGGATGATAGACAAAGCTTTCTCGGGCGAAGTTTGGGAAGACTACTCGGCAACAGGGGACCTAATGGATCAGATCAGAGGACTCTCTGCATAAATGAAGGGCTTCTCATCTAGATGGGTGCCTCGAGATGTAAACCACACAAATCACCACGTGGCTACGATCAATGCACTGGGAGACGACACGCTTCTCTGGAATGTGGAACCGACGTGGCTCATTAGTAACCTTTCGATAGATGCAATTAATAGTGGGGATGTGCCTATTCCCGATGGCTCAGCTTTTGGTTTTCTTGTAATATTTTCATCCAAAAAAAGTCTAAAATTATTAAAAAATCAATAAAAAATAATAACTTGAGTAAATTAATTATATGAGAAGGATATGGAAAATAAAACAGTGAGATTGTGGGTGGTTGTACGCTTCAGTGTAGCTTCTAGCATTTTAACTTGTAGCATTTCAATAAAGAAGAATGCAGAGGGGAGATAATGTGTATTTTGCATTCAACTTGGGCATATGAAATTTTAGTTTCGTGACTTGTGTATTAACTTCAGCTGTAAGAGGAGGTGGTTTTAGTAGTCAGGTTTGATAAAAATTTCTATCTTCACAGAGCATCAATTTAACTTTTGGGATCGAGTTAGGAGATGTGGTTTATTGTTTACAGTTACCGTGGTGCTATTGATTTAAGAATAATTTAATAGTGCAGCGGGTTTAGACAGGGATGTCAATGGGCCGGAATAAAATATGACCCACTTATATCTATATCCATATTAAAATAAAGAGGGGAGATCCAGATCCGATCCGAATTCTGCTAGTTTAGATCTAATCCGAATTCACCCCAATTAGGTTAGGATTCGATTGCATCCGGATCGGATCTGGATCTCCCCTCTTTATTTTAATATGGATATAGATATAAGTGGGTCATATTTTATTCCGGCCCATTGACATCCCTGTCTAAACCCGCTGCACTATTAAATTATTCTTAAATCAATAGCACCACGGTAACTGTAAACAATAAACCACATCTCCTAACTCGATCCCAAAAGTTAAATTGATGCTCTGTGAAGATAGAAATTTTTATTAAACCTGAATACTAAAACCACCTCCTCTTACAGCTCAAGTTAATACACAAGTCACGAAACTAAAATTTCATATGCCCAAGTTGAATGCAAAATACACATTATCTCCCCTCTGCATTCTTCTTTATTGAAATGCTACAAGTTAAAATGCTAGAAGCTACACTGAAGCGTACAACCACCCACAATCTCACTGTTTTATTTTCCATATCCTTCTCATATAATCAATTTACTCAAGTTATTATTTTTTATTGATTTTTTAATAATTTTAGACTTTTTTGGATGAGAATATTACAAGAAAACAAAAGCTGAGCCATCGGGAATAGGCACATCCCCACTATTAATTGCATCTATCGAAAGGTTACTAATGAGCCACGTCGGTTCCACATTCCAGAGAAGCGTGTCGTCTCCCAGTGCATTGATCGTAGCCACTTGGTGATTTGTGTGGTTTACATCTCGAGGCACCCATCTAGATGAGAAGCCCTTCATTTCTGCAGAGAGTCCTCTGATCTGATCCATTAGGTCCCCTGTTGCCGAGTAGTCTTCCCAAACTTCGCCCGAGAAAGCTTTGTCTATCATCCGCACAACACCACTTGAATCTCCTTCAAAAACCACGTTTTGGTATCCCTTATCTCTCGCTATTTCAATTGCCAACTTGGCCGCTCTTATCTCCGCCTCCTTAGCCGATGCACACTACTGATGATTTCTGTTGTTGGGTTTTGATTCATGGATGCGCAACGAAACAATAATTAACCATGCAAAACCCTCCAAGGATCACAAGTCAAGAGACATAACGATGGTAAAGGAAGAAATCAATAACACACCTTAGGGTTCTCCTTTGTTGACTTCAAACGCGCATTATGTCACGTTCTCTATGGTTGATCCACGCCTAGAGTTGATATCTAGATCTCCCACTCCTTGGTGCTATCCCGGAAAGAGGAAGAGGAAGAAGAATCACGCAAAACGAGACGAACCAAAGGAGGTTTCGGCCTCCTTTGGGGCCGACGGGGACGGGCGGCGGGCTAGGGGGACGGAGGCTCCTCTAGCTTGTTGCTCTCTCTCCTTTTGTTCTCTCCCACTCTTGTTATGTTCAATTATGAGCATAAGTTGTGGGAAGGATGGAAGGAAGGTCCTTTATATAGTCCAACAACTCCTTGTCAACTACCTAAAGGACTTATTCTAGTCCTACTAGAATTCAATTTAGTCCCTTCCTTGCAAATTAGTCCCTACTAAGTTTGCAAGGTTTTGCAAAGTGATCCTTCTAATTAATTAATCCAATTAATTAATTCCCAAATCTAGTTCAACTCTATATAGCGTGTGACCCCTTAGGTTCTATCTAGTTGGTAGCAACTATTTGCTAATATGGAGCGGTTTATAGCAAAACATTCATTCTAGCCAACTAATAGAATAGTAATCTTGACAACCTTTGTACAAGTAATTGTCTCATCCATTTGTCTCTATATCCGGATTGGACACGAGACATACAAGTCACACTCGTATATCCAATCCATAGTTTCTCGATCCATGGGAATAGCCTTCTTCGTGCAAATAACATCAATATCCTATATTGATTTATTTGAGTCTGGCCAGACATTCTATAAGCACTATCCCTCGAGTGGCCTAGGATATTTGCTCCCGTTATGTGGGAGGGAAAAATTCTATCTACGTCCACTACGATCTCTAAGATTGCTTCTTATTGTATCCAGTACACGCCTTTATAACTACCCAGTTACGGTGTAGCGTTTAACGCTACCAAAATCACAATAATCCACAACTAGAATATCTAGTGACTTCAAGTCTAAGGATGACAATACCATTGCACCGCGAGAAACGCTTGTCTCAATATAACGTGTATGTAGCCTTCTCGGAGATGGGTCAATCCAGTGCGTCATTACCCTTAACGCACACCGATGTGTTGGATCGTAATATCTCCATATCAATCCAACCCCATACTAGTCTATATATGATTGTCCCATTTAATCATTATATTGGACTAGGGATATTTAAGATAAACAACACAATTGTAAATCTAAGGACTTCATTATATATTAAATATCCAATAAATAATAAATGAATTTCTAGCCAAAAATAAATTCATACTAAACTAGATTGCCTCTAGGGCATCTATTCCAACAGTCTCCCACTTGCACTAGAGCCAATCTGGCGCATCTCGTTTGCCCATACTCCTAGTGTGCCCTTCATGCTTCCACTGCGTGATCGGCTTTTTAAGCGGGTCTGACAGATTCTCATCTGTAGGAATCTTCCATATCCGAACGTCTCCTCTATCGATAATATCTCGAATCAGATGAAAATTCCTGAGCATGTGCTTGGATTTTTGGTGCGACCTGGGTTCCGTTGATTGCGCGAACGCCCCAGTGTTGTCACAGTACAACTCAACTGGATCCACAATGCTAGGAACCACACCAAGTTCAGAAACAAACTTTCTGATCCAAACAGCTTCCTTTGCTGCGCCATTTGCAGCAATGTACTCAGCCTCTGTTGTAGAATCAGCTAACGTCTCTTGCTTGGAACTCTTCCAGCTCACCTCTGCTCCATTCAGGCAAAAAACATATCCCGACTGTGATCTAAAGTCATCTCTGTCGGTCTGGAAGCTTGCATCAGTGTAACCCCTTACACGCAACTCTTCCTCACCGCCAAATATCAAGAAAGCATCCTTAGTTCTTCTTAAGTACTTTAGGATATTCTAGACTGCAATCCAGTGACTCTCACCCGGATTGGATTCGTATCTGCTTGTCATACTCAAGGCATATGACACATCTGGTCTAGTACATAACATGGCGTACATGATAGATCCTATGGCCGAGACATAGAGAATTATACTCATGCATTCCTTCTCAATCTCATTAGAAGGACAACAACTCTTCGAAAGAGTGATTCCATGTGACATGGGCAAGAATTCCTTTTTGGAATCTTGCATGTTGAACCGTTTCAACACCTTGTCAATATATGTAATTTGACTTAGGCCTAGCAACCTTTTAGATCTATCTCTATAGATCTTTATACCGAGTATATAGGCTGCATCCCCTAAGTCCTTCATTGAGAAACACTTCCCTAGCCAATCTTTAACAGATGGTAGCATGGGAACGTCGTTTCCAATGAGTAGTAGGTCATCTACATACAAGACCAGAAAAGCTACAGAGCTCCCACTAACCTTCTTGTAGACACAAGACTCATCTTCGTTTCTGATGAAGCCAAACTCTTTGACTACTTTATCAAAACGTCGATTCCAACTCCTAGAAGCTTGCTTCAATCCATAAATGGATCGTTGTAGCTTACAGACTTTGTTGGCTTGCTTTGGATCCTCAAAACCCTCCGACTGTATCATATACACGTCCTCGAGGAGATTCCCATAAAGGAATGTTGTTTTGACATCCATCTGCCAAATCTCATAGTCGTGGTATGCTGCAATCGCAAGTAGGATTCGGATGGATTTGGTCATAGCGAATGGTGAAATAGGTTTCATCATAGTCAATACCATGAATCTGTCTGAATCCTTTATCCACCAATCGGCCCTTGTCGGTAATCACATTACCATCCATGTCGATCTTCTTCTTGAAGACCCACTTGCACCCTATGGGCCGCGCCCCTTCGGGTGGTTCCACCAAATTCCATACTTTGTTGATGTACATGGATTCCATCTCGGATGTCATGGCTTCTAGCCACTTCTGAGAGTCTGGGCCCTTCATGGCCTCCTCATAGGTAGTAGGCTCATCATCTATGAGCATCGTGTCACCGGAATCGGTCACGAGAAGTCCGTACCTCTCGGGTTCCTGGCGCACTCTACTAGATCTACGAAGCTCTTTTGTTACCTGAACAGGTTGCTCCACAACCGTTTGTGGTTCCTGTTCATGTTCCATAATCGGTTCAGTGATTTGTGGCTCTTGAACCTCTTCAAATTCTACAGTCCTCCCACTTTCTTCTTTAGAGACAAACTCTCTTTCTAGAAACACGCTGGTCCGAGCAACAAACACTTTGTTCTCGGTTGGATTGTAGAAGTAGTAACCCTTAGTTTCCTTAGGGTACCCCACAAATTTGCACTTATCCTTTTTTTGCACTAGTTTGTCTGATTATAAACGTTTTACATAGACATCGCAGCCCCAAATCCTCATGAACGACAGTGTGGGACACCTCCCACTCCACATCACATATGGTGTCTTCATGACTAATTTGGACGGAACATGGTTAATGGTGAAAGCTGCACTTAATAGAGCGTAGCCCCAAAATGATAATGGAAGATCGGTTTGACACATCATATATCGAACCATATCCAATAGGGTTCGATTCCTCCTCTTGGAAACGCCATTCCACTGTGGCGTTCCGGATGGAGTGAGTTGGGACACGATCCCACACTCTCTAAGATAGTCGTCAAACTCTTTGCTTAAGTATTCTCCTCCACGATCCGATCGTAGAGCCTTGATACTTTTTCCAAGTTGCTTCTCTACTTCATTCTTGAATTCTATGAACACTTCAAAGGATTCGGATTTTTCCCTCATAAGGTACACAAATCCATATCTACTGTAATCATCAGTAAATGTAATGAAGTAGATATAACCACCCCTGGCAGGTGTGGCAAATGGCCCACACACATCAGTATGTATGAGCGCCAATTGCTCACTAGTCCTCTCACCTTTCTTATTGAAAGGGGACTTTGTCATTTTTCCCAAAAAACAAGCCTCACATGTCTCATATGATTCAAAATCAAATGAGTCTAGTAATCCATCCTTATGGAGTCTAGATACACGTTTCTCATTTATGTGGCCTAAACGACAGTGCCATAAGTAAGTAGTATTTAAATCATTTATTTTAATCCGCTTGGTATTAATGTTGTAGACATGATTGCTTACATCAAGGACATACAGTCCATTAAATAATTGCGCACTAAAATAGTGAATATTATTCAAATAAAATGAACAACAATTGTTCTTTATTGAAATAATAAAACCATCCTTGTCCAAACTAGAAATAGAAATAATGTTTCTGGTTATAGCAGGCACAAAATAGCAATTATTTAATTCTAAAACTAATCCTGAAGGTAGAGATAGCTCGCACACGCCTATGGCCAACGCAGCAACTTTTGCTCCATTCCCAACGCGCAGATCTACCTCCCCTTGAGCCAATCTTCTACTTCTCTTTAGATCCTGCACATTTCGAAAAATGTGAGATCCACATCCAGTATCTAATACCCATGATGTAGAGACAGTTAAATTGACATCTACAAAAAAAATACCTGGTGGTGGTGGAATCACTATTCCAAGCCTCTTGTCCTCCAGATATTTTGGGCAGTTCCTCTATTGTGTACATCTTCTTCTCTTGCTTGAGAACAATTCTCAAGTTTCTGTACCAATCCAAAAAGTTGGTTCCAGAGAGCTTGTCCTTCTCAAGGACAGATCGTAGGGAATGTTGTGAACTCGATGAGTTGTTTGCCATTTCGAATTCTACAAAAGGAAAATACGCAAGTTTTAGTATTTGTGAATTTGGACTATATTCAATAATGGCAAGTTTATCAAATATAGCTCCCACTATTTTTCTACAGATTAATAACCCTCAAGATATTAATGCGGAAAATATCCTTATATTTTCTAGTGGGCCAAGATCCATGTTTCATCTCCTTATGAGCTTGCTTTGGCAAGTCACCCATAATTTGACTACTTTAGGTAGGAACAATTCCAATTTCATCCCTTATGCAACTCTTGGTTCAATTGGGCAAATAACTCCTTATTTATCCATCCATATGGATAATCCCAATTGATTGCCTCTAGGTTTCTTAATCATATTAATAGCCTAGTTGTGTTCAACCTCTTATTTAAACAATTGCACATTACTAGCTTGTGCCATCGCATTCCATCATTATGAACCAAGTCGCCATGCTTTGGCACGGACGAACTTGATAAATAATGATGATGATGAGTGTTTAAATAACGAGAAGGCAATAACACAATATTTGAATTTTTGAGGGATTTTAAATTCAATTTAATTGTTTTGTTGATCAAAATCAACTAATCTATCTATTTGAGTTTGGGCACAACTCCAAATAATAGATCCGGGTTGTCTAATTATCTTATTATCCTAATTGCATGCATCATCCATACACCAACCACACAATAATAAGACAATAAAGTAAACAACCACAAAACAAAAATTAAACGTGATGTGGATATGGCCTTTTCTAGACTAAGATAATTCCAAGCCAATGGAATTATCTATGAACCCTAAAAGCAAACACATCTCCATGCGTCTTGATCTTTTGGTCCATCCTTCATAGTCTTGTGGAATGCTCCATGGTCCATGCTCCATCTTTTGTGGCTCTTTTTGGCTTTGGGCTTCTTTTTCTTCAATCTTGGCTGACAATCTACTTTATCTAGCACTAGCTAACTTCTATACTAAATAAAATAAATCTCACAAGTTGAGAAAAAAATGGCACGCAGGCCATAAAACCCTAATTAATTATTACAATTAATTGATCAGATCGCATGCCGTAAAACCAAACCACAAAAATAAACATCGACATCAAACCACATCCTAAGGCCATATCCAATCACCATGCGAATTGCACATAAGCAGTTGAAATCCAATTTTAACGCGCTTGGTCAATTTTAATTGATTTTAGGATTTCTAGGGTTAAAACGGTCCATGGGCCCAACAATCAAATTGCCCAGGCCCAAAAGGTGAACCGCAAAGCCGTAGGTCCGGCCCGACCCCTAACCCACGTGGCTAGGCCGCGGGCTAGGGCCGCCCGGCCCCTAGGGCGGCCAAGGCTTGGGCGGCAAGCAAGAGGGGCGGTCCCCTAGGGGGGCCGAACCTCCTTTATGGAGTTGTTTCCAAAACAACTCCCTTGCTTGGTGCCCAAGTTTGGTTGTTTCCTTGTTTTGGAAGAACTCCTTCTTCCCCAAGGATGCCCAAACCCTAGATCTAAGATCCTAAAATTTCTCAAACTCACTAATTCATGCATCTAATGCAAAAATTAGATCTTGTTATGATAGATTATTGACAAATTGCATCCCATGCTTTGATTTGTCTTGTTTTACGCGATAAACAATCAATTTAAGGTGTAAAACAATTAAAACGTAACACATAAACCACGTTTATGCTCTACGACCCGTGGCTCTGATACCACTGTTGGGTTTTGATTCATGGATGCACAACGAAACAATAATTAACCATGCAAAACCCTCCAAGGATCACAATTCAAGAGACATAACGATGGTAAAGGAAGAAATCAATAACACACCTTAGGGTTCTCCTTTGATGACTTCAAACGTGAATTGTGTCACGTTCTCTATGGTTGATCCACGCCTAGAGTTGATTTCTAGATCTCCCACTCCTTGGTGCTAGCCCAGAACGAGGAAGAGGAAGAAGAACCACGCAAAACGAGACAAACCAAAGGAGGTTGCGACCTCCTTTGGGGCCGACGGGCGGCGGGCTAGGGGGCGGCGGCTCCTCTAGCTTGTTGCTCTCTCTCCTTTTGTTCTCTCCCACTCTTTTTATGTTCAATTATGAGCATAAGTTGTGGGAAGGAAGGAACGAAGGTCCCTTATATAGTCCAACAACTCCTTGTAAACAACCTAAAGAACTTATTCTAGTCCTACTAGAATTCAATTTAGTCCCTTCCTTGCAAATTAGTCCCTACTAAGTTTGCAAGGTTTTGCAAAGTGATCCTTCTGATTAATTAATCCAATTAATTAATTCCCAAATCTAGTTCAACTCTATATAGCGTGTGACCCCATAGGTTCTATCTAGTTGGTAGCAACTATTTGCTATTATGGAGCGGTTTCTAGCAAAACATCCATTCTAGCCAACTAATAGAATAGTCATGTTGACAACCTTTGTACAAGTAATTGTCTCATCCCTTTGTCTCTATATCCGGATTGGACACGAGACATACAAGTCACACTCGTATATCCAATCCATAGTTTCTCGATCCATGGGAATAGCCTTATTTGTGCAAATAACATCAATATCCTATATTGATTTATTTGAGTGTGGCCAGACATTCTATAAGCACTATCCCTCGAGTGGCCTAGGATATTTGCTCCCGTTATGTGGGAGGGACAAATTCTATCTACGTCCACTACGATCTCTAAGCTTGCTTCTTATTGTATCCAGTACACGCCTTTATAACTACCTAGTTACAAGGTAGCGTTTAACGCTACCAAAATCACAATAATCCACAACTAGAATATCTAGTGACTTCAAGTCTAAGGATGACAATACCATTGCACCGCGAGAAGCGCTTGTGACTCAACATAACGTGTATGTAGCCTTCTCGGAGATGGGTCAATCCAGTGCGTCATTACCCTTAATGCACACCCATGTGTTGGATCGTGATATCTCCATATCAATCCAACCCCATACTAGTCTATAGATGATTGTCCCATTTAATCATTATATTGGACTAGAGATATTAAAGATAAACAACACAATTGTAAATCTAAGGACTTCATTATATTTAATATCCAATAAATAATAAATGAATTTACAGCCACAAATAAATTCATACTAAACTAGATTGCCTCTAGGGAATCTATTCCAACATCTCTTTGCTGCCAAGATTAGCTTGCCGTTGCTGTCTCTAAAAACCACTCCCATCAAAGTTATATTTGTCATCTGGTTCCATGCCCCATCGTAGTTGGCTTTGATTTTATCCGGCGCCGGAGGAAGCCATCTCACATATCTAGCTCATGATTAATCAGGTACTTTTTGCTTTTTGCAGATAAAAACTTCTTCTATTTCTTCCAATCTATCAATTACTTCAGCTGGAATTCCTTTATAATCTGGTTCAATTCCCTGGAACCTGTTTTTGTTTCTCGCCAACCAGATTTCCCAAAGCGTTAAGCTGAAGACGGACATATGATTTTTGGACTGTCTGTGGAATTGTCTTTCTATCCAGTGTTGGAATTTTTCCATTTGCTCACCTTCCTTACTTTCCGTTCCCATAATTTGTGTCCACACTGGACGAATGAGCTTGCAATCTCCGAAGACATGCGCACTAGATTCCATATGTCTCTTGCAGAAGGGGCACATCATTGATACACTTACTTTCCTTTTCTCCAGGTTTTTTCGCTGTTCCCACAAATTTTCACCTTTTTTTCACCTTTTCTTGGCTGTCCCGAAATTTTTCTAAGTGTTTTTGCTCGCACGAACACCCCTGGAGATGAACTCAGATTTTCATCCTCTTTGACGGACCTTAACTTTCTCGTCCGATCTCCGTTTTAGCTCCGTGACCTATCGTTGGAAAGCTCTTTGAGTATAATTTCATTTTCCACTGTTCTAAATCCAAAATGTATTATATAACTCAAGATACAATCAAAATAGTGGAGATTGGTCACTTTTGCTCCTCCGACTTTGCTTCTCTTGCTTCCTCTTGAGTTTGCTTTGTTTCCGAAGTTCGTTTCATGCCTCCTAGCCATCGTTTATCATCCGTTCCTGTCAAGACAACATGAAAAACCATACCAAGCGATTATATTTGACAAATAACATCGAAATATGCATCGAAACACCCGGATTCACAATAAAGTGCTAAAAACTCAACTTTCTATGTTTTCTCAACATTCATAGTGTAAAACTAATATTTCAACCCGGGAATCAAGCAGAACGATATAAAATTTGCAAGAAATATAACTCTAATAGAGATTTGTCAATGGGAAAGTATCCCTTCTTGGAATCTTGCATGTTGAACCTCTTCAACACCTTGTCTATATATGTACTTTGACTTAGGCCAAGCAGCTTTCTAGATCTATCCTTATAGATCTTTATACCAAGTATATAAGCTGCATCTCCTAATTCTTTCATTGCGAAGCACTTTCCTAGCCATCTTTAACATATTGCAAAGTATGAATATCGTTTCCAAAGATTAGTATGTCATCCACATAGAAGACCAGAAACACTACAAAGCTCCCACTAACCTTCTTGTAGACACATGGCTCATTTTCGTTATTGATGAAGCCAAACTCTTTGACCGCATCATCTGAACGTCGATTCCAGCTTCTAGAAGCTTGCTTTAATCCATAAATGGATCTTTGCAGCTTACAGACCTTATTGGCATTATCTAGATCGTCAAAACCCTCCGGTTGTGTCAGGTACACAACCTCTAGGAGGTTCACATAAAGGAACGCTGTTTTGACATCCATTTGCCAAATCTTATAGTCGTAGTATGCTGCAATAGAAAGAAGGATTCGAATGGATTTAGTCATGGCGACTGGTGAAAAGGTCTCATCATAGTCAATACAATGAATCTTTCTATACCCTTTAGTTACCAATCGCCCCTTGTAGGCAACTACCTTGCTATCAATGTCGGTCTTCTTCTTGAAGACCCATTTGCACCCTATGGGCCGAGCCCTTTTGGTGGTTCCACCAAATTCCATACTTTGTTGGTGTACATGGAATACATTTCGGATCTCATGACTTCTAGCCACTTCTTGGAGTCTGGGCCTTTCATGGCCTCCACGTAGGTTGTAGGCTCATCATCCATGAGTGGTACGTCATCGGGATTAGTCACGAGAAGTCCGTATCTGGCTCATGACGCACTCTTCCCGACCTATAGAGTTCCTGTGTTACCTGAATAGGTTCTTCCACAACAACTTGTGGTTCCGGCTCATGTTCCATCATCGGTTCAGTGATTTGTGGCTCTTGAATTTCTTCAAGTTCTACAGTCCTCCCACTTGCTTATTTAGAGACAAATTCTCTTTCTAGAAACACGCTGGTCCGAGCTACAAACACTTTGTTCTCGGTGGGATTGTAGAAATAATATCCTTTCGTTTTCTTAGGATATCCCACAAATTTACTTATCCGCCTTGGGCCCGAGCTTGTCTATTTGTAAACGCTTTACATAGACATCGCAGCCCCAAATCTTCATAAACGACACTATGAGACGCTTCCCAGATCATATCTCATATGGTGTCTTCATGACCGATTTGGATGAAACACGGTTAATGGTAAAAGTTGCCGTCATTAGAGCATGTCCCCAAAATGATATCGGAAGATCCGTTTGAGACATCGTAGATCGCACCATATCCAATAGTGTGCGATTCCTCCTCTCGGACACGCCGTTATGGGTGTAGTGAGATGGGATACTAACCCATACTCTCTAAGATACTCATCAAACTCTTGGATTAAGTATTCTCCTCCACGGTCCGATCGTAAAGCCTTAATTCTTTTACCAAGTTTCTTCTCTACTTCATTCTTGAATTCTTTGAACAATACAAAAGATTCGGATTTGGCCTTCATAAGGTACACAAATCCATATCTACTAAAATCATCAGTAAACGTAATGAAGTAGGTGTAACCACCTCTGACAAGCGTGGGGAACGGCCCACATACATCGGTATGTGTGAGAGCCAAGAACTCACTAGTCCTCAAACCTTTCTTACTGAAAGGGGACTTTGTCATTTTTCCTAATAAACAAGATTCGCATGTCTCATATGATCCCAAATCAAATGAGTCTAGAAGTCCATCCTTATGGAGTCTAGATATGTGTTTCTCAATTATATGGCCTAAACGACAATGCCATAGACATGTAGGGTTTAAATCATTAGTTTTAATCCTTTTAGTATTTATGTTATAGATTGGATTATTTACATCAGGGATATACAATCCATTAGACAAATGCGCACTACAATAGTGCATACTATCAAAAAAAATGGAGCAACACTTGTCCTTTATTGAAATAAAAAAACCTTTCTCGTCCAAACAAGAAATGGAAATAATTTTTCTGCTCATAGCAGGCTCATAAAGCAATTGTCTAAATATAAAATAAGTCCAGAAGGCAAAGATAGCTCATAAACAGCTACAGCTAATGCAGTAACTCTTGCTTCATTCCCGACGCGCAGATCTATCTCCCCTTTAGCCAATCATCTACTTATTTTCAAATCCTGCACATTTCGACAAATGTGAGAACCACATCCAGTATCCAATACCCAAGATGAAGAAATAGAAAGATTGACGTCTATAACATAAATACCTGGTGGTGGTGGAATCACTATTCCAAGCTTCTTATCCTGCATATATTTAGGGCAATTCCTCCTCCAGTGACCCGGCTTGCTACAGTAGTGACATTCACCTTTAGCCACGCCTCAACTAGGCTTTAGGGTTTCCATGGATTTTAAAACATTCTTCCGCTTTATTTTGGAAGTAGCGGCAAATCCTTTTCCCTTCCTCTTATGCATCATCATTATGGCATTGCGCTTTCCTTTGTTGATGCTATGTTCAGCTGTCTTCATCATGTTCAACAAGTCTAGCAGAGTCTTACTGATCTCGTTCATGTTAGAGTTCATGATGAACTGATTATAACTGTCAGGCAACGATTGCCAGACTAGATCAGTAGCCAAATCTTGGATAAGTGGGAATCCCAGTCTCTCAAGGTTCTCAATGTACCCAATCATTCGAAGTACATGAGGCCCTACTAAATTCCCTACAGCAAGACTACTCTTGAACAATTCTTTGGACACCTCATATCGCTCATGCCTTGCCTGTTCATGAAACAATTGTTTCAAGTGTATGATCATATCATAGGCCTCCATGTTCTCGTGCTGCTTCTGAAGCTTAGCAGTCATGGTAGAGAGCATGAGGCAAGTCACGTCATTAGAATCATCAATATGTTTCTGACGTGCCCTTACATCTGCTAGAACAGACTCAACCTGGGGTGGGGCTGAAATTGGAGTGTCCAAGACGCACAACTTCTTTTCTTGCTTAAGGACAACCCTTAAGTTTCTTTACCAGTAAAGGAATTTTTTTCCAGACAGTTTATCCTTCTCAAGGACAGATCGTAGGGATAAAGTCGATGCGTTGTTGTTTGCCATTTGGAATTCTGCAAAATGGAGAAATGTGCAATTTTAGTGTTTTGAAAAATTTAACTATATTCAATAATGTCTAGATCATTAAATATAGCTCCCGCTATTTTTCTCGGATTAATAGCCCTCACCATTAATGCGGAAAATATCATGTATATTTTCTAGTAGGTCTTAGATCCCTTTTTCACTCCTTCTTGAGATTGCTTTGGCAAGTCACTCAAGAATTGGTTATTTAGGTTGGAACCATTTAATTTTCATCCCATGAAACTCTTGGTCCAATTAGGAGAATAAATCATTATTCGTTATGCTTTAGATAACGTCTAATTGTCATGCCTCTAGGTTCATCAATCCAATTGATTCTTACCTAGTTGCGTCCAACCTCTTGCTTCAACATAAACATTACTAGCTTGTGTTGTCTGCAACACATCATGGTGAATTAAAATCACCCGTCTTTGGCAAGCCCGAATTTTAATAGACCCTGATTATGAAGGGTGTTTAGGCAGGAGAAGGCAAAACACAAGATTCTATTTGAGGGATTTAATCATTATTTTTTTGTTTGGTTGATATAATCAACATGATCTGCTTATTTGGATTGGGCAATCCACAATAAAATACCTTCTTTTTTTTATTATTATCTTGTTAACGTTTTGCTAGTATCGCCATACACACAAAAATAAAACAAGACATAAATAAATAAACATCCACAAAAGAAAAATAATGTGGCATGGATATGGCCCCTAGACTAAGATATTATCAAGCCAATGATAATATCTATTTTCCCTAAAGTGACAAGCTCATCTCCATGTGCTCCACCATAACCGCGCGCCTAGAGTAGGAAGTCTTCATCGTCTTTTGGCTTCTTGGTTCTCCAGTCTTCTTCTCCATGACCTTGGCTATCATCTAAATATTTCTAATTCCAGCCTAACATTTAGAATAGATAAATAAATAAAGCCTCACATGTTGAGGAGAAAAATGACTCGCAGGCCGTAAAATCTAATTAATTATTACATTAATTTGATCAGCTCGCAGGCCGTAAACCAAACCACAAAAACATAAAATTTCCACAATCTAGGCCATCCACCATGAAACAAAGCACATAATATAGTTAAAACCTATTTTTAATGCGCTTGTTTAATTTTAGTTATTTTTGACATACTAGGGTCAAAACGGCTCAAGAGGTTCACCAAGGGAATGGCCGAACCAACCAAGGAACCGCCACACTAGGCCCGGGCCGACAAGCCCCTAGCGCACACGGCTAGGTCGTGCGCTAGGGTTCGCCGGCCCCCTTGGGGAGTGTGTCTTAGACGGCAAGCAAGGGAGGGGCGGTTCCCTTATTGGGGCGCACCTTCCTGTGGAATTGTTTCCAAAAAAACTTTCCTTCCCATATTGGGTTGTTTCCAAAACATCCCTTTGCCTTGATGCCCAAGTTTAATTGTTTCCATACTTGAAAATCCCTTTTCCAAGCACGTGGCCAAACCCTATTTCTTGATCCAAAATCTATCACATCCTATATGATCAAAATCACCAATTTACACATCCAATGTTAAATTAGGTCTTGTTTATTGCATCTACTATGCCCATTAAATTCAGTTTTCGCGTAGTAGGAATAAAACAGTGTAAAAACTGAAATCGTAACAAATAAAATCATATTATGCACTACGACCTCTGGCTCTGATACCACCGTGGGGTTTTGAAATAGGTAATGCAGAGGAATAAAAAAATTATTTCCTACTCAAATCCCACCAAGGATCACAGGAAGAGACATTCATAACATTATGAAGGACATAGAGATGTGTACCTTTTGGTTCGGGAGATCACACAAAGAGTTATGTCCTTGTCTCTACGATTAATCAACATCTAGAGGTGAGATCTAGATTCTTCATTCTCCTAGTTATAGCTTGGACCGGAGGAAGAGGGAAGAACAAATCAAGCAACAAAGAACCAAAGAGAGGTTCGGCCTATCTCTTAGTGGCCGACGGGTAGGGGACGGCTAGGGGTTCGACCTCCTAGATTGCCTCTTGCTCTCTCTTTTGCTTTCTCTCGCACTCACTTATGTTATGAGAGAATTAGTTGTGGGAAGGAAGCTAGAGCATCCTTTATATAGTCCAACAACTCCTTGTTAACTACATAAAGGCCCTTCCTAGTTCTGCATGAACTTGAATTAGTCCCTTCCCTGCATATTAGTCCTACTAAGTTTGCAAGGTGTTGAAAAGTGATCCTTCTAATTAATTAATCATATTAACTAATCCCAAATATAGTTCAACTCTGTTTGACGTGTGACCCCATAAGTTTTTACTTAGTTGGTAGTAACTAATTACTAACATGGAGCGGTGTTTAGCAACACATTCATGCAACCCAACTAATAGAAATAAGTCAGTGATCCCGACAAACCTTTGTGCCCAATATCTCATATTGCACTATCTCTTTGTCTCTATATCCGGATTAGACACGAGACATAAATAGTCACACTCGTATATCCAATCCATAGTTCCTCGATCATGGTGATATGCTTATGCAAGCGGATAACATCAATATCTCCATATTGATTTATCCGAGTCTGGCCAGACATTTAATAAGTACCATCTCTCGAGTGGCCATGGATATTTACTCCCATTATGTGGGAGGGACAAATCCTCTCTACATCACTACGATCTCTAAGCTTGCTTCCTACCATGCCCGAAAGCCATCTTTATAGTTACCAAGTTACGGTGTAAAGTTTGATAAAATCAAAGCATGATATGCCACAACTAGAGTATCTAGTGACTTAAAGTCTAAGGATTGCAATTATATTAGCACTACAAGAAGCGATTGCGACTTTAACATAAGGTAATGTATCCTTCTCGTTGTTGGTCAATCATGTATGCCATTACTCGTAATGCATACCCATGTGTTAGAATTGATATCTCCATATCAATCTACACACATACTAGTCTATATTTGATCGTCCTATTAATCAATATAATGGACTAGGAATATTTAAGATAAACAACACATTGCATCTAAGGACTTCATTATATTAAATATCACAAGAAATAATAAATGAATTCTAGCCAAAATACATTGTCCATACTAAATATGGATTGCCTCTAGGGAACCTATTCCAACATATTTGGGAGTCGTTGGGCTGAGTATGAAGCACTATAAATGTACGTGGTGGTATTAGAATTCTTCAAAAGTAAGTAGAACACCTAATTATCATTTCACCCTAAAGTTTGGAAGATTTCAAATTTTACCCCCTAGTGCATGACCAACACATGCCATTCTTCTTGTGCATATGTGCCACATGCCCTTGAGAAGAAATTCTCTCCTATTTCCTCCCTACACTCTGAATGGGAACAAATTTCATCACCAACACCATGAGCTTCCTCTTCTTTCCCTCTAGAACCACCAACCACCACCTTCTCCACCATGAAACCAACACCAACATCAAGTCAGCCACTTGTTCTTTCTCCAAATCAATAACTGCTCCTACCACATCACCTACTCACCCATCTGAGCAATACGCACAAATCAATCTTTGATTTCATCGAATTTTGAGGTCAAAATCGAAGGTAATACTCATGAACCCTAGCTTCGGGTTTAGTTTGATTCATCCTCCTACGTTTTTTATCAGTCAAATTAATCATCTCTCCCGTGTTTCTAAGTTCGTGGCAAACCCTGGGGTGTGAATTTTTCACCGTGGGTCGTCGGAAACGGGGTCGTAGAACTCTGGGTTGAAGAACCCGTCGCAAAACCATCAGAGCTCATGTTCTATTCGGTCTTGGCCATTCTTCTCCTCCGTGCGACTTCCCTGTGACCTCTGGCTATTGGGGAACCCTTTACTATCTCAGTTACTGCTGGGTATTCGTTGGAGCACCCAAAACCGGTCGGAAAATCACCGGATTCCGCTATGGCCGTTGGAAAATCGCAAATCTTGGTACGGCTACCATTCTTGCTCGTTTTGATCATTTAAAAGCATGAACATGCTCCTAATTTTGTCATGAACATGTTTAGATCATTCAAACTAGACTGTAGCAACAAATATGACAAGTTTGATTCGTGCATGTTGAGTTTTCCGGTATGAAAACCTGCCCTGTTCATGGGCCTGTAACTCTCTCGATACATGATTTCTTGACAAGGCTTTTGTTTATATGGATCCCTTGCATGTAGTACTTTAACTTTCTTGTTGATTTCTTGGTCCAATTCGATCTCTAAACCCTCTTTTTTCGGCTCCAAAGTGGCTGTAATGTTAATGTTCTTCGCTAGCAAAAACTCAAAATTTTCTACGATTATAACTCCTTCAATTCTTAATGAAATCTTTTTTTTATTTCTCCTATGTGAAGCTGGTACATAATAATCCTCTCTGGGTCATCTTCAATTTCGTGACGGATTTCTCATAAACTAAGCCTAAAGTTGTTGCTTTGAACTCGTGTAATGTTCTTGTATTTTTTTTAAGTGTTAAATCAAAATTTTCATCCAGCTTTGACTAGCGATATCTCTTTGAATACTTGGAGTTCTTAGGAGTTGAAATATTTTCTGAAATCTTTGAACTATCATCTTCAAACCCCTATTCCTAGTTTCTCAAACCTCCTTCCCAACTGGTTGAAAATTAGTCGCGAAGTTGACTACTTGAAATGACTATTCACTATCTTTGATATTGGATTTTGACCATTTCAATGACATTTCTGGCCTTAGCGTTCTTCACGAAACTTGTTCGTATTCATATTCTGAGTCTAAATATCAAGTTTTACCAAGTTGGACTATTCAAAAACCCTAGTTTGACTGATCTAGATAGGAGGGGTAAAATAGTAATTTCACTTAAGCTTTGAATTGAGATTCGTTTAGTAACTTGGAGTTTGTCAGCATGTATGTATTTGGAGTACTTGTATATAATTCTCGGCTAATGTTGACCAAGTCAATAGTTGGGGTCTTTTTTGCAATTTTATTAAGCTTTAGGGGCCTAAGTGTAATTTATTAAAAGTTGTAGATTCTGATGCTAAGTTCATATGGGAGAGTTATGGGTCATTCTTGAATGTTATTAGGACAGTATGAGTATAATTTGGGGTCCGGGCAACTATATAATTTTGGAATATCAAGGGAGTTTTAGTCATTTATCTTGCACGACCCGCATTCCATCGCATTCTTGCATACAACCTCATATAGAGGGTAAATGCTAATAGACTGTATACTTGACTTGTTTATATGTAGTCGTTGTGCTCGTAATAAGTAGACATATTTATTCGTTGTGTTGCATTGACTGTGAGACCCGGATTCACATGAGACGAGCGTTGTAGGAGTGCTAGCTTTGCTTTGCGCCTTTCTTAGCTCAGCGGTAAGTACATATGTGCAACCCTTAATTATCAAAATGTGCGTATGCGTATGAAATTTTGAATCAATGCTTCGTTATATGAAAAGTATGAGAATGCATGTTTTCCACTCGAAAGTTGTTAAACTATTTTGTTCATCTCCTTTGAGAACTCTCGGAAATTACTCGTGCAATGTTAACATTCTGATTCGCGTTATGTAAAAGAGAAGAAATAAAATACCTGTAATAGACTTTGGACTATACGGAGTTCTGTTTATTAATGGCTCCATCCGGAGGAGCCAAGCAATCCTCCCGTTACCTATGGCTACAACCATTGAAGCAATGCTTCCTTTTATTGGATAGAACTTAATTGTGCACAAATCCACACCCGATGAGCCAAAACGTACAAAGGTATTGCGACCAAGGGGTTTGTTAGAGCTATAGAGTGCTACTTATACTTGTAAGGGTCACTACTGTATAAGGGTGTCGACACTTAAGGCATTTTATATTGTTGTGAGTGGGGATTGACGTATGGGCTCCCATAACGCTCGGGTGAAATAGGGTTTGATAGACCCTAGAATGAACCCTCTGTGATTATTTTGTTATCCCTAAGTTTACGATCCTGCTAGTGACTCTGGACATGCCTCGGCTAAACTTAACGGTTAAATTGGACTTGAAAAAATGTTTGACTACTCTATTGATGTTGTTTGTGGCTCTGGATATGTCATAATCGATTGAAATGATTTGAAAAGATTTGGCTACTCATGAACTAATATAATTATCAACTTAAATGGACTTGTTCACTCTGGATATATTACTGAATACTCGTAGTTTCTCAATGTTCTTAAATTGAGAGGTTTTTGTTACTCGGTTACTTTCACTTGTTCCAAAATCCCCAACATGTAACTTTTATTGTTTCAAATCGTAAGTTTTGTTTCAACTCATGCATTTGTGCCACTCGTTGCCTTAAATGTTGTAGTGGGTACTTACTCAGTTTTTACGAATCATTTTCTTCAAAACTGCGTCGGCTTTTACCTTTTAAAACCGCAGGTCATCAATCAAGGTGGGGGGGGGGGGGGGAATGGGAACGCGGATCAAGACGAGAATGTCGGGTGTAGTTTTTTTTAGGGGAAAAATATTATTCATTAAATTTGGGGAGTCAAACCCATAATGTCAGAAAGGTATACAGATTTAGCCCATTCAGGTATAACATAATAATAACAAACGTCGTCTTTGTCATAACCTCTTCTAGCAAAAGTATGTGTCAATTGGTTACTTCTCTTCCGACACAAACATAAGTGATTTTGCTGAAAGAGGAGGCTAATCTCTGGCAGTCCGCTAATAGCTCCTTCATCTTTGACATTGCTGTGATAATCTTGATCTTGCAAAGTTCTGGATCATTTAAAAGCTTTACAGCCGCAAGACAATCCAGCTCCACCTCTATTTTATGTTGCTTCAGTTCCTCCGCTCATCTGAGTCCTTCCACTACCGCTGCTAGTTCAGCCACCAGTGGAGACCTCAGGTGAGGTCTACATATATGACGACCTGCCAAGAATGCCGAGTGTAGTTTAGATACTTTAGCAGATCAGAAACACATTTTGTTTTCAAATTGTACGTATTATCGAAATTTTGTAATTTAATTTTGTAATGTACATTAAACGAAATGTAATCTTAATAGTATATTTGCACTTTTGGTTATCGATTGTCTCTTTAACCCTGAGCTGAGATCTCGGGTTGTTTTTAATGGGAACGCGGATCAAGACGAGAATGTCGAGTGTAGTTTAGATACTTTAGCAAATCACAAACACATTTTGTTTTCAAATTGTACGTATTATCGAAATTTTGTTATGTACATTAAACGAAATGTAATCTTAATAGTATATTTCTACTTTTGGTTATCGATTGTCTCTTTAACCCTGAACCGAGATCTCGGGCTTTTTCTCAATAAGATTACATTTATTGGCTATATATACCCATCAAATTGAAATGCAAAGCACTCATCTATTCTTGGAAAATTTGAAGAGATGGTTCTCAAGGATTAAAATATTAAGATATTACCCTTCTATTAATCATTTGTTTTTCTGTAAATGATTCTATCTTCTTTTGACAGGAAACTGTTTCAGATTGTAGGGCCATTAACAAGGTTTTGCATTCTATGGAAAAGCATCTCGCAAATCTGTTAATAGAGAAATCCCAAGTCTTCTTTTGCCCTTTGACTAGAAAGCTTCTGAAAGATTTTTTGCAAAGTATCTTGAGAATAAGTAAAGACTTTAAGGACAGTATTTACCTGGGGCTGCCTTCTAATTTGGGGAGGTCAAAGCAAAAACATCTCAAGTTCATAATGGAAAGAATTCAAAACAAGCACAGCAGCTGGAAAGATACAATTCTAAGTGCTACATTGAGAGAAGCTTTTATAAAAATATGTGTTGTCAGCTCTCCCAACTTACTCAATGTCCTGCTTCTTACTCCCCAGATCTCTTCGCAACAAATTACATCACTCATTTCAAATTTTTAGTGGGGTTGTAAATCTGAAGGGGAAAGGAAAATTTGTTGGAGATCGTGGGATTTTCTTTGCAAGAAAAAATCAGAGGGTGGTTTAAGCTTCAAGAACTTGCATGCATTCAATCTCTCCCTCTTGACCAAGCAAACCTTGAAATTGGTTGATGGAAGGAGTGAAAGCTTTAATCGACTGTTATACTGAAAACTCTAATGTCGGGAACTTGAAATCAATTTGTCTCAAAACATAAAGTACTGCAAAACAGAAACGCGTATTGTTTGCCATGGATTGAGCTTGGCAACGAACGTCTGAAACCGTGATTGTTCCTGCTTTGATCGCAAACGTGGTACCTCCTCTTCTTGATAGGAACCGTAATCGATAGGCTCTCCTTATTCTTTATGTCTCCTTCAATAATCCATGACTATTTTCCTTAGGTGATGTAATGATGTTGTTCTTGGACAAACTTTGAGGAGGAGTCATGGTCCTTTTATAGAGGAGAGAAGAGGGCCACATCAATGGTGTACGGCTATCAGTTAATGCCAACCATCATGGCCTTTAAAACTGATACTGGGGGTAACACCATTCATACAATAAAACTACATAATGGGATATAATTACCAGTTGTTACATAAATTAGTCGAATTTAACTAAAATGGTAGGTTAGTGGACCATAAACTAATCGTACGTGTATATTCTCCCACTTGGTGCACTAAATTGATTGAGTAAAAGAAAAAAAATAATTTTTTTTTTAAAACAGACTCGGTTAGATTCCACAACAAAAGAACTTGACACGTGATCACGATTTTAGAAAATAAGCTGATATACCCAAACATGTAAAACACTATAATACTAGAATTAGATTTAGCCATCAATGTGAATCATAGCGGTTTTATGACTTCCTTGTCATATTTCATTCCATGTATCACGCCACTAATGACCTCCACCAATCTATTCCATAATACCTTAATGGACCTTTTAATTTTGTCTTGTTAGGACAATTCTTGTTAAAAAAAATTCCAAAACGAATATGCGCAAACATTATTGAAACAGAAGAACAGAAGCATCTTAAACATATAGCATTGCGTCGATCACCATAACGAGTAAATACAGATTATGCATTGCCCAAAAGACCCATCCTAACAACATGTTCCTTATATGTCTTTGGTGGCAATGCCGTCGTTAACGGATCAGCAACCGTGAGAGTGGTACTCAAATTTTCAATCGACACTTTTTGCTTCTGGACTCGTTCCTTAACAACCAAGTATTTAACATCCATGTGCTTGGCTCCATTGAAATACTTTACATTCTTTGAAAAGAATACAACTGTGGTGTTATTACAATATATCTTTAGTGGCTTGGCAATTGAGTCAACAGTCCCAAGCCCTAAAATAAAATTCTGCAGCCATATAGCATGACTCGAGGCCTCGTGACATGCAAAAAACTCAGCCTCCATCGTGGAAGAAGCAATGATAGTTTGCTTTACACTCTTCCACGAGATTTCTCCACCAGCAAGGGAACATAAAGCCCGAGGTGGACTTCCTACTATCTAAGCAACCAGCAAAATATGAGTCTGAATAACCAATAACTTCTAATTGATCTGATCTTCTGTAAGTGAGCATGTAATCCTTGGTTCCTTGAAGATATCTCAATACTTTCTTTGCTGCTTTCTAATGTTCCGTACCCGGGTTACTTTGAAATCTTCCAAGTACACCCACATCAAAATGTATATCCGGTCTAATACATGTCGGCGCATACATTGGACTACCAACAATCGATGCACGGGGTATGTCTTTGCTCTCTTTCCAAGTCATTCCTTGGGCATTGACTTTCACTTAATCTGTCACCTTTTGTTATAGGTGCATCTGTGGCTGAACAAGACTGCATATTGTATCTTTCCAAGACTCGGTTGATATTGCCTTTCTGAGGCAATCCTAACATACCACGAGATCGATATCTAATTATCTCTATCCCAATGACGTAAGATAGCTCTCCCATGTCAACCATTTTAAAGTTCTTAGTAAGATACTCCTTAGTCTCATGAAGTAAACCAAGATCACTACTAGCTAACAAAATATCGTCCACATATAGAACCAGAAATATAACTTGCTCCCACTGATCTTCAGATATATGCATTGATCAACAATGTTTTCCTTAAATCTGAAGGAGGTAATGGTATCACTGAAATTAATTTACCATTCCCTTGAAGCTTGCTTAAGTTCGTATATGGATTTCTTTAATTTGCAAGATAAGTGTTCTTGACCTTCTTTTGAAAATCCCTCTGGTTGTTCCATATGGATATTCTCATCGAAATCCCCATTCAGAAAAGCGGTCTTTACATCCATTTGATGCAACTTCAAATCACAATGAGCTTCAAGAGCCATAATGATTCTCAATGAGTCTTTCTTAGAAACTGGAGAGAAAGTCTCAACATAATCAATGCCTTCTTTCTGAGTAAAACCCTTGGCCACTAGTCTAGCCTTATATCTTTCGACATTGCCCTTAGCATCGCGTTTGGTCTTGAAGACCCACTTACAACCGACTCTCTTACTGTTCTTAGGCGTTTCGACAAGATCCCATACACCATTCTGGTCCATTGATCTCAACTCTTCTTTCATTACATTAGTCCATTTATTAGAATCACTACTTTCTATGGCTTGAGAATATGAAACAGGATCCTTTAGAATACCAACATCAAGTTCATGTTCTTGTAGATACACCAAGGCATAATCATTAGGAATAGCTGACATTCTTTCCCTTTGTGATCTCTTTAATGCGTGTGGTTCAACATCATTTTCAATAGTGATATCCTCAGGGGGTGGTGAATCATTGCCATCATGTTGTTCATTGACCTCAGGAACAACATTCGCTTGAGAAAGACTGGATGGTATAACATACAGTCTAACTTCAACAAGATCAACTTTTCTTGATTCACTACTCCCACTAACCTCACCATTCTCCGAGAACTTGGCATTTCCAGTTTCAAAAATTCTCATACTATGATTAGGACAGTAAAATCTATACCCTTTTGATTTTAATGGATAACCAATAAAGTATCCTGAAACCGTTCTTGAATATAAATTTCTTTCATGTGGATTGTAGATTCGAGCCTCGGCCGGAAAACCCCAAACATGCATATGCCTTAAACTAGGTTTCCTTCCAGTCCATAACTCGTACGGAATAGTTGGAACAACTTTAGTAGGAACCCTATTCAAGATAGATAGCGGTTTTCAAAGCTTCAATCCACAGTGAAGTGGGTAAAGATGAATTACTTAACATGCTCCTAACCATATCCATAAGAGTTCTATTACGCCTTTCAGCAACACCATTTTGCTGAGGCGTATCTGGCATTGTGTATTGAGAACAGATGTCCCTCTTCTCTAGGAATTTAGCAAATGGGCCGGGATGTGGTCCCGACTCATCATATCTTCCATAATATTCACCGCCTCTATTTGATCTAACAACTTTAACTTTCCTATCCAATTGTCTCTCAACTTCCGTCATGTACACCTCAAGGATGTCAACAGCCTGAGACTTTTGATGAAGTAGATAAAGATAACCAAAACGTAATAGATCATCGATAAAGGTAATGAAATACTTTTCACTAGTAAAACATGGAATAGCGATACCCAAATATATGTGTGGATGATCTCACGAAGTTCTTTACTTCTTGTGGCACCTTTCTTGCTGTGTTTGGTTTGCTTTCCCTTAATGCAATCCACACAAATCTCAAAGTCAGTAAAGTCTAGATTCTCCAAAATTCCAGATTTCACTAACCTTTGAATCCTTTCTTTGGAAATATGTCCCAAACGCCTGTGCCACAAGGTAGAAGAACTTTCATTAGAAAAACTATGTTTCACACCACGATTTGAATCCATAGTGAATAATGATTGTTCAAATTCATGATTTAAGGAAATTCTATATAACCATCACATCAAATTCCAGAACCAACAATATTATATTTAAACATTAAACTAACCTTTTGACAATCAAATAAAGAAGAATATCCAAACAAATCTAGTTTAGACAAAGATATCAGATTCCTAGAAATCGAAGGTACATAAAAAGTGTTATAAAGATCTAAATTATGACCCGTCTCTAATATTAAACGATAGTGCCAATGAGAACAACATTAGCTTTGAGACGGTTTCCCATGTGAATGATCATTTCACTCCCCTCCGGTTTCCGGGTTGTAAGGAATCCCTGCATGGAATTCGTGATGTGAGTTGTGGCACCAGAATCTAACCACCAAGAATTTGAAGGAACTTCAGCAAGATTTGATTCGTAACATACAAAAGAAAGATGCATACCTTTTATTTTCGAGACCCGGGGGTGCCACTCCGTACCTGAGAGGAACCCGGATACAAGGATGTTAAAAGCAGGTCTCAAGCTAACAACCAACCAAAATCAATAACTAAAAGCATTTTTAAAATAAATTAAACCTTGTCTTCAACCCCCCCCCCCCCCAAACTTGGGCATACAAACTAAGTGTTTAAAACTAACAAACCGTTTCAAAACGAAAGGAAACATACTAATAACGTTCTCAAAAAGAAACTAAGTGTTCAACTAAGAAATAAACTAATGTGTGATTCGCGATCCCTTCTATTCCAAAGTCCCATCTTCAAGACCTGTGGTGCGGAAAGAAAAAGAAACACCACAGCATAAAATCAGCAATAAATACTGGTAAGAAACATCCAAGCATGTAAAACGACGATACGAGTTTCAAAACTAGTGATTCTTTCTTGAGAATAAGAGTTTTTCCAAATCATAGTGAAATATAGTTGACACTTGTATGAAACATATAAGTTTCCGTTTCCATACGATTTCCATTACAACCATTACCCCTTTAAGGAAAATCAAAACATTGCAAATTCTTTTTCCATTAGCATACTCAAATCCAAAATCATCATTATTAATTCGTTGTGACGGGGGAACTCAAATAAACCACAACTTCCATGACCTTAAGTGTCGACACCCCCCAAAGACTACGTCGTCCAGAGGAGTGAGTACATGCCGCTATCCGGGGACTTGCAACCGGATCGAAAGGGTACGGGATCGCAGCCAACACGCCCAAAGATAATAATAATGGCCCCGCACAACTTCTTCCACTTTACTTTATAGTTCATTAACACCATGGTGATGTTTTTCAACAAAAATCATTTAACAAGTAGAAATCAGGTACTTCAAGTCATGTAGCACGTAAACACATTTTGAGACGTAACAAATCAAAGTATTCAATTTACACGAAAGAGATATAAGAACACTAGGCTTGGCACGTTTACTTACCTAAAAGCAAATCCAACTATCGTAATCAATCAAAGTACTCTACGTACTCGTCGTCGACGAACTCGTCACCTACACGCAACAATATTCTAATCAACACAATTATTCTAACAATATACTCGCTATACTATCTACATGCACATGATAGTCAATGGTTTAGGGTTCAAACACCAGCCTAACATCCCACTTAATTCATACTTCAAAACAACACCCAAAACCTTGCCCCAAAATCCTCTAACCTAAGGCATACATAACCTATCATAACTCCACCAATTTATTTATCCTGTTTCCCAAACAGATCATGGCTCAGAAACAGTTTCATTAGATTCCAAACATTCGAAATAATAGGTTTAGCCTCATACAGATCTTAATTTCGATTCTTGGATCAAAAGTTACACTAGTTTCAAGTTTCCAATTTCACCCAAAACACACATACGGGAATTTTCAATTTTCATGAAACTTTTTCCCGAAGCATCTAATTCATTCTATATTCATACTAATCCTAATATAACATGATTTCCAACATCAAATCAGGTGGTTACCCACATACTATGATCATCCAATCACCCAAATTGCTTAATCAAACTTCTCCTCCAAACTAGGGTTTTTCCCATCACCCATGAACATGATAAACCATAAAACTTGATTACTAATCATACGATTCCATGAACGATGAAACTAACAATATAAATCTGAAAATTTAAGATTACATGATTCATACATGATTCGAAATCAAGAGTACAAGAGTACAAGAGATCAACAAGAACTCAAGAGCAAAAGAGAGCAAAAGACTGCCGCCCATGGAGGGTCGGACGGACGACGGGAAGGGAGAAAAAAAGAAGAAAAAGAAAAGAGAAGAGAGAAAGAGAAAAGAGAGAGAGAGAGAGAGAGAGAGAGAGATAGAGAGAGAGAGATAAAGAGAGAGAGAGAGAGAGAGATAAAGATATAGAGAGAGAGATTACCTGGGCACGAAAGAGAGAGAGAGAGAGGCGGCGGCGGCGGTGGTGCTGCCGCTGCTTCTTCTTGTCGTCGGCCAAAGAGAGAGACGAGAGAGAGAGTGAGGGTCGGGTGAGAGAGAGAGAGACGTGACTGTTGGGAAAAAAAGAAAAGAAGAAAAAAGATCTAGGGTTATATAGTTTTTTTGGACCAAGAAAAAAAGAAATAATTGATGGGAAGGAATAAAAGTTTAGGGGAATATTTGTTTCCATCAATTAAAATTCCCAGGTCAAACTGATAACTAATCAGTTGAAAAATACACTTCAACCCCAATAGTTTAGCCAAAAAGGCGATAACCTCCCCCCAAACTCGATTAAAAGACACTACAACTTTTAGATTAATATCACAAAAACCCCCAATTGCTAGTAATCAATTATAAACAACTCCCAATAATTACACTTAACTCCCAAAACATATCATAATTACACGAAATACCCATAGCTACAAAACGGGTTATTTCATCCTTCCCTCCTTAAAGAAAGCTTCATCCTCGAAGCTTAACCCAAATCCTCGAAGACATAAATCTAAGAATCTCCAACTCAAGAGTAAAACTACTAAATGCATTACCTAACCTTTGCATTTAGTTTCAAAAACCTATGGTCACGAATGATATGCAACATACTATAACAAATAATGTAACTAAAAACCGTAAAACCATAGGATTCCATCCTCTCCCCCTTATAGGAGTGACGTCCTCGGAACTCAAGGTACCTCTTCAAAAAAGGTGAGGGTACTTCTTCCTCATCTCATCATCTACTTCCCAAGTTGCCTCTTCAGTGAGGTGATTTGTCCACAAGACATTTACAATCTTGACACTCTTGTTACGGGCGTTCCTTGTCTTGGTGTCTAGAATCTTCACAGGATGCTCTTCATAACTCAAAGACGGATCCAATTCTATTGGTTCGAGATCTAACACATGAGATGCATCAGGCACGTACTTCTTCATCTGAGATACGTGGAATACGTTACACGACCCAAATTCGACGGAAAATCCAAACGATAAGCCACTTCTCCAATCTTCTCTATGACATCATATGGTCCTATGAATTTCGGGCTCAACTTCCCTTTCTTATTGAACCTCATGACTCCCTTGGTCGGTGAAACCTTAAGAAACGCTTTTTCTCCAATTTGAAACTCCAACGGTCTCCTTTTTTGATCAGCGTAGGATTTCAGCCTATCCTGTGCTGCCTTCATTCGCTGCTGTATAAGTCTCACTTGATCTGTCATATCCTCACTTAACTGTGGACCAATTACCATTGTCTCACTTCTATCGTTCCAACACAGTGGTGTTCTACACTTTCTTCCATACAACGCCTCATGTGGTGCCATTCCGATACTGGCATGATAACTGTTGCTGTAGGAAAATTCTATCAAAGGTAATCTATCAACCTATGAACCTTGAAAATCCATAACACAAGACCTTAGCATATCTTCAAAAGTCAGAATTGTCCTCTCGGTTTTTCCATCCGTAGCAGGGTGGAACGCCGTGCTAAATTTTAACTGAGTCCCTAACGCCTCCTGGAGTGCTTTCCAGAAGTGAGAAAGAAATTTTGGATCTCTGTCGGAAACTATAGAGCTTGGTACTCCATGATACCTCACAATGTTTTTCATATACGCATCAGCTCTTTGTTCCATGTTCCATGTATCTTTCATCGGAATTAACCTTGCTCTCTTGGTCAATCTGTCAACTACGACCGAAATCTGATTCAGTCCATTCTTTGATGTCGGTAACGCAGTCATGAAATCCATTGAAATTGAATCCCACTTCCAATATGGGACATCAAATGGTTTCACTAAACCTTCCATTCTTTTATGTCAAACTTCACCTTCTGACAAGTCAAACATCTTGCCACAAATTCTGCGACTTCCTTTTTCATGTTTGGCCACCAAAACATCTTCATGTCCTTATAAAGTTTGTCACCTCCTGGATGTACTGAGAAGGGTGAGTTGTGAGCTTCTCGCATCAACTTCTCCTTGGTTTCGGTACACTTGTGTAGTACACACCATCTTCCCTTGTAACAAATACTTCCATCCTCATGAATCTTGAAATCCTTTGCTTGACCTTCTGCCATCTTCTTCTTTATCTTTTCCAGTTTCACATCTCCTGGTTGGTTACTCCTTATCTCTTCTAAATCGTCCGGAACAACTGACATATTCCCAAGGATATTCTTCACTCCACCTTGTTCCACAACTTCAATCTCGAGCTTCCTAAACTCATTGCATAACAAGTCCGGTAAAACTAGCATAGCATCTAAAGTATGACTCGATTTTCGGCTTAACGCATCGGCTACTACGTTTTCCTTCACCTCGTGGTATTGGATACGCAAGTCATAATCCTTGGTGATCTCTAACCAACGTCTTTGCCTGTTATTTAAATCTTTCTGAGTGAAGATGTATTTAAGACTGCTTTGGTCCGTATACAACCTACACACAGATACATATAGAGGATATCTCCATATCTTCAGTGTGAAAACTATTGCTGCAAGCTCTAAATCATGCGTAGCATAGTTCTCTTCATGAACCTTCAGTTGTCTTGAAGCATAGGAAATAACCCTCATTTTCTGCATAAGCACGCATCCTAAACCCTTCTTCAACGCATCACTATAAACATCAAACTTGCCAGAATCATTAGGTAAAGCTAACGCAGGTGTTGTCGTCAACTTTTCCTTCAATGTCTGGAATGCTTTCTCACAATCTTCGCTCTAATGATACTTTACCGTCTTCTTTGTTAGTGAAGTCAGCGGTCTAGCGATCTTCGAGAAATCTTTTATGAAACGCCTATAGTATCCTGCTAATCCTTGAAAACTTCTTACTTCGGACACATTCTTCGGAGTCTTCAAGTCTTTAACTGCGGAAATCTTTCCTGGATCCACGGATATCCCTTCCTTTGAGATTATGTGACCCAAAAATGGAACATTCTTTAACCAAAACTCACACTTCGAGAGTTTAGCATACAACTTCTCATGTCTCAAAGTTTCTAACACTTCCTTGAGATGTTCTTCGTGTTCTTCCTCGCTCTTTGAATAAACAAGGATGTCATCAATAAAGACGACCACAAAAAGATCTAGAAACGTCCTCATGACACGATTCATTAGATCCATAAATACTGCAGGAGCATTAGTTAACCTAAAACGAATAACTGTAAATTCGTAATGTCCATACTTCGTTCTAAAGGTTATCTTCGGGATGTCCTTCTCGGTTACCCGAAGCTGGTGATACCCTGATCTCAAATCTACCTTTGAGAAAACACTTGCCCCATGTAACTGATCGAACAAGTCATCAATTCGAGGTAACGGGTACCTATTCTTGACCGTCACGCTGTTCAACTCTCTATAATCGATACACAACCTCAAGCTTCAATCTTTCTTCTTCACAAACAGCATTGGTGCGCCCCACGGGGACACACTTGGCCGTATGTAACCTTTCTGAAGTAGCTCTTGCAACTGATCCTTGAGTTCCTTAAATTCCACCCGTGCCATACGGTACGGCGCCTTTGAAATTGGACCTGTTCCAGGTGCTAAATCGATAGTGAATTCAACTTCCCACCTAGAAGGCATTCCTGGAATTTCTTCCGGGAACACATCGGGAAAATCCTTGACTACCAATATTTCTTCCAACACATTCTCCTTCTTATTCACGTCTTGGACATAACATAAATAAGCACTATTCCCCTTCTTCACCTGGTTGACTATGGTCAAAGCTGACACTAGTCAGATACATGGTTCCTTTGTGATACCACGGTAAAAAAACCTTTTCTCCTTTTGGACCTTTGAGCCTTATTTTATCATCGTGAAAGTCTATAACTGCTCGATATTTACCCAGCCAATCCATTCCCAATATCACATCTATTCCTCCAGGATCAAATTGTATTAGATTCGCCGGCAAGGTACTAACCGAAATCTTAACTTCTACTCCTTCAAAAATGGTGTCACACACAGTCACATGACCGGTTGGGGTAGCTACGGGGATGGATATTCTGGACGGCTTATTGACACTCAATTTTTCCACAAATGCAGATGAAATAAATGAATACGATGCTCCATAATCAAATAGAGTAAATGCTGGTAACTCATAAACAAGAAATGTACCAGTGACTACTCCATTTGCTGCTTCTGCCTCAGTCCTGCTCTTCACAGCAATCCTTGCAATGTTCCCATTCTGTGCGGTAGTTCCTGCTGTACTAGTCCCATTTTTGTTGTTGGCATTGGCCGTAGCATTGGTGTTTCCGCTCCTATTCTGGACTCCATTGTTCCTCCCATTAACGTGGTTGTTCACCTGCTGCCTGCCAAAATTGTTGCCTCCATTGTTCTGATAGTTGCGATTCCCATAGTTCATGTTTCCATTCTAACTGTTGTCGTTGAACTGTCGATTCCCTTGGTAATTGCCTCCTTGGTTTCCTTGTTGATTTCCATTTGGTTTCGATCAGTACTCCAACGAACGAGGACCTTTCTTGCCACAGTCGTAGCAAGTAATAAGGTTTCCTTGGCAATCTTTTCCCGGATAGTTTTGTTGGCACTTGTTACAGCTGTAGCGACGAGAAGCTTGATCTCCATTATTCTGCTTGTTGCCTCGGTACTGATTCTGGTTACTTCCTCCCTAGTTTGGCTTAAACCTCTTATCTTGATTACCCTGAACGATCTTATTCTGATTGTTGCCATAGCCTCCAACATTCTCCATCTTACGCTTACCTCACTTTTCGTCCTGCGCCTCTTGAATGCGCCAAACAGCTGCCGCTCTGTCGTAGGCCTCTTGAAGAGTATCATAGGTCCTACACATCAAGTCCTTCTGCAAATGAAGTTGCAGACCTGACATGAATTTTCTGACCTTGGTCATCTCATCAGGCATTAGCTGACTTGAGAATCGAGACAACTCCATGAACTTCCTGAAGTATTCAGTCACAGAGTTGTTCCCTTGCCTCAAATTCACAAAATCGAGGTACTTCTGATCCTGGACATGTGATGGATAAGAGCGGTTGCGGAGTGCAGTCTGAAGAGACTCCCAATTGAAATTGGGTTGCGCCAAAAACGTTTGACCTGCATTCCTCCACCATATGTTTGCATCATACTTCAAGTAGAAAGCCGCGCACACAACCTTGCGGTTTTTAGGACATTCGACCATCTCCAGAACTTTGTCCATCTCGTCAATCCAATTCTCCAGTTCTACTGGGTCCTCATTGCCATCAAAGTTTCCAGGCTTCATGTCCGACACTTTATTTGCCCATTTAGCGTTATTCTGCTCTCCCTTGTTTGGGTTCTGCGCCATTTGATCAAATTGCACGAAGAACTGCTCCATGTTGTTGTTGTTGTTGTTATTTGGGGCTGCCATTGGAACTTGACAACTTCTCCAGGTGTAGTACGGATGTGGTCTATCAGTCATAATCCCTACACTATAACCTATTGTATTATTTAATCATACCATTGAAGTACAAGTAAGAAAGAAACATATGTCTCCTAATGAGCAATTAAGCAAGTAAGGTTTCACATTGTTCACCAAACAATCAATTTCTCATACAATTACACATAGGCTGATCACGTCTCGTTTTTCCTGCTTCCTTTAAAAATCGGAAAAGTGATCGATCATCCAAAAAAAATTACAAATTTTGGTGTGCAACAACCTTTCTGAGTTATCTTTCATAATCAAGAAGGATCAACTCAAAATAATATATAGAACTCAAGTTATCCAAAGATCAATACAGCTGCTGTCACATGCGACCAGAATATAAACTCGGAATTTGCAACGTCATAAACTGACTTTAAATCCTTCAAAATGAGCTAGTCTTTCACCTAGACTTAGCCCTTTGTGTCTACTATTTACCATAAAAGTTTGAGAATCAAACAAGATCTGGAAGGTAGGTAAACATCAAAAATACTACAGCAAGTCACTTTACAATTCTGCTACTGAACATCCCACTTGGAATCATACGGAGCCAAAAAATTTATGGGAGATACCTGGGTATATCTAATTTCTGGGGAAAAATCAAGGAAAACTAAATAGACAATTACACACGTATGTTACAACAAAAACTTACTGTTGCGCAGACTCAACAACATCAAAAATCAATGTTTTTGCGTTCTAACTTCATGAACGCTTCCTAAGCACTTAATCAATGGTAACAAAACATAATACAACATTGTACTATCAAATCATACTCCAAAATTCAGAAAGCTTAATTTATTAAACTCCCCAAATCGGGTTCTCAAAACATGAGTATCAGCTCCATCACGAAAGCAAAATCCACCTAATTAAGCTACCAACAGTCGTCTCTAGCCCAAAAGTGACTATTAAAAATCGTTCTAGAAACTTCAAAGTATTGCTTGGAATCATAGCCTTATTCAAACCAATAATAAAAACTCAAAATACATCAAGTCTAGGAAATCTAAAGAATTCTAACAAGCTTAATCCTCGTCCTTATCGCTTTCATCCAACTCCTCATTTTCAACGGCATCATACTCGTGCTCTTCACCTTCACTGGAGTCTTCTTCACTCTCTTCATACTCCATGGGAACTTCCTCAATCTCGGGGTATTCATCGACATATTCCATTGGATCCTCTTCGAATTCCTCATCGTTACTAGAATCTATAATGATCACCTCTTCGTTATCACTAGAGCTTATGTAGATCACGTCTTCTTCATCACTGGACTCTATCTCAATAATTGTATAACTTTGCCACTTAAGATGAGTCTCCATCAACAGCTTGCATATAAAATCTGCACTTACCGTCCATTCACCTTGGAAACGATAATCCCCATCATTCAGAAGATTGAACCTGCCCATGATGTTGCTATACTTTATAATAATTTCCCAAAACATGGGTCTCATAGGTAATGCCTTCACCATACATTAAGCCTGAAAAGCTGGATTCCTATACCGAGGAAATCTAAGGCATGGAACTTATCACGGTCACAAAAATCTGGAAAGTTTTCACCTTCGACCCAACGTGTCACAACAGGGTGCTTCTCAATTGGCATCACACGCTTCCTTGCTGTATGCTTAGTTCTAGCCATCTACAGGAGGAAACAACTTAATAAATTTCTAATTTCACAAGGTATATATCGTAACCAAAAATAACTACTCTGATAACTTGAGCACAACTCTCAAAACATCAAATTTGATTCATACAAGACTTCCTGAAAAAAGAAATCGTCCAACCTTTTGATCTTAACCCGAACTCAACGAAACGCCTCCAAACCAACTTATGTATTTACTCGGGCGGGTAAAACTCTTGACTAGGAGTGGATGGGTGGTGGTACAAACTTTTTATCCTATTTTCTAAAGACTTACACACACAACAATCCTAACGATTATACCCAAATACCAAACGGCTTGTCGAGTTTTAATTTATTTTCCCTATGTCCATTTTTTTTTACACTAACAGATTTTAACTTATTTTATAAAATGTCGGGCTCTGATACCACCTGTAACACCCCCCGAATTTGACGACCAAGCCCGAGACCCGGGGGTGCCACTCCGTACCCGAGAGGAACCCGGATACAAGGATGTTAAAAGCAGGTCTCAAGCTAACAATCAACCAAAATTAATAACTAAAATCATTTTTAAAAGAAATTAAACCTTGTCTTGCCCCCCCCCCAAACTTTGGCATACAAACTAAGTTTTTAAAAATAACAAACCGTTACAAAACGAAAGGAAACATACTAATAACGTTCTCAAAAAGAAACTAAGTGTTCAACTAAGAAATAAACTAATGTGTGATTCGCGATCCCTTTTATTCCAAAGTCCCATCTTCAAGACATGTGGTGCGGAAAGAAAACAAACACCGGAACATAAAATCAGCGATAAATACTGGTAAGAAACATCCAAGCATGTAAAACGACGATACGAGTTTCAAAACCAGTTATTCTTTCTTGAAAGTAAGATTTTTTCCAAATCATAGTGAAATATAGTTGACACTTGTATGAAACATATAAGTTTCCAATTCCATATGATTTTCATTACAACCATTATCCCTTAAGGAAAATCGAAACATTGCGAATTCTTTTTCCATTAGCATACTCAAATCCAAAATCATCATTTTTAATTCGTTGTGACGGGGGAACTCAAATAAACCACAACTTCCATGACCTTAAGTGTCGACACCCCCCTAAGACTACGTCGGCCAGAGGAGTGAGTACATGCCGCTATCCGGGGACTTGCAACAGGATCGAAAGGGACGGGATCGCAGCCAAGACGCCCAAAGATAATAACAATGGCCCCGCTAAACTTCTTCCAGTTTACGTTATATTTCATTAATATCATGATGATGTTTTTCAGCAAAAATCATTTAATGTAGAAATCTGGTATTTCAAGTCATGTAGCACGTAAACACATTTTGAGACGTAACAAATCAAAGTATTCAATTGACACGAAAGAGATATAAGAACACTAGGCTTGGCACGTTTACTTACCTCAAAGCAAATACAACTATCGTAATCAATCAAAGTACTCTACGTACTCGTCATCGACGAACTCTTCACCTACACGTAAAAATATTATAATCAACACAATTATACTAGCAATATACTCGCTATACTATCTACATGCACATGATAGTCAATAGTTTAGGGTTCTAAAACCAACCTAACAGCCCACTTAATTCATACTTCAAAACAACACCCAAAACCTTGCCCCAAAATCCTCTAACCTAAGGCATACATAACCTATCATAACTCCACCAATTTATTTCTCCTGTTTCCTAAAGAGATCATGGCTCAGAAACAGTTTCATTAGATTCCAAACATTCGAAATAATAGGTTTAGCCTCAAACGGATCTTAATTTCGATTCCTGGATTAAAAGTTACACTAGTTTCAAGTTTCCAATGTCACCCAAAACACACGTGCGGGAATTATTAATTTTCATGAAACTTTTTTTCGAAGCATCTAATTCATCCTATATTCATACTAAACCTAATATAACATGATTTCCAACATCAAATCAGGTGGTTACCCACATACTATTATCATCCAATCACCCAAATTGCTTAATCAAACTTCTCCTCCAAACTAGGGTTTTTTCCATCACCCATGAACTTGATAAACCTTAAAACTTGATTACTAATCATACGATTCCATGAACGATGAAACAAACAATATAAATCTGAAAATTTAAGATTACATGCTTCATACATGATTCGAAATCAAGAGTTCAAGAGTACAAGAGATCAACAAGAACTCAAGAGCAAATGAGAGCAAAAGACCGCCGCCCATGGAGGGTCAGACGGACGGACGGGAAGGGAGAAAAAAAGAAGAAAAAGAAAAGAGAAGAGAGAAAGAGAAAAAAGATAGAGAGAGAGAGATAGAGAGATAGAGAGAGAGAGAGGTTACCTGCGCAAAAAAGAGAGAGAGAGGCGGCGGCGGCGGCGGTGTTGCTCCCGCTGCTTCTTCTTGCCGTCGGCTAAAGAGAGAGACGAGAGAGAGTGAGGGTCGGGTGAGAGAGAGAGAGACGTGAGTGTTGGGAAAAAAAAGAGAAGAAGGAAAAAGATACAGGGTTTTATAGTTTTTTTGGACCAAGAAAGAAAGAAATAATTGATGTGAAGGAATAAAAGTTTAATGGAATATTTGTTTCCATCAATTAAAATTCCCAGGTCAAACTGATAACTAATCATTTGAAAAAGACACTTCAACCCCAATAGTTTAGCCAAAAAGGCGATAACCTCCCCCCAAACTCGATTAAAAGACACTACAACTTTTAGATTAATGTCACAAAGACCCCCAATTGCTAGTAATTAATTATAAGAAACTCCCAATAATTACACTTAACTTTCAACACATATCATAATTACACGAAATACCCATTGCTACAAAACGGGGTATTTCAGTCACAGTCCTTCTTCACATGTTCCTTCTTGTTACAAAAGTAACACTTGACATGTGATCATTCCCATTATCCTGGCTACTTCCTCCAGGTTCTTTTCCTTTCTTTCGTTCTGGTCCCTTTCCTTTCTTCGCACTATTTCCTTTCCTCTTCTTAATTTCATGTGTGACAGTCAAGGCAACATTATGTCCTTCCTGCCTTAATCTCAGCTCCTCCTGAAAGCACATACTAGAAAGTTCATTCAATTTACACTTATCCTTATGTTCATTATAATTGATTTTGAATGGGACATACTTTTTTACCAGGAGTGAGTTTAGCAAAAAGTTCACGAGGAAGGGCTCCTCAATTTTCATGCCAAGTGTTGCCAGTGTTGCAGCCTTATCAGCCATGTTAAGGATGTGATCCTGAATTCATTTATCGCCAACATATTTCATGCTTGTCAAATCACTCATGAGTGTTCTTGCTAGAGATTTATCAGCCGCTTTAAAGCGCTCCTTAATGGCGTCCAACAACTCATTGTCACTGTCAACCTGGGGAAGAGAAGTCTTGATGTTATTCGCGACAGTCATGCGAATAAACATCATACTCAGCCTGTTTAACATTTTCCAAGCTTTCATAAGGCTAGCCTCATCATTAGTGCTAGCATCTGTAATTTCCGCATGTTTTTCCATTAGTCGTGCCACGTAAAGATCCATAACACCCAAGGTATATTGGACTTTTTCATACCATTAAGAGAAATTTGACCCATTAAATTGCGGAATACCAGTAGCTTGTGAGTACAGTGAAACCGGACATTAACGGTAATAAATGCAACAAGTATAAATAAGATATCCTAATATACAATGCTCATTATAAGACCAAGAGTCATAATAAGATGAACCAGCGACATTACTACAAATTATCCATTGGGCGAAAATATGGCATGTCTAGTGTTCAATCGTATATAAGTGTTTTCGTTATACCTATGTAGGTCCAATATAATTTAAATCACTTAAACAACAAGTCATGTCACCTTTGGGCATCCAATCATAATTGCCAAGTGAAACAACTTATATTACCCTACCCAGTTCATGACTATTTGACCGTGACTATCCTTTGGGCTAGCCACAATCTCCTAATCATGAATGCCATCGAGAATACCATTTTCTGTTATGTCGCCTCAAACGAAATTTTTAATGTAATTCCGTATTCATAAAACTAACTAGTCTCGCTCACTTTGGTGACTACAAAACTAGTTAACCTCATGAATACAAAAAACAAACAATATTCTCTAACTTTTATTTGAGTTTTAAACTTTACTTGCAAAGCAAACACTGTCAATTAATTTAATTACAGGACTTTATATAATTACATAACTGCTTATAGACATCAAATTTGCAAAAACCCAACAACACAAAGATTATGTAATTTCTTAGAACAAAGTACTTGATATAGCCAAACATGAGCATCAAGTTACACATATAAACAACATTATATGTGCATGGAGTATATCACAAACCATCATGTGAACACACTTTCACCCATCATTCTTGATATCGAATGTCCATATAAATAACCAACAAAATCACAAAATAGTGGTGTATCCATATGATAACATGCATGAGTAATAGAACATGCTCAAAACAAATCATGAACCCATAAGCTACACTGTAGAACCCTCCACACTATAGCAGGCGTCAAATGACCAATAAATCAAAATCTAACAGAGGCAGGACAAATTCCACCAAAACCATAATTGGTTTCACCCAATAGACGAACTTTATGAACGTTACGAAACGTTATTAAAGGAGTAGTGTATCGATGTTCACCCAAATACGCATGTATATCTATTACCTATTAACAATTCTAATAAATTTGAGACGAATCAACTTCATAAACTAGAGGCTCTGATACCAAATGAAAGCTTTAATCAAATGTTACACATAAAACTCTAATGCTGGGAACTTGAAATCAATTCGTCTCAAAACATAAGTATTGTAAAACGGAAATGTGTACCGTTCTCCATGGATTAAGCTTGGCAACAAACTTCTGAAACCGTGATTGTTCCTGCTTTGATCGCAAACGCAGTGCCTCCTCTTCTTGATAGGAACCGTAATCGATAGGCTCTCCTTCTTCTCTCTGTGTCCTTCAATAATCCATGAATATTTTCCTTGGGTGATGGAATTATGTTGTTCTTCGAAAAACTTTGAGGAGGATTCATGGTCCTTTTATAGAGGAGAGAAGAGGGCCACATCAATGGTGTAACGGCTATCAGTTAATGCCAAACATTGTGGATTTAAAACTGATAGTGGGGGTTACACCATTCATACAATAAAACTACATAATGAGATATAATTACCATCCGTTACATAAGTTAGTGCAATCTAATTAAAATGGTAGGTTAGTGGACCATACTTTAACCATAGGTTTACAAGGAGCAGTTTGTTTAAGAAGATTTTCAAGGGAAGATACTTCCCTAACTCCTCTTTATGGATGGCTAAGATTCCAACCAATTCTTCATGGACTTAGAAGGGCATTTTTGAAGGAATAAAAGAGATTAAAGATGGCTAGAGATATGTAATTGGCAATGGTAAAAGTGTTGATGTGTGGAAAGATCAATGGATCCCAAGAGAAGGAAATATGTATGTTTCTCCTTCAAATAATCAGAACACTATGCGGCAGAAAGTGAGTGATCTTATTGACCACCGAAGCAGACAATGGATGTCAAATTTGGTCATTGAAACTTTCAATAAAGATGGTGCAAGTTTAATTTTTTCGATGCCAGTAGGTCATGAAGGCTGAAATGACAAGAGAGTATGGAATTTTTACAAGAATATTGTTCTATCTGCAAGCTCAGTCTATTCTTATTTAATGAAAATTTGGAATTCTTATAGCATTCACAATGAGAGAACTATGTTTGTTGCTGGTAACTCAAGTTGTGAAGCTCATTGGAATAGTATTTGAAGCTAAAAGTGCAGCTAAAAGTTAAAATGTCATTGTGAAGAAGTCTTAGTGGTTGCATCCCTGTCACAGCTGCTTTATCCAAAAGAGGGCTAGCAAATTTGAATGAGGTTTGTAGCCTTTGTGGTGATGGCCTGGTGAGTGAAGGTCACATCCTCAAGTCTTGCTCTTTCTCATATACTGTGTGGACTCTCTCCCCCCTTAGATTTTCGCTCAATGTTCACCCTAATATTTCTTTAGCTCAGTGGTGGTCTTGGGTGGATGATATTGATAAGGGTCAAGTGGGGGAAAATGGTGAAATTATCAAAGGTATCTTTGCTCAAACTTGTTGGGAAATTTGGAGGGCAAGAAATGATCTTGTTTTAATGAAATCAGATGGAGTCCTCACCAAATTCTCTCAAAATACGTTTCATATTTCTACAAATTTTATGATAATTTTGGATGTTCTCAGGGTTTCCCTTCTAGCTCAGGTACTCATTTCTGCCCAGATTGAAGTTCTTGTACCACGGAGATTAAAATCTTGACGGGTGCCTCTATAATGCTTCATCCAATTTGGGAGGTATTGCTTGTGTTATGACAGACAAAATATAAACTTCCTTTTCCAACTCTCTAAGAGTGTGAGATACATTTCTGATCCTCTTATTCTTGAAGGTCAGGCTATAAGAGAAGATCTTCTTGATGCCAAGAATTTGCATTACAATAGAATTTTTGTCCACTCCGATACCAAGACCATGGTTGATTGCCTAAAGTCTGCTTCTACTTCTTCATCAACTTCAGTTTGGGCTATTTCTGAGGACTGTAAGCAGCTAGCTGGAGGTTTTGATTTTTTTATTTTTACTTTTATCAAAATAGAGTTTAACCAGTTAGCTTATTTATGTGCTAGAAGACTTGTTGGTCTCTCTTGTTTATCTTGAGATGTATTATCTCTTGTACTTTTCTTTGGCCGAGATGGCCTTTCCAATATATTGCTTCAGCTTTAGCACAAAAACAAAATATTAAAAATTCTAACTGAGATTGAGAGTTCTTCGAAGTTCTTGTGTATCATTGTGGTGTTGGCTCTCCTTACCTTAGGTCAGTGTTCCAGTTCCCTCAAATTACATTTATATTTTTTAAACTTTTATTGTATAAAAGGATTGCTAACAATTTATTGGAATTACTTGCAGGAGAGATTACTCAATCATATGCTTCTCGAAGTCCAAGCCTACAAATAGAACCAATATCATGTAAAACTGATTACCCTAGTGTAGATTTTTTATTTTTATGTTGGCTATCTGTGTAAGGGCCGACAAGGTGATATTTTTATAAGATAAATTAATTTTATAGTGATTTAAGGATTGGAATAAAAAAAAAGTTGAAACTTTTCTTGTGTTTTTGTAAGAAAAGTCTTCTTCATTGTCAAACATGTTCAACTAGGATAAGGCAAGATAATAACTTTTTATTTTCTAGTGTTTGGTAAGAGCTGGATAGGAGGAAGGATATGATAAAGTATATACTATATATATATATATAAAATATTAAAGTATTTTTATTCTGATTGTCTTTTTTCTTATAATTGTATAAGGACATTAAAGTCATTTTAACACTCACTCATATACCTCAAACTATTATCAAGAAATGAAGAGTGAGATAAGTTATGATGTCTCTTATAACCTTACCGAAACGCCGGATATGAGACAGATAGAACATATCCTTGTACGTCTCAACTTATGCCTTACCAAGAGGAATCTACCTTCAAGGGGTTTCGAAAGAAATTTAGAACAAATGTAAAATTCACCGAAGTGAGGCCTTTAAATGCATGATAAACTCATACATCAATCTTTCTAAAGACTTGTCATTTCTTTCTTCATTCTTTGAACCCACATAAATACGAGGACAAGCATGCAAACCATTTGATAATTCTGGTCGTGAAGAACAATATCAAAGGTTAATGTAAAAGAAGCCAAAACACAAAAAATGGCAACACGGGGACAAGGAAAGTATAATTCTACAAACAAAAAAGAAATCAGTGTATTTCAGAATCTCTTTTCCGCATCAGGTCACAAAAAAATAGTTGAACTAGACGACATCCTCTCCCTCGCGCAGGGCGACGTTGTAATGCTGAGTATACCAATTGATATGGCATGGCATTCCTATTATCATATCAGAAGGGAACGTGAAAAGTATACTAACATAGTTTCATCAACATGTTCGCACAAAATGTAAGATCATTTCTCGTATTCCTATAAATGCCTAGGAGGACATATATATGGCACTGTCATGTGATGAACTATTTCCCATTTGTGAGCAAAGTGTGACATTTACATTAGCTGTAGACTCCAATTAATGAAAACATGGGGTTCGTATCTTCTGGAGATTATCTTGACTTGTAAATCTTCTCAACCCTCTGTCACCATCATGGTGATTATCTGGGACTAGTGCGCCTGGTTACTTGCTATTTTATAAAAATGCCCCCATAATTATACTTAATATTGAATATACTAATGTATAAAATTATAAAGTCAATTTATTCCATAATGCTACTAACACCACCTCGCAAAAATTACCGACCTTATGAGCAATGGACAATGAGTTTCGGATAACTTTAATGTGTTTGAATTTTTGCTACATTTGGAAATGAAGTGTTGTGCCACTTTATATTTTCTATTTGTGGATTGGATGTAATGAAGGTCTTGTTGATGTGGATCTTAATCCTATTTTGATGTCACCATAACTTTCATGTTGTTTTATTCTTCTTTGATTTTTTGCTTGGCAGATCTCCGAATCAGATATGGTTCTGCTAGTTTAGATCTAATCCGAATTCACCCCAATTAGGTTAGGATTCGATTGCATCCGGATCGGATCTGGATCTCCCCTCTTTATTTTAATATGGATATAGATATAATTGGGTCCTATTTGATTCCGACCCATTGTCATCCCTGTCTAAACCCCCTGCACAATTAAATTATTCTTAAATCAATAGGACCACCGTTACTGTAAACAATAAACCGCATCTCTTAACTCGATCTCAAAAGTGAAATTGATGCTTTGTGAAGATAGAAATTATCATTAAAACCAAGACTACTACAACCACTTCCTCTTACAGCTCAAGTTAATACATTTCAAGTTAGGAAACTAAAATTTCATATTCCCAAGTTTTTTTTTTTTTTTTTGAAAGCGGAAATTACATTACTTTAGTACGGTCAATTACAGTAATTGTTGATCCATCGGATCCTGTCATGGACCTTTTGCACCTTGTTGCGACTAACATACAAAACAACAATGGAATCAAATTTTGTTTGGAGGCCTAGAATGTCTTCGATCATATGCTTGATTCCAAAGTGCTTTGTCGGTTGTAAGAGGCTTGTGATCGTGTTGATTGAGTCGGTGTGTATTTCAACATTCTTGTAACCAAAGGATATCATCCACTTCATAGCTTCCGATAGAGCTCTTGTTTCCGCTTGGAGCGGTGTTTCAGCTTTGAAGGAGACGTAGCCATCTTCTGTGGTCTGATGCGGTCTCATCCACGCCGCTGTTGAGGAGTTGTCCTTTTTCCACGAGGCATCAATGATAAAGTTAGAAGGAGGATCTCCCGAGGACTCGTAGCTCCACTTGACGCTACTGATCTCGCTTTGGGGAAAAGTTTCTTCGACGGTCTTCCCTTTCGAGTCGTCATTTTAGATATACACTTGCTGCGTGTCATAAACCATCTGACCAAGGGCTGCCAATGAAGTTTTTGGGGTAATGGCTCGATTAGAGTTCATTACCACTTCATTTCTATGGAGCCAAATTTGTCGCAAAGTGAGGAGGAAATACATCCTGTCCTCTTGACATGATAAAGAAGTGAAAAGACATAAGACAAAATCTGCTAAGGAGTGCGACTGGCCTGTTGGAATGATCATGCCCAAGCGAGAACCAAACCAAATGGCTCTCGAGGAAGGACAAAGGAAGAAGCAGTGAAAGAGAGATTCTTCATGATTGTTGCAACGGGGACATATGTCCGTATGAACTGGGCAATGTCTGTGCTTCAGTACTTGCAGAACTGGAAGAGCATTTGAGAGAAATTTCCAACAAAAGGATAAGAGTTTCGGTTGAGGTTTAAGCTTTCTGCAGGTTTTCCACATTTGGAGGGCTGAAGGAGACATGTATGGGTCACTGGAATCAACATTCTTTTTGAGAGCGAGATAGCCCGACTTAACCGTGTACACCCCATCAGGGGTCGAAGGCCACACCATTCTGTCCTGTTGGGCTGTTGATGGAATATAAATGGAAAAAATCTTTTTCGAAACCTGCAATCCAAAGAATTGATGGACAATGTCTTTTTTCCAGGTGCATGTGTCCCGGTTGATGAAGCGTTCTATGGTTAAGCCTGGGTAAAAGTTGTTGAGAAACTCTGGTAGTAAAAAGTTGGATCCCGGGATCCAACTATCGGTGAAAGGATTAATGCTTTTGCCATTCCCCAGAGTCCATTTTTCTTCTTTTTGCAATAGATACTTGCCTCAAATAATACTTTTCCATCCCCACGAAGCACTTGACGAACTCTTGCTTTGGAGAAAGGGCACGTCTTTACAATACTTGCTTGTTAGAACTCAGGAAAGGAGAAGTTTTGGATTATGGAGGATCCGATAGGCTGTTTTCGCCAAGAGCGCCTGATTTTGAAGTTGTAGATCCCTAAATCCCAGTCCTCCTTCTAAAATGGGCTTGCACAGAAGGGACCATTTCCGCCATCGAATGCCTCTGTTGCTACCATTGGACCAGAGGAATATAGTAATGATGCTTTTGATGTCTTTAAAGAAGGATACTGGGGCTTTAAATACTGAGAGAATGTAAGTAGGAATCGCCAAAAGGGTAGACTTGATAAGAACACATTTCCCCGCGAAAGAGAGGGAATGAATTTTCCAAGCTTTAAGTTGAGATTTGAAGCGCATTATAATCCCTTCGAATAATTGTTTTTTGGAAAGCCGGAAATCCATGATGGTGCCAAGATATTTCCCTGGTTTGTCCACTAAAACAATTCCCAAAATTTGACTGAGATGAGCAGAGTCCGTCTCAGTCATGTTAGGGCTCACAAATATTTCTGATTTGCGAAGATTGATTTGCTGTCCCGATTGTAGACAGAATGAATCAAGTCCCCATTTAAGCAACCAAGCCCCTGACCGTTCGAATTGCTGAAATATGAAGGTGTCATCTGCAAATAAAAGGTGACTGACAGCCGGGGCCGCGGGGATGATTTTAATTCCTTTGGTACCTTTGCCATTTTGCAGGAATTGCAATAGACTAGAGAAAGCTTCTTGAACAATGATAAAAATAAAGGGGGATAAAGGGTCACCTTTACGAATACCCGTCGTAGGATTGAAATAATCGGAAGGCTCCCCATTGATAAGAATAGCCGACGAAATAGTCGTGATACACGCCATTATAATCTGGATGAACGAAGATCCAAAGTTCATTTGGACAAGACAGTCCCGAATAAAGGTCCAGGAGACCCGATCAAAAGCCTTGTTCATATCCAGCTTGAGTCCGAAGAATGATTTTTTGTTGGATTTTCTGCCTTTGATGTAGTGAAGTAATTCATGGGCTAATAAAATGTTGTCGGAAATAAGACGACCTTTGATGAAAGCATTCTGATTGTCCGATATAAGACCAGGGAGGACCGTTTTCAATCTGTTGGCAAGTATTTTTGAGATAATCTTGTAGATAGAGTTGCATAAACTTATTGGCCTGAAATCCGAAGCTGTAACAGGGTTACTGATTTTTGGGATTAAGGCTATAAGTGTCTGATTGCATTCTTTGAGAAGGTGTCATGAAGAGAGAGTATGCTTGACTGCTGAGATGACATCTGGACCTACTGTTTCCCATTGAGACTGATAGAATTCCATAATTATGCCATCTGGCCTGGGGATTTGTATCGCCCAAAGTTGAACACAGCTTCCTTAATTTCTCCATCACTGAAGTCCCGATCAAGATCTTGTGCTTCAGAAGGTTGTAGCTGTTTGGAGATAAGGCTCGGAATGTGCAGCTCATCCAGGGGGTTTGGAGTGCCAGGAGGCTGCTGGTTAGGTTGTAGCAAGTCTTGAAAATGTTGTTTAATGTGACTAATAATGCTATCCTGGGAGGTTAAGAAGTCCCCTGTTGAGGTTTGAATTCCGGTAATAAATTTCCGATTTTGACGAACCGTTGCAGCGAGATGAAAAAATCTTGAGTTTTTATCCCCAAGACTGAGCCACTTTTGCTTAGAACGTTGTTTCCAATATAACTCCTGTTTAGCAAGAGCCTCATTATACAGTCGTTGGAGTTGATCATCAGCTTTCACATGTGTAATAAAGGCAGCCGAGTTGTGAGTACCAATAGAGTGGATACTTGACTGAAGAGTCATCATGCGAGAGGTGATCTCGCGAACTTGATTAATGGGGTTGCAATCCGTTAACTTGTGCCAATTGACCAAATGTTTCATGACCGCTTCCTGTTTTCGCATAAGAGTAAAAATTGGGGAACCAAGAAAAGGGATCTGCATTACCTTGCGAATAATTTGTTGAGCTGCAGGCTGTTGTAACCAATGAGATTCCATACGCTTAGGCCGATTAGTTCCATGTTTCAAACCATATAGGTCCAGAATAATTGGACTGTGATCCGAACGTTGAATAGGGAGAGTTGTCGATAAAGCGTTCGGGAAGAGCGAAAGCCGAGCTTGATTGACATAAACTTTGTCTAAGCGTTCATATGTACGACTTGTACCTTGCCTATTGTTAGTCCACGTGAAAAAGACTCCATGATTATCCAACTCAAATAAAGAGTTGTGAATAAGAAAGTTGTCGAAGTCTACTATTCCAGGACACTTTCATGAGCTGAAACTAAGCTTTTCTGAGGGGTGGGAGACTTGATTAAAATCTCCAAGGACGACTATAGGGAGGGAGCATCCATTGATGTGATCTTGAAGAAGACTTAGAACTTCTCCTCGATTAGCAACACTAGGATGACCATAAAAAAGGAAGAGAGCTCATGTTGATCCGTGAGCTTCCTCCACTTCTAAGTGAAGAAATGACAAGCAAGCAAAAATTGTGCGAATCAAAAGATTTCCATTCCATGCCGAGAGCAGACCACCTTTAGTACCATCAGCATTGAAACCAAAAGAAGAGGGGAAACCAAGAGAGGAACATAAACTAGCAGTGTCCACTACATTTTTTTCGTTTCTAACAAAAGAAGGAGATCATTCTTATTATCGGAACAAAGATCTCTAAGGGCTTGAATTATCAAGGGGTTTCCAAGACCTCGACAATTCCAATAAGATTTTCATTGCTTTGGCGGAGATTGCTCCGCAACCTCCAACTTACCTAGAGACATTTCAATTTCCAGCTGATAGTAATAGAAAATTTGTTGAAGTTCATAAGAGACTTCCCACGAAGTCCACTGATTCTGCTCTTGAACAAAAACATCCTCCAGAACCTGTTCCATCTCATTCCAAATCGAACTTGTTGCCACAAAATCTTGTAGGATTCTTTTCTTTAAAGGAAGGGAGCTGTTAGATGTAGCCGCAGGCGACTCCTTCCTCTTGTCACTGCACTGAGTAGGACCTGTGTCAGACAAGTCAGCTTGGCGAACTGGTGAAGCAGGAGGTGTTTGATCAGATCCCTGGAATCGCTTACTGCGGCCAACCTCCTGAGAGACCCTCCAAGATCGCCTTCTTACTCTGTCATAGAAAGGGGGTGATGGAGGTGTTCGTCATCATCACTGTTGCTGTCTTGAGGGAATTTCGGAGTTTCAATCAACATCTTTCCCTTTCCTTTACCGTCCACAACTTTGTCCTTTGTCTGAGAGTGATCTGGTAGAACTGGTTCATTGATGCGGAGAGGGGGGAGTGGTGCTGCATGGAGAGAGACATTGGTGTCAGACGGTTTCTGCGGCGGTTGGCTGTTCTCAATGAAGGCTTCTGCCAATTCCTCAAATTCGACCGAAAGAGCTGCAAAGTGATCTAAATCGTCTTGGATCAAAGGAGGAGCCTGTAGACCAAAGGAGTGCATAAATTCCGCCCACATCCTATTTTGAGCCTCTAATTCCTCTGCAGTTGGGACATAATTTGGATTCAGAAGATCCAAAAAAAAATCCATTTGTGCCAAAGGTCCTGTTCGGAAGGTCGCCATGACGGTCTCGAGGCTGAAGGGGTTGGGGTCAGGGCTTGGGTGAAGCTGCGGCTGGGCTGTTTGTGGGGGTACTGGGTCAATCCTGCTGGAATTGGGTTGTACTTGTGGGCAGTGAGCTGGTCCAACAAAGATTTGGGCTTGCACTTCACTGTTTGTTGGGTGTAATTGGGCTGGAGTGTAGGCGTTTAGGCCCGCCAAAGAGTTTGGATTCGAGCGAAAAGAAGCCCGGTTCACAGTATCTGGGTCGGGTTGTGCCGGTTGGGTCGGATTCGGGTCAAGTCTACTTGTGTCTGGGTTGAGATGCGGGTTTTGATTTGGGTTTAGCGGGTTCGGAAGATCGTCCCATTCCCAATCAGGGTTTTCCCAGGCTTGTTCATGTGAGGTGACCCAATCTTCATGGGTTTGAGATGATGGGGAAGTAATCATTTGGGTAGAGTTTGTGTTTTGAGCAGAGACCAAGATAGTGTTGAAGTTGGTTGATGGAGGATCAGCTAGAATTTGGTCGGAAGCTTGGTGAGAGGCAGATGGTAGCAGTGCATGCAATGGTGGTGGAGGAGGGTGGTACAGATACCTTCTATCATTTAGCAGAATTGGTGGCGCACAAGGTCTGGGATTCCTTGGCGTTTGACGAATCTGTGAGGCATACATGCTAATTTCTGGCTCTCCAAGAATGCGAGCGTTGAATCTATCTGCAAGGTAACGGATTCTTACCTCTAATCTTCTTGCTGCAAACACTGGATTAACTTTGAAATTTCTCATTTTGTGTCTGATGACCCTACAGGCTCGGCAGATCCGGTATACACGCTCCGGCTTGCAGTCAATCCAAACTGGCTCTTGGTTGTGATCCAACAGATAGAAACCCGCCATCAACGGTTCTTCCGGAGGGACCCAAACCTGGACTCGAAGAGTTCTGTTCACTCTTGAGGACGCATAATCGGTGTCGATCCTCTGCGGCAAACCCAGAAGAGAAGCCATCATACCTCCGGCAGCTTGGTTGAAATACCGAAGAGGAACTCCATGCAGTCGGATCCAAATAAGAACCTCTGGAATTACCACAAATTGCAACGCCACATCTGGATTCCAATGTTCAACAACTAATAGAGCACCATGAATGGAATAGGGCCCTCCCGCTATGACTGCAAGTAACTCGTCAAAGTTATCAAAATGAATAACATAAAATCCATTATACCTGTTGACAATTTGGATGCCAAAGGCCGGCTGCCAGAGTGATCGAACCATCTCCAGGACATGAGCACTCGAGAAACTCCGGTAATCTTGAATGAACAGAAGGAGGTTTTGATGATAAGTAGGTGTTTGTTGATTGAGCACGAAATCAGGCATTGTGATTTCTACTCCTTGCCTAGCTCTATCAATAGGTCGATTGGGGGTGTCCTGGGTTCTTCGAATTGACTGGACATAATTATAGGGTCTCATAGACTCATTTGAATTGAGTGGAGGAAGGGGCGAGAGCAGATCGTATGGATCTGGTGGAGGTGGTGGGGAGTCATCTGGGGGAGGTAATGTCATTTTCACCGGTGGGAAAGAGTTTTGGGAAGAACACGAAGGATGAATTAGAGGGGGCTTTTGTTTAGCTTTTTTGAAGAAGATGTGGATTTTGGTGATAGCAAAAGCCAGGGTTAATCTGGTATTTAAGCTACCAAGAGGGGATTTGGGTTTAAAGGATTTCATCTTCAAGATGTAGAGAGAGAGGCCAAGAGATTACAAATTTTATTTTATTTTTTTTTTTTTTGAGGAAAAAGAAATAGTATTAACTCAAGAAATAACGTCTGTTACACTGGTGTCATCTTCGAAAATCTTATCTAGCCACGTTGGTTGCGTGTCCCAACGGATAGAGCTCCTCGTGTCTCGTGCCACTTTCGCCACTTGGTCTGCTGCCGCGTTCAACACGCGTGAAACCCCACTCAGCTTTAATTCTTCCAGAGTCCCGAGACTCTCCTTCATCTCTTCTAGCACTTCACCTGCATTCGAGAAGTCACTCCATCGTTCTCCTCTTGTTATTCTCTCGATGCTTCGGATTACAGCTGTGGAATCTCCCTCAAGAATCACTCGCCGGAACCCTTTTTCGATCGCTGCTTCTATACCCAGTTTCGCCGCCAACATCTCTGCCTCTTTTGCACTCTCACACTTCTGGTAAAACTTTGCTCCTGCATAAATGAACAATCCTTGTGGATTTCTGATAACAAACCCCCCACTAGCAATCTTCGAAAACGGGATCCATGATCCATCAACGTTTACTTTCACAAATCCCTCCGGCGGCGGTGCCCATTTCTGGTTTGTTGGCGATTCAACCTCAGGTATCATTCTCTTCCCCTCTTTCGTTGCATCTTCCATTTCCTCGTACCGTGCAATAATTTCTGAGGGCATTGATTTGAAATCTGGAGTAATCCCTTGAAAAATTGCTTTATTTCGATTTAACCAAATTGTCCAGAGGCCTGTGATGAACAAAATTTGGTTTTGTTTGTTGTTGCCGATGAACTGTAAGTGGATCCATTCTTGGGTCTTCAGATCTGAGCAATTTTTGACGAACTCCTGCCCAAATAAATTCTCCCACACCCCTTTTACTTGCTTACATTCTTGAAAAAGATGTCTTGACGATTCAACTGTTTTGTTACAAAACGGACAGTTTCTTCTAACTTGAATCCCTCGCCGTTGCAGATTTTTTGAGGTAGCTAGACTGTCATAACTCAAGCGCCAAACGAAATGTTTAACCTTTGAGGGCACCTTCAGCTTCCAGATCTTGGAGATTGGGCTTGCTTGTCTCTCTGATGAGCCCACTAAAGAGGTACTCTCTCTTTCTTTCAAATTTTGGTAGCCTGACTTTACTCTGTAAATCCCATCTTCCTCGAAATGCCAGATGAGTTTGTCGCTGCGTCTTGTTTCTGGTAGTTGAATGTCCAGAACATCATCAATATCCCATGGCTTTAGAGTCCGTTCTATTTTGTCTTCATCCCATTCCATTCTGTTCGTTCTAATCAGTTCACTAACTTTCAATTGCTCGCCTGCAGGTGTCTTCGTGATGAGGGAGAAGTTCGCCCTCCCCGGTATCCACCTGTCATTTATGTTCACTGATTTCCCGTCACCGATCTTCCAACGGAGTCCCATCTCCAGAATCTTGCGGCCCTCCAAAATGCTCCGCCACGCAAATGACGGGGCGTTTCCCAGCTTTGCCTCCATGAAAGATTCATTTGCAAAATATTTTGCTTTTAGGACTTTCGCTAAAATGGAATTGGGTTGCTGAATTATCCTCCACCCCTGCTTCGCCAACATTGCTCTATTGAAGATTTTGAAGTCTCGAAAAGCTAAGCCTCCCTCCTTTTTGTTTCTTTGTATTTTGTCCCAGCTCATCCATGCAATACCTCTGTCCTGATTAGTTTTACTCCACCAAAACTGTCGAATAATTTTCTCCATCCTGTCGCAGATCCCGTCCGGAAGCAGGAAGCAAGACATTGCGTACGTTGGAATTGCTTCAGCAATAGCTCGGATAAGTACCTCCTTTCCCCCTTGTGTGAGAGTTTTTTCCTTCCATCCCTTTAGCAAGCTGCTGAGTTTTTCTAAAAGGTTGTTGAAAGATATCGACTTGTTTCTACCCATTGTTGTAGGTAGTCCCAAGTACTTATCATACCTTGCAACCTCCACCATGCCGCAGAAATCCAGGATCACTTGTTTCGTCGAAGCCGTAACGTTGGAGGAGAACACAATCGCAGACTTCTCAATGTTTATTTTTTGTCCTGAAGCCTCACTGTATACTTGTATAATTTGTAGTAGTGTTGCTAGGTTCTCTCTATTAGCCTGTAAAAAGAACAAACTATCATCAGCGAAAAAAAGGTGGGACACAGCGGGCCCACCCCTTGAGGCTGTAACTGCTGCAAGATCTCCCCTACCCACTGCAGCAGTTACAGATCTCGATAAAACTTCACTGCAAATTAGAAAGAGGTAGGGGGACAAAGGGCACCCCTGCCTCAAACCACGCTCAGGTACCACGTTTCCCACAACTGTCCCATTCTTGACAAAAGAAAACTGGACAGTTGTGATGCAATTCATCACTTGCTCTACAAAAATTGGACCAAACCCTAACTGAAAGAGGGTCTCCCTCACAAAAGGCCATTCAACCCTATCGTATGCCTTGCTCATGTCTACCTTTAGGGCAAGGTATCCTGTCTTCCCCTTCTTCCTTGTCTTCAAAGAGTGAATAACTTCAAAAGCTGTGAGGATATTGTCGGAAATCAGACGTCCTGGGACAAAGGCACTCTGATACTCGCTAATAATGTTAGGTAAAATCCTCTTTAACCTGTTAGCCATAGCCTTAGAGACAATTTTATAGATAATGGAACATAAACTGATAGGACGGTAATCACCTGGCTTCCTTGGTTGCTTGACTTTTGGAATAAGGGCTATCAAGGTTTTATTGTGTTCCTCCAAGCTCCATCCCTGATTTAGAACCCCTAAGCAGGTGTGAATGACCCCCGTACCAACTATGTTCCAAAATCGTTGAAAAAATCCTGCATTAAACCCATCCACTCCCGGTGCTTTATCCGGTGACATCATAAACAGTGCCTCTTTGATATCTTTTGCTGTATATGCAGTCTCCATCAGCTCCTTCTCTTCGCGGCTGATGCCAGAGTCCACGTCGAAAAGTCCCGTCCTTATTGCTTCGGATGAAGGTCTGTCCGAGGTGAAAATGGATCTGAAGTGCTCTTCTAAGACTTCAGCAATATCTGCCTCCTCCGTTACCCACTTCCCATTGCTGTCTTCAATTCCTTCTATGGCATTTTTTGCTCTTCGAATAGTTGCTCTTTTGTGGAAAAACTTAGTATTCCTGTCTCCGTACCTTAGCCAGTCAATCCGAGACCTTTGCCTCCACATTACTTCCTCAGACCGTAATAAACTGTTATACTCCTTTTCTATCAGCTTCTTGCGCTGCAAGAGCTGACTTGTTGTCGTGAGTCTATCCAACTTTTCGAGTTCCCTCCTGCAGCTCTCCGTCTTCTTTCTGACCGACCCAAACACGTTCTTGTCCCACACTCTACATTCGTCCCCAAGGAGTAGCAGTCTTTGGTGTAAATCGTCACCCTCAGAGCGTTCCCAGTTTTCTCGCACGAAGTCCACAAAACCTTCGTGATTTTGCCACATCTGCTCGAATTGAAACCTGCGTCCCCCACTACTCTGTCTTCTTTGGTTCCATTGCACCAACACTGGCTTGTGATCTGAATTCGGCCAAACTAAATTGGACACACGCGTCCCTCTGTGATCATCCTTCCACTTTGTTGTAGCTATGGCTATATCCAATCTTTCCCGAATGTTCTCTTCTTCTCTATTATTGTTCCACGTGAAACCGTCCCCACAATAACCCAAATCGTGAAGTTCAAGCTCACTTAATACTTCCCTGAAATCCGCCACTTGGCTATAAGTTACTTCCCTCCCCCCTTTCTTCTCTTCTCCACCAGTAATTGCGTTAAAATCACCGATAACCAGCCAGCTCTTATCCGGCCCCGGCCAGATTCGTCGGAGAAGCTCCCACGAGTGTCTCCGTTCCCCCCTTGATGGATTCCCATAGAACCCCGTAAAGTACCACTTGCTGCCATGTTCTTCCTCCACCAAAGCATCTATGTGATGAATGGTCGAAAACCTCACTGTAACCTTAAGAGGGGATCTCCACATCAGTCCGATCCCTCCCTTGGTTCCCACTGGATCCACAAAGTGACCCATTGCATACCCCACCTATTTTCCAATTTGCTTCATGACTGTTTTATCCACTTTGGTCTCCATTAGGAAAACCAAATCGGGTCCTTGGCGCCTCACTAAATCGCGAAGCGATAGGACCGTGCAGGGGTTCCCAAGCCCCCGCACGTTCCAACTAAGGAGATTCATTGTGCTTGGCGGGGTTGCGTAGCAACCTCCGCCAATTTTGCGTCTAGAGTTTTAGAGGCACTCACCGCCTTTCTGGTCGTCCTGCTCGTGCTTTCTTCACCTTCTTTACCTGCCCTTATAGCCCCCAAGTAGCGTCTCTCCATCTCTAGCTGTTTATTCCTCTTCACGTTGTCCTGTATTTGTACCGACGAAGGGCTCAAAGCTGGTGCTATCTTTCTTTTTGGGGAGGCTGGTCTGACAGCATTATGAACTGATACCCTGGGCTCGCTGCCGGATTCTTGCACCCCTTCTCTGCTAGCTCCTCTCATGGTTCCACCTTCTTTGCTTTTTGGCCTCTCCGTATTCTGTTTGTTGCCCGTCCCGCTGGTACGCTTGTTTTCTTTTTCCCTTTGAATATTCCCCTCGGCCTCATTCACTTCCGGTAGCACCCGATCTTCGACCATTGTCTCAGCTTGCTGGTTTTTGGGGGAGGCCTCTCGTGCTTCATCCATACCAGCTTCGTCCAGGTTCTTATTGAGGTCGAAAACCGCTGTCTCTTCTGCCTCTTGGTCTTTCTTTGGCCCAGCTTTCCTCCTCTCCGTCACTTCCTTTCTCGGTTGGGGGTTCCTTGTTTTCTTTGGGGGTTGGTACAGCATCCATTCCCCATATGCCGTTTCTTCCTCTTCCTCCCCATCCTCCTTCATATGATTACAATAGTTGCTATGATGGTCCAAGAACCCACACCATTTGCAAATCGACGGGATCCTTTCATACTTAAAATCCAACCAAATCTTCTCCTTCTTGATATTGACATTAACTCCCCTGGGTAGGGCTTCGAATATGGGCATCCGAACCCTAACCCTAACAAAGTTTTCTAGGCCTTCGCTATCAATTCTCGGATCTGAGTCTATGATCATCCCAAGATTCCCAACCGCCTTCCTACCAGCCTCCTCCGTAGTAAGGTGGATTGGGAGATTATGTACTTGGACCCATACATCCATTGTTTCGAAACGTGGGTGTTCCGTCTCATCCCCCAAAGTCCATGGTTTCATCATTAACATGGCCCCTTCGAAAACCCACGGTCCTCCCGAGGATATTCGATCCATGAGGGCTTTATTCGGGAACTTTAACAAAAAAGTGTTTCTGCTAACATAAAGAAATTTTACCTGGTCTCCTTTATTCCAGATCCTTCGAAAATAGGTTTTGAGGACTCTAGGGTTTACTTCCTCACCCGTGAGCAGCCTCGCAATGATGCAGTAGGCGAAACCCTTCTCTGCTTCCAGGCAGAAATCATCCCCAAAGTCGATCTCCCGCGCTTCTTTTGCCGTTAGCCGGAGCGGATCAAAATCCTCCGCCGTATTCTCCATCTTCTAGGGTTTTCCTCCCTCCCGACTCTGTCGGAGCTCTTTTTTACAATTAAGCTATTGACTTTAGCTTTCAAAGTCAATTAGTTCTTTGTAATGCTAACTTAAGAGCTGAAGCTCTTAAGAGATTACAAATTCAGGCTATGATTAGAAGAAATCAGCGGAGATTGGTGAAAAACTTTGAGAAGATCAACCGAACCCCGGCTGATTGGATAAGAGATTAGATATCTGTTGGGAAGCAAAAACAAATCTCTTTCGCTGGCGACCAGCATGAATCGCACCAGGCCTTCTGCAATGATTGCCTACGGCCACTAGCTTCGTGCAACTCTCCGGCTACTCACAATTTTTGCCGTCTGCGGAGATAATCGCTGGTGTCGTTCTCGAGGGGTTGCTGCAGGAACTTCGAGTTCTTCAATGGCCTCGAAGAACACGGAAGGATGAGTGCTCTCAATGTAGAGAGAGAAAAAAAAACTTATCCCCAAGTTGAATGCAAAATAGGTATTATCTCCCCTCTGCATTCTTTTTCATTAAAATTCTACAAGCTAAAATGGTAGAAGCTACACTGCAACGTAAAACCACCCACAACCTCATTGTTTTCTTTTCCATATCCTTCTCTTATAATCAATTTACTCATGTTATTATTTTTTATCGATTTTTCATATTTTAGACTATTGAAAGTCTACTAATGATAACATAAAAAAATTTATAAGAGTAAATAAATAATGATTTATCAAGCAAAGTACATAGTATTCATTATGACACACCAGGCAAGTGAATAAGGTATTTATTTCTTACATTAATTATTCCCATTTTCACTAATTTTTTTTTAATTCAAACAATACAAAAGGTATGAGACGTGCATGACTTATTTGGAAAAGTTATTTCCTGTGAAGTGATTTTATTGAAAAAAGTATATATGATTCAATGAATTTGACAAATGTACCTAGAGTTTTTAACTGTACACAATTTTTTAGTTATGCAACAGTTTTGGTAAGTATACAATAAGTTTACATTTATAGGCTATATATACCCATCATAGTGAAATGCAAACCAATCATCAATTCCTGGAATTTGAATAGTAAAAATTCATAAACTGAGATGGAGAGTTCTTCAAAATTCGTGTGTATCATTGTGGTGTTGGCTCTCCTTGCCACTGGTTAGTGTTCCAGTTGTATCAAATTACATATATATTATTTAAAATTATATTGCATAAGAGGATTGCTAACAATTTATTGAAATCACTTGCAGGAGAGATTACTCAATCATGTGCTTCTCGAAGTCCAAGCCAACAAAAAGTACTTATACCTTGTAAAACCAATGCTGATTGCCCTACTGCTGATTTTGTTTGTGTTGGCAATCTGTGTAAATGCCGACAAGGTGCTATTTGTATACGATAAGATAATTTGATAGTGATTTAAGGATTGGAATAAAAATATTTCTGAAGGACTTTTCTTGTGTTGCTTTGTAAGAAAAGTCTTCTTCATTGTCAAACATATTCAACTAGGATAAGACAAAAAAATAATTTTTTCTTGTGTTTGGTTAGAGCGGGATACGAGGAAGGATATGATAAGTATTTACATATATTTATATAATAATTAGTTTTATTCGGATTGTCTTTTTTCTTAAAATTGTATAAGGACATTAAAGTCATTTCAACACCCACTCATATGACTCAAATTTTTATCAAGAAATGAGGAGTGGGATAAGTTAGGATGTCTCTTATACCCTTACCGAAACGTGGGATATGAGACGGATAAAACATATCCCTGTACGTCTCAATTAATTCCTTAACTAAACAAGGCCAGGGAGGAAGATAAACGCATACTAGAAGGAACCTACCTTCAAGGGGTTTCGAAAGAAAGTTAGAACAAATGTATAATTCTCTGAAGTGAGGCCTTTAAATGCAGGATAATCTTAGTCATAAATCTTTCTAAATACTTGTCTATTTTTTTCTTCTTTCTTTGGACCCACATAAACACGAGGACAAGCATGCAACCCATTTGATATTTCTGGTCATGAAGAAGAGTGTAAAAGGTTAATGTAAAAGCAGCCAAAACAGAAAAGTGGCGACAACAGAGACAAGGAAAGGCTAATTCTACAAACAAACAAAAAATAATAAGGCCTTTGAATGCAGGATAAACTCAGACATCAAGATTTCTAAAGACTTGTCATTTTTTTCTTCATTCTTTGAACCAACATAAACACGAGGATAAGCATGCAACCCATTTGAAACTTTTGGTCGTGAAGAACAGCGTAAAAGGATAATGTAAAGCAGCCTAAACACACAAAATGGCAACACGGGGACAAGGAAAGGCTAATTCTACAAACAAAACAAAAATCAATGTATTTCATAATCTCTTTTCCGCGTCAAGACAGAAAAAAATAATTGAACTAGAAGATACCCACGCTTTCGCGCGGGGATTAGTATGGCATGTCATTCATATAATCATATCATAAGGGAACTGTGAAAAGTATACTAACATAGTTTCACCAACATGTTCGCACAAAATGTAAGATCATTTCTCGTATTCCTATAAATGCCTAGGAGGACATATAGATGGCACCATCATGTGATGAACTATTTCCCATTTGTGAGGAAAGTGTGACATTTACATTAGCTGTAGACTCTGAATTAATAAAAACATGGGGTTCGTAACTTCTGGAGATTATCTTGACTTGTAAATCTTCTCAATCCCCTGTCACCATCATGGTGATTATCTGGGACTAGTGGACCTGGTTAATTATTATTGTATAAAAATGCCCCCATAATTATATATAATATTGAATATACTAATGTATAAAATTATAAAGTCAATTTCTTCCAAAATGCTACTAACATCGCCTCGCAAATATCATCACCTTATGACCAATGGACAATGAGTTTTGGATAACTTTATTGTGTTTGAAATTTTATTAAATTTGTAGATGAAATGTTGTGCCACTTTATATTTTCTATATGTGGATTGGAAGAAATGATTTACAAGGTCTTGTTGATGTGGATCTCAATCTTATTTTGACTTCACCATAATTTTATGTATTTTTTATACTTCTTTAATTTTGTGGTACTTTTGTAAGTCCGACCTGTGTCTGAATTCAATTTGTTTTTGGCGGATCTCCGAATAAGATATGAATATTGTAGTTAAGATCTAAACTGAATTCCATCCTAATTAGGTTAAGTTCTGATTGCATCCAGATCGGATCTGGATCTCCCCTCTTTATTTTAATGTGGATATAGATATAAATGGGTCCTATTTTATTCCGACCCATTGCCATCCCTGTCTAAACCCACTGCACTATTAAATTATTCTTAAATCAATTGCACCACTGTAACTGTAAACAATAAATCGCATCTCCTAACTCGATCTCAAAAGTGAAATTGATGCTCTGTGAAGATAGAAATTATTATTAAACCAGAACTACTACAACCACCTCCTCTTACCGCTCAAGTTAATACACAAGTCACGAAACTAAAATTTTATATGCCCAAGTTGAATGTGAAATAGACATTATGTCCCCTCTGCATTCTTCTTTATTAAAATGCTAAAAGTTAAAATGCTAGAAGCTGAACTGCAACGTACAACCACCCACAATCTCACTGTTTCATTTTCCATATCCTTCTCATATAATCAATTTACTCAAGTTATTATTTTTTATTGATTTGTTATATTTTTAGACTATTGAAAGTCTACTAAATGATATTATAAAAAAATTTAAAAGAGTAAATAAATAATGATTTATCCAGCAAAGTACATAGCATTCATTATGACATACCAGATAGGCAAGTGAATACGGTGTTTATATCTTTCATTAATTATTCCCATTTTCTTTAATGTTTTAAGGGTGGTGATAATTACAGCACAAAATTTTATAGTTACAGCACAATATTTTTCTACATGACACTTTTGCCCTTAACAATTCCACCTGCGGATCCATCTTCCTCCTTGTTAACAAATCCCAATCTCGAATATGAATTCTGACCTTCCTCTTTACAGATTAAAGCTAAATGAATACTACCGGGCAGAGAACATAATGTGCATTATCAACCATTTAAATCTTCTTTATACCATAAACAAACACTTCAAATTGGTTTCTTGTTTCTCATAATTTTGATTACTTTCTCCTGGCTTTGAAAGAAGAACAGAGCACTGTGTGTGTTTGTTCTATGACAACATGGGAGAAATCCGGGGAGGTTTAAGAGAACGGCGGCGGTATTTGACGATTGGGACATGTGCATGCGCTGTAACAGTATTGATTCGAACCCGAACATTCTCCATCTCAAACCCAGTTATCTCTCTCCTCACCTCCTTCCCATGCCAAACCAAACCCAAAAATATGAAAAGCAAAAACAGAACCCTGAAACTCGGTCAGACTCTCTCAAATTAAAAAGCTGGTGTTCCTCCTGACCTGGCTCTAATATCAGTTTGTTGTAACAGAACTCTTGTTTCAGAGCTCCGTTACCAGTTTGATATAACGTGTGAGTATTCGAACAAGAACGATGTAAAGTAAAACAAGACCGAGACAGATATTTAACGTGGTTCACTAACGAATTCGTAACGAACCCGCTAGCTAATCCACGACCAGAACGAAATATTTTATTGAGAAGAGAACCCGATTTCGATGCACGCTGTGGCCGTTGCGGCCACGGCGGCAACCCGAAACAAACCCACGCACACACTCTACCAAAAGCTAAGAGCACTCAAATTATGCCCGTGTGTATAGTTCCAGTACCAAACAAACTCAATATTTATATAGCCAAAGTACTGATACAATTAGGAAACAAATAATTGATGACTTTGGCATCAATCAAAAGCATCACCTCCCTCAATGTTTCCAAATTGTTTTGCCGCCTTTGATTACAACATAAATCAACCAAACTTGGTAACTATCCTTTGAGAAACATGGAAACACTTCCATGTTACACACACACCATATTTGCTTATTTTGATCACAAGTCAAACACAACATTAAACTAAAACACGAGTACATTGCTTCAAATCGAAATAGATGGACGTCTTCCTCTCCTCTCTTTCAAATTGGGTTGTTGATATTCTTCAAATTGAGAGAAAGGGAGCGGAGAAATCTAACTATGAAATAGCTAGAGATGTAGAGAGATAGACAGAGAGAATCAGATTGCATCCTCGTCCTATAGATTCGAGAGAGAGGAAGAGAGGGGTGAATGGACGAAGAAACCAAATTAACCCTTGAAAATGTGTAACCTGAGAAATTATTTGTTGAATTGAAGTGATAAGATTACATGTCATTTGGTAATAGGGGTAAAAAAGTCGTTGTAACAAAAAATTATGCTGTAACCATAGATTATTGTGCTGTAATTATCAGCACCCTTTTTTTAATTCAAACCATACAAAAGGTATGATACATGGATGACTTATTTGGATAAGTTATTTCATGTCGAGATTCTATTGAAAAGAGCATATATGATTCAATGAATTTGAAAAATGTACCTAGAGTTTTCAAGTGTACACAATTTCTTAGTCATGTAACAGTTTTGGTAAGTATACAATAAGTTTAAATTTATTGGCTATATATACCCATCACAGTGAAATGCAAACCACTCATCAATTCTAAGAATTTGAATAGTAAAAAGTCATAAACTGAGATGGAGAGTTCTTTGAAATTCATGTGTATCATTGTTGTGGGTGCTCTCCTTGCCTCTGGTTAGTGTTCCAGTTCTCTCAAATTACATATATATTTTTTTAAATTATATTGCATGAAAGGATTGCTAATAATTTATTGCAACTACTTGCAGGAGAGATTACTCAATCATGTGCTTCTCGAAGTCCAAGCCAACAAAAAGTACTAATACCTTGTAAAACCAATGCTGATTGCCCTAATGCAAATTTTGTTTGTGTTGGCAATTTGTGTAAATGCCGACAAGGTGCTATTTGTATAGATAAAATAATTTTATAATAATTTAAGGACAGGAATAAATATTTTTGAAGGACTTCTCTTGTGTTGCTTTGTAAGAAGAGTCTTCTTCATTGTCAAACATGTTCAACTAAGATAAGGCAAGAGAATAACTTTTTGTTATAGTATTTAGTTAGAGCGGACACAAGGAAGGATATGATAAGTATTTCCATATATACTTATCAAGTTTTTGCTTCATTCTTTGAACCCACATAAGCATGTAGACAGGCACGCAGCCCATTTGATACTTCTGGTCGTGAAGAACAGCGTAAAATTTTAATGTAAAAATAGCCAAAACACAAAAAGTGGCAACACTGGGACAAAGCAAGGCTTACTTTACTAAAAAAAATTTCTTTCATAGTCTCTTTCCCGCATCAAGTCACAAAAAAATAGTGCAACTAGACGAAAACCACGCATTTGCACGGGGCGACGTTGTAATGGTGAGTATACATATTAATTTGGCATGTCATTCCTATTCGCATATCAGAAGGGAACGTTGTAAAATATACTAACATAGTATCACCAACATGTTCGCACAAAATGTAAGATCGTTTCACATATTCCTATAAATGCCTAGGAGGATATATATCCTCCTAGGCATTTATAGGAATATGTGAAACGATCTTACATTTTGTATATATAGAGAGAACTATCATGTGATGAACTAATACTCATGTGTGAGCAAACTGTAACATTTAGATTAGCTCAAGACTCTGAATTGATGAAAACATGTAGTTCGTAACTTTTGGAGATTATCTTGACTTGTAAATCTTTTCCACCCTCTCTCACCATCATGCTGCTTATTTTGGACTTGTGAGCATGGTAACTTCCTATTTTATAAAAATTCCCCAATAATTATATTTAATAATCAATATACTAATATGTAAAATTAGAAGCTTAATTTCTTCCATAGTTCTACTAACACAGCCTCGCAAAAATCTCTGACCTTATGAGCAATGGATAATGAGTTTTGGAAAAGTTTATTGTGTTTTTGTAGATGAAGTCTTGTGCCACTTTATATTTTATATTTGTGAATTGGGGGTAATGATTCACAAGGTCTTGTTCATGTGGATCTTAATCCTATTTTGACATTACCATAATTTTCGTGTTTTTTTATTCTTCTTTAATTTTGTTGGTTCTTTTGTAAGTCCGACCTGGGTCTGATTCGATTTGTTCTTGGCGGATCTCCGAATCAGATATGAATCTGGTAGTTAAGATCTAATCCGAGTTCCACCCCAATTAGGTTAAGATCTGATTGCATCCGGATCGGATTTGGATCTCCCATCTTTATTTTAATATGGATATAGATATAAGTGGGTCCTATTTTATTGCAACCCATTGCCATCCCCGTCTAAACACGCTGCACTATTAAATTATTCTTAAATCAATAGCACCACTGTAACTTTAAACAATAAACCGCATCTCCTAACTCGATCTCAAAAGTGAAATTGATGCTCTGTGAAGATAGAAATTATTATTAAACCAGAACTACTACAACCACCTCCTCTTACCGCTCAAGTTAATACACAAGTCACGAAACTAGAATTTCATATGCCCAAGTTGAATGCAAAATAGACATTATCTCCCCTCTGCATTCTTCTTTATTAAAATGCTACAAGTTAAAATGCTAGAAGCTACACTGCAACATACAACCACCCACAATCTCACTGTTTTATTTTCCATATCCTTCTCATATAATAAAATTACTCAAGTTATTATTTTTTATTGATTTTTTATATTTTTAGACTATTGAAAGTCTACTAAATGATAACATAAAAAATTTAAAAGAGTAAATAAATAATGCTTTATCAAGCAAAGTACATATCATTCATTATGACATACCAGATAGGCAAGTGAATAAATTGTTTATATCTTTCATTAATTATTCCCATTTTCACTAAAACTTTTTTCATTTAAACAATACAGACGGTATGTTACGTGCATGACTTATTTGGATAGGTTATTTCATGTCAAGAGGTTCTACTGAAAAAAGTATATATGATTCAATGAATTTGAAAAATGTACCTAGAGTTTTCAAGTGTACACAGTTTCTTAGTCATGCAACAGTTTTGGTAAGTATACAATAAGTTTACATTTATAGGCTATATATACCCATCACAGTGAAATGCAAACCACTCATCAATTCTTGGAATTTGAATAGTAAAAAGTCATAAACTGAGATGGAGAGTTCTTCGAAATTCATGTGTATCATTGTTGTGTTGGCTCTCTTTTCCTCTGGTTAGTGTTCCTGTTCCCTCAAATTACATATATTTTTTTAAATTATATTGCATGAAAGGATTGCTAATAATTTATTGGAACTACTTGCAGGAGAGATTACTCTATCATGTGCTTCTCGAAGTCCAAGCCAACAAAAAGTACTAATACCTTGTAAAACCAATGCTCATTGCCCTAGTGCAGATTTTGTTTGTGTTGGCAATCTGTGTAAATGCCGAAAAGGTGCAATTTGTATAGATAAAATAATTTTATAATGATTTAAGGATAGGAATAAATATTCTTGAAGGACTTTTCTTGTGTTGCTTTGTAAGAAGAGTCTTCTTCATTGTCAAACATGTTCAACTAAGATAAGGCAAGAGAATAACCTTTTTTTTCTAGTATTCGGTTAGAGCCGGATACGAGGAAGGATACGATAAGTATTGACATATATACTTATCAAGATTTTGCTTCATTCTTTGAACCCACATAAGCACGTAGACAAGCATGCAACCCATTTGATAGTTCTGGTCGTGAAGAACAGCGTAAAATGTTTATGTAAAAACAGCCAAAACACAAAAAGTGGCAACACGGGGACAAAGCAAGGCTAACTCTACAAAAAAAAAAAAAAAAGGTATTTCATATCTCTTTTCCGCATCAAGTCACATAAAAATAGTTGAACTAGACGAAAACCACGCATTTGCGCGGGACGACGTTGTAATGCTGTGTATACGTATTAATTTGGCATATCATTCCTATTTTCATATTAGAAGGGAACGTTGTAAAGTATACTAACATAGTATCACCAACATGTTCGCACAAAATGTAAGATCGTTTCTCGTATTCCTATTAATGCCTATGAGGACATATATATATTGCACTATCATGTGACGAACTAATGCTCATGTGTGAGCAAACTGTAACATTTAGATTAGCTCAAGAATCCGAATTAATGAAAACATGTAGTTCGTAACTTTTGGAGATTATCTTGACTTGTAAATATTTTCCACCCTCTCTCACCATCATGCTGATTATTTTGGACTTGTGGTCATGGTAATTTCCTGTTTTACGAAAATTCACCAATAAATTATATTTAATAATGAATATACTAATATCTAAAATTATAAGCTCAATTTCTTCCATAATTCTACAACCACCGCCTCGCAAAAATCTCTGACCTCATGAGCAATGGATAATGAGTTTTGGAAAAGTTTATTGTGTTTTTGTAGATGAAGTGTTGTGCCAGTTTCTATTTTTTATTTGTGAATTGGAAGTAATGAATGTCTTGTTCATGTGGATCTTAATCCTATTTTCACATTGAGCAATGCTAAGGAAACTCTCCTTATGCACTCTCTTTGGACACTCTCCTCTAAAATGTGCCAATTGTTCCTTTTTTCTCTCTACATAAGTACATCTCTAAGTAATAGGAGAGAGATTGTCAACTAATAGGAGAGAGATTAGGGAGATTGATTTCCATTTCCCACTACCGCAGATTTTTTTTTTTTTTTTTTGCTATTTCACCAATTTGAAAATGTCATTTTTAGATACTCTCAAAAAAAATTAGTACTTCTCTGAAAAAAATAATGATCATCCCATACTCAGAGATTATTTTTTTCTACCACATTTCTAAATATAATTTTGCATAACTCCAAAACAAAATATATAATTTTTAAATAGCTTTATCCATCAAGTGGGCTTTTTTTATAACTAATGTGTTACTTTCAAAAAAAATCTTCTAAAAAATTTACCACTTCTCTTACCCGTTTTTTTAGTCGTTGCCTTGTTATATCTTTTCCTTCTTTCGTATCAAGTAAAAACGATTTTTTTTGGGAATTGATTCTTACACCGGTCTTTATTGTTGGTTACACCGAATTTTACTTGTCATGACAATATTGTCATTTTTAATTAATTAGCAGATTTTTTTATTTATTGCGTATTCTGTTATTTTAAACAAGTTTACAAGTCAAATATCCTTCAATATTTTGGCCATTAATATGGACATTTTTGTAAGGCTGTTTAGCTTATAAAAAGGCAGACTAACATAATTGACTTCAAATGCTAATACCAACTAAATGAATTGAACACAAATGGGGTAGAAGATTCCATAAAAAAGGTAGGGTAGAAGAAAGAAGTTTACTGACGTGAAGTTGTTCACAAATTAGTCTAATTTTATAATAAATGCAAGATTTGATTTACATGAATATTGCTTAGGAATTTAAGCAATCTGGGTTTTCACTTTTCGGTAAACTGTTTTTATGAGTTGAACCCTCATTACTTTTGGTACTCTCCCAGGGACAAAAACACATCCCATACCCATGGATGAAGCATATAACTATAAGTAAAAAAAAAATGAAAAAATATGCATCCCAGCCAAAAGAATTGGCATTCAATGGGATGGCATTTCAAGAAATGACTCCTAAGGATATACGATTTGTAAACTTGCCTAAAATAATTGATTATGCAATATATGAAAAATTACTTCTAATTGATTGAAAAGGGCAATAATGTCATGACAAATAGAATCCGGTGTAACCAACAATAAAGACCGGTGTAAGAATAAATTCCCTTTTTTTTGTGTGCAAATCCATTGTGTTTGCCTCCAAGCTGAAATTTAATTTCATATAGGAATTCAACTCATTTTTTTCAGATTTTCGGCCAAGTGGTAGTTATCAAAATCTCTCTGCCTAACTTAATGGATATAACAATTCAAAAATTATATAATAAACTTTTTTTAGAGTTATCCAAAAATTACATTTATCTTCTAAAAACATTACCGTTACAAATGCGATGAAAAAAAAGAAAAAAAAAATTCCACTTTAGGATGAGCATTAATGGACGTGGGAGTCATTCATATTAAACTAGGAAAGTAGTTTTGGTTAGAAAAATATCTCTCCTATTAATTAGGTATGTAATTATGTAGAGAGAAAATAGGAACAAATTACAAGTGGCACATTTTAGTGGAGAGTTTCTAAAGAGAGTGTAGAAAGAGAGTTTCCTTAGCATTTTTCTTCTTAGAATTGATGAGTGGTTTGCATTTCACTGTGATGGGTATATATAGCCAATAAATTTAAACTTATTGTATACTTACTAAAACTGTTGCATGACTAAGAAATTGTGTACACTTGAAAACTCTAGGTACATTTTTCAAATTCATTGAATCATATATGCTCTTTTCAGTAGAATCTCGACATGAAATAACTTATCCAAATAAGTCATCCATGTATCATACCTTTTGTATGGTTTGAATTAAAAAAAGGGTGCTGATAATTACAGCACAATAATCTATGGTTACAGCATAATTTTTTGTTACACGACTTTTTTACCCCTATTACCAAATGACATGTAATCTTATCACTTCAATTCAACAAATAATTTCTCAGGTTACACATTTTCAAGGGTTAATTTGGTTTCTTCGTCCATTCACCCCTCTCTTCCTCTCTCTCGAATCTATAGGACGAGGATGCAATCTGATTCTCTCTGTCTATCTCTCTACATCTCTAGCTATTTCTTAGTTAGATTTCTCCGCTCCCTTTCTCTCGATTTGAAGAATATCAACAACCCAATTTGAAAGAGAGGAGAGGACGACGTCCATCTATTTCGTTTTGAAGCGATGTACTCGTGTTTTAGTTTAATGTTGTGTTTGACTTGTAATCAAAATAAGCAAATATGGTGTGTGTGTAACATGGAAGTGTTTCCATGTTTCTCAAAGGATAGTTACCAAGTTTGGTTGATTTATGTTGTAATCAAAGGCGGCAAAACAATTTGGAAACATTGAGCGAGGTGATTCTTTGGATTGATGCCAAAGTCATCAATTATTTGTTTCCTAATTGTATCAGTACTTTGGCTATATAAATATTGAGTTTGTTTGGTACTGGAACTATACACACGGGCATAATTTGAGTGCTCTTAGCTTTTGGTAGTGTGTGTGCGTGGGTTTGTTTCGGGTTGCCGCCGTGGCCGCAACGGCCACAGCGTGCATCGAAATCGGGTTCTCTTCTCAATAAATATCTCGTTCTGGTCGTGGATTAGCTAGCGGGTTCGTTATGAATTCGTTAGTGAACCACGTTAAATATCTGTCTCGGTCTTGTTTTACTTTACATCGTTCTTGTTCGAATACCCACACATTATATCAAACTGGTAACAGAGCTCTGAAACAAGAGTTCTGTTACAACAAACTGATATTAGAGCCAGGTCAGGAGGAACACCAGCTTTTTAATTTGAGAGAGTCTGACCGAGTTTCAGGGTTCTGTTTTTTCTTTTCATATTTTTGGGTTTGGTTTGGCATGGGAAAGGAGGTGAGGAGAGAGATAACTGGGTTTTAGATGGAGAATGTTCGGGTTCGAATCAATACTGTTACAGCGCATGCACATGTCCCAATCGTCAAATACCGCCGCCGTTCTCTTAAACCTCCCCGGATTTCTCCCATGTTTTCATAGAACAAACACACACAGTGCTCTGTTCTTCTTTCAAAGTCAGGAGAAAGTAATCAAAATTATGAGAAACAAGAAACCAATTTGAAGTAGGGGTGCAACTTGGACGGGTAGAACCCGACCAACCCGAGCCCAGCCCGAAGTAAAATAGGGCCCGAACACACAGTTTTAGTAATTTGGACGGGCTTGGACATAAAATATCCGCCCGAATTGCAATTAGGGTCGGGCTTGGGCAGAAATATTAAACGACGGGCTAACCCGAATTGCCCGATTTGCATGACAATTATCTATAAATATTATATTTTGAGATAATTATGTACCATATCTAAGATGAATATGTATGTTTTATTTTGATTATTAGCGCTTTTAATTATATTTTTAATTTTTGAACAAGTTAATTTTCTTTTTTTACCAAAAAATTATTATTCCCTGATGTATTAATAAAGGTATTAGTTTAATGTACTAGTCCGAATTCAGCCCGAACCCGAATTGATTTGTACGAATTTGGGCTCGGACGGGTTGGCGATGCTCTTAACTCGGGCTGGGCTGGGCTTGGACAACCTCGACCGAACTTGGGCTCGGGCTCGGTCAGGGGTGCCAACCCGACCAGCCCGCCCGATTTGCAGTCCTAATTTGAAGTGTTTGTTTATGGTATAAAGAAGATTTAAATGGTTGATAATGCACATTATGTTCTCTGCCCGGTAGTATTCATTTAGCTTTAATCTGTAAAGAGGAAGGTCGGAATTCATATTCGAGATTGGGATTTGTTAACAAGGAGGAAGATGGATCCGCAGGTGGAATTGTTAAGGGCAAAAGTGTCATGTAGAAAAATATTGTGCTGTAACTATAAAATTTTGTGCTGTAATTATCACCACCCTTAAAAAATTAAAGAAAATGGGAATAATTAATGAAAGATATAAACACCGTATTCACTTGCCTATCTGGTATGTCATAATGAATGCTATGTACTTTGCTGGACAAATCATTATTTATTTACTCTTTTAAATTTTTTTATAATATCATTTAGTAGACTTTCAATAGTCTAAAAATATAACAAATCAATAAAAAATAATAACTTGAGTAAATTGATTATTTGAGAAGGATATGGAAAATGAAACAGTGAGATTGTGGGTGGTTGTACGTTGCAGTGTAGCTTCTAGCATTTTAACTTTTAGCATTTTAATAAAGAAGAATGCAGAGGGGACATAATGTCTATTTCACATTCAACTTGGGCATATAAAATTTTAGTTTCGTGACTTGTGTATTAACTTGAGCGGTAAGAGGAGGTGGTTGTACTAGTTCTGGTTTAATAATAATTTCTATCTTCACAGAGCATCAATTTCACTTTTGAGATCGAGTTAGGAGATGCGATTTATTGTTTACAGTTACAGTGGTGCAATTGATTTAAGAATAATTTAATAGTGCAGTGGGTTTAGACAGGGATGGCAATGGGTCGGAATAAAATAGGACCCATTTATATCTATATCCACATTAAAATAAAGAGGGGAGATCCAGATCCGATCTGGATGCAATCAGAACTTAACCTAATTAGGATGGAATTCAGATTAGATCTTAACTACCATATTCATATCTTATTCGGAGATCCGCCAAACACAAATTGAATTCAGACACAGGTCAGACTTACAAAAGTACCACAAAATTAAAGAAGTATAAAAAATACATAAAATTATGGTGAAGTCAAAATAAGATTGAGATCCACATCAACAAGACCTTGTAAATCATTTCTTCCAATCCACATATAGAAAATATAAAGTGGCACAACAATTCATCTACAAATTTAATAAAATTTCAAACACAACAAAGTTATCCAAAACTCATTGTCCATTGGTCATAAGGTGATGATATTTGCGAGGCGATGTTAGTAGCATTTTGGAAGAAATTGACTTTATAATTTTATACATTAGTATATTCAATATTATATATAATTATGGGGGCATTTTTATAGAATAATAATTAACCAGGTCCACTAGTCCCAGATAATCACCATGATGGTGACAGAGGATTGAGAAGATTTACAAGTCAAGATAATCTCCAGAAGTTACGAACCCCATGTTTTTATTAATTCGGAGTCTACAGCTAATGTAAATGTCACACTTTCCTCACAAATGGGAAATAGTTCATCACATGATGGTGCCATCTATATGTCCTCCTAGGCATTTATAGGAATACGAGAAATGATCTTACATTTTGTGCGAACATGTTGGTGAAACTATGTTAGTATACTTTTCACAGTTCCCTTATGATATGATTATATGAATGACATGCCATACTAATCCCCGCGCGAAAGCGTGGGTATCTTCTAGTTCAATTATTTTTTTTGTCTTGACGCGGAAAAGAGATTATGAAATACATTGATTTTTGTTTTGTTTGTAGAATTAGCCTTTCCTTGTCCCCGTGTTGCCATTTTGTGTGTTTAGGCTGCTTTACATTATCCTTTTACGCTGTTCTTCACGACCAAAAGTTTCAAATGGGTTGCATGCTTATCCTCGTGTTTATGTTGGTTCAAAGAATGAAGAAAAAAATGACAAGTCTTTAGAAATCTTGATGTCTGAGTTTATCCTGCATTCAAAGGCCTTATTATTTTTTGTTTGTTTGTAGAATTAGCCTTTCCTTGTCTCCGTTGTCGCCACTTTTCTGTTTTGGCTGCTTTTACATTAACCTTTTACACTCTTCTTCATGACCAGAAATATCAAATGGGTTGCATGCTTGTCCTCGTGTTTATGTGGGTCCAAAGAAAGAAGAAAAAAATAGACAAGTATTTAGAAAGATTTATGACTAAGATTATCCTGTATTTAAAGGCCTCACTTCAGAGAATTATACATTTGTTCTAACTTTCTTTCGAAACCCCTTGAAGGTAGGTTCCTTCTAGTATGCGTTTATCTTCCTCCCTGGCCTTGTTTAGTTAAGGAATGAATTGAGACGTACAGGGATATGTTTTATCCGTCTCATATCCCACGTTTCGGTAAGGGTATAAGAGACATCCTAACTTATCCCACTCCTCATTTCTTGATAAAAATTTGAGTCATATGAGTGGGTGTTGAAATGACTTTAATGTCCTTATACAATTTTAAGAAAAAAGACAATCCGAATAAAAATAATTATTATATAAATATATGTAAATACTTATCATATCCTTCCTCGTATCCCGCTCTAACCAAACACAAGAAAAAAATTATTTTTTTGTCTTATCCTAGTTGAATATGTTTGACAATGAAGAAGACTTTTCTTACAAAGCAACACAAGAAAAGTCCTTCAGAAATATTTTTATTCCAATCCTTAAATCACTATAAAATTATATTATCGTATACAAATAGCACCTTGTCGGCATTTACACAGATTGCCAACACAAACAAAATCAGCAGTAGGGCAATCAGCATTGGTTTTACAAGGTATAAGTACTTTTTGTTGGCTTGGACTTCGAGAAGCACATGATTGAGTAATCTCTCCTGCAAGTGATTTCAATAAATTGTTAGCAATCCTCTTATGCAATATAATTTTAAATAATATATATGTAATTTGAGACAACTGGAACACTAACCAGTGGCAAGGAGAGCCAACACCACAATGATACACACGAATTTTGAAGAACTCTCCATCTCAGTTTATGAATTTTTACTATTCAAATTCCAAGAATTGATGATTGGTTTGCATTTCACTATGATGGGTATATATAGCCTATAAATGTAAACTTATTGTATACTTACCAAAACTGTTGCATAACTAAAAAATTGTGTACAGTTAAAAACTCTAGGTACATTTGTCAAATTTATTGAATCATATATACTTTTTTCAATAAAATCACTTCACAGGAAATAACTTTTCCAAATAAGTCATGCACGTCTCATACCTTTTGTATTGTTTGAATTAAAAAAAAATTAGTGAAAATGGGAATAATTAATGTAAGAAATAAATACCTTATTCACTTGCCTGGTGTGTCATAATGAATACTATGTACTTTGCTTCTTATAAAATTTTTTATGTTATCATTAGTAGACTTTCAATAGTCTAAAATATGAAAAATCGATAAAAAATAATAACATGAGTAAATTGATTATAAGAGAAGGATATGGAAAAGAAAACAATGAGGTTGTGGGTGGTTGTACGTTGCAGTGTAGCTTCTACCATTTTAGCTTGTAGAATTTTAATGAAAAAGAATGCAGCGGGGAGATAATATCTATTTTGCATTCAACTTGGGGATAAGTTTTTTTTTTCTCTCTCTACATTGAGAGCACTCATCCTTCCGTGTTCTTCGAGGCCATTGAAGAACTCGAAGTTCCTGCAGCAACACCTCGAGAACGACACCAGCGATTATCTCCGCAGACGGCAAAAATTGTGAGTGGCCGGAGAGTTGCACGAAGCTAGTGGCCGTAGGCAATCATTGCAGAAGGCCTGGTGCGATTCATGCTGATCGCCAGCGAAAAAGATTTGTTTTTGCTTCCCAACAGATCTCTAATCTCTTATCCAATCAGCCGGGGTTCAGTTGATCTTCTCAAAGTTTTTCACCAATCTCCGCTCATTTCTTCTAATCATAGCCTGAATTTGTAAATCTCTTGGCCTCTCTCTCTACATCTTGAAGATGAAATCCTTTAAACCCAAATCCCCTCTTGGTAGCTTAAATACCAGATTAACCCTGGCTTTTGCTATCACCAAAATCCACATCTTCTTCAAAAAAGCTAAACAAAAGCCCCCTCTAATTCATCCTTCGTGTTCTTCCCAAAACTCTTTATCACCGGTGAAAATGACATCACCTCCCCCAGATGACTCCCCACCACCTCCACTAGATCCATACGATCTGCTCTCGCCCCTTCCTCCACTCAATTCAAATGAGTCTATGAGACCCTATAATTATGTCCAGTCAATTCGAAGAACCCAGGACACCCCCAATCGACCTATTGATAGAGCTAGGCAAGGAGTAGAAATCACAATGCCTGATTTCGTGCTCAATCAACAAACACCTACTTATCATCAAAACCTCCTTCTGTTCATTCAAGATTACCGGAGTTTCTCGAGTGCTCATGTTCTGGAGATGGTTCGATCACTCTGGCAGCCGGCCTTTGGCATCCAAATTGTCAACAAATATAATGGATTTTATGTTATTCATTTTGATAACTTTGACGAGTTACTTGCAGTCATAGCGGGAGGGCCCTATGCCATTCATGGTGCTCTATTAGTTGTTGAACATTGGAATCCAGATGTGGCGTTGCAATTTGTGGTAATTCTAGAGGTTCTTATTTGGATCCGACTGCATGGAGTTCCTCTTCGGTATTTCAACCAAGCTGCCGGAGGTATGATGGCTTCTCTTCTGGGTTTGCCGCAGAGGATCGACACCGATTATGCGTCCTCAAGAGTGAACAGAACTCTTCGAGTCCAGGTTTGTGTCCCTCCGGAAGAACCGTAGATGGCGGGTTTCTATCTGTTGGATCACAACCAAGAGCCAGTTTGGATTGACTGCAAGCCGGAGCGTGTATACCGGATCTGCCGAGCCTGTGGGGTCATCGGACACAAAATGAGAAATTACAAAGTTAATCCAGTGTTTGCAGCAAGAAGAATAGAGGTAAGAATCCGTTACCTTGCAGATAGATTCAACGCTCGCATTCTTGGAGAGCCAGAAATTAGCATGTATGCCTCACGGATTCGTCAAACGCCAAGGAATCCCTGACCTCATGCGCCACCAATTATGCTAAATGATAGAAGGTATCTGTACCACCCTCCTCCACCACCATTGCATGCACTGCTACCATCTGCCTCTCACCAAGCTTCCGACCAAATTCTAACTGATCCTCCATCAACCAACTTCAACACTATCTTGGTCTCTGCTCAAAACACAAACTCTACCCAAATGATTACTTCCCCATCATCTCAAACCCATGAAGATTGGGTCACCTCACATGAACAAGCCTGGGAAAACCCTGATTGGGAATGGGACGATCTTCCGAACCCGCTAAACCCAAATCAAAACCCGCATCTCAACCCAGACACAAGTAGACTTGACCAGAATCCGACCCAACCGGCACAACCCGACCCAGATACTGTGAACCGGGCTTCTTTTCGCTCGAATCCAAACTCTTTGGCGGGCCTAAACGCCTACACTCCAGCCCAATTACACCCAACAAACAGTGAAGTGCAAGCCCAAATCTCTGTTGGACCAGCTCACTGCCCACAAGTACAACCCAATTCCAGCAGGATTGACCCAGTACCCCCACAAACAGCCCAGCCGCAGCTTCACCCAAGCCCTGACCCCAACCCCTTCAGCCTCGACACCCTCATGGCGGCCTTCCGAACAGGACCTTTGGCACAAATGGATTTTTTTTGGATCTTCTGAATCCAAATTATGTCCCAACTGCAGAGGAATTAGAGGCTCAAAACAGGATGTGGGCGGAATTTATGCACTCCTTTGGTCTACAGGCTCCTCCTTTGAACCAAGACGATTTAGATCACTTTGCAGCTCTTTCGGCCGAATTTGAGGAATTGGCAGAAGCCTTCATTGAGAACAGCCAACCGCCGCAGAAACCGTCTGACACCAATGTCTCTCTCCATGCAGCACCACTCCCCCCTCTCCGCATCAATGAACCAGTTCTACCAGATCACTCTCAGACAAAGGACAAAGTTGTGGACGGTAAAGGAAAGGGAAAGATGTTGATTGAAACTCCGAACTCCCCTCAAGACAGCAACAGTGATGATGACGAACACCTCCATCACCCCCCTTTCTATGACAGAGTTAGAAGGCGATCTTGGAGGGTCTCTCAGGAGGTTGGCCCCAGTAGGCGATTCCAGGGATCTGATCAAACACCTCCTGCTTCACCAGTTCGCCAAGCTGACTTGTCTGACACAGGTCCTACTCAGTGCAGTGACAAGAGGAAGGAGTCGCCTGCGGCTACATCTAACAGCTCCCTTCCTTTAAAGAAAAGAATCCTACAAGATTTTGTGGCAACAAGTTCGATTTGGAATGAGATGGAACAGGTTCTGGAGGATGTTTTTGTTCAAGAGCAGAATCAGTGGACTTCGTGGGAAGTCTCTTATGAACTTCAACAAATTTTCTATTACTATCAGCTGGAAATTGAAATGTCTCTAGGTAAGGTGGAGGTTGCGGAGCAATCTCCGCCAAAGCAATGAAAATCTTATGTTGGAATTGTCGAGGTCTTGGAAACCCCTTGACAATTCAAGCCCTTAGAGATCTTTGTTCCGATAATAAGAATGATCTCATTCTTTTGTTAGAAACGAAAAAAAATGTAGTGGACACTGCTAGTTTATGTTCCTCTCTTGGTTTCCCCTCTTCTTTTGGTTTCAATGCTGATGGTACTAAAGGTGGTCTGCTCTCGGCATGGAATGGAAATCTTTTGATTCGCACAATTTTTGCTTCCTTGTCATTTCTTCACTTAGAAGTGGAGGAAGCTCACGGATCAACATGGGCTCTCTTCCTTTTTTATGGTCATCCTAGTGTTGCTAATCGAGGAGAAGTTCTAAGTCTTCTTCAAGATCACATCAATGGATGCTCCCTCCCTATAGTCGTCCTTGGAGATTTTAATCAAGTCTCCCACCCCTCAGAAAAGCTTAGTTTCAGCTCACGAAAGTGTCCTGGAATGGTAGACTTCTAAAACTTTATTATTCACAACTCTTTATTTGAGTTGGATAATCATGGAGTCTTTTTCACGTGGACTAACAATAGGCAAGGTACAAGTCGTACATATGAACGCTTAGACAAAGTTTATGTCAATCAAGCTTGGCTTTCGCTCTTCCCGAACGCTTTATCGACAACTCTCCCTATTCAACGTTCGGATCACAGTCCAATTATTCTGGACCTATATGGTTTGAAACATGGAACTAATCGGCCTAAGCGTATGGAATCTCATTGGTTACAACAGCCTGCAGCTCAACAAATTATTCGCAAGGTAATGCATATCCCTTTTCTTGATTCCCCAATTTTTACTCTTATGCGAAAACAGGAAGCGGTCATGAAACATTTGGTCAATTGGCACAAGTTAACGGATTGCAACCCCATTAATCAAGTTCGCGAGATCACCTCTCGCATGATGACTCTTCAGTCAAGTATCCACTCTATTGGTACTCACAACTCGGCTGCCTTTATTACACATGTGAAAGCTGATGATCAACTCCAACGACAGTATAATGAGGCTCTTGCTAAACAGAAGTTATATTGGAAACAACGTTCTAAGCAAAAGTTGCTCAGTCTTGGGGATAAAAACTCAAGATTTTTTCATCTCGCTGCAACGGTTCGTCAAAATCGAAAATTTATTACCGGAATTCAAACCTCAACAGGGGACTTCTTAACCTCCCAGGATAGCATTATTAGTCACATTAAACAACATTTTCAAGACTTGCTACAACCTAACCAGCAGCCTCCTGGCACTCCAAACCCTCTGGATGAGCTGCACATTCCGAGCCTTATCTCCAAACAGCTACAACCTTCTCAAGCACAAGATCTTGATCGGGACTTCAGTGATGGAGAAATTAAGGAAGCTGTGTTCAACTTTGGGCGATACAAATCCCCAGGCCAGATGGCATAATTATGGAATTCTATCAGTCTCAATGGGAAACAGTAGGTCCAGATGTCATCTCAGCAGTCAAGCATACTCTCTCTTCACGACACCTTCTCAAAGAATGCAATCAGACACTTATAGCCTTAATTTCCAAAAATCAGTAACCCTGTTACAGCTTCGGATTTCAGGCCAATAAGTTTATGCAACTCTATCTATAAGATTATCTCAAAAATACTTGCCAACAGATTGAAAACGGTCCTCCCTGGTCTTATATCGGACAATCAGAATGCTTTCATCAAAGGTCGTCTTATTTTCGACAACATTTTATTAGCCCATGAATTACTTCACTACATCAAAGGCAGAAAATCCAACAAAAAATCATTCTTCGGACTCAAGCTGGATATGAGCAAGGCTTTTGATCGGGTCTCCTTGACCTTTATTCGGGACTGTCTTGTCCAAATGAACTTTGGATCTTCGTTCATCCAGATTATAATGGCGTGTATCACGATTGTTTCGTCGGCTATTCTTATCAATGGGGAGCCTTCCGATTATTTCAATCCTACGACGGGTATTCGTAAAGGTGACCCTTTATCCCCCTTTATTTTTATCATTGTTCAAGAAGCTTTCTCTAGTCTATTGCAATTCCTGCAAAATGGCAAAGGTACCAAAGGAATTAAAATCAGCCCCGCGGCCCCGGCTGTCAGTCACCTTTTATTTGCAGATGACACCTTCATATTTCAACAATTCGAACGGTCAGGGGCTTGGTTGCTTAAATGGGGACTTGATTCATTCTGTCTACAATCGGGCCAGCAAATCAATCTTCGCAAATCAGAAATATTTGTGAGCCCTAACATGACTGAGACGGACTCTGCTCATCTCAGTCAAATTTTGGGAATTGTTTTAGTGGACAAACTAGGGAAATATCTTGGCACCATCATGGATTTCCGGCTTTCCAAAAAACAATTATTCGAAGGGATTATAAGGCGCTTCAAATCTCAACTTAAAGCTTGGAAAATTCATTCCCTCTCTTTTCGCGGGGAAATGTGTTCTTATCAAGTCTACCCTTTTGGCGATTCCTACTTACATTCTCTCACTATTTAAAGCCCCAGTCTCCTTCTTTAAAGACATCAAAAGCATCATTACTAAATTCCTGGTCCAATGGTAGCAACAGAGGCATTCGATGGCGGAAATGGTCCCTTTTGTGCAAGCCCATTTTAGAAGGAGGACTGGGATTTAGGGATCTACAGCTTCAAAATCAGGCACTCTTGGCGAAAACAGCCTATCGGATCCTCCATAATCCAAAACTTCTCCTTTACAGAGTTCTAACAAGCAAGTATTGTAAAGACATGCCCTTTCTCCAAAGCAAGAGTTCGTCAAGTGCTTCGTGGGGATGGAAAAGTATTATTTGAGGAAAGTCTCTACTGCAAAAAGAAGAAAAATGGACTCTGGGGAATGGAAAAAGCATTAATCCTTTCACCGATAGTTGGATCCCGGGATCCAACTTTTTACTACCAGAGTTTCTCAACAACTTTTACCCAGGCTTAACCATAGAACGCTTCATCAACCGGGACACATGCACCTTGAAAAAAGACATTGTCCATCAATTCTTTGGATTGCAGGTTTCGAAAAAGATTTTTTCCATTTATATTCCATCTACTCCTCAACAGCGGCGTGGATGAGACCGCATCAGACCACAGAAGATGGCTACGTCTCCTTCAAAGCTGAAACACCGCTCCAAGCAGAAACAAGAGCTCTATCGGAAGCTATGAAGTGGATGATATCCTTTGGTTACAAGAATGTTGAAATTTACACCGACTCAATCAGCACGATCACAAGCCTCTTACAACCGACAAAGCACTTTGGAATCAAGCATATGATCGAAGACATTCTAGGCCTCCAAACAAAATTTGATTCCATTGTTGTTTTGTATGTTAGTCGCAACAAGGTGCAAAAGGTCCATGACAGGATCCGATGGATCAACAATTACTGTAATCGACCATACTAAAGTAATGTAATTTCCGCTTTCAAAAAAAAAACTTGGGGATATGAAATTTTAGTTTCCTAACTTGAAATGTATTAACTTGAGCTGTAAGAGGAAGTGGTTGTAGTAGTCTTGGTTTTAATGATAATTTCTATCTTCACAAAGCATCAATTTCACTTTTGAGACCGAGTTAAGAGATGCAGTTTATTGTTTACAGTAACGGTGGTCCTATTGATTTAAGAATAATTTAATTGTGCAGGGGGTTTAGACAGGGATGACAATGGGTCGGAATCAAATAGGACCCAATTATATCTATATCCATATTAAAATAAAGAGGGGAGATCCAGATCCGATCCGGATGAAATCGAATCCTAACCTAATTGGGGTGAATTCGGATTAGATCTAAACTAGCAGATCCATATCTGATTCGGAGATCTGCCAAGCAAAAAATCAAAGAAGAATAAAAAAACATGAAAGTTATGGTGACATCAAAATAGGATTAAGATCCACATCAACAAGACCTTCATTACATCCAATCCACAAATAGAAAATATAAAGTGGCACAACACTTCATTTCCAAATGTAGCAAAAATTCAAACACATTAAAGTTATCCGAAACTCATTGTCCATTGCTCATAAGGTCGGTAATTTTTGCGAGGTGGTGTTAGTAGCATTATGGAATAAATTGACTTTATAATTTTATACATTAGTATATTCAATATTAAGTATAATTATGGGGGCATTTTTATAAAATAGCAAGTAACCAGGCTCACTAGTCCCAGATAATCACCATGATGGTGACAGAGGGTTGAGAAGATTTACAAGTCAAGATAATCTCCAGAAGATACGAACCCCATGTTTTCATTAATTGGAGTCTACAGCTAATGTAAATGTCACACTTTGCTCACAAATGGGAAATAGTTCATCACATGACAGTGCCATATATATGTCCTCCTAGGCATTTATAGGAATACGAGAAATGACCTTACATTTTGTGCGAACATGTTGGTGAAACTATGTTAGTATACTTTTCACGTTCCCTTCTGATATGATAATAGGAATGCCATGCCATATCAATTGGTATACTCAGCATTACAACGTCGCCCTGCGCGAAGGAGAGGATGTCGTCTAGTTCAATTATTTTTTTGTGACCTGATGCGGAAAAGAGATTCTGAAATACACTGATTTCTTTTTTGTTTGTAGAATTATACTTTCCTTGTCCCCGTGTTGCCATTTTTTGTGTTTTGGCTTCTTTTACATTAACCTTTGACATTGTTCTTCACGACCAGAATTATCAAATGGTTTGCATGCTTGTCCTCGTATTTATGTGGGTTCAAAGAATGAAGAAAGAAATGACAAGTCTTTAGAAAGATTGATGTCTGAGTTTATCATGCATTTAAAGGCCTCACTTCGGTGAATTTTACATTTGTTCTAAATTTCTTTCGAAACCCCTTGAAGGTAGATTCCTCTTGGTAAGGCATAAGTTTAGATGTACAAGGATATGTTCTATCTGTCTCATATCCGGCGTTTCGTTAAGGTTATAAGAGACATCATAACTTATCTCACTCTTCATTTCTTGATAATAGTTTGAGGTATATGAGTGAGTGTTAAAATGACTTTAATGTCCTTATACAATTATAAGAAAAAAGACAATCAGAATAAAAATACTTTAATATTTTTTTTATATATATATATATATATATATATATATATAGTATATACTTTATCATATCCTTCCTCCTATCCAGCTCTTACCAAACACTAGAAAATAAAAAGTTATTATCTTGCCTTATCCTAGTTGAACATGTTTGACAATGAAGAAGACTTTTCTTACAAAAACACAAGAAAAGTTTCAACTTTTTTTTTATTCCAATCCTTAAATCACTATAAAATTAATTTATCTTATAAAAATATCACCTTATCGGCCCTTACACAGATAGCCAACATAAAAAAATAAAAAAAATCTACACTAGGGTAATCAGTTTTACATGATATTGGTTCTATTTGTAGGCTTGGACTTCGAGAAGCATATGATTGAGTAATCTCTCCTGCAAGTAATTCCAATAAATTGTTAGCAATCCTTTTATACAATAAAAGTTTAAAAAATATAAATGTAATTTGAGGGAACTGGAACACTGACCTAAGGTAAGGAGAGCCAACACCACAATGATACACAAGAACTTCGAAGAACTCTCAATCTCAGTTAGAATTTTCAATATTTTGTTTCTGTGCTAAAGCTGAAGCATTATATTGGAAAGGCCATCTCGGCCAAAGAAAAGTACAAGAGATAATACATCTCAAGATAAACAAGAGAGACCAACAAGTCTTCTAGCACACAAATAAGCTAACTGGTTAAACTCTATTTTGATAAAAGTAAAAATACAAAAATCAAAACCTGCAGCTAGCTGCTTACAGTCCTCAGAAATAGCCCAAACTGAAGTTGATGAAGAAGTAGAAGCAGACTTTAGGCAATCAACCATGGTCTTGGTATCGGAGTGGACAAAAATTCTATAGTAATGCAAATTCTTGGCATCAAGAAGATCTTCTCTTATAGCCAGACCTTCAAGAATAAGAGGATCAGAAATGTATCTCACACTCTTAGAGAGTTGGAAAAGGAAGTTTATATTTTGTCTGTCATAACACAAGCAATACCTCCCAAATTGGATGAAGCATTATAGAGGCACCCGTCAAGATTTTAATCTCCGTGGTACAAGAACTTCAATCTGGGCAGAAATGAGTACCTGAGCTAGAAGGGAAACCCTGAGAACATCCAAAATTATCATAAAATTTGTAGAAATATGTAACGTATTTTGAGAGAATTTGGTGAGGACTCCATCTGATTTCATTAAAACAAGATCATTTCTTGCACTCCAAATTTCCCAACAAGTTTGAGCAAAGATACCTTTGATAATTTCACCATTTTCCCCCACTTAACCCTTATCAATATCATCCACCCAAGACCACCACTGAGCTAAAGAAATATTAGGGTGAACATTGAGCGAAAATCTAAGGGGGGAGAGAGTCCACACAGTATAAGAGAAAGAGCAAGACTTGAGGATGTGACCTTCACTCACCACGCCATCACCACAAAGGCTACAAACCTCATTCAAATTTGCTAGCCCCCTTTTGGATAAAGCATCTGTGACAGGGATGCAACCATTAAGACTTCTTCACAATGACATTTTAACTTTTAGCTGCACTTTTAGCTTCAAATACTATTCCAATGAGCTTCACAACTTGAGTTACCAGCAACTAACATAGTTCTCTCATTGGGAATGCTATAACAATTCCAAATTTTCATTAAATAAGAATAGACTGAGCTTGCAGATAGAACAATATTCTTGTAAAAATTCCATACTCTCTTGTCATTTCAGCCTTCATGACCTACTGGCATCGAAAAAATTAAACTTGCACCATCTTTATTGAAAGTTTCAATGACCAAATTTGACTTCCATTGTCTGCTTCGGTGGTCAATAAGATCACTCACTTTCTGCAGCATAGTGTTCTGATTATTTGAAGGAGAAACATACATATTTCCTTCTCTTGGGATCCATTGATCTTTCCACACATCAAAACTTTTACCATTGCCAATAACATATCTCTAGCCATCTTTAATCTCTTTTCTTCCTTCAAAAATGCCCTTCTAAGTCCATGAAGAATTGGTTGGAATCTTAGCCATCCATAAAGAGGAGTTAGGGAAGTATCTTCCCTTGAAAATCTTCTTAAACAAACTGCTCCTTGTAAACCTACGGTTAAAGTATGGTCCACTAACCTACCATTTTAATTAGATTGCACTAACTTATGTAACGGATGGTAATTATATCTCATTATGTAGTTTTATTGTATGAATGGTGTAACCCCCACTATCAGTTTTAAAGGCCACAATGTTTGGCATTAACTGATAGCCGTTACACCATTGATGTGGCCCTCTTCTCTCCTCTATAAAAGGACCATGAATCCTCCTCAATGGTTTTCGAAGAACAACATCATTCCATCTCCCAAGGAAAATATTCATGGATTATTGAAGGACACAGAGAGAAGAAGGAGAGCCTATCGATTACGGTTCCTATCAAGAAGAGGAGGCACTGCGTTTGCGATCAAAGCAGGAACAATCACGGTTTCAGAATTTTGTTGCCAAGCTTAATCCATGGAGAACGGTACACGTTTCTGTTTTAAAGTACTTTATGTTTTGAGACGAATTGATTTCAAGTTCCCAGCATTAGAGTTTTCTGCGTAACATTTGATTAAAGCTTTCATTTGGTATCAGAGCCTCTAGTTTATGAAGTTGATTCGTCTCAAATTTATTAGAATTGTTAATCGGTAATAGATATACATGCGTATTTGGGTGAACATCGCTACACTACTCCTTTAATAACGTTTCGTAACGTTCATAAAGTTCGTCTGTTGGGTGAAACCAATTTTGGTTTTGGTGGAATTTGTCCTGCCTCTGTTAGATTTTGATTTATTGGTCATTTGACGCCTGCTATAGTGTGGAGGGTTCTACAGTGTAGCTTATGGGTTCATGATTTGTTTTGAGCATGTTCTATTACTCATGCATGTTATCATATGGATACACCACTATTTTTTGATTTTGTTGGTTATTTATATGGACATTCGATATCAAGAATGATGGGTGAAAGTGTGTTCACATGATGGTTTGTGATATACTCCATGCACATATTATGTTGTTTATATGTGTAACTTGATGCTCATGTTTGGCTATATCAAGTACTTTGTTCTAAGCAATTACATAATCTTTGTGTTGTTGGGTTTTTGCAAATTTGATGTCTATAAGCAGTTATGTAATTATATAAAGTCTTGTAATTAAATTAATTGACACTGTTTGCTTTGCAAAAAAAGTTTAAAACTCAAATAAAAGTTAGAGAATATTGTTTGTTTTTTGTATTCATGAGGTTAACTAGTTTTGTAGTCACCAAAGTGAGCGAGACTAGTTAGTTTTATGAATACGGAATTACATTAAAAATTTCGTTTGAGGCGACATAACGGAAAATGGTATACTCGATGGCATTCATGATTAGGAGATTGTGGCTAGCCGAAAGGATAGTCACGGTCAAATAGTCATGAACTGGGTAGGGTAATATAAGTTGTTTCACTTGGAAATTATGATTGGATGCCCAAAGGTGACATGACTTGTTGTTTAAGTGATTTAAATTATATTGGACCTACATAGGTATAACAAAAACACTTATATATGATTGAACACTAGACATGCCATATTTTCGCCCAATGGGTAGTAATGTCGCTGGTTCATCTTATTATGACTCTTGGTCTTATAATGAGCATTGTATATTAGGATATCTTATTTATACTTGTTGCATTTATTACCGTTAATGTCCGGTTTCACTGTACTCACAAGCTACTGGTATTCTGCAATTTAATGGGTCAAATTTCTCTTAATGGTATGAAAAAGTCCAATATACCTTGGGTGTTATGGATCTTTACGTGGCACGACTAATGGAAAAATATGCGGAAATTACAGATGCTAGCACTAATGATGAGGCTAGCCTTATGAAAGCTTGGAAAATGTTAAACAGGCTGAGTATGATGTTTATTCGCATGACTGTCGCGAATAACATCAAGACTTCTCTTCCCCAGGTTGACAGTGACAATGAGTTGTTGGACGCCATTAAGGAGCGCTTTAAAGCGGCTGATAAATCTCTAGCAAGAACACTCATGAGTGATTTGACAAGCATGAAATATGTTGGCGATAAATGAATTCAGGATCACATCCTTAACATGGCTGATAAGGCTGCAACACTGGCAACACTTGGCATGAAAATTGAGGAGCCCTTCCTCGTGAACTTTTTGCTAAACTCACTCCCTGTAAAAAAGTATGTCCCATTCAAAATCAATTATAATGAACATAAGGATAAGTGGAAATTGAATGAACTTTCTAGTATGTGCCTTCAGGAGGAGCTGAGATTAAGGCAGGAAGGACATAATGTTGCCTTGACTGTCACTCATGAAATTAAGAAGAGGAAAGGAAATAGTGCGAAGAAAGGAAAGGGACCAGAAAGAAAGAAAGGAAAAGAACCTGGAGGAAGTAGCCAGGATAATGGGAATGATCACATGTCAAGTGTTACTTTTGTAACAAGAAGGAACATGTGAAGAAGGACTGTGACTGAAATACCCCGTTTTGTAGCTATGGTATTTCGTGTAATTATGATATGTGTTGAAAGTTAAGTGTAATTATTGGGAGTTGCTTATAATTAATTACTAGCAATTGGGGGTCTTTGTGACATTAATCTAAAAGTTGTAGTGTCTTTTAATCGAGTTTGGGGGGAGGTTATCGCCTTTTTGGCTAAACTATTGGGGTTGAAGTGTCTTTTCCAAATGATTAGTTATCAGTTTGACCTGGGAATTTTAATTGATGGAAACAAATATTCCCATAAACTTTTATTCCTTCACATCAATTATTTCATTCTTTCTTGGTCCAAAAAAACTATAAAACCCTATATCTTTTTCCTTCTTATCTTTTTTTTTTTTTTCCCAACACTCACGTCTCTCTCTCTCTCACCCGACCCTCACTCTCTCTCGTCTCACTCTTTAGCCGACGGCAAGAAGAAGCAGCGGGAGCAACACCGCCGCCGCCGCCGCCTCTCTCTCTCTTTCGTGCGCAGGTAATCTCTCTCTCTCTCTCTCTATCTCTCTATCTCTCTCTCTCTATATTTTTTCTCTTTCTCTCTTCTCTTTTCTTTTTCTTCTTTTTTTCTCCCTTCCCGTCCGTCCGTCTGACCCTCCATGGGCGTGGAAGTTGTGGTTTATTTGAGTACCCCCGTCACAACGAATTAAAAATAATGATTTTGGATTTGAGTATGCTAATGGAAAAAGAATTCGCAATGTTTCGATTTTCCTTAAGGGATAATGGTTGTAATGAAAATTATATGGAATTGGAAACTTATATGTTTCATACAAGTGTCAACTATATTTCACTATGATTTGGAAAAAATCTTACTTTCAAGAAAGAATAACTGGTTTTGAAACTCGTATCGTCGTTTTACATGCTTGGATGTTTCTTACCAGTATTTATCGCTGATTTTATGTTCCGGTGTTTCTTTTTCTTTCCGCACCACAGGTCTTGAAGATGGGACTTTGGAATAAAAGGGATCGCGAATCACACATTAATTTATTTCTTAGTTGAACACTTAGTTTCTTTTTGAGAACGTTATTAGTATGTTTCCTTTCGTTTTGTAACGGTTTGTTATTTTTAAAAACTTAGTTTGTATGCCAAAGTTTGGGGGGGGGGCATGACAAGGTTTAATTTCTTTTAAAAATGATTTTAGTTATTAATTTTGGTTGGTTGTTAGCTTGAGACCTGCTTTTAACATCCTTGTATCCGGATTCCTCTCGGGTACGGAGTGGCACCCCCGGGTCTCGGGCTTGGTCGTCAAATTCGGGGGTGTTACAGGTGGTATCAGAGCCCGACATTTTATAAAATAAGTTAAAATCTGTTAGTGTAAAAAAATGGACATAGGGAAAATAAATTAAAACTCGACAAGCCGTTGGGTTTTTGGGTATAATCGTTGGGATTGTTGTGTGTGTAAGACTTTATAAAATAGGATAGAAAGTTTGTACCACCACCCATCCACTCCTAGTCAAGAGTTTTACCCGCCCGAGTAAATACATAAGTTGGTTTGGAGGCGTTTCGTTGAGTTCGGGTTGAGATCAAAAGGTTGGAAGATTTCTTTTTTCAGGAAGTCTTGTATGAATCAAATTTGATGTTTTGAGAGTTGTGCTCAAGTTATCAGAGTAGTTATTTTTGGTTATGATATATACCTTGTGAAATTAGAAATTTATTAAGTTGTTTCCTCCTGTAGATGGCTAGAACTAAGCATACAGCAAGGAAGCGTGTGATGCCAATTGAGAAGCACCCTGTTGTGACACGTTGGGTCGAAGGTGAAAACTTTCCAGATTTTTGTGACCGTGATAAGTTCCATGCCTTAGATTTCCTCGGTATAGGAATCCAGCTTTTCAGGCTTAATGTATGGTGAAGGCATTACCTATGAGACCCATGTTTTGGGAAATTGTTATAAAGTATAGCAACATCATGGGCAGGTTCAATCTTCTGAATGATGAGGATTATCGTTTCCAAGGTGAATGGACGGTAAGTGCAGATTTTATATGCAAGCTGTTGATGGAGACTCATCTTAAGTGGCAAAGTTATACTATTATTGAGATAGAGTCCAGTGATGAAGAAGACGTGATCTACATAAGCTCTAGTGATAACGAAGAGGTGATCATTATAGATTCTAGTAACGATGAGGAAGTCGAAGAGGATCCAATGGAATATGTCGATGAATACCCCGAGATTGAGGAAGATCCCATGGAGTATGAAGAGAGTGAAGAAGACTCCAGTGAAGGTGAAGAGCACGAGTATGATGCCGTTGAAAATGAGGAGTTGGATGAAAGCGATAAGGACGAGGATTAAGCTTGTTAGAATTCTTTAGATTTCCTAGACTTGATGTATTTTGAGTTTTTATTATTGGTTTGAAAAAGGCTATGATTCCAAGCAATACTTTGAAGTTTTTAGAATGATTTTGAATAGTCACTTTTGGGCTAGAGACGACTGTTGGTAGCTTAATTAGGTGGATTTTGTTTTCGTGATGGAGCTGATACTCATGTTTTGAGAACCCTATTTGGGGAGTTTAATAAATTAAGCTTTCTGAATTTTGGAGTATGATTTGATAGTACAATGTTGTATTATGTTTTGTTACCATTGATTAAGTGCTTAGGAAGCGTTCATGAAGTTAGAACGCAAGGACATTGATTTTTGATGTTGTTGAGTCTGCGCAACAGTAAGTTTTTGTTGTAACATACGTTTGTAATTGTCTATTTAGTTTTCCTTGATTTTTCCCCAGAAATTAGATATACCCAGGTATCTCCCATAAATTTTTTGGCTCCGTATGATTCCAAGTGGGATGTTCAGTAGCAGAATTGTAAACTTACTTGCTGTAGTATTTTTAATGTTTACCTACCTTCCAGATCTTGTTTGATTCTCAAACTTTTATGGTAAATAGTAGACACAAAGGGCTAAGTCTAGGTGAAAGACTAACTCATTTTGAAGGATTTAAATTCAGTTTATGACGTTCAAATTCCGAGTTTATATTCTGGTCGCATGTGACAGCAGCTGTATTGATCTTTGGATAACTTGAGTTCTATATATTATTTTGAGTTGATCCTTCTTGATTATGAAAGATAACTCAGAAAGGTTGTTGCACACCAAAATTTGTAATTTTTTTTGGATGATCGATCACTTTTCCGATTTTTAAAGGAAGCAGGAAAAACGAGACGTGATCAGCCTATGTGTAATTGTATGAGAAATTGATTGTTTTGTGAACAATGTGATTAAATAATACAATAGGTTATAGTGTAGGGATTATGACTGATAGACCACATCCGTACTACACCTGGAGAAGTTATCAAGTTCCAATGGCAGCCCCAAATAACAACAACAACAACAACATGGAGCAGTTCTTCGTGCAATTTTCTCAAATGGCGCAGAACCCAAACAAGGGAGAGCAGAATAACGCTAAATGGGCAAATAAAGTGTCGGACATGAAGCCTGGAAACTTTGATGGCAATGAGGACCCAGTAGAACTGGAGAATTTGATTGACGAGATGGACAAAGTTCTGGAGATGGTCGAATGTCCTAAAAACCGCAAGGTTGTGTGCGCGGCTTTCTACTTGAAGTATGATGCAAACATATGGTGGAGGAATACAGGTCAAACGTTTTTGGCGCAACCCAATTTCAATTGGGAGTCTCTTCAGACTGCACTCCGCAACCGCTTTTATCCATCACATGTCCAGGATCAGAAGTACCTCGATTTTGTGAATTTGAGGCAAGGGAACAACTCTGTGACTGAATACTTCAGGAAGTTCATGGAGTTGTCTCGATTCTCAGGTCAGCTAATGCCTGATGAGATGACCAAGGTCAGAAAATTCATGTCAGGTCTGCAACTTCATTTGCAGAAGGACTTGATGTGTAGGACCTATGATACTCTTCAAGAGGCCTACGACAGAGCGGCAGCTGTTTGGCGCATTCAAGAGGCGCAGGACGAAAAGTGAGGTAAGCGTAAGATGGAGAATGTTGGAGGCTATGGCAACAATCAGAATAAGATCGTTCAGGGTAATCAAGATAAGAGGTTTAAGCCAAACTAGGGAGGAAGTAACCAGAATCAGTACCGGGGCAACAAGCAGAACAATGGAGATCAAGCTTCTCGTCGCTACATCTGCAACAAGTGCCAACAAAACTATCCGGGAAAATATTTCCAAGGAAACCTTATTACTTGCTACGACTGTGGCAAGAAAGGTCCTCGTTCGTTTGAGTACTGATCGAAACCAAATGGAAATCAACAAGGAAACCAAGGAGGCAATTACCAAGGGAATCGACAGTTCAACTACAACAATTAGAATGGAAACAGGAACTATGGGAATCGAAACTATCAGAACAATGGAGGCAACAATTTTGGCAGGCAGCAGGTGAACAACCACGTTAATGGGAGGAACAATGGAGTCCAGAATAGGAGCGGAAACACCAATGCTACGGCCAATGCCAACAACAAAAATGGGACTAGTACAGCAGGAACTACCGCACAGAATGGGAACATTGCAAGGATTGCTGTGATGAGCAGGACTGAGGCAGAAGCAGCAAATGGAGTAGTCACTGGTACATTTCTTGTTCATGAGTTACCAGCATTTACTCTATTTGATTATGGAGCATCGTATTCATTTATTTCATCTGCATTGTGGAAAAATTGAGTGTCAATAAGCCGTATAGAATATCCATCCCCGTAGCTACCCCAACCGGTCATGTGACTGTGTGTGACACCATTTTTGAAGGAGTAGAAGTTAAGATTTCGGTTAGTACCTTGCCGGCGAATCTAATACAATTTGATCCTGGAGGAATAGATGTGATATTGGGAATGGATTGGCTGGGTAAATATCGAGCAGTTATAGACTGTCACGATGATAAAATAAGGCTCAAAGGTCCAAAAGGAGAAAAGGTTTTTTTACCGTGGTATCACAAAGGAACCATGTATCCGACTAGTGTCAGCTTTGACCATAGTCAACCAGGTGAAGAAGGGGAATAGTGCTTATTTATGTTATGTCCAAGACGTGACTAAGAAGGAGAATGTGTTGGAAGAAATACTGGTAGTCAAGGATTTTCCCGATGTGTTCCCGGAAGAAATTCCAGGAATGCCTTCTAGGTGGGAAGTTGAATTCACTATCGATTTAGCACCTGGAACAGGTCCAATTTCAAAGGCGCCGTACCGTATGGCACGGGTGGAATTTAAGGAACTCAAGGATCAGTTGCAAAAGCTACTTCATAAAGGTTACATACGGCCAAGTGTGTCCCCGTGGGGCGCACCAGTGCTGTTTTTGAAGAAGAAAGATGGAAGCTTGAGGTTGTGTATCGATTATAGAGAGTTGAACAGCGTGACGGTCAATAATAGGTACCCGTTACCTCGAATTGATGACTTGTTCGATCAGTTACATGGGGCAAGTGTTTTCTCAAAGGTAGATTTGAGATCAGGGTATCACCAGCTTCGGGTAACCGAGAAGGACATCCCGAAGATAACCTTTAGAACGAAGTATGGACATTACGAATTTACAGTTATTCGTTTTAGGTTAACTAATGCTCCTGCAGTATTTATGGATCTAATGAATCGTGTCATGAGGACGTTTCTAGATCTTTTTGTGGTCGTCTTTATTGATGACATCCTTGTTTATTCAAAGAGCGAGGAAGAACACGAAGAACATCTCAAGGAAGTGTTAGAAACTTTGAGACATGAGAAGTTGTATGCTAAACTCTCGAAGTGTGAGTTTTGGTTAAAGAATGTTCAATTTTTGGGTCACATAATCTCAAAGGAAGGGATATCCGTGGATCCAGGAAAGATTTCAGCAGTTAAAGACTGGTAGACTCCGAAGAATGTGTCCGAAGTAAGAAGTTTTCAAGGATTAGCAGGATACTATAGGCGTTTCATGAAAGATTTCTCGAAGATCGCTAGACCGCTGACTTCACTAACAAAGAAGACGGTAAAGTATCATTGGAGCGAAGATTGTGAGAAAGCATTCCAGACATTGAAGGAAAAGTTGACGACAACACCTGCGTTAGCTTTACCTAATGATTCTGGCAAGTTTGATGTTTACGGTGATGCGTTGAAGAAGGGTTTAGGATGCGTGCTTATGCAGAAAATGAGGGTTATTTCCTATGCTTCAAGACAACTCAAGGTTCATGAAGAGAACTATGCTAAGCATGATTTAGAGCTTGCAGCAATAGTTTTCACACTGAAGATATGGAGATATCCTCTATATGTATCTGTGTGTAGGTTGTATACGGACCAAAGCAGTCTTAAATACATCTTCACTCAGAAAGATTTAAATAACAGGCAAAGACGTTGGTTAGAGATCACCAAGGATTATGACTTGCGTATCCAATACCACGAGGGGAAGGAAAACGTAGTAGCCGATGCGTTAAGCCGAAAATCGAGTCATACTTTAGATGCTATGCTAGTTTTACCGGACTTGTTATGCAATGAGTTTAGGAAGCTCGAGATTGAAGTTGTGGAACAAGGTGGAGTGAAGAATATCCTTGGGAATATGTCAGTTTTTCCGGACTATTTAGAAGAGATAAGGAGTAACCAACCAGGAGATGTGAAACTGGAAAAGATAAAGAAGAAGATGGCAGAAGGTCAAGCAAAGGATTTCAAGATTCATGAGGATGGAAGTATTTGTTACAAGGGAAGATGGTGTGTACTACACAAGTGTACCGAAACCAAGGAGAAGTTGATGCGAGAAGCTCACAACTCACCCTTCTCAGTACATCCAGGAGGTGACAAACTTTATAAGGAAATGAAGATGTTTTGGTGGCCAAACATGAAAAAGGAAGTGGCAGAATTTGTGGCAAGATGTTTGACTTGTCAGAAGGTGAAGTTTGACATAAAAGAATGGAAGGTTTAGTGAAACCATTTGATGTCCCATATTGGAAGTGGGATTCAATTTCAATGGATTTCATGACTGCGTTACCGACATCAAAGAATGGACTGAATCAGATTTCGGTCTTAGTTGACAGATTGACCGAGAGAGCAAGGTTAATTCCGATGAAAGATACAAGGAACATTGAACAAAGAGCTGATGCGTATATGAAAAACATTGTGAGGTATCATGGAGTACCAAGCTCTATAGTTTCCGACAGAGATCCAAAATTTCTTTCTCACTTCTGGAAAGCACTCCAGGAGGCGTTGGGGACTCAGTTAAAATTTAGCACGGCGTTCCACCCTGCTACGGATGGAAAAACTGAGAGGACGATTCAGACTTTTGAAGATATGCTAAGGTCTTGTGTTATGGATTTTCAAGGTTCATAGGTTGATAGATTACCTTTGATAGAATTTTCCTACAGCAGCAGTTATCACGCCAGTATCGGAATGGCACCACATGAGGCGTTGTATGGAAGAAAGTGTAGAACACCACTGTGTTGGAACGACAGAAGTGAGACAATGGTAATTGGTCCACAGTTAAGTGAGGATATGACAGATCAAGTGAGACTTATACGGCAGCGAATGAAGGCAGCACAGGATAGGCAAAAATCCTACGCTGATCAAAAAAGGAGACGGTTGGAGTTTCAAATTGTAGAAAAAGCGTTTCTTAAGGTTTCACCGACCAAGGGAGTCATGAGGTTCAATAAGAAAGGGAAGTTGAGCCCGAAATTCATAGGACCATATGATGTCATAGAGAAGATTGGAGAAGTGACTTATCGTTTGGATTTTCCGTCGAATTTGGGTCGTGTAACGTATTCCACGTATCTCAGATGAAGAAGTACGTGCCTGATGCATCTCATGTGTTAGATCTCGAACCAATAGAATTGGATCCGTCTTTGAGTTATGAAGAGCATCCTGTGAAGATTCTACACCAAGACAAGGAACGCCCGTAAAAAGAGTGTCAAGATTGTAAATGTCTTGTGGACAAATCACCTCACTGAAGAGGCAACTTGGGAAGTAGATGATGAGATGAGGAAGAAGTACCCTCACCTTTTTTGAAGAGGTACCTTGAGTTCCGAGGACGTCACTCCTATAAGGGGGAGAGGATGGAATCCTATGGTTTTAAGGTTTTTAGTTACATTATTTGTTATAGTATGTTGCATATCATTCGTGACCATAGGTTTTTTAAACTAAATTCAAAGGTTAGGTAATGCATTTAGTAGTTTTACTCTTGAGTTGGAGATTCTTAGATTTATGTCTTCGAGGATTTGGGTTAAGCTTCGAGGACGAAGCTTTCTTTAAGGAGGGAAGGATGAAATAACCCGTTTTGTAGCTATGGGTATTTCGTGTAATTATTATATGTGTTGGGAGTTAAGTGTAATTATTGGGAGTTGTTTATAATTGATTACTAGGAATTGGGGGTCTTTGTGATATTAATCTAAAAGTTGTAGTGTCTTTTAATCGAGTTTGGGGGGAGGTTATCGCCTTTTTGGCTAAACTATTGGGGTTGAAGTGTCTTTTTCAACTGATTAGTTATCAGTTTGACCTGGGAATTTTAATTGATGGAAACAAATATTCCCCTAAACTTTTATTCCTTCCCATCAATTATTTCTTTTTTTTCTTGGTCCAAAAAAACTATATAACCCTAGATATTTTTTCTTCTTTTCTTTTTTTCCCAACACTCACGTCTCTCTCTCTCTCACCCGACCCTCACTCTCTCTCTCGTCTCTCTCTTTGGCCGACGACAAGAAGAAGCAGCGGCAGCACCACCGCCGCCGCCGCCTCTCTCTCTCTCTTTCGTGCCCAGGTAATCTCTCTCTCTCTCTCTTTATCTCTCTCTCTCTCTCTCTCTCTCTCTCTCTCTCTCTTTTCTCTTTCTCTCTTCTCTTTTCTTTTTCTTATTTTTTTCTCCCTTCCCGTCGTCCGTCCGACCCTCCATGGGCGGCAGTCTTTTGCTCTCTTTTGCTCTTGAGTTCTTGTTGATCTCTTGTACTCTTGAACTCTTGATTTCGAATAATGTATGAATCATGTAATCTTAAATTTTCAGATTTATATTGTTAGTTTCATCGTTCATGGAATCGTATGATTAGTAATCAAGTTTTAGGGTTTATCATGTTCATGGGTGATGGGAAAAACCCTAGTTTGGAGGAGAAGTTTGATTAAGCAATTTAGGTGATTGGATGATCATAGTATGTGGGTAACCACCTGATTTGATGTTGGAAATCATGTTATATTAGGTTTAGTATGAATATAGGATGAATTAGATGCTTCGGGAAAAAGTTTCATGAAAATTGAAAATTCCCGTATGTGTGTTTTGGGTGAAATTGGAAACTTGAAACTAGTGTAACTTTTGATCCAAGAATCGAAATTAAGATCCGTTTGAGGCTAAACCTATTATTTCAAATGTTTGGAATCTAATGAAACTGTTTCTGAGCCATGATCTGTTTGGGAAACAGGATAAATAAATTGGTGGAGTTATGATAGGTTATGTATGCTTTAGGTTAGAGGATTATGGGGCAAGGTTTTGGGTGTTGTTTTGAAGTATGAATTAAGTGGGATGTTAGGTTGGTGTTTGAACCCTAAACCATTGACTATCATGTGCATGTAGATAGTATAGCGAGTATATTGCTAGAATAATTGTGTTGATTAGAATATTGTTACGTGTAGGTGACGAGTTCGTCGACGACGAGTACGTAGAGTACTTTGATTGATTACGATAGTTGGATTTGCTTTTAGGTAAGTAAACGTGCCAAGCCTAGTGTGCTTATATCTCTTTCGTGTAAATTGAATACTTTGATTTGTTACGTCTCAAAATGTGTTTACGTGCTACATGACTTGAAGTACCTGATTTCTACTTGTTAAATGATTTTTGCTGAAAAACATCACCATGGTGTTAATGAACTATAAAGTAAAGTGGAAGAAGTTGTGCGGGGCCATTATAATTATCTTTGGGCGTGTTGGCTGCGATCCCGTACCCTTTCGATCCGGTTGCAAGTCCCCGGATAGCGGCATGTACTCACTCCTCTGGACGACGTAGTCTTAGGGGGGTGTCGACACTTAAGGTCATGGAAGTTGTGGTTTATTTGAGTTCCCCCGTCACAACGAATTAATAATGATGATTTTGGATTTGAGTATGCTAATGGAAAAAGAATTTGCAATGTTTTGATTTTCCTTAAAGGGGTAATGGTTGTAATGGAAATCGTATGGAAACGGAAACTTATATGTTTCATACAAGTGTCAACTATATTTCACTATGATTTGGAAAAACTCTTACTCTCAAGAAAGAATCACTGGTTTTGAAACTCGTATCGTCGTTTTACATGCTTGGATGTTTCTTACCAGTATTTTTTGCTGATTTTATGCTGTGGTGTTTCTTTTTCGTTCCGCACCACAGGTCTTGAAGATGGGACTTTGGAATAGAAGGGATCGCGAATCACACATTAGTTTATTTCTTAGTTGAACACTTAGTTTCTTTTTGAGAACGTTATTAGTATGTTTCCTTTCGTTTTGAAACAGTTTGTTAGTTTTAAACACTTAGTTTGTATGCCCAAGTTTGGGGGGGGGGGGTTGAAGACAAGGTTTAATTTATTTTAAAAATGCTTTTAGGTATTGATTTTGGTTGGTTGTTAGCTTGAGACCTGCTTTTAACATCCTTGTATCCGGGTTCCTCTCAGGTACGGAGTGGAACCCCCGGGTCTCGAAAATAAAGGTATGCATCTTTCTTTTGTATGTTACGAATCAAATCTTGCTGAAGTTCCTTCAAATTCTTGGTGGTTAGATTCTGGTGCCACAACTCACATCACGAATTCCATGCAGGGATTCCTTACAACCCGGAAACCGGAGGGGAGTGAAATGATCATTCACATGGGAAACCGTCTCAAAGCTAATGTTGTTCTCATTGGCACTATCGTTTAATATTAGAGACGGGTCATAATTTAGATCTTTATAACACTTTTTATGTACCTTCGATTTCTAGGAATCTGATATCTTTGTCTAAACTAGATTTGTTTGGATATTCTTCTTTATTTGATTGTCAAAATTTTAGTTTAATGTTTAAATATAATATTGTTGGTTCTGGAATTTGATGTGATGGTTATATAGAATTTCCTTAAATCATGAATTTGAACAATCATTATTGACTATGGATTCAAATCGTGGTGTGAAACATAGTTTTTCTAATGAAAGTTCTTCTACCTTGTGGCATAGGCGTTTGGGACATATTTCCAAAGAAAGGATTCAAAGGTTAGTGAAATCTGGAATTTTAGAGAATCTAGACTTTACTGACTTTGAGATGTGTGTGGATTGCATTAAGGGAAAGCAAACCAAACACAGCAAGAAAGGTGCCACAAGAAGTAAAGAACTTCGTGAGATCATCCACACAGATATTTGGGTATCGCTATTCCATGTTTTACTATTGAAAAGTATTTCATTACCTTTATCGATGATCTATTACGTTTTGGTTATCTTTATCTACTTCATCAAAAGTCTCAGGCTGTTGACATCCTTGAGGTGTACATGACGGAAGTTGAGAGACAATTGGATAGGAAGGTTAAAGTTGTTAGATCAAATAGAGGCGGTGAATATTATGGAAGATATGATGAGTCGGGACCACATCCCGACCCATTTGCAAAATTCCTAGAGAAGAGGGACATCTGTTCTCAATACACAATGCCAGATACGATTCAGCAAAATGGTGTTGCTGAAAGGCGTAATCGAACTCTTATGGATATGGTTAGGAGCATGTTAAGTAATTCATCTTTACCCATTTCACTGTGGAGTGAAGCTTTGAAAACCGCTATCTATATTGCATAGGGTTCCTACTAAAGTTGTTCCAACTATTCCGTACGAGTTATGGACTGGAAGGAAACCTAGTTTAAGGCATATGCATGTTTGGGGTTTTCCGGCCGAGGCTCGAATCTACAATCCACATGAAAGAAATTTAGATTCAAGAACGGTTTCAGGATACTTTATTGGTTATCCATTAAAATCAAAAGGGTATAGATTTTACTGTCCTAATCATAGTATGAGAATTGTTGAAACTGGAAATGCCAAGTTCTCGGAGAATGGTGAGGTTAGTGGGAGTAGTGAATCAAGAAAAGTTGATCTTGTTGAAGTTAGACTGTATGTTATACCATCCAGTCTTTCTCAAGCGAATGTTGTTCTTGAGGTCAATGAACAACATGATGGCAATGATTCACCACCCCTTGAGGATATCACTATTGAAAATGATGTTGAACCACACGCATTAAAGAGATCACAAAGGGAAAGAAGGTCAGCTATTCCTAATGATTATGCCTTGGTGTATCTACAAGAACATGAACTTGATGTTGGTATTCTAAAGGATCCTGTTTCATATTCTCAAGCCATAGAAAGTAGTGATTCTAATAAATGGACTGATGCAATGAAAGAAGAGTTGAGATCAATGGACCAGAATGGTGTATGGGATCTTGTCGAAACGCCTAAGAACAGTAAGAGAGTCGGTTGTAAGTGGGTCTTCAAGACCAAACGCGATGCTAAGGGCAATGTCGAAAGATATAAGGCTAGACTAGTGGCCAAGGGTTTTACTCAGAAAGAAGGCATTGATTATGTTGAGACTTTCTCTCCAGTTTCTAAGAAAGACTCATTGAGAATCATTATGGCTCTTGAAGCTCATTTTTATTTGAAGTTGCATCAAATGGATGTAAAGACCGCTTTTCTGAATGGGGATTTCGATGAGAATATCCATATGGAACAACCAAAGGGATTTTCAAAAGAAGGTCAAGAACACTTATCTTGCAAATTAAAGAAATCCATATACGAACTTAAGCAAGCTTCAAGGGAATGGTAAATTAATTTCAGTGATACCATTACCTCCTTGAGATTTAAGGAAAACATTGTTGATCAATGCATATATCTGAAGATCAGTGGGAGCAAGTTATATTTCTGGTTCAATATGTGGACGATATTTTGTTAGCTAGTAGTGATCTTGGTTTACTTCATGAGACTAAGGAGTATCTTACCAAGAACTTTAAAATGGTTGACATGGGAGAGCTATCTTACGTCATTGGGATAGAGATAATTAGATTTCGATCTCGTGGTATGTTATGATTGCCTCAGAAAGGCAATATCAACCGAGTCTTGGAAAGATACAATATGCAGTCTTGTTCAGCCACAGATGCACCTATAACAAAAGGTGACAGATTAAGTGAAAGTCAATGCCCAAGGAATGACTTGGAAAGAGAGCAAAGACATACCCCGTGCATCGATTGTTGGTAGTCTAATGTATGCGCCGACATGTATTAGACCGGATATAGGTTTTGATGTGGGTGTACTTGGAAGATTTCAAAGTAACCCGGGTACGGAACATTAGAAAGCAGCAAAGAAAGTATTGAGATATCTTCAAGGAACCAAGGATTACATGCTCACTTACAGAAGATCAGATCAATTAAAAGTTATTGGCTATTCAGACTCATATTTTGCTGGTTGCTTAGATAGTAGGAAGTCCACCTCGGGCTTTATGTTCCCTTGCTGGTGGAGAAATCTCGTGGAAGAGTGTAAAGCAAACTATCATTGCTTCTTCCACGATGGAGGCTGAGTTTTTTGCATGTCACGAGGCCTCGAGTCATGCTATATGGCTGCAGAATTTTATTTTAGGGCTTGGAACTGTTGACTCAATTTCCAAGCCACTAAAGATATATTGTAATAACACCACAGTTGTATTCTTTTCAAAGAATGTAAAGTATTTCAATGGAGCCAAGCACATGGATGTTAAATACTTGGTTGTTAAGGAACGAGTCCAGAAGCAAAAAGTGTCGATTGAAAATTTGAGTACTACTCTCACGGTTGCTGATCCGTTAACGACGGCATTGCCACCAAAGACATATAAGGAACATGTTGTTAGGATGGGTCTTTTGGGCAATGCATAATCTGTATTTACTCATTATGGTGATCGACGCAATGCTATATGTTTAAGATGCTTCTGTTCTTCTGTTTCAATAATGTTTGCGCATATTCGTTTTGGAATTTTTTTTAACAGGAATTGTCCTAACAAGACAAAATTAAAAGGGCCATTAAGGTATTATGGACTAGATTGGTGGAGGTCATTAGTGGCGTGATACATGGAATGAAATATGACAAGGAAGTCATAAAACCGCTATGATTCACATTGATGGCTAAATCTAATTCTAGTATTATAGTGTTTTACATGTTTGGGTATATCAGCTTATTTTCTAAAATCGTGATCACGTGTCAAGTTCTTTTGTTGTGGAATCTAACCGAGTCTGTTTTTTTAAAAAAAAAACTATTTTTTTTCTTTTAATCAATCAATTTAGTGCACCAAGTGGGAGAATATACACGTACGATTAGTTTATGGTCCACTAACCTACCATTTTAGTTAAATTCCACTAATTTATGTAACAAATGGTAATTATATCCCATTATGTAGTTTTATTGTATGAATGGTGTTACCCCCAGTATCAGCTTTAAAGGCCATGATGGTTGGCATTAACTGATAGCGGTACACCATTGATGTGGCTCTCTTCTCTCCTCTATAAAAGGACCATGACTCCTCCTCAAAGTTTGTCGAAGAACAACATCATTAAATCACCTAAGGAAAATAGTCATGGATTATTGAAGGAGACATAAAGAAGAAGGAGAGCCTATCGATTAAGGTTCCTATCAAGAAGAGGAGGTACCGCGTTTGCGATCAAAGCAGGAACAATCACGGTTTCAGACGTTTGTTTCCAAGCTCAATCCATGGCAAACAATACGCGTTTCTGTTTTGCAGTACTTTATGTTTTGAGACAAATTGATTTCAAGTTCCCGACATTAGAGTTTTCAGTATAACAGTCGATTAAAGCTTTCACTCCTTCCATCAACAAATTTCAAGGTTTGCTTGGTCAAGAGGGAGAGATTGAATGCATGCAAGTTCTTGAAGCTTAAACCACCCTCTGATTTTTTCTTGCAAAGAAAATCCCACGATCTCCAACAAATTTTCCTTTCCCCTTCATACTTACAACCCCACTAAAAATTTGAAATGAGTGATGTAATTTGTTGCGAAGAGATCTGGGGAGTAAGAAGCAGGACATTGAGTAAGTTGGGAGAGCTGACAACACATATTTTTATAAAAGCTTCTCTCAATGTAGCACTTAGAATTGTATCTTTCCAGCTGCTGTGCTTGTTTTGAATTCTCTCCATTATGAACTTGAGATGTTTTTGCTTTGACCTCCCCAAATTAGAAGGCAGCCCCAGGTAAATACTGTCCTTAAAGTCTTTACTTATTCTCAAGATACTTTGCAAAAAATCTTTCAGAAGCTTTCTAGTCAAAGGGCAAAAGAAGACTTGGGATTTCTCTATTAACAGATTTGCCAGATGCTTTTCCATAGAATGCAAAACCTTGTTAATGGCCATACAATCTGAAACAGTTGCCCGTCAAAAGAAGATGGAATCATTTACAGAAAAACAAATGATTAATAGAAGGGTAATATCTTAATATTTTAATCCTTGAGAACCATCTCTTCAAATTTTCCAAGAATAGATGAGTGCTTTGCATTTCAATTTGATGGGTATATATAGCCAATAAATGTAATCTTATTGAGAAAAAGCCCGAGATCTCGGTTCAGGGTTAAAGAGACAATCGATAACCAAAAGTAGAAATATACTATTAAGATTACATTTCGTTTAATGTACATAACAAAATTTCGATAATACGTACAATTTGAAAACAAAATGTGTTTGTGATTTGCTAAAGTATCTAAACTACACTCGACATTCTCGTCTTGATCCGCGTTCCCATTAAAAACAACCCGAGATCTCAGTTCAGGGTTAAAGAGACAATCGATAACCAAAAGTGCAAATATACTATTAAGATTACATTTCGTTTAATGTACATTACAAAATTAAATTACAAAATTTCGATAATACGTACAATTTGAAAACAAAATGTGTTTCTGATCTGCTAAAGTATCTAAACTACACTCGGCATTCTTGGCAGGTCGTCATATCTGTAGACCTCACCTGAGGTCTCCACTGGTGGCTGAACTAGCAGCGGTAGTGGAAGGACTCAGATGAGCGGAGGAACTGAAGCAACAGAAAATAGAGGTGGAGCTGGATTGTCTTGCGGCTGTAAAGCTTTTAAATGATCCAGAACTTTGCAAGATCAAGATCATCACAGCAATGTCAAAGATGAAGGAGCTATTAGCGGACTGCCAGAGATTAGCCTCCTCTTTCAGCAAAATCACTTATGTTTGTGTCGGAAGAGAAGGTAACCAATTGACGCATACTTTTTCTAGAAGAGGTTATGACAAAGACGATGTTTGTTATTATTATGTTATACCTGAATGGGCTAAATCTGTATACCTTTCTGACATTATGGGTTTGACTCCCCAAATTTAATGAATAATATTTTTCCCCTAAAAAAAACTACACCCGACATTCTCGTCTTGATCCGCGTTCCCATTCCCCCCCCCCCACCTTGATTGATGACCTGCGGTTTTAAAAGGTAAAAGCCGACGCAGTTTTGAAGAAAATGATTCGTAAAAACTGAGTAAGTACCCACTACAACATGTAAGGCAACGAGTGGCACAAATGCATGAGTTGAAACAAAACTTACGATTTGAAACAATAAAAGTTACATGTTGGGGATTTTGGAACAAGTGAAAGTAACCGAGTAACAAAAACCTCTCAATTTAAGAACATTGAGAAACTACGAGTATTCAGTAATATATCCAGAGTAAACAAGTCCATTTAAGTTGATAATGATATTAGTTCATGAGTAGCCAAATCTTTTTAAATCATTTCAATCGATTATGACATATCCAGAGCCACAGACAATATCAATAGAGTAGTCAAACTTTCTTTCAAGTCCAATTTAACCGTTAAGTTTAGCCGAGGCATGTCCAGAGCCACTAGCAGGATCGTAAACTTAGGGATCACAAAATAATCACAGAGGGTTCATTCTAGGGTCTATCAAACCCTATTTCACCCGAGCGTTATGGGAGCCCATACGTCAATCCCCACTCACAACAATAGCTAAAAGGCCTTAAGTGTCGACACCCTTATACAGTAGTGACCCTTACAAGTATAAGTAGCACTCTATAGCTCTAACAAACCCCTTGGTCTCAATACCTTTGTACGTTTTGGCTCATCGGGTGTGGATTTGTGCACAATTAACTTCTATCCAATAAAAAGAAGCATTGCTTCAATGGTCGTAGCCATAGGTAACGGGAGGATTGCTTGGCGCCTCCGGCTGGAGCCATTAATAAACAGAACTCCGTATAGTCCAAAGTCTATTAGAGGTATTTTATTTCTTCTCTTTTACATAACGCGAATCAGAATGTTAACATTGCACGAGTAATTTCCGAGAGTTCTCAAAGGAGATGAACAAAATAGTTTAACAACTTTCGAGTGGAAAACATGCATTCTCATACTTTTCATATAACGAAGCATTGATTCAAAATTTCATACGCATACGCACATTTTATTAATTAAGGGCTGCACATATGTACTTACCGCTGAGCTAAGAAAGGCGCAAAGCAAAGCTAGCACTCCTACAACGCTCGTCTCATGTGAATCCGGGTCTCACAGTCAATGCAGCAGCACGAATAAATATGTCTACTTGGTACGAGCACAACGACTAGATATAAACAAGTCAAGTATACAGTCTATTAGCATTTACCCTCTATATGAGGTTGTATGCAAGAATGCGATGGAATGCGGGTCGTGCAAGATAAATGACTAAAACTCCCTTGATATTCCAAAATTATATAGTTGCCCAGACCCCAAATTATACTCATACTATCCTAATAACATTCAAGAATGACCCATAACTCTCCCATATGAACTTAGCATCAGAATCTACAACTTTTAATAAATTACACTTAGGCCCCTAAAGCTTAATAAAATTGCAAAAAAGACCCCAAACTATTGACTTGGTCAACATTAGCCGAGAATTATATACGAGTACTCCAAATACATACATGCTGACAAACTCCAAGTTACTAAACGAATCTCAATTCAAAGCTTAAGTGAAATTACTATTTTACCCCTCCTATCTAGATCAGTCAAACTAGGGTTTTTGAATAGTCCAACTTGGTAAAACTTGATATTTAGACTCAGAATATGAATACGAACAAGTTTCGTGAAGAACGCTAAGGCCAGAAATGTCATTGAAATGGTCAAAATCGAATATCAAAGATAGCGAATAGTCATTTCAAGTAGTCAACTTCGCGACTAATTTTCAACCAGTTGGGAAGGAGGTTTGAAAAACTAGGAATAGGGGTTTGAAGATGATAGTTCAAAGATTTCAGAAAATATTTCAACTCCTAAGAACTCCAAGTATTCAAAGAGATATCGCTAGTCAAAGCTGGATGAAAATTTCGATTTAACACTTAAAAAAAATACAAGAACATTACACGAGTTCAAAGCAACAACTTTAGGCTTAGTTTATGAGAAATCCGTCACGAAATTGAAGATGACCCAGAGAGGATTATTATGTACCAGCTTCACATAGGAGAAATAAAAACAAGATTTCATTAAGAATTGAAGGAGTTATAATCGTAGAAAATTTTGAGTTTTTGCTAGCGAAGAACATTAACATTACAGCCACTTTGGAGCCGAAAAAAGAGGGTTTAGAGATCGAATTGGACCAAGAAATCAACAAGAAAGTTAAAGTACTACATGCAAGGGATCCATATAAAAAAAGCCATGTCAAGAAATCATGTATCGAGAGAGTTACAGGCCCATGAACAGGGCAGGTTTTCATACCGGAAAACTCAACATGCACGAATCAAACTTGTCAAATTTGTTGTTACAGTCTAGTTTGAATGATCTAAACATGTTCATGACAAAATTAGGAGCATGTTCATGCTTTTAAATGATCAAAACGAGCAAGAATGGTAGCCGTACCAAGATTTGCGATTTTCCAACGGCCATAGCGGAATCCGGTGATTTTCCGACCGGTTTTGGGTGCACCAACGAATACCCAGCAGTAACTTAGATAGTAGAAGGGTTACCCGATAGCCAGAGGTCACAGGGAAGTCGCACGGAGGAGAAGAATGGCCAAGACCGAAGAGAACATGAGCTCTGATGGTTTTGCGACGGGTTCTTCAACCCAGAGTTCTACGACCCCGTTTCCGACGACCCACGGTGAAAACTTCACACCCCAGGGTTTGCCACGAACTTAGAAACACGGGAGAGATGATTAATTTGACTGATAAAAAACGTAGGAGGATGAATCAAACTAAACCCGAAGCTAGGGTTCATGAGTATTACCTTCGATTTTGACCTCAAAACTCGATGAAATCAAAGATTGATTTGTGCGTATTGCTCAGATGGGTGAGTAGGTGATGTGGTAGGAGCAGTTATTGATTTGGAGAAAGAACAAGTGGCTGACTTGATGTTGTTTTTTGTTTCATGGTGGAGAAGGTGGTGGTTGGTGGTTCTAGAGGGAAAGAAGAGGAAGCTCATGGTGTTGGTGATGAAATTTGTTCCCATTCAGAGTGTAGGGAGGAAATAGGAGAGAATTTCTTCTCAAGGGAATGTGGCACATATGCACAAGAAGAATGGCATGTGTTGGTCATGCACTAGGGGGTAAAATTTGAAATCTTCCAAACTTTAGGGTGAAATGATAATTAGGTGTTCTACTTACTTTTGAAGAATTCTAATACCACCACGTACATTTATAGTGCTTCATACTCAGCCCAACGACTCCCAAATATGTTGGAATAGGTTCCCTAGAGGCAATCCATATTTAGTATGGACAATGTATTTTGGCTAGAATTCATTTATTATTTCTTGTGATATTTAATATAATGAAGTCCTTAGATGCAATGTGTTGTTTATCTTAAATATTGCTAGTCCATTATATTGATTAATAGGACGATCAAATATAGACTAGTATGTGTGTAGATTGATATGGAGATATCAATTCTAACACATGGGTATGCATTAGGAGTAATGGCATACATGATTGACCAACAACGAGAAAGATACATTACCTTATGTTAAAGTCGCAATCGCTTCTTGTAGTGCTAATATAATTGCAATCCTTAGACTTTAAGTCACTAGATACTCTAGTTGTGGCATATCATGCTTTGATGTTATCAAACTTTACACCGTAACTTGGTAACTATAAAGATGGCTATCGGGCATGGTAGGAAGCAAGCTTAGAGATCGTAGTGATGTAGAGAGGATTTGTCCCTCCCACATAATGGGAGTAAATATCCATGGCCACTCGAGAGATGGTACTTATTAAATGTCTGGCCAGACTCGGATAAATCAATATGGAGATATTGATGTTATCCGCTTGCATAAGCATATCCCCATGATCGAGGAACTATGGATTGGATATACGAGTGTGACTATTTATGTCTCGTGTCCAATCCGGATATAGAGACAAAGAGATAGTGCAATATGAGATATTGGGCACAAAGGTTTGTCGGGATCACAGACTTATTTCTATTAGTTGGGTTGCATGAATGTGTTGCTAAACACCGCTCCATGTTAGTAATTAGTTACTACCAACTAAGTAAAAACTTATGGGGTCACACGTCAAACAGAGTTGAACTATATTTGGGATTTATTAATAAGATTAATTAATTAGAAGGATCACTTTTCAACACCTTGCAAACTTAGTAGGACTAATATGCAGGGAAAGGACTAATTCAAGTTCATGTAGAACTAGGAAGGGCCTTTATGTAGTTAACAAGGAGTTGTTGGACTATATAAAGGATGCTCTAGCTTCCTTCCCACAACTAATTCTCTCATAACATAAGTGAGTGCGAGAGAAAGCAAAAGAGAGAGCAAGAGGCAATCTAGGAGGTCGAACCCCTAGCCGTCCCCTACCCGTCGGCCACTAAGAGAGAGGCCGAACCTCTCTTTGGTTCTTTGTTGCTTGATTTGTTCTTCCCTCTTCCTCCGGTCCAAGCTATAACTAGGAGAATGAAGAATCTAGATCTCACCTCAAGACGTTGATTAATCGTAGAGACAAGGACATAATTCTTTGTGTGATCTCCCGAACCAAAAGGTACACATCTCTATGTCCTTCATAATGTTATGAATGTCTCTTCCTTTGATCCTTGGTGGGATTTGAGTAGGAATTAATTTTTTTATTCCTCTGCATTACCTATGTCAAAACCCCACGGTGGTATCAGAGCCACAGGTCGTAGTGCATAATATGATTTTATGTGTTACGATTTCAGTTTTTACACTGTTTTATTCCTACTACGCGAAAACTGAATTTAATGGGCATAGTAGATGCAATAAACAAGACCTAATTTAACATTGGATGTGTAAATTGGTGAGTTTGATCATATAGGATGTGATGGATTTTGGATCAAGAAATAGGGTTTGGCCACGTGCTTGGAAAAGGGATTTTCAAGTATGGAAACAATTAAACTTGGGCATCAAGGCAAAGGGATGTTTACGAAACAACCCAATATGGGAAGGAAAGTTTTTTTTGGAAACAATTCCATAGGAAGGTGCGTCCCAATAAGGGAACCGCCCCTCCCTTGCTTGCCGTCTAAGACACACTCCCCAAGGGGGCCGGCGAACCCTAGTGCACGACCTAGCCGTGTGCGCTAGGGGCCTGTCGGCCCGGGCCTAGTGTGGCGGTTCCTTGGTTGGTTCGGCCATTCCCTTGGTGAACCTCTTGAGCCGTTTTGACCCTAGTATGTCAAAAACAACTAAAATTAAACAAGCGCGTTAAAAATTGGTTTTAACTATATTATGTGCTTTGTTTCATGGTGGATGGCCTAGATTGTGGAAATTTTATGTTTTTGTGGTTTGGTTTACGGCCTGCGAGCTGATCAAATTAATGTAATAATTAATTAGATTTTACGGCCTGCGAGTCATTTTTCTCCTCAACATGTGAGGCTTTATTTATTTATTTATTCTAAATGTTAGGCTGGAATTAGAAATATTTAGATGATAGCCAAGATCATGGAGAAGAAGACTGGAGAACCAAGAAGCCAAAAGACGATGAAGACTTCCTACTCTAGGCGCGCGGTTATGGTGGAGCACATGGAGATGAGCTTGTCACTTTAGGGAAAATAGATATTATCATTGGCTTGATAATATCTTAGTCTAGGGGCCATATCCATGCCACATTATTTTTCTTTTGTGGATGTTTATTTATTTATGTCTTGTTTTATTTTTGTGTGTATGGCGATACTAGCAAAACGTTAACAAGATAATAATAAATAAAAGAAGGTATTTTATTGTGGATTGCCCAATCCAAATAAGCAGATCATGTTGATTATATCAACCAAACAAAAAAATAATGATTAAATCCCTCAAATAGAATCTTGTGTTTTGCCTTCTCCTTCCTAAACACCCTTCATAATCAGGGTCTATTAAAATTCGGGCTTGCCAAATCAAGGTGATTTTAATTCACCATGATGTGTTGCGGACAACACAAGCTAGTAATGTTTATGTTGAAGCAAGAGGTTGGACGCAACTAGGTAAGAATCAATTTGATTGATGAACCGAGAGGCATGACAATTAGACGTTATCTAAAGCATAACGAATAATAAGTTATTCTCCTATTTGGACCAAGAGTTTCATGGGATGAAAATTAAATGGTTCCAACCTAAATAACCAATTCTTGGGTGACTTGCCAAAGCAATCTAAAGAAGGAGTGAAAAAGGGATCTAAGACCTACTAGAAAATATACATGATATTTTCCGCATTAATGGTGAGGGCTATTAATCCGAGAAAAATAGCGGGAGCTATATTTAATGATCTTGACATTATAGAATATAGTTAAATTTTTCAAAACACTAAAATTGCACATTTCTCCATTTTGCAGAATTCCAAATGGCAAACAACAACGCATCGACTTCATCCCTACGATCTGTCCTTGAGAAGGACAAACTGTCTGGAAAAAATTTCCTTGACTGGTAAAGAAACTTAAGGGTTGTCCTTAAGCAAGAAAAGAAGTTGTGCGTCTTGGACACTCCAATTCCAGCCCCACCCCAGGTTGAGTCTGTTCTAGCAGATGTAAGGGCACGTCAAAAACATATTGATGATTCTAATGACGTGACTTGCCTCATGCTCTCTACCATGACTGCTAAGCTTCAGAAGCAGCACGAGAACATGGAGGCCTATGATATGATCATACACTTGAAACAATTGTTTCATGAACAGGCAAGGCATGAGCGATATGAGGTGTCCAAAGAATTGTTCAAGAGTAGTCTTGCTGTAGGGAATTTAGTAGGGCCTCATGTACTTCGAATGATTGGGTACATTGAGAACCTTGAGAGACTGGGATTCCCACTTATCCAAGATTTGGCTACTGATCTAGTCTTGCAATCGTTGCCTGACAGTTATAATCAGTTCATCATGAACTCTAACATGAACGAGATGAGTAAGACTCTGCTAGACTTGTTGAACATGATGAAGACAGCTGAACATAGCATCAACAAAGGAAAGCGCAATGCCATAATGATGATGCATAAGAGGAAGGGAAAAGGATTTGCCGCTACTTCCAAAATAAAGCGGAAGAAAGTTTCAAAATCCATGGAAACCCTAAAGCCTAGTTGAGGCGTGGCTAAAGGTGAATGTCACTACTGTAGCAAGCCGGGTCACTGGAGGAGGAATTGCCCTAAATATATGAAGGATAAGAAGCTTGGAATAGTGATTCCACCACCACCAGGTATTTATGTTATAGACGTCAATCTTTCTATTTCTTCATCTTGGGTATTGGATACTGGATGTGGTTCTCACATTTGTCGAAATGTGCAGGATTTGAAAATAAGTAGATGATTGGCTAGAGGGGAGATAGATCTGCGCGTCGGGAATGAAGCAAGAGTTACTGCATTAGCTGTAGCTGTTTATGAGCTATCTTTGCCTTCTGGACTTATTTTATATTTAGACAATTGCTTTATGAGCCTGCTATGAGCAGAAAAATTATTTCCATTTCTTGTTTGGACGAGAAAGGTTTTTTTATTTCAATAAAGGACAAGTGTTGCTCCATTTTTTTTTGATAGTATGCACTATTGTAGTGCGCATTTGTCTAATGGATTGTATATCCCTGATGTAAATAATCCAATCTATAACATAAATACTAAAAGGATTAAAACTAATGATTTAAACCCTACATGTCTATGGCATTGTCGTTTAGGCCATATAAATGAGAAACACATATCTAGACTCCATAAGGATGGACTTCTAGACTCATTTGATTTGGGATCATATGAGACATACGAATCTTATTTATTAGGAAAAATGACAAAGTCCCCTTTCAGTAAGAAAGGTTTGAGGACTAGTGAGTTCTTGGCTCTCACACATACCGATGTATGTGGGCCGTTCCCCACGCCTGTCAGAGGTGGTTACACCTACTTCATTACGTTTACTGATGATTTTAGTAGATATGGATTTGTGTACCTTAAGGCCAAATCCGAATCTTTTGTATTGTTCAAAGAATTCAAGAATGAAGTAGAGAAGAAACTTGGTAAAAGTATTAAGGCACTACGATCGGACCGTGGAGGAGAATACTTAATCCAAGAGTTTGATGAGTATCTTAGAGAGTATGGGTTAGTATCCCATCTCACTACACCCATAACGGCGTGTCCGAGAGGAGGAATCGCACACTATTGGATATGGTGCGATCTATGATGTCTCAAACGGATCTTTCGATATCATTTTGGGGACATGCTCTAATGAAGGCAACTTTTAACATTAACCGCGTTTCATCCAAATCGGTCATGAAGACACCATGTGAGATATGATCTGGGAAGCGTCTCATAGTGTAGTTTATGATGATTTGGGGCTGCGATGTCTATGTAAAGCGTTTACAAATAGACAAGCTCGGGCCCAAGGCGGATAAGTGTAAATTTGTGGGATATCCTAAGAAAACGAAAGGATATTATTTCTACAATCCCACCGAGAACAAAGTGTTTGTAGCTCGGACCAGCGTGTTTCTAGAAAGAGAATTTGTCTCTAAGGAAGCAAGTGGGAGGACTGTAGAACTTGAAGAAATTCAAGAACCACAAATCACTGAACCGATGATGGAACATGAGCCGGAACCACAAGTTGTTGTGGAAGAACCTATTCAGGTAACACAGGAACTCTGTAGGTTGGGAAGAGTGCGTCATGAGCCAGATACGGACTTCTCGTGACTGATCCCGATGACGTACCACTCATGGATGATGAGCCTGCAACCTACGTGGAGGCCATGAAAGGCCCAGACTCCAAGAAGTGGCTAGAAGTCATGAGATCCGAAATGTATTCCATGTACACCAACAAAGTATGGAATTTGGTGGAACCACCAAAAGGGGCTCGGCCCATAGGGTGCAAATGGGTCTTCAAGAAGAAGACCGACATTGATGGCAAGGTAGTTGCCTACAAGGGGCGATTGGTAGCTAAAGGGTATAGAAAGATTCATGGTATTGACTATGATGAGACCTTTTCACCAGTCGCCATGACTAAATCCATTCGAATCCTACTTTCTATTGCAGCATACTACGACTATAAGATTTGGCAAATGGATGTCAAAACAGCGTTCCTTTATGTGAACCTCCTAGAGGTTGTGTACCTGACACAACCGGAGGGTTTTGACGATCTAGATAATGCCAATAAGGTCTGTAAGCTACAAAGATCCATTTATGGATTAAAGCAAGCTTCTAGAAGCTGGAATCGACGTTCAGATGATGCGGTCAAAGAGTTTGGCTTCATCAATAACGAAGATGAGCCATGTGTCTACAAGAAGGTTAGTGGGAGCTTTGTAGTGTTTCTGGTCTTCTATGTGGATGACATACTAATCTTTGGAAACGATATTCATACTTTGCAATATGTTAAAGATGGCTAGGAAAGTGCTTCGCAATGAAAGAGTTAGGAGATGCTGCTTATATACTTGGTATAAAGATCTATAAGGATAGATCTAGAAAGCTGCTTGGCCTAAGTCAAAGTACATATATAGACAAGGTGTTGAAGAGGTTCAACATGCAAGATTCCAAGAAGGGATACTTTCCCATTGACAACTCTCTATTAGAGTTATATTTCTTGCATATTTTATATCGTTCTGCTTGATTCCCGGGTTGAAATATTAGTTTTACACTATGAATGTTGAGAAAACATAGAAAGTTGAGTTTTTAGCACTTTATTGTGAATCCGGGTTTTTCGATGCATATTTCGATGTTATTTGTCAAATATAATCGCTTGGTATGGTTTTTCATGTTGTCTTTACAGGAACGGATGATAAACGATGGCTAGGAGGCATGAAACGAACTTCGGAAACAAAGCAAACTCAAGAGGAAGCAAGAGAAGCAAAGTCGGAGGAGAAAAAGTGACCAATCTCCACTATTTTGATTGTATCTTGAGTTATATAATACATTTTGGAGTGAGAACAGTGGAAAATGAAATTATACTCAAAGAGCTTTCCAACGATAGGTCACGGAGCTAAAACGGAGATCGGACGAGAAAGTTAAGGTCCGTCGAAGAGGATGAAAATCTGAGTTCATCTCCAGGGGTGTTCGTGCGAACAAAAACACTTAGAAAAATTTCGGGACAGCCAAGAAAAGGTGAAAAAAAGGTGAAAATTTGTGGGAACAAAAAAAGTATTCGTGCAAACAGAGAGTAAATATCTGTTCGTGCGAACACCCGTTTGTTCGTGTGAATAGAGGGCTAAATCGCAAATTTTTGGGCTGTTTGTAATTTTTAAGGAGTTTGAGCTTTGGGGACATCTTCTAACCTAGGATTCCGTCCTAAAGGGAGTAGAAACGCATATTTGGAGCAGGAAAACAAAGGTAGGACGACAAGGAGGAAGACGGGGATGAAGAGAACACAAAAGCCACCATTGGAGAGCTAGTTTTTTATTTCTTCTCCTTCTTCTTCTTTCTCAATCCTTGTATGGAGAAACTATTGCATCGTGTTTGGTTGATTTTAATTAGCTAAAATTGCTAGGCTTATCTAGAAAGCCCAGGGTTATGTAAACGAATGATTTTCCGGGTTTAGACTTTGTCTCATGCTCTTATGCTTTGATCTATTGAATGAATATTTAGTTTCTTGAACTTGTTAGTGAGTCTCGCCTATTGACACGGCGTGATCATGATTTAATCTTCATGAAAACTAGGTTTTGTTCATAGTTCATCGTATTTCTTAATGTTAATATATATTTTAGTTTCATGTTCTTGTTCTATGCTTTATCCTTAGTGTGAAAGGATTGATCAACCGGACACGCTAGGTAATTAGATGAGTGCACGACAGTGACTTAACCTAATTGTGATGAGAACTTGAACACAATCTCGAATCACCGAGACCGAAAAGGAAAAGTGTTAGGATTGGCCTTAGTGGGTAGATTCGGTAGGATTATTCAGGTGTTTCGTGAAACGCTTGACCGACAGGACCCGTTATCGTACCAGTAGATGACATATTAGAACGGACCGATAGACAACATGATACCGAGAGGAGATTGTAGTCAACCGAGACGTAAAATGACATGAGACCGAGAGGATATTGTCATAGCCTATTACCCGGCTGAACTAGAATTGGATTGACGTGTTACATAGTTGAACTGGAATTCTTCTACAGCCCTAGGTGATCTAGAGATTGCCTAGTTTCTCCATATCTATCTTTTAAAATAAAAAAATAAAAAAATATTAGATTAATTGTTATTTAAATTTCTAAAATCAATCAAATCTTTCCTCCTGCACCGTACTCTAAATTAAATATCTAATTAGATAATCTCTAGTCTGTCCTCGTGGGATCGATAACTCGGGGTTGAAATACCACCCCTATATTACTTGACCGTGCACTTGCGCATACGCGTAAAGAATCGCGTCACCCATGTTGCATGGAGTCACTCTTTCTAAGAATGATTGTCTCTCTAATGAGATTGATGTAGGTTCATCATCATGGATACACAGCGGAAGAAAGAATTATTCATTCAAGACCCTCAAAGGATCGCAGGAAAAGAATCATAACGATGGTAAGGGAAGAAACAAGTAACACACCTTAGAGGTCTCCTGTGATGACTTGTCACCTGAATTGTGTCAAATCTGTACGGTTGATCCACGCCTAGAGGTGATATCTAGATCCTCCAACTCCTTGTTCTAGCTAAGAAGAATGGAAGAGGAAGAAGAAATCATGCAACACGGTGCAACAAGGTGGGGCGGCACCTCCATGTGAGGCCGACGGGTAGGGGGCGGTCCCAAAGGGGGGTTCGGCCCTTGCTTTATTCTCTCCTTACTCCTATCATATAGATGTGTGTAGAGAAAATAAGCTAGAATCGTTCTTTATATAGTCCAACAACTCCTTGTCCTACTAAATAAAGAACCCCTCTCCTAATCCTACTCAAATAAGGATTAGTCCCTTTTTTCAAACTAGTCCTAATCATGTCCATACATGGATTAGTTCTCTTTAAAAATTAATCCTAATCATGTCTCTACATGAATTAGTCCACCTTGGCAAATCCAAATCATGTCTATACATGGATTATTCCAACTTGCGTATTAGTCCTACTAAGTTAGCAAGTTGTTGCGATTTGATCCTTCTAATTAATTAATCATATTAATTAATTAATTCCCAAGTCTAGTTCACCCCTATATGGCGTGTGACCCCGTAGGTTCTATTTAGTTGGTAGTAACCACTTACTAAAGTTGAGCGGCCTCTAGCAAGACATCTATTCTAGCCAACAAATAGAATAGTCATCATGACAAACCTCGTGCAAGTAATTGTCTCATCCCTTTGTCCCAATATCCGGATTGGACACGAGACATACAACTCACACTCGTATATCCAATCCATAGTTTCTCAATCCTGGGAATAGCCTTATTCGTGCAAATAACATCAATATCCTATATTGATTTATTTGAGTCTGGCCAGACATTCTATAAGCACTATCCATCGAGTGGCCTAGGATATTTGCTCCCGCTATGTGGGAGGGACAAATTCTATCTACATCTAATACGATCTCTAAGCTTGCTTCTTATTATATTCGGTACACGCCTTTATAGCTACCCAGTCACGGTGTAGCGTTTGACGCTACCAAAACACAATAATCCACAACAAGATGATCAAGTGACTTCAAGTCTAAGGATGACAACACCATTGCACCGCGAGAAGCACTTGTTACTTTACATAACTTGTATGTAGCCTTCTCGGAGATGGGTCAATCCAGTATGCCATTACCCCGAATGCATACCCATGTGTTGGATCATGATATCTCCATATCAATCCGACCCACACTAGTCTATAGATGATTATACTATTAATCATTTTAATTGACTAGGGATATTTAAGAATATAACACTTATATTCTAAGGACTTCATTCATGTTAACTTATCTCCATATCGATAACATACTGAATCGTAAATCCACATTTTTGTCACAATAAATTGATTGCCTCTAGGGCACAATTCCAACAGTCTCCCACATGCACTAGAGTCAATCTCCTGCATCATATGCCTATTGATCTAGCGCGGCCCTCAACGCTTAAATTGCGTAGGGGCGAGACATCTGCCGGTACCTTGCAAATATTCACATCTCCTCCATCAACAATTTGATTGAGTTTGAATATTCTGAGTAAGTCCATCTCATTCAGTAATTTACTCAGTCCTCTATGTTTAAAATCGGTGACTGAATCTTGCTTGGAACCTTTCTAGCTCACAGTCGCTCCCATTAGGGGAAAAAATAAAACTTGACTTATAATTTGAAATCTTCTTTGTTAGATTTGAAGTTTGCATTACTGTAACCCTTTACAGTAAACTCTTCCTATTCTCCGTTTATAAAGAATTCATCATTTAGTTCTTCTCAAGTACTTAAGGGTAATCTTGATAGTTATCCAGTGACGCTCACCCGGATTTGACTAGTATCTTTGTGTCTTGCCATATGACACGTCTGGCCTAGTACATAACATGGCGTATCTCATGAATCTTATTCATACGGTCCCTTCCCAATCTAATCGGAAAGACAACTAGTCTTTGAAAAGACCAATTCCATGTGACATAGGTAGAATCCATATTCTATACATGTTGAACCATTTCAAAAATTTTGTCAATTTATGTACTATGACTTAAGGCGCACAACCATCTTGATCTATCTCCATAAATTTTCATAGGTTGCTTCACCCAAGTCTATCATTGAAGATTAATTCCCCAGTCAATCTACGTAAGATTGCCAAGTAGGGACATCATTCCCATGATTAGTATGTCTCCACATACAAGACCAGAAACATAATTATGCTCCCACTAACCTTCTTGTAAACACAAGCCTCATCTTCAATTTTGATGGAACCAAACTCCTTTGATTGCATCATCAATTTGAAGAATCCAACTCCAAGAAGCTTGACTCAATCTATACACATATTGCTACAATCAAGATGCGAATGGATTTAAGCATCACAACTGTGAAAAGATTTCGTCATAGTCTATACTATGAACTCATATGAAACCCTTTTCAAACCAATTGTCCCTTAAAAGTAATCATATTACTATCCATGTTGGTTTCCTCATAACCCATTTGCACCTTTTAGGTGGTTCCACCAAAGTCCATATATTGTTGGTACATTGATTCCATTTTGTATCCCATGGCTCCTAGCCATTTCTGAGAGTATGGCCCACACGTGGCCATCTCATAGGTTGTAGGCTCATCTCGATGAGCAATATATTACGGGTTATGAGAAATCCTTATTTCTCTAGTCCCTCGATATATCCTACCTGACCTACGAGGTTCTTGTGTTTTGTGAGTAGGTTGCTCCACAACACCTTGTGATCCTGCTCATGTTCCATCAAAATATCAATTTTCTGTTGTGGTTCTTGAACTTCTTCAAGTTCTACTGTCCTTCCACTGTTTCTTTTAGAGACAATCTCTACCTAGAAACACTGTGGTTCGAGAAACAAACAGTTTGTTCTTGATTGGGTTGTAGAAATAATATCCTTTCAGGATATCCCACAAAACATTTATCTGACTTGGGTCCAAGTTTATTTGTAAACTCTTTTACATAAACTTCATAACCCAAACCCTTTATGAACGACTTACTAGGACACTTTCTAGTCCATGTCTCATATGGTGTTTTTCATAAAATTGATTTAGATGGAACAAGGTTAAGGGAAAAATTTGCTGTAATTAGAACATAACCCCAAAAGTAAACTGGAAGTTCTGTTTGACTCATCATGGACCGAACCGTGTCCTAGAAGGTTCGAAATCTCCTCTTAGACACGCCAAACTCATGTGGCGTGCTAGGTGGAGCGAGTTTTGGATCATATCCAACACACCCATAGATTCTTGTCAAACTCTTGGCTCAAGTACTCTCCTCTACGATCCAATCGTAGAGCCCTAATACTTTTTTCAAGCAGGTTCTCTACTTCATTCCTGAATTCTTTGAACAATTCAAAGGATTTCGATTTGTTTTCTTCATAAGGTACACAAATCCATATTTCCATGATCCCATCAGTAAACATGATGAAGTACTTAAAATCATCTTTAGCATTTGTGCTTAGCGGCCTTCATACATCAATATGTATGATTCCCAGAAGATCATATCTTTTCCTAATAAGTATTACATGTCTCATATGATTCAATAATCAAATGAGTTCTAGAAATCCATCCTCATGGAGTTCTAGATATGTATTTCTTATTTATGAGTCCTAAACGATAATGCTAAAGATAAGTGAAGTTCATATCATTATATGCAAACATATAGGTATTAATATTATAGATGAAACTATCATGATCATGGATATATAATCCTCTTAAACAAAATTGCATTACAATAATGCATACCAGAATAAACGGAACAACATTTGTCCTTTATTATGATAAGGAGCTTTCTTGTTCAAACAAGAAATTATGAAAATGATCCTACTCATAGCAGGGACATAATATCTTTTGTCTAATTCATGAACAATTTCATAAAGGTAAAAATAATTCCCTACGGCTAATTTAGCAACCCCTTGCTTCATTGCCCCACGTGTAGGTTTATTTCTTCCTTATCCAATTGTCATCATCTCTTGAGATCCTCCACATTTCTATAAATGTGAGATCCTCATCTAGTATCATATACTCATGATGATGAGATAGACACATTGATTTCTATACCAAAAATACCCAAATCGGAATTCATAATTCCTTTAATACTTACTTCCAGGTACTTTGAGCAGTCTCTCTTCCTCTACACCACCTATGGGACTTCGAGGCAACTTGGTTTTAGCAACAAGCTTGCTTTATACACATGGGGTCGGCGCAAATGATTTAACCTTACCCATGCTGTTAACCATTAACAGCTTTGTCCATGCCCATTATGAGTGTTTTGTTTAGTGATTTTCACTCATATTTAGTAAATCTCCTTTGAACAAAACTATAACTGCATTCAATTCAATTCTTGATCCACTTGGGTGAATAACTTTTATTCTTTATCTATCTCATAGATAACACCCAAAATCTAAGCTTTCAATTTTATTGAAATAACTTAGTTATGTTTTACCTTTTGTTTTGGCAGTCACACACTGCTAACTAGTGTCGTCCCGTTATATCTAGATGAATCAAGTCGCCCTGCTTTGGCACACACGAGCTTGATTAATCTTGATCATGAAGAGTGCTCAACAAGATAACACAACGTGGAGCAACACTTAAAACCTTTCATGTCTAGCTCGCTCTTTGAAAGAGCTTATTTCAATGTATGATCACATCATACGCCTCCATGTTCTCATCTTGCTTCCAAAGCTCAGAGTTCATGGCAGCTAACATGAGGTAAGTCACATCCAAAGAACCATTATTTGATGTCCGTTCATTAGGTTTTAGTGTGTTTGGGTAGTTGGTGGGAAGAGAACTTTATGTTCTATAATTTACAACAATTTTCTTTTATTTGAGAACAATTTTCAATTTTTTATACCAGTCTAGAAAATAGATAAAGTCGCGTTTTGTTTGTTTGATGCTATGGGTATCCAACAAAATAGGATTATGCAAAGTATTGTGGCGTATAACTATATTCAACAAGGATTTAAATTTTTGAATATAGCTCCCACTATTTTTTCTACGGATTAATAACCCTCCATATTAATGCGGAAAATATCATTATATTTTCTAGTGGGCCAAGATCCATATTTCACTTCTTTTGAGCTTGCTTTGGCAAGTCACCCAAAATTAGTTATTTAGGTATAAACAATTCCAATTGCATCCTTATGCAACTCTTGGTTCCATTGGGCAAATAACTCCTTATTTATCCATCACATGGATAATCCCAATTGTTTGGCTCTAGGCTTTTAATCTTATTAAAATCACCTAGTTGCGTCCAACCTCTTACCTAGACAATTGCACATTACTTGCTTGTGCCATCGCAACACAACCGTGATAAATCAAGTCGCCCTGCTTTGGCACGCACGAGCTTGATAATCATGATCATGAAGAGTGTCTAGATAACGAGAAGGCAAAAACAAAATATTTAAATTGAGGGATTTTATTTTTAATTTTAAATTGTTTTGTTGATCCATATCAACATCTACTTATTTGAGTTTGGGCACAACTCCAAACAAAAGATCAGGGTTGTCTAATTATCTTATTATCCTAATTGCATGCATCAATCATACACCAATCACAAAATAATAAGACAATAAAATAAATAGCCACAAAAAAAATGTGGATATGGCCTTTTCTAGACTAAGATCATTCCAAGCCAATGGAATTATCTATGAACCCTAAAAGAAAACGCATCTCCATGCGTCTTCATCTTTTGGTCCATCATCCATACTTATGTGGAATGCTCCATGCTTTATGTTCCATCTTTGTGGCTCATTTTGGCTGTGGGCTTATTTTCTTCAATCATGGCTATCAATCTATTCTATCTAGCACTAGCTAATAAAATCAATCTCACAAGTTAAGAAAAAAAATGGCTCGCAGACCATAAAACCCTAATTAATTATTACAATAAATTGATTAGCTCGCACGCCGTAAACCAAACCACAAAAATTAAACAATCACACAAAACCACATCCTAAGGCCATATCCAAACACCATGCGATTTGCACATAATTAGTTAAAATCCAATTTTAACGCGCTTGATCAATTTTAATTGGTTTTGGGAATTTTTCTAGGGTTAAAACGGTCCAAAGGGCCCAACAATCTAATTGCCCGAACCCCAAAGAGGACCGCCTAGGCCTTGGGCCGGCCGGTCCCTAACCCACACGGCTAGGCCGTGTGCTAGGGCAGCCCCCGACCCCTAGGACGCGCCTTACTTGGGCGGCAAGCAAGGAAGGGCGGTCCCCTAAGGGGGCCGAACCTCTTAGGGAGTTGTTTCCAAAACAACTCCCTTGTTTGTTGCCCAAGTTTGGTTGTTTCCTTGTTTGAAAAGAACTCATTCTTTCAATAGAATGCCCAAACCCTAGATCTAAGATCCTAAAATTTCTCAAACTCACTAATTCATGCATCTAATGCAAAAATTAGGTCTTGTTTTGTTTGATTATTGAAAAATTGCATCATGTGCTTGATTTGTCTTGTTTTACGCGATAAACAATAAATTTAAAGTGTAAAACTATCAAAACGTAACACATAAACAACGTTTATGCTCTACGACCTGTGGCTCTGATACCACTGTAGGGTCATCATCACGGATACGCAGTGGAAGAAAGAATTATTCATTCAAGACCCTCCAAGGATCACAGGAAGAGAATCATAACGATGGTAAGGGAAGAAACAAGTAACACACCTTAGAGGTTTCCTGTGATGACTTGTCACGTGAATTGTGTCACGTTTCTACGGTTGATTCACGCCTATAGGTGAGATCTAGATCCTCCAAATCCTTGTTTTAGCTAAGAAGAATGGAAGAGGAAGAATAAATCATGCAACACGGTGCAATAAGGTGGGGCAGCACCTCCATGTGAGGCCGACGGGTAGGGGGCGGTCCCAAAGGGGGGTTCAGCCCTTGCTTTATTCTCTCCTTACTCCTATCATATAGATGTGTGTAGAGAAAATAAGCTAGGAGTGTTCTTTATATAGTCCAATAACTCCTTGTCCTACTAAATAAAGAACCCCTCTCCTAATCCTACTCAAATAAGGATTAGTCCCTTTTTGCAAACTAGTTCTAATCATGTCCATACATGGATTAGTTCTCTTTGCAAATTAATCCTAATCATGTCTCTACATGAACTAGTCCATCTTCGCAAATCCTATTCATGTCTATACATGGATTAGTCCAACTTGCATATTAGTCCTACTAAGTTAGCAAGTTGTTGCGATTTGATCCTTCTAATTAATTAATCATATTCATTATTTAATTCCCAAATCTAGTTCACTCCTATATTGCGTGTGACCCCATAGGTTCTATTTAGTTGGTAGTAACCACTTACTAAAGTGGACCGGCCTCTAGCAAGACATCCACTCTAGCCAACAAATAGAATAGACATCATGAAAAACCTTGTGCAAGTAATTGTCTCATCCCTTTGTCCCAATATCCGGATTGGACACGAGACATACAAGTCACACTCGTATATCCAATCCATAGTTTCTCGATCCTGGGAATAGCCTTATTCGTGCGAACAACATCAATATCCTATATTGATTTATTTGAGTATGGCCAGACATTTTATAAGCACTATCCATCGAGTGGCCTAGGATATTTTCTCCCGCAATGTGGGAGGGACAAATTCTATCTACATCTACTACGATCTCTAAGCTTGCTTCTTATTGTATCCGGTTCACGCCTTTATAGCTACCCAGTAACGGTGTAGCGTTTGACGCTACCAAAACACAATATTCCACAACTAGATGATCTAGTGACTTCAAGTCTAAGGATGACAACACCATTGCACTGGGAGAAGCTCTTGTGACTTTACATAACTTGTATGTAGACTTCTCGGAGATAAGTCAATCCAGTATGCCATTACCCCTAATGTATACCCATGTGTTGGATCATGATATCTCCATATCAATCCAACCCCATACTAGTCTATCGATGATTGTCCTATTAATCATTATAATCGACTAGGGATATTTAAGAATATAACACTTATATCCTAAGGACTTCATTCATGTTAACATATCTCCATGTCGGTAACATAATGAATCCTAAATCCACATTTTTGTCACAATAAATTGATTGCCTCTAGGGTATAATTCCAACAATTGAGAGGTACAACATGATTAGGATACCCTATGCTTCGGTTATAGAATCCATCATGTACGCCATGTTGTGTACTAGACCAGACGTATCATACGCATTGAGTATGGTAAGAAGAATCAATCCCATCCAGGTGAGAGTCACTTGATTGTTTTCAAGAACATCCTGAAGTACTTGAGAACAACTAAGGATGTGTTCTTGATATGTGGAGGTAAGGAAGAACTAAGTGTAATTGGTTACACTGAGGCAAGCTTCCAAACCGACAAAGATGACTACAGATCGCAGTCTGGATACGTGTTTTGCCTGAACGGAGGAGCTGTGAGCGGGAAGAGTTCCAAGCAAGGGACAGTTGCTGATTCTACAACAGAAGCTGAGTATATTGCTGCTTCGGAAGCAGAAAAAGAGGTACTTTGGATAAAGAAGTTTATCACTGAGCTCGGTGTGGTCCCTAGCATCGTGGATCCCAGAGAGTTGTACTGTGACAACTCTGGGGCGATCGCACAAGCCAAGGAACCAAGATCACACCATAAATCAAAGCTTGTACTTATGAGATTCCATCTTATTCGTGATATGATAGATCGAGGAGATGTGAAGATGTGCAACATTCCAACAGATGACAATCTTTCAGATCCGCTCACAAAACCACTTGCGCAGCGAATGCATAAAGGGCACGCGATATCTATAGACATACGAGATGCGCCATATTGGATCTAGTGCAAGTGGGAGACTGTTGGAATAGGTGCCCTAGAGGCAATCTATATTTAGTATGGACAATGTATTTTGGCTAGAATATTCATTTATTATTTATTGTGATATTTAATATAATAAAGTCCTAAGATTCAATGTGTTGTTTATCTTAAATATCCCTAGTCCATTATATTGATTAATAGGACGACCAAATATAGACTAGTATGTGTGTAGATTGATATGGAGATATCAAGTCTAACATATGGGTATGCATTAGGTATAATGGCATACAGGATGAACTCACAATGAGAAGGATACATTAGATTATGTTAAAGTCACAATCGCTTCTAGTAGAGCTAATATAATTGCAATCCTTAGACTTGAAGTTACTAGATACTCTAGTTGTGGAATATCATGATTTGATGTTATCAAACGTTACACCGTAACTGGTTAAATATAAAGATGGCTATCAGGCATGATAGAAATCAAGCTTAGAGATCGTAGTGATGTAGAGAGGATTTTTCCCTCCCACATAATGGGAGTAAATATCCATGGCCACTCGATGGATGGTGCTTATTAAATGTCTGACCAAACTCGGATAAATCAATATGGAGATATTGATGTTATCTGCTTGCATAAGCATATTCCTAGGATCGAGGAACTATGGATTGGATATATGAGTGTGACTATTTATGTCTCGTTTCCAATCCGTATATAGATACAAAGGGATAGTGAAATATAAGATATTGGGCACAAAGGTTTGTCGGGATCACTGGCTTATTTCTATTAGTTGGGTTGCATGTATGTGTTGCTAGACACCGATTTATCTTAGTAATTAGTTACTACCAACTAAGTAGAAACCTATGGGGTCACACGTCAAATAGAGTTGAACTATATTTGGGATTAATTAATTTGATTAATTAATTAGAAGGATCACTTTGAAACAACTTGCAAACTTAGTAGGACTAATATGCAAGGAAGGGACAAATACAAATTCATGTAGAACTAGGAAGGGCCTTTATGTAGTTAAAAATGAGTTGTTGGACTATATAAAGGATGCTCTAGCTTCCTTTCCACAACTAATGCTCATAACATAAGTGAGTGGTAGAGAAAGCAAAAGAGAGAGCAAGAGACAAGGTATGAGGCCGAACCCCTAGTCGTCCCCTACCTCTCGGTCACCAAGAGAGAGGCTGAACCTCTCTTTGGTTCTTTTTTGCTTGATTAGTTCTTCCCTCTTCCTCCGATCTAAGCTAGCACTAGGAGAAGGAAGAATCTATATCTCACCTCTAGACGTGGATCAACCTTAGAGACGAGGACATAATTATTCGTGTGATCTCCCGAACTAAAAGGTACACATCTCTATGTCCTTCATCATGTTATGAATATCTCTTCCTGTGATCCTTGGTGGGCTTTGAGTAGGAATTAATTTTGTTATTCCGCTGCGTTACCTACGTCAAAACCAAACAAAATATTGCAAACACTCCGAAGTTCCAACTTTAGAGCCGTGACAAACTATCTACAAATCCGCCTCCAAAATCTTGATATTGCACTTAAGAACACTCTCGACAATGAGGGGTGTTACATATTGTATACTTACCAAAACTGTTACACGACTAGGAAATTGTGTACGGATGAAAACTCTAGGTACATTTGTCAAATTCATTGAATCATATATATATATATATATACATATATATATATATATATATATATATATATATATATATATATAAATATATATATATATGTTTTTCAGTATAACCTCTTCACATGAAATAATTTATCCAAAAAGTCATGCACGTGTCATACATTTTGTATTGTTTGAATTAACAAAATGAGTGAAAATAAGAGTAATTAAGGCAATAAATAGAAATCTTATTCACTTGCCTCTCTGGTATATCATAATGAATGCTATGTGCTTTGCTGGATAAAGCATTACTTATTTACTCTTTTAAAATTTTCTATATTATCATTTAGTAGACTTTCAATAGTTTGAAAATATAAAAAAAAATCAATAAAAGTAGAAACATGAGTAAATTGGTTATAAAATAAATAAAATATGTGAGGTTGTGGGTGGTTGTACGTTGCAGTGTGGCTTCTAGCATTTTAGCTTGTAGCATTTTAATGAAGAAGAATGCAGAGGGGAGAGAATATCTATTTTGCATTCAACTTTGGGATATGAAATTTTAGTATCGTGACTTAAAACGGAATAACTTGAGTTGTAAGAGGAGGTGGTTGTAGTAGTTTTAGTTTTAATGGTAATTTCTATGTTCACAAAGCATCAATTTTACTTTTGAGATCGAGTTAGGGGCCGTCGTTTATTATTTACGGTTACGGTGGTGCAATTGATTTAAGTCTAATTATGAGTCCCGTTCTCACGAACTCGTGTTCATTGAAACTATCATGAGAACGTGACATGGCATCCTCACAGCCACATATTTCTTTCCTTTAGTGAATGAGAAATCACACCAGCATATTTTTTCTAAGATTTAGAGTCGTAATAAATGTGTATCTATTTCATTAATGGAATGAAATTTGTGGTTGTGAGGATGCCACGTCATGTTCTCATGATAGTATCAATGAACATGAGTTCATGAGAAAGGGACTCATTATTCAATTCTGCAGTGGTTTAGAGTCTTTAGATAGGGATGGAAATGGGCCGGAATCGACGGACCCACTTATATCTATATCCATATTCAACTAAAGAGTGGAGATCCAGATCCGATCCAGATGCCATCGGATCTTAACCAGATTGGGGTGGAATTCGGATTAGATCTAAACTACCATATCCATATTTGATTCGGAGATCCACCAGGCACAAATCGAATCGGAACCATGTCGGACTTCCAAAAGAACCAAAAAAATAAAGAAGGATAAAAAAACATGAAAATTATGGTAACGTCGAAATAGGATTAAGATCCACATCACCAAGACTTTCGTTACATCCAATCAACAAATAGAAAATATAAAGTGGTCCAACACTTCATCTACAAGTTTAGCCAAATTTCAAATACAATGAAGTTTTCCGAAACTCATTGTCAATTTCTCATAAGGTTGGTGATTTCTGCGAGACTGTGTTAGTAGCATTATGGAAGAAATTGAGTTTATAATTTTATACATTAATATTTTCATTATTAAATATAAATATGGGGGCATTTATACAAATAGTGTAGGGTTTTGATGCAGGATACGCAGCGGAAATACAATAATAATTTCGCGATCAAATCCGTCCACGAATCGCAGGTTAAGCCATCATAACGTGATAAAGGACACGATTGGGTAACTTGTATGTTTGTATAATCACAACGAAGAATGGTGTCTTCGTCTGTACCGGTATCCAAACCTAAGATGGCCAACAGGAATCAACCTTCACGTCTTGTGATAGCTACGTTGAAGAGGGAAGCTAAAGGATCACGCAAACCAGAGAAAAGGTGGCTGCACCCCCTAGGGGCCGACGGGTTAAGGTCGACGGGCGGCCAACTCTTGGTCTCTCTCTTATTGCTCTCTTATTCCACACAATAATGACTCTTACTTTATAATAACAGAGTTAGGACTCCCATTATATAGTTGATACCTCCTTATTAACTACGAATTTGCCCCAATACTAATCATGTCGATAACGGATTAGTCCACTTTACAACTTAGTCCAACTAATTTTGTATGTGGTTGCATTTTGATCCTTGACCCATATAATTGTTAATTAGTCCAACTAATTAACACTCTTTCCAAGATAATCCTTTTGGTGTGTTACCCCATAGTTTCCTATTAAGTTGGTAGTAACAATTACAAGCATAGAGTGGTGTCTAGCAACACATATATGCCATCCAATTAATATAAATAGTCTGTAATATGACAAACCATGTGCCCAATGTTACCATGTTGTGTATGTCCCTTTGTCTCCATATCCGGATTGGACATGAGACATCATTGTCACACTCGTTATTCAATCAGTAGTTTCTCGATCCTGAGAATAAGCTTATCTGAACAGATAACAACAATATCACATATTGTTTTATCCGAGTCTGGTCAGAAATTTCATAAGCACTACCCCTCGAGTGGCCGTGGAAATTTTATTTCATTATGTGGGAAGGAAAAATCCTCTCAACGTCACTACCGTCTCTCAGCTTGCTTCCTATCATGTCCGATTACCACCTTTATTGCTACCCAGTTACGGTGTAGCGTTTTACGAGATCAAAGCATGATATTTCACAACTTGAGTATCTAGTGACTCCATATCTAAGGACTACAACACCATCGTCACTACCAGAAGCACTTGGGACATTAACATAATTTATATGTAGCCTTATCGTGGTGGGTTAATCCAGTATGCCATTACTCCTAATGCATACCCATGTGTTTTACTTGATATCTCCATATCAATCTACCCACATACTAGTCTATAGTGACTGTCCTATTAATCAATATACTAGACTAGGGATATTTATGATAAACAACAATTGTAATATAAGGACTTCATCATATTAAATATCTCCATAAATAATAAATGAATGTTCTAGCCAAAATATTCCTCATATTTAAATAAGATTGCCTCTAGGGAATCTTTTCCAATAGTCTCCCACTTTCACTAGAACCAATCAGGTGCATCTCCTATGCCTATAGATATAGTGTTCCCTTCATTCTATCGCTGAACAAGCGGATTTTTAAGTGGAGCTCAAAGATTATTATCTGTTGGAATTTTTCATATCTTCAGATCTCCTCTTTCGTTGATTTCTTGAATTAGATGGACTCCTAAGTACGTGCTTGGATTTGTTTTGTGACATGGGTTCCTTGGCTTGTGAAAATGTTCCAGTGTTGTCACAGTACAATGCAATGGGATCCACTATGCTAGGAACCACACCCAGCTCAGCGATGAACTTCTTAATCCAAGCATCCCCCTTTGTTGCGCCTGACGCAGAAATGTATTGAGCTTCAGTTGTAGAATCAGCAACTGTCTCTTGATCGGAACTCTTCCAGCTCACAGCTCCTCCATTTAGGCTAAACACATAACCCGAATGCGATCTGTAATCATCTTTGTCAGTTTGGAAGCTCGCGTCAGTGTAACGTATTACACTGAGTTCTTCTTCCCCTCCAAATATCAAGAATGCATCCTTAGTTCTTCTCAATTACTTAAGGATATTTTGTACTGGCATCTTCTTGCCATACTCAACGCGTACGAGACATCTCGTCTAGTAGATAACATGGCGTACATGATAGATCCAATAGCCGGCACGTATGGGATCTTACTCATGCGGTCCTTCTCAACCTGTATGGAAGGACAGTCAGCCTTCGTAAGGGTGAATCCATCCGACATGGGAAAGAATCCTTTCTTTGATTGTTTCATGTTGAACCATTTCAACAAATCATCTATATATGTACTTTGAATTAGGCCAAGAAACTTTCTCGATCTATCCCTCTAGATCACGATACCAAGTATATAAGCTGCATCTCCTAAGTCCTTAATTGAGAAACACTTCCCTACCCAATATTTAACAGATTGCAAGGTAGGGACAGCGTTTCCAGTGAGTAGTATGTCATCCACATACAAGACAGAAACACAACATAGCTCCCACTAACCTTCACAAGGATCATCTTCATTCTTGATGAAGCCAAAAAACCTTTGTTCGCATCATCAAAACGTAATTCCAACTCCTAGAAGCTTGCTTTAATCCATAAATGGATTGCTGCAACGTACAGAATTTGTTTGCATGCTCTGGATCCTCAAAACCCTCTGATCGTGTCATGTACACGTCCTCAAGGTGGTTTCCATACAGAAACGCTGTTTTGACATCCATCTGCCAAATCTCATATTCGTGATAAGCTTCAATAGTAAGTAAGATATGAATAGATTTGGTCATCGTGACTGAGGAAAATGTTTCATCATAGTCAATACCATCAATCTGTCCAAATCCTTTTGCCATCAATCGACCCTTGTAGGCAACTACATTGCCATCCATGTCCGTCTTCTTCTTGAAGAACCATTTGCATCCTATGGGCCGAGCCCCTTCGGGTGGTTCCACCAAAGTCCATACTTTGTTGGTATACATGGAATCCATTTCGGATCTCATGGCATCAAGCCATTTCTTAGGGTCCGGCCCCTTTACGGCCTCTCCATTGGTAGTAGTCTTATCATCAATGAGTAGTACGTCATCGGTCTCACTCACGAGAATTCCATACCTCTCTGGCTCCTGACGTACCTTACTCGACCTACGAAGCACTTGTGTTACTTAGTAGGTTGCTCCACAACTACTTGTGGTTCTTGCTCATGTTCCAGTGTAGGATCAGTGTTTTGTGGTTCTTGATATTCTTCAAGATCTACAGTCCTCCCACTTGCTTCTTTAGAGACGAAATCTCTTTCTAGAAATACACCAGTCTAAGCAACAAACACGTTTTTCGTGGTTGGATAGTAGAAATAATTTATTTTCGTTTCCTTAAGATATCCCACAAACTCACACTTATCTGACTCGGGTCCAAGCTTGTATGTTTGTAAACTCTTTACATAGACGTCGCAACCCCAAATCTTTATAAACGACACTATGGGACGCTTCACAGCCCATATCTCACATGGTGTCTTTACGACTGATTTGGATGGATCACGATTAATGGTAAAAGCTGTAGTTAATAGAGCATGTCCCCAAAACGATGTTGGAAGATCTGTTTGACACATCATAGACCGCACCATGTCCAACAGGGTGAAATTTCTCCTCTCGGACAGGCCATTCCATCGGTACGTTCCGGTGGAGTGAGTTGGGACAAGATCCCACACTCTCTAAGATAGTCATCAAACTCTTGGCTCAAGTATTCTCTTCCACGATCGATCGTAGAGATTTAATACTCTTGCAAAGTTGCTTCACTACTTCATCCATGAATTCTTTGAACATTTGAAAGAAATCGGATTTTTCCTTCATAAGGTACACAAATATATATCTACTGAAGTCATCAGTAAATGTAATGAAATAAAGATAACTACCTCTGGTAGGCGTGGCAAATGGTCCACACACATTAGTATCTATGAGTTCCTACAACTCACTAGTCCTCTCACCTTTCTTATTGAAAGGAGACTATGCCATTTTCTCCAATTGAAAAGATTCACATGTCTCATATGATTCATAATTAATGAGTCTAGAAATCCATCCTTTTAAAGTCTAGAAATGTGTTTCTCGTTTATTTGACGTAAACGAAAATGCCATAGATAAGTAGGATTTAAATCATTAGTTTTAATCCCATTGGTATTTTTGTTATAGACGGAATTACTTAGATCAAGGATATACAATTAATTAGACAAAAGCGCACTACAATAATGCATACTATCAAATAAATGGAGCAACACTTGTCCTTTGTTGATCTCATTCATATTGTAGTTCATGATGAACTGACTATAACTGTCTGACAACAATTGCAGGATGAGATCGGTAGCCAAATCTTGGCCGAGTGGGAAGCCTAACCTCTTGAGATTCTCCATGTATCAGATCATACGGAGTACATGAGGCCCGACTGGGTTCCTCTCTGGCAGACTTTAGATACTTCATGCCGCTCATTTCTTGCTTGCTCTTTGAAGAGCTGTCTGAAATGTATGATCATATCATATGTCTCCATGTTCTCATGTTGCTTCTGAAGCTCAGCGTTCATGGTGCAAAGCATGAGACAAGTCACATCATTATAATCATCCCACGATCTTTTGATGTGCCCTTGTTGCAGCAAGAACAACATCATCTCCTGGTGCCTCTGGAAGAGGATTGTATAAAATGTACAACTTCTTTTCATGCTTGAGAACAATTCTCAAGTTTCTGTACCAGTCTAAAAAATTGTTTATAGACAACTTTTCCTTCTCAAGGAAAGAACGCAGTGATGGAGTCGATGTTTGATTGTCTGCCATTGAAATTCTACAAAATGAGAAATGTACAATTTTTAGTATTTGTGAACAATAAACTACATTTAACGATGGCTATATTATTAAATATAGCTCCCACTATTTTTTTCGGATTAATAGTACTCACCAATAATGCAAAATTATCATATACTTTCTAGTGGTCCAAGAACCATATTTCATTTCTTTTGAGCTTGCTTTGTCAAATCACCTAAAATTAGTTGTTTAGGTAGGAACTACTTTCAATTGCATCATATGCAGCTCTTGGTTCAATTAGGTGAATAACTCATTATTATTTATCTATCCGATCAATAAATCCTAATTTCTTGCCTCTAAGCTTTTCAATTATATTGAAGTAGCTTAGTTGTGTTCAACCTCTTACTTCAACAATCGCACGTTACTACCTTGTGTCGTCGCGTCAAACCAAGATGAATGAAGTCGCCTTGCTTTGGCAAGCCCTAACTTAATAGACCCTGATCATGACAAGTGTTAAGCAAGAGAAGGAAAAACGCAATATTTACCGTTTGAGGGATTTCCTTTTCAATTTTAATTGTTTTATTGATCTTATCAACTGATCTACTTATTTGGATTGGGCAATCCCAAATAAAAGATCTAACCGTTTAATTATGATCTTGTTTTATTTTGCATGCATCATCCATACACCAAAATAAATAACAAGACAATAAATAAATAAATAAATAAATAAATAAATAAATAAATAAATAAATAAATAAATAAATAAATAAATAAATAAATAAATAAATAAATAAATAAATAAATAAAACCTGGTATGGATGTGGCCCCTAAAACTAAGTTATTCCCAAGCCAATGAGAATATCTATAAACATTAAAGTGAAAAACATGTATTCATGTTCCTTCATCTTTAGTCCATGCGTCCTAGCTTGTGGGTCTTCATCGTCTTGTGGTTTCTTTAGTCTTTGATTTTCTTCTCCCTGCATTCACTATATTCTATCGATCTAATTCTAGCTAGCATCTACAACTAAATAGAAAGACCTCACAGGAGAGGGAGAAGACGACACGCGTGCTGTAAATTAATTACATTAATTACATTCAAAACCCAAATAAAAACAAATCACAAAATAAACATCCACAACTTAGGCCACATCCAACCATGCGGTAAAAGATGTAAATAGTTAAAATCCAATTGTTTCGCGCTTGGTCCAATTTAGTTGAATCTCGGATTTTCTATGGTCAAAATAGTCAAACGGTTGCGCCAATCCAATTGGCCAACCCCTTTGGACTAGCTGAGCCGGGCTAAACCGGTCGGACCAGCTCGCAAGGTTAAACAGACAGCTGGCCAAACCCGGTAGGCCGGTTGTTGGAATAGATCCCCTAGAGGCAATCTAGATTAGTATGAATATATTTTGGCTAGAAAATTCATTGTATTATTTATTGGATATTTATTATAATGAAGTCCTTAGATTTACAATTGTATTGTTTATCTTAAATATCCCTAGTCTAGTATAATGATTAATAGGACAATCATCTATAGACTAGTATGGGGTTGGATTGATATGGAGATATCATGATCCAACACATGGGTGTGCATTAAGCGTAATGGCGCACCGGATTGACCCATCTCCGAGAAAGCTACATACACGTTATGTTAAGTCACAAGTGCTTTCTCGTGGTGCAATGGTATTGTCATCCTTAGACTCGAAGTCGCTAGATATTCTAGTTGTGGATTTTTGTGATTTTGGAAGCGTTAAACGCTACACCGTAACTGGGTAGTTATAAAGGCGTGTACCGGATACAGTAAGAAGCAAGCTTAGAGATCGTAGTGGACGTAGATAGAATTTGTCCCTCCCACATAACGGAAGAAAATATCCTAGGCCACTCGAGGGATAGTTCTTATAGAATGTCTGGCCAGACTCAAATAAATCAATATTGGATATTGATGTTATTTGCACGAATAAGGCTATTCCCATGGATCGAGAAACTATGGATTGGATATACGAGTGTGACTTGTATGTCTCGTGTCCAATCCGGATATAGAGACAAAGGGATGAGGCAATTACTTGTACAAGATTTGTCGGATGACTATTCTATTAGTTGGCTAGAATGGATGTTTTGCTAGAAACCGCTCCATATTGGCAAATTGTTGCTACCAACTAGATAGAACCTATGGGGTCGCACTCTATATAGAGTTGAACTAGATTTGGGAATTAATTAATAGGATTAATTAATTAGAAGGATCACTTTGCAACACCTTGCAAACTTAGTAGGACTAATTTGCAAGGAAGGGACTAAACCAAATTCTAGTAGGTCTAGAATGGGTCCTTTAGGTAGTTGGCAAGGATATGTTGGACTATATAAAGGATGCTCCTTCCTTCCCTCCCACACTTATGAGCCTTTAGTTCATAACTTGAGTGGGAGAGAACAAAAAGGAGAGAGCAAGCAAGCAAGAGGGACCCGTCCGCCCCCCTTGGCGCCGCCCCATCCCGTGGGCCCAAACAAGGAGGCTGCCCCTCCTTGTTTCCTCGCGTTGTGTGATTTCTTCTTCCTCTTCCTCCATTCAAGGCTAGCAAAAAGGAGAAGGAAGATCTAGATCTCAACTCTAGGCGTGGATCAACTATAGAGAACGTGACACAATTCAGGTTACAAGTCATCACAGGAGAAACCCTAAGGTGTGTTACTTGATTTCTTCCCTTACCATCGTTATGTCTCTTGTCATGTGATCCTTGGAGGGTATTGCATGGATTATATTTTTTTTTCCGCTGCGTATCCATGATCAAAACCCTACAGTGGTATCAGAGCCACAGGTCGTAGAGCATAAACGTGGTTTATGTGTTACGTTTTAATAGTTTTACACTTTAAATTTATTGTTTATCGCGTAAAACAAGACAAATCAAGCATTTGGTGCAATTTTTCAATAATCAATCATAACAAGACCTTGTTTTTGCATTGGATGCATGAATTAGTGAGTTTGAGAAATTTTAGGATCTTAGATCTAGGGTCTGGGCATCCTATGGAAAGAAGGAGTTCTTTTCATACAAGGAAACAACCAAACTTGGGCACCAAGCAAGGGAGTTGTTTTGGAAACAACCTCCCAAAGGAGGTTCGACCTCCTAGGGGACCGCCCCTCCTTGCTTGACGCCCAAGCAAGGGACGGCCTAGGGGCTGGCGCAGCCTTAGCCTGCGGCCTAGCCGCGTGGGCTAGGGGCGGGCCGGCCCAAGGCCTTTGCGGTCCTCTTTTTGGGTCCGGGCAATGTGATTGCTGGGCCAAATTGACCGTTTTAACCCTAGAAAATCCTAAAATCAATTAAAAATGACCAAGCGCGTTAAAATTGGATTTTAACTGTTTATGTGCAAATTGCATGGTGATTGGATATGGCCTTAGGATGTGGTTTGGTGTGAGTGTTTGATTTTTGTGGTTTGGTTTACGGCCTGTGAGCTGATCAATTAATTGTAATAATTAATAAGGTTTTTATGGCCTACGCGCCATTTTTTTTCTCAACTTGTGACATTTATTTTATTTAGTATAGTTGTTAGCTAGTGCTAGATAAAGTAGATTGTTAGCCAAGATTGGAGAAAAGAAGCCCAAAGCCAAAGGGAGCTACAAAAGATGGAGCATGGAGCATTCCACATGACTATGAAGGATGGACCAAAAGATGAAGACGCATGGAGATGTGTTTGCTTTTAGGGTTCATAGATAGCTCCATTGGCTTGGAATTATCTTAGTCTACAAAAGGCCATATTCACATCACGTTTTATTTTATTTCGTGGTTGTTTAATTTTATTGTTTTATTATTTTGTGGTTGGTGTATGGATGATGCATGCAATTAGGATAATAAGATAATTAGACAACCCGGATCTATTATTTGGAGTTGTGCCCAAACTCAAATAGATAGATTAGTTGATATGGATCAACAAAAACAATTAAAATTAAATTGAAAATCCCTCAAAATTCAAATATTGTGTTCTTGCCTTCTCGTTATTTAAACACTCATTATCATCATGATTTATCAAGTTCGCTCGTGCCAAAGCATGGCGACTTGGTTCATAATGACGGAATGTGATGGCACAAACAAGGAATGTGCAATTGTTTAAATAAGAGGTAGAACACAACTAGGCTATTAATATGATTAAAACCTAGAGGCAATCAATTGGGATCATCCATGAGGATGGATAAATAAAGAGTTATTTGCCCAATTGAACCAAGAGTTGCATGGAGATGCAATTGGAATTGTTCCTACCTAAAGTAGTCAAATTATGGGTAACTAGCCAAAGCAAGCTCATAAGGAGATGAAACATGGATCTTGGCCCACTAGAAAATATAAGGATACTTTCCGCATTAATATCTTGAGGGTTATTAATCCGTAGAAAAATAGTTGGAGCTATATTTCATAAACTAGCCATTATTGAATATAGTCAAAAATTCGCAAATACTAAAACTTGCGTATTTTCCTTTTTGTAGAATTCCAAATGGAATACAACTCATCGAGTTCACAACATTCCCTACGATCTGTCCTTGAGAAGGACAAGCTCTCTGGAACCAACTTCCTTGATTGGTACAGAAACTTGAGAATCGTTCTCAAGCAAGAGAAGAAACTGTACGCAATAGAGGAGCAAGTTCTAGTAGGTCTAGAGAACCAAACACCTGCAGCCCTAAAGGCGTATCAAAAGCGTGTTGATGACGCTAATGATGCGGCCTGCCTTATGCTATGCACCATGACTTCTGAGCTTCAGAAGCAACACGAATACCTGAATGCTGTCGATATGATCGAGCATCTGAAGCAGCTCTTCCAAGAGCAGACAAGGGTTGAGAGGTATGAGGTCTCTAAGGCATTGTTCAAGTGTCATCTGGCTGAAGGGAACCCAGTGGGACCCCATGTACTCCGTATGATCGGGTACTTGGAGAATCTTGCCCGACTACGGTTCCCGGTCGGCCAAGAGTTGGCAACCGATCTCGTGTTGCAATCGTTGCCTGAGAGTTATGGACAGTTCATCATGAACTATAACATGAACGAGATCGTGAAACCACTGCCAGATTTTCTCAATATGTTAAGGACATCTGAACAAAGCATCAACAAGGGTAAGGGAAAAGCCATTATGATGGTGCAAAAAGGAAAGGGCAAAAGGTTTGCCCCATCCTCCAAGGGCAAAGGCAAGTCTGTTTCCAAGTCCAAGGAACCTGCCCTTAAGCCTGTTGGTGGGATTGCCAAAGGTGTGACTAAAGGTGAGTGTCACTACTGCAGTCAGCCTGGACATTGGAGGAGGAACTGCCCAAAATATCTGGAGGACAAGAGGCTTGGAATAGTGATTCCACCACCACCAGGTATTTTTGTTGTAGATGTCAATTTAACTGTCTCTACATCATGGGTATTAGATACTTGATGCGGATCTCACATTTGTCGAAATGTGCAGGATCTAAAGAGAAGTATAAGATAGGCTAAAGGGGAAATAGATATGCGTGTTGGGAATGGAGCAAAAGTTGTTGCGTTGGCCGTAGACGTGTGCGAGCTATCTCTGCTATCAGGATTAGTTTTAGAATTTAATAATTGCTATTTTGTGCCTGCTATGAGCAGAAACATTATTTCTATTTCTTGTTTGGACAAGGAAGGTTTTATTATTTCAATAAAGAACAATTATTGTTCTTTTTATTTTAATAATATTCACTATTATAGTGTGCAATTATTTAATGGACTGTATGTCCTTGATCTAAGCAATCCTGTCCACAACATTAATACCAAGAGGATTAAAATAAATGATTTAAATCCTTCTTACTCATGGCACTGTCGTTTAGGCCATATAAACGAGAAACGTGTATCTAGACTCCATAAGGATGGACTACTAGACTCATTTGATTTTGAATCATATGAGACATGTGAGGCTTGTTTATTGGGAAAAATGACTAAGTCCCCTTTCAATAAGATAGGTGAGAGGACTAGTGAGCAATTGGCGCTCATACATACTGATGTGTGTGGGCCATTTTCCACGCCTGCTAGGGGTGGTTATGTCTACTTCATTACATTCACTGATGATTACAGTATATATGGATGTACCTTATGAAGGCGAAATTGGAATCCTTTGAAATTTTCAAAGAATTCAAAAGTGAAGTAAAGAAGCAACTTGGAAAAAGTATCAAGGCTCTAGGATCATATTGTGGAGGAGAATACTTGAGCCAAGAGTTTGACGACTATCTTAGAGAGTGTGGGATCGTGTCCCAACTCACTCCAACCGGAACGCCACAATGGAATGGCGTGTCTGAGAGGAGGAATCGAACCCTATTGGATATGGTTCGATCTATGATATGTCATACCGATCTTCCATTATCGTTTTAGGGCCATGCTCTATTAAGTGCAGCTTTCACCATTAACCGTGTTCCATCTAAATCAGTCATGAAGACGCCACATGAGATGTGGAGTGGGAAGCGTCCCACACTGTCATTCATGAGGGTTTGGGGCTGCGATGTCTATGTAAAACGTTTACAATCAGACAAGCTAGGGCCAAAGTCGGATAAGTGTAAATTTTTGGGGTACCCTAAGGAAACTAATGTTTACTACTTCTACAATCCAACCGAGAACAAAGTGTTTGTTGCTCGGGCCGGCGTGTTTCTAGAAAGAGAGTTTGTCTCTAAAGAAGCAAGTGGGAGGACTGTAGAACTTGAAGAAGTTCAAGAACCACAATTACCGAACCGATTATGGAACATGAAGAGGAACCACAAGCAGTTGTGGAACAGCCTGTTCAGGTAACACAAGAGCTTCCTAGATCTAGTAGAGTGCGCCAGGAACCCGAGAGGTATGGACTTCTCGTGACTGGTTCCGGTGACACAGTGCTCATAGATTATGAGCCTACTACCTATGAAGAGGCCATGAAAGGGCCAGACTCTCAGAAGTGGCTAGAAGCCATGAGATTCGAGATGGAATCCATGTATACCAACAAAGTATGGACTTTGGTGGAACCACCCGAAGGGGCGCGACCCATAGGGTGAAAGTGGTTCTTCAAGAAGAAGATCGACATGGATGGTAATGTGATTACCTATAAGGGCCGATTGGTGGCTAAAGGATTCAGACAGATTCATGGTATTGACTATGATGAAACCTTTTCACCAGTCGCTATGAGCAAATCCATCCGAATCCTACTTGCAATTGCAGCATACTACGACTATGAGATTTGGCAGATGGATGTCAAAACAGCATTCCTTTATAGGAATCTCCTCGAGGACGTGTATATGATACAGCCGGAGGGTTTTGAAGATCCAAAGCAAGCCACCAAAGTCTGTAAGCTGCAACGATCCATTTATGGATTGAAGCAAGCTTCTAGTAGTTGGAATCGACGTTTTGATGAAGTACTCAAAGAGTTTGGCTTCATCAGAAACGAGGATGAGTCTTGTGTCTACAAGAAGGTTAGTGGGAGCTCTGTAGCTTTTCTGGTCTTGTATGTGGATGACACACTTCTCATTGGAAACGACGTTCCCATGCTGAAATCAGTTAAAGATTGGCTAGGGAAGTGTTTCTCAATGAAAGACTTAGGGAAAGCAGCCTATATACTCGGTATAAAGATCTATAGAGATAGATATAAGAGACAGCTAGGCCTAAGTCAGAGTACATATATTGAAAAGGTGTTGAAGCGGTTCAATATGCAAGATTCCAAGAAGCGATTCTTGCCCATGTCACTTGGAATCACTCTTTCGAAGAGTGGTTGTCCTTCCAATGAGATTTAGAAGGAACGCATGAGTAGAATTCCCTATGCCTCTTCCATAGGATCTATCATGTACGCCATGTTATGTACTAGACCAGATGTGTCATATGCCTTGAGTATGACAAGCAGATACCAATCCAATCCGGGTGAGAGTCACTGGATTGCAGTCAAGAACATCCTGAAGTACTTGAGAAGAACTATGGATGCTTTCTTGATATTTGGCGGTGAGGAAGAGTTGCGTGTAAGGCGTTACACTGATGCAAGCTTCCAAACCGACAAAGATGACTTTAGATCACAGTTGGGATATGTGTTTTGCCTGAATGGAGAAGCGGTGAGCTGGAAGATTTCCAAGCAAGAGACGGTGGCTGATTCTACAACGGAGGCTGAGTACATTGCTGCAAATGGCGCGGCAAAGGAAGTTGTTTGGATCAGAAAGTTTTTTTCTGAACTTGGTGTGGTTCCTAGCATTGCGGATCCTGTTGAGTTGTACTGTAACAACACCGGGGCGATCGCGCAATCAAAGGAACCAGGTCGGACCAGAAATCGAAGCACGTGCTGAGGAAGTTCCATCTGATTCGAGATATTATCGATAGAGGAGACGTTCGGATATGCAAGATTCCTACAGATGAGTATCTGTCAGATCCGCTTACAAAGCCGCTTGTGCAGTGGAAGCATGAAGGGCACACTAGGATCATGGGCATACAAGATGCGTCAGATTGACTCTAGTGCAAGTGGGAGACTCTTGGAATAGATTCACTAGAGGCAATCTAGTTTAGTATGAATTTATTTTGGCTTGAAAATTCATTGTATTATTTATTGGATATTTAATATAATGAAGTCCTCAGATTTACAATTTTGTTGTTTATCTTAAATATCCCTAGTCTAGTATAATGATTAATAGGACAATCATATATAGACTAGTATGGGGTTGGATTGATATGGAGATATCATGATCCAACACATGGGTGTGCATTAAGCATAATGGCGCACCGGATTGACCCATCTCCGAGAAGGCTAGATACACATTATGTTAAATCACCAGTGCTTCTCGTGGTGCAATGGTGTTTTCATCCTTAGACTTGAAGTCCCTAGATATACTAGTTGTGGATTATTGTGATTTTGGTAGCGTTAAACGCTACACAGTAACTGGGTAGTCATAAAGGCGTGTACCGAATAGAATAAGAAGCAATCCTAGAGATCGTAGTGGATGTAGATAGAATTTCCCCCCCCCCCCCCGCCCACATAACGGGAGGAAATATCCTAGGCCACTCGAGGGATAGTGCTTATAGAATGTCTGGCCAGACTCAAATAAATCAATATAGGATATTGATGTTATTTGCACGAATAAGGCTATTCCCATGGATCGAGAAACTATGGATTGGATATACGAGTGTGACTTGTATGTCTCGTGTCCAATCCGTATATAGAGACAAAGGGATGAGACAATTACTTGTACAAGGTTTTTCGAATTACTATTCTATTACTTGGCTAGAATGGATGTTTTGCTAGAAACCGCTCCATTTTGGCAAATTTTTGCCACCAACTAGATAGAACCTATGGGGTCACATGCTATATAGAGTTGAACTACATTTGGTAATTAATTAATAGGATTAATTAATTAGAAGGATCACTTTGCAACACCTTGCAAACTTAGTATGACTAATTTGCAAGGAAGGGACTAAACCGAATTCTAGTAGGACTAGAATGGGTCCTTTAGGTAGTTGGCAAGGATTTGTTGGACTATATAAAGGATGCTCCTTCCTTCCTTCCCACACTTATGAGCCTTTAGTTCATAACTTGAGTGGGAGAGAACAAAAAGGAGAGAGCAAGCAAGCAAGAGGGACCCGTCCGCCCCCTTGCCGGCGCCCCATCCCGTCTGCCCAAACAAGGAGGCGGCCCCTCCTTGTTTCCTCGCGTTGTGTGATTTCTTCTTCCTCTTCCTCCATTCCGGGATAGCACAAAGGAGAAGGAAGATCTAGATCTCAACTCTAGGCGTGGATCAACTGTAGAGAACGTGACACAATTCACGTTACAAGTCATCACAGGAGAAACGCTAAGGTGTGTAACTTGATTTCTTCCCTTACCATCGTTATGTCTCTTGTCCTGTGATCCTTGAAGGGTATTGCATGGATTATATTTGTTTTTACGCAGCGTATCCATGATCAAAACCCTACACCGGTCGGTCTCTGTCGGCGCGCTGAGGAGAGGGGACGGGTTGGTGGCCGAACCCCTATAGGGAAAATATCCTAATATTTTTCCTTCCTTGCGGGCGGATTCCCAATTGTAGGAAAAAACACATTTTTCCCCAATTGTGCCCAAACCCTATCTTTTCAAATCACCAAAACTTACATCACATGTAAAAGAAATTTACTAATTTTTACACGATACGTAAAATTAGCTCATTCCCTATTGAATCATATTCAATTTACATCAATATGCCAATATCAATTTTTTCGTAAAATCATATTAAATTTATCTGTTACCGTTTCAAAAACTGATAAAATGGTAACACATGAATCACGTTATGCGCTGCAAACCAGACTTTTATACCACTGTAGGGTTTTGATGCAGGATACGCAAGGGAAATACAATAATAATAATTTCCTGATCAATTCCCTCCAGGAATAGGAGGTTAACCCATCATAACGTAATAAATGAAGACGATTGTGTACCTTGTATATTTGTATGATCACAACAAACAATGTTGTCTTTGTCTCTACCGGTATCCACACCTTGGATTTTCAACTGGAATCACCCATCACATCTTATGCTAGCTACGTTGAATAGGGAAGCTAAAGGATCACGGAAACCGAAGCAAAGCTGGCCAAACCACCTTTGGGCCGACGGGTTAAGGTCCATTGGTAGGGGGGCGACCAAATCTTGGTCTCTCTCTCCTTGCTCTCTTATTTCAAACAATAATGACTCTTGTTTTAATAATAGAGATAGTACTCCCCTTATATAGTTAATAAATCCTTATCAAGTATGGAATTGCCGCAATACTAATCCTGTCCATTCACGGATTAGTCTACTTTGTAACTTATTCCAACTAACTTTTCATGTGGTTGCGTTTTGATCCTTGACCCTTATAATTGTTAATTAGTCCAACTAATTAAAATTATTTTAAATCTAATTATTTTGGTGTGTGACCCTGTAGGTTCCTATTAATTTTGTAGTAACAATCAGAAGCATAGAGCGGTGTCTAGCAACACATATATGCCATCCAACTAATAGAGATAGTCAGTGATCTCACAAACCATGTGCCCAATGTTACCGTGTTGTGTATGTCCCTTTGTCTCCATATCCGGATTGGCCCAAGACATAATTTCACACTCGTATATCAAATCAACAGTTTCTCGATCCTGGGAATAGGCTTATCTGAACAGATAACAACAATATCACATATTGTATTATCTGAGTCTAGCCTGACATTCCATAAGCACTACCCCTTGAGTGCCCGTGGATATTTGCTCCCATAATGTGGGAGGGACAATTCCTCTCTACATCACTACCATCTCTTATCTTGCTTCCTATCATGTTCGAGTACGCTTTTATTGCTACCCAGTTACGGTGTAGCGTTTGACGAGATCCAAACATCATATTTGACAACTAGAGTATCTAGTGACTTCAAGTCTAAGGACTACAACACCATGGTCAATACAAGAAGCACTTGTGACATTAACATAATATATATGTAGCCTTCTCGTGGTGGGTCAATCCAATATGTCACTACTTCTAATGCATACACATGTGTTAGACTTGATATCTTCATATCAATCTAGCCACATACTAGTCTATAGTGATTGTCCTATTTATCAATATACTGGACTAGGGATATTTAAGATAAACAACAATTGTAACATAAGGACTTCATTACATTAATATCTCCATAAATAATAAATGAATGTTCTAGCCAAAACATTGTTCATACTAAAATAAGATTCCCTCTAGGGCATCTACTCCAACAAATAGCAAGTTACCATATTGGATCGGGCATGTATCCCACAGGTTTGCACTATGAAAAAAATCCGAATTTCAATCAGTTTGGATATTGCTTTCAAAATTCATATTTGTTCCTTTTTAAGTTAGATTCTAACTTGTTTCATTCATATTGGATCACTTGAATCTCAGATTTGGACCAAACTGGCCAAAATTTGCATCCCTTTCTTAAACTTCAAGTGGGAAGTGCAATTTTGTTTAGCATAGAGGTCACTTTGGTGACATAATATTTCAAAATATTTATTCTAGGATACAAGAATGACACGATTTACTAACGCGTTTAAATGCAAGTTTACTGAAATACCCCGTTTTGTGGGTATGGGTATATTTTGAAATTAATATAAGTGTTGAGAATTAATTTTCATTGTTAATAAGTTTTTGGGATTTTTGTGACTTTTACATCAATTTTTAGTGTCTTTTAAGTAAACTAGGGATGTAAAAGTGTCTTTCACCTAAATTAGGGGTGTGAACGTGTCTTTTACAACTGATTGGTGTACAAATTACACCCAAAATCATACTACCGTGATTTTCTTCCCCAAATTCACGGTAAAGAATTGAGATTCTCCATCAATCAAATGCAATCTGATCCCCTCCCTTCTTCGTCAACTTTTTTTCCAACCCCTTCCTTTCTCGTTGATTTCTATCCAAAATCATCATCACCATCATTGATTCTCCATCCCTCTCTCACGATCACGTTGAATCGCAACCAATCCCAATCGTCTCTCTCTCTCACTCTCTCTCTCTCTCTCACTCTCTCTCTCTCTATCTCTCTCCCTCTCTCTATCTCTCTCTCTCTCTCTGCATTCACTGGAACCCCCACCACCATCGTCCTCTATCTCTCTCTCTCGTTTCAGCCCCTATACGGCAGGAAGCAAGAGTAGCGGCGCATCCACCGCCTCCTCTGTCCAGGTTCGCTCAGGTAAGTCGTGTCTTTCTTCTTCTTCTTCTTCTTCTTCTTCTTCTTCTTCTTCTTCTTCTTCTTCTTCTTCTTCTTCTTCTTCTTCTCTTTTTTATTTTCTTTTCTTCTTCATCTGTGTTCTCCTTCTTCTTCTTCGTTTTTTTCTTGTTCTGTTTCAGTTCTTTTCCTCTTAAGTTTCTTCTTCTTTTTCTCCTTCTGTGATTTACATCCAACCAGTAAGATCGTTCTGAACCATGTGATTTCCCGGTCGCTCAATCTCTCAATTCCCTCTTTGAACCAACTCAAAAACTTGTAAATATGAATCGTTAATATTTCATATTGTTGTTTATAATTGTTCATCAAATAATTTGATTCATTCACTATGATGTGAAGGGGTGTACAGTAGGTAGAAATACAGGATCAATACTCTAGAAGGGGTGGTTGAATAGAGTATGCGGACTTTTGCTAAACTTTGCAAGACTAGTGGTTTCAAAAGATTTGTAAAGAGATTCAAGGCCTTGAAATGAGTTTCAAGCCCTTGGAATAAAACAGTTAGAGTAAACAGAAGAATAAGTCCATTTCCAAGGCCTTGAAAAGAGTTTCAAACCCTTGAAATGAACCTATTTTGAATGCTGCACAAGTTATAAGTTTGTAACAGCAAAGTAAATGCAAGAGACACAAGATATATAGAGTTCAGTCCACTTAGACCTTCGTCCACCTCAGGGATCTTCTCCCTGCAGGATTTTCAACTGAATTCTTATAAATCAATAACTAAGCCCCAGATCTCAAGCACAGAGAGATGCCTTACTCTGTTACACCTTGTGGTTCTCACTAACCTATCTAGTACCTGCTCTAGCTATTTGATTAACTAAGAATTATGTATTGTTCACCTTGAACAATCCTTGAGAATAAGAACAGAAGTAGTTTGAGAATGATATACAAATAAACTTTAGAGATGAAGAACGTAGATAGTTAGACTGCAATGAGAGTTCAAATGCTTGGATTGGGAAAGAATGATCTGCTTATTTGTTTCTTGACAATCCTTGAATGTATTTTCAGTGTCTCTAGCTTTTTCCCGTTGATTTTTAACTTTAAATGCTTCAAACTGAGCTCCTTATATACAGCTCACTTGATCTGACTATCTTTATGATCTTCAGCAACAAATTTCCTATTTTGAAGGAAACAATTTTGACTTCTTTAACAGTCTTCTCCAACGGATAGTTTCTCAGTACCTTCAGGGATACTGATCAGATCATGTCCATAAACATGCTGAGAAGCTGTTACAATTATTAAACTGATTGCAGAATCAAATCAACCCAGAATTTTTGTTCCCTGCAAAACTCAGTTTTAGGAAATAAAAATTTCAGAATAGGAAATAAACTTTCCCTGCAAAACTGAGTCTAACAGATGGATTAGGTAATTTTGAACATATCAAAATACTTTGTCTTTCATCATTGAGTAATAATAGATCAAGCACAGGGGTTTAGAAGTTCAAACAGAATTAGAAACTCCCCCAAAGTTTATGCTTATAAGTCTCAGTCAGTTTCAAGGCTTTGAAAGCTGTTTCAAGGCCTTGAAATAGACTAGCTATTTCAAGTCTTTGAAACATTGAAACTTATTTAAACTTACAATCTCCCCCTTGATGAAAGACAACACCAAGGTCTTCCAATCCTTTAGATACTTAATTTCTGCAACAAATACTCATTAGCACATCGTAGAATTAGTCATATAAAATCAACACATAATGTTCAAAAGATCCAACTTATTAAATAAAAAAAAAACAAAAAAAAAAACAAAAAACAAAGTGTGCAGACCTAACTGACCAAAACCAGGTCATCTAAACACCAAATAGAACAACCTAAATTTTCTCCCCCTTTTTAACTTTCATCAAAAAAGAATGAGAATACGTTGGATCAGTGTTTGGAAAGATATTTAAAAGTAGAGTTCAAAAAGCTAAAATATTCAAGGCTTTGGAAAGGAGTTCAAGGCCTTGAAACATAAAAAATAAAGAGTAGGCAAGATTTAGGGGGTAGGGTCGACAACTCATTGATTCTCTGCATCCTATTCCTCATCATCATCTTCTTCTTCTTGTTGATCCACATCATCACCTTTTTCACTTCTCCCTCAGACAACTCAGCAGCAGTCACAATCTCTGGTATAGTGGACTTCTTAAGTTTCTTCTTCTTGAGATCTATGAGCAGTGCACCTGAGTCTGGACTCTCTTCCTCATGATCTTCATCCACTTGTTCAACCTCCACCTGTTTCCCTTTTCCTTTGACATGAGCAGTCCTATCTGGAGTTGAACGCTCACTGAATAGACCCTTTGATGATTCAGCCTTTTTGGTACTCTTCTCAGCTTGAGACACTTCCTCAGCTACATCAAACAAAGTCATGCTCCTGAACATGTTTTCAACCAAGTACTTCACCTGTCTAAGATCAGTTTCAAACCCATGCTGATTCTTCTTTACTTCATCAATTTCTATCTGAAGTTCTTTCAACAACTTGATGTTCAAGGGGTTGTCTTGGGACTGAAAGGTTTGGCTAGAAGTGGGAGTTAAGGATCTGGGTTTGAGAAAATTCGTGGAACCTAACTCTTCCTCTGTAAATTCTGAGTAGAGCTCCCAAACTTTAGCACTGGTTTCACCACACCAATCTTCTCAAAAGCCTTCTCATTGATCATACCAAAACCAATAGTCACCGATTCTTCCCTATCAGTTGGAATTTCAAAGTGTTGGAAGAATAAGGTGAGCAAGTTGGCATATGGCAAAGGGTCATTCCTTTGGTTGGTTTGGCTATAAATCATGTTTTCCATCACCATCTTTGGAAGATAAATTTCATAACCATGCATAACCGAGTACATATAGTACAACACCTTATCAGTTACCAGTTCCTTTGGGTGTTCCATAGGTACCACACATCTCATAAAAATTGTAAACAAAACTTTAGCCTCAACAGTTAGAACAGAGTGTGTTAACTGCTTACATGAGGTAGGGGTATTTGGTAGAAATAAATCTCTATTTGGTAGTTTTAGGGCTTCATTCTCAGGAGGGTAGTTACTGGTGTCATACTCTTAGGACAGCCTAGAACATTTGCAAACTCAGCATGATCTAGTTCCATGTCAATGCTAGCAAACTTAGTCTCAATCATCAGACTTGCAGACTTCTTAACTTGTTTCATGTTTAGGTAAAAGAACCTGGCGAGTCTAGGGTAAGATGTCTCTTGAGGATTTAGAATAAACCATGGAGAGATTTTCTTTAACATTTTGATGCATTACAGATTCATACCATGTAACATAGGCATACTAATCAAACTACATAAACCAACTGGTCTAGAGGCAAATCCATCAAGCCACAGACCTCTAGCAACATTAGTAACAAACCATGTACTATCAAGAGCTGATTTCTTACCAGTGGATTTCTTCTTCTCTGAATAGATTTGCAGTTCCTTTTCTATGTTCTCATCTGCTTCATCTTCTGGTTCTTCCTATGTAACCTTTTTCCTTTCCTTTTCCGTTGTCTGCTTTGTCAGCCTTCTTCTTTGACTTCTTTGGGCTACCAATCTGAATACCCTTTTATTTCTCTGGCGCAGTCTCCACTACCTTTTTCTTCTTTTTGCTGGACACTGGGTTTTCATCTTTCTTTGCCTTCTTCTTGGGAGGAGGAAAGAGCTATATCTTCTGCAGTGGGGGTTTTTGAACTGGAGTCCGCACTAATGGTCTGAACCTCTTCCACAGTGGCCTTTCTTTCTTCTCTATTGTAGCCTTTGATCCACCAGCCATCTTGATTCTTTCTGAGGCTCTTCTGGTGCTTATTAGGGTTTGGAGAAGAAGAGAGAGGTAGGATAGATACGAAGGAGAAAAAGAAGGACGAAGATAAATAGAAGAGAGTTTTAGTTTGAAAAGGAAACTAAATATTTTCTCTGATCTTTGAAGATCTGATAGATCAAAAAGATTTAAAATTGTGTGTGCAGTTGGAAATAAAATATGTAATATTATTTTGGATGAAAAGGGGTTTTTCAAAAATGAGGGGCAACATTGAGAATTAGCTACAAAGATAAAACCCAATATTGAAAGATCCAGAATTATTGACTAAATAACATGCAGTCTTACTTTCAAGGGTTTGGAAAGGATTTCAAGGCCTTAAAAATCTATATAATGTACAAAACACATACTCAATGCTTTAAAAAGGATTTTCAAGGCTTTGAAAATCAGTTCAAACCTTTGAAACACATAATACTTACCTCATTCTCCCCCTGAACCAAAGCTTCCTTATTTATCATGCCCAATTCCAACATTAAGGTTGATAATCTTTCATCTGGCAATGGTTTAGTGAAGATATCTGCAAATTTCAAGTTAGTAGAAATAAATTCAAGAATAATATCACATTTCTCTGCATGATCTTTGATAATGTGATGTCTAACATCAATGTGCTTTGTTCTTGAATGCTAAACTGGATTCTTTGTAATTGATATTGCACTTGTGTTATCACACTTGATAGGTATATCTCTGAAATGAAATCCAAGATCTCTCATTTGTTGTGCTATCCATAACACTTGAGAACAGCAAGCTCCAGCTGCTATATATTCAGCCTCAGATGTTGATAGTGCAACTGAGTTTTTCTTCTTTGAATGCCAGCTGACTAAAGATTATCCAAGAAATTGACATCACCCTGATATACTCTTTCTGTCAACTTTGTATCTTGCAAAATCAGCATCTGAATAGCCACACAAAGAGAAGTTAGAATGTTTAGGATACCAAAGCCACAAGTCTTTGGAACCATTTAGATATCTAAATGCAGTCAAGTTTGATTCTTTACGATCAGCTTGAAATCTAGCACACATGCACACACTGACATGATATATGATCTACTAGTTGTGAGGTAGAGTAATGATCCAATTATACCTCTATACTCTTTCACATTCACACTCTTACCAGATTCATCCTTGTTTAAAGAAAATGTAGAACTCATGGGAGTCCTTTGTATACTTGCTTTGATTTAGGAAAACACCCTTCTTCATTTGATGAATCTGAATTCCAAGGAAGAAGTGTAATTCTCCCATCAAGCTCATTTCAAATTCGCTGCTCATAAGACTTGAGAATTCCTTTCCATACTCATATAACTTGTTTCTTAATACCCACCTGGTGCCAATGACAGACTGATTTTTTGGTGGAGGAACTAGATTACAGACTTTGTTCCTTTCAAACTCATTGAGTTCTCTTTGCATAGCTATAATCCAGTATGCTTCTTGTAATGCTTCTTTCACAGTTTTAGGCTCTACAAGAGAAATAAAAGCATTAAAAGCACAAAGATTTTTCAACTGTGATATGTGTCTTTCTCTGATGAAGTCCTTGTTTCCAAAGTTTTTCTTTATTTTAAGAATTCTGGTCAAGTCTTTGGAAATCAAAGCAATTTGATCTTCATCGTCATCCTCAGTTTCATGGATTTGAATTGTCTCATTCTCCTTAGACTTGATAGACAAGTTCTTGACACCTTTAGGTAGTTCTCCATCAAATTCATTCATGGATATCTCATGTATAAGGAGCTTCCCTTGTAGATCATCAAGTTGAAGTGATGAGAGATCTTGAGCTTCTTCCATAGCAGTAGTCTTTGGTTCCCATTTTGCCTTAGGAATACTTCTTAGAATCTTCCTCACCTTCTCTTCATTGGAAATATGTTTTCCCAGTGAATCAAGGTTGTTGACAATTTCAGTGAACCTTTTGAACATGTCTCTAATTTACTCATCTCCATTCATATTGAATAGCTCATATTGCCTGAGATATATGTTGATTTTTGTTTGCTTGACTTGGCTGGTTCCTTCAAAAGTCACCACAAGCTTATCCCATATCTCTTTGGTAGTTTTGAAACTTGAGATCCTGTTGAGTTCATATGTACTCAAAGCAGAATATAAGAGATTCATAGCTTTATAATTCTTTGAAAATTGTTCTAATTCATATGAAGAGAGAGAGAGTCTTCAGATTTGGGAGTGTTAATCCCATTCTTCTCTATTTAGAAAGTGTGAGGACCATTTTGGATGATAGTCCAGAGTTCCGTATCTTGATCAATAATGAACATTTTCATCAATGCTTTCCAGTGGACAAAATTGTCTCCACAGAAGAGAGGAGGTCTGTTAGGAGCTCTGTTCTGTGATAAACCACCATCACCTACTTTACTCATAATCACAAGATGGTTAAATCTATGCATTGATGCCAGCTCTGATACCAACTGAAGGGGTGTACAGCAGGTAGAAATACAGGATCAATACTCTAGAGGGGGGGTTGAATAGAGTATGCGGACTGTTGCTAAACTTTGCAAGAGTCGTGGTTTCAAAAGATTTGTAAAGAGATTCAAGGCCTTGAAATGAGTATCAAGCCCTTGGAATCAAACAGTTAGAGTAAACAAAAGAATAAGTCTATTTCAAGGCCTTGAAAAGAGTTTCAAACCCTTGAAAGGAACCTATTTTGAATGATTCACAAGATATAAGTTTGTAACAGCAAAGTAAATGCAAGAGACACAAGATACATAGAGTTCAGTCCACTTAGACCTACGTCTCCACCTCAGGGATCTTCTCCCTGCAGGATTTTCAACTCAATTCTTATTAATCAGTAGCTAAGCCCTAGATCTCAAGCACAGAGAGATGCCTTACTCTGTTACAGCTTGTGGTTCTCACTAACCTATCTAGTACCTGCTCCAGCTATCTGATTAACTAAGAATTATCTATTGTTCACCTTGAACAATCCTTCAGAATAAGAACAGAAGTAGTATGAGAATGATATACAAATAAACTTTAGATATGAAGAACGTAGAGAGTGAGACTGCAATGAGAGTTCAAATGCTTGGATTGGGAAAGAATGATCTGCTTCTTTGTTTCTTGACAATCCTAGAATGTATTTTCAGTGTCTCTAGCTTTTTTCTGTTTATTTTTAACTTCAAATGCTTCAAATTGAGCTCCTTATATGCAGCTCACTTGATCTGCAAATCTTTATGATCTTAAGCAACAAACTTTCCTATTTTGTAGGCAAGAACTTTGACTTCTCTAACAGTCTTCTCCAACGGATAGTTTCTCAGTATCTACAGGGATCCTGATCTAATAATTTCCATAAACATGTTGAGAAGCTGTTACAATCATTAGACTTACTGAAAAATCAAATCAACCCAGAATTTCCTTCCCGCAAAACTCAGGTTTCGGAAATAAAACCTGCAGAATGGGAAATAAACTTTCCCTGCAAAACTGAGTCAAACAGATGGATTAGGTAATGTTGAACATATCAAAATACTTTGTCTTTCACCATCAAGTAATAATAGATCAAGCACAGGGGTTTAGGAGTTCAAATAGAATTAGAAACTCTCCCTAAGTTCATGCTTACAAGTCTCAGTCAGTTTCAAGGCTTTGAAAGCTGTTTCAAGGCCTTGAAATAGACTAGCTATTTCAAGTTTTTGAAACATTGAAACTTCTTTGAACTTACAATCTACCCCATTGACGAAAGACAACAACAAGGTCTTCCAATATGTTTGATACTTTACTTCTGCAACAAATACTCATTAGCACATAGCATAATTAGTCATATAAAATCAACACATAATGTTCAAAAGATCCAACTTATTAAATAAAAAAAAACAAAAAAAAACAAAAAACAAAGTGTGCAGACCTAACTGACCAAAACCAGGTCATCTAAACACAAAATAGAAAACCCTGAATTTTCTCCCCCTTTTTGACTTTCATCAAAAAAGAATGAGAATACGTTGGATTAGTGTTTGGAAAGATATTTAAAAGTAGAGTTTAAAAAGATTAAATTTTCAAGGCTTTGGAACGGAGTTCAAGGCCTTGAAACATAAAAAGAAAGAGTAGGCAAGATTTAAGGGGTAGGGTATTCATCTCCTTGCTTCACTGCGTCCTCTTCCTCATCATCATGTTCTTCTTCTTGTTGATCCACATCATCACCTTTTTCACTTTCTCCCTCAAACAACTCAGCAGCAGTCACAATCTCTGGTATAGTGGACTTCTTAGGTTTCTTCTTCTTGAGGTCTATGAGCAGTGCACCTGAGTCTGGACTGTATTCTCTTGATCTTCATCCAATTGTTCAACCTCCACCTGTTTCCATTTTCCTTTGACCTAAGCAGTCCTATCTGGATTTGAATGCTCACTGGATAAATCCTTTGCTGATTCGGCCTTTTTGGTACTCTTCTCAGCTTGAGACACTTCCTCAGCTACATCAAACAAAGTCATGCTCCTGAACAAGTTTTCAACCAAGTACCTCACCTGTCTGAGATCAGTGTCAAACCCATGATGATTCTTCTTTACTTCATCAATATCCATCTGAAGTTCTTTCAACAACTTGAGGGTCAACGGGTTGTCTTAGGATTGAGAAGTTTTTCTAGAAGTGGGAGTTAAGGATTTGGGTTTGAATAATAATTGTCAACACCCCCCACACTCGATGTAAACCATTTCACAAAACCCAGTAGTCAAAGTAATATGTTCTTTCCAACCGATCCTCCTCATCACCTAAGATATAGAGAATAACATGAAAAACTAGCACGTCCTTCTATAAGATCAATAAACCCCACCCCATATCGTGTGGAAATAATATCACGCACTACGACACTCCACCTGTGATCGTGGTGTAAGGACACAATTCACCCCCACACCGAAGTGTGCTGCCGTATCTAACTCATCCTCACATCCCCTCATAAGATGAAATATGCAAGACTATCCACAATGAATATATCAAATCATCACACCCTTATCAAACCTCCCGAACTCGACTCCCTCTATCATGACGCATAGGAAAGGGCCATTATTAAAAGTGATGAAAGTCACACTGAAAGGCTTCCTAGGCTAGAGGTTGTGAATAAAAGGGGTAAATGGATCAAATAGGGTAACTAATGGACCTACAAGTTAGATACGGGACCAGTGGATCCCTTAAAATATCACTCGCACAGCTATTCCGCTGCCACTACGAGGAGGGTTGACGACTACCTAAGTGAAGTACTAGTAGGATATCTAAGTCTGAGAGGCAGTTACTTGCATTTCTAGTGTGCATTAGCTCTATAAGTTCTCCTACTCCAGATTCACGTGTGTTCCTCACTTTGGATCTTCATACTCCTAGGGAATTCTATCATTAAGCCCTCGCCAAGTTCAACTCTTTTGATTGCCCTTTCTCAAAAAATTCTATTTCTATTTTTTTTTTTCAATTTTTTTAATTTTTATATATTTTCACTAACTCCTAACTCTATATGCACGGCCGACTCGAATGAAGACTCCCACATAAAACTGACCTTAAGATAGGTGGACTCAATTAAGTAAACGTGCAAAAATTAAACAAGTAACACATATATATGCCGTTAATACATCACAATACGACAATAAAACTAAACACTACACGGACCACGAATACGACACAATACGAACTAAACAATCTATATGTGATAGGTTAATGCAGACACGGACTAGCTAGATAAGACTATAAATCCCCCCACACTAGAATTCGTTGTTTTTCTCAACGAATTTAGAGATCAATTAAGAGGAATCGACAGTTCTAATGCGAGGGGCGGTGAATCTACTCACGACCATGGTCATCCTATGCCTCAACTCCTTTATGTTTCTTCCCACAGTCAGACTCAGGCGCCTTACTCCTCTTACTTCTGAACAGTTTTATTGCACAAGATAGTTGAAGTTCAAATTTAAATATTATATTCGCTACATGCATGTGACAAGTAGTGTAGACAAAAATTGAGCAATTACGTACAGATTACATACAAATCCATCAATCAATGCAGTAAATCCTCCGCAAGTGCCTAAACACAAATAAAAGAAAGAATTTAGTGATACCTAAAGCCCTGGAGTTCCATTATGATGGGGCTTGTTCGACAAAATCAGTCAAGAACCGTGCGGTCGACTGATTTTTCGATAACTTTTGCAATGTGAGATTTTTAGCTTGACTGCTTCCCCTTGTTGTCCCCGTTACAAACACGCAAACGGTTTGCTCTAATTCCCACCGGTTGAGAACGAATTGGCAGATTTTTCTTGAGAAAAACCCTAGCTTTCACCTGCCTTCCCACTGGTTGGCGCTGCTGAGCCGACCAGATCGCACCAATCCCCGTTGATTTCCAATGATTTCTCGAATCACTAGAAATCTGGAGGCGTCGATGCTGCGTTGTGAGAGCATTGTCGTGGACGATCACGTCTAAACTTTGATTTTTGCGTGATTCCCGCTTTTTTTCTTTTCTTTTCACTTAAAAGGCAAAAAGTTAAGATTTCCCCTTGTTAATGAAGATTCTTATGGGAGAACAACTTGTGATCTTACGATCAAAAATTTGATCATGGGATCAGCTTTTTTGATCTTGCACTTCCAGTAGGTTGAATGAAATATCCTGCCAATTTTTTGTAAGTGCCAGCAAGCTTTTTTCTTTCTCTTCTTCTTTTTTCTTCTACTTCACGCTCCCGGACTCCGATGCACGCATATTATATATCGTTGGAAAGCTCGTCTCGCATTTTATCTTCTTTTGCTTGTGTTACTCCAAATTTACCGAAGTAAACTTAAGAATTTATGACCTCGAACTCCGTGATCATTACATTGCTTTCTCGTTTTTATGCGTTTCTTCCACATACATCAAGGAGAGTCCGGACCGCGTCTCCAACATGTATTCCTGCCACGACTCAATTCAAATATGAGATCCGCACTCTCTCACCCCTCAAATAAGAAACAGTATGTGAAATTCACATGAATATATTTAAAAACACACTCTCTACACTAAAGAATAAAAATACGGTTGGTTGCCTACCAACAAGCGCTTGTAATTTACGGTCGACGGCCCGACCAAGTTATCTCATGACTCTCAGAAGTGTGGTTTGGCACGTCGTGCCGCATCCAACTTCTTGCGCTGGATGCTCAGGACTACCACATGCGCTTGCACACTCGATGCTTTGCCCTAAGGTTCTCGTGGATCCTCCTTTCTTAGCTCAGTAATTCCGCGCACAACTTGCACGGGAAATGGCAATCGCGGATTCACCACATAAGTGTATTGAGGAGTCGGTTTGAAAACTCGAAAGGTCTCCACAGTCGATGATCCTCATGATCAACTCCCCATTCGCCACATCAATTAACGTCCGACAGGTAGCCAGAAAGGGCCTACCAAGAATGATTAGAACGTCACCAACTTACATGTCCGGCATCACAAAATTGGCTGGCATGATCAAATTACCAACCCTCACAAGTAAGTCCGCTACCACCCCAATGGCCTTCTTGGATGACTTATCTGCGAGCTGCAGATTGATCCAGGTTTTACGCGGCTCCCCCACACCTAGTTTTTTTAATACCGAAAGCCGCATCAAGTTGACACTCGCCCCCAGATTGCACTTTCCTGTATAGGCCCCGCCAAGTGTAGCTTCAATCACAAAACTACGTGGATCTTTCTTCTTCTTAGGCAGTCCATTCATGACGCATGAACTCACCTGCTAATTCCTTTTAACTGTTTGAAAGTCATCCATAGATTTTCTCCCAAGGATTGCATCCTTGATAAACTGCGCATACTTAGGCATTTGCTGCAGCGCCTCAATCAATGGAATGTTGATGTGCAGTTTGGAAAAAATACTAAGAAATCGCCTGTACTCCTCAGAGTCATCCTTCTTCTTTCTAATTCTCAATGGAAAAGGTACACATCTAGAAGAAGATGGGGGTGGTGGTAATACCTCATTGGGATTATCCTCTCCCTTTGGAATCATGCCCTTTGATTGGGGGACCATGACAGGTGTCTTCTCAGAGTCGAACACCTCATGCTCCTTAGCTTTTGACGCTTCAGCCCTGGATGGCTTAGGTATGGTGGATCAGTCAACAAAATCCCGCTGTGAGTTGTAATGGCATTTACCTGGTGCACATTCTCTGTGTCAGATAGTAGAGAGCCAGGTGCTCTAGAAAACAATTGCACTGCAATTTACCCAACGTGAACCTCTATTGAATGAAGAGAAGTCTTCGTAGCCTGCAAATAAAAAAAAAACAACAACATTGACCATCGTCGTCATGTTTTTAATGTTGGTGGTCATATTGTTCAGTTGTTACTCAGCTATGTCAAACCCTTAGTTAGTTCGAAAATCTATGGGTTTGGCGCTACAACAGCAGCTGGTGGTGCCTGCGAAACTGGTGGCCTAAGCTAGAACCCCGGTGCATATGAAGCTCCACTGATCTCCATACCTAAAGCCTTACTGATCTCTTGTGCCTGGTTTGTAATTCCCTTGAATCCAAATTTTTTGCTTTCCTTGTTCCCCCACATAGTTCACATCTTCACTTGATATTTAGCCCAAGGCTGACTCAAATTCCTACTCCTCTACCCCTGCAAGTGTCTTCTTGTCTTGATATATATGATTGGCTAAGTTAGGTACCATTTTGCTAATCTCAGTTTTCCATTCATCATCCTTAGGTTCAAGCAATGTCCATAATCTCCTGGAATCAGAAAATTGTGAGTCCTGCTTAGCAAGTTGCTTCATGAACGCATAATATCTCTCTATTAACAGAGTATAGAAAATTTTCCCCACCTTCCCTATTAACCAGATCCTGATTTTTACGTACTAAATCATGGTAGAAGAACTGTAAAATTGTGTAGTCAACAAAATCATGATTTGGGCACTTCCTGATCAAATGCGTAAACGGGTCCCATGCATCCACCATGGTTCATCAGCTGTTGCTGAAATCCTAGAATTTCTCCCTGAAGCTCAATGACCCGTTGAAATGGGTAAAACATGGCCATCAACTCATCCATACACTGAGCCCATGTAGTGATTGACTCAGGTTCCCTTTACTCTAGACACTTCTGAGCTGCACCCTTCAGGCAGTATGGGAAAATAATGAGTTTCAATTCTTCTGATGTCACATCCTTGTACTTGATAGTATTTATGTATGCATTTAATTTCCCAATAAATGAATCGGGGTCTTAATCCATGTTCCCATACAACTGGAATTGATTGATCACCGTCTGAATAGTTGCAGGCTTGAGATCGAAGTGCTCGGCCTCTATCTCTAGCACTACAATTGTCGGATTGTGTCCATATGTGGACGAGTGAATGTTCTCCATTAGAGCCTGCCCAGACTTGTTGTACGGTGTCTGGGTGTTGCGATCATTTAGCTGCTTAGTCAGCGCTTTCGACCACTGAGTGAGTTGCGCGTTGGTTAATTGTTTGCCCATTGTGTTCTGTTTCTACTTTCTCCTTTAGTATTTGAGCAACTGAATACCTGAAAAGTAGAATTAAAATGCAACTGAGATAACAAAATAGCAAATAAAACAAAAATAAAAGAGGTATCCGAAATTAATTTTTGACTAAACTAAACAACCGTTTATGTCCCCGGCAACAACGCCAAAAACTTGACGCGATTTACTAACGCGTTTAAACACAATGGAAATAGACGATTATTAGCTAATTTAGAATTAATTAAAAGATACCTAAGTAACCAAGAATAATTTATCTGATTCTGAATGTTCGTCACCCACAAACAAGTGACTTAAAGTAAATAAAAACTAAGTTAACTGTTTTTGTATGATTTTCAATTCAAGAGAAGATAAATGTAGGATATACGATTATGGAGAGAACCAGACAATCGATGGTCCCTAGGGCTCTTAGCAATTTCCGAATTATGCTTGAAAACACTCTAGTTATGTCTGCAACAACCGCCAGTATTTGATTCTTCTCAGGGTCTGGTATGTAAACTGCACAAGTCCCTCTATGGTTTAAAACAAACTCCTAGAGCTTGGTTTACTGTGTTCTCTTCCTATCTGATAAGTCAAGGTTTTAAAGCTTCTGGGGCAGATACTTCTCTTTTTGTGCAACAAACCTCAACATATTTCACAGTCATCCTAGTCTATGTGTATGATATATTAATTTCTGGTAAAAGTGACATACATATTGCTTACTTGATTGCTCATATGAAAACTATCTTTGCTCTTAAGGATATGAGTTAACTTTCTTACTTATTGGGTATTGAGGTCACCAGAAATTCTACCTCAATGCATCTCTATCAAACTAAATATGATAATGCTTTGCTGAAGAAGGCAGGGTTACAAGAACTCAAACCTTGTGATTCTCCAATAGCTGTCAAAGAGCTTGTTGTTCAAGAGGGTGATCTTCCTTTCTCTAATGCCTCTCACTTCAGGAGCTTAGTAGGAGACTTGCAATATCTCACGATCACTAAAGCTGATCTTTACTTTGCAGTGAACAGCTTATGTCAAAAGATGCATCTTCCTACAAATAAAGACTATGTAGCTCTAAAAAGGGTTCTCAGATATGTTAAAGGTACTACCTCTTATGGTATTCACATTGGCAACTCCACAGAGCTTTTATGTGGTTTCACAAATGCTGACTGGGCTGGCTCTTGTGTGGATAGAAGATCTACTTATGGTTTTTGCATCTTTTTGGGAGATACATTGGTCTCATGGTGTTCAAAAAAAGAAACACACTAATGCTACGCCATCAACAGAGGTTGAGTACAGAGCTATGGTTACTGCAGCTCGAAATTAAAATGGCTAGGGTATATTCTACATGATCTGTGTCTTGGCTTTGCACAATCTCCCTTGTTGCTCTATGACAATATGTCTGCGTTAGAAACTAAAGCATAAACGATTGAAGGTGAATGATTGTGTATTCAACTTAGAAGAGTAATGGTATAAGAGATCCTATATATAGGCTATACAACAAGTGTAAACAATATGCTAGAGCGATGTGGGACAAATGCACATTACATATATACAATAACAACCCCCCTCAAACTGGAGCTTTCGTGATAGGCGGAAGTTTGGAGAGAAGATCCCGAAAACGCCCTGGCGGATGAGACTTCACGTAAATATATGTAGTTTGTTCCAACGAAGTAATAGACTGCAAACATATTGTGCCAAAATGAATGTGCTGACGGACAAAGTGACAATCGAGTTCAATGTGTTTGGTCCACTCATGAAAAACATCATTGTGGGTAATCTGGATGGCACTACAATTATCACAATATATGGTAGTATAAGAGGACTGTGGCATCCCCATATCAGCTGATAGCCAGCGAAGCGAGATGAGCTCATGTTTGGTGTCACATAGAGCACGATATTCTGACTCTGTGCTGGATCGAGAAACGACGGTTTGCTTCTTGCTACACTAGGATATAAGTGAGTCACCTAAGAAGAAGTTGTACCCAGTAGTGGAACGTCTATTAGTAGGATCACCAGCCCAATTTGTATCCGAAAATCCATGTAGGATTGGTGTAGACCGAGCAGAGAAATAAAGACCGCGAAACAAAGTACCTTTGACGTAACGAAGAATCTGAAGAACAACAGTGTAATGTGTTAATCGTGGAGCAGTGAGAAACTGGCTAACCTGATGAATAGCATACTGTAAGTCAGGATGAGTGACTGTGAGATAAACCAGACTACCAACAATCTGTCTGTATCTAGTAGGATCAGAAAGAGATTCACCCTCTAAGGGAGTTAGCTTTAGTTTCGGCTCCAATGGTGTGGAGGCAACCTTTGCATCGGTCAGTCCTGCACGGGCAAGAATATCAGAAGCATACTTGGTCTGAGATAATGAGTAACCGTCAGCATTAGAAGAAACCTCAAGACCCAAGAAATAACTGAGAGGCCCCAAGTCTTTCATCTGAAAATGGTTGTTCAAGGACTTCTTTAGCTCACGAATACCAATGAGATCATCTCCGGTAATGATCATATCATCAACATATATCAACAAGAGTATAATTCCACGATCCTTATGACGAATGAATAGAGCAGAGTCATAAGAACTAGAAGAGAACCCAAGCTGAAGCATTGTGAAGCCAAACTTATCAAACCAAGCCTGAGGGGCTTGCTTCAGACCATATAATGCATGATGTATGAGACATACCTGTGAGTCGTGAACACCAAGACCAGGGGGAGGTTTCATATACACCTCCTCTGTAAGATCATCGTTAAGAAATGCATTCTTAACATCCATCTGGAATAAGGTCCAACGTCGGATTGCAGCTACAATAATCAAAGTACGAACCGAGGTAAGTCGAGAAACTGGAGCAAATTTCTCTTCATAGATAATACCATACTCCTTTGTGAAACCTCTAGCCATTAGACGAGCCTTATATCTCTCAATGGAACCATCAGACCTAGTCTTCATCTTATACACCCATCTGCACCCTACAGCAGTCTTACCGGGAGGTAAAGGGATTAAGTCCCAAGTATGAGTTCGTGCGAGAGCATCCAACTCATCTTGCATTGCTTTTCGCCACATTGGGTCAGAAATAGATTCCCGATAAGACTGTGGTTCATGATGCTGAAAAATAGCAGAAGTGACATAATCTCGAAGTCGAACAGATTGTATGCGTTCTCTGGTGGACCGACGAGCAGCAGTAGAAATGGAATCATCTATGTCACTCTCAGGACCTGAGGAGGAATCATCTGCAGAATTAGAAACGGAATTTGGAACTTCCGGAGATGGAGCAGGAGAGGTAACATGAGCAGGAGAAACAAGAACCGAACCATGTGAAACTGGAGCATACGTAGGGGAGATAACCTGTGGAGCCGGAGCAGCAATACTAACAGTTCCAGGCGAAAAAGGAACCAAACCATGTGTAACTGGAGCTGGATAATGGAAAATAACATCATCAACCAACAAATCTGAAGGACTCTGCAGCAGAACTGAAGTGTCAACGAAATAACTATCGAAGAAAGGGTCAAAGGATGGATCTTCAAGACCAGGATAATCAACAGTGGTGGAAGCATCGAATGACGAAACTATAGAGAACATCTTGTGTTCCATAAAGACCATGTTGCGAGAGAGTCGAAGATGCTTCGAAACTGGATCACAACATCGATATCCTTTATGTTCAATACCATATCCAAGAAAACAACACATCCTTGATCAGGGTTCCAACTTATTATGCTCATGAGGCTGAAGAACAAAACATACACTTCCAAAGACTCGAAGAGAAGAATAATCAGGGGGCGTACCGTATAACTTCTCATACGGAGTCATGTTCTTAAGAACTTGTGTAGGAACCCGATTAACAGTATACACAGCTGTTAGAGCAGCTTTCCTCCAAAAGTGTTCTGGACATGAATAAGAAAATAGGAGAGCACGAGTCGTATCAAGAATATGGCGTTGCTTGCGTTCTGCACGTCCATTCTGATGAGATATTCCGGGACAAGATCTATGGAGAAGCGCCCAATGCTTGCGAATAATAGTCAAAAAATCAGAAGACTTGTACTCTGTCGCATTATCAAACCGAAAAACTTTGATCGGACCCGAGAACTGTGTCTGAACCATAGCTGAAAAATTAAAATAGATTTGAGGCAACTCCGAGCGATTCTTCATTAGAAATATCCAGGTATATCGATTAAAATCATCCACAAAAATAACAAAGTATCTTAATCCACCCATTGTGGCATGAGGGGAAGGCCCCCAAACATCCGAATGAACCAAGTGAAACGGTTCTCAGGAAGATGTCACACTATGTGGAAAAGGCAAAGGATGTTTCTTAGTTAACTGACAAGGCACAAAGTGAATATGCCCATCCTCGAATGTACCTAATTTACCACTAGAGACGATAGAATGGACACGGCCAATAGAAGCATGACCCAATCGTGAATGCCAAAAGTTAAGAGAAGATGATACCGGAGATGTGGCAGCAACAACTGAAGAAGTCGATGGAAGTGTGAGGCTTGTGATTTCGTATAATCGTCCAACTTTACGGCCAAAGCCAAGTGTCTTTCCAGTTTGAGGATCCTGAACACGACACCCACTGGAGGAAATATAACATCCAAGCCAAGTTCACATATTTTTCCAACAGATACAAGGTTGAGATCAAGATCCGGAACTAGAAATGTATTAGGAAGTGATAGATTATCTTGTGAGATGTCACCACTATGAGTAACACGCATACGGAACCATCAGCAGTATGAATAGTCGGAGTAACTGAAGTGTTATGTTGAGAACTAAATATCTCAGGATTAGATGTCATGTGATTGCAACATCCAGAGTTAAAAATACAAAGAATCGTTACCTGACATAGCAGACAGAAGTGGGATGAGTCTTCTCACGAGATGTATCAAGGATGCCCTTGAGAAAATGGCCAACTTGGAGAGCGATGAATCATCAAGAGGCGAAGAAGTGGGATTCGGTTTCACTGACGGAGATCGAAATCTAGGATTCTCAGGGCATTCAGATAAGTAGTGGCCAGGCTGCTTCTGTCCACAGAACCGACAATGACGAATTGGGCAATATAAAAGTTTATTCCCATTCTCATGACAATATGAGAAATAATCCTCCACGATATTCAATACAGGATGAGAGGCATTGAAACGATCCATTTCGATAAAACAACTCAATAACATGAGAAAAAAGGATTAAAATACCCCTGAAATAGTGAAAACGAGTAACTAGCAATCGGAATCTCGCAAAACGGAGCCGAGAAATGGAATCAGTAAGTTGAAAAACCTTAGGAATCGGGGTGGGCCAGTCCAAATCCAGAGAAAAAAATCTTGCTGAAATGGCAAATCAAAGTTGTTGGTTGGAACGGAGCAGTGGAACAGCGGTACAGTGATTGGTCAGAGAAGAAAAAGGAGAATATGGCTTCGGAAGCTACGTAAGAGCCGCTGGCTGAAGGACGGCTTTGGAATCCGTGGTGAAGCCGCTGAATCTGACGGCATGGAGAACAACTTCGTTAGCCGGGGATGGCAGCCGATTAGATCGGCTGAGCTACTGAGAAAACACGGAAGCCACGGACCGAATACTGAGCCGTGAGCTAGAAACGAGCCGGATCTCTGAGCCACACGTGGCGCGTGGAAGTGGATACATAGCGACGTCTTCGGCGCGTGAGAGCGCGTGACTAAGCTGTTCGCTTTGAAATTTTGGAAACTCGTTAAGTTTTCTGTTCCGACTCAGTTCGACTGGGTGGTGAGGCAGTTCGACGATTGCAAGACAGTCGAACGAGGATAAGAACCGTGAAGGCTCTGATACCATGTTCAGAATCGATTGAAAGTGAATGATTGTATATTCAAATCAGAAGAATAAAGGTACAAGAGATCCTATATATAGGCTATACAACAAGTGTAAACAATATGCTAGAGCGATGTGGGAAAAATGCACATTACATATATATATATATATATATATATATATATATATATATATATATATAGTCTCTAGCCAAAAACCCACTTTTCATGCTAGAAATGAGCATATTTAGATAGACTTTCACTTTGTGAGAGAACAATCTCAATCCAAGCTACTTCAATTAGCTCATGTCTCTACTGGTGATCAATTGGCACATGTTTTTACCAAACCTCTGTCCACTCACAGGTTTCAGGATCTTCAAAAGAGACTGCAGATTTTACCTTCCTTGTATTGTGTTTTATCTTTTCAGAAAAGTTGAGTGTGCGTTTTGTTAATTCAGGAAAGTTGTGTGTGAATTAGATAAATGTATTAAGAAGAACCATAGGGGTGTGTTTTCAATTATTGTAAAGTAGCTAACAACTATAAATATGTGCGCCTAACAGTTCGTTAGGTAATGAAAGAAATCATTTTACTGTTCATCTTTTCTCTCTCCTCTCTCTCTCTCTCCTATATGTGAAGAATTAGGGGTTCTTGATCTTCTCAGATTCATCAGTTTCTACAGATTCTGATCTCTTTCGGAGGTTGAGAGGGCTGCGACGACTGTAACTGGCCATGGGGGATGGATCTTATATTATGCCTTATACTGAAGCGGTTAAGCCTCTTCCACCGTGGCTACACCTCAGCGGTTTGTCCTCTGCGGGCCACTGGTAGGCCGCTAGGTCTTCTGTTGTTTCTAGGAATTTTACGGAATTGCCCTTTGTTCTCTTCCGCTTTTGTGGGCTGGAGTACAGGTGAGGGCTTAGCTAATTAAGCTATTTTGTGAAAATTTTGTTGAAATGGTTTATTTTACTTGTTGTTGCCATTGCGTGTTCTCATTCTTTTTGCATGAAAGCAATGGTGATATATCATGAAATTATGCTTTGGGAACCCTTTTATAGATGGGGTTATGCATTGAGTGTATCCATTTATATCTTGGGTCATACGGAATTAAATCATAATTCAAAAGGTCCCTGTTCTCTATGAAATGCATATTACTCGTCATTGGTCTTGTCATTTGAGCACTCTGTGTTATGACGCATCGGATGAATCCGGGTATCAAGCAAGAAAGATAAACAAAAATAAAGAACGAGAGAAAAAAATTTAACGTGGATCGCTAGTTTTAATACTAGCTACTCCACAACCCGAACCCGATTTATTGAGAGAAACAAACCCGAAAACCGATTACAACGATGAATACACAGACGAAAGATGGACTCACAAACTAGTGGCTTTGAGACCTCTCTGTCGTGCATGTGATCCCTAGTGTTGTTCCTGACTATCAAACAAGCTCTAATGCATGTGCTTATTTATACTACCAAGCCACAACCCACCACCCTTAAGAGTAGGAACGGTGGTGGTGTTGATGGCTAAGTAATTTATTTTTTTTTTTCTTTTCCTATTAACTAAATATTGACTTTCTTTTATTTCCTTCCTAATTTTTTTCCATAATAATTTGATTTACTTGGACCAAAAGCTATTTCCAAAATATGATTCCAAGTCAAACTTCAACAAATCTCCACCTTGACTTGAATCATCTCAGCAACCCTGAACCAGAACCGATGCTTCTCTCAAACCTGAAACAGATGCGTCTCCCTGAATCTGAAACGAGCAAGCCTCCACCTAGAACCAGACTCGAATACATTCACTGAAAAAACAGGACCGAATGTATTCCCGATGCGCTCCAAACAGCGCCAGAACCAGTGCACCATGACAAGTGCCCAGATGTCGTCCAGACCAGATGCACCGACGACGAGTGCCACAAATTGTCATGCCGCGCCCCGTATGCCTCAGATGCGCTCGATACCCTAGTACGCGCCAAAAATCTTTTCGCGCCTAGAACCAGAACCCGATTCGCGTGCCAAAAATCTCACGCGCCAGATGCTCCATGCCAGGAGCCCAGAATCGCCCCCAAGGGGCTCAGAGAAGAATGTCGTCCTCGGAGGAGGTCCCTCCACCTAGAATCAGATTCGTTTGGTTCTTCTTGGGACACTCCCTCTTCCAGTGACCTTTCTCCTTGCAGTAGGCACAGACGTCCTGTGGTAAGCTGGATCCTGCAAACCTCTTGTATCCCTTAGCTTTTCCTGCTTTGACCATTAAACCAGCCGCATAATTGTCACCTAAATTGCCTGCAGCCTTGTGCCTCAGACTCCTAGTGTGAAGAGCAGATCTGACCTCTTCTAGGGTTATCGTATCTTTCCCACCAATGAAAGATTGCACGAAACCCTCATACGATGGAGGCAGCGACACCAACAGAATTAAGGCCGCATCCTCATCACTTATTTTCTCCTCACTATTACGCAATTCTAGCAGAATAGTGTTTAGAACATCTAAGTGATCACTAATTTGCGTACCTTCAGACATTCGCAACCCGAATAGCCGTTGCTTGAGCATCAACTTGTTTGCCACGGATTTCTTCATGTAGAGCTCCTCCAATTTGACCCACAAAGCAGCAGCCTTCTCCTGATCTGCGACATCGGTGATCACGTCGTCTGTCAGACACAACATGATCGTTGCGTGCGCCTTCTCCTCCATCTTCAGATACGCCGATGTGGTTGTGTCCACGTTGCCCTTGTTGGACGCCAGAGGCAGCCAAAGATCGTCGCGTTTCAACAACGCCTTCATCTTGATCTGCCACAGACTGAAACTGTTTCTCCCACTGAACTTCTCGATCTTCAAAGTACCTGACATCGTTTCTTGTTGAAACCCTGACCTGACTCGAGCTCTGATACCAGTTTGTTATGACGCAGCGGATGAATCCGGGTATCAAGCAAGAACGATAAAAAAAAAATAAAGAACGAGAGACAAAAATTTAACGTGGATCGCTAGTTTTAATACTAGCTACTCCACAACCCGAACCCGATTTATTGAGAGAAACAAACCCGAAAACCGATTACAACGATGAATACACAGACGAAAGATGGACTCACAAACTAGTGGCTTTGAGACCTCTCTGTCGTGCATGTGATCCCTAGTGTTGTTCCTGACTATCAAACAAGCTCTAATGCATGTGCTTATTTATACTACCAAGCCACAACCCACCACCCTTAAGAGTAGGAAGGGTGGTGGTGTTGATGGCTAAGTAATTTCATTATTTATTTTTCTTTTCCTATTAACTAAATATTGACTTTCTTTTATTTCCTTCCTAATTTGTTTCCATAATAATTTGATTTACTTGGACCAAAAGCTATTTCCAAAATATGATTCCAAGTCAAACTTCAACACTCTGCGATCTCTACATTACTGCTATTATCTAACAATATTGCGCCTTTAATTTTTTGTTAATTCAAAGGAGCTTTTTGTAGGTGTTTGACCTCAATTCAATTTGGGGATCAAACTGATTATAGAACATATGAGTTGGATTAGTCGATTCATTAGTTCTGTCTAGAGTGTTGGACAATTCATGAGCAGACTTTTCTCCACTATGTTGTGGCAAGATGGGGAACTTATGTTTGTGTGATCCAACTTCAGCTCTGAACTAACTGCTCATTTAAGTCATGCATCATTTTTAAAGTTCAATATTAAATTCGACTGCTTTGCTTCCCAAGGCGCTTACTACAGTAACAGATTAATTCTTTTAATTTCTTGAGCTCCGCATGTTTCCTATTTTTTTAGTTCAACTGGATTGCTACATGTTATTTTGTTTAATTTCTTGCTTTGCTTGATTTTTGGGGTCTCTATTGTTTAAGCATTTCGGAATCAGGCGTGTACTTTCTATTCTGGCGTCCCGTTATATAATAGCCTCTTTTTGTCAATTGTATTTTCTACTGCAGATATATCATTGTCGTCCTCACTGTGTTCTGGAGTATATTGTTGTCCTCGGACTTGTTTTTCGAACACTGAAAGAGATCCTGTATGTGTTTGCGGATTTTTTTCTCGGACACTCAGCTTTCACATACAATTTGTAAAATCTAGGTTGAAATTTGTACTAATGCAGGTGCAACTTACGGTGGCTCTGGTTATAAAGAAAATTAGGCCTATGGACATTATCAGGCAGGAAAAAATGCGTTTAACGATAGTTATAGTAACCCTCAGGTTTGATATATCTTCGTTGTGTAGATTCAGCAAAGTCATTGAATATGTATGGTATTCTACTATTGCTTAGCTGTGGGAAGCTAAAAGTGACTAGAATAGTTTCTAGTAAGGTAAATCTGCTGCATTATGCTACTATTTCTTATCTAAGAAGTTAAAACGTGACTATAACTGTTTGTATAAGGTGGAAGGGCACTTCAACATCCAGAGGCTTCATTAGAAAATAACTAGGCGTGATCCCGCGCATACGCGCGGGTTAGAGAATATATACATAATTTATTCGTACATATGCTGCAATATATTTAAAATATTATTGGGTAAAGCGGCAATGGCAGTTCGTCCGTAGGAATAACGCTAAGCGCCCGAGTTCAAAATATATACACTGCAATAATTCTGTGAAGGACATTTTATTTATTTGTCAAGTGCACAACATTGTTTGATTTAAATTTTTTACTGTGTAGACTTAAGTTTATAATGATATTTTTGACGTTCTTTTTATGAGTTCTACTTCTTGATTATAGGAGTTATATATTTCTCTACTAACTTTGATAAGTTAAATGTCAACAAACCCTATAAAAGTTTCTCCACATGTATAAAAATAAAATATCAGTTTTTATTATTCGCTGCAAATGCATTACACAAAACAAATAAAGATGGAACATGTAATTCTCAAATTTCGATGCTTGCAGCTAGGGTGGTAGCTCAAGTGGTAGAGCGTTGGAAGCCCCTGCATGAGGTCCTGGGTTCAAACCCGCTTGACGACAAAAACAATTTCTCAAAAGAAAAGTTTCGATTCTTTGTCATGTTCCTTAAAGTTGTTTGTAAATGTTTTTTTTTTAATTGTCATATATAAATGAACAATGAATTTATTCAATTCAATTTGTATTAATAGATATTAGTATATAATAAAAGGATGTTTTCGTGATCAAGAGTTAAAATTACATATCCTTCAGTGAAAAAGAAAATTGTGATCAATAAAATAGAGAATTTAGATGAATACTGGATTGACCAAATAAAATGAGTTTAAATTAAATTGATATGCCATCGTGGGTTTTAGTGGTAGTCCATTCATGAAAAAATGAGCTATCACTAAAATAGATATGATTTATTATTTTTCATAAGTTATAAATACATAGAGTAGCATTAAAAATCATATGACTACTAAGAAATATGTGCATGTTAACTTTACTTGTTGACATCTTACAAATAGACATGTAGGATGACAACCTTCTTTGTTTACAATAAGTGTCTAAATTTTTTTGCGACTAATCTTTATGATTGATATTGTCTAATTGTTTTGTATTTTTATCATACTTAAATAATATAAATATAGGTAAATTATAAATTTATTTCCCACGTAAAGTGTTAAACATCTTTCAAAATAAATAAATAATAAGGCTATAAATGTAGTACTGAGTTAGTATGTATTATATCATGTTTGTAATCCCTATCAAGTTAAAACCTCTTGCACCATTATTAAAGGTTATCATTCATAAAAAACATATAAGATTTGTGTAATATATTCTTAAAATTTATTCTCTTTAAAATACAATTTAATAAATATATATTTACGAATTTGGATTTTGAAAATGAGCATATGAACCATATTATTAAAGGTGAAATTAATATAATATTCTATAAATTTGAACATGTATGTATATATATAATATTAATTAATGTATTTATTTAAAAAAATATATTTATTGGAAGAATAACTTCATTATTAGCACTAAGAAGAATACTTCAAATAATGATGTTATCATGTTATTAAATGAGTTTATTATTATTATTCTATAATATGCCATATAAGGTAATATTTTAAATTATTATATCAGGAAAACTAATTTTCTTTAAACTTTTTCTAATTCACGAATAAAATATTCAATGGTAAAATTACAGCAAAATGATAATGAAAATTCCCAATTGACTACCACTAAAATGCTTAAATTAGCAATTCATGAGTAACAAATATAAAGAAAATCATTAAAAATCGTAATGACTAAGCAATATGTGATTACATGTCAATCTTTTAGTGGTTGACATGTACAAATAAACTTGTAGGATGGAAATTGTCTTGCTTATATTAACTTTTTAAAGACAGTAGACACGTGGATTTACCTCACGACTTTTCTCTTTTATATATTACATATAAGATGAGATGAGAAACATGACATAACTATTCTATTAATTTTATTATTCTTAACTAATGGGATTGAAAATGGAAATGTTTATAACTTTTCGTAATAAGCTAATGGAAATATGACTTTTATTTTCCTTATTTGCCTCATGTATCCACATTGTTAGAAACAACTAAATCAAATATCATTTTTCTTTATTCAGGAATATGTATAACTAAGCCTCGATCTTTTAACTCGCTCATCTTAATTAGAATATATAAATGACATGGATAATTTTAATTGACTATTACTTGACATGTATGGCGTCATGTGGATGATATGTCTAGTTTCATTTACAGCATATTATGTTTTAAAACTGTTGTATAATCTTTCATTGCAATTTATTGCCAAAATATAAGTAAAAAGAGAATGTTAAAAATATTAGATTTGTGTAAAATAGTTTGAAGCGACCTACATATTTCTAAGTGTGTTCCCGTGCAAATATAAATATAGTAATTACTGACTAATCAAACAAAAAAGTGAAACACTTCTATTGTCACTGGAAATTTTTACAAATTTTTATTGTCACTGGAAATTTTATTTTTTATGAAAATTTTACATATTACTAATTTTTATAATTAAAATTTAATAAATATACAATAAATAAATTAAATTCTAAGAATTCGAGTTAGCCATATTTTAACGGTTAAGAAAATATTTTGTGTAATTAAAAACCTTTGTTTCACTATTAAGTAAAATTAAATTCACACATTTTTATGAAAAAACAAAAATATGCATTGTCTTAATAAATAATTCAATCAATAATATAGCTATGTTTAGCAAAATTGTAGCTTGTGTCAAGTGCTTCGCTAAATTTTGTTTCTAAATGTCAATTTTTTGTAAGAAGAATTCTTTTTTCTTATTTTTTATTTAAAATATTTGACAAACATTCATTATAAAATAAATAAATTTGGATGAGTTGAGCAACCTCTAAGTTAGCGACTAAGAAAATATCTTGGGTAATTAAGATTTTATAATAATAAGTTTGTAAAACTTATTTTATATTTAAGGCAAGTTAATACATGACTTGTTAAATGATACTTGTAATAGTGCGTGGAATTTAATTTAGATTTGTTTTATGCACTTATTTTTAAAATGTAATAGGAAATGAAACATACATTCATGTATTTAAAACAATTATTCATCTGCTCTTACCTTTTTCAAAGATGCAAGTTAGAATCGTCGGCTTTTTAGTAATTAAGTAATTTGAATTTGTTACTCATTCATTCTCAAAAGAGTGTTTTCCATAACAAAATTCATAAATGAATTTCAGTTTCTTTTGCCTTTTTTATGTACCTAATAAATGAATATTCAGTTTTGGTCTTCTAATGAATTCCTTTTTTTGAAAAAGAAGTTTTAATCATCTAATTAATTCTTACTTGAATATAGGATCACATCTGCAGCTGGGTAGCTCAAGTGGTAGAGCGTTGGAAGCCCCTGCATGAGGTCACGGGTTCAAGCCCCGTTGACGACAAAACAATTTCTCAAAAAAGAATATAGGATCACATCATCCAATTTCCTCTTGTATCATCTCTGTTAAGCTCTTGTAGAGCCATGTATGAGCAGACTGACTTTGATTATATCAATGACCCTTAATTGCTTTAGTTAATCACTCAAAATAACCATCCTCTTAGGGATAGCAATGTATATCCAATTATTTTATTAGTAGAAGAATAATGGCACTTGAAGATGTTTTTCAATGCGAAATGTGCAAACATTGCTCAATTCAGAATGCTCGATGCTCGTGATAGTACACTTAACCGTTTAGAATTACACATTTTTATGAAACTTTGAAACAAATTATACGTTATGACGTTTTGTTGTACTTTTTTAAGAATAACCATACGTTGTATACCATTACCAGAAAATGTGCAATCTGTTTTAAGGACACAGAAATGAGGTAACGCCTCTATCTTAAACGCTGATGGGAGTCCTAGTGAGAGAAAAAGTTTTCTAGAGAGAGGTTTCTCCCTAGGAATTTTTTTCGGCATCTAGTGAAAGTCTCATTTTCCTCGGAAAGTGAGTTTTTGAGTAGCCGGAGCTCTGCCTCCGGTGACCAGTGTCTTATTTTCGTTGTTTTATCTTCTGCACCCAGTGAATCTATACACAACCACCAAACCCACTACTCTAATCGCATTTTATTCCACCTCTTTTTCTCTTCCCTATTCTTTTTTTCCTCAATCGGCTTCCCTATTACCAAAAAACAACCCCTGTTTTCTTGTCTAAGCTCTGCTTCCCCTCCATATCAGATCTATCATGGAGTTAGTGGAAGAAGGAGTTAAAGAACCGGCTACAATAACCCTTGATGACGGAATAGATGCAGTGACAAATCTAACCCGAAAGTGTTTATATGGGAAAATATTGGCAAAAAGAGAGATCCGGCAAACGAGTGTCGAATCGGTTTTCAAAGCGATTTGGAAACTCCGAGATGATTTCAAGGTCACAACACGAGGAGATAACATTTTCGTTTTCGATTTCAAGAACGAGGAGGATTGTGAGAAGATATGGCGAGGAACACCATGGACGGTACAAAGCAATCTCATGGTGATGCGAAGGTTCAAAGCAGAGACAAGACCAGAGGAAATGTGCTTTAGGTTCTGTGATTTCTGGATCCAGATCCATCGTCTCCCTCTGGAGAAACTAGTAGTCAAGAACGCGAGAACTCTGGGGAATCTTATTGGAAGAGTCGTAGAAATTGACGCTGATGACGAAGACGATGATGAAGAAACGTTGACTTCACCAGTAAGAATCAGAGTGGAGGTGGACACTTCAAAACCGCTTGAGAGAGGTTTCTTCCTACAGATGAAATCAGGTATTTCTGATTGGATCCCCTTTCAATACGAAAAACTTGGAATTTTTTGTTATCGTTGTGGTCGATTGGGGCACGACAAGGAAGAATGTAAATTCCTCAATCAGGAGGAGGGTCTTAATTCGGGCTATGGCAACCATCTCAAAGCTGAAGAAAGAAGAAGGATTAGTGCTTTCAAGAAAAGCCCAGTCTCTGTGAGGTATAGTTCGCCGGAGAGGAGGGAGATGGCGGCGCGTGGGAAACAACGGGTGGAAACACTGGGTACTATTGTTGGAGAGCGCGTGAAATGGGGAAAAGAATCACAAAGGACAGATTCGGATATTGACAAAATCAATGATGCAGGCAGAATGTTCGAGAATACGAATCCGTTACGCGCAAGAAACGGTACGATGAGGGTACGGAATGCTGAGCTGGCAAATTGGCGAAAGGACAAGGAAATTTCGAGTCATGAAGATGACAGAGGAATGGAAGATAACTGGGCCGGGTCAGTTCGAAGTGGGCCACTAAACATACTGGTAAATATGCCAAGCCCAATAGCTCAATTATTCAAAAAAAGTGAGCCCAAACAATCCAGAGATTTAGGCCCAAGTTTCAATGCAAGCCCAAATAAGCAGACTCTAAACGACCACAGGACAACGATGTCGTTTGAGGTTAATACAGATCTGGGAATAAATAAAAACTCGAAAGGAGAGATGAAAACTCTTCAACAAACCCTAGATGAAGAGCAGAAGAGCGAAGATGAAGAAGATTATGGTGAAGAGGAAATCCGAAGAGAAAAGGAAATCCAAGAAAGGCTTCAACAAGGGGTGGCTACGAAATCTCTGGACATGGTGGCTTTCAAGGAGGACACAAGAAGATTAACAGTAAACAAACTACTTTCGGAAGACCTGAGAACGAAAATGCAGCTGAAAAGAGAATTCATTGATTCAGGTCTCTACTACCGGAGAGAATCAAAACGACAAGCTACTCAAATAGAGGAGGATAAGAAGAGCTATATTAGTACAGGTATGGAGATTATTGAAGTTGACAATATGGAGGAAGGAACAGGGGAACACTTCATAACTCTCAAGCTCCTACCAGCTAGAAAGATGTATCACAGAGGGAAGGATGGAAGATTCAGAACAAATAATCCAGGTAACAATTTTTCTGGAAACAAGAATTTGGAAAAGGGATCTAGGGATAATACTTCTGTGGCTGAGGAGGCGGGCCTAAGCACGCTCTCAATCTCTCCATGAGTGGAATTTATTGGAATTGCAGAGGGTTGGGTCAGACCTCTGCAATCCAACAGCTGAAGACCCTAATAAAGCAAGACCACCTTGTATGGGTTTGTCTTGCAGAAACAAAAGTGGAGGAGAAAATTTACAAAAAACAATTAGTTGCAGCTGGGTACTTGAATGTGGTTACAATTGAACACTGTGGCAAGAGTGGAGGATTAAGTTTCGCATGGAAAGATAATGAAGAAGTAGAAGTTATTTTCAGCAGTAAAAATCTTTTTGCTGTCCTTTTCCATACAACTTCAAAATGGGAAAGCTGGCTTTTGTTATGTGTGTATGCACCCTGCTGCAGTAAGAAAAGGGAAGATTTATGGAGCCAAATCAAATACATTTCAAAAGTTTGCTCACTGCCCACAGTCATGGTAGGGGATGTTAATGAAGTATGTTACCAGATTGATAAAATAGGAGGAAGAAAGGTCAATCAGAAATCAAAAGGGGGGCTTCTAAACTTCATCAATTCAGTTGGTTGGGTGGATATTGGTTTCAAAGGAGCTCCTTTTACATGGTGTAATGGGTGGCACAGAGGTGGTCTGATAAGGGAGAGACTTGATAGAATCTATGCAAGTGCTGAATGGAGAAGGCTCTTCCCAAATGCAATTACCATTCACCAAACAGCAGGTACCTCTGACCACATTCCCATTGTGCTAGAGATTACAACAGCCAAAAGAGGAGGAGTTAAACCCTTCATATTTGAACCTATGTGGGTAAGAGACCCTACTAGCAAGGAAGTGGTAAAGAAAGCTTGGTTGGGAATAGGTGGTAAAGACATAAGCACCATGTGGAGTAGAAAAGTCAGGAACACAAAACAAAGCCTGCTGAAGTGGAACAAGGAAGAGTTTGGGCACTTAGACACAAAAATTAAAGATATAGAAGCTCAACTCTTGAAGCTGCAAGCTATTGCAAATCCTACTTCAGATGAAGAAGAGCAAAATTGCAAAAGATGGCTCAAGGAGTTACTTACTAGACAAAGCATTTTATGGAGGAACAAATCCAGAGTCCAATGGATAAAGGAGGGAAATGCAAATACCAAGTTTTTACACACTATGACTACTATCAGGGGAAGGTGAAACAGGATAGAAGCAATTCTGGACAACAACAATAATGTTCAGAAATCAACAGCAGGTATGAATAAAGTTTTTGAAGAACATTTTCAGAACTTATTTACTTCTTCCAATTCTAATTGCCCTACCTGGTTGAGAGATCTTTTCCCTACCCCTATTTCTGAGGAAGATGCAAACTCCCTTCTCATACCTCCTGATGATAGAGAGATTTTTGAGACAGTGTGCCAAATGGGCAGTTTTAAATCACCAGGACCTGATGGTTTATCAGTCCTCTTTTACAAAAATTATTGGCACACTGTAGGTCAGGACCTGTGCAACCTTGTGAAAAAAGCTTTTAGTGATGGCTGTTTACCCCCAAACATCAACAATACATATATTGCTTTGATCCCCAAAATTCAAAATCCTTCCAAAGTCTCTCATTTCAGACCTATCTCTTTGTGTAATGTCTCTTACAAAGTCATTGCCAAGATCCTCTCAAACAGAATAAAACCCCTCCTCCACAAAATTATATGCCCTTTTCAAAATGCCTTTGTTCCAGAAAGGAATATCCAAGACAATACTATTTTACTTCATGAGATTGTCCATACCCTAAAGAAGAAAAAAGGAAAGGGGGGTCTTATGTTCATGAAATATGACATAGAAAAAGCTTATGATAAGCTGGAGTGGGATTGCATCATCAAAGTTCTGAGTTGGTTGGGATTCCCTGATGTCCTTTGCAAACTAATATTTGAGTGTATAAGCACTGTTAAATTTTCTGTTTTGGTCAATGGAAATATTGTGGGTTTTTTCAAGTCTAGCAGGGGCATTAGACAGGGGGACCCTCTCTCCCCCACTCTATTTATTATGTGTACATAGCTGCTGTCCAGAATTCTTCAATTTGCAGCAAATCAAAAGTGGATTACTGGGATTAAACTTGCAAGAAATAGCCAAGCTATTACTCATCTTATGTTTGCGGATGACCTCATTGTCATGGCCAAGGCAGAGGAATGAGAAGCAGAATACATAAACTTGTGCTTGCAACTATATGAAGAAAATTCTGGACAATGTGTGAACAAGCAGAAATCAGCAGTTTACTTCAGCAAAAATGTAAGAGGGGAGATGAGAAGGAAGATAAAATCAAAGCTCCAGTTGAAAAAAGGAAAGGAAGACTCAGTGTATCTAGGCCTACCTATATTCCAATCAAAATATAAGAATTCAGGTGGCAACAATCTAGTGGAGAAAATATCTCTCAAAGTCCAGGGATGGCAGAGCAAAATGTTAGCAAAAGCTGGGAAAGTAATTCTGCTAAAGACCTCTCTAAGCTCAGTTGCAAATTATGCCATGTCCACTTTCATCTTCCCAAAAAAGGTGTCAGACAAGCTAAACTCAATCAGTGCACATTTCTGGTGGGATGAAGAAGAGGGGAAGAGGAAATCCATTACACAAGCTGGGAGAATTTGTGCAAAAGTAAAGAAGAAGGTGGACTGGGTTTCAGGGAAAGCCACAAGTTTAACAGAGCTCTAGTTGCAAAGCTAGCCTGGAAAATGTGGGTGGATGAAGATTGTAAATGGGTTCAATTACTCAAAGATAAATACTGCAAGATCTTAGACTTTCAAAGAGCTGAGCCAAGTCCTGGTGATTCTTGGTTCTGGAAAGGAATTTTGGAGGTTAGAGATTTAATCGCAGAAAATTCAGTCAAGACTATTGGTAATGGAGAGAGCATAGACATATGGCAAGACAGGTGGGTCCCAAACCTGGAAGCAGCTAAACCAAAGCCACAAGATGATCTGATGAGAGCACCTAAAAAGGTAAGTGAGTTAATAGATTGGAACTTGAAAACATGGAAGATAGATGTGCTGCAGGACTGGTTTGATGAAGAAGAGATTCAAGAGATTAGAAGACTCAAAATCCCAATTAAGAAGCAGCCAGATAAGTGGAGATGGTGCCTTAGCAAAAATGGAGATTTTGTTGTTAGAAATGCATACCACTGGCAAATGATGGGAAGGAATTCAAATTTACAAATCTCAAAGACTTGGAGGAAGATCTGGAAAGTCAAATGCCACAATAGACACAAATTATTGCTATGGAGAATTTTAGCAAATGTTCTACCCACAAAAAGCAATATCAAGAAAAGAATTAGCTGCTGTGACACAAGCTGCCCTACATGTGATGAGCCTTTTGAAGATGAGAAGCACTGTTTCTTTTACTGTCAATTTGCAAGAAGTATTTGGTTTTACTACCTGGGAATCAGGACAACAAGTGAACCAAATAAGAGCTTAGAAGATTGGATAAAGCTTCTCATTCTGGACTCCAATGAAGAACTCTAAAATAGTTTTAAGATTAACCTTTTGGCTGTAGTAATCATCAATCATCTTTGGAGGGAAAGAAATGAAAGCTGGAGTAATCCAAAGAGCAAGGAAGACAAAAATAGATTGGAAGGGGTGCTGAGGAAAATCAGAGACACTTACAAGGAGTTTTACTGTTGGGAAGAAATAGATTATAGCTTGGAAAGACAAAACTTCCAAATGCCAAACCAAGAAACTGTTTGGACCCCCCCCCCCCCCCCCCAGAAGAAGGCTGCATCAAAATAAATGTGGATGCAAGTGTTAAGCACAATGTGTGTGGTATTGGATGTGTTAGTAGGAACAGTGAGGCACAGACTATTTGTATCACAGGAGAAATGGGGTACAATTTAGATGTGTATGAAGCTGAGTTACAGGCGTTGGAAATGGCTATTGCTACAATCAACCGCAACAATTGGAGCAGAGTGGAAATTGAATCTGATTGCAAAGTAATAGTAGAAGGCTGCAGAAATCCAAAGAAGGCTTTATGGAGATGGAGGAATAGAGCTGAGGCTGTTAGAACTTGGCTTACAATGCATAAGTTGGTCGCAATTAATTTCTGTAGTAGAATTTGTAACTCAGCTGCTCATGAGAGAGCAAACTGGGTAAGAAGTAATGAGTTCTCTGGCTCCTTTAAACTGGATTGTATCCCAGTCTCTATCTGTACTGCTCTTGAGAAGGATATTGCTTGCTCTTCTCTTTTTTAATAAAATATAATTTATCAAAAAAATGTTTTAAGGACACCATAACAAACTTTTGACATCATAACAACCTAATAACTAAACTCCTAAGTAATCATATTCATATATTTAAAAATAATTCAAAATCAATATAGAAAAAACTGAATTCATTTTTCTATTTCATAAATTTTGTAGTTTTTCCTCGACATTCATTGACGATAAATTAATTTTCCCTCATTTCAAAACATTTTCGTCCAATTTTCTATATTTGTAGCTCTTCAGTTTCAATTCATCATACTTATGATTATTTCGTCCCATTTCACTTCGGCCAATTTTTTATAATATATGTAATAATTTTGCACTCTATAGTAATTATTATGCAATTTTGACTAAAGTTCGAGTAGGACTTTGTTGAGCATCAGGCCTTCACTGTTAGATTTCCTTTTTAATGAATTAATTATCTTTTTAAAGAAAGTGATTGTATGTGTTGAAGATACCGCCAAACCCCGAGAGAACGTAGTCTTTGAAGAAAATAAAACAAATATACCGTTTTATATCCCGTCAGAAAGGAAGAAATAAAGAATATATATGCTCCGTGCAGATTATATATAGTTGATTTGACGTTTCATGATAATTTTTCATTCATAGTACCATAATAACAAAAGCAAGTCAAGGAAGTTTATGCCGGAAAGCAAACTCCCTTAGGATGGGCATTTGTATATTTGTATACATGGAGGTTTTCTTTATGACATATATTATCTCTACTGCTTCTCCTATTTATTTAGCTTACAAACACTTCTGGAGAGAATCTCATTTCTTCTGGGCTGTTTCCATCCAGAATAAAAATCAGAATCTCAAACTACTGTTTTCGAGCAAAGATTTGTACTTGTCTTTTCCAGTAAAATCACACTAACCAAATAATTCACATCCTGTTTGAGCTTGCATCGAAGGAACCGGATGATTTAGGAAGGTTCTTTTCGTAGTTGAATTATTTTGCTCCCATATCCAAGCACGAGTAGTAAAAGACGTTCTTACCTATGAGTGGTCAGGTGTACCATACGTACAGAAGGGAATCAAAAAAAAAAAAAAAAAAAAAAAAAAAACTTAAATGGAAAAAAGATCATAGCAGTTGAAATCTGGAACCAAAGTAATCAAATCTGAGAAAATGAATCGAAATCCCTAACTTACTGTACTTGAGCGAAGAGCTATATTTTTGTTGTCCAGGTAAATTAGAGAGAAATTGATTTGCTTAATCGCTGTACTTGCAGTTTGCCTTATAATCGAAGAGGCACCAGTTACAAATCTTATAGATTTCTATTGGACCAAATTTAGACCAAGAAAGTAAGGAATTAATGTAGCATTACACTCAACATCCCTCTCATTTAATCACGATTAGTAACTGATATATAAGATAATAGTGACATGAAAAAATTTATGCCTAAAAAAAGTGGTGGAAAATTTTGATTGGATGTTGCATAGCTCATCTTCCACATAGGTGCAAACATTGCTCAATTCAGAATGCTCGATGCTCGTGATAGTACACTTAACCGTTTAGAATTACACATTTTTTTGAAACTTTGAAACAAATTATACGTTATGACGTTTTGTTGTACTTTTTTAAGAATAACCTTACGTTGTATCATTAGGACCATTAACAGACAACGTGCAATCTGTTTTAAGGACACCATAACAAACTTTTGACATCATAACAACCAAATAACTAAACTCCTAAGTAATCATATTCATATCATTAAAAATAATTCAAAATCAATATAGAAAAAACTGAATTCATTTTTCTATTTCATAAATTTTGTAGTTTTTCCTCGACATTTCATTGACGATAAATTAATTTTCCCTCATTTCAAAACATTTTCGTCCAATTTTCTATATTTGTAGCTCTTCAGTTTCAATTCATCATACTTATGATTATTTCGTCCCATTTCACTTCGGCCAATTTTTTATAATCTATGTAATAATTTTGCACTCTATAGTAATTATTATGCAATTTTGACTAAAGTTCGAGTAGGACTTTGTTGAGCATCAGGCCTTCACTGTTAGATTTCCTTTTTAATGAATTAATTATCTTTTTAAAGAAAGTGATGGTATGTGTTGAAGATACCGCCAAAACCCGAGAGAACGTAGTCTTTGAAGAAAATAAAACAAATATACCGTTTTATATCCGCTCAGAAAGGAAGAAATAAAGAATATATATGCTCCGTGCAGATTATATATAGTTGATTTGACGTTTCATGATCATTTTTCATTCATAGTACCATAATAACAAAAGCAAGTCAAGGAAGTTTATGCCGGATAGAAAACTCCCTTAGGATGGGCATTTGTATATTTGTATACATGGAGGTTTTCTTTATGACATATATTATCTCTACTGCTTCTCCTATTTATTTAGCTTACAAACACTTCTGGAGAGAATCTCATTTCTTCTGGGCTGTTTCCATCCAGAATAAAAATCAGAATCTCAAACTACTGTTTTCGAGCAAAGATTTGTACTTGTCTTTTCCAGTAAAATCACACTAACCAAATAATTCACATCCTGTTTGAGCTTGCATCGAAGGAACCGGAAGATTTAGGAAGGTTCTTTTCGTAGTTGAATTATTTTGCTCCCATATCCAAGCACGAGTAGTAAAAGACGTTCTTACCTATGAGTGGTCAGGTGTACCATACGTACAGAAGGGAATCAAAACAAAAAAAAACTTAAATGGAAAAAAGATCATAGCAGTTGAAATCTGGAACCAAAGTAATCAAATCTGAGAAAATGAATCGAAATCCCGAACTTACTGTACTTGAGCGAAGAGCTATATTTTTGTTGTCCAGGTAAATTAGAGAGGAATTGATTTGCTTAATCGCTGTACTTGCAGTTTGCCTTATAATCGAAGAGGCACCAGTTACAAATCTTATAGATTTCTATTGGACCAAATTTAGACCAAGAAATTAAGGAATTAATGTAGCATTACACTCAACATCCCTCTTATTTAATCACGATTAGTAACTGATATATAAGATAATAGTGACATGAAAAAATTTATGCCTAAAAAAAGTGGTGGAAAATTTTGATTGGATGTTGCATAGCTCATCTTCCACATAGGTGCAAACATTGCTCAATTCAGAATGCTCGATGCTCGTGATAGTACACTTAACCGTTTAGAATTACACATTTTTTTGAAACTTTGAAACAAATTATACGTTATGACGTTTTGTTGTACTTTTTTAAGAATAACCTTACGTTGTATCATTAGGACCATTAACAGACAATGTGCAATCTGTTTTAAGGACACCATAACAAACTTTTGACATCATAACAACCAAATAACTAAACTCCTAAGTAATCATATTCATATCATTAAAAATAATTCAAAATCAATATAGAAAAAACTGAATTTATTTTTCTATTTCATAAATTTTGTAGTTTTTCCTCGACATTTCATTGACGATAAATTAATTTTCCCTCATTTCAAAACATTTTCGTCCAATTTTCTATATTTGTAGCTCTTCAGTTTCAATTCATCATACTTATGATTATTTCGTCCCATTTCACTTCGGCCAATTTTTTATAATCTATGTAATAATTTTCACTCTATAGTAATTATTATGCAATTTTGACTAAAGTTCGAGTAGGACTTTGTTGAGCATCAGGCCTTCACTGTTAGATTTCCTTTTTAATGAATTAATTATCTTTTTAAAGAAAGTGATGGTATGTGTTGAAGATACCGCCAAAACCCGAGAGAACGTAGTCTTTGAAGAAAATAAAACAAATATACCGTTTTATATCCGCTCAGAAAGGAAGAAATAAAGAATATATATGCTCCGTGCAGATTATATATAGTTGATTTGACGTTTCATGATCATTTTTCATTCATAGTACCATAATAACAAAAGCAAGTCAAGGAAGTTTATGCCGGATAGCAAACTCCCTTAGGATGGGCATTTGTATATTTGTATACATGGAGGTTTTCTTTATGACATATATTATCTCTACTGCTTCTCCTATTTATTTAGCTTACAAACACTTCTGGAGAGAATCTCATTTCTTCTGGGCTGTTTCCATCCAGAATAAAAATCAGAATCTCAAACTACTGTTTTCGAGCAAAGATTTGTACTTGTCTTTTCCAGTAAAATCACACTAACCAAATAATTCACATCCTGTTTGAGCTTGCATCGAAGGAACCGGAAGATTTAGGAAGGTTCTTTTCGTAGTTGAATTATTTTGCTCCCATATCCAAGCACGAGTAGTAAAAGACGTTCTTACCTATGAGTGGTCAGGTGTACCATACGTACAGAAGGGAATCAAAACAAAAAAAACTTAAATGGAAAAAAGATCATAGCAGTTGAAATCTGGAACCAAAGTAATCAAATCTGAGAAAATGAATCGAAATCCCGAACTTACTGTACTTGAGCGAAGAGCTATATTTTTGTTGTCCAGGTAAATTAGAGAGGAATTGATTTGCTTAATCGCTGTACTTGCAGTTTGCCTTATAATCGAAGAGGCACCAGTTACAAATCTTATAGATTTCTATTGGACCAAATTTAGACCAAGAAATTAAGGAATTAATGTAGCATTACACTCAACATCCCTCTTATTTAATCACGATTAGTAACTGATATATAAGATAATAGTGACATGAAAAAATTTATGCCTACAAAAAGTGGTGGAAAATTTTGATTGGATGTTGCATAGCTCATCTTCCACATAGGTGCAAACATTGCTCAATTCAGAATGCTCGATGCTCGTGATAGTACACTTAACCGTTTAGAATTACACATTTTTTTGAAACTTTGAAACAAATTATACGTTATGACGTTTTGTTGTACTTTTTTAAGAATAGCCTTACGTTGTATCATTAGGACCATTAACAGACAATGTGCAATCTGTTTTAAGGACACCATAACAAACTTTTGACATCATAACAACCAAATAACTAAACTCCTAAGTAATCATATTCATATCATTAAAAATAATTCAAAATCAATATAGAAAAAACTGAATTCATTTTTCTATTTCATAAATTTTGTAGTTTTTCCTCGACATTTCATTGACGATAAATTAATTTTCCCTCATTTCAAAACATTTTCGTCCAATTTTCTATATTTGTAGCTCTTCAGTTTCAATTCATCATACTTATGATTATTTCGTCCCATTTCACTTCGGCCAATTTTTTATAATCTATGTAATAATTTTGCACTCTATAGTAATTATTATGCAATTTTGACTAAAGTTCGAGTAGGACTTTGTTGAGCATCAGGCCTTCACTGTTAGATTTCCTTTTTAATGAATTAATTATCTTTTTAAAGAAAGTGATGGTATGTGTTGAAGATACCGCCAAAACCCGAGAGAACGTAGTCTTTGAAGAAAATAAAACAAATATACCGTTTTATATCCGCTCAGAAAGGAAGAAATAAAGAATATATATGCTCCGTGCAGATTATATATAGTTGATTTGACGTTTCATGATCATTTTTCATTCATAGTACCATAATAACAAAAGCAAGTCAAGGAAGTTTATGCCGGATAGCAAACTCCCTTAGGATGGGCATTTGTATATTTGTATACATGGAGGTTTTCTTTATGACATATATTATCTCTACTGCTTCTCCTATTTATTTAGCTTACAAACACTTCTGGAGAGAATCTCATTTCTTCTGGGCTGTTTCCATCCAGAATAAAAATCAGAATCTCAAACTACTGTTTTCGAGCAAAGATTTGTACTTGTCTTTTCCAGTCAAATCACACTAACCAAATAATTCACATCCTGTTTGAGCTTGCATCAAGGAACCGGAAGATTTAGGAAGGTTCTTTTCGTAGTTGAATTATTTTGCTCCCATATCCAAGCACGAGTAGTAAAAGACGTTCTTACCTATGAGTGGTCAGGTGTACCATACGTACAGAAGGGAATCAAAACAAAAAAAACTTAAATGGAAAAAAGATCATAGCAGTTGAAATCTGGAACCAAAGTAATCAAATCTGAGAAAATGAATCGAAATCCCGAACTTACTGTACTTGAGCGAAGAGCTATATTTTTGTTGTCCAGGTAAATTAGAGAGGAATTGATTTGCTTAATCGCTGTACTTGCAGTTTGCCTTATAATCGAAGAGGCACCAGTTACAAATCTTATAGATTTCTATTGGACCAAATTTAGACCAAGAAATTAAGGAATTAATGTAGCATTACACTCAACATCCCTCTCATTTAATCACGATTAGTAACTGATATATAAGATAATAGTGACATGAAAAAATTTATGCCTAAAAAAAGTGGTGGAAAATTTTGATTGGATGTTGCATAGCTCATCTTCCACATAGGTGCAAACATTGCTCAATTCAGAATGCTCGATGCTCGTGATAGTACACTTAACCGTTTAGAATTACACATTTTTTTGAAACTTTGAAACAAATTATACGTTATGACGTTTTGTTGTACTTTTTTAAGAATAACCTTACGTTGTATCATTAGGACCATTAGCAGACAATGTGCAATCTGTTTTAAGGACACCATAACAAACTTTTGACATCATAACAACCAAATAACTAAACTCCTAAGTAATCATATTCATATCATTAAAAATAATTCAAAATCAATATAGAAAAAACTGAATTCATTTTTCTATTTCATAAATTTTGTAGTTTTTCCTCGACATTTCATTGACGATAAATTAATTTTCCCTCATTTCAAAACATTTTCGTCCAATTTTCTATATTTGTAGCTCTTCAGTTTCAATTCATCATACTTATGATTATTTCGTCCCATTTCACTTCGGCCAATTTTTTATAATCTATGTAATAATTTTGCACTCTATAGTAATTATTATGCAATTTTGACTAAAGTTCGAGTAGGACTTTGTTGAGCATCAGGCCTTCACTGTTAGATTTCCTTTTTAATGAATTAATTATCTTTTTAAAGAAAGTGATGGTATGTGTTGAAGATACCGCCAAAACCCGAGAGAACGTAGTCTTTGAAGAAAATAAAACAAATATACCGTTTTATATCCGCTCAGAAAGGAAGAAATAAAGAATATATATGCTCCGTGCAGATTATATATAGTTGATTTGACGTTTCATGATCATTTTTCATTCATAGTACCATAATAACAAAAGCAAGTCAAGGAAGTTTATGCCGGATAGCAAACTCCCTTAGGATGGGCATTTGTATATTTGTATACATGGAGGTTTTCTTTATGACATATATTATCTCTACTGCTTCTCCTATTTATTTAGCTTACAAACACTTCTGGAGAGAATCTCATTTCTTCTGGGCTGTTTCCATCCAGAATAAAAATCAGAATCTCAAACTACTGTTTTCGAGCAAAGATTTGTACTTGTCTTTTCCAGTCAAATCACACTAACCAAATAATTCACATCCTGTTTGAGCTTGCATCGAAGGAACCGGAAGATTTAGGAAGGTTCTTTTCGTAGTTGAATTATTTTGCTCCCATATCCAAGCACGAGTAGTAAAAGACGTTCTTACCTATGAGTGGTCAGGTGTACCATACGTACAGAAGGGAATCAAAAAAAAAAACTTAAATGGAAAAAAGATCATAGCAGTTGAAATCTGGAACCAAAGTAATCAAATCTGAGAAAATGAATCGAAATCCCGAACTTACTGTACTTGAGCGAAGAGCTATATTTTTGTTGTCCAGGTAAATTAGAGAGGAATTGATTTGCTTAATCGCTGTACTTGCAGTTTGCCTTATAATCGAAGAGGCACCAGTTACAAATCTTATAGATTTCTATTGGACCAAATTTAGACCAAGAAAGTAAGGAATTAATGTAGCATTACACTCAACATCCCTCTCATTTAATCACGATTAGTAACTGATATATAAGATAATAGTGACATGAAAAAATTTATGCCTAAAAAAAGTGGTGGAAAATTTTGATTGGATGTTGCATAGCTCATCTTCCACATAGGTGCAAACATTGCTCAATTCAGAATGCTCGATGCTCGTGATAGTACACTTAACCGTTTAGAATTACACATTTTTTTGAAACTTTGAAACAAATTATACGTTATGACGTTTTGTTGTACTTTTTTAAGAATAATCTTACGTTGTATCATTAGGACCATTAACAGACAACGTGCAATCTGTTTTAAGGACACCATAACAAACTTTTGACATCATAACAACCAAATAACTAAACTCCTAAGTAATCATATTCATATCATTAAAAATAATTCAAAATCAATATAGAAAAAACTGAATTCATTTTTCTATTTCATAAATTTTGTAGTTTTTCCTCGACATTTCATTGACGATAAATTAATTTTCCCTCATTTCAAAACATTTTCGTCCAATTTTCTATATTTGTAGCTCTTCAGTTTCAATTCATCATACTTATGATTATTTCGTCCCATTTCACTTCGGCCAATTTTTTTTAATCTATGTAATAATTTTGCACTCTATAGTAATTATTATGCAATTTTGACTAAAGTTCGAGTAGGACTTTGTTGAGCATCAGGCCTTCACTGTTAGATTTCCTTTTTAATGAATTAATTATCTTTTTAAAGAAAGTGATGGTATGTGTTGAAGATACCGCCAAAACCCGAGAGAACGTAGTCTTTGAAGAAAATAAAACAAATATACCGTTTTATATCCGCTCAGAAAGGAAGAAATAAAGAATATATATGCTCCGTGCAGATTATATATAGCTGATTTGACGTTTCATGATCATTTTTCATTCATAGTACCATAATAACAAAAGCAAGTCAAGGAAGTTTATGCCGGATAGCAAACTCCCTTAGGATGGGCATTTGTATATTTGTATACATGGAGGTTTTCTTTATGACATATATAATCTCTACTGCTTCTCCTATTTATTTAGCTTACAAACACTTCTGGAGAGAATCTCATTTCTTCTGGGCTGTTTCCATCCAGAATAAAAATCAGAATCTCAAACTACTGTTTTCGAGCAAAGATTTGTACTTGTCTTTTCCAGTCAAATCACACTAACCAAATAATTCACATCCTGTTTGAGCTTGCATCGAAGGAACCGGAAGATTTAGGAAGGTTCTTTTCGTAGTTAAATTATTTTGCTAACATATCCAAGCACGAGTAGTAAAAGACGTTCTTACCTATGAGTGGTCAGGTGTACCATACGTACAGAAGGGAATCAAAAAAAAAAAAAAACTTAAATGGAAAAAAGATCATAGCAGTTGAAATCTGGAACCAAAGTAATCAAATCTGAGAAAATGAATCGAAATCCCTAACTTACTGTACTTGAGCGAAGAGCTATATTTTTGTTGTCCAGGTAAATTAGAGAGAAATTGATTTGCTTAATCGCTGTACTTGCAGTTTGCCTTATAATCGAAGAGGCACCAGTTACAAATCTTATAGATTTCTATTGGACCAAATTTAGACCAAGAAAGTAAGGAATTAATGTAGCATTACACTCAACATCCCTCTCATTTAATCACGATTAGTAACTGATATATAAGATAATAGTGACATGAAAAAATTTATGCCTAAAAAAAGTGGTGGAAAATTTTGATTGGATGTTGCATAGCTCATCTTCCACATAGGTGCAAACATTGCTCAATTCAGAATGCTCGATGCTCGTGATAGTACACTTAACCGTTTAGAATTACACATTTTTTTGAAACTTTGAAACAAATTATACGTTATGACGTTTTGTTGTACTTTTTTAAGAATAACCTTACGTTGTATCATTAGGACCATTAACAGACAACGTGCAATCTGTTTTAAGGACACCATAACAAACTTTTGACATCATAACAACCAAATAACTAAACTCCTAAGTAATCATATTCATATCATTAAAAATAATTCAAAATCAATATAGAAAAAACTGAATTCATTTTTCTATTTCATAAATTTTGTAGTTTTTCCTCGACATTTCATTGACGATAAATTAATTTTCCCTCATTTCAAAACATTTTCGTCCAATTTTCTATATTTGTAGCTCTTCAGTTTCAATTCATCATACTTATGATTATTTCGTCCCATTTCACTTCGGCCAATTTTTTATAATCTATGTAATAATTTTGCACTCTATAGTAATTATTATGCAATTTTGACTAAAGTTCGAGTAGGACTTTGTTGAGCATCAGGCCTTCACTGTTAGATTTCCTTTTTAATGAATTAATTATCTTTTTAAAGAAAGTGATGGTATGTGTTGAAGATACCGCCAAAACCCGAGAGAACGTAGTCTTTGAAGAAAATAAAACAAATATACCGTTTTATATCCGCTCAGAAAGGAAGAAATAAAGAATATATATGCTCCGTGCAGATTATATATAGCTGATTTGACGTTTCATGATCATTTTTCATTCATAGTACCATAATAACAAAAGCAAGTCAAGGAAGTTTATGCCGGATAGCAAACTCCCTTAGGATGGGCATTTGTATATTTGTATACATGGAGGTTTTCTTTATGACATATATAATCTCTACTGCTTCTCCTATTTATTTAGCTTACAAACACTTATGGAGAGAATCTCATTTCTTCTGGGCTATTTCCATCCAGAATAAAAATCAGAATCTCAAACTACTGTTTTCGAGCAAAGATTTGTACTTGTCTTTTCCAGTCAAATCACACTAACCAAATAATTCACATCCTGTTTGAGCTTGCATCGAAGGAACCGGAAGATTTAGGAAGGTTCTTTTCGTAGTTGAATTATTTTGCTCCCATATCCAAGCACGAGTAGTAAAACACGTTCTTACCTATGAGTGGTCAGGTGTACCATACGTACAGAAGGGAATCAAAAAAAAAAAAAAAAAAAACTTAAATGGAAAAAAGATCATAGCAGTTGAAATCTGGAACCAAAGTAATCAAATCTGAGAAAATGAATCGAAATCCCTAACTTGCTGTACTTGAGCGAAGAGCTATATTTTTGTTGTCCAGGTAAATTAGAGAGAAATTGATTTGCTTAATCGCTGTACTTGCAGTTTGCCTTATAATCGAAGAGGCACCAGTTACAAATCTTATAGATTTCTATTGGACCAAATTTAGACCAAGAAAGTAAGGAATTAATGTAGCATTACACTCAACATCCCTCTCATTTAATCACGATTAGTAACTGATATATAAGATAATAGTGACATGAAAAAATTTATGCCTAAAAAAAGTGGTGGAAAATTTTGATTGGATGTTGCATAGCTCATCTTCCACATAGGTGCAAACATTGCTCAATTCAGAATGCTCGATGCTCGTGATAGTACACTTAACCGTTTAGAATTACACATTTTTTTGAAACTTTGAAACAAACTATACGTTATGACGTTTTGTTGTACTTTTTTAAGAATAACCTTACGTTGTATCATTAGGACCATTAACAGACAACGTGCAATCTGTTTTAAGGACACCATAACAAACTTTTGACATCATAACAACCAAATAACTAAACTCCTAAGTAATCATATTCATATCATTAAAAATAATTCAAAATCAATATAGAAAAAACTGAATTCATTTTTCTATTTCATAAATTTTGTAGTTTTTCCTCGACATTTCATTGACGATAAATTAATTTTCCCTCATTTCAAAACATTTTCGTCCAATTTTCTATATTTGTAGCTCTTCAGTTTCAATTCATCATACTTACGATTATTTCGTCCCATTTCACTTCGGCCAATTTTTTATAATCTATGTAATAATTTTGCACTCTATAGTAATTATTATGCAATTTTGACTAAAGTTCGAGCAGGACTTTGTTGAGCATCAGGCCTTCACTGTTAGATTTCCTTTTTAATGAATTAATTATCTTTTTAAAGAAAGTGATGGTATGTGTTGAAGATACCGCCAAAACCCGAGAGAACGTAGTCTTTGAAGAAAATAAAACAAATATACCGTTTTATATCCGCTCAGAAAGGAAGAAATAAAGAATATATATGCTCCGTGCAGATTATATATAGCTGATTTGACGTTTCATGATCATTTTTCATTCATAGTACCATAATAACAAAAGCATGTCAAGGAAGTTTATGCCGGATAGCAAACTCCCTTAGGATGGGCATTTGTATATTTGTATACATGGAGGTTTTCTTTATGACATATATTATCTCTACTGCTTCTCCTATTTATTTAGCTTACAAACACTTCTGGAGAGAATCTCATTTCTTCTGGGCTGTTTCCATCCAGAATAAAAATCAGAATCTCAAACTACTGTTTTCGAGCAAAGATTTGTACTTGTCTTTTCCAGTCAAATCACACTAACCAAATAATTCACATCCTGTTTGAGCTTGCATCGAAGGAACCGGAAGATTTAGGAAGGTTCTTTTCGTAGTTGAATTATTTTGCTCCCATATCCAAGCACGAGTAGTAAAAGACGTTCTTACCTATGAGTGGTCAGGTGTACCATACGTACAGAAGGGAATCAAAACAAAAAAAACTTAAATGGAAAAAAGATCATAGCAGTTGAAATCTGGAACCAAAGTAATCAAATCTGAGAAAATGAATCGAAATCCCGAACTTACTGTACTTGAGCGAAGAGCTATATTTTTGTTGTCCAGGTAAATTAGAGAGGAATTGATTTGCTTAATCGCTGTACTTGCAGTTTGCCTTATAATCGAAGAGGCACCAGTTACAAATCTTATAGATTTCTATTGGACCAAATTTAGACCAAGAAATTAAGGAATTAATGTAGCATTACACTCAACATCCCTCTCATTTAATCACGATTAGTAACTGATATATAAGATAATAGTGACATGAAAAAATTTATGCCTAAAAAAAGTGGTGGAAAACTTTGATTGGATGTTGCATAGCTCATCTTCCACATAGGTGCAAACATTGCTCAATTCAGAATGCTCGATGCTCGTGATAGTACACTTAACCGTTTAGAATTACACATTTTTTTGAAACTTTGAAACAAATTATACGTTATGACGTTTTGTTGTACTTTTTTAAGAATAACCTTACGTTGTATCATTAGGACCATTAACAGACAACGTGCAATCTGTTTTAAGGACACCATAACAAACTTTTGACATCATAACAACCAAATAACTAAACTCCTAAGTAATCATATTCATATCATTAAAAATAATTCAAAATCAATATAGAAAAAAACTGAATTCATTTTTCTATTTCATAAATTTTGTAGTTTTTCCTCGACATTTCATTGACGATAAATTAATTTTCCCTCATTTCAAAACATTTTCGTCCAATTTTCTATATTTGTAGCTCTTCAGTTTCAATTCATCATACTTACGATTATTTCGTCCCATTTCACTTCGGCCAATTTTTTATAATCTATGTAATAATTTTGCACTCTATAGTAATTATTATGCAATTTTGACTAAAGTTCGAGCAGGACTTTGTTGAGCATCAGGCCTTCACTGTTAGATTTCCTTTTTAATGAATTAATTATCTTTTTAAAGAAAGTGATGGTATGTGTTGAAGATACCGCCAAAACCCGAGAGAACGTAGTCTTTGAAGAAAATAAAACAAATATACCGTTTTATATCCGCTCAGAAAGGAAGAAATAAAGAATATATATGCTCCGTGCAGATTATATATAGCTGATTTGACGTTTCATGATCATTTTTCATTCATAGTACCATAATAACAAAAGCATGTCAAGGAAGTTTATGCCGGATAGCAAACTCCCTTAGGATGGGCATTTGTATATTTGTATACATGGAGGTTTTCTTTATGACATATATTATCTCTACTGCTTCTCCTATTTATTTAGCTTACAAACACTTCTGGAGAGAATCTCATTTCTTCTGGGCTGTTTCCATCCAGAATAAAAATCAGAATCTCAAACTACTGTTTTCGAGCAAAGATTTGTACTTGTCTTTTCCAGTCAAATCACACTAACCAAATAATTCACATCCTGTTTGAGCTTGCATCGAAGGAACCGGAAGATTTAGGAAGGTTCTTTTCGTAGTTGAATTATTTTGCTCCCATATCCAAGCACGAGTAGTAAAAGACGTTCTTACCTATGAGTGGTCAGGTGTACCATACGTACAGAAGGGAATCAAAACAAAAAAAACTTAAATGGAAAAAAGATCATAGCAGTTGAAATCTGGAACCAAAGTAATCAAATCTGAGAAAATGAATCGAAATCCCGAACTTACTGTACTTGAGCGAAGAGCTATATTTTTGTTGTCCAGGTAAATTAGAGAGGAATTGATTTGCTTAATCGCTGTACTTGCAGTTTGCCTTATAATCGAAGAGGCACCAGTTACAAATCTTATAGATTTCTATTGGACCAAATTTAGACCAAGAAATTAAGGAATTAATGTAGCATTACACTCAACATCCCTCTCATTTAATCACGATTAGTAAATGATATATAAGATAATAGTGACATGAAAAAATTTATGCCTAAAAAAAGTGGTGGAAAACTTTGATTGGATGTTGCATAGCTCATCTTCCACATAGGTGCAAACATTGCTCAATTCAGAATGCTCGATGCTCGTGATAGTACACTTAACCGTTTAGAATTACACATTTTTTTGAAACTTTGAAACAAATTATACGTTACGACGTTTTGTTGTACTTTTTTAAGAATAACCTTACGTTGTATCATTAGGACCATTAACAGACAACGTGCAATCTGTTTTAAGGACACCATAACAAACTTTTGACATCATAACAACCAAATAACTAAACTCCTAAGTAATCATATTCATATCATTAAAAATAATTCAAAATCAATATAGAAAAAAACTGAATTCATTTTTCTATTTCATAAATTTTGTAGTTTTTCCTCGACATTTCATTGACGATAAATTAATTTTCCCTCATTTCAAAACATTTTCGTCCAATTTTCTATATTTGTAGCTCTTCAGTTTCAATTCATCATACTTATGATTATTTCGTCCCATTTCACTTCGGCCAATTTTTTATAATCTATGTAATAATTTTGCACTCTATAGTAATTATTATGCAATTTTGACTAAAGTTCGAGTAGGACTTTGTTGAGCATCAGGCCTTCACTGTTAGATTTCCTTTTTAATGAATTAATTATCTTTTTAAAGAAAGTGATGGTATGTGTTGAAGATACCGCCAAAACCCGAGAGAACGTAGTCTTTGAAGAAAATAAAACAAATATACCGTTTTATATCCGCTCAGAAAGGAAGAAATAAAGAATATATATGCTCCGTGCAGATTATATATAGCTGATTTGACGTTTCATGATCATTTTTCATTCATAGTACCATAATAACAAAAGCAAGTCAAGGAAGTTTATGCCGGATAGCAAACTCCCTTAGGATGGGCATTTGTATATTTGTATACATGGAGGTTTTCTTTATGACATATATAATCTCTACTGCTTCTCCTATTTATTTAGCTTACAAACACTTATGGAGAGAATCTCATTTCTTCTGGGCTATTTCCATCCAGAATAAAAATCAGAATCTCAAACTACTGTTTTCGAGCAAAGATTTGTACTTGTCTTTTCCAGTCAAATCACACTAACCAAATAATTCACATCTTGTTTGAGCTTGCATCGAAGGAACCGGAAGATTTAGGAAGGTTCTTTTCGTAGTTGAATTATTTTGCTCCCATATCCAAGCACGAGTAGTAAAAGACGTTCTTACCTATGAGTGGTCAGGTGTACCATACGTACAGAAGGGAATCAAAAAAAAAAAAAAAAAAAAAACTTAAATGGAAAAAAGATCATAGCAGTTGAAATCTGGAACCAAAGTAATCAAATCTGAGAAAATGAATCGAAATCCCTAACTTGCTGTACTTGAGCGAAGAGCTATATTTTTGTTGTCCAGGTAAATTAGAGAGAAATTGATTTGCTTAATCGCTGTACTTGCAGTTTGCCTTATAATCGAAGAGGCACCAGTTACAAATCTTATAGATTTCTATTGGACCAAATTTAGACCAAGAAAGTAAGGAATTAATGTAGCATTACACTCAACATCCCTCTCATTTAATCACGATTAGTAACTGATATATAAGATAATAGTGACATGAAAAAATTTATGCCTAAAAAAAGTGGTGGAAAATTTTGATTGGATGTTGCATAGCTCATCTTCCACATAGGTGCAAACATTGCTCAATTCAGAATGCTCGATGCTCGTGATAGTACACTTAACCGTTTAGAATTACACATTTTTTTGAAACTTTGAAACAAATTATACGTTATGACGTTTTGTTGTACTTTTTTAAGAATAACCTTACGTTGTATCATTAGGACCATTAACAGACAACGTGCAATCTGTTTTAAGGACACCATAACAAACTTTTGACATCATAACAACCAAATAACTAAACTCCTAAGTAATCATATTCATATCATTAAAAATAATTCAAAATCAATATAGAAAAAACTGAATTCATTTTTCTATTTCATAAATTTTGTAGTTTTTCCTCGACATTTCATTGACGATAAATTAATTTTCCCTCATTTCAAAACATTTTCGTCCAATTTTCTATATTTGTAGCTCTTCAGTTTCAATTCATCATACTTACGATTATTTCGTCCCATTTCACTTCGGCCAATTTTTTATAATCTATGTAATAATTTTGCACTCTATAGTAATTATTATGCAATTTTGACTAAAGTTCGAGCAGGACTTTGTTGAGCATCAGGCCTTCACTGTTAGATTTCCTTTTTAATGAATTAATTATCTTTTTAAAGAAAGTGATGGTATGTGTTGAAGATACCGCCAAAACCCGAGAGAACGTAGTCTTTGAAGAAAATAAAACAAATATACCGTTTTATATCCGCTCAGAAAGGAAGAAATAAAGAATATATATGCTCCGTGCAGATTATATATAGCTGATTTGACGTTTCATGATCATTTTTCATTCATAGTACCATAATAACAAAAGCATGTCAAGGAAGTTTATGCCGGATAGCAAACTCCCTTAGGATGGGCATTTGTATATTTGTATACATGGAGGTTTTCTTTATGACATATATTATCTCTACTGCTTCTCCTATTTATTTAGCTTACAAACACTTCTGGAGAGAATCTCATTTCTTCTGGGCTGTTTCCATCCAGAATAAAAATCAGAATCTCAAACTACTGTTTTCGAGCAAAGATTTGTACTTGTCTTTTCCAGTCAAATCACACTAACCAAATAATTCACATCCTGTTTGAGCTTGCATCGAAGGAACCGGAAGATTTAGGAAGGTTCTTTTCGTAGTTGAATTATTTTGCTCCCATATCCAAGCACGAGTAGTAAAAGACGTTCTTACCTATGAGTGGTCAGGTGTACCATACGTACAGAAGGGAATCAAAACAAAAAAAACTTAAATGGAAAAAAGATCATAGCAGTTGAAATCTGGAACCAAAGTAATCAAATCTGAGAAAATGAATCGAAATCCCGAACTTACTGTACTTGAGCGAAGAGCTATATTTTTGTTGTCCAGGTAAATTAGAGAGGAATTGATTTGCTTAATCGCTGTACTTGCAGTTTGCCTTATAATCGAAGAGGCACCAGTTACAAATCTTATAGATTTCTATTGGACCAAATTTAGACCAAGAAATTAAGGAATTAATGTAGCATTACACTCAACATCCCTCTCATTTAATCACGATTAGTAACTGATATATAAGATAATAGTGACATGAAAAAATTTATGCCTAAAAAAAGTGGTGGAAAATTTTGATTGGATGTTGCATAGCTCATCTTCCACATAGGTGCAAACATTGCTCAATTCAGAATGCTCGATGCTCGTGATAGTACACTTAACCGTTTAGAATTACACATTTTTTTGAAACTTTGAAACAAATTATACGTTATGACGTTTTGTTGTACTTTTTTAAGAATAACCTTACGTTGTATCATTAGGACCATTAACAGACAATGTGCAATCTGTTTTAAGGACACCATAACAAACTTTTGACATCATAACAACCAAATAACTAAACTCCTAAGTAATCATATTCATATCATTAAAAATAATTCAAAATCAATATAGAAAAAACTGAATTCATTTTTCTATTTCATAAATTTTGTAGTTTTTCCTCGACATTTCATTGACGATAAATTAATTTTCCCTCATTTCAAAACATTTTCGTCCAATTTTCTATATTTGTAGCTCTACAGTTTCAATTCATCATACTTATGATTATTTCGTCCCATTTCACTTCGGCCAATTTTTTATAATCTATGTAATAATTTTGCACTCTATAGTAATTATTATGCAATTTTGACTAAAGTTCGAGTAGGACTTTGTTGAGCATCAGGCCTTCACTGTTAGATTTCCTTTTTAATGAATTAATTATCTTTTTAAAGAAAGTGATGGTATGTGTTGAAGATACCGCCAAAACCCGAGAGAACGTAGTCTTTGAAGAAAATAAAACAAATATACCGTTTTATATCCGCTCAGAGAGGAAGAAATAAAGAATATATATGCTCCGTGCAGATTATATATAGTTGATTTGACGTTTCATGATCATTTTTCATTCATAGTACCATAATAACAAAAGCAAGTCAAGGAAGTTTATGCCGGATAGCAAACTCCCTTAGGATGGGCATTTGTATATTTGTATACATGGAGGTTTTCTTTATGACATATATTATCTCTACTGCTTCTCCTATTTATTTAGCTTACAAACACTTCTGGAGAGAATCTCATTTCTTCAGGGCTGTTTCCATCCAGAATAAAAATCAGAATCTCAAACTACTGTTTTCGAGCAAAGATTTGTACTTGTCTTTTCCAGTCAAATCACACTAACCAAATAATTCACATCCTGTTTGAGCTTGCATCGAAGGAACCGGAAGATTTAGGAAGGTTCTTTTCGTAGTTGAATTATTTTGCTCCCATATCCAAGCACGAGTAGTAAAAGACGTTCTTACCTATGAGTGGTCAGGTGTACCATACGTACAGAAGGGAATCAAAACAAAAAAAAACTTAAATGGAAAAAAGATCATAGCAGTTGAAATCTGGAACCAAAGTAATCAAATCTGAGAAAATGAATCGAAATCCCGAACTTACTGTACTTGAGCGAAGAGCTATATTTTTGTTGTCCAGGTAAATTAGAGAGAAATTGATTTGCTTAATCGCTGTACTTGCAGTTTGCCTTATAATCGAAGAGGCACCAGTTACAAATCTTATAGATTTCTATTGGACCAAATTTAGACCAAGAAATTAAGGAATTAATGTAGCATTACACTCAACATCCCTCTCATTTAATCACGATTAGTAACTGATATATAAGATAATAGTGACATGAAAAAATTTATGCCTAAAAAAAGTGGTGGAAAATTTTGATTGGATGTTGCATAGCTCATCTTCCACATAGGTGCAAACATTGCTCAATTCAGAATGCTCGATGCTCGTGATAGTACACTTAACCGTTTAGAATTACACATTTCTTTGAAACTTTGAAACAAATTATACGTTATGACGTTTTGTTGTACTTTTTTAAGAATAACCATACGTTGTATCATTAGGACCATTAACAGACAATGTGCAATCTGTTTTAAGGACACCATAACAAACTTTTGACATCATAACAACCTAATAACTAAACTCCTAAGTAATCATATTCATATCTTTAAAAATAATTCAAAATCAATATAGAAAAAACTGAATTCATTTTTCTATTTCATAAATTTTGTAGTTTTTCCTCGACATTTCATTGACGATAAATTAATTTTCCCTCATTTCAAAACATTTTCGTCCAATTTTCTATATTTGTAGCTCTTCAGTTTCAATTCATCATACTTATGATTATTTCGTCCCATTTCACTTCGGCCAATTTTTTATAATCTATGTAATAATTTTGCACTCTATAGTAATTATTATGCAATTTTGACTAAAGTTCGAGTAGGACTTTGTTGAGCATCAGGCCTTCACTGTTAGATTTCCTTTTTAATGAATTAATTATCTTTTTAAAGAAAGTGATGGTATGTGTTGAAGATACCGCCAAAACCCGAGAGAACGTAGTCTTTAAAGAAAATAAAACAAATATACCGTTTTATATCCGCTCAGAGAGGAAGAAATAAAGAATATATATGCTCCGTGCAGATTATATATAGCTGATTTGACGTTTCATGATCATTTTTCATTCATAGTACCATAATAACAAAAGCAAGTCAAGGAAGTTTATGCCGGATAGCAAACTCCCTTAGGATGGGCATTTGTATATTTGTATACATGGAGGTTTTCTTTATGACATATATTATCTCTACTGCTTCTCCTATTTATTTAGCTTACAAACACTTCTGGAGAGAATCTCATTTCTTCTGGGCTGTTTCCATCCAGAATAAAAATCAGAATCTCAAACTACTGTTTTCGAGCAAAGATTTGTACTTGTCTTTTCCAGTTAAATCACACTAACCAAATAATTCACATCCTGTTTGAGCTTGCATCGAAGGAACCGGAAGATTTAGGAAGGTTCTTTTTCGTAGTTGAATTATTTTGCTCCCATATCCAAGCACGAGTAGTAAAAGACGTTCTTACCTATGAGTGGTCAGGTGTACCATACGTACAGAAGGGAATCAAAACAAAAAAAAACTTAAATGGAAAAAAGATCATAGCAGTTGAAATCTGGAACCAAAGTAATCAAATCTGAGAAAATGAATCGAAATCCCGAACTTACTGTACTTGAGCGAAGAGCTATATTTTTGTTGTCCAGGTAAATTAGAGAGAAATTGATTTGCTTAATCGATGTACTTGCAGTTTGCCTTATAATCGAAGAGGCACCAGTTACAAATCTTATAGATTTCTATTGGACCAAATTTAGACCAAGAAATTAAGGAATTAATGTAGCATTACACTCAACATCCCTCTCATTTAATCACGATTAGTAACTGATATATAAGATAATAGTGACATGAAAAAATTTATGCCTAAAAAAAGTGGTGGAAAATTTTGATTGGATGTTGCATAGCTCATCTTCCACATAGGTGCAAACATTGCTCAATTCAGAATGCTCGATGCTCGTGATAGTACACTTAACCGTTTAGAATTACACATTTCTTTGAAACTTTGAAACAAATTATACGTTATGACGTTTTGTTGTACTTTTTTAAGAATAACCATACGTTGTATCATTAGGACCATTAACAGACAATGTGCAATCTGTTTTAAGGACACCATAACAAACTTTTGACATCATAACAACCTAATAACTAAACTCCTAAGTAATCATATTCATATCTTTAAAAATAATTCAAAATCAATATAGAAAAAACTGAATTCATTTTTCTATTTCATAAATTTTGTAGTTTTTCCTCGACATTTCATTGACGATAAATTAATTCTCCCTCATTTCAAAACATTTTCGTCCAATTTTCTATATTTGTAGCTCTTCAGTTTCAATTCATCGTACTTACGATTATTTCGTCCCATTTCACTTCGGCCAATTTTTTATAATCTATGTCATAATTTTGCACTCTATAGTAATTATTATGCAATTTTGACTAAAGTTCGAGTAGGACTTTGTTGAGCATCAGGCCTTCACTGTTAGATTTCCTTTTTAATGAATTAATTATCTTTTTAAAGAAAGTGATGGTATGTGTTGAAGATACCGCCAAAACCCGAGAGAACGTAGTCTTTGAAGAAAATAAAACAAATATACCGTTTTATATCCGCTCAGAAAGGAAGAAATAAAGAATATATATGCTCCGTGCAGATTATATATAGCTGATTTGACGTTTCATGATCATTTTTCATTCATAGTACCATAATAACAAAAGCAAGTCAAGGAAGTTTATGCCGGATAGCAAACTCCCTTAGGATGGGCATTTGTATATTTGTATACATGGAGGTTTTCTTTATGACATATATTATCTCTACTGCTTCTCCTATTTATTTAGCTTACAAACACTTCTGGAGAGAATCTCATTTCTTCTGAGCTGTTTCCATCCAGAATAAAAATCAGAATCTCAAACTACTGTTTTCGAGCAAAGATTTGTACTTGTCTTTTCCAGTCAAATCACACTAACCAAATAATTCACATCCTGTTTGAGCTTGCATCGAAGGAACCGGAAGATTTAGGAAGGTTCTTTTCGTAGTTGAATTATTTTGCTCCCATATCCAAGCACGAGTAGTAAAAGACGTTCTTACCTATGAGTGGTCAGGTGTACCATACGTACAGAAGGGAATCAAAACAAAAAAAACTTAAATGGAAAAAAGATCATAGCAGTTGAAATCTGGAACCAAAGTAATCAAATCTGAGAAAATGAATCGAAATCCCGAACTTACTGTACTTGAGCGAAGAGCTATATTTTTGTTGTCCAGGTAAATTAGAGAGGAATTGATTTGCTTAATCGCTGTACTTGCAGTTTGCCTTATAATCGAAGAGGCACCAGTTACAAATCTTATAGATTTCTATTGGACCAAATTTAGACCAAGAAATTAAGGAATTAATGTAGCATTACACTCAACATCCCTCTCATTTAATCACGATTAGTAACTGATATATAAGATAATAGTGACATGAAAAAATTTATGCCTAAAAAAAGTGGTGGAAAATTTTGATTGGATGTTGCATAGCTCATCTTCCACATAGGTGCAAACATTGCTCAATTCAGAATGCTCGATGCTCGTGATAGTACACTTAACCGTTTAGAATTACACATTTCTTTGAAACTTTGAAACAAATTATACGTTATGACGTTTTGTTGTACTTTTTTAAGAATAACCATACGTTGTATCATTAGGACCATTAACAGACAATGTGCAATCTGTTTTAAGGACACCATAACAAACTTTTGACATCATAACAACCTAATAACTAAACTCCTAAGTAATCATATTCATATCTTTAAAAATAATTCAAAATCAATATAGAAAAAACTGAATTCATTTTTCTATTTCATAAATTTTGTAGTTTTTCCTCGACATTTCATTGACGATAAATTAATTTTCCCTCATTTCAAAACATTTTCGTCCAATTTTCTATATTTGTAGCTCTTCAGTTTCAATTCATCATACTTATGATTATTTCGTCCCATTTCACTTCGGCCAATTTTTTATAATCTATGTAATAATTTTGCACTCTATAGTAATTATTATGCAATTTTGACTAAAGTTCGAGTAGGACTTTGTTGAGCATCAGGCCTTCACTGTTAGATTTCCTTTTTAATGAATTAATTATCTTTTTAAAGAAAGTGATGGTATGTGTTGAAGATACCGCCAAAACCCGAGAGAACGTAGTCTTTGAAGAAAATAAAACAAATATACCGTTTTATATCCGCTCAGAAAGGAAGAAATAAAGAATATATATGCTCCGTGCAGATTATATATAGCTGATTTGACGTTTCATGATCATTTTTCATTCATAGTACCATAATAACAAAAGCAAGTCAAGGAAGTTTATGCCGGATAGCAAACTCCCTTAGGATGGGCATTTGTATATTTGTATACATGGAGGTTTTCTTTATGACATATATTATCTCTACTGCTTCTCCTATTTATTTAGCTTACAAACACTTCTGGAGAGAATCTCATTTCTTCTGGGCTGTTTCCATCCAGAATAAAAATCAGAATCTCAAACTACTGTTTTCGAGCAAAGATTTGTACTTGTCTTTTCCAGTCAAATCACACTAACCAAATAATTCACATCCTGTTTGAGCTTGCATCGAAGGAACCGGAAGATTTAGGAAGGTTCTTTTCGTAGTTGAATTATTTTGCTCCCATATCCAAGCACGAGTAGTAAAAGACGTTCTTACCTATGAGTGGTCAGGTGTACCATACGTACAGAAGGGAATCAAAACAAAAAAAACTTAAATGGAAAAAAGATCATAGCAGTTGAAATCTGGAACCAAAGTAATCAAATCTGAGAAAATGAATCGAAATACCGAACTTACTGTACTTGAGCGAAGAGCTATATTTTTGTTGTCCAGGTAAATTAGAGAGGAATTGATTTGCTTAATCGCTGTACTTGCAGTTTGCCTTATAATCGAAGAGGCACCAGTTACAAATCTTATAGATTTCTATTGGACCAAATTTAGACCAAGAAATTAAGGAATTAATGTAGCATTACACTCAACATCCCTCTCATTTAATCACGATTAGTAACTGATATATAAGATAATAGTGACATGAAAAAATTTATGCCTAAAAAAAGTGGTGGAAAATTTTGATTGGATGTTGCATAGCTCATCTTCCACATAGGTGCAAACATTGCTCAATTCAGAATGCTCGATGCTCGTGATAGTACACTTAACCGTTTAGAATTACACATTTCTTTGAAACTTTGAAACAAATTATACGTTATGACGTTTTGTTGTACTTTTTTAAGAATAACCATACGTTGTATCATTAGGACCATTAACAGACAATGTGCAATCTGTTTTAAGGACACCATAACAAACTTTTGACATCATAACAACCTAATAACTAAACTCCTAAGTAATCATATTCATATCTTTAAAAATAATTCAAAATCAATATAGAAAAAACTGAATTCATTTTTCTATTTCATAAATTTTGTAGTTTTTCCTCGACATTTCATTGACGATAAATTAATTTTCCCTCATTTCAAAACATTTTCGTCCAATTTTCTATATTTGTAGCTCTTCAGTTTCAATTCATCATACTTATGATTATTTCGTCCCATTTCACTTCGGCCAATTTTTTATAATCTATGTAATAATTTTGCACTCTATAGTAATTATTATGCAATTTTGACTAAAGTTCGAGTAGGACTTTGTTGAGCATCAGGCCTTCACTGTTAGATTTCCTTTTTAATGAATTAATTATCTTTTTAAAGAAAGTGATGGTATGTGTTGAAGATACCGCCAAAACCCGAGAGAACGTAGTCTTTAAAGAAAATAAAACAAATATACCGTTTTATATCCGCTCAGAGAGGAAGAAATAAAGAATATATATGCTCCGTGCAGATTATATATAGCTGATTTGACGTTTCATGATCATTTTTCATTCATAGTACCATAATAACAAAAGCAAGTCAAGGAAGTTTATGCCGGATAGCAAACTCCCTTAGGATGGGCATTTGTATATTTGTATACATGGAGGTTTTCTTTATGACATATATTATCTCTACTGCTTCTCCTATTTATTTAGCTTACAAACACTTCTGGAGAGAATCTCATTTCTTCTGGGCTGTTTCCATCCAGAATAAAAATCAGAATCTCAAACTACTGTTTTCGAGCAAAGATTTGTACTTGTCTTTTCCAGTTAAATCACACTAACCAAATAATTCACATCCTGTTTGAGCTTGCATCGAAGGAACCGGAAGATTTAGGAAGGTTCTTTTTCGTAGTTGAATTATTTTGCTCCCATATCCAAGCACGAGTAGTAAAAGACGTTCTTACCTATGAGTGGTCAGGTGTACCATACGTACAGAAGGGAATCAAAACAAAAAAAAACTTAAATGGAAAAAAGATCATAGCAGTTGAAATCTGGAACCAAAGTAATCAAATCTGAGAAAATGAATCGAAATCCCGAACTTACTGTACTTGAGCGAAGAGCTATATTTTTGTTGTCCAGGTAAATTAGAGAGAAATTGATTTGCTTAATCGATGTACTTGCAGTTTGCCTTATAATCGAAGAGGCACCAGTTACAAATCTTATAGATTTCTATTGGACCAAATTTAGACCAAGAAATTAAGGAATTAATGTAGCATTACACTCAACATCCCTCTCATTTAATCACGATTAGTAACTGATATATAAGATAATAGTGACATGAAAAAATTTATGCCTAATAAAAGTGGTGGAAAATTTTGATTGGATGTTGCATAGCTCATCTTCCACATAGGTGCAAACATTGCTCAATTCAGAATGCTCGATGCTCGTGATAGTACACTTAACCGTTTAGAATTACACATTTCTTTGAAACTTTGAAACAAATTATACGTTATGACGTTTTGTTGTACTTTTTTAAGAATAACCATACGTTGTATCATTAGGACCATTAACAGACAATGTGCAATCTGTTTTAAGGACACCATAACAAACTTTTGACATCATAACAACCTAATAACTAAACTCCTAAGTAATCATATTCATATCTTTAAAAATAATTCAAAATCAATATAGAAAAAACTGAATTCATTTTTCTATTTCATAAATTTTGTAGTTTTTCCTCGACATTTCATTGACGATAAATTAATTCTCCCTCATTTCAAAACATTTTCGTCCAATTTTCTATATTTGTAGCTCTTCAGTTTCAATTCATCATACTTACGATTATTTCGTCCCATTTCACTTCGGCCAATTTTTTATAATCTATGTAATAATTTTGCACTCTATAGTAATTATTATGCAATTTTGACTAAAGTTCGAGTAGGACTTTGTTGAGCATCAGGCCTTCACTGTTAGATTTCCTTTTTAATGAATTAATTATCTTTTTAAAGAAAGTGATGGTATGTGTTGAAGATACCGCCAAAACCCGAGAGAACGTAGTCTTTGAAGAAAATAAAACAAATATACCGTTTTATATCCGCTCAGAAAGGAAGAAATAAAGAATATATATGCTCCGTGCAGATTATATATAGCTGATTTGACGTTTCATGATCATTTTTCATTCATAGTACCATAATAACAAAAGCAAGTCAAGGAAGTTTATGCCGGATAGCAAACTCCCTTAGGATGGGCATTTGTATATTTGTATACATGGAGGTTTTCTTTATGACATATATTATCTCTACTGCTTCTCCTATTTATTTAGCTTACAAACACTTCTGGAGAGAATCTCATTTCTTCTGGGCTGTTTCCATCCAGAATAAAAATCAGAATCTCAAACTACTGTTTTCGAGCAAAGATTTGTACTTGTCTTTTCCAGTCAAATCACACTAACCAAATAATTCACATCCTGTTTGAGCTTGCATCGAAGGAACCGGAAGATTTAGGAAGGTTCTTTTCGTAGTTGAATTATTTTGCTCCCATATCCAAGCACGAGTAGTAAAAGACGTTCTTACCTATGAGTGGTCAGGTGTACCATACGTACAGAAGGGAATCAAAACAAAAAAAACTTAAATGGAAAAAAGATCATAGCAGTTGAAATCTGGAACCAAAGTAATCAAATCTGAGAAAATGAATCGAAATCCCGAACTTACTGTACTTGAGCGAAGAGCTATATTTTTGTTGTCCAGGTAAATTAGAGAGGAATTGATTTGCTTAATCGCTGTACTTGCAGTTTGCCTTATAATCGAAGAGGCACCAGTTACAAATCTTATAGATTTCTATTGGACCAAATTTAGACCAAGAAATTAAGGAATTAATGTAGCATTACACTCAACATCCCTCTCATTTAATCACGATTAGTAACTGATATATAAGATAATAGTGACATGAAAAAATTTATGCCTAAAAAAAGTGGTGGAAAATTTTGATTGGATGTTGCATAGCTCATCTTCCACATAGGTGCAAACATTGCTCAATTCAGAATGCTCGATGCTCGTGATAGTACACTTAACCGTTTAGAATTACACATTTCTTTGAAACTTTGAAACAAATTATACGTTATGACGTTTTGTTGTACTTTTTTAAGAATAACCATACGTTGTATCATTAGGACCATTAACAGACAATGTGCAATCTGTTTTAAGGACACCATAACAAACTTTTGACATCATAACAACCTAATAACTAAACTCCTAAGTAATCATATTCATATCTTTAAAAATAATTCAAAATCAATATAGAAAAAACTGAATTCATTTTTCTATTTCATAAATTTTGTAGTTTTTCCTCGACATTTCATTGACGATAAATTAATTTTCCCTCATTTCAAAACATTTTCGTCCAATTTTCTATATTTGTAGCTCTTCAGTTTCAATTCATCATATTTATGATTATTTCGTCCCATTTCACTTCGGCCAATTTTTTATAATCTATGTAATAATTTTGCACTCTATAGTAATTATTATGCAATTTTGACTAAAGTTCGAGTAGGACTTTGTTGAGCATCAGGCCTTCACTGTTAGATTTCCTTTTTAATGAATTAATTATCTTTTTAAAGAAAGTGATGGTATGTGTTGAAGATACCGCCAAAACCCGAGAGAACGTAGTCTTTAAAGAAAATAAAACAAATATACCGTTTTATATCCGCTCAGAGAGGAAGAAATAAAGAATATATATGCTCCGTGCAGATTATATATAGCTGATTTGACGTTTCATGATCATTTTTCATTCATAGTACCATAATAACAAAAGAAAGTCAAGGAAGTTTATGCCGGATAGCAAACTCCCTTAGGATGGGCATTTGTATATTTGTATACATGGAGGTTTTCTTTATGACATATATTATCTCTACTGCTTCTCCTATTTATTTAGCTTACAAACACTTCTGGAGAGAATCTCATTTCTTCTGGGCTGTTTCCATCCAGAATAAAAATCAGAATCTCAAACTACTGTTTTCGAGCAAAGATTTGTACTTGTCTTTTCCAGTTAAATCACACTAACCAAATAATTCACATCCTGTTTGAGCTTGCATCGAAGGAACCGGAAGATTTAGGAAGGTTCTTTTTCGTAGTTGAATTATTTTGCTCCCATATCCAAGCACGAGTAGTAAAAGACGTTCTTACCTATGAGTGGTCAGGTGTACCATACGTACAGAAGGGAATCAAAACAAAAAAAAACTTAAATGGAAAAAAGATCATAGCAGTTGAAATCTGGAACCAAAGTAATCAAATCTGAGAAAATTAATCGAAATCCCGAACTTACTGTACTTGAGCGAAGAGCTATATTTTTGTTGTCCAGGTAAATTAGAGAGAAATTGATTTGCTTAATCGATGTACTTGCAGTTTGCCTTATAATCGAAGAGGCACCAGTTACAAATCTTATAGATTTCTATTGGACCAAATTTAGACCAAGAAATTAAGGAATTAATGTAGCATTACACTCAACATCCCTCTCATTTAATCACGATTAGTAACTGATATATAAGATAATAGTGACATGAAAAAATTTATGCCTTAAAAAAGTGGTGGAAAATTTTGATTGGATGTTGCATAGCTCATCTTCCACATAGGTGCAAACATTGCTCAATTCAGAATGCTCGATGCTCGTGATAGTACACTTAACCGTTTAGAATTACACATTTCTTTGAAACTTTGAAACAAATTATACGTTATGACGTTTTGTTGTACTTTTTTAAGAATAACCATACGTTGTATCATTAGGACCATTAACAGACAATGTGCAATCTGTTTTAAGGACACCATAACAAACTTTTGACATCATAACAACCTAATAACTAAACTCCTAAGTAATCATATTCATATCTTTAAAAATAATTCAAAATCAATATAGAAAAAACTGAATTCATTTTTCTATTTCATAAATTTTGTAGTTTTTCCTCGACATTTCATTGACGATAAATTAATTCTCCCTCATTTCAAAACATTTTCGTCCAATTTTCTATATTTGTAGCTCTTCAGTTTCAATTCATCATACTTACGATTATTTCGTCCCATTTCACTTCGGCCAATTTTTTATAATCTATGTAATAATTTTGCACTCTATAGTAATTATTATGCAATTTTGACTAAAGTTCGAGTAGGACTTTGTTGAGCATCAGGCCTTCACTGTTAGATTTCCTTTTTAATGAATTAATTATCTTTTTAAAGAAAGTGATGGTATGTGTTGAAGATACCGCCAAAACCCGAGAGAACGTAGTCTTTGAAGAAAATAAAACAAATATACCGTTTTATATCCGCTCAGAAAGGAAGAAATAAAGAATATATATGCTCCGTGCAGATTATATATAGCTGATTTGACGTTTCATGATCATTTTTCATTCATAGTACCATAATAACAAAAGCAAGTCAAGGAAGTTTATGCCGGATAGCAAACTCCCTTAGGATGGGCATTTGTATATTTGTATACATGGAGGTTTTCTTTATGACATATATTATCTCTACTGCTTCTCCTATTTATTTAGCTTACAAACACTTCTGGAGAGAATCTCATTTCTTCAGGGCTGTTTCCATCCAGAATAAAAATCAGAATCTCAAACTACTGTTTTCGAGCAAAGATTTGTACTTGTCTTTTCCAGTCAAATCACACTAACCAAATAATTCACATCCTGTTTGAGCTTGCATCGAAGGAACCGGAAGATTTAGGAAGGTTCTTTTCGTAGTTGAATTATTTTGCTCCCATATCCAAGCACGAGTAGTAAAAGACGTTCTTACCTATGAGTGGTCAGGTGTACCATACGTACAGAAGGGAATCAAAACAAAAAAAAACTTAAATGGAAAAAAGATCATAGCAGTTGAAATCTGGAACCAAAGTAATCAAATCTGAGAAAATGAATCGAAATCCCGAACTTACTGTACTTGAGCGAAGAGCTATATTTTTGTTGTCCAGGTAAATTAGAGAGGAATTGATTTGCTTAATCGCTGTACTTGCAGTTTGCCTTATAATCGAAGAGGCACCAGTTACAAATCTTATAGATTTCTATTGGACCAAATTTAGACCAAGAAATTAAGGAATTAATGTAGCATTACACTCAACATCCCTCTCATTTAATCACGATTAGTAACTGATATATAAGATAATAGTGACATGAAAAAATTTATGCCTAAAAAAAGTGGTGGAAAATTTTGATTGGATGTTGCATAGCTCATCTTCCACATAGGTGCAAACATTGCTCAATTCAGAATGCTCGATGCTCGTGATAGTACACTTAACCGTTTAGAATTACACATTTCTTTGAAACTTTGAAACAAATTATACGTTATGACGTTTTGTTGTACTTTTTTAAGAATAACCATACGTTGTATCATTAGGACCATTAACAGACAATGTGCAATCTGTTTTAAGGACACCATAACAAACTTTTGACATCATAACAACCTAATAACTAAACTCCTAAGTAATCATATTCATATCTTTAAAAATAATTCAAAATCAATATAGAAAAAACTGAATTCATTTTTCTATTTCATAAATTTTGTAGTTTTTCCTCGACATTTCATTGACGATAAATTAATTTTCCCTCATTTCAAAACATTTTCGTCCAATTTTCTATATTTGTAGCTCTTCAGTTTCAATTCATCATACTTATGATTATTTCGTCCCATTTCACTTCGGCCAATTTTTTATAATCTATGTAATAATTTTGCACTCTATAGTAATTATTATGCAATTTTGACTAAAGTTCGAGTAGGACTTTGTTGAGCATCAGGCCTTCACTGTTAGATTTCCTTTTTAATGAATTAATTATCTTTTTAAAGAAAGTGATGGTATGTGTTGAAGATACCGCCAAAACCCGAGAGAACGTAGTCTTTAAAGAAAATAAAACAAATATACCGTTTTATATCCGCTCAGAGAGGAAGAAATAAAGAATATATATGCTCCGTGCAGATTATATATAGCTGATTTGACGTTTCATGATCATTTTTCATTCATAGTACCATAATAACAAAAGCAAGTCAAGGAAGTTTATGCCGGATAGCAAACTCCCTTAGGATGGGCATTTGTATATTTGTATACATGGAGGTTTTCTTTATGACATATATTATCTCTACTGCTTCTCCTATTTATTTAGCTTACAAACACTTCTGGAGAGAATCTCATTTCTTCTGGGCTGTTTCCATCCAGAATAAAAATCAGAATCTCAAACTACTGTTTTCGAGCAAAGATTTGTACTTGTCTTTTCCAGTTAAATCACACTAACCAAATAATTCACATCCTGTTTGAGCTTGCATCGAAGGAACCGGAAGATTTAGGAAGGTTCTTTTTCGTAGTTGAATTATTTTGCTCCCATATCTAAGCACGAGTAGTAAAAGACGTTCTTACCTATGAGTGGTCAGGTGTACCATACGTACAGAAGGGAATCAAAACAAAAAAAAACTTAAATGGAAAAAAGATCATAGCAGTTGAAATCTGGAACCAAAGTAATCAAATCTGAGAAAATGAATCGAAATCCCGAACTTACTGTACTTGAGCGAAGAGCTATATTTTTGTTGTCCAGGTAAATTAGAGAGAAATTGATTTGCTTAATCGATGTACTTGCAGTTTGCCTTATAATCGAAGAGGCACCAGTTACAAATCTTATAGATTTCTATTGGACCAAATTTAGACCAAGAAATTAAGGAATTAATGTAGCATTACACTCAACATCCCTCTCATTTTATCACGATTAGTAACTGATATATAAGATAATAGTGACATGAAAAAATTTATGCCTAAAAAAAGTGGTGGAAAATTTTGATTGGATGTTGCATAGCTCATCTTCCACATAGGTGCAAACATTGCTCAATTCAGAATGCTCGATGCTCGTGATAGTACACTTAACCGTTTAGAATTACACATTTCTTTGAAACTTTGAAACAAATTATACGTTATGACGTTTTGTTGTACTTTTTTAAGAATAACCATACGTTGTATCATTAGGACCATTAACAGACAATGTGCAATCTGTTTTAAGGACACCATAACAAACTTTTGACATCATAACAACCTAATAACTAAACTCCTAAGTAATCATATTCATATCTTTAAAAATAATTCAAAATCAATATAGAAAAAACTGAATTCATTTTTCTATTTCATAAATTTTGTAGTTTTTCCTCGACATTTCATTGACGATAAATTAATTTTCCCTCATTTCAAAACATTTTCGTCCAATTTTCTATATTTGTAGCTCTTCAGTTTCAATTCATCATACTTATGATTATTTCGTCCCATTTCACTTCGGCCAATTTTTTATAATCTATGTAATAATTTTGCACTCTATAGTAATTATTATGCAATTTTGACTAAAGTTCGAGTAGGACTTTGTTGAGCATCAGGCCTTCACTGTTAGATTTCCTTTTTAATGAATTAATTATCTTTTTAAAGAAAGTGATGGTATGTGTTGAAGATACCGCCAAAACCCGAGAGAACGTAGTCTTTAAAGAAAATAAAACAAATATACTGTTTTATATCCGCTCAGAGAGGAAGAAATAAAGAATATATATGCTCCGTGCAGATTATATATAGCTGATTTGACGTTTCATGATCATTTTTCATTCATAGTACCATAATAACAAAAGCAAGTCAAGGAAGTTTATGCCGGATAGCAAACTCCCTTAGGATGGGCATTTGTATATTTGTATACATGGAGGTTTTCTTTATGACATATATTATCTCTACTGCTTCTCCTATTTATTTAGCTTACAAACACTTCTGGAGAGAATCTCATTTCTTCTGGGCTGTTTCCATCCAGAATAAAAATCAGAATCTCAAACTACTGTTTTCGAGCAAAGATTTGTACTTGTCTTTTCCAGTCAAATCACACTAACCAAATAATTCACATCCTGTTTGAGCTTGCATCGAAGGAACCGGAAGATTTAGGAAGGTTCTTTTTCGTAGTTGAATTATTTTGCTCCCATATCCAAGCACGAGTAGTAAAAGACGTTCTTACCTATGAGTGGTCAGGTGTACCATACGTACAGAAGGGAATCAAAACAAAAAAAACTTAAATGGAAAAAAGATCATAACAGTTGAAATCTGGAACCAAAGTAATCAAATCTGAGAAAATGAATCGAAATCCCGAACTTACTGTACTTGAGCGAAGAGCTATATTTTTGTTGTCCAGGTAAATTAGAGAGAAATTGATTTGCTTAATCGATGTACTTGCAGTTTGCCTTATAATCGAAGAGGCACCAGTTACAAATCTTATAGATTTCTATTGGACCAAATTTAGACCAAGAAATTAAGGAATTAATGTAGCATTACACTCAACATCCCTCTCATTTAATCACGATTAGTAACTGATATATAAGATAATAGTGACATGAAAAAATTTATGCCTAAAGAAAGTGGTGGAAATTTTTTATTGGATGTTGCATAGCTCATCTTCCACATAGGAGTAGAAATGGCACAACCTCAATGAAAGTTATTTGACACATGGCAGCTCGAGATTCAACTCGGCACTTGTCTGCTTTTATATATATATAGATAGATATAGATGTCAATTGGACTTTGCTATATAAGAACAAGAGACGATGACAATATATCTTCTTATCCTGGGTTGAGTGATAGAGTACGTGGGTTTCTGACCATCATCTTGGCAAGGCAATAAGGGGGCTGTTGCTGGTCAGGACACACCCTCCTCCTTTAGTTGCTGCCATATTGGAGTCAGAGGAGGTACCGCTTCTCTACCTGCTCCCCATAACAGATCTCGGTCTCAGCCTCTTCTCTCTCTGTTTGAAAAAAATGGGGTTACTCTAACTTTGATGTAGGTCTTCAATTTAGGATTTAAATGAGTTTTTTTTTTTTTTTTTGTTCTGTTGTTCTAATTCAGTAGGTTCATATATTTTCTCTAGATCCTATCTATCTTTGTTTCGGCATGTGTACTTACCATATAGTTTTTTGTTTGATAAATTAAAGATAACACGGGTTTAAGATTTTATGCATCTAAATTATGAGTTTTGCATCTGATTTGCTGTGAATGCTTCTTTTTTTCCTACTGATTTGTCCATGACATCAATAGACGAAACTTTGGCTAGCCCTCCCACCAGCCACTTGCATTGTTTAGTACAAAAGATCTGATTTCAGTATGACATTCTTGTTATAGCATTGTGTGTGCTTGCTTTTATCTTGCTCGATTTAGTTCTGTGTGCAATGAGCTTTAAAGATAAAAGGACTTAGCATTCTGATTCGGGTATAGATGTTTTTGAAACATGGGTTTCAATTAAAGCTGCAACTTTTCAGAAAAACCAAGCAATGAGGACAACTTCGCAGCATGATTGTGCGCTTCCTACACAGTATTCGTGAAACCAATCCAGTAATTAAATACCCTATCCTGCTCTTTCATGTGGTTAGTCTTTAGCGGATGTATCTCGGTAGATATAGATGACTAATTTGCTTGGTAAATAGATGTAGTGAGATGCTTGGTATAGCTAAAGTCGGAACTTTATCGCTGCTTGATATCTACCTGTAGAATACCCATATTATTCAGAGCACCAAACCGTGGGTAAACCTGATTTCTAAACTTTATTTATGATTGTTATCGTCGGTCAAATTCGCTTCTTTCTGCCACATTCAGTGTTGAACTTTGGTAATGAAGAGCATATAAATTTGAGGATTCTGCTTAATTAAGGTTTTGATATTCATATTTGGTTTCCCGCGTTTGAGATTATATGTTACTGTACACTTAGATCCTCCTTATTTATCCGTTTATTTGTCTGACAGGTAATTCAGAATCTCTCGATCAGTAGGCTCTCATTTGGGGCTGAATATTGAACTGTATAAATATGTGTGATCACTTCCTCATGAATAGACTTGGGTTTAGCTATTTCATTCTGGTATGCTCTGAATAAATTTGAGGATTCTGAAAGGTATGCTCTGGTCTGCTAATTTTCTAAGCTAATTTGTACCACTCTGTCCCAGCTCTTTCTTCCCAAATTGACTTTTGTCACTATTCACTGGGTCACTTTGACCCGGTGATTTGAATAGCAAATCGATGTAATTTTTTGATAATTTTTTCATGGAGTTGTAGAGTAAAAGGTGCTCTATAATATGGTGAAAAAATTATCAAAAAATCGTATTATTTTGTCATCCAAATCACCCGGTCAAAGTGACCCAGATACGAGTCAAAAAAGTCGGATGGGAAGAAAGAGCTGGGACGGACTGGTATTAAGCTATTTCATTCAAGTGCTTGAGACATGATAAAGTATTAATTTCCTTCTTAAATTGGTATGGACATTACCTACTCTTATGGTAACTATCTGCTTATATTGACTGCAGGTAAAACCTCTGATGAAGCCAACAAAGGATATAATGGGCATTCGCCGTGCTCGATATACTTTGCATGAGATTATGCCAGAAGGTATATGTCTACTACTGTCATTTGTTTTATTTTTCCGTATACGTACGCTATTGAATGTTGAAGCCTTATGAGTCAATGCAGCTAATCACCACTATGGTCTATGGAGTAATTATTTCACTGTGAGCACCTGTAATCTTGGTGCGTCTCTCTCTCATAGAAAAATGTATAAAATTCTTGTCTACATTATGGATACATAACATCATAAGAAAAGCATATGCTTCCCTGTATCTGCGTCTCCGTCTATTAGTCAGAATATCTCAAAAAGCGTATCTGAATTCCTGTAGGTTTATTTTAAGATACTCAAATTTGGTATGCCATTTTCTCGACCCTCTGTGGAGGATTTGTTGGAGCAGAGGAACACTTAGGAGAGGTGACATTTAAGAAAAATCATCTGACGATCTTTTATTTTGTTATGAGTTAAATAATTCAACAATGTGATCTTTACGTCACCTTTGCTTTTTCATTTTTCTTTTCTCATGTTTCGTAAAAAATGCCATTCGTTAATACAAAAAAGGCTCTTTTACATCTGAAATCTGAAATACGGGAGAGGTCACTGTTGTGATCGGAACTGAAGCTCCGTGTAAGATTGATTTGATATTGCAATGTGGAGCGTAGGAAGAGTCAGTGCTAAGCAAGAATAGTAGAACTTGATATGTTTTCGTACTCTTATATTCTACAACTTGTATTGCTAGGACTCAAATTAAGAGTCTCGAACGTATGGTGGGTTATATAGTATTGATTTATTTATTGCTTGATTTATTTAATTTTATTTATTTATTTATTTTTAAAAACTTGAACAATTTCTTTGGATTCTTTTAACGTTTCTGATCACATAGAATGGGACCAAACAGTATGTATTGTGTTGAGTTTGACTTTAATCATTTTGGTAATAACTTTTGGTCGAGGGCAACAACAAATAAGAAATGAAGCAATAAAGAAAAGTCAAAGTTGGAAGGGAAAAAGAAAAAAACACATGAAGGGATCGAATTGGCTGCCAGCCACCGTTTTTAGGGCTAGTTTTGGAATGCTGTGGCGGTGGTAGAAAGCTGCTGTGTGAAAACACTGTAGAAAACTGCTGTGAATTCTTGATTAAATGTTGTTTGGTAAATATTACGTAGAAGCTACTGTGAAATATTAATATAGTAATTTTGTCTTTGGTAAAATCAACTGTGAAATTGCTGTGAGAGGGTAAAATGACAAAAATATATGACACATGTCATTTATAGAAAGATAAGTATTGATTATTTAAAAAATTGTAAGGTCAAAATCGATTGTAGATAAATTATTCAAAACCACTTTCTTGAAAAGCATCTCCCCCCTTGCTTCCCGAAAACTGCTGCGGGACAGCAGAAACTGTCCGAAAAAGCAGAAATTTTATTTTGCCAAACACACTAAAACTGTTTCTGCTGTAGGAAAGCAGCTGTGCTGACAGCAGAAGCATTCCCAAACTCACCCTTAATCTAAGACGGTGGGTTGGCTGTCTAAATACCACTCCGTTCTCTCTCTTTGTATTCATTTGACTTTTTGACTTGTATTTTGGCCACTTTGACCGGGTGATTTGAATTGCAAAACAATGTAATTTTTTGATAATATTTTCACTGTATTATAGAACAACATTTACTCTACAACATCATAAAAATATTATCAAAAAGTTTTATCATATTGCTATCCAAATCACCGGGTCAAAGTGACTCAGTGAATGGTGACAAAAGTCAGTTTGCATAGAAAGAGAGGAAACGGAGTGGTCGTCACTTTGCTTTGCTTTGTGAGACACAGGGAGCAACACACACTATCAGAAGACATTATCACTAACAGTAGAACCAAGGCGGACCCTAGACTATTTGAGGCCTAAAGCAAATATGAAAAGTGGGACCCTTTTATATTACTCAGCAATTTATTAGGAAATCTATCTATATAATATTATTCATTACATTTACGATTTGTTTTTAATTACTGTATTTACGATTTTTGTTTACTTACAATGGAAGATTATTTTTGAAAGTATGTTCAATGTGCTTATCCAATATATAAAATAATTACTTGTTCCAAAAAATATAATTCGTATTTTAGTCAAACGTATCTTAAAAGGAGAGCAGAAATCCCCTAAAAAAAGAGAGAAGAAATGAAAAAAGATTATTGAATAACAAAACAATTTGGAATTACATAACAATAAACATAGAAGATAAAGTAGCAATATTTCAAATGTTAATAGGTGCTCAGACAAATAAATGTTTTTGCCTCATGAAAGTATGATTAATTAATATTAATAATTTAGAGGGAGAGTGTGTGTTGCATGAAAGAGAGGGTATGCAAGTACTGGTAGAGAAAAATGTGTCAAACCACGTGTGTGACAGGGAAGCGGTGAACTCGTCACTGGTGATCTCTCTTAAACTTCTATTGCAAAGTATGGTAACAAATATACCCCCTATTATCATCTGTTGTGATGGGCCTAGATGCAAGGTAGCACTAGCATAGGCATAGTAGTGAGGTTGTTCAGGTGTGTTGAGCACGTGGTTGTAATCGTGTTCGGGTTCGTTTATCTCAATAAATCGGGTTCGGGTTGTGGAGTAGTTAGTATTCAAACTGGCCATCAACGTTAACTTTCTTGTCTCTCGTTCTTTATTTGTTCATTGTTCTTGCTTGATACCCGGATTTATCCGTTACGTCATAAGAACTGGTATCAGAGCTCGGGTCAGGTTAGGGTTTCAAGAAGAAACGATGTCGGGTACTATGAAGATCGAGAAGTTCAGTGGGAGAAACAGTTTCAGTCTGTGACAGATCAAGATGAAGGTGTTGTTGAAACGCGACGATCTTTGGCTGCCTCTGGCGTCCAATAAGAGCAACGTGGACACAACCACATCGGCGTATCTGAAGATGGAGGAGAAGGCGCACACAACGATCATGTTGTGTCTAACGGACGACGTGATCACCGGTGTTCCGGATCAAGAGAAGGCGACTGCTTTGTGGGTCAAGTTAGAGGATTTCTACATGAAGAAATCAGTGGCAAACAAATTGACGATGATGCAACGGCTATTCGGGTTGTGAATGTCTGAAGGTACCCAAATTAGAGATAACTTAGATGTTCTGAACACTATTCTGCTTGAATTGCGTAATAGTGAGGAGAAAATAAATGATAAGGATGCGGCCTTAATTCTGTTGGTGTCATTGCCTCCATCGTATGAGGGTTTCATGCAATCTTTCACTGGTGAGAAAGATACGATAACCCTAGAAGAGATTAGATCTGCTCTTCCCACCAAGAATCTGAGGCACAAGGCTGCAGGTGATTCAGGTAATCATAATGCGTCTGGTTTAATGGTCAAAGAAAGAAAAGGGAAGGGATACAAGAGATTTGCAGGATCCAGTTTACCACAGGACGTCTGTACCTACTGTACGGAGAAAGGTCACTGGATGAGGGAGTGTCCCACGAATAATCAGGCATCTGTAGGTTTCGCTGCAGGTGGAGGGACCTCCTAGGAACACGACCTACTTCTCTGAGCCCCTCAGGGGCGGTTCTATGCTCATGGCATGGAGCATCTCGCGCGTGAGATCTCTGGCACACGAAAAGGTTTCTGGCGCGCACTAATTTTTTTGGGCGCATCTGAGGCACACAAGGCGCATCGGGCATGGCAATTTGTTGCACTCGTCATCAGTGCATCTGGTCTGGATGACAGCTGGCACTTGTCATGGTGCACTGGTTATGGCGCTGTTGGAGCGGGAATACATTCGGTCCTGCTTTATCAGTGAATGTATTCGAGTCTGGTTCTAGGTGGAGGCGTGCTCCTTTAAGATTAAGGGAGACGCATATGTTTCAGGTTCAAGAGAAGCATCAGTTCTGGTTCAGGTTACTGAGATGACTCAATTCAAGGTGGAGATTTGTTGAGTTTGAATTTTATAATTTGGGTAATAAATTTTGGTCTAAGGAAAAAAAAAGGAATGAAGTAATAAAGAAAAGTTGCAGTTGGAAGAGAAAAAAAAAAGAAGAAAAAGGGAATTTCCTGCCAGCCACCGTTCCTAATCTAAGGCGGTGGGTTGCTTATATATAGTCACTTTTCTTTGCTTTGATGTGCTTTATGAGACACAGGGAGAAACACACTATCAGACAGCACCATTACTACCAGTAGCATAGGCATAGTAGTGAGGTTGTTCTAGGTGTGTTGAGCACGCGGTTGTAATCGGGTTCGGGTTTGTTTCTCTCGATAAATCGGGTTCGGGTCGTGGAGTAGTTAGTATTCAAACTAGTGATCAACGTTAATTTTCTTGTATCTCGTTCTTTATTTGTTCATCGTTCTTGCTTGATACCCGAATTCATCCGTTGCGTCATAACATATTGGTTATGTGACATAAGGTCAAGCATATTTTTGAAATAACCGTGAAATTGCCTTTGTAACTCAAGGCTCCGGTACCCGAATTGAGTGGTACTATTAGTTGGTTTTGTTTGCTGAACATATCTGATTTTTGCGCTTAATCAGTGTCAGATATTTTTTCCTAATTTTCTCTCTTTCTCATTTGAATTTTTCTATTAACTCCAACTATATTGCTTCCATTATGAGTTAAAATATATTAATCTGGACCAAAATTTTTTCTATATAATGGAAATCTCTTTTCAGGATGGTAGCTACAACAATGTCTATAGACCAATGAAAGCATCTATTTATGATATTTCTCTGTGAAAAAGTCATATTTTCAGGGTTAGTTGTTTCTATCACGGGTACCATCACTGGTGGACTTCAACTCAATCATACTCATTAGCTTTAATTCACCATAAATGTTACTTAATTATTAACGGGTGCCATGAGTTCCACTGGTTACTTATTACTGAAATCCAATCTTTCACACATAAATAGATTATTGAGTAACATGTGGGTGACTCCTGCAGCTTACATAATTGAGTTTCAATGGTTACTTATTACTAAAATCTCATATTTGTCGCATAAATGGATAGTTTGTTAACATGGGGATGACTTCTGCTCCCATCCAATACCTACAATTGTTAGCCAGGACTCCAGATGACCTTTGGGTCATTGAAGTGCATCCTACATCGTCATTTTGTCATCCAGACCAAGTCTCGCCTACTTGCACATGAACTTATAAAATGCATAGTGACCATTACCACTACCAGAAAAAGGAAATGTAAATGGTTGGTTTAGCCAGTGAATATTTGCCTCCTCCGAGTTACAATGACTTGGTTTTAATTTCTGAAAATTGGACTGAACCCTCGAGAAGAAAGAGGAAGTGCAAGTAAATATTTCCATTTCCACTGTGTATATTTTCCAATGTAATTTCTGATACATTATTCACCTTCTCTTTTGTTGCAGTTACTCAAATCAGAATACTTGAAGCAGACAATGCACCAAGGTGGTCCTGCAAAAACTAGAAAGCCTTGAATTCCTCGTGATAAGGAAGGAATATTCATGAGAAAGGAAGAATCACAATCTGTTGGAAGTGATAATGAGGAGCTGTAGGCAATCTAATCTGATGCATAATCAATGTGCAATGATCAAGAGCAGCTAAGGCAATCTTTCAAAACTTGGATTGATTTCCATTGACCAAAAGTTTCAGCCACTAATCAATCATCCTAGAATCAAGCTGAATATTCTCAATTAATCCTTCCTAATTCTATTTCCCTAATTGTATTGTATGTTCCAGTATATACAGGCGATATCATTGTGTAAATAAAATCAATCTTACAGGTTATTTTCTCATGGTATCAGAGCCATAAACCTGCAAGCCTAAACACCATTTTCAAAAATCATAATCCTCACCAGCACCACCTTCACTCCCTCCTATCAAAGTCAATAGAAGAGCCAAAACTCACAATCCAGTCGTTCCACCATGTCCCAGTTTGGTGTCCATCAAATTAGGCTCAAATAACTACCTCATGTGGCGTTCACAAATTCTTCATCTTGCTCATAGCCTTGGAATTCTTCATCATCTCGAAAATGATGGTGGGAAACCAAGTGCTTTGCTCGAAGATAAGAGTATGAATCCAACCTACAAATGACGGGTTACTCATATCACGGCTTCATAGTACAATAAAAAAAGAATCTCACCCGTCTATGGACGAGGATTCAACGACCTATTTACTTTACTCTGGAGTTCGTTGGAAGAGTAATTACTTCCAACAACCATTGAGAAAGAAGGATCTTTGAAACATATGCTCATGACAATATAAAAGGGCACACGTTCCTTGGAAAGAATATGTCAGAGAGTTCAAGTCAATATGTGACAACCTTGCTGCCATAAAGAAACCCGTCTCTGATCAGGATAATTTGTTCCTGTTTGCTCGTGGCCTAGGTGCGAATACAAAATCTTTCGGCTAGCCATGGTGACAAAACCACCATATCCTACATTTAATCAGTTTGTACTCGCTCTCCAAGGGCATGAGCAAAATATGGCTGCTCACAAAGAGAAATAGAAGGTTTATATTGAGCATGCCCAGGCGTACTTCAGCCAACTTGGCCGTGGACGTGGTCGTAGAGGATGACGAGGCATTTTTAATTCCAAAGGAAGAGGTTTTACTCCAGTTGTTCGCTACAACACTCAGAATGGGGCCACTAACTACTCAATATTTACCTCTAGTTCTTCAAAGGAAGGGAGGGAAACCGAAAAGAACCAACTGACAGAAGGGTGGTAAGGTAGCTTGTCAAATTTTTGGAAAATTGAATCATATTGCTCTTTATTGCTGGCACAAGTTTGATTATTCCCATCAATCCGAGGATTTTCCACAAGCCCTGGCTGCCTTAACCTTGAATAAGGAATACTCTTCCTTTTATGTGGACTCGGGTGCGACTGCGAACATGACAAATGACGAAGGTATGCTATCTCATCTAAAACCTTATAAAGGAGACGATGTTATTTATGTCAGAAAAGGAAATAAAATCCATAGTACACATATTTGTGATGCACGTGTTGAAATGTTGAATCTAAAAGATGTCCTTGTAGTTCCTGAACTGAAAAATAACTTGATGTCTGTAAGCAAATTCACTTCTGATACTGCTTCTACTATAGAATTTATATCGTCTGACTTTGTTGTTAAGGATCAAAATCAGAAATTGGTATTGAAGGGGCGTAGGCAAGGACAACTTTATGCACTGGATTCCGGTTTTCAAGAAGCATTAGCAGCAATAAAGAGTAGCGGCTCATTCTCATTGTGGCATCAACGACTCGGTCATCCTAGTTCAAGGATCATCTCTTTGTTAAAAGGAAGGAAAGTAAATGATGTCATAAGTTGGAGAACTAATCCATCTATATGTGTTAGTTTTCAGGCGGGAAAGAGTTGTAAGCTACCGTTCAACTTAAATAACAAAGATTCAGATTCTCTTCTACAAAAGATGCATTGTGATCTTTGGGGGCCTTCTCCAACTGCCTCTAATCAAGCCTTCAGATTCTATGTTTTTTTTATCGATGATTTCTCACGGTTCACTTGGCTATACCCGTTAAGAAAATAGTCAGACTTCTTTTCTTGTTTTCTAAAGTCTCAAAAGCTTTTCGAAAACGAATTTGACAGGAAAAGAAAGATATTTCAATGTGATGGAGGTGGAGAATTCAACTCAGGTGAATTTCATAATCATCCCGAGGCTTGTGGAATTTAGTTGCAAGTATCTTGCCATGGTACACCTGAACAGAACGGAGTAGCGGAGAGAAAACATCGCCATATTGTTGAGACGGGGCTCAATATGATGTTTCATGCTAACCTACCATTATATGTGTGGAGCGAGTCATTTCTTGCAACTATTTATTTAATTAACAGGATGCCTTCTTCAGTACTGAACAATGAAACTCCATACGCGAAGTTATATCAGAGGGAAGCAGACTATAATGGCTTGCGGGTGCTGGGATGTTTATGTTTTCCCTCTCTTCGGCATCAAGGAGGCAACAAGTTGACAAAGAAAACATGCCCATGTGTATTTCTCGGATACATCCCAATTTATAAGGGTTACTGATGCTTGGACCCTCAGACCAAACGAGTCTACATTTCACGGCATGTTGTTTTTGATGAAGGTAAATATCCTTTTAAGCCAACAGAACCTGACGTAGTAGTATCACTCCGGAGCTTACAGAATTCCCATCACTTGATGAGTGGACATGGACATCACATAAGACTGCTTCACCTGAATGTTCGACAGTAAGTCATGTTCAACAAGGTGCTATAAATTCTAGTCCTCCTGATGCAAGAATTTATCTCATCAACACACCCCAAGTTAATCAAAGTGAGTTTCATCCTTCAAGTGAGCATGTCGAGTTAGATAGTGATGAAGCTCGAGTTGACGATCACGATGCAAACTTGCATTCTTATCTTGATCCATTATCTCTGAATAATGGTGCAACTACTAATATTTGAGAACCTATCCATTGACACCCATTTCGGTGTGAACTTGTCTCATTGTCATGAATCACCAACTAGTGACTCAGGGGTTACTCTCATGGAAGTTCAAAACAATATTGATGCAACCATCTCACCGCGCCCGCATGGAGATCGACGTCATCCTGCTTATCTGAATGATTACAAGTGTAATTTAGCTGAACACCAATCCCTAGTGTTGACTCAAAGACCCTTAAGTGAGTTTTGAGAAGACACTGTTTAGAGTGATGAAAGACAAAGACAAAGCATTTATGTTGCTCCAAGGCCTTGAGATACTGAAAGAGCATCAAAGCCTTGACAGTAGCTTTATTGTACTGAATAATCAAACAATCTTGTGTTGCAGATTGGCTATCTGATTATATAGATCAGAGATTTGCTGCAAATATTTATGTTTTATATTCTCCATATATCTAACACAATTGCAGATATCCTGATCAGGGAGAATCAAAGATTTCTGGTCTTAACTTTGAGAAACTATGAAGCATGTTCAGAGCTTCAAGGCCTTGAGATATGCCTTGAGCTGCTGACAGCTTTACAGAATTAATTTGATTCTTTTTTGCAGGGTTTGATTTTTATTATTGTGATTGTTTAATGACTTCAAAGAGTCTTAAACCACTTTATCTTCAGTTATATGTTTCAGAAGTTAATCAGATTATTGTTTTACTCTTTCATCCAGTTTTCATTCAGAAACTGGAAATCCAAACAGACTTAGTGCTGTTATATTTCTGGATTTTGTTGTTGCTTTGTTTTAATGTTGTTGCAGGTTTGTTAAACGTGCAAATGCAATCTCAAAAAACTCCAACGGATATCTACTCAGAGCTGTTTGAATTGCAGTTGAAACAGGAAGAGGATTTGTAGGAACTGAGATCCTAAAATCTCTCATTCAGTTGCAGTGAGTAGATAAAAGACTAGTTTGAATTTTGAAAGAAAAAGGAGGCTTGCAGAAAACTGAGAGAGGTGTGAAATATTCGTGGGAGATCAATCATTCAAACACACAGACATTCAAGCTTCAATTCCATATTTCAGAAGATCAATCATTCCAGTTTTCAGAAGAACACATCGAGGCCTTCACAAGCTTATTCTTCTACTGTGTTCTTCTTGTGTTTTGTAATATGCTTATCTTTTTTATATCTAAAACCTCACTAAACCTAGTGGTTGGTTGTTCAAGTGAACAACAAGAGGTTCTTGTTAGCTCAACAGTTAGTAGCTAATACTAGATAGGTTTGAAACCACAAGCTCTATAGGTGTAAGGGAAATCACTTAGGATTGAAGATCTAGGGCTGTTTCTGTGTGAGTAATAAGAAGTGTTTGCCCAATCCTTTTGGGATTAGATCCCTCAAGCAGAGATTAGGTCCATTGGGACTGAACTCTGTAAATTGCATTGTGTTCTTTACTTTACAGTTTTGTTATTTTTTGTTGCATACAACTCAAATCAAACTAGGGTTTATAAGCTGTTCAGAACGGGTTAGATTTCAATTCCTTGAAGCTTTCTATTTTTCCTTTGAAAGTTTCTGACTGTTTTCTAAAACCTCAAGGCCTTGAGATTTGAGTTTCTCACAAAGTTAATTAGTTAAAATCTGTGTTTTGCAAAATAAAGTTCCATACTCTATTCAACCCCCCCCCCCCCCCCCCGCTTCTAGAGTATTTAGGTCTTGTATTTAGTCTACATTACACACTTTCAATTGGTATCAGAGTGTGGGTCACTAATATAGAACTAACAATCTTGTGACTATGAGTAATGCAGGAGATGGTTGATTCTCACAAGGAAGGGCACCCGACAGACCTCCATTGTTCTGTGGTGATAACTTCATGCACTGGAAGGCATTGATGAAGATGTTCATCATAGATCAAGACATGGAACTGTGGTCAATAGTTCAGAATGGTCCTCATGAGTACTACACTACCATATATGGAGTCAGATGTATCAAGTCTGAGGAAAATCTCTCAGTTACTGAACTGGAAAAGGTATCAAAAAAATACAAGGCTATGAATCTGTTATACTGTGCTCTTAATGAAGATGAGTTCAACAGAGTGTATAATTAAAAAAGTGCCAAAGAAGTATAGGACAAACTGGTTGTGACATATGAAGGGAAAAGCCAGGTTAAACAGACCAAAATCAACATACTTCTGAGCCAATATGAGCTGTTCAAGATGAACTCAGATGAGACCATTAAGGAGATGTTCAAAATATTCACTGATGTGGTGAATAATCTGGAGTCATTGGGAAAGAAGTTTTCAAATGAGGAAAAGGTCGGGAAAATTCTGAGAAGCTTGCCAAAAGCCAAGGGGGAGCCAAAGACAACAACCATTGAGGAAGCTCAGGATTTAAGTCTTCTTCAGCTAGATGATCTACAAGGAAAGCTGCTCACTCATGAAATGTCTATGAAGGATGTAGAAGGTGATCTGAGTGAAAACATCAAGAACTTAGCACTCAAGGCCAAAGACAGTGAAAAATCTCAAAGCCTTGAGACAGAAGATGAGCATGATGATGAAGAGGCTTTAGCATTGATCTCCAAGGCCTTGGCCAAGATTCTCAAGAAGAAAAGAAACTCTGGTAACAGGGACTACAACAGAGAGAGATCAAGACCTTCAAGCAGCAAGGACTAAAAAGGTAAGTCTTCATCACAGTTACATAAAACTAAAGTAATGAATTGTTTTGAGTGTGGTGATGCAGATCATTTAGTAAGGGATTGTCCATAAAAGAAGAAGAACAGGAACTTTCAAAAGAAAGACAGTGACAACAGAAGGAAGAAAGCCATGATGGCCTCTTGGAGTGATTCTAATTCTTCAAGTGACTCAGACACAGAAGAAGATCAAGCAAATTTGTGCTTCATGGCCAAACATGATGAAGAAAAGTCATCAGACAGACATATTGAGGAAATGGTAAAAAATCTTCTTGCTAGTCCTTCTGATGTACTTCCTGAAATTCTCAAGAGTATGTTTTTAAATGAGGAAAGGTATAGAAATGAGATTTCTTCTTTAAATATTAAGATTCATGAGCAGGTAAAAGAAAACCTGGACCTAGTTTTTACCAAAAAAACTGTTGAAGTTTCTAAGACAAAAATTGAAAAGGACTTCAAGGCCTTGGACAGCAGGTTCAAAGCCTTGAAGGCTCAGATAAAAGAGATTGTTGATCAAAATACTTTAACTGAAAGATATGCTGATCTAAAGTCTCATTCTGAGAATTTAGAAAAACAAATCTGTTCTTTGACTGAGAAACTTCAAGCGTCTAAAAAGGTCCTAGCTAGTTTTACAGGCTCAGAACATAATCTAAATCTCATTCTTGGAGGAAGTCTGAAATCAATGAATAAAAGTGGGATTGGCTATAATCCAAATTTCCAATGAAAAGCTTAACGACTTTTGTCAAATCTGGTAGCAGACATTCTCCAAAGTGTCATTACTGTGGAAAAATTGGTCATATCAGATTAACTTGTCCCTTCAGAAGATCAGAACCTCACATTATGAGTAATACTTATCCTTATCAGCTTAAAGGACATGTTAGGCAGATTTGGGTTCCAAAAGGAATTAGACCACCAAACATGGCTGATTCTGAGTATGACTCAAAGCTCTGCACTTGGTCTAATAGCCTGTTGAGGCAATGATTTACTTTTGCAGGATGTCACCAAGGCCTAGAATGATCAGAAATGGATATTAGACAGTGGATGTTCCAGACATATGAGTGGAAATAAATCTCTCTTTACTGAGCTTACAGAAAAATCTGGAGGAACAATCATACTTTGTGACAAAGTGAAATACAATATTATTGGTATAGGTAGTATTGGTAATGGTTCTACCAACTCTATCTCTGATGTTTATCTTGTGGATGGACTTAAGTATAATCTGCTTAGTATCTCTCAGTTATGTGATAAAAGTTATAAAGCTAAATTTGACAAGGAGAAATGTGTGGTGCAAGATGAGAAATCTCAAGATTGCATACTCACTGCCCCTAGATCATATAATCTATATGCTATGAGTACTAACATTGTTGCAGGTGACAAGTTAACATGCCTCAAGGCCTTGAAGGAAGATTCAAAGCTTTGGCACAGAAAGTTGGGGCTTATTAGCTTACACACCTTGAATAAACTCATCTCAAAGGATTTGGTAAAAGGATTACCATCACAGAAATTTTCAGATGATGAGGTTTGCAAGTCATGTGTACAAGGTAAGCAAACCAGAAGCTCATTCAAGCCAAAGAACTTTGTAAGTACTTCTAGACCCATAGAACTGTTGCATATGGACTTGTGTGGTCCTATGAGAGTTAAGACCCCAAAAGGTAAGAGGTATATGCTTGTTATAGTAGATGATTATTCTAGATTTACTTGGGTGATGTTTATAAGAGACAAAACTGAAGCCTTATCTGAATTTTCTAGATTGTGTAAAGAGCTTCAAACTTTGAAAAATGTACCTGTTGCATCCATTAGAAGTGATCATGGTAGGGAATTTGATCAACTTGACTTTGATTTGTTTTGTGCAAAGCATGGCATTTCACACAACTTCTCTTCACCTAGAACTCCACAGCAAAATGGAGTAGTTGAAAGGAAAAATAGGACACTTGAGGATATGTCTAGAACCATGCTACTTGAAAGTAATTTGCCAAATTTCTTGTAGGCAGAAGTTGTTAATACTGCCAATTATGTGCTAAATAGATGCTTGAATATACCTATTTTGAAAAAGACTCATTATGAACTGTTTAAAGGTAGGAAGCCTAGTGTTTCTTATTTCAAACCTTTTGGTTGTATATGTTTTGTGCATAATAATGGTAGAGACAATCTTGGTAAATTTGATTCTAGGAGTGATGAAGGTGTATTTCTTGTATATTCTCAAACTATCAAAGCTTATAGAGTTTACAATAGAAAAACCAAGATTGTGGAAGAGAGTATTCATGTGTTTTTTGATGAAAGTACTAAAGATTCTCTGAGTGAAAGTTTTGCAGATCTAAATTTGAAAAAGCATGAGTCTGATGATGATGCTGTGAAAGAGGACAAAGGCAAAACTAAAGTGCATAATAAATCAGTAGAATCTCAAGGCCTTGAATCTCCTGCAGAGCCAAAATCTCAAAGCCTTGAGACAGAAACTGAAACTTTCTATGATGCTCCCTCTACTGTTTCTAGAGCTCAAAGCCTTGAAGGAACATAATCCTGGGTACCAAGGAAGAAGTTTAAGTATATTGCAGATCATCCAGCTAAAAATATCATATCTGATCTATCAACTGGAACTCAGACAAGAGGACAAATGAAGAACTTGTGTGCTTTTAGTGCATTTGTATCATTGATTGAGCCTAAAAATACCAAGGAAGCACTGGAAGATGCATACTGGATCATTGCAATGCAAAGTGAGCTGAATGAATTTGAAAGAAACAAGGTATGGAATCTGGTTCCCAGACCAAAAGAGAAACCAGTTATAGGAACCAGGTGGGTGTTCAGAAATAAGCTCGATGAGAATGGAAAATTGGTAAGGAACAAAGCCAGACTGGTGGCACAAGGATATAATCAGGAATAAGGTATAGATTATGAGGAAACTTTTTCTCCTGTTGCCAGGTTAGAAGCTATTAGAATACTTCTTGCATTTGCATCTCACAACCACATAAAGCTTTATCAAATGGATGTCAAATGTGCATTTCTGAATGGTTATTTACAAGAAAATGTTTTTGTAGCACAACCTCCTGGTTTTGAAGATGAAAACTTTCCTGATCATATTTACAAACTAGACAAAGCTCTTTATGGGTTAAAACAAGCTCCAAGGGCTTGGTATGATAGACTTTCAAAATTTTTACATGACAACAATTTCAAGAGAGGTCTAGTTGATAAAAACTCTTTTAATTAAACATCATGAAAGTGCTTTGTTAGTGGTTCAGATCTATGTGGATGATATTTTGTTTGGTGCTACTAATGATTCTCTTTCAAAAGAGTTCTCTAGTCTGATGTGCAGGGAGTTTGAGATGAGCTTACTGGGAGAATTGAATTTCTTTCTTGGAATTCATATTTTACAAATGAAGACAGAAATTTTTGTATATCAAGGAAAGTATACCAATGACTTATTGAACAAGTACAATATGTCACAGTCCAAGGTGCTTAAAACTCCTATGAGTTCATCACTCTCATTAGATAAGGTTTCAAATGGTAAGAGTGTGAATCAAAAGGAATACAGATGTATGATTGGATCAATTTTATATTAAACTTCTAGTAGACCTGATATTATGTTCATTGTTTGTATGTGTGCAAGATTTCAAGGAGATCCTAAGGAAAGTCATTTAACTGCTGTCAAAAGAATTTTTAGATATTTGAATGGAACCAGAGACTTGGGGCTTTGGTATCCAAGGAGATCTAATTTTATGTTGAGTGGCTATTCAGATGCAGATTTTGCAGGACATAAAGTAGAAAGGAAGAGTATTTCTGGATGTTGCCAGTTTCTTGGATCTTCACTGATTAGTTTTCATTCTAAGAAGCAAAATTCTGTAGCATTATCTACTGCAGAAGCTGAATACATTGCAGCTGGAGCTTGCTGTTCACAAGTGTTATGGATTGCACAGCAACTTAGAGATCTTGGCTATAATTTCAGAAATGTGCCTATTCATTGTGACAACACAAGTGTTATTTCAATCTCTAAGAATCCAGTTAAGCACTCAAGAACCAAGCACATAGATGTGAGAAATCACTTCCTTAGAGATCATGCAGAACAAGGTGATGTTGTTCTATCATTTATTTCTACTTCAATGCAGATTGTTGATATTTTCACTAAACCTTTTCCCGATGATAGGTTTTCATCCCTAAGACTTGAATTGGGTATGTTGAACATGGATGCATTGGTTTAGGGGGAGTATTGGTACTTGTGTTTATGTGTTGAAATCTCAAAGCCTTGAGATTATACTTTCCAAAGCCTTGAAAGTATAGCTCAAAGCTTTGAAGTTTCACAAACTGCAGAAAATCTCAAGGCCTTGAGGTTGTTCTCCAGGTCTTGAAACATCTGTTTTTTGTTATTTTTTTTTTAAAAAAATGGATCGTCAAATATTATATCTTTTTCTTTTTAGATAATTGTATAATATTTGAATTACTCAGGGAATTTTCTAAAATATCCAAAAAATATTTCCAAAGATTTTTTTTGCATGTTGATTTCAGTAGAGTCGTTTTATGACTCATCTTTTCAACCTACTTAAGATGAAAGTCAGGGCTTATTCTTCTTCATTCTCTCTCAATTCTCTACGTCTCTCTACTCTCTCTCTCTATTTCTCTCAATCTCATTCACTTCTCAAAACCCTAAACCCACAATGGAGCGCAAATCAGCCAGGATTCAACAACAGGGAAAGCCTTCTGGCAGATCCAAGAAGAGGGAAAAAAAGAAGGAGAAAATTGTGATATCTGATTCGGATTCAGAGAATAATCAGATTTTGCATGAGGACACTCTTCCTGCAAAGAAGATCAGAATAGAAAAGGGAGATGAAGGTTCAAGTATTGATCCACAGAAGGAGAAAGAGACTCAGGGTGGTGATCAACCTAGGTCAGACAAGAAGAAAGGGGGAGAGAAGAAAAAGGCTGGTGAAGAAGAAAAGGGGAAATCTGCTCAAGAAAGCAAGAAGAAGTCAACTGAAGGAGAACCAGAAAAGAGAAAACCCACTGAGAAGAAAACAAGGGTTAAGCAAGTTGCTGCTGCAGCCAAAAAGGGTTATCAAGGTAAAAATACACTTCCTTCAGATTGGTTTGTTAGTTCTGAAGTTAGGACTGTGTGGGTGTAAGGATATGCTTCTTCTAAGGTTGCTTTTTGTAGTATGGTTTCTGAAGAGTTATTGGATAAACTGGATATTGATTGTATGAGGAAGTTAAGGAATACTGCAGTTTGGAAGGTGTTAAATCCTAGTTCAAAAGCTTATCCTAGGTTAACTAGATTATTTTATCTGAATCTGGTTCAAGAAGGAGATGATAAGATGGTGTTAACTTCTAAGGTGGCTGGGATAAACTTGAGGCTAGATCATAGGACTTTTTCCAAAGTCTTGGGCACTCCTAGGAAGTATAATGTCTGAGACTATGCTGATAGGAAAGAGTGTCTAGAAAAGGAAAAAGAAATGTTTTTCATTGATGGTGACCCTCTGGTCCAAAACAGTTGACACACTCTGTGCTCAACTGTGAAGCTAAGATTTTGTTTACAGTTCTGATGAGGAGTGTTGTTCCTAGGGAAAACTCAAGGGAGTTGGTTACTGATAAAGTTCTCATTTTGATGTATCTGATATGTCAAGGGTTTGAGATAGACTTGCCAAAAGTGGTTATGGAGCATATGATCTATTGTGCTACTAGAACTACAAACCATCATCTTCCCTATGCCAACCTATTACCTCTTTTATTTGAGCATTTTGATGTACCTGTAAAAGAGGAGGAAAAGATTACTGGAGGTTTTGGGTTAGTTGATGAAACTGCTTTACAGATGATTGGAGTAGTTCAGACTGGAAAAGGTCATTGGAAGTTCTATTCAAAGTTGTCAAAGGCTGAGCTTGAGGAGAAGGAGTTTGTTAAACCAAAGGGGACTACATCAGCAAAAGGACAAGAAAATGAGGATTACTCTTTGTTGGTTGAGAAATTTGAAGATCAGCAGGTTGAGATTGAAGATCTCAGACAAAGGTTATTTGACATGTCTTCTGAATTTAACCAGTTCAAGGGTTTGATCAATGTGATGAATGGAAAACTGGATGTTTTCATCAAAGGTTTGAACTTGGAGAAGATTCCTTCTGCTACTAGTCATGACACCAGTGTTGACTCTGATGAAAGGCTAGGTGATTTCTTGAAGAAGAAAAAGAAGCCAATTCCAGTGGTGCTCACTTCAAAAGATCTATATGAGCAGACTGATGAAGAAGAAGATGGGGAAGAAACAGGAGTTGATGCAGCTACAGAGGGTGATTCACTGCAGGTTAAACACAAAAAGGTGGATGAAATCATTGAGGAAGTTGTTACAGAGGTGGAAGCTGAACAAGATGAAAATCAGTCTGCTGATGACGCTTAAAGTGATGAAGAAGTTGGAGAAGGCTCAGAGAAAGCCCTGACATCAAAGAAGAAATGAAGATCAGAGAAGAACACAACCTTGAACCTTTCCTTCTATCTTTTTCTTTTCTTCTTTTCTGTTCTGAAGGCCTTGACTTTCTAAGAATATTTTTTTTTTAAAAAAAAAAAGACTCTGAGTAATGATCCAACATTTTTTTCACCTTTGGTTGATGAAAGTCTAAAAGGGGGAGAAATTATGTGGTTGTTTATTATGTGGTTTTTGTGGTTACTTTCAGTACTTGAATAATAATATTTAGATGTTTTTGTTAATCAATTGTGCTCTGGTATTATGTGTGTTATCTGAGAATTACTGATTATTTGTGTTAAGATGGTTTGACTGGTATTATTGTCTACTGTATCTGCAATATGTTGATATCTAATCCTTACAATGAGTTGCAGGGATATTTACACAAGATTATGGGTTTTGTCTTTCATCAATGGGGAGATTGTTGACTCAAAGACCCGTAAGTGAGTTTTGAGAAGTAACTGTTTTGAGTGATGAAAGACAAAGACAAAGCATTTCTGATGCTTCAAGGCCTTGAGATACTGACAGAGCTTCAAAGCCTTGACAGTAGCTTTATTGTGCTCAATGTTCTAAAAATCTTGTATTGCAGATTGGCTATCTGATTATATAGATCAGAGATTTGCTGAAAATATTTATGTTTTATATTCTCCATATATCTAACACAATTGCAGATATCCAGATCAGGGAGAATCAAAGATTTCTGGTCTTAACTTTGAGAAACTGTGAAGCATGTTCAGAGCTTCAACGCATTGAGATATGGCTTGACAGTGACTACACGAAGCATGTTCAGAGCTTCAACTCACGGAAGGGGGGTCGAAATTCTAGAAAACTACTTTAAAGAGCTATTCACCACTGATAATCCCAATCCAGCGGATATCACAGCTCTCCTTCAACATACCACGGGCCAGATTATGAATGATAAAAAAGAATGGCTTGACAGTGACTACACGAGGGAAGAAGTAGAAGATAGCCTAAATCAAATGGCACCCTCAAAAGCCCCTAGGATTGATGGCTACCCAGCTCTATTCTACCAGAAATTCTGGCATTTGATCGGAGATGAGGTTAGTAACTATGTTTTGAGCATTTTAAATGGCGTTTCTGATCCAAGTGATGTTAACCAAACTGTTATAGCTTTTATCCCGAAAGTAAAACAGGCAAGAAAGGCAGCCGATTTCAGGCCTATCAATCTGTGTACAGTTATTTATAAATTGGTGACGAAGACTATGGCAAAACCGACTGAAAAATATTTTACCGGGAATCATATCAGAGACTCAATCAGCCTTTGTTCCAGGGAGATTGATCACTGATAACGTTTTGACATCTTTCGAACTACTTCATACCATGAAGTACCGAAAGAAAGGAAAGCAGGGGTACCTTGCCCTAAAGATTGACATTAGTAAAGCCTACGATAGGGTTGAATGGCCCTATCTAGAGGCTGTCTTTCAAAAGCTGGGTTTCGGCCAGAGATGGGTAGCTCTTGTGATGAAGTGTATCACCACGACCAGCTTCTCTATCAACTACAAGGGTAGACCTATGGGTTTCATTAAACCACAACGAGGGATTCAGCAGGGCTGCCCCGTCTCTCCGTATCTATTCCTATTTTGTGGCGAAGCTCTCTCGCGCTCTCTCTCGAAGTTGACGGACGATGGTTTGTTGTCGGGTTTGGCCGCATCAAGAGGGGAACCTATTGTCTCTCACCTCTTTTTTGCGGACGATAGTTTACTGTTTACAAGAGCTAATACAGAGGAAATTACACGGCTTAAGGACCTACTACATCTCTATGAGAAAGCTACGGGACAAAAATTTAATTTACAAAAATCGGCAATGGTCTTTTCTGCAAATACTCCGCCGGATCAGCAAACTGCTCTCAGCAAACCTTTGTGGGGTTAAATTGGAGTCTCTTCACGAGCGGTATCTTGGCCTCCCTACAATGATTGGCAAAAAGAAGATGTCAAATTTCAAGCATATTATTGAAAGGATTGCTAATAAACTAAAAAATTGGAAGGAAAAATTTCTTTCTTTTGCAGGGAAGGAGATTTTGATCAAATCAGTCATTCATGCCATCCCTAGCTATTCCATGTCATGTTTTTTACTCCCCCAAGAATTATGCCAAAAGATTGAATCTCTTATTTCTAATTTTTGGTGGGGAAAGAAAGACAAACCCAGATCTATCTACTGGGTGGCAAAAGGAAAGATGAAGTTACCGAAATTTAGAGGAGGTCTCAACATTAGGGATCTGCGTAACTTCAACCTAGCTCTGATTGCAAAGCAGACTTGGAGGTTCTATACAACCCTAATTCTTTGGTGGCCCGTGTGTTCAAAGCCAAATACTATCCTGATTCAACTCTCCTAAAGGCAAAAGCAGGCTCCAACTGTTCGTTTACCTGGAGAAGTATTGTGACAGGGAAGAGATTAATCAAGAAAGGGTCTCGATGGGAGATAGGAAATGGAGAGAATCTCAGTGTTTATAGAGACAGATGGCTTTTTAGGCCGCAGTCTTTCAAAGTTGTTTCCCCGATTCGACATAACCCAAATTTGAAAGTTGCAGACCTAATTAACGAAGACTCAAATACCTGGAATATTGCAGCTCTTCATCACCACTTGTTCCCGGTTGACATTTCTGAGATCCTTCGCATCCAGCTTCCACCCGAACCCGAACCCAACCAGTTGGTTTGGAACTACGAAGAAAGTGGTATTTACTCGGTCAAAACTGGATACAAGATGCTGGAAAAAGAATGCTCGGAACAAATTGAAAAATCTTCAGTACAGAGTGCTAGTTGGTGATCGATCTTTTGGCAACAAAAAATCCCAAAAAGGTTTTTGTTCCCAATCTGGAGATGTATGAATAAAGGTCTTCCAACGAGGTCAAATCTAAAGAAAAGAGGCATAAATGTACCTGTTTCTTGTCCAATTTGCCGAACCGAAGAAAAAGATGATATCCACCTTTTCCGCCATTGCAAGACTTCGCAAGCCTTTTGGAGAGATCTCCTTCAACTTCCAATCCATGACAACCCAGCGTCCCCTTTCACTGTCTGGTTCCCGACGACATTCAACCTTCTCAAAAGAGAGGAAAGGGTCAAATTTCGCTTGGGTATTTCGTTAATCTGGCACAACAGAAACCAGATTGTTCATCACAAACCAGGAAAAATGCCAGAGCAATTAGTAGAGGAGGTCAAAATGAACTTATCTTGGTCAGATCTACACATGCATGACACAGAGAGGGTGAATCTGGCTCAGATGGCTTTGTTTCTGGCGAAGACCTGGTCAAAGCCCCCCCCCCCCCAAACTGGCTAAAGATTAACACAGATGCATGTTGGGACTCGGAAGCTCAGACGGCAAGCGTCGGAGTGGTGGTGAGTGATGAAAACGGCCTCCTCATCGCCGGAAAGGGTGTTCAATTGCCGTTCGTATCGTCGCAAAAGGAAGCCGAAGCTCTAGCCTTGCTTGAAGGTGTGAAAATGGCGATGGATTTGGAGATCTCTCCTGTAATCTTCGAGAGTGACTCAAAATCTCTCATATGTCTCTGGAATTGTTTGAGAGAGAAAGGAAAGGAAAGGTCTCTCATCGGAAATGAAGAACGATGAGTTATGGATGACAACTCAGCTAGCCACCGAGTATTGAAACGGTGCTTGCGGTTTCTAGGAACTTCCACCGAGTTCGAGGCGTTTTTCACGCCACGTCAGGGCAATAATGCCGCCCATCTAGTAGCCAAACAGGTCACGCAGTATGGATCATCCTTATTTTGGTCCTATGAAGACCGGAATGGATAAAAAATGTAATTGATTTTGATATGTTGGGCTCCGGCCCATTGGTTTAAGTAAAATTTGTTCGTAAAAAAAAATAAGACGACAAGTGTGATGATTGTGATACCTTTCTATCATAGAAAAACATAATAAAAATAACTTATGAGATTACTAGTTTCAATATAATGCACTATAATCATGGTTGCAATCGAGACTTGACCACTCATAGGATTTCATAAATTCCAGAAGTTCATTATTACTATTGAATATGTAATAGGTCCCGGTTTGACTAAATGTTAGTACAAATCGAATAAAATCTTTCAAGAATTTAGCCTTCTTTGTAAAAGGGTTCTCAAATCCAAGAAGACTTCGAAATGAAAAAAATGTACACATGCAAAGATATAAGTCATCTAGTTAGATAAAAACTATGATACGTTCAAACATTTTTTTTCAAGTTTTAAATACAATTAGTAATTACACTTTGTTATAATTTTATTACTGCTCAATCATTTGTTGAGAGAATTCATAATCCGCGCTTTAGTGCAAACTAACTACATAAAGATGCACTAACATCATTCAAACAATGAACACTTAGAATCGTGAAATAAGGTATACCAATGTTATGTTATGTTATCTAAGTAAGTGTTGCATAAATTTTGGCAAAATTATTGTTTCTCACAGTTGGGAAGCAAATGCTTATATATGTAGTTATTTTATAACACAAATTCAAAATTTTGAACTTGATCACTAATATGGCGACATGATTGATATTCCATAATAATATGTTTGGATGATATGTCATTATCGTCTCGCGCGGATGCGCAGGGTATCATCTTGATAATTCAAACTAAAATAGCATTTAGGAGAAACTGATTGTTTATATAACCTAATTATAAGGGTATTAGCACGATACATACAAAAGTAAGTGTTGTCAAAAGTTTATGAGATTTATGCATGTTTGTCGCCTATGCCCCGTGAGGCGCTCCCATCCCTAGTGTGGTGAACCTTTGGTGGTTTTAAAATAGCAAAGGCAGACACCGCATTTTAAAGAAAGTAAGTAGAAACGGAGTAAGTACATACTACAACATGCAAAGCGATTATTGAATAACAAGATTCTAAATTTTTATTTTACCATTGTACTTTATAAAATATTTATATGACAAATGATGTTAAAACATAATTTGATTTCCCACTTAAACTCTAAGCAAGGGATGCAAATTTGGGCCGGTTCGGTCCAAATATGAGATTCAAGTGATCCGATATGAACAAAACAAGTTCGAATTCGATCTAGCTTAAAAAGGGCCGGATATGAATTATGAAAGCAATATCCAAACGGATCTGGATTCGGAGTTTTTTCATAGTGCGAACATACACGACCTGACCCAATCTGGTTACTTGCTATTTTATAAAAATTGCCCCATAAATATATTTAGTAATAAATATACTAATGCATAAAATTATAAACTCAATTTCTTCAATAATGCTAATAACATAGCCTCCCGAAAATCACCAACCTTATGAGCAACGGCCAAGGAGTTTTAGAAAACTTTATTGTGTTTGAAATTTGGCAAAATTTGAAGATGAAGTGTTGTGCCAATTTATATTTTCTATTTGTGGATTGGTAGGTTAGATCTAATCCGAATTCCACCCTATTAGGATTAGGTCCGATTGAATCCGGATTGGATCTGGATCTCCCCTCTTTATTTTAATATGGATATAGATATAAGTAGGTCCTATTCGATTCCGGACCATTTCCATCCCTGTCTAAACCCAGTGCACTATTAAATTAACCTTAAATGAATAGCACTACCGTAACCATAAAAAATAAATCGCAACCCCTAACTCGATCTCAAAAGTAAAATTGTTGCCTTGTGAAGATTGAAATTATCATTAAAACCAGAACTACTACAACTACCTCCTCTTGCAACTCAAGTTATTCCATTTAAAGTCACCAAACTAAAATTATGCCCAAGTTGAATACAAAATAGATATTCTCTCCCCTCTGCAATCTTCTTCAATAACTTCTACAAGCTAAAATGCTAGAAGCTACAATACAACGTACAACCACTCACGTCCTCATTGTTTTGATTTCTTTTGTAAGCAACTTACTTATGTTTCTATTTTTTTAATGATTTGTTTTTATATATTTTCAAGCAATTTTTTTTTTTTTTTGAGGAAAAAGAAATAGTATTAACTCAAGAAATAACGTCTGTTACACTGGTGTCATCTTCGAAAATCTTATCTAGCCACGTTGGTTGCGTGTCCCAACGGATAGAGCTCCTCGTGTCTCGTGCCACTTTCGCCACTTGGTCTGCTGCCGCGTTCAACACGCGTGAAACCCCACTCAGCTTTAATTCTTCCAGAGTCCCGAGACTCTCCTTCATCTCTTCTAGCACTTCACCTGCATTCGAGAAGTCACTCCATCGTTCTCCTCTTGTTATTCTCTCGATGCTTCGGATTACAGCTGTGGAATCTCCCTCAAGAATCACTCGCCGGAACCCTTTTTCGATCGCTGCTTCTATACCCAGTTTCGCCGCCAACATCTCTGCCTCTTTTGCACTCTCACACTTCTGGTAAAACTTTGCTCCTGCATAAATGAACAATCCTTGTGGATTTCTGATAACAAACCCCCCACTAGCAATCTTCGAAAACGGGATCCATGATCCATCAACGTTTACTTTCACAAATCCCTCCGGCGGCGGTGCCCATTTCTGGTTTGTTGGCGATTCAACCTCAGGTATCATTCTCTTCCCCTCTTTCGTTGCATCTTCCATTTCCTCGTACCGTGCAATAATTTCTGAGGGCATTGATTTGAAATATGGAGTAATCCCTTGAAAAATTGCTTTATTTCGATTTAACCAAATTGTCCAGAGGCCTGTGATGAACAAAATTTGGTTTTGTTTGTTGTTGCCGATGAACTGTAAGTGGATCCATTCTTGGGTCTTCAGATCTGAGCAATTTTTGACGAACTCCTGCCCAAATAAATTCTCCCACACCCCTTTTACTTGCTTACATTCTTGAAAAAGATGTCTTGACGATTCAACTGTTTTGTTACAAAACGGACAGTTTCTTCTAACTTGAATCCCTCGCCGTTGCAGATTTTTTGAGGTAGCTAGACTGTCATAACTCAAGCGCCAAACGAAATGTTTAACCTTTGAGGGCACCTTCAGCTTCCAGATCTTGGAGATTGGGCTTGCTTGTCTCTCTGATGAGCCCACTAAAGAGGTACTCTCTCTTTCTTTCAAATTTTGGTAGCCTGACTTTACTCTGTAAATCCCATCTTCCTCGAAATGCCAGATGAGTTTGTCGCTGCGTCTTGTTTCTGGTAGTTGAATGTCCAGAACATCATCAATATCCCATGGCTTTAGAGTCCGTTCTATTTTGTCTTCATCCCATTCCATTCTGTTCGTTCTAATCAGTTCACTAACTTTCAATTGCTCGCCTGCAGGTGTCTTCGTGATGAGGGAGAAGTTCGCCCTCCCCGGTATCCACCTGTCATTTATGTTCACTGATTTCCCGTCACCGATCTTCCAACGGAGTCCCATCTCCAGAATCTTGCGGCCCTCCAAAATGCTCCGCCACGCAAATGACGGGGCGTTTCCCAGCTTTGCCTCCATGAAAGATTCATTTGCAAAATATTTTGCTTTTAGGACTTTCGCTAAAATGGAATTGGGTTGCTGAATTATCCTCCACCCCTGCTTCGCCAACATGCTCTATTGAAGATTTTGAAGTCTCGAAAAGCTAAGCCTCCCTCCTTTTTGTTTCTTTGTATTTTGTCCCAGCTCATCCATGCAATACCTCTGTCCTGATTAGTTTTACTCCACCAAAACTGTCGAATAATTTTCTCCATCCTGTCGCAGATCCCGTCCGGAAGCAGGAAGCAAGACATTGCGTACGTTGGAATTGCTTCAGCAATAGCTCGGATAAGTACCTCCTTTCCCCCTTGTGTGAGAGTTTTTTCCTTCCATCCCTTTAGCAAGCTGCTGAGTTTTTCTAAAAGGTTGTTGAAAGATATCGACTTGTTTCTACCCATTGTTGTAGGTAGTCCCAAGTACTTATCATACCTTGCAACCTCCACCATGCCGCAGAAATCCAGGATCACTTGTTTCGTCGAAGCCGTAACGTTGGAGGAGAACACAATCGCAGACTTCTCAATGTTTATTTTTTGTCCTGAAGCCTCACTGTATACTTGTATAATTTGTAGTAGTGTTGCTAGGTTCTCTCTATTAGCCTGTAAAAAGAACAAACTATCATCAGCGAAAAAAAGGTGGGACACAGCGGGCCCACCCCTTGAGGCTGTAACTGCTGCAAGATCTCCCCTACCCACTGCAGCAGTTACAGATCTCGATAAAACTTCACTGCAAATTAGAAAGAGGTAGGGGGACAAAGGGCACCCCTGCCTCAAACCACGCTCAGGTACCACGTTTCCCACAACTGTCCCATTCTTGACAAAAGAAAACTGGACAGTTGTGATGCAATTCATCACTTGCTCTACAAAAATTGGACCAAACCCTAACTGAAAGAGGGTCTCCCTCACAAAAGGCCATTCAACCCTATCGTATGCCTTGCTCATGCCTACCTTTAGGGCAAGGTATCCTGTCTTCCCCTTCTTCCTTGTCTTCAAAGAGTGAATAACTTCAAAAGCTGTGAGGATATTGTCGGAAATCAGACGTCCTGGGACAAAGGCACTCTGATACTCGCTAATAATGTTAGGTAAAATCCTCTTTAACCTGTTAGCCATAGCCTTAGAGACAATTTTATAGATAATGGAACATAAACTGATAGGACGGTAATCACCTGGCTTCCTTGGTTGCTTGACTTTTGGAATAAGGGCTATCAAGGTTTTATTGTGTTCCTCCAAGCTCCATCCCTGATTTAGAACCCCTAAGCAGGTGTGAATGACCCCCGTACCAACTATGTTCCAAAATCGTTGAAAAAATCCTGCATTAAACCCATCCACTCCCGGTGCTTTATCCGGTGACATCATAAACAGTGCCTCTTTGATATCTTTTGCTGTATGTGCAGTCTCCATCAGCTCCTTCTCTTCGCGGCTGATGCCAGAGTCCACGTCGAAAAGTCCCGTCCTTATTGCTTCGGATGAAGGTCTGTCCGAGGTGAAAATGGATCTGAAGTGCTCTTCTAAGACTTCAGCAATATCTGCCTCCTCCGTTACCCACTTCCCATTGCTGTCTTCAATTCCTTCTATGGCATTTTTTGCTCTTCGAATAGTTGCTCTTTTGTGGAAAAACTTAGTATTCCTGTCTCCGTACCTTAGCCAGTCAATCCGAGACCTTTGCCTCCACATTACTTCCTCAGACCGTAATAAACTGTTATACTCCTTTTCTATCAGCTTCTTGCGCTGCAAGAGCTGACTTGTTGTCGTGAGTCTATCCAACTTTTCGAGTTCCCTCCTGCAGCTCTCCGTCTTCTTTCTGACCGACCCAAACACGTTCTTGTCCCACACTCTACATTCGTCCCCAAGGAGTAGCAGTCTTTGGTGTAAATCGTCACCCTCAGAGCGTTCCCAGTTTTCTCGCACGAAGTCCACAAAACCTTCGTGATTTTGCCACATCTGCTCGAATTGAAACCTGCGTCCCCCACTACTCTGTCTTCTTTGGTTCCATTGCACCAACACTGGCTTGTGATCTGAATTCGGCCAAACTAAATTGGACACACGCGTCCCTCTGTGATCATCCTTCCACTTTGTTGTAGCTATGGCTCTATCCAATCTTTCCCGAATGTTCTCTTCTTCTCTATTATTGTTCCACGTGAAACCGTCCCCACAATAACCCAAATCGTGAAGTTCAAGCTCACTTAATACTTCCCTGAAATCCGCCACTTGGCTATAAGTTACTTCCCTCCCCCCTTTCTTCTCTTCTCCACCAGTAATTGCGTTAAAATCACCGATAACCAGCCAGCTCTTATCCGGCCCCGGCCAGATTCGTCGGAGAAGCTCCCACGAGTGTCTCCGTTCCCCCCTTGATGGATTCCCATAGAACCCCGTAAAGTACCACTTGCTGCCATGTTCTTCCTCCACCAAAGCATCTATGTGATGAATGGTCGAAAACCTCACTGTAACCTTAAGAGGGGATCTCCACATCAGTCCGATCCCTCCCTTGGTTCCCACTGGATCCACAAAGTGACCCATTGCATACCCCACCTGTTTTCCAATTTGCTTCATGACTGTTTTATCCACTTTGGTCTCCATTAGGAAAACCAAATGGGGTCCTTGGCGCCTCACTAAATCGCGAAGCGATAGGACCGTGCAGGGGTTCCCAAGCCCCCGCACGTTCCAACTAAGGAGATTCATTGTGCTTGGCGGGGTTGCGTAGCAACCTCCGCCAATTTTGCGTCTAGAGTTTTAGAGGCACTCACCGCCTTTCTGGTCGTCCTGCTCGTGCTTTCTTCACCTTCTTTACCTGCCCTTATAGCCCCCAAGTAGCGTCTCTCCATCTCTAGCTGTTTATTCCTCTTCACGTTGTCCTGTATTTGTACCGACGAAGGGCTCAAAGCTGGTGCTATCTTTCTTTTTGGGGAGGCTGGTCTGACAGCATTATGAACTGATACCCTGGGCTCGCTGCCGGATTCTTGCACCCCTTCTCTGCTAGCTCCTCTCATGGTTCCACCTTCTTTGCTTTTTGGCCTCTCCGTATTCTGTTTGTTGCCCGTCCCGCTGGTACGCTTGTTTTCTTTTTCCCTTTGAATATTCCCCTCGGCCTCATTCACTTCCGGTAGCACCCGATCTTCGACCATTGTCTCAGCTTGCTGGTTTTTGGGGGAGGCCTCTCGTGCTTCATCCATACCAGCTTCGTCCAGGTTCTTATTGAGGTCGAAAACCGCTATCTCTTCTGCCTCTTGGTCTTTCTTTGGCCCAGCTTTCCTCCTCTCCGTCACTTCCTTTCTCGGTTGGGGGTTCCTTGTTTTCTTTGGGGGTTGGTACAGCATCCATTCCCCATATGCCGTTTCTTCCTCTTCCTCCCCATCCTCCTTCATATGATTACAATAGTTGCTATGATGGTCCAAGAACCCACACCATTTGCAAATCGACGGGATCCTTTCATACTTAAAATCCAACCAAATCTTCTCCTTCTTGATATTGACATTAACTCCCCTGGGTAGGGCTTCGAATATGGGCATCCGAACCCTAACCCTAACAAAGTTTTCTAGGCCTTCGCTATCAATTCTCGGATCTGAGTCTATGATCATCCCAAGATTCCCAACCGCCTTCCTACCAGCCTCCTCCGTAGTAAGGTGGATTGGGAGATTATGTACTTGGACCCATACATCCATTGTTTCGAAACGTGGGTGTTCCGTCTCATCCCCCAAAGTCCATGGTTTCATCATTAACATGGCCCCTTCGAAAACCCACGGTCCTCCCGAGGATATTCGATCCATGAGGGCTTTATTCGGGAACTTTAACAAAAAAGTGTTTCTGCTAACATAAAGAAAGTTTACCTGGTCTCCTTTATTCCAGATCATTCGAAAATAGGTTTTGAGGACTCTAGGGTTTACTTCCTCACCCGTGAGCAGCCTCGCAATGATGCAGTAGGCGAAACCCTTCTCTGCTTCCAGGCAGAAATCATCCCCAAAGTCGATCTCCCGCGCTTCTTTTGCCGTTAGCCGGAGCGGATCAAAATCCTCCGCCGTATTCTCCATCTTCTAGGGTTTTCCTCCCTCCCGACTCTGTCGGAGCTCTTTTTTGCTTGTTTGTTTCCAATTATTATTTTCAAGCAATTGAAAGTCTACTAAATGATAACATAGAAAATTTTAAAAGAGTAAATAAATAATGCCTTATCTAGCAAAGTACATACGTTCATTGTGATATACCAAAGAGGCAAGTGAATAAAGTGTATATTTCTTTCATTAATTATTCCCATTTTCACTCATTTATTTATTTCAAACAATACAAACGGTATGACACTTGTATGAATTTCTCGATTAATCACTCACAACCTCACTGTTTTCATTTATTTTATAACGAATTTACTTATGTTTCTATTTTATTATTCATTTTTTATATTTTCAAGCAATTGAAAATCTGCTAAATGATAACATAGAAAATTTTAAAAGAGTAAATCAACAATGCCTTATCTAGCAAAGTACATACGTTCATTGTGATATGCCAGAGAGGCAAGTGAATAAAGTGTATATTTCTTTCATTAATTATTCCCATTTTCACTCATTTTTATTTCAAATAATACATAAGGTATGACACGTGCATTCCTTTCTGGATAAATCATATAGGTGAAGAGGTTCCACTAAAAAAAATTATACGATTCGATGACTTTGACAAATGTACCTAGAGTTTTCAAATGTATACAATGTCATAGTCATGCAACAGTTTTGGTAAGTATACAATAAGTTTACATTTATTGGCTATATATACCCATCATAGTGAAATGTGAACCACTCATCAATTCTTGGAATTTGAATAGTAAAATCTCATAAACTCAGATGGACAGTTCTTCAAAGGTCGTGTGTATCATTCTGGTGTTGGCTTTGGTTTCTTCTGGTTAGTGTTCTAGTTTTCTCAAAATCAAATATATATTTTATAAAATTTCATTGCATAAAAAGGTTGCTAAAAATTTATTGGAATTACTTGCAGGAGAGATTACTCAATCATGTGCTTCTCGAAGTCCAAGCCTTCAAATAGAACCAATATTTTGTAAAACTAATGCTGATTGCCATATTCCAGATTATATTTGTGTTGGCAACGTGTGTCAATGCCGACTAGGTGTTGTTTGTATACCATAAAATAAATTTATAGTAATTAAACGATTGCAATAAAAATGTTTTTGAAGGACTTTTCTTGTGTTGCTTTGTAAGAAAAGTCTTCTTCATTGTCAAACATGTTGAACCAGGATAGGGCAAGACAAGAACTTTCTGTTTTTAGTGTTTGGTTAGAGCAGGATACAGGAAAGATAAAAGATAAGTATATATATATATATATATATATATATATATATATATATATATATATATATATATATATATATATATATATATACGCGATGCGTGGAAAGTAGAAATAATAATGTAAGAGAAATAATTTGATATTACATAATGTATGTGAACTTAATAAAATAAATAAATAATTAGAACATGGGGGAGTGGGTTGTGAGTTGTAACTTCCATGATCTAATTACTGATGAGGGTACTTTGGGAAGAACAAATGTTTCACCAAAGTGGGGTGTTTGCATATATTATTAGTATATATATATATATATATATATATAGAAAGTAATGTAATTTTTTTGGGATCGTCTTTTTTCTTATAATTGTATAAGAACATTAAAGTCATTTCAACACCCGCCCATATGCCTCAAATTTTGATCAAGAAATGAAGAGTGTGATAAGTTAGGATGTCTCTCATACCCTTACCGAAACGCGGGATATGAGACACATAAAACATATCCGTGTACGTCTCAACTTATGCCTTAACCAAACAAGGCCAAGGAGGAAGATAAAAACGCAAATCAAGAGGAACCTACCTTCAAGGGGTTTCGGAAGAAAGTTAGAAAAAAATGTAAAATTATCTGAAGTGAGGCCTTTGAATGCAGGATAAACTCAGACATCAAGCTTTATAACAAGCTTTATAAAGACTCTTTGCTTCGTTCTTTGAACCCACATAAACACGAGGACAAGCATGCAGCCCATTTGATATTTTTGGTCATGAAGAACAGCGTAAAAGGTTAATGTAAAAGCTGCCTATACACAAAAGTGGCATTACGGGGTCAAGGAAAGGATAATTCTACAAACAAACAAAAACTAATGTATTTCAGAATCTTTTTTCCGCATCAAGCCACAAAATATTAGTTGTACTAGACGATACCTTACGCCTTCCCGCGGGGTGACATTGTAATGCTGAGTATACGTATTAATATGGTAAATTATTCTTATTAGCATATTATAAGGGAACATTGAAAAGTATACTAACATAGTTTCACCAACATGTTTGCTCAAAAAGTAAGATCATTTCTCCTATTCCATAAAATTTCTAGGAGAACATATATATGGCACTATCACGTGATGATTTACTGCCCTTGTCTGCGCAAACTATAACATTTGCAATTGCTGCAGACTCCGAATTAATGAAAACATGGGGTTCGTAACTTCTGGAGACTATCAGGACCTCTAAATTTCTCCGCCCTCTTTCACCATAATGGTGATTATTTGGGACCTGTGAGTCTGGTTACTTGTTATTTTTATAAAAAGCCTCAATAATTATATTTATTAATGAATATACTAATGTATAAAATTATAACCTCAATTTATTCCATAATTGTACTAACATAGCCTCACATAAATCACCGACCTTACGAGAAATGGACAACGAGTTTTGGAAAACTTTACTTTGTTTGAAATTTGGCTAAATTTGTAGGTAAAGTGTTGAGCCACTTTATATATACTTCTTTCATTAATTATTCTTATTTTCACTTATTTTTTATTTCAAATAATACAAAAGCTATGACTCGCGCATGAGTTTCTGGATAAATCACTCACAACCTCGCTTTTTTCATTTATTTTATAACCACATTACTTATGTTTCTATACCCTTCTTTTATTGAGTTTTTATATTTTCAAGCAATTGAAAGTCTACTAAATGATGGCGTAGATAATTTTAAAAGAGTAAATAAATAATGCCTTATCTAGCAAAGTACATATGTTCATTGTGATATACCAGAGAGGCAAGTGAATAACGTGTATATTCTTTCATCGATTGAGACGGAGAGTTATTCGATGCTCGTGTGTATCATTGTGGTGTTGGCTCTCCTTGCATCTGGTTAGTGTTACAGTTCTCTCAAATTACATACATATTTTTCAAATTTTTGTTGCATAAAAAGATTGCTAACAATTTATTGGAATTACTTGCAGGAAAGCTTACTCAATCACGTGCTTCTCGAAGTCTAAGCCTACAAATAGAACCAATATTTTGTAAAACCAATGCTGATTGCCCTAGTGCAGATTTTGTTTGTGTTGACAATCTGAGTAAATGCCGACAAGGTGTTATTTTTATACAATAAATTAATTTTATATTGATTTAAGGATTTAAATAAAAATATTTTTGAAGGACTTTTCTTGTATTGCTTTGTAAGCAAAGTCTTATTCATTGTCAAACAAGTTCAACTAGGATAAGGATTACAAGAAGTTTTTGTTTTTACTGTGGGGTTAGATCTGGATACGATGAAGATATGATAAGTATTTACATATATAAATATATAATAATACATTTTTTTTTCGGATTGTCTTTTTTCTTTTAAATGTGTAAGGATATTAAATTCATTTCAACACCTACCCATACGCCTCTGAGTTTTATCAAGAATGAGGAGTGGGATAAGTTAGGATGTCATACCCTTAGTGCAAAGCGGGATATGAGACAGATAAAACATATCCTTGTACATCTCAACTTATGCCTTAACGAAACAAGGCCAAGGAGGAAGATAAATGCATACCCGGAGGAACCTAGCTTCACGGGGATTCGGAAGAAAGTTAGAACAAATGTAAAATTCCCGAAAGTGAGGCCTTTGAATGCAGGGTGCACTCAGACATCAAACTTTCTAAAGACTTGTCACTTTTTGCTTCGTTCTTTGAACCCACATAAACACGAGGACAAGCATGCAACTTATTTGATATTTCTGGTCGTGAAGAACATCGTAAAAGGTTAATGTAAAAGCAGGCAAAACATAAAAGTGGCAACACAGGGACAAGGAAACGCTAATTATACAAACAAACAAAAAACAATGTATTTCAGAATCTCATTTCCACATCAAGTACCAAAAAATTAGTTGAAATAGACGATACCCCGCGCCTTTGCGCAGGGCGACGTTGTAATGCTGAGTATACGTATTAATATGGCATATCATTCTTATTAGCATATCAGAAGGGTAATAGCGTAGCATAATTAGCATAGCATAATTATAGCTTAGCGTAATTCTAGGGATTGATTTTTAATTATTTGTATTTACCCTTGTATAAATCACGCTGAAATGGAAAAGTCGATGGAGGACAATTTCACAAATCTTCATGGTATCAGAGCAACCCTAGCATCCGCCGCCGCCGCCGCACATCCTCTACAGTGCCGCCGCCGCCGCTGCCTAGCGGTCTTCTCCTCAGCTTCTGCCGCCCTCCTCTCCCTCTCTCTCCCTTCCCGTCGCACCCTGCAACGGAAGTTGTCCTCTACAGCCGTGGCCCACTGCGTCGGCAGTCCCCCTCCCTTCAACCATCGCTGCACTGCCTCTTGTCTCTTGCTTCCGCTGACGATCCCTCGGCTTCTCTCTGTTCAGAATACCGAAAATCAGCCGCAGCAGCCGCATAAGTAGCGGTGCCGCCATATTGATTTTTTTATCTCCCTGACGATCTAGTTACTGTGAACGTTTCCTACTACCACGCCAACAACGGACCCTCTTTTGGTTTTGTTGTCTCGCCGTAGTTGCCGTCGCCCCTCCTCTCGATCTGCTGCTCCCGTCAATTTGTTTGAAGGTTAACATCAATTAAGACCTCAAGGTTATCATCAATTGCAATCTCAAAGTGGGTCCCCATATTTTTGTTGCTGCCTTTTGAGGAGTGTTTACTCTCCTCTGTTTTACATCCCAATAATCTATTAGACTTCTCTAAAGTCTACTTGTGGGTTCATTGTGGCATATCAGACTACTTTAAAATCAACTTGGGTCACTTTCTAAGCACGGCGTGGCTATGTTTTGTGGCTCCTTACAATCAGTTTGGTTTGGCCTTGTTTGGGTGGAATTTCAACTGTGGTGAGACAGTAATAATTTACTTCAGATCGTATTGTTTTGTGCGATATTTTGTGAGAATCTGCTTCTCTTCGTAATCATTCGTCATGTCGACCGCCAAGAAAACCGTTTATCCTCCCCAAGCCCACTCACGCAATAGTAATCGACGTCAATGTGGACGAAAAGGTCGGGCACAAACTCAGCAGCACTCACAGCAACACCCTGCCTCCCCTCACGGCAACTGGGTGTGGTGTCCTGCCCCATCGTCCCCGACTGCTCAGTCGGGTCCCTATTCCCCGACAACGGATTGAACGCAGTCAGGACCCTCTCAGCCTACAGTTACGTCAGGTATTCTTGGTCCAGGACCTTCTCAACGTTCACAGGTTCTTGCTTCCAGCGCGGGTTCGTCTCCCTCTGTTATTGCTATGAGTTCGGAACTTGCTGGCATGACCCGTAATGCTCCGGATAATACTTGGTACATGGACTCTGGGGCCTCATCTCATATCACATCTCAGACAGGTACTCTCTCCTCTGTCTCATCAAGTTCTCCAATTTCTAATATGATGGTCGATAATGGGATGCAAATTCCAGTGTGCGGTTCCGGTCAGCAGACTATTACTACCCTAGCCCGACCCCTACACCTCAAAAATGTCCTTCTTGCTCCAAACATCGTTAAAAATCTTGTCTTTGTCCGTCAGTTCACCATTGATAATAAAGTCTCTATCGAGTTTGACCCGACTGACTTTTCTGTGAAGGACCTTCACTCGGGGACCCTTTTACTTCGGAGCAATAGTTCAGGAGACCTCTATCCCATTATTTCCACCCCGTCCCCCTCTCCAGCCCAGTCTCTTGCTATTCTTCCAGCCCCAGTGTGGCACAACCGTCTTGGACATCCTGGTCGCCACGTCTTAGATCAACTTAGCTCTAGTCATTTCATTCCTTGTACTAAAACTGAGCAGATCGGATTGTGCCATGCATGCCAACTCGGCAAACACGTTACACTTCCCTTTGCCCCTTCACAATCTCGTACTGTGGCTCCGTTTGACATTATTCATAGTGATATTTAGACATCCCCTGTTGCTAGCAAATCTAATTTCAAGTATTATCTTCTCTTACTTGATGATTACTCGCATTTCCTATGGGTTTTTCCTTTAAAACTCAAGTCGGATGCTTTCACCCACTTCAAAAAACTCCACACGTATGTGCATACCCAGTTTTCTCGTAACATCAAGAGCTTTCAATGCGACCTTGGGGGGGGGGGGGGGAATTCGATAACTCTGTGTTTCATGAGTTCGCCAAGTCCAGTGGCCTTGTTTTTCGATTTGCTTGCCCGCAAACGTCTCCTCAAAACGGCAAGGCCAAACGTATGATACGTCGTATCAATGACATATCTCGTACCCTTCTCTCTCAGGCCTCCATGTCTCATCGCTTCTGGGTTGAGTCTGTTCTCACAACTGTCTATCTCCAAAACATTCTCCCCACCAAGGCTCTCAACGGTGATATTCCTACCACCATTCTCTATCATCGTCTTCCCACATATGATCATCTTCGTACCTTTGGGTGTCTCTGTTACCCTAATCTTACCGCTGTGTCCCCCCACAAGCTTAACCCGCGGTCCACTCGATGTGTGTTTCTTGGTTACCCTTCGAACTTCGTGGTTATCGGTGTCTCGACATCTCTACTGGTTGTATTCACATCTCTCGTCATGTCACGTTTGATGAGCATGTCTTCCCGTTTGCCACACCAGGTTCCGTGTCACTTCCCGGACATAATGTCTCTGACCCTAACGATGGTCTCCCTCCTATAGATTTGTCCGGTCATACTCACAACCCATCTGCTCCCTCTCGACTAACCCCACCATTCCCTCTTCACTACACTCGTCTCCCGGCTGCACCTCCTCCTGCTGCCTCGACTCCACCTCAGGCTCCTCCACCTCAGGCTCCTCCTCAGCCTCCTGCCTCCCCACCTGTCACGGTCTCCCCGCTATCTCCAGCACCAGACTCTCCTAACCCACCGGCTCCACCCCTCTCTCCTTAGATGAGAACCCGAGCCCAGCACGGTATCCATAAACCCATCTCCCGTCTCACCCTTCATGCTCAATCTCCCTCTACTTTGTCTCCCTTGCCCAAATCCCATGTGTCTGCCCTTTCGGACCCACACTGGAAAGCTGCAATGGATGATGAGTTTGCGGCCATGATCACGAATCAGACTTGGGAGTTGGTTCCTCGCCCGTCTGGGGCGAACATTCTTCGGGCTCTTTGGTTATTTCGTCACAAGTTTCGGGCCGATGGTACACTTCAGCGGTACAAGGCTCGTCTAGTGGAAAATGGCAAGTCTCAGTTAGTGGGGGTTGATTGTGATGAGACTTTTAGCGCTGTGGTCAAACCGGCCACCATCCGCACTGTTCTCACTATTGCTGTCTCGCATGCTTGGCCCATTCGTCAGTTGGATGTCAAGAATGCGTTCCTACATGGTGATCTCGATGAGGTTGTGTATATGCATCAGCCACTGGGCTATCGGGATCCCCGACATCCGGATCATGTCTGCCGGTTACGTAAGTCCCTGTATGGGCTGAAGCAGGCACCTCGTGCGTGGTTTCAGCGCTTTGCTACTTTTCTCACCGGCTCTGTGGGATTCTCCATTTGTAGATGTGATGAGTCTCTGTTTGTCTACTATCAGGGATCAGATATTGTCTACCTCCTCCTATATGTTGACGATATCATCATTACAGGGTCCTCTCCTACACTTGTGCAGCAGGTTATCTCTCAGCTTTCGACTGAGTTTGCTATGACCGATCTTGGACCCCTACATCATTTTCTCGGTATTGCTGTCACTCGAGCTGCATCTGGTATGATTCTCTCTCAGCGGCAGTATGCATCCGAGATCCTGCAGCGTGCTTCGATGGTGGGTTGTAAGCCCGTTAGCACTCCAGTTGAGACTGGCTCCAAACTCACTGCGGGTTCAGGTCCTCAGGTTGATGATCCCACTCTCTACTGCTGCTTAGCTGGTGCTCTTCAGTACCTCACATTTACATGTCCTGACATCTCCTATGCTGTTCAGCAGATATGCCTCTTCATGCACGATCCTCGAGAGCATCATTTTCGCGCGTTGAAACGCGTGCTTCGCTATATCAGTGGCACTCTTGATCTCGGATTTCACATCTATGCTACTACCTCTACACGTCTCAGGGCATATACAGATGCAGATTAGGCTGGCTGCCCGGACACGCGTCGGTCAACCTCTGGCTTCTGTACTTTCTTCGGAGATAACCTTCTCAGTTGGTCGTCCAAACGGCAGGCTAGTGTTTCTCGCTCTAGTGCCGAGGCCGAGTACCGTGGCGTTGCCAACGCTGTTGCTGAGCTGTGTTGGCTTCGCAATCTTCTTCTTGAGCTCAAGGTTCGTCCTCCGAAGGTCTCACTCTGCTATTGTGACAACGTTAGTGCAGTATACTTATCGGGTAATCCGGTTCAGCATCAACGCACGAAACATATTGAGATTGACCTTCACTTTGTTCGGGAAAAGGTTCGTCTTGGCCAGCTTCAGGTTCTTCACATTCCTGCTGATTTTCAGTATGCGGATATTTTCACCAAAGGTCTGCCTCGTCAGTTATTCGAAAGGTTCCGCTCCAGTCTGAACGTTCTTCACTCTCCCGCTCCGACTGCGGAGGTGTAATAGCGTAGCATAATTAGCATAGCATAATTATAGCTTAGCGTAATTCTACGGATTGATTTTAAATTATTTGTATTAACCCTTGTATAAATCACGCTGAAATGGAAAAGTCGATGGAGGACAATTTCACAAACCTTCAAAGGGAACATTGAAAAGTACACTAACATAGTTTCACCAACATGTTTGCACAAAATGTAAGATCATTTCTCGTATTCCTCTAAATGCCTAGGAGGACATATATATGACACTATCATGTGATGAATTAATTCCCATGTGTGATCAAAATGTAACATTTACATTAGATGTAGACTTCAAATTAATGAAAACATGGGGTTCACAGCTTCTTGAGATTATCTTGACTTGTAAATCTTCTCCACCCTATGTCACCATCATGGTGATTATCTGGGACTTGTGAGCCTGGTTACTTGCTATTTTATAAAAATATCCCCATAACTAATTTTAATAATGAATATACTAATTTATAAAGTTATAAACTCAATTTTTTCCATAATGCAACTAACATAGCCTCACAGAGATCACAGACCTTATGAGAAATGGACAGTGTGTTTTGGAAAACTTTTATATTTTTGAAATTTGGCTAAATTTGTAGATGAAGTGTTGTATCACTTTATATTTTCTATTTGTTGTTTGGAAATAATTAAGGTCTTGTTGATGTGGATCTTAATCCTATTTTGACGTTACTGTAATTTTTATGTTTTTTTATTCTTTACTTTTTTGGGTCTTTTGGAAGTCCGACCTTTATCCGATTCGATTTGTGTCTGGTGAATTTCCGAATCAGATACGGTTCTTGTAGTTTAAATCTAATCCAAATTCCACTCCAATCTGGTTAAGAACCCATTGCATCCGGATCGGACATGGATCTCCCCTCTTTATTTGAATATGGACATAGATATAAGTGGGTACGATTCGATTCCGGCCCATTGCAATCCCTGCCTAAACCCAATGCACTATTAAATTAACCTTAAATCAATAGCACCATCGTAACAGTAAACAATAAACCGCAGTCGCTAACTCGATCTCAAAAGTAAAATTGATGCTTTGTGAAGATATGAATTATCATTAAAACCATAACTACTACAACCATGTCCTCTTACAACTCAAGTTATTCCATTTCAAGTTATATCCCCAAGTTGAATACGAAATTGATATTCTCTCCCCTCTGCATTCATCTTCATTTTAATGCTACAGGCTAAAATGCTAGAAGCTACACAGCAACGTACAATCACCCACAACCTCACTGTTTTCATTTCTTTTATAACCAATTTACCTATGTTGTTATTTTTTATTGATTTTTTAGACTATTGAAAGTCTACTAAGTGATAACATAGAAAATTTTAAAAGAATAAATAAATAATGCTTTATCCAGCAAAGTACATAGCATTCATTATGATATACTCCCTCCGTTTCTTCAGGTTCTTCAAAAACTTATTCGGGTATCATTTGGGTATAGCGATTTGGTTAGCAAAACAAATCAAGAATTTGGTAATTTTTTGTGGTATTGTAAAGCAAAGTTTATTCTACGACACCGTGAAAAGATTACCAAATTCTTAAATCGTTTTGCTAACCAAATCGCTATGCCCAAATAATACCCAAATATTTTTTTGAAGAACCTGGAGGAACGGAGGGAGTACAAGAGAGGAAAGTGAATAAGGTGTCTATTTCTTTCATTAATTACTCTCATTTTCACCCATTTTTTTAAATTCAAACAATACAAAAGGTATGACACGTGAATGACTTTTTGGATAAATCATTTCCTGTGAAGAGCTTCATCTGAAAAAATATTTACTTGTTTCTTCTCATTCACATTACTTCGCTTTTTGACACAATTCATTGTGTCACTTTAACCCGGTGATTTGGTTATCGAAAAGATACACAAATTTGGTAATTTTTGCATGACCTTGTAGAACAAACTTTACTCTACAATACTACGAAAACATTGAAAAAAAATTACATCGTTTTGCTATCCAAATCACGGAGTCAAAGTGACAAAACTACGGGTAAAAAAGTCAATCGAATAGGAAAGAGAAGAAACAAAGATAGTATGATTCAATGACTTTGACAAATGTACCTAGAGTTTTCAAGTGTACTCAATTTCTTAGTCATGTAACACTTTTGGAAAGTATACAATAAGTTAAAACTTATCGGCCATATATACCCATCATAGTGAAATGCAAACCACTCACCAATTCCTGGAATTTGAATAGTAAAACTTCACAAACTGACATGGAGAGTTCTTCTAAGTTCGTGTGTATCATCGTGGTGTAGGCTCTCCTTGCCTCTGGTTAGTGTTTCAGTTCTCTCAAATTATATATATATATTTAAAAATTTATTGCATAATTGGTAACAATTTGTTGGAATTACTTGCCGGAGCGATTACTCAATCATGCGCTTCCAAGCCTACAAATAGAATCAATATTTCGTAAAACCAATGCTGATTGGCCCAGTGTAGATTTTGTTTGTGTTGGCAATCTGTGTAAATGCCGAAAATTTGTTATTTGTATACAATAAATTATTTTTATATTGATTTAAGGATTGGAGTAAAAAATATTTTTGAATGACTTTTATTATGTTGCTTTGTAAGCAAAGTCTTGTTCATTGTCAAACATGTTAAAATAGGATAAGGCAAGACAAAAACCTTTTGTTTTCTAGTGTAGAGCTGCATACGATGAAGGATGTGATAAGTATTTACACACATGCGCACGCGCGCGCGCGCGCACACACACACACACACATATATGAAAGAGAGTAATATAGGAAGTAATACTGGATCAATACTCTAGTGGGGGGGGGGGTGTTTAATAGAGTATGGAAACTTTTGCCAAAAGAGTGTTTTAAAGAAATTTGTAGATAAATAAGAATATTTCAAGGCATTGAAATTAGTTTCAAGTCCTTGGAATCAAAATAAAGAGTTAAACAGTTTGCTGATAGTTTTCAAGGACTTCAAATGAGTTTCAATTCCTTGAACTTAAAAACTGTTTTGTGTAGTAAATGAACAAGTACAAGAACTGAAATATGTAGGCAAGAGACACAAAGACTTATAGAGTTCTTTCCACTTGGACATACGTTTCTACCTCAGGGACTTGATCCCTGCAGAATTTTCAACTCAATTCTTATTAATCAAAAGCTAAGTCCTAGATCTTAAGCTCAAAGAGTTCCCTTACTCTGTTACAGCTTGTGGTTCTCACTAGCCTATCTAGTTCCTGATCTAGCTAAATGACTCAACAAGAATTCTCTATTGTTAAATTGAACAACTCACAAGAATAATATAAGAGAAGTATTATCAAAATGATATACAAATATAGTCCAGAAAGAAGAGCACTGAGAACTGATGAAGCAGTTGTGTAGGCAGTGATATTCAGATGAATGGATTGAGTGAGATGAATCTGCTTCAGTGTTGCTTGTCAATCTTTGAGAATGTCTAAGTGTTTGTGTGTGTTCTCTGTACTAAATGCTTCAGCCACTCCTCTCTTATGCAGCAGATTTGAATTGCAGATCTTCAAGATCTTCTAAAATCAAACTTTCCTAAAATCAAGCAGCATATCCTGAGTTCTCTAACAAGTCTTCTCAACGGCTAGTTGCTCAGTATCTTCAAGGATACTGACTTGATCTTTTTTCAAAGAGTGTTAGGAAACTCCAGGAAAGATCACATAACCAAATAATAAATTTGATAGCTCTATTTCCTTTTTCTGCAAAAACATAGATTAGGAAATGTCTTTTGCAAAATAGGTAACCAATTATCCCTGCAAGAACTTAGTCAAACAAGGAGATTAGCAGCATCTTAGAGTAACATAATGATTTGTCTTTCATCATCAAGTAGCACATAATCAATCACATGAGATCAGGAGTCAGATTATGAATGAAAAGCTCTCCCTAAGTTCATGATATATACTACAGTATATGTTTCAAGCCTTTGAAAGCTGTTTCAAGGCCTTGAAACACTATTGCTATTTCAAGTCTTTGAAACAAGCTGAACTTACAATCTCCCACTTGATGAAAGAAAAAAAACTACAATTCTTTTAAGACTCGTTCTTTGCAAAAAGTAGTCATTAGAGAATAGCAGAATAGTCATGATAATATCATATAATAAACTGAAGAACAAATTAAATATCAAATTAACTTACTAAGAAGTTAAGCATAAAAAACATCGTAATGATCTAAACAATATCTATAAACCAACAAAAGTACCAGAATAAACACCTAAATTTTCCCCCTTTTAAACTTTCATCAAAAAAGAATGAGAAAATGTTGGATCAAAGTTTTTGAAAGCTTAAAAAATTTGAAGAGTAGAAAATTTCAAGACGTTGAAGAGAAATTCAAGGCCTTGAAAAAGAAGAAAGAAGAGGCAAGAATAAGGGGTTTGGTTCTCCATCTCCCTTTGGCTCAGCATCCTCTTCTCCACTGTCTTCTTCATCATCCTCATCTTCCTGTTGTTCTTCTTCCTGAGTAGCTTCTTTACCAGTTTCAGCCACCACTTCATCCTCAAAAAGGTCTGCATCAGTGACTATCTCTGGAACGATTGTCTTATTTTCCTCTTCTTTAGATGCTTGATTAACATTATTGAATCTGGACTATCTTCATTTTCTTGTTCCTATTCTTCAGAACCTTGTTCTTGAACAACTTGTTTCCCAGTGCCATGTACCCCTTCAGCCTCATCTTGAGTAGTATGCTCACTGAATAAGTCTTTTTTAGATCCAGCCTTCTTTGATGCTTCTGCATCTTGTGAAACTTCTTCTTCACCACGGATCAAATTGATGCTATTAAAAATAATATAAGTATATACCTCACTTGCTTAAACTAATTCCCAAACTCATGCTGGTTTTGCGTCAGCTCATCCATATCATTCTCTAGGACATGAAGCCTTTGAGGGACTAGAGAAAGATCTTGAGACTGTGAGGGTTGATTTGAAGTAGAGGTCAAAGCTTTGGTTTTTGGAAACTTCTTGGATTGCAGATCTTCCACAGACAGGTCTGAGTACACTTTCCAAACTTTATCACTTGTTCTCATGATTTCGATCCTTTGGAATGCCTTCTCATCAAACATACTAAAAACAGTGGTAATAGTCACTTCTCTGTCACTTGGGATTTCAAGATGTTGGAAGAAAAGAGATAGCAGGTTGGCATAAGGCAAGGGATGCTTCCTTTTATTTGGTCTGGGAATAAAGCATGTGTTCCATCACAATAGTAGGAAGATCAATCTCATACCCATGCATAATCAAATACATCAAGTATAGCATCCTGTCATACAACAGCTCTTTTAAATTCTCCGTAGGCACTACACACCTCATCAATATGGTAAAAAATATATTGGCCTCAACAGTTAGCACAGAGTGAGTTAACTACTTAGAGGAAGTAGCAGCATTAGGTAAAAAAGAATTCTTCTCTATCTAGTTTCAAGGCTTCACCCTTGTTGGGATAGTTGTCTATGTTATACATCTTTGGACAACCTAACACATTGGCAAACTCAGAATGATCTATTTCCATCTCTATGCTAGCCACTTTAGAAGAAATTACCACGTTTAAAGATTAGACTTGTTTCATGTTCAGATAGAAGAGCCTAGTGAGTCTAGGGTAAGCAATTTCAGGTGGATTTCGAACCTTCCAAAGAGAAAATTTCTTCAAACTTTTAATACACTACAGATTTATGCTATTCAACATGTTGAGACTAATCATGCTGCAGTATGCTATAGTCTTGGATAGATTACCTAGAGGCAATCTTATTAAGTATGAACATTACTTTTGGCTAGAATATTCATTGTATTATTTATGGAGATATTTAATATAATGAATTCCTTAGATTGCAAATGTGTTGTTATCTTCAATATCCCTAGTCGATTATATTGATTCATAGGACGATCAATTATAGACTAGTATGGGGTTGGATTGATATGGAGATATCACGATCCAACTTATGGGTATGCATTAAGGGTAATGTCATACTGGATTGACCCATTTTCAAGAAGGCTACATACAAGTTATGTAAAGTCACAAGCGCTTCTCGTAGTGAATACGGTATTTTCATCCTCAAACTTGAAGTAATTGGATCCTCTAGTTGTGGGGTATTGTATTTTCATAGTGTCAAACGGTACACCGTAACTGGGTAGCAATAAAGGCGCATATCGGACACAATAGTAATCAAGCTTAGATATGGTAGTGATGTAGATAGAATTTGTCCCTCCCACATAATGGGAGAAGATATCCATAGCCTGGTGCTTATCGAATGTCTGTCCAGACACAGGTAAATCAATTTGGGATATTGATGTTGTGTAAAGAGAGAATCCTTTGAGGGAGATTCAACGTACACGAAGAACAGGGGATAGAAAAACACAGGAGAGATACGGTTGTGAGTAGGGAGAGAGTAAGACAGTAGTAGCTGTATGAGAGAGAGACAGAGTTTTGGCAGAGCTTCCGCGTAGTTCAGGTGATTGGTGTTGTGTAAGGAAGGGTTAACGATCCTATATATAGAGGAGAATATGACCGTTGTAGTATGTTAATGCACCCATAAATGGTGGCTTAATTACCTTAACCACAACGACACGTTTGTCCGCATATATAGGGACCGTTACACACTTCGTCCGCGTATACCGAAACCGTTATGAGGTTGATTGGGTCTATGGAGCTCGTTCCATAAATCTCTCAAAGCAGTTACTAAATTTCGCGCGCAGGCTTGGTTGTCGCTCGCGCGCGATAGGACTTACTCTAGCCTTCAAACCACTAAGTCCCTACAAGTCCCGTGTAGTGGTGTGTGAGGGCCCTGTCTCGCAGCCCCCACGTGGATCAGTGCGGGTGGTGATCCAGTGTGTTTGGAGCACAGCTAGGTGTGCGGGACGGTTTCCACGTGGCTGTGGTCTGTCTGTCTGGAAAGAACTATCTACATTAGCCCCCTTTTTGCGCGTGAAGTCACCTAATCGGATAGACTTCAATGCGCAAAAACCAGCACGCGCGTCGTTGCCACGCTCCAATTCAAATACACGCAAAATCAGCCCCCGTGCGTGTCATTATGAGCTAGGATCCCTAGAGTCGTGCCTTCTTTTTTTCTAGGGTTTTAGGTGTGACATCAGCGTCGGCCTGTGATTGCGCGATTCGGCGGTGACGGTTGTGATTCGACCACTGAAAGGACGCGACTCGTCAGTGTTTTTGAATAAATACTCCTCATTCTCCATTACTGCAAAGTATTGCTTCTCTTTCTGAAGTGCATGTTTTCTGAGATCCTCCGAGAGCAAATACAGATAATCAATCACCAGTTCTTCCTTAAAAATCGTCTTCTTCAACTTGCTTCATCATCACAAGGTTGGCTTTGCTCGATTTAAATTAATGCATTCCGTGCCTTTGAACTGTCTTGAATTTGAGAAACCCAAAATCGTTTGAAATACACCATACCTTGATACTGTTAAGAAGGTTTCTTAACACCCTAAAAGATTGAAACGACTTAAGACGATGATTTTCTGTAATTCTTCTGCAATTCTGAAACTTTGAATCTGTAATCGACCTAGAACTGTTCATCTTCCCCTTTAACAGTTTCAAAACCCAGAACTGCTTCTTGAACTTGAACTAAAAGTGGATATACTTCTCCCTTTTTTTTCTTCTAGCTTTTCTGTAGAAATGGCCAAGACAAAAGCGTCTTAATCTGTTAAGGAACCCGAAGAAATCCCTGATCTTCCCAAGACATTGTGGAAGAAAGCTCCATATCTAGGTTGAGAAGACTTTTATCATGCTAGGGATAAAGTAAAGAATCTACCAGCTCCCGCCACTGAAGATCTGTTACTGCTGAACCCTCTTACCACTCAAGCCAGGTTGGAGTTAATTGACGCTAAGGATGTGATGAGATTAGGTGTTGAAAATGGGTTCTTCCCCCATACTGACATTTCTACCCAAGCCTTCGTGAAAAAGATGGATTTAATGGATGAGTGAATTGACCATGTGCTGACTCACCATGCCATCATGCTAGACAAAGCTGGGATCTATTATGCTGTTAGGGCTACCAAGGGTGCTGCCGTGAAGCTGGATCAGACCATGCTTCTAAACCTTTTTTCTCGATACTCACATGCGACTCATACTTTTCACTTTGCTGAATTTGAAGCCGCCCCACTTTGGAAGATGTTCAAATTATGAATGAGCTTTCACCCATGGGCGAAGTCGATCCCTTGGCTACTTTGAAACCTGGTCCAGAGCTCACTCTCTATACGCTGATGGAGGAGTGTTTGTCCGAGGTAAAGAAAATTTCTACCCGCTTCTTCAAGCGTTGCTGCTCCTGAAAATGCCCCAGGACCGCAACAAGGTCTTGCTATTTCTTCTGTTGAGGTGGAAATTTTCCAAGTTCCCACAGCATGGAGTTTTTGGGGTTCGCAGGCTGGAGCTGCCATCACATCTGTCACTACTTGTGTTATTCCTGCAAACTATAATGAACGCGAAGTTGAAGCTGACAGACAGGCGATGCAGCAAGGATATGCTTCAGCTTTCCCTTTTATGCGCATTCCCTCTATTGATAAATCTCTTTTAGGAGTTATTTTTATACTTACATATTATTTGTAATAGGCTTATTTCACATGATTATATGTTATATTTGCACAAATATGTGAATTTGGCGATTTATAAGCCTACGAGCGAAAAGTTGGGTTTCTAACTTATTTGTGCATGTTTTCTCTCATAATTGCTATGATAATTGCACGGGTTATTTAGTGTTGTGTATCTCAGGTAAAATAGGTGCAATGGAGCTTATGAGATGCTTGGATATGCTTGGAATGGAGCTAGATGAAGAGGAGAAAAGGAGACGCACAAACGAAGAAAAGTTGGAAAAGTCACACAGGATCAGCCTGCACTCTTTTCTATTCCCAGGAAAATCTACAAAGAATTTTGAAGCAAGTCTTGCGGAATTAGAAACTAGACATCCGTAGCTTTCCAACGATATATGGTAGGCCCGAATACGAGTCTCTATGAGGGAGATACAGCCCGCGCAAAATCCGCAAATAATTATGTCCGGGAATTACAAAGTAGAGGGGCTGAAGTGCAATTTCGGCTAGTTTTCATTAAAAAGCGTGCCCAACTGGTAAAAAACGAAGGAGAGGACCTAAGGACAAATTATTCACGCATCTTTGAAGTCTTGGGAGCTAGGGAAGAAGGGAGACAAAGCTAGGAGCTTGGAAGATCATCAACATTGAAGATTTTAGCGTTTGATCATCTTTTCTTCTTCTATTCTTCATGAACTTCATTATTTTTTTTATGTTGAACACTATTATGTCTAGCTAAACACTTTAAGCTAGGTGATTGATGAAAACTAGGGTTTGATGATGTTTTCCGGATTTTGGACATGATACATGCGTTTGCTTAAAGTTTATGAACGTTCTTGTTAGCTTATCTATTCTTGTTCTTTATTTATTAGTGTTCTTGGCTTGATCACCCGTAGGACGCTACTTGTTGATGGGATTGCACGAAAGTGAATTCTTTGAGACGTGTTAAAGAATAGTTAGGTGAACTTGTAGTTTCTTGAGACCGAGAGGAGATAGAAACTTGATTAATCGTGTGAGGGTAGTTTCAATTGATTTTTGTTAGAACTTAGTGAATTCGGTGGACCGATAGGACCCGGTGAACGAGCCTAACAAATCAATTATAGTGAAGTAATAGATGGAGGTGGACCGAGAGGACCCGAAAGCTATTGTTTACACAAATTCACGTGAGATCGAGAGAAGATCGTGATGAGCATTACCCGGTATAACTAGAACGTGAGTAGAGTGTTTCATGCATAATTCCGGAAATCGTTAACAACCCTAGGGACATCAATTGCCTAGTTCTTTCTCATTAATGGTAGTCAATCACAAGTTATTTTCGTTTAAAAATTGAAAACCCTACCAAAATATTTAGTTATTTGTTATTTAATTTACGTTGCTTGTTTGTGGGCGACAACGTTACAAAATCAAACACCATTTTTACTTGTTACTTAGATATCGTAAAGTTAATTTCTAGTAGCTAGTAGTTGTAATTTCCCTTGGGTTCGATACTCGGAGTCGTAAAATACTCCTAATACTACTTGACCGTATACTTGCGTTTAAGCGCGTAAAGAATCGCGTCAAGTTTTTGGCGCCGTTTCCGGGGAACTAACGGATTATTAGTGTAGTAGAAATTGATTTAGGATATCTCTTTTACTTTTTGTTTAATTAGCTACTTGTTTTCTCACTTGTATTTGAGTCTTCTTTTCAGGTCGTCAGTGTATGCCCAGGATCCCTAGAGAACTTGTGCCCCCACTTGAAGACCCAGAGCAGTTATTCAAAGATCAGAGGAGAAGAAAGAAACAGAGCACTATGGGTGATCAATTAACCAACGCGCAACTCAATCAGCGGGTGGAAGAGTTGTCTAAAGTGGTGAATGATCGCAACGCCCAGACACCACACAACAAGTCTGGACAGGCTATTGTGGAGAAGTTTCAGTATTCAACCTATGGACACAATCCGGCAATTGTAGTGCCAGAGATACACGCCGAGCACTTTGATCTTAAGCCTGCGACAATTCAGACGGTGACCAATCAGTTCCAATTCTATGGGAACAGGGATGAAGACCCCAATGAATTTATTGGGAGGTTCAACGCGTACATAAAGACTAGCAAGTACAAGGATGTAACAGCAGAGGCGTTGAAGCTAATTCTTTTCCCTTACTGTCTGAAGGGTGCAGCTGAGAAGTGGCTGCAGTCAAGAGCCCCTGATTCGATAACTACATGGGCTCAGTGTGTGGATGAGTTCATGGACAAGTTTTATCCAGTTCAACGGGTGATTGAGCTACAGGGTGATATTCTAGGCTTTCGGCAACATGCCGATGAAACTGTAGTAGATGCATGGGACCGTTTTATGCATTTGATCAGGAAGTGCCCGAACCATGATTTTGGGAATTACAAAATTTTGCAAGTCTTCTACTATGGTCTAGAACGTCACAATCAGGAGCTGGTTAACAGAGAAGCTGGAGGCAATTTTCCGTACTCTATTGACAAGGAAGGAGCCTATGCGCTCATGAAGCAGCTCGCTAAGCAGGACTCACAACTCTATGATTCCAGGAGATTATCGGCATTGCCTGAACCTAGAGATGATGAATTGAAGACTGGGATCAGCAACATGGTGTCAGATTTAGCCAAGCATGTGTATCGGGATAAGAAGCCAGTTGCAAGAGTAGAGGAGCAGGAATTTGATTCAGCCTTGGCCCAGATTGCAAGTGAAGATGTGAACTTTGTGGGGGGCACAAGGATAGCGGCAGAATTGGAACCAAGGGAACTACAGACCAGGCACAAGAGATCATCCAGGTTTCAGGTATGGGGATCAGTCTGGAGCTATATACGCACCTGGGTTTCAGCACATGCCAGAAGCACCAGTGTCGCAGGCTCCACCACCGGCTGTTGTAGCGCCAAACCCAGATATTTCTGTACTCACTAAGGCGTTGACATAGCTGAGTAACAACATGAACGATATGACCACGACGGTTAATGCTATGTCTTCTGATTTGCAGGCTACGAAGAATTCTCTTCGTGCACTAGAGGTTCAAGTTGGGCAAATTGCAACGCAATTATCTGCTAGAGCACCTGGTTCTCTACCGTCTGACACAGAGAATGTGCGCCAGGTAAATGCCATTACCACTTGAGTGGGGTTTCGTTGACTGATCCACCATACCCGAGCCATGCCAGAGCTGAAGCGTCAAAAGCTAAGGAGCACGAGGTCTTCGATTCTGAGAAGACACCTGTCATGGTCCCCCAATCAAAGGGCATGACTCCACATGATGAGGAAAATTTCAATGAGGTATTACCACCACCCTCTTCTTCTAAAGATGTACCTTTTCCATTGAAAACTAGAAAGAAGAAGGATGACTCTAAGGAGTACAGGAGATTTCTCAATATTTTCTCCAAACTGCACATAAACATTCCATTGATTGAGGCGTTGCAGAAAATGCCTAAGTATGCACGGTTTATCAAGGATGCAATCTATGGGAGAAAAGCTATGGATAACTTTCAGACAGTGAAACTGAATGAGCAGGTGAGTTCATGTGTCTTGCATTGGCTACCCAAGAAGAAGAAAGATCCAGGTAGTCTTGTGATTGAGGCTACACTTGGTGGGGCATATACAGGCAGGGCTCTATGTGATTTGGGGGCGAGTGTCAAACTGATGCCGCTTTCAGTATTTAAAAAGCTAGGTGTGGGGGAGCCTAGTAAAACCTGGATCAATCTGCAGTTCGCTGATAAGTCGTCCAAGTAGGCCATTGGGGTGGTAGAAGACTTACTTATGAGGGTTGGTAGTTTGATCATGCCAGCTGAATTTGTGATCCTTGACATGCCAGTTGGTGACGTTCCAATCATTCTTGGTAGGCCCTTTCTGGCTACTGGTCGGACTTTAATTGATTTGGAGAATGGAGAGGTTATCATGAGGATCAACGATACTGTGGAGACCTTTCAGGTATTCAAACCGACTCCTCAGTACACTTATGAGGTGAAGCCAGACTTGCCATTTCCTGTGAAAGTTGTGCGTGGAATTTCAGAGCTGACACAAGAAGATCCGCCAGATCCTAAGGGTAAAGCATCGAGTGTGCAGGCGCATGAGGTAGTTATGAACATCCAACGCCAAAAATTGGATGCAGAACGACCTGCCAAACCACCTTTCTGAGCTTCATGAGGTAACTAGGTCGGGCCGTCGACCGTAAATTACAAGCGCTCGTTGGGAGGCAACCCAACGTACTTTTCTGCTTTAGTTTAGAGAGTGTGTTTTAAATATTGTTGTGTACGTTTTTAATTCCGTTTTGTTATCTGAGGGGTGAGAGAGCGAGAATTTGACATTTGAAATGAGTCTCAGCAGGTTATAGGGTGAAGACGCGATCCGGACTCCCCTTCTTAATGTGTACCAACGAGAATGTGCGCATCGGAGTCCGAACGCAAAAGAGGAACGCAAAAGAAAGAAGATGAAAAAAAAAATTGGCGGATTGCGAGGCAAATAGGTATTTCATGGCTTGAAGGGAGAATTATCGAGTGTGTTGAGAAATTTCTCACACTTATGAATTCCACACGAGTTGAGGGAATTAACGGTGAAAACGGCATACGCATTGGAGTTCGGGAGGTCAAGATGCCAAAAAAAAAAAAAAAAATTGGGGTCAGGGGTGTTCGCAGGAACAAAAGGAAGCCAAAAACTCGCTGCTGGATATTAAGAACGCGAAAATGTGCTCACAGGAACAATGTTCGTGCGAACACTTATTTGTTCGCACGAACAGGGGTAAAGAGGGAAGTTCGTTTGCTTTTTGAGGGTAAAAAAGGGAATTCAGGCAAGTTGTGAAGATTCATCGGGCTATAAAGGGGCTTTTCTTCCTCTTTCGAACACAGCACCCTCAAATCTTCATACCCTCTCTGTAAACCCTCGATTATCCGGCGTTTTTGTTCGATTCTCCGGCGTGTTCTTCACCTTCTCACTCCGGCGACCTCCCTCTCTCACTCCGGCGACCACAGAAGCCCCACTCCCTCTCTCCCCGTCGGTTTCAAGCCTCACAAAACCACCACCGCTACAACCATCGCAGCACATCGACTGCAACCCAGACTCACCGAAACCCACAACCATCGGTGCCCTCCTGTCTCTTCTCTGACCCTATCCTCCACCGCCTCTCCCCTGTCTCGGATCAGAACCACCAATAACCATCGCCACAGGTACCGCCAGTCCGCCATTAAATCCGGCGGCAAGAACTCATAACCATACACTCCCATCCACCATCAATTCAAACCCTATTCAGTAAAAATTGAATCTCCGAAAATCCGCCATGAAATCCGGCGATTGGGACTCCGGTGATTGCCACCCTTTGGGAAATCCGGCGAATTTAAAGACTTCACCCAGACACTACAACCCAACTTCCCAATTGACAGAGACTAGAAACTGAAACTCACCCCCAATCAGTCTCTCTACCCTCCAATTGAATCTGAACTTGAGCTATTGCAATTTTGGGTTTGTGTTGCTGCTAATTGGTATGCTGTTGGCTTCAATGTTGATAAACATTGAGGATGGTTTATTCACCCTAGTTGGTACTGACTTTGTGTATTTGAAGAATGAGTTGGGTTTAGTAAGTTTCATGATGATTCAAGGAAAAATCAACCAACAAACATTTGGCATAACTCGACCGTTATGGGAGCTCGCATTGACGTACGCAATTCGAGTTCGGTGATTCTTCGTTCACTTTTCGTCAGCAGCAATTGATCAGTCGACCCCGGGGTGGTTCACACACTCGACCGAAAGGGAGCTTGCATTGTTCTGGACAATGTTTGCTTGGGGATTCTTCTTGCTACCTCAGTCACCACCTATCGGATTTCGTCCCCGACCTTGTGTCGGTTGTGAGTACCTTCTTTTCTCTCTCTTTACTTACCGTTTAGGAACATCGTACTTGTAGTGTTTTGATTCATGGATGCGCAACGGAAACAAAAATAACCATGCAAAACCCTCCCAGGATCACAAGTCAAGAGACATAACGATGGTAAGGAAGAAATCAATAACACACCTTAGGGTTCTCCTTTGATGACCTCAAACGCGAACTGTGTCACGTTCTCTATGGTTGATCCACGCCTAGAGTATATCCTAGATCTCCCAAGTCCTTGGTGCTATCCCAGAAAAGTAAGAGGAAGAAAAGATCACGCAAAACGAGACCAAAAAGGGGGCTCTCGGCCTCCTTGTGGCCGACGAGGACGGGCGGCGAGCTAGGGGGCGTTCGGCTCCTCTAGCTTGTTGCTCTCTCTCCTTTTGTTCTCTCCCAATCTTGTTATGTTCAATAATGAGCATAAGTTTTGGGAAGGAAGGAAGGAAGGTCCTTTATATAGTCCAACAACTCCTTGCCAACTACCTAAAGGACTTATTCTAGTCCTACTAGAATTCAATTTAGTCCCTTCCTTGCAAATTAGTCACTACTAAGTTTGCAAGGTTTTGCAAAGTGATCCTTCTAATTAATTAATTCCCAAATCTAGTTCAACTCTATATAGCGTGTGACCCCATAGGTTCTATCTAGTTGGTAGCAACTATTTGCTAATATGGAGCGTTTTCTAGCAAAACATCCATTCTAGCCAACTAATAGAAAAGTCATCTTGACAACCTTTGTACAAGTAATTGTCTCATCCCTTTGTCTCTATATCCGGATTGGACACGAGACATACAAGTCACACTCGTATATCCAATCCACAGTTTCTCGATCCATGGGAATAGCCTTATTCGTGCAAATAACATCAATATCCCATATTGATTTATTTGAGTCTGGCCAGACATTCAATAAGCACTATCCCTCGAGTGGCCTAGGATATTTACTCCCGTTATGTTGGAGGGACAAATTCTATCTACGTCCACTACGATCTCTAAGCTTGCTTCTTATTGTATCTAGTACACGCCTTTTTGACTACCCAGTTACGGTGTAGCGTTTAACGCTACCAAAATCACAATAATCCACAACTAGAATATCTAGTGACTTCAAGTCTAAGGATGACAATACCATTGCACCGCAAGAAGCGCTTGTGACTCAACATAACGTGTATGTAGCCTTCTCGGAGATGGGTCAATCCAGTGCAACATTACCCTTAATGCACACCTATGTGTTGGATCGTGATATCTCCATATCAATCCAACCCCATACTTGTCTATAAATGATTTTCCCATTAATCATTATACTGGACTAGGTATATTTAAGATAAACAACACAATTGTAAATCCAAGGACTTCGTTATATTAAATATCCAATAAATAATAAATGAATTTCAAGCCACAAATAAATTCATACTAAACTAGATTGCCTCTAGGGCATCTATTCCAGCAGTCTCCCACTTGCACTAGAGCCAATCTGGCGCATCTCGTATGCCCATACTCCTAGTGTGCCCTTCATACTTCCACTGCGTGAGCGGCTTTGTAAGCGGGTCTGACAGATTCTCATCTGTAGGAATCTTGCATATCCGAACGTCTCCTCTATCGATAATATCTCAAATCAGATGAAACTTCCTGAGCACGTGCTTGGACTTCTGGTGCGATCTGGATTCCTTCGATTGCGCGATCGCCCCAGTGTTGTCACAGTACAACTTAACTTGATTCGCAATGCTAGGAACCACACCAAGTTCAGAAACAAACTTTCTGATCCAAACATCTTCCTTTGATGCGCCGTTTGCAGCAATGTACTCAGCCTCTGTTGTAGAATCAGCTACCGTCTCTTGCTTGGAACTCTTCCAGCTCACCGCTGCTCCATTCAGGCAAAACACATATCCCGACTGTGATCTAAAGTCATCTCTGTCGGTTTGGAAGCTTGCATCAGTGTAACCCCTTACACGCAACTCTTCCTCACCGCCAAATATCAAGAAAGCATCCTTAGTTCTTCTCAAGTACTTTAGGATGTTCTTGACTGCAATCCAGTGACTCTCACCCGGATTGGATTGGTATCTGCTTGTCATACTCAAGGCATATGACACATCTGGTCTAGTACATAACATGGCGTACATGATAGATCCTATGGCCGAGGCATAGGGAATTCTACTCATGCGTTCCTTCTCAATCTCATTGGAAGGACAACCACTCTTCGAAAGAGTGATTCCATGTGACATGGGCAAGAATCCCTTCTTGGAATCTTGCATGTTGAACCGTTTCAACACTTTGTCAATGTATGTACTTTGACTTAGGACTAGCAACCTCTTAGATCTATCTCTATAGATCTTTATTCCGAGTATATAGGCTGCTTCCCCTAAGTCTTTCATTGAGAAACACTTCCCCAGCCAATCTTTAACAGATTGCAGCATGGGAACGTTGTTTCCAATGAGTAGTATGTCATCCACATACAAGACCAGAGAAGCTACAGAGCTCCCACTAACCTTCTTGTAGACACAAGACTCATCTTCGTTTCTGATGAAACCAAACTCTTTGACTACTTCATCAAAACGTCGATTCCAACTCCTAGAAGCATGCTTCAATCCATAAATGGATTGTTGCAGCCTACACACTTTGTTGGATTGCTTTGGATCCTCAAAATCCTCGGGCTGTATCATATACACGTCCTCGAGGAGATTCCCATAAAGGAATGCTGTTTTGACATCCATTTGCCAAATCTCATAGTCGTGGTATGCTGCAATCGCAAGTAGGATTCTGATGGATTTGGTCATAGCGACCGGTGAAAAGGTTTCATCATAGTCAATACCATGAATCTGTCTGAATCCTTTAGCCACCAATCGGCCCTTATAGGTAATCACATTACCATCCATGTCGATCTTCTTCTTGAAGACCCACTTGCACCCTATGGGGCGCGCCCCTTCGGGTGGTTCCACCAAAGTCCATACTTTGTTGGTATACATGGATTCCATCTCGGATCTCATGGCTTCTAGCCACTTCTGAGAGTCTGGGCCATTCATGGCCTCCTCATAGGTAGTAGGCTCATCATCTATGAGCATCGTGTCACCGGAATCGGTTACGAGAAGTCCATACCTCTCGGGTTCCTGGCGCACTCTACTAGATCTACGAAGCTCTTGTGTTACCTGAACAGGTTGTTCCACAACTGCTTGTGGTTCCTGTTCATGTTCCATAGTCGGTTCAGTGATTTGTGGTTCTTGAACCTCTTCAAGTTCTACAGTCCCCCACTTGCTTCTTTAGAGACAAACTCTCTTTCTAGAAACACGCCGGTCCGAGCAACAAACACTTTTTTCTCGGCTGGATTGTAGAAGTAGTAACCCTTAGTTTCCTTAGGTTACCCTACAAATTTACACTTATCCGATTTCGGCCCTAGCTTGTCTGACTGTAAACTCTTTACGTTGACATCGCAGCCCCAAATCCTCATGAACGACAGTGTGGGACGCCTCCCACTCCACATCTCATATGGTGTCTTCATGACTGATTTAGATGGAACACGGTTAATGGTGAAAGCTGCACTTAATAGAGCGTAGCCCCAAAATGATAATGGAAGATCGGTTTGACACATCATAGATTGAACCATATCCAATAGGGTTCGATTCCTCCTCTCGGACACGCCATTCCATTGTGGCGTTCCGGGTGGAGTGAGTTGGGACACGATCCCACACTCTCTAAGATAGTCGTTAAACTCTTGACTTAAGTATTCTACTCCACGATCTAATCGTAGAGCCTTGATACTTTTGCCAAGCTGCTTCTCTACTTCATTCTTGAATTCTTTGAACACTTCAAAGGATTCGGATTTTTCCCTCATGAGGTACACAAATCCATATCTACTGTAATCATTAGTAAATGTAATGAAGTAGACATAACCACCCCTGGCAGGCGTGGCAAATGGCCCACACACATCAGTATGTATGAGCGCCAATTGCTCACTAGTCCTCTCACCTTTCTTATTGAAAGGGGACTTTGTCATTTTTCCCAATAAACAAGCCTCACATGTCTCATATGATTCAAAATCAAATGAGCCTAGTAATCCATCCTTATGGAGTCTAGATTCACGTTTCTCATGTATGTGGCCTAAACGACAGTGCCATAAATAAGCTGGATTTAAATCATTTATTTTAATCCACTTGGTATTAATGTTGTAGACAGGATTGCTTAGATCAAGGACATAAAGTCCATTAAATAATTGCGCACTAAAATAGTGAATATTATTTAAATAAAAGGAACAACAATTGTTCTTTATTGAAATAATAAAACCATCCTTGTCCAAACAAGAAATAGAAATAATGTTTCTGCTCATAGCAGGCTCAAAATAGCAATTATTTAATTCTAAAACTAATCCTGAAGGCAGAGATAGATCGCATACGCCTATGGCCAACGCAGCAACCTTCACTCCATTCCCAACGCGCAGATCTACCTCTCCTTTAGCCAATCTTCTACTTCTCTTTAGATCCTGCATATTTCGAAAAATATGAGATCCACATCCAGTATCTAATACCCATGATGTAGAGACAGTTAAATTGACATCAACAACAAAAATACCTGGTGGTGGTGGAATCACTATTCCAAGCCTCTTATCCTCCAGATATTTTGGGCAGTTCCTCCTCCAGTGTCCAGGCTGACTGCAGTAGTGACACTCACCTTTATTCACACCTTTGGCAATGCCACCAATAGGCTTAAGGGCAGGTTCCTTGGACTTGGCAACTAACTTGCATTTTTCCTTGGAGGATGAGGCAAACCTTTTGCCCTTTCCTTTCTGCACCATCATAATGGCCTTGCCCTTACCCTTGTTGATGCTCTGTTCAGCTGTCCTCAACATATTGAGTAAATCTGGCAGTGGTTTCACGATCTCGTTCATGTTATAGTTCATGATGAACTGTCCATAACTCTCGGGCAACGATTGCAACACGAGATCGGTTGCCAACTCTTGGCCGACCGGGAACCCTAGTCAGGCGAGATTTTCCAAGTACCCGATCATACGGAGTACATGGGGTCCCACCGGGTTCCCTTCTTCCAGATGACACTTGAACAGTGCCTTAGAGACCTCATACCTCTCTACCCTTGCCTGCTCTTGGAAGAGCTGCTTCAGATGCTCGATCATATCGACAGCATTCATGTTTTCGTGTTGCTTCTGAAGCTCATAAGTCATGGTGCATGGCATAAGGCAGGCCGCATCATTAGTGTCATCAACACGCTTTTGATATGCCTTTAGGGCAGCAGGTGTTTGGTTCTCTGGACCTGCTGGAACATGCTCCTCTATTGCGTACAGTTTCTTCTCTTGCTTGAGAACAATTCTCAAGTTTCTGTACCAATCAAGAAAGTAGGTTCCAGAGAGCTTGTCCTTCTCAAGGACAGATCGTAGGGAATGTTGTGAACTCGATGAGTTGTTTGCCATTTGGAATTCTTACAAAAGGAAAATACGCAAGTTTTAGTATTTGTGAATTTTTGACTATATTCAATAATGGCTAGTTTATCAAATATAGCTCCCACTATTTTTCTACGGATTAATAACCCTCAAGATATTAATGCGGAAAATATCCTTATATTTTCTAGTGGGCCAAGATCCATGTTTCATCTCCTTATGAGCTTGCTTTGGCAAGTTACCCATAATTTGACTACATTAGGTAGGAACAATTCAAATTGCATCACTCATGCAACTCTTGGTTCAATTGGGCAAATAACTCCTTATTTATCCATCCATATGGATAATCCCAATTGATTTCCTCTAGGTTTCTTAATCATATTAATTGCCTAGTTGTTTTCAACCTCTTATTAAAACAATTGCACACGAGTGTGCCATCGCATTCCATCATTATGAACCAAGTCGCCATGCTTTGGCACGCACGAACTTGATAAATAATTATGATAATGAGTGTTTAAATAATGAGAAGGCAAGAACACAATATTTGAATTTTGAGGGATAAAATTCAATTTTTAATTGTTTTGTTGATCAATATCAACTAATCTATCTATTTGAGTTTGGGCACAACTCCAAATAATAGATCCGGGTTGTCTAATTATCTTATTATCCTAATTGCATGCATCATTCATACACCAACCACACAATAATAAGACAATAAAGTAAACAACCACAAAACAAAAATTAAACGTGATGTGGATATGACCTTTTCTAGACTAAGATAATTCCAAGCCAGTGGAATTATCTATGAACCCTAAAAACAAACACATCTCCATGCGTCTTGATCTTTTGGTCCATCCTTCTTAGTCATGTGGAATGCTCCATGCTCCATGCTCCATCTTTTGTGGCTTCTTTTGGCTTTGGGCTTCTTTTCTTCAGTCTTGGATAACAATCTACTTTTATCTAGCACTAGCTAACTTCTATACTACATAAAATAAATCTCACAAGTTGAGAAAAAAAATGGCACGCAGGCCATAAAATCCTAATTAATTATTACAATTAATTGATCAGCTCGCAGGCCTTAAAACCAAAACACAAAATTAAACATCCACATTAAACCACATCCTAAGGCCATATCCAAACACCATGCGAATTGCACATAAACAGTTAAAATCAAATTTTAACGCGCTTGGTCAATTTTAATTGATTTTAGGATTTCTATGGTTAAAACGGTCCATGGGCCCCACAATCAAATTGCCTGGGCCCAAAAATTTGAACCACAAGGCCCTAGGGCCGGCCCGGCCCATAACTCACACGCCTAGGCCGCGGGTTAGGGCCGCCCGGCCCCTAGGGGGGTCGAACCTCCTTGAGGGAGTTATTTCCAAAACAACTCCCTTGCTTGGTGCCCAAGTTTGGTTTTTCCTTGTTTTGGAAGAACTCCTTCTTCCCCAAGGATGCCCAAACCCTAGATCTAAGATCCTAAAATTTCTCAAACTCACCAATTCATGCATCTAATGAAAAAATTAGATCTTGTTATGATAGATCATTGACAAATTGCATCCCATGCTTGATTTGTCTTGTTTTACGCGATAAGCAATTGTAGATAGTGCTTTCTGAGCAGACCCACGTGGCAACCATCCAGCACACCATATTGTGCTCCACACACACTGGATCACCAACCGCGCTGATCCATGTGGGGGTTGCGAGACAGAGCCCTCGCATACCACCGCACGGGACTTGTAGGGACTTAGTGGTTTGGAGGCTAGAGTAAGTCCTGTCGCGTGCGAGCCAAGCCCGCACGCGACCTTTAGTAATTGCTTTGAGAGATTTATGGCACGAGCTCCATAAACCCGGTCAATCCGGTCAAACCCGGTCAACCTCGTAACGGTTCCGGTATTCGCGCATAACGTGCTGTAACGGTCCCTATATACTCGGACGAACGTGCCGTTGTGGTTAAGCTAATTAAGCCGCCATTTATGGGCGCATTAACCACACTACAACGGTCACATTCCCTGCTATATATAGGACGTTAACCTTTCCATACAAAGGGGGACACACTAGCCATACGCGGAAGCTCTGCCAAACCTCTGTCTCTCTCTCAGACATTACTACTGCCTTACTCTCTCCCTACACACAACCCAACTCTTCCTGTGCCATCTCTGATCCTCTACATACGGTTTACACGGAGGTCTCCCCGCCGGAATCTCTTGTGCACAGCAATCAAATTAAGGTGTAAAACAACTAAAACGTAACACATAAACCACGTTTATGCTCTACGACCTGTGCCTCTGATACCACTGTAGGGTTTTGATTCATGGATGCGTAACGAAAACAAAAATAACCATGCAAAACCCTCCAAGGATCACAAGTCAAGAGACATAAAAATGGTAAGGGAAGAAATCAATAACACACCTTAGGGTTCTCCTTTGATGACTTCAAACGCGAATTGTGTCACGTTCTCTATGGTTGATCCACGCCTAGAGTTGATCCTAGATCTCCCAAGTCCTTGGTGCTAGCCCGGAAAAGGAAGAGGAAGAAAAGATCACGCAAAACGAGACCAAAGGGGACTCTCGGCCTCCTTGTGGCTGACGGGGACGGGCGGCGGGCTAGGGGGCGTTCGGCTCCTCTAGCTTGTTGCTCTCTCTCCTTTTGTTCTCTCCCACTCTTGTTATCTATATATATATAAAGACAAAGCAAATGGGAGGCTCATCCTCCTTATGACAAATAAGCTTGAAAATGAATTCTTTACAAGACATGTGTTTTGTTACAAAATTAAGTGGCATCCACATAAGTTATGTAAACCATTTATATTTTGCCAACTCATATTTGAAGTACACAGGTTTGCCAACTCAATCTTCAATGAGTATAATGCATTGAAACATACATTTTACATTGAATCATACACGTGGAATCAAACTTTTAATTTCTCCATGCATTGGTAAAAAATATGATAACTTTTAATTTATCCAAAGAATCATTTCCACTATAATTTTTGTATATGAAATTTAAATATTTTTATGAAAGTGTTGAATTCAATTTACCTTACACCACAAACAAACCAAAAAGAAAAATTGTAAAAAATTCGGCTTATCAAAATATGTAATAAAAAAATAAATATTGAGAAAACATGATAATTTTAACATTGAACCATACACTGATCCAGACTTTTCGTTTCTCCATGCATTGGTAAGAAATTTCACAATGAATTTTTTTTGTGAAATTTTGCACAATGGTTGTTAAAAATGCAAGTATTTTTTTATGTGCGTGCTCAATTCAATTAACCTTAACAATATATCATCACAAATACATAATTAACTTAATAAGAAAAACCCATATAGGTAACAACCATTAAAAAAATCATTTACATTTACTGTTAATTGAATCAAAAACAAAATTTATCAATGCAATGAAAAAATTATAAGTTTATCTTTTGATTTCTTCGCTCAAAAATTTCCACTATTTTTAATGTATCCATCTTAATCTAAGTGTGCAAATTAAATTAAGCTTATATGATAACAGTGCATCTATCACAAAGAAAAATAATTTGTAAACAAATAAGAAAATAAATCACAAAATTAAGTTACCAAATTAAGTGATAAGAAATTAACAATGAAAATAAACAAACCTTTAACATTTAACTACAAACTTCCGATCAAACTTTTCGTTTATCTATGCATTGGTAAAAATCTTTACTACAACTTTTTATATTTTCAGTCTAACATTTTTACAATAATCTTTGCCAAATTCGTTGACATGCAACTGTACACGCAAAATTAGATCACAACTATTGACTAATTCTAAATGTATTTCACTTTTGGTCTCATAATTAATCGAGTAGATCCTTCAATTCATTAATGTTAACAAAAAAAATACGTCTTGAAGTTGCTTTGTTATTTTGATCCAACAAGTATTAATTTCGTATATATTCATTTTTAGACTCATTATTTTATGTAGTTTCTCTTTTTCCTACCATTTTTGTCATTTGTGTCCACAATTTTATATTTTTAATACACTTATTAGTATCTGATTGTAACATTACAACCACTCTTCATGTTAATTAGTAACTCAATTGCTGTATTGGCCCTGAGCATAATGTCTAGTGTAAACGATTAAAAATAATTTTTAAAGTTTCTTATGAGTCTTGAGATGTTATCTTAAAATTTTCAGGGCCGCATGAAAGTGGGAAATTGATATTATGTTCTAACTATAACAGAGAAAAAAGGTAATCTTTATTAGCCACATCAATTAAACAACATTAGCTAAAATTTCGGATTTCAGAGTTAAGATTTAAGCTAATGAGTTTGTGAAGAAATTTGTGATACACACCAAAGTTTACGTAATCTTTTCCTTGCATGCTCGATAACATTGTCATATTTACTTTCCAATTTATATATGCAACTAGACCACTACAAAAACGTACAACTTGCTTTTTATTGTAGAAAATATGATGATCGATTTGTTACTATATTAAATGGTATTTCAATAATATTATTCTCCTACGGAATTTTTCTGTGTACTAGCATACGATACAAATGAAGTAGTATAATTGTGATTCTTTCGAGTGTTAAATGCATATGATGTATTACGTTCAACGCAACTAACATAATATTTTATAGGAATTAGAAAAATCCGATGGTTATTATATGGTCGACAAATCCTTACTTTACGGAAATGTGGTGGTTGATTTGTATAACATTTTGTTTGACATCTTACATATATAAATTCAGATTCTCCTATTTGTTCTAAAAAAAAGATGTTCCAATAGATGATAAAGTATCTGACATATAAGTTATTCCATGTAAATTATGGGTGTGTCATTCTCCCTCCGTCCCACCAGATAGGTAAAAAGAGGATGAAATTGCTTTATTAAAAAAATACATGGAAAGTCCAAAATACCCCCACCTATTGTGGGAAAGAGGTTAGTGGAAGGTGACTCAATAAATTTTAAAAGGGAAAGATGGTATTTTTCAAGTCAAAAGTTGCTATTTGGAAAAGTTTAACATATCTGGTGGGATGTCCAAATAAGAAAATATTAACCTGTCTGATGGGACGGAGGGAGTGTTAGATAAGATCAAGAAAAAAAATCATCTTCTCTGCCTTAAAAATGTTGCCTTAAAAGTAGCAAACATACAACTGAATTCACCCGTTAGAATTCAGCAATTATGTCTGAAGATATTATTTACAATCACCCGAATCCCTAATGTTGTAGTATAGTATGTGTCTATCTACATGAAAGGTCTCTCACAATATTTTTGTACGTTTCTTCCGTAGTGTTCGCTTTGAAACAAAAAAATGCCTAATAAATAATAATACTCATGGTCCAATCTTTATCAATTAAATTTTAACGAAACTAATGCTTTCATACCATTAAAATTTGAAACCTTCAATGGCCTATATGATTAACATGTGTACGACTAATACATATTAGTTTTGGGTAAAAGACAAAAACCACCCCTCGAGTATGGGTTATATACAAAAACACCCCTCGTGTTCGGGGATATACAAAAACCACCCTTGTCACGACAAAAATCACCCCTGTCAGTGGATGGACGTTAGACGAAAATCACCCTTCTGTTAAAATCAATTAGTATGGGGGTGTAATCTGTCTTTTTTATGACCATTTTGTCCCTATATGTATTTTTTTTGGTCATGTTCTTGATGTTCTTGGCCACCGCCACCACTACCACCGCATCCCCACCAACACCACCGCAAGGAAACCCAGTAACTACGAACCAAAAACAAGGAGCACATAATACAGATCCCCTCTTCAGCGCAATAATTTGCCGCAAAGTAGCTGAAAAATAACAACAATGTTTATTTACACATTTAAGTCAGTCTCATAACAAGATCCAAAAGAGCATACACCACCACAACACCACCTCCGCAACCACAGCACCACTGCCGCCATCATCAGCTTGCTGCTACGAGATCTGAAATCAAACTTACAGGTGCCAAGATCTGAACTTACAGGTGCTAGCCTTTTGTTGTTCTCTAGTCCTCGTCGCCGACTGAGTCTCAGAGTCTCCAAAGTTTTTTCGGCAGAAAAGTTTCTTGATTCCGGTGGATTCATTTTAGCACTTCCCTCTGTCAATGCATCACAGAAAGCTCTGTGTGTGATAAAGCTATCCCACCTTCAAAAAGAGATAGAAACAAACAATTTTAAAACTGAGACAAAGTGGAGTGGAGATGAATCAGAGGGAGAGAAATGAGTGAGAACAGAGTCCCACAATCGCATTTGTACTCTCTAGTTCCACAGACCTTCAATTGAGCCTTCCAATCGGACTGAACATCCTTCCAGTCGCATTTCCACTTCCTCTCCCCTTGTTTTCGGCAGAAATATTTCTTGATACCGGTGAAATCGCCAAGCTCGTGATGAACACACGACGGCTCAAGCAATACATAGACCCGCTTCCGGAAATCTTTACTCGACCTCTGTCGGAGCTTCCAACGGGGTTGTGTCCTCTCCTGTGAGATTCATCTTATTCTTATCAGAGGCACCAAATGTCGCCGCCGGTTTTTCCAGAAGACCCCCACATCGATTGGGTCAGCGACTTTGTGAGGGGGTCGCGATCTGGAGGTTGGGTGTTGTGGAGGGGGATCTGTGAGAGGAGGAGAGAGAGACATGAGGTGTGGAGGATGGCTGTGGTGGTGGTTGTGGCTAGGGTTTTCAGATGAGTGGGAAAGGAGGAGGACGAGGTGTTGGGAGGAATTCGAACCAGAGGGGTGGCTTGTGGTGATAGCAGTGGTGGTGGAGGTGAGAGAAGATGGGATAAAGAGAGACAAAGGAAGGGATAAGGTTTGGCTGGAGGAGAAGGGAATGAAATAGCTTTTATAGAGGGTAATTTCGTCAAATTTCAGGGGTATTTTTGTCTTTTTACTTCTCCGTTAATGCACCGTTATCTCCTAACTCTGACAGGGGTGGTTTTTGTATATCCCCGAACACGAGGGGTGTTTTTGTATATAACCCATACTCGAGTGGTGGTTTTTGTCTTTTACCCATTAGTTTTATATGATTTTTTCAGGGAAGTGTATGCAGTTAACTATTAAACCAATAAAAAAATTAAATTTTTTTTTTTCATGAATTCAAGCAACATATTTCTCAAACTCCAATTAATATGATTAATTTTTCAATAAAACTAAACTATAATTACACGCACATCCCGCGGCATTGCGCGGGGTTAAGACTAGTGTTCAATAATGAGCATAAGTTTTGGGAAGGAAGGAAGGAAGGTCCTTTATATAGTCCAACAACTCCTTGCCAACTACCTAAAGGACTTATTCTAGTCCTACTAGAATTCAATTTAGTCCCTTCCTTGCAAATTAGTCACTACTATGTTTGCAAGGTTTTGCAAAGTGATCCTTCTAATTAATTAATTCAATTAATTAATTCCCAAATCTAGTTCAACTCTATATAGCGTGTGACCCCATAGGTTCTATCTAGTTGGTAGTAACTATTTGCTAATATGGAGCGGTTTCTAGCAAAACATCCATTCTAGCCAACTAATAGAAAAGTCATCTTGACAACCTTTGTACAAGTAATTGTCTCGTCCCTTTGTCTCTATATCCGGACTGGACACGAGACATACAAGTCACACTCGTATATCCAATCCACAATTTCTCGATCCATGGGAATAGCCTTATTCGTGCAAATAACATCAATATCCCATATTGATTTATTTGAGTCTAGCCAGACATTCTATAAGCACTATCCCTCGAGTGACCTAGGATATTTACTCCCATTATGTGGGAGGGACAAATTCTATCTACGTCCACTACGATCTCTAATCTTGCTTCTTATTGTATCCAGTACACGCCTTTATAACTACCCAGTTACGGTGTAGCGTTTAACGCTACCAAAATCACAATAATCCACAACTAGAATATCTATTGACTTCAAGACTAAGGATGACAATACCATTGCACCGCGAGAAGCGCTTGTGACTCAACATAACGTGTATGTAGCCTTCTCGGAGATGGGTCAATCCAGTGCAACATTACCCTTAATGCACACCTATGTGTTTGATCGTGATATCTCCATATCAATCCAACCCCATACTAGTCTATAGATGATTGTCCCATTAATCATTATACTGGACTAGGGATATTTAATATAAACAAAACAATTGTAAATCTAAGGACTTCATTATATTAAATATCCAACAAATAATAAATGAATTTCTAGCCACAAATAAATTCATACTAAACTAGATTGCCTCTAGGGCATCTATTCCAACAGTACTTGCTCTAGGATTTTATTTTTATAATTCTAGGGAATTACTTGAGTACGTTCTTATTTTCGGTACACACAACATGTTCATGTGCACGTAGCTTGAATTATCTCTAAACTTATTGTAGCTGCCTTCTTGTGCCGTGACTTTGACTCCGAGTAGAATCACCGCCCCTCGCATTTGAATGACGAGTCTTCTTGATTGATCTCTAAATTCGTTGAGGATAACGAAGCAGTCTAGTGTGGGGGATTTTTATTCTTGACTAACCAGTCAGTGTTTGCATCGCCATGTCTGCATATAGTTGTTCGTGTCGTATTGTGTCTATTTATGTGGTCCGTGTCGTGATATTGTGATAGTATGTCATATTGTGTTGTGTTAGTCGTGTTTATACTTGTTTAAGTTTGTGTTTAAATTGCACGTTTTATTATTTGAGTCTACCTACCCTATTGACTGTTTTGTGTAGTTCGTTCGTGTCGGCTTGCATGTAGTGTAGGAATTATATGAAAAAATCAAAAATTCAAAAATTCAAAAAAAAAATTAAAAAGAGAAACTTTTGAGAAAAGGGCAATTTAAAGGGGCTAAAGTTTGATAAATCACGAAATGTGAGGACTTTCGGCGTAGAGCATGATTTGCGACCGAGACTGACGACGTGAGTCCCCCCTAGTAGGTATAGAGAGACTTTCTTTATGGGAGTTCCTACCTATTTTTTAACACTTAAGTGATTTTCAAAGCCAAAGTGTGTGCCTATTTTCTCACAAGAGTTGAGCTAGGTGTGAGCTAAACAAGCCGAACATCCATGTGTACGTCTTAGGTAGTCGCCAACCCGCCTCGTAGTGGCACACGAAACAGCTGTGCAAGGACGTGTATTAGAGCACTCACTGCTTTTAGAACTCACCTTGTCGGACCATTAGACGCCCCAATTTGAACCTTGAATTCTTTGCTAGCCATCGGACCTAGGGTGACGATTCTTGGCCTTCATCACAAATTGATTAGAATCACCACTTTAGTGCGTCACGAGGGAGTTGTGTAGTTGAGAGGGTTCGATGAGGGAGTGATAATACATTTCGTTGAGTTCTACATCTCGCTTGCACTTCATTGATTATCTACGAGGGGATGCGAGGGTGAGTGAGTAGGCTTGCGCACTTCGGTGTGGCGGTGTTCCATGCCATTACATCATGGACACAGTTTGGGAGAGCCGTGAGTGCGTGAATCTAATACGCGCGAAATTGGGTTGGGAGAACTTAATTGGTGGATCGTGCTAGGTACCGGTTTCGATTACTTTGGTGTAGGTGGATCGGTTGGATTAGGCACGAGATACATTCATCTTCGGGACTACTTGAGAGGGGATACGGTGACATTCGAGTGTGGGGGTGTCGACTATTGACTCCGGAAATTGAGTGTGAGCTTGCGACGACTCCACTCCCACACATGTACTTCATTGATTTTGCGGTTTGGACTTGACATAGACTTTGATTGAGTTAGGAGGAGATGATACTTTTATGTGATATTCATTCATCGATTTACGTTTTTCCTTCTCCTAGCAATTTCGATTGTTATTTGAAGACCACTCGGATATTATTGTTGGATTGTGATGGTATTTTGAGATAATTCTGAAAAAAAAGAAAAAAAAAAACAGGAAATAAAATAAAATAAAAAATGAGAGGAAAAGAAAAAGGAGAGATGAAATAAAGTTTGAGTTGGAATTGAATTGAAACGAGTGGTGGAGCTACTTTGACGACGATGGTTAACGTTTCATGCACGACGAACGAAGATGGCCACAGAGATCACTAGTGTACCGGGGTTTGAGGGAATTGAAGGCCGGAGGTGGTGATCTTCGGGTTTCGGTTTCTATCATTGTGGTGAGGGTGTGTGAGATGTGAGAATGTGACGCTTAGGAATTTATTTCGACGAGATTATCTTTATGTCCCTAAGCCTCATCATGTGAAAACCATTAGCGGATTAGGAGCTCGGACCTTGGATGTGGCTTTGCCTAGCGTAGTCTCTTATTTCGTGGCACACGCGAAGAGGTAGCATACTCTTGTACTTAGTAAAGTTAGGCTTTCTATACTAACTAGGGGACAGTCGCGGTGTCGAATTTAGTTTCAACTCATGCTTTGTTCCTAGGATTCTCATCACTTCATGATAATCGATTTAAGCCAATGGAGATTGCCCGATCTCAACCAAAAAGATAAAAAGTGTGTTTTGTGTATATATGCGTTTGTGTAGGATCGAGTCGTAGTTTGCATTTGCATCATATTGTTGCATTGTCGAGTCTTGTGTCGTTATTGAGTCGGCTAGTTAGGATTTGTATGCAACGGTGTTTCTAGTAAGTATGCAATTCTCGACTCGTATCACTTGTGGGGTTGTGTTTCATTGGAGGATGTTTTTGGTTGGATTGTGGCCGAATTTTGGTTGTACTTTGATTGGATTGCTCGGGACGCGATAGGACCCGGTGAACGAGCCTAACAAATCAATTAGAGTGAAGTAATTGACGAAGGTGGACCGAGAGGACCCGAAAGCTATTGTTTACACAAATTCACGTGACATCGAGAGAAGATCGTGATGAGCATTACCCGGTATAACTAGAACGTGAGTAGAGTGTTTCATGCATAATTCCGGAAATCGTTAACAACCCTAGGGACATCAATTGCCTAGTTCTTTCTCATTAATCGTAGTCAATCACAAGTTATTTTCGTTTAAAAATTGAAAACCCTACAAAAATATTTAGTTATTTGTTATTTAATTTACGTTGCTTGTTTGTGGGCGACAACGTTACAAACTCAAACACCATTTTTACTTGTTACTTAGATATCGTAAAGTTAATTTCTAGTAGCTAGAAGTCGTAATTTCCCTTGGATTCTATACTCGGAGTCGAAAAATACTCCTAATACTACTTGACCGTATACTTGCGTTTAAGCGCGTAAAGAATTCGCATCATCTATACATGAAATACTCGAAGGAACAGGTATATTATAATGTTGCCATATGTTGCACTCTATGTTTTTGTTAGCATCATGCATTCCTAAACTTGTCATTTCGTTAGGGATGCGGCAGCCTTATGTGGATTGGTTCATAAGGATGCACCTTTCATACCCGTGGTCATTTGCGAGAGCTCTAGAGCTGGAGCCATTTGACAGAACATTTTTCTTGACTGAAGCCATCTGGATTTTAGAGCAACTGTCCGCGGCTACCCCCGCTACCATCTCTATTGATAATGCGCGGTCACTTTATGACACATGCCAAAAACTTCAAGCTAAGGCTCAAGGCAGATTGGACTTCGGATTCCTCCTCAACAGAGTTACGCAAATCCTCAGATCTTCAATGCTCAAGTATGGCTACCGCAACCTCGCGTTTGAAAAGTGGAAATTGGAGGAGTAAAAGAAGAAGGCTGAAGAAGCTGCCAATCTCTTCCATGTGATGAAGGCCAGATATGAAAAGCTAAAACAAGAAGTTAACCAAGCAAAAGAAACATCGCTCCTATTATCACCAGAAGATCCTCTAATCAAGGATTTATTTTGAGAGAAGAGTTGCGCATATTGTAATGCTAATGCTTCCTCCTATTTTTTTTTCAAACATTGGGAATTCTATGTTAACTTTTGCCCTCTTTGAGGATTCTGTACTCGTGCCTTGATGCTATGTTAACTGTGACGTCATGCGTTGACGTAATTTCCTTGATTATTGCGCTATTGAGTTATTAGATAAACATAATTAACTTGTAGTGGGCCCCATCCTTATCATGGCCTTCCGTCATTAAATAGGGTGTGCTACTGTGTCGTCGTAGCCTTTAGTAGGGTAATTGATTCATACCCATTTTTGAGGCGTAGGTAATTGATTCACCCGTTTCCAAGACGTTGCTGACTCAGCCAGGGAACTGAAGAGTCCCTAATGAATTCTATATAAACCTTGCTTCTTTTTATTTGGTTCTCCATCAAAATGTGGTTTCTCATGAGTCCCTACGACTGCCGGCATCGGTCCTTGACCTTTGTTGATTCATATCAATTCCAGGCTTTGAAGTCTGAGTTTGTGCCTTGTGCTATAGAAATAGCTCCCAAGAAATTCTTCGGAAAGTCTTTTGATCCTCCTGATCTTTTTTAAGATCAATTGCGTAAGGTATCCTGCTTGAGCAAAGATTCCTTCTTGTTTATTATGTCTGCAGGTACTATCTCCGGTGACTTTCCGGTGAAGCACATTCTTGTACCTGTTTCACTACTAATATATAATGAATGGTGTGCATCTCTGCCGGATCTCTGGCAGAGAACTATTTTCCACCATTGTTTTGAACAAGGTGTGACGAGTGATTGTTCTTGTCTTTTGTGCACAATCAGCTTCCTGCCCCATGAGCTGTTCTCCCATTTGTTCTTCACATCTGCAGCCTTCAGGGCATGAGGTTCATTTGGCATCTCACCGTGGCAGGAGTATAAATAAGAGTTCTGTTTTGATCGAGGACGTCGACGACAATGTCCTGTCTCGTAGTTTTAGAAGTCATAGATTCAAGCTTTAGATTAGGAACTTTTCGTTAGTGTAAGCCTTTTTGTAAGCTGTTATCTAGACATATAAATTGTAAGCCATATTTGACTGTTATGAAATATGCATTTTCATTGTTTTTTTGTCTTCTACAATAAATTGTAATTTCGCGTGCAAACTTGCTATATGTCGAAACAAGTTCTGCGTTTCTATCGCAGTTAAATCCGAATAATGTTTGGATAATTTGCCATCTAAAGCAGATAGGCTTTGTAATGCACGAGGGCGTTGTTGCTATTGCTGCTATCTAGGAAGATAGGCTTTCAGATGACTCAAGAACATAGTTCAATATAGCTGCTATCTAGGACGATAGGCTTTGGATCGCAGAGGATCATATGTTATAGCCGCTATCTAGGAAGATAGGCTTTTGATCGCAGAGGATCATATTTTGTTGTAGCTGCTATCTTGGCAGATAGGCTTTTGATCCCAGAGGATCATATTTTGTTGTAGCTGCTATCTAGGCAGATAGGCTTTGGATCACTTTAAATAATGTGAACAGACAAGTAAATAGAACAATGGAGACAACAATTTAATAAAGTTCTTCTCATATGGGAGAATCATTATCATTAAGGCATCCTCATATGGGAGGATCCTGAGAACAAATTCCTCATATGGGAGGAAATAGTGCTGAATACATGAGGAAGCTAAAAAATTTTGAATCAAAAGTAACGAAAGCAACAAATTTTAACCTAGAAAACGAAGACATAGGCTAAGGATAATACTTTTTGATCCATCGCATATTGATTGGGCTTGGGGTTGTTGCAGTCCCATGAAGTCTATGGATTGTGTAGTAACCGCTATCGAAGACCTCCTTAACCTCGAATGGCCCTTCCCAGTTAGCTGCGAATTTTGGATGGGCTGCTTCTCGCATGCAATGATCTGAAGCTCGCAACACCAAGTCCCCGACTGCAAAGTCTCGGTGCTAAACCGTTTTGTTGTATGCGCGAGCAATTCTTTCCTTGTATCTTGTGTTAGCCCTCTTAGCCTGTTCACGCTTTTCTTCCAACAAAATCAGGTCATGTTCACGTTGATTTTCGTACAAGGCATGAAAGGCTATCCTTGCAGAGTTAACCTTTATTTCTTCTGGTACAACAGCTTCAGCTGCATAGCATAGAAGGAACGGGGAAACTCCTGTGGGGGTCCTTGGCGAAGTGCGATACGCCCATAAAGCCAAACTTAAAGAGGTTGCCCACATCTTGTGATCATCTGCGACCGTCTTACTCAAAATCCTTAGCACCGTCTTGTTCGTTGCTTCTACATGACCATTCCCTTTCCGGTAATAAGGTGTGGAGCAAACTTGCTTTATGTTGTATTCTTCCTGTTTCGCAGCCACCTGGCGATTTATGAAAGGAGTCTGTTATCCGAGAGGATGGTATTGGGGATCCCAAACCGGTATATGATGCTTTGCTGAACAAAGTTGACCACCGCGAGCGCATTTGCTGTTTTGAGCGGCACTGCTTCCACCCACTTAGTAAATAGCTCTGTCGCAGTCAAGATGAACTGGTTTCCATGCGAGGCTGGTCGAATGGGACCGATAAAATCTAAAGCCCAGGTGTGGAATGGCCAAGGTGTTCTCAATGCGTGTAAGTCTACAGCAGGAGCATGAACGAGATTGCCCTTGAATTGACATTCCTGACATCTTTTCACCTTGGTGCGGCAATCTGCTTCCATTGTGGGCCAGAAATACCCAACGGTGAGGATTTGTCTGCGTAGCTTCGCACCTCCCTGATGCTCCACTTGATGAGATAAATCCATCACCTCTTGCGCTTCTTGTTTATCTAGACATCTGAGTAGATTACCCTCGTGGCCTCTTCGCCAAAGTATGTTTTCCCGCACAACATATCGAGCCGCCTTTCTTTTAAGTTTCTCGGCTTCCTTCCTCTGATCGGGCTCGATTCCTTCCCTCAAATAGTCAAAGAGTGGCTTCCTCCAATCTGTGTCATCATTAATCACAGCAACTTCCAAAGAGTCTTTAATTAATGTGCTGTTCTCGCAATTCCCTTGAATGATTGCGGCGAATGTGGACATATCCGGCCAATGTATCCCATATCTCTGGGCTTTTCGATAAACAGAAACTTCATTTTCCACACAAGAATGTTGGTGGATATTTTCTAATAGTGCCTGTCCCTCCTACTGCGAGACGCACCGCATGAGTATTCCTCCTGGCCCCTTAAAGTAAAGGGAATTGTCGTGTACACATCCTTTGGTAGATGCCCAATTTTCTTTGCTTGTACCCTCAGCAATCGCACGCAGTATGGGCCTTCTCCAATCGTCATCTTCTACAGATTCCTTTTCGCATACTTCCTGCGTCAAGGTTGGCGTTGCTCTAACCTCGATCAAAATTCTCGCTGGGCATTTGTCCGCACTGATTTTGGATCCCAGGGTGGCTAAAGCATCTGCGTGCCGATTATCAGCCCTAGGCGTATGCTCGTCCTTGACATCAAAAAATTGTTGCACCAGCTTCTGTACCATAGTCCGATAAGGAAACAAATTGACCTCCTTCAACCCATATTCGCCCGAAGCTTGCTTGACAATTAGCTTGGAATCCCCCATGACCGTTTGATTACTAACTTCTAGTGCCTTGGCCGCGCGTAGTCCCACAATCAGGGCCTCGTACTCCGTTTCATTGTTCGTTACCGGAAAATCTAGCTTGGTGGACATTTGGATGACCTCCCCATCCGGTTTAGTCAGGACAATTCCAATTCCACCACGTTTCCTTGTTGACGACCCATCGAAATGAAGCTTCCAGTATGGCGACTCAACTGCATAGATCTCAGGACCTTCGAGCTCCTCGTCCATCATGGGTTTGTAGCTGTTGTCCGGGAATTTTGATAAAAGGTCTGCCACTGCTTGCGATTTGATTGCTCGTGGTCGAGCACATGTAATATCATACTGCGAGATGGTCATGTACCATTTTGACAATCTTCCGCAGGGAGAAGAGTGACTCAAGAGATACCGTATGGTGTCTCTCTTTGTAATCACTATGACTTTGTGTGAGGCGAAATAATGCTTTCACTTCTCTATCACGAAAAATAAAGCAAGGCAATGACGTTCAATATCTGTGTACCTTGACTCAGCCGGCTGTACCACGTGAGAGATATAATAAATCGGCCTTTCATGCCCTTCATATTCTTGGGCTAGCAGCGCCCCTATGGATTTCTTGGTCGATGTCAGTTACAACAAAAGTGGTGATCCCGATTGTGGTGCAATCATTACCCTTGGCGATGTCAGCAAGTCTTTCAGCTTCCCGAATGCGGCTTCATGTTCCTCTGTCCAATTATACACAGCGTTCTTTTTTAGGAGATCACCGAAGCAGAAGGTTATTTATGCAATTTCTGGGATAAATCTCCGCAAATAAGACAGCTTTCCCAGGAACGTCTTCAGAGTGCTTTGATTATGCGCTGCTGTCATGCTGATGATAGCCGAAATTTTTGTAGGGTCAGGTTCAATTCCTTGATGATGGATCATACATCCCAAGAACTTCCCCGAAGTCACTCCGAACGCGCATTTCATGGGATTCATCTTCAATTGGAAACTTCTGCATCTTTCGAATACTTTCCGCAGGTCTCCCAGGTGGTCTGCTTCCTCTCTTGACTTGACAACGAAATCAACAACATAGAACTCTACCTCCTGATGCATCATGTCATGGAAAAGAGCCACCATTGCTCGCTGATAGGTCGCACCCGCATTCTTGAGTCCAAAGGGCATAACCGTGTAGTTAAAGACCCCAAGTGGCGTAATGAACGCAGTTTTTCTTGCATCCTCAGGATCCATCTTGATCTGGTTATATCCGCTGAAACCATCCATGAAGCTGAACATCCAATGTCCTGCAGTCGAGTCGATGAGAAAATCGATGTTGGGCAATGGGAAGTCCTCCTTTTGGCATAAACGATTTAGGTCCTTGAAGTCCACGCTGATACAAAGTTGCCCGTTCTTCTTTACTACTGGCACGATATTGGCCAACCAAGTGGGATGATGATTTGGCTCGATGAATTTACCAGTCAGCAACTTGACTATTTCCTGCTTGATCTTCATGTTTATTTCTATTCTGAAGCTTCTCGCACTTTGCTTCACTGGTTTGGATACCGGGACAACATCCAATCTGTGCATTGTTACACTCGTGTCCAGACAAGGCATTTCATCATATTCCTAAGCAAACATGTCCTTATACTCGGTCAGCAACTACAGCAATCTTGTTTCCTCTTCGCTTTTGAGGTCTGCGCTCGGGAAAACAGGCCTTTTCTTTTCTTCATTTGGACTTAGGAACACTTGCTTCAGTTCCTGCTTTTGTGGATTCTTCTTGTCCTCCATACACTCGGGCGCTTCTTTCAACTTGTCCTTCGGGACCTCTGACCTCAGCTTGTCCTTCTGCGGGCTTTGTTCAAGTTGATTGATTTGCCCAGGGATATCCCCATGTTTGGATGGGGGTACCCGCACGCACCTTCATATGCGGTAGCATTTCTTTCCATTGGAGTAGAAGGTTTCTATCTCCTTACCCTTATGGTCATGCTTTACCACCCTCTTCAGAGTGTACACATTCTTCCTTTGGTACGCGACCTGTGATGCCTCATCGCATGCAGGCATCTTTTCCTTGATATCCTCTCTCGTCACCATTACTCCTGCTGGTGACTGATCCTTGATGTCTTCCCATCGAGGCAGAGGAGTCGGATTGAATGGTCCCGACGTCTGTTCATCCGCCATTTCAGTGAACCACACTGCTTCTGTGAGATGTGCTTCGTTCAGATTAAAGGGTTCACCGAAGCTGGTATCTCGAATACCCTGCCATTCCAAATGGCCTTCATCACTTGGTGGGTTGTTGATGGAACCGCGTCAAAGCGATGAATCCAGACTCGACCTATGATCATGTGATACGTGGTATTCTCATCAATGACAGAGAACTTGGCGGAACACTTGATCTTCCCTATCTGGATACCAAGGCGAATCCACTCCATTGTCACCCTGGAGTCACTTCCGAATCCCATCAGCGAGGATGGGCGTCTAACAATCTTTTTGTTAGGGATTCTTGCTAGCTTCAGGGTATTGAGCGAGACCACATTAACGGCTGATCCTCCATCAAAAATGCCCTCTTGAACTCAACGTCGTTGATAACTGATGTTACATACAAGGGCTTCTGATGGCCTGAATCCGTCTTCTTGTCGCTTTCGGAGAAAGTCATTATCGTTTCTGTTGAGCAAGAGGCCCTAAAAACTTTCCCGCTGGAGATGACAATGTCCTCTTCGAAATCCTCGGCTACTCTGAGGATTTCCTTTTTCATTTCTTTCCGGCACTTTTCCGAAAAGCTCATATCATCGAAGAATTTTCTGAAACCGTGCGACCCCTTCATCCTGTCAGCACGCGATTCTTCGGTGTCCGTGCTGTAATCTTCCTCGTCATGAACTTCAGCAATGATGGGTAGACCATCTTCCGCAATCTCTTCGATGTCCATGATCGCGATCATGGCTACTTCTTTGTCCTTCGGCTCTTGCTCTGCATGGGCCGACAGCGGATTATTGCGCACATCTTGCCTCTGGTTGCTGACAATGAGCTCCCCTTCTTTCATTTTCCGTCTCACAAGGTGCCTGAGTTTCTTGCAATCGGTCGTGGGGTGCATAACCTTTGCGCGGCACTCACACCACTTTGGATCCCTCACCATCTCCCTGGAGGGTGTTCTTTCGAGCGGAGGCAGGACCCCATCCTTGCGCCACTGTTTGCATAGGTCGATCACTCCCGAAAGAACATGGCAGAGGCAGCGCGTCTGAAGTCGAAACCCTGGGTTGCTTGTGTGGCAAAACTGTATTGACCTCAGCTTAGCACCCCTTCTTGTAGCTAAACCTCCCGATCTTGAAAGTGGGTCCCCCAGGGGATAGCTCAGGGGTATGCTTCTTATTTTGCCTCTCGACTATAGGCTCTATGTTCTTGGTACATTCAATTAACTTCAAAAAAGTAGGAGTTTTCAAGTTAATTAACATACCCTTGTATTCATCTCGCATGCCTTGTAGGCACATCTCAACGAGCCTTCCCTCGAGCACTCCATCTTTACACTCCAACGATTTGGCTCTGAAATTTTTGATGAAGGTGACACCATCTTCGTCACACTTCTGATACATTCGCGAAAGGTGTATCATCGTAACTTTCTCCTCCACCTGGAAGAACTTGGTATAAGACTTCTGAACCATGTCATCCCAGGTCATGAAAGATCCAGCCTCCAGCGTCCTGTACCATTTGTAAGCCACATTTCCCAAAGACTTCGTGAACTCACGCATCAACAAATTGGGATCAACCCCGTATGGCCCCATCACATCAATGAAGCGCATAACATGCTCTTGAGCATTCCCGTTAACATCATCAAACATGTCCCACTTAGGGGCCTTATACCCTGCGGGGTTGGGCATCAGGTAGATCTCCTGCGGGATGGGAGGTGCATTATCAACCTTTAGAATGATGGTGTCCGCAAAAGGTTGGTTCGGCAGGAAGGTCTCTATGCGCCGCTCTAAATCCGTCATGCTTGCCGGTGCCCTCCCTCCCACAGCAGGAGGAAGGGTTGCAGCCGGCAGGGACAGATATGCAGCAATTGGGTTAGGGGTGTAATCCACATTGCTCACGGTTACTGGTGGAGAAGGCAAAGGATATTGCGAAGAAATGTTGGAGGGAATAACAGGAGGTTGGGGAATAGGTGTAACAAGGGACGGTGTTTGGATCGTTTGTCCCTGAATAGAAGGTGGTTGGACCATTGCTGGTGGGTTTCGCAATCTAGGGTTTGGCGGCATAGGTATTACCTCTGTTCCCTTAGAGACAGGGGTAACAGTTCCTTGAGAGACGGCTGTTACCAGTGCCGAATTCTGAGCAAGAGATCCCAGAAAGGACATTATCTTAGCCATCTGTGCAGATTAAGCTTGAAGAGCCTATGCCTGGCTCTGGAGGGTGGCATTTACTGTGTCCAAGGTTGGAATACTGGCAGCTGCCGTAGAATTGTTGCGGGTTTCCTCTCCTGAGGTCGTCTCGGTTGAAGGAGACCGGTTGCTGACATCTTCATCATGAGACATGGTTGCTTGCAAGCGTCAGTTTCACGTCGGGTTCACCAAATGTGTACGGAGATAATCCTTTGAGGGAGATTCAATGTACACCAAGAACAGGGGATAGAAGAAACACAGGAGAGATAGGGTTGTGAGTAGGGAGAGAGTAAGACAGTAGTAGCTGTATGAGAGAGAGACACCGTTTTGGCAGAGCTTCCGCGTAGTTCTGGTGATTGGTGTTCTGTAAGGAAGGGTTAACGATCCTATATATAGAGGATAATATGACCGGTTTAGTGGGTTAATGCACCCATAAATGGCGGCTTAATCACCTTATCCACAACGGCACGTTCGTCCGCATATATAGGGACCGTTACACACTTCGTCCGCGTATACCGGAGCCGTTATGAGGTTAACCGGGTCTATGGAGCTCGTGCCATAAATCTCTCAAATCAGTTACTAAAGGCCGCGCGCAGCCTTCGTTGTCGCTCGCGCGCGACAGGACTTACTCTCGCCTCCAAACCACTAAGTCCCTACAAGTCCCGTGTAGTGGTGTGCGAGGGCTCTGTCTTGCAGCCCCCACGTGGATCAGCACGGGTGGTGATCCAGTGTGTGTGGACAACAGCTAGGTGTGCGTGATGGTTGCCACGTGGCTGTGGTCTGTCTGTATGGAAAGCACTATCTACAGATGTTATCTGCATGGATAAGCCAATTCCCATGATCGAGAAACTATGGATTTGGTATACGAGTGTATCTTGTATGTCTCGTGTCCAATCCGGATATGGGGGTAAAGGGATGAGACAATACTTGCACAATATTTGTCAAAGTAATGACTATTTCCATTAGTTAGGTGGAATGGATGTCTTCCTAGAGGCCTCTCCATGTTTATAAATTCTTACTACCAACTAAGTAGAAACCTATGGGGTCACAAACCGTATGGATTGAACTAGACTTGGGAATTAATTAATTTTATTAATTAATAGAAGGATCAATACGCAACTACTTGCAAACTTAGTAGGACTAATTTGAATGTTGGACGAATCCGTGTATGGACAGGATTAGGAGATGGACTAATATGTAGTTAACAAGGAGTTGTTAGACAATACAAAGGACACTCCCAGCTTATTTTCTCAACTAATACTCATAACATACATTGAGTAGGAGTGAAATAATCAAAGATAGAGAGAGAGAGAGAGAGAGAAACAAGAGGCCGAAGCCCCTTGTGTCGTCCCTATCCCGTCGGCCACCCAAGAGAGGTGCGGCCTTCTCCTTGTTTGCGTGATCGTGATCTTCTTCTTCCTCCTCCCAAACTGTTGCTAGCACAAAGCGTGGGAGGAATCTAGCACTTGATACTAGTTGTGGATTTTCCATAGAGATGTGGACAATATTCTACGTTTGAATTCATCAAAGGATACAAACAAGGTGATTACGTTCAATCCTTTACTATCGTTATGATTTATCAACTTGTGATCCTTGGAGGGTCTTGAACGGATTAATTATTTTTTATTCCTCTTAGTGATAGCTCATTTTAAGATCTATCTATTACCTCCATTTTACCACATTATCACGAGTGATTTGAGCTTAATTGTAGAGAATATGAGTCATTTTGTCACTTGTTGCTTCATATGCGCTTTATTTTTAGTTCGGGCATTTCTATGCATATTTCGTTGTTATTAGTCAAATACAATCGCTTGGTATGTTTGTTCATGTTCTCTTGGCAGGAAATTATGCTAATCGGTTGATAGGAGGCATGGAACGAACTTCGGAAACAACGGGAGCTCAAGTGGAGTGAAGAGAAGCTGAATTGGAGGAGTTTGGATGACCTGTCCACACTAATTTGATCATATATGGAGTTCTACAATTAATTTTGGAGTGAGATCAGTGCCAAATGAAAGTAGACTAAGAGAGCTTTCCAACGATAGGTCACGGAGCTCAATCCGAGTTTGGAAAAAGAAGATATGGCCCGGCAAAGTCAGGAGCAGATTTCAGGGGGCTATTGAGCAATTACTGAAGACTTGTGACTGGTTATGATTGGACGACCTAGGGGGCGAAAAACACACTCATTCACGCTCAAGAGAGGCAAGGACGAAGGAAGAGACAAAGACTTCACCATTGTAGAACCTAGTTTGATTCCTTCTTCTCTTTTCTTAATCAAATTCATGGAGAAACTCTTTACTATTGTTTATCTGATGATGAGTAGCTAAACATTCATAGCTAGGCATCTCATATGAGATCCTAGGGTTCATGTTAACGAATATTTTTCGGATTGAATCTAATTTCATTCTTTGATGATTTCTACTATTGAATAAGTTGTAATTTCTTGATTCCATTAGTAATCCTAGTCTATTGACACGAGTAGGAGATGAACTAATAGTCATGAGCTAGGGTTTTATTCATTAGATGATTCATGGTTAATTGTTATTGCGTTCTAAACTAATTTTTCATGTACTATGTAGTTAGGGAGTGCACGAAAGTGACTTAATCTAGCTAGATGATTTGAACATCAATCCCAACCATTGATACCGAAAGGAAAATTGTTAGGATTGGCCATTGTGGGTAGGATCGGTAGGATTATTCAGCTGTTCTGTGATACGGTGGACCGATAGGACTCGTTAGTATATCAATAGAGAACCTGATAGACCGGACCGGTAGACATAGGTGGACTGAAAGGACCCTAGGTGAACCGGGACGTAAAAATACTTGAGACCGAGAGGAGATGGTCAATGCTAGTACCCGGCTTAGTTAGACCGAATTAACGTGTTATTCACATTGTCCGGAAATCGTTTACGACCCTAGGTGATCTACGATATTGCCTAGTTTCTCCAATAATAGATTAAGACTTCTTCTTAGCTCACTTTTCTACTATTTCAGTCATTACGTACATCCACTTGTTTGGGGGTGGAAACCTCACAATTCTCACAACTTCTTAGCGGTTACTTTGTGAACATAACTAATTTGCTTATTATAGCTTGTTACGAGCTTGTCCTCGTGGGATTCGACAACCCGAGTATTAAATATACTCACACTTTATTACTCGACCGTGCACTTGCGTACACACATAAGAATACCTGTCAAGTTTTTGGCGTCGTTGATGGGGACAATGGTTGACAAGTTTTAGTAAGAAATTAGTATTGTTTACTTTTTATTCTTGTTTTGGTCACTGTTTGATGCCTCACCGGTTTGCTAGTGTTATTTTCTCAAGAATTGATGGCAGAGGGACAAGAGCCGAGCAGCCCTACCCGAGAACAACTGGAAGCTAGGTTAGCTAAGATTGAAGAGCAAGTATGGGTAGCAACATCCTCAATGCCATATAACATATGTGGGAAGGTAATAATCAAGGGATTTGAGGTGAACCTGAAAGGAACTAAACCGGCAATTGTGGTGCCACCAATCCAGGCAGAGAATTTTTGCCTAAAGTTAAAAAGAAATTCAATTTGTGAAGGAACAATTCCCATTTTCGGGCAAATTGGACGAAGACCCTCATGAATTTATTAGGGGGTTTGAGCATTACTGTAATTATGCCCGCCCTAAGGGGGTCACAGCTGAAGCACTTAAACTAATGATATTCCCTTTTTGCCTCACGGGAGCTTCTGAGGATTGGTTGGACTCTTTCCCATCCAACTCCATCAAAACTTGGGAAGAGTGTGTCTCACAGTTCATGGTCAAATTATTTCCATTCTCCCGGATGATTCAATTGCAGAACGAGACATGGAATTTCAGTCAAAGGCAAAGTGAATCATTGGTCCAAGGATGGGAGCGCCTCAACCTCTTACTGCGTAAATGCCCCAACCATAGAATTGGCACGGGTCACATCGTCCAGGTACTCTATGATGCACTTGACAAGTCTGATAAAGACAAACTCGATATTGAAGCTGGGGGTAATTTCTTGTTCAACTGTGATTTGGAGGGCGCATATAAGCTGGTCAGATGTGTGGTTAAGCAAGAGGAGAGCATAGGTTATTCTTACCAGGAACAAGTTCCGGTGAAGCATAGCTCAGTGGCATACAACACAATTCAGGTGAATGCGGTGGAGGTAAAACTTGAAGCAGATGTTTCAGAGTTGTATCAACAGCAAGAGGAAGCTTCAGAGCTAGCAGAACTGAAAAAAGATGATGAAGATGATGGGTCAGCACATGAAGACCAGGCAAACTCAGTTCACTACTGTTGCAGCTTCACTCCAGGAGGCTAAAGCTGAAATTGTGTCTTTGAAGAAAGAACTTGACCAAAAAACACTGGAGCTCAGTATTGATACATCTCAGAACAGGCTCAAGCCATCACTACTCGCCACGGGATTGAACTAACCTACCCTCCATACCCGAGCCATGCCAGAGCAGAAGCGTCAAAGGTAAAGGAGCATGAAGTCTTCGATTCTAAGAGGACTCCTGTCATGGTCCCCCAATCAAAGGGCATGACTCCGCCAGCTGAGGAGGTAACTAATGAGGTAACTCCGCCCCTTTATTCTTCATAGGATCTCCCTTTTCCATTGCGTAGAAGGAAGAAGAAAGATGACTCTGAGAATTATATGCAATTTGTGTCTATCTTCTCGAAGCTGCGTATCAACATACCACTAATTGAGGCAATCAAGATGATGCCTAAGTATGCCAAATTCATGAAAGATGCAGTGTTGGGGAAGAGAGTTGTTGATGACTTTCAGATTGTGGACTTAACTGAGCAGGTTAGCTCATTTGCTTTGCATGGGATACCTCAGAAACAAAAAGATCCAGGAAGCTTCGTGATTGAAGCTACTCTAGGTGGAGCCTACACTGGACTTGCCCTGTGTGACTTGGGGGCTAGTGTCAATCTGATGCCACTCTTGGTATTTCAGGAGTTAGGTGTGGGGGCGCGATCCACCTGGATCAATTTGCAATTTGCAGATAAGTCATCGAAGAAATCCTATGGGGTGGTTGAAGATGTCTTGGTGAAGGTTGGGAGTCTCATCATCCCGGCTGATTTTGTCATTTTAGATATGCCGCCAGGAGACGTTTCAATTATTCTAGGTAGGCCATTCTTGGCTAGCGGTCGGACATTGATAGATGTTGAGAAGGGATAGTTGATCATGAGGATCAACGGCGTGCGCGAGACTTTCAAGGTTTTCAATCCTACTCTCCAACAGTCTCAGGGGCAGTCCGCAGTTCCACATGCCGTGCATGGAGTGTTCCAAATCCCAGACGTGAAAAAGGAGGATCCACCTGATCTAACATAAAGAACAAGGTTGTTTGGAATATCCTGCAGAGACCACAAGAGGATTGGGCACGTCGTGGCAAGCCACCTTTTTAGGGGGAAGAGGTAACTAGGTCGGGCCGTCGACCTTAAATTACAAGCGCTTCTTGGGAGTCAACCCAATGTAGAGTAGGACTTTCATTATTTTATTTAGTTTGTATTTTTGGGTTCTCCCTACTTGATTTTGAGAGATGTGAGAGAGAGTGGTTTTAATGTTTCTGATGAGTGTGAAGGTACCAAAGAACTCTCCGGATTCCCTTTCTTGATGCATGTGCCAATACAGCTCAAAACTGAAGTACACTTAGAATATATGTAGATATATTACAGAAATGATCTACCAATACAGCTCAAAAATGAAGTACACTTAGAATAGAAAAAACTGCAGTAAAGAATGCAATGAACTTCTGTGGAAGGGATTGAGATTTTGATTTTCTTATTTGATGCTTTGTCAATCCAGAAACTTGTCTCTTTCTTTCACCCGTTGAGTATCTTATTTTGTTGCTTCCAAGTGAGCTCCATTTATACTGTTTGAAGCTCCTGCAAATCTTTCCAGATTTTCAGCAACAACTTCCTATTTTGTAGGCAACACCTTTGACTCTCTTTAACAGCTTTCTCCAATGGATAGTTGATCACAATCTTCAAAGATATTTTTTGTGATCTTGTCTATAATAAATCTTAGAAGCTGTGACAAGTCTTGATTGATCACAGGATCAAAGTATCCAACTATTTCCAAAACTGCACAAATTCAGTTTAGGAAACAATCCTGCAAATATTGGAAACAAAATGTCCTGCAATAACAAGGTCAAACAGATGATATTCTATGATCAAAACATGTTAGAATAATTTTTCTTTCATCATCCAATAACAGTGAATCAAACATATGAAAGATAGAAAGGGAATCAACTCAGAGAGTTTACAGAAAACTCCCCCTGAGAATGTTCATACAGGTTAAGCAGTTTCAAGACTTTGAATCCAGTTTCCAGGCCTTGAAAATAGTTTTCAAGCCTCTGAGACTGATTCAATGCTTTGAAGCTGATTCAAGGCCTTGAAATAGCTGAGCTATTCAAAGCCTTGCACAACCTGATTTTACAAAGTGCATCATCTCTTCTCAGCCACCATGCTTCAAGGCGCAATAGTTTATTAAAAGTAAGGTTATGGTTATGCAGGATAATTTTAATTGGGGCATGATCTGAAATAGTGATTCCTAAGTTTTGCAGAAAAGAGGAAGGAAACAGGTCAAACCATTCGGAGTTACACCGCGCTCGATCAAGCTTCTCAAAAGTGGGAAAGTCAGAGAATCTATTATATGTCCAAGTTAGCCAAGGTCCTAAATTTGGTAATTCAAATAAAGAGTAGTTATCAATAAAAACTCTAAAATAATTTGCCCCTGGAAGAGACTCAGTGTTAGGACCTGTTTTATCTCTGAGATTAAGGACCTGATTGAAATCACCTATAAGAACAATCGGTTGGTTAATAGGTATTTTAGATTCCATAAGGTGCCAAACCGTTTGTTTATCCGCTAAATTCGGGTTTCCATAAGCAAGCCCTAGAAACCATGAGGAATTTTTAAAATCCACTACAGAACAAAGAATAAAGTTTAAATTAGAGAAAACAATTTGAATTGAGAAAGCATTATCCCATGCAAACCAAAGTCCCCCTTCAGATCCCACTGAGTAGACACCAAAAGATAAAGCAAACCCTAGATTTTGAAACTTATTATTTACCCAAGATGAAGGTTTTTATTCTCTCTTAGGAAAACGAGGGAAGATTTGTGTTTTCGGGTCAAATTGAAAACCTCTTGAGTTGCAGAGGATTGACCAAGACCTCTGCAATTCCAGGCGAGAAGACTCATCACGATTGTGATGGTTGATTAAGGACAACCATCAAACCTTAGTAGATAGGATAGTATGTCGAGTAATATTGGGGATCATACAAGAAGAAGTAAAAAAGGTCGAAGAGAAATCAGATAGAAAGCATTTAAATAATTTAACACGTTTTATACCTTTTTGCTCCTTCTCTGTTTCTTCCGCCATGGGAGAAAATTCGGTAAGAGCTTTTTCTTTTGTTGGCTGCTTTGTTTCATCAACCGGAGCTTTGTATTCCTTGTCCTTCTCCCAATTAAGATCAAGCGCAAGAACAGAGGTCGCCTCTTATACTTCAGATGGAATAGATTTTGGTTGCAGGGGAATGGGTTTGCTATCTTCTTCAACGAATTCAGGGGCTTTAAGAATGAAAGTCGGGGGTTTGATAACTATAAGGGGTTGGGAATCAATGGGTTCTTCAACAATTGGTAAGAGAATGAGACCAGGTGGTGCCGAAACTAGTGATGGAAGCAAGGGGGTTGTGATTTCCATTGAAGGAGAGGATCTTTTGATAGGGGGGAGGCTAAGAATAAAATGAGAGAGGTCATCATCTTCCTCCGTAAAACATGACCTCTAGCCACCGGAAATGGAGATCGGTCGCCTGAGAGAGAACCCATCGATTCAGTACAAGAGAGAGCGAGGTCATAGGGTGAGTCTCTTAGATTTTTGAGGATTGATTGTTCTCTGTTTTCAAAATCTAAAAGATACGGAGGAGTAATAAAAGGTTAATGAATGGTGGGGGTTATCGAAGCGTTCGTTTGGGAACTCGAGACGGGTCGGGTACTATTTGGAGGGGTTTGTGGGGATGAAGTGGCGCGAAACTGAACAGGTGCGGAGGGTAAGAGAGATGAGAGGTCCGAGAAGGGTAACATTTGGTTTAAATTTGTGGTTGGGTTGGGTTGAGGGAGAAACATATCATTCGGGTTATGGGTCGGGTCGAATTACACCATAGTGTTAGATGGTCCAGGGGATAAGTAATCATTTGGGCTGAAGAGTTGGCCCGAAGGGAATGGACCTTCTCCTGGCCCAAATAAACCTGTCGGGGATGGGTTCAAAGGACCCGGCGGCCAAACATCACATTCCCATACGTCTAGAGATGACCCAGGAGTGAAATACTTGTCTGAAGATGACCCGTCCGGGAAGCTTATGACCAGGTTGTCGTTGGTGTTTCGGGTTTTTTCTTCTTCACCCGACTCCGCCGGGTTGTGCAATAGATCCACCACCGTAGTCCAAGCACGGACCACCGCCCGGAAAGCCTTCATCTTTTCCGTAAACATAGGTTCTCCAGCGGCGATGTGAAAGTGTAGAGAGTCATGGAAAGGCGAGTTCCTGTATCTGTCTTCAAGGATTTGCAATACATCTACGAGGTTTCTTCTACATCTTTGATTAGAGTGTCCCACAAACCCACACTTGAAACATGCCTTAAAGATGTTCTCATATCTGAAGTATATCCATTTGGGGGGTAATCTGGGTCCGTGGGTTTGATGTATGCTCCCGGGGTTAGTGGCTCGTTCAGATTCACACGCACTTTAGCCCGAAACTCCTTCATGTTAGCAAAACTTTTGAGTGTCCAATCTACATGCAAGACTTCCCCTGCAACTTTTCCAAGTATCTTCGCCAAATCATGGTAGAATCCTTCCATATGAATGCCTGGCATGCGAATCCAGACGTCCATTATAGGGAAATCAGGATCAGAGATGGAAAAATTATGAGGTCTTTCCCTGAGAATCAAGCTCTTCCCATGCAATCCAGAAACACCATAGTCAAGTAAACGAGATTTATCTTCCTGGTTGAAACAATGGAAGAGGAAGCATGTACCCTTTTTTCCACCCAAATCTTGTCTCTTTTCCTCCAAACTTCATCCACCACCTGCTGGATGGTGTCCGCCGAGGAAATTGATTCTTTGGAATTGGAGATAAATCTTCCAATTAAACAGTTCTTCCATAATGCTCTATAGACATTGACCATAGTTGGATCAAGATCTAACATGACTCCTCTTTGTTCAATTTGTTCACAACCCGAGTTGGTTGATGAACTACGGGGTGCGATGGAGTGGGATTTCCAGAAACAAGCCATACAAATAATTGGGGGGGGGGGGTGAAGGTAGGAGTGGTAGGCTATAGTGATTATGGGGTCCAAGAGGGTTGTAGAGTTAGGGTTTCCAAGTGTCTAGGAGCCGTAAAGAGGGTGGCAAACTAGATGTGGAACCAGGAGGTGAGTATGGTAAAATGGTCAGGGATTCGGGGTGATTGGTGGTGGAAGGCAGAGTGAATGATTAGAATTTCTTGAGAAGGAGAGGAAATCAAAAGGTAGATCTTGGAAGCTAGCTGAAGTTGAGGGTTATGATGATGATTGGGAGGCTCATGCATGAGCAAAGTTTTAGAGAGAGAGATCTAGAGAGCGCAACTTAAACATTTTGACTATTGCACCTGTCTTATTAAATATTGTAACCCCAAATTGTTAATCATAGCCACTCCCTTTTAATCACAACCCTGCAACCCCTCCTCCTCCCAACCTTGCACAACATACATTTTCATCAACCGTTTCTTCTTCTTCTTCTTCTTCTTCTTCTACTGCTGTTGTTGTTGCTGCTGTCCAAATATGCCATGTTGTTCTAGATTTCATTTACATACATTGAGATCAAGCAGAGATGTTTCCATGCCGTCTTCTTCCTGATGAATCACAAACAAAACGCGATTTTGGTATTTAGTTTCCCTTTTCTGTTGGTAATATATGGTTATAAAGAATTCTTATAAAATTATAATTTGTGCTTGTTAAAATAATCATTGGCCTAATTTGACTTCTCATGTGGCTTTCCTTTTCACAGTCTCCTTTACAGGGCAATGGGTGCGGAAAAGGTACGACATTCTGCTTCAAAGTAAGATTAGAATTTGGTGCTTCCTAATCATGAATTTTTCAATTTGACAATGTAGGTTTCATTGACAGTGCAATGGATGCGAGAGAGGAGAGACTGTCTGCTTCAAACTCAGTATGTACTGCTTCTTAATTATGTTTATGAACTTTGATAATATTTTGATGTTGTTTTCTCATTTTTTGGGGTCCAGGTTCAAATTAAATTATTCTTGCTGTGATAACATTCAGGAGTCTTCTCTTGCTACTTCCTACCCACCCATCCATTGCAAACATATATATCATCATTAGCTTACAACTTTTTTTATCCAAATTAGCTTACAACTTTCCGATCAAAAGAATCAGTCAAAAGAATCAGTTTTCAAATTTAATTACCCAAATTTATTTTGATATCAGTTACCCCAAAGTAAACGCGTGGTTCCAATAATTGAAATGAATATTTTTCAGTTTCTAATTTAATTACCGATTCTTTTAAATGCGGCATTCAAACATCACTGAAAACCTTTATATTAAAAGCGGGCAATGACGAGAGCAATAAAATGTCAATGTCTTACTTTTCACATTTTAGTTTGGTTTGTACTCTCCCTATCAGGGGCACCGACCGTTAACATATTGTTTTGACTTTGTTTCACACTGGATTGTCTTCCCTAGAATTCTTTTCAAGGTAACATAAAAAGCCATATGTTTAATACTCCAAATTGGGTTCGATGAGAAATGTATCATTATCTGGATTAGACTATTTGAACTAAACTTACCTTTGAGAGATGGATATGTGGTTGCTGAGGTCTTTCAGTGCTGCTGATTTCTTAATACCTAGCATTTGTTTTCTACTTCTATAATTCCTGGCCATTCATTATAGTTTGCAGATGAACAAATATTACTATAAATTTAAATTTTATTTTGTTTGTTCTTTTTACATTAAAGTGCAATTAAGTTTTTAGTGCAGTTGGCTCTTTCATTCTTTTCTTTTATTGGTTAATTTTATTCCTTCCATTTGACGCTGTAATTCACATGGTTCACGTAATATGAAGCCGACATAACCTTTGACTATTCTTCATGAATGTTCTGGAGATTCTTTTTATGGGTAAATTTAACATTCGCTTTCAAAAAAGTTGATTGATCTTCATATGCTATTTGAGATCTGTACGCGCCAGCGAAGAGATATTTTAATATACCCATGTTATTATTTCTTTCTTCAATAGTAAAATCTGAGAAGTTTAATCGAATCACTTAAGAGTGGTTTATTTCAATGTCCATGGAAGTAATTTATTTGCCCATGGTTTCATACATAAAGCTTGTTTGATAGACAAAAGTTATACCTACTCTCACATGTATTCTTCAGTTCAGTTTAAACTCATACTCCATGCACTAAAATATCATTCTCTATGTAAATGTTCTTTTTTCTTACATTAGGTCACTTGTCATGACATGCCGGAGATTAATCTAAACAAACAAAAGGAATCGAGATGGACTGCCAAATTCATTTTTACATGTTGGGTTGTTGAAGCATTACATTTATCAGAAACCGAAAATTCCCTTTTGATGGCACTATGTTTTTTTTTTTTTTTACTTACTGTCCTCATCATCTTTTGTTTTGTAAGTATTTGTTGGTTATGCCCTATTTCGATACCCAGCTTAACATTTATTTTCTTTGATAGATTGATACTGAATGTGAAGTAGATATGAAATTGTTTTGAAGTGTCAAATGTCTTTAAATTCATGGTTTGCAGTCAGCTGGTCATTTCAAAGTTGAAACACTATATTCATTTCAGAAACGTGTTTAGTTTATTAAGGCCTTCTTGGCATTCTTAGCCGCTGGAAAAGCACCAGCCAAAAAGTTAAGTAAATTTTATAGGCTTAATTACATATTGCATACTTTCAGTATATCAAAACTGTCTGATTGCAATCCCCACTTCTAAAACTACCTTACTGCATTCTCCTTTTGCAAACATTCAATCATGTTGGATATAGGCAAGTTTCTACTTACACTGATGTCCTCTCTTTTGGTTAGTGACCACAAATAAGCTATTTACCTTTTGCAAGAGCTAGAAATTACTACTTCATGTGCCTCAATGTTCTTCTCTTTTACCAAGTGCACCAAAAAAATTGAGAAACTTATTTGACTAACTAAGATATTACAACTTGTAAAGTTTTTGATAAATGTTAAATAGTGATGGTAACTCTATCACATTATGAAAAAGTTCACTTAATCTTATATTATTACTATTCTTTTTGAGAAAATAATCTTATATTATTTAGGAAATCAATTAACCTCTACAAATGCTCAGTAAGATTGCTCTAAAACGTCGAACTCATAAATGACGAATTTTCTAGTGCTCCAAAAGAGCACCACGTGGTGTTCTACGATCAATTAAAGTGCAACACTTAAATACACTGTAACTGATTGGCAGAAACTCATTGGATGTAGAGCATCACGTGGTGCTCTTTTGGAGCACTCAAAAATTGTTCCACATAAAGACAGACAAATGAATTACTTATTGAAAATTTGAAAGGCAAAGTAGTAAATGTTAGTAATTATTTAATATAATCATATCTCACTCAAACCTTAGAAAATGTGTTCATGCAAAAACTCACGTGCAACGCACGTGCACCAAAACTAGTTCCTATAAATGCCTGGGAGGATATATATATGGCCCTATCATGTGATGATCTACTGTTCCTGTGTGAGCAAACTGTAACATTTACATTAGCTATAGACTCTGAACTGACGAAAACCTGGGGTTCGTAACTTCTGGAGATTATCTCGACTTGTAAAGCTTCTCCAACCTCTGTCACCATCATGGTGATTATCTGGGACTTGTGAGCTTGGTTACTTGCTATTTGATAAAAAAATTCCCATAGTAATATTTAATAATGAATATAATATTGTATAAGATTATAAATTCAATTTCTTCCATAATTCTACTAACATAGCCTCACATAAATCATCGACCTTATGAGAAATGAACAATGAGTTTTGGAAAACTTTAATGTGTTTCAAATATGGCAAATTTGTAGATGAAATGTTGCGCCACTTTATATTTTCTATCTGGGGATTGGAAGTAATGAAGGTCTTGTTGATATGGATATTAATCCTATTTTGATGTTACCGTAATTTTCATGTTTTTTTATTCTTCTTTATTTTTTGGTTCTTTTGGAAGTTCGACCTGGGTCCGATTCGATTTGTGCATGGCGGATCTCCGAATCAGATATAAATCTGGTAGTTGAGATCTAATCTGAATTCCACCCCAACTTGGTTAAGATCCGATTGCATCCAGATCGGATCTGAATCTCCCCTCTTTATTTGAATACGAATATAGATATAATAGGGTCCGATTTGATTCCGGCCCATTGTCATCCCTGTCTAAACCCACTGTACTATTAAATTAACCATAAATCAATAGGACCACCGTAACCGTAAAAAATAAACTGCATCCTCTAACTTGATCTCAAAAGTAAAATTGATGCTTTGTGAAGATAGAAATTGTCATTAAAACCAGAACTACTACAACCACCTCCTCCTACAACTCAAGTTAATCCATTTCAATTCACGGAACTAAAATTTTCATATCACCAAGTCGAATGCAAAGTAGAGATTCTCTCCCCTCTGCATTCTTCTTCGTTAAAATTCTACAAACGACACTGCAACGTACAACCACCCACAACCTCATTGTTTTCATTTCTTTTATAACCAATTTACTCATGTTACTTTTTTATTGTTTTTTTAAATTTTTAGACTATTGAAAGTCTACTAAATGATAACATAGAAAATTTTAAAAGAGTAAATAAATAATGCTTTATCCAGCATAGTAATTAGCATTCATTATTATATGAATAAGGTGTCTATTTATTTCATGAATTATTCCCATTTCCACTCATTTTTTTAATTCAAACAATAAAAAAGGTATGACATTTGCAAGACTTTTTGGATAAATCATTTCCTTTGAAGAGGTTCTACTGAAAAAGTTTATATGATTTAATGACTTTGACAAATGTACCAAGAGTCGTCAAGTGTACACAATTTCTTTTCTTAGTCATGCAACAATTTTGGGAAGTATCATCCCGTCTCTGCCTTTTGTTCCTGTTTGTATCTGAGTCACTTTTATCGGGTGATTTGGATAGCAAAACGATGCAACTTTTTGATATTTTTTTCACCGTATTATGGAGAACCTTTTACTCTACATAATCATGAAAAGACTATAACAAAAATTCATTATTTTGCTATTCAAATTACCGAATCAAAATAACACAGTGAATAATGATAAAAGTCAGGATGAGAACAAAGAGTAAAGACGGAGTGGTATACAATAAGTTTAAATTTGCTGGCTATATATGCCCATCATAGTGAAATGCAAACCACTCATCAATTCTTAGGATTTTAATAGTAAAAATTCATAAACTGAGATGGAGAGTCTTCGAAGTTCGTATGTATCATTGTGGTGTTGGCTCTCCTTGCCTCTGGTTAGTGTTCCAGTTCTCTCAAATTACATATATATTTTTAAATATTTTATTGCATAAAAGGATTGTTAACAGTTTATTGGAATTATTTGTAGGAGAGATTACTCAGTCATGTGCTTCTCAAAGTCCAAGCCTACAAATAGAACTAATATTTTGTAAAACCAATGCTGATTGCCCTAGTTTATATTTTGTTTGTGTTGACAATCTTTGTAAATGCGGACAAGGTGTTATTTATATACAATAAATTAATTTTATATTGATTTGAGGATTGGAATAAAAAAAACTTAAGGACTTTTCTTCTGTTGTTTTGTAAGCAAAGTCTTCTTCATGGTAATACATGTTCAACTAGGATAAGGTACGAACAAGAACATTTTGTTTTCTAGTGTTTGGTTAGAGTTGCGTACGATGAAGGATATGATAAGTATTTACATGCATATATATATAATGTATTTTAATTCGGATTGTGTTTTTATGTATAACTGTATAAGGACATTAAAGTCATTTCAACACCCACCCACATGCCTCAAAATTTTATCAAGAAATGAGGAGTGAGATAAATTGGGATGTCTCTTATATCCTTAGGCCTCGTTTCGGTAGCGGATAAGATACAGCGGATATGGCTTATGCTGGAATACGAGGTAGGATATGTATGTTGTCGGATAAGGCCTGATATGATATGCTGGCTTACTGTGTTTGGGTGCTGTAGGATATGAGGTAGGATATTAATTACCATGTTTGGGTGGTGCATGATAAGAAGTAGGATATGTTTCAAATGACTATAAGACCCTCATTGCGGTGATTTTTTATAAAACTACTTGAACTGTAAATTGATGCCTGAATTGTATGAAATTTGTAAATAACATTATCTTGGAAGATAATACTCTTTTTCGCTTGAAAAAAAATTACGTAAATGATTGTTGTCATATAATAGAGTAACTTAATATACTTGATATTTTACCTCGCTGCCGACACCGACATTTATATAAAAAAGCGACAACAATATTACAAAGTGTTTGAAATTAGAGAGTTGAAATTGTCGTTACGAAATACTCATATTTAATGTGAATACATCATTACGCCTTAATTAGAATGTCGATGCACATGCCAGACTCTTAAATGGTATGATGCCGACTTAATCAATGAAATTAGCCAATTTTGAATCTCACTACAAAGGCTCCATTAGCCAAGGACTATGGTCTACCCAGTTTGATCTTTGAAATTTTCAAAATCTATTATTATTATTATTGTTGTTGTTGTTGTTGTTGTTGGAAAATCCATAAAATTCCAAATAAACACTAGTACAATTCAAAATTAAACACAATTTTAAATAAACATCCACAGAATAATGGTTACACGAGGGACATATTAGGTATTAAAAATAATGGTTGAGGGTATTTTGGTCACGAATGGAACCCCCTCTTATCCCCTCACCCCCTTACCCGGTGGATACCACCTAGGGGGGTGGTATAAGAATCAAGGCAAAAATTGGAAGAAGGATAAGGGGAGGGTATGATTTCCCTCCTTATCCGCTACCCAAACAAGGAATAAGATAAGGGAGAAGATACCATATTATATCCCCTTCCTTATCCGCTACCCAAACGAGACCTTATCGAAACAAGGGATAGAGATCGATAAAACATATTTGTGTACGTCTCAACTTATGCCCTAACCAAACAAGGCCAGGGAGGAAGATAAATGCATACGAGGAGGAACCTACCTTTAAGGGGTTTCAAAATAAAGTTAGAACAAATGTTAAATTCTCTTAGTGAGGCCTTTGAATGCAGGATAAGCTCAGACATCAAACTTTCTACAGACTTGTCAATCTTTTGCTTCCTTCTTTGAACGCACATACGCATGCAACCCATTTGATATTTCTGGTCGTGAAGAACAACGTAAAAGGTTAATGTAAAAGCACACAAAAGTGACAACACGGGGACAAGGTAATGCTAATTCTATAAACAAACAAAAATCAATGCATTTCATAATATTTTTCCGCATCAAGTCACACAAAATTAGTTGAACTAGATGATACCCCGCGCCTTCGCACGAGGCGACATAGTAATACTGAGTATACGTATTAATGTGGTATATCATTCTTATTAGCATATCAGAAGGGAACGTATAAAAGTTTACTAAAGCAGTTTCACCAACATGTTCGCACAAAATGTAAGATCATTTCTCGTATTCCTGTAAATGCATAGGACATATATATGGCACTATCAGGTGATGATCTACTGCCCTTGTGTGAGCAAACTGTAACATTTACATTAACTGTAGATTCTGAATTAATGAAAAAATGGGGTTCGTAACTTTTTGAGACGAGTTGACCCAACTTTTTTCTACAGCCTCAAAGACCACACATCTCACAAAACTGTGAAAAATTGCCCGTTTACTCTCTCATCAATTATGCCGGATTAACAACGGTCAAGGTTTCCTGGACCTTCAAGCTTAATGTCTTTTTTTGTGGCTCTTTACGGAGGCTGGATGTCAACCTGATAGTCCACAATGAGTGATTGACCTTCTTCACCTGTTATTATAATTTTAGAGGAAAAAAAAATTGAACTCAGTATATCAACTTACACATCTTTTGAGCACGCTCTAGATCGTCAAAACTCTTTAGGTGTGTCATACACATCAATGAGGTTTCTATATCCATCTGCCAAATTGTGCAAGGTATAATTTCAAGCAAGATGCGAGTGTATTTAAGCATCGCAACTGGGGGAAAATTTTCATCATATTCTATACTATGAACTCACTGAAACCTTTAGCCATCAATCGTCCCTTAAAAGTAATCCCATTACCATCCATATTGGTTTCCACATACCCCACTAGCACTCTATGGGTCCTACCCTTTCAGGTGGTTCCACCAAAGTCCATACTTTGTTGGTATACATGGATTCTATTTCGTATCTCATGGCTCCAAGCCATTACTGAGAGTCTGGTCCACTTGTGGCCACCTCATAGGTTGTAGGATCATCACCATGAGCAATACATCATCAGGTTATGAGAAATTCATATTTCTCTATCCCTTTCACATATCCTACCTAACCTACGAGGCTCTTGTGCTACCTGAGTAGGTTGCTCCATAACATCTTGTGACCCTGCTCATGTTCCATCAAATGATTAATGTTCCTTTTTTGGCTCTTGAACTTCTTCAAGTTTTACTGTCTTCTCACTTTTTCTTTTAGAGACAATCTCTATCTAGAAATACAGTGGTTCGAGCAACAAACAATTTGTTCTCGATTGGCTAGTAGAAATAATATACAGCCAAATATTCCACAAAAAATATTTATCCGAATTCGGTCCAAGTTTGTTTGACCGTAAACTCTTTACATAAACTGTAGGGTTTTGTAATGGATTACACAGCGGATTAAAAGTGATCCGCACAAGACCCTCCAAGGATCACATGAAGAGAAATCATAACGATAGTGAAGGTTGTAGTAAAAATTACCTTGTTTGTCTCCTGGGATGACTTCAAACGCAAAATATTATTCGCGGCTCTATTGATAGTCCACGACTAGGATCAAGATCTAGATTCCTCCACGTCCTGTGCTAGCAACCGGTGGAAGAAGGAAGAAGAAGAATCACACAACGGAGACCAAAGGGAAGCTCAGCCTCCTCTTGTGGCTGACGGGGTAAGGGGGCGGACAAAGGGGGTTCAATCCCTCTTTGTCTTGCTCTCTCTCCTTGATTTTTCTCTCACTCAATGTTTTATGAGAATTAGTAGAGAAAATAAGCTAGGAGTGTCCTTTATATAGTCCAACAACTCCTTGTTAACTACATAAATATCGCTATCCTAATCATGTCCATACACGGATTAGTCCAGCTTACAAATTAGTCCTACTAAGTTTGCACGTAGCTGCGCATTGATCCTTATCTTTATTTAATCATATGAATTAATTCCCAAGTATAGCTTAATCCATATGGCGTGTGACCCCCTAGGTTTCTACTTAGTTGGTAGCAAGAATTACTAACATGGAGCGGTGTCTAGCAAGACATCCATGCCACCCAACTAATAGAAAAAGTCATTACTTTGAAAAACCTTGTGCAAGTATTTTCTCATCCCTTTGTCTCTATATCCGGATTGGGCACGAGACATAAAAGTCACACTCGTATATCCAATCCATTGTTTCTTGATCCTGAGAATAGTCTTATCCATGCAGATAACATCAATATCCTATATTGATTTATTTGAGTCTGGCCAGGCACCATCCCTCAATTGGTCGTGGATATTTACTCCCGTTATGTGGGAGGGAAAAATTTTATCTACATCACTACAATCTCCAAGCTTTCTTCCTATTATGTCCGACTAATGCCTTTATTGCTACCCAGTCACGGTATAGCGTTTGACGATGTTAATACACAATATTCAACAACTAGAGGATCTAGTTACTTCAGGTATAAGGATGAAAACTGTTATCACTACGAGAAGCTCTTGTGAATTTACATAACATGTATGTAGCCTCCTCGTTTTGGGTCAATCCGGCATGCTATTACCCTAATGCATACCCATGTGTTGGATCGTGATATCTCCATATCAATCCAACCCCATACCAGTCTTGATGCAATACAATCGTCCTATTAACTGTAGTACTTGACCATGGATATTTAAGAATATAACATTTATATTCTAAGGACTTAATTCATGTTAACATATCTCCATATCGACAACATAATGAATAGTAAGTCATACTAATGTCAGAAGAAATGTATTGCCTCTAGGGTATATTTCCAACAGTCTCCCACTTGCACTAGGGTCAATCCGGTGCATCATATGCCTATGGATCTAACGCGGTCCTCACGCTTCCGATGCGCTAGGTAAGAGAGACATTTGCTGGTACTTTGCATATGTTCACATCTCCTCCATCGACAATTGAATGACATAGAATCTTCTGAGTATGTGCATATGATGCAGTAATATACTCTGTCCTTTGTGTTACAATCAGTGACCGAATCTTTCCTGGAACCTTTCCAGCTCATAGTCTCTTCCATTAAGTCAAAAACACAAAACTTGACTATAATCAGAATTCATCTTTATTAGATTGGAAGTTCTCATCACTGTAATCCCTTACAGTAAACTCTTCCTATCCTCCATTTACCAATAATTCATCCTAAATTCTTCTCAAGTACGTTAAGGATAATCTTGATAACTATCCAGTGAGGCTCACCCGGATTTGACTGGTATCTATATGTCATACCATATTACATGTCTGGGCTAGTACATAACATGGCGTATCTCGTGAATCTCATTCATACGGCCCTTTACAATCTAATTAGAAGGAAAAATAGTCTTCAAAAGACTAATTCCATGTGACATAGGTAGAATCCATATTCTTTACATGTTGAACCATTTCAACACCTTTTTCAACATATCTTCTTTGATTTAAGCTAAACAGCTATCTTGATCTATCTCCATAGATATTTATAGGTTGTTTCGCCTAAGTCCTTCATTGGAAAAACAACTCCCTAGCCAATCTTTACAACATTTCCGAGTAGGGACATCATTCTCAATGATTAGTATGTCTCTACATACAAGACCAGAAATATAACTGTGCTCCCACTAACCTTCTTGTAAACACAAGCTCCATCTTTATTGTTGATGTAACCAAACTCTTTTATTGCATCTCCGAATCGAAGATTCCAACTCTAAAAGCTTGCTTCAATCTTTAGACAGATCGCTGTAACATACACACCTTTCGGCATACTCTAGATCGAAAAATCCTTTAGGTGTGTCATACACATCCTCAAGGAGGTTTCTATATCCATATGTCAAATTGTGCAAGCTACAATTGCAAGCAAAATGTGAATGAATTTAAGCATCACAAATGGTGAAAAGATTTCATTATAGTCTATACTATGAACTCACAGGAAACCTTTATACACCAATCGTCCTTAGAAGTAATCCCATTACCATCCTTGTTGGTTTCCTCATAACCAACTTGCACCCTATGGGTCATACCCTTTCTTGTGGTTCCACAAAAGTCCATACTTTGTTGGTATACATGGATTCCATTTCGTATCTCATGGCTCCAAGTCTGTTTGAGAGTATGTCCCACTCGTGGCCTCCTCATAGGTTGTAGGCTCATCTCCACGAGCAACACATCAACGGGTTATGAGAAATCCATATTTCTCTAGCCCCTTGACATATTTAACCTATGAAGTTCTATTGTGGTTCTTGAACTTATTCAAGTTCTACTGTCCTTCACTATTTCTTTTAGAGACAATCTCTATCTAGAAACACAGCGGTTCGAGAAACAAACAATTTGTTCTCGATTGGATTTTAGAGATAATATCTTTTGTTTCCTCTGAATATTCCACATAGTACATTTATCCGAATTGGGTCCAAGTTTATATGTAAACCCTTTACATAAACTTCAGAATACCAAATTGTTACGCATGACATACTAGGACACGTCCTAGTCCATGTCTCATATGGTGTTCTTCATAACTTATTTTTAATGGAACAAGGTTAAGGGTGATATTGTTGTAATTAGAACATGGCCCCTAAAGAAAACTGGAAGTTTTGTTTGATGCATAATGGGACGAACCGTGTCCTAACAAGGTTCGATCTCTTCTCTTAGACACGTCATACCCAACTGGAAGTTTTGTTTTTCAAACTCTTGACTGTTAGTACTCTCCTCTACGATTCAATCGTAGAGCCATAATACTTTTGCCAAGTTGGCTCTCTACTTCATTCTTGAATTCCTTAACCTCTTCAAAGGATCCTGATTTGTTTCTTCATAAGATACACAAATCCATATTCACTGAAGCCATCTGTAAATGTGATGAAGTACTGAAAACCACCCTTTAGCACTTGTGCTTAGCGGATTACATACATCAATATGTATGATTCCAAAAAGATCATATCTTTTCCCAATAAATAAGCCTTACATCTCTCATATGATTCTAAGTCAAAATGAGTCCAGAAATCCATACATATGGTGTTCTAGATGTGTATCTATTATTCATGTGGTCTAAACGAATATGCCAAAGATAAGTGAGGTTCATATCATTATATGCAAACCTCTTAGTATCAATGTTATAGATGAAATTATCATGATCAAGGATATACAACCCACTAGACAGAATTGCATTACAATAATGCATATCAGAATAAATGGAACAACATTTTTCCTTTATTAGGATAGAGAGCATATCTTGTCCAAACAAGAAACTATGATAATGCTCCTACTCATAGCAGGTACATAATCATTTTTGTCTAATTCATGAACAATTTCAGAACGATATAGATAATTCTCTACGGCTAATTCAGCAACCTCTTGCTTCATTGCCCAACATGTGGGTTCATCTCTTCCTTGTTCAATTGTCTACATCTCATGAGATCCTCCACATTTCAATAAACATGAGATCATCATCTAGTATCATATACTCATGGTGATGAGATAGACACATTGACTTCTATAACAAAAGTACCTAAAGTGGAATTCATAATTCCTTTATTTATTTCCTTCCAAGTACTTTGGACAATCTCTCTTCCTTTACACCATCATTGGGACTCTAACCCAATTGGCTTTAGCAACAAGCTTGCTTTATACCCATGGGGTCGGCGCAAACCTTTTTTCCTTACCCATACTGTTAATCGTTAACATGTTTTGCCTTAGCCCTTTAAAAGTGCATTGTTTAGCGATTCTCAGTCATATTAAGTAAAATCACTTTTGAACAACGCTGTATTTTCATCCAATGCAATTAATGGTCCAATTGGGCGAATAAATACTTATTCTTTATCTATCTCATAGATAACAACAAGTCTCTAAGAATTCAATCATATTGAAGCAGATTAGTTGCGCTTCACCTCTTGCTTCAGCAGTCACACATTACTAGCTTGTGTCGTCGCGTCATATCTCGATGAATCAAGTCGCCTTGCTTTGGCAAGCCCGAACTCATTCCATCTTGATCATGACGAGTGCTAAGAAAGGGAGTGCAAAGTGGAGCAACTTCAAACCTTTCATGTCTAGCGCACTCTTTAAAAGAGCTTCTTTTAATGTATGATCATATGATACGCCTCCATGTTTCTCATCTTGCTTCCAAAGCTCAGAGTTCATGGAAGCTAACACGAGGCAAGTGACATCCAAAGAACCATTCTTTGATGTTCCTTCCAACAGGTTTTAGTGTGTTTTGGTAGTTGGTGGGAAGATAACTTTATGTTCTACGATGTACAACATTTTTTTCTTCTTTTATTTGAGAATAATTCTAAATTTTATATCAGTGTTGAAAAACATATTCCCGAAAACTTGTCCTTCTTAAGGACATAAAGTCGCGTTTTGTTTGTTTAATGCCATGGGTATTCAACACAAAAGGATTATGCAAAGTATTGTGATGTATAACTATATTTAACAAGAACTTCAATTGTCAAACATAGCTCCCACTATTTTTCTCGGATTATTAACCCTCCATGTTAATTCGGAAAATATAATTATATTTTCTAGTGTGCCATGATCCATATTTCACTTCTTTTGAGCTTGCTTTGGCAAGTCACCCATTAGGTAGGAACTGTTGAGTCAAGACCCCTTAATGTGTTTTGGTTGGTAATTGTTTTGATTGATGAAAGACAAAAGACTAAGACATAAGCAGCAAAGCATCTCAGTTATCTCAAGGCCTTGAGATATTGACTGAACTTCATAGCCTTGAGTTATTCTATTCTGCTATATGTTCTAACAATTCTGTGTTGCAGATTGGATATCTGATTATACAAATCAGTGGTCTACTGCATATACTTTTGATTACACTATTTATATATCTAACACCATTTCAGATGATCATAATAGGAAGAATCAAAGTTATCTGGGTTTAACGTTGAAATTTTGTGAAGCGGGTTCAGAGCTCTAAGGCCTTGAGATTTGCCTTGAGCTGCTGACAGTTTTTACAGAACTTAGTTGATTCTTTCTTGCAGGTTGTGATTCTTAGTATTGTGATTATTTACTCACTTCTAAGTATCTTTAACTTGTTTTTCATAATTCATATGTTTTAGAAGATATACAGGTTATTGTTCTAAGTCTATTAAACAGTTTTATCAGAAACTGTATAACCAAACAGTCATAGCACTGTTATTTTTCTGGATTTTGTTGTTGCTGTGTTTCAATGTTGCTGCAGGGTTGCTAAACGTGCAGGAGCAATCTCAACAAACTCCAACGGATATCCACTTGAAGCTGTTTGAATTGCAGTTGAAAACATAAGGAGGATTTGTAGGAACTGAGATCCTAAAATCTCTCAATCAGTTGCAGTTGTGGATAAAAGAGACTGGTATGAATTTTGAAGAGGAGAGAGGCTTGCAGAAATAATCAGAGAGGTGTGACAAAATCGTGGGAGATCATTCATTCAAACACACAATCATTCAAGCTTCATTCCAGATTCCTGAAGATCAAATCAATCCAGTTTTTCAGAAGAACACATCCAGGCTTCAACAGCTTATCTTCATACTGTGTTCTTCACTTGTACTTCTATCTGTGTATCTCTAGATTATCTTAAACCTCACTTAACCTAGTGGTTGGTTGTTCAAGTGAACAACAAGATGTTCTTGTTAGATCAACAGTTAGTAGCTGGAACTAGATAGGTTTGGAACCACAAGCTGTATAGGTGTAAGGGAAATCACTTAGGCTTGAAGATCTAGGGCTGTTTCTATGTGAGTAATAAGAAGTGTTTACCCAATCATGGTGGGATTAGATCCCTCAGGCAGAGATTAGGTCCATTAGGACTGAACTCTGTAAATTACTTTGTGTTCTTTACTTTACAGTTTGATTATTATCTGCTGCACACAACTCAAATCAAATTAGGGTTCAAAAGCTGTTTAGAATTGTTTACAGTTCAAGGCCTTGAAGCTTACTATTTTTCCTTTGTAAGTTTCAGACAGTTTATTAAAATCTCAAGGCCTTGAGATTTGAGTTTCACACAAAGTGTTTCTATTAAACTTTAAGTTTTGCAAAAAGTTTTCATACTCTATTCAACCCCCCCCCCCCCCTTCTAGAGTATTTATGTCCTGTATTTAGTCTACATTACACACTTTCATGAACATTTCCTGTTGCATCCTTATGCAACTCTTGGTTCAATTGGGCAAATAACTCCTTATTTATCCATCTCATGGATAATACCACGTGGTTGCCTCTAGGTTTTTAATCCTATTAAAATCACCTAGTTGGGTCCAACCTCTTACTAAAATAATTGCACATTACATGCTTGTTACATCGCATCACATCATGACAAACTAAGTCGCCTTGATTTTGCACGCACTATCTTGGTAATCATGATCATGATGAGTGTTTAAATAAGGAGCTGGCAAAACACAATATTTAAATTGACGGATTTTGCCTTTCAATTTTAATTGTTTTGGTTGATCCATATCAACAGATCTACTTATTTTGAGTTGGGAAAACTCACAAATAAAAGATCCCGGTTGTTAATTATCTTATTATCAATTTTTGTATGCATCATCCATACACCAACAATAAATAATAAGACAATAAATAAACAACCACAACAAAAAATTTAAACGTGATATGGATATGGCAACTAAACTAAGATATTCCCAAGGCAATGAGAATTTCTATGAACCCTAAAAAATAGCAAGCTCATCTCAATGTGCCTCCATCATTTGTTCTATGCTTCCATAGCTTGTGGAATGTTTCATGCTCCTCAGCCTTGTGGAATGCTCCATCTTGTGGTCCTATAATTCTTTAGGCTTCTTCTTTTTCACATCTTAACTATGATCTATTTTATCTAATACTAGCTAGCATCTATACTAAATAAAAAGATCTCATAAGTTGAGAAGAAGACCAGCTTGTAGGGCATAAAACCTAATTAACTATTACATTAATTTTATCAGCTCGCAGGCTGTAAAAACAAACCACAAAAATAAACATTCACAACATCCACATCTAAGGCCATATCCAATCACCATGAAAATAGCACATAAACAGTTAAAATCCAATTTTAACGCGCTTGGTAAATTTTAATTGATTTTTTATGAACTATGGTCAAAACGGTCCAAGAGGGCCCACCATCACCATTGCCGAAAACATAAAGGACCACCACAAGGCCTTGGGGCCGGCCGACCGCTAGCCCACACGGCTAGGCCGTGCGCTAGGGAGGCCAGGCCCCTTGGTCGTGGCTAGCTTGGGCGGCAAGGAAGGGAGGGGAGGTCCCAAAGGAGGCTGAACCTCCTTAGGAAGTTGTTTCCAAAAAACTTCTTCCTTGTTGCCCATGTTTAGTTGTTTCCAATTTTGAAAAACTCTCTTTTCCAAATTGTGCCCAAATCCTAGTTTTCTAGATCTTAAATTTTCACATCCTATGTGATCCAAATTCACTAATCCTTACATCCAATGTAATATTAGGTCTTGTTTGGTTGAATTATATACAAATTGCATCAAATATGCTTGATATGTCCATTTTACGCGATAAACAATAATTAAAGTGTAAAATAGACATAATCGTAACACATAAACTACATTGTGCTCTACGAACTGTGGCTCTAATACCACTTTAGGGTTTTGTAACTGATTACGTAGCAGAATAAAAATGATCCGCACAAGACCCTCCAAGGTTCACAGGAAGAGAAATCATACAGATAGTGAAGGTTGTAGTAACAGTTACCTTGTTTGTTTCATGTGATGACTTCAAACGCAAAATATTATTCGAGCCTCTATGGGTACTCCACACCTAGGATCAAGATCTAGATTCCTCCTCGTCTTGTGCTAGCAAACGGTGGAAGAAGGAAGAAGAAGAATCACACAACGGAGACCACAGGGAGGCTCAGCCTCCTCTTGTGACCGACGGGGTAAGGGGGCGGACAAAGGGGGTTCGACCCTCTTTTTCTTGCTCTCTCTCCTTGTTTTTCTCTCTCACTCAATGTTTTATGAGTATTAGTAGAGAAAATAAGCTAGGAGTATCCTTTATATAGTCCAAAAACTCCTTGTTAACTACATAAAAGCCTATATCATAATCCTGTCCATACACATATTAGTCCAACTTGCAAATTATTCCTACTAAGTTTGCAAGTAGTTGCGCATTGATCCTTCTCTTTAATTAATCATATTAATTATTTCCCAAGTCTAGTTTACTAAATATGGCGTGTGACCTCATAGGTTTCTACAAAGTTGGTAGCAACAACTACCAACATGGAGCGGTGTCTAGCAACATATCCATGCCACCCAACTAATAGAAATAGTCATTATTTTTACAAACCTTGTGCAATCATTGTCTCATCCCTTTGTATCTATATCTGGATTGGACACGAGACATACCATTCGCACTCGTATATCCAATCCATAGTTTCTCCATCCCGAAAATAGTCTTACCCATGCAAATAACATCAATATCCTATATTGATTTACCTGAGTCTGGTCGCACATTCTATAAGGACCATCCCTCGAGTGCTCGTGGATATTTGCTCCTGCTATGTTGGAGAGAAAAATTCTATATACATCACTACAATCTCTAAGCTTGCTTCCCATTGTGTCCGACTAACGCCTTTATTGCTACCCAGTCACGGCGTAGCGTTTGACGATGTCAAAACATAATATTCCACAACTAGAGGAACTAGTGACTTCAAGTCTAAGGATGACAATACTAATGTCACTACGAGAAGCACTTATGACTTTACATGACATGTATGTAGCCTCATCGTTGTGGGTCAATCCGGTATGCTACTACGCTTAATGCATACCCATGTGTTGGATTGTGATATCTTCATATCAATTCAACCCATACCAGTCCTGATGCAATACAGTCGTCCTATTAATTGTAGTACTCGACCAGGGATATTTTATGAATATAACATTTATATTCTAAGGAATTAATTCATGTTAACATTTCTCCATATCGACAACATAATGAATAGTAAGTCCATACTAATGTCACAAGAAATAGTTTGCCTCTAGGGTATATTTTCAACATAAACTTCACAAACCTCAAATCCTTATGAATTATATACTAGGAAACCTCCTAGTCCATATCTTATATTGTGGTATTCATAATTGATCTTGATTGAACAAGGTTAAGGGCGAATTTTTTTATAATTAGAGCATGGCCCTTAAAATTAAAGTGGAAGTTCTGTTTGACGCATCATGGATCGAACCGTGTGTACACGGTTCAAACACTCCTATCAGACACACAATTCCAATGTGGTGTTCTAGGTGGAGTGAGTTTGGATCATATCCAACACTCCTATAGATGCTTTGTCAAACTCTTGGCGTACATACTCTCCTCCACGATCCAATCCTAGAGCCCGAATACTTTTGCCAAGATGGTCCTCTACTTCATTCTTAAATTCCTTGAACTCTTCAAAGGATTCTGATTTGTTTCTTCATAAGATACACAAATCCATATTTACTGAAGCCATCAACAAATATGATGAAGCATTGAGAACCATCTCTAGTACTTGTGCTTAGTGGTTTACATACATCAATATGTATGAGGTCCAAAAGATAAAATCTTGCCCCTCAAAAAATTCTCACATATCTCATATGATTCAAATAATCATATGAGTCCAACGTTCCATCCATACGGAATCTAGAAATGCGTTTCTTTACGTGGCCTAAGCGATAATGCCAAATTTAAGTGAGGTTCATATCATTATATGCAAACCTCCCTGTATTAATGTTATAGTTGGAATTATCAAGATGAAGGATACACTTATCCATTAGACAAAATTGCATTACAATAATGTATATCACCAAAATAAATGGAACAACATTTGTCCCTTATTGTGATGAGAAAATTTTTCTTGTCAAAAAAGAAACTGAGATAAACATAATCGCATTTTTCTAATTGATGGATAATTCCAGAAGGTAGAGATAATTTCCTACGGTTAATTCAGCAACCCTTTCATCATTTTCCCACATGTCGGTATATCTCTTCCTTTATCAATTTGTATACATCTCTTGAGATCCTCATCTAGTATCATACACCCATGATGATGGGATAGACACATTGACTTCTATAAAAAACTACCTAAATTGGAATTCATAATTTCATTATTATTTCCTTCTAGGTACTTTGGGTAGTTCCTCTTCCACTCACTACCTTTTGGGCTTTAAGGAAACTTGCTTGGCTTTAGCAACAAGTTTGCTTTATACCCTTGGGGTCGGTGCAAACTTTTTGCTCTTACCCTTATTGTTAACATTTAACATGTGTTTGCCTTTGCCATTCTTAGTGCTTGTTCAGCGGTTCTCAATCATATTGAGTAAATTTGTTTTGAACAAAGTTTCCAATTGCATCCAATGCAATTCTTTGTCCAATTGCGTGAATAACTCTTTATTCTTTATCTATCTCATAGATAACTCCCATTCTAAGCTTTCAATCCAATTGAAACGGCTCAGTTGTGTTTGACCTATGGCTTCAGCAGTCACACACTACTAGCTTGTGTCGTCATGTCACATCTTGATGAATCAAGTCGCCTTGCTTTGGCAATTCCGAACTTTGTTACATCTTGATCATAACGAGTGCTAAGCAAGAGTAGTCAAATTGCAAAAATGGAGCAGTCACCTCAAACCTTTCATGTCTATCATGCTCTTAAAAAGAGCTTCCCTTAAATGTATGATCATATCATACGCCTCATCTTGCTTCCAAAGATCATAGTTCATGGTAGCATGTCACATCCAAAGAACCATTCTTTGATGTACCTCCCATTAGGCTTTAGTGTTGGGTTTTGTGTAATCATACACAGCGGAAATACAAAAATTAGTTTGCCAAAACCCACCAAGGACATAATCTGATGATTAGAGGCTTTACCCTAGTCAAACTGTCTAGTGACGATCACAAGCGTAAATTGAAGAAACTGCGCCTCTACGATATCCACACAAATATATCAAAGCTGAACTTCTTCTCCAACGGTGCTAGCAATCGTAGGAAGAAGGATATTGTCACACAAGATGGATGAACTTGGACACGCACGGAGGTTGGATACACTCCAACCCGTCAAGTAGAGAAGGAGGGGGCGGCTCCTTTGTTGGTCGAACCCTATGAGAGATTTTCCCTCTTTTCCTCTTTTCTCTCTAGCTCTCTAGTAAGTATGTTGGAGTAGGAATGAATTAAGACAGAATTTTCATAGCCTACAAATCCTACTTATAGCTAGAGAAAATTCATCTTTTCCCTTAAATCCAACAGTTTGGATTAGTTTACATTCTAGTCCACAATTGCTCTTTAGTCCAACTAATGAGCATAGCTTGCGCTTTAGTCCAATATTCATTATTTCTATATTTAGTCCAAATAACTAGCAACTAATTTCAGTTTGATGTATTCTTGTGTGTGACCATGTAAGTTCCTAATTACATTGGCAGTAATATAATTACAAACACTGAACGGCATCTAGCAATACATCAATGGTACCCAAGTAATAGGAATGTCAGTGATCTGACCAACTTCTGTGACCAATGTTGCCGTGCCGTATAATCCCTTTGTCTCATCTATCCAAATTGAAAACAAGACATGGGTGTCACACTTGTATATTCAATCTATAGTTTCTAGATCTGTGACTAGACATAGACAAACAAATAACAACAATATCTCATATTGATTTATTCGAGCATGGACATGCATTTCCCTAAGTCTCACTCATCGAGTGGTCGTGCATATTTACTCTCGTTATGTAGGAGGGACAAATCTTATCTACATCACTCACACCTCTCAGCATGTTTCATAGCATATCCAATTATCGCTTTTATATTCACCCTGTTACGGTGTGACGTTTGACGGCATCAAAACATGATAATTCACATCTAGAGAATGTAGTGACTTCACGTCTAAGGATCACAACACCATTTTCACTATGACAAGCACTTGTGACATTAACATAACTCCCATGTAGCCTTCTCATGGCAAGTCTCCAGTACGCCATTACTCCTAATGCGTACCCATGTACTAGAATTGATATCTCCATATCAATCTACCCACATACTAGTCTCAATGCATTATAGTTGTCATAATTAACTGCAATACTTTGACTAGAGATATTTAAGAATACAACATTAATATTATAAGGACTTCATTATATTAACATATCTCCATATCGATAATACAATGAATATATAGCCAATATAAATGTTCACGATAGATAGATTGCCTCTAGGGCATAACTCTAACAGTCTCCCACTTGCACTAGATCCAATCTGGTGCATCTCGTATGCATATTGATCTGGCGTGGCCCTCATGCTTTCGCTAAGCAAGGGGTTTGGTAAGTGGATCCAAAAGATTGTTGTATGTCGGTATCTTGCATATCTTCACATATCCTCTTTCGATGATCTCTTGAATAAGATGTTATCTTCTGAATATGTGTTTGGATCGTTGGTGAGGTCTGGGCTCCTTAGCTTGTGCGATCGTGAACAAAAACTTGACGCGATTTCTTAACGTGTATGCACAAGTGCACGGTCAAGTAATATAGGGGTGGTATTTCAACCCCGAGTTATCGATCCCACGAGGAAAAACTTGAGACTATTATGTAATACCCCGATTTTATACGGGCAAATTAATAGCAATTCGTGAAGTGGGGAGATATTTGTAGTTTAAGAAAAGATAAACTAGTTAATGTATGGGGGTGGTAGTTGTAGTTTAAAGAAAGTTAAATACATAGAGGATAAATTAATAAGAGTAAATTAAATAATAATAATAATAATAATAATAATAATAATAATAATAATAATAATAATAATAATAATAATAATAATAATAATAATAATATTAATAACAAAAAAAAATAATAATAATAAAATAATGGGGATCAGGTTCCCCTCAATTCACTCAACCCAACTGCTGAGTTTTTCTCCCGTTTTACAAGAAGCTTGTCTTCTTCTTCACCCCCTCCTTCAAAAACCAACCCAGGTCCATCCCCCTTCTCACCCGTTACCACCACCAACACCATCGCCACCCCCACTGGCAACACCCCTCACTGCCACCACCACTCTCCACCTCTCTGCCTCCCTCAGTCCCCCTCTCCCTCTCCCCTGTTCTGTCCGACGAAAGCAGAGGAAGAAGCAGCAGCGGCAAAGCCGCTGCCGCCCCGTCAACGACGCCATCACCACCACTGCCCTGTTTCTCTCCATCTCTCTCTCTCACCCTCCATCCCTCTGGTTCCCCTCTCCCCCTCGTCCTGAAGGAAGCAGCAGCAGCAACAGTGGCTATAAGCCACGCCACCGCCGCCAGAGACGATCGACGGAATCACCGTCACCACCCCTATCTCTCTCTCCTGTCCCATTCGACCAGTAGCCTCCCTCTCCCTCTCGGTTTCGACCCAAATGGAGGCAAAAACAGCAGCAACCAACTGCTGAATCAACCCACAACCATCACCGCCGGCGGCCAACTCCATTGACGCCGGCGAAGAGCTCGAAGCCCAAGCGAACCAAAGCCACCCACCACTTCAAAGCAAGTGCAGAAGGCTCCTAGGGGCTTGAGGAGGTCCGAATCGAACCCAGCCAGGGCCAAGACCGCCGGCAACGACGCTGCCAAACACCATCACCGACCCACCTCGACGGCAACCTCAATCGGACTCAATTCTCAACCGATTTCCGCGATTTTTGGCTTGGGTAAGATCTAAATCACTCCCTAGTTCATATTAGATAATCAAAATCATGTCTTGATGCACGAATCTGAGTTTTGGTCGATCAATTTCATGGGTTGCGAAAAAGAGGGTGAAAGTGTCTTTTTTTACAACTTGGGGGTATAATCTGTCATTCACCAGAATTGATTATAGTTATGAGTAGGGGGCCGTTTTGTACATTCTGAAAAGCAGAGGGTATATATTGTGGCATATGAGACTGTTATTTTGGTAGGGGATTAATTGTTTCTTTTATGGAAGTATTGGTTACATAATTTTGTATGTGTATATATATATATATATATGTATGAAAATATTAAAGATATGAAATTTAAAGTTAATTTCTAAACTTCTAATTATTATAAATATAAATAACTTGGATAATGTAATTTTACAATAAATAGTTGCTATAAAGTAAAGTAGAGTCGTTTAATACCCTAAGCCTATATATGCAATAATTAATATCGGTTTTACTTAATTAGTTAATCTCAAAATATTGTAAGTTGATATTTTAAATACATTGATTTTCTAAATATCGTCTAAGGGTAAAATAGGTTATGAAGAAATTTGAGAAATATTTATGAATGGTTTATTTAACTAATATCTTTATCTAAAAGTTAAAATAATTATTTCTCATACTTATAAGTATATATTATATTACACTTGTTTCTTAATAAATATTTTATGATGTCATCTCCTCAACAAGTTAGTATATAGTCTTTTTATTTCACTATTGAGAATATGTCCCCAATAGTTAATTTCATTAATTAAATAATTTCTTTGCTATAAATAATTAATTATATAAAAGTTAAATATAATTGTTAAAATATTGAGAATCAAATGTGGTCCTTTATAATAAAGTCTAAGCTAATGTTTTCCTATTGTGAGGTTTATACTTAGGGAAATTCGAAAGAGTAATTATATTAGTTTCGCACTATTTAAAATACAAGTGTATTATTTGTAAAATCAAGTGCTAATAATATATATAATTATGAATGAAAGATAGGATTATTGTAAACTAGCACACTCTTGGTAATTATAGTCACGAAGAAAGATTTAGACGTAGTATTGGACTTTCTCACGTCATCACTTGCATATTACGTGATAGTTAGACTCGCGATTAATTAGAAATTATAAATTTGTAGGTGACGAATTTGTAGACGAGGGCTACGTCTGCCTGTAGAAGCTTACGTGCTATTTGCCGTATTGTTGAGGTAAGTAAATATGCCTTACCTAGTATGTCCGTCCTCTATTTGCGTCTAAATATTTTTTATGATTTTATGTCTCAAAATGTGATTTGTGATATACGTGCTCGATTTGAGATTTCAAATACTGGTCGAAATGATTATTTGGAGACTGTCACATGAGATTAATAACACGTAATAACGTAAAGTGGAATCAGTTGTGCGGTGGAACCTTATATACATTGTGGTTATGATTATTGGGATGGCACAGCCACCCGGCTTATTATGATATTTTTGCTCGGTTGCGATTTGCCCCGGGCTTCTCCCTGTACTCACCTCTCTGGCCGCTAGAGTCTTAGAGGGGTGCCGGCACTTAAGGTCTTGGTAGCTTAGTGAAAGTAGATCTTCCCCGTATCAACAAGTTAATAATATGGAGTTCTTTGAGAAAGAGATTTTTATGAAAGGAAAGAAGAGATAGATTGGGAATAATATTCCCCGTTTTGATACAAGAGAAGGACTGAGATGCAAAGTAACAAGAAAGAGAATTTCATATGTGTTCCAGTATTCGCACTTTATTCTTCAGGCATTTACTCGTATTGATCATTCTCATTTATACTTGTTTTTTTAAAGACATGCCTCGTAATCTGTTTACAAGCTTGGGTGTTTACTTACTCAGTATTTCATTGCTGACTTTAGAAAAACTGCGGTTCCTGTTTTATTCCCACCGCAGGTCTAGACGACGAAGGTTTGGCTTAGATCGGGGGACGCTGACTCACCTAGTATTATCAGTATGCTTAGTAACTCAAACTACTAGACGGTTTGGATCTTTTATGTAATAATATTTTAAAACAATGTTTAAGACAGTTGGACTATGTAATGTATAATTATGGCAGTGTTTGTTCTTGATTTCCGCCATTTCATATTTAGTAGCACCCACCCGGGCTCTCCGGTCCGGAACGGAAAGTCTGGGAACCATGGGGTGTTACAGGTGGTATCAGAGCGGGCTGTCCAAAAAGGGAAATTAAAAACCTGTAGGGCAACCTTAAAAAGAAACTAGGAAAAATATAATTACAATTGGACAAGCCGATTTGGGTTATGGGTAGCCTAAGTTCTGGTCTTATTAGTCCCACCCGCCCACATCCTTTTGTTAGTTACCAGACACGTTGTGTGCTTGACAGTACTTTGAGATATTAGTTGTGATGATTTTTATTGCTATCTGTGGGATATAATTTGCTCCCATAATGAAGGAAAGAGTTTTGTATTCTAGATGCTTGCCTGAGAAAAGGCAATTATACATTGAGAAAATTTATGGAAGCAAGCATGAATTACGAATTGTTAGATGCTGCATGTCTTGATTCTTATGTGGTAGATGATATTTAAGTGTGATACACGTGTTACATGGACTGTTAAATATGTACTTTATGAGGTGATTTATGTTTATCTTTCGAGCCAATAATAGATTAAGAAATGATACAATAGGTTATAGTGTAGGAATATGACTGATAGACCACTGCGCTACTACACCAGGAGAGTTCGACAAGAACAGATGGCAGAAAACAACAACAACAACAACAACAACATGGAGAAATTCTTTACTCAAATGGCTCAAATGATGGGCAATGGAGCTCGGGCAGGAGTTAACTGGGCCAAGCAAGTGGCCGACATGAAACCGCCAAGTTTCATGGGAAATGAAGACCCCGTTGAGCTGGAAGACTGGATCATGGAGATGGACAAGATCCTTGAGAATGTGGAATGCCCTGAGGACCGGAAGGTAAATTGTGCGGTGTTTTATCTAAAGAGCGAGGCAAATCTCTGGTGGAGGAATGCTCGAGAAACTCTCTTGGCTCAGCCCAACTTCAATTGGGAGTCCCTCCAGACTGCTCTCAGATCCCGCTTTTATCCTTGTCATGTGAAAAGGACCAAGCAACAGGTATTTCAGAACCTGGAGCAAGGAAGTGACTTGGTAACGGAGTATTTCCGAAAATTTACAGAGCTGATGCGGTTTGCGGGTAACACAATTTCCGACCAAGAGTCCAAAGTTTCAAAATTCATATCTGGATTGCAAGAGCGGCTGCAGACGTCTCTGTTGAGCAGAACTTATCCAACCCTTCATGAAGTCTATGATAGAGCCGCTGATATATGGCGAGTTCAGGCAGTCCAAGAGGAGAGACGTAAGAAACGCAGGCTAGAGGAAGCAGGAGGAAGTAACAACAACTTTGCGAAAGGAAACCAGAGGATCAGGCCCAACAACGGAGGAGGAAACCAAGTTCAGTATCGAGGCAACCAGCAGAATCAGGGAAATCAGCGAGTTCGCCGCTATTACTGCAAGAAATGCCCAAGAAACCACCCAGGAGAGGATTGCGCTGGTAATGTTGTCACCTGCAACAACTGTGGTAAAAGGGGACATCGAGCCTATGAATGCCGATCGCAACCAGCAGAGAACCAGCAAGTGAACCAAGGAGGAAACTTTCCGAGGCTGCAACAAAACAACTACCAGGGGAACCGCCAGCAAAATGGGAACAACTCTGGCCAGTACCAGCGGTATGGGAACCAGCAGCCAGCTAACTTGCAGATTGGGTATGGGAACCAGCATCCAGCTAACTTGCAAATTGGGTATGGAAACTTTGGCAACCATCAGAACAATGGAGGTAATGGCTATGGAAGGCAGCCAAACTACAACCAGGGGAATGCCAGACAGAATGGAGGCCAGAACCGCAACAACAATGCTGGAGCTACGGTCAACAACAATGTAGCAGGAGGAGCTGGGAACCAGAATGCCAATGTCGGAAGGATTGCTGTCATAACAAAGACCGATGCGGAAGCTGCTCATGGAGTTGTCACTGGTACATTTCTTATCCACGAGCAACCAGCATTTATATTATTTGATTCTGGTGCATCTTACTCGTTCATATCATCATCATTTGTTGAGAAACTGGGTTTGAATAAGTCGTCTACCATATCCATTCCCGTAGCAACCCCTACTGGCTTAATAACAGTATGTGACACCTTATTCGAAGGAGTTGAGCTAAAAATCCTATCGAGTATCCTGCCAGCCAACCTGATAACGTTTGACCTTGGGGTATAGATGTTATACTAGGGATGGATTGGCTCGCGATGTATCGAGCCGTTATTGACTGCTATGATCAGAAAGTTCGGCTGAAAGGACCCAAAGGGGAGAAGATCACCTATCGTGGTATCACAAGGGAACCTCGCATCAGACTAGTGTCAGCATTGACTATAGTCAATCAAGTGAGGAAAGGGAACCCTGCCTACCAGTGCTACATCCAGGACGTATCCAAGAAGGAAAATCTACTGGAAGAAATACATGTCGTGAGGGAATTTCCCGATGTCTTTCCAGACGAGATTCCAGGAATGCCGCCCAAACGAGAAGTGGAGTTTACCCTCGACTTAGTACCTGGAACCGCTCCTATCTCGAAGGCACCGTATCGGATGGCACCAGCAGAATTAAAGGAGCTCAAGGATCAACTGCAAGAACTCCTACAGATAGGGTACATACGACCAAGTGTGTCACCCTGGGGAGCACCAGTGCTTTTCGTGAAAAAGAAAGATGGGAGCCTGAGGCTATGCATCGATTATCGAGAATTAAACAGCGTGACCATCAAGAACAAGTATCCTCTACCCCGGATTGACGATCTGTTCGATCAACTACAAGGGGCCAGTGTCTTCTCCAGGATTGATCTGAGGTCAGGGTATCATCAGCTTCGGGTAGCCGAAAAGGATATTCCGAAGACTGCCTTCAGAACCAGATATGGCCATTATGAGTTCACAGTGATGCCATTTGGTCTGACCAATGCACCTGCAGTGTTTATGGATCTGATGAACCGGGTGATGAGGCCATTTCTGGATCGATTCTTAGTGGTCTTTATCGATGACATCCTTGTGTACTCAAGGAGCGAGGAGGATCACGAGAAACATCTCAGAGAAGTGTTGCAGACTCTGAGGCAAGAACAATTGTATGTCAAGCTGTCTAAATGCGAGTTCTGGTTGGATCGTGTTCCATTCTTGGGTCACATCATTTCAAAGGAGGGAATATCAGTAGACCCAGGAAAGATCTCAGCAGTAAAGGACTGGCCAACACCGAAGAACGTGTCTGAAATAAGGAGTTTCCTTGGCTTAGCAGGTTACTATCGGCGCTTTGAGAAGGACTTCTCCAAGATTGCCAGACCACTGACTACGCTAACGAAGAAAGCGGTGAAGTATCAGTGGGACGACAGCTGTGAAGAAGCATTTCAGACTCTAAAAGAGAAGCTGACTACGGCACCAGTATTGGCTCTGCCAAACAACTCTGGGGAGTTTGAAATATACAGCGATGCATCGAAGAAAGGGCTAGGGTGCGTGCTAATGCAAGACAGAAGGGTAATTGCCTATGCCGTAAGGCAATTGAAACCCCACGAGGAGAACTATGCCACACATGACTTGGAGTTAGCAGCAATAGTTTTCGCGCTAAAGATATGGAGACATCATCTGTACGGGGCTGTTTGCAAGCTCTATACAGACCATAGAAGCCTCAAGTATATCTTCACCCAGAAGGAGCTGAACAACAGACAACGAAGATGGCTAGAGATTATCAAGGACTATGACTTGCGTATCCAGTACCACGAAGGAAAAGCAAATGTGGTCGCCGATGCGTTACGTCGGAAGTCGAGCCATGCGATGAATACCATGTTAGCCTTGCCAAGCTGGCTATGCCACGAGTTCAAGAAGCTCGAAATTGAAGTGGTAGAACAAGGAACAGTGCAGGGCCTACTTGGAAGCATGACAGTTGTGCCAGACTTCATCGAGGAAATAAGAAGCAATCAAGCCGGAGACGTAAAGCTCGAAAGGATCAGGAAGAAGATTGCAGCAGGAGAAGCCAAAGACTTCAAGATTCACGAGGATGGAAGCATTCGCTACAAGGGGAGGTGGTGTGTACCGCAGAAATGTGCAGAAACCAAAGAAAAGCTAATGCGCGAAGCACACAACACACCTTATTCTGTTCATCCTGGAGGTGACAAACTCTACAAGGATTTGAAGAAGACTTTTTGGTGGCCCAACATGAAGAAGGAAGTAGCTGAGTTTGTAGCACGATGCTTAAGCTGTCAGAAGGTGAAGTTCGAGCACAAGAGAATAGGAGGCCTAGTTCAGCCATTGGACGTCCCAGTTTGGAAGTGGGATTCCATCTCTATGGATTTCGTAACTGCTTTGCCAACGTCGAAGAATGGACTCAATCAGATATGGGTAGTGGTTGACCGATTGACCAAGACAGCAAGGTTCATTCCAATGAAGGACACGTGGAACATGGAGCAGAGAGCTGATGCGTATATCAAGAACATAGTAAGATACCATGGGGTTCCGAGTTCAATAATCTCAGACAGGGACCCTAACTTTCTCTCACGTTTCTGGAAGGCTCTTCAAGAAGCATTGGTAACCCAACTAAGATTCAGTACAGCATTCCACCCAGCTACGGATGGACAAACAGAAAGAACCATTCAGACATTGGAGGACATGCTAAGGGCTTGTGTCATGGATTTCCAAGGATCATGGGTTGACAAGTTGCCACTGATAGAGTTCTCTTACAACAACAGCTATCACGCCAGCATAGGCATGGCACCCCATGAAGCTTTGTACGGGAGGAAGTGTCGAACGCCTTTATGTTGGAGTGACATCAGCGAGACAGTGGTGTTAGGCCCACAAATGATTGAGGAAATGACAGATCAAGTACGACTCATCCAGCAAAGAATGAAGGCAGCACAAGACAGACAGAAGTCCTATGCAGACCAGAAAAGGAGACCATTGGAGTTCAAAGTGGGTGAAAAGGCGTTTCTTAAAGTTTCGCCTACAAAGGGAATAACGAGATTCAATCAGAAAGGGAAGCTGAGCCCAAAGTTCATCGGGCCATACGACAACCTTGAGAGAATTGGAGAAGTTTCATACCGTCTGGACCTACCTTCGAATTTGAGACGAGTACACAATGTTTTTCACGTGTCGCAGTTAAAGAAGTATGTACCCGATCCATCTCACATGTTGGATCCCGAACCGATTGAGTTGGATCCGTCTTTGACATATGAAGAGCATCCTGTCAAGATCCTCGATACCAAGACAAGAGACACACGTACCAAGAGCGTTAAGCTAGTGAAAGTCCTATGGACTAACCATCAGACGGAAGAGGCTACTTGGGAAGCAGAGGATGAAATGAGAAAGAAGTATCCGCACCTCTTTGACAAAGTTAACTGAGTTCCGAGGACGTCACTCCTCTAAGGGGGAGAGGAATGTAACCCTTTAGCTTTCGTGACCTTAATCCTTGTGCCACATCGAAATAAATATTAATGCAAGTAAGACATCGCGTGTACTGACTGTTCCTACATATTATATTACGAGAATTGGCTGTTGTGATACATATAGGAATCTTATATTAGCATTACGTGGATTAGTTGGTTTGCGCTTCGAGGACGAAGCTCTATTTAAGGGGGGAAGGATGTAATACCCCGATTTTATACGGGCAAATTAATAGCAATTCGTGAAGTGGGGAGATATTTGTAGTTTAAGAAAAGATAAACTAGTTAATGTATGGGGGTGGTAGTTGTAGTTTAAAGAAAGTTAAATACCTAGAGGATAAATTAATAAGAGTAAATTAAATAATAATAATAATAATAATAATAATAATAACAAAAAAAAATAATAATAATAAAATAATGGGGATCAGTTTCCCCTCAATTCACTCAACCCAGCTGCTGAGTTTTTCTCCCGTTTTACAAGAAGCTTGTCTTCTTCTTCACCCCCTCCTTCAAAAACCAACCCAGGTCCATCCCCCTTCTCACCCGTTACCACCACCAACACCATCGCCACTCCCACTGGCAACACCCCTCACTGCCACCACTACTCTCCACCTCTCTGCCTCCCTCAGTCCCCCTCTCCCTCTCCCCTGTTCTGTCCGACGAAAGCAGAGGAAGAAGCAGCAGCGGCAAAGCCGCTGCCGCCCCGTCAACGACGCCATCACCACCACTGCCCTGTTTCTCTCCATCTCTCTCTCTCACCCCCCATCCCTCTGGTTCCCCTCTCCCCCTCGTCCTGAAGGAAGCAGCAGCAGCAACAGTGGCTATAAGCCACGCCACCGCCGCCAGAGACGATCGACGGAATCACCGTCACCACCCCTATCTCTCTCTCCTGTCCCATTCGACCAGTAGCCTCCCTCTCCCTCTCGGTTTCGACCCAAATGGAGGCAAAAACAGCAGCAACCAACTGCTGAATCAACCCACAACCATCACCGCCGGCGGCCAACTCCATTGACGCCGGCGAAGAGCTCGAAGCCCAAGCGAACCAAAGCCACCCACCACTTCAAAGCAAGTGGAGAAGGCTCCTAGGGGCTTGAGGAGGTCCGAATCGAACCCAGCCAGGGCCAAGACCGCCGGCAACGACGTTGCCAAACACCATCACCGACCCACCTCGACGGCAACCTCAATCGGACTCAATTCTCAACCGATTTCCGCAATTTTTGGCTTGGGTAAGATCTAAATCACTCCCTAGTTCATATTAGATAATCAAAATCATGTCTTGATGCACGAATCTGAGTTTAGGTCGATCAATTTCATGGGTTGCGAAAAAGGGGGTGAAAGTGTCTTTTTTACAACTTGGGGGTATAATATGTCATTCACCATAATTGATTATAGTTATGAGTAGGGGGCTGTTTTGTACATTCTGAAAAGCAGAGGGTATATATTGTGGCATATGAGACTGTTATTTTGGTAGGGGATTAATTGTTTCTTTTATGGAAATATTGGTTACATAATTTTGTATGTGTATATATATATATATATATATGTATGAAAATATTAAAGATATGAAATTTAAAGTTAATTTCTAAACTTCTAATTATTATAAATATAAATAACTTGGATAATGTAATTTTACAATAAATAGTTGCTATAAAGTAAAGTAGAGTCGTTTAATACCCTAAGCCTATATATGCAATAATTAATATCGGTTTTACTTAATTAGTTAATCTCAAAATATTGTAAGTTGATATTTTAAATAAATTGATTTTCTAGACATCGTCTAAGGGTAAAATAGGTTATGAAGAAATTTGAGAAATATTTATGAATGGTTTATTTAACTAATATCTTTATCTAAAAGTTAAAATAATTATTTCTCATACTTATAAGTATATATTATATTACACTTGTTTCTTAATAAATATTTTATGATGTCATCTCCTCAACAAGTTAGTATATAGTCTTTTTATTTCACTATTGAGAATATGTCCCCAATAGTTAATTTTATTAATTAAATAATTTCTTTGCTATAAATAATTTATTATATAAAAGTTAAATATAATTGTTAAAATATTGAGAATAAAATGTGGTCCTGTATAATAAAGTCTAAGCTAATGTTTTCCTATTGTGAGGTTTATACTTAGGGAAATTCTAAAGAGTAATTATATTAGTTTCGCGCTATTTAAAATACAAGTGTATTATTTGTAAAATCAAGTGCTAATAATATATATAATTATGAATGAAAGATAGGATTATTGTAAACTAGCACACTCTTGGTAATTATAGTCACGAAGAAAGATTTAGACGTAGTATTGGACTTTCTCACGTCATCACTTGCATATTACGTGATAGTTAGACTCCCGATTAATTAGAAATTATAAATTTGTAGGTGACGAATTTGTAGACGAGGGCTACGTCTGCCTGTAGAAGCTTACGTGCTATTTGCCGTATTGTTGAGGTAAGTAAATATGCCTTACCTAGTATGCCCGTCCTCTATTCGCGTCTAAATATTTTTTATGATTTTATGTCTCAAAATGTGATTTGTGATATACGTGCTCGATTTGAGATTTCAAATACTGGTCGAAATGATTATTTGGAGACTGTCACATGAGATTAGTAACACGTAATAACGTAAAGTGGAATCAGTTGTGCGGTGGAACGTTATATACATTGTGGTTATGATTATTGGGATGGCACAGCCACCCGGCTTATTATGATATTTTTGCTCGGTTGCGATTTGCCCTGGGCTGCTCCCTGTACTCACCTCTCTGGCCGCTAGAGTCTTAGAGGGGTGCCGGCACTTAAGGTCTTGGTAGCTTAGTGAAAGTAGATCTTCCCCGTATCAACAAGTTAATAATATGGAGTTCTTTGAGAAAGAGATTTTTATGAAAGGAAAGAAGAGATAAATTGGGAATAATATTCCCCGTTTTGATACAAGAGAAGGACTGAGATGCAAAGTAACAAGAAAGAGAATTTCATATGTGTTCCAGTATTCGCACTTTATTCTTCAGGCATTTACTCGTATTGATCATTCTCATTTATACTTGTTTTTTTAAAGACATGCCTCGTAATCTGTTTACAAGCTTGGGTGTTTACTTACTCAGTATTTCATTGCTGACTTTAGAAAAACTGCGGTTCCTGTTTTATTCCCACCGCAGGTCTAGACGACGAAGGTTTGGCTTAGATCGGGGGACGCTGACTCACCTAGTATTATCAGTATGCTTAGTAACTCAAACTACTAGACGGTTTGGATCTTTTATGTAATAATATTTTAAAACAATGTTTAAGACAGTTGGACTATGTAATGTATAATTATGGCAGTGTTTGTTCTTGATTTCCGCCATTTCATATTTAGTAGCACCCACCCGGGCTCTCCGGTCCGGAACGGAAAGTCTGGGAACCATGGGGTGTTACAATTTAATTAAGAGATTAGTTTACAGTACAGTAACATGAGGAAAAGATTGTGATTAATTGAGTTGTTGCCCCCAAACAAGCAACTGAAATTGAAATAACAACTAAACTAATATTTTTATTTTATATTTTAATAAACAAATATGGAGAAGACGATTTCCGGATTATCTGAGTAACACGTTAATTATATCCTAGTCAAGTCGGGTAATAAGCTATGACAATCTCCTCTCGGTCTCGTGTCATTTTACGTCTCGGTTGACTACAATCTCCTCTCGGTCTCATGTTGTCTACCGGTCCGTTCTAGCAGGCCATCTACTGGCACGATAACGGGTCCTGTCAGCCCACCATTTTACGAAACAGTTGAATAATCCTACCGAATCTACCCACACTAGCCAATCCTACTCACTTCTCCTATCGGTCTCGGTGATTCTAGATTTATGCTCATATCTCATCCTAGATAGTTAAAGTCATAGTCGCGCACTTCACTAGCCAACTAATGGTTCCGGATAATTACTCCATCCCCATTAAGAATAAAGCTTAGATTATGAACAATTGATTTAGAACTTAATCAACTTTAAACATGATTCATCCTATGAGAAAACCCAAGTTCATTCAGTATCAATTCCTATCTTAGTCGTGTTAATATACTAAGCTCATTAACAAGATTCAAGAACTAACATCCATTCAATAGAAGAAATCAATAAGCATGAAACAAAGATTAAAGATCCGGAAAAATTCATCGTCTACATAACCCTAGGCTCTCTAAAGAAGCCTAGCAATGGATTTTAGCTAATAGTAATCAACCAAACAAAACTTACAAGTTTCTCCATACCAAGATAAAGAGAGGAGAAAAAGAAAAACTCAAACCCTAGGCTTCAGTGGAGGTCCTAGCCTTCGTCTTCCTCCTTTTCCTTGCGTGATGGCCTCTCCTATTTCTCTTTTCTTTATCACTTTTTCTCTTTGTTTAGGTCTAGGGTGTATTAATTAATCCCAAGAGACTATTAATTAATAACCCTAAAACCCCTCTTAATTCTTGTGCGTGAGCTGGTACTTACTTCTGATCGCACGACCAGAAAAATCATGGTCGTGTGATCAGCTTTGATCCTTCTTTCTGATCGCACGACCAGAAAAATCATGGTCGTGTGATCAGCTTCTGATCTACTTCTTGATCGCACGACCACAAGCTATGATCGTGATTTACAGTGAGTTTGGATATTTTCTGATTGCACGACCTGAATATTCTGGTCGTGCGATCACCTGAGGATTTTTTCTTCGCTTTTTATTTCTTCTTTCTCAAGCTCCCGCATATGTTCCGAAGTTCGTTTCCCTCCTCCTCTTGATCCATAAGCTCCGTTTCCTGTCAAACACAACACGAATATAATCAACCCGGAAAGCTTGCAAAACGATATAAAACGTGCAAGAAATATAACTCCAATACAGAGTTAGCAAACCCCCCACACTACCTTTTTGCGCGTCCCGAGCAAAATCAATCCTCACACTACGTTTTAAATCCACCGAATTGCATACAGCTTTACTATCCATGTGACACAAACAACACACATACAATGCACTTCTAAATGACTATACAATGCAACTCGATTATCAGACAATGCAAAAATTAAAAACAACACAAATATATATTTTTTCTTATTATTTAGAGATCGGGAAATCTCGAAAAGTAAACCTGCAAGTCATAAGGCTCTCATATTCCCTCGAAAATTCTTTAACCTTGGTGATCGGTAGAACTTGGGGCCAGTTTCGTTAGACAGAACGAGCACGAACACTTAATACATTGCTTCCGCACACTCGTCAAACATATCCCGAGCACTTACCATCCGAGCTATTTATCCACGGGTTCACACTGCTGACGGCTTAGGACGGGTAGGATAAGATATTTAGAAGCGTAGTCCTAGACGTCATGATATAACTCACAAAAACCCGATTCTCACACTCCCTCACCAAAATCCAAGGAACACCACCGAATCTCACTACTCCGGACCTCATTCCCTCAATATTAGTGCAACGGCGTTCTCGCGGCCACAAATGTGAAAGAGTGATCAAGGTCCATAGCTAATCTCCAGGGTCTTCAAGAAATTCAGTTTCAGCTCCTTATTCCCTTTCACTTTCAATTTCTGTTTTTCTTTTCTTTCTATTTCATTTTTCTTCTAACAAATTCCATGGAGCCAAAACCAATGATAGTAATATCCAAGGAGATCCAAGTATCAAATAACGTGGGAGTGGAATGTGTCAAATCAGTAGTGTAATCAAAATAGATGTCGACACCCCCACACTCAATGTAAAGCAAATCAAAAACCCGGTAGTCAATGTGTAAACGTGATTTTCCCACCGATCCTCCTCATCACCTAAGATATTGAGAATATAAATGAAGCATAAGCACGACCTCCTATAAGTTCAACCAACCCCCACCCCATGATGTGCGGAAATAATATCACGCACCACGGCACTCCACCTGTGATCGTGGTGTAAGGACACGACTCACCGCCACACTGAAGTGTGCTACCGTCTCTAACTCACCCTCACATCCCCTCAAACGACGACATGTAAGAGAATCCACGTAAGATGTATCAATTTAGCACACCCTCATCGAACCTCCCTAACTCGACTCCCTATATCATGACGCATAGGAAAGGGTCATTCTAACAAGTGATGATCGTCACAATGAAAGGCTTCCTAGGCTAGAGGCTGCAAATAAAAGGGGTAAACGGATCAATGGGGTAACTAGTGGACCTATTATTTGGAGACGGGACGTGAGGCCCCCATAAACATCACTCGCACAGCTGTTCCGTTGCCACTACGAGGGTGGTTGACGACTACCTAAGTGACGGCGGTGTAGCGCTAGTAGGATAACCAGTCTGAGCGGCAGCTACTCGCATTTCTAATGTGCATTAGCCCTATAAGTCTTCCTGTCTCAAAAGTTTTTATTTTTTTTATGATTTTTAAATTTTTATTTTATTTTCATTTCTCCTAACTTTATATGCTTGGGCCAAATCGACTAAACACAAGTTTCGGGTAGGGGACTCAATAAAGTAAAAGTGCGGAATAATGCAGAAAATAACCTGACACAATACGACAATATATCAAAACACTCAACACTAACGACAAATACAACACAATACTACACAAACTATATGTAACAAGGCTATGCATACAAAACATGGCTAGTGAAAGTAGATACAAACTCCCCCACACTTAAGCGTTTCGTTGTCCTCAACGAATTTAGAGATCAAGTAGGAGGTATCCTCGATTTTATGTTTTGGCGGTGGATCTACACAACTATGGCTCAAAACTTAGAACAGAGAGAGTTAGAGATACCTTGGTTCCCGGGCCTACATGGGCACCGCTGCCGCGAAACTGCAACAAGAAGGGGTCTTGTGGACCGTCACAGTTTCCGGAAAAGTCTCACCTCGCGTCCGAATTTTGATGCGCCTACTCAACACTCTCTATCACGCGCATCAAGAAGGGGAACCCGGAGCGTCTTCTGTACCTGTGTCCCTGGACACTTATTGGAAGAATTAAAGAACTCTCTCTCACCCCTCAAAATCAAATATGGAGAACTAAAATAAAAAAAATAAACAAATTGCATCGTACTCTACATTGGGTTGCCTTCCAAGCAGCGCTTGTAATTTAAGGTCGACAGCCCGACGCGGTTACCTCAACCGGAAAGGATGGTGGATGATGCTTTATCCCTCCACTTCTTCTTCTTCCACCATCTCTTCTCTAGAACTTTCTTCTCAAGTGCACCCCCGTGCTGTAACGATGGTGGAGAAGTGTAGAAGCTGACTCTTTTCATCTTGCATTTTATTTTCTTTATAGACTTCTACAAAGTACCACTGGGCTCAAATGCATCTCTGTCCATAAAATTATCCCAGTAATACTCCTTAGGTGCTCGATGCTCATCAAACGATCCATGCAATGTATCCACACCCCTCACTTGTTGGTTTCAAATTCCTTGACTATGGCGTGTGGATGATCAATAGAATAGCCAATAGAACAATAAATTGAAAGTTTCTTATGATGATCTTCCCCATAAGAGTCTCCATACACAAGTCTTTCAAACTCATCACAGACTTGATTAATATGAGATATGGAGAATTCTTCAAAAGTATGAGTATGGAATTTTACCTCAATAGGTATGGGAACAAGTGCTTCATCAGCTTCGTCATCAGCATTGCACATGCTTCCAATGTCGTTTTCTCCCCATTCATGCCAAGGATGTGAGGGTGCATGCGGTTTTGGCTTGAAATACGGCAAGTCCTCCCATCTTGGGCACACAGGTCCACCCCAGTCGGAATACGAGTCTGAGTCCTCATAAATGCCAGAGTCCACTAATGGTTTTTGGATACTGCAGTCTTAGCTCAGCTCAGGTATCTCTTCTTCCACTTGTGGAGGTAATGATGAAGGTTCAATTTGAGGATCACTGTCATGCGGAAAGAGCACCTCTTGTGTCTCTTGAATACTTGATTCCCCTGCCGGTGATAGTTTCTCTTCTCGGTTCATTATCCTCTTCATCACTTCCCTCACGTATTACATGCCCGTGGCTGAATCCTCTTGTGGTAGTTGTGCAGGTATGGACAAAAACTTTGTGCACACTTGAATGTCCTCCATAATACTGCGCCTTTTTTCTGTACTTGCTGATGAATCCTCTCGATGCTGATGAAGCTGGGGTAGATGAACTCAACATGGGTCCCGATTTTCATGATAAATTCTGCATCGATAGCACCAAACTATGCATGTGTCTTCTTATTCATGGTTACCCCTACAGTAGAAACAGTAGGGGGATCTGAATAATAGTCCTCGCTCCACATGCTTAGTAGAATCTCCTACTTCTGTGGTCCTGAGAAAACAAACTCAAAAGACACCCGTGAAGCACGGAGATAGAGAATAGAACAAAATAAAACTAAACTGAAATGTCAGTTTACGTCTCATGTCAGTTTACGTCTCGGTTGACTACAATCTCCTCTCTGTCTCATGTTGTCTACCGGTCCCGTTCAAGCAGGTCATCTACTGGAACGATAACGGGTCCTTTCAGCCGCCTGATTCACGAAACAAATGAATAATCCTACCGAATCTACCCATACTAGCCAATCCTACTCACTTCTCCTACCAGTCTCGGTGATTCTAGATTGATGCTCATATCTCATCCTATCTAGTTAAAGTCATTGTCGCGCACTTCACTAGCCAACTAACGATTCTGGTTAATTACTCCATCCCCATTAAGAATTAAGCATATATTATGATCAATTGATTTAGAACTTAATCAACTTTAATCATGATTCATCCTATGAGAAAACCCTAGTTCATTCATTATCAATTCCTATCTTAGTCGTGTTAATATACTAATATCATTAACAAGATTCCAGAACTAACATCCATTCAATAGAATAAATTAATAAGCATGAAACAAGGATTAAAAATACGAAAAAATTCATCGTCTACATAACCCTAGGCTCTCTAAAGAATCCTAGCAATGGATTTTAGCTAATATTAATCAACCAAACAAAGCTTACAAGTTTCTCCATACCAAGATAAAGAGAGGAGAAAAAGAAAAACTAAAACCCTAGGCTTCAGTGGTGGTCTTGGCCTTCGTCATTTTCCTTGCGTGACTGGCCTCTCCTATTTCTCTTTTCTTTATCAAGTTTTTTCTCTTTGTTTAGGTCTAGGGTGTATTAATTAATCCCAAGATACTATTAATTAATAACCCTAAAACCCCTATTAATTCTCGTGCATGAGCTGGTACATACTTTTGATCGCACGACCAGAAAAATCCTTGTCGTGTGATCAGCTTTGATCCTTCTTTCTGATCACACGACCTGAAAAATCCAGGAGCTTCTGATCTACTTCCTGATCGCACGACCACAAGCTCTGGTCGTGATATACAGTGAGTTTGGATATTATCTGATCGCACGAAAAGAATATTCTGGTCGTGCGATCACCTGAGGATTTTTTCTTCGCTTTTTCATTCTTCTTTCTCAAGCTCCCTCATATGTTATGAAGTTTGTTTCCCTCCCCCTATTGATCCATGAGCTTCGTTTCCTATCAAACACAACATGAAAACACCCCGTGCGATCAAAAGTGACAAAATAAATATAAATAATGCGAGAAACGCCCATATTTACAAATTATTGCTCAAAGCTAAATTCCTACGTTTTCTCTCTATACGTAGTGTAACACCAATATAGTCAACCCGGAAAGCATGCAAAACGATATAAAACGTGCAAGCAATATAACCCTAATACAGAGTTATCAGATCGCACCATTTTTATCACAGATACAGTGCTATAGGATCCACAATGCTAGGAACAACTCCTAGTTCAGTAACGAACTTTTTCATCCAAACAGCTTCCTCTGATGCATCTGAAGCAGCAATGTACTCAGCCTTTGTGGTAGAGTCGACAACTATCTCGTGCTTTGAAATTTTCCAGCTTGTAACTCCTCCATTTAGGCAAAACACCAAACTTGGCTGCGATATGAAGTCATCTTTTTTGGTTTGGAAGATCGCATCACTGTAACCCTTTAGAGAGAGGTCTTCCTCTCCTCCATATATAAAGAATTCTTCCTTCGTTCTTCTCAAGTACTTAAAGATATTCTTGACAGCTATCTAGCGACCCTTATCCGGATTTGACTGTGTAAGTTTAGCCTGTTTAAAGGCCTTAATGTACTTCATGTGTCCTTCAACAAGTAAAGTACATGGTTGAAAGCATCTTCAAAAGCATCAATTTACTTCATGTGGAAGAAGAAGTGTCTCAGGATACAGAAGGATCAAAAAAGGATGCAGAAGGTTCAACCAGAGAATTGTTCAGTGAGCATACAACTCAGAATGAGGCTACAGGGGTGGTGGACAAAGGGAAAAAGGTAGTTCAAGAACAGGGTGATGTAGAACAGGAACAAGATGATGCAGACAGTCCAGAATCTGGGATGCTGATCAAAGATCTCAAGAAGAAGAATAAGAAAGCTACAATTCCAGAGGTAGTGACTGAAGAACAACTTTTTGAAGAAACTGGTGATGCTGCTGATCAGGAAGAGCAACAAGATGATGAGAATTATGAAGAAGATAGTGGTTAAGAAGATGTTGAGCCCAAGGGCGATGTAGACCCAACCCCTTAATTCTTGTCTCTTCTTTCTTTCTCTTTAAAGGTCTTGAAATCCTCTTCAAAGTCTTGAAAATTTCTATCTTTTCAAAACTATTTACTTAAATTTTTCCAAACTTTGATCCAAAATTTTCTCATTCTTTTTTGATGAATGTCAAAAGGGGGGAGAGATTTAGGAGTTTTATTTCTTTTCTAGCTTAGATATCTGGTTTAGATCAATAGGATTTCCTGGTAGACTTTTCTGATGTTTTTGTTGCTAATAAGTTGGATCACTTGGATATCTTGTGTTAAGTTTTATTTTCATGGATTCTGATATGCTCTAATGACTATTTTTTTTTGCAGAGAATCAATTGCTAAAGGGATTTTGGTTTTTTCTTTCATCAAGGGGGAGATTGTAAGTTCAGCCTGTTTCATGGCCTTGAAACTGATTTCAAGGGTTTCAAACTAACACTGTAGATTCTGGCATGAACTTAAGGGGAGCTGATGATCTTATTCAAACTCCTAATCTCTTATAATTCATTATATGTTACTTGATGATGAAAGAAAAATTATTTCTCTACTATATACTGTGATTAATCTATTTGTTTGGCTCAGTTTGTGCAGGGATATTTAGTTTCCCATTTTGCAGGATTGTTTTTTAATCTATTTGAATGCAGAATTGAAATCAATATGTAAAAGCTATTATGCACATTGATCTGCTGTACCTAAACCTTCCCAACCTTCCCAAAAAACAAGATCAAGACAGTATCTTTGAAGATACTAAGAAACTAGCCGTTGGGAGAGCTTTTAGAAGAGTCAAAGGCTTGCAGCTTAATATTAGGAAAGTTTGTTAATGAAGATTCTCCATATCTTCAATTCAAACAAGCTGCATAAAAGTGTTTTTGAATGAAGAATTTTGATGGAGAACAGAGCACAACATACATAGACATTCAAATACTACAGAGGATTAACAAGCAACCAAGAAGCATATCTACATCACCCAATCCAATCATCTGAAGAACACTGCACATTCACTGAAGACATAATTCTCAGTGTTCTTCTCTTCTGATCTTGAATTGTATATCATTTGTATATTACTTACACTTCTTATTCTCGTGGATTGTTCAAAGTGAACAATAGAGAATTCTTAGTTAATCTGTTAGCTAGAGTAGGTACTAGATAGGTTAGTGAGAACCACAAGCTGTAACGGAGTAAGGTATTTATCTGTTCTTGAGATCTAGGGCTTAGCTTTTGATTAATAACAATTGAGTTGAAAATCCTGCAGGGATTAAGTCCCTGAGGTAGGGACGTAGGTTCAAGGGGACAGAACTCTATAAATCACTGTGTCTCTTGCTTTTACTTTGCTGCATTTTACTTAGCTTACAAACTGCTCAAATTAGGTTTTTCAGTTCAAGGGCTTGAACCTCATTTCAAGGCCTTGAAAACTATCAGTTTACTCTTTACTATCTGATTTGATTCCAAGGACTTGAAACTCATTTAAAGGCCTTGAAATACTTGCTGCTTTTCACAAACTTCTTTGAAATCACTTTTCTAGAAAAAATTGCAAAAGTTGCAATACTCTAGTCAACCCCCCCCCCCCTCTGGAGTATTGATCATGTAGTTATTCCTACTGTACTGTACTTCAATTGGTATCAGTGCTTGTATCACTGCATAGATCTAAAAATCTTGTGATTATGAGTTCTATAGGAGATGGTGGTTTCTTACAGGGAGGAGCTGCTAATAGACCTCCCTTGTTTTGTGGTGACAAATTTTTGCACTGGAAAGCCCTGATGAAAATGTTCATCATTAATCAAGATATGGAACTTTGTACTATCATCCAGAAGGGTCCTCACATATTCTATATTTAGAAAGATGGGATCAGAAATCCCAAAATTGAGGATTCACTTTCTGCTTCTGTATTAGAAAAATTTTCTACGAATTACAGAGCTATGAATCTCTTATATTGTGCTTTGAGTGCGGATGAATTTAACAAGATTTCAGGTTTCAAAACTTCCAAGGAGTTCTAGGATAAGCTTGTGGTGACTTTTGAAGGAACTAGCAAAGTCAAGCAAACCAAGATCAACATATATCTTAGGCAATATGAGCTGTTCAAGATGAATTGAGATGAATCAATCAGAGACATGTTCAAAAGATTCATTGATATTGTCAACAACCTTGATTCATTGGGAAAGCACATTCCAATTAAAGAAAGGTTAGAAAGATTCTGAGAAGTCTTCTTAAGGAAAAATGGGAACCAAAGACTACTGCCATTGAAGAATCTCAATATCCATCATCTCTTCAACTTGATGACTTGCAAGGAAAGTTTCTTACACATGATATATCTATGGATGAAGCTGATGGAGATTTACCAGACAGTTTCAAGAACTTAGCTCTCAAGGCCAATGAGTGTGAGTCATCTCAAAGCCTTGAACCAAAAGAAGATGATGATGAAGATCTTTTTTCTCTCATTTCCAAAGCCTTGACCAGGATTCTAAAGATAAAGAAGAAATTTGGAAACAAAGACTTCAGCAAGGACAAAAACAGATCCTCCAGTAGCAGAGATTACAAAGGTAAAGCTATCTATGATGGTAATAAAGTTAAAGTAATGAATTTCTTTGAGTGTGGTGATGCATGAAACTTAATTAGAGACTATGCACACAATAAAAGCAAACCATTTCAGAAGAAAGACCATGACAGACGAAAGAAAGCTATTGTAGCTTCCTGGAGTGATCCTGATTCCTATAGTGATTCTAATCTGAGGAAGAAAAAGCCAACCTCTGCCTTATGGCCAAGCATGATGAAAGTTATGAAAATAACATAGAGGTAATGGTAAAATATTTGATTTCTAAACCAACATATGTCCTCACGGACTGTCTTAGAACAATGCTTTTAAATGACGAGGACTATATGAAAGAGATTAGAACTTTGAAAGAAAAGTTTAATGAGCAAGAAAAAGATAACTTGGAACATTTTTGTAAAAATCAAAGCCTTGAAGTTTCTCAGAAGAACTCTGACAGATTATTCAAAGCCTTGTAAACCATTTTCAAGGCCTTGAAAACTCAAGTCAAGGAAGTTGTTACTGAGAACTCTCTGTAGAGTGACAAAATTGTTTCTCTAAGACATCATTGTGATGAATTGGAGGAACAAAAGACTACTCTAACTGAGAAACTTCAAGATGATAAGATTTCTATGACAAAGCTTGCTGGCTCAGAACACAATTTGAATTTGATTCTTGGAGGAAGCTTACAGTCTGTTCACAAAACTGGTATTGGCTACAATCCAAATTTCCCTAGAAAGAGCAACACCAGATTTGTGAAGCCTAGTAACAAAACTTCTCCTAAGTGCCATTACTGCAATAGAATTGTTCATGTTAAGATGACTTGCCCTTTTAGAAGAAGAGACCCTCAAATAATGATTAACACTTTTCCATTCCAACTTAAATGACAAGTTAAACAGATTTGGGTTCCAAAAGGGGTTAGACCACCTAACATGGTTAACCCTGAATATGAATCTAAATTCCACACTTGGTCTAACAGCTGGGTAAGGCAGTGGATGGTGTTTGCAGGATATCACCAAGAGTAAAGATCAAAGATGGTTTATGGATAATGGATGCTATAGACACATGAGTGGAAAGAGATATTTTTTCTTAGAATTGAAAGAGCAATATGAAGGCTCAATCACACTTGGTGCTAAAGGGAAGTGCAACATTTTAGGTATTGTTAAAGTTGGTACAAATTATGAAAACTCTATTTCTGATGTCTACTTAGTTGATGGTTTGAAATTCAATTTGCTTAGTGTCTCTCAACTTTGTGATAATGGTAACAAGGTTATCTTTGACAAAGAGAAATGTGTGGTGCAAAATGAGAAATCTGGAATTTTCATTCTCACTGTCTCGAGATCAAACAGTATCTATACTTTAACACACTAACAAAGTTGCAGGTGAAAGCTTAAAGTGTCTCAAGGCCTTGAAAGAAGATTCAAAACTTTGGTACAGAAAGCTTGGACAATTTAGCTTGCATACCCTGAACAAATTGATCTCTAAAGACCTGGTTAGAGGATTTCCCTCTATCAAATTCAGAGATAATGAAGTATGCAAAGCATGTGCTCAAGGTAAGCAGAAAAGGAGCTCATTCAAGTAAAAAAAATTGCAAGTACCACCAGACCCATTGAATTACTTCACATGGATCTTTGTGGTCCTATGAGGACTCCAACTCCAAGGGTAAGAAGTATGTGTTAGTTATTGTTGATGATTATTCTAGATTTACTTGGGTTATGTTTCTGAGAGATAAATCTGAAGCTCTAACTGAATTTTCAAAGATTTGTAAGGAGCTTCAAAATTTGAAAAATTTTGCCAATTGCTTCGATTAGAAGTGATAATGGTAGAGAATTTGATCAACTTGAGTTTGATTTATTTTGCGCTGCGTATGGTATCCCTCACAAATTTTCTACTCCAAGTACTCCTCAACAGAATGGTAGTGTGAAAAGAAAGAACATGACTCTTGAAGACATGTGAAGGACAATGCTTCTAGAGAACAAGTTGCCAAAGTCATTCTGGGAAGAAGCTGTGAACACACCCAACTACATACTTAATAGGTGCCTTATTAGGCCAATCTTGAAGAAATAAAAGCCAAATGTTTTCAAACCTTTTGACTGCACTTGTTTTGTTCACAACAATGGTAAGGACAATCTTGGTAAGTTTGATGCCAGAAGTGATGAAGGTAGTTTCCTTGGTTACTCTCTGACTAGAAAAGATTATATAGTTTACAATAAAAATACTAAGCTTGTTGAAGAAATCATTCATGTTATTTTTGATGAAATTTATGCTGGTTCTTTGAGTGAAAGTTTTGCAGACTTGAATTTGAACAAGCATGAGTCAGTAGATGAAGCAGAGACTTCACATGGTTACAAGGAAAGCTTGCAGGAAAACAGGAAGAATTTTCAAGGCCTTGAAAATGGTTCTCAAAACCTTGAAAATGAGCAACAGAAGAATCATAGTGATCAAGCTACTTCCTCAAGATCTCAAAGGATTGAAAAGTTACCTGGAAAACCTTAGCCATTGACTCCAATAAAGATATTCAAATATCTATCATCTCATCCAGTTGACAACATTATTTCGGATCCATCCACGGGTACACATACAACATCACAATTGAAAAATTAATGTGCCTTTAATTCTTTTGTTTCTCTTTTAGAACCCAAAAATGTGAAAGAAGCACTACAAGAAGCAGACTGGATCATAGCAATGCAAAGTGAACTCAGTGAATTTTAGAGAAACAAGGTGTGGAAGCTTGTTCCTCAACCAAAAGATCACTCTGTTATTGGCACACGGTGGGTATTCAAAAACAAGTTAGATGAAATGGAAAGGTAATCAGAAACAAATTCAGACTAGTAGCTCAAGGCAACAACCAAGAAGAAGTTATTGATTATGAGGAGACATTTTCTCCTGTTGCAAGGTTAGAAGCTATTAGAATGTTACTTGCATTTGCATCTTACATGAACATTAAAATTTTTCAAATGGATGTCAAATGTGCATTTTTAAATGGTTACTTGCAAGAAGAAGTTTGTGTGGCTCAACCTCCTGGATTTGAAAATGATGAGTTTCTAAATCATGTTTATAAACTTGAGAAAGCTCTCTATGGTCTGAAGCAAGCTCCAAGGGCTTGGTATGAAAGACTATCAAAGTTTTTATTTGAAATAGTTTCAAGAGAGGATTAGTTGATAAGACTCATGAGAAAGAAATTTTAGTAGTTCAAATTTATGTTGATGATATTCTGTATGGGGCTACTAATGATTCTCTTTGTAAGGATTTCTCAAGTCTTATGAGCAGGGAATTTGAGATGAGCTTAATGGGATAATTGAACTTATTCCTTGGACTGCATGTACAACAGATGAAGAAAGGAATCTTTCTGAATCAAAACAAGTACTTTAAGGAATTGATTAACAAGTTTAATATGTCTCAGTCCAAAGTTACAAAGACTCCTATGAGTTCTACACAATCGTTTGATAAGGATGAAGCTGGTAAGAGTGTAAATCAGAAAGAGTACACAGGTATGATTGGATCTTTGCTATAGATCATTGCTAGTAGACCAGACATTATGTTTAGTGTCTTCATGTGTGAAAGTTTTCAATCTGATCCCAAAGGGTCACAATTAACTGTTGTTAAAAGGATATTCATATATCTAAATGGTACCAAACACTTAGGGCTTTGGTATCCACAACAGTCTAACTTCTCTCGTTGTGGATATTCAGATGCTGACTTTGGAGTATATAAATTTGGCAGAAAGAGCACTTCAGGATGTTACCAATTCCTTGGTTCATCCCTAATTAGCTGGCATTCAAAGAAACAGAACTTTGTAGCATTATCAACTGTTGGAGCTGAATATATAGCAGCTGCAGCCTGCTGCTCACAAGTTTTATGGATTGCTCAGCAAATGAGGGATCTGGGTTTTGATTTCAAAGAAATTCCTATCAAATGTAAAACACCGTTGCTATTTAATTTACAAATAACCCAGTTCAACATTCTAGAACCAAGCACATAGATGTTAGACATCATTTCATCAGAGATCATGCCAAGAAAGGTGATATTGTTCTTGAATTTTTTTCTACTAACATGCAACTGGAAGATATATACACTAAACCATTTCCAGAAGAAATATTTACGGCCCTCATATTGGAGCTGGGCTTGCTAAATAAGGAAGCATTGGTTTAGGGGGAGTATCAGGTAAGTTTAAGGTAAAGCTTTATGTGTTTCAAAGTTTTGAAAGGATTTTCAAAGCCTTGAAAATCATTCCAAAGCCTTATTTTTATTTGTTTCAGCAATATAGCTTTTCATGGACTTGAAATTCTTTCCAAATCCTTGAAAATAAGTCTTTATGCTCAAAAAATTGGATCTCCCAATGTTGGATGCTATCTCAGTAGATAATTGTCCAATATTATATTTACCTTTTAAGATTTATTTTCGTATGAATCAGTATTATTTTACTTCCTTCCCCACGTCACACACACACACACATTGATTTGAATTCAGACTGTAAGATCTTAAAGAGATTTGGAAATCTTTTAGTTTCCTTATCTAACTCAAACTCTCTATTTATCTTCTTCTATCTCTATCTTCTCTCCGTATCACTCCTGCCTATCTCTTCTTCACTCCCAAACACTAATGAGCCCCAGAAGAGAATCCCAAAGAATCAAGATGGAGGTTTAAAGGGGGTTTCAGAAAAGAAGAGAAAGACTGCAGAATATGTGATTCAAACCATCAGTGGTGATTCTAATTCCAGAACTCCAACTTAAGAAAAGGTTCCTTCTCCTCCAACGAAGAAAAAAAAGATCTGACACCAACTTCCATCAAGAAAAGGAAGATGGGAGATCATTTTGCTCCAGGAAAACACCCAGAGGAACAAGTGGCTAGTCCAAAGAAGTTGTAGAAGAAGAAGCCTAGAGTTGCTAACAAGGTAAAATGAAAAGCTATAGAGGTTGCCCAAGAGAAAGGCCCAGGCAGGGAACTGCAGATCTATTCTGAAAATCCTTAATCCCCTGGTAAGAAACTTTCCAACAAGTGGTTTATTTCTAAAACTTCTAGAGGTCAGTGTTTAGATGGTTTTGCTTCTAAACCAGTAGCTTATTGTAGCATGGTTAATGCTCACATGTTGAAAACCATGAACCTGGAGTGTGTTAAGAGACTGAAGAAAAGCTCTCTTTGGAAATTTTTGAGCCCTCCTGAGGTTGTCTACCCTAGACTTACTCAGATTTTCTATCTGAACTTCTGAACTTGGTGCAAATAAAAAAAACTATGAACCTAGTGATTCAATATAAAGTTGATGGGATTAAAATGGGGTTAGATCACTCAGAGTTTTCAAATATTCTAGGCTATCCCAAGAGGTACAATACTTAGAACTATCCCAACAAGGTTGAAGCATTGAAACTGGCCAGAGAAGAATTCTTTCTACCTAATGTCTCTACCTCCTCTAAACAGTTAACACACTCTGTGCTAACCATTGATGCCAAATTTTTTTTCACAATCTTGATGAGGTGTGTAGTGACTAGGGAGAATTCAAAAGAGCTGCTGACTGACAGGGTACTTCATTTGATGTATTTGATCATGCATGGGTATGAGATTCATCTTCCAACAATTGTGATGGAACACATGCTCTACTCTCATACCAAATAAACAAAGCACCCTCTACTCTATGCTAATCTGCTTTTGGCATTCTTTCTTCACCTTGACCTTACCTCTTACAGAGAAGAAACCATTACTACTGGTTTTGGCATGCTTGATGAGAAAGCATTTGAGAGAATTGGTGTTGTGAAAACCGGTGATGGGATATGGGCATGCTTGATGAGAAAGCATTTGAGAGAATTGGTGTTGTGAAAACCGGTGATGGGATATGGAAGTTATACTCTGATCTGTCTGAGAAGGAACTACAATCCAAGAAGTTTCCTAAACCCAAGGCCTTGACCCCTCCTTCAAACCTACCCTCTCAAACTCAAGACATTTTCTTGGTGATACAGAGACTTGAATTTTTTGAGAAGGACATGGATGAGCTTAAGGAAAATCAGCATGAGTTTGGCACAGAATTCAACTAGGTAAAGTATATGGTTGAAAGCATCTTCAAGAGCATCAATGTACTTCATGTGGAAGAAGAAGTTTCTCAGGCTACAGAAGGATCAAAGAAGGATGCCAAAGGTTAAACCATAGATTTTTTCAATGAGCATACAACTCAGGATGAGGCTACAGGGGTGGTGGACAAAGGGAAAAATGGTAGTTCAAGAACAGGGTGATGAAGAACCGGAACAAGCTGATGCTGAAATTCCAGACTCTGGGATGCTCATCAAAGATCTCAAGAAGAAGAAGAAGAAGAAAGCTACAATTCGAGAGGTAGTGACTGAACAACAACTACTTGAAGAAACTGGTGATGATGCTGATCAGGAAGAGCAACAAGATGATGAGGATGATGAAGAAGATAGTGGTGAAGAAGATGCTTAGCCCAAGGGAGATGGAGACCCAACCCCTTAATTCCAGTCTCGTCTGTATTTCTCTTTCAAGGTCTTGAAATCCTCTTCAAAGTCTTGAAAATTTCTATCTTTTCAAAACTGTATACTTAAATATTTCCAAACTTTGATCCAACATTTTCTTATTCTTTTTTGATGAAAGTAAAAAGGGGGAGAAATTTAGGAGTTTTGTTTTTTTTTTCTAGCTTAGAGATCTGGTTTAGATCAATAGGATTTGCTAGTAGACTTTACTGATGTTTTTGTTGCTTATAAGTTGGATCACTTGGATATCTTGTGTTAAGTTTTACTTTCATGGATTCTGCTATTCTCTAATGACTATTTTTTTTTGCAGGTAATCAATTGCTAAAGGGATTTTGTTTTTGTCTTTCAACAAGGGGGAGATTGTAAGTTCAGCCTGTTTCATGGCCTTGAAACTGATTTCAAGGGTCTCAAACTAACACTGCTGATTCTGGAATGAACTTAGGGGGAGCTGATGATCTTTTTCAAACTCCTAATCTCTTATAATTCATTATATGTTACTTGATGATGAAAGACAAATCATTTCTCTACTATATACTATGATTAATCTATTTGTTTGACCTAGTTTGTGCAGGGATATTTAGTTTCCTGTTTTGCAAGATTGTTTCCTAATCTATTTGAATGTAGAATGGAAATCAATCTGTCAAAGCTATTATGCACATTGATCTGCTGTACCTAAAGCTTCCTAACCTTCCAACAAACAAGATCAAGATAGTGTCTTTGAAGATACTGAGCAACTAGACGTTGGGAGAGCTGTTAGAAGAGTCAAAGGCTTGCAGGTAATTTTAGAAAAGTTTGTTAATGAAGATTTTGAATATCTTCAATTCAAACAAGCTGCATAAAAGTGTTTTTGAATGAAGAATTTTGACAGAGAACAGAGTACAACATACAGGGACATTCAAACACTACAGAGGATTGACAAGAAACCAAGAAGCAGATCTACATCACTCAATTCAATCATCTGAAGAATACTGCACATTCACTGAAGACTTACCTTTCAGTTTTCTTCTCTTCTGATCTTCAATTGTATATCATTTGTATATTACTTCCAGTTCTTATTCTCGTGGATTGTTCAAAGTGAACAATAGAGAATTCCTTAGTTAATCAGTTAGCTAGAGCAGGTACTATATAGGTTAGTGAAAACCATAAGTTGTAATAGAGTAAGGTAAATCTCTGTGCTTGAGATCTAGGGCTTAGATTGTGATTAATAAGAATTGAGTTGAAAATCCTGCAGGGATTAAGTCCCTGAGGTAGAGATGTAGGTACAAGTGGACTAAACTTAAAAATCACTGTGTCTCTTTCTTTTACTTTGTTGCATTTTACTTAGCTTACAAACTGCTCAAACAGGTTTTCAGTTCAAGGGCTTGAACCTCATTTCAAGGCCTTGAAAACTACGAGTTTACTCTTTAGTATGTTTAGATTCCAAGGAATTGAAACTCATTTCAAGGTCTTGAAATACTTGCTGCTTTTCACAAACTTCTTTGAAACCACTCTTTAAGAAAAAGTTGCAAAAGTTCCCATACTCTGTTCAAACCCCCCTTCTAGAGTATTGATCATGTAGTTATTCCTACTGTACTGTCCTTCACAATGATATCTACTTGTCATACTTAAAGCATATGACACATCTAGCCTTGTACATAACATGGCGTACATGATAGATCCAATTGCAGAAGGATATGGAATCTTATTCATGCGGTCCTTCTCAATCTGATTAGAAGGACAATCGGTCTTCGAACAACTAATTCCATGTGACATGGGTAAGTATCCTTTCTTGGATTCTTGCATTCTTAACCGTTTCAACACCTTATCAATGTATGTACTTTGACTTAAGTCGAGCAACTTCTTTGATCTATCTCTATAGATCTTTATACCAAGTATATTGGTTGCTTCGCCCAAGTCTTTCATTGAAAACAATTCCATACCCAATCTTTAACAGATTGCATAGTAGGGACATCATTCCCAATGAGCAGTATGTCATCTACATATAAGACCATAAATACAATTATGCTCCCACTAACCTTCTTGTAAACACAAGTTTCATCTTCGTCCTTGATGAAACCAAACTCTTTGACTGCATTATCAAATCTAAGATTCCAACTCCTAGAAGCTTGTTTCAATCCATATATGGTTCGCTGCAATTTACACACTTTATGGGCATGCTCTAAATCGACAAAACCCTCTGGTTGTAACATGTACACATCCTCAAGTATGTTTTCATAAAGAAACGTTGTTTTGACATCCATCTTCCATATTTCATAATCATGGTAAGCACCAATTCCAAGCAAGATGCGAATGGATTTAAGCATAGCATTTGGGGAGAAAGTTTGGTCATAGTCTATACCATGAACTTGCCTGAAACCTTTAGCCACCAATCGTCCCTTGAAATTAATCACATTACCATCCATGTCAGTTTTCTTCTTGAAAACCCACTTGCACCCTATGGGTTTTATGCCTTCAGGTGGTTCCACCAAAGTCCATACTTTTTGGTATACATGGATTCCATTTCGGATCTCATGGCTATAGCCACTTCTGAGAGTCCAGTCCATTTGCGGCCTCCTCATAAGTTGTAGGCTTACCTTGATCCATGAACAATACATCACCGGGTTCCGTCATGAGAAATCCATATCTCTTTGGCCCTTGACGCATCCTACCTGACCTATGAGGTTCTTGTGTTACTTGAGCAGGTTGTTGTTGCACAATATCTTGTGGGTCTTGCTCATGTTCCATCAAAGGATCAATGTTTTGTTGTGGTTCTTGAACTTCTTCAAGTTCTACTGTCCTCCCACTGGTTCCTTTAGAGACAAAAACTCTCTCCAAAAACGCACTGGTTGGAGAAACAAACACTTTGTGCTCGTTTGGTTTGTATAAATAATATCCCATCGTTTCCTTAGGATATCCTACAAATATACATTTATTCGATTTGGGTCCAAGTTTATCAGACTGTAAACGTTTTACATAAACTTCACAACCCCAAATCTTCATGAAGAAATACTATGACGCTTCCCAGTCCATATCTCATATGGTGTTTTCATAACTAAGACTGCAAACATTTTATATAAACGTCACAACCCTGAATCTTCACTAAGAATTACTATGACGCTTCCCAGTCCATATCTTATATGGTGTTCTCATATGGAACACGGTTAGATGGAGGGGCGGCTCCTTTGTTGGCCGAAACCTAGGAGAGATTCTCTCTCTTTTCCTCCTTTCCCTCTAGCTCTCTAGTAAGTATGCTGGAGTAGGAATGAATTAAGACTGAATTTCATTGCCTACAAATCCTATTTATAGCTAGAGAAAATTCATCTTTTCCTTTAAATCCAACAGTTTGGAATGAGCATAGCTTACGCTTTAGTCCAATATTCATTATTCCTACTTAGTCCAACTAACTAGCAACTAATTTTAGTTTGATATATTCTTGTGTGTGACCTTGTAGGTTCCTAATTACGTTGGCAGTGGTACCTTGTTTGTCTCCTTTGATGGCTTACGTGAAATGATGTCCACTTCTCTATGCAAAGTCCACTCCTAGGATTGATCCGGATCCTCCAACACCTTTGTTGTAGCTACAGAAGGAGGAGGAAGAAGAAGATCACGCAAAAACCGAGACCAAAAGAGGCCACGCCTCTATGGTCGGCGGTGAGAGGGGCAGACGGCCTAGGGGGTTCGTCCCTACGTCTTGTCTCTTTACTTGCTTTGTTCTCTCCTTATGTTATAACAATTATGACACACACCATGAGAATAATCTAGGAGTGTTCTTATATATAGTATAACAACTTCTTGTTAACTACATATTAGGCCCAATACTAATCATGTCCATACACGGATTAGTCCACTTTGTATATGAGTCCTACTAAGCTTGCATGTGATTGCGTATTGATCATTCTATTAATTAATCATATTAATTAATTCTCAAGTCTAGTTTAATCCATAGGGGGTGTGACCCCATAGATTTCTACTTAGTTGGTAGTAACAATTACCAACATGGAGCGGTGTCTAGCAACACATCCATGCCACCCAACTAATAGAAATAGTCAGTAATCCGACAAAACTTGTGACTATATTGTCTCATCCCTTTGTCTCTATATCCGGATTGGACAGGAGACATACAAGTCACACTCGTATATCCAATCCATAGTTTCTCGATCTTGGGAATAGTATTATCCATGCAGATAATATCACTATCCTATATTGATTTATCTGAGTCTGGTCAGACATTCTACAAGCACTACCCCTCGAGTGGTCATGGATATTTGCTCAGTTATGTGGGCAGGACAAATTCTATCTACATCACTACCATCTCTAAGCTTGCTTCTTATTTTGTCCGATATGCGCCTTTATTACTACCCAGTTACGGTGTAGCGTTTGGCTATATCAAAACACAATATTCCACAACTAGAGGATCTAGTGACTTCAATTCTAAGGATGTCAATACCGTTGTAACTACGAGAAGCACTTGTGACTTTACATAACTTGTATGTAGCCTTCTCGTTATGGGTCAATCCAGTATGCCATTACTCCTAATGCATACCCATGTGCTATACTTGATATCCCATATAGATCTACCCACATACTAGTCTTAATGCAATATAGTCGTTCTATTAACTGTAGTACTTGAATAGTGATATTTAAGAATATAACATTTATATTTTAAGGATTCATTCATGTTAACATATCTCCATATCGATAACATAATGAATAGTAAGTCCATATATTTTTCATGATAACTTGATTGTCTCTGGGGGCACATTTCCAAGAAGGAAAGGGGACAAAACTGTCTTTTCAATTGTTCAGTTATTCACCGTTAGTGACAAGAGTGGTTTCTGGTATTTGCCAAATGTCAGGGTACCAAGATGGTAAATTTCCAAATCATAGGGGCGGTTTCTGTCAATTACCCATAAAATGAAACAAAATGTGTACCCTTTTTTATCACATCCCCCAACCCTCTGTAAGCCTCAGAGAATTATTGTTTCACCCAACACTGGGTGTCTTCTTCTTCACCTTCTCCTTCTTAGCCTCCCCCGTTCCTCCTCCTCTTAGACAACTGACACGCTTCAACTGCAAGTGTACAGTTGTCGGTGTAGTAATAAATTCTGGAAAACCGGGTTTTCCAACGCAAGATACTTCTTGTAAATTAATTAGTATTTCTTAACCTTTTGTTGGCACATCGTGTTGTTTGTTTATCTAATGCTACTAAATTGAAAAGAACAAGATTCTTAACCGAGCGGAATGGTTCACGATTAACGAAGAGTGATTTTTAATATTTCTAATAAGAGGCAAAATACCGGGAATTCTCTCTAGGTTCACTAGGGATTATATGAATCACGCTTTGATTTATGAAACACTAACACGTCTTCTCTTATTAATCAAGCAAAATATAACTTGCCGAGCTACCAAACAAGTCGCATATACTTAGAACCAATTCAATCCGAGTTACCAAGCTTGATTCAATTTTAAGCATGCATTAACGTCCATTATTCTACTTTGGTGATCCTAGTTAACACCACCGAGTTACCAAATAATGATAAGACTAGGTGAAACGTTCAATTTATCGACTAATTCTCACGGAGTTACCACGTGATTACTAGTTATGATCAATCCTACGTTAGCTAGGCGCAAGAAAGATAAAGATCAACACATAAACGCTTCATAATACGAGAAGAACGCATCAATTAAGCCAAAACGTGAATCACAACCTCAAAACGAGTAGTTCATGTCAAACCCTAGTTACCAAACGATAATCCACAGTAATAAAAGTTTTAGCTACTACACATCATGATCAAAATAACGAGTTTGATGATCATAAACAAGAACTAGCAAAAAGAAAGAGGTTAGGAAGCAAACGAAGTGATCCAATTGTTTCCAACGCTCCAACAACGTCTCCTAGCTCCCAAGAACGTCCAAAAACCTTCCTAACTACTGAAAATTACGACCTAATTAGCTTAATTACGTTTCATAATGTTATTACAAAGTTTGGAGAAATTGCAGAAAAACCCCGTCTGAACCGCCCCTGTCAGCGACCTCTTCGTCCGAACAAATTTCTCTTCGCACGAAGAGTCTTCGTACGAAGACTTTCCTCTTCGTGCGAAGACCTTCCCAGTTAGGGGCAGGTGACTGTTTCAAGAAGACTTTCTAGCTGCATCCAAATTTGGCTAAGTCCCAAGTCTTCGTGCGAAGACTTTTCAAGTCCACTTTTTCTTTTTTGCTTTCTCGTTGAATTCCTCGTTTCCAAAGCTCGTTTCCATGCCCCGCATGATCATCCAAGCCTTGTTTTTCTGCGAATCACACACGAAAACACAACCCGCGATCATATCACAATAAAAGCTCGAAATTACACTAAAAACACCCGGATTTAACAAGAATAGCTCAAGAACTCATTTTCACAAATAATAGCATGATTTACTGGAAAGATGATAAATTCTCCATGTTGAGCACGCAAAACGTAGGAAAAAAAGTAATAAAATAACTCCAAAACGGAGTTATCAACAACCACCAACACCATCACTGCAAACACCATCTCTCTCTCCGTCTTTTCTCTGATCGCCTGCGGACCAGGAGGAACAAAAGAAGCAGCGGCAACAAGCAGCCACCATTGCCCTGTCAGAGAAGCCACCCCCGAAGAAACCACCACCGTAGTCCCTGTTTTTCTCCCACATCTGTTTCGTCCTCTATGTATTTATCTCACCGCACCGACCTCAGAAGAGAAGGATAATCAGCAATAATCGCTGCAGAACCCATCCCCGCTGCCAAACTCCATATTTTTCGGCGACGAGTTTTGGCCCAACTTAACTGGCACCACCCAACTTTCTTCAATCGTTCCCTTCAATGCCAGAAGGTCAGCGAGGCTATAGGAGACTTCAACTTCTTGGATCGGTTTACTGTTGGGTTGTCTCAAATTGCACAAGACAAATCGGTGTGGCCGATGCGTCTGACTACACTTCTGAGGAGGTGATCTCTGAGGAGGCGATAGCTAGGGCTTGGTGGGTTTTTCCACCTCCTCTTATTTAGTATAAATATAGGTGTTAGCCATTGTTCTAGAGTGAGTCGAGTAGAGCAGAGAATCAGTGAGAGATACCTTTGAGCGGATGTGTGAGGTTAGGGTTTCATAGATGTCGTCTATGAGAATGAGAATACTGCGTCAACATGGTCCACGTATTGTTTTGTCTCTCCCCTACGATGAATTCCCTATTTGACATAGTGAAGTTCTCCTCCTCCCGTGGACGTAGACGATTTTGTCGAATCATGTTAAATTCTTGTGTGTCGTTTTTCTTCTCCTAAATTGTGTGTAGTGCGTCATCGTGTGCTGTATTTTTGCTTCTGTTGCGGCAGGAATTCGGGTGACGAATGATTCCCAACATTTACCACTCTTTTTTGCAACGCTTTTCCTTTTCTTACGTCTTCTTTGATTTTGTTTAACCGCTAGAATATAGTTGATGATAGCTTGGATTTTCTTTATTCTACTCCATTTGGAACAACCAACTTCTTTTCTATATCCTCTAGCGTTTGAATTTCCAGTTCCCCCTATTCTCTACCCTTGAGATTCAAATTGTTGTTTGCAATTGACCATCGTGATTGGTTGAGTATACATGTATAGTCTTCTTCACATATACGGAGAAATTCTACATATTCTACCTCTACTCATCCCCTCGGCCTGCAAACAAATTTCACTATTTTTTTTTTCACGACATTTTTGCCGTACACCTTTCCGCATAAGTATGTTCTGATGAGAGTGGTTTGATGTAGTAGCCGATTATCTCCGTTCGTCGTCAAGTTTTAATTGTAGCTCTCTCGCCATTGAAGACAAGAACAAAGGAACACTCCCTTACTCTGGAGCTCTCAAACTCACCTGAAACCTAGAAAATCTCCAGAAAGGATTTTTAGAATTTCTAGAGGGAGAATGGACAATCGCCTTTTTTGGGTGAGAGCAAGGGATATTGGAGTTATAATGCTTTGAATTTGTAAGATATGGCCTTATAGTCTTGACTCTTCAAAGTAGAACTATATGGCTCATTTTTTTTCTTTTTTTTTTTGAAAGAAAATTTCAATGGATTCATCAACATCTTATAAATCTCCAACAGGCATGCAACTTCCTAAAAAAAATGCATGCAAGGCCCACTTATTTATTTAATTTTTTGAAATCAGGCCCACTTATTTATTTATATATTTTGAAATCAGGCCCACATATTTCTACTGAAATAGCCTACTGAGATTGTCATCCCATCTTCTGGGCATTCCCAAGCCCAGTGTCCAAAAAAAAAAAAATCTACAGTTTAAGTAATTTCGAAAATGGCGCGGTAGTAGATGACCTTCGATCCATCTGTTCTTCGTGCAAGTCTAGGGTTTGATTTACGCGGAGTCCTTTTTCTCATAGCAGGTACGTTCCTTGTGTTTTTGTCTAGGTCTTATCTCTCGTTCGAATTTTACATGACCTATCAATTGTTGAATTCGTCATTCCTTTGGCTGATTTGCAGCTCAGATAGTCAGATTCCTAGGGCACTATACATTTCTGAACTCTGAATCTAATTTGTTCACATGTGGCTTTCCAAAGGAAAAAAATCTGCCAGCCATATCATGCTTGGAGTGTTCAGAGCTTTCTTCTAGGTCTAAAAATGGTAAAATTCGCTTACATCCCCTCAATTTTGGTTGATTTTCACTTACACCCCTCATAGTTTGGAAAACTTCACTTACACCCCTTATGAACCAAACATGTTGTCCCTTACACCCTCTATGCATTCATTATGCTAGTTCTTATGGTAACTTCTCAAAATCAGCTTTTTCGGGCAAACTTACCTTTGTAGAGGCTGCAAAGGTCAATCCAGCCCAATGTATATTCTTAACACATGCACAATATGCATTGGGCTGTAAGTGACAACAATATTTGGTAGTCATAGTGAGTGTAAGTGAAATTTCCAAACTAGAAGGGGTGTAAGTGAAGATCAACCAAAACTGAGGGGGTGTAAGTGAAAATTACCCTAAAACCAGAGCTTATTGCTTTCAACTAGGGTTAGTAGAATATGAACGAGTCTTGAGGACAGCACTGGAGTGCCCAGTGTATATTCACCCAGGGGTTGGAAGAAAGGCGAATAGTGATTTCCAGACGATTTTGGTGCTGGGGCACGGTTGAACATGCTCTCAGAAGCCCCTTGACCGTTTTGCAGTTTATTGTCATATTGTTCTTGCTTGCAAGATGACATAACTTATCCTTCCATGTAACCGTCATGAAATATGATATTAGCCCAATCCGGCATATTCTGCCAATCCGAGGAAACGATTCAGAATATGGCAGAAAGTTTGCTCGTTCTTGTAGCTTTCGTATGTTCTGCAACTCTACAAATGAAGTGGCTTCACTTGTTACTTATTTTGATTAGTATTTAAGTAAAGATTGTGTTATACACAAAACGGAAAAATTACAGGATCGATCAAACTATATGTTGATTAAATCACATAAGTCGATGTGGGCAGAAGTTGAATTTGAGAAATTCCCTCCGCACCATAAACGGAAAGTAATGGAAATTTAGACCTCAATTGGTGCATGGACATACACTTCTCCTAAAAAATACGATGATTCCGCTGTCACCAAATTTGCCAAATAATAATACACAACAGTGCTACTCGCCAGACCTTTTATTATTCGTGTTGAGCATGACAAAATGAAATTCACATGTTTTGGCAGATGTTTTCAATTCACTCCGATAAGGTACGAAAGGGACGCGTAATTGCTTAGACTCCTTGATCTAAACAATAAATGTGTGTATTGGTTGAGGGAGCAAAGAGTCGCGAGTTTCTGTAAAATAAGATAACATATGAGATCGATTCTTATGACTATTTCGTTATCTTGCATATCTTCTGCTAGAAAAAAATAAAAAGATTGATGTAATCGCAATGACAATGTCAAAACGTTGATCAGAAAATAGTAGAAACAATTTACTCATGTTTACTTGAATCACGGTTTATTTTATTTTATTTTATTTTTCTGACAAAAAATAACTTTATTCAGAATCCAAAGTAACAAACTATAGAGAAAGTGGAAAGTGGAGCACAAACTACAAACTAGTCATAGCTGTACCATATCCATGACACCATCAACTAACGGATAAAAAATGGTTTGGGCAATATTTGGCTGTTGAAAGTATTTCAGAAAAAAATCGCGGCCTTCTGCTGCCTAAGTAACTAACTTATAGTCCCATTATACAGCAACAGCTACACCTGAAACCGCAGTTACGCCCGACTTCCTCCCTTACTGTTATGCCTGTCTAGACTCCATACCACAGTTTTAAACCCCAGTTTATTGTCATAAAAGCAATTGTCGACACCTTAAAGTTTTCAACTCATGGTAATTTAAGGATCCAACTTCATACCTTGGAAAGCTGCTTTGTATTGGTTTTTCTCAGGAACAAGCAAATTGTAGCTGCAAAAATATAATCAAAATATTCGACTTCCAGCATTTCTTTGAATTTTTTAATGTAAAAATACAAGAAAATTGTAGCTGCAAAAAGTACAAGCATATTGTTGCTCCTGCTAAGGTTTCAGAGTTTTTGACTGCTTGAGGTGGATTTAGGGTGGATCAAGAGAGACAAAAGGCCTGAAGATCGGTTGCCTTGGTTGTTATGTGGATTATTTGGTGGATCTGCAGTAGGAAAGACTTTTGATGGCATTCAAATGTTAGACTTTTTTGTCAGAGGCCTTATTCTTCAGTTGCTTTCTGAATGGTGCACTGGTATTTCTTTTTTCCACTAGCGCTGTGTAGGTTAAGAGAGTATGACCCACCAGTGCCCTTTGAATTTGTTCTTGAAGGGCAGGAAGGATCTAACACATTCAGATCAACAACATGAATTATAGCGGAAGATTCATGTGTTTACCTTGTCTTCCTAAGCTCCTTAATGCAGCGGATGATCGTTGTGTTGCTTGCTTTCACGTGCCTCCTTCTTGATCTTGCTCCCACCAATCTAGTGTGAATCTCGAGGACGAACACTGATTTCCACACCACGTTCCACCTCCTTGGATGAAGTTGGAGAGAGACTAGGGTTCTCTACAACTAGTATGAATCTAGACAGAGTAACTTTATTCTCTGGAATAGCCATTAGCCTTAGCCTTATACCACACCATAATGTGTAGGAGGCTACCTCTTTATATAGGCAAAACTTCTCCTATGTTTGCACATAAACTCCTAGGGTTTGAGCCTTAGCTACTAACCCTTCTAGTTTGTGCATTAGTGAAACTAACCCCATAAGGTTATGATAATTGCATTGGGCACCCCACATGGGCGCACCGATTGCTAACATCTCCCACTCGCACAGTGGGGTTGCACAATCTATCCAGTCTCTATCAATCTCCAACTTTCTATCATCTACAAAAAGAGTATTGTGTTGCTGTGGCGTGTGACCGGTGAGAGTACCTGCATTTCGGGAGATCTGTACACCAAACTCGTATAGCCAGCATGGGAAGGCACCCTCTCGGGAGATCCACATACCAAACTCGTATAGCCAGCGCAGGAAGGCACCCTTAAAACATGAAACAGTAATAATGCGCTCCGTAACTCTCGTATTCCCCAGATTCCTCCGATTGTCATCTCGTGGATCATGAGCACCTGCCTTGTCCCGAAGGCCATGCTCCAATGAGTCCACATCTCCTTTATATTTTCATATCCTACATGATCCCATAAGATCTTGTAGGTGGGCCCAATGAAGATAATAAAGAGCAATGCAATGAGAATCTTTCCTTACATACATGTGTCACTCAGATTCGGCTCAGCTGCTTTCCCAGCAGTGTCCGGAAGGCCGAATCATCCATAGCCGTAAGGTGTCACGCCAAAGTAGCACCACTGACCCGTCTCCTCATGACACAGACGTAAGTGCAAAGGGTATACAGTGTCAATCATCTTTATATGATCGACGAGGCTCACACGATGAGGAATCCCAGGGACTAATTCTACTCATCACCTCATGGTCACTCATAAGCGCGCGTTATTCAAGGGGGAATATGCGCCATAGTGTTTAGACTCTGATCAGAGCGCATGTCTTATCCTTGCAAAGGACCACTATGCAGATGTCTATCCGGTAGCCCTTATGGCCACCAGCCCGAGTGCTGCGATGTCACACTATTGTGAACAATTATCAGCTCTCGCATCTGGCTTCTTCTACACAGACTATACATGGTTCGGGGTAATAACCATGTTCGATTGGCCATAACCAACCTCACCTTGGAACTTATTTCCAATGCGACAAATGAATCCGTCTGACAGGCTCCTAGCTCTACGGATAGACATCTTGCTCTTATCATAGGCCATATGCTCGTATGATAGACATCTCTTATCATATCGCAGGCTTTCAGCGCTTATCGGGGTTCTGTCTCATCTTCCGCCACACCCAGACATATCCAGGATATTGCGAAGGCGGTTGCTCGTGTGAGTGAGCCAACCTAGTGTCTGCGTGACATGCTCTATGCTAGTACTGGAAATGTAACATATCATACATGTATCAAAATAACATGCTGCTTAAAACAAATCCAATTAAAATCCAGTCAATCAATGTCTCGTGTGCTCATCAATCATATTGCTAGTTATCGACTACCGAGTCCCAATTCTCTAAGGAGATCCACAAGGACGACTCTCATGTGGTTTAGGAATGGGATGAGCCAACATCCTGGCCCATAGTCGATCCACTCCAGGATTACTCTCTAGGTAGTTATTTCACCTTTTGTGAAATAGTACCCATGTCTATGTGTTTGTCTTCACCGCGGTGTTACAGCCATATGCTCGTACTACTCATGGTAATCGGTTTGTCGATAGCTCATAAGCTTACAATAAACCTTCTCAGTTAAACACATTTCTTCCCTATGGCAGAACAGGCAATCGTGCTTCGCTTCCATGGTCAATGGAGCGGTCTAATACGATCATGCAAAACTTATATTTCATTTGTTCCATGCGAGTCTACCATCGAACATGGACAATAGCCTGAGTTGGATCCCGGTGCATCTAGGTCCCCACCCTAGTTAGCATGTATGGCTAACTAGTCGAAGCATTATCTTCGATAGTCATAGAACATGATCCATCACTTTGAGTATCCTGTTTACAATCTTGTGTCTTAAATTGGAATATTCTGAAATCCAATTCTTCCGATTGCATAGCGTCCGCTAGGTCTGAGTATACACCATAGTGCATATAAGACTCATACTGCATCAGGCACTCTGGTTATCCGGTCATTCTTATATGGTGTCTCTTAGGGCACATGCCTAGGCTCGTAAAGTCTTGCGCTGAGCTACAGGAGTACGGTTTCTCCTTAGGGGACTCGAACAATCCCTTGAGCTCTACTAGCTAATAGTGTGTCATCGATATTAAGTGACGTGATCACCAACTCTCTACTAGTGAGAGTGATACACAACGGTTTTCATTTGTTATCGTAAACATATAGTAAACGATCCCTGATGAAATACTGCTGTCTAGAGGACTAGCTAAGATCCCATATGGACTTAATTAGCTTGCACACATTTAGTGCATTTGACCTTAGTCACCTCTAGGATTTCTCCATTGAGAAATTCAGTCGTCACGTCTATCGAGAATGGATCCACAACTATTGATGCTACCAAGCGAATCAACGTAACCCTTACCACCCAAAGCCTTGGGAAGGATACCTTGTTGTACCAACGCAAATTCGTCGGATCGACTCAAAACCATCGACGTCTACTCTCAAAATGAGTGTAGGCTTATTCGCTTCTACGCAAGTCGTATGCCTTACCACGCTTCCATCTGGGTCTCTGATTGACCTTGGAAATCCATTAATCTCCAATAGTCTTCCATCCAGTTGGAAATCCAACCTAGCCTCAAACTCGGTTGGCCCTTTATAGACTATAATTCATCCTGTAAAGCTTACTGTTCATTCTTCATAATTAGGGAACGATAAGGCCTAGGATTCTATCCTATCGTTTATGCAAGGTGATCCTTAAGATCATCTCTTCGATCTCAAGTAATCGATGGGGTATGCTCCTACGAGCAATTCCTTTGCATGGGAGGATCATCATTTGCTCTCATCCCTTATGGATGGGGCACCCAGCTTGGAAAGTCACTCCCACTGTTCAAAGGATCCTTGAGGGACTAATTCCTCATAATCGATTTAATGAACGGGTATCTTCCAGCGGTATCCTCCATGCTCGTGGAGATTATCATCTCTACGAACATATCCCTTAATTATGGACATCTCCTATGAGAAATCATATATCTCGTGAATCCATTTAAGTTATACTACTAATCGGCTGTTGCGTTTCAAATACGCAACCCCTAGGATGCTCCGAATAGCATGAGAATATATGTTACTCCATGGAGACACGTCTCTTCTTTCTAGGGTCTAACTTCAAATTCCTTCTTGTCAGGTGACGAAAGATCCTGGGACAATATCCTAGGTTCATCATTGTCTTGCGTGGTGACCCTTATGGTCTTCCTTTCGATGTCAATTCATCGATGGGATATGCTCCAAAGAGCGCTCCTACGCAAAGAGGGTTCCTCCACATAGTCATAATCTATGATGGGCTGTTCACTAGGCATGTTACTCCCGCTGTCCTGAAGATCCGTAGGACCTATTTCCTGTTGATCATTCAGGGATGGGGTGTCATCCAGTGAAACTTTTGTTTCGTAGAGACTTATTTCTCAACGAACCTCTTCCTGACTTAAAATTTAGTTAGTGCATAAGCTTCCGATCCCCATGGCCTACGGTGACCTCATTCAGGTTGCCTTTTGGCCCACATCTCGTAGGGTGTAGTGGCTACAGACTTGGTGGACTTATGGTTGCGTATATTGATAGTCGTTTAGAAAAGTGTCTCCTCCGAATAGGGAACTTGTACTTTGCACGCTCTATCATACATCAGACCATCTCTTACAGTAACCTATTCCTTTTATTCTCTACAGCACCCTGCTGAGGCGTGGGAATAGCCAACTGCCTTACTATTTCTCTCCATCACATAGCTTTTGCTAAGATAGATACTTCCAGTCTCATTCTGGCCAAGGACATATCCTATTATCCAGACGGTTTTCTACCTTTTGTAGAGACCTGTCTGAAGCACCCTTGTGCCTCAGACTTATGTGGCCCAAGCACACACAGTTGAGACGTGGACAATTATCTACGAATGTGATGGAACAGTAAGCACCATGTCTTAGCTCTAACAAATAATGGAGAACAATAACAGAATGAATAATGTATAAAAGACTCAGTAGTTCTCAATGCTCTACCGGATAATTTGCGTTTTGCCTTTCATGTCCGGCAAGAACTACACACAGGTAAGGGTACCTTGGGCAAAATCCAAGCAAGCCTGCCCTAGCTAGCCTGAACATCCTTTTCCTGTTATTGTGTTTCTTAATCTAGCGCGCCACATATCAGAATCTTAAGTCATACTCTTAAGTTGACATCCAATAATTCTGAGGCGTCACTCATGCTAGAATCTTTAAGAACGCAAACACCATGATATAACCATATCCAAAGTTAAAACTGTGACCAAAACAAATTTTGGTGGCTACTCCCTCAAAGATAATCCCACGGATCCTTAGACGAGAAGTTAGTGCCAGGTCTGGCCTTTTCTCTTGTCTTTGGGAAACTCCTTTTTCTTCATTTGCGTTTGCCAGTCTTGGGTAATATTGGTCTTATACCAACATTGCCCCTAAGTTCATTTATCCTTGCCCCACCTGTTGCCTTGGTCCTAATACCGGGCTAGGGACTATATCTGCCTATCATACTTCACTAAGTATGATCATACTTCTCCGACAGCCTTTAGCAATCATATATTGCTTAGACATCCGAAGTATGCTGTACTAGTATTCTTAGCAAACTCTTTTTGCTTAGATCCTAGAACAGGGTGATGTTTGGCCTTATCCAAACATCTTGACACTTACAAAGTGTGTCATATAACGTTTCATGAAACGTGGCAGAGATTGCAGCAAATTGCAAATCGGATAGCTTGTACCTGACAACCCTTAACTCTCTTATCATACATGGCATCAATCTCAGACTTTAAAGTCGAGTGCTCAATATTATGACATGAGCCATAACTCATAGTTAAGGTAGGATTTTATGAGTCACTACTCGCAATTTATGTACGCAAATGGCTAGGATGGATCCAAGATTCTTCTTTGGTTCCTACAATTTCAAAAGTGGTCTAGAACATGCTGATGAGGTCATTTCGCCACCTTTTCATAGCATTCTCTATAACATTTATCTTGACTGCTCCTCCCACTATTGGTGAGCCTTAAGAAAATGTCTATGTGCTGCTGTGACAACTTATTCATCACAGGTTCGACCATGTTTGTAGGTGGTTCGACAACCTATGTCCAACGGATGGTTACATAGTACGACGACTTATCATGTCGTTGTTGTCACCATTTAGCCTTTACAGTTTAGATTTAGACACGATTGATAGAGACATTGTGGAAGTTAATCACTAGCATTTACTTAGCTCCAAAATAACATGTGACATCGATTAAAACTTAATAGTTCCTCACAAGGACTCCACCAAAACCTAGCGTATATCCTAGGAATCAAATCTCATCACTTGTGATTTCCTATCAATTTTAATCATGTCATCATGTGAGCTCTTTTGTTTTAGTTCTTTAGCATGCGAGGTTAAACATATATATCCAATCACACGCAGTTATAACATAAAACAAGTATAAGCATAAATAAATATGCAATGGATGTGGCCCCTAAGGTGCACTCCCACTATTGAGAGTACTTCTTGAGCAAGTCCTGAACTCCATCTCATGCCATCTCGCCTACTTGAGGACTCCAAGCTTGAGGCTCCTTTTGACGTCTAATTGCTCCATGCACCTTGCGCCATAGCTTTTGGTTTGGCCACCTCTCTTGAAGCTTCAATCTTCAATCTCTACTAACTATCTTATTTCTAATAAGAAGTAACCTCATAGAGGCGAGTGGATGAGAAGAGAAGACACTAGAGTATAGAGAGGCACGACACGCAGGCCGTATTTTGATTACATATTCAAAAACCAAAACCAAAACCAAAATCTAAAACATCTATGCCACATCCATGCACCAAACACATCCATTCAACCCACAACAGCATGTATAACAATATAATAAACATACTGGAATTTTCTGGAAATTTCCGGAATTAAGCAATAATTACTGGAAATTAATAAGCAATAATCTAATCAACTAAAAAGATCGAAAATTGCTCCCTACCACTTAGGGTCTCACCACCTATGGCAAAACGTAGGGAAAAATGACCTAAGTCTCCAGAAAAAATTTGGGCTCAAAACAGTGTGTTTTAGGCCGTCAAACTGCCTCGGGAAGTGTGCTAAACACTAATTAATTAATCTGGAAATTACTAACATTTTCCGTCGCTCCAAAAATTATGAAAAAATATCCACAAAATGGGAAATTTAATTTGGAGTCCCTAGGAAAAAACCGGACGAAAAATGACGGCGGGAGGAGGCCGCACGCGCCCTCAAGCGCCGCCGCGCGTGGGCGCGTCCGCCTCCGCCACGCGCCGACGTCGGCCCATGTGCCACGTCATCATGCCACGTGGCATGCCACATCAGCACATATATTGACGTCAGCTGCCACGTCAGCCCGCCACGACATCGCCACGTCAGCTGACACGTGGCTGCCACGTCATCGACACGTCAGCCACTTGCTGACGTGGCACCGCCACAAAATCTGCCACGTCAGCCCTAGGGCCACGTCAGCAGCCGCCGCCAGCCCTTTGGCGCGTGGCGGCGCGTGGCCGCGCGTGGAGGCGGCGTCGGTGGCGCGTGAAGCCCACGCGCCGCCTTCCCGTGCTCCGTTCGCGACGAAATTAATTTTTCCGTGATCGTCTTTTCGTCCTGATCCCGATTATGTGGTCAAAATCCAATTTTAACAAGTTTTTGAAAAACGTGTTCTACTGATTGGATCTAGCAGTCCAGATTAATACAGTTCCGAAACTTTGAAAATTCATAACTAATTCATCGTAAATCCAAAAAATATAAAATTTATATATCTGGAATCCTCGTGAAAAACCCTACATAACCATATAGGTTTCGTCTACTCGTTATGAAATTTCAGAAACGCGATTTTTTAAATCAGATTCGGGAACGCTTATCGAGGCACGAAAAACAAACTAATGGCTCTGATACCAATGAAGGGCAGGAAGGATCTAACACATTCAGATCAACAACATGAATTATAGCGGAAGATTCATGTGTTTACCTTGTCTTCCTAACTCCTTAATGCAGCGGATGATCGTTGTGTTGCTTGCTTTCACGTGCCTCCTTCTTGATCTTGCTCCCACCAATCTAGTGTGAATCTTGAGGACGAACACTGATTTCCACACCACGTTCCACCTCCTTGGATGAAGTTGGAGAGAGACTAGGGTTCTCTACAACTAGTATGAATCTAGACAGAGTAACTTTATTCTCTGGAATAGCCATTAGCCTTAGCCTTATAGCACACCATAATGTGTAGGAGGCTACCTCTTTATATAGGCAAAACTTCTCCTATGTTTGCACATAAACCCCTAGGGTTTGAGCCTTAGCTACTAACCCTTCTAGTTTGTGCATTAGTGCAACTAACCCCATAAGGTTATGATAATTGCATTGGGCACCCCACATGGGCGCACCGATTGCTAACAGTTCTTTTTCAGCAATAAATTTTTATTGCCCATAAAAAAAAAGAAAGACATGCTCCTTTGTTATAAAGAATGCCAGGTTCACACCTACAACTAAATTCACACATTAATACGAGGTCGAGTTAATTATGCGTTTTAGTATCCTTCATTTTTATGTTGAGAACGATAGAAATTCAGGACGGATTTCAGAGAAGATGGAGATCAAGTATAGATTTGGCTTGTAGGAAGGATGCTGACCGTTGAGTGTAGCAGGTTAAAGGTTTTCCAGAGGTGGGGATAGTGTGGGTCCTTATCTTGTTGGTCGGGCTTGATGTTAAGCAAGGAGCTATGCAGTAGTTATGGTGCGTTTGCGTTTGTCTCCTCGTGTACATCGATGGATGTGGGGGCGTAACATAATCATTGGAAGGACAGAAAGAATAACATTCAAATTATTTGAGTTTGGGTATGGATTAGGGTACTATATCTCCCGTGAAGTTTGACATTTGTTTCTAAGCAATTTTATACTCAAAGATAATTATTTAATTCCACGGAGGCAGCTCCTTTTACTGGGACGAGCCTTTTGAGGACACCGTTTTAAGTTTTAACTTTCAAATACTTCACTTGATGGCTATATTTTGTCCATGTAACTGTTTTTGACTTGAGACTGGAATGGTGCAGTGGTTTTTGTGTAATATTTCTGATTGAACCTGGTGTTGTTATTCTTAAGGTAGGTATGACAGATTGGTTGTAATTCTGTGAAGCCAAGAGTAACTAGCTTCACCGTTATTTATGGAACTGAATTTACATCTTTTAATTGATTTTTAAAGTAAGGGATTATTACAGTCAAGGCATAAACTTAATTAATATTCACTAATAACAAAATAATAGGAAAACAAATTGTTTTAAATGCAGTTGTTGCAAGGTATTTATTAATAAGGCAAAAGTAGTGAATTAGAGATTTCAGAGTACCTTTTACCCTTTAATCAAACTATTAACCAAAAAAAGCTTCGACGTCTCTCCCTTGCTGCCAATCTCAATGACAAGCCCCAGTTTCTTCACAACGATCCTTGTTTCTTCAAAGACAACCACTGAATAGCGAAAAGAAAAACAATAACAGAGAGATTGTGATGTAGGGTGAGGAGATAGCAATTGATAGGACTGTTTATGCTGCTGTTAACAGTACCCCATGAATAGTAATTTTAATGTTTGGGAAAGAAATCTGAGTAAAATCAGTTTACTAATAGCAAAAAACCAGAAACACATAACTAAGAAAGAAAAAGAAAAAGAAAAAAAAATGAGAAGATAGGCTAGGCATCACACCTAGATATCCATAGGCATCACCTAAGGTTTGGAATGCGTTGCACAATTTGAAGCTAAAAACTCTCAATTTTGTTATCAAAATCTGAATACTTCTGCAGCACTTTGATAGACTCTTACCTAATAGATTTAGCAATTCAGTAATTGTAACACAAGAAAATTAACGGGCTACAGCTTATTATAACTGAATTTTCGGAAACCTATCTAAGTACTATAAAAACCTTAGCCAATAAACTAATTTACTCATTGGATTTCTCATGGCCTGCATCAGATAGATATCATACATTGGAGCTAAGCAACTAATTAGAAGCCAAAGAGTGTTTGGAGAGAAACAACAATTAGCAAAAGACATAACATTTATCTAAGAACAAGGGTTCATCCGTGTTGGTGAGACATAAGATTTAGGTGAGAAAACCCAACTCTTTTGAAGAAAGTTGGGTTCGTCTTCATTGAAGAAATCAGGGCTCAGTCGTTGTGGACTTTGCAAGGGAGAGATGTACAAGAAAAAGAAGATACTGTTAATATTTTATGTGAGCGTAAAACAGTATTCTAGTAGCTTCAATTCAATACTTCTTCCTTTTTAATAAATACTTCTCAAGAATTGCTTATTAAAATAATAGTGTTTCTTTTGTTTCCTTATTAATGAATACTATCTCTGTTTCTTATCTTTCAGTCTACTTCACTTTTGTCTCTATTCACCGGGTCACTTTGAAACCCCCCCCCCCCCCCCCCCCCCCAAATATGGGGTACCTCTGTCGGAGGTGATGAACCCCATCGGGAACGGAGATGACACTTTAAGAAATATTCAACGAAATATTCTAAGAGACAAAACATTATTTTGAAAGTGAATACATAACTAGGTGACATTCTTAACGAGCATCCTAGATAGCAAAGTCCTGAGCATTCCATACCTTTATTGAACCTGCGGGTTTTCAAATAGAAAAAGTTGACGCCCCGAGTAAGTTCATACTACAATATGTAAGTAAGAGTTTTGGCTTAAGATAAACAAATCACAATTCTCCCCGAGCGTTACTAGGAAGCCCATTGCAACCCCGCTCAAACCACACTAAGAGACTCGTCGACACCCCTATACATTTGTGACCTACTCATGCATATGTAGTACTCATAGTTTCCATGATAAATAACCCTGTGACTGTATCATATCGGTATATGTTAGCCATTACGTGGGCTCGGGCGTGTAATCTCGTTTGGATTAGTACCCGGAGAGGTTTGTGTCCTTGCGCCTCCGGTCGTGGCATCCACTCACATCCTTTGTACACCGTTCTAATTCGATTATAGCCATTAACATTCCTTGTTCCACATTTAGATAATCTTTTCCAAATCATTTGTTAGGAAATTTCCTGAAAGACATTGCACAGTAACGACAGTTATACAGGATTGTATCACCAAAAGTTATCTCGAGAATATAGTACTCACACAAAAATCAAAATTTGATGGTTCAAAGTATCGTGCATACAAATTTACTGAAATAAACGGAAAGCGTTCACGAGCAAGATGAACTAGTAGTACGAATCTTCCACGAACTCTCCGCCTATGAACTCGGGATCTACACATAATATTTATCCTAATTAACATTCATCCAAAGCATCCAATCCGTGCAATATTCTTATATGTTATGCAATACATGCCTTAATCATTTGCCATGCCATTTAGGACCCCAAAATAATTTATCACAGTTTATTAATAAATATCGCTAGGCTAATATAAATTTAAAATAGTAATTGTTAGTAAATTATAATTAAAATAGCTAGCATAGCTCTTTCATCAACTTTGTAAAATTAACGGATAAATATTTATTTGAAAAGAACCCAAAATCAATTTATAATAATATGCAAATTTTAGAATTAAATTGAAGTATCGAAATAATTATTGGAATTAATAAAGGTTATACAATTGTGAATAAAGAAAATAACCTTTTCAACATTCTAGGAATGTTGATTTTATTAAAAGGGGAAACTATTTCTAATATATACATACACTAGCAAAATGGTTTATGTGGAAGACTTTACTAAAATGATTTATTGGATGGTAAAATTTTGTTAATTCTTCTTGAAAGTCACGTTGATCCAAGTCGTACATACAACCAAAAGGATGGCCTCTTTCTAGTCTTGGTCTTCTAGCATCAGAAGAGATAAAGCAAATCAACGTGAAGTACCCAAGCTAATCTTATAATTGGATGGTTTCATCGAGTTGAATGATTCAGGAGGAGAGCGATTCACAAAGTGACACCTCTTACAACACCTTGTAGTAAATCAATACAGTAGCAATGGAAACTCACCCTATCAGATAAACTAACTTCTAACTGGATCCTACACGATTCGTCGTCCTTGTTTTCAGTTGAAAACATTGTAGCTTGGGTCTTAATAAGCTCTGGAGTTCGAAATGCGATGGGGATGGCTATAACAGACTCCCTTTAATAAAAGGCGTAGGGAACATTAGAAATGATAGAGTTCAAGCCTAAAACAAATTGGAATAGATTGCCAATGGTCCTTTTTGTGTGCGTGTGTGTGTGTGGGTGGGTGGGGGGGGGGGGGGGGGGGGGGGGTGGGGAAGAAGACTCTCAGAAGATTGTGGACTATAGCTAATTAGAACAGAAAAGATGTGTTCAAGTCTTCAAGATTGATAAATGTTTCAAGGGTCTTAATGTATCAAGATAAGTTGATGAAGCTTTACTGCTATGTGATACATACTTCGGATGCTAAGACATTTAGTACGATACAAATACTGTTTTATTAAAAATGCAATTGCTCCGACCAAACCCAATGAATGCAATTATTCTGAGCCACCGTATATAATAAGATGCTTGTCTGTATCTCCACGGTATCCCACGTCCCTGACAGCATAGGTGCTGTTAGAAATTGGATCCGATTCTAAGTCATTTGGGTCAACAGTCTGCAATTGCTCGTTTATAACCGCCAAATTGCTGATGTAGGCGATGTAAAGACGGTAATTTTCATCCGTGATCCCTGAATCTCTGGTATAAGGATTGATCCCTGAACCCATTGGTGGATTCTTTGAACCAGCAGGACTATACACTTCTCCTCCCCATTCAACGCTCAGAGCAAGATCTTCTAAGCCGGTGAATATTGTCGTTGGCCACAAACCAATCTGATCAGAGTTCTTTCCGAAATTAAGCCACCAGTTTCCAGTAGGCGGGTCCTGTTAGCGAATGCAAATGACTAAATGATCTGTATATTCCTGCTTAAGCGGATACATATTAAAGTCGCTGTGTAATAGTTGCTTACATGAACAATGGAAAGTGTTATTTCGTAAGCTGTTTTCCCAGGTTGTGTGACAGGATCAATAAGTCCGTCGAGAGGGTAACCTGTGTTGACAATTATAAAACCGGGACATCTTGTGTTGAAGCAATGTGATTGACCAGCCTGTTATTGGTTCATGGATAGTAAAAGCAAGAAAGGCTTAAAAACTCTAATAATGGTCTTTGGTAAAACATACATGTCGATTAAGTAGAAGTTCAACTCACATCAGTGTGAATAAAAAATCGAGTTAGGCTGTCACCATAGAGAGTAGGATCTACCTGAGAATTTATTAGTAACTGTGAGCTTGTAGATTCACATTCAAATCTTTTTTTTTTTTTTTTTTCTAATATGTTGACGATAAGAGAATGTAGATTATGACTTACTCTCCACCCAGCTTGTATGGCATCAGGTCCACTTGTTAACTTAAACCCACCTGCACTATAGCTTGTACTCTCAACTGATAGATTGTATATACTTAGTACCCCTCCAGCTCCGTTAAACCGAGGACCAGATTTTGTCCGAGCTTTTGCGTACTGATCAAAAGCATTTTCAAAATCAATTAAAAAAATCGAGATAAACTAAAATGTACTTGTATGTATGAAAAAAAACATTATCCTATTTACAACTTACCTTTGTGGGGATACTGTTACTAGAGGCAAGTTTTTCTCTGATAAGATCTTCCTTGGTGATTCTTCTTATGGGAACTGTTCCAACCGGACATCCGCCTCCTTCTAGTTTCATCGTACTAGATTGATTTTCCGGAGAGGAATGTTGTTCCTTTAGACCCTTGTGAACATAAGAAGGCCTCATCTGCATTTTGAAGTTGATTTTACCTGTAATTTATTTTCATCTTGCAAGTATTCTGAAGAAGACTGGGACTTCACCTGTGGGTGGAAATTGTGGTTTTTGAGTAGAGGATGGTCGAATGCTGGTTGTTTGTAGAAATCTACGCAGTCGTATATATCACCATGTTTCGTCTGTCAACATCTAGATCGTCATTCATAAAGTTAAATCGTAATCCCCTAAAGTAGACTAGAAAAGTCGTTACATTGATGCTCTTGTTTGCTGGCTTGTTTAATATTTTAAGCTGACTCTCAATATCCAGCTCTTCTTCTCTTGATAACGTTGTGCTACCTTCAACCCCATTGTAGCTCAGAAGGAAAGAGAAAACGAAAAGAACAAGCATAAACATGGCTTGTAAGCTGAGTTATGAGAACACTTTGTTGTTAGTGGTTTGAATGTTCCAACAAATTCATTAAATCAAGAAATGAAAACCCATACAAGGGAATTGACTTTCGACTAGACAAAACCCGCGGATCCAATGCTCCAATTTCAATTTCTCGTGAAGTCGGCTAGAAGTAAGAGATGTAGTCAGGATAATCGAACAACAACAAACGAGCATTTTTGCATAAGAAAAGAACAGTTTTTTGCGAAGTGGTTGAATAAGAACTCATAGATAGCATACCTGCTTTGAATGAAAATGAGAGCATTCTTGTATTGTAATTCTTGTATTGTAGGGTCAATATAATGTTGGCTTGTGTGAGAGATTGATACTATGGAGAAGAAGGATACATGAATATCGCTGCATTTAAGCATTTTCTTATTGTGGAGAAGAAGGATACATGAATCGCTGCATTTAAGCACTTTTCTTATTGTGGAGAAGTAGGATACATGAACGTCGTTGTATTTATCACAGTAAATATAACAAATGACAATGGGTATCAATTATAATAACTCTGACATGACGTGTAGTTTGATTTTAATGCTTATTGTAGTTCTAAAACTTTTTTTTTTTTTGAGAAATTCTAAAACTTTATACTATAAATCAAAGTTTTTAAAACCGGATCGGCCATTGAACCGGTTGAACCACACGTTTTTTTATAATATGTAATAATTTAATTTTATCTAAGTGTGTAGTATATTTAAATAAAATATAGCATGAATACCTAAATATGACGGACATATTGATCAAGTTACATAATGAGAACATTTCCTAAGTTGTGATAGTTGATTATTTGTATATTTAATATAACATTTTAGCATATTAATATAGTAAATTAAATTCACTTTATTTTTGAAATGGCTAGCATAAATTTGATTCAATAAACTAAAAGATGTTTCAATGTGAAGAATATTTATCATTGCAATGTTTCTGTAAAAATCATCTTTGAAAAAAATAAACAAATTGACAAACAAAACAAAGTTATTCTTGTTTGCAAAAAAAAAAAAAAAAAAAAACCTTCGGTTTCGATATTTAGTTTATATATTAAAATTCGAGTTACCATCACAAAAGTCAGCTTGTCCCAGCGGATAAGTGTTGTCCCCCACAAGGGTTGTTCTCGAGTTTGATTCTCAGGGGTGCTCAATTTTTTCGGAATTAATGAGAACCGGCCGGTTTTCAACCTGCCCGGCTCACCGGTTGGGCCGTGAACCGGCCGATTCTTGACCGGTTTTGACCGGTACCGTGCATGGCCGGTCCGACGTTCGAACCGAGCCGAGTCCGGTTCACTGGCCCGATCGATCGAACCGGCCGGTCCGGTTTTTAAAACTATGATATAAATTTTAGGGTAAAAGACACTTACTACCCCTTACAATTGAATTAGTTCCGTCCGGTTGGCCTGGCGTTTGGAAAAAGACAATTTGCACCCATTTAACGGAATATTCTGTGGACAGAAACCACACCTTTGTTTATGTTCTGTTAGAAAAGTGGGTGATTGAAAGTTTTCGGACCATATTGACCCTGTGTATTTTCTGGACTTTTTTGCCCATATTTATCATCAAGAACACATGAACATCAACCAAGAACATCAAGAACACCAATATATTTGGACTTTATTAACCCTTTTATCATCAACAACACCAAGAACATCAACAACACCACAAGAGTTCACATTTTTGTCTCTGAAGATAATATTTCCATTGCAGAAAAACAATTTGTTACATACTCAATCACAAGTCGATTTCAAAATACAATCTCACTCTATCAAACCCACAAATAAGATACAGCCACCAAAAATAAATTTTGTTCAGCTGAGATTGTAGAATTGTATTAAAGAAGAATGTCAACAGAGTTACAACCATTCCTCAACCACAACAGAGTAATCAAGAGCCAACTTGGCATTACAGTGAGCCATGGAGTTAAACTCTCTAGGAACAAAAGAGAAAATACAAGATGAAAAATTTGTTGCCAATCTCCTACAGTCATGAATTACAGCTGCAATAATAGAAGGAGGAGCAATGTTCTTATCTGCAAGACAGTTGGCCACACCTTTGCAATATGTAAGAACGCATACACCTGAGAAGCTTTTGGAAATAGCAAGGAAGAGGGCTTCTAAAACAGCTTATGCCTCCAAAATTAAGGGAATAGTCTTCTCAGCACAAGGCAACAAGAATCTGCCAAGGAGCTTATCATCTTTGTCTTCAAAAATTGCAACCACTCCCAAGATTCCTCTTCCTGTCAACTGATGCATCAGTAAATATGTGTATTCCTTTACGCAATGAAAAGGAGGGTTTACCAGCAGTGCTTTAGGATTAGATGAGGGATGTCTCCAAGTCATAATATTCATAAATTTTTGAAATTGCTTTCGATAAAATATGAGTGGCTTCCCATCTAATTTTATTAAAAATGTACATATCTCCCAGCAAATAGAAGCAAACAAGCCCAGAATTAGCCATCTTTTGATTTGAGGATTCAACCTCCAAATTTACCACATTCCACCACTCATGGAGAGATAAATTATGAGGAAGATTGGAAATAAAGCACAGAGGAGATAGCTTTAAAACCTGGAAAGCCAAGGAGCATTCTTTCAAGATGTGAGCTTCAGTTTCCAAGCTTTCACCACAAACACCACAAAGAGGATCAATTTTGCCCTCTTCTTGGGTCTCTGAGGAGGTTAGCAACCTTTCATGGCCTTAAAGTCCTCTTATTTCTCTTTACTTGATAACGAAATATAGAGCTTTGGCCAAACAACCCCTCATCTTCTTTCATCCCCACAAAATTCTTTTTCTCCTCCTTCCATCAACGCCTTCCCAATCTCATCCAACCCCGCCGACGACCCTCTCGTCGTGTAGTATCTGTCTTCATTCTCCAGCAACGCTAATTTCTGGTTCTCCGAGCGAAGCGCCGCAGCATCAGAATACCTGCAAACCCTAACAGATCTCCAATTCAGAAAAGCTCCAATTGAATTAGCGTTCGCACAAATCTGGCGATAAGTAGAGATACATATATGTCGTCTTCTTCTTCTTCTCCCCCCACCCTCTGTTATGTTCCTTTTACCAGATCGAAGAAGCCACAACTCGCCGCCTTGGCATATCAGAAACATGAGAATCAAAACCCTACCAGTAACCAGCTCCTTTGAATGCTCCCTAGGAACTACACCCCTCATAATGATAGAAAACAAAGTATAGACTTCACAATTTAACACAGAATGTGTCAATTGCTTTGGTCCAGATGGTGTACCCTCCAAAAAGAACTCAGTTTTGGCCTTTCCTAAACATTCCCTCCTGTCAGGATATTCATCAACCTTAAACTTCTTCGGAATCCCCAAAAATTTGTAAAAAACTTTGTGATCAAGTCTAATATCCACACCAGCCACCCTAGAGATCATTCTCCTCTTGCACAAGATTCATGTAGAAAAGTCTAGTTACCCTAGGGTAAGCCATAGTAATAGGGTTTAAGATTTTCTAAACATATGAATCTCTAAGTTTCTGTATGTAGTCTATGTCCAATTCAGCCAATAACTCTTCAGAAATCATACTGCAGTAAGCTACCTTAGAAGATGCATAACCATCCATCCATACATCTTGAACCTCAGAATTGATAAACAAAGTTTGAGGAAGTAAATTCTTACCAAAACCTGATTTCTTAGTCTTCAATGCACTGTGCTTGACTCTGGTTTTCTTTACATGAGTCTCATCATCCTTCTACTCTTTCGATTTCTTCTTTTTCTGGTCATCTTTCTTCTCCACTTCTGACTTCTTCTTTTGATCATCATTCTTCTCCTTCTTACTGTCTCCTTGATCTTTCTTGCTTTCCCCCTTTTCTTTTCCATACCCCGATTGAAACAACCCGGGATCTCGGTTTAGGGTTAAAGAGACAATCGATAACCAAAAGTAGAAATATGTTTACGAATAATACAATTTAGCTAATAAATAAAACAATCTTTGAGAAGACAAGTTTACAAGATCAATATGTTTTTAAGAAAACTATGTGATCTTACTTAATCTAAACGTCTCTGTCTCGATCCGCGTTCCCATGCCCACCTTGATTGATGACCTGCAGTTTTAAAATGGCATAGTCGACGCAGTTTTGAAGAAAATGATCAGTAAAAACTGAGTAAATACACACTATGACATGTAAGGAAGTGATTGGAACAAGCATGAGTTGAAATAAATCAAGAGACTTATAATAATTAATAAGTAAAAGAGTTGAAAATTTCTGAAAAATTATGAGTAATCGCGTCGCAAGTATCTCACAAATATAAAATGTTTATAAACAACGAGTATTCAAGGAATTCCTAAATCAGTAAAATACCCAGAGTAACAAGTCCATTTGAACTGATAACGATATTAAATCACGAGTAGACAATACTTTTCAACTTTCATTCGACTTGGGCATATTCTGAGCCACAAACAACATCAATAGTCAACTTTCTTTCAGGTTCAATTAACCGTTAAGTTTAACTGAGGCATGTCCAGAGCCACCTGCAGGATCGGTGTAGACAGAGGGATCATGAAGTAATCATAAAGGGTTCGTTCTAGGGTTATCAAACCCTATTTCACCCAAGCGTTAAGGGAGCCCATACGTCAATCCCCGCTCACAATTCATAACTAAAAGGCCTTAAGCGTCGACACCCCTATACCGTAGTGACCCTTAGAAGTATATGTAGCACTCTATAGCTCTACAAACCCCTTGGCCGCAATACCTTGGTACATTTTGGCTCGTCGTGGGCGGATTTTTGAACATTTAAGTTCTATCCTATAATACAAAGCATTGCTTCAATGGCCGTAGCCATAAGAAACGGGAGGATCGCTTGGCTCCTCCGGTCGGAGCCATAAATAATACAACTCAGTACATCATCCTAAATCTATTAGAAGTGTCTTATTGATTTTATTTATCCTATTCAATATTTCACATTTAATTTACAAGAGTTCTCAAAGGAGATCAATAAAATAGTCCAAACAACTTTCGAGTTTAAATCATGCTTTCTCATACTTTTCCATATAACAAAGTATTCATTTGAAACATCACACACATACACGCATTTTGATAAGCAAAACCCGCACATATGTACTTAACACTGAGATGAAGCACAACCAAAAGCAAGAAACTAATCCTAGTACTCCAACAAAAACCACTGTACTAATCCTAGCACTCCAACGACAACCACTCTCTCCTACGAGGCCATTGTCTACAATCACACGTATAAAGTACTCGTTACAACCAATTACACATCGATAATAAAAATATAACCCTACATACCACATAGTCCTATATGTCATAAACTAACATATAATGATGTTCACTTATCAAAATAAATCCAACAAAACACTTAGAATTACAAAAATTCAAGTTTTTTAAAAACGTTGAAACTACAATTCTGGATAGAATTATTGCTCAGTTTAGAAGAATATTTACCATATCAAAACATCTCTTAAAATCATGATATTAATTTGTGATTAAAATACATGTGATTACTTTCAGAGACATCAAGAAAATCATGCATAGCTATTGTAAAACTCAAGTTAAAAAATAAACAAACAATGCTGTGCAGAGACAAGTTTGGCAGCAAGTTTCAAATTTGAAGGACAATTACCACTACTTGGAGAATAGGAAAAATATCCATATTATTCAGAATGAATCCCCTATGTGTCTAGTTTCATCACAATAAAGATTGGGTTCCATAAGTTTCTATAAATGTGTATTTTAACAAAAATGGCAAGACTGGTTTAGAAACAGAGTTTCATAAAACATGCAACTTAGAATGAGCTTATCTTCCTAACCAAAAAGGCTATTGATAGCTGGAAAATGGAATTAGTTTGGGACATCTTTTTGCTATTGTTCCTAACCCTGTGGAGGTTGATTTTGCCCATTTTCATTCTGTTTTCCACTTGATACAAGATAAAGACGTTGAGAGCATAATTGGTAGATTTGAGTAATTTCATGCATAATTTTGTTTATTGGATATGATCGCGGGTACACGTTATTATGTGCAGGTAACAGGTATCAAGAAATGCATGGAATCGGCTTGGATCTAAAGGTAGTGTATCAAGGATTTGGAGCAGAAAGAGACGCAGAAAAAGCTAAGTGGCGCGTTCAGACGCAGGAGCCATGCGTTCAGACGCACAACACTTGGCAGCGGAAGGAAGCAGAGGAAAAAGGCAGAAAAATGACAACTCTGTGCGTTCAGACGCACAAACTTGCGTTTGAACGCAGGACTTCGATTTCTAGAGCTGTCAATTTGGGGCGAGATCAACCACGAAGACCAAGGGGTGCGTTCAGACGCACCTGGTGCGTGCAGACGCTTGAATCCAAGAAGCCAGAGAAGAGAGGTGAAAATGAACAAGTGCTGCGTCCAAACGCAGGAGATGTGCGTTCAGACGCACTGCGTTTAGACGCAGGGAACCTACGTTCGAACGCACGGCAGATTTCCAGAAGCTTCTAGGACGGGTTTTTGACAGGGGTAGAAAAGGAATTTCGGGCATCAGTTTTAGAGACTGTGGCAGTATAAAAGAAGGTGTCCCAGCACAGAATTAGGTTACACAATCATCATCACAACAACCAGTGCCAGAGCCGTCAGGATTGGAGCAGAGCAGGATTGGAGCAGTTTTCAGTATTCAGCCATAAACTCGTTTGATCTTTCTTCTTTCTTTTATGAAACATTGTTTTTCAATAATGTACGCTAGCTAAACTTTTTACCTAGGTTCTTGGTGAACCTAGGGTTTATGAATTCAGCAGCATAGTTTGTTTGATGCTCAGATGCATGACTAGTTTGAAGTCTTAATACAGAATTGGATTGTTTATTATCTTGTCTTTGATTTTATATGCATGCATGAATGGCCTGATCACCCAGGAGTGTTATAGACAGGATCTGGTGAGCGAGAGTGACCAGTGAGAGTTAGGAAGAGAAGACAAGATTTAATACCCTATCTTGATGGACCGAGAGGTGAAAAGAATCAGGGGATTAGCCCAGAAGCATTAGACCAACTGCTAGACGTTTAGGGGGAGACCGAGAGGAGAGCATGTAACCCTAGCAGACTTATAACGAACCTGCAGATTTTGGTGGACTTAGAGGACACGAGAATCTGCAGGGGAATGACAGGTGCATGAGACCGAGAGGAGATTGCAACATTGGTATGCTGGAATAAACAAGACTGCTGTGTGTTTCTGAATAGTAACCCTAGGGGATCCCGGGACCTAGATCTTTAATTCATCAACTTTCATAATTAGGAAAATTCCCAGAAAATTACTTCAACTAAAATATGATTCTCTAATTACTGTTTTATTTACTGCAAACTAGTTTAAATAAACCACACTCCAACTTTCCTACTTTTCATAACTTTGCATCTATCTCTGATTCTTACGATTAAAACTTAAACTGTTCTCGTGGGTTCGACAACCAGAGTCATAAATACATACTCTATATTACTTGATCGTACACTTGCGAAAAAGAAGATAGATTCACGCTGTCAAGTTTTTGGCGCCGTTGCCGGGGAACAGTTACAGTTTTTATTAAAAGAATCAGAATAAGTTTCAAAGTTTTTTATTTTACTTTTACGTTTATTTTCCCTTATCTTATTGGTCTTGAACTCTGATTTTCAGGCCATTCTAGTATATGCCCAGATTGCCTCGCAAACTGGTGCCACCACTTGAAGATCCAGAAAAACTTTTCAGAGAGCAAAACCGCAGACACCGAGCCACGATGTATGAGCACGAAGAAAACACGCCAACAGAAACAGGAACACCCACAGGACAGGAGCAACGCACTCCAGCACAGATGGCTCTTTACATTGAGGAGCTGATAGCAGCAGACTTTGCTCCGAGGAACGATCAAAGGACTTACAACAGATCGGGGAGGGCGATAGTGGAAAACTTCGAAGTTCCTACCGGAGGACATCAACCAGCCATCGTAGTGCCACCGATAACAGCAGAGCACTTCGATCTGAAATCATCTACTATCCAAACAGCCCAGACTCATTGTCCATTTAATGGGAAAGCAGATGAAGACCCAAACGACTTCCTCGGGAAGTTCGAAGACTACTGCAACAAGATTAAGTACAGAGGAGTTGAAGCAGACACACTAAAATTAATCCTATTCCCATACTGCTTGTTCGGAACAGCAAAAGACTGGCTAGAAGCCAGACCACCAAGATCCATCACAACCTGGGAAGGGTGTGTTACCGATTTTTTGGCAAAATTCTACCCCGCATCTCGTGTTATCAAGCTTCAGAGTGAGATCTTATCCTTCAAACAGAAGATGGGCGAGACGTTGGTAGACGCATGAGACAGGTTGATGAGGCTCGTTAAAAGATGCCCCAATCACGGCTTCGGGGACGCGAAAATTCTGCAAGTATTCTACCACGCTCTTGACAGGGAGAATGCTGACAGAATTGACAGGGAAGCTGGGGGTAATTTTCTGTACCATGTAGATAAAGATGGAGCCTATGAACTGATGAAACAATTAGCCAAACAGGACACTCGTCAGTTTGATGACCGCAGGCTCACAGCACTAGCAGAACCAGTGGCTGATGACAGAATTGATAATCTAACAAAAGTAGTACAAGACTTAGTCAAAAAGGTGTATACAGAAAAGAAAATCGTAGCAGCAGTGGACGAACCAGACCTCGATGCAGCAATCCAGGAGCTTCAGGCTGAAGATGCCAATTATGTTCAACAGCAGTGGGATCCAAGCCGCTACAGACCAGGCACGCGTGACCATCCACGGTTCCGTTACGGAAACCCCAATGCAGCAATTTATGTACCCGGGTTCCAGCACAGTCCACAGACACAACAGACAGCACCGGCACAGCAAGCACCAGCAGCACAACCACAGCTAAATTTATCAATACAACATTTCGAGACCTATATGGAGAAATTTAATAAGAAGTGGGAAGCTAAATTCTCGCAGATGGATTCATTGACTGCCGACGTAAGCCAAATGAAAATTGCTATCCGCAACCTGGAAGTACAGAATGGTCAGCTTGCACAGAATCAGGCAGAATGAGCCCCAGGGAATTTACCATCAAACACAGTGAACAATCCACGCGCTCAGATCAATGCCATCACAACTCGGAGTGGAATCGCACTGCAGGATCCGCCGTATCCCAGTCATGCAAGTGCAGAAAAGACAAAAAACATTGAACACGAAGTATTTGACAGGGAAGACAGTTCAACCGCTAACCCTCAGCAAAGGGGTTTGGTCGAACAGGAAGCAGGGCAGACTAATGAGGGTAACCCAGGAACAGTGCCAATCTCTAAAGAGGTGCTTTACCCTCTGAAGACACGTAAGAGAGACGACAGCAAAGAATACGCCAGATTTCTGGAGGTATTCAAGCAATTACAGATAAATATACCTTTCGCCGAAGCACTAGCCAAAATGCCTACTTATGCAAAATTTCTCAAAGACATATTGTATGGAAGAAGGCAAATGAGTGACTTCGAAACAGTAAATCTGACGGCAGAAGCGAGCAGCTGTGTAAAAAACGGTCTACCACTGAAGAAAAAAGACCCTGGAGGTTTTGTTATTCCAGTAACTCTAGGAAGTGCCTACACAGGAAAAGCCCTGTGCGACTTGGGAGCCAGCATTAACCTAATGCCACTGACCATCTTCAAAAGTCTGGGAGTAGGAGAACCGAGGCCAACCAGAATAATGCTTCAAATGGCTGACAGATCCGTAAAACCTGCTTATGGAGTCATTGAAGATATCCTGGTGAAAGTTGGGGAGCTTATTTTTCCAGCAGATTTTGTGATACTGGATATGGAGGCAAGAGAGGTCCCACTAATTCTAGGCAGACCTTTCCTAGCAACTGGTGAAGCCATTATCAACTGCAAAAGTGGAGAGTTGTCCATGCAAATCAACGAAGAAAAAGTGAAATTCAACGTCTTTAAATATCTCCAGCTCCCAGATTATTATGGTCATGAAAACTGTTTTGCGGTGGAGGTAATTGATAATCTGGAAAGTGAGGAGATGGAGAAGTTATGGGACGAACTTGAGGACATGTACCCAGAGGAAACAGAGGAGCACCAAGCCGAAAAGATCATGAGAATGGAAAGCTGGATCACCCTATATAAGGATGAAGAACGCGAACAGAAAATGACCTTGGTGCCATCACTTCAGGAACCACCAGTCCTGGAGTTAAAACAGCTACCAGACCACCTCAGGTACGCATATATTGGTGAAAATAATACTCTGCCAGTAATTGTTTCATCTCTTCTATCTCTGGAAAAGGAACAAAAGTTGTTGGAAGTACTTAGAGAGCATAAAGAAGCTATCGGATGGACAATTGCTGACCTAAAGGGGATCAGTCCCGATTACTGCATGCACAAAATAAGGATCGAAGAGGGAAAGAAGCCATTCATCCAACCTCAACGAAGATTGAATCCTATCATGAAGGATGTGGTACGTAAGGAGGTCATGAAGTGGCTAGAAGCAGGGATTTTATACCCCATATCAGACAGCACCTGGGTTAGTCCTGTCCAGTGTGTACCAAAGAAAGGGGGTATTACTGTAGTACAGAACGGTGATCAGGAACAGATCGCCCAGCGCACCGTCACTGACTGGCGAATCTGTATGGATTATCGGAAGCTGAACGACGCAACACTCAAAGACCACTTTCCGCTGCCATTCATGGATCAGATGTTGGACAGATTGGCTCATCATGCTTATTATTACTTTCTTGACGGGTACTCCAGATACAACCAGATTTACATTAATCCGGAAGATCAAGAAAAGACGACGTTCACCTGTCCATATGGAACGTTTGCCTTTAGACGTATGTCATTCGGATTATGTAACGCTCCAGCAACATTCCAAAGATGTATGATGGCCATATTTTCTGACATGATAGAGAAAAATCTGGAAGTCTTCATGGATGATTTTTCGTTATTTGGGAACAGTTTTGACGACTATTTATACCATCTGGCCAGAGTTCTTATTCGATGCAGAAAGGCTAACCTGGTACTCAACTGGGAGAAATGCCACTTCATGCTTACTGAAGGAATAGTGCTGGGACACAGGATTTCCAGCAAAGGCCTAGAAGTAGACAGAGAAAAAATAGAGATGATTAAGCAGCTACCATATCCGACCACAGTTAAGGCAATCAAGAGTTTTTTGGGCCATGCGGGGTTTTACAGAAGATTTATCAAAGATTTTTCCAAAATTACAAAGCCATTATGTAATTTGTTGGGAAAAGATGTGCCATTCATATTTGATGTAGCTTGCAAAGAAGCCTTTGACATACTCAAAGATAGACTGACAACTGCACCCATTATCACAACGCCAGATTGGACTCTCCCACTCGAGCTGCTTTGTAACGCCAATGACTACGCAGTGGGCGCAGTGTTGGGGCAGCGAAGGGATAAAGTGTGCAGTGTAATTTATTATGCCAGCAGGGTCCTGAATGAAGCACAAATTAATTATGGGACTACAGAAAAGGAGCTACTCGCAGTAGTTTTTGCTCTGGATAAGTTCAGATCCTACCTGGTAAGGTCAAAAGTCATTATCTTCACTGATCACAGTGCACTGAAATATTTACTGGAGAAAAAGGATGCAAAGCCGCGGTTGCTGCGTTAGATTCTGCTGATGTAGGAATTCGATGTCGAAATCAGGGATAAAAAGGGAGTGGAAAATGTGGTAGCTGACCATCTTTCTCGCCTGGAAAACCCAACAGAAGAATTAGTGCCAATTCAAGAAAATTTCCCAGATGAGCATATCGTGAAGATCAAGACCAAGAAACAACCCTGGTATTATGCCATAGCCAATTATTTGGTCAATGGAGCACTTCCTGAAGACATCACCCCTTGGAAGAAAAAGAAGTTTGTTTCAGAATGCAGACACTATTTCTTGGATGATCCATACCTGTTTAAACAAGGGGCAGATAAAATTCTCCGAAGTTGCATCCCATGTCATGAGACTCTAGAAGTAATTCAGCACTGCCACTCAGCGCAGTGTGGTGGACACTTCAGCGGCCCGAGAACAGCTCACAAAGTACTGCAGTCAGGATTTTTCAGGCCAACTGTTTTCAAGGATTGCCATGATTATGCACAAAGCTGTGATCGTTTCCAGTGCACAGGAAATATTTCCCAGCGAAATGAGATGCCCATGACACTTTGGCAAGAGGTCGAGCCTTTCGATGTTTGGGGTATTGATTTTATGGGTCTGTTTCCTTCTTCTCTGGGAAATCTCTATATCTTACTAGCAGTGGACTACGTGTCAAAATGGGTAGAAGCTATGGCCTGTCAGAAGAATGATGCGGCAGTCGTGGAACGATTCCTCAAGCGCAATATTTTTACCAGATTCGGGACACCAAGAGCCATGATCAGTGATGAAGGCTCTCATTTTATCAACAAAGTCTTTGCCAAGGTTTTAAAGCAGTATGGGGTGTCTATCCATAAGGCGTCACTGCCTTACCACCCTCAGGAAAATGGGCAGGCAGAGGTGTTTAACAGGGAAATAAAAAGCATATTGGAAAAAACTGTGAATCCTGGACGGAAAGACTGGTCATTGAAGCTTGATGATGCGCTCTGGGCGTACAGAACTGCTTACAAAACCCCGTTGGGAATGTCCCCATACCAGCTCGTTTTCGGTAAAGCATGTCACTTACCAGTAGAATTGGAGCACAGAGCTTACTGGGCAATCAAGCAGCTCAATATGGATCACAGTTTATCTGGAAACAATAGGAAGATGGCACTCCTCGAACTGGAGGAATTTCGTAAAACAGCTTATGAGAGTGCCAAAATCTATAAAGAAAAAACGAAGAAGTGGCATGATAATCGCATTCTACCAAAGAAGATAGAAATTGGGCAGAAGGTTCTCCTTTACAACTCAAGGATGAAATTCTATCCAGGGAAGCTGCGCTCAAGATGGTCAAGACCATTCATTGTGAAAGACATTACATCATGGGGAGTAGTGGAGCTGGAGAACCCAAGGAACAATACAGTTTTTAAGGTGAATGGAAACAGAATCAAGCCATACAGAGATCCTCAGGAGATAATAGAGGTAGAGGCGATCTACCTCGACCTGCCCTGACCACAAGAGAGGTAACAAAGTCGGGCTGTCGACTGTAAATCACAAGCGCTGGTTGGGAGGCAACCCAACGTAGAATAGTCTTTTTTATATTTAGTTATTTATTATAAAAATGTTCACAATATGAGAGAAAAGTGAGAAGGAGGGATTTAATGCTGCATTCAGTGTTTCAGGGAACATTCAGCAGTTTGAGGCCCGCGTTCAAACGCGGAAGATCTGCGTTTAAACGCATACATGCGTTCAAACGCAGAAGGACTGCGCTCAGACGCAGAAACTCCGGAAAATATGGCTAACATATGTGCGTTCAAACGCATACGGAGGTGCGTTCAAACGCACACCAAAATCAGCAGAATTCCGGCTAACTCATGTGCGTTCAAACACAAGTTCGGTGCGTTCAAACGCAGAAAACTAGAAATGAAAAATCTTAAGGAGGTGCGTGCAAACGCTACATGTGCGTCTGAACGCAGAGGACGATCAAAAGATGTTTCTAGAGAGAAGGCATGCGTTCAAACGCAACATCAGCGTTCAAACGCAACTCATCTGAATATTACAGAACATCAAGAAATCACAAGGTGTGCGTTCAAACGCCGATCATCAACAACCCAGAAATTCCAGACACTACAAGTCCTGCGTTCAAACGCACGGGGTGCGTTCAAACGCAGTTCATGAAGATTCAAAATTTTTCCATAAAAACTAAGCACTACGTTCAAACGCAGAGGGTGCGTTCAAACGCACATCGAGCTGGATCAGAAAATATTGAAAAAAATTTGAAATTTTTTGAATTTCAGGGGCTATTGTGCAATTTCTGAGAGTTTGCCTATATATACTGTACGGCTGAAAGTGACCCATTTTCACTTCAGTCAAAGAGTTTTCAACTCTCTCTCTCTAGAAACTCTCTCCGCCCTAGCAGTCGCCAGCAGCAATCATCCGCCAGACAACTCCGACCACCACCGAAGGGACACCAGACTGCCTGAAACAGTGTGGGGGTGATCACACTCAACAGACCAAAACATTTCCAGATCCGCTTCAGAGAGCAGTTTCCAGATCTATACCCGTAAGATTCACTTCGGGTAGCCAGGTTCTGTTTTTTCTCTCTCTTTGTAGATTTTTATTTTCCTGTTTTTGATTTTTGAGATGGATGAGGACAGACCATACATGAGACCAGATAGGGCAATCGCACCCTTGAACATCATAGACTGCAGACTTCTTAGGGTCGACCATTTCTGTGACCATAGGTTTGTCAATATGGAAGCCCACCGTTTCTTTATGCAAGACAAAAAGACTAGGTATGACATACCCGCTGAGAGAACTTTTCCTCGTGATATTGTGTCTATGGGGACGACATGTTCAACTTTACTGGGCAGGATCATTTTGGGGACTTGTTTACCGTCTTTACCAATCTGCAGATCAGTTCTGTGCTGGCTAAGGAGATTTTCAGTAATCTCCAGCAGTGCATGAACAGTGAAGCTCAGTCCCTGGACTGGATTTACTGCAGAAAGACTTGGATTAGGATCACCCCAGAGAGTATTCGAGAAAGTTTGGGTCTGGAGTTGGTGTTGGACGATTGTCAGTTTCAGGAACTTCGTCGTCATCCCTCTGAACAGCTTAGTGACCAAATCCTTCACACCCTGTGTGCGGGTGTACCAGGCGCTGCTTGGTATTACCCCCACCGGAGCCCTTCCTATCGGAAACTCCCCGCTACATATTTGATTCGAGAGGCGAGATGGTGGACTGAGTGGGTCAACAACCGGATTGTGGGCATTAAGCACATGACCCGATGGACTATAATGTTAAAATTTTGGTGTAGTGTTTGACGACCCGTGAGCCTGTGAGCCTCCCGTAAATTATTCGTGAGTTTTTTCGGGAAAGACGAGAGTCCCACAGCAAGAAGGGTTTGGGTTTTTTGGGGATGTTGACTAAAATGGCACAGGACTATAAGGTGCCAATTCCTGGTGAGCTGAGAGATATCCGACCGATTCAGGTACGCAAGTACCGAAAGATGAGATGTGCTTTACACGAGGCTCTGCATGGGCCTCCAGAATATGTCCAAGTGGACGATGATGATGATGATGATGATGATGGTGGTGCTCCACCTCATGGTGGGGGTGATGGCATGCCACCACCGCCTCCACCGGTTGATGGTGGTTTTCCAGCCTTACCAGGTCCCCTTAGACTGCCCCGATCTGCTAGTTCCAGTTAACCCAGGCAAACCGAGCCCGACCTAGGGCAGTCCAGCAGAGGGGCCAGGCACAGTTCTTTTGGGCGCCTGGAGAGGACTGAGCATGAGGAGTGGGTCAGAAAGAAAATTAAGGCCCAACAAAAAATGCAAAACTACCTGGTGAGGACGGTCAAGAAAATGGCCAGGGGTCTTGGAAAGTTGTTCAAGACCCAGAAGCACATTAACCATGTCAACACAGCTACACTGCGAGCTCATGAGGCTGCCCTCGCTGAGATTCAGAGCAATATGCGTGGTAAGAAATTCAATTTCCCGGACCACTATTCTAGTGATAACTGTCCCAGTTGGACAATGGAGGATAGTAGGCCCTATGATAGCTTTTCTGGCCATGACCCGACCCCGAGTCCGGAACATGCCGACAGTGTTGGTGACCCCGGCAGACCCGGTACCCAGTACCCACCTAGACAGCACTTAGACCCAGGGGCCAGCAGTGCCCATCCCGGTGCCAGCCATGCCGGTACCGCTGCCGCAGCACGACAGGCTGCGAGGAAGAGACCCAGAGGGAGGACCCATGAACCATCTCCTGAGCCGACTGTCCAGTCTACTCCGGAGAACACAGATTCGAGTTATAGAACAGATCAGTAGAGTTGCGAGGACGCGCCACCTCTAGTGTGGGAGTGGGGAATCCTGTCCTCCTGCATAGCCATGTCAGCATATTTTTGTTCAGTTTATTTTTAATTTTATTTTGACTTTTTTGAGTCAGCACGTTTTTCTTCTTTTGAGTCTACCCACCTATTTTTCTGACCTTGCATATATATATATATATATATATATATATATATATATATATAATCAGAAAAATCTTAAAATCTTTTGAGAAAGGGCAATCAATGGGACTATAAACTGTAAATAATTCAGCAAGTAAAGCTCCAACAAGGTAGAAAATTGACATCAAGGTGTAGGAGTTTTATTTTTCTATAGATAGATAGATCCAACGCGACCCAGAATTCTCCAGTAGGTTGTATCCTGAGTTAGGAATCTGACTAGTTACCACACCACCGTCACATAGGTAGTCGACAACCTGCCCACGGGCGTCAGCACGGTCACTGCATTTTTCAGTGGAGTGTTTGGCTTATAACGGACCTCACGTCCTGTTCCTCAGCCTTAGGTCCAAATAGTTAGCCCATTTGCAGCCATTACCCCTTTATTCACAGCCACTGCAGCCTAGAAAGCCTTCCTTGTGACTTGCTGTAGATAGTGCTTTCTGAGCTGATAGATCTTAGCCACGTGGAAACCATCCAGCACACCATATTTTGCTCCACACACACTGGATCACCAGCCGCGCTGATCCATGTGGGGGCTGCGAGACAGGGCCCTCGCATACCACTACACGGGACTTGTAGGGACTTAGTGGTTTGGAGACTAGAGTAAGTCCGTCGCGTGCGAGCCAAGCCCGCACGCGACCTTTAGTAACTGCTTTGAGAGATTTATGGCACGAGCTCCATAAACCCGGTCAATCCGGTCAAACCCGGTCAACCCCATAACGGTTCCGGTATTCGCGCATAACGTGCTGTAACGGCCCCTATATACTCGGACGAACGTGCCGTTGTGGTTAAGCTAATTAAGCCGCCATTGATGGGCGCATTAACCACACTACAACGGTCACATTCTCCATTATATATAGGACGTTAACCTTTCCATACGAAAGAGAACACACTAGCCATACGCGGAAGCTCTGCCAAACCTCTGTCTCTCTCTCAGACATTACTACTGCCTTACTCTCTCCCTACACACAACCCAACTCTTCCTGTGCTATCTTTGATCCTCTACTTACGGTGTACACGGAGGTCTCCCTGCCGGAATCTCTTGTGCACATTTTGGTGAACCCGACGTGAACTTACCATCAAAAGCAACCATGTCTCAGGAGGATGATGTCAGTAACAGATCGCCTTCCACCGAAGCCGCCTCAGGAGAGGAGACTCGCCGCACTCCTACGACCACCGGTGAAGCCCCGACGCTAGAGACCTTGGACGCTACCATCCAAAGTCAGGCGAAGGCTCTCAAAGCTCAATCGGCGCAGTTAGAACGGATCATGGCTGTCCTGGGGACTCTTGCGCCAAACCCTGCACCAGCCATCGCCGTTTCTCAGGGAGGAGGAGCCCCTACCGCTCAAGGACTGGGAGTGTCAACCACACCACCAACCCTAATCTGCAGACTCCACCGGCGACTACGCAACTACCCTCAATTCAAGGGCCAACAGCTCAAATGTTGCCCCTCACTGCTCATACTCCTCAGCCTCCGGCTTTGGTACCTAATCCGGCCTCCAACGGCAATCTGGGGCGGTGCAAACGCCCAATACGTCCCCAATCCTCCGGCGGCATATGTGTCGCCTCCGCCCGCGGCAAACCCTCCTCTTGTTACCGAGGGAAACACTCCAGAGTGTATGACGTCTCTGCAGAAACGCATAGATACTATTTTGGCTCACCAATCATTCGTGAATACCATCATCCCGAAGCTAGACAACGATCCACCTATCTCGCGAGAGATCTATCTCATGCCTAACCCGGTGGGGTACAAGGCTCCTAAATGGGACAAGTTCGAAGATGTCAATGGAAACGCTCATGAACACGTCGTGCGTTTCATCGATGTCATGGGGCCGTATGGAGCCGATCCCAAACTGCTGATGCGAGAGTTCTCGAAATCCTTGGGAAACGTAGCGTACAAGTGGTACCGGACGTTGGAAGCTGGGTCCGTGAAGACTTGGGACGACATGGTCCAAAAGTTCTACACCAAGTTCTTCCAGATGGAAGAAAAGGTGACCATGATCCACCTCTCGCGGATGTATCAGAAGCGCGAGGAGGACGGGATAACTTTCATCAAGAAGTTCAGGGCGAAGTCCCTGGAATGCAAAGATCCAATGCTCGAAAGTCGGCTCGTAGAGATATGCCTGCAGTGTATGCGAGATGAATACAAAGGTATGCTCATCAACCTGCAAACGCATACGTTTTCAAAACTAATCGAATGCACGAAGAACATCGAGCCTATAGTGGAGAGGCAGAAAAAGAAAAACGCTCCGGAGCGATCCTCGAGTGGTACTACCTTCAAGATCGGGAGATTCAGCTACAAGAGGGGGCGCGAAGCTGAAGTCAATACAGTTTCACCCCAGAAGCAGGCGAAGATTGCGAACTTCGACGCACCACCTCTGCCATGTTCGGTGGAAGAAGCAAGCGACCTCTGCAGACAATGGTGCAAGGACGGCGTCCTGCCGCCGCTTGAGAGGGCACCCTCCAAGGAGATGGTAAGGGACCCGAAGTGGTGCGAGTACCACGGCAAGGTCATGCATACCATAGCGGACTATAAAAAGCTTAGGATTCTGTTCAGCCAAAAGATGAAGAATGGCGAGCTGATCGTCAGCGATCACAGGAAGGATGTGCGCAACAATCCACTTCCTGCCCATGCGGAGCAAGACTCGAAAGGTAAAGAGGTTGCCATGATCTCGATTGTGGATCTGGAAGAGGTCGCAGAGGATGGTCTACCCATCATTGCCGAAGTCCATGATGATGAGGACTACAGCATAGACACGGAGGACGAACGCGCCGACCGGATGAAGGGGTCGCACGGCTTCAGCAGATTCTTTGACGAGATGAACTTCTCAGAGAAATGCCAGACAGAAATGACGAAAGCGATCTTAAGGATAGGAGAAGACTACGAGGAGGATCTCGTAGTCTCCAATGGGAAATTCATCAGAGCGTCTCGCTCTACAGAAAAGATTATGACCTTTTCCGCCAGCGACAAAAAGACAGATGCGAGCCACCAGAGGCCTCTGTATGTGACAGCGAATCATCAATGGCGTCGAGTTCAAGAGAGCGTTCGTCGACGGAGGAGCAGCGATTAACGTCGTTTCGCTCCACACACTGAAGCTAGCAGGGATCCCCGAATACAAGATTGTCAGGCGTCCATCTCCGCTGATGGGATTTGGAAGCGACTCCAGAATGACGATAGGATGGATTCGCCTAGGCGTCCAGATCGGCAAAATCAAGTGCTCAGCGAAGTTCTACGTCATAGATGCGAACACAACGTATCACATGATCATAGGTCGAGCCTGGATTCATCGCTTTGATGCGGTCCCTTCAACAGCTCACCAAGTCATGAAAGCTATTTGGAACGACAGAATAGTCGAGATACCGGCTTCAACGAATCCATTCAACATGGATGAAGCACATCTCAGCGAGGCGGTGTGGTTCACCGAGATGGCGGACGAGCAAACACCGGGACCATTCAACCCTACTCCTTTACCCCTATAGGACGATATCAAGGATCAGTCACCTGCGGGAGTGATGGTGACAAGGGAGGATGCCAAGTAAAAGCCGCCCATGCGGGAAGAGGCGCCGCGGATCGCCTATCAGCGAAAGAACGTGTATACTCTGAAGAGAATAGCAAAGCATGACCCTGAAGGCAAGGAGATAGAGAGTTTCTACGCCAATGGGAAGAAGTGCTATCGCATATGAAGGTGCGCGGGGATGTCCTCACGCGGGCATGGGGGTATCCCTGAGCAAATCAACCAAGTCGAGCAGGTTGCGGTAATGGAAAAACCAATGCAGAGCACTCCAAACGAGAAGCTCAAAGAAGCGCCTGAATGCATGGAAGACAAACCCAGACAACAAAAGCAAGAGCTAAAGGAGGTGTTCCTAAGCCCGAACGAAGAAAAGAGAAGGCCAGTCTTTCTAAGTGCGGACCTCACAAGCGAAGAGGAGGAAGGACTGCTACAGCTCCTGACCGAATACAAGGACGTGTTCGCATGGGAGTATGATGAGATGCCCGGTCTGGACACAAGTATCACTATGCACCGTTTAGACATCATTCCGGGGTCTAAGCCGGTAAAGCAGAGCACAAGAAGCTTCAGGCCGGAGCTTAACGTGAAGATTAAGCAGGAGATCGTCAAACTCCTAGACGCCAAGTTCATAGAGCCAAATCATCATCCCACATGGCTGGCCAACATTGTACCAGTGGTAAAGAAGAACGGACAGCTTCGCATCTGCGTGGATTTCCAGGATCTCAATCGTTTCTGCCCCAAGGACGATTTTCCACTCCCCAACATTGATCTGCTTATTGATTCGACAGCGGGTCATCGCATGTTCAGTTTCATGGTCGGCTTCAGCGGGTACAATCAGATCAAGATGGACCCTGAGGATGCGCGAAAAACCGCATTTATCACCCCAGTGGGGGTATTCAACTACACGGTGATGTCGTTCGGCCTCAAAAACGCAGGTGCAACTTACCAACGGGCCATGATGGCCCTGTTCCACGACATGATGCACAAGGAAGTGGAATTTTATGTGGACGACCTGGTGGTTAAATCCAAGCAGGCGGCGGATCACCTGGCGGATTTACGGAAAGTGTTCAATAGATGCAGACGCTCTCAACTGAAGATGAATCCCATGAAGTGCGCATTCGGGGTAACATCAGGGAAGTTCTTGGGATGTGTGGTGCATCGCCAAGGAATCAAGCCTGATCCTACGAAAGTATCAGCCATCACCGGCATGACGCCGCCACATAACCAAAGTGCCTTGAAGACATTTTTGGGAAAGCTATCATATCTGCGGAGATTCATCCCAGCGATTGCCGAAATCACCTGCTGTTTTAGTGCCCTTCTTAAGAAAGATGCCGTATACAACTGGACTCCGGAGCACGAAGCTGCGTTCGGGAAACTAAAGGATCTGCTGACGTCTTCAAAAGTAATGATCGCACCTCAATTAGGATCACCACTTCTGCTGTATCTAATGTCAACAAGGAAGTCCATAGGAGCACTCTTGGCTCAGGAGTACGAGGGCCAAGAAAGGCCCATCTACTACATCTCTCGCATCGTGCAGCCCACCGAATCAAGGTACACGGATATCGAGCGTCATTGCCTTGCCCTATTCATCGTAATACAGAAGTTGAGACACTAATTTGAGTCGCACAAAGTGGTGGTGGTCACAAAAAGTGATCCCATACGATATCTTCTGACTCACACCACTCCTGGGAGAAGATTGGCGAAATGGTATATGACCATCTCTCAATACGATATTACATGCGTGCGACCGCGAGCAATCAAGTCGCAGGCGGTGGCGGATTTGTTGGCACAGTTCCCCTAACAGTCACGAGCCCGTGATCGAAGAAGAATTCGAGGGACCTGAAATCTATGCAGTCGATGTACCCTATTGGACGCTCCATTTCGACGGTTCGTCAACAAAGAAATGTGGAGGCATTGGGATAGTCTTGACCAAGTCAGATGGGGAGGTCATACAGATGTCCGCAAAGCTTGACTTCGCAGTCACCAACGAGGCAGAATATGAAGCCCTCATAGCGGGACTTTGTGCAGCGAGAGCATTGGAAGTAAGCAATCTAACGGTCATGGGGGACTCCAAGCTAATTGTCAAGCAAGCCTCGGGCGAGTACGGTTTGAAGGAGATAAATCTCCTGTCCTACCGGACTTTGGTACAAAAACTGGTGCAGCAATTCTGCGACGTTAGGTACGAGCACAAGCCGCGAGCGGATAACAGGCATGTAGACGCTTTGGCCACTTTGGGATCCAAGGTTAGTACAGACAAATGTCCCGCAAGAATCTCGATCGAAGTGCGAACATCGTCGGCGTTAACAGAAGATGCGTGCGACGATGAACACATGGACGATGCGGACTGGAGAAAGACAATCTTACGAGCCATCGCAGAAGGCACAAGCAGCGAGAGCTGGGCACTCACAAAGGGGTATTGCATACATGACAACACCCTTTACTACAAGGGCCCCGGCGGAATACTCATGCGATGTGTCTCCGAGCAAGAAGGAGAACTGATGTTAGAGAAGATTCACCAACATGCTTGCGGAGAAAGCGAGGTGTCAATCTATCGGAAAGCTCAGAGATATGGCATTCACTGGCCGGACATGTTAACAGCCGCGGCACAGATACAAGGGAAGTGCGAGAGTTGCGCACTGATCAAAGATTCTTTACTCATTGCTCTGACCGATGATGATGCGGATTGGAGGAAACCACTCTTTGATTTTCACACCCAGGGTACTGTACCCGAATCGAGGAAAGAAGCTGAGAAACTGAGGAGGAAAGCATCCCGATACGTGATACAAGAAAACCTGCTTTGGCGAAGAGGCCATGAGGGTAACTTGCTGCGATGCTTAGACAGCAGGGAAGCACAAGAAGTGATGGATCTTTCTCATCAGGTGGAACATCAGGGGGGTGCAAAGTTATGCAGACAACTCCTCTCAATTGGATATTTCTGGCCCACTATGGAGGCCGATTGCCGCACCAAGGTACGACGCTGCCAGGAGTGTCAATTTAAGGGTAACCTAGTGCACGCTCCCGCTGTAGATCTACATGCATTGGGACCACCGTCGCCGTTTCACACATGGGCTCTAGATTTCATCGGTCCCATCCGACCAACTTCGCATGGGAATCATTTCATTCTCACCGCGACTGAGTTGTTCACCAAATGGGTGGAGGCGATACCACTGAAGACAGCAAATGCGCTATATGTGGTCCATTTCATCCAAGAAAACATCATATGCAGGTTCGGAATTCCCAACACCATCCTTTCAGATAATGGTACTCCTTTTGTTAATCGCCAGGTGGCTGCGAAGCTAGCAGAATACAACATCAGGCAGATATGCTCCACCCCCTACTACCCGAAAGGGAATGGGCAAGCAGAAGCGACCAACAAGACGCTGTTGAGGATCTTGAGCAAGATTGTCGCAGATGATCACAAGAAGTGGGCTGATTCTCTCAGCATAGCCCTATGGGCTTACTGGACTTCTCCAAGGACACCCACAGGGGTCTCACCATTCCTCCTATGCTATGGGGCTGAGGCAGTGGTACCTGCGGAGGTGAAAGTTAATTCGGCAAGATTGACCTTCCACGCATTGTACGACAGTCAACGCGATCATGACTTAGTCTTGCTGGAGGAAAAGCGAGAGCAAGCTTAAAGGACCAACAAGCGGTATCAAGAAAGGATTGCTCGTGTGTACAATAAAACAGTCCAACGGAGAGATTTTGCAGTTGGAGATTTGGTCTTGCGCGCATCTGACCATTGCATGCGAGAGGCGGCTCACCCAAAGTTCGCAGCCAATTGGGAAGGGCCTTTTGAAGTCGCAGAAGTCTTTGACAGTGGCTACTGCAGCATACCGAGGTTGCACGGAACGACCTCAACCCCAAGCTCAGTCAACATGCGCTGGATTAAGAAGTACTATCCTGGACTTCTCTCATTTTATGCGTTTATTACAACGTTGCCTTATGCTCTGTATAGCTATGATTCGCATAATATTTTCTCCCATATGAGAGAATTGTAATCTCATCTCTCCCATATGAGAGTACTATAATAAAAGGCTTCTCCCAAACGATAAGAACTTCATATTTCTAGCTGTTTATATTGCTTCATTTAGTTTATTATTACTGTTAGCAATAGACTATCCGCCGTGATAGCAGCCTATGCAAATGCGATCTTAATTGATCTTTTGAGCCTATCTGTCACGATAGCAGCCTATGCAAATGCGATCTTAATTGATCTTCTAAGCCTATCTGTCACGATAGCAGCCTATGCAAATACGATCTTAATTGATCTTCTAAGCCTATCTGTCACGATAGCAGCCTATGCAAATGCGATCTTAATTGATCTTCTAAGCCTATCTGTCACGATAGCAGCTCATGCAAAAATGATCTTAATTGATCTTCTAATCCTATCTGCCACGATAGCAGCTCGTGCCAAAATAATCTAAATCGATCTTCTAAGCCTATCTGTCACGATAGCAGCCTATGCGAACATGCTCTTAAATGATCTTTCAAGCCTATATGCCGCAATAGCAGCGCTATACAAATGTGATTTAAAAATCGTTCTTAAGTCTATCTATTGTGATAGCAACATTATGCAAAATGATCTTAAGTGATCTACAAAGGCCTATCTGATGTGATAGCACCTGCATGTGGAAGAAAATCACAAGCCTATCTGCCAAGATAGCAAAGTTGCGCGAGCACGATCTCGAACGATCTAAGAACATATCTGCAAATCTATACGGCAGATAGCAAATACAAAGTGTGTATATAGCACCACAGAAGGCGAAATTTTCCAATACGCATGCGAAATTGTAATTTGTTGTAACAAGACGGCAAATCATGCAAAGCAATTTATCATTATGAGTCAAAAGCACTTACAATTTATCTGTCTAGATAGCAGCTTACAAGCGAAAAAAAAAAAAGCTCAAATCTAACTACGCAGCCAACATGGCTTACAATGCATTTAAAAATTAACTTACAAGCGAAAAGTTACACATCGGGGGAATCCTAACTGAAAAAGGATGAACCTAACGGTCCTAACACCGGCTATGCGATACAAAGATCTGCGACCGAAGATCTGTAGCAAGTAGGGTCTTGCTATAAAATGAACGTCCTACAAGCGCCACAAGAGGCTATGCGACGGTACGTTCAAGATCCCAGCATTTGACAAGGCCCTTGTCTGATCAACACCCCATGAGATGCGCCTGAGGAACCACCGGTTCCGGTGTAAAACATGCAAGCAGAAACTCCAAAGGACAGGGGCTCCTTGTCCACGGGAACGAGCACAACGGCTCGCCACCCTGAGCTCACGAACGTGGGGGCAATAAATTCTCCTCCGGGCATGCTGGAGGAGAATCACACCGTTCATTACGAGTCGGTAGCAAGGTCAGTACGGCGCTGCACCTCACCGGGAGGCGGCCGGAAACATGACCTGCAAACATAATAGACGAAGAAAATTCTTCGAACAAACATGAGGTATTATCTCCATCTTCTTTATGATGGTTATAAAGATCAATAAGCCTTATGAAGCGGATCTTGGAAGCTATTTCTATAGCACAAAGCGCAAACTCAGGTTTCACAACTTGGAGTTGCCATGAACCAACGAAAAACAAGCGTTGAAGCCAGCAGTCGTAAGGACTCACGGCAAACCACATTTTGGGATGAAGAACCCAAATGGCAAAATGCAGGGTTTATATAGACCTTGTGGAGACTCTTCAGTTGCCAAGATGAGTCAGCAGAGTTTGAAAAGAGGGTAAGGATCAATCACTTACGCCTTGAAAAGCGGTAACAATAAATTACCCTACTAAAGGCTACGACGATTCAGTTGTGTATCCTAATTACTTACGAATGGTCATGATTCGGATGGACTTCCCAAGGAAAGCGTGATTATCTAATGAGCAATTAGCGCGAAAATCAAGGCAGAATATCAACTGCTGATGTCATAAATTGATATGCACAGAGATATTCTAGCAAATCCCGGAAAGGGCAAAACGGGCACTTCGATTCTTTTGTTTTTTTTTGAAAAAAAAAGGGGGGGAGAAACCCTAGCAACATTACGATAATGTTTCAGCTATTTATTTGCTACTTTTCAAAATCAAAAATCGAAATAAACCCTTGATCAAGGAGTCATGGGGGGTAAACTGACGGCTTAGATTTTCCACCTGCTCCACTTCCTCCTTCAATTGCTCGCATTTGGCATTCATCTCACGATAGAGCTTCATAGCCTCTTCAACCTTTTTCTTTTGCTGCTCTACCTTCTGCTTCTCAGCTGCGAGGTTTTGATGGCCGCGTTTCAAAGTTACGGCCGCGCGAATCAGGGTAACTATTTTAACAAGAAACTTGAAGCCCAGCCTGCCTTGAACTTTGGCGAGAAGATTTTAGCACATGCCAAAAAGCAATTCGGCACTCTGAGGAGAAATGGTCGCAGGTGTGGCCGCGGACAGCTGCTCCAAAATACAGATGGCTTCGGAAAGAAACAGCCTCCTGTCAAAGGGTCCTATCTCCAGAGATCTCGCAAATGACTGGGGATAGGTGAGGCGCATCCGAACTAGCCAGTCCACATCGGCTTGCTTCAAACCTGAAGTAATGTCAAAGCCAAGTAATATTATCAAACTCGCAAATGAATAATGCGAAATGCAAGCAGCAAACCAGGACTTACCAGTTCCTTCAAGGATCTCACGAAGAGAAGGAATGCGCATTACGGGGGTAGTTGAAGACTGTCCTCGTTCCATAACCCTTCTATCAGCTGCGAGCTCTAACTCCTCATAGTTAGGGGGAAGAGTATAAGCCGCACCAGGTGCGATTGCAGCCCCGACCTGCGAGCCCCAAAAGCTCCACGCATGAAGAGGTGCCGCCGACTCAGTCATCGCTGGAGGCGTGGTGGCAGCCGAAGTTGCTTGGCGAGGGATACTTTCAGATGCGATAGCATCAACAGCATTTGTTCTTATTTCCTCAGCACCAGCATGGACATCTTCCTCCATTAGCACAGTGTCAGCCTCGGCATCATCAGAAAGTTCGATGATATCATCAAAAGGCTCTCCTGCATATTCAGCAGCTGCGACAGGCTTCTCGGTATGAGAACTCGAAACCGGGACATAGGACGCAGAAGGTTGACTCCTTTGCTCCAACACGGGTTCATCAGCATTGCCTGCGATACAAAATGCGATAGTATGAGGTAACTTGTATCGTATGATATTTTATTATCTTTTGCTAAGCTAAGAGCAAGCACCTCCACGCGAAGGTGGGATAGCAGTATCCTCGTCATACGCTAAGGATGTGGAACCTTGCCCTACTAACGTGTCTTCATTAAGCATGTCTTTAAGGTGAGCGTGACCTGGGGCGCGAAGAAACCAGTCATGATTATGTTTTGAGTTGCTAAGCCTAGTTCATACATATCGTTCAAGTGATTACCTGAGGGTTCACCGCACTTGCCTACTAGCCAACGGCGAATGTCAGCATTTGACACACCATGCTTTAATGCATCAACAATAACATCTCGATAAGTTACTGCGAGATTAAAAATCTCACCTTCATTGCCGCCTGCGATTTCTTCAAAATCTGCTTGGGCTTGCTCTAAGGCTGCCGCATCCTCTTCGGGAGCCGCATCCTCCTCTTCCGCTTGAGGAGCCATCTCTTCGGGAAGCACATCTTCCTCTTCAACTGGACGCACTAAGTCGTCAACATGCTGTTCTTCGAGGCTCCTCTGCCTCACACGCTCGAGCTCCTCCTCTTCTCGCTGTCTTCTCCTTTCAGCAGCTTCCGCAGCCGTCTTCCTGGACTCGGCGAGAATGTCCTCGCTTATGGGTTCGTCAGAAATGCCAGAATGAGCACCTCTCTTCTGCCTCTTGGCCAAAAGTCCACTGATGGTCTCATCATCATCATCATCTGCGAAGGAACAATTTGTTCAGATCAAGTTGCAAAAGAGTTAAGATAATGGGAAAGGGAAACGCGGTTGAGATACCTCCTGATTCTTCCTCATGTATCACATTTACTCTTTATTCTTCTTCTTCATCTCTTTCTCTTGACTCCCGCCTCTCCTCTTCTTCCTCCTGGCCGAATGGAACGAAGGTCTCCACTGCGAGCTCCTTCCGCGTTTTACTGGGCATGCGACCTTTGCCTTTGTCCTTGGCAGAAAGGGACCTCGCAGGAGGGGAAGTTGGAGCACTTCTAGGGGAAGAAATTGTAATTCCTCTTTGCCTGGGTCTCTTCGCTCTTGGTGCGGCAGTCGCTGGAGGAGACGGATCATCTCTAGGGGGAGACAAGGCCGGAGCATTGTCTATCAGCGAGTCAGCAAAAGCATTCATGACCTCGCGAATCCTGGTTTCGACCTCAGGATCCATCCTCGATGCTAGCCGGAATGACTGTCCTTGTCTTCTTGTGGTAACAATGGTGTTAACCAGCGATTTGGAACGATCACCGGATGCAAACCTCCGCACATGACACTACAGCAAGCAGTGTAGAATGAGGTCGTCAATATGTTGAAGTAAAGAAGCTTAGCGCATGCGAAAAAAAGAAGAAGCTTACCTTAGCAAAAGTTTCGCTATATCTGATGACATGCGAGTCGCCTTTTCTGACCGCGGCGATCTTTTCATCTAGAATGATGGCAGGACACAAATGGTTCTCGTGATCCAACAATGAGTAGCAACCATATTCAGACTCGTCCAGACTGCAATTGGGACGAATAGGAAAAGAGTTTCTTTTGATTACAGGAACTCTGCTTGTCTGGGGGGCCGACTGCGTCTCAAATCTCGTCTGCTGGGCGTTCCAGTATGCGAGCCAGTTTTTGGAACAACCACCTTCGCGGTTACCTGCAGGTTGCTCAAAGGGAAGATTGCTCATGAAGACTGTTTTGCACTCCTTTGTCAACAAACGCTTATAGCAGCCTCTGATAATAGACTGTGGCCAGATTGATGGTGCCACTGCATCAAAGCCGAACGGGGAGAAACGCGAGTGGGATCAACATCCACAGTAATCCTCTCATACCTCGGCGCGAGCTCACGAATATGCTCTGCGAGAGCAGGAAGAGAACCTCGCAGGCACTAGCAAAAGAATTCGCGATAGCGCTCATGGAAATGCTCTCTATCTTCGAAGAGGAGCTCTTCTGAAAACACAACACCCTTAGAAGGGTACAGTTTTGGAAACCATCGCACGTTTTCAATACGCACGGCATAGGGCCTGGCTATGAACTCTTGCCGATTGTCGCATATCAGACTCCAAACGCACTTGGTATTGTTTGTTCCGAACCACCTTGCAGCTCTGTCGCTGTTACGCTCCTCCACCGCGCCTGGGGGACACCACTTGTTGGGCTTAGAAGCATTTGGGGCATAGGAAGGCCATCGCTCAAAGACCCACCTCGTCAAGAAGGCAATGTTAAAGAAAGTCAGTATGTCGAGGCGGCCACGCGATTCTTTCATGGCCACAACTAGCTGATCCAATCTGTAGTACAGCGTGCCCAAGACCAAGGGTCCGAGTGCGACTTTCTGGCCGAGAGCCAGTTTCACAGCAAGCGGCATAACGTGATAGAAGACCCCATCATGCGGGTGGCCATCGATTAGGTACCTCGACAACCAGGCGCAGAGGAAGGCACAAAGGGTCAAGCGATAACCTTTACCCTCCACATAGTTCTTGGCCTCTAAGTTTTGACTCAGAAGCTTCTTGGGGATGCTGATGTTCGCGTAATCACGGAAAAAGTACTGCACCCATTTGTTCCAAGTATTCTTCGCAGACGTGTCAACCAACTGCCATTCAGGAAGGGCTTTTGTAGTGGTCCACCGGGTGGAGATTTTCTTTACCTCTGACAAGCACTCCTCCATCTGCGTGTACAAAGCAATCTCCGCATCCGTCCTCAAGGGACTCAAAGGGTCCACCTCACCCATGGGAGACAGATCATACAGCATGTGCACGTCCTCGAGCGTGGGGGCAGCCTCGACTCAGCAAAGTGAAAAGTGTGAGTCGCAGGCGAGTAGCGGGACAGAAGGTTTAGAGGCATGGACTGATCCAGCTTCACGGCAGCACCCTTCATAGCACGAACGGTGAAGTATACGCCGGCCTCATTAAGAGTCACAGCATGATTGGTCAACACATGGTCAATCCACTCATCCATGTAGTCCAATTTCTGAACAAAAGCTTGGGTGGATATCGCGGCATACGGGAAGTACCCATTTTTGATTGCCAATCGAACCACGTCTTCGGAGCCAATCAAATCAAGCAAGGCCGAGTTAACTGGAGGGGTTAATGTTAGCAATCCCTCATTGGGGACAGAAGCAGGCAGTTTCTTTGCCTTAACCCTCGCATGGTAGAAGTCTTTGCCACCCAGATAGGGGGCTTTTCGCCATAGATCTTGTGGAAGATCAGGTATTTCTTCGTCCTCCTTGGTGGGTCTAGTTCCTTTTGTCTTTTCCATTCCTGCGGAAAAGCAAGAAAAAAGGGGGGAGAAATATGCACACTTCAGTTTGAATTTCGAGATTCAAGATCTATGGGAAGAAAGATGAACAGTTTCTGGTATCAATTTCAGAAATTAGAGATTGGAATTGTTTGCATTATCAGATATTTTAAAAACCCTACATTCAAGGCCTTTATCATCGGAGGACTAAATCGAAATTGGATTCAAAGATTGTGAGTTTCTTCGCAAGTTCTCAGCAGATAATATGTCGTGGGTTTGCAGATCCAACGCAGTTCAAAGCATATACTAGCATTTTAAATCGAAATTGAACAAGGCCAACCTTGTTTCTGTAAAGCTTGCTTGGATGCAGACAGTTGAAGAAGACGAATTTCAATTCTGAACTCGTGATTGATTATCTGAATCTGCTCTTGAAGACTTCCGGGTATCATTCACTTTAAGAGAAAGAAGTGATGCTTTGCAACAATGGAGAGTACAAAGTATTTATCCAAAAACAATGAAGGGTTGCGTCCTTTCAGTAGTCGAATCGCAACCGTCACCGTCGAATCGCGCAATCACAGGACAAGCTGACGTCACGCCTAAAACCCTAAAGGCCAGACGGCATGACTCTAGGGGTTTTAGGTCATAATGGCACGCACGGGGGCTGAATTTACTCATATTTGAATTGGTGCGTGGCGGCGACGCGTATGTTGGTTTCCGCGCATGGAAGTCTATCCAGCTATGAGTCTTCACGCGCAGAAAGGGGGCTAATGTAGATAGTACTTTCTGAGCTGACAGATCTTGGCCACGTGGCAACCATCCAGCACACCATATTGTGCTCCACACACACTGGATCACCAGCCGCGCTGATCCATGTGGGGGCTGCGAGACAGGGCCCTCGCATACCACTGCACGGGACTTGTAGGGACTTAGTGGTTTGGAGGCTAGAGTAAGTCCTGTCGCGTGCGAGCCAAGCCCGCACGCGACCTTTAGTAACTGCTTTGAGAGATTTATGGCATGAGCTCCAAAAACCCGGTCAATCCGGTCAAACCTGGTCAACCCCATAACGGTTTCGGTATTCGGGCATAACGTGTTGTAACGGTCCCTATATACTCGGACGAACGTGCCGTTGTGGTTAAGCTAATTAAGCCGCCATTGATTGGTGCATTAACCACACTACAACGGTCACATTCTCCGTTATATATATAACGTTAACCTTTCCATACGGAAGAGAACACACTAGCCATACGCGGAAGCTCTGCCAAACCTCTGTCTCTCTCTCAGACATTACTACTGCCTTACTCTCCCCCTACACACAACCCAACTCTTCCTGTGCTATCTCTGATCCTCTACTTACGGTGTACACGGATGTCTCCCGGCCGGAATCTCTTGTGCACACTTGCATCACTTTTTTAGTTGGCCAGTACTACGCGTTATGGCAGAGGGAGTGAGGGAGGGTTGTAGAGGAACGAGAACTTTTACGCAGATCAGTTTTGGACAGCATGAGGGCGTGACAGGGTGAGTTAGAGGCGACAGCATTAAATTGCAGGAGGTGAATCACTACATTACACAGTGATCACGGGAGAAGTAGTCGCATGTGTGATATCTATTTCACACAGATCAGGGGTTCGGGGTTGTAAGGTTTTAATTGGAGGTCGTGCCTATTTCTACATCTTTGGTGATGAGGAGGTTAGGTGGGACGGCACGTTATTTTCTGGACTACAAGGATCAAGCACTTAACGACTAATGTGGGGGTATTTTTGGCAAGCTTATACTCTTCATACCCCACAGGTTTATTATTGCACTACCCAGCTTAGTTAGTTGAAATATGTTGTATTTTCGTATGGATTGTTTGTTTAGAAAAAAAGAAAAGAAGAAAAAAAAAAACAGAAAAAAAAGAGAAAAGAAAAAATAATATTCGTTGTTTCAAGTTATTTTTAGTATTAGTTAATAAAATCAAACTGAGTAGGGAACACTGTTTAGACTACATGCTACTTCACAATTGTGGCCGTGAAAACGGCGAATCAGCACCAAGATTTCAGGAAATTGGGACACAGGGACTAAGTTGTTCTGGACAGTTTTCGGTGGACTTGGTGAGGGGTGTGAGTTGGGAACAGTGAGGTGTCATAACAAGTAGGATTGGCTTTACCTATTACATAAAAAACCCTACCTGTTAGACTTAGGATCCCTGATGGAAAATAGCTCGGAAGGTAGGTTAATTAGGGATTTGCTCAGGACACAGATGAAAGTTAAAGTAATGGGAGCCCGTGCATATTTTCCACCATGAGAAATAAACAGGCTCACCAATCGACTGTCTATCGGTATTTCCTGGAGGTAGGATGAACATTGAAGGACACATCAGTTTTAATTCTAGAGATTGCCCAATCTCAACCAAAAATCTTTTGTTTAGTCTTGATTCAGTTTGTGTGTATTCCTTGTATGAGTCAGTTAAACAGTTGAGTCTTCTGTTCTTTAGCGTGAATCTGTGGAAGGGGAAAGTATGCAATTGAAGTATGCAAAATAAGGGTCTGCAAGGTAGTATGCAAGGGTCTGCTCGGGACGAGCAGAGTTTAATGTGGGGGTATTTTGATAGCTATAAAATGGAATTAGTTTGGGGCATCTTTTTGCTATTGGTCCTAACCCTGTGGAGGTTGATTTTGCCCATTTTCAGTCTGTTTTCCACTTGATACGAGATAAAGACGTTGAGAGCATAATTGGTAGATTTGGGTAATTTCATGCATAATTTTGTTTATTGGATATGATCGCGGGCACATGTTATTATGTGCAGGTAACATGTATCAAGAAATGCATGGAATCGGCTTGGATCTAAAGGCAGCGTATCAAGGATTTGGAGCATAAAGAGACGCAGAAAAAGCTAAGTGGCGCGTTCAGATGCAGGAGCCCTGCGTTCAGACGCACAACACTTGCAGCAGAAGGAAGCAGAGGAAAGAGGCAGAAAAATGACAACTTTGTGCGTTCAGACGCACAAACTTGCGTTTGAACGCAGGAATTCGATTTCCAGAGCTGTCAATTTGGGGCGAGATCAACCACGAAGACCAAGGGGTGCGTTCAGACGCACCTGGTGCGTTCAGACGCACGAATCCAAGAAGCCAGAGAAGAGAGGTGAAAATGAACAAGTGCTGCGTCCAGACGCAGGAGATGTGCGTTCAGACGCACTGCGTTTAGACGCAGGGAAGCTGCGTTCGAACGCACGGCAGATTTCCAGAAGCTTCTAGGACGGGTTTTTGACAGGGGTAGAACAGGAATTTCGGGCATCAGTTTTAGAGACTGTGGCAGTATAAAAGAAGGTGTCCCAGCACAGAATTAGGTTACACAATCATCATCACAGCAACCAGTGCCAGAGCCGTCAGGATTGGAGCAGAGCAGGATTGGAGCAGTTTTCAGTATTCAGCCATAAACTCCTTTGATCTTTCTTCTTTCTTTTATGAAACATTGTTTTTCAATAATGTACGCTAGCTAAACTTTTTACCTAGGTTCTCGATGAACCTAGGGTTTATGAATTCAGCAGCATAGTTTGTTTGATGCTCAGATGCATGACTAGTTTGAAGTCTTAATACGGAATTGGATTGTTTATTATCTTGTCTTTGATTTTATATGCATTCATGAATGTCCTGATCACCCAGGAGTGTTATAGACAGGATCTGGTGCGCGAGAGTGGCCAATGAGAGTTAGGAAGAGAAGACAAGATTTAATACCCTATCTTGATGGACCGAGAGGTGAAAATAATCAGGGGATTAGCCCAGAAGCATTAGACCAACTGCTAGACGTTTAGCGGGAGACAGAGAGGAGAGCCTGTCACCCTAGCAGACTTATAACGAACCTGCATATTTTGGTGGACTTAGAGGACACGAGAATCTGCAGTGGAATGACAGGTTCATGAGACCGAGAGGAGATTGCAACATTGGTATGCTGGCATAAACAAGACTGCTGTGTGTTTCTGAAATCAATTGAACTATACAAGCTGAATAGTAACCCTAGGGGATCCCGGGACCTAGATCTTTAATTCATCAACTTTCCTAATTAGGAAATTCCCAGAAAATTACTTCAACTAAAATACGATTCTCTAATAAACCACACTCCAACTTTCCTCCTTTTCATAACTTTGCATCTATCTCTGATTCTTACGATTAAAACTTAAACTGTTCTCGTGGGTTCGACAACCAGATTCATAAATACATACTCTATATTACTTGATCGTACACTTGCGAAAAAGCAGATAGATTCACGCTGTCAGCTATGAAATTGATTTGTTTTCTCAAAATGACCCTCTCTGAGTCTAATTTCAAAATATGAAAGATTTAAAAATTTCATTGAGAGATAACCCATGTTTTTCACAAACTTGTCAGATTGTATGCACATGCTTTTTTTTCAAAAATCAACAACGTTGATTCTAATGATACATGGAACTTATGGAGAATTGATTTTCACCCACGTAGCATCATTTTAATCATGAAATAACATTTTTACATTCTCTTGACATAAATTATCAAAACTCTCTTGAGCTATAATTGCAAATAAGAAGACATTCACAATATGCATGTGGATTCTAGTGTGAGTTTCATGAAATAGTCTAAATTTTGTAGTAAAACACATGATCTAACCATGCATATGAAGATTAAGCATGGAAATGAAGAAGCCTAAGATGAAATATCACCAATCAAAGCTAAACATGGACATGCATGTATGAATTCAAGACTAGAAGAAAAGTTTACCCCAAGATTCAAGAAGATTGTGAGGAAAAGAGTGAAATTGGCCTTCAATCCATGAGTATAATGGTGGAATAACTCTCCTCCATGGTATACCAATCTTGGAATCAAAAATGCTTGGAAGAGTTGAAAATGAAACTTTTATGGTGTTTTTGTGAGGTCACACCCAAAAATGGGAATGAAATTTGGAGAGAGGGAAGAGATGTCATTTGAGTGTTCTTGAGGAGAATATAATGTAAAGAAGTGAAAATGAAAGAGATTGACAAAGGGAGTTGATGGAGATGTTGACAGTGGAGGTTGGTGGTGGAGAATCCCACAAGAATGTACATCCAAGAAGGTATGTACTAGTGCTAGTTGTAGGGGGAGGAGTAGAGTGCAATTAAAAAGTCTCCCAACAACATAGTTGGGGTAAAAATTTGAATAACAAGAAAGTAAAGGTTGACATGCAAGTACTAAAAATTGAGGTTAACTCTAAAATTTCATTTACAAGAGGGAAATAGAAGATACCAAAAATTGAGTGGTAAAAATAAGATTTTCAATTAAGCTAACACATGAAAGTGAATCTTCATGAATTATAAAATTTCCAAATATATTTCAAATAAACCACTTTTATATAAATGTCAAAATTCACTTTTAGAAAACGATAATTATATTTCTAAGATACATAATAAGTTCCATATAGTATTATCCAAGTTTCCAAAACTACAAAATAACTTCAAAACGAAATTTTATATAACCGTATATGTCCAATGGTATACTTATACTCTAAAAATAAGTAAAAGTCAATAACAAATTGGAAATATAAGTTTATTGAAATTCTCAAATACTTCTGTGAAACTACCAAATAACCTCTAAAATATGGGGTATTACATTATATCCCCCTTAATACGAAGCTTCGTCCCCGAAGCATAAGAATTGTTTATTGAGTAAAACGAGGGACATAGGTCACGAAGACGAAACTAATACATATGATAGTTGTATGCAATGCTAATGCACATGCGACACTTTAATTAACGGAAAACATGCTCTTGATCGGTTATGTCTCATCTCACTCGTACAATAATAGGGACTAAAAAAAAGTTAGCCCAAGTAAAAGGTCGGCATCAAAATTAAAAGATCTAAACCAACAACATGTGATAATGTTTTACAAAGCGGTTCAAAAATTTTCTAACATTCGAACAAGTCTTTAAATTTTAGACAAAAAATACTTTGATCGAAACTAACATGTTATTTTTATTGGCTCATCCGCATTAAAAAATATTGGGTCTTACCTGTATAGGATTAGATAAACCAATCACCTCAAGTGTTCCACGCATACGAGGGGGGGAAAGAACACTATGTGTCGTCACACAACGTGCCTCTCCATCACAACTCGCATGTGTTTCAAATGTTCCAACTTAGTTTACACAGCGGGTACAACTTATAGTACCGTCGTATTAAGATTCACGCCAGCGGAGTGGTAAAAAAGTGGTCCATATCACTCTACATTTGGTAGCTCCACACCCAATCATTTTTTTAAAACAATTTTTTAAAAAAAGAGTACTTTTTTGTCAAAACTTTCTAATTCTGGAAACGACCATGTCAAATTAACACAAAATGAAATAAAACTTTAATACCCGGATATTTTAAGGGCATTTTTATGAATTTAGTAAAGTTGTGTGAGCTATTATTTTTGAAATATAAAAGGGGGTGGTAATATATAGTTATTTTTTTTCTTCAATATCTAATTTTTATATAGGTTATGTGTATATATATACGTGTGTGTGTGCACATATTAATTAAAAAAAACATATTTTATAAGTTACTATTTTGTATTTTAATATTTAGATGAGGGTTACAAACTCAGATGCGCCACCTTTCAAGATTGGAAGGTTCTGCTATAAGAGGGGGCGCGAAGCTGAGGTTAATACAGTTTCGCCACATAAGCAGCCCAGGGTTACAAACTCAGATGCGCCACCTTTGCCATGCTCGATAGAGGAAGTGATCGTCCAATGCAAACAGTGGCGTAAAGACGGAGTCCTGCCTCCGCTCGAAAGGATACCCTCTAAGGAGATGATGAGGGACCCGAAGTGGTGCGAGTGCCACGGAAAAATTATGCACCCCACAGCAGACTGCAAGAAACTCAGGCACATGGTGAGTCGAAAAATGAAGGAGGGCGAGTTGATCGTCAGCGATCAGAGGCAGGACGTGCGAAACAATCTGCTGCCAGCTCATGCGGAACAAGAGATGAAAGGTTAAGAGGTAGCCATGATTGCGATTATGGATCTTGAAGAGACTGCGGAAGATGGCTTGCCTATCGTTGCTGAGATTCACAACGACGAGGACCACAGCATAGACACAGAAGATGAGCGTGCCGATCGAATGAAGGGGTCGCACGGGTTCAGCAAGTTCTTCGACGAAATGAACTTTTCGGAGAAATCCCGGAAAGAAATGACAAAGGCAATTCTAAGGGTAGCAGAAGACTTCGAGGAAGACATCGTGGTCTCCAATGGAAAAGTGGTTAGGGCGTCTCGCTCTACGGAAAAGGTTATGACCTTCTCCGCAGGTGACAAGAAGACAGACTCGAGCCACCAGAAGCCCTTATATGTAACGGCGGTGATTAATGATGTCGAATTCAAGAGGGAATTTGTGGATGGAGGAGCAGCCGTCAACGTGGTCTCGCTCAACACTTTAAAGTTGGCAGGATTCCCGGAGAAGAAGATTGTCAGACGCCCATCCCCACTGATGGGATTTGGGAGTGACTCCAAGATGACGATAGGATGGATTCGTCTGGGCGTCCAGATAGGGAAAATCAAGTGTTCAGCCAAATTTTGCGTCATCGATGCGAATACTACGCATCACATGATCATAGGGCGAGCTTGGATACATCGTTTCGATGCGGTCCCCTCAACAACCCACCAGGTGATGAAGGCCATTTGGAACGAAAGAGTAGTAGAGATACCGGCTTCGGTAAACCCCTTCAATCTAAACGAGGCGCACCTCACTGAAGTGGTGTGGTTTACCGAAATGGCGGACGAGCAAACGCCAGGGCCGTTTAACCCAACTCCTTTGCCTCGATGGGAAGACATTAAGGATCGGTCGCCAGCAGGGGTAATGGTGACAAGGGAGGATGCTAAGGAAAAGTTGTCCGCGCACGAAGAGGCACCGCAGGTCGCCTACTAAAGGAAGAACGTGTACACTCTGAAAAGAGTGGAGAAGAATGATCTCACGGGTAGAGAGATATAAAACTTCTACTCCAATGGAAAGAAATGCTACCGCATATGAAGGTGCGCGGGGGTACCGCCATTCGAGCATGGGGATATCCCTGGGCAAATCAATCAAATCGAGCGTGTCATGGAGGTAGACAAACCAACATCAGAGGCTTTAGAGGATAAGCTGAAAGAAGCACCTGAATGCATGGAGGATAAGCTGAAACCCCAGAAGCAGGAATTGAAAGAAGTGTTCCTGAGCCCAGGAGAAGAAAAGAAGAGGCCCGTTTTGTATGTACAGACCTCGCAAGCGATGAGGAAGCAAGATTGCTGCAGCTGCTGACTGAATACAAGGATGTGTTTTCCTGGGAATATGATGAGATGCCAGGTTTGGACACGAGTATCACTATGCACAGGTTAGATGTTATCCCGGGATCTAAACCGGTAAAACAAAGTACGAGAAGCTTTAGGCCGGAGATAAATGTGAAAATCAAGCAAGAAATCGTCAAGCTATTGACTGCCAGGTTTATCGAGCCGAATCATCATCCCACCTGGTTGGCCAACATCGTGCCTGTGGTAAAGAAGAATGGGCAGCTTCGCATTTGTGTAGACTTTAGAGATCTCAACCGCTTCTGCCCCAAGGACGATTTTTCGTTGCCCAACATCGATCTGCTCATCGATTCTACTGCGGGTCATCGGATGTTCAGCTTCATGGATGGCTTCAGTGGATATAACCAGATAAAAATGGACCCTGAAGATGCACGAAAAACCGCGTTCATCACGTCGGTAGGAGTCTTTAACTACACGGTTATGCCGTTTGGGCTCAAGAACGCGGGCGCGACCTACAACGAGCAATGATGGCTCTATTTCACGACATGATGCACCAGGAAGTGGAGTTCTATGTTGATGATTTGGTTGTCAAGTCCAAAGAGGAAGCGGACCATTTGGGGGACCTGCGGAAGGTATTTGAAAGATGCAGGAGTTTCCAGCTAAAGATGAATCCCATGAAGTGTGCATTCGGAGTGACTTCAGGGAAGTTCTTGGGATGCGTAATACATCGCCAAGGCATCGAGCCTGATCCCGCGAAAGTATCGGCTATCACAAGCATGACGGCGCCACACAATCAAAGCACTCTAAAGACGTTCTTGGGGAAATTATCTTACCTGCGGAGATTCATTCCAGCTATCGCAGAAATAACCTTCTGCTTCAGCGATCTCCTCAAGAAGAATGTTGTGTACAATTGGACAGAGGAACATGAGGCCGCATTCGGGAGGCTAAAGGACCTGCTGACATCGCCAAGGGTAATGATTGCACCGCAGCTTGGATCGCCGCTTTTGTTGTATCTAACGTCGACAAAGAAGTCTATAGGGGCACTTTTGGCTCAAGAATCGAAGGGCAAGAAAGGCCGATTTATTACATTTCTCGCATAGTACAACCGGCTGAATCAAGGTACACAGATATCGAACGTCATTGTCTTACCTTGTTCTTTGTAATAGAAAAGTGAAAGCACTGCTTCGCCTCGGACAAAGTTGTGGTGGTTACAAAGAGCGACCCCATACGGTATCTCTTGACTCACACCTCTCCCTGCGGAAGGTTGGCAAAATGGTACATGACCATTTCACAATATGACATCACGTGTGCTCGACCACGAGCAATCAAATCGCAAGCAGTGGCGGATCTTCTGGCGCAGTTCCCAGATAACAGCTATGAGCCCATGATCGAGGAGGAACTGGAAGGACCTGAGATTTATGCAGTCGAGTTACCATACTGGACGCTTCATTTTGATGGGTCGTTGACAAGGAAGGGTGGAGGAATTGGAATTATTTTGACTAAACCAAATGGGGAAGTTAACCGAATGTCCACGAAACTTGATTTCCCGGTAACCAATAATGAAGCAGAGTATGAGGCTCTCATAGCAAGACTCCGTGCATCCAGGGCACTGGAAGTAAGCAATCTGACGGTTATGGGGGATTCTAAGTTAATCGTCAAACAGGCTTCAGGCGAGTACGGATTGAAAGAGGTAAATGTGTTACCCTATCGGACTTTGGTGCAGAAGCTGGTACAACAATTCTGCGATGTTAGGTATGAGCACACGCCTAGAGCTGATAATCGGCATGCTGATGCTTTAGCCACTCTGGGATCTAAAGTGAGTACGGAAAAATGCCCTGCGAGAATCTCGATCGAAGTCCGAATGTCACCGGAATTGACAGAGGACACATGCGAGGATGAGTCCATGGATGATGAAGACTGGAGAAAACCGATATTGCATGCAATCGCCGAGGGAACGAGCAAAGAAAACTGGGCATCCACTAAGGGGTACTGCATACATGAAAACGCCCTATACTACAAAGGACCAGGAGGAATACTCATTTGATGCGTCTCGCGGCAGGAAGGGCAAGCGTTATTGGAAAAGATTCACCAGCACACTTGCGGAGATGGTGAGGTGTCGCTCTATCGAAAAGCCTAAAGATATGGGATTCATTGGCCGTACATGTCAACGGCTGCTGCAATAATTCAAGGGAATTGTGAAAGCTGCGCATTGATAAAGGACTCATTAACAATCACTTTGGTTGATGATGACGCGGGCTGGAGAAAGCCACTCTTCGATTTTCTCACAGAGGGAAACGAGCCTGAGCAAAGAAAGGAAGCTGAGAAACTGAAAAAGAAAGGCGGCTCGATATGTGGTACAGGAAAACATACTCTGGCGAAGGGGTCGTGAGGGTAATCTACTCCGATGCCTAGATAGCAAAGAAGCGCAAGAGGTGATGGATCTATCTCACCAAGTAGAGCATCAGGGGAGGCGCGAAGCTATGCAAACAACTCGTCACAGTTGGCTATTTTTGGCCCACAATGGAGGCAGATTGCCGCATCAAAGTAAAGAGATGCCAGGAATGCTAATTTAAGGGCAACCTCGTACATGCCCCTTTCGTAGATCTACACGCGTTGGGAACGCCATGGCCATTCCACACTTTGGCTCTAGATTTTGTTGGCCCCATTCGACTGGCCTCACATGGGAACCAGTTCATCCTGACCGTGACCGAGTTGTTTACTAAGTGGGTGGAGGCAATACCGCTCAAGACAGCTAATGCGCTCGCGGTGGTCAATTTCGTTCAAGAAAACAGCATATATAGGTTTGGAATCCCCAACACAATCCTTTCGGATAATGGCACACCCTTTGTAAATCGTCAAGTGGCCACAAAACTAGCGGAGTACAACATAAGGCAGGTCTGTTCCACTCCTTATTATCCAAACGGGAATGGTCAAGCAGAAGCAACCAACAATACACTGTTAAGAATTATGAGCAAGATGGTCGCAGACGATCACAATAAGTGGGCCGATTCCTTGAACATAGCATTATGGGCATATCGGACTTTGCCGAGGACTCCCACAGGAGTCTCCCCGTTCCTTCTATGTTATGGAGCTGAAGCTGTCGTACCGGCGGAAGTGAAAGTCAACTCTGCAAGATTGGCCTTTCATGCATTATATAAAAATCAACGTGACCATGACTTGATCTTATTGGAGGATAACTCAGAACAAGCTAAGCGGGCTAACAAGAGGTATAAGGAGAGGATCGCTCGCGCATACAACAAAACAGTCCAACATCGGGATTTTGCGGTCGGGGACTTGGTTTTGCGCGCTTCAGACCATTGCATGCGGGAGGCAGCCCATCCAAAGTTCGCAGCTAACTAGGAAGGACCGTTCGAAGTTAAAGAAGTCTTTGAAAGTGGTTACTGCACAATACAAAGGCTTCATGGGACTGCCACGATCCCAAGTCTGATCAATATGCGCTGGATTAAAAATTATTATCCTTAACCTCTTTCTTTACATACATTGGATCCAAATGTCTATTGAATTGTATGTCTAGTACTCCGATAAATTCATGCGTTGTTTCCTCCCATAGGAGGAACTTGTAATCTTGCCTCTCCCATATGAGGGACTTGTAATCTTGCCTCTCCCATATGAGGGTGCTTTTAATAAAATAATTCTCCCATATGAGAAGAATTGTATTACCTTAGTCGTCTCTTATCATTTTATTTACTTCTCAGCTTATTTACAACAAAAGCCTATCTGCCAAGATAGCAGCCATAATATGCGATCTCATGCGATCCAAAGCCTATCTGCCGAGATAGCAGCAATGTTCAAATACGATCTTAAGTGATCTAAAAGCCTATCTACCTAGATAACAGCCATAATGTATGATCCTATGCGATCCAAAGCCTATCTGCCGAGATAGAAGCAATGTTCAAATATGATCTTAAGTGATCTAAAAGCCTATCTGCCTAGATAGCAGCCATAATACACAATCCCATGTGATCCAAAGCCCATCTGCCGAGATGACAGAAATGATCTTAATTGATCTATAAGCCTGTCTGCTTAAATAAGCAAGCTACAGCAACAACGTCTCATGCGACGCCAAACTTATCAGCTTGAGAAAAAGAATTATTCAGGTAAATATCCGAATGCAAAACGCGAAAGAAACATAACTTGTTTTATAGCAAACACGCATGTGATATTACAATTTGTTGTATCAAACAAGAACAGCAAATGCTAAAGTACATTTCATTAATAGTCAAAATGACTTACAATATATCTGTCTAGATAGCAGCTTACAAACAAAAGCTCATACTAAGAAAATTCTTACTCTGAAACGAACGGCCTACTGGCCCTAACAAAAGCTATGCGACGTTATTGTCGAGGTCCTAGATCTGAACAAGGCTCTTGACTAGTCTTCTGCCCAAGAGATATGCCAGATGAACCTCATGTCCTGTAGGATGCGGACGTGAAGAACAAGTGGAGAATAGCTCCTGGGGTAGGAAGCTTATTGTGCAGAAGAACGAGTGCCATGGCTCGTCACGCCTTGTTGAAGAACGTGGAGGCAAATAGTTCTAGCATTACAATGATATTTTGTTTTAAACAAATATTTTTGTTTCTAAAACAAATCCTTTATCAAAGGGTCTTCTGGAGAGAACGAGAGCGATGCTTCTCTTGCTTGGTCCACTTCTCGCTTCAGCTGTTCATACTTGGCATTCATCGCATGAAAGAGGTTGACAACTTCTTCAGCCTTCTGCCTTTGTTCCTCTACCTTCTGTCTTTCAGATGCGAGGTTGTGATAGCCGCGTTTCAAACTCACAACTGCGAGAATTTGGGTGATCCTGTTGAGAAGATACCCGAAGCCTAGCTTACCTTGAACTTTAGCCTGAAGCCCCTTGCATGTGCTATAAAGCAGTTGTGCACTATTAGGAGAAATGGTCGCAGGAGTGGCCACAGACAGTTTCTCCAGAATCCAGATGGCTTCGGCCAGGAAAAGCCTCATGTCATACGGCTCTATCTCCAGAGATTTCACAAATGACCAGGGGTACGAGAGGCGCATCTGAATCAGCCAGTCCACATTAGCTTGCTTCATTCCTGAAAGTGTTGATTCAAGTTTAGATCATGAAAGCTTTTAAACAAGGGTGTAGAATGCGAAAAATGATAACATACCAGTCCCTTCAAGGATCTCACGCAAAGAGGGAATGCGCATTGCTGGAAAAGCCGAAGCATGCCCTCGCTGCATTGCTCGTCTGTCAGCCGCGAGCTCGAGCTCATCATAGCTGGCAGGGAGAGTATAAGCCGCAACAGGTGCGACGGCAGCTCCAACTTGTGAGCTCCAAAAACTCTATGCTGGGGGGACCTCTAAGAGCTCTACCATTGTTGAAGGAATGGCAACAGTAGTAGCTGCTGCTCGACCAGGAACTTCTTCGGCTGCGAGGGGCTCTTGCGGCTCGAGAGCATTCATTTGAACATCAACATTTGCATGTGATGCTATGTCTTCCACGACCTGTTCATTTTCATGAACTTCAGCTCCAACACCATCTGTTTCCATTTCCTCAACTGCAGCATCAGCATCTTCTTCTATTAGCACGGTGTCAGCTTCGATATCATCAGAAACCTTGATGATATCTTCCAAAGGCTCTCCTGCATACTCAGTAGCTGCGGCAGGCTTCTCAACGTAAGAGCTTCGCTCTGGAGCATAAGATGTAGGGAGCTGACCCCTTTGTTCCGGCACATCCTCATCAGCATCGCCTGCGATACAAGACAGGAAAATATTGAGGTAACTTGTATTATACAGTGTTCTGTGATTTTGATAGATCAAAAGCGAGCACCTCCACACTTAGGTGGGATCGCAGCACCTTCATCATATGTTAAAGATGCGACACCATATCCTACTAGAGTATCCTCATTAAGCACATCTTTAAGGTGAGCGTGACCTGGGGTGCAAAGAAACTCGTTACAATAATGATCGGCCTACTAAGGCTGGTTTACAAATATTGTTTGAATGATTACCTGAGGGTTCACCACACTTGCCTACTAGCCATCGGCGAATATCAGCTTTTGATAAGCCATGCTTTAACGCACCAATAATTACTTCTTGGTAAGTTACAGCAAGGTTAAAAATCTCACCTTCTTTTCCGCCTTCGATCTCCTCAAAATCCTCTTGGGCTTGTTCCAAAGCAGTTGCATCCGCGTCATCAACATGCTGTTCTTCCAAACTTCTCCTCTTTATGAGCTCGATTTCATCTTCCTCGAGCTTCCTCCTTCTCTCTGCGGCTTCAGCAGACGTTCTCTCAGACTCAACAAGGACATCTTCATCTATGGCTTCGCTGGAGACGCCAGAGCGAGAACCCTTGGTTTTAGCCTTTTCCTTGGCCAGAAGGCCGCTGATGGTTTCTGTGTCATCACCTGCGAAAGAACGAATTGTTCAACAACTATTGCGAAGAGCTAAAGTATGAAGAAGGAAATTTTGTTAAGATACCTTCCGAGTCTTCTCGTATCTCACCTCTTTCTTCTTCTCTTTCGATTTCATCTCTTTCTTCATCATCTCTTTCTCTTACTTCTTAGTCCTCGACTTCCTCTTCCTCCTCTTCCTGACCAAAAGGAATGAAAGACTCAACTGCGATCTCTTTACGCACTTTACTTGGCATGCGACCTTTGCCTTTGTCTTTAGAGGCAAGAGACTTTGCAGGAGGCAGAGTTGGAGCATTCCTAGGAGGAGGGAAGATTGTAATGCCCTTCTGCTTTTGTCTCTTGGCCCTCGGGGCAACATCTGCTGGAGGAGACGGAGCATTCCTAGGAGGAGACAGAGCTGCAGTATTTTCTAGCAGCGAGCTAGCAAACGCATCCATTACCTCGCGAATCAAAGTCTCTACTTGGGGAGCCATTCCCATTGTTAAAAGAACTTTTTCGCCCTGCCTTTTTGCAGTAACGATGGAGTTGATCAATGATTTCGAGCGCTCTCCATATGCGAACCTCCTCAGATAGCACTAAAACAGAAAATGGGGGGTAAGTTTCAATACATCAAGGGAAAGGATTTTAACACGCACAAAGGAAATTGCTTACCTTGGCAAAATCTTCGCTGTACTTGATAACATGCGAAGCTCCATCCCTAACAGCGGTCATCTTCTCCTCAAGAATGGTGGATGGGCATAAGTGATTGTCAAGATCCAACAAGGAGTAGAAGCCATACTGGGAATCATCCAAGCTGCAATTAGGACGGAATGGGAAGGCATTCCTCTTGATTGCGGGAGCTTTGCTGGGCTGAGGAGCCGACTGCGTCTCGAACCTGGCTTGCTGAGTAGTCCAGTAAGAAATCCAATTTCTGGAGAGGCGACCTTCACGGCCACCTGAAGGTTGAACGAAGGGCAAGTTGCTCCGAAAGATCGTTTGGCACTCGCCAGACAGCAGTCGCTTGTAGCAGCCTCTTACGATCGACTTAGGCCAAACGGAAGGCGCCACTGCATCAAAACCAAACTGGGGAGAAACGCGAGTTGGATCAACGTCGACTGTGATCCTTTCATATCTGGGAGTAAGTTCAGGAACATACTCAGCAAGAGGAGGAAGGGAACCCCTTACACACCAGCACAAGAATTCGCGATAGCGCTCATGACCTTCAAGAAGGAGTTCTTCTGAATAAGCAAGAGATTTGGCGAGATATAGCTTCGGGAACCATCGCACATTCTCAATACGCGTGGCATAAGGCCTAGTTGTAAACTTGCTCCGGTCATCGCATATCAGGCTCCAGGTGCACTTGGGAAGATTGGTTCTAAACCATTGAGCAGCTCTCCCACTGGAAAGTTCAGTCTCCGCGCCTGGGACACACCACTTGTTGAGCCTAGAAGGAACAGGAGCATAGGAGGGCCATCGCTCAAAAACCCACATGGTAAGGAATGCGATGTTGACATAAGTCAGCACATCAAGACGACCACGAGAGTCCTTGATCGCCACTACCAATTGGTCTAATCTATGATATAAGGTTCCCAAGACCAGAGGCCCAAGTGCGACTCCTCTGGCCGAGGGCCAACTTGACAGCAAGGGGAAGGACATGATAAAAAACCCCATCATGAGGGTGACCATCAATCAGGTACCTCGACAACCAGGCACAGAGGAAGCCACACAGGGTTAGATGGTATCCTTTCCCCTCTACATAATTCTTCGCATCTGGATTCTTGTCCAGAAGTTGCTTGGTAATACTACCATTCGCATAGTCGCGAAAGAAGTATTGCACCCATTTTCCCCAGGTGTTCTTCGCAGAAGTATCAACAAGCTGCCATTCAGGAAGAACTTTCGCAGATGTCCAACGAGTGAAGATTTTCTTCACCTAGTGTAGGCACTCTTCCATCTGCGCATATAGAACAAGTTCTGAAGAAGTCCTCAAATGGCTCAGGGGATCCACTTCGCCAATGGGAGAAAGTTCATACAACATGTGCACATCTTCCAAAGTGGGAGCAGCCTCGAACTCAGCAAAATGGAAGGTGTGAGTCGCAGGTGAATAGCGAGAAAGAAGGTTTAGAAGCATGGACAGATCCAACTTCACGGCAGCACCCTTCAGAGCACGAACTGCAAAATAAATCCCAGCATTGTCTAATGCGATGGCATGGTGGGTCAACACATGGTCAATCCACTCATCCATCAGGTCCAACTTTTGGACAAAGGCCTGGGTGGAAATTGCAGTATGAGGGAAGAACCCATTTTCAATCCCTAGCCTAACCACATCCTTGGAGTGGATTAACTCTAGCATAGGGATGGCAACGAGTTGGGTCCGGATCGGATCAGGCCCTTCCCGATCCAGATCCGACTAGGAGAAATGGGATCAAGATCCGATCAAGATCCGTACGGATCATCACCGGATTCGGATCAGATCGGATCGGGTCTCATTCAGCTGATCCAAATCTGATCCGTAGATCCATATAGTACGTGGTCAGATCGGATTCGAATCGGATCCGGCTCGGGTATGCAATAAAATAGAAAAAATAACATAAAAATATAAACACTATTTCATAGGCTAAGGCATGTTCTTAAGTTATGAAGACTAAAAAACAAAAGAAATAGCTTTGTATGTTAGAGTTACTATAGTATTCTTCTTGTAAGTGTAAGTGGGGATGTAATAGGGGTATATTTGTAAAGCACACATATACGTCGGATCGGATCGGGTCGGAACCCGGTGGATCAGCCCTCAGATCCAAATCCGTTCGGGTCTAGCTTTCCGGATCCAAATCCGATCCATTTTCAATTGGATCGGATCCGAATCCGATCCATTCGGCTCGGATCGCTCGGATCTCTGATCGGATCGGACCATATTGCCATCCCTACTCTAGCATGGCTGCATTGGTAGGAGGGGTCAGTGTTCGCAATTCTCCGGGGGGGGCAGGAGCTGGTAGATTCTTCACCTTAACCCTAGCATGATAAAAATCCTTTCCACCCAAATAGGGGGCTTTTCTCCACAAGGTCTTGGGGAGATCAGGTATTTCTTCAGACTCTTTAACGGGTTTAGATCCTTTTGTCTTAGCCATTCCTGCAGAAAAGCAAGAAAAAAGGGGGAGAAATATACCCACTTTCAGTTTAAATTCCAGTTCAGATTCAGGAAGCAATTATGATTTGTCAAGAGAAGATGAACAGTCCGGGGTCAATGCTGGGTTTAGAATCTCAGAATTTCAGAAGTTCTACATTCAAAATCGTCACAATCTGGTGATTCAATCAGTTCATGGTTTAAGAAAGAGCCTCTTTTGCAGTTCTCAATGAACGGTATATTCCAAATAACTATGGGTTTACAGATCCAAGACTGTTCAAAGGATATTTGAATACATTAACGGAATTGAGCAAAGCCAACCTTGTTTCGGTGAAGCAAGTTAAAGGAGACGATTGACAAGGAAGAACTGATGGTTGATTACTTGAATCTGCTCTTGAAGGCTTCCGTGTATCATTCACTTTAGAGACAGAAGTGATGATTTGCAACAATGGAGGGCATAGAGTATTTATTCAAGAACAATGAGGAGTCGCGTCCTTTCAGTAGTCGAATCACAACCGTCACCGTCGAATTGCGCAATCACAGGACAAGCTGACGTCACGCCTAAAACCCTAAAAGAACAGACGGCACGACTATAGGGATTATAGGTCATAATGGCACGCACGGGGGCTGATTTTGCGTTTATTTGAATTGGTGTGTGGCAGCGACGCGTGCATTGGTTCCTGCGCATTGAAGCCTATCCGGCTAGGTGTCTTCACACGCAGAAAGGGGGCTAATGTAGATAGTGCTTTCTGGATAGACAGATCTTAGCCACGTGGCGACCATCCAGCACACCTAGATGTGCTCCACACACACTGGATAACCACTCGCATTGATCCACGTGGGGGCTGCGAGACAGGGCCCTCGCATACCACCACACGGGACTTGTAGGGACTTAGTGGTTTGGAGGCTAGCGTAAGTCCTGTCGCGCGCGAGCGACAACCAAGCCCGCGCGCGACCTTTAGTAACTGCTTTGAGAGATTTATGGCACGAGCTCCATAAACCCGGTCAACCTCATAACGGTTTCGGTATACGCGGACGACGTGCGTAACGGTTCCTATATACGCGGACGAATGTGCCGTTGTGGTTAAGCTAATTAAGCCGCCATTAATGGGCGCATTAACCCACTACAACAGTCACATTATTCGTTATATATAGGATCGTTACTCCTTCCTTACAGAGGACGAATCACCTGAGGTACGCTGAAGCTCTGCAAAAATTATGTCTCTCTCTCATACAGTACTATTGCCTTACTCTCTCCCTACACCAACTCTACTCTTCCTGTGTTCTTATCCTCTGCTCTTGGTGTATATTGAATCTTCCTTAAAGGAGTCTCTCGTACACACTCCTGTAGCAGCAGAAGTGATTCAAATTGTCGTCGTCGTCTCCTATCTGTCCACCCATTCGGTAAGCACCCTAAGATCTGCCTTTGAAATCCAAACTTTGTTTTGTTTCAATTGCTCTATATATTCATTTGCATCAATTAGGTTGGTAGTTAGATCTTACTACAGTGAGTTGGGGGGTTTTAGGTACCAAATTTGTGAGGGAATAAGGGAGGTTTGTATGTGTATATCACAGGGGTAACCAGGTGCAATTTATGAAAACATAATGGGTATGGAATAAGCTTATGTATATTAAGGGATGGTATTGTATTTTACATAAAGTATTAGATGGGTAGTATGTGTAGTTTCACATTCCTTGTGTATTTAGTATACCCCATTTTAAATAAAACGCTTTTAAATTGTTATGGAAAAAATAAAATTAAAATATTTTCTTTACTTAATGTATAACTAATGTAAAACAGTATTTTTAAGTAGGGGGGAAATTATTATGGGCAATCTCCAAGCTATTCACCATACTACGTCTATGAAGATATGTACACCTCTCCTCCTTGCAATCAAGAAGATGAGCATATTGAACCAATATTGGAGCTCATGTTAGCTAAATTAGACAGAATGGAGGAAAGGTTCAATAAGACTGAGGAATCAATTCGGCTTCATGAACAACAATTGGCAGAAATTTCGAGTGCATTGGCATATGTAGGTAATGAAAATGGGCCCAGCAGAATCATTCCTGACTTAGTTGGGGAGTGCGAAGAGGAAGACGAAGAACCACCAAAGTTCTATGATACTGTTTGTCATAAAATAAAAGATCCTTGGGCCGCTTCAGACTCAGATTGGGATGAGGTTGTGACGCCTATACAACTTGTGCCTCGCATAATTCTTGAGTCATGGCATGAATAGGAGAGTGTTGGCATCGCGAGCTTATGGCCCAATGATATTGAAGATGTTTTTGTTGAAGAAAAAACTCATAAGTGCGCCGAGGATGTGATATTTCCACTCGTTGATGATCTGTGCCTAGATGAATCATGCCATGAGTCTAGGGAATTATTGAAAGGAGATGAAGAAAAACCCAAATTTTATGCAGCTCATAAATTTCCACCTGTGATTCGGAGACAAGATCTAGGGAAGGAATCAAGGAAATTAGAACTCAGTTTTGTAGCCGTTCCATTTGAGATACTATATTTAAAGGGCCAATCCTCGACGACTGTAGTTTTGAAGAATTGGACGAAGAAAAAGAAGAAGAAAGGTAGAGTGAGGCATGTGGCGGCTAAAAGCTTCTCTTTCTTTTTGCCATCAACTTACGCACACTTGCTTGAGAAGAGACAAAGAAAGAAGCGATGGTGGAAGAAGAAAAAGTGGAGAGAAAAAAATTCCTTGACATATCTGCGGTAACTGGGTTGGGTCGTCGACCTTAAATTTCAAGGCACTTGTTGGGAGGCAACCAAACCTATTTATTGCTTAATTTAGGGAGTGTGTTTTAATACAGTTGTGTTGTGTTTTAATTTATGTATTTGGAGAGATGAGAGAGAGGGACTAATGATGGTTTCCTAGTGACATACATGAGCATGTTATGGTAGAATCTACCCCGGTGTGACATGGCACACATGACCTTCAAAGGGACTTGTGCATACGAGTTGGGGATTCTTAATGCGCATATTTCACAAGAGGAGAGCAGTCTACCCCGGTGTTGGAGAACATAATGTCCATTGGGGAGCAAGGTAGCGCCACCATGAGCTTGGGGACTGCTGTGCACAATTTATTCCCCACCCTTGAGGTGATTGTGAGTATTTTTTCCCTCTTGTTCAAATTTGTGTTCATAGTGTATGTCAGCTCTTACCTCATCTACTGGCCTTTTACATTGATTGTTCAGTCCTATGTTTAATCTCTAAATTCGTTGAGGACAACGAAACATTCAGTGTGGGGGCGGTTTATCTGTTTGCTAGCCAAATGTGTTTTGCATAGCCAGTTAAATGTAGGATGTGTCTAGTTTGTATTGTGTGTAGAGTCAGTGTTGTGGCAGCGGCGGCGGCCATGTATATAGAGTTAGAATATTATGAAAAATAAAAAATAAAACGATGAGAAAAAAAATAAAAATCCATAAAAAAAAATTGAAAATTAAAAAAAAAAAAAAAAAAAAAAAAAAAAAAAAAAGAAAAGACAATTGAGGATCTTGAAACTGAAGAGAGCTTAGTGAGTGAAATCATTGAGAATAGGAAGTGTCGTAGTAGGAAGAAAAAAAATATTTTTAAAGATTTTGTGTAGAGGTTTCACTAAGGATGTCCCGGGATTTTGAAAGTTGTGGAAGAATGACATGTAAAGTATACCTAAGTTTCCTATCGTGTGCTAAATAGATTGGGTTTCAAAGTAGTTGAATATTCTGTTTTCAAGTGGACACTTGTGGTCTCTTGTTGATCTGGGGTAGAACTTCGTGTTGAGTGGTTTCATGTGGTACGGTTGTTTCAGCATAAGTGAAGTTGGATGGCGTACACCACCATCCCGTAAGGTGGTCGCAAGAGTTAATGGAAAAAGCCCACGCTCTTTACTCTCTACTGCAAGGTTCTAAAAATATATAAGGAAAGAAAAATAAAATGAGAAAATCTGGAAAAAAGAAGAGAAAGAAAAGTTGTGCTTCAAGGAGAAACAACATAATGTGCTTCCAGTCACACGGAATATTTGGATTCCATCCAAGTAGAGCTTAGAGAGGAAAACTAGAGCCAAGCCTTATTTCACAGGAGGTGTGATTCCCTTCACCGGGATAATTGCATTCAAAACGCAATAAAGGCTAAGAGCGTTTGAAAACCTAATATGATTCGGCGAAGAAAGGCTACAATGAAATTTGAGCTGAGTTAGACCCAATAAAGCTTAGGACGTACTTGTGTCTTGGTTTGAACTGGGGGAGGAAAGGGGACACCTTAGTGAGCTTTTGCATATAATTATTTTATTTCAAATTCGTGCGATGTGTATGTGAATTTCAAAAAGGATTAGTGAAAGCTTAATGCTTTTTAGTTGATGAAAGGGAGTTTCCTATTCTTGCTAAAATGATTGAAATTGGATGTGTTGTGTTAAATACTTTTTTTAAAATCGATTCTAGAATTGCATTGCATCATCATGCTGTATTGTTGTGTTGTGAGCCATGTTAGAGTCGTTTAAGTCTTTTTGGCTATTAGACAGTAAGATGCAGTAGATGAGACTTTGCTCGGGACGCGCAGATGGAAAGTGTGGGGGTATTTGATAACTCATCAGTTGGAGTTATATTTCTTAGTTAATATACTACCATTTTGCGTGATTTCAATGAGTTGATATGAGTTTTAGGCCAATTCTTGTGAAGAGTGAGGTTGTTGTGATTTATTGCTAGTTCGGGCGTTCTATGCGTTTTTAGATGTTATTTGTCACATATAATCGCTTGGTATTCTTGTTCATGTTGTCATGATAGGAAAGGAAGCTAAACGATTTATAGGGGGCAATGAAACGGACTTCAGGAATATGAGAAAAGCTCGGGAATGTCCAAGGAGAATGAAATGAAGCAAAGTTAGAGGAGCAAGCTGACCAACCTTCATAATTTTAATGATATCTTGAGTTCTACAAAGTCTGCTATAGTGATACTCGTGGAAAATGAAATTAGACTCAAAGTTCTTTTCAATGGTAGGTCAAAGAGCTCAATAAAGGCAGAACGAGAAAGTTATGGTCAGGCAAAGACAACGCAAAAATGAAGAAAAGATGGTAAAGTTTCACTCGACCAATGTGCACTCTGTATCTGGAGTTACATAGGAAATATTGGAGAAATTCCTACCCCATTAGAAATAATACATTATGGGATTTCCAACGATATAAGATAAGCCCAAACCGAAGTTCGGATGGAGGAGAAAAGGACCGCGCAAGATCAGCTTATGAATTATGTCCGAGAACTGCAATTTGGAGGGGCTGAATTGCAAATTCGGACAAAATACTTAGAAAATCGTGCCCATCCCTATATATCAAGACTTGTAGGACTTATAGGCAGAGTAGGCTGCTTCCGACAAGGAAGAACACATTGGAGGAAGGCTTGGAGCTTGGAGTTCGTGGTGAGAGCGAGGATTCTATCATTTGATCTCTCTTCTGTATCTTTTTCTTCGTTTTTGACCGTGATCACACAAGTTCTTGTCTTTGTGATCATGAATATGAGTAGCTAAACTTATTAGACCAGGAAATGAGTTTGGAGTTTGGGTTCTCACATGTTTATGCGTTTTATGAATGGAGATTAATGTTTTGATGAACCTAATTGATGTTTTTACGTTTGCTATTGTTTTGTGATATTTACATAGAATTTAGTTTGCGATTATTTGGTTACTCGGTAATTTCTAAAACCGGAAAAGAAAATAATCACCCGTTCTTAGTGAAAGCAAGTGTAACACCCCCAAATTTTCATTACTGAAATTTCGGGCGTGCCCTTCTCATGGAGAATTAACCACCCTGATCAGGAGAAAGGATCTTTGCTTCGGATTCACAAAACACACTTTATTACATAAAAAGTTCACAACCTTGTTCAGAGTTACAAACCATTATATTACAAACAGCGGAATAATGAAATTACTATTTTATTCATGCGAGGTGATACTTGCACTAGTATGCGACGTCCCCATCCCCAACGTAGGCCTCTCCTGTGGTGGTTTTTACAAAACAAGGACACCACAGTAAAAGTCAGTAAAAACTGAATGAGAACGCATCACAACGCGTAAATCAGAGTGAGGCACATGTAAGTATGAAATCAAGTTATGACATGTTCATTTGTTCCAAAAACCAGTTTAGTTATTTAATTAAGCAGACCTGTAGCAATAATCATATCCATTGTGAACGGCGAAATAATCCGCTCGTCCGAATCAATCTCACCTAAGCATCTAGACCTTAAGTGTCGACACCCCCTACGAGGGAAACTGTTGTCCCAAGAGAGTAGTACTAGAGCCTTACCCTGTGCTAATGCGCCCCAGGGGAAACCATAGATCCACCTTCGAATCAAGTCCCAAGCTTTTCTTGGTCAAACAATATCAAGTCCCAAGCTTTGCTTGGTCAATCCATATCAAGTCCCAAGCTTTGCTTGGTCAATCCATATCAAGTCCCCGAGAGTTCATGTTTCCACTTTACGTGATTAGTAGATTAAACGTTCTGAAAGGTCTCATTGTTATCATTTCTAAAATCTCATCAAGTAGTGGAAATAATTTCTTCTCGAGTGACAAGTTCCCAAAATATTGAATTCCAACATGTGAAAGTACGGAGTTCAATTAACGCAATGACATGTTTGGTGACACAAGTATTGAATAAGCATAAGAATTGCGTTTAAAACATTTAATACTCAAGTCAAGGAAAATAGAGACACTATAGTGAAACACGCGTTTTGAAGAGTAAGGATTGAGCCTACGAACTCACCTATAAGTTCCGTAGGTAGTTTAGATGTAGCCGACGTAGCCTTCGTCTATGAATTCTTTGTCTACAAATAAGGATAAATCCTAATGCAACACCCTCCCAAATCGAAAGGCCAGCCGGGCCCCAGGTTTTGGAAAGAGATGTCTCCGCCCGAGGTGATGAGCCTCATTGGGAACGGATAAAGATCGTCGGTTCACAGCTACTACAACCATCGATAACATTTCAAAACATAGCTTATTACAATTTCAATACAAACAATGACATTTGAAAATTCAGAAATACATTTTTCAGTGATATGAAGATACTAGATGGTCTTCTAAGCTGTAAGCTTTCATATCCAGTGGTGTCGTGAACGTTCCCCCACCTCGACAGCCAACCTGCGGTTTTAAATAGCAAAAGCCAACACAGTTTTTACAGAAAATGATAAGCAAACGGCTGAGTAAGCTAACACCCATAGCACGTAAACAGATTATGAGACATGTGACAGGAATAACGTATTCGCTGATAAATAAATGTCAAATATTCGCGGGAAAAGCGTTCACGTTGATTTGATGTGTCAAACTCCGTAACGATCTCAAATTTCGTATATCCAACCCAAATATGTGGACCATCCCGGGAAATCACTTTTAATATCATTTCGCAATATCACTTTAAATCTCAAGATAATAACATTCTCATCGATAAGAATCGAGTCCAGAAATTCATTTTAGCAATTAGTTGATACGGGGCGTGACGATATCCAATCCACAACCTCTTTCTCATAATGTGCATAAGCACCCACAAAACCATAACTCAATCACAGGAGGTTCGCATCACAGCGCCTCATAACCATAACATAATCAAAAGGAGGTCAGAGCCTCATAATCTCATAATCAGTAACCAATCACAATATGTCAGAAATGTATCGTATCAGGGATATGGCACAAACCCACGCACAACGGCCTTCCACTTTACATAAATTATGAATTTTCTTTCAATATGTAGAATCGAGTAAGGAGCTCCGAACTAAAGCTGGTGTGGCAATTAACATAATAATCGATGTATGATTGAAAGAGATAATATTTGACCAATAAGTGAGCGGTGTGCTACTTTTGGTAACCGAGGCAACAATTTCAAATTTCGTATTTCCAACCCAATGACGTGGTCCGTCTTGGGAAATCACCGTTAAAAGATAAATTTCAAGTTATCTCACAATAAGATGTTAGATGTTCCTCTTTTGGATTCGTTATTTAGATTTTGATACCAATTTCATGCAATACTTCAAAGAGGAATATTTCAAAACAGATAAACAACTCAAATAAATCAAGTACGGTAGTATTTCACAAATAACACACGCGATACCCGAAATGAAAGAAAGGCACGCGAGGCTAGGCATATTAACTTACCGAAATCCAAAGCACATCCTAGATGTCGTCTCGTCTACGAAAACGTCACCTACAAATCGGAGCTTATAACTTAATACAATCTCAACAAATATACATCCTATATATATTTCTAGCTCCTTTTATTTTTCTCAAGAAAATATTCATTTTAACTTATTTATTAACCAAAAGATATATTTTCTTTAATAATATTTACCCCCAAAGATATAGTTATTAATTTATAAATAATAATCTAAACAAATTAAAGAAAAACTAATTTTTTAAATGAATCTGAAATTAAAAACTACACTTATTACCCCAAAATTTACTGAAATGACAAATGCCTCCCCCGAAGTTTCTGAAACAACATAATAACCCCCCAGAAAACTTTCTGAGAATTACACTTTAACCCCCAAATCGAGAACACCCAAATTCAATGATCAAAAAATGGATTTAAGGTCTTAAAACTTGATTTTGATTGTTGTAAACAACTTAGAAGGAGATTTTAAGCATACCCACACCAAAAGTAAAGAGAAACGGTGAAGAATTCGAACGGGTCAAGATCGTCGTCGGGTCGCCGAAGATGGAGCTTTGCCGAGGCTTCTCCGGCTGTTCTTGGCTGCGTCTAGGACCTCCTGGAGCTTGGTCGGACCCTCTGGAGGCTAGAGAGAGGGGTGGAAGGGGCTGGATCGTCCCGGTTGAACTCCGGTGAAGAATTCGAACGGGTCAAGATCGCCGGCGGTTTCTCCTGCTGCTGTGGCGCTGCTTCAGCTGCTGTTTTTATCGTCTTCATCTTCTTCTCTTGAGTTCAAAACGGGGGAGGGGATAGAGAGAGAGAAAACAGAAAGGTGGATGGTTGTGGCGGTTTCCCGTGGACTTCGCCGGTGGCAGCGACGGCCGCTGCTGCTGCTTCTTCTCCTGGTGATGCACGACAGAGAGGAGGGAAGGCATAGAGAGAGAGGGAGAGAGATAGGTAGAGGGTGGAGAGGTAGGAGGTCGTGATGGCGTCGGGAGTGATGGTGGTTGTCTCGGGTTCGGGGAGTGGTGTTGCCGAAGAGAAGAAAGAGGGAATAAATAGAGAGGGAGAGAGAGTCGGGGAAAGAGAGAGAATATGGGAGAGGGAGACGTGAGAGAGGGAGAGATGTACGGGAGTGAGAGTGAGAGATTATTGGGAGACTAAAATTGAGTTTCGTGATGTAGTTTCTAGGTAATTACAATCACATCCCCTCCTAGTTCCATAATCTTTATTCATAACCCAAACCCAACTATTTAATATTATCTAAAAATACAACTAACTCCCTTACTAGCTATTTATTTCAAAAATAAACTTATTAAACTTTACGAAAGATATGTCAAAAATATTCAAAAAAATCCGGGGTGTTACATCCTTCCCCCCTTAAGGAGAGCTTCGTCCTCGAAGCTAGGGTCGCTAAGTCTCGGAAAGGTTCTAAAGTCAATCGTATCACTTATCGTGTCAGCACACAAAACAAATGATCACATAACAGCAATTAGAAACTCAAGCTAACAAGAATCACAAATCAGCACTCATGGCATCTAAGGACTTAAGCTATCCCGCAAACTCGGCTTTTTCACTTTTATTACCAATTTTGGTTGTCCTATATTCATTTTAATTTCGAAAAATCTTATTTTAATTGAAATCGAAAGGTCGTACTATCTTAGAACCGTCGGCTCTGATACCAACTGCAACACCGATGTAACACGCCGAATTTTTTTGAATTTTTTGACGTATCTTTCGTAAAGTTTAATAAGTTTATTTTCGAAATAAATAGCTAGTAAGGGAGTTAGTTGTATTTTTAGATAATATTAAATAGTTGGGTTGGGGTCATGAATAAAGTTTATGAAATCAGGGGGGGTCTGTTTGTCTTTTCCTATAAAGTGACTTAGGAAATTTCCCCAACCATTTCTCTCTCTCTCCCCGTACGTCTTTCTCTCCCCCTCTCCCTATTTCTTTTCCTTCTTTGTTTTGTTTCCCATTGTTTCTCATCCTCCAGCACACTGATATGTGTTTCCCAACACCCCACACTCCCCAACATTCTCTCCCTCTCTTCTCACCATCTCACCCGTCTCTCTCTCTCTCTCTCTTTCTCTCTTTCTCCTTCTATTTATTCTTTTTCTTCTCCTTCGGCACACAACACCACCACACCCGACCACCTCCTCTCTCTCCACCCTCTGCCACCACCATCTCCCCCTCCATTTCTCTGTCTCACTCTCCCCCACCCTCCGTCTCTCCCTCTCCCTCCTCTGGTTTTACCGAGAGAAACCTCCACCCAACACCATCAATACCACCCCCCCCCCCGACGCCAGCCACCCTCACCACAACCTCCACCTTGACGCGGATGCATCACGAGATGTCCCCTCACCGTTTTTTCGCTTTTTAGGTGCCATTTAGAGAATGAGAAAACAATGCAATATATGACAAGTGCACCGTGACGGGAAGTGGATACAGAAATCAAACACGTAAGCACGTAACGATTACACAAGTAAGCCCTAGGACTCTAGGCAATCGCCCCCAAGCACGCTACTAAGCGCAACAATAAAATTGGGATTTTACTCAATCGTGCCTAAGACTTGTAAAGAGAGAGTTTTAGGACGTACCTACGTGCCCAGAGCAAGTCTTACGGGCACGAATTGCAGAACATTTGACTCGGAGGGCCGTTTCGGGTCGCCGAATTTTTTTTCAATGAAATCTTCAATCAAGTAGTGCACCGCGCTCCTTGTGATGTCCCCTTCGTAAGTCTCTTCTTCGCCAAAAGCTGAATCTTCCTCCAACTTGACCAATTTTTGAATCTAGGAATGGAACCCTAGTTTCTTCACCCACGAATTTCTCACTCTATCTTCCACTTCAACTGAAACCAACAACAAATCCTTGATCCCCTTTATTTTGCGAGCAAAACCCTATTACTTGTGCAGATTTCGGCCAAAAATTGAGTGGGGGAAGAAAGCTTGAACCGTCGACGGCTACGGAGGAGGGAGAAGAAGAGAAGTGAAGAATGAGGAAGAAGGAGAAGACTCGACGGTATATGTGTGGGTCTTTATATAAAATTCCACAAAAAATCGATTTTACCACCCCCCCCCCCATTAAGTATATATCGCTTCCTTCCATCGCGGGTCAAAGAGTTCATTCCGCCCGACCTCTTCGTGCGAAGAACATTCTCTTCGTGCGAAGAGGTTGCGTGTGAAGACTTATTCTTCTCACAAAAGTCTTCAAAAAAACGGGCAGTTGTCCATTATGAGAAGATAAAAATCACTCCAAAAATTTTCTAAGTCTTGTTCTCTTAGTACGAAGACAATTGTCTTAGTACTAAGAGAGTCCTGGGCATCATCAAAAACATCCTTTTTCGTCATCTTTCGCGTCTTTTGCCTTTCCTTTGCTTTCCAAAGGATCTCCTCGTCCTCGAGACTCCTTTCATGTCATAAAACATTCCCAAAAACAGGGGAACATCTTATTCGTCAATTTTACGCTTCCCAAGGCAATTTTTGCGTTTCCGGATGCTTTTGGCCTCGTTTCACTATCTTGAGCATCCTTTTTGGCGTAACTTTCTCATCCGGACTCCGTATGCGCGATCCACCTATCGACAGAAAGCTCTCGACCACCCCCACACAATGGTACTCTCTAATTCCGCTTTCAGTCTCGTTTTCAAAATGTCACCTCGTAATCCGTGCCAATGTGCCCGCTTTCTCTGTTCTTCAATGTGATATTTGCGTATATCAAGACGGGGAGTTCGGGAATGTGATCTTCCCCAGGTGCGTGCATTGAGTATATGTATGATAAAGCGTTACACTCCAATTTCTTCATTCCGGATCCCGATACGCGTTCTGGGCTGCTATTTCTCAAATTTCAATCTGTTCTTCACGCGCGCATCAAGAAGGGGGATCCGAAATAGGCCTTTCACCTAGAAATCCTGCACATACTCATTGGAAATATTAAATCCACTCTCTCGCACCTCTCAAATAAATCAAACATAATAAAACAAACAAAACAGTATTTAAACCTATCCTAATGCAGTAAATAGGTTGGGTTGCCTCCCAACGAGCGCTTTGTAATTTAAGGTCGACGGCCTGACCCAGTTTCCTCAAGAGAGCTTAAATTTCGGGAATCGCTTTGAGGCGCTCAATTACCCCAATGAAATTCTCGTCCACGTATGGCTTTGCTCGCTGTCCGTTCACCTTGAATCGGTCCCCATTCTGAGCTTCTACCTCAAGCGATCCCCATGGGTAAACCTCGATTATTGTGAATGGCCCACTCCATCTTAAATTTAGCTTGCTCGGAAACAACTTCAGACGTGCATTGAAGATCAGTACCTTTTGGCCCACTCTGAAGTCTCGTGGAATTTTGTGTTTGTCATGCCATTTCTTGGTCCTCTCTTTGTAGATCTTGGCACTTTGATATGCCATCAGTCTGGATTCTTCTAACTCCAGCAATGTCCGCTTCCTTTTCTCACGAGAGAGCTTTGCATCCATGTTCAATATCTTCAGCGCCCAAAACGCTTTGTGCTCAAGTTCCACTGGGAGATGGCATGATTTCACAAAAACAAGATGGTAGGGAGACATGCCCAAGGGAGTGTTGTACGCAGTTCGATACGCCCATAAACTATCATCCAAGTATAGGGACCAATCTTTGCGTCCAGGATTGACAGTCTTTTCTAATATCCCTTTGATCTCTTGATTGGACACTTCAGCTCGCCCATTAGATTGCGGAAGGTAAGCCAGTGATATCATGTGCGTTTTCACTCCATACTTGCTCAACACATTGGCAAAGAGCTTGTTGACAGAGTGAGATCCCTCATCGCTGATAATTGCTCTAGGTGTCCCAAATCGCGTGAAGATATTCTTGCGCAGGAATCTCTCAACTGTAGCACCATCATTTTTCGGGCACGCCACCGCCTCGACCCACTTGGTCACATAATCCACAGCCAGAAGTATATAAAGATTGCCAAGTGAGGGAGGAAATGGCCCCATAAAATCAATGCCCCACACATCAAACGGTTCTACCTCTAACACGAAATTCTGAGGCATCTCATTTCGGTTAGAAATATTACCTGTTCTCTGACACCGGTCACATTGCTGCAAAAAAAGATGGGCGTCTTCATGCAAAGTCGGCCAAAAGAAACCACTCTGAAGTACATTAGAAACTGTGCGTGATTTGCCGAAATGTCCCCCACAGTTCAACTCGTGGCAATGTCTGAGGATCTCTAACGTGTCCGGCTCCGCAACACACCTCCGCAATACATCATTCGCCCCCAGCTTGAACAGATAAGGATCATCCCAGAAGTATTGTCGCACGTCTGCAAAGAATTTCTTCCTCTGGTGGTAGTTCATGTCCTTGGGCACAATGTTGAGTGCCTTGAAATTTGCCAAGTCAGCAAACCAAGGCACAGCTACAACCACAACCATAAGCTGCTCATCTTGAAAATCCTCACGAATTGGCAAATATTCTTGTATATCATTCTCCAGCCGTGAAAAATGGTCCGCAACAACATTCTCTACCCCCTTTTTATCTTTGATTACTACATCGAACTCTTGCATCAATAAAACCCACCAGATCAATCTTGGCTTGGCGTCCTTCTTGGTGAGCAGGTATTTTAAAGCTGCATGGTCTGTGAAGATCGTCACCTGAGAACCCACAAGATATGGACGAAACCTGTCCAATGCAAAGATGATAGCCAACATTTCTTTCTCCGTGGTCGCATAATTAACCTGTGCATTGTTAAGTGTTCGACTAGCATAATGAATGACATGAGCTACCTTATCTTTCCGCTTCCACAGAACAGCTACCACCGCATAGTCACGGCATCACACATGAGCTCAAATGGTAGGGTCCAGTCTAGTGTGGCTATGATGGGTGCGCTAATCAACTTCTCCTTGAGCACATCAAAAGCTGACTTGCACTTCGCATAAAAATCAAAGACTGCATCTTTCTCAAGCAAACCAGACAAAGGCTTCGTGATCTTCGAAAAATCTTTGATGAATTGCCGGTAGAATCCTGCATGCCCCAAGAAACTCCTTACCCCTTTAACGGTCGTAGGGTATGGGAGCTTCTCAATAACCTCAACCTTTGCCCGGTCCACCTCTAAACCTTTGCTAGAGATCTTATGCCCGAAAACAATACCCTTAGTAACCATGAAGTGACACTTCTCCCTGTTGAGCACTAGGTTGGTGTCAATGCATGTATCCAGAACACGGGCCAATTGTTGCAAACAGTCTTCGAACCCATCACCATACAATGAGAAGTCGTCCATGAATACTTTGAAATTCTGCTCCATCATGTCTGAGAAGATCGACATCATACACCTCTGAAACGTAGCAGGTGCGTTGCATAAACCAAACGGCATGCGTCTAAAAGCAAAAGTCCCATAGGGACAAGTGAATGTCGTCTTCTCCTTATCTGCTGTCAGAATTGCTATTTGGTTGTACCCAGAGTACCCATCCAAAAAGCAATAGTGAGAATGACGTGCCATCCTATCAAGCATCTAATCAACGAATGGGAGGGGAAAATGGTCTTTCAAGGTGGCATCATTGAGTTTGCGGTAATCCATGCAAACTCTCCACCCAGTAACGGTACAAGTGGCAATCCGATGACCTTTTTCCCCTTCCACCACAGTAATACCTCCCTTCTTAGGGACACACTGCATCGGGCTAGTCCATGTGATGTCGGAAATCGGATAAATGATGCCCGCCTCCAACCATTAAAGTATCTCTTTCTTCACCACCTCCTGCATGTGAGGATTGAAGCGGCGCTGAAACTGAACTACCGGCTTCTTGTCTTCCATGAGCCGAATCTTGGGCTGGCACACTGTGGGGCTGATCCCCTTGATATCCGCTATGGTCCACCCCATAGCTGCCTTTCTATCCTGTAATACCTTGAGAAGCTGCTCCTCCTGTCCCCTGTCCAAACATGCAGACACAATAACAGGTAAAGTCTCATTAGATCCCAAGAATAAATATTTTAAATTAGCAGGTAAAGGCTTCAATTCTAAAGTAGGAGCAGTAATAAGAGAAGGAGTAAGAAACTTCCTGCTTCACTCATTAAAGAGGGGGAGGGGCTGGCGCAAGTGAACATCCAAGGCTTTCTCTTTCTCGCTGGAATCAAGCAGAGACAACTCCTCATATAGCTGCTCCAATAAAATGTCGTCCTCCTCTTCCGGTGTGTATGCCTCCACGCCAAAGCACTGTTCACTCACCGCATACGCGGGAAACTTCATAGCCTCAAATACATTGAAGGTCACCTTCTCATCGTTGATTCGCATAGTTAGCTATCCTTTGGCCACATCAATGATAGTTCTCCCCGTGGCCAGGAATGGGTCCAAAATAAGGGGAACATCATCGTCGGCCTCCATATCTAGGATTACAAAATCAGCTGGGAAGATGAGTCCTTCAACTCTCACTAGTACATTCTCTAACACGCCCCTTCGGCGTTTGATGGTACGATCAACCATCTGCAAGAACATCCTGGTCGGTTTAGGATCTCCCACACCAAGCTGCTCAAACACCGATGTGGGCATCAAATTGATACTTGCACCAAGATCACACAATGCCCTCCCACGAAAAGCATCTCCCAATGTCACAGGAATGATGAAACCACCCGGATCTTTCATCTTCTTTGGTAACGCCTTTTGCACAACGGCGCTACACTCCTCATTCAGAGTCAAGGTCTCGAAATCATCCATGCGCCTCCTATTAGAGAGGAGGTCCTTGAGAAATTTTGCGTATATGGGCATTTTTGAAATTGCTTCCGCAAAAGGGATATTGATGTGTAACTTCTTGAAGATATCTACAAACTTCTTGAAGTGCTTGGCATCCTCTTGACTCTTCAATCTCTGCGGGTATGGCACACGCACACTATACTCTTCCTTTGACTTAGGCTTCTCATCCGACTTCCTACTCGTGTCCTTTTATTGGGGAATCAGGGTAGGCACGGGAATTTCTTCATTCAATGCTTTTTCGGTGGCCTTGGTCGCCTCAGCTCGCGCGTGGGTAGGATATGGAGGATCCTTAGTGGTGGTCCCACTGCGAGTAGTGATATCCTTCAATTGCTCTGGTGGAGTGATTGTGTTAGAGGGTAAGATACCCAGTGGAAGTCGAGTATTTTCATTGGCTATCTGGCCAATCTGTGTCTCATGGCTCTTCATCGTGGCTTCTATCGCGACAATCTTGCTCTCAATTTTATCATTGCTAGCCAACAGTTTCCTCAACGACGCGTTTGTATCTTGTTCTTCTGATTGTGGGGCCTGCTGTTGTGGAACCTGTCTTTGAGCTTGGTATAGAACATTTGGCCTTTGACCCGGCTCATATAATCCACTGTTTGGATTGGCATAGCTGAAGTTGGGGTGGTTGCGGTTATTTGGATGATATGTGTTAGACCATTGCTGCTGTCTTGGTTGACCCATGTAGTTCACGTCTTCAATACCATCCCCATATCCCTGATTTGCATCTGCTTCCATCTCTCCCACTGACTTCACTTGTGTCGATGGATTCATATTACTGAAAGCCGAAGTCATCACTGCCATCTGATGTTCAAATTTTTATTCCACCATGGACTCAATCTTACTAACCAATGCCCCATCTGATTCGTGTTTCTACGAGTCTCAGACCTCGTGGACTCATGTTTTGCTACATTATCTAGCAGATCCCGGCACCTCTGTAATCCCAGGCCCATAAAATTACCCTGAGCCATCATGTCCAGTTCATTTGCAGTCTCTCTGTATAAGGCATTATAAAAATAGTACAGAAGTTTGTACCATGGCTCTCCGTGAGTGGGGCATCTGCGAAGGAATTGGTTGAACTTTCTCCACGTGTCTCCCAGAGAATCATCTTCATGTTGTGCAAATTTTGTTATATCACCCATCCGTTGAGCAACCTTGGATGGCGGAAGATACTTCCTAGGAAATTCCTTGCTACAATCTGCCCATGTAACGATACTGCCTGCTGGAAGTTCCATAAGCCATGTCTTTGCCTTTCCCGATAAGGAGAAGGGGAAAAGCATGAGATTTATCGTCTCGAGTGGAACTCTCTGATCATACATCGTGGAGGTAATATGCTCGAAATTGAGAAAGTGTTGATGCGGATCATCACTTGGGGCTCCAGTGAATAGGCACTCATCCCGAACCATGTTGATCGATAGTTGGGGTATTTCGAAATGCGCGGTGTTAATCTGAGGCCTGACAATAGTGGGTCGATACCCCTCTAGTGTAGTTCGGAAGTAATCCACCAAAGGACGCTCGTCTCCTCAGCATTGTTGACTTGCTCTGCCGCTTTCTGGGCGTTATCGTTCCGATTATTGCCCCCATTATTCCCATTACCACCGTTGTTTCTACCATTAACTCATCCATTGTTTCTATCAACTACCCCCGCACCAGGGAGTTGTTGTGGATTTGGAGGGTTCATCCGTGCCATTGCAGCTTGCATCTCGGTCAACTGAGCTCTGAGCTCCTCAGTCTCCCTTGCTCAACTTGCTGCATCTTCCACAGCTGCAGCTCTAGCTGCTTCCGCATCTTGCAAGCCCTTGCGGAACCTCTCAAACTCAGCTCTAGTTTGCCCGTCCATCTGAACTGAATTTACTTTCCTCATGTCTCTACATTCTGCACGCAATAACGATTCTGGATCCTCAAGTACTGGAAGCAAAGGCTCGTCTCTAGAACGGGACATGCACCAAGTAAATCAAACCTGAAAACACAAATCAAACACAGAAAATAGGTGAATAACAGGTATAAACTGTAAAAGTAAGTCCCTAAAGAGAAAAATAATAACTAATTTATTTGAAGTCCCCGGCAACAGCACCAAAAACTTGACACGCTCCAACTGCAAGTGTACAACTGTCGTGTGTAGTAATAAATTTGGGAAAATCCGGGTTGTCGAACCCATGAGACTTCGTTGTAAATTAGCTATTAAATTTGTTCTTTGTGTGGGCAAAGCGCAGTTGTTTTGTTCTATTGATCCTACCAAAATTAAAGACAAATGTCTCAATTAATCAATTGAATTGCTTCACGATAAATAAAGTTGAATGATTATAAAAATTCTCAAAGTTTGAAAAAGTCAGGATATCTCTACGGGTCACTAGGTATTTCTCGCGATATCGGATTTATATTTTTTTAACACGATGATTTATTATTCTAGCTAAACGAGCACGAATGTGTTGAAGATGTCTCAACCAACACCAATACTTAAACTAGCAAAGCCGATGTCTCTAGCCTAAACAAGTTCTAGTATGCATTAAGATCATTAAACTACTCTTTGTTCTTATCTAACTAGGAAGATTTCTCAACCCTAGATACGGCTAGTGTGTATTTTAATTTTCCGGGCAATGAATATCGATGTCTCTAACATTCATAACCTAGCTCTATCCTATCAATACGTCTATTGATAGCAAAGATGAATTAAACACATAAAACAAACATAGCAAGATAAAAAGTTCATCAATTAAGCCAAAAGCATGAAATCAAATCCATAAATCACAAATATCGTGATCAAACCCTAGCTCCCTACGAGATACCCTGAGAAAAGTGTTTAGCTACGCAAAAACATGATTCACTTACAAAGTTTCGTGATCAAATAACAAAACTAGAGAGAAAATGGAGTTTTAGAAGTCAAAAATGATTCCAAGCTTCCTTGATCGTCTCCTAGCTTCAAGTCTTCTTCTCCACCGTCTCTAGGCTCCAAAAAGTGCTTTGATACCTTAGAATCACGACCTATGACTCCTTAATACGTTTCCATAAAGTTATGACAAAGTTTGCAAAAATTACAGAAAAACCCCGCCAAAAACGCTCCTGACAGCACCCTCTTCGTACTAAGACATTTTTGTTCCTCGTACGAAGACCTTCTTAAAAAGGGACAGATGGTGTTTCTGGGAAGACTTCTGACATCTTCAAAATATTCTAAGTCTTTTCTCTTCGCACGAAGAGAAATCTCTTCGCACGAAGAGAACTTCTTTTCGCATTCTTTTGGCTCTTCTTTGAGTTCTTTGACTTCTCCTTTGAGTTCATCCTTTCCGAAGCTCGTTTCCATCTCCCGCATGATGCTCCAAGCCCTATTCCCCTGCAAATTACAACAAGAAAACACAACCCGCGATCATATCACAATAAAAGCTCGAAATTACACTAGAACATCCGGATTCAACAATAATAGCACATGAACTCATTTTCACAAATACTAGCATAATTCACTCAAAAGACGACAAATTCTCCATGTTGAGCACGCAAAACATAGCAAAATAAGGAATAAAATAACTCCGAAAACGGATTTATCACTTGCCTCACTACAAGAGCAAGATTGAACCCCTGAAAGGAAGGACATGAAAGATTTCATTATGGGGGAAATGGAAGAAGCATGGAGAAGGGTGGAGCTCTATTGGCACGAAAGATCAAGGATCCAATACCTAAGAGGGGGGAAACTCAAAGTTCTTCCATGCATCTACTACCCCAAGACGAAGAAGGAACCTTATTGCTAGCATCAAATTGGAAAGTGGAATCTGGTCTAGATCCAAGAATGAAGTGGATGAAGAACTAACCAGGTTTTTCAAGACTCTCTATTAGAATGTGGATAGCCACTCACAACTAGAGATGGAGAATTTTGAAATAACCAAGATCACTGAGCTCCAAAACCAATGTCTCACCACCCCTCCTACCATCAAGGGCATCAAAGACACTGTTCGGAGCTTGGGAAGCAATAAAGATCCATGCCATGATGGATTACCATGTATGTTATACAAAACTTTGGGAAATCATTGGTCCTAATATTCATGAAGTTGTTCTAGATTTCTTCAATAAGGGAAAACTCCACCAAGAGTGGAATAAGACAAGTATTTCCCTAATTCCTAAGAAGAACAAGCCAGAAGTAGCAAATGATTATAGACCAATCTCCTTATGAAACTTTAAATACAAAATCATCTCTAAGTTCATAGCTGAAAAGCTTAAGAGAGTAATTGGCCCTCTCATCTCTGAAACACAATGAGCTTTTGTTCCCAAGAGAAGCATACAAGACAATATCCTACTAGCCCAAGAAGTCTTCCACTACATTAACCACAGAAAAACTGGTAAAGATTCTTTTCTTTCTCTCAAGTTGGATATCTTAGAGGCCTATGATAGTATCAGATGGGACTTCTTGGAAAGAATGCTTATAGAGATGGGTTTAACAAGATCTGGATAGGGTGGGTAATGGAGTGGGTCTCCACAGTGAACTATTCTGTTATAGTTAATTGGGAAAACAAAAAAGAATTCATCCCCAAGAGAGGACTAAGACAGGGAGACCCCATCTCTCCCTATATCTTTGTGATTGCAGCTGAATATTCCTCCAGACTTATAAGCAAAGGCATTAAAAATGGCTCTCTTCAGGGTATCACCATTCATGAAGGTTATCCTACACTCACACATTTGCAATTTGCTGATGACTCCCTTATCTTCCTCAAATCCTCCATCAATGAAATCCAGCACTTTAAAGACATCCTTCACTCTTTTGAAGCTTCCTCAGGTTTATCAATTTACTTGAGTAAATCAGGAGTTCTCTTCTATCCAAACACCCCTCCTCCCTAAAAAAAGATATTCTTGAATCCCTTCAGGTCCAAGAAATAAAGAAGAAGGCAAATATCTGGGTATTACTTTGTTTTGGGGAAGATCAAAAGCAGAAGATTTTAACTACATCCTGGATCAAGTGATAAAGAAAATGCAAGGTTGGAAAATGGAATTCCTCTCCCAAGCTGGGAGAGAAGTTTTCATCAAATCTGTGATCCAGACCATTCCTTGTTTTGCCATGATGTGCTTCAAACTTTCAAAAAAATTCTACAAGAAGTTGAGCAAGGAGGTCACAAACTTTTGGTGGGGCAAGAAAAAAGGAAACAGAGGCATTGATTGGGTTAATTGGGAAACTGTCTCTAAAGGAAAGGTTCATGGTGGAATTGATTCAGAGACTTCAGTGCTTTCAATGTAGCTCTTCTAGCTAAAAGGGGTTGGAGTCTTGAAAAAGGTGAAAACTCTCTTTGCAACTGTCTTCCAAAGACTATTTATTTCCCTCACTGCATTTTCCTGAAAGCTAGTACTGGCATTTTCCCCTCCTGGTCTTGGAGAATTATCAAAGCCTCCCAAGACATCATCAAGAGAGGATGTTGGTGGAATCTAGGCAATGGCAGGAAGATAAGGTGTGGAGTGGATGCACAAGAATGCAGATACTTTGGGAATAATGTGTGGGGAGGCCATGTCAACAAAAGGGTAACTGAACTCATTAATCACAGCTAAGAAACATGGAACAGAAATTTGCTAATCAACACCTTTCACCCTAATCTTGTGAAACATATCACTGAGGTACATATATCAATATGTGGAGCTGAAGATGAACTCATGTGGAAGGGTACCAAAAAAGGTTTATACTCTGTAAGAGTGACTATCTTTGGCAGTAGAGAACCTAGCTCTGGTGGAAGAGTTTTCAAAAGGAAAGGAGAGGGCCAACTCTTCTTTCTCTTAGGACAAAGATTTCTGAAGCTTTATATGGAAACTCAAAATCACTCCAAAAGTTTAACACTTCTGGTGGAAATTATGAACTAATGTTGTAGCTACAAGGGTCAATCTCTATAGAAGAAAGTATGCAAACTCAGAAGTGTGCCTGATCTGCAATGAAGAGAGTGAAACAGAGGAGCATCGCCTCTTTCACTTCTCATGGGTGTCTGTTTTTTGGTTTGGTAGTGGTCTCCTTAACCAAGATTATCTGCAAAATATTAGCAATTTCAAAAGATGGAGCCTGGAACTCTAGGAACAATGGAAAAAGGGGGCTCATAAAAATGAGTATGCAGAATAATTAATCTTGTCCCTTTGAACAATATGGTTGCAAAGAAATAAGTGTGTGTTTAAACACCCCCCCCCCAAATCCTGCAACATCTATCTCTTTGCTGAAAAAGAGTGTCTTGGAATGCAGAAGTGGCACCCTGCCCAAAGACAATATCTCAAACTCAGCTTTAAGGAGGATGAAGAGACCACTGGGATGGTCTCTTCATCCTCGAGGTGTTGTTGACGGGTGAGCATTCTTAAGACTTTGGGCATTTGCCTTGAGGTCTTGAGTTCAAACCTTGGGGCAACCCAAGGGAAACCTTTTGGCCTTCACAACTGCGAGCCTGTCAACATGGGTTTTCAAAGGTTGGTTTGCCTCTCTAGTGTGGTTTTCAGGCTATTGCACTAGAGCGGGGGTTTACCCAGTGCGCACTGATAACTCTGTATTCGAGTTATATTTCTTACATGCTTTACTATCGTTTGGTGTGATTTCCGAGTAAATATTATGAGTTCTACACTGTGAATGTGAGAGTTTCGTGTAATTTAAGCTTTGTGTGCTTAATTGATAGTCTGGGCGTTTTCTAGTTGATTTGAGCTATTTATTTCATATTTTATGCTCGGTATTTGTAGTGTTGTGATTGTCAGGTACTGGAGGCTCGGAGCGTAAATTGGAATAGAAGACAAACTTCGGAATCGATTAGAAGCTTAAGAAAATGGACGAAAATTGATGAGGAACAAGCTGCTCAATCACCAATTTCACCACCACTGCCACCTATAGCCAAACTACCTCCATTGCTCCATGAAACCAAAAGACCCCTAATACATCTGTAACAACCTAATAAACCCATCCATTCACAAACTCAATACATAAAATTACCTAACCTACACATCAGACCTCCAACCAATTAACCATGACAAACCCAATCTACCTACAACCCACACCCAACATCACCATGGTTACCTCCTTATTCTACCAGAACCAATACAGCCACCAATAACTCCATCCAACACCATTCTTTTCCTTTGAATTGCCCCAGCCTACCTTCAAACATCCATAACAATGTACAATCCAATTCACCTATTAGCCACCAAAACACCACTGCCATGAATTAACCAATTCAATCACCATCTAAAACCATCACCTTAACAACCTGTTACATCCATCTACTACCTAAACCTACAACCATTATAAGCTAATTAACCAACCTAGCAAATACCATCAGTACATACACCAACAATAATCTCCTACAAGGCCAAATCATCCCCACAATTCTCCTACCTCACAGTAACAACCAAAATAACCCACTGCCTACACCTGAAACCAACCCAATTCATATACCACCAATCTTCACTACTAATTCAAACCCAGTTAGCCATTGACTAACATGCTACCTTTTAGCCAACATCCAACATTAACACCACATCTCACGTAACTCAGTAGCCATCACCATCTCCAGCCCGTTACACCACTGATTCATCATTAACCATCTCCAATTCACAATCACCGAACCCAAACACATCACATGACTTGATCAACCATCCAGCCGCAAGAACCCTTCTCCAAATCCATGCCTAACAGCCAAAAACCACCATTTAAACCCTTCCTTCACCTGCAACTCAGCCTAAGGCAATCACCAAACCAACCCACTGACCACCGCCATTAATCCACAGCCACAGTTGCTGAGAACAAGTCACCGAACCAATTCCTACAACCCAGCAGCAGCGCAAGGGAAAAGACAAAGAGGCAGAAAGAAGACAAAGAAGAAGACGAAGGACGCGAAGCTTCGATTTCGCGTTTGATCTCTTCCTCTCTCTCTCTTTATAAGTTTTATGGAGAATTTTGTAAAGCTAAACAATATTATGTCTAGTTAAGCTTTCATAGCTAGATAGTTTATGGAGAACTAGGGTTTGTTTAGATTTCCTGATTTGAAGTTTGATTCATGTCTTGAACTTAAATTCTACGTTTTGTTCTAGTTATTCGACAAGTTCTTGTTCTTAACTCTTAGTTTGTTTGGTTTAATCACCCAATACATGCTAGTTATCTAAGTTTGTTGCACGACAGTGAACATAACCCGGATTCGTGAAGAACGTTGTTGACATTCTCGTAGTTTCTTGAGACCGACAGGAGATAGAGACTTGAATGACCGTGTGTGGGTTGTTTCAGTTAGACGTTGTTAGGATTAGCGTAATCGGTGGACCGACGGGACCCGGTGAGCGAACCTGGCTAGCTGACTAGAACGTAACGGTAGACGGAGGTGGACCGAGAGGACCCAAGATATACTGAAACGTAGATTTACGTGAGATCGACAGAAGATCGTAATGAGTGTGACCCGGTATAACTAGACGTAGGTAGAGTGTTTCAAATCATAGTCCGGAATTGTCTAAATACCCTAGGGACCCTAAAACTGTCTAGTGTTCTCCATATTCGTATTAATCAGAAAAATAAAAAAATTATTAATTTAGTTCGTTTATTTAATTTCAGTCACTTGTTTGAGGGTGAAGAACTCTTAAATCACAACTTTTTCCTACTGGTTACTTCAATTCTAAATTAATCGTTTAGCTAAATAATCTAGATATTGTCCCTGTGGGTTCGACAACCGAGTTTTAATACTTATCTTTATTACTTCGACCGTGCACTTGCGTATACACGTAAGAAATCGTGTCAAGTTTTTGGCGCCGTTGCCGGGGACAGCGGTAGATTGGTTAGTTAGAAATTAGTTTAGAGTTTTTGTTTTATTTTTCTTTTTGTTACTATTTGTTTACCTCACGGGTGTGCTAGTGTTGTTTTCTCAGGTAGCTATGGCGGAAGGCCAAGGGCTGATTAGCCTCACAACGGAGTAGCTTCAAGCTATGGTAGCTTCAGCCATAGAGAAAGCACTTGCGGCAACATCGAGACCGCACCCGACCTTAATGCCATATAACCGTTCTGGGAAAAGCAATAATCCAGGCATTTGAGGCGGATCTTAGAGGAAGGGAGCCAGCAATTTTGGTTCCACCAATTCAGGCAGAAAGCTTCTGTCTAAAGCTGAGCACAATTCAATTCACTCAGGAACAGTGCACATTTGCTGGTACATATGAGGAAGACCCACATGATTTCATTGGGAGATTTCAGAGCCATTGTGGGCTAATCCGATATAGTGGGGTCACATCTAAAGCGCTCAAATTGATGCTCTTCCCCCATTGCCTCAAGGGAGCTGCTATGGATTGGCTGGATTCATTGCCATCCAACTCAATCAAGACATGGGAAGACTGTGCCTCCCAGTTCATGAGTAAATTCTTTCCCATCTCACGCATGATTCAGCTGCAGAACGAGATTTGGTCATTCAGGCAAAAGCAAAATGAATCCATGGTCAAAGCATGGGAGCGTCTCAACTTCTTGCTACGCAAATGCGCCAACCATGGCATTGCAAAAAGCCAGATCATACAGGTCTTCTATGATGCACTTGGAATGCTTGACAAAGAGAAGATTGATAGAGAAGTTGGGGGCAGTTTCTTGTTCAAATGTGATGTTGACGGTGCATATGAGTTGATGAGACGTGTGATTGAACAAGAGGAGAGCTGGGAGTATGAGCACCAACAAAAAGAACCGATGAAGCATAGCTCAGTGGCATATAGCACGGTTCAGGTGAATGCGGTAGAGGTAGTGCATGAAGCAAATGTGTCAGAGACGCATCAGCAGCAACCAGTACCACCATTAGAGTTGACCAGATGACAGGGATAATAAAGACAATGGCTCAGCACATGACAGACATGTCCACACAGGTCAGCTCTGTAGCAATTGCACTTCAATTTGCTCAAGCAGAAATAAAAGATCTAAAGGAACAACTTGAACAAAGGGCATTGGGTAGCATGGTTGACACATCTGAGGGACAGGCTCTAGCCATCACTACTCGTAGCGGTACTGCACTTAAGGACCCTCCCTATCCGATTCATGCCAGAGCAGAAATCTCAAAGGCAAAGGAACATGAAGTCTTTGATTCTGAGAAGACACCTGTCGTGGTCCCCCAATCAAAGGGCATGACTCCACCAGACGAGGAGGAGCATACTCAGGTACCACTTTAATCTTCTCCTTCTTCTTCAGAACTTCCATACCCATTACGTACTAGGGGGAAGAAGGATGATTCAGAAGAATACAGACTCTTTTTTAATGTATTCTCTAAACTGCATATCAATATCCCATTGATTGAGGCACTTCAAAAGATGCATAAGTATGCTCGATTTATTAAAGATGCAGTTCTTGGAAAGAAAGGGATGGATGAATTTCAGAGAATAAACTTAAATGAACAGGTTAGTTCATGTGTTTTGCATGGGTTACCTAAGAAAAAGAAGGATCCAGGTAGCTTTTTCATTGAGGCTACATTGGGTGATTCCTACACTGGAAGAGCTCTCTGTGATCTGGGAGCGAGCGTGAATTTGATGTCGTTGTCGGTATTCAAAAAGTTAGGTGTGGGGGAGCCCCCAAAAACCTGGATAACTCTCCAATTTGCAGATAAATCGACCAAGAGAGCATGTGGGATGATAAAAGATGTGCTTGTGAGAGTTGGGAGCCTGATAATTCCAACTGACTTCGTAATACTAGACATGCCAGCGGGTGATGTGCCTATCATTCAAAAGATGCCTAAGTAATTTTTTGTGTTATTGTAGAGCAAAGTTTACTCGACGACACCGTGAAAAGATTACCAAATTCTTGATTTGTATTGCTAACCAAATCACTAGGCCCAAATAATACCCGAATAAGTTTTTGAAGAACCTGGAGGAACGGAGGGTGTATTAATTAGTTATACTTATTTAAGATCAGCATGTGGGTATTTGTCCTGGAAATCAATAAGACTCCAATTAGAAATAGTGTTCATCCTAAAAGACTGTTTTACCCTTAAACATGAACTAAAAAAGAAAATAAGAAAAGGTATGAAAATAAGAAAAAAAACAATATTTTTCTGACCAAAACAACCACCACAACACCACCGCCGCCACTAAAACCACCACCACCACAACAACCCCGCCGCCACTAAAACCACCACCACCACAACAACCCCGCTGCCACTACAACCACCACCACCACCACCACTCCAAATGAAAAGCTGCTGTAACTGAGAGGTCTCGAACGCATGGAGAACAAAAGCCCTCTCCCAATTTCCCAAACCAAGCGGCACCGAAGTCAGAATCGGGTATGGGAGGGTAAGAGCCCTAGCTTTGATTTTGGGCAATTTCTCTTTGTGCACTGTAATTCGGTGGTTCTAATCTTCATTTAGGTGATCCTGAAGAACTCGCGAGCTCGATGGTACCGAGATTGTGCTGTAAGTCGTCAAAAAGTGGGAGGATTGCCGGATTCTTGAATGGTCGCCGGAATAGCCATTGCCGCCGGAAAATCGGTATTCACTTGTTCTTGCTTGTTTTTCGCTTGGAATTGGCCGTACTTGCTTGTTGGAGCTTCTTGAGCTTGCTAGTAGCCACCAAACTTGCCCAGAATTCAGATTAAATGGAGTTTGTTGCCGAATTTGGTGGATGCCTTCAGAGATGCGGTTGGGGTGGAGGACGACGGTGGATGAAGCACGACGGTAGCTGAAGCATGACGGCGGCGGAAGCACGACGGAGACGGAAGCACGACGGCGGCAGAAGCTTGACAGTGCGTGGTCGTCGATGGTGGCGGCGCCGTGCACTGCCGGGGGGAATATTTTTTTACAGGAGATGGATGAGCTCAGGCATCTTATGACATTTCAGGGCTATTATGATAATTTTTTTTTTTTTTTGGTCAAAAAGTATTATATTAAGAAAGGAAAAACAAGGAACAACATTATCCTCCATCATCATTGATGGATCTAGTTAACATGACTAGTTTAGAGAATGGGCTTTCTTCTTTATTTTTTTGAGAAAAAGAGATGGGCTTTCTAATTAAGATTGTGATTAGGCTTCTTTTGAAAGTTTATGATTGACCATATCAATAATTTATTTGTCCATATTGGGTTTAATTGGGACTACTTACTAATAACCAGGCCCATAAAATTTAACCCCAAAAAACCAACAGAAATATGGGCTTAATTAGGTAATGCTCCAATTAAAACCACCTCATATAAACCCAACCCAAATCCGACTGACCCATCAATTTTGCCAGGCACTTGACCTATCTTCTGCAAGATCATCAGTTGCCATTTCACCCAAAAGATCTTCTCCGCTCTAAACAGTTTCTATCATAGAAAGATTTTGGCTACTTTCAGGAGGACCCAATGCCTTCATATGGCAAGATATTATTCCATAAGGGCTCACAAAATAAGTTGGGACGATTAATGACTCGCCCAACTTATCTATACCTTTATGCCCAGTACTATTACCACTATTGATTGTCGTTTTCTCGTCAACACAAAGTATACGCTTACTCCCAGAAGCCAGAACAACACTAGCACTAGCAACGGTGGCTTCTGCAATTAAGAAAATTTTACGGTTGCCAGAACAGCAGAATTCGTTCCATATCATCTGATTCCAGCTTTTTTTCTGAATGAAAGGAGCATTAAAATACTTACTTTTGTTCAATACAGAAAATACGTTCAGTTCTGCAAAAACAAGAAGCCACATACGAATGTAACTTTTCCATCACATTCACTTGTCTTAAAATACAATAATCAGTTTATATGAGCTCAACCACACACTATGATATTACCAGATGTCATTGCAAAGACTTTTGAACTAGCAAATATTACTTACATCGGAATTTAGAATTTCTATTGTTTACCTCACACTCCGCGGAAGCGGCTATCATGAAAATTCAGAATTGAGATCAATGCATACTGCTCAGTTGGAGCTAGAAGAAGTCTATAGGTTTCTGGGTGCATAGAAAAGTAATGCAGATCAAGGGGCTATGGCTCAAGAAAAGAAAGACGGTGGTACAAGAACGAACTTGATGATGCATGACCTTTCCGAAGAAACACAAGGTAGACGCAGTACTGGGTTCATAGAGACGGATTTGAGGAACCATTTGCGTTACAAGGGCATGGATATCTTTAAAAGAGGAGATGCCCAGCATTTTCTATACTACTTGATTGAGAAACAATCACAAAAGTGCCCGTTTTTTCTACTCGATAAACCTAGACCATGAGGCATAAATGACGAACTTTTCTCAGTCGATGCCAGAGCTAGGATGATTATTATAGCTATTTTAGGAATGGTGTATGTTTTGATGCTGCATATGGCACAAATGCATAAGTTAAAGAATTGAAGTAAAAAGTTATTTAAAAATTACTACGGTTCACACGCGCGCGGTGTGCCTTCGTATTTCAACAACGTATTGAGCACGCTGCGTATGGAATATCGGTGTGCCTTTGTATTTCAACAACGTATTGAGCACGCTGCGTATGGAATATCTTTGAATCAGGGATTTACAATTTTGCTACGTCTCTTCAATACGAAACAAAACACGTCTATGGGCAATACTACTAACACCAGAAGTTAAGATACAAGCTGAGCTTCAGAAATTAACATGAATTAATTTCCTCTTACTCAAGAGAATGGCAACCACCCTCAGGAACATCAACACATCTCTCGCTTTCTCGTCGAATTTGGGTTCTGAACATGTCCGTTTCTAGGTTTTCTCATGTCCGTTTCTAGGTTTTCCCTTTAACTCCGGTTACACACTGTCTCAGGAGATGAAGACATATCGCCGGAAAAAGGATCAGAGCAACCGGCTATGAAGGTGACGAGCCAATTATGGGTATCAAATGCATCAAATTAGAAGAAAACCTTTATGTTGGTGTCATATAGAAGCCGCGCAGCCAATGCCGAACTTACCATTAAGTTCCATGTATTCAGTTGTCTTCCTCAAGACCCCATTCACGATGGTGGCTAATCTAGATGTCTCAAATATCACCTGCACCATAAAAACCATCAAAACTAAGAAACTATACAAAGTTCTAATATTCTTGTTTTCAAAATATTAGGGTTTCTGAATTCGTACAACGTGAGTAAATCGCATAGATTTGTAGCCTTCCCAGTCGATCAGATGGGAGTTAGAAATAACTGCTGGAAAGCAAAGAATACCTTCTGAAGATCACGGCTCTGTTAGCTTGCATCTGCGGTGAGAGTTGCATACCGAGCAAACTTCTCTTCAGCAGCCCGCATAGAATTTACGCTTGATACACTGCATAAAGAGAGAAAAAAAGGATATCAAAATTGCATGAAATGAAATGGGGTTTGGAAGCCTAACGGTGACTTTGCTGTTACTATGGTAATGATGTGTAATTATAATCATAGCATTAGCCTATATAACTTAACCACTAATCACTCTCTTAGTTGCTGCTGGTGCATTTTAGGCTTTTAAATTTGAATTTGCCTGCTTATTTAGAGTTGTGTTATTTACGAACTTAGTTTTCACTTGTTGGGAAGTTGTATTGTTATTAAAATCTTGCACTATTTTCAGTTCTGGACTGTCTGGACTGTACATAGCTGGTTATAACTGAACTTGCATTCAGTTCTTTAAGAATTTTCAAAGCTGAATTTTTCCATTTACTCAGCCTCAGAGCTATTGTGAAAAAGCTTACTCCTAAACAAACATAAGCCAGAGATCCAGCACATACAACAAATGATCTATTGAACCAAGCAGCAAACCGACACGCCACTCCAAGAGCAAACCTTCAACGGTTTGCCAAATTTGCCTTTGCATCTTACGCTCCCACGTACTGATCCAAACAAAATAGGACAACACACATAAGCTCAAAGGCTACCTACCACATAAACTCAGGCAATGCAAACCCCAAATAACACACCAATTTTGAAAACCCTTCTAAAACCCAGAAACCCAGATGAAATCAAACCCAACAAAGCACACAACGATCGACATGGCCATCGTCTAGAGAGAGCGCACAAGCAATTCAATTGCATTTATAGTAGTAGCAGAAAAAGAAAACCAACCTACAATCCAGAGTCGCAGCAACAACAGAAACGGAAGAAAGAAACTCACCCAAACAAACGAAATTCGTGCACCTCTTCTTCTAGTCTTCTATCTCTCTCTACCTCTTCAAATGAATCAAACACACCACATATATAGGACGAATGAAGGGAAGGCTCCACCTGGAAACTCATCATCTCGGAAGCGCACTTCTCCTCCGAGCACCTTCAGAGAGCTCCGAACAACAGAAGAAAAGGGCAACCAGATAATAGCACAATCACAGAAACATGAGTACCACTTACTCACAACTATACCGTAATTACGCCCACAAGAAAGGACAAAACTGTAAATTTGAGGGAACACAACCCAGCACAGAAAGCATCAGCCGATTAGGCCACTGTGGACAAAAACACTTAGGTGGCGCCTATGCAAATCCTGGCGACAGAAACCTGAAAATAATGTGAACCAACATCAAATCACGAGGTTGACTAACAACTGACTATTTTATTAATATTGTAGGGAGATTTAAGCACCGCGAGAGAGGAGCACTTTAGTATGATATGGGACACCCACTTACCCAAAAGGTCAATCTTATGAGTTAGGGCCCAAATCATACTATATTAACCATGAACCTCGTGTCCACCATCCCGATGCGGGACAAACTGCTCACACATGATACCCAACAATCTCCCCCTTCATGTATGAGCCCTTCAACATGCTCCCCCTCGCCCGGAAGCATTAGCCGAAATTTCTTGGAATCGCCTTTGTGAGAGTGCACCGGACCACCATCTGCCTGCTGGAGCACCACCTGGTCCACCATTCATGGAAGAACCATCCATGAGAACACCGCACATCTCACCCTTGATTCACCACGGCAGCGCGCACGAACCTGGCTCTGATACCACTTGTAGGGAGATTTAAGCACCGCGAGAGAGGAGCACCATAGTATGATATGGGACACCCACTTACCCAAAAGGTCAACCTTATGAATTAGGGCCAAATCATACTATATTAACCATGAACCTCGTGTCCACCATCCCGATGTGGGACAAACTGCTCACACATGATACCCAACAAATATATCATTGGAAAGGCTAACAGCTGCATATAACGAATCGTATGTTTACGATCACTTATGGTACATTTTAGCAAGAAACTGTAAAGAAATAACTCAAAATTTCATTGAGAAGCTATAGTTAAGGTGCAAAGGATCCATAACTCTTCATCTTCTCAATACTATGGATGTAGACTGAAAACAGAGGAAGTTTGATTTATGATAAAACTGGTTGCTTAACTCAATTACCGTTTTATGTATGATTATCACAGATACTCCACCTGTCCTGACTTATGATTCCTAGCCAGATGTCCCAAATTCAGTGTCAATCGTAATGCATCAAAAAGTTATCGTGGTACCAAAATGAATGCTATTCCATTGTGGGTTTGATTAAAGCAACAATATCACCTTCACCCACAATCAAGTTCACATGTTTCACTTGCATGATCCTACACGTGAGAAGGCACGTTGAGATTTATCCCACATCGGCAATTTATAACATACATATCAACATTCAATACGTTAAAAATGTGGGCTACTGCGGATATTGCCATTTGTTTCTAGAAGAAACACCGTCGATGATTAGCAATCTATAAATAAATGGCACAATTCTATAAATCAGGGGACTCAGGGCATACACGTTTGGATCGGGGAAGATAATCACTTCACCTGCAGTTGCATAATTATACTCTTGGACTCATTCTTCCCAAGAGGATATGCAGGCCGTAGATTCATAAATAGCTGTGATACTGATTTTGTAGATCTTCCCAATGTTGAACAAGGATGTGCCGTCTAGAGACTCTTCAGATAGTTCTGTGATCCGTCTAAAGAAACACCTGCAATATGATACATATACGCATAATCAGGATACGAATTCACTAAGGCGTAGGTAGTGTCTGAATAAATCAATAGCCCGTCCATAGGCTTGAACATCGTAGCTACGTGTCTTGTAAGTCAACTTGCGTAGTTTCAAGTTTCAATTTAGGCAGGCTAGAGTATTAAACTGGGCACCTTCAATATACAGTGAAAATACATCAATAGATTATGGTCTATTGACAAGGGATGACAAGGGAAGCATGATGGAGCTGTAGGATCATTCATGGCATCCATAATAGGTGCCAAAACACATAGAAGAACCAACTCTCTTTCTAAAATATCGAGGGGTAAAGGGGAAGATCTCTTGAGGACTAAGAAGAAGAGACAAGTACAGCGAAGAGAGTGAAAGGCAGAATCTCAACTTCCTGTGTTATACTACAACACTGGACAATGGAATGCTTTTATCAAGAAATAAACTTTCTTCTCCAACAGCATAGGGCTATTTAGGGGTGGAACTGGAAACTTGGCTCTTGCTTTCTTAGTGGAGGAGACTTGACAGTCAGCTTACTTTGTCATGTACCAATAGGGGGCTGCACTTCACGTTGATTCTGACTATGCAGACTTTGCATTCAATGTCTTCGTACACAGACCCAGTCATGTAGTACAGATCTGAGATCTGCTCCCAGGATGGTTGCTTTACAACTTCTTCTTAGTTTATCGGCTACCTACATAGAGCCATCTCTGTAAAGAAACTTATGAAACATTAAAACCTCACATTTCCTAACACGCTAAAGGTTAGTGAAATCCAAGCCACGTCCATGAAAAGGGTAGACTGGCGGTGACGGATGGAATCCCAACATTTTTACCCTGCAGGCACTTGCCTCAGTCACCCGCAAAACCCAACCTATCACGCTGAAAATCAAGCATAATACATATTGATAAGTTCCCCTACCCTTTTATGTAGACATTTCGTCAACAGGAACATACCCTGCAGGCACTCGCCTCAGTCACCCACAAAACCCCACCTATCATGCTGAAAATTAAGCATTATTCATGTTGATAAGTTCCCTAACTCTTTTATGTAGACATTTCGTCAACAGGGACATACTTCGTCTATTCCAGAACTTTTCTATCCTGACCATAACTTAATATAATCACAAGATATTAACGTTCACATTAGCTGTATAGCTTATATACAGCTATAACAGAAGCTGTAAATAGTTTTCATTTAACTGTTCATTCCACAAATTTTCTGTAACCATACTTTACAATCTAAATACAAATCAACAATTCATAACCTTAAAGATGTGCAGACATATTATGAGGGAGGTGCAGAAAATCCTAGCAAAAATATTTCTCAGACTTCCAGAACATAGATTTTAGCGATGTAGCACTGAACTCAAGAAAATAATGAAAATGTTAAATTCTATGAGCTTCTTGAAAGCGTACCTAACAAAAGCATTCATCGTTGAGATGGAATCCTATAAGGTACCAATGCTTGGAATTATTTTTGGAAGTTCATTATACCCTTGTCCTGAACTCCATTCACCATTATTGGGCAGAAGAGTAAGCTCATTCTCTAGTGCAGAGTAAGCATCTGCAGACGCCTGAATTAAGCAACGGATGAGGACGAAAAAATGTTTGCTATTGTTCAAATATAAGCTACCAATACACAGTAACTGCAACTTAGTAGAAGTGAAGTTTATTAAACAGTAGCCTATAATTGTTCCAGAAAGAATAAGATAACTTACTGGAACAATTATAGGCTACTGTTTACTATTATTCGCCACTGGGATCGCATTTGTAACCCTCAAAATGAAATAAAAAGAGCAAAAACATTAATACATTGGAGCAAAAACATTAATATGTGGGCATCAGATGTCTGGAAAGAAATAGAGAGCCACATGTTTCAATTGCGACCTTACGTCCAATTGACAGACCCGAAGGACCGAAAACAATAATAGAGATCTGAAATACCTGAGGATTATCTTAGTGATGTAGCACCGAACTCCAGAAAATAATGAAAATGTTAAATGCTATGAGCTTCTCGAAAGCGTACCTAACAAAAGCATTCTTCATCGAGATGGAATCCTATAAGAGACCAATGCTTAGGATTATTTTTTGAAGTAGATTATACCCTTGTCCAGAACTCGATTCACCATTAATGGGCAGAAGACTAAGCTCATTCTCTAGTGCAGAGTAAATATCTGCAAACGGCTGAATTAAGCAATGCGTGAAAACCACAAAATGTTTACTATTGTTCAAATATAAGCTACCAATACATAGTAACTGCAACTTAGTAGAAGTGAAGTTTATTAAACAGTAGCCTATAGTTGTTCCAGAAAGAATAAGATAACTTACTGGACTAATTATAGGCTACTGTTTACTATTGTTCGCCGCATTTGTAACCCTCAAAATGAAATAAAAAGAGCAAAAACATTAATATGTTGGAGCAAAAACATTAATATGTTGGAGCAAAAACATTAATATGTGGGCATCAGATGTCTGAAAAGAAATAGAGAGCCACATGTTTCAATTGCGACCTCACGTCCAATTGACAGACCCGAATGACCGAAAACAATAATTAAGATCTGAAATACTCAAGGATTATCTTTGAGAACTGGCCAGTTGAGGCAGGAAAACGGCTGCAACCAAACCCTACATTTAGGAAACATCATAATGACAGAAGTAACAGTCAGAACAAGAAGCTACACCTTGTTCAGTTTCTGTAAGCGTAAAATGAGGAATGAGAAAAAAAAACAGCGCAGAGATATGACTCATGAGAACAAATTGATAACTTACATGAACAAAATTACCTGCCCATAAAGGAGGAACACCACACAACCAAATGTAAATGATCGCGCCGGCACTCCATATGTCCACCTCCAGCCCGTAGCTTTGCTTCAAAACCTCCAGCGCCATGTAGTATGGACTCCCAACAATCTCTGAGAACCTCTTTCCTATATCAAATGATTGGTAAATCGAAGTTTATAACAAAAATCAAATACCCCAAGAAAGGAAATGAATGTTTATAATGAAATAACCCAAGAAATCAAATATTGACAAGATGGGAGGACAAAGAACATACGTGTCAGCAAAGTCACAACTCCTACTAAAAAAACAAGGAAAAAGAAGAAGAAAAATGGGCGAGTAAATGATAATGTTGGTTCATTATTCTTTTGTGTTTGTATTAGAATCCGTATATCATATCAGAGCCTAAAAGAACTAACATAAATCTTATATACCTAATATGCCAGATATCCAACAGGTGCATCACACGTAATGACGCATACAATTATGAGAGCAACAAACCTAATTGAACTCAAAGGTTAGTTTGTCTTTATAACGTGTTAACGTGTAGTTCAAAACATGCAAGAAGTGAAGTACACCAACTTCATTCAGTAAGGAAAAACTGAACGAAAAAAGAAACATATCAGATGCTGTCCTATTAACAGAGTCACCGCCCATCAAGCGTTATAGTTTGTAGGAGGCTTTCACCCTACAGATCAAGGTGTAGGCTATGTTCTTGAATAAACTCATGTAAAATACCTCGTTACTTTAACATCGCATCAGCATTTTACTTTCATCAATCCCTTCCACAAAAAAATAAAATAGGGAAAAGATTTTACCTAAATACTGTAGTATCCTCTCTATGTTTTTCATATACTTAGTGCATGTTTGGTACCTTGTTTGCCAGTGCTGTTTTTTGCCTGTTTAAAAACAAAAACAGCCTAAAAACAACAAATTTCGGTGTTTTTCTCCGGGTGCAATGCCTTCACCCCTCAATAATGATAAATATGAAGCGGTGGCAGTGGCGATACAATGGCACATAAAGATTTTCACTGGCTAACCTGTAACGCAGATATGTATATGCAGTTATTTGTAGAGGCTCAGATCAGTGAATGCGATCAGGCTACGATGACACCGCCATTGCTGCAACAACAGCCAGAGGTGACACTCGCTGTGGTTACCCCGCCAAGATGCGGGTCAGAATCGTCGTCTGAATTGCAACTCAGAGAAATTTATCATCACAGCCTCTCAGCCATTGGCTAACCCAAACACAATTGAACCAAACGACAGTTTGGGAAACAGATAAAGCGGAAAAACGGGCAAAGCAAGAGATGATTAGCATAGTAAGTACCAGTGGTTTAGTGGTAAGTAGTACTCTGCCACCCTATATACCTTGTCTCAATTCTCAGGTGGCGCTCCTAAAAGGAAGGAAGGCTAGAATGGAAAATTGCGCCCTTGTGGCAGTATGGTCTGCAATGTTGTCCGAATAACATTGTAGGCGTATATGAGCTTTGTATTTTTTTTCATTCCCTTATTTATTGTAACGTATATTAATGCTCCCTGCATACGTTTTTTATGCATATGCGTATTCCTTGTTTAAATTTGCACCCATGAAGATCAATTACAAATATTTGAGTTCAAGCAGGGCTAGTATCTAGAGTTTGCAGCTCATATTTTACTTCCATCACATGCTTATTATTGATTCTAATATGCGCACCGGTAGCATACACAGAATCATGAAATAAAAGAAATCAATGGAGATGATTGGAGAGAGACACTCACGTAGATGATGGAGATGGAGAATGCATCTGGGTCGGTGTTGGGGTCACCGCAAGTTGTTGTCATCTGGTGGTTTTCTTCTGGCGATGATGCGACGGCGCCACCGCCTGCGAAGCCCTAGCCACCGCCTATTTCTCTGTCTCTGCCCTCCTCGACAACATGCAGAAGATGGGGGCGTGGTTGGAACCCAGCGAAAGGCCGGACGAAGAGAAGAGGCGAGAGTGAGAGTGAGAGTGAGGAGTCAACCAGACCAAGCTTCTCTCTGAAGCTGGTTCCAAAAGAAACTGATACCAACACACACAGGGGCATTTGACTTGACGAGAGAGAAAGAAAGCACAAGGGCAATGACATGAGAGAAACCCAGCTGCCACTAACTCACATTTGTGGCGTAATTAGAAGCACAACCAGGGACAAAACCGTCAAATTTAGAAAAACCAGCCACTCACCAAATGCCCTCCATCTCACCACAGAATTTATCAAGTTCAAATTTCTTTTGTCAAAGGAAATTATTGTTTTCTTAGAAATAAGAAAATTGCCACTGTATGAAATTATAAATAAAATGCCACAATCCTTGAACATTATATATCAAACTAGACGTTACCCCACGCTAAGGCGCGGGGCGAGTGGATGAATATAGCCTCCACGCAATGGAATTATGCAACTCATATGAATGTTAAATATGCAAGGGAAACATGATTTATAATTTTATGAAATTCATTCCATATAATCGAAGCAGTTCTTTCAAAAAGTCATCACAATATCAAATCCCGTTTCTTTCTCTTTTCCTTTTTTTGTCAATGAGTGAATCTAGAATTTTATAATAAATATATTTAAAATTCTCCGTTTTAGAATCGTTCGTAACTGATATTATATTAGGATCCATAAATCTTAAGAAACCCGTCTAAAACAAAATTAACAGGGATGCAAGTTAAGAGAAAATTAGATTTGAATAATTAGTGAGACGCATTTCTCATAAAATCTCTAAACAAAAAATGATAATTTCGTACAAATTTATTTATTAAAATTTTAATTTGAAAATGAGACCAAAATTCAGGTCTTAAAGGTTAAAAATATGTAATATGCATAACTAAGAATTCGTGTAAGTATTATTTCATTTAAAGAATGGGAACATTTACTTCTGAAATGCATATACCTGTGTTTTTTATCGAATCTATTATGGTTATAATGTATAGTATAGATTAATATAAAAAAATTATTTATACTCAAGTCATAAAATTGAGCAATCTTAAGAGAATCGCCTAACATAAAATTAATCGGGATGAAAGTTGAGAAAATTGCCAGGGACTAATTAGTGAGACATATTTCTTAAAAAAACCACTAATGTCATTGACTTTCTTTTTGAGAATTTACATCATATAGCCGAGTCCGAACCCGGGACCTCATGAAGGGCTTCAAATGCTCTACCACTCACTAGCACCCATCATATATGTCATTGACTTATGTGTAGATGCACTTAATTTTTTTATGGTACAAAACACATGCAAATATGTTATTACGAATATAATTTATTTCCCTAAAAACGAAAATATATCTTCCAAATGTATTTACGTAAATGCTAAATTTGAATATGAGATCATTATTTACGTTATTAAGGTTAAACTCACTAATAAGCATCAAATAAGTATTCATGAAAAAATTACTTCCTTTGAAATAAAAAGAAGAATTACTAATGAAGTTCATGTACCTATAAATTGTGAAATTATTTTGATGTCATAATATAATAAGCAGAATTGCTATTAAAGTTTATGTATTTATACTATTTATTTAACATTTTATAATATTATAATATATATTTTTACACTAATATAAAAGAGTTATACTCAGATCATAAATCAAGCAATATTTAGAGAATCATCTAACACAACTTTAACCAAGATGAAAGTTGAAAAATTACCAAGGACTATTATTGAGAAATATTTCTCAAAAAATCGCTGATGTCATTTACATACTTATAGATCACTAACTTAAATTTTTTATAGTACATAATGCATACGACATACTTCTTTAATAATATAATTTCTTTCCCTCCAAAAGAATATAATTTCTTACAACTATATAATACGCCTCACTACTGACATTTACAACTATACAATGTTTACGTGAATACCAAACTTGCATATGAGATCACAAATCATGTTATTAAATTTAACACTATATAATACGAGTTACTACTGAAATTTATGTACCTATATAATTATAAAAATAATTTGCTATCACAATTCAAAAAATATGCTATTATTATTTATGTTACATTAACATGTAAAACATATTAATATTCAGGTAATAAAATCAAGGATGAGCATAAATTACTAATTTAACAATACAATATTAAAATAAATATTAATCGCTCGTGAGTTACAAACTAGTATATGAGTAACCTTCAAATTATAATGACAGAACAATACATGATTACATGTCGATTTGTAATTGGTAAAAGTGATAAAATTAACACGTCGGATCACAAATGTCTTGCTCATAATGATTATCTTAAGACAAATGGCAGAACATGGTTTCACCTCCGGAATTTTCTGCTTTTATATTATATATAAGATATAAGATAAGATTATATATATATATATATATATATATAAGATAGGGCGGTCTTTCTTCTCAAAAAAAAAAGATAGGGAAAATACTTAACATACACAATAAAATTTAAAAATTATTCTAGGTAACAACGCATACATGCATCCAAACTACTGTTCTTACTTATTTAAGGGTGAAGAGTGTCTGAATTGAATCCTATTCATTCTCTATTCAACCACATTTACATAGTCATCCATATTGACCCATCAACCACTTGAGTGATCTTGTATAGCACAACGCCAAATAATAATGAAATACATAATATAATATAGAAATTTACTTAGTAACTATTTAATGAAAAACTGTTATGGTCATAAATCATATAAATGCTCTCTCTGACTCTATATGTTTAAGAGTAGATTTCCTTATCCAAGAAAAGAAGAGTAGATTTCCTAAAAACAAATAGTAGATTAATATGTTTATGAGTAGATTAACTTGAATATATAAACCCAAATAGAAATTTAACAGCGACAGCTTAAAATTAATAGAGTTATTGATATGCTATAAACAGGGCCGGCGTTACCCCTAGGCCTCATTTGGGTAGAGGATATGGTATGTAGAGATAACGCTTATGCTGGGATATGAGCAAGGATATGAATACTGTCTGATAAGCCCTGATAACATATGTTGGCTGTATGTGTTTGGGTGCTGTCGGATATGATGCAAGATATGAAGCAGGATATGTGCCAAAATGACTTTAATACCTTCAGTGTTGTTATTTTGTATAAAATATTGTATATATTTGAATTGATGAGGAAAAATGTATACAAAATGTATCAGTACTTATGTTTATATTTTAATACTCTTTTTTCTACACAATAGTGACGTTGTCAAAATGTATACAAAATGTGTATTAATACGCGAAATAAACTTGTAGTAACATGCAAACATATTCATGGATACAACATGACCATAACAACATATGGAGTATAAATTACTACTACTAATTGGCATATTGGCATGGTGTTACAAAACCTACAATAAACAAGTTAAATCAAACCAAAGAATTTTCAGCAAGCACGGAAAAATGTCTTCATTTTTGTCTCAACCATACATAGTCAAATAAAGTTATGGAATCCCAAAATGATAGTTATCAAACACATGAGGACCTTCTCCAAAATAAAGGTACTAAAACGTTGAGAGGGAAGGAGGGAGGTGAAATGGTAAAAAGCTTATAATATTTGGGGATAAGGGTAGAAAATTTGATAGTTAGTGGGGGTATTTTTGTCAACCTACTAGCATCCTAATATGCTATATTTTCTTATCCGAGCTTATACCGCCATGTTGGGGGTATAAAATTTGTTCATTAAAAGCTCAATCAGCATAAGGCAACATAACTTATCCTCTCTCTTATCCGGCACCCAAACACTTGATAAAAAAGAGAAGGTATAAGTTATCTTATGCTCCATCCTTATCCTCTACCCAAACGAGTCCCTAAGCCATTAAGGCGGCTGCTTGGGGCACCAGAGCATGTGGGGGCACCAGCTTTTCAAAATAAGGGGTATTTTCGTAATTTCAAATATTATGTAATAATATTTTGTTTCCTTATCTAGTAGAACTACTGGAGTAATTAATTCTTAGTCAAATACCATCACAATCCTTTCTTCTCTCTCTAATTTCATCCCTCAAATCTCTCTGATCTATCGATCCATCTTCGTCCCAGGCTCCAACACATATGGAAAATTCAATCCCCATAATTACACTATGTCAATGCCATGATTTGGGTTAAATACATCCTCACATATTGTGAAAATTCACACCATTGATGGTTCCATACTTCCATCTGTTTTTCAGTTCTTGAGTTCTTCGTACAAGATCACCAAAAAGGCTCTCTCTATCTCTATTCAATAATCTGTGGTACCTTGTATTGCACGCAACCCACTCATAAATCAGTACTCTTGGCAATTGGCAAATCACTAATTGACGATTGCAGGTATTAAGTATGTAAAAAATGAGGGTTTCCATTTTTTTGTACAGGTTTAGGGAATGTTCTTCTTTCAGTTTTGATAACATTTTGTTAAAATTTCGCCCTTTCTCTTATGCTAGGGTTATAGGGTTAGATTCAACTTTTGAGTTCACGAAATTGGAAGTTCATAGCTAGATGGCTGGACTAAGCAATTAAAGCTGGAACAGTGCGATGCAGATGGGAACCGAGCAATTAAAGCTACAACAGCAACAAAATAAAAAATGATATATTTTCTACTCAAAATCGAGAATGCTACGAACCAATTCACAGAGACCCACGACAAAAGTCAAGAAAACAAGCTGGAACAGAGCGTTGCAATAGTGATATGACCGAAGTGTGATGAAACATGTTGAATCAGTGAATATGTATCAAAGATCTGCAGAGAGGCAGAGGGATAGATGTAGGACTGCAAGTCGGTCGGTTTGGACGGGTTGGCACTCATGCCTGAGCCCAAGCCCGATTTCCTTTTTGCTTGTACAGGCCCGTCCGGGCCCGAGATACATACAGTGTTAAACCATCCAAACCCGGACCGAAATTTGTAATGATAAATTTGGGCTCAGCCCGGCCTGTCCCAAGTTCTACTGAAATCATAAGGTAAAATGAAAATTTCAATAAACTACTGAATGAAACAACAAACTTACAATTGCACTAAACCTTTATATATTGTCATGAATTTCCAAGTAAAATGAGGATTAGATTTTGAATGTGTTGCTACATTTTGGCTCACTACAAACATTAAACATTTAATACATGTTCTCTAATGAAGGGCATAGGGGTCTCAGTCCAAACTCCAAATCATTACATATCATTATTCTATGAAAATACAGAGAAGTGTGAAGCACTGAAGCTCATACATATGTTTCAGGGTAACATCCCATATGAGGCAATGCTGGCTCAAATACAACAAAGAACTTGGGACCACTAAGAGACTGGAATCAGTGCAAATCGAAAGGTGTCAACTTCAAGAAGTTTGATGCCCGAACATCCAGCAATGGTGGAAAGTTGCTGAGAAGTAGCATGCGTCGAATGCCATAAACTAGCTAACCTCAAGGTGTGGTTGGTATCGATTTGTCCGGCAGCGGCAGAGCCGTAATCGTTGGAGAAGATGAGGATCTGCAGTCATCAACAATAGGTGGTTGGACAAATCTTGCAATTTGAGTTGATTGTTGCAACTGAAATATTTGCAACAAGACAATTTGTATCTTCCTTAAGCCTTTTGAAGCAGCCAAATGTGATGCACCAGTGGGATTTGAAAACATAAGTGGGAATCCCTAGGATGAAGCCAATGCAAACTTCTCAAAGACAATGATACCACCAGAAGAAACTGTTCCACAGTAGCCTGAAAATCTGATCATGAACAGCAACCAAATTGATGTAATATTTTACTAATGTGAAAATAATGAACTAAATGGAATGGGAGCTACATGAAAAAATAACTTGAACAGAATGCTAATTCAGATTTAGAATTCTTACAAACCTTTCTAATCACTGCATTTGTTAACTCCGGCACCAACTTATTAACAAGCAGCGACAACACGAATGGATATTGATTTCGATCTTCAGCCATGTTCACATATATAAACCTTTCAAGAGATCTGAAACAAGGAAGTTGGAGCAATTTTGATGCTGATATCAAATATAATGACATATCAATAAGAGATTTAGATTTTACAATCACCAAAATATGAAAATAAAAAGAACTTCCCGACAAGACCGCGCTACCTCAGACTGCATTCATTCCAGCCAAGTTGAGACCAACCAGGAAGTAAACTCAGCTTTTTTTTTTTTTTTTTTTTTTTTTTTTTTTTTCTGGAAACAGGTCAGTACAGAAAGACCACAAACATAAAAGATAAATGTATATATGAATTTATGAACCGCCCAAAAAATTAAGTCCAGAAGCACAAAACATCATGCTAATATATGTCTTAATAAAATTTAAAAACAATGATCCAACTGTTCAACCATGATAAAAAAAACTGTAAGGTAGTCCTGCAAAAAACTCAAAGACTAGAAAATAGAAAGAATGCAGTAACAAGTGCTAAACTAGCACTGAAATAGCAATAACTTCAAATGTAGAATTGCATAAAAAAATAGATAGCAGAACTTCAAGCTCCACAGCAGCATCAAAGGATGTTTCCAGAATTTTGCTTCTGTAAAAGAGTAATAAAATAATATTTAAACACTTGAATTCACAAAGAAATGAAACAACAATACAAGTAGGAAGTTGACTATACCTGTGAATTTATTAGAATAAATGATCCGCCAGTAGCTTCACTTCGCGTTACAGGCATTGAGTGAAAGTCCGTCAAAATCAACTGAAAGACCTGCATTTAAGAAAATTAAGATTAGTGGATTAATTTAAATCTAATGCTCATAAATAATTCAAGTGATTAAAGAATAAATAAGAACTAACACTTAGTTGATTCCAATTTTTCCAGATCCCCCAAGTTCTCTTCTACTTCAACGGGTTTAGAACTATTTCTTAGCCAATCTTATGCACACACTAATGATTCAACGAACTTCGGCGTTAAGGAGCTGCGAAATTGGTCAAGCAAGCATTCACCGGTGCTAAATGCAGATTCGGAGGCCACCGTTGATATGGGAATTGCCAAGATATCACGCGTTATTAGAGAAAGCACACGATAAGTTGTTGATTTTATCTTCCACCAAGTAAGTATGTCAAAATGTGGGGAATCAACCTCTACTCCATCATCCAAATAATGGTTCAACTCTGATTTTATGACTACTTTCTCCCCTTCCATCAAAAATTATTCCCAATCTTCTTCATGCTCGACAAAACTCGATTCACTTGAAGCCCCAACACTCTCCCTCTTATGCATAACCTTGGAATTTACTTCTTCCATTGCTTCTAAGACTAATGATGAGTAATTCTTATAGAGACGGATCATTACATCATTTATTTTCTTTACCATCATATCCAAAGCGTGACCACTAAGAGATTAATATTTTCTTAAGCAAAACTTGGCATACTTCATCTTCTGTCGTGGATCCAAAACCAATGCAACAATCACAAACGGATTTATTTTCTCCAAATTGCAGTACTTGTCAAACTTGACCTTCATTTTAACCGCCATGAACTTAAAATACTCATTTTCATTAGTAGACCAATTTAAGAGGAGAGCTTGTATATGAATGGCCTCACGGAAAAACTGATTAGCAATCACATATTTTGAGCCGGAAACACGCTTTGTAATCAAATAAAACTTCTCCAAAAAAGAGCACAAGTTCTTAACAGCTACCCAATCACCCTCGGTCATAGCATCTTTAACTTCCATCAAAAAACTTACCTCCTTATCTTCCATCAATTCAAAGGCCTTTTGATAAGCAATTCCAACATCCAGCATCAAGTACGTAGAGTTCCACCGGGTTGGAACATCTAAACACAACATCTTTTTACATGAAATTGATTCCAAGTCTACACAATTTTTGAAAGCTTGCATCCTAGATGGGGAACTCCTCACATACTTCATGTAGTTTCTAAGAATCATAATAGAACTCTTAGCCTACTCAATTCCATCATTAACAACAAGATTCAAGATATGAGCAAAACATCTAACATGAAAATAATCCCCACCAAACATCAATGCATCCCTCTTAACTTCTTCCTTAAAATCTGAGTTGCAACATCATTGGAACTAGCATTATCTACAGTAATTGTAGACATCTTTTCTATTCCCATTCTAATAAACACTCTTCCAGTGCTTGTGCTATTACCTCACCACGATGAGGACTAGGAAGAACTCTAAAATTGATAATTCACTTTTGCAATTTCCAATCATCATCAATAATATGATCTGTAATGCACATGTAGCCCAAATTCTGAATAGAGGTCCAGAGATCAGTTGTTATCGACACACGTGATTTGTTTTTCTCAAAATAATCTTCAAAATCTTTCTTTCCTTTGCGTAAATTTGAAAACAGTCCTTTGTGATTGTGGTCCTAGAGACAACCTGGAATTTAGGCTGGATTGTATTCACAAACCGCCTAAACCCTTCCTTTTCCACAAAAGAAAATGGCAACTCATCAACAATAATCATGCGGGCTAGCTCCATACGACCAAACGCTTGACTAAATTTCCAATTCATAATTTCAGTGGAACCCTCTTTAGATGAGAAAAGAGAGAGTTCAGGTTGGCTTGGGTCTTTATTCTTTTCATACTTTGGACACTTAGGCAAATGTCTCCTAAGAGTACTAGTACCATTATCACTAGGACCCTGAAAAACCAACTTACAATAGTTGTAACTTGCTTCACTCCACCTGGACCCATCCGCTGGATGAATTTTAGAGAAGTGTTGCCACACAGGGGACTTAGACTTGTAGGTTGCTTTGCGCTTAATAGGAAGAGTAGTGCCTGCTTTACCTTTACCTTTATCATTTCTTTTCTCACCGAGATGTGCATTTTGATCTTGCACAACCTGCAGATCAACCTCCATAGCAGTTTTTTGGTTTGTTGTAGCTTCACCCATCTCACTTTTATTCACTGTAAATACCAAAAAAAATTGTAGCACCTTGGTTAAGTTCATTTGTAAATGAAGATAAAGTGTTGTTTTGATAATATAAACAACAGTGAGATTCAGATCAACAATCATATAAAATGAAGTTGCATAGACAGGAAATAACCATCTCAGATAACAATAGTTTACATAAATTCACAACAGTAGAATGAAGTATACAAAGTCACTGTTACGGTCCTTGGGTAAAGAACAGTAGAACTTAGTTCACAGTTGTGATGGTATGTTAGTAAATTTACAACTCATACTCACTAATCGTAGATAAACCAGGTTCCATCCTTACTTCTGTGTGTGGAAGAGTAGATTGAAGATACCCAATTTAATTGCAAAATAAAGAAATTTAATTTAAAAAAAAAATCAGATGGATAACTGGTTCTAGACTCTGAGTTTACAGAAGAAAGTAAGTTCAGACTTCAGAAAGAATAAAGGGAACAGATTCATATCATACCTCTGGACCTTGCTCCGTTTCCCTTTTCCAAACCCTCCAATGGTTTTGAATGGCAGCTGTGAAGTTTGAGACTTTGAGTGCTTCTTCAATGTGTAGGGTAAGGCGATGAGAGGCGAGGATATATAGAGGATAACCCAAGCGGCCAACACAGACACAATGACTCCACAAGATCGATTTGCGATATGTAATTGATAGGTTTTGACACATGAGAATCCATGATTGAGATGCATAGGTATTGAGGCTGATTTGGGTCTGATTTTGATTGGAATGAGAGAGCGATGTGCACTGCATCTCAAAAGTCAGAATAATTGCAAGAGAAGAGGAGTCCTGAAACGCGAAATTGACGAGCTGCTGCTTCAATTGGGGGAAGAAGATCCCTGGAAGAACGCGTAATTGTATATACATAATAGTATAATACTATATACATAATATATAACTACATATTTTTAGTCTAATATTTTCGGGTAATTCGGGTTCGGCCCGAACTTCTATGTATGCTACTTGGCCCGAGCCCGAATTCAAATCGGGCTGAACTTCTAGGCCCAAACCCGTCCGAATTATCAGAGAAGGATGTCCAGGCCCGATTTCAAATCCGTCTGGGTTCGGATTGCCCGGGTTCGGCCCGACCGACTTGCAGCCCTAGATAGATGTGAGAGAGGAAGTGAAAGAGACGGGAAAGTGATAAACCCTGTTTCTTTTTACTAATTTTTATTTTAATTTTACATGTTTAATGTTAATTTTATTATTTCTGGATTGACTATATTACCCTTCGCGGAAGGATGGTGTTTAGATGAAATTTTTTACCAATTTCACATTGACGTTTTTTCGCAAATGGAGGGTGCAATAAGCTAGTTTCGAAATCGGATGTTGCAATGTGAGAGTTTCGGCATAATGGGGGTATGCATTAAGTAATTAAGCATAAAAATTACATGTTTGTTATTTAAATTCTTGTTATGATTACGTTTTTATTTTTGAATGTAAAGGGCCGCAATTTCGTTGTCCACTTAGGGCAACCGAATAGCTAGAGCCGGCCCTGGCTATAAAATGACAGTAACACATCTTTACTACTACCATTAAACCATAAATGATAATTTATAATTATTAAATGTTATAGTATAAAGTTTTGGAACTTCCAATAATATCCCCCAACAAAAATATCAACTTTACTACCACAAGCACAAAAAACTACACATCATGTCAGAGTTATTACAATAGTAACCCATTGTCATTTATTATATTTAACGTCATAAATGCAGCGATATTCATGTATCATTCTTCTCCACAATAAGTAAATGCTTAGATGCTGGGATGTTCATGTATCCTTCTTCCTCATAATAAGAAAACACTTTGCTGTCACATATAAATCCACGCGTAAGGATTGCAATTGGATGCAGCAGATCCGATCCGGTCCGTTTACAAATGGATCAGATATGGATCACAGATTTTGTGATCCTTAAAACGCGATCTGATCCGATGAAGTTATCATACCTAATTAATTTAATAATATACATGTATTATATAATCATAAATATATCAAGAATTTTGGGATCGTGGTCCTATGTGGGATCGTGGAGTGGCCCAAAGGATCGAGGATCAAATCGTAAGATCCTACCAAAAGTGTAATTTTATTTTTGTATTGCTATTGTTACAACTTATATGACTTATTTTCAGGTTCTTAATGTCATAAAAGTTTTAATATACAAGCTCAAGACCTAATATACCATAGAGACATATCATTTGGGTCATTTAGGACATCAATCTCCCTACTAATTTTCACATCAATCTCTGCCCTTGCATATATGATGTTGAATCTTTGAAGTTCAAACTTAGGTGTACGAAATTAGACTTCAATAAATATTGTTGCGGCATGATGAAGCCATGAGAAGTACAACAAAATTTTAAAAAAATTAAAAAGGTAATCACCTAAAACCTTTAGGAGAGGCTTCGTTCCCACTCCCAATCCTCGCTCCGACGCTTTAAGCTCAAATTCGCCTATAATCCGCCTATAATCCTGGCTCCCAAAATTTTAGAGCGCGTTTACACCAACGCTCTATACTTTCTAGTATCACTACTAAGTAATCAAACCTCTTTAAAACTAAGGCAAATTATAATTTCAACTAAAATGATACACTCAACCCCTCGATGTATGCCAAGTTCTCATGGCTAACCCTCACTCAAGCAGAACATCCATTACATTTTCAGTATATGAGGTTTTAGTTTTAGGCAAATGTGCAAAAGCGACAACTAAACGACGCGGTGATAATCAAGATAGTACCCAAACTATCATTTCAGTCAATTTACACCCTAAACTATGCATCTGTAATCAAACTAAGTCCTTCATCTTTCCATTAAATTCCAAAATGTATAGCTTCAAATTTATAAAAAAAAGAAATAAACTGTATTTTGGTTTCAAAAAACTTACAGAATTCCAACTTACCCTCCTCATTTCATCATATGCAAGCCTAGCACAAACATGGAGCTATGAACATGAACATGAACAACTGAACGTCCACATGTTAATGCACTGACCCTAACTAACACTACGAAATATAACCCCAAACCAATTAATCTCGACGGGAATTTCAAGAGACCCAAAAACTAGAAATCGTTTTTGAATTCTGATTTGTACATAAACTTCAGACCAAATTTGAGAAGTCATTCCCATCATTAGTATGACATGTGAATAGTGGTGATGCATCATTGACATAGGGTAGTGATGGAATGAATGGGTTGATTGATGAAGAGGGAAAGTAGCGCGCTGCTCTGGTAGACTTGTGGTTGGTGAGAGGAGGTTGATGTACGTGGGAGTGGATTGGGGTTAATGGATTTCAACAAAGAAAAAAAAAATTGGAGTTGGTAGAGATGGAGTGAAGATGGCTTAGTTGCAATTTAATTATTATTTTAAATCAAGATACATTTTATTACTAATTTATAAATTTTTGAAGTTAATATAATATTAAATATATAATTTTTTAAAATAACGGAAATTTGGATGGAGGACTTAGATAACATATGCATAGTTTATGATGTAAATTGACTGAGATGATAATTTGGATACCATTTTGATTATCAGGGCCGTCTCAAGGATTTGAGAGGCCTTAGGCGAAATTTATGATTGAGGCCTACCGATGAATTAGAGGTGTAGCTTTGCTTACTTAAGATTTACAAATTCTTCCTCTTTATGCAAATAATAATAAAAAAAACGAAATCAAAACGCTCAAGTATTCTTTTTTCTGAGAAAAACGCTTTAGTATTCCTTGTCAATTGATAATGTATATAAATTGAAACTAAAAAATGTACAGAAATCCGTGACATGGACAACGCAAGTTTATTTACTTTAAACAATAAAACCTAATTTTTATTTAAAAAAGCCTAAATTTTATGAAAAAAGTAGATTGATCTGTTCCAAAAAATAAATGGATGGTGAAGGAATTCTTCAAATTAAAATAGACTTCCAGAATGAGTACGGAAAGTTTTCAAGCTGTAATATCGAATGATTAGATGAATAAAATATATGCAAGCAAAACACATATTATACAAATGTAACTAAAAGACTTTGGGTGTCACATACATACCTACAGACACCCAAAAAATCACTTCATGGTGCCGGTTCCAATTCTCTGGTCGGAGAACAAATCGGGTAGCCCACTTGCACGTCAGACATGCGCTAGACATTACGGGCCAAGAAGTATGGATCAATCACGAGCCCCATTGGGCATCAGTAGCGTTGAAAAGTGATGCAACGGGCCTCTCAAGCCCATTTCCAGTGCATTAATAAAATGAAGCTGAGTTTTCCCTTAAAAAAACACTTCATGGTAAAGGTTGTTTTTTTTTTTTTTTTTATTTTTTTTTTGCGAAATTGTTTTGTAGTTAATCGGGTTTGAACCCGGGGACCTCATGTTAGAGCTTCCAACGCTCTACCACTTGAGCTACCACCCAAACTGCCTTCATGGTAAATATTAATTTAATGAAACAATCTATATAGAAATACATACACTTACTTATATAGATTCTTATGAGTTTTTTAGGAAATATCACTAGTTTATGTTTTGAGGATCATTAGTTACTTTTTATTGAAAAGAAATAACAATAATTGATTTATATTCTTGAAAAAAATAATTAATTCCCCCGAGATTCCTGCCTCCGGTCAAAGTGGTTTTGAAAACAAATCGTTAATCACGATCATTTAGCTCCTATTTATTTCTTCTTAAATAACTCACCCATATTTTTCTCCCCATCTCACAGCAATTCTTAACTTTCTCCAAAAAATCCTCCCTAGTCTCTCTTTCTCTCAATCGTGGCCTTTAGTCTCTCCATCCTCTCAATCCTGGCATTTAATTTCAGCTCTTTCTTTTCCTCATCTTTTATTTTCAAACAATAAATTAACCATGTATATACTGTATATGTTTGGTATATACTATACACTGTGAAGTATGTAATCGGGGGCCTTCCCTGGTTTGGGGCCTTAGGCGGCTGCCTAACCTGCCTAAGGGGAAGGCCGGCCCTGTTGATTATCATCGCATAGTTTAGCGGTCGCTTTGCACTTTTGCGTTAGTTTTATATACACAAGTCACCAAAAGCTAATGTGGCAAGAGTTTATTGGTACACAAATGACACTAATTGGAGAGAAACTCTCACAAATGGCATGTAAAGAACCCATGTTAAATTGACATGTGGCACAAAGAGAATGTTATTCCTTTGCTTTTATATATATAGAGATGTTTTCTAGTTATTGCCACAAAATGTAGATTATACAAAAATACAATATATAACATGTTTATATCTAAAATTATATTAGATACTAAATTATGACCCGTGCCCGTAGGGCACTACCAAACTTTCACTTTCCACTTTCCACTTTCACTTTTCCGCTTTTCACTTTCCACTTTCTCTTTGATCAATCCCGAAAGCATTCTTATAAATTAATTACAAATAATTTAAAATCGATGAGTATAACGATTCAATGTCTTCTATGTTTTCAATATAACACTCAAGTGGTTGTAAGAGATCCTCTTTAGGATTCATAGTCCAACCTACACAGGCACCAGCAAAAACTATTTGGCCGTTTCATTCCTGCAAATGAAATCTGAACCTGAAGGTTAAACAAACTAAATTGTATTCATTTGGGGGAAAGAAATTAGATTATTAAAGACACATGTCGTATGCATTATGTACAATGAAAAATTTAAGTTAGTGTGTGTATATATGTATGTAAATCACATTAATAATCTTCTTAAAAAATATTGCATGAACGTCAAAACGCCCCTACATATTGTAATTCTTTTTTTTGCAAACATAATTTCTTTTTTCCTTTGAGGAGAAACAAATTTCATAACACTTACAGTTTGCTCCAACATAACACTTAAACTTATAATGCAAATTTCAACATATAATATAAAAAATATATATTAACATAACACTTACAGTTTGCTCCAAGTCTCTATAATAAACATAAATAATGGACAATAGATACCAAAATATTATATCAACATCAAATACTACGTCTCCACAACTAATGAGATTAATTTTATTTAAAAAAAAAGTGAGATTATTTTTATTTATTTACATGTTTAAGTATAAAAAGATTGGAACTCTTTTGTGGCCATGCGACAAATATAATAATTTATATTGAAATATTTAGAGATGCTTAACCCAGATTCTCGATCGAACTCGCCCTAACTGGAGAATGATCAATGGCATGAGCACTGGAGCTTTGTATTTGATAGAAACACATAACTGAAGTTAAACAAATTACTTGAAAATAAAGTACAGATTCTCAGCTTTGAATGTTATATTGAAAAGTGAAGAAGACATTGTACCTTGAATGTAAATAAAGATGAAGAAATTCGATAGGTCGATCAATAATTCATTCCATGACCAAAACCTATTAAAGAAAAATCAAAATCAAACAATAAATTAACAACACGGATAAAAAAAGATGAAGATGTTTGTGCAAAGAAGAAGAGACCTACCAAACGAAACGAACACTGGATGAGTTTGTTAAAGTCGATAAAACATAACATATTCAAGGGGCTAATATAAAATATTGATTGGCCAGTCACGATAGAAATACCAATAAGTTACGATTTCCTTTTCCCCCTGATTTACGGGTTATTTCCTGTTACATTTTTTTTTCCGAATTGGACTGTGAAAATCATGGAGGTAATGTAGGATGAAAGAAAGTGAAAATCATGGAGGTAATGTAGGATGAAAGATAGTGACTGGAATGAATTATAGATACACAGGGTGTCTCTTTCTCTGATACCACTGGATGAAGACGTCGGATCGATTGATCAAAAACTCGTTTCCTGACCAGAACAAACAAAGTTAAATGAAACATTAAGTAGTCAAGAGAATAAGAAAAATGACTGGTCATTTAACAGGCTAATAATATCAATAAATTTGAATTTTGTCTCTGACTCATGGGTTATTTCCTTATATCAATTTATTTGCATGATTGCGTTGAGCAAATAATGGAGATATTATAGGAGACATGAAAGTCATGGGAATGGATTCTAAAAAAAAAGTGATGGGAATGAATTATGGAAATCACAAATGATCATTTTGTCTGTAAGTCAAAAAAGTGTAACCACGATATATTTTCGTTTTCTCTCTTGACAGATTATTTCTTTCAATAACTTTTCTATTTTGGAGGAAGAATATTGTGGAGGAATTGAAGCAGGTTGTGATGGAAATGCCATTATGGATTATGCTTAAATGCAGTGATCTTCGTGTATCCTTCTTCTCCACAATAAAAAAACGCTTTGCTTCTTACAGTATAAATCTCTCATACTAGCCAACATTATATTGACAATACAATACAAGAATTACAATACGAGAATGCTCTCAGTTTCATCTCGCAACAGGTATGCTATCAATGAGTTCTTCTTATTCAACCACTTCGCAAAAAAATGTTCATTTCTTATGCCAAAAATGCTCATTTGTTGTTCTATTATCCTAAGCACCCACCATTGTATGGGCGGGTTCACGTGGTGTTCCATGGGTGGGCTGTAAGGTCATGAATGTCACTAGCAATTTTCTGACCTTGTTTAAAGTTTTTGCTGGTAAACAAGAGCCTTAACACACGGATAAGATTACAGTGTCTGTTTGTGGTTTGATTCTCCTAATATACACCAAGATCTAACACTTCTTGCTGTTTTGAAACCTAAATTTGCTTTGTACTTCTATTTTGTAGCGTCAATTTTCCTGATTTATGAGTCCATTTTCAGTTGCATCATTCACCAAGACTTGGTATATCTTCTTAATTTCTGAGAACAACATGCCAATGTATATCAAAGAATGTCAAATAATTAACACAATAACCTAAAGCCAGATTCGGCTAAATCTCTGCATGACTACATCTCTTACTTCTATCCGATTAAAAAATTCACGAGAAAATGACATTGGAGCATGGGATCCGCGGTTTATGTCTGCTCCAAAGTCAATTCCCTTTTATGGGTTTTCATTTCCTGATTTGATGAATTTGTTGGGAACATTCAAACCACTAACAACAAATTGTTCTCATAACTCAGCTTACAAGCCATGTTTATGCTTGTTCTTTTCGTTTTCTCTTTCCTTCTGAGCTACAACGGGGTTGAAGGTAGCACAACTTTATCAAGAGAAGAAGAACTGGAGATTGAGAATCAGCTTAAACTTTTAAACAAGCCAGCAAACAAGAGCATCAAGGTAACGGCTTTTCTACTCTACTTTTGGAGATTACGATTGAATGTTATGAATAACGATCTAGACGTTGACAGACGAAACATGGTGATATATACGACTGCGTAGATTTCTACAAACAACCAGCATTTGATCATCCTCTACTCAAAAACCACAATTTCCACCCTCAGGTGAATTCCCAGTTTTCTTCAGAATACTTGCAAGATGAAAATAAATAACAGGTAATTAACTTCAAAATGCAGATGAGGCCTTCTTATGCTCGCAAGGGTCTAAAGGAACAACACTCCTCGACGGAAAATCAATCTAGCACGATAAAACTAGAAGGAGGCGGATGTCCAGTTGGAACAGTTCCCATAAGGAGAATCACCAAAGAAGATCTTATCAGAGAAAAACTTGCCTCCACTAACAGTATCCCTACAAAGGTAAGTTGTAAATAAGATAGTGTTTGTTTGATATATACTAGTAAATTTAAGTTTATCTCGATTTTATGGATTTGATTTTGCAAATGCTTTTGATCAGTACGCAAAAGCTTTGACAAAATCTGGTCCTCGGTTTAACGGAGCTGGAGGGAAATTAAGTGTATACAATCTATCAGTTGGGAGTACAAGCTATAGTGCAGGTGGGTTTAAGTTAAAAAGTGGACCTGATGCCATACAAGCTGGGTGGAGAGTAAGTCATAATCTACATTCTCTTATCGTCGTCATAATAGAAAAAAAATAGATTTAATTGTTTATCTACAAGCTCACTATTACTACTAATTTCTCAGGTAGATCCTCCTCTCTATGGTGACAGCCTAACTCGATTTTTTATTCACACTGATGTGAGTTGAACTCCTACCTCATCAACATATATGTTTCACCAAAGACCATAATTATTAAAGTTTAACGGTTAACCCTTTCTTGCTTTTACTATCGATGAACCAACAACAGGCTGGTCAATCACATTGCTTCAACACAAGATGTCCCGGTTTTATAATTGTCAACACAGATTACCCTCTCGACGGAATTTTTGATACTGTCACACAACCTGGGGTAACAGCTTACGAAATAACACTTTCCATTGCTCATGTAAGTAACTATTACACAGCGACTTTAATATGTATCTGCTTAAGCAGGCATATAAAGATCATTTAGTCATTTGCTTTCTGTAACAGGACCCACTTAATGGAAACTGGTGGCTTAATTACGGAAAGAACTCTGATCAGATTGGTTACTGGCCCAAGGCAATATTCACCGGCTTAGGAGACCTTGCTCTGAGCGTTGAATGGGGTGGAGAAGTTTATAGTCCTGCTGGTTCGAAGAATCCACCAATGGGTTCAGGGATCAATCCTTATATTGGAGGTTCAGGGATCACGGATGGAAATTACCCTCTTTACATCGCCTACATCAGCAATTTGGCGGTTATAAATGAGCAATTGCAGAGTGTTGACCCAAAGGACTTGGAATTGGATGCAAATTCTAACAGCACATATGCTGTCAGGGACTTCGGATACCGTGGAGATATAAACAAGCATATTATTATATACGGTGGCTCAGAATAATTGCATTCATTGGGTTTGGTCGGAGCACTTGCATTTGTAATAAAACAGTATTTGTATCGTACTAATGTCTTAGCATCTGAAAGTATGTATGACGTAGCAGTAAAGCTTCGTCAACTTATCTTGATTCTTTAAGAGTGGGAAGACCTAAATGAAAAGACCCTTAAACCATTTATCAGTCTTGAAGGCTTGAACACATCTTTTGTGGTCTACTTAATACAGTCATCCACTATCTCTTCCAATCTGTTGAGAGTGCCTCCCCCAAAGGCACCATAAGCAATCTATAATGTTCCCTGTCCCCTTCGCATTTCGAACTCCAGAGCTTACTAAGACCCAAACTCTACTTTTTAGGTGCTAAAATAGAACATAAGTAAACAACCTTTTTCTAAAAAAAGTTACCTACAACTTTTTAAAAAATTTAACAAAGTCAAAGTAAGCAACTTTTTTATCTTTTTCAAAAAAGAACTAAAAAGTACCGAAATTAGGTAAAGAAAGCAGGGCCTTAGTTTATATGATAGGGTGAGCTTCCTGTGGAGAAAATATTTTATTACCAACTAAACCGAGCCAAACCCTAAAGATGTGATATATTTATTGTATCCATCAAACTAGAAAAATTACAGTATCTCCTCCGCACAGCAGTTTTGATTCTGTACTCATTCACACACCTCAACTTGCCATTATTACCATTTGTCAATCCAAAAAAGAAGAAATAATTAAAGTTTTCTCAAGAGATACTCCCCTCCGTTCCTCCACAAAAACTAGGGCCGTAAGGAAAACCGAATAAACCGGTCAAACCAACCGAACCAAACTGAATGCCGTGGTTTTGGACGGTTTTCATAGATGTTCGGTTTACAAGCGGTTTAATTTTTTACAGACCGGTCTAGTCAGTTCGGTTTCGGTTTGTAAAAAAATCACACCGCACCAAACCGAACCGAACCGAAATATGTCTAATGTACTTTTATTGAAATACTTATTGTGTAAATTATAGAAAATAATCTATTAAATGATAAACACAAGTAGATAGATTCAATTAAAATGATCTTATTGATCTTGATCTTCTTCTCTCATATTCCATCACAATGTCTCTAAAACAATAATTGTGAAATGCTTTTACGTCTACTTAATTTTTTTTCTTACTTAAAATTTGAAATATGTTGAAATCTTAGTATTATAACATTCATACGAATGTTTAGGCAAACCGACCGAACCAAACCGAACCAAACCAATGTTTTTCGGATTGGTTTGGTTCGGTTCATACATTCAAATGGTTTGATTTGGTTATAAAATTAGTAAACCGATGTTTTCGGTTTGGTTTATGGTTTTAGCATAAACCGCACCAAACCGAACCGCTTACACCCCTAACAAAAACTGGAGGCACGGAAATTAAGAAACCCACGAAAAGACTATATTACCCCTCATCCTTTCTATAATTCCACCACTGAAGAACTTTTCTAATTCCACCAAATCACATGAACATCAAGAACAGACGATGAACATTAAGAACAGTAGATGAAGAACATATTCAAACATCAAGAACACATTCAATATCTTCAAAAAAATTAAAATTTTCTAAATAACAGATTCACAACAACTAATCTAAAAAATCAACATCAACATAAGTTTGCTCTTTCAAGCGTCCTCTTGATTCAAACATAAATGTCTAATTCAAACAGATTCATCTACTGCAAATTCAAGATGAAGAAGAAGAAAAAAAGAGAGGCGAAGAAACTAGAAGAGGAACACGAAATCTGGACCGCTACCGCCACCGCCACGCCACCGCCGGAATCCACCATCGCCTCCGCCGTTCAAGAAGCCCTCTCAACTTCTCTGATCTGTTCCTGCTTCTTCCTTAGCGGTGTCCGCGGTTCCTTCAGAGACGGAGACTGAGACAGCGGTGTTGCAGTTCCTTCAGCGACGGCGTTGTTGCGGTTCTTACAGCGACGACGACCGCGACGTGAAGTATTTGTTCTTCGCTCTCGGAGATGGAGAGACCAAGAGAAATTGAGGAATTGTAGAGGGAGATGGAAGAGGAGAGATGGAAGAACGGATAAGAGCATCTCCCACAGTACACCGAATCCTATATTTGATAGTAAAATTTGGTGTTTTCGGCCTCCCACAACAAATCATCAAATCACCAAATCACCAAAAAATGGTGATTTTTTTGTAGGCCTCCCACAGTCGTTGACCAAGAAAACACCAAATCACCAAATCCTATATTTGGTGTAGCTTTTGTGAAATGGTGAAGTGCATCTCCCACAGTACTCTCAAATCCTATCCTATATCACCAAATCCTATTTTTTGATGACAAAAATAGGATTTGGTGTAATCTACATCAAATTTTTAATTAGTATTTAAGGCATGTTTTCACATTAGTTTCATGGTAACAATATGCTCTAATGTAATAGTGTAGCATTTCTTCTTTACAGTATATACGCCATCTGTTTTTCTTCTCTCACTTTGTATAATATGCTTTTGAGCCATAGCGTGTTACATAATATTTTCAGCCTCATGTTGCGGGATGATAAAATGAAATAACTAATGTAGTTGCAATTGGTTTGGGCGAACATAATACACTGATGTTAAATTTCAAGAACTTCAGTAACCTTCTTGTACATATGAGATAATCATGGTCAAATAGATTAGACTGGTTAATTTTAGATTTTTTGAAGTGTTATTTAATCATTTTACAATTTCGTGTAATATTGTTTTTGGTAGTTATGAAATTCATGATTTGGTGATAAATTTGATGATTTGTTGTGGGAGACCAAAAATATCATTCTCTAAATTTGATGAAATGGTGAAATAATTATTTGATGTAAAATTTGGTGGAAACTGTGGGAGACCAAAAGCTTTATTTTTCCATCAAAAATGGTGAAATGGTGTTTTTGAGGGTTAACTGTGGGAGACCAAACTATTTTTCTCCACCAAATATAGGATTTGGTGTAAAATTTGATGTCAAATGTGGGAGATGCTCTAAGGGAGAGGGAGATGGGTGGCTGTGAGATGTATTCTGTGTATGGGGGGTTTGGATAGGTTAGGTTTCTTGTTTGTGTTTTTTTTTTTAACACCTAGTTGTGTTTTTTTGAAATGGTATGGGAGATGAATGGGTGTTTGTAAGATGGTTTTTTGCGGCCAAAAGTATCTATTTTTGGAAAGATTGAAGAAACGGGAGGAACACCCTAAAAGAAAAGTTTGAAGAATCTGAAGGAACGGAGGGAGCACTTCATAACAAAACTGGATAAGCAGCCATAACAGGAACAACCTAACTCAAATTGAAAACCAGCAAATTCATCCTTCAAATCCGTACCTTATACATGTACGTCGTTATTCTCAGACAAGACTTCAGATCCGGTGATTGGGCGGACATTTGGTGCCGACGAGAACGGATCACCTTTTGATCTCAACAAAACATAGTGTTTTCTTGAGAAATAATTAAAGTTTTCTCATGACATAGTGTTTGTTTCCGTCGGATACGAATCGTTTTCAAGCTTTCAGCTCCACTCCCAATTATTAGGTACCACTCACATTTTGATCTCAACAAAAACAAGAAGCAACTCATAGAGCAAATCAGAAGAGGTATCCACTCACATTTTGACATGTAAAATGAAAAGGGTAAAAGACACTATGTACCCCTATGTTTAGGCAGATAGACACCCGATTCCACTCTGATTTGGACAATTCACTCCAGCACCCTCGTGACAGTAACAGAGACAGTTAAATGTCCCAGTGGGTAAGCAACCTATTGGGACATTTAACTGATAATAGGGTACACCAAGGAAAGTTCATCATGATGGGTTGTTTAATGAGAAAACTAATAAAGGTCAACTATGGGCCACACATCATAGAGGTTTTGTGGGTCTACAACAAACCTTTACCACCCATTTTTTCACCTCAACCCTCAGTTTTCTCAACCCTCAGTTATGTAACCCGCACTACTAGCTAGTACTTTTAGATCCTTGCTTAAACACTGCAAGTACTCCATTGAGGCGATAAAGACTTATTCCTTGTCTTTGGATAAAAAAAAAGAGAATTATGGGGCCATAGTTGTGAAATTCGTTCCGAATTCCGTTCCTTTGTGAATTTTAACGACATTCCGATCAAAATTTATCGCACTTTTTTCTAATTTTTTCTGATCACATAATATATACACAATCAACTTCTCTTTTTCTTTTTTTCTTTTTTTTTTTCAATTATACACGATCAACCAGAGTTTTGAAAACTGGACCAGGCCGGCCGGTCCGACCAGTTGAACCGACTTACCAGTGCCTTCCTGGTCCGGTCCCGCATTCAGACTGTGCATGTAACAGAACCGGTTGAAACCAGTGAATCGGCCGGTTGTTCCCGGTTAGACTGGTTTTTCCAAACTTTTGTAACCTTCCTGAATTAGCTTTGGGATCTCCCAATCCAGAGAATTGACGCCCCGATGACTTATTTTCCGTCGACCTTGCTTCATTTACGCCATTAATCTGCCTCTCATTATGAGAAAACGTGTGAAAATGGGTGAAACTCGAAGAGAATCGCTTGAAACCAGAGTGAACAAATACGAGTGGTGTGTGAAAAACGAGAAATGCGTTGTGTGGTTTTTGTTCCCTGAGAAGAGAATGTCGTCGTAGAGAAAGGGGGATGGTGAGAAGAGAAGAGGAGATCTGAAGAGATAAGCACAACGTAAAAATGATTTCTAAAATTGAGCTAAATATCGTCAGTGCGATTTTTATCTATCTAATGCCACGTACTCTTGAAATCTTACTTTTATGTTATTTCTAAATTTAGCCACGTTGATTATTTTATTTTGTTTCCTTCTAGTCTGCTTTGAGGGACCCAAAATTGCAAAAAGTAGAAATTGTATAGTGCATAACTTATGAACTTAAACAATATTATAGTTGTGTAATTTACCTATAACACATAAAAGTTACCATGTGTTTTCATAGTTTTTTGAGAAATTTTATGTAGTCAATCGTGAACTCGGGATCTAGTGCATGGGATTCGAACACTCCACCACTTGAGCTACCCTCCTTGCGTGTTTTCATAGTTTAGGTGATAATGTTATTGTGTAATTTAATGTATATTGTTGTCATTTTTACTATACTTTATTAAAAATATAATTCATATTCAGATATAAATATAAAATTAAATATTATAAAGAGACATGCGGTTGAACCACCGGTCTGACCGTAAACCAGTGCCTCGCCGATTCGATGACCGGTCCGGTTTTTAAAAATTCGAAATCAACCTTTAATATAACATATGACTTCAAAAAAAACCTTTAATATAAAATGAACTATACACTAAGCATTAATTACTTATCAAGCTTAAACCTTCAAACGTATAAATTACTACGTGAACTTCAATATTAGCCTATTAGGTGTTCAAGAAGTAGCCATTTATATGTATTGAAATCAATCAAAAGTTGCAATTGCAAATTACTCCCTCTCTTTCATCAGATACTTCAAAAAAATTCAGAACACGGGAATTAAGAAACTCACTCAAATGACTATTTTACCCCTTCTTCTTTTATTAATTCCACTCTCTCTACCTCTGTGTGAGTATCCCTCTCTCTCTAATTATAGCAACAACAAGAACAATATCATGATGAACAAACAACATCCAGATGAACAAACATCAAACCAAAACTGAATAACATCACCATCTGAGCAAAATAAACCACATTTCCGAATTGTTTTTGCATGTTCACAGATCTGATGAAAAAAATGTGGAAGAGAACAAGTTAAGAAGAACAAGAAGAGAACGAAATCAATGTCGCCGCCTCGCCACCACCGTCGTCCTTGAAGACGAAAGCCGAAGCCTCACCACCTCACCGCTGCCACCATCGGATCTGCCTATCTGAAGATGAACGCCGAAATTCCGCCCTTCTCTAAAAAACGAAGCAGATCTAGAGAGAGCCAAAAAAGAAAAATAAGAAGAGATAGAGAGACGATTTACCTGCATATTTGGGTCGCGGGTGGCCACCATAGGCTGCTCCACCTTGTGAATCGGAGAGAAAGGGAGTCAAAGAGAGAAAAGGGGGGATCGTCTGCCGAAGGACGGAGATTCGTCCCTCTTCCATGGAGAAGACGCCGACGAGGAGGCGATGGCGAGGCACAGATGCTCTGTAGATCTGGTATTTCTCTCGTCTTCTTCCTCTTCTTTTGTTCTTTCCCTCTGCAACACTAATCGATCTGATGTTCTTTTTCTTCTCCATCTGTGGATCCGCCCATGGAGGGAGAGAGACGGAGTGTTAATTGGGGTGACAGAGAGAGACACAGAGACAGAGAGGCGGAGTGACAGAGAGAGAGAAAGACGGAAGGAGATGAGAGATCAAGAGGGAGATGAAATGAATTGGGGAAGAAATGTTGAGAAGAGTTAGGGTTTGTTGTGGGCTGATGGGTTATGATTAGTAGCCCACAATCACATTTGGGCTTAATAAACCAAATTTAGTAATAAATCTGATTAAAGCCCAATTAAAATGTGAGTTTGGGTTTTTTAGCAAGGGTATTGTTGTATTTTGCCAATATCAAAGTTCCCATATTTAGAAATTTTGAAGAACCTGGCGATAATTTTGAAGAATCTGGCGAAACGGAGGGAGTATAGCACAACAAGATGTCACACCACACCACCATAAAGTTGGAGTCCTCCAAAGAGAAATAAACATAACTTACCGAAGAAGCTTCTGAAAAATAATCGAAGCCACTCTCATGAGATAGAAAAATACGACATAGAATTAACAAGTCAAGTAATCTGAGGTAGAGAGAGATTTTTTCTCTTTCTACATTCTTGCTCTGAGTCCACTCAGTGAGTGAGATTAAGTTCAGTGTCCTCACTGGTTTTTCTGGGTTTTTTTCATCTTCTTCCCTCTTTTACCCTGTTGTTCTTTCTCTTCCTTCAATCACCCAACAATCCATACCCTAATCGATGGAAAACATAGTAGCGGAGAGAGCGCCTTTACTATCCTTTTCCTTAGAAGATGGTGAAGGCGTCGTATCTTCCCTGCACAAGAAATGCCTCTACGGAAAAATCATGACGAAACCAATCCGTCCTCAGACTGTTGAATCGATTTTCAAAGCGGTTTGGAGAATCAAAGCTGGTTTCAAAATCATAGTTAGAGGTGAAAACCTCTTTGTCTTTGATTTTGAATAGGAGGAGGATTGTTCTAGGGTTTGGACTGGTACACCATGGACAGTCCAGAATAATCTCATGATTATGAGACGATTTCAACAGGAAACAAATCCAGAAAGCCTCTGCTTCAAGGAATGCGATTTCTGGGTCCAGATACACCGGCTTCCCCTGGAGAAAATGGTAGTAAAGAATGCCAAGAAGATAGGCAGTGTAATAGGGGAGGTTATCGGCATCGATGCCGTAAATGAAGAAAACAAAGAAGAAGCACTGATGCCACCAATCAGGGTGAGTGTTCGTATTGACACCAACAAGCCACTTGAACGTGGATTCTTCCTCCAGATGAATAATGGCAGCAGTGAGTGGATCCCCTTTCAATATGTGAAACTTGTGAATTTCTGCTTCAAATGCGGGCGTATTGGACATGAGAAGGAAGAATGTAAACACTTATCACAAGAAGAAGGATTGAACTCTGGGTTTGGCCCTCATCTCAGAGCTAGGGACGGTAAGAAGTATGGATTTGGAAGCAAAAAGGTGGTGAGTGAAAATAGATTTGAACTGGGAATGAAAAAATCAACCAGGGAAGCTTACCGATGATGGAGAAGACGCCGGCGCGTGACAAGATCTGGGGGATGGGAAAGTGTTGGAATAGATGCCCTAGAGGCAATCGTAGATTTAGTATGAACAATGTTTTGGCTAGAATATTCATTTATTATTTATGGTGATATTTAATATAATGAAGTCCTTAGATAAATTGTGTTATTTATCTTAAATGTCCCTAGTCCATTATATTGATTAATAGGGCAATCAAATATAGACTAGTATGTGGGTAGATTGATATGGAGATATCAAGTCTAACACATGGGTATGCATTAGGAGTAATGGCATACTGGATTGACCCACGACGAAAAGGATACATTAGATTATGTGAAGTCACAATCGCTTTTCGTAGTGCTAATATTATTGCAATCCTTGGACTTGAAGTCACTAGATACTCTAGCTGTGAAATATTGCGCTTTGATGTTATCAAACGTTACACCGTAACTGGGTAATCATAAAGGTGGCTATCGGGCGTAATAGGAAGCAAGCTTAGAGATCGTAGTGATGTAGATAGGATTTGTCCCTCCCACATAATGGGGGTAAATATCCACGACCACTCGAGGGATGAGGCTTATTGAATGTCTGGCCAGACTCAGATAAATTAATATAGAGATATTAATGTTATCTGCAAGCATAAGCATATTCCCAGGATCGAGGAACTATGGATTGGATATACGAGTGTGACTATTTATGTCTCGTGTCCAATCCGGATATGGAGACAAAGGGATAATGCAATATGATATATTGGGCACAAAGGTTTGTCGGGATCACTGACTATTTCTATTGGTTGGGTGGCATGGATGTGTTGCTAGACACCGCTCCATGTTAGTAATAGTTACTACCAACTATATAGAAACCTATGGGGTCACACGTCAAATAGAATAGAGCTAGATTTGGGATTAATTAATATGGATTAATTAATAGAAGGATCATTGTGCAACACCTTGCAAACTTAGTAGGACTAATTTGCAAGGAAGGGAATAATTCTAGTTCATCTAGAATTAGGAAACTCTTTTATGGAAACAACAAGGAGTTGTTGGAGTATATAAAGGAGGCTCTAGCTTCCTTCCCACTGGATGAGTTATTTATTAGTCATAACACACAAAGAGTGGGAGAGAGCAAAATAGAGAGCAAGACAAGGTGCTAGGGCCGAAACCCTAGCCACCCGTCCGTCCCCTACCCGACGGCAAGAGAGGGCCGCCCCCTCCCTTGTGCTTTGGTGATTTGTTGCATTGATCTTCATCCCTCTTCCTCCAAGGTTCAAGCTAGCACTTGATTGAAGGAAGAATCTAGATCTCACCTCTAGACGTGGATCAACCGTAGAGACGAGGACATCATTCTTCGTGTGATCTCACAAATCAAAAGGTACACATATTCTATGTCCTTAATCATGTTATGATGTCTCTTCCTGTGATCCTTGGTGGGCTTTGAGTAGGATTAATTTTTGTTATTCCGCTGCGTTACCTATGAAAAAACCCAACAGTGGTATCAGAGCCACAGGTCGTAGAGCATAACATGATATTATGTGTTTACGATTTCAGTTCATACACCGTATTATTGTTTATTACGCGAAAACTGAAAAATTGGCATAGTAGATGCAATATTGAATTTGATTCAATTAAACAAGACCCAATTTAACATTGGATGTTAGAATTGGTGAGTTTTATCACATAGGATGTGAATAATTGGGTTCTTGAAAAATTAGGGTTCATGGGCACATGATTGACAAGGAGTTTTCAATTATGGAAACAAAATTATGGAAATAAATCCATATGGAAACAACCTTGCTTGGGCAACAAGGAAGGAGGAAGGGGACTAGGGCCGAAACCCTAGCCGCCCGCCCCTCCCTTGCGCGCCAAGCATGGCCGCGGCCCCTTAGGGGTGCGGCGGTCCTAGGGTTCGGGCCACTTGTTGGCTTGGACCCTTTGGACCGTTGTGAAACCCTAGTTACCCAATTTCATTAAAATTAAACAAGCGCGTTAAAAATTGGTTTTAACTGTATTATGTGCTTTATTGCATGGTGGATGGATATGGCCTAGGATTGTGGATGTTTATTGTTTTGTGGTTTGGTTTACGGCCTGCGAGCTGATCAAATTAATGTAATAATTAATTAAGTTTTACGGCCTGCGAGTCGTTCTTTTTCTCCTCGACATGTGAGGCTTTTGTTATTTATTTATTCTAGATGTTAGGCTAGAATTAGAAATATTTAGATGATAGCCAAGAGCATGGAGAAGAAGACTGGAGAACCAAAGGAGCCAAAAGACATCCCTAGGCGCGCAACTATGGTGGAGCACATGGAGATGAGCTCGGCACTTTAGGGCAATTAGATATTATCATTGGCTTGATAATATCATTAGTCTAGAGGCCATATCCATGCCACGTTTTTTTTATTTTGTGGATGTTTATTATTCATGCCTTGTTATTTATTTTGTGTGTATGGCGCTACAAGCAAAACAATAACAAGATAATAATAAACAAAGTTGGTCTTTTATTGTGGATGGCCCAATCCAAATAAGTAGACCATGTTGATAAGATCAACCAAACATATTAAAAGAAATCCCTCAATTAAATATTGCGTTTTGCCTTCTCTTGCCAAAACACCCTTCATGATCATGGCCTATTAAAATTCGGGCTTTCCAAAGCAAGGCGATTTTAATTTTCATGATGTGTCGCGGACGACGCAAGCTAGTAATGCGTGTATGTTGAAAGCAAGAGGTTGGACGCAACTAGGCAAGAGTCAATTGGATTGATGAGCATAGAGGCATGACAATTAGGAGTTATCCAATTGGATAAAGAATAAAAGAAATTTATTCACCTAATTGGACCAAGAGTTGCATGGGATGCAATTGGAATGGTTCCTACCTAAATAACCAATTCTTGGGTGACTTGCCAAAGCAAGCTCAAGAAGAAGTGAAATAAGGATCTTGGACCCACTAGAAAATATAAAGATATTTTCCGCTTTAATAGTGAGGGCTATTAAACCGAGAAAAATAGTGGGAGCTATATTTAATGATCTAGCCATTGTTAGATATAGTTAAATTGTTCAAAATACTAAATTGCATATTTCTCGTTTTGTAGAATTCCAAATGGCAAACAACAACGCATCGAGTTCATCCCTACGATCTGTCCTTGAGAAGGATAAATTGTCTGGAACAAATTTCCTTGACTGGTACAGAAACTTGAGGATTGTCCTCAAGCAAGAAAAGAAGCTGTACGTCTTGGACACTACAATTCCAGACCCACCACAAGATGAGTCTCTATTAGCGGAAGTAAGGGCACGTCAGAAACATATTGATGATTCTAATGACGTGACTTGCCTCATGCTTTGTACCATGACTGGTGAGCTTCAGAAGCAACACGAGAACATGGAAGCCTATGATATGATCAGACACTTGAAACAATTGTTTCAGGAACAGGCAAGGCATGAGCGCTATGAGGTGTCTAAAGCATTGTTCAAAAGTAGTCTTGCAGAGGGGAATCCAGTAGGCCCTCATGTACTCCGAATGATCGGGTACATAGAGAACCTTGAGAGACTGGGGTTCCCACTCGGCCAGGACTTGGCGACTGATCTCGTCTTGCAATCGTTGCCTGACAGTTATAATCAGTTCATTATGAACTATAATATGAATGAGATCAACAAGTCTTTGCCAGACCTATTGAACATGCTAAAGACAGCTGAGCAAAGCATCAATAAAGGCAAGGGCAAGGCCATAGTGATGGTACACAAGAAGAAGGGCAAGTCAGTTGCATCTACTTCAAAAGGAAAACGCAAGAAAGTTGCGAAATCCAAGGAAGCCCTAAAGCCTAGTGGAGGCGTGGCTAAAGGTGAGTGTCACTACTGCAGCCAGCCGGGTCACTGGAGGAGGAATTGCCCTAAGTATCTGGAGGATAAGAAGCTTGGAATAGTGATTCCACCACCACCAGGTATTTATGTTCTAGACGTCAATCTTTCTATTTCATCATCCTGGGTATTAGATAACGGATGTGGATCTCACATTTGTCGTAATGTGCAGGATTTGAAAAGAAGTAGAAGATTGCGAAAAGGGGAGATAGACTTGCGCGTCGGGAATGGAGCAAAGGTTGCTGCATTAGCTGTAGGCGTTTATGAGCTATCTTTGCCTTCTGGACTTATTTTAGAATTAGACAATTGCTTTTATGTGCCTGCTATGAGCAGAAACATTATTTCCGCTTCTTGTTTGGACGAGAAAGGTTTTTCTATTTCAATAAAGGACAAGTGTTGCTCCATTTATTTTGATAGTATGCACTATTGTAGTGCGAATTTGTCTAATGGATTGTATATCCTTGATCTAAATAATCCAATCTATAACATAAATACTAAAAGGATTAAAACTAATGATTTAAATCCTACATATCTATGGCACTGTCGTTTAGGCCATATAAATGAGAAACGCATATCTAGACTCCATAAGGATGGACTTCTAGACTCATTTGATTTGGAATCATATGAGACATGTGAATCTTGTTTATTAGGAAAAATGACAAAGTCCCCTTTCAATAAGAAAGGCGAGCGGACTAGTGAGTTGTTGGCACTCATACATACTGATGTATGCGGGCCATTCCCCACGCCTGCCAGAGGTGGTTATACCTAATTCATCACATTTACTGATGATTTCAGTAGATATGGATTTGTATACCTTATGAAGGCCAAATCCGAATCCTTTGAATTGTTCAAAGAATTCAAGAGTGAAGTAGAGAAGCAACTTGGCAAAAGTATTAAAGCTCTACGATCGGATCGTGGAGGAGAGTACTTAAGCCAAGAGTTTGATGAGTATCTTAGAGAGTGTGGGATAGTGTCCCAGCTCACTCCACCCGGAACACCACAATGGAATGGTGTATCTGAGAGGAGGAATCGCACTCTATTAGATATGGTGCGATCTATGATGTCTCAAACGGATCTTCCGATATCCTTTTGGGGACATGCTCTAATGACGGCAGCTTTTACCATTAACCGTGTTCCATCCAAATCAGTCATGAAGACGCCATATGAGATATGGACTGGGAGGCGTCCCATAGTGTCGTTTATGAAGATTTGGGGCTGCGACGTTTATGTAAAGCGTTTACAAACAGACAAGCTCGGGCCTAAAGTGGATAAGTGTAAGTTTGTGGGATATCCTAAGGAGACTAAAGGATATTAGTTCTATAACCCTACCGAGAACAAAGTGTTTGTTGCTCGGACCGGCGTGTTTCTAGAAAGAGAACTGGTCTCTAAAGAAGCAAGTGGGAGGGTTGTAGAACTTGAAGAAATTCATGAACCACAAACCACTGAACCAATAATGGAACATGAACAGGAATCACAAGAAGTTGTGGAAGAACCTGTTCAAGTAACACAGGAACTCCGTAGATCAGGAAGAGTGCGTCATGAGCCAGAGAGGTATGGACTTCTCGTGACTGAGCCCGATGACGTACCACTCATGGATGATGAGCCTGCAAACTATGGAGAAGCCATGAATGGCCCAGACTCTAAGAAGTGGCTAGAAGCCATGAGATCCGAAATGGATTCCATGTACACCAACAAAGTATGGACTTTGGTGGAACCACCCGAAGGGGCTCGACCCATAGGGTGCAAGTGGGTCTTCAAGAAGAAGACCGACATGGATGGCAAGGTAGTTGCCTATAAAGGACGATTGGTGGCCAAAGGTTATAGACAGATTCATGGTATTGACTATGATGAGACCTTTTCACCAGTCGCCATGACTAAATCCATTCGAATCTTGCTTGCTATTGCAGCATACTACGACTATGAGATTTGGCAAATGGATGTCAAAACAGCGTTCCTTTATGGGAACCTCCTTGAGGATGTGTACATGACACAACCAGAGGGTTTTGAGGATCCAGAGAATGCCAATAAAGTCTGTAAGCTGCAAAGATCCATTTATGGACTAAAGCAAGCTTCTAGGAGCTGAAATCGACGTTTTGATGACGCGGTCAAAGAGTTTGGCTTCATCAAGAACGAAGATGAGCCTTGTGTTTACAAGAAGGTTAGTGGGAGCTCTATGGTATATCCGGTCTTGCATGTGGATGACATACTAATCATTGGCAATGATATTCCTACTCTGCAATCTGTTAAAGATTGGCTAGGAAAGTGCTTTGCAATGAAAGACTTAGGAGACGCAGCCTATATACTGGGTATAAAGATCTATAGAGATAGATCTAAAAGGTTGCTTGGCCTAAGTCAGAGTACATATATTGACAAGGTGTTGAAGAGGTTCAACATGCAAGATTCCAAGAAGGTATTCTTGCCCATGTCACATGGAGTCACTCTTTCAAAGAATGACTGTCCCTCCAACGAGATGGAGAAGGACCGCATGAGCAGGATACCCTATGCTTCGGCCATAGGATCCATCATGTATGCCATGCTATGTACTAGACCAGACGTATCATACGCGTTGAGTATGGTGAGCAGATATCAGTCCAATCCGGGTGAGAGTCGTTGGATTGCTGTCAAGAACATCCTAAAGTACTTAAGAAGAACTAAGGATGTGTTCTTGATATTTGGAGGAATGGAAGAGCTAAGTGTAAAGGGTTACACTGACGCAAGCTTCCAAACCGACAAGGATGATTACAGATCACAGTCTGGATACGTGTTTTGCCTGAATGGAGGAGCTGTGAGCTGGAAGAGTTCCAAGCAAGGCACAGTTGCTGATTCTACAACAGAAGCTGAGTACATTGCTGCTGCGGAAGCGGCGAAAGAGGCAGTATGGATAAAGAAGTTTATCACTGAGCTCGGTGTGGTCCCTAGCATAGTGGATCCCGTAGAGTTGTACTGTGACAACTCTGGGGCAATCGCACAGGCAAAGGAACCAAGATCGCACCAAAAGTCAAAGCATGTACTTAGGAGATTCCATCTTATTCGTGATATGATCGATCGAGGAGATGTGAAGATATGCAAGATTCCGACAGATGACAACGTGTCAGATCCGCTTACGAAAACTCCTGCGCAGCGAAAGCATGAAGGGCACGCCAGATCTATAGGCATACGAGATGCGCCAGATTGGCTCTAGTGCAAGTGGGAGACTGTTGGAATAGATGCCCTAGAGGCAATCGTAGATTTAGTATGAACAATGTTTTGGCTAGAATATTCATTTATTATTTATGGTGATATTTAATATAATGAAGTCCTTAGATAAATTGTGTTATTTATCTTAAATGTCCCTAGTCCATTATATTGATTAATAGGGCAATCAAATATAGACTAGTATGTGGGTAGATTGATATGGAGATATCAAGTCTAACACATGGGTATGCATTAGGAGTAATGGCATACTGGATTGACCCACGACGAAAAGGATACATTAGATTATGTGAAGTCACAATCGCTTTTCGTAGTGCTAATATTATTGCGATCCTTGGACTTGAAGTCACTAGATACTCTAGTTGTGAAATATTGCGCTTTGATGTTATCAAACGTTACACCGTAACTGGGTATTCATAAAGGTGGCTATCGGGCGTAATAGGAAGCAAGCTTAGAGATCGTAGTGATGTAGATAGGATTTGTCCCTCCCACATAATGGGGGTAAATATCCACGGCCACTCGAGGGATGAGGCTTATTGAATGTCTGGCCAGACTCAGATAAATTAATATAGAGATATTAATGTTATCTGCAAGCATAAGCATATTCCCAGGATCGAGGAACTATGGATTGGATATACGAGTGTGACTATTTATGTCTCGTGTCCAATCCGGATATGGAGACAAAGGGATAATGCAATATGATATATTGGGCACAAAGGTTTGTCGGGATCACTGACTATTTCTATTGGTTGGGTGGCATGGATGTGTTGCTAGACACCGCTCCATGTTAGTAATAGTTACTACCAACTATATAGAAACCTATGGGGTCACACGTCAAATAGAGTAGAGCTAGATTTGGGATTAATTAATATGGATTAATTAATAGAAGGATCATTGTGCAACACCTTGCAAACTTAGTAGGACTAATTTGCAAGGAAGGGAATAATTCTAGTTCATCTAGAATTAGGAAACTCTTTTATGGAAACAACAAGGAGTTGTTGGAGTATATAAAGGAGGCTCTAGCTTCCTTCCCACTGGATGAGTTATTTATTAGTCATAACACACAAAGAGTGGGAGAGAGCAAAAGAGAGAGCAAGACAAGGTGCTAGGGCGGAAACCCTAGCCACCCGTCCGCCCCCTACCCGACGGCAAGAGAGGGCCGCCCCCTCCCTTGTGCTTTGGTGATTTGTTGCATTGATCTTCATCCCTCTTCCTCCAAGGTTCAAGCTAGCACTTGATTGAAGGAAGAATCTAGATCTCACCTCTAGACGTGGATCAACCGTAGAGACGAGGACATCATTCTTCGTGTGATCTCACAAATCAAAAGGTACACATCTTCTATGTCCTTAATGAAACGACCCGGGATCTCGGTTTAGGGTTAAAGAGACAATCGACAACCAAAAGTAGAAATATACTATTAAGATTACATTTCGCTTAATGTTCGTAACAAAATTTCGATAATAAGTACAATTTAAATCATAACATTTGTGATCTACTAAGTGATCTAAGTTAAGCTATACTTCTTCATCTCGATCCGCGTTCCCATTCCCCAAACTTGATTGACGACCTGCGGTTTTAAAATGGCAAAAGCCGACGCAGTTTTGAAGAAAATTATCAGTAAAAACTGAGTAGATACATACTACGACATGTAAAGAAACGAGTGGCACAGAAGCATGAGTTGAAACAAATCAGAAGATTTAAACAGTAAAACTATCATAATGGAGAATTTGGATCAACTTGAAGTAACCGAGTAACAAAAACCTCTCAATTTATTAACATTGAGAAACCACGAGTAGTTGGTAAAATATCCAGAGTAAACAAGTTCATTTGAACTGATAACGATGTTAATTCACGAGTAGCATATGCTTTTCAATTCATTTCATTAGATTAGGCAATCAAGAGCCACAAACAACATCAATAAAGTAGTCAATTTTTTAAAATTCGACTTCAATCAACAGTTTAATTTAGCTGAGGCGTGTCAAGAGCCACCAGCAGGATCGATGTAGACAGAGGGATCACGAAATAATCACTAAGGGTTCCTTCTAGGGTCTATCAAACCCTATTTCACCCGAGCGTTAAGGGAGCCCATTCGTCAACCCCGCTCACAACATTAGCTAAAAGGCCTTAAGTGTCGACACCCCTATACCGTAGTGACCCTTACAAGTATAAGTAGCACTCTATAGCTCTTTAAACCCCTTGGCCTCAATATCTTGATACATTTTTGCTCATCGGGGGCGGATTTTTGAACATTGACGTTCTATCCAATAATAAGAAGCATTGCTTCAATGGTCTTAGCCATAAGAAAATGGAGGATCGCTTGACGCCTCCCATTGATAACAGTACTCTGTACATCATCCTAAGTCTATTAGAGGTATTTTATGTCTTCTCTTTCACATAAACAGAATTAGAATATCAACATTTCACAAGTAATTTCCAAGAGTTCTCAAAGGAGATGAATAAAAATAGTTTAACAACATTCGAGTGGAAAACATGCATTCCCATACTATCTCATATAACAAACATTCATTTGAAACATCAAACCCAAACGCACATTTTGATATAAGGCCGTACATATGTACTTACATTGAGATGAAGCACAATTAAAAGCAAGAAACTAAGCCTAGCACTCCGACGACAACCGCTCTCTCCTACGAGGTCGATGTCTACAATCACACGTATAACGTACTCGTTACAACCAATCACACATGCATAATAAAAATGCAAACCTACATGTACATAGTCATAAATTTCACTAATGCACATATAATGATGTTTAAATATCAAAACAAGTCCAACAAAACACCTAGAAGTTCAAAAATTCAAGTTTTCTAAAAAAATGTGAAACTACAATTCTGGACAGAATTGTAGCTCTGACTTTGGAGACATATTTACCATATCAAATTATCTCCTAAAATTTTGAAATTAATTTATGATGAACTTACATGTGTCTACTTTCAGAAAAATCAAGAAAATCATGCATAGCTATTATCAAACTCAAGTTACAAAAATAACAAAAACTGCTATGCAGAGACAAGTTTGGAAGAAAGTTTCAACTTTGAAGAACAATTACTACTACTTGGAAAATAGGAAAAATGTCCATATTCTCCAGAATGAATCCCTTATGTGTCTAGTTTCATCACAAGAAAGATTTGGTGCCATAGGTTTCTGGAAATGAGGTTTTTAACAAAAATGGTAAAACTTGTCCAAAAACAGAGTTTCAGAAAACTTGCAACTTAGAATGAGCATATCTCCCTAACCAAAAAGGTTATGGAGTTGAATTTTCTTTCAAAATGACCCTCTATGAGTCTAGTTTCTGAATATGAAAGAGTTAAAAATTTTAAGAGACAAAGTTTAGAGATAATATACGTTTTTCACAAACTGGTCAGATTGTAAAAATGTGAAATTTTCACCTAGAGCACTTAAAACATGATCAAATCAATTATATGACACATGCAACTTATGGAGACTTGATTTTCACCCAAAGTTACATGATTTTAGGCATTAAGAAAGACCTTTACATGCTCTTGACACAAATGATCAAAAATCTCTTGAGTTACTAATGAAAAGAAGATGACATTCACAACATGCATGTGGCTTCTAATGTGGGTTTCATGAAATAGTCAAAATTTTGAAGTCAAACACATGATCTAACCATGGAAATGAAGAATCAAACATGGAAATGGAGAAAAATAAGATGAAATTTCATCAATCAAAGCAAAAGATGGACATGCAAGCTTGAATTCAAGACTTGAAGAAAGTTTACCCCAAGATTCAAGAAATTGTGAGAAAAATGGTGAAATTGGGCTTCAATCCATGAGTAGAATGGTGAAAGAGCTCCCCTCCATGATGATACAACCCTTGGACTCAAGTTTTTCATGTTTTGGATGCAAGAAAATGGTGTTTTGATGGTGTTTTCATGTGGTCAACACCAAAAAACGGGATGAAGTTGAAAGAGAGGGAAGAGAGCTTGTATGAAGGTTCATTAGGAGGAAAGATGTAAGGAAATGAAGTGATGGAGATAGGGAGTGATTGGGTTGATGGAGATGGGAGTTTTTGATGGAGTATGTATATGAAAACCATATTATAATGGGAGTTGACCAAGTTGGTGGGTGAGGAATTAGGGATCAAATAAAATCTCCCAACAAGTTAGATGGGGATAGAAATGAGAGATGTCAAAAATTAAAGGATGAAAATATCAATTTCATAAGTTGATGGATGAAGCTAAATGATCGATAGCCAAAACTTAAGGGGTAAAAGAAATGCAATTAAAAAGTCTCCCAACACCATAGTTGGGGTAGGAATTGGATTACCAAGAAAATTAGGGTTGACATACAAATACAAGAAATTTAAGATGACTACAAAATTCCATATGCAAGAGCGGTATAAATGAGAAGTGTCAAAAATTGAGGGGTGAAAAGATAATTTTCAATTAATAGCTCACACATATAAGTTAATTTTCATAAATAATAAATTTTCCAGAAAATTTCAAATACACCACTTTGTATATAAATGTTAAAATCAAATTTTAGAAAACTACAAGTATATCTCAAGTATACAAATAAGTTTCGTATTGTATCATCCAAGTTTCAAAAACTACAAAATAACCCCAAATTAAAGATTGATATCATCATAGATGTCAATTAACACCATTATACTTTAAAATTAAGAAAAGTCATTGATATGTTTGAAATACTAATTTCTCTAAATTTTCACATATTTTTCCGAAATGACCAAATAACCCCTTACTTAAATACGGGGTATTACATTATATCCCCCTTAAAATGAAGTTTCGTCCCCGAAGCTTAAGAAAAATTTTGAGCGAAATTACAAACATATTTCAAGAGAATGCAACTAATGCACATGAGACTTGTAGGCAATGCTAATGCACATGTGACACCTTAATTAACGAGAAACGTGCTCTCGATCGGTTACTTCTCATCTCACTCGTACAATAGTAGGGAGTCAAATAAAATTAGCTCAAGTAAATGGTCGGCACCAAATTTTGAAAGATCTAGACCAACTTACAAGGTCTCACGTTTTCAAGGAATTCGAAAATTTTCAAGCGTTTAAAAAAAATCTTGAAGTTTATAGACACAAAATAATTTGATCAAAACTAACACATCATTTTACTTGGCTCATCCGCGTTAAAAATATTGTCTTACCTTTATAGGATAAGATACACCAATCACCTAAAGTGTTCCACGCATACGAGGGAGAAAAGAACACTATGTGTCGTCACACAATGTGTCTATCCATCACAACTCGAATGTGTTTCAAATGTTCCAACTTAGTCTACACAGCGGGTACAACTCATAGTACCGTCGTACTAAGAGTCACGCCAGCGGACTGCTAAACAAAGTGGTCCACATCACTTGGCATTTGGTATCTCGACACCCAACATTTTTTTCCAAAACTTTTTTTTTAAATAATACTTTTTTTTTGGGTCAAAACTTTCTAATTTTGGAAACGACCAAGTCGAATTAACTCAAAATGAAACAAAACAAGGTATTATCTTAAGAGTCGCACTCAAAGGTATGAAACGAATGGTCTCATGTTCTTCGCACTCAAAGCGTCGTTACTCTCTCGTCGACAAAATAACATAACCAACAAAGCGAACGCGGATACGGATCACACGACAATGATAAATCATTTCTATAGAGTAAGAAAATATGATCAATGGATAGAAAACATATAAATAAGCAAGTAGATTCCGCATGGAGCACATACCAATTAGCAAGTAACATTTAATCAACAAGTGCGGTACAAATCGTGTTTAAGAATACGTAAGTACCCCAAAATCCCCCGCGGCTTGCTTACTTTGTTTTTTCCAAATTGAGTTATCCTAATCAATTTTAAATTTGAAAACGTTTTATCTTTCTTATTATCTACTAATGGAAATCGAGAAGTCACTTTAACCGGAGAACCAATGCTCTGATACCAGCTGAAACGACCCGGGATCTCGGTTCAGGGTTAAAGAGACAATCGACAACCAAAAGTAGAAATATACTATTAAGATTACATTTCGCTTAATGTTCGTAACAAAATTTCGATAATAAGTACAATTTAAAACATAACATTTGTGATCTACTAAGTGATCTAAGTTAAGCTATACTTCTTCATCTCGATCCGCGTTCCCATTCCCCAAACTTGATTGACGACCTGCGGTTTTAAAATGGCAAAAGCCGACGCAGTTTTGAAGAAAATTATCAGTAAAAACTGAGTAGATACATACTACGACATGTAAAGAAACGAGTGGCACAGAAGCATGAGTTGAAACAAATCAGAAGATTTAAACAGTAAAACTATCATAATGGAGAATTTGGATCAACTTGAAGTAACCGAGTAACAAAAACCTCTCAATTTATTAACATTGAGAAACCACGAGTAGTTGGTAAAATATCCAGAGTAAACAAGTTCATTTGAACTGATAACGATGTTAATTCACAAGTAGCATATGCTTTTCAATTCATTTCATTAGATTAGGCAATCAAGAGCCACAAACAACATCAATAAAGTAGTCAATTTTTTAAAATTCGACTTCAATCAACAGTTTAATTTAGCTGAGGCGTGTCAAGAGCCACCAGCAGGATCGATGTAGACAGAGGGATCACGAAATAATCACTAAGGGTTCCTTCTAGGGTCTATCAAACCCTATTTCACCCGAGCGTTAAGGGAGCCCATTCGTCAACCCCGCTCACAACATTAGCTAAAAGACCTTAAGTGTCGACACCCCTATACCGTAGTGACCCTTACAAGTATAAGTAGCACTCTATAGCTCTATAAACCCCTTGGCCTCAATATCTTGATACATTTTTGCTCATCGGGGGCGGATTTTTGAACATTGACGTTCTATCCAATAATAAGAAGCATTGCTTCAATGGTCTTAGCCATAAGAAAATGGAGGATCGCTTGACGCCTCCCATTGATAACAGTACTCTGTACATCGTCCTAAGTCTATCAGAGGTATTTTATGTCTTCTCTTTCACATAAACAGAATTAGAATATCAACATTTCACAAGTAATTTCCGAGAGTTCTCAAAGGAGATGAATAAAAATAGTTTAACAACATTCGAGTGGAAAACATGCATTCCCATACTATCTCATATAACAAACATTCATTTGAAACATCAAACCCAAACGCACATTTTGATATAAAAAGGCCGTACATATGTACTTACATTGAGATGAAGCACAATTAAAAGCAAGAAACTAAGCCTAGCACTCCGACGACAACCGCTCTCTCCTACGAGGTCGATGTCTACAATCACACGTATAACGTACTCGTTACAACCAATCACACATGCATAATAAAAATGCAAACCTACATGTACATAGTCATAAATTTCACTAATGCACATATAATGATGTTTAAATATCAAAACAAGTCCAACAAAACACCTAGAAGTTCAAAAATTCAAGTTTTCTAAAAAAATGTGAAACTACAATTCTGGACAGAATTGTAGCTCTGACTTTGGAGACATATTTACCATATCAAATCATCACCTACAATTTTGAAATTAATTTATGATGAACTTACATGTGTCTACTTTCAGAAACATCAAGAAAATCATGCATAGCTATTATAAAACTCAAGTTACAAAAATAACGAAAACTGCTATGCAGAGACAAGTTTGGAAGAAAATTTTCAACTTTGAAGAACAATTACTACTACTTGTAAAATAGGAAAAATGTCCATATTCTCCAGAATGAATCCCTTATGTGTCTAGTTTCATCACAAGAAAGATTTGGTGCAATAGGTTTCTGGAAATGAGGTTTTTAACAAAAATGGTAAAACTTGTCCAAAAACAGAGTTTCAGAAAACTTGCAACTTAGAATGAGCATATCTCCTTAACCAAAAAGGTTATGGAGTTGAATTTTCTTTCAAAATGACCCTCTATGAGTCTAGTTTATGAATATGAAAGAGTTAAAAATTCTACAGAGACAAAGTTTAGAGATAATATACGTTTTTCACAAACTGGTCAGATTGTAAAAATGTGAAATTTTCACCTAGAGCACTTAAAACATGATCAAATCAATTATATGACACATGCAACTTATGGCTTGATTTTCACCCAAAATTACATGATCTTAGGCATTAAGAAAGACCTTTACATGCTCTTGACACAAATGATCAAAAATCTCTTGAGTTACTAATGAAAAGAAGATGACATTCACAACATGCATGTGGCTTCTAATGTGGGTTTCATAAAATAGTCAAAATTTTGAAGTCAAACACATGATCTAACCATGGAAATGAAGAATCAAACATGGAAATGGAGAAAAATAAGATGACATTTCATCAATCAAAGCAAAAGATGGACATGCAAGCTTGAATTCAAGACTTGAAGAAAGTTTACCCCAAGATTCAAGAAATTGTGAGAAAAATGGTGAAATTGGGCTTCAATCCATGAGTAGAATGGTGAAAGAGCTCCCCTCCATGATGATACAACCCTTGGACTCAAGTTTTTCATGTTTTGGATGCATGAAAATGGTGTTTTGATGGTGTTTTCATGTGGTCAACACCAAAAAACGGGATGAAGTTGAAAGAGAGGGAAGAGAGCTTGTATGAAGGTTCATTAGGAGGAAAGATGTAAAGAAATGAAGTGATGGAGATAGGGAGTGATTGGGTTGATGGAGATGGGAGTGTTTGATGGAGTATGTATATGAAAACCATATTATAATGGGAGTTGACCAAGTTGGTGGGTGAGGAATTAGGGATCAAATAAAATCTCCCAACAAGTTAGATGGGGATAGAAATGAGAGATGTCAAAAATTAAAGGATGAAAATATCAATTTCATAAGTTGATGGATGAAGCTAAATGATCGATAGCCAAAACTTAAGGGGTAAAAGAAATGCAATTAAAAAGTCTCCCAACACCATAGTTGGGGTAGGAATTGGATTACCAAGAGAATGAGGGTTGACATACAAATACAAGAAATTTAAGATGACTACAAAATTCCATATGCAAGAGGGGTATAAATGAGAAGTGTCAAAAATTGAGGGGTAAAAAGATAATTTTCAATTAATAGCTCACACATATAAGTTAATTTTCATAAATAATAAATTTTCCAGAAAATTTCAAATACACCACTTTGTATATAAATGTTAAAATCAAATTTTAGAAAACTACAAGTATATCTCAAGTATACAAATAAGTTTCGTATTGTATCATCCAAGTTTCAAAAACTACAAAATAACCCCAAATTAAAGATTGATATCATCATAGATGTCAATTAACACCATTATACTTTAAAATTAAGAAAAGTCATTGATATGTTTGAAATACTAATTTCTCTAAATTTTCACATATTTTTCCGAAATGACCAAATAACCCCTTACTTAAATACGGGGTATTACACTTAATCATGTTATGATGTCTCTTCCTGTGATCCTTGGTGGGCTTTGAGTAGGATTAATTTTTGTTATTCCGCTGCGTTACCTATGAAAAAACCCAACAGAAAGCGCGTGCAATACCAGGATGGAAGGACAACGCTGGCAAAGGACAGTACGAACGAATCAACGACGATGATGGGTGTACAGGATCACGCCTAAACCATTGATGCGGGAAGGGCACGTGACGGTACGAGGTATGTTGACACGATCCAACCGCAAGTGTACGGCTGTCGCGTGTAGTAATATCCAGTAAATCCGGGTTTGTCGAACCCAAAGGACTTCTCGTGAACGAATTAGGATGATTAACTTTAATGTGGGCAAGTAATTGAGTTTGTTTGACTAATATAATAAAGTAAATAACAAGCTAATTATTAAAATTGAGATATATACGAGGGACAAGTATCAGGATATCTCTTCGGGTTCACTAAGGATCTCACAGCACATATGATTTATGTTCTAGTAACACGAACGTCTTTTACTTAGCCAAACGAGCACCTATGCTTTGAAGATTCCTCAACCAAAGCCTATATTCACACTCTTGTACCTGATTCCTCTAACCTACTCAAGTTCAAACAAGCATTATGTTGTTGTTGTTTACTCTTAGTTCTAGCTAACTAGCAAGATTCCTCAACCCTAGATACGGCTAGTGCTTGATTCAAGTTTCCGGGTAGCGAATGTTGATTCCTCTAACATCCTCTACCTATAATCATCCGATTGAGAGCTCAAACAATAGAAACGATAGAAGTAATACATAAATCAAGCATAGCTAAGAAAAACACATTCAATTAAGGTAAAAGCATGAAACATGATCCATAAATCACCCACATGGTGTTCAAACCCTAGATCCCTATGAGATCCCGAATTAAGAAAGTTTAGCTACTCATAGTTGGGAATACAAAGAGGAATTTCCAAGTATTCATAAAAAACAAGAGAGATAGAGAGATCAAACGATGAATCCTTGATCCGGCGGGGAATCCGAGCTCTCCAATGGCTTGGGAGCTGTCTCCTCCCTTCCTCCAGTAGCTTCCATCTCTGTTTTAGGTCTGAGAATACGGTTTTTACTGTCTCGGCGCGTTTTTTAATGAAACTTGGCCGAAATTGCACTTCAGCCCCTCTACTTTGCAATTCTCTGCCAGAATTGTAAGCTGATCATGCGTGAGCTGTATCTCCCTCATACGGACTCGTCTTCGGGACTACTATATAAAGTTGGAAAGCTACGGATGTATACTTTACAATTCCGTAGGACTTGCTTCCAAAATATTTGTAGATTTTCCTGAGCATTGAAAAGAGTGTAGGCTGGTCCTGTGCGACTTTTCCAACTTTGCTTCGTTTTTGCGTATCTTTTTCTCCTCGTCATCTAGCTCCATACCAAGCATATACAAGTCTATCATAAGCTCCATTTCACCTATTTTACCTGAGTTACACAAAACTAAACAACCAGTGCAATTATCATCGCAACTATGAGAGAAAACATGCGCAAATAAGCTAGAAACACAACTTTTGACTCTTAGGCTTATAAATCGTCAAATTCACATATTTGTTCAAATATAAAATATAAATCATGTGAAATAAGCCTAATACAAGTGATATGGAAGTATAATAATAACTCCTAAAAAAGATTTATCAAATACCCCCACACTTATCTTTTGCTCGTCCCGAGCAAATCACTGTTTACTAGCCGACTCAAGACGCAAACGACTCAGCACGACTCTCGACTATGCAACTACATGAACTAACTATAATGCAAATCGATTATAAACAATTCAATATAATAAATAACATTTTGTTTCTTTTTCCGAGATTGGACAACCTCTCTATCATAAACCAAAATCATCAAATCCTCACAAGCTCACTTTGAAATTTCACGACACGCAACAAGAAATATGATATGATGATCCTATACACAAACTCACTAAGGCGTCCCCAAACATCCACAAAACCAAACAAGATACGACACGTCTTTTGACTCGGAGGGTCTAGGCATCTTAAGTCACTAAGTGGTCTTTCTTCGCCTAGTCATTTGAGGTTTTCAGACCCTCTTAGCCGTTATTGTTTTTGAAATGCAAATTATCCCATTGACGGGAGACACAACTCCTGTGTGATACGGCTTGACTTTATTTTCCCTCTTAGGCTCTACATTGGATTGAATCTAAATTTTCCGCGCAAACGGAAGCACATTAGGTTGTTTCTCCTTGAAGCACATTTTTTTTCCAAATTTTTCATTTTCTTTTCTGTCCTCCTCTGTTTTTACAACCGTGCATTATAGCTTAAGAGTGTGGGCTTTTTAGGATTTTCTCTTGGAACCAAATTAAGGGATGGTGGTGTACGCTCCCCGACTTCGCTTAGGCCGAAGACTCGTACCACATAAAACTGACTCTACGCGAAGGTCCACCCCAAATTCTAAGAGTCCACAAGTTTACACCGGAAACGGATTATTCAACCACCTAGAGACTAAATCCTCCTAGCACACTAAAGGTGTCAAAAGTATGCCCGTAATCTACTTTCACTATTTCCGAATACGTGGGACATCCTGTCGTGAGACTTGCGCACAAAATACTAGAATTAAAGTATCCCTACTACGGTGCTTCCTACTCTCATGAGCTCTTTCACTGGATTCTCTTCGATTTCTAGGTCTTAAGTTGCAATTTTTCTCAATTTTTTTCATTTTTTTATATTTTTCACTTTTTCAATTTTTTTTTCCTAAACTCTATATGCTTTTGGCCAACTCGACTAACCACAAGACAATTGTGTAGGGGGACTCAATAATGTAAACGTGCAACCTAAACACTAACTACTCTAAATTTAAGCACACTACAACAATATATAAAAAACGACTCGGACTACAAGTACTACACTACATGTAACTGGCGATGCAGACACGGACATGGCTAGCAAATAGCTAAAAATCCCCACACACTTGAGCACTTGAGCGCTTCGTTGTCCTCAACGAATTTAGAGATCAACCAAAAAGAATCGGCATTCAAATGCGAGGGGCAGTAATTCTACTCGAAGCCAAAGTCATGGCACAAGAAGGTAGTTCAACAAATTTAGAGCTAAAACGAACTACATGCACATGACAAGTTGTGTGTACCGAAATTAAGCAAGTACTCAAGTATTCCCTAGGATTCTAACAGTTAATCCAAGAGGCGACTAAGCACCGTGACCAAGTTGTTAAAATACAATCCTAGAGTAAGTACGATGTGCCTAAACGGTAAGTAGAGAGAGAGAAAAAAGAGTGCTCACAACCGACACAAGGTCGGGGACGAAATCCGATAGGTGCTGACTGAGATAGAAAGAACAATCCCCAAGTAAACATTGTCCAGAACAATGCAATCTCCCTTGCGGTCGAGTGTGTAAAACACACCGGGGTCGATTGATCAGTTGCTGCTGACGAAAAGAGAACGAAGAATCCCCGAACTCGTGATGTGAGCTTCCGTATCGGTCGAGTGCGCAAGTAGCCCACCGGGGTCGATGTCTTCGTTAAATACTGATCAATCATAGCCCATGTTTACTCACAATTTCGAACTTACGAATTAACATAAACTACAAATGATACTTCATTCCATGATCAATTTTCAGCCTAATCCTCCCTCGAGCAAGTTCTTTCTTCTTCTATCTATTTTTCCTTTTTTCTTTTAGAAGGCCTTTCACCCACTGTTGCCGAATTCCAGCCATGACAGTTGGAGGTCCTCGGTCCCGGTATGAGAAATTGGGCTGTTGTGGAAGAAATTGAAGCCCCCAAAGTTGCAGTGGTGCTGCTGGAGGTTGGTAGGTCGGAGGTGTTGTGTGGGCGGAGCAGAGGGTGGTAGTGGTAGGTTTGGGGATGGGTCTCGTTGAATCAGGTTGTGGTTCGGCTGAGTCGGGTGTTTATGGAGGTGGTTCTGGTGTGTTAGGCGGTCTGGTTCCGAATTTACGAATTTGGGGGCTGTTGGGTTGTGATTCTGGGTTGATTGGCGATGGGGGGTTCTCTGATCCGAGACAGGGGAGAGGCGGTGGATTCTACGAATTGGGTAGAGAGGCGGTGCTGTGGTTGTAGTGTCTTGGTCAAAGTTCATTGAGATTGGGTCGGAATCAATGGCGGGTGGTTGTGGATAATGGCGGTGTGGGTGGTTTCGATGGTGGTGGTCTGGGTTTCTGGTGGAGGGTGCGAGAGGGGGACTGATTGTCAGTTTCGAGTGATTCAGTGGAAGAGGAGAGGGCGGAGCAGTGGTTTCTTTGGCTAGGGTTGACGGAGAGTAAGGATACGATGGGTTCTGGGTTGTTCGCTGGGTTCAAATAGGGGATGGGATCGGTGGTTGTGGGTTTCGGTCATGAACAATGGTGGGCTGTGGTAGTTAAAGGTGGCGATGGTGGCGATGGCTGTAGCGGTGGTGGTTCTGGCGTGCTGCTGCTGCGTCTTCAACCGTGAAGAATCGATGAAGATTGATTTTTTTGTTCTTCTTCCCCAGGATCAGAGAGAAGCTGCGAGGGGGCTTTTGACGTTGCAACTCTCTGCGTTGCAACACTGGGGGAGCCAAATGATAATTTCTCAAACTTCTGAAACTGCAAATACCTCCCCTGATGCTACTTTACAGTAAATTACGGGGCTTCAACTAAATTTTGGCACTTCTAGACTTCAGAATTCAACAAACTGCACACATGACCCCTGTTGTTGGAATTCAAGTTTTTCTCGTCATTTTTTCTTCTTCCACCATCTCATCTCGATCTTTCTCTTCTGAAGTGAACAAAAACAAATTCTCACAAGAAGCTTGAATCTCAATAACGATGAACCCGGGTTGCAAAAGTGGAAGCTCTCCGCAACCTTTTCTTCTTCTTCTTCTTCTTCTTCTTCTTCTTCTTCTTCTTCTTCCAATTCATGAGAATGAACATCATATGAATTTCACTAATAATTTCAAGTATCCCATGTCGTGGAAAGCGATCTATGTCCTCTTTGATTTTCTTCTCAATTTGTGATAGCTTTATTGAAGGTTCAAGAGACAAATCATAAACTATGAATGTTTGAATACCTTCATCTCCTTCGTATGAAGCACCCAAACCATCAACAAAGTTTATTCCGGCGTCTTGTTCATCTTCAATAAGCTCAAAAGTGAGAGGCTCCAACAAATTTGACACCGGGGAGTCAAGATCATCAATATTAATTCCATGAAGAAGACCTTAAATCTCACCAAATACTTCATCATGCTTCTCCCTCATACTTGACTCTAGCCATGAATCAATGTTCGGACATCTTGGGATAAACAATGGCTCATCATCCTCTTTGAGCATTGGGAAGGTTGGAACATCTTCTACATTTAAATGGAGAACAATTTGTGCGTCCACACGTGTTGTCTCCATTCCCATTCTTGTTGCTCTTTGCTTCAATTCTTTAACATTTGGAATCATCTCCTCAAGCATCAAACCAAGGAAGAACAGTAACTTAGTGGGAGGGGTTGAGTCATTAGGACGAAAGGTATAACGTTGTATTTCCATGGCTACCCTCTCTCTAATGCCATTCACATGGCACTCCTTCACGAATTGCTCATATGCAAGGTTGCATGATTCAAATATGCTCGCAAAACGGCGATATTTCTCATCCTCCATGCTTAGAGTTGAATGCCTGCACACATAAAATCTCAAGTAATACCATGTGTAATAAGAATAGAATATAACAAAAAAAAAAATCCCTAAAGCTAATAATTGTAACTAATTCAACTGAAGTCCCTGGCAACGTCGCCAAAAACTTGACACTATCCAACCGCAAGTGTACGGCTGTCGCGTGTAGTAATATCCGGTAAATGCGGGATTATCGAACCCAAAAGACTTCTCGTGAACGAATTAGGATGAATAACTTTAATGTGGGCAAGTAATTGAGTTTGTTTGACTAATATAAGAAAGTAAATAACAAGCTAATTATTAAAATTGAGATATATACGAGGGACAAGTATCAGAATATCTCTTCGGGTTCACTAGGGACCTCACACTTATGATTTATGTTCTAGTAACACGAACGCCATTTACTTAGCCAAACGAGGACCTATGCTTTGAAGATTCCTCAACCAAAGCCTATATTCAAACTCTTGTACCTGATTCCTCTAACCTATTCAAGTTCAAATAACCATTATGTTGTTGTGGTCTACTCTTAGTTCTAGCTAACTAGCAAGAATCCTCAACCCTAGATACGGCTAGTTCTTGATTCAAGTTTTCGGGTAGCGAATGTTGATTCCTCTAACATCATCTACCTATAATCATCCTATTGAGAGCTCAAACAATAGAAACGATAGAATTAAGTACATAAATCAAGCATAGCTAAGAAAAACACATTCAATTAAGGTAAAAGCATGAAACAGGATCCATAAATCACCCACATGGTGTTCAAAACCTAGCTCCCCATGAGATATCCCGAATTAAGAAACTTTAGCTACTCATAGTTGGGAATACAATGAGGAATTTCCAAGTATTCATAAAAAATAAGAGAGATAGAGAGATCAAACGATGAATCCTTGATCCGGCGGGGAATCCGAGCTCTCCAATGGCTTGGGAGCTGTCTCCTCCCTTCCTCCAGCAGCTTCCGTCTCTGTTTTAGGTCTGAGAATACGTTCTTTACTGCCTGGGCACGTTTTTTAATGAAACTTGGCCGAAATTGCACTTCAGCCCCTCTACTTTGCAATTCTCTGCCAGAATTGTAAGCTGATCTTGCGCGGGCTGTATCTCCCTCATACAAAATCTTCTTTGGGCCTACTATATATCGTTGGAAATCTAAGGATGCCTACTTTCCAATTCCGCAGGACTTGCTTCTAAACTCTTTGAAGATTTTACTGAGCATTGAAAAGAGTGCAGGCTGGTCCTGTGCGACTTTTCAAACTTTTCTTCGTTTTTGCGTATCTTTTTCTCCTCGTCATCTAGCTCCATATCAAGCATATCCAAGCCTCTCATAAGATCCATTGCATCTATTTTACCTGATTTACACAACACTAAAAAGCCGTGCAATTATCATCGCAAATACGAGAGAAAACATGCCCAAATAAGCTAGAAACACAACTTTTGACTCTTAGGCTTATAAATCGTCAAATTCACATATTTGTTCAAATATAACATATAAATCATGTGAAATAAGCCTAATACAAGTGATATGTAAGTATAGCAATAACTCCTAAAAAAGAGTTATCATATGTACGGAAGGACGAGCTGGAGGACGGCGTTCCTACCCGTACTAGGGTTTCAAATTCTGAAGATGATGAAGGTAATGGGCTAACCCTAGATAATGGGCTTACTAAATTTAGCAGGCCGTAGTGTATAAACTATAACATCTCTCTCAACACGGGCCCAAAAAACTTAGTGGAGGAAATGGCCCAAAACGAAAACCTCAACCCACTCATTAAGTTGGGGGAAGTAATGGCCCAGATGCTGAGAACCGACCAAAACTTACAAGAGCAGTTAAGCAATACGATGACGTTTGTGGAAAAGGGAACGACGGGAAAACAAAAACTTAGGTTTTAAGAAGTGGAAGATCAATAAGAAGATGATGAAATCAATCTTGAGAAATCAATTCATCAAAGGCTTCAAGGAGGAAATCAAACATAGAGCTTGGATATGGAAGCTTTCAAGGTAGAGACTCGGAGGATGGTGATAAACAAGATTATAATAGAAGATTTCGTACAAAGGTACAGCTGAAGAGAGACTTCCAAAAGATTACACCAAAAGAACAATAAGCAAAAAACAAGGCGAGGAATACGGAGTTAGGAAGTAGTAGAAGAACTGAGGACGAATTGGAAGTTATTGAGATCCCATTCATGGATGTGGAAACTGGGAAACAATCCAAATCTCTCAAATTACTTCCAGCAAGAAAAATGATTAGGAGCAGGGAGAGACACGATGCTCTAAGAAAGATGAGAGGAGAATCAACGGCTGAGGAGGCGGGCATGTCCATGCCCCCTACCCCCAAATGCTCGGATTCGTCTGGAACTACAGGGGGTTAGGACAGACCACTACAGTTCGTCATGTAAAGTCTCAAATAAGGCAGGAGGAGGCCAATTGGTTCTTCTTATCAGAAACAAAGGTTAGTTCCAGAAAATACATAAAAAATTTTATTTCTATGGGTTTCAATCATGAAGTAGTTAAAGCAAAAGGTAAAAGTGGGGGATTAGTGTTAGTTGGGATAGCTCAATTGAATGTGAGATACTTTTTGCAAGTGAAAATGTCATTTCAGTCTTGATGTTTGGGAAAAATGAGGATCCCCACTGGGTCCTCAACTGTATTTATGCTCCATGTCTTAGAAAGAATATAGAATTGTTATGGGAGCATCTGCTACCCATTCAAAATGCTGTCGTGCTACCTTGTGCCTTTATGAGTGATTTCAATGAGGTCTACAAACAAGAAGATAAACTTGGAGGCAGAACTGTAGCTCAAACTTCTTATGGAGGATTACTTAATCTCATAAATGATGGTGGCTGGATTGATAGTGGTTATGAAGGGGCCAAGTATACTTGGTGTAATGGATGGAAAAAGGGTAAGATCATCAAGGAGAGAATTGATAGATGTTTTTGCACTTACGATTGGAGAATAGCTTTTCCTAGAGAAACTATCAAACACAAGGAATCCAGTTTCTCTGACCACAACATCCTTGTATGTCACATGAATCCTTCACTCTCCAATGGCCCAAAACATTTTAGGTTTGAGGCCATGTGGATAAGAGACAGAAAATGCAAAGAGATTGTGGAAGATGCATGGAATATTATGAAAGGATACAAAGCTGGTATAAATGAGGTGAACAAATGACAAACACCAAAGTTGCTCTCAAGAAATGGAATAAGGACTATTTTGGACATGTACAAACTCTATCAAGGAACTGAACAAGAAATTTCATAAAGCGAGTATGAATTGTATAAGTACTTGCCATAGAGAAAAGGAGATCAAGAAAGAGCTACAAGAACTTTACAAAAGAGAGGAAATTTTGTGGAGACAAAAGTCTAGAGTGCAGTGGTTGAAGGAAGGAGATTCAAACTCAAGATTTTTCCATACAGTTGCAGCAGTTAGGGGCCACATAAACACCTTGAAGAGGATCCAATGAGTGGATGGAAGCCTAGCTAAAACGAGAAAAGAGATGGGAGATGAATTCGGTAACTTTTTTCAGCATCTTTTCCAAACTTCCTCTCCCCCAGAAAATGCATGGCTGTAAGAACTATTTCCACAAAAGTTGCAATCTGCTCAACCTCAGAACATGTGTAGAGTTCCAAAAAATGAGGAGACCAAAGAGACTTTATTCAAAATGGGAAGTTTTAGATCACCTGGACCTGATGGAATGCCTGTACTTTTCTACAAGCAATACTGGGATGTGGTAGGAGAAGATTTCTGTGGTGTTGTAAAGGACTTCTTTGTTTCTGGTAAACTTAGAAAAGGAATAAATGACACCTTCATTGCTTTAATTCCTAAACTTGATGACTCCTTCAAAGTACAACACTACAGGCCAATCAGCCTTTCCAATACTATATACAAGGTAATCTCTAAGATCATTGCTAATAAATCACTCCTTTTTTTGCTGATCTTATAAGTCCTAAACAAGCTGCCTTTGTCCAAGGAAGGACTATACAAGAGAATTTGATCATTCTACATGAGGTTATACATACTCTCAAAAAGAAAAAAAGGCAATGGTGGATTGATGATAGTAAAAATAAACATGGAAAAGGCCTATGACAAGATGGAGTGGGGCTTTTTGGTGATTGTTCTAAAGTGGTGTGGCTTCCCCCAAAAATTGATTGATTGGGTGTTTGAATGTGTTAGCACTGTTAGGTTCTCTATTCTTATTAATGGATCTCCTCATGGCTGTTTTCAGAGCTCATATGGGCTTAGATAGGGGGACCCTCTCTCCCCTTGTCTTTTCATTCTCTGTAATGAAGTTCTGGCCAGAATTCTAAACTTTTCTCAAGAAGAAGGTAAAATACAAGGCATTAAACTCAGCAAACACTGCCCTGCTATTGAACATCTCATGTTTGCTGATGATCTGGTATTGATGGGGAGAACTAATGCAGAAGAAGCTGAAAATTTTAGTCTCTGCTTAAAGCTTTTTGAGGAATCATCAGGTCAGAGAGTGAACAAGAAGAAATCATCCATTTTCTTCTGCCCAAATACCAATAAACAATTAAGGAGGCAAATCATAGAAATTATGGGTCTATAGAAGCGAAAAAGGATGCAGTTTACCTGGGGTTACCCAATGTTTTGAGTAGATCAAAGACCTCAGATTTTCAGGGCCCCATTGACAAAATGCAGGAAAAACTTGAAGGCTGGCAATCTAAATTCTTATCCTTTGGAGGTAAGAAAATTATGATAATTAGTGTTTTGTGTGCCATTCCTTCTCACCCTATGGCAGTATTTATCCTCCCCAAGAAGAATGTTTCAAAAATGGATTCAATGAATGCAAATTTCTGGTGGGGGAGCTCTGACAACAAGAAAAAAAGACATATCATTGCCTGTAAGCATTTGTGTTTCTCTAAAAAAGATGTAGGAGATGTGAATTCTTCAATATTGCTTTGCTAGCCAAGTTAGCATGGGGTCTTTGGAATACAAAGAGTGTCTATGGGTGAGACTTCTTCTTAACAAATATTGTCATCTGATTGATTTTCATTGAATTGACCCAAGTAGGTCTGATTACTACTTCTGGAAGGGGATGATCAAGGTAAGGGACATTATTGCCCATGGAGCCTTAAAAATGATTGGTGATGGGCGTTCTATAGATAATTGGCAAGACCCTTGGGTCCCAAACCTGGAGAATAGTAAACCTAAACCACCTGATGATCTAGAGAGAGCTCCCAAGAGAGTTCATGAGCTTATTGACTTGCAGTCCATGGCTTGGAAAGAAGATATGCTAAACAGGTGGATGACTCAAGATGAAAAGAGACTCATTCTCAATCTTTGCATACCTATCCAACCCACAAATGATAAATGGGTTTGGATAAAAGAGAATAAAGGTAAGGTTACAACTAGGGCTGTCTACCACTTGCAGAATGCTGGAAATGAGACACAACACCAGAAATTTGATTGGAATCTTATATGGAAGGAAATAATTCATAGTTGATTGAAGATGATGATGTGGAGACTTGCAGCTGACAGCCTCCCTATAAAGGATCCAAGAAGTGAAAGTTCCAGCAAAGATATATCCAATATCTGTCACAGTGACACCCAAACTAGTAAGCATATATTTTTTACTTGCCCAGCTACAAGAGCTATATGGTTTCAAATTATGCATATAAAAATTGATAGTCTGCCAACCATGAATGTGCAAGAAATCTTGAAGTTTATCTTTGAACACAAAGGTCATAAGTTATATAACTTTGAAATTTCTCTTATTGAAATTATCTTGGAAAGAATTTGGTTGAATCGAAATGCTACAATTTCCAAGAAAGGACTTCAACCCCCAGAAAATTTGCAAAGAAATTAATGCTATCTGGATGGATCATCTTAAGACCTTGTATGAGGCAGACAAAGAACCAGATTTAGAGAATCTGAAGGTGGTGACAGAGAATTGGAAAGTCCCTGATGAAGGATGGATTAAGTTTAACTATGATGCAAGTTTCAAAAATGGAGATTATGCAGCTGCCTACATTATCAGAGATGAATTTGGCAAATTGAAGGGAGGAGAGACCTACTAAAATAAGGAAGTGAAGGGTATAGATGCAACTGATGCCGAGTTTTTGGCTGTGGAACTAGCCATTATCAAAATTGCAAGAGAAAAATGGGATAAAGTTATTATTGAATCTGATGCTCAAATTTTCATCAACAGTTTCAACTCCCAGCAAGCTGCGAAATGGAAACGTACAAGATTAGAGGCAGGAAGGTTGATGATTGAGAACAAGTTGATCCTTTTCAAATGTTTTCCAAGAAGTAAAAATAGAGCTGCACATGAACTTGCAAAGTGGGCTTTTTTAAATTCTAGTACTTGCTCTGTAAATGCAGGAAATTTACCTTCAAATGTGGATCTTGTAGTTGGGATCGATCACCCATTAGTTTTGTTTGATTAGCCCTTTTAATGAACTACTTAAACTTATCAAAAAAAAAAAAAAATAAAATCGAAGACACTCTCAACCGCCGTCCTCCACCCACCTTGCCCTCTCCATCTATCTGTTCCCTAAATTCTCACTCGGCAAAGCCTCAAAAGTTGATTTCATTCTATTTTAACCAACGTGAAGAAGCGAAGCACTCCCCAATAGCCCATTCGCCGATCGGAAAGAATCAGATCTACAAGGTAATTGGCTTAACTGATTCCTGTAATTTAATCACACTTGTTTGCGATCTCGGATTACACAGTGTTTTATGATTACAGATTTGGACGAAGCAATCAAGGGTAAGACTGTGTTGTTCCACGGGAAAAATAGTGAAAATTGTACCGAAGATCGTTTCGTGGAATTTCCCAGAACATCCCAAAATTTACCGAATCACCCCGAACGATTCAGAATTTACACCGGTACGAAACAATAGCATATCTGTGAGGTCTCCGACCTCACAACAGCTCCGTCGACCGCTAATTTCACCAGAAAAGAAGAATCAATCGGAGAATTGTCTCCGATTTGAAGAAGAGAGGTTAGGGTTAGAGAGGATGAAAGATATTGGGGAAGAAAATGATATTATCATGAAAACATGCCTATGCTATTACACCTCCGCCTATTTATAATAAGGGGGAGGTAGGTGTAATGAAACCAAACCAGTAACGGTTAGCCTAGTCAGCTCCTCCCGATCCAAATGAGCCAATAAGAGAAGAGGAAGGATCTGACTCAGCCACTTATTTGGCCTTTGGCCCAAACGACATCGTCCCTCTTATACAATTCAAATCAAACGTTCATGAACTAATATAGGGATTAGATCAAAGTACCCCGCCTCATCCAACGGTTGCTGCTGCTACAGATTACACGACCACCGTTTTGACCACTTTGCACTTTAGTCCTATATACACAACCACCGTTTTGAAAGCTTTGCATTTTAGTCCTTCTACTGCAACCCTGAAAAGTGCCTTCCCCTTAAGAAAGCTTGACCCCAAGCTTGGAAATTAGGGAATTGCTTCTTCATATGATAGTAGTCTTCCCAAGTAGCTTCAGCAGGAGATAGATTCAACCATCGAACTAAGACTTTGACAGTAGAAGAGTTACATTGCTTAGCTAGCTTCCTTTCCAATATTGCAACTGGTTCTACCAAGAATTGGCCTTCTACCCATACATTGGGTAAATGGGGAGAAGCGGTATAGTTTCCAATGGCCTGTTTGAGCTGAGATACATGGAACACTGGGTGAACTTTAGAATGATCGGGTAACTCCAACTTATAAGCCACCTTGCCAATTTGCAGGATAACCTGGAAGGGACCATAGAACCTTGCAGATAGCTTGTAATTGCTCCTTAGCTGCACTGACTGTTGTCTATAGGGCTGCAATTTTAGAAACATACATTCACCTACTTGGAATGATCTTTCTGTCCTATGCTTGTTAGCATAATGTACCATCCTTTATTGAGCCTTAGCCAAGTTATATTTGAGAAGTTGCAGGAGTCTTGCTCTATCTTGGATGAAGTTGTCCACAACTTCAACCCCAATTTTGTTAAGCTGATGGAAGTTGTAGTGCTTAGGTTTGAACCCATATAGAGCTTCAAAGGAGGAAGCTGTAAAGCAGTGTGGTGATTAGTATTATACCACCATTCAGCTAAACTTAACCACTTAGCCCACCTCTTTGGCCTATCACCAGTCAAGCATCTCAGGTAAATCTCCAAGCATTGATTCAATTTTTCACTTTGGCCATCAATTTGGGGGTGATACGCAGTTGTATATTTGAGATGTGTTCCCATCAACTTGAACAAGGTATTCCAAAATTGGCTAAGGAATATAGGGTCCCTATCACTGACTATAGAGCAAGGAAGACCATGCAGCTTACACACCTTTTGAAACAAGACTTCAGCTATTTCCTTAGCAGTGTAGGGGTGACTAATGGCAATGAAATGGCCGTATTTAGAAAACATGTCAATAACCACCAAGATTGCAGACTTGTTCTCAGTTTTGGGTAGCCCCTATACAAAATCCATAGCAATATGGGACCAAGGTTTATAAGGTATGGGAAGGGGTTGTAATAACGCTAGGTAGGGTAGATGTTCAAACTTCATTCTCTGACAGATGTCACAACTCTTCACCCAACCCTTAACTTGTGCTTTCAACCCTTGCCAATACAAAAGCATTTTGACCCTCTTATAGGTACCCAAAAACCCAGAATGATCACCCACTCCTGTATTATGCAGTTCTTGAATGATGTGCTATATGAGCTCAGTATGACCACCCAAATAAATGAAAACCTTATATTTAAGCCGCCCATCTTGCAGCTCAAAGTGAGGGCAAGCATTGCTATCAACAGCCAATACTGCAATCTTATCCTTGGCAAAATTGTCAGCTTTATAACTATCCTTCACTTCTAGCAGCCATTTGGTTACCACTGAGGAGATAGCAATACATTGACCATTTAACTCTTCTCCAGAGCTGTTCCTTCTAGACAAGGCATCAGCTACATTGTTCTCTTGCCCTTTCTTGTAATTAATCTCATAGTGTAACCCCAGTAATTTAGAGATCCATTTCTGCTGGAGTACTGCTGTGAGCTTTTGCTCTAACAAAAATTTAAGACTGTGATGGTCAGTCTTGATAATGAATTTTCCTCTTCCAAGTAAGATATGGAAATTGCATGAACTAGAGCCAGTAGTTCTTTCTCATAAGTAGAGAGCCCTAAATGCCTTGGAGATAAAGCCTTGCTGAAGTAAGCTAATGGTCTGTTCTGTTGCATCAGTACTGCACCAATCTCATCATAACATGCATCAGCCACTACCACAAACATTTCTCTAAATTCACGGAGAGCCAACACTGGTGCTTGTACCATAGCTTGATTGAGGGAAGTGAATGCTTCTGTAGCTTCTTGACTGCACTTGAAATTCCCCTTTTTCAACAATTGAGTTAGTGGTCTAGCTAAGCTTCCATATCCTCTCACAAATATTCTGTAATAACCATCGAGTCCCAAGAATCCTCTGAGTTCTTTAAGGGTTTTAGGCAGGTGCCATTCTTCCATAGCACTCAACTTCATGGGATCAGTTTGTACTCCTGCTCTACTGATAATGTGTCCCAGATATTCAACATCTTCTAGTCCAAACGAACACCTGCTAAGTTTGGCATATAACAGATGCTTCCTCATAGTGTCAAACACCATTTTCAGGTGCTGCTGATGCTCAACCATGTTGCTACTATAAACCAGTATATCAACAATGAATACAAGCACCATCTTGACGCGATTTCTTAACGCGTATGCGCAAGTGCATGGTCAAGTAATATAGGGGTGATATTTCAAACCCGAGTTATCGATCCCACGAGGACACGCTTGAGATTATTTAATTAGTTATTTAATTTAGAGTACGGTGCAGGAGGAAGGAGTTTATTGATTTAATAATTGAAATAACAACTAATCTAATATTTTTGTATTTTTTATTTTTTAATAAATAGATATGGAGAAACTAGGCGATCTCTAGATCACCTAAGGCTGTAGACGAATTCCGGTTCAGCTATGTAACACGTCAATCCTATTTTAGTTCAACCGGGTAATATGCTATGACAATATCGTGTCGATCTCATGTCATTTTACGTCTCGGTTAACTACAATCTCCTCTCGGTCTCATGTTGTCTACCGGTCCGTTCTAGCAGGTCATCTACTGGTACGATAACGGGTCCTGTCGGTCCACCGTTTCACGGAACAACTGAACAATCCTACCGAATCTACCCACACTAAGGCCAATCCTAACACTTCTCCTTTTCGGTCTCGTAGATTCGGGATTGTGTTCAAGTTCTCATCACAATTAGGCTAAGTCACTGTCGTGCACTCATCTAATTAGATAGCGTGTCTGGTTGATCACTCCTTTCACACTAAGGATTGAGCATAGAACAAGAACATGTAACTAAAATAAACATTAACATTAAGAAAAACTATGAACTATGAACAAACCCTAGTTTTCATGAAGATTAAATCATGATCACGCCGTGTCAATAGGCGAGACTCACTAACACGTTCAAGAAACTAAATCTTCATTCAATAGATCAAGTCATAAACGCATGATGTTGAATCAAATACCCTTAAGTGTGTTTTGAGAAGTAACTGTTTTGAGTGATGAAAAACAAAGACAAAGTATTTCTGAGGCTCCTAGGCCTTGAGACACTGAGCAGAGCTTCAAAGCCTTGAGAGTAGTTTTTATAATGCTGAATGTTCTAACAATCTTGTGTTGCAGATTGGCTATCTGATAATTAAGATCAGAGATTTGCTGCAAATACTCATGTTTTATATTCTCTATATATCTAACACAATTCCAGATGTCCTGATCAGAGAGAATCACAGATTTCTGGTTCCAACTGTGAAAGACTGTGAAGCATGTTCAGAGCTTCAAGGCTTGAGATGTGCCTTGAGCTGCTGACAACTTTACAGAGTTAATTTGATTCTTTCTTGCAGGGTTTGATCTTTATTATTGTGATTGTTTAATGACTTCTAAGAGTCTTAAACTAGTTTATCATGAGTTATATGTTTTAGAAGTTAATCAGGTTATTGTTTTATTTATTCATCCAGTTTTTATTTAGAAACTGGAAATCCAAACAGACATGGTGCTGCTATGTTTTAATGTTGTTGCAGGTTTGTTAAACGTGCACATGCAATCTCAACAAACTCCAACGGATATCTACTCAGAGCTGTTTGAACTGTATTTGGAAGGGATTTAAGTCTTCTTCAGATAGATGATCTACAAGGAAAGCTGCTCACTCATGAAATGTCTATGAAGGATGTAGAAGGTGATCTGAGTGAAAACATCAAAATATTAGCACTCAAGGCCAAAGACAGTGAAAAATCTCAAAGCCTTGAGACTGAAGATGAGCATGATGATGAAGAGGCTTTAGCACTGATCTCCAAGGCCTTGGCCAGGATTCTCAAGAAGAAAAGGAACTCTAAGTAACAGGGACTACAACAGAGAGAGATCAAGACCTTCAAGCAGCAAGGACTACAAAGGTAAGTCTTCATCACAGTTACATAAAACTAAAGTAATGAATTTTTTTGAGTGTGGTGATGCAGATCATTTAGTAAGGGATTGTCCACAAAAGAAGAAGAACAAGAACTTTTAAAAGAAAGACAGTGAAAACAGAAGGACGAAAGCCATGATGGCCTCTTGGAGTGATTCTGATTCATCAAGTGACTCAGACACAGAAGAAGATCAAGAAAACTTGTTCTTCATGACCAAACATGATGAAGAAAAGTCATCAGACAGACATATTGAGGAAATGGTAAAAAATCTTCTTGCTAGTCCTTCTGATGTACTTCCTGAAATTTCAAGAGTATGTTTTTAAATGAGGAAAGTTATAGAAATGAGATTTCTTCTTTAAAGATTAAGATTCATGAGAAGGTAAAAGAAAACCTGGAACTAGTTTTTACCAACAAAATTGTTGAAGTTTCTAAGAAAAAAATTGAAAAGGACTTCAAGACCTTGGACAGCAGGTTCAAAGCCTTGAAGGCACATATAAAAGAGATTGTTGATCAAAACACTCTTTTGACTGAAAGATATGCTGATCTAAAGACTCATTCTGAGGATTAAGGACAACAAATCTGTTCTTTGACTGAGAAACTTCAAGAGTCTAAAAAGGTCCTAGCCAGTTTTACAGGCTCAGAACATAATCTAAATCTCATTCTTGGAGGAAGTCTGAAATCAATGCATAAAAGTGGGATTGGCTATAATCCAAATTTTCCAAAGAAAAGCCAAAATACTTTTGTCAAATCTGGTAGCAAACATTCTCCAAAGTGTCATTACTGTGGAAAAATTGGTCATATCAGATTAACTTGTCCCTTCAGAAGATCAAAACCTCACATTATGAGGAACACTTATCCTTATCAGCTTAAGGGACAGGTTAGGCAGATTTGGGTTCCAAAAGGAATTAGACCACCAAACATGGCTGATTCTGAGTATGACTCAAAGTTCTGCACTTGGTCTAACATCATGTTGAGGCAATGATTTACTTTTGCAAGATATCACCAAGGACTTGAAAGATCAGAAATTGATATTAGATAGTGGATGTTCCAGACATATGAGTGGAAAGAAATCTCTCTTTACTGAGCTTACAGAAAAATCTGGAGGAACAATTGCACTTGGTGACAAAGCAAAATGCAATATTATTGGTATAGGTAGTATTGGTAATGGTTCTACCAACTCTATCTCTGATGTTTATTTTGTGGATGGACTTAAATATAATCTGCTTAAAATCTCTCAATTATGTGATAAAGGTTATAAAGCTATATTTGACAAGGAGAAATGTGTGGTGCAAGATGAGAAATCTGGAGATTGCATACTCACTGCTCCTAGATCATATAATCCATATGCTATGAGTACTAACAGTGTTGCAGGTGACAACTTAAAATGCCTCAAGGCCTTGAAGGAAGATTCAAAGCTTTGGCACAGAAAGCTTGGGCATATTAGCATACACACCTTGAATTAACTCATCTCAAAGGATTTGGTAAGAGGATTAGCATCACAAAATTTTTCAGATGATGAGGTTTGCAAGGCATGTGTACATGGTAAACAAACCAGAAGCTCATTCAAGCCAAAGAGCTTTGTAAGTACCTCTAGACCCTTAGAACTGTTGCATATGGACTTGTGTGGTCCTATGAGAGTTCAGACCCCAAAAAGTAAGATGTATATGCTTGTTATAGTAGATGATTATTCTAGATTTACTTGGGTGATGTTTATTAGAGACAAAACTAAAGCCTTATCTAAATTTTCTAGATTGTGCAAAGAGCTTCAAACTTTGAAAAATTTACCTGTTGCTTCCATTACAAGTGATCATGGTAGGGAATTTGATCAACTTGACTTTGATTTATTTTGTGCAAAGCATGGCATATCACACAACTTTTCTGCACCTAGAACCCTACAGCAAAATGGAGTAGTTGAAAGGAAAAATAGGACACTTGAGGATATGTCTAGAACCATGCTACTTGAAAGTAATTTGCCAAAGTTCTTGTGGGCAGAAGCTGTTAATACTGCCAATTATGTGCTAAATAGATGCTTGATTAGACCTATTTTGAAAAATACTCCTTATGAACTGTTTAAAGGTAGGAAGCCTAGTGTTTCTTATTTCAAACCTTTTGGTTGTATCTGTTTTGTGCATAATAATGGTAGACAAAATCTTGGTAAACTTGATGCTAGAAGTGATGAAGGTGTATTTCTTGGATATTCTCAAACTAGCAAAGCTTATAAAATTTACAATAGAAAAACCAAGATTTTGGAAGAGAGTATTCATGTGTTTTTTGATGAAAGTACTAAGGATTCTCTGAGTGAAAGTTTTGCAGATCTAAATTTGAACAAGCATGAGTCTGATGATGATGCTGTGAAAGAGGACAAAGGCAAAACTAATGTGCAAAATTAATCAGCAGAATCTCAAGGCCTTGAACCCCCTGCAGAGCCAAAATCTCAAAGCCTTGAGACAGAAACTGAAACTTACTATGATGCTCCCTCTACTGTTTCAAGAACTCAAAGCCTTGAAGGAACATATTCCTTGATACCAAGGAAGAAGTTTAAGTATCTTGCAGATCATCTAGCTGACAATATTATATCTGATCCATCAACTGGAACTCAGACAAGAGGACAGTTGAAGAACTTGTGTTAGAAGCTATGAGGAGACTTTTGCTCCTGTTGCCAGGTTAGAAGCTATTAGAATACTTCTTGCATTTGCATCTCACAATCAGATAAAGCTTTATCAAACGGATGTCAAATGTGCTTTTTTGAATGGTTATTTACAAGAAGATGTTTTGTAGCACAACCTCCTGGTTTTGAAGATGAAAACTTTCCTGATCATGTTTACAAACTAGACAAAGCTCTTTATGGGTTAAAACAAGCTAGGGGGAGATTGTTGAATCAAAGAACCTTAAGTGTGTTTTGAGAAGTAAATGTTTTGAGTGATGAAAGACATATACAAAGTATTTCTGAGGCTCAAAGGCTTTGAGGCACTGAGCAGAGCTTCAAAGCCTTGAGAGTAGTTATTATTATGCTGAATGTTCTAACAATCTTGTGTTGCAGATTGGCTATCTGATAATAAGATCAGAGATTTGCTGCAAATACTCATGTTTTATATTCTCTATATATCTAACATAATTGCAGATATCCTGATCAGATAGAATCACAAATTTCGGGTTCCAACTGTGAAAGACTGTGAAGCATGTTCAGAGCTTCAAGGCCTTGAGATGTGCCTTGAGCTGCTGACAGCTTTACAGAGTTAATTTGATTCTTTCTTGCAGGGTTTGATCTTTATTATTTTGATTATTTAATGACTTCTAAGAGTCTTAAATTATTTTATCATGAGTTATATGTTTCAGAAGTCAATCAGATTATTATTTTATTTATTCATCCAGTTTTTATTCAGAAACTGGAAATCCAAACAGACTTAGTGCTGTTATATTTCTGGATTTTGTTGTTGCTATGTTTTAATGTTGTTGCAGGTTTGTTAAACGTGCAAATGCAATCTCAACAAACTTCAACGGATATCTACTCAGAGTTGTTTGAATTGTAGTTGGAAAGGATGAGGATTTGCAGGAACTGAGATTCTAAAATCTCTCATTCAGTTGCAGTGCGTAGATAAAAGACTGGTTTCAATTTTAAAAGATCAGAAAGGCTTGCATAAAACCGAGAGAGGTGTGGAATATTCGTGGGAGATCAAACATTCAAACACACACATATTCATGCTTCAATTCCAGCTTTCAGAAGATCAATCATTCTAGTTTCCTGAAGAACACATCCAGGCCTTCACAAGCTTATTCTTCTACTGTGTTCTTCTTCTGTTTTGTAATCTTCTTATCTTTTGTATATCTAAAACATCACTAAACCTATTGGTTGGTTGTTCAAGTGAACAACAAGAGGTTCTTATTAGCTCAGCAGTTAGTAGCTAATACTAGATAGGTTGGGAACCACAAGCTATATAGGTGTAAGGAAATTCACTTAGGCTTGAAGATCTAGGGCTGTTTCTGTGTGAGTAATAAGAAGTTTTTGCCCAATCCTGGTGGGATTAGATCCCTCAGGAAGAGATTAGGTACATTAGGACTGAACACTGTAAATTTCCTTGTGTTCTTTTCTTTAAAGTTTTGTTATTTTCTGTTGCACACAACTCAAATCAAACTAGGTTTTATAAACTGTTCAGAACTGGATATAGTTCAAGGCCATGAAACTTTCTATTTTGCCTTTGAAAGTTTCTGACTGTTTTCTAAAATCTCAAGGCCTCGAGATTTGAGTTTCTCACATAGTTATTTAGTTAAAATTTGTGTTTATAAAAAAGTTTGAATACTCTATTCAACCCCCCTTCTAGAGTATTTAGGTCCTGTATTTAGTCTACATTACAAACTTTCACATGAGACAAAGTCTAAACCCGAAAAATCATTCGTCTACATAAACCCTAGGCTCTCTATAGAAGCCTAGCAATGGTCTTTAGCTAATAGTAATCAACCAAACAAGATACAAGAGTTTCTCCATAACAAGATTGAGAGAGGCAAAATAAGAAGAAGAAGAAGAAGAAGAAGAAGAAGAAGAAGAAGAAGAAGAAGAAGAAGAAGAAGAAGAAGAAGAAGAAGAAGAAGAAGAAGAAGAAGAAGAAGAAGAAGAAGAAGAAGAAGAAGAAGAAGAAGAAGAAGAAGAAGAAGAAGAAGAAGAAGAAAAACCTAGATCTTCAATGGAGGAGCCCTCCTCTTGAACCCTAGCCTATTCCTTCTTGCGTGAGAGACCTTTTTTCTTTTTTTCTTCGTCCGTGAAATAAAAGAGTCCGTTCTTTTATTTTTAACTCACGTCTTCTTTTTTTTCGGTCTTGTGATCATTGGATCACATTGTGGTTGTAGGATCACGTTTGATCCTAGATCTGGTCTTGCACTTGATATTGTGATCATAGGATTACCTTTTGTGATCATAGGATCACATTGTGGTCTTGCGGGTGATTGTGATCATAGGATCACCTTTTGTGATTCTACACTTCGAGTGAGTTGCTCTCACGTTTGGCCATCAAAATTTCACTAAGTATGGGGCTCTCTTCTAGAAGGGGGTTAAAGTGTCTGTACACAAACTTCATTAAATGACACTTTAACCCCGTCTCCATGTCTTTTCACCAATTCTTCATGATTTCTTCATCGTTTTAGCTCCCGATTAATCTACCAAGCTTGTTTTTTCTCTCCGCTTCATGTCCCAAGCTCCATTTCCTGTCAAAACAACACGAAACACAACCCATGCAATAAAACATGACAAAAATACATAAAATAATGCGAGAAACGCCTGGATTAACAATATTATGCCTAGAGCTCAACTTCTACGTTTTCTCTCTAATCATAGTGTAAGACTAAGATTATAAAACCGAGAATCATGCAAAACTATATAAAATGTGTAAGAAATATAACTCTAATAGAGAGTTATCAAATCCCCCACACTACCTTTTTGCGCGTCCCGAGCAAAATCAAACCTTACACTACGTTTTAATCCACCGAATTGCATAAAAGTTTACTAGCCATGTGACACAAACAACTCACACACACAATGCTATCTACATGACTATAGATAATGCAACTCGATTATAGAACAGTGCTAAAATTGAAACAACATACTTTTTTTTTTCTTTTTTTCTTTTTCTTAAGAGACGGGCAATCTCGCTATCACTAACCAAAACCATCAAGTTCTCACAAGTATCTTTTGCAGTTCACACAACCGCAATAAGGAATTGAAAATACAATGATGCTACGCACAAGCTCACTAAGGGGTCCCCAAACATCCACCAAACTCAATCCACGATCCGGGCATGTCCTTTAGCTCAGAGGGTCTAGGCACCCTTAGCCTATAGTAGTCTTTCGTCGCCAAGTCATATGAGGTTTTTTGACCCTCTTAGCCGTTATTTCATTGAATGCAAGTTGTCCCAGTGACGGGAGACACAACTCCGTGTAATACGGCTTAAATTTAATTTTTCTTAGACGCTCTAATTGGTTTGAATCCAAATTCCCTGCGTGAACGGGGGAACATTAGGCTGTCCACCGTATCTAGTCCAAGAGAAGATTTTGATATATTTATTTTTTCTTTTTCGTTCTCTTCTAATTAATTCAGTCGTGCATTTAGAGTAACTAAGTGTGGGCTTTTTCGGTTAGCTCTTGAAACCGCCGTAAGGGATGGTGGTGTACACTCCTTAACTTCACTTAGGCTAAGCTAGTGTACCACATGGAACCAACTCTACACGAAGGTCCACCCCAGATTTGCAAGAGGCCACAAGTTTCCACTCGAAAACAGACTATTAAACTACCACAAAGACCAAATCCTCCTAGCACATTATACGAACTAAAGGTATGCCCGACATCTACTTTCCACTTTTCACTGAATACCCAGGACTTTCTTTCGTGAAATCGGTGCGTAGGATACTAAAAGTTAAGGTTTTCCCCACTACGGTGCTTCCTATTCATTGAGACTCTTTCACTGAACTCTCTCTAGTTTCAAGCTTCATCAATTTCCCAACTCAAATTTTTTAAATTTTAAGGATTTTCGCTTTTCTATTTTTTTCAATTGTTTTCATATTTTCCTAGACTCTATATGTTTTTGGCCAACTCGATTAACCACACGTTTTGGGCAGGGGACTCAATAATTAAACGTGCAACAAATGCAAAAATATTAAACTAGCACAGTACGACACTAAAACACCACTCTACACTAACCACATTAACACAGTACTACACAAACTACATGTAACAAGGCCATGCAAGACAAAACATGGCTTGTGAAATTATACATAAACTCCCCCACACTTAAGCGTTTCGTTGTCCTCAACGAATTAAGAGATCAACTAGGAGGTTTCCTCGCTCAAATGTGTAGGCGGTGGATTTCAGCAATTATGGCTCAAAACGTAGAACAGAGAGAGTTAGAGATACCTGTGGTGCCCGGACCTACATGGGCACCGTTTCCGCGAAGCTACAACAAGAAGGGGTCTTGTGGACCGTTGACAATTTCCGGAAAAGTCTCACCTCGCGTCCGGATTCTGATGAGCCAACTCACATTCTCTATCGCATGCATCAAGAAGGGGAATCTGGAGCGTCTTTTGTACATGTGTCCCCGCACACTGATTGAAAGAATTAAAACAACTCTCTCTCACCCCTCAAAATCATATGGAGAACTAAAAGAAATAACATAAATAAATAGCATCCTACTCTACATTGGGTTGCCTCCCAAGCAGCGCTTGTAATTTAAGGTCGACAGCCAGACCCGATTACCTAAACCGAAAAGGATTGTGGAGGCTGCTTTATCCCTCCACTTCTTCTTCTTCCACCATCTCTTCTCTAGAATTTTCTTCTCAAGTGCACCCCCGTGCTGTAATGATGGTGGAGAAGTGTAGAAGCTGACTCTTTTCATCTTGCAATTTATCTTTTTTATCAGCTTCCACCAAGTACCACTGGGTTCAAATGTGTTGCTCTCCATAAAGTCATCCCAGTAATACCTCTTTGGTGCTAGATGCTCATCAAATGACCCATGCAATTCATCCACACCCCCACACTTATTAATTTCCAAAATCCTTGACTATGGCATGTATATCATCAATAGAGTAGCCAATATGACAAGAAATTGAAAATTTCTCATGATGCTCTTCCCATAAGAATCTCCATACAAAAGTCTTTCCAACTCATCACAGACTTGATTAATATGAGATATGTAGAATTCTTCAAAAGTATGAGTAGGGGCTTTTACCTCAATAGGTATGGGAACAAGTTCTTCACCAGCTTCATCATCGGCACACCACATGCTTCCGATTCTGGTGTCTTCCCATGTATGCCAAGGATGTGAGGGAGCCTGCGGTCTTGGCTCGCAATATAGCAGGTCTTCCCATATTGGGCACACAGGTCCACCCCAGTCTGAATCAGAGTTGTGGCACTCCTTCACGAATTGCTCATATGCAAGGTTGCATGCTTCAAATATGCTCGCAAAACGGCGATATTTCTTATCCTCCATGTTTAGAGTTGAATGTCTGCACACATAAAATCTCAAGTAATACCGTGAGGTAATAAGAATAGAAAATAACGAAAAAAAAAAATTCCCTAAAGCTAATAATTTTAACTAATTCAACCGAAGTCCCCGACAGCGGAGCCAAAAACTTGACACGATCCAACCGCAAGTGTACGGCTGTCGCGTGTAGTAATATCCGGTAAATCCGGGTTTGTCGAACCCAAAGGACTTCTCGTGAAAGAATTAGGATGATTAACTTTAATGTGGTTAGGTAATTGAGTTTGTTTGACTAATCTAAGAAAGTAAATAACAAGCTAATTATTAAAATTGAGATATATACGAGGGACAAGTATCAGGATATCTCTTCGGGTTCACTAGGGATCTCACACCACTTATGATTTATGTTCTAGTAAAACGAACGTCATTTACTTAGCCAAACGAGCACCTATGCTTTGAAGATTCCTCAACCAAAGCCTATTTTCAAACTCTTTTACCTGATTCCTCTAACCTACTCAAGTTCAAATAAGCATTATGTTGTTGTGGACTACTCTTAGTTCTAGCTAACTAGCAAGAATCTTCAACCCTAGATACGGCTGGTTCTTGATTTAAGTTTCCGGGTAGCGAATGTTGATTCCTCTAACATCCTCTACCTATAATCATCCTATTGAGAGCTCAAACAATAGAAACGATAGAATTAAGTACATAAATCAAGCATAGCTAAGAAAAACACATTCAATTAAGGTAAAAGCATGAAACATGATCCATAAATCACCCACATGGTGTTCAAAACCTAGCTCCCTATGAGATATCCCGAATTAAGAAAGTTTAACTACTCATAGTTGGGAATACAATGAGGAATTTCCAAGTATTCATCAAAAACAAGAGAGATAGAGAGATCAAACGATGAATCCTTGATCCGGCGGGGAATCCGAGCTCTCCAATGGCTTGGGAGCTGTCTCCTCCCTTCCTCCAGCAGCTTCCGTCTTTGTTTTAGGTCTGAGAGTACGTTCTTTACTGCCTGGGTACGTTTTTTAATGAAACTTGGCCGAAATTGCACTTCAGCCCCTCTACTTTGCAATTCTCTGCCAGAATTGTAAGCTGATCTTGCGCGGGCTGTATCTCCCTCATACGGACTCGTCTTCGGGCCTACTATATATCGTTGGAAATCTACGGATGTCTAATTTCCAATGCCGCAGGACTTGCTTCCAAAATCTTTTTAGATTTTACTGAGTATTGAAAAGAGTGCAGCTTGGTCCTGTGAGACTTTTCCAACTTTGCTTCGTTTTTGCGTATCTTTTTTCTCCTCGTCATCTAGCTCCATACCAAGCATATCCAAGCCTCTCATAAGATCCATTGCACCTATTTTACCTGAGTTACACAACACTAAACAAGCCGTGCAATTATCATCGCAAATATGAGAGAAAACATGCGCAAATAAGCTAGAAACACAACTTTTGACTCTTAGGCTTATAAATCGTCAAATTCACATATTTGTTCAAATATAACATATAAATCATGTAAAATAAGTCTAATACAAGTGATATGGAAGTATAATAATAACTCTTAAAAAAGAGTTATCATATGTACGGAAGGACGAGCTGGATGACGGCGTTCCTACCCGTACTAGGGTTTCAAATTCTGAAGATGATGAAGGTAATGGGCTAACCCTAGATAACGGGCTTACTAAATTTAGCGGGCCGCAGTGTATAAACTATAAAATCTCTCTCAACACGGGACCAAAAAACTTAGTGGAGGAAATGGCCCAAAACGAAAACCTCAACCCACTCATTAAGTTGGGGGAAGTAATGGTCCATATGCAGAGAACCGACCCAAACTTACAAGAGCAGTTAAGCAATATGATGACGTTTGTGGAAAAGGGAACGACGGGAAAACAAAAAATTAGGTTTGAAGAAGTGTAAGATCAATATGAAGATGATGAAATCAAGCTTGATAAATCAATTTATCAAAGGCTTCAAGGAGGAATTCAAACACAAAGCTTGGATATGGAAGATTTCAAGTTAGAGACCTTGATGATGGTGATAAACAAGATTATAGCAGAAGATTCCGTACAAAGTTACAGCTGAAGAGAGACTTCCAAAAGATTACACCAAAAGAACAAGAAGTAAAACAGAAGGCGAGGAATACGGAGTTAGGAAGTAGCAGAAGAACTACGGACGAATTGGAAGTTATTGAGATCCCATTCATGGATGTGGAAACTGGGAAACAATCCAAATCACTCATATTACTTCCAGAAAGAAAAATGATTAGGAGTAGGGAGAGACACGATGCTCTAAGAAAGATGAGAGGAGAATCAACAGCTGAGGAGGCGGGCATGTCCATGCCCCCCACCCCCAAATGCTCGGATTCGTCTGGAACTGCAGAGGGTTAGGACAGACCACTGCAGTTCATCGTGTAAAGTCTCAAATAAGGCAGGAGGAAGCCAATTGGTTCTTCTTATCAGAAAAAGGTTAGTTCCAGAAAATACATAATTTTTTTTACTTCTATGGGTTTCAATTATGAAGTAGTTGAAGTAAATGGTAAAAGTGGGGGATTAGTGTAAGTTGGGATAGCTCAATTGAATGTGAGATACTTTTTGCAGGTGAAAATGTCATTTCAGTCTTGATGTTTGAGAAAAATGAGGATCCGCACTGGGTCCTCAACTGTATTTATGCTCCATGTCATAGAAAGAGTAGAGAATTGTTATGGGAGCATCTGCTACACATTCAAAATCCTGTCTTGCTACCTTGTGCCTTTATGAGTGATTTCAATGAGGTATACAAACAAGAAGATAAACTTGGAGGCAGAACTGTAGCTCAAACTTCTTATGGAGGATTACTTAATCTCATAAATCATGGTGGCTTTATTGATAGTGGTTATGAAGGGGCCAAGTACACTTGGTGTAATGGATGGAAAAAGGGTAAGATCATCATGGAGAGAATTGATAGATGTTTTTGCACTAATGATTGGAGAATAGCTTTTCCTAGAGAAACTATCAAACACAAGGAATCCAATTTCTCTGACCTCATCATCCTTATATGTTACATGAATCCTTCACTCTCCAATAGCCCAAAACCTTTTAGGTTTGAGGCCATGTGGATAAGAGACAGAAAATGCAAAGAAGATGCATGGAATATCATGAAAGGATACAAAGTTGGTATTAGATGAGGTGAACAAATGAAAAACACCAAAGTTGCTCTCAAGAAATGGAATAAGGACTATTTTGGACACGTAAAAACTCTATCAAGGAACTGAACAAGAAATTTCATGAAGAGAGTATGAATTGTATATGTACTTGCCATAGAGAAAAGGAGATCAAGAAAGAGCTACAAGAACTTTACAAAAGAGAGGAAATTTTGTGGAGACAAAAGTCTAGAGTGCAGTGGTTGAAGGAAGGGGATTCAAACTCAAGATTTTTCCGTACTGTTGAAGCAGTTAGGGGCCAGAGAAACACCTTGAAGAGGATCCAATGAGAGGATGGAAGCCTAGCTAAAACCAGGAAATAGATGGGAGATGAATTATGTATCTTTTTTCAGCATCTTTTCCAAACTTCCTCTCCCCCAGAAAATGCATGGCTGGAAGAACTATTCCCACAAAAGTTGCAATCTGCTAAGACTCAGAACATGTGTAGAGTTCCAAAAAATGAGGAGATCAGAGAGAATTTATTCAAAATGGGAAGTTTTAAATCACCTGGACCTGATGGAATGCCTGTACTTTTCTACAAGCAATACTGGGATGTGGTAGGAGAAGATTTCTGTGGTGTTGTAAAGGACTTATTTATTTCTGGTAAACTTAGAAAAGGAATAAATGCCACCTTCATTGCTTTAATTCCTAAACTTGATGACTCCTTCAAAGTACAACACTATAGACCAATCAGCCTTTGCAATACTATATACAAGGTAATCTCTAAGATCATTTCTAATAAATCACTCCTAATTTTGCTGATCTTATAAGTCCAAAACAAGCTGCCTTTGTCCAAGGAAGGACTATACAAGAGAATTTGATCATTCTACATGAGGTTATACATACTCTCAAAAAGAAAAAAAGGCAAAGGTGGATTGATGATAGTAAAAATAGACATGGAAAAGGCCTATGACAAGATGGAGTGGGGCTTTTTGGTAAATGTTCTAAAGTGGTGTGGCTTCCCCCAAAAGTTGATTGATTGGGTGTTTGAATGTGTTAGTACTGTTAGGTTCTCTATTATTATTAATGGATCTCCTCATGGATACTTTTAGAGCTCATGTGGGCTTAGATAGGGGGACCCTCTCTCCTCCCGTCTTTTCATTCTCTGCAATGACGTTCTGGCCAGAATTCTAAACTTTTCTCAAGAAGAAGGTAAAATACAAGGCATTAAACTCAGCAAACACTGCCCTGCTATTGAACATCTCATGTTTTCTGATGATCTGGTATTGATGGGGAGAACTAATGCAGAAGAAGTTGAAAATTTTAGTCTCTGCTTAAAGCTTTTTGAGGAATCATCAGGTCAGAGAGTGAACAAGAAGAAATCATCCATTTCCTTCTGCCCAAATACCAATAAACAATTAAGGAGGCAAATCATAGAAATTATGGGTCTATAGAAGCAAAAAAGGACGCAGTTTACCTGGGGTTACCCAATGTTTTGAGTAGATCAAAGACCTCAGATTTTCAGGGCCCCATTGACAAAATGCAGGAAAAACTTGAAGGCTGGCAATCTAAATTCTTATCCTTTGGAGGTAAGAAAATTATGATAATTAGTGTTTTGTGTGCCATTCCTTCTCGTATTTATCCTCCCCAAGAAGACTGTCTCAAAAATGGATTCAATGAATGCAAATTTCAGGTTGGGGAGCTTTGACAACAAGAAAAAAAAGACATCTCATTGCCTGTAAGACTTTGTGTGCCTCTACAAAAGATGTAGGAGAGGTGAATTCTTCAATATTGCTTTGCTAGCCTAGTTAGCATGGGGTCTTTGGATTAACAAAGAGTGTCTATGGGTGAGACTTCTTCTTAACAAATATTGTCATCTGATTGATTTTCATAGAATTGACCGAAGTAGGTCTGATTCCTACTTCTGGAAGGGGATGATCAAGGTAAGGGACATAATTTCCCATGGAGCCTTAAAAATGATTGGTGATTGGCGTTCTATAGATATTTGGCAAGACCCTTGGGTCCCAAACCTGGAGAATAGTAAACCTAAACCACCTGATGATCTAGAGAGAGCTCCCAAGAGAGCTCATGAGCTTATTGACTGGCAGTCCAGGGCTTGGAAAGAAGATATGCTAAACAGGTGGATGACTTAAGATGAAAAGAGACTCATTCTTAATCTTTGCATACCTATCCAACCCACAAATGATAAATGGGTTTGGATAAAAGAGAATAAAGGTAAGGTTACAACCAGGGCTGTCTACCACTTGCGGAATGCTGGAAATGAGACAGAACACCAGAAATTTGATTTGAAGCTTATATGGAAGGAAAAAATTCATAGTAGATTGAAGATGATGATGTGGAGACTTGCAGCTGACAGCCTCCCTATAAAGGATCCAAGAAGTGAAAGTTCCAGGAAAGATATATGCAATATCTGTCACAGTGACACCCAAACTAGTAAGCATATATTTTTTACTTGCCCAGCTACAAGAGCTATATGGTTTCAAATTATGCATATAAAAATTGATAGTCTGCCAACCATGAATGTGCAAGAAATCTTGAAGTTTATCTTTGAACACAAAGGTCATAAGTTAGATAACCATGAAATTGCTCTTATTGGCATTATCTGGGAAAGAATTTGGTTGAATCGAAATGCTCCAATTTTCAAGAAAGAAGACTTCAACCACCATAAAATTTGCAAAGAAATTAATGCTATCTGGATGGATCATCTTAAGACCTTGTATGAGGCAGACAAAGAACCAGATTTAGACAATCTGAAGGTGGTGACAGAGAATTGGAAAGTCCCTGATGAAGGATGGATTAAGTTTCATTGTGATGCAAGTTTCAAAAATGGAGATTATGCAGCTTCCTACATTATCATAGATGAATTTGGCAAATTGAAGGGAGGAGAGACCTACTACAATAAGGAAGTGAAGGGTATAGATGCAGCTGATGCCGAGTTTTGGCTGTGGAACTAGCCATTAACAAAATTGCAAGAGAAAAATGGGATAAAGTTATTATTGAATCTGATGCTCAAATTGTCATCAACAGTTTCAACTCTCGGCAAGCTGCTAAATGGAAATGTACAAGATTAGAGGCAGGAAGGTTGAAGATTGAGAACAGGTTGATCCTTTTCAAATTTTGTCCAAGAAGTAAAAATAGAGCTGCACATGAACTTGCAAAGTGGGCTTTTTTAAATTCTAGTACTTGCTCTGTAAATGCAGAAAATTTACCTTCAAATGTGGATCTTGTAGTTGGGATTGATCACCCATAAGTTTTGTTTGATTAGCCCTTTTAATGAAATACTTAAACTTATCAAAAAAAAAAAAAAAAAAAAAAAAAAAATTCGAAGCCACTCTCAATGCTCTCAACCGCCGTTTTCCACCCACCTTGCCCTCTCCATCTATCTGTTCCCTAAATTCTCCCTTGGCAAAGCCTCAAAAATTGATTTCATTTCTCTTTAAACCAACGTGAAGAAGCGAAGCACTCCCCAATAGCCCATTCGCCGATCGGAAAGACTAAGATTTACAAGGTAATGGGCTTAACTAATTACTGTAATTTAATTACACTCGTTTGCAATCTCGGATTACACAGTGTTTTATGATTACAGATCTGGACGAGGCAATTGAGGGTAAGATTGTGTTGTTCCACGGGAAAACAGTGAAAATTGTACCGAAAACCGTTTCGTGGAATTTCCCAGAACACCCCGAAATTTACCGAATCACCCCGAACGATTCAGAATTTACACCGGTATGAAACAACAACATATCTGTGAGGTCTCCGACCTCACAACAGCTTCGACAACCGCTAATTACCGGAAAAGAAGAATCAATTTGAGAATTGTCTCCGATTTGAAGCAGAGAGGTTAGGGTTAGAGAGGATGAAAGAAATTGGGGAAGAAAATGATATTATCATGAAAAAATGCCTATGCTATTACAGCTCCGCCTATTTATAATAAGGGGGAGGTAGGTGTAATAAAACCAAACTAGTAACAGTTAGCCTAGTCAGCTCCTCCCGATCCATATGATCCAATCAGAGAAGAGGAAGGAGCTGAATCAGCCACTTATCTTGCCTTTGGCCCAAACGACATTGTCCCACTTATACAATTCAAATCAAACGTTCATTAGCTAATTTAAGGCTAAGATCAAAGTACCCCGCCTCATCCAACGGTTGCTGCTGCTGCAGATTACACGACCACCGTTTTGACCACTTTGCACTTTAGTCCTATTTACACAACCACCGTTTTGACAGCTTTGCATTTTAGTCCTTCCACTGCAACCCTGACAAGTTCCTTCCCCTTAAGAAAGCTTGACCTCATGCTTGGAAATTAGGGAATTGCTTCTTCAACTGATAGTAGTCTTCCCAAATAACTTCAGCAGGAGATAGATTCAACCATTGAACTAAGACTGTGACAGTAGAAGAGTTACCTTGTTTAGCTAGCTTCCTTTCCAAGATTGAAAGTGGTTCTACCAAGAATTGGCCTTCTAACCCTACATTGGGCAAATGGGGAGAAGCGGTATAGTTTCCAATGTCCTGTTTGAGCTGAGATACATGGAACACTGGGTGAACTTTAGAATGACCAGGTAACTGCAACTTATAAGCCACCTTGCCAATTTGCTGGATAACCTGGAAGGGACCATAGAACCTTGCAGATAGCTTGTAATTGCTCCTTAGCTGCACTGACTGTTGTCTATAGGGCTGCAATTTTAGAAACACACAGTCACCTACTTGGAATGATCTTTCTGTCCTATGCTTGTTAGCATAATGTACCATCCTTTATTGAGCCTTAGCCAAGTTATCTTTGAGAAGTTGCAGGAGTCTTGCTCTATCTTGGATGAAGTTGTCCACAGCTTCAACCCCAGTTTTGTTAAGCTGATGGAAGTTGTAGCGCTTACGTTTGAACCCATATAGAGCTTCAAAGGGGGAAGCTGTAAAGCAGTGTGGTGATTAGTATTATACCACCATTCAGCTAAACTTAACCACTTAGCCCACCTCTTTGGCCTATCACCAGTCAAGCATCTCAGGTAAATCTCCAAGCATGGATTCAATCTTTCACTTTGGCCATTAATTTGGGGGTGATATGCAGTTGTATATTTGAGCTGTGTTCCCATCAACTTGAATAAGGTATTCCAAAATTGGCTAAGGAATATAGGGTCCCTATCACTGACTAGAGAGCAAGGAAGACCATGCAACTTACACACATTTTGAAACAAGACTTCAGCTATTTCCTCAGCAGTGTAGGGGTGAGTTATGGATATGAAATGGCCATATTTAGAAAACATGTCAATAACCACCAAGATTGCAGACTTGTTCTCAGTTTTGGGTAGCCCCTCTACAAAATCCATAGCAATATGGGACCAAGGTTTATCAGGTATGGGAAGGGGTTGTAATAACCCTAGGTAGGGTAGATGTTAAGACTTCATTCTCTGACAGATGTCACATGTAATACCCCGTTTATTTGTGAAGGGTAAATTGGGTAATTGAGAAAAATAAAATTTAATTTTGTTGCGAGAAACGAGTTGGGTTATTTCGGGTTGAAAATATACTCGGGAATTTCGTATAATAATTCTATAGAAAACATTATTTTTATTGTGTATTTATTTAGCGTTTTACGTGGTTTATGTGAATATAGAAACGGTATACCCAACCCACTAGATTGACCAACCCATTTGGTACAACAATAACACCCTACCAAAGCTAACTAGAAGACAAAAAAAAAAGGGGTAAGTCGGTGAATGAAATTCACCTCTCCAAGTAACCTTGTATTATTTAATACCCCTTATACTCTCTTTTGTCCTCTCACACCAGACACAACAAATTTTACACTCAACTCTCTCTCACTCCTCTCTCTCTCTTGTAAACCCACGGCCGCCACCACCCTCCCTTCACCATCACCACCCGAACCACCCTCACCACCACAGCAGCCCTCACTCTCTCCTTCTATTCTCCCTCTCTGCCTCTCTACTACTCGCCACCACCAGCAGCAGCAGCTGCTCCCGCCAACGAGAAGGCAGCCGCCACCACTCCGGCGACCCACCCGACGGGAGAGCCACCAACCCACCTCCACCTTGCTCTCCCCCACTCTGTTAAACACCTGAACCCTCTTCTTTCTCCCTCTACAACGACCCAAGGGCGAGCAGAGTAGCAGCTTCCCCAACGAGGAAGCCGCCAGTCGCTCCGGCGAGTCACCCCGACGGCGGAAACGCCGCCACCACCTCTGCCTCTCTCACTCTCTCACTGTTTCGACCATCTCAAGCCCTCACCCTCTCTGTTTCGTCCCAAGGACGAGCCCTAGCAGCAGCAGTTGGCTGCAGAACACCCCGAGCCGCCACCATCGCCGCCGCCACCATTAAATCTAGCAACATCTAACAGAGCCCTCATCGTCCGATTCATCGCCGGTGTTCATCACCGCCGACCGCCACCTTCGGAGACGTGACCCGTTCCGATTCTTGACCGTTTCTCGCGATTTTTCGCGTAGGTGAGTCCTAAATCACTCTCTGGTTCATTTCCAATCATCAAAATCACATTTTGTTAGCTCTAAATCGAATCGGGTATGTTGGGTTTGAGTTGTATGCTTGTGTTCATAAAGGGGGGTAGTTTATGTAATTTCTGAAAAGTGGAGGGTGAGATGTTAACTGCATGTTTAGTTTCACTAAAGCTGGGGGTGATTTGTGTATATTATCAAACTGCATATTTATATAAACTTTAAAGTGTTATTTTTGGATTAGTGATATATGCTAATACTTCTATATTATTTTGACTATATAAAAGTAAATAAGTTGTTAAAATTACATAGAGTTATATTTAAATGAAATATTGTTGTTTTTATAAGCAAGATAAAAATATGTGATTTGGTTTAATTATATAGTTTCGGGTTGATTAACTAAATATTAAAATTGCTTGTAAACTAGTGTTTTGAGTAAAAGATATTATTTTGTTAATATTGATAAAAATAAATAAGTTGGAAGTTAGTTTGTGAAATAAATATAAAGTAGACTTTTTAAATAAAAATACATATTACTATTATTTGATATTACTTGAATATTTTTCATAGATATTAGATATTATTTATTTAACATAAGTTTATAATTATATATGACTTGTTTTATTGAAATAAGCATTTTTGTGAATTTTACTTGAGTATTCAATTATTATATAGTATATATTTATATATTTTCTAATAAACTAATAGCTATAATTGAATTAGTTTGAATTAACTCTTATAGTTACTTATGAATAAATAGTTTGTTTATTAAATTATTATTTACTAAATAAAGAAATTGTATAAGCCTAATTTGGTTTTATTACCCAATAATTTTACGAGCTTGTGTTTTTATAAGTTATAATATTTTTATGAGGAAAATATAAGTGTTAATTAAATAATTGTATTATGCTATTAATTAATGGGGTTAAGGGGGATAAAGACAAATGAGAAATTAGGAGATATAGCATTTTTTCATACTTGCACAATTGGACTTGTAATTGATTTAGGAATTATAAATTGTAGGTGGCGAGTTCGTAAGCAAGGGCTACTTATATCCGTAGAAGCTTATCGTGATAATTGAAGTGCTACTTGAAGGTGAGTAAATATGCCTAACCTAGTGTGCCCGTCCTCCTTCGTGTCCAAATATTTTTATGACTTTTACGTCTGAAATGTGATTTGTGATTTACTTGTTTAACTTGATATTTCAATTACGCGTCCAACCATTTTTATGATGATCTATACGTCTCAAATGTGAATTTTGAAATAAGTGCTTGACTTGGAATTTCAATTACTTGTTTATCGGTTCATTTGGAAACTATCACATGGAAATTAATAATACGTAATAACGTAAAGTGGAAACAGTTGTGCGGCAGAACCATATGCGGATCATTACTTATTGTGGTTATTATATTTTGCTCGGTTGCAATTGCCCCGGGCTGCTCCATGTACTCACCTCTCTGGCCGCTAGAGTCTTAGAGGGGTGCCGACACTTAAGGTCTTGGATGCTTGCGAGATGGTTGGTTCTATATTGTTGGTTCGTTCCCCGCTACAACTAAACAAAAATGTGAATTTTGAGTTGTGGATGATGGATTATGGATTTTGATTATTGGATATTGGGAATTCCCTAATTGGGACAAATATTATGGATCGGAATGTTTCGTTTGGTTAAATGTCTATTTATACTGTGATGATTTGAGAACACATTTCTGGAAACAAAGAATTAAAAGTCTAAAGATATGTTTCTTTTCTCACATGAGAAAATATTTGTTTACATCTTACATATCATCCTGATTTCTTAAAATAAAAACATGCCTCTTTCCGATTTACATGTTGGGGTGTTTACTTACTCAGCAATTTTGTGCTGACTTTGGAAAAACTGCGGTCTTTGTTTCTTTCCCCCGCAGGTCTAGGTAAAGGGAGCTCGGCTTAAATGGAAACGCGGACTCACCTAGTTGAGCTAGTGCTAAATAAATAGAACACCTAGATAATATCTCATCGTGTTGATAGTATGTATTATTTCACTTTTGAAGACACTATGGTTTGTAATAAATAGCTATGGCGATGTTTTGTTTTGATTACCATTGTTCCTTGCACCGGGAGCGATCCCAGGTGCGGAGTGGCATTCCCGTATTTCTCCCACGACAAAGTATGGGGGTGTCGCAGGTGGTATCAGAGCAGGCAATCCAATAAGGGATTAAAACCTGTAGGGCAACTTAAAATTAATATAGGGAAAGATAATAAAATTGGAAAAGCCGATCGGGTTATGGGTAGCCTAGGTGCTGATATTGTTCCCACTTACGTCATTTCTTGCTAATTGTTACGTGATTAGATGGATCTTGGAATATTTGTTTAATTTGGTGACCTCACTTATGATGGATTGATTTACCAGTGTTACTCTGGTTGTGGAGAATGAGAAATATGGATTATTGGAACCAAATTTTTGTATTGAAAGTAATTTGAAAAGATGGGTTATATGGGAGAATGACTATATGTTGCATGATTTGACCTCTATAAGGTCGTTGATACTTGGACTATATGGTGTCTTCATTTTGATTGGTTGTTGGATAAATAATGCTCTTAAAATAAGAGGAAATCGATCATGAATTATAGAAATTGGATTGTGAATTATGAGTGATGCATTGCCATGTTTGAAAAGTATATGTTGTATATAAGATTCATATGAATTTCTAAATGTGACATAATATTTATACGTTTATAAGATGATTTAAAACTCTGGGGCTGGTATATAACAAACAAAGGTACAATAAGTGAATACAGGAGAATGTGACTTATAAACCACTGCTGTAATATACTAAGAGGACCCTATAAGGATAGCTAGTTCAGAGCAATAATCATGTGGAGTACTCCTTCGTTAGATAGTAATGTTGTAGGAATACATGACTCTTGACAACTCTAGGGGAGAAATATTAGATTCCAACCATTGGAGACTTTGGGTTTAAAAGGACGTAACGAAGATGTTGAAATATTTGACTATTGAACCATTGTTTCATTAACTAGATATGTGAAGACTTTGATGATATATTTGAGGTACTTTGACATATTAATTTAGAGCCAGTGGTCGAGAATAAATTCATTTTTGGAGTCTTTTCTGCTAATCAAAGAAAGTTATTCGAGGAAAGGTCCTACCCACCCACACCTGAGAAACTAAGAAGTCAACCCGTTGAGTTTCGTCTCGTTTTAAATACAATTTTACAGACTCAGTGATTGGAGATATTTTTCTATGTAAATGGTTGATTGGAGTCTACTTCTTCATAATATTATACTAAGAGTTGGGCTAGACTGTTTTATCATTTGAAGGTATTGGTGATATATATATAATTACTTGAGACGTTACTTGCGTTCTAGTTACTCTGATGTTGCTTGATGATTGTGACGTCTATTCGGCTACGTATTATTTTCTGAATTATAGTATTCACTTGGGAGAAACGGTAAGTAAATTTGTGAAAGAAGTATTGCTAGTTCATTGTTGGTCGCTTATAATATTTGGACGCACCCTATGACAGATCTAAGCAGCTGGCTTATTTTGAAGTTACACATTTAATATTGCATTGGAGTTGTGACTCAGATATTGAAATTTAGGAGCCTAATAATTTTATATTTGGAGCCTCATATTTTAGAATAATTGCTCGGGAGATATTATTTTATGAGAAATTATGAAGCTTCTTACTTGTAACTACAACATACTTGGAGTGTCGTCGCAATACTGTTGCCCATGATCGGGGAACGTGTTCAGTTATGAATTGTCTCTAAGGGATGTTAATTTTAGCATATGTCATTCTAAAAGTTCTAACGTTTTGTTGGGTTTAGGGGAAAAGTTGTACATTCTTCAAACTTCGCGTTATTTGGCTTAGTGGGCGATACAAATTTAAAGGAGATGGTAATACCAGTTACGTTGGAAGAAGGTGTTAAGAAAAGCTTGGAATTCGTGTAGGAATCTGGAGACATATTACAGCTTTACGTTTGGGGATTTGTTTCAATATCGGTATGACGTCAGTATTTCAAGTTATTTGGTTGGATTTGCATGAATCCACATTTTCCATTGGAGTAAGAATTTGGAATAAGAAGAGTTGCGGATTTAAGTGGTTGATTCGGGTCAATTAGAATACTTGGTAGAAGCACATGATTAATTAGCACCAAGTCGAATATGAAGACTATAGTACCCTCTATGTACAACAAGTGGTTATCAAAGTACTACAATAAGTTTTCTTAGGTATTTGACACATAAAAGAACCTAGCGTAAGAGATTCAACTCCGGATATGACCATAAAACATACTTGAAATCTTAGAGAGTAACTGCTTCTGTGGTTGAATAGATCAACATGATTTGAGGTATATTTGGGTAACATCCGATTAAAAAGGGGACTATGTCTTGTGAAATTTTGGAGGAAATTTGAAGAAACGTGGGTAGTTGGATCGAAGATCAAAAGACCAATCCATTAAAGTTTTAGATTCCCTAGGCTAACTTGGTTTGGAGACACTAAGTTCGATTTTGAGATGCCTATTGGAGTTCTATTAATTAAATCAACTACCCTGAGGAATCTGGATATTGAGGTGGTCGGGAATTCTCCATAATATGCGTGGATTAGCAAGTTTGTGAGCCTTTTGGAGTTATGTAATAGATTGATATGTTTCGGTAGCCTTACTTTCCTATATTAGGGGTATATACTCTTCACATAAACCTTAATTGAAGTCTTGTTGTTAATGTCTTGTTGTGGTATACACTCATCACTTAATCAAGGTTTGGTTATTGGGATTGAATATTGATAAGTTGCTTGGGAGTTTGCCTTCTCTAGTCAATTGACACGGTATTTTGGGGTCTTGGGAGGCGTCATGAAATTTGGGTCAATAGCAAGATTTTTAGGACTAAGAAGAACTGTTTATTTCAAAGTCTTGCTGTTAATTTCTTAAGTCATGCTTGGGATGAACAAAGCGCTTACGGGTCTAAGGCGTTGATAGTATCCTTGCCGTTGTTGTATGGCGCTTGACCATCACAAAGGAACATAGATATTGAGTCATGAATCACTGTTGGAGTCACGGAAACAGCGGGATTATGTGTTATGTATCATGGGAATACGTTCTGATTCCTTTCTTGGTTTATGTTCTGGACTACAGAAAATATCAAGTACGTATTAAAGGTAAATTTAGTACTTTATCAAGATTTTGGAGAGTTAAATGTCAAAATGTCTTGTTGTGGAATAAACTGTTTGCTTCATCGAGGTTGACTACGAGGATTGAAATGTAATAAGTTTATTTGGAGTCCGTATTTCGAAACAAGTCTTTTCTAATAATTTGAAACAGCACTATTGAATTCATGAGTGGTATCGCGGAATTTTGGGTTGGTAGCTAGATTTCTAAGATCAAGAAGAATTGTTTATCTAAAGTTTTGCTTGTTATTTTCTTAAGTCACGTTTGGGATGAATAAAGCGCTTGCGTGTTTAAGAACTTGATAATTTCTTTGTCGTTTCTGTATGGAGTTTTGTCACTTGAACGTCATCAGAGGAGCATAAATTTCGAGTAATGAATTACTGTTGAATAACGTGCTATGTACCAGGGGAATACATATTAAGTCCTTTGTTGGTTTATGTTCAGGACTATTGGTAATATCAAGTACGTACTAAAGATGAATTTAGTAGTTTATCAAGATTTTGGAGATTTATTGAAGTATTTCAATCACTTGGTGTAAGTAGGCGATGTCTATCGAATTATGGTATAGATTCGGATTTCAGATAGTTAGTACGATTCACCAGTGCTAGTGTGCAAATAGAATGTTATCGCTAAATAGATATTTTGGTCCATGGGATGTTCGTTCTCTTATTGACTATTCTTGGGTGTTACACGAGTGTATGGAGTTATTCTAAGTCTTATATGTTAGAATCAAATGTTATAAATTTTTCTTTAACAGACTTTGTGAAACAAGTTATCTAGAGGGAATGGACTAGTAGAGACGATATCTTACGTGGTATTCGGGTAAAACAACCTCCGACTGGATGATCATGGCTGGTGGAACGATATAGGTTTCAATAAGAAATAGAAATAGGAAAACAACTTCTAATTGTCATTTAAAGCCGTAGTATCTTGTAGGTTACCTTAATTTCCGTCTCAGCTCATTCTGGGAGATAGACAAAATTTAAAATAAGAATTTACTCTGGAACAACAGTGACACGGTCCATATACTGCAACTAAATAAGTATATCCACGACTTGTATTCACCAAGTATGACCCTCCTTTGTGGGAAAATTATATTGAGTTCCGGGGACGTCACTCCTCTAAGGGGGAGAGGATGTGACCCTTCGTTTAGCATCTTTCGTTTAGAACTGCTACGTGAGAACGTTTACATCATTTAGCACAGTTCGTTTATAAATGCTACGTGTGACCGCTACTTGATTAGAACCTTATTATCACTATGACAGGTCTAGAATTTTCATTTTGGAACTTAAATGAGCTATAGCATTCCTTGATATTTCATATACATTTCATATAAATGGAGATTTTTCGCTTATGAGAGATTTCATGTTTCTATTGGAGAATTGGGGACTAGTTGTGTGGTTTTGGTATCACGAATAATTGGTTGATTTCAGCTTCGAGGACGAAGCTTTTCTTTAAGGGGGGAAGGATGTAATACCCCGTTTATTTGTGAAGGGTAAATTGGTTAATTGAGAAAAATAAAATTTAATTTTGTTGCGAGAAACGAGTTGGGTTATTTCGGGTTGAAAATATACTCGGGAATTTCGTATAATAATTCTATAGAAAACGGTATTTTTATTGTGTATTTATTTAGCGTTTTACGTGGTTTATGTGAATATAGCAACGGTATACCCAACCCACTAGATTGACCAACCCATTTGGTACAACAATAACACCCTACCAAAGCTAACTAGAAGACAAAAAAAAAGGGGCAAGTCGGTGAATGAAATTCACCTCTCCAAGTAACCTTGTATTATTTAATACCCCTTATACTCTCTTTTGTCCTCTCACACCAGACACAAAAAATTTTACACTCAACTCTCTCTCACTCCTCTCTCTCTATCTTGTAAACCCACGGCCGCCACCACCCTCCCTTCACCATCACCACCCGAACCACCCTCACCACCACAGCAGCCCTCACTCTCTCCCTCTCTTCTCCCTCTCTGCCTCTCTGCTACTCGCCACCACCACCAGCAGCAGCTGCTCCCGCCAACGAGAAGGCAGCCGCCACCACTCCGGCGACCCACCCGACGGGAGAGCCACCAACCCACCTCCACCTTGCTCTCCCCCACTCTGTTAAACACCTGAACCCTCTTCTTTCTCCCTCTACAACGACCCAAGGGCGAGTAGAGTAGCAGCTTCCCCGACGAGGAAGCCGCCAGCCGCTTCGGCGAGTCACCCCGACGGCGGAAACGCCGCCACCACCTCTGCCTCTCTCACTCTCTCACTGTTTCGACCATCTCAAGCCCTCACCCTCTCTATTTCGTCCCAAGGACGAGCCCTAGCAGCAGCAGTTGGCTGCAGAACACCCCGAGCCACCACCTTCGGAGACGTGAACCGTTCCGATTCTTGACCGTTTCTCGCGATTTTTCGCGTAGGTGAGTCCTAAATCACTCTCTGGTTCATTTCCAATCATCAAAATCACATTTTGTTAGCTCTAAATCGAATCGGGTATGTTGGGTTTGAGTTGTATGCTTGTGTTCATAAAGGGGGGGGGTAGTTTATGTAATTTCTGAAAAGTGGAGGGTGAGATGTTAACTGCATGTTTAGTTTCACTAAAGTTGGGGGTGATTTGTGTATATTATCAAACTGCATATTTATATAAACTTTAAAGTGTTATTTTTGGATTAATGATATATGCTAATACTTCTATATTATTTTGACTATATAAAAGTAAATAAGTTAATAAAATTACGTAGAGTTATATTTAAATGAAATATTGTTGTTTTTATAAGCAAGATAAAAATATGTGATTTGGTTTAATTATATAGTTTCGGGTTGATTAACTAAATATTTAAATTGCTTGTAAACTAGTGTTTTGAGTAAAAGAGATTATTTTGTTAATATTGATAAAAATAAATAAGTTAGAAGTTAGTTTGTGAAATAAATATAAAGTAGGCTTTTTAAATAAAAATACATATTACTATTATTTGATATTACTTGAATATTTTTCATAGATATTAGAAATTATTTATTTAACATAAGTTTATAATTATATATGACTTGTTTTTATTAAAATAAGCATTTTTGTGAATTTTTACTTGAGTATTCAATTATTATATAGTATATATATATATATTTTCTAATAAACTAATAGTTATAATTGAATTAGTTTGAATTAACTTTTATAGTTACTCATGAATAAATAGTTTGTTTATTAAATTATTATTTACTAAATAAAGAAATTGTATAAGCCTAATTTGGTTTTATTACCTAATAATTTTACGAGCTTGTGTTTGTATAAGTTATAATATTTTATGAGGAAAATATAAGTGTTAATTAAATAATTGTATTATGCTATTAATTAATGGGGTTAAGGGGGATAAAGACAAATGAGAAATTAGGAGATATAGCATTTTTGCATACTTGCACAATTAGACTTGTAATTGATTTAGAAAGTAGGTGGCGAGTTCGTAAGCAAGGGCTACTTATATCCGTAGAAGCTTTTCGTGATAATTGACGTGCTACTTGAAGGTGAGTAAATATGCCTAACCTAGTGTGCCCGTCCTCCTTCGTGTCCAAATATTTTTATGACTTTTACGTCTCAAATGTGATTTGTGATTTACGTGTTTAACTTGATATTTCAATTACGCGTCCAACCATTTTTATGATGATCTATACGTCTCAAATGTGAATTTTGAAATACGTGCTTGACTTGGAATTTCAATTACTTGTTTATCGGTTCATTTGGAAACTATCACATGGAAATTAATAATACGTAATAACGTAAAGTGGAAACAGTTGTGCGGCAGAACCATATGCGGATCATTACTTATTGTGGTTATTATATTTTGCTCGGTTGCAATTGCCCCGGGCTGCTCCATGTACTCACCTCTCTGGCCGCTAGAGTCTTAGAGGGGTGCCGACACTTAAGGTCTTGGATGCTTGCGAGATGGTTGGTTCTATATTGTTGGTTCGTTCCCCGCTACAACTAAACAAAAATGTGAATTTTGAGTTGTGGATGATGGATTATGGATTTTGATTATTGGATATTGGGAATTCCCTAATTGGGACAAATATTATGGATCGGAATGTTTCGTTTGGTTAAATGTCTATTTATACTGTGATGATTTGAGAACACATTTCTGGAAACAAAGAATTAAAAGTCTAAAGATATGTTTCTTTTCTCACATGAGAAAATATTTGTTTACATCTTACATATCATCCTGATTTCTTAAAATAAAAACATGCCTCTTTCCGATTTACATTTTGGGGTGTTTATTTACTCAGCAATTTTGTGCTGACTTTGGAAAAACTGCGGTCTTTGTTTCTTTCCCTCGCAGGTCTAGGTAAAGGGAGCTCGGCTTAAATGGAAACGCGGACTCACCTAGTTGAGCTAGTGCTAAATAAATAGAACACCTAGATAATATCTCATCGTGTTGATAGTATGTATTATTTCACTGTTGAAGACACTATGGTTTGTAATGAATAGCTATGGCGATGTTTTGTTTTGATTACCATTGTTCCTTGCACCGGGAGCGATCCCAGGTGCAGAGTGGCATTCCCGTATTTCTCCCACGACGAAGTATGGGGGTGTCGCATCACAACTCTTCACCTAACCCTTAACTTGGGCTTTGAACCCTGACCAATAAAAAAGCATTTTGACCCTCTTATAAGTACCCAAAATCCCAGAATGATTTCCCACTCCTGTATTATGCAGTTCTTGAATGATGTGCTATATGAGCTCAGTATGACCACCCACATAAATCAAAACCTTATATTTAAGCACATCATCTTGCAGCTCAAAGTGAGGGAAAGCATTGCTATCGAAAGCCAATAATGCAATCTTATCCTTGGCAAAATTGTCAGCTTTATAACTATCCTTCACTTCTTGCAGCCATTTGGTTACCACTGAGGAGATAGCAATACATTGACCATTTAACTCTTCTCTAGAGCTGTTCCTTCTAGACAAGGCATCAACTACATTGTTCTCTTGCCCTTTCTTGTAATGAATCTCATAGTGTAACCCCAGTAATTTAGAGATCCATTTCTGCTGGAGTACTGTCTTGAGCTTTTGCTCTAACAAAAATTTAAGACTGTGATGGTCAGTCTTGATAATGAAATTTCCTCCTTCCAAGTAAGATATCCATTTGGAAATTGCATGAACTAGAGCCAGTAGTTCTTTCTCATAAGTAGAGAGCCCTTAATGACTTGGAGATAAAGCCTTGCTGAAGTAAGCTAATGGTCTGTTCTGCTGCATAAGTACTGCACCGATCCCATCATAACATGCATCATCCTCTACCACAAACATTTCTTTAAAGTCAGGGAGAGCCAAAACTGGTTCTTGTACCATAGCTTGCTTGAGGGCAGTGAATGCTTCTGTAGCTTCTTGACTCCACTTGAAATTCCCCTTTTTCAACAATGGAGTTAGTGGTCTAGCTAAGCTTCCATATCCTCTCACAAATCTTCGGTGATAACAAGTGAGTCCCAAGAATCCACTAAGTTCTTTAAGGGATTTAGGCAGGTGCCATTCCTCCATAGCACTCAACTTCCTGGGATCAGTTTGTACTCCTGCTCTACTGATAATGTGTCCCAGATATTCAACATCTTCTAGTCCAAAAGAACACCTGCTAAGTTTGGCATATAACTGATGCTTCCACATAGTGTCAAACACCATTTTCAGGTGTTGCGGATGCTCAACCATGTTGCTACTATAAACCTGTATATCAACAAAGAATACAAGAACCATATTGACGCGATTTCTTAACGCGTATGCACAAGTGCACGGTCATGTAATACATAGGTGATATTTCAACCCCGAGTTATCGATTCCATGAGGACATGCTTGAGATTATTTAATTAGTTATTTAATTTAGAGTACGGTGCAGGAGGAAGGAGTTGATTGATTTAAGAATTGAAATAACAACTAATCTAAATTTTTTTTATTTTTTATTTTTAATAAATAGATATGGAGAAACTAGGCGATCTCTAGATCACCTAGGGCTGCAGAAGAATTCCGGTTCAGCTATGTAACACGTCAAAATTATTTTAGTTCAACCGGGTAGTATAATATGACAATATCGTGTCGGTCTCATGTCATTTTACGTCTCGGTTAACTACAATCTCCTCTCGGTCTCATGTTGTCTACCGGTCCGTTCTAGCAGGTCATCTACTGGTACGATAACGGGTCTTGTCGGTCCACCGTTTCACGGAACAGGTGAATAATCCTACTGAATCTACCCACACTAAGGCCAATCCTAACACTTCTCCTTTTCAGTCTCAATGATTCGGGATTGTGTTCAAGTTCTCATCACAATTAGGCTAAGTCACTGTCGTGCACTCATCTAATTAGATAGCGTGTCCGGTTGATCACTCCTTTCACACTAAGGATTGATCATAGAACAAGAACATGTAACTAAAATAAACATTAACATTAAGCAAAACGATGAACTATGAACAAACCATAGTTTTCATGAAGATTAAATCATGATCACGCCGTGTCAATAGGCGAGACTCACTAAAACGTTCAAGAAACTAGATATTCATTCAATAGATCAAGGCATAAACGCATGATGTTGAATCAAATACCCTTAAGTGTGTTTTGAGAAGTAACTGTTTTGAGTGATGAAAGACAAAGACAAAGTATTTCTGAGGCTCCAAGGCCTTTAGACACTGAGCAGAGCTTCAAAGCCTTGAGAGTAGTTTTTATTATGCTGAATGTTCTAAAAATCTTGTGTTGCAGATTGGCTATCTGATAATTAAGATCAGAGATTTGCTGCAAATACTCATGTTTTATATTCTCTCTATATATAACACAATTGCAGATATCCTGATCAGAGAGAATCACAGATTTCTGGTTCCAACTTTGAAAGACTGTGAAGCATGTTCAGAGCTTCAAGGCCATGAGATGTGCCTTGAGCTGCTGAAAGCTTTACAGAGTTAATTTAATTCTTTCTTACAGGGTTTGATCTTTATTATTGTGATTGTTTAATGACTTCTAAGAGTCTTAAACTAGTTATCATGAATTATATGTTTCAGAAGTTAATAAGATTATTGTTTTATTTATTCATCCAATATTTATTCAGAAACTGGAAATCCAAACAGACGTAGTGCTGCTATGTTTTAATATTGTTGCAGGTTTGTTAAACGTGCAAATGCAATCTCAACAAACTCCAACGGATATCTACTCAGAGCTCTTTGAATTGTAATTGGAAAGGATGAGGATTTGCAGGAACTGAGATCCTAAATCTCATTCAGTTGCAGTGAGTTCATAAAAGACTGGTTTGAATTTTGAAAGATCAGAGAGGCTTGCAGAAAACTGATAGAGGTGTGGAATATTTGTAGGAGATCAAACATTGAAACACACACATATTCAGGCTTCAATTCGAGCTTTCAGAGGATCAATCATTCCAGTTTCCTGGAAAACACATCCAGGCCTTCACAAGCTTATTCTTTTACTGTGTTCTTCTGTTTTGTAATCTGCTTATCTTTTGTGTATATAAAACCTCACTAAACCTAGTGTTTGGTTGTTCAAGTGAGCAAAAAGAGGTTCTTGTTAGCTCAACAGTTAGTAGCTGATACTAGATAGGTTGGGAACCACAAGCTGTATAGGTGTAAGGAAATTCACTTAGGCTTGAAGATCTAGGGCTGTTTTTGTGTGAGTAATAAGAAGTGTTTCCCCAATCCTGGTGGGATTAGATCCCTCAGGAAGATATTAGGTCCATTGGGACTGAAATTTGTAAATTGCCTTGTGTTCTTTACTTTACAGTTTTGTTATTTTCTGTTGCACACAACTCAAATCAAACTAGGGTTTATAAACTGTTCAGAACTGGATATAGTTCAAGGCCTTGAAACTTTCTATTTTGCCTTTGAAAGTTTTTGAGTGTTTTCTAATATCTCAATGCCTTGAGGTTTGAGTTTCTCACATAGTTATTTAGTTAAAATTTGTGTTTAGCAAAAAGTTTTAATACTCTATTCACCCCCCCTTCTAGAGTATTTAGGTCCTGTATTTAGTCTACATTACAAACTTTCAATTGATATCAGAGCTTGGGTCACTAATATAGATCTAACAATCTTGTGACTATGAGTAATGTAGGAGATGGTGGATTCTCACAAGGAAGGGCAGCAAACAAACCTCCTTTGTTCTATGGTGATAACTTCATGCACTGGATGGCATTGATGAAGATGTTCATCATAGACCAAGACATGGAACTGTGGTCAATAGTTCAAATGGTCCTCATGAGTATTACACAACCATTGATCGAGTTAGATGCATCAAGTCTGAGGAAAATCTCTCAATTACTAAACTGGAAAAGGTATCCAAAAATTACAAGGCTATGAATCTGTTATACTGTGCTCTTAATGCAGATGAGTTCAAAAGAGTGTCAAATTGCAAAAGTGCCAAAGAAGTATGGGAAAAAATAGTTGTGACATATGAAGGAACAAGCCAGGTTAAACAGACCAAAATCAACATACTTCTGAGGCAATACGAGCTGTTCAAGATGAACTCAGATGAGTCCATCAAGGAGATGTTCAAAATATTCACTGATGTGGTGAATAATCTGGAGTCATTGGGAAAGAAGTTTTCAAATGAAGAAAAAGTCAGGAAAATTCTGAGAAGCTTGCCAAAAGCCAAGTGGGAGCCAAAGAAAACAGCTATTGAGGAAGCTCAAGATTTAAGTCTTCTTCATCTAGATGATCTACAAGGAAAGCTGCTCACTCATGAAATGTCTATGAAGGATGTAGAAGGTGATCTGAGTGAAAACATAAAAAACTTAGCACTCAAGGCCAAAGACAGTGAAAAATCTCAAAGCCTTGAGACTGAAGATGAGCATGATGATGAAGAGGCTTTAGCATTGATCTCCAAGGACTTGGCCAGGATTCTCAAGAAGAAAAGGAAATCTGGTAACAGGGACTAAAACAGAGAGAGATCAAGACCTTCAAGCAGCAAGGACTACAAAGGTAAGTCTTCATCACCGTTACATAAAACTAAAGTAATGAATTGTTTTAAGTGTGGTGATGCAGATCATTTAGTAAGGGATTGTCCACAAAAGAATAAGAAAAGGAACTTTCAAAAGAAAGACAGTGACAACAGAAGGAAGAAAGCCACGATGGCCTCTTGGAGTGATTATGATTCATCAAGTGACTCAGAAACAGAAGAAGATCAAGAAAACTTGTTCTTCATGACCAAACATGATGAAGAAAAGTCATCAGACAGACATATTGAGGAAATGGTAAATAATATTCTTGCTAGTCCTTCTGATGTACTTCCTGAAATTCTCAAGAGTATATTTTAACTGAGAAAAGTTATAGAAAATAGATTTCTTCTTTAAAGATTAAGATTCATGAGCAGGTAAAAGAAAACCTGGACCTAGTTTTTACCAACAAAACTGTTGAAGTTTCTAAGACAAAAATTGAAAAGGACTTCAAGGCCTTGGACAGCAGGTTCAAGGCCTTGAAGGAACATATAAAAGAGATTGTTGATCAAAACACTCTTTTGACTGAAAGATATGCTGATCTATAGACTCATTCTGAGGATTTAGGACAACAAATCTGTTCTTTGACTGAGCAACTTCAAGAGTCTAAAAAGGTCCTAGCCAGTTTTACAGGCACATAACATAATCTAAATCTCATTCTCGGAGGAAGTCTGAAATCAATGCATAAAAGTGGGATTGGCTATAATCCAAATTTTCCAAAGAAAAGCTAAACTACTTTTGTCAAATCTGGTAGCAGACATTCTCCAAAGTGTCATTACTGTGGAAAAATTGGTCATATCAGATTAACTTGTCCCTTCAGAAGATCAAAACCTCACATTATGAGGAATACTTATCCTTATCAGCTTAAGGGACAGGTTAGGCAGATTTGGGTTCCAAAAGGAATTAGACCACCAAACATGGCTGATTCTGAGTATGACTCAAAGTTCTGCACTTGGTCTATCAGCCTGTTGAGGCAATGATTTACTTTTCAGGATGTCACCAAGGCCTTGAAAGATCAGAAATTGATATTAGATAGTGGATGTTCCAGACATATGAGTGGAAAGAAATATCTCTTTACTGAGCTTACAGAAAAATCTGGAGGAACAATTGCACTTGGTGACAAAGCAAAATGCAATATTATTGGTATAGGTAGTATTGGTAATGGTTCTACCAACTCTATCTCTGATGTTTATTTTGTGGATGGACTTAAATATAATCTGCTTAGTATCTCTCAGTTATGTGATAAAGGTTATAAAGCTATATTTGACAAGGAGAAATGTGTGGTGCAAGATGAGAAATCTGGAGATTGCATACTCACTGCTCCTAGATCATATAATCCATATTCTACGAGTACTAACAGTGTTGCAGGTGACAAGTTAAAATGCCTCAAGGCCTTGAAGGAAGATTCAAAGCTTTGGAACAGAAAGCTTGGGCATATTAGCATACACATCTTGAATAAACTCATCTCAAAGGATTTGGTAAGAGGATTAGCATCACAGAAATTTCAGATGATGAGGTTTGCAAGGCATGTGTACAAGGTAAACAAACCAGAAGCTCATTCAAGCCAAAGAGCTTTGTAAGTACTTCTAGACCCTTAGAACTGTTGCATATGGACTTGTGTGGTCCTATGAGAGTTCAGACCCCAAAAAGTAAGATGATTATTCTAGATTTACTTGGGTGATGTTTATTAGAGACAAAAATGAAGCCTTATCTGAATTTTCTAGATTGTGCAAAGAGCTTCAAACTTTGAAATATTTACCTGTTGCTTCCAATAGAAGTGATCATGGTTGGGAATTTGATCAACTTGACTTTAATTTATTTTGTGCAAAGCATGGCATATCACACAACTTTTATGCACCTAGAACTCCACAACAAAATGGAGTAGTTGAAAGGAAAAATAGGACACTCGAGGATATGTCTAGAACCACGCTACTTGAAAGTAATTTGCCAAAGTTCTTGTGGGCAGAAGCTGTTAATACTACCAATTATGTGCTAAATAGATGCTTGATTAGACCTATTTTGAAAAAGACTCCTTATGAACTGTTTTAAGGTAGGAAGCCTAGTGTTTCTTCTTTCAAACCTTTTGGTTGTATCTGTTTTGTGCATGATAATGGTAGAGACAATCTTGGTAAATTTTATGCTAGAAGTGATGAAGGTGTATTTCTTGGATATTCTCAAACTAGGAAAGCTTATAGAATTTACAATAGCAAGATTGTGGAAGAGAGTATTCATGTGTTTTTTGATGAAAGTACTAAGGATTCTCTGAGTGAAAGTTTTGCAGATCTAAATTTGAACAAGCATGAGTCTGATGATGATGCTGTGAAAGAGGACAAAGGCAAAACTAATGTGCAAAATTAATCAGCAGAATCTCAAGGCCTTGAACCCCCTGCAGCGCCAAAATATCAAAGCCTTGAGACAGAAACTGAAACTTTCTATGATGCTCCCTCTACTGTTTCAAGAACTCAAAGCCTTGAAGGAACATATTCCTTGATACCAAGGAAGAAGTTTAAGTATCTTGCAGATCATCCAGCTGACAATATCATATCTGATCCATCAACTGGAACTGAGACAAGAGGACTCTTGAAGAACTTGTGTTCTTTTAGTGCCTTTGTATCATTTATTGAGCCTAAAAATACCAAGGAAGCACTAGAAGATGTAGACTGGATCATTGCAATGCAAAGTGAGCTGAATGAATTTGAAAGAAACAAGGTATGGAATCTGGTTCCCAGACCAAAAAAGAAATCAGTTATAGGAACCAGATGGGTGTTCAGAAATAAGCTTGATGAGAATGGCAAAGTGGTAAGGAACAAAGAAAGACTTGTGGCACAGGGATATAATCAGGAAGAAGGTATAGACTATGAGGATACTTTTTCTCCTGTTTCCAGGCTAGAAGCTATTAGAATACTTCTTGCATTTGCATCTCACAATCATATAAAGCTTTATCAAATGGATGTGAAATGTGCTTTTCTGAATGGTGATTTACAAGAAGATGTTTTTGTAGCACAACCTCCTAGTTTTGAAGGTGAAAACTTTCCTGATCATGTTTACAAACTAGACAAAGTTCTTTTATGGGTTAAAACAAGCTCCAAGGGTTTGGTATGATAGACTTTCAAAATTTTTACTTGACAACAATTTCAAGAGAGGTATAGTTGATAAAACTCTTTTTATTAAACATCATGAAAGTGATTTGTTAGTAGTTCAGATCTATGTGGATGATATTTTGTTTGGTGCTACTAATGATGCTCTTTCAAAAGAGTTTTCTAGTCTGATGTGCAGGGAGTTTGAGACGAGCTTAATGGGAGAACTGAATTTCTTTCTTGGACTTCATATTTTACAAATGAAGAAAGGAATATTTTTACATCAAGGAAAGCATACCAAGGACTTATTGAACAAGTACAATATGTCACATTCCAAGGTACTTAAAACTCCTATGATTTCATCACTCTCATTAGACAAGGACTGTAAGAGTGTGAATCAAAAGGAATATAGATGTATGATGGGATCTCTTTTGTATTTAACTGCTAGTAGACCTGATATTATGTTCATAGTTTATATGTGTGTTAGATTTCAAGCAGATCCTAAGGAAAGTCATTTAACTGCTGTTAAAAGAATTTTTGGATATTTGAATGGAACCAGAGACTTGGGGCTTTGGTATCCAAGGAGATCTAATTTTATGTTGAGTGGCTATTCAGATGCAGATTTTGCAGGATATAAAGTAGATAGGAAGAGTACTTCTGGATGTTGCCAATTTCGTGGATCTTCACCGATCAGTTGGCATTCTAAGAAGCAAAATTATGTAGCATTATCAACTGCAGAAGCTGAACACATTGCAGCAGGTGCTTGCTGTTCACAAGTGTTATGGATTGCACAGCAATTTAGAGATCTTGGCTATAATTTCAGAAATGTTCCTATTCATTGTGACAACACAAGTGCTATTTCAATCTCTAAGAATCCAGTCCAGCACTCAAGAACCAAACACATAGATGTGAGACATCACTTCCTTAGAGATCATGCATAACAAGGTGATGTTGTTATATCTTTTATTTCTACTTCAATGCAGATTGCTGATATTTTCACTAAATCTGCCAGATGATATGTTTTCATCCCTAAGGCTTGAATTGGGTATGTTAAACAAGGAAGCATTGGTTTAGGGGGAGTATTGGTAATTTTGTTTATGTGTTGAAATCTCAAAGCCTTGAGATACAACTTTCCAAAGCCTTGAAAGCATAGTTCAAAGCTTTGAAATTTCTAAAACTGCAGAAAATCTCAAGGCCTTGAGATTGTTCTCCAGGTCTTGAAACATCTGTATTTTTTTTTAAAAAAAAAATGGATCATCAAATATTATATCTTATCTCTTTAGATGACTGTATAATATTTGAATTACTCAGAGAATTTTCTTAGATATCCAAAAATATTTTTAAAGATTCTTTTTGCATGTTGATTCAGTAGAGTCCTATTATGACTAATCTTTTCAACCTACTTAACCTGAAAGTTAGGGCTTATTCTTCTTCATTCTCTTCTCAAAACCCTAAATCCACAATGGAGCGCAAATCAGCCAGGATTGAACAACAGGGAAAGCCTTCTGGCAGATCTAAGAAGAGGGCAAACAAGAAGGAGAAGATTTTTCATCTCTGATTCGGATTCAGAGAACACTCAGAGTTTGCATGAGGACACTCCTCTTGCAAAGAAGATCAGAACAAAAAAGGGAGATGAAGGTTCAAGTATTGATCCAAAAAAGGAGACAGAGACTCAGGGTGGTGATCAACCTAGGTCAGACAAGAAGAAAGGGGGAGAGAAGAAAAAGGCTGGTGAAGAAGAAAAGGGGAAATCTGCTCAGGAAAGCAAGAAGAAGTAAACTGAAGGAGAACCAGTGAAGGACAAACCCACTGAGAAGAAAACAAGGGTTAAGCAAGTTGCTGCTGCAACCAAAAAGGGTTATCAATGTAAAAATGCACTTCCTTCAGATTGGTTTGTTAATTCTGAAGTTAGGACTGTGTGGATGCAAGGATATGCTTCTTCTAAGGTTGCTTTTTGTAGTATGTTTTCTGAAGAATTATTGGAAAAATTGGATATTGATTGTATGAGGAAGTTAAGGGATTCTGCAGCTTGGAAGGTGTTAAATCCTAGTTCAAAAGCTTATCCTAGGTTAACTAGGTTATTTTATCTGAATCTTGTTCAAGAAGGAGATGATAAATTGGTGTTAACTTCTAAGGTGGCTGGGATAATCTTTGGCTAGATCATAGGACTTTTGCAAAATTCTTGGGCATTCCTAGGAAGTATAATGTTGGTGATTATCCTGATAGGAAGGAGTTTCTAGAAAAGGCATAAGCAATTTTTTTCATTGATGGTGTTCCCTCTGGTCCAAAACAGTTGACACACTCTGTGCTCAACTGTGAAGCTAAGATTTTGTTCACAATTCTGATGAGGAGTGTTGTTCCTAGGGAAAACTCAAGGTAGTTGGTTACTGATAAAGTTCTCATTCTGATGTATCTGATATGTCAAGGGTTTGAGATAGACTTGCCAACAGTGGTTATGGAGCATATGATCTACTGTGCTACTAGAAATAGAAACCATCCTCTTCCCTATGCCAACCTATTACCTCTTTTCTTTGAGCATTTTGAGGTACCTGTAAAAGGAGAGGAAAAAATTACTGGAGGTTTTGGGTTGATTGATGAAACTGCCTTACATAGGATTGGAGTAGTTCAGGCTGGGAAAGGTCATTGGAAGTTCTATTCAGAATTGTCAAAGACTGAGCTTGAGGAGAAGGAGTTTGTTAAACCAAAGGGGGCTACATCAGCAAAAGGACAATAAAATGAGGATTACTCTTTGTTGGTTGAGAAATTTGAAGATCAACAGGTTGAGATTGAAGATCTCAGAAAAAGGTTATTTGATATGTCTTCTGAATTTAACCAGTTCAAGGGTTTGATGAATGTGATGAATGGAAAACTGGATGTTGTCGTCAAAGGTTTGAACTTGGAGAAGATACCTTCTGCTACTAGTCATGGCACCAGTATTGACTCAGATGAAAGGCTAGGTGATTTCTTGAAGAGGAAAAATAAGTCAATTCCAGTGGCGCTCACTTCAAAGGATCTATATGAGCAAACTAATAAAGAAGAAGCTGGTGAAGATACATTTGTTGATGCAGCTATAGAGGGTGATTCAGTGCAGGTTAAGAACAAAAAGGTGGATGAGATCATAGAGGAAGTGGTTGCTGAGGTAGAAGCTGACCAAGATGAAAATCAGTCTGCTGATGGTACTGAAAGTGATGAAGAAGTTGGAGAAGGCTCAGAGAAAGGCCACACATCAAAGAAGAAATGAAGATCTGAGAAGACCTAAGCCTTGATCCTTTCTTTCTATCTCTTTCTTTTCTTCTTTTCTGTTCTCCAAGCCTTGACATTCAGTAGGATTTACTTTTTGTTAAGCTTCAAACTCTGAGTAATGATCCAATCTGTTGGAATAGATGCCCTAGAGGCAATCTAGTTTAGTATGAATTTGTATATGGCTAGAAAATTCATTTATTATTTATTGGATATTTAATATAATGAAGTCCTTAGATTTACAATCGTGTTGTTTATCTTAAATATCCCTAGTCAAGTATAATGATTAATGGGACAATCATCTATAGACTAGTATGGGGTTGGATTGATATGGAGATATCACGATCCAACACATAGGTGTGCATTACGGAATGTTGCACTGGATTGACCCATCACCGAGAAGGCTTCATACATGTTATGTTGAGTCACAAGTGCTTCTCGGGTGCAATGGTATTGTCATCCTTAGACTTGAAGTCACTAGATATTCTAGTTGTGGATCATTGTGATCTCGGTAGCGTTAAACGCTACACCGTAACTGGGTAGTTATAAAGGCGTGTACTGGATACAATGAGAAGCAAGCTTAGAGATCGTAGTGGACGTAGAGAGGATTTGCCCCTCCCACATAACGGGAGAAAATATCCTAGGCCACTCGAAGGATAGTGCTTATAGAATGTCTGGCCAGACTCAAATAAATCAATATGGGATATTGATGTTATTTGCACGAATAAGGCTATTCCATGGATCGAGAAACTATGGATTGGATATACGAGTGTGACTTGTATGTCTCGTGTCCAATCCGGATATGGAGGCAAAGGGATGAGACAGTTACTTGTACAAGGTTGTCTAGATGACTATTCTATTAGTTGGCTAGAATGGATGTTTTGCTAGAAACCGCTCCATATTAGCAAATAAATGCTACCAACTAGATAGAACCTATGGGGTCACACGCTATATAGAGTTGTACTAGATTTGGAATTAATTAATTGGATTAATTAATTAGAAGGATCACTTTGCAAACCCTTGCAAACTTAGTAGGGACTAATTTGCAAGGAAGGGACTAAATTGAATTCTAGTAGGACTAGAATAAGTCCTTTAGGTAGTTAACAAGGAGTTGTTGGACTATATAAAGGACCCTCCTTCCTTCCTTCCTCATAACTTATGCTCATTAGTGATCATAACAAGAGTGGGAGAGAACAAAGGAGAGAGAGAGCAAGCAACAAGGGCCGAACCCGACCCTTGCCGCCGCCCCCTCACCCCGTCGGCCAAAAGAGGGCCGAGACCCTCTTTTTGTCTCGTTTTGCGTGATTCCTTCACCCTCCTCTTATTCCGGGCTAGCACCAAGGAGTTTGGGAGATCTAGGAGCAACTCTAGGCGTGGATCAACTATAGAGAACGTGACACTATTCGCGTTTGAAGTCATCAAGGAGAACCCAAAGGTGTGTTTATGATTTCTTACCTTTACTATCGTTATGCATCTAGACTTGTGATCCTTGGAGGGTTTTGCATGGTTATTTGTTTGATTATGCTTCCGTTGCGCGATCCATGAATCAAACCCCTACAGTGGTATCAGAGCCACAGGTCATAGAGCATAAACGTAGTTTATGTGTTACATTCTTGTTGTTTTACACCTTAATTTGTTGTTTATCGCGTAAAACAAGACAAATCAAGCATGGGATGCAATTTGTCAACAATTACCCATAACAAGATCCAATTTTTGCATTGGATGCATGAATTGGTGAGTTTGAGAAATTTTAGGATCTTAGATCTAGGGTTTGGGCATCCTTGAGGAAGAAGGAGTTCTCCCAAAACAAGGAAACAACCAAACTTGGGCTCCAAGCAAGGAGGTTGTTTTGGAAACAACCTCCATGAGGAGGTTCGGCCCCCTAGGGGACCGCCCCCTTGCTTGCCGCCCAAGCTTGGCCGCCCTAAGGGGCCGGGCGGCCCTAACCCGCGGGCCTAGCTTGCGGGTTTTGGGCCGGGCCGGCCCTAGGGCCTTATGGTTCACTTTGTTGGGCCCGGGCAATTGGATTGTTGGGCCCATGGACCGTTTTAACCCTAGAAATCCTAAAATCAATTAAAATTGACCAAGCGCGTTAAAATTGGATTTTAACTGTTTATGTGCAAATCGCATGGTGATTGGATATGGCCTTAGGATGTGGTTTGATGTGGATATTTAATTTTGTTGTTTGGTTTTACGGCCTGCGAGCTGATCAATTAATTGTAATAATTAATTAGGGTTTTATGGCCTGCGTGCCATTTTTTTCTCAACTTGTGAGATTTATTTTATTTAGTATAGATATTAGCTAGTGCTAGATAAAGTAGATTGTTAGCCAAGATTGGAGAAAAGAAGCCCAAAGCCAAAGGAGCCACAAGAGATGGAGCATGGAGCATGGAGCATACCACATGACTATGAAGGATGGACCAAAAGATCAAGACGCATGGAGATGTGTTTGCTTAGGGTTCATAGATAATTCCATTGGCTTGGAATTATCTTAGTCTAGAAAAGGCCATATCCACATCACGTTTAATTTCTGTCTTGTGGTTGTTTATTTATTGTCTTATTATTTGTGTGGTTGGTGTATGGATGATGCATGCAATTAGGATAATAAGATAATTAGACAACCCGGATCTATTATTTGGAGTTGTGCCCAAACTCAAATAGATAGATTAGTTGATATTGATCAACAAAACAATTAAAAATTGAATTGAAAATCCCTCAAAATTTAAATATTGTGTTCTTGCCTTCTCGTTATTTAAACACTCATTATCATCATTATTTATCAAGTTCGTGCGTGCCAAAGCATGGCGACTTGGTTCATAATGATGGAATGCGATGGCACGTAACAATATGCAATTGTTTAGGTAAGAGGTTGAACACAACTAGGCTATTAATTTGATTAAGAAACCTAGAGGCAATCAGTTGGGATTATCCATGTGGATGGATAAATAAGGAGTTATTTGCCCGATTGAACCAAGAGTTGCATATGGGATGCAATTGGAAATCGTTCCTACCTAGAAGTAATCAAATTATGGGTGACTTGCCAAAGCAAGCTCATAAGGAGATGAAAACATGGATCTTGGCCCACTAGAAAATATAAGGATATTTTCCGCATTAATATCTTGAGGGTTATTAATCCGTAGAAAAATAGTGGGAGCTATATTTAATAAACTAGCCATTATTAAATATAGTCAAAAATTCACAAATACTAAAACTTGCGTATTTTCCTTTTGTAGAATTCCAAATGGCAAACAACTCATCGAGTTCACAACATTCCCTACGATCTGTCCTTGAGAAGGACAAGCTCTCCGGAACCAACTTTCTTGATTGGTACAGAAACTTGAGAATTGTTCTCAAGCAAGAGAAGAAACTGTACGCAATAGAGGAGCATGTTCCAGAAGGTCCAGAGAACCAGACACCTGTTGCCTTAAAGGCGTATCAAAAGCGTGTTGATGACGCTAATGATGCGGCCTGCCTAATGCTTTGCACCATGACCTCTGAGCTTCAGAAGCAACATGAGAAAATGAATGCTGTCGATATGATCGAACATCTAAAGCAGCTCTTCCAAGAGCAGGCGAGGGTAGAGAGGTATGAGGTCTCAAAGGCACTGTTCAAATGTCATCTGGCAGAAGGGAACCCGGTGGGACCCCATGTACTCCGAATGATCGGGTACTTGGAGAATCTCCCGGCTCGGGTTCCCGGTCGGCCAAGAGTTGGCAACCGATCTCGTGTTGCAATCGTTGCCCGAGAGTTATGGACAGTTCATTATGAACTATAACATGAACGAGATCGTTAAACCACTGCCAGATCTGCTCAACATGTTGAGGACGGCTGAACAGAGCATCAACAAGGGTAAGGGCAAGGCAATTATGATGGTGCATAAAGGAAAGGGCAAAACGTTTGCCTCTTCCTCCAAGGGCAAAGGCAAGTCAGTTGCCAAGTCTAAGGAACAAGACCTTAAGCCTGTTGGTGGCATTGCCAAGGTCGTGACTAAGGGTGAATGTCACTACTGCAGTCAGCCTGGACACTGGAGGAGGAACTGCCCAAAATATCTGGAGGACAAGAGGCTTGGAATAGTGATTCCACCACCACCAGGTATTTTTGTTGTAGATGTCAATTTAACTGTCTCTACATCATGGGTATTAGATACTGGATGTGGATCTCATATTTGTCGAAATATGAATGATCTAAAGAGAAGTAAAAGATTGGCTAAAGGGGAGGTAGATCTGCGCGTTGGGAATGGAGCAAAGGTTGCTGCGTTGGCCATAGGCGTGTGCGAGCTATCTCTGCCTTCAGGATTAGTTTTAGAATTAAATAATTGCTATTTTGTGCCTGCTATGAGCAGAAACATTATTTCTATTTCTTGTTTGGACAAGGAAGGTTTTATTATTTCAATAAAGAACAATTGTTGTTCCTTTTATTTGAATAATATTCACTATTTTAGTGCGCAATTATTTAATGGACTTTATGTCCTAGATCTAAGAAATCCTGTCTACAACATTAATACCAAGCGGATTAAAATAAATGATTTAAATCCTGCTTATTTATGGCATTGTCGTTTAGGCCACATAAACGAGAAACGTGTATCTAGACTCCATAAGGATGGATTACTAGACTCATTTGATTTTGAATCATATGAGACATTTGAGGCTTGTTTATTTGGAAAAATGACAAAGTCCCCTTTCAATAAGAAAGGTGAGAGGACTAGCGAGCAATTGGCACTCATACATACCGATGTGTGTGGGCCATTTGCCACGCCTGCCAGGGGTGGTTATGTCTACTTCATTACATTTACTGATGATTACAGTAGATATGGATTTGTGTACCTTATGAGGGCAAAATCTGAATCCTTTGAAGTGTTCAAAGAATTCAAGAATGAAGTAGAGAAGCAACTTGGCAAAAGTATTAAGGCTCTAAGATCGGATCGTGGAGGAGAATACTTGAGCCAAGAGTTTGACAACTATCTTAGAGAGTGTGGGATCGTGTCCCAACTCACTCCACCCGGAACGCCACAATGGAATGGCGTGTCCGAGAGGAGGAATCGAACTCTATTGGATATGGTTCGGTCTATGATGTGTCAAACCGATCTTCCATTATCATTTTGGGGCTACGCTCAATTAAGTGCAGCTTTCACCATTAACCGTGTTCCATCTAAATCAGTCATGAAGACACCATATGAGATGTGGAGTGGGAGGCGTCCCACATTGTCGTTCATGAGGATTTGGGGCTGCGATGTCTATGTAAAACGTTTACAATCAGACAAGCTAGGACCTAAATCGGATAAGTGTAAATTTGTGGGGTACCCTAAGGAAACTAAGGGATACTACTTCTACAATCCTACCGAGAACAAAGTGTTTGTTGCTCGGACCGGCGTGTTTCTAGAAAGAGAGTTTGTCTCTAAAGAAGCAAGTGGGAGGAATGTAGAACTTGAAGAAGTTCAAGAACCACAATTCACTGAACCGATTATGGAACATGAACAGGAATCACAAGCAGTTGTGGAGCCACCTGTTCAGGTAACACAAGAGCTTCGTAGATCTAGTAGAGTGCGCCAGGAACCCGAGAGGTACGGACTTCTCGTAACTGATTCCGGTGACACGATGCTCATAGATGATGAGCCTACTACCTATGAGGAGGCCATGAATGGCCCAGACTCGCAGAAGTGGCTTGAGGCCATGAGATCCGAGATGGAATCCATGTATACCAACAAAGTATGGACTTTGGTGGAACCACCTGATGGGGCGCGGCCCATAGGGTGCAAGTGGGTCTTCAAGAAGAAGATCGACATGGATGGTAATGTGATTACCTATAAGGGCCGATTGGTGGCTAAAAGGATTCAGACAGATTCATGGTATTGACTATGATGAAACCTTTTCACCAGTCGCTATGACCAAATCCATCCGAATCCTACTTGCAATTGCAACATACTACGACTATGAGATTTGGCAGATGGATGTCAAAACAGCATTCCTTTATGGGAATCTCCTCGAGGACGTGTATATGATACAGCCGGAGGGTTTTGAGGATCCAAAGCAAGCCAACAAAGTCTGTAATCTGCAACGATCCATTTATGGATTGAAGCAAGCTTCTAGGAGTTGGAATCGACGTTTTGATGAAGTGGTCAAAGAGATTGGCTTCATCAGAAACGAAGATGAGTCTTGTGTCTACAAGAAGGTTAGTGGGAGCTCTGTAGCTTTTCTGGTCTTGTATGTGGATGACCTACTACTCATTGGAAACGACATTCCCATGCTGCAATCTGTTAAAGATTGGCTAGGAAAGTGTTTCTCAATGAAGGAATTAGGGGAAGCAGCCTATATACTCGGTATAAAGATCTATAGAGATAGATCTAAGAGGTTGCTAGGCCTAAGTCAAAGTACATATATTGACAAGGTGTTGAAACGGTTCAACATGCAAGATTCCAAGAAGGGATTCTTGCCCATGTCACATGGAATCACTCTTTCGAAGAGTGGTTGTCCTTCCAATGAGATTGAGAAGGAACGCATGAGTAGGATTCCCTATGCCTCGGCCATAGGATCCATCATGTACGCCATGTTATGTACTAGACCAGATGTGTCATATGCCTTGAGTATGACAAGCAGATACCAATCCAATCCGGGTGAGAGTCACTGGATTGCTGTCAAGAACATCCTAAAGTACTTGAGAAGAACTAAAGATGCTTTCTTGATGTTTGGCGGTGAGGAAGAATTGCGTGTAAGGGGTTACACTAATGCAGGCTTCCAAACCGATAGAGATGACTTTAGATCACAGTCGGGATATGTGTTTTGCCTGAATGGAGCAGCGGTGAGCTGGAAAAGTTCCAAGCAAGAGACGGTAGCTGATTCTACAACAGAGGCTGAGTACATTGCTGCAAATGGCGCAGCAAAGGAGGCTGTTTGGATCAGAAAGTTTGTTTCTGAACTTGGTGTGGTCCCTAGCATTGCGGATCCAGTGGAGTTGTTCTGTGACAACACTGGGGCGATCGCGCAATCAAAGGAACCCAGATCGCACCAGAAGTCCAAGCACGTGCTCAGGAAGTTTCATCTGATTCGAGATATTATCGATAGAGGAGACGTTCGGATATGCAAGATTCCTACAGATGATAATCTGTCAGACCCGCTTACGAAGCCTCTCACGCAGTGGAAGCATGAAGGGCACACTAGGAGTATGGGCATACGAGATGCGCCAGATTGGCTCTAGTGCAAGTGGGAGACTGTTGGAATAGATGCCCTAGAGGCAATCTAGTTTAATATGAATTTGTATATGGCTAGAAAATTCATTTATTATTTATTGGATATTTAATATAATGAAGTCCTTAGATTTACAATCGTGTTGTTTATCTTAAATATCCCTAGTCAAGTATAATGATTAATGGGACAATCATCTATAGACTAGTATGGGGTTGGATTGATATGGAGATATCACGATCCAACACATAGGTGTGCATTACGGAATGTTGCACTGGATTGACCCATCACCGAGAAGGCTACATACATGTTATGTTGAGTCACAAGTGCTTCTCGGGTGCAATGGTATTGTCATCCTTAGACTTGAAGTCACTAGATATTCTAGTTGTGGATCATTGTGATCTTGGTAGCGTTAAACGCTACACCGTAACTGGGTAGTTATAAAGGCGTGTACTGGATACAATGAGAAGCAAGCTTAGAGATCGTAGTGGACGTAGAGAGGATTTGCCCCTCCCACATAACGGGAGCAAATATCCTAGGCCACTCGAAGGATAGTGCTTATAGAATGTGTGGCCAGACTCAAATAAATCAATATGGGATATTGATGTTATTTGCACGAATAAGGCTATTCCATGGATCGAGAAACTATGGATTGGATATACGAGTGTGACTTGTATGTCTCGTGTCCAATCCGGATATGGAGGCAAAGGGATGAGACAGTTACTTGTACAAGGTTGTCTAGATGACTATTCTATTAGTTGGCTAGAATGGATGTTTTGCTAGAAACCGCTCCATATTAGCAAATAGTTGCTATCAACTAGATAGAACCTATGGGGTCACACGCTATATAGAGTTGTACTAGATTTGGAATTAATTAATTGGATTAATTAATTAGAAGGATCACTTTGCAAACCCTTGCAAACTTAGTAGGGACTAATTTGCAAGGAAGGGACTAAATTGAATTCTAGTATGTCTACAATAAGTCCTTTAGGTAGTTAACAAGGAGTTGTTGGACTATATAAAGGACCCTCCTTCCTTCCTTCCTCATAACTTATGATCATTAGTGATCATAACAAGAGTGGGAGAGAACAAAGGAGAGAGAGAGCAAGCAACAAGGGCCGAACCCGACCCTTGCCGCCGCCCCCTCACCCCGTCGGCCAAAAGAGGGCCGAGACCCTCTTTTTGTCTCGTTTTGCGTGATTCCTTCACCCTCCTCTTATTCCGGGCTAGCACCAAGGAGTTTGGGAGATCTAGGAGCAACTCTAGGCGTGGATAAACTATAGAGAACGTGACACTATTCGCGTTTGAAGTCATCAAGGAGAACCCAAAGGTGTGTTTATGATTTCTTACCTTTACTATCGTTATGCATCTAGACTTGTGATCCTTGGAGGGTTTTGCATGGTTATTTGTTTGATTATGCTTCCGTTGCACGATCTATGAATCAAAACCCTACAGTGGTATCAGAGCCACAGGTCATAGAGCATAAACGTAGTTTATGTGTTACATTCTTGTTGTTTTACACCTTAATTTGTTGTTTATCGCGTAAAACAAGACAAATCAAGCATGGGATGCAATTTGTCAACAATTACCCATAACAAGATCCAATTTTTGCATTGGATGCATGAATTGGTGAGTTTGAGAAATTTTAGGATCTTAGATCTAGGGTTTGGGCATCCTTGAGGAAGAAGGAGTTCTCCTAAAACAAGGAAACAACCAAACTTGGGCTCCAAGCAAGGAGGTTGTTTTGGAAACAACCTCCATGAGGAGGTTCGGCCCCCTAGGGGACCGCCCCCTTGCTTGCCGCCCAAGCTTGGCCGCCCTAAGGGGCCGGGCGGCCCTAACCCGCGGGCCTAGCTTGCGGGTTTTGGGCCGGGCCGGCCCTAGGGCCTTATGGTTCACTTTGTTGGGCCCGGGCAATTGGATTGTTGGGCCCATGGACCGTTTTAACCCTAGAAATCCTAAAATCAATTAAAATTGACCAAGCGCGTTAAAATTGGATTTTAACTGTTTATGTGCAAATCGCATGGTGATTGGATATGGCCTTAGGATGTGGTTTGATGTGGATGTTTAATTTTGTGGTTTGGTTTTACGGCCTGCGAGCTGATCAATTAATTGTAATAATTAATTAGGGTTTTATGGCCTGCGTGCCATTTTTTTCTCAACTTGTGAGATTTATTTTATTTAGTATAGATATTAGCTAGTGCTAGATAAAGTAGATTGTTAGCCAAGATTGGAGAAAAGAAGCCCAAAGCCAAAGGAGCCACAAGAGATGGAGCATGGAGCATGGAGCATACCACATGACTATGAAGGATGGACCAAAAGATCAAGACGCATGGAGATGTGTTTGCTTAGGGTTCATAGATAATTCCATTGGCTTGGAATTATCTTAGTCTAGAAAAGGCCATATCCACATCACGTTTAATTTCTGTCTTGTGGTTGTTTATTTATTGTCTTATTATTTGTGTGGTTGGTGTATGGATGATGCATGCAATTAGGATAATAAGATAATTAGACAACCCGGATCTATTATTTGAAGTTGTGCCCAAACTCAAATAGATAGATTAGTTGATATTGATCAACAAAACAATTAAAAATTGAATTGAAAATCCCTCAAAATTTAAATATTGTGTTCTTGCCTTCTCGTTATTTAAACACTCATTATCATCATTATTTATCAAGTTCGTGCGTTCCAAAGCATGGCGACTTGGTTCATAATGATGGAATGCGATGGCACGTAACAATGTGCAATTGTTTAGGTAAGAGGTTGAACACAACTAGGCTATTAATTTGATTAAGAAACCTAGAGGCAATCAATTGGGATTATCCATGTGGATGGATAAATAAGGAGTTATTTGCCTGATTGAACCAAGAGTTGCATATGGGATGCAATTGGAAATCGTTCCTACCTAGAATTAATCAAATTATGGGTGACTTGCCAAAGCAAGCTCATAAGGAGATGAAAACATGGATCTTGGCCCACTAGAAAATATAAGGATATTTTCCGCATTAATATCTTGAGGGTTATTAATCCGTAGAAAAATAGTAGGAGCTATATTTAATAAACTAGCCATTATTAAATATAGTCAAAAATTCACAAATACTAAAATTTGCGTATTTTACTTTTGTAGAATTCCAAATGGCAAACAACTCATCGAGTTCACAACATTCCCTACGATCTGTCCTTGAGAAGGACAAGCTCTCTGGAACCAACTTTCTTGATTGGTACAGAAACTTGAGAATTGTTCTCAAGCAAGAGAAGAAACTGTACGCAATAGAGGAGCATGTCCCAGAAGGTCCAGAGAACCAGACACCTGTTGCCTTAAAGGCGTATCAAAAGCGTATTCATGACGCTAATGATGTGGCATGCCTAATGCTTTGCACCATGACCTCTGAGCTTCAGAAGCAACATGAGAACATGAATGCTGTCGATATGATCGAACATCTAAAGCAGCTCTTCCAAGAGCAGGCGAGGGTAGAGAGGTATGAGGTCTCAAAGGCACTGTTCAAATGTCATCTGGCAGAAGGGAACCCGGTGGGACCCCATGTACTCCGAATGATCGGGTACTTGGAGAATCTCGCCCGGCTCGGGTTCCCGGTCGGCCAAGAGTTGGCAACCGATCTCGTGTTGCAATCGTTGCCCGAGAGTTATGGACAGTTCATTATGAACTATAACATGAACGAGATCGTTAAACCACTGCCAGATCTGCTCAACATGTTGAGGACGGCTGAACAGAGCATCAACAAGGGTAAGGGCAAGGCCATTATGATGGTGCATAAAGGATAGGGCAAAAAGTTTGCCTCTTCCTCCAAGGGCAAAGGCAAGTCAGTTGCCAAGTCCAAGGAACAAGCCCTTAAGCCTGTTGGTGGCATTGCCAAGGTCGTGACTAAGGGTGAATGTCACTACTGCAGTCAGCCTGGAGACTAGAGGAGGAACTGCCCAAAATATCAAGAGGACAAGAGGCTTGGAATAGTGATTCCACCACCACCAGGTATTTTTGTTGTAGATGTCAATTTAACTGTCTCTACATCATGGGTATTAGATACTGGATGTGTATCTCATATTTGTCGAAATATGCAGGATCTAAAGAGAAGTAAAAGATTGGCTAAAGGGGAGGTAGAATGCGCGTTGGGAATGGAGCAAAGGTTGCTGCGTTGGCCATAGGCGTGTGCGAGCTATCTCTGCCTTCAGGATTAGTTTTAGAATTAAATAATTGCTATTTTGTGCCTGCTATGAGCAGAAACATTATTTCTATTTCTTGTTTGGACAAGGAAGGTTTTATTATTTCAATAAAGAACAATTGTTGTTCCTTTTATTTGAATAATATTCACTATTTTAGTGCGCAATTATTTAATGGACTTTATGTCCTAGATCTAAGCAATCCTGTCTACAACATTAATACCAAGCGGATTAAAATAAATGATTTAAATCCTGCTTATTTATGGCATTGTCGTTTAGGCCACATAAACGAGAAACGTGTATCTAGACTCCATAAGGATGGATTACTAGACTCATTTGATTTTGAATCATATGAGACATGTGAGGCTTGTTTATTTGGAAAAATGACAAAGTCCCCTTTCAATAAGAAAGGTGAGAGGACTAGCGAGCAATTGGCACTCATACATACCGATGTGTGTGGGCCATTTGCCACGCCTGCCAGGGGTGGTTATGTCTACTTCATTACATTTACTGATGATTACAGTAGATATGGATTTGTGTACCTTATGAGGGAAAAATCCGAATCCTTTGAAGTGTTCAAAGAATTCAAGAATGAAGTAGAGAAGCAACTTGGCAAAAGTATTAAGGCTCTACGATCGGATCGTGGAGGAGAATACTTGAGCCAAGAGTTTGACAACTATCTTAGAGAGTGTGGGATCGTGTCCCAACTCACTCCACCCGGAACGCCACAATGGAATGGCGTGTCCGAGAGGAGGAATCGAACCCTATTGGATATGGTTCGGTCTATGATGTGTCAAACCGATCTTCCATTATAATTTTGGGGCTACGCTCTATTAAGTGCAGCTTTCACCATTAACCGTGTTCCATCTAAATCAGTCATGAAGACACCATATGAGATGTGGAGTGGGAGGCGTCCCACATTGTCGTTCATGAGGATTTGGGGCTGCGATGTCTATGTAAAACGTTTACAATCAGACAAGCTAGGACCTAAATCGGATAAGTGTAAATTTGTGGGGTACCCTAAGGAAACTAAGGGATACTACTTCTACAATCCTACCGAGAACAAAGTGTTTGTTGCTCGGACCGGCGTGTTTCTAGAAAGAGAGTTTGTCTCTAAAGAAGCAAGTGGGAGGAATGTAGAACTTGAAGAAGTTCAAGAACCACAAATCACTGAACCGATTATGGAACATGAACAGGAATCACAAGCAGTTGTGGAGCCACCTGTTCAGGTAACACAAGAGCTTCGTAGATCTAGTAGAGTGCGCCAGGAACCCGAGAGGTACGGACTTCTCGTAACTGATTCCGGTGACACGATGCTCATAGATGATGAGCCTACTACCTATGAGGAGGCCATGAATGGCCCAGACTCGAAGAAGTGGCTTGAGGCCATGAGATCCGAGATGGAATCCATGTATACCAACAAAGTATGGACTTTGGTGGAACCACCTGATGGGGCGCGGCCCATAGGGTGCAAGTGGGTCTTCAAGAAGAAGATCGACATGGATGGTAATGTGATTACCTATAAGGGCCGATTGGTGGCTAAAAGGATTCAGACAGATTCATGGTATTGACTATGATGAAACCTTTTCACCAGTCGCTATGACCAAATCCATCCGAATCCTACTTGCAATTGCAGCATACTACGACTATGAGATTTGGCAGATGGATGTCAAAACAGCATTCCTTTATGGGAATCTCCTCGAGGATGTGTATATGATACAGACGGAGGGTTTTGAGGATCCAAAGCAAGCCAACAAAGTCTGTAAGCTGCAACGATCCATTTATGGATTGAAGCAAGCTTCTAGGAGTTGGAATCGACGTTTTGATGAAGTGGTCAAAGAGTTTGGCTTCATCAGAAACGAAGATGAGTCTTGTGTCTACAAGAAGGTTAGTGGGAGCTCTGTAGCTTTTCTGGTCTTGTATGTGGATGACATACTACTCATTGGAAACGACATTCCCATGCTGCAATCTGTTAAAGATTGGCTAGGAAAGTGTTTCTCAATGAAGGACTTAGGGGAAGCAGCCTATATACTCGGTATAAAGATCTATAGAGATAGATCTAAGAGGTTGCTAGGCCTAAGTCAAAGTACATATATTGACAAGGTGTTGAAACGGTTCAACATGCAAGATTCCAATAAGGGATTCTTGCCCATGTCACATGGAATCACTCTTTCGAAGAGTGGTTGTCCTTCCAATGAGATTGAGAAGGAACGCATGAGTAGGATTCCCTATGCCTCGGCCATAGGATCCATCATGTACGCCATGTTATGTACTAGACCAGATGTGTCATATGCCTTGAGTATGACAAGCAGATACCAATCCAATCCGGGTGAGAGTCACTGGATTGCTGTCAAGAACATCCTAAAGTACTTGAGAAGAACTAAAGATGCTTTCTTGATGTTTGGCGGTGAGGAAGAATTGCGTGTAAGGGGTTACACTGATGCAGGCTTCCAAACCGATAGAGATGACTTTAGATCATAGTCGGGATATGTGTTTTGCCTGAATGGAGCAGCGGTGAGCTGGAAAAGTTCCACGCAAGAGACGGTAGCTGATTCTACAACAGAGGCTGAGTACATTGCTGCAAATGGCGCAGCAAAGGAGGCTGTTTGGATCAGAAATTTTGTTTCTGAACTTGGTGTGGTCCCTAGCATTGCGGATCCAGTGGAGTTGTTCTGTGACAACACTGGGGCGATCGCGCAATCAAAGGAAACCAGATCGCACCAGAAGTCCAAGCACGTGCTCAGGAAGTTTCATCTGATTCGAGATATTATCGATAGAGGAGACGTTCGGATATGCAAGATTCCTACAGATGATAATCTGTCAGACCCGCTTACGAAGCCTCTCACGCAGTGGAAGCATGAAGGGCACACTAGGAGTATGGGCATACGAGATGCGCCAGATTGGCTCTAGTGCAAGTGGGAGACTGTTGGAATAGATGCCCTAGAGGCAATCTAGTTTAGTATGAATTTGTATATGGCTAGAAAATTCATTTATTATTTATTGGATATTTAATATAATGAAGTCCTTAGATTTACAATCGTGTTGTTTATCTTAAATATCCCTAGTCAAGTATAATGATTAATGGGACAATCATCTATAGACTAGTATGGGGTTGGATTGATATGGAGATATCACGATCCAACACATAGGTGTGCATTACGGAATGTTGCACTGGATTGACCCATCACCGAGAAGGCTACATACAGGTTATGTTGAGTCACAAGTGCTTCTCGGGTGCAATGGTATTGTCATCCTTAGACTTGAATTCACTAGATATTCTAGTTGTTGATCATTGTGATCTTGGTAGCGTTAAACGCTACACCGTAACTGGGTAGTTATAAAGGCGTGTACTGGATACAATGAGAAGCAAGCTTAGAGATCGTAGTGGACGTATAGAGGATTTTCCCCTCCCACATAACGGGAGCAAATATCCTAGGCCACTCGAAGGATAGTGCTTATAGAATGTCTGGCCAGACTCAAATAAATCAATTTGGGATATTGATGTTATTTGCACGAATAAGGCTATTCCATGGATCGAGAAACTATGGATTGGATATACGAGTGTGACTTGTATGTCTCGTGTCCAATCCGGATATGGAGGCAAAGGGATGAGACAGTTACTTGTACAAGGTTGTCTAGATGACTATTCTATTAGTTGGCTAGAATGGATGTTTTGCTAGTAACCGCTCCATATTAGCAAATAGTTGCTACCAACTAGATAGAACCTATGGGGTCACACGCTATATAGAGTTGTACTAGATTTGGAATTAATTAATTGGATTAATTAATTAGAAGGATCACTTTGCAAACCCTTGCAAACTTAGTAGGGACTAATTTGCAAGGAAGGGACTAAATTGAATTCTAGTAGGACTAGAATAAGTCCTTTAGGTAGTTAACAAGGAGTTGTTGGACTATATAAAGGACCCTCCTTCCTTCCTTCCTCATAACTTATGCTCATTAGTGATCATAACAAGAGTGGGAGAGAACAAAGGAGAGAGAGAGCAAGCAACAAGGGCCGAACCCGACCCTTGCCGCCGCCCCCTCACCCCGTCGGCCAAAAGAGGGCCGAGACCCTCTTTTTGTCTCGTTTTGCGTGATTCCTTCACCCTCCTCTTATTCCGGGCTAGCACCAAGGAGTTTGGGAGATCTAGGAGCAACTCTAGGCGTGGATCAACTATAGAGAACGTGACACTATTCGCGTTTGAAGTCATCAAGGAGAACCCAAAGGTGTGTTTATGATTTCTTACCTTTACTATCGTTATGCATCTAGACTTGTGATCCTTGGAGGGTTTTGCATGGTTATTTGTTTGATTATGCTTCTGTTGCGCGATCCATGAATCAAAACCCTACACAATCTTCACCTTTATTTGATGAAAGTCAAAAAGGGGGAGAAATTATGTGGTTTTTGTGGTTACTTGTGGTTACTTTCAGTGCTTGAATAATAATATTTAGATGTTTTTGTTAACCAGTTGTGCTCTGGTATTATCTGTGTTATCAGAGAATTACTGATTATTTGTTTAAGTTGGTTTGACTGGTATTACTGTCTATTGTTTCTGCAATATGTTGATATCTAATTCTTACAAGGAGTTGCAGGGATATTTACACAAGATTATGGATTTTTTCTTTCATCAAGGGGGAGATTGTTGAATCAAAGACCCTTAAGTGTGTTTTGAGAAGTTTGAGTGATGAAAGACAAAGACAAAGTATTTCTGAGGCTCCAAGGCCTTGAGACACTGAGCAGAGCTTTAAAGCCTTGAGAGTAGTTATTATTATGCTGAATGTTCTAACAATCTTGTGTTGCAGATTGGCTATCTGATGATTAAGATCAGAGATTTGCTGCAAATACACATGTTTTATATTCTCTATATACCTAACACAATTGCAGATATCCTGATCATAGAGAATCACAAATTTCGGGTTCCAACTGTGAAAGACTGTGAAGCATGTTCAGAGCTTCAAGGCCTTGAGATGTGCCTTGAGCTGCTGACAGCTTTACAGAGTTAATTTGATTCTTTCTTGCAGGGTTTGATCTTTATTATTGTGATTATTTAATGACTTCTAAGAGTCTTAAATTAGTTTATCATAATTTATATGTTTCAGAAGTTAATCAGATTAATGTTTTATTTATTCATCGAGTTTTTATTCAGAACTGGAAATCCAAACAGACTTAGTGCTGTTATATTTATGGATTTTGTTGTTGCTATGTTTTAATGTTGTTGCAGGTTTATTAAACATGCAAATGCAATCTCAACAAACTTCAACGGATATCGACTCAGAGCTGTTTGAATTGTAGTTGGAAAGGATGAGGATTTGCAGGAACTGAGATCCTAAAATCTCTCATTCAGTTGCAGTGAGTAGATAAAAGACTTGTTTGAATTTTGAAAGACCAGAGAGGGTTGCAGAAAACTGAGAGAGGTGTGGAATTTTCGTGGGAGATCAAACATTCAAACACACACATATTCAGGCTTCAATTACGGCTTTCAAAAGATCAATCATTCCAGTTTCCTGAAGAACACATCCGGGCCTTCACAATCTTATTCTTCTACTGTGTTCTTCTTCTGTTTTGTAATCTTCTTATCTTTTTTATATCTAAAACCTCACTAAACCTATTGTTTGGTTGTTCAAGTGAAAAACAAGAGGTTCTTGTTAGCTCAAAATTTAGTAGCTGATACTAGATAGGTTGGGAACCACAATCTGTATAGGTGTAAGGAAATTCACTTAGGCTTGAAGATCTAGGGCTGTTTCTGTGTGAGTAATAAGAAGTTTTTGCCCAATACTGGTGGGATTAGATCCCTCGGGCAGAGATTAGGTCCATTGGGACTGAACTCTGTAAATTGCATTGTGTTCTTTATTTTACAGTTTTGTTGTTTTCTGTTGCACACAACTCAAATCAAACTAGGGTTTATAAACTGTTCAGAACTGGATATAGTTCAAGGCCTTGAAACTTTCTATTTTTCCTTTGAAAGTTTCTGACTGTTTTCTATAATCTCAAGGCCTTGAGATTTGAGTTTCTCACATAGTTATTTATTTAAAATTTGTGTTTAGCAAAAAGTTTTAATACTCTATTCAACCCCCCTTCTAGAGTATTTAGGTCCTGTATTTAGTATACATTACAAACTTTCGCATGAGACAAAGTCTAAACCCGAAAACTCATTCGTCTACATAAACCCTAGGCTCTCTAGAGAAGCCTAGCAATGGAATTTAGCTAATAGTAATCAACCAAACAAGATACAAGAGTTTCTCCATAACAAGATTGAGAGAAGAAGAAGAAGAAGAAGAAGAAGAAGAAGAAGAAGAAGAAGAAGAAGAAGAAGAAGAAGAAGAAGAAGAAGAAGTAGAAGAAGAACCTAGATCTTCAATGGAGGAGCCCTCCTCTTGAACCCTAGCCTCTTCCTTCTTGCGTGAGATACCTTTTTTCTTTTTTTCTTCGTCCGTGAAATAAAAGAGCCCGTTCTTTTACTTTTAACTCACGTCTTCTTTTTTTTCGGTCTTGTGATCATAGGATCACATTGTGGTTGTAGGATCATGTTTAATCCTAGATCTGGTCTTGCACTTGATATTGTGATCATGGGATCACCTTTTGTGATCATAGGATCACATTGTGGTCTTGCGGGTGATCTTGTGATCATGGGATCACCTTTTGTGATCCTACACTTCGAGTGAGTTTCTCTCACGTTGGCCATCAAAATTTCACTAACTATGGGGCTCTCTTCTAGAGGGGGCTTAAAGTGTCTTTACACAAACTTCATTAAATGACACTTTAACCCCGTATCCATGTCTTTTCACCAATTATTCATGATTTCTTCATCGTTGAAGCTCCCGATTAATCTCCCAAGCTTGTTTCTTCTCTCCGCTTCATGTCCCAAGCTCCATTTCCTGTCAAAACAACACGAAACACAACCCGTGCAATCAAACATGACAAAAATACATAAAATAATGCGAGAAACGCCTGGATTAACAATATTATGCCTAGAGCTCAACTTCTACGTTTTCTCTCTAATCATAGTGTAAGACTAAGATTATCAAACCGAGAATCATTCAAAACTATATAAAATGTGTAAGAAATATAACTCTAATAGAGAGTTATCAAATCCCCCACACAACCTTTTTGCGCGTCCCGAGCCAAATCAAACCTTACACTACATTTTAATCCACCGAATTGCATAAAAATTTACTATCCATGTGACACAAACAACTCACACACACAATGCTATCTAAATGACTATAGATAATGCAACTCGATTATAGAACAATGCTAAAATTGAAACAACATACTTTTTTTTTTTCTTTTTCTTAAGAGACGGGAAATCTCGCTATCACTAACCAAAACCATCAAGTTCTCACAAGTCTCTTTTGCAATTCACACAACCGCAATAAGGAATTGAAAATACAATGATGCTACACAAAAGCTCACTAAGGGGTCCCCAAACATCAACCAAACTCAATCCACGATCCGGGTACGTCCTTTAGCTCAGAGGGTCTAGGCACCCTTAGTCCTATAGTAGTCTTTCGTCGCCAAGTCATATGAGGTTTTCAGACCCTCTTAGCCGTTATTGCATTGAATGCAAGTTGTCCCACTGACGGGAGACACAACTCCGTGTAATACGGCTTAAATTTAATTTTTCTTAGACGCTCTAATTGGTTTGAATCCAAATTCCCTGCGTGAACGGGGGCACATTAGGCTGTTCACCGTATCTAGTCCAAGAGAAGATTTTGATTTATTTATTTTTTATTTTTCATTCTCTTCTAATTAATTCAGTCGTGCATTTAGAGTAACTAAGTGTGGGCTTTTTCGGTTAGCTCTTGAAACCGCCGTAAGGGATGGTGGTGTACACTCCCTAACTTCACTTAGGCTAAGCTAGTGTACCACATGGAACCAACTCTACACGAAGGTCCACCCCAGATTTGCAAGAGGCCACAAGTTTCCACTCGAAAACAGACTATTCAACTACCCCAAAGAACAAATCCTCCTAGCACATTATACGAACTAAAGATATGCCCGTCATCTACTTTCCACTTTTCCCTGAATACCCGGGACTTCCTTTCGTGAAACCGGTGTGTAGGATACTAAAAGTTAAGGTTTTCCCCACTACGGTGCTTCCTATTCATTGAGACTCTTTCACTGAACTCTCTCTAGTTTCAAGCTTCATCAATTTCCCAACTCAAATTTTTTAATTTTTTATGGATTTTCGCTTTTCTATTTTTTTCAATTGTTTTCATATTTTCCTAGACTATATATGTTTTTGGCCAACTCGATTAACCACAAGTTTTGGGCAGGGGACTCAATAATTAAACGTGCAACAATGCAAAAATATTAAACTAGCACAGTACGACACTAAAACACCACTCTACACTAACCACATTAACACAGTACTACACAAACTATATGTAACAAGTCTATGCAAGACAAAACACGGCTTGTGAAATTGTACACAAACTCCCCCACACTTAAGCGTTTCGTTGTCCTCAACGAATTATGGCTCAAATTTGTAGGCGGTGGATTTCAGCAACTATGGCTCAAAACGTAGAACAGAGAGAGTTAGAGATACATGTGGTGCCCGGACCTACTTGAGCACCGTTGCCGCGAAACTGCAACAAGAAGGGGTCTTGTGGACCGTTGACAATTTCTGGAAAAGTCTCACCTCGCGTCCGGATTTCGATGCGCCAACTCACATTCTCTATCGCATGCATCAAGAAGGGGAATCCGGAGCGTCTTTTGTACCTTTGTCCCCGCACACTTATTGAAAGAATTAACACAACTCTCTCTCACCCCTCAAAATCATATGGAGAACTAAAAGAAAGAACTTAAATAAATAGCATCCTACTCTAAATTGGGTTGCCTCCCAAGCAGCGCTTGTAATTTAATGTTGACAGCCAGACCCGGTTACCTAAACCGAAAAGGATTGTGGAGGCTGCTTTATCCCTCCACTTCTTCTTCTTCCACCATCTCTTCTCTAGAATTTTCTTCTCAAGTGCACCCCTGTGCTGTAATGATGGTGGAGAAGTGTAGAAGCTGACTCTTTTCATATTGCAATTTATCTTTTTTATTAGCTTCAACCAAGTACCACTGGGTTTAAATGCGTTCCTCTCCAAAAAGTCATCCCAGTAATACCTCTTTGGTGCTAGATGCTCATCAAATGACCCATGCAATTCATCCACACCCCCACACTTATTAATTTCCAAAGTCCTTGACTATGGCATGTATATCATCAATAGAGTAGCCAATATGACAAGAAATTGAAAATTTCTCATGATGCTCTTCCCCATACGAATCTCCATACACAAGTCTTTCCAACTTATCACAGACTTGATTAATATGAGATATGGAGAATTCTTCAAAAGTATGAGTAGGGGATTTTACTCAATAGGTATGGGCAAATTTGCTTCATCAGCTTCATCATCGAAACACCACATGCTTCCAATTCCGGTGTATTCCCATGTATGCCAAGGATGTGAGGGCGCCTGCGTTCTTGGCTCGCAATACGGCAGGTCTTCCCATCTTGGGCACACAGGTCCACCCTAGTCTGAATCAGAGTTGTGGCACTCCTTCACGAATTGATCATATGCAAGGTTGCATGCTTCAAATATGCTCGCAAAATGACGATATTTCTCATCCTCCATGCTTGGAGTTGAATGCCTGCACACATAAAATCTCAAGTAATACAGTGAGGTAATAAGAATAGAAAATAAAAAAAAAAATCCCTAAAGCTAATAATTCTAACTAATTCAACGGAATTCCCCGGCAACGGCGCCAAAAACTTGACACGATCCAACCGCAAGTGTACGGCTGTCGCGTGTAGTAATATCCGGTAAATCCGGGTTTGTCGAACCCAAAGGACTTCTCGTGAACGAATTAGGATGATTAACTTTAATGTGGGCAAGTAATTGAGTTTGTTTGACTAATATAAGAAAGTAAATAACAAGCTAATTATTAAAATTGAGATATATACGAGGGACAAGTATCAGGATATCTCTTCGGGTCACTAGGGATTTCACACCACTTATGATTTATGTTCTAGTAACACGAACGTCATTTACTTAGCCAAACGAACACTTATTCTTTGAAGATTCCTCAACCAAAGCCTATATTCAAACTCTTGTACCTGATTCCTCTAACCTACTCAAGTTCAAATAAGCATTATGTTGTTGTGGACTACTCTTAGTTCTAGCTAACTAGCAAGAATCCTCAACCCTGGATACGGCTGGTGCTTAATTCAAGTTTCCGGGTAGAGAATGTTGATTCCTATAAAATCCTCTACCTATAATCATCCTATTGAGAGCTCAAACAATAGAAACGATATAATTAAGTACATAAATCAAGCATAGCTAAGAAAACACATTCAATTAAGGTAAAAGCATGAAACATGATCCATAAATCACCCACATGGTGTTTAAAACCTAGCTCCCTATGAGATATCCCGAATTAAGAAAGTTTATCTACTCATAGTTGGGAATACAATGAGGAATTTCCAAGTATTCATCAAAAACAAGAGAGATAGAGAGATCAAACGATGAATCCTTGATCCGGCGGGGAATCCGAGCTCTCCAATGGCTTGGGAGCTGTCTCCTCCCTTCCTCCAGTAGCTTCCGTCTCTGTTTTAGGTCTGAGAATACGTTCTTTACTGCCTGGGCACGTTTTTTAATGAAACTTGGCCGAAATTGCACTTCAGCCCCTCTACTTTGCAATTCTCTGCCAGAATTGTAAGCTGATCTTGCGCGGGCTGTATCTCCCTCATACGGACTCGTCTTCAGGCCTACTATATATCGTTGGAAATATACAGATGTTTACTTTCCAATTCCGCAGGACTTGATTCCAAACTCTCTGTAGATTTTACTGAACATTGAAAAGAGTGCAGGCTGGTCCTGTGCGACTTTTCTAACTTTGCTTTGTTTTTGCGTATCTTTTTATCCTCGTCATCTAGCTCCATACCAAGCATATCCAAGCCTCTAATAGGATCCATCGCACCTATTTTACCTGAGTTACACAAAACTAAACAAGCCGTGCAGTTATCATCGCAAATATGAGAGAAAACATGCGCAAATAAGGTTGAAACACAACTTTTGACTCTTAGGCTTATAAATCGTCAAATTCACATATTTGTTCAAATATAACATATAAATAATGATATGGAAGTATAATAAAAACTCCTAAAAAAGAGTTATCATATGTACGGAAGGACGAGCTGGAGGACGGGGTTCCTACCCGTACTAGGGTTTCAAATTCTGAAGATGATGAAGGTAATGGGCTAACCCTAGACAATGGGCTTACTAAATTTAGCGGGCCGAAGTGTATAAACTATAACATCTCTCTTAACACGGGACCAAAAAACTTAGTGGAGGAAATGGCCCAAAACGAAAACCTCAACCCACTCATTAAGTTGGGGGAAGTAATGGCCCAGATGTTGAGAACCGACCCAAACTTACAAGATCAGTTAAGCAATACGATGACGTTTGTGGAAAAGGGAACGATGGGAAAACAAAAAATTAGGTTTGAATAAGTGGAAGATCAATTTGAAGATGATGAAATCAAGCTTGAGAAATTAATTCATCAAAGGCTTCAGAGAGGAATTCAAACACAAAGCTTGGATATGGAAGATTTCAAGCTAGAGACTTGGAGGATGGTGATAAACAAGATTATAGCAGAAGATTTCGTACAAAGGTACAGCTGAAGAGAGACTTCCAAAAGATTACACCAAAAGAACAAGAAGCAAAAAAGAAAGAGAGGAATACGTAGTTAGGAAGTAGCAGAAGAACTGAGGACGAATTGGAAGTTATTGGGATCCCATTCATGGATGTGGAAACTGGGAAACAATCCAAATATCTCAAATTACTTCCAGCAAGAAAAATGATTAGGATCAGGGAGAGACACGATGCTCTAAGAAAGATGAGAGGAGAATCAACGGCTGGGGAGGCGGTCATGTCCATGCCCTCGACCCCCAAATAAGGCAAGAGGAACTGCAGAGGGTTAGGGCAGACCACTGCAGTTCATCATGTAAAGTCTCAAATAAGGCAAGAGGAAGCCAATTGGTTCTTCTTATCAGAAACAAAGGTTAGTTCCATAAAATACATAAAAAAATTTACTTCTATGGGTTTCAATTATGAAGTAGTTGAAGCAAATGGTAAAAGTGGGGGATTAGTGTAAGTTGGGATAGCTCAATTGAATGTGAGATACTTTTTGCAAGTGAAAATGTCATTTCAGTCTTGATGTTTGAGAAAAATGAGGATCCCCACTGGGTCCTCAACTGTATTTATGCTCCATGTCATAGAAAGAGTAGATAATTGTTATGGGAGCATCTGCTACACATTCAAAATGCAGTCTTGCTACCTTGTGCCTTTATGAGTGATTTCAATGAGGTCTACAAACAAGAAGATAAACTTGGAGGCAGAACTGTAGCTCAAACTTCTTATGGAGGATTACTTAATCTCATAAATGATGGTGGCAGGATTGATAGTGGTTATGAAGGGGCCAAGTATACTTGGTGTAATGGATGGAAAAAGGGTAAGATCATCAAGGAGAGAATTGATAGATGTTTTTGCACTTATGATTGGAGAATAGCTTTTCGTAGAGAAACTATCAAACACAAGGAATCCAGTTTCTCTGACCACAGCATCCTTATATGTCACATGAATCCTTCACTCTCCAATGGCCCAAAACCTTTTAGGTTTGAGGCCACGTGGATAAGAGACAGAAAATGCAAAGAGATTGTGGAAGATGCATGGAATATGATGAAAGGATACAAAGTTGGTATTATATGAGGTGAACAAATGACAAACACAAAAGTTGCTCTCAAGAGATGGAATAAGGAATATTTTGGACATGTACAAACTCTATCAAGGAACTGTACAAGAAATTTCATGAAGAGAGTATGAATTGTATAAGTACTTGCCATAGAGAAAAGGAGATCAAGAAAGAGCTACAAGAACTTTACAAAAGAGAGGAAATTTTGTGGAGACAAAAGTCTAGAGTGCAGTGGTTGAAGGAAGGGGATTCAAACTCAAGAATTTTCCACACAGTTGCAGCATTTAGGGGCCACTGAAACACCTTGAAGAGGATCTAATGAGAGGATGGAAGCCTAGCTAAAACCAGGAAAGAGATGGGAGATGAATTCTGTAACTTTTTTCAGCATCTTTTCCAAACTTCCTCTCCCCTAGAAAATGCATGGCTGGAAGAAATATTCCCACAAAAGTTGCAATCTGCTCAGACTTAGAACATGTGTAGAGTTCCAAAAAATGAGGAGATCAGATAGACTTTATTCAAAATGGTAAGTTTTAAATCACCTCGACCTGATGGAATGCATGTACTTTTCTACAAGCAATACTGGGATGTGGTAGGAGAAGATTTCTGTGGTGTTGTAAAGGACTTCTTTGTTTCTGGTAAACTTAGAAAATGAATAAATGCCACCTTCGCTTTACTTCCTAAACTTGATGACTCCTTCAAAGTACAACACTACAGGCCAATCAGCCTTTGCAATACTATATACAAGGTATCTCTAAGATCATTTCTAATAAATCACTCCTGTATTTGCTGATCTTATAAGTCCGAAACAAGCTGCCTTTGTCCAAGGAAGGACTATACAAGAGAATTTGATCATTCTACATGAGGTTATACATACTCTCAAAAAGAAAAAAAGGCAAAGGTGGATTGATGATAGTAAAAATAGACATGGAAAGGACCTATGACAAGATGGAGTGGGGCTTTTTGGTAAATGTTCTAAAGTGGTGTGGCTTCCCCCAAAAATTGATTGATTGGGTGTTTGAATGTGTTAGCACTGTTAGGTTCTCTATTATTATTAATGGATCTCCTCATGGCTATTTTTAGAGATCATGTGGGCTTAGACAGGGGGACCCTCTCTCCCTTTGTCTTTTCATTCTCTGCAATGAAGTTCTTGCCCTAATTCTAAACTTTTCTCAAGAAGAAGGTAAAATACAAGGCATTAAACTAAGAAAACACTGCCCTGCTATTGAACATCTCATGTTTGCTGATGATCTGGTATTGATGGGGAGAACTAATGCAGAAGAAGCTGAAAATTTTAGTCTCTGCTTAAAGCTTTTTGAGGAATCATCAGGTCAGAGAGTGAACAAGAAGAAATCATCCATTTTCTTCAGCCCAAATACCAATGCACAATTAAGGAGGCAAATCGTAGAAATTATGGATCTACAGAAGGGAAAAAAGGATGCAGTTTACCTGGGGTTACCCAATGTTTTGAGTAGATCAAAGACCTCAGATTTTCAGGGCCCCATTGACAAAATGCAGAAAAAACTTGAAGGCTGGCAATCTAAATTAAAGGAGGTAAGAAAATTATGATAATTAGTGTTTTGTGTGCTATTCCTTCTCACCCTATGGCAGTGTTTATCCTCCCCAAGAAGAATGTCTCAAAAATGGATTCAATGAATGCAAATTTCTGGTGGGGGAGCTCTGACAACAAGAAAGAAAGACATCTCATTGCCTGTAAGACTTTGTTTTTCTCTAAAAAAGATGGAGGAGAGGTGAATTCTTCAATATTGCTTTGCTAGCCAAGTTAGCATGGGGTCTTTGGATCAACAAAGAGTGTCTATGGGTGAGACTTCTTCTTATTAAATATTGTCATTTGATTGATTTTCATAGAATTGACCCAAGTAGGTCTGATTCCTACTTCTGGAAGGGGATGATCAAGGTAAGGGACATTATTGCCCATGGGTTTGGATAAAAGAAAATAAAGGTAAGGTTACAACAAGGGCTGTCTACCACTGAATCCTGGAAATGAGAAACAACACCAGAAATTTGATTGGAAGCTTATATGGAAGGAAAAAATTCATAGTAGATTGAAGATGATGATGTGGAGACTTGCAGCTGACAGCCTCCCTATAAAGGATCCAAGAAGTGAAAGTTCCAGCAAAGATATATGTAATATCTGTCACAGTGACACCCAAACTAGCAAGCATATCTTTTTTACTTGCCGAGCTACAAGAGCTATATTGTTTCAAATTATGCATATAAAAATTGATAGACTGCCAACCATGAATGTGCAAGAAATCTTGAAGTTTATCTTTGAACACAAAGTTCATAAGTTAGATAACCCTGAATTTGCTCTTATTGGCATTATCTTGGAAAGAATTTGGTTGAATCGAAATGCTACAATTTTCAAGAAAGAAGACTTCAACCCCCAGAATATTTGCAAAGAAATTAATGCTATCAGGATGGATCATCTTAAGACGTTGTATGAGGCAGACAAAGAACCAGATTTAGACAATCTGAAGGTGGTGACAGAGAATTGGAAAGTCCCTGATGAAGGATGGATTAAGTTTAATTGTGATGCAAGTTTCAAAAATGGAGATTATGCATCTGCCTACATTATCAGAGATGAATTTGGCAAATTGAAGGGAGGAGAGACCTACTACAATAAGGAAGTGAAGGGTATAGATGCAACTGATGCCGAGTTTTTGGCTGTGGAACCAGCCATTAACAAAATTGCAAGAGAAAAATGGGATAAAGTTATTATTGAATCTGATGCTCAAATTGTCATCAACAGTTTCAACTCCCGGCAAGCTGCTAAATGGAAATGTACAAGATTAGAGGCAGGAAGGTTGAAGATTGAGAACAGGTTGATCCTTTTCAAATTTTGTCCAAGAAGTAAAAATAGAGCTGCACATGAACTTGCAAAGTGGGCTTTTTTGAATTCTAGTACTTACTCTGTAACTGCAGAAAATTTACCTTCAAATGTGGATATTTTAGTTGGGATTGATCACCCATCAGTTTTGTTTGATTAGCCCTTTTAATGAAATACTTAAACTTATCAAAAAAATAATAAAAAATCGAAGACACTCTCAATGCTCTCAACCGCCGTCCTCCACCCACCTTGCCCTCTCCATCTATCTGTTCCATAAATTCTCCCTCGACAAAGCCTCAAAAATTGATTTCATTTCTCTTTAAACCAACGTGAAGAAGTGAAGCTCACCCCAATAGCCCATTCGCCGATCGGAAAGACTCAGATCTACAAGGTAATGGGCTTAACTGATTACTGTAATTTAATCACACTTGTTTGCGATCTCGGATTACACATTTTTTTATGATTACAGATTTGGACGAAGAAATCGAGGGTAAGACTGTTTCGTTCCACGGGAAAAATGTTGAAAATTGTACCAAAAACCGTTTCGTGGAATTTCCCGGAACACCCCGAAATTTACCGAATCACCCCGAACGATTCGGAATTTACACCGGTACGAAGCAACAACATATCTGTGAGGCCTCCGAACTCACAACAGCTCCTGCGACCGCTAATTTCACCGGAAAAGAAGAATCAATTTGAGAATTGTCTCCGATTTGAAGAAGAGAGGTAACTGCAACTTATAAGCCACCTTGCCAATTCGCTGGATAACCTGGAAGGGACCGTAGAACCTTGCAGATGGCTTGTAATTGCTCCTTAGCTGCACTGACTGTTGTCTATAGGGCTGCAATTTTAGAAACACACAGTCACCTACTTGGAATGATCTTTCTGTCCTATGCTTGTTAGCATAATGTACCATCCTTTATTGCGCCTTAGCCAAGTTATCTTTGAGAAGTTGCAGGAGTCTTGCTCTATCTTGGATGAAGTTTTCCACAGCTTCAACCCCAGTTTTGTTAAGCTAATGGAAGTTGTAGTGCTTAGGTTTGAACCCATATAGAGCTTCAAAGGGGGAAGCTGTAAAGCAGTGTGGTGATTAGTATTATACCACCATTCAGCTAAACTTAACCACTTAGCCCACTTCTTTGGCCTATCACCAGTCAAGCATCTCAGGTAAATCTCCAAGCATGGATTCAATCTTTCACTTTGGCCATTAATTTGGGGGTGATATGCAGTTGTATATTTGAGCTGTGTTCCCATCAACTTGAATAAGGTATTCCAAAATTAACTAAGGAATATAGGGTCCCTATCACTGACTATAGAGTAAGGAAGACCATGCAGCTTACACACATTTTGAAACAAGACTTCAGCTATTTCCTCAGCAGTGTAGGGGTGAGTTATGGCAATGAAATGGCCATATTTAGAAAACATGTCAATAACCACCTAGATTTCAGACTTGTTCTCAGTTTTGGGTAGCCCCTCTACAAAATCCGTAGCAATATGGGACCAAGGTTTATCAGGTATGGGAAGGGGTTGTAATAACCCTAGGTAGGGTAGATGTTAAGACTTCATTCTCTGACAGATGTCACAACTCTTCACCCAACCCTTAAATTGGGCTTTCAACCCTGGCCAATAAAAAAGCATTTTGACCCTCTTATAGGTACCCAACATCCCTGAATGATCCCCCACTCGTGTATTATGCAGTTCTTGAATGATGTGCTATATGAGCTCAGGTATGACCACCCACATAAATCAAAACCTTATATTTAAGCACACCATCTTGCAGCTCAAAGTGAGGGCAAGCATTGCTATCAACAGCCAATACTGCAATCTTATCCTTGGCAAAATTGTCAGCTTTATAACTATCCTTCAATTCTTGCAGCCATTTGGTTACCACTGAGGAGATAGCAATACATTGACCATTTAACTCTTCTCTAGAGATGTTCCTTCTAGACAAAGCATCAGCTACATTTTTCTCTTGCCCTTTCTTGTAATGAATCTCATAGTGTAACCCCAGTAATTTAGAGATACATTTCTGCTGGAGTACTGTTGTGAGCTTTTGCTCTAACAAAAATTTAAGACTGTGATGGTCAGTCTTGATAATGAATTTTCCTCCTTCCAAGTAAGATATCCATTTGGAAATTGCATGAACTAGAGCCAGTAGTTCTTTCACATAAGTAGAGAGCCCTTAATGCCTTGGAGATAAAGCCTTGCTGAAGTAAGCTAATGGTCTGTTCTGCTGCATCAGTACTGCACCAATCCCATCATAACATGCATCAGCCTCTACCACAAACATTTCTTTAAAGTCAGGGACAACCAACACTGGTGCTTGTACCATAGCTTGCTTGAGGGCAGTGAATGCTTCTGTAGCTTCTTGACTCCACTTGAAATTCCCCTTTTTCAACAATTGAGTTAGTGGTCTAGCTAAGCTTCCATATCCTCTCACAAATCTTCTGTAATAACCAGTGAGTCCCAAGAATCCTCTGAGTTCTTTAAGGGTTTTAGGCAGGTGCCATTCCTCCATAGCACTCAACTTCCTGGGATCAGTTTGTACTCCTGCTCTACTGATAATGTGTCCCAGATATTCAACATCTTCTAGTCCAAAAGAACACCTGCTAAGTTTGGCATATAACTATGCTTCCTCATAGTGTCAAACACCATTTTCAGGTGCTGCTGATGCTCAACCATGCTGCTACTATAAACCAGTATATCAACAAAGAATACGAGAACCATCTTGACGCGATTTCTTAACGCGTATGCGCAAGTGCACGGTCAAGTAATACAGAGGTGATATTTCAACCCCGAGTAATCGATCCCACGAGGACATGCTTGAGATCATTTTATTAGTTATTTAATTTAGAGTACGGTGCAGGAGGAAGGAGTTGATTGATTTAAAAATTGAAATAACAACTAATCTAGAATTTTTGTATTTTTTATATTTAATAAATAGATACGGAGAAACTAGGCGATCTCTAGATCACCTAGGGCTGCAGACGAAGTCCGGTTCAGCTATGTAACACGTCAATCCTCTTTTAGTTCAACCGGGTAATATGCTATGACAATATCGTGTCGGTATCATGTCATTTTACGTCTCGGTTAACTACAATCTCCTCTCGGTCTCATGTTGTCTACCGGTCCGTTCTAGCAGGTCATCTACAGGTACGATAACTGGTCTTGTCGGTCCACCGTTTCACGAAACAGCTGAATAATCCTAATCCTACCGAATCTACCCACACTAAGGCCAATCCTAACACTTCTCCTTTTCGGTCTCGGTGATTCGGATTGTGTTCAAGTTCTCATCACAATGAGGCTAAGTCACTGTCGTGCACTCATCTAATTAGATAGCGTGTCCGGTTGATCACTCCTTTCACACTAAGGATTGAGCATTGAACAAGAACATGTAACTAAAATAAACATTAACATTAAGCAAAACGATGAACTATGAACAAACCCTAGTGTTCATGAAGATTAAATCATGATCACACCGTGTCAATAGGCGAGACTCACTAACACGTTCAAGAAACTAGATATTCATTCGATAGATCAAGGCATAAACGCATGATGTTGAATCAAAGACCCTTAAGTGTGTTTTGAGAAGTAACTATTTTGAGTGATTAAAGGCAAAGACAAAGTATTTATGAAGCTCCAAGGCCTTGAGACACTGAGCAGAGCTTCAAAGCCTTGAGAGTAGTTTTTATTATGCTGAATGTTCTAACAATCTTGTGTTGCAGATTGGCTATCTGATAATTAAGATCAGAGATTTGCTGCAAATACTCATGTTTTATATTCTCTATACATATAACCCAATTGCAAATATCCTGATAAGAGAGAATCACAGGTTTCTGGTTCCAACTGTGAAAGATTGTGAAGCATGTTCAGAGCTTCAAGGCCATGAGATGTGCCTTGAGCTGCTGACAGCTTTACATAGTTAATTTGATTCTTTATTGCAGGGTTTGATATTTATTATTGTGATTGTTTAATGACTTCTAAGAGTCTTAAACTAGTTTATCATGAGTTATATGTTTCAGAAAGTTATCAGATTATTGTTTTATTTATTCATCCAGCTTTTATTCAGAAACTGGAAATCCAAACAGACTTAGTGCTGCTATGTTTTAATGTTGTTGCAGGTTTGTTAAACGTGCAAATGCAATCTCAACAAACTCCAACGGATATCTACTCAGAGCTATTTGAATTGTAGTTGGAAAGGATGAGGATTTGCAGGAACTGAGATCCTAAAATCTCTCATTCAGTTGCAGTGAGTTGATAAAAGACTGGTTTGAATTTTGAAAGATCAGAGAGGCTTGCAGAAAACTGAGAGAGGTGTGGAATATTCGTGGGAGATTAAACATTCAAACACACACATATTCAGGCTTCAATTCCATCTTTCAGAAGATCAATCATTCCAGTTTCCTGAAGAACACATCCAGGCCTACACGAGCTTATTCTTCTACTGTGTGCTTCTTTTTTGTAATCTGCTTATCTTTTGTGTATATAAAACCTCACTAAACCTAGTGTTTGGTTGTTAAAGTGAACAACAAGATGTTCTTGTTAGCTCAACATTTAGTAGCTGATACTAGATAGGTTGGGAACCACAAGCTGTATAGGTGTAAGGAAATTCACTTAGGCTTGAAGATCTAGGGCTGTTTCTGTGTGAGTAATAAGAAGTGTTTGCCCAATCCTGGTGGGATTAGATCCCTCAGGCAGATATTAGGTCCATTGGGACTGAACTCTGTAAATTTCCTTGTGTTCTTTAGTTTACAGTTTTGTTATTTTCTGTTGCACACAACTCAAATCAAACTAGGGTTTATAAACTGTTCAGAACTGGATATAGTTCAAGGCCTTGAAACTTTCTATCTTTCCTTTGAAAGTTTCTGACTGTTTTCTAAAATCTCAAGGCCTTGAGCTTTGAGTTTCTCACATATTTATTTATTAAAAATTTGTGTTTAGCAAAAAGATTTAATACTCTATTCAACCCCTCCCCTTCTAGAGTATTTAGGTCCAGTATTTAGTCTACATTACAAAATTTCAATTGGTATCAGACCTTGGGTCACTAATATAGATCTAACAATCTTGTGACTATGAGTAATGTAGGAGATGGTGGATTCTCACAAGGAAGCGCAAAGAACAGACCTCCTTTGTTCTGTGGTGATAACTTCATGCACTGGATGGCATTGATGAAGATGTTCATCATAGACCAAGACATGGAACTGTGGTCAATAGTTCAAAATGGTCCTCATGAGTATTACACAACCATTGATCGAGTTAGATGCATCAAGTCTGAGGAACATCTCTCAGTTACTAAACTGGAAAAGGTATAAAAAAATTACGAGGCTATGAATCTGTTATACTGTGCTCTTAATGCAGATGAGTTCAACAGAGTGTCAAATTGCAAAAGTGCCAAAGAAGTATGGGACAAACTAGTTGTGACATATGAAGGAACAAGCCAGGTTAAACAGACCAAAATCAACATACTTCTGAGGCAATATGAGCTTTTCAAGATGAACTCAGATGAGTCCATCAAGGAGATGTTCAAAAGATTCACTGATGTGGTGAATAATCTGGAGTCATTGGGAAAGAAGTTTTCAAATGAAGAAAAAGTCAGGAAAATTCTGAGAAGCTTTCCGAAAGCCAAGTGGGAGCCAAACACAACAGCTATTGAGGAAGCTCAGGATTTAAGTCTTCTTCAGTTAGATGATCTAGAAGGAAAGCTGCTCACTCATGAAATGTCTATGAAGGATGTAGAAGGTGATCTGAGTGAAAACATAAAAAACTTGGCACTCAAGGCCAAAGACAGTGAAAAATCTCAAAGCCTTGAGACTGAAGATGAGCATGGTGATGAAGAGGCTTTAGCATTGATCTCCAAGGCCTTGGCCAGGATTCTCAAGAAGAATAGGAAATCTGGTAACAGGGACTACAACAGAGAGAGATCAAGACCTTCAAGCAGCAAGGACTACAAAGGTAAGTCTTCATCACAGTTACATAAAACTAAATTAATGAATTGTTTTGAGTGTGGTGATGCAGATCATTTAGTAAGGGATTTTCCACAAAATAAGAAGCACAGGAACTTTCAAAAGAAAGACAGTGACAACAGAAGGAAGAAAGCCATGATGGCCTCTTGGAGTGATTCTGATTCATCAAGTGACTCAGACACAGAAGAAGATCAAGCAAACTTGTTCTTCATGACCAAACATGATGAAGAAAAGTCATCAGACAGACATATTGAGGAAATGGTAAAAAATCTTCTTGCTAGTCCTTCTGATGTACTTCCTGAAATTCTCAAGAGTATGTTTTTAAATGAGGAAAGTTATAGAAATGAGATTTCTTCTTTAAAGATTAAGATTCATGAGCAGGTAAAAGAAAACCTGGACATATTTTTTACCAACAAAAATGTTGAAGTTTCTAAGACAAAAATTGAAAAGGACTTCAAGGCCTTGGACAGCAGGTTTAAAGCCTTGAAGGCACATATGAAAGAGATTGTTGATCAAAACACTCTTTTGACTGAAAGATATGCTGATCTAAAGACTCATTCTGATGATTTAGAACAACAAATCTATTCTTTGACTGAGAAACTTCAAGAGTCTAAAAAGGTCCTAGCCAGTTTTACAGGCTCAGAACATAATCTAAATCTCATTCTTGGAGGAAGTCTGAAATCAATGCATAAAAGTGGGATGGGCTATAATCCAAATTTTCCAAAGAAAAGCCAAACTACTTTTGTCAAATCTGGTAGCAGACATTCTCCAAAGTGTCATTACTGTGGAAAAATTGGTCATATCAGATTAACTTGTCCCTTCAGAAGATCAAAACCTCACATTATGAGGAATACTTATCCTTATCAGCTTAAGGGACAGGTTAGGCAGATTTGGGTTCCAAAAGGAATTAGACCACCAAACATGGCTGATTCTGAGTATGACTCAAATTTCTGCACTTGGTCTAACAGCCTGTTGAGGCAATGATTTACTTTTGCAGGATGTCACCAAGGCCTTGAAAGATCAGAAATTGATATTAGATAGTGGATGTTCCAGACATATGAGTGGAAAGAAATCTCTCTTTACTGAGCTTACAGAAAAATCTGGGGGAACAATCGCACTTGGTGACAAAGCAAAATGCAATATTATTGGTATAGGTAGTATTGGTAATGGTTCTACCAACTCTATCTATGATGTTTATTTTGTGGATGGACTTAAATATAATCTGCTTAGTATCTCTCAGTTATGTGATAAAGGTTATAAAGCTATATTTGACAAGGAGAAATGTGTGGTGCAAGATGAGAAATTTGGAAATTGCATACCCACTGCTCCTAGATCATATAATCCATATGTTATGAGTACTAACAGTGTTGTAGGTGACAAGTTAAAATGCCTCAAGGCCTTGAAGGAAGATTCGAAGCTTTGGCACAGAAAGCTTGGGCATATTAGCATACACACCTTGAATAAACTCATCGCAAAGAATTTGGTAAGAGGATTAGCATCACAAAAAATTTCAGATGATGAGGTTTGCAAGGCATGTGTACAAGGTAAACAAAACAGAAGATCATTCAAGCCAAAGTACTTTGTAAGTACTTCTAGACCCTTAGAACTGTTGCATATGGACTTGTGTGGTCCTATGAGAGTTCAGACCCCAAAAAGTAAGAGTTATATGCTTGTTATAGTAGATGATTATTCTAGATTTACTTGGGTGATGTTTATTAGAGACAAAACTGAACCCTTATCTGAATTTTCTAGATTGTGCAAAGAAATTCAAACTTTGAAAAATTTACCTGTTGCATCCATTAGAAGTGATCATGGTAGGGAATTTGATCAACTTGACTTTGATTTATTTTGTGCAAAGCATGGCATATCACACAAATTTTCTGCACCTAGAACTCCACAGCAAAATGGAGTAGTTGAAAGGAAAAATAGGACACTTGAGGATATGTCTAGAACCATGCTTCTTGAAAGTAATTTGCCAAAGTTCTTGTGGGCAGAAGCTGTTAATACTGCCAATTATGTGCTAAATAGATGCTTGATTAGACCTATTTTGAAAAGACTCCTTATGAACTGTTTAAAGGTAGGAAGCCTAGTGTTTCTTATTTCAAACATTTTGGTTGTATCTGTTTTGTGCATAATAATGGTAGAGACAATCTTGGTAAATTTGATGCTAGAAGTGATGAATGTGTATTTCTTGGATATTCTCAACCTAGCAAAGCTTATAGAATTTACAATAGAAAAACCAAGATTGTGGAAGAGAGTATTCATGTGTTTTTTTGAAGAAAGTACTCAGGATTCTCTAAGTGAAAGTTTTGCAGATCTAAATTTGAACAAGCATGAGTCTGATGATGATGCTGTGATAGAGGACAAAGGCAAAACTAATGTGCAAAATTAATCAGCAGAATCTCAAGGCCTTGAACCCCCTGCAGAGCCAAAATCTCAAAGCCTTGAGACAGAAACTGAAACTTTCTATGATGCTCCCTCTACTGTTTCAAGAAATCAAAGCCTTGAAGGAACATATTCCTTGATACCAAGGAAGAAGTTTAAGTATCTTGCAGATCATCCAGCTGACAATATCATATCTGATCCATCAACTGGAACTCAGACAAGAGGACAGTTGAAGAACTTGTGTGCTTTTAGTGCCTTTGTATCATTGATTGAGCCTAAAAATACCAAGGAAGCACTAGAAGATGCAGACTGGATCATTGCAATGCAAAGTGAGCTGAATGAATTTGAAAGAAACAAGGTATGGAATCTGGTTCCCAGACCAAAAGAGAAATCAGTTATAGGAACCAAAGGGGTGTTCAGAAATAAGCTTGATGAGAATGGCAAAGTGGTAAGGAACAAAGCAAGACTTGTGGCACAGGGATATAATCAGGAAGAAGGTATAGCCTATGAGGAGACTTTTGCTCCCGTTGCCAGGTTAGAAGCTATTATAATTCTTTTTGCATTTGCATCTCACAATCATATAAAGCTTTATCAAATGGATGTCAAATGTGCTTTTCTGAATGGTTATTTACAAGAAGATGTTTTTGTAGCACAGACTCCTGGTTTTGAAGATGAAAACTTTCCTGATCATGTTTACAAACTAGACAAAGCTCTTTATGGGTTAAAACAAGCTCCAAGGGCTTGGTATGATAGACTTTCAAAATTTTTACTTGACAATAATTCCAAGAGAGGTCTAGTTGATAAAACTCTTTTTATTAAACATCATGAAAGTGATTTTTTAGTAGTTCAGATCTATGTGGATGATATTTTGTTTGGTGCTACTAATGATGCTCTTTCAAAAGAGTTTTCTAGTCTGATGTGCAGGGAGTTTGAGATGAGCTTAATGGGAGAACTGAATTTCTTTCTTGGACTTCATATTTTACAAATGAAGAAAGGAATATTTTTACATCAAGGAAAGTATACCAATGACTTATTGAACAAGTACAATATGTCATAGTCCAAGGTACTTAAAACTCCTATGAGTTCATCACTCTCATTAGACAAGGACTGTAAGAGTGTGAATCCAAAGGAATATAGAGGTATGATTGGATCTCTTTTGTATTTAACTGCTAGTAGACCTGATATTATGTTCAGTGTTTGTATATGTGCTAGATTCCAAGCAGATCCTAAAGAAAGTCATTTAACTGCTGTTAAAAGAATTTTTAGACATTTGAATGGAACCAGAGACTTGGGGCTTTGGTATCCAAGGAGATCTAATTTTATGTTGAGTGGCTATTCTGATGCAGATTTTGCAGGATATAAAGTAGATAGGAAGAGTACTTCTGGATGTTTCCAATTCGTGGATCTTCACTGATCAGTTGACATTCTAAGAAGCAAAATTCTGTAGCATTATCAACTACAGAAGCTGAATACATTGCAGCTGGTACTTGCTGTTCACAAGTGTTATGGATTGAACAACAATTTAGAGATCTTGGCTATAATTTCATAAATGTTCCTATTAATTGTGACAACACAAGTGCTATTTCAATCTCTAAGAATCCAGTCCAGCACTCAAGAACCAAGCACATAGATTTGAGACATCACTTCCTTAGAGATAATGCAGAACAAGTTGATTTTGTTATATCTTTTATTTCTACTTCGATGCAGATTGCTGATATTTTCACTAAACCTCTGCCAGATGATAGGTTTTCATCCCTAAGGCTTGAATTGGGTATGTTAAACAAGGAGGCATTGGTTTAGGGGGAGTATTGGTAATTGTGTTTATGTGTTGAAATCTCAAAGCCTTGAGATTATACTTTCCAAAGCCTTGAAAGTATAGTTCAAAGATTTGAAATTTCTGAAACTGCAGAAAATCTCAAGGCCTTGAGATTGTTCTCCAGGTCTTGAAACATCTGTATTTTTTTTAAAAAAAAATGGATCATCAAATATTATATCTTATCTCTTTAGATGACTGTATAATATTTGAATTACTCAGAGAATTTTCTAAAATATCCAAAAATATTTTCAAAGATTCTCTTTGCATGTTGATTTCAGTAGATTCCTATTATGACTCATCTTTTCAACCTACTTAAGCTGAAAGTCAGGGCTTATTCTTCTTCATTCTCTTCTCAAAACCCTAAATCCACAATGGAGCGCAAATCATCCAGGATTCAACAACAGGGAAAGCCTTCTGGCAGATCTAAGAAGAGCGCAAACAAGAAGGAGAAGATTGTGATCTCTGATTCGAATTCAGAGAACACTCAGAGTTTGCTTGAGGACACTCCTCCTGCAAAGAAGATCAGAAAAGAAAAGGGAGATGAAGGTTCAAGTATTGATCCACAAAAGGAGACAGAGACTCAGGGTGGTGATCAACCTAGGTCAGACAAGAAGAAAGGGGGAGAGAAGAAAAAGGCTGGTGAAGAAGAAAAGGGGAAATCTGCTCAGGAAAGCAAGAAGAAGTAAACTGAAGGAGAAAAAGTGAAGGACAAACCCACTAAGAAGCAAACAAGGGCTAAGCAAGTTGCTGCTGCAACCAAAAAGGGTTATCAAGGTAAAAATGCACTTCCTTCAGATTGGTTTGTTAGTTCTGAAGTTAGGACTGTGTGGATGCAAGGATATTCTTCTTCTAAGGTTGCTTTTTGTAGTATGGTTTCTGAAGAATTATTGGATAAACTGGATATTGATTGTATGAGGAAGTTAAGTGATTCTGCAGCTTGGAAGGTGTTAAATCCTAGTTCAAAAGCTTATCCTAGGTTAACTAGGTTATTTTATCTGAATCTTGTTCCAGAAGGAGATGATAAACTGGTGTTAACTTCTAAGGTGGCTGGGATAAACTTGAGGCTAGATCATAGGACTTTTGCCAAATTCTTGGGCATTCATAGGAAGTATAATGTTGGTGATTATCCTGATAGGAAGGAGTTTCTAGAAAAGGCAAAAGGAATGTTTTTCATTGATGGTGTTCCCTCTGGTCCAAAACAGTTGACACACTCTGTGCTCAACTGTGAAGCTAAGGTTTTGTTCACAATTCTGATGAGGAGTGTTGTTCCTAGGGAAAACTCAAGGGAGTTGGTTACTGATAAAGTTCTCATTCTGATGTATTTGATATGTCAAGGGTTTGAGATAGACTTGCCAACAGTGGTTATGGAGCATATGATATACAGTGCTACTAGAAATAGAAACCATCCTCTTCCCTATGCCAACCTATTACCACTTTTCTTTGAGCATTTTGAGGTACTGGTAAAAAGGAGAGGAAAATATTACTGGAGGTTTTGGGTTGATTGATGAAACTGCCTTATAGAGAGGATTGGAGTAGTTCAGGCTGGGAAAGGTCATTGGAAGTTCTATACAGAATTGTCAAAGGCTGAGCTTGAGGAGGAGTTCGTTAAACCAAAGGGGGCTACATCAGCAAAAGGACAAGAAAATGAGGATTACTCTTTGTTGGTTGAGAAATCTGAAGATCAACAGGTTGAGATTGAAGATCTCAGACAAAGGTTATTTGATCTGTCTTCTGAATTTAACCAGTTCAAGGGTTTGATGAATGTGATGAATGGAAAACTGGATGTTGTCATCAAAGGTTTGAACTTGGAGAAGATACCTTCTGCTACTAGTCATGGCACCAGTATTGACATAGATGAAAGTCTAGGTGATTTCTTGAAGAAGAAAAAGAAGTCAATTCCAGTGGCGCTCACTTCAAAGGATCTATATGAGCAAACTGATGAAGAAGAAGCTGGTGAAGATACAGGTGTTGGTGCAGCTACAGAGGGTGATTCAGTGCAGGTTAAGAACAAAAAGGGTGATGAGATCATAGAGGAAGTGGTTGCTGAGGTAGAAGCTGACCAAGATGAAAATAAGTCTGCTGATGGTACTAAAAGTGATGAAGAAGTTGGAGAAGGCTCAGAGAAAAGCCAGACATCAAAGAAGAAATGAAGATCTGAGAAGACCTAAGCCTTGATCCTTTCTTTCTATCTCTTTCTTTTCTTCTTTTCTGTTATCCAAGCCTTGACATTCAGTAGGATTTACTTTTTGTTAAGCTTCAAACTATGAGTAATGATCCAACATTTCTTCACCTTTATTTGATGAAATTCAAAAAGGGGGAGAAATTATGTGGTTTTTGTGGTTACTTGTGGTTACTTTCAGTGCTTGAATAATAATATTTAGATGTTTTTGTTAACCAGTTGCGCTCTGGTATTATCTTTGTTATCTGAGAATTCTTGATTATTTGTTTAAGTTGGTTTGACTAGTATTACTGTCTATTGTTTCTGCAATATGTTGATATCTAATTCTTACAAGGAGTTGCAGGGATATTTACACAAGATTATGGGTTTTGTCTTTCATCAAGGGGGAGATTGTTGAATCAAAGACCCTTAAGTTTGTTTTGAGAAGTAACTGTTTTGAGTGATGAAAGACAAAGACAAATTATTTCTGAGGCTCCAAGGCTTTGAGACACTGAGAAGAGCTTAAAAGCCTTGAGAGTAGTTGTTATTATGCTGAATGTTCTAACAATCTTGTGTTGCAGATTGGATAATTGATAATTAAGATAAGAGATTTGCTGCAAATACTCATGTTTTATATTCTCTATATATCTAACACAATTTCTGATATCCTGATCAGAGAGAATCACAAATTTCGGGTTCCAACTGTGAAAGACTGTGAAGCATGTTCAGAGCTTCAAGGCCTTAAGATGTTCCTTGAGCTGCTGACAGCTTTACAGAGTTAAGTGGATTCTTTCTTGAAGGGTTTGATATTTATTATTGTGATTATTTAATGAATTATAAGAGTCTAAAATTATTTAATCATGAGTTATATGTTTCAGAAGTTAATCAGATTATTGTTTATGTATTCATCCAGTTTTTATTCAGAAACTGTAAATCCAAACAGACTTAGTGATGTTATATTTCTGGATTTTGCTGTTGCTATGTTTTAATGTTTTTGCAGGTTTGTTAAACGTGCAAATGCAATCTCAACAAACTTCAACGGATATCTACTCAGAGCTGTTTGAATTGCAGTTGGACAGGATGAGGATTTGCGGGAACTGAGATCCTAAAATCTCTTATTCAGTTGCAGTGAGTAGATAAAAGACTGGTTTGAATTTTGAAAGATCAGGGAGGCTTGCAGAAAACTGAGAGAGGTGTGGAATATTAGTGGGAGATCAAACATTCAAACACACACATATTCTGGCTTCAACTCCAAATTTCAGAAGATCAATCATTCCAGCTTTCCTGAAGAACACATCCAGTCCTTCACAAGCTTATTCTTCTACTGTGTTCTTCTATTTTGTAATCTTCTTATCTTTTGTATATCTAAAACCTCACTAAACCTAGTGGTTGGTTGTTCAAGTGAAAAACAAGAGGTTCTTGTTAGCTCAACAGTTAGTAGCTGATACTAGATAGGTTGGGAACCACAAGCTGTATAGGTGAAAGGAAATTCACTTAGGCTTGAAGATCTAGGGATGTTTCTGTGTGAGTAATAAGAAGTTTTTGCCCAATCCTGAAGGGATTAGATCCCTCAGGCAGTGATTAGGTCTAGTGGGACGGAACTCTGTAAATTGCCTTGTGTTCTTTACTTTACAGTTTTGTTATTTTCTGTTGCACACAACTCAAATCAAACTAGGGTTTATAAACTGTTCAGAACTGGATATAGTTCAAGGCCTTGAAACTTTCTATTTTGCCTTTGAAAGTTTCTGACTGTTTTCTAAAATCTCAGGGCCTTGAGATTTGAGTTTCTCACATAGTTATTTAGTTAAAATTTGTGTTTAGCAAAAATTTTTAATATTCTATTCAACCACCCCCCCTTCTAGAGTATTTAGGTCCTGTATTTAGTCTACATTACAAACTTTCACATGAGACAAAGTCTAAACCCGAAAAATCATTCGTCTACATAAAACCTAGGCTCTCTAGAGAAGCCTAGCAATGGACTTTAGCCAATAGTAATCAACCAAACAAGATGCAAGAGTTTCTCCATAACAAGATTGAGAGAGGCAAAAGAAGAAGAATAAGAAGAAAAACCTAGATCTTCAATGGAGGAGCCCTCCTCTTGAACCCTAGCTTCTTCCATCATGCGTGAGAGACCTTTTTTCTTTTTTTCTTCGTCCGTGAAATAAAAGAGTCCGTTCTTTTATTTTTAACTCACGTCTTATTTTTTTTTCGGTCTTGTGATCATAGGATCACATTGTTGTTGTAGGATCACGTTTGGTCCTAGATCTGGTCTTGCACTTGATATTGTGACCATAGAATAACCTTTTGTGATCATAGGATCACATTGTGGTCTTGCGGGTGATCTTGTGATCATAGGATCACCTTTTGTGATCCTACACTTCGAGTGAGTTGCTCTCACGTTGGCCATCAAAATTTCACTAAGTATGGTGCTCTCTTCTAGAGGGGGGTTAAAGTGTCTTTACACAAACTTCATTAAATGACACTTTAACCCCGTCTCCATGCCTTTTCACCAATTCTTCATGATTTATTCATCGTTTTAGCTCCCGATTAATCTCCCAAGCTTGTTTCTTCTCTCTGCTTCATCTCCCAAGCTCCGTTTCCTGTCAAAACAACACGAAACACAACCCGTGCAATCAAACATAACAAAAATACATAAAATAATGCGAGAAACGCCTGGATTAAGAATATTATGCCTAGAGCTCAACTTCTACGTTTTCTCTCTAATCATAGTGTAAAACTGTTGGAATAGATGCCCTAGAGGCAATCTAGTTTAGTATGAATTATTTGTGGCTAGAAATTCATTTATTATTTATTGGATATTTAATATAATGAAGTCCTTAGATTTACAATTGTGTTGTTTATCTTAAATATCCCTAGTCAAGTATAATGATTAATGGGACAATCATCTATAAGACTAGTATGGGGTTGGATTGATATGGAGATATCACGATCCAACACATAGGTGTGCATTAGGGAATGTTGCACTGGATTGACCCATCTCCGAGAAGGCTACATACACGTTATGTTGAGTCACAAGCGCTTCTCGCGGTGCAATGGTATTGTCATCCTTAGACTTGAAGTCACTAGATATTCTAGTTGTGGATTATTGTGATCTTGGTAGCGTTAAACGCTACACCGTAACTGGGTAGTTATAAAGGCGTGTACTGGATACAATAAGAAGCAAGCTTAGAGATCGTAGTGGACGTAGATAGGATTTGTCCCTCCCACATAACGGGAGCAAATATCCAAGGCCACTCGAGGGATGGTGCTTATAGAATGTCTGGCCAGACTCAAATAAATCAATATGGGATATTGATGTTATTTGCACGAATAAGGCTATTCCCATGGATCGAGAAACTATGGATTGGATATAGGAGTGTGACTTGTATGTCTCGTGTCCAATCCGGATATAGAGACAAAGGGATGAGACAATTACTTGTAAAAAGGTTGTCAAGATGACTATTCTATTAGTTGGCTAGAATGGATGTTTTGCTAGAGACCGCTCCATATTAGCAAATGGTTGCTACCAACTAGATAGAACCTATGGGGTCACACGCTACATAGAGTTGAACTAGATTTGGGAATTAATTAATTGGATTAATTAATTAGAAGGATCACTTTGCAAACCCTTGCAAACTTAGTAGGGACTAATTTGCAAGGAAGGGACTAAATTGAATTCTAGTAGGACTAGAATAAGTCCTTTAGATAGTTGACGAGGAGTTGTTGGACTATATAAAGGACCTTCCTTCCTTCCTTCCCACATAAGTTATGCTCATTAGTGAACATAACAAAGAATGGGAGAGAACAAAAGGAGAGAGATCAAGCAACAAGGAGGCCCGACCGCCCCCTTGCCGCCGCCCTGTCCCCGTCGGCCAAAGGAGGCCGAGACCCTCCTTTTGGGTCTCGTTTTGCGTGATTTCTTCTTCCTCTTCCTCTTCCTGGCTAGCACCAAGGACTTGGGAGATCTAGGATCAACTCTAGGCGTGGATCAACTATAGAGAACGTGACACAATTCGCGTTTGAAGTCATCAAGGAGAACCCAAAGGTGTGTTTATGATTTCTAACCCTTACCATCGTTATGTCTCTTGACTTGTGATCCTTAGAGTGTTTTGCATGGTTTTATTACCATCGTTATGTCTCTTGACTTGTGATCCTTAGAGTGTTTTGCATGGTTTTATGTTTGTTTATGCTTCCGTTGTGCAATCCATGAATCAAAACCCTATAGTGGTATCAGAGCCACAGGTCGTAGAGCATAAACGTGGTTTATGTGTTACGTTTTAGTTGTTTTACACCTTAATTTGATTGTTTATCGCGTAAAACAAGAAAAATCAAGCATTGGATACAATTTGTCAATAATTAATCATAACAAGATCCAATTTTTGCATTGGATGCATGAATTGGTGAGTTTGAGAAATTTTAGGATCTTAGATCTAGGGTTTGGGCATCCTTGGGGAAGAAGGAGTTCTCCCAAAACAAGGAAACAACCAAACTTGGGCACCAAGCAAGGGAGTTGTTTTGGAAACAACTCCCTCAAGGAGGTTCGACCGCCCTAAGGACCGCCCCCCTTGCTTGCCGCCCAAGCTTTGCCGCCCTAGGGGCTGGAGGCCCTAACCCGCGGGCCTTAGCTCGTGGGTTTTGGGCCGGGCCGGCCCTAGGGCCTTGTGGTTCACTTTATTAGGCCCGGGCAATTTGATTGTTGGGCCCATGGACCGTTTTAACCCTAGAAATCCTAAAATCAATTAAAATTGACCAAGCGCGTTAAAATTGGATTTTAACTGTTTATGTGCAAATCGCATGGTGATTGGATATGGCCTTAGGATGTGGTTTGATGTGGATGTTTAATTTTGTGGTTTGGTTTACGGCCTGCGAGCTGATCAATTAATTGTAATAATTAATTAGGGTTTTAATGGCCTGCGTGCCATTTTTTTTCTCAACTTGTGAGATTTATTTTATTTAGTATAGAAGTTAGCTAGCGCTAGATAAAGTAATTGTTAGCCAAGATTGAAGAAAAGAAGCCCAAAACCAAAGAAGCCACAAAAGATGGAGCATGGAGCATGGAGCATTCCACAAGACTATGAAGGATGGACCAAAAGATCAAGACGCATGGAGATGTGTTTCTTTAGGGTTCATTGATAATTCCATTGGCTTGGAATTATCTTAGTCTAGAAAAGGCCATATCCACATCACGTTTAATTTCTGTTTTTGTGGTTGTTTATTTTATTGTCTTATTATTGTGTGGTTGGTGTATGGATGATGCATGCAATTAGGATAATAAGATAATTAGACAACCCGGATCTATTATTTGGAGTTGTGCCCAAACTCAAATAGATAGATTAGTTGATAATGATCAACAAAACAATTAAAAATGAATTTAAAAAACCCTCAAAATTCAAATATTGTGCTCTTGCCTTCCCGTTATTTAAACACTCATTATCATCATTATTTACCAAGTTCGTGCGTGCCAAAGCATGGCGACTTGGTTCATCATGATGGAATGCGAAGGCACGTAACAATGTGCAATTGTTTAGATAAGAGGTTGAACACAACTAGGCTATTAATTTGATTAAGAAACCTAGAGGCAATCAATTGGGATTATCCATATGGATGGATAAATAAGGAGTTATTTGCCCAATTGAACCAAGAGCTGCATAAGGGATGCAATTGGAATTATTCCTACCTAAAGTAGCCAAATTATGGGTGACTTGCCAAAGCAAGCTCATAAGGAGATGAAAGATGGATCTTGGCCCACTAGAAAATATATGGATATTTTCCGCATTAATATCTTGAGGGTTATTAATCCGTAGAAAAATAGTGGGAGCTATATTTGATAAACTAGCCATTATTGAATATAGTCAAAAATTCACAAATACTAAAACTTGCGTTTTTTCCTTTTTGTAGAATTCCAAATGGCAAACAACTCATCGAGATCACAACATTCCCTACGATCTGTCCTTGAGAAGGACAAGCTCTCTGGAACCAACTTTCTTGATTGGTACAGAAACTTGAGAATTGTTCTCAAGCAAGAAAAGAAACTGTACGCAATAGAGGAGCATGTTCCAGAAGGTCCAGAGAACCAAACACCTGCTGCCTTAAAGGCGTATCAAAAGCGTGTTGATGACGCTAATGATGCGGCCTGCCTAATGTTTTTCACCATGACTTCTGAGCTTCAGAAGCAACACGAAAACATGAATGTTGTCGATATGATCGAACATCTAAAGCAGCTCTTCCAAGAGCAGGCGAGGGTAGAGAGGTATGAGGTCTCAAAGGCACTGTTCAAATGTCATCTGGCAGAAGGGAAGCCGGTGGGACCCCATGTACTCCGAATGATCGGGTACTTGGAGAATCTCGCCCGACTGGGGTTCCCGGTCGGCCAAGAGTTGGCAACCGATCTCGTGTTGTAATCGTTGCCCGAGAGTTATGGACAGTTCATTATGAACTATAACATGAACGAGATCGTGAAACCACTGCCAGATTTACTCAACATGTTGAGGACGGCTGAACAGAGCATCAACAAGGGTAAGGGCAAGGCCATAATGATGGTACATAAAGGAAAGGGCAAAAGCTTTGCCTCTTCCTCCAAGGGCAAAGGCAAGTCAGTTGCCAAGTCCAAGGAACCTGCCCTTAAGCCTGTTGGTGGCATTGCCAAGGCCGTGACTAAAGGTGAATGTCACTACTGCAGTCAGCCTGGACACTGGAGGAGGAACTGCCCAAAATATCTGGAGGACAAGAGGCTTGGAATAGTGATTCCACCACCACCAGGTATTTTTGTTGTAGATGTCAATCTAACTTTCTACATCATGGGTATTAGATACTGGATGTGGATCTCATATTTGTCGAAATATGCAGGATCTAAATAGAAGTAGGAGATTGGCTAAAGGGGAGGTTGATCTGCGCGTTGGGAATGGAGCAAAGGTTGTTGCGTTGGACATAGGCGTTTGGAGCTATCTCTGCCTTCAGGATTAGTTTTAGAATTAAATAATTGCTATTTTGTGCCTGCTATGAGCAGAAACATTATTTCTATTTCTTGTTTGGACAAGGATGGTTTTATTATTTCAATAAAGAACAATTGTTGTTCCTTTTATTTGAATAATATTCACTACTTTAGTGAGCAATTATTTAATGGACTTTATGTCCTTTATATAAGCAATCCTGTCTACAACATTAATACCAAGCGGATTAAAATAAATGATTTGAATCCTTCTTATTTATGGCACTGTCGTTTAGGCCACATAAATGAGAAACGGGTATCTAGACTCCATAAGGATGGATTACTAGACTAATTTGATTTTGAATCATATGAGACACGTGAGGCTTGTTTATTGGGAAAAATGACAAAGTCCCCTTTCAATAAGAAAGGAGAGAGGACTAGTGAGCAATTGGCGCTCATACATACCGATGTGTGTGGGCCATTTGCCACGCCTGCCAGGGGTGGTTATTTCTACTTCATTACTTTTACTGATGATTACAGTAGATATGGATTTGTGTACCTTATGAGGGCAAAATCCGAATCCTTTGAAGTGTTCAAAGAATTCAAGAATGAAGTAGAGAAGCAACCTGTCAAAAGTATAAAAGCTCTACGATCGGATCGTGGAGGAGAATACTTGAGCCAAGAGTTTGACGACTATCTTAGAGAGTGTGGGATCGTGTCCCAACTCACTCCACCCGGAACACCACAATGGAATGGCGTGTCCGAGAGGAGGAATCGAACCCTATTGGATATGGTTCGATCTATGATGTGTCAAACCGATCTTCCATTATCATTATGGGGCTACGCTCTGTTAAGTGCAGCTTTCACCATTAACCGTGTTCCATCTAAATCAGTCATGAAGACACCATATGAGATGTGGAGTGGGAGGCGTCCCACACTGTCGTTCATGAGGATTTGGGGTTGTGATGTCTATGTAAAACGTTTACAATCAGACAAGTTGGGGCCTAAATCGGATAAGTGTAAATTTGTGGGGTACCCTAAGGAAACTAAGGGTTACTACTTCTACAATCCAACCGAGAACAAAGTGTTTGTTGCTCGGACCGGCGTGTTTCTAGAAAGAGAGTTTGTCTCTAAAGAAGCAAGTGGGAGGAATGTAGAACTTGAAGAGGTTCAAGAAACACAAATCACTGAACCGATTATGGAACATGAACATGAACCACAAGCAGTTGTGGAGCAACCTGTTCAGGTAACACAAGAGCTTCGTAGATCTAGTAGAGTGCGCCAGGAACCCGGGAGGTATGGACTTCTCGTAACCGATTCCGGTGACACGATGCTCATAGATGATGAGCCTACTACCTATGAGGAGGCCATGAGTGGCCCAGACTCTCAGAAGTAGCTGGAAGCCATGAGATCCGAGATGGAATCCATGCCAACAAAGTATGGACTTTGGTGGAACCACCCGATGGGGCGCGGCCCATAGGGTGCAAGTGGGTCTTCAAGAAGAAGATCGACATGGATGGTAATGTGATTACCTATAAGGGCCGATTGGTGGCTAAAGGATTCAGACAGATTCATGGTATTGACTATGATGAAACCTTTTCACCAGTCGCTATGACCAAATCCATCCGAATCCTACTTGGAGTTGCAGCATACCACGACTATGAGATTTTGCAGATGGATGTCAAAACAGCATTCCTTTATGGGAATCTCCTCGAGGATGTGTATATGATACAGCCGGAGGGTTTTGAGGATCCAAAGCAAGCCAACAAAGTCTGTAAACTGCATAGATCCATTTATGGATTGAAGCAAGCTTCTAGGAGTTGGAATCGACGCTTTGATGAATTGGTCAAAGAGTTTGGCTTCATCAGAAACGAAGATGAGTCTTGTGTTTACAAGAAGGTTAGTGGGAGCTCTGTAGCTTTTCTGGTCTTGTATGTGGATGACATACTACTCATTGGAAACGACGTTCCCATGCTGCAATCTGTTAAAGATTGGCTAAGGAAGTGTTTCTCAATGAAGGACTTTGGGGAAGCAGCCGATATACTCGGTATAAAGATCTATAGAGATAGATCTAAGAGGTTGCTATGCCTAAGTCAAAGTACATATATTGACAAGGTGTTGAAACGGTTCAACATGCATGATTCCAAGAAGGGATTCTTGCCCATGTCACATGGAATCACTCTTTCAAAGAGTGGTTGTCCTTCCAATGAGATTGAGAAGGAACGCATGAGTAGAATCCCCTATGCCTCGGCCATAGGATCTATCATGTACGCCATGTTATGTACTAGACCAGATGTGTCATATGCCTTGAGTATGACAAGCAGATACCAATCCAATCCGGGTGAGAGTCACTGGATTGCAGTCAAGAACATCCTAAAGTACTTGAGAAGAACTAAGGATGCTTTCTTGATATTTGGCGGTGAGGAAGAGTTGCGTGTAAGGGGTTACACTGATGCAAGCTTCCAAACCGACAGAGATGACTTTAGATCACAATCGGGATATGTGTTTTGCCTGAATGGAGCAGCGGTAAGCTGGAAGAGTTCCAAGCAAGAGACGGTAGCTGATTCTACAACAGAGGCTGAGTACATTGCTGCAAATGGCGCAGCAAAGGAGGCTGTTTGGATCAGAACGTTTGTTTCTGAACTTGGTGTGGTCCCTAGCATTGCTGATCCAGTTGAGTTGTTCTGTGACAACACTGGGGCGATCGCGCAATCAAATGAACCCAGATTGCACCAGAAGTCCAAGCACGTGCTCAGGAAGTTTCATCATGATTCGAGATATTATCGATAGAGGAGACGTTCGGATATGCAAGATTCCTACAGATGATAATCTGTCAGACCCGCTTACGAAGCCTCTCACGCAGTGGAAGCATGAAGGGCACACTAGGAGTATGGGCATACGAGATGCGCCAGATTGGCTCTAGTGCAAGTGGGAGACTGTTGGAATAGATGCCCTAGAGGAAATCTAGTTTAGTTTGAATTATTTGTGGCTAGAAATTCATTTATTATTTATTGGATATTTAATATAATGAAGTCCTTAGATTTACAATTGTGTTGTTTATCTTAAATATTCCTAGTCAAGTATAATGATAATGGGACATTCATCTATAGACTAGTATGGGGTTGGTTTGATATGGAGATATCACGATCCAACACATAGGTGTGCATTAGGGAATGTTGCACTGGATTGACCCATCTCCGAGAAGGCTACATACACGTTATGTTGAGTCACAAGCGCTTCTCGCGGTGCAATGGTATTTTTATCCTTAGACTTGAAGTCACTAGATATTCTAGTTATGGATTACTGTGATCTTGGTAGCGTTAAACGCTACACCGTAACTGGGTAGTTATAAAGGCGTGTAATGGATACAATAAGAAGCAAGCTTAGAGATCGTAATGGACGTAGATAGAATTTGTCCCTCCCACATAACGGGAGAAAATATCCTAGGCCACTCGAGGGATAGTACTTATAGAATGTCTGGCCAGACTCAAATAAATCAATATGGGATATTGAGGTTATTTGCACGAATAAGGCTATTCCCATAGATCGAGAAACAATGGATTGGATATACGAGTGTGACTTGTATGTCTCGTGTCCAATCCGGATATAGAGACAAAGGGATGAGACATTTACTTGTAAAAAGGTTGTCAAGATGACTATTCTATTAGTTGGCTAGAATGGATGTTTTGCTAGAAACCGCTCCATATTAGCAAATGGTTGCTACCAACTAGATAGAACCTATGGGGTCACACGCTACATAGAGTTGAACTAGATTTGGTAATTAATTAATTGGATTAATTAATTAGAAGGATCACTTTGCAAACCCTTGCAAACTTAGTAGGGACTAATTTGCAAGGAAGGGACTAAATTGAATTCCAGTAGGACTAGAATAAGTCCTTTAGATAGTTGACAAGGAGTTGTTGGACTATATAAAGGACCTTCCTTCCTTCCTTCCCACATAACTTATGCTCATTAGTGAACATAACAAATAATGGGAGAGAACAAAAGGAGAGAGAGCAAGCAACAAGGAGGCCCGACCGCCCCCTTGTCGCCGCCCCGTCCCCGTCGGCCAAAGGAGGCCGAGACCCTCCTTTGGGGTCTCGTTTTGCGTGATTTCTTCTTCCTCTTCCTCTTCCGGGCTAGCACCAAGGACTTGGGAGATCTAGGATCAACTCTAGGCGTGGATAGCCTATAGAGAACGTGACACAATTCGCGTTTGAAGTCATCAAGGAGAACCCAAAGGTGTGTTTATGATTTATAACCCTTACCATCGTTATGTCTCTTGACTTGTGATCCTTGGAGGGTTTTGCATGGTTTTATTTTTGTTTATGCTTCCGTTGTGCAATCCATGAATATAACCCTACAACGAGTTCACTGTTTAGGGGTTACAGTCATGTTTTGATCATCAAAAACAACTCAGGAAGTCTCAGGAATCAAATACCAATGCTCTTTTTTGGAGAAAACTGAAGCACGAAGCTGTTGTCGCAACTTCGGCTACCACAACAGTTTCCGGCAGCTTTTCAAGCACAGCAGCCGACGATTTAGCATGTTTTGGGTGGATTTTCTTGTCCATAACTACTCTACGCAATATCAGGAGGTCCTATGGGGGGTTTTATAGCCAAAACCAAGTAGAAACAAGCCCTTACCGAAGCTATTACAGTGACCGGCAGCCATGGAGTTCGCCGGCGATAGTGAGCAGCCCTGATTCCGGCAACCCACGATTTTCTTCAAACCAACACGTGAAATTGATTCCCAAGGATCCTCCTCCTCCACAGGATCACAAATATACCAATTAGAATTCATAAATCACTACAAACACAGAGAATTTCGGATCAAAACTATCTAGGGTTCTTTATTTTCTTACTCGGTTATCTCACTTAATACATACCCAACTCCAGAATTAATAGAGGGCTTATGTTCTGCAGTGTATAAGGATGCTCCTACTACAACATTTCTGAACTTGGAAGTGGTTTGGTGGTAGCATGGTGGTGGTGGTGGTTATGCATGAAGGAGTGTAAAGAAGAAGAAGATGATGATATGTGAAGAGGGAGTATGAGATGATTTGTAGTACTGGAGATGGTATGGTGCTGCCACATCAAGGGACAAGTGTCAAACACACACAATGGAGAATGACAAGTGGAGTTCATGCACTAGGGGGTTTATTTGTAAATTTCAAGAATTTAGGGTACAAATGAAATAGAGAGAATTTTAGGTAATCTTTGATTTATACCTCTGCCCCCCAGAACTTAGGATATTCTCAAAAGAGCCCCACACTTTCTTAGTAACCTTATTTTCGCCAAACTATAGTCAGAAATTTTCCCAATTTAAGAATTTACACAAAAGTCCCATTTTCTTTCAGTAACTGCATAAATGCCTCAGTTTCGAACTCACATTGTACTTTATTTCCTGTTATAGACTTCAGCAAACACTTCTGAGCCTGATATTTATATAACTTAGTCAGAATTTATATTTATTAAAATTTGACCCCCACAGGAATTTCAGGGTGTTACATCCTTCCCCCCTTAAAAGAATCTTCGTTCCCGAAGATCACCCGTTCTTACTTACTCCTCATCACCTTCCGCTTATTTCATCTAGAAACCATGTTGGTTCTCTCACCTTACAGCCCATTTCCTTGCGAATTCTTGACCGACATCGATACCCTTCCGGGTGATGATTATAACCTCCTATAGTTTGTCCCATAACCCTTCCAAAGTTGACAATTTTTCTTGTTATTCAGATTCTCTAGCGTCTCGGTTGGTTTGATCTAGACAAATATTCTGACCTGATTTTGTCGTGATGTAGACCTTAATCCTATTGACCACTGCATCTTTACATATTCTACTGTAATAACCCCGCTCACATTTCTTATCTTGGAACTTATACCAATCTCAACTTAACATCGTATCCATCCTTTCCATATTCCGTTTAGTCACACGCAAGATTAGTTATATGCCCCCAAACTAGTGCTTACAACTCTCGGTATAATATCCGTTGATATAGTACTCTCCCTGTTGTGCTTTTAATTCCCAAAATGATGCATCATTCACCATATCTGATGGTTCTAATCATCTCTAGCATCCCTTGTCGCCCATTTCTTGACGCTCCGAGACGTATATCGAACCCTTTGGTATGCCTTTCTTCCCAGCTTTAAGGTTTTCATCACTGACCAGCTCCTTATCTGAACTTCTCAAAGTTAACCTGATCTCACCCTAAATGAATATGCCATTCCCTAGGCAACAAACTTAGTGCCACTTTCCATTGTCCGGTGAATATTATTTTTCTGCGTAAAAATATCCTATACCGTTCCTTTTGACGTCTTTACGAGCTTCCCTTATCCCTATTCAACATCCATGGTATAGTTTAAATCTTCTGGTCATTATTTGAACAATTTCACAGTGTTGTCTCCCTTGAAGCCTTGTTTCTTCCCTTCCTTGGTTTTTGCTATCATTGATGAAACTCTTCTTTCGTCGAGTCGCTTCCACGTACCTTTTCCATATGTTCCCATGCGCCTCTTCACCTCGAAATGGTTTATTTCTTTCTTGATTCCATTACTTAACTTATTCGCTACATATTTTGCTGTACTACTCACAATTCAACTCCGTGAACTCCTCTTCACCTCAAAATGGTTTATTTATTTCTAATTAATTCACTCGTGTACCATATTTGCATGAGGCCACAAGTTTCCACTTAAAAACAGACTATTCAACTACCCCAAAGACCAAATCCTCCTAGCACATTATAAGAACTAAAGGTATGCCCGACATCTACTTTCCACTTTTCCCTGAATACCCGCTGAAATAATACCCGTTATTTAGATACGGGTATTTTAGGATATTAGTAAGTGTTAATATCATATTAATCTAAGTTATGGGTACAAGTTTTTATTGTTTAGGCGTTAATTATTAAGGTTATAAACAACTGGGGGATTTTTATGTATTTTTCATAACTTAAATAATGTCTTTAAATAAACTAGGGGGTTATTAGTTGTCTTTCGCATAAACATGGGGGGGTGAAAGTGTCTTTTAACCTAAAGTATCATCTTCTTCCTCTCCTGCGTTGAGCAGGAGAGTTCTCCCGACTCCGTCGCCGCCTACAACACCACCACCACCTAATTCGTCGCCAAATCCCTTGATTTCTTTCCCAATCAACTCCTATTTCATCAAAGATCAATAATTCCTCACCAAGCAATCCAATTTTGCCCAAAACGTGACCCAATTCGAAAAACAATTCGAATCTGAAGGAGTCCTATTCCTCGCCGGAATTCTTCACTCTCCGCCTATAAAATCTCCTGAAAACCCAAAGAAATTCACACCATCAAAAACCCTCTCAATCTCTCCTTCAATATATATATATATATATATATATATATATCTCATTATTTTCCGTTCGGGTCGCCTGAACCCGACCGCTTCCGAGCCCAGCGCCGCCGTCTCGCCTCGCCGCCGACGCCGCCGGCGTCCTTGCTTCCCGTCGCGTTGCCGTCGGTCCTCGTCGTCACCGGCGTCTACACCACCAACGTCCCTCACCGTCGTCCCCATCTCTCTCGGGTACACAAACCCGTCCCTCTCCTTCTTTTCCTCTTCTTCTATTTTAGTTTGTTTTGTTTCAAGTATTTTTTGTTATTTAATATTAGTAGTTAAGTTATTAACGAAGAAAGAGGAAGCAAAGAGGCATTTGGCCTAGTAGTTAAAGTGCATGCTTGGGGTTGGGTTGCTCTTGGGTTCAAGTCTCACAAGAGACATTTTTTTTGTTTTTTCACTCATCTTTACCTAAAAATAAAAGTATATTTTTTCATATTTATTTTTATAAGTTTGTAACAAGTTAGAATAAGTTATTTCTTCAAATAAATTTGTTATTTCTTTTAAATAAAGTTAGTTTATAAGTTATATTCTTTACTAAGTCTTGTTTGGTTGGGAGAAACTACTATTTGAATCAAAAGTGTTTTTGGGATAAAATAATATACTTCTCTACCCAAAATAATAAAAACAATAGTTTCGTTAATTTTATAAGTTATATTTATATAACTATAGTTATGTTTTACAAATAATAAACGTTAGCTTTATAAAGCGTATTTTATTATAAAAGATGTCGTTCACCTTAGCATAGGTCGGAGAGAGTTAGTAAGGTATTTATTTCGTTTACCTATAGGACTTCGTGTGCATTCTGTTAATTAGGATATTATTAAATTTGTGGGCGACGAATTCTCGAACGAAGGATACGTCGAGTGTTACTAGGAAGTGATTTGCTTTTTCTTGAGACTTAAGGTAAGTAAATATGCACGTTCCTCTTTTCGTGTCATATGTTTTCATTCCTACTTGGCTCAAAATGATTTTATGCAAAATATGTGCTGCTTGAATACTTTTTTCAAATTGTTGAAATGTTCTCTGAAAATATCACTTCAATCTAATAATCGTTGATAACGGAAAGTGGAATAGTTGTACGGGGATGATTATTGTTGTATGGTTACTATTGGCATTGGGCGTGTTGACTTAGGTCTCTCGTCCAATTTAATTTAGTTAATCCGGTTGCAAGTCCCCGGATAGCTCCTTGTACTCACTCTTCCGGCCGCAAGAAGTCTGTAAGGGGGTGTCGACACTTAAGGTCTTGGATGCTTGCGAAGTGGTTGGTTGGTTTTCCCCGTATCAAAAAATTAATAAATTGGTTTTTGGTTGGATGTTGTTAATGGAAAATTGAATATCATGAGTTTTGGAATCCCATTATTTGGATAATGGATGTGATCTGGAAAATATAAATGAACTTGGAATCTCTCATCTAAGTTCTTTTATAAAATGGTCAAAGCTTTTACTTTCACTTTGTTTTAGCAAAACTACTACAAGTAGTTTTCAAATTACTTCATAATCTGTTTACATGCTTGGGTGTTACTTACTCAGTATTTCCGCTGAATTTGGAAACTGTGGTGTTCTCTTTTATTTTCTGCACCACGGGTCGAGATGATGGGGGCATAGCTTAGCAGGGACGCGAATCATCACTTATACAATTATTAGATCACATTTAAATTATTAGAACCTTCATTTAGTATCATAGAACTCTGTTTAGCTAGATTTGCCATGTTAGTGGCACAAGGATTTGAATTGTCAATAAAGTACTATTTTAAAGTTTATGGAAGTGTTGTTTGGATTCATTGTTTTAAACCTCCTTGTATCCGGGTTTAATCTCGGGTAGGGAGTGACACCCCTGGGTTTCCGGCTTGGTCATTTTGGGGGCGTTACAGTTGGTATCAGAGTCAGTCTATCCAAAAGGGAATTAAAACCTGTAGGGAAATTTAAAATGGACATAGGTAAAGAATTTAAAATTTGACAAGTCGTTGTGGATTTGGGTAGTCTTGAATAGGGCTATTATGTGTTTAGGTCTTTAGAAAATAGGCTTAGTAAGTGAGTATCCCTACCCACCCTCTCCTAGCTAAGAGGATTTGCCTACCTGATTAGCTAAAGCGTTTGGGTTTGAAGTTTTTCATTGGAATTTGGGTTAAGTGTCTATTGTTTGGGTGATCAAAGGTTGGGGATTGTTTTCGAAATCTCGTGTGATCAAAAATTTGAAGTTTTGGGAGTATGTACTTATTTCATAAGGGCAAATAGTTTTGGTTTATGATACATATTGTGGAGTAAGAGAGTATATGGAGTCGTTTCCTTTTTAAAGATGACTAGAACTAAGAGAATCGCAAGGAAGCGTGTTATGCCAGTATTGTGAAGATAAGTTTAATGCTGGAGTTTACTCGATATCGGAATCCCGCTTTCCAAGCTTATTGTATGTTGAAGGATACACCTACGGGACCCATATTTAGGGAGATTATCGCCAAGTATAGCGATATGATGGTTAGGTTCAATAGGTTGAACTATGAAGACTATTTCTATCAAATGAGTGGATGGTGAATGCCGACTTTATGTGTAAATGTTCATGGAGACTCATAAGAAATGGCAAAGGAACATGGTGATCGTAATAGATTCTAGTGAAGATGAGGAGATTGAGGAAAACCCTAGTGAGGATGATGAGTTCGAGGATGACCCTAGTGAAGACATGGAGTCGGAAGCAAGTGTGAATAACTATGAGAAGTAGACATATTGGACTTCTTTGATTTCTTAGACTTCTAATTCTTTTGGAGTTTTACTTTGGAATAAAACCATGAAGCCAAACAATACTTTAAGGTTTCTTAGAATATTTTTGCATAAGCCACTTTTGGGCTAGAGATAATCATTGGTGATTTGCGTAGATTAAATATTACTTTCATGATGAGGGATAGTACTTATGTTTTGAGGATCCATCTTGAAACTTAATGAATTTATGATTTATTTATTTGGAGTAAGAATTGAAGAATTAAGGCTGTCTTGTGTTTCGTCATCGTTGATTGGTGCATAGAAGGCATTCATAGTGTTAGAACGGGAGAGCCCTGAGTTTGTGGAGTTTGAATCTGTACAGCGGATGGTATTTGGTGTAGCAGACATGCTTAAATATTGAGTTATTTTTCTCTGAATTTTTATCAGGTAGTAGATATGTTCAGGAATATGTCATAAAAATTTCAATGCTAAAAAAATTTTGGAGACTTAGATACGAATTTCGAAAGTCCGTTATGGAGGAGCAGAATTGCAAAGTGACCATCTGTATTATTTTTTCCTTTAACATATCTTAAAGATTTTGGACGAGTCTCAAACTTTTGGGGTGATTAGTAGACAGAGGGGTTGGTGAAAGCCTAGCCCATTTTGAGAAATTAAAAGTCTGTATATGACCTGGTAAAGTTGAATTTTATGTTCTGGTGGTCTATGACAGCAGTTGTGCTATTCTTTGCATACCTTGAGTTCTATAATTGATTTGGAGTTTATTCTTCTTGATTATGAAAGTAGACTCAGAGAGGTTGTTTCACACCTAATTTCATAAATTTTCTTACCCGTTTGATCACTTTTCTAATTTTCAAAGAAACATGAGAATAAGATATGTTCAGTATATGTGAAAATTGTATGTGTAATTGATTGTATGATATGCATAATTGATATTAGATTCCATGTATTTATATTTACCTGAACTCCATGATACTTTATGAATGATACAATAGGCTATAGTGTAGGACATTAGACCACACATACAACTCCAGAAACAGTTGTTACAAAGAGGGTTAAAATTTCTTACCTATTCGAACCCGACGAATGAGGATTCTAAGTAATTTTGGTAGTTAAGCAAATACCATTCAAGCAAAGTTTGTATGAGCGGGAAAAGAGGATAAATGAGCTCGTATCGAGGAATTGTGAAGTAGCTACGCATTGAGTTGGTTACGAGTTTTAAAATAATGTAGGAGGAACAAGATGTATTTATATTATGTTCAAGACGAAAGTGTTTGAGAGATGTTTGGCGACTTGATTTCAATTTGGTGGTTTTAGATACCCCTTAGCTAGTTTGTCGAAGTTTAAACTTTCGGGTGTTTATACAGAACCATATTGCGGTTGAGTTGGCTACTTAAGAGATTCTGGTATATTAAATTGTTATAGATATTTTTTGAGAGTTTTAATGTGTCGAGAAAAACTAGTATATTGACATTATACTTGGCTCTATTGATCGCTAATGTACATGAGGAGTTTAATTTTCTTTCATTGATGACAGTTTCTCACAACCATCTCATTAGAGTCTTGTTTTCGGGGTATAATTTTGAGAATTTTACCATTTATGATTAACACAAATTTGGGATTCAGAGTTCCATTGTTGAATGAGTTTTGGTATCTTAATACATTACTTGAGAGTCCGGTCTCCAGCATTGTGCTGTCTCTTATAAATGTCACTGAGTTTTGGGAATTCTTGGGTAAAATATTAGATGGGAGCTGCTAAGTGTGTAATTGTTTGGAAGTCAGCCTTAGAATACCCTTATGGTAGAATAATATTTATGTTTGATGTCTAATAGGAGTATCCTTTAACTTTGTTCGATATGGCTGTCAACCTAGTGAATCCAACAACGGAGAATTTTCAAGTAAGCCACCCGACAAGAACACCTTTCTTGGAGGGTATGTCAAATTGGAAATTTATCGGAGAAGTCTTGGATAGGTGTGAGCATCGGGTTTTCACTTTTGTTGGAAGATGGGTATACAGCAACGTCCTGGTTCAGAGTTATTGCATTGTGAAGTCGTTACTTGATGAAAATTATTTCATTTCCAATTAAGATCTAGTATAATGATTTAGTTGATGATGGAGGATGGTACCTTACCAAGTAAAAATATTTATATTAAGGTCAATGGATGATAAAACCGCACTTCATAAAGTGTATATTGTTGTTAGCTCACAAGACTTGGGAGGAACCTATGGAGGACTCAGGACAAATGATAGACTAAAGAGTTAGCGTGGACGATAGAGGTTTCCCACCCACCCTCGCCTTGAAAGCGTTTTGAGAACCATGTCTTTCGATTACTCCAAATATTCAAATTTATTTTAGAGCCTATTTTAAAGTGGTTAGGGAAATGTAATCTTGGGATTCTAGTTGAAATGTCTATGAAAAAAATATTGGAATTTCCATTTTGGTTGGAGTATTGTTACTTAGTTTTGATAGATCACATTGTTGTACAAGTGCTTGTGTCTCTTCTTATCTCGTCTATATTTAGTGGACGTTATATTTAACTTGTTTCTCTCCATTATCGTCTATAGATGACCGTAAAAGAATAAGGAAAAGAGGGAATCACTCATGTGAAACTAAAATTTTGAGGTGAAGGGCTAAGTTTTGTCTGTTATCATTTAGACCATTGGAGTTACCGGGTGCAGTGATGTGGGTCACTAGAATGTTATCGTTTACATTGGATATTTATATTGGAGCCTTGTTACTTAGCTATTATTCGAGAAAAGAGACGTTTCTTTTTTCATGAAGTGCCCTTTGGTGTCATCATTCTTGTATAAGCGTACTATAGTTCATCCATTTGTTTCTTTTCCTTTGACTGAGAGTTCTGATATTCAACCTTAGCCAATTTGCGGACCTTGTTTCTTGTGATAAACACTATTGGAGTTATTTCTGAGGAACAAGGTAAGTAAATATGTCTAGCCTAGCGTGCCTAGCTCCCTTCGTGTCATCATATGATTTTTAATATTTGTTTCAAAATGTGTTTTGTGATATATCTGTTTTATTTGAGATTGTTTACGATTTGAAATGTTTTCTTTGAAATTGTCACACGAAAATAATAACACGTAATAACGTAAAGTGGAAAGAGTTTTAAGGGAGAAACTTATTATTATTGTCGTGTTAACTTCGGCCACTCGACCCCTATTATTTTTACCCGGTCGCAACCTGTCGGTTGTCTCCATGTACTCACCCCTCTGGCCGAAAGAAGTCTTTGGGGGCTGCCGGTGGTGATAGTATAGTAGATCTTTCCGCGTATCAACAAAGTTAAAAAGGGTTTTTCTATGAGACAAGGAAGTTTATAAAGAGAAAGAAGAGACAATCGGGATATCACTTCTCGCTACAAAATAAGAAAGAAAGTTTCAAAGATAAGAGGTTGTTTGCAGTCTTATGTTATTCATCAAGTTTATACTTTTCTGACTTATTCCTCCTTGTATTTTGACTTGAAATAAAATAATGCTCTATCCTACTTTTTACAAGCTAGGGTGTTTACTTACTCAGTACTTTATGCTGATTTTAGAAAACTGCGGTCTTTGTTTCCATCCCCCGCAGGTTTAGAAGAAGACAACTATGGCATGACCGGGTACGAGACACACTAAGGGAAGTTCCGTCACAAGTTGTAGTATAGTATGAATAATGTTAGAATAATGTTTAATAGAAATGTTTGACAGACTCGAGGTCGTTTTCAAATGTTTAATAGTATGTAATATATATGTTAGGATGTTGTGCTTTTGATTTTCCGCCGTTACATTTAGCACCAGCCTCCCCGTCTCGTCTGAGCCGGATAAGGGGGTCGTTGCAATCAAGTTCTCACAAGTCTCTTTTTCAATTCACACAACCGCAATAAGGAATTGAAAATACAATGATGCTACGCACAAGCTCACTAAGGGGTCCCCAAACAGCCACCAAACTCAATCCACAATCCGGGCACGTCCTTTAGCTCAGAGGGTCTAGGCACCCTTAGTCCTATACTAGTCTTTCGTCGCCAAGTCATATGAGGTTTTCAGACCCTCTTAGCCGTTATTGCATTGAATGCAAGTTGTCCCAGTGACGGGAGACATAACTCCGTGTAATACGACTTGATTTTAATTTTTCTTAGACACTCTAATTGGTTTGAATCTAAATTCCCCGCGTGAATGGGGGCACATTAGGCTGTCCACCGTATCTAGTGCAAGAGAAGATTTTGATTTATTTATTTTTTCTTTTTCTTTCTCTTCTAATTAATTCAGTCGTGCATTTAGAGTAACTAAGTGTGGGCTTTTTCGGTTAGCTCTTGAAACCGCCGTAAGGGATGGTGGTGTACACTCCCTAACTTCACTTAGGCTAAGCTAGTGTACCACATGGAACCAACTCTACACGAAGGTCCACCCCAGATTTGCATGAGGCCACAAGTTTCCACTCGAAAACAGACTATTCAACTACCCCAAAGAACAAATCCTCCTAGCACATTATAAGAACTAAAGGTATGCCCGACATCTACTTTCAACTTTTCCCTGGATACCCGCTGAAATACCTCGTTATTTAGATACGGGTATTTTAGGATATTAGTGAGTGTTAATATGATATTTATTATAAGTTATGGGTACTAGTTTTTATTGTTTAGACGTTAATTATTAAGGTTATAAACAACTGGGGGGTTTTTATGTATTTTTCTTAACTTAAATAATGTCTTTAACTAAACTAGGGGGTTAGTAGTTGTCTTTAGCCTAAACATAGGCGGGTGAAAGTGTCTTTTAACCTAAAGTATCATCTTCTTCCTTTCCTGCGTTGAGCAGGAGAGTTCTCCCGAATCCGTCGCCGCCTACAACACCACAACCAACTAATTTGCCGCCAAATCCCTAGATTTCTTTCCCAATCAACTCCCATTTCATCAAAGATCGATAATTCCTCACCAAGCAATCCAATTTTGCCGTAAACGTAACCCAATTCGAAAAACAAATCGAATCCGTAAGAGTCCTATTCCTTGCCGGAATTCTTCACTCTCCGCCTATAAAAGCTCTTGCAAACCCAGAGAAATTCACACCATCAAAAACCCTCTCAATCTCTCCTTCAGTCTCTCTCCCTCTCTCATTATTTTCCGTTCGGGTCGCCCGAACCCGACCGCTGCCGAGCCCAGCGCCGCCGTCTTGCCTCGCCGCCGACGCCGCCGGCATCTTTTCTTCCCGTCACGTTGCCTTCGGTCCTCGTCGTCACCGGCGTCTACACCACCAACGTCCCTCACCGTCGTCCCTTATCTCGGGTACACAAACCCGTCCCTCTCCCTCTTTTCCTCTTCTTCTATTTTAGTTTGTTTTGTTTCAAGTATTTTTTGTTATTTAATATTAGTAGTTAAGTTATTAACGAAGAAAGGGGAAGCAAAGAGGCATTTGGACTAGTGGTTAAACTGCATGCTTGGGGTTGGGTTGATCTTGGGTTCAAGTGTCACAAGAGACCTTTATTTTTTTTTACTCATCTTTACCTAAAAATAAAAGTATATTTTTCATATTTATTTTATAAGTTTGTAACAAGTTAGAATAAGTTATTTCTTCAAATAAATTTGTTATTTATTTTAAATAAAGTTAGTTTATAACTGATATTTTATACTAAGGCTTGTTTGGTTGGGAGAAACTACTATTTGAATCAAAAGTGTTTTTGGGATAAAATAATATACTTCTCTACCCTAAATAATAAAAACAATAGTTTCATTAATCTTATAAGTTATATTTATATACTATAGTTATGTTTTACAAATAATAAACGTTAGCTTTATAAAGCGTATTTTATTATAAAAGATGTCGTTCACCTTAGCATAGGTCGGAGAGAGTTAGTAAGGTATTTATTTCGTTTACCTATAGGACTTCGTGTGCATTATGTTAATTAGGATATTATTAAATTTGTGGGCGACGAATTCTCGAACGAAGGATACGTCGAGTGTTACTAGGAAGTGATTTGCTTTTTCTTGAGACTTAAGGTAAGTAAACATGCAGGCCTAGCGCCCGTTCCTCTTTTCGTGTCATATGTTTTCATTCCTACTTGGCTCAAAATGATTTTATGCAAAATATGTGCTGCTTGAATACTTGTTTCAAATTGTTGAAATGTTCTCTGAAAATATAACTTCAATCTAATAATCGTTGATAACGGAAAGTGGAATAGTTGTACGGGGATGATTATTGTTGTATGGTTACTATTGGCATTGGGCGTGTTGACTTAGGTCTCTCGTCCAATTTAATTTAGTTAATCCGGTTGCAAGTCCCCGGATAGCTCCTTGTACTCACTCTTCTGGCCGCAAGAAGTCTGTAAGGGGGTGTCGACACTTAAGGTCTTGGATGCTTGCGAAGTGGTTGGTTGGTTTTCCCCGTATCAAAAAATTAATAAATTGGTTTTTGGTTGGATGTTGTTAATGGAAAATGGAATATCATGAGTTTTGGAATCCCATTATTTGGATAATGGATGTGATCTGGAAAATATAAATGAACTTCGAATCTCTCATCTAAGTTCTTTTATAAAATGGTCAAAGCTTTTACTTTCACTTTGTTTTAGCAAAACTACTACAAGTAGTTTTCAAATTACTTCATAATCTGTTTACATGCTTGGGTGTTACTTACTCAGTATTTCCGCTGAATTTGGAAACTGTGGTGTTCTCTTTTATTTTCTGCACCACGGGTCGAGATGATGGGGGCATAGCTTAGCAGGGACGCGAATCATCACTTATACAATTATTAGATCACATTTAAATTATTAGAACCTTCATTTAGTATCATAGAACTCTGTTTAGCTAGATTTACCATGTTAGTGGCACAAGGATTTGAATTGTCAATAAAGTACTATTTGAAAGTTTATGGAAGTGTTGTTTGGATTCTCTGTTTTAAACCTCCTTGTATCCGGGTTTAATCTCGGGTAGGGAGTGACACCCCTAGGTTTCCGGCTTGGTCATTTTGGGGGCGTTACAGTTGGTATAAGAGCCAGGCTATCCAAAAAGGAATTAAAACCTGTAGGGAAATTTAAAATGGACATAGGTAAAGAATTTAAAATTTGACAAGCCATTGTGGATTTGGGTAGTCTTGAATAGGGCTATAATGTGTTTAGGTCTTTAGAAAATAGGCTTAGTAAGTGAGTATCCCTACCCACCCTCTCCTAGCTAAGAGGATTTGCCTACCTGATTAGCTAAAGCGTTTGGGTTTGAAGTTTTTCATTGGAATTTGTGTTAAAGTGTCTATTGTTTGGGTGATCAAAGGTTGGGATTGTTTTCGAAATATCGTGTGATCAAAAACTTGAAGTTTTGGGAGTATGTACTTATTCCATAAGGGTAAATATTTTTGGTTTATGATACAAATTGTGGAGTAAGAGAGTATATGGAGTCGTTTCCTTTTTAAAGATGACTAGAACTAAGAGAATTCCAAGGAAGCGTGTTATGCCAGTATTGTGAAGATAAGTTTAATACTGGAGTTTACTCGATATCGGAATCCCGCTTTCCAAGCTTATTGTATGTTGAAGGATATACCTATGGAACCCATATTTAGGGAGATTATCGGAAAGTATAGCGATATGATGGTAAAGTTCAATTGGTTGAACTATGAAGACTATTTCTATCAAATGAGTGGATGGTGAATGCCGACTTTATGTGTAAATGTTCATTGAGACTCATAAGAAATGACAAAAGAACATGGTGATCGTAATAGATTCTAGTGAAGATGAGGAGATTGAGGAAAACCCTAGTGAGGATGATGAGTTCGAGGATGACCCTAGTGAAGACGTGGAGTCGGAAGCAAGTGTGAATAACTATGAGAAGTAGACATATTGGACTTCTTTGATTTATTAGACTTCTAATTATTTTGGAGTTTTACTTTGGAATAAAACCATGAAGTCAAACAATACTTTAAGGTTTCTTAGAATATTTTTGCATAAGCCACTTTTGGGCTAGAGATAATCATTGGTGATTTGCGTAGATTAAATATTGCTTTCATGATGAGTGATAGTACTTATGTTTTGAGGATCCATCTTGAAACATAATAAATTTATGATTTATTTATTTGGAGTACGAATTGATGAATTAAGGCTGTCTTGTGTTTCGTCATCGTTGATTGGTGCATAGAAGGCCTTCACAGTGTTAGAACGGGAGAGCCCTGAATTTGTGGAGTTTGGATATGTACAGCAGATGGTATTTGGTGTAGCAGACATGCTTAAGTGTTGAGTTATTTTTCTCTGAATTTTTATCAGGTAGAAGATATGTTCAGGAACATGTCATAAAAAATTCAGTGCAAAATAAATTCTGGAGACATAGATACGAATTTCCAAAGTCCGTTATGGAGGAGCAAAATTGCAAAGTGACCATCTGTAGTATTTTTGCCTTTAACATATCTTAAAGATTTTGGACGAGTCTCAAACTTTTGGGGTGATTTGTAGACAGAGGGGTTGATATATCTAGGTGAAAGCCTAGCCCATTTTGAGAAAGTAAAAGTCCGTATATGACCTGGTAAAGTTGAATTTTATGTTCTAGTGGTCTATGACAGCAGTTGTGCTATTCTTTGCATACCTTGAGTTCTATAATTGATTTTGAGTTTATTCTTCTTGATTATGAAAGTAGACTCAGAGAGGTTGTATCACACCAAATTTCATAAATTTTCTTACCCGTCTGATCACTTTTCTAATTTTCAAAGAAACATGAGAATAAGATATGTTCAGTATATGTGAAAATTGTATGTGTAATTGATTGGATGATATGCATAATTGATATTAGATTCCATGTATTTATATTTACTTGTACTCCATGATACTTTATTAATGATACGATAGGCTATAGTGTAGGACATTAGACCACACATACAACTCCAGAAACAGTTGTTACAAAGAGGGTGAAAATTTCTTACCTATTCGAACCCGACGAATGAGGATTCAAAATAATTTTGGTAGTTAAGCAAATACCATTCAAGCAAAGTTTGTATGAGCGGGAAAAGGGGATAAATGAGCTTGTATCGAGGAATTGTGAAGTACCTACGCATTGGGTTGGTTACGAGTTTCAAAATAATGTAGGAGGAACAAGATGTATTTATATTATGTTCAAACGAAAGTGTTGAGAGATGTTTGGCGACTTGATTTCAATTTGGTGGTTTTAGATACCCCTTAGCTAGTTTGTCGAAGTTTAGACTTTTGTGTGTTTATATAGAACCATATTGCGGTTGAGTTGGCTACTTTAGAGATTTCGGTATATTAAATTGTTATAGAGATTGTTTGGGAGTCTTGTTTTTGGGGTAAAAATTTGAGCATTTTACCATTTATGATTAACTCAAATTTAGGCTTCAGAGTTTCATTGTTGAATAAGTTTTGGGAAATTAATACATTACTTGAGAGTCTGGTCTCCAGCATTGTGCTGTCTCTTATAAATGTCGCTGAGTTTTGGGAATTCTTGGGTAAAATATTAGATGGAAGCTGCTAAGTGCGTAATTGTTTGGAAGTCAGCCTTAGAATACCTTTATGGTAGAATAATATTTATGTTTGATGTCTAACAGGAGTATCCTTTAACTTTGGTCGATATGGCTGTCAACCTAGTGAATCCAACAGCGGAGGATTTTCATGTAAGCCACCCGAGAAGAACACCTTTCTTGGAGGGTATGTCAAATTGGAAATCTATCGGAGAAGTCTTGGATAGGTGTGAGCATCAGGTTTTCACTTTTGTTGGAAGATGGGTATACAGCAACGTCCTGGTTCAGAGTTATTGCATTGTGAAGTCGTTACTTGATGAAAATTATTTGATTTCCAATTAAGATCTAGTATAATGATTTAGTTGATGATGGAGGCTGGCACCTTACCAAGTAAAAATATTTATATTAAGGCAAATGGATGATAAAACCGCACTTCATAAAGTGTATATTGTTGTTAGCTCACAAGACTTGGGAGGAACCTGTGGAGGACTCAGGACAAATGATAGACTAAAGAGTTAGTGTGGACGATAGAGGTTTCCCACCCACCCTCGCCTTGAAAGCGTTTTGAGAACCATGTCTTTCAATTTCTCCAAATATTCAAATTTATTCTAGAGCCTACTTTAAAGTGGTTAGGGAAATGTAATCTTGGGATCCTAGTTGAAATGTCTATAAAAAAAATATTGGAATTTCCATTTTGGTTGGAGTATTGTTACTTAGTTTTGATAGATCACATTGTTGTACTAGTGCTTGTGTCTCTTCTTATCTCGTCTATGTTTAGTGGACGTTATATTTAACTTGTTTCTCTCCATTATCGTCTATAGATGACCGTAAAAGAATAAGGAAAAGAGGGAATCACTCATGTGAAACAAAAATTTTGAGGTGAAGGGCTAAGTTTTGTCTGTTATCTTTTAGACCATTGGAGTTACCGAGTGCAGTGCTCTGGGTCACTAGAATGTTATCGTTTACATTGGGTATTTATATTAGAGCCTTGTTACTTAGCTATTATTCGAGAAAAGAGACGTTTCTTTATTCATGAAGTGCCCTTGGGTGTCATCATTCTTGTATAAGCGTACTATAGTTCATCCATTTGTTTATTTTCAATCTGACTGAGAGTTCCGATATTCAACCTTAGCCGATTTGCGGACCTTGTTTCTTGTGATAAACACTTTGTGATGTTGTAACGGTTATTATTGGAGTTATTGATTTAAATTTTGGAAGCTTTCTACTACCTTGGTGCTAGCAATAAGATAATTTTTTAGTGTAGTCTAACTTATTTTAGTATAGTCTCATGGTGAAATAGTTGGCTTATAACGTTGTTTGGCGTATATGATTAGAGCATTGTCATTAAACTACTATTTGGGATAATGGAATGGTTATTAACAGCTAAAAGATTTGTCGAGTTTTATGCTTATATTGAATTCCTTGGAGTTACATAAATCGTTGGTGTACCGGGATCAATGAGTCCGCTCAGTTGTTGTAATCTTCTCGGACGATGTACTTGGAGCTTTGTTAACAGAAAATGTTTTTAAGGATTTATCACCGAAGGTGACTTCGGATACTAGCATGCGAGTCTCGCTATTGTTGAACCTATTTGAATATGAATAAGTTGCTAAGAGCATGTGCCTCGGTATTATATTCTTTTGGTTACACATGGTTTAATTATTTTATTTCATTAATTTAGAAGCAAATCACTGATGTCATAGCAAAGCAAAGGAAAAATGGAACCATGCCGCTTTAGAGTCATGTACACTATTTCTTCGATTTTCCGTCTTGTTAGATGAGACGTTTTGACATTGGGAAGTTAGTTTTGGAATTTTGGAGTTTCAAGTATCGTTAGGGGAACAAGATTTTTGCTTATTTATGAATCATCGTTAGAGTTATATGATTCATTTTGACACGTTTTCATTTTTGAGGGAATCGTAATCTAGAATCTTTGATTTGGTTTATACTTAGGTTCACTAAGAGTACTTAATTTCAAACTTGGGAGATTCTATCAACTTACTCTCTGTGAAGAGACGCTTATGAGACAATAGCAATAGTTTTTGGGTTGATGACTGAAGCAATAAGGGTATTTTCTCCGTCACTGGTTGAGTTGTGGGCGTGATCTCACTATCCATAGTATTATCTAAATCTTGATGTAATTGAGGCACTTTGTCATAGGGTATGTATGATTAGAGTCTTGTCACCAAAATCATTGTCGGGTCATGGGATGTTGTTCACGATTGAGCTAATATGAGAGTTATATGCTTTTAATGGTCTACTAGAGGTTCTACATCCTGTTGAGTGGTTGTAAGAGTGTGAACTTCATTTGTTTTGACGTTGTTGTCTTATATTTGGAATGCGTGAACGAGTAAAATTGTGTTATAATCTTAACTTGAGTAATTGTGGTTGCTATTTTGGACTAAGATATTACTCCTATATGGGGGAACACTAATATTTTGTGAGACCTACTATGGGAATGTAAGCCTAAGAGCAATATTGTCCTTGGAAGATTGGTTATAAATGACCAATGATGATCAAACTTGTTAAGTTGAATTGTATGATATATGTGATATTATTGCATCTTTGTAGTGCTGCATGATAAGATACAAAATGAGCAATAACCGATAGTTGTGATCCCTACCCCATAGCCTTACCATCTGATCAGGTGATCACGTACGACTATGACTTGAAGAGAGAAGTGAAAAGTTTGGACAATACCTTGTTCCATGTGTAGCAACTAAGGAAGAGTGTTCTATACCATTTCATGTATTGGATCCCAAACCAGAAGACTTGACCATATTATCTCGACAAATGGCACGTATAACAAGAGTGTTAAGCTTGTAAAGATATCAGTGAGGGGAGGATGATGTGAGGAAGAAGTGTCAGCACCTTTTTGCGAGGTATTTTGAGTTCCGAGGACGTCACTTCTTTAAGGGGGGAAGGATGTAATCCTTCGGTTTTGAAGAATCGGTTTTGAAGCAAGTCATTGTAGTACTCCTTATAGTATATTGCACATCATGCATAACCTTAGGTTTTGCACTTAGTGATTATACCCTACAGTGGAGACTCATACCTTAGTGGTGGGTTATAAGTTTGTTTAAGCTTCGAGGACGAAGCTCTCTTTAAGGGGGGGAAGGATGAAATACCCCGTTATTTAGATACGGGTATTTTAGGATATTAGTGAGTGTTAATATGATATTAATATAAGTTATTGGTACTAGTTTTTATTGTTTAGACGTTAATTATTAAGGTTATAAACAACTGGGGGGGTTTTATGTATTTTTCATAACTTAAATATTGTCTTTAACTAAACTAGGTTGTTAGAAGTTGTCTTTCGCCTAAACTTAGGGGGGTGAAAGTGTCTTTTAATCTAAAGTATCATCTTCTTCCTCTCATGCATTGAGCAGGAGAGTTCTCCCGACTCCGTCGCCGCCTACAACACCACCACCACCTAATTCACCGCCAAATCCCTTGATTTTTGTCCCAATCAACTCCCATTTCATCAAAGATCAATAATTCCTCACCAAGCAATCCAATTTTGCCCAAAATGTGACCCAATTCGAAAAACAAATCGAACCCGGAGGAGTCCTATTCCTCGCCGGAATTCTTTACTCTCCGCCTATAAAAGCTCCTGCAAACCAAGAGAAATTCACACCATCAAAAACCCTCTGAATCTCTCCTTCAATATCTCTCTCTCTCTCTCTCTCTCATTATTTTCCGTTCGGGTTGCCCGAACCCGACCGCTGCCGAGCCCCGCGCCGCCGTCTCGCCTCGCCGCAGACGCTGCCGGCGTCCTCGATTCCCGTCGCGTCGCCGTCCGTCCTCGTCGTCACCGGCGTCTACACCACCAACGTCCCTCACCGTCGTCCCCGTCTCTCTCGAGTACACAAACCCATCCCTCTCCCTCTTTTCCTCTTCTTCTATTTTAGTTTGTTTTGTTTCAAGTATTTTCTGTTATTTAATCTTAGTAGTTAAGTTATTAACGAAGAAAGAGGAAACAAAGAGGTATTTGGACTAGTGGTTAAAGTGCATGCTTGGGGTTGGGTTGATCTTGGGTTCAAGTCTCACAAGAGACCTTTATTTGTTTTTACTCATCTTTACATAAAAATAAAAGTATATTTTTCATATTTATTTTTATAAGTTTGTAACAAGTTAGAATAAGTTATTTCTTCAAATAAATTTGTTATTTCTTTTAAATAAATTTAGTTTAGAACTTATATTCTTTACTAAGGCTTGTTTGGTTGGGAGAAACTACTATTTGAATCAAAAGTGTTTTTGGGATAAAATAATATACTTCTCTATCCTAAATAATAAAAACAATAGTTTCGTTAATCTTATAAGTTATATTTATATAACTATATCTTTTTTTTTTATAAATAATAAAAGTTAGCTTTATAAAGTGTATTTTATTATAAAAGATGTCGTTCACCTTAGCAAAGGTTGGGGAGAGTTAGTAAGGAATTTATTTCGTTTACCTTTAGGACTTCGTGTGCATTATGTTAATTAGGATATTATTAAATTTGTAGGCGACGAATTCTCGAACGAAGGATACGTCGAGTGTTACTAGGAAGTGATTTTCTTTTGTTTGAGACTTAAGGTAAGTAAACATGCCAGGCCTAGCGCCCATTCCTCTTTTCGTGTCAAATGTTTTCATTCCTACTTTTCTCAAAATGATTTTATGCAAAATATGTGCTGCTTGAATACTTGTTTCAATTTTTGAAATGTTCTCTGAAAATATCACTTCAATCTAATAATCGATGATAACGTAAAGTGGAAGAGTTGTACGGGGATGATTATTATTGTATGGTTACTATTGGCATTGGGCGTGTTGACTTAGGTCTCTCGTCCAATTTAATTTATTTAATCCGGTTGCAAGTCCCCGGATAGCTCCTTGTACTCACTCTTCTGGCCGCAATAAGTCTGTAAGGGGTTTTCGACACTTAAGGTCTTGGATGCTTGCGAAGTGGTTGGTTGGTTTTCCCCCATATCAACAAATTAATAAATTGGTTTTTGGTTCGATGTTGTTAATGGAAAATGGAATATCATGAGTTTTGGAATCCCATTATTTGGATAATGGATGTGATCTGGAAAATATAAATGAACTTGGAATCTCTCATCTCATTTCTTTTATAAAAGGGTCAAAGCTTTTACTTTCACTTTGTTTTAGCAAAACTACTACATTTGGTTTTCAAATTACTTCATAATCTGTTTACATGCTTGGGTGTTACTTATTCCGTATTCCCGCTGAATTTGGAAACTTTGGTGTTCTCTTTTGTTTTCTGCACCACAGGTCGAGATGATGGGGCATAGCTTAGCAGGGACACGAATCATCACTTATACAAGTAGTAGATCACATTTAAATTATGAGAACCTTCATTTAGTATCATAGAACTCTGTTTAGCTAGATTTTCCATGTTAGTGGCACAAGGATTTGAATTGTCAATAAAGTATTATTATAAAGTTTATGGAAGTGTTGTTTGGATTATCTGTTTTAAACCTCCTTGTATCCGGGTTTAATCTCGGGTACAGAGTGACACCCCTGGGTTTCCGACTTGGTCATTTTGGGGGCGTTACACCCGCGACTTCCTTTCGTGAAACCGGTGCGTAGGATACTTAAATTTAAGGTTTTCCCCACTACGGTGCTTCCTATTCATTGAGACTCTTTCACTGAACTCTCTCTAGTTTGAAGCTTCATCAATTTCCCAACTCAAAATTTTTAATTTTTTATAGATTTTTGCTTTTCTATTTTTTTCAATTGTTTTCATATTTTCCTAGACTCTATATTGGCCAACTCGATTAACCACACGTTTTGGGTAGGGGACTCAATAATTAAACGTGCAACAATGCAAAAATATTAAGCTAGCACAGTACGACACTAAAACACCACTCTACACTAACCACATTAACACAGTACTACACAAACTACATGTAACAAGGCTATGCAAGACAAAACATGGCTTGTGAAATTATACACAAACTCCCCCACACTTAAGCATTTCGTTTTCCTCAACAAATTTAGAGATCAACTAGGAGGTTTCCTTGCTTAAATGTGTAGGCGGTGGATTTCAGCAATTATGGCTCAAAACGTAGAACAGAGAGAGTTAGAGATACCTGTGTTGCCCGGACCTACATGGGCACCGTTAACGCGAAACTGAAACAAGAAGGGGTCTTGTGGACAGTTGACAATTTCCGGAAAAGTATCACCTCGCGTCCGGATTCCGATGCGCCAACTCACATTCTCTATCGCACGCATCAAGAAGGGGAATTCGGAGCGTCTTTTTGTACCCGTGTCCCCGCACACTGATTGAAAGAGTTAACACAACTCTCTCTCACCCCTCAAAATCATATGGAGAACTAAAAGAAAGTACATATAAATAGCATCCTACTCTACATTGGGTTGCCTCCCAAGCAGCGCTTATAATTTAAGGTCGACAGCCCGACCCGATTACCTAAACCGAAAAGTATTGTGGAGGCTGCTTTATCCCTCCACTTCTTCTTCTTCCACCATCTCTTCTCTAGAATTTTTTCTCAAGTGCACCCCCGTGATGTAATGATGGTGGAGAAGTGTAGAAGCTGACTCATTTCATCTTGCAATTTATCTTTTTTATCAGCTTCCACCAAGTACCACTGGGTTCAAATGCGTTGCTCTCCATAAAGTCATCCCAGTAATACCTCTTTGGTGCTAGATGCTCATCAATTGACCCATGCAATTCATCCACACCCCCACACTTATTAATTTCCAAAATACTTGATTATGGCATGTATATCATCATAGAGTTGCCAATATGACAAGAAATTGAAAATTTCTCATGATGCTCTTCCCCATAAGAATCTCCATACACAAGTCTTTTCAACTCATCACAGACTTGATTAAGATGAGATATGGAGAATTCTTCAAAAGTATGAGTAGGGGCTTTTACCTCAATAGGTATGGGCACAAGTGCTTCATCAGCTTCATCATCGGCACACCACATGCTTCCAATTCCGGTGTCTTCCCATGTATGCCAAGGATGTGAGGGCGCCTGCGGTCTTGGCTCGCAATACGGTAGGTCTTCCTATCTTGGGCACACAGGTCCACCCCAGTCTGAATCAGATTCTGAGTCCTCATAATTAGCAGATTCCACCAATGGTTCCTGGACACTGCATTCTTCGTTCGGCTCAGGTATCTCTTCTTCCACTTGTGGTGGGGATGATGACGGTTCAATTTTTGGCTCACTGTCATATGGCACGGTCTCTTCTTGTGGCTCTTGAATGCTTGATTCCCCTGCTGTTGACAGTTTCTCAAGTCGTTCTGTTATCCTCTCCATCATCTCCCTCACGTATTCCATACCTATGGCTGAATCCTCTTGTGGCACTTGTGCAGCTATGGACAAAAATTTGGCGCACACTTCGATGTCATTCATAATACTACGCCGTTCTGCCATAATCGCTGATTAGTCTTCCTGGTGCTGATGAAGTTGGGGGGCATGTACTCGACATGAGTCTCTACGGTCGTGCCAAATGCCGCATACATAGCACGACGTTATGCATGCGTCCTCTTCTTCATGGTTACCCCTGCAGTGGAAACAGTAGGGGGACCCGAATAACAGTCTTCGCTCCACATGGTTATATTGTCTCTTGCTTCCTGCGTTACTGAGAAACAGACTCAAAAGACAGCCATGAAGCACAGAGATATAGAATAAATAGAAAATATTAAAACTAAAACTAAAATAAAAGTACTCTAAACTAACTCCTAAAAAAATTAATAATCTACCGCTGTCCCCGGCAACGGCGCCAAAAACTTGACGCGATTTCTTAACGCGTATACGCAAGTGCACGGTCAAGTAATATAGGGGTGATATTTCAACCCCGAGTTATCGATCCCACGAGTACATGCTTGAGATTATTTAATTAGTTATTTAATTTAGAGTATGGCGCAGGAGGAAGTAGTTGATTGATTTAAGAATTGAAATAACAACTAATCTAATATTTTCGTATTTTTTATTTTTAATAAATAGATATGGAGAAACTAGGCGATCTCTAGATCACCTAGGGCTGCAGACGAATTCCGGTTCAGCTATGTAACACGTCAATCCTATTTTAGTTCAGCCGGGTAATATGCTATGACAATATCGTGTCGGTCTCATGTCATTTTACGTCTCGGTTAACTACAATCTCCTCTCGGTCTCATGTTGTCTACCGGTCCGTTCTAGCAGGTCATCTACTGGTACGATAACGGGTCCTGTCGGTCCACCGTTTCACGGAACAGCTGAATAATCCTACCGTATCTACCCACACTAAGGCCAATCCTAACACTTCTCCTTTTCGGTCTCGGAGATTCGGGATTGTGTTCAAGTTCTCATCACAATTAGGCTAAGTCATTTCGTGCACTCATCTAACTAGCTAGCATGTCCGGTTGATCACTCCTTTCACACTAAGGATTGAGCAAAGAACAAGAACATTTAACTAAAATAAACATTAACATTAAGCAAAACGATGAACTATGAACAAACCCTAGTTTTCATGAAGATTAAATCATGATCACGCCGTGTCAATAGGCGAGACTCACTAACACGTTCAAGAAACTAAATATTCATTCAATAGATCAAGGCATAAACGCATGAGACAAAGTCTAAACCTGGAAAATCATTCGTCTACATAAACCCTAGGCTCTCTAGAGAATCCTAGCAATGGAGTTTAGCTAATAGTAATCAACCAAACAAGATACAAGAGTTTCTCCATAACAAGATTGAGACAGGCAAAAGAAGAAGAAGAAGAAGAAGAAGAAGAAGGAGAAGAAGAAGAAGAAGAAGAAGAAGAAGAAGAAGAAGAAGAAGAAGAAGAAGAAGAAGAAGAAGAAGAAGAAGAAAAACCTAGATCATCAATGGAGGAACCCTCCTCTTGAACCCTAGCCTCTTCCTTCTTGCGTGAGAGACCTTTTTTCTTTTTTTCTTCGTCCGTGAAATAAAAGAGTACGTTCTTTTATTTTTAACTCACATCTTCTTCTTTTTTTGGGTCTTGTGATCACATTTTGTGATCATAGGATCACATTGTGGTTGTAGGATCTTGTTTGATCCTAGATCTGGTCTTGCACTTGATATTATGATCATAGGATCACCATTTGTGATCATAGGATCACATTGTGGTCTTGCCGGTGATCTTGTGATCATAGGATCACCTTTTGTGATCCTACACTTCCAGTGAATTGCTCTCACGTTGGCCATCAAAATTTCACTAAGTATGGGGCTCTCTTCTAGAGGGGGGTTAAAGTGTCTTTACACAAACTTCATTAAATGACACTTTAACCCCGTCTCCATGTCTTTTCACCAATTCTTCATGATTTCTTCATCATTTTAGCTCCCGATTAATCTCCCAAGCTTGTTTCTTCTCTCCGCTTCATCTCGCAAGCTCCGTTTCCTGTCAAAACAAACGAAACAAAACCCGTGCGATAAAATGTGACAAAAATACATAAAATAATGCGAGAAATGCCTGGATTAACAATATTGTGCCTAGAGCTCAACTTATAAGTTTTCTCTTTAATCATAGTGTAAAACTAAGATTATCAAACCGAGAATCACGCGAAATATATAAAATGTGTAAGAAATATAACTCTAATAGAGAGTTATGACATCTTACTCAAGTAATCCCTGAAAATTTCATTCATAAGACATTGGAAAGTGGAAGGAGCATTGGTGAGGCCAAAAGGCATCACCCTGAACTCATACAACCCCTCGTGAGTTCTAAAAGTGTCGTGTAGACATCATTCTCAGCCATTCTCACTTGGTGGTAACCTGACCTAAGATCCATCTTAGAAAAGACAGTAGCTCCTCTCAATTCATCCATTAACTCATCAATTACTGGAATTAGAAACTTGTTCTTGATTGTTACGTCATTCAAGCCCCTGTAATCCACACAGAACCTCCAAGATCCATCTTTCTTCTTAACCAACAAAAATGGTGCTGAGAATGGGCTAGTACTGGATTGTATAATACCATTATCCAGCATTTCCTTCACCATATTTTCTATTTAATTTTTTTTTTTTGCACAAAATGATACCTGTAGGGTCTTAAACAAACAGGTTGAGCTCCTTTAATGAGTGGAATCTTATGATCCTGACTTCTGGGAGGTGACAGTTGGTGTAGGGTTTTGATGCGCAACGGAAACACAAACAATCATAAACCATGAAAAACCCTCCAAGGATCACAAGTCAAGAGACATAAAGATGGTAAAGGAAGAAATCAATAACACACCTTAGGGTTCTCCTTTGATGACTTCAAACGCGAATAGTATCACGTCTCTACGGTTGATCCACGCCTAGAGGTGAGATCTAGACCCTCCAATTCCCTTGTTCTAGCTAGGAATAATGGAAGAGGAAGAAGAAATCGCCAACAATGGAGTGCCAAAGGTGGGGCGGCTTTCCCTTTGGCCGACGGGTACGGGCGGCGGTCCCAAGGGGGGTTCGGCCCTTGCTTGGGACTTGCTCTCTCTCCTTGCTTTGTTCTCTCCTACTCTATCATATAGATGTGTGGTGTGTAGAGAGAACAATAAGCTAGGAGTGTTCTTTATATAGTCCAACAACTCCTTGTCCTACTACATAAAGAACCCCTTATAATCCTACTCAAGTTCGGATTAGTCCCTTTTGCAAAATAGTCCTTATCATGTCAATACATGGATTAGTTTTATTTGCAAATTAATCCTAATCATGTCTCTACATGAATTAGTCCACCTTGTCAAATCCTAATCATGTCTATACATGGATTAGTCCAACTCGCATATTAGTCCTACTAAGTTAGCAAGTTGTTGCGATTTGATCCTTTTAATTAATTAATCATATTAATTAATTATTTCCCACGTCTAGTTCACCCCTATATGGCGTGTGACCCCATAGGTTCTATTTAGTTGGTAGTAACTATTTACTAATATGGAGCGGCCTCTAGCAAGACATCCATTCTAGCCAACAAATAGAATAGTCATCATGACAAACCTTGTGCAAGTAATTGTCTCATCCCTTTGTCCCAATATCCGGATTGGACACGAGACATACAAGTCACACTCGTATATCCAATCCATAGTTTCTCGATCCTGGAAATAGCCTTATTCGTGCAAATAACATCAATATCCCATATTGATTTATTTGAGTCTGGCCAGACATTTTATAAGCACTATCCCTCGAGTGGCCTAGGATATTTGCTGTCGTTATGTGGGAGGGAAAAATTATATCTACGTCCACTACGATCTCTAAGCTTGCTTCTTATTGTATCCAGTACACGCCTTTATAACTACCCAGTTACGGTGTAGCGTTTGACGCTACCAAAATTACAATAATCCACAACTAGAATATCTGGTGACTTCAAGTCTAAGGATGACAATACTCTTGCACCGCGAGAAGCGCTTGTGACTTAACATAACGTGTATGTAGCCTTCTCGGAGATGGGTCAATCCAGTATGACATTACTCCTAATGCATACCCATGTGTTGGATCATGATATCTCCATATCAATCCAACCCCATGCTAGTCTATAGATGATTGTCCTATTAATCATTATAATCGACTAGGGATATTTAAGAATATAACACATATATTCTAAGGACTTCATTCATGTTAACATATCTCCATATCGATAACATAATGAATCGTAAATCCATAAATGTCACAATTAATTTATTGCCTCTAGGGCACAATTCCAACAGTTGTTTAGGCTCAGCAAACAAATATTTAAATTGTTCAATCAATGGTTTTAATTTCTCAGGGGTGTCTATGACACCACTCCAATGGAATAGAGCTGAGCTGCAATGCAATGTTAATTGGATTGATAGTAAGAGCTCTTCTTGAGGAGCGTCTTCACTATGGTGAGCTGTAAGTACTACTTCCTGTCCATTCCTTTGAAATCAAAAGTTATTTTGTTGAAATCCAGGGATATGGGACTAACCTTTCTCAACAACTGAGATCCCAACACCACATCACAACCTCCCAGAGGAAGCACTCTAGGATAAGTCACCACCGTGCATTTCTGGAACTCATTACTGACTTCTTTACATACTGCACTGCTGCTCAATCTGCTCCCATCTGCCCCCGCCACCTGCATCGCCCTGGTGTGTTGGCTCCCACATTGTACTCTTTTAGCTGTGCTTTTTTCAATGAAGTTGTGGGTGCTAACAGTACTTATCAGTATGTGCACCTCTCTACCATTGATCCTTCCAATTAACCTGATAGTTTCAGTACTAGTGCACCCTGACATTGCATGTAAAGAGACACTCAGGGGTAGGTCTTCTTCTGCATTATTGTCTGCATCACTTATTTCTTCTGGAGTCACTTCACTGTATCTTGTTACTTCCTTTTCCTCCTCTTCATCCCCAGAGCCAATCAGTAAGTATATTGTCTTCTTTGCACATTTGTGCCCTGGTGAATAACTCTCATCACAATAGAAACAAAGTTTATTGTCTCTCTTCTCCTTCATTTCTGCAGCAGACAATCTTTTGAACATAGAATTTTCTGGTTTGTGAATGACTTCCTCCTTCACAAAACTTCCATGCCCTACCTTGCTCTTTCCTACACTGTGGTTACTAGTGAAGCTAGACTTACTGCCCCCTTTTCTAGAAATGTGCTTCTCTAGGGACTCTACATGTCCTTCCTCCAATCTAGCAATTGCTTTAGCTTGAGACAAAGTTTTTGGAAAGTGCAGTTGTAGTGCCTTTTGCAAGTCCTCTCTTAATCAACTCAGAAAACTCCTCACAAAGTACATTTCATCAGCCTAAGGCTGCAAAGCCTTAATTCTAGGTCTAAGTGCCTCAAACCTAGATTGGTACTCTAACACTTTAGTGTGCTGCATCAAATTGTTAAACACCCCTAATATGTTCTCATGCCCTAGTTCAGCAAATTCTCCATATAATTTCTCACTAAAACAGCTCCATGTAATGTCCTCTAGTTGATCAAACTCTAATCTGAACCAGGAGTCAGCTTTTCCTTGCAAATGCAGAGAAGCCATTACAAGTTTTTGGCAGTCACTCATTTTAAAAATTTGGAAGTATCTATCTAATTTCTTCATCCAGCCCTGTGGATCTGTTCCTCCAAATCTAAGAAACTCATTTTTGGGAAGTGGAATGCCACCACAAGAGAAGTTCCTTATAATACTTGAGTTTTCTTCAGTGTGAATTTCTCTAGTTACATTACTACTTCCTTTAGTTGTTTTTCCAAGTGAAATTGGAGTTCTACTTTCACCATTTAGCACTTCAGAGTAGCTAGCTAGTTTCTCTTTGTCTCGCTGATTAGCTAGAAGATTGTAGCAGTTCGTAATTTTCTTAAACTGATCAACACACTTTTTCTCCATGGTACTTAAACCTTTATGTAGGTCATTTTTCAATTCCCGCCTAATACTGTGAAATTTACTATGCATACCTTCATCGAGTTGGACAAACTGCACGCGGACTCCATTAACCATCTCCTCGAAATCATTGAGACACTCTCAAGCACTATCACCTTCGAATCAGCATCCATGGAAATTAGGTTTTGGCTTCGAGTATTTGGCATTTTCAGGCCTGTCGAGGAAGATGAACCAGGCTCTGATCCCAACTTGTGAGGTCTCCGACCTCACAACAGCTTCAGCGACTGCTAATTTCACCGGAAAAGAAGAATCAATCAGAGAATTGTCTGCGATTAGAATAAGAGAGGTTAGGGTTAGAGAGGATGAAATAAATGGGGAAGAAAATGATATTATCATAAAAACGTCCCTATGCTATTACAGCTCCGCCTATTTATAATAAGCGGGAGGTAGGTGTAATAAAACCAAACTACTAACAGTTAGCCTAGTCAGCTCCTCCCGATCCAAATGTGCTAATCAGAGCGGAGGAAGGAGTTGACTCAGCCACTTATCTGTCCGTTGGCCCAAACGACATCGTCCCACTTATACAATTCAAATAAAAAATTCATGAACTAATCTACGGCTAAGATCAAAGTACACTGCTTCATCCAATGGTTGCTGCTGCTGCAGATTACACGACCACCGTTTTGACCACTTTGCACTTTAGTCCTATTTACACAGCCACCGTTTTGACAACTTAGAATTTTAGTCCTTCTACTGCAACCCTGAAAAAATCAATTTTTTTTTAGCTCCAAAACTAGAGCATACAATTTCAAAATGGGATTTTTTTGAGGGAAAAAATTCTATATTATGGGGTTGTCAATCCCAAAAAATGAATGTTTTGTACATCATGCGTCCAAATTGGCGTTTGATTGTAATAAGAAATGTCATCCTCTTCTATAGCTTTCGACGCAAAAAAAATCTGCAAATCTTTTTCCTTCCCTTCCCTGTTAACATGTTGGATTTTAGCCTCTTTGAAAGTTAAAGCTTTGGTTTGTAGTCTTCCACTAACTCCTTTAAAAGACCCGTTAGGGTTCTTGAGGATGAACACAGAGAGAAAGTGAAGAGAGGCGGAGAGAAGGCTCTAGATATTATTTACAACCTGATAGAAAACCTAATACAGAAGGTGGGTATTTATAACACCAATCTAACAGCTGTATTGAGAGTAGTACAATCCAACGGTAATAATAAAATGTTCACAATTGAACGGGCTTTGACTAAGGTCCAACTGCAGAAGTAAATAGTGGGCTTATATTAGGCCCATTACAATATAATCACTGAAATAGACGAGGCCCAATGACTGATAGGTCCAATAGCTCTTTTACCCCCCCCCCCCCCAACCTTAAACGAATGGTGGATGCGCCATGAGTTTAGCCTTTAATGCTTCGAAGTGAGGAGATGGAAGAGGATTGGTGAATAAGTCAGCGAGCTGATCTGCACTGGAAACGAAAGAAACAATGAGTTCTTTGTTGATGGCCTTTTCACGCACGTAGTGCTAATCAATCTCAATATGTTTCGTACGTGCGTGAAAGAGGGGATTTGCCGTCATAGCAAGAGCAGATTTGTTATCCGTAAATAATAAGGGAGGAGTAGAGATTTTGAGATGTAAATAAAAAAAATAGTAATTTAAACCAAGATAAGTCATCTGTTGCTGTGGCGAGAGCCCGATATTCAGCTTCGGTAGATGACCGGGTCACAGTGGGCTGTTTTTTGAAGCCCAGTGAAAGGGGCTAGGACAAATAAAAACAGCAATACCAGTAGTACTTCGTCGATCAGATGGGTTACCGGCCCAATCTGCGTTGGAAAAAACATGTAAAGGAGTAGGAGAAGCGTGATAAAACAACCCTTGAGATTACGTTCCTTGGAGATAACGAAGTATACGTTTAGCACCACCGACCTCACAACAGCTCCAGCGAATGCTAATTTCACCGGAAAAGAAGAATCAATCGGAGAATTGTCTCCGATTTGAAGAAGAGATGTTAGGGTTAGAGTGGATGAAAGAAATTGGGGAAGAAAATGATATTATCATAAAAGCGTCCCTACGCTATTACAGCTCCGCCTATTTATAATAAGGGGGAGGTAGGTGTAATAAAACGAAACTACTAACGGTTAGCCTAGTCAGCTCCTCCCGATCCAAATGTGCCAATCAGAGAAGAGGAAGGAGCTGACTCAGCCACTTATCTGTCCTTTGGCCCAAACTACATCGTCCCACTTATACAATTCAAATAAAAAATTCATGAACTAATCTACGGCTAAGATCAAAGTACTCCGCCTCATCCAATGGTTGTTGCTGCTGCAGATTACACGACCACCGTTTTGACCACTTTGCACTTTAGTCCTATTTACACAACCACCGTTTTGAGAGCTTTGCATTTTAGTCCTTTTACTGCAACCCTGAAAATATCAATTCCGTTTTAGCTCCAAAACTAGAGCACACAACTTCAAAATGGGATTTTTTTTTTGAGGGAAAAAATTATAGATTATGGGGTTGTCAATCCCATAAAATGAATTTTTTGTACATAATGCGTCCAAATTGGCGTTTGATTGTAATAAGAAATGTCATCCGCTTCTATAGCTTTTGACGCAATAAAATCAGCAAATCTTTTTCCTTCCCTTCCCTGTTAACATGTTGGATTTCAGCCTTTTTGAAAGTTAAAGCTTTGGTCTGTAGTCTTCCAGTAACTCCTGTAAAAGACCCGTTAGGGTTCTTGAGGATGAACACACAAAGAAAGTGAGAGAGGCGGAGAGAAGGCTCTAGATATTATCTACAACCTGATAGAAAACCTAATACAGAAGGTGGTTATTTATACCACCAATCTAACGGCTGGATTGAGAGTAGTACAATCCAACGGTAATAATAAAACGTTCACAATTGAACGGGCTTTGACTAAGGTCCAACTGTAGAAGTAAATAGTGGGCTTATATTAGGCCCATTACAATATAATCACTGAAATAGACGAGACCCAATGACTGAGAGGTCCAATAGCTCTTTTACCCCCCCCCCTTAAACGAATGGTGGACGCGCCATGAGTTTAGCCTTTAATGCTTCGAAGTGAGGAGCTGGAAGAGACTTGGTGAATAATTCAGCGAGCTGATCTGCACTGGAAACGAAAGAAACAATGAGTTCTTTGTTGATGGCCTTTTTCACGCACGTAGTGCTAATCAATCTCAATATGTTTCATACGTGCGTGAAAGAGGGGATTTGCCGTCATAGCAAGAGCAGATTTGTTATCCGTAAATAATACGGGAGGAGAAGAAATTTCGAGATGTAAATAAAAAAATAGTAATTAAAACTAAGATAATTCATCTGCTGGTGTGGCGAGAGCCCAATATTCAGCTTCGGTAGAAGACCGGGCCACAGTGGGCTGTTTTTTGAAGCCCAGTGAAGGCCGTTAGGCACAATAAAAACAGCAATACCAGTAGTACTCCGGCGATCAGATGGGTTACCGGCCCAATCTGCGTTGGAAAAAACATGTAAAGGAGTAAGAGAAGCGTGATAAAATAACCCTTGAGATTTCGTTCCTTGGAGATAACGAAGCATACGTTTAGCACCACTGAAGTGAACATCAGCGGGATGATGCATAAATTGACATAAGTGGTTTACCGCAAATGAAATATCGGGTCTTCACTATGGTGAGTTGTAATTACTACTTCCTGTCCATTCCATTGAAACCAAAAGTTATTTTGTTGAAATCTAGGGATATGGGACTAACCTTTCTCAACCACTGAGATCCCAACACCACATCACAACCTCCCAGAGGAAGCACTCTAAGATCAGTCACCACCGTGCATTTCTGCAACTAAATACTGACTTCTTTACATACTGCAGTGCTGCTCAATCTGCTCCCATCTGCCACTGCCACCTGCATCTCCCTGGTGTGTTGGCTCCCACATTGTACTCTTTTAGCCTTGCTTTTGTCAATGAAGTTGTGGGTGCTACCAGTATTCATCAGTATGTGCACCTCTCTACCATTGATCCTTCCAATTAACCTGATAGTTTCAGTACTAGTGCACCCTGAAATTGCATGTAAAGAGACACTCAGGGGTAGGTCTTCTACTACATTATTGTCTTCCTGCAACACTTATTTCTTCTGGAGTCACTTCACTGTATCTTGTTACTTCCTTGTCCTCCTCTTCATCCCCAGAGCCAATCAGTAAGTATATTGTCTTCTTTGCACATTTGTGCCATGGTGAATAACTCTCATCACAATAGAAATAAATTTTATTGTCTCTCTTCTCCTTCATTTCAGCAGCAGACAGTCTTTTAGACATAGAATTTTCTGGTTTGTGAATGCCTTCCTCCTTCACAAAACTTCCATGCCCTACCTTGCTCTTTCCTACACTGTGGTTACTAGTGAAGCTATACTTACTGCCCCCCTTTTATGGAATTGTGCTTCTCTAGGGACTCTACATGTCCTTTTTCCAATCTAGCAATTACTTCAGCTTGAGACAAAGTTTTTGGAAAGTGCAGTTGTACTGCCTTTTTCAAGTCCTCTCTTAATCAACTTAGAAAACTCCTCACAAAGTACATTTCATCAGCCCAAGGCTGCAAAGCCTTAATTCTAGGTCTAAGTGCCTCAAACCTAGATTGGTACTCTAACACTGTAGTGTGCTGCATCAACTTGTTAAACACCCCTAATATGTTCTCATGCCCTGGTTCAGCAAATTCTCCACATAATTTCTCACTAAAACAGCTCCATGTAATGTCCTCTAGTTGATCAAACTCTAATCTGAACCAGGAGTCAGCTTCTCCTTGCAAATTCAGAGAAGCCATTACCAGTTTTTGGCAGTCACTCATTTTAAAAATTTGGAAGTATCTATCTTCAATATTGGATCTGTTCCTCCAAACCTAGGAAACTCAATTTTGGGAAGTGGAATACCACCACCAGAGAAGTTCCTTATAATACTTAAGTTTTCTTCAATATGAATTTCTCTAGTTACATTACTATTTCCTTTAGCTGTTTTTCCAAGTTAAATTGGGGTTCTACTTTCACCATTCAGCACTTCAGAGTAGCTAGCTAGTTTCTCTTTGTCTCGCTGATTAGCTAGAAGATTGTAGCGGTTCGTAAATTTCTTAAACTGATCATCAAATTTTTTCTCTATGGTACTTAAACCTTTATGTAGGTAATTTTTCAATTCCCGCCTAATACTGTGAAATTTACTATGCATACCTTCATGGAGTTGGACAAACTGCACGCGGACTCCATTAACCATCTCCAAGAAGTCATTCAGACTCTCTTCAAGCACTATCACCTTCGAATCAGCATCCATGGAAATTAGGTTTTGGCTTCGAGTATTTGGCATTTTGAGGCCTGTCGAGGAAGATGAACCAGGCTCTGATACCAACTTGTGAGTTCTCCGACCTCACAACAGCTCCAGCGAATGCTAATTTCACCGGAAAAGAAGAATCAATCAAGGAATTGTCTCCGATTTGAAGAAGAGAGGTTAGGGTTAGAGTGGATGAAAGAAATTGGGGAAGAAAATGATATTATCATAAAAGCGTCCCTATGCTATTACAGCTCCGCCTATTTATAATAAGGGGGAGGTAGGTGTAATAAAACAAAACTACTAACGATTAGCCTAGTCAGCTCCTCCCGATCCAAATGTGCCAATCAGAGAAGAAGAAGGAGCTGACTCAGCCACTTATCTGTCCTTTGGCCCAAACGACATCGTCCCACTTATACAATTCAAATAAAAAATTCATGAACTAATCTACGGCTAAGATCAAAGTACTCCGCCTCATCCAGTGGTTGCTGCTGCTGCAGATTACACGACCACCGTTTTGACCACTTTGCCCTTTAGTCCTATTTACACAACCACCGTTTTGAGAGCTTTGCATTTTAGTCGTTCTACTGCAACCCTGAAAATATCAATTCCGTTTTAGCTCCAAAACTAGAGCACACAACTTCAAAATGGGATTTTTTTTTGGGGAAAAAATTCTAGATTATGGGGTTGTCAATCCCATAAAATGAATGTTTTGTACATAATGCGTCCAAATTAGCGTTTAATTGTAATAAGAAATGTCATCCTCTTCTATAGCTTTCGACCCAATAAAATCAGCAAATCTTTTTCCTTCCCTTCCCTGTTAACATGTTGGATTTCAGCCTTTTTGAAAGTTAAAGCTTTGGTCTGTAGTCTTCCAGTAACTCCTGTAAAAGATCCGTTAGGGTTCTTGAGGATGAACACACAGATAAAGTGGGAGAGGCGGAGAGAAGGCTCTAGATATTATCTACAACCTGATAGAAAACCTAATACAGAAGGTGGTTATGTATACCACCAATCTAACGGCTGGATTGAGAATAGTACAATCCAACGGTAATAATAAAACGTTCACAATTGAACGGGCTTTTACTAAGGTCAAACTGTAGAAGTAAATAGTGGGCTTATATTAGGCCCATTACAATATAATCACTGAAATAGACGAGACCCAATGACTGAGAGGTCCAATAGCTCTTTTACCCCCCCCCCCCCCCCTTAAACGAATGGTGGACGCGCCATGAGTTTAGCCTTTAATGCTTCGAAGTGAGGAGCTGGAAGAGACTTGGTGAATAAGTCAGCGAGCTGATCTGCACTGGAAACGAAAGAAAAAATGTGTTGATGGCCTTTTTCACGCACGTAGTGCTAATCAATCTCAATATGTTTCGTACGTGCGTGAAAGAGGGGATTTGCCGTCATAGCAAGAGCAGATTTGTTATCCATAAATAATAAGGGAGGAGAAGAAATTTTGAGATGTAAATAAAAAATAGTAATTTAAACCAAGATAATTCATCTGCTGGTGTGGCAAGATCCCAATATTCAGCTTCGGTAGAAGACCGGGCCACAGTGGGCTGTTTTTTGAAGCCCAATGAAGGGGGTTAGGCACAATAAAAACAGCAATACCAGTAGTACTCCGGCGATCAAATGGGTTACCGGCCCAATCTGCGTTGGAAAAAACATGTAAAGGAGTAAGAGAAGCGTGATAAAATAACCCTTGAGATTTCGTTCCTTGGAGATAACGAAGCATACGTTTAGAACCACTGAAGTGAACATCAGCGGGATGATGCATAAATTGACATAAGTGGTTTACTGCAAATGAAATATCGGGTCGAGTAAATGTGAGATATTGGAGGCCCCCAAGAAGCTGGCGAAAAATGGTGGGTTCAGGCAGAGGTGTGCCTTGAGTTAAGTGATATTTAACCCCAACAGCTAAGGGTGTGGGGCAGGCATTACAATTACTCATATTGAATTTTGATAATAAGTCAGCAATGTATTTTTATTGTGTAATGGAATGGCCTTTTGAAGTTCTGTAAATTTGAAGGCCCAAAAAGTATGTAAGCGGGCCCAAATCAGTCATTTGGAATTCATGCCCCAACTGAGCAATAAGAGTAGATATATAGGTAGTATCACTACCAGTCATAATAATGTCGTCAACGTATAGTAAAAGAACATTCATCTTGTCATTGTTATGAAGAATAAACATCGGAGAGTCCGAGAAAGCAGAGACAAATCCCAAAGACTTAAATGTGTAGCGAAACGTTCAAACCACGCCCTACGGGCCTGTTTTAAACCGTATATAGATTCGCTTAGAAGACATTCATGTTTAGGAAATTTGGGATCAATGAAACCCGTTGGTTGCTTCATATAAACAGTTTCACGGAGATAACCGTGTAAAAAACATTTTTAACGTCCAATTGACGAAGGGGCCAGTTATAAGTAGTAGCAAGAGCCAAAATTGATCGGACAGTGGCATTTTTTACGACTTGACTAAAGGTTTCGTCGTAATCAATGCAATAAGTTTGATGAAACCCCTTAGCCACAAGACGGGCTTTGTACCGAGAAATAGTACCGTTGGGGTTAAATTTTGTTTTAAAAACCCACGTTTTCCCAATCACATTTGTGTTGGGTGGCAAAGGACCAAAGTCCAAGTTTTGTGGTGTACAAGATTAGAAAATTCATCAAACATAGCTGAACGCCACTGGGAATATTTGTTTGCCTCTGAGAAAGAAGTAGGCTCAGAGAGTGAAGTGTGTGTGTGTAAAGCTGTAAAACCAGAAGTAGCAAAATTAAGCTTCTTTTTTATAATACCCGATTTGCTGCGGGTTTGCATTGGATGACCAGTGGACAAAGGGGGTGGGGTGGAGGGGAAATCATTACTGGGTTGCTGGAATCTGCCCCGCCAACACTGGTGGAAGGGAGAGGAGTTCCAGAGAAATGTGTAGTATCTGTGGTAGTATCTATAGTAGTATCTGTGCTAGGTCCTAACCCTTCACCAGGTGGCTGCAGATTACCACCAGAACCCTTAGAAAGTATTGGAGTCACACATAGAGTGTGTGTCGGAGCAACTGATGGAACATTGGTCAAATCAGGGACAGGATATGGACCTGAAACAGAAGATGAAGAATGTGAGAGAGGAGTACAGTAAGATGTAGCAGTAGTAGAGTAAGGAAATTTATATTCATCAAAGATAACATCACGACTAATATAAAAACGTCTAGAGGTACGATCATAACAGATATATCCTCTATATCCCTCAGCATAACCAAGAAAAGTGCAAAGAGTAGATTTTGGATCAAGTTTAGAAGAGATACAAGGTCTAAGATTAGGAAAGCAGGCATATCCAAAGATTTTCAAGTAAGAGTAATCTGGTTTTTGTTTAAATAAAATCTCATAAGGTGACATATTGTTTGTGTTTCTGCTAGGTAATCTGTTCATAAGGTAAGTGGCTGTGGCAACAGCATGAAACCATTAAAGTTTTGGCAGTGAAGCGTTGTGAAGCATTGTAACAGCAGTTTCTATAATATTTCGGTGTTTATGTTCGGAAACCCCGTTTTGTTGGGGTGTATGAGGGCGGGATTTTTGATGTTGAATTCCATGTTTTGATACTAATTGTTGAAAAATAAAAGATGTGTATTCACCGCCCCCATCAGAGCGTAGAATTTTAATAGCATATCCAAGTAATTTTTCAATGAAGGTTTTGAATTTAACAAAAGAAGCAGAAACTTCAGATTTAAGTTTTAAAGGAAATAACCAGGTGTACCTAGACAAATCATCAATAAATAACACATAATAACGATAACCATTTAAAGAAGTAGTAGAAGCAGGACCCCAAACGTCACTGTGTAGCAAATGAAGGGGTGCAGTCACAGTTGAGGTAGAAACTGAGTAAGGCAGCCTACACATTTTACCACAAAAACAAGATTCACACATGTATTTAGTGTCTTTAACAGATGAAAAAGAAGAAGAGTTTAAACAACGTGATAACACATCCTTAGACGGATGACCCAAACGGTTATGCCAAAGACCAGACTAAACCCGTTAACCCAAGAAGGCTTGAGGACCAGTCGGAGAAGAGACATAAGACATAGGGTAAAGGTCGTTTTACTGGGGCCCTGAAAAAGGGTTTGACCAGTATCAATATCAAGAATAGAGAAGGAATTTTTGTCAAACACAAATTTAAGGTTGTTATCATAACACATTTTATGAACAGACAGTAAATTAACTGAAAGATTTGGGATGTGTAAGGTGTGTGGAAGTGTAAAAGTATTAAGAGCAGTGGTTAAGTAAGCAGTACCGGAGTGGAGTATGGGCAGAGAGTAGCTGTTACCGACGGTGACCTGGTCAGAACCAGTATAGGGCTCTGTGAGAGAAAGATTCCGTAGATCTGCTGCCATGTGGTGGGACGCACCCGTGTCCGTGAGCCATACTTCAGAGGGAATGGACTGCTGAGAGTTAGAGGTGGCAGCCATTGCAGCTAATTGCTCAGGTGGGTGTCGTCCTTGAAAGGCATAATCCATGCGGTGCCAGCAATCAAGGGCGGAGTGGAAGTCATTTCCACAGATCTGGCAAGTGATTGGAGCGGAGCGACCAGACCCGAATCTTCCTCTTTGAGAACCCGAACGACCAGATCCGCCTCGTCCGGATCCATACCCGTATCCGGAACCATATCCGGATCCATAACCGGAACCCGATCCATATCCGGACCCGTATCCATTTCCTGGCCCGTATCTGGAGCCCGAACCGTACCCGGATCCGCCAGATCGACCCCCTCTTGAATAATCGAACTGGCAACGGGAACCGAACCGGCCACCACCCCGGTTAGGATTAGGGTTGCGAGCTCCACCTAGACTGCCACCACGAGGACTAGGGTTGTGGCAAGAAAAGAAAGCAGCAGGGGACGGATCTGGATCAAGAGACTGATTTGTGCGCATCTGTTCGTCAGCTTTGAGAAGGACATGCAGTTCAGCAAAGGATATGGGGTTTGAGGGTATGTGGAGTGAAGATCGAAAAGGGTTGAATTCAGGGGGTAAGCCGTTGAGAGCGTATAAGAGCATATCTTCATCGTCGATGTGAACGGATGAGACAGCTAGCTGATTTCTGATGGTAGTAAGCTTTTGCATGTACAGATCTACAGAATCAGATCCTTTTTTGATGGTTTGGAGAGAGGATTTGATATGAATGATGTTAGATCGGGTCAAAGAGGCATATCGATGTTCAAAGATCAACCAAGCAGATCGAGAAGTCGGAGAGCCAATCACCTGTGTAAGAGCCTCAATAGATAGAGAGGCGTTGAGGATGGTCAGAACCGCTTGGTCCTGAAGAACCCACGCCGTGTAAGCCGGATTTGGGACGGATTGGGATCCGCCGGCTGTGGGAGGAAGAAACTCCGGTGGACATGGTGTAGATCCGTCGATGAAGCCAAAGAGGTTGTGCGTGCGAAAGATCGAAGAGATCTGATGTCGCCATAGAACAAAATTTGTGCCATCAAGCTTGAAGGGTAGAAGATTATGTATGTTAGAAAGAAGATATAGGGGAGTATTTGATTGATTAGTGGTGGTAGAGAGCATGATTAAGGCTTTGATACCATAAAAGACCCGTTATGGTTCTTGAGGATGAACACACAGAGAAAGTGAAGAGAGGCGGAGAGAAGGCTGTAGATATTATTTACAACCTAATAGAAAACCTAATACAGAAGGTGGGTATTATACCACCAATCTAACGGCTGGATTGAGATTCGTACAATCCAACGGTAATAATAAAACGTTCACAATTGAACGGGCTTTGACTAAGGTCCAACTGCAGAAGTAAATAGTGGGCTTATATTAGGCCCATTACAATATAATCACTGAAATAGACGAGGCCCAACGACTGAGAGGTCCAATAGCTCTTTTATCCTTCAGATCCGAATTGATGTTTAGCTCTTTGATCTTTCCGGCAAATCCATCTCTCAATAGTAACATCGCCTTTAAGTTATCTAGCTCCAACTGAACCATGGATCAACCCAGCACCGAGATTTGCAGGCCTTCTCTGGCAGCCGCTAGTTCCGCCATTAATGGCGACCTCTGTCGAGGTAATCGCCGTTGCCGAGCTCCTATGAAATCACCATTATCCCTTCGAATAACACAGCCACTCCCCGATGCCGGATAATGATCTCTCCATGACGCATCATTATTGATTTTGAAAAACCCCTCTTTCGGTAATTTCCACGCAGAGCTGCTGCTGAAACTGAAAAAACAATATTTATTGGCAGAAACTGGAAAAAAATATGTATTCACGAGACAATAAAAGTAAAATAATTATTTTAATAATTGTCAGCAAAATACGTTTTTAACTTGTAGTTGATGATACTAAATAATGCTACCAGTATATGTTTTTAGGAAATGACTTAGGTTATACACATTTTTAGTCACCAGATCAAACTTTTACATCAAATCGTTAATGCCTTTTGCAAAGAAAAACAATTCCTCAATCACTTGACCAATTAATTAAAAACACGTCATCCCTGTCCCCGGACGCCAACGTAACTTTTATCCCTTACAGCTGTCCGTTCTTATTCATTTTATAACCCGCATGTCAATACTCATCTCTATTTATTAGAGGTGTGCTCGATCTTGCATCTGGATGCAACGTCGACAAGGGTATTTGATATTTTTCCACCATATGAAGTGGTGGTCTCTGCTGGGATTCCAAGTCGTAAATATTTTTTTCGGAAAATTTTGCTACCACAAAGTGTTTTTGATCATCTGTTTCCTGAATTATTTGATTATAGAAAGCTATTGTCACACAATTAGAATAATCACTAGTCAAATTGTTAAATCTTATTTCGGGCATTCAACTCGCTTTAATTCTGAAGTTGACGAGTCTTCACAAGACTAGAAAATAGTAGGAAATTGTCAACGTAATAATATGGTGAATGAAAGTATAAAAATATACGAGGATTGTTAAATCGGAGTCTAACTTGTTCATTTCAGTACCTATAGTGTGGCAGATGACATTCACGGCCGGAAATTTGTTAATTTGTGATACGGGTAGCCGTATTAATATTATCAATTACTTAGATTTTATTTATCAAGTTATTTATTTAATTAATAATAGGGCTTGGCCCGTCATAGAATAAACCCGTTAGGTTAGGGTTAGGGTTAGTATTATCTATTTAAGCATTGTTCATTCCTCAGTATGAGGCAGTCAATAAACAAATTATTCTTTCCCTTTATCTCTTTTATTTATCATGTGTGTAGGTTGCGGTAAAAAACGTCGTAGAATAGTTGACACTTGGAGGGAAAATGAGGTGGAGGTATGCGTTGTCACTTTGAGAATGAAGAAGGGTGTATTCTTTGATACATGAAGAGAGTAAGTGGGGATGTATGAGTGAGAGGGGCTGCTCCCAAAAGGAAATTCAGCAACCAAGAGAGATGGAAGGAAAAAACATAGTGAAGGAAGAGAGAAAGATGAGGGAAAATGTGAGAAAGCTACGAGGAAGGGAGAGAATGAAGAGAGAAAATTCGGAGAAGGCTCTTTTCTGACTTTGAGAGTAAGGAGAAATCCTAAGACACTCACCCAAATGATCAAGGTGGATGGACCGCTCTAGAGGTTGGAACTTGTCAATACTTTAGCCATGTCTTCCAAGTTATTCAGTTTTCTAGTGAAATTGTTAGAAATTACATCCTTGATGGATAAAATTAGGAAAAAATCATTGGTAACATCCCTTATTGTACCTATTAATTATGTGAAAATCTCAAGGATTGATCCTTTATGTGTCAAGAGATTTATCCAAGAACTATGAGGTAAAGAAAATAATTATGCAGTAAATTGCCATAGCAGAATACTGTTTTATAAAATATGAAAGGACAAGAAATGGTTTTATATAATTAATTAAAATTTAAAAAAATCTACCTTAGGATGTTATCTAATACATATAAAATTTCCAGAGTGTAATCTCAGTAGAGAGGTTTGGACCTATATGGGATTCTCTCAGGAGTTGCCTGTTATTCGTCTGAGTTACAAATTTTTGGTGGAAAACTTATTGGAACATGCTGACGAGGAGGACAAGAAAAAATTATGTATTTTTTCTAGAGATATTGCGCATGGAATGGGATGAATTTCAACGTGCAAGCTCGAAGTGGTCATCAATTTTGTAAAGAAGTGGAATCTCGCTACGAAGAACTTCAACAAACTATTAAAGTTCTCGAAGATCCTGGTGTCAATCACAGAGGCTTGAGTGTAGCAGTTCCTTTGATCGGAAGAAGTGGAAGCATTGAAACCCGGCTAATTTTTTATGGAGGTTTCGATTTCCAATCTATGAAAGCTACTGGGGGAATTATTTTCAACAGCTCGGGCCACTTCGCAGCTGCTCGTTCTTCAGAAGGTGATGTAGCCGAAGGTCCGACAGATGTCGAAGCTCAATCTTTGAAGATGGGTATCCTGCTAGCACTTCGAATGGGGTTGAAGAATATAGCAGTAGAGGTGGATGCAGAAACGATAATTGAAGATTTAAAGGCTCTTCGAAGGGGTGGAAGCATTGAAAACTTTTGTGGAACTCATGACACTTTGGTAGAAATAATACATCTCTTGCAAAATTTTATAGCAGCTCTTTCAAATGGATTCCTAGAAGCAGAAATGGTGCGGCTCATTCCCTAGCAAATAGAGCTCGTGGAGTTCTGTGCTCGATGCAGTGGTTTTTCTCTCCAGTGGAATGACTAGTCCATTTTCTTTCTGATGATGTAAACTTTTCCGTGGGCTGAGTTTTAATGATATTTTTACCTCAACTAAAAACAATTCAGAGTCCCTTCTCTTCATCTTGGGGACGAATCATGCATCACTCCTAGGTTGGTTAGAAGGAATTTTATACCCGACCAGCCACTGTTTTGATTTATTTTCAAACCCTTACACTCCTTACATGATTATTAAAATTTTACTGTTGATTCTTAACTGACTTATCTTTCTTGTGTAAGTATTTGATCACAATAGGACATGTCTAATATGTTCTAATAATTTGAAAAAAGAGCTATTGTAACAAAGTTCAAATTCTGAAATAGCCATTGTTGTTAATTATTTTCAAGCCCTTACACTTTTCTGATTATTATTAAAATTTTAATGTAGATACATGACTTCTTTATCTTTATTGTGTAAAATTTTGAGCATCATAGGACATCCCTAACATATTCAAATAAAAATAAAAATATACTGATGTAAATATGTTGGATTTCTAAAATCAATTAATGTATTTATATAATTTAGTAAACTTATGCTCCTCAATATGTTATAAAATCTTCACTGTAGATTCATAAATTTATCATGTTCCCTGTACGAAAATTTCAAGGTCTTGAGATAATCATAACTTTTTGAAGTAAATTAAAGATCACGCTAGTATCCTAGAACTCACTTGTTGATAATGTTAGAATGCCTAACCATCTAGATGTTGGTAACATACTTAGTGGTTAAACATGGCTATAATTCACTGAAAAAAAATACTTATTTAAGAAGTGTTATGTTAACCTTATGTGGCTACTCGCCACGATATATGAATCTTGATGATATTTTTTTGAGGAAAATCTTGATGATATATTTTGGTGTGAATGTTTGATATGTCGTAAGGTGATATGTGTTTCACATTTTGATGTATGTTGATGGTACAAATAAATACGTTATCAATATATGAAAATTGGTTACATATGTTGTTGATGTTGGATTATATATATATGTGTGTGTGTGTGTGTGCGCGCGCGCGGGGGTGCGTGTCTGTGTGATCCTTACCTAAGAGAATACATTTTTGAAGATTAAATGTTTACAATGGACTTAGTCAAAGGGAGAGGGGGGGGGGGGGAATAAGAAGTGATTGCACCTCTTGAGTGAAAGACCCTGAAACAACAATGCGACCGAGTGTCCTTAGCACATGTAGAGGTGTGTGGGCCAGATTGCTCCCCACAATGAGGTTGTGGTTTTTCTCGCTCCCACGGTGAAACCCCATATGCGAGTTGTTTGTCCCAATGTGATGAATATATGTATACTGAGAATATCGATAATTTTGAATAGTTGGATCAAAGTTATGGTTATAGAATAAAACAAAAGATGAAACCGGAATATGTGGTGTTAGCTTGTCATGTCCGACATTGGTTTAGACATTGCTCGATGTGAATATATGATATATGTATATGTATGCGCTCATGACATTAATTTCCTACTCAGGCTCAGCTCTTTTGTTGACATTTTTTTGAGGACCTAAGCAGGTTGGAGAAAGTAGCTTGGTTCCCGAGTTTTCTTAATGATAGATTTTGGGATAAAGATTCCCCATGCGTATTAGTGCACAAAAATAGATATGTCGTAGCTTTATATGACTAGTCATGGAAGTACTCATTTGGGGTAATCAGACGATTGTAATACTGCTATGAGTAGTGTGTAAGATATGTGAAAGTAATGTGTAATTATGTTTGTTATTATTTATGCTATGAAAAGAAAACTAGTCTTTCGTTGAATTTAATCTAAATTCACCCCCGTTTTGGGGCATGACAAACATCACGCACAATCTCATCACTATTGCGCAATTCCAGCAATATAGTATTAAGATTGTCTAGGTGATCATTCATATATGTACCTTCCGACATTCGCAGACTGAATAGTCGATTCTTCAACATCAACTTTGCTGGCCAATTATTTTTATGTAATGATTGCAAAAATCAACTTTCCGTTATTAAATTATCACATTATAATTGCATATGCATTTGAATTCATCACTTGTGCATTAAAAACTTATATCAACTTTTTACATGCGATACTTGATTGGAACATTTGGATTAAGCTTTGAGGACAAAGCTTGTTTTAAGGAGGAGGAGGCGTGTTATACCCCATAATTTTGGAGGGGTATTTTTGAGATTAAACAGTACTTTGGTACTTATATTAATGAGAAATGGTATTCTGAGTATTTATATTTATTTACTTAATTACTATCTTATAAGTATTTTATTTTAATATTATTTTTATTAATAATTATATGTTTATGAAGTTTTATGGGTATTCATAAAGCAAGGGCGGGCATTTATAACTCCTAACTTTTTTATCAAAAAATATATTCTGGTGGATTAAATACAATTCCTAGATCTTTTATATGACTATTCATTTTCCGTAACCCTTTTATTCATATTTTATATTATTTTTAAACTAAGCTCATCATACACTATTGGTACTACTAAAGTACCCAAACAATTTAATCATAATCATCACTATCTTTGATACTCCCAAATTAGTCAATCACTTTAATCCTTGTCAGCATCCAAAATGGTACAATTAGAGTACCTAACCACTTTTGTCCACCTAGCCAAAATTATGGTGCTTCCACCACATCTTAAACTTTCTCTCTCACTCTAGCAAAACACAACAAACCCATGGGTTTGTTTTCCCACCATTGCCGAGGAACAAAAGCTTCAACATTTCTTTTTTCCTTTTGATCCCAATCAATATGGGATCAATCACCTATCATTTCCCTCCAACGAAGCTTTGTTCAAGCCAAAAAAAGAAAAACTTAAATGTAGTTTCCATATCCGTCACCATTATACCCAGGGGCGGAGCCATGTAGGGGCACGGGGCACGTGCCCCCCAAAATTTTCCGAAAACACCAGATAGCCTTTAATTTGTGAAAAAAAATTAATAGTGCCTCTCTACAAATATTAAAGTGCCCCCCCTAAATTTCAAGAACTCGCTAGCACAGATGGTAAAGTCCGCGTCTTCAAAACTTGGAGTCAAGTTGCGGGTTCGAATTCCTCAATGCGCGTTTTGAGTTTTTTTTTGTCATAAGACAAAAAAATAGAACGTTCACAAGGAGAATCGAACCCCCGTGTCAGAAGTCAATGGAGGAGTGCTTTAACCACTGAGTTGGGAAGCCTATAATGTTTCTGATGATATTAAAAACTAATTAACCTTATAAGCACGAGTAGAAATACGCCGAATTGTGCCCCCCCCCCCTTGGATGAAATACTGGCTCCGCCACTGATTATACCATACCACCAACCCACCTATCAAGTCTATAAACCCCCACCTCCATCACTTTTCTTCATCCACTCACCCAAACCTCTCTCTCACTCCCGACCCTCTCTCTTCTCTCCGCTCTCCGCCGGACCAACCGAAGCCAACGAAGACAAGGCCAACCGAAGAGGACCATGTCGCCGGCGCTCCGACTGCGCCCGATCTCTCTCTGTCACACCCTTAAAATTCTCTCACTGGAAATTTTGGGTGCCACTATGTGTTCGAGATGGCCTGAACACAAGGGTAACCATAAAAGGAGAAAAACAAACAATTCAAAATTAAAAATTTGAAGTCATGAATTATTAAAAATCTGAACTGCCTTAAACGCTGGCCTTAAAAGTCATACTATGAATATTATTTAACTAATTGTCTGAAAGAAATGGTAAACTAGTTTATTATGATGTGTGATTCGATCCCCGCATCTCCCAGCTCACAACGCCTAGACATTAGGTGGGTTAAAACAAACAGAACACCACATTTTTTAAAGTTAGCTACAAATACTGAGTGAATAACATCCAGACATGTAAAAAGATTAAGAGGCAAGTAGTTTTAGAAAAAAAAAAAAAAACATTTTGAAAGAGAGAAATAAAATAAGGAAAAAAGAGTGTAGTAGGATTTTCGATTTTTATCATTTTAATTGGGGAAACAATCTCAAAGAATCACCATTGCCCCGAATTAGGGGTATCCAATATTATTGATCCTTGTTCCAATATTGAAACTCCAACTCCAAAATCCACATTATTATTTTTTTGTTACGGGGAAAAAACCAACAATCACAAGTTACCAAGAACATAAGTGTCGACACCCTCCCCCCCTAAGATTTCTTGCGGCGAGAGAGGTAAGTACAAGGAGACCCGGGACTGTTACGGCCGAGCAAAACAAAATAAAGTGAGTCGAGTAATCGTAGTCAACATCGACCAAACTAATCGATCAATAAAGTGTTCTCCGAATAACTTTTTGCATTTACGTTATTACCATGTTCTTCTTCATGTGACAGTTTAAAACATGATTTTCAAGAAGACATCAAAGTTCTCAAGTAAACACATAAAACATATTTTCATTTGGCAGCAATTTATCACATAATATATTTTGACACGAAAATCGAAATGACACTAGGTCTGACATGTTTACTGACCTAACAAGTAGCAACTAGAGCGAACTGGAGGTTGACGAATCCATCGCCCGTGAAATCACCGCCTAAAAATTTACAAATTCCCCAGTCAACAATCACAGTACATCTAAAGCAATTAAACTTACTAACCCAAACATGAAATCACTGCTAACTCCCTCACCCACACAACCTACACACCTACTCGCAACTACTCCCTCAAGAAACACCAAGTGTAAACTCATCGCAATACCCCCACAACTCCCATACGACATGTACACCCTCACACCACTTCATGAACACACACAAACTCACACTCATACCCACGCATGCATCAATACACACACAAACACCATTCATTACCCATATTCGGCAAGAGAAGAGATGGGTTTGGTGATGGTATAAGTAAGAAGTAAGAGAGGAAGGAAGGAGAACAAGTGAAAAGGGTGAAAGAAGTACAATAGTTTTTGCCTTACTGGATGCAATTTGATTAGGAAAAGATTGTCAATCATTGGGTAATATTTGGTAATGATTGGCTAGGAGTGATTAAGGACTTTCATTGTGGTTTATTCAGGGGTTTGTCTGAATATTTGATTGGGAGGTATTTTAGGTGGTTGACGGATTTTTTAAATCAGTTATAATCGGAGGACGTAGATGATGATCTTACGGAAAAATTGAAGAAATTGAATCAAATAGATTGATTGAATAAGATATATTTTTGGGGAAAAAAGGGGTAATAGCATTAGAACATTTAATACAATAATATTATTAAAATCATATTAGGAAAAGTTTTTTATTTTTTTAAATGGAAAATAATAAAATAAAATGATGTAAAATAAAAATGAGGATTAACTTTTACTAGGGGTACAACTTGGGCGGGTTGAACCCGACCAACCCGAGCCCAGCCCGAACTTAAATAGGGTCCGGACACACAGTTTTGGTAATTTGGACGGGCTTGGACATGAATTCTTAACCCGAATTGCAATTAGGGTCGGACTTGGGCACAAATATCGAACGACGGGTTAACCCGAATTGCCCGATTTGCATGACCACTACGTATAAATATTATATTTTGAAATAATTAGGTAGCATATCTAACATGAATGTCCTACTTTTCTTTCAAGTATTATCGATGTTTTTAATCATTGTTTTGTTCTTCAACTAGCTGATTTGTTTTTCGCCAACAGTTAATTATTTTCTTGTGTTTTTAAGAAGATCTTAAGTTTAATGTACTAGCCCGAATTCAACCCGAACCCGAATTGATTTATACGAATTTGGGCTCGGACGGGTTTACAATGCTCTTAACTCGGGTTGGGTTGGGCTTGGGCAGCCACGACACAACTCGGGCTCGGGCTTGGACAGGGGTGCCAACCCGTCCAGCCCGCCCGAGTTGCAGTCCTAACTTTTACCACTATGTCTCACCTCTTCCTCCCCATGGAGGAAGGGCACACCGATTAGGAAAAAGGCGTTTTTGTCTAAAAATACCCTTACAGACTCGAAAAATTACAATCCATGTCCGTTTACAGTAAACCACCAAACACCACCATCAACACCGCCATCAAGAATACAAAATATACTAAATAATTACATATCTACACTCAAAATTTACATAAATTTGACCAAAAATAAAAGATGAAGAAGAAAAGAACAGAAGAGACGAAGCAGATTGAAAGAAGAAAAGTTGCATCGGAAGCAACGACTGCCAACACCCTCACCGCCAAACACCACCGCCGGACCGCCCCAGATCTTCCAGAGAGAGAGAAGAAAAATATGAGACATAAAATAAGAAGATAAAGTAGGAGAAGATGAGGAAAAGAAGAAGAACGTACCTATTGGCGTCCTCCTCCTTGTCTTCCACCGCGATATTGGAGCTGAAAGCCTCATCGGTGTAGATCTTGGTCTTTGTCGCTCTCTAGCCAGAAGCAAATCTCAGCCTCCGTCGATCTCTCTTCCATCTCCGTTTATGTTTCTATCTCCTCTCTTCTCTCTCTAAATTTTCATCTCTGTTTCTCGCTCTGTTTATTCTCTTCCCTTTTCTCTCTCTCTCTTTCTATCTATCTTTTCTCTATCTCTGAATTACCGTATGTGGTGAGTGGGCTGAGAAGATAAGGTTGGTGGGGGTGGGGTAGATGGGTGAGGTATGGGTGAGGTTAGGTTGAGACAAAAAAAAAAGTGGTCTAATGGTGGATTAATGTGGTGTCAATTGGGTTTGGGTTCTGTTAGTATTGGTTTTGGTCCAAGATGGATGTGATGGTCAGTGGTCTAATGGTGAAGAGGCTGCTAGGTACTGTGTTGATAGTTTTGGGTGTTAGGTAGTATCAGGTTAAGGTTGATTGGCAGCAACTTGTCCCTCTTCGACCCTCATCCTTCGTAGCCATTTTCTCGAGCTTCTAATCGATTCCGAAGTTCGTCTTCTATTCCAATTCACGCTCGGAGCCTCCGATACCTGAAAATCACAACACTACAAAATACCGGGCATAAAATATAATATAAAAAACTCAAATCAACTAGAAAACGCCCGGACTTGTCACTTAAGAACAACTAGCTTACTTACACGAAATCCTCAAAATCATAGTATATTTCTCATATATATTACTCGGACATGCACGCAAAAAATATAAAAACGTAGCAGAAATATAATGTCTATACAGAGTTTACAAATTCCCCCACACTACCTTTTTGCGCGTCCCGAGCAAAATTTCATTCAAACTCCCTACACTATGATCTTTCGATCCACCGTTTTGCATACAATTCTACTAGACACGTGACACAAACAACTCACACACACGACTATGCAATCTACATGATCTATACAATGCAACTCGATTATCAAACAATGCAGATATTGAAACAATACAATATTTTTTTTCTTTTTACTTTAGAGATCGGGCAATCTCGCTATCATGAACCAAAATCATCAAGCTCTCACAAGTTTCTTTTGAAATTCACACAACCAATAGCAAGAAATTAAGAGTAGAATGATCATACGCACAAGTTCACAAAGGGGTCCCCAAACATCCACCAATAATCAAACCAAGACTCGGGCACGTCCTTTAGCTCAGAGGGTCTAGGCATCTTTAATACTAAGATAGTCTTTCGTCGCTAAGTCATTTGAGGTTTCCAGACCCTCTTAGCCGTTATTGCATTTGAATGCAAATTGTCCCAGTGACGGGAGACACAACTCCGTGTAATACGGCTTGACTTTAGTTTTCCTTAGCCTCTAATCGGATTGAATCCAAATTCTCCAAATGAACGGAGGCACATTAGGTTGTTCACCGTATCTAATCCAAGAGAAGATTTTGAATCTTTTTTTTCATTCTCTTCTAATTTTTTCAACCGTGCATTTAGAGCAACTAAGTGTGGGTTTTTTCGGTTAGCTCTTGAAACCGCCTTAAGGGATGGTGGTGTACACTCCCTAACTTCACTACGGATAGAGCAATGTACCACATGGAACCGACTCTACACGAAGGTCAACCCCAGATTTCAAGAGGCCACAAGTTTCCACTCGAAAACAGACTATTCAACTCCTAAGGACTAAATCCTCCTAGCACATTAAGGCCTCGTTTGGGTAGAGGATAAGGAGGGAGCATAAGATAACTTATACTCTCTCTTTTTTTATCAAGCGTTTGGGTACTGGATAAGAGAGGGGATAAGTTATGTTGTCTTATGCTGATGGAGCTTTTAATGAACAAATTTTATACCACCAACATGGAGGTATAAGGTCGGATAAGAAAAATAGCATATTACCATGCTAGTAGGTTGACAAAAATACCCCCACAAACTATTTAATTTCCTACCCTTGTCTCCAAACCCTATCATTTTGGTACTGATAACAATTATTTTGGGATTGATAACTATCATTTTGGAGGAGGTCCTATTGGGTTTGATAACTATTATTTTGGGATTGCATAACTTTATTTAAGTATGTATAGTTGAGATAAATATGAAGACATTTTGCCGTGCTTGCTAAAATTTCGTTCGTTTAATTTAACTTATTTATTGTAGTTTATGCAACACCATGCCAATAAGTACTACTAAATTATACTCCATACTTTGCTATGGCCATGTTGTATCCATGAATATTTGTTATGTTTTATGTTACTACAAATTTATTTCGTGTATTAATATACATTTTGTATACATTTTGACGACGTCATTATTGTGTAGAAAAAAAGAGTATTAAAATATAAACATAAATACTAATACATTTTGTATACATTTTCCTCGTCAATTTGAAATATACAATATTTATACAAATTAACAGCACTGAGGGTATTATAGTCATTTGGGCACATATCCTGCTTCATATCCTGCATCATATCCGACAGCACCCAAACACGGACAGCCAACATATCTTATCACGGCTTATCAGACAACATTCATATCCTTGCTCATATTCCAGCATAAACCTTATCCCTACATACCATATCCTCTACCCAAACGAGGCCTAAAGGAACTAAAGGTATACCCTCGTCTTCTTTCCACTTTTTCCTGAATACCCGGGACATCATTTCGTGAAACATGTGCGCAAACTACTAAAAATTAAGGCTTTCCTACTACGGAGCTTCCTATTCTCAGAGACTCCTACTGAACTCTCTTCGGTTTATAGCTTCATCAATTGCCCTTACCTCAAAAAATTTAAATTTTTATGATTTTTCACTTTTATTATTTTTAAAATTTTTGAATTTTTTTCAATTTTCTCATATTTTCCTAACTCTATATGCATTGGCCAACTCGACTATTCACAAAAATTTGGTAGGGGGACGTAAAAAGCTAAAAGTGATAACAATGCATAAACTAACAATTCTAACACAGTACTACAATATGTTTAAAACACTCTACAATAACCACACTACTGACAATACTACACAATCTATATGTAACAGGCTATGCAAACAGACATGCCTAGCCAAATATACACAATCCCCCACACTTAAGTGTTTCGTTGTCCTCAACGAATTTAGACATAAAATAAGAGGACTCATCGCTTAAATGTTTAGGCGGTGGATCTCCACAATTACCTCTCAAAACAGAAACAGAGAGAGAGAGTGAGAAATACATGTGATTCCCGGATTTACATGGGCACCGTGTCCGTGAAACGGCAACAAGAAGGGGTCCATTGGACCGTTGCCAGTTTCTAGAGAAACACTGCTGATGGAGCTCACCTGATCAATCCCCAAGCTACAACATGTTACCATGTAGCTCCCCTAATTTCATGTGTGCCTTGCACACCGGGGTTGACTGCTTCATTCTGTGAGCAATCTGCACGAAAAATACCCAACTCACTGCATGACTCCCCATGTGGGTCAACTGTGCCATGGCACATCGGGGTAGATTCTTCGCTAATACCACCTGCAAAAACTCGATAACTCATCAGTCTCTCTCTCTCTCTCAACTCTCAAAATCATCATATGGAAACTCAAAAGAAAAAAAATGAAATTAAAAAATCCTAACCTAATGTTGGGTTTCCTCCCAACTAGCGCTTGTAATTTAAGGTCGACAGCCCGACCCGGTTACCTCAACCGTCTTGCATAGTGGAGGATGCTTTATCCCTCCACTTCTTCTTCTTCCACAATCTCCTTTCCATAAATTTCTTCTCAAGCGCACCCCTGTGCTCTAAAGATGGTGGAGAAATGTAGAAGCTGACTCTTATCATTTTACACTTTTTCTTTTTGATCAACATCCACACCGTGCTACTAGGCTCGAAGGCATCTATATCCATGAAGTCATCGCAGTAGTACTCATTCTGCTGCACTTCTTGATATTCTTCATTCAGTGCACGCATTTCATCTACACCCCCACACTTGGTGATTTCACTCAGATGCGTTGTGGCTAACTCCATGCGTTCCTGAGAAAACATACTCAAAAGATACCAGTGAAGCACGGAGATATGAAAGAAGACAAAATAAAACAAAACTAAAGAAAAAGTACTCATAACTAACTCCTAACTAAATAATCTACCGTTGTCCCCGGCAACGGCGCCAAAAACTTGACACGATTTCTTACGTGTGTACGCAAGTGCACGGTCGAAGTAATAAAGATTGAGTATTAAAACTCAGGTTTTTCGAACCCACAGGGACAGAATCGAGATTGTTTAGTTAGTCGATTAATTTAGAGTACTGTAACAGGGAGGAAGAATTTGATTTAAGAATTGAAATAAACAACTAACTAATATTTTTGTATTTTTTTCTGATTAATAAACAAATATAGAGAAATCACTAGGTGATCTATGGATCCCCTAGGGTTTTAGACAGTTCCGAATATAGTACTGAAACACTCTATCATCTAATTAGTTGTGTCGGGTAATAGCACTGACAATCTCCTCTCGGTTTCAAGTCCCTCTACCTATCAGTCGACAACGGGTCATGTGGGTCCATCAATGTCTACGGATATGGCTCTAACAGCCTGACGTTAAGCCGATCACTTGGTCCTCTTGGTCCGCCAATGCCTAACGCTACAAAATCGAATCTACCCTCACACGACTAGTCTTATCATCTCACCTCTCAGTCTCAATGATTCGGGCTAATTTCTTGTTCTCGTTCGTATCCGGTAAAGTCTCTCTGGAGCACCCACCTAGAAAGGTAGCATAACAGACTCGCGACTCCTTTTACACTAAGTATTAAGTTCAGCACAATCAATCCAACTAACTATTCAATAGTCTTTAAGCTTACAAATCTAATAACCTATTGATTCATCTTTCTAACGTTGTTCTTGTCACCCTAGACGTGTCAACAACCCTAAGTGATCAAGATATACGATAATCAAAGAAGAATAATACAATTAAAGAAATCGAAACGTGAATCAATAGCATAAATTCGGAAACTTTTTCTAGTGCATAAACCCTAGGTTCATCTCCATAGAACCTAGCAAAAGTAATTACCTAAGCATAAAATAGAAAAACAACACAAGTTTCTACATAACGAAGATTAGAGAGTGAAGAAACAAACAAGGAAATCGAAGCTTCTTTGTAGTCTTCTTCGTTTCCATCTTCTCCTTCCTTCGTTGATGTAGATTGATGTTACGTGAATGATGTGTGCTTTTAAAAACATCCCCGTAGGTCTTCTCAAGTAGAGATTGGATTATTGCAATATTGGCCCCCAAGCTTTGGCTGTTAATTAAAGAACCCTAGGACCGAAAATAACCCGTTCTTCTCTTCTCTTCTATTTCTCTCTTATTTCACTTATACCCAAAGCCAAATAAAGCCACCTGAACATCTATTTCGCTATGATTTCGTGCGAAATCAATTCTGAAATCGGAAACAGGAGGGTGGTATGATTTCGGCCCGAAATAGACGATCTGATTTTCGCTAAGTGTCGCAGAAAAATCCACAAAATCCCAATAAGATTGGATACTCTGTTTTGCTGGGTTTTCTTCTCCTCTGTTCTCCTGTCTCTTCTTCTCTCTCCTGGGTTTTGCTTCAATTGTTGTTGGGTTCTCGCGCTGCTCTGTTTGAGAGATGGCCATGGCTTCAGGTGGGTGATTGGGTCAGTGATTCTGGGTCTGATTTGCAGCGGGGATAATTGGAGAATGGGTTCTGATGGTGAAAAAATGGTGGGTCTGTGATTCAATTTGGTCTGGTTATTGAGGTGTTGTATTGGGTGAATTAAGGCTAGGTTGTGAAATGGTTGAGGAGGTTTATGACTTTGATGGCGCGTGTTGGTTGTGGGATGGAGTTGTAGTTGCTAGGTTGTGAAGTTCGATGGTGTAGGAGAATGCCATGGTTAAAGCGATGGCAATTTGGAGAGTTGGTGGATTAATGTGGTGTCAATTGGGTCTGGGTTCTGTTAGTAGTGGTTTTGGTCAAAGATGGTTGTGATGGTCAGTGGTCTAATGGTGACGAGGCTGCTAGGTACTATGTTGATAGTTTTGGGTGTTAGGTAGTATCAGGTTAGGGTTGATTGGCAGCAACTTGTCCCTCTTCGACCCTCATCCTTCGTAGCCATTTTCTCGAGCTTCTAATCGATTCCGAAGTTCGTCTTCTATTCCAATTCACGCTCGGAGCCTCCGATACCTGAGAATCACAACACTACAAAATACCGGGCATAAAATAGAATATAAAAAGCTCAAATCAACTAGAAAACGCCCGGACTTGTCACTTAAGCACAACTAGCTAACTTACACGAAATCCTCAAAATCATAGTATATTTCTAATATGTATTACCCGGTAATGCACGCAAAAAATTTTAAAACGTAGCAGAAATATAAACTCTATACAGAGTTATCATTTGTTATGAGAAGATCCTGAAGATCTGCATTTCAAACTTCTCTATAAAAGAGGGAAAGATGAAGCTATTAAACGTGATATTATCAGATACACTCAAAAAAAATCAAGGATTGGCAAGCAACAAAGAAGAAGATTCATCTCTCTCAATCCAATCAACAGAAGAACACTGCATACTCACTGCAAATTCAGTTCTAGTGTTCTTCTCTTCTGAAATTCATTTGTATATCATTTGACAATACTTCTAATTCTTATTCTCAAGGATTTTTCAAAGTGAACAATAGATAATTCTTAGTTAATCAGATAGCTAGAGTAGGTACTAGATAGGTTAGTGAGAACCACAAGCTGTAACAGAGTAAGACATCTCTCTGTGCTTCAGATCTAGGGCTTAGCTGTGGATTAATAAGATTTGTGTTGAAAATCCTGCAGGGAGAAGATCGCTGAGGTAATGAAGTAGGTCCAATTGGACTGAACTCCATATATCTTGTGTCTCTTGCATTTACTTTACAGTTGCATACTTAGAACTTTTGCATCATCAAAACTGTTTCATTTCAAGGGTTTGAAACTCATTTCAAGGCCTTGAAATAGACTTATTCTTTTCATACTCTTACTGTTTTCATTCCTAGGTCTTGAAATTCATTTCAAGGCCTTGAATCACTTTACAAATATTTTGAAACCAATATTCTTGCAAGTTTAGCAAAAATTTGCATACTCTATTCAACCCCCCCCCATCTAGAGTATTGATCCTGTATTTCTACCTATTGTACATCCCTTCAGAAAGTCATATGATTAACTTGTTGATACGGGGAAGATCTACTTTCACTAACCTACCATGAAATTAAGTTCTGACACACCCTAAGACTCCTCGCGGCCAGAGAGGTGAGTATATGGAGCGACCCGGCAGGTTGCGACTGGGTTAAAATAATACGGGTCGAGTGATCGTAGTCAACACGACCAATCTAAAAATAATATAACAATCCCCGCACATCTCTTTCCACTTTACGTTATTAATGGATTATCATTATCCTGTGACATTCTCAAACATCTATTTCAAAACATAATCAAATCTCAATTAAAGCGTGTAAGCCATTAAACACATTTTGAGACAGATTATAAAATCATATTTCAACACGAAATAAGCTAGGCATGCTAGACTTGGCATGTTTACTCACCTCAAGTAGCAACGACAATCCGTGCGATACAAGTCCTACGGGTAGACGTAGCATTCGTCTATGAACTTGTCGCCTCTAAAATTTATAATTTTCTAATCAATTTCAATTCCAATTTCAAGTGGCACGTAATGCAGTATATAGTGTGTGAAGATATGAGAGAGTCTAATTTAATCTAATGCAAAGTCAGAATCTCTCTTGGTTCGTTATATTTTTCAAGGGTATTCTTGTTTATAATTACATCATCAAATTACAATTATCTAATAATATTACTCAATTTCACAAATAATACTCATGTATTTTAAATAGTGTGAGAAAAAAGTTTATATTTAGAAATTCTTAATTATAAATTATTCCAATCGGAAACACTAGCTTAGACTTCATTATAGAGCAAAAAAATTTATTCTTAATATTCTAAACGACTATATTTACCTTTATAGGGTAAATTATCCTTAGGCAAAGAAATTGTTTAATTAACAAAATTATTTATGGAAAAAATATTCTAATATTGAAATTAAATAATTAGACACTGATTTATTTAAGTGAATATACCCTAAAATATCTGTTAAGAAAATATGTATTATTTAATATCTATTATAAGTATGAGAAATAATTATTTTAATGTAGAGAAAGATAAAAAGTTATCAAAGAAACTATTCACTAATATTTCTCAAATTACTTCATAACTTATTTTATTCTAAAAGAAATATTTAGATAACCAATTATTAAAATATCGACATACAATATTTTGGGATTAACTAATTAAAAAAAACAGTTACCGATTATTGCATAAATATGCACAATTTGTTTAGTTTCAAGAAAACAAACTAGTATAATTTTTAATAGGAATTTCGTATAATAATTCAACACCCAGACTACTTTTCTGTAACGAGAACGAAAACTAGCATTTTAAAAAACATTTCCAATATGAAATTTCTTCTTTATTTTCGCGTAACATGAAATGTTTAAGTAAAAGACAACTAGATCGCTCAAGGTTATATTAAAAGACTAGAAACACCCCCTACACTCACAAGGCAACTTTAATAAGAGACAATAATCCCCCTAATAGATCCTTTAAACACCAACACCTCCCCCTACTTTATCACAAAACAGTTTTTGCTAAATACATTTTCAGCCCCCAACATAAACTTTCAAATAGATCGATCTAAACATGGATTCAAGAATCAAGTTAAGTTTTTATTATATAAAACAAAATATCAGAGGTTTTATATTGTAACCACACCAAAAATTGTGGAAAACGATCGAGAAATGGTTCATTACGAGCTTCTCGTCGATGGGGCCGACGTCGGTGTTCGTCGGCGGTAATGCTGGTGTTCTTGGCTCCATTTGGGTTCGTCTATAGACTCCTCGAATACAAAGGATTCCTTTGGAACCTACTTGAGGTGGTGGGTAGCACCAGATAGCTCTGGCCGAGCTTGGTCGCCGGTTTTAATGGTAATGGCGTCGGCGACGGTGGAGGGTCTGGCCTCCTCTGGTTCTTCTTCCTTTCTGGTCGTCTGTGAGAAAGGAAGAGAGGTAGGAGGAGATCGAGACTGTGTGTGTGTGAGAGAGAGACAGAGCAGAGATGGTGGTGGCGGTTCCTGTCAGGGATTTTTGCCGGCCTTCTTCGCCGGCGGCTCCGGGTGGGCAACTGCCGCGGCTTCTGTTTGTCCGAGTGGGAGGGGATGCAGAGAAAGAGGGTGAAGTAGGGAAAGGGAGATGGTTGTGAGAGTGGATGTGTTGGCAGCGGTAGGTGTTGGTTGCTCGTCGAAGGAGAAGAGGAAGAAGATGTTTAAGAAGAAGAAATGTTGAAATGGAGACAAATACGTTGGGTGAAACAAAAACATTCAGATGGTATCCAGGAGGTTATATATATATATATATTTGATAATAAGGTTTTAAAGTTTCTATAAACTACAACTTCCACCCCTAACTATATATTTAAATTAATTAGCTTATACTTTCAAAAATTGCAACTACCTCCCTGTTTGACATATGATTTTGAAAATTATACTCTAAAAATTTATGAAATAGACATCAAATTACCCATATAATAAAAACGAAGTATTACATCATTACCCCTTAAACAGGGCTTCGTCCTCGAAGCTTGTGCTATGCTTCAAAGATACGTCTATATGATCATGCACAAAATATATCTTGAGAAGCAAACGAGGTATTATAATGTCATAACTCATGTCAGTTACTAAGCATTGATGCTAGACATGACATAATGTTACTAAGGTTCTAAACCAATAGCGGTTCTCACATAGCGGTCTCACGAAGAATTTCTAAATGTAGGGTGACATCCACTCCCCCTTAGAGGAGTGACGTCCTCAGAACTCAATATAAGTTGTCACGATGGATGGTCATTCTTGGCGAATACAGGTCATGGATACTCGTCTTTAGTTGTAGCATATGGAACCTATCACTCTTGTTCTATAATGAATACTTACTTGAAATTAAGGTATCCTCCAAGATGGGTTGAGTTGGAAATTAAGGTATCCTCCAAGATCCTTCGGTTTTAAATGAAATTTAGAAGTCGCTTGCCTATTCTATTTCTTAACGATAGTTAGTAACCACCTGCTTAATGAAATCTAGGTCGTCTAACCATGCCCTAATCATCTGGTCAAATTTTAATTCACCCAAATACAAAGTAAGATATTGCCACCACTAACCCTTTCCTCAGATAAGAAATCTCACAAAGGATACTAAAGAACATTTATATTTGTTGGTTCAAACAAATAAAAGTCAGAGTAATTCCGATAAAATCATATAACCTCCGAAAAATAGTTGATAAGAGAGTGAGAATCCTATGGCCCACAAAGTAACTATTTAGTGACAAGACTTCAATTTGCGCCCTTTTTAAATGATGAATCGTAATAATTACCTCAAGATTTTATCTGTATCATAATTTAGTAGACGAAGCCTAACATGCCAAGTGTTGATACTGCTGTAGCGAGTCATCCCAAAGTCTTGTTAAACTACTAAATCCACCTATCATTCATATTTAATACCTTCCGTAATCCAGGGAATAAATGAAGAAAGGAACTAGGATATACTCCCATGATAAGGATCACATAATTTAGCTGATTACCAATTTCCAAATATAGATCATGACCAAATTGTATGTTCCTCAAAGATTAGCTAGGTAACAAAACTCCAAGCAGTAACGCCCGATGTCGCCATTAGTATCTTATCAGTCACAAAGAACTTAGATTGTCAAAAAAAGTTTAGGAGATAGCGAATAAGACTTCATAATAACACCGTTCTTCATACTCTTTGAAATCGAGCCACCGACCCGATATCTGTGACGTTATTTTAAAATCCCAAAATTGCGCGATACATAACTAAATAAAGTGAGATTATGAGGATCAAACTCCCAAGCAACGGATTAAGATTCAGAAAACCCTTGTGAACCATGACTTAAACCGGAGTGAAAAGCTAAAAACCATGTCTTTAATAAAAATAATTCAAATAAAGAATTTATGAAACACATATATACCATAAGGAAGGAACCTTAAACTACCTAGGCATAAAATCGGGTTACATAACTCCAAATAACTCGTAAAGGCTTACTAGTTCACACACTATTGAGAATCCTCGACCATACCAATATCTGAAACTTAGCAGGTGGATCCTATGATTTTTTTTCTAACTTCCAACTTATCTTCAAATTTCCTCCACAATTCTTCGTTAGACGGTCCTCTCATCAGGAAATTTTTTGCCTACTATTTTGGTCGATCTTGCCTAGGTTAGCGTGTATCAAACTGTCAAGATTGCATACTTTTGGTTCCTTTATTTTGGTATCACACGGGTCTGTTCATCGCGTCGATATTGTCAAAGAGATCATTTCCTTTAGATCGTAAATCTAGTCGCCCCAACAAGTTATCATGTGGTAAGTAGGTCCTGATTTGGGTTATCTTCTTATCTCATCTGTATTACTAGTACTCTGACGAACTCTACGATTTCTAACATTGATAAGGATGTCTGATTCATGACTCTCCCTAGTGTTGTAAAGGTGCGATCTATCGCCCTTTTTCCATACACCATAACCTATTGCATCCCCTATCTATCATACAATAGAAAGCACTACATGTCATGTATATATAAGCATGTAATGTGGTACGTGGAGCATAATCATTGCTAAGCTAGCGTACAATTAAAACTTTCACGTATATTTTCTAATATGCATCTTTTCTCTTCCTTGAAAAAAACTTTGGCCCAACTCGGGCAATCAGATATGTGATTATACTATGTTCTCATGTCAAATTCTCAAATCAATTTCTTCGAGCAAGCCTGACTGGCTATCAAAGTATCATGATCTCAATAATATGTCAACATACTTTTCATCATATCTTTTTCAGTCATCAAATTTTCATACTAACACATAATCATATACATCTTATATCACATATTATCAACTCATATGTAAAAATCTTATGCAAAGTCAAATATTCAAGCTAATACAGACCTTTAATTGTATGGCTGGTCATTTGTACAAATCTTTTGCCGAATTGTCTACGCTTTAAATTCTTTTAACTACGTCTTACGATCATATCTAGAGTTGAGGTTCTTACGTTACGTTCTTTCATGAGTCCAATATCTAAGAAAATTTAGGTAAGACTTCGATAACCATTTGTTGTACATAGAGTGTACTAAAGTCTTCATGCTCCAATCAGTGATAATTACGCAAACACTTCTACCTAGTCCACCTAGCACTCTAATAAAACCCCGAACATCGATTTACATCCAATACTCTTCCTATTTTAAATTTATTATTTGACTTGTTAATCTGGGTCCATAAGAATTATTCACAGATTGACCTCATGCCTAGATTCAAACTGATCTCCATATTTTGCAATCAATTTCCAACATTCGACACGAATCCCAAACTTTTCTTAACCCATTCTTTCTTGATAACTAACGTCGTTGTCCCCATAAAATTCATATCACAAATCATAAGCTAAACGAAATCATATATAAGTGTTTACATCCCTTTTTCAAAACCTCCAAGTGACATACGCAAAACATATAATTCTTAAAGATAATCCACATATCTCGATTGTAAGCAAAACATCGTAACAATACTCCAATTTCTTAGAATCTGAGATAGTTAACCAAAATAAAAATCTTCAAAAATTTACCATAGTAAAATAAGAACTCCCGAGCACACGCATTAAATAACAGACTACAAATATAAAATTCCGTATCTGAGTCGAAACTCTTAAAATGATCTCCAGACTAATAATTTAACCTTAGATCTGTCATAGGACGCTTCCAAGTATTGTAGACGGTCACTAGTGAATTAACAATACTTACTTCACAGTTTAAACATTATTCCTCCCAAGTGAGTCCCATAACTCCAAAAGTAATACAACCGAATAGACATCCTGATCATCAAGCAATATTAAGGTAACCATACTCCAAAAAATGCCTAACATAGCTAGATGTCCTCAGAACTCCCAAATCATTTATGAAGAATTAGTCTAGGTTTGTCTCCCGAGTACAACTCATGGACAAGTATAATCGAATCAATTATCAAACCATTCACTAACTAAGGCTTTCAAATTCTAGTTCAAACGCGTCAAAAACTCAAGAAGTTGAGTTCATAGTTACTTGTCTTGGTGAGGGTGGGTGGGAACTTCCTCGGTCGTTTCTAAGATAACTCACTTTGATCATAGCATTCCCGTTACATCTCTATAGCCCAGAGTCTCCTATGGTCGAAATCTCATACTTCCCTTTGAATTATCATAAGGGTCACATAGCCTAGCAATATTACTATCAAACAAAGATTTGCCCCATGGGGTTGTTGTTCTCAGCCGGCTGTTCATGTCAAATCTTCCTAGTGTAGTACTGTAGTGGTCTATTGATCACATTTATAGGCCATCACCAATGGTCTCATGCACAATTATTAGTTTAAGCATCACATACAAAGTGACATCTATCACACAGAGATCAGAACATGCAGCATATAAATTTCTCCTGGATACACACTGAAATTCACAATCTAGTTCCCATATTTCATATTCTTTATTCCCCATTATTAGAGTAACACTTGCCGTTGATACTCATTTAACTCATCTTCTCATGTAGGACACAACATAATTCATAATACATAGTCTAATTACGGCATTCCTACTTCTCATGAACTATAACAGGAATAAAATTTTTCAATCAATCTATCAAGAATGAATGTCTCAAATCAAAACAAATAACAGAATCAAAGGATGAGGGTGGGTGGGACTAACACTTAGGCTACCCATAACCCGATTGGCTCTTCGTATTTCATTATATTTCCCTATGTCAATTTTGAGTTGCCCTACATGTTTTAAACCCTTTACTAGATTGCCTGCTCTGATACCATCTGTAACACCCCTTGATTCCCAACCTTTCCGTTCCAGACCGTAGAGCCCAGGAGGGTGCTACTCATAATGAAATATTTGAAATCGGGAACAAACAATGCCATAGTTATATATTACATATGCAAACAATCTTACACATCTTCTTTAAACATTATTACACAAAAGATGCAAATTGTATAGAGTCTAAGCTACTAATATTACTGATAACACTAGGTGAGTCTGCGTCCCCCCTCCTATGCCATGTCTTCTTCATCTAGACCTGCGGTGGAAATTATACAGGAACCAGAATTTTTCTAAACTCAGCAATGAAATACTGAGTAAGTAAACACCCAAGCTTGTAAACAGAATATGAAGCATGTTTTTCTTCGTAAACAACCATAGAGAAGAATGAATCGAAACTAAATAATTTTTGAAGAATGAAGTGTGAATAGTTGTAATACATATGAAATTCTCTTCTTTTTACCTTCCATCTCATCTTCCTCTTATTTCTCAAATAGGAAATATAATTCCTATTCTTTCTCTTCTTTCCTTTATTAAAAATCTATTTCTCAAAGAAAGCCGTACTATTAACTTGTCGATACGGGGAAGATGTACTTTCACTAAGCTACCTTGACCTTAAGTGTCAGAACCCCCCTAAGACTCCTCGTGGCTAGAGAGGTGAATACATAGAGCGACTCGGCAGGTTGCGACTAGGTTAAAATAATATGGGTCGAGTTACCATAGTCAACACGACCATTCTAGCAATATATAACCATACACCCACAACTCTTTCAACCTTACCTTATTAACAGATTATTATTCTCGTGTGACATTCTCAAACATCTATTTCAAAATATAATCAAATGTCAAGTAAAGTATGCAAGTCATAAAACACATTTTGATACAGATTTGAAATCATATTTCGACACGAAAGAAGCTAGGCACGCTAGACTTGGCAAGTTTACTCACCTCAAGTAGCAATGACTATTAGTGCGATACAACTCCTACGGGTAGACGTGACCTTCGTCTATGAACTCGTCGCCTATAAAATGTATAATTTTCTAATCAATTCAAATTCCAATTTAACCTGGCTCGTAATGCAGTATACAGTGTGTGACTGTTGCGTTTTGATCATGGATACGCAGCGGAAAAACAAATATTATCCATGCAATACCCTCCAAGGATCACAGGACAAGAGGTAAGGGAAGAAATCAAGTTACACACCTTAGGGTTTCTCCTGTGATGACTTGTAACGTGAATTGTGTCACGTTCTCTATAGTAGATCAACGCATAGAGTTGAGATCTAGTTCTTCCTTCTCCTTTGTGCTAGCCCGGAATGGATGAAGAGGAAGAAGAAATCACACAACACGAGGAAACAAGGAGGGGCGGCCTCCTTGTTTGGGCCGACAGGAAGGGGCGGCGGCAAGGGGGCGGATGCTTCTCTTGCTAGCTTGCTCCCTCTCCTTTTTGTTCTCTCCCACTCAAGTTATGAAGTAAAGGCTCATAAATGTGGGAAGGAAGGAAGTAGCATCCTTTATATAGTCCAACAAATCCGTGCCAACTACCTAAAGGACCCATTCTAGTCCTACTAGAATTTGGTTTAGTCCCTTCCTTGCAAATTAGTCCTACTAAGTTTTCAAGGTGTTGCAAAGTGATCCTTCTAATTAATTAATCCTATTAATTAATTCCCAAATCTAGTTCAACTCTATATAGCGTGTGACCCCATATGTTCTTTCTAGTTGGTAGCAACAATTTGCTAATATGGAGCGGTTTCTAGCAAAACATCCATTCTGGCCAACTAATAGAATTGTCATCCGACAAACCTTGTATGAGTAATTGTCTCATATCTTTGTCTCTATATTCCGATTGGACACGATACATACAAGTCACACTCGTATATCCGATCCACAGTTTCTCAAATCCATGGAAATAGCCTTATTCGTGCAAATAACATCAATATCCTATATTGATTTATTTAAGTATGGCCAGACATTCTATAAGCACTATCCCTCGAGTGGCCTAGGATAATTGCTGCTGTTATGTAGGAGGGACAAATTCTATCTACGTCCACTACGATCTCTAAGCTTGCTTGTTATTGTATTCAGTACACGCCTTTATAACTACCCAGATACGGTGTAGCGTTTAACGCTACCAAAATCACAATAATCCAAAACTAGAATATCTAGCGAATTCAAGTCTAAGGATGACAATACAATTTCTCCACGAGAAGCACTTGTGACTTAACATAACGCGTATGTAGCCTTCTCGGAGATGGGTCAATCTGATGCGTCATTACATTTAATGCACACCCATGTGTTGGATCATGATATCTCCATATCAATCTAATCCCATTAATCATTATACTGGACTAGGGATATTTAAGATAAACGACACAATTGTAAATCTAAGGACTTCATTATATTAAATATCCAATAAACAATATAATGAATGTTCTAGCCAGAATAAATTCATACTAAACTAGATTGCCTCTAGGGAATCTATTCCAACATTCCCCCATTTGCACTAGAGCCAATCTGACACATCTCGTATGCCCATGCTCCTAGTGTGCCCTTCATGCTTCCACTTCAAAAATGGCTTTTTAAGTGGATCTGACAGATTCTCATCTGTAGGAATCTTGCATATCCAAACATCTCCTCTATCGATAATATCTCGAATCAGATGGAACTTCCTGAGCATGTGCTTGGATATCTGGTGCGATCTGGATTCCTTTGATTGCGTGATCGCCCCAGTGTTGTCGCAATACAACTCAACTGGATTTGCAATGCTAGGAACCACACCAAGTTCAGAAACAAACTTTCTGATCCAAACAGCTTCCTTTGCTGCGCCATTTTCAGCAATGTACTCAGCCTCTGTTGTAGAATCAGCCACCGTCTCTTGCTTGGAACTCTTCCAGCTCACCGCTGCTCCATTTAGGAAAAACACATATCCCGACTGTGATCTAAAGTCATCTCTATCGGTTTTGAAGCTTGCATCCGTGTAACCCCTTACACGCAATTCTTCCTCGCCGTCAAATATCAAGAAAGCATCATTAGTTCTTCTGGTCTAGTACATAACATGGCGTACATGATAGAACCTATGGTCGTGGCATAGGGAATTCTACTCATGCGTTCCTTCTCAATCTCATTGGAAGGACAACCACTCTTCGAAAGAGTGATTCCATGTGACATGGGCAAGAATCCCTTCTTGGAATCTTGCATGTTGAACCGCTTCAACACCTTGTCAATATATGTACTCTGACTTAGGCCTAACAGTCTCTTAGATCTATCTCTATAGTTCTTTATATCGAGTATATAGGCTGCTTCGCCTATGTCCTTAATCGAGAAACACTTCCCTAGTCAATCTTTAACAGATTGTAGCATGGGTACGTCGTTTCCAATGAATAGTATGTCATCCACATACAAGACCAAAAAAGCTACAAAGCTCCCACTAACCTTCTTGTAATCACAAGACTCATCTTCGTTTTTGATAAAGCCAAACTCTTTGACTACTTCATCAAAACGTCGATTCCAACTCCTAAAAGCTTGCTTCAATCCGTAAATGGATCGTTACAGCTTACAGACTTTGTTGGCTTTCTTTGGATCTTCAAAACCCTCCGGCTGTATCATATACACGTCCTCGAGGAGGATCCCATAAAGGAATGCTGTTTTGACATCCATCTGCCAAATCTCATAGTCGTAGTATGTTGCAATTGCAAGTAGGATTCGGATGGATTTGGTCATAGCGACTGGTGAAAAGGTTTCATCATAGTCAATGCCATGAATCTGTCTGAATCCTTCAGCCACCAATCGGCCCTTATAGGTAATCACATTACCATCCATGTCGATCTTCTTCTTGAAGACCCACTTGCACCCTATGTGTAGGGTTTTGATTCATGGATCGCGCAAAACGGAAGCATAATCAAACAAACAACCATGCAAAACCCTCCAAGGATCACAAGTCTAGATGCATAACGATAGCAAAGGTAAGAAATCATGAACACACCTTTGGGTTCTCCTTGATGACTTCAAACGCGAATAGTGTCACGTTCTCTATAGTTGATCCACGCCTAGAGTTGTTCCTAGATCTCCAATCTCCTTGGTGCTAGCCCGGAATGAAAGGAGGGTGAAGGAATCACGCAAAACGAGGCACAAAAGGGGGCTCGGCCCTCTTGTGGCGTCGGGGACGAGTGGGCGGCGGCAAGGGGGCGGCGTCCCTCTTGTTGCTTGCTCTCTCTCTCCTTTGTTCTCTCCTACTCTTGTTATGTTCTCTTTAGAGCATAAGTTGTGTAGAGAAGGAAGGAAGGAGGGTCCTTTATATAGTCCAACAACTCCTTGTTAACTACCTAAAGGACTTATTCTAGTCCTACTAGAATTCAATTTAGTCCCTTCCTTGCAAATTAGTCCCTACTAAGTTTGCAAGGGTTTGCAAAGTGATCCTTCTAATTAATTAATCCAATTAATTAATTCCCAAATCTAGTATAACTCTATATAGCGTGTGACCCCATAGGTTCTATCTAGTTGGTAGCAACTCTTTGCTAATATGGAGCGGTTTCTAGCAAAACATCCATTCTAGCCAACTAATAGAATAGTCATCTAGACAACCTTGTACAAGTAATTGTCTCATCCCTTTGCCTCCATATCCGGATTGGACACGAGACATACAAGTCACACTCGTATATCCAATCCCTAGTTTCTCGATCCATGGAATAGCCTTATTCGTGCAAATAACATCAATATCCCATATATTGATTTATTTGAGTCTGGCCAGACATTCTATAAGCACTATCCTTCGAGTGGCCTTGGATATTTGCTCCCGTTATGTGGGAGGGGCAAATCCTCTCTACGTCTACTACGATCTCTAAGCTTGCTTCTCATTGTATCCAGTACACGCCTTTATAACTACCCAGTTACGGTGTAGCGTTTAACGCTACCAAGATCACAATGATCCACAACTAGAATATCTAGTGACTTCAAGTCTAAGGATGACAATACCATTGTACCCGAGAAGCACTTGTGACTCAACATAACGTGTATGTAGCCTTCTCGGTGATGGGTCAATCCAGTGCAACATTCCGTAATGCACACCTATGTGTTGGATCGTGATATCTCCATATCAATCCAACCCCATACTAGTCTATAGATGATTGTCCCATTTAATCACTATACTTGACTAGGGATATTTAAGATAAACAACACGATTGTAAATCTAAGGACTTCATTATATTAAATATCCAATAAATAATAAATGAATTTCTCGCCAATTACAAATTCATACTAAACTAGATTGCCTCTAGGGCATCTATTCCAACACTATGGGCCGCGCCCCTTCGGGTGGTTCCACCAAAGTCCATACTTTGTTGGTATACATGGATTCCATCTCAGATCTCATGGTTTCTAGCCATTTGTGAGAGTCTTTCCCTTTTACGACCTCTTCATAGGTAGTAGGCTCATCATGTATGAGCATTGTGTCACCGGAATCGGTCACGAGAAGTCCATCCCTCTCGGGTTTCTGGCGCACTCTACTAGATCTACGAAGCTCTTTTGTTACCTGAACATGCTGTTCCACAACTGCTTGTGGTTCCTGTTCATGTTCCATAATCGGTTCAGTGATTTATGGTTCTTGAATCTCTTCATGTTCTACAGTCTTCACACTTGCTTCTTTAGAGACAAATTCTCTTTCTAGAAACACGCCGGTCCGAGCAACAAACACTTTGTTTTCTGTTGGATTGTAGAAGTTGTAACCCTTAGTTTCCTTAGGGTACCCCAAAAATTTACACTTATCCGACTTTGGCCCTAGCTTGTCTGATTGTAAACGTTTTACATAGACATCGCAGCCCCAAATCCTCATGAACGACAGTGTGGGACGCCTCCCACTCCACATCTCATGTGGTGTCTTCATGACTGATTTAGATGGAACACGGTTAATGGTGAAAGCTGCACTTAATAGAGAATGGCCCGAAAATGATAATGGAAGGTTGGTTTGACACATCATAGATCGAACCATATCCAATAGGGTTCGATTCCTCCTCTCAGACACGCCATTCCATTGTGGCGCTCCGGGTGGAGTGAGTTGGGACACAATCCCACACTCTCTAAGTTAGTCGTCAAACTCTTGGCTCAAGTATTCTCCTCCTCGATCTGATCGTAGAGCCTTGATACTTTTGCCAAGTTGCTTCTCTACTTCACTTTTGAATTCTTTGAATATTTCGAAGGATTCGGATTTGTCCTTCATAAGGTACACAAATCCATATCTACTGTAATCATCAGTAAATGTAATGAAGTAGACATAACCACCCCTGGTAGGCGTGGCAAATGGCCCACACACATCAGTATGTATGAGCGCGAATTGCTCACTAGTCCTCTCACCTTTCTTATTGAAAGGGGACTTTGTCATTTTTCCCAATAAACAAGCCTCACATGTCTCATATGATTCAAAATCAAATGAGTCTAGTAGTCCATCCTTATGGAGTCTAGATACACGTTTCTCGTTTATATGGCCTAAACGACAGTGCCATAAATAAGCAGGATTTAAATCATGTATTTTAATCCTCTTGGTACTAATGTTGTAGACGGGATTGCTTAGATCAAGGACATACAGTCAATTAAATAATTGCACACTAAAATAGTGAATATTATTAAAATAAAAGGAACAACAATTGTTCTTTATTGAAATAATAAAACCTTCCTTGTCCAAACAAGAAATAGAAATAATGTTTGTGCTGATAGCAGGCACAAAATAGCAATTATTTAATTCTAAAACTAATCATGAAGGCAGAGATAGCTCGCACAAGCCCACGGCCAATGCAGCAACATTTGCTCCATTCCCAACGCCCAGATCTATCTCTTCTTTAGCCAATATTTTACTTCTCTTTAGATCCTTCACATTTCGACAAATGTGAGATCCACATCCAGTATCTAATACCCATGACGTAGAGACAGTTAAATTGACATCTACAACAAAAATACCTCGTGGTGGTGGAATCACTATTCCAAGCCTCTTGTCCTCCAAATATTTTGGGCAGTTCCTCCTCCAGTGTCCAGGATGACTGCAGTAGTGACACTCACCTTTAGTCACACCTTTGGCAATCACACCAACAGGCTTATGGGCAGGTTCCTTGGAGTTGGCAACTGACTTGCCTTTGCCCTTGGAGGATGAGGCAAACCTTTTGCCCTTTCCTTTCTGCACCATCATAATGGCCTTGCCCTTACCCTTGTTTAAGATTTGTTCAGCTTTCCTCAACATATTGAGCAAATCTGGCAGTGGTTTCACGATCTCGTTCAAGTTATAGTTCATGATGAACTGTCCATAACTCTCGGGCAACGATTGAAACACGAGATCGGTTGCCAACTCTTGGCCGACCGGGAACCCTAGTCGGGCGAGATTCTCCAAGTATTCGATCACACGGAGTACATGGGGTCCCAACGGGTTCCCTTCTGCTATATGACACTTGAACAATGCCTTAGAGACCTCATACCTCTCAACCCTTGCCTGCTCTTGGAAGAGCTGCTTCAGATGCTCGATCATATCGACAGCATTCATGTTTTCGTGTTTTTTCTGAAGCTCAGAAGTCATGGTGCATAGCATAAGACAGGCCGCATCATTAGCGTCATCAACACGCTTTTGATATGCCTTTAGGGCTGCAGGGGTATTGTTCTCTGGACCTGCAGGAACTTGCTCCTCTATAACGTACAGTTTCTTCTCTTGCTTGTGAACTCGATGAGTTGTTTGCCATTTGGAATTCTACAAAAGGAAAATACGCAAGTTTTAGTATTTGTGAATTTTTGACTATATTCAATAATGGCTAGTTTATCAAATATAGCTCCCACTATTTTTAGACGGATTAATAACCCTCAAGATATTAATGCGAAAAATATCCTTATATTTTCTAGTGGGCCAAGATCCATGTTTCATCTCCTTATGAGCTTGCTTTGGCAAGTCACCCATAATTTGACTACTTTAGGTAGGAACAATTCCAATTGCATCTCTATGCAACTCTTGGTTCAATTCGGCAAATAACTCCTTATTTATCCATCCGTATAGATAATCCCAATTGATTGCCTCTAAGTTTTAATCATATTAATATCCTAGTTGTGCTCAACCTCTTATTTAAACAATTGCACATTACTTGCTTGTGCCATCGCATTCCATCATTATGAACCAAGTCGCCTTGCTTTGGCATGCACGAACTTGATAAATCATGATGATAATGAGTGATTAAATAACGAGAAGGCAAGAACACAATATTTGAATTTTGAGGGATTTTTCAATTCAATTTTAATTTTTATTGTTGATCCATATCAACTAATCTATCTATTTGAGTTTGGGCACAACTCCAAATAATAGATCCGGGTTGTCTAATTATCTTATTATCCTAATTGCATGCATCATCCATACACCAACAACAAAATAATAAGACAATAAAATAAACAACCATAAAACAAAATAAAATTTGATATGAATATGGCCTTTTCTAGACTAAGATAATTCCAAGCCAATGGAATTATCTATGAACCCTAAAAGCAAACACATCTCCATGCGTCTTCATAGTCATGTGGAATGCTCCATGCTCAATCTTTTGTGTCTCCCTTTGGCTTTGGGCTTCTTTTCTTCAATCTTGGCTAACAATCTACTCTATCTAGCACTAGCTAACAACTATACTAAATAAAATAAATCTCACAAGTTAAGAGAAAAAATGGTTCGCAGGCCATAAAACCCTAATTAGTTATTACAATTAATTGATCAGCTCGCAGGCCGTAAACCAAAACACAAAAATAAACAATCACACCAAACCACATCCTAAGGCCATATCCAATCACCATGCGATTTGCACAAAAACAGTTAAAATCCAATTTTAACGCGCTTGGTCAATTTTAATTGATTTTAGGATTTTCTAGGGTTAAAACGGTCAATCGGGCCCAACAATCAAATTGCCCGGACCCCAAAAGAGGACCGCCAAGGTCTTGGGCCGGCCGGTCCCTAGCCCACACGGCTAGGCCGTGGGATAGGGCTACCACGGCCCCTTGGCCGTCCCTTGCTTGGGTGGGAAGAAAGGAGGGGCGGTCCCCTAGGCGGCCGAACCTCCTTTGGGAGTTGTGTCCAAAACAACTCCCTTTCTTGGTGCCCAAGTTTGATTGTTTCCTTGTATGAAAAGAACTCCTTCTTTCCATAGGATGCCAAAAACCTATATCTAAGATCCTAAAGTTTCTCAAACTCACTAATTGATGCATCCAATGAAAAAACTAGGTCTTGTTATGATTGATTATTGACAAATTGTATCATATTCTTGATTTGTCTTGTTTTGCGCGATAAAAAATAAATTTAAAGTGTAAAACTATCAAAACGTAACACATAAACCACGTTTATGCTCTACGACCTGTGGCTCTGATACCACTGTTGGGTTTTGATCATGGATACGCAGCGGAAATACAAATATTATCCATGCAATACCCTCCAAGGATCACATGACAAGAGACATAACGATGGTAAGGGAAGAAATCAAGTTACACACCTTAGGGTTTCTCCTGTGATGACTTGTAACGTGAATTGTGTCACGTTCTCTATAGTTGATCCACGCCTAGAGTTGAGATCTAGATCTTTCTTATCCTTTGTGCTAGCCCGGAATGGAGGAAGAGGAAGAAGAAATCACACAACACGAGGAAACAAGGAGGGGCGGCCTCCTTGTTTGGGCCGACGGGAAGGGGCAGCGGCAAGGGGGCGGACGCCTCTCTTGCTAGCTTGCTCTCTCTCCTTTTTGTTCTCTCACACTCAAGTTATGAACTAAAGGCTCATAAGTGTGGGAAGAAAGGAAGGAGCATCCTTTATATAGTCCAACAAATCCTTGCCAACTACCTAAATGACCCATTCTTGTCCTACTAGAATTCGATTTAGTCCCTTCCTTGCAAATTAGTCCTACTAAGTTTGCAAGGTGTTGCAAAGTGATCCTTCTAATTAATTAATCCTATTAATTTATTCCCAAATCTAGTTCAACTCTATATAGCGTGTGACCCCATAGGTTCTATCTAGTTGGTAGAAACAATTTGCTAATATGGAGCAGTTTCTAGCAAAACATCCATTCTGGCCAACTAATAGAATAGTCATCCGACAAACCTTGTACAAGTAATTGTCTCATCCCTTTGTCTCTATATCCGGATCGGACACGAGACTTACAAGTCACACCCGTATATCCAATCCACAGTTTCTCGATCCATGAGAATAGCCTTATTCGTGCAAATAACATCAATATCCTATATTGATTCATATGAGTCTGGCCAGACATTCTATAAGCACTATCCCTCGAGTGGCCTAGGATATTTGCTCCTGTTATGTAGGAGGGACAAATTCTATCTACGTCCACTACGATCTCTAAGCTTTCTTCTAATTGTATCCAGTGCACGCCTTTATAACTACCCAGTTACGGTGTAGCGTTTAACGCTACCAAAATCACAATATTGCACAAAGAGAATATCTAGCGACTTCAAGTCTAAGGATGGCAATACCATTGCACCACGAGAAGCACTTGTGACTTAACATAACGCGTATGTAGCCTTCTCGGAGATGGGTCAATCCGGTGGTTCATTACACTTAATGCACACCCATGTGTTGGATCATGATATCTCCATATCAATCCAACCCAATACTAGTCTATAGATGATTGTCCCATTAATCATTATACTGGACTAGGGATATTTAAGATAAACAACACAATTGTAAATCTAAGGACTTCATGATATTAAATATCCAATAAATAATATAATGAATGTTCAAGCCAGAATAAATTCATACTAAACTAGATTGCCTCTAGGGCATCTATTCCAACAGTGACAACTTGAGAGAGTCTAATTTAATTACATCCTCAAATTACAATTATCTAATATTATTACTCAATTTCACAAATAATACTCATGTCTTTTAAATAGTAAGAAAATAAGTTTAGATTTAGAACTTCTTAATTATAAATTATTCGAATATAAAACACTAGCTTAGACGTCATTATAAAGCAACACATTTTATTCTTAATATTCTAAACAACTACATTTAACTTTTCTAGGGTAAATTATACTCAGCAAATAAACTATTCAATTAAAGAAATTAATTATTGGAGATATATTCTTAATAGTGAAACAAAAGAACTATATACTATTTTGTTAAAGTGAAGATACCATAAAAGTATCTAATAAAAAAACGAGTATTACTTAATATCTATTTATAAGTTTGAGAAATAATAATTTTAATTTAGAGAAAGATAAAACATTAATTAATGAATTAATAAATATTTATCAAATTAATTCATAACTTATTTTATTCTAAAAACAATAAGATTAACTAATGAAACAAAACTTGTTACCGATTATTGAATACATATGCACAATTTGTTTAGTTTTCAAGGAAACAACACTAGTTTAATTTTTAATAGAAATTTCCTATAATATTCAACACCTGGACTACTTTTCTGTAACGAGAACGAAAATTACTATTTTCAAAAAAACATTTCGAACCTAAAATTTTCATTTTTATTTTGCGTAAAATGAAATGTATAAGTAAAAGACAACCGGATCCCCCTAGGTTATATTAAAAGACTAGTAGCACCCCCTACACTCGCAAGGCAGCTTTAATAAGAGATAATAATCCCCATGACAGATTCTTTAAACACCAACATCCCCCCTACTTTAATACAAAGAACAGTTTATGTAAAATACATTTAAACCCTCCCCCAACATAAACTTTCAAATTGATCGATCTAAACATGGATTGAAGACTCAAGTTAAGATTTTTATTATCTAAAATGAAATCTCATAGAAAATGGCCGAGAAATCGGTCGTTACGACCTTTTCTTCGATGGGGCCGACGTCAGTGTTCGTCGGCGCTGATGCCTGTAACACCCCCAAAACAACCAAGCCGTAAGCCCGGGGGTGTCACTTCCGTACCTGAGACAAAACCCGGATACAAGGAGAATTAAATAGCGGATCCCAAGAAAACATCCATAAATCCTTAAAGTAAAACTTATTATTACCATTTAAATTGTTGCGCCTCAAACACGGACATAAAATCCCATTAAGACCGAAACTGAAGGATTTCTAAGGAATCAAATGTGAGCTACCAAACGTCTAAGTGATGATTCGTGCCCCTATGCTCCCATCATCTAGACTTGTTGTGCATAAAACTAAAGGAACACCACAGTTACCAAAAATTAGCAGAAATACTGAGTAAATAAGCACCCAACATGTAAAATAATGATGAAGTCATTTGCAAAAGAATAAGCAATTTGATGTATTTTAGCTAAAACAAAGTGGAAGTTAAAGCTTTGACCCTTCTAAAAATAATATGAGAGATTCCAAGTTCATTTATACTCTCCAAATCACTTTCATTACCCAAATATTGGGATTTCAAAAACTCATGATATTTCATTTTTCATTAACAGCATCCAATCCAAAACCAATTTGTTAACTTGTTAATACGGGGAAAAGAACCAACAAGTGCGCAAGCATTCAGGACCTTAAGTGTCGACTCCCCCTTACAGACTTCGTGTGGCCAGAAGAGTGAGTACAAGGAGCTATCCGGGACATTGCAACTGTATTAATTGCAATTAATTGGACGAGAGACCGAAATCAGCATGACCAAGCACAATAATAACCATTTAACAACCCCGCACAACTCTTCCACTTTACGTTTGCATCGATTATTAGATTATAGTGATGTTTTCAAAGGAACGCATCAACAAGTGGAAATCGATCGTTCACATAACACATAGCACACACATTTATTTTTAGCCAAGTAGGAAAGAAAATCATTCAACAAGAAAGGGCGTTAGGCACACTAGGTCTGGCATGTTCACTCACCTTGAATCTCAAGCAACAACAAATCAATTCCTAGTAATATTCGACGTATCCTTCGTCAATGAAATTGTCGCCTACAAATTTAATAATATTCTTATCAACATATTGCAAGCAAATTCCTATATTCAACACTTAAATCTCTTACTATATCTCCCCAACCTTTGCTAAGGTCAACAACCACTATTATTTAAAATACGATTTATAAAACTAACGTTTATTATTTATAAAAACATAGTAAACTACAATTATATTACTTACAATGTAATAATATTGTTTAGTAAAAAGAAATTAATAAATTTTTAATTAACCAAGAATGTTATTTTTCGCAAACTTGATAACATAAAGACGTATAATCATTATAGTCTCCCAAAATTCCTATAACGTGCAAAGTAACCTCCCAATTATAAACCCAAAATTTACTAGGGTAAAACTATGAATTTTATTGAAAATATAGTTTATAAGAACTAGTTTCTATTATTATAAACACATGATATAATATGTATACATCTTATAAGATGAAAAAGTGAAATACAACTTTTATTTCAATATACAATAACGTTTATCATTATAAAAACATACTTTAATATAATACAATTATATTTATAAACTTGTAAGATAATGTACTTTATTTATTTTTCCTTTTTGACTAAAGAAACTAATTAACTTTATTTTCTTCTTAGAACCATAGATAATTAGTTAAGTATAACCTTTCATAAAAACCACAATTGGATTTAGTTATGTTACAAAAAAACCTAAACAAACAACCCCTAACACTTCTTGAAAAAGATCAAGCACCACTCCATAGTTTTTATAACATTCAAAATTAGCCCCCAAAGTTTCTACGACTTTTCATTTTGTTTTCTTCTTCCTAAAACTCACTGTCACTATTTTTGCTTCACAACCTAAAACTTGTTTTTCATGGAACACAAATTAAAGACACGACAGCAATCAAGTTGGGAGTTTACCGGAAAGAAGAAGGGGATGACAGCGACGGCGGCGGCTAGGCAGCGGGTCGGAAGCCCGGTCGGGAGAGAGAGAGAGTGAGGGAGAGTTTGAGAGAGCATTGGGGAGTGTTTTGGTGTGAATTTCTCTTAGTTTCAATGGGTTTATATAGTCTTCAAGTGAATTATACGACAAGGATTAGGAAACCCACCGGCGACTATTTCGATTCCGAATTGGGAAACAAATTGGGCGAAATTGGTTTTCTTGGAGGCAAAGATTTGGTCTTTGTCAAGTTTGTAGTTGATTAGGATTGAATTTGGGTGAAAAGAGGATAAAATTTGAGGAGTTGTAGTTGGAGGTGATGTTGGCCGGCGGTGGAGAGCTCATCACCCGTTGGGAGATGTTTTTGGGGAAGAAGATGATAAAGTTTAAGATAAAAGACACTTTTTCCCCACATGTTTAGCTAAAAGACATCTACAACCCCCTAACTTAGTTAAAAGACAGTATTTAGTTAGAAAAAGGCAACCCCCCCAAGTATTTAATAACAATGAAAATTAACTCCCAAATAATAAAAATTAACACCCAAAACCTATAATAATATCATAAAATACCCGTATCTACAAAACGGGGTATTTCATCCTTCCCCCTTAAAGAGAGCTTCGTCCTCAAAACTTAAACTAGCTTCTCAACAACCGCTAAGGTACGAGTCTCCACTCTAGGGTATGTTTACTAAATGCAACTTAAATTCATGTATGATATGAAATATATTATAAGAAATACTGGTAATGACATATGAAAAATCAAAGGGTTACATCCTCTCCTCCTTAGAGGAGAGACGTCCTCGGAACTCAAATTATCTCGTAAAAAATGTGAGGATACTTCTTCTTCATTTCATCTTCCGCTTCCCATGTTGCCTCTCCTGTGAGGTGATTGGTCCATAAGACCTTTACAAGCTTGAGATTATATAATTTTAATAGGATGCTCCGCATAACTCGACGAAGGATCTAATTCTATCGGTTCAGGGTCCAATACTTGAGATGGGATTGCATGTGATCGTTCCAACACATATCCATCAACAATTTACAATTTCGTGGGTGAAAATGGTGCTCCTGGTAATGTGAAAGGCATCATAGTCCAACAAGTTCTACCGTTCTCTCTTGTCGACTTTTACTTGGTACAACAATTGTGGTGTGGATAATTAATCGCGATTCCTTCCCTATCGCCTATTGATCATTTTCTAATTATCATGTAGCACTATGAAGATGCAATAATGTCACATATATCATGCAATTCAGATTAGCAAATTGGATCAGGGTTGATCATTCACAACCAATCTTCAAAGGATAGTTTTGCTCGGAGGCATTTATTCTCACAGTAGGTCTCACATAAAATATTAGTGTTCTCAATATAGGAGTAATCTCTAAGTCCAAAATAGTAACTGTAAGTTCAATTCAGATTCAATGTTTCAAAGACATGAAATAGTTTGTCGATTCAAGGCCTTGAAACAGCTTTCAAAGCCTGGAAACTGACTGAGACTTATAAGCATGAACATAGGGGGAGTTTCTGTTTCTGTTTGAACTCTTAAACCCTAGTTCTTAATCTATTATTACTTGATATGAAAGACAAACTATTTTCATATGTTTAACACCATATAATTCATCTGTTTGAATTAGTTTTGCAGTGAAAGTTTATTTCCGATTCGGCATGATTTATTTCCTAACCGGAGTTTTACGGGGAAGGAATTTCTGGGTTGATTGGATTCTGCAATTAATCTAATGATTGTAACAGCTTATCAACATGTTTATGTACAAGATCTAATCAATATCCCTGAAGATACTGCGCAACTATCCGTTGGAGAAGAATGTTAGAGAAGTCAAAGTTGTTGCCTACAAAATAGGAAAGTTTGTTGCTGAAAATCGTGAAGATTTGCACAGCAAATGAGTTGTGTATAAAGATCTCAGTTTGAAGCATCACACACACAACTCAACGGAAAAAAGTCTAGATACTCTCAAACACATTCAAGGATTTCCAAACAACAAAGAGGCCGATCAAAGTCTCAATCCAATTCTCAAAAGAACACTGCACTCTCACATCAGTTTCATTTCTTGTGTTCTTCTGTTCAGAAATTTATTTGTATATCATTCATATATTACTTATTTTTACATTATCAAGGATTGTTGAAGGTTAAAAATATAGAATTCTTAGTTAAGCAGATACCTAGAGCAGGTACTAGATAGGTTAGTGAGAACCACAAGCTGTAACAGAGTAAGGTATCTCTCTGTGCTTGAGATCTAGGGCTTAGCTGTTGAATAATAAGAATTAAGTTGAAAAATCATGCACGGAGAAGATCCCTGTGGTAGAGAAGTAGGTCCAAGTGGACTGAACTCTATATATCTTGTGTCTCTTGCATTTACTTTTCTGTTACATACTTAGAACTTTTGCAGCATTCGAAACAGTTTCATTTCAAGGCCTTGAAATAGACTTATTCTTCTATTCACTCTAACTGTTTATTCCAAGGGCTTGAAACTCACTTCAAGGCCTTGAATCTCTTTACAAAATCTTTTTATACCACTACTCTTTCAAAGTTCAGCAAAAGTCTGCATACTCTATTCACCCCCCCCATCTAGAGTATTGATCCTGCATTTATACCCAGTGTACACCCCTTCAATTGTTATCAGAGCTTGTGTCACTGCATAAATTTAACCATCTTGTGATTATGAGTACTGTAGGTGATGGTGGTTTCTCACAAGGAAGAGCTGCTAATAGACCTCATCTGTTCTGTGGAGAAAATTTTGTCCACTGGAAAGCTTTGATGAAAATGTTCATTATTGATCAAGATATGGAACTCTGGACTATCATCCAGAATGATCCTCACACTTTCTGAACATAGAAGGATGGGTTTAGAACCCCAAAACTGAAGACTCCGAGCAAGTTTCAAAAAAATTTAAAGCTATGAATCTCTTATATTGTGCTTTGAGTGCAGATGAATTTAACTGGATCTCAAGCTGCAAGACTACCAAAGAGAGATGGGATAAGCTTCTGGTGACCTTTGAAGAAACTAGTCAAGTGAAGAAAACCAAGATCAATATATATCTCCGGAAATATGAGCTATTCAGATGAATGGAGATGAATCAATCAGAGACATGTTCAAAAGGTTAACTGACATTGTCAACAACCTTGATTCACTGGGAAAATATATTCCAGTGAAGAAAAGATGAGGAAGATACTGAGAAGTCTTCCAAAGGCAAAATGGGAACAAAAGACTACTGACATTGAGGAAGCTCAAGATCTCTCATCACTCCAACTTGATGACCTACAAGGGAAGCTCCTCACACATGAAATATCCATGAATGAAGTTGATGGAGAGCCACCAGAATGTGTCAAGAACATGGCTCTCAAGGCTAAACAAAATGAGACATTTCAAAGTCATGAAACTGAGGATGATTATGAAGATCCAATTGCTTTGATTTCCAAATCCTTGACCAGAATTCTAAAATGAAGAAAAGCTATGGAAACAAGGACTTCAACAGAGAAAGACACATATCCTCCAGTAGCAAAGACTACAAAGGTAAGTCTTCTTCACATAGTAATAAGCCTAAATTCATGAATTGCTTTGATCGTGGTGATGCAGGACACCTGATCAGAGACTGTCCACACAAGAAAAGAAAGAAATTTCAGAAGAAAGATCATGATAGAAGAAAGAAAGCTCTGATGGCTTCATGGAGTGATTCAGATACCTCAAGTGACATCTGAATCTGAAGAAGAACATGCCAACCTATGCTTTTATGGCCAAGCATGTCGAAATTTATGAAAAGAACATTGAGGTAATGGTAAATTACTTGATTTGAAAACAAAGAGAAGCCCTCTCTGATTATCTTAGAACAATGCTTTTAAACGAAGATGACTATCTGAAAGAAATTAGAGTTTTGAAAGAAAAAGCTCATGAGAAAGCAAAAGAAAATTTACAACTTGTTTGTTTGAATCTGAATCTTGAAATCTCTCCGAAGAAAACTGACCGTGATTTCAAGGCCTTGAAAACCAGTTTCAAATTCTTGAAGAAACAAGTCAAGGAAGTAGTCACTGGAAACTCTCTCTTGACTGACAGTCTTGTGAATCTAAGATATCAAGTTGATGAATCGGATGAACAAAAGACTACTCTGACTAAGAAACTTCAAGAATCAGAATAGGTCAAAAAAAAAAACTTGCAGGCTCAGAACAAAACTTGAACCTGATTCTTGGAGGTAGCTTAAATTGTGTTCACAAAAAATGTATTGGATACAATCCTAACTTTCTAAAGACAAACAATACAAGATTTTTGAAAGCTGGAAGCAAAACATCTCCTAAATACCATTACTGCAATAAGACTGGTCATGTTAAAATGACTTGTCCTTCTAGAAGAACAGACCCTCACATAATGAGGAACACTTTCCCTTCCAACGCAAAGGACAAGTTAGAAAGATTTGGGTTCCTAAAGGAGTTAAACCACCTAATATGGTTGAACATGAACATGAATCTAAATTCAGCACTTGGTCTAACAGCTGGGTAAGGTAGTGAATGGTGTTTGCAGGGTGTCGCCAAGATCAAAGAGCAAAATTGGTTTGTGGACAGTGGTTGAGATCTCTATTCTCAGAACTGAAAGAGCGATCAGAAGGATCAATTACACTTGGTGACAAAGGCAAATTCAACATTCTTGGCATTGGTAAAGTTGGTACAAATTCTGAAAATTCCATTTCTGATGTATATCTAGTTGATGGTTTCAAATTTAATCTGCTTAGTGTATCTCAACTTTGTGACAATGGCAACAAAGTTATCTTTGATAAAGAGAAGTGTGTGGTTCAGAATGAGAAATCTGGCAATTGCATCCTCACAGCTCTAGATCAAACAATGTTTATACTTTTTAGACTAACAAAGTTGCAGGTGAAAACTTGAAGTGTCACAAAGCCTTGAAAGAAGATTCAATGCTTTGGCACAGAAATTTGGGACATGTTAGCTTGAATACCTTGAACAAGTTAGTCTCCAAGAACTTATTAAGAGGCTTACCCTCGATCAAGTTCAAATATGAAGAAGTATGCAAGGCATGTGCACAAGGAAATTAAAAAAGATGTTCATTCAAGCCAAATAACTTTGTAAGTACTACTAGACCCATTGAACTGCTGCGTATGGATCTCTGTGGTCCTATGAGAACTCCAAATCCAAAGGGTAAGAAGTACATGCTTGTTATTGTTAATGACTTCTCTAGATACACTAGGGTAATGTTTCTAAAAGAAAAATCTGAAGCTCTCTTTGAATTTTCAAAACTTTGTAGAGAACTTCAAACTTTGAAAAACCTACATATTGCTTCAATAGTAAGTGATCATGGTAGAGTGTTTTATCAACTTGAGTTTGATATATTCTGTTCTAAGCATGGCATCTCTCACAACTCTTCTGCTCCTAGAACTCCTCAACAGAGTGGAGTTGTCGAAAGAAAGAACCGGACTCCTGAAGACATGTCAAGAACAACGCTTATGGAAAACAAGTTACCAAAGTATTATTTGGCAGAAGTTGTGAATGCAACAAACTATATTCTTAATAGTTGCTTCATCAGACCAATTCTGAAGAAGACCCCCTATGAGCTGTTCAAAGAAATAAAGCCAAACATTTCTTACTTCAAACATTTTGGTTGTACATGTTTTGTCCACAACAATGGTAAGGACAATCTTGGTAAGTTTGATGCCAGAAGTGATGAAGGTATTTTTGTTGGTTACTCACGGAGAAGCAAAGCCTATAGAGTTTATAATAAGAGAACCAAGCTTGTTGAAGAAAGCATTCATGTTATTTTTGATGAAAGCTATGATGATTCTTTGAGTGATGGTTTTGCAGATCTCAATCTGAAAAAGCATGATTCAGATAGTGAATAAGAATCCTCAAAAGGATCCAAGGAAATGTCACTGGAACAAGACAGGCATTTTCAAGGCCTTGAAACAAAGATTCAAATCCTTGAAACAGAATCTCCAGAGAAAACATGAGAACAAGCTACTACTTCAAGTTCTCAGAGACATGAGAAGCAAACTGGAGAGCCTGAACCATGGACACAATGAAAGAGATTCGAATATCTCTCATCCCATACTGCTAATAACATTATTTCTGATCCAACCACTGGTACACAGACCAATTCACAGTTGACAAATCTGTGTGCTTTTAATGATTTTATTTCTCTTGTATAGCCTAAAACTGTGAAGGAAGCATTACAAGAAGCAGACTGGATTATATCTATGCAACGTGAACTTAATAAGTTTGAAAGGGAAAAGGTCTGGAACCTAGTTCCTCCACCAAGAAATCAGAATGTCATTGGCGCCAGATGGGTATTCAAAAACAAGTTAGATGAGAATGGAAAGGTAATCTGGAACAAAGCTAGATTTGTAGCTCAAGGCTACAATCAAGAAGAAGGTATTGAAAATGAAGAAACTTTTTCTCCTGTTGCCAGGTTAGAAATAATTAGAATTCTACTTGCATTTGCATCTCCCAAAAACATGAAACTGTTTCAAATGGATGTGAAGTGTGTTTTTCTAAATGGTTATCTGCAAGAGGAATTTTATGTTGCTCAACCTCCAAGTTTTGAAATTGACAAGTTCCCATATCATGTTTACAAACTTGACAAAGCTCTTTATGGTTTAAAACAAGATCCAAGATCTTGGTATGAAATATTGTCAAAGTTTCTAATTGAAAATGTTTTCAAAAGAGGATCGATAGACAAAACCCTTTTCATAAATACTATGAGAATGATATGCTTGTAGTTCAAACTTATGCTGACGATATTATGTTTGGAGCTACTAATGATCTTTTGTGCAAGGAATTCTCAAGTCTTATAAGTAGGGAATTTGAAATGAGCTTGACGGGAGAATTGAACTTCTTCCTTGGACTTCAAATTCATCAAATGAAGAAGGGAATTTTCCTACATCAAATCAAGTACACATAGGACTTGCTAAGCAATTATAATATGTCTCAATCCAAAGAGATTAAGACTCCCATGAGTTCTACACTGTCTTTAGACAAGGATGAATCTGGTAAGAGTGTGAATGTGAAAGAGTATAGAGGTATGATTGGATCACTACTCTATCTCACATCCAGTAAACCAAATATCATGTTCAGTGTATGCATGTGTGTTAGATTTCAAGCTGATCCTAAAGAATCACACTTGACTGCAATTAAAAGAATTTTTGGATATCTCAATGGTACCAAAGACTTAGGGCTTTGGTATCCTAAACATTCTAACTTCTCTTTGTGTGGTTATTCATATACTGATTTTGCAGGATATAAAGTTGATAGAACGGTTACATCAGGATGCTGTCAATCTCTTGGATCATCTTTAATCAGCTGGCATTTTAAGAAGCAAAATCCAGTTGCATTATCAATAGTTGAAGCTGAATACATAGCAGCTGGAGCTTTCTGTTCACAAGTGTTATGGATAGCACAACAAATGAGAGATATTGGATTTGATTTCAGAGATATACCTATCAAGTGCGACAACACAAGTGAAATATCAATTACAAAGAATCCATTTCAGCATTCAAGAACAAAGCACACTGATATTAGACATCACTTCATCAGAGATCATGCAGAGAAAGGTGATATTGTTCTTGAATTTGTTTCTACTGACATGCAATTTGCAGATATCTTCACTAAACCATTGCCAGATGAAATATTCTCGGCCTTAAGATTGGAATTGGGCATGCTAAATAAGGAAGCTTTGGTTTTGGGGGAGAATCAGGTAAGTATTATGTGTTTCAAAGGTTTGAACTGATTTTCAAATCCTTGAAATCCATTCAAAGCTTTGAGTATTTTTTCTTTACATGATATAGCTTTTCAAGGCCTTGAATTCCTTTCCAAAGCCTTGAAAGTAAGCATGCATGTTAATTAGTCAATAATTCTCTATCTCTCAATATTGGGTGTTATCTTTGTAGATAATTGCTCAATGTTTTCCCTCAATTTTGAAAATCCCCTCTTCAATCAAAGTAGTATTATATATTTTATTTCCAACGGCACACATAATTTTGAATCCTTTATGATTCATTAAGATCTTCAAAGACCAGAGAAAATTTTTTGTTTCCTTTTCAAACTGAAACTCTATTCTATTTATCTCCTTCTTTCTTTCTCTCCTTCGTATATATCCTACCTCCATATTCATCTCCAAACCTAATGAGCACTAGAAGAGCCTCATACAGAATCAAGATGGCTTGTGGATCAAAGGCTACAACATAGAAGAAAAGAAAGGCCACTGTGGAAGAGGTTCAGACCATTAGTAGGGACTCCAGTTCAAAAACCCATATTGCAGAGGATATAGCTCCTCCTCCTCCCAAGAAGAAGGCCCAGAAGGATGAAACCCCAGCGTCCAGCCAGAAGAAGAAGAAGGCAGTTGTGCACAAGAGATTCCGGCGGGGAGACCTCCGTGTACACCGTACGTAGTGGATCAGGGATCGCACAGGAAGAATAGGGGTGTGTGTAGGGAGAGAGCAAGTCAGTAGCAATGTCTGAGAGAGAGACAGAGGTTTGGCAGAGCTTCCGCGTATGGCAGTGTGTCCCCCTTTGTATGGAAAGGTTAACGATATATATATACTGGAGAACATGGCCGTTGTAGTGTGGTTAATGCGCCCATTAATGGCGGCTTAATTGGCTTAACCATAACGGCACGTTCGTCCGAGTATATAGGAACCGTTAGAGCACGTGGTGCGCGAGTACCGGAACCGTTACGAGGTTGACCGGGTTTGACCGGATTGACCGGGTTTATGGAGCTCGTGCCATAAATCTCTCAAAACAGTTACTAAAGGTCGCGCGCGGGCTTGGCTCGCACGCGACAGGGCTTACTCTAGCCTCCAGACCACAAAGTCCCTACAAGTCCCGTGCAGTGGTATGCGAGGGCTCTGTCTCGCAGCCCCCACATGGATCAGCTCGGCTGGTGATCCTGTGTGTGTGGAGCACAATATGGTGTGCTGGATGGTTGCCACGTGGCCTAGATCTGCCATGTCATAAAGCAGTATCTACATTAGCCCCCTTTCTGCGCGTGAAGGCTCGGAGCTGTATAGGCTTCCATGCGCGGAAACCAACATGCGCGTCGTCGCCACGCACCAATTCAAATACGGGTAGGTTCAGCCCCCGTGCGTGTCATTATGACCTAAAACCCCTAGAGTCGTGCCGTCTGACCTTTAGGGTTTTAGGCGTGACGTCAGCCCGTCCTGTGATTGCGCGACACGACGGTGACGGTTGCGATTCGACTACTGAAGGGACGCAACCCCTCATTCTTCTGGATAAATACCTTGTATCCCATCATTGCAAAACATTACTTCTTTCTCTTAAAGTGAATGGTACCCGGAGATCTTCGAGAGCAGATCCAGATAATCAATCACCAGTTCAGAACTGCAAATCGTATTCTCCAATTGTGCATATCCAAGCAAGCTTCAAGGAAACAAGGTTGGCCTCGTTTACTTTTGATTTAAACTACCAGTGTTTGCCTTGAATCGCATTGAATCTGTAAATCCATGAAATTTGTGAAGAGGCTTTTGATCTTTGAACCCGCTTCGTTTTAATCTTTCAACAATATCAACTCCCCAATTTCTGAAATCGGCACCGGAACTGTTTGCTTTGATTTGCATAGATCTCAAATTCCAAAATTCAAACTGAAGTGTGGTGTGGCATTTCTCCCCCCTTTTTCTTGCCCTTTCGCAGGAATGGCCAAGACAAGAGTAACCAGACCCGTCAAGGAAGACGAAGAGATGCCGGAGCTTCCGCAGGCTCTGTGGCGTAAAGCCCCCTTTCTGGGTGGGAAGGATTTTTATCATGCGAGGGTGAAGGCGAAGAGGATGCCTGATCCTGTTCCTGCTGAGCAATTGCTGACGTTGACTCGCCCAGTTAACTCAGCCCTGCTCGAGTGGGTTGGTTCCGAGGATGTAGTCCGATTGGGGATCGAGAACGGGCACTTCCCGTATACTGCGATTTCTACTCAAGCGTTCGTCCAGAAATTGGACTACATGGATGAGTGGATTGACCACGTATTGGATCATCATGCCGAGACTCTTGATAAAGCCGGCATTTTCTTTGCTATCCGTGCTATGAAGGGTGCTGCCGTGAAGTTGGATCAGTCCATGCTTCTAGACCTTCTGTCCCGTTATTCGCCCGCGACTCACACGTTTCATTTTGCTGAGTTCGAGGCTGCCCCCACGCTCGAGGACGTTCAAATGCTGTATGAGCTTTCCCCCATGGGCGAGGTGGACCCCTTGAGCCACTTGAGGACATCTGCTGAAATGGCCTTGTACGCGCAGATGGAGGAGTGCCTAGCAGAGGTAAAGAAAATCTCTACTCGGTGGACCACTACGAAGCCTCTTCCGAACTGGCAGCTAGTGGATACGTCTGCGAAGAATACCTGGAACAAGTGGTTGCAGTACTTCTTCCGAGACTATGCGAACAGCAGCATCACTAAGAAACTTTTGAGCGAGAACCCGGAGGCCGAGAATTATGTAGAGGGCAAGGGCTATCATTTAACCCTTTGCGCCTTTCTCTGTGCTTGGTTGTCGAGGTATCTGATTGATGGTCATCCCCATGACGGGGTCTTCTACCATGTGCTGCCACTTGCTGTGAGGCTCGCTCTTGGCCAGAGAGTCGCACTCGGACCCTTGGTCCTGGGGACGCTATATTACAGGCTGGATCAGCTGGTTCTGGCGATGAAAGAATCGCGTGGCCGCCTCGATGTCCTGACCTTTGTCAATATCAGCTTTTTGACAATGTGGGTTTTCGAGCGCTGGCCGTCTTATGCTCCAACTCCCCTCCCACTTGAGAAGTGGTGTCCCCCAGGCGAGACAGAGGCGCGCAACAGCGGAAGGGCTGCGAGATGGTTTGGAGCAAGCAACACCAAGTGTACTTGGAGTTTGATATGCGACAAACGAAAGGAGTTTATTGCCAGGCCCTATGCCACACGTGTTGAGAATGTGCGGTGGTTTCCAAAGCTATACCCTTCCAGAGGTATGGTCTTGTCAGAAGACCTTCTCTTTGAAAAGGGGCCGCATTTCCACGAACGCTATCGTGACTTCTTCTGTTGGTGTCTGCGAGGTTCTCTTCCTGCCCTTGCAGAGCATATTCGTGAGCTCGCGCCACGGTATGAAAGACTTACAGTGGATGTTGACCCTACTCGGGTCTCTCCTCAGTTTGGTTTTGATGCGGTGGCCCCATCGATCTGGCCCCAGTCTATTATCAGAGGGTGCTACAAGCGTTTGCTGACAAAGGAGTGCAAGACAGTCCTTATGAGCAATCTTCCCTTTGAGCAGCCTGCGGGAACTCGCAAGGGTGGTTGTTCCCAGAACTGGATCGCATACTGGGTTGCCCAGCAAACGAGGATTGAGACGGAGGCGGCGGCGCAGCCAGGAAAGGCCCCCTTGATCAAGAGAAACTCTTTTCCTTTTCGCCCCAATTGCAGTTTGAGCGAGTCTGAGTATGGTTGCTACTCGCTGTGGGACCGTGAGAATCACTTGTGCCCCGATTTCATTCTGAAGGAGCAAGTCGACGCAATCAAGAAGGGTGACGCGCAGGTCATCAAATATAGCAAGGCGTTTGCTGAGGTAAGCAATTTCCTTATGTGCTTTAAGCTTTTTAGTTTCCTTGCGCTGATGCTTTTTGTTCTGTGCTGTTTCAGTGTCACGTGCGGAGGTTCGCAGCTGGTGATCGCTCCAAGTCGCTGGTGGACACCATTGTTGCCACTAGAAGGAAGGGGGAGTCGTACCGGTTAGCATGGAGGATGGATGCCGAGGTCGAAACAAAAGTTCGCGGGGTCATGAACACTTTTGCTGACTCGCTGATAGACAACCCTCCGGCTCCGTCTCCTCCTAGAGATGACCCGTCCCCTCCAGCGACTGCGGCGCCGAGAGTGAAGAGACCTAGGCAAAAGGGGATTACGATTTCTTCCCCTAGGAGTGCTCCAGCTTCTCCCCCAGTGAGGTCCCTTTTTATCAAGGACAAAGGCAAGGGTCGTATGCCCAGCAAAGTGCGAAAAGATCTCGCAGTTGAGACTTTCGTTCCATTCAACCAAGAGGAGGAAGAGAGACAGGAGCCCCAGGCAAGTGATGAAGAAGAAGCAACAGTTGTGATGTGCGAGGAAGAATCAGGAGGTACTTCCGTCGCATCTCCTTGCCTTTTATCTAGACTTCTTTGTAGTTCTTTTCTTTGAACCAAATATGTATTTGCAGATGATGATGATGAAGCCGTCGGTGGCCTTGTGGCCAAGAGGCAAAAGAAAGATGCCCATTCTGGCATTTCAGATGATCCTATAAGCGAGGATGTTCTTGCTGAATCCCGGAAGACAGCCGCGGAGGCTGCTGAAAGAAGAAGGCAGCGAGAGGAAGAGGAGCTCGAGCTTGTGAAACAGCGGAGCCTCGAGGAGCTGCATGTTGACGACTTAGTGCGCCCAGTTGGCGAGGAAGACGAGCTTCCCGAAGAAGTGGCTCCTCATGTGGAGGAGGAAGATGAGGTTCCTGGAGAGGACGCAGCAGAGCTAGAGCAAGTCCAAGCGGACTTCGCAGAGATCGCAGGTGGCGATAAAGGTGAGATCTTCAATCTCGCGGTTACTTATAGAGATGTAATTGTGGGTGCGTTAAAGCACGGTGTGTCAAGGCTTGACATTCGCCGTTGGTTGGTAAGCAAATGTGGAGAACCCTCAGGTAATTATTTTGAGTGATATGCGCATACTAGGCTGTAGCCACTTGAGGCAAAATCATGACTGGTTTACTCGCGTCCCAGGTCACGCTTCTCTTAAAGATTTGCTTAGTGAGGATACACTGATAGGGCACGGTTCCACGTCCCTAGTGTACGATGAGGATACCTCAATCCCACCTTCGCGTGGAGGTGCTTATTCTTAGCTTTAGTAAAGATAGCGAAATAACTTATAACAAAAGTTACCTCACTTTATCGCATTTGGTATCGCAGGTCATGCTGAGGAACCTGAGCTGGAGCAGAGAAGTCAGCCTTCTGCATCCCATGTTCCAATTTCGAGCTCCCATACCGAGAAGCCCGTCGCAGCTGCTGGACACGCACGTGAGCATCTCGAGGATGTCATCGAACTCTCCGATGATGTCGAAGCTGATGCTGTGCCGATGGACGAAGGTGTCCGTACTGGTGGTGAGGAAGAAAGGACAAGTGATGCTAACATTTTCGCATCTGGGAGTGTCCTCCGCCCGGCGACTTCGGCTGTTCCTTCGCCTCCAGCGATGACTGAGCCGGAAGCACCTATTCCTGCGTGGAGCATTTGGGGCTCGCAGGTTGGGAATGTAGTCGCAGCTGGTGCGGCCTACACTCTTCCTCCTGACTATGAGAGGTTGGAGCTCGCAGCTGATAGGAGGGCTATGGAGCGAGGGCAGTCTTCGAACAACCCAGTGGCCCGCATCCCTTCTCTTCATGAAATTCTGGAAGGCACTGGTAAGTAAAGATTTACCGTTCGCACGTCGCATTATTTGCTTGCGAGTTCTGACATTATAACCATTTTTGATGTCTCAGGTTTGAAGCAAACCGATGTAGACTGGGTGGTTCGAATGCGTCTCAGATACCCCCGATCGTTTGTGAGATCTCTGGAGATTGGTTCTTTTGACAGGAGGCTATTCCTTACTGAAGCCATCTGGATACTGGAGCAGCTGTCTGCGGCTACACCTGCGACCATTTCGGCCCAGAGTGCTGAATTGCTGTGTGGCATGTGCCAAAATCTCTTGTTCAAAGTCCAAGGCAGACTTGGTTTCAAATTCCTCAAGGACAGAGTTACACTGATTCGCGCAGCTGTAACTTTGAATCTCGGTCACCAGAATCTCGCAGCTGAGATGCAGAAGGTGGAGCAGCAAAAGCAAAAGGTTGATGAAGCTGTAAAGCTGTATCATGAAATGAATGCCAAGTGCGAGCAACTGAAGCAAGAAGTGAAACAAGTGGAGAAGCTGAGCGAGCAGTTCGAGCCCCAAGACTCCTTAATCAAGAATTTGTTTTGACTTTTCGAATTTTGAAAAGAAAACAGGAAAATGGCTGAGACATTAATGTAATGTTTTGAAACATTAATGTGATATTGCTAGGGTTTCTCCCCCCCTTTTTTTTAAGAACAAACACTGAGTTTGCCCGTTTTGCCCTTTTCGGGATTTGATTGGACATTTCTGTGCATATCCAATTATGACATCAGCAATTGATTTTCTGCTTGATTTTCGCGCTAATTTCTCGGCAGATAAGCACGCTTCCGTTGGGAAGTCCATCCGAATCATGACTATCCGTCATTTATTAGGATACGCAACTGAATCGTCGTAGCCTTTAGTAGGGTAATTGATTGTTACCGCTTTTCAAGGCGTAAGTGATTGAACTTACCCTCTTTTTTTTTGAATTTTGCTGACTCATCTTAGGCAACCGAAGAGTCTCCACAGGGCCTATATAAACCCTGTCTTTGCCATTTGGGTTCTTCATCCCAAACATGTGCTTTGCCGTGAGTCCTTATGACTGCTGGCTTCAACGCTTGTTTTTCGTTGATTCATGGCAACTTCAAGTTTTGAATCCTGAGTTTGCGCTTTGTGCCATAGAAGTAGTTTCCAAGATCCACTTTATGAGGCTTATTGCTGTTTATAACCGTCATAAAGAGGATGCAGATAATACCTCATGTGTGTTCGAAGAAATTTCTTCGTGTATTATGTGTGCAGGTCATGTTTCCGGCCGCCTCGTGGCGAGGTGCAGCGCCGAAGTGACCGTGCTACCGTCTCGTAATGAACGGCGTGATTCTTCTTCAGCATCTCCGAAGAAGAATCCGTCACTTTCATGTTTGTGAGCCCGGAGTGACGAACCGTCGCGTTCATCCCCGTCTACAAGGAGCCCTTGCCCTTTGGAGCTTCTGCTTGCCTGTAGATCGCCGGAACCGGTGGCTCCTTGGGCAAATGTTATGGGGAGCCTATCTGACAACGGTCTTGTCGGATAGCGGAGTGTCGAGCGTACGGCTTCATGTGGCTCTTTTTAGAGCAAGATCCCCCTTGCTACAGATGTTCCCCCACAGATCTGGGCATCGTGTAGCCGGCGTTTGAAGCCAGGGCGGTTCATTCTTTGCAGTCCGGGTTTCCGTACCGTTTCTCTGCTGGCTTATCAGCCATTTTTCGAATGTATTGTGAGCCATGTTGGCTGTGTAGTTAGATTCGAGCTTTTCGCTTGTAAGCTGCTATCTAGATAGATAAATTGTAAGTCATTTGACTCATAATGATATATAGCTTTTGTACTATTTGCTCTCTTTGCAACAAAATACAATTTCGCATGCGTTTCGGCTTGTTTTGCCTTGCATAATGCCATGTAATGATTTAACATATGCGACGTCAATGCGCAGATGTTTCGCTAGATCATTCGAGATCATAATTTCGCAGCTGTGCCATCTTGACGAATGGGCTTGCAGGTGGTCGTTGTAAATCGTATGAGATTACGTTCACAACTTTGCTATCATAACAGATAGTTTTTTTTTTAACAGATCAATTAAGATCATTGAGCGGTGCGAATTGCTATCATAGAAGATAGGCTTGATTAGAGGATTGCTTGAGATAGTTTCTCGCATGAATTGCTATCGCAGCAGATAGACCTTTAGAAGGTCTAGCAAGATGGTTCTGCAATTACGTTACCATCGTAACATACGGACTTGGGTGATCAACTAAAATCACTTTGCGTATAAATTGCTACCGTAACAGATAGGCTCGAGAAGATCATATAAGATCGCATTTGTGTAAACCGCTATCGTGAGAGATAGGCTTTTGATGATCGATTGAGATTGGCTTAAAAAGATCATACAAGATCACGCTTGAGTAAACCGCTATCGTGAGAGATAGGATTTTGATAATCGATTGAGATCGTTTTTGCTGCTATCGTAGGAGATAGGCTTTGGATGATCACTTAAGATCGCGTTTGCATCGGCTGCCATCATAAGGGATGGGCTTTAGTCGATCAATTAAGATCGCGTTTATGTTGACTGCTATCGTGAGAGATAGGCTTTGGATGATCATTTAAGATCGCATTTGCATTGGTTGCCATCGTAAGAGATGGGCTTTTAGATGATCAATTAAGATCGCGTTTGCTATCATATGAGATAGGCTTTGATGATCATTTAAGATCGCATTTGCATTGGTTTCCATCGTAAGAGATGGGCTTTGGATGATCGATTGAGATCGCGTTTGCTATCATATGAGATAGGCTTTGATGATCATTTAAGATCGCATTTGCATTGGCTGCCATCGTAAGAGATGGGCTTTGGATGATCAATTAAGATCGCGTTTATGTTGACTGCTATCGCGAGAGATAGTCTTTGGATGATCATTTAAGATCGCATTTGCATTGGTTGCCATCGTAGGAGATGGGCTTTGGATGATCGATTGAGATCGCGTTTGCTATCGTATGAGATAGGCTTTGATGACCAATTAAGATCGCATTTGCATTGGTTGCCATCGTAAGAGATGGGCTTTGGATGATCGATTGAGATCGCGTTTGCTATCATATGAGATAGGCTTTGATGATCATTTAAGATCGCATTTGCATTGGTTGCCATCGTAAGAGATGGGCTTTGGATGATCAATTAAGATCGCGTTTGCTATCGCATGAGATAGGCTTTGATGATCAATTAAGATCGCGTTTGTGTTTGCTGCTATCGTAAAAGATAGGCTTTAGATGATCGATTGAGATCGCATTTGTATTTGCTGCTATTGCAGCAAATAAATCATTGTTAACAGTAATAACAAGTCAAATAGAGCGATATAAACAGCTAGCAATATGAACTTCTCATTTGGGAGAATTCTTTTATTATGACATTCTCATATGTGAGAGATAGGATTACAATCCTCTCATATGGGAGAGGAGATTGCGTTAATCATAGCCACATGAGTCATTAAGCAACGTTATCATAAAACGTATGAAATAAGAGAAGTCAAGGATAGTACTTCTTGATCCAGCGCATGTTGACTGAGCTTGGAGTTGAGGTTGTGCCGTGCAACCTTCGTATGCTGCAGTAGCCGCTATCGAAGACTTCTGTGACTTCGAAGGGTCCTTCCCAATTAGCTGCGAACTTTGGGTGAGTTGCTTCTCGCATGCAGTGATCAGATGCGCGCAAGACCAGGTCGCCAACTGCGAAATCCCGTCGCTGGACTGTCTTGTTATAGGCGCGAGCGATTCTCTCTTGGTACCGCTTGTTAGTCCTTTTGGCTTGTTCTCGCTCTTCTTCCAGCAAGACTAAATCATGATCGCGTTGATTTTCATAGAGTGCGTGGAAGGCCAGCCTTGCCGAATTGACTCTGACCTCCGCAGGTACCACAGCTTCGGCCCCATAACATAGTAGAAATGGCGAGGCCCCTGTAGGTGTCCTTGGAGAAGTTCTGTAGGCCCACAGAGCTGTGTTAAGGGAGTCGGCCCACTTCTTGTGGTCATCCGCGACCATCTTGCTCAGAATTCTCAACAGTGTTTTGTTAGTCGCTTCGGCTTGTCCGTTTCCCTTTGGATAATAGGGGGTAGAGCATATCTGCCTGATATTGTACTCCGCGAGTTTCGTAGCTACCTGACGATTAACAAAAGGAGTACCGTTATCTGAAAGGATAGTGTTTGGGATTCCAAACCTGCATACGATGTTTTCCTGGATGAAGTTAACCACAGCCAGCGCGTTTGCCGTCTTTAGTGGTATTGCTTCCACCCATTTGGTGAACAGCTCGGTTGCAGTGAGAATGAAGTGGTTCCCATGTGACGTTGGTCGGATGGGGCCAATGAAGTCCAGAGCCCATGTATGAAATGGCCATGGCGTCCCTAACGCATGTAGATCCACGGCAGGAGCGTGCACTAGGTTCCCTTTGAATTGGCATTCTTGGCAGCGTCGCACCTTGGTGCGGCAATCGACTTCCATCGTGGGCCAGAAGTATCCGATTGAGAGGAGTTGTCTGCATAATTTCGCACCTCCCTGGTGTTCCACCTGATGAGAAAGGTCCATGACTTCTTGTGCTTCCCTGCCGTCTAGGCATCGCAGCAAGTTACCTTCGTGACCTTTTCGCCAAAGCAGGTTTTCCTGAACCAGGTATCGAGAGGCTTTCCTCTTCAATTTGTCGGCTTCTTTTCTCGATTCGGGTACGGTGCCCTGGGTGAGGAATTCAAACAATGGCTTCCTCCAGTCTGTGTCGTCATCGGTTAGAGCGACGAGTAGAGAATCTTTGATTAGTGCGCAACTTTCGCACTTCCCTTGTATCAGGGCTGCGGCTGTTGACATGCCTGGCCAATGAATGCCATATCTCTGAGCTTTCCTATAGATTGACACCTCGCTTTCTCCGCAAGCGTGTTGGTGAATCTTTTCTAACAGCTGTTGTCCCTCTTGCTCGGAGACACATCGCATGAGTATTCCTCCGGGACCCTTGTAGTAAAGGGTGTTGTCGTGGATGCAGTATCCTTTCGTGAGTACCCAGCTTTCGCTACTGGTGCCTTTCGCAATAGCTTGCAAGATTGCTTTTCGCCTGTCTGCGTCATCCATGTGTTCATCGTCGCACGCATCTTCTGTTAATGCCGACGATGTTCGCACTTCGATGGAAATCCTTGCGGGGCATTTGTCTATGCTGACCTTAGATCCCAGAGTTGCTAAGGCGTCTGCATGCCTGTTGTCCGCTCGGGGTTTGTGCTCGTATTTCACGTCGCAGAATTGCTGCATCAGCTTTTGCACTAGGGTACGGTATGGCAGGAGGTTGATCTCCTTTAAACCGTATTCGCCCGAGGCCTGCTTAACAATCAGCTTGGAATCTCCCATGACTGTTAAGTTGCTTACTTCCAAAGCTTTCGCCGCACGGAGCCCCGCGATCAGAGCCTCGTATTCCGCCTCGTTGTTCGTGACTGCAAAGTTTAGTTTTGCGGACATCTGTATGACTTCCCCGTCCGGCTTTGTCAAGACTATCCCAATGCCTCCACCTTTTCTGGTTGACGAACCGTCGAAGTGGAGGGTCCAATAGGGCACGTCGATCGCGTAGATTTCAGGACCTTCGAGCTCTTCCTCGATCACAGGTTCGTGACTGTTGTCGGGGAACTGTGCCAACAGATCTGCTACCGCCTGCGACTTGATCGCTCTTGGTTTCACGCATGTGATATCGTATTGAGAGATGGTCATGTACCATTTCGCCAATCTTCCGCCCGGAGTAGTGTGAGTTAGCAGGTATCTTATGGGATCGCTTTTGGTGACCACCACTACTTTGTGCGATGCAAAATAGTGTCTCAACTTCTCTATTACGAAGAATAAAGCAAGGCAATGACGTTCGATGTCCGTGTACCTTGATTCAGCAGGCTGCACAATGCGAGAGATGTAATAGATAGGCCTCTCTTGTCCCTCATAGATCTGAGCCAAGAGCGCTCCTATAGATTTCCTTGTCGATGTAAGGTATAGCAGAAGCGGCGATCCCAGTTGAGGCGCGATCATTATCTTTGGGGATGTGAGTAGCTCCTTTAGCTTTTCGAATGCGGCTTCGTGATCAGGAGCCCAGTTGTACGCGGCGTCCTTCTTGAGGAGAGTGCTGAAGCAGCATGTGATTTCGGCGATTGCTGGTATGAATCTCCGCAGATATGACAATTTTCCCAAGAATGTTTTCAAGGTACTTTGGTCGTGAGGTGGCGTCATGCTGGTGATGGCTGACACTTTCGCAGGGTCAGGCTCGATCCCTTGGCGATGAACTACACATCCCAAAAACTTCCCCGAAGTCACGCCGAATGCGCATTTCATGGGGTTCATTTTCAGTTGAAAGCTCCTGCATCTGTTGAATACCTTTCGCAGGTCTGCAAGGTGATCTGCTTCATACTTGGATTTGACTACCAAGTCATCCACATAGAATTCCACTTCTTTGTGCATCATGTCGTGGAATAGAGCCATCATGGCCCGCTGATAGGTTGCGCCTGCATTCTTAAGACCGAATGGCATTACCGTATAGTTGAATACCCCCACGGGAGTGATGAATGCAGTTTTCCTTGCATCTTCGGGATCCATCTTGATTTGATTGTACCCGCTGAAGCCGTCCATGAAACTGAACATGCGATGGCCTGCCGTTGAATCAATGAGCAAATCGATGTTAGGCAGTGGGAAATCGTCCTTAGGACAGAAGCGATTGAGATCTCGGAAGTCCACGCAGATGCGGAGCTGTCCGTTCTTCTTCACCACTGGCACGATGTTGGCCAACCATGTGGGATGGTGATTTGGCTCTATGAACTTGGCGTCTAGGAGTTTGACAATCTCCTGTTTGATCTTCACGTTGAGTTCTGGCCTGAAACTTCTGGTGCTTTGCTTGACCGGTTTAGACCCTGGGATGATGTCTAAACGGTGCATGGTGATGCTCGTGTCCAGACCCGGCATCTCGTCGTATTCCCATGCGAACACGTCCTTGTATTCGGTTAGGAGCTGCAGCAGTCCTTGTTCCTCTTCGCTTGTGAGGTCCGCACTCAGGAAGACTAGCCTTTTCTTTTCCTCGTTCGGGCTGAGGAACACTTCCTTAAGCTCTTGCTTTTGTGGTCTTGGCCTGTCTTCCATGCATTCGGGCGCTTCTTTGAGTTTCTCCTCTGGAGTACCCTGTGTTGGCTCTTCTGTCAGCGCAACTTGCTCGATTTGATTGATTTGCCCAGGGACATCCCCATGCCCGTGTGAGGACGTCCCCGCGCACCTTCATATGCGATAGCATTTCTTCCCGTTGGCGTAGAAGCTCTCTATCTCCTTGCCCTCGGGGTCATGCTTTGCGATCCTCTTCAGAGTGTACACACTCTTGCGGTGATATGCGATGCGCGGCGCCTCTTCGTGAGTAGGCGGCGTTTCCTTGGTATCTCCCCTTGTCACCATCACGCCTGCAGGTGACTGGTCCTTGATGTCCTCCCAGAGAGGTAAAGGAGTGGGGTTGAATGGTCCGGGTGTTTGCTCGTCCGCCATCTCGGTGAACCACACCGCCTCGCTGAGATGTGCTTCGTCCAAGTTGAACGGGTTAGTTGAGGCCGGTATCTCGACAATCCTGTCGTTCCAGATAGCTTTCATCACCTGGTGAGCCGTCGAAGGAATCGCGTCAAAGCGATGAATCCAGGCCCGACCTATGATCATGTGGTATGTGGTGTTCGCGTCTATGACATAGAACTTCGCCGAGCACTTGATTTTGCCGATCTGAACGCCCAGGCGGATCCACCCGATCGTCATTCTGAAATCGCTTCCGAATCCCACCAGCGGGGATGGACGTTTGACTACCTTGTGCTCGGGGATCCCTGCTAGCTTCAGTGTGTGGAGTGGAACAACATTGACCGCTGCTCCTCCATCGACGAATGCTCGCTTGAATTCGACGCCGTTGATGATGGCGGTCACGTACAGGGGCCTCTGGTGGCTCGCATCTGTCTTTTTGTCGCTGGCAGAAAAGGTCATAATCTTTTCTGTGGAACGGGACGCCCTGACAACTTTCCCGTTGGAGACCACGAGGTCCTCCTCGTAGTCCTCTGCTACCCTTAAGATTGCTTTTGTCATGTCCGCTCGACATTTTTCGGAGAAGTTCATCTCGTTGAAGAATTTGTCGAAGCCGTGCGACCCTTTCATGCGGTCGGCACGCTCATCTTCCGTGTCCGTGTTGTAGTCTTCGTCTTCATGGACTTCAGCAACGATGGGCAGACCATCCTCTGCGACTTCTTCCAAGTCCACTATCGAGATCATGGCGACCTCTTTGCCTTTTGAGCCTGAATCCGTATGGGCAGGCAGCGGGTTGTTGCGCACATCCTTCCGATGGTCGCTGACGATGAGTTCGCCGCTCTTCATCTTCTGATCGAGCGTGAATCTGAGCTTCTTGCACTCGGCCGTGGGGTGCATGACCTTGCCGTGGTATTCGCACCACTTAGGGTCCCTCGTCATCTCCTTGGAGGGTGCTTTCTCGAGCGGCGGTAGGACGCCGTCCTTACGCCACTGTCTGCAGAGATCGCTTGCTTCCTCCACCGAGCATGGCAGAGGCGGTGCATCGAAGTTTGCAGCCTTTGCTTGCTTCTGGGGCGAAACTGTATTGACCTCAGCTTCGCGTCCCCGCTTGTAGCCAAATCTGCCGATCTTGTAGGTGGTGCCGCTCGCAGGTCGTTCTGGAGCGCTCTTCTTTCTCTGTCTCTCGACAATGGGCTTGATGTTCATCGTGCATTCTATTAGCTTTGAAAACGTAGGCGTTTGCAAATTGATCAGCATGCTTTTGTATTCGTCTCGCATGCACTGCAGGCATATCTCTACGAGCCGGCTTTCGAGCATTGGATCTTTGCACTCCAAGGATTTCGCTCTGAATTTCTTGATGAAAGTGATTCCATCTTCCTCGCGTTTCTGATACATCCGTGAGAGATGGATCATCGTCACCTTTTCTTCCATCTGGAAGAACTTGGTATAGAACTTCTGGACCATATCGTCCCAAGTTTTCACAGATCCGGCCTCCAATGTTCGGTACTATTTGTATGCTACATTCCCAAGAGTTTTTGGGAATTCTCGCATCAGCAGTTTGGGATCGGCTCCGTATGGACCCATGACATCGATGAAACGCATGACATGCTCATGAGCGTTTCCATTGACGTCCTCGAACTTGTCCCATTTGGGAGCCTTGTACCCCGCCGGGTTAGGCATGAGATAGATCTCTCGTGGGATGGGTGGATCGTTGTCTAGCTTCGGGATGATGGTATCCGCGAACGACTGCTGAGCCAAGATGGAGTCCACGCGCTTCTGCAAAGACGTCATGCATTCTGGAATGCTTCCCTCGGTAGTTGACGGAGGGGTTGCCGTAGGCGGTGGCGACACATATGCTGCCGGAGGATTGGGGGTGTATTGGCTACCCGCGTTTCCCCAGATTGTCGCTGGTGGAGGCAGAGTGTACTGCAGAGCTGGGTTGGACGCCAAAGCCGGGGGCTGAGAGGCGTGAGCAGCAGGGGGCAGCATTTGTGCCGTCGACCCTTGGACCGAAGGCAGCTGCGCGGCCGACGGTGGAGTTTGCAGATGAGGGTTGGGAGGCGTGGCCGACACTCCCAATCCTGGAGCGGAAGGGGTTCCTCCTCCCCGGGGGATAGCGGTGGCAGGTGGAGGATTTGGCGCAAGAGTGCCCAGAACGGCCAAGATCCGTTCTAACTGCGCGGACTGAGACTTGAGAGCTTTTGCCTGACTTTGGACAGTGGCGTCCAAAGACTCTAAAGTTGGCCCCTCGCCGGGAGTCGTCGGAGTGCGGCGAGCCTCGTCTCCCGAGGGAGTTTCAGTGGAAGGAGATCGGTTGCTGACATCGTCCTCCTGAGACATGGTTGCTTTGCTGGTAAGTTTCACGTCGGGTTCACCAAAATGTGCACAAGAGATTCCGGCGGGGAGACCTCCGTGTACACCGTACGTAGTGGATCAGGGATCGCACAGGAAGAATAGGGGTGTGTGTAGGGAGAGAGCAAGTCAGTAGCAATGTCTGAGAGAGAGACAGAGGTTTGGCAGAGCTTCCGCGTATGGCAGTGTGTCCCCCTTTGTATGGAAAGGTTAACGATATATATATACTGGAGAACATGGCCGTTGTAGTGTGGTTAATGCGCCCATTAATGGCGGCTTAATTGGCTTAACCATAACGGCACGTTCGTCCGAGTATATAGGAACCGTTAGAGCACGTGGTGCGCGAGTACCGGAACCGTTACGAGGTTGACCGGGTTTGACCGGATTGACCGGGTTTATGGAGCTCGTGCCATAAATCTCTCAAAACAGTTACTAAAGGTCGCGCGCGGGCTTGGCTCGCACGCGACAGGGCTTACTCTAGCCTCCAGACCACAAAGTCCCTACAAGTCCCGTGCAGTGGTATGCGAGGGCTCTGTCTCGCAGCCCCCACATGGATCAGCTCGGCTGGTGATCCTGTGTGTGTGGAGCACAATATGGTGTGCTGGATGGTTGCCACGTGGCCTAGATCTGCCATGTCATAAAGCAGTATCTACAGCAGTGCATACTGCACTAGAGAAACATAAGGGTATTCAGATTGGTAGCCCAAAGAAGTCAAAGAAGAAGGAAGAAATTACTTATAAGGGAAAAGTAAAAGAGAAGATATACATTCAAGACTCGGACTCAGAGACATCATCAAGTTCCTATGGAGTCTATTAAATCTCAAAAAGGTTTGATATGAAGAAATATCCCGAAGAAGCATAGTCAGAATCCAGAGCCAGAAAGAAAGAGTCAGAAGAAAAGTGCCTCCGTGACATAAAAAAGAATTGTTGTAAGAAAAAAAGCTGAAGTATGGAAGGAAATCCCTGGAAGGGTTAACCTTTATGTTCAACAGCGTGATCAAAACTATAAGTACAACAATTGACGACGTGGATCAACAAGAAGAAGAACATGATGATGAAGAAGAAAGTCAGGAAGAGGATGCTGAGAAGCAAGGAACTAAAGATCCTACCCCTTAATTCTTTCCTACTCTTTATTTTCCTTTTTCAAGGCCTTGAACTCTTTTCCAAAGCCTTGAAATTCTTAACTTTCAAAACTTCTACTTTTTCCAAACAATGATCAAACATATTCTAATTATTTTTTTATGAAAGTAAAAAAGGGGGAGAAAATTGAGGTTGTTATTTTTGATTAGATGATCTTGTTTTGGTCATTTAGGATTATCTTCACACTTTGCTGGTTTTCACTTTAATAAGTTGGATCGTTTGGACAATATGTGACCTTATTTTATATGATTATTTATGCTATGTGCAAATGAGTATTTGTTGCAGAAGACAGTATCAAACATATTGGAAGACCTTGGTTTTGTCTTTCATCAAGGGGGAGATTGTAATTTAAAATAAGTTTCAATGTTTTAAAGACTTGAAATAATTAGGCTATTTCAAGGCCTTGAATCACCTTTCAAAACCTTGAAACTGACTGAGACTTATAAGCATGAACTTAGGGGGAGTTTCTGCTTCTGTTTGAACTCCTAAACCCCTGTGCTTAATCTATTATTACTTGATGATAAAATACAAACTATTTTGATATGTTAAACATCATCCAATCCATCTGTTTGACACATTTTTGTAGGGAAAGTTTATTTCCTATTCTGCAGGATTTATATCCTTACCTGAGTTTTGCAGGGAAGGAATTTTTGGGTTGATTTGATTCTGAAATCAATCTAATGATTGTAACAGCTTCTCAACATGTTTATGGTCAAGATCATATCATTGTCCCTGAAGATACTGAGCATCTATCGGTTGGAGAAGACTGTTATAGAAGTCAAAGTTGTTGCCTACAAAATAGGAAAGTTTGTTGCTGAAAATATTGAAGATTTGCGGAGCAAATGAGCTGTATATAAAGTGCTCAGTTTGAAGCATCATAGAAACAACTCAACGGAAAAAAAGTTAGAGACTCTCAAACACATTCAAGGATTGCCAAGCAACAGAGAAGCAGATCAAATTCTCAATCCAAATCTTAGAAGAACACTACACTCTCCGAGCAGTTTGATTACTTGTGTTCTTCTGTTCTGAACTCTATTTTTATATCATTCATATATTACTTATGTTTACATTATCAAGGATTGTTAAATGTGAAAAATAGAGTATTATTAGTTAATCAAATAGCTAGAGCAGGTAATAGATAGGTTAGTGAGAACCACAAGCTGTAACAGAGTAAGGTATCTCTCCGTACTTGAGATCTAGGGATTAGCTGTTGATTAATATGAATTGAGTTGAAAATCCTTAGGGAGAAGATCCCTGAGGTAGAGACGTAGGTCCAAGTGGATTGAGCTCTATATATCTTGTGTCTCTTGCATTGACTTTTCTGTTACAAACTTAGGACTTTTTCAGCATTCTAAACAGTTTCATTTCAAGGGTTTGAACCTCATTTCAAGGCCTTGAAATGGACTTATTCTTCTATTCACTGTAACTGTTTTATTCCAAGGGCTTCAACCTCATTTCTAGGCCTTGAATCTCTTTACCAAAACTTTTGAAACCACTACTCTTGCAAAGTTGAGCAAAAGTCTGCATACTCTATTCAACCCCACCTTCTAGAGTATAGATCATGTATTTCTACCTACTGTACACCTCTTCAATATCCACAATAATCTGGGGTTTAGTCAATATTATAACGCAAATTTATTCGTTCAAGTATTCGAAGTATAAGACAACAACGTCGAAAACAAGAAGAATTTCACATGCCGATTTGTCTTTTAGTTGTTGGTGCTAGCCATCAATTCACGGTCTTGGGCGACATATAAAAAGCCTTCATGATAATCCCCCTTCCTAAGGAGTACAAGCACCCTCTCACAAACGAAATTTATATTTTATCATAAGCTTCTATCTCACGGAGAGTAAGGTCATAATATCACACAAGTTTGAAATTAACATCTCTTAGGGAACGCGAGCATAAACCAATCAAAGGTTCTAGATTACGATCCCTCAACAATAAAAATGCATACAACCGAATTATATAACTCTATGGTCAATTCCTAAACAAGAAAATAAATCGTTTTCCTAATGGTACAAAACGTCTCATCAATCAAGACATAAAATCGAAGAGATATTGTACAGGACTCTAAAGTTACATGGTTCCTCCTACTCTCAGGAACTAAGCCATGGCCTATGATATCTGATGTTACCCGGTGATTCCCTTTTCCATTGCTTTCACACCGACATCTAATGATAAAATTTTCCCCGCACTAAGGAAATACAATACCGAGGCATACTCTCCAAGCAATTTATCATATTCAAAATAGGATCTAAACGAGACTCGCAAAATAATATCCAAATTAACCTTCAGTAATAACTCCTGAAAACCATAACTCTATTAACAAATCTCCAAATACAACATCCGTGAAGATCACTGCAGTTAAGAAAACTCAAACTACCCAGGTACACGAACGATTTATATAACTCCAAGGAATCCAATATAAGTATAAAACTCGAATAATACCTCAGAGGTGGATAACCATCCCATTTATCCAAACATTTGTTCAGTGACAAGGCTGCAATAATACACATCAAACGAAAATATATGCTAACCACTCCAAACGTGAGACTATAACATAATAAGTTAGATTACACCAAATGCTTGTCTAATTGCTAGCACCAATGTAATAGAAATCTTTCCAAAATCTCAATCAATAATTGAAATGATAACTTCTACAACATCTTAAAAAATTTGTCACGAGGAACAAGGTCTTAAGATCGTCCAAGACTGAACATCGGAGCTCTCAATCAGATTAGGAATAGAAAAATGAATGTACTATATTACGCTTACACAAAAGTGATGATACAACCCAACGACTTATGTAACTGCAAGGGCAAACCCTGAACCAAAGAAATGTCTCGTTCCTCAAATATAGCTAAGTAATGAGGATCCAAACATAAACACCCAATGCAAACATTAATATTCTGGTGACCCTGTACACAACATTTAGCATATCAAATAGTCTAAAAGATATAAACCAATCTTAGCCCCTCACCCTCAAACTTTAGTTTCACATGAGCGATTCTACCTTTTTCCTAATTCTTTTACAGTCATCTATAGACAAGAACGGGGAGATTTAAGTTAAATATAGCTCCTAAAAATATTGACGAGACAAGATAAGAAGAGACGCAAGCACTAGTACTACAATGTGATCCATCAAGACTAGGTAGAAATACTCCAACCCAAAAGATAAACTCCAATGTTATTTGATAGACTGTTCCAACTAGAACCCCGCAATTACATTTTTTCCTAACAACTTCAAGGTAGGTTCTAAAATGAATTCTAATATTCGAAGAAACTATAAGACACGATTCCCAAAAACTCTTTAGGCGAGGGTGGGCAGAAAAATGCTATCGTCCACGCTAACTCTTTAGTCTATCACTTTTCTTGGTTCCTCTATAGGTTCCTCCCAAGGCTTGTGAGCCAACAACAGTGTACACTTCACGAAGTGCGGCGTTATCATCCATTGACCTTGATGTAAATACATTTGATTGGGAGGTTGCCATCTTCCCACATCAACCAAATCATTACACTGTCTCTTAATCGGAATCTGAGGATGCTCGTTAGGTAAAGACTGCACAATGCAATGATTCTGAACTAGGACGTTGCTGAATACCCATCCTCCAACAAAAGTGAGAATCCAATGCTCACACCTCCAAGACTTCTCCGATAAAGTCCCAATTAACATCACCGTCAAGAAAGATGTTATTGTGGGGTGCCTCAGCTGAAAATCCTCCACGGTTGGATTTACCAGGTTGACGGCCGTATCAACAAGAGTTGAAGAAAATCTTATTATAAAACTAACATAAATATTATCCTGCCATAAGGTTATTCTAAGGTTGACTTCCAAACTATTACACATTTAGCAATTGTCAACTAAGAATTCGCCCAAGATTTCTCAAAACTCTGCAACATGTATAAGAGACAACACAATGTTGGAGATCAGACTCTTAAGCAATGTATTAAGATCCCAAAAGAGGTTCTACAACAATGAAACTCTGAAGCCCAATTCTAAGTCAAACATAAACGGTAAAACTCTCAAAAATATAGCCTTGAAAACAAGTCTCTAATGAGATGTTTGTGACAACTGTCATCAATGAGTGAAAATTAACTCCCCAGGTATATCAACGATCTATAGAACTCCATGTATAATTTCAATATTTTAGTATTTACCAATACATTAAAACTCTCAAAACTATCTCCCTAATGAATTACTATAGCGAAATCCCAAAGAATCCAACCCAACAATAATATGATTCCGTATAAACACCCAAAAGTCTTAACTTCTACGAACTAGCTAAGAAGTGCCTAAAACCACAAATTTAAAATCACGCCCAAACATCTCTCAAACACATTTATCTTGTCACGTTTGTCTTGAACATAATTTAAGTACACATTGTTCGTCCAACATTATTGCAAAACTTGTAACAAACATAACACGCGGGCACTTCAAAATTCCTCGTTATGAGGTCATTTATCCTCTTTTCCTTCTCATACAAACTTTGCTTGAATGATATTAGCTTAACTACTTTGTACTTAAAATTATTTTGGTTCCTCATTCGTCGGGTTCGAATAGGTAAGTAGCTCTAACCGTCTTTGTGCAAAAACTATTTCTAGTGTTGTATGGGTGTGGTCTATTGTCCTATACTATATAACCTATTTTATCATTAATAAAGTATCATGGATTACAAGAAAACATATATATGGAATATAATGCGCAATTAGGCATGTAACATCACACATTAATCAACAGACAATCAGTTACACATGCAATTTTTGTATAGGCTGAACACATCTTATTTTTCATGCTTCTTTGAAAATTAGAAAAGTGATCAATCGGGAAAGAAAAAATTATGAATTTTGGTGTGAAACAACCTGTGTGAGCATTGTTTCATAATCAAGAAGAACCGATTCAAAATAAATTATAGAACTTAAGTTATTCAGAGAATAGCACAGCTGCTGTCACAGACCACCAGAATTGAAACTTCAAATTTACAAAGTCTTAAACTCACTTCAACTTTTTCAAAATGAGCTGGAATTTTAATCAGATATAGCACTATGTGTCTACTAATCACCATAAAATTTTGAGAGTCATCCAAGATCTGGAAGATAAGCTAAAAGCAATAATACTACCTCTGGTCACTATGCAATTCTACTACTATACAACGAACTTTGTATATTCGTATCTAAGTATCACGAACATATTTGGGGCTGAAATATTTATGATAGATATCTGCACATGTCTACTACCAGGGAAAAATTCAGAGAAAAATAATTAAACATTTAAACACGTCTGCTACATCATATACCAACTGTTGTGCAGATTCTAACGCTACAAACTCAACGTTCTCGCGTTCTAACTCTATGAACGCCTTTGAAACACAAGACATCCTAAATTTTTCAAATCATACTCCAAATCAATAAACATAAATTAATTCCTAAATAGATCCTCATAACATGAGTATTATCCTTCATCAAGAAAGCAAAATTAACATACGCAAATTACCAATAAATCATCTCTACTCCAAAAGTGGCTATGCAAAAATTCATTCTAAGAAACCTAAAAAATTGTTTGGCCTCATGGCCTTATTCAAAAATATAACTTAAAAATGAATCAAAATTCTAAGGAATCCAAGGAGCTTAATATGTCTACTTCTAATAGATATTCACACTTTCTTCCGACTCCATGACTCCACTAGGGTCATCCTCGAACTCATCATCCTCTCTAGGGTCTTCCTAAATCTCAATTTCCTCGCTAGGTTCTTCCTCAATCTCATCAACTTCACTAGAATCTAAATCGATCACCGTGCGACTTTTCCATTTATCATGAGCCTCCATCAATAATTTGCACATAAAGTTGGCATCCACATTCCATTCACCTTGATAGAAATAGTCCTTAGTGATTGGCATGTTGTACATAATCAGATTGCGGTACCTTGCGATGATCTCCTTAAATATAGGACCTCTAGGTAGGGCCTTCACCATGCAGTTAGCTTGATAAACAAGATTCCAATATTTGTTAAACTACAACGCATCGTACCTATCCTCGCAACATTGGAGCACACGGTCACGAAAGGCTGATAGAGTCTCGCCCTCCTTCGAAGGAGTCACGACTGGGTGAATTTCAACTGGCGCAATACGCTTCCTTCCGGTGATCTTGGTTCTATCCATCTACAAAAGAAACAAACCGATAAGTCTCTTTCCCCACAACGTATAACTCACATAAAACTGAACGTACTACATTATGAATTAAGTATCACATCCCCGAGACTTCAAATTCATGCATAACAGGACTCCCAGAATGCACCAATACTCTAGAGAATATGACAATAATGAGAACTCTCTTGAATATAACTCCAAACATACACTTTGAACACACTCTCCCACACGTAACCCAGACTTAAGCACATAATAGTCCTATCGAAGACTTCCCAAATCTCAAACAGCTTGTCAAATTTTTATTACATTCCCTATGTCCATTTTATATTTCCATATAGGTTTAAATTTTCTTTTGGGATAACCAGGCTCTGATACCAACTGTATCTCCCCAAAACGTCCAAGCCAGAAGACTGAGAATGTCACTCCATACCCGAGATAAAACCCGGATACGAGGAGAATTAAACAGTGGATATCAAGCAAACATCCATAAATCCTTAAAGTAAAACTTATTATTACCATTTAAATCGTTGCGCCTCAAACACCGGCATAAAATCCCACTAAGAATAAAACTGAAGGAAGTATTAAGGAATCAAATGTAGCCACTAAACTTCTAAGTGATGATTTGCGCCCCTATGCTCCCATCATCTGGACTTGTGGTGAATAAAAACAAAAGAGAACACCACAGTTTCCAAAAATCAGCGGAAATACTGAGTAAATAAACACCGAACATGTAAAGTAATAATGAAGTCATTTGCAAAACAATAAGAAATTTGTTGTATTTTAGCTAAAAAAAACAGTAGAAGTTAAAGCTTTGACCCTTATAAAAATAAGATGAGAGATTTTAAGTTCATTTATATTCACCAAATCACATCCATTACCCAAATCACGAGATTCCAAAAACTCATGATATTCCATTTTTCATTAACAGCATCCAATCCAAAACCAATTTTTTAACTTGTTGATACGGGGGAAAGAAACAACCACTCCGCAAGCATCTCGGACCTTCAGTGTCAACACCCCCTTACAGACTTCTTGTGGCCAGAAGAGTGAGTACAAGGATTTATTCGGGGCACTGCAACCGAATTACTTAAAATTAATTGTACGAGAGATCTCCTAAGTTCAAATCAGTTTCAATGTTTCAAATACTTAAAATAGTTTTTCGATTCAAGGCCTTAAAATAGCTTTCAAAGCAGTGAAACTGACTGAGACTTATAAGCATGAATTTAGAGGGAGTTTCTGTTTCTGTTTGAACTCCTAAACCCCTGGGCTTAATCTATTATTACTTTATTATGAAAAATAAACTATTTTGATATGTTTAACACCATCTTATCCATATGTTTGACTCAATTTTGAAGTGAAAATTTATTTCCTATTCTGCAGGACTTATTTCCTAACCTGAGTTTTGCAGGGAAGAAATTTATGGGTTGATTTGATTCTGCAATCAATCTAATGATTGTAACAACTTCTCAACATGTTTATGGAAAAGATCATATCAGTTTCCTTGAAGATAATGAGCAACTATCCGTTGGATAAGACTGTTAGAAAAGTCAAAGTTGTTGCCTACAAAATAGGAAAGTTTTTTGCTGAAAATCTTGAAGATTTGCAGAGCAAATGAGCTGTATATAAATAGATCAGTTTTAAGCATCACAGATACAAATCAAAGGAAAAAAAGCTAGAGACTCTCAAACACATTCAAGGATTTCCAAGCAACAAAGAAGCAGATAATATTCTCAATCCAATTCTCAGAAGAACACTGCACTCTCACACCAGTTTCATTTCTTGTGTTCTTATGTTCTGAACTTTATTTGTATATCATTCATATATTACTTCTGTTTACATTCTCAAGGATTGTTCAAGGTGAACAATAGAGAATTTTTAGTGAATCAGATAGGTAGAGAAAATACTAGATAGGTTAGTCAGAACCACAAGCTGTATTAGAGTAAGGTATCTCTCTGTGCTAGGGCTTAGGTGTTGATTAATAAGAATTGAGTCGAAAATCCTTCAGGGAGAAGATCCCTGAGGTAGAGACGTAGGTCCAAGTGGACTTAACTCTATATATATTGTGTCTCTTGCATTTACTTTTCTATTACAAACTTAGAAATTTTGCAGCATTCAAAAGAGTTTCATTTCAAGGGTTTGAACCTCATTTCAAGGCCTTGAAATAGACTTATTCTTCTATTCACTCTAACTGTTTTATTCCTAGGGCTTGAAATTAATTTCAAGGCCTTTAATCTCTGTACAAAATCTTTTTAAACCACTACTCTTTCAAAGTTCAGCAAAAGTTTGCATACTTTATTCAACCCCCCCCCTTCTAGATTACTAATCCTGCATTTCTACCTGGTGTACACCCCTTCAATTGGTATCAGAGCTTGTGTCACTGCATAGATTTAACCATCTTGTGATCATGAGTACTGTAGGTGATGGTGGTTTCTCACAGGGAAGAGCTGCTAACAGACCTCCTCTCTTATGTGGAGACAATTTTTTCCAATGGAAAACTTTGATGAAAATATTCATTATTGATCAAGATATGGAACTTTGGACTATCATCCAAAATGACCCTCATACTTACTAAACAGAGAAGGATGGGATTAGAACCCCCAAATCTGAAGCTCTCTTTATTCATCTTAGTTAGAGCAATTTTCTAAAATTATAAAGCTATGAATCTCTTATATTGTGCTTTGAGTGTAGGGATTTTAAAAAGATCTCAAGCTGCAAGACTGCCAAAGAGATATGGGATAAGCTTCTGGTGACCTTTGAAGGAACCAGTCAAGTGAAGCAAACCAAGATCAATATATATCTCAGGCAATATGATCTATTCAAGATGAATGGAAATGAGTCAATCAGAGACATATTCAAAAAATTCACAGACATTGTGAACAACCTTGATTCACTGGGAAAATATATTTCCAATGAAGAAAAGGTGAGGAATATTTTGAGAAGTCTTTCAAAGGAAAAATGGGAACCAAAGAATACTGTCATTGAGCAAGCTCAAGATCTCTCATCATTCCAACGTGATGACCTACATGGGAAGCTCCTCACACATGAAATATCCATGAATGAATTTGACGGAGAGCTACCAGAAGGTGTCAAGAACTTGGCTCTCAAGGCTAAAGAGAATGAGAAAATTCAAATCTATGAAACTGAGGATGATGATGAAGTTCCAATTGCTTTGATTTCCAAAGCCTTGACCAGAATTCTTAAAATGAAGAAAAGCTATGGAAACAAGGACTTCAACAGAGAAAGACACAGATCCTCCAGTAGCAAAGACTACAAAGGTAAGTCTTCTTCACATAATAATAAACCTAAAGTCATGAATTTCTTTGAGCGTGGTGATGCAGGACACCTGATCAGAGACTATCCAAACAAGAAAAGCAAGAAGTTTCAGAAGAAAGATCATGATAGAAGAAAGAAAGCTCTGATAGATTCATGGAGTGATTCAGATACCTCAAGTGACATCTGAATCTCAAGAAGAACATGCCAACCTATGCTTTATGGCCAAGCATGATGAAATTTCTGAAAAGAACATTGAGGTAATGGTAAATTGTTGGATTTCAAAACCAACAGAAGCCCTCTCTGATTATCATAGACCAATGCTTTTAAATTAAGAGGACTATCTGAAAGAAATTAGAGTTTTGAAATAAAAAGTTCATGAGCACGCAAAAGAAAATTTACAACTTTTTTGTCTGATCAGAATCTTGAAATCTCTCAGAAGAAAATTACAGTGATTTCAAGGCCTTGAAAACCAATTTCAAAGACTTGAAAACACATGTCAAGGAATTAGTCATTGAGAACTCTCTCTTGAGTGACAGTCTTATAAATCTAAAACATCAAGTTGATGAATTGGATAAACAAAAGACTACTCTGACTGAGAAACTTCAAGAATCTGAATTGGTCAAAACAAAACTTGCATGCTCAGACAAAGTTTTAAAAACCATACCTGCCATCGAACCGGTGAAACACCGGTTTGTGGTTCAACTGTTCGGACCGGTGGTTCAACCAGTTCAATCGTATGTTTTTATTTAGTATACACATATTCTTTATTTATATAAAGATAACTTAATTTCATTAAACTTTAACTTTGCAAAGATCAAATTATGCAACAATAACATCGTACAAATCGGTGAACATGCATGTAAGATTAATATCATCTAAAGATATTGTTTTTATAAATAATTCAATAAAATTATTCCACATTTAAAACTATTTTTTAAACAAGAAAATACCAAACTTCTATTTTCTAAAGTACACAAGTTTAGAAAACTATTACTTTGTTTCCCTAAGAAAAAAGAAAAGAAAAAGTAATCCGTAATAGCTTAATACCCTTACACTTTTGCGTTTAACAGTGATAGGTTGCACTTTTTTTTGCAGAAAAAAGGTTTGTTACCTTTGTCCTGAAATAATGTCGGTTCCATCATTAAAAAAAAAAAATTATTTATTTGGTCTTTATCTCTTTCTCTCATTATTATCTCTTCCTCTCATTTTGTTATCTCTCTCTCTCTCTTCAACAACTGCACACGACTTCCACTACCTCCTGTCTTGAACAATCTCTTCTACAACTTCACACGACCTTCAACTCTCTCCTTCGTCTCAACCAAATTCTTGATTTGAAGGTCGCGAACTTGATGCAATTTGTTTCCTCTACACTTTGATTCCTCTGTTTTCTCTCTCTCTCCAACTCGGTGACATGTAAATAAGAGGTCCACGGGGTGATATATGGTGGCAAGGACTCTCTGGTTTCAGTAAATGGTTGCGATTTAGGGTGGTTGAGATGAACATACAAAAACTGGCGAAACCGGGCAAAACCGGCCGGTTCACCGGTTCGACAGTAAACCGGCGGTTTTGATCGGTTTTGACCTGTTTGAATACATAAGCGGTCCAACAACTCAACCGGACCGGTGAGGGACCGGTTTACCGGTCGAACCAGTCGAACCGGCCGGTTCGATCCGGTTTTTAAAAAGCAAAATCCAGTTGCATTATCAACAGCGGAAGCTGAATACATAGCAGCTGGAGCTTTCTGTTCACAAGTGTTATGGATAGCACAACAAATGAGAGATATTGGATTTGATTTCAGAGATATACCTATCAAGTGTGACAACACAAGTGAAATATCAATTACAAATAATCCATCTCATCATTCAAGAACAAAGCACACTGATATTATACATCACTTCATCAGAGATCATGCAGAGAAAGGTGATATTGTTCTTAAATTTGTTTCTACTAACATGCAATGTGCAGATATCTTCACTAAACCATTGCCAGATGAAATATTCCCAGCCTTAATATTGGAATTTGGCATGATAACTAGGAAGCTTTGGTTTAGGGGAAGAATCAGGTAAGTATTATGTGTTTCAAAGGTTTGAACTGGTTTTCAAAGCCTTTGCAAATCCACTCAAATCTTTGAGTATTTGTGATTTACATGATATAACTTTTCAAGGGCTTCAAATCCTTTCCAAATCCTTGAAATTAAGACTGCATGTTAATTAGTCAATAATTCCGGATCTCCCAATATTGGGTGTTATCTTAGTAGATAATTTCTCAATGTTGTCCCTCAATTTTGAAAAACCCCTTTTCAATCAATATAGTATTATATATTTTATTTCGAACGGCACACATAATTTTGAATCTTTTCTGAATCACCAAGATCTTCAAAGTATTTTGTTTCCCTTTCAAACTGACACTCTATTCTATTTATCTCCATCCTTCTTTCTCTCCTTCGAAGAGGTGCAGACCATTAGTGGGGCTCCAGTTCAAAAACCCCTGTTGTAGAAGATATAGCTCCTCCTCCTCCCAAGAAGAAGGCCAAGAAGGATGAAACCCCAGTGTCCAGCCAGAAGAAGAAGAAGGCAGTGCAGATTGCACCAGAGAACATAATGGTATTCAGATTGGTAGCCCAAAGAAGTCAAAGAAGAAGGAAGAAATAACTTATAAGAGAAAAGGAAAAGAGAAGATTTACATTCAAGACTCGGACTCGGAGACATCAACAAGTTTCTATGGAGTCTATTAAATCTCAAAAAGATTTTATAAGAATAAATATCCCGAAGAAGCATATTCAAAATCCGGCATGGAGCCTGAAAGAAAGAGTCAGAAGAAAAGTGCCTCTGCAACATCAAAAAGAATTGCCGTAAGAAAAAAAACTGAAGTATGGAAGGAAATCCCTGGAAGGGTTAACCTTTATGTTCAACAGTGTGATCAAACCTATAAGTACAATAATTGATGACGTGGATCAACAAGAAGAAGAACAGGACGATGAAGAAGAAAGTAAGGAAGGGGATCCAGATAAGCAAGGAGTTGAAGATCCTACCCCTTAATTCTTGCCTACTCTTTATTTTCCTTTTTCAAGGCCTTGAACTCTTTTCCAAAGCCTTGAAATTCGTAACTTTAAAAACTTTTACTTTCAGCCAAAATAGTATTATATATTTTTTTTCCAACGGCACATACAAATTTGAATCAGAGAAAATATTTTGTTTCCTTTTCAAACTGAAACTCTATTCTATTTATCTCCTTCCTTCTTTCTCTCCTTCGTATCTGTCCTACCTCCCTCTTCTTATCCAAACCCTAATGAGCACCAGAAGAGCCTCAGACACATCAAGATGGATGGTAGATAAAAGGCTACAACATAGAAGAAAAGAAAGGCCACTGTGGAAGAGGTTCAGACCATTAGAGGGGACTCCATTTCAAAAACCCCTACTGAAGAAGATATAGCTCCTCCTCCTTCAAAGAATAAGGCCAAGAAGGATGAAACCCAGTATTGAGCAAGAAGAAGAAGAAGTCACTGGAGACTGCACCAGAAAAACGGAAGGGTATTCAGATTGGTAGCCCAAAGAAGTCAAAGAAGAAGGCAAAAATAACTTATAAGGTAAAAGGAAAAGAGAAAATCTACATTCAAGACTCGGACTCAGAGACATCATCAAGTTCCTACGGAGTCTATTCAGTCTCAAAAAGAGTTGAGAGGAATGATCCCGAAGATGCAGAGTCCGAATCCAGCATGGAGCCTGAAAGAAAGAGTAAGAAGAAAAGTGCCTCCGTGACATCAAAAAGAATTGCTATAATAAAAAAACTAAAGCATGGAATGAAAGCCTTGGAAGGGTTAACCTTTCCTTTCAACAGTGTGATCAAAGCTATGAGTACAATCATTGATGACGTGGATCAACAAGAAGAAGAACAGGATGATGAAGAAGAAAGTCAAGGAAGAGGATGCAGATAAGCAAGGAGATGAAGATCCTACCCCTTAATTCTTGCCTACTCTTTCTTTTCCTTTTTTCAAGGCCTTGAACTCTTTTCCAAAGCCTTGAAAATCTTAACTTTCAAAACTTTTACTTTTTCCAAACACTGGTCCAACCTATTCCCATTCTTTTTTTATAAAAGTCAAAAAGGGGGAGAAAATTTAGGTTGTTTTACCCGTTACTTTTTATTAGATGACCGAGTTTGGTCAGTTAGGATTATCTGCACACTTTTTGGTTTTCAGTTTAATAAGTTGGATCTTTTGGAAATTATGTGACCTTATTTTATATGATTATTTATTCTATGTTCTAATGAGTATTTGTTGCAGAAGTACAGTATCAAACAGATTGGAAAACCTTGGTTTTGTCTTTCATCAAGGGGGAGATTGTAAGTTCAAAGCAGTTTCAATGTTTCTGAGAATTGAAATAGTTAGTCTATTTCAAGGCCTTGAAATGCTTTCAAAGCCTTGAAACTGTCTGAGACTTATAAGCATGAATTTAGGGGGACTTTATCTTTATGTTTGAACTCCTAAACCCCTGGTCTTAATCTATTATTACTTGATGTTGAAATACAAACTATTTTAATATGTTTAACACAATCTAATCCATCTGTTTGAATCAGTTTTGCAGGGAAATTATATTTCCTATTCTGAAGGATTTATTTCCTAACCTGAGTTTTGCAGGGAAGGAAATTTTGGGTTTATTTGATTATGCAATCAATCTACTGATTGCAACATCTTCTCAACATGTTTATGGACAAGATCATATCAGTATCCGTGAAGATACTGAGCAACTATCCTTTGGAGAAGACTGTTAGAGAAGTTAAAGTTGTTGCCTACAAAAAAGGAAAGTTTGTTGCTGAAAATCCTGAAGATTTGCAGAGCAAATGAGCTATATATAAATAGCTCAGTTCGAAGCATCACATACACAACTCAACGGACAAAACTCTAGAGACTCTAAAAAACATTCAAGTATTTCCAAGCCACAAATAAGCAGATCAAATTCTCAATCCAATTCTCAGAAGAACACTGCACTCTCACGCCAGTTTCATTTCTTGTGTTCTTATGTTCTGAAATTTATTTGTATGTCATTCATATATTAATTTTGTTTACATTATCAAGGATTGTCCAAGGTGAACAATAGATAATTCTTAGTTAATCAGATAGTTATAGCAGGTACTAGATAGGTTAGTGAGAACCACAAGCTGTAACAGAGTAAGGTATCTCTCTGTTCTTGAGATCTAGGGCTTAGCTGTTGATTAATAAGAATTGAGTTGAAAATCTTGCAGGGAGAAGATCCCTGAGGTAGAGACGCAGGTCCAAGTGGACTGAACTCTATATATCTTGTGTCTCTGGCATTTACTTTTCTGTTACAAACTTAGATCTTTTGCAGCATTCAAAACACTTTCATTTCAAGGGTTTGAACCTCATCTCAAGGCCTTGAATCTCTTTACAAAATCTTTTGAAACCACTACTCTTGCAAAGTTTATCAACCCCCCCTTCTAGAGTATTGATCCTGCATTTCTAACTACTGTACACCCCTTCAGTAACCACAATAATCTGAGTCAGATTCAAGATTATAACGCAAATTTATTCGATCAAGTATTCGAAGTATAAGAGAACAACGTCAAAAACAAGAAGAATTTCACATGTCGATTTGTCTTTTATCTGTTGGTGCTAGCTATGAATTCACGGTCTTGGGAGACATATAAAAAGCCTTCATGATAATCCCCTTTCCTAACGAGTACAAGCACCCTCTTACAGACAAAATTTCAATTATATCATAAGCTTCTTTCCCACGGAGAGTAAGGTCTTAATATCTCCCAAGTTTGAAATTAAGATCTCTTAGGGAACGTGAGCATAAACCAATAAAAGGTTCTAGATTACGATCCCTCAACAATGAAAATGTATCCAACCGAATTATAAAACTCTATGGTTGATTCCTAACCAAGGAAATATATCGTTCTCCTAATGGTACAACACGTCTCATCAATCAAGACAGAGAATCGAAGAGATATTGTACAGGACTCTAAAGTGACATGGCTCCTCCTACTCTTAGGCACTTAGCCATAGCCTATGATATCTGATGTTACCCGGTGATTCCCTTTTCCATTGCTTTTCTATTGACATCTATTGATAAAATTTTCCTTGAACTAAGGAAATACGATACTAAGGCACACTCTCCAAGCAATTTATTCATATTCAAAATAGGTTCTAAACGAGACTCGCAAAATAATATCCAAATTAACCTTTAGTGATAACTCCTGAAACCATGACTCTATTAATAAAGCTCTAAATACAACATCCGCGAAGATCACTGCAATAAAGAAAACTCAAACTACCCAGGGACACCAACGATTTATATAACTCCAAGCAATCCAATATAAGCATAAAACTCGACAAATACCTCAAAGGTGGATATCCATACCATTATCCAAACATTTGTTCAGCGACAAGGCTCCAATGATACACATCAAACGACAAAATATGCTAACCACTCCAAACGTGCCACTATAACATAGTAAGTTAGATTACATCAACTTTTTGTCTGATTGCTAGAACCAATGTAATATAAAGCTTTACAAAATCTCAATCAATAATTCAAATGATAACTGCTACAACATCTTAAACTATTTTTCACGAAGAACAAGGTCTTAAGATCGTCCAAGACTGAACACCGGAGCTCTCAATCAGATTAATTATAGACAAATGAATGTACTATATTACGCTTACACAAAAGTGATGATACAACCCAACGAATTATGTAACTGCAAGGACAAACCGTGAAAAAAGAAACGTCTCGTTCCTAAGATAATCGCTAAGTAACGAGGATCCAAATATAAACACCCAATGCAAACATTAACATTCTGGTGACCCAGTACACCACATTTAGCAGATCAAATAGTCTAAAAGATAACAACCAAGCTTAGCCCCTCACCCTCAAACTTTAGTTTCACATGAGTGATTCTCCCTTTTTCCTTATTCTTTTACATTCATCTATAGACGAGTACGGAGAGATTTAATTTAAATATAGCCTCCTCAAAATATTGACGAGACAAGATAAGAAGAGACACAAGCACTAGTACTATAATGTGATCCATCAAGACTAGGTAGCAACACTCCAACCCAAAAGTGAGACTCCAATATTATTTGATAGACTGTTCCAACTAGAATCCCGCAATTACATTTTTTCCTAACAACTTCAAGGTAAGTTCTAAAATGAATTCTAAGATTCGAAGAAAACATAAGAAACGATTCCTAAAAAGGATTTAGGCGAGGGTGGGCGGGAAAACGCTATCGTCCACGCTAACTCTTTTGTCTATCACTTCTCTTGGGTCCTCTATAGGTTCCTCCCAAGTCTTGTGAGCTAACAACAATGTACACTTCATGAAGTGCGGCGTTATCATCCATTTACCTTGATGTAAATACCATTGATTGGGAGGGTACCATATTCCCTCATCAACCAAATTATTATACTGTCTCTTAATCGGAATCTAAGGATGCTCGTTAAGTAAAGACTGCACAATGCAATGACTCTGGTTGTTGAATACCCATCCTCCAACAAAAGTGAAAAACCAATGCTCACATCTTTCCAAGACTTCTCCGATAAACTCCCAATCGACATCCCCGTCAAGAAAGATGTTCTCGTTGGGAGGCTCAGCTAAAAATCCTCCACGATTGGATTTACCATGTTGACGGCCATATCTAAAAGAGAAGAATAATCTCTTATTATACAAATAACATAAATATTATCCTTCCATAAGGTTATTCTAAGGTTGACTTCCAAACAATTACATATTTAGCAATTGCCAACTAAGAATTCGCCCAAGAATTCCCAAAACTCTGCAACATGTATAAGAGACAGCACACTGTTGGAGACCAGACTCTTAAGAAATGTATTAAGATCCCAAAATAGGTTCTGCAACAATGAAACTATGAAGCCCAATTCCAAGTCAAACATAAACGGTAAAACTCCCAAAACTATAGCGTTGAAAATAAGTCTCTGATGAGATGTTTGTGACAACTGTCATCAATGAGTGAAAATTAACTCCCCAGCTATATCAACGATCTATAGAAATCCAATTATAGTGTCAATATTTTAGTATTTCCCAACACATTAAAATTCTCAAACTATCTCCCTAACGAATTACTATAGTGAAATCCCAAATTATCAAACTCAACAATAATATGATTCCGTATAAACCACCAAAAGTCTTAAGTTCTAGGAACTAGCTAAGAAGTGCCTTGAACCACAAATTGAAATCACGTCCCAAACATCTCTCAGACACATTTCTCTTGTCACCTTTTTCTTGAACTTAATATAAGTACTCATTGTTCTTCCTACATTATTGCAAAACTTGTAACAAACATAACACGCGGGCACTTCTCAATTCCTCGTTATGAGGTCATTTATCCTCTTTTACTGCTCATACAAACTTTGCTTAAATAATATTTTCTTAACTACATTGTACTTAAAATTATTTTCGTTCCTCATTCGTCGGGTTCGAATAGGTAAGTAGCTTTAACCCTCTTTGTGCAAAAACTATTTCTAGTGTTGTTTGGGTGTGGTCTATTGTCCTATACTATATAACCTATTGTATCATTATTAAATTATCATGGAGTACAACCAAACATATATACATGGAATATAATGCGCAATTAGGCATGTAATATCACACATTAATCAATAGACAATCAGTTACACATGTAATTTTCGTATAGGCTGAACACGTCTTATTTTTCATGCTTCTTTGAAAATTAGAAAAATGATCAATCTGTGAGCATTCTTTCATAATCAAGAAGAATTGATTCAAAATAAATTACGGATCTCGAGTTATATAGAGAATAGCACAGCTGCTGTCACAGACCACCAGATTAGAAACTTCAAATTTACATAGTATTAATCTCAGTTCAAATTTCTCAAAATGAGCTAGGATTTTAATCAGATATAGCCCTATGTGTCTAATAATTACGATAAATATTTGAGACTCATCCAAGGTATGGAAGATAAGCTAAAAGCAAAAATACTACAGCTGGTCACTATGCAATTCTTTTACTGTACAACGAACTTTGGATATTCGTATCAAAGTCTCACGAACATATTTGGGGCTGAAATATTTATGATAGATATCTGAACATGTCTACTACCTTGGAAAAATTCAGGCAAAAATAATTAAAAATGTAAACACGTCTGCTACATCATATACCAACTGATGTACAGATTCTAACGCCATAAACTCAAAGTTCTCGCGTTCTAACTCTATGAACGCCTTCGAAACACAAGACATCCTAAATTTTTCCACTCATACTCCAAATCAATAAAAACTAAATTAAATTCCGAAACGGAATTTCAAAACATGAGTATTATCCTTCATCAAGAGAGCAACATTAACATACGTAAATTACCAATAAATCATCTCTACCCCAAAACTGGCTATGCAAAAATTCATTCTAGGAAATCTTAAAAATTGTTTGGCCTTATGACCTTATTCGAAAATATAACTTCAAAATGAATCAAAAGTTTAAGGAATCCAAGGAGCCTAATTGTCTACTTCTCATAGATATTCACACTTTCCTCCGACTCCATGACTTCACTAGGGTCATCCTCGAACTCATCATCCTCACTAGGGTCTTCCTCAATCTCAATGTCCTCGCTAGAATCTAAATCGATCACCGTGCGACTTTTCCATTTATCATGAGCCTCCATCAATAATTTGCACATAAAGTTGGAATCCACATTCCATTCACCTTGATAGAAATAGTCCTTAGAGATTGGCATGTTGTACATCATCAGATTGCGGTACCTTGCGATGATCTCCTTAAATATAGGACCTCTAGGTAGGGCCTTCACCATGCACTTATTTTGATAAACAGGATTCCGATATTCATCGTACCTATCCTCGCAAAATTGGAGCACACGGTCACGAAAAGCTGATAGAGTCTCGCCCTCCTTCGAAGGATTCACGACTGGGTGGATTTCAACTGGCGCAATACGCTTCCTTCCGGTTATCTTGGTTCTAGCAATCGACAAAAGAAACAAACCCATAAGTCTCTTTCCCAACAACGTATAAATCATAATAACTGAACGTACTCCATTATGAATTAAGTATCACATCCCCAAGACTTCAAATCCATGCATAACATGACTTCCAAAATGAAACACCTCAATCCCAAATACTTAGCTAATCAGGTATGCCAAAGCTCTTAGCTAGGAGAGGGTGGGTGGGAATACTTGCTTAATAAGCCTATTTTCTAAAGACAGAAACACATAATAGTACTATTCAAGACTACCCAATCCCAAACGGCTTGTCAAATTTCTATTACTTTCCCTATGTCCATTTTAAATTTCGCTAAAGGTTTAAGTTTTCTTTTCAGATAACCAGGCTGTTATACCAACTCTAACCCCCCCAAAACGTCCAAGCCAGAAGCCCGAGGGTGTCACTCCGTACCCGAGACAAAATCCGGATACAAGGAGAATTAAATAGTGGATATCAAGCAAACATACATAAATCCTTAAAAGTAAAACTTATTATTACAATTTAAATCATTGCGCCTCAAACACGGGCATAAAATCCCACTAAGACAGAAATTGAAGGAAGTTCTAAGGTATCAATTGTGAGCTACTAAACGTCTAAGTGATGATCCGCGTTCCCGCTAAGCTGTGCTCCCATCATCTAGACATGTGGTGCAGAAAACAAAAGAGAACACCATAGTTTCCAAAAATCAGCGGAAAATACTAAGTAAATAAACACCCAAGCATGTAAAATAATGATGAAGTAATTTGCAAGAAAATAATCAATTTTTTGTAGTTTTAGCTAAAACAAAGTGGAAGTAAAAGGTTTGACCGTTATAAAACTAATATGAGAGATTCCAAGTTCATTTATATTCTACAAATCACATCCATTAGCCAAATCATGGGATTCCAAAAACTCGTGATATTCCATTTTCCATTAATAGCATCCAATCCAAAACTAATTTGTTAACTTGTTGATACGGGGAAAAGAGCCAATCACTTTGCAAGCATCCATGACCTTAAGTGTCGACACCCCCTTACAGACTGCTTGCGGTAAGAAGAGTAAGTACAAGGAGCTATCCGGGGCATTGCAACCGGATTAATTAAAATTAATTGGACGAGAGACCGAAATCCGCATGACGAAGCACAATAATAACCATGTAACAACCCCGCACAACTCTTCAAATTTACGTTAGCATCGATTATTAGATTATAGTGATGCTTTCAAAGAAACGCTTAAACAAGTAGAATCGATTGTTCACATAACACATATCACATAAATTCATCTTGAGACAAGTAGGAAAGAAAATCATTCGACACGAAAGGGCATTAGGAACACTAGGCCTGGAATGTTTACTCACATTGAATCTCAGGCAACAGCAAATCACCTCCTAGTAATACTCGACGTATCCTTCATCAATGAAATTTTTGCGTACAAATTTAGTAATATTATAATCAACATATTGAACGCAAAGTCCTTTGTTCAACACATAAAATCCCTTACTAACTCTACCCAACCTTTGCTAAGGCGAACAACCACTATTATTTAAAATACGATTTATAAAACTCACGTTTATTATTAATAGAAACATAGTAAACTATAATTCTATCAGTTATAAAGTAATACTACTGTTTAGAATTGAGAAATTAACAAATATTTAATTAACCAAAAATGTTATTTTTCTTCCAAAACTTGATAACGTAAAGACGTAGAATCATCATAGTATCTCAAAAGTCTTATAACGTTCAAAGTAACCTCCCAATTATAATCCCAAAATTTACTAAGGTAAAACTACGACTTTTATTTAAAATATAGCTTATAAAAACTATATATTATTATTATAAACACATGATATAATATATATACATCTTATAAGATAATAAAGTGAAATACAACTTTTATTTAAATATACAATAACATTTATTATTATAAAAACATACTATAATATAATACAATTATATTTATAAACTTGTAAGAGAATGTACTCTATTTATTTTTACTTTCAGATTAAATAAACTAATTAATTTTATTGTTACTTTTAAAAAGTAAAGCACAAAATAATTCTAGCCTAATAATTATTTAATTTTTAGAACCATAGATAGTTGGTTAAGTATAACCTTTCATAAAAACCACAATTGGGTTTAGTTTAACTCGCAAATAATAAAAATTAACGCACAACACTTAATATAATATCATAAAATACCCGTATCTACATGAAAACTCTACACTACGAGTTATTTTTGAGTTTAAATGACTTGTGTTTGGTGTCAGAAAACGGTGTTTTAGCCAGAATTCATCCGAAGATCCTGCAGGTATTCTACCATGCCTTAGACAAGGAAAGGGCTAACAGGATTGACAGAGAAGACGGAAGAAACTTACTCTACCATGTGGACAAAGACGGTGCCTACGAGCTGATGAAGTAGTTAGCCAAACAGAACACTCGACTGTTTGAAAATCGCAGGATCACGGCCCGAGCTGAGCACGTGGAAGACGACCGGATAGAAAATCTGGCCAAGATCGTTCAAGATTTGGTCAAGAATATTTACTCAGAAAAGAAGACTGTTGCGGCAGTAGACGGACGAGATTTGGACACAGCCATTGAGAGGCTCAGAAACGAAGAGGCCAATTATGTACATCAGCAGTAGGATCTCGAGCCGGTACAGACCGGGTACGAGAGATCATCCCGAGTTCCGGTAAGGAAAATCGAATTCTGCAATTTATGCACTGGGATTCCAGCATAAGCCACAAACACAGCAAGCACCGCCTGCACCACAACCCAACAGTGAGTTGGCGGAAGTCAAAGTTAAGAGGCATGACCACCAGTTTGAATGTCAAGTTCAATCAGATTGACACGGCTGTCAGCACATTGACAGCCGACCTCCACTCAACCAACACTGTGGTACGTACACTGGAAGTACATGTTGGGCAGTTAGCTCAGCAGCAAGCAGAAAGACAGCGAGGAAACTTGCCCTCGAATATAGTTAAAACACGTGCTCAGATCAATGCCATCACCACTCGGAGTGGATTAGTGCTACAGGATCCACCGTACCCTAGCAATACACGTGTAAAAAAGTCAAAAATTTTCGAACACAAAGAATTGGGCTAGGGCGACAACTCATCCCGGTGAACCCTAGGTATTGCTTACACAAGAAAGGCTCTGTGTGACCTAGGGGCCAGTATCAATCTGATGCCGTTATCAATTTTCAAAACATTGAAAGTAGGAGAACTCAGACCCACTTGAATCAAGCTGTAGATGGCGGACAGATCCGTGAAGCAGGCTTACGGAGTTATTGAAGACATTCTCGTGAAAGTCGGAGAGTTGATTTTTCCGGCAGATTTCGTAATTTTTGACATGGAGGAAGGAGACGTACCACTCATTTTGGGCAGACCGTTTTTTTGGTATCGGAGAAGCCATGATAAACTGCAAGAGCGGAGAACTGACTATGCAGATCAATGAGGACAAGGTTAAATTCAACGTCTTCAAATCTCTCCAGCTTCCAAATTATTACGAGCATGGAGACGTCTACACTATGGAGGTAGTCGAAGAAGGCTGGGAAAACGAGGAGATGGATGAGCTATGGGAAGAGATTGACAGAGTGGACAGAGAGACAGGGAAAGAGTCTAGGAGGAGTCGCCATGCAAGATGAAAACCGGACCACTCTACAGGTGGACGAAAAGGGTAGGAAGAGATTGGCTCTGGTCCCGTTTCTCAAAGAGCCACCAACCCTAGAGCTAAAATCGCTTCTGAGCCATCAAATTTCAGCGCAACCAAAGCAGTTTGAAGTTGTGCAGAAAGTACTTCCCTGCAATTCTCGGAGGCAGTTTTTCCTGGAAGAATTTCGATTAAAATGATCAGGACCATTTATCATCAAAGAGGTAATTTCATGGGATGCGTTTGAATCGGAAAATCCGGATGAGAAGTCAAGTTTCAGGATGAACGGAAACCGGGTCAAGCCATATTTGGACCTGGAAACAGTCGTCATGGTAGATCCTTGCGACTTTGACATCCCTTGAGCAAACATGAGGTAACAAGGTCGGGCCGTCGACCGTAAAATACAAGCGCTGGTTGGGAGGCAACCCAACTTAGGAGTAGTGTAATTTAATGAGTTTGTTTTTAAGTTTTGAATATTTAGTGAAGAGACATGAGTGTGATTTGAAATTGAATTGAGCTTGTGCAGACATACAGGAACGAGAAAGAAGCAGAAATTACAAATTACTGTGTGATTATTTTGTGCGTATTACTGCTGAAATACGCACATGACATCCCGAAAAACGCACACAGTGTGACAGAGAGACTATGAAGGCAAAATAGAAGCTTGAAAGCTCAGGTTGTTCAATACTAGAAAGAGCTTGGCTATTTCAAGGCCTTGAAACAACTTTCAAATCCTTGAATCAGCTTAGGAGGCTTGAGAATAGTCTTGGCTATTTTCAAGGCCTTGAAACTGGATTCAAAGCCTTGAAACTGTTAAACCTGAAAGCATATTCTCAGGGGGAGTTTTTCTATTAACTCTCTGATCTAATTTATTATCTCTCTTGCATATAGTTGATTACCTGTTGTTAGATGTTGAAAGAAAAATTGTTAAACATGTTTTGAATCGTGCTATATCAACTGTTTGACCGTGATAATGCAGGAAATATTGTTTTTAAGTTTTGCCGGATTGTTTCCTAAACTGGATTGCTGCAGATTTGGAAACACTTGAATACCTTGATCCTGTGATCAATCAGACGTGTTTGACAACTTCTCCTGATGGTTAAATGAATGATTACAATAATATCTCTGAAGATTATGATCATTCAACCGTTGGAGAATATCTCAAAGTAGTCAAACTCTATTGCCTACAAAATAGGAATGTTGTTGCTGAAAATCTTGAGAGATTTGCAGAGTTGTTCGAAGTATTTCAAGAGCTGAAATTCGAAGCAACAACAACACAATTCTCAACGGGCAAATACAGAGAATGTATTCAGGGTTGATAAGCATCAAGAAGTTCTTCATCTCTTCCAATCCATACATAGAAGTTCACTATATTTCACTGCAGTTTTCTACTCTTAAAGTGATCTTCTGTATAGAGCTACATTAATAGATCATTTATGTATTATTTCTACATTCATCCTCAAGGATTGTTCAAAGTGAACAACAGAGAATTGTTAGTTAATCAGTTAGCTAGAGCAGGTACTAGACAGGTTAGGGAAAACCACAAGCTGTAACAGCGTAAGGGAACTCTCTGTGCTTGAGTTCTAGGGCTTAGCTTTTGATTAATAAGAATTGAGTTGAAAATCCTGCAGGGATCTAATCCCCGAGGTAGAGACGTAGGTCCAAGTGTACTGAACTCTATAAATCACTTGTCTTGTGCATTTTCAGTTCATCTACTTTCAAAGCTTTTGCAGCATACAAAAACTGTTTATTTTTCAAGGGTTTGAACTTGTATTCAAGGCCATTAAAAAGGCATACTTGTTCTAAAACTTTCGGCTACTCTTCAAAGGCTTGAACCTGTGTTCAAGGCCTTGAACTTCATTTTCTGCACAATATTTTCTACTTGCTAGCAAGTTTTGCAAAAAGTTGACATACTCTATTCAACCCCCCCCCCCCCCCCCCCCGTTCTAGAGTATCTTAGTTGCTTATACATCTGCATACTCACACTTTCAATTGGTATCAGAGCTTGTATCACTGTATAAGATTTAACCATCGGGTGATCATGAGTACTACAGGTGATGGTGGCTTCTCGCAGGGAAGAGCTGCGAACAGACCTCCTATATTATGTGGAGAAAATTTTGCTCACTAGAAAGCTCTCATGAAAATATTTATCATTGATCAAGATCTAGAGCTTTGGACCATTATTCAAAATGGACCTCATACTTTCTATACAGAGAAAGATGGGATCAGAACTCCCAAAACATAAGACTGACTCTCCTCTTCTGAATTATAGCAATTTTCTAAGAACTACAAGGCTATTAACATTTTGTATTGTGCTTTTAGTACAGATGAATTCAACAGGATCTCTGGATGCTCAACTGCTAAAGAAATCAGGGATAAACTTGTGGTTACCTTTGAAGGAACCAGTCAAGTCAAGCAGACCAAGATCAACGTTTATCTCAGACAGTATGAGCTGTTCAAAATGAATGCAGATGAGTCCATCAGAGATATATTCAAGAGATTCACTGATATCGTCAACAATCTTGACTCACTGGGAAAACATTTTTCCAATGAGGAAAAGGTGAGGAAGATACTCATAATTCTTCCAAAGGCAAAATGGGAACCAAAAACCACAGCTATTGAAGATGCTCAGAATCTCTCAACTTTACAACTTGATGAAATACAAGGGAAGCTCCTGACACATGAGATATCTATGAATGAAGTTGACGGAGAACTCCCAGAAGGTGTCAAAAATCTAGCCCTCAAAGCCAAAGAGAATGAGATAATTCAAAGGCTTGAAAATGATGATGGTGATGATGAAGATCCAATTTCCTTGATTTCCAAAGCCTTGACAAGGATTCTCAAAATGAAGAGAAACTTTGGAAAAAAAGAATTCAACAGAGAAAGGCTTAGACCATCCAGCAGCAAGGACTCTAAAGGTAAGTCCTCTTCACAAAACAAGTCAAAAGTTATGAACCACTTTGAGTGTGGTGATGCAGGACACTTGATAAGGGATTGTCCACACAAAAAGAGCAAGAATTTCATAAGAAAGATCATGACAGAAGAAAGAGAGCCATGATAGCTTCATGGAGTGATTCAGACAGCTCCAGTGAATCTGAATCTGAAGAAGAACATGCAAATCTATGCTTCATGGCCAAGCATGATGATAGTTGTGAAAAGAACATTGAGGTAATGGTTAACTGTGTAATTTCAAAGCAAAAAGAAGCTCTTTCAGAATATCTTAGAACAATGCTCTTAAATGAGGAAGATTATTTGAATGAGATCGGGCTTTTGAAAGAGAAAGTTCATGAGAAAGCAAAAGAAAATTTACAACTTGTTTGCCTAAATCAGTATCTTGAAATCTCTCAAAAGAAAACTGACAGGGATTTCAAGGCCTTGAAAACTAGTTTCAATGCCTTGAAAACACAAGTCAAGGAAGTAGTCACTGAAAATTCCTCTGTGAATGGCAGCCTTGTTAATCTAAGACATCATGTTGATGATTTACAAAGACAAAAGACTACTCTTACTGAGAAAATTCAAGAATCTGAGCTAGTCAAAATCAAGCTTGCTGGATCAGAACAGAAGTTGAATTTGTTTCTTGGAGGAAGTTCACAGTCTGTTCACAAAGCTGGTATTGGATTCAATCCAAACTTTCCGAGAAGAAACAATACCAGATTTGTGAAAGCTTGAAACAAAACCTCTTCCACTTGTCATTACTGCTGTAAAATTGGTCATGTTAAAATGACTTGTCCTTTTAGAAGAAGAGACCCTCACATAATGAGGAACACTTTTCCTTTTCAACTTAAAGGACAGGTTAAGCAGATTTAAGTTCCTAAAGGGGTTAGACCATCTAACATGGTTGATCCTGAATATGAATCCAAAGTCCACACTTGGTCTAACAGTTGGGTAAGGCAGTGATTGGTGCTTGCAGGTTGTCACCAAGGAACAGAAGTGGTTCATGGACAGTGGTTCCTCAAGACACATGAGTGGAAAGATCTCTATTCTCATAATTAAAGGAGCAATCAGAAGGTTCAATAACACTTGGTGACAAAGTAAAGTGCAATATTCTTGGTATTGGAAAAGTTGGTACAAATTCTGAAAACTCTATTTCTAATGTTTATCTAGTTTAAGGTTTGAAGTTTAATTTGCTTAGTGTATCTCAACTTTGTGATAATGGTAACAGTCAGCTTTGATAAAGAGAAGTGTGTGGTGAAAAATGAGAAATCAGGAGATAGCATTCTCACAGCCTCTAGATCAAACAATTTTTATACTTTTCAGACTAACAAAGTTGCAGGTGAAAGTTTGAAGTGTCTCAAGGCCTTGAAATAAGATTCAAAGCTTTGGCATAGGAAAATTGGTCATATCAGTTTGCATACTCTAAAAAAATTGATGTCTAAAGACTTGGTAAGAGGATAGCCATCTAGCAAGTTGAAAGAGGATGAGTTATGCAAAGCCTGTGCACAAGGAAAGCAGACCAGAAGCTCATTCAAGCCAAACAAGTTTGTAAGTACAACTAGACCTACTGAATTACTTCATATTGATTTCTGTTGTTTTATGAGGACTCCCACTCCAAAAGGTAAAAGGTATATGCTAGTTGTTGTTTATGATTTTTCTAGATACACTAGGGTTATGTTTCTCAAAGAAAAATATGAAGCTCTCTCTGAATTTTCAAAGCTTTGCAGAGAACTTCAAAACTTGAAAAACCTACATGTAGCTTCAATCAGAAGTGATCATGGTAGAAAATTTGATCAGTTAGAGTTTGATTTATTCTGTGATAAGCATGGTATTTCTCATAAGTTTTCTGCTCCAACAACTCCTCAACGGAATGGTTTTGTTGAAACAAAGAACAGAACTCTGGAAGATATTTCAAGGACAATGCTTCTTGAGAACAAATTGCCAAAACACTACTGGGCAGAAGCTGTGAATACAGCATACAATATTTTGAACAGGTGCTTGATCAGACCTGTTCTAAAGAAGACTCCCTATGAATTTTTCAAATGGAGAAAGCCAAACATATCTTACTTCAGACCCTTTGGATGCACTTGTTTTATCCATAACAATGGAAAGACAATCTTGCTAAGTTTGATGCAAGAAGTGATGAAGGTATATTTCTTGGTTACTCTCTGAATAGAAAATCTTATAGAGTTTACAATAAAAGTACCAAGTGATGAAGGTATATTTCTTGGATTCAGGAAAGGCTCAGAAGAAAATAAAAGACATTTTCAATACCTTGAAAACTGTTCTCAAGGCCTTGAAAATACAACTCAATGCCTTGAAAAAGATGATCAGAAAGATTCAAGTGACAAAGCCACTACTTCAAGACCAGAGAAGATTATGGTGAACCTGAACCATGGTCTCCAAGGAGGAGATTTAAATATCTCTCATCCCATCCAGCTGATAATATCATATCAGATCCAACCACTGGTACACAAACTAGATCACAGTTGAAGAACTTATGTGCTTTTAATGCTTTCATTTCTCTTGTGGAACCAAAAACTGTGAAGGAAGCTTTACAAGAAGCAGACTGGATCATTGCTATGCAAATTGAACTCAATGAGTTTGAGAGAAACAAGGTTTGGAACCTGGTTCTTGCACCAACAAACCAGTCTGTCATTGGTACTAGATGGGTATTCAGAAACAAGTTGGATGAAAGTGGAAATGTAATCAGAAACAAAGCAAGGTTAGTTTCTCAAGGTTACAATCAAGAAGAAGGTATAGATTATGAAGAAACCTTTGCTCCAATTGCCAGGTTAAAAGCAATTAGAATTTTACTTGCATTTGCATCTTACAAGAACATAAAACTATTTCAAATGGATGTGAAGTGTGCTTTCTTGAATGGATACTTACAAGAAGAAGTTTATGTTGCACAACCACCTGGTTTTGAAAATAACATTTTTCCAGATCATGTTTACAAACTTGACAAAGCTCTTTATGGTTTGAAACAAGCTCCAAGGGCTTGGTCTGAAAGACTGACTAAGTTTTTACTTGAAAATGATTTCAAAAGCGGTTTAGTAGACAAGACTCTTTACTCATGAGAAAGATTTACTTGTAGTCCAGATATATGTTGATGATATACTGTTTGGAGCTAATAATGATCGATTATGTAGAGAATTCTAAAGTCTTATGAGCAGGGAGTTTGAAATGAGCATACCGGGAGAATTAACCTTCTTCCTAGGACTTCAAATACATCAATTGAAGAAGGGTATCTTTCTGAATCAAAGAAAGTACACAAGAGACTTTCTGAATAAATACATCATGGCTCAATGCAAGGATGCCAAGACCCCAATGAGCTCTACACTATCCTTAGACAAGGATGAATCTTGTATGAGTGTAAATGTGAAAGAATATAGAGGCATGATTGAATCATTACTCTATCTGACAGCAAGAAGACCAGATATTATGTTTAGTGTATGCATGTGTGCTAGATTTCATTCTGATCCAAAAGAATCACACTTAACTGCTTTGAAGAGAATATTGAGATATCTGAATGGTACCAAAGACTTAGGGCTTTGGTATCCAAGACATTCTAACTTCTCTTTAAGTGGTTTTTCAGATGCTAACTTTGCAGGATACAAAGTTGATAGAAAAAGCACTTCTGGAACCTGTCTATTCATTGGATCATCTTTGATTAGCGGGCATTCCAAGAAACAGAACTCAGTTGCTCTATCAACAGCTGAAGGTGAATATATAGCTGCAGGAGCATGTTGCTCACAAGTACTATGGATTGCTCAACAGCTAAGAGACCTTGGATTTGACTTCAGAGGAATACTTATTAAGTGTGACAACACTAGTGCAATTTCAATTACAAAGAATCCAGAACAACACTCAAGAACCAAGCACATTGATGTCAGACACCACTTCATCAGAGATCATGCTGAGAAAGGTGATATTGTTGTTGAATTTGTTGTTACTAACATGCCAATTGCAGATATCTTCACCCAACCATTAGCATATGAAAGATTCTCAACTCTAAGATTGGAATTGGGAATGCTAAATAAGGCTGCATTGGTTTAGGGGGAGCTTAAGGTAAGAAAGGTAAGTTATTTGTGTTTACAAAGGTTTGAATTGAGTTTCAAAGCCTTGAAAATCAATTCAAAGATTTGATCTTTTATCTGTTTCAGTGTTACAGTGTTTCAAGGCCTTGAAAGCCTTTTCAAAGCCTTGAAAATGAATCTGTTACACTAATAGTCAATAAACTTGGATCATTCTATACTGGGTGATAACTCTGTAGATATTCGCCAAATATAGTCCCTACCCTTTTCAAAAAAAAAAATTGTTTTAGCCAAAAATAGTATTAGTATATTCTTTTTCCAACGGCGTAATAGTTTGAAATTTTCTCTGATCTTTGCAAATCTTTTTAGAATCAGAGAGATACTAGTTTCCTTTTGAAACTCAAACTCTTTCAGTATTTATCCTCTTCTCTTCTCGTTCACTCCGTATCATTCCATCTCTCTCTTTTCTTCTCCCTAACCCTAATGAGCACAATAAGAGCCTCATACCGAATCAAGATGGCTGGTGGTTCAAAACCTGTCTCAGAAAAGAAGAGAAAAGCAGCAGTAGAAGAGGTTCAAGAAGTCAGTGAGGACTCTGTGTCAATAAGTTTCTCTGAAGAAGAAGAAAAATCTTCACCACCCAAGAAGATAGTGAGAAAATATCTATACAAGATAAGCAAGGAAGAAACAATCCACGACATCTATACAAGATAAGCAGAATAGTATCCATATTGGAAGCCCTAGGAGAGACAAGACGAAAACAGTCTCTGAGCCTAAAGGAAAAGGAAAGGAAATCCTTATTCAAGATTCACAATCAGACACTTCTTCAGTATCTTATGGTGTGTATGCCATGCCCAACAAAGAGAAACTCGAAGGGAAACTTGACAAAGTTCCATCCCAAGAGGCATCAAAAGCAGGTAAGAAGAATATAAAGACTGCCTCTCATCAACAGAAAAGGTTAGCTGTAAAGAAGAAGTTGAAGCATGGGAAGAAAGCCTTGGAAGGACTCACCTTCCTATTCAACAGTTTTATTGAAAATATCAGTTCCTTCATTGAGGAAATAGATGTGATCTGTTCGAAAAAAACAATCCCAAGTACTAATTGAATTTCACCCTTTCTCTTTTCACCCTTTAGTTTGACTTTAGCCTTCTAACTTCCATTTTTCTTCTCACTTGGACATTCAAATATTCAATAATCTTCTAATGAAGTCCTCCAAGCACCTTCTGGATGTCTCTTGGCCCCTCCAAAGCGTCTCAATTCATCATTTGAGCTCCTGCTAACTAGCCTTTTGCGTTCCAAATCACAATTTCTCCTACAAAATGAGAGAAAAACACCAAAACTACTAGAAAGAGATAAGTATATAAAGAGAAATAAAATAGATAAATTACATATATTATTACGTTATGAAGAGTTCATTAACATACTAAAACATGAAATTTTAGGTCGTTAACATGATCTCTCACGAAGTTCAAACCAACAGTGAAGAAAGTGAGGAAGAAACAGGAGATCAGGAAGATGAGAAGGACCCTTAATCTTTCCTATTCTTTCTTCCACATTCTCTCTACTTTAATTATTTTTTTAAGTTTTCAAATTTTCCAGACACTTGATCCAACATCTTCTATCTTTTTGATGAAAGTCAAAAAGGGGGACAAAATTCGAGGTTTCAGTTTAGGTTTTTAGGTTTATTTGATTTTATCTGCTGAACTATTTATGTGTTTTATGTGTTTAAATAAGTTGGATCTTTTTGGAATAACTTTGTCTTTAAATTGCAGACTAATCAGTTTATTTTGCAGAGACTAGGGATAAAAAAGAATTTGGTTTTGTCTTTCATCAAGGGGGAGATTGAAAGCTCTGGTTGTTCAAGACTTGAAAGAGCTTGGCTATTTCAAGGCCTTGAAACAGCTTTCAAAGCCTTGAATCAGCTTCAGAGGACTATTTTCAAGGCCTTGAAACTGGATTCAAAGCCTCGAAACTGTTAAACCTGAAAGCATATTCTCAGGGTGAGTTTTTCTATTAACTCTCTGATCAAATTTATTATCACTCTTGCATATGTTTGATTACCTGTTTTTAGATGATAAAAGACAAATTATTAAACATGTTTTGAATCGTGCTATATCAACTGTTTGACCATGATAATGCAGGAAATATTGTTTCTAAGTTTTTCAGGATTGTTTCCTAAACTGGATTGCGGCAGATTTGGAAACACTTGAATACCTTGATCTTGTGATCTATCAGACGTGTTTGACAGCTTCTCATGATGGTTAAATGAAGGATTACAACAATATCTCTGAAGATTATGATCACTCAACCGTTGGAGAAGATCTCAAAGCAGTCAAACTCTGTTGCCTACAAAATAGGAAGGTTGTTGCTGAAAATCTGGAGTGATTTGCAAATTTGTTTGAAGTATTTAAAGAGCTCAAATTCGAAGCAACAACAACACAATTCTCAACGGGCAAATATAGAGAAAGCATTCTGGATTGATATGCATCAAGAAGTTCTTCATCTCTTCCAATCCATACACAAAAGTTCACTGTATTTCACTGCAGTTTTCTACTCTTAAAGTGATCTTCTGTATAGAGCTATATTGGTAGATCATTTCTGTATTATTTCCACATTCATTCTCAAGGATTGTTCAAAGTGAACAATAGAGAATTCTTAGTTAATCAGTTAGCTAGAGAAGGTACTAGACAGGTTAGGGAAAACCGCAAGCTGTAATAGAGTAAGGGAACTCTCTGTCTTGAGTTCTAGGGCTTAGCTTTTGATTAATAAGAATTGATTTGAAAATCCTGCAGGGATCTAATCCCTGAGGTAGAGACGTGGGTCCAAGTGGACTGAACTCTATAAATCACTTGTCTTGTGCATTTTATGTTCATCTACTTTCAAAGCTTTTGACAAAAACTGTATATTTTTCAAGGGTTTGAACTTGTTTTCAAGGCCTTGAAAAAGGCAAACTTGTTCTAAAACTTTCTGCTACTCTTCAAAGGCTTAAACATGTGTTCAAGGCCTTGAAATTCATTGTCTGCACAATTTTTTCTACTTGCTAGCAAGTTTTTCAAAATGTTGGCATACTCTATTCAACCCCCCCCCCCCCCCCTTCTAGAGTATCTTAGTTGCTTATACATCTGCATACGCACACTTTCAAAGCTGTTGTGTGCGTATTTCAGGTAGAATACGCACAGGTTGAGCATATTCATACAGAATACGCACAAAGAGAAGGAAAAATGGTTGGAAACTGAAGAACTGCAGAGGCTTTGTGCGTATTTCAGGTAGAATACGCACGTGACATGTTGGAATATGCACACAGAGGGAAGTAATGCATAAAAAGGAGCAAGAAATGCGGATTTGCAAAATCTTGAAGAATAGACCCCGGTGTGCTCTGGCACACTCAACCATCACAGTGACAAGCACGCGTTGGGGATTTTTCAGGAAACGTTTTCCGCATAACAAAGCAATCGACCCCGGTATACGAAAATACACTCGGCCATATGGGAGATTAGTGTCACACGCATTGATGCTTGGGGATTGCACATTTCAAGAACGCATGGTTGACAACTTCCGTCAAGAAATATTCCGGCGACCGGTCAACGGTCTTTCTCTGCCGGAATTTACAGAAAATACAACACCCGTAAAACTTTCTCCGGGTGCTCAAGTCCACATTCCCTTCCTTCGGTTTCTTTTGCGCTTTAGGCACGAGCCCGTACCCAGGTCGAGATTTTTCTGCATTTTTCTTGGTTTTCGTGCCGACTGTGATAGAACCCCTGGTAGTTTTAGGAGTTTATTTGATGAGACGCACGCATCACAGGCACGTAATTTACTTGAATTTCTGCACATTTTTCTGCTTTATTTTTCTGCCTCATGGTAACCTGGCCGGTACCAGCAACAATACCACCAGCTGTATACCCGGTACCATTGTTTTGATTTCAGACCCGAATTTTGTACCAGATCAGTACATTTCATGAGGACATGCCACCTCTTAGTGTGGAGGTGGGATTCGTGTCTGCATTAACCCGGTTTGCACGTTTTTTCGTATTTATTTGTAGTTTTTATTTTATTTCTTGAGTCTGCACATTTTTTTTATTTGAGTCAACCCACCAAAACTTTCTGACCATGCATTGTTGTAAAAAAATTGAAAATTTCAGAAAAATAAAAAAATTCGAATAATCAGAAAATTTTGAGAAAGGGCAATCAAATTAACAAAAGGGTGGGCAGAAACGAACGATAATCTTCGAACAGGAAGGAAAAACCACAACGAGGTGTAGTTGATTGAGTGAGAGCCAGTGTGCGCAAGAATTCGCGAGTAGTTATCACTTGGGCTAGGAATCCAACTAGTTTCCACACCGCCGTCACTTAGGTAGTCGACAGCCCACCTACGGGCGCCGTCTCGGTCATCGCATCTTTCGATGGAGTGATTGGCTCATAATGGGCCCACTGCCCTATTTCTTAACCCTAGGTCCACTTAGTAACCCCGTTTGAAGCCGTTTACCCCTTTTATTCACAGCCCCAGTTGCCTGGGAAGTCTTCCTTGTGATCTTTATCACTTGTGTAGTTGGCTGTTCATGCACGTTATGACGGTGGGAGTGAGTTAGGGAAGGTTTTTGATAGGGAGAGCTTCATGACAGATTATTGTGGACGGTTTGACATTTTCACGCTTATCGAGGGTTGGATAGGGTGAGTTAGAGGCGACTGCATCGATTTGCGGAGGTGATTCATTGCATTACATAGTGATCACAGGTGGAGTGTCACGTGCGAGGCATCTTTCCGCACAAAATGGGGTACCGGGGGTTGTGGGATTTCATAGGGGGTGGTGCTGAGTTTCTACACCTTTGGTGATGAGGAGGTTCGGTGGGACTGCACGTATTTCGACTACGGCTACAGGATCGACACGTCACGCTTAGTGCGGGGGTACGTGATTCGGATATTCTACGCACCCCGCTACAATGGATAATTTTTGTATTACTCATCTATTTTTGGTATTAGTATTTTGTGTTATGTTCTCTATTTATTCGTGTTTATATATAAAAATAATAAACAATAAAAAAATAAAAATAATAAAAATAATAAAAATAAATAAAGTGAAAAAAAAGAAGGTTCTATTTTAAAGTTTATGTTTTAGTTTGTATATAATTGTTTAGTTTAAACGCTGAGTAGGTGTTATGTTCTGAATTCGACATCGCTTCACGTTTGTGGCCGCGAGAACGGAAAAGACACACAGGGGACCAGAAAATTGAGCTGCAGAGACTTAGGTATTTTGGTCAGTTTCGGGAACTTGGTGAGCGGAGTGAGTTGGGAACAGTGAGAATGTCGTAACAAGTGGGAACATTCCATACCTTGATATATACATATAAATCCTGCCTGTTAGACTTAGGGTCCCTGATTCGGAAATAGCTCGGATGGTAGGTATACTAGGAATTTTCCCAGTTTGAAAAAACAGAAGTGAAAGTAATTTGCACCAGCGCTTTGAATCCACTCGTTTAATCTGTCAGACTCAACGATCGTGTGTGGGTAGGTACTTCCTGGTAAGAAGGTGAGGTTTTGCCGTTTTGCGTTAAGGAGATTTCCCGATCTCACATTAAAAATATATTTGTGTCTTGATAAGATAGAGTCTACATTTGAGTCAATACCTTCTTTTCTGAGTCGGTTTTCTATTGAGTCGTCTTGTTTTAAGTTCGGGCAGAAAAGTATGCAATCACAGAGTTGTATGCAAGGGTAGGTGTATGCAAAGCATGGTCGTTTGCAAGGAAGATATGTATGCTTCCAGGACGATATGAAAGGGGTTGCTCAGGACAAGCAAAGTGTAGTGCGGGGGTATTTGATAACTCCCCACTAGGAGTTATCTTTGAGTTTAAATTACTTGCGTTTGGTGTCAGAAAACGGTGTTTTAGCCAGAATATATCCCTAAAAATTCTCGAAAATTAGGAAGAGGAAGGACCCTAGGTTATGCTTAAGCAAAAAATGCTCTGTGTGACCTTGGGACCAGTATCAATCTGATGCCGTTATCGATTTCCAAAAATATTGAAAGTCGGTGAACTCAGGCCCACCGGGATCAAGTTGAAGATGGAGGACAGATCCGTGAAGCAGGCTTACGGATTTATTGAAGACATTTTGGTGAAATTCGGAGAGTTTATTTTTCCGGCAGATTTCGTAATTCTGGACATGGAGGCACGAGACGTACCACTCATTTTGGTCAGAACGTTTTTGGTTAATGGAGAAGCCATGATAAACTGCAAGAGCAGAGAACTGACTATGCAGATTAATGAGGACAAGGTGAAATTCAACGTCTTCAAATCTCTCCAGCTTCCAAATTATTACGAGCATGAAGACATCTAAGCTATGGAGGTAGTCGAAGAAGGCTGGGAAAACGAGGAGATGGATGAGCTATGGTAAGATTGACAAAGTGGACAGAGAGAACGAGGAGAGAGTCTAGGAGGATCCGGCTATGCAAGATGAAAACCGGACCACTCTACAGCTGGACGAAAAGGGTGGGCAGAGATTGGCTCTGGTCCCGTTACTGAAAGAGCCACCAACCCTAGAGCTAAAATCGCTTCCGAGCCATCAAAGTTCAGCGCAGCCAAAGCAGTTTCCAGTTGGACAGAAAGTAATTCTCTGCGATTCTCTGAGGCAGTTTTTCCCGGGAGAATTGAGATCAAACTGATGAGGACCGTTTATCATCAAAGAGGTACTTTCATGGGATTCGGTTGAATTGGAAAATCCGGATGAGAAGTCAAATTTCAGGGTGAACGGAAACCGGGTCAATCCATATTTGGAACCGGCAATAGTCATCAAGGTAGATCCTGATGAATTTGATATTCCTTGAGCAAACATGAGGTAACTGGGTCGGGCCGTCGACAGTAAAATACAAGCGCTGGTTGGGAGGCAACCAAACTTAGGAGTACTATAATTTAAAGAGTTTGTTTTTAAGTTTTGAATTTTGAGAGAAGAGAGATGAGTGTGATTTGACATTTAATTGAGCATGTGCAGACATATAGGAATGAGAAAGAAGAAGAAATTACAAATTACTGTGTGAGATTTGTGCGTATTACTGCTGAAATACGCACATGACATGCTGAAAAACGTACACAATGTCACGGAGAGACTGGGAAGGCAACATATAGAAGCTGTTGTGTGCGTATTTCAGGTAGAATACGCACCGGGTGAGCGTATTTCACACAGAATACGCACAAAGAGAAGGAAAAATGGCTGGAAGCTGAAGAACTGCATAGGTTGTTGAAACGTTCTTACCGGAAGTGTACGGTTGTCGCGTGTATTAGTAATCCGGAAATCCGGGTTGTCAAACCCAAGGGACTTTGTTAAACCAGTTATTATCTTAAACCTTATGTGGACAATTCATAAAGTTGTTTGTTGTTCTAATTCTACTAAAATAACAATAACAAGATTCTCAATTAATCGAGTGGAATGGTTAACGATTAACAAAGAATGATTTAAGACTTTTCTAATAAGAGGGAAAAATATCGGGAATTCACTAGGTTCACTAGGGATGATATAAACTTATGCTTTGATTTATGAAACAACAACGTGTCTTTTATTATTAATCGAGCAATGTAAAATTTACCGAGTTACCAAGCAAATTATCTATTCCTAAAACCAAAATACACCGATTTACCAAGACTATTTCACCTTTAAGCATGCATTAGAAATCACAATTCTATTCCTACGATCCTAATTAACAATACCGAGTTACCAAATATTGAATCAACTAGGTGGATTATTCACTTTACCGACTAACTTTCACGGAGTTACCACGTTAATGTCAATTAAGAGTACTCCTAAGTTAGCTACGCGCAAGAATTATAGAATCAAAACTCATAAACAACCCATAATAATGAAAGAACACGATAGATTAAGTCTAAAACTTTAATCACAATATCAAAACATTAAGTTTTTAGCAAACCCTAGCTACACCAAACGAGAATTCCCAGCAAAAAGGGTTTAGCTACTACGATTCATACTCAAAACAACGAGTTTCATGTATCTCATAAGCAAAAACTAAGGAAAAGTCCAAACGAGTGATCCAAAGCTCCAAAGCTCCAACAATGGCTTCTTGCTCTCCAAGATATGTCTCTAACGTTATAAACTACTGAAAATCACGACCTAAAACACTTAAATACGTTTCCGTAACCATATTACAAAGTTTGGATAAACTACACAAAAGCCCCAAAAATCCTGCGTTTTTCTGCGATGTCTTCGGACGAAGACTTTTCTCTTCGTACGAAGAGTCTTCGTGCGAAGACAATTCCTCTTCGTACAAAGACAATTCCTCTTCGTACGAAGGCCTTCTTATGTAAGTACTGCAAGCTTGTTTAAGAAGAGATTTTCAGACTTCAAAATTTTGGCTGAGTATGATCTCTTCGTACGAAGACTCCTTTTTTCTGCACTTCTTCTTTGACTTTTTCCTTTGAGTTCCTTGCTTCCGAAGTTCGTTTCCATCTCCCGTATGATCCTCCAAGACCAGTTTTCTTGTATATCACAACACGAAAACACTACCCGCGATCATATCACAATAAAAGCTCAAAATATCCATAGAAACGCCCGGATTCAACAAGTAAAGCTCATGAACTCATTCTCACATTTTAGCATAATTTACTCAAAAGACGACAAATTCTCCATGTTGAGCATGCAAAACGTAGAAATATAAGGCATAAAATAACTCCGAAAACAGAGTTATCAACTACCCCCACACTACCTTTTTGCTCTTCCCGGGCACATTCCCAAGTCATATCAACTTCTCAAGCCAAAATCATCTCACTTCCCGCATTTAATCCAACTTTGCATATTAAACCAATTCATCATAGCATAACTTCCCTACGCCAATTGAATACTATCACCATTCATTGCATAAAAACCCGACACCAATTGCATAATAGTCCGAGTTAGATACCAAACCACAAACCATCCTTTTACTAGTCGACACGACTCGATTATACACAATGCACCTATATGCACATGCAATATTCACAATGCAAGTATTGAAATAATAATTTTTTTCTTTTCTTTTGCGAGATCGGGCATTCTCTATTAGCTTAAACCAGTTATCACAAAGCGATGAGAAATCTAGATACAAGGCATTAGTTGAAACCAAATTTGAAAACGAGAATCTCCGCTAGCTAGTCTAGAGAACCTAGCCTTACTACGTACAAGAATGCATTAACTCTTCGTGTGTGCCACAAAGGCTACGCTAAGCTAAGCCACGTTTAAGTTCCGAGCTCCTATTCCACTAACGGGTTTAGAATGATGAGGCTTAGAGACGAAAGGATAATAATCAAGTACTAGTCCTAAAGCGTCACATTCTCACAAATAAACCACATCTCACACACCCTCACAACAATGATAGAAACCGAACCCGAAACTCACCATCTCCGGCCCTCGATCCCCTCAAACCCCGGTACAATTACGATCTCGCGGCCACTGTCGTAAATCGTGCAAAAGATGAAACTTCCCGTTGATGAACTAGTTGCTTCCCCTTTATTCCTTTATTCAACTCTCCTTTTTTTTCTCTCTCTTTTTTTTTTTAATCTCTCTCAAATTTCCGAAAAAATTCCACAATACAAATCCCGAGTGGTCTTCCAAAAGTCAAGCCAAAATAAGATGATAGGGGGAGGAAATAATCAAACCGATGAATACGTATCACAAATAAATTCATCTCCCCCTAAATCGGTGAAATCCATGGTGTCACAAACTAAGCCGCAAACAAAATAAAGCACATGTGTGGGGATGGAGTAGTCGCAAGCTCAATCTCGATGTCCGCAGTCAAAATTCGACACCCCCACACTCGAATGTAATCCTGTCCCCTCTCACGTAGTCAATTGGATGTATGTCTCGTGCCTAATCCAACCGAAACTCCTACACCACGATAAATAAAATTTGGTACCTAGCACGATCCACCAATTAAATTCACCCAGCCCAATTTTAGTGCACAAGCCTACTCTCACTCACTCTCGCATCCCATCGAAAATCACAAATGAAGCATATGCGATGTGTAAGACTCACGCAAGTATATCATGAAGCACTCCCTCATCGAACCCCCTCAACTACAACTCCCCCGTGACGCACTAAAGCGGTGATTCTAAACAATCAATGATGAAGGCCAAGAATCGTCACCCTAAGTCAAGAGGTTTAGAAAGAATCCAAGGTTCAAATCCGGGTTTACTAGTGGTCCTACAGGGTGAGTTCTATAAGCAATGAGTGCTCTAATACACGACCTCAAATTCATCTTCCTGAAACCACGGATCCGCCGTCGGGACTGGTGGAACAAACTCCTCCGCCGCCTGACCATTAGACTGAATAACCCACTGGCCCACCAACTGGATCAAGCTATCCAGCTTCGCCTGATTGTCCCTAGTATGGTCAAAATGGCGTCTTGTCTCAATTCTATCCCGGGCCATTTCCGCCTTCATGTGGTCATAGGCAACTTGGTTGTCAAACCGCGAGGTGTTCATCTTCCTACCCTTTCCCTTTGTTTTGGCCGACTCATCAAACCTAGACCACTTCCTATCAGTAAACCTTTTCAGGTCCATGTCTTTCCCAATCAGTATTTCCGCAGTCTTAGCCAAATGAGTCAGCAAAGAAGTGTAGTCGGGACCCAACTTGTTAGTCCTCTAAACTCTCTCTAAGCAATTGGCCCAAATCAGCCTAGGGATGTCTACCCGAACCTCAGTGTATAGACACAGAGCCGAGACACATAGTCGGAAAGAGTAATGGGGATTCTGTGTGATTCCTGGAACCCAATTCTCTAACAACTCACAACACCACCTCGCCTCGGGCCTAAAGTAATTCTTGTGAGCTTTCCATCGAGGCACATCCCCTCTTCTGTCCCATGGGTCTACTCCCTTCGCAAAACAAAGGGCATTGACTCAAGACCAAATACCCTCACTTCGAAATGTGGCACTGTAACCACAACCCTCTCGTAGACGTGGAAAGGCGATAGTCTCTGGCGTGAAGACTATCCACTCGTTTCGACAGTATACGAGACGGGGGTCCTGGATCTCACCATGTCTAGCATACCTCAAATTGAGGAAAAACTCACGTGCGATGTGAGAACTAGACTTCCCTACAGGTTTGAACCAATTGGTTAACTTTTCACGCTCAAATATGTCCTTGATTGCCGGAGGCATGTCCTCATGCAATGGAAACTCCTTCTCCGACTGCCCATTCTTATTCAAGTAAGTGTCCCTAATTGAGTCTAGGTGGGCCTCAAATGTAACGAATCGATAACTATCAAAGCAAGCGGGCCCAATACTACGCTCTTCTAGGTTCACTTTAGACGTTCGTCTTCCTACAATTCCTGGTTTAGTAGGTGGAGGTGTAGCCAAAATAGGGTATTGGGGTGAAGGTGGAATTTCTAATTGAGGATGACCCGAGCCGGATGCCTCTTGAGATGTTCCCTCACCCGTCTTTTGCTTCTTTCCACCACCGGCCAATTTAATGCTCAAGTTCAAATTAAACAAGCAATTCAACCCGTGCAATGTGACAAGAAGTGTTTTCATAAATTAAACATGTAAGCAAATTGAAGCACGTAATCCTAGGACTCTATTCAATCTCCCCCAAGCACGCTACTAAGCGCAACAAAATAAAATTGGGCTTTTACTCAAATGTGCCTACGACTCGTATATTGAAATTACTAGAGCAGAGAGTACCTACATGTCCGGAGCAAGTCTTACGGGCACATATTTCAGAAAATCCGGCAAGAAGGACCGTTTTGAGGTCTCCGAAAATTTTCGATGAAATCTTCAATTGAACGGTGCCATTTGCTCCTTGTGATGTCCTCGTCGAGGTTGTCTTCTTGACCGAAGGCTGAATCAAGCTCCAACTTGCCCAAATTTCGAATCTGGACCGAAAACCCTAGCTTTTCTTCCACTGATTTCTCCTTCGTGCTTCTCTTTCAGTTAAAACCCTCTACCAATCCTTGATATCCTTGCAAATCCGCACAAAACCCTCTCTTGCTCGTTGAATTTGGTGAAGATTTAATTTGGGAGAGAGAGAGAGAGGAGGTTTCGGCTATGGAGGGTGAGGTGAAGAGCTGAACGTGAAGAATGAAGGAGAAGCACCTTCATCTGCAACTATCTCAAAATAAATCGTGATAAAAGTCAATAACTCCCTCAAATTAATCCCCCCTTCTCCTTCTCTGTATCGGGCAAACCTGTGAATTCATCAGTGGTCTTCGTACGAAGACAATTCTCTTCGTACGAAGACTCTTCGTGCGAAGAGAATTTGTCTTCTTACGAAGGTCTTCCCAGACAAGTACTGCAAGCTGTTTTGGGAAGACAATATTCAGAGGCCAAAAATTTTTCTAAGTTAAATGTCTTCGTACGAAGACAATTCTCTTCGCACGAGAAGTCTGGAGCTGCCAAAAACATCCTTTTTGGTATTTTTTTTCTCGTATCCGATCGTGACTTTTCTTTCCGAAGGATCTCCACTTCCTAGAGACTCCATTTTTACCCTAAAACACTCCCAAAGTTCGGGGAATATTTCATTCGCCAATTTTACGCCTTCCAAGACACGTTTTGCATTTCCGGATGCTTTTGGCCTCGTTTTACTCTCTTCAGCATCCTTTTTGACGTAACTTTCTCATCCGGACTACGATATGCGTGTTCCACCTGTCTACAGAAAGCTCTCAACCACCCCCCACACATTGGCACACTTCAATTCCGTTTTCAGTCTCGTCTTTAAAATATCACCTCAGGATCCGTGCCAATGTGCTAGCTTTCTTCGTTCATCAATAAAATCCTCGCGTATATCAAGACAGGGAGTCTGGGAACATGATCTTCCCTAGGTGCGTGTGTTGAGTTAGGGTAGGAACGTCGTAAATCTACAATTCCTTCATTCGGATCCCGATACGCGTTCTACGCTGTTATTCTTCAATTTTCACTCTGTTCTGCACACGCGCATCAAGAAGGGGGATCCGGAATAGGCCTTTCACCTAAAAATCCTGCACATACTCATTGGAAATATTAAATCCACTCTCTAGCACCTCTCAAATAAATCAAACAGAATAAAAATAAACAAAACAGTAGTAAAACCTAAACTACAGCAATAAATAAGTTGGGTTGCCTCCCAACAAGCGCTTGTAATTTAAGGTAGACGGCCCGACCAGTTACCTCAGAGATAATCAAATAACAGGAGTCGCATGGAGCCATTCAATGACTACAATGAAATTCCCATCCACATACGGCTTTGCTCTCTGGCCATTTACCTTGAACCTGTTCCCATTTGCATATTCCACCTCAAGAGATCCCCATGGATAGATTGAAGTAATCGTGTAGGGACCACTCCATCGAGACTTCAACTTTCCTAGAAACAGCTTTAGCGTGGCGTTGAAGATCAGCACCCTCTGTCCTACCTTGAAGTCTCTCGGTATGATGTGCCTGTCTTGCCTCTGCTTTGTCCTTTCCTTATAAATATTTTCACTCTCATATGCCATCAATCAAAATTCCTCAAATTCAAATAGTGCTTGTTTCCGTTGCTCACCTGAGAGCTTAGCATCCAAGCTGATCTTCTTCAAGGCCCAGAACGCCTTGTGCTCAAGTTCCACCGAAAGATGACACGACTTCCCAAATACTAGCTGGTAGGGAGACGTGGCCAAAGGGGTCTTGTATGCAAATCTATATGCCCATAAACTGTCATCTAAATGCAGGGACCAATCTTTGCGTCCCGGATTGACTTTCTTCTCTAGAATCCCCTTTATCTCATGGTTAGAGACTTCAGCTTGCCCATTCGACTGCGGATGATAGGGTAGTGATATCTTTTGTGTCTTTACCCCATATTTGCTCAAGACATTGGCAATGACCTTGTTCACGAAATGCGATCCCTCATCACTGATAATGGCCCCGAGAATCCCAAACTGCGTGAATATGTTCTTGCGCACGAATCTCTCTACAGTAGCTCCATCGTTCTTGGGACAAGCCATTGCCTCTACCCACTTGGTCACATAATCCACTGCTAACAGAATATATAAATATTTCCAAGTGAAGAGGGGAATGGCCCCATGAAATCAATGCCCCACGCGTCAAACAGCTCCACCTCCAACACGAAATTCTGAGGCATCTCATTTCGATTGGTAATAATGTCAGTTCTCTGACACCGGTCACAGTGCTGTACAAATAAATGAGCATCCTTATGTAAAGAAGGCCAATAAAAACCACTTTGGAGTACCTTATCCACAGTGCGTTTTTTTCCAAAATGTCCTCCACAATTCAGTTCATGGCAATGCCTAAGAATATCCTACGTATCCGGCTCAGCTACGCATCTTCTCAACACATTATGAGCTCCTAACTTGAACAGATAGGGATCATCCCAAAAATAACGTTGTGCATCTGCGAAGAACTTCTTTTTCTTATGGAAGGTCATGTCTTTGGGGACAATGTTGAGTTCCTTGAAATTTTCCAAGTCAGCAAACCAAGGCACAGCTGCTACCACTACCATAAGTTGTTCATCTAGAAAATCTTCTCTAATTGGTACGTCTTCCTGATTTTCATTCTACATCCGTGAGAAATGGTCTGCAACAACATTCTCTACCCCCTTCTTGTCTTTGATTACCACGTCAAACTCTTGCATTAACAGAACCCACCGGATCAATCTTGGCTTTGCGTCCTTCTTGGTGAGAAGGTACTTGAGGGATGGATGGTTGTGAAAATCGTGACCTGAGAACCCACAAGATACGGACGAAACTTGTCCAACGCGAAGATGATAGCCAACATCGCTTTCTCCGTGGTGGCATAGTTAACCTGTGCATTATTAAGAGTACGACTAGCATAGTAAATGACATGAGCTACCTTGTCTTTCCGCTATCCCGGTACTGCTCCCACCGCATAGTCGCTGGCATCACACATAAACTCAAACGGAAAAGTTCAGTCTGGTGTGGCTATGATGGGTGAGCTGATAAACTTTACCTTGAGCACATCAAAAGCTGCCTTGCATTTTCAATCAATATCGAAAACTGCATGTTTTTCAAGCAAACCTGATAACGGCTTTGTAATCTTTGAGAAATCCTTGATGAACTGCCGGTAAAACCCTACATGTCCCAAGAAACTCCGTACCCCTTTGACAGATGTGGGCTAAGGAAGCTTCTCAATTATCTCAATTTTTTTCCGGTCCACCTCTAAACCCTTGCTTGAAATCTTGTGCCCCAACACTATTCCCTCGGTCACCATGAAATGACACTTCTCCTAGTTGAGCACTAGGTTGGTGTCAATACATTTGTCAAAAACCCGAGCTAGCTGCTATAGACAGTCTTCGAACCCATCACCATAGAGCGAAAAATCATCCATAAAGACCTCAAAATTCTGCTCCATCATGTCTGAAAAGATACACATCATACACCTCTGAAACGTGGCAGGTGTGTTGCATAACCCTAATGGCATGCCTCTAAAGGCGAAGGTCCCATAAGGAAAAGTGAATGTCGTCTTCTCCTGGTCAGTTGTCTCAATTTCTATCTGATAATACCCGGAGTATCCATCCATAAAGAAATATTGCGAATGACGCGACATCCTATCAAGCATCTGATCAGTGAACGGGAGGGGAAAATGATCTTCAATGTGGCATCATTAAGTTTGCGGTAATCCATGCAAAGTCTCCACCCAGTAATAGTACGAGTGGAAATCTGATCATTTTTTCCCCTTCCACCATAGTAATACCTCCCTTCTTAGGGACACACTGCACGGGGCTAGTCCATGTGCTGTCGGAAATCGGGTAGATGATGCCTGCTTCCAACCATTTAAGCACCTCTTTTTTCACCACCTCCTCCATGTGAGGGTTGAGGTGGCGCATATATTGGACTACCGGCTTCTTATCTTCCTTGAGTTGGATCTTGTTCTGGCAAACTCTGGGGCTGATCCCCTTGATATTCGCTATGGTCCATCACATTGCTGCTTTCCTTTCCTGCAGTACCTTGAGAAGTTGCTCCTCCTGTTACCTGTCCAAACATGCAGATACAATCACATTCAAAGTCTCATTAGATCCCAAGTATCAATATTTTAAATGAACAGGTAAAGGCTTTAATTCTAAAATAGGAGAAGTAATAAGAGAGGGAGTAAGAATCTTCCTTCTTCCCTCATTAAAGAGGGGTAGGGGCTGACGCCAGTGAGCTTCCATAACTTGTTCTTTTTCGCTTCAGTCAAATAGAGCAAGGTCCTCGTACAACCGCTCCAATAAGATATCTTCCTCCTCATGTGGTGTGTATGCCTCCACACCAAAACAATGCTCACTCACCGCATACGCGGGGAATTTCATAGCTTCAAAGACAAGGAACGCCACCTTCTCATCGTTAATACGCATCGTCAACTCTCCATTGGCAACATCAATGATAGTCTTCCCCGTGGCAAGAAATGGCCGTCCCAATATGAGTGGGACATCATCATCAGCCTCCATGTCTACGATCACAAAATCTGCGGGGTAAATGAGCCCTTCGACTCTCACAAGCACATCCTCCAACATGCCCCTTGGACGTTTGATAGTACAGTCAGCCATCTGCAAGCACATACGAGTAGGTTTTGGATCCCCTACACCAAGTTGCTCAAATACTGATGTGGGCATCAAATTTATGCTTGCGCCAAGATCACACAATGCTCTACCATGGAACGCATCTCCCAATGTCACTGAAATGATGAAACTGCCCGGATCTTTCATCTTATTATGCAACGCCTTTTGCACTACATCGCTACACTCTTCATTCAAGGTTACAGTTTCAAAGTCATCCATGCGCCTCCTATTAGAGAGGAGGTCCTTGAGAAACTTGGCATACTTCTGCATTTGTGAAATGGCCTCCGCAAAAGGGATATTAATATGCAACTTCTCGAAAACATCCACAAACTTCTTGAAGTGCTTAACGTCCTCTTGACTCTTCAACCTTTGCTGGTATGGCACACGCATGCTGTACTCCTTTGGCTTTTGCTTCTCCTCCGACATCCTACTTGTGTCCTTTGATTGTGGAATCACGGTCAGCACGGGAATCTCTTCACTCAAAGCCTTTTCAGTGGCTTTAGTTGCTTCAGCTCGCGCGTGGGTAGGATATGGAGGATCCTCAGTGCTGTTCCAATGCGAGTAGTGATAGCCTTCAACTGATCAGGTGGGGTGATTGTGTTTGAGGGCAACATACCAGGTGGAAGTTGAGTGATTTGATTGGCTATCTGGCCTATCTGTGTCTCATTGATCTTCATTGTAGCTTCCATGGATATGATCTTGCTCTCAATTTTGTCTTGGCTAGCTAACAGTTTCCTCAACAACGCGTTTGTTTCTTGTTCTTCTGATTGTGGAGCCTGCTGTTGTAGAACATGTCTTTGCGCATGGTATGGAACATTTGGCCTTTGACATGGTGCGTATAAACCACTGCTTGGCTTATTGCTAATGTCGGATGATATGTGTTAGACTATTGCTGATGTCGTGGCTGACCCATGTAGTTCATGTCTTCAATACCATCTCCATATCCCAGATTTGCCTCTGCTACCATCTCTCCCACTAACTTTACCTGTGCCGATGGATTCGTATTACTGAAATTCGAAGTCATCACTGCCATCTTATGTTGGAATTTTTGTTCCACCGTGGACTCAATTTTACTAACCAATGATCCATCGGATTTTGTGTTTCTACGAGTCTCAGACCTCTTGGAATCACGTTTTGAACATTATCAAGCAGATCCCTGCATCTCTGTAATCCTAAGCCCATAAAGTTGCCTTGAGCCATCATATCCAGTTCGTTTGTAGTTTCTCTGTCTAGAGCATTATAAAAATAATTTAAAAGTTTGTACCATGGCTCTCCGTGAGTAGGGCATCTGCGAAGGAGCTGGTTGAACTTTCTCCATGTGTCTCCCATAGAATCATCTTCCTGTTGCGCAAATTTTTTTATATCAGCCATCCGTTGAGCAACCTTGGATGGCGGAAGATACTTCCTGAGAAATTCCTTGCAACATTCTGCCCATGTAGCGATACTGCCTGCTGGAAGTTCCATAAGCCATGTCTTTGCTTTTCCTGATAAGGAGAAGGGAAAAAGCATGAGCTTTATCGTCTCGAGTGGAACTCTCTGATCATATAGTGGAGGTAATCTGCTCGAAATTGAGCAAGTGTTGGTGTGGATCATCACCTGGGGCTCCAGTGAATAAGCACTCATCCCGAACCATGTAGATTAATGGTTGGCGTATCTCGAAATGTGCAGCGTTAATTTGTGGCCTGAAAATAGTGGGTTGATAACCCTCTGGTGTAGTCCTGAAGTAATCCACCAAAGGACGCTCATCCTCTTCAACATTATTCACCTGTGCCGCCACATCCTATGCATTATTCCCCCCCCCCATTATTATTGTTTCCCCCATTGTTGTTATTCAGTCCTTCGTTCCTCACTCGTACCCCCACACCAAGACGTGGTTGTGGATTTGGAGGGTTCAAGCGTGCCATAGCAACTTGCACCTCGGTTAAATGAGCTCTGAGCTCCTTAGCTTCCCTTGCTCTAGTTGCTGCATCTTCCACAGCTGCAACTCTAGCTGCTTCTGCATCTTGCATACCCTTGCGGATTCTCTCAAACTCAGCTCTGGTTTCAGCATCCATGGTAACTGAGCTTGATTTCATCTTGTCTCTACGTTGTGCTCGCAACAGGGATTCTGGGTCTTCAAGTGTACGATGCAAAGGCTCGTCTCTCGAATGGGACATGCACCGTACAAGCTAACCTGAAATCATAGATCACGGAAGACGTAGGTGAGTAATAGATAGAAAAGTAAAATCCCTAAGGTTAGGAATTATAACTAATTTAGCCGAAGTCCCCGGCAACGGAGCCAAAAACTTTACACGTTCTTACCGCAAGTGTACGGTTGTCGCGTGTAGGAGTAATCCGGAAATCCAGGTTGTCGAACCCAAGGGACTTTGTTAAACCAGTTATTATCTTAAACCTTATGTGGGCAATTCGCAAAGTTGTTTGTTGTTCTAATTTTACTAAAATAAAAATAACAAGATTCTCAATTAATCGAGTGGATTGGTTCACGATTAACAAAGAGTGATTTATGACTTTTCTAATAAGAGAGAAAAATACCGGGAATTCTCTAGGTTCACTAAGGATGATATAAACTTATGCTTTGATTTGTGAAACAACAACGTGTCTTTTATTATTAATCGAGCAATGTAAAATTTACCGAGTTACCAAGCAAATAATCTATGCGTAAAAAGAAAATACACCGAGTTACCAAGTCTATTTCACCTTTAAGCATGCATTAGAATCACAATTCTACTCCTACGATCCTAGTTAACAATAACGAGTTACAAAATATTGATTCAACTATGTGGATTATTCACTTTACCGACGAACTTTCACGGAGTTACCACGTGAATGTCAATTAAAAGTACTCCTACGTTAGTTGCGCGCAAGAATAATAGAATCAAAACTCATAAACAACCCACAATAATGAAAGAACACGACAGATTAAGTCTAAAACTTGAATCACAATCTCAAAACATCCAGTTTATAGCAAACCCTAGCTACACCAAACGAGAATTCCCAGCAAAAAGGGTTTAGCTACTACGATTCATACTCAAAATAACGAGTTTCATGTATCTCATAAGCAAAAACTAAGAAAAAGAAAGAGTTGAGAATCCAAACGAGTGATCCAAAGCTCCAAAGCTCCAACAATGGATTGTAGCTCTCCAAGATATGTCTCTAACGTAATAAACTACAAAAAATCACGACCTAAAACACCTAAATACGTTTCTATAACAATATTACAAACTTTGGATAAACTACACAAAAGCCCCAAAAATCATGCGTTTTTCTGCGTTGTCTTCGTACGAAGAATTTACTCATCGTACGAAGAGTGTTCGTGCGAAGACAAATCCTCTTCGTACGAAGGCCTTCTTATGTAAGTACTGCAAGTTTGTTTAAGAATAGATTTTCAGACTTCAAAATTTTGACTAAGTATGATCTCTTCGTACGAAGACAAATGTCTTCGTACGAAGACTCCTTTTTTCTGCACTTCTTCTATGACTTTTTCCTTTGAGTTCCTTTCTTCCGAAGTTCGTTTCCATCTCCCGCGTGATCCTCCAAGCCCTGTTTTCCTGTGAATCACAACACGAAAACACAACCCGCGATCATATCACAATAAAAGCTCAAAATATCCATAGAAACGCCCCGATTCAACAAGTAAAGCTCATGAACTCATATTCTCACATTTTAGCATAATTTACTCAAAAGAAGACAAATTCTCCATGTTGAGAACACGAAACGTAGAAATATAAGGCATAAAATAACTTCAAAAACGGAGTTATCAGCTGTGTGCGTATTTCAGGTAGAATACTCACATGACATGTTGGAATACGCACACAGAGGTAAGCAACGCAGAAAATGTGGATTTACAAAATCTTGAATAATCGACCCCGGTGTGCTCTGGCACACTCGACCATCACAGGTACTCATACGAGTTGGGGATTCTTCAGGAACAGTTTTCCGCATAACAAAGTAATCGACCTCGGTGTATGAAAGTACACTCGACCATATGGGAGCACAGTGTCACACGCAATGGTGCTTGGGGATTAAACATTTCAAGAACTCATGCAGAGACCGGAAGGTTGACAACTTCCGTCAACAAATTTTCCGGCGACCGGTCAACGGTCCTTCTCTGGCGGAATTTACAGAAAATTCAACACCTGTAAGACTTGCTCCTGGTGCTCAGGTCCACATTCCCTTCCTTCTCTTTCTTTTGCGCTTTAGGCACGAGCTCGTACCCAGGACGATTCTTTTCAGCGTTTTTCTCGGTTTCCGTGCCGACTGTAGTAGAACCCGTTGTAGTTTTAGGAGGTTATTTTCTGAGACGCACGCATCACAGGCACGCAATTTACTTTATTTTCTTCACATTTTTCTGCTTTATTTTTCTGCCTCATTGTGACCCGGCCGGTACCAGCAGCAATTCCGCCAGCTGTATACCCGGTACCACTCTTTCGATTTCAGACCCATCTTTTGTGCCAGATCAGTACATGTCATGAGGACATGCCACCTTTTAGTGTGGGGTGGGAGTCTTGTCTGCATTAACCCGGTCTGCACGTTTTTTCGTATTTATTTGTAGTTATTATTTTATTTCTTGAGTCTGCACGTTTTATTTATTCGAGTCTACCCACCAAAACTTTCTGACCATGCATTGTTGTTAAAAATATTAAAAATTACAGAAAATTCAAAAAAATTACAAAAAATTCAAAAAAATTGGAAAAATCAAAAAAAAAATTGAGAAAAGGGAAATCAAATTAACAAAAGGCTGAGCAGAAACGAATGATAATTTTCGAACATGAAGGAAAAACCACACCGAGGTGTAGTGGATTGAGTGAGAGCAAGTGTGCGTAGGAATTCGCGAGTAGTTATCACTTGGGCTAGGAATCCGACTAGTTGCCACACCGCCGTCACTTAGGTAGTCGACAACCCGTCTACGGGCGCCATCACGGTCATCGCATCTTTCGGTGGAGAGATGGGCTCATAACGGGCCCACTGCCCTGTTTCTTAACCCTAGGTCCACTTAGTAACCCCGCTTGAAGCTGTTTACCCCTTTTATTCACAGCCCCTGTGGCCTAGGAAGCCTTCTTTTTGACCTTCATCACTTGTGTAGTTGGTTGTTCCTGCACGTTATGACGAAGGTGAGTAAGGGAGGGTTTTTGACTGGGAGAGCTTCATGACAGATTATTATGGACGGTTTGACATTTTTCATGCTTATCGAGGGTTGGACAGGGTGAGTTAGAGGCGACTTCATCGATTTGCGGAGGTGATTCACTGCATTACATACTGATCATAGGTGGAGAGTCTTGTGCGAGGCATCTTTCCGCACAAAATGGAGTACCAGAGGTTGTGGGATTTCATAGGGGGTCGTGCTGAGTTTCTACATCTTTGGTGATGAGGAGCTTCGGTGGGAACGCGCGTATTTTGACTACGACTACAGGATCGACACGTCACGCTTAGTGTGGGGGTACTTGATCCGGATATTCTACGCACCCCGCTACAATGGATAATTTTCGCGTTACTCAGTTGTTTTTGGTATTAGTATTTTTTGTTCTGTTTTGTATTTATTCGTGTTTATAAAAAAAAAATAAAGAAAAATAACAAATTAATAATAATAATAATAATAATAATAATAATAATAATAATAATAATAATAATAATAATAATAATAATAATAATAATAATAATAATAATAATAATAATAATAATAATAATAATAATAATAATAATAATAATAATAATAATAATAATAATAATAATAATTGAAAGCTCAGGATGTTCAAGACTTGAAAGAGCTTGGCTATTTCAAGGCCTTGAAACAGCTTTCAAAGCCATTAATCAGCTTCAGAGGCTTGAAAATAGTCTTCGCCTTGCAACTTGATTCAAAGTCTTGAAACTGTTAAAGTTGAAAGCATATTCTCAGGGGGAGTTTTTCTGCTAACTCTCTGATCTAATCTATTGTCTCTCTTGCATATGTTTGATTACTTGTTGTTAGATGATGAAAGACAAATTGTTTAACATGTTTTGAATCGTGCTATATCAACTGTTTGACCATGATAATGCAGAAAATATTGTTTCTAAGTTTTGCAGGATTGTTTCCTGAACTGGATTGCTGCAGACTTGGAAACACTTGAAGACTTTGATCCTGTGATCAATCAGACGTGTTTGACAGCTTCTCTTGATGGTTAAATGAAGGATTACAACAATATCTCAGAAGATTACAATCATTCAACCGTTGGAGAAGATCTCAAGATAGTCAAACTCTGTTACCCACAAAATAGGAAGGTTATTGCTGAAAATCTGGAGAGATTTGCAGAGTTGTTTGAAGTATTTAAAGAGCTCAAATTCGAAGCAACAACAACAGAATTCTCAACGGGAAAATACAAAGAAAGCATTCTGGATTGACAAGCATCAAAGAAGTTCTTCATCTCTTCCAATCCATGCACACAAGTTCACTGCATTTCACTACAGTTTTCTACTCTTAAGTGATCTTCTGTATAGAGCTATATTGGTAGATCATTTCTGTATTAATTCTACTTACATTCTCAAGGTTTTTTCAAAGTGAACAATAGAGAATTCTTAGTTAATCAGTTAGCTAGAGCAGGTACTAGACATGTTAAGGAAAACCACAAGCTGTAACAGAGTAAAGGAACTCTTTGTGCTTGAGTTCTAGGGCTTAGCTTTTGATTAATAAGAATTGAGTTTAAAATCCTGCAGGGATCTAATCCTTGAGGTAGAGACGTTGTTCCAAGTGGACAGAACTCTATAAATCACTTTTCTTGTGCATTTTCAGTTCATCTACTTTCAAAGATTTTGCAGCATACAAAAACTATTTATTTTTCAAGGGTTTGAACTTGATTTCAAGGCCTTGAAAAAGGCATCTTGTTTTAAAACTTTCTGCTTATCTTCAAAGGCTTGAACCAGTGTTCAAGGCCTTGAATTTCCCTATCTACACTAGTTCTTCTACTTGTTAGAAAGTTTTGCAAATAGTTGGCATACTCTATTCAACCCCCACCCCCCTTCTAGAGTATCTTAGTTTCTTATACATCTGCATACTCACACTTTCAATTGGTATCAGAGCTTGTATCACTGTATAAGATTTAACCATCTGGTGATCATGAGTATTGCAGGTGATGGTGGTTTCTCACAGGGAAGAGCTACTAACAGACCTCCTCTATTCTGTGGAGAAAATTTTATTCACTGGAAAGCTCTCATGAAAATGTTTATCATTGATCAAGATCTAGAGCTTTGGTCCATTATCCAAAATGGACCTCATACTTTCTACACATAGAAAGATGGGATCAGAACTCCCAAAACAGAAGACTTACTCTCCTATTCTAATTTAGACCAAGTTTCTATAATTACAAGGCTATTAACATTTTGTATTGTGCTTTGAGTACAGATGAATTCAACAGGATCTCTGGATGCACAACTGCTAAAGAAATCTGGGATAAACTTGTGGTTACATTTGAAGGAACCAGCCAAGTCAAACAGACCAAGATCAACATTTATCTCAGCCATTATGACCTATTCAAAATGAATGCAGATGAGTCCATCAGAGATATGTTCAAGAGATTAACTGATATATTCAACAACCTTGACTCACTGGGAAAACACTTTTCCAATGAGGAAAAGGTGAGGAAGATACTTAGAAGTCTTCCAAAGGAAAAGTGGGAACAAAAAACCACAGCTATTGAAGAAGCTCAGAATCTCTCAACTTTACAACTTGATGATCTCCAAGGGAAGCTCCTGACATATGAGATATCCATTAATGAAGTTGATGGAGAACTCCCAGAAGGTGTCAAAAATCTAGTCCTCAAAGCCAAAGAGAATGAGAGAATTCAAAGCCTTGAAACTGAGGATGGTGATGATGAAGACCCAATTGCCTTAATTTCCAAATCCCTGACAAGGATTCTCAAAATGAAGAGAAACTCTGGAAACAAAGAGTTCAACAGAGAAAGGCATACACCATCCAGCAGCAAGGACTACAAAGGTAAGTCCTCCTCACAAAGCAAGTCAAAAGTGATGAACTGCTTTGAGTGTGGTGATGCAGGACACTTGATAAGAGATTTTCGATACAAAAAGAGCAAGAACTTTCAAAAGAATGATCATGACAGAAGAAAGAAATCCATGATAGCATCATGGAGTGATTCAGACAGTTCCAGTGAATCTGAATCTGAAGAAGAACATGCCAATATTTGCTTCATGGCCAAGCAGGATGATAGTTCTGAAAAGAAAATTGTGGTAATGGTTAACTGTTTAATTTCAAAGCCAAAAGAAGCACTTTCAGATTATCTCAGAACAATGCTTTTGAATGAGGAAGATTATCTGAAATAGATCAGGCTCTTGAAAGAAAAATTTCATGATCAAGCTAAAGAAAATCTACAACTTGTTTGCCTAAATCAGAATCTTGAAATCTCTCAGAAGAGAGCTGACAGTGATTTCAAGGCCTTGAAAACTAGTTTCAAATCCATGAAAACACAATTCAAGGAAGTAGTCACTGAAAATTCCTATGTGAATGATAGCCTTGTTAATCTAAGACATCATGTTGATGATTTAGAAAGAAAAAAGACTACTCTTACTGAGAAACTTCAAGAATCTGAACTAGTCAAAATCAAGCTTGCTGGATCAGAACAGAAGTTGAACTTGATTCTTGGAGGAAGTTCACAGTCTGTTCACAAAGCTGGTATTGGATTCAATCCAAACTTTCCAAGAAGAAACAATACCAGATTTGTGAAAGCTAGAAGCAAAACCTCTCTTACTTGTCATTACTGCTGTAAAACTGGTCATGTTAAAATGACTTGTCCTTTTAGAAGAAGAGACTCTCACAAAATGAGGAACACTTTTCCTTTTCAACTTAAAGGACAGGTTAAGCAGATTTGGGTTCCTAAAGGGGTTAGACCACCTAACATGGTTGATCCTGAATATGAATCTAAATTCCACACTTGGTCTAACAGCTGGGTAAGGCAGTGATTGGTGCTTGCAGGTTATCACCTAGGAACAGAAGTGGTTCATGGACAGTGGTTGCTCAAGACACATGAGTGGAAAGAGATCACTATTCTCAGAATTGAAGGATCAATCAGAAGGTTCAATAACACTTGGTGATAAAGGAAAGTGCAATATTCTTGGTATTGGAAAATTTGGTAAAAATTCTGAAAACTCTATTTCTGATGTTTATTTAGTTGATGGTTTGAAGTTTAATTTGCTTAGTGTATCTCAGCTTTGTGATAATTGCAACAAAGTCATCTTTAATAAAGAAAAGTGTGTGGTGCAAAATGAGAAATCAGGAGATTGCATTCTCACAGCCTCTAGATCAAACAATGTTTATACTTTTCAAACTAACAAAGTTGCAGGTTAAAGTTTGAAGTGTCTCAAGGCCTTGAAAGAAGATTCAAATTTTTGGCATAGGAAACTTGGTCATATTAGTTTGCACACTATGAACAAATTGTTCTCTAAAGACTTGGTAAGAGGATTGCCATCCACCAAGTTCAAGTAGGGTGAGTTATGCAAAGCATGTGCACAAGGAAAGCAGACCAGAAGTTCCTTCAAGCCAAAGACGTTTGTAAGTACAACCAGACCTATTGAGTTACTTCACATGGATCTCTGTGGTCCTATGAGGACTTTTACTCCAAAAGGTAAAAGGTATATGCTAGTTGTTGTAGATGATTTCTCTAGATACACTTGGGTTATGTTTCTCAAAGAAAAATCTGAAGCTCTCTCTGAATTTTCAAAGCTTTGCAGAGAACTACAAAACTTGAAAACCCTAACTGTAGCTTCAATCAGAAGTGACCATGGTATAGAATTTGATCAATTAGAGTTTGATTTATTCTGTGATAAGCATGGTATTTCTCACAACTTTGCTGCTCCAAGAACTCCTCAACAGAATGGTGTTGTTGAAAGAAAGAACAGGACTCTAGAAGATATGTCAAGGACAATGCTTCTTGAGAACAAATTGCCAAAGCATTACTGGGCAGAAGCTGTGAATACAGCAAACTATATTTTAAACAGGTGCTTGATCAGACCTATTCTAAAGAAGACCCCCTATGAACTATTCAAAGGGAGGAAGCCAAAAATCTCTTACTTCAGACCCTTTGGATGCACTTGTTTTATCCATAACAATGGAAAAGACAATCTTAGTAAGTTTGATGCAAGAAGTGATGAAGGTATATTTCTTGGTTACTCTCTGAATAGCAAAGCCTATAGAGTTTACAATAAAAGAACCAAATTGGTTGAAGAGAGCATTCATGTTATATTTGATGAAAGCTATGATGGTTCTTTGAGTGAAAATTTTGCAGATTTGAATTTGAACAAGCATGAATTAGAGGAAGAGACTGAGAATCCAGTTGGATTCAGGAAAGGCTCAGAAGAAAATAGAAGACATTTTCAATACCTTGAAAATTGTTCTCAAGGCCTTGAAAATACAACTCAATGCCTTGAAAAAGATGATAAGAAATATTCAAGTGACAAAGCCACTACTTCAAGACCAGAGAAGAAATATGGTGAACCTGAACCATGGTCTCCAAGGAAGAGATTTAAATATCTCTCATCCCATCCAGCTGATAATATCAGATCCAACCACTGGTACACAAACTAGATCACAGTTGAAGAACTTATCTGCTTTTAATGCTTTCATTTCTCTTGTGGAACCAAAAACTGTGAAGGAAGCTTTACAAGAAGCAGACTGGATCATTGCTATGCAAAGTGAACTCAATGAGTTTGAGAGAAACAAGGTTTGGAACTTGGATCTTGCACCAACAAACCAGTCTGTCATTGGTACTAGATGGGTATTCAGAAACAAGTTGGATGAAAGTGGCAATGTAATCAGAAACAAGGCAAGGTTAGTTTCTCAAGGTTACAATCAAAAGGTATAGACTATGAAGAAATCTTTGCTCCGGTTGCCAAGCTAGAAGCAATGAGAATTTTACTTGCATTTGCATCTTACAAGAACATAAAACTATTTCAAATGGATGTGAAGTGTGCTTTCTTGAATGGCTACTTACAAGAAGAAGTTTATGTTGCATAACCACCTGGTTTTGAAAATAACATTTTTCCAGATCATGTTTACAAACTTGACAAAGCTCTTTATGGTTTGAAACAAGCTCCAAGGGCTTGGTATGAAATACTGTCAAATTATTTACTTGAAAATGATTTCAAAAGAGGTTTAGTAGACAAGACTCTTTTCATTAAGACTCATGAGAAATATTTACTTGTAGTCCACATATATGTTGATGACATACTGTTTGGAGCTACTAATGATCAATTCTGCAGAGAATTCTCAAGTCTTATGAGCAGGGAGTTTAAAATGAGCATGATGGGAGAATTAACCTTCTTCCTAGGACTTCAAATACATCAATTGAATAAGGGTATCTTTTTGAATCAAAGAAAGTATACAAGAGATCTGCTGAATAAATACAGCATGGCTCAATGCAAGGAAGCTAAGATCCCAATGAGCTCCACATTGTTCTTAGACAAGGATGAATCTGGTAAGAGTGTCAATGTTAAAGAGTATAGAGGCATGATTGGATCATTATTCTATCTGATAGCAAGTAGACCAGATATTATGTTTAGTGTATGCATGTAAGCTAGGTTTCAAGCTGATCCAAGGGAATCACACTTAACTGCAGTAACTAGAATATTCATATATCTCAATGGTACCAAAGACTTAGAACTTTGGTATCCAAGACATTCTAACTTATCTTTAAGTGGATTTTCAAATGCTGAATTTGCAGGGTACACAGTTGATAGGAAAAGCACTTCTGGAACCTGTCAATTCATTGGATCATCTTTGATTAGCTGGAATTCCAAGAAACAAAACTCAGTTCCTCTATCAACCGCCGAAGCTGAATATATATCTGCAAGAGCAAGTACTATGGATTGCTCAACAGCTAAGACAACTTGGATTTGACTTCAGAGGCATACCTATTAAGTGTGATAACACTAGTGCAATTTCAATTACAAAGAATCCAGTAAAACACTGAAGAACCAAGCACATTGATGTCAGACACCATTGCATCAGAGATCATGACGAGAAAGGTGATATTGTTCTTGAATTTGTTTCTACTAACATGCAAATTGCAGATATCTTCACCAAACCATTAGCAGATGAGAGGTTCACAACTCTAAGATTGGAATTGGGAATGCTAAATAAGACTGCATTGGTTTAGTGGGAGCTTAAGGTAAGAAAAGTAAGTTATTTGTGCCTTCAAAGGTTTGAAATGAGTTTCAAAGCCTTGAAAACCAGTTCAAAGCTTTGATCTTTTATCTGTTGCAGTGTTACAGTATTTCAAGGTCTTGAAAGCCTTTTCAAATCCTTGAAAATGAATATGTTACACTAATAGTCAATAAATTTGTATCATTCTATACAGGGTGATATCTCTATTGATATTTTCCTAATATAGCCCCTACCTTTTTCAAAAATCTGGTTTTAGCCAAAAATAGTATTAGTATATTCATTTTCCAACGGCATAATAGTTTGAAATTTTTTCTGATCTTTGCAAATCTTTTTAGAATCAGAGAGATACTAGTTTCCTTTTTCAACTCAAACTCTTTTAGTATTTATCCTCTTCTCTTCTCCTTCATTCCGTATCATTCCATCTCTCTCTCTCTTTTCTTCTCCCTAACCCTAATGAGCACAAGAAGAGCCTCAGATCGAATCAAGATGGCTGGTGGTTCAAAACCTGTCTCAGAGAAGAAAAGAAAAGCAGTAGCGGAAGAGGTTCAAGAAGTCAGTGGAGACTCTAGCTCCAGAACTCCTAGTGCAAAAGCAGTTACAGATCCTCCTCCACCAAAGAAGAAAATCAAGAAGGCTACAACCTCCTCTTCTCCAAAGAAGAAGAAGCAGAAGGCCATTACAGAAAAGCAACCAGAAAAAGAGCCTACCAGCTCAAAGAAGGTGAAGAAGAAGGCAACTCAGGCAGAAAAAGAAAAAGGGAAGGTGACTGAAGCACAATCAGAAAGTCAGTTGCGAAAGCATTGCAGATCTATTCTCAGGTCTCAACAAAGAACACAACTCCAGATGAGACATGGTTTGTCTCAAACATCTCTAAAGGCCAGTGGTTAGATGGTTTTGCTTCAAGAGCTATTGGTTTTTGCAGTTTGGTTAATAAGTATGTGTTAGAATACATGAAACTCAAGTGCATCTCTATGTTAAAGAATAGTTCTTTGTGGTGTATGTTGAATCCTAGAGAAATTGCCTACCCCAGACTCACCAGACTCTTCTATCTGAACCTAACCCAAGTAAAGAGATCTGCACACTTGGTGATCAAATCTAAAGTTGCTGGAATAGTAATTAAACTAGATCACTCTGAGTTTGCCACTATGTTAGGTTTTTCAAAGAGGTATGACACCAGCAACCATCCACCAAAGTCAGAAACTTTGAAGCTAGCCAAGGAAGAATTCTTTCTTCCAAATGTCTCAACCTCAGCCAAACAGTTAACACACTCTGTGTTAAATCTTGATGCCAAAGTTCTTCATACTACTGGTGAGATGTGTCTTTCCTAGAGAGCACTCAAGAGAGCTGCTGACTGAGAGAATGTTGCACAACATGTACCTGATTATGCATGGCTATGAGATTGATCTCCCAAAACTATTCATTGAACACATGCTCTTCAGCCTAACCAGTAAGAGTATTCACCCTCTTCCATATGCAAACCTCCTCACCATGTTCTTTGAGCACTTTGAGATCCCTTTTACTGGAGAAGAATCAGTCACATCTGGTTTTGGGGAACTCAATGAGAAAGCCTTTGAAAAAATTGGAGTTGTGAAAACCAAGGAGAAAGTTTGGAAACTTTACTCAGACCTAACTGAAGCAGAAGTAGGTGCAAAGAAATTCTCTAAGCCCAAGACCTTGACTCCCACTTCAAGTCAGAACTCTCAGCCTACATACAATCAAAGACTTGATGGTTTGGAACTGGATATGGAGGATGTCAAAGCAACTGTTTTTGGATTGGAAAGTTATATGGGATAAGTCTAGTATATGGTGGAAAGTATCTTCAGAATTATGACCCTGCTTGATGTTCCTGAGGAGCCTGAAGGAACGAAGAAAGGAGAATCAGACAAGGAATTGCCTAGTGAGTATTCAGACCAGGAAGAAGCTACTCCAGGTTCAGATAAGGGAAAGCAGGCAGCAGAACAGGCAAAAGATGAAGCTGATAGTCCTAATTCAGATGAGCTGCTGATCACTTTGAAGAAAAAGAAGAAATCTCCAAAGGAAGCTGAAAAGGACAAGACTGGTGAGACAGCTACTGCAGAAGAGGTTGCAGAAGAACAGGAAGAACAGGAGAAGACTGATGAAGAAGACATTGAGAAAGAGGAAGGAGATCGGGAGGAAGATGAAGATCAAACCCCTTACTCTTTCATATTCTTTCTTCCATATTCTCTCTGCTTTATTTCTTTAAGTTTTCAAAATTTTCCAGACACTTGATCCAACATCTTTTTTCTTTTTGATGAAAGTAAAAAAAGGAGGAGAAAATTCTAGGTTTCAGTTTAGGTTTTTAGGTTTATTTGGTTTTATCTGCTAAACTATTTATGTGTTTTTGTTGGTATTTAAATAAGTTGGATCTTTTTGGAATAACTGTGTTTTTAAATTGCAGACTAATAAGTTTATTTTGCAGACTAAGGATCAAACAAAATTTGGTTTTGTCTTTCATCAAGGGGGAGATGGAAAGCTCATGTTGTTCAAGACTTGAAAGATCTTGGCTATTTCAAGGCCTTGAAACATCTTTCAAAGCCTTTAATCAGCTTCAGAGGCTTGAAAATAGTCTTGTCCTTGAATCTGGATTCAAAGCCTTGAAACTGTTAAACCTGATAGCATATTCTCAAGGGGAGTTTTTCTGCTAACTCTCTGACCTAATCTATTATCTCTCTTGCATATGTTTGATTACTTTTTGTTAGATGATGAAAGACGAATTGTTTAACATGTTTTGAATCGTGCTATATCAACTGTTTGACAATGATAATGCAGGAAATATTGTTTCTCAGTTTTGCAGGATTGTTTCCTAAACTAGATTGCTGCAGACTTGGAAACACTTGAAGAATTTGATCCTGTGATCAATCCGACGTGTTTGACAGCTTCTGTTGATGGTTAAATGAAGGATTACAACAATATCTCAGAAGATTACAATCATTCAACCGTTGGAGAAGATCTCAAGATAGTCAAACTATGTTACCTACAAAATAGGAAGGTTGTTGCTGAAAACCTGGAGAGATTTTCAGAGTTGTTTGAAGTATTTAAAGAGCTCAAATTCAAAACATATAAAACACAATTCCCAACAGGAAAATACAGAGAAAGAATTATGGATTGACAAATGTGCACAAGAGATTCCGGCGGGGAGACCTCCGTGTACACCGTATGTAGAGGATCGAGGATCGCACAGGAAGAGTGGGGTTGTGTGTAGGGAGAGAGTAAGGCGGTAGCAATGTCTGAGAGAGAGACAGAGGTTTGGCAGAGCTTTCGCGTATGGCAAGTGTGTTCTCCTTTGTATGGAAAGGTTAACGTCCTATATATAGCAGAGAACGTGACCGTTGTAGTGTGGTTAATGCGCCCATTCATGGTGGCTTAATTAGCTTAACCATAACGGCACGTTCGTCCGAGTATATAGGGACCGTTACAGCACGTTGTGCGCGAATACCGGAACCGTTACGAGGTTGACCGGGTTTGACCGGATTGACCGGGTTTATGGAGCTCGTGCCATAAATCTCTCAAAACAGTTACTAAAGGTCGCGTGCGGGATTGGCTCGCACGCGACAGGGCTTACTCTAGCCTCCAAACCACAAAGTCCCTACAAGTCCCGTGCAGTGGTATGCGAGGGCTCTGTCTCGCAGCCCCCACATGGATCAGCTCGGCTGGTGATCCAGTGTGTGTGGAGCACAATATGGTGTGCTGGATGGTTGCCACGTGGCCAAGATCTGTCAGCTCAGAAAGCACTATCTACATTAGCCCCCTTTCTGCGCGTGAAGAGTCATAGCTGTATAGACTTCCATGCGCGGAAACCAACATACGCGTTGCCGCCACGCACCAATTCAAATACGGGTAAGTTCAGCCCCCGTGCGTGCCATTATGACCTAAAACCCCTAGATTCGTGCCGTCTGGCTTCTAGGGTTTTAGGCGTGACGTCAGCTTATCCTGTGATTGCGCGATTCGACGGTGACGGTTGCGATTCGACTACTGAAAGGACGCAACCCTTCATTGTTTTTGGATAAATACTTTGTATCCACTGTTGCAAAGCATCACTTCTTTCTCTTAAAGTGAATGGTACCCGGAGATCTTCGAGAGCAGATTCAGATAATCAATCATCAGTTCAAAACTGCAAATCGTCTTCTTCAGTTGTGCATATCCAAGCAGGATTCAAGAAAACAAGGTTGGCCTTGTTCAATTTTGATTTAAGATACCAATTTTTGCCTTGAACTGCGTTGAATCTGTAAGCCCAGAACATATAATCTGTTGAAACTTGCGAAGAAACCTTGATCTTTGAACCCACTTTTGCTTTAATTCTTCAATAATAAGGGATCCGGATGTGAGATCTTGAAATCGCTGATAATGCAACCCTTAATTTCTGAAATTGATACCAGAAACTGTTCGTCTTTCTTTTCATAATAGATCTCGGATTTCGAACTTTCAAACTGAAGTGTAGCACCTTTCTCCCCCCTTTTTTTCTTGCTCTTCCGCAGGAATGGCCAAGACAAAAGGAACCAAACCCAACAAGGAAGATGAAGAGATACCCGACCTTCCGCAGGCCTTGTGGCGAAAAGCCCCCAATCTAGGTGGCCAAGATTTCTATCATGCGAGAGTTAAGGCGAAGAGGATGCCTGATCCTGTCCCGGTTGAGAGATTGCTGACACTGACTCGCCCAGTTAACTCAGCCTTGCTCGAGTTGATTGGTTCCGAGGATGTGGTTCGATTGGGGGTCGAAAACGGGTACTTCCCCTACACTGCGATTTCTACCCAGGCTTTCGTCCAGAAATTGGACTATATGGATGAGTGGATTGACCACTTGTTGGAAAATCATGCCGCGACTCTCGATGAAGCCGGCGTATACTTTGCTATCCGTGCTATGAAGGGTGCTGCCGTGAAGCTGGACCAGTCCATGCTTCTAGACCTTCTGTCCCGCTATTCGCCTGCGACTCACACATTCCATTTTGCTGAGTTCGAGGCTGCTCCTACACTCGAGGACGTGCAGATGCTGTACGATCTTTCCCCCATGGGTGAAGTGGACCCTTTGAGTCCTTTGAGGACGGCTGCGGAGGTTGCCTTGTACACGCAGATGGAGGAATGCCTGGCAGAGGTAAAGAAAATCTCCACTCGGTGGACTACTACGAAAGTCCTTCCAAACTGGCAATTGGTTGATACGTCTGCGAAGAACACTTGGAACAAATGGTTGCAGTACTTCTTTCGAGACTATGCGAACAGCAGCATCACTAAGAAGCTTTTGAGTGAGAACCCAGACGCCGAGAATTATGTGGACGGTAAAGGCTATCACTTGACCCTCTGTGCTTTCCTCTGTGCTTGGTTGTCGAGGTACTTGATCGACGGTCACCCCCATGATGGGGTCTTTTACCATGTTTTGCCACTTGCTGTGAGGCTCGCCCTTGGCCAGAGAGTCGCGCTCGGACCCTTGGTCTTGGGCACTCTGTATTACAGGCTTGATCAACTGGTTTTGGCCATGAGAGAGTCGCAAGGCCGCCTCGATGTACTGACTTTTGTCAATATTTCTTTTTTGACAATGTGGGTCTTCGAGCAGTGGCCATCCTATGCCCCAACTGCTCTCAAGCCCGACAAGTGGTGTCCCCCAGGCGAGACAGAGGCGCGCAACAGCGGCAGAGCTGCGAGGTGGTTCGGAGCGAGCAACACCAAGTGTGTTTGGAGCTTGATATGCGACAAACGGAAAGAGTTCACTGCCAGGCCCTATGCCACACGTGTTGAGAACGTGCGATGGTTTCCAAAGCTGTACCCCTCTAAGGGTGTTGTCTTCTCAGAAGAGCTGCTCTTCGAAGAGGGACCGCATTTCCATGAACGCTATCGCGAGTTCTTTTGCTGGTGTCTACGAGGTTCTCTCCCTGCCCTCGCAGAGCATATTCGTGAGCTCGCGCCAAGATACGAGAGGATTACCGTGGATGTTGACCCCACTCGAGTTTCTCCCCAGTTTGGCTTTGATGCAGTGGCACCATCAATCTAGCCCCAGGCCATTGTCAGAGGTTGCTATAAGCGCTTACTGACAAAAGAGTGTAAGACAGTATTCATGAACAATCTTCCCTTTGAGCAGCCTGCAGGGACCCGCGAGGGTGGTTGTTCTAAGAACTGGATCGCATACTGGATCGCCCAGCAAACGAGGATTGAAACGCAGTCGGCCGCGCAGCCATGTAGAGCCCCCTTGATCAAGAGAAATTCCTTCCCTTTTCGCCCCAATTGCAGTCTGAGCGAGTCTGAGTATGGTTGTTACTCACTGTTGGATCGCGAGAACCATTTGTGTCCTGACATCGTTCTGAAGGAAAAGGTCGCAGCAGTTAAGAAGGGCGACACGCATGTCGTCAGATACAGCAAGGCATTTGCTGAGGTAAGCAATTTCTTCGCGTGCGTTAAGCTTCTTGATTTCCTTATGCTGACACCTTTATTTTGTACCGTTTGCTGTAGTGTCATGTGCGGCGATTCGCATCTGGTGATCGCTCCAAGTCATTGGTTAACGCCATTGTTGCCACCAGAAGACAAAAGCAGTCGTTTCGGCTAGCATGGAGGATGGACCCTGAGGTCGAAACCAAGATCCGTGCAGTCATGAATGCTTTTGCTGACTCGCTGATAGACAATGCTCCGGCTCCGTCACCTCCCGGAGGTGATCCGTCCCCTCCAGCGAGTGCGGTGCCGAGAGCGAAGAGGCCCAGGCAGCAGGGAATTACAATTTCTTCCCCTAGAAGTGCTCCAACTTCTCCTCCGGCGAGGCCCCTTTCTGTCAAGGATAAGAGCAAGAGTCGCATGCCCAGCAAAGTGCGGAAGGAGCTCGCGGTTGAGACCTTCGTTCCATTCAACCAAGGGGAAGAAGGAGAGAAGCAGGAGCCCAGAGAAAGTGATGAAGAAGAAGAAGAAGAAAGAACAGTTGTGATACATGAGGAAGAATCAGGAGGTACCCCCGTCGCATTTCCTTTCCCATTATCGTAACTTCTTTGCACTTCTTTTCTTAAACCAATCATATCTTCGCAGATGATGATGATGATGAGACCATTGGTGGCCTTTTGGCCAAGAGACAAAAGAGAGATACCCATTCTGGCATTCCAGACGATCCCATAAGCGAGGACATTCTTGCTGAGTCCAGGAAGACAGCCGCGGAGGCTGCTGAAAGAAGAAGGCAGCGAGAAGAGGAGGAGCTCGAGCGTGTGAGACAGCGAAGCCTCGAAGAGCAGCATGTTGACGACCTAGTGCGTCCAGTTGACGAGGAAGATGAGCTTCCTGAAGAAGTGGCTCCCCAGGCGGAGGAGGAGGAGGATGCGGTTCCAGAAGAGGATGCAGCAGCCCTGGAGCAAGTCCAAGCGGACTTTGAGGAAATCGCAGGCGGCGATAAAGGTGAGATCTTCAATCTCGCAGTAACTTATAGAGATGTTATTGTGGGTGCGTTAAAGCATGGTGTGTCAAAGGCTGACATTCGCCGTTGGCTAGAAAACAAGTGCGGAGAACCTTCAGGTAATCATTCGAGTGATACACATATACTAGGCATTAGCAGCTTGAGACAGAATCATGACTGGTTTATTCGCATCCCAGGTCACGCTCCTCTTAAAGACTTGCTTAGTGAGGACACACTAATAGGACATGGTTCCTCGTCTTTAGTGTATGACGAAGAGGCCTCAATCCCACCTTCGCGTGGAGGTGCTTGCTCTTAGGTTAAGTAAAGATAGCAAAATATTATCTAATGCGAGTTACCTTATACCATGGGCATTTGTATCGCAGGCAATGTTGAGGAACATGCGCCGGAGCAAAGAAGTCAGTCTTCTGCATCCTATGTTCCGATTCCGAGCCCCCATACTGAGAAGCCCGTCGCAGCTATTGATCATGCAGGTGAGCCTTTCGAGGACATCATCGAGCTTTCCGACGATGCTGACGCTGGTGCTGTGCTAATGGATGAAGATGCCCATGCTGGCGCTGAGGAAATAAGGACAAGTACTGTCGATGTTTCCGCATCCGAGAATGTTCCTCGCCAAGCGACCTCGTATGTCACTTCGCCTCCGGCGACGACTGAGTCGGCGACACCTATTCCTGCGTGGGGCTTTTGGGGCTCGCAGGTTGGGAATGCAGTCGCAGCTGGTGCGGCCTACACGCTTCCTTCTAACAATGAGGAGTTAGAGCTCGCAGCTGACAGGAGAGCCATGGATCAAGGGCAGTCTTCAACGACCCCAGTAATGCGCATTCCTTCTCTTCGTGAGATTCTCGAAGGAACTGGTAAGTAGTGATTCACTGTTTGCATCTCGCATGGTGCATTTGCGAGTTTGATAGCATAACTTAGCTTTGACATTGCTTCAGGTTTGAAGCAAACTGATGTGGACTGGCTAGTCCGGATGCGCCTCACCTACCCCCGATCATTTGCAAGATCTCTGGAGATAGGGCCCTTCGACAGGAGGCTGTTTCTCACCGAAGCCATTTGGATTTTGGAGCAGCTGTCTGCGGCCACGCCTGAGACCATCTCTGTCTTGAGCGCCGAATTGCTTTGTGGCATGTGCCAAAATCTTCTTACCAAAGTTCAGGAAAGACTGGGTTTCAGATTTCTTATGAAAAGAGTCACTCTGATTCGCGCAGCCGTAACCTTGCAGCTCGGCCACCAGAACCTCGCAGCTGAAAAGCAGAAGGTGGAGCAGCAGAAGCGAAAGGCTGAAGAAGCTATGAAGCTCTATCATGAGATGAACGCCAAGTGCGAGCAATTGAAGCAAGAAGTGGAGCAGGTAGAGAAGCTGAGCCATCAGTTCGCACCCCATGACTCCTAGATCAAGAATTTGCTTTTGACTTTTTGAATTTTGAAAATAGCAAGGAAATGGCTGAAACATTATAGCAAGGAAATGGCTGAAACATTAATGTAATGTTTGAAACATTAATGTAATGTTGCTAGGGTTTCTCCCCCTTTTTTTTTTAACAACAAGAATTTACTTGCCCGTTTTGCCCTTTCCGGGATTTGATAGGATATCTCTGTGCATATCCAATTATGACATCAGCAATTGATACTCTGCTTGATTTTCGCGCTAATTTCTCAGAAGATAAGCACGCTTTCGTTGGGAAGTCCATCCGAATCATGACTATCCGTCATTTATTAGGATACGCAACTGAATCGTCGTAGCCTTTAGTAGGGTAATTGATGGATACCGCTTTCCAAGGCGTAAGTGATTGGCCTTACCCTCTTTTCAAATTCTGCTGACTCATCTTTGGCAACTGAAGAGTCTCCGCAAGGTCTATATAAACCCTGTGTTTGCCATTTGGGTTCTTCATCCCAAAAATGTGCTTTGCCGTGAGTCCTTACGACTGCTGGCTTCAACGCTTGTTTTTCGTTGATTCATGGCAACTTCAAGTTGCGAATCCTGAGTTTGCGCTTTGTGCTGTAGAAATAGTTTCCAAGATCCACTTTATGAGGCTTATTGCTCTTTATAATCATCATAAAGAAGATGGAGATGATATCTCATGTGTGTTCGAAGAAATTTCTTCGTGTATTATGTGTGCAGGTCATGTTTCCGGCCGCCTCCCGGTGAGGTGCAGCGCCGAAGTGACCGTGCTACCGTCTCGTAATGAACGGCGGAATTCTCCTCCAGCATCCCTGGAGGAGGATTTCTTGCCTCTTCGTTCTTGAACTCAGGGGGCTTGCCAATGCCCTTGTCTATCATGACAAGGGGTCCATCACCAGAGGAATGACTGCTTCGCCTGTTTTGCAGGACAGCATATGTCGGAACAGGAGGTTCCTCCGGTGCTTATCTTGATCAGACAGAGGCCTTTGTCACCCCTTGGGGTCTTGGACGTACCGTCTCGCGGATCTTGCTGCTAGGGACATAGCGAATGACAAGCTGATCTTTTCGCAGCAGCATCCCTTTTGCTATAGATCTTTGGCCGTAGATCTATGTATTGCATAGCCGGTGTTAGGACCGTTAGGTTCATCCTTTTTCAGTCGGGATTCCCGCGATGTGTAACTTCATGCCTGTGAGTTACTTTTCGAATGTATTGTAAGCCATGTTGGCCGTGTAGTTAGATTTGAGCTTTTTCGCTTGTAAGCTGCTATCTAGACAGATAAATTGTAAGTCTATTGACTTATAATGATAAATAGCTTTTGTATTATCTGCTGTCTCTTTACAACAAAATACAACTTCGCATGCGTTTCGGCATATTTCGCCTTGCATAGTGCTATGTAATGGTTTCGCATTTGCAATCTGCTATATGAATTCGCAGATGTTTCACTAGATCGTTCGAGATCATATTTTCGCAGCTGTGCCATCCTAGCAGATGGGCTTGTGATTGGCCTTTGTGGATCACTTAAGATCATTTTCACAATATTGCTATCGTAGGAGATAGTCTTTAGTAGATCAATTAAGATCGTTAAGTGGTGCGAGTTGCTATCGTGGAAGATAGGCTTTACTAGAAGATCAATTGAGATCATTTTTCGCATGAGTTGCTATCGCAACAGATAGGCTTTTAGAAGATCAATTAAGATCATTTTGCGCATGAGTTGCTATCGTAACAGATAGGCTTTAGAAGATCAACTAAGATCATTTTGCACAAGAGTTGCTATCGTAACAGATAGGCTTTAGAAGATCAATTGAGATCGCATTTGCATAGGCTGCTATCGCAACAGATAGGCTTGGATGATCAATTCAGATCGCATTTGCATTGGATGCTATCGTAACAGATAGGCGATTCAGATCGCATTTGCATCGGCTGCTATCGTAACAGATAGGCTTAGAGGATCAGTTAAGACCGCATTTGCATAGGCTGCTATCGTAACAGATAGGCTTAGATGATCAATTAAGATCGCATTTGCATAGGCTGCTATCGTAACAGATAGGCTTAGATGATCAATTAAGATCGCATTTTCATAGGCTGCTATCGTAACAGATAGGCTTAGATGATCAATTAAGATCGCATTTGCATAGGCTGCTATCGTAACAGATAGGCTTAGATGATCAATTAAGATCGCACTTGCATAGGCTGCTATCGTAACAGATAGGCTTAGAGGATCAATTAAGATCGCATTTGCATGGGCTGCTATCGTAACAGATAGGCTTAGGTGATCAATTAAGACCGCATTTGCATAGGCTGCTATCGTAACAGATAGGCTTAGATGATCAATTAAGATCGCATTTGTATAGGCTGCTATCGTAACAGATAGGCTTAGATGATCAATTAAGATCGCATTTGTATAGGCTGCTATCGTAACAGATAGGCTTAGATGATCAATTAAGATCGCATTCGCATAGTGCTATTGTAGCGGATAACTTATTGTTAACAGTTATAGCAACGAATAAAGTAAAATCGACATCCAGAAATATGAAGTTTCTCATTTGGGAGAATTTTCTTATTATAATGCTCTCATATGGGAGAGATGAGGTTACAATCCTCTCATATGGGATAGGAGATTGTGTAAATCGTAACCATACAAGAGATTAGGCGACGTTATAATAAAACGTATAAAATGAGAGAAGTCAGGGATAGTACTTCTTAATCCAGCGCATGTTGACTGAACTCGGGGTTGAGGTTGTGCCGTGCAACCTTCGTATGCTGCAATAGCCACTGTCGAAGACTTCTGTGACTTCGAAGGGTCCTTCCCAATTGGCTGCGAACTTTGGGTGAGTCGCTTCTCGCATGCAGTGGTCAGATGCGCGCAGTACCAAGTCTCCAACTGCGAAATCTCTTCGCTGGACTGTCTTATTGTAAGCGCGAGCAATCCTTTCTTGATATCGCTTGTTAGTCCTTTTGGCTTGTTCTCGCTTTTCCTCTAGCAAGACTAAGTCATGATCGCGTTGATTTTCATAGAGTGTGTGGAAGGCTAGCCTTGCCGAATTGACTCTCACCTCCGCAGGTACCACAACTTCGGCCCCATAACATAGTAGAAATGGCGAGGCCCCCGTGGGTGTCCTTGGAGAAGTTCGGTAGGCCCACAGAGCTATGCTTAGAGAGTCGGCCCACTTCTTGTGGTCATCTGCGACCATCTTGCTCAAAATTCTCAACAGCGTTTTGTTGGTCGCTTCGGCTTGTCCGTTTCCCTTAAGGTAATAGGGGGTAGAACATATCTGCCTGATATTGTACTCCGCTAATTTCGCAGCTACCTGGCGATTAACAAAAGGAGTACCGTTATCTGAAAGAATGGTGTTTGGGATTCCGAACCTGCATAAGATGCTTTCCTGGATGAAGTTGACCACAGCCAGCGCATTTGCCGTCCTCAGTGGTATTGCTTCCACCCACTTGGTGAATAGCTTAGTTGCGGTGAGAATGAAATGATTCCCGTGCGACGTTGGTCGGATGGGACCGATGAAGTCCAATGGCCATGTGTGAAATGGCCATGGTGTGCCTAATGCATGTAGATCCACGGCGGGAGCGTGCACCAGGTTTCCTTTGAATTGGCATTCCTGGCAGCGTCGTACTTTGGTGCGTCAATCGGCCTCCATCGTGGGCCAGAAATATCCAATTGAGAGGAGCTGCCTGCATAATTTCGCACCTCCTTGGTGTTCCACCTGATGAGAAAGTTCCATGACTTCTTGTGCTTCTCTGCCGTCTAGACATCGCAGCAAGTTGCCCTCGTGACCTCTTCGCCAAAGCAGGTTTTCCTGTACCACATATCAGGATGCTTTCCTTTTCAATTTCTCAGCTTCTTTTCTCGATTCAGGCACGATGCCCTGGGTGAGAAAATCGAAGAGTGGCTTCCTCCAATCTGTGTCGTCATCGGTTAAGGCGATGAGGAGAGAATCTTTGATTAGCGCGCAACTCTCACACTTCCCTTGTATCAGGGCTGCGGCTGTTGACATGTCTAGCCAATGAATGCCATATCTCTGAGCCTTCTTGTAGATTGACACCTCGCTTTCTCCGCAAGCATGTTGGTGAATCTTTTCTTACAAAAGTTGTCCCTCTCGCTCGGAGACGCATCGCACGAGTATTCCACCAGGTCCCTTGTAGTAAAGGGTGTTGTCATGGATGCAGTACCCTTTTGTGAGTGCCCAGCTTTCACTTCTTGTGCCTTTCGCAATAGCTTGTAGGATTGCTTTTCTCCAGTCTGTGTCATCCATGTGTTCGTCATCGCACGCATCTTCCTTCAATGCCGACGATGTTCGCACTTCAATGGAAATCCTTTCGGGGCATTTGTTTGTGCTGACCTTAGATCCCAAGGTTGCTAAAGCGTCCGCGTGCCTGTTGTCTGCTCGAGGCTTGTGCTCGTACCTCACATCGCAAAACTGCTGAACCAGCTTTTGCACTAAGGTGCGGTAAGACAGAAGATTAATCTCCTTCAAACCATATTCGCCCGAGGCTTGCTTGACGATCAACTTGGAGTCTCCCATGACCGTCAGATTGCTTACTTCCAAAGCTCTTGCTGCGCGCAGTCCCTCTATGAGGGCTTCATATTCTGCTTCATTGTTTGTGACTGCGAAGTTGATCTTTGCGGACATCTGTATGACCTCCCCATCTGGTTTGGTCAAGACTATCCCAATGCCTCCACCTTTCCTTGTGGACGAGCCATCAAAGTGGAGCGTCCAATAGGGCACGTCAATTGCATAGATCTCAGGGCCTTCGAGCTCTTCCTCGATCACGGGCTCGTGGCTGTTATCGGGGAACTGTGCCAACAGATCCGCTACCGCCTGCGACTTGATCGCTCGCGGTCGCACGCATGTGATGTCATATTGAGAGATGGTCATGTACCATTTCGCCAATCTCCCGCCAGGAGTAGTGTGAGTTAGCAAATATCGTATGGGGTCGCTCTTGGTGACCACTACTACTTTGTGTGATGCAAAATAGTGTTTCAACTTCTCTATCACAAAGAATAAGGAAAGGCAATGACGTTCGATGTATGTGTACCTTGATTCAGCAGGCTGCACGATGCGAGAGATGTAGTAGATAGGTCTCTCTTGGCCTTCATACTCCTGAGCCAAGAGCGCTCCTATAGATCTCCTTGTCGATGTCAGATATAGCAGAAGCGGTGATCCCAGTTGAGGTGCGATCATTATTTTCGAGGATGTCAGCAAATCCTTCAGCTTTTCGAATGCGGCTTCGTGCTCCGGAGCCCAGTTGTACATGGCGTCCTTCTTGAGAAGAGTGATAAAACAGCATGTGATTTCGGCAATCGCTGGGATGAATCTTCGCAGATAGGATAGCTTTCTTAAAACTGTCTTCAATGCACTCTGGTTATGGGGCGGCGTCATGCCGGTTATGGCTGATACTTTCGCAGGGTCAGGCTCGATTCCTTGGCGATGAACTACACATCCCAAGAACTTCCCCGATGTTACCCCAAATGCGCATTTCATGGGATTCATCTTTAGTTGAAAGCGCCTGCATCTATTGAACACCTTTCGCAGATCTGCGAGGTGATCTGCTTCGTGCTTGGATTTAACCACCAGGTCATCCACATAGAATTCCACCTCTTTATGCATCATGTCGTGGAACAGAGCCATCATGGCCCGCTGGTAGGTCGCACCCGCGTTCTTAAGACCGAACGGCATCACTGTGTAGTTGAACACTCCCACCGGAGTGATGAATGCAGTTTTCCGCGCGTCTTCGGGATCCATCTTGATCTGGTTGTACCCGCTGAAGCCGTCCATGAAACTGAACATGCGATGGCCCGCTGTTGAATCGATAAGCAAATCGATATTGAGCAGTGGGAAATCGTCCTTGGGGCAGAAGCGATTGAGATCTCGGAAGTCCACGCAGATGCGGAGCTGTCCGTTCTTTTTCACCACTGGCACGATGTTGGCCAGCCATGTGGGATGGTGGTTCGGCTCTATGAACTTGGCATCTAGGAGTTTGACAATCTCCTGCTTGATTTTCACGTTAAGCTCCGGGCTGAAGCTCCTTGTGCTCTGCTTTACCTGTTTAGACCCTGGGATGATGTCTAAACGGTGCATGGTGATGCTTGTATCCAGACCTGGCATCTCATCATACTCCCGTGCGAACACATCCTTGTATTCAGTTAGGAGTTGCAGCAGCCCTTGCTCCTCTTCGCTTGTGAGGTCCGCACTTAGAAAGACTGGCCTTTTCTTTTCCTCGTTCGGGCTGAGGAACACTTCCTTCAGCTCTTGCTTTTGTGGTCTAGGCCTGTCTTCCATGCATTCAGGCGCTTCTTTGAGCTTCTCATCTGGAGTGTTCTGCATTGGCTCTTCTGTTGGCGCAATTTGCTCGATTTGATTGATTTGCCCAGGGATATCCCCATGCGCGTGTGAGGACATCCCCGCGCACCTTCATATGCGATAGCACTCCTTCCCATTGGCGTAGAAGCTCTCTATCTCCTTGCTCTCAGGGTCATGCCTTGCAATTCGTTTCAGGGTATACACATTCTTCCGATGGTATGCGATACGTGGCGCCTCTTCGCGTGTAGGCGGCTTATCCTTGGCATATTCCCTTGTCACCATTACTCCCGCAGGTGACTGGTCCTTGATGTCCTCCCAGAGAGGCAAAGGAGTAGGGTTGAATGGTCCCGGTGTTTGCTCATCCGCCATCTCGGTGAACCACACCGCCTCGCTGAGATGTGCTTCGTCCAAGTTGAATGGGTTCGTCGAAGCCGGTATCTCGACTACTCTGTCATTCCAGATAGCTTTCATAACCTGGTGAGCTGTTGAAGGAACCGCATCAAAGCGATGAATCCAGGATCGACCTATAATCATGTGGTATGTAGTGTTTGCGTCTATGACATAGAACTTTGCTGAGCACTTGATTCTGCCGATCTGAACGCCCAGGCGGATCCATCCGATCGTCATTCTAGAGTCACTTCCGAATCCCATCAGCGGAGATTGACGCCTGATGATCTTGTGCTCAGGGATCCCTGCTAGCTTCAGTGTGTGGAGCGCAACGACGTTGACCGCTTCTCCGCCATCGACGAATGCTCGTTTGAACTCGACGCCGTTGATGATGGCTGTCACGTACAGAGGCCTCTGGTGGCTCGCATCTGTCTTCTTGTCGCTGGCGGAAAAGGTCATAATCTTTTCTGTAGAGCGAGACGCCCTGATGACTTTCCCGTTGGATACTACAAGATCCTCCTCGTAGTCTTCCGCTATTCTCAAGATCGCTTTCGTCATATCTGTCCGGCATTTCTCCGAGAAATTCATCTCCTCGAAGAATCTACTGAAGCCGTGCGACCCTTTCATCCGGTCGGCACGTTCATCCTCCGTGTCCATGCTGTAGTCTTCGTCTTCATGGACCTCGGCAACGATTGGTAGACCATCCTCTGCGACTTCTTCCAAGTCGACAATCGAGATCATGGCGACCTCTTTGCCTTTCGAGCCCTGCTCCGCATGAGCAGGAAGCGGGTTGTTGCGCACATCCTTCCGGTGATCGCTGACGATAAGCTCGCCGTTCTTCATCTTCTGGTCGAACGCGAACCTGAGCTTCTTGCATTCAGCCGTGGGGTGCATGACCTTGCTGTGGTACTCGCACCACTTGGGGTCTCTCACCATCTCCTTGGAGGTTATCTTCTCGAGTGGCGGTAGGACACCGTCCTTACGCCACTGCCTGCAGAGGTCGCTTGCCTCCTTTACCGAGCATGGTAGGGGTGGTACGTCGAAGTTCACGACCTTCGCTTGCTTCTGGGGTGAAACTGTATTGACCTCAGCTTCGCGTCCCCTCTTGTAACTGAACCTCCCGATCTTATAGGTGGTGGCGCTCGGAGGTCGCTCCGGAGCGTTCTTCTTTTTCTGCCTCTCGACTATAGGCTCGATGTTCTTAGTGCATTCAATTAGCTTTGAAAACGTAGGTGTTTGCAAATTAATGAGCATACCTTTGTATTCATCTCGCATGCACTGCAGGCATATCTCTACGAGCCGGCTTTCGAGCATTGGATCTTTGCATTCCAAGGATTTCGCCCTGAATTTCTTGATGAAAGTGATCCCGTCCTCCTCGCGCTTCTGATACATCCGCGAGAGATGAATCATTGTCACCTTTTCTTCCATCTGGAAGAATTTGGTGTAGAACTTCTGGACCATGTCGTCCCAAGTCTTCACGGATCCGGCTTCCAACGTTCGGTACCACTTGTACGCCACGTTCCCTAAAGATTTTGGGAACTCTCGCATCAGCATTTTGGAATCAGCTCCGTATGGCCCCATGACATCAATGAAACGCATGACATGCTCATGAGCGTTTCCGTTGACATCCTCGAACTTGTCCCATTTGGGAGCTTTGTACCCCGCCGGGTTAGGCATGAGATAGATCTCTCGTGGAATGGGTGGATCATTGTCCAGCTTCGTGATTATGGTATCCGCGAATGACTGATGAGCCAGAATAGTGTCCATGCGCTTCTGCAGAGACGTCATGCATTCTGGAATGCTTCCCTCGGTCGTTGAAGGAGGGGTTGCCGCAGGCGGAGGCGACACATACGCCGTCGAAGGATTGGGGACATATGGACTGCTCGCATTGCCCCAGATCACCGTTGGAGGAGGCAGAGAGTACTGCAGAGTCGGGTTAGACACCAAAGCCGAGGGCTGAGGAGTGTGAGCAGTGAGAGGCAACATCTGAGCCGTTGACCCCTGAATCGAAGGCGGCTGCGCGGTCGCCGGTGGAGTTTGCAGGTTGGGGTTGGGAGGTGTGTTTGACACTCCCAGTCCCGGAGCGGTAGGGGCTCCTCCTCCTTGAGAGACGGCGGTGGCCGACGAAGGATTTGGCGCAAGGGTACCCAGAACGGCCAAGATCCGTTCTAACTGCTCGGATTGGGCCTTGAGAGCTTTCGCCTGGCCTTGAACAGTGGCGTCCAAAGACTATAGCGTCGGTGTCTCGCCGGGAGTGGTAGGAGTACGGCGGGTCCCCTCTCCCGAGGCGGTTTCGGTGGAGGGCGATCAGTTGCTGATATCATCCTCCTGAGACATGGTTTCTTTTGCTGTTAAGTTCACGTCGGGTTCACCAAAATGTGCACAAGAGATTCCGGCGGGGAGACCTCCGTGTACACCGTATGTAGAGGATCGAGGATCGCACAGGACGAGTGGGGTTGTGTGTAGGGAGAGAGTAAGGCGGTAGCAATGTCTGAGAGAGAGACAGAGGTTTGGCAGAGCTTTCGCGTATGGCAAGTGTGTTCTCCTTTGTATGGAAAGGTTAACGTCCTATATATAGCAGAGAACGTGACCGTTGTAGTGTGGTTAATGCGCCCATTGATGGCGGCTTAATTAGCTTAACCATAACGGCACGTTCGTCCGAGTATATAGGGACCGTTACAGCACGTTGTGTGCGAATACCGGAACCGTTACGAGGTTGACCGGGTTTGACCGGATTGACCGGGTTTATGGAGCTCGTGCCATAAATCTCTCAAAACAGTTACTAAAGGTCGCGTGCAGGCTTGGCTCGCACGCGACAGGGCTTACTCTAGCCTCCAAACCACAAAGTCCCTACAAGTCCCGTGCAGTGGTATGCGAGGGCTCTGTCTCGCAGCCGCCACATGGATCAGCTCGGCTGGTGATCCAGTGTGTGTGGAGCACAATATGGTGTGCTGGATGGTTGCCACGTGGCCAAGATCTGTCAGCTCAGAAAGCACTATCTACAACAAGCATCAAAGAAGTTCTTCATCTCTTCCAATCCATACACAGAAGTTCACTGCATTTCACTACAGTTTTCTACTCTTAAGTGATCTTCAGTATAGGGCTATACTGGTAGATCATTTATTTATTACTTATACTTACATTCTCAAGGATTGTTCAAAGTGAACAATCGAGAATTCTTAGTTAATCAGTTAGCTAGAGCAGGTACTAGACAGGTTAAGGAAAACCACAAGCTGTAACAGAGTAAGGGAACTCTATGTGCTTGAGTTCTACGGCTTAGCTTTTGATTAATAAGAATTGAATTGAAAATTCTGCAGGGATCTAATCCCTGAGGTAGAGACGTAGGTCCAAGTGGATTGAACTCTATAAATCACTTGTCTTGTGCATTTTCAGTTCATCTACTTTCAAAGCTTTTGCAGCATACAAAAACTGTTTATTTTTCAAGGGTTTGAACTTGATTTCAAGGCCTTGAAAAAGGCATCTTGTTCTAAAACTTTCTGCTTCTCTTCAAAGGCTTGAACCAGTGTTCAAGGCCTTGAATTTCCCTAGCTACACCAGTTCTTATACTTGTTAGAAAGTTTTGCAAAAAGTTGGTATACTCTATTCAACCCCCCCCCCCCCTTCTAGAGTATCTTAGTTGCTTATACATCTGTATACTCACACTTTCAATAATAATAATAATAATAATAATAATAATAATAATAATAATAACAACAACAACAACAACAACAACAACAATAATAATAATAATAATAATAATAATAATAATAATAATAATAATAATAATAATAATAATAATAATAATAATAATAAGAGAGAAAAAAAGAAGGTTCTAATTTAAAGTTTCCGTTTTAGTTTGTACATAATTGTTTAGTTTAAAATTTGAGTAAGTGTTATGTTCTGAATTTGACATCGCTTCACGTTTGTGGCCGCGAGAACGGAAAAGACACACAGGGGATCGGAAATTGAGCTGCAGAGACTTAGGTGTTTTGGTCAGTTTCGGGAACTTGGTGAGGGGTGTAAGTTGGGAACAGTGAGAATGTCGTAACAAGTGGGAACATGCCATTCCCTTATATATACATATAAATCCTGCATGTTAGACTTAGGGTCCCTGATTCGGAAATAGCTCGGAAGGTAGGTTTACTAGGAATTTTCCCAGGTTGAAAAACAGAAGTAAAAGTACTTTGCACCAGCGCTTTGAATCCACTCGTTTAATTTGTCAGACTCACCGATCGTGAGTGGGTAGGTACTTCCTTGTAAGAAGGTGAGATTTTGCTAATGTACCGTTTTGTGTTAAGGAGATTGCCCGATCTCACACTAAAAATATATTTGTGTCTTGATAAGATAGAGTCTATGTTTGAGTCAGTACATTCTTTTCTAAGTCGGTTTTCTATTGAGTCGTCTGGTTTAAGTTCGGTTCAGAAAAGTATGCAATCACAGAGTTGTATGAAAGGGTAGGTGTATGCAAAGGAGGGTCGTTTGCAAGACAGAGATGTATGCTTCCAGGACAGTATGCAAGGGGTTGCTTGGGACAAGCAAAGTGTAGTGGGGGGGGGGGGGGGGTATTTGATAACTCACCACTGGGAGTTATCTTTGAGTTTAAAAGACTTGTGTTTGGTGTCAGAAAACGGTGTTTTAGCCTGAATTTATCCCTAGAAAGCCTTGGAAATTTAAATGAGATGTTTATAAGCTCTTCTTGAATTTTTGCTTATTTTGCGCATTTCGAGATATGATCACGGATTTTGGTTCGTGTTGTCTACGCAGGGACATGACTTGTGCACGAGCCGAAAATGAAGAAGGATTGCAGGTGCGAGAGTCGAGAAAGTTGAAAACGCCAGAACCGAGAATGACCAGGATACGCTCAGTTGACAATATCTTGAGCTTTACTTGGATTTTTGGAGTGAAACCTGCGGTAGAAGAAAGAAAACGTCAAGGGCTTTCCGAAAACAGGTCATAGTGCTAAAACGGAGTCCGATCGAAAAAACGACCTCCCGCCAAGTGTGGGTCCCAAAAAAACCACACCGAAGTAGGACTCTCGGGTCCCAGTGTCCGGAGTCGTGATCAGCTATTTCATGTTTAGGACAATTTCCGGGACGATTCTGAACCAGTGGTATTTTGGTAGTTTTGACACGGGGGGCGGGGTTTCTGTAGTCGAGTTGAGATTTTGTCTCCCAAATAAGTCAGCAGTTTTCTTATGAAAATATTCATGATTGGGGGGAATTTAGAGCGGTTTTGGCCCAGGGCTATTACGATAATTTTGACAAGTTTCGGGTCAAAACGCAGACCGAGGCAAAGGAGGCAGAAAAGAGCTGAGAAGTTTACTGTGTGCGTATTATACTCACACAGCAAATAGACTGGGTGAGTTCTGGCAGGCAGGTTCAGTGTGTGCGTATTATACGCACGCAGGGTCAAAATACGCATAAAGAAAAGAAGATAAGTGGAGACTGAAGGCACTGTGTGCGTATTATACGCACACAGCGTATTATACGCATACAGTGAGCAAAATACGCACAAGAGGAGAGAGAAAGACACACCAAGGGCCACGTTGCGCGTATTATACGCACATCCTGTACGTATTATACGCACACAGCACGTCTTCCAAGACAGTTTTGGTCGGTGGCAGTTTCGTAAATATAGGCAGTTTCCAAAAACTTCTCCAGCACTATATAAAGACGCGTCCAGAGCTCGTTTTTGAGGTAGTCAACACACCCAAGGAGAAGTCTAAGCATCCCCGGAGAGCACAGAAGCGTGAACCCAGATTTCAAGACACTCATTTAATCTTCTTCTTTCTTTATTCAAAAACTTTGTTATTTACGTTATGAATTTCAGTAGCTAAACTTTTACCTAGGTTCTCGGTGAACCTAGGGTTTCGTACTCAGAGATTAGTTCTACGTTTTGATAATGAATTCATGATTGCAGTATCTTAATAGCAACAGCTTTGTTTGTTATTCTGTCTTTGAATTTTACTGTTCATGCATGCTCGGCCTGATCACCCAGAATTGCTACAGACCCGAGCCGGTAGGTTAAAACGTTTGGTTAGGGTTAGGAAGAGATGACATAATTTAGCACCTTACCCCGATGGGCTGACTAGAGAAGTGGAGTTAGGCCTAGCCTGAAATCGTTTGACCAACTGTTAGAGAATCGGACCCGGGCCTTTAGAATAGGTTAGAAACCCTAGCAGACTTAGAACGAGAGGGCAGACCTAGACAACTTAACAGGAATCCGACAGTATGCAGGATCGTGATGACGTGCAGGATCTGAAAAGTTACTGCACAACTGGTACGTGGCACGGATAACTAGACTTTTGTGTGTTTTCATATCAAACAAAGAACGAAAATCTGAAGAAACCCTAGGGGATCTTGGAATCTAGTATCCCGAACCCTTGATTTAAAACCTTAAGAATTATTCAGAAAACTTTCACAAAAATATTTACGTTTCAGTATTTACTTCCAGTACTAAGTTCGTACTCACAACTCTCAAAATATTCCTCCTTTTTACACTATGTTCGTTAAAACTGATTACTAGAAAAACCTGCAAAGTCCTTGTGGGATCGATAATCGGAGTCGAAAATACTCTCTATATTACTTGATTCGTATACTTGCAAATAGCACGCTACATTACGCATCAAGTTTTTGGCGCCGTTGCTGGTGACTTCTTAGGGTTTATTTAGTAGTTAGAATTATTTTTCAGATTTTTTCCTTTTATTTTTATTTTTATTTTTCTGTTATCTCACTGCTCTTGAGATCTTTGTTTTTCAGTTGGTTGATGCCCAGATTGCCACGTGACTTGGTGCAGACGCTCGACAATCCAGAACAGGTTTACAAAGACAGAAACTGCAGAAATCGAGAAAGCAGGATGGGTGACAATACCGAAGGAACACCATAACTGCCCGAGACACGTACCCCAGCCCAGATGGCTCGGTAAATCGAGGATCTGATCACAGCAGGTTTTGCTGCCCTGAACAACCAGAGGACATACAACAGATTTAGAAAGGCGTTGGTGGAAAATTTTGAGGTCCCTACGGGAGGACATGAGCCAGCTATTGTGCTGCCCGAGATCACCGCATAGCACTTCCACCTAAAACCATCCACCATCCAGACTGTTCAGACTCTCTACCCATTCCATGGCAAAGCTGACGAAGACCCGAACGACTTCATCGTGAAATTCGAGGACTACTGTGACAAATTCCGGTACAAGGGAGTTGAAGCTAAGGTACTGATGTTGAACCTTTTCCCTTAATTCCTTTACGGAATAGCCAAAGATTAGTTAGAATCCCGGCCACCCAAATCCATCACCACGTGGGAAGGGTGCGTTTCAGAATTTTTGGTCAATTTCTATCCTGCTTCCCGAGTCATTCAACTGCAAAGCGAGATTCTGTCGTTTAAGCAGAAGATTGGGGAGAGGGTAGTAGACGCATGGGACAGATTAATGAGATCGGTGAAAAGGTGCCCTAATCACGGTTTTGGAGACCCGAAGATCCTGCAGGTATTCTACCATGCCTTAAACAGGGAAAGCGCTAACAGGATTGACAGAGAAGCCGGAGGAAACTATCTCTACCATGTGGATAAAGGCGGTGCCTATGAGCTGATGAAGAAATTAGCCAAGCACAATACTCGATTGTTTGACAATTGCAGGATCACGGCCCGAGCTGAGCCTGTGGAAGACGACCGGATAGACAATCTGGCCAAGATCGTTCAAGATTTGGTCAAGATGGTTTACTCAGAAAAGAAGACTATTGCGGCAGTAGACAGACCATATTTAGGCACAGCCATTGAGGGGCTCAAAAACAAAGATGCCAATTATGTACAATAGCAGTGGGATCCCGAGCCTGTACAGACCGGGTACGAGAGATCATCCCGGGTTCCAGTACGGAAACCCGAATTCTGCAATTCATGCACCGGGATTCCTGCATGAGCCACAAACACAGCAAGCACCGCCTACACCACAACCCAGCAGCGAGTCTGCGGAAGTCAAATCAATGTTACAAGGCATGACCACCAGTTTTAATGCCAGGTTCAATCAGATTGACACGGCTGTCACCACATTGACAGCCGACCTCCACTCAAAAAACACTGCGCTACGTACACTGGAAGCACATGTTGGGCAGTTAGCTCAGCAGCATGCAGAAAGACATCCAGGAAACTTTCCCTCGAATACAGTTAACAATCCACGTGACCGTACCCTAGCCATACACGTGAAGAAAAGTCTAAAATTTTCGAACACGATGTATTTTGCCAGGACGACAACTCAGCCGTAGGCCCCCAGCCGAAGGGCTCGGTTGAGCAGAATGTAGTGCAGGTTGAGAAGGAAGCTGAAACGGTACCTGTCTCCAAAGAGGTTTTGAAGACACGAAAGAGGGACGATAGCAAAGACTACGCCAGGTTTCCCGATATTTTCAAGCAGCTGCAGATCAACATCCCCTTTGTTGAGGCTTTGGCAAAGATGCCCACTTATGCCAAATTCCTCAAGGACATTCTGTATGGGAGGAGACGGATGAGCAATTTCGAGAACATAAACTTGACGGAAAAATGAGCAACTTTGTGAAGAATGGGCTACCGAGGAAGAGGAGGGACCCTGGCAATTTTGTCATCCCGGTGAACCTAGGTAGTGCTTATACAGGAAAGGCTCTCTGTAACCTAGGGGCCATTATCAATCTGATGCCGTTATCGATTTCCAAAACTTTGAAAGCCGGTGAACTTTAGCCCATAAGAATCAAGCCGCAGATGGAGGAAAAATCCGTGAAGCAGGCTTACGGAGTTATTGAAGACATTCTGGTGAAAGTCGGAGAGTTGATTTTTCCGGAGCCATTGAAGACATTCTAGATCTAAAATCGCTTCCAAGCCATCAAAGTTCAGCGCAGCGAAAGCAGTTTCAAGTAGGGCAGAAAGTACTTCTCTGCGCTTCTCGGAGGGAGTTTTTTCAGGGAGAATTGAGGTCAAACTGATCAGTACCGTTATCATCAAAGAGGTACTTTCATGGGATGCGGTTGAATTGGAAAATCCGGATGAGAAGTCAACTTTCAGGATGAACGAAACCGGGTCAAGCAATATTTGGACCCGGAAACAGTCGTCAAGGTAGATCCTGGCGACTTTGACATTCCTTGAGCAAACATGAGGTAACTGGGTCGGGCCGTCGACCGTAAAATACAAGCGCTGGTTGGGAGGCAACCCAACTTAGGAGTAGCGTAATTTCACGAGTTTGTTTTGAAGTTTGAATTGTGAGAGAAGAGAGATGAGTGTGATTTGACATTCAATTGAGCATGTGCAGAAATACAGGAACGAGAAAGAAGCAGAAATTACAAGTTATTGTGTGTGTATTCTGTGCGTATTACTGCTGAAATACGCAAAGGATATGCTGAAAAAGGCACACAGTGTGACGGAGAGACTGGAAAGGCAAAACATAAGTTGTTTTGTGCGTATTTCAGGTAGTATACGCACAAGCTGTGCGTATTTCATACAGAATATGCACACAGAGAAGGAAAATGGCTGGAAACTGATGAACTGCAGAGGTTGTGTGCGTATTTCTGATAGATAACGCACATGACATGTTGGAATACGCACACAGAGGGAAGCAACGCAGACAATGGAGCAGAAAATGCGTATTTGTAAAATCTTGAAGAATCGACCCCGGTGTGCTCTGGCACACTCGACCATAACAGGAACTCGTACGAGTTGGGGATTCTTCAGGAACAGTTTTCTGCAGAATAAAGCAATCGAACCTGGTGTACGAAAATACACTCGACCATATGGGAGCACAGTTTCACATGCAATGGTGCTTGGGGATTGTACATTTCAAGAACGCATGCAGATCCCGGAAGGTTGACAAATTCCGTCAAGAAATTTTCCAGCGACCGGTCAACGGTCCTTCTCTGTCGGAATTTACAAAAAATTCAACACCTGTAAGACTTGCTCCGGGTGCTCAGGTCCACATTCCCTTACTTCGCTTTCTTTTGCGCTTTAGGCACGAGCCCGTACCTAGGTCGAGATTTTTCTGCGTTTTTCTCAGTTTTCGTGCCGACTGTGGTAGAACCCTTGGTGGTTTTAGGAGGTTATTTGTAATACCCCGTCTAATTCTGAAGGGTAGAAAGTAATTTGAGAGGTAAAATAAAATTTAGTTGCGAAAATAAGTTTGATGAAATATTGTGTGAGGTTGTTAAGAAATTTGCGTGTTAAATTTTAGAAAAAAAAACATTAGAGTGAGACTCGTAATTAATATGAGAGAGTTTCTTTATTTACTAGTCGTGGCCGCGTGTACGACCACCGCGAGAGTTGGTGTGTGAGCCACACCCAATTACCCTAGCAATCAATGCCCCCAACCACACCCAATAACTACCAAAACCCCTTATTTTATTTGAAAAGCTTTTCACCAGCTTTTTCTTCCTTTGCCTTCACGGCCAAGTACCAAGCTCACCGCCACCATCATCACCGCCCCTTGTTCACCACCTCTTCACCTTCTATTTAAGCCTCCATTTGCCTCCTAGCACACCCACAGAAGCAGCCACCACTTCCTCCATCACCGACCATAACCATCATCACCACCAACTCCTCTTGGAAAGTAAACCCACCACTGCCTCCATCGCTTGCACTCTCTGTTCTCTCCCTCTCTCTCTCTCAGTTATCTGAGAACCACAGCAGCAGCAGCGGCTGGCAGCAATATCAGCCACCAACCACCGCCCCCGCAGCCACCATCGGGAACCCCCACCCAAGCCATCACCACAACCTTAATATCTCTCATTGCCCTCATCACTCTGTTATTTATCCCCCTCTCTGCTCTTTGGATTTACCATAATAAGCTGGAGCAGCAACAGCGCAGCAGCAAAGTCCAATCATCGCCGCTGCAACCGTTGGGGAGCCACCAGGAGACCCGCTACCGTCTCCTGCTTCCCATCTCGCCTTATCTCTCTCGACTTCCCCTTCTATTTTACCCTCATAAAAATAAGAATAAGCAGAGAAAGAGGCAACAAAAGAAGAATCTCCAGCCGAACCAAGCTCGTCGCCGGACCTCCATATTTTCCGGCAAGAGATCGAGAAACTCAAACCGGAGACACCCAGACCTTGTATTCGGTCTCTACTGTCCCTAGAAGTTCCAAAAAGGCTCCATAAGTTATAAGCCGAAGCCAAGAGTCACCGTAGAATCCCCATCGAGCTCCTTCTCCGGCGGCGATTTTGTCTACCTTGACCCGCTTCGTTTCTTAGCCGTTTCTCGCGGTTCTTGTGTCGGGTACGCTCTAAATCCTCTTATAAGTTATTTTTAGATATCAAGATCATGTCTTGGTAGCTTGTTTACGTGTTTTGATCGAGTGAAGAAGAAATTTCATCGTTGGGTTGTATTGGGGGAGCTAAGTGTATTTTAAGTAAACTATTTTAAAAAGTTTGGGGGGTACTTGTTGCACTTTAGTCGAAACTTAAGGGGGCTGCTTATAGTTTCTGTACTTCATTTGTATAATGAATTAATTAAAGCTATTTATATTTTTTTACTAAGTTATATATCAAATAAAATAAAGTGGTAGTGTTTTAGTGATAAGAAAATATGTTTTGGTTAATAAATCATTTTCTTGAATAAAATAAGCTAGATAGAAACATTTATATAAGTAATTATTTATACTAAATGTCGCATTTGTTTAAATATTTATTGGGTTTGAAATTGTTACCCATCAATCTTTTATTAACAAGAATTAAATATGGTTTCTTTAGCAAAACATTTCTTTATAAATATAGCGAAATCTCTCTTTAATATTTATAAAATTTCTTGCTATTTTGATAAGCATTTATAAGTTTCGGTTATATTTATATCACAGTTATCTCAAGAAACTAATTCTTTATCAGGTTGTATTAATCAATATATGACTTAAAGACGGGTTTTATTTGACTTTATTGGGGAATCGTGAGAGTTTGACATAGTTATGTGACGTAGCCGAGCATATGAATAGTATAAGTGTTTTACTTAGAAATAATATTGTTTTAATTAGAAATTGGTAACCGTTGGCGACAGGTTTATAGACGAGGACGAAGAACGTCCATATGAGCTTTTACGTGCTAATTGTTGTGGATTAACGTGAGTATACATGCCAAGTCTTGCGTGCCGAGCTTCCTTCATGTCAAACGTGGATTTTATGTTATGTCTCAAAATTGTATTGGTTGATACTTTTCGGATTTGTTTACTTATTCTTTGGAAAATCTCACACGATAATTATTAATCCGTAATAACTTAAAGTGGAAAGAGTTGTGCGGGGAACGTCATTGGACTATTATTGATTTGGTTTGGTTGTTGTTGGCTACGTCCACACGACCCATTGATATTTAGTTCGGTTACAATTTGCCTCGGGTTGGCTCCTTGTACTCACTCCTTCTGGGAATAAAGACTATGTTAGGGGGGTGTCGACACTTAAGGTCTTGGAAGCGGGTTTGGGATATATTTGTTTTACAATTGGATTTTCCCCGTTCAGCTCAAGAATTAAAAATGGAATTTCTGGTTTGGAAGTTTATTAATGAGAAACTGGTTCGTTTTGAATAATGGAAATTTCCTACTTGGACTATTGGAATTGAATTGGAATTTTGAGAGGAGGATATTGGATATGGATTAAATGCTGGTTTCTGGAATCTCTGGAAGTGTGTTTGGAACTTGAGAATATCTTATTATTCATCTGTCTTTACTTCCGCTGTCACTGATATTATTTACTATTTTAAATCATCTCTCTTCTGTGTTTGACATGCTTGGGTGTTGCTCACTCAGTAATTATTGCTGACATTCAAAATTGTGGTTCTTGTTTTCCTTCCCACCGCAGGACTAGGAGCTCGAGACTATGATTTGGGATGAGCGCGAGACTCACTTAGAGTGACTTCACAAGTAGTGTTTAGATATTGTTATTTAATCACTGTGTAATAGTAATCAGATTCTTGTATGAGACTCAGATCTTAATATAGTTGTTTAATGTTAATAATAAGAGTTGTGGGTTGTATTGCTTTTGAGTTTCGCCGTCACTTTTAGCATCACCCTCCCGGTCTCGTCCAGCCAGATAAGATTAGGGGGTTGTTGCATGTGGTATCATAGCCAGGATCTTTCCACTCAGGGACTAAAACCTGTAGGGTAACTTAAAATCAACATAGGGTAAGATAATAAAATTGGAAAAGCCGATCAGGTTGTGGGTAGTTTAAATATTTGTATTGCTGTTCCTTCGAACCTTGTCCTTGGATATTGTTAGGTTTGATTTGAGAACTTTATTTTTCTGATTGATGCATGAATGCTATCCCTGTGACAAGAATAAGAAATATGAATGATCATAATTGGATTCTTGAGTATGGATGAAGTAATGTTTTATCTGAGGTGACAAGTTATGTGGGCATTAGTAACAATGTTACTCCTATAATGGAGAAATAAAATGTAAAAATTGAATCCTCGATTATGGTTGATTTGAGTTATATGTGTTCTGATCACTATGTGATTTTTAAAACATATTTTATTTTGGGTATGCATTCTTGGTTGATTGTTGGATGGATTTTACTTCTATAATATGATTTATGAGTTATAAAATTGGACTGTGGGTCATGAATGACTTGTTGCTTTATATGAGGTTTATGAGTTAAATGTGAGATTCATGTGTGACATACTATTTGATATTTGGTATTTGTTACGATTATGATAGTGGTGCAGTATTAAGAATATATAAACCCTTGAGATTATGACAGGACGAGAGAACCTTGAACTGGGAATCGTGGAGCTAAATTCTCACATATTCATATCTAGAACCTTATACTTATTATTAGATGCATATGACATGTCTAATGCAACACATGAATGCAATATGACATATTATGAACTAAAAAACAACTTACATAAACTATCTTTCATAAACTTGATAAACTCCTAGATTATGCTCATAAGCAAATTTTAACTATCGCTAGTTCTGAAATTCATAGGTGGGTCAAACTAATTATTTAGGACCAGAGTTTACTGATAACATATAAAAATATAAAAAATTATGAAAATTTTAAGTATTTTTAAACATTAACTTTCAGAGCTGTTTAGGTGTAAAACAGAGGCTGAAAAGCGGCATTGGGAATAAATTCATAAAATATTCATATTAATTCCAAACATTATGAAATTTTAACTAGAAGTAAATACCATTCCTGCTAACAACATATCCAAATTTTGTAACCATTGGAGTAGAATAAGTACATGCAATGTATGAAAAACCTCACTAGTCTGGGGTTGAGAAGAGTGTTAAAACAGAACTAGTTTTTGGCCTATTTAAAATAAATACAAGTCCAATGTATCTAAAATTTTTAACGTAGAAACATAACATACAAATACATCAACTGTAAATTTTTCATAATTTTCTTAAATGCTTAACTATTTTTCTTAATTTTGTGAAAATAGTCTCAAACATGAACTTTATGGGTTTCTATACTTGAGAAACTTGTTGCATGCAAGAAATACTCTACCAAGATCTGAAATTAGACTATCAAAATATCTAAATCATATATACATACATACCCAACAAACTCATTTTTGTACATGCATGTGTCCATATCAAGAGGATGATGATGAATCAAGAACATGCAACCACAAACCCACTATGCTATCATACAAATGTGATGGTCAATGCTAAAATTTGTCATAAAAATGATGATCCACTAAAATGCAACTAAAGATTTGCCATTGAATTACAAGGAGGAGTGAATGAACAAAATCATGATGTAGATGCATAGATGTAGAATTTACTCTCGCTTTCATGGTGTTATTGATGTGGGTTTAGGGAAGACATGAATAATGGCTCTTAGGGGCTTCAAACTTGAAGAAGATGCTCAAAACTTGCTACCTAATTGATATACTAACACCCAATATGAGTTTTCCACACTTAGAACATCAAAAACTTGATTTTTAGACCATGTTTGTGGAGGGTCAAGAACAAAACCGGGAATGAAGTTAAGAGAAGAGAAAGGAGAGCTTTGTGGAATTCTTGAGTGAGAAAAAATATGGAGAAAAATGATAACAATGATGCAACTTGTGCTTATATGGTCCCAAAATAATTGGGTGTGGTGGTCACACCAAAATAAGTAAAAACTAGTAAGTTTTAAATCATATCATGCACACTAGCAATTTCATATTGATGCAAGCACATGGTGTATGCAAAACATTCAATTAAATCTAGAATGCTATATTTTATTTCACATACAAATATTGCACAAAAGATCTTAAACTTATTTAAAAAGACATTATAGTTGTCAAATGGAACAAACATACAATATGACTTCTACTTTAGCTATTATAACTTTTTTTAACAAAAGTCTAGCATTCCTTACACGATATTTACCCTAACACACATTTAGGTATTACTAACATCACTTAATAAAATAAACATGTAACATAAATATGAGGGTTACTATATTAAAGCTGTCAGAGAAGGTCCTCCGATCTCCCACCTTTTTTTCACTGGTGATATCATCTTCTTCAAAAAGGTAGATGAGGTTGAAGTTCGAAGGAGCTTGGATTTCCATCCAAGGTAGGGAGAGCGAGGACCAATACATTTTCGACTACTTACTAAGTACTAGGCATAATGGGTACAAAGAAAAGTTTCTATCTGGTACCTGGAAAAAAGGCTTTGATTAAAGTTGTGGTACAAGAAATTCCCACGTATGCTATGTCATGCTTTCTATTGCCAACGACCCTTTGTGCAAGATTGAGAGCATGGTAAGAGAATTTTGGCGGAACTGAAAAGATGGGAAGGGAGTTCGTTGGATAGCTTGGAAACAAATGAAATTGCTGAAAGTTTAGGCGATGTGGGATTTCAGGATCTCCAATCTTCGGAACCGTCTTTTCCCATAACTTTTGTAGATGGACTGATGAAGGTCCCCAAACCAATTATATCCACCATACTATTGGGATCAATTCTTTCAATGTCACTGATTCGTCAAAAAGGAAATTGCTGCTTCTGGATCGAGTTATCATCCTCAAGGAAAAGCTCTTCATTGTCCAGCACGATTTCAAGATCACTGTTAAGGTGATTAAATCTCTTTGGGCAGGTTTCAAGCTTCCCTTGGAGATCAAATACATGCTACCAACCTCATTAATGTCATAATATTTATCAACAAAAACATTAAAACAGTCACCCGAATTTTTGCACCAGCAGAATCAAGAAGATTAAAGGAGAACACTTTACAACTCCCCCGATAATGAGTTCAGTGTCTGGGTACCGCGTTAGACGTCACACTTTCTGTAATGGCCAGACTTCTTGATGTTTATTTAGGGCAGGTACTTGGAAGAATCATGGGGGAGCTTCATTATTCATAATAGGTCCTCTGTTCATGTACATTGGAGGTGGTGGTTTTTCATGGGGCGCAAGAGATGGGTGTCCATAGCTGTTGAAAGAAGCATGCTGATTTCCAGCACCTATCTCTGTTTTTGAGTGCATTGCATGGGTACTCGATGTAATACCCCATTTTTATTATATGGGTAATTTGATGTCTGTTCGTAAAGTTTAGTGTATAATATTCAAAATCATATGTCAAGTGAGGAGGTAGTTATAGTTTCAGAAAATAGAAGCTGGTTAATTAAATACATAGTTATGAGTGAAAGTTGTAGTTTAAAGAAACTTCAAAACCTTATTCACAAATAAATAAAATAAAATATAGATAAATCAATTATCCTCCTGGATACCATCATAATGTTTTTGTTTCACCCAACGTATTTGTCACCATCTCCTCCTTTCTTATTCTTAAACATTATCTTCCTCTTCTCCTTCAACGAGCACCCAACACCCACCGCCACCAACACAACCACTCCCACCACCATCTCTCTCTCCATCCGTCGCTATCTTTCTAAGCATCCCCTCCCTCTCGGACTAACATAAGTCGCGGTAGCTACCCAGCCGCAGCCGCCGCCGAAGAAGGCCGACGAAAATCGGCGACGGGAACTGCCACGACCATTACTGCTCAGTCTCTCTCTCTCTCACACACACAGTCTTGACCTCTCTCTACCTCTCGTCCTCTCTCACAGACGACTAGAAAGGAAGAACAACCAGAGGAGGCCAGAACCTCCAACGCCGTCGACGCCATCACCATTGAAACCGGCAACCAAGCTCAGCCAGAGCTATCAGGTGCTACTCACCACCTCAAATCGGTTCCAAAGGAATCCTAGGGATTCGAGGAGTCCAGAGACAGACCCAGCTGGAGCCAAGAACATCGGTATTTAGCGTGCTATTCGCAAGTATACGAATCAAGTAATATAGAGAGTATTTTCGACTCAGATTATCGATCCTACAAGGACTTTGCAGGTTTTTCTAGTAATCAGTTTTAACTAACAGAGTGTAAAGAGGAATATTTTGAGAGTTGTGAGTACGAACTAAGTACTCAAAGTAATTACTGAAACTTAAATAGGTTTGTGAAAGTTTTCTGAATAATGCTTAAGGTTGTAAATCTAGGGTTCGGGATAATAGATTCCAGGATACCCTAGGGTTTCTTCATATTTTCGTTCTTTGTTTGATATGAAAACACACAGCAGTCTAGTTATCCGTGCCATGTACCAGTTGTGCATTAACTTTTCAGATCATGTACGTTATCACGATCCTGCAGATTTCGGATTCCTGTTAAGCTGCCTATGTCTACAGTCTCGTTCTAAGTCTGCTAGGGTTTCTAACCTGTCCTAAAGGCCCAGGTCAGATTCTCTAACAGTTGGTCAAACAATTTCAGGCTTGGCCTAACTCCCCTTCGCTAGTCGGCCCATCGGGGTAAGGTGCTAAATTTTTCTTCTCTTCCTAACTCTTTCCGGACCTTTTCACCTACCGGCTTGGGTCTGTAGCAATTCTGGGTGATCAAGCCAAGCATGCATGGAAAGTAAAGTTCAAAGACAGAATAACGAACAAAGCTGCTGCAATTAAGATACTGCAATCATGAATTCATAATCAAAACATAAAACTAATCTCTGAGTACGAAACCCTAGGTTCACGGAGAACCTAGGTAAAAGTTTAGCTACTGAAATTCATAACAGAAATAACAAAGTTTTTGAATAAAGAGAGAAGAAGTGTAAACGAGTGTCTTGAAATATGGGTTCGCGCTTCCGTGCCCTCCGGGGATGCTTAGACTTCTCCTTGGGTCTGTTGACTACCTCAAAAACGAGCTCTGGACGCGTATTTATATAGAGCTGGAGAAGTTTTTTGAAACTGCCTATATTTACGAAACTGCCACCGGCCAGACTATCTTGGAATACGTGTTGTGTGCGTATAATACGCACAGGATGTGCGTATAATATGCACACCGTAGCCCTTGGTGTGTCTTTCTCTCTCCTCTTGTGCGTATATTGCTCCCTATATGCGTATAATACGCTGTGTGCGTATAGTACGCACACAGTGCCTTCAGTCTCCACTTCTCTTCTTTTCTTTGTGCGTATTTTGACCCTGTATAATACGCACACAGTGAACCTGCCTGCCAAAAATCACCCCGTCTTCCTATTGTGTGCGTAAAATACGCACACAGTGAACTTCTCAGCTCTTTTCTGCCTCCTTTGCCTCGGTCTGCGTTTTGACCCAAAACTTGTCAAAATTACCGAAATACCCCAGGGTCAAAACCGCTCCAAAATTCCGCCCAATCCCGAATCTAGTCATAGGAAATCTGCTGACTGATTTGGGAGACAAAATCTCAACTCGGCTCCGGAAACTCGGGTTCGGTGTCAAAATTACCAAAATACCCCTGGGTCAGAACTGTCCCAGAAATCGTCCTTAACATGAAATAGCTGATCACGACTCCGGACACCGGGACCCGAGACTCCATCTTGGGTGTGATCTGTCTGGGACCCACACTCGGCAAGAGGTCGGTTTTTCGACCGGACTCCGTTTTAGCATTATGACCTATTTTCAGAAAGCCATTGACGTCTACTTTCTTCTGCCGTAGGTTTCACTCCAAAATTCCAAGAAGAGATCAAGATATTGTCAACCGAGCGTATCCCGTCCATTCTCAGTTCTGGCATTTTCAGCTTTCTCGACTCTCGCCCCTACAATCCTGCTTCATTCTGGGCTCTTGCACTAGTCATGTCCCTACGTAGCCAACACGAACAAAAATCCGTGATCATATCTCAAAATGCGCAAAATAAGCATAACTTAATGAAGTGCTTATAAACATCTCGTTCTAATTTCAGAGGCTTTCTAGGGATAAATTCTGGCTAAACACCGTTTTCAAACACCAAACGCAACTCATATAAACTCAAAGATAACTCCTAGTGGGGAGTTATCAAATACCCCCGCACTACACTTTTCTTGTCCCGAGAAACCCCTTGCATACTGTCACGGAAGCATACATCTCTGCCTTGCAAACGACCCTACTTTGCATACACCTACCCTTGCATACAACTCTGTGATTGCATACTTTTCTAACCCGAACTTAAAACCAGACGACTCAATAGAAAACCGACTCAGAAAAAGAATGTACAAACTCAAACGTAGACTCTATCTTATCAAGAAACAAATATATTTTTAGTGTGAGATCGGGCTATCTCCTTAACGCAAAACGGTACATTAGCAAAACCTCACCTTCTTACCAGGAAGTACCTACCTACACACGATCAGTGAGTCTGACAGATTAAATGAGTGGTTTCAAAGCGCTGGTGCAAAGTACTTTTACTTTTGTTTTTCAACATGGGCAAATTCCTAGTATACCTACCATCCGAGCTATTTCCGAATCAGGGACCCCAAGTCTAACAGGCGGGATTTATATGTATATATCAAGGTATGGCATGTTCCCACTTGTTACGACATTCTCACTGTTCCCAACTCACACCCCTCACCAAGTTCCCGAAACTGACCAAAACACCTAAGTCTCTGCAGCTCAATTTCCGATCCCCTGTGTGTCTTTTCCGTTCTCGCGGCCACAAACGTGAAGCGATGTCGAATTCAGAACATAACACCTACTCAGCTTTTAAGCTAAACAATTATGTACAAACTAAAACAGAAACTTTAAAATGGAACCTTCTTTTTTTCTCTCTTTATTTATTATTATTATTATTATTATAATAATAATTATTATTATTATTATTATTATTATTATTATTATTATTATTATTATTATTTGTTATTTTTCTTTATTTTTTTCTTTATTTTTTATATATAAACACGAATAAATACAAAACAGAACACAAAATACTAATACCAAAAACAACTGAGTAAACATTATTCATTGTACCGGGGTGCGTAGAATATCTGAATCAAGTACCCCCACACTAAGCGTGACGTCTCGATCCTGTAGCTGTAGTCGAAATACGTGCAGTTCCACCGAACCTCCTCATCACTAACGATGTAGAAACTCAGCACGATCCCCTATGAAATCCCACAACCCCCGGTACCCCATTTTGTGCGGAAAGATGCCACGCACGCGTCTCTCCACCTGTGATCACTATGTAATGCAGTGAATCACCTCTGCAAATCGATGCAGTCGCCTCTAAATCCCCATGTCCAACCCTTGATAAGCGTGAAAAATGTCAAACCGTCCACAATAATCTGTCATGAAGTTCTCCATGTCAAAAACCCTCCCTAACTTACTCCCTCCGGCATAACGTGGAGGAACAGCCAACTACACAAGTGATGAAGTTCACAAAGAAGGCTTCCTAGGCCACAGGGGCTGTGAATAAAAGGGGTGAACGGCTTCAATTGGGGTTACTAAGTGGACCTAGGGTTAAGAAACAGGTCAGTGGGCCCGTTATGAGCCAATCTCTCCCCCGAAAGATGCGATGACCGTGATGGCGCCCGTAGGCGGGTTGTCCACTACCTAAGTGACGGTGGTGTGGCAACTAGTCAGATTCCTAGCCCAAGTGATAACTACTCGCGAATTCCTACGCACACTGGCTCTCACTCAATCCACTACACCTCGGTGTGGTTTTTCCTTCCTGTTCGAAGATTATCATTCGTTTCTGCCCAGTCTTTTGTTAATTTGATTGCCCTTTTCTCAAAAAGATTTGATTTTTCCAATTTTTTTGATTTTTCTAAAATTTTCAATTTTTTTTTTACAACAATGCATGGTCAGAAAGTTTTGGTGGGTAGACTCAAATAAAGAAAACGTGCAGACTCAAGAAATAAAATAAAAACTACAAATAAATACGAAAAAACGTGCAGACCGGGTTAATGCAGACATGACTCCCACCACCACACTAAGAGGTGGCATGTCCTCATGACATGTACTGATATGGCACAAAAGTCGGATCTGAAACCGAAACAGTGGTACCGGGTATACTGCTGGTGGAATTGCTGCTGGTACCGGCCGGGTCACCATGAGGTAGAAAAATAAAGCAGAAAAATCTGCAGAAATTAAAGTAAATTACGTGCCTGTGATGCGTGCGTCTCAGCCAATAATGTAACAACCCCCTAATCTTATCCGTCTGGACGATACCGGGAGTGTGATGCTAAAAGTGACGGCGGAACTCAAAAGCAATACAATCCACAACTCATATAATTAACATTAAACAACTATATTAAGATCTGAGTCTCATACAAGAATCTAATTACTATTACACAGTGATTAACTAACAATATATAAACACTACTTGTGAAGTCACTCTAAGTGAGTCTCGCGCCCATCCCAAACAATAGTCTCCAGCTCCTAGTCCTGCGGTGGGAAGAAAACAAGAACAGCAGTTTTGAAAGTCGGCAATAAATACTGAGTGAGCAACACCCAAGCATGTCAAACACAGAAGAGAGATGATTTAAGTAAAATAGTAAATAATATCAGTAACAGCGGAAGTAAAAGACAGATGAATAATAAGATATTATCAAGTTCCAAACACACTTCTAGAGATTCCAGAAGACAGCATTTAATCCATATCCAATATCCTCCTCTCAAAATTCCAATTCAATTCCAATAATCCAAGTAGGAAATTTCCATTATTCATAAAGAACCGGTTTCTCATTAATAAACTTCCAAACCAGAAATTCTATTTTTAATTCATGAGTTGAACGAGGAAAATCCAATTGCAACACAAACATATCCCAAACCCGCTTCCAAGACCTTAAGTGTCGACACCACCCTAACAGGGTCTTTATGCCCAGAAGGAGTGAGTACAAGGAGCCAACTCGAGGCAAATTGCAACCGGGCTAAATATCAATGGGTCGAGTGGACGTAGCCAACAACGACCAAAACAAATCAATAATAGTCAAATGACATTCGCCGCACAACTCTTTCCACTTTAAGTTATTCGGATTAATAATTATCGTGTGAGATTTTCCAAAAAATAAGTAAACAAATCCGACAAGTATCAAACAATACAATTTTGAGACATAACATAAAATCTACGTTTGACACGAAGGAAGCTCGGCACACAAGAGTTGGCATGTATACTCACCTTAGTCCACAACAATTAGCACGTAAAAGCTCCTACGGACGTTCGTCGTCCTCGTCTATGAACCTGTCGCCAACGGTTACCAATTTCTAATTACAACAATATTATTTCTAAGTAAAACACTTATACTATTCATATGCTCGGCTACATCGCATAACTATGTTGATTTCTAAGTAAAACACTTACACTTAGTCTCACGATTCCCCCCAATAAAGTCAAATAAAACCCATCTTTAAGTCATATACTGATTAATACAACTGATAAGGAAGTAATTTCTTGAGATAAATGTGATATAAATATAACCGACACTTATAAATGCTTATCAAAATAGCAAGAAATTTTATAAATAGTAAAGAGAGATTTTGCTATATTTATAAAGAAATATTTATCTAAAGAAACTTCAAACCCAATAAATATTTAAACAAATGCTATACTTAATTCTTGTTAATAAAATATTGATGAGTAACAATTTCAAACCCAATAAATATTCAAACAAATGCGACATTTAGTATAAATAATTACATATATAAATATTTCTATCTAGCTTATTTTATCCACGAAAATAATTTATTAACCAAAACATATTTTCTTATCACTAAAACACTACCACTTTATTTTATTTGATATATAACTTAGTAAAACATTATAAATAGCTTTATTTAATTCATTATACAATATGAAGTATAGAAACTATAAGCAGCCCCCTTAAGTTTCGGTTAACCTACAACAAGTACCCCGCAAAATTTCTAAAATAGTTTATTTAAACGACACTTAGTTCCCCCAATACAACCCAACAATGAACTTTCTTCCTCACCCGATAAAAACACGAAAACAAGCTACCAAGACATGATCTTGATATCTAAAAATAACTTATAAGATGATGAAGAGCGTACCCGACACAAGAACCGCGAGAAACGGCTAAGATACGAAGCGGGTCAAGGTCGTCGAAATCGTCGCCGGAGATGGAGCTCGATGGGGATTCTCCGGTGACACTTGGCTTTGGCTGATCACTTATGGAGCTTTTTCGAACCTTCTAGGGACATTAGAGACCGAATACAAGGTCTGGGTGTCTCCGGTTGGAGTTGCTCGATCTCTCGCCGAAAATATGGAGGTTCGGCAGCGAGCTTGATTCAGCCGGAGATGCTTCTGCTGTTGCCTCTTTCTATGCTTATTCTTCTTGTTATGAGGTCGAAATAGAAGGGGGAGTCGAGAGAGAGAAGGCGAGATGGAAAGCAGGGGACGGTAGCGGGTCTCCCGGTGGCTCCCCGATGGTTGCAGTGGCGGTGATTGGACTCTGTTGCTGCGATGTTGATGCTCCAGCTTATGATGGTAAATCCAAAGGGCAGAGATGGGGATAAATAACAGAGTGATGAGGGCAGTGAGAGATATTGAGGTTGTGGTGATGGCTCGGGTGGGGGTTCCAAATGGTGGCTGCGGCGGCGGGTGTTGGTGGCTGATATTACTGCTAGCCGCTGCTGCTGTTGTTCTCAGATAACAGAGAGAGAGAGAGGGAGAGAAGAGAGAGTGCAAGCAATGGAGGCAGTGGTGGGATCACTTGCCAAGAGGAGTTGGCGGTGATGAAGATGATGATGATGGTTATGGTGGCGGTGATGGAGGAAGTGGTGGCTGTGGTGGCTGCTTCTGTGAGTGTTCCAGGAGGCAAATGGAGGCTTAAATAGAGGGAGAAGAGGCTGTGATGATGGTGGCGGGTTGCTTGGTACTTGGCCTTGAAGGAAAAGGAAGAAAAAGCTAGTGAAAAATCTTTTCAAATAAAATAAGAGGTTTTGGTAGTTATTGGGTGTGGTTGGGGGCATTGATTGCTAGGGTAATTGGGTGTGGCTCATACACCAACTCTCGCGGTTGTCGTACACGTGGCCACGACTAGAAAATAAAGAAATTCTCTCGTATTAATTACGAGTCTCACTCTAACGTTTTTTTTTTCTAAAATTTAACACGCAAATTTCTTAACAATCTCACACAGTATGTCATCAAACTTATTTTCGCAACTAAATTTTATTTTACCTCCAAAATTACTATTGTACCCTTCGAAATTAGATGGGGTATTACACTCTTCCCCCCTTAAAGAGAGCTTTATCCTCGAAGATAATATCGAACAACTAGCCGAGATGCAGAAAATCACCCAACAAACAACTAACTCACATATACCAAATAATTTCACGCAAGCAAGTCGCCACCATTTGATATACGACACAATGTTTGCATACACCCATTTCACAAAGAAAGCTGTCGTCTCCACTAGGCCCTTTTATCTAGATAACCCATTTCACAAAGTCTTCTAAAGAATAGTTATCACCCTTGGCTCAACTGATACGTAAAGCAGCCTGATAAAGTCATATAAGTTCGAGAAATAGCTGATAAGTGAACAATCATCCCATGACCCACGAATACCTATTTACTAACAAGACTCCAATTTTCACACTACCATTAACGGATCGTACTGAATATCTGAAGTCCGAATCTGTACCATAAATCGATAGACAAAGTCTAATTACACCAAGTGATAGAACTATTTCAATAAAAACCTCCAAAGTCTTGATAAACTACTTAAGCCACCTTTAGTGCTTAATTGATATTACCAGTAGTCCACAATATAAATCAAGAATGAAATTAGAATGTAATCCCATGATACTAAACACATAATTCTACGAATTCCCCGACTCCAATTGTAATTCATGACTCAAAATTTATGCTCCTCTAGTGACGGTCAGGTGACAAAACTCCCTACAACAATGTCCCAAGAAACTATCAATTCCTTAAGTACTCAAAGCACTTTATTTCTTCCAAAAAGAGTTTAAGTAAAATAGAAACAAGACTTCATAACACACATTTCGTCTTGAAAATTAGCTACCAGCCCAAATTTTGGATGACTCCCAGGAATCCAAAAGCATGTGTCAAACGACTAGGGATTGTAGTATACTGAAGACCAGACTCCCAAGAAGTTTTTAACATTCACACCTCATGAATCGAACATGAACCAAAACCTTAGTAAGTGTAGATAGTGCTTTCTGAGCTGACAGATCTTGGCCACGTGGCAACCATCCAGCACACCATATTGTGCTCCACACACACTGGATCACCAGCCGAGCTGATCCATGTGGGGGCTGCGAGACAGAGCCCTCGCATATCACTGCACGGGACTTGTAGGGACTTAGTGGTTTGGAGGCTAGAGTAAGCCATGTCGCGCGCGAGCCAAGCCCGCACGCGACCTTTAGTAACTGCTTTGAGAGATTTATGGCACGAGCTCCACAAACCCGGTCAATCCGGTCAAACCCGGTCAACCTCGTAACGGTTCCGGTATTCGCGCATAACGTGTTGTAACGGTCCCTATATACTCAGACGAACGTGCCGTTATGGTTAAGCTAATTAAGCCGCCATTAATGGGCGCATTAACCACACTACAACGATCACGTTCTCTGCTATATATAGGCCGTTAACCTTTCCATACAAAGGAGAACACACTAGCCATACGCGGAAGCTCTGCCGAACCTCTGTCTCTCTCTCAGACATTACTACTGCCTTGCTCTCTCCCTACACACAACCCAACTCTTCCTGTGCGATCTCTGATCCTCTACATACGGTGTACACGGAGGTCTCCCCGCCGGAATCTCATGTGCACATTTTGGTGAACCCGACGTGAACTTACCAACAAAAGCAACCATGTCTCAGGAGGATGATGTTAGCAACAGATCGCCTTCCACCGAAGCTGCCTCAGGAGAGGAGACCCGCCGTACTCCTGCGACCCCTAGCGAGGCGCCGACGCTAGAATCCTTGGACGCCACCGTCCAAGGTCAGGCAAAAGCTCTCAAAGCTCAGTCTGCGCAGTTAGAACGAATTTTGGCCGTTCTGGGCACCCTTGCAGCAAATCCTTCAACAGACACCGCCGTCTATCAAGGAGGAGGAGGCCCTACCGCTCCAGGATTGGGAGTGTCCACCACACCTCCCAACCCTAATTTGCAGACCCCATCGGCGACTACGCAGCTGCCTTCGATTCAGGGGTCAACAGCTCAAATGTTGCCTCTCACTGCTCATACTCTTCAGCCTCCGGTTTTGGCTTCTAATTCGGCTTCGCAGTATCCCGCGCCTCCGTCAGCGGCGATCTGGGGTAACGCAAGAAGCCAATATGTTCCTAATCCTCCGGCGACATATGTGTCGCCTCCGACTGCAGCAACCCCTCCTTCTGCTACTGAGGGAAGCATTCCAGAATGTATGACGTCTCTGCAGAAGCGCATGGACACTATTCTGGCTCACCAATCATTCGCGGATACCATCATCCCGAAGCTAGACAACGATCCACCCATCCCGCGAGAGATCTATCTCATGCCTAACCCTGTGGGGTATAAGGCTCCTAAATGGGACAAGTTCGAGGATGTCAACGGAAACGCTCATGAGCATGTCATGCGTTTTAAAGTTTCTGTTTTATGTACAAACTAAAACAGAAACTTTAATTGAATGCACGAAGAACATCGAGCCTATAGTCGAGAGGCAGAAAAAGAAGAACGCTCCGGAGCGATCTTCGAGCGGCACCACCTACAAGATCGGGAGATTCAGTTACAGGAGGGGACGCGAAGCTGAGGTCAATACAGTTTTACCCCAGAAGCAAGCGAAGGTTGTGAACTTCGACGTACCACCTCTGCCGTGCTCGGTAGAGGAGGCAAGCGACCTCTGCAGGCAGTGGCGCAAGGACGGTGTCCTACCGCCGCTCGAGAAGATACCCTCCAAGGAGATGGTAAGGGACCCTAAGTGGTGCGAGTACCACGGCAAGGTCATGCACCCCACAGCGGAATGTAAAAAGCTCAGGTTTACATTCGACCAGAAGATGAAGAACGGCGAGCTGATCGTCAGCGATCACAGGAAGGATGTGCGCAACAATCCGCTTCCTGCCCATGCGGAGCAAGACTCAAATGGCAAAGAGGTTGCCATGATCTCGATCGTGGACTTGGAAGAAGTCGCAGAGGATGGTCTACCCATCATCGCCGAGGTCCATGATGACGAGGACTACAGTATGGACACAGAAGACGAACGTGCCGATCGGATGAAGGGGTCGCACGGCTTTAGCAGATTCTTCGACGAAATGAACTTCTCCGAGAAGTGCCGGACAGAAATGACGAAAGCAATCTTGAGGATAGCAGAGGACTACGAGGAGGATCTTGTAGTTTCCAACGGGAAAGTCATCAGGGCGTCTCGCTCTACAGAAAAGATTATGACCTTTTCTGCCAGCGACAAGAAGACAGATGCGAGCCACCAGAGGCCTCTGTACGTGACGGCCATCATCAATGGCGTCGAGTTCAAACGAGCATTCGTCGATGGAAGAGCAGCGGTCAACGTCGTTTCGCTCCACACACTGAAGCTAGCAGGGATCCCCGAGCACAAGATCGTCAGGCGTCCATATCCGCTGATGGGATTCGGAAGCGACTCTAGAATGACGATCGGATGGATCCGCCTGGGCGTTCAGATTGGCAAAATCAAGTGCTCAGCAAAGTTCTATGTCATAGACGCGAACACTACGTATCACATGATCATAGGTCGAGCCTGGATTCATCGCTTCGACGCGGTTCCTTCAACGGCTCACCAGGTGATGAAAGCTATCTGGAACGACAGAATAGTCAAGATACCGGCTTCGACAAATCCATTCAACTTGGATGAAGTACATCTCAGCGAGGCGGTGTGGTTCACCGAGATGGCGGACGAGCAAACACCCGTACCATTCAATCCTACTCCTTTGCCTCTATGGGAGGACATCAAGGACCAGTCACCGGCGGGAGTAATGGTGACAAGGGAAGATGCCATAGAAAAGCCGCCCACACGCGAGGAAGCGCCACGAATCGCGTACCAGCGAAAGAGTGTGTATACACTGAAGCGAATTGCAAAGCATGACCCCGAAGGCAAGGAGATAGAGAGCTTCTACGCCAACGGGAAGAAGTGCCATCGCATATGAAGGTGCGCGGGGATGTCCTCACACGAGCATGGGGATATCCCTGAGCAAATCAATCAAATCGAGCAGATCGCGGTAACGAAAGAGCCAATGCAGAGCACTCCAGACGAGAAGCTCAAAGAAGCACCTGAATGCATGGAAGATAGGCCCAGACCAAAAAAGCAAGAGCTAAAGGAAGTGTTCCTCAGCCCGAACGAGGAAAAGAAAAGGCCAGTCTTTCTAAGTGCGGACCTCACAAGCGAGGAGGAGAAAGGACTGCTACAGCTTCTAATTGAGTACAAAGACGTATTCGCATGGGAGTATGATGAGATGCCAGGTCTGGATACATGCATCACCATGCACCGTTTAGACATCATCCCAGGGTCTAAACCGGTAAAGCAGAGCACAAGAAGCTTCAGGCCGGAACTTAACGTAAAGATCAAGCAGGAGATTGTCAAACTCCTGGAGGCCAAGTTCATAGAGCCGAATCATCATCCCACATGGCTGGCCAACATCGTGCCAGTGGTAAAGAAGAACGGACAGCTTCGGATCTGTGTGGACTTCCGGGATCTCAATCGCTTCTGCCCAAAGGACGATTTTCCACTGCCCAACATCGATTTGCTTATCGATTCAACAGCGGGCCACCGCATGTTCAGCTTCATGGACGGCTTCAGCGGGTACAACCAGATCAAGATGGACCCCGAGGATGCGCGGAAGACTGCATTTATCACTCCGGTGGGGGTGTTCAACTACACAGTAATGTCGTTCGGTCTCAAAAACGCGGGTGCGACCTATCAGCGGGCCATGATGGCCCTATCCACGACATGATGCACAAAGAAGTGGAATTTTATGTGGACGACCTGGTGGTTAAATCCAAGCAGGAAGCAGACCACCTCGCAGATCTGCGGAAAGTGTTCAATAGATGTAGACGCTTCCAACTGAAGATGAATCCTATGAAATGCGCATTTGGGGTAACATCAGGGAAGTTCTTGGGATGCGTAGTTCATCGCCAAGGAATCGAGCCTGACCCTGAGAAAGTATCAGCCATAACTGGCATGACGCCGCCCCATAACCAAAGTGCCTTGAAGACATTTTGGGAAAGCTATCCTATCTGCGGAGATTCATCCCAGCGATTGCCGAAATCACCTGCTGTTTTAGTGCCCTTCTCAAGAAAGATGCCGTATACAGCTGGGCTCCGGAGCACGAAGCTGCATTCAAAAGCTGAAGGATCTGCTGACGTCCTCAAAAATAATGATCGCACCTCAACTGGGATCACCGCTTCTGCTATATCTGACGTCAACAAGGAGGTCCATAGGAGCACTCTTGGCTCAGGAGTACGAAGGCCAGGAAAAGCCTATCTACTACATCTCTCGCATTGTGCAACCTGCTGAATCAAGGTACACAGACATCGAACGTCATTGCCTGGCTTTGTTCTTTGTAATAGAGAAATTGAAACACTACTTTGCGTTGCACAAAGTGGTAGTGGTCACCAAGAGTGATCCCATACGATATCTGCTAACCCACACTACTCCTGGAGGAAGATTGGCGAAATGGTACATGACCATCTCTCAATACGATATCACATGCGTGCGACCGCGAGCGATCAAGTCGCAGGCGGTAGCGGATCTGTTGGCGCAGTTCCCCGACAACAGCCATGAACCCGTGATCGAAGAAGAGCTCGAAGGACCTGAAATCTATGCAATCGACGTGCCCTATTGGACACTCCATCTCGACGGTTTGTCAACGAGGAAATGCGGAGGCATTGGGATAGTCTTGACCAAGCCAGATGGGGAGGTCATACAGATGTCCGCAAAGCTCGACTTTGCAGTCACCAACAACGAGGCAGAATATGAAGCCCTCATAGCGGGGCTGCGCGCGGCAAAGGCTTTGGAAGTAAGCAATCTGACGGTCATGGGAGACTCCAAGTTGATCGTCAAGCAAGCCTCAGGCGAGTACGGTTTGAAGGAGATTAACCTTCTGTCCTATCGGACTTTAGTACAAAAGCTGGTGCAGCAATTCTGCGATGTGAGGTACGAGCACAAGCCCCGAGCAGACAACAGGCATGCGGATGCTTTGGCCACCTTGGGATCTAAGGTCAGCACAGAAAAATGTCCCGCAAGGATCTCCATCGAAGTGCGAACATCGTCGGCATTGACAGAATATGCGTGCGACGACGAACACATGGATGACACGGACTGGAGAAAAGCAGTCCTACAAGCTATTGCAGAAGGCACAAGCAGCGAAAGCTGGGCGCTCACAAAAGGGTATTGCATACATGACAACACCCTTTGCTACAAAGGCCCTGGCGGAATACTCATGCGATGTGTTTCCGAGCAAGAGGGACAATTGCTGCTGGAGAAGATTCACCAACATGCTTGCGGAGAAAGCGAGGTGTCAATCTATCGAAAGGCTCAGAGATATGGCATTCATTGGCCGGATATGTCGACAGCTGCTGCCCTGATACAAGGGAAGTGCGAAAGTTGCGCACTAATAAAAGATTCTCTACTCATCGCTCTAACTGATGATGACACGGATTGGAGGAAGCCACTCTTTGATTTTCTCACCCAGGGCACCGTGCCCGAATCGAGAAAAGAAGCCGAGAAATTGAAGAGGAAAGCATCTCGATACGTAGTACAAGAAGACCTGCTTTGGCGAAGAGGTCATGAGGGCAACTTGCTGCGATGTCTAGACGGCAGAGAAGCACAAGAAGTCATGGACCTTTATCATCAGGTGGAACACCAAGGAGGTGCGAAATTATGCAGGCAGCTGCTCTCAATTGGATATTTCTGGCCCACGATGGAGGCTGATGGCCGCACCAAAGTGCGACGCTGCCAGGAGTGCCAATTCAAAGGAAACCTAGTGCACGCTCCCGCCGTGGATCTACATGCATTGGGAACACCATGGCCATTTCACACATGGGCTCTGGACTTCATCGGTCCCATCCGACCGACGTCACACGGGAATCATTTTATTCTTACTGCAACTGAGCTATTCACCAAATGGGTGGAGGCGATACCACTGAAGACGGCAAATGCGCTAGCTGTGGTCAAATTCATTCAAGAAAACATCATATGCAGGTTCGGAATTCCAAACACCATTCTTTCAGATAATGGTACTCCTTTTGTTAATCGCCAGGTAGCTGCCAAGTTAGCAGAGTACAACATCAGGCAAATATGTTCCACCCCTTACTACCCGAAGGGGAACGGGCAAGCCGAAGCGACCAACAAAACGCTGTTGAGGATTTTGAGCAAGATGGTCGCAGATGACCAAAAGAAGTGGGCTGATTCTCTAAGCATAGCTCTGTGGGCCTACCAAAATTCTCCGGCCTCACCGTTCCTACTATGCTATGGGGCCGAGGCCGTGGTACCTGCGGAGGTGAGAGTCAATTCGGCAAGATTGGCCTTCCACGCACTCTACGAAAATCAACGTGATCATGACTTAGTCTTGCTGGAGTAAAAGCGAGAACAAGCCAAAAGGACCAACAAGCGGTATCAAGAAAGGATCGCTCGCGCTTACAATAAGACGGTCCAGCGAAGAGATTTCGCAGTCGGAGACTTGGTCCTGCGCGCATCTGACCACTGCATGCGAGAAGCGGCTCACCCAAAGTTCGCAGCCAATTGGGAAGGACCCTTCGAAGTCACAGAAGTCTTCGACAGTGGCTACTACATCATACGAAGGTTGCACGGAACAACCTCAACCCCGAGTTCAGTCAACATGCGCTGGATTAAGAAGTATTATCCTTGACTTCTCTCATTTCATGCGTTTTATTATAACGTTGCTTCATGTCTTGTATGGCTATGACTTACACAATCTCCTCTCCCATATGAGAGAATTGTAATCTTATCTCTCCCACATGAGAGCATTATAATAAAAAGGGTTCTCCCATATGAGAGCTTCATATCCCTAGCTGTTTATGTTGCTTTATTCAGTTTGTTATTACTGTTAACAATAGGCTATCTGCCACGGTAGCAATCTGTGCAACTGCGATCTTAACTGATCTCCTAAGCCTATCTGTTACGATAGCAATCTGTGCGAAATACGATCTTGGTTGATCTTTTAAGCCTATCTGCTACGATAGCACCCTTTGCGACATGCGATCTTAACTGATCTTCTAAGCCTATCTGTTACGATAGCAATCTATGTGAGATACGATCTTAATTGATCTTCTAAGCCTATCTGCTACGATAGCAATCTATGCGAGATACGATCTTAATTGATCTTCTAAGCCTATCTGCTACGATAGCAATCTATGCGAAATACGATCTTAATTGATCTTCTAAGCCTATCTGCTACGATAGCAACCTATGCGAAATACGATCTTAATGGATCTTTTCTAAAAGCCTATCTGTTACGATAGTAGCCTATGCCAACTGCGATCTTAATTGATCTTCTAAGCCTATCTGCCACGATAGCAGCTTGCACAAAACGATCTTAATGGATCTTAAAAAGCCTATCTGCTACGATAGCAACTCATGCGAAAAACGATCTTAATTGATCTTTTAAAGCCTATCTGCTACGATAGCAACTCATGCGAAAAACGATCTTAATTGATCTTCTAAAGCCTATCTGCTACGATAGCAACTCATGCGAAAAACGATCTTAATTGATCTCCTAAAGCCTATCTGCTACGATAGCAACTCATGCGAAAAATGATCTTAATTGATCTTCCAAGCCTATCTGCGGTGATAGCAGCATTATACAAATGCGATAGCAATATTGTGTAAAATGATCTTAAGTGATCTACAAAGGTATATCTGATGAGATAAAGCAAATCATAAGCCCATCTGCCAAGATGGCACAACTGCGCAAATACGATCTCGAACGATCTAATAAAACATCTGCGAATTTATATGGCAGATAGAAAATGCGAAACATGTATATAGCATTATGCAAGGCGAAATATGCCGATACGCATGCGAAATTGTATTTTGTTGCAACAGCACAGCAAAGAATACAAAAGCTATTTATCATTATGAGTCAAAAAGACTTACAATTTATCTGTCTAGATAGCAGCTTACAAGTGAAAAAGCTCAAATCTAACTACGCAGCCAACATGGCTTACAATACATTCGAAAAGTAGCTGACAAGCCAGCAGTGACACACCACGGGAATCCTAACTGATAAAGGATGAACCCAACGGTTCTAACACCGGCTATGCGACACGCAGATCTGCGGCCAAAGATCTGTAGCAAGTAGGATACTTCTGCGAAGAGATCAACTCGCCATTAGCTGCATCCATGGCGGCAATGGTCTGGGTGGTCCTATGTCCAAGATCTCAGGATCTGACAAGACCCCTGTCTGATCAAGATATGTACCGGAGGAACCTCCTGTTCCGGCAAGCAGTCATTCCTCTGGTACTGGGTTCCTTGTCATGATTGACAAGGGCATTGACAAGCCTCCTGAGTTCAAGAACGAAGAGGCAAGAAATTATCCTCCAGGGATGCTGGAGGAGAATTCCGCCGTTCATTACGAGACGGTAGCACGGTCACTACGGCGCTGCACCTCACCGGGAGGCGGCCGGAAACATGACCTGCAAACATAATACACGAAGAAAATTCTTCGAACATACATGAGATATCATCTCCATCTTCTCTGTGATGGTTATAAAGAGCAATAAGCCTCATAAAGCGGATCTTAGAAACTATTTCTATAGCACAAAGCGCAAATTCAGGATTCACAACTTGGAGTTGCCATGAATCAACGAAAAACAAGCGTTGAAGCCAGCAGTAGTAAGGACTCACGGCAAAGCACATTTTTGGGATGAAGAACCCAAATGGCAAAGACAGGGTTTATATAGACCTTGTGGAGACTCTTCAGTTGCTAAGATGAGTCAGCAGAATTTGAAAAGAGGGTAAGGCCAATCACTTACGCCTTGAAAAACGGTAACGATCAATTACCCTACTAAAGGCTACGACGATTCAGTTGCGTATCCTAATAAATGACGGATAGTCATGATTCGGAGGGACTTCCCAAGGAAAGCGTGCTTATCTTCCGAGAAATTAGCGCGAAAATCAAGCAGAATATCAATTGCTGATGTCATAATTAGATATGCACAGAGATATTCCATCAAATCCCGGAAAAGGGCAAAAATGGGCATGTCGATTCTTTTGTTAAAAAAAAAGGGGGAGAAACCCTAGCAACATTACATTAATGTTTCAACATTACATTCATGTTCCAGCTATTTCCTTGCTATTTTTTTCAAATTCAAAAAGTCAAAACAAATTCTTGATCAAGGAGTCATGGGGCGCGAACTGATGGCTCAGCTTCTCTACCTGCTCCACTTCTTGCTTCAATTGCTCGCACTTGGCATTCATCTCATGATAGAGCTTCAGAGCTTCGTCAACCTTTTGCTTTTGCTGCTCCACCTTCTGCTGCTCAGCTGCGAGGTTTTGATGGCCGAGTTTCAAAGTTGTGGCTGCGCGAATCAAGGTAACTCTTTTCATAAGAAAATTGAAACCCAGCCTGCCTTGAACTTTGGCCAGGAGATTTTGGCACATGCCAAAAAGCAATTCAGCACTCTGGACAGAAATGGTCGCAGGCGTAGCCGCAGACAGCTGCTCCAAAATCCAAATGGCTTCGGTAAGAAACAGCCTCCCGTCGAAGGGCCCTATCTCCAGAGATCTCGCAAATGATCGGGGGTAGGTGAGGCGCATCCGAACTAGCCAGTCCACATCAGTTTGCTTCAAACCTAAAGCAATGTCAAAGCTAAGTTATGCTATCAAATTCGCAAACGAATAATGTGAGATGCAAACAGAAAATCTCTACTTACCAGTTCCTTCAAGAATATCACGGAGAGAAGGAATGCGCATTGCTGGAGTAGTCGAAGACTGCCCTCGCTCCATGGCTCTCCTGTCAGCTGCGAGCTCTAATACCTCATAGTTAGGAGGAAGAGTATAAGCCGCACCAGCTGCGACTGCATTCCCAACCTGCGAGCCCCAAAAGCCCCACGCAGGAAGAGGTGCCGCCGACTCAGTCATCGCCGGAGGCGAAGTGACAGCCAAAGATGCTTGGCGAGGGACGCTCTCAGATGCGGGAGCATCAGCAGCACTTGTTCTTACTTCCTCAGCGCCAGTATGGGCATCTTCGTCCATTAGCACAGCGTCAGCTTCAGCATCATCAGAAAGTTCGATGATGTCCTCAAGAGGCTCTCCTGCGTATTCAGCAGCTGCGACGGGCTTCTCGGTATGGGAACTCGGCACTGGGACATAGGATGCAGAAGTTTGACTTCTTTGCTCCAGCACTATTTCATCAGCAGTCCCTGCGATACAAAATGCCATGATGTAAGGTAAATTGTATCATACGTTATTTTACTATTCTTTGCTAAAGCTAAGAGCAAGCACCTCCACGCGAAGGTGGGATTGCAGTGTCTTCATCATACACTAAAGACGTGGAACCATGCCCTATTAGTGTGTCCTCATTAAGCATGTCTTTAAAAGGAGCATGACATGGGGCGCGAAGAAGCTAGTCATGATTATGCTTCGAGTTACTAATCTTAGTTCATGCATATCGATCAAATGATTACCTGAAGGTTCTCCGCACTTGCCTACTAGCCAACGGCGAATGTCAGCCTTTGACACACCATGCTTTAACGCACCCACAATAACATCTCTATAAGTTACTGCGAGGTTGAAGATCTCACCTTTATCGCCGCCTGCGATTTCTTCAAACTCTGCCTGGGCTTGCTCCAGAGCTGCTGCATCCTCTTCTGGAGCCGCATTCTCCTCCTCCGCCTGAGGAGCCACCTCTCCGGGAAGCACATCTTCCTCATCAGCTGGACGCACTAAGTCGTCAACATGTTGCTCTTCGAGGCTCCGTTGTCTCACACGCTCGAGCTCCTCCTCTTCGCGCTGCCTTCTTCTATCGGCAGCTTCCGCGGCTGTCTTTCGGGACTCGGCAAGAATGTCCTCGCTTATGGGATCGTCTGGAATGTCAGAATGGGTATCTCTCTTTTGTCTCTTGGCCAAAAGGCCACCGATGGTATCATCATCATCATCATCTGCGAAGAAACGATTGGTTTAAGAAAGAATTGCAAAAGAATTACGATAATGAGAAGGGAAACGCGATGGATGTACCTCCTGATTCTTCCTCATGCATCACAATTTTTCTTTCTTCTTCTTCTTCATCACCTTCTCTGGGCTCCTGCCTCTCTTCTTCTTCCTCCTGGTTGAATGGAACGAAGGTCTCAACTGCGAGCTCCTTCCGCACTTTGCTGGGCATGCGACCTTTGCCTTTGTCCCTGGCAGAAAGGGACTTCGCTGGAGGAGAGGATGGAGCGCTCCTAGGGGAAGATATTGTAATTCCCTTCTTCCTGGGTCTCTTCGCTCTCGGCGCCACAGTCGCTGGAGGGGACGGATTATCTCTGGGTGGAGACACGGCCGGAGCATTATCTATCAGCGAGTCAGCAAAAGCGTTCATGACTGCGCGAATCCTGGTTTCGACCTCAGGGTCCATTCTCCATGCTAGCAGGAACGACTGTTTTTGTCTTCTAGTGGCAACAATAGTGTCAACCAATGACTTGGAACGATCACCATATGCGAATCTCCGCACATGACACTACAGCAAACAGTACAGAAGAAAGGCATCAGCATAGGGAAATCAAGAAGCTTAACGCACGCGGAAAATTGCTTACCTTAGCAAATGCCTCGCTATATCTGATGACATGCGTGTCGCCCTTCTTAACTGCGGCGATCTTTTCCTTCAGAATGACGTCAGGGCACAAATGGTTCTCATGATCCAATAATGAGTAGCAACCATATTCAAACTCGCTCAGACTGCAATTGGGGCGAAACGGAAAAGAGTTTCTCTTGATCAAGGGAGCTCTACTCGGCTGAGCGGCCGACTGCGTCTCAATCCTCGTTTGCTGGGCGACCCAGTATGCGAGCCAGTTCTGGGAACAACCGCCCTCGCGGGTGCCTGCAGGCTGCTCAAAGGGAAGATTGTTCATGAAGACTGTCTTGCACTCCTTTGTTAGCAAGCGCTTATAGCAACCTCTGATAATGGACTGGGGCCATATTGATGGTGCCACTGCATCAAAGCCGAACTGGGGAGAAACTCGAGTGGGGTCAACATCCACGGTTATCCTATCATACCTTGGCGCGAGCTCCCGAATATGCTCTGCGAGGGCAGGAAGGGAACCTCGCAGACACCAGCAAAAGAACTCGCGATAGCGCTCATGGAAATGCGATCCCCCTTCGAAGAGAAGCTCTTCTGAGAAGACAACACCCTTAGAGGGGTACAGCTTCGGAAACCATCGCACGTTCTCAATGCGCGTGGCATAGGGCCTGGCAGTAAACTCTTTCCGTTTGTCGCATATCAAGCTCCAAACGCACTTGGTATTGTTCGCTCCGAACCACCTCGCAGCCCTGCCACTGTTACGCTCCTCCGTCTCGCCTGGGGGACACCACTTGTCGGGTTTAAGAGCAGTTGGAGCATAGGACGGCCATCGCTCGAAGACCCACATCGTCAAGAAGGAAATGTTGACGAAAGTCAGTATATCGAGGCGGCCACGCGACTCCTTCATGGCCGCAACCAGCTGATCAAGCCTATAGTACAGCGTGCCCAAGACCAAGGGTCCGAGTGCGACTCTCTGGCCGAGGACGAGCCTCACAGCAAGCGGCAGAACGTGGTAGAAGTGATAGCCTTTACCCTCCACGTAATTCTTGGCCTCTGGGTTCTCACTCAGAAGCTTCTTAGTGATGCTGCTGTTCGCATAGTCTCGAAAGAAGTACTGCAACCATTTGTTCCAGGTGTTCTTCGCAGACGTATCAACCAACTGCCAGTTTGGAAGGGCTTTGGTAGTGGTCCACCGGGTGGAGATTTTCTTTACCTCTGATAGGCATTCCTCCATCTGCGTGTACAAAGCGATCTCCGCAGCCGTCCTCAAAGGACTCAAAGGGTCCACTTCATGTTGGAATAGATGCCCTAGAGGCAATCTAGTTTAGTATGAATTTGTAATTGGCTAGAAATTCATTTATTATTTATTGGATATTTAATATAATGAAGTCCTTAGATTTACAATTGTGTTGTTTATCTTAAATATCCCTAGTCAAGTATAATGATTAAATGGGACAATCATCTATAGACTAGTATGGGGTTGGATTGATATGGAGATATCAAGATCCAACACATAGGTGTGCATTACGGAATGTTGCACTGGATTGACCCATTACCGAGAAGGCTACATACATGTTATGTTGAGTCACAAGTGCTTCTCGGGTACAATGGTATTGTCATCCTTAGACTTGAAGTCACTAGATATTCTAGTTGTGGATCATTGTGATCTTGGTAGCGTTAAACGCTACACCGTAACTGGGTAGTTATAAAGGCGTGTACTGGATACAATGAGAAGCAAGCTTAGAGATCGTAGTGGACGTAGAGAGGATTTGCCCCTCCCACATAACGGGAGCAAATATCCAAGGCCACTCGAGGATAGTGCTTATAGAATGTCTGGCCAGACTCAAATAAATCAATATATGGGATATTGATGTTATTTGCACGAATAAGGCTATTCCATGGATCGAGAAACTAGGGATTGGATATACGAGTGTGACTTGTATGTCTCGTGTCCAATCCGGATATGGAGGCAAAGGGATGAGACAATTACTTGTACAAGGTTGTCTAGATGACTATTCTATTAGTTGGCTAGAATGGATGTTTTGCTAGAAACCGCTCCATATTAGCAAAGAGTTGCTACCAACTAGATAGAACCTATGGGGTCACACGCTATATAGAGTTGTACTAGATTTGGGAATTAATTAATTGGATTAATTAATTAGAAGGATCACTTTGCAAACCCTTGCAAACTTAGTAGGGACTAATTTGCAAGGAAGGGACTAAATTGAATTCTAGTAGGACTAGAATAAGTCCTTTAGGTAGTTAACAAGGAGTTGTTGGACTATATAAAGGACCCTCCTCCTTCCTTCCCTACACAACTTATGCTCTAGAGAGATCATAACAAGAGTAGGAGAGAACAAAGGAGAGAGAGAGCAAGCCACAAGAGGGACGCCGCCCCCCTTGCCGCCGCCCCTTGTCCCCGACGCCACAAAGGGGCCGAACCCCCTTTTGTGCTTCGTTTTGCGTGATTCCTTCACCCTCCTTTCATTCCGGGCTAGCACCAAGGAGATTGGAGATCTAGGAACAACTCTAGGCGTGGATCAACTATAGAGAACGTGACACTATTCGCGTTTGAAGTCATCAAGGAGAACCCAAAGGTGTGTTTATGATTTCTTACCTTCACTATCGTTATGCATCTAGACTTGTGATCCTTGGAGGGTTTTGCATGGTTGTTTGTTTGATTATGCTTCCGTTTGCGCGATCCATGAATCAAAACCCTACAGTGGTATCAGAGCCACAGGTCATAGAGCATAAACGTAGTTTATGTGTTACATTCTTGTTGTTTTACACCTTAATTTGTTGTTTATCGCGTAAAACAAGACAAATCAAGCATTGGATGCAATTTGTCAAAGAATTAATCATAACAAGACCCAATTATTGCATTGGATGCATGAATTGGTGAGTTTGAGAAATTTTAGGATCTTAGATCTAGGGTTTGGGCATCCTTGGGGAAGAAGGAGTTCTCCCACAACAAGGAAACAACCAAACTTGGGCTCCAAGCAAGGAGGTTGTTTTGGAAACAACCTCCACAAGGAGGTTCGGCCCCTAGGGGACCGCCCCCTTGCTTGCCGCCCAAGCTTGGAGCCCTAAGGGGCCGGGCGGCCCTAACCCGCGGGCCTAGCTTGCGGGTTTTGGGCCGGGCCGGCCCTAGGGCTTTATGGTTCACTTATTTGGGCCCGGGCAATTGGATTGTTGGGCCCATGGACCGTTTTAACCCTAGAAATCCTAAAATCAATTAAAATTGACCAAGCGCGTTAAAATTGGATTTTAACTGTTTATGTGCAAATCGCATGGTGATTGGATATGGCCTTAGGATGTGGTTTGATGTGGATGTTTAATTTTGTGGTTTGGTTTTACGGCCTGCGAGCTGATCAATTAATTGTAATAATTAATTAGGTTTTTTATGGCCTGCGTGCCATTTTTTTCTCAACTTGTGAGATTTATTTTATTTAGTATAGATGATAGCTAGTGCTAGATAAAGTAGATTGTTAGCCAAGATTGAGAAAAGAAGCCCAAAGCCAAAAGGAGCCACAAAAGATGGAGCATGGAGCATGGAGCACACCACATGACTATGAAGGATGGACCAAAAGATCAAGACGCATGGAGATGTGTTTGTTTAGGGTTCATAGATAATTCCATTGGCTTGGAATTATCTTAGTCTAGAAAAAGGCCATATCCACATCACGTTTAATTTCTGTTTTGTGGTTGTTTATTTATTGTCTTATTATTTGTGTGGTTGGTGTATGGATGATGCATGCAATTATGATAATAAGATAATTAGACAACCCGGATCTATTATTTGGAGTTGTGCCCAAACTCAAATAGATAGATTAGTTGATATTGATCAACAAAATAATTAAAAATTGAAAAATCCCTCAAATTTTAAAATATTGTGTTCTTGCCTTCTCGTTATTTAAACACTCATTATCATCATTATTTATCAAGTTCGTGCGTGCCAAAGCATGGCGACTTGGTTCATAATGATGGAATGCGATGGCACGTAACAATGTGCAATTGTTTAGATAAGAGGTTGAACGCAACTAGGCTATTAATTTGATTAAGAAACCTAGAGGCAATCAATTGGGATTATCCATATGGATGGATAAATAAGGAGTTATTTGCCCGGTTGAACCAAGAGTTGCATATGGGATGCAATTGGAATTGTTCCTACCTAAGAAGTAATCAAATTATGGGTGACTTGCCAAAGCAAGCTCATAAGGAGATGAAAAAGATGGATCTTGGCCCACTAGAAAATATAAGGATATTTTCCGCATTAATATCTTGAGGGTTATTAATCCGTAGAAAAATAGTGGGAGCTATATTTAATAAACTAGCCATTATTAAATATAGTCAAAAAAATTCAAAAATACTAAAACTTGCGTATTTTCCTTTTGTAGAATTCCAAATGGCAAACAACTCATCGAGTTCACAACATTCCCTACGATCTGTCCTTGAGAAGGACAAGCTCTCTGGAACCAACTTTCTCGATTGGTACAGAAACTTGAGAATTGTTCTCAAGCAAGAAAAGAAGCTGTACGCAATAGAGGAGCAAGTTCCAGAAGGTCCAGAGAATCAGACACCTGCTGCCTTGAAGGCGTATCAAAAGCGTGTTGATGACGCTAATGATGCGGCCTGCCTAATGCTTTGCACCATGACCTCTGAGCTTCAGAAGCAACATGAGAACATGAATGTTGTCGATATGATCGAACATCTAAAGCAGCTCTTCCAAGAGCAGGCGAGGGTAGAGAGGTATGAGGTCTCAAAGGCACTGTTCAAATGTCATCTGGCAGAAGGGAATCCGGTGGGACCCCACGTACTCCGAATGATCGGGTACTTGGAGAATCTCGCTAGGCTTGGGTTCCCGGTCGGCCAAGAGTTGGCAACGGATCTCGTGTTGCAATCGTTGCCTGAAAGTTATGGACAGTTCATTATGAACTATAACATGAACGAGATCGTTAAACCACTGCCAGATTTGCTCAACATGTTGAGGACGGCTGAACAGAGCATCAATAAGGGTAAGGGCAAAGCCATTATGATGGTGCATAAAGGAAAGGGTAAAAAGTTTGCCTCTTCCTCCAAGGGCAAAGGCAAGTCAGTTGCTAAGTCCAAAGAACAAGCCCTTAAGCCTGTTGGTGCCATTGCCAAGGTCGTGACTAAGGGTGAATGTCACTACTGTGTCAACCTGGACACTGGAAGAGGAACTGCCCAAAATATCTGGAGGACAAGAGGCTTGGAATAGTGATTCCACCACCACCAGGTATTTTTGTTGTAGATGTCAATTTAACTGTCTCTACATCATGGGTATTAGATACTGGATGTGGATCTCATATTTGTCGAAATATGCAGGATCTAAAGAGAAGTAAAAGATTGGCTAAAGGGGAGGTAGATCTGCGCGTTGGGAATGGAGCAAAGGTTGCTGTGTTGGCCATAGGCGTGTGCGAGCTATCTCTGCCTTCGGGATTAGTTTTAGAATTAAATAATTGCTATTTTGTGCCTGCTATGAGCAGAAACATTATTTCTATTTCTTGTTTGGACAAGGAAGGTTTTATTATTTCAATAAAGAACAATTGTTGTTCCTTTTATTTGAATAATATTCACTATTTTAGTGCGCAATTATTTAATGGACTTTATGTCCTTGATCTAAGTAATCCTGTCTACAACATTAATACCAAGCGGATTAAAATAAATGATTTAAATCCTGCTTATTTATGGCATTGTCGTTTAGGCCACATAAATGAGAAACGTGTATCTAGACTCCATAAGGATGGATTACTAGACTCATTTGATTTTGAATCATATGAGACATGTGAGGCTTGTTTATTGGGAAAAATGACAAAGTCCCCTTTCAATAAGAAAGGTGAGAGGACTAGTGAGCAATTAGCACTCATACATACTGATGTGTGTGGGCCATTTGCCACGCCTGCCAGGGGTGGTTATGTCTACTTCATTACGTTTACTGATGATTACAGTAGATATGGATTTGTGTACCTTATGAGGGCAAAATCCGAATCCTTTGAAGTGTTCAAAGAATTCAAGAATGATGTAGAGAAGCAACTTGGCAAAAGTATCAAGGCTCTACGATCGGATCGTGGAGGAGAATACTTGAGCCAAGAGTTTGACGACTATCTTAGAGAGTGTGGGATCGTGTCCCAACTCACTCCACCCGGAACGCCACAACGGAATGGCGTGTCCGAGAGGAGGAATCGAACCCTATTGGATATGGTTCGGTCTATGATGTGTCAAACCGATCTTCCATTATCATTTTGGGGCTACGCTCTATTAAGTGCAGCTTTCACCATTAACCGTGTTCCATCTAAATCAGTCATGAAGACACCATATGAGATGTGGAGTGGGAGGCGTCCCACATTGTCGTTCGTGAGGATTTGGGGCTGCGATGTCTATGTAAAACGTTTACAATCGGACAAGCTAGGGCCTAAATCGGATAAGTGTAAATTTGTGGGGTACCCTAAGGAAACTAAGGGATACTACTTCTACAATCCAACCGAAAACAAAGTGTTTGTTGCTCGGACCGGCGTGTTTCAAGAAAGAGAGTTTGTCTCTAAAGAAGCAAGTGGGAGGAATGTAGAACTTGAAGAAGTTCAAGAACCACAAATCACAGAACCGATTATGGAACATGAACAGGAATCACAAGTAGCTGTGGAGCCACCTGTTCAGGTAACACAAGAGATTCGTAGATCTAGTAGAGTGCGCCAGGAACCCGAGAGGTACGGACTTCTCGTAACTGATTCCGGTGACACGATGCTCATAGATGATGAGCCTACTACCTATGAGGAGGCCATGAATGGCCCAGACTCACAGAAGTGGCTTGAGGCCATGAGATCCGAGATGGAATCCATGTATACCAACAAAGTATGGACTTTGGTGGAACCACCTGATGGGGCGCGGCCCATAGGGTGCAAATGGGTCTTCAAGAAGAAGATCGACATGGATGGTAATGTGATTACCTATAAGGGCCGATTGGTGGCTAAAGGATTCAGACAGATTCATGGTATTGACTATGATGAAACCTTTTCACCAGTCGCAATGACCAAATCCATCCGAATCCTACTTGCAATTGCAGCATACTACGACTATGAGATTTGGCAGATGGATGTCAAAACAGCATTCCTTTATGGGAATCTCCTCGAGGACGTGTATATGATACAGCCGGAGGGTTTTGAGGATCCAAAGCAAGCCAACAAAGTCTGTAAGCTGCAACGGTCCATTTATGGATTGAAGCAAGCTTCTAGGAGTTGGAATCGACATCTAAAAGTACTTAAGAAGAACTAAGGATGCTTTCTTGATGTTTGGCGGTGAGGAAGAGTTGCGTGTAAAGGGTTACACTGATGCAAGCTTCCAAACCGATAGAGATGACTTTAGATCACAGTCGGGATATGTGTTTTGCCTGAATGGAGCAGCGGTGAGCTGGAAGAGTTCCAAGCAAGAGACGGTAGCTGATTCTACAACAGAGGCTGAGTACATTGCTGCAAATGGCGCAGCAAAGGAGGCTGTTTGGATCAGAAAGTTTGTTTCTGAACTTGGTGTGGTCCCTAGCATTGCGGATCCAGTGGAGTTGTTCTGTGACAACACTGGGGCGATCGCGCAATCAAAGGAACCCAGGTCGCACCAGAAATCCAAGCATGTGCTCAGGAAGTTTCATCTGATTCGAGATATTATCGATAGAGGAGACGTTCGGATATGCAAGATTCCTACAGATGATAATCTGTCAGACCCGCTTACGAAGCCTCTCACGCAGTGGAAGCATGAAGGGCACACTAGGAGTATGGGCATACGAGATGCGCCAGATTGGCTCTAGTGCAAGTGGGAGACTGTTGGAATAGATGCCCTAGAGGCAATCTAGTTTAGTATGAATTTGTAATTGGCTAGAAATTCATTTATTATTTATTGGATATTTAATATAATGAAGTCCTTAGATTTACAATTGTGTTGTTTATCTTAAATATCCCTAGTCAAGTATAATGATTAAATGGGACAATCATCTATAGACTAGTATGGGGTTGGATTGATATGGAGATATCAAGATCCAACACATAGGTGTGCATTACGGAATGTTGCACTGGATTGACCCATTACCGAGAAGGCTACATACATGTTATGTTGAGTCACAAGTGCTTCTCGGGTACAATGGTATTGTCATCCTTAGACTTGAAGTCACTAGATATTCTAGTTGTGGATCATTGTGATCTTGGTAGCGTTAAACGCTACACCGTAACTGGGTAGTTATAAAGGCGTGTACTGGATACAATGAGAAGCAAGCTTAGAGATCGTAGTGGACGTAGAGAGGATTTGCCCCTCCCACATAACGGGAGCAAATATCCAAGGCCACTCGAGGATAGTGCTTATAGAATGTCTGGCCAGACTCAAATAAATCAATATATGGGATATTGATGTTATTTGCACGAATAAGGCTATTCCATGGATCGAGAAACTAGGGATTGGATATACGAGTGTGACTTGTATGTCTCGTGTCCAATCCGGATATGGAGGCAAAGGGATGAGACAATTACTTGTACAAGGTTGTCTAGATGACTATTCTATTAGTTGGCTAGAATGGATGTTTTGCTAGAAACCGCTCCATATTAGCAAAGAGTTGCTACCAACTAGATAGAACCTATGGGGTCACACGCTATATAGAGTTGTACTAGATTTGGGAATTAATTAATTGGATTAATTAATTAGAAGGATCACTTTGCAAACCCTTGCAAACTTAGTAGGGACTAATTTGCAAGGAAGGGACTAAATTGAATTCTAGTAGGACTAGAATAAGTCCTTTAGGTAGTTAACAAGGAGTTGTTGGACTATATAAAGGACCCTCCTCCTTCCTTCCCTACACAACTTATGCTCTAGAGAGATCATAACAAGAGTAGGAGAGAACAAAGGAGAGAGAGAGCAAGCCACAAGAGGGACGCCGCCCCCCTTGCCGCCGCCCCTTGTCCCCGACGCCACAAAGGGGCCGAACCCCCTTTTGTGCTTCGTTTTGCGTGATTCCTTCACCCTCCTTTCATTCCGGGCTAGCACCAAGGAGATTGGAGATCTAGGAACAACTCTAGGCGTGGATCAACTATAGAGAACGTGACACTATTCGCGTTTGAAGTCATCAAGGAGAACCCAAAGGTGTGTTTATGATTTCTTACCTTCACTATCGTTATGCATCTAGACTTGTGATCCTTGGAGGGTTTTGCATGGTTGTTTGTTTGATTATGCTTCCGTTTGCGCGATCCATGAATCAAAACCCTACACTTCACCCATGGGAGAAAGATCGTACAACATATGCACGTCCTCGAGTGTGGGGGCAGCCTCGAACTCAGCAAAGTGGAATGTGTGAGTCGCAGGCGAGTAGCGGGAAAGAAGGTTTAGAAGCATGGACTGGTCCAGCTTCACGGCAGCACCCTTCATAGCATGAACAGCGAAGTATACGCCGGCTTCATCAAGAGTCGCAGCATGATTGGTCAACACGTGGTCAATCCACTCATCCATGTAGTCCAATTTCTGGACAAAAGCTTGGGTAGAAATCGCAGCGTAGGGGAAGTACCCATTTTCGATTCCCAATCGAACCACATCCTCGGAGCCAATTAACTCGAGCAAGGCTGAGTTAACCGGGGGAGTTAGTGTTAGCAATCCCTCATTAGGGACAGGAGCAGGCATTTTCTTCGCCTTAACCCTCGCGTGGTAGAAATCTTTGCCACCTAGATAGGGGGCTTTTCGCCACAAAGCCTGCGGAAGATCGGGTATCTCTTCGTCCTCCTTGGTGGGTTTGGTTCCTTTTGTCTTGGCCATTCCTGCGGAAGAGCAAGAAAAAGCGGGGAGAAATATGCTACACTTCAGTTTGAATTTCGAGATTCGAGATCTATGGAAAGAAAGATGAATAGTTTCTGGTATCGATTTCAGAAATTAGAGGGTTGCATTATCAGTGATTTCAACATCTGAAGTCCTTATTATTGAAGGATTAAAGCAAAAGTGGGTTCGAAGATCAAAGCTTCTTCACAAGTTTCAACAGATAATATGGGTTTGCAGATCCAACACAGTTCAAAGCGTACACTGGTATTTTAAATCGAAAATTGAACAAGGCCAACCTTGTTCTCGCAAAGCCTGCTTAGATATACACAGTTGAAGAAGACGATTTGCAGTTCTGAACTGGTGATTGATTATCTGAATCTGCTCTCGAAGACTTCCGGGTACCATTCACTTTAAGAGAAAGAAGTGATGCTTTGCAACAATGGAGGATACAAAGTATTTGTCCAAAAACAATGAAGGGTTGCGTCCTTTCAGTAGTCGAATCGCAACCGTCACCGTCGATTCGCGCAATCACAGGACAAGCTGACGTCACGCCTAAAACCCTAAAGGCCAGACAGCACGACTCTAGGGGTTTTAGGTCATAATGGCACGCACGGGGGCTGAACTTACCCGTATTTGAATTGGTGCGTGGCGGCGACGCGTATGTTGGTTTCCGCGCATGGAAGTCTATACAGCTATGAGTCTTCACGCGCAGAAAGGGGGCTAATGTAGATAGTGCTTTTGAGCTGACAGATCTCGGCCACGTGGCAACCATCCAGCACACCATATTGTGCTCCACACACACTGGATCACCAGCCGAGCTGATCCATGTGGGGGCTGCGAGACAGAGCCCTCGCATATCACTGCACGGTACTTGTAGGGACTTAGTGGTTTGGAGGCTAGAGTAAGCCCTGTCGCGCGCGAGCCAAGCCCGCACGCGACCTTTAGTAACTGCTTTGAGAGATTTATGGCACGAGCTCCACAAACCCGGTCAATCCGGTCAAACCCGGTCAACCTCGTAACGGTTCCGGTATTCGCGCATAACGTGCTGTAACGGTCCCTATATACTCGGACGAACGTGCCGTTATGGTTAAGCTAATTAAGCCGCCATTAATGGGCGCATTAACCACACTACAACGATCACGTTCTCTGCTATATATAGGCCGTTAACCTTTCCATACAAAGGAGAACACACTAGCCATACGCGGAAGCTCTGCCGAACCTCTGTCTCTCTCTCAGACATTACTACTGCCTTGCTCTCTCCCTACACACAACCCAACTCTTCCTGTGCGATCTCTGATCCTCTACATACGGTGTACACGGAGGTCTCCCCGCCGGAATCTCTTGTGCACAATAAGAAAATCCCAAAACATAAAAATTTAAGTGAAAATTATGTGGAAGATATATACCGCCTCAGGATAATAACAATAAGACTTGAAATAAACTCAATGTGAAGAGTATGCGCCACAAAGAAGATTCACTTTGACCACCGACACATATCGTCATGTTAAATAACTCCAATAAGTTCACAAGGACTTACTAACCCATACAGTGCTGAGAATTCCCGACCAAATCAATAACTAAAAACCCCAGAGTAGTTGATCTAAAGATAGTAAACCTCGAATGACCCTCCAAAATATCATAATACCTCCAAACTGAATTAGTCTAGATATCTAGAATTCCATGGGTTAACTCCGCAACCTTTGGTCAAACTTTCAACGTTTATTCTAATTTCCATCTTGCATTGATAAGAATAGTGTCGTTTAGCTAAGTGATTTGAGCATGTGCTATGTTTGGAATGATTTCGTGCCAAGTGATTATATGCTATGTTTGAAATGATTTCGTGCTATGTGCTTATATGTATGATTTGTATCCTTCTTTTCTATTTATGTGACGTGGAGTTGATGCTCGTACGATTAAAGATGATTGAATTTGGACTAAGGAATATTATTCAAATGGATTAAGCTCACAAGTTGAGTTACCTTACCTCCCGAAGTTTGTACCGAACCTCAAGTTTCATACAAGCTTATTATGTTCATGTCGTCCCTATTATTATGTATGTATGCTTCCTTTACACAAGTGAAATGTTTATGCCCCACGGATGCTAAAAAAATAAATGAATGTTTCATAAGATAAACTACGTTTTCCGAAAGGCCACGGTACCGGAGTGAAACCCCATGTCGGGTATAGGCAGGCTACGGCCCTTTTTCCGGGGCAATATAAGCAAGAAATGCGTCGCCTCACGAGCCGTCGCGATGGACATGTCCCTACGTTATTTTATGTTAAGTTGATAGCACCTTTTAGGGGCTATAACTCTTTAGAATTTACCACATGATAATATGTATTTGGAGAGTGTTTTGAGGCCAATGTTAGAGATTATAGGTTGTTTTATCACCTGATGCAACCATGTGCTATATTGTTAGTCCGGGCGTTTTCCATGCATATTTTATTGTTATTTGTCAAATATAATCGCTTATTATGTTTGTTCATGTTTTTTTGGCAGGCACGGATTCTAATAGGTTGATAGGAGGCATGGAACCAACTTCGGAAATAATGGGAGCTCAAGTGGAGTCAAGAGAAATCGAATTGGAGGAGCTTGGATGACCAGTATGCACTATTTTGATCATATCCAGAGTTCTACAACTCATTTGAGTGTAATACCAGTTCCATATGAAATTAGGCTCAGATAGCTTTCCATCAATAGGTCACGGAGCTAAATCCGAGTTCGGGCGAAGAAGATATCGCGTTTTGAAGTCAGGAGCAGATATCAGGGGACTTTTGTGCAATTACTGAAGACTTCTGCGGGTTATGATTCAAGAACGACCGAGGGACGAATATATTCATCATTCACGCATCCAGAGAGCCAAGAAGAAGGAGGAGAGCAAGGAGACTTCATTGGGAACGATCTCAAACAAGGAGAAGACCCTGGATCGCGCCAATCTTCACGATTCTAGCGTTTGATCAATTTTTCTCTTTACTTTCTTGTATGAACTATTCAAGAACCATGTTAAATTGTGTTATGAGTAGCTAAACTCATACCTAGGCATCTATGGAGAGCCTAGGGTTTATGTTTTGATCATATTTTCCGGATTTTGGATGATCTTTCATGCTAGGATTATGATTTAATGGAGATTGTTTTGGTTTTCATCATGTTGAGTTCTTACAAGTTAGGGCTAAAATGTGTGATGTGAATTGTCTATTTCTTCATTCAATCATGAAATAGGCTTAATGATGATATTGGTAGCCTAATTATCTTGTTTATTGTGCTTAAATCTTAGTAACGTAGGAGTCATGACCCGAAATTACTATGTAACTAGTGAGTGTGTGAAAACAACTCTACCCTAGTTGGGATGAGTAAACAAGATCATTCTTAATTGACTAGACTGAGAGGTTAGTTGTATAGGAATGGCTAGATGAGGGTAAATTCAGTAGGATGTAACGAGTTGCTCGTGAATGGTGGTCTGAGATGACATTATTCCTTGCAATATTGTTAGCCTGCTAGAACACATAGGTAGTATACTTGGCCTGAGAGGGACAAATCGTTACCTTTGTGTAGAACGACATGAGACCGATAGGTGATTGTCAACGCCATTACCCAGCATAGGTTACTAAGATTCATTGTGTTAGAACATGGAATCCGGAATTGTCAAAACTACCCTAGGTGATCTATATATTTCCTAACTTTCTCGCCTCTGATTTACATAAAATCATTTTATTCGCGTTTTTTCATTACCATTGCTAGTCACTTGTTTGAGGGTGACAACACTTCAAACTACAATCATTTTTACCGGTTACTTAGGTGAATTGAAATTAATTGCTAATCTAGAGCATATAGTAAACACCTTCCCTTGAGTTCGATAACTCGGAGTCCAAAATACTCCACTTTATTACTTGACCATTTACTTGCGTAGCAACGCGTATTAATCGCGCGTCAAGTTTTTGGCGCCGTTGTCGGGGAAGGCATTGGTTACTATTCTAGTTTAGCGATTAGTTTAATTTACCTCTTTCTTTTTTTTTATTATTTCTGTGATTTCTGATTTATTTTCTGAATTGTGTTTCAGGTTCTCAGTGTAACCGGATCTCTAGAGACCTTGTGCCCCCATTTGAAGACCCAGAACAGCTATTCAGAACTTCGAGACGAGACCCAAGACAGATCGCAATGGGTGAGCAATTGACTAACACTCAACTGAACCAGAAGCTGACTGAACTTCATGAGAAACTTGATGAGCAACATAACCAAATGCCCTACAACAAATCGGGGCAGGCATTGGTTGAAAAGTTTCAGTCAACTCAGAGAGGACACAAGCCAGCTATAGTGGTGCCAGACATACAGGAGGACCACTTCGATTTGAATCCTGCCACCATCACGACGGTGCAGAACCAGTTTCAGTCCTATGGGAACAGGGATGAAGACCCAAATTACTTCGTTGGAAAGTTTGATGCCTACATCAAGACAGTCAAGTACAAGAATGTGACCCCAGAGACATTGAAGCTGATTTTGTTTCCTTACTGTCTGAAGGGAGCGGCAGAGATATGGTTGGAGTCCAGGGAGCTAGAGTCGATCACCACATGGGAGAAATGTGTTGACGAGTTCATGAGCAAATTCTACCCCGCGCAGCGCGTCATTGGTTTACAGGCAGAGATTCTTGGTTTTCAGCAGCATGCTGATGAGATAGTTGTAGAAGCATGGGACCGTTTCATGAGGAAGATACGCAAGTGTCCGAATCATAATTTGGGAGACTACAAGATCCTCCAAGTCTTCTATCACGGCTTGGAGCGTCTCAACCAGGATCTATTGAACAGGGAAGCAGGAGGTAACTTTCCTTACAGGGTTGACATGGATGGAGCATATGCTTTGATGAAGCAAATAGAGAAACAGGATGCTCAATTCTATGAATCTAGGAGGTTGTCCAAGTTGCCTGAGCCAAAGAATGATGAGTGGAAAGATGGGATTACAAAGATGGTTCATATATGGCAAAGCATGTGCATCAGGATAAGAAGACTGTGTATGCAGTGGAGGAGCCAGATTTTGATGCAGCTTTGACTCAAGCTGCTAATGAGGATGTTAGCTACGTGGGGGCACAGGGACAGCGCAACTGGAATCAGGTGAACTACAGGACACGGACTAGAGATCATCCAGGATTCAGGTATGGATATCAGGCTGGAGCTTCGTATGCACCCGGGTTTCAGCATAGGCCAGCTGTTCAGGCTCCAACACCACCGCCAGCTGCAGGGCAGAACGCTAAGATGACAGATCTCAAGAACATGATGTATCATATGGGAAAGAATCTGAATAATTTCACGTCTCAGGTGGAGACACTGACTGCAGATCTGCATATCACCAAGACCTCACTTCGTAACCTTGAAGTGCAAGTAGGACAGATTGCTACTCAGCTCTCCACTAGAGCCCCAGGGTCCTTTCCATCTGACACGGAGAATGTGCGCCAGGTGAACGCCATCACCACTCGTAGAGGGATTGTTCTTGATGATCCCCCATATCCGAGCCACGCCAGAGCTGAAGCTTCGAAATCTAGGGAGCATGAGGTCTTTGACAAGACCCCTGTCATGATCCCCCAATCAAAGGGCGTGACTCAGCATGTTGAATATGAGGTAACACCACCACCACCCTCTTTATCTAAGAATCTCCCATATCCGCTTCAGACAAGAAAGAAGAAAGATGAATCTGAGTAGTACAAGAGATTCTTATCGGTTTTCACGAAGTTGCATATCAATGTTCCATTGATTGAGGTAGTCAATATGATGCCTAAATACGCCAAATATATGAAGGATGCAATTTCAGGAAAGAGGGCGGTGCCGGACTTTGAGACAGTAGACTTGACTGAGCAGGTGAGCTCTTGTGTGATGCATGGTTTGCGTCAAAAACAGAAGGATCCGGGAAGCTTTGTGATAGAAGCTAATTTAGGAGGAGCTTACACAGGGAAGGCCCTATGTGATTTGGGGCTAGAGTCAACTTAATGCCACTTTCAGTCTTTTAGAAGCTGGGAGTAGAAGCTCGTTCCACATGGATAAACCTTCAGTTTGCGGACAAGTCTTGCAAGAAAGCCTTTGGTGTGGTGGAGGACGTATTGGTAAAGGTAGGGAATTCTATTATCCCTGCAGATTTTGTGATTCTTGAGATGCATGTGGGAGATGTTTCGATCATTCTGGGTAGGCCCTTTCTGGCTACCGGTCGGACTCTCACTGATGTTGAGAACCGAGAATTGATCATGAGGATCAATAATGCGTGGGATACCTTCCGAGTTTCTAAGATGACTCCACGGCAGCCTCAAGAGAAGACACAGATGCGAGTGGCCGTGCAATCGGTGCACAAGAGTTCTGAAGTGGTTCGTGATGAGCCACCGATTCAAAAAGACAAATTTCATCGTGTTGTGTTGAGGATCCAGCAGAGGAAGCTGGAAGATATGGCACGGGGTTCCAAGCCACCTGTGTAGGGGCTATGAGGTAACGGGGTCGGGCCGTCGACCTTAAATTACAAGCGCTGATTTGGAGGAAACCCAATGTAGTTAGTCGTTATTTGATTTTTGTATTTTATTTTCTTAGATAGTCATACTTGATTTTTGAGGGCTGAGAGAGAGAGCGGTTTGATATTTTCTATGAGTGTGCAGGACACCGGTACCGAAGACCCTCTTGATTCCCATTCGTGATGTATGTGCACCATTTTGCACGTAAAACAAGGGAAAACGAGCTTATCGGGAGAAAATAACTTGATAAAGAAGCTACTCGAGGTCGTGGGGTAGCGAATGAGTCATGAGGATCACGGTAGCAAGTTGGAGTCTCGGGGTTGCACGCATCGGAATCCGGAGTGAAGAAAGTTAAAGAGCTTGAGAAGGTGAGATTCTTGAACAAGGAGAAAAAATTTGGTAGAAATGGAAAAATCCCCGGATTTGGGAATTTTTCGGTCAAAAATGGATTCCTCGTCGAGTGTAGAGTCCAACGGTTCAAGAATCGCGCGAATCGGATACCGTATGGAGAAATTACAGCAAAAACAAAGTGGCCGAAATCAATGAATTTTGACCCGAAATAAAACAACCAAACTGTTTTCAAAAGTGCCAGTGATTTCGGGCCCCATTTCGGGCCGAAATGGGGGCCGAAATCAACTGCACCCATTTCGGGCCGAAATGGGGGCCGAAATCTGGCAGGTTGGTCCGATTTTGGGGGTGTTTTTTGGTGTTTTGGTGATTGTTTAATGCTCATATCCGGCCATAAAGGGTAAAAACACCCCAAACTTGGATCAAACCCCACTTTTCTTCATCTTCTTCCTCCCAAACCTTCAAGAACACCCATACATCCATACACCCAAATTTTCAAAACTCAACCAAATTCAAAAAAATTTGTTGGGTTTTGCTCCTTGCAAACCCAACAACAACATTAAATCTTGAGTTTTTGAAAGATAGGGATTTGTTTGAGTGTGGGGGAAATAAAAGAGGAAGAGCTCCAAGAACAAAAAATTTAAGATTCATCAACTTGGAGGGGGATTCGACCTTAGCTCAAGAAGAGACTTTCGACGGGGACACCGAGGAGCACAAGGAAGTAGCTTCACTTCACATTGCTCAAGCTTTCGAAAAATTGGTCGACCACTCGGTCCTTTCTTGACCACTTTTGCGAAACTGGTTCCGTAAGAACGGTACTTCGGGACCGTAGGTACCGAAATCTTTCTCTCGCTTTAATTACTTGCTTATGCACTCTTATAGCTTAATTTGCTTTGAAATTGTTACTTGCTCATATTTGGCTTGGGATACTTGCTTAGTTCACTCTAGACCTCACGTGCACTCGTCTTTTATTTTCTCTATCATTATGTCTACATCGAATAGTGCTAAGAGGAGACGGGGTATAGTTGTTGATGATCACCCCATCTTCAATCCTGAGGAAGATGTAGTTTTGAGTGAGGAGAAGAATGTGGACAAGGGAGACGGCTCTGGCAACCGTCGTCAGGTGCCTCCGTCTCCAATTCGTTATGAGTTGAACTTAGTTATGCCTGCACTTCCAAAGATTGGGACGAGAGGTAAGGCTGCAAAGGATGTTGACCTCGACGCTATTTGCAGTACCAAATTCTGCAGCTTCAGGTTTGTTAGTGTGAATGCCCATAAGGCATATTGCACTGACCCATTCCTGAAGAGGGTAGGGACTCCTGAAAAACCCTTCCCGCAAAGCGACAAAAGGCCAAAACAGCTTCACGATCTCTTCAAGAATGAGAGTTTAGATGGGTGGTTTAAAATTTTTAAGAAGTCTAGATCCGCTCTTGCGAGGGAGATTCTGGTAAATGCTCGTTTCTATGACGAGGAAGAGGGTGAGGATCGGAGGCATGTGTATTGCCGGGGCACCTATATAGTCATCACGCCCGAGACTATCCTGAAATGCAAACCTCTAAAGAATGATATTTGCGCCTACCATGAAACCATTAGGAGGGTGGATGTAGTTGAAGTAGTTAGTGCCTTTTGTTTTGAGGGGGTGCCTGGAGCGGGGTGGAATGAGAAACCCACTTTACCTGAGTGGAACATTTCTGGGAAACTCGTGCTTCCACGTGCGAGGTGGTTGTGTGAGTTTCTTGAGAACTGGGTTTATGGAGTTTCTCCTAATCCCACGTACTGTAACACCCAGTAAATTTCTATAGGGTTCTAATTGTAATAAAACAAAACTTTAAGCCAGAAGTGCAAAGTATCTTATCCAACAGTGCGTAACGATGACTGATTATCAAGACTTCTTAGAATGCTAGCTTTGATTGGACTGTTAAGTAGTTTTTGAGAATATGGGGCCGTTGTGTAGTTTCCAAAAGTTGTATTATCTGGATATTGTGGCCTGTGAGATTACTAAAATGAATATGATGCTTGAGTTTTGTGACTATTATGTTGGGGTCAAAATAATATCTTAAGAAAACTCAATTCACCCTTAATCACACTTCATACCTTACTCTTTTCGAATTTGCACTTCTAACCCTTTATGCATGATGGACACTTGTCCTGAGAGTTTGGACACATGTTCTTTGAGTTGGCAACACCCAACATCTCCATTCATCCTATTTCAGCAGAGTGTTTCATCAACTATAAGGATCTCCTACTCTTTCTTCCCTAACCACCATGCAACCACCACCATCACCACATCAACCACGTGATCTCCACCAAACAACCACCAGGTCCAGACCTGCCGCAGACAGAGGGTCGCGAAACACCAAGTATTGAAAGCCCCAATTCAATTTCAGAGGGTAGCCAGTAACTTGGAAGAAAACGGGGGGCACTAGAGAGCTCGAGGGTACTGGTTTTGTGCTGTGAATCGTCGAAAAGATGGATACTCGCCGGCTTCTGGGTCCATCTTCGCCGGAGCTCGCCATTGTTGCCGGTGGAAGGTAATACCCTATTCTCTTAATAAAAACGCTTTGTTCTAGAGTATTTTAGGTCGTAGGAAGCTATAGAGTTGAATTTAGGCCCTGTAGCGTGCCTAGAACACCAGAAGAATGGATTCAGTCCCGTTGATCATCGTTTTTCTGGTGGAATTTTTTCCATGTTCGTGCCCTTGTATTTCCATCGTTCTTGATTGATTTGACTTGATTCTTGTCTGGTTAGAGAGCCCATATATATCTATTTAATTCGTATGTTGATTTCTTCGGCCAACAGAGTCTCTAAGTGTATCAAATTCGTGATCAAAGCAGAGAGTCTTCGGTGTTCTTGAGAATGCAAGTTCTGGCCTGCAATTGTGCTCACTGATGGGCCTTGTTTGAAGGCATGTAGCTTTCTCTCTGATTATTGTTTGGCCGAGCTTGATAGCTCGTTGGAAAGCCTAAGTAAATTTCTTGAACACTACGGTAATCTTCGGTTGTGGATTCATGTATAGATCACCTAAAAATTAACCTAAACTTGAGATAAAACGAGCTGAAACCCACTTGTGTTCTTGATCTGAGTTTTGTGCCAACTTTACGGTTTTGTATCTATCACGTCATTTGTTGGATTGAACTCCTGTTTCTTCCTGTTGGTAGATCATTCTATGATTCTCAAATCCATGTAAAGATCTTCTCTTGCAATGTTGTGTCGTGAATAGAATTTGGTGTCAAAGTTGCTACAAAATGCTAGAACTTGTCATCAACCTAGAAATTGGCGAAGTATAGATTGTTGCTTAATTTTGTCCAGTTTTTTCATCTCACATCTCCTTCAATATTTTGAGTCTCCAAGGACTTAAAAAAGTTCTAGAACCCTTGGTTTGCCCTCTTCAAAGTCATATTCTCATATTTCCTAAAACTCTTTCTCAATTATCATTAAATTAACTTTAGAGTTGGCCAATTGTGCTCATTTATCTTAAACTGCAAGGGCAGTTTGTCAGTTAAAATGATTTGTTTGGCCTTCACTCCCTCGATCAAAGTAGCTCTCTTTGTTATTCTGCATCTAAGTGTCAAGTTTGATTAAGTTAACCTTCTAGAAAACCATGTGTTTGGAACGAACTGTATAAGGGGGGCAACACGGTGTTTTGCACAAGAATTGTATAAAGCTAAAATCATTGTCTTGGATCTAATAACATACTTTTTAGTGACTTTGGGGTCTCAATAAGTCTATATGGGCTTTAGGTGGCCAAGTCTACTTGTGGGGGCTTTTTGTAATTTCCACAAAATACAAGGGCATATGTGCAATTAATTAAAAGTTCACATTTGGACTAAATTAGTGTTATGAGACCAACAACGTGACTTAAAATGATATTTGGAGCCTTAAGGAGGAAATATTGACTCAGGAGTAGTCAAATCAATTATGGGGGTCTTTTTGTAATTTTAGCCAACTTCAGGGGCTTAAGGGCAAATAAGTCGAAGTCTTATTTTTTTTCATCACCGTAACCTTATGAGGATGTAGGGAGTATCATTTCATACCATTTGGGGATAATCTAACTTGTTTGGAGAGTTCAGGTCTAGTCTGGGACCAAAGTGCAGTTTAACTAAACTTTATGGGCTTGAGTATAAATAAACAAAACTTGGGATCTAAGCTAAGTTGGTTACTTGGAGAACTAGTAACTTATGAGATAGGCACGACTAAGTTGTTCAGGAACAATCAGGGACTATCCTAATAAAACAGAGACATCAAGGGCAAAATAGTCATTCAGGGCTACCCATCTAGCATGACACTTGCATATGCATTTTACCTCGTTAAAGAGGACTTGTATTAATAAGTACTTATATACTTTTATGTGTATAGGTTGTCGGTATAGATAATAAACGACGGTGATCAGGAATGCTAGGCTGGCTGCGAGGTGAGTACGCGGGAGATCGGGAAGTAGACAATGACCTAGAGGGTCGACACATCCACATATACGAGATATAATATTAAGTAAATTATAAATTTGAGTTTCTTTAATTCTGTCTTACAACAGAACCATTAGGGTTAAACTCCTTGCTGGGCACTTTGCTTGGCGGAGGGCATCTCCCGGAGTCTGGGGGATCCAAGTGCAATTCTCCGGTACTCTTTTAAAGGGGGTGTTACAAATGGTATCAGAGCCTTTGTTCTGTGTAAAGACAGAATTAGAAACTCAACCAATAGACGAATAGCCTCTTAAAGAGTAAAATCGGATAGGAATCAAGACTAAAATTGGAATATGATGGTTGGGGAGAGAACTGAAGAAAGTGATACATGTGCATTGTAGGGTTTTGATTCATGGATCGCACAACGGAAGCATAATCAAAAATAAACCATGCAAAACCCTCCAAGGATCACAAGTCTAGAGACATAACGATAGTAAAGGTTAGAAATCATAAACACACCTTTGGGTTCTCCTTGATGACTTCAAACGCGAATAATGTCACGTTCTCTATAGTTGATCCACGCCTAGAGTTGATCCTAGATCTCCCAAACTCCTTGGTGCTAGCCCGGATTAAGAAGAGGAAGAACAAATCACGCAAAACGAGACAAAAAGAGGCTCTCGGCCTCTTTTGGCCGACGAGGACAAGGGCGGCGGCAAGGGGCGGCGTCGGGCTCCTTGTTGCTTGCTCTCTCTCCTTTGTTCTCTCCCACTCTTTGTTATGTTCACTAATGAGCATAAGTTATGAGGAAGGAAGGAAGGAGGGTCCTTTATATAGTCCAACAACTCCTTGTTAACTACCTAAAGGACTTATTCTAGTCCAACTAGAATTCAATTTAGTCCCTTCCTTGCAAATTATACCCTACTAAGTTTGCAAGGGTTTGCAAAGTGATCCTTCTAATTAATTAATCCAAATAATTAATTCCCAAATCTAGTTCAACTCTATATAGTGTGTGACCCCATAGGTTCTATCTAGTTGGTAGCAACTACTTGCTAATATGGAGCGGTTTCTAGCAAAACATCCATTCTAGCCAACTAATAGAATAGTCATCTTGACAACCTTTGTACAAGTAATTGTCTCATCCCTTTGCCTCCATATCCGGATTGGACACGAGACATACAAGTCACACTCGTATATCCAATCAATAGTTTCTAGATTCATGGGAATAGCCTTATTCGTGCAAATAACATCAATATCCCATATTGATTTATTTGAGTCTGGCCAGACATTCTATAAGCACTATCCCTTGAGTGGCCTAGGATATTTGCTCCTGTTATGTGGGAGGGTCAAATCCTCTCTACGTCCACTACGATCTCTAAGCTTGCTTCTCATTGTATCCAGTACACGCCTTTATAACTACCCAGTTACGGTGTAGCGTTTAACGCTACCAAGATCACAATGATCCACAACTAGAATATCTAGTGACTTCAAGTGTAAGGATGACAATACCATTGCACCGCGAGATGCGCTTGTGACTCAACATAACATGTATGTAGCCTTCTCGGAGATGGGTCAATCCAGTGAAACATTCCGTAATGCACACCTATGTGTTGGATCATGATATCTCCATATCAATCCAACCCCATACTAGTCTATAGATGATTGTCCTATTAATCATTATACTTGACTAGGGATATTTAAGATAAACAACACAATTGTAAATCCAAGGACTTCATTATATTAAATATCCAATAAATAATAAATGAATTTTCTAGCCATATACAAATTCATACTAAACTAGATTGCCTCTAGGGCATCTATTCCAACAGTCTCCCACTTGCACTAGAGCCAATCTGGCGCATCTCGTATACCCATACTCCTAGTGTGCCCTTCATGCTTCCACTGCGTGAGAGGCTTCGTAAGCGGGTCTGACAGATTATCATCTGTAGGAATCTTGCATATCCGAACGTCTCCTCTATCGATAATATCTCGAATCAGATGAAACTTCCTGAGAACATGCTTGGACTTCTGGTGCGATCTGGGTTCCTTTGATTGCGCGATCGCCCCAGTGTTGTCACAGAACAACTCCACTGGATCCGCAATGCTAGGGACCACACCAAGTCCAGAAACAAATTTTCTGATCCAAACAGCCTCCTTTGCTGCGCCATTTGCAGCAATGTACTCAGCCTCTGTTGTAGAATCAGCTACCGTCTCTTGCTTGGAACTCTTCCAGCTCACCGCTGCTCCATTCAGGCAAAACACATATCCCGATTGTGATCTAAAGTCATCTCTGTCGGTTTGGAAGCTTGCATCAGTGTAACCCCTTACACGCAACTCTTCCTCACCGCCAAATATCAATAAAGCATCCTTAGTTCTTCTCAAGTACTTTAGGATGTTCTTGACTACAATCCAGTGACTCTCACCCGGATTGGATTGGTATCTGCTTGTCATACTCAAGGCATATGACACATCTGGTCTGGTACACAACATGGCGTACATGATAGATCCTATGGCCGAGGCATAGGGAATCCTACTCATGCGTTCCTTCTCAATCTCATTGGAAGGACAACCACTCTTCGAAAGAGTGATTCCATGTGACATGGGCAAGAATCCCTTCTTGGAATCTTGCATGTTGAACCGTTTCAACACCTTGTCAATATATGTACTTTGACTTAGGCCTAGCAACCTCTTAGATCTATCTCTATAGATCTTTATACTGAGTATATAGGCTGCTTCCCCTAAGTCCTTCATTGAGAAACACTTTCCTAGCCAATCTTTCACAGATTGCAGCATGGGAATGTCGTTTCCAATGAGTAGTATGTCATCCACATACAAGACCAGAAAAGCTACAGAGCTCCCACTAACCTTCTTGTAGACACAAGACTCATCTTCGTTTCTGATTAAGCCAAACTCTTTTACCACTTCATCAAAACGTCGATTCCAACTCCTAGAAGCTTGCTTCAATCCATAAATGGACCGTTGCAGCTTACAGACTTTGTTGGCTTGCTTTGGATCCTCAAAACCCTCCGGCTGTATCATATACACGTCCTCGAGGAGATTCCCATAAAGGAATGTTGTTTTGACATCCATCTGCCAAATCTCATAGTCATGGTATGCTGAAATTGCAAGTAGGATTCGGATGGATTTGGTCATTGCGACTGGTGAAAAGATTTCGTCATAGTCAATACCATGAATCGGTCTGAATCCTTTAGCCACCAATCGGCCCTTATAGGTAATCACATTACCATCCATGTCGATCTTCTTCTTGAAGACCCACTTGCACCCTATGGGACGCGCCCCATCGGGTGGTTCCACCAAAGTCCATACTTTGTTGGTATACATGGATTCCATCTCGGATCTCATGGCTTCCAGCCACTTCTGAGAGTCTGGGCCACTCATGGCCTCTTCATAGGTAGTAGGCTCATCATCTATGAGCATCGTGTCACCGGAATCGGTTACGAGAAGTCCATACCTCTCGGGTTCCTGGCGCACTCTACTAGATCTACGAAGCTCTTGTGTTACCTGAACAGGTGGCTCCACAACTGCTTGTGTTTCCTGTTCATGTTCCATAATTGGTTCAGTGGTTTGTGGTTCTTGAACTTCTTCAAGTTCTACATTCCTCCCACTTGCTTCTTTAGAGAAAAATTCTCTTTCTAGAAACACGCCGGTCCGAGCAACAAACACTTTGTTCTCGGTTGGATTGTATAAGTAGTATCCCTTAGTTTCCTTAGGGTACCCCACAAACTTACACTTATCCGATTTAGTCCCTAGCTTGTCTGATTGTAAACGTTTTACGTAGACATCGCAGCCCCAAATCCTCATGAACGACAGTGTGGGACGCCTCCCACTCCACATCTCATATGGTGTCTTCATGACTGATTTAGATGGAACACGGTTAATGGTGAAAGCTGCACTTAATAGAGCGTAGCCCCAAAATGATAATGGAAGATCGGTTTGACACATCATAGATCGAACCATATCCAATAGGGTTCGATTCCTCCTCTCGGACACGCCATTCCATTGTGGCGTTCCGGGTGGAGTGAGTTGGGACACGATCCCACACTCTCTAAGATAGTCGTCAAACTCTTGGCTCAAGTATTCTCCTCCACGATCCGATCGTAGAGCCTTGATACTTTTGCCAAGTTGCTTTTCTACTTCATTCTTGAATTCTTTGAACACTTCAAAGGATTCGGATTTTGCCCTCATAAGGTACACAAATCCATATCTACTATAATCATCAGTAAATGTAATGAAGTAGACATAACCACCCCTGGCAGGCGTGGCAAATGGCCCACACACATCGGTATGTATGAGCGCCAATTGCTCACTAGTCCTCTCACCTTTCTTATTGAAAGGGGACTTTGTCATTTTTCCCAATAAACAAGCCTCACATGTCTCATATGATTCAAAATCAAATGAGTCTAGTAATCCATCCTTATGGAGTCTAGATACACGTTTCTCATTTATGTGGCCTAAACGACAATGCCATAAATAAGCAGGATTTAAATCATTTATTTTAATCCGCTTGGTATTAATGTTGTAGACAGGATTGCTTAGATCAAGGACATAAAGTCCATTAAATAATTGCGCACTAAAATAGTGAATATTATTCAAATAAAAGGAACAACAATTGTTCTTTATTGAAATAATAAAACCATCCTTGTCCAAACAAGAAATAGAAATAATGTTTCTGCTCATAGCAGGCACAAAATAGCAATTATTTAATTCTAAAACTAATCCTGAAGGCAGAGATAGCTCGCAAACGCCTATGGCCAACGCCGCAACCTTTGCTCCATTCCCAACGCGCAGATCTACCTCCCCTTTAGCCAATATTTTACTTCTCTTTAGATCCTGCATATTTCGACAAATATGAGATCCACATCAAGTATCTAATACCCATGATGTAGAGACAGTTAAATTGACATCTACAACAAAAATACCTGGTGGTGGTGGAATCACTATTCCAAGCCTCTTGTCCTCCAGATATTTTGGGCAGTTCCTCCTCCAGTGTCCAAGCTGACTGTAGTAGTGACACTACCTTTAGTCACGACCTTGGCAATGCCACCAACAGGCTTAAGGGCTGGTTCCTTGGACTTGGCAACTGACTTGCCTTTGCCCTTGGAGGAAGAGGCAAACCGTTTGCCCTTTCCTTTCTGTACCATCATTATGGCCTTGCCCTTACCCTTGTTGATGCTCTGTTCAGCCGTCCTCAACATGTTGAGCAAATCTGGCAGTGGTTTAACGATCTCGTTCATGTTATAGTTCATAATGAACTGTCCATAACTCTCGGGCAACGATTACAACACGAGATCGGTTGCCAACTCTTGGCCGACCGCGAACCCTAGTCGGGCGAGATTCTCCAAGTACCCGATCATTCGGAGTACATGGGGTCCCACCGGGTTCCCTTCCGCCAGATGACATTTGAACAGTGCCTTTGAGACCTCATACCTCTCTACCCTCGCCTGCTCTTGGAAGAGCTGCTTTAGATGTTCGATCATATCGACAGCATTCATGTTTTCGTGTTGCTTCTGAAGCTCAGAAGTCATGGTGCAAAGCATTAGGCAGGCCGCATCATTAGCGTCATCAACACACTTTTGATACGCCTTTAAGGCAGCAGGTGTCTGGTTCTCTGGACCTTCTGGAACATGCTCCTCTATTGCGTACAGTTTCTTCTCTTGCTTGAGAACAATTCTCAAGTTTCTGTACCAATCAAGAAAGTTGGTTCCAGAGAGCTTGTCCTTCTCAAGGACAGATCGTAGGGAATGTTGTGAACTCGATGAGTTGTTTGCCATTTGGAATTCTACAAAAAGGAAAATACGCAAGTTTTAGTATTTGTGAATTTTTGACTATATTTAATAATGGCTAGTTTATTAAATATAGCTCCCACTATTTTTCTACGGATTAATAACCCTCAAGATATTAATGCGGAAAATATCCTTGTATTTTCTAGTGGGCCAAGATCCATCTTTCATCTCCTTATGAGCTTGCTTTGGCAAATCACCCATAATTTGACTACTTTAGGTAGGAACAATTCCAATTGCATCCCTTATGCAACTCTTGGTTCAATCGGGCAAATAACTCCTTATTTATCCATCCATATGGATAATCCCAATTGATTGCCTCTAGGTTTCTTAATCAAATTAATAGCCTAGTTGTGTTCAACCTCTTATCTAAGCAATTGCACATTGTTACGTGCCATCGCATTGCATCATTATGAACCAAGTCGCCATGCTTTGGCACGCACGAGCTTGATAAATAATGATGATAATGAGTGTTTAAATAACGAGAAGGCAAGAACACAATATTTGAATTTTTTGAGGGATTTTAAATTCAATTTTAATTGTTTTGTTGATCAATATCAACTAATCTATCTATTTGAGTTTGGGCACAACTCCAAATAATAGATCCGGTTTGTCTAATTATCTTATTATCCTAATTGCATGCATCATCCATACACCAACCACACAAATAATAAGACAATAAATAAACAACCACAAAACAGAAATTAAACGTGATGTGGATATGGCCTTCTCTAGACTAAGATAATTCCAAGCCAATGGAATTATCTATGAACCCTAAATCAAACACATCTCCATGCGTCTTGATCTTTTGGTCCATCCTTCATAGTCTTGTGGAATGCTCCATGCTCCATGCTCCATCTTTTGTGGCTTCTTTGGCTTTGGGCTTCTTTTCTCCTATCTTGGCTAACAATCTACTTTATCTAGCACTATCTAATATCTATACTAAATAAAATAAATCTCACAAGTTGAGAAAAAAAATGGCACGCAGGCCATTAAAACCCTAATTAATTATTACAATTAATTGATCAGCTCGCAGGCCGTAAAACCAAACTACAAAATTAAACATCCACATCAAACCACATCCTAAGGTCATATCCAATCACCATGCGATTTGCCCATAAACAGTTAAAATCCAATTTTAACGCGCTTGGTCAATTTTAATTGATTTTAGGATTTCTAGGGTTAAAACGGTCCATGGGCCCAACAATCCAATTGCCCGGGCCCATTAAAGTGAACCACAAGGCCCTAGGGCCGGGCCAGCCCAAAACCCGCAAGCTAGGCCCGCGGGTTAGGGTCGCCCGGCCCCTTAGGGCGGCCAAGCTTGGGCGGCAAGCAAGGGGGCGGTCCCTAGGGGGGCCGAACCTCCTCTTGGGAGTTGTTTCCAAAACAACTCCCTTGCTTGGTGCCCAAGTTTGGTTGTTTCCTTGTTTTGGGATAACTCCTTCTTCCCCAAGGATGCCCAAACCCTAGATCTAAGATCCTAAAATTTCTCAAACTCACCAATTCATGCATCCAATGCAAAAATTGGATCTTGTTATGATTAATTATTGACAAATTGCATCCCATGCTTGATTTGTCTTGTTTTACGCGATAAACAATCAAATTAAGGTGTAAAACAACTAAAACATAACACATAAACCACGTTTATGCTCTACGACCTGTGGCTCTGATACCACTGTAGGGTTTTGATTCATGGATCGCACAACGGAAGCATAATCAAACATAAACCATGCAAAACCCTCCAAGGATCACAAGTCTAGAGACATAGCGATAGTAAAGGTTAGAAATCATAAACACACCTTTGGGTTCTCCTTGATGACTTCAAACGCGAATAATGTCACGTTCTCTAAAGTTGATCCACGCCTAGAGTTGATCCTACATCTCCCAAACTCCTTTGTGCTAGCCCGGATTAAGAAGAGGAAGAACGAATCACGCAAAACGAGACAAAAAGAGGCTCTCGGCCTCTTTTGGCCGACGGGGACGAGGGCGGCGGCAAGGGGCGGCGTCGGACTCCTTGTTGCTTGCTCTCTCTCCTTTGTTCTCTCCCACTATTTGTTATGTTCACTAATGAGCATAAGTTATGAGGAAGGAAGGAAGGAGGGTCCTTTATATAGTCCAACAACTCCTTGTTAACTACCTAAAGGACTTATTCTAGTCCAACTAGAATTCAATTTAGTCCCTTCCTTGCAAATTAGTCCCTAGTAAGTTTGCAAGGGTTTGTAAAGTGATCCTTATAATTAATTAATCCAATTAATTAATTCCCAAATCTAGTTCAACTCTATATAGCGTGTGACCCCATAGGTTCTATCTAGTTGGTAGCAACTACTTGCTAATATGGAGCGGTTTCTAGCAAAACATCCATTCTAGCCAACTAATAGAATAGTCATCTTGACAACCTTTGTACAAGTAATTGTCTCATCCCTTTGCCTCCATATCCGGATTGGACACGAGACATACAAGTCACACTCGTATATCCAATCCATAGTTTCTCGATCCATGGGAATAGCCTTATTCGTGCAAATAACATCAATATCCCATATTGATTTATTTGAGTCTGGCCAGACATTCTATAAGCACTATCCCTCGAGTGGCCTAGGATATTTGCTCCCGTTATGTGGGAGGGGCAAATCCTCTCTACGTCCACTACGATCTCTAAGCTTGCTTCTCATTGTATCCAGTACACGCCTTTATAACTACCCAGTTTCGGTGTAGCGTTTAACGCTACCAAGATCACACCACAACTAGAATATCTAGTGACTTCAAGTCTAAGGATGACAATACCATTTCACCGCGAGAAGCGCTTGTGACTCAACATAACATGTATGTAGCCTTCTCGGAGATGGGTCAATCCAGTGCAACATTCCGTAATGCACACCTATGTGTTGGATCATGATATCTTCATATCAATCCAACCCCATACTAGTCTATAGATGATTGTCCTATTAATCATTATACTTGACTAGGGATATTTAAGATAAACAACACAATTGTAAATCCAAGGACTTCATTATATTAAATATCCAATAAATAATAAATAAATTTTCTAGCCATATACAAATTCATACTAAACTAGATTGCCTCTAGGGCATCTATTCCAACAATGTGCATATCAGGGTCAGTTAGGCCTATGTAGTCATAATCTCAGGCCAAGATTCATTGGTAGATGCTTATCCTTTATGTTAAGAAAGGTCTTTCATTCTGAGAAAGAATATTCAGTATGGAAATCGTTTGCAGATGAACTGATATCCTGGTTTTCAACCAGATGAATGGCTATCCTGGATACAATCCAGATGAACTGATATCCTCGTTTTCAACCAGATGGCTGGCTATCCTGGATAAAATCCAGATGAACTGATATCCTAATTTTGAACTAGATGACTAGCTATCCTGGATACAATCCAGATGAACTGATATTCTGGTTTTCAACAAGATGACTGGCTATCCTGGATAAAATCCAGATGAATTGATATCTTGGTTTTCAACCAGATGACTGGCTATCCTGGTTACAATCCAGATAAACTCATATCCTGGTTGTGAACCAGGTGACTAGCTATCCTGGATACAATCAAGGTGATTAAGTAACATGGTTATGAGCTAAACGAATTTCTACCCTGGATGATCCAAATAAATGAGGAATCTTGTTGGGTCGATTACGAAAAGATGAATTGGGTACCTATATATTATCTCCTATTTTCCATACACATTCGACTAAATTTGATGGGGGTGATCGTATTCTATGTGTGGTATTAAGAAAGGAAACATTTATGAGGTGTAGATAAGAATGTGTGATCTTCGGGGGCGAAGATTCTTTTAAGGGGGTAGGATGTAACACCCAGTAAATTTCTATAGGGTTCTAATTGTAATAAAATAAAACTTTAAGCCAGAAGTGCAAAGTATCTTATCCAAGTGTGTAACGACGACTGATTATCAGGAATTCTTAGAATGCTAGATTTGATTGGACTGTTAAGTAGTTTTTGAGAATATGGGGCCGTTGTGTAGTTTCCAAAAGTTGTATTATATGGATATTGTGGCCTGTGAGATTACTAAAATGAATATGATGCTTGAGTTTTGTTACTATTATGTTGGGGTCAAAATAATATCTTAAGAAAACTCAATTCACCCTTAATCACACTTCATACCCTAATCTTTTCGAATTTGCACTTCTAACCCTTTATGCATGATGGACACTTGTCCTGAGAGTTTGGACACATGTTCTTTGAGTTGGCAACACCCAACATCTCCACTCATCCTATTTCAGCAGAGTGTTTCATCAACTATAAGGATCTCCTATTCTTTCTTCCCTAACCACCATGCAACCACCACCATCACCACATCAACCACGTGATCTCCACCAAACAACCACCAGGTCCAGACCTGCTACAGACAAAGGGTCGCGAAACACCAAGGATTGAAAGCCCCAATTAAATTTCAGAGGGTAGCCAGTAACTTGAAAGAAAACGAGAGCACTGGAGAGCTCGAGGGTACTGGTTTTGTGCTGTGAATCGTCGAAAAGATGGATACTCGCCGGCTTTCTGGGTTCGTCTTCGCCGGAGCTCGCCATTGTTGCCGGTGGAAGGTATACCCTATTCGCTTAATCAAAATGCTTTGTTCTTGAGTATTTTAGGTCGTAGGAAGCTATAGAGTTGAATTTGACCCAGTAGCGTGCCTAGAACACCAGAAGAATGGATTCAGTCCCGTTGATCAGCGTTTTTCCAGCGGGATTTTTGCCATGTTTGTGCCCTTGTATTTCCATCGTTCTTGATTGATTTGACTTGATTCTTGGCTGGTTAGAGAGCCCACATATATCTCTTTAATTTGTATGTTGATTTCTTCGGCCAACAGAGTCTCTAAGTGTATAATATTCGTGATCAAAGCAGAGAGTCTTCGGTGTTCTTGAGAATGCAAGTTCTGGCCTGCAATTGTGCTCACTAATGGGCCTTGTTTGAAGGCATGTAGCTTTCTCTCTGATTATTGTTTGGCCGAGCTTGATAGCTCTTTGGAAAGCCTAAGTAAATATCTTGAAAACTACAGTAATCTTCGGTTGTGGATGCATGTATAGATCACCTAAAAATTAACCTAAACTTGAGATAAAACGAGCTGAAACCCACTTGTGTTCTTGATCTGAGTTTTGTGCCAACTTTACGGTTTTGTATCTATCACGTCATTTGTTGGATTGAACTCCTTTTTCTTCCTGTTGTTAGATCATTCTATGATTCTCAAATCCATGTAAAGATCCTCTTGCAATGTTGTGTTGTGAATAGAATTTGGTGTCGAAGTTGCTACAAAATGCTAGAAATTGTCATCAACCTAGAAATTGGCTAAGTATAGATTGTTGCTTAATTTTGTCCAGTTTTGTCATCTCACATCTCCTTCAATATTTTGAGTCTCCAAGGACTTAAAAATGTTCTAGAATCCTTGGTTTGCCCTCTTCAAATTCATATTCTCAGATTTCCTAAAACGCTTTCTCAATTATCATTAAATTAACTTTAGAGTTGGCCAATTGTGCTCATTTATCTTAAACTGCAAGGGCAATTTTTCAGTTAAAATGATTTGTTTGGCCTTCACTCCCTCGATCAAAGTAGCTCTCTTTGTTATTCTGCATCTAAGTGTCAAGTTTGATTAAGTTAACCTTCTAGAAAACCCTGTGTTTGGAACGAACTGTATAAGGGGGGCAACACGGTGTTTTGCATAAGAATTGTATAAAGCTAAAATCATTGTCTTGGATATAATAACATAATTTTTAGTGACTTTGGGGTCTCAAGAAGTCTATATGGGCTTTAGGTGGCCAAGTCTACATGTGGGGGCTTTTTATAATTTCCACAAAATACAAGGGCATATGTGCAATTAATTAAAAGTTCACATTTGGACTAAATTAATGTTATGAGACCAAGAACGTGACTTAAAATGATATTTGGAGCCTTAAGGAGGAAATATTGACTCAGGAGTAGTCAAATCAATTATGGGGGTCTTTTTGTAATTTTAGCCAACTTTAGGGGCTTAAGTGCAAATAAGTCGAAGTCTTATTTTTTTTCATCACCGTAACCTTATGAGGATGTAGGGAGTATCATTTCATACCATTTGGGGATAATCTAACTTGTTTGGAGAGTTCAGGCCTAGTATTGGACCAAAGTGCAGTTTAACTAAACTTTAGGGGCTTGAGTATAAATAAACAAAACTTGGGATCTAAGCTAAGTTGGTTACTTGGAGAACTAGTAACTTATGAGATAGGCACGACTAAGTTGTTCAGGAACAATCAGGGACTTTCCTGATAAAACAGAGACATCAAGGGCAAAATAGTTATTCAGGGCTACCCATCTAGCATGACACTTGCATATGCATTTTACCTCGTTAGAGAGGACTTGTATTAATATGTACTTATATACTTTTATGCGTAGAGGTTGTCGGTATAGATAATCAACGACGGTGATCAGGAATGCTAGGCAGGCTGCGAGGTGAGTACGCGGGAGATCGGGAAGTAGGCAATGACCTAGAGGGTCGACACATCCACATATACGAGATATAATATTAAGTTAATTATAAATTTGAGTTTCTTTAATTCTGTCTTACAACAAATCGTTAGGGTTAAACTCCTTGTTGGGCACTTCCGTGCTTGGCGGAGGGCATCTCTCGAGAGTCTGGGGGATCCAAGTGTAATTCTCCGGTACTCTTTTAAGGGGGGTGTTACACGTACTCCTTCCAGCTTTGTACCATGGCTTACTGTTTGTGGATGGGGAAGCGTATCAATGTCCCGTACTTCATTTATAGAGTTCTTATGGAGAGAACTGACCGCTATAACCGTAGATCTCCCGGGCACACTTGTTTGCTCCTAAAGCTAGCACAAGATGCTAAGGGTAATTTGAGTGCTGTAGAGTATGAAGATAGCTCTAGAGACAAGAATAAGAAGGATACAGCACGTACTTGGGAGAGAATACCCAACCCCCTCAAGAACCAAATAATTGTTGACCCCACACACCCTAGCAGAGACCAAGCAAGTAGCTCGAGCTCCAACATGGAGCGACAGCTTGAGACGCTCATGCATATGATGGAGTCTCAGAGACTCCAAGCTGATGAGGATAGAGCTAGGGAGAGGAGACATTTTGAGCACATCCGTAGTAGCCAGCGCCAGTTAAGCCGAGGGACGGAGTCACTTAGCTATGACTGTGCCCAGCAAGGTGGATGGATTTGGTACTTGGCTGTGGCGGCCAATGTCCAGTTGCAGCACCCACATACCTACGATGGCTTGTTCCATTACCAGTCTGATGTATACCCAGAGTCGAATCCCGACGTCCGAGATGAGGACGAAGGGAGGACTCACTCCGACTAGACCCACCGTCCCTACGCTTGAGCACCCGAGTCCTCTTGATTTCACTCTATTTTTCGTTGAGGACAACGAAGCGCTTAAGTGTGGGGGAGTTTTTAGCTATCCGCTAGTTAGCCATTGCATAGCCTTGTTACATGTAGTTTAGTGAGTCTGTTAAGCATGTGGAGTTGGTCCATAGGATTGCATGTGCACGTTTACATATTTGCATTGTATATAATTGTTTCACTTTAAATATTGAGTCAACCTACCCTGTGTTGTTTGTTAATCGAGTTGGCCAGTTACATATAGTGTCTAAAAAAAGAATTTGAAAAAGGGAAATTGAAGAGAGTAAGCGTGGAGAGGGCTAAATGATAGTATTCCCTAGGTAGTATGAAAATCTGAGGTGAGGTAGACACGCGAGAATCTGGAGTAGAAAGGCTATAGGGCCAATGCACTAGAGAATTGTGAGTAGCTGTCTCTCAAACTAGTTATCCTACTAGCGCTACACCACCGTCACTTAGGTAGTCGTCAACCCTCCTCGTAGTGGCAACGGAACAGCTCTGCGAGTGATTTTTATGGGGACCTCACGTCCCGTCTCCATCGCCTAGGTCCACTAGTTACCCCAATTTGATCCATGTACCCCTTTTATTCACAGCCTCTAGCCTAGGAAGTCATTCCTTGTGACTCCTATCATTAGTTAGAATGATCCCTTCCTATGCGTCATGATAGAGGGAGTTGAGTTAGGGAGGTTCGATGAGGGTGTGCTGATTTGATACATCTTGAGTGGACATTCTTACATGTCATCTTTTGAGGGGATGTGAGGGTGACTTAGAGACGGCAGCACACTTCGGTGTGGCGGTGAGTCGTGTCATTACACCACGACCACAGGTGGAGTGTCGTAGTGCGTGATACCTTTTTCCGCACGATATGGGGTGGGGGTTGGTTGATCTTATAGTAGGACGTGCTTGCACTTCATTCATATTTTCTACATCTTAGGTGATGAGGAGGATTGGTTGGAATTAGCACGTTTACACATTGACTATCGGGTTCGAGATATGCTTTACATCGAGTGTGGGGGTGTCAACACATATTTTATTTCATCGTTTGATTTGACACATTCCACCCCGACGTTATCAATATTGATTTGATCTCCTTGGATATTACTATTGTATCATCGTTGGTGGCTCCATGTGCTTATTGAGAATGAAATTGAAATTGAAAAAAAAAAAAACAGAAAGTTGGAATTGAAATGGAATAGGGAGCCGGAAATTAAACTTCATGAAGACCAAGGAGATTAGCTATTGTTCGAGATCACTTCTTCACATTTGTGGTCGCGAGAACGGCGTTGCACCAAGATTGAGGGAATGAGGGTCGGAGTAGTTAGTTCGGTGGGGTTCCTTGGATTTTGGTGAGGGAGTGTGAGAATGGGTTTTTGTGAGATATATCATGACGTATAGGACTGCGCTTCTAAATATCCTATCCTACCCGTCCTAAAGCCGCCAACAATTGAAACCCGTGGATAAATAGCTCGGATGGTAAGTGCTAGGGATACGTTTGATGAGTGTGCGGAAGCAACTTATTTTGTGTTCGTGCCCGTTCTGTCTGACGAAACTAGCCGCAAGTTCTACCGATCACCAAAGTTTTATAATCTTCTAGGGGATGTGAAAGCCTTAAGACATGCCGGTTTGTTCTTCGAGATTGCCCAATCTCTACTAAAAATAAAAAATATGTTCTTTAATTCCTTGCATTGTTCATACTTGAGTTGCATTGTACATATCATGTAGTTGCATAGTCATGTCTTTGTGTATTGATTCGTGAGTCGTGTTGGCTAGCTGAAAGTTAAGTATGCAAAGTGGTGGGGTATGCATTGGTTTGGTTTTGGGTATGTATGCAATGTCTCAAGTGTGGAGGTTTGTGCTTCATTGTTGCTCGGGACGAGCAAGAGAGTAAGTGTGGGGGAGTTTGATAGCACATTTTAGGAGCTATAATTATGTAGCATTTACCACATGATAATATGTATTTGGAGAGTGTTTTGAGGCCAATGTTAGAAATTATAGGTCGTTTTATCACTTGATGCTACCATGTGCTATATTGTTAGTCCGGGCGTTTTCCATGCTTATTGTTATTTGTCAAATATAATCTCTTGGTATGTTTGTTCATGTTTTTTTTTTGCAGGGACGGATGCTAATAGGTTGATAGGAGGCATGGAACGAACTTCGGAAACAATGGGAGCTCAAGTGGAGTCAAGAGAAGCTGAATTGGAGGAGCTTGGATGACAAGTCTTCACTATTTTGATCATATCCTGAGTTCTACAACTCATTTGAGTGTGAGACTAGTTCCATATGAAAATAGACTCAGATATATTTCCATCGATAGGTCACGGAGCTAAATCCGAGTTTGGACGAAGAAGATATCGCGTTTTGAAGTCAGGAGCAGATTTCAGGGGAATTTTGTGCAATTACTGAAGACTTCTGCGGGTTATGATTCAAGAACGACCTAGGGACGAATATATTCATCATTCACGCATCCAGAGAGCCAAGAAGAAGGAGGATAGCAAGGAGACTTCATTGGGAACGATCTCAAGCAAGGAGAAGACCCCGGATCGCGCCAATCTTCACGATTCTAGCGTTCGATCTATTTTTCTCTTTACTTTCTTGTATGAAATATTCAAGAACCATGTTAACTTGTGTTATGAGTAGCTAAACTCATACCTAGGCAACTATGAAGAGCCTAGGGTTTATGTTTTGATCATATTTTCCGGATTTCGGATGATCTTTCATGCTAGGATTATGATTTAATGGAGATTGTTTTGGTTTTCATCATGTTGAGTTCTTTCATTGACAAGTTAGGGCTAAGATGTGTGATGTGAATTTTCTATTTCTTCATTCAATCATGAACTAGGCTTGATGATGATATTGGTAGCCTAATTATCTTGTTTATTGTGCTTAATTCTTAGTAACGTAGGAGTCATGACCCGAAATTACTATGTAACTAGTGAGTGTGTGAAAACAACTCTACCCTAGTTGGAATGAGTAAACAAGATCATTCTTAATTGACTAGACTGAAAGGTTAGTTGGATAGGAATGGCTAGATGAGGGTAAATTCAGTAGGAAGTAACGAGTTTCTCGTGAATGGTGGTCTGAGAGGACATTATTCCTTGCAATATTGTTAGCCTGCTAGAACACATAGGTAGTATACTTGGCTTGAGAGGGACAAATCGTTACCTTTGTGTAGACCGACATGATACCGATAGGTGATTGTCAACGCCATTACCCAGCATAGGTTACTAAGATTCATTGTGTTAGAATATGGAATCCGGAATTGTCAAAACTACCCTAGGTGATCTATAGATTGCCTAGCTTTCTCTCCTCTGATTTACATCAAATCATTTTATTTGCATTAGTTTATTACCATTGCTAGTCACTTGTTTGAGGGTGACAACACTTCAAACTACAATCATTTTTACCGGTTACTTAGGTGAATTGAGTTTAATTTCTAATCAAGAGCATATAGTAAACACCTTCCCTTGGGTTCGATAACTCGGAGTACAAAATACTCCACTTTATTACTTGACCGTATACTTGCGTAGCAACGCGTAGTAATGGCGCGTCATAAGTCACGAAGGTTACACAGGCCATAAGATAAAAAAATCAGCAAGCATGTTCAAGTACGTTATGGTCTCCACGTGAGACAAAGCAAGGTTCCTATGTGGAACAATATGATTTCACACCGTACAAGTTATGCTTTCCATTACGCTTTCTTTACGATACAAGTTACGCTTTATTAATGTCATGATCTTTCAAGAATCACACGTATATGTATGTATGTATCACTTTGATTTATGTTCACGACACTCCATGCGAAATTTGGCCATTTTTGGTTTTCCAAACCTACGGAGGGGCGTAGATGTAACTCAATGAGCTAGTTGAGCTCACACTTTCACGTTACCCCTTTTCAGGTTTTAAGGACACGTAAGAACTAAGGATTAGCAAGGCGTTAAGTTTATATGTGTTGACGTGTTGGCTTGAAGATGCTTATGTCCTCATATGTTGCAAATATGTTATATAACTTGAAGCGATTATGTACTTGTTGGTTATTTGTATTAAGAATGTAAAAGTTTTGTAAGTATGTATATAAGACCTTGTATGAGCCTTGTATGATACCTAGAACAGTTCCCGGTTTATGCTCTGTTTATGTTAAGAGTCGAGAGGACTAAATGATAATGAATTTTCAAGTTCCATCTTTCTTTTCCTTACAAGTCAAATTTTTTATCATGACGACCCCAAGTAATTTGTCAATTACGCTTCCGCAAAGTTTTAGAAGAAATTTAAATCACGACTTTTAAAAATAAATCGTTTAGCCTCTCGACGAGTCAAGGCCGCACCGGCATGTCACCCCCTCTCCCGTTAACGTAACGTTTTTATCATCGCTAATCGGGGTCGGCGGGAGGGGAATGTGACATTTAATAGTTGTGATGTCACTATTCTTCCTCGCACCCAAAAGAGAGTGGGATACACCTTCAATGCATAGGAGACATAAGTAGGGTGAGAGGGGACACCTTTGCCTCAAACCCCGTTGAGGGGTAACCTCCTCGACCACCTCTCCATTCCGTACAAATGAATATTGTACTATAGTTACACAACTCATAATCAGTGAGACCAATCTGGCTACAATCCCCAACTTCAGCATGATCGACTGCAAGTAGTCTCATTCCACTTTATCGTAGGCTTTACTCATGTCAGCTTTCAGAGCCATCACTCTCTTTTTTTTTCCTTCAGACGATTATCCATAGTGTGAATAAGCTCATAAGCTACGATCACATTATCAGTAATTAATCGTCCAGGCACAAACGCACTCTAATTATGAGAAATAAGGTCATCCATTACAGTCTTAAGTCGATTTGAAATCGCTTTAGCCACGATTTTGTAAACCACCGTGCATAAACTAATCGGTCTGTAATCCAATGGTCGTCGCAGCTGTTTTACTTTTGGAATCCAAACCTCTTCGTTATTGGAGTGTACATCTTCGTACATAGTATGATTTGTGGAATGTACCTCTTCGTTATTGTTGATAATTCCGAGGCACATCTTCGTTACATCAATACCAAAAATTGACCACATCTTATGAAAGAAAATCATTAAAAACCATCAATTCCTGGAGACTTATGATCCATCATGCTCATAGCATTCCATACATCCAACTTTGTGGACGGGGCATCCAATTGCATCTGATGAGTAGACGATAGACGTCGCGGTACATGGATTACAACTTGGTCAATATCACTTTCTGGAGGGTTGCGGCTCGTAACTAATTATTCAAAGAAGGCCTCCAAAACACAAGTAATTTTATCATTTTCCTCCTTCCATTAACATGTCTTCTCTTCAATACCCAATATCGCATTCCTCCACTACCGCCTTGTTGCCCATTGGTGGAAAAATCGTGTGTTTTGATCACCTAACCTCAGCCACGCCACCCAGGACTTTTGATGCCAATAAGATTTCTCGGTCTTCAAAATATTGTTTTAATTCGTACGAAGGTCTCGACCTTCGTCTACCGCTTCCCGAGAGGGGCTCGTAGCTGCTAGCCATTGCATCAGAGAGCGTAGCTGGCGCAATTGCTTCGAAACACATCCGCCCATCAAAGCAACCCAGGTTTTCAGGCCGGTGGAAGTGGCCAAAGTTTTGAGTTCAACCTTGGGAGGTTCTGACACCAAGCATCCCGAACAATCTCATCTAAAACCTCATTTCCCAGCCACGAAGTTTCGAACGTAAAGCGCAGGCGAGAGTGACATAGTTTTCTCTGCGCATTGGGGTCCAAAATTAGCTTAACTGGGATATGATTGGAAGTATACAAAATCAAATGGTTGACAAGTTCCCCCCAAATAAGTCTCAATCCATTTGGGTGAATCCACGACCCGGTTAAGTGTTACGCGATTGCGTCCTCGTCACGGTAATTGTTTGTCCAAGTAAACGTTGGTCCTGCAAAACCAATATCCATTAACTCGTTTCGTCGGAGTGCTTGTTGGAAAGGGGAGATTTGTTGAAACAATATGATACGACCACCTTCTTTTTCTTCATTTGACATTACTCCGTTGAAATCCCCTACCACGCACCATTGTTTAACATCCGAGCACCGAAGACAATCAAGCAACGTCCATGTACGAGCACGTTCATCAGCTATTGAATCACCGTAAAGTCCCGTAAAATGCCACCACAAATCGGAACTTCCAAATTTATTAGGCAATTAACATGAAAATCAGAAGATGATAACATAGACACTAAAAGAGACTGATCCCACATGAGCGATAAATCTCCTTTCCGACCCTGACCATGACAACTGACATGAAACCCCGTGCTAAGGTTGCATTGATTCCAAATCATCTCCATTTCTGAAATTTTTTATTTGTCTCCATTAAAAATAAAAGATTAGACCGCTCCCTCATGACGAGTTCGCGTAGAGAAGGGAACGCGCAAAGGTTATCTAACCCCCGCGCTTTCCAACATATGCCAATCGTTGGTTACGGAGGTGGTGCTCCTCATTCACAACCGATATCTCATGTTTGTCGCAAACATCCGACACACACACACATTGTATTCATAGTTACAAATGATGCTCTAAGCATCACTTAAAAAAGACACTATCAAAATACACAATGTTTGCTAAAATTATAGCTATTTAAAAAGACACAATTAACCGATACAAAGCAATGGTTCAAAAAATGTTCTTTTGAATTTTTAATGCACATGATTATTTACTTCTAAATTGTTACTATTTTGTAGAACCATGCGCTAATCTACTGTTTCTATTTTCCGGTTCATTCAGAGTTTGGTAATAGATTTTGTTTTGGTAAGAGATGAAATGCAAGAGACACATTATAAAACAGAACTACTTCCTCTGCTTAGTGAGAAAGTATATAGTTGATTTTTTTCACATGCAATCATGTCATTCTGATTCGGTGATTTGGATAACAAAATGATACAATTTTTGATAATTTTTTGTGGTGTTGTAGATTAAAATACACTACACAATACCTTGAAAAATTATCAAATTCTTGCATCGTTTAGCCAAAAGTCTAAATAGGTACTTTCAAACAAAACAGAGATAACAGATCAATTATAAAATTGGATCAATTACTTATGGTAATATAGTTAACAAATGGGTACAGACAATGTACCACATGGCGCGCGATGTAGCTGTACAAGTATTTACTTTCTTCAAAAACCAATCAGGTCTACGGTTTTTTCAACCAGGGTACGGGTTGAGCCTACACAACATCAAATTTCAGAAAAATAGAACAAACGTAGGTCCAATAGCCTTCCTAAAATGATTTTCAGACAAAAATCTGTTTTCAGTAATAGGAACATGGAACCTTAAATGGCTTTCCAGCACAGTTACGCAATCTCAGGTTGTTACAAACGTAGGCCCAATAGCTAAATCAGGTATTATCAGAATATAAACCATTACTTTTTTTAAATTGTTTTTTCAGAATATTGAATGAAATTGCAATTGGTCCCTATTTTTTCTGGGGTCTTTTAAAATTGCCCCCATTACTTTTTTAAGTGTTCTAGAGTGACCCCAACTTTAGAATAAGTTCACTAGAATACACACGCTGTTATAACCTCACTGTAGCCCTTAAAAACACCGGAAAACTCCAATTAGGTCCCAATCTGTTAGAATCTTTTATATTTTGTCCTTAACTTTGACTTTTGAGACTCGTGGGTTGTAAGAATTAAAAGTTTACCCCTATTTTGTAAACTTCTTTTTAATTTAGCCCCCACATTAATTGCAATATCGCCCACACTTAGTATTGCAAATTTTGAAATTTACCCTTGCATTATTAATTTTCCTCTAAGTTCACCCACATTACCATGAAATGGTTGAGTGTGTCGAGTTTTGCATTCGTACTTGAGCGGTATTCAAATTTTGCATCACATTATATTTCTTTTGGTAAATTAGGAATTTTATTAAGGTAAAGAAGGGAGGCATTACAACTCAGTTTGTCTTTTCTCAATTCTAAGGAAACTGCATACTGAGAGAGAGAGAGAGAGAGAGAGAGAGAGAGAGATGAATGAGGTGGAGTTGGAGAGAGATTTGGAGGAAGTGAGAGAGACATACTGGTCTGGGAAGACAAAAGAATCATCATGGAGGAAGTCACAGCTCAAAGGACACCCTATCGAGTCCTACAGAGATGAGGTGATCTGCAACTCTCTCTCTGTCTCTGTCTCTCTCTCTCTCTCTCTCTCTCTCTCTCTCTCTCTCTCTCATATGAATTTGCAATGTTTTGCAGATAGGACCGCTGATCAAAACTACAAGGCATGCTTTGAAGGGCTTGAAGGAATGGATGTCCAGCAAAAGGGTATTAATTAAAACTTCTTCTTCCATGCATTAATTTTCAGCTTTTGTGTTTCTTCGCTTTTGGTAGCCCGTTAAACTTGAGAGAACTTAGGTCCGTTAGTTAGTTCTTACCCATTGTTCTTACCAGTTTTTGATCATGAAAATGTTGATAAAATAAAGGATGAAAAAGAATTAGAAGATAAATAAATGTTGATGAAATGCATACGAACTCGCTGGTTATCGCCCGGCGACGAGGACGCCAAAATTCGCGGCCGGGACGATCCTAGGAATTACAGCTGGCAAAATGGTCTTAACCAGTTGGGCTTAACCAGTTGTATCCATTGGGCTTAACCAGTTGTATCCTATGTAAAAAGCTTGGGTCCTGTCCTATCTGTTCAATGAAAAGGTCTTATTTGGGCTAGACCATTTAACCCATTACGAACTTGGACGGGTTAGATTTTATCCAACAACCCAACGGGCCCCAATAAAAAGTCTCACGTTAAAACTACTACATTAAAAAAAAAACTAAACATTTTCAATTTACTGTACTGCCCTCGTAGAAGTACAAAACAAAAAACTGTGGATACTCTTGAAAAATGAGTTTTCATTTCCTTTTCATTAGGGAAAAAAACTGATACTATTTTTTCCTGAGAGAAAAAACAGATATTTTTTTTAGAGAGTTGATATTTTATTTTAATAGACATATTCTTTATAAATTTTGTTTCTAAAAAAAATGATACTTATAATGACAGCATAACATTAACTACTTATTATATTATAAAAAAAGAAACATTAACTACTTAGAGGACAGTTCTAGTAAGCATGAACCAAGATGAACTAGGGTTTTTTCTCGCTTTTCTTCGTGTCCTGGATTTGATTACGTAATTTTCGGAGTAAGTTTGGTGGAGTTTGGTTTTCTTGGGTGTCTTCGTATCTGGTTTGCTTTTGGAGTGAATTTGGGGTTTGGTTCCAGGTTTCGAATGGCTCTGAAATGGTGCGGGTCATGAATTTGAATTTGACTTGTTGTTCATCTCTTATGTCTTTAGATCTAGGTTAGACTGGGTTGATTGAATTCGGAGTTATTCTTTTTCTGTAAGTGTGGGCGTGTTGTTGTTAAGTGTGAAGACTGTTTTGTAACTTAGTCTAAATTAGAGGGGCTTACAAGCAATTTCATATTAGTTATCTCTATATATCATAGATGTGAATACCGTTCCGGTCCCCGTTCCGTTTTGCTCTCAGGAACGGAACGATCCCGGATCCGGACGGAACGGCGATCCGTTCCGGATTTACCGTACTTTTTAATATAGACACACACACACACAACATTAGTTTTTAAAAATACATACACAATATTGGTGATTCTCATAACAGCATCACAATACAATTTGACTCAATCAAATGAAAGTATTTTAATTCGACTTTTTTTTTTGTTTAAAAAAAATGGAAGTGTTTGAATTCTTATTAATTGTATAAATTCAGATAAGGTATAATGATTTCAAAATCGAATTTAAGTAACCGCCATAGTGCAACGGTTAAGTGTTTGTGTTTGAAATGGATCGGCCTGGGTTCGATTCCAGGTTGCGGCAGTTTATTTTTACATACCAACAATTAATGATCCGGATCGAGTAAAATCCGGGCGGATCAGCACGAAAATCCGGGTGGATCAGCACGAATCGACCGGATCCGACCTGATCCGAACGAAATTTGGCCTGGTACGAAACAACCCTTGTTCCGCTCCGTTTTGAGCCTAAAACGGAACGGTCCGGCCCGTTCCTTTGTTGAATCGCTTATGACGATTCTAACAACTGAATCAGAGCCACGTCAAAAACGGTGCAGAGAATTGAAGATTTTTTTTGCAATAGAGCAAAGTAGCGGCAGCGGCAGAAAACCAGTGAGACTTTTTTTTTATTTGGCGGCGAAAAGGGTTCGTCACCGAGCGAGGTTGCGTTCCTTGTGCGGCTGGTTGGGCGTGAGAACAGGTAACCATTGTTTTAATAATTGTCCAACCAATTGTTAATATTTTATTGGTAGATTTTTGGGTTTGCTTGCTGCCAACTCGTGAAGAAGAAATCAAGCACTTAGTGCGTTGGGAAAAGAAGGCAGCAACTGCTGCACAGGAAGAGGAGTTATTCAGTGCTTTGCGCCCACAAGTTTCTGTGCTCCAAACGCGCTTCGATTGGTCCAAATTTGTTTTGGACATATCTCGACATTCAGGAATCCGATTGACTTGAAACAGGAGTCAAACTAGGGGTTTTCGGACGTTCCGGAACTGTTGGTAAGGTCTGACCGGTGAGATTCTGCACAGTTTGAGTGGGAGTGATGGCGAACGACGTTAGATTCAAGATTGAGAAATTCGACGGGACGAATTTTAGCCTATGGAAGATGCAGATAGAAGACTATTTGTATCAGAAGGACTTGTAATTGTCGTTGGACAGAGTTGAGAAGAAACCAAGCGAAATTAAAGACGATTAGTGGAAGATTTTGGACAGAATAGCTCTAGGACTTGTGAGATTGAGTCTCGCATCGTCAGTTCTGTTCAATGTGTCGAAAGAAACGACGACGAAGGATTTGATGGATGCTGTTGGCACTTAAATTTCAACCAAATATTTTGATGTGTGAAATTTGAGAATCCCGCCAAGTTGGACGTGCTTCCCAGGTACACTCAAAGTAGGGGATAAAAGATGAAGACATCTCCAGTATCTTCTCTCAAAGATAACGATTTGTTATGCTTGAAGAGGAGATAAGAGATCTCCGCGATACTTTCAATGGCAGGAGATAAGCTGAGGGTTGAGTTCAAATTCAAATTGAGATACGAGATAAAATTTGTATCTCAGAAGATTGACTCTCTGAACCTCTATAAATAAGAGGTTTCACAGAGAGAAAGCGGGACTAGAGAACCTGGAGACACTTCTTTTGAGATCCTGGAGAGACACTTCTTTTGAGATCATGGAGAGACACTTCATTTTGAGATCCTGGGGAGCAAGAGTGAAATAGTACCGCCATAGACGTAAAGAAAGCACTCGCACAAAGCAAACCGCTTCCCACCAGGGTCAGCCAAGCTCGTAGTCCAAAGAGACAAGAGCTAGACAACAGAGCCAAAGCTCAAGAAGCGTCCATGGCGTCCAACTGGTAAAGGGTTCCAAAACCCCAAAATCCCTCTCTCACACTCTGCTCCGTATTTTTCTTCTACATCTGAAAATCAAATGTAGTCCATTTAAAGTTCATGTATCTTTATGGGTATAAAACCCACAAAATCTATGAAATCAATCTTTCATTGTATTTATTTTGTTTTACGTATCTTGTATTTTATTTTGTGTCTTATTAATCAGGGGTTCCACACATAGTTAGGGTAAAATCAAGAAGACTAAAATCCACTTCAAACAAAAATATTTGTTACGCAGATTTTTTAAATCAAAAGCAACAAAATTCGACTTCTTAAACATCTGTGTCTACAAATTGGCACACCCGGTGGGACTTCTTCCTCCCTTCATCTTGTAAGACACAAAATAAATCTTACGTAAAAAAAAATGGTTTCTTCGTTTTGTGTGCACTCACTGACTTCTCATTTATTTTGATCTCAGGTTCCAGAGTGTTACTAAAGGAGTTCCAGCAAGGCCCGTACTTGGCCACTGGAAGGAGAAACTTTTAGCACCAGCAGTGGTCACACACAGGACGTGTAGCTCTCAGCTTCGCGATCCTGAAAGTGTGGCTCTTGCTGGAGTGCGCAAGCAGCTCTTAGAACCAGCAGTGGTCACACATCCTAGATGTGTGGCTCTTGCTGGGGCACGGGGGGAGTCCTCCCAAAGAGCCTGCACACCAGAAGTGACTAGTCAAGAGGCACAATATGGAGTCTCGAGAAAAATTGTCTCTCCTGGTAAAGATGAAGCACTACTCAGAAGAACCGAGACCTTGCTAGAAGAGGTCAGGTTCTTGGTTCAAAGTGCCATAATTCTCACAGGAATCTGGAGAACCAATAAGACCAAAGAATTTCTAGCCCGTGCTAGAAGAGCCGAAAAGGCGACTGTCTTTGCCATGGAAATAGTTGTCATTGGTACAATGCCCAAGACCTCTGAAAATGCGATAAAGGAAGTAGAGGACTCGAGGGACCTCGCTGTGAAAGCAGGAGAGGCAGCATCGGAAGAAAACAAGAAGATTATTCGGAGCATTGGAAAGAAAGTCATGTCTCGAGAGACCCATGATGGATCATCATCGAAAGGCCAGCCAATAAAAAGTGGTGAAGTAGGTGCTACCCTGCACCAGCCTGATAAAGGAAAAAAGAAGGCACCAAGGATGAAGCCTACAAAAAGGTGGGTCTCTGATATGCCAGTGACAACTCACCCAAAGGACGTACATGCAGAGAGCTATAACGCCACGACTCGTGACGTCCTTGCAGCCCTTGCAGGAGAAGGCCAAACAATTCAAAGACCTCAGTCGCCTATCTTTGGTCATGCACCCAATAAAAGAAAGGGGCGCCGACCAAGTATTTCGGCACCTCTCCAGGGAGGTACCATGACATCATGGAACGGTCCAATCACAAGATCCAAGGCAAAAAAATTAATGGGAACCATAAATCCCTTATACGAAGAAAGTGACGCTGTCTCGGCTACCGTAGATGAAGGTCATGCTGTGGCAGTCATGATGGCTGACGTGGAAGATGATCCAGTCATGCAAGCTATGCTCGAAAAATTTGCCATGTTCCAGGAATTACTGGAGAAGAAAGACAAGGAAATGGAAGCTGTGGCGGAACAAATGAAAGTTTTGCAGGCACAACTTGCAGAGGCCGGAAGTGCAACAAATCCAGGAGTTACAAGGCATGTGGAAGTATCTCCTCCTCCTCCCCCTGGAGTAGCAACCTCAAGTCCATCTTTCACCGGAGGGAATGATCATCGTACCGAGGTACCACGTACTACATTACCGGCTCGCATAGAATCCCAAGACTCAAACATGGACATCCTCAGCCCAGCCCTGATGTCATTAATTGACGAGCTGGTAAAGAAGCAAGTCCAAAAGGTCGCAGAGAAGGAAGATGAGGTCTCCACTGTGATCACAAAGCCATACCCGACATGGGTAGACGACGTGTCCCTACCCATAGACTATCCACAACCAGAATTTAGGATGTTTAATGGAACGGGAGATCCAAGACAACACTTGGCACATTTCCTCTCCAGGTGCGGTCCTATAGCACACAACGAGGCTTTGTGTATTCAACTGTTTATCCAGTCCCTAGAGGACGCAGCCTTCACATGGTATTCACAACTACCCGAATGCTCAATACCAAGTTGGGACTCTATGGCAAAGGAGTTCCTGAAGCATTTCTGCAACACTCAAAGACGAGTGGGGTTCCAGAACTAATTGAAACAAAGCAACGTGACAATGAACCCGTCGCAGACTTCATAGCAAGATGGCGTGCGCTGAAGTTTGCATGTCCCCAAAATTTCACCCAAAAGGAACTAATTAGGATGTGCCTCAATAACTTTAGGCACGAGCTGTCTACCTCATTGATGGCCCAGACATTTAGTGGTTTCAATGACCTTTGTACAAAGTCTCACGACATGGAGCTACACCTCAGCAAACAAAGGAGGTTAAGATTCACTAATAAAACATAGTCATTGGCTACTGCGATAGTGGATATGAAGAAAAATTCGATGATTGTGGGGGTGAAAAAAGAACCCGAGATCAAAAACTTCACCATTAAAGAAAGAATGGAAAAGAAATATTCTTTCTCTGACGATCTGGTTGAAGAACTATTTAAGGATCTTTTAGAGCATAAGTTGGTCTCCCTCCCGGAAGTAAAAAGACCACACGAGGTAGGAAAAATTGAAGATCCCAAGTATTGTCCGTAACACCGTTTAATTGGGCATTCGTGAGGGACTATTTTGTTTTGAAAGACAAGATCCAAGAGTTATTGGAATCAAAGATCATTGTACTACCTCCCTCGTAAAACATTACAGCAAATTGATGGTTTGTTTGCCCTTGACGAAGGACCAAAAATTGATCGATGAAATAAAGTCCGCTAGGTTGAAAACCCGAAAGGGCGACCTAGTCCAAGTCAAGGACATGAAAGACCTGCAAGGTTGAAAACCCGAAAGGGCAGCCTAGCACAAGTTAAGGTCTAAAATAAAGAAAAGAAAAAAAAAGAAAAAAAATCTCATCCTTTTGAACTACGTATGACTTGATCCCTAAAAGGGTACGTAGGCAGCTTGAAACCTCATTTCAAGTTCAGTCCACCCACCATAAAAAGATCTTACATCTCTCTGAATTATGAGAGGGGGTCATGATCATCCTTAGTTGTACTGCCAAGTCTACAGCCTGACATAGTACGGATCAAGAAAGTCACATGGGGTATTGCAAGTCAACTGTTGACAAAGCATTGACCGAGAACACCCTTGGGGGTATCACCGAGTTGCTTGGTCGAGAACAGCCTCACAAGTATCAACGAGTCAGGGTCGTGAACACCCTTACGAGCATCACCAGTCCTAAAGACCAAGAACGCTCCCGCGAGTATCTCCAGTCAAAAAAGACCGAGAACACTAGCGCAAGCATCACCATTCAAGGACCGAGAACGTTCACGCGAAAATCACCGGTCAACGACCGAGACGGTTCACACGAACATCACTAGTCAAAGACCGAGAACACTAGCGCGAGCATCACCAGTCAAGGACCGAGAACGTTCAAGCGAAAATCACCGGTCTAGGACCGAGAACGTTCACGTGAAAATCACCGGTCAAAGACTGAGAACGCTAGCGCGAGCATCACCAGTCAAGGACCGAGAAAGTTCACGCGAAAATCACCTGTCTCTTAGACCGAGAACACCCCACGGGCATCACTGTGTCAACGGCCAACCAAGATCAGAAAATTGAATCCCATTCGTAGAAATGGTTCCTGGTGAGACCAAAAAAAACACACAACAGTTAGCAAGTTCATATGGTACGACGCAAGCTGAACTCAAGTTAGTGTTATGCCGTGAAAATTATAAGCAAACATGTGCATGTGTGTCTATGTCTGTTGCCTGGACTAAAGTGCATTAAAAAGGGGGGTTCGATAATACGACAAACTTGGTTGGCGACAGAAACAAGAGCAGCAACGGCATCAAATTAAATGTTCTCAAAGAGCCGAATTACGGATGAAGGGCTGCCACCCCATGTGGATGGAGAGGGGATGAAGGGCTGCCACCCCAAAAGTGAGGAGTCAAAATGTGAGAGACAAGGGGCAAGCATGCACAAGGGGGTGCATGTGCAAATTCCCCTAAACTTGAGTAGGAATTATAATTAAAGGAAAATTGAGAAATTGTGAAAATTTAAATTTGGCTCCAACATTTTGAATTACTCCATAAATTTCCCACAACTTCCATTGGTCCCAATACTTCCAGGAATCAGCCAGATACTCAATTTCCCAGGAAATATGACCCAGTATTTTCAGTAATTTCACAATTTCCCCAATTTGAATCCACATTCGAGATATTCTTTGCTTTGTGGATGTCAGCAAACACTACTGAACAAGATTTATACAGCTGACTCAAAATTTTATATTATTATAATTTAACCCCTATAGAAATTAAAGGGTGTTAAAGACTATGTTGCCTGACACTAGAGATCTTTTAACTAAGTTAAATAATTCTAGGTAGATTATAGTGTGATAACCGTTCCGTGAGATGTCATAAGGAGTAAACTTAAAATTCAACATACTTAAATACTAAATTTTTATTTATTTAGAAGAATTGAATACTATAATTTTGTTGCATCCTCTGATCAACTATTACTTGCATTCAACAGGTTATATATAGTCTCCTTGCGACTTTTTGGGGATGTGTTGATCCGGTTGCCTCCCAACATGCATCCATGACTCATCTGCCGATAGATGCTCGACCTGGAGACGACATCATTCACGGAGTCCGTACCGGTATTGTTGTAGGATCCATAGTAGCTTTAGTTTTTATTGTACTTATTTGTTTATGTTGGATATGGGGTTGTATCCTGAGATACCGAGATCGTCCACGCGATCCTCAGGTAGAGCTTCCCCATATCCCTGAGGTACCACCGAGACTTCCCCTTTCTGTGAGAGGGTTGTTTCGTGTGACGACATTCCCCTCTGATAGGGGAGTGGGTACCTTATGTGAGGTGTGTAGAGAGGATTACGAGGAGGGGGAGGATATCCAAATTCTCCCTTCTTGTAATCACTCTTACCATCGCAGGTGCCTCGACGCCTGGTTTGTTGCCCATACGACGTGCCCCTATTGTCGTATGGACTATGCTACATATCAGGCCGAGGAGGCACGTGCACCACCTGATATGGTTTAGGTATTGGATATTTATTTGTATTGAACACATAATTCTGTTTGTAATAGTTCGCTTTGTTATTGAATTTAAATACTAATAGAAAATTATTTCCTTTTCGTTTATATTTGCTTCTTACTCCCTCCGTCCCACCCAATTCTTGAAAACTGTAATTGGGTATTATACTGGCTTAGCGATTTGATTAGCAAAAGAAAGTAAGAATTTGATAATTTTTTCATGTTCTTGTAGAGTAAACTTTACACTACAAGATCATGCAAAAAATATCAAATTCTCATCTTGTTTTGCTAATCAAATCGCTAGGTCCGTATAACACCCAATTACAGTTTTCAAGAATTGGCTGGGACGGAGGGTGTATCTGCTAATTCACATACAATGTTCATCATCAAACACATTGAGATTGGTAAACATACAAACTACCAATAATACTTGATGTATGAATGTTACTCCATATATGAATGTTACTCCATATGGAGTAAAAGAAGATACGTAGGGGTATGGCATCTTTTCAAACTTCGGAGCAACTCTTGGAAGCACTCCGCCGAGCACAAAGTCCCACGAAGTAGACGACTTACTGGTATAGCACAAGGTAAATATTAAGCAAAAGAGGTATTTTCGGAGAATCGTGAATCAATTAGTCTTCACAAAGTAAATTCGAAGCAACTTACAAAGTGACTCACGAGACTATAATTTTAAAATGCCTCAATACTACATGATAACGGTGAAATGTGGTTTAGTGCAAGGATTTGGTTTGGAGTACTCAATCATGCATATTCTTTACTAGTCCACGGTTTCATCCAAGTGTTGTAAGGATACTAGGTTTTACCCCGCGTGCGTTGCGCACGGGTACCTACGCGACGACCTCCGTATATAGATGGCGGTGCGAGTTGAAGGTAGTTCGCTCATGATTTCATCAATAACATTTAGCAAACTGACTGTATAATAAGCCCCACAGATGAAGCGATATCAACATAAAACTCACCAAAAAGAAGTACAATGATGTTGATCACTCTAGTAAATCACTTCATATTTCACAGCAGTGTAAAAGACACAGAAAAGTCATTTCTAAGGAAATAGAACACGTATAACCAGCCCAATCTGAGTAGCATTACATGCACTATACCAAACCTTCAATGAGGAGAAAGTAATAGCATGATAGCCGAAAAACCAACATCAAACAGGAGGGGAACAAAGTGGTGAAGAGGAGAAAATAATCAGATCTCATAGCATATGAACTAACATCTAACAGTGGCCGAACAAAGTTGAACGGGTAAATTAGAGTGTGGAGATATCACAACTGGACATATTAATTGTGGTTTATCAATTATGTAAAACAGCCATCTTCCACAATGCTTCGTTATCAGCTCTTTTTCGGTATCTGGGAAAGGCCCCAGGCCAAAACCGATATGTTTAACCGTTTCCTGTCGTTGGAGGTCAGGGTACATTCATACTGCTAAAGCGGTAGCCCCGTGGCCTAGATCCTGCTAAAATGGATAGAATTAACTAATCACAACATCGCTTTGAGAGTACATGATGGTTACATTTTCAACTGTAATGGAAAAACTAAACAACAATGAACTTATTGCTCAAGTTAATGAATACTTCCTCCAATTAGCTCACCTACTTGAATATGACTGACATCATTGATATGATGATATAGCAGAGACATACAAGAACTCGGTACTAAACTGTAAGTTTTTGGGTGCGATTAAGCTATGCGTTCGAGTACTGATCAATGTATATTTTGGTGCATGGAAAAAACATCGTACCTTGGGCACCAGCAGATCCATAGCAGCAACAGTCTTCTTATCGTCATTGCTAGAATGCTTTAATGCCTTTTGAGTAGCTGTACACGATGACATAGCACTTAAACTTTTCTACAGTCAAATACGAAGTACCTAGGAATAGAGAAATAATATAAAAGTAGGACAACAAAGCGCTGAAAATATTTCAACTCGAGCTCATTTTACCTTTTTATATTTGTCTCAGAAACTTAAGCTCTCATTAAAGAGAAAACAACTCAAAACCAAAGAGGTGCAAGGCATCACAAGGCCACCTCTATTGGCTTGCCCAACATGTTACCATTAGAATCCAAACAAACAGCTAGCCCACCTCTATTGGCTTTGAAGCATCTGTGAAATGTGGTTTAGTTGCAGCATCTGTGAAGATATTATAATTAGAAGAAAAAGCAGGAGCTTGAAGATTACCGATTCCAGCATCACTCCTTGGGCTATGCACAACAACATTATATTGCAAGAATTCAAAGAAAAAATGCAAGTGTTTTATTAACCACTTGAACTGGCTGCCATTTGATCTTGTTGAAAGACCAATCATTTATCGCTTTCCATATCCCCTGGCACAAGCTCAGAACCATTCCCAGATAATGCTTAGAATCAGAAGTGGTAGAAGCAATAGAGCTTAAACTGTCAATCCAAGATGAAATGCTGCTGCTCACATTGAGAACATCATCTAAAAGTCCGAGAGGGGAGAGCTTCCAAATTTGTTTTGCAAAACTGCATCTACAAAAAAGATGCACTTCATCTTCAACTTCATCCCCACACAGGTTACATATATCATCGAAAATAACTCTTTTTTTCTTAACGCGGCATTCACAGGCAGGGCTCCATTCAAAACTTTCCAAAAGAAGAACTTAATTTTTGGCTGAATAGGAATTTTCCAAAACTTCTTCCAGAAATGAGAGAAGCTGCTAGATGCTTGCTCCTGGACAGATCCAAAAGTGATCATTTTACGTCAAGGAAAATGTCAAGTAACCACCGCCCCAAAAATTTCACATATGCCTCGGCACACTTCATTTTGTCCTACAAAATGTGAAACATCCTTTCAAATCATGAATTGGAAAAAGATGCTAATTTATTTATAATCATTGTTTCACTAGTGTTCTTTTTATTCATTGTTAATTTAAAAAAAGTTCCATGGGAGGAAAACTAATGAAATAAAAACACAGCTATGTTTATGCAACCAGGGTCTGTGAACATTTAGATTTAAGGCAAATGGTCGGCCTCGCCCCTGTTATTTACCCTTTCATGTGATGTTACCCAATAGGTGGACAATAATAACCCATTACACTTCGTCAAGTTCAGGGTGAAATATAACATGAACTTAGGGTAAATCATTGCCGCGCTCTAAAATTAAAAAACACTAAAGATAAACCTACCATAATAAACTTCTTATTATGGGTGTGACTGTCACATATCTATTTTATGTCACGAAATAGTAGCTTTTATTTACATATAAGAAAATGAATGGACTGCAATTGAAAGATTAATAAATGCAAGTTTTGTCCAAACTCCGTGCCAACTCTCAGCCGTCTTTTTTATTGTAAAAGTAATACGATAGTTCCTAGTTATAAATTCTCATTTGACATTATGCTGTACTTATATTTCATGTAATCAAAATCAGGTTCCCTGGTCCGTCTACTTATCAGAGATTGGAGAATACTGCAAACAAATGTATAACTTAATGTTCTTTTAATATCCTAATCTCGTTTTTCCATACTTCCCAACAGTCCAAATATTTAGTGTAAAATGTTTTGATAACAGAGATGCTAGGGGAATTTTAGCTACTACACCATGGAACTTTATAAGGAAGAATAAATTACTCAGGGGATGCTATGTACAGCAGCAAAAAATGTACTGTCCCGCTTAAATCGACATAAAGCCAGTATCATAGGCTATCTTCCTGTTTGTCAAGTGAAAACGGATTGTAATCAGAGAAGCAAACCATTTTAGCACATGCAATGAATACATATGATAGAAAGAAATTGTCCACGAACAAAATGGATTATGTTACGGAGAAGTATCGAGATAGGAAGAATTGATAGATTAGGTGAAGAATTTGAGAGAGATTGATAAGAAATTGAAGATAGAATTGAGACGAGTAGGAGAGATTATCAAGCTAATTGATATTTCATTTCACTGACCAATAATGAAAGATTACATCACTTAAATAATAAACTCCTAACCCTAATCTAATGGGCCTAGACTACGGGCTAGCTAAATAATAATAATTAAATAACAAATAACTCGTTAACTAATAAATAACTAAATACTAAATAATATTGATACGATATCATGTATCATTCACTCTTGAGAATTGATGTTCCTTACGATCATCCAAATAACGAGAACCCACAAATGGAAGCAAAAATGTCTGGAATTGTTCTATATGAAGAACACGAAGGCAATATAGAAACTGCAAAATCCAGAAATCAGACGAGAGAGGAAGAGAGAAAGAGAGACCTCAAGGCTTTCAAACCTCAGCTGCTCTGCCCGACTCTGGGGGCTCCTACAAAGGACGAGACTACCTGATGTTGGCTGTCCACATGAATGATCCACGAAAAGTGTCTTTATGTCTAGATTGGGTCGTGGATTTTTGCAAAGCTGATGCTGCCAGTTTAAGCTGCAATTTTAATAATCGTGTAAGCGCCTATAGGCAAAAAATAATTACAAACTCACAAAGTTACTGATAAAAGATGTCAAATGCCTACATGTTTCCTCACACGTGATGGCAATCTAGAAAATTTCACTAATGGGTACAACGAAATTCCACATAGCTAGTATGTCATGTCAAAATTACAAAGTCTACCTTCTCAAATATTCATAAAACAAGTCATCTGTTATAACTGATTAGCTGATCTATGAAAGAAGAGGACGCAACAAGAAGCTCTTAAAATTTGTTGGGAAAAAAATTGGGAGGCATTTAGAGAAGTATTACTAAACATAATAATATAGCACTACAAAGAAATAAAAAGATTCTACTTAAAAACAATTCAGCTAACATGGGGAAGAAACAATTTAGAAAAGTAGAAGACAATATAAAACTGTTCTTACTGATTGTTGGTTCCCGAACGAAAATAAACTACTTTTCAGCACTTTGGTAAATCAAATTTACTATTTGAAACATCGACTACTTCTATATATAGAAAATCTCCATGTCACCCCTGAAGCCAAACAGAGAAGAATCTATTTTCACGTCGTCAAGAAGTTTAAACCCAATGAATGGGCTGCAAATCTAAGCAGTTCAAACTTAAACTACAAAAAGATGGATCACTAAATCTAAAGCAATCGAATCTAAAGAAGTGAAGGAACAAATATTGCTAAACGATGTTGGATTAGGCTCTTACTGGAGAGGAATTAGTTTAGATAAAGAGAAACTCACACAGTTCATAATAAACCACCGGGCATGCTTAATACCTGATGTACTCTCCAGCCTAAATCGCCTTTTCATATTTGGATAGGCTGCATAATACATATAGAGTTTTCAACATCCCTGCCATGAACAATTTAGCCAGAACGTGGACCAAATTAAGAAACAAAAAAAAAAATAGGAATTTGTTCAAAATGGAGCAAATTAACAAACGAAGACATCAGCAAACACTTGAAATGCATCTGTATTGCCAATCGTAGAGTGATGGCTACAAATTAATCTCCATTTTTTGTCTACCAAGTAAGCTACCAAATAGAGCAAGACATTAGGAAACACAGGCTAAATATCAAAATCATGAAATATGTCAATGCCTCTAAAATCAAAACAGCAAATAAAAGCGTCTGCAGATGAGGGTTCCCTTTCATAGAGAAACTCCCATAGTAATGTATCAAAATGTACATACATTAATCGGGAATGTTAAAAGGATCCCAGGTCTCTCACCAATCAATTTAGTAAAAGTGGTCAGGGATCACAACACAGTTGCACATGTCTACACCACGATTACTGGAAATATCATCCAGGCAAACAATTTATACCAAAATCAGTGGATTCCAGTTTTAATCATGTATTAAGCCTTCCATTTCATATTGCAGCTCTTCTTGAACTAACATTTGAAGAAAACCTCGTTTGAATTTCCATGTATCCAGCACAATTTCAGAGAACAAGAAGAAAATATCTTTAGCACAATAACCCGATAGAACTCAGCTCCCAAAAGCTCAAAAGAACATTACATAGCGCAAAACTGATGACCATTTTTCTAATCCATTCTATTATAAATACCACATGGAGCACATGGCATAGCTGAGAATGCAGGGCTGGAGGGTAACCTGCCAAATGTAGGCGTTTTTTCCTTGTGTTGCGTGGCAGCATGTCTCATATACAGCCCTAACTTCGGCTGTCTTTGATTGTTTGCTTAAAATCTTCCCCAATGCAACATAGGGGGAGTTGGTATGACTTATATGCTGCTTATAAGTTAATTCTAGATTATAAGTTAGAGACAACTTATAAGTAATGTTTGGTGTTTGACTTATAAGCTGAACTTTGGATTTGACTTATAAGTTCATAGTAAAAATGAGCTTAAGAAAAAGTTGGGTTTTTGAATCTTTTGTAGAGCTTTTGGCATTAACAACTTTTACACCAAACACACATATATGTTTTCTTCATCTTTTTTGTCGTAGACTTTTTTGACATAAAGTTATAAGTCAGCTTAAGTTGCAAATAAGTCATACCAAACTCACCCATAAGGCCTCCCATCTTCTGGCCAATAACTTATACACTTCACCCAATTACACAACAGAAACATAATCAACAACTCTATAATCATCTCTCTTCCGCAATTTAGGGCACAAAAGATATAATTTGCAGAAAAATTGAATCTTTTGAAATTTAAATCCAAATACCTAAATCCAATTCACATCTGAATCAGTAAGGAAGAAACTATGGGGAAACTCACCTTTCGAAGAATCTAATTTGCTTCATCATACCGGAACTTCCTCGCAAGCACCTTCACTCGATATAGAGCCAAATCCAGATTCACCATAAGGGACTTCTCAACAGAGCTCAATTACAAAACAGGAGATCGATAGCAAGTCTCCGTCCAAAACACTTTCATACTTCACCTTCATCTGGTGAGATTTGGATAATCAGTTAGTTATCTTGTCAATATGCCCAAAATGCCAAACAACTCTACCAACCAAGACGAAGATAAATAACGATGTTTCACTATAATGCAGTCTGAGATTCCACAAGTTTAAAAAAATTGACTGATTGAATACCCTGAATACCCTAAATACCTGATTAGCAGAAGAGTCCATGTGACTAAATCTACAGCTATGTCCAATAGGGCAAAACAGTTGAATTGGCGATATTACCTACTTCAAATGCATCAACGCGTCAGAAATAAATCTTCTCACCACTTTGAATTTCTCTTGTATCCATTAGGTCCCCATACTAAATGACACAACCACTTCCAATCTTAGAAACATTCAGCATAGGTAGTGCACTTGCAATCTTTCACACACTCCTCTTCACATTCCTTCAACCCCAGAATCCTATCTACAAGTGTGGCTGTCGTGTCAGGTATCTTTAACGCGACAATTTGACGAACCCTTTTCCGTTTCAGCGAACATTGTCATCATGCTTCTGCACGCACCCTCTTGAGTTGGAACCTGGGTAAAACACAAGCACTCAAACCCGGCAGTGTTACTAGGAGCATCAGTTTCCGTTTAAACCACAAAGACCGTATTTGTCACAGGGTTCTTACGGGGCCAACCAGACCATTACACATTGACATGTTTCAGGGTTCCACGTCATCCTCTCCATGACCCCATCTGGATGGGTTCACCAAAATGACTGAGTAAACTGACACATACCGAACATCACATAAAGATCCTCAAGATCAACCACATAACCCCCTACCCAACTTCTCCAAACACTAACAAATTACCTGTCTCCAGTAAGTAGTTGAGCTGAATGATTGTTTGCCGGGTGCCAAAGTTTGACTGCCCACACTGGAATTTCCAGGCCAGCCCCATAGATGACTAGGTTTCTAGAGTTCTCAAAAGAGAGAACTCCGGATGTGTCAGATTGTCCCTGTTTGCAACCCAACCAACTTAAGTTTTTTGTGATGCCATATCCCGAGGTAGTGGTCCTTGGACATCCAAGAGCTGAAAAATCCAGCACGAAAGTTTCACTGGCAGAGACTAACAGTTCACCATCTTCGAGTGTTTGGTCAGTGGTTATAGTATCTCTTGGAGTGAAAAACTGGTTTCCGAGAAGCAGAGTCAAGAAAATGAGAGATTGAAAATGGTGATCCGGGTAATGTTCTTCCTCCATCTAAACTTCTGCGTCTATGTTGGAAATGAAATGAAACAGCAGAGAAAATATAGTCAGTCGAATTCATTCAAGTCCACGGGTCTAGTCATTTTCTAACTGTTTTGACGATACTATCATGTACTATTATATAAGAGTAACAAAGTTTTGAGCTACTATAACCACATATTTTCCAAGCGTGCAATATGTGATTGGAGTAATTTCGGAACCACGGGTTACTCCTTTGTGCCGAAGCCAAAGTAATTAGTCAGTATATGCAGGTAAAAAAAAGTATGTTAAATGGTCAATTGGGAAAACGTGGCGAGAGTAGCCTTCTTAAGTCCAGTAGCAAATATAAAGAAGAAACAGACACAGATCATGGTTCAAAGATAAAATCGCTGCAAGAGAAAATTAATACACCAGTAACACCATAGAGCTATCAGAGTACCGATTACGACTCAAAGTTAAAACCCGAGGTACAAAATTGAAGTATGAGTACATAGCAGGTGGACACAAAGTCATTTATAAAGAGATATTTAGTAGCCATGTAATATTCAGTAATAGACATTTGTCAACATTAAGAATTCAAAGAGATGGCTTGACCTAGAAACTCCAGTTGCCTTGATGGTCACCACGACGAATTGGAAAAAAAAGTGCGCATGAAACTGTGAGATGCAGCGTAATCCAATTCCATGTGTCATAACAATCAAATTCAAATCAGCTTCAAGGTGTTGAACTTTAACTTGCACTTAAATGCAGGCAGGAATATGGGATATTTCTTTTGTACCCTAGTGAAAACGCATTAGGGGTTTGCCCAGCACTCCAGCTCTCCAAGTCCTGCACTCAAAGTTAATTTAATATTAGAATATACATTTTCAATCATTTGCCAGAATACTGATTATAAATCTGTAAAATCGGAAAAGATATTTTAGCCAAAACTCAAAATTGTCAACATCTGTGTAGCGCCAGAAATAGGGACCTACACTAAGCTGCAGTGTAGCGCCAGAAATAGGGACCTACACTAAGCTGCAGCTGAATAGTGCGGAACAGAAGTCCCAACATCGGCAAACCTTAAATTCTGCATTTTCCCTTACATGATACATCAACTATTATAAAAGCTGCCCTGCAGTTTTTTTTTTTTTTCTTCTTTTTTACCCTGCAGTTTATGTTTCGATCTGGAAAAAATATGTCAGAATTTTCAGGGAGGAAAATAGTTTTCTGTGAACAAGAGAAGAGGATAGCAAAATAGATCTAGTGCTGTCTACTGGGGAACAAAAAAATATACGGTGCCACCAACATGATCTCACAACTAGGTTCTTTCCCTCGAATGATTCCAACTATATGTATGATTCTAATCACTACTTCATCTAATACCCGACGGCTTTATCTAGTCAATGCCCTTTCCAAGTAGAACTAAAGCCCGGGTGTGTGTTGCACATTCAATTCTAGAAGGCCGATTGGATACATATCGGTACGTGTGATTCCACTATTACACCCTTCATGGAACATCTAGTAGTTTCATAGGTTTCCCTCCAATTAGTAAATTTTCATGCCTCAACAAAATAAAGAAGTTCAATTTTAATAGCCAGCGAAAATGAAAAATGAGTTCGGCCAACAATCATGCCAGTGTCAGAAGGAGACTCAGATGTACATTATACTATGACTTGAAAGTTATGAAAGCTCATTTTATCCTAAAAGAACAAAAATACAATAACAATTAGGCAGCAAGAATAAAGTAATGTGAGCATCATTGTGAGATGTGCAACGGGCGAGGACATTACTACCGGCCATCTAGCACTTGTGACGGGTGACATTGTTCGCACCACAGAGTCATCTTGAAAGTTTGGCGATGAATATGAACCACAGTTTCTCCCCATGACTTTGTTCACCGTACATGAGCACTACGGTGGACATGGTTGACCTATCTTCTGCAAGATCATCAGTTGCCATTTCACCCAAAAGATCTTCTCCGCTCTAGACGGTTTCTATCATAGAAAGATTTTGGCTACTTTCAGGAGGACCCAATGCAGTTTCATGTGGCAAGATATTATTCCATAAGGGCTCACAAAATAAGTTGGGACGATTAGTAACTGGCCCAACTTATCTACACCTTTATGCCCAGTCCTTACTATTACCACTATTGATTGTCTTTTTCTCGTCAACACAAAGTATACGCTTACTCCCAGAAGCCAGAACAACACTAGCACTAGCAACGGTGGCTTCTGCAATTAAGAAAATTTTACGGTTGCCAGAACAGCAGAACTCGTTCCATATCATCTGATTCCAGCTTTTTTCTGAATGAAAGGAGCACTAAAATACTTACTTTTGTTCAATACAGTAAATACGTTCAGTTCTTCAAAAACAAGAAGGCACATACGAATGTAACTTTTCCATCACATTCACTTATCTTAAAATACAATAATCAGTTTACGATACAAAGACTTTTGAACTAGCAAATATTACTTACATCGGAATTTAGAATTTCTATTGTTTACCTCACACTCGGCGGAAGCGGCTATCATGAAAATTCAGAATTGAGATCAATGCATACTGCTCAGTTGGAGCTAGAAGAAGTCTATAGGTTTCTGGGTGCATCGAAAAGTAATGCAGATCAAGGGGCTATGGCTCAAGAAAAGAAAGACGGTGGTACAAGAACGAACTTGATGATGCATGACCTTTCCGAAGAAACACAAGGTAGACGCAATACTGGGTTCATAGAGACGGATTTGAGGAACCATTTGCGTTAAAAGGGCATGGATATCTTTAAAAGAGGAGATGCCCAGCGTTTTCTATACTACTTGATTGAGAAACAATCACAAAAGTGCCCGTTTTTTCTACTCTATAAACCTATACCATGAGGCATAAATGACGAACTATAGCTATTTTAGGAATGTTGTATGTTTTGATGCTGCATATGACACAAATGCATAAGTTAAAGAACTGAAGTAAACAGTTATTTACAAATTATTCTTCTTGGATGTGCTTTGATGCTTGATGAAAAAAAGGCTTCCTTTAAATGGGTGCTTCAAAAATGGATGAAAGAAATGGATGGCTCTTACCCTAAAGTAATTTTCATGTATCAAAATTCAGCTATGACAGAGGCAATCGCATCTCTCCTTCCTAATACTCACCATCTTTGCTGCCTATGGCATGCATTCTTCGTTTTGCATGGGCTTTCCTACTTGTTTAAGAAATTTGAAATGGTAGGTATGAATCAAGCTGGCAGTCTCTTCATACCAAGTACAAATTTGACTGAAAATGAACGGGATGACGAGGATATGTTCTAAGAGAAAGAATTGGCTACGGTATATTCTCGTAAGCTCTTTTGAAAAAACATGTCAACTACTCAGCGCAGTGAAAGCATTAATAAGTTTTACCAATGGGAGTTGGTCCAAGTGGTAAGCAACTTGGTTCCGCTTAAGCAGGTCTCGGGTTCGAGTCCTTGTGTATGCAGAAAATTCCCACTGGGAGACTCACCTGCCATACCAAGGCATGCGACCCGGGTTGGACCGGATTACGGGGCGAAGCCCCGGAACCAGTTGGGAAACCAAAAAAAAAGCATTAATAAGTTTTTTAAGTGCATCCTGAATAAAAATATGCTACTTCTAGATTTGTGTGAGGTGTTGATAAGGCTGCAGCGAGTCGGCGAGAGGCACAAACTGACACTGAAATTACAGAATTTATGAAGTTCAAACTTTCTTTTGTCAAAGGAAATTATTGTTTTCTTAGAAATAAGAAAATTGCCACTGTATGAAATTATAAATAAAAGGTCACAATCCTTGAACATTATATATCAAACTAGGCGTTACCCCACGCTAAGGCTCGAGGCGAGTGGATGAATATAGCCTCCACGCAATGGAATTATGTAACTCATATGAATGTTAAATATGCATGGGAAACATGATTTATAATTTTATGAAATTCATTCCATATAATCGACGCAGTTCTCTCAAAAAGTCATCACAATATCAAATCCCGTTCTTTCTCTTTCCCTTTTTTTGTTAATGAGTGAATCTAGAATTTTATAATAAATATATTTAAATTTCTCCGTTTTAGAATTGTTCGTAACTGATATTATATTAGGATCCATAAATCTTAAGAAACTCGTCTAAAACAAAACTAACCGGGATGAATGTTAAGAGAAAATTAGATTTGAATAATTAGTGAGACGCATTTCTCATAAAACCTCTAAACAAAAAATGATAATTTCTTACAAATTTATTTATTAAAATTTTAATTTGAAAATGAGACCAAAATTCATGTCTTAAAGGCTAAAACTATGTAATATGCATAACTAAGAATTCGTGTAAGTATTATTTCATTTAAAGAATGGGAAGATTTACTTCTGAAATTCATATACCTATGTTATTTATTGAATCTATTATGATTATAATGTATAGTATAGATTAATATAAAAAATTTATTTATACTCAAGTCATAAAATTGAGCAATCTTAAGAGAATCGCCTAACATAAAATTAACCGGGATGAACGTTGAGAAAATTGCCATGGACTAATTAGTGAGGCATATTTCTTAAAAAACCACTAATGTCATTGACTTTCTTTTTGAGAATTTACATCATATAGCCGAGTCCGAACCCGGGACCTCATGGAAGGCCTTCAAATGCTCTACCACTCACTAGCACCCATCATGCCATTGACTTATGTGTAGATGCACTTAATTTTTTATGGTACAAAACACATGCATAATATGTCATTACGAATATAATTTATTTCCCTAAAAACGAAAATATCTCTTCCAAATATATTTACGTAAATGCTAAATTTGAATATGAGATCATAATCTACGTTATTAAGGTTAAACTCACTAATAAGCATCAAATAAGTATTCATGAAAAAATTACTTCCTTTGAAATAAAAATAAGAATTACTAATGAAGTTCATGTACCTATAAATTGTTGAAATTATTTTGATGTCATAATATAGTAAGCAGAATTGCTATTGAAGTTTATGTACCTATACTGTTTATTTAACATTTTATAATATTGTAATATATATTTTTACACTAATATAAAAGAATTATACTCAGATCATAAAATCAAGCAATATTTAGAGAATCATCTAACACAAGTTTAACCAAGATGAAAGTTGAAAAATTACCAAGGACTATTACTGAGAAATATTTCTCAAAAAATCGCTGATGTCATTTACATACATATAGACCACTAACTTAAATGTTTTATAGTACATAATGCATACGGCATACTTCTTTAATAATATAATTTCTTTCCCTCCAAAAGAATATAATTTCTTACAACTATATAATACGCCTCACTACTGACATTTACAACAATACAATGTTTACGTGAATACCAAACTTGCATATGAGATCACAATTCATGTTATTAAATTTAACACTATATAATACGCCTCACTACTGAAATTTATGTACCTATATAATTATAAAAAATATTATGCTATCACAATTAAAAAAAATTATGCTATTATTATTTATGTTACAGTAACATGTAAAACATATTAATATTCAGGTAATAAAATCAAGGATGAGCATTCATACTAATTTAACAATACAATATTAAAATAAATATTAATTGCTCGTGAGTTACAAACTAGTATATGAGCAACCTTCAAATTATAATGACAAAACAATACATGATTACATGTCGATTTGTAATTGGTAAATTGTGATAAAATTAACACGTCGGATCACAAATGTCTTGCTCATAAATTTTAAGACAAATGGCATAATAAGGTTTCACCTCAGGACTTTTCTGCTTTTATATTATAATATAAGATAAGATAAGATATATATATATATAAGATATAAGATAGGGAAAATACTTAACATACACAATAAAATTTGAGAATTATTCTAGGTAACAACGCATGCATGCATCCAAACTACTTTTCTTACTTATTTAAGGGTGAAGAGTGTCCGAATTGAATTCTGTTAAATTTTAGTTTTTGATTACTACTGTAACCACACTCATATTTGTCTCACATTTGTCCATTTCATATTCACTAATTGTTCACACTACATAATCATCTATATTGATCCATCAACCACTTAGGTGGTCTTATATAGCACAACATACAATAATAATTCAATGCATAATGTTGTAATTTATAACTGTATTAAATATTTGGTGGAAAACAGTTTTGGTCATAAACCATATACATGCTCTCATTAACTCTATATATTTGTCCTTTTCCTATTCATTCTCTATTAAACCACATTTACATAGTCATCCATATTGACCCATCAACCACTTGAGTGATCTTGTATAGCACAACGCCAAATAATAATGAAATACATAATATAATGTAGAAATTTACTTAGTAACTATTTGGTGGAAAACCGTTATGGTCATAAATCATATAAATGCTCTCACTGACTCTATATGTTTAAGAGTAGATTTCCTTATCCAAAAAATGAGTAGATTTCCTAAAAAAAAATAGTAGATTAATATGTTTAAGAGTAGATCAACTTGAATATAAGCCCAAATAGAAATTTAACAGCAACAGCTTAAAATAAATAGAGTTAATGATATGCTTTAAAATGACAGTAACACATCTTTACTACTACCATTAAACCATAAATGATAGTAGTAATTTATAATTATTAAATGTTATAGTTTAAAGTTTTGGAACTTCCAATAATATCCCCAACAAAAATATCAACTTTACTACCACAAGCACAAAAAACTCCACATCATGTCAGAGTTATTACAATAGTAACCCATTGTCATTTATTATATTTAACGTCATAAATGCAGCGATATTCATGTATCATTCTTCTCCACAATAAGTAAATGCTTACATGCAGCGATGCTCATGTATCCTTCTTCTTCACAATAAGAAAACACTTTGCTTGTCACAGATAAATCTCTCGCGTAAGGATTGCAATTGGATCCTATCCGGTAGGGTATCCGCCATGATCCGACCCTAATGCAGCAGATCCGATCCGGTCCGTTTACAAATGGATCGGATAGGGATCACAGAATTTGTGATCCATAAAACGCGATCCGATCCGATTAAGTTATCATACCTAATAAATTTAATAATATACATGTATAATATAATCATAAATATATCAAGGTTTTTGGGATTGTGGTCCTATGTAGGATCGTGGAGTGGCCCAGAGGATCGAGGATCAGATCGTAAGATCCTACGAAAAGTGTAATTTTATTTTTGTATTGCTATTGTTACTACTTATATGACTTATTTTCAGGTTCTTAATGTCATAAAAGTTTTAATACACAAGCTCAAGACCTAATATACCATAGAGACATATCATTTGGGTCATTTAGGACATCAATCTCCCTACTAATTTTCACATCAATCTCTGCCCTTGCATATATGATGTTGAATCTTTGAAGTTCAAAAATTAGGTGTACGAAATTAGACTTCAATAAATATTTTTGCGGCATGATGAAGCCATGAGAAGTACAACAAAAATTTAAAAAAATAAAATAAAAAGGTAGTCACCTAAAACCTTTAGGAGAGGCTTCGCTCCCACTCCCAATCCTCGCTCCGACGCTCAAATTCGCCTATAATCCTGGCTGCCCAAAATTTAGAGAGCGTTTTCACCAACGCTCTATACTTTCTGGTCTCACTACTAAGTAATCAAACCTCTTTAAAACTAAGTCAAACTAGAATTTCAACTAAAATGATACACTCAACCCCTTACCGAGATAGCCTCCTGCCTCAATGTATGCCAAGTTCTCATGGCTAACCCTCACTCAAGCAGAACATCCATTACATTTTCAGTATATGAGGTTTTAGTTTTAGGCAAAAGTGCAAAAGCGACAACTAAACTACGCGGTGATAATCACGATAGTACCCAAACTATCATTTCAGTCAATTTACACCCTAAACTATGCATCTGTAATCAAACTAAGTCCATCAAATTCCAAAATTTATAGCTTCAAATTTATAAAAAACTAGCAATAAACTGTATTTTGGTTTCAAAAAACTTACAGAATTCCAACTTACCCTCCTCATTTCATCCCATGCAAGCCTAGCACAAACATTGAGCTATGAACATGAACAACTGAACGTTCACATGTTAATGCACTGACCCTAACTAACACTCTGAAATATAACCCCAAACCAATTAATCTCGACGGGAATTGCAAGAGACCCAAAAACTAGAAATCGGTTTTGAATTCTGATTTGTACATAAACTTCAGACCAAATTCGAGAAGTCATTCCCGTCATTAGTATGACATGTGAATAGTGGTGATGCATCATTGACATATGACATGTGAATAGTGGTGATGCATCATTGACATAGGGTAGTGATGGAATGAATGGGTTGATTGGTGAAGAGGGAAAGTAGCGCGCTGCTCTGGTAGACTTGTGGTTGGTGAGAGGAGGTTGATGTACGTGGGAGTGGACTAGGGGTTAATGGATTTCATCAAAGAAAAAAAAATGGAGTTGGTAGAGATGGAGTGAAGATGGCATAGTTGCAATTTAATTATTATTTTAAATCAAGATACATTTTATTACTAATTTATAAATGTTTGAAGTTAATATATAATTTTTTAAAATAATGGAAATTTGGATGGAGGACTTAGTTTGATAACATATGCATAGTTTAGGATGTAAATTGACTGAGATGATAGTTTGGGTACCATTTTGATTATCATCGCATAGTTTAGGGGTCGGCTTTGAACTTTTGCGTTAGTTTTATATATACAAGTCACCAAAAGCTAATGAGGCAAGAGTTTATTGGTACACAAATGACACTAATTGGAGAGAAACTCTGACAAATGGCATGTAAAGAACCCATGTTAAATTGACATGTGGCACAAAGAGAAGGTTATTCCTTTGCTTTTATATATATAGAGATGTTTTCTAGTTATTGCCACAAAATGTAGATTATACAAAAATACAATATATAACATGTTTATATCTAAAATTATATTAAATATATAATTTATATACGCGCTCTCGTGACGCTCTCAAATACAACTTTTTTAGAATTTGTCGCTTTCCCTCCCGCTCTAGGTGACTTAGGGTAGGATCGTAGAATCGTAACCGATCCTACGCGCGATCCCACCTGATCCTATCAGAAAACGATTTCCTAACCGATGCGGCACGCCACTCGCCCTCAGGTACGATCCTACGATCCGGATCGCAATCCTGATATCGTCATTATTAACGCTTAAATGCAGTGATGGTCTCCACAATAAGAAAACGCTTAAATGCAGTGATCTTCGTGTATCCTTCTTCTCCACAATAAAAAAACGCTTTTCTTCTTACAGTATAAATCTCTCATACTAGCCAACATTATATTGACAATACAATACAAGAATTACAATACAAGAATGCTCTCAGTTTCATCTCGCAACAGGTATGCTATCAATGAGTTCTTCTTATTCAACCATTTCGCAAAAAATGTTCATTTCTTATGCCAAAAATGCTCATTTGTTGTTCTATTATCCTAAGCACCCACTATTGTATGGGTGGGTTCACGTGGTGTTCCATGGGTGGGCTGTAAGGTCATGAATGTCACTAGCAATTCTCTGACCTTGTTTAAAGGTTTTGCTGGTAAACAAGAGCCTTAACACACGGATAAGATTACAGTGTCTGTTTGTGGTTTGATTCTCCTAATATACACCAAGATCTAACACTTCTTGCTGTTTTGAAACCTAAATTTGCTTTGTACTTCTATTTTGTAGCGTCAATTTTCCTGATTTATGAGCCCATTTTCAGTTGCATCATTCACCAAGACTTGGTATATCTTCCTAATTTCTGAGAACAACATGCCAATGTATAGCAAAGAATGTCAAATAACACAATAACCTAAAGCCAGATTCGGCTAAATCTCTGCATGACTACATCTCTTACTTCTATCCGATTAAAAAATTCACGAGAAAATGACATTGGAGCATGGGATCCGCGGTTTATGTCTGCTCCAAAGTCAATTCCCTTTTATGGGTTTTCATTTCCTGATTTGATGAATTTGTTGGGAACATTCAAACCACTAACAACAAATTGTTCTCATAACTCAGCTTACAAGCCATGTTTATGCTTGTTCTTTTCGTTTTCTCTTTCCTTCTGAGCTACAACGGGGTTGAAGGTAGCACAACTTTATCAAGAGAAGAAGAACTGGAGATTGAGAATCAGCTTAAACTTTTAAACAAGCCAGCAAACAAGGCATAAAGGCAATCTGAACTCTGATCAGATTGGTTACTGGCCAAAGGCAATATTCACCGGCTTAGGAGACCTTGCTTTGAGCGTTGAATGGGGAGGAGAAGTGAATAGTCCTGCTGGTTCAAAGAATCCACCAATGGGTTCGGGGATCAATCCTTATATTGGAGGTTCAGGGATCACGGATGGAAATTACCCTCTTTACATCGCCTACATCAGCAATTTGGCGGTTATAAACGAGCAATTGCAGAGTGTTGACCCAAATGACTTAGAATTGGATGCAAATTCTAACAGCACCTATGCTGTCAGGGACTTCGGATACCGTGGAGATATAAACAAGCATCTTATTATATACGGTGGCAAAGAATAATTGCATTCATTGGGTTTGGTCGGAGCACTTGCATTTATACTAAAACAGTATTTGTATCGTACTAAAATGTCTTAGCATCTGAAAGTATGTATGACGTATCAGTAAAGCTTCGTCAACTTATCTTGATTCTTTAAGAGTGGGAAGACCTAAATGAAAAGACCCTTAAACCATTTATCAGTCTTGAAGGCTTGAACACATCTTTTGTGGTCTACTTAATACAGTCCTCCACTATCTCTTCCAATCTGTTGAGAGTGCCTCCCCCAAAGGCACCATAAGCAATCTATCCCAACTTAAGGTTGTCTTTTAGCCATCCCCTTCGCATTTCGAAGGCCAGAGCTTACTAAGACCCTAACTACAATGTTTTTAACTGAAAACAGGGACAACGAATTGTGTAGGATCCAGTTAGAAGTTAGTTTATATGATAGGGTTTGTTTCCATTGCTACGGTGGAGAAATATTTTATTACCAACTAAATGGAGCCAAACCCTAAAGATGTGGTACATTTTATATCCATCAAACTAGAAAAATTACAGTATCTCCTCCACCCAGCAGCTTTGATTCACACACCTCAATAGTCCATCATCATCTATAGACCCAACTTGTGAATCCAAAAAAGAAGAATTAATTAAAGTTTTCTCAAGACATACTTCATAACAAAACTGGATAAGCAGCCATAACTCAAATAGAAAACCAGCAAATTCATCCTTCAAATCCGTACCTTCTACGCCGTCCTCGGCATGTAAGTCGTTATTTTCAGATTGGGCGGACATTTTGTGCCGACGAGAACGGATCGCCTTCCAGGTTCCTCCTAACTAGTACTGTATATTTCCGTCGAAGACGAATCGTTTTCAAGGTTTCAGCTGCACTCCCAATCATTGCTTAGGCCAACTGAAAATTGATCTCAACAAAACAAAGGGACTTTTCAGAAGGCGACCTCCGCGAAAGATGACCAGAATCCGACAAGCAGTATATACTCGACCTCCTCTGATAATCGGGTACACCAAGCAAAAACTCATAAAGGTCAACTATGGGAGAAATTTTTGTTTGCTCTAAGAGCAAATACACGTGATGCTCTAATCAATACAACACATGACACGTCAGGAAGAAAGAGAATGAGTGGCAGACAAAAGAAAGTAGATTCCTACGTGTTCCTGACGTGTCCTGTGATGTATTGATTAGAACACCACGTCATATTTGCTCTTGGAGCAAGCAATAATTACTCCAACTATGGGCCACAAATCATAGAGTTTTTTTTTTGGTCCTAGAGCAAACCTTTACCCTCAGTTTTATCTACTTAAGTCCTAGTGTTTGGTGTTATGGTAACATGTACTGTACTTACTCCGTTCTCTCCTTGTTTGCCCTTTTTTTCCGTACCCGACTCACTTTGAGCCGGTTATTTGGATAGCAAGATAATGTAATTTTTGAATAATTTGTTGACGGTGTTGTAGAGTGAAGTTTACTCTACAGCAGAAGTTTACTCTACAGCACCTTTCAAAGTTTATCAAATTCTTTCATCATTTTACTAATCAAATCACTGAATCAAAGTGACAAGGTACATAGTGGTAAAGTACAAACTTGGAAGATAGAGAGAGAACAGAAGAAACAGTAATCTATTACGTATAGGTACACATAGTTATGTAACCCGCACCATTTGCTCGTACTTTTAGATCCTCGCTTAAACATTTCAAGTACTCCGCTGAGGCGATGAAGACTTATTTCTTGTCTTTGGATAGAAAAAAGGAAGATTATGGAGCCATAGTTGTGAAATCCGTTCCGAATACCGTTCCGTTTTCCCTTTGTGGATTTTAACGACATTCCGATCCAAATTTACCGCATTTTTTTCTAATCTTTTCTAATCACGTAATATATACACATAGTTATGTAACCCGCGTTATTTGCTCGTACTTTTAATCCTTGCTTGAACAATACAGGTATTCCGCTGAGGCGATGAAGGCTTATTTCTTAAATTTGCCCATTTTTCTAATCTTTTCTAATCACGTAATATATACACAATCAACCCTTTTTTTTGCAATTATACACAATCAACTAGAGTTTAAAAAACTGGACCAGATCGGCCGGTCCGACCGGTTGAACCGGCGAACCAGTGCCTTGCTGGTCCGGTCATTCAAACCGTGCATGTAACAGAACCGGTTGAAACCCGTGAAAACCACCGGTTTATGGCTAAACCAGTGAACCGGCCGGTTGTTCCCGGTTACACTGGTTTTTCCGAACTTTAGTAACCTTCCTGAATTAGCTTTGGGATCTCCCAATCTAGAGAATTGACGCCCCGATGACTTATTCTCCGTCAACCTTACTTCATTTACGCCGTTAATCTGCCTCCCACAGTGAGAAAACGTGTGAAAATGGGTGAAACCCGAAGAGAATTGCATGAAACCAAAGAGAACAAATACGGGTGTTGTGTGAAAAAGGGAGATGCGTTGTGTGGTTTTTGTTCCCGGAGAAGAGAATGTCGTTGTAGAGGGAGAGAGGGGTGGTGAGAAGAGAAGAGGAAATCTGAAGAGATAAGCACAAAGTGAAACTGATTACTAAAATTGAGCTGAAATATCGTCATTACGTGCGATTTTTATCTATTTAATGCCACGTACTCTTGCAATCTTACTTTTATGATATTTCTAAATTTAGCCACGTTGATTATTGTATTTTGTTTCCTTCTAGTCTGCTTTGAGGGACCTAAAATTGCAAAAAGTAGAGATTATATAGTGCATAACTTATGAATTAACACATAAAAGTTACCATGTGTTTTCATAGTTTAGGTGATACTGTTATTGTGTAATTTAATGTATATCGTTGTCATTTTTCTACTATATCTTAATAAAATGTAATTCATATTTAAATATAAATATATAATTAAATATTATAAAGAGACATGCGGTTGAACCGGTTGAAACCGGTCCGACCGTAAACCAGTGCCTCGCCGATTCGATGACTGCTCCGGTTTTTAAAACTTTGAAATCAACATTTAATATAGGGTAATTTTCACTTATACCCCTCAATTTTGGTTGATCTTCACTTACACCCCTTCTAGTTTGGAAAATTTCACTTACACCCCTTATGACTACCAATTTTGGTTGATCTTTACAGAAATTGCCGAATCACCCCGAACGGTCTGCAATTTACACCGGTACGAAACAAATCACCCTGAACTGTCCAGAATTTACACAGGTACGAAACAACAGCATATCCGTCCGTTTAGCTCCAAAACTAGAGCACGCAATTTCAAAATGGGATTATTACAACATAGACAGAAATTGAAAAAAAAAAATATTTATTCACGAGGCAATAAAAGTAAAATAATTATTTTAAAAGTCAGCTTATATGAAATAATTGTCAGCAAAATACGTTTTTACCCTGTAGTTGATGATACTAAATAATACTACCAGTATATGTTTTTTAGGAAAATGACTTAAGTTATACACATTTTTAGTCACCAGATCAAACTTTTTCATCAAATCGTTACCGCCTTTTGAAAAGAAAAACAATTCCTTAATGGACGCAGATTTCCTATAGACCAATTTGTAGGAGCTCCTATAAACTATTGACATGGTAACTTTTAATTGGTCGAAGTGGATTTTTTTTAATTGAGTTGGAAACCTATTATTGGTAATATTTTGTCAATTAGCACCCAAAGCTCATGTATTAACTACGATCTATGCCATTATTTTTTTCTAAAGTCTTTAGTTGAAGCATTCCACTCAGTACTCAAAGACTGGTTTGATAAATTGTGCAAAACAACATTTAAAAACAAATAAAAAGAAAACAATGGAATTATTCTAATCCTTACATGTTAAAAAGTTCCACTCAGTACGAATTTGAGAAAAAATACGTGACTTGTTTTTTTTATGTTATTTTAAGTATTTTTGGAAATTATTAGAGTTATAGCTTTACATGAACATTAGGTTTTAGACTTCTACTAGAGATGGTAATAAGAGATTGCAACTGTGATCTGATGACTTCTAAAAAAAAAATTTTAGACTTTTAATTGACAAAATATTACCAATAATAGGTTTTCAACTCAACAGAAAAATTAGGAAAAAAAAAAGTTCCCTTTGACCAATAAAAAGTTGCCAAGTCTATTATCTATAGGAGCTCCTAAAAACCGGTCTATAGGAAATCCGTGTTGAATTGTTAAATCTTATTTCGGGGATTCAACTCACTTTAATTCTGAAGTTGACGAGCCTTCACAGGACTAGAAAAGAGTAGGAAATTGTCGACGTAATAATATGGTGAATGAAAGTGAAAAAATATATGAGGATTGTTAAATCGGAGTCCAACTTGTTCATTTCAGTACCTATAATGTGGCAGATGACATTCACGGCCGGAAATTTGTGATACGGGTAGCCGTATCAATATTATCAATTAGTTAGAATTTATTTATCAAGTTATTTATTTAATTAATAATAGGGCTTGGCCCGTCGTAGAATAGGCCCGTTAGGGTTAGGGTTAGTATTATATATTTAAGCATTGTTCTCCCTTTAGTATGAGGCAGTCATTGAAAATGTGATGTTTATTTTCTTCTCTCTAGAATTGCGATAGCAATATCAGAGATGATGATACTTAACCTTCTTGGGTGTCTAATTGGAGTAGCATACTCCTTGTTTCCCTCCAAATCAGAGCGTAATATCTCTAATTTATCCCATCGTTTTGCTCTTCTCTCTTTTTCGTCAGCTACTCTGGTTTGGAGGTTTTTGGATCTGGATTTCACTGAGAGCAGCAGAATGAGTACACACCCAGTAGAAGAAGAAGAAGAACTCTCGCTAGAACTTGAAGATGACGGAACTACAGTGGATAAACTCCGGGGCTTAACAATGGTGGGAAAGCTACTCGCCGGTAAGCCCTATCGACCACAACTAATTCACAATATCGCTATTGGTATCTGGAACTTGAAACCTGAAGAACTGAAAGTATGTGCTTATGGAATCAACAAATTTGTGTTCTATTTCAAGTATATCACTGATAGCAGTAGAATCATGGATCAAGCACCTTGGACGATTCATAACAAACTCTTGATCCATAAAGAATGGAAAGCAGGAAAGAGATTGGAAGAAATTGAATTTTAATATTGCCCTTTCTGGGTTCAAATACTTGTAATACCACTGGAAAAAATGTCCAGCGATAATGCAAGAAAAACAGGCCGCTTAAGCGGAGAAGTGTTGAAAGTCGAGAGAGAAGAAGCTGAGGATTTAATCCTCCGACCTTATATGAAGGTCCGGGTAATGGTGGAGGTCGATAAACCACTCAAGAGGGGTTTCAATTTGACCGGTTACAGTGAGGAACTACCATGGATTCATTTCAGCTATGAGAAGCTGAAAGACTTTTGCTATAACTGTGGCCGATTAGGCCACGATCTTCGCCACTGCAAATTCGAGAGAACTGTTAAAACAGGAAGGATGAATTATGGCCCAAATCTGTGTGCTACCTCCAAAGCAGAATTCCGTGAAAGTAGACAACTGGAAAGGGACCTAACAAGCTCCGATGCCGGAAACGAGAAAGCTTCATTCAGGCAAGCGGTGGCGCGTTGGGTCAGACAGGGGAAACTTCCAGAAGAGCGCGTGAGGAAAGGAAATCATGACGCGGTTGATACGAATCTTATATCCAACGTGGATTTGCAAAAAGGACAGGGGATAACGGATAAGAATTCACAATTGGAGCTCTCTAACGCTATAATTATAGAACAGGTGGACAAATTAGATGCGAGTTAGAATTCAGAAGGATCGAGGAAGGAAGGTACAGAAGAGGATAAGCATGGAGGACGCGTTAAAGGACGTTCAAAGCTGGTGTCTGATGAGCTGGAAACACCTTGGAATCGTAGCACACCACAAATTAGGGTTTCTCTTGTTGAAGACGAGGAGGAAGAGGAGACAGTTCCGGAAACACAACAAATAGGCGGGGCAGTGCATAGTAATAACTCACCAGGGGTGCAAAGTCAAATTGCTGAAACTACAAGTGAGATAGCTGGATCACAAGATAAGATTGGGCCAGGCCCAATAACCCCCACAATTCGAAAGTCTGTCTCACGAAGGAAAATAAGCCCAATGACAGTTCAAACTCGGACTAGCCCTACTGTAACCCAGACCATACAGAATGTGGGTTATTCGGAGCCACCCGAGAAATTGGGAAATCCATATACAGAGATTGGGCTAGCTAGGGTTTTTGATTCAATCATCAATCTGAAGAGGAAATCGGGAGGGGGAAAACATAGATTCTTCAAATTCGCAGAAAAAGGTGCGTTACTCAGGGCTACAGGAAATCGGAGTAGTGCGTAGAGCAATCCAATTTGCAGATGAAGATCAAAGGTATGCAAAAATGGTATGCCAAACGCAGAGTACGTAGATAGTCCCAGTGGGGGGAAACTCAGAAGTCCAAATTACAGTTATGGAAAGAGTGCAAAGAGAGGTTAGTTTTCAATCTGTCCTCTGTAGTGAAGATGATTCCATCTATGATAAGTATATGGATGAGTTTGAACGATTAATGGGGAAAATAGTACTGACAAGGTGGTGGTGGCTGACCTAGAACAACCACAAGAGGAATGTTAGTGCTATCATGGAACTGTCAGAGGTTGGGGCGACCGCTGACAGTCTAGAAAATCCGAGGGCTTTGTGATTCCCATAGTCCTAGCTTGGTGTTTATAGTGGAAACAAAAAACAAAAAAATCCTATGTTGATTCTATAAGAAGGAGATTGAGATTTCTGTGTACGAGAGAATCCTGCAGAGAGAATTCAATATACACCAAGAGTAGGGGATAGAAAAGACACAGGAAGTGTAAGGTTGTGTGTAGGGAGAGAGTAAGGCAATAGCACTGTATGAGAGAGAGACAAGATTTTGGCAGAGCTTCCGCGTAGTTCATGTGAGTTCTTCCTTTTTATGGAAGGGTTAACGATCCTATATATAACAAAGGATGTGACCGTTGTAGTGTGGTTAACGCGCCCATTAATGGCGGCTTAATTAGCTTAACCACAACGGCACGTTCGTCCGCATATATAGGGACCGTTACAGCACGTTACCCGTGTATACCGGAACCGTTACGAGGTTGACCGGGTTTGACCGGGTTGACCGGGTTTATGGAGCTCGTGCCATAAATCTCTCAAAAGCAGTTACTAGGGGTCGCACGCGAGCTTGGTTGTCGCTCGCGCGCGACAGGACTTACTCTAGCCTCCAAACCACTAAGTCCCTACAAGTCCCGTGAGGTGGTATGCGAGGGCCCTGTCTCGCAGCCCCCACGTGGATCAGCGCGGCTGGTGATCCAGTGTGTGTGGAGCACAGCTAGGTGTGCTAGATGATCGCCACGTGGCTAAGATCTTCCTGCCCAGAAAGCACTATCTACATTAGCCCCCTTTCTGCGCGTGAAGACGCATAACCAGATAGGCTTCCATGCGCAGGAACCAACATACGCGTCGACGCCACGCACCAATTAAAATACACGCAAATTCAGCCCCCGTGCGTGTCATTATGACCTAAAATCCCTAGAGTCGTGTCGTATGGTCTTTTAGGGTTTTAGGCGTGACGTCAGCTTGTCCTGTGATTGCGCGATTCGACGGTGACGATTGCGATTCGACTATTGAAAGGACGCAACCCTTCATTGTTTTTGGATAAATACTCCGTGCTCTCTATTGTTGCAAAGCATCACTTCTTTCTCTTAAAGTGAATGATACCCGGAAGCCTTCAAGAGCAGATTCAAATAATCAATCATCAATTGTTTCTTGTCAATCGTCTTCTTCAACTGTGCGCATCCAAGCAAGCTTTACCAAAACAAGGTTGGCCTTGTTCAATTCCATTTAATGTATCGATATATGCTTTGAACTGTATTGGATCTGTAAACCCATGACTATCTGAAACATGTCGTCCAGTGGAAACTGTGAAGGAGACCTTGTTCTTTAAACTCAGAATTGATCTAATCCCCAGATTGTAAAGATTTTGAATGTGAGGCTTCTGAAATTCCCAGTAATGTAAACGATTCTGAACTTTCAAACCCCCAAAATTGACACTCAACTGCTCATCTTTCTTTTAACAAAGCATCGTTGCTCCAAATTGAACTGAGATTCAAACTTCAAATTGAACTGAGATTCAAACTAAAGTATGTGTATTTCTCCCCCCTTTTTTTTCTTGCTCTTCCGCAGGAATGGCAAAGACTAAGGGAACAAAACCCGTTAAAGAGGTCGAAGAAATACCTGATCTTCCCCAGACCTTATGGCGGAAAGCCCCCTATTTGGGTGGCAAAGACTTTTATCATGCTAGGGTTAAGGTGAAGAACCTGCCAACCCCTGTTCCTGCTGAAGAGTTGCAAACATTGACCCCTCCAGTTAACGCAGCCATGCTCGAACTGATCGATTCTAAGGATGTGGTTCGATTGGGAGTTGAAAATGGGTTTTTCCCGCATACTGCGATTTCCACTCAAGCGTTTGTTCAGAAACTAGACTTTATGGATGAGTGGATTGACCATGTATTGACCCTCGCATTGAACAATGCTGGCATATATTTCGCAGTCCGTGCTATGAAGGGTGCTGCCGTGAAGCTGGACCAGTCTATGCTTCTAAACCTTATCTCGCACTACTCGCCTGCGACTCACACATTCCACTTTGCTGAGTTCGAGGTTGCTCCCACTCTTGAAGATGTGCACATGTTGTACGATCTTTCTCCTGTCGGTGAGGTGGATCCCCTGAGTCCCTTGAGGATTGATCCGGAACTTGCTCTCTAGAAGCAGATGGAGGAGTGCTTGTCAGAGGTTAAGAAAATTTCCACTCGCTGGACGTCTGCGAAGTGGGTGCAGTACTTCTTCCACGATTATGCAAGTAGTAGTATCACCAAGAAAGTCCTGAGCCAGAACCCGAAGGCTAAAAATTATGTGAATGGGAAAGGCTATCATCTGACTTTGTGTGCCTTCCTCTCCGCCTGGTTATCGAGGTATTTAATTGATGGACATCCCCATGATGGGGTTTTCTACCATGTCCTTCCTCTTGCTGTGAAGCTGACCCTTGGTCAAAGAGCCGCACTTGGGCCTCTAGTCTTGGGCACCATGTACCATAGATTGGACCAACTGGTTGTAGCAACCAATGACTCCCGCGGCCGCCTCGATGTGCTGACCTATGTCAATATTGCATTCCTGACTATGTGGGTCTTCGAGCGGTGGCCCACTTATGCTCCTGTTCCTTCTAAGCCCAGCAAGTGGTGTGTCCCTTGTGCGGAGGAGGAGCTTTCTAGTGGGAGAGCTGCCAGATGGTTTGGAACTCATTTTCCTAAGTGTACCTGGAGCCTGATATGCGACGATCGCAGCGACTTTACAGCTAGGCCTTATGCCACGCGCGTTGAGAATGTGCGATGGTTCCCAAAATTGTATCCTTCCAAGGCTGTTGCTTTCTCTGAAGATCTTCTTTTCGAGGGCGAGAAGCGTTTCCACGAGCGCTATCGTGAATTCTTCTGCTGGTGTCTAAGAGGTTCTCTTCCTGCTCTTGCGGAGTATGTTCGCGAGCTTACTCCTAAGTACGAGAGGATCACGAAGGATGTCGATCCTACTCGTGTTTCTCCCCAGTTTGGCTTTGATGCGGTGGCACCCTCAATCTGGCCGAAGTCCATCATAAGAGGCTGCTACAAACGACTACTGTCTGGCGAGTGCAAAACGATCTTAAGGAGCAACCTTCCCTTTGAGCAACCCCTAGGTAATCACGCAGGTGGCTACTCCAGGAATTGGGTTGCCTATTGGAACACCCAACAGGCGAGATTTGAGACACAATCGACCCCTCGACCAAGCAGAGCTCCTGTGATCAAGAGAAATTCCTTCCCTTCTAGTCCTAACTGCAGCTTGGATGACTCCCAATATGGTTGCTACTCGTTGCTAGATCATGAGAATCACTTGTGCCCCTCCACCATCCTTGAGGAAAAGATGGCCGCAGTTAAGAAATGTGATTTGCATGTTATCAAATACAGCGAAGATTTCGCCAAGGTAAACAATCTCTTTTGCACGCGTTGAGTTTCTTTACTCTGATGTGTCGAAACTTATGCTCCATTTTCTGTTGTAGTGCTACGTGAGGAGGTTCGCATCTGGTGAGCGTTCTAAGTCGTTGATCACCACCATTGTTGCTGCGAGAAGGCAGGGTGAACCAGTTCGGCTAGAAATGAGAATGGCTCCCGCAGTTGAGGCCCGAATTCGCGAGGTCATGGACGTATTTGCTGACTCGCTGATAGACAATACTCCAGCCTTGTCTCCACCTAGGAACGATCCATCTCCCCCAGAAACTGCTGCTTCAAGGGCAAAGAGACCAAGGCAAAAGGGAATCACAATCTCTTCCCCTAGGAGCGCTCCAACTTCCCCTCCTACGAGGTCCCTTACTTCTAGGGACAAAGGTAAAGGTCGCATGCCAAGCAAGGTGCGGAAAGAGCTCGCAGTGGAGACCTTTGTTCTGTTTGTTCAGGAGTAAGAGGAGGAAGAGAGAAGGGAGGCGAGAGAAAGAGATGATGATGAAGAAGAAGAAAGAGTCGAAGATGTCAAAGAAGGAGAGAGAGATGAGATACAAGAGGAAGAGTCGGGAGGTATCTCAAACGTACTTCTCTTCTCATTATCTTAATTCCCGCAATCTTTACTGAACGGTTTGTTCCTTTGCAGATGATAATGAAGAGACCATCAGCGGCCTTTTGGCCAAGAGGCATAAGAGGGGTTCTCACTCTGGTGTTTCCAACGAAACCATAGACGAGGACATCATTGCTGAGTCTAGGAGAACAGCTGCGGAGGCTGCTGAAAGAAGAAGGAAGCGAGAAGAAGAGGAGATTGAACGCATAAAGCAAAGGAGCCTGGAAGAGCAACATGTCGACGACTTGGTGCGTCAAACCGATGAGGAAGATGCGGTTCCAGAAGCTGCGGCTGCTCAAGTTGATGAGGAAGATGCGGCTCAAGAAGAAGGTGCGGCTGCCCTGGAGCAGGCTCAGGCAGACTTTGAGGAAATCGCAGGCGGCAATGAAGGTGAGATTTTTAATCTTGCGGTAACTTACCGAGACGTGATTGGTTGTGCATTAAAGCATGGCTTATCGAAAGCCGACATTCGCCGCTGGTTAGTAAGCAAGTGTGGTGAACCTTCAGGTAATTATTTGAACAACGCTTGTGAACTAGGCTTAGTAACCCAATTGTCATCATGACTGGTTTCTTCGCACCCCAGGTCACGCTCACCTTAAGGATATACTTAACGAAGACACATTAATAGGGCATGGTGCCGCGTCCTTAGCATATGAGGAAGATGCTACAATCCCACCTATGCGTGGAGGTGCTCGCTCTTGGTTTATCAAAATAATAAAATATTGTTTAACACAGGTTACCTCACATTGTCCTGTCTTGTATCACAGGTAATGCTGGTGAAACCATGCTGGAACAGAGGAGTCAACCCTCTGCATCTTATGTCCCAGAGCGAAGCTCTCATGTCGAGAAGCCCGTCGCAGCTGCTGAGTATGCAGGAGAGCCATTGGAGGATGTCATCGAAGTTTCTGATGATGCCGAGGCTGACACCGTGCTAATGGAGGAAGATACTAACGCTGCTGTTGAGGAGATGGAAACAGATGCTGCTGAGGCCGAGACTCGTGAGCAGATCGGGGAAGATGTAGAATCACATGCGAATGTGAATGCTCAAATGAGTGCTCCTGGGTCTCACGAGCCTTTCGCATCTGAAGGCGTCCCTAATCGAGCTGCAACTTTTACTGTTGCCATTCCTCTAGCAAGGATTGAGCCTCCAGAGATTCCTCAAGCATGGAGGTTTTGGAGTTCGCATGTAGGGGCTGCAGTCACACCTGGTGCGGCCTATACCCTTCCTGCCAATATGAAGAGCTAGAGCTTGCAGCTGATAAAAGAGCAATGGAACGAGGACAGTCTTCAGCTGCCCCGGTAATGCGCATTCCTTCTTCGCGCGAGATCCTTGAAGAAACTGGTATGTTATCCCCTTTCCTGTTCGCATCTTGCACTTTTCGTTTACAAGCTTTTACGTTCTAAACTTGATTTAACATTGCTTAGGGTTGAAGCAAGCTGATGTGGACTGGCTGGTTCAGATGCGTCTCTCCTATCCTCGATCGTTTGCGAGGTCCTTGGAGATAGAGCCTTTCAATAGGAGGCTATTCTTGACCGAGGCCATCTGGATTTTGGAGCAGCTTTCTGCGGCTACACCTGCGAACATCTCTCCTCAAAGTGCGCAGTTGCTCTTCAGCATGTGCCAAGGACTTCAAGCCAAAGTTCAGGGCAAGCTGGGCTTCGGGTACCTTGTCAACAGAGTCACCCACATTCGCGCAGCTGTGAATTCGAAGCGCGGCTTCCATAACCTCACAGCTGAGGAGGAGAAGGTGGAGAAGCAAAGGCAAAAAGCTGAAGAGGCTGTGAAGCTCTTCCATGAGATGAGCACCAACTACGAGCAGTTGAAGCGAGAAGTGGAACAGGTGACAAATTTGTCACTTCAGTTTTCTCCTGATGACTCCCTGATCAAAGATTTATTTTGAAAACAATAGCATGTATTTGGTTTGAACAAAATGTTGAAACATTATCGTAATGTTCCTTACGACTGCTGGCTTCAACGCCTGTACTTTGTTGATTCATGGCAACCTCAAGTTGTGAAAACCGAGTTTGTGCTTTGTGTCATAGAAATAGCTTTCAATATCTTCATTACGAAGCTTATTGATCTTCATATCTTTCATAAAGAATATGCACATAATACCTCATGCTTCCTCGAAGAATTTTCTTCGTCTATTATGTTTGCAGGTCGTGTTTCCGGCCGCCTCTGGGCGAGGTGCAGTGCCGTACTGACCTTCTTACCGATTCGTAATGAACGGAAAATTTCTCCTCTAGCTTTCCCGGAGGAGAACTTCTTGCCTCCACGTTCTTGAACTGGGGGTGGCGAGCCATTGTGCTCGTCTCCGTGGACAAGGAGCTTCTTGCCCTAGGAGTTGCTGCTTGCCTATTCTTCACCGCCGCATACGCCGGAACAGGTGGTTCATCGGGCACGTCTCTTGGGGTGAAGACCAGACAGAGGCCTTATCAGATCCTAAGATCTTGAAAATAGCGTCTCATAGCTCTTACAACGTCTGTAGGACGTTCATTTTATAGCAAGACCCTACTTGCTACAGATCTTTGGTCGCAGACTATTATGCCGCATAGCCTTTGGTAGGACCAATAAGACGATCATTTTACAGTAAGGATTTCCCTTCTGTGTAAATTTCGCCTGTAATCTGCTATTTAAATGAATTGTAAGCCATGTTGGCCGTGTAATTAGCTCAGTTTGAGCTTTCGTTTGTAAGCTGCTATCTAGACAGATAAGTTGTAAGTCATTTTGACTCATAATAAAGCGTTTTGTATCATTTGCTGTTTTTGTTACAACAAACTACAATTTCGCATGCGTGTTTGCAAACTTCGCTTTTTGTAGTGTTGTATTCGCACTTTGCACTGTCGCAATGATTTGCTATCCAATGGATAGGTTCGCAGATTATAAAAAAAACATTCATGAAAGCTGATGTCTTAGCAGTTGAACCTTCAGATCGTTTGAGATCGCAGTTGCATAGTTTTGTTATATCGGCGGATAAGCTTGAGGATCACTCAAGACCAGTGTTAAGTATTGCTGGTATCTGGGCAGATAGGCTTTGAAGATCACTTAAGATCGTATTCGCATAGTGCTGTTATCATGGCAGATAGGCTTGAAGATCACTTAAGATCGTATTCGCATAGTGCTGCTATCATGGCAGATAGGCTCGAAGATCACTTAAGATCGTATTCGCATAGTGTTGCTATCATGGCAGATAGGCTTGGAGATCACTTAAGATCGTATTTGCATAGTGCTGCTATCATGGCAGATAGGCTTGGAGATCACTTAAGATCGTATTTGCATAGTGCTGCTATCATGGCAGATAGGCTTGAAGATCACTTAAGATCGTATTTGCATAGTGCTGCTATCATGGCAAATAGGCTTGAAGATCACTTAAGATCGTATTTGCATAGTGCTGCGATCATGGCAGATAGGCTTGAAGATCACTTAAGATCGTATTATAAAACACTCAAACGATAAAGACAGCTGAAATCACAAAGTTCTTCCCATTTGAGAGAAGCCTTTTATTATAGAACACTCTCATATGGGAGGGGTGAGATTACAATTCCCTCATATGGGAGAGAAGATGCATGAATCTTTAACAATACAGAGCATAAAGTAGGCATTGTAATCTAACGCATGTAATGAGAGGAGTTAAGGATAATACTTGACTGAGCTTGGGGTTGAGGCCGTCCCATGTAGCCTTTGTATATTGCAGTAGCCACTTTCGAAGACTTCTTTGACTTCGAAGGGTCCTTCCCAGTTGGCTGCGAATTTTGGGTGAGCCACCTCCCGCATGCAATGGTCCGATGCGCGCAAGACCAGGTCCCCAACTGCGAAATCTCGGCGTTGGACTGTTTTGTTGTACGCGCAGGCGATCCTTTACTGATATCGCTTGTTAGTCCGTTTAGCCTGCTCCCGCTTTTCTTCTAACAGAACCAAGTCATGATCGCGTTGATTCTCGTATAGTGCATGGAAGGCAAACCTTGCAGAGTTGATTTTCTCCTCTGCAGGTACTACAGCTTCAGCTCCATAACATAAAAGAAATGGGGAGACTCCTGTGGGAGTCCTTGGAGAAGTTCGATACACCCACAAAGCTATGTTAAAAGAATCGGCCCATTTCTTGTGGTCGTCTGCCACCATCTTGATCAAGATTCTCAACAACGTCTTATTAGTTGCCTCCGCCTGACCATTCCCTTTCGGATAATAGGGGGTAGAACATATCTGCCTTATGTTCTACTCTGCTAGCTTCGCAGCTACCTGGCGATTGACGAAGGGGGTACCATTATCCGAGAGAATTGTGTTAGGAATTCCGAACCTGCATATGATGTTCTCTTGGATGAAATGGACTACAGCGAGCGCATTTGCTGTCCTCAGTGGTATTGCTTCTACCCACTTAGTGAACAACTCAGTCGCGGTGAGAATGAACTGGTTCCCGTGCGAGGTTGGTCGGATGGGGCCAACAAAATCCAAGGCCCAAGTATGGAACGGCCATGGTGTTCCCAACGCATGTAGATCTACGGCAGGAGTATGTGCTAGGTTGCCTTTGAATTGACACTCCTGGCACCTTCTTACTTTAGCGCGACAATCTACTACCATGGTGGGCCAAAAGTAACCGACCGTGAGGAGCTGTCTGCATAACTTCGCACCTCCCTGATGTTCCACTTGATGAGAGAGGTCCATCACCTTTTGTGCTTCCTTGCTGTCTAGGCATCGCAACAGATTACCCTTGTGGCCCCTTCGCCAGAGTATATTTTCTTGCACCACGTACCGTGCTGCTTTCCTCTTTAGTTTCTCGGCTTCTTTTCTCGACACAGGCTCAATACCCTGTGTGAGAAAGTCAAATAGGGGCTTCCTCCAATCCACGTCATTATCGACCAGAGCAATTGATAAAGAGTCCTTGATCAGTGCGCAACTCTCGCAATTTCCTTGAATCAATGCCGCGGCCGCTGACATGTCCGGCCAATGAATCCCATACCTCTGGGCTTTTCGATAGATTGACACCTCAATTTCCCCACAAGTATGTTGGTGAATCTTTTCTAACAGCGCCTGTCCCTCCTGCTGTGAGACGCATTGCATGAGTATTCCGCCAGGGCCTTTGTAGTAGAGGGGTATAGTCATGAATGCAATACCCCTTGGTGGACGCCCAGTTTTCGTTGCTCGTTCCTTCTGCGATGGCACGCAATATTGAATTTCTCCAGTCTGCATCATCCATACGTTCGTCCTCACACGCGTCCTCTGTCAATGCCGAGGACGTTCGCACTTCAATCGAGATTCTCGCGGGACACTTATCCGCACTAACCTTGGATCCCAGGGTAGCCAAAGCATCAGCGTGCCTATTGTCTGCTCTGGGTTTGTGCTCGTATCTGACATCGCAGAATTGTTGCACCAGCTTCTGTACCAAAGTCCGGTAGGGCAATAGGTTGATCTCCTTGAAACCGAACTCGCACGAGGCTTGTTTGACGATTAGCTTGGAGTCCCCCATAACCGTCAAATTGCTTACTTCTAGTGCCCTTGCTGCGCAAAGACCTGCGATGAGAGCTTCATACTCTGCTTCATTATTGGTGACTGCGAAGTCAAGCTTTGTGGACATCTGTATGACCTTTCCATCGGGTTTGGTCAGGACTATCCCGATTCCTCCACCTTTCCTTGTTGATGACCCATCGAAATGGAGCGTCCAATAAGGTAACTCAACTGCATAGATCTCATGACCCTCCAGTTCCTCCTCAATTACAGGCTCATAACTATTTTCAGGGAATTGTGCTAGCAAATCTTCCACCGCTTGCGATTTGATTGCCCTTGGTCGAACGCATGTGATGTCGTATTGGGAAATGGTCATATACCATTTTGCCAGTCTTCCCCCAGGAGTAGTGTGAGTCAAGAGATACTGTATAGGATCACTCTTTGTAACCACCACCACTTTGTGCGAAGCAAAATAGTGCTTTAACTTTTCTATTACGAAGAATAGGGCAAGGCAATGACGCTCGATGTCCGTGTACCTTGATTCTGATGGCTGCACTATGCGAGAAATGTAGTAGACCGGCCTTTCTTGCCCCTCATACTCCTGAGCAAAAAGTGCCCTTATAGACCTTTTCGTCGATGTTAGATACAGCAAGAGCGGTGATCCAAGCTGTGGTGCGATCATTACCTTTGACGATGTCAGCAGGTCCTTTAGCCTTCCAAACGCAGCTTCTTGCTCTGTAGTCCAGTCATACATAACATCTTTCTTGAGGAGATCGCTGAAACAGAATGTAATTTCGGCGATCGCCGGGATGAACCTTCGCAGATAGGATAGCTTCCCCAAGAAAGTCTTCAAGGCACTCTGGTTGTGCGGCGCCGTCATGCTAGTGATGGCCGATACTTTCGCGGGATCAGGCTCTATTCCTTGACGATGTACTACGCATCCCAAGAACTTCCCCGAGGTCACTCTGAATGCGCACTTCATGGGGTTCATCTTTAACTGGAAGCTTCTGCATCTGTTGAATACTTTCCGCAAATCCCCCAGGTGATCCGCCTCTTCTTTGGACTTGACAACCAAGTCGTCAACGTAAAATTCTACTTCTTTGTGCATCATATCGTGGAACAGGGCCATCATGGCTCGCTGATAAGTTGCGCCTGCGTTCTTGAGACCAAAAGGCATAACTGTATAATTGAAGACTCCCACCGGAGTGATGAACGCGGTTTTCCGTGCATCTTCAGGGTGCATCTTGATCTGGTTGTACCCACTGAAGCCGTCCATGAAACTGAACATGCGATGACCCGCGGTCGAATCGATAAGTAGGTTGATATTGGGAAGCGGAAAATCATCTTTGGGACAGAAACGATTAAGGTCTCGGAAGTCCACACAAATGCAAAGCTGCCCGTTCATCTTCACCACAGGCACGATGTTAGCCAACCAGGTAGGATGGTGATTTGGCTCAATGAATTTGGCAGTCAAAAGTTTGACAATTTCTTGCTTGATCTTCACGTTGATCTCCGGCCTGAAGCTTCTTGTGCTCTGCTTTACCGGTTTGGATCCTGGGATTACATCTAACCGGTGCATGGTGATGCTCGTGTCCAGACCGGGCATCTCATCGTACTCCCATGCGAATACGTCCTTATAATCGGTCAGAAGCTGCAGTAATCTTTCCTCTTCCTCTCTCGTGAGGTCTGCACTCAGAAAGACTGGCCTTCTCTTTTCTTCGCTTGGGCTTAGGAATACCTCCTTCAGTTCCTTCTTTTGTGGTTTTGGCTTTTCCTCCATGCATTTGGGCGCTTCTTTGAGCTTTTCCTCTAAAACGCCTGGCGTTGGTTTGTCTAATTCCATGACCTGCTCAATTTGGTTGATTTGCTCGGGGGTATCCCCACGCTCACGTGAGGGTATCCCCACGCACCTTCATATGCGGTAGCATTTCTTCCCGTTAGCATAGAAGCTTTCTATCTCTTTGCCTTCGGGATCATGCTTTGCTATCCTGTTCAGGGTGTAAACATTCTTTCTTTGTTAGGCAATCCGCTGTGCCTCTTCTCGCGTAGACGGCTTTTCCTTGGACTCCTCTCTTGTCACCATCACTCCTGCAGGCGACTGAACTTTGATGTCCTCCCAACGAGGCAAAGGAGTGGGGTTGAACGGCCCCGGCGTTTGCTCATCTGCCATCTCAGTGAACCATACCGCCTCAGTGAGGTGCGCTTCATCCAGGTTGAAAGGATTTATCGAGGCTGGTATCTCTACTATTCTGTCATTCCAAATAGCCTTCATCACCTGGTGAGCTGTTGAAGGGACCGCATCGAAGCGATGAATCCATGCCTGGCCTATAATCATATGATATGTAGTGTTCGCATCAATGACATAGAATTTAGCTGAACACTTGATTTTGCCAATCTGGAGACCCAGACGGATCCATCCTATCGTCATTCTGGAGTCGCTTCCGAATCCCATCAGCAGGGATGGACGCCTGACAATCTTCTGGTCCGGGATTCCTGCTTGCTTCAGAGTGTCGAGCGAGACAACGTTAACTGCTGCTCCTCCGTCGACAAACGCTCTTTTGAACTCCACACCATTGATGACTGCCGTTACATACAAAGGCTTCTGGTGGCTCGCATTTGTCTTCTTGTCGCTTGCGGAGAAGGTTATGACCTTTTCTGTAGAGCGAGATGCCCAGACAACCTTTTCGTTGGAGATCACGATATCTTCCTCGTAATCCTCCGCTATCCTCAGGATCGCCTTCGTCATTTCCTTACGACATTTCTCCGAAAAGTTCATTTTGTCGAAGAACCTGCTGAACCCGTGCGACCCTTTCATCCGATCAGCACGTTCGTCCTCCGTGTCTATGCTGTAGTCCTCGTCATTGCGGATCTCGGCAACGATGGGTAGACCATCCTGTGCAACCTCTTCGAGGTCCATAATCGAGATCATGGAAACCTCTTTGCCCTTCGGCTCTTGCTCCGCATGGGCAGGCAGTGGATTGTTTCGCACATCCTGCCTCTTGTCGCTGACAATCAGCTCGCCATTTTTCATCTTTTGGCTTACCATGATTCTGAGCTTCTTGCGGTCAGCCGTGGGGTGCATGACCTTTCCGTGACATTCGCACCACTTTGGGTCCCTCACCATCTCCTTGGGAGGTATCCTTTCAAGCGGCGGCAAGATTCCGTCTTTACGCCATTGTCTGCACAGGTCACTCGCTTCCTCTACCGAACATGGCAGAGGTGGCGCATCGAAGTTTGAGACCTTCTGTTGCTTTTGGGGCGAGATCGTATTCACTTCACCCTCACGTCCCCTCTTGTAGCTGAACCTACCAATTTTAAAGGTAGTCCCGCTCGGGGATCTCTCAGGGGCGTGCTTCTTTTTCAGCCTCTCCACTATCGGCTCTATGTTCTTTGTGCATTCGATCAGCTTCGAAAATGTAGGAGTTTGCAGGTTGATAAGCATACCTTTGTACTCGTCTCGCATGCATTGCAGGCATATCTCCACGAGTCTGCCCTCAAGTATCACGTCTCTGCATTCCAAGGACATGGCCCTGAACTTCTTGATGAATGTCACTCCATCCTCCTCGCGCTTCAGGTACATCCGCGAGAGATGAATCATTGTCACCTTTTCTTCCATCTGGAAGAATTTAGTGTAAAACTTCTGAACCATGTCGTCCCAGGTCTTTATGGATCCGGCTTCCAGCGTCCTGTACCACTTGTAGGCCACGTTCCCCAGGGATTTCGGGAACTCGCGCATCAGCAACTTAGGATCAGCCCCGTATGGCCCGATCACATCGATGAAACGCATGACATGCTCGTGGGCGTTTCCATTGACATCTTCGAACTTGTCCCATTTAGGAGCCTTGTACCCAGAGGGTTAGGCATGAGGTAGATCTCGCGTGGGATAGGTGGATCGTTGTCAAGCTTCGGGATGATGGTGTCCGCGAACGGTTGATTAGCCAGGATGGTTTCTATGCGCCGCTGCAGCGACGTCATACACTCCGGCGCACTTCCCCCAGCAGCAGGAGGAGGGGCTGTTGCAGTTGGAAGCGACACATATACTGCAGAAGGGCTAGGAATGTACTGTGGATTCGCATTGCCCCACGCCGCCGGCGGAGGAGGCAAATGATATTGTGAAGACGGATTAGATGCCAAGATTGGCGGTTGAGGCACATGAGTGGTAAGAGGCAACATTTGAGCTGTTTGCCCCTGAACTGAGGGTAACTGCGCCGTTGCCGGTGGAATTTGAAGGTTAGGATTAGGTGGTGTGGTCGATACTCCCAATCCTTGAGTGGTGGAAGTTCCCCCTCCCTGAGAGACGGCAGTGGCTGGCGTAGGATTTGGGGCGAGAGTCCCCAGGATAGCCATGATCCGTTCTAGCTGCACAGACTGAGCCTTGAGAGCCTTCGCCTGGTTCTGGATGGTAGCATCCAAGGCCTCTAACGTCGGAGCTTCACCGGCGATTGTAGGAGTACGGCGAGCCTCCTCTCCCGAGGTGGTCTCTGTGGAAGGCGATCTGTTACTGACATCATCTTCATGAGACATGGTTGCTTGCAATGGTAAGTTCACGTCGGGTTCATCAAATGTGTACGAGAGAATCCTGCAGAGAGAATTCAATATACACCAAGAGTAGGGGATAGAAAAGACAAGGGAAGTGTAAGGTTGTGTGTAGGGAGAGAGTAAGGCAATAGCACTGTATGAGAGAGAGACAGGATTTTGGCAGAGCTTCCGCGTAGTTCAGGTGAGTTCTTCCTTTTTATGGAAGGGTTAACGATCCTATATAAAACGAAGGATGTGACCGTTGTAGTGTGGTTAACGCGCCCATTGATGGAGGCTTAATTAGCTTAACCACAACGGCACGTTCGTCCGCATATATAGGGACCGTTACAGCACGTTACCCGTGTATACCGGAACCGTTACGAGGTTGACCGGGTTTGACCGGGCTGACTGGGTTTATGGAGCTCGTTCCATAAATCTCTCAAAAGCAGTTACTAGGGGTCGCACGCGAGCTTGGTTGTCGCTCGCGCGCGACAGGACTTACTCTAGCCTCCAAACCACTAAGTCCCTACAAGTCCCGTGAGGTGGTATGCGAGGGCCCTGTCTCGCAGCCCCCACGTGGATCAGCGCGGCTGGTGATCGAGTATGTGGGGAGCACAGCTAGGTGTGCTAGATGATCGCCACGTGGCTAAGATCTTCCTGCCCAGAAAGCACTATCTACAATTTCCTAATAGTGTGGTTGTAGATCCTAGAGGCCTTTCTGGAGGCATTTGTTTATGGTGGATTGAAGATATAGATATCACTGTCCTGTTTAGCTCAAGTAATTTTATAGCAGATAGATACAAGAAGGATGCTGCAAATGAGGAATTATGGCTCTTCATCTATGGACCTCCAAAACATAAAGACAAAAGAAGAATGTGGACTGAGTTAGATAAAGTGGTGATCAAGTGGTCAGGCCCTTGGATCCTTTGTGGAGACCTAAATGAACTAGCACATGGCAATGAGAAAGTGGGAGGGTCACAAGCCAAAAACTGGAAGATAGCTCAGTTCAATTCCCTCATGTCTAAATGGGGAATGATGGAATTGGAAGCTAGAGGTTTGAACTACACTTGGTCTAATAATAGAGAAGAAGATAATGTGAGGGAAAGAATTGACAGAGTTCTAGAAAATGCCCCCTGGAGGTTGTTATATCCTCAAGCTTATGTGATGCATGATGTGATCTTAGGGTCTGATCATATTCCCTTGATCATTGATACTTGTCCTACAAAGTGGAAGAGGAGGTATAAATTCAGGATTGAAGAAAAATGGTCTTACCACCCTGAGTATAAAAAAGAAGTAGAAGCCAGTTTGACCACTTCCCTCAATGGTTCCCCCATGTACAAGTTCCAAGCTTAGCTTAGCAATTGTAGAAGACATCTGTAGAAATGGAGTAGATACAATTTTGGAAATAGTAAGGAGCTTATCAAGAGTCTTACATCAGAGTTATTGGCCATCCAACAACAAGACTCTTCACCTGAGAAGGAAGCTAGACAGAAACAACTCAAGATCAGAATAAAGGAGGAAGAAAGAAATGAGGAACTCTTTTGGCTTCAAAGATCCAGACTCAAATATTTCAAGGAAGGAGATAGAAATACTACCTTCTTTCATCTTACCACCATCTAAAGAAGATCAAGGAACACTATTCAACAAATAAAAGACAATAATAATAGATGGGTGTACACAGAAGCTGAGATTACTAATTGCTTCCTAGATTATTTTAGAGGTCTCTTCACAGCAGAAGAAGAGGAAAACCAAGATCAAGCTCTGCAATGTGTCAAGCCTGTTATTACTGATGACACGAACAATTATTCGTGTAGCATCCCAGAAGAAGATGAGATCAAAAGAGCTTTTTTTCAACTAGGAGCAAAGAAAGCTCCAGGGGAGGATGGTCTAAATGGTAAGTTCTACCAAGAGAACTGGATTTATTTGAAAAAAAGACTTGGTTGATGCATGTAAACATTTCTTCAATACTGGTTTCATTATAAAGACTTGGAATCGAACTCAAATAGCCCTCATCCCCAAGGTAGCTATATTACAACTACCTTTGGGTTATAGGCCTATAAGTTTGTGCAATTTAAATTATAAGGGGATTTCTAAGGTGATTGCTAATAGATTGAAGACAATTCTTCCCCAAACTACAAGTGATGCTCAAGCTGCCTTTGTGCCAAAAAGAAATGTCCAGGATAACATACTCATAGCTCAAGAGATGTTCCACCATATAAATAATAGGAAGCAAGGTAGACAAGGTTGCCTAGCTATGAAACTGGATCTCACTAAAGCTTATGATAGAGTCAGCTGGATTTTTCTGGACAAAGTTATGCACAAGATGGGGTATAACCAAAAATGGAGACAACTGATCAATCAATGTGTTACAACAGTTAGCTACTCTATCATGCTTAATGGGAGTCCAACACAGACCTTCATACCCCAAAGAGGCTTAAGACAGGGAGACCCCTTATCTCCCTATCTTTTTGTCCTCATTGCTTATGTCTTCTCCAAACTAATGCAACAGGCTCAAGAGCAAAGAACTATCAGAGGGGTTTCAATCAAAATAATAACTATACCTATTTCACACCTCCTTTTTTCTGATGACTCAGTGGTATTCCTCAACAGTAATAGGCATGAAATGGAGAATTTCTTTGACATCAAAGCTAAGTATGAGAAAGCCTCAGGTATGTTAGTGAATTTGAAGAAATCTGCAGTTCTTTTCTCACCCAATACTGAGCCTTACATGAAGGAGTCTCTTAGAATGGTGCATGGTATGAAGGAAATGAGTAATTCAGATAAATACTTAGGGGTTCCTTCTTTGTGGGGTAGAACCTGAAGTGACACCTTCAACTACATTGAAAACAAATTGAAGAAAAAATGTCAGGGGTGGATGAATCTGTATCTTTCTCCAGCTGGTAAGGAAGTTTTGATCAAGTCCATTGTCCAAGCCATACCTAGCTACACCATGCAATGCTTCCTTTTCCCCAAGAAAACTTGTGACAAGCTGAGTCAAATTACTAGGAAATTCTGGTGGAAATGGGATCCTAACCAAAGGGGCTTGAGTTGGGTTAAATGGGAGACAATGAGAAGACCAAGATTCAAAGGAGGATTGGGATTTAGGGATTTTTTCTGAGTTTAATAAATCCCTGCTGGCTAAACAAGGGTGCAATCTGATTGATAACCCTAATTCTTCTCTATCCAAATTCATGAAGAGTGTCCATTACCCAAATGATACCTTTATTAATGCTAAGAAAAGGTCATAACCCTAGCTGGAGTTGGACAAGTCTGTTAGAAGGCAGGAAAATTCTTTTAAAAGAAGGTCTATGGAGAATTGGTGATGGGAGAACAACTAAGTTGAAAGATAAATGGATCCCTAAAAGTGATGGTCAGAATCTCTGTATTCCAGAAGCTTTGAAGGAGAATCAAGTGGCATCTATTATCAACACACAGACTAGAAGCTGGAAGACAAACCTGGTTAGAAACTCATTTGAACCTTGTACTGCTAAAGCCATTCTCCAGGTCCCTCTCCCTCATTTTTCTACTCAAGATAAATTGATATGGCCACACACAAGGAATGGGAGATACACTGTAAAATATGGATATGTTGCAGCCACTATGGAGAATGACCCTGTTAATTTTAGGGGAAAGCTCCCTCATTATCACAGATGGTGACTTGTAATGGCTATGGGCCTTATGTTTGCCACCAAGAGTAAAGCAATTTTGTTGGAGACTTATGAAAAATGCTATTGCAACCAAAGAGGGACTATGTAGAAGAAAGCTAGCCCCTGATCCTTGGTGCCCTATATGTAAATCTAAAGCTGAAACTACTATGCATCTTATTTTCAATGTACATGGACTAGAATGGTGTGGTTTGGAGCCTTGGGGGTGAGAACAGATTATTGAGAATCCTTCCCATCTTTCAGACATTGGTTCAAAGACATGAAGGAAAGAGCTTTCAACAAAGACATCGCATAAGAAACAGTGAGCCAATTCCTGATTGTGGCCTGGTCTATTTGGAAGAGTAGAAACAGGGAGGTGTTTAATCAGGAGCAAGTTAATCCAAGCTTAACCATATCCAAAGCCATGGCTGATATTCAAAGCTAAAAGGAGGATCTGGGTGCTAAAACTGATGATATAAAGTCCAACAGAAGTAGTCTGACGAGGGATAGCTGGAAAGGCCCTCCCAGTGGGTGGCTAAAAGCTAACTCTGATGCTTGTTGGTAGAAAAGCAACAGAAAAGGAACTGCAGCCTGGATAATCAGAAACCACAAAGGTGAAGTTTTAGATGGGCAATGTTATGTGTGTACTGCTTATTCAGCTCAAATGGCTCAGATTATGGCACTCAGAATGGCTATTTGTGGCACCACAGCTTACAAGGACATAATCATATTTGAAGTTGATTGCCAAGAGGTGGTAAAATGGATCCTGAACCCTGCTCAAGCTCCATGGGAGGTGAGTGCAATTTTGGCAGATATAGGTACCTATTCTCAAAATAGAATTATCAATTTTGTATGGGTCAATAGGAAAGCTAATAGAGTTGTGGATCTTATTGCAAATTTGAAGCTTAAAGGGAATCTCCCTTGGAATTGGGTTAGTTCCCCTCCAGCTAGTTTAGAGGTCTATTTAGCAGAGGATAAACGCAGTTGTAATAGAGTTGGTTGATTTTATTATATTTTCATATTTGGGACAAAAAAAACCAGTCTTTCATTTTATCTCTTTTATTTGTCGTGTGTGTGTTGGGGTTAAAAACCGTCGTAGAATAGGTCACACACACGACATCATTACAGAATGTGCTAGGGTTCATGAGTGGCACATCATTATATGGCTATCGAATATTATATGGCTAGTGAAAATTCTCTATAAATGATTTTGGCAGTGGCCACTACTGCCACTACTATAGTACGTACTACGTATTAGATAACTGATGCAGTAGATAACAGATGCTTCTTTCATGCTTTTGGTGGATTATACTTAATTCTTCATTTGATCTCCGCCTTTTCAACTGACATCATAGTTTCTGCCTTTCTGGTTTTATCATGCATACTGAAGCTGAGGCTAAAGTTAAAGCAAACATGTGTGTGTGCTAGTCTAAAGCACTACTTGTATTTTCTCTTGCAACGTGGAATAATCACTTCGTACCTAATTGTCTTTTTCTGAACCATGGTCCCTAGGTTGATTTACAGTTGTTACACTGACATTAGCTACTGATCTTAGTGTCTTTCTATTTTCTGCAGGTACCAGTCATTACCAAATTTCTTTTACCTACTCATACACGGATCTGAACATATTTACAGGACAAGGCTAATGAATAAGTATCTCATGCTGCTTGATGAGAGTGACACCTTGGTTCTAGAGTCGCTTGAATCACATAAGAAAGTGAAGGGCAAGAAATGTGTGGCTGAAGTTGCTCTAGCATCATCATAATACTCAGACGAGTGCAGTAAATACTCCTTTCTCTGATAGTACGGTCAAAACAGCTAAATATGTATTCCAAAATGTTGTTTCATTTCATTTCCAACCTCACCACCCAAAGCAGAAGAGAGAGGGAAGAGAAACATTTAGCAATTACCATGTACTGTATCGTGCACGAAAATTACTAATTTTCTTGATTCTCCTTCTCCTCATCCAGTTTTCCACTCCAAAAGATACCATAACCACTGGTGAAACACTCAAAGATGGTGAATTGTTAGTCTCTTCCAGTTTCACGCATGGAATTTTCATACATGGGATGCCCAAGAACCTCTATGTCGGTATATAGTGGGGCGCGCTGTTTGGATGAGCTAAAATAAGTGAGAGGTTGAGCTTAAAAGCTCATTTAATCTGTAGTGTTTGGATACGATAGATTATTGTAGATTATTGATAAAAAAATATATCTTTTGAGATAGTAAGGTTCGAACTGGAGATCTAATGCAAAAGTTTTAAACACTTCACCACTAAGCTAACAAACATTTGCATTTAAAAACCATAAATAAACTTACTATCTGTGGAAGTTACCAAAAATTATCCGAACTTTGCCTCGAAAATCCGGATCTCAAGATTGAATCCGGAATTCCGGATTTTTAGCCGGAATTTCGGAATTTTGGGCGGATTTCCGGATTTTTAAGAGTTTGGAGAGGTTTGACCGATTTTTTCCGGATTTTTTTTACTTTTCCTTTCCTCTCTACTTCCTCTCATCCAAACAAGCCCAGTACAACAAGTCCTCCCAAATCCTCTATTCTGGTAATGGGGGAGGGAATACATTGGTTTTCGCAACTATTTTCCAATCATGGGATTTCTCAGATCTTACATCGCCACCACATACGCCTGAGCATAATAAGCACGCTGAACGGCTATATCTGCACACTGTCGAAACTGGCGTCGCCTTACTTCGTCATGCGTCCAAGCCCTCTCACTGGTGGCCATATTCCTTTTCCACTGTCGACACCTACTCGGTCTCTCAAGCATCTTTCCCCATTCGAGACAATATTCCACCAAAAGCCCAATGATCACAAATTTTGCATTTTTGGCTGTCTGTGTTATCAGTGTCTATGTCCTTATACCACTCTCAAACGTGAACCGATCTACACCTTGTGTGTTTGTTGGCTACTCTCTGACTCAGAGTGCTTATCTCTGTCTTGGCATGATCTCTCATGGTCTATATGTGTCCCGCCATGTCAGTTCGTTGAGTCATCTTTTCCCTTCACATCCACCTATGCTACCATCATTCCTCCTACGGATGAGCTCTTACAAGAATGGTTTGCCCCCATTATCTCTCTCACCTCTCTCTTTCTGCTTTGCTCCTGCTCAGCCGACCACTCCATACAACCATTATCGTCTTCTCCATCGGAGGTCAAGGACCACCATACCTGCATGATCGAAGCCTTGCTACATAAGTACTTCCTGTCTCTCCTCAAGCAATGCTGGTACAAAAAAACCCTCTCACTATGCACCGTAGGGAGTCTGAATTGAAGGATTCTTGAACATGTTTAATGGGAGTCGATCGGGTTTTCTGAGTAGTGATGTTTTGAGATCTTTCTTTCTTATATCCCTTCACAAGGTTTGCGATTTATTCATTCATTCTTCTTCTCATCGTTCATCTTCTTTTATGTAAAGTTGCAATCTTCTGCTGAGAAATATATATATATTAAATCAGGGCTTCTACTTATTGAACCCGACTAGATTTTTGTTTGGTTTGTTCCCACCTCTAATTTTGGATTCAAGGGTTTCTGATTCTCTCTTATTCTATGATTTTGTAGTGTTTCCGCTTGGCTTCTTGGGTCTCCTACGACATCTGCAGTAGCTCTCTCAAATCCTAGGTACTCTCAACTCTCTTATGTTTCTGAAAATCGATTTTGAGGGTTAAGTTTTTTGTTTCCTTTATTTTGTATCCTTCTATTTGCACTCTCCTTCTATTGTAATAGTTCTCCGAGTCAATTGAAATGGAGTTTGCATCTCTGTTACATTTAATTGACTTCTTTGTTACATTGAGTGTCTCACTGGAGATTACATTTTTCTTTGAAGCTCTTCATCTCTATGTTTGGAACTTTGAATATTGATATGAAAATATGTTTGGGAGTATGTAAATAAGGAGTTCAGGTTGAAGTTTGTTTAAGTTTTCTGATTTTCTTAAAAACACTCTCAACAAGATCCTACATTGCTCTTACTCTTTTGTTGAAAGACAAAAAGGGATAGAAGATTATGTGTGCTTTTGTGTTAAGTTTTGTAATAACTTGGATGGATGTAATAAGTAAGATGGATGCTAGTTGCTATTTGGTTATTGTTATCGCTATGCTATGCAGTATTTTGGATTTATTTGGTTGTAGTATTATATTTTGTGTTAAGTTCTATATTTTTCTAAGGTTAAAACTGTTATCAGAATTTGTGAATTACTTGTGTTCCAGAGTTGTAGGGAATTGTTCATAATCTGGATTCAAGTAATATGTTTGTTCTTTCATCAAGGGGGAGATTGATAAGTATGAACCTCTTTGATATTAATATGTGAAATGCATATGCAGAGAGCTTTGGTTTCTTGATGATGAAAGCCAGAAACACTAGCAGGAATTTGCCAAGTACCAAAGCTTCAAAGCTTTGAGATACTCTAGTCATATATATATATAATATTTGTCTAACTGTTTGATGCAGGTTTTTGTTTTTGATATGGAATGACACTATGCAGGCATTAGTTATTCATATTCTGATTAACAAAATATGCAGGATTAAGTTGGATTGAAAATCTAAGTTCATTCGGTTGAACTAGCAGGCAAAGCTTCAAAGCTTAGAGATTCATTGGTTATTCTTTACTGCTAAGTTCATCTGATCAATTCTGTGTATGGAGGTTATTTCTGTATGATTCAGAGCTTGTTATGAATCTATTATTGACTAATAAAACTTGTTCTATACTGATTATTTGATATATTCAATAGATTGAATATATAAGTCTATTACAAGACAAATCTAGCCCAGTTTTCTCATGAACTGTTAGCATACTGCTAAACACATGTTGATGCTAGATTGTCTTGATGTTGTTTGATCTTAGTTGCTGAGTTTATGCAGGTTTGTTGGGTGTTCCAACGTCCATAAAAAAATCAGATAGCTATTCAAACAGAGCTGTTGAAAGAGGCATATCAGGGAAGAGGATTTATAGGGTTTCTGTTCCTAAAATCTCTCAGTTGGTTGCAGACAGTTTTTTTAAAATAATCAGCACCTTGATTTGAATAGAGACACAGAGATTAAGATTGATCTTCGTGAGACTTGAGGTGTGCTACAAACAGGAGAGTTTATATCATTCAAATCTTCAGGTTCATCAGGCCGTTGACATTGCAGAAGCAAGATCATTCATCTGATCAGAAGAACTCTTCCAGGCTTCATCAGCTTATTCTTTCTGAGTTCTTCTACTTGTACTGAATTGTATCATTCATTCTATATTTCTGAAACCTCACTAAACTTAGTAGTTTGGTTGTTCAAGTGAACAACATGAGGTTCTTATTGTTTCAACAGGTTGTAGATGGTAACTAGATAGGTTGGGAACCCAAGCTGTATAAGTGTAAGGTAGCTCACTTAGGCTTGAGATCTAGGTCTGAATCTGGGTGATTAATAAGAAGTAGTGTTTGAATCCTGGAGGGATAAGATCCCTCAGGCATAAACTAGGTCCAATTGTGACTGAACTCTGTAAAATCCTTGTGTTCCTGCTATTTACTTTTGTTATCTTTACATTCAGTCTAAAATGGAAGTTTCAAAGCTTTGGAGCTTTACAAATCTCAAAAGCTTTGAAGCCTCTGTATTCTCCAGTTATATCTTCAAGTTTCTCAAAACTGTTTCAAAGCTTTGAGATATCAACTGCTTGCTCTATTAAAGTTTTAAGAGACTTTCTTTGTCAAAAGTTAGCATACTCTATTCAACCCCCCTTATAGAGTATTTAGATCATGTTTTATACTTACATTACAAACTTTCAACTACCATCTATAAGCTTGCTTCCTATCATGCCCGATGACTATCTTTATAATTACCCAGTTACGGTGTAACGTTTAGTAATATCAAAACATGATATTTCAAAACTAGAGTATCTAATGACTTCAAGTCTGAGCAACACCATTAGCACTACGAGAAGCACTTGTGACGTTCACATAACTTAATGTAGCCTTCTCGTTGTGGGTCAATCCAGTATGCCATTACTCCTAATGCATACCCATGTGTTAGACTTGATAGCTCCATATCAATCTACCCACATACTAGTCTATAGTTGATCGACCTGTTAATCAATTGACATGTTCCAACTGCAAGTGTACAATTGTCGGTGTAGTAATAATATGGTAATCCGGGTTTTCAAACCCAAGGGACTTTGTTCTTAACTAATTATTAACTATAAACCTTATGTGGGCAAAGCACGTTGATTTGTTCTAGTACTTCTACTAAAATTGAAATAACACGTATCCGAATTAATCATATGAATTGCTTCACGATTAACAAAGATAGATTTTTGAGGTTTTCTTAATAAATTGACAAAATCAGGATATCTCTACGAGTCACTAAGGATTTCACACCACTTTGAATTTATGTTTTGATAGCACGATTATACTTTTCTTAGTTAAACGAGAAGAACTATGTTGAAGATTCCTCAACCAACACCTATGCTTAAACTCTCGTCTCTGATTCCTCTAGTCTACTCAAGTTTAAGCATGCATTATAATCACTTGTCTACTCTTAGTTCTTAGCTAACTAGCAAGATTACTCAACCCTAGATACGACTAGTGCATGTTTCAAGTTTCCGGGCAATAAACATTGATTCCTATAACATCCATAACCTAACTCAATCCTACTGGTATGTCTCACAATAAGAAAGATGAATAAAGATCATAAAACACGCATAACTAAACAAAATATCATCGATTAAGCTCGAAAGCATGAAATCAAATCCATGAACCACAAACCGTGGTGATCAAACACTAGATCTCTACGGGATATCCCGAAATACTAGATTAGCTACGATCACACATGATCAAAATACAAAGGTTTATGATCATCAACCAAGAACTAAAAAAAAGGAAAAATTAAGAGTGCAAACGAATGATCCAAAGCTCTCTGAATGCTTTAAAGCTCCAAAAACACCTTCAAGTCTCGCTAGGCTCCCCACAAACGTTCCTCACTCAAAACTAATAGCTAAGGAAACAAATCCCGTCCAAAATATTACAAAATATCACAAAACCCCCAAAATCCGTAATTTTTCTTCAGGGTGGTCAGGTGGTCGTACAACCACATGTAAAATAAGGTGATCGTACGATCACTGAACGATCAGGCAGAAGACCATCTACAAAAACTTTTGAAATTCGGCTAAGTAAATGTGGTCGTACGATCACTTTAAGGTGGTGGTACGACCACTTTCTGGGCTGCACTTCTCATATCCCTTTTCTTGCTCTTTTTCCACTTCATCTTCAACTCCCGAGCATTTCTTTGAGCCTCCTACCTTTATAAAATTTGCTTTTTCTCCAATGCAACGTCCCGAGCTCCCGATTCCTGAAAACCACAATACGAAAAGCATATCGGAAGATCAAACGTGATAAAATATCATAAAATTGATGAAAAAAGCGCCCAGACTCAACAATGACGTTCAAAAGCTCAAACATGCTCATTTTCACAAAATTTTGTCTAAAACTCCTACAAATGCATCGAAAAACATGCCAAATGATAAGGAATCACATAAAAATATAACTCCAATTTTGCATACTCTTCAACTTACCGTTGCATACTAATATGAATTAGCCAACTCAACGAATAACACGACTAAAAAATGCAACAAGATGTTGCAATGCAATCTAGACTTGATCCTACACAAACACATATATACGTAAACACAAACTTTTTATCTTTTTAGGCGAGATCGGGAATCTGAATCAGCTCAAACCAGTTCTCATGGAGTGATGGAAAATCTAGGGACAAGGCGTGAATTAAAACTAAACTCGACAATGAGAATTTCCCCTAGTTAGAATAGAGATCCTAGCCTTACTAAGTACAAGAATAACCTACCTCTTTGCATGTGCCAACAAAGTAAGAGGCCACGCTAGGCTAAGCCACGTTCACGGTCCGAGCTCCTATTCCACTAACGGTTTAGAATGTTGAGGCATAAGGACAAAACGAATAATCATGAAATAACAAGCCCTAAAGCAAAACATTCTCACATTAAAACCCACATCTCACACACCCTCACCACGATGATAGAAACCGAAACCTGAAACTCACCATATCCGGCCCTCGATTCCCTCAACCCCGGTACAATAACGATCTCCGTGGCCACCGTTACGAATCGTCCCCGAAATTCACATCGTCGCCAATGAACTAGTAGCTTCCACCCCTCGATTTCCTTTAAGCTCCGTTTACTGCTTTATTCATCCTCTCCTTTTTTATCTTTATATTTTTTTCATCTCTCAAAATTGACACAACACTGCAAACTGTACGAGTGGTCTTCGAAATTGACACAACACTGCTTTATGGGACTGGTGAATGCAAACACGGACTTGCTAACGAAGGTTGAGAACCCCCCCCCCCCACGCTTGAACGCGTCGTTGTACTCAACGAATTCCGAGATCAAGAAAGAAGACTCAGCATTCAAATGGAGGGGGCGGGAAGTCTATTCGGCGACTCCTCGTCATCCTGGTCCTCCTCGTCTCCGGAATGCGCATCAAAATGATACTCATAGTCACCAGGGAACGCCTCCTCGCCACTAGGCCATTGCTCTCTCAGAAATCCCACATGGGTGGCCATTGCCTCTATCCACTGGACCTTTATATGATGATGCAGACTCACCTACCGTATTGCCAGTCCTAAGCTACACATGCCATTGCGATAGTGCTCAAACTGCCTAGCACTCATGTCAGCAACATGGTCAGTGGTCCTACCTTGGCTTGAGAGTGTCATGGCCCTATTCAACCGCAATTGTCTCATCAAATCCTCTAAGGACACCCTCGGCTGGCCAGGGTCACTAAAAAGGGAAGGTACGGTCGGCTCGGGAGCCGAAGATGAAGGGGCTGAAGGTGGGGGTACACGCGACAAAGCGGCACCTCTCTTAGTCTTACCTCGAGGAGCTTGGGAACTAGTCCCCACCCCCATCACAACTACATCCTTCAAATGGCTAGGGATCTTATCATATGCTCTTGGGGCTCGGGGCTCGAGTTCTTTCTCATTCGTTGATATGGTTGCGCCACACTTTTTAGCTACATGCATGAGTAAAAAGCTATGGCCCGCAGACTTACGGTTTTTCTCTTCAAATCTAAACTGAAAATAGATAAACAACCGCTCCAGGATGTCTATCTGATGCCCCCGGGATAGAAAAGGGCCATAACACGAAGCTCAATCTCAGTAAAACTCAGCGGTGAAACCCCCACAACCGATGCCTCTAAAAATTCAATAAGCCACCTAGCCCCAGGCAACAAATAACCGACCGGAATCCGCCACTCTCTGACATTGCTCTTATACCTAATCCAGTCAGCCCCTGGCACGCCCGTAAAGCAAAAGGCCGAAACCTCATCAATAAGTGTCTGCTGTTCTTTCTTCATATAAACTTTAAACTGGAAGGTCTCTGTCAGCGGCAGCCACTTGAGAGCCGCAACTATGCTCACTTTAGACAAGATAAGCCAGTTCCTAAGACAGTAAATCACTCTGAAGGTCCTTATGTTGGTGTAGGGTTTTGATTCTTGGATCCCGCAACGGAAGCGTAATCAAACATAAAACCATGAAAAACCCTCCAAGGATCACAAGTCAAGATGCATAACGATGGTAAAGGTTAGAAATCATAAACACACCTTTGGGTTCTCCTTGATGACTTCAAACGCGAATAATGTCACGTTCTCTATAGTTGATCCACGCCTAGAGTTGATCCTAGATCTCCCAAACTCCTTTGTGCTAGCCCGGAATAGGAAGAGGAAGAAGAAATCACGCAAAACGATACCCAAAAGAGGGTCTCGGCCTCTTTTGGCCGACGGGGACGAGGGCGGCGGCAAGGGTGGCGTCGGGCCTCCTTTGTTGCTTGCTCTCTCTCCTTTTGTTCTCTCCCACTCTTGTTATGTTCACTAATGAGCATAAGTTATGGGAAGGAAGGAAGGAGGGTCCTTTATATAGTCCAACAACTCCTTGTTAACTACCTAAAGGACTTATTCTAGTCCAATTAGAATTCAATTTAGTCCCTTCCTTGCAAATTAGTCCCTACTAAAATTGCAAGGGTTTGCAAAGTGATCCTTCTAATTAATTAATCCAATTAATTAATTCCCAAATCTAGTTCAACTCTATATAGCGTGTGACCCCATAGGTTCTATCTAGTTGGTAGCAACTATTTGCTAACATGGAGCGGTCTCTAGCAAAACATCCATTCTAGCCAACTAATAGAATAGTCATCTTGACAACCTTTGTACAAGTAATTGTCTCATCCCTTTGCCTCCATATCCGGATTGGACACGAGACATACAAGTCACACTCGTATATCCAATCCATAGTTTCTCGATCCATGGGAATAGCCTTATCCGTGCAAATAACATCAATATCCCATATTGATTTATTTGAGTTTGGCCAGACATTCTATAAGCACTATCCCTCGAGTGGCCTAGGATATTTGCTCCCGTTATGTGGGAGGGGCAAATCCTCTCTACGTCCACTACGATCTCTAAGCTTGCTTCTCATTGTATCCAGTACACGCCTTTATAACTACCCAGTTAAGGTGTAGCGTTTAACGCTACCAAGATCACAATGATCCACAACTAGAATATCTAGTGACCTCAAGTCTAAGGATGACAATACCATTGCACCGCGAGAAGCGCTTGTGACTCAACATAACGTGTATGTAGCCTTCTCGGAGATGGGTCAATCCAGTGCAACATTCCGTAATTCACACCTATGTGTTGGATCGTGATATCTCCATATCAATCCAACCCCATACTAGTCAATATATGATTGTCCCATTAATCATTATACTTGACTAGGGATATTTAAGATAAACAACACAATTGTAAATCTAAGGACTTCATTATATTAAATATCCAATAAATAATAAATGAATTTTCTAGCCATATACAAATTCATACTGAACTAGATTGCCTCTAGGGCATCTATTCCAACAGTCTCCCACTTGCACTAGAGCCAATCTGGCGCATCTCGTATGCCCATACTCCTAGTGTGCCCTTCATGCTTCCATTGCGTGAGAGGCTTCGTAAGCGGGTCTGACAGATTATCATCTGTAGGAATCTTGCATATCCGAACGTCTCCTCTATCGATAATATCTCGAATCAGATGAAACTTCCTGAGCACATGCTTGGATTTCTGGTGCGATCTGGGTTCCTATGATTGCGCGATCGCCCCAGTGTTGTCACAGAACAACTCCACTGGATCCGCAATGCTAGGGACCACACCAAGTTCAGAAACAAACTTTCTGATCCAAACAACCTCCTTTGCTGCGCCATTTGCAGCACTGTACTCAGTCTCTGTTGTAGAATCAGCTACCGTCTCTTGCTTGGAACTCTTCCAGCTCACCGCTGCTCCATTCAGGCAAAACACATATCCCGATTGTGAACGAAAGTCATCTCTGTCAGTTTGGAAGCTTGCATCAGTGTAACCCCTTACACGCAACTCTTCCTCACCGCCAAATATCAAGAAAGCATCCTTAGTTCTTCTCAAGTACTTTAGGAGGTTCTTGACAGCAATCCAGTGACTCTCACCCGGATTGGATTGGTATCTGCTTGTCATACTCAAGGCATATGACACATCTGGTCTAGTACATAACATGGCGTACATGATAGATCTTATGGCCGAGGCATAGGGAATCCTACTCATGCGTTCCTTCTCAATCCCATTGGAAGGACAACCACTCTTCGAAAGAGTGATTCCATGTGACATGGGCAAGAATCCCTTCTTGGAATCTTGCATGTTGAACCGCTTCAACACCTTGTCAATATATGTACTTTGACTTAGGCCTAGCAATCTTTTATATCTATCTCTACAGATCTTTATACCGAGTATATAGGCTGCTTCCCCTAAGTCCTTCATTGAGAAACACTTTCCTAGCCAATCTTTAACAGATTGCAGCATGGGAATGTCGTTTCCAATGAGTAGTATGTCATCCACATACAAGACCAGAAAAGCTACAGAGCTCCCACTAACCTTCTTGTAGACACAAGACTCATCTTCGTTTCTAGTGAAGCCAAACTCTTTGACCACTTCATCAAAACGTCGATTCCAACTCCTAGAAGCTTGCTTCAATCCATAAATGGACCGTTGCAGCTTACAGACTTTGTTGGCTTGCTTTGGATCCTCAAAACCCTCCGGCTGTATCATATACACGTCCTCGAGGAGATTCCCATAAAGGAATGCTGTTTTGACATCCATCTGCCAAATCTCATAGTCGTGGTATGCTGCAATCGCAAGTAGGATTCGGATGGATTTGGTCATTGCGACTGGTGAAAAGGTTTCATCATAGTCAATACCATGAATATGTCTGAATCCTTTAGCCACCAATCGGCCCTTATAGGTAATCACATTACCATCCATGTCGATCTTCTTCTTGAAGACCCTCTTGCACCCTATGGGCCGCGCCCCATCGGGTGGTTCCACCAAAGTCCATACATTGTTGGTATACATGGATTCCATCTCGGATCTCATGGCTTCCAGCCACTTCAGAGAGTCTGGGCCACTCATGGCCTCCTCATAGGTAGTAGGCTCATCATCTATGAGCATCGTGTCACCGGAATCAGTTACGAGAAGTCCATACCTCTCGGGTTCCTGGCGCACTCTACTAGATCTACGAAGCTCTTGTGTTACCTGAACAGGTGGCTCCACAACTGCTTGTGGTTCCTGTTCATGTTCCATGATCGGTTCAGTGATTTGTGGTTCTTGAACTTCTTCAAGTTCTACATTCCTTCCACTTGCTTCTTTAGAGACAAACTCTCTTTCTAGAAACACGCCGCTCCGAGCAACAAACACTTTGTTCTCGGTTGGATTGTAGAAGTCGTATCCCTTAGTTTCCTTAGGGTACCCCACAAACTTACACTTATCCGATTTAGGCCCCAGCTTGTCTGATTGTAAACGTTTTACATAGACATCGCAGCCCCAAATCCTCATGAACGACAGTGTGGGACGCCTCCCACTCCACATCTCATATGGTGTTTTCATGACTGATTTAGATGGAACACGGTTAATGGTGAAAGCTGCACTTAATAGAGCGTAGCCCCAAAATGGTAATGGAAGATCGGTTTGACACATCATAGATCGAACCATATCCAATAGGGTTCGATTCCTCCTCTCGGACACGCCATTCCATTGTGGCGTTCCGGGTGGAGTGAGTTGGGACACGATCCCACACTCTCTAAGATAGTCGTCAAACTCTTGGCTGAAGTATTCTCCTCCACGATCCGATCGTAGAGCCTTTATACTTTTTCCAAGTTGCTTCTCTACTTCATTCGTGAATTCTTTGAACACTTCAAAGGATTCGGATTTTGCCCTCATAAGGTACACAAATCCATATCTACTGTAATCATCAGTAAATGTAATGAAGTAGACAAACCACCCTGGCAGGCGTGGCAAATGGCCCACACACATCGGTATGTATGAGTGCCAATTGCTCACTAGTCCTCTCGCCTTTCTTATTGAAAGGGGACTTTGTCATTTTTCCCAATAAGCAAGCCTCACATGTCTCATATGATTCAAAATCAAATGAGTCTAGTAATCCATCCTTATGGAGTCTAGATACACGTTTCTCATTTATGTGGCCTAAACGACAGTGCCATAAATAAGCAGGATTTAAATCATTTATTTTAATCCGCTTGGTATTAATGTTGTAGACAGGATTGCTTAGATCTAGGACATAAAGTCCATTAAATAATTGCGCACTAAAATAGTGAATATTATTTAAATAAAAGGAACAACAATTGTTCTTTATTGAAATAATAAAACCATCCTTGTCCAAACAAGAAATAGAAATAATGTTTCTGCTCATAGCAGGCACAAAATAGCAATTATTTAATTCTAAAACTAATCCTGAAGGCAGAGATAGCTCGCAGACGCCTATGGCCAACGCAGCAACCTTTGCTCCATTCCCGACGCGTAGATCTACCTCTCCTTTAGCCAATCTTTTACTTCTCTTTAGATCCTGCATATTTCGACAAATATGAGATCCACATCCAGTATCTAATACCCATGATGTAGAGACAGTTAAATTGACATCTACAACAAAAATACCTGGTGGTGGTGGAATCACTATTCCAAGCCTCTTGTCCTCCAGATATTTTGGGCAGTTCCTCCTCCAGTGTCCAGGCTGACTGCAGTAGTGACACTCACCTTTAGTTACGGCCTTGGCAATGCCACCGACAGGCTTAAGGGCGGGTTCCTTGGATTTGGCAACTGACTTGCCTTTGCCCTTGGAGGAAGAGGCAAACCTTTTGCCCTTTCCTTTCTGTACCATCATTATGGCCTTGCCCTTACCCTTGTTGATGCTCTGTTCAGCCGTCCTCAACATGTTGAGCAAATCTGGCAGTGGTTTAACGATCTCGTTCATGTTATAGTTCATAATGAACTGTCCATAACTCTCGGGCAACGATTGCAACACGAGATCGGTTGCCAACTCTTGGCCGACCGGGAACCCCAGTCGGGCGAGATTCTCCAAGTACCCGATCATTCGGAGTACATGGGGTCCCACCGGGTTCCCTTCTGCCAGATGACATTTGAACAGTGCCTTTGAGACCTCATACCTCTCTAGCCTCGCCTGCTCTTGGAAGAGCTGCTTTAGATGTTCGATCATATCGACATCATTCATGTTTTCGTGTTGCTTCTGAAGCTCAGAAGTCATGGTGCAAATCATTAGGCAGGCCGCATCATTAGCGTCATCAACACGCTTTTGATACGCCTTTAAGGCAGCAGGTGTTTGGTTCTCTGGACCTTCTGGAACATGCTCCTCTATTGCGTACAGTTTCTTCTCTTGCTTGAGAACAATTCTCAAGTTTCTGTACCAATCAAGAAAGTTGGTTCCAGAGAGCTTGTCCTTCTCAAGGACAGATCGTAGGGAATGTTGTGAACTCGATGAGTTGTTTGCCATTTGGAATTCTACAAAAGGAAAATACGCAAGTTTTAGTATTTGTGAATTTTTGACTATATTTAATAATGGCTAGTTTATTAAATATAGCTCCCACTATTTTTCTAAGGATTAATAACCCTCAAGATATTAATGCGCTTATATTTCTAGTGGGCCAAGATCCATCTTTCATCTCCTTATGAGCTTGCTTTGGCAAGTCACCCATAATTTGACTACTTTAGGTAGGTACAATTCCAATTGCATCCCATATGCAACTCTTGGTTCAATCGGGCAAATAACTCCTTATTTATCCATCCATATGGATAATCCCAATTGATTGCCTCTAGGTTTCTTAATCAAATTAATAGCCTAGTTGTGTTCAACCTCTTATCTAAACAATTGCACATTGTTACGTGCCATCGCATTCCATCATTATGAACCAAGTCGCCATGCTTTGGCACGCACGAGCTTGATAAATAATGATGATAATGAGTGTTTAAATAACGAGAAGGCAAGAACACAATATTTGAATTTTGAGGGATTTTAAATTCAATTCTATAATTGTTTTGTTGATCAATATCAACTAATCTATCTATTTGAGTTTGGGCACAACTCCAAATAATAGATCTGGGTTGTCTAATTATCTTATTATCCTAATTGCATGCATCATCCATACACCAACCACACAAATAATAAGACAATAAAATTAAACAACCACAAAAACAGAAATTAAACGTGATGTGGATATAGCCTTTTCTAGACTAAGATAATTCCAAGCCAATGGAATTATCTATGAACCCTAAAGCAAACACATCTCCATGCGTCTTGATCTTGTGGTCCATCCTCCATAGTCTTGTGGAATGCTCCATGCTCCATGCTCCATCTTTTGTGGCTTCTTTGGCTTTGGGCTTCTTTTCTCCAGTCTTGGCTAACAATCTACTTTATCTAGCACTAGCTAATATCTATACTAAATAAAATAAATCTCACAAGTTGAGAATAAAATGGCACGCAGGCCATAAAATCCTAATTAATTATTACAATTAATTGATCAGCTCGCAGGCCGTAAAAACAAACCACAAAATTAAACATCCACATCAAACCACATCCTAAGGCCATATCCAATCACCATGCGATTTGCACATAAACAGTTAAAATCCAATTTTAACGCGCTTGGTCAATTTTAATTGATTTTAGGATTTCTAGGGTTAAAAGGGTCCATGGGCCCAACAATCAAATTGCCCGGGCCCATCAAAGTGAACCACAAGGCCCTAGGGCCGGCCCGGACCAAAACCCACAAGGCTAGGCCCGCGGGTTAGGGCCGCCCGGCCCCTAGGGCGGCCAAGCTTGGGCGGCAAGCAAGGGGGGCGGTCCCTAGGGGGGCCGAACCTCCTTATGGGAGTTGTTTCCAAAACAACTCCCTTGCTTGGTGCCCAAGTTTGGTTGTTTCCTTGTTTTGGGAGAACTCCTTCTTCCCCAAGGATGCCCAAACCATAGATCTAAGATCCTAAAATTTCTCAAACTCACCAATTCATGCATCCAATGCAAAAATTGGATCTTGTTATGATTAATTATTGACAAATTGCATCCCATGCTTGATTTGTCTTGTTTTACGCGATAAACAATCAAATTAAGGTGTAAAACAACTAAAACGTAACACATAAACCACGTTTATGCTCTACGACCTGTGGCTCTGATACCACTGTAGGGTTTTGATTCATGGATCGCGCAACGGAAGCATAATCAAACATAAAACCATGCAAAACCCTCCAAGGATCACAAGTCAAGATGCATAACGATGGTAAAGGTTAGAAATCATAAACACACCTTTGGGTTCTCCTTGATGACTTCAAACGCGAATAATGTCACGTTCTCTATAGTTGATCCACGCCTAGAGTTGATCCTAGATCTCCCAAACTCCTTGGTGCTAGCCCGGAATAGGAAGAGGAAGAAGAAATCACGCAAAACGAGACCCAAAAGAGGGTCTCGGCCTCTTTTGGCCGACGGGGACGAGGACGGCGGCAAGGGTGGCGTCGGGCCTCCTTTGTTGCTTGCTCTCTCTCCTTTTGTTCTCTCCCACTCTTGTTATGTTCACTAATGAGCATAAGTTATGGGAAGGAAGGAAGGAGGGTCCTTTATATAGTCCAACAACTCCTTGTTAACTACCTAAAGGACTTATTCTAGTCCAACTAGAATTCAATTTAGTCCCTTCCTTGCAAATTAGTCCCTACTAAGTTTGCAAGGGTTTGCAAAGTGATCATTCTAATTAATTAATCCAATTAATTAATTCCCAAATCTAGTTCGACTCTATATAGCGTGTGACCCCATAGGTTCTATCTAGTTGGTAGCAACTATTTGCTAACATGGAGCGGTCTCTAGCAAAACATCCATTCTAGCCAACTAATAGAATAGTCATCTTGACAAACTTTGTACAAGTAATTGTCTCATCCCTTTGCCTCCATATCCGGATTGGACACGAGACATACAAGTCACACTCGTATATCCAATCCATAGTTTCTCGATCCATGGGAATAGCCTTATCCGTGCAAATAACATCAATATCCCATATTGATTTATTTGAGTCTAGCCAGACATTCTACAAGCACTATCCCTCGAGTGGCCTAGGATATTTGCTCCCATTATGTGGGAGGGGCAAATCCTCTCTACGTCCACTACGATCTCTAAGCTTGCTTCTCATTGTATCCAGTACACGCCTTTATAACTACCTAGTTACGGTGTAGCGTTTAACGCTACCAAGATCACAATGATCCACAACTAGAATATCTAGTGACCTCAAGTCTAAGGATGACAATACCATTGCACCGCGAGAAGCGCTTGTGACTCAACATAACGTGTATGTAGCCTTCTCGGATGGGTCAATCCAGTGCATTATTCCGTAATGCACACCTATGTGTTGGATCGTGATATCTCCATATCAATCCAACCCCATACTAGTCTATATATGATTGTCCCATTAATCATTATACTTGACTAGGGATATTTAAGATAAACAACACAATTTTAAATCTAAGGACTTCATTATATTAAATATCCAATAAATAATAAATGAATTTTCTAGCCATATACAAATTCATACTAAACTAGATTGCCTCTAGGGCATCTATTCCAACAGTTGGGATGTCTCACCCTCATCAAAACTAAACGCATTCGAGTAAATGTCACGGGTTAGGTCGGCACTGGCTTTCTTAATAACTAACTTCATCCACCCCTTAAAGTTCTCTCTTTTTGCCACCACTTTCAACGCATCGGGAATCCCCTCCAATGGGAAAAATCTCTCAGTCTTCACACCCATTTTAATGCGAGGGTTTATGAGAAAAAAATTTGAGCCGCTTGAGAGATGAAACGATAATCGCAAACGGTTCATAGAGAAATTTACTCAAATCCTTGTTTGCCCTACCCCTTACCTTGTTAATTTCTGTGAGCTAGGTAGGGATAGGATTCTTAAACACCCTAAGGTCCGGGCATAACGGGATCACATTTTTCCCACCCGCGTTATCCCCGCAAGCATCCGACCCACTCTCATCAACCTTAGCTGCCACATTCTTACCAGATGGGACATACTCTGGATCCTTACCACGACTCAACCAGGCACGTTTACTCGTCGTGAACGTGTGCAACTGTAGTAGATAAAGTAACTAACGTGCACAGTGGCAAGGAGTGCAATATAAAATAAGCAAGTAAGTAGATATTTCGTGACCAAGCACGCTTATGACACTAGTCAATCGCCCCCAAATTAGCAACTAAGTGAAACAAAATAAAATGGTCTTTTAATCAATGTGCCTAGACTCGAAGAAATTTAATTGAAACAGAGTAGAAAGTACCTGAGGCACCCGGAGTTCCGTTCTTACGGGTGCCGTTCCGCGAAAATTCGGCAAGAACGGGTCGAAAATTTGACCATCAAACATTTTCGGGAAAAATGCAATTGATCGCGTTTCAGCGCTCCTCACAGAGTCCCTGTCAATATCTCCTTTTGCACCGACGCTTGAGTCACAACCTGCAAGCTTCAATTTCGATTTTCTTCTCAAGAACCCTAGGTGGGTCTTCTTTAGATTCGTTCGTCCTCGGAATCCAGCCGAAATTGCAATTTTTGATGTTAACACCCTCTCCCTCGTGACCAAAACCCTACCAAGAGATGGTGAATCGGAGGAGTTTGGTCGGAGGTGGTATGTGGTGCTTCGGGTGGAAGAGTGACGGGAGAGAAGACTTTGCGCCTTGTCATCGCGATTATGAGGAAGAGAGAAGCTCGCGAGTTCAACCCTAGCCGTTGCTGCGAGATCGTCGGCGGTGATTCTTCAAGGTTTGTGTCCGGCGGTGGTGGTGGATTGGAAGAGGCGTCGGGTTGGATGGTGAGAGAATAAGGGCGACCGTGTGAAGTTTTGATGTTTTCTTTTCAAGGTTTGTCAAATGGCAACAGGCACCCACTGCCAAGTTTTCACATAATGCAAGAACACCCCCCACTTGCTCTTCAAACACTACTTGATTATCCCAGTGATCGCGATCACCGTAAGACAAGGCAGAAGACCCTGTACGATCACCTGAAAAAAATTCGAAATCAATGTGATCGTACGATCACCTGAATGTGGTCGTACGATCACCTTTGTGCAGATAGCAAATAAGCTTTCTAGAAAAGTAACTAAGGACTCAGATTCTTCTCTCGAAATCCGATGTATGTGATTTTTGCATCTTTGGAACCCTTTCGCGAAGTATACCTTGATCATTTAGAGAATTTCCTGTTTCCGAACTGTCTTCTCGATCTTATCAACTATCACCCAATTCTCGCGAAAAACATCCAAAATGTGATAAATTTGCTTTTTTTTTCTTCAAACTCTTGTAATCACATTCATCAAGATGGGGAGTTCAATGTCCTCGTTTGCCTCAAACTTCCTATTCCGAATTCTGATACGCCAAATGGCATTCTTTACCGGAAAGCACACGATCCAGATATCTGAGACTTATTTTGAGACTCGTGCTGAGTAATTCTTTCTCGACTTTCGTGCCATATCTTCTAAAGGATCTCCTCGACCTCGAGAACTCTTTTATGATAGAAAAAATTCCCAAAATCCAAGGAACCCTTCATGTTGGAATAGGTGCCCTAGAGGCAATCTAATATTTAGTATGAACAATGTTATTGGCTAGAATATTCATTTATTATACATTGTGATATTTAATATAATGAAGTCCTGAGATACAATGTGTTGTTTATCTTAAATATCCCTAGTCCACTATATTGATTAATAGGACGATCAAATATAGACTAGTATGTGGGTAGATTGATATGGAGATATCAAGTCTAACACATGGGTATGCATTAGGAGTAATGGCATAATGGATTGACCCACAACGAGAAGGATACATTAGATTATGTTAAAGTCACAATCGCTTCTCGTAGTGCTAATATAACTGCAATCCTTAGACTTGAAGTCACTAGATACTCTAGTTGTGAAATATTGTGCCTTGATGTTATCAAACGTTACACCGTAACTGGGTAATCATAAAGATAGCTATCGGGCATAATAGGAAGCAAGCTTAGAGATCGTAGTGATATAGAGACGATTTATCCCTCCCACATAATGGGAGTAAATATCCACGGCCACTCGAGGGATGAGGCTTATTGAATGTCTGGCTAGACACAGATAAATCAATATGGAGATATTGATGTTATCTGCTTGCATAAGCATATTCCCAGGATCAAGGAACTAGGTTCGGCTCTCTGGCTCGACTCTCCGTGGTCATGGGTGGACTGAGAACACCTAAGTCTAGGTGCTCCCGTCCCTCAAGCGCGTCTATCCTGGTTCGATCTCCTCGTAGGGGCAGGGGCAGGCTCATCCTCCTCCATAGGGTCAGCGTCAAGGTCAATGACAGGGCCATTAGGTCCCGGACCCCCCCTCTAATCTTCCTATATGCCTTAAGTATAGGGGGTTTCACGTCACCCTCTCCATCCACAAAGGGAATCTGGTATGATTATCCGAGTTAAAATACACCTGGTATTACTCGATTCGTATACTTGCGAATAGCACGATAGTTTGCGCAGCCAGGGATGAAAAATACGCAGGAAAGAGGAGAAAAAGCACAGAGTTGGTCCCTGTCTGCGTATTTTACGCAGAGCCCTATGTATTTTACGCAGACAACACAAATTTTGAGGCGGTTTCGGTCAATGGCAGTTTCATAATAAAGGAAAGTTCCAGAAACGTCTTCAACACTATATAAAGGCTCGTCCAGGCTCGTTTTGAAGACACAATACAGCCAAGGAGAAGTCTGATTATCCCCGGAGAGCATGGAAGCGCGAATCCAGATCCAAAGACTTAGTTTGATCTTATTCTCTCTCTTAATTTCAGAAACTTTGTTAGTTAATTATGTCGTTTAGTTGCTAAATATTTTACCTAGGTTCTCGGTGAACCTAAGGTTTCGTTTCCAGACATTGTTCTGCAGTTTGATTATGGATTCATGATTACGTTATGTTAATTCAGCAATATTATCAGTTATTCTGTCTTTGATTATTATCGTTTATGCATGATCGGAGTCGCGAACCAGAATTGCTACAGACCCGATCCTCTAGGTGAAAACGTTCGATCAGGGTTAGCAAGAAAAGACAGGATTTAGTACCTTACCCTGATAGACCGACCAGAGAAAGGGAGATAGGGCTAGCCAAAACGTATAGACCAACTGTTAGAGAATTTGACCCGGGCCATCAGGACAGGCTAGAAACCCTAGCAGAGTTAGAACGAGACTGCAAACTTAGGTAGCTTAACAAGAATCCGAAAGTCTACAAGATCGTGACAACGTGAGGAATCTGAAAGGCTACTGTACAATCGGTATGTGGCACGGGTAATTAAAACTGCTGAGTGTTTTCATATCAAATGAAGAATATAACTCTGAAGAAACCCTAGGGGATCGTGGGACCTAGTATTCAAACCCTAGATTTTACAAACTTCGAGATTGTAAGAAAACAAACACAAAAAGTATTTACGTTTTATTTGTTTATTTTTTAGTCCGTAGCTAGTAATCACACCCTTAACTACTCCCCCTTTTACCTTATGCAAGTTCAAACTGATTGCTCAAAAAACTCAAAACAGTCCTCGTGGGAACGATTACCCAAGTTAAAATACACCCGGTATTACTCGATTCGTATACTTGTGAATAGCACGTTAGTTTGCGCATCAAGTTTTTGGCGAGGGTGACGTGGAACCCCCGGCAACAGCTTCAAAAACTTGATGCGCAAACTAACGTGCTATTCGCAAGTATACGAATCGAGTAATACCGGGTGTATTTTAGCTCGGGTAATCGTTCCCATGAGGATTGTTTTGAGTTTTTCCGAGTGATCAGTTTTATTTTTCAGAGTTTAAAAGGAGGAGTAGTTTAAGAGTGTGATTACTAGCTACGGACTAAAAATAAACAATTAAAACGTAAATATTTTTTGTGTCGGTATTATGAAAATCTTGAGGTCTGTAAAATCTAGGGTTTGAATACTAGGTCCCAGGACCCCCTAGGGTTTCTTCGGAGTTATGTTCTTCGTTTGATATGAAAACACTCAGCAGTTTTAATTACCCGTGCCACATACTGATTGTGCAGTAACCTTTCAGATTCCACACGCTGTCACGATCCTGCAGACTTTCAGATTCCTGTTAAGCTGCCGAAGTCTGCAGTCTCGTTCTGCACTGCATCCTGCTCAACCGAGCCCTTGGGCTGGGGACGGTCGACTGAGCTGTTATCCTGGCCAGACAGTTTGCGTTCAACTTCTTTCGATTTTTCTGCACGAGCGTGGCTAGGATACTTTGGATCCTGTAGTGCTAATCCACTCCGAGTGGTGATGGCATTGATCTGAGCACGTGGATTATTTACTGTATTCGAGGGCAAGTTTCCTGGTTGTATCTCCGTTAGCTTCTGCGCTAACTGCCCAACTTGTACCTCCAAAGTGCGTAGTGAAGTTTTGGTAGTCTGCACGTCGGCTGTCAGGGCGTCCATATGCACGAACCGGGACTCCATGGTCTGAAACATGGACTCGATTTCTTCATCTGGGCGTAGTGCTGCTCTGAAGATGGGTCTGGCTGAACCTGCTGTTTCGGTCCGGCTTGCTGAGCCGGTGGCTTGTGCTGGAATCCCGATGCATAAACTGCAGAATTCGGGTTTCCATACCGGAACCCGGGATGATCTCTCGTACCCGGTCTGCACCGGCTCGGGTCCCACTGCTGCTGTGTGTAATTGGTATCTTCGGTTCTAAGCTCCTCAATGACTGCGTCCAAATCAGGTTCTCCTACTACCGCAACGGCCTTCTTGTATGAGTAGACTTTCTTAACCAAATCCTGAACGATCTTGGCCATATTATCTATCTGGCCGTCTTCCGATGGCTCGGCTCTAGTCGTCATCCTGCGATCGTGAAACAGTCGAGTGTCCTGCTTGGCTAACGGCTTCATCAGGTCGTATGCACCATCTTTTTCCACATGGTACATGATGTTTCCCCCCGCTTCTCTGTCAATCAAGTCAGCACTCTCCCTGTTTAGGGCATGGTAGACTACCTGCAGGATCTTCGTGTCTCCAAAACCGTGGTTCGGGCATCTTTTCACCAATCTCATCAATCTGTCCCATGCATCCACCATCGTCTCCCCCATCTTGTGCTTGAATGACAGAATCTCGCTTTGCAACTGAATGACCCGTGAGGCGGGGTCAAATTTGGCCAGAAAATCCGTACACACCCCTCCCATGTAGTGATGGATCTGGGTGGTCGGGATTCGAGCCAGTCTTTGGCTACTCCATATAGGCAATATGGGAAGAGAATTAGCATAAGTGCCTCTGCGTCTACTCCCTTGTATCGGACCTTGTTGCAGTAATCCTCGAACTTCCCGATAAAGTCGTTCGGGTCTTCGTCGTCTTTGCCATAAAACGGGCAGAGGGTCTGCACCGTCTGGATGGTGGAGGTTTTATGTCAAAGTGTTATGCGGTGATCTTGGGAACCACAATAGCTCGTTCATGCCCACCGTGGGGACTTCGAAATTCTCCACCAACGCCTTCCCAGACCGGTTATATGTCCTCTGGTTGTTTCGGGCAGCAAAGCCTGTTGTGATAAGCTCTTCCATGTACCGAGCCATCTGGGCTGGGGTACGTGTCTCTCATTCCTCTCCACCGCTCGCTGGGTTTTCAGGACGGTCTCCTTGCTTGTTTGCCATTCTGCTTTCTCGGTTTCTGCGGTTCTGCTCGTGTAAAGCTTTTCTGGATTGTCGAGTGGTAGCACCAAATCACGAGGCAATTTGGGCATCAACTAAACAGTCCTGAAAACGCAGATTCAAAAAGCAGTGAGATAAAGAAAATAACAAAAGTGAAAAATAAAAACTCTGAAAACTAATTCTAATAAATAAATTAACCCTAAAAAGTACCCGGCAACGGCTCCAAAAACTTGATGCGCAAACTAACCTGCTATGTGCAAGTATACGAATCGAGTAATACCGGGTGTATTTCAACTCGGGTAATCGTTCCCACGAGGACTGTTTTGAGTTTTTCCGAGTGATGATTTTTATCTTTCAGAGTGTAAAAAGAGGAGTAGTTTAAGAGTGTGATTACTAGCTACGGACTAAAAATAAACAATTAAAACGTAAATATTTTTTGTGTCGGTATTCTGAAAATCTTGAGGTCTGTAAAATCTAGGGTTTGAATACTAGGTCCCAGGACCCCCTAGGGTTTCTTCGGAGTTATGTTCTTCGTTTGATATGAAAACACTCAGCAGTTTTAATTACCCGTGCCACGTACCGATTGTGCAGTAATCTTTCAGATTCCACACGCTGTCACGATCCTGCAGACTTTCAGATTCCTGTTAAGCTTCCTAAGTCTGCAGTCTCGTTCTAAGTCTGCTAGGGTTTCTAACCTGTCTTGATGGCCTGGGTCAAATTCTCTAACAGTTGGTCTATACGTTTTGGCTTGCCTTATCTCCCTTTCTCTGGTCGGTCTATCAGGATAAGGTACTAAATCCTTCCTTTTCTTCCTAACCCAAACTGACGTTTTCACCTACAGGCTCGGGTCTGTAGCAATTCTGGTTTGCGACTCCGATCATGCATAAACAATAATAATCAAAGACAGAATAACTGATAATACTGCTGAATTAAGATAACGTAATCATGAATCCATAATCAAACTGAAGAACAATGTATGAAAACAAAACCCTAGGTTCACCGAGAACCTAGGTAAAAGGTTTAGCTACTAAACGACATAATCAACTAACAAAGTTTCTGAAATTAAGAGAGAGAATAAGATCAAACTAAGTCTTCCGATCTTGATTCGCGCTTCCGTGCTCTCCGGGAATTCTCAGACTTCTCCTTGGATATATTGTGTCTTCAAGACGAGTCTGGACGAGTCTTTACATAGTGCTGAAGACATTTCTGGAACTTGCCTTTATTTACGAAACTACCACTAACCGAAACCGCCTCAAATTTTTTGCTGTCTGCGTAACGCAGGGCTCTGCATAAAATACGCAGACAGGGACCAACTCTGTGCCTTTTCTCCTCCTTCCTGCATATTTTTCATCCCTGGCTGCGTATAATAGGCAGGGGTCTGCGTATAATACGCAGACAAGGCTAAAAAACTATCAAAAATCCCCCTCTGCCTTACTGTCTGCGTATAATACGCAGCCCCCCTGCGTAAAATACGCAGCCAGCAAGGCTTTCTGCTCTTTTTCTGCCTCCTGGTGCATTCCCGAACAAATCCTGCTGCATTCCCGAGCTCTGTTCCTTCATAGACAACACGAACACACCCGCGATCATATCCAATAAAAGTATGGAAAATGCAGAAATATATAAAGAGCAAATAAACTTCTCGTTTCTAAAACCGATGCTTTCTGAGGATGAATCTTGGCTAAAACATGACTTTCCGGCACAAAGGTACGAAAAACTGGGTCGAACAACTCAGAAAGCATCAGGACAACGTGTGGAATCTGAAAGGTTATTGTATAATCGGTACGTGGCACGGGTAATTAAACCTGATAACCGGGCTACAAGGAAGAAGGGAAGGAGGCATAACGGAAACAACTAAACTTGGGCAACAAGGAAGAAGGGAAGGAGGCTAGGGCCGAAACCCTAGCCGTCCGCCCCCCTCCTTGCGCGCCAAGCAAGGCCGCGGGTCACATAGGGCGGCCGGCCTTGGGCCGGGCCCACGTGGAGGGCGGCAGTCCTTGGGGTTCAGCCTAGGCTTAGGTTGTACCCCTTGGACCGTTGTAACCCTAATTACCCAATTCAATCAAAATTGAACAAGCGCGTTAAAAATTGGTTTTAACTGTATTATGTGCTTTTTTGCATGGTGGATGGATATGGCCTAGGTTGTGGATGTTTATTGCTTTCTGGTTTGGTTTACGGCCTGCGAGCTGATCAAATTAATGTAATAATTAGTTAGGTTTTACGGCCTGCGAGTCGTCTTTTTTTCTCGACATGTGAGGCTTTTATTATTCATTTATTCTAGATGTTAGGCTAGAATTAGAAATATTTAGATGATAGCCAAGAGCATGGAGAAGAAGACCGGAGAACCAAAGAAGCCAAAAGACAAAGAAGACACCCCTGGGCGCACGGCTATGGTGGAGCATATGGAGATGAGCTTGTCACTTTAGGGCAATTGGATATTATCATTGGCTTGATAATATCTTAGTCTAGGGGCCATATCCATGCCACATTTTTTTATTTTTATTTTGTGGATGTTTATTATTTATGTCTTGTTATTTATTTTTGTGTGTATGACGATACTAGCAAAACGTTAACAAGATAATAATAAACAAGGATGGTCTTTTATTGACGATTTCCCAATCCAAATAAGTAGATCATGTTGATTGGATCAACCAAACAAATTAGGAAAATTAAATCTCACAATTAAATATTGCTTTTTGCCTTCTCTTGCCAAAACACCCTTCATGATCAGGGTTTATTAAAATCCGGGCTTGCCAAAGCAAGGCGATTTTAATTTACCATGGTGTGTTGCGGACGACACAAGCTAGTAATGTGTGTATGTTGAATCAAGAGGTTGGACGCAACTGGGTAAGACTCAATTGGATTGATGAGCCTAGAGGCATGACAATTAGGCGTTATCCATGGGATAAAGAATAAAGAGTTATTCACCTAATTGGAACAAGAGTTGCATGGGATACAATTGGAATGGTTCCTACCTAAATAACCTATTCTTGGGTGACTTGCCAAAGCAAGCTCAAGAAGAAGTGAAAAAGGGATCTTGGACCTACTAGAAAATATAATGATATTTTCCGCATTAATGGTGAGGGCTATTAATTCGACAAAAATATTGGGAGCTATATTTGATGATCTAGCCATTGTTGAATATAGTTAAATTGTTCAAAATACTAAAATTGCACATTTCTCGTTTTGTAGAATTCAAAATGGCAAACAACAACGCATCGACTTCATCCCTACGATCTGTCCTTGAGAAGGATAAACTGTCTGGAACAAATTTCCTTGACTGGTACAGAAACTTAAGGATTATCCTTAAGCAAGAAAAGAAGCTATACGTCTTGGACACTCCAATTCCAGCCCCACCACAAGATGAGTCTGTTCTAGCGGATGTGAGGGCACGTCAGAAAACATATTGATGATTCTAATGACGTGACTTGCCTCATGCTTTGCACCATGACTCCTGAGCTTCAGAAGCAGAACGAGAATATGGAAGCCTATGATATGATCATACACTTGAAACAATTGTTTCAGGAACAGGCAAGGCATGAGCGCTATGAGGTGTCTAAAGCATTGTTCAAGAGTAGTCCTGTAGAGGGGAATCCAGTAGGGCCTCAAGTACTCCGAATGACTAGGTACATTGAGAACCTTGAGAGACTGGGATTCCCAGTTGGCCAAGATTTAGAAAATGATCTTGTCTTGCAATCGTTGCCCGACAGTTATAATCAGTTCATCATGAACTATAATATGAACGAGATCAGTAAGACTCTACCAGACTTGTTGAACATGCTAAACACAGCGGAACAGAGCGTCAACAAAGGCAAGGGCAAAGCCATAATGATGGTGCATAAGAAGAAGGGCAAAGGAGTTGCCTCTACTTCCAAAGGAAAGCGCAAGAAAGTTGAAAAATCCAAGGAAGCCCTAAAGCCTAGTGGAGGCGTGGCTAAAGGTGAATGTCACAACTGCAGCCAGCCGGGTCATTGGAGGAGGAATTGCCCTAAATATCTGGAGGATAAGAAGCTTGGAATAGTGATTCCACCACCACCAAGTATTTATGTTATAGACGTCAATATTTCTATTTCTTCATCTTGGGTATTGGATACTAGATGTGGTTCTCACATTTGTCGAAATGTGCAGGATTTGAAAAGAAGTAGAAGATTGAGTAAAGGGGAGATAGATATGCACGTCGGGAATGGAGCAAGAGTTGCTGCATTAGCTGTAGGCGTTTATGAGCTATCTTTTCCTTCTGGAATTATTTTAGAATTAGACAATTGCTTTTATGTGCCTGCTATGAGCAGAAATATTATTTCTGTTTCTTGTTTGGACGAGAAGGGTTTTTCTATTTCAATAAAGAACAAGTGTTGCTCCATTTATTTTGATAGTATGCACTATTGTAGTGCGCATTTGTATAATGGATTGTACATCCTTGATCTAAATAGTCCAATCTATAACATAAATACTAAAAGGATTAAAACTAATGATTTAAATCCTACATATCTATGGCATTGTCGTTTAGGCCATATAAATGAGAAACGCATACCAAGACTCCATAAGGATGGACTTCTAGACTCATTTTATTTGGAATCATATGAGACATGTGAATCTTGTTTATTAGGAAAAATAACAAAGTCCCCTTTCAATAAGAAAGGTGAGAGGACTAGTGAGTTATTGGCACTCATACATACTGATGTATGTATGTGGTCCTTTCCCCACGCCTGCCAGAGGTGGTTACACCTACTTAATCACGTTTACTGATGATATCAGTGGATATGGATTTGTATACATTATGAAGGCCAAATCTGAATCCTTTGAATTGTTCAAGGAATTCAAGAATGAAGTAGAGAAGAAACTTGGTAAAAGTATCAAGGCTCTACGATCAGATCGTGGAGAAGAATACTTAAGCCAAGAGTTTGATGAGTATCTTAGAGAGTTCGGGATAGTATCCCACCTAAATCCACCCGGAACACCACAATGGAATGGCGTATCTGAGAGGAGAAATCACAAACTATTAGATATGGTGCGATCTATGATGTCTCAAACAGATATTCCGATATCATTTTGGGGACATGCTCTAATGACAGCAACTTTTACCATTAACCGTGTTCCATCCAAATCAGTCATGAAGACACCATACGAGATATGGAATGGGAAGCGTCCCATAGTGTCGTTTATGAGGATTTGGGGCTGCGATGTCTATGTAAAACGTTTACAAACAGACAAGCTCGGGCCCAAAGCGGATATGTGTAAATTTGTGTGATATCCTAAGGAAACTAAAGGAAATTATTTTTACAATCCCACCGAGAACAAATTGTTTGTTGCTCGGACATGCGTGTTTCTAGAAAGAGAATTTGTCTCTAAAGAAGCAAGTGGGAGGGCTGTAGAACTTGAAGAAATTCAAGAGCCACAAATCACTGAACCGATGATGGAACATGAGCAGGAACCGCAAGCTTTTGTGGAAGAACCTATTCAAGTAACACAGGAACTCCGTAGATCAGGCAGAGTACGTCATGAGCCATAGAGGTATTGACTTCTCGTGAATGAGCCAGATGATGTACCACTCATGGATGATGAGCCTGCAACCTACGGAGAGGCCATGAGAGGCCCAGACTCTAAGAAGTGGCTAGAAGCCATGAGATCCGAAATGGATTCCATGTACACCAACAAAGTATGGACTTTGGTGGAACCACCCGAAGGGTCTCGGCCCATAGGGTGCAAGTGGGTCTTCAAGAAGAAGACCGAAATGGATGGCAAGGTAGTTGCCTATAAGGGGCGATTGGTAGCCAAAGGGTATTGACAGATTCATGGTATTGACTATGATGAGACCTTTTCACCAGTCACCATGACTAAATCCATTTGAATCCTACTTGCTATTGCAGCATACTATGACTATGAGATTTGGCAGATGGATGTCAAAACAGCATTCCTTTATGGGAACCTCCTCGAGGATGTGTACATGACACAACCGGAGAATTTGAGGATTCAGAGAATGCCAATAAAGTCTGTAAGCTGCAAAGATCCATTTATGGATTAAAGTAAGCTTCTAGGAGCTGGAATCGACGTTTTGATGACGCAGTCAAAGAGTTTGGCTTCATCAAAAACGAAGATGAGACTTGTGTTTACAAGAAGGTTAGTGGGAGCTATGTAGTATTTCTGGTCTTGTATGTGGATGACATACTAATCATTGGCAACAACATTCCTACTTTGCAATATGTTAAAGATTGGCTAGGAAAGTGTTTTGCAATGAAGGAATTAGGAGATGCAGCCTATATACTTGGTATAAAGATCTATAGGATAGATCTAGAAAGCTGCTCGGCCTAAGTCAAAGTACATATATAGACAAGGTGTTGAAGAGGTTTAACATGCAAGATTCCAAGAAGGGATTCTTGCCCATGTCGCATGGAGTCACTCTTTCCAAGAATGAGTGTCCCTCCAATGAGATTGAGAAGGACCGCATGAGTAGGATACCCTATGCTTCGGCCATAGGATCCATCATGTACGCCATGTTGTGTAATAGACCAGACGTATCATACGCGTTGAGTATGGTGAGCAGATATAAGTCCAATCCGGGTGAGAGTCACTGGATTGCAGTCAAGAACATCCTAAAGTACTTGAGAAGAACTAAGGATGCGTTCATGATATTTGGAGGTAAGGAAGAGCTAAGTGTAATGGGTTACACTGATGCGAGCTTCCAAACCGACAAAGATGACTACAGATCGCAGTCTGATACGTTTTTTGCATGGATGGAGGAGCTGTGAGCTGGAAGAGTTTCAAGCAAGGGACAGTTGCTGATTCTACAACAGAAGCTGAGTACATTGCTGCTGCGGAAGCAGCAAACGAGGCAGTTTGGATAAAGAAGTTTATCACTGAGCTCGTTGTGGTCCCTAGCATCGTGGATCCCATAGAGTTGTACTGTGACAACTCCGGGGCGATCGCACAAGACAAGGAACCAAGATCACACCAGAAATCAAAGCATGTACTTAGGAGATTCCATCTTATTCGTGATATGATCGATCGAGGAGATGTGAAGATGTGCAAGATTCCAACGGATGACAATCTTTCAGATCCGCTCACAAAACCTCTTGCGTAGCGAAAGCATGAAGGGCACGCCAGATCTATAGGCATACGAGATTCGCCAGATTGGCTCTAGTGCAAGTGGGAGACTGTTGGAATAGGTGCCCTAGAGGCAATCTAATATTTAGTATGAACAATGTTATTAGCTAAAATATTCATTTATTATATATTGTGATATTTAATATAATGAATTCCTTAGATACAGTGTGTTGTTTATCTAAAATATCCCTAGTCCACTATATTGATTAATAGGAAGATCAAATATAGACTAGTATGTGGGTAGATTGATTTGGAGATTTCAAGTCTAACACATGGATATGCATTAGGAGTAATGGCATACTGGATTGACCCACAATGAGAAGGATATATTAGATTATGTTAAGTCACAATCAATTCTCGTAGTGCTAACATAATTCCAATCCTTAGACCTTAAGTCACTAGATATTCTAGTTGTGAAATATCGTGCTTTGATGTTATCAAACTGTGTACGAGAGAATCCTGCAGAGAGAATTCAATATACACCAAGAGCAGAGGATAGAAATAACACAGGAAGTGTTGGGTTGTGTGTAGGGAGAGAGTAAGGAAATAGCACTGTGAGAGAGAGAGCAGGATTTTGGCAGAGCTTACGCGTAGTTCAGGTGAGTCTCTCCTTGTATGGAATGGTTAACGAACTATATATATAACGGAGAATGTGACCGTTGTAGTGTGGTTAATTCACCCATTAATGGCGGCTTAATTATCTTAACCACAACGGCACGTTCATCCGCGCATATAGGGACCGTTACAGCACGTTGTCCGCGTATACCGGAACCGTTACAAGGTTGACCGGGTTTATGAAGCTCGTGCCATAAATCTCTCAAAAGCAGTTACTAGGGGTCGCGCGCGGGCTTGGTTGTCGCTCGCGCGCGACAGGGCTTACTCTAGCCTCCAAACCACTAAGTCCCTACAAGTCCCGTGAGGTGGTATGCGAGGGCCCTGTTTCGCAGCCCCCACGTGGATCAGCGCGGCTGGTGATCCATTGTGTGTAGAGCACAGTATGGTGTGCTGGATGGTCGCCACGTGGCTAAGATATGCCTGTCCAGAAAGCACTATCTACATTAGCCCCCTTTTTGCGCGTGAAGACGCATAACCGGATAGGCTTCCATGCGCAGGAACCAACGTACGCGTCGCCGCCACGCACCAATTCAAATACACGCAAATTCAGCCCCCGTGCGTGCCATTATGACCTAAAACCCCTAGAGTCGTGCCGTCTGGTCTTTTAGGGTTTTAGGCATGACGTCAGCTTGTCTTGTGATTGCGCGATTCGACGGTGACGGTTGCGATTCGACTACTGAAAGGACGCAACCCTTCATTGTTTTTGGATAAATACTCTGTGCTCTCCATTGTTGCAAAGCATCACTTCTTTCTCTTAAAGTGAATGATACCCGGAAGCCTTGAAGAGCAGATTCAAATAATCAATCATCAATTCTTTCTTGTCAATCGTCTTCTTCAACTGTCCACATCCAAGCAAGCTTTACCAAAACAAGGTTGGCCTTGTTCAATTTTATTTAACATATCGATATATGCTTTGAACTGTATTGGATCTGTAAACCCATGACTATCTGAAACATATTATCCATTGGAAACTGCGAAAAAGACCTTGTTCTTCAAACCCAGAATTGATCTAATCCCCAGATTGTAGCAATTTTGAATGTGAGGCTTCTGAAATTCCCAGTAATGTAAACGATTTTGAACTTTCAAAACCCAAAATTGACACTGAGCCGTTCATCTTTTCTTTGACAAAGCATCGTTGCTCTAAATCAAACTGAGATTCAAACTTCAAATTGAACTAAGATTCAAACTAAAGCATGTTTATTTCTTCCCCCCTTTTTTCTTGAACCAAACCCGTAAAAGAGGTCGAAGAAATACGTGATCTTCCCCAGAACTTATGGCGGAAAGCCCCCTATCTGGGTGGCAAAGACTTCTACCATGCTAGGGTTAAGGTGAAGAATCTGCCAACCCCCGTTCCTGCTGAAGAATTGCAAATGTTGACCCCTCATGCTAACGCCACCATGCTCGAACTGATCGATTCCAAGGATGTGGTTCGATTGGGGGTTGAAAATGGCTTTTTCCCACATACTGCGATTTCCACTCAAGCGTTCGTTCAGAAATTGGACTTCATGGATGAGTGGATCGACCATGTATTGGCCCACCATGCTATCGCATTGAACAATGCTGGCATATATTTCGCAGTCCGTGCTATGAAGGGTGCTGCCGTGAAGCTGGACCAGTCCATGCTTCTAAACCTTTTGTCGCACTACTCGCCTGCGACCCACACATTCCACTTTGCTGAGTTCGAGGCTGCTCCTACTCTTGAGGATGTACACATACTGTACGATCTTTCTCTTGTTGGCGAGGTGGATCCCCTGAGTCCCTTGAGGACTGATCCGGAACTTGCTCTCTACAAGAAAATGGAGGAGTGCTTGTCAGAAGTCAAGAAAATTTCCACTCGGTGGACGTCTGCGAAGCTTCTTCCCGACTGGCAACTGGTTGATACATCTGCGAAGAACACCTGGAACAAATGGGTGCAGTACTTCTTTCGCGATTATGCGAACAGTAGCGTCACCAAGAAACTTCTGAGCCAGAACCCGAAAGCGAAGAATTACGTGAACGGGAAAGGGTACCATCTGACTTTGTGTGCCTTTACCTGCGCCTGGTTGTCGAGGTATCTAATCGATGGCCATCCCCATGATGGGGTTTTCTACCATGTCCATCCCCTTGCTGTGAAGCTGACCCTTGGTCAAAGGGTCGCACTTGGACCACTAGTCTTGGGTACCTTGTACAACAGATTAGATCAACTTATTGTGGCAACCAAAGATTCTCGCGGCCGCCTTGACGTGTTAACCTATGTCAATATTGCGTTCCTGACTATGTGGGTCTTCGAGCGCTGGCCTTCTTATGCTCCTATTCCTGCTAAGCCCAGCAAGTGGTGCGTCCCTGGTGCGGAGGAGGAGCTTAACAGCGGCAGGGCTGCGAGATGGTTCGGAACTCACTTCCCTAAGTGTACCTGGAGTTTGATATGCGACGATCACAGCGAGTTTACAACTAGGCCATATGCCACGCGCGTCGAGAATGTGCGATGGTTCCCAAAATTGTATCCTTCCAAGGCTGTTGCTTTCTCTGAAGACCTTCTTTTCGAGGGCGAGAAGCATTTCCATGAGCGCTATCGCGAATTCTTCTGCTGGTGTCTGAGAGGTTCTCTTCCTGCTCTTGCGGAGCATGTTCGCGAGCTTACTCCTAGGTATGAGAGGATCACCGTGGATGTCGATCCTACTCGCGTTTGTCCCCAGTTTGGCTTTGATGCGGTGGCACCCTCGATCTGGCCGCAGTCTATCATAAGAGGCTGCTACAAGCGACTACTTTCTGGTGAGTGCAAAACAATCTTAAGGAGCAACATTCCCTTTGAGCAACCCCCAGGTAACCGTGAAGGTGGCTACTCTAGGAACTGGGTCGCCTATTGGAATACCCATCAGACAAGGTTTGAGACACAGTAAACCCCTCGGCCAAGCAGAGCTCCTGTGATCAAGAGAAATTCTTTCCCTTTCCAACCCAACTGTAGCCTGGACGACACCCAATATGGCTGCTATTCGTTGTTGGACCACGAGAATCACTTGTGTCCCTCTACCATCCTCGAAGAAAAGATGGCGGCAGTTAAGAAAGGCGATTTGCACGTCATCAAGTACAGCGAAATTTTCGCCAAGGTAAACAATCTCCTTTGCATTCGTTAAGTTTCTTTATTCCGATGCGTTGAAACTTATGCTCCATTTTGTGTCGCAGTGCTATGTGAGGAGTTTCGCATCTGGTGAGCGCTCCAAGTCGCTGATCACCACCATTGTCACTGCGAGAAGACAAGGTGAACCAGTTCGACTAGCAATGAGAATGTCTCCCGCAGTTGAAACTCGGATTCGCGAGGTCATGGATGTTTTTGCTCACTCGCTGATAGACAATACTCCAGCCTTGTCTCCACCCAGGGATGATCCGTCTCCCCCAGCAACTGTTGCTCCACGGGCAAAGAGACCAAGGCAGAGGGGAATCACAATCTCTTCCCCTATGAGCACTCAAACTTCTCCTCCTGCGAGGTCCCTTACTTCTAGGGACAAAGGTAAAGGTCGCATGCCAAGCAAGGCACCGAAAGAGCTAGCAGTGGATACCTTTGTTCCATTTGTTCATGAGGATGAGGAGGAAGAGAGAAGAGAGGCGAGAGAAAGAGATGATGATGAAGAAAGAGTAGAAGATGTCAGAGAAGAAGAGAGAGATGAGATACAAGAGGCAGAGGAGGGGGTCCTCAAACGTTCTTCTCTTCTCATTATCTTAATTCCCGCAATCTTTACTAAACAGTTTGTTCCTTTGCAGATGATGATGAAGAGAACATCAGCGGCCTTTTGGCCAAGAGGCAGAGGAGGGGTCCTCATTCTGGTGTTTCCAACGAAACCATAGACGAGGACATCCTTGCTGAGTCTAGGAGAACAGCTGCGGAGGCTGCTGAAAGAAGAAGGAAGCGAGAAGAAGAGGAGATTGAACGCATAAAGCAAAGGATCCTGGAAGAGCAACACGTCGACGACTTGGTGCGTCAAAGCGATGAGGAAAATGTGGTTCCAGAAGCTGCGGCTGCTCAAGTTGATGATGAAGATGCGGCTCTAGAAGAAGGTGCGGCTGCTCTGGAGCAGGCCCAAGCAGACTTTGAGGAGATTGCCGGCGGCAATGAAGGTGAGATATTTAATCTTGCGGTAACTTACCGAGACGTGATTGTTGGTGCATTAAAGCATGGACTATCGAATGCCGACATTCGCCGCTGGTTAGTAAGCAAGTGCGGTGAACCTTCAGGTAATTATTTGAACAACACTTGTGAACTAGGCTTAGTAAGCCAATTCACCATCATGACCGGTTTCTTCGCCCCCCAAGTCATGCCCACCTTACGGATATGCTTAATGAAGACACATTAATAGGGCATGGTATCGCGTCCTTAGCATATGACGAAGATGCTACAATCCCACCTATGCGTAGAGGTGCTCGCTCTTGGTTTATCAAAATAATAATAAAATATTGTTTGACACAAGTTATCTCACATCGTCCTGTCTTGCGTCGCAGGCAATGCTGGTGAAGCCATGTTGGAACAAATGAGTCAACCTTCTGCATCCTATGTCCCGGTGCCAAGTTCTCATACCGAGAAACACATCACAGCTGCTGAGTATGCAGGAGAGCCCTTAGAGGATATCATCGAAGTTTCTGATGATGCCGAGTTTGACACCGTGCTGATGGAGGAATATACCAATGCTGCTACTAAAGACATGGGAGCAGACACTGCTGAAGCTGGGATTCGTGAGCAGATCACGGAAGATGTTGAATCACATGCGAATATGAATGTTCAAATGAATGCTCCCGAGTCGAATGAGCCTTTTGCACCTGAAGGCGTTCCTAACCGCGCAGCAACTTCTACTATTGCCATTCCTTCAGCAGGAGTTGAGCCTCTAGAGATTCCTCAGGCATGGAACCTTTGGTGTTCACAAGTAGGAGCTGCAATCGCACCCCGTGCGGCCTATACCCTTCATGCCAATTATGAAGAGCTAGAGCTTGCAGCTGATAGGAGAGCAATGGAGCGAGGACAGTATTTAGCTGCACCAGCAATGCGCATTCCTTCCTTGCGCGAGATCCTTGAAGGAACTGGTATGTTATCACTTTTCCTGCTCGCATCTTGCGCTTTTCATTTACAAGCTTCATGTTCTAACAACGATTGTTCATTGTTTAGGGTTGAATCAAGCTGATGTGGACTGGTTGGTTCGAATGCGTCTCTCCTATCCCCGATCATTTGCGATGTCCTTGGAGATAGAACCTTTCAAAAGGAGGCTGTTTTTGACCGAAGCCATCTGGATTTTGGAGCAGCTGTCTGCGGCCACTCCTGCGACCATCTCTCCTCAGAGCGCGCAGTTGCTTTTCAGCATGTGTCAAAACCTTCAAGCCAAAGTTCAGGGCAAGTTGGGCTTTGGATATCTTGTCAAGAGAGTCACCGCGCGACTATGAATTTGAAGCGCGGCTTCCATAATCTCGCAGCTGAGGAGCAGAAGGTGGAGAAGCAAAAGCAGAAAGCTGAAGAGACTGTGAAGCTCTTCCATGAAATGAGCGCCAACTACGAGCAGTTGAAGCGAGAAGTGGAGCAAGTGAAAAAATTTTCACGTTAGTTTACTCCTGATGACTCCCTGGTCAAAGGCTTATTTTGAACAATAACAAATTTGTTTTGAACAAAATGTTAAAAAATTATTTTAAGGTTGCTAGGGTTTCTCCCCCCTTTTTTTAATTAAGGCTTTGAATGCCCGTTTTGCCCTTCCCGGGATTTGCTCGAATATCTTTGTGCGTATCAATTATGACATATGCTTGCGATATTATGCTTGATTTTCGCGCTAATTGCTTATCAGATAAGCACGCCTTCCTTGGGAAGTCCATCCGTATCATGACCTTCCGTCATTAATTAGGATACGCTACCGAATCATCGTAGCCTTTAGTAGGGTAATTGAATGTTGCCTTTATCAAGGCGTAAGTGATTGATGCTTACCCATTTTCCAAGCTTTGCTGACTCAGCTATAGAATTGAAAGGTCTCTACTGGGTCTATATAAACCCCGCCTTCTGCTACTTGGGTTCTTTATCCCACAATGTGGCTTGCCATGAGTCCCTACGACTGCTGGCTTTAACGCTTGTCTTTCGTTGATTCATGGCAACTTCAAGTTGTGAAACCTGAGTTTGTGCTTTGTGCCATAGAAATAGCTTCCAAGATCTTCTTTACAAGGCTTATTTATCTTCATAACTATCATAAAGAAGATGCAGATAATACATCATGCTTGCTCGAAGAATTTTCTTCCTCTATTATGTTTGCAGGTCGTGTTTCCGGCCGCCTCCCGGCGAGGTGCAGCGCCGTACTGACCTTCTTAACGATTCATAACGAACGGCGGATTTCTCCTCTAGCTTTACCGGAGGATAATTTCTTGCCTCCACGTTCTTGAACTTGGGGTGGTGAGCCATCGTGCTCGTCTCCATGGACAAGGAGCCTCTTGCCCTAGGATTTGCTGCTTGCCTGTTCTTCACCACCGCATACGCCGGAAAAGGTGGTTCCTTAGGCACATCTCTTGGGCAGAAGACCAGACAGATGCCTTGTCAGATCCTGGGATCTTAAAGATAGCGTCGCATAGCTCTTGTAGCGTTAGTAGGCCGTTCGTTTTATAGGAGCACCCTACTTGCTACAGATCTTTGGTCGCATGTAGGATCAGTAGGCCGATCCTTTTGTAGTAAGGATTTCCCTTCTGTGTAACTTTCGCGTGTAAGCTGCTATCTAGATGAATTGTAAGCCATGTTGGCCGTGTAATTAGCTCAGTCTGAGCTTTTTCGCTTGTAAGCTGCTATCTAGCTAGATAATTTGTAAGTCATTTTGACTCATAATAATAAATCGCTTTGTATGATTTGCTGTTCTTGTCACAACAAATTGCAACATTCACATACGTATTGGCAAGCTTCACCTTTTGCAGTGTCATATTCGCACTTTGTGGCTATAATTTGCTATCCAATAGATAGTTTCGCAGGTTAAGCATCATTCATGAGAACTGCTATCTTAGCAGATGAGTTTTTAAATCGTTTGAGATCGCATTTTCATAGCTTTCCTATCTTGGCAGATAGGCTTGGGAATCACTTAAGATTAGACTCAAGTACGGCTGCTATCTCAGCAGATAGGCTTTTGAAGATCACTTAGGATCATATTCGCATAATGCTGCTATCACGGCAGATAGGCTTGGAGATCACTTAAGATCATATTTGCATAGTGCTGCTATCATGGAAGATAGGCTTAAGGATCTCTTAAGATCACATTTGCTTAGTGCTGCCATCACGGCGGATGGGCTTGAGGATCACTTAAGATCATATTTGCATAGTGCTGCTACCATGGCAGATAGGCTTAAAGATCACTTAAGATCTCATTTGCTTAGTGCTGCCATCACCTTAAAGATCACTTAAGATCGTATTTTCATAATGCTTCTATCATGGCGGATAGGCGTTCGTTATCGAGAAATGAAGAAGTAAATAAAGCGATAAAGACAGCTGAAATCATAAAGTTCTTCCCATTTGGGAGAAGCCTTTTATTATAGAACACTCTCATATGGGAGAGGTGAGATTACAATTCCCTCATATGGGAGAGAAAATGCGTGAATCGTTAACAGTACAGAGTATAAAGTAGGCATTGTAATCTAACGCATATAATGAGAGGAGTTAAGGATAATACTTCTTAATCCAGCGCATGTTGACTGAGCTTGGGGTTGAGGCCGTCCCATGTAGCCTTTGTATGTTGCAGTAGCCACTGTCAAAGACTTCTTTGACTTCGAAGAGTCCTTCCCAGTTGGCTGCAAATTTAGGATGAGCCGCCTCTCGCATGCAGTGATCCGATGCGCGCAAGACCAGGTCCCCAACTGCGAAATCTCGGCGTTGGACTGTTTTGCTGTACGCGTGAGCGATCCTTTCCAGATATCGCTTGTTAGTCCGTTTAGCCTGCTCCCGTTTTTCTTCTAACAGAACCAAGTCGTGATCGTGTTGGTTCTCATATAGTGCATGGAAGGCCAACCTTGCAGAGTTGATCTTCACCTCCGCAGGTACCACAGCTTCAGCTCCATAACATAAAATAAATTGGGAGACTCCTGTGGGCGTCCTCGGAGAAGTTCGATACGCCCACAAGGATATGTTCAAAGAATCTGCCCATTTCTTGTGGTTGTCTGCAACCATCTTACTCAAGATTCTCAACAGCGTCTTGTTGGTTGCCTCTGCTTGACCATTCCCTTTCGGATAGTAGGGGGTAGAGCATATCTGCCTTATGTTGTACTCCGCTAGCTTCGCAGCTACCTGTCGATTGACGAATGGGGTACCATTATCCGAGAGAATTGTGTTAGGAATCCCAAACCTGCATATGATTTTCTCCTGGATGAAATGGACTACAGCGAGCGCATTTGCTGTCTTCAGCGGTATTGCTTCTACCCACTTAGTGAACAACTCTGTCGCGGTGAGAATAAACTGATTCCCGTGCGAGGTTGGTCGGATGGGGCCAACAAAATCCAAAGCCCAAGTATGGAACGGCCATGGTGTTCCCAACGCATGTAGATCTACAGCAGGAGCATGCACTAGGTTGCCTTTGAATTGGCACTCCTGACACCGTCTTACTTTAGTGCGGCTATCTGCTTCCATGGTTGGCCAGAAGTAACCGACTGTGAGGAGCTGTCTCCAAAACTTCGCACCTCACTGATGTTCCACTTGATGAGAGAGGTCCATCACCTCTTGTGCTTCCTTGCTGTCTAGGCATCGCAGCAGGTTACCCTCGTGGCCCCTTCGCCAAAGTATATTTTCTTGCACCAGGTACCGTGCCGCTTCCCTCTTTAGTTTCTCGGCCTCTTTTCTCGACTCAGGCACAATACCTTGCGTGAGAAGGTCAAAGAGTGGCTTCCTCCAATCCACATCATCATCGACCAGAGCAATTGATAAAGAGTCCTTGATCAGTGCGCAACTCTCGCAATTTCCTCGGATCAATGCTGCGGCCGTTGACATGTCCGGCCAATGAATCCCATACCTCTGGGCTTTTCGATAGATTGACACCTCACTTTCCCCACAAGTATGTTGGTGAATCTTTTCTAACAACGCTTGTCCCTCCTGCTGTGAGACGCATTGCATAAGTATTCCGCCAGGGCCTTTGTAGTAGAGGGTGTTATCATGTACACAATACCCCTTTGTGGTCTCCCAGTTTTCGTTGCTCGTTCCTTCTGCGATGGCACTTTCTCCAGTTCGCATCATCCATGCATTCGTCGTCGCACGCGTCCTCTGACAACGCCGAGGATGTTCGCACTTCAATCGAGATTCTCGCGGGACATTTATCCGTACTAACCTTGGATCCCTAGGTAGCTAAAGCATCAGCATGCCTATTGTCTGCTCTGGGTTTGTGCTCGTACCTGACATCGCAGAACTGCTGCACCAGTTTCTGTACCAAGGTCCGGTAGGGCAATAGGTTTATCTCCTTCAAACCATACTCGCCCGAGGCTTGTTTGACGATTAGCTTGGAATCCCCCATAACCGTCAAGTTGCTTACTTCTAGTGCCCTTGCTGCGCGAAGACCTGCGATGAGAGCTTCATACTCTGCTTCATTGTTGGTAACTGCGAAGTCAAGCTTTACGAACATCTGTATGACCTCTCCATCAGGTTTGGTCAGGACTATCCCGATGCCTCCACCTTTCCTTGTTGACGACCCGTCGAAATGGAGCGTCCAGTAAGGCAACTCAACAGCGTAGATTTCAGGTCCTTCCAGTTCTTCCTCAATCACAGGCTCATGACTATTATCAGGGAACTGTGCTAGAAAATCCGCCACCGCTTGCGACTTGATTTCCCGGGGTCGAACGCATGTGAGAAATGGTCATATACAATTTTGCCAGTCTTCCCCCAGGAGTAGTGTGGGTCAAGAGATACCGTATAGGATCACTCTTTGTAGCCACCACCAGTTTGTGTGAAGCAAGATAGTGCTTTAACTTCTCCATTACAAAGAATAAGGCAAGGCAATGACGCTCGATGTCCGTGTACCTTGATTCTGCGGGCTGCACTATGCGAGAAATGTAATAGATCGGCCTTTCTTGTCCCTCATACTCCTGAGCCAAGAGTGCCCCTATACACCTCTTTGTCGACGTTAGATACAGCAAGAGCGGTGATCCGAGCTGGGGTGCGATCATTACTTTTGTTGATGTCAACAGGTCCTTTAGCTTTTCAAATGCAGCTTCGTGCTCTGCAGTCCAGTCATACACGGTATCCTTCTTGAGGAGATTGCTGAAACAGAATGTGATTTCGGCGATCGCCGGGATGAACCTTCGCAGGTGGGATAGCTTCCCCAAGAAAGTCTTCAAGGTACTCTGGTTGTGCGGTGCCGTCATGCTAGTGATGGCCGATACTTTTGCGGGATCAGGTTCTATTCCTTGACGATGTACTACACATCCCAAGAACTTCCTCGATGTTACTCCGAACGCGCACTTCATGGGATTCATCTTTAACTGGAAGCTTCTGCATCTGTTGAATACTTTCCGCAAATCCCCTAAGTGATCGGCCTCTTCTTTGGACTTGACAACCAAGTCGTCCACGTAAAATTCTACTTCTTTGTGCATCATATCGTGGAACAGGGCCATCATGGCTCGCTGATAAGTCGCGCCTGCGTTCTTGAGACCGAAAGGCATGACCGTGTAATTGAAGACCCCCACTGGTGTGATGAACGCGGTTTTCCGTGCATCTTCAGGGTCCATCTTGATCTGATTGTACCCACTGAAACCATCCATGAAGCTAAACATGCGATGACCCGCGGTCGAATCGATAAGTAGATCGATGTTGGGAAGCGGAAAATCATCTTTGGGACAGAAACGATTAAGGTCTCGGAAGTCCACACAAATGCGAAATTGCCCATTCTTCTTCTCTACAGGCACGATGTTGGCCAACCATGTAGGATGGTGATTTGGCTCGATGAATTTGGCATCCAGAAGTTTGACGATTTCTTGCTTGATCTTCACATTAAGCTCCGACCTAAAGCTTCTTGTGCTCTGCTTTATTGGTTTGGATCCGGGGATTACATCTAACCGGTGCATGGTGATGCTCGTGTCCAGACCAGGCATCTCATCGTACTCCCATGAAAATACGTCCTTATACTCGGTCAGAAGCTGCAGTAATCTTTCCTCTTCCTCTCTCGTGAGGTCTGCACTCAGAAATACTGGCCTTTTCTTTTCTTTGCTTGGGCTTAGGAATACCTCATTCAGTTCCTGCTTTTGTGGTTTGGGCTTGTCCTCCATGCATTCTGCCGCTTGTTAGAGTTTTTCCTCTAAAACACCTGGCGTTGGTTCGCCTCTTTCCATGACCTGCTCGATTTGGTTGATTTGCTCAGGGACATCCCATGCTCGCGTGGGGGTATCCCCGCGCACCTTCATATGCGGTAGCATTTCTTCCCGTTAGCGTAGAAGCTTTCTATCTCTTTGCCCTCGGTATCATGCTTTGCTATCCTTTTCAGGGTGTAAACATTCTTTCTTTGGTAGGCAATTCGCGGTGCCTCTTCTCGCATAGACGGTTTTTCCTTGGACTCCTCTCTTGTCACCATCACTCCTGCAGGTGACTGATCTTTGATGTCCTCCCATCGAGGCAAAGGAGTGGGGTTGAACGGCCCCGGCGTTTGCTCATCTGCCATCTCAGTGAACCATACCGCCTCAGTGAGATGCGCTTCATCCAGGTTGAAAGGATTTATCGAGGCTGGTATCTCTACTATTCTGTCATTCCAAATAGCGCTCATCACCTGATGAGCTGTTGAAGGGACCGCATCGAAGCGATGAATCCAGGCCCGACCTATAATCATGTGATACGTAGTGTTCGCATCTATGACATAGAATTTGGCCGAACATTTGATTTTGCCGATCTGGAGACACAGACGGATCCATCCTATCGTCATTCTGGAGTCGCTTCCGAATCCCATCAGCGGGATGGAAGCCTGACAATCTTCTGCTCCGGGATTCCTGCTAGCGTCAGAGTGTTGAGCGAGACAACGTTGACTGCTGATCCTCCGTCGACAAATGCTCTTTTGAACTCCATGCCATTGATGAATGCCGTTACATACAGAGGCTTCAGGTGGCTTGCATCTGTCTTATTGTCGCTTGCGGAGAAGGTTATGACCTTTTCTATAGAGCGAGATGCCCTGCCAACCTTCCCGTTGGAGGCCACGATATCTTCCTCGTAATCTTCCGCTATCCTCAGGATCGCCTTTGTCATCTCCTTCCGGCATTTCTCCGAGAAGTTCATTTCATCGAAGAACCTGCTGAACCCGTGCGACCCCTTCATCCGACCAACACGTTCGTCCTCCGTGTCTATGCTGTAGTCCTTGTCATTGTGGATCTCGGCAATGATGGGTAGACCATCCTCTGCAACCTCTTCAAGGTCCATAATCGAGATCATGGCAACCTCTTTGCGCTTCGGCTCTTGCTCCACATGAGCAGGCAATGGATTGTTTCGTACATCCTTCCTCTGGTCGCTGACAATCAGCTTGCCATTTTTCATCTTTTGGCTTACCATGATTCTGAGCTTCTTGCAGTCAGCCGTGGGATGCATGAACTTTCTGTGACATTCGCACCACTTTGGGTCCCTCACCATCTCCTTGGAGGGTGTCCTTTCAAGCGGCGGCAAGATTCCGTCTTTACGCCATTGTCTGCACAAATCACTCGCTTCCTCTACCGAACATGGTAGAGGTGGTGCGTCGAAGTGTGCGACCTTCGGCTGCTTTTGGGGCGAGACCATATTCACTTCGGCTTCACGTCCCCTTTTGTAGCTGAACCTCCCAATTATAAAGGTAGTCCCGCTCGGGGATCTCTCAGAGGCATGCCTCTTTTTCTGCCTTTCCACTATAGGCTCTATGTTCTTTGTGCATTCGATCAGCTTCGAAAATGTAGGAGTTTGCAGGTTGATAAGCATACCTTTGTACTCGTCTCGCATGCACTGCAGGCATATTTCCACGAGTCTGCTCTCAAGTATCACATCTTTGCATTCCAAGGACTTGGCCCTGAACTTCTTGATGAATGTCACTCCATCCTCCTCGCGCTTCTGGTACATCCGCGAGAGATGAATCATTGTCACCTTTTCTTCCATCTGGAAGAATTTGGTATAAAATTTCTGGACCATATCGTCCCAGGTCTTCACGGATCCAGCCTCCAGTGTCCTGTACCACTTGTAGGCCACGTTCCCCAGGGATTTAAGGAACTCGCGCATCAGCAGCTTAGGATCAGCCTCGTATGGCCACATCACATCGATGAAACGCATGACATGCTCGTGGGCGTTTCCATTGACATCTTCGAACTTGTCCCATTTAGGAGCCTTGTACCCAGCAGGGTTAGGCATGAGGTAGATCTCGCGTGGGATAGGTGGATCGTTGTCAAGCTTCGGGATGATGGTGTCCGCGAACGGTTGATTGGCTAGGATGGTTTCTATGCGCCGCTGCAGCGACGTCATACACTCCGGCGCATTTCCCCCAACAGCAGGAGGAGGGGTTGTTGCAGTTGGAGGCGACACATATACTGCAGAAGAGCTAGGAACGTACTGTGGATTCACATTGCCCCACGCTGCCGGCGGAGGAGGCAAAGGATATTGTGAAGACGGATTGGCTTCCAGGATTGGCGGTTGAGGCACATGAGCGGTAAGAGGCAACATTTGAGCTGTTTGTCCCTGAGTCGTTGTCGGCGGAGTTTGAAGGTTAGGATTAGGTGGTGTGGTTGATGCTCCCAATCCTTGAGTGGTGGAAGTTCCTCCTCCCTGAGAGACGACAGTGGCTGGCGCAGGATTCGGGGCAAGAGTCCCCAAGATAGCCATTATCCGTTCCAGCTGCGCAGATTGAGCTTTGAGAGCTTTCTCCTGGTTCTGGATGGTGGCGTCCAAGGGCTCTATCGTCGGAGCTTCACCGGCGGCTGTAGGAGTACGGCGGGCCTCCTCTCCCGAGGTGGTCTCCGTGGAAGGCGATCTGTTACTGACATCATCTTCATGAGACATGGTTGCTTGCAATGGTAAGTTCACGTCGGGTTCACCAAATGTGTACGAGAGAATCCTGCAGAGAGAATTCAATATACACCAAGAGCAGAGGATATAAATGACACAGGAAGTGTTGGGTTGTGTGTAGGGATAGAGTAAGGCAATAGCACTGTGTGAGAGAGAGAGACAGGATTTTGGCAGAGCTTCCGCGTAGTTCAGGTGAGTCTCTCCTTGTATGGAAGGGTTAACGACCTATATATATAACGGAGAATGTGATCGTTGTAGTGTGGTTAATGCGCCCATTAATGGCGGCCTAATTAGCTTAACCACAACGGCACGTTCATCCGCGCATATAGGGACCGTTACAGCACGTTGTCCGCGTATACCGGAACCGTTACAAGGTTGACCGGGTTTGACCGGGTTGACCGGGTTTATGAAGCTCGTGCCATAAATCTCTCAAAAGCAATTACTCGGGGTCACGCGCGGGCTTGGTTGTCGCTCGCGCGCTACAGGACTTACTCTAGCCTCCAAACCACTAAGTCCCTACAAGTTCCGTGAGGTGGTATGCGAAGGCCCTGTCTCGCAGCCCCCACGTGGATCAGCGCGGATGGTGATCCAGTGTGTGTAGAGCACAGTATGGTGTGCTGGATGGTCGCCACGTGGCTAAGATCTGCCTGTCCAGAAAGCACTATCTACACAAACGTTACGCCGTAACTGGGTAATCATAAAGATACCCATCGGGCATGGTAGGAAGCAAGCTTAGAGATTGTAGTGATGTAGAAAGGATTTGTCCCTCCCACATAATTGGAGTAAATATCCACGGCCACTCGAGGGATGAGGCTTATTGAATGTCTGGCCAGACTCAGATAAATCAATATGGAGATATTGATGTTATCTGCATGCATAAGCATATTCCCAGGATCGAGGTACTATGGATTGGATATACGAGTGTGACTGTTTATGTCACTTGTCCAATCCGGATATGGAGACAAAGGGATAGTGCAATATGAGATATTGGGCACAAAGGTTTTTCGGGATCACTGACTATTTCTATTAGTTGGGTTGCATGGATGTGTTACTAGACACCGCTCCATGTTAGTAATAAGATACTACCAACTAAGTAGAAACCTATGGGGTCACACGTCAAATAGCGTATAACTAGATTTTGGATTAATTAATATGATTAATTAATAAGAAGGATCATTATGCAACACCTTGCAAACTTAGTAGGACTAATATGCAAGGAAGGGACTAATCCAAGTTCATGTAGAACTAGGAGGGACCTTTATGTAGTTAACAAGGAGGTTTTGGACTATATAAAGGAGGCTCTAGCTTTCTTCCCACTAATGTTATTAGACATAACACAAGAGAGTGGAAGAGAGAAAAGAGAGAGAGCAAGACAAGCTAGAGGTGTCCCCCCTAGCCGTCCGTCTCTAGCCGTCCGCCCCCCTTTCCCGTCGGCTTAAAGAGAGGGCCGAATCCCTCTCTTTGCTTCCTTTTGTTGCATGATTCCTTCTTCCCTCTTCCTCCGGTCCAAGCTAGAACTTGAGAAGGAAGAATCTAAATCTCACCTCTAGACGTGGATCAACCGTAGAGACGAGGAAAATATTCTTCGTGTGATCTCCCAAACCAAAAGGTACACAATTACTATGTCCCTTATCATGTTATGATGTCTCTTCCTGTGATCCTTGGTGGGCTTTGAGTAGGATTAATTTTTTTTTCACTCTGCTGCGTTACCTACATCAAAACCCAACACTTCATTCTTCACTCTCGTGCTTCCAAAGGTGTATTTGCTATTTCCGGATGCTTTTTGGCTGTGTTCTATCCGATTGGACATCCTTTTTGCCATAAATTTCGTATCCGGAATCCGATCCACGTGATCCACATGTATACGGAAAGCTCTCAACAATCCCCACACAATGGCACTCTTCAACTCCTCTTCCAGTACTGTTTGCAAAATATTTACCTCGTAATACGTGCCATTGTGCTAGCTTTCTTGATTCTTCACTGCATTCTTCACGTATATCAAGACGGGAAGTCCGGATATGCTTTCTTCCCTAGGTGTGTGTGTTGAGTGAGTATTGGAACGGCTTCCTCCATCAATTTCTTCATTCCGGATCCCGATACGCGTTTTGGCCTAATTTTTCTCAATTTTATTGATCTTCTTTATACACGCATCTAGACGGGGAGTCCAGAACATGCCTTTCACCTAGAATTCCTGCACAACTCATTGAAATATTATTCCCTCTCTCTCGCACCTCTCAGATAGCAGAAACATAACAGAATATACAAACAATATTTAAGTCTATCATAAATCAGTAAATAGGTTGGGTTTCCTCCCAACAAGCGCCTTGTAATTTAAGGTCGACGGCCCGAACCAGTTACCTCACATGAGCTCAGATATCGGGAATTGCGCTTAGGCGTTCAATTACCCCCAATGAAATTCCAGTCCACTTATGGTTTTTATCGCTGTCCATTCACCTTGAATCGATTATCGTTTTCAGCTTCAACCTCAAGTGATCCCCATGGATAGACCTCGGTAATTGTGAAAGGACCGCTACCTCGATTTCAAATTGCCCGGAAACAGTTTTAAACGTGCGTTGAAGACCAATACCTTCTGCCCCACCTTGAAGTCACTCGGTATGATATGCTATCATGCCACATCTTGGTCTTCTCTTTATATATTCGTGCCTTTTCAAAAGCTATAAACCCAAATTCTTCAAGCTCTAGCAACACCTGTTTCCTCTGCTGACCTGATAGCTTAGCATCCAAGTTGATTATCTTTAAATCCCAAAACGCCATGTGCTCAAGTTCCAAGGGAGTCTTGTATGCAGTCCGATATGCCCATAGACTGTCATCCAAGTTTAGGGACCAATCTTTGCGTCCTAGATTTACTGTCTTCTCTAAGATTCCCTTGATCTCTCGCTTTAATACTTCAGCTTGCCCATTTGTCTGCAAATGGTGGGCCAGTGATATCTTGTGTATCTTCACCCCATATTTGCACAAGACATTATCAAAGACCATGTTCACAAATTGTGTCCCTTCATCACTAATAATGGCCCTGGGCGTCGCAAACGGCGTAAAGATATTCTTGCGCACGAATCTTTCAACAGTAGCGCCATCAATCTTTGGACATGCCAATGCCTCCACCCACTTGGTAACATAATCGAAAGCTAGCGAGATATAAAGATTACTAAGTGACGAGGGGAATGGCCCCATAAAATAATACCCCAGACATGAAATGGATCTACCTCCAATACGAAATTTTACGGCATCTCATTTCGGTTGGAAATATTGTCGGTTCTTTGACACTGCTCACACTGCTGCACAAACAAATGAGCATCCTTATGCAATGTGGGCCAATATAATCCACTCTGAAGTACCTCGACCAGTGTGCGCGACTTTCCGAAGTGTCCCCCACAGTTCAACTCATGACAGTGTCGGAGAATTTCCAAAGTGTCTGGCGGCGCTACACACCTTCTCAATACATTATCTGCTCCCAGCTTGAATAGATATGGATCAGCCCAGAAATATAGTCTTGCATTCGTAAAGAATTTCTTTCTCATGTGGGAGGTCATGTCTTTAGGAGAAATGTTAAGAGCCTTGAAATTTTCCAAATCAGCAAACCAAGGTACAACTGCGACTACTAACATAAGTTGTTCATCTGGAAGTTCCTCTCTGATAGGAACCTCCTCATGCTTCTCATTCTCTAACCAAGATAAGTGATCTGCCACAAAATTCTCCACCCCTTTCTTGTCTTTGATCTCTATATCAAATTATTGCATCAAAAGTACCCACCAGATCAATCTTGGCTTTGCATCTTTCTTGGTGAGATACTTGAGGGCGGCATGGTCGATAAAGATTGTCACCTACAAACCCACAAGATACGGACGAAACTTGTCCAATGCAAAAATAATAGAAAACATTTCTTTCTCAGTAGTAGCATAGTTTACCTGTGCCTTTTTCAATTTCCGTCTAGCATAGTAAATGAGGTGAGTTACCTTATCTTTCCGCTCTCCCAGAACTGCTCCCACATAGTCACTAGCATCATACATGAGCTCAAATGGTAGGGTCCAGTCTAGAGTGGTGATGATGTGCGCGCTAATAAGCTTTTCTTTGAGCAGATCAAAGGCTAATTTGCACTCTAAATTGAAATCGAAGGCAGCATCTTTCTAGAGCAAATCAGAAAAAGGCTTTGTGATCTTCGAGAAGTCTCTGATGAAGCGCCTGTAGAACCCTGCGTGTCCCAAGTAACTCTGTACCCCTTTGACATAAGGAGGATAAGAAAGTTTCTCAGTAACTTCTATCTTGGCTGTATCCACCTCATAAACCTTTGCTGGATATCTTGTGCCCCTAAACAATGCCCTCAGTAACCATGAAGTGACACTTCTCCCAGTTGACCACTAAGTTGGTGTCAATGCATCTATCCAGTACACGGGAAAATTGCTGCAAACAGTCTTCGAACCCATCGTCGTAGAGTGAAAGTCATCCATGAACACTTCAAACTTCTGCTCCATCATATCAGAGAAGATCGACATCATACACCTCTGAAAAGTAGCAGGTGCGATGCATAACCCAAACAGCATGCGTCTAAAGCCAAAAGCCCATAGGGGAAAGTGAATGTCATCTTCTATTGATCCGCTGGTGAAAGTGTGTAATGTAGGTGTAAACAGGTATAATAATACTCTAGGGGGGGGGTTGAATAGAGTATGCTAGCTTTTGCCAAAACTCAAGTTTTTGAAACTTTAGTAGAACAAACTGTTGATATCTAAAAACTTTGAAAGAAATTTGAGAAGCTTAAAGATATAGCAACAGAGTATAGAGGCTTCAAAGCTTTGAGACCTCGAAAGCTCCAAAGCTTTGAAACTTCCAATTAAAACTGTAAGTAAATGCAACAAAAGTAAATAGCAAGAACACAGAGATTTTACAGAGTTCAGTCACAATTGGACCTAGTCTATCCTTGAGGGATCTAATCCCTCCAGGATTCAAGCACAACTTCTTATTAATCACCCAGATTTAGCCCTAGATCTCAAGCCTAAGTGAGATACCTTACACTTATACATCTTGTGGTTCCCAACCTATCTAGTTACATGCTAAAACATGTTGAAACAATAAGAACCGCTTGTTGTTCACTTGAACAACCAAAATACTAAGTTTAGTGAGGTTTTAGAGATGAAGAATAAATGATACAATTAAGTACAGAGAGAAGAAATCAGAAAGAATAAGCTGTTTAAAGCCTGGAAGAGTTCTTCTGGATTTGAATGATCTTCAGCCTGCTTGAATTAAATTCCTAAATGATTTGAAGAGCTGTATGTAATTGATCTTCCCAGATGATTGCCCTCTTCAAAATCAGGACCTGTGTGTCTCTCATAAGTCTCTGCAATTCAAACTTAAGTAGCTGTTCTCAGTCTGCAACTAATCTTGAGAGATTTCAGGAACAAAATTCATAAAATATCTCCTATCTGATAAGCTCATGTTAAAAGCTTAATTTGAATACATTCCTGATCTGTTTATGGACGTTGGATAGTCCAACAAACCTGCAAATACTTAGCAAACAAGATCAAACAAATAACAATACAATCTAGCAAAAAAGATCTGCTTGAAACTGCAGCTAACCATTAAAGAGAACATTTTGCTAGACTTTTCTGCTGATAGTTCTGTGTTAACAAGTATATACAATCTCATGAATATATCAAGTAATCAATATAGAGTCCATAAAATTAGAAAATAAACAGCATGCAACAAGATCTAAGTATCACTGAATCCATATACATACAGAAAGATGGTTAGTAGAACTTAGCTGTAAAGAGTAACTAGAATATCTCAAAGCTTTGAAGCTTTGCCTGCTAACTTTACCAGAATGCATATTGGATTTTCAATCCAGCTTAATCCCGCAATGATGGACTTAGAACATAGATTGCTAAATATAATTATATAACTAAACCAACATTATCAAAACATAGCCAAAACCTGCACAAAATAGTTAGATACTACAACATATAGGAACTGCTACAGTAACTCAAAGCTTTGAATCTTTGAAGCTTTTCATATTATAATATCCTGAGCTTCAGACTTATCAATCTCCCCCTTGATAAAAGACAAAACACATTATCTGAATATTGATATCCTGCAACTTACAAACACCAGTAAATAAATCACATATCATAAATTCAAAAACCACAAAATTGCATAGATAAATATCTACCAGATCCAGAATTTATTACACACCATAAAACTAGATACTAAACATCCTAAAAAAAAACTACTAAAAACATAAAAAACATAAACACATAATCTTCTCCCCCTTTTTGCATTTCATCAAAAGAGTAGAAGAAAATGTTGGATCTGTTCAGAGCTTTTAAAAGAAAATAAGAATAATAACCTAAGTTTCAGGACTGAGAAGAGTAGAAAGAATAGAGAGAATAGGTTCAAGGATTTGAAGATCCTGTAGAATTTGCTGTTCCCTGGCTTTGCCCTGAGTCTCTTCTTGTTCTTCTTCTAAGACTTCTGCATCTTCTTCCTGTTCCTCAGCTTGCTCTACTTGCTCTTCAGCCTTATTTCCATGAGCTTCCTCTTTTTTCATCTCATCAACAACCTCATCAACCAATTTGTCCAAATTAGCAGCTTCCTCTTCAGCTTTCTCTGCATCAGTTTCCTCATCATCTGCCTCCTCCTCAGACTGATCAAAGAGATCCTTTGATGTCAGAACAACATGAATACCTTTCTTTTTCTTCTGTTTCTTGAGAGCTTCTCCCATAACTTCTTCTAAATCAATGCTGGTAACTCTGCTTTCTAAAGAAGGCACTTTCTCTAGATCCAAACCTTTGATGATCAGGTCAATCTTGTTTAGAACCAAACCTTTAAACTTAGTCAGATCATTGGAAAAGTCAAACAATCCCTGTCCCAAATCCTCCACACCATCTTCCAGAACCTCAACCTTATCTATAATCTATGAGAAATCCAGATTACCAGGCACTTTAGGGGTTCAAGGAGCTCTAGGTTTGATGAACTCCTTTTCCTTCAGCTCCTTTGCACTCAACACTGAATAGAACTTCCACTTTCCCTTAGCAGTATACACAATCTCAATCCTTTGAAGAGATGCTTCATCAACTACCCCGAAACCAGTAGTAATCTTCTCTTCATCCTTCAAAGACACTCTAAATTTTTTGAAAAACAGTGGTAAAACATTGGCATAGGTTAGAGAGTGGTTTCTAGTCCTAGTCCCACAGTAGACCATGTGTTCCATCACCACAGTAGGAAGGTCTACCTCAAACCCTTGACAAATCAAGTACATCAAGATTAAAACCTTTTCTGTTACCAAATCTTTGGAGTACCCTAGGTACCAAACACCTCATAATGATAGAAAATAGGATTTTAGCTTCAAAGTTGAACACAGAATGTGTTAAGTGCTTGGGTTCAGAAGTGGTTCCCTCCAAGAAAAACATAGCTTTGGCTTTCTCTAGGATCTCTTTTCTATCAGGATAGTCACCAACCTTATACTTCCTAGGCACTCCCAAAACTTTGGAGAACACCCTGTGATCTAACCTAATGTCCACATGCACCAGCCACCTTTGAGGTTAGGATATATCTATCACTATCATCAAGCTCTTGAACCAGATTAAAATAGAACAGTCTGGTTAACCTAGGGTAGGCTTCAGAGGGTGGGTTCAACATACTTTCAACAAATGAGCTTTTCAAGTTCTTAATGTAGTCTAAGTCTAAAATCTCCAATAAATTAGAACTGATCATACTAAAAAAAGACACCTTTGATGATGCATACCCATCCATCCATACCTTATTGTCATCAGAATTAACAAACCAAGATTCAGGCAAGAGATTCTTACCAAAGTTTGTGGCTTTCTTGGTTTTTACTGCACTATGTTTAACCCTCTTCTTCTCAGGGGTTGCTTCTGTTTTCTTGTCACCACCCTTCTTCTCTTTTGTAGATGGTACATTTTGCTTTTCTTTCTTAGCAACCACTTCTTTCTGCTTCTTGCTTGACTCTTCCTCCTGATCCTTGTTCCCTTGTTCTTTCACCTATTGCAGATTCTGAATCTGACCCAGCCCTAGCTTCTTCTTGAACTTCCTTCCCTTTCTTGGTCTTCTTTGTAGGGGATGAAGTCTCATGAACACTAGCCGCGTATTCTGAGTCTGATCAAAGAATGGTGATCTTTCTTTTACCTTTTCTCTTCACCCTCTTGTTGGAGGTATGACCAAGCTGCTTGATCCTTTCGGATTTTATCACCATTCGGGTTAGGGTTTGAGAGATTGAGAGAATGGGGAGAGAGAGATAGAGACAAAAAGATTGAAGTAGAGAATGAGAGAAAATAAGTCCTAAAGCTGGCTTAAGTACGTAGATGAGTTTGACTAAAAGTAGTAGATTTGCATGTAAAAAGATTTCAGAAGATATTCAAGATATTTGAAGATATTTTGATCAAATCTCCGAACATTTGAAACGATTATGTAATTATATAAAAAGATAACACAAATTTTTTCATGATCCTATATTTTAAATATAATGCAAATCCACTCATCACAGCAGTGAAACAGTAGTTCAAAGCTTTGAGAAGTTTCAGAGTAATACATAAACTTCAAATCTTTGAGCTATATTTTCAAGGCTCTTGAAAATATAATCTCAAGGCTTTGAAATCACAAAGATACTACACATAGTAACTGATTACTCCCTCTAAACCAATGCATCCTTGTTTAACATACCAATTCAAGCCTTAGAGATGAAAACCTCTCATCTGGCAATGGTTTAGTGAAAATATCAGCTATTTTCTCCGAAGTAGAAATAAAAGATAGAACAATGTCACCTTTTTTCCGTGTGATCTCTAAGAAAATGATGTCTCACATCTATGTTCTTTGTCCTTGAATGTTGTACTGGTTTCTTTGATATTTGAAAGTGTGAGTATGCAGATGTAAATGCAGCTAAGGTACTCTAGAAGGGGGGGGGGGTTGAATAGAGTATGCCAACTTTTTTCAAAACTTTTCTAGCAAGAAGAAAAACTTGTGCAGACAATGAATTTCAAGGCCTTGAACACAAGTTCAAGCCTTTGAAGTAGATGCACAAAGTTTTAGAGAAAGTATGTCTTTTACAAGGCCTTGAAAACAAGTTCTAACCCTTGAAAAAATAAACCGTTTGTATGCTGCAAAAGCTCTGAAAGTAAATGAACTGAAAATGCACAAGACAAGTTATTTGTAGAGTTCAGTCCACGTGGACCTACGTCTCTACCTTAGGGATTTGATCCCTGTAGGATTTTCAACTCAATTCTTATTAATCAAAAGCTAAGCCCTAGAACTCAAGCACAGAGAGTTCCCTTACTCTGTTTCAGCTTGTGGTTTTCCCTAACATGTCTAGTACCTGCTCTAGCTAACAGATTAAATAAGAATTCTCTATTTTTCACTTTGAACAATCCTTGAGAATGAAATGTAGAAGTAACACACAAATGATCTACCAATATAGCTCTATAAAGAAGATCACTTAAGAATAGAAAACTGCAGTGAGATGCATTGAACTTCTATGAATGGATTGGAGTAGATGAAGAACTTCTTTGATGCTTGTCAATCCAAAAAACGTTCTCCGTATTTGTCTGTTGAGTATCGTGTGTTGTTTCTTCTAATTTGAGCTCTATAAGTACTTCAAACGGCTCTGCAAATCTCCTCAGATTTTCAGCAACAACCTTCCTATTTTGTAGGCAACAGAGTTTGACTTTTTTGAAATCTTCTCCAACGGTTGAATGATCACAATCTTCAGAGATATTGTTGTAATCTTTCATTTAACCACCATGAGAAGCTGTCATACACGTCTGATTGATCACATGATCAAAGTGTTCAAGTTTTTCCAATTCTGCAACAATTCAGTTTAGGAAACAATCCTGCAAAACTTAGAAACAAAATTTTCTGCATTATAATGGTCAAACAGATGATATATTGCGATTCAAAACATGTTTAACAATTTGTCTTTCATAATCTAATAACAGATAATCAAACATATGAAAGAGAGAAAGTAAATCAAATCAGGGAGTTAGCAGAAAAACTCCCCCTGAGAATATGCATTCAGGTTGAACAGTTTCAAGGCTTTGAATCCAGTTTCAAGGCCTTGAAAATAGCCAAAATATTTTCAAGCCTCTGAAGCTGATTCTAGACTTTGAAAGCTATTTCAAGGCCTTGAAATAGCCAAGCTATTTCAAGTCTTGAAACAACCTGGGCTTTCAATCTCCCCCTTGATGAAAGACAAAACCAAATTCTGTTTGATCCTTAGTCTCTGCAAAATAAACTGATTAGTCTACAATTAAAAAAAACAGTATTTTCAAAAAGATACAACTTATTAAAATACCAACAAAAACACATAAATAGTTCAGCATAAAACCAAATAATTTAAGACTAGAAACTAAAACCTAGAATTTTCTCACCCTTTTTGACTTTAATCAAAAAGATATAATTTTTTGGATCAAGTGTCTGGAAAATTTTGAAAACAGAAAGAAATATTAAAGCAGAGAGAATGTGGAAGAAATAATAGGACAGATTAAGGGTCCTTCTCATCTTCTTGATCTCCTGTTTCTTCCTCACTTTCTTCACTGTTGTTTTGGACTTTTTGAGAGATTACATCTATTTCCTCAATGAAGGAACCGATCTTTTCAATGACACTGTTGAACAGGAAGGTGAGTCCTTCCAAGGCTTTCTTCCCATTCTTCAGTTTCTTCTTTACAGCTAATCTTTTCTGTTGAGGAGAGGCAGTCTTTATGTTCTTTTTTCCTGCTTTTGATGCCACTTGGGATGGATCTTTGTCTAGTTTCCCTTCAAGTTTCCCTTTGTTGGGCATGGCATACACAACATAAGACCCTAAAGAAGAGTCTGAGTTTGAATCTTGAATAAGGATTTCCTTTTCTTTTCCTTTAACCTCAGGAACTGTCTTCTTCTTGTCTCTCTTAGGGCTTCCAATGTGGATACCCTTCTGCTTATCTTGTGTAGATGTCATAGATTGTTTCTTCCTTGCTTGAGCTTGATCTTTTCTCACCATCTTTTTGGGTGGTGAGGATTCTTCTTCTTCTTCTTCTTCTTCAGTGAAACTTTTTGACACAGAGTCCTCACTGATCTCTTGGACCTCTTCCACTGCTGCTTTTCTCTTCTTTTCTGAGACAGGTTTCGGACCTCCAGCCATCATGATTCTGTCTGAGGCCCTTCTTGTGATCATTAGGGTTAGGGAGAAAAAAAGAGAGAGATGGAATGATACGGAATGAAGGAGAAGATAAGAGGATAAATTCTGAAAGAGTTTGAGTTTCAAAAGGAAACTAGTATCTCTCTGATTCTAAAAAGATTTGCAAAGATCGGAGAAAATTTCAAGACTATCATGCCGTTGGAAAATAGAATATACTAATACTATTTTTGGCTAATTTTTTTTTTAAAAGGGTAGGGGCTGTATTAGGCAAATATCTACAGAGATATCACCCAATATAGAATGATCCAATATTATTGACTATTAGTGTAACAGATTCATTTTCAAGGCTTTGAAAGGCTTTCAAGGTCTTGAAATACTGTAACACTGCAACAAGTAAAAGTCAAGGCATTGAAATGATTTTAAAGGCTTTGAAACTCAGTTCAAACCTTTGTAAACACATACAGCTTCCCTTTCTTACCTTATGCTCCCCCTAAACCAATGCAGTCTTATTTAGCATTCCCAATTCTAATCTTAGAGCTGAGAACCTTTCATCTGCTAATGGTTTGGGGAATATATCTGCAATTTGTATGTTAGTAGCAACAAATTCAAGAACAATATCACCTTTCTCAGCATGATCTCTGATGAAGTGGTGTCTGACATCAATGTGCTTGGTTCTTGAGTGTTGCACTGGATTCTTTGTAATTGAAATTGCACTAGTGTTGTCACACTTAATAGGGATGCCTCTGCAGTCAAATCCAAGGTCTCTTAACTGTTGAGCAATCCATAGTTCTTGTGAGCAACATGCCCTTGCAGATATATATTCAGCTTCAGCTGTTGATAGAGCAACTAAGTTCTGTTTCTTGGAATGCCAACTAATCAAGGATGATCCAATGAATTGGCAGGTTCCTGAAGTAATTTTCCTATCAACCTTGTAACCTGCAAATTCAGCATCTGAAAAACCACTTAAAGAGAAGTTAAAATGTCTTGGATACCAAAGCCCTCAGTATTTCGTACCATTGAGATATCTGAATATTCTCTTTACAGCAGTTAAGTGTGATTCTTTTAGATCATCTTGAAATCTAGCACACATGCATTCACTGAACGTAATATCTGGTCTACGTGCTGTCAGATAGAGTAATGATCTAATCACGCCTCTATACTCTTTTATATTGACACTCTTACCAGACTCATCCTTGTATAAGGAAAGTGTATAACTCATTGGAGTCTTTGCTTCCTTGCATTGAGCTATGCTGTACTTATTTAGCAATTCTCTTGTGTATTTGCTTTGATTCATAAAGATGCCTTTCTTCAGTTGATGTATTTAAACTCTAGGAAGAAGTTTAATTCTCCCATCATGCTCATCTCAAATTCCCTGCTCATAAGAATTGAGAATTCTCTGCATAATTGATCATTAGTAGCTCCAAATAGTATATCATCAACATATATCTGAACTACAAGTAAATCTTTCTCAGGAGTCTTAATGAAAAGAGTCTTGTCTACAAAACCTCTTTTGAAATAATTTTTAAGTAAAAATTTTGACAATCTTTCATACCAAGCCCTTGGAGCTTGTTTCAAACCATAAAGAGCCTTGTCAAGTTTGTAGACATGATCTGGAAAATTGTCATTTTCAAAACAAGGTGGTTGTGCAACATAAACTTCTTCTTTTAAGTGGCCATTCAAGAAAGCATGCTTCACATCCATTTGAAATAGTTTCATTTTCTTGTAGGATGCAAATACAAGCAAAATTCTAATTGCTTCTAACCTGGCAACTGGAGCAAAAGCTTCCTCATAATCAATGCCTTCTTCTTGATTGTAACCTTGAGCAACTAACCTTGCTTTGTTTCTGATTACATTGCCACTTTCATCCAACTTGTTTCTGAATACCCGTTTGGTGCCAATGACAGATTGGTTTGTTGGTGCAGGAACCAGGTTCCAAACCTTATTCCTTTCAAACTCATTGAGTTCACTTTGCATAGCAATGATCCAGTCTGCTTCTTGTAAAGCTTCCTTCAGAGTTTTTGGTTCTACAAAAACCATTAAAAGCACATAAGTTCTTCAACTGTGATCTGGATTGTGTACCAGTGGTTGGATCCGATATGATATTATCAGCTGGATGAGATGAGAGATATTTGAATCTCTTTCTTGGATACCATGGTTCAGGTTCCATAGATCTTTTGTGGTCTTGAAGTAGTGGCTTTGTCACTTGAATCCTTCTGATCATCTTTTTCAAGGCTTTGAGCTGTATTTTCAAGGCCTTGAGAACTATTTTTAAGGTCTTGAAAATGTCTTCTATTTTCTTCTGAGCCTTTCTTGAATCCAAGTGGATTCTCAGTCTCTTGCTCTGATTCATGCTTGTTCAAATTCAAATCTGCAAAACTTTCACTCAAAGAACCATCATAGCTTTCATCAAAAATAACATGAATGCTCTCTTCAACCAGTTTGGTTCTTTTATTGTAAACTCTATAAGCTTTGATATTCAAAGAGTAACCAAGAAATATAAATTCATCACTTCTTGCATAAAACTTATCAAGATTGTTAAATCTTATACAGTGATACAAGCTCTGATACCAATTGAAAGTGTGAGTATGCAGATGTATATGCAGCTAAGATACTCTAGAAGGGGCGGGGGTTGAATAGAGTATGCCAACTTTTTGTAAAACTTTGCTAGCAAGAAGAAAAACTTGTGCAGACAATAAATTTCAAGGCCTTGAACACAAGTTCAAGCCTTTGAAGTAGATGCAAAAAGTTTTAGAGCAAGTATGCCTTTTTCAAGGCCTTGAAAACAAGTTCAAACCCTTGAAAAAATAAACAGTTTGTATGCTGCAAAAGCTCTGAAAGTAAATGAACTGAAAATACACAAGACAAATGATTTATAGAGTTCAGTCCACTTGGACCTACGTATATACCTCATGGATTAGATCGCTACAGGATTTTCAACTCAATTCTTATTAATAAAAAGCTAAGCCCTAGAACTCAAGCATAGAGATTTCTTTTACTCTGTTACAGCTTGTGGTTTTCCCTAACCTATCTAGTACCTCCTCTAGCTAACTGATTAACTAATAATTCTCTATTGTTCACTTTGAACAATCCTTAAGAATGAAATGTAGAAGTAACACAGAAATGATCAACCAATATAGCTCTATACAGAAGATCACTTAAGAATAGAAAACTGCAGTGAGATGCAGTGAACTTCTGTGAATGGATTGGAGTAGATGAAGAACTTCTTTGATGCTTGTCAATCCAGAAAACTTTCTCTGTATTTGTCCGTTGAGTATCGTGTGTTGTTGCTTCGAATTTAAGATTTATAAATACTTCAAACAGCTATGCAAATCTCCCCAGATTTTCAGCAACAACCTTCCTATTTTGTAGGCAACAGAGTTTGACTTCTTTGAAATCTTCTTCAACGGTTGCATGATCACAATCTTCAGACATATTGTTGTAATATTTCATTTAAACACCATGAGAAGCTGTCATACACGTCTGATTGATCACAGGATCAAAGTGTTCAAGTGTTTCCAGTTCTGCAGCAATTCAGTTTAGGAAACAATCCTGCAAAACTTAGAAACAAAATTTCTTGCATTATAATGGTCAAACAGATGATATATTGCGATTCAAAACATGTTTAACAATTTTTCTTTCATTATCTAATAACACATAATCAAACATATGAAGGAGAGCAAGTAAATCAAATCAGGGAGTTAGCAAAAAAACTCCCCCTGAAAATATGCATTCAGGTTGAACAGTTTCAAGGCTTTGAATCCAGTTTCTTGGCCTTCAAAATAGCCAAACTATTTTCAAGCCTCTGAAGCTGATTCAAGTCTTTGAAAGATGTTTCAAGGCCTTGAAATATACAAGCTATTTCATTCTTGAACAACCTGAGCTTTCAATATTGAAATGGCACTTTTATTGTCGCAGTTGATAGGCACATTTATTAAATCATATCCCAGATCTCTTAGCTGCTGTGCAGTTTATAAAAACTGTGAACAGCAAGCTCCAGCTGCAATATATTCAGCTTCTGGTTGACAGAGCTACTGAATTTTGCTTCTTTGAATTCCAACTTATCAATGAAGATCCAAGAAACTGGCAGCATCCAGAAGTACTCTTTCTGTCTAATTTGTATCCTGCAAAGTCGCCATCTGAATATCCACTCAACAAAAGTTATTCCTTCTTGGCTACCAAAGCCCCAAGTCTTTGGTTCCATTCAAATATCTAAAAATCCTTTTCACAACAATTAAATGACTTTCGTTAGGATCAGCCTGAAACCTTGCACACATACAACACACTAAACATAATATCTGGTCTACTAGCAGTTAGATACAAAAGTGAACCAATCATACCTCTATATTCTTTCTGATTTACACTCTTACTAGTTGTGTCCTTGTCTAAAGACAGTGATGATTTCATAGGGGTATTTACAACCTTGGACTGTGACATTTTATACTTGTTTAACAAGTCCATGGTGTACTTTCCTTGATGCACAAAAAATCCTTTCTTCATTTGATGTACATGAAGTCCAAGAAAGAAATTCAGTTCTCCCATCAAGCTCATTTCAAATTCCCTGCACATTAGACTTGAAAACTCTTTTGAAAGAGCATCATTAGTAGCACCAAAAAGAATATAATCTACATATATCTGAACAACTAACATATATTTTTCCTGATTTTTGATAAAAAAAGTTTTATCAACCAGACCTCTCTTAAAACCATTTTCTAACAAAAACTTTAAGAGTCTGTCATACCAAGCCCTTGGGGCTTGCTTAGGTCCATATAAGGCTTTGTCCAGTTTGTAAACATGATCAGGAAAGATGTCATTTTCAAAACCTGGTGGTTGAGCAACATATACTTCTTCTTATAAATAACCATTCAGAAAAGCACATTTGACATCCATTTGAAAAAGTTTTATGTGATTATGTGATGCAAATGCAAGACGTAGTCTGATAGCTTCTAACCTTGCAACAGGGGAAAATGTTTCCTCATAATAAATACCTTCCTCTTTATTGTATCCCTGTGCAACTAGTTTTCCTTTGTTTCTCACAACCTTACCTTTTTCATCAGGCTTATTTCTGAACACCCATCTTGTTCCAATCACTGATTGATCCTTTGGTCTAGGAACCAGATCCAAACCTTGATCCTTTCAAACTCATTCAGCTCATTCTGCATTGCAATGATCCAGTCTACATCCTCTAGTGCTTCTTTTGAATTTTTGGGCTCAATGAGTGATACAAAAGCACTGAATGCACATAGATTTCTCAGTTGACCTCTTTTCTGAGTTCCAGTTGATGTATCTGATATAATATTCTCAGCAGGATGATCTGAGAGATATTTGAACTTCTTTCTGGGTGTCCAAGTAAATGGAACTTCAAGGCTTTGATTTCTTGATACAGTAGAAGGAGCATCATATATCGTGTCAATATCTGTCTCAAGGCTTTGAGATTTTGGCTCAGCAGGGGGTTCAAGGCCTTGAGATTCTTCTGAAAGTTTTTGATGCTTAGTTTTGCTCTTGCTGACTTTCTCAAGGTCTTCATCCGCCTCATATTTATTCAAACTAAGATCTGCAAAACTTCCACTCATAGAATCATCAATACTTTCATCAAAAACAACATGAGTACTCTCCTCTACAATCTTAGATATCTTATTGTAAACCTTGTAAGCTTTGATGGTTTGAGAATAACCAATAAACACACCTTCATCACTTCTAGCATCAAGCTTACCAAGATTATCTTTGCCATTGTTATGCACAAAACAAGTACAGCCAAAAGGCTTAAAGTAAGCAACACTAGGCTTCCTTCCTTTAAACAATTCATAAGTGGTTTTATTCAGAATTGGCCTGATCAAAAATCTAGTGAGCACATAGTTGGCAGTATTAACAACTTCTGCCCACAAATATTTTGGAAAATTTCTTTCAAGTAACATGGTTCTAGACATGTCTTCAAGAGTCTTATTTTTCCTCTCAACTACACCATTTTGCCGAGGAGTTCTAGGTGCAGAAAATTTGTGTGATATGCCATGATTTGCAAAAAATAAATCAAAATCAAGTTGATCATATTCCCTAGCATGATCACTTCTAATAGATGCAACATGTAAGTTTTTCAAATTTTCAAGCTCCCTGCAAAGTTTAGAAGATAATGCTTCAGACTTTTCTCTAATAAACATAACCCAAGTATATCTAGAGTAATCATTAACTACAACAAGCATATATCTCTTACCTCTGGGTGTTTGAACCCTCATAGGATCACACAATTCCATATGCAACATTTCTAAGGGTCTTGAGGTACTTACAAAATTCTTTGGCTTGAATGAGCTTCTGGTTTGTTTACCTTGAGTACATGCCTTGCAAAACTCATTATCTTTGAATTTAAGGATTGGCGATCCCCTTACCAGATCTTTTGAGATGAGTTTATTCAAGGAATGCATGCTTATATGACCAATCTTTCTGTGCAATAGTTTTGAGTCATCCTTCAAAGCTGTGAAACACTTCAGACTATCACCTGCAACTTTGTCAGTACATACTGCATAAACATTATGTGACCTAGGAGCAGTGAGAATGCAATTGCCTAATTTTTCATATTGCACCACACATTTCTCCTTGTCAAAAACAACCTTATTACCCTTTTCACAAAGCTGAGAAATACTCAACAAATTATACTTAAGACCATCAACTAAATAAACATCAGAAATTGAATATGCAGAATTGTTACCAACACTTCCAATAACAATTATGTTTCACTTTTCTTTGTAACCAAGTGATTGTTCACTCTGATTGTTCTTTCAGTTCTGAGAATAAAGATTTCTTTCCACTCGTATGTCTGGAACATCCACTATCCAATATTCATTTCTGATCTTTCAAAGATTTGGTGACATCCTGCGAAAATCAATTAATGCCTTAACATGCTATTAAACCAAGTGTAGAATTTGGATTCATACTCAGAGTCAACCATGTTAGGTGGTCTAACTCTTTTTTGGAACCCAAATCTGTTTCACTTGTCCCATAAGATGATAAGGATAGGTGTTCCTCATTATGTGAGGTTCTGTCCTTCTAAAGGGGCAAGTTACTTTTACATGTCCAATTTTACAGCAATAATGACACTTTGGTGAATGTCTGTTTCCTGCTTTCACAAATGTGGTTTGGCTTTTTTTTTTTTGAAAATTTGGATTATATCCAATTCAACTTTTGTGAACAGACTGCAGACTTCCTCCAAGCATGAGACTTAACTTCTATTCTGAGCCAGAAAAAGTTGAAAGAATTTTCTTGATTCTTGAAGCTTACTAGTCAATGTAGTGATTTGTTGTTCTAAATCATCGGAATGATTTTTTAGATCAACAAACTTGTCAGTTAAAATAGTGTTTTGATCAACTACTTTTTTGACTTGTGATTTCAAAGCTTTGAATCTACTGTCCAAGACTTTGAAGCCACTGTCAATTTTTAACTTAGTAGCTTCAAGACATTTATTCTGAAAAACCAAATCTAAATTTTCTTTTTCCTGCTCATGAACCTTCATTTTCAAAGAATCAATCTCATTCCTGTAACTCTCCTCATTTAAAAACATGCTTTTGAGGATTTCAGTTAACACATTAGAAGGACTAGATAAGAGATTTTTATCCACGTCTTCAACTGGATTCTCAGTGGAATGGTCATCTTGATGTCCATCCGTCAAACAGAGATTGTCTTGCTCATCATCGGAGTCTTAGTCTGAAGAGTCTGAGTCACTCCATGAGGCCACCATTTCTTTCTTCCTTATGTTGTCATTTTCCTTCTTGAAAATTGTCTGTTCTTTTTATTTTGAGGACAGTCTCTCACCAAGTGATCTGCATCTCCACATGCATAGCAATTCATACCTTTAGGTTTATATGATTGTGAAGAAGACTTACCTTTCTGATCCTTTCTATTTGAGGATATGAACTTTTTGTTGTTGTAATCCTTGTTCCCAGTGTTCCTCTTTTTCTTGAGAATTGTGGTCAAGGCTTAGGAAATCAAGGCTAAGGCTTCCTCATCATCATCATCATCCTCCTATGGTTCAAGGGTTTGGGATCTTTCATTATCTTTTGCCTTGAGTGCCAGATTCTTTATGTTGTCACTCAGTTCACCATCAACCTCCTTCATAGAGATCTCATGAGTGAGTAACTTTCCTTGCAGATCATCCAGTTCCAGAATTCTTAAATCCCGAGCTTCTTCAATGGCAGTAGTTTTAGGCTCCCATTTGGCTCTAGGAAAGCTTATGAGAATCTTCCTGACTTTTTTTCATTTGAGAATACTTTTCCCAAAGATTCCAAGTTGTTCACAATATCTGTAAACCTTTTGAACATATCTTTGATGGACTCATCAGAGTTCATCTTAAACAGTTCATAGTGTCTCAAAAGGATATTAATCTTTGTATGCTTGACTTGGCTAGTTCCTTCATAGGTAACAGTCAACTTATCCCATATCTCCTTTGCATTCTTGAAGTCGGATATTCTGTTGAACGCATCTGCACTAAGAGCATAATATAATAAGTTCAAAGCTTTGTAATTTTTTGATACTTTTTCCATTTCAGTAAGTGAGATATCTTCATCAGGTTTGACAGTTCTAACACCATCCACAACAGTATAAAATAGGTTTGTCCCATTCACAATAATAGACCATAGTTCTATGTCGTGATCTATGATGAACATTTTCATCAATTCCTTCCAATGCACAAAGTTATTACCACAGAATAATGGAGGTCTATTAGATGCCCTTCCCTGTGAGAATCCTCCTTCACCTACAAAACTCATTGTCACAAGATTGTTAGATCTTTAAACTGTTACCCAAAGCTCCGATACCAATTGAAAGTGTGTAATGTAGGTGTAAACATGTATAATAATACTCTAGAAGGGGGGGGGGGGGGGTTGAATAGAGTATGCTAGCTTTTTCCAAAACTCAAGTTTTTGAAACTTTAGTAGAACAAACTGTTGATATCTTAAAGCTTTGAAAGAAATTTGAGAAGCTTAAAGATATAGAAGCAGAGTATATAGGCTTCAAAGCTTTGAGACTTGGAAAGCTCCAAAGCTTTGAAACTTCCAATGAAAACTATAAGTAAATGCAGCAAAAGTAAATAGCAAGAACACAGAGATTTTACAGAGTTCAGTCACAATTGGACCTAGTCTCTGCCTGAGGGATATAATCCCTCCAGGATTCAAACACAACTTCTTATTAATCACTCATATTTAGCTCTAGATCTCAAGCCTAAGTGAGCTACCTTACACTTATACAGCTTGTGGTTCCCAACCTATCTAGTTACAGGCTACAACCTGTTGAAACAATAAGAACCTCTTATTGTTCACTTGAACAACCAAACTACTAAGTTTAGTGATGTTTTAGAGATGAATAATGAATGATACAATTAAGTACAGAGAGAAGAACTCAGAAAGAATAAGCTATTTAAAGCCTGTAAGAGTTCTTCTGGATTTGAATGATCTTAAGCCTGCTTGAATTGAATTCCTGAATGATTTGAAGAGCTGTATATAATTGATCTTCCCAGATGATAGCCCTTTTAAAAAATCACGAAATCTGCGTCTCATAAGTCTCTGCGATTCAAACTTAAGTAGCTGTTCTCAGTATGCAACTAATCTTGAGAGAATTCAGGAACACAATTCCTAAAATATCACCTATCTGATAAGCTCCTGTTAACAGCTTAATTTGAATACATTGCTGATCTGTTTATGGACGTTGGATAGTCCAACAAACATGCAAATACTTAGAAAAAAAGATCTAACAAATAACTATAAAATCTAGCAAAAAAAATATGCTTGAAACAGCAGCTAACCATTAAAGAGAAAATTATGCTAGACTTGTCTGGTGATAGTTCTGAGTTAACAATTATATTCAATCTCATGAATATATCAAGTAATCAAAATAGAGTCCACAATAATAGACAATAAACAGCATGTAACAAGATCTAAGTATCACTGAATCCATCTGCATACAGAAAGATGGTTAGTAGAACTTAGTAGTAAGGAGTAACTAGAATATCTCAAAGCTTTGAAGCTTTGCCTGCTAACTTCCCCAGAATGCATATTGGATTTTCAATCCAACTTAATCCTACAATGATCAACTTAGAACATAGATTGTTGAATATAATTATATAAATAAAAGCACATTATTAAAACATAACCAAAACCTGCACAAAATAGTTAGATAATACAACATATAGGAACTGCTATAGTAACTCAAAGCTCTGAAGCTGGGTTCTTAGCAATTTCTTATGCTTGTGTTTCTGGCTTTCATCATCAAGGAGATAAGCTCTCTGCCTGTATTTTCATATCATAATATCCATGAGCTTCAGACTTATCAGTAGTGCGAGTGGTGTGCCAGCCTATCAAGCATCTGATCAATGAACGGGAGGGGGAAGTGATCCTTTAAAGTGGCATCATTGATTTTGCGGTAATCCATGCAAACTCTCGACCCATTAACAGTACGGGTAGCAATCTGATCACCTTTGTCCCCTTACACCACAGTAATAGCTCCCTTCGTAGGGAGACACTGCACCGGGCTAGTCCATGTGCTTTCGGAAATCGGGTAGATGATGCCCACCTCCAACCATTTAACCATCTCTTTCTTCACCACATCCTGCATATGAGGGTTGAGGCGGCACTGGAATTGGACCACCGGCTTTCTATCCTCCATATGCGGGATCTTGTGATGGAAAACTATGGGGCTGATCCCCTTTATATCTGCTATGGTCCATCCCATAGCTGCCTTTCTTCCCTGCAATACCTCTAGTAGCTGCTCCTCATGTTCCCTGTCCAAACACACAGAAACAATTACAGGTAGAGTTTCATTAGATCTAAGATATAAATATTTCAAATGTGCAGGTAAAGGCTTTAAATCTAAAACAGGAGTAATATTAAAAGAAGGACTAAAAATCTTCCCGCTTCCCTCATTAAAGAAGGGTAGGGGCTGGCGCAAGTGAGCCTCCATAGCTTGCTCTTTTTCGCTAGAATCAAGTAGAGCAAGTTCCTCATATAGCTTCTCCAATAACTGTCTTCCTACTCATCCGGTGTGTATGCCTCCATACCAAAACACTGCTCACCCGCCGCATAAGCGGGAAACTTTATAGCTTCAAAAACGTTGAAGGCTACTTTCTCATAATTGATCCTCATCGTCAACTATCCGTTAGCCACATCACTGATGGTCCTCACTTTAGCCATGAATGGACAGCCTAGGATAAGGGGGACATCCTCATCAGCCTCCATGTCCAGGATCACAAAATCAGTCGGGAAGATGAGTCCTTCAACTCTCACTAGTATATCCACCAAGACGCCCCTGGACGTTTTATGGTGAGTTCTTCCATCTGCAAGCACATCCTATTCGGTTTTGGTTCCCCCATACCAAGATTCTAAAAAACGGATGTGGGCATAAAATTTATGCTTGCGCCAAGATCACATAGTGCTCTTCCATGAAAAGCATCTCCCAATGTCACAGGAATGATGAAACCGCCCGAATCTTTAATCTTCTTTGGTAATGCCTTTTGAACAACGACGCTACACTCCTCATTTAGATTTTCGATCTTAAAATCATCCATGTGCCTCCTATTAGAGAGGAGGTCCTTGAGAAGTTTCGCATACTTCGGCATTTGTGAAATGGCTTCCGCAAAGGGAATATTGATATGCAACTTCCTGAAGATATCCATGAACTTATTGAAGTGCTTAGCATCCTATTGAATCTTCGATCTCTGCGGGTACGACACACGCATACTATGTTCCTCCATTGGCTTAGGCTTCTCATACGACTTCCTAATCGTGTCCTTTGATTGGGGAATCACGGTAGGCGCGATAATTTCTTCATCCAACGCTTTTTCAGTGGCCTTAGTCGCCTCAGCTCGCGCATGGGTAGGATATGGAGGATCCCAAAAACTTGACGCGCATCTACTAACGCGTTACACGCAAGTGTACGATCAAGTAATATAATGGAGTATTTTGGACTCTGAGTTATCGAACCCAAGGGAAGGCTGTTTACTTTGCTCACGATTTAGCAATTAAATTCAATTTACCCACGTAACCGATAAAAATGGTTGTGAATGGAGTGTTGTCACCCTCAATCAAGTGACTATATCAATAAGTAAAACTAACGCAAAAGAAATGATTTAGGATAAATCAATGGAGATGAGACTAGGCAATCTAAAGATCACCTAGGGTAGTTTTGACGATTCTGGATTTCATGTTCTAACACGACAACTCTTGGTAACCTATGCTGGGTCATGGCACAGAAAATTACCTCTCGATCTCTTGTCGTTCTACACACCGGTACCGTTCTGTCCTTCTCAGGTCAACACCAACTACCGATACGGTCTAGTAGGCTAACGATCGTGCACGAAATAATGTCCTCTCAGACCATCACCACACGTACACCTCACTATTTCCTACCGAATCCACCCTATTCTAGCAATTCCTACTCAACTCACCTTTCAGTTTAATTGATTAAGAATGATCTTTTATACTCATCCCAACTAGGGTAGAGTTGCTTTCACACACTCACTAGTTAATTAGCAATTTCGGGTCTAAGGATTAAGCACTATAAACAAGATATCTAGGCTACCAAGATCATCATTAAGCCTAGTTCATGATTGAATGGAGAAATAGATAATCAACATCATACATCTTAGTCCTCACTTGTCAATGGAAGAACTCAACATGATGAAAATCAAAACAATCTTCATTGAATCATAACCCTAGCATGAAAGTTCATCCAAAATCCGGAAAATATCATTAAAACATAAACCCTACGCTCCATAGATGCCTAGGTATGATTTTAGCTACTCATAGCACAAGTCAACATATTGTTTAAATAGTTCATACAAGAAACTAGAGAGAAAATAGATCAAACACTCGAAATCGTGATTTTCGCGCGATCCGGGCTTGTCTCCTTGCTTGATGATGTTTCCCCAATGAAGTCTCCTTGCTCTCCTCTATGTTCTTGGCTCTCTCTAAGCGTGAATGAGTGTCCTTTTTCCCCCTAGGTCGTCCTTCAATCAAAACCCGTCACAAGTCTTCAGTATTTGCACAGTAACCCCTAAAATATGCTCCTGACTTCTCCGAGCCATATCTTCTTCGTCCGAACTCCGATCAAGCTCCGTGACCTATCGTTGGAAAGCTCTTTGAGTATACTTTCATTTTTCACCGGTATTACTCTGAAATTAATTGTAGAACTCCAGGTATTATCAAATTAGTGCAGACAGGTCGTCCAAGCTCCTCCAATTTGGCTTCTCTTTACTCCACTTGAGCTCCCGTTGTTTCCGAAGTTTGTTCCATGCCTTCAATCAACCGATTAGCATCTTTTCCTGCCAATAAAACATGCAATAACATACCGAGCGATTATATTTGAAAAATAACAATGAAATATGTAGAGAAATGCCCGGACTAACAATAAAGCGCATGATGAGCAACAAGTGACAAAACGACTCATATTCTCTAACAATAGGCTCAAATCCCTCTCAAAAGACCTATTAACATGTGGTAAATTCTAAAGAATTATTGCTCCTTAAAGGCGCTATCAGTTGTCTCACTGCGAGTAGTGATAGCCTTCAACTGCTTAGGTGGAGTGATTGTGCTAGAAGGAAGCATGCTAGGTGGAAGTCTAGTACTTTGATTGGCAATCTGCCCAATCTTCGTCTCATGAATCATCATTTTGGCTTCCATAGATACAATTTTTCTCTACATTCTATCTTGATTTGCAAGCAGTTTTCTCAATAAAGCGACTTTTGATTTCCATTAGTAGGGAATGAGAAAGATAAAATGTTTTCGAAATTTTAAAATTAACTAGGGTAACTCAATTTGAAAATAAAGTAAATAAACAAGCCTTCGGGGAGTTTGGGTACTTATCTATAGTTAAATTTGGTTTGTACCTTACTTGTTAACGGCTATTTGAGGTGTGAATCGTGCAAAATTTACTTGCTTATTTGCCTGCGTAGTACTTATGTCCTTGCCTATTTATATCGAAATGCTTGCTATAGTTTTTTGATGCGTATCTAAGCCTTTTTATGTTACTATGCTATTTGTTGACGAGAGAGTAATGACGATGTGACTTAGAAGACTCCGGGACCATTCTCTCACACCTACGAGTGACGAACCTTAAAACATTAGTTTGAATTTGGTTTATTTTGAGTTAATTTGACATGGTTCTTTCCAAAATTAGAAAATTTAGGAAACAAATTATTTATAACAAAAAAAAAACGCTTTCTGAAAATTATTGGCGTTTCTAGCTACCAAATGCCATGTGATATGGACCACTTTGTTTATCAATCCGCTGGCGCGATTCATATTACGACGGTACTATAAGTCCGCTGTGTAGACTAAGTTGGAACATTTGAAGCACATGCGAGTTGTGTTAGAGAGGCACGTCTGTGACGACACATAGTGCTCTTTCTCCCTCGTATGCGTGGAACACTTTAGGTGATTGGTTTATCTAATCCTATAGAGGTAAGAAAACATTTTCAATGCGGATGATTCAAGCAAAACGACATATTAGTCTTGATAAAAGTATTTTTCTAAAATTTTCGAGATTTTTATAAATTTTAGCAAATTTTTGAGTCGCTTCTAAAATTGAGAACTTGTATGTTGCTACTAAACTTTCAAAATCTTGTTCCGAACTTTTACTTGTACTAATCGCGTACGAAACCCTATTGTGATGCGGGTCTAGGCTGGATAGTAATATAGACTCATAATAGACCCCGTCGTGCGGAGAGTAAGAATGAGAAATTTCTTCCAGTTAAGGTGTTTCGAGCTGGTCGTCTAAGGAAGCCATCTTTTGAGAGCGTAATATCCGACGAGAGCGCTTTATGTACTTTCTGATAAGTCAAATAGACTGAGTCACAGTGCTACATTTCATCTTCATTTCATGTATATAGGTAAGTATAGTATGAGATCTTCGGGGACGAAGATTCTCTTAAGGTGGGTAGATTGTAACACCCCTAATTCCCCAGAGTGTTCTTAAGTGCAATATTAAGTCTTTGGGGGCGAATTTTTAAATAGCCTGTCACGAATTTATAGTTGGCATTTTTGAGTGTTGGAAATATTTGGAGGTTGTTAGAATGATTTTGAAGCACTTGAGATATTTGGGGTGGTTGTGCAATTCTCTGAAATTAAGTAGAACCTCTAATTCTAGTTTGTACCCCAAACTTTAGGAAAACTACACTTTTGCCCCTTATGCATGTGAGACACTTGTCAAACTTCATTTGACACCACTTCCCTCAAGTGGAAACACCTTCCTATCCTTCCCACATTCTGAAGCAGTTGAGAAATCACCAAAAACACCATTTTTCTCACAACCTCCTTCTCCCTCATGAACATCACCATGAACCAACACAACCACAACCAAAGAACTTCACCATAAAGCTTCCTCTTTCCGACCTACTCCTACCGGAGGTAGCCATCGATCCCAGGAGTAAAACGCACAAAAAGATTTCGAAAAAGAAGGAGTATCGAGGGAGAAATTCGGGTTTGAAGGTAAAAACCATAGTTTCAGTTTTTCATCGATTTCTCCCTCTTCGTGGTAACCCAGCACAATTGAACCACATATTCTTGTTTCTGATGTCAAGGGAACCTGGGAAGCACAAGCATGCCCTGCAAATCGCCGGATTTTGCTCCAGCCGCCGCTGCCAAACCTCCATAGCCGACCGAAAATGGTAACTCCCTAATTGCTCTACCAAATTCGATGTTCCTCACATCAATGTGATTCCCATGACCTTAGGAATGCATTAGAAGCATCGAAACCTGCCCAGATTTTGGTTAGGTTCGAGTTTGATTTCATGTTTCACACTTGGTCCGTTTTCCTGACATGCATAAACTGCCTTTGTTCAAATACTCATATCTCACTCGTTTTTTATCCGTTTTGGGTGATTCTCGACTTTCTGGAATCCTCGGATGATTGGCTACAACTTTTGTGTTTTAAATTTTGTCAAACTCGGTATCTAAGCCACCCAAAAATTTAGTTGAAGTCGCTGCATTTGTGTTTTTGAATCTGTCCAGAATATGAAATTTTTCTAAGTGTCGGGTTTTTGGATCAAAGTAGTCATTTTCAAACAATCATAACTCCCACAATTTTTCGTAAAATCTTGTGTTTCTTTCTCCGATGTGTAGCTGGCACATAATACTTCAAATCATCGTTTCTAGGTCATATTCAAACTTGTAACAGATTTATCATAAAACGAGCCTAAAGTTGCTAGGATGAACTCGTGAAACAATATTGAATTTTTCTAAGTATTGAATCGTAATTTTCATCCAACTTTAGCCAGCGATATCTCTTTGAATACTTTGAGTTTTAAGGAGTTCAAATATTTTCTGAAATAGCTGAACTCTCATCTTCAAAACCCTATTCTTAGTTTCTCAAAACTCCTTCCCAACGGATCGAAAATCAGTCGCGAAGTTGACTACTTGAAATGACTTTTCGCTATCTTTGAACTTCCGTTTTGAGCACTTGAACGACATTTCTAGCCTTAAGGTTCTTCATCAAACTTGTTCGTAGTCATATTATGAGTCTAAATATCAAGTTTGACCAAGTTTGACATTTCGAAAACCCTAGTTTAACTGAACTGTATAGGAGGGGTAAAATAATAATTTCACTTAAGCTTCGAATTGAGATCAAGTTAGTAACTTGGAGTTTTTCAGCATGTATTGTATGCAAATTTGGAGTACTTCTATGTCATCCTCGGCTAGGATTGACCAAGTCAACAGTTGGGGTCTTTTTGCAATTTTACTAAACATCGGGGGCCTATGTGTATTTAATTAAAACTTCACACTTGAACTACTTGAGACTAAGTTAATGTTTTGAGACCAAAAACCTAAATTAGAAGGATATTTGATGTCTCAAGAAGGAATTATTTGACTCGGGATTTATCAAATCAATAGTGGGGGGTCTTTCTGTAATTTTAACAAACTTTAGGGGCCTAAGTGGAATTAATAGAGAGTTATAGATTTCAATGCTAAGTTCATATGGAAGAGTTAAGAGTCATTCTTGGATTTTGTTGGGCCAGTACGAGTGTAATTTGGGGTCCAGGCACAGTCAGGGACTGTACTGGACAGTTTCAAAGTATCAGGGGCATTTTGGTCAAGTTAGCCTGCATGACCCGCTTTCCATTGCATTCTTTCATACAACCTCATATAGAGGGTAAATGCTAATAGAATGTATAGTTGACTTGTGTATAACCAGTCGGTGTTGAGGACCGTTCCACGATAGACGTATGAGCTCGTACTGTCGCATTGACTATACGACCCGAATCATTTCAGACGAGCGTTGTAGGAGTGCTAGCTTTGCTTTGCACCTTTCATGTCCCATAGGTAAGTACATATGTATGACCTTCCGTATCAAATGTGCGCATGTTTGTGATGTTTCAAATGAATGCTTGTTATATGAAAAAGTATGAGAATTCATGTTTTGCACTCGAATGTTGTTAAACTATTTTATTCATCTCCTTTGAGAACTCTCGGAAATTACTTGTGAAATGTTGATATTCTGATTTTGCTTATGTGAAAGAGAAGCAATAAAATACCTGTAATAGACTTAGGACGATGTACAAAGTACTGTTATTAATGGGAGGCGCCAAGCGATCCTCCATTTTCTTATTGCTAAGACCATTGAAGAAATGCTTCTTATTATTGGATAGAACTTTAATGTTCACAAATCCGCCCCCTATGAGCCAAAATGTATCAAGATATTGAGGCCAAGGAGTTTATAGAGCTATAGAGTGCTACTTATACTTGTAAGGGTCACTACGTTATAGGGGTGCCGACACTTAAGGCCTTTTAGCTAATGTTGTGAGCGGGGTTGGTGAATGGGCTCCCACAACTCTCGGGTAGGGTTTGATAGACCCTAGAAGGAACCATTTGTGATTATTTAGTGATTCCTCAGTTTACATCGATCCTGCTGGTGGCTTTGGACATGCCTCAGCTAAAACTAACGCTTAATTGAACTTGAAAGAAAGTTGTCTACTCTATTGATGTTGTTTGTGGCTCCAGATATGCCATAATCGAAATAAATGAGTTGAAAAACAGTAGCCACTCGTGAATCAATATTTCTATCAGTTCAAAGAAACTTCTTTATTTTGGAGATTCTACTAGTTTATGAATTCCTATAATACTCGTGGTTTATTCAAATTTTAAAGTTAAAAAGTTCTTGCCACGTGGTTACTTATAATTTTTTTATAAATTTCCAACTCTCTTACTTGTTGATGTTCCAAATCTCTTGGTTTATTTAAACCTATGCTTGCGTGCCTCTCATTGATTTACATGTCGTAGTGTGTAATTACTCTGTTTTTACTGATCAATTTCTTCAAAACTGCGTCGGCTTTTGCCATTTTGAAACCGCATGTCATCACTCAAGGTGAGGGATGGGAACGCGAATCGGGACGAAGACGTTTAGTTTAAATTAGATCACTTAGTAGATCACATAGCATATTTCAAATCACATTACATTTGTATATATATCTTCTCAAGATTATTGTATTTATTAGATGAAATGTAATATTCGTAACTATATTTCTACTTTTGGTTATCGACTATCTTTTTAACCCTGAACCGAGATCCTGGGTTGTTTCACTGATGATAATGGGCAAGTATCCATCCGGTTTGGTTCTGAAGTAGTCCACAAAACGACGCTCATCAACTGCATCATTGTTGACTTGTGCCGCAACATTCTGCCTGTTGTTTCAATTGTTATTTCCCTCATTATTGCCTCCGTTATTTCTAGGAGCTACGCCTACACCGGGTGATGGATTCAGGCGTGTCATAGCTGCTTCCATCTCAACCATCCGAGCTCTGAGCTACTCGGTTTCTTGTGCTCTAGTGGTTGCCTCTTGCACAGTTGCGATTTGGCTGCCTCTGCATCTTGCATAGCCTTACAAAATCTTTCTAACTCAGATTTGGATTGGTTTTCCATTCTAGCTGAGTTTTTACTCCTCGAGTCTCTACATTCTAGGTGTAACAAGGATTATGGGTTTTCAAGTACTGGGTACAAAAGCTGGTCTCGATAACGGGTCATGCACCGTGCTATTCAACCTGAAAACACATATCACACAAAGAAAATAGGTGAGTAACAGATATAAACAAAAAATTAAACTCCCTAAGGCTAGGAATTATAACTAATTTAGCCGAAGTTCCCCTGAAACGGCGCCAAAAATTTGACACGTTCCAACTGCAAGTGTACAGTTGTCGGTGCTGTAATAATCCGGTAATACGGGTTGTCGAACCCAAGGGAATCCGTTCTTAACTAGTTATTAACTCTAAACTATATGCGGGAAAAGCGCGTTGATTTGTTTTACTAGCTCTACTAAAATTGAAAAGAACATGTATCCCAATTAATCAGATGAATTGCTTTACGATTAACAAATATATATTTTTGAGGGTTTCTTAATAAATTGACAAAATCAGAATATCTCTACGAGTCACTAAGGATTTCACACCACTTTAAATTTATGTTATGATAAAACGATTATACTTTGCTTAGTCAAACGAGCAAAACTACGATGAAGACTCCTCAACCAACACCTATGCTTAAACTCTCGTCTCCAAATCCTCTAGTCTACTTAAATTTAAGCATGCATTATAATCACTTGTCTACTCTTAGTTCTTAGTTAACTAGAAAGATTACTCAACCCTAGATATGGCTAGTGCATGTTTCAAGTTTCCGGCAATAACATTGATTCCTCTAACATCCATAACCTAACTCAATCCTATTGATACGTCTGACAACAAGAAAGATGAATAAAGATCATAAAACACGCATAACTAAACAAAATATCGTCGATTAAGCTCAAAAGCATGAAATCAAATCCATGAACCACAAACTTTGGCGATCGAACCCTAGTTGTCTACGAGGTATCTCGAAATATGAGCTTAGCTACGATCACACATGATCACAATACAAAGTCTTATGATCATCAACCAAGAACTAGAAAAAATGAGAAGTTAAGAGTGCAAACGAATGATCCAAAGCTCTCTGAATGATCCAAATCTCCAAAAACACCTTCAAGTCTTGCTAGGCTCCCCACAAACGTTCCTAACTCAAAACTAATAGCTAAGAAAAACCCCAAAAATCCGTAGTTTTTCTCCACGGTGGTCGTACGATCACCTTACAGTGGTCGTATGACCACAGGAAAAATAAGATGACCGTACGTTCAATGTACGATCAGGAAGAAGATCATCTACGACCACTCTTGAAATTCGGCTAAGTAAATGTGGTTGTACGATCACATTAAGGTGGTCGTGCGACCACTTTCTGGGATGCACTTCTCATTTCCATTTTCTTGCTCTTTTTCCACCTCATATTTAACTCCCGAGCAATCCTTTGAGCCTCCTACGTTTGCAAAGTTCACTTTTTCTCCAATGCAACGTCCCGAGCTCCCGATTCCTGAAAACCACAAGCCACGTCCCGAGCTCCCGATAACTGAAAACCACAACACGAAAAACATAACGGAAGATCAAACGTGATAAAATATCATGAAATTGATGAAAAAAGTGCCCGGACTCAACAATGAAGTTCAAAAGCTCAAACATACTCATTTTCACAAGATTTGGTCTAAAACTCCTACAAATGCACCGGAAAACATGCAAAACGATAAGGAATCACATAAGAGTATAACTCCAATTATGGATTTATCATCAATATAATTGTACACACAAATTATTTGTTCAAGAAAATAAACAAGTAAATCTGCGACAAACTCACTTTATGTGAGTAATAAAGCGGGACTACAATCTCTGGTATGTATTTTCTTAAATAAGAAAATAATATCCTTTGATTCTTCTCTCCTTTTTTTATTGAGGGGATTGATCTTCTTCGATTTAGGCGGATCTGATCTTCTCCGATTTGAGTGGAGCTGGGTTGTTCTCCGATTTGAGCGGAGCTTTGATCTTCGATGTAGGTGGATGTGATTTCTCCGGTTTAGGCGGAGTTGGGATCTCCGATTTAGGCGGAGGCAGAAATTCTGAGCAGCTATGAGGTTCTTCGGGCCTTGAATGGCTTGTTCGTCAGAGCTCTGCTACTTCTAAATCTCCAAGTGTGTCTTTCTCTCCTTGTGATGGTCCTCTATTTATAGAGGAAAACGGGGATGATGTGGACTTTCCAATGTTTATCTCTTCTTTATTTATTTTGAAGAGATAATATTTAATAACCTAAATAATTACTAACTCTCAATATTTAATTAAAGAGATAGAAACTTTCAGTTATTTACACAAAATGCACCTTTTTCTATGGGGTGCTTTTATGTCAATTTTCATTTGTAGGCGTACGTTTCACGTGCCATAGTTTAACACGTGGAATTTTAATTTTTTAACATTTCCATGTCTACAAATGCCACCTTCGAGACTGATTCGTCTTGTCTGTAGCTTGTGTGGGCGGATTTGTCTCGAATTCTTCAAACGACTTTGCCAACCAATCTTGACGTGTTTCGGACCGTCTTGCGCATGTATCAGTCTCGTTCAATTGTACGACCATTTTTTTGCGGAATTTGATTCTTGAAATTTTAATGGACTTGAACTTTCATCTGAACTTAACTTGATGTTGATATGCTGATCTCCAAAATGGTCTATGGATTCAACTTTTCCGGGCCTATCAATTTTTTTTTTGGGCTGTGGTTGTAATGTACTGACCCACTAACCCAACTTGTAGGCTAGGTGAGTAGAGAGCTTGCACAAACTAGCATCAATCGGCCCAGTCAATTTCGTGACTTCACATCAACTCATGCCAGCAGTTTAGGTAGAATGGATGAGAGAGAGCTAGAGAGTGAGATGAGACTCCCGCCGAGACTCTGCCAGTAGCAGGTCCAACAAATCGTCTACATACAGTCCTATAATTGATCAAATTATTTGTTTCTTCTGCCGATAGTTAAGCGGATAGGTAGACTTCATGCAGAAGATAAGCTGGTCAGTCTTCTGCTTTATCACAAACACAAGATTTATTCTATATAAAGGATCCCTCTAGTCTAGTCTTTGCCACAACATCTCGAAGAAACCTAAGCTTGGCACTCGACAAAGCCAATACACCGGAGAAGAAGACGGCAGAGGTTGACACGGTTATGCTCTTACACCTTGTAGTTTGTATAAACAAGTCATTTAAAGGCATGCTCTTATGCTCTATTTTGAACCAAACAGAGCACATAGTACTCTGTTTTGCGAAGAAAACATGTAGAGTACCCCCTTTTGACAACAACGTGTGACAACAATATAGGGTACCATGTAGACCCTTATGTGCATATGCCTTCATGTGAAGAGAGAACTGCTCTCTGTTTTGACGAGAACAGAGTACCACACTCTGTACTTGTTATCATGTAAGCATTTTTTTTACAATGATTGCATCCTGATGAGTGGCATCAACACTGCAGGATTTGGATCAGTGGCACATGTTGGTAGGAGAATTGATGAATCGAGCAAGGGGAACAATATCAAATTTGAGCAACGCAAGGTGACCTTTCACAGTGGTGCTAATGATCATTAACTAGCCGCAACAATCAAAAAGAGTTCGAAACGGAGGCCATGGAAATTTGGATTACCAGCACCGATGGAGAACCATGATTTAACCAGGCTATGGTGAACACTCAAGCGCAAGTAGACGTGGTGGAAAAAACCAGTGTCAGTGGCAAGTACTGATTGTAGCAGTAGCAGCGGCTGTGATTCTAATTTGCGGTGCTCATTCAAAGCGGCAATGATGATCAAGAGATTACAAATCACCGAACTCACAAGCTGATCGACATTAATGGGGCGATGCATTTGATGGCTCCATGCTCGATGTTGACGAAACGTTGGTACTTATTTTTTTATTTTTATTTTTTTGCAGGGTCTTGGTGAAATACTATGGGATACTTGGAGTCCTCCATGGAGTTGATTGCAGCAGCCCACGAAGTATCCAACAGCCGGCGAAGAAAATAATTGTGTGATGCACTTTGATTTATGAAGCTAATGGCAAATCATGAACCATCAAGACTGCGTACAAGCAATGGGCAAAAGGCAACACAAGTGACGTGACCTTATGAAGGCAGCGACAATGGTGGACGTGATGCTTCGACTGCACCTATATCAATGGTTCCTGACCTTGATGCTGATGAGGCAAGTCAAGCATGTTGAAGCTAACTACGTGGGGAAATGACTAGCGGCAACTCTGAATCTTCATTACATAGTCGATTAGGTGCGATAGGATATCAAGATCTTCTTGTGAAGCCGCTCCACCACCAAATAGTGATGGCTAGAGCGACAAAAACACCGTGATGAGGTCTTATGAACACAACCCTTCAAGCAGAGCAATGAAATCACATTATTAATGAAGCTTGATTTGGGCTGATCGGGACTATATATGCAAGATCACAAGACGAGCTTTCCATCCCCAAAGACGACCACCACTGCAGAACAAGGGGTGGAGACTTGGACTTAACTTTACAAGCTATCGTCATAGTGAAGTCGCGGTGCTCCCTAAAGACGTTACAAAATTGAAAAATACAACCAGGCTCATAGCTTGTGGAGTTGCTGAAGAGTTTTTTTGAAGATGAGAAAGGCAGCCTTTTCATTTGCAGGTGCTTCTCAAGTGTTAGAAGCTGGTGGAAATTTGGACCCTGACATCGAGTGGCATTCCTTGCAACAAATATAACTCTTAATGGTTTTCGATGATACTCGATGCTCTTGTCGTGATGATTAAGGCCGAGAATAAATCCTAAGCAATTGATAAACTTTGTGATCATTTGTGGGCCATGTTGTGCTTGATCATTTTGCTTCATTTCCATTTGCTGTGTACATTGGATAGGCACACTTTCAGCAAAGTAATAAAGTTTTTTGTTTCTTTAATACTTCACTTTCAACTTCATTTGCGATCAGTCACTTTCTTTCTCTTCAAACCTCAAATGACATGAGAATTAAATGATAAATCAACATATCATCATTTCAAACTCTAATAATGTCTTTGTTGAAATTAAACCAACACTATTTCGCCTCCATAAGAATCCATTGAAATGGGAGATGATTTTTTTTTGGTATGACTGAACTTGGAAGAACGTTCCAAGCTGCCTACGTACCCTCACAGGATCAAGCCAAGCGTAGTTCAATTTAGCCTTTGCAGTTTATACTCATGCAAGTTAGGAGTAACACAGTTTACGCTCTTGTGTCATAGAGCGTTGAAGTAGTTTATAAGCTCGTACTAGAGGAGCGTTGGAGCAGTTTTGGCTCGTGCTAAAGGAGCATTGAAGCAGTCGTTTGAAGCACTGTCAACTCGTACTAAAGGAGCGTTTGAAGCAGTTTACGCTCGTACTAAAGGAGCGTTTGAAGCAGTTTTAACTCGTGCCAAAGGAGCGTTGAAGCAGTTTAGGCTCATACCACCGGAGTGTTTGAAGCAATTTAAGCTCGTACTACAAGAGCATTTGAAGCGGTTTAGGCTCGTACTACAGGAGCATATGAAGCCGATTAGGCTCGTGCTACAGGAGCCTTTAATTATTTTCAAGTATGATAATCTTTCAAGAACTTGCCATTGATGGGGAAAATTCTTCCTCTTTCTTCATCTACCACCTTAGTGACGACGATGGTTTGCTTTTTAACTTTCAGCACGCCTTCGGTTGCTATACCACAAATTTTGTGTGCCTCCTCATTCGAGATGGGAACTTACTAGCGATCTCCTCGCGTTCTTTTGACATTGCAGGTAGTTTTCTACTTTGAACCATAGTCTTCATCCCACGCTCCATGGTTGTACCCAGCCTGTTGTAGACTGGTCGTCGTGGAGGCATGGTAGTAGCATCCTTCAATCCTAAACGATTACACACAGAGTCTCTTGCTTTTTTCCAAGACGGCGAAAGACAGAAGGCTTCTTTGTGGTGTCTACCTTGTTATCTTTGACTTGCAACAATTGACTAAAACTGTCTTCGAATTCTTTGACGCCAATGGCATTGCATGATACTCCATATGACATCATTTCTTGATTTTCATCACCACAAGTGAGAGAGATCATATTGGCTGTTGCAGTTTATTGTTCCTCTTCCAAAGAAACCTTCCCTTCTCGAACAAGTTGCAGTATTTTCTCTTTCAAAATAAAACACCGATGTGTAGGATGGCTTACCAGACGATGATACTTGCAATATCGTGGGTCATCAGTCCTTGTAGCTTCCTCTGGTCGCTTTGATTCAGGGAGCTCGAGCAGTTTGAGGGTCAAAAGTTGATCAAGCATATCAGGAACATTAGCGTCAGGAAACGGATACACTTTGGCTTGCAATTCCGTCAGCGATAGCTTTGGTGTGTACCCTGCTTGATTCGAGGTGAATTTATCACCATCTTTCTTACTTGACTTGGCGCCTAGCTTCATAGGTGCAGCTGTTACAGCCATTGATTCCTTAGATTCAACTTTCAAAGTATTGTTGCCCCCTTTGTGAAAAGTTGGTTTGACTCCAGTATGTTTAGATTCTTGAATTTGTGGTCCTTGGCTTCCGCTAGCAGAAATACTAATTTCCATGTCATGAGCACGTGTTGCTAACTCCTCAAAGGTTCTAGGCTTGATCCCCTGAAGAATGTAACTGAGTCCCCAATGCATACCTTTAATGCACATCTCAATGTCGGAGCTTTCGCTAAGTCTATCTTTTCAGTTGAGACTTAGATTCCTCCATCGATTGATGTAATCGATCACAGGCTCATCCTTCCATTGGCGGGTGTTAGTGAGCTCGGTCATGCTCACTGTCCTTCGTGTGCTGTAGAATCGATTCAAGAACTCGTTCTCCATTTGCTCCCAACTGTCGATTGATCTGGGCTCAAGATCTCCATACCAATCAAAAGCATAGCCATCAAGTGTTCGAACAAACTGCTTGACAAGTAGGTCACCATACGAACCTGCGTTGTTGCACGTCTCCACGAAATGAGCAATATGCTGTCTGGGATTGCCTTTACCACTGAATAACTTGAAATTTGGAGGATTATCCTTTAGGCAATTGCAGGAGCTCGATCCTTTCAGAGTAAGGCTTCCTATACCCTGTTAAAAGTTTGGGGGCCTCCTCCACCTTTTCTTGATTCTCCTTCATTGTTTCAACAATAAAGTTCTTCAATTGGCTGACTGGAATGGAACCATCTGCCGAGATATTTAGATTTGGAAACTTTTCCTTGTTCTTGCCAGCTACATCCTCACTTCTTGGAAGGTTGTGGACAACATGGCTTCACTCTCCCATATTCTCCATCCTGTTCATCAGTGCTGCAAACTGAAGATCACGTTTCTCCATAGAAAGCTTCATTTCCTCAAAACTCCTAGATAATAGTGAAACTTGGTCTTCTAGTGCAACGACATTTGTGGTCTTGACGGGCATGATAGAGCAGTCGGAAGCCACATGACCACCGTCTTTATGTGACTTTGATTCAGCGACATCGAAGGAATATCCCAATCTGTTAGCATCATCCTCATCCTCATCATATTTGGAAGCATCATCTCCATCAAGATCTCCTTCAGTTGAGGAATGTGAAGGGGATTTATGGATTGGTGAGTTGACTTGACTTGCTGCCCCTTGCGCGTGATCATCTTTGTGAGCTTCAACTTGGATGCACATATCTGGAACGCCAGGAAGATTGGATCCAAACACGGTAGTTGATTTGGGAATCAACACCAAAGGAGGGCGGCCTAGGGCCACAGCTTTGCTTCGGGTCATTGGTCCCAAACTTTCTTCACTTGTTCCTGAGCCATCTTTGTCAGAACTTGCAGATCTGAAGGTCTGGATCTTTTGGTCTGGAAATTTTGTAACGCCTTTGTTGGAAGACATCACGAACAAGGTTGAGTGATTTTCTGTCAAAAAGAGATGAAAGGCAGAGATGTCCCACTGGGCGTGCCAGAAATTTGTACACACAAATTTGTTGTTCAAGAAAATAAACAAGTAAATCTGCGACAAACTCAATTTATGTGAGTAATAAAGCGGGACTACAATGTCTAGTATGTATTTTCTTAAATAAGAAAATAATATCCTTTGATTCTTCTCTCCTTTTTTGATTGAGGGGATTGATCTTCTCCGATTTAGGCGGATCTGATCTTCTCCGATTTGAGTGGAGCTGGGTTGTTCTCCGATTTGAGCGGAGCTTTGATCTTCGATGTAGGTGGATGTGATTTCTCCGGTTTAGGCGGAGTTGGGATCTCCGATTTAGGCGGAGGTCGAAATTCTGAGCAGCGATGAGGTTCTTCGGGCCTTGAATGGCTTGTTCGTCAGAGCTCTGCTACTTCTGAATCTCCAAGTGTGTCTTTCTCTCCTTGTGATGGTCCTCTATTTATAGAGGAAAACGGGGATGATGTGGACTTTCCAATGTTTATCTCTTCTTTATTTATTTTGAAGAGATAATATTTAATAACCTAAATAATTACTAACTCTCAATATTTAATTGAAGAGATAGCAACTTTCAGTTATTTACACAAAAAGAACCCTTTTCTATAGGGTGCTTTTATGTCAATTTTCATTTGTAGGCGTACGTTTCACGTGCCATAGTTTAACACGTGGAAATTTAATTTGTTAAAATTTCCATGTCTACAGTAATGGACTAGGGATATTTAAGATAAACAACACATTGTAATCTAAGGACTTCATTGTATTATATATCTCCATAAATAATAAATGAATATTCTAGCTAAAATGTTCATACTAAATATAGATTGCCTCTAAGGCATCTACTCCAACAGTCTCCCACTTGCACTAGAGCCACTCTGGTCCTTCTAGTATGAATATAGATATAGTGTGCCCTTTATGCTTGCGCGGAACAAGTGGCTTTGTCAGGGGATCTGAAAGATTTTTATCCGCTAGAATCTTGCATATCATCACATCTCCTCTATCAATGATTTCTCAAATGAGATGGAATCTCCTAAGTACATGTTTGGATTTATGGTTTGACCTGGGTTCCTCTTCTTGTGCGATCGCCCCAGTGTTGTCACAGTACAACATAATGGGATCCACAATGCTAGGGACCACACCAAGCTCAGTGATGAACTTCCCTATCCAAACAGCTTCCTTTGCTGCACCATCCATAGCAATGTACTCAGCTTCAGTTGTAGAATCAACACGTGTCTCTTGCTTGGAACTCTTCCATCTCATAATTCCTCCATTAACGCAAAACACATAGCCTAACTGCGATATGTAGTCGTCCTTGTCGGCTTGGAAGCTCGCGTCAGTGTAACCAATTACAATGAGTTCTCCCTCACCTCCAAATATCAAGAATGCATCCTTAGTTATTCTCAAGTACTTAAGAATGTTCTTGACAACAATCCAGTGACTCTCACCCGGATTGGACTGATATCTGCTTGCCATACTCAACGCGTACAACATATCTGGTCTCGTACGGTCATAGATCCTACGGCCGAAGCATACAAAATCTTACTCGTACGGTCCTTCTCAATATCATTGGAGAGACAATCAGCCTTCAAAAGGGTGACTCCATGCGACATGGGCAAGAATCCTTTCTTTGATTCTAGCATGTTGAACTGCTTCAACACCTTGTCTATATATGTACTTTGGCTTAGGCCGAGCAGCTTCCTAGATCTATCCCTATAGATCTTGATACCAAGTATATAAGCTGCGTCCCCTTAGTCCTTCATTGCGAAACACTCCCTAGCCAATCTTTAACATATTGCAAGGTAAGAATGTCGTTTCCAATAAGTAGTATGTCATCCACATATAAGACCAGAAACAAAACAGGACTCCAACTAACCTTCTTGTAGAAACAAGGCTCATCTTCGTTCTTAATGAAGCCAAACTCTTTGACATAAAAACTTCGATTTGAACTCCTAAAAGCTTGCTTCAATCTATAAATGGACTGTTGCAACTTATGGACTTTGTTTGCATGCTCCGGATCCTCAAAACCCTGTGGTTGTATCATGTACACATCTTCAAGGAGGTTTCCATATAGAAACGCTGTTTTGACATCCATCTGCCAAATCTCATAGTCCTGATGAGCTGCAATAGCAAGTAAGATACGAATGGACTTGGTCATCGCAACAGGGGGAAAAGTTTCATCATAGTCAATACCATGAATCTGTCTGATTCCTTTTGCCACCAATCGGACCTTGTAGGAAACTACATTTCCCTCCATGTCATAGACCAATTTGGATGGAACACGGTCAATGTAAAAGATTCAGTCAATAGAGCATGTCCCCAAAATGATATCGGGAGATGTGTTTGACACATCATAGACCGCACCATGTCCAACATAGTGCGATTCCTCCTCTCAGACACGTCATTCCACTGTGGCGTTCTGGGTGGAGTAAGTTGGGACAAGATCCCACACTCTCTAAGATAGTCGCCAAACTCTTGGCTCAAGTATTCTCCTCCGTGATCCGATCGTAGAGCCTTGATACTTTTTCCAAGTTGCTTCTCTACTTCATTCTTGAATTCTTTGAACATTTCAAAGCACTCGGATTTGGCCTTAAGAAGGTATACAAATCCATATCTACTGAAGTCATGAGAAAATGTGATGAAGTAAAGGTAACCACCTCTAGCAGGCGTGGGAAACGTTCCCCACGCATCTGTATGTATGAGTGCCAATAACTCACTAGTCCTCTCACCTTTCTTATTGAAAGGGGAATTTGTTATTTTTCCTAATAAATAAGATTCACATGTGTTATATGATTCATAATCAAATGAGTCTAGGAATCCATCCCTATGGAGTCTAGAAATACGTTTCTCGTTTATATGGCCTAAACGATAGTGTCATAGATAAGTAAGATTTAAATCATTAGCTTTTATCCTTTTCATATTTATGTTATAGTTGGAATTATTTAGATCATGGATATATAACCCATTAGACAAAAGCTCACTACAATAGTGCATATTATCAAAATAAATTGACCAACATTTGTCCTTTATTGAAATAGTAAAACCTTTCTCGTCCAAAAAAGAAATAAAAATAACGTCTGCTCATGGAAGGCACATAATAGCAATTTCCTAACTCTAATATAAGTTCCGAAGGAAAAATGTAGCTCATAAACGCCTACGGTAATCCATCAACTCTTGCTCCGTTCCCATTGTACAAGTCTGTCTCCCCTTTAATCAATCTTCTACTTCTCTTTAGATCCTGCATATTTCGACAAACATGAGATCCACATCCAGTATCCAATACACAAGGTAAAGAGATAGATAAATTGACATCTATAACAAAAATACGTGATGGTTGTGAAATCATTATTCCAAGCCTTTTATCCTCTAGATATTTGGGTCAATACCTCTTCCAGTGACCGGATGACTACAGTAGTGACATTCACCATTAGTCACGACTCTAGCAGGCTTCAAGGCATCTTCCTTGGATTTTATAACTTTCTTGCTCTTTCCTTTGGAGGTAGAAGCAAATCACTTTTTCTTCCCTCGGTTGACCATCATTATGACCTTTCCTTTGCCTTTGTGAATGCTCTTTTCAGCGGTCCTCAACATATTGAGAAGGTCTGGCAGATTTTTGTTGATCTCTTTCATGTTATAGTTCATGATGAACTGGCTATAACTATGCGACAACGATTTCAGGATGAGATCATTGGCAAAATCTTGGACGAACGAGAAGCCTAACCTCTTAAGAATCTCCATGTACCAGATCATACGGAGCACATGATGCCCGAATGGGTTCCCCTCAGACAAACTGCATTTGAACAGTGCCTTGGATACTTCCTACCGCTCATTCATTGCCTGCTCTTTGAAAAGCTTCTTCAAATGTACGATCATATTGTAAGCCTCCATGTTCTCATGTGTAAAGCATGAGTTAAGTCACCTCATTAGAATCATCCACATGTTTCTGATGTACCCTTCTTGCGGCAAGAACAACAACCTCTCCTGGCGGGTCTGGAGTAGGATCGTCTAAGACGTACAATTTCTTTTCTTGCTTCAGAAGAATTATCAAGTTCTGTACCAGGCCAGAAAATTGGTTCCAGACAACTTGTCCTTCTCAAAGACAGATTGTAGGGATGGAGTCGATCCCTACGATGCTTGATTATTTGCCATTAGGAATTATACAAAATGATAAATATGCAATTTTAGTATTTTTCGAGCAATTGACTATATTTAAAAATGGCTAGATTATTAAATATAGCTCCAACTATTTTTCTCAGATTAATAGCCCTCACCATTAATACAGAAAATATCATATATTTTGTAGTGGGTCCAATGTTTCATATTTTCACTTCTTCTTGAGCTTGCTTTGGAAAGTCACCCAAGAATCAGTTATTAAGGTATGAACAGTTTCCAATTGCATCCTATGCAACTCTTGGTTCAATTAGGGGAACAAGCCCTTATTCATTATCTATCCCATAGATAACGCCTAATTGCCTTGCCTCTAAGTTATCAATCTCATTGAAACAACCTAGTTGCATTTAACCTCTTAACTCAACAATCACACATTACTTGCTTGTGTCGCCGCATCACACCATGATGAATTAAAATCGCCTTGCTTTGGCAAGCCCGAAATTATTAGACCTTGATCATGATTGGTGTTAAATAAGAGAAGTCAAAACGCAATATTTATCGTTTTAAGGGATTTCCTTGTCATTAGTAATTATTTTGTTGATCCCATCAACATGATCTACTTATTTGGATTGGGCAATCTCAAATAAAAGATCAACCTTGTTTATTATTATCTTGTTACGTTTTGCATGCATCAACCATACACTAAAACTAAATAACAAGATAATAAATAAATAAGCAATAAATAAATGAGACATGGATATGGCCCCTAAGACTAAGATATTCCTAAGGCAATGAGAATATCCATAAGCCCTAAAGTGACAAGCTCATCTACATGTGCCTCCATCTTTAGTCCATGTGTCCTAGTCTTGTAAGTCCTCCAAGTCTTGTGGTTTCTTCAGTCTTTGATTCTTCTCCATGTCTTGGCTATCATCTAACTATCTAATACTAGCTAGCATATATACTAAATAGAGAGACCTCACAAGTTGAGGAAGAAGACGACTCGCAGGCTGTAAATAATTAATTACACTAATTACAATAAACCAATATCAAACCACAAATCACAAAATAGACATCCACAACCTATGCCATATCCATCCACCATGCAATAAAGCACATAATACAGTTAAAATCCAATTTTAACGCGCTTGGTCAATTTTAGTTGAATTTTGAATTTTTAGGGTCAAAACGGTCCAAGGTGCCCATCAAACAAGTTGGCTAAACCCCTAATGACCGCCCAAGCCGACCCGAACCGGCCGACCTTAGCCCGCAAGGTCAAACGGCGGTTAGGCCGCCCCCACCTAGGACACAGCTTGCTTGGCACGCAAGGAAGGGGGCGTTAACCCTTGGTAGAATCCCATGGGTTGTTTCCAAAACTATCTCCTTCCTTGTGTGTTTTTTTCCAGTTGAAGAGAAAACCCCTTTTCTCCAATTGTGCCCAAACAATAGATTTTCAAAACCACTAAAATCACATCATATGTGAACAAAACTCGCAAAATTTTATATGATATGTAAAATTGGCTCATTACCTATTGAATCATATTTAATTTGCATCATTATGCTTAACTTTAGTTATTTGCTAAAAAGTGTAAAAACAGTGAAAAACTGATAAACGATAAACCATAAAATCACGTTATGTGCTAGGACATGTGGCTCTGATAGCACTATAGGGTTTTGATGCAGGTGACGCAGCGGAATAAAAAAATTAATCATGCTCAAAGCCCTCCACGGATCCGAGGTAAGCTTTTCATAACATGATAAAGGAAGAACGTTGTCTACCTTAGTTTGTGTGATTACTACAAAGAATTGTGTCTTCGTGTCGACGAGTATCCACATCTTTGGATTAGTAGCTGGGATCCTTCTCCACGTGAGCAACGGAAGAAGAAGGTGGAATCACGCAAAACGGAACACCAAATTCGCGCGCCAAAGGGTGGCCGACGGTTTGGGGGCGGACGGGTAGGGGGTGTCGAACCCTCTTCTTGTCTCTCTCCTTGATTTGTTCTTTTCTCAAACTAATGACTTGTGTTGCAGAAATAATAAGCTATGATTCCTTTATATAGTTAATAACTCCTTATTAACTACATATTTTCCCCAATACGAATCTTGTTCATACACGGATTATTCCACCTTGCAAATTAGTCCTACTAACGTTGCTTGTGGTTGCGTTTTGATCCTTTTGATTTAATATTCCTACAAATTAACACTTCAATCCCGTTTAATCCATTTGGTGTGTGACCCTATAGGTTTCTACTTAGTTGGTAGTAACTTTTACAAATATGGAGTGGTGTCTAGCAACACATCTATGCCACCCAACTAATAGAAAAGTCAGTGATCCGACAAACCATGTGCCCAATGTTACCGCATTGTATCTATCCCTTTGTCTCTAAAACCGGATTGGACACAAGACATAATTGTCACACTTGTATATTCAATCCATAGTTTCTCGATCATCGGAAAGGCTTATCTATACATATAGCATCAATATCTCCAAATTGATTTATCTGAGTCTGGCTAGACATTCCATAAGCACTAACCCTCGAGAGGCCATGTATATTTACACCCATTATGTAGGAGGGACAAATCATTTCTACATTACTATCATCTCTAAGATTGCTTTATATCATGCTCCATGACTATCTTTATAGTTACCTAGTTACGCTGTAACGTTTGACAATATCGAAACATGATATTTCACAACTAGAGTATCTAGTGACTTCAATTCTAAGGATCACAACGCCATTAACACTACGAGAAGAACTTGTGACGTTAACATAACTTAATGTAGCATTATCGTTGTGGGTCAATCCAGTGTGCCATTATTCCTAATGCATACCCATGTGTTAGAATTGATATCACCATATCAATCTACCCACATACTAGTCTATAGTTGATCGTCTTGTTAATCAATATAATGGACTAGGGAGATTTAAGATAAACAAAACGTTGTAACCTAAGGACTTCATTAAATTAAATATCTCCATAAATAATAAATGGATATTCCAGCCAAACAATGTTCATACTAAATATGAATTGCCTATAGGGAATCTACTCCAACAATAAAAGGGTGATCCTAATGGAAGGGGCATCAGATCGCGGTGTCGTACTCATCATTTGTAATACACTCGGGACTAGTTCCACCTATGGTCACATGGTAAGTTTAAGGTTCGTAAACTGTTTCATCATCTCTTAAAATCTCATGTTGCTCATTCCCCATAACCAAGTATGCAATTGATGGCTGAACGAGTTCGACCACATGCTCTTAATACATGTGCTAGACTTCCTGCTCATCCTCCATGTCCTCAGCTTCCTCATCCTCATCTTCAGCTTCATATTTTTCCTCTTCTGGTTCCTCTTTAGGCTCGTATTCCTCCACGGGATCCTCTTGACATGCTTTCATACGTGTTACCGCAAGTGCACGGTTCAAGTAATATAGGGTAATATTTCAACCCCGAGTTATCCATCCCACGAGGACAAGCTTGAGACTATTTAATTAGTTATTAACTTAGAGTATTGTAACAGGAGGAAGTGATTAACTAAGGCGTCACCCACAAACAAGTGGCTGAAATTAAATAAAAACTAAACTAATCTTTTTGTATTTTTTATTTTATTACACAAATATGGAGAAACTAGGCAATCTCTAGATCACCTAGGGCTGTAGACGATTTCCGGATTAGCAAAGTAACACGTTAATCCTATTCTAGTTAAGCCGGGTAATAGTACTGACAATCTCCTCTCGGTCTCATGTCATTCTACGTTACATTTTACTTGGTGTCCTGTCGGTCCACCTACATCTACCGGTCCGTTCTAGTAGGCTAACGATAGTGCACGGAATGATATCCTCTGAGACCACCACCACACGAACACCTCACTATCTCCTACCGAATCTACCCACTAAGGCCAATCCCACACACTTCTCTTCTCAGTATCCGTGATTAAGGATTCTTGTTCATATCTCATCATAGCTAGGTCTAAGTCACTCTCACGCACTCTCTAGCTAAGTAACAAGTCGGGTTGATCACTCCGTTCTTGTTAGGGATTAAGCATAGCATATGAACAATTAGCTAAAATGACATTAACTTTAGGAAAGAAATTGATTCACGAATAAACCCTAACTCATGATTATCAAATCATAATCTAGCCCTGTCCAAAGACTGGATTCAATAACAATATAAAGAAACTAAACATTGATTCAATGAATCTAAATCCAAAAGCATGAAACAAAGTCTCAAATCCGGAAAACCCAATCGTCTACATAAACCCTAGGCTCTCTAGAGAAGCCTAGAAAAACGTCTAGCTACTAATTGAAATCATAGAAAAGCAATAGAGTTTCTCCATACAAGTGATTAAAAGAGGGAAGAAGAGATCAAATGCTAGAAATCGTGAAGATTGGCACGATCCAGGCTCTTCTCCTTGCTTGCTTGAGGTTGCTCCCAATGGAGTCTCCTTGCTCTCCTACTTGATCTTGGCTCTCTGGATGCGTGAATGATGATTTTTTCCGTCCCTAGGTTTTCTTTGAATCATAACCCGCGAAAGTCTTCAGTAATTGCACAAAAGCCCCCTGAAATCTGCTCCTGACTTCAAAATGCGATATCTTATTCGTCCGAACTCTGATTTATCGTTGGAAACTTGTATGAGTATAATTTCATATGGCACTGGTATCACCCTCAAATGATTTGTAGAACTCCGGATATGAACAACATAGTGCAGACTGGTCATCCAAGCTCCTCCAATTCGGCTTCTCTTGACTCCACTTGAGCTCCCATTATTTCCGAAGTTCGTTCCATGCCTCCTATCAACCGATTAGCATCCTTCCCTGCCAAAACAACATGAACAATCATACCAAGCGATTATATTTGAAAAATAACAATAAAATATGCATGAAAAACGCCCGGACTGACAATATAGCACATGGTAGCAACAAGTGATAAAACGACCTAGAATCTCTAACATTGGGCTCAAATCATTCTCCAAATACATATTATCATGTGGTAAATGCTAAAGAATTATATCCCCTAAAAGGTTCTATCAAACTCCCCCGCACTTACTCTCTTGCTCGTTTCGAGCAACAATGAAGCACACACCTCCCACACTTGAAACATTGCATACTTACCAAAAACAAACCAATGCATACCCCACCACTTTTCATACTTAACTTTACGCTAGCAAACACGACTCACGACTCAATACACAAAGACACGACTATGCAACTACATGATATGTACAATGTAAGGAATTAAAGAACATATTTTTTCCTCTTTTTAGTAGAGATTGGGCAACCTCGAAGAACAAACCGGCATGTCATAAGGCTCTCACATCCCCTAGAAGATTATATAAATTTGGTGATCGGTAGAACTTGCGGCCAGTTTCGTTACACAGAACGGGCGCGAACACAAAATATGTTGCTTCCGCACACTCATCAAACGTATCCCTCGCACTTACCATCCAAGCTATTTATCCACGGATTAAAATTGTTGACGGATTTATGACGGGTAGGATAAGATATTTAGAAGCGCTATCCTAGACGTCATGATACAACTCACAAAACCTGATTCTCACACTCCCTCACTAATATCCAAGGAACCCCACCGAACTAACTACTCCGGCCCTCATTCCCCCAATCTTGGTGCAACACCGTTCTCGCGGCCACAAATGTGAAGAAGTGATCTCGAAAAATAGCTAATCTCCTTGGTCGTCATGAAGTTTAATTTACGGCTCCCTATTCCATTTCAATTTCAACTTTCTGTTTTTTGTTTTCATCTTTTTTTTTTCTTTTCTATTTCATACCAATAAGCACATGGAGCCACCAATGATGATACAATATCCAAGGAGATCAAATCAATATAGATAACGTGGGGGTGGAATGTGTAAAATAAATGTGTCGACACCCCCACACTCAATGTAAAGCAAAACCCGATAGTCAATATGTAAACGTGCAAATTCCAACCAATCCTACTCATCACCTAAGACGTAGAAAATATAAATGCAGCACAAGCACGTCCTCCTATAAGATCAACCAACCCCCACCCCATGACGTGCGGAAAAAGTATCACGCACTACGACACTCTACCTGTGATCGTGGTGTATGGACACGACTCACCGCCACACCGAAGTGTGCTACTGTCTCTAACTCACCCTCACATCCCCTCAAAAGATGAGATGTAAGAGTATCCACTCAAGATTTATCAAATCAGCTCACCCTCATCGAACCTCCCTAACTCAACTCCCTCTATCATGTCGCATAGGAAGGGACCATTCTAACTAGTGATAGAAGTCACAAGGAATAGCTTCCTAGGCTAGAGGTTGTGAGTAAAAGGGGTAAATGGATCAAATTGGGATAACTAGTGGACCTCGGCGATGGAGACGGGACATGAGGTCCCCATAAAAATCACTCGCACAGTTGTTCCGTTTTCACTACAAGGAGGGTTGACGACTACCTAAGTGACGGCGGTATAGCGCTAGTAGGATAACTAGTTTGAGGGACATCTCTCACAACTCTCAAGTGCATTGGCCCTATAGCCTTCCTACTGCAGATTCTCGCGTGTCTACCTCACGTCAGATTTTCATACTACCTAGGGAATACTATCATTGAGCCCTCTCCACCCTTGCTCTCTTCAATTGCTCTTTCTAAAAAAAATTCACTTTTTAGGATTTTTCTTGAATTTTTAAGTTTTTTTTTTTTTTTTTTTTCGACACTATATTTAACTGGCCGACTCGACTAACCAACAAAGTATGGTAGATGGACTCAATAAATAAAAGTTCAACAATAATATACAATGCAAATATTTAAACGTGCACATGCAATACTAACCGACTAGACATCTACATGCAAACGTGACTTTCTAAACTAAATGTAACAAGGCTATGCAATGGCTAACTAGCGGATAGCTAAAAACTCCCCCACACTTAAGCGCTTCATTGTCCTCAACGAAAGATAAGGTGAAATAAAGTGGACTCGACTGCTCAAGCGTAGGGCCGGTGGGTCTAGTCGGAGTGAGTGCACGTGAGGTCTAGTCGGAGTGAGCTAAACAAGTATCAAATAATCCAAGTATGAGAAAGTAAATTTTTTCAAGAAATTAAGCCCCAAGAGTGACTAAGCAAGAACTAAAGCCAAGAGAGAGAAAATTGTACCAAATTTTTTGGAAACACGAGCTAGTGAAGGCATGAGTACCTCTTTAAGCTCCTGGGTGTCCCCGTCTTAAGTTCCTCTTTGAGCTTTGGCCGAATCCCCCTCCAAAGCAAAGAATTGGAAGATTTAATTTCTTGGATATCTTCCTCTTTGAATTCCCCCACACAAAATCCTCTCACTATCTCGAAAGCTCAAGAGTTAATCTGCTCACTATCGCAAAAACTTCGCGATTTGGATGCGTTTTGGGTTTGGGGTGTGTTGGTGTTCTTGCGGGTTTGGAGAGGAAGAAGATGAAGAAAAGGAGTGTTTAATCAAAATTGGGGTGTTAGGGGACTTGTTGGTTGGTTCTTGGCTTTAAAAATCCTCCAAAATGTCAAAATAACCCCCCAAAAGTATCAAAAATACCCCCAAAAAGTGAGATGTCCGGGCCATTTCGGCCCCCATTTCGGCCCGAAATAGAGGTCAAAATCTTTGGGAAATTTTGTAGCAGAATGACATTTTCATTTGGGGCCGAAATAGGGGCATTTCGGCCTCCATTTCGGCCCGAAATGGTGCCCGGAATGCCTGGAACACTCCAACTTGTTTTTGCTCTATCTTCTTCATCCGGTATCCGATTTGCGCGATTATTTCACCGATGAACTCCATATTCGAAGAGGAATCTATTTTTGACTAGAAAAGTCCCAAACCAAGAATTTGTACATTTCTTCACAATTTATCTCTCTTGTACAAAGAATCTCTCCTCCAAAGCTCTTGAACTCTATTTTCACTCCGGATTCCGATGCGTGCAACCCCGATACACCAACTCGCTACCATGCTCCTCATGACTAATTGGCTATTCCTCAAACTCTAGTAGCTTCTTTATCAAGCTCAATGCTTCCGGTTAGCTAGTTTTTCCTCGTTTTGCGTGCAAAATCGTGCACATGCATCAAGAATGGGAATCTGGAGAGTTCTTCGGTACCTGTGTCCTGTACACTCATAGAAAATATTAAAACAACTCTCTCTGACTCCTCACAATCAAGTATGGAGAACTCAAAAACAAAAACGAAACAAAATATCAAACTCTACTCTACATTGGGTTGCCTCCCAAGAAGCGCTTGTAATTTAAGGTCGACGGCGACCCGATTACCTCAACCGTCTACGATAGTGGATGTTGCTTTAACTCTCCACTTATTATTCTTCCACCATCTTTTCTCAATGAATTTCTTCGCACGAAGTGCACGCCTGTGCAAAGAAGATGGTGAGCAATTTTAGAAGTCGACTCTTTTCATCTTGCACTTGATCCTCTTGATCAACTTCCACAAAGTTCCACTGGGCTCAATTGAGTCTCTGGCCATGAAATCATCCCAGTAGTACTCCCTTGGTGCTAAATGATCTTTAGTCAACGCATGCAGTTCACGCACACCCCCACACTTGCTAATTTCCAAATCCTCAATAGCAATAATGGCAAGTGTTTCATTAGCTTCATCATCACCACCCCACAAGCTCTCAATGTATGTGTCATCCCAATAATGCCAAGGCTGTAAGATAATTTGAGATTTCCTTGCAGCGAGCATTGCCTCCTCTATTTTTGGACACACAACTCCACCCCAGTTTGAATCAGAGTCTGAGTTCTCATAAGTGGCAAAGTCCACAACTTGTTCAGGGACATTGCACTCTTCGCTTGCCTCAGGTACCTCTTCTTCCAAAACTGCAGCTTGCGATTTGGATTCTTGTTCTTTCTCCATCTTAGCTATTAGTGTCCTTTGCATCTCTAGGACAGCTGGTAGCCAATGAGATTCATCCAAACCATCTTGTGATGGTGTCCATAGAGACTCAATTAATGGATCAATGGCATGTGGCAAAGGCTCCTCTTGTGGCTCATCTGTAATAAGGGACATCCTTGTGATGCGCGCTTGGATCTCCCCCATAATATTGTGCAAGTCTTCCATGCTTGCTGATGAGTCCTCTTGATGCTGATGAAGCTGTGGTGGATCGAATATGCATGTGTCTTCATACTTGTGATCCTTCTTGCATTTATAGAACCAAATCATTGAGCATGTGTCATCATTGTGCCAAACTCTGCATTTAGCACAGTAGTAGGGGTAATCAGAGATCTCCACATAATCCTCATTGCTCCACATGCTCATTACGTCTCCTGCTTCCTATGTTCCTTCAAAAACAAACTCACACGAAATCCGTGAAGCACAGAGATAGAAACAAAATAAAACAAACTAAAACAAAAATACTCTAAACTAACTCCTAACTAAATAATCTACCGCTGTCCCCTGCAACGGCGCCAAAAACTTGACACGCTTTCTTACGTGTTACCGCAAGTGCAAGGTTCAAGTAATATAGGGTAATATCTCAACCCCGAGTTATCGATCCCACGAGGACAAGCTTGAGACTATTTAATTAGTTATTAACTTATAGTAGTGTAACAGGAGGAAGAATTGTGATTAACTAAGGCGTCACCCACAAACAAGTGACTGAAATTAAACAACAACTAAACTAATCTTTTTGTATTTTTTATTTTAATACACAAATATGGAGAGACTAGGCAATCTCTAGATCACCTAGGGCTGTAGACGATTTCCGGATTAGAAAAGTAACACGTTAATCCTATTCTAGTTAAGCCGGGTAATAGTACTGACAATCTCCTCTCGGTCGCATGTCGTTCTACTTTACGGTTTACTTGGTGTCCTGTCGGTCCACCTACATCTACCGGTCCTTTCTAGTAGGCTAACGACAGTGCACAGAATGATGTCCTCTCAGACCACCACCACACGAACACCTCACTATCTCCTACCGAATCTACCCACGAAGGCCAATCCTACACACTTCTCTTCTCAGTCTCCGTGACTAAAGATTTTTGTTCATATCTCATCATAGCTAAGTCTAAGTCTCTCTCACGCACTTGCTAGCTTAGTAACAAGTCTGGTTGATCACTCCGTTCTTGTTTGGGATTAAGCGTAGCATGTGAACAATTAGCTAAAATGACATTAACTTTAGGCAAGAAATTGATTCACGAATAAACCCTAAGTCTCATGATTATCAAATCATAATCAAGCCCTGTCAAAAGACTGGATTCAATAACAATATCAAGAAACTAAACATTGATTCAATGAATCTAAATCCAAAAGCATGAAACAAAGTCTCAAATCCGGAAAACCCAATCGTCTACATAAACCCTAGGCTCTCTAGCGAAGACTAGAAAAACGTCTAGCTGCTAACTGAAATCGTAGCAAAGCAATAGAGTTTCTCCATACAAGTGGTTAAAAGAGGGAAGAAGATATCAAACGCTAGAAATCGTGATGATTGGCGCGACCCGGGCTCTTCTCCTTTCTTGAGGTTTCTCCCAATGGATCGTGCACGAAATAATGTCCTCTCAGACCATCACCACACGTACACCTCACTATTTCCTACCGAATCCACCCTATTCTAGCAATTCCTACTCAACTCACCTTTCAGTTTAATTGATTAAGAATGATCTTTTATACTCATCCCAACTAGGGTAGAGTTGCTTTCACACACTCACTAGTTAATTAGCAATTTCGGGTCTAAGGATTAAGCACTATAAACAAGATATCTAGGCTACCAAGATCATCATTAAGCCTAGTTCATGATTGAATGGAGAAATAGATAATCAACATCATACATCTTAGTCCTCACTTGTCAATGGAAGAACTCAACATGATGAAAATCAAAACAATCTTCATTGAATCATAACCCTAGCATGAAAGTTCATCCAAAATCCGGAAAATATCATTAAAACATAAACCCTACGCTCCATAGATGCCTAGGTATGATTTTAGCTACTCATAGCACAAGTCAACATATTGTTTAAATAGTTCATACAAGAAACTAGAGAGAAAATAGATCAAACACTCGAAATCGTGATTTTCGCGCGATCCGGGCTTGTCTCCTTGCTTGATGATGTTTCCCCAATGAAGTCTCCTTGCTCTCCTCTATGTTCTTGGCTCTCTCTAAGCGTGAATGAGTGTCCTTTTTCCCCCTAGGTCGTCCTTCAATCAAAACCCGTCACAAGTCTTCAGTATTTGCACAATAACCCCTAAAATATGCTCCTGACTTCTCCGAGCCATATCTTCTTCGTCCGAACTCCGATCAAGCTCCGTGACCTATCGTTGGAAAGCTCTTTGAGTATACTTTCATTTTTCACCGGTATTACTCTGAAATTAATTGTAGAACTCCAGGTATTATCAAATTAGTGCAGACAGGTCGTCCAAGCTCCTCCAATTTGGCTTCTCTTTACTCCACTTGAGCTCCCGTTGTTTCCGAAGTTTGTTCCATGCCTTCAATCAACCGATTAGCATCTTTTCCTGCCAATACAACATGCAATAACATACCGAGCGATTATATTTGAAAAATAACAATGAAATATGTAGAGAAATGCCGGGACTAACAATAAAGCGCATGATGAGCAACAAGTGACAAAACGACTCATATTCTCTAACAATAGGCTCAAATCCCTCTCAAAAGACCTATTAACATGTGGTAAATTCTAAAGAATTATTGCTCCTTAAAGGCGCTATCAGTTGTCTCACTGCGAGTAGTGATAGCCTTCAACTGCTTAGGTGGAGTGATTGTGCTAGAAGGAAGCATGCTAGGTGGAAGTCTAGTACTTTGATTGGCAATCTGCCCAATCTTCGTCTCATGAATCATCATTTTGGCTTCCATAGATACAATTTTTCTCTACATTCTATCTTGATTTGCAAGCAGTTTTCTCAATAAAGCGACTTTTGATTTCCATTAGTAGGGAATGAGAAAGATAAAATGTTTTCGAAATTTTAAAATTAACTAGGGTAACTCAATTTGAAAATAAAGTAAATAAACAAGCCTTCGGGGAGTTTGGGTACTTATCTATAGTTAAATTTGGTTTGTACCTTACTTGTTAACGGCTATTTGAGGTGTGAATCGTGCAAAATTTACTTGCTTATTTGCCTGCGTAGTACTTATGTCCTTGCCTATTTATATCGAAATGCTTGCTATAGTTTTTTGATGCGTATCTAAGCCTTTTTATGTTACTATGCTATTTGTTGACGAGAGAGTAATGACGATGTGACTTAGAAGACTCCGGGACCATTCTCTCACACCTACGAGTGACGAACCTTAAAACATTAGTTTGACTTTGGTTTATTTTGAGTTAATTTGACATGGTTCTTTCCAAACTTAGAAAATTTAGGAAACAAATTATTTATAACAAAAAAAAAACGCTTTCTGAAAATTATTGGCGTTTCTAGCTACCAAATGCCATGTGATATGGACCACTTTGTTTATCAATCCGCTGGCGCGATTCATATTACGACGGTACTATAAGTCCGCTGTGTAGACTAAGTTGGAACATTTGAAGCACATGCGAGTTGTGTTAGAGAGGCACGTCTGTGACGACACATAGTGCTCTTTCTCCCTCGTATGCGTGGAACACTTTAGGTGATTGGTTTATCTAATCCTATAGAGGTAAGAAAACATTTTCAATGCGGATGATTCAAGCAAAACGACATATTAGTCTTGATAAAAGTATTTTTCTAAAATTTTCGAGATTTTTATAAATTTTAGCAAATTTTTGAGTCGCTTCTAAAATTGAGAACTTGTATGTTGCTACTAAACTTTCAAAATCTTGTTCCGAACTTTTACTTGTACTAATCGCGTACGAAACCCTATTGTGATGCGGGTCTAGGCTGGATAGTAATATAGACTCATAATAGACCCCGTCGTGTGGAGAGTAAGAATGAGAAATTTCTTCCAGTTAAGGTGTTTCGAGCTGGTCGTCTAAGGAAGCCATCTTTTGAGAGCGTAATATCCGACGAGAGCGCTTTATGTACTTTCTGATAAGTCAAATAGACTGAGTCACAGTGCTACATTTCATCTTCATTTCATGTATATAGGTAAGTATAGTATGAGATCTTCGGGGACGAAGATTCTCTTAAGGTGGGTAGATTGTAACACCCCTAATTCCCCAGAGTGTTCTTAAGTGCAATATTAAGTCTTTGGGGGCGAATTTTTAAATAGCCTGTCACGAATTTATAGTTGGCATTTTTGAGTGTTGGAAATATTTGGAGGTTGTTAGAATGATTTTGAAGCACTTGAGATATTTGGGGTGGTTGTGCAATTCTCTGAAATTAAGTAGAACCTCTAATTCTAGTTTGTACCCCAAACTTTAGGAAAACAACACTTTTGCCCCTTATGCATGTGAGACACTTGTCAAACTTCATTTGACACCACTTCCCTCAAGTGGAAACACCTTCCTATCCTTCCCACATTCTGAAGCAGTTGAGAAATCACCAAAAACACCATTTTTCTCACAACCTCCTTCTCCCTCATGAACATCACCATGAACCAACACAACCACAACCAAAGAACTTCACCATAAAGCTTCCTCTTTCCGACCTACTCCTACCGGAGGTAGCCATCGATCCCAGGAGTAAAACGCACAAAAAGATTTCGAAAAAGAAGGAGTATCGAGGGAGAAATTCGGGTTTGAAGGTAAAAACCATAGTTTCAGTTTTTCATCGATTTCTCCCTCTTCGTGGTAACCCAGCACAATTGAACCACATATTCTTGTTTCTGATGTCAAGGGAACCTGGGAAGCACAAGCATGCCCTGCAAATCGCCGGATTTCGCTCCAGCCGCCGCTGCCAAACCTCCATAGCCGACCGAAAATGGTAACTCCCTAATTGCTCTACCAAATTCGATGTTCCTCACATCAATGTGATTCCCATGACCTTAGGAATGCATTAGAAGCATCGAAACCTGCCCAGATTTTGGTTAGGTTCGAGTTTGATTTCATGTTTCACACTTGGTCCGTTTTCCTGACATGCATAAACTGCCTTTGTTCAAATACTCATATCTCACTCGTTTTTTATCCGTTTTGGGTGATTCTCGACTTTCTGGAATCCTCGGATGATTGGCTACAACTTTTGTGTTTTAAATTTTGTCAAACTCGGTATCTAAGCCACCCAAAAATTTAGTTGAAGTCGCTGCATTTGTGTTTTTGAATCTGTCCAGAATATGAAATTTTTCTAAGTGTTGGGTTTTTGGATCAAAGTAGTCATTTTCAAACAATCATAACTCCCACAATTTTTCGTAAAATCTTGTGTTTCTTTCTCCGATGTGTAGCTGACACATAATACTTCAAATCATCGTTTCTAGGTCATATTCAAACTTGTAACAGATTTATCATAAAACGAGCCTAAAGTTGCTAGGATGAACTCGTGAAACAATATTGAATTTTTCTAAGTATTGAATCGTAATTTTCATCCAACTTTAGCCAGCGATATCTCTTTGAATACTTTGAGTTTTAAGGAGTTCAAATATTTTCTGAAATAGCTGAACTCTCATCTTCAAAACCCTATTCTTAGTTTCTCAAAACTCCTTCCCAACGGATCGAAAATCAGTCGCGAAGTTGACTACTTGAAATGACTTTTCGCTATCTTTGAACTTCCGTTTTGAGCACTTGAACGACATTTCTAGCCTTAAGGTTCTTCATCAAACTTGTTCGTAGTCATATTATGAGTCTAAATATCAAGTTTGACCAAGTTTGACATTTCGAAAACCCTAGTTTAACTGAACTGTATAGGAGGGGTAAAATAATAATTTCACTTAAGCTTCGAATTGAGATCAAGTTAGTAACTTGGAGTTTTTCAGCATGTATTGTATGCAAATTTGGAGTACTTCTATGTCATCCTCGGCTAGGATTGACCAAGTCAACAGTTGGGGTCTTTTTGCAATTTTACTAAACATCGGGGGCCTATGTGTATTTAATTAAAACTTCACACTTGAACTACTTGAGACTAAGTTAATGTTTTGAGACCAAAAACCTAAATTAGAAGGATATTTGATGTCTCAAGAAGGAATTATTTGACTCGGGATTTATCAAATCAATAGTGGGGGGTCTTTCTGTAATTTTAACAAACTTTAGGGGCCTAAGTGGAATTAATAGAGAGTTATAGATTTCAATGCTAAGTTCATATGGAAGAGTTAAGAGTCATTCTTGGATTTTGTTGGGCCAGTACGAGTGTAATTTGGGGTCCAGGCACAGTCAGGGACTGTACTGGACAGTTTCAAAGTATCAGGGGCATTTTGGTCAAGTTAGCCTGCATGACCCGCTTTCCATTGCATTCTTTCATACAACCTCATATAGAGGGTAAATGCTAATAGAATGTATACTTGACTTGTGTATAACCAGTCGGTGTTGAGGACCGTTCCACGATAGACGTATGAGCTCGTACTGTCGCATTGACTATACGACCCGAATTCATTTCAGACGAGCGTTGTAGGAGTGCTAGCTTTGCTTTGCACCTTTCATGTCCCATAGGTAAGTACATATGTATGACCTTCCGTATCAAATGTGCGCATGTTTGTGATGTTTCAAATGAATGCTTGTTATATGAAAAAGTATGAGAATTCATGTTTTGCACTCGAATGTTGTTAAACTATTTTATTCATCTCCTTTGAGAACTCTCGGAAATTACTTGTGAAATGTTGATATTCTGATTTTGCTTATGTGAAAGAGAAGCAATAAAATACCTGTAATAGACTTAGGACGATGTACAAAGTACTGTTATTAATGGGAGGCGCCAAGCGATCCTCCATTTTCTTATTGCTAAGACCATTGAAGCAATGCTTCTTATTATTGGATAGAACTTTAATGTTCACAAATCCGCCCCCTATGAGCCAAAATGTATCAAGATATTGAGGCCAAGGAGTTTATAGAGCTATAGAGTGCTACTTATACTTGTAAGGGTCACTACGTTATAGGGGTGCCGACACTTAAGGCCTTTTAGCTAATGTTGTGAGCGGGGTTGGTGAATGGGCTCCCACAACTCTCGGGTAGGGTTTGATAGACCCTAGAAGGAACCATTTGTGATTATTTAGTGATCCCTCAGTTTACATCGATCCTGCTGGTGGCTTTGGACATGCCTCAGCTAAAACTAACGCTTAATTGAACTTGAAAGAAAGTTGTCTACTCTATTGATGTTGTTTGTGGCTCCAGATATGCCATAATCGAAATAAATGAGTTGAAAAACAGTAGCCACTCGTGAATCAATATTTCTATCAGTTCAAAGAAACTTCTTTATTTTGGAGATTCTACTAGTTTATGAATTCCTATAATACTCGTGGTTTATTCAAATTTTAAAGTTAAAAAGTTCTTGCCACGTGGTTACTTATAAATTTTTTATAAATTTCCAACTCTCTTACTTGTTGATGTTCCAAATCTCTTGGTTTATTTAAACCTATGCTTGCGTGCCTCTCATTGATTTACATGTCGTAGTGTGTAATTACTCTGTTTTTACTGATCAATTTCTTCAAAACTGCGTCGGCTTTTGCCATTTTGAAACCGCATGTCATCACTCAAGGTGAGGGATGGGAACGCGAATCGGGACGAAGACGTTTAGTTTAAATTAGATCACTTAGTAGATCACATAGCATATTTCAAATCACATTACATTTGTATATATATCTTCTCAAGATTATTGTATTTATTAGATGAAATGTAATATTCGTAACTATATTTCTACTTTTGGTTATCGACTATCTTTTTAACCCTGAACCGAGATCCTGGGTTGTTTCACTGATGATAATGGGCAAGTATCCATCCGGTTTGGTTCTGAAGTAGTCCACAAAACGACGCTCATCAACTGCATCATTGTTGACTTGTGCCGCAACATTCTGCCTGTTGTTTCAATTGTTATTTCCCTCATTATTGCCTCCGTTATTTCTAGGAGCTACGCCTACACCGGGTGATGGATTCAGGCGTGTCATAGCTGCTTCCATCTCAACCATCCGAGCTCTGAGCTACTCGGTTTCTTGTGCTCTAGTGGTTGCCTCTTGCACAGTTGCGATTTGGCTGCCTCTGCATCTTGCATAGCCTTACAAAATCTTTCTAACTCAGATTTGGATTGGTTTTCCATTCTAGCTGAGTTTTTACTCCTCGAGTCTCTACATTCTAGGTGTAACAAGGATTATGGGTTTTCAAGTACTGGGTACAAAAGCTGGTCTCGATAACGGGTCATGCACCGTGCTATTCAACCTGAAAACACATATCACACAAAGAAAATAGGTGAGTAACAGATATAAACAAAAAATTAAACTCCCTAAGGCTAGGAATTATAACTAATTTAGCCGAAGTTCCCCTGAAACGGCGCCAAAAATTTGACACGTTCCAACTGCAAGTGTACAGTTGTCGGTGCTGTAATAATCCGGTAATACGGGTTGTCGAACCCAAGGGAATTCGTTCTTAACTAGTTATTAACTCTAAACTATATGCGGGAAAAGCGCGTTGATTTGTTTTACTAGCTCTACTAAAATTGAAAAGAACATGTATCCCAATTAATCAGATGAATTGCTTTACGATTAACAAATATATATTTTTGAGGGTTTCTTAATAAATTGACAAAATCAGAATATCTCTACGAGTCACTAAGGATTTCACACCACTTTAAATTTATGTTATGATAAAACGATTATACTTTGCTTAGTCAAACGAGCAAAACTACGATGAAGACTCCTCAACCAACACCTATGCTTAAACTCTCGTCTCCAAATCCTCTAGTCTACTTAAATTTAAGCATGCATTATAATCACTTGTCTACTCTTAGTTCTTAGTTAACTAGAAAGATTACTCAACCCTAGATATGGCTAGTGCATGTTTCAAGTTTCCGGCAATAACATTGATTCCTCTAACATCCATAACCTAACTCAATCCTATTGATACGTCTGACAACAAGAAAGATGAATAAAGATCATAAAACACGCATAACTAAACAAAATATCGTCGATTAAGCTCAAAAGCATGAAATCAAATCCATGAACCACAAACTTTGGCGATCGAACCCTAGTTGTCTACGAGGTATCTCGAAATATGAGCTTAGCTACGATCACACATGATCACAATACAAAGTCTTATGATCATCAACCAAGAACTAGAAAAAATGAGAAGTTAAGAGTGCAAACGAATGATCCAAAGCTCTCTGAATGATCCAAATCTCCAAAAACACCTTCAAGTCTTGCTAGGCTCCCCACAAACGTTCCTAACTCAAAACTAATAGCTAAGAAAAACTCCAAAAATCCGTAGTTTTTCTCCACGGTGGTCGTACGATCACCTTACAGTGGTCGTATGACCACAGGAAAAATAAGATGACCGTACGTTCAATGTACGATCAGGAAGAAGATCATCTACGACCACTCTTGAAATTCGGCTAAGTAAATGTGGTTGTACGATCACATTAAGGTGGTCGTGCGACCACTTTCTGGGATGCACTTCTCATTTCCATTTTCTTGCTCTTTTTCCACCTCATATTTAACTCCCGAGCAATCCTTTGAGCCTCCTACGTTTGCAAAGTTCACTTTTTCTCCAATGCAACGTCCCGAGCTCCCGATTCCTGAAAACCACAAGCAACGTCCCGAGCTCCCGATAACTGAAAACCACAACACGAAAAACATAACGGAAGATCAAACGTGATAAAATATCATGAAATTGATGAAAAAAGTGCCCGGACTCAACAATGAAGTTCAAAAGCTCAAACATACTCATTTTCACAAGATTTGGTCTAAAACTCCTACAAATGCACCGGAAAACATGCAAAACGATAAGGAATCACATAAGAGTATAACTCCAATTATGGATTTATCATCAATATAATTGTACACACAAATTATTTGTTCAAGAAAATAAACAAGTAAATCTGCGACAAACTCACTTTATGTGAGTAATAAAGCGGGACTACAATCTCTGGTATGTATTTTCTTAAATAAGAAAATAATATCCTTTGATTCTTCTCTCCTTTTTTTATTGAGGGGATTGATCTTCTTCGATTTAGGCGGATCTGATCTTCTCCGATTTGAGTGGAGCTGGGTTGTTCTCCGATTTGAGCGGAGCTTTGATCTTCGATGTAGGTGGATGTGATTTCTCCGGTTTAGGCGGAGTTGGGATCTCCGATTTAGGCGGAGGCAGAAATTCTGAGCAGCGATGAGGTTCTTCGGGCCTTGAATGGCTTGTTCGTCAGAGCTCTGCTACTTCTAAATCTCCAAGTGTGTCTTTCTCTCCTTGTGATGGTCCTCTATTTATAGAGGAAAACGGGGATGATGTGGACTTTCCAATGTTTATCTCTTCTTTATTTATTTTGAAGAGATAATATTTAATAACCTAAATAATTACTAACTCTCAATATTTAATTAAAGAGATAGAAACTTTCAGTTATTTACACAAAATGCACCTTTTTCTATGGGGTGCTTTTATGTCAATTTTCATTTGTAGGCGTACGTTTCACGTGCCATAGTTTAACACGTGGAATTTTAATTTTTTAACATTTCCATGTCTACAAATGCCACCTTCGAGACTGATTCGTCTTGTCTGTAGCTTGTGTGGGCGGATTTGTCTCGAATTCTTCAAACGACTTTGCCAACCAATCTTGACGTGTTTCGGACCGTCTTGCGCATGTATCAGTCTCGTTCAATTGTACGACCATTTTTTTGCGGAATTTGATTCTTCAAATTATAATGGACTTGAACTTTCATCTGAACTTAACTTGATGTTGATATGCTGATCTCCAAAATGGTCTATGGATTCAACTTTTCCGGGCCTATCAATTTTTTTTTTGGGCTGTGGTTGTAATGTACTGACCCACTAACCCAACTTGTAGGCTAGGTGAGTAGAGAGCTTGCACAAACTAGCATCAATCGGCCCAGTCAATTTCGTGACTTCACATCAACTCATGCCAGCAGTTTAGGTAGAACGGATGAGAGAGAGCTAGAGAGTGAGATGAGACTCCCGTCGAGACTCTGCCAGTAGCAGGTCCAACAAATCGTCTACATACAGTCCTGTAATTGATCAAATTATTTGTTTCTTCTGCCGATAGTTAAGCGGATAGGTAGACTTCATGCAGAAGATAAGCTGGTCAGTCTTCTGCTTTATCACAAACACAAGCTTTATTCTATATAAAGGATCCCTCTAGTCTAGTCTTTGCCACAACATCTCGAAGAAACCTAAGCTTGGCACTCGACAAAGCCAATACACCGGAGAAGAAGACGGCAGAGGTTGACACGGTTATGCTCTTACACCTTGTAGTTTGTATAAACAAGTAGCATGCTCTTATGCTCTATTTTGAACCAAACAGAGCACATAGTACTCTGTTTTGCGAAGAAAACATGTAGAGTACCCCCTTTTGACAACAACGTGTGACAACAATATATGGTACCATGTAGACCCTTATGTGCATATGCCTTCATGTGAAGAGAGAACTGCTCTCTGTTTTGACGAGAACAGAGTACCACACTCTGTACTTGTTATCATGTCAGCATTCTTTTTTTTTTTTACAATGATTGCATCCTGATGAGTGGCATCAACACTGCGGGATTTGGATCAGTGGCACATGTTGGTAGGAGAATTGATGAATCGAGCAAGGGGAACAATATCAAATTTGAGCAACGCAAGGTGACCTTTCACAGTGGTGCTAATGATCATTAACTAGCCGCAACAATCAAAAAGAGTTCGAAACGGAGGCCATGGAAATTTGGATTACCAGCACCGATGGAGAACCAGGATTTAACCAGGCTATGGTGATTACTCAAGCGCAAGTAGACGTGGTGGAAAAAACCAGTGTCAGTGGCAAGTACTGATTGTAGTAGTAGCAGCGGCTGTGATTCTAATTTGCGGTGCTCATTCAAAGCGGCAATGATGATCAAGAGATTACAAATCACCGAACTCACAAGCTGATCGACATTAATGGGGCGATGCATTTGATGGCTCCATGCTTGATGTTGACGAAACGTTGGTACTTATTATTTTTTTTTTTTTTTTTGCAGGGTCTTGGTGAAATACTATGGGATACTTGGAGTCCTCCATGGAGTTGATTGCAGCAGCCCACGAAGTATTCAACAGCCGGCGAAGACAATAATTGTGTGATGCACTTTGATTTATGAAGCTAATGGCAAATCATGAACCATCGAGACTGCATACAAGCAATGGGCAAAAGGCAACACAAGTGTCGTGACGTTATGAAGGCAGCGACAATGGTGGACGTGATGCTTCGACTGCACCTATATCAATGGTTCCTGACCTTGATGCTGATGAGGCAAGTCAAGCATGTTGAAGCTAACTACGTGGGGAAATGACTAGCGGCAACTCTGAATCTTCATTACATAGTGGATTAGGTGCGATAGGATATCAAGATCTTCTTGTGAAGCCGCTCCACCACCAAATAGTGATGGCTAGAGCGACAAAAACACCGTGATGAGGTCTTATGAACACAACCCTTCAAGCAGAGCAATGAAATCACATTATTAATGAAGCTTGATTTGGGCTGATCGGGACTATATATGCAAGATCAGAAGACGAGCTTTCCATCCCCAAAGACGACCACCACTGCAGAACAAGGGGTGGAGACTTGGACTTAACTTTACAAGCTATCGTCATAGTGAAGTCGCGGTGCTCCCTAAAGACGTTACAAAATTGATAAATACAACCAGGCTCATAGCTTGTGGAGTTGCTGAAGAGTTTTTTGAAGATGAGAAAGGCAGCCTTTTCATTTGCAGGTGCTTCTCAAGTGTTAGAAGCTGGTGGAAATTTGGGCCCTGACATCGAGTGGCATTCCTTGCAACAAATATAACACTTAATGGTTTTCGATGATACTCGATGCTCTTGTCGTGATGATCAAGGCCGAGAATAAATCCTAAGCAATTGATAAACTTTGTGTTCATTTGTGGGCCATGTTGTGCTTGATCATTTTGCTTCATTTCCATTTGCTGTGTACATTGGATAGGCACACTTTCAGCAAAGTAATAAAGTTTTTTGTTTCTTTAATACTTCACTTTCAACTTCATTTGCGATCAGTCACTTTCTTTCTCTTCAAACCTCAAATGACATGAGAATTAAATGATAATTAACATATCATCATTTCAAACTCTAATATTGTCTTTGTTGAAATTAAACCAACACTATTTCGCCTCCATAAGAATCCATTGAAATGGGAGATGCTTTTTTTTGGTATGACTAACTTGGAAGAACGTTCCAAGCTGCCTACGTACCCTCACAGGATCAAGCCAAGCGTAGTTCAATTTAGCCTTTGCAGTTTATACTCATGCAGGTTAGGAGTAACACAGTTTACGCTCTTGTGTCATAGAGCGTTGAAGTAGTTTATAAGCTCGTACTAGAGGAGCGTTGGAGCAGTTTTGGCTCGTGCTAAAGGAGCATTGAAGCAGTCGTTTGAAGCACTTTCAACTCGTACTAAAGGAGCGTTTGAAGCAGTTTAAGCTCGTACTAAAGGAGCGTTTGAAGCAGTTTTAACTCGTGCCAAAGGAGCGTTGAAGCAGTTTAGGCTCATACCACCGGAGTGTTTGAAGCAATTTAAGCTCGTACTACAAGAGCATTTGAAGCGGTTTAGGCTCGTACTACAGGAGCATATGAAGCAGTTTAGGCTCGTGCTACAGGAGCCTTTAATTATTTTCAAGGATGATAAGCTTTCAAGAACTTTCCATTGATGGGGAAAATTCTTCCTCTTTCTTCATCTACCACCTTAGTGACGAAGATGGTTTGCTTTTTAACTTTCAGCACGCCTTCGGTTGCTATACCACAAATTTTGTGTGCCTCCTCATTCGAGATGGGAACTTACTAGCGATCTCCTCGCGTTTTTTTGACATTGCAGGTAGTTTTCTACTTTGAACCATAGTCTTCATCCCACGCTCCATGGTTGTACCCAGCCTGTTGTAGACTGGTCGTCGAGGAGTCATGGTAGTAGCATCCTTCAATCCTAAACAATTAAACACAGACTCTCTTGCTTTTTTCCAAGACGGTGAAAGACAGAAGGCTTCTTTGTGGTGTCTACCTCGTTATCTTTGACTTGCAACAATTGACTAAAACTGTCTTCGAATTCTTTGACGCCAATGACATTGCATGATACTCCATATGACATCATTTCTTGATTTTCATCACCACAAGTGAGAGAGATCATATTGGCTGTTGCAGTTTCTTGTTCCTCTTCCAAAGAAACCTTCCCTTCTCGAACAAGTTGCAGTATTTTCTCTTTCAAAATAAAACACTGATGTGTAGGATGGCTTACCAGACGATGATACTTGCAATATCGTGGGTCATCAGTCCTTGTAGCTTCCTCTGGTCGCTTTGATTCAGGGAGCTCGAGCAGTTTGAGGGTCAAAAGTTGATCAAGCATACAGGAACATTAGCGTCAGAAACGGATACACTTTGGCTTGCAATTCCTTCAGGGATAGCTTTGGTGTGTACCCTGCTTGATACGAGGTGAATTTATCACCATCTTTCTTACTTGACTTGGCGCCTAGCTTCATAGGTGCAGCTGTTACAGCCATTGATTCCTTAGATTCAACTTTCAAAGTATTGTTGCCCCCTTTGTGAAAAGTTGGTTTGACTCCAGTATGTTTAGATTCTTGAATTTGTGGTCCTTGGCTTCCGCTAGCAGAAATACTAAGTTCCATGTCATGAGCACGTGTTGCTAACTCCTCAAAGGTTCTAGGCTTGATCCCCTGAAGGATGTAACTGAGTCCCCAATGCATACCTTTAATGCACATCTCAATGTCGGAGCTTTCGCTAAGTCTATCTTTTCAGTTGAGACTTAGATTCCTCCATCGATTGATGTAATCGATCACATGCTCATCCATCCATTGGCGGGTGTTAGTGAGCTCGGTCATGCTCACTGTCCTTCGTGTGCTGTAGAATCGATTCAAGAACTCGTTCTCCATTTGCTCCCAACTGTCGATTGATCTGGGCTCAAGATCTCCATACCAATCAAAAGCATAGCCATCAAGTGTTCGAACAAACTGCTTGACAAGTAGCTCACCATACGAACCTGCGTTGTTGCACGTCTCCACGAAATGAGCAATATGCTGTCTGGGATTGCCTTTACCACTGAATAACTTGAAATTTGGAGGATTATCCTTTAGGCAATTGCAGGAGCTCGATCCTTTCAGTGTAAGGCTTCTTATACCCTGTTAAAAGTTTGGGGGCCTCCTCCACCTTTTCTTGATTCTCCTTCATTGTTTCAACAATAAAGTTCTTCAACTGGCTTATTGGAATGGAACCATCAGCCGAGATATTTAGATTTGGAAACTTTTCCTTGTTCTTTCCAGCTACATCCTCACTTCTTGGAAGGTTCTGGACAACATGGCTTGACTCTCCCATATTCTCCATCCTGTTCATCAGTGCTGCAAACTGAAGATCACGTTTCTCCATAGCAAGCTTCATTTCCTCAACACTCCTAGATAATAGTGAAACTTGGTCTTCTAGTGCAACGACATTTGTGGTCTTGACGGGCATGATAGAGCAGTCGGAAGCCACATGACCACCGTCTTTATGTGACTTTGATTCAGCGACATCGAAGGAATATCCCAATCTGTTAGCATCATCCTCATCCTCATCATGTTTGGAAGCATCATCTCCATCAAGATATCCTTCAGTTGAGGAATGTGAAAGGGATATATGGATTGGTGAGTTGACTTGACTTGCTGCCCCTTGCGCGTGATCATCTTTGTGAGCTTCAACTTGGATGCACATATCTAGAACGCCAGGAAGATTGGATCCTAACACCGTAGTTGATTTGGGAATCAACACCAAAGGAGGGCGGCCTAGGGCCACAGCTTTGCTTCGGGTCATTGGTCCCAAACTTTCTTCACTTGTTCCTGAGCCATCTTTGTCAGAACTTGCAGATCTGAAGGTCTGGATCTTTTGGTCTAGAAATGTTGTAACACCTTTGTTGGAAGACATCACGAACAAGGTTGAGTGATTTTATGTCAAAAAGAGATGAAAGGCAGAGATGTCCCACTGGGCGTGCCAGAAATTTGTACACACAAATTTGTAGTTCAAGAAAATAAACAAGTAAATCTGCGACAAACTCAATTTATGTGAGTAATAAAGCGGGACTACAATCTCTGGTATGTATTTTCTTAAATAAGAAAATAATATCATTTGATTCTTCTCTCCTTTTTTGATTGAGGGGATTGATCTTCTCTGATTTAGGCGGATCTGATCTTCTCCGATTTGAGTGGAGCTGGGTTGTTCTCCGATTTGAGCGGAGCTTTGATCTTCGATGTAGGTGGATGTAATTTCTCCGGTTTAGGCGGAGTTGGGATCTCCGATTTAGGCGGAGGCGGAAATTCTGAGCAACGATGAGGTTCTTCGGGCCTTGAATGGCTTGTTCGTCAGAGCTCTGCTACTTCTGAATCTCCAAGTGTGTCTTTCTCTCCTTGTGATGGTCCTCTATTTATAGAGGAAAACAGGGATGATGTGGACTTTCCAATGTTTATCTCTTCTTTATTTATTTTGAAGAGATAATATTTAATAACCTAAATAATTACTAACTCTCAATATTTAATTAAAGAGATAGCAACTTTCAGTTATTTACACAAAAAGCACCCTTTTCTATAGGGTGCTTTTATGTCAATTTTCATTTGTAGGCGTACGTTTCACGTGCCATAGTTTAACACGTGGAAATTTAATTTGTTAAAATTTCCATGTCTACAGTAATGGACTAGGGATTTTTAAGATACGCAACACATTATAATCTAAGGACTTCATTGTATTATATATCTCCATAAATAATAAATGAATATTCTAGCTAAAATGTTCATACTAAATATAGATTGCCTCTAAGGCATCTACTCCAACAGTCTCCCACTTGCACTAGAGCCACTCTGGTCCTTCTCGTATGCATATAGATATAGTGTGCCCTTTATGCTTGCGCGGAACAAGTGGCTTTGTCAGGGGATCTGAAAGATTTTTATCCGTTAGAATCTTGCATATCATCACATCTCCTCTATCACTGATTTCTCAAATGAGATGGAATCTCCTAAGTACATGTTTGGATTTATGGTTTGACCTGGGTTCCTCTTCTTGTTCGATCGCCCCAGTGTTGTCACAGTACAACGTAATGGTATCCACAATGCTAGGGACCACACCAAGCTCAGTGATGAACTTCCTAATCCAAACAGCTTCCTTTGCTGCACCAGCCATAGCAATGTACTCAGCTTCAGTTGTAAAATCAACACGTGTCTCTTACTTGGAACTCTTCCATCTCATAACTCCTCCATTCACGCAAAACACATAGCCTAACTGCGATATGTAGTCGTCCTTGTCGGCTTGGAAGATCGCGTCAGTGTAACCAATTACAATGAGTTCTCTCTCACCTCCAAATATCAAGAATGCATCCTTAGTTCTTCTCAAGTACTTAAGAATGTTCTTGACAACAATCCAGTGACTCTCACCCGGATTGGACTGATATCTGCTTGCCATACTCAACGCGTACAACATATCTGGTCTCGTACGGTCATAGATCCTACGGCCGAAGCATACAAAATCTTACTCGTACGGTCCTTCTCAATATCATTGGAGGGACAATCAGCCTTCAAAAGGGGGACTCCTTGCGACATGGGCAAGAATCCTTTCTTTGATTCTAGCATGTTGAACTGCTTCAACACCTTGTCTATATATGTACTTTGGCTTAGGCCGAGCAGCTTCCTAGATCTATCCCTATAGATCTTGATACCAAGTATATAAGCTGCGTCCCCTTAGTCCTTCATTGCGAAAAACTCCCTAGCCAATCTTTAACATATTGCAAGGTAAGAATGTCGTTTCCAATAAGTAGTATGTCATCCACATATAAGACCAGAAACACAACAGGAATCCAACTAACCTTCTTGTAGAAACAAGGCTCATCTTCGTTCTTAATGAAGCCAAACTCTTTGACATAAAAACTTCGATTCGAACTCCTAAAAGCTTGCTTCAATCTATAAATGGACTGTTGCAACTTATGGACTTTGTTTGCATGCTCCGGATCCTCAAAAACCTGTGGTTGTATCATGTACACATCTTCAAGGAGGTTTCCATACAGAAACGCTGTTTTGACATCCATCTGCCAAATCTCGTAGTCCTGATGAGCTGCAATAGCAAGTAAGATACAAATGGACTTGGTCATCGCAACAGGGGAAAAAGTTTCATCATAGTCAATACCATGAATCTGTCTGGTTCCTTTTGCCACCGATCGGACCTTGTAGGAAACTACATTGCCATCCATGTCATAGACCAATTTGGATGGAACACGGTCAATGTAAAAGATTCAGTCAATAGAGCATGTCCCCAAAATGATATCGGGAGATGTGTTTGACACATCATAGACCGCACCATGTCCAACATAGTGCGATTCCTTCTCTCAGACACGTCATTCCACTGTGGCGTTCTGGGTGGAGTAAGTTGGGACAAGATCCCACACTCTCTAAGATAGTCGCCAAACTCTTGGCTCAAGTATTCTCCTCCGTGATCCGATCGTAGAGCCTTGATACTTTTTCCAAGTTGCTTCTCTACTTCATTCTTGAATTCTTTGAACATTTCAAAGGACTCGGATTTGACCTTAAGAAGGTATACAAATCCATATCTACTGAAGTCATGAGAAAATGTGATGAAGTAAAGGTAACCACCTCTAGCAGGCGTGGGAAATGTTCCACACACATCTGTATGTATGAGTGCCAATAACTCACTAGTCCTCTCACCTTTCTTATTGAAAGGGGAATTTGTTATTTTTCCTAATAAATAAGATTCACATGTGTCATATGATTCATAATCAAATGAGTCTAGGAATCCATCCCTATGGAGTCTAGTAATACGTTTCTCGTTTATATGGCCTAAACGATAGTGCCATAGATAAGTAAGATTTAAATCATTAGCTTTTATCCTTTTCATATTTATGTTATAGACGCAATTATTTAGATCATGGATATATAACCCATTAGACAAAAGCTCACTAAAATAGTGCATATTATCAAAATAAATTGACCAACATTTGTCCTTTATTGAAATAGTAAAACCTTTCTCGTCCAAACAAGAAATAAAAATAACGTCTGCTCATGGAAGGCACATAATAGCAATTTCCTAACTCTAATATAAGTTCTGAAGGAAAAATATAGCTCATAAACGCCTACGGTAATGCATCAACTCTTGCTCCGTTCCCATTGTACAAGTCTGTCTCCCCTTTAATCAATCTTCTACTTCTCTTTAGATCCTGCATATTTCGACAAACATGAGACAGTATCCAATACACAAGGTAAAGAGATAGATAAATTGACATCTATAACAAAAATACCTGATGGTTGTGAAATCACTATTCCAAGCCTTTTATCCTCTAGATATTTGGGTCAATACCTCTTCCAGTGACCAGCATGACTACAGTAGTGACATTCACCCTTAGTCACGACTCTAGCAGGCTTCAAGGCATCTTCCTTGGATTTTAAAACTTTCTTGCTCTTTCCTTTGGAGGTAGAAGCAACTCACTTTTTCTTCCCTCGGTTGACCATCATTATGACCTTCCCTTTGCCTTTGTGAATGCTCTTTTCAGCGGTCCTCAACATATTGAGAAGGTCTGGCAGATTTTTTTTGATCTCTTTCATGTTATAGTTCATGATGAACTGGCTATAACTATCCGACAACGATTTCAGGATGAGATCATTGGCCAAATCTTGGACGAACGATAAGCCTAACCTCTTAAGAATCTCCATGTACCAGATCATACGGAGCACATGATGCCCGAATGGGTTCCCCTCAGACAAACTGCATTTGAACAGTGCCTTGGATACTTCATACCGCTCATTCATTGCCTGCTCTTTGAAAAGCTTCTTCAAATGTACGATCATATTGTAAGCCTCCATGTTCTCATGTGCAAAGCATGAGTTAAGTCACCTCATTAGAATCATCCACATGTTTCTGATGTACCCTTCTTGCGGCAAGAACAACAACCTCTCCTGGCGGGTCTGGAGTAGGATCGTCTAAGACGTACAATTTCTTTTCTTGCTTCAGAAGCATTATCAAGTTCTGTACCAGGCCAGAAAATTGGTTCCAGACAACTTGTCCTTCTCAAAGACAGATTGTAGGGATGGAGTCGATCCCTACGATGCTTGATTATTTGCCATTAGGAATTATACAAAATGATAAATATGCAATTTTAGTATTTTTCGAGCAATTGACTATATTAAAAAATAACTAGATTATTAAATATAGCTCCAACTATTTTTCTCAGATTAATAGCCCTCACCATTAATACAGAAAATATCATATATTTTGTAGTGGGTCCAATGTTTCATATTTCACTTCTTCTTGAGCTTGCTTTGGAAAGTCACCCAAGAATCAGTTATTAAGGTATGAACAGTTTCCAATTGCATCCTATGCAACTCTTGGTTCAATTAGGGGAACAAGCCCTTATTCATTATCTATCCCATAGATAACGCCTAATTGCCTTGCCTCTAAGTTATCAATATCATTGAAACAACCTAGTTGCATTTAACCTCTTAACTCAACAATCACACATTACTTGCTTGTGTCGCCGCATCACACCATGATGAATTAAAATCGCCTTGCTTTGGCAAGCCCGAAATTATTAGACCTTGATCATGATGGGTGTTAAATAAGAGAAGTCAAAACGCAATATTTATCGTTTTAAGGGATTTCCTTGTCATTAGTAATTATTTTGTTGATCCCATCAACATGATCTACTTATTTGGATTGGGCAATCCCAAATAAAAGATCAACCTTGTTTATTATTATCTTGTTACGTTTTGCATGCATCAACCATACACCAAAACTAAATAACAAGACAATAAATAAATAAGCAATAAATAAATGAGACATGGATATGGCCCCTAAGACTAAGATATTCCTAAGGCAATGAGAATATCCATAAGCCCTAAAGTGACAAGCTCATCTACATGTGCCTCCATCTTTAGTCCATGTGTCCTAGTCTTGTAAGTCCTCCAAGTCTTGTGGTTTCTTCAGTCTTTGATTCTTCTCCATGTCTTGGCTATCATCTAACTATCTAATACTAGCTAGCATATATACTAAATAGAGAAACCTCACAAGTTGAGGAAGAAGACGACTCGCAGGCTGTAAATAATTAATTACACTAATTACAATAAACCAATACCAAACCACAAATCACAAAATAGACATCCACAACCTAGGCCATATCCATCCACCATGCAATAAATCACATAATACAGTTAAAATCCAATTTCAACGTGTTTGGTCAATTTTAGTTGAATTTTGAATTTTTAGGGTCAAAACGGTCCAAGGTGCCCATCAAACAAGTTGGCTAAACCCCTAATGACCGCCCAAGCCGACCCGAACCGGCCGACCTTAGCCCGCACGGTCAAACGGCGGTTAGGCCGCCCCCACCTAGGACACAGCTTGCTTGGCACGCAAGGAAGGGGGCGTTAACCCTTGGTAGAATCCCATGGGTTGTTTCCAAAACTATCTCCTTCCTTGTGTGTTTTTTTCCAGTTGAAGAGAAAACCCCTTTTCTGCAATTGTGCCCAAACAATAGATTTTCAAAACCACTAAACTCACATCATATGTGAACAAAACTCGCAAAATTTTATACGATATGTAAAATTGCCTCATTACCTATTGAATCATATTTAATTTGCATCATTATGCTTAACTTTAGTTATTTTCTAAAAAGTGTAAAAACAGTGAAAAACTGATAAACGATAAACCATAAAATCATGTTATGTGCTAGGACATGTGGCTCTGATAGCACTATAGGGTTTTGATGCAGGTGACGCAGCGGAATAAAAAAATTAATCATGTTCAAAGCCCTCCACGGATCCGAGGTAAGCTTTTCATAACATGATAAAGGAAGAACGTTGTCTACCTTAGTTTGTGTTATTACTACAAAGAATTGTGTCTTCGTGTCGACGAGTATCCACACCTTTGGATTAGTAGCTGGGATCCTTCTCCACGTGAGCAACGGAAGAAGAAGGTGGAATCACGCAAAACGGAACACCAAATTCGCGCGCCAAAGGGTGGCCGACGGTTTGGGGGCGGACGGGTAGGGGGTGTCGAACCCTCTTCTTGTCTCTCTCCTTGATTTGTTATTTTCTCACACTAATGACTTGTGTTGCAGAAATAATAAGCTATGATTCCTTTATATAGTTAATAACTCCTTATTAACTACATATTTCCCCCAATACGAATCTTGTCCATACACGGATTATTCCACCTTGCAAATTAGTCCTACTAACGTTGCTTGTGGTTGCGTTTTGATCCTTTTGATTTACTGTTCCTACAAATTAACACTTCAATCCCGTTTAATCCATTTGGTGTGTGACCCTATAGGTTTCTACTTAGTTGGTAGTAACTTTTACAAATATAGAGTGGTGTCTAGCAACACATCTATGCCACCCAACTACTAGAAAAGTCAGTGATCCGAAAAACCATGTGCCCAATGTTACCGCATTGTATCTATCCCTTTGTCTCTAAAACCGGATTGGACACAAGACATAATTGTCACACTTGTATACCCAATCCATAGTTTCTCGATCATCGGAAAGGCTTATCTATACATATAGCATCAATATCTCCAAATTGATTTATCTGAGTCTGGCAAGACATTCCATAAGCACTAACCCTCGAGTGGCCATGGATTTTTACACCCATTATGTAGGAGGGACAAATCATTTCTACATTACTATCATCTCTAATCTTGCTTTATATCATGCTCGATGACTATCTTTATAGTTACCTAGTTACGCTGTAACGTTTGACAATATCGAAACATGATATTTCACAACTAGAGTATCTAGTGACTTCAATTCTAAGGATCACAACGCCATTAACACTACGAGAAGAACTAGTGACGTTAACATAACTTAATGTAGCATTATCGTTGTGGGTCAATCCAGTATGCCATTACTCTTAATGCATACCCATGTGTTAGAATTGATATCACCATATCAATCTACCCACATACTAGTCTATAGTTGATCGTCCTGTTAATCTGTATAATGGACTAGGGATATTTAAGATAAACAAAACGTTGTAATCTAAGGACTTCACTAAATTAAATATCTCCATGAATAGTAAATGGATATTCCAGCCAAACAATGTTCATACTAAATATGAATTGCCTCTAGGGAATCTACTCCAACAATAAAAGGGTGATCCTAATGGAAGGGGCATCAGATCGCGGTGTCGTACTCATCATTTGTAATACACTCGGGACTAGTTCCACCTATGGTCACATGGTAAGTTTGAGGTTCGTAAACTGTTTCATCATCTCTTAACATCTCATGTTGCTCATAACCCATAACCAAGTATGCAATTGATGGCTCAACGAGTTCGACCACATGCTCTTAATACATGTGCTAGACTTCCTGCTCATCCTCCATGTCCTCAGCTTCCTCATCCTCATCTCCAGCTTCATATTTTTCCTCTTCTGGTTCCTCTTTAGGCTCGTATTCCTCCTCGGGATCCTCTTGACATGCTTTCTTACGTGTTACCGCAAGTGCACGGTTCAAGTAATATAGGGTAATATTTCAACCCCGAGTTATCCATCCCACGAGGACAAGCTTGAGACTATTTAATTAGTTATTAACTTAGAGTATTGTAACAGGAGGAAGTGATTAACTAAGGCGTCACCCACAAACAAGTGGCTGAAATTAAATAACAACTAAACTAATCTTTTTGTATTTTTTATTTTATTACACAAATATGGAGAAACTAGGCAATCTCTAGATCACCTAGGGCTGTAGGCGATTTCCGGATTAGCAAAGTAACACATTAATCCTATTCTAGTTAAGCCGCGTAATAGTACTGACAATCTCCTCTCGGTCTCATGTCATTCTACGTTACGGTTTACTTGGTGTCCTGTCGGTCCACCTACATCTACCGGTCCGTTCTAGTAGGCTAACGATAGTGCACAAAATGATGTCCTCTCAGACCACCACCACACGAACACCTCACTATCTCCTACCGAATCTACCCACTAAGGCCAATCCCACACACTTCTCTTATCAGTATCCGTGATTAAGGATTCTTGTTCATATCTCATCATAGCTAGGTCTAAGTCACTCTCACGCACTCTCTAGCTAAGTAACAAGTCTGGTTGATCACTCCGTTCTTGTTAGGGATTAAGTATAGCATAAGAACAATTAGCTAAAATGACATTAACTTTAGGCAAGAAATTGATTCACGAATAAACCCTAAGTCTCATGATTATCAAATCATAATGTAGCCCTGTCCAAAGACTGGATTCAATAACAATATAAAGAAACTAAACATTGATTCAATTAATCTAAATCGAAAAGAATGAAACAAAGTCTCAAATCAGGAAAACCCAATCGTCTACATAAACCCTAGGCTCTCTAGAGAAGCCTAGAAAAACGTCTAGCTACTAATTGAAATCATAGAAAAGCAATAGAGTTTCTCCATACAAGTGATTAAAAGAGGGAAGAAGAAATCAAATGCTAGAAATCGTGAAGATTGGCGCGATCCGGGCTCTTCTCCTTGCTTGCTTGAGGTTTCTCCCAATGGAGTCTCCTTGCTCTCCTACTTGATCTTGGCTCTCTGGATGCGTGAATGATGATTTTTTCCGTCCCTAGGTTTTCTTTGAATCATAACCCGCGAAAGTCTTCTGTAATTGCACAAAAGCCCCCTGAAATCTGCTCCTGACTTCAAAACGCGATATCTTATTCGTCCGAACTCGGATTTATCTCCGTGACCTATCGTTGGAAACTTGTATGAGTATAATTTCATATGGCACTGGTATCACCCTCAAATGAGTTATAGAACTCCGGATATGAACAACATAGTGCAGACTGGTCATCCAAGCTCCTCCAATTCGGCTTCTCTTGACTCCACTTGAGCTCCTATTATTTCCAAAGTTCGTTCCATGCCTCCTATCAACCGATTAGCATCCTTCCCTGCCAAAACAACATGAACAATCATACCAAGCGATTATATTTGACAAATAACAGTAAAATATGCATGAAAAACGCCCGGACTAACAATATAGCACATGGTAGCAACAAGTGATAAAACGACCTAGAATCTCTAACATTGGGCTCAAATCATTCTCCAAATACATATTATCATGTGGTAAATGCTAAAGAATTATATCCCCTAAAAGGTTCTATCAAACTCCCCCGCACTTACTCTCTTGCTCGTTTCGAGCAACAATGAAGCACACACCTCCCACACTTGAAACATTGCATACTTACCAAAAACAAACCAATCCATACCCCACCACTTTGCATACTTAACTTTACGCTAGCTAACACGACTCACGACTCAATACACAAAGACACGACTATTCAACTACATGATATGTACAATGTAAGGAATTAAAGAACATATTTTTTCCTCTTTTTAGTAGAGATTGGGCAACCTCGAAGAACAAACCGGCATGTCATAAGGCTCTCACATCCCCTAGAAGATTATATAACTTTGGTGATCGGTAGAACTTGCGGCCAGTTTCGTTACACAGAACGGGCGCGAACACAAAATATGTTGCTTCCGCACACTCATCAAACGTATCCCTCGCACTTACCATCCGAGCTATTTATCCACGGATTAAAATTGTTGATGGATTTATGACGGGTAGGATAAGATATTTAGAAGCGCTATCCTAGACGTCATGATACAACTCACAAAACCCGATTCTCACACTCCCTCACTAAAATCCAAGGAACCCCACCGAACTAACTACTCCGGCCCTCATTCCCCCAATCTTGGTGCAACACCGTTCTCGCGGCCACAAATGTGAAGAAGTGATCTCGAAAAATAGCTAATCTCCTTGGTCGTCATAAAGTTTAATTTACGGCTCCCTATTCCATTTCAATTTGAACTTTCTGTTTTTTTTTCATCTTTTTTTTTTCTTTTCTATTTCATACCAATAAGCACATGGAGCCACCAATGATGATACAATATCCAAGGAGATCAAATCAATATAGATAACGTGGGGGTGGAATGTGTAAAATAAATATGTGTCGACACCCCCACACTCAATGTAAAGCAAAACCCGATAGTCAATATGTAAACGTGCAAATTCCAACCAATCCTCCTCATCACCTAAGACGTAGAAAATATAAATGCAGCACAAGCACGTCCTCCTATAAGATCAACCGACCCCCACCCCATGATCTGCGGAAAAAGTATCACGCACTACGGCACTCTACCTGTGATCGTGGTGTATGGACACGACTCACCGCCACACCGAAGTGTGCTACTGTCTCTAACTCACCCTCACATCCCCTCAAAAGATGAGATGTAAGAGTATCCACTCAAGATTTATCAAATCAGCTCACCCTCATCGAACCTCCCTAACTCAACTCACTCTATCATGTCGCATAGGAAGGGACCATTCTAACTAGTGATAGAAGTCACAAAGAATAGCTTCCTAGGCTAGAGGTTGTGAGTAAAAGGGGTAAATGGATAAAATTGGGATAACTAGTGGACCTCGGCGATGGAGATGGGACATGAGGTCCCCATAAAAATCACTCGCACAGTTGTTCCGTTTTCACTACGAGGAGGGTTGACGACTACCTAAGTGACGGCGGTATAGCGCTAGTAGGATAACTAGTTTGAGGGACATCTCTCACAACTTTCAAGTGCATTGGCCCTATAGCCTTCCTACTGCAGATTCTCGCGTGTCTACCTCACTTCAGATTTTCATACTACCTAGGGAATACTATCATTGAGCCCTCTCCACCCTTTCTCTCTTCAATTGCCCTTTCTAAAAAAATTTCACTTTTTAGGATTTTTCTTGAATTTTAAGTTTTTTATTTTTTTTTCCAACACTATATTTAACTGGCCGACTCGACTAACCAACAAAGTATGGTAGGTGGACTCAATAAATAAAAGTTCAACAATAATATACAATGCAAATATTTAAACGTGCACATGCAATACTAACCGACTAGACATCTACATGCAAACGTGACTTTCTAAACTAAATGTAACAAGGCTATGCAATGGCTAACTAGCGGATAGCTAAAAACTCCCCCACACTTAAGCGCTTCATTGTCCTCAACGAAAGATAAGGTGAAATAAAGTGGACTCGGCTGCTCAAGCGTAGGGCCGGTGGGTCTTGTCAGAGTGAGTGCACGTGAGGTCTAGTCGGAGTGAGCTAAACAAGTATCAAATAATCCAAGTATGAGAAAGTAATTTTTTTCAAGAAATTAAGCCCCAAGAGTGACTAAGCAAGAACTAAAGCCAAGAGAGAGAAAATTGTACCAAATGTTTTGGAAACACGAGCTAGTGAAGGCATTAGTACCTCTTTAAGCTCCTCGGTGTCCCCGTCTTAAGTTCCTCTTTGAGATTTGGCCGAATCCCCCTCCAAAGCAACGGATTGGAAGATTTAAGTTCTTGGAGATCTTCCTCTTTGAATCCCCCCACACAAAATCCTCTCACTATCTCGAAAGCTCAAGAGTTAATCTGCTCACTATCGCAAAAACTTCGCAATTTGGATGCGTTTTGGGTTTGGGGTGTGTTGGTGTTCTTGCGGGTTTGGAGAGGAAGAAGATGAAGAAAAGGAGTGTTTAATCCAAATTGGGGTGTTAGGGGACTTGTTGGTTGGTTCTTGGCTTTAAAAATCCTCCAAAATGTCAAAATAACCCCCCAAAAGTATCAAAAATACCCCCAAAAAGTGAGATGTCCGGGCCATTTCGGCCCCCATTTCGGCCCGAAATAGAGGTCGAAATCTTTGGGAAATTTTTTAGCAGAATGACATTTTCATTTCGGGCCGAAATAGGGGCATTTCGGCCTCCATTTCGGCCCGAAATGGTGCCCGGAATGCCTGGAACACTCCAACTTGTTTTTGCTCTATCTTCTTCATCCGGTATCCGATTTGCGCGATTATTTCACCGATGGACTCCATATTCGAAGAGGAATCTATTTTTGACTAGAAAATTCCCAAACCAAGAATTTGTACATTTATTCTCAATTTATCTCTCTTGTACAAAGAATCTCGCCTCCAAAGCTCTTGAACTCTATTTTCACTCCGGATTTCGATGCGTGCAACCCCGAGACACCAACTCGCTACCATGCTCCTCATGACTAATTGGCTATTCCTCAACCTCGAGTAGCTTCTTTATCAATCTCAATGCTTCCGGTTAGCTAGTTGTTCCTCGTTTTGAGTGCAAAATCGTGCACATGCATCAAGAATGGGAATCTGGAGAGTTCTTCGGTACCTGTGTCCTGTACACTCATAGAAAATATTAAAACAACTCTCTCTCACTCCTCACAATCAAGTATGGAGAACTCAAAAACAAAAACGAAACAAAATATCAAACTCTACTCTACATTGGGTTGCCTCCCAAGAAGCGCTTGTAATTTAAGGTCGACTGCGACCCGATTACCTCAACCGTCTACGATAGTGGATGTTGCTTTAACTCTCCACTTATTCTTCTTCCACCATCTTTTCTCAATGAATTTCTTCGCACGAAGTGCACGCCTGTGAAAAGAAGATGGTGAGCAATTTTAGAAGTCGACTCTTTTCATCTTGCACTTGATCCTCTTGATCAACTTCCACAAAGTTCCACTGGGCTCAAATGAGTCTCTGGCCATGAAATCATCCCAGTAGTACTCCCTTGGTACTAAATGATCTTTAGTCAACGCATGCAGTTCACGCACACCCCCACACTTGCTGATTTCCAAATCCTCAATAGCAATAATCACAAGTGTTTCATTAGCTTCATCATCACCACCCCACAAGCTCTCAATGTATGTGTCATCCCAATAATGCCAAGGCTGTAAGATAATTTGAGATTTCCTTGCAGCGAGCATTGCCTCCTCTATTTTTGGACACACAACTCCACCCCATTTTGAATCAGAGTCTGAGTTCTCATAAGTGGCAAAGTCCACAACTTGTTCAGGGACATTGCACTCTTCGCTTGGCTTAGGTACCTCTTCTTCCAAAACTGCAGCTTGCGATTTGGATTCTCGTTCTTTCTCCATCCTAGCTATTAGTGTCCTTTGCATCTCTAGGACAGCTGGTAGCCAATGAGGTTCATCCAAACCATCTTGTGATGGTGTCCATAGAGACTCAATTAATGGATCAATGGCATGTGGCAAAGGCTCCTCTTGTGGCTCATCTGTAATAAGGGACATCCTTGTGATGCGCGCTTGGATCTCCCCCATAATATTGTGCAAGTCTTCCATGCTTGCTGATGAGTCCTCTTGATGCTGATGAAGCTGTGGTGGATCGAATATGCATGTGTCTTCATACTTGTGATCCTTCTTGCATTTATAGAACCAAATCATTGAGCATGTGTCATCATTGTGCCAAACTCTGCATTTAGCACAGTAGTAGGGGTAATCAGAGATCTCCACATAATCCTCGTCGCTCCACATGCTCATTACGTCTCCTGCTTCCTATGTTCCTGCAAAAACAAACTCACACGAAACCCGTGAAGCACAGAGATAGAAACAAAATAAAACAAACTAATATAAAAATACTCTAAACTAACTCCTAACTAAATAATCTACCGCTGTCCTCTGCAACGGCGCCAAAAACTTGACACGCTTTCTTACGTGTTACCGCAAGTGCACGGTTCAACTAATATAGGGTAATATTTCAACCCCGAGTTATCGATCCCACGAGGAAAATCTTGAGACTATTTAATTAGTTATTAAATTATAGTAGTGTAACAGGAGGAAGAATTGTGATTAACTAAGGCGTCACCCACAAACAAGTGACTGAAATTAAACAACAACTAAACTAATCTTTTTGTATTTTTTATTTTAATACACAAATATGGAGAAACTAGGCAATCTCTAGATCACCTAGGGCTGTAGACGATTTCTGGATTAGAAAAGTAACACGTTAATCCTATTCTAGTTAAGCCGGGTAATAGTACTGACAATCTCCTCTTGGTCGCATGTCGTTCTACGTTACGGTTTACTTGGTGTCCTGTCGGTCCACCTACATCTACCGGTCCGTTCTAGTAGGCTAACGACAGTGCACAGAATGATGTCCTCTCAGACCACCACCACACGAACACCTCACTATCTCCTACCGAATCTACCCACTAAGGCCAATCCTACACACTTCTCTTCTCAGTCTCCGTGACTAAAGATTTTTGTTCATATCTCATCATAGCTAAGTCTAAGTCGCTCTCACGCACTTGCTAGCTTAGTAACAAGTCTGGTTTATCACTCCATTCTTGTTTGGGATTAAGCATAGCATGTGAACAATTAGCTAAAATGACATTAACTTTAGGCAAGAAATTGATTCACGAATAAACCGTAAGTCTCATGATTATCAAATCATAATCTAGCCTTGTCAAATGACAGGATTCAATAACCATATCAAGAAACTAAACATTGATTCAATGAATCTAAATCCAAAAGCATGAAACAAAGTCTCAAATCCGGAAAACCCAATCGTCTACATAAACCCTAGGATCTCTAGAGAATCCTAGAAAAACGTCTACCTGCTAACTGAAATCGTAGCAAAGCAATAGAGTTTCTCCATACAAGTGGTTAAAATAGGGAAGAAGATATCAAACGCTAGAAATCGTGATGATTGGCGCGATCCGGGCTCTTCTCCATTCTTGAGGTTTCTCCCAATGGAGTTTCCTTGCTCTCCTCCTTGATCTTTTCTCTCTGGATGCGTGAATGATGATTCTTTCCGTCCCTAGGTCGTCCTTGAATCACAACCCGCAGAAGCCTTCAGTAATTGCACAAAAGCCCCCTGAAATCTGCTCCTGACTTCAAAACGCGATATCATGTTCGTCCGAACTCGGATTTAACTCCGTGACCTATCGTTTGAAAGCTCTATGAGTATAATTTCATATGGCACTGTTCTCACCCTCAAATGAGTTGTATAACTCCGAATATGAACAAAACTGTGCAGACTGGTCATCAAAGCTCCTCCAATTCAGCTTCTCTTGACTCCACTTGAGCTCCCATTGTTTCCGAAGTTCGTTCCATGCCTCCTATCAACCGATTAGCATCCGTACCTGCCAAAACAACATTAACAAACATACCAAGCGATTATATTTGACAAATAACAATAAAATATGCATGAAAAACGCCCAGACTAACAATATAGCACATGGTAGCAACAAGTGATAAAACGACCTAGAATCTCTAACATTGGGCTCAAATCATTCTCCAAATACATATTATCATGTGGTAAATGCTAAAGTGTTATAGCCCCTAAAAGGTGCTATCACCTCTTCAGGGTCGTCGTTTTGATCTTCTTCTTGGGCATAGTATTTGACCTCTAGCTCGAGTAGTGTCCTTACGTCTCTAGGTGTCGCCGTATAACAGTAGTCGAACGTCCATCTATCGTCGCTGGGAACTATCTCTCCATCGATCTCGATCACCGAGAGAGGGTATCTTACTTTCACTGCTAGACATGGGAGCTCGTCATTTAACCCATTGAGGATGCAATGGCACATTATCAATGGGTTTCGAAATCGGCGGTCTCCATGCTGGGAGTTACTCCATTCCGTGCATCGGACGACTACACGTCGGCAATACTACGTGATGCTCTCATGGTTCTCCAAGTATGCCATGAGCAGTGGAGAATCCTTGGGTTGTAGAGCTGTTAGGGAAGGTTCAGGTTGGGCGGCCGTCTGAGAAAAGATAGAAAAGTCTCAGAAAGGTTTTAAACCCACGTATGCACACAATATCTCAATAAAAATTTAAATATAGACAATCTAAATAATCAAAAAGTAATTTCTACATGTCGAGGCATGAAACAAACAAATAGGCCACATAGTAAATATCTCTAATCCACGGAGAGTTCTCAACTATTCATGGAAGACAAATCTATTGCTACGCTATCCCCAAACCTCCGGCTTGTTCAATTTTATTACCATTTTTGTTTGTCCTAAGTAAATTTTAAATTTATTTTGAAAAATGTTTTTAATTTATCTTTATTAAAGGAATTTGGAGAATTGCACTAGCTTAGAACCGTCGGCTCTGATACCAACTGAAGCAGCCCAAAGGACCACAGTTCACAGCTAGTACAACCCAACCAAAATTCCAAGTACATTATTTATAAATAAAAAGGAGAAACCTCCAACAACGTTTGGAAACAATGAAATGAACATTGACTAAACTAACCAAGTGATAAAAATAAAATAACTATATTTTTATTTAGCCCTAAGCATCAGCATGTGTGCGCGTTTCCCCCCCACCTCAATGCCAACCTGTGAGTTTTGAAAAGTAGCCACAGCCGACCACATAAAATAATTTAAGTCAGTAAAAACTGAGTAAGATCATATTACAGCACGTATAAACTTATTATTGGGATCTAACTAGTATAATTTTAAAACAAGCTTTAAAGAAAATGGAATTAGAATTGTAACAAATAACCGAACCATTAGATAGATTAATTCAGCAGAAGCACATAAGGCCCAGCAGGAACGATGTATACAGAGAGTTCACGGTGCAATAAATACATCACCAATAGGGGTACGTTTTGGGACATCACAAATCTCATTTCACCCCGAGCATTAAGGGCTACCCTTCGCAACCCCTCTCAAACCAAATAGCTAAAAAAACTTAATTGTCGACACCCCTATACTGCTGCTACCCACACTAGCATAGGTAGTACTCTGTAGCTTTCAAGATAAAGAACCCCCCGCTACCTCAGCAAATCGGAACATATCGGTCACCACGGGGGCGGTATATAACCACTAAGATTTAAACCATAGGAGGTTCGTGTCCTATCACCTCCGGCCGTAGCCTTCACGCACATTCTCTGTACATTTCCCTATATCTTTTAGAGTGAATTGAACTTCCACTAGCTTATAATTGAACCAATGATTTCCAAACCAATTGTTTCACAAGTGTTTTCCAAATCACGGATTTCACTTAACTCATAATAGGGGATAAATCCTCACGACATAACTCTCAATTATTTCCAAAATTTTTAATAGATATTTTAGATATTTAAAACAGATATAAGGATAGTTGCATAAAAAGAACATTTTGATAGTAAATGCTGCACATATGAACTTAGCAGTGATGGTGATGGCGTCGACGGTGTTGGAGGCTCTAGCCCCCTCTGGTTCTTCTTCCTTTCTGGTCGTCTGTGAGAGAGGAAGATAGGTAGAGTGAGATCGAGACAGTGTGAGAGAGAGAGAGACTGAGCAGTGATGGTGGCGGCAGTTCCTGTCTGGGATTTTTGTCGGCCTTCTTCGGTGAAGGGTCCAGCTTCTATTTGTCCATGGGGGAGGGGATGCAGAGAAAGAGGGCGGAGAAGGGAAATAGATATGGTGGTGAGAGTGGCTGTGTTGGTGGCGGTGGGTGTTGGGTGCTCGTTGAAGGAGAAGAGGAAGAAGATTTTTAAGAAGAAAAAAATAGGAGATGGAGACGAATATGTTGGGTGAAACAAAAACATTCTGATGGTATCGAGGAGGATTATTTATTTATATATATATTATTTATTTTATTTATTTGTTAATAAGGTTTTAAATTTTCTTTAAACTACAAACTATGTATTTAATTAACCAACTTATACTTTCTAAACTACAACTACCTCCCCACTTGACATATGATTTTAAATATCATAAACTAAAATTTACGAATAGACATCAAATTACCCGCATAATAAAACGAGGTATTACAACGAATACCCATGCAATGCACTCAAAAACAGAGATAGGAGTGGGAAATCAGCATGCTTCTTACAACAGCTATGGACACCCATGTCTTGCTCCCCATGAACAACCACCACCTCCAATGTACATGAACTGAGGACCTGTTATGAATAATGAAGCTCCCCCCGGATTCTTCCAAGTACTTGATCTATATAAATATCAAGAAGAGTGGACCATTACAGAAAGAGTGACGTGTAACGGGGTACCCAGACACTGAACTCATTATCAGGGGCGTGGTAAAGTTTTCTCATTTATTCTTCTTGATTCTGCTGGTGGAGAAATTCGGGTGACCTGTTTTAATGTTGTTGTTGATAAATATTATGACATGATTGAGGTTGTAGCATGTATTTGATATCCAAGGGAAGCTTGAAACTTGCCCGAAGAGCTTTTAATCACCTTAACAGTGATTTTGAAATCTTGCTGGACAATGCAGAGCTTTACCCTGAGGATGATAACTCGATCCAGAAGTAGCAGTTTCATTTTTGACGAATCAGTGAAATTGAAAGAATCGATCCCAATAGTATTGTGGATCTAATTGGTTTGGGGTCCTTCGTCAGTCCATCTACAATATGGGAAAAGATGGTTCCGAATATTGGAGATCCTGAAATCCCACACCTCCTGAAACTTTCGGCAATTTCATTTTCTTCCAAGCTATCCAACGAACTCCCTTCCCATTTTTTCAGTTCCACCAAAAGTCTCTTACCATGATCTCAATCTTGTCAAAAAGGGTGGTCGGCAATAGGAAGCACGACTTAGCATACGTGGGAATATATTGTATCATAGATTTTATCAAAGCCTCTTTTCCTGCTACAGATAGAAACTTTTCTTTGTACCCATTATGCCTAGTACTTAGTAAGTACTCGAAAAAATATTGGTCCTCGCTCTCCCTACCTTGGATGGAACTATATAGTCGGATAGACCTTCAATGCATAGGAGAAATGAGTAGGGTGAGAAGGACACCTTTGCCTCAAACCCCGCTGAGGGGTAACCTCCCCAACCACTTCTCCATTCTACACAAATGAATATCGTATTGTAGTTACACAACTGATAATCAGTGAAACCAATCACGCTACAATCCCCAACTTCAGCATGATCGACCGCAAGTAGTCTCATTCCAATCTATCTAGGCTTTACTCATGTAAGCTTTCAGAGCCATCATTCCCATTTTATCCTTCAGACGAGTATCCATAGTGTGAATAAGCTCATAAGCTACAATCACATTATCAGTAATTAATCGTCCAGACACAAACGCACTCTAATTATGAGAAATAAGGTCATCCAATAGAGTCTTAAGTCGATATGAAATCGCTTTAGCCACGATTTTGTAAACCACCATGCATAAACTAATCGGTATGTAATCCAATGCTCGTCGCAACTGTTTTACTTTTGGAATTCAAACATCTTCGTTATTGGAGTGTACATCGCCGTACAGAGTATGATTTATGGAATGTACCTTCGACATTGTTGAGAATGTCGAGACACATCTTCTTTACATTAGTACCAACAATTGACCACATCTTATGAAAGAAAATCGTTGAGAAGCCATCAGTTCCTGGAGACTTATGATGTCCCATCATGCTCATAGCATTCCATACATCTGACTTTGTGGACTGGGCATCCAATTTCATCTGATGAGTCGGCGATAGACGTGGCGGTACATGGCATACAACTTGGTCAATATCACTTTCCGGAGAGTTGCAGCTCGTAAATAATTTCTTTAAAGAAGGCCCCAAAAACACAAGAAACATTCTCATTTTCATCCTTCCACTAACATGTCTTGTCTTCAATACCCAATATCGCATTCCTCGACCGCCGCCTTGTTGCGCATTGGTGGAAGAACAATGTGTTCTGATCACCTAACCTCAGCCATGCCACCCTGGACCGTTGATGCCAATAGGATTCCTCGGTCTTCAAAATATTGTTTTACTTCGTATGAAGTGTTGGAATAGATGCCCTAGAGGCAATCTAGTTTAGTATGAATTTATTTGTGGCTAGAACATTCATTGCATTATTTATTGAATATTTAATATAGTGAAGTCCTTAGATTTACAATGTGTTGTTTATCTTAAATATCCCTAGTCCAGTATAATGATTAATGGGACAATCATCTATAGACTAGTATGGGGTTGGATTGATATGGAGATATCATGATCCAACACATAAGTGTTCATTAAGGGTAATGACGCACTAGATTGACCCATCTCCGAGAAGGCTACATACACGTTATGATAAGTCAAAAGTGCTTCTCATGGTGCAATGGTATTGTAATCCTTAGACTTGAAGTCGCTAGATATTCTAGTTGTGGATTATTGTGATTTTGGTAGCATTAAACGCTACACCGTAACTGGGTAGTTATAAAGGCGTGTACCGGATACAATAAGATGCAAGCTTAGAGATCGTAGTGGACGTAGATAGAATTTGTCCCTCCCACATAACGGGAGAAAATATCCTAGGCCACTCGAGGGATAGTGCTTATAGAATGTCTGGCCAAACTCAAATAAATCAATATGGGATATTGATGTTATTTGCACGAATAAGGCTATTCCCATAGATCGAGAAACTATGGATTGGATATACGAGTGTGACTTGTATGTCTCGTGTCCAATCCGGATATAGAGACAAAGGAATGATACAATTACTTGTACAAGGTTTGTCAGGATGACTATTCTATTAGTTGGCTAGAATGGATGTTTTGCTAGAAACCGCTCCATATTAGCAAATTGTTGCTACCAACTAGATAGAACCTACGAGGTCACACGCTATATAGAGTTGAACTAGATTTGGGAATTAATTAATAGGATTAATTAATTAGAAGGATCACTTTGCAACACCTTGCAAACTTAGTATGACTAATTTGCAAGGAAGGGACTAAACCGAATTCTAGTAAGACTAGAATGGGTCCTTTAGGTAGTTGGCAAGGATTTGTTGGACTATATAAAGGATGCTCCTTCCTTCCTTCCCATACTTATGACCTTATTGATCATAACTTGAGTGGGAGAGAACAAAAAGGAGAGAGCAAGCAAGCAAGAGACGCTCTCCGCCCCCCTTGCCGCCGCCCATCCCGTCGGCCCAAACAAGGAGGCCGCCACCTCCTTGTTCCTCGCGTTGTGTGATTTCTTCTTCCTCTTCCTCCTTTCAGGGCTAGCACAAAGGAGTAGGAAGATCTAGAATTCAAATCTAGGCGTGGATCAACTACAGAGAACGTGACAAAATTCGCGTTTGAAGTCATCAAAGGAGAAAACCTAAGGTGTGTTATTGATTTCTTCTCTTACCATTGTTATGTCTCTTGACTTGTGATTCTTGGAGGGTATTGCATGGATTATATTTGTTTTTCCGTAGCGCATCCATGATCAAAACCCTATAGTGGTATCAGAGCCACAGGTCGTAGAGCATAAACGTGGTTTATGTGTTACGTTTTGATAGTTTTACACTTTAAATTTATTTTTTATCGCGTAAAGCAAGACAAATCAAGATCAATCATAACAAGACCTAGTTTTTGCATTGGATGCATAAATTAGTGAGTTTGAGAAATTTTAGGACTTTAGATCTAGGGTTTGGGCATCCTATGGAAAGAAGGAGTTCTTCCCATACAAGGAAACAACCAAACTTAGGTACCAAGCAAGGGAGTTGTTTTGGAAACAACTCCCAAAGGAGGTTCGCCCCCCCTAGGGGACCGCCCCTCCTTGCTTTCCGCCCAAGAAAGGCTCGGCCTAGGGGCCGGGGCAGCCCTAGCCCACGGCCTAGCCGCGTGGGCTAGGGGCCGGCCGGCCCAAGTCTTTTGCGGTTCTCCTTTTGGGCCTGGGCAATTTGATTGTTGGGCCCCATGGACCGTTTTATCCCTAGAATATCCTAAAATCAATTAAAATTGACCAAGCGCGTTAAAATTGGATTTTAACTGTTTATGTGCAAATCGCATGGTGATTGGATATGGCCTTAGGATGTGGTTTGATGTGAATGTTTAATTTTTGTGGTTTGGTTTACGGCCTGCGAGCTGATCAATTAATTGTAATAATTAATTAGGGTTTTATGGTCTGCGAGCCATTTTTTTCTCAACTTGTGAGATTTATTTTATTTAGTATAGTTGTTAGCTAGTGCTAGATAGAGTAGATTGTTAGCCAAGATTGAAGAAAAGAAGCCCAAAGCCAAAAGGAGCCACAAAAGATGGAGCATGGAGCATTCCACATGACTATGAAGGATGGACCAAAAGATGAAGACGCATGGAGATGGGTTTGCTTTTAGGGTTCATAGATAATTCCATTGGCCTGGAATTATCTTAGTCTAGAAAAGGCCATATTCACATCACGTTTCTTTTTTTTTTTTTTTTTTTGTGGTTGTTTATTTTATTGTCTTATTATTTTGTGGTTGGTGTATGTATGTTGCATGCAATTAGGATAATAAGATAATTAGACAACCCGGATCTATTATTTGGAGTTGTGCCCAAACTCAAATAGATAGATTAGTTGATATTGATCAACAAAACAATTAAAATTGAATTTAAAATCCCTCAAAATTAAAATATTGTGTTCTTGCCTTCTCGTTATTTAAACACTCATTATCATCATGATTTATCAAGTTCGTGCATGCCAAAGCATGGCGACTTGGTTCATAATGATGGAATGCGATGGCACAAGCTAGTAATGTGCAAATGTTTAAATAAGAGGTTGAACACAACTAGGCTATTAATATGATTAAAAACCTAGAGGCAATCAATTGGGATTATCCATGTGGATGGATAAATAAGGAGTTATTTGTCCGATTAAACCAAGAGTTGCATAAGAGATGCAATAGGAGTTGTTCCTACCTAATGTGGTCAAATTATGGGTGACTTGCCAAAGCAAGCTCATAAGGAGATGAAACATGGATCTTGGCCCACTAGAAAATACAAGAATATTTTCCGCATTAATATCTTGAGGTTTATTAATCCGTAGAAAAATAGTGGGAGCTATATTTGATAAACTAGCCATTATTGAATATAGTAAAAAAAAAATCACAAATACTAAAACTTGCGTATTTTCCTTTTGTAGAATTCCAAATGGCAAACAACTCATCGAGTTCACAACATTCCCTACGATCTGTCCTTGAGAAGGACAAGCTCTCTGGAACCAATTTCCTAGATTGGTACAGAAAATTGAGAATCGTTCTCAAGCAAGAGAAGAAACTGTACGCAATAGAGGAGCATGTTCCAGAAGGTCCAGAGAACCAAACACCCGCAGCCCTAAAGGCATATCAAAAGCATGTTGATGACGCTAATGATGCGGCCTGCCTGATGCTATGCACCATGACTTCTGGGCTTCAGAAGCAACACGAAAACATGAATGCTGTCGATATGATCGAGCATCTGAAGCAGCTCTTCCAAGAGCAGGCAAGGGTTGAGAGGTATGAGGTCTCTAAGGAATTGTTAAAGTGTCATCTGGCAGAAGGGAACCCAGTGGGACCTCATGTACTCCGGATGATCGGGTACCTGGAGAATCTCGCCCGACTGGGGTTCCCGGTCGGCCAAGAGTTGGCAACCGATCTCGTGTTGTAATCGTTGCCCGAGAGTTATGGACAGTTTATCATGAACTATAACATGAACGAGGTCGTGAAACCACTACCATATTTGCTCAATATGTTGAGGACAGCTTAACAAAGCATCAACAAGGGTAAGGGCAAGACAATTATGATGGTGCAGAAAAGAAAGGGCAAAAGGTTTGCCTCATCCTCCAAGGGCAAAGGCAAGTCAGTTGCCAAGTCCAAGGAACCTGCCCTTAAGCTTGTTGGTGGCATTGCCAAAGGTGTGACTAAAGGTGAATGTCACTACTGCAGTCAGCCTGGACACTGGAGGAGGAACTGCCCAAAATATCTGGAGGACAAGAGGCTTGGAACAGTGATTCCACCACCACCAGGTATTTTTGTTGTAGATGTCAATTTAACTGTCTTTACATCATGGGCATTAGATACTGGATGTGGATCTCACATTTGTCGAAATGTGCAGGATCTAAAGAGAAGTAGAAGATTGGCTAAGGGGAGATAGATCTGCGCGTTGGGAATGGAGAAAAAGTTGCTGCGTTGGCCGTAGGCGTGTGCGAGCTATCTCTGCCTTCAGGATTAGTTTTAGAATTAAATAATTGCGATTTATTGCCCGCTATGAGCGGAAACATTATTTCTATTTCTTTTTTGGACAAGGAAGGTTTTATTATTTCAATAAAGAACAATTGTTGTTCCTTTTATTTGAAAAATATTCACTATTTTAGTGCACAATTATTTAATGGACTCCATGTCCTTGATCTAAGCAATCCTGTCTACAACATTAATACCAAGATGATTAAAATAAATGATTTAAATCCTGCTTACTTATGGCACTGTCGTTTAGGCCACATAAACGAGAAAAGTGTATCTAGACTTCATAAGGATGGACTACTAGACTCATTTGATTTTGAATCATATGAGACATGTGAGGCTTTTTTATTGGAAAAAATGACAAAGTCCCCTTTCAATAAGAAAGGTGAGAGGACTAGTGAACAATTGGAGCTCATACATACAGATGTGTGTGGGCCCTTTGCCACGCCTGCCAGGGGTGGTTATGTCTACTTCATTACATGTATTGATGATTACAGTAGATATGGATTTGTGTACCTCATGAGGGCCAAATCCGAGTCCTTTGAAGTGTTCAAAGAATTAAAAAATGACGTAGAGAAGCAACTTGGCAAAAGTATCAAGGCTCTACGATCGGATCGTGGAGGAGAATACTTGAGCCAAGAGTTTGACGAATATCTTAGAGAGTGTGGGATCGTGTCCCAACTCACCCCACCCAGAACGCCACAATGGAATGGCGTGTCTGAGAGGAGGAATCGAACCCTATTAGATATGGTTCGATCTATGATGTGTCAAACCGATCTGCCATTATCATTTTGGGGCCACGCTCTATTAAGTGTAGCTTTCACCATTAACCGTGTTCCATCTAAATCAGTCATGAAGACACCACATGAGATGTGGAGTGGGAGGCATCCCACAACGTCGTTCATGAGGATTTGGGGCTGCGATGTCTATGTAAAACGTTTACAATCAGACAAGCTAGGGCCAAAATCGGATAAGTGTTAGTTTGTGGGGTACCCTAAGGAAACTAAGGGTTACTACTTCTACAATCCAACCGAAAACAAAGTGTTTGTTACTCGAATCGGCGTGTTTCTAGAAAGAGAGTTTGTCTCTAAAGAAGCAAGTGGGAGGGCTGTAGAACTTAAAGAGATTCAAGAACCACAAATCACTGAACCGATTATGGAACATGAACAGGAACCACAAGCAGTTGTGGAGCAGCCTGTTCAGGTAACACAAGAGCTTCGTAGATCTAGTAGAGTGCGCCAGGAACCCGAGAGGTATGGACTTCTCGTGACCGATTCCGGTGACACAATGCTCATAGATGATGAGCCTACTACCTATGAAGAGGCCGTGAAAGGCCCAGACTCTCAGATGTGGCTACAAGCCATGAGATCCGAGATGGAATCCATGTATACCAACAAAGTATGGACTTTGGTGGAACCACCCGAAGGGGCGCGGCCCATAGGGTACAAGTGGGTCTTCAAGAAGAAGATCGACATGGATGGTAATGTGATTACCTATAAGGGCCGATTGGTGGCTAAAGGATTCAGAAAGATTCATGGTATTGACTATGATGAAACATTTTCAGCAGTCGCTATGACCAAATCCATCCGAATCCTACTTGCAATTGCAGCATACCATGACTATGAGATTTGGCAGATGGATGTCAAAACAGAATTCCTTTATGAGAATCTCCTCGAGGACGTGTATATGATACAGCCGGAGCGTTTTGAAGATCCAAAGCAAGACAACAAAGTCTGTAAGCTGCATCGATCCATTTATGGATTGAAGCAAGCTTCTAGGAGTTGGAATCGACATTTTGATGAAGTAGTCAAAGAGTTTGGCTTCATCAGAAACGAAGATGATTCTTGTTTCTACAAGAAGGTTAGTGGGAGCTCTTTAGCTTTTCTGGTCTTGTATGTGGATGACATACTACTCATTGGAAACGACGTACCCATGCTGCAATCTATTAAAGATTGGCTAGGGAAGTGTTTCTCAATGAAGGACTTAGGTGAAGCAGCCTATATACTCGGTATAAAGATCTATAGAGATAGATCTAAGAGAATTCTAGGCCTAAGTCAAAGTACATATATTGACAAGGTGTTGAAACGGTTCAACATGCAAGATTCCAAGAAGGGATTCTTGCCCATGTCACTTGGAATCACTCTTTCGAAGAGTGGTTGTCCTTCCAATGAGATTGAGAAGGAACGCATGAGTAGAATTCCCTATGCCTCGGTCATAGGATCTATTATGTACGCCATGTTATGTACCAGACCAGATGTGTCATATGCCTTGAGTATGACAACCAGATACCAATCCAATCCAGGTGAGAGTCACTGGATTGCAGTCAAGAACATACTAAAGTACTTGAGAAGAACTAAGGATGCTTTCTTGATATTTGGCGGTGAGGAAGAGTTGCGTGTAAGGGGTTACACTGATGCAAGCTTCCAAACCGACATAGAGGACTTTAGATCACAGTCGAGATATGTGTTTTGCCTGAATGGAGCAGCGGTGAGCTGGGAAAGTTCCAAGCAAGAGACGGTGGCTGATTCTACAACAGAGGCTGAGTACATTGATGCAAATGGGGCAGCAAATGAAGTTGTTTGGGTCAGAAAGTTTGTTTCTGAAATTAGTGTGGTTCCTAGCATTGCGGATCTAGTTGAGTTGTACTGTGACAACACTGGGGCGATCGCGCAATCCAAGGAGCCCAGATCACACCAGAAATCCAAGCACGTGCTCAGGAAGTTCCATCTGATTCGAGATATTATCGATAGAGGAGACGTTTGGATATGCAAGATTCCTACAGATGAGAATCTTTCATATCCACTTACAAAGCCGCTTGTGCAGTGGAAGCATGAAGGGTACACTAGAAGCATGGGCATACGATATGCGTAAGATTGGCTCTAGTGCAAGTGGGAGACTGTTGGAATAGATGCCCAAGAGGCAATCTAGTTTAGTATGAATTTATTTGTGGCTAGAAAATTCATTGTATTATTTATTGGATATTTAATATAATGAAGTCCTTAGATTTACAATGTATTGTTTATCTTAAATATCCCAAGTCCAGTATAATGATTAATGGGACAATCATCTATAGACTAGTATGGGTTTGGATTGATATGGAGATATCATGATCCAACACATAGGTGTGCATTAAGGGTAATGACGCACTGGATTGACCCATCTCCGAGAAGGCTACATACACGTTATGATAAGTCACAAGTGCTTCTCGTGGTGCAATGGTATTGTCATCCTTAGACTTCAAGTCGCTAGAATGGGTCCTTTAGGTAGTTTGAAAGGATTTGTTGGACTATATAAAGGATGCTCCTTCCTTCCTTCCCACACTTATGACCTTATTGATCATAAATTGAGTGGGAGAGAACAAACAGGAGAGAGCAAGAAATCAAGAGAGGCTCGCCCGCCCCCCTTGCCGCCGCCCATCCCGTCGGCCCAAACAAGTAGGCCGCCACCTCCTTGTTCCTCGTGTTGTGTGATTTCTTCTTCCTCTTCCTCCATTCCGGGCTAGCACAAAGGAGTAGGAAGATCTAGAATTCAACTCTAGGCGTGGATCAACTATAGAGAACGTGACACAATTCGCGTTTGAAGTCATGAAAGGAGAACCTCTAAGGTGTGTTATTGATTTCTTCTCTTACCATCGTTATGTCTCTTGACTTGTGATCCTTGTAGGGTATTGCATGGGTTATATTTGTTTTTCCGTTGCGCATCCATGATCAAAACCCTACATGAAGGTCTCGACCTTCATCTACCAGCTCCTTAGAAGGGCTCGTAGCTTCTAGCCATTGCATCCAAGAGCGTAGGTGGCGCAAGTTCTTCGAAACACATCCGCCTGTCAAAGCAGCCAAGGTTTTCAGGCCGATGGAATTGGCCGTAAGTTTTAAGTTCAACCTTGGAAGGTTATGATACCAAGCATCCTGAATAATCTCGTCAAATACCTCATTTTCCAACCACGAATTTTCGAGCATAGAGCTTCGGAGAGAATGAAATAGTTTTCTCTGCGCATTGGGGTCCAAAATTAGTTGATCTTGTATATGAATGGAAGTAGACAAAATCAAATGGTTGACAAGTTCCCCAAGAAAAGTATCAATCCATTTGGGTGAATCCATGACCCGGTCAAGTGTTTCGCAATTGCATCCTCATCACATTGATTGTTTGTCCAAGTAAATTTTGGTCCCGCGAAACCAATATCCTTTAACTTGTTTCGTTGGAGTGCTTGTTGGAAAGGGGAGAGTTGTTGAAACAAGAGGACACGACCACCTTCTTTTTCTTCATTTGGCATTACTGCGTTGAAATCCCCTACCACACACCATTGTTTAACATCCGTGAAACTAAGAAGATCAAGCAACGTCCATGTACGAACACGTTCATAAGCTATTGGATCGCCGTAAAGTCCCGTAAAATGCAACCACAAATCGGAACTTTCAAGTTATATTAGGCAATTAACATGAAAATCAGAAGATGATAACATAGACACTAAAAGAGACTGATCCCACATGAGAGATAAATCTCCTTTCTGACCCTGACCATGACAAATGACATGAAACCCCGTGCTAAAGTTGCATTTATTCCGAATCCTCTCCATTTCTGAAATTTTTGATTTGCCTCCATTAAAAATAAAAGATTAGGCCGCTCCCTCATGACGAGTTTGCATAGTGCAGGGAACGCGCAAGGGTTAACCAACCCCCGCACATTCCAACCTATGCCAATCATTGGTTATGAGGTGGTGCTCCTCGATCACAACCGATATCTCATTTGTCGCAAGCATCCGATATACACACACACACACACAAACATCGTATTCATAGTTACAAATGATTCTCCAAGCATCACTTAAAAAAGACACTATCAAAAGACACAAATATTTGCTAAAGTTATAACTATTTAAAAAGACACAATTATTTGACACGAAGCAATGTTTCAAAAAATGTTCTTTTGATTTTTTTTTTTTTTTGAGAAAAGGGAAAATTTTCAATAAATTTTAAATCATTAATTAATTCTAATTCATTGACTCTGTCGCGATGACAACTAGCAACCACTGTGGTGGTTCGTGTATCCATGTCTCGGGGATTTCAAAAGAGATTGCTCGTTTAGAGAGTTGGTTCACCACTCGATTTGATTTCATGGGGACCCACCGCCATTCAATGACCTTTAAGGTTCTCAATAGGTCTTCAATCTTCGTGAGAGTCTCTCTTATTACTGTTCTTTCGGTTGCTGTGAATTCTCTCTCTTCAATCATTTTGAGAAGCTCCTTTGCATCTCCTTCCACAATAAGGTTCTCAATCCGTATCTCGCCGGTGACCTCAAGGCCTCTGACCATGGCCTGAGCTTTAATGTCCATGGATCCAGACCCCCATGCAATCAGAGTCGCGCTAGCAATCGCCACTTCCCTATGATGATTCCAGATAATAAACCCCGCTCCTTTTTTCCTTTGCTTGTAAGACCAAGCACCGTCGCAGTTGAGTTTGGGCCAGCTCACCGGAGGGGGAGTCCATATCTCGGTACCTGATGGGTCTTGGTCGGTACAGTTTTCCGGCTCAATTTGGTTGACGAGGCTCTGGAAATGGTCTACTAGAAGTTCCGGCGAGGTATTGATATCTTCGAATTTGGCCCTATTTCTGTTGTTCCATAGAACCCACAAGCCGATACAAAGTTCAACCTGCTCAGATTTGATCTCTGCTCAAAGGTCTTTAGGATTTTTCCTCTAATGCCTCTGTTCTGCTCTGATATGAAGGTATCTCATTTTATAATTGCCCAGAAATATTGAGCTTGGTTGCACCAAAGAAACAGATGTTCAACTGTTTCTGTGTGAAACCTACACAATTTACAGACCGTGTGGATATCATGCATACCTCTCTTGACTAGATTTCAATTGTGGCTATTTTGTTATTGAAAATTCTCCAAACAAGAAACACCATTTTGTTTTGGATCTTGATTTTCCACAGGGTCTTGAGCCACTTCTGGTCGGCAGTTATATACACCCCTGTATTTGAATTTTCATTTAAGGACATCTCTCTGGTTAGCGTGTAGCCCGATTTTGCAGTATGGACTCTATTATCCTCTAGTTGCCATAGCCAGGAATCTGTGGTTCGTTCTGGTGGGATTGGGATTCGCAAGATATCATGAACATCTACGTCCCACAGAACCTCCTTGAGTTTATTTTCATCCCAAGTGTTACTATTCTGATTAATAAACTCACTAGGTGCTCTTGAGCTGCCTTCTTCAGATGGAGTAATGACATTGTATCGAGTTTCTCGCGGAATCCATGGATCCTTGAGAATATTGATTGTCTGACCATCGCCGAGTTTTTTCAACAAGCCCTTTTCCAGAATTTTTCTTCCATAGATGAGGCTCCTCCAAGCAAAGGAGGGTTGATTACCGAATTTTGCATGGAGAAAGTCTCTGTCATGGAAGTACTTAGCTTTGAGGATTCTTTCAGTTAGGGATTGAGGATTTTACAGCAGCCTCCAGCTCTGCTTTGCCAGTAATGCCCTGTTAAAGTCTTGGATATCCCTAAATCCAATTCCACCTTGTTCTTTTGAAATTTTCATTCTGTCCCATGCTGCCCAGCTAATACCCATACTGGTACTGTTACTCCAAAAGAATTGTCGCATAATCTGTTCAATCCGTTGACATGTATGAACTGGCATATGAAAATACCCCATAGAAAAGGTTGGAATGGCTTGAACTATGGCTTTCAACTGCACCTCTTTACCCGCCGCAGTTAAGTACTTCTCTTTCCACCCTTTAACTTTACTCAAAATTCTTTCAAGCAAGTAGTTGAATGTAATTTTCTTGTTTCTTCCAACTGTGGCAGGAAATCCCAAGTAGCGCTCATGGTCATTCACTTCAGGGACTCCACACAGATTACTATTTTTTTTTGTCTACATCCACCATGTTTGAAGAGAAAAGCGCAGACGATTTGTCAAAATTTATTTTCTGTCCAGAGGCCAATTCATAGTTTGTAATAATTTGTAATAAGGCTGTAATATCTCTAATAGTAGCTTTTTGTAAAAAAGATACTATCGTCAGCAAAAAAGAGGTGACACACCATATGACCGCTTCTGGAAGATTTGATACCTTTCAAGGTGCCGTGGGAAATGGCTGCTTCAATTAACTTGGAGAGCCCTTCGCTACACATCAAGAACAAATACGGAGATAAAGGGCAGCCTTGTCTGAGGCCTCGTTGAGGTATGATTTATCCTTGAACTTCCCCATTTAAGACAATTGAGTAACGAACTGAAACTAGGCATTTCCACACAAGACTTACAAATTTGTCTCGAAAACCCATTTTGAGCATAATCTGACGCAAATAATTCCACTCGACGCCATCATATGCTTTTGACATGTCGACTTTTAACGCCACTTGACCACTTTTTCCTTTAACTCTGGTTTTCATGGAATGAATTACCTCAAATGCAGCTAAAATATTGTTCGTAATTTGCCTTTTCGGTACAAAGGCACTTTGTGCTTCGCCAATAACTTCACCAAGGCCCACCTTTAGTCTGTTGGCAATTGCCTTGGCTATGATTTTATAAATCTCTGTACACAAACTTATAGGTCGGAAATCCCCGGCAACTTGTGGCTGCTTGACTTTAGGGATCAGTGTAATAAGTGTTTTATTTAGTTCCCCCAATTCTCCATCACCATTTAGAATGCTAAGACAAAGACCGGTTATCTATGAGCCTATAGGCCAAAACGTATGATAAAATAACAGAGGAAAACCATCAATACCTAGCTATTTTAGTGGATGCATCGACATTAGAGCACTCTTCACATCATCTGTAGTGAATTTCTTGTCAAGATGCTCAGAAAAACTATCCTTCACTAGACTTGGCACATTCTCGACACCTCTTCAATTGCCATATCCGTCTGGTTGCTAGACGTAAGGATACCCGAAAAGTGTTATGTCAGAGTCGTTAAGATTTCTCCCTTCTCTGTCTGCCATTTACCTGAGCTACTCCTGGTTTCAGTAATGGAGTTTTTGGCTTTCCTGTTGGAGGCTATACGGTGGAAGTATGCCGTGTTTCGATCACATTCCCTTAGCCACAACATCCTGCTACGTTGTCTTCTAATTCTTCTTCCATCTCTTAGGGCTTGATTCACCTGCTCTTGTATGAAACTAAAACCTTTCTGGTACTTGGAGTACGGGTTTGCTTCCACAGAGTTGCTAATTTGTCCTTTGGGACTTTGATTTGTTTGGTGATATCACCAAACTCGTTCCGGTTCCAACTTTTAAGTTTATGGGCTATAATAGCTAACTTTGTTTGGGTACTTACCCCGCATTCTTCCACCCGTCTTCAATCTGCTCCCTACATCTTGGGTTTCGTGCCCAAATCGACTCGAACATGAAACGTTTGTCAGTTCTAACACATTTTTCTTCGCCAAATTGACCACTAGAGCTAAGTGGTCAGAATTCGCTATAAACTGGTGAGATACGGACGCACCCGGGAACACGCCCGCCATTCATTATTAACGAGAACTATGTCTAACCTTTCTTTAATGTGACCTTCCTCACTCTGATTGTTGGACCATGTGAAAGGGAAACCTGAAAAGCCGATGTCTCGCAAATCACACCTGTTGATTGCTTGAATAAAAGGCTCAATCTGGCTAAACCTTACTGATCGTCCCCCTTTTTCTCAGAGCTAGAGATGATCGAGTTAAAGTCACCAAGAACACACCACGGTATTCCTGGATCCGGCTTTATGCGTGCCAAGAGTTCCCACGAGCCCAGTCCTTTGTGCAATCCTCCTTGCATATCCAAACTTTAATGAAAAACATATTATACCGAGCTAACTCAATACGCACTTCCTTTGTCCGCATCAGGGATATACCCCCACTGCGGCCAATACTTCCGTAAGGAATTCTATTCGCAAAACCAAGCATGTCTTGTATTTTTTCCATCTTCTTAACTTCTAGTCTTGTATTCATGATAAAGACTATGTCGGGAACAACTCTCCTAACTTCTTCGCGAGAGATAGGAACGTGGCGGTGTTTCTGGGCCCGCGCACATTCCAACTGAGGCAAATCATAGCGATTGGCGGTGCTGCTCCGCAGTCACCGCCATTGTACTAAGTGAAGAGTTTGGGAATCCTCAGCCTGCTCGGTTGTCTCAATTGTAGGATTGTCGGGGATTACATTCATGTGGAGTTGCCTCCCCTTCTTGTGACGCGATTTCTTAACGAGTATGCGCAAGTGCACGGTCAAGTAATATAGGGGTTGTATTTCAACCCCGAGTTATCGATCCCACGAGGACAGACTTTAGATTATCTAATTAGTTATTTAATATAGAGTACGGTGCAGGAGGAAAGTTTTGATTGATTTTAGAATTGAAATAACAACTAAGCTAATACTTTTGTATTGTTTCTTATATTTAAGAAACAAATTTGGAGAAACTAGGTGATCTCTAGATCACCTTGGGCTGTAGACGATTCCGGATTATCTGAGTAACGCGTTAATTCTATCCTAATCAAGCTGGGTAATAAGCTATTACAATCTCATGTCGGTCTCATGTCATTTTATGTCACGGTAGATTACAGTCTCCTATCGGTCTCTTGTGTCTACCGGTCCGTTCTAGGGGTCCTGTCGGTCCACTGTTTCACGAAACAGCGGAATAATCCTACCGAATCTACCCACACTAGGCCAATCCTAACACTTTTCCTTTTTGGTCTCGGTGATTCAGGGTTGTTATTCACGTCTCATCCTAGCTAGTTAGAATCACTGTTGCGCATTCGCTAGAAAAGTAGTATTTCCGGGTCATGACTCCTTCAACACTAAGAATTAAGTGTAGCACGTGAACAATTGAATTAGAACGATATTTACTTTAAGCATGAATCAACTTGATGAGCAACCCTAGTTTCTGAACATTAGATCTTCTTCTAAACGTGTCAATAGTCTAGGATTACTAACAATAATCAAAAACTAACAATGGTCCAACAAGATGAAATCAAATACGCATGAAACTAGATTCAATCCGGAAAAGTATCGTTTACATAACCCTAGGATCTCGTAGAGACACCTAGCAAAATTGCTTAGCTAATTGAAATCCTCCAAACAAAGTGCATTAGTTTCTCCATACAAGATTTGAAAGAAGAAGTAGAAAAACCTAGTTCTCCAATGGAGTTCTTGAGCCTTCTTCCCTCGTCTTTGTCGTCCTCCTCTTCCTCGTAGGTATTCTTGCGTTCCTCTTACTTCCGTGGGAGAATGTGCTGACTATGACTTTAGATCGCACGACCATAATTTCCTGATCGTGCGATCAGCTCTGGTCTTATGTCTGATCGTGTGATCTCAACAGCTTCTGATCCTATCTCTGGTCGTGTGATCTGCTCAGGTCTTATCTCTGATTGTGCGATCTGAACAGGTCCTACGATCTCCCACTTTGATCGTGCAAACAGTGAGTTGTTAAATCTTTTCTCCTCCAAATTTTGGCTAAGTATGGGGAGGGGGTTAAAGTGTCATTACACAAACTTGATTAAATGACACTTGCCTCCCCTCTCCATGTCTCTACACTATTTTCTTCGCAATTTCTTCTCCGTTTTAGCTCCCGAATAATCTCCAACACTCGTTTCTCCTCTCCCCTTCATCTCCCAAACTCCGTTTCCTGTCAAAACAACATGAAACTCAACCCGTGTGATAAAATGTGACAAAAATACATAAAATCATATGAGAAACGCTATGATTTACAAACGAATGCCTAGAGGTAAACTTCCACGTCTTCTCTCTAATCATAGTGTAAAACTAAGATTATCAACCCGGAAAGCACGTAAAACGATATAAAACGTGCAAGAAATATATCTCTAATAGAGAGTTATCATCTTGTCGCTCGACACTTTACTCGATTTGTCAACTATTAGGCTAAACACTGTATCAGAGTTCTTTCTCTTCCCAGTAGCATCCTCCTCCATGTTTATGTTGCTAATTTTGATTCGAGCTAGATCTTTTAAATTCCCATATCTGGGACGGGTCAGTCCCTCATTTAGAGCCTCGATCCTGTCATAGACTGTAGCACTGCCTTCGGTCGGATGTGCTCGAGTTGTCTCAGGCGCATTGTTACTAGTGACCTCTGGCAATCCCTTACCCCTGCCGGTAGACCTAATGGATTTGTCAAGGCCAAACACATCCTTTCTGACTGCCTCTTCCCGAGCTTGGTCTGTAATATTCTATTCAGCAGGGAGTTCTTCCCCTGAATCACTATGGCGGTCTGCTGGGTGGGATTTGGTTGATCTTCAAAGACGGTGTTGTTGAAGACTCAATTTGTTTCCTGTGTCTCTGTCCCTTCCAATGGATCGGTGATTCTACTTCCCTCTTTTTCACCACTAGGTTTACTTGATTGTGGTTTAGTCTTCTTCGCTGGGTGACTTAGCAACCACGGCCCGTATCCCGATTCTGTGCAATCTTGAACATCACGCGGCACTACTTCGTATTCTAAACCTGTATGATCAACACACCCACACCATTCACAGATCGAGGGCAATCTTTCATACCTGAAATCCAACCAAATCAGTCCCTCTTTACCTTTGATGTGCACTCCTTGAGGTAGGGGATCATAGGCTGGGAAGCGACCCCTAACCCTAACATAATTGACCCCTTCCTCTCTTTCAATGTGTTTTGCTGCTGTGAGGGCTTCCCCCACTAGATTGATCACCTTCATCCCCGCCTCCGTCTTCATGATTTGGATGGGTATGTTGCTAACTTGTACCCAAATATCAATCGATTGAAACAAAACTCCATAGAGCGGGTCTTCTAACTTCCAGGATTTTAATAATAGTACTTTTATGTTGAAAACCCACAGCCCCCCGGACGAAACTCGATCGAGACAAGCCTGATCAAGGAAAGCAAACAAATATGTATCGAAATCCAGTTATATGATATTCACCTCATTGCCTCTGTTCCAAATACGTCTGAGTGTGTTCCTCATACTCCGACTGTTGATAGGTTCTTCAGTCATGAACGACCCAATCAAACAGTGCTGGAAGTCTTTTTCTCCCTCTGTCTAATAGTCTTCATCAAGGAAGAGAACTTGCTTCTCCTTCATCGTGTATTCCGATGCCGTCTTCTACGTTGCCATCGCCGCCATTTCCTTGACTAGGGTTTCGCGAGCTTTCTCTCGCTGCTAAAACATCGGAGCTAAAAACTGAAAACTTAATTCTAATGTTGAATTTAGTATAGGTAGTTCTTTTGAATTTTTAATGCACATGATTATCTACTTCTAAATTGGTACTAGTTTGTACAAGCATGCTATGATCCTCTTATATTGTTGATTTTTTTCACATGTAATCATGTCACTCTAATCCGGTGATTTAGATAACAAAACGATATAAATTTTTATAATTTTTTAGGGTGTTTTAGATTAAAATACACTACACAATACGGTGAAACAAGGCCGGCTCTAGGTTTTCCGTTGCTCTAAGCGAACAACGAATAGTGGCCCTTTGCATGATGAACCTAAAATGCAAAAAAATAACCTTAACTTCGAGCTAGTAAGGTACAATAGATACTTCATTAAGGGATGGATTTGTGGAGAAGATAGTACTCATGACTGGCTCTTTACGGGCTTTTATGGAGAACCAAACGCGAGTCAGAGATCCAACTCGTGGGAGTTACTAGACAAAATTAAGCCTCCCCCGAACACTCCTTGGTGTGTGGTTGGGGACTTTAATGCAATTACGTCAAGCTCTGAAAAAGAAGGAGGTCGTGTGGTAAGATTCAGTCAAATAGAACCTTTCATTCAAGCAGCCAACAATTGTGATTTGCGAGACATTAGTTTCATAGACTGCCCATTCACATGGTCCAACAATCAAACTGACGAAGGATTCATTAAAGAACGCTTGGATCGTATGTTAGTTACGAATGAATGGACAGATAAGTTCCCTGGTACAAATGTCTTACATCAGTTTATAGCAAACTCAGATCATCTTGCACTAGTAGTTAATTTTTCGCCGAGACGAATCGGGAATTTCAGAAAAAGATTTATGTTTGAATCGGTCTGGACAGAACACCCAAACTGCCTGTTACAGGTTGAAGGTACTTGGGCAGATCCTGGTGGTTGCATCGAACAGAAGCTTGAAAAGCATTCGACGCAACTGAAAAAGTGGGAAAAAAGATAATTTGGGAATCTGCGGTAGAGGATTCGCAAGCTAAAAGATAAACTAGCTGTGCTATGGGGTCGGCAGCCAACAACAGCTGGTAGAGCAGACTTTCGCAATATTCAAGAAGAGTTAAACCAAGCTCTAAGTTGGGAAGAGGAATTGTGGAGGCAAAGGAGCAGAGCACTGTGGCTGCGGGAAGGTGACAAGAACAGGTCTTATTTCCACCGCAAAGCGTTCCAACGAAGAACTAGGAACACAATAGCTGGAATTAAAGATCAGGAAGGGCTGTGGAGAGAGGACAGGTAGGATATAATACAAGTCCTAACAGACCACTTTTCGACTATTTCTGCGTCATGCAATCCTAGTCCCCAAGCCATGGATGATGCATTATCTAGCATGCCAAAACTTGTCTCAAAAGAGTTTCGCGACCAGCTGGATAGTGACTTTACAGCTCATGAGATAGAAGAAGCTTTAAAAGCCATGCATCCAATTAAATCACCAGGTATCGATCGGTTTCCCCCCTTTTTTATCAAAAATACTGGATAATAGCAGGCGAAGATGTGAAAAATTTATGTCTAGAAGTGCTAAACGGTGAAGGGCATCTCAATGATTTTAATAGGACATTGATTGCCTTGATACCGAAAGTTAAACAACCTCAAGAAGCTGGTGAGTATCGGCCAATTAGTTTATGTACCGTAGTGTATAAAAAAATTGCTAAGGCAATTGCTAATCGCCTCAAAATGGGTTTGCCACACATTATAGGGGACTCGCAAAGTGCGTTTGTCCCGGGCCGACAAATAACAGACACTATTTTAGCCTCTTTCGAAGTTATTCACTCGATAAAAACTAGAGTTAAAGGGAAAAGTGGACAAGTAGCACTCAAAGTGGATATGGCGAAAGCATATAATCGAGTTGAATGGTGATTCCTTCAAGCCACAATGGTAAAAATGGGCTTTGGGGGTCGTTTTGTATCGACAATTATGAAGTGCATGCAAATGGTACGGTATTCTTTTGTTTTGAACGTAGAAGTTGTGGGAGATATCATACCTCATAGGGGTCTTCGACAAGGTTGCCCTTTGTCCCCATATTTGTTCCTGCTTTGTAGTGAAAGTCTGTCAAGAAGTATTGAGGCAACGGTCGCAAGTAAATCTCCGAGGTGTCAAAGCTTCCAGGAGCAGGCCAGTGGTGTCCCTCCCACTTATTCTTTGCGATGATAGCATATTCTTTACTCGTGCTACTCCTACTGATTCGCTAAAATTATTACAGATTATTACATGTTATGAAGTGGCCTCTGGCCAAAAGATTAACTTTAACAAATCTGCTGCCACGTTCTCTTCTAACATGTCTGATTCAGAAAAACATAACTTGAGCAGCTTGTGTGGAGTTCAGGAAGTCAACGAGCATGAACGCTATCTTGGGCTCCCTGCAACAGTGGGAAAAAAAAAGAAAGTTACGTTCAAGTACATACTCGACAGAGTGCTAAGGAAAGTAAAAGGGTGGAAGGAGAAGTACTTAACTCCAACAGGGAAAGAAGTATTACTCAAGGCTATTGTCCAAGCAATTCCGACGTTTGCCATGGGGTGTTTCCAGCTCCCGGTGCATACCTGTCAGAGAATTTAACAGATGATGAGGCAGTTTTTCTGGGGCAACAATACAAGCAGAGGAATCAGCTGGATATCATTGGACAGGATGAAACTCACCAAAGGACAAGGAGGGATTGGTTTCCGAGATATAGAAGATTTCAACCAATCTTTGTTAGAAAAACAATGCTGGAGATTAATCCACCACCCCAACAGCCTAACAGCAAGGATCATCAAGGCTAAATATTACCACACAGACTCGTTCTTTGAAGCAAAACTGGGCAGCCAACCTTCTTTCGCATTGAGATGCCTTGTTCATGGAAGAAAAACTCTAGAAGTGGGGCTTTCAAGAAGCTTGGAAGTGGTCAGACTATCAAAGTTTTCACGGACCCCTGGTTACCAAGAGAAGGTCATCTCAAAGTCATCACTCCACTGCCTGTAGGGGGTGAGATGAAGGTTAGTGAGTTTATAGACAATACTGCACATAGTTGGGATATCACAAAACTCAGAAGCTTTCTGTGGGAAGTAGACGTCCAGGAGATTTTACGAATCCCCGTCCCAACAAATGAAATAAATGATACATGGCTCTGGCAGTATGAGGAATCAGGCCAATATACAGTCAAATCGGGCTATGCCCTGGCTAGACAGGTCAGTTACACTAGCCAGAGCTTAACCTCAAATTATCAACCTTCTCTGCATAAATGGATGAATTCGTTGTGGAAGCTTAAAATACCGAGGAAAATACTATTCCTAGAATGGAGAGTACACCACAATATAATCCCAACAACCACAAATTTATAGAAGAGAGGCATCAAGGAAATTAACCCTTTATGCAAGATCTGCAAGCGGAGTGTAGAAACAACCTCTCATATCTTCCAACAGTGCCCATTAGCAAAGAAGTTTTGGGGTCAATTTCAGCCAAGGGATTTGAATCAGCAAAGTATAGAAGGAGAAGTAAAGAACCTTTTCGAGAAAGGATCTACTCTAGAACAAGTCAAGCTTTGCTATGGTTTATGGGTACTGTGGACTCACCGGAACAGAGTGTGCTTTGAAGGCCTCACCTCCCCAGCAGAGCTTCTCTTGGACCAAGCCCACACCTTAATCTCAGATCTGGAAAATTATGCCAAGCCCGAAGAAGATCCCTCAGCCAATTCCAATTTCTGGAAACCCCCTCCAACGGGTTGGTATACGCTTAACTTCGACGGAGCATGGTCCTATCGAACAAGGAAAGCTGGGGCCGGAGTGATTATCCGGGGACATCATGGGGATCTTGTGGCAGCAAGTGCAACTCCGATCTTGTGGGGAGTTGGAGCCAAAGAGATTGAAGCCCAGACGTTGATTCATGGACTAAAGCTTTCCGAAGAGTTGAAGATCCAGCGACTAATAATAGAAGGGGATGCAAAGATCTTGATTACTCAAGGTCAAGAATGAGATCTCGGAGCTAACGAAAGAAGCTCCTTAGCAGAAGCCCTTTGCCAAATTCGACAAAGAAGAAAGTTTTTCTCAGAGCTTCAATGGAGATTTGTGGGGAGATGTGTGAACCGAACGGCCGACAAAATCTCAAAATGTGCACTGAATTTAGATAAGAAAGTGAGATGGATAGATGAAACGCGTCAATGGCTAAGAGCTGTCTTAAAGGCAGATGCTGAGAACTGTGCAATTGCCGATGGCTTTATTTAATACAAGTTTGACCTTTTTCTCAAAAAAAAATGCAAAAAATACATTAAAGATCTATCATGTTTCGGTTTAGAGAAGCTAACAGGACTCCATAACAAGTCTTGTTGTGAATTAATTATCTTTGTTGACAAATTTGTATGGAGTAATTTTTAGAGAATCAATTAACTATTTGTTTTTCTTTGATTTTTTTCCTTTTGTACAGAATGAATGGTGCAACGTAACTATCCGACGAATAGTATGAACTGTCTGTAAAACTGAATCGCAACTATGAAGGAGAAGCTTAAGTAAGCTATGTATGACTGGAAAACTCGAACCACATGCAACAAGAAGACACCAAAAAAATTATAAAATTACTAAAATTGAAAGGTATTTATAGATTAACATGGATATGAATGCAATTTGCCTAGAGACCTACACTAAAAAATCGGTGGAAAGTGGAATCCTAAATTAAAGTCAAAAGAGTCAATAGTTCGTGGAAATTGACATTAATTTTTTTTAGGGAAATATTATTCTTGAGTTGTGTAAAACTGAAATTTTGATGGAGTAGAAAAATATCTTTGAGTCATCGAGCATATGAACGTTCAAGTTGGGTTACTCAGAAAAGAATATTTATGCAATGAGAGGAATTGATGAAGTTTGATTGAAAAGAGAGTGGTTTGGTTACACTTTGCCTTCAAACTTTTTGAAATTATGATGCAATAAGGGAGTGGATGGAATGGAGTAATGGAATTGAGAGATTTAAGGAGATTTTTTTGAAGAGTTTGGAGTTAAGGTATGATTTGATGATTTCATCACGATGTGATAAGGATGGGTGACTTGCTAAGGATGCTGAAATTGCATTAGAGCAGCTAAAAGAGGAATTATATTAGCATTAAATAACTGTTAATGTAAAAAAAATACAAGAATACCTCCACTTTTGAATAAAATTGTGCCCCCTAAAATTATGGTGTCCTAAGCAACGAAATCAATGGCCTAACAGTTAAGCCGGCCCTTCCGTGAAAAAATTATCAAATTCTTGCGTCTTTTTGCCAATAGTCAAAATAAATACTTTCAAACAAAGCAGAGGTAACAGATAAATTATAAAAGATATATTTTAAAATTGGATCGCTTGGGATGATCATTTAATTATGGTGATGTATAGTTACAAATGGGCATAGACAATGTACCACATGGCGCGATGTAGCTGTACAAGTTAGTATGTACTACCTCTGTTTCGCCTGTTTCAGCCTACTTCACTTTTTGTCACTATTCACTGGGTTACTTTCATCCGCTGATTTGATTAGCAAAACGATACAAGAATTTGGTAATCTTTACATGGTGTTATAGAGGAAAGTTTATTCTAAAATACCATGAAAAAATTGTTAAAAAATTACATCGTTTTGGTACCCAAATCACCAAGTCAAAGTGACTCAGTTACGGGTTAAAAAGTCAAACGCAGACGAAACAGACGAAACGGAGGTAGTACTTTCTTCTAAAAACAATCAGGTCCACTGTTTTTTCAACCAGGGTACTGGTTGAGCCTTCCTAAAATGATTTTCAGACAAAAATGTGTTTTCAGTAATAGGAACATGGAACCTTAAATGGCTTTTCAGCACAAGTTACAACGTAGGTCCTATAGATCAGATAAAAAGAGAATTATCATTCTGAGAGAGAGAGAGATGAATGAGGTGGAGAGAGATTTGGAGGAACTGAGAGAGACATACTGGTCTGGGAAGACAAAAGAAGCATCATGGAGGAAGTCACAGCTCAAGGACAGAGAAGATGGAATCTCACAGGCCCTTAAACAAGGCAAACACCCTATTGAGTCCTACCGAGATGAGGTCTGCAACTCTCTCTCTCTCTCTCTCTCTCTCTCTCTCTCTCTCTCTCTCTCTCATACATATGAATGTGCAATGTTTTGCAGATAGGACCGCTGATCAAAACTACAAGGTATGCTTTGAAGGGCTTGAAGAAATGCATGTCCAGCAAAAGGGTATTAAAACTTCTTCCATGCATTTTCAGCTTGTGTTTCTTTTCTTTTGGTAGCCCGTTAAACTTGTCTCAATGCATGCTTAATTACACTAGATTACACTTGTCTTTTGGATTATTGTAATGGTTGTTGAACCATGCGGATAAGCAGTGGTAGAAGAACAACTATGATTAGACAACCGAGGATGTAGACGATTATCTGCAGATACACTTTCCTAACTATATTGACTCGCATAATGATCTAAGGTTAAAGATTGTTGTAGTGAGTTGGCATCGCATAAATATAAACTTTCTGAACATTTAAATGAATTGCATGTGAAAGTCAAAAATAAGTAGTTAGGAGTCCCGTCTATAGAGGTGAAGCCGATTTGCATAATGGACACTTGTCTTTAAAGTTCGGATTGAATGATGCAAGTTTCGCGGATACCGGGAGGATATCTTGAAGACACTTCTATAGAAAGAGCTTAAGTTTTTCAGGAATATGAAGAGTAGAATAGTTATTTTGAATAACAAATCTAAAAGTCAAGTTTAGAGAAAAGTTAATTCAAGTAGTCAACTCTGAGCTGAATCATGACCAACTGAAGACATAGATTGGAAAATATGAAGTCATGGCCTTGATCAAGGATTCCAAAACATATAGGAACTCTCACAACTCAAAATATTGAAAGAGATATTGATGGTCAAAATTGGGTTGGAAGTCTTTGACAAACATTTCAAAATTTTGGAGTTAAAGACAAGTTTTCAAGTACGCAATTGCAACACTTTCAAACATAATTTCAAAGATATTAAGGGGTTATTTGAAAGATTCGAAACATGGACTTTCAGCCCTTACATTTACCTATGTACAGGAGAAAACAGCAGTTCAATCAAATTAAACAACAGTTCAATTTGACAAGAACTCGTAGTCCAAGAACAAGTGGTTTAAACAAAAATTTTGCCGCAACTTTGAGAGCGAATTTAGACTTGCTAGAGAGGTTTTTTAAGAAACTAATATTAGCACGTGCGTTGCATGTGGACTGCAACTGATAATGATTACTTGTAAAACTTTTTCAAATTATAAAAGTTGTACCAGTGAGATGGGAAGAAGTGGAGAGAGACATTACCCATTTGTTGTTATGGATAAAACTACAATGAGCATTTATGGGATGTTAGTTTAAATTTTTAATCAATAATATCTTAAATCATAAAGGTTTTACGGATGAGATCGAAAGAAAGAAGTGGAGATAGACATTCCTCCATTTGAAGTTGGAACAAATGGTCATATTAGCAGTAATGGAGTTGCCTAAAATTCTCCAATTGGATAAACACAAAATTATTTGGATGGGTCAAAATCTAAATTGGTGTACTCTAGCAAATTTTTCAAAGACATACATGTGAATATTACGTTATGAATATGTTTTTTTTTCTTTCTTTTAGAAAAGTACGTTATGAATATGTGATATATGTAGTACCATCCACAAAGGAAAATAAGTCATTTCCGAAAAAAGTAAATAAATAAAAATTTATGGATGATATGAAGTCTGATAAAAATAAAAGAAGAGATTCAGAACGGCTTAGTACGAACTCATCCTATGTCACGGATATTACATTTATTGTAGTACAGCTTTTTTTCCGTGAGAGATCAAAATCAACATTTCAAAGAATCGAAGCTAAGCCAAAAAAAAAAAGAAAAAAAAAACTAATACTATTAAAAGAAATTAAAATAATAATTGCTGAAAATAAAATTTTGTACCAGTAAGTGAAATATTGAACCTCTTTATAACCAATATGTGTGCGTTGCCAATGATTCCTCGATCGGTATGCTTCACTCTGGCATAAGAGTATGTTCCTACACTGAGGAGCATATTACTCTCGGATTCTGCCAAAACGATTAATAAAATTATTTCGCGGATAGCTATTCGTTGTTCACATCACATATGAGAATAAAGTGTGAATAAGGAAGTCAAGCGAAGGAGTCTATGAGAAAGGATGATAAGTTTTATAATTTTTGACCTTTACATTATGTAGACTGATCAATTCACAAATGGGGAAATAAATCTTGATATCTTTCCCGTTTATCAAACAATTAGCAGAAAAGGTTTGGGGAGAAACAAGTTTGATTTCGCCTCATAAATCCTAGCCATGCTAGTGTTTCTACAGACATAGAAAGAACACAAAGACAAACGAAAAATCATATTTAACGAAAAGGATTCGCAAGAAGAAAAAATGTCCAATAGCTTTCACCTTCTTCCATACTACTCTTTGTTGCCTTCTGTTTTGGTTTTGTAATAAGATTTTCTGACAAACATAGATTATAAACCTCTCGGAGAATAAAGCTTGATTAAAACAATGTATACTTTTAGAAATCAAAGACCATGATGTTTTAATCATGCTTTATTCATGCAACAATGACGTAAATGGGCTTAAATATCAATATTCATTTTTCAACATTGTTGACAATAAACAAATGAGTTTCCTCAACAATGACATGAGGAGGGGATATGAACACGAGAAGATATTTAGTACCACGGTGGTAGTATCAGGATGATTTATTTCAATAATTGTTTATATACATTTCCATGTAGTGGCATATAAAATATGGTAAAATAATTAATCAATAAATCTTAATCTTAATTGTGTTCAATCAACCAATAAAATACATTTGTGTTACCACAGCACTATATTACCGTGGTGATGAAGATGTAGGTGAGGCATTCAAATAAATAATATAATGTTGGCAATTTGACCAACCATTAGAGATTGTGAAATAAAGAAAATATCATATTAAGAAAAATTAAATCTAAAGATATCAGAGTTGATAGAAATTTTAATTAAAATGCTAGAGGAAGTAAGACAAAAATTGCGATAAAAATAATCAAAGTACTTTTTTTTTTGAAAAGTATCCATTGGATTAATCATTTTGGGCTTGTAAAAAGCCCACTGCATCAGACAAAATACAATCAACAGCCCATACTGGAGTTGTATCGAACCAAGTCCTAGAAGTTTCTGCATTCATCCCAAATTGCGCAATTAAGTGCGCCAGCTGGTTCAACGTGCGAGGAATGTGGGAAGCCACGTGTTCATCTGCATAACCGAGGAGTTGTTTGCTGTCTTCGATACTTCTTTTGACCTCCGTGATGTCTTCCAAAAACATCTCATCACTCTCTCCCTTGCTCAGCTCTCTAATGAGAGAGAGAGAATCATTCTCAATCCAGATCTTGGTGAAGTTCCTTTCTGTAGCTAGCCTGATTCCGTCCAAAATTGCCTCTGCTTCCGCTGCTTTAGCCGAGATCGGGAAAGGGATTGGTCTAGCTCGTCCGGCGATGAAGACACCGGCATTGTCTCTGATCACTACCCCTGTTGCTGCCTTTCTCCGACGAGGATTCCAGGCGGCATCTGTACTTACAATGATCCAACCGGGTGGAGGAGTCTTTCTGACTGCCACCGCCGGTTTAGCCACTGATTGAGCCGGATTCGACATCTCTTGCCCATGCATCGCTTGATTCACCTCCTCAAGGTATGAATGAACACTCTCTACCACTTTTTGAGGGTAGCTCTTCTTATTTTTGAAGATCAGTTGATTTCTCGCCACCCAGATTTGAAAGATAAGCACGCTCATCTGTTTCCTTTGTTCTTTATTTACTTCCATGAACCTTTGGGGGAACCAGATTTGGAAAGGGCCAAATTTGAGTTGACGAATTCCTTACCGAAAAGTAGATTCCAGCAACTTCTCGCCATTTCACACTCCAAGAATAGTTGAGTTTCTGATTCTGAATTCTTTTTGCAAAAAGAACAGAAATTGGATAGAGGATTTCTTTGGGTAACCATTATTCCTCTTCGAAGAAAAGTAGATCTGACTGGTAAACTTTTGTGTATTGCTCTCCAAATTGGATAGAGGATTTTTTTGGGTAAGCTCTGTGCCCAAAAAATCTTCCACCAGTCAAAGAGTTGTTTGAGCAATCACCAAAAGTTTCTTTACTTCTACTTTTCTCTTTCTGGATCAGTAATCTGTATCCTGATTTAACTGTATAATGACCGTGCACTGAGTAGTGCCAAATTAGTCTATCTGGGCTTGGGAGTATGGGGATTGGGATTCTTTTGGTCTCTTCAATATCTTTGTCCCCAAAAATGGATTTTAACTTACAGTCATCCCACTGCCGATCTTCTGTTATCAGGGAGCTTACCGGTACAGGATCAGGATTTGATTTGGGAGTGATTGGTTTGAAGCTGAAGGGGCGATACAACCACGGATCAGAGAAAGCCTCCAGCTTCTCGCCGTTTCCAACGCTCCAACGACACCCACTTAGGACCAGTTCTTTACTCGACAGCAAGCTTTTCCACAGGTACGAACTGTTGATTTTTTCCACTGCTTTCAATAACCCAGTTTCTCTATAATACTTGTGGCGTAAAATACGGGCATGGAGGCTATTTGGGTTCAATAAAAGTCTCCAAAATTGCTTTCCCAACATAGCCGTATTAAAATGTTGGAAGTGGCAAAATCCTATGCCTCCTTCTGATTTGTGCTTCTTCATCCTTTCCCAGGAAATCCAACTCATCTTTCTGCATTATTCCGAGGACCCCCACCAAAAACTAGCCATTTCCGCTTCAATCTTATTGCACATGGAGATCGGAAGACGAAAATAGCTCATTGAGTAGGTAGGTATCGATTGAATTACTGCCTTTAATAGCATTTCTTTTCCTGCGGGAGATAGGAAACGTTCCTTCCAGCTATATGTTTTTGCTTTAACCCTGTCATGGACACTTTGGAAGCTAACCGCTAATGAGTCCTTCTTGATTTATTCACCTTGAGTCTTTCTTGATTTATTCACCTTGA